>OW028655.1:37500-10037500 GCA_932294365.1 Diachrysia chrysitis | reverse complement strand
TCTATGCACTCAGTAGTTGATCACATTAACTGCGGGGTCGTTGGCGTGGCTTATTCCCTTTAAAGTGCAGGTACACTTTGGGTACTCCAACAAGTGCAGCAATTGTCTTGTCATGAATAACACACTCGCATAGTCGCAATGGATGCCAATAGGATATATCAGGACAATCTGCCTATAGATTCTGCCTAAGTTGCATTAAAGAAACAATCAAACTGGATCAAGAAAACATTATGCTTATTCTGTGGTTGAAGTATGTTTACTTAACATTATTATTATATACTAGCTGCCCCCGCGACTTTGTCCGCGTGTTTTAGTTTCAACGGTTTTTCATTTATGCTCCGCTCCTTTTGGTTGCAGCATAATGTTATATAGCTTATAGCCTTCCTCAATAAATGGGCTATCTAACACTGAAATAATTTTTCAAATCGGACAAGTAGTTCTTGAGATAAGCGCATTTAAACAAACAAACAAACTCTTCAGCTTTATATATTAATTAATATAAAAGATTAATTTAATAAATTATCTGGAACCAACATACGATATAGCAGAAATTCAAATGTTAGTTTAGTAGCGGCACGAGTAAGTTAAATCTAAGACTTAAAAGTGCTTTTTATTTAAACACCAAAGTACACTTTAGTACGTTCAGTTAATCCGTTCTTCTTTTACATTGTATAATTAGGTACAACATTTAGTACTACTACCTAATATATTATTTAAACACACAATGGTCGGTAATAACAATACTTTGTCTACTATCGACTATCTATGAATAGCCAATAATTCTGATGTATTCGTCGATAGTCAATGAGCGATGAAAGTTTTATCAAGCCAGAACGACACGACAGATCGTTAAATATATGAATCTTTTATACTTTTATAGTAAAAGGATACTGTCAACTAGAAAATGTAAGGATTTTAATTTACATAATTAAATTATCATGTTTAATAACATAATTATATGGCCTTATTTATAAATCATTCATTTAATATTCTTCTAAATTCAGTTTTCTTTACAAAAATTGAATTTAGAAGTTTCTTTGCAATTTCTTAATTAACACAGTCCAGATTTTTATGGATAAGGCCAATAATGTCAACTTTACTAGGGAAAATAAAACTAATAGTAAAACATTACATAAAATAACAAACAATTATTACATACAATTTTTTTTTTTTTATTTGTACACACATATTTATTTGAAGACAAATAAATAAATTCTCAGATTATTTTTATTATAATTATGGAACACATTTCTGTCTAGATTAGATTCCAAAACACCGTTTTATGTGAAAGCTATTTCTATTTATTATTCTGTGGCAAAAGGTAGATACCTACTGAAGTAAAACTCTATACACATTGATTTTGAAATCAGTTGAAAATCCGATAATCATTTTCATTGTGTACAAGGCCTCATTTATAAACGATCGTATTATATGATAACAGTATTGATAGTACACCAAATTCGATAAGTAATTTAAAACCAATTAGAAGCCGATCTGCTGTATAATTCAATATGTACATTTCAAGTAAATTATGTCTATTATAAATATTAAGGCTCAAATTACAATAAAGCATACGTTGGCTTCATTTTCCAATGTTTATTTAACGTAGTTCGTTTAAAATTTTTGAGTGTTAAAATTTAGCTTCTATTTTGTGTTCACGATTAAAAAAATGTTGGCATCAAGCTTTTGATTTTATAATATAACTAACGGCCCGTCCCGGCTTCGTACGGGTGGACGTTTGTTTTTTAAACACTTTAGGATAAAATATTCAGACTATGTTACTCAAGGATAATGCATTCTAATGGTAAAGGAAATTTTGAAATCTGTAATATAAATACAAAAATAAAAAACCTTTCCTCCATATAATTATTATTTTATAATATTAATTTAATTATTATTAGTGTAGATGTAGAAATGTAGATAACTACAGAGTAACTAGAAATAACAATAATTATGGACAGGATAGGACAAATTATTTAGTATTTTTGCAATAAAGTAAAAACGTTAAATTAATATTAAGTACATATTAGCTAAAAAATACGTCGTTTATTTTTCTAACTAAGAGAAACGTAATGACAATGTAAAAAATTAAGCAGAATTATTAAATCCGTTTGTAAAGGACGATTTAATCATCCAGGAAAACTCCTGAACAGACTGTGACCGCTTGTCGTTAATTATTAATCTTAAACCAATGTTGTTTGTCGAAAAAAAAGGTTATGCGGCCTGTCAAAACTTTATTTTTTATTTATCCGTTGCGCATTTTTAATTAACCTAAAAAAATACGGCCGAACACCGGCTGTGTGTAAAGTCACGTAGAATATCGTCAACAGCTGTCAAGAATAGAGTTTATAATAAACGCGCGTAGTATGGCTAAGGGTCGCCATCCCTTATTTTAATTAAGTTCCCAAGTAATGTGTATAATTAAAGTCGTAAACAAACAAGTATAGTTAACGAACAATATAAGTAGTTTGGATATGAACATAAGGACCTTACCTTTATCCTAAGCGCGGAAATTTCATTAAATAATGCGCGCTGCGTCGTGGGACTCTTAATTTAAATTTATTTCTTTATTGTGCACTTAACGAACAATATTGTTTAAGCTGGATATTTTGTTCATGTTGTTTCAGACAACTTAAGTGGCATAAATAGCGTCATATGAGCTAATTAAAAGCAAAGTAATGCCCAAATCAGACTTGATTTACAATGTATAAATAAAATGAAATAAATAAATAAATAAAATAAATGTCTAACAGTTTATACATTAAAATACATTAACAGTACAGTTACTGTAAATGTATTTTTTATATTGATATTGTACTAATTTATCTTCACAATTAATAATACTTATTTATTAAATTATTTATAAACACGAAATACAAAGGACAGAATTATACAAGAAAACAAAGCTACAATATATTATTTCTTAAAATCAATAACGTTATATTTAATAAGGTTTTAATTTAGCAAGTTTCGTGTTTTAATATTAAATAATCGTCTTTAGAATGTAGCCTCATATTTCGTGTCGAGGCTGCTTAATGTCGCCTAACACAAGTCGGCTCAAAGTAAATATTTTGCACGGAATTAATATTTTACTCGTTCCCCTTTTTTAAGAGAAATTAGATTACTTTTTCAGCAGACATTGAAACTAGTCAGGCTTAGAATTAACTAAAATGAGTTTTTTTTCGTCACGTTATTTTAAAAACATTTTTTGCGAATATGTTTAAGAACTTTACGCGTTTTGTTTATATTAACCTTTTTCGTGAATTAGTACTTAGGTTACCATATTATTCAGTCTTTTCATTGTATCTGGATATTTGTAATTATATTAATCGCACTAGGATTTATTTCCTTATCTTTAAATCCTTGCCATAAATCGTATGCGCAGGCTACTGCCAATGAGGGCTAACTAATATTAATGAATAAAGTTTTCTGGAATTTATTATATGAGTGTTTATTAACAATTTTAAATATTTATAAACTTAACTATGTATACACATTAAACCAAACCAAACTCTTAACTAATAAAACCTCTAAAAAAAATATTAATATTAATTCCTGTATGTCTTCTAAATTTAAAATACTATAAGAGTGGTTTATTGCACTACTATTATTTAGTTTTAAGGAGGCTTTAGATTAAATTAGCATTATAAAATACACATTTGACTTAAACGCTTGTGTTTTAACAACTAGCAACACAGTACCTTTCAAAGTTTTAGGAGCTTTAAACAAAATATTGGCAACATAATATATTATTCGTTATTTAAAACGTAATAGAGTATACAAGCAAGAATTAAATGAAATAGTTGCTCTATTGTGTTCTAGACCTTGTTACCACTAAAATGTTTATTTGTTTATGTAACATAAGCCTCTTATAGTTTCGTGGTTTGGAGAGTTGAAATAGTAGAATTTGATTGCTCCAATGTTTGTAAAACAATATTTTAATAACTAACTATAATGATTTACTTGTTGTTTGCCGTTGTTAATTTAAATTTATCAAGATTTTAAAATATTTATGTAAAACAATGGTAAAAGCAAAGTTTTAAATTTTTGTTTTTTGTCACATTAAATAGTTTTCATTTGCGGTGTGTAAGCAACTATCAACTAAATGACAAAATGCAACGAAAATTTGGCCACCAAATTGGGATTGCATGATGTTGTAAAAATCGTATTGATTATTGTAAATAATTTCTTAAATATTTGTTCACGTTCTTCAAGAGACTAGATACCTACTGAAAAACCATTATCTGACTAGCATGAAAAAAATGATACCAACATTTGGCCAAATTATTTGATCAAATATTGGTACCGATTGAGGCAGATATCCCTGTGGTTCAGAAAGCATACATAATAGATTACACTAGATATGATTACTAGGTCGACGTGGTTTCTATCAAAATTCGAACCACGATTCTTACCTCGGAATTTCAAGGAAAAAATATTTGATAGAAAAGGAGTAAATAGGGAACTACTTATTTAATAATTTATAAAAAAATATATAAACATCAGCTGTATTTAAAATAAAATGGTTGACTATGTACCTACTATATTAAATCATTTTTAAATATTAAATATTTCTGGCCCAATGACCCACTCTCCTGTTTTGTATAAAACAAAAGTTGCTGGTTTAAATCATTAATCAAAAGCTGGTTGTGCTTTTCAGTAGTAGCTATTTTTACATTTAAAAGACAAATCATATACAGAAATACGTAGGTACATGACCAATTTTATCAGCTAATCAAAATAATTCTGATATAGTATATATTGCTATTATTAGCCAAATTTAAAACTTACTTCATTTGATTGATACCAAGACGTTTTATTTATTATTCCATACTAGCTACGCTTCGCAGTTTTATCCTTGTAGTTTTCGTTTAATTTCCCGGGATAAGAACTATCCTATGCGTTAATCTAGGCTATAAAGGTTGTGTTGATTAAATTATTTTAATAAACACACACTTTATAAAAAATCTTAAGTTAAATTCGTTTAAATCCATTAAATACTTTTTGCGTAAAAAAGAAACAAAATAACACCAACGGGACTCTATTACTAAGCCTCTGCGGTCCGTCCGTCTGTCTGTCTGTTCGCGGGTTTTTATATTTCTATATATTTTTATGAGATGTGAATTTTTACAGAGTGTATTTCTGTTGCCGGTATAAGAACAAACAATAAAAATAAAAATAAAATTTAAAGGCCTCCATAAAGTGTTACGGAACCCATCATGCGCGAGTCCGACTCGCACTTGGCCGGTTTTCATTTAAAATATTAGTACCTTCAAGATTATTACTATAGTATTACTATGATTCATGTATTATAGGCTCAAATTACCAAACAAATAGGTCTGTACGGTTACCAAACTTATTGTTTCAAATAAGGAAGGCGAGATGAATTATTATTCGTGTTACGTAAGGGAACAAACGTGGACTGTTACGTCATAAGCTTCGAAATCTCTATGGATATTATAGAAGACAAATAAAGCCTGCTTTATATACGCTCTTCATGTGAAAATATTGTTTTCTCATAACCTAATGAGTACTTAGTAAAATAAATTTACCTTTTGTTCTTTATACCCACAATGTATGTATGTATGTGTAGGTGTAAGACATTAATCCGCGTTCACCTATCTCATAAATACGTAATAAACAGGAAATAAATTAGAAAATATTATAAGAGAAATGAAATTGCTATACCTACGTACTTAAATACTCGCATTAATTAAATACAGAAACCTTTTCACTAACTTAATAAAAACAAAAAAAAACGCAGCGTATTCTACTTTCGTTGACACCCATAAAACGAGTCGGACTTAAAACAAATTTCTACAGATCTTAAAAACATTTATTGCGAGCGAATTAAAGTTTCCCAGAAGCAGTGCCATTAGGTACTGCGTCAAACAAACCATCAAGATTCTAGATATCCATCTTGCAGTCTGCACAGGGCTTACGAACCGCAACGCGACTGCATAGCTTGAATGAAACTGTTCGCAACACCGTATTGTATTTCAATTAGACTCGATTCACTCTGCAGTATGACGTCATCGCTATAAATTCGGAAGACTACGTTTAACACTATCATATTGACACAGTTAAATTTTTAATTTAAAAACTCAGCTGCATTTAAACGTAAGCTAATTAAAGAGATATCAATTAAAATTAAATGTTTTTATTTATTTATTGATTTTAATAAAGGTGGATTAACATTTTGTTTCGATCCGGAGGTCTACAAACCTGTGTTATTCAGATTGCATTTAAAGAGTATATTTATCTGCAATTAATTTTCAGATATAAAATTCAGATTTACAAACTGCCAGAAATGTTCAGTGACCTTTAGAATGTTGGTGTTCAGGCGAGTTTTCGGTAATGTTCTGTTGTCAAGGCTATTTAATTTCCTAGTCGCAACAACCTCCTATTGCACTTGATTGTGATGAGATATTTTGATTTCGATCTGATTTAGATCATAAACTACGCATTCTTACCTAGTCCCAAAGAAAAGTAACTCGCTGATTTCATTATTCGTGTAGCTAAGTCAATAGCAATAAATCTTAAATGTTCTTAAACTTCATTTATACATGGTACAAAAATGTATAGTATGTTCGTTTCTACAACTTTTGTTTAGACAACTCACACACGGCCATCTGATCCCAAACTAGGCAGACCCTGTATTATGGCAACCAGATAACTGATAAACATACTTATATATTTCTAAAAACATATTATAGATACATTACACCCAGACACAGAACAAATGATTGTGCTCATCACACAAAGATAGGTCCTGAGTGGGAATCTAGCCCACGACCTCCGGTATAGCAGTCAGGGTCACTGACCACTAGACCAACAGGCCCGTCAAATTAGTGCTCCTGCTCTCACATAGATTATTTTATCTTCTGTGACACTTTAAGGCTCGGCGCAAACGAGACACTAGCAAGCGGCCGCCAGTCGCTACATCAGACAAATAATATTAAAAAGTCTTTTGCTGGCCACCGGGGACTGTGGTCGGTGGCCCGTTTGTGTCGAGCCTTAGGCCTCTGATTGATAACACGTATTCATGCAACCCAGATTGGAATCTATCGATTCATCTTCCTTCAGACGTAAAAAAAAACATGACAAATATTTTTTCTTCTAAATGAACAATTATGCTTCGGAACACTCAATTTGAGCCACCCAAAACTTTTTTAATTCTTTTTAACGTTTTAGTTTTAATTACATTTCATATTTCAAACAACGTCAAACTGATAAAGAGGTGGTAATAAAAAATACATAATTATATTTTTTATACGTACTACCATTATTTAACCATCGAAGGTAAAATTACCCAATAAAGTGCGAGAAACCCCAGTAAAACTATTAAACATTTTATAGTTTCTAGATTATCTAACTTTCTATAAAATGCACTTAAAAAAAAAGGAATATTTACTATTTACGTAGACGCTCCGTTTTACTAACAGTCGCAATATTTCGCCCAGTTGCGTCCATTTTTCTCAATGACGTGTGACGTCACGATGCAATAAGCTGGCACTGTGACACGGACGTGCTGTCACTGTATAAATAGCTACAGAAGTCAGAACTTACCTAAACATTCACTTCCTCGGAACACGAAAAATGTTTATATTTGTTTATATTATTTTAAAGTTAAGAAACTGAGTGCAACGTAGAAAAATAAAAATACTTCTGAAAATATTATTATTACGAATCTTGTTATAAAAAACTTTGAAATATGTGAACACTAAATAGATATAAAATATAATATTTATATTTTTTTTAGATGGCAAAGGTTACGCAGACAAGGAATGAGCATTAATCAATACGTTCTATCCCTACGTCTTAACATACGAAGGGCCAATTTTTTCAACGCCATATTATTTTGTCCGAGGAATAATTTAAAAATTTTGACAGTTCTTTCCTACAAAATCTGTCAGATGTCAATTTTATTTCACGAATACAAAATTATCTGGCGTTGGACCAATCAGCCCTTACTAACTACTGAGGATTTTAAGATATCAAGTCTTATACCTAAGTCCAGTTTATACCTATATAATTTAATACAACATATTGACAAACATCTAAAAAAGTACATCGAACAGTACAGAACATCATTTACTATTAAAACATTAGCGACCTTCAAACAAGACACAATGCAGATCAAACACAGAAGGCCTTAGACTAAGCCTTCTTACTCAACAGTGACGCTAGCCAAATGGTACCCAACGAGTAACGCGTTTAACGGTACGTCGACGAAGTGAATAATGAATAAACGGCCCGCACTAGAACAGACATGATGGACTGCGGTGCAAGTTGAAAGCGGAATAGAAGATCAAAACGAACTGAATTGGATGTAGACTTTTGTATAAAAAATGTATGCAATTTTGAGTAATAGATGATCTGATAAAACAAAGACTATAGTTGTAAATAAACCTATATTGATAGAGGACTTTGTTATAATTAAGCTAAAAGCTTGTTTACAACAGCTGCTGGAAGTAGGTCAAATGGCCACTCAGAATTTTTTTAATAAAGAAGTAAAAATGAGAAAACAAAAGATGTTATGAGAAAGAAAGGGGGAGATTACGAGTAGTTGGAGAGATTATAAAGCCAAAAATTATATACCCTAAGAAGCCAGATATACACACAACACAATGTTCAATTACGATAAGTCAGTACCAAAATTAGAAAGCAGTTTTAATGGCAAAAAAAAGAAGAAAGAAAAATTCTTTAATTATCATAAGGAGTGGAGACTTTACCAGTCAGATAACTTAGTTTAGAAACAAGAATATTACACCAAAAAGGCTTTGCAACAGGAAAATCGAGTGACAATTACGGGAAGACATCGGATGATCCTTAACATGGCCTTAATCAATAACATGCACGGAGTAATCCGCTTGGCGCACATCCCACATCCCTAACCCATATTTCTGCAACGTGTAGCTAGTCGGCATCTGCTGAGTGCTATCCCCCGAGATAAAGCCTTATGACGTCACGCTAAGCCCTCTCGCCAACATTATTAGCACCTTATCCACCGATATAAGTTATCATGCTGTTTTATTTACTAAGACTCAGTTCTTCGCTAATCTCAAGGGTTAGGTTTAAGGGATTATCTTTAGGTTCTCAGTATTTTTCTTAGGCTTTGCAGAAAGTTTTGCTCCCAAATTAACTGGGAATTTTCGGGGATAACATTATGAAAATATCTCTTGTGTTAAATGCTTTTGTTTTTTGTTTAAAAACTTTTGGGAGAAAAGAATCCTTTCTTGGTACCTAATCTTAAACAACTACATTCTGTTTTTTATAATTTAATGAAGCCTTTACTTTGTTTTTTTTAATAATGCAAACGATGAGGAAGATACAGTGAAGGGAAATGTCGCGTGACGTCACTTGTGGGTACAATTTTTACCCAAACGTGACGTGTTAAGCCCCCACTCCAGAACTTTAAAGCGCTTTAACTTTGTAATTTTTTATTGATTTGATAAAAGAAAAATATGAGATTTTTTTTGCTTCTTTTTCTATCTGGTGGACTAAATAGTTTTTATTTTTCATACACTAATCCGCTCCCCTTTTGTATAGTGTTTTTATTAAAATCAGGTAAAAAAAATTAACAGAAACTAACTTTTGAAAATTAACAGAAGCTTTCTATATAATTCTTTATTTCTTTAATAACTGAACCACACAACTTACTACAACATTTTCCATGAAACAAAAGAAATGTGTGTGTGTACCATAAAGAATCTATAGCGTAAATAATAATATCTACCAATACTACCTAATATAAAAATTATAATTTAACAGTTTTAATTTGAATTAAAAGTTATCAAAATGTTTTGCTAGCACAGTGTCGTTTTTATTTTATTAAAGTAATATAATATAAATTTCTATTGTGTTTGTGTGACTGTAATTTAGGTTAATCCTCACAAAAAGGGACATAGAGATACCATATTCCATATTTTAGGGATAAAATTCCATATTTCTTTTGAACCATACTTAATGAAAAGCAAAACAATCCATTACTTCAAAATACGCAGAATGATGGATCGTTCCTTTCATAACTCGAAAGTTCAGATAGTTACCCTCGGACCGAGCGATGGTCTCTGAGGAAATTTAATTCCAATTTTTGCGAACATTCGATATTCTTTCTTAATTCGATAACCACAAAGTTTGTTAAGTCAATACATGCGATAAACTAATAAGGTTGGGCTAAACGCTATCGTTGTGCCTTCCAAGGTAATAACTTATCGATAACTCAGCGCGCTCGTAATGATACATTATATTATCGATGAACTAAGTATTCACATACTTAGCGTGAATTTACAAGTTTTCAACCACGACAGTTGTGATTACTCTTTGAATTTGAAATGGTTTAATGAATTATATTAAATTTTATGAATTAAATTATTTTTAGAATAAGTGGTTTAAAATTAGCGATTACTTTTAAAATTTATCACGATAAATATTAAAAAGAAAAAAGATATAAATCTATTTCGATTTAATTTTTTGGTTTATGAAAATTTAATGATCTAATTGATTGTTTGACCTCAAATCGATATAAAAAAGGACTACATACAATTCCTATTACAATGGCGAACTGGTTAAGTTTAGAGTGTATTATAGTACCTTTAAATGCATGAAAACAAGTAAAGAAGCGAGAATCTCAACCTTCTACAGCATCTTCAATTGATCATTATCCCATTACAAGGCGGATTTACTGAACGAAGTATGCTAATTCTGTGATAAATAATCGCTTGCTTAGAATTGGAAAACGTTTTAAGTAGTTTAAGCCTGTAAGACGATTTCTATAAATCGATCGCGATTAATCGAATGGAAAATCGAATAAACAAATCCGAGTATTAATTATGTGGGTTGGAACTGTGCTGTTATTAATGTTTTAAGTAGAATAGATTGTATACTATTAAATGTAGTTCCTACTCAGCTGAGTTTTTTTTTGGACTTCCGTTTTATACCTACTTAGTTATACCACGAATAATTAGGTACTTTTTTTGTAAGGTTTTTGGTTCAATTGTTTTAATTTTAGTGTTGACTTGATTACATAGGACGCTTTGAGGTCACAACAAATACATTATTTTGTCATCGTCTCGTATTATTTTTTACTTACGTCTTTTTTATATCTTCTATACAAAATTAAATTTGAATATATATAGTTAAAGTATATATATACATTGTCAACTAATTTGTAGACACCAAAAAATAAACGTAATCTGAGGTTATCGATATTAAAACAAATTGATTAATATAAATTCAAGTTTTTTTAGCATAAAATATAAATATAAATAACCAAAATATTACGATGTCTGGTCGCACTTTAGATAAGTTCCCATGACACTCACCCCCACGAAATATGCGAAAAAAGTTGGTGATATCGAGCCTTAAAACTCATAGGAGTAATAAATTGAGAATTTATGAATCGCTGATACAAATATATGAGGATAAAATACAAAACAGCGGAAAATACTCCATAACTACATTGGAAGTATTTATATCTCTTATCAAATAAAAGTGTAAATAAAACATAATCAATTAAATCATCAACTCAGCTATTATTCCAGTCATTCGGCTTCCATATCGAGGCAATTACATAAATGCTAGGCCAGCCAGACAACCTTCAACGCCATGAGTAGAGTGTGTGTGTGTGTGTATTATTATTTCAGACTATTTTTTGTAAAAGATTTATTGAATGAATACCGTAATTTACTTTTGGACTATTGCAATATTTTATATTAAATTGGATACACTTTTGAAGTGGTTCAAGAGCTGAGCTATTTGAAATGTTAATATCGAAACAACTATAAAAAATAAAAATAAAGCTTTAATTTAATTTAATAATAATAAATTGAATTATACCCCTCGGGGCAAGCCGTTATCTCATCATGAGAATAACGCAATACCTGAGGGCATATTAACTTGCTTTTCCAACTTTGAGATACAAATAAAAAATGTATCTTAAGGTCTATGTAGGAGCATACATCCGCAGGGCAGCTTGTGGCGAGCTGTTTGTGAGTAGCGACACAACGGACCTGAGTCACTCTTTAGGAGGGCTCCCAGCTCTTTCTTGCCTTAACTGGCTGGCTAGAGAGGGGTCGCTAGAGCTATATGCTCGGGTCCGATATTGTGACCCGCGATGGCGAAATCGGGGCCGCACCGCTCGACACCCCTAGCCGCTCGCACTGTTGTTGCCTCCTGCTGCCTATCGTGGCGGTTATGTTGGGGGGCCCATCTGGTGAGCTGGCGAGTCACTTCCTGCCTATTTGATAGCATTTCAATGTGTTGAAAGGCAGGTGTCTGTGTATTTCAATGTCTGTTCTCCCATAGAGTAGGGGTGAATGGTCCCTGGTAGATGCCCCATCCCATATTAGAGTAAAGTTCTCAACAAGGCCACTGCGTGTTGGACCTGTGTCCCCACGTAAGCCTTTCAAAGGACCGGGTATTCTCGCTACTGAGGATAGCCCGTGAAAAATAAGAAATTGAATTATAATATCATTTTAAATTATTTATTTGAGTCTCCAACAAAGAATTCATCTTACAAGCAATAAAAAAAGCAGTTTTACAGTTTCCTGTTGTTAATTAGATATTTGACTACTATCGAAACATTTATTTTAACAAATGTTCATAATAAAAGTCATAAAGTTTAGCAAAACTGCAAATTAACATAAAGAGATATTAACGATTATAAAAGGTATACCTAAGCTTTTAAAGTTAGTCGATGACGCATGTTCGTTCGCAAGTTAGTTAGGATAAAACAATAGTGACGTCACAATGGCATTAGTTTATTAAGCTCTCTCTGTCTAATTAGTAATATTGAAATGCTTGTAACTAGCTAAATATGAAAGTAATTGTGCCATTTTTACAACTCGATATTATATTATAATAGTATATAAAAAATATATAAATAGGTACATCTAATAAAAATAACACAAAAAATATAAAATAAATAAGGTCAATAAGTTTTAAATATCATTTAATTGATCGAATATAAGTTTCGAATAAATATAAGATAATAGAATAATAAAAGATATATGTAATTAAATACAAATAATAGAAGGAAAAACATAAACCTCAGGCAGGACTCGAACCTGCGACCACTGGCGCGTCAAGCCAGTGGTCGCATGTTCGAGTCCGTTTTTTTTTGTTCGATTTAAGTTTTTCCTTCTATTATTTGTATTTAATTACAAATATTCGCTCCGCATGCGTTAATGCGTAACAAATAATTAAAATAAAAAGATATATGTCTTCCGAGGAGCCCATCATGGTGTGTTAATTTATAATTCTAAATATTATATAATTGTTTTTCTAAATTAGTGTGTCGTAATATTTGAGACAACAAAACAAACAATTTGTTCTAAATGTCTATAGTAATATAGGTATAATTTATGCTATCGTAGATAAATACCCAATTTCGTCTTTAACACATAAATCATTCCATTAGATTTACCAAATGACTAGGTATTTAATTTGTAATTGCTGTCTGTCGCGTTGTTTTGTCAATAAGAGCGATAATACAGTTAACAGAATAAATTAAAAAAATTGGTAGCCACAATTGTTATAAAATAAATTATTTTAATTATTTTTAGTCTTTATAAATAAAGACTGCTAACTGTTCACAACAGTTTGATTTTTTTCAGTTTAAAAACGACTTTTGGGTTATTTATGGGTCCTTTAGAGTTTTCTTGGTTCAAAAGATATTTTTTTTCAAAATACCTCGCATAATGAGTGCACTGGGTTATACTAACTAATTATTGACATAAAAGTCTAGACTGGACACATTGTATATTTCGAGGTACACAAATTCTTATCTCAAGTTCAAATCGAAACTATTAATAGTCCTTCGCACAGGCGACTGAGTATTTAGTCTAGCGCAAACTGGGTCGTCTAAGTGAATGGCCAGTTCAGACGATCAATGAGAGCCTGAGCAATCTATTTTTGTTTATCATACAAGAGCAGAAACAAAACAATAAGGATTTTGACTAATTTTTTTTTCATTTACATCATAATTTTTAGATATTATTACAGAGTAGACGAATTTTTTAACGAGAAATATTTATAAAACTAAAAACCTTACTGTTATAGTTCCTAATTATATTTTAAATTTATTTTATTGTTATAATTTAATATTTGTTATTATTATCTAAGCATGTAAATCTAGTTATTAAGTTCTCAACAAAAAACATTTGTATGCCAATGAAGCAAAACATAGAGCTACTATTATTTTTTTGTTTAATACCATCTATGTAAAACCTATGTTTACAAATGAATATATGATTATGATTATTATGATTATGATCATGCGGATTAAAAAAAATATTACTGACCTATTTTGTTCTTTTATTAGGTATCCAAAAAACGGACGACTATGCGATGATTTGAAATGTTGGATTACGTCACACGTTCGCACGTTTAATAAGAATGTGTGACGTTTTTAGCTCTCACCCCTGAACTTCGATTCGCTTTATCTCCTTAGGTTTTACATATGTTAAAAAACAAAAAATACATGTCTAATATAATACATATAAATATATGTATTATATTTAATAAATAATATAATAAATTAAAAAATAAAACATAATCATTTAGTCTTATTTTATTAAAAGCTATCAATGTACCTATGTTGTATTGGTTTCAAAAAAGTAAGTAGTTAATTGATTCAAATGTATTTCTGTGAAATCAGTTCTTGAGAGTTTCGACCTTTTACAGTTCAATGGAAAAGCATTATTCTTTGTGAAAGATTAATTATTACGTCTTTGTAAGTTGGACTTTATACTTTATCTATTGAACCTGTATACGATACAAAGAAATTTACAAAATAAGGTAAAGCAACTCTTGCGACGAAACTTACATTACACAGAAATGAATTTGTTACGTAATTTTCTATTTGTATATTTAGTAAATGAGGTACCAACTTTGATTCTGCTTAAATGAACGGGTGGTTAAAAAAAATGTTTCCACTAAAATAATAAACCTTAAATAAGATGTCTTAATTTTTCGAAAAGTGCTAATACGTCAATTTAAATCAGAACAGACCGAGGTAGCCAAGTACTTAAAATCGAATGAATTATCCAAAATTGAAGCCCTGATTTATATGTATTTAAAGATCGAGTACTTAAAACCCGTCCAGACGTTATAGCGTCGTTTGTTTAAAAAAATCATTCTATAAAAATATGTGTAAGTATTTATTTAATATTAAGCTATTTCTATCATCGTTAACGCCTAAAGAAATGTCACATGGCTATAGGGACAGAACCTATGTGGTTTCATTTATTGCCTCAAGTCATATCCGTACTGTATACCTAGAAAAGATTATCTAGCACAGTATCGTAATAACTAAGGTCATATGCGATGCAAGGTAAGTCTCTCTTTGGTTCTTGTTCAATTCGGGAGCCATGCTTTCAACATAACCTAGTTTGCAATCCCTTGAGCACTTTCCAGCCTAACTACAAGAATCACAAGTTCTAGCTGAAAATCTATATTCGGTTGGAAGCTAAGGTTTTGTTTACCGTCTAAAAACTTTATTATAGAGGACTCTTAAGGTTTATACCCTATATCTTCAGAATAAAGATATCATTATGTCTGGACTCCAAAGGTATGGTCCCAAAATCGTCCAAAATTTCTAAATTGTCCTGTAAGATTTTTTTGTTACAACATAATTATGTAATCATGTCTAAACATCGGTAATTTTTGATTATAAAAATTTATAAAACCAATATTACTCTGTATGATACATATTATAACTTCTAAATATTTTTTAGATATGAATTTCATTTTTCGCACCTGCGAAATCGAATAGAAATCTTCTTCTATAAAAATAAGCAGTACATTTTTGTACACAAATAATGGTTCAATAAATAAATGAAAAGAATAAAACATATTTTCACTGAAATTCTATTTACTTCAAGAATTCTAGGACTTACCGTCATCGTATTAGCTTCTACTCAACAAATAAAGAGACCGGACCGAAGCGACGTCCTTTATATAGGTACGTTCGATTAATCTTATCTGTCAGTTCTAAATAAATAGGGACCATAATATAATACATATAGTACTAAGCAGAATTTTCTTTTAGTATTTTTTATAGTTAAGTTATAACACGTAAACCGTTAAATGAATTTGGATTACATTTAGCATTCAAAATGTTGTTGTAAATAAATTGTGTGTGTGATGTTGTGAAAAAGCACACCCTTGATTTTAGCCGGTGTGAGTCTGACACGCCTTAGAGCGGAGACAGTCCGTGAGGATTTTATAGCCTCGAAAAAAACCAACATATAGTATACAGGTGGTCCGGAAATGCGTGGTCATATTTAAAATAATGTTTCTGCCTTTAGAAATGAACAACTTCCTACAAGGAAACCATAGTAACCTCCCAAAATTATTATCAGCTGATCAATATTAGTATTAGAACCATTTTTTTTAGGAATAGTTATTTACTTTCTTGACGGATGTTCATTTCTATGGGCAGAAGCTGTTTTTCAAATATGATCACACATTTCCGTAACACCCTGTATACTACATAAAAATATACTGTATACTATGTAAAATCCTGACGGACACCGGCTAAAATCAAAGGAGTGTTATAAGTAGTAAGCTCCTACACACCTAACACAGGTTATTTTATCATGATAGTTTTTATCGATAAAATGCAAAATCCATTTATAAATAAAAACAGCAACTTCCATGCATGAGTTCGCTTCGTCGCGTCGCGTATAACGGGAGCGAATAAGGGATTATGCTAGAGATGGCAACATCCGGCTATTAGGTAATAACATTATATGCGGTCACCAGACCTCCTGTCAAGCGTATATACGAGAGTTTTCCCTTTTGAAGGCGGCCATCTTGGAACCTCCGAACTAATATGATCAAGTTACGTTACCACAGAATGTTAAGTGACTGAAAGTATACAGTGGGCAAGGATGCGTTAAAATGTTAGAACTATTTATGAAGTTTCGTACCCTTCGTTATTAGGAATAAAAAATCAATTAATTAGTGGTGTAGTATAATTTTGACATTAAGTATATTATTTTTTTTAAATAACGTAATGTTACAAGTTGATAAATGTTGACTTCATTAAACATTTTTTTTCAACTAGTTCTGGGTTCAGAGAGTGAAAATAATGTTGGAATAAGACACAATATTGAATTCCATGTCAACAATATTTCATAATTATAAAAAAATATAAAATAAAATAATAAATAAATCAAATACTATTGAATTACAACGATGAACAATAACTTAACCTACCGTAGAGCTCATACTCTGACCGCAGTAAACCTTTAAGGTTGCAGTAATTTTGATCATAAAGCTTAAATCTCCAACTTTACAAGCAGTTCGATGACCGATATTTTGATGACCTTATTACAGCGTTTCAACCCTGGAAATGTATCATCAAGACGACTCATACATCATTTATGAACATCAAATGTTGGGTCAAAATAAAGCATTAATTTGGACCAATTAAGATAGGTATAACTTCCTACTGGAAGTTCACTATTCAAGTAGATAATGTTTTGTAATTGTAAGTGTCGTCAGCACGACTTAATAGATAAATAATAATGGACCAGCGTGTAACTTTAATACTGTTCGCTAAAAGACAATTCGGGTTATAAAGAGGCAAACAATAAACTTATCTACGTTTCCAATACCGAATTATAAAGACTAGCCATTGGTCAAAGTCGTTCTTAAATAGTTTAAAGTATGGTATTGAAAAATTACTTTAAAATTGACCATGGTTTTTACTAGCTACTTTTTTTGCTTGAAAATGTAAAATGTTTTAGGGAAAAAACTAATCAACCTACAAGATGAAAATAAATTTCAATTTTGTTAGTAGTCATAATCTATAACAACTAGGTATAATTTATTTACCATTCTTGGTATCGACACAGTTACCATCAATAAATGTCAGCCAATCATAGCTCGAAAACAGTTTAAATAAATTAGAGTCTATCACCTGAGTCTACAACACTTTGGTCTCATGAGGTTACGTTGTGAGCTGCAATATTAGTTTACTGTGTGGTACAACTTAGAACAGGTAGGAATAAACCTATCTATTATTTTATTAGAATCGTGTCAGTTTCAGTTTTCGTTTAAGGTCAAATGTAAACTATTGGAAAAAATAGGCTATACAAGGTTTTTATCGCATATCTATTATCTATTAATTAATCTATACTTATCTATACTAATATATAAAGCTGAAGAGTTTGTTTGTTTGTTTGTTTGTTTGTTTGAACGCGCTAATCTCAGGAACTACTGGTCCGATTTGAAAAATTATTTCAGTGTTGGATAGCCCATTTATTGAGGAAGGCTATAAGCTATATTACATTACGCTGCAACCAAAAGGAGCGGAGCATAAATGAAAAATGTTACAAAAATGAAAAACAGTTGGAACTAAAACACGCGGACAAAGTCGGGGGACAGCTATATCTATACTAATATTATAAAGCTGAAGAGTTTGTTTGTTTGAACGCGCTAATCTCAGGAACTACTGGTTCGAATTGAGTAATTATTTTTGTATTGGATAGTCCGTTTATTGAGGAAGGCTATAGGCTATATAACATCACGCTGCGACCAAAAGGAGCGGAGCATAAATGAAAAATGTTACAAAAATGAAAAACCGTTTAAACTAAAATACGCGGACAAAGTCGCGGGGTACAGCTAGTACAAGTATATAACTTTGCAGGACTACATTACTTAAATCTTCAACAACTTTAGTGCTACGACTTTTTTCAAGATCTATTAAATTTTGAAAAATACGTGTATTCTGTAGTACGAAACTACTCATGAATTTAGTGCTTTCTTTTATTTCTGCTTACAGTTGATAACATTCAAGGGAGTATCTATTAACTGTGCGTGACGTACTGCCTGTTCGATCCCCCACATGAACACTAAATCCCACAAATGCTGGTCGTAAACGTCTGGGTGTTCTTCGTGCTATGAACATTAGTAAAACCTCCCACGACAAAAGAATTAAATTGCTCGTTTATTTTTTAAATGAAATTATTAAAATTAATATCGTACACATGCTATATAGCCCTTGGCTTTCTCACTTCAGATCTGTTCCACAATTATTAAATAACGACTTAAGATGCCTTTGAAGGATCCGCGTTCCAATCGATTGAACGTTGAGGCCCTGAGTCCCCGAGATACAAGCTTTCATGAAATTCCCGTTCGTTTAATAAAGATAGGAAAATCTTTAGTTCAGCAAGCGATACTTTAAGCTAATGAACATGCACTTGTTTGAAATGAAACCTCTTCAGTTAGTAAGCATTTATTAAAAAAACTATAATCTGTTTATTAAAAGGCGGTTTCTTTTAATCTGTGAACAAATATAATGTGATTTGTTGACCAAAAATCTTGACTTACGGTTTGATAAATAATTCACAACATTTTTTGTATTGATCCACCATTTTGGAACCTTTTATTGATAATTATTATCATGGTGTAAGAAAAACAAGAAAGTAATGAAACAACGGGATAGATAAACGATTTCTTCGTTGCGTTATTTTGAGATCAGATTAAATGCTTCATAAATCGCAAAAGATAAATAAATCATGTCGAAAAATATGAACCTTCCTATCCGCTTCAGACCACACCAGAAAATATCGAGAAGGTCAGATCCACAGATATTGATGGAGCTCATATTGTAAAATACACGTTACAGTAAACCCAACTTTTGTATCAGGCTTCAAACATTTTTATATACCAGTTCGATAATTTTCTAATTATAACTTGCGCAATAGATTTAAATAGGTCAATGAGTTTAATACACTCGTATTCGTTTTACATCAAAGTTTTGAGTATTTTCCCTTACCATATATTAGATTCTGACCGTAATTTAATCAAAATTTACTTCAAATCAATCGGACCATTTAAATGACAAACAAAATCCTCTCAAACACAAAACAACAAAACTAATCGCAAACGAATTTAATTACAAAAATCACATAACGGTTTTCTAAAATAAAAACGGAAAAGTTCCAATTAAATTTAAAAAGGAAGTAAATCATTTCAACGTCACAAACACGACACAGGTAAACATAAATTTATGGAGATTAGATGTCAAGTGGCTCCGAGTAACATATGCATCTAATTAAATAGGACCCCGGTCCCAAAATAATTGGAAAAAGAGACTGACGACAGAATGAAGAGCTTCCCGGTAGGTACGGTAGGTGATTCTGTGGTGAACTTCCGTATTATTTATGTGAGACAAGGTTGGTTGACACGGGTACCCGCGGTTGCCAGAGGCGGATGACAGCCAACCATGTGCGCCAACCTCTTGGGACCGATTACGTGCTCCTCTGTACAACCGTTTATTTTATAGGCTTTTTATTCTTGATCTTTTGGGAATCGTGTTCAACTTTATTGCTTTTTTCGGTCATGATAATTATCAGATATGTTATTATTACCGGGTGTTTACCTGTAAATAAGTATCTTCGTTTTGTATCCGTTGTTAGTATTAAAGCAATATTGTTCAAATCCAATTCCGATTGGTTGGATTCTAGCGCCTTAGTTGCGCAACCGATTGAAGGAACAATATCCATTTCTCTTCGAGTACGGAACCGAAGCACAATCATTTGTAACCTTAATATAAAAAAAGAAAGGTGATGATGATAACATTTGTTAGTGATTGTTCTCTGTGGTATTTTGATGTTTGGTTATAGAAAGGTAATAATAGTTTATTGGTTCACAAATACCTACTTGAAACCAAAATCAAAATGCCTAAAAACTAACACCGATTGGTATGTCACCACGCCAATTATCACTGTACGCAACGTGGCGCGGGTTCGGTTCCCGCATGCTAGTTCAAAATCTGGGTGTTCTTTGTACATGTAATTTGAATGTTTGTGAAAGTCCTCGCGATACAGTAATTTAATTCACTAGTGAGGGAGTCGTGTTTTATTAAAAAAAAAAAAAAAAAATGTTTTGTCAGTCAATTACTACCACCAGCCTGTAAGGTAGGATTTATCTTCTAAATTAATTTAAATCCGGGATTAAAATTACGAACTCTATAATTTATTATGCTTGTTTTACGCAAGAGAGTGTGTGAGGCAATTTTCCCAGTATAGATCAAGCCTGGAGCGTAATGCCATCCCGTGGCCCACAAAGAGGATGATACCCCCAAATCTACATTCCACTTTCCTTCGTACTAAATAGTAGTTAACCTATTTAGTTATTAGTTAACATGTGGAAATGAGTTTGTAGCGTAGAATGCTAATTTGGAAACGTGTTGATTAGATACCATTCTTGTTTGGTGCACTTGCCAAGATTACTAATTGGAAGCGAATAATGTCGGGAACCTGTATCTAACAACTGTAATTTTTCTACACCCGACTTTTAATATTGTTGTACTTTTCGGTCTTTTTGATCATTGCTTATTTTTCTTTAGTATTTTTAATAAGTAAATGCTTTACAAGGATTAGTTTGTGCCAGAGTTTCGAAAGTAGGTAGTTACCTAGGTTTTCCCGTTTATAATAAACTGGTTAAATGAGGTTACGTTACAGCACACTTTTGCTAACATCTTCGACAACAATGGGTGTGATTATACGTAGTATACGTACAAACAACATATCATTTCATAATGCTCTCAGTTACGCCTCATAAAGATCAGAGATAAAATCTAATCCTTTGAGCTAATGAAGCATAAATTACATTTTATCTTCACATAATGTCGCACGAATCTGTCGAGTAACAAATATCTACAGTCTACATGTATGGCTGGAAATTTCTCTATGATTATCGAAGAGTGACTTTTCTATAGCTTAAAATAACTAGACTTTTTTATGTTGAGCGTTAATAACGGATAATTATTGGCAGTCTGTTGACGACTTAAATGGATTGTATTAAAAAATAAATCTAAGATTTCTTATGCTACAAAACTCAATAAGTCAAAAATAGCTACTCCTTGTCATGTAGTCAGTTATGCTACGATGGTAGTAATATGTTTGCTAAAAAAACTGATATAGTGCCTACACCATTGTAAAATTAAATTAAAAATGTTCCCCATATTATCACGCTATGATGAAATGCGTTTTTTTCAACAGTTTTTCTAATACTGTTAATTATTAATAAAAAAAATATGTACACAGAACAGACGAGCCACACGAATTTATACAAAGCAAATAGGTACAAAGATACTGCTTATTTCTTAAGAAATTTCTGACAGCCGATCAGCGACAGGATATATTAAAAAGATTCTTAAACACAGTGTACAACAAATGAGATATCAAAATGTAACAAAAACAACAAAATAATTAGCGCCTAAATAATAAAAAATACAACTATAATTATAAATAATTTTATAATTTTATAATAACTATATTTCTGTGTTGATTTTTTTACTGTTATACATTTAATTCTTTACAAAATAATATTCAAACCTCCAGCCATCTTTCAAACAACATTTAATTTTATACCTATGAACTATGCAGGCAATTTCCTCCTCGCGCCGAGGTATAGAAGTGAGCTTGTATAGGATAATTTGAACGTGTTGATTAGATACCGACCTTGTTTAGTGCACTCGGGAACAAGAGCCGGGCTTGAAATTTAATAATGGCGGCAATGCCAAGAATCACAAGTACTAAATTGTGTGCTTGACGTAAATAATTATATTTCTTTTGCAGACTTAAATTGTAGTGCAAACTATACATACAAAAAACATAGTCGTAGTAAATTTTTAGGAAGGTGTATTTTTTTTCTGCATTTTCTTGGCAACTAATTTTTTAGAGTTCAATGCCCGAAAGGTCCGTCTGTCTTCTGTTGGCTGTATCTCATGAACCGTAATAGCCAAAGAGTTAAAATTTTCAGTGAGTATATCTGTTGCCCCATAACAACAAATAATAAGATATAATTAAAAATTAAAGGGGCCATAACATGGTATGGCCTTCATGCGCGAGTCCGTCTTGCACTTGGCTGGATTTTTATAACTGTTAAAAGCCATCATAACTTAAAAATAATTGGTATGTGACGTCATTGTTAAGTTATACCAACTCTTAAATTTCGGCCTCTGTCTAAGGAATTTCTTTCGTTATCTCTGTTGATTTTCGTACATCGCTTCTTTGTACTGTTACTAAATATTTTTATTGTTGTTTAGTATACAATATCATCATATCATCCGTTATCAAATTGCATTTTTTTTTTGCAATTTCGTGAGAAAATCGTTCAGTATTGGTTTTCGTACGAAAATTTTCAAATTAATCTGGTCGGCCATCTCCAATTGTATAACTTAGTCGTTAAGTGTTTTCAGCATAAGAGTTATGTCAATTCCCTGCTAAGTACAAGTCAGTGGTCTTTTCAATTATTCGGAGATACAACTATATTCAATTAAAACAATAAGCTCAATGCTTTCAATACGACTTCGTGTGGTCATATGTTACAATTAGACCCTATATTTGAGTTCCTCCTGTTAGCCCGAACATTTATTGAAAGTGTGGAATGTAATACAACATTGCCATGTCTCCTATCGTGCACTGAAATTCCTACTACTCTATGAATGAACAAAGCAATACTATATTACTTCTTTTTTCAGAGGAGTGATTCAAAGGGTTACCGTATATATCGAGTTACAAACATACAAAATACATACAGTCGAATTAAGAACTTCCTCGTTTTGAAGTCAGTTAAAAAGAATATTAATTTACCAACACAAAACATGGTAGAAGCAACAATTATTATTATGTATTTGATTTCAATTAAAGCTATTAGGTACTCAATTACATTTCAAGATAAGAACGAAAATATTTCTACTGAATTCATCTTAGTAATGAATATCTGAACCTTAGGTATACTAAATCTATAGTAATATTATAAAGCTGAAGAGTTTGTTTGTTTGTTTGTTTGAACGCGCTAATCTCAGGAATTACTGGTTCGAATTGAAAAATTCTTTTTGTATTGGATAGTCCGTTTATTGAGGAAGGCTATAGGCTATATAACATCACGCTACGACCAATAGGAGCGGAGCATAAATGAAAAATGTTGCAAAAATGAAAAACCGTTGAAACTAAAACACGCGAACAAAGTCGCGGGGAACAGCTAGTTAACTGATAAGTCTAGACTTGAGATTTGTGTTAAGAAAACACGTCGTAACCTTGCTTCTAGACCCAATAACATTGTGTTGCCTAGATAAACACTAAGCGTTGCTTTATTACCTCTATTACTTACTATTTATTTAGTAAGGTCAGACTAAAGGTCATGTAGGTAGAGTTTCTACCAATTATTGAAGACCTAGCTTCATTAGACAAATAAGTTAGAGGTCATAAGTCACATGTGACTATTTGTAACTTATAATATGACCACCGTCGTGATGAACAACGCCTTATGTAAATACTGTAAAGGCAAAATGAAGTTTGTCATGATTGACTCAAAGTAGTTTATTGACTGAATTAATGTATAGGATAATTTTTAAGTTTCATGTTTTCGATTGTTTTTTTTTTCTGTAAATTGTGTAAAATATAGTCAAAAGGTCGCCTATTCCCTGCTGTGGGTTAAACAAGGCTATAATATGTTTTAAGGATTCCGTATTCAAAAGGTGCCAACCGCTGTCCGTCCGTCTGTATCTCGGTTGCGGGCTGAATCTCATGAACCATAATAGATAAAAAAAAATATCACAGAGTGTGTTTTCTATTGTTATAACAACAAATAATAAAACAAATTAATTAAATAATTTTTTTCTTGATTTTAACGGCATAAATGTTGTGTGATTGTACGGAATCCCTCATGAGCGGTCTCGACTTGCACTTGGCCGGCTTTTTACGTAGTGTTTTTTCTTATTCAGTAACCTCACTCTCGATAACTCTACACATTTTATTTTAATTAATGGCTATATTCCCGAGAGCAGTATAGCAACTTTAATATCTGTCGCCTCGCTATACATCTTGTATTATAAAGGCTGTCAGGTACACCAGTTTCTGGGTGAATGGACTAATACTAAAATCAATGACATAGTGTGAAAGGAAATTGGAACAGAGGTTTAAACAATATACTATATAACTTTATTTATGGAAAATAATAACAAAAGAAATACTATTATCAGCTTAAGGTACAAACGTAGGTACCTAATTTAAAAAAAAAAAAAAAAAAATACATTTTGTAATGAAAGTATTTATATTCGAAAAATCAGAACATATTTAAGGTTTTCATTTAATCTTAAATTTCAATTTTGTAACTACTTAGGATAAAAAATATTCTTTTTGACATGTTTTATATGTTTTCTTTTTAAGCTCGCTGGATTCTACATTTCCTAACTGGCTACCCTGAGAAGAAATGGCGAAAGAAACTAAGGGGTGAACCTCAGTAAAAGTCAGGGGTAAAAGCTTCTTTTACTGGATATAGGCCTGAAGAAAGTTTCACTATAGCACTTGGTCATCCGCCTTTCGCACTCAAAAATCTTCAAACTGCTGGGTGACTGAGTCCGAAAGGCCGATGATACCTTCTTTAGGTCTTCGATGCATTGTCTGGTAATATTTTTAGACCCAGACCAATACAGCAATTAGGCAAATTACCTTTCAAAAAATTCATTACTTAAACCATGTAGCAATTCCCTTAATATCTATTTACCCAACTCAAATAAAGTTAATTTATTAAACACATCGAACACTTTAGTAATCGTCGAGTATATTTGTGTATACCTTCGACAGGCTATTTATAGCCATAAAAAAATACACATTAATTAAATTAAGCACATAATTTGAGAGCTGAGCTCAGTTTACAAAAGGAACATACAATATTACCGAGTAAAAATAAGTAAACTATATAGTACGCATAACAGAGTATGAACTGTAAACACAAGTATGAACAAGTAAAATCTTAAAATTTGAGTCAAAGCAGAGCGCGCCGTTTTATTAAAACTATTTTAAAACCTAATACTACCCTAATAGTAACGGAACCATCGATATTTTCGCAAAAACGTCTGTATTCGCACGGAAAATCACCTATATCAGTAAATAAGCATAGAGCAAAAAATTTGCTTACGCTGGGTACAAAAACCTACTAGCAATACGCGTACTCTATGCTTGTATACGTATACTCTAAGATTTACTCATTCAAAGTAACCACACAAATCATGAGATATTCTATATAACTAATACACCTTAAACTAATACAAGTTTGTACTGATATCATATCATAACATTACTAAATCCGTGCTCGTATAAGCTCTCCGTTGATATTAATTCCTGCAAGTTAGCAACCTCACCTGATGCCTAATTACCCCACGCAAGACACCCTTCGCAAATATTACACAAACTTTGTTGCTCCTTCAACGCGTTACTGGTTTATTGTTTCATAGGACGATTTAAGATTATAGTATAATCATGGTTGGTTGCAGACATCCTTATAGCATCGTACGCACTAAATAGTATTTTTTTCTAAGTTCAGAAAAACGTATAAACGTAACAGAACTTTATGCTAATCAATTAAAACAACCTTATTTAGTGCACTGCTGGAGGCTTCTTCCAAGTGGCACCATAGCACCCGGATTTAAGCCTATCGCAAACCCATCTAGTTTTTTAACACAAAACGTTTGGTAATTCCTACTACCTACAGTGCTTTATGATATCTATTTTAAAACTGAAACTATAGTATCGTTTAAAATATCAGTTAAAAATGTATATATTTTTTTGTTTATTAAATTCCATTTTTATAGATACAAGTACTTTTTCGGAACACATAAAATAATAATATTTTACCTCGTAAAATATTTTTTTACTTATTTTTATTATCTGAATATTAATAGTTCAAACACCGTTCATTGTACGTGTTTTGATAGTAATGGTTTATTGATAGGTGTCCCTTATAGAAATCGTTTTCAAAAGAAAAAAATTAAGTAGAAGTCGTCAAAAAAATGTATTATAATTCTAAACTTATACTAATTCAGCCATGTATTAGAATCCACGTTCAACCCTCAGGGGATGAACGTGGACAACGTTTAGGGGTTGAACACGGACAGGGGTAGAAAAAGCGGGGGTTGAACGTGGACTAAACCGCAGGAATAGTGACATTGCATCTTACTAACTTGACAAAACAAGAATAACTAGGTTATTTTAACACAAATATACCACTCAACTTACGCTATCAAAAGTCGAGCTACATAAGGGTCGTGTAGCATATACTTCTTTCAATTAATAGTTTAACTCGGGTCCAGTCAAAGCATGTTTATAAGACTTTAAAATTCTGCCTAAATTTAAATTTCTTAATTTGTAGGCGCCATTTTATTTTGAGCGGGAATATGTCGGTTTCCATCACCACAGAGACCAATTTATGGTTATTTAGTACTTGTCTTCTCAAGTCCGCCTAAAAGTATTCTTGGCCAGAACCAAAGCCCTGGTCACACAAATCCGATTTTAACGAAACACAAAAATAGTTGATAAAAACTTTTATCCGCGTTAAAAATGCATTTTAAAACCCGGGAGCACTACTTTTAATCCGCTTTCGAAACTTTAACCAAAAGCAACTTTATAGTTTTAAAATCCTAAAAGCCGACGACTGACAAAACTCGTAGAGACATCGAATATTCTGTATTATTTAATAGTGTAGCCTTATCTTAAATTTCATTTTAATTAGGCAAAAACTTGTTAATGGAACACATTTTTTAGCCGTGTCGTGACCTGGCTATGTGTGAAACCGAATATTTAGGATATTTATGAGGGTCGTATATCAAAGGGAGTGAACTGGCCCTTCGTGAGGTATCTATACTTTTATATGAAAAAAGTATATTTTGTGTGTCTACGGCACGCCTACAGTACGTGTAATTACACTGTATCGCAATATATCCTATTTTGGGGCACCGAATGACAGTTTCGCTATCGAATCGATATTAATACGAGTCGTGTATATTGCCTTCAATTCTGTTTGTTTTGCTCATATAAAAATATACAAGTGTCCAAAAAAATATATCAAGAAATTGCTGCTATTTTTGCTTGAATAAATGTGTTATGACCTTAGTGGTCGAGTGGCGTACACACTGGTTTTCAAATTGTTCTGAGGTCCCGGTTCGATCTCCGGACTGGTCCATGTAGAAAAATTGATTTTCTACATTGTCTCTGGGTCTAAATGTTTGTGGTACCTTCGTTGTCTTTGATTTTATAACACAAGTGCTATAGATATAGATATATATGGGATGTTTTCCACATTTATTTATTGTAATTAAAATTATAATAATAAACGAAAAGACAATAGTGTAGTAGGTAGGTACTACATAGTTTGCGATATCACTTACAAACATAAATCACCTTCTCTATTCAGAAACATTAAAACCGTGTAAGTCCTTGTCTTGTCTAGTTCCATTATATTTCAGTTCCCATTTCGTTCAGTTTCTAAGATTTATGTGTAAAAGATAACCGATAGTGCTGAATTTAATTTAACGCTTTCTAACATTGTGGTGGAAAGTTTAGCGCCTATCAAATTAGTTACGACTATGAGTTCTTATCGCGAACTATTAAACTAGCAGTTAAGAATGGTATTAGACCTCTATTATTATCTTTCTTACTATTTATCTCAATTATAGCAAATCAAAAAAATTCTAAGTAATAATTATATTTTCACTTTCAAAGAACTTTTTTTAACTTTGTTAATATTATACTTGTCTTTGGTTTCAGGTATCACCATCTTGACAAGCAGAATGGAGCAAATAACTAAATATTTAATCATCATAACATCACTGATGACAGTAAAATTAACAGTAACTGAAAGCAAAAATGAAGACATTCAACCAAAAATGGAAAGATTATATTATTCTCCAGTGTTTATTAACGTCTGCGATATAGTGGACCGGCGATCCAAAGTACACTGTTATTGCGACAGTAACAAGCCGAAAATGGCAACAAGGGCGGACTGCTGGGTGTTCGGCGGTGGCATCACCGAGGAAGATCTCATTTGGCCCAGCTTTTCATCTCAGTCCGAAATAGAACATTTAATGTTTAACGTTCGATCGGACGACGCGCTCACCTTTATACCAGCGAAGGCTATCATAAGACTGGACAGACTACAACATATCTCTATACAATTTGGAACTATCAAAAGAATCCCACCATACGCATTCACAAACTCCTCAACAGTAAGACAGATCGTATTGAAATCTAATAAGATCACCACTTTGGAGAAACATTCGTTTGCGCAGATGATGATGCTATCAAATTTGAGCTTGGATGAAAATCAAATATCAGAATTAAAAAGAGACGTGTTCTTTGGCTTACCTAATCTTCACGTTTTACATTTATCGAACAACAACTTGAGTTTGATTCACGAAGGCTGTTTTAAACACTTGAATAATTTAGTTGAACTAAACTTAGATTATAACTACATATCAGTTATAACAAGGGAAATGTTAGAAGGACTTGAGAATCTGTCTCGATTGAATTTGAGAAATAATAAATTGACAATGGTTGGCAATTTAGCTTTCAGTGATCTCTGGGGATTAAAAGAACTGATACTAGATAACAATGCAATAGAATACGTATCAGAGAGAGCATTTGGAGGCCTCGCGCAGCTGAGAAAATTGACGCTGTCTGGAAATAAGATTAAAAACTTCTACGAAGATATATTGGAAGAAATAAGGAGTCTAGTTGTATTAGACCTTAGGTACAACATGTTAGAGGCGATATCATATGAAACCGTTCGACCAGTGGTAGAGAATGACAAAGCTGCTTCAACTGCAATTTATTTGGAAGGTGAGTTGGAACTTTTCTTATTTATGGGTCTAATATGAACTATTAAACTGAATATATGAGCGGTAACGTCATATGACTTTCCTTCCGTGAACACCCGGTGCGTATGGGGTTTTGAATATTTTATTTTCTCAATACCTTCTATGTAAAATCCTATTACAGTAATACCTTTCTCTAAGTTTTTTGCTCAAATCATCTTGTGAATATTAAAATAGGAAAGCATGTCGGATCTTTTTCTAATATATAATGTAAGTACTAAGTAATCCTATTCGTATATTTTATGATAAGTATTAAAATGTTATCAGTACGATATCATAGATGGAAAACTGCGGTAAATATTTTTTGTCGTTAAGTATCTTCTTACTACATGGAAATTTTAGCGCCTCCGCTTTTATCATAACCAAAAATATCCATTTTAGGTAACAGTGTATAAACCTTATAACAATGTGAGCCCATTAGGTGGTATTATCTAAACTGGAACCGAACAAATACTTAAAAATAATAATTGTATTATATCGAAGGCCCCTTAAAGGCGATTGGAGGATACCTGTTATGTTTGCGGCTGTTTGCCGACATTTATTATAGGCAGTTTCAGGGGATTCTATTGCGGGCACAAAGTAACAATTCCCATTTGGAAACAAAATAAAAGAATTTTGGTTGAGACTAAAATAAAATGTATTCAAGACGAATACCTATCGCATATTGAGGATAAATGGATGCGAGAATGGGGTATCATTGTAGCTATAAATTTCAACGTCACGAAACTGGGTAAAATCAATACGAATACTTTGATCCTGTCTAACAGGGCTTTACAAAAGGTAGTTTAAATCATTTCAGAATATATACCTACATGTGTTTTGAAGCGACAACCTCTAATGTCTGATTTAGATTAATTGGTTGAGTCGTTTTAATTTATTGAGTTCGTTAGACTTAGAGTATTTTTTGGATATTCCCGATGAGAATAACGTCCAAGTTTTTTGTTGTAAAGGCTTAGAGCATTATTTTTCTGACTAATATTTTTACATCGATTTACTGTAATATCAATTTGCATTAGTTTAGTAGCAGAAAGCCTACTAAGAAGATTGCCAACCTCTTTAAAAAATCTCAAGTGTGCCAATAGGTAGGGATGGTAATATGTAAGAAGCTACAATATATTCAGTCATTTGTGTGAGTGTTCTTGCGAAGGTTGTAAATGCCTTCTACATGGGGCTTAGAAGTATATTTCTGCAAGAAAAAATGTAAGAACTTATTTTACTTTTCATAGCTGATGTATTTGAATTTTGAATAACAGTAGTTACGAAAGTTAATAACTATAGAGGTTTTAAGCTAGAGGTCATTTTCTATGGTTTTGTATTTTTTTTTCAATTCTACTACTTTCATTCACATGGATTTTAAATCAATATCAACACAATATTTTGGGTTTTGACTCGACTAAGTTTATTTCCTTCCCGATTCTGTGGAAAAAAATATACACCAACTAGATTACGTTATCCAAAAATCTTTTAGACTGCTGAGTTTAAAAGAGAAAGGCTTAACAAAAAATAAATACGAGTGGTTAGAGGATTCAGGTCTCATTCCAACTAGTTCAGTAATGATGATAGACGTTTCGATCGAAAAGGTTGATTTTTATAAAAGCCCAGCAAATATCTAAAGCAACACCTTTGTTCCCAGCTATATTTTATATATATTTAGTGTAGGTACGTGTGCCGATGGTAATTTATAACTACCAATTCAATTTCGTAAGGGTCGGCCTGATCTGCGTGGTCATCGAAAACGTGTGAGCTCTGGCGGCCATGTCGGCACCGCAAACGATTTGAATCGATTATTGATCCAATTCAATATTGCTAAATGCGGGATTTTTTCGAAAAGGAAATATAAATAGAGGGTTTCTTCGGGTGTTAGATGAAATTTAAATAACCAAATAAGTTTGCCCTAGAAATCGTGCATGTTATTGGTGTTTCTTGACCTTAGTTTTATTTGACCTTAAATAAAACTGTATTCTTACAAAGTCAGAAAAGAGTTGCTGATTTTCTAGGCGTTTACACCTTGTAAGCGAAAGTCTTAGTAAATTAAGACCGACCGTTTTCAGGTGAGATGTTTAAGACCGTACCAACCTCCAGAAACAGTTCACACTACACGTACGTGACTCCTCAAAAAACTAAACTACTACAGCCGTATTAGTCTTGTCCCGAAATAACATCTCGAAGAGTGTGTAGTGACGATAACAACGTGTGCACAACACTTGAAACGTCAACGGCGCTTAATATATCGGCCGGTGACACTTGCAAACGACACTTATATCTCAATCGCGCTTTGTACACAATTTCGGCGCTCCGAAAGATACACAAATCCTTTTATTTCTTGCGTTTCATAGACATCGCGTACGTAAATCACCTTTCCACCGTTGGCAGGATTGCACCTATATTTTGCCGAGCGACCCGATAAATTTGGCCCGTCCCACCATCGGGAAATAGCTTTTTATTCGCAAACCCGTTTGTTTATTACGTGTTTTGTGTGTTGTATCGGATACAGGTCGCTTATTTTATTATTCACGAGTGGGTTTTGTGACTTATTTGTTTATTTTTTTATATTACTTTTCTCGTTCCGCTACCGAGTTTTATATTCTTCTTACTGTGAATAATAAGTTGCCAACGGTACATTAAAATTTTCGGGACTTACGCCGTCGTAAAGAGGAAAAAGTTTTCGTGAATGTTGTCTTTCTTTTGTAATAATAAGAGTTTTCTTCGATGTGGAAATTCTTAATGAATTTATTTTACTTTTAGGGTCTCAATATTGCGAAAAGTATTATGCATTCAGAAATCTTGAGACCAGTTTTCTTTTACGAGAATAGCTTCCAGTCTGAAATACAATAGAGAGAATGGTTGTGGTTTCGGCTCAGACGAAATTTAAACAGCAATAATTTTTTTATGCAGATTTCTTATATTATTATTAATCCAATTAAGTCGCGACATTGGAGCGAAATTTATTTTAGAACTGCATCAAAGATAACCCAAATGCCTATAACTCACCTTCAAAACAATTTTGTAATTTATCTTCGGAGAGACCGATCTCCGTTGAGTTTAATTTTGTCAATTAAATTTTCGGAAATTAGAGGAAGCAAACTTGGTCATTTACTAACTGACTGTGGAATAAGTTGAAGGCTAACACGTTTCTGAATCGCTAAATCATTCTCAGGGTCAGTCCAGACTCGTATTCTATCGAAAATAGTTTCTATTTTTAAAGTTCTATCTCATTTATCTGGAGGTAGCTAATTTATGGATTCTCTGATCATTTACCGTTCACGAATTTATGTTAAGTTAAATTGAATTTCCTAAGAAATAAAAAGTTGCATATATCGGTGTGCTAGTTTGTCTATATTGAGTTTGTAGCTATGGGTTACTTGATTACAATTTAAGTTTTAAATATTCATACGAAGATTGACGCAGATATTGTGTCCGGTTTCTGCAACTCTAAAATGAAGCTAGTTACTAAAAATGTAAAGCTGTAAATTTAATAAAAATCATGATAGGTAATTATTTTTTATTGCCTTACTTCTTTCATTAAATCTTGCAATAGTGTTTCTCCTTAGATAAATGATATTTCACATCCCACAAAACCAAGTCGCTGAATAGTTTAGTATTAAATTTAATACTGAATTCGATTGGAACACGGAATAATAATTTACAGGTATATTTAGAACATTACATTGGTATTGCTCTAGCAGTGGTTTAAGATGTTCTACAAATACATATTATAACGTAGTTTCCAAGTATTTCGCTTTGAAGAGATAGGTAGGTTCTAGTATCACGATAAAGTCTCATGTGCAAAGATTAACATCTATATATCTGCGTCCCCAATTAAGGTAGGACTCACGATAACTATGGATACTCTGAGACAAGTACGTCAGTTTGATAAACTAATCTCAAACTAAGTGTACATTTGCCTTTATTGAGGTAAGAGATATAGTTTACTTAGGTCGGGGACACAATGCAGCCTTTTGTTCGAAGCCCATTGCACTGCAGAATTTGAGTTGCCAAGATAAAAAGCAATGCGTTTATGGCGATCCCGAGGTATAATCTTTAAAAGTAAGTTTGAGTAAATTAAATTAATTAAATATTAGGTGGCATGTTTTTTAATGACATTAAAATAAATATGTCTAAATATCGGATAAGACTTTTTTAATAGATGCGTAATCGAGTTATTTACTTGAAATTATAATATAGTAATAAAATGCAGAATATTCGTATAAATACGAATTCAACAAATAAATAAAAAATATTCATGTAAACTTTCATTTTGAATTTCATAACTTTTTCATACGTAACATCAGCATAATATGCCAGCATAATTAATGTTTCAATGTGTTATAAAAAATTGAGTAGACACCTGATGAATTACCAATACCTAGGATACACTAGAATATTCAAAGGCTGTCACTGACAATGTAGGTCGTAGGTCAATCAATCAGTACTCAATTATACAATACACTGGTGTGCACTAGAAACAAAGACAAACACTCATGCATAAATAAACATTACAACTACACATGCACCTACAACTTATATCCTGAACAGTTCTCAGGGGCAACTTAAATTACTTTTTAATACGAGTTATGACGTCACAAATGTACTAAGTTCATAATTAAATCGTCGTTTCTCGTTTGTTTTTCTCCATGGAAAAGGCTATCGACAAATAAGCATCTTATCTCTTATTCATGTTTATGAACGTGTGTTCATATGCTCAAGCATAAGGTTGTCCGTTTAAAAATAAAAATGAGTTTTCATTTCTTTCAAGTCCTAGATTATTAAGAAGATTTTTTTAAGCCCTATCCTAATCCCATTTACTACTCGGCTCAATTAGACTTAAAACTTTCATCTTTATAATACTTAGAAGTGTTCTATTAAAGTAAATCTATAGACTGGTTGGCCGCTATTTGTCCCGAATAAGCCGGTCGGCGGGGCGTGCGATCGCCATTTTTCTTTTCCCGACTATCTGGCAAAGGCAGGACGCTGCGTCGGCTTCTCGCAGATAAATCCTCTACGGAATGCAAATAAAATAGATCACGGAAGCCAATAAAATTATTATGCCGAATAAAAAGGTTCGTATAATAATTTTTTGGTATTATATTAACGTGAGTTCGTTCGTTCGACTTTTGTTTTAAATATTTGTGTGAAATTAATATTGAAAAATATTTAATTGTGAATTATAGCGGTTGGAGGCAACGGATAAATTTTACCTGAAAATTGTTTTAAAACTTTTCGCTGTATTTACTCTAAGGGAAACTGAATTAAATTTGTTTGAGGCTATGGGTTACGCCTGGACTCACAAAACTGCAACTCCAGCTGTTTTTATGCTCACTTTTGCAGTCTGGTACTCAATTACCAAATTAAAGTACCAAAATCCTCTACAGTAACGTAGGTATATTAAATAAGTATGAACCTATAGTTATTTAGAAAAAAAAAAAAAAAAACAAACAATAGTAGTAATATTTGATGAACATTGAACTGTATAACTGTTAATGATTCGAAACCAATCCGTCCTATCAAATTTTCACCACGCGCGATATAATACGATACCTAGTGTATTGTTTCTCGTTTATTTTTAGAACGAACATGAAAGGACAAATATTTTTAAAATTCCTCTGTGACATTGTTCGCGGTCGATAGCTAATTAATGTTTCGGTTTGCTGGTCCATAAAAAAACTAGGGCCCATATAAAAAAAAAACTGTTTATGTTTTTACATTAAAATCTGTTTAGTGTATAACTTTACGTGTACGGTTGCACTTTTAGATATTTATAATATTTACATAATACCTACTAATCTAATCTAGTAATTCATTTTATTGTAATAATAAAAGATTTTCATAAACACTGGAAATAAGAAAATAGCTTTAAATATTCTGAAAAAAAATAATAAAGCATTTAAATACAGCATTTGCTAAGAGTTTACAGGAACTCAGAAAATAAAATTATATTTATATCCTTATATAAATTATCCTAATTTATTTAATGTTTTTTATCAACAACTTCGATGCGTTTCTGGGAACTGCACAATATTAAATAAATTCTGGTTGCGTTAAAAATATTTCACATACTATCCAAAACCTCAAAATAGTCCATTAACTTGCTTAAAATACACTGGCTGGTTACTGTGTCCGAGGCAACATTTTTGAAATACCCTTCTAGTAACGCTCGGAATTCACAACTATATGAACCTTCACAAAAACGGAAAATAGCATAAAAGCTATTAACTTTATAACGGTTATTATACCGTTATAACGCTAGTTACAATCATCGTTGAAAAATACTTTTGTATGAGATGAGTTTAAAATTGATATAGCTTTGTACCTAACAGGCTAGATATTCTGTTACAAATTACCTACAAGTCCGCCCACACTACGGTAAATTACTGAAATAAAATTTAAGCACTACAAAACAGCGTCGTAAAGGTTTACGTTGCTAAGAGCCAAGCCCTTGAAATTAAGCCGCGTGTTCACTTGAGGGAATGGGTTTGAGAACTAGGTAGACACCGCCTACATTGGTCCTTTTACTTTATTAAGTATTGTTGTGATCTAAGTGTTATCAAAAAATTATTCGTTGTTAAGAATTAACCCTACGTTGCCTCTGATACAATATCACAAGTGCTTTAGCTACTTACTTTAGGTTCAGAGCAAAGTAAGTTCATATTTATTTATTGATTTACTTGATCGTCTGGATGCTTATATTTTTGTTAGGGTTACATTGTTCACATTTAAATTATATTGAAACATTTGATGGTATTTCATAGGAAAATATTTTCCATTTTCCTTCTACGAAAATTAATAGGTACCTACTATTTAATAAATCGGAAAAAATTATAAGTAACATGATTTTTCTTCTGCTTTTTAACAATTTAAGTAAATCTATATCTAGATTATCAGTACTACCTAATACAATGGAAGATTTCAATAAATCTGAGCAACTGACTGCTCCATTGTTTTATGAACATAAATCGTTCGTCCGCCGTACAATACGAGAAGCATACAGACAGACAGACTTGCAGATTAGATACGGTTTGACATTTCGCACTACGTAATACAATTTGTTGATAGAAAATGTTGTTTTTATTAGGTACATATTTTATACCAATATTTGAGGACTTAGTAACATTAGTACGTTTTGTTACATAATTATGATTTATAGACGCTCAAATCGTACTTATTTTTGTAATAGATTATATTTTGTTCAAGCGCGTAGGCTTGTTTACAACGTAGGAAGTACAATAGGAGAAAGTGTGATCGACTGAAAATAAAGCCTCCCACATTCGTGTTAAAACCGGATTTGCTACTTTTTTATGGTATATTTCATTTGTTTATCTAAAAATGTTTTAGCGAACCTATTACATTTCACCTTGACGATTTCAATGAAATGCTTATGTCAAAAATAACTAAGGCTAAAGGCTTCTCGAAAAAGAGTCTCATTTTTGCTCCTTGGAATTAAAAAAATATAAACAAATAAATTTGGACTTATACATTGCTCTGAACCCAAATTAAGTAGCTAAAGCACTTGTGTTATGGAGTTTAGAGACAACGGAGGTACCACAAACACCCAGACCCGAGACTATGTAGAAAAGTGGTTTTCTACATTGACCATTTGTAGAAAACCACTGCCGGGGATCGAACCCGGGACCTCAGAGAACGCGACACCTTGAAAACCGGTGTGTACGCCACTCGACCAAGGAAGTCGTCAAATAAAATTGTAGAGTTTTTTTTTATATTCAAGTACCTGTCTTACGTTACGCATATTGTGTTTTTAATTTTAAAATGTTAATATTTATACAGTGTACGCGGTCTCTTATAATATAATAGTAGTGCGCTCGTTTCAGCGTATGTGTAAGTTAAGAAGCACGTGTAAGTATGGCAGTAGTCATTCGAACGTGTTGAATGTTACACCAAACTTTTTTAATTTATCCCGCGGGCACTCAGGCTGTAAAAATGTTACTCACGATTTCATGGGTTTGCCGTAGTCAGTTACCATTAAAAAGGTTTCTATACGGATTTACAAAAAAAGGTTTTTTAGTCTAACTAAAACTTTTTGATAAGTATTTCTTTACCTACTATTAATATCCATCGTTATAAATATAAGGTGTGGTAAGATGTCGTAGGTACATATCTAAGTAAACATTATTTTAAAAATTTAAAACAAATTTAGTGCGTGGTTTTATTTTTTTTGTGGGAATAATTGTATTATTATCTTTTCTGATTTAAAGACACAAGCATATTTTCAAATTTAAAGTCGATTTTTATTTTTTCAGAAATTATAGACAAGGTCTCTAATATGAGGTACTCTTATTTTATATTTAATGTAAGTAGAAGTCATTAAACAACAATTTGTCTCGATACCAAACAATAATAATTAGGATAACAAACAACCTATCAAACCTAGGCTATTATAGATCATAAAATTTTACTAATGCGCAGTCAACCTCACATGTTTGAATAGGATATTTCGATAAGGTCTTTGCGTCAAGACGGTAAGGATGAATTTGGTTTACCGTATTGTACATTAAAATTTAAGACAATGAGACTCATTTAATATACTATTATTATTTATTAATACGTAGTTTATTACTTAACCATACCATTAGCCGGCTATCATAATTCAAGCGTCTATTATAATTTAGCTGCTAATTAGTCGATAAATTGTGTACCGGACGACCGGTATTACCGTTATCGCAAAAGGGTTAAGTTGAGTGCCATCACACCTCTAGTTTATCATGTAAATTATAGTATTGTGTATGGGAAGGATTAAAAATGAATATTATTTATTAATTTGTTACCCAAGGCGAAAAATAATTCATAGAAAATTGTGGTCTGTTTCAAAATTTAAAGTTAGTTTTTTTTTAGTTCTCAAGTGTCTGGTATTATTTCCTACCTCAGCAACAACAAACAATTGTAATTAAACACAAATAATATAGCGTCAAGCCAGTGGTCGCAGGTTCGAGTCCTGCCTGAGGTTTAAGTTTTTCCTTCTATTATATGTATTTAATTACAAATATTCGCTCCGCATGCGTTAATGCTTAACAAATAATTAAAATAATAAACAAACAATTGTGTAAAAAAAATCTAAAACAACTTGAGGTATCATTATAACCTTGCTAGAATAAAATTTCTTCTCTCGCTAAATCGGCTTATAATTTGAAAAATTCAGAACATATTTAACTCATAACTCCAAATGTTTATTTTTACCATAATATATACTTAAATAATCGTAGAATACTTTCCTATATTCACAGTTGGTTATTACAACGAGTTTACCTCATAAATCATTGACCAACCAGCTTTTAACTTTCTGTTAATGGGTATTGAGTATTTATAGACCTTATAATTTATTCCGTAAGGTTGATGCCCAAAAACGAATCTTCGAGCGAATGAATATCTTTATTTTACTTCGACAATATTACTGGGATACCAATATGTCAAGATTACTCTGGTTGTCAGAGTTTTGTGCTACCTTTGAGTAACGACGGTCAGGGAAAGTATTTGCATGATAGTTGGGATGGTATGGAAGCTTAAAATGCTTTTCGAAGCAAGGAACTTTAAGAGCAAGGACAGATCCGAACATGCTTATAAAACATTGTTTTTTTATTACCATTACAGAATTAATTTCTAATTTTCTTTACATCCAACAAAAACATCAACATCATAGTGTTCGTTCTTTAAAATATATAACTTTATAAGCTAAAGAAACATTTCTGTAACAAAACATCAAATCCGTAGTTTCATATTATCAAAGAGTCTTACATTTCATCTCTTTTCAGGTAACCCACTCAACTGTAATTGCCGCCTCTCGTGGATATACGCGTTACGCAACGAGACACGAGACAACACGCTAAAGCACGCCCTCGAAAAAGTATCGTGTGTCGCCGACCCCGCCACTGACAGGCAGCTAAACGACCAGGAAGATAGCGAGACCGCTAAAGATAATGCTCTGCCCGAAGACGCATACGACTATTACGACAAAAACGACGACTATGTCGAAAGAAAAGTCACAAAAAAAGCCACAAAACTTATCGATATCCCCCTAGAAACTCTTCCCTGCCCTAAAGAACTCATGCAAGCAGAGGAGTACCCCGTACAAAACGAAATCAGACTCAAAGCTTTCTCCAGCACTAACAAGGTTACATACTCTCCTTGCCTCGTTTTAATTATATTCATTCTGTTGTGTTAATGTTAAGTGTGAGACAAAGATATTTGTGATATTAGACGTTAATTAGTATATTTCTCGTGTACAGAATTATATTTCTTGTTCTGAATGTAGCTTAGTAATCAAATTTATATTACAAAGCGAGTGGTGGATACCCTAATTCTTGGCTTCGTAATAATGTAAGCTTAATTTAATGTTATGTTTGTCATTGTATAGCGCATGTGAATACTATGTCCATTAGCCATATTAGTTTAGCTTGTAAAAAGGCAATAATGGATTCTAATTTGTCAGTTTCCTTTTATAAAATGTGTGTTTAGATAACAAAAGAGCGTATCTCATGATAAATATTTTATGAACTAAGTTATAATCAAGTAATTGATGAGGCTTAATGTTACTCAAACTATCTTATTACCCTAATTGTGTTGTGGGTAAGGCTGGTTGTCTATTGTTATTTAGAACAAAGTTTATATAAAAATACAACAAAGCGCCTAATTTCAAAGTGTGTATTGTAATTATAAGTGGAGTACGTATGCCTGTCAAGTCAATAAGGTCCTAATTGGTTACCCCACCGCACGCCATTTACAATAAAAATTGGATGTTCTTTTTTGTTAGGTTGTCACGTTTCATAGGGTGTACAGGCGAAAAAATCATCTAGTTAAAGGAGTCTCTCAAGGGATTAACCCAATGTGTGATTCGGGCAACATTCTGAAAGCGAGCCTCGTAAGCCCGGACGCTTAAAATTATCTAGCTTTCGGGAATACCACGAGGAGTTTTTGCGCTGTATGTTTTAAAATAAATGAGACTACGCTTTTAAATTAAAGGATTGATGTAAATAGTTGTATACGTATTTTCTTTGCATTAAATACAGACAAATCACATACCACCGACACTCTCTATAGAAATATACAAGTTGTTTTAGATAAATAACAAATTATCACATGTTATTATATGGAATCATTAAATGTATAAAGTTTTTCAAATTAGGTATCTGTCAAACCAAGAATCGCGCCGATAATGCCTTCTTGGTAAGTGAATTTGAATGGGTCAGTTACATAAAATACATATTTTTTGTACACAGATAGTCGAGTGGTATATGGTATGGTATGGTCACCAGGCCAATAAACATTATGCGCGATGTGTCGCGTGTTCGATCCCCGCATGGGACAAGCATAGCTAGTAGGAATATTGCTGGTTTATTACAATAAAATTGAATTCTATACCTATCTGAATTGAATTCTATATCCGTTACGAAACAAAGTTGTTTTAACAATTTTGTTTAGAAAATCCATAGATCCTCAATATCTATTCAACAGTCATATGAAAAGCCTATCAACTATCGCTTTACTCCATACACTATTTTGATTCCATTGACGTCACAGTATTTTATCGTAATAGCCGCCATGCAATAAAATTTAAAAATTTGAACAACACTAAATTACCTTTTTTTGTTTTGTAATAGTATTTTTTTATGGCTTGTCGCAGTTCACTTTCATGTTGTTCATGACCGCTTTACTGGACTATTATGTTGTTTAAATTTAGAATGTTGTAGTAAGTGTTTTTCGTCGAAGTGATGTGTTTTTTAATTGTTTTATTTATACATATAATAAAATTATTTTCTTATTATAATTTAATGAAACCGTTACTAATTCAGAATTTGTAATATATTTTTAACTCTGTCTAAGAGTTCTTTGTTAGATTAGGATACATAATAAATTTATTATAATATTAGCTCATTCTATGGATAGATTTTTTACTAAGTATCTGACGGATATTACATTTTATTCCACGTCGTATCAGAATAACTACTGCTTCACCAGAGTAGCTAATTGCAAGGAGGTCTAATGGCGGCTACTTCATGTGAAATAGTGTTAGTCATTTGCATCTGTTGAGATTCCAAGTAGCTCCTAACAAAGTTCACTAAAGGCAGCTAACGACTTCACAAATTAAGTGGTGAATTTAAATTAATTTATATCAACAAAAATGGTAATCTGATTGAGGGCGGCTAAGCACATATATTTGAACATAATTAATTAATTATTTGATTAAAGCAACGCATTTTTTATAAGTAAACACAATTAGAAACGCGGCACTGAGAAAAATACAGCAAAATATACACAGTTTACCAGTTATTTAGAATTATTTTAGTAGCTCAGTAAATTTAAATAATACGCAATCATAATTAGCTCTGAATAAAAGCATTGCCAGTCTAATTGAGAGCTTGATCTGTATAACGGCACTACTGTCATCTTTATCAAGATTATAGCCCATTTTATCCTTTAATTATACACGACAAACGCCACAGCAGTTAAAATGGCGGCAAAATTATATTTAATATCCTGTTAGTAACGTGAACTGAATTTTTATTATACCTCCATTTCCACGGAGGTCGCATCATAAATACATACTCCTTTATAGCTCGAAATTTGAATTACGAATGTGTGTTACCTTTTCGCTTCTTCAAAAAGTTTCGGTCAGTATTTCGTAAGTGTGTCATTTTTATGCGACATAAAAAAGTAATAAAAACTATTTTCTCGGTTATTAAAAAAATAAGAAAGAGTCCCGCTGTTAGTAGGTATAATAAATTATTTGTTTACCTATACTACAAACTCTGGGTACAGTTAAACGCGATTTAAACCTTAGTCGAAGTATGTACACCGTGATTTGAATGACTATGACAAAGATAATGATACTAATGGAATCTGTGGAGTCACTAGTGCTGCGCTTATCGACATTATAAGGGTAGCTTAAAGCACAGTTATACCTACATGTGAAATTATTTTTTTTGTCTTTTTATTAAAAAAAAGATGTTTGTTATTGGTATGTGTGAAATCAAACAAAACCATGTAGAGTCATTGTAAGATTTCATTATCATTAATTACTTATTGACTTATAAATAAAATGTAGTTGAATATCATGATTAGCTCATTCATATTTATCAAGATTCATAAGAAACCACATTTTTGGTTCTGCTCAGTAAATTACGAGAAAACGCGCCTGTAATAATAAAATATATCCTTAATAAAGTCAAACCCACTGAAATACGAAGAAAACCACTCGAATAATTTCACGAATAATAATAAGCTTTATGCCTAATAAAACATCTGTAATTATAATTGTTCTAATAATACAAATTAAACCAATCAAAATTGGCCATTATTTTTAATGTAAACATAAAATGTTTGATCGAATTCATAGATTTTCATCGTTGAATATTATAAATTAATTGTACAAAATGTATTCCTGTTAAAGATATCGTGTATATTATTGTAATATTAGGTTGTGTATAGTCTTCGATTCTGTTGTAATAAATATTTCTACCCGTGCCATTTGTGTTTTATTTATTAACTAGCTTCTCCCCCCGGTTTCTTCTGAGATTTGATTTTCAACGTGAACCCTTAAAATATTAAACATTTTTTTTAAACAGTTTTTAATTTAACTTTTGTCTTCTCTTGATAATCTGGTGTTTATTAGTTATGAGTAGTAGCAGATAGATTTAATTCAGTGTTAACCCAAGCAAGAACAGTGCAAAGAAAAAACTAAATTAGGTAGTACCTATGCAGGCAGAAATTTCACGTGCCTTTGTGCCTATTTGCTTTGTAAAAACATATTTAAATTGTTTTTTGTTGTGTGTACATAAACTAATAAACAAGAAAAATAAAAACACATGAACCTTATAACGTAAATTAGTAGATCAGATAGTTATAAACCAAACTATAGTTAAAAGTTACAATACTTGCAAAAACCCACTACTAAACCTTAGAATCGAATCTAAGACCTTATTTTAGTGGCGTTTGCTTGACTGAATTGACAAATTCGTCTATTCGTCGGGAACAAAAATCTAAAAATAAACCGCGATAGAATCCGTTCAAATTAGTTTTATTTCAATGTCTAATATTCGCGTAAACCTCAGAAAGCAAATTCGTCTATTTATTACTCAACCTAAAACTTTTAAACCACAAGTATCTTATAAAGACTCAACTTGTTATCAACGCTCCTCTAGAAAAGTCCATGTTGAATTAATATAGCCGAGAATATAAGAGACTTAAGCCGTTAATGAGTCTGGCTTAAAACTTATCGAGCCTTATTTGACTTGAAAATTTCGAGTTTTTAGGCGACACTTGAAAGCCATCTATTCTAATTAAAATAAAGTCGTGTTTGCAACTCTTCAGACATCTTTAGATAAATTACGTTCAGATATTTATAGTGACGAGATTCTTTTATAACGCTGCTAACTTTGTTTAATGATGAACAAAAAAACTCATTATAAGAAGATAATGTTTTTAACTATTGTTAGGTAAAACTTAAGAGTCAATAATAATATATTAGTAAAATAATTTTGGTACATAAAAAATGCGTCTTCAGGGAACTAGAATCTGTCATCACGCTTGCTAGATGCGAGTTGAAAATGTTTAAATGATTTTGATAGAGTGATATATTTTGACTACTACCGTTACCCTAATGTAAGTACTTACTTAAAATTAGCTAAGAAAGTATCTAGATATGACATAGTAAAGGGCACAGAGAAGAAGATGTCTGCGGTATGCAAAGTACAATTGATACGAGGAGATTAGCCTGCTCCTTATCATCAAAGAGTCGGAGACACAATGGGATAGTTGGAGTCACCAAGAACCTTATATAACTTATAAATCTAAACCGACAGCAAGTAAGTACCTATAAAGCGTTTACCTAGTGAAGTGAATTTATAAATAATAAATAATACCAGTCTATAAATGTCCCACTGCTGGGCACAGGCCTCTTCCCATATAGAGAAGGAACGAGCATTAATCACCACGCTTGCTCATTGCGGGTTGGTGATTCCAATTTTTGGAATCCAGGTTTCCTCACGATGTTTTCCTTCACCGATTGTCAATGATGTCTTAGAATAATGAAGAAAGTACATATAACTTTGAAAAAGTCACATTAGTATTTGCCTGGAATGGGTTCGAACCTGCAACTTTGTGCACACAAATTCGTTCATTGAACCACTAGGCCACCCACACACAAAGTGAATTTACTTTATAATAATAGAACTGTGGCATATTTACAAAAATACTTTTTTCCAATAGTTACAGTAACCTGAAAAAATAATCTCCATTGTTAATAAGGCCCATTTCGTCCTTAAATTTAAAATCTATTTACTTAAAACCGTTATTTTACTTCTCCATTATTTATTTATAATTATGTACTTTGCATTATATGCTGTTTTATGTTCCAAGGCGGCGACTACAAAGATTGTGTATTAGCAACACAAATATTTGTTCAACGGTTATCGAAGTCAACACTCACAGCAGACAAACAGCGGAGAAATTGTTTGTAAAAGTAAATGGACCGAAAAATTACCAACTGGATCTTATACTTTCATTTTCATAGACGGTTATTAACCGTAATATTTCTCGCCCATACTAATATTACGGTTTAATTTTAAACAAATTTAGCTGTGTGTAATAAAAGGGAATGGTGGAGGCAACAAGGCCCAATGACGCAACCCTGAGCCGTTACCATCGTCTTTTCTTTAATATTTCTACCACAAATGTATCTATTAGCTTTGGTACTGTGTAAAGGGAATTCTCGATTCGTGTCTCACGATCGAACAAAACGATTTTGTATTCCCAAGACTTCATACTTTAAAGTTAATGTTGCATCGAAAACAGTTTTCATTTTCTTTACGACGAATTCAGTCAAGCTTTAATAAATAAAGTATTATCTGCATTTATAGAAAATCCAATATAATACCTACCTAGTTAAAACAAAAAAAATAATAATAATAATACGAAGAAAGGTTTATTTGTTAGGAGCCTGTAAAAATTACACACAAAAAAACACTTCTTCAGAACTACTGATTTTAATTGTTTAAAACGAGATAATACTATTTTTTACAGCTGAAGAATAAGTAAAGCGCGCTCTGATTGACTGATTAGCAACCAATAAAAACAAATGAACATAAAGTTACTACATATACGCCTTAAAACTACTTCAATGACAAAATAATTTACATATTGTACAAACGGTCTAACATACACCAGTGAAGCAATATTTTAATTGACTTTAGCATTTGTTTTCAATTAAAACTTGTGCTATCGTAAGTCTTCTAATAGACTAGAAATCGAGTTAAAACCGTTATCATTGCGAGCTAGCGGCAAAATAACTTCGGAAGACTTAAAGCGACTTTGTCTTAAGACTATCTCGAGTAAGAAGATAAAAAATTATTAGCTTTGAAACTCTAAAACAAAGTCGTAAAGTTATGGAAGTCGCCAAAAATTTCATCGTTCTTAACCTTGGTATTCTTATCCGAAGCGAAATGATGGATTTTACAGATTTATTGAACAGATGCGCTATCTTTGGACGCCAAAGATCTTGTCGGTTTTTATCATCTATTATAAAAGAATTTTAATAATGGAAATCGGAGCAATACCGAATGAGTTTTGAATTTTTATGTGATGATCTATAAAGTATATTCCCGTCTTTTCTGAGTTTATAAGATAGCTCTGTATTCATGACCTATTGTGCTCATGTTTAAGTATATAACTATTAGGCCCTTCAAACAGTTATTCGTAGCCATCATGCTCTAAAATACTCTGATATTTTGTTTTTATTTAGTACAATCAAATAATTTGTATATTTAAAAAATGTTTATGCCTGAGAAAATACGATACCATCTTACAAAACTATGTTAAACAAAATTACTACTAGATACTTTACTATTATTATAAGTACTAAATTATTACCTTTATTTATAAGAAACTGTTCAACGTTAAGTATTTAATATCCAGGAGCAGTTATATAGGTCACCAATGTTATAAATAGGAAATGAACTTTGAACTGAGTTGTTCAAGCCGATGACAAGGCTATAACTATTTGTTAACTATTGCAATGTCATCACCAGCTGCCTGTACCCTATAACCAACTTAAGCTAAGACTTAAAACAAATCCAAAGGAAGAATTAAAAGGAAACGTTTTGACTTCCTATATTTTATTCTATATTATTCTTGTTATATACTGATAAGAAATACTAAAATTTAATTAGAGTAAAACGCTTAGTAGTTAGTTGCTCCAGGGGACTTAGGAACAACTTAACAGTTGCCTAGATTGTAATTACTGTAGTTTCGCGGATTAATCACATATTAGTTCATTTATTTGTGTTACATGTCTCAGTGCTGCTTGCCTTCCCATGCCTATTACATGGGAAGGCAAGGAACGATCAAAGTTTTTTCGGATTAAATGTCCTTTTGTCTCGGCGCGGTACCAAACTGAAACGCATTTTATATGGATTAGGCAACTATCCCCTATATGGGATATTAATTCCAAAATTTTGAAGTTGACAAAAAAATAATCAAATCACCAATACTCTGGAAATATCAAAGATAATGTTTTGTACTTTCCTAAAGTTAAAAATAATAAGCCAAATTACTGACCCGTATTACAAAAAAAAGAGGACTTATTTATACTGAGAGATATAAAGTCATCAAAAAATGTAGCAACTACCCGACTTTTACTCTATCAAGTTTCCAGAATCATCATTCACATCCCTCGTCGTCTGACTATTGAGACATACTACTTTGCGCAGTAGATCATAATTGTCTAAACAATTATACGCAACGATCTCACCAATTCTGTACCAATTCTTGTTTTCAGAATACCTGTGGTGTTTCGAACACCATTAAAATCTGAACTCCGTATGGTACATAAAACGGACGTTAAACTCACCGTAACTACTTGAACATAATTGATGAGCTCAGGTTATTTAACGAGTAAATATAAACATCGTCAATTCCGTAACTGGCACTAATGTCTGCAGTTTAAAACTATACTTGTGACAGGTATTTTATGTCGATCAACGGGCAAGTGGTTTAAAGATAAGTATTGCATTGATATATTTCGAACTCGTCTTGGAGATGTGTTGAAAGCCTCTAAAACAGGCTCGGGCGTCCTGATCAGGAATTTGGTTTATGAAAACTTAAATTAAAAAGTAGCGACAGATCCAATATTATTAATTTATATCGGTACTCGCTGTTTCCCGCAACTCCGCCCGCGTGGATGTCGGCTATCGTGGCAAAACAACAGACAGACAGAGTTACTTTCGTATTTATAATATTAAGTAAAAAAATAATATCGGCTGCAAGCTGACGGCCACAGCAAGGGACTACTAATATAAATAAGTATTAAATATCGTTATGTATAAATCAAAATTTAACCAATAACTTTTCAAAACTCGTAGAAAACTACAATACTTTTTTTTCATATTATCTTTAATAATAATTCGCACCCCCAGTGGAAAAAAGGCATAAGTGATTTTACGTTGAATTGTCGATTTTAACATATTTGAAAAGTACGTTTGAAGATACATAAGCTGAATTTTTTTCATATTTTTCTTGATAAATTTGACGAATTTAGGCAAGAAATCTTGTTTTATGAATTTTGAATACGGTATCTTTTTTCTTAGGGATAAATAGAATAAACGTTTTAACGCAAAAAAATTGTTGAATAATAAGGGGTATCACATCTTATGACGTTTTTCGTTAAATTTTAATGATCAAAATAAACAGTAACAAATATTATGATTCAAATCCGTTTCTATTTTTTACATCGCTAGTCTTGTATTCACGGATACGTCTTTTTTTGTTTTATTAATCTTGTAACATTATATTATAAATGCACATACTTACTAAAAAAAATATTTTGATAACAATAAAGCAGCGATATGAGTGTTTAAGAAGTCATAATCTTGTAACTACTGTGTTAAATTGGTAAAAAATCGTGAGTTAACGTGTTCAGTGATGTAATTTGGTTTTGTGACAGTCGGGTAAGTCCCATTAAGTATAATTTTAGTATAATATAGTCATAATCATACTCAAAAAATAAATTTATGTTCAATTTCTTCAAAACTTTCTTGCGGCTGGCATACGCGCCTTCATATTACGTAGGTATAGCGAAATTGAACTTTATTTGCTAGGCCACAACAAAATAATATGTGACTTAATTCTACAATTTCCTAGCAAATGGTTGCTGTCGTGCCGATGATGATAATTTGATTAATAGTACCAAATATTTTGTATTTGGATTTAGCATTTACCTATTTTATGGTAACTGCGTAAAACTTTTAATAAATAAAGTAATTTAATTAAAATAAACGAATATTGTTTCAGATAAACCATGTCAAAAAGAAATAGGAAAATGATGATGCTATTTGCACAAAAAAATAAGGTGTTGAGAGAAAGGTTTAAGAAATCATTTACAACGTAATATTCAAACTATCGATCCCGACTTTTTCCCTAGTAGTGATTCAGATAATGATTTTCCATTTTCAAGATACGACAGTGCAAATCAATCACTGGCTCCGATTAATCATGGGTCAAATTATTTCGACTCTGTAGATTTAAACTTTTGATCGGGCCCATTTACATCAAAAGGTGACTATTTCAATCAGCAACAACACGATCAGAACACAGAAACCGGGAACAACAACATTTCCACGAACTCTTTGATTAACAACTGTGCCGATTATTCAACATAATAATTTAACTGATATATCATCGACAGTATTTTGTTCTGTATGCTTAGTGCGAGTCACCAACTGTCAATTGAAATACTTTACTATCACGTAAATCGAGTTTACGTCTAACGCATCGACGACAGTAAACTTGCGAGTGCGAGTTGTTCTTACTCTAACTATAAAGTGTGCGTTTACTCACCGTGAGACGTGAGGAATGAGAACGAACGAAACGCACGGACTAGACTCAACTATATGTAATCTGTGGAACGGACGAGCAAATGTTGATAAACCGACCAAAATAGATTGAAATTTATATCTATCGTACTTAATGTGAGCGGCTGCCTATTTAAATAGTGGTGGTTATACTTCAAGTTTGAAAGAAAAGTTTATTTTGTTTAGAAGTTTGTTTACATTGTGATTTATATAAAACTTCTAAGATGTTTAGTAAACCGAGGACCAATAACCTTAACGCGAGCTAAATGTATCATGCATGCACACAATATACCAAACTCTTTATGCATTGATTAGGAACATACTACATGTGAAACTTGGATGTTTGTACAACAATTATTAATATGAGTATTGTTATGCGTACATAAGGCTACCTACTAAGTTATGAAGTTCCACAGAATTGTTATGAAAGGCTTCAAGTGCAATAAATCTTTGACTTTGAGTGTCGTGCATCGTATTCGACCGCAGTGCATTAGAATTTGATTGGCTATGCCCGCTATGGCTATGCGCCTTCGTTGGGTGCGCGTATATTTCGCGCCAACAGCTCGGGCGCCGTTGACGGTCGCCTCGAATCCCGCTTCGGCCCTTGGATGTCCACATTCCACGGCCCCGTCACAGAAACATGCAGAGTAAAGACAGCCACAGTCGACCATTTACCTTCTATTAATATTGTTAAGATTCGTCATAATTATAGGTTATATTATATACATTGTCTTCCCTGGCAGAGATTTACTGTACCTATTATATTAAAAATAAAAGTATTGCAATCTTGGTATTTGGACTTTTAATACTAGGTACTATTCCTCTATATAATATATTATAGTAGCTTAACACTTCTTATTATGAACTTACTAGGTATAATGATTATTAATTATTTTAATAGGAACAATTAGCTATTATGAAATGTTACACTGGCAAAGTAATATACTACCTATTGGTAATGCTACAAAGTTGGGTAAGTCTTTAGGTTAGGAAAACATAATAATGTTGTTGACAAATATAATTTTATTCTAGACCAATAAGTCACTTATTACAATGCTATAAATAGAATTCTAATTTATAAAACAAAGTCACCATCGGCAAGATACATAATTACATCTAGAAATTGTAACTTCCTAGTACAAACAAACATAGTGGGTACCGTGCAGTTAATATACTAATAGACTTAATTTATTCAATGAAAATAAATGACAGAAATCACTCATTATAACAAATTAACAGTAAAATAAAATATAAATTTTATTAATGTTACAAATGTTTACAATATAAAGGTGGTAAAATGAAGAACTATGCTTATTGTTGTAATTTGCTTGCATGGTGTTTACTACTATCTTCCTATTTTGGAGCAATGACTGTGTAATTCTAATTATATTGGTTTGTCACTTTTTCCCATATAAATGAACCATAATTTGCACCTCCAAAGGTTTTAAATATTTAATTCTATATTGGTCATCACATATCTGTAAAATAAAAAAAGTATTTGATAATTAATCAATCCTATAAGAAGGTAAGAATTATTAATATGTACACTTTTTATATTGTAATTAATTCAGTTGCTGAGTGGTAATCAATGCTCATTCCTTTTCAACCTTAGGAGAGGCCAGTGCCCAGCAGTGGTACATTTATAGGTCAATATTATATCTTACTATTATAGAATAGAATATTATTTATTTCTTAGTTCATGATAATTGCATATGTTACAATAATTATAAAATGGTTCACATATACTACCCTATCCGGTGTAGAAAAATTACAGTTAGAATAATATTATTATTATACATTTTTTTTAAACTTGTTAAAGCAAATGTATACATTAAGAATAAAAAATACACTGTTAATATTAAATACCAACTATTATTCATACATTTTTATCTTTATATTGTGTTGTAAATATCTTATAACAAACTTTACTATATTTAGACTTAAAATTTTAACTAATCCAAACCTATAATAAATGCATATTCATTGTATATTTGAATCTATATCCGTAAATGTGTTAAACTAAACTATTTATCTAAGTATATAATTTAATTTTGAATGTTCTTATCATTTGCATTATAGTTTATTTAATATTTCTTCAGCAGCAATGGTAATAGGTATATATTTGAATCACTGTTTATTTTAATGTAAGACCACAATGTGCCATATAATGTACTAAGAAATAAATGCTTATCTAATGTATAACCTATAGTTGCCTCTCAAATTACATTGGTATTGTTTATTAAGTAAGTAAATCATGTTATAGATCATACCTTGACTGATTTCTTGCCTGGCAGTTGAAGTATTTTGAAATTATATTTCCTCAGTATGTTTTTATGTGTCAAAGCCTGAACTTCTTCAATATTGACACTGCACAACTCCCACTGGACGCTTTTAAGACACAGTGGCATACATACAAGGGCTGTGACCACCTAAAATAGTAAAATTTATAAATAGTTAAGACAGTGTGTCAGACGGAACGTTGAAAAAAGTGTTTTTTAAGTACTGTGATACACTACCTTATCTTCCAATCTTGGAAGATGGAGAACCAGTGATCGTCTTAGGTTTTGATACAAAAAACTGTCTTGGAAAACCGATATTTTGTCATGAACTTGCCCTCCGCGGGTCCATCAGCGGATTGCTTGAGTGCTCTTGTACGACCACGGGGCGCTTTATATTACGTTCATCTTGCGATGGCACGGTCTCAAAACTCTTCCAAGAGAAATATATACGAGATGCCTTTGTAATAATTGTTCACAAAATTAATAGAAATGAAATCATGTAAGTTATTTAACCACTATCACAACGGTTTCACTAGAAAATCTCAAGTGACACTTTTACGCGCTCACTAGTGAGTGCGTTAACTTTTCAAACGTCAAAACCGTTTAAATTGTAACTCGCACTCGCTGTTTTCCATACATTTGGTTCTAACGCACTCACTTGCGTTCGCGTTTACTATTTACGTCACGTTGCCGTAAAAATTTAACAACTTACACTCGCGAACTTTAGTTTTGAAGTAAGGCGCTAGATGGCGCTCACCGAGCTCCATAGAAATTGGCGTTTACGCCAACGCGATAGTAAAGTAAAAAAATCTTGCACTCAGCATACTGATAAAAACAATGGTTTTAATTTAGATAGCGCTAGTACAGGACCTCTAATTACACAGACTGCAAATGATCAACAAAGATCCTGTATTTCTCATGTTGATATAGACCAAATAATGATAACTGTTTCCGAAAATAAGAAAATACTTCTGACACTCTAACAAATAATTTAAGTGTGTGACGTGCTGAACATGAAAAATCTGTTGAGATTTAATCCCGAGAAAACGAAGTTATAAGTAATGCTAATCTAAGGGACACCGAAAATCTGGCACAAAATGAAATAACTTACGATAATACACATGATCTTACAACTTATACTAAAGCAGGTACAATAAAAAAAGAAAAAAAATACAACCAACCACTCAATGTGAGAAAAGAAGCGAAAAAAAAGATATAAAAGAGAAACATGGCTTGCACCTACCCTGTCCAGCTTCCTGCAAAAAGATATGTATCCAGAATATATCAGATGATCAGCGAAAAATCATAAATGAAAGCTTCTGGAATTTAATTGACAAAGAGAGGAAGACATTTATGCTGCATCATACTTCAGCAAAATCTGTGAAACAAAGAACAGTAACAAGACCTTAATCAGAGGACAACGCATGGAGTATGCAAAACTTTCTTATTGACAACTTTGGGCTACAAACCATCTAATGATAAACCTTTACAGACTGCATTGGCCAATTCCAAGGAGACAGTTGTATCGCCAGTAGACAGGAGACAGGGAGCTACTCCTCACAATAAAATTGACTCAAATCCTATTAAGGAACATATATTGGGCTTCGAGCCTAGCATATCTCACTATAGGCGTGAACACGCTCCCAATCGCTTATACCCTACCGCTTATACCTACCGCTTATAACGCTTATACGCCTATACCCAGTGATTTGACAATCAATGCGATGCATAAAGACTTTTTAGAAAAAAAAAACCCTCTCACAACGTATCTTACGACAAAAATACCGAGAAGTGATTGCGGCATTAAATATTTCTTTCGTAAAACTTGGCCACGAAGAGTGTGAACCAAACAACCAAAAAAACACACTTCAAAGAAAATCTTCAAGAAGACTGTTTAGGTTGCACAAAGTAGTATATGAACCTGACGTGACTTTTTAGTTCATTTAATATTATTGATCTCATTATTGTTTAAGACATATTTGATTTATATTTAATTAAAAGTTTTTTATCATTATTTTAAAACAAAAGATACAGGCCATGTGTGAAAGGCCCTATTTTGTTAACATATCGATAGTCAACAAAAAATAAATACAACTAAATACCTTTTAATAAAAACTAGCTTAACAGTATTTTGATTCAAAGAGATACAAAAAGTGATTTCTTTTTTGTTGACTAGTAAATGTTTCTTGCATTTAATTTTATTAGAGTTTAATATTTTGTTGTAAATAGAGTTGCGAAAATTGTTCATTTTGTTATTTTAATAATTTTTACAAGTTAAAGCTGAATATTTAGACATTTATCAAAAAAATATTAGTAACGGTAATCTTCACAGAAAATACATACTATCTTGGCAGTTATTGTTCAATACTGTTATCTATGTTACAAACTTTAATTGTATCCAAAGCTATGCTGATTATTTTGGATATAATAAAAATTATTTGATACAAAATATGAATTTGTTTTTTTTCCATTAGTCGTAATTATTTAGCCTCAGGTAATATTAGTCAATATGCATGTAAAATTTCTATAACAGATAATGGAATAAATCATTATTATTGTTTACTTAAGGTCTTTCAACAAGCCTTTAAATGGAAAAAAGGCGTAAGTGTTGGATACTTAATACAAACAACAAATTCAATAAAAGAAAAAATGCAGTAATCTTACTTATACTAGCAATAATTCACAGTGTTACAAGTTCATAATTGCTTTAACTGAACATACTTTTTAAAATATATTTAATTTCACGGGAAAGTTTGGCTTAAGTGTTGTTGCTTAAAATACCATATTTTTTTAAATTACGAAAAGTAGCATAATAATTTATTTCTATGATTCCTAATAAACTAGAAACATTAGCACTAATTTAAAAACAACACGCAGTGTAATATATTTTTCCCTTTTTTTTGATATAAGAATCTTTCCTCTACGATCAAAGACGAAGTAAATATTTCCATAAAACCAGTTTTTTGGCCGTACTGAAAAATTGTCATTTCTGGCCTTTTTCCACTGAGGGTGCGTAATATATCATCTAAGAAAAGAGTCTAGCTTAAACTTTAGTGCAGCGGATCACTAGCACAGAAGAATTCATATAAGAATCAAATTTCACTAATATTTGCGCCAATGTCTGTAGATATTAATAATTATTAGACATAAATGCACATGAACCAAAAAACTTTAGTACTAACGTATCACTACTTAAGTAAGGTAAATGTGTCCTCGATTTATTATTATTAAGTAAATTCAATAAATATTAAATTTCTTCCATAGTATAATAATAGAAATTAAGGAGACGGACAGTAACTAATATATTAAACTAAGAAATATCTAAAAAGACTTGTTATTAAACATATTGGGAACTAATATGTTACATGTATTGGTTACAAGGCAAACAATACAAGTTTTTGATAACATTATGACGTAACTGTGTTTGTTTCTTTGAGTAAAAAGATGTCATAACAATTTAGTATATAATTATATTGGATTTCAAGAAACATACAGATTTACGTTACGTTAAAATTTCCGCACATTTTACAAAAGTAGTATAACATTTTCTCATTTCGACGAAGCACAAGTCTCACGTCAAAACATAAATATTAAATACGGTACACAAAAAGTATTACAGGTAATACCGCATTTTTCGTATCACAATCATAAATGTAACAAAAAGTGAACGCAAACGAAAATGATAACCGCACGTTTCCGCCGTAAAAGGGAATATTTAACTTCCAGAAATACAACGAAAGGAGTACGACCTTAGAGGAATAAATAAGTAAACTATAGAGCGCCCATATCAAGAATGAACTGTCATGGCACCAGTATGAACAAGTAAAATCGTAAAATTAGTAATTAAATACAAATAGTGGAAGGAAAAACTTAAACCTCAGGCAGGACTCGAACTTGCGAATACCAAATTTTTTTCTTCCACTATTTATATTTAATTACAAATATTCGCTTCGCATGCGTTAATGCGTAAAAAAATTATTAAAATAATACGTATAATTAGTGTCAAAACAGAGCGCACCGTTTTGTTAAAACTATTTCAAATCTAATATTACCCCAATAATATAGGAACCATTGATATTTTTGCCTAAACGTCTGTCGTCGCACGGAAAATCACATAAATCGGCAAACGAGCGCAGTAGATTTTGCTAAAAATGTACTTAGGTACGTTTGACATAAGTGGCTACTAGCGATACGCACGCTCTATACTTGTCTATGTTTACTCTATGAGTACAACATTCAGGATATGCCGCAATGACATTTTCAATTTGCCAACACAGTATATAGTTGTTTACAGATTTCCTGAAGACACTCCGTATTTGATAGTTTCACACAATATTACAAAGAGAAAACACGAAATAAATAAGCTTTCACAGGGAATGAAAGGCCCATACATCTCGCATTGCCGACGCGGAAATATTAAAAAATATCTTTTGAATCGAACGCGCTATTTGCAGGTGTAAGGAAATTGGACCGCGGGATAGCGTAATGGCTGTATTTCCTCGACCTTTCATTTATTTCAGTTGAAAAACCCCACACAGCTGGAAGCATATTTGGACCGCCGAAATTATCTGTAAGGATTCTAACTAAAGCCACATAGCAATAATCCAAACGAGATCCTGATTAGAAATCCGGCTAGGCGGAGGACGACCCTTATTTGAATTGTCATTCGTACCTACAGATGCTTATCTGGTCATACTTGATATAATTCGGATGGGTTTATTCATTTTCAATTCAATGAAAACGTCAGCCTATTTCGTGATTGCGAACTCCGTTTTTCGAGTACCTTGCCGTTTCTAAAGAAGATATTTATAAAGGGCCGTTTCAAATTGATAATAATTTACCTTGCTGTATCAAATCAGCAATTTTGTAAAAGCACCGTAAGTGCTGCAGAAAATTTCCCAAGTGGAATTCATGCCTGTTAAGCTTATTTGAGTTTCACAATGTAGGTTATAGCAAATATTTAAGTTGGTACAGTATAGGTCCCCGAAGACGGCATATCGTATGCACGCGATATTCCATATTCTAGTTTTCTAAATGTTACAAAGATTTTATAGGCGTTTGCATTTGTGAGCGAATAAACCAACTAAGATTAGAGTTGTTACTAGCGTTCGATAAAAAAGTCGAGATCGGCGAGGTATCCAAATTGCCGAATATGCTGCCAAGCTGGACCTGTTCCAAAATCAAGACTGAACTTCAACATTAATCTGACACTGTAAATTGGTGGGATTATAGTTTAATACAAAATTATATGGGTACACAGGTGCTTTACATAATTGTAGTGAACAGCGAAAGGGTTATTAGAAAATATAATGCAGACAGATTATTGGACTGGAATGAGAGTTATAAACTTTGAAGTAGGTAGACGCTTACGGAAAGTTGTACGCGGATGTATATAGGTCTTGCCAATTAGGGTTTGAATTACTTTTAAGATTAACTCTAAGTAGGCAATTCAGGGTTAATTTATTCTTTATGTTATTAGGTGTTGTGATAATAACGAATAATTACCTACTAATAGAATTAGATATTTAACACTTTACTTCTACTTTCTGAGCTATATTATTGGCATTTGTTTTTACCGTGAGTAATTATTCGAAGCAAAATTTCTTGCTTGTTGTATATGTATATAGGTAACACAAGACGGTACGCGATTATTATTTAAGGCTCGAACTGTTCGTCCTACAGAAACAAGCATGAAATTTTGAACTTTATTTTTATTTTTAAATACTGACAGCTACTGAGACATTTATAAAATAAATTGTTTTCAATGAGTAAAAATGACAGTATCTAAAGTCATGAAATCTACATGAGAGTCATATAGCCATATAACGTATTAAAAGTAGTAATAAAAGAACACTCTTAACAGGTTTTTGTGCTTTTTATATCTTCTGAAGAAGATTTAATGTGTTTTATACAAATCTACAAGAATATTATGCTTTTGGACACTTTATGAGGCGATAAAAATGTATATTTGAGCTTAAAACTGCTCTTGAGGTAGTTATTAAAATTATACTATCGTCATTAGTTTGAGTGTAGTCCAGTGATTTATTTAATTTAATTACATTAAGGTTTAATTTACTAACTTATTATATTTATTTAAGGAGGTAGCGCCGATGACTCTCGAGATCCAAAATGAATCGTAGGTACATCCAGGGATGTTGTTGTTGTTTAAATATGCGTTTGCAGAACCTACCTATTATTAAAATTATTTAAAATTATAAATAACTTCCAAAAACTCTTAAGCAACTTTAAATTCCATTTTATAAGCAGTCTCCATAACGCTCACTTAAACTAAACCCTCCAGGAAATACAAACACCGCATTGTACATGAAAATTCATAATATATTTTCGCAGTGAGTTCTACATTTCCCGACATCAAATCTTTTATGGTGTAAACAGATAAAATCCTCCATCACATCCTCTATTTTCATACTTCCCCTCGCGACCGTAATGTCATTTTCCAAGATTCCCGGCTGCTTCAGAAAGGGTGTCAGAAAAAGTGTCAATTGAATAACATAACGTGGTTTGAGAGACATATAATTTAAATTAAATGTGTATTATGGTAATATGACAATATTTTTTTTCAAGAACAAGGACGGATAGCATAAAGAGTATGGCTAGAATTATCTAAAATTGAAATAATAGTGAAAACTAGGTACCAATATAGAATTCAACTCCACTTGTATAGAGCTAGTGTTTAAATTACATCTAAAGTAGACAAAATCTTTGAAAAGTAGTTGCAACCAGTTAATGCTGAGTGATCATTGTCACACTTACGAAAGTACAATGTCAAGTGTACTATAATAATAATTAATTATGAAAGCATATTTTTGTATTTGTTATTGTTTTTTTTTATTATAATTATTATGTTACGTTTAGTTAATAAGCCATTGTGCACGCTCTGTGGTGTAACAATTAATGTTTTTCTTTCCTTCTTTCTTTCTTTCAAAAGGTTATAAATGAAACAATGTTTTCGATCTATGTACTTAATTGAAATATGTTTGTAGTAGGAGATAGGTATAACGTCGATCACTTACCTATATGCACATAAACTTAGGTTACGTACGCTACGCTAGCCGTCATGCATCTGAGAGGCCTCCCCATTCACTCCCCAACTTGGAAAATACAAATATGCAAAAACTTCATCTAATGAATTGCAAATGTCATTCAACAGTGACTGGCATAATAAGAGTTTAGAATTAACACAAGCCTTAAACAGTTCTTACATCAAAAACTGCTACAAAGTTAGTATCTCGTCTCATAAAAAAACACTTTTCGGCTGAACCAACCATTATCTTTACTTTCCTCAATTTTCTGAGGCACCATTTATCTTTTAACCACTCAAAATCCAACTGGCAGGCAGCCAGAGTTCAGCAAGATTTGAGCGATAACGCTGGCAAGATTTGGCATTTACATGAAGAAAAAAAACTGTTAATGCGGTAGTTACTGCATTGGTGGTAGGATTAAGAAACTATTGTTTTTATCTTTCATGTAGATGCAATGAGGGTTATGTTCAACCAATATGATTTGAGATAACATATGTAGTATGCAACGTTCAAAGTGTGAATCGTCAAATGCCAACCTAAACTAGTTAGATATCTAAAATAATAAATAGGAATATCAAAATATCAAACCGAAAAAAAAAATACAAAAGTAAATGTAAATGAAATATTCAAAATAGTGTTCTGCCGTGTCACCGAAAGGGGCACAACTAACATTTTTTGTCAAAATAAGTTATATATATATATATATTCTGAATCAGGAAGAAAAGGCCTATCTGCCTTATTTTTTGTGGATTTTTAGCTACAAAATAAACAGAGATAGCATGAGCTTAAAGGGCACAACTGCATATTTTTTTTAGTTTGATTACAATAAAAAGGCATATTGTGAGATATGACTTCAATTTCTCCTTTTTATTATTGATTAAGAAAATGCAATTCTTTACATTTACACAATTTCAAAAAACACATTTTGAACATGTTTTCTTTAACAAAATTCCAAAAATAAATTAATCTCGATTTTCTCAACATTTAGAAAATGTTAGTTGTGCCTTTTTTAATAACGACGGCAGTGTTAATGAGAATACATGAACAAAAAATTTTGAAAATAAAGAAAATATATATAATACTAAAAATATGATACCTACTTGTCCCTGAATTAAGTATAAAGTCATTTCTAAAGAGTTAATTAAAGAATAGAAGATATACACCCATTAGGTACAGAACAATCACCGCGTTTCCATAGAAAAAAAAATAAAGTATTTATTTATATTTAGTAAGTAAGAAAAAAATACATACAATAAGTATATAGTATTAATCAAATCCCTAACAGGAATGTCAAGAGCTTTCTACAAATAAAGGGTACAGGGAAGTTAATAGCAGTGAACAAGATGAAACAAGGTGATATAGCGGACCGCCAGGGAGGCCACATATGCAGATGATACTAATCCCACGCGCACTTATCCTCTACGTAGTCGCTGACCTTATAATATTCGATTTATGCACGTTTTGAACTGCTTGTTAGATAAATTTGTAACTACCCTATTGTAGCAGCCTGTATAAGAAAATAATATTGTATATTAGAATGGTACGGGCAACTTCATTAATTAGGTCAAATATAAATAAAAAAAAGAAAGATATTGAAACGATTTCCTTTAAATATTTAAAAAAAAACAGAAAGCTCAAGTCCTACAGATGTTCAGCTGTTTTAATTTCTTAGAAATTTACTTCGGTATTTAAAAAAACTGTTACATACCTTTACCACACATAAAGATGTGCTATGACGTATCTACTGGTATTTAACCTTCAAAGCCGGCCTTTTCACAATTTTACATAATCCGATGGCCGATGCTGCGTGGTAGTATTTCATTTGTTTTGATTTTCTATGCAACCCCATGGATTTAGACGGTTCTCTTGTTAAAGAAATAAAAGGAACGAAATATTACCAATTTTCTTTGTATTTTAAAAACAAATAAAAACACAAACTTTACTTTTCAAAATAGGCCAATACGCTTAAATCAAGAAAATATCTATGTTTGTAAAAACAACAAACATATTTTTGTAAACTAAACAGTTTCAGGTAAAATTAATCGAGTTTTCTGATTATGAATATTAATTAAATTTCGTGTTAAATTTATAACTGTGCTATATATAAAAGTTCAGGTAAATTATTTGCTTTAAAAACATCAGTTTGATTTTGTAATTTTTTACTAAAATAATATTGAAATAATTGTACTTGAATAAATATATTATAGTCTACTATTGCACTTAGTAATTTTTATCACACAATTGAACAAATCGAGCAGCATATTAATATACAAATTTGAAAACCTTCTTAACAATTAAAACCCGCCTCTAAAGACCAATATTTTACTTCGACCACGTCAAAATTACTGTCCTATTAACCAAGACTCATTCTCCGACTCCAAAGTCGCGAAAATGGGTTGCCAATGTTATTTAAAAAAGTCTTTTTAACATAATTTCCTGAGGCGCATTCCAAGGGTAGGAGTTAATTTATTTACTCCATCAAATTCAATTTGGTTGTTAAGTAAACAGATGTCGGTGCCGTAGTTATATTTAGGTTCGTATTTTGCTCCTTTAAACAAACTTGTTATTAATTCAACTATCTTGTAATTTATTTGAGGCTGTATTCTGGCAAATAACCAACGTAACATTTATTAAATGAATATTCAAATGTAATAAAACCAGTGAAAGTCTTTTAGTAATGTGGCAGAATAAATATTGTTATTAAAATTATACTAATTATTTCAAAAGATTGTGCGGCAGACTCTAATTATGGCCTTTCAACAAAATTGATTCAGAGTTCATATTATTTAGGTAGATGTATTGTGTAATATAATCTCAAGTAAGAAAAAATACTAAATATTATCATTTATTCGAAGAACTAGGGTTTAGATAATTTACACACACACACAAAGGTACACAACAACAATACCAAATGAACTTAACTATTGGTATTGTATCACTAAGCGAGACTAATTCTTTTTGGGGTAACAATATATTATGAAAGTGTGCTGTCCCATATGCTATTATCATGTGCGGGAAAAAATCTCAAATAATAAAATAAATAAAGTTAATTGCCTTCTAGTAAATTAAGCATTTATTTATGAAATATTTATAAATCAAAAGCTTGTTAGAGCGTAATTTACAGCAAAATTAATAGCACATAAATAAAAAAATTAAAAACAATCCTTCTTGTAACTATTTTCAACTAAAGTATTTCATTTTAACGTTCTGATTGGAATGATTCCTGTTAACAAGAGCCATAATTAAGCCATATAGCAATAAACGATCGTTTAATAATATATTTCAATAAAATATAATTTGGTATTGAGAACATAAATGTTGTTAGAAATATTAAAATCTTTATTACCTTTCCATAATGTTCATAGGTCAGCAGGCTTATTGCTATAGCCGTTGTCAACTAAAACAATAATAGTTTTACAAAAAACACTGTGAAAACACAAATTTCGTATCGTCTAACGATCGATAACCAACTAGATCTACCACAAAGTAGTTGGTTACCGAAGCTAGCCGATACTAAATTTGGGTTTTTCCCTCATTTTTATCAAGTGAACAGCGCTTGGGTTGTCAACTAGAGATAGCCAATAAGCCTACATATGTTTAACAAGTATGGTTCCTGTGCACATCAACAAAATGTAAAGATATGTAGGTATACATGAGTAAAAAACACTGCATTTCTCTGCCTGTGTGTTATGCTTACCTCTAAAGTACAGCTGACTTTAATAAAATAATGTTAGGACTTTAAGCTCTTACTTTTTGTACAATAACCAGCACCCACGTGGTGAAAGCCAGCTATTTATAATTATAACAACAATACAATAAAACCTTAATTAATAATAATATTATAATAAAATGTAGGACGAGCTGTGAGGTTAATATATGCAAATGGCTTTCAACACTAAGGCAGTTCGATCCAAGCATGTGTAAAATACTGATGTTCAGAATCTCATTACAGTTAAGTCGCCCTCGGTATTGTTAGAATAATGATGGTAGCCTTTGCTATATTAAAGTACTAATTTCTTAAAATAATATAATCGTTTTTGTTAGTTTTCCACTATGTGAGCATAGTTCGAATAATATTGGACCAAATAAGATGAACTGTTAAGAATACATTGCCTACCCGTGGCCATGACACCTAAAAACCAAAGGCATTGGCAACCTTAAACAAAACAATAAACCACGACAGAATCCGTAAAAATACTTTTAAATTTCAGTAAAATAATGCTAATATCAAAGATAATATTGTTTCAATCTGTTCGGTGTAATTTAGTTTTTAGTAGACTATTATAAATTTTGTTAAAAATATAAATGGAATGGTAATAATAAATGGGTTTATAATAAAAATACTGTATAAGTACGTAGTAATAAAATTATTTATCTTTCTACAATATTTAGAAATCGACTTATTACAATAAAGTTTGTTTAGTACTGGAGAACATTTTTTTTTTGTTTAGTTTTGCGGGGGAATCCTTATGGACACCCGCTCACTCGGGGGGGCGAACGGGTAGTGTCAGACTCTTACTGACTAAACCTGAACCGCCGTGCTACGTCATCCGCGTTTCGTGTTGGTGCGTGGTAATCCATTGCAATTCGTCACGCACCAACCGCGGGGTCCGCCGGCCAATAGGGGCCAGCGGATCACTATCGTGATGGTTTGGAGACCGACGTGTAAAGAGCGTCGGCCTCTCCGCCTCGTACTGGAGCCACACCCGTAGCACGGAATGCGGCCCCCCGTCGTGGGATAGTACTGGAGAACCTAACTTAGGTACTTACTTAACACAACAACACTTTACCTAACACATGTCGTGGTGGACTAGAGGTTCAATGAACCCATTTGTGTGCACAAGGTTGCAGGTTCCAACCCATTACAGGTAAGTACCAATGTTAGATCTAATATATATAGAAATATAGATTATTATTAGAAAATATTAATTAAGTAAAAAAGTAAATACCCTTTCATACCCACTCAGTGAGTCTAAAATACAGTTATCTAATTCCAAACAGATGGTTCTTTACATAATTTTGGTCCTTCCTTACTTATAGGACCTTTGAGTCGCTGTCGAATTAAGATAAAATCTTTTAAAAATCAACTTTATTCTTCTCGTGATTTAATTTGTGGGAACATGAAAATTGTTATTTTAATTTGAAATAAGCAGTAGGCAACTGAAAGAAAATTGGGTTGACTCGGGACCCGAAACGAATTTAATGAGAAAATATATTACGATTTTTTTATGTTTCTTTTTCGACCGATTACGAAGTGTTTTTTTATGGTACCTAGTGGAAATTAGCTTTGTAGACTACAAAGAGTGATTTTTGTAATTCTGCGAATAAATTACTTCATTATTAATATGTGTAAGTCCATACATACATGATTAAACGTTCGTAAAACAAATTAATTGAGTACCTACAAAATAACAATTTGTAAATTAAATAACAGAAAAGCTCTTTAAATACTTAATGAATCAGGTATAAAAACTATTACTTTATTTATTTAACAGTATGTACACACAATTATACAAAGTGAAACCAACATTAGATATCAATAGAAATTTCTGACAGAAGTCCTGTGACAGAAGTTGTATGTAACGGTAGACAACAACGTATGCTGTTAAAACTTATATAAATTCATATTTTTTTTTTCACTTCATCACGTGCACAAAGAACACTCAGACTTGGAACAAGCATTTGTGGGTCACACAAATACTTGTCCCATGCGGGGATCGAACCCGCGGCACGTCGCGCACAGAGGTAATTGGCTTGGTGACCTATACCACTCGGCTATCCGTGCAGTCAAAATAAATAATATAAAATCAAATAAATAATTAATACATACCTACATAATATTTAAAAAATAATAAATATATGCATAAATAAATAATTTTATGACGACCCAAAAAAAAAACGTACGTCTTCTCATAGTCTTCTTAAACAACTTTTAAGATCAAATTCTTAATGTCTTTTGGTCTGGAGTGGAGCTGTACAAGTGAATAGTCAAACAATTGTAACACTTAACGCAATACAGAACCACCAATATACAATAACATAGGCCAGCCAACCCTGTGAACAACTCCACTTTAGTATTTATTGACACAAATGCCTCACAAACAAACACTAACCCAGATGGTTTGGACTCATCACAGATATTAAACCACAAACTGGACTAGTAACATGTGCCACGAATATTGATCCAGCACTATTTGACCTACAATGTCCTATTTTTAGTTACTATTTAGTATTTACCCAATTTCTAAAGACAAACAAAATACGGATATTAATAAATTATTTTATTGCTTTTCAATAAGTGGTAAACTCCCACCATCGCTTCAATGAAACTTAAAGCACCATACCTCTCCTTAGAAAATTTGGTACGGAATTGTTTACCAATATTTCGTAAGCCTGAACCGTCTTCGTCAGATTTCATAGATGTTCTACAGCTTAAGATAACTAAATACTGGAGACCTGACCTTAACGGTTAAATAAAAATCTATGTTATAAGTATAAAAAAAATAAAAATTATTATATTTTCTGCACGACTTCTTAAAATCGGTTAATTCTTTTTTTGTTATGGTCGTTGTAAGAACAAGGTTTTTTATAAAATAAAACAAAACGTGTGAAAATGTGTTTTTAATCTCACAGCTCCCGTGCAAATCCATATTATTTTCTTGCCTACTCCTGCTATAATTATAAAAAATGAAAGATGAAAAAAGTAATTTATTTTACCGGTAGACAATAGATTACAACCCTGTTACATCTCGGTGCATTACAGTAAGCTATCTCTGTTTTATTCCTGTTACTAGTGCCTTCACTAATGGAAATATTCTCTCCGTTTTTACATTTGACACGAAAACAAAAGAAACAAACATGAAAACGGGGTTTCGCAGGCAAAAGGTCAAGGGACGGTGTTGCCGGCTGTAATTATTTAAGATTCCGAGTTTTCGACCTTGATTCGTAGCTGCCTCTGAAAGCTTGGCAAAATGGAGTAGAAAATCACTGTTTCGCAAACACCTCTTTTCCCGTCTGTGCAAAGAAAAAATGCTTGTAACAAAATGTTGAAGTAAGTTTCTCGCTTTTTATTTCTGGAAAGTTTTACTTATTATTCATGATGGCGTTTTGTGCAAGACACTTTGCCTAATCAATAAATTAGCAAGTGAACACCCAGATTTACTGCAGGACTTCCCTGGTTTTGTTAACTACGACTATTTAAATTAGCAACTTACTAATGCAACAAGAAGTACCGTCCTGAAAATATTTGTAGGAGCTGTAGTGACTACGAAAAGTGTTCAAGAACTGTATTATTGCGGTATACCGCAGGATTCTAACTCTACTCCTACATTCTTTAATATCCTATATAATAATAACACAAAATTGTATAATCTCTTTGATAGTAAAATAACAATATGACCCAACAAAAAGCTTGTTATTATTTGATTGAAATTTTCAAGACACAAAGAAATAAATATATCCCTCTATGCTTTTATGTAACAGCTGCCGAAAATCCCACACAAAATGTTAAAATAACCTTATTCTTTTTTAAATATAATTGTACGCTCAATCATATGGGTTACTTAAATCGTATTTTTGTTAGCCTATTTATGTAAATATATTTTGTTATTTTATTTGGGAATTAATAAGCGGCAAATCGAACTTTTTAGACATCCTTCAAATAATTATTTAATATTCTCACAACGTTCAAAATTTTTCAGAAATGAGAGCCGGTGAGTTTTGGTTCTCTCCTTAGAAATAGCGTCTTTATAAGTTACTGTAAAATTGGTTACTTTAATGCATCTGTAAGGTTAGTAGTGTTGGTCAGGTTAGGTGTCTAAGAAGCTTAAGAATAAATAAGTAAATTATAGAGCGCACACATCGAGAATGAACTGTTGGCACTAGTATGAACATGTAAAATCGTAAAATTTGTGTCAAACAGAGTGCACCGTTTTATTAAAACTATCTCAAAACCTAATAATATCGGAACTGCGATATTATCGCATAAACGTCTGTCATCGCACGGAAAATCACATAAATCAGTAAACGAGCGTAGTACATTTAGCTAAAAATGTGCTTACGCTTGGCATAAGGCTACTAGCGATACGCACGATCTATACTGGTTTATGTTTACTCTAAGGTTTTTTACAAAAAATAAGTAGTTACAAGAATATATATTCGTGTAACTGAACAATACATTTAGACAACTGATGTTGCTGTAACATTTACTCAAATGACTCCATTAACTTTCATGGGAACATAGAAACACTCGTACAAACGTTACTAAGATAACTATTAGTTGTAATGATGCAATAAGTAACGTTGTTCGTATAATAATGGATATTACTGTCTCTCCTTCATAACGAGTTTTTGCTTCGTACCAATGAACGAAACGACTTGAGGGCTTTTGGATGTACGAAGAATAATAACGAAGGGAATTAAAAGGATTATAAAAATGTAATTTGGAAAAATAATTATTAAAGAGAATTACATTATTGATGCGGTCAGGAGAGTCAGTGAGGTCATGGAGAAAGCAAGGGTTTACGTAATGAAGAATACCTACTTAAGCCCAAAAAATATTTTTTGTATTAGTATACAAGTGATGAAATTATTTGATGATGATTGCAAATGAAATATCAATGTCATAAATTAAAGTTTTCCAAAAAATATTATATTATGTATTTGTTTTTCCAGCATCAATCTAAAACTTGACTTGACACAATTAGCTAACAAATGATTTACCCAAAAAAAATAACAGAAGTGTAATTTATATTATTTTTTGAACACTAATTGTTCAGGAAGTGTAATCAGAATAAATCAATGCAGCTTAATGTTATAAGCTTCGCTATAAGTGTGATTTAACCGTAAATGACCGCAACAAAATTAAAAGCCTTTAATATAACTTTTGAACGCTCCAGGTAAAGCCCCTGACATTGAACTTTCTGTAACAATCGCTATACTTGGGAACACGTTTATAATTGAACGATGCTTCCATAATAATAAGACAAATTAAACTTTATGCTACTCAACATAGAGCTTAAAATTTCTTAGCAGTAGAAGTATTGTGACAAGTTACTGCATAACAATAAGTACTTAATTTCGTCGACAGCGTGGTCGCATGCCAAAGTCCACTTTTGTAGGTTTAGAGTTTCGACAAAACAAATTCCGAAAGTTACTTTCCCATGGCTTGGTTTAAAGGTCTGACTTATCTTGCAGACCGAAATTGCATCACCAACTTTTGTATCGGATATTTGGCTCAGGAGTTTTAATCTCCCATTTTGTTTTGGGATCACGCTTCGGATTAAGTTACATATTTCACAAATCGCTTGGGAACTGTGAACAAAAAGATATGAATGTATTATTCAAGAATTCATCACCATTACTGACTGACTGACTATGACAGGCAAATTAAGAATTTAATTTTTAGGTAGGGTTCGGTTTTTATGTCAGAATATTCTCTGGCAAATTTAGGTTTCCTGAAGAAGTACACTAATTGACCTATACAGAAATATCGTAAACAATGATAGCATACATGTGCTTTTGTCTCATCTACACTTTTAACGTACACATAATAGGGTAGACGACAATATTTTTAAAGTCGTTCAAATAAATAAATAGCAATTTTATTTTTCGTTTTTCACTTCTCGTTTTTTGTACATTTTGTGCAAAAGCGTGAAGTAATTAGCCCCCACTCCTGAAATTTGGTTCACCTTATATACTTAACGTTTTCTTATTTTGAAATAGTAAAAAATACACGAGCAACATTTATTTATTTTCAATCTGATTGACTAAATAGATTTTATCTTTCCATACTCAGACATCTATCCTATTAAACCATTTTTGGTAATAGTACTTGCTATTCTATACTATCCCGTTCATCACTCGAGCCACACTCGATTGCGCGTTGTAATTACTATTCCAATTTCATCTCACTAACACGCCGATATAATCTTAAGATATGAATACATACTAGCTACACCAAACGACCCCGTACTCACGTTATTACGAATATTTGATCCCAAAATTACAACATTAGAAAGACAGAGAATTCAACGGATTTTATGCCAGTTTTCCATCAATAGGCTCTAAAATAAAGGCTAAGTTTATGTGTAGGTAGGTAACTAACCTAACCTACGTGTGTGTAATAAAAGACGATCGTTTGAATAAAAAAAAAATCTCTTGTAATTTGGCTTGTTCAGAAGATATTTTATTCATTGGGTATTTGACTACTGTAAAATTGTTTATTTATTACAAATATATTATTAATAATATAAAATTGAAGCCGAAGTGCGAAGTAATATACCAATACACGTATACAAAAGTTAAGCGCTTTGAAAGTTAGTAGGTGACGTATGTTCCATCTCTTTATCGCAAAACGTCATATGGCAGATCTAGATTAGTATGGAGAAAACAGTTGTAACATCACATTTAATATAGCTCTCTCTGTCTAATTAGCAATATTAAAATGATTGTAGCTAATTCAATATGAAAGTAATTAATCTGCCGTTTTTACAATTCGACATACCTAGTTGGCAAAAGTCCGGTGAAGCAGTCAAAGCCTGCGCTCAGGCTAACTGCGTAAATCTCATCCAAAAAAAAAACCTAGTCGGCAATATATTTTTTTAAATGAAATAAAAAAAATCTTGTCAAATATTCAACTGTAAATATAAAATGAGATAAATAATGTACGTCGACCAGTTTTTGATTATTAATTACTTTCTATCTATATCAATATCTATATATCTTGGCGACCTCCGTGGTCGAGTGGTGTACACACCGGTTTTCAAGGTTGTTGTCTCTGAATTCCATAACACAAGTGCTTTAGCTACTTACTTTGGGTTCAGAGCAATGTATGTGATGTTGTCCACATTTATTTATTTATCATTTATTATTATTATATCACGGATGTAAACTACCTACACAATAGCTCATTTGGTATGTGCCTCAATATAATTTGTCAGAACAGACAAAAGGTCAAAATGTCATGGATTTCCTGTGGTATATTGTTATTCTAACAAAAATGTGTATATTGTTAAGGGGACAGCGTGACCTTTGAGTTCGTTCAAGTTAAAAGTAAACTATATTTCGCAACATAATGTTAGCTTTATCATTTTTCCTAATTTTTTCTTAAAGATTGTCACAGAAGACAAAGAAAATGTTTTATTCGTTTTTTTTTTAAACCTATAAATATGATTAACTCACTAGGTTTTGTATTAAAAAAAAAAACTAGTGACTCGGCAACTTTCATTTGTTTATATATAACAATAGAAAACTACAACCCTTAAAGTTGTATTTTGATTTAGCACCTAAAAGAAAATTAAGAAGAGCAGCAAAAGTTGTCAATGACGCTAGAGGCGAGTTCCTTGTTAACTGCGAGCGACTAAACACACACTTAACTAAACATAATTGTTTGAAAACCGCAAAGACGTGCGTCTGACGTTCAAGATTGATAGGACCTTTGTCAAGACGTAGAGTTGCAAGATATGGCTGTGAAGAAGACTGCTGTTTGAAGAAGTTGTAATAGATTTTCCAGTAAAACCCCAAGATTTACCAACAATTAATGGTAAAATTCCTTAATACTCTGTGATTTTCGTTTTTTGAAGTTTTACCACAAGTCGCTAAAATACATCTTACGTACCTCAGAGACAAGGTAAGTGTTGAAACATTGCAGGTTTGGGGTTTCGGGCAAAAGCATCGTAGAGTTGAGAATTACAATTAAAATAATAAACCGCAATAAAATCCGTTCAAAAATAGTTTTATTTCAATGTATGTGACAGTCAAAACTTGGGGCACTCCCACTTAGAGCACGGATAGGTTAAGTTCAATGGGGATAATAAGAGCTGATGAGCGTGCAAAGAAAGCCCCCGTTTTCCCTTTCGTGTTAGGTTACTACAGTCCCCAAAAAAGGTAGCCTCAGTTGTAGGGGTCTGTAGTCCGACCAAGTATTTCCAACATTTTCTTTCGGTCATCGGTAAAACCTAGCATGTACAAAACTCTAATGTAACAAGACCGGTTTTTTTTAATAAAGAACTGTTTCTATTTTCAAAAAACGATTCGTTTTGCTCACGGACTATAGATTTTTTTTCGTTTTGCTTAGAAAATGTTACTGTCCGTTATTTTTTAAAATAGGAACCAGGCATAAGTCCTGACATTTACCAACCCACGATGGTAACCCTAAACTTTTCCAATAAAACCTAAGATATACCAGTGAACGGGTCTTCACGATCACAGTATACATTTCACCAAATAATGTATCGAGACCACTGTAAAGATTGAAACTTATAAAATCCTATTTAACCACAAATTTCATTTAACTATGTATGTGCATAAAATCCTATTTAAACACAAATTTCATTTACCTATGTATGTGCATAAAATCCTATTTAAACTCAAATTTCATTTAACTATGTGCAATATAGAATTATAATTACGTCAATATAAATCATTTCACTAAAACCTTTCAAACTAGAAATGAGTTTGAAATCAATACAGTTAGTGTCAATCACTGTAACCATTTTGTTATCGGCTCTTTGCTTTTAATAGTCGGCTTTCATGTAAATTGACAGTGAAAATGATACCCGAATTATGTTATATGGAATGAATACTTCTACACTGAATAATGCCGTTGAAATTGAACCAATTCCGTGAATAAAATTAGGTACTAGCTCTGGCGTTATCTCTAAAGTTAAAACATTAAAAACTAATACCTATCTTAAATATTTTTGAACAAATTTTACAAGAATACACTCAAGAAATATTGAAGAAAACTTTTTGTATTTAAGTCTAAAGCCTACCTTTCACAAACAAAGATATAAAGCGCGTTATCCGCGTCGGTCTGAGCGCACTCTATCAAACTCGGCTCTTCCATTCCTCCCAAATTATTTTATGCTCGAATTTACCGAGCTAAATTAATCTTCGTACAGATTGGGACAATGGGAGACTTAGCAACATAATACAGAACTCTTGTTGGCGGCAAAATTTTGCGCCTACAAAAGACTTGTTCTAAATAAATCGAGCTTACGGTTAGGGGATCTCTTTATAGGTTGTACAAGTTAAATTTGATTTTGGAAAACAATGATAACAGTTGGTTTCACCTGCATTGTGCCTTTGTTCGCTGGCAATCCCAAGTTGTACCTTAATTATGCCCGTATATATCGACAGGCCTTCGACAGTCGTAAAATTTTGCTCACAAAAGGAAATGAATAAAACTGTAGAGGACGAAAATATCTGTTACTTTTTCATTCGGTGTAACTTATTCACTCGGTGTTGTAATTTTATGTAGGTATTCTTGGAACGTCTGTTTTTATTATATTAGATTAAAAGTAAAAGTTCAGGTTTCTCTTTTACTTTTAACTAGCGCAGCGAATCATATTTCGTCATGATCGTAGAATAATGACGGATCTAACATAAATCAAATTTTATAGGGGAGCCATTTTAAAAAAATATGTTAGTTTTTTTGACGCAACTTTTTCAATTCTTAATCTATTGTTATGAAAATTGGTATATAAGTCAGAATAAGGGTTTGTTTTAAAACTGAATAAAAATAAAAACTTATATTTTTACAGTTTTCTAGAAAAATCACATGCTGCATTTTACTTCGGAGTCAACACACAAAATTACAGACACATAGAGATATATTATCCGACATTGTTCTTCGGAAAATTACTGTTCAAAGCATGACGGATGTAACTTTCCAATCATGTTCTATCGACTTGCTGAGTAATATTTTGTCGGATATGTTATCTGTCGTATTCTATTTTAACCATAAGTTAGTAAGTAGGCAGGTGGTCGGTAAGAAATAGGTAGGTTGACATCGTAGGTTGGGGTAGGTAGGGTATCTTAAATAAAACACAAATTATTTGGTTGTATTCTTTTTTAATCAACATGATAAACATTAAGCTTAAGTTTAGTAATTATCAACAGCATTATTTTTGTACCAATTAGACTAAGAAGACTATAATGTTGATGGTATTTGGACCTGATTACTTCTAATCTAAAACATCGACATTTATTAGCAAAGCTGTAGTATCACAATCAATGTTATTACAATAAAAAGAAATGTTTTTTTTCGTTATCTCCCTGTTTCATAGATGAAAATAGTAACAATTATGAAACTAGAAATATTAATAAGTATCTAATCAAAAAGATTACAACATTTCTATTGCACTATTGTCTAGGACTTCATAAGAATCTTCTGTTACTTTAGCCCAACGTACAAGTGTTTTCCATTTATTTAGTGTATTAATTGGTATAAACCAACAAACAGTGTGCTAGAAAGGGCTGCTGAGCAAAAACACAGGAGTTGTTTTAATCACACTGTGGACAGAACGCCTGTGGCAAAAAACACTACAAAACAACGCGATACTTTAAAAGTTGAATGCAAGATTGATTTGATTTTATTTGAGGACAAAAATACTCCAACAAATACTATAAGCAGGCTTTGCACGTGTAGATATAAATGTTATGGACATGTTGATTCTGAAATAAGGATCACCTTATTTCTGAATCAACATCGTCACGTGAAGAACAATGGTTGCTTGGTATCGGGGTAATCCGTTCGTACATGATGTGACGCAAGTCTCCGATACCCGATGATTTCAGTATCCAAGCAACTTCAAGCCATACAAATCATATAGGTAATCGTACTAAATTGATTAACTCTTTCAGTCACACTTTTACAATAGGAACATAATTATCAATTTCTGTTTATTTAAGCAACTTTTACAACTCAAATATCACAGAAAATAAAAGAAAAAAAATATAGGTATTAAGGCTTTTAAGGAATGAGGTGGTCACTAACGCTAACCACCATGACTATTGCTATAAATAAAACTAGGGTGATTGTGAATGTTATTTATTAGACGAACCATTACAAAAGTACAAAACTAACAATATATATATTTTTTTTTAAATCTGCAAAACCAGTTTTACCTTTGCGTAAGCAAAGAGGCACTTTACATGTACGCACTGGAGATTCTCTGGATCTTCTTGATGTGCTTCTTTCAGGTTGATGGCGACTGGCTTCTAGACGAATTTCCTGAGGGACTGTAGGTTTGTGGCGTTTTATAAATGCAGGTCCTGGAGAAGAGGCCGCAGAATTACGGCTGCTGTTCACTGAATCCGGCCTGTGTTTTTCTCTGATATATGCTGGTGCCAGTAGGCCCCGATGTACTTCTTTCTCTATCTTCCTGAATTCTTTCAGTATCAGCTTGTCTAGGTCTGGGCGTGAAGAGGACTGCAGTTCTTTATAAATCAAAAAAGCATTGACAACACAACAATCAAGATAGTGAAAAAAAATCCTATGCTACCACTTATGGGATTTTCTGTCAATAGCATAGCTTCCTTTGAGCTGATCAAATTTATCGACAAAGTTCATGTTTGCTTTGTAGTCGATGACGGCTTGAGGACAGGACACTTCAGTACTGGTGCCATCACGCTCTCTGCATTTTACTTTTCCCACATTCTTCGGATCATGGTAGTTTGACAAAATAAATACTGATCTCTTGTCCTTCCATATCAGCAAACTTACTTTTGTGTCACTAACCCGGTAATCATGTTGACCTCTTTGTAAATGCTTGTGTTGTGATAGGTGTATATGGCTTTCCAGTTTGAGTAGCGTAAAAGCTCTGTCAAAAAAAGGCGAAATAGTAAAATAGGTGTCACATTCTCCATGCTTAGAATTTGATCTGACAAACCCACTCTTTCAGAAAATTCACCAGGCATATATATTCTATTTTTCTTCCATTTTGGAGCAATCATAACCGGCATGTTTGTACTTACATTATTAGACTCTGTAGAGTCAGGATTCCGTTCTAACCGGCTAGACAAAGGGAGGTCATCATCAGAATCATAAATGTCATCATGAGCAATTTGAACTCCAATCAAATCACCTAACACCATCAGATTTAACTGATTTTCTGCCTCATCTTCATAGCTACAAATACTCCCGTTACCTAAAGGGATGTCTTCAAACAAGTATTTTTCAATCTCTTTCTCTACTAAGCGGCGCGTGCGGCGCGACATAATGTAAAGAATGTGAAACAACCACCGTCATGGTGGTTTGTAAGCTAACCACCAAATTCCCTTTGTAAATACTCATTGAAAACACAAAAGTAACAGTGCTTGCATGCAAACACACATAAAATAGGTATATGAGAATACGTTCAATAAAAAACATTACAGAAAAAATGTTACTTATCCGTTTTATAGATTTTTTTATCAGACTCTCGAGAAAAAGTACGTTAGCGCTATATTCAAGTCAATTGGTATGATCTGTCATTCATTCAATTTACCGGAAATCTGTCAATTGTTTTGAAGCACAGTCCAAACTTTCATAATAATTCAACCGTTTATCGCTAAATGCCGTGGATTATAATTAACGTAATCGAAAAGAGGTGGTTAGTTACACTAACCACCAAGACTGAAAGAGTTAAGACTAAAGTGGTCGGGTATCGGTATACTTGCAAGGCCTTACTTTGCTATAGTTTTTGCTGGATTATTATTTTCCTGTATTCGATAAGCTTCTGCCTATCTCTTAACTTCTGCCAATCATCATAATTTTGGGCACGTGTTTTATTACTACTTCGAATAAGAGGCGCCGGAGACGACTAGCATGAAGACACGGCAAAGTTGATGATGACCTGTTGCTATAGTCTGCACCATGGGAAGGACATGAGTGAGACAAAAAAAATCGTAACATGCTTTACCATGGGTATAGTATGGTAATGGCATAGGTTTTTGTCCGTTGTGGCCAACAACTGGGGTAATCGGTTGAGGGAAAGGTGACAGATTGTGAAAGATCTGACATCAATTTAGAAGTATTTAAAGCAGTTAAACCTGAGGACACGAACACTTTGCTGATTTTCTGCCGGGAGGAAATATAGTGAGGATGCATTTTGATTTACTGTTAGAATAAGATCTTCTCTAAAAACCAAATTAGGTAATGGTAGGTACATTAGGGTTCATATTTTTATCTATTGATTTTATAATTTCACTTGTTTCGTATGTTGCTCATAAAAGTCGTCCATCTCGCTCCTGGGGGTTACGGCAAATGGCTGTCTAAAAAAATGACAGTATATGTAATAAAATATAAATTAATAATATCACAGGTCAACGTTGACTAATAAAACCCGTACAAAAGCGGTTCTCAATAAAAATATTCGCAAGTATATAAATAATAAAGTTTACTTCTTTTTATTTATACAGATTAATTATTACTCAGATTAGATTATGTTTTTATAAAAAAATATATTAAATATATACAATTAAACATAGTTTTTCAATAGAAAAAAGGCAGAAGTGAATTTAGTTCTAAGAACAAAGTAGGATGGTCAGATACGACCGTCACATAAAAAATCATTTCCATAGAAAAGTGTAGCATGGTTACTTATAACTTGAAAATTAAAATCTTGTTAAATATAATACAACTTCAACAGAATAATATGTTTTATCAGATATAATTATTATTTTTATGTAAATTAAATTTATAATTTTCCGTAGAAAACCGACGAATAGTCAGATCAGACGCTAAAATAATTACTTTGCTAATTTTATATTAATATTAAAATTAAATGATACCAAATTATAACACATAGTGTATTTACTTACCTGGAGTCTTTGGTATGCAGTCTTCCTCATCAATGCACATTTCATGAATAAAATTCTTAGTTTTATAATTTTTGCTTGTTTCTTCGACAAGTTGTAACGTAACTTTGATCGTTCTGTTTTCGTTGTGGCAGAATTTCAACTTGCTATGTAAAAAACTCGGCACCAAATAATTAATAAACAGGTAAACAGAGATAAAATAATGTAATTGTTTAAGAAAAACCTAATCCGGCGCTATGCGTGGGCGAATCCGACGAATAGTGGCGCTTGTGCAGATTCGTCGGGAGCGGGAGAGGGTGACGGGAGATCCTCGCGCGTCGTACAATGACGAGTATGCACAAGCGTCATTTTACTATGAGCGCCTATCAAGTCCAACAGTTTACCGACTGATTAATTTGAAATCCAAAATAGATAGATTTTTTTTTTCAATGTAGTTACAATATTTACACTATGTAGTTTCCAAATATGGAAAAAAGTCAATTTCGAATTTTTTGCAAAACCGACATTATTCTACGATCATGACGATTTGTTCCTTTGTAAATATTGTTTTATGTATTAACAATTTTCTGTTTAAAAAAGAAAGCATTTTATTTTGAGGACTAAAAAGAACTGACTGATCTAAATGAAGTCTATCGTAATATATAACCAGGTCTCATGTAATCCTTGGGCATAATTCACCTTCCCTGAACAATACTCATATTGGTTTCGATTCCTTTTGAAGAATAAAATAACGATCTATGGTATTTATAATAACTGTCTACAGACGACTTTTATTCAATTTGAAAAGAAAAACAACTTTTACGAGCTTAACCTCCGCAGGCTTTACCAATTTTCATAATAACATTTCTATAACAACAGAAAATAATACACAATTTGTAAGTAATTACACCGTCTACTCAGTATCTATCACAATATTATCGCAACTATACGAATATTTAATTAAATTTTAATCAAAATGTATTAATTTTTGTTTCTGTTGTACACGGTGCTTTGCATAAATAAATCTTATTGTATAACGGAGTACTGACTGAAGAGTAATGGTTATTTTAAGGCATTAATAATTGAATTATATACTTACGTTAATTTATATAAAAAAAACATAATACTCAATTATTTGCAGCTAAGGGAGGTAAATATTTTACGAAAAGATGCAGTGCCGGATTATTTTCCAATTTGTATTAATAAAAACGTCATATAAGTAACTTTCTTCACATAAAATAGTTAAAAAAATAGAATGTTATTTCTACGAAAGTTCAAAGTACCTCTACTATCTACCTTTGTATTAATATCTTGGGACAACTCACACACGGCCGTCTGATCCCAAACTAGGCAGAACCTGTATTATGGCAAACGGACAATTGATAAAAATACTTATATATTTCTAAATAGATATATAACAATATTATAGATCAATTACACCCAGACACAGAACAAATGATCATGTTCATCACTCGACAATTTCTATGGGATAGGAATCGAACCAGAGTCAGTAACCACTAGACCCTCGGGCCTGCCAAATCTGGTAGGTATATCATTCTGTCACAGAATGATTTGTTTGTGACTCGTGTTTTGACAAAAATCCTGTAGGCTTGAGAAATGTTTTCACCATTGTCTAATTATCCGTGTTTTCAAATTATCGAAAAATTCGAATTATCAAGTCAATCCACGATATAAAATATATAATATAATAATATAATATAATAAAATAAAATTCTAAAATAAGCCTGTTACAAAGTTTGTTTGTAACTCTAAGTTAAAAATGTATAGCTACGGAGAAGCAAAGGCCTAGTCTTAACGGTCAAGTCATTAAGCTAGACCTAGGCTCAGAAAAGAAACACTTATGTTATTGTAACTAGTTCTACAATAGCCAACAAAGTCTGGTCTTGAGTGAGGTCGAGTGCTAGACGGGCAGTGATTATGGACTATAAAAGAGCCGTAAAAGTAGACTTAACCTAAATTTGTGATAAATGTGTAACTATTTCTTCAATGTAGTATTTTCTCGCTTTTAAGGCATTTATTGCATTGAGTAAGATGTTGACGACATTATTATTGGTTTGATAAAATAATAGCAGACGAAAGAAGTATTTATTTTTATTTTTTTTATAACATTATTACTCTCTCACTGTTCTGTATTATTTTAATGCTGTAACTCTCATGTTGTACAACAAAGAAAATGCTATCTATCTATCTTCTCTTTTCTCTTTTTTTTTCTCTTCTATATCTTAGATGCAATCTTTATCTAGAATATGTTAGGTATGTGGGTTTATTGACTCGTAAATAGGTAAATACAATTTAATAAATAAAATTACTTTCTATTTCACTTACAATTATATGAACAGGTCACAAGCACTGCTCAGTTAGTTCAAAACAAATAAATAGCACGCCGCCAGTCACGCGCCAAACATTTGCTAAACACTCTCGTTCGGTCAATTAAGTAATTGCTTCACCGAAATCAAACCAATAACGAGCAAATTACTTGCCTTTCAAAAACATTCCCTTTACCTTGTACAAACCAAGATCAGCATTTAATATCTAAGAACATATTATAATCATGTAAGCATGTCAATAATTCTAACGTCTACATAAATTCCGAAACCGTTTATTCGCAAACATGACTGTCGTAATGGAAAGATCCATGGCATTTCTACATTTAAAATGGTAGTTGTAAGCAAGCCATAAAATTCTTCAATTTTACGGATTTCCGAATTTCGATGTGCGATTAACCGTTAACGTAGGATGCTTGGGCGAGCGAAAACTTACAACAATAGACAGTTTCGTTGGGCGTAAATCTACCTTTATTTGTCAACCCTATCTGTTACGATTCCTGGTAATTTTCTGTTTAGTGGGTTAGCGATCTTGCTTCATCTTGTCCTGTTCCTAATCATGTTGGTATAATGTGTAGTACTGTAGGTATGTTTTATTCTACTATCGCACCTTTTTCTTGTTCTTTCTCCTACCCTTATCTCAATTTATTTAGAGTCGGCGCAAAATGTTTTTTTCTTCCATTCTACCCTACGAGTCCTCATGCTATCATTTACAGATTTTTCATTCATATCTTCTTTCGCGAAATCCATTCACTTCTTTTTCGGCCTTTCTCTCCTTCTCAATCCATCAACATTTAAATTCACTATCGCACCTGCCAGCTCAAAATTATCTTTCATTCTCGTATTTTTGGTCAACATCTGCTATAGTACCATAAGCAGCTAACAGTACCCATGTACTGTCATCCGCAACATTAATATTCAGCAGTTTGTCGCCACCTTTAATTTAATATGATCCTTTAGTACCGTAATGTCTTAAGAAGCAGATATTTATCACACCTATGATGTTTTCGCTCGTATTCGGCGATACAGCAAAATTGCTGTCGTTTGCGATAATACTCGTAATTTAAAACGACAACATCCCGGATAAGGGTTGACTGCTGATCGAAGGGTCGTGTGGTTGATAGGAACCTATTAGGTCATTACCAACAGACAACCCATTTCTTTTTTCTTCTAGAAAAATAACACTATTATGTTTTGATTCTGCAAAAAAGATGTGATAACGTAACGGTTATGCGGGAATCCTTTTTAAATTGCATTTTTTTTAAGTAACTCTTTGTTTGTGAAAATTATTGATTGATACAAATGTATTTATTTTAATGTATAGGTAGATTCTAAACCCTTACATATATTAACATATTATAAAACATTGAATTAAATTATAGGTTTTTTTATAGTTATCTTAACAAATTCTTTTCTTAATCAAAATTTTTCTATTTCGACATATACTAAAAAGCATATAAAAGATTTTACAGAAAAGAAGTAAGAGTATTACATTTATACTAAAAGAACCTATCTACTGATGTACCAGATTAGATATATCACGGGTAAACGGCAAATCTTGTCACCACTATCTTTAATTAATTAACACGAGGGTCCCACAGAATAATAGTATTTTGTAGATGTTTATTTTTACTTTTGTGTTGACCACATAAAGAACCCAAAGCCTTGTATAGCTTTATCGAGACATGGGTTCAACACGAAGACACATACGTATCTAATAACGATCGAGTATATAAAACAACCAAGTTCAATGCTTTATCTGAGATAGCAGATAGGTTATAGAAACTGAAATTTACAATCTGGATTAAATCAATGAATGTTGTAAATAATTTTGTTTTCGATTTTACTTAACTAACATTTTTTTTCACATGTTTATTTGATCGTAGCCTTCTATAATCTTTTACAGTAAACATCAAAGGATCACAATCTTTGTAATCTGAATCAACGTAAAAGGTTTTTCTTTGTTGATATCAGTGAAGTTTATTTGAACAATTTTATTTGAGAACATCATTATCGGCACATCAGGCCTGTGAATTTTGCTACAAAATACATTTTTTTCATGTTTATTTTTCTATAGCATTTAAATGGTGTGAAATTAAAACATTTTTTTTTTGTATTTAAAAATACAAAGATAGATAAAGCAACTGGCTAAAAATTGTTTAATACTAATATTTTCTTTTATCAAGGTTTTCCAAATTCAAAACTAAAATTCTAGCATTATCTTACTTACTATTTATCCAAAGCGTTCAGCTCGAATTTCCCTAAAGAATGTTCTGGAATCAATTTAGTATTTTATTTCTCTCCAGTGGGGGATCTAATCAATACACATTATACCCGAACGGCTTCGCAAGTAAACTTCCCCCTAGATACAGGTAAATACATCTTATTTATAATAGAGGCGTGATATGTGGCGGTTCGGATTCCATTCTTCGGTCAATTTATTACGTCTCACAGTTCCTTTTTGAAAGTGGCTCGTGTATTGGTTTTTTTTTTGCATAAATATATGAAAACTTATAATAGTTTACCCACAAGGTCACACGGAAAAGATATAAATTGATTGAAGATATTTATTTTCAGTGTTCACGAAAGACAACTCTTTGGTTATCAGAAAACGGTACTTTAGGTCCCTATTAGTAAGGAGATTGGTACTTTCCCGGGCCAATTTAAAGCAAAAAAAGGGCAAATATTTTTTTACCCCAAAGACCCATGCCATAAGTCCAACACAACAAAAAACTTAATATTAACCGACTCAAAAGATAAATGTTATCTAGTTGTACTTTCACTTAGTAAATCGGTATCTGCTTCATAATGTTAATGCAGTAGATTAAAAAGTACTATTTAGTACACACATCCAAGTCAATAACAAAACATTATTTTGTAAACAAAACTATTTACAAACAGAGTTCTGAAGTATGTGATGTGAAACGAACACAGAAGTTCCCATTAGCCACACTTAAACCGTATTAAATATTCAACAATTCATTGCGTTCCCTTACTTTGATAATGTAGAATTTACCCCCTTTGCCCCCCCCCATCCCCCTTTGCCCCTTTAAGTAACTGTCCGATGCGGCTGCGGCATAAACTTACCCCACATTAAGGTAACATTAACAAAATAAACAGTAATTTCATACTTTGCGAGTTAATGTTTCTCCATTTCGAGAATATTCTATTTTTTTTTGTATTTGTCGCATAAAGTCATTGCTGAGTTAATACATTTTTGTTTAGAAGTTATTTAATACGAAAACATTATTATAATGTCGTATTTTCCTATTTCATGTAAATAATGTTTTGTGGTTGATTTATTAGTAGTAGTTGTCCACATTTATTATTTATTATTATTATTTGTATCTCTCTTTTTTCACGGGCTATCCTCAGTATTGAGAATACCCGGTCCTTTGAAAGGCTTACGTGGGGACACAGGTCCAACACGCAGTGGCCTTGTTGAGAACTTTACTCTAAACTGGGATGGGGCATCTACTAGGGCCCATCCACCTCTGCTCTATGGAAGAACAGATATGAACGGTCCAAAGTAGATGCAAAGCTATTGTAAATTATGAATGAAAAATAAAAATTTAGGTTATGTGTAGGTAAATGTTAGTAGATTGGTTATAAGAATTAAATCGGAAAACTATGGCACCTGCCTTCTAATACATGTTAATGCAATCAAATAGGCAGGTGGTGACTCGCCAGCTCACCGGATGGGCCCCCCAACATAACCGCCACGGTAGGCAGCAGGAGGCAACACCAGTGCGAGCGGCTAGGGGTGTCGAGCGGACCCGGAGCGGGTTTCCTCGCTATTACGCCATTAGACACTTCCACCCCCGAGCATATAGGTCTAGCGACCCCTCTCAAGCCAGCCAGTTAAGGCAAGAAAGAGCTGGGAGCCCTCCTAAGGAGAGACTCCCTGGAGCACTCAGGTCCGTTGTGTCGCTACTCACAAACAGCTCGCCACAAGCTGCCCTGCGGATGTATGCTCCTACATAGACCTTAAGATACATTTTTTATTTATATCTGAAAGTTGAAAAAAGCAAGTTAATATTCCCTCAGGTATTGCGTTATTCTCATGATGAGGTAACGACTTGCCCCGAGGGTTTTATTATTATTATTAGTATTTTTATAGAATTCCGATCATTTGCTTTGTAACAATAATGACTTAGGTAAAGGAAGCGTTTTAAAAGTGTTTCACTTACCGTGCCGATAAAATCAACCATTATTCGCTTATCCCTTAAACATAAATATTATTATGTAATTAAAATATTAAGAGAAAAAAATATTTTAAATCCTTACAAATATTATAAAAGCGCGCTTTCACGCCAAAACTACAGTACCGGTTTAAATGAAAATTGGTACACAGATAGTCTAGAGTCTGAGAAAGGGCATGAGCTACTTTTTGCCGCTATAACCGACATCCACGCGGGCTGTAGCCGTGGGAAATAGCTAGTATTTAATAATTATATAAAATGATGCGTTTAAAATAAAAATAGTTTAAATCGAAAGTTATTACAATTTTATCCATGTTGTTACCATCTTGTAATTGACAAGGACATACGACTTTCTTCGTGAAAAATATGCTCTGTAATGACTATTGAACCTCCTTCGTTCCCAAAAACACGTTAAGTCCGTCTCGCTAAGTGATGTTGGTCGTTAAGGCATAGGCCAGATAGCTCGGGAAATAAAGTAGGGAATTAAGGCCCCACTTCTAGAAGCCGACAGTTATTATATTACGCTATATTGAGTACATACTAAGCTCTTATAACAAACTAGATCTAAGATCTAAAGCACAATATCATTGTCCTATTTTTTTTATATTTAATACTAGCTATTGCCCGCGGTTTCACCCGCGTGGATGTCGGTTATCGCGGCAAAAAGTTATTTTATAGGATCCAAGCTTACCCCGTGGCTGGCAGTGGTTGGAGACGAAGAGCTGAAGATCGAGCTCAGTGGCGTGCCATAGGAGAGGCCTATGTTCAACAGTGGACGAAGATAGGCTGATGATGATGATGAAGCTTACCCCATAACAAGATTTATCAAAATCGGTTCAGTGGTTTAGCTGTGACAGATGGACGGAATGTCAGACAAACAGAGTTACTTTTGCTTTTATAATATAAAACCAGCCAAATCGGTTGATCCGTCCTTAAGTGATGCTCCGTAAATATATAGCAATTGATTTGTATCTATATTATTGATAAAAAATCTAATATAAATAGTGTGCTCTGAACTTGAAAAGAGATTTTTTATTTCATAAACATATTTTCGGCTCTACATACATCTGTTCAATATTTTCATACAATGGTGAGGCAAACTGTCAGTTGCACGGAGCTTTTAGCAAAGCAAGTACTGTCAAATCGAGTTTTCAGTTGCATTTTTAGAACAGATTATAGCTATTCATACTAATATTCAGCACTTACGAAATATAGTGACAGTAACTTTGTCCGTCTGCACCTTACGCTTTCTCGGCAAAACTACACAACCAAGTTTGATAAAATTATATACGAAGTATGTAAGCCGAGGTTATCTCGGCATATATTGCTATCTACGTGGGTGGAGCCGCGCCGGAAAGCAAGTATACACAAATATCCTGCCGAGACAGCGCAGAACTTGCATAAGCGATCCCGCGGCTCCAGGAAAGGCAAGGAAGGGACCAGGGTGTTTTAAGTCGGTGCTTGTCCGACATATCCTCACGCCCTGCCTTCGGCGTGGGTTGAAGTCCTTAGCTTTCAACCTCGACAAAAATCGAAAATCAATCAAAAAATAATCTAATTCTTGCAATATTAACCTTAGAAGTATACATAGAAAATACACATGATTCATCGTAAATGAAAACTGTGGTAATCTAAGCTTTATTTGCTTTTACAATAGAGTTTGCTTTTGAATTTACTTCCTATACAATGAAAATTACAGAGTTGAACACTCTTTATGCAAGTCTAACAACTTAGTTTTATTAAAATGTTTGTTAGTACAATACTTGCCCCACTGCAGGCAAGGGTTCTTCACAATACAAGTATGAGCATTAATTGCAGTACTTGCCTCCAGCATGTTGGTGAATCACAACTTTCTCACAATATTTCTCTTCGTTGTATAAAGTTTATTTTTAATAGCGGCCCGCGAAGGCTTTGCGCGGGTGGACATTTATTTTTCAAAATATTCTATACGCTATGTTACTCTGGAATAATGTGGCATTGAAATGGTATAAGAATTTTTGAAATTAGCCCAGTAGTTTTTGAGTTTATTGGTCACATACTTACACACATACATACAAATCTTTCCTCTTTATAATATTAGTATAGATAAGCAATACTGTAATTGTGACGCCATCATGCAGTTAGTATCAAAGTATTGGAAAAAATACTATTTTGTGTCTTAAATTTAATAAAAATGAAATTTATTAGATTTCTTTTTTGAGCGTTTTATAATGATGTAAAAATTTTATCATAAAATATTGAATGTTTTTAGCTTAAATAATTATAATTAATGAACGCACTTAGATGTCAAGTATAGCATTATCGGATGACAACTTGGAAGATGACATTTTGTTCAACATTGGCAGACAAAGGAAACAAAACAAAAGCATATCTTAGAAAGAATTTATTAGTTTGAATCGTTCTCTTCGCTATTCTCGTACCGTAATAAATTCAACCTTTAGCATTTATAAATATTTCCACATATCTGGATATATCTTTGCTCCATTTCAAAGAAACCTGCACGGTGTTACGCGCACAACTTATGTAAATATAGCCGTCAAAGGATAAATCCTTTGATAGATTTTTGTCAGATCTCATGTAAACATGAGATCTGACAAAAATCTGAAAACTTTTACTAAAACCTTAACACAAAATCAACATCTTAACTAAATTCCGACGTAGACGCTGACACGTCTGTCATAACTGTCCTGAAACGTCAAATTTCAGCTTACAAACTTAATTTATTCACACAAAAAAAGGATGAGTAATCTATTCTCAACCTTATTGTGATGGAATAGAGACTAAAAAGTTAGTTAATTAGCTTTCTCAACGGCACTTGCAAGTTTGCCTCGGATTATGGTAACTAGGTTAGCCAGAAAATGTATGTCAAAGAGATTTTGGTCGTATGTCGTCTTCATCTGTAAAACTTTCTGAATTTGTAAATAAATACAGAGAAGCATTTAATGTTTTTTTATAGTTTTTAATTTTTTGTTACGTATTAACACATGCGGAGCGAATATTTGTAATTAAATATTTATAGTAGAAAGAAAACCTTAAACCTCAGGCAGGAGTCGAACGTGCGACTACTAGCTTTACGCGCCTGACGCTTTACCAACTAAGCTACCGAGGTCACTGCATGGAAGATCATTTTTTTCCTTCTACTTATTACGTGTTCAGGGCGACGTATGAGACATCAAGTAAACCAATATTCTGTTTGGTCTCACCTACTCTGATTAACAATGTGTTAATTCAGAAGTCCGAGAGATGATGCAGCCCAATACTTTTTTTGTTTTTTTATTTATTACGCATTAACGCATACGGAGCGAATATTTGTAATTAAATACAAATGGTAGAAAGAAAAACAAAATGAGTACTGTAGATAAAATATACACATTTAGTTTTATTATTTAACGTTTCTACCGCTCTTGTTAACACTTACTACCCTTATTTTAAGTCTCCCAAGTTATATTTAAAAATACATTCATACGTTTTTAAGTTATTTATTACGTGAGAGCAAGTGTTAAACAATTGTTGGTTATTTTCTTCATTTCTGATCATGAATTTGTTTGGTAAAGAAGTGGGTTTCAGAAATGGATTATAAAGCGACCTTTTATTACAAATTGCATACAAAAATCGAATGTGCTTTAGACCACACGACTGAAGTAAAACTTCTTTATATACGGAATGTAACTGGCTATGACGCACACATGACGCGCATAAACGCTTTTTCGTTGTATTACAAAAACTAAATAGATGTGAATTATAGAATAAATTTTAGGCTTTTAGTGTGGGACGCTACTTGTATCGATACTCTTGCACCATCTCATCTTCCTAGTTTCTCGTGCTGTGCTGGCGCTGCTGCTGCGCTGTCCTCGCGTGACCCAAGGGCTGGCTTTTTCCTTGGACAGAGAATAAACATTGCCATTCAACGTGGCAATGCCGCCAGTCTTTTGGGTACACTTAAGAAGGAAAGAAATTCTTAAGCAATAGTCCGTACAGTGTGGGAGGAACGATTTTGCACTGCAGTGGTACAAAAATAGCTAATTTGAAAAGTTAAACGGGAACACACTCTTGCTTAACACATCTATTTAGTTTTTCTTATACATTTATATTATTTTTTTTAGTTTTAAACTCTGTACCATAGCATGTAATGTGTAACCGTTTATTTTCCCAAATAAAATAAAATAAAACCTAAAACAAAGATATTTAAATCATAAAAATAACTTAACATCAAAAATGTCAAGGCAAAAATAAAATAAAAAAATCGAGATCAACAATTCTCTATGATAAGTAAATTTCAAAAAATAATTACACAATCTAAAAGATTTTTTTTATGTTTAGATATTTAAAAAGAAGTTTGGTCACCCTACTATGTAGGTATGATATTATGTTAACTTTGAGGAATTTATGTGACAAGCGTAGTAACGGATGGTGTTACGAATTAATTACCGAGTTCAAGGGTTGCGGTTAATTAAACAGGTAACGGTACCCGTGACGTTGGTTAACCACCAAATTACGTGTGTTAATTACGTATTAGGTACTGTGTGTAAAAAAATTGGTATGGTAGTAATATTTTTAGAATTTTGAGGTGTATTTATCGTGATTACATTATGGCTGTATATTTTACAAACTGCATTTATTATGCTCATAAAAGCATAGGTAACCATAGTTACCATAATTGACTACCTCCGTGGCAGAGTGGCGCACGCACAGGTTTTAAAGGTGTTGCTAACTCTGAGGTCCACAAAACCACTTTTATACATTGTTTAGGGTCTGGGTGTTTGTAGTACCTTCATTGTCTCTGAATTCATAACACAAGTGTTTTAGCTACTTACTTTGGTTCATAGCAATGTATGTGATGTTGTCCACATTTATTTATTATTTCATTATTTATCATTTATAATAAATGTCCGCAGGATCAAAAATATAAGACATTTTCTTTTCTTTGCAGTTTAAAAGAAATGTTTATTATATTTTAAACACAGGTGATAAAATTTAATTATGTAAAATGTTTTATGTAGTATGAAAAATTACCAAGTTTTATCCTTAGCTTTTAAGCTAAAAATAAATTATTTTTAACTTTTATGCTAAAAATAAATTGTACTTAAGTAGAAGCTAAAAATAAATTATTCTAAGAATAAATTCATAAAGATCATAAAATACGAATTAGAATAAATTCATAAGGACATAAAATGTGTATGGATGCACAATTTCAACACAGATAAAATATATTTAAATAACACAAGATATCATCAAGCACGCAGTACACCGGTTTCTTAGAAGTGGGGCATTAAGTTTAAAGTTTGTTATTTAGTTGGTGCCATTTGGACATGAAACGAGGTGACGGGTCATCTCGAACTACACCACGTATCTTGTATCACTTACAACTTCAAATATGAGTGACAGCATGGATAGCCAAGGGGTAAGTATAGGTCATCACACCAATTACGTTCCTCCGACGTGCTGCGGGTGCCATGCGGGGGGAAGCATTTGTGTGATCCACAATTGCTTGTTTCAAGTATGGTTCTTATTTGTGTATGTGAATTAAATGTTTCTGTAACCCCCGCGATGCAGTGATTTCAACCACCAGTGTGGGAGTCGCTTTGAAAAAGAAAAAAACGTAGTGTGTCTAGAATATAAGAAATACCTTTCCATGCCTTGACTGTATCAATTGTAACGTTACAAAAAACCAACAAATAAAGTCTCTTAAACAATATTTCAGTTCTCGATAATATCTTACATTTTAGGAATTACGTAACGAAACAGCGATCACGTTATCACATATCGTCATTAGGATAGGACTATAGATTCAAGAACAAAGAGGTTACTGAATATAGTCCATATCCATACTCTGTCTGTCTGCCTTTCTGTCTGTCGGTTTGTTACGCTTTCACTGCAAAACCACAGAACCAATTTTGATAAAATTTGGTTTGGGGTAAGTTTGGATCCCAAGAAGGGACATAGGCTAATTTTTACCCACGCGGGCAGATCCGCAGGCAACAACTAGTATCCATATAAATATTTGGTTCTAAAAATCAATTTAATTATATATACCTACAAACGTCGTTCTCTACCAATTCTCTTTTATTAGTTCTATTCAAAGCAGTAAAAAGTAGGTTAACATTGAGTATCTAGATCTGTTAGCACAAAGTTGCAGGTGAAACGAATAAAAAGGCGAGTTTAAAACATTCCACGGCTGGCAACATTCTAAAGGTCACTCGCACAGCGTGTTAGTGTTAGTTTAGAAAAAGTTGTGGTCGTGATTTTGTTACACACGTGTAAGAAATAGCTAGTCAGGCGATCCCAAAAAAATAGGGCAACGGATTAAAACGTTTAAAGTAATAAATTATCAGGAATTCACTAGCTGTGCACAGTGCTTACACCAGTGTAACTGGTTTCCATTCCCGTAGTAGATAAATGAAGAAAAAAAAATTATTTTTGGGAATTTATAATGTTTTGATACTTTCAGCTATTAAGGACAGACTAGACAAATTCAACAAATGACAGATCATGAAAATAGTTCTACCCGTTCTTGAGTTAAAAATTGTGTAACTACCTCGACTTTGTTTTATGTATAAAAAATATGTATATATTACGAGACACATTCTATACGAAATTAAACATGACTATATGGAGGCCAACAAGCGAGGCATTAACGCAGCAACTTTTTGGTCGGAAAGAGTTTGTGGGTCATTGATACAAGAAGAAGAAGAAGAAAAATATGATTATGGAACATAACATATGGAACATAAACGGAACATAAGAACTGTTCATATCTGGTAATGCGTTTAATTTGTTAAATGGTTTTTAGTTTACTTATAATACTATTATCGTTATCTAACAATATAATTTTTGTGACACATAATTTCTAACTTTTATAAATCTATTCTTTGGTTTTAAAAATAGTAACAAGGTGAACAAAGAAAACAAATTATCAGATTGTAAAACATTTACAGCTATCATAGTAATCTGTCTTGTAATTTAAAACCCACAGTTACTTTTATATCGTAGGCAGTCCAGTGGGTAGTCCAGAAAGCTATATTTTTCAACTCAATAACAACCAATTCACGTGACATTGACCCCAACCTACAGATTTTCAACAATCTGCTGATATTCCTATGCATACTAATTCAACCTACTTTATACTTTCCACCGTTCACATACAGTCTATATTATTAAATGTAATCACAATTGTAATCAAATCTATTCCTATTTCATTGTAAAGAAACATATCTGAATATGCTCGAATAATTATTTGCCTTCTATAATAAATCTTTAGAAAGTCCCTACAAAATGTTTGAAAGGGCACTGAGCTAAATTCAACTAACAATCATAAGTAAATACGACGAATACACCTTTTAGTATTCTTTTGGTTGTACACTAAAAATAGCTATTAATTTAATACTATCAATGTTCGGCAAAGTAGCTATGACGTAGCCAACTTCTGCTACGCCGTAGCTGCTACACAAAGCCGTAGAAATGTAGTTGACTCGACGTAACACGTAGGAGGTGCTTCTAAATAATGAAACTACGTCCGCTCGGCTGCCTAAGAAGAGGTCTGGGTTTTGTTATTCTAGAAGCATTCTGTTGTCATTCCTTTGTGATTAAAACATAATAATACCAAAAATAATAAAATTGTCCTTCTAAAATACCTTGTATCTACTCATTGGCTTAGTTGTCTCAGATTATGAATTTTGTCGTTGGAGTCGATTTAGTTGTGTTTTCAAATATATTTTATGGTTTTTTAAAATAACACATTACTAATTAAAAGTACTTGTTCAATATTAGATTCCCATCATTTAGTTTTATACAAAAAATAAGATCGTACCCTCAAAACGATTTATCATAACCCCAAATTAAAAACACCAATCTCCCAAATACGCCCTTAAAACACCCTAAAAACACATCTTAATATAACCAGTAATAAGTTTTTATACAAACCCAAGGACACCTCTATAGGGCAGATTAATATAGGATTTAATGAAAACCTTTAGAGCAACATAAATCACTGGGCCATTGATGGCAGGCTTATTAGCTGGGGATAAAGACTGTCACTATGTGGAGGCATTGAACGTAAACATTCCACCTAATAGTTATATATTGAATATGTTACTCCCACGCGTTTACTTCAAAGACATTGAATTAGCTAATTATTATGCTATCGAGTTCTAATATTTTGCTTATTTCAAACGTGTTTTTTTTTAGACGTGACTCGTAGAAACACGTCTCGTCTTGTAAGGATTTCTGCGAATTCAATTTTGACCAGATTTAGATTTAATAATCTTTTTAATTGAACGCCTTTGATCATTAGACATACCGTATTACTCGTAATGTTAAGATATTTTATTATAAAACTAATTTTAGACGGCCGAAGGAAATACTTCAAAGAAACTCTTCGCGAAAACAACCTTGTTGATTTGGTTTGTCTTTTATTTACATTAATTACGACACGACTGTATGGATAGCCGAGTGGTATAAATCAACACGCCAATTACCACTGTGCGCGAAATGCTGCGAGTTTGATTCCCGCATGGGACAAGCATATTTTGTGTGATCCACAAAGTCCGGATGTGCATGTGAAAATCACTTGAATGTTTGTAAAAGCCCCCGTGACAGAAGTATTAAATTCCTTAGGGCGGGATTCGTTTGAATTAAGAAAAAAAATACTCGGTAACAACAAGTAGATAAATACACATTATCAATAATACCTATTTAAAACAAAACGTTTTATTCACGCATATCGGCGGCGGTAGTGCCGCCGCGTCAGCTCATGATTAGGGACTAGTATTGAGTCTGAAACTAGTCGGGCGATCCCGAGAATATGCGTGAGTAAACCGTTTTGTTTTAAATAATTATGAATACTCCTCACGAAAGTTATTATACAAGCAATAATACCTACATGAAAAAATATGTTTATACATTACATTTACGACTTGGTTGTATTAAAGTCTTTATAAGAAATAAACTTGCAAGCACGTAACTAACATAAAATACCAGCATTAAATAACGGTAACATAAAAAAGTAATGAAAAATAATGAAACCTACAAACTCTATCTCGATTGAAAATCTGAATGAATATAAATTCAATATCATAAGACCAACGTATGCAGCCAGCCTTATCCGATCGTATGTCCACGCCGGCACTCAGCTGATTGCACAAGTTAAATCGAATGTCTTAACTCCACGAGAAACACAAGGGAATACACAAAAATACAATCTCAACCCTTTTCTAAATAGAAAACTAAATATAGTTGTACTTTGTGTTTATATTTATTGACTGTGTGTGTTACATTAGTAGTTTATAAACTACTAGCTGATGTTCGCGGCTCTGCCCGCGTAGGTGTCGATTACCGCAGTAAAGTATCCCATACCAAGTATCTCAAAATTTGTTTAGCAGTTTCGCCGCGAAAGCGTAACAGCAGAGTTACTTCCGCATGAATAATATTAGTATCTATTTACAAAGTAGCACTTTTCAATCGTCAATAATACAATGAACAGCACCCTGATTTGCCCACCTCTGGCTGGAGAAGAAACGGCGTAACAAACTTCCCAGCAGCACGCTGTTTTTTCTGTTAACAATAAGAATAAAGTTCATATCATAAAAAAAGCTCCGCCGATACGGAATTTAGTCTCTTTGCTGTAGGTTGTTTCAAAAACATTCAAATTACATACAAAACGAACCCTCAGATTTAGAACAAACATTTATGGATAATACAAATATTGGAGCCACGCGGGAATCGAATCGACAACTCGTTGAGGAAGTGGTAATTGATGCGGTGACTGATGCTACTCTGCTATACGTGCAGTCAAGTGCAAGCATAAAACAAATTAAAGTCCCAGCAATACAGTGTTAAATCTAAATTAGTTAGACCGAGATAACTATTTCTGAACGATCGATAAAATGCTACAGCGATATCATTTCATTGCAATTTTTGAAAAGGAATTCATATTCATACTATGTCACAGCATTCCATTAAAATATTCTTGCAATTTTTAGTCTCGCAAAAAGTTCTTAAAGTATTCTGTGACCTAATAGCATTTGCTTAAGACTTTTAAAGGCTACTTTCCACATTAGTGCGAGTGCAGGAGTTTAGTGATTAGTACATATTGCAAGTATCAGTAGTCTTCGTTTCAAGTGTGTAGTTCGAGTAGTGTCCAATGCTGTTTAGTTGCTTCGCTTAGTTAAAACCTTGTTATTGTATAGGCGCTAAACACTAACTACTAAACAAGCATGTCCCGATATGTATAGTAGCACGCACGCTGCGAGTGAACGGGGTGCAAGGGCGAGCATGACGGGAATACTCGCAGAAAAATAGAACAGGCTTCTATTTACTTTACCTCGCTGATTACCAATCACTCGCATTAATCAATTGCTGTCAACACGAGTTTTGTACTAATCACTAAGCACCTGTACTAATCACTTGAAAGTGCAAGAATCCTAGTACCACTACTAGTATACTACTTTTATAATGATTAGTGCAGGTGCACCAATCAATATGGAAAGTAGTCTAAACACATTAAGATGTTTATTATTTTAATTATTTGTTACGCATTAACGCATGCGGAGCGAATATTTGTAATTAAATACAAATAATAGAAGGAAAAACTTAAACCTCAGACAGGACTCGAACCTGCGACCACTGGCTTGACGCGCCAGTCGCTTTACCAACTAAGCTACCGAGGTCACTGCCCGAAAGTTTAAATTTTGCCTTCTATTTTGACTGGCGCGTCAAGCCAGTGGTCGCAGGTTCGAGTCCTGTCTGAGGTTTAAGTTTTTCCTTCTATTATTTGTATTTAATTACATTAAGATGTTTTAGAGTTCTGGTTTTATCTTTGTTTGCTTATACATTAGGTACTCTAGTTAGGATTTCGTGTAAGTTTTGTGTCAACATAATACGACTACTCGATTAGCTAAGTGCTTATCCTTCAGAATTAAGGTGACTTTAAAAGGTTCGAGTCTAATGACAAATACTCTTGCAAGCGTTAAAATATTTTATCGTGCTAAAATATTTTATTACATTTTTTTATGTAACCGCTAGACAAAAATTTAGTTTTCGTGAAATTATGACATTCCAGCCATGATGGCCTAACACGTCTGGTTAGTATATAACAAAATTTCATAGTAAAGCTTTCTATCATTTAAGATTAATACTTTCGTATCTGCTTCTCAGCAAAAACTTATTACGAGCCCGAATCTTAATCTCAAAATATAACAGCAAAAAAAATATCCTTACAATCCCAAATGGTCTTAAATAAAGCCGTTATTTTTCTAGAGAAAGTATAATGTGTTTTATAATTATCTTGGCCATCCAAACTTGTCAACAAGATAACAAGCAAAAAATATGAACTAACGAAACCTCGCCACGATACTAAAAGAGGCAGCAAAACAAAAAAATATCTGTTTAGGACGAAAAGTAGATAATTATAAACATTTTCACGTAGTAAGTACCGAGAGAATGGACTATCTTGCTTTTGTTTTTCATTTTTTTCATAATCTTTACTCTAGATAAAAGTAAATGGAATATCAGGTCTTAGTGCAAGTAAAGTAAAGGAAACCCGTTACATATTTGATGTCGTACTTTAACTTAACTATAAGAGGGTTAGTGGTTCTTTATAGACTTATTTAGACTTTTTGGATAAGTCGTTTTCATATTCGTACAGATCTAGTAAAAAGCTTCTTAGTTAAGCTCGCCTCTGTAGATAAAATTATTTACTATTATATTTTTATTACATACTGTAATTGTACACGAAGTTATTACAAAAAAAATGATTACAAATTTTAAAAGTGTGGTTAAAAATCAAAGTTCATAAATCAGTACATAGAAAATCATTTTATCATTCCGATAGTTTTAAAATTCACATGTCCAAAGATTAAGCATGTCACAAGGAAATGCGACTTCAACAAAAGCATTCGACACTTGTAACCACATCATAAAACCGTTTGGAATAAACTGTCGCGTATAATATGAATTGCAATATTGTTATTCAAAACGTATTTGTTATGAAACGACAGCACATTTGTCACTGCATATCACGATCCTGGAGTTGAAAGTTATGACTCAATTCTGTATTCAACGTTCGCTGCAAGTACCGTTGTGATACTCGTAAACTGTGTGACTAGTTAAATCAGTATTATGTAATGTTCTTTGCTGGTTAAATGGTTAGCTAACTCGGCTTTTAACGTTTCATTCAAACTAAATTAAAAATTAGATTTTATTTAATAGTGATGCTGTACTTTTTTTTTGCATTCTATTAAAAAAAATGTCATATTATACTTACCCATGTAAAAATAGTCATTAGTTCTCACATAAGAATTATAGCATTTGAAACAAGCGCCATCTTCTCGTTCTTTCATTGCGTATATTATTTTTGCTTGAAGAGAAAGGTTTAAACTTATTTTTATTCTTTAAAAATTTGTAAATTCCCAAATTGGCCCAGTTGGGCAATAATTTCACCACATGTGAAAATATTCGTACCAAGAATTCACAAATGTGTGTTTATCGAATGAATATTTTTGCTTGTACTTACAAATCTTGTGCTTCCATAGCAGAAACGCGCGACCCATACAAACATTTAGAAATAATATCATTTTATCTCTTTCATGTAGACGGCTTTACGATCTAGGCAATATAATTCACATTCGCTTATCTTAACGCTCAACTCTAAACATGGAGCATACAAAAGCAATTTTGAGGGAGCCAGTGAAACATACGACTTGACAAATTGACGGGCCAACGCGGTACTATTGCGTTCGCACGACAAACTATTTCATTTGTCCGGTTTATAGCTCGTAAAGTTACGTAATAGGTGGGTAACAGACGAGTCTCGTCCTGCGGTGACGATAATATATTGTTTATTTTTGTCTGAACTTATTAGGTACCGATATGTTATTTATCACTTTCGGGTGTTTCGCACGCTCGCGGCGTGCGCTCAATGCGTGTATGGCCTCCTTATTGCGAATATCGCCGGGTATTTTGGTGAGCCACACAAATATTAGAAAATGGAACGCTAATATCTTGGGAAACTGTCTATATTATATTGGTAGCTTAAAATAAACATAGAGCATAGAGTGTGCGCATCGCTAGTAGCCTCTTATGCCAAGCGTAAGCACAAGCATTAGCAATTTTTTAGCTAAATGTACTACGATCGTTTACTGATTTATGTGATTTTCCGTTGACGACAGACGTTTATGCGAAAGTATCGACGGTTCCCATATAAATAGGGTAATATTAGGTTTTGAGATAGTTTCAAGAAAACGGTGCGCTCTGTTTTGGCACTAATTTTACGATTTTACATGTTGACACTAGTGCCAACAGTTTATACTCGATATGCGCGCTCTATAGTTTACTTATTTATTCCTCTAAGATTAGTAGCTTTCTATGACGTCTCAGACAATGTCGAAGAACTTTAACGTAATTGATAGTTGATGACTGCGTCGCGCGTCGCTCGGCGTTTAGAAGGGAACGGTTCGCTATCAGTTAAGCGGTTTGTAAAACTCGGTGCTAAGTAGTTCCACATCGATCTAAGTTACGTAAGATGAATAGCTCGTGCATTTGCAGGAAAGGATCATACGGCATCGATGTGGGCGTGTTGATTCAGGCGAGAGTCGCACCTGTGGTATTAACACAGCGGTATTAAAGTTTGCAGTAGAGCGCGTTATTACTGTATCGTCAACGATCTTAATTGATTTATGCAAGTTTCCATAGTTAATATTAACCGTCTTTTTTATATTCATTTTATCCGTGGTGCTTGGCAACTGGGCCTAACTCAGTTGCCTTAACTTTTCTTTGCCTATGGCCTATCTTTTCCTTTTGTCTCCCGCTTGCAAAGGAGGGAAGTGGAAACAATTTTTCCTACTCCTCCTATTTACTACTTCTGATTAATATCGTTGTGGGTTCCAAGACAGTCAATTGTTTCCCTGGGACACACCGAGCTTAATTGTTTCAATGGTATTCATTGGTTATCATTGTAGATCCTGGCTGACAGGAGTTACAATGATGGGTGTCATAAAGTCACTAACCGATTTTTTTCTTACCTACAGTCGACTATTCTAAGAGATTAACACTTTATACATAAAGTACTTTTAAAATACCATGACCTTATTTTTACTTGTCCCTTCACCGTTCGACCTTCTTACATATTCTAGTTGGGACTCCATGTGTAAGAAACGGCCACTTCGTGCAGGAAGAAAGAAAAAGGAAGATTGTAGTATGTCAGGTTTCTGTTTTAAAAATATTTTAAACATACTCTTATCTTTTAATACTCTAACAATTGACTTGTTTATTATCAGATTGAATTGTTTAGTATCATAATTCAATTTAAATTTAACGTCTACATTTTTTTAAACGACTCCCACACTACGAATTATATCTCTGTAGCGCGTTTAACAAATAATAAATTTTCATACACAAATAACACCCAGGCATGGCAAGCAATTGTGGAACACACAAATTCTTGTCCCATGCGGGGGTAAAACCCGCAGCGTGTCGCGCGCAATGGTAATTGGCGTGGTGACCACCACTTGGCTATCCAAGCAGTGATCATTTATAAACCATTCTCACTTGTGACCTTTAACTACCTAACACACAATCTCAGGACTGTTAGATAATAATTTAATTGTATGTGTTGGAGACTGGGGAAGAAGAAATCAAAAATGGGGAAGATGGACTGAAGAATGGGAAAGAAGGAACGAGCAATCTACGAACAAATCCGTCGTTACGCCAGTGTGGCCATCAAAAGTCAAATCGAATTTGAATTTTCTGTTACACTGTCTTGTAATAAAAACCACACAATTGCGAGTCGTACTCACGAACTAAGGGTTCCGAACAAATTTTACTAATCGTCACGGTTAATTCTCAATTAACAAATTTAATTAAGCGGTTGATAAATTTTTCTCACCGATGCATGACACTGTTAAATTTCTAACTGATAATAATATGCATGTAATTTTAAAAATGTATTATTAATGTTAAAAAACTACAAATTAACGATTCACATCATGCCATACTTCGTGATTCTGGGTCAATGGAAGGTACTCTATAGTGACTCTAGGTAGAGGTGAAGGTACTGTATAGTGAGTAACTCTGTAATGTATGCTTCAATCAAAAATGTTATTTAATTGCGACGACTTATAATTGATTGATTTTTTTTTGCCTCAAGGGGGCGTAGACTTGAATATTTAATATTAATTTCAATATAATACACCACCAGGAGTTCCTAAGAATAAACAACTTGACAGCCAGACAAACAGACAGACAACCAAAGTGATCATATAAGGGTTTCTTTTTTCTTTTACAGGTACGAAACTCTAAAAACGTCTGTACAAGCAACATTGTAACTGCAACTTATTTAAAGACTTGTGCACTGAGAGGTAATAAATTGAACTTTGATGGAACTGGCGATATAAAAGTCCCTGCCATTGTAAGCCGGTGTAACAAGAGGAAATCGATGGCTATTTCGACATATTACCTTACTGTAGCTACATAGGGTAAAGTATTTATTAAAAGCTGTAGTAGAAGCTCTTGTAAATATACTTTAGCTAGCGACTCTTAAAACATAAATGTAATATATACACAAACCTTCCTATTAAATCACTTTATCCATTGGTGAAAACCATATGATATATATTATACCATATCGTCATGATCGTAGAATAATGTCGGTTTTGCAAAAAATTCGAAATTGACTTTTTTCCATATTTGGAAACTACATAGAGTAAATATTGTAACTACATTGAAAAAAAAAATATATCTATTTTGGATTTCAAATTAATCAGTCGGTAAACTGTCGGATTTGATAGGCGTTCATAGTAAAATGACGCTTGTGCATACTCGTCATTGTACGACGCGCGGGGATCTCCCGTCACCCTCTCCCGCTCCCGACGAATCTGCACAAGCGCCACTATTCGTCGGATTCGCCCACGCATAGCGCCGGATTTGGTTTTTCTTAAACAATTACATTATTTTATCTCTGTTTACCTGTTTATTAATTATTTAGTGCCTAGTTTTTTACATAGCAGGTTGAAATTCTGCCACAACGAAAACAGAACGATCAAAGTTACGTTACAACTTGTCGAAGAAACAAGCAAAAATTATAAAACTAAGAATTTTATTCATGAAATGTGCATTGATGAGGAAGACTGCATACCAAAGACTCCAGGTAAGTAAATTCATTATGTATTATAATTTGGTATCATTTAATTTTAGTATTAATATAAAATTAGCAAAGTAATTATTTTAGCGTCCGTTCTGACTATCCGTCGGTTTTCTACGGAAAATTATGAATCGATTATAAATTTAATTTACATAAAAATAATAATCATATCTGATAATACATATTATTCTGTTGAAGTTGTATTATATTTAACAAGATTTTAATTTTCAAGTTATAAGTAACCATGCTACACTTTTCTATGGAAATGATTTTTTATCTGACGGTCGTATCTGACCATCCTACTTTGTTCTTAGAACTAAATTCACTTCCGCCTTATTTCTATTGAAAAACTATGTTTAATTGTATATATTTAATATATTTTTTTATATAAAAATAATCTAATCTGAGTAATAATTAATCTGTATAAATAAAAAGAAGTAAACTTTATTATTTATATCCTTGCGAATATTTTTATTGAGAACCGCTTTTGTACGGGTTGTATTAGTCAACGTTGACCTGTGATATTATTAATTTATATTTTTATTACATATACTGTCATTTTTTTAGACAGCCATTTGCCGTAACCCCCAGGAGCGAGATGGACGACTTTTATGAGCAACATACGAAACAAGTGAAATTATAAAATCAATAGATAAAAATATGAACCCTAATGTTAACCTACCATTACCTAATTTTGTTTTTAGAGAAGATCTTATTCTGGCCGTAAATCAAAATGCATCCTCACCATATTTCCTCCCGGCAGAAAATCAGCATAGTGTTCGTGTCCTCAGGTTTAACTGCTTTAAATACCTCTAAATTGATGTCAGATCTTTCACAGTCTGTCACCTTTCCCTCAACCGATTACCCCAGTTGTTGGCCACAACGGACAAAAACCTATGCCATTACCATACTATACCCATGGTGAAGCATGTTACGATTTTTTTGTCTCACTCGTGTCCTTCCCATGGTGCAGACTATAGCAACAGGTCATCATCAACTTTGACGTGTCTTCATGCTAGTCGTCTCCGGTGCCTCTTATTCGAAGTAGTAATAAAACACGTGCCTAAAATTATGATGATTGGCAGAAGTTAAGAGATAGGCAGAAGCTTATCGAATACAGGAAAATAATAATCCAGCAAAAACTATAGGTAGGCCTTGCACGTATAGATATAAATATTACACTATGTTGATTCTTAAATAAAGTGATCGTGAGGAACAACACTTGCATGTTGCGAACTAGCCCGTTCATACAAGAGGCAACGCAAGTCTCCGATACCCGACCACTTTAGTCTTAATCAATTTAGTACGATTACCTATATGATTTGTATGGCTTGAAGTTGCTTGGATACTGAAATCATCGGGTATCGGAGACTTGCGTCACATCGTGTACGAACGGATTACCCCGATACCAAGCAACCATTGTTCTTCACGTGACGATGTTGATTCTGAAATAAGGTGATCCTTATTTCAGAATCAACATGTCTGTAACATTTATATCTACACGTGCAAAGCCTGCTTATAGTACTTGTTGGAGTATTTTTGTCCTCAAATCAAATCAAATCAATCTTGCATTCAACTTTTAAAGTATCGCGTTGTTTTGTAGTATTTTTTGCCACAGGCGTTCTGTCCACAGTGTGATTAAAACAATTCCTGTGTTTTTGCTCAGCAGCCCTTTCCAGCACACTGTTTGTTGGTTTATACCAATTAATACACTAAATAAATGGAAAACACTTGTACGTTGGGCTAAAGTAACAAAAGATTCTTATGAAGTCCTAGACAATAGTGCAATAGAAATGTTGCAATCTTTTTGATTAGATACTTATTAATATTTCTAGTTTCATAATTGTTACTATTTTCATCTATGAAACAGGGAGATAACGAAAAAAAAAACATTTCTTTTTATTGTAATAACATTGATTGTGATACTATAGCTTTGCTAATAAATGTTGATGTTTAAGATTAGAAGTAATCAGGTCCAAATACCATCAACATTATAGTCTTCTTAGTCTAATTGGTACAAAAATACTGCTGTTGATAATTACTAAACTTAAGCTTAATGTTTATCATGTTGATTAAAAAAGAATACAACCAAATAATTTGTGTTTTATTTAAGATACCCTACCTACCCCAACCTACAATGTCAACCTACCTATTTTTTACCGACCACCTGCCTACTTACTAACTTATGGTTAAAATAGAATACGACAGATAACATATCCGACAAAATATTACTCAGTAAGTCGATAGAACATGATCGGAAAGTAACATCCGTCATGCTTTTAACAGTAATTTTCCGAAGAACAATGTCGGATAATACTATGTGACTGTAATGTTGTGTGTTGACTCCGAAGTAAAATGCAGCATGTGATTTTTCTAAAAAACTGTATAAATATAAGTTTTTATTTTTATTCAGTTTTAAAACAAACCCTTATTCTGACTTATATACCAATTTTCATAACAATAGATTAAGAATTAAAAAAGTTACGTCAAAAAAACTAACATAATTTTTTAAAATGGCTCCCCTGTAAAGTTTGATTTATGTTAGATCCGTCATTATTCTACGATCATGACGATATATTTATATATATATAGGTCAGTACGCCTAAAAACAAACTAAACTCTTAACTAATAAAAAACCCTAAAAAGGCGTCAAAAAATTCATCCACATCGCTGTCTACTAAAATTGTGCATAAGAGACTGGCGGCATTGCCACGTTGTATGGCAAAGTCTGTTTCATTATTGGTTAACTAAAATTCACTGCATTATTTTAATGAAAACTTTCACTATTATCCAACAACAGTTGTTTTATGCAACTTATGATTCTGAAAAACAGTTTTAAGTCGCCGTTAAGTCTCATGCTGTCTCTGTCACTTTAAGTTGTAAAGTAGCGACAGATAGATATTTAAGAACGTCTTAAATTTAAGTTGCGTTTCATTATTCGGGGCTTATCTATACTATAATATATATATCTATACTAATATTATAAAGCTGAAGAGTTTGTTTGTTTGTTTATTTGTTTGTTTGAACGCGCTAATCTCAGGAACTACTGGTTCGAATTGAAAAATTCTTTTTTTATTAGATAGTCCGTTTATTGAGGAAGGCTATAAGCTATATAACATCACGCTACGACCAATAGGAGCGGAGTATAAATGAAAAATGTTGCAGAAATGAAAAACCGTAGAAACTAAAACACGCGAACAAAGTCGCGGGGGACAGCTAGTTATGATATATGTTAAGTTGACTGCAAACTAGAACTATACAATACATAGGAAAGGGTCAAACGATGATTATGAGAGCACTTGTGTTGTGGTAACCAAAGTTTTGGGATGATGTTGACCCCCAGAACTTATACAGTAATGCAATCAACAATGCTCTTACACTCGCCCGCTTTGGACCACAAATTATGTCTATTGCTCCATTACTAACAACTTTAATGGGGCTCCTGCATTCTGGCGAAGTAATGGAAGTAATTTTCTAAACATTAATCCGTGTAGATAAGTTCAGTGGATTTGTTACCGCTTTAACAATGGTTTAAAAGAGTTTGTTAATAAGTTTAACGTGTTTGTAACATGTTTTAACGTTTCTGCGTATCTGCCTGTAGTATCATAGCTCAAGAACGAATAGACCGATTTTGATGTAGTTTTTCTTGTTCAAAATCTGCTGTGACGAAGTTGATTCTATAAATAATTCAAAAGATCGTTTTAGGAGTTTGAAAATATCTTCAAATCTTAATTTTTTATCTAAAATTTGTGTATTTGGAGGTTTCTGTGATATATATAACATCTATATATCTTGGAACAACTCACACACGGCCATCTTATTCCAAACTAGGCAGAGCCTATTCTATTATGGAGACCAGACAACTGCTTGTATTTCTTAATACAAACATAATTATTATAGATAAATTACACCTAGACACCGAAAAAAAACATCACACAAAGATTTTTCCTGGGTCGGAATCGAATTCACGACCTCCAGTTTAGCAGTCAGGATTACCAACCACTAGACCAATAGGTCAGAAATATCGGTTTACAGTTTTATAAATTTTGAAACCGCAGTGGCGTCATTGGAAAACGTATCCAATGCAGGAACATGACCACGACTGTTCAAAATAAAACAAGTGAATGTTGCGGACATGGAAAAACTGGCAAAAATGTAGGTGTGTATTGTTACAAGTGACGCAGTGGCTGCTACGTCATGGTATGTGTTTAAAAAAAGGATGCGGGTTCTATGCATGTATATAGTAATGCACGAGTATTTGTTCCACAAGATTATGTTTGTTTCATTTTTTTAAACGCAATATTTTTTTTATGTTTGTTATCTGGTTTATAAATAATATTATAATCGTTAGATGGTTTTTAACAATAATTCTATAATAATAATAATAAAGCCTAAAATATTCTGACTGTATTTTAAATATATTTTGTACTAACTGTTGCCCGTAGCTCCACCCGCGTGGGTATCGGTTATCACGGCAAAAAGTAGCCTATGTCCTTCCTAGGATCCAAGCTCAACCCATACCAAGTTTCATCCAAATCGGTTCAGCGGTTTAGCCGTGAAAGCGTGACAGATAGACAGACAAAAAGAGTTACTTTTGAATTTATAATATTAATATAGGTTTTATATCCATAAAATATTATTTTTTTTATACACCTACATCTACAATAACTTTACACAATATAATCTAATTACTTTTAATTTCCCTTCTTACCGTTCTTGTCATCTAATAGTAACTAATAACACAGCAAAATAGTTGACCTCAAAAGAACCAGAGCAGTACAAAAATAAATTGATATTTTTATATTAAAAGCGCTTTGACGTGTCTCGTCCGGCGCCGGCCGTCCGGCGTCCGGGCCAGGTCCGGCCGGATCGGAGGCGTATACTTGTTATATATAGATGTGTTTTATAAGTTCAGTCATTAGCTAAGTAAAGCTTGAGTTTAATAAGGCTGTAGTTGTATAGACTTTTTAGTTTAAAAGTTTGCTATCAACTGTGTATCTTGTATACCAATTTCTTTTTTATGCTAATAACTGGAAGGTGGCTAGTTTAGGTGGCGTTTTAATAAGCGACGAGACTTATTTAAAATTACAGTAGAAATTGTTAATTGATGGTGATGCTCTCCGTGTTCAAGTGGCACACACACCGGTTTTCAAAGTGTCGCCAGCTTTAAAGTCTTAAGTTCGATCCCCGGACAGGTCAATGAAATAAAAACATTTTGTCGGATCGGGGTATCTATGGTACCTTCGTTTTTTCTGTGTAATATCAAGTATATATTGACGTTCAAAAGTTTTGTAACACTAATATATACTTACTAGCTGTTTCCCGCGGCTTCGCCCGCGTGAATGTCGGTTATCGCAGCCTATGTCCTTTCTCAGGCTCTAGACTATTTGTTGTTTGTACCAAATTTCAATGAAATCGGTTCTGTCGTTTTGGCGTGAAAGCGCGACAGACAGACAGAGTTACTTTCGCATTTATAATATTAGTGAGGATTAAGAAACATAACACAAACGATAATCTAAAAAGACATCAGAAAGTCAATTCCCAATAACTTTTATATTATATGTTAGTGTGCGCCGGACCGCGGCTGACTGCGGTTAACCTTCCTGCTATTGATGCTTAGTGCTGTCATCTACAGCTTTCGAGCTCCCGAACTTTGTCATACGAATTATGTTGTTATACCGAAGTATGACGGGGTTTAAAAATCGGTAGGCATGCTTAATTTAAATCGTTCGTCTCTCTATTATTTTTAGATTAATGAAAATAATATTTAACATTCTTTGATTTCCGAATGTTTCATTGGTGACTGGCCTGTTGGTCTAGTGGTTAGTTACTGTAACTGCTAAACCGGAGGTCGTGGGTTCGATTCCCACCCAGGACAAATCTTTGTATGATGAGCACGATCATTTGTTCTGTGTCTGGGTGTAATTTATCTATAATATGTATATATTTAGAAATATATAAGTATGTTTATCAACTGAATGGTTGCCATGATACAGGCTCTGCCTATTTTGGGATCAGATGGCCGTGTGTGAGTTGTCCTAAGATATTGTTATTATTATTATTCATTTTTTTACATGAAACCCATTTGGATTTCATGTAAAAAACGTACCCACCTCCACTGGCTCAACGCGCGTCATTTTTTTGCTACTATTTGTATTTAATTAATTTTTTTTTATATTTTTCTGTGCATCGATTTACGGTTTCTTATAAAGTTTACCAAAAAATACTAATATTTAAATAAATAAACGGTTTGGTAATAAATTTAAGCTTAATATTTATTTAAGTACTCTTGCGATGAATTAATCAACACAGTCCAGCCACTTTTATCACTACGATTCTAGAACCATACATGTAAAATACAATAAACGTCAAACGCCATAAATAAATATGCAAACAATTGAAGCTCGTAACTTTTGTTGTGGTCCTCTTGTAAAACTCATTACAGAGCAGTAAATCTACTAGCGTCACACAAAATGCATGCCACGTCAGCCAGTACACATAGTAGGAGTCTGTATCGTGTTTTAGTAGACTAGTTTACTCTATGGTATGCTAAAATAGAAGGTTAAAAATTTAGATACGACTGGTATATAAAGGAACTTATATAATATAATAAAGCCAAAGTTTTTTTTGTTAGAACACGCTTATCCCACAAACTACTAGTCGTCTTTAAAATAAACAGGGTGTAATTTATCTATAATATGAATGAATTTAGAAATATATACCTGTGTTTATCAGTCGTCTGGTTGCCTTAATACAGGGTCTGCCTATTTTGGGATCAGATGGCCGTGTGTGAGTTTACCTAAGATATTACTATATATTATTATTTCTCATATTTATTTTCTTTATCACTAGCCAAATACTGACTGAGCTAGTCTTCAAAAGGTTAACACACAATAAAGCCAACTACTTTCCTCTCCATATAAGGATCTCAGTAGTGTTCTTGTCGAATGCGACGAGGCGTGTGACGTCACACGCGTTGATCGATGCTTCACAGCTGCACCTTAAATATCCTTTAATAGAGAGGTTCATTCATCATATCGTTCTCGCCTGTTATTAGCTATCTAGACGACCTAGGCTTTCTGTAGGGGTCTTGTTCTTGTATTTTTCCATAGCTTCAACGGATTCAATCTAAACTAAGTTTCGCTATTGTAATTTGGTTTGGCTAAACAACGATCGTGTGAAATCGTTAAAGAAGACGCTAAATGTTGTAATTAGTTATAAAGCCAAAAAAAAAGGGTCAGAATAATACTTAGACAAACAAACGGTATCATATCGGAGTATTTATTTTAATGTATGTAGTTACGTATAAAATAAAAACTGTTTAATTAATTATATTGAAACTTCTTATCCGCAATTCTATACAAGATGGACTAATAGAAAAAATGGATCTATAAAAAGAAATATTTTGAAAATTCGTTACTACCCAACTAATGTAGCACACAACGACACAACATTACGGTTGAAACTCATAACTAATCATGAAATAACGTTACTGTAATATTCAATTTACAAAGTCATCAAAACTACGGAACTCACTTACGAACGTTTAATTAACCAATTCGCTTATTTAATTACAAATCTGCATACAAAGAGCAAATAATCGAATTAACGACTTACTTATTTATTCAAGGACCGGCAACGGTATTAACGTTTATTTTCTTTTAATTAACAGCTGGAGATGGCTGTAATAGTTACAGTTTATGTTTTAAATTAACGTTTCGTCGAACGTCTAAATAGACATGAAGTAAGTATTATGACTTTTTACTGTTGGTGAAAATTCCACAGACAATAATCAACAGAATGAAAATGAGTAGCTTAATTATTTAAGGACTCTAAACATTTATTTGTGAGCCTGTAACACTAGGTAAAAACTATGTTGCTGAGGAGAGATAATACTAAAACTATATTAAATAGTTATGTATTATTAAAAAATGTATATAGGCGCGTAAAAAGGTTTGTAAAAGAATTAAAAACAAAAACAACATGTTTTTTTTTTAATCTCAAAATATGAAAAGTGAGTAAGAGAATGTAGAAAAGTAGGGTTAGGGTAGGTAGGTAGTGTAGTTAGGTGGGGTAGATACATAGAGTAATGTAGTTAGTTAGTCGCTGGGAGCAAAGCCGCGGGCACAATGTGGAAGTGTTTTTTTTTTAATAATATATAATACCAATATAATTTTACAGTTTAAGCATTAATAGCTTATTAATAAAATTATTGTGGACATTCTGTAATTTTTTTGCCTACCTAACAAACTTGTATACGTGTTATTGATCTTTCTGGATAATTAGAACTGTGACCTAATTTATACAAAATGTAATTGTGACTTAATTTAATTTGCTAATACCGTAAATAGAATAGCGATTCAATTATCAATGTTTCCTATTAGCGAACAGGCTGTGCAAACCAAATTAATATTGAAAGGATTATTATTAGTTGGTATAAATTGGCTCTAGGACGGCTTGGTTTTAAATTAATGTCAATTTACTTATATTTGCCGGCCTGCCTGTTATATTTTTATAGAGATAAAAAACATCGTATTTTTAATTATATTGCTCAACGTATCATGGTGTCAGTTGGATCTTAAAGTAAAGTGTATTTTTATTAATTGCTATAAAATAATATAGAATGATAACGTAAAGATATTTAGAAGGAGATTAATTGAAATAAAAGTAGTGATGTTTATCATAGCGAAGTATACCTACTACGAAAGAGTACTCGTAGCCGTGACGTCAGCGCATCGTAGCAGCTGCGTAGCAGCGTAGCTTTGGTCTCTAGTTTTAGTAATCTTATTTTTGGTTTAGCAAATAAATTTCATGTTTTATATATAATTATATTATATAGTATGAATTAAATACTTCCATATAATTAATTAAAATCTAAGTATCCCTCAGATACATATGTGAACAGGCGTAGTTTCAAAATATAGGTCAAACAAGTAAATGGAGACTAACTTCAATATGTGTATTCTACATATAACGTTACGAACTTGAATTGAGTAACTTGCGCCAATGATGTTATACGTATGTTTGAGTTATATGATATTTTGACCTTCAATCAACCATCCACTTTGAAGTAAATATTAAACTAGGTGTTGCCCGCGGCACAGCACGCGTGCGGTAGAAAAATTGGCCTATGTCCTTTCTTAGTTCGAAGCTTACCCCATACAAAATTTGACTGCACGGGTAGCCGAGTGGTATAGGTCACCACGCCAATTACCTCTGTGCGCGACGTGCCGCGGGTTCAATCCCCGCATGGGACAAGAATTTGTGTGACCCACAAATGCTTGTTTCAAGTCTGGGTGTTCTTTTTGCGTGTGATTTGAATGTTTGTGAAACCCCCCGCGACACAAGGATTAAATTCCTTAGTGCGGGAAACGTCATAAAAAAAAAAAAAGTTCTCCGTAGTTTATTGTGAAAGCGAAACAGACAGACAGACAGAGTCGCATTAGAATATTAGTATGAATATGGATGATAGACATTTAAAATAGACTTCATAAGTTGTATGACTATGTTTCTCGATATTATTATGTGAGTTTATTTTTATGTTTTATGAAATCGATATGTTCATCGATCTTTTTTTTATTATTATTTTTTCTATTGTCATATACCTAAACATTTAATTAAAATAAATCTTTTGAAAGTTATTGCAAGTTTTCTTTTTCGATTATACTGATAGATCGTCCACACATATACCTATTATTGGCTAACAGTACCACCGAAAGTAATATAGATTTCGCTACAACTGAACATTATTAGTTAACGATGGCTAGGGAAGCTGCATTCTGAATCCCAGCTATTCCAAGTCGAATCACGTAAAAACTACTCAACTTTAGACGTGCTCTCTGCTGATATACGGCCAAGAATTTTGAAATGAAACTGGCATACTTTACCCCGGCCATGTCAGCACTAGTGATGCACTCGGGTTTACTAGAAGAAATTGTCTTTGTTGTAAGTTTGTCCTGTCGTATTACAGTGCAAATTCTTCCTCTGTTCCCAGTATTTTCTTAGTAGTATAGTTAGTATTTTAATGGTACGTGAAGCATTAGATTTTTATGTAGGTATAATGCCTCTATGAATAACAAAAGTTTCGGGTTGAATCTAGACGAGACTAGAACAGGACTCTGAAGAGAGCTTTGTCCAGCAGTGGGATGACAAAGGCTGTAGATGATGATGATTCCTCTATTAACATTAGTTTATTTTACAAAAGTTGAAGAACGGTAACGTAATTATTTTTTGTAACAGTCAGTAACACACTTTTATTTAAATAAATTTGTAATTATTATTAAAATTTACATAATCCTTTTCTAATAATTTTCTTTAATTATTTGTATTTAGCAACTCCCGCACAAAGTAGTTCAATTCCTTTTTTTTCTTTAACATATACTTTGTCATTACATTTTTGTTTGCAATAGGACACATGTAATGTAATGTGCCTATATTTACTACAGCTATTGATTTAAAATCACCTTAATCTTTGTTATCCTCATTTACATCAGATAATTATACATCATGCTTAGCAGGTTCAAAATGCAAATTCAAGAACATGTTAATCAGTTGCTAAACACCGTCGAGGTTTTTATAAATAAAGCCCTTAATTTTAAAATATTTTGTGTCCTATCTTTTGCACAAACATTCAAACATGCTTGTCGTTAAAAACATATTCCTCGTACATACAGTCGTATGAAGTCACGCGCAATAATAGTCATAAATATCTGTACATATTTGCCAGGTATTTTCAATAACATTCTTATTACATTATCAATAACGTGTGCCTCAAAATATTATTTTCCTTTGCTTGTTTTTCGCTGTTTATGTTACCGATACATTACATAATATGCGTTTTATTACATTTTACCCTTTATGATTTCGGTGTTACAAGACGAAATAGCAAAATTAGGTGTATTCGTTCTAACGTTTTTTTAAGAACTTTTGAACTATAGGTACTAGGTATAATCTAAACCAAAAAAGAACATCTTTTATAAGTAACTTTGTTCTCATTTGAATAGTACTTCTTTTTCTTTTAGGGTAACACACACGAGAAAAAAAAAGTTCACAATAAGGTTCGTAGAAAACGTTTACAGCCGCGAAAATCTATTATATTTTACACGCTTTTAGTATATATCTGACGACAGTAAAAAAAAAAAATGGGTTACATCAACATAAGAATTAAATTGAATATATATTTTTTTATTTTTTATCGTAAAATGATACAGTTCTAAAATGTACTGATATTTTATTGTATAAATTACATAAATTAACAAGCAATATAACAAAAAATATTTTGAGAGAAGAAACAATACCAGTAACGCAATATTAAAAAAAAAGAAAGAAATTCTCTCATAAAGTAATTAATCATGACACACATATACAAGTTATTTTTTTATAATATTAATATCAAATCAGAACTAAAATATTTATTAAAGACAAGTTAAGTTTCACGTTTGGAAAAAAAAAATCAAATCATATTTATTAGTTCAAGTATTCTCAGTCTAGTGAGTATGTTACTCATACAACATAAAATACTGGCACAAAACTATGTTCAAATAGAACTAAAAATCTTTTTTTACTTCGCCATTAAAAGCATTTAAGAACGTGCCAACATTTTAAGCAAAAAAACACATTCCAACCTGTCCACTCAGTAAATGTACTGTCACAAATATTTTTCTTTTTTTGTCTGGCCCCAAAATACTCAATAATTTGAGTGGAATGAAAAGAAGTGTGAATGTGAATGTTTTGAAACAGCTCGCCAACAAAGAATTATCATTGCTCCGGGCATTTTAATCATCTAAATTCAGGCATTGTTCTGATAAAGTTCACGCGACAGTTCATTACACTGCGTCAGTATGTACAATGGAACAAAGATATTTGATTTACACGTCACAATTTTTATTGGACTTCATTGAAGGTTTTATTAAACGCCGCTAGTGTTCAATTGATCTTTGGATAAATACATTTTATAATGAACGCGAAAACCAATATTTAGTTCGTCTAAATATATTGCTTTTAAGTGTAACAATGGAGACTGAACAATGCACAATATTGTTCAGTCGACTCGGCTGAAATGACATTTTGGTACAAGCTAGGCAAGTCACTTTTCAACTTTGGTAAACGTAATTAGCTTACGGATATTATTTCTATGCAAAAAAACTGTTTTTAAAAATCTCAATTATTGTTTTCTATGTTATATTTTAGTTTTGAAACATTAAAATCTTTTTTGCTGAGGTAATAAAAGTAACTTAACTTTAAAACGAATAAATATATACCCATATAGCCGATTCATAGATACTTAAGTGAAATGTCATTTTGGTACAAGCTAGGCAAGTCACTTTTCAACTTTGGTAAACGTAATTAGCTTACGGATATTACTTCTATGCAAAATAATTGAATTCAGGAATCTCAATTATTGTTTTCTATGTTATATTTTAGTTTTGAGACATTAAAATCTTTTTTGCTGAGGTTTTAAAAGTAACTCAACTGTAAAACTAATAAATATATACCCATATAGCCGATTCATAGATACTTATACTTTTATTTATTTTATTATTGATTTATTATTATGCGTAAACAAAAATTATAAAAATATGGTAAAATTAGGTACTTTAACTAAACTAAGGGCTGATTTTTGCAACGCCAGATAATGTTCTCTTTTTTTAAGAATTGTTTTATTATAAACTTTTTGCTTTTCCGCTTTTGTAAATTAATTCTTCTGCCAGTGTCAAGGATCTTATTAAGGGTTTAGGATATTTTTAGGTATGTGATTCAAACTATGTAAAAATACCTTACATAGTTTTGAGTCACTGTAAGGATCATTGTGAAATGTTATTTTGAAGTAATGTCTCATCCCATTAGGGTTCGTTGCGAACTAAAATGAATTCGTCTTATTTGGTTCTGTTTTTTGTAGACCGAATAGCCGGAATATGTCCTATAGATAAGGATCAAGCCTAAATTTTCAATTTTAGAACGTTGTGATAAAATAAATAAAAACGTGCCACGTACGAGTCGGACTCGCACAAGAATATATGCCGTTAAAATCATGCAAAAAAAAAAATCTTAAACAACGTCCCTCTTGTATGGGGACCACTTTAATTTTTAAATTTATTATTTGTGCATAAACACAAGGCTGCAGGTCATAGGTATGAACGTTACAAGTGTATTGCAACTCCGACTAATAAACAACTGATCCACCGCGACAATACTAACGAGCTTTAAGCGTTAAACATTTTTTAATTCATAAATAATAAACTAAATTATTTTAACTCTCCTTCCAATGGCGACATCTGGTTTTTTATAGGTCCGTAAATATTGGTAATCCGTTTTAATATCTTTACGTAACGGAAAAACGTTAATATCCTTAAGAAAATATCCCGACCTCTCATTATACTGTTGGTACTGTGTAGTCAGGGAGGCAGTGACAGAAATTAAACAATCATGTTTTTTTTTTTTAATCAATTTTGATTGTAATATAAGTAGGTATTTCTTTTCTTTTGTAAACTTTATACTTTTTAAAAGTTAAAGTCAAGTTAAAGTTAGAATAAGTTTTTAACTAGGAATAAAAATATTGAACTTAATGTCATGGGTTGACTTGCCTTGGTTTTATTCAATATCTTTATAAAACGTATATTTTGGTTTAGAACAAATTGGTTAGCACGCTTCGTTTAACCTTCCATTTAGAGAGAAGTGCATTACAGAGTACATTGAAGTGGCAAAGTATGCCATTTGTTTCATGCTCAGCTATGAGGGTGTTCTCAAATGCGAATAAAATTGAGCCACCTCGTTGAACTAGTGGTTGCAATTGGCTCTATGAGTTGGAATTAATTTTTCAGCTATTGTGTCATGCCAGACGTCGCGTCTGTTAATAGTTCTTTCACTTAAGTAATTAATAATATTTTTTTGTTTTCATTTGTTTTTTTAAATATAATTTGTAATCAATTTGTGTATAGATTAGTCAACAAACGTGGATAGAAAACAATAAAATCAGGATATAAAGGGAACACTTAAATAAATTATTATTTAGGGAACATTTTGTTATTAGTACTAGCAAACTTCCAAAAGAAAAATTAAAAGTAAGGAATATAATTAAAACATAATGGCCCCTTATATTGATTGTAATTATAGCATAATAAATTGGAAAATATAATTATTGTTTCAATTCAGCAAATCAAATTAAAAGTTGACATTTCTTATAAACCTCAAAAAGGCGATTAAGAAACGTTAAAGTTACATAACTAAATGACTTAAGGTGTGCGGTTCCAAAATATCCTTCCTATTGCGAGAACCAGCAAGAAACTCCATAAGTAACTCTAATAATTTGTATTTTGGGGCTGTAAATATAAAGCTCTTGGTCTACATATTTACAGCCCCACTGTGTACTGAACGCATTCGCTATCATAATAAATAACGCGAACAAAGAATACGTCATCGATACGATACATTTACTTTCATAGGAAATCAAATACCTCATTAATTATGTACGGCTGAAGGAATATAGACTTATGAAGGCTAGCTATATAAACCTTACCGACATTGATAAATTAATGATCGGTTCCAACTGTTTTCGTAGCTTTTCCTTTTATTTTTTGTATACAATATTTACGTACATTACTATATACATATTATCATTTTATCATTTTATACATTGAAAATCTATATAATGTAAGTTTCAAGGTGTTCTTTATTTTTAGAGACTAGCTAGATTGTCATTTGTTTTTCAGAGCCTGGCGTTTCGTTATAAAAACAATAGAAAGTATTAGCTACTTTGTATTCATTATACAAATTGAATTTTACAAAAATATTATGTTTTCTAAATTGATTTAGTACTTACATCTAAAATATAATTATTTACAACCATCGTTGTTAACCTTTAAGTTATAAAGCTAGAAATATTTTTTATCTTATGTTAAGCTAGCATTTGTTTAAGCTGTTACTTAGAATTGCTTTATAAAATAACAAAAACCGTCTTCAACTTTTACTTAAAGCTAATATCAAGCCCACACCAATCTTTTGTTATAAAAAAAGCTATTTTAGTAACTGCCTGAGAACACAAACATTGTTATTTTATTTACAAACGTTGAAGGGAAGCTTACGCCAACATGGCTGGAAACTGTAGAACCTACAAATAAACTGACCAATTAAAAAGTTGGGTATTTTTGTTCACAACATGACATTACACCGGCAGCCTATTTGTCGCATCAGCGGACACACGATTCACTGTCTTCAAATTAAACTACGTTCGGGAATGTTCGTTTTAAACGAATCTCGACGAATTCGCGCTTAAGGGAAAGTAGTAGTTATTTATTCAGAGATCGCAGCTCAAAATTATGGCTACACGTGCATAAAAAATACTTTACTAGTACAACATTAATAGTAACTGAAACCTAAATAAATAAATGCGGAAAACATGACATACATTTCTGTGAAACCCAAATAAGTAGCTAAAGCACTTCTGTTTTGGAATCAGAGACAACGAAGGTACCACAAACACCGACCGAGACAATTTAGAAAAATGGTTTCCTGCATTGACCCGTCCAGGGATCGAACCCGGGACCTCAGAGCTAGCGGCACCTTGAAAACCAGTCTGTACCTTACTCGACTAGGAAGGTCGTCATCAATAAAGATCCACTTCGTTACTCACTGAGGTCAACGTCAACCAAAAATTTATATAACAAAGGCTTATATAAGTAATAATATCTTAAACAAAGTCAACAAAACATTAATCTTAATTCCACTTTGACTATAACTATGAACTAAGCAATTTGTGTAACTCCAACATCCACTATAGGTTTCTTAGAACGTAATATCAGTAACCGTACAACTAAATCCAAATAAGTGAGAAACCTAAGTTTCTGCCAACAGTTTTTGTACACACCTTGGAAATTCTTTCGAACAATTTATAAGTTCCCAAAAACTGGCGTACAAGTTTAATGCGACGAGAATTCTTAACGAAACTGTTTCGCGGAGTCCATTTTCATGTTATTTCTGTAACAAGTTTTGATTAAAAATATTGATAAGTTCAAGTTTGGGAGGCGTACTATCCGTATTACCGTAAAGGGATAGTAACATTGGCTATATTTATAGTTGAAGATTACCTTTTTTAGTTTTATCCATCTAAATAGTATGACAATACATACTTACGTTTTTTTTTTAAATAGCCACATTTACTGCCGCCTCACATCGTAAACTTCAGCTGTATAGCTTTAACCAATTCTATACAATCAAAGATCAATGCCAATCATCAAAAAATATTAGCACAGTATAAATAGGTCACAAAGTTCAGTCTATTTTTAAGGATGAGAATTGCCCCAAATGGCCTCCATACAAATGAAATGAAACTCAATAAAACTGATAGGTACCATGATAGGGAGTTTTAAAGTACTTTGACAGTTCTTAATCTTCAATCTATCGAGTTCGGATCCCTTGTCTGTGTTACGTATTGCAGTTACGGGCTTATCTGCCAGTCATTATAGTCGAATTGGCATCTCAGCTCATATTGTCCTTCACAAAAAAAAACTTAGAGTTTACTTTAGATACAAACAAAAAAATATTATGCATATACATATATTTTGAAATAAAGAAAAAATAGATAGTCTGTAGACAAACACACCTTTTTGTGAGAATATTGAAGCAGAAATCTTCAGGAAATGGTTAAGGTTATGTGGGTTTCGGTGTGACTGTTATCGGAACATCCGGACAGGATTCGAGATTTCCAACGAAACCTGCCCCTGATTTTTATATTATAGTGGTCTTGAAATTCTAAATGTACATTTTAGACCACAATGGCAGACTACCAGTAAGGTGAAATGATGATATTGATTTTGGTTTAGGACAAGATCTGGATCCAAAGGGGTACAAACCAGGTCAGAGCGAGGTTTGGGGGAGTAGGCAAGGAGACGGTTACATAAAGACTGATGTTGATTATGACTTTTCCAGCACAATTTCTTCTTTTCATAATAAAGAAGGAACGAGTATAACACGTCATGCCTGGTCACTGCGGTTGAGCAATGTTAGATTTCAACCAAATAATATTTTTAAATTCTGAATTCACTTGGGTTTCAATGGACATAACCTCAAAACGAGTATTCTAAGAGCAATGACGTGTTCTTAATTGGTAGTATAACTTCCTTTTATATAGAAGTAATACGAGTATAATATCGCAGAGGTTTGCGTTTCATGTCGACTCATAATCTTTTTACGAGATCATCGCTGGAACAAAGCCTGACTTATAAGAACACAGAAATATAGGTATATATATAAGGCATTAAATGAATACTTTTATCACCCAGTTGCGGCAAATGGTTGAGTGAAACTGCGTACGGAAGACCACGCTTTTATGGAAAGCTTTAAACTATTGGATACAGAAAATATTATAGTTTTAGCAGTAAATGGAATACTTTTAAGATCTCTTCCGCTCTTCTAGAGAAGCATAAAATTTTGATACCTAAGCTTTTAAATCTGAAGTCAATTTTATAATATTTGTAATTTTAAGTGAGGTGGTTTGTAAGTCGATGTATAAGCTTGCAGTTTTCTGATGCGATTTTAAAATTCAGTCATTTGAAAGATACGTTGTACGAGATTCTCTTGAACTGGGTTTAAAGATGCAAATAGATGGCTATTTCGCAAGCAAGGCTTCATAATTATTTAGACAACGTCCATGGTCGATTTTCGTACACAACCCACGCCTATCGGTTTGATCCCCGGACGGGTCAATGTAGAAAACCAATATTCTACATTGTCTGGGTGTTTGTGGTACCTTCTATGTCTCTGATTCCATAACACAAGTACTTTAGCTACTACTTTGGTTTCAGAGGACTGTATAAGTTGTTGTCCACATTTATTATACCTATATAATTCTATATGGATTTACTACAAGATAATAGTCATAAGTAGTAAGGATTGGCAAACCTGGCTTCAATACAAAAAGCCACCAAAAAAACCTGATGCTATAAAATAAATAAAAATATACACAAGCTTGCGTAATACCTCCACTGAGTAACGACGGACGACAAAATAAAACGTTTTTCTCAAAGACCATGTTCAAATAAAGTCCAAACGACTGCATATAAAGAAAAAATCTTTTTGAGAGTACAGAACCGATCCAGTGCAAATATTGCAATTTACACTTCAGCGTTCAGCAAAAGAGACTCTTTTACATTTAAAAAATTGAAGTTACGACGAGATTGGCGCTTTCGGTAAATTGTTTGCGTCAAAAAGGATTTGTAAATCGCAGACATTTGTTTGTTTAGCTATGTTTGATTTGAGAGATATAGATTTGTTAAACAAATTTGTTGACAAAATATTGTATAAACAGGTTAATAAAAAAAAAACGTCTTAAGAGAAAAAGTAGGTGGTATATCTCTATTTTCTTGGTGAGCTTAAAGCATTTTTTTTGCAGTAGTAAACATAAACTCGTTCTGTGTCTTTACGTTTTCATTTCTTATGATATGTTATATTTAAAAGCTCTAGAACCCTCTAAATTGTCTATTTCAATCACTGTTTTCCTTGCTGTTTTCAAAGACGTACTTAGTTTTTAAATTTGACAACTATTGATAAAAAAGAAAAGCATAGCGGCATTGTCTATTATTGTTTCTGTATATGAAATATATTTTAATTTGGTTCAATATAAGAGGAGAAAATAGTTTCTTCAAATACCTAATTTTCAAAACTCTCCCCGACCGCTTTTCCTCTTAATAATAACGTCTTATATCGTTAACAACAATATTTATTACTTAACAATAACACTACTACTCCATATACCGTGATATAATACAGAAAAACATAATAACAATCGTCAGGACGTTCCATAGCTATAAAAATGATTGTCAAAATCGGCTGCGAAACGAGGGAGCAAATAAAAAAGGTCACACGTTCATATAAGCATCTCGACGCTTACGTACCAAACGGAACATTGAATTGGTTCCCCGAAAATCATACGAAACAGTTTACTGTACTTACTGTTTGCTCAAAGAAAGAACGAGTCGATTCTAATTTCTTTGTAATTGATGAACTGTGTTAAACGGCCCAAATCATATGTAAACATAGCCCTCGCTGTTGATTTAGTACGATAAGTAAATAGCCTTGCGTTTAATGGCGGGCCAGTGATTTCGAACTGTCATGAATGTCGTTTTGACAAATTTATTAGGATTCTACTTACATATATAAGTCAAAGTTTTTGTGTTTATGTTTGTTACCGCTATATATTAATACGACTTAACGAATTTTGATTAAATTTTATACAAAGATAGTTTTTAGGATTTGATAACCCAGTGTTATGTTTCCATGGTACTCAGTGATTTTTTATGTCCGCGGACGAATTCGCAGGCCAGAACTAGTTGAAACAAAATATGACTTTAGATAATGAACCAATGGTAGAGTTTTGAATTCATAATATGTTGTCAGTGTTACCATGTAGCATTTACACGAATCGAAGTCAGGGATAGACCAACATATTATATATTGTGTTACCATAAATATGTCTATAGTTATGTTCATTGCTTCAGTGTTACAAGTTTGTATTTATGTCTGTATATTCATATTTATAAACTCACACTGACACAACAGAGCAATTTTGTCCACTTTAGTACACAGCTACATACCCCTGTCACACCACCAAACCCTCTGGGACAAAACTGCTTACGAAAATATTTTACAACCAAGCATGAACAAAAGATTTTTATGAAATCAAAAGCCCGAAAGAATTCAAATATTCTTAATATCAAACGCTGACCTTTTTTATTTCTTATGAAGTATTTTTAAATTATTTGCCAGATATTTCTATATTTTGTCCACTATTGCCGTGCTTGGGATATATACAGTAAGTAACATGAAGACACTTTCGAGAAAAACGCGATTAAAGTTTTTTTTTTTACTTTTGACGTTTCTCCCAAAGTATAAATTAAAACCAAGTTTTCTAAAATATTTTAGATAAAAGTATGTTTGTTTTATAATTTGTATATTTTTATTTTTATTTAGTAATAATATTTAAATTGTAAAGCTTAAAAAAGTATATAGCTTAAGGAATAAAAAAATAAAAAAATATGTTTTTTTTAGTATTGGTACAGTAAGTGTGTGACTTACTGTAACAATCTTTAGTTGGATGTACTTACTGCAACAATGATTACAGAAAGAGGTAAATGTTTAAATAGATTAACAAAAACTGCACAATTTGCTTAATGTTATTTAATCACTTACTGTAATTATAGCTAGGAGCAATATGAAAACTTGTGGCATTTGCCAGGAACCATAATTAGTTACTGTTCCTCGATATTATTAGTAGATAAATGAAACAAAAGGTATCTTATGAAATTATAGTTTAGTAAAAGTACACAGTACAATTATGGATAAAGAATACAGCTTTATTAATTCTGTATTATTGAAAAATCTGCTTCTGTGTTGTATTTTGAAAGCATTAAAATTTTAATAAAATTAACTAAAAAATACAATAAGTGTTTGCGCAACAGGCTTCATACAAAAAACAATCAAAAACCAAATAAAGTAAGCATTTTTATAAATTATAAATGTGTTTGTACTTCGTACACAAAAAAAAAATCATTAAACATCTATAATAAACACTTTGTATCCAAAAATAACATAGTTATCTCTTTGGATTTTTTCATTATAAAAGTAATCTTTGAAGGCACAGTATATTCTTTATAAGTCATTTAACTTCTTAGGATGTTATATATTACTTAACTATTATATAATAATAGACTATGAGATCCTCGTTATACGAACTTAATAAAATCAGTCTTACAAATTAACAATATTAGTACCGTTGTAGCATTTTATAGTAATAAAATAGTAAAATTTCTTAATTGACTAGTAAAATGAAGTCTTACGTGAATCTTGCGGAATTTGAAACCGGAATGTTTAACCAAAAACCCCTTCTATTCTCAGGCAGCAGAAGTAAAAGTTTCAGTATAATCTCTGCTTTACGATCTGCAGTGATTCCTCTTGGAATATTTTTAGACTTAACCTCAGGGAACTTTTGAGTCTTTACAATTTTAACTTGTAAGGTGAGAGCGAGAGAGATCTTTCAATCATTGGACATTGGTAAAGCAGAGATTATACTGAAACTTCTGCTGCCTGAGAATAAAAGGGGTTTTTGGTTAAACATTCCGGTCAACCAGTCAATTAAGAAATTTTACTATCTTATTACTATAAAATGCTACAACGGTAGGTACTAATGTTGTTAATTTGTAAGACTGATTTTATTAAGTTCGTATAACGAGGATCTCATAGTCTATTATTATATAATAGTTAAGTAATACCTACGTAACATCCTAAGAAGTTAAATGACTTATAAAGAATTTACTGTCCCTTCAAAGATTACTTTTATAATGAAAAAATCCAAAGAGATAACTATGTTATTTTTTGGATACAAAGTGTTTATTATAGATGTTTAATGATTTTTTTCTTGTGTACGAAGTACAAACACAATTATATTTTTAAAAAATGCTTAGTTTATTTGGTTTTTGATTGTTTTTTGTATGAAGCCTGTTGCGCAAACACTAATTGTATTTTTTTAAGTTAACTTTTATTATAATTTTTAGTGCTTCCAAAATACAATAATTACAATCCCTGGTTTTTGCGTGGACCGCGACTGCAATTTACGCACTTGCCCCTCCCGCAGTACCCAATCGGACCCTAAACGCCTTAGAATATTTGCAGTAAGTAACGCGTTTACCTTATATGTTCCAGGCAAGTCTACGCATAAGACGTAAAATTCCTAAACATAATAACAGTAGTGAGTCTTGTTCTTATTACGTCTACACAATATAAATATTTTTTTAATTGGCTACCTTATCATATACACAGTAAGTTTTACTTACTGTACTTATGCTAAGATAATATAATAATACAATGCGAAAGTTTTAAGCATTAATATAGTAAATACTGTTACTGTAGATATGTTAAGGTTTAGTAGACTATGTTTATTCCCAACACTTAATATAATAACAGCAAATGGTACTTACTGTAGCAATACCAAGGAAATATTTTTAAATTTATGAAAAAATAAACCGTATGTGCCCATACTGCAGTTATAATAAGTATGCCTTGGCGCCAAACGCGTCTTACTGTGATTGTGCTTAACCTTATTTCATTTTCTATACCACATTTTCAAAATTTGAGTATACAGAAATGTAGGTCTTGATCTCTACATTCCAAATATATATTTAACTCAATATCGACCAAAATGTGACTTACTGTAATTATCATAAGCGCGGCAGTATTATACTCAAATGTAATATGTATGTTATTTTTAAACGAATTTCACGGTTATTATATTCTTTAATTTTTTATTTGTTAGCGTTATTGTTTTCTATTTCAGTAGACAATGTTACAGCTTTCCAATCATACTATAATTGTTTTTTTAAAACATAAATTAAATTAGTTTAGAATGTTGTTTATTGTTACCGTTGGCATTCATCCATAAATAGCTTTATTGTTATATTTTTAGCCACGAAATAAATATTTATTATTCTAAGATATTTCTTAATATTTTGCAGGCTGGAAATAGGGACATTTGGTTTATTTTAGGACTGTCATTGGCATTCCTTGGTGTGTCGCGAGTCATCTGTCTTCGTCCAGGCTTTCGGGCACGTCAGCTTAAAAATAAATAAAACTAGACTGTGTGCGTGACGCCGCCTACGTGAAATATTCTTAGTTTGGACATTTTTCAAGATCATAAATGTTTGATGTATATTTTGTGACATTTTTAGAATATCATTTAGATTTGTTTTGTTCTGGATTTTACAGACAGCTGTGTTTGTATTTTTCTTAAAATTAAACCTTTGTTTAACGAACATAGCAAATCAAAAGATAATTTAAAAATTAAACATTCATATTTAGATATGTATCACTATTATCTGCTTAAAGTTAATGTTTTGTTTTTAAATGGAATGTATTCCACTTTATTTCATTATATTTTTTAGCTATGGTTCCGTGTTACATATTATATTATAATTACGTATATCTAACACAATGATTGATCATAGGCCCACCTAATAGTATTTAGCTCGTTATTAATTGGCACAATCATGGCTACTTCGGTTTCAGGCAATTAAAGCTACCAACTAGTTCGAGATGTATAGTCTTAACCACGTCACAACCACAAGAATACCTTAATGAAAATGGTACCTAATATTGTGAAAGAATAATGTTGTTAAGAGATTTATATTTCGACAGTACTAAGTTTTATTTTAATCAGTTGGCGGTTTTTTATGGTGACTTCTTTATTCACCTGAATTCAAAAAGTCCAAGACAGGTCTGAGAGGCGTTTGAGTATCCTGGCTTAATATGTCCTTGAAAAAATTATCCAAGGTACATAAATGCATTTTGTGCCTTAATTTTTATTTTGTAATAAATTACACACGGACAATTCAATGACTTTTTATCGAACTTAGGAGCAACCTACATATTATAACGTAAAAAATATAAGTACCTAAACATCTTTCGCAAACAGTACACAAATACGAGGCGTATATTTGTCTCCATAATACATCTGAGCGATGTCTAAAAGCCCAGCTTAGATATCTCAGGGAAAAGATTAATGGTGTTACAACAAATATAATCAGAATTTCGCACACATCGATTTGATACAAGAACGGAATTGTAATAAATTATTTAAATGAAAAAAACATTGTGAATACGTCTAGGTTTTCTACACTCAAAATAAGATTAAAATCGATCTTAAAATTTGTAACGTTTTTGTTGTACTCCTTCGTTAATCTATACTAATATATAAAGCTGAACAGTTTGTTTGTTTGTTTGAACGCTATCTCAGGAACTACTGATCCGATTTGAAAAATTCTTTCAGTGTTGGATAGCCCATTTAGTGAAGAAAGGTACAAGCTATATAACATTACGCTGCGACCAAAAGGAGCGGTGCATACATGAAAAATGATGCAAAAATGAAAAACCGTTGATACTAAAACACGCGGACAAAATCGCGGGGGCAGCTACTCGTATATATAATTGTATTGTCTGACTTTTTAACCAGGCTAACCTCCATAACGGCTGAACCGATACCTATGAACGTTGCACGTTTAACATAAAAATACTGTAATTATGTGTTTTGAAATGACTTAAACCCCGTCCGTTCAAGCTCCGTACATTATTTTTTGTTGAATTTTTACGCCTACGTAAGTAAAACCTATAGAGAGTTATAATTGTGAAAGAAATCTTTAGCTACTTCAGGGTTTAAAAGAAATCATTCACACATTGAAGTCCAAAACAAAATCGATTGATTCAAGGATAGGAGTATTGTAATATCAAAATGTAAAGTATGTATCGATAACATAATACTTCATTCTAAGCATATAGACAAAGTAACATAACTTAACACTATAACAATGACTAGGAAATAATAATATAACCTTTCAGTTGTTTCAACATAAGCAGAAATTGTGCGTTATTTATTATAGAGGCAAAACTTTTGCTTTCCTACAAAGTGTTTGGAAACAAAGCCTTTTAACCATAGTTGGTAAATAGTTGGAATGATGACTCAGTGTTTTATTGTATTAGGCAGTTTATTTATTATTTGTGTGGTCGTGGGCGGTATACAATATATATATATATATATATATATATATATATATATATATATATATATATACATTCATTATACATGCATTATATATATATATATATATATATATAGATTGAATTCTGTACATACATCACTACTAGAGTTTTATTTCTAGAATCCACGATAACAGGATTGGAGAAAGGGGTGACGCGCTAAATACTGTGTGCTATGCTGTGGGTTCGATTTCCGCATGTGATTCACAAATATTTGTTCCAAATTCATGTCCATAATAACGGGTTTGTTGGTCTAGTGTTTAATGACCCTGACTGCTAAACTGGAGGTCGTGGGTTCGATTCCCACGCAAGACAAATCTTTGTGTAATGAGCACGATCATTTAATTTTTTTCTTTGTCTGGGTGTAATTTATCTATGATATGTATGTATTTAGAAATATATAAGTATGTTTATCAGTTGTCGGGTTGCAATAATACAGGCTCTGCCTAGTTTGGGATCAGATGGCCGTGTGTGAGTGGTCCCAAGATACCATTATGTGTTCTTTGTGATTCTGATTTGAATGTTTGAGAAACAAAGACACAGCATTTATTTCACCATAATGACCGTTGTTTGAAACATCCTTTATATATATTGGAGGTAGTCTTTTGTTTTACAACTTGCAAAGATAATATTTGTTGCACAACAAATGCCTATTTCAGGCTAGAATATGCTGTAAGTTTGTATGTATATCATCTCTTCGCGTAAACAAAAGAGAGTTGTTTGCATTCCCACATCTAGAAACGTAATAAAGTACATAGCTTTCATATAAGAGTGGGCGAACCTATTGTCTTTGATCCATCATACTAAAACAAGTTCTGGAAAAATCTGAACATTTAAAATAGTTATTAAAAATATATTAAAAACTCGATGATTTATAAAGTTTATGCAAATGTTAGACTTTAAAATTTAAGAGTGAGTAAAGTCTACTCGTGAACATCTGTAAAGGCGTCTAAATTTGAACTTAGTCTTAATAATAAACCGCGATACTATTCGTTTAAAATTGTTTTATTTTAAAAACTCATATTGTTTTATTTTTATTTTACGCATTGCGCCGACCCCAAATAAACGGGCACAGGGCATGGAGATATAATATGCTATTAATGATTGTTTTTTGAAATGATACCTAACACAATTGTGTGGTATTTTTTAGTATGTAAATTCTAGACACCACAGAGTTCAAACCTGCTTCATAAACAACCATTAATAAACACAATTTTCATGCATTTTTAAAGAGACAATATCAGAAACAAGTCGCCCAACACAAAATTCATAAAAATTTAATGAGGTCGACCTCATTTTGCTTAGCCTATCGAACAATTAGCATCAAGATATCGACTTCATACATAAATAACCGTTTGAATTTCCATAAATCCTTCGATTCAGACTCTGTTAACCTCTTAAATTAAACATAATTTACCGGCCATTAGGTACTCAGAATAACACACGGTTTTATTAATTATTCGCAAAGCCACGTTATTCGGCATAAAAGCGTCTGCCAATATCATCAGGCCCAACTTTGATTCCCGTTCATGTATAGTAAAGGGTATTCAAATTAGTAGCTGTAAATTCTAATAATGGACGTCAAAAATACTTTTTAACTAAGTGGCTGACAGTTTTCTAACTACAAAGCTTGAAAGAAGATAGACTAATAAATCTAGTTTAATTAACTGTTAATTAAAGCGACTATTTTAGAAACGATATTTAGGGCCTTTCCACACGGCGTGTTTTTTACGCGCCGACGACGCAAGTTTTACGAACGGCGCTCACGGCGGCGCTGTAAGTGACCAAAAAGCAGATTGTCGCATTGTGATTCACACGCGCATAAAACGCGCGCAAAGCGTTCAAAGCTCTGTTTATTTATGCGTCTGTTTATGAATGAGTCTCGTGAAAGCACAGAGATTTCTGTATTAAAATATAAATGCGTATCTGCCGCGTATGTCCGTTCGTATCCACGCGTTTGTAACGGAAAAAATAAACGACAAACTTGTGCAAAGTTTTACTGCCTGCGTCAGAATTTTGTTTAAAGCGCTTTAGAGCGCTTCACCTGCACGTCGCCGGTGCGTGAAAAATGCGGTCTGAGTTAAAGCCGTTATGTATATATGTCATCAAATTATAAGTAAGACATATTCATATTATTCTTGATCTTTTTGTACCCATTTATTATACAAAATAACTATTATTGTAATTATACTATATGTGAATTAATAATAATGCTTATTATGATAGTTGGCAATAGTACAAAAATTGTTATTTCCAATTTTGTATTGTAATCTGGTAGCACTGTTTAATCTGCCCAACACCCGGAAGATACAAGCAAAATAATATAAATACACACTACACACACGACGTAAAAATAAATAAACAAAAACTATTGTATTACGTTTCCATTTTCTGAAATAAAACAACATTATTTTTCCATCCAGTATTATTTTCTTCTAATTAATACTGCCCGTTGAATAAACTGCGTCATTTTATTGTTACTAATTAATTAATGTTTAGCCGGAAGTTCTTTCCAACACATATTCTAGTAGAAGATGAATATTCTGAATAGATACGTAATTATTAGAAAAAGTTGTCCCGGGCTAATTAATATGACAGAATTAATGTCACGTCGTAATTCATTAAAAGACAAAGCTTAAATCGCCTCATTTATGACAAAACTTTTTGAAATTATTTCATGTAGTGCCGTGACATTTTTATAATTATCCGTTGTTTGCAAAATTATTATCAGAGATTTTTTTATATGGTTGCTACATTAAATGTAATTGTAATAATGATATATCAAAATAGTATGGTCTTTTGTTAGTCCAGTAGAACATCTGTAAAGCAGGTACTGACAAAGCCAGTCTAAACAGACCTCTAGACGAGTACAGTTAGCAACAGCCGTCCAATACCAAAATCGGAGCCCATTAATCAGAATCATAGTACAAATACGTAGAGGGGCAATAAATCCTCATTACACACACAAACAAGAGCAGCAATGAGGTATATTTAGTTAAATAAACATTAATATTACAAAGTGGGACCCTTTGGTTTATTCTCATTTGACATTCCTTTTTGGCCGGGGTATTTCATTACGCATTCCCGGGTTATCCTGTCCCCCGTTATCGAGTAGAGCTGTGGCTTGCTGGAACTGGCTTTGAATAACTAAACACAATTATTTGGGTTAAGTAAAATTATGTTTTATTAATCTTAGATTAGTAGTAATGAATTAGTCTTACTAGATTCTCTTTAGATGTTAGTTCAAATCGAAACCTGCAATGTAAATCAGACAGTCATGAAAAAACAAATCCGCAATCTCCTTAAATCGAAAGTTCGACGATAAACTGCCAGTATGCGAATGCAGTAGGAAAAAAGCAAATACTTACCAAAATCTATCAAAAACCAATATTCTTCAGATCCATATGATAGTTGTAAAAGCAGTTCACCCGGAGCATTCTTCAAACTTCCACCTTTCAATTTTACGTGCATACTCAAACTTTCCCCTATCGTCACCAAAGAAACGAGTTCGAAACTGTCTGTATAGGAGCTTCAATAAATTCTGTATCCGTGGCGGATCTCAGCAAAATAAACAGGACAGGTTTATGAAGAGTTTCGGATGTGATGTAACCTAAGGAGAGTACAAGTACGTTCATGTATGGGATTATGCATACAGGCGCATCGTTAGCTCTGTAAAACTTTGTTGTTTCGTTTTTGTTTTGTTTCTGCATATTTGGGGATTCGTTGGCCAGTTTCTTTTTACTTCGCCTCGGGGTTACTAAACTGAGAAATTGTTTGCGACTGACCATATAATTGTACTGGCTTTTTGCAAAGAAACAGCAAGTTCAAATACTATACGTGATCACACACAACTCACGTTCACAGAAACCACGTAATATATTGAAATTAACCCTAAAGATAAAATTTCTGAAATTTTCATTGCAGTCTCTTTTGGAACAAAAATAAAATAGGATTAAATGCAAGCAAGAGATAATAATAGAACTAAATACGTTAATTGATATCAGACTAATCGCAATAAGGAAAATGAGGAAAATAAAACATCTTGGTATTTATTTCATAATCTTTTTATAACTTTCAGAGTTATTTTCAAATCAAGTTGCGTAATACAATTGAGACAAATTTAGAAAATTTAATTTTAATTACATAGCAGGTTATTACGTAATATTAGTAGTTGTTGTAATAATTAAATTTAGATAAAGCTTAGCGATATTAGCTTTTCTGCATAAGACCTATCCATAAGAAAGCTTATGAATAGGTCTATATTAATTGTATACATATTAGCTGCTCCACTTGCGTGGATGTCGGTTATCGCGGCAAAAAATAGCCTATGTCTTTTCTCAGGCTCTAGACTACAAGTGTACCAAATTTCATTTAAATCGGTTCTGTAGTTTTGGCTTGAAAGCGCGACAGACAGAGTTACTTTCGTATTTATAATATTAATAAGGATTCATAAGAAAGCGTTACTGCCAAGAAACCATGGAAAATGAACTTATAAGTACAATCAATATATTATGTCAACGACACAATGCTACTCTGAAGGGTATCAGAGAAATTTTAAAACCCAAATTTTATCAGGTTCGGAACCACAAGCAACCTGAATACACACATCACCATTCATATTTGAAACAATAATTGAGTGGGGTCAGCGCTTAAAGGGAAATGTCCCGTAAACATTGGAGATAAGTATTGTTATTTTTTATATACATGACCGACCTTCATGGAGTTATAATCCCGTAAAGTATCACGTTTTTTCCGGAGTGAGCGAAATTTGATCCAAAGGTCACTAGGGGTTATAAGGAGAAACATTCAGGAAATCAAGCGAATATATGTACAAAACAAAAGAAGTGAAAAGTAAAAATAGCATAAATGTACACAGAACTAAAGAATTTAAAATTATCTAAAAGAATTGGAAATATATTTCCTTAACAACGTAAAACTTTTATTTACCAACTGAGGGTCTTATAGCAAGAAAATATTTGAGTGATTTACGAGACGGACCAAACAACAAATGTCTTTTTTTCTAAACGGAAATAAAATCGTACTGCCGGAATGGTAATGAAATACGGAAAGAATTAAGGTCGTTCAGAGACCAACGGGACAGAGTCTATAGCTATATATACAGTATATAGTTCAGTAGATAACTAACTAAGTTGAATAATACATACGTATGAGTTTGCGAACATGCCTGATATGCCTGCTGAGATATGATGTTCAAAAAAGTAGGATGTTGATCTTTTTAGTGATTTAAAAATCAAACAGCTCCAATAGAAAAGAGCTGTTGAATCCTATTTGAATAGATTCAAATTTATTTGCTGATTTTGGATTCAGGAAATACTTGGACTTTTTCGAAACACAAGTGACAGAATAACAGTTAGCTTGAAACAAAAACCAATCATAAACGTAATACTAGCACAAGTTAGTGACAAAAACAGTCCTTTGTCGCTGTAATTGTCATCAAGTAGTTTTTAATCCAACTCCACGTCCAATAATCCCTCGTTTAATAATGCAGGCAGGAGACCGGAATCCATGCGTGTCTCAATCTGGGTTATGCTAACCACTAACATCATTACAACACTATTGTAATGATTTCCAGAGCGTGAACAATGTAAGGCCTCGAACCCATTGAGAGCCCTTTCTATTAGACTTTCATTAATTATTCTACACGAGCTTAATTATCCTTGTCTGCACTTTGGGCATATTAAAATCATTTGAACCTTTTTTAATTAAATCAGATCTTCATAACCCAAGATTCAGGAAATGTTTAGGATCTATTTAAGCAGTGAACAATGATGTTATCAATGGTACTCAAGTTAAACCCATTTTTTTTACTTTGAATCTACATTTTGCATTTCGTGAGTTTATCTAAAATGTAAAAAGTTATCACTATAAAATAAACTCTCCGTTAAAAACGTGGCAACATTATATATTTGAAAGCGGCCAATCGATTTTCTTTATTCAAAAAGCCGACGGAAAACTCATCACAGAACCTTCATTGTATATTTTTTGTATCAGAATAAAATTTAAACATTCCGAAAATAACGGACAAATCTGTTTACGTCATGACGCCGAAACGTCAGACGGGTAAAGATTATTACTTCAAAGAGACCACAGCAGTTTTACGACGTCACAAGGGAGCAGAGCGGGGAATGTTACACAATTTGTTTTTTCCTCTGACGTCCGCATTCGCAGTAGTGTGTTCATAGCTCAAGCGAACGCATTAAGAGAATGGCACCATTTGTGGGGAATTTCATTAGTCATTCCCTGCGGTGGGGGTATTCCATCATAGATTCCTTTCGCGTCTCACGTACCACGGATACTTCTCAGACAAATATGTCGGGAATAGGGGTGAATTTTCAATTGGATCTTCATTAATTATTTACTGAGCGAGTTCCCCGGATTGTTCAGTAAATAACGTAAAATGGACGCGTAAACATATTGTTCCGAAAACTTGTTTGTTCACTCTAAAATCCTATTAGCAAAGTCACAGACAAGTTTACCCTAGTAACGTGTCATAGCGTTGGTGTTTCAACTTTACTTGTTAATAACAACGTGAATCAATCTGGGCCGGAGCGATCGAAGCACCTTGTACTACTCAATTTAATAACGATTTCACTCAGCCGCCGCGTGTCTAGTTACTGCTGATAGCTTCGGAAAATTCTCTCTCGAGTGGAGATTTAATCAAGGAGACCTCTTCAAACACATCAATTTGGTTCTGTAGAAAAATATGTTTTCATTTAATTACTGAAGCAACCGAGGCTTCTGAGAAAATTATACAAATTCAATGCTAGCTTCTCCATTAACCTCGACTAAGGTAGATTGGCTTGTGTCTGATATGGGTTCAATAGTGATTCGATATTGGAATACGAAGCTACGATTCCAGTATCGTAATCTTTATCCTCACTTCAGCCTTTAGGATATTGAAGCAATTCGAATGCTAGAGTCTTGGATAGAACAGTGTGGCAGCGATGCCGTGCATGCATATTTGTGTTGGGTTTGTTTGTAGTCGAGAAAAGTATAAAGGTGGGATGAAGCTGGGAATCGTAGCCGTTGTGCCCGACTTCATACATACCTAAATTGGTGCTAAGACAGTATTGTTATTTTGCCCTGGGACACTGCGAGCAGTTTTTTTGCAATGCATATTCTGACCTAGTTCAGACTAGTTTTCTTATAAACGCAGCACGTCAGCTTTGGTAATAGTAATAAAAAGTTGGGACGTATCTGGGTCCATATAGTTGAATCCGGTTCCCGGGAGAAGGCCAAACTTTCGTCGGAACAACAACCGATGGAATGTTTGGACGTGCGGCATATCCAGTACCAAATTCGTGGTAATATAAAAACATATTTTTCTCAGCAACCGACTGATTTAACGATCAACTTGAATTCATCAAGTTATTTTCTGTTCGAAAGAAGTTTTTTATAGAAACGGATTACGTTTGGGATAGGACAGAAGCTCTGCGGTCGTTAGCTCGAACTTGTCGTGAATACTAATGCTTCTTTTTAAATCTATACTTATATTATAAAGAGGAAAGATTTGTATGTATGTTTGTATGAATGTAACGAATAAACTCAACAACTACGAGGCTGATTTTAAAAATTCTTATAATATAGTTTATAATGTATAGTTTGGTTTTAATCTATCAAATTAATTACGATCACAAGTAAATTACGATTCTCTTTTAAAATTATTTTATTTTACGAAGAAAAACTATTAAAATTCCAAGAAATGATGTGTAAAAAAATATTATTGTATATGTAAAACACAGAGTACTCGTAATTATATTTTATGCCGGTACACACAATCACCATAATTATTTGTTATCGCTATAAGTATCCCTGAGATATTTTTATTTTTTTATTCTATTCATTTTTTATAAGTAGCGCTGAGTTATAGTGTAAAAAAAGAAAAGCTTGCCACTGCACACGTTATTTGCTAATTAAAAACCCATCACAAAAAAAAACAAAGCTTATAAATAGTCACACCTGATGTAAAATAAGCGATGATTACTAATGTGTACATACTTGAACAAACATACATAATGAATTGTGTAAACCGTAGCTCTTAGCGCTGTAAACACGTTCGTCATTATGTCGTAGTCTTATAATATAAAGAATTTAAAATTATCTAAAAGAATTGGAAATATATTTCCTTAACAACGTAAAACTTTTATTTACCAACTGAGGGTCTTATAGCAAGAAAATATTTGAGTGATTTACGAGACGGACCAAACAACAAATGTCTTTTTTTCTAAACGGAAATAAAATCGTACTGCCGGAATGGTAATGAAATACGGAAAGAATTAAGGTCGTTCAGAGACCAACGGGACAGAGTCTATAGCTATATATACAGTATATAGTTCAGTAGATAACTAACTAAGTTGAATAATACATACGTATGAGTTTGCGAACATGCCTGATATGCCTGCTGAGATATGATGTTCAAAAAAGTAGGATGTTGATCTTTTTAGTGATTTAAAAATCAAACAGCTCCAATAGAAAAGAGCTGTTGAATCCTATTTGAATAGATTCAAATTTATTTGCTGATTTTGGATTCAGGAAATACTTGGACTTTTTCGAAACACAAGTGACAGAATAACAGTTAGCTTGAAACAAAAACCAATCATAAACGTAATACTAGCACAAGTTAGTGACAAAAACAGTCCTTTGTCGCTGTAATTGTCATCAAGTAGTTTTTAATCCAACTCCACGTCCAATAATCCCTCGTTTAATAATGCAGGCAGGAGACCGGAATCCATGCGTGTCTCAATCTGGGTTATGCTAACCACTAACATCATTACAACACTATTGTAATGATTTCCAGAGCGTGAACAATGTAAGGCCTCGAACCCATTGAGAGCCCTTTCTATTAGACTTTCATTAATTATTCTACACGAGCTTAATTATCCTTGTCTGCACTTTGGGCATATTAAAATCATTTGAACCTTTTTTAATTAAATCAGATCTTCATAACCCAAGATTCAGGAAATGTTTAGGATCTATTTAAGCAGTGAACAATGATGTTATCAATGGTACTCAAGTTAAACCCATTTTTTTTACTTTGAATCTACATTTTGCATTTCGTGAGTTTATCTAAAATGTAAAAAGTTATCACTATAAAATAAACTCTCCGTTAAAAACGTGGCAACATTATATATTTGAAAGCGGCCAATCGATTTTCTTTATTCAAAAAGCCGACGGAAAACTCATCACAGAACCTTCATTGTATATTTTTTGTATCAGAATAAAATTTAAACATTCCGAAAATAACGGACAAATCTGTTTACGTCATGACGCCGAAACGTCAGACGGGTAAAGATTATTACTTCAAAGAGACCACAGCAGTTTTACGACGTCACAAGGGAGCAGAGCGGGGAATGTTACACAATTTGTTTTTTCCTCTGACGTCCGCATTCGCAGTAGTGTGTTCATAGCTCAAGCGAACGCATTAAGAGAATGGCACCATTTGTGGGGAATTTCATTAGTCATTCCCTGCGGTGGGGGTATTCCATCATAGATTCCTTTCGCGTCTCACGTACCACGGATACTTCTCAGACAAATATGTCGGGAATAGGGGTGAATTTTCAATTGGATCTTCATTAATTATTTACTGAGCGAGTTCCCCGGATTGTTCAGTAAATAACGTAAAATGGACGCGTAAACATATTGTTCCGAAAACTTGTTTGTTCACTCTAAAATCCTATTAGCAAAGTCACAGACAAGTTTACCCTAGTAACGTGTCATAGCGTTGGTGTTTCAACTTTACTTGTTAATAACAACGTGAATCAATCTGGGCCGGAGCGATCGAAGCACCTTGTACTACTCAATTTAATAACGATTTCACTCAGCCGCCGCGTGTCTAGTTACTGCTGATAGCTTCGGAAAATTCTCTCTCGAGTGGAGATTTAATCAAGGAGACCTCTTCAAACACATCAATTTGGTTCTGTAGAAAAATATGTTTTCATTTAATTACTGAAGCAACCGAGGCTTCTGAGAAAATTATACAAATTCAATGCTAGCTTCTCCATTAACCTCGACTAAGGTAGATTGGCTTGTGTCTGATATGGGTTCAATAGTGATTCGATATTGGAATACGAAGCTACGATTCCAGTATCGTAATCTTTATCCTCACTTCAGCCTTTAGGATATTGAAGCAATTCGAATGCTAGAGTCTTGGATAGAACAGTGTGGCAGCGATGCCGTGCATGCATATTTGTGTTGGGTTTGTTTGTAGTCGAGAAAAGTATAAAGGTGGGATGAAGCTGGGAATCGTAGCCGTTGTGCCCGACTTCATACATACCTAAATTGGTGCTAAGACAGTATTGTTATTTTGCCCTGGGACACTGCGAGCAGTTTTTTTGCAATGCATATTCTGACCTAGTTCAGACTAGTTTTCTTATAAACGCAGCACGTCAGCTTTGGTAATAGTAATAAAAAGTTGGGACGTATCTGGGTCCATATAGTTGAATCCGGTTCCCGGGAGAAGGCCAAACTTTCGTCGGAACAACAACCGATGGAATGTTTGGACGTGCGGCATATCCAGTACCAAATTCGTGGTAATATAAAAACATATTTTTCTCAGCAACCGACTGATTTAACGATCAACTTGAATTCATCAAGTTATTTTCTGTTCGAAAGAAGTTTTTTATAGAAACGGATTACGTTTGGGATAGGACAGAAGCTCTGCGGTCGTTAGCTCGAACTTGTCGTGAATACTAATGCTTCTTTTTAAATCTATACTTATATTATAAAGAGGAAAGATTTGTATGTATGTTTGTATGAATGTAACGAATAAACTCAACAACTACGAGGCTGATTTTAAAAATTCTTATAATATAGTTTATAATGTATAGTTTGGTTTTAATCTATCAAATTAATTACGATCACAAGTAAATTACGATTCTCTTTTAAAATTATTTTATTTTACGAAGAAAAACTATTAAAATTCCAAGAAATGATGTGTAAAAAAATATTATTGTATATGTAAAACACAGAGTACTCGTAATTATATTTTATGCCGGTACACACAATCACCATAATTATTTGTTATCGCTATAAGTATCCCTGAGATATTTTTATTTTTTTATTCTATTCATTTTTTATAAGTAGCGCTGAGTTATAGTGTAAAAAAAGAAAAGCTTGCCACTGCACACGTTATTTGCTAATTAAAAACCCATCACAAAAAAAAACAAAGCTTATAAATAGTCACACCTGATGTAAAATAAGCGATGATTACTAATGTGTACATACTTGAACAAACATACATAATGAATTGTGTAAACCGTAGCTCTTAGCGCTGTAAACACGTTCGTCATTATGTCGTAGTCTTCCGAACAAGTGATGTTGCCACCTGTTACGTGCCACAGAAAGGCTTTGTGAAGTTAAATCGAGTGACGAAAGTGTGCGATAACTAACTTGACTCGCGCCGTCTTCAAAGCAACGAGAAATAATAAAATTAGTTGCACGCTTAATTACTTTACTGCCTTATTTGTGTAGCGGTTACAGCTAGCTTGAAACAGCTTGATTTTAAGATTAACAATATTTTTAGTTAGTTGAATTTGCTATTGGGTTTTCGTACCATTTTTTTTTATTTCGACGCTTTAAAATTAAGGGGGTTTTCGTGTAAATTTTAATAGATATCCTACTCCTTAGAAAAGGAAAAATAAAACCAATTATTTTATTTTACTTAATTCGACAGTATTATATAAATGCACCTTCGGTTTGACCTGCCTGGATCTCAAATTTCAGGAGGCGGTATGCGGTAGGCAGTGTCTTTATGTGTGCGTAGAAGAGCAGTTACAGTGCGGTATCAAGGGCTGTTTCATTTCCGAAAATTAGAAATAAAAACTTCCTACGTATTTTATTATTCATTCGTGTCGGAGAATAATTAGCATTGTTACCTCCTCGAATATGACGAGGATGCAAAAGGACACGTTGTATTTTGTTTTAAACATAGTCTAGTCAAAAAACAATCTATTGCGGAGTAAACAAAACTTTTAATAACGACTGAAAATTGTATTGAACAGCATACGAAAATGTGTCTATATTATGTTGGTAGCATCGGTTGGTAGTTCGGCTAAACATTTAAATCAAGCCTGTCATATTTTTTCTCGACCAAGGATTAGAAACTTTTTTGGTGTTTTCGGGTCGGGAAGTGCGGGCAGGCTGCGTCGACAGATGATACCTAAGACGAGCGTTACTTCCTAATCTCGAAAAAGCCGTGGCTGTAAAGTCCGATTTCATACATTGATCTTTCATAAACAAGTGACTATTCTACGATTGTTAACGTTGAATCGTTTAAATGTATGAAAGTGACAAGTCACGTCGTTTATCGAAAATAAATGTCATTTCCATACACTTATGAGAGTTCTATCTTTTGTTTAACTATTGTTTGATTATTGTTTAACTATTGATCGTGAATAGTAGATGATTTTTTTTTTGTAGGTTAAAGGTATTTCGACGAAATATGTCACTAGAATTTAGTTTAAACGCTAAAGAAATTAAAGTTACTTTAATTCATGGCCAACGGTCAAATTGAATTAACTAATCTTATTTGCTAATTTGCTATAAAAGCCTTTTGTGTGTTTTCTTTAAGAAGTTGTTGTAATGTCTGAATTTTTCGTAAAATAATTTATTTATTGTTGTACTTTGAGTCCAAAAACTTCGTAGAGCTTCTGTATTACAGGTATATTAAGAGACTCGAGATAACGAAAGAAGGAAGTATGTAATCACTTGGGAATTCCAGTTAATTTCTATGAATCTCTGTCGACATTTGCTGTGATATAATGAAGGTAATGTAATAATGAAAATATAATGAGACCTTTTATTGCTTACGATTAATATAATGATCTAATATATAGGATGAATATAATAATATGGAGTTTATAGATTTATACGATAACGTTATCTGCTATCAGTATGTCGATACAGATTCTGTAGCTAAGACACTTCTACAAGCTTTAACGATGATAGAAATCCCTATAATAACAAAAAATGTATGGAAATGACATCGTTTAGATAAGTCACGTGACTTAGACTTGTCACTTCCATACATTTGAGCGGTTCGATCAGCGTTAACGCTTATAGAAATTTCACTTGGCTAAAGAGGCAAGATAAATAAATGAAATTTAATTATTTGTATATAATTTAACAAAAGTAATGACAGGATATTTTATTCTTGTGTAAGGCTAGCAATTACGTTTGAGTATTTTTGAAGTGCGAATACATAATATATTTAGAACACATCTAACTATTAACAACGGCCATTCTTCGGCAGAATAGTACCAAAAATACAGCTAACCTGGAAATACCGGTATCATTGAGGAAATCCTCCGTCGCTAGCAGGGAAAGCAATAAAAATTCGTATAATCCATACAAAGCTTTATGGGCGGCGCGGCGCGGCGCTGCAATTTTTTCGCCCGCCAACTTTTTGTCTTGTAAAACATACGATGTTTATGTTGATGGAACGCGTGTTGGCAACTGTGCGCGCTTTTGCTACCCTTATATTGTTTTATTTGATGCGAATCCGAAGATATACGGGAGCTGTGTTGAAATTGTGATACGTCTTTCTTCGAGAAAAGTTTCTTAGGATGTTTGTTTTGAAGCATAAATATGTTATGTATTATTTCTTATAAAATATAATGCATCAAGATGACTGTTATCAGATGGTACCAAATTATTTAGGATGTAACAAAACTTCACTTTGTTTTGGGATAGAAAAAATGAGAATAGAAAGTCAGTTTATGACCACGGCAAGTGTAAAATTGTTTATTGAACACCTACGTCAAACAAATAAATTAATACACAATGACGTGATAGCATAATTTCCCGTAGTTATTCATATGTAAATAATGCAACACGGAAACCTTTAAATAAGTAATACAGAATTTTAAGAATGCTCGGCCAACTGAAACTTAATTAATTCTCTGAAAGAATAATGTTTTAATTATTATTTACTCATTTTGTTTATTAATAAAATCTTTTCATTGGACCATACGCCGTGCAATAAGGTTATATTTTACATAATAAAATTATTATTACCTACATATGTATATATAATATAATATTTATTTAATTAATTAATGTTATTCATCTTTCATTAGTTCATTACTATCGCCACTAAAATGGCGTCGGTTTAGTAGTCAGCATTGCACATTGCCTTAGGGACAGACCTTTCCTCCTGTTATTAGGTTAGGAGCTACCCTACTGTAAGATGTAGGTAAACGGTACTGTAATATCGTACATCTTATGTAGTATGTAGTTCCTACGTAAATTGTCTATCTTAACCCGGAGTAAACTCGGTTGTTTTTAAGGCAACTTTTTAGTGTAAACCTTGTGTGGTTTATGTTAACATCTCCCATTATGCGGAAACTAAGCGGCTTGAAGTCTTGTGTTTGAATTAAACTAAGATTTATCTCTTGTTTCTTGATGAAAATATTTTTATTTTATAAAGAAGGAAGACGCCCTATACGTAATTAAAGGAATTTGTAGTTCCGCAAAATCCGAGCCCCAAAAATGCGTAATAGTCATTTGACTATAGAGAAAAAAAAATGCTATATTTAAACGCGATAAAAAATAAATAAATAGTGCCCAACGCATATGACTACTGACATTAATTAACTTTTGAAACTTAAAAAATCTGACATCTTTATCTGAGCCTCACAATTTTATTTAAACTAACCAACTACTGCGACATCTGCTGGCTACATAACTGCTCTATAGTGCACCAGATGTAAGTAGTAACTAACTTTCTACGACCCTTATTGTATTAAATATTTCAGTATTTATTTGAATTCATGCTCAGGGTTTTACAAAATAAATAATGAAATAAAATAATTACACAGTAGGCCGTACAGCAAAAAGTAAACCTATAAAATTATACAAAGCACCGTCTGATTCTAGTAAGTAAACTAAGTAAGATTGAATTAGATCGGCTTTTCGCCAAACATTGTAATGCATAGTCTGTTGCGGGTTAAAAATAGGTAATTTTAATAAGTGACTAATATCGAATCGAGGGATTTTATCGTTATAAAGGATATACACATTACTTAGATTCAAACTCTGTAAATTTTCTCTAGTGTCCAAATAATACTAGCCCATAAATGTCCCACAGCTGGGCACAGTAACTTTTCATGTAGAGAAAGAACGCGCATTGATTACCACGCTTGCTCAGTTGCGAGTTGCTGTCTGTCTGTCTGTCGCACTTTCACGCCAAAACTACTTAACCGATTTAAATGAAATTTGGTACACAGATATTCTAGAGCCTGAAAAATGACATAGGCGGGCGGAGCCGCGGGAAACAGCTAGTAAACATGCAGCGCGATAGTTTAAAAGCTAAAATTTTCTATGATGTTTTAGAATAATAAAGAAAGTAACTAGGGTTCATACTTGTCTGGTTTAATTAGTTTAACTAGTCAAATAAAGTTTTTTTTTACAAAATCTTATACGTCTTCCTTTGACAAAAGAATAGAAGACTTTAAAATATTTATCTGAGCGTATAACCGACGATTTGCACCGACTAGCAAGGCGTCCCTGGAGCATCGTCGACTTTACTGGCGGTAGGATCCTGTACCGTTTAGCTGGTGATATTAAAGTATTACCGTCGTCTAAGATTCAGGTCATACTAGACTTCATTCCTTAAGTAAATTCTCCGAAGGCAAAGACATCGTCAACTTAACAATGGTATAGAAACAACAACACACAAAAATAACAGAATACTGTAATACAAAGCAATTACTTTTATAAAAAAACTTGTAAAAAAGAAATTACTACACATTTTTAAAACTCTTGACTATAATATTTGCAACACTTAAACTAACTTTGAAAATATATGAAATCTACCTACCTATATACAAATGGCACTGTTTTAATATACATTTTGTAATATTTGATGTAAAGGTGATATAATGTATAAACAGGTTTAAAAACACTACGTACACATAAATACTATTTTTTGTACTTATAGGTATTGTAGATCGTCATTTATTTCAACCAGATTTTTGTAATATTCTCTGAAGGATTTTCCGACATCTTTTTACGACTCTAGTTCTAAAGTTTCTGTAATAAAATATAATTATAAGTTAATATCAGTGGAACACGTGGCCATAAGTTCGTTAATAATTGATTGTGTCAGTTTCCAAGCTTCGCGGTTCTTTTTTTGGTTTCTATGACGCATTTCAGTTCATTTTAAAAATAAACTGATTTCGACCTATTAATACTGCAATTAATCTTAAACAGTAATAATAAACATGTTTAAATGGAATAATTATAAACCCCACAGAAATTGCGTTTTGTTCATGGAGTTCTACGAGCGGCTTCTTATACTATAATAACAGCAGTAAAACAAAATTAGTCGCAAAAACTTCTAGAAGACCTTGGGTTAATGTTAAAACACATGCTCGAATCATTTAAGTACAATATTATTTAACACCCGCCGGAATAATAACAAAGGATGGAACTAAACATTATTAAATATGATCAGAAAAAAGTCGCACGTCCTTACGGATTTAGATAAATGGGACACATTTCCTAATAAAAGTTTGGCAAAACAACAATCTGAATACGTTACCATCTCTATACTTCGTAAACAATTTCTAAGAAAATTATGTCGTTTACAAAAAAGAATATTTTAGAAACAAGCCGAGATATTTATTTATTTTGGCAAAGTTTTTTACCACATTGAATGAAATAACTTATGTACCTATTTATGTTATACATTTATGTATATCTATTATATGTTTCTGTGAACTTTAAATCCATTCAAAAATGCAATTATTTATAACAAATGACAACATAAAAAAATTCAATGGACATGGTCAGTGTAACTTAAATAAAAACATATTAAAAAAACTATACTTTGACAAGAGAATGGAGCCGATTCCTTTGTACGCTAACTAAATCAAAATTAAAGCATTTCTATCTTTAACCAACATACAGCGTGAGAAAAGGACGGCAACAGATAACAACTAACTTAGAAATGTCAAACAAGTTTTCGCCTTGAACATCACTGTGTTTTAGTGCACACGTTTCTTCGTGTCGGTAGATTTGTATGAGAATTTTACTCAGCTGTAATTTTCGTCTGTCCTTTACTAATTGTGTATAAGTGAAGAGGATACCGACGGTCTGGGTATAGTATGGGTTTATCGGAATCTATTAAAAATTATATAACGACGAGTACCTACTATAATTTTTATATCAGAGCTGACAGTGTTTTACAAAAATCAACTTTGTTATTTTAGCATAAAGCAGCTTTCAATATCAGTGCTACCACAGCAACGACTGCAGAATCAAACAGATGACATTGTATTTTAAACAAGAACACATCAAATAATACATACAAATAATCTGCACAAACACACACACAGAAGCGGCTCCTATTGTCACATCGTCATTCACATCATACAGGCATCCTAACAATTAATATTATGTAGGAAACTTCAGAAGGCATGTTTCTTAGAAGATTTCATTTTTTACGTTGTATGGTCACTTTACATTTAAACGTTTATAGTATTGAAAATACAAAAAAAAATGAGAGTGATTTAGACCACACGACTGAAGTAATTTCTTTATATACAAAACGTAACTAGCTATGAGAGGAAGAGAGAAAAAAAGAATTTCTAGCACCTCTCTCTCTTGCCCCTACACTACAGTAATACACGAAACGTAACTCTCTCTCTTTCTATCTTCACTAACTTATATATCCCTCGCAACTTCCGTTCGCCTCGCCTGATCACACTTTTTGTAACGCTCTCGTCACGCATTATTTATTTGTTAAATACATATTTTACAATTTTATTTTATTTCAATAGCTTACTCCCCAAGTCAAACGTGCGTAAAGAAGTTTTATTTCAAAAAGGTTACATTTGCTTCCTTACTTTTAGAGTAAGAGAAAAGGAAGCTACAGGCGTCTGTCTCGTACTTGTGGTTATCTATAGTCTTTTTCTTCTGCTTCAGTCTTTTACCACGCTATGTTGGGATCGGCTTCCAGTGCTTGTAGTGTCACCGAATTTAGCAGAATACCAAATACATGGAGCGACATGTGAACATTTCAGGTAGCTATATATTTTAATCTATAAATATATAGTGTACAATATATTTTAAGAACAAAACCTTAAACTTACTGATAGGAATTAAAGCTAAGCTGACATAAAGAGTATGCTGATCTTCGTCCCTCTCTTAAATAACTAAATCTGTGGTCAAGATACACTCAACACACAAACATTTAACGTACTAGGATACTTAAGATTTATGAAGGGCCAAGACTTAATTATGCATAAATAAGCCTAAGTATACCCTCCTAATTTAAGTAATGATTAGATGGGGTGGCATTACCCCCTTTTCGTAATAGCTGAGCGTAAAATTCTAGAGAGGGTAGAGATCTATGCTGGTTAAAGGGTCCTTGGCTTGCTAAAGGATAAGTAATGATTTGCTGAAGTTGGTTAGATGAGTTAACATCTGTTTATAATACTTCGGACTTCGCGTTAAGCCGTGTTTCTTGATGTTTCTCTTTATTTCAATTTGGCGTCTAATGTGACTGACAAAATAGAGTAATTAAATACAAATAATAGAAAGGAAAAGCTTTAACTTTAGGCAGGACTAGAGATGAGCGAAGAGAGACTAGATGTGTTTTTACACATACCTTACTTACCTTTTTTAAAGGCGGTCAGTTTCTGTTGAATTTAGCTCCAGACTAGTTAATATGTGTCTGGCAGACCTAGGCTTTTGCCGTGTTGAGTTCAGATACCAGTCTCGCCGAATACCTTAACCTGTCTACGAAACTTCTTTACTGATGAACCTTCTGACCATCCCTGTTCAGAACTATAAAGCGGTAACTATGTATCTCTCTGCGGCCACTATTCAATGACCCACAGATCCAAGATATATTCTCTCACAGATAATGCTCCATTGTTGCTACATACAATGCGTACATCACTCCTATCAAATGTGCAATGGATTTCTTGTTCGATATCGATGGTCATAAGCTTTTTACTGTTATAAAGTGTTACAGTTTTCAAAGTAGTCTTTTTTATAGATGTACATAACATGATATAGGTTTGTAAAAGTTTCCAATACAACCTGTTTTGAGCAATATTTAAACAAAGCGGTACTTTTTTTTTTAGTTGTTCTATCTTGTTTTTTACAATTTCATTGCATTTACCAAAACATTGCAGTATTTAGCGGTATTGCTTCTAAATAATCCTGTTATTTATTCAAGAAAGACAGCATACTCAGTTGTGATAAATATACCAATACGTACTCATATTATCTATCACAAATTAGTTTGCTACTACTTTTGCCTACTTTTTCTTAGTAATGTAATTTAATTTACTCGATTCAATTATAATTTACTTTGTATACAGTACTTATAATAAGTCTTGTCGTGATGTATTACAAGGAAATAATTCGCGTTATAAATTAAAAATGTTACAATAACCACAATCTCTACGAAGAAGCTATAAAAGTTCAGATCTGTAGCACGCGTTTCATATTGAATATTCTTAAAAAATATTATTATTTCCACTCAACGAAGAAAAAATAATTACACATTAATATCCGGTATTAATAAAATAGGTTTCTTTTATGAACTCTCAATTAAATGCCTGCGTCAATGTTTATATTCCCATAAAAATATGATGATTTGTAACAAATAATTAATTATTTTGTTACCTAATGAACCCTTTGATAGCCTCCAACATCTCTATTTCAATCTAGGTATACGTGATAACTTTTAGTTTCAATTGCATAAAAAACCATATATATTTAACCATATGAAATATATTTGACCTAAATTTCTAATGTAATAACACAATAAACGCTCTTTCTTACGTTATTGCATGCTGTGGTCTCCTATAATTGAAGGTGCACACAATTCAAACCCTGTTGAATTGTATACTATAAGTTAAATCCCCGTGTATATTCCTTTGCAGATCCTAAGATAAATAAATAAACTCTTAGGTCCGAAAATCGCCAAAAGATCAACAATAAAAATAATTGTTCTGTATACATTACGCGGTATTCACAGAAGAATTGAGGGTACTACAATAAAGTGCATGCAATATAAACACTCATGTTTTTCAGGTTGGTATTACGGAGGCCTCCATTAGGTTAGCTCGCGGACCAGACGGGTCCGGGACTCGGTTTTTTGCCCTGCCTGCCTATCTCTATAAATCTTTGTAAGTGCCTCGTTAGTTGGTCTGGTCAATTCACGTCCAGTTTCCACGTCGAGATTTTTTATTCATCCAATTTAGGTGGGTATATGTAACTGTTAGTAAGAAAATAAAGTTCCCCTAGATTAGGTAACTTGATTTAAATTTGTCGAATTAGTTCTGGTATAAATAAGACCTGTTCGTACTGATTTATTATAAACTAGCTGTACCCGCGACATTGTTCGCGTTAATGTCAGTCATCTATATGAACTTGGAGTAAAAAACACTTCAACTTCTTTAAAAATTAGGACGCTAGAAAAAAGATAAAAAATAGTAACTACATGATTTGAACTGGTTGCAAAAACATTCATTTCCAGTCGTACAACCACTGAGCTGTTTATTACGACAAATAGTTTTCTAAAAAGTTAATCATTAATCTAGTCGCTACTCGAAGTCTTTGAACCCCCCAAAATTGATAGGCTAGGTCTTTTAAAAGGCGTGAAGGTGATCCAATAAAGTTTACAAAACTTTAAACAGCATATAAAATACAGGTTTCTAAAATACCTAAAGGTAAATGCTTGTTTAAGCATTTTGTTTTTAGTCATCACAACTTTGACAATCAACAAACATACATTATCAATGCTAAAATCAGTACAGATAAGTGTAAAGTTTATTGTACTCAAATAAGTTTATGATTATCATCAATCATTTAAGTTACTACACGTCCCAGAAGTAAACAAATAGTCAACTAACTGAAAACAGTCCTCAGAAACCCAGACCGTGTGCGTATTTGTTCAGGTCTTTTGATACTAAAGTAAGCTTTTAGTAGCCAGAGTAAACCTTGGACAGTTAATAAGAATTTCTTCACATGCGAACCTATATACAAACTCTTTGACAGAACCAAGATTTGTTCTTATAAAATAAAGAAATAAGAGAATTACGTATATGATAAACTTATTTCTCAAACCCTCCAGTAATCATGCCGCATGCCACAGAATAATTAATAGTACTACGTAGATTCAGAAGGATAATTCCACGAAAAAAATAAACACTCTAGCTGCAACGAAACAAAGTGAACGCCGCCACCAGCCGAACTTACATAAACTGCGGAGTGAAACCACTGCTTAAACCCTCGAATTCTCAAAAGCAACTTATCTTCAAACTACTTTATACCATAAAGTGACAGAGACAGCATAAGACTTAACGGCGACTTACAACTGAGTAACAATTCAGTATAATATATGACCCATGATGTTTTTAAATGCTGATTACGGGTTAGATAGTGTATAAATATTGTTTACCATTCTTCTTTATGTGATGACAATACTATAAATAAATATGCATAAATCAATAACATTATTTATATTTGATCGACATAAACTTTCCTACCCTCTCTACAGATTTACACCCTTCAAACAATATTATTCATGATTTTATTTTCAGTTCCGAGTTCCGACGAACATAACGCAATTTACGTCACAAAATACGACATGTGACAAAAATCATGCAAATCTATAGGCTTTTGCAATATTTACTACTGTTTTATGGTTTTATTTTTATGCCTATTTAGTTATTTACAATAGAGTATGTTTATTAAATAAAAAAAACTGTTTCAATAGGTTATTAAATCAAAATTATTATACATGCTAGCAACAAAAGCTACTATGAGAGTGTTCGATATTTAAAAGTCTTGCATGTCTATCTATCAAGTTCCACGAATTACGAGCCGTAGCTTGTCTCTGGTTACTGGAAATTGTCATACTTACTTAGTGGATTTTTAAATCGCAAACACCCTCATTAAATAAAGACGATAATAAGGCTGCCCATAGACGGACTACTTCATAAGGGACTAGCCCACCACACATGCCCATCATTGCAACTCCTGTAAGCCAGGATCTCCAATAATAACCAATGAATACCACCAAAACAGTTAAGCTCGGTGTGTCCCAGGGAAACGATTGACTGTCTTGGAACCCGCAACGAAATTAATCAGAAGTAGGTAGTAAAGACGGACTACTTGAGCAGTTAACCAATGATCAACCTTCATGGACTGCTTAAGCTCCCTCCGTCCGCCTTCTTTATTAAACGACACGTGTGCCTCTTGCCCGCTCGTCTTTTGTTTTGTCGAATGCTCGAAGCATGCAATGCTTCGACCGTGTATGGTTGGTGTTACTCAGTCATTTGTTTTTTTAAATAATTATTTTCGAGAACAATATGATAGAACTAAAATGTGTACCAATAAACAATATCTACTCTTAATAAGAATTTTTATAAGCACTACTAATAGAATATTTGTAGCTTTCGGGTATTACCCGAAAGCTACAAATAAATTAATATGAGTGCTGGCCATATTTTATTTATTAAAAACGTTTTCATTTTGTTTATTAGAAGAGGATCAAAGGATTTGTAGCTTGTTAGGAATATTAATAACATAACCTAATATTAATTACAAAGGATACTAATCAAATTAATTATTTATTTGAGTTTGGAAGTTGTCATTTCAGGACAAGGTTTAATGAACAAAAATTGTGTAAATTCCGCACGAAATGTTGAAATTTTTTAGGTATTTTGTATATAATAGATTCACAATGATTAGTTTATTTTACGCTAAGCACGTTTATACACATTCATACGTACGTTGACTCGTATTAAGTAAACTAATATTTCTCAAATCAATACTAAGTAGTAAATATAAAAGTAGTGTACAGTCTAGCCCATGTAGGTGTAGGTATATACCATATACCACGTATAGGCCATATTATATGTTTTTAGAGCTTATTGAGATTAAAAGCTTTAGTCTGTCTTTGCATGTCCATTGGGTGGGATGATCTATTCAAGTTAAAAAGTACTGCACGCATAGCCGAGTGGTAAAGGTTACCACGCCAATTATCTACCATTGTGCGGGTTCGATCACCGCATGGGACAAGCATTTGTGTGATCCACAAATACTTGTTCCAAGTCTGGTTTTCTTTAATATAAGATTAATTAGGAAATGTGTAACCTAAGAGTTCACGTCACGTAGATATTAATAGCATATATCACCTTAATTAGAAAAAAAAAAATCAAATTACATGCCTAAGTGGAAGCAGTATTCCTAGTCCCACACAATCATAAAATTATATTCAAGAGAAAGGAAAAATAATAACATATTATTAATAATTCAACTAAATCAAAATGTTTCATAACAAAATCTTTGTTATTATAAGACAGTAACAGTTCACAACTTTACTAACTTTCTTTGACGGAAGGCAGCCGTTTTTGTCCTAATCCACGTTACTATACATAGTATACAGTATGCTACGGAATTGCGTTATCATATTTAACATACTACTTCAACTCATAAAAATAAACAACTTTCCCAAAGAAAACTACAAGGTGAGTTTTTATCGTTGTACAAACGAAAACTATGACTTCTATATCGGTTACAAAAACGCTTGGATAAAAATTTAAAAAACAAATGAAATAATCTCGATGTTCAATACGGTAGCCACAAGAGTACCTATGTCAGTACTGTTACCGTAAAACGGTAATAGTACTGACATTCGAGATTTTGTTTTTGTTTGTTTGTTTAATTTTTGATACCAATCGTCTTTATAACCGATACTAGCTGTGCCCGCGGCTTCGCTCCCGTTAACTGAACACTTACCCTACCTACCCTACCCTACCTACCCTACCTACCCTGCCTACCCTACCTACCCTACCTACCCTACCTACCCTACCTACCCTACCTACCCTACCTACCCTACCTACCCTACCTACCCTGCCTACCTACCCTACCCTACCCTACCTACCTACCCTACCCTACCTACCCTACCTTACCTACCTACCCTACCTTACCTACCTACCCTACCCTACCTACCTACCCTACCCTACCTACCTACCCTACCCTACCTACCTACCCTACCCTACCTACCTACCCTACCCTACCTACCTACCCTACCCTACCTACCCTACCCTACCCTACCTACCTACCCTACCCTACCTACCTACCCTACCCTACCTACCTACCCTACCCTACCTACCTACCCTACCCTACCTACCTACCCTACCCTACCTACCTACCCTACCCTACTTATGTCCTTCTCCTGGTTCTAAGCTACCTCCCTACCAATTTTCAGCCAAATCGGTTCAGCCGTTCTTGAGTTATAAATAGTGTAACTAACACGACTTTCTTTTATATATATAGATATAAGGCATAGTTTTCGTTTGTACAAAAAACTCACCTTGTATACTAAATTCCCAAAAATGGCCGTACCATACAAAACTGTCATCAGCTGAATGAAATTAGTACGGGAGGTTATTTTTTTCTGAATAGACTATTTCTTTTTTCGAGATTTTTTTTATTTCTATGGGGTGAACGAGTATTTTAAATATAACCACGCATTTCCGGAGCGCCTTGTATATGCAAGGGTTCTCTCTCAAGGCCAACCGTCTTAATAGATTAGCAGGCGTGGTTCTTAAGTAAGATATATTAATGATATTCTAGATTTATACGAAACTTAGGCATATCTATTAGCTTGTGTTTTGGTAATAGTCGTTTACGCAAATTAGAATAGGAATTGCTACACCTATTAAGTTAGGTTATCAAATATTATTTAAAGAAAGAAATACGGTCGACAATTTTACAGAAATGTATGACATTGGAACTAATTGCGTGGACTCTTAAAGTAATCATACACAAGCATAGAGCTTGCGCATCGCTAGTAGCCTTATGCCAAGCGTAAGCACATTTTTAGCTAAATGTACTACGCTCGTTTACTGATTTATGTGATTTTCCGTGCAACGACAGACGTTTATGCGAAAATATCGACGGTTACGATATTATTAGGGTAATATTAGGTTTTGAGATAGTTTTAATAAAACGGTGCGCGATATATATGTAAAATCGTAAAATAAGTTACGATTTTACATGCGATACTGGTGCCAACAGTTCATACTGGATATGCGCTCTATAGTTTACTTATTTATTCTTTTAAGCGTGGACTATTTAGAATTCTGTGAAACACAACTCACATAAAGGTTTGATCGTAAATTAAGAAATATTGTCAAGACGGTTGGGATACCCTTTTAAAATTATTTAGATAAGTAAATGCATTCAAATACATATCAAACGTACTTAGAGCACCATTAAGTACACATAAGCATGTACTTAGGTTCATAGTTTTAATGTATAATCACTTCTCAGAACTTAGCCAGACTACATGGTACGTGGGCGAGGAACGTTATTGAACAAACACAGTTAGTACAGTGGGCGATAATATCCACCAATCTATCTTCCCACATACTAAAACATTAGGGATGCCACTCAATTATGGCAACCCCGCTGATGTTATCTATGACAAGGCAATGGCAACACTCACATTAAATCTAAAGAGTTTAAATAAAAGAGTCCGCTTAAAAGAGTATGAATTGTGAGCATTAGTTTGAACAAGTAAAATCGTCAAATTTGAGTCAAAACAGAGCAGGCCATTTTATTAAAACTATCCCTTAACCTAATATTACCCTAATAATATCGGAACTATCGATATTTTCGCATAAACGTCTGTCGTCGCAAGGAAAATCTCACAAATCAGTACGAGTACTGATTTGCAGTCCTAGCTTGTCTACGTTTACTCTCAGCCTAAATCTCATCACTCAAATTGTTCAGTTCTAAAAAGTTCTAGATTCAATATTTCACTATATCCGATCGTGTTTGAGACAACCATACTCAAATTACATGCTGTATTGCCAACAACAAATAGGTCAAACGCAATTGAAAATGGAAAGGATATTTTTCTCACGCTTCTCGGCCAACAATCGTGTATTCGCAAATTGAATACGATTGAATAAGAAATAATTTTTATTTAGTTATTTACGCAATATTTAAAATACTGCGTATTATAACTTTTTCATAGCAATCAGGGTTCATAACAAAGCTTGATATATTACACTTGACAATTGATGTAAAGGTCGATTTAAAAGAGGTTTTTGTTGTGTTTTTTTCTAAATAAGTTCAAATAAAAAAATCATATATTTAGAACGCACCTACTATCAAATACTTGGATGTATAGTTATGGCTTAAAAGTTAATTAATCTATGCTTTGCTAATAGTACATGACATGAATGAAGAAATTTCCCAATAACACAAACACATAACACAAATATTTACTGTACACCAATACGCTTGGATATTGCCAAAAATATCTATCATTCTAATATCTTAAGTACACTTAGGATAAGCCAGTCTCCAATAATACTTATAAGTTAACTGTACCTACAACTTACAGTAAGAGGAAAGTTATTCAGAAATATTACTTAACGTGGGTACTTACTGTATCTGATTTATGTTCTAGATATTTCTATCTAAAAAGCCCTTTGCGGCTTTACGGCAACCTTGAAACTTTAATTTATCTTTGTAGTTTGGTCCTTATAAAATTATTGTCACACTTCTTGGTGTTTACTACATGTAGCTTTTGCCCGCGACTCCGCTAGCGCGGGTGTCGGTTATCGCGGCAAAAAGGAGCTTATATCCTTTCGTGGGATCCAAGCTTATCCCATACCAAGTTTCATTAAAATCGGTTAGGCGATTTAGCCGTGAAAAACAGACAGACAGAGTTACTTTCGCATTTATAATATAAGTAGAGATATTGATATGGATAGTATTATATTGTTCGTAACATATTCTAGACTGTCTGTTTCATAATTTTAATCATAATGTTCTATGACGATCAAATTACAAAGGGTGATTCTGCTAAAATAAAGCCTTACGTATTCACTAGTATAAAGATGAGTGAACAAAAATAGAATTTGATACGAAAATACAGCATGTATTATATATGTATGATTATGATCCATTTGTATATTAAAATAAACCCATTCATAAACACGTAAAAGTTTCATAAACAGCTTTCAAACAGCAGGCTTTTAATAGCAGATAAGTGACGTATCAGATAATGATTTTACTTACTGTAGAAATAGGCAGTCATTTCTGTAGCATAAATGTAAAATACGGGAGCCACTCAGCTAAATTAAAAAGTGTTTGTTTTTTTTTGATTTGATTTGATTTGATTTGATAGATGGGTTAAAAATCTTTGTCTTGTCGAAAATGACGATATGTTTACAAGTGACATCATTTTTAGTATTCTCTGCCTATAATGGTATGATGAAAATTTTATTACAAACCATGCCAAAATTTTAGCCTTAAGATTGACAAAAAAAAGATTTTAATTAACAACAATACTAGGCAGTTAAAAAGTATGTATAGGTACCAAATTTAACCAATGTACGACAGACCAACCCACGCAGTTTAATTAGCATTCAAGTTTTAACGGCATTATGCAATAAATGGCAAGCATAAATCTCATATTTTACATAACACGTAACAGTAGTATACCAGCTTTATTGAAATTTAAATTAAATACAATTTTAAAGTAATTACGCGGTCGGCCGCTAACATTTCGTATGAGTGAAAAACGAAACACTAAAATTATTTTACCTGAATAAAATTAATCCACTCGAACTTAATAAAGCCGGTTGTCACGTTGTCAATAAAGTGTAAAAATATTTCCGCGGTAGCTTATGTTCGACGACTTCGCTTGCGGGGATTTAAAGATATATAACATTCGTCGAATTTACAATGCAATTGTTTCATTTTATTTACGCCGAAATACTTTTATATCTTTTTTTTACACATACAACTAACATTCACTTACTTACTAACTTACTAGATCCCGTTTACGTTTACGATACTCCAAAACAAATACTTAATATTTATTTTTAAGCTAAAGACCTTCCTATCTATAAATATCTATTATATAAATACCTATTAATTTATTTATTTATTCTCAAGAAGGCTTACAGACTGATAACATGGTTTAAAATTACAATGTCTCAACCAATTGCTAAAAACAAGCCCCCGTATTTAAATGTGTAAACATTTTTAGACTCAGACAAATAAACTTAATTGTCATAATCTGAAGTTGTCGGCTGATGCTTGCATAGGTAGAAATTGTACAAATATGAATGTATGTGAAGTTATTCTATATCAGCCAATTCACCATCACCTTGTCTATCTATGTTACATTCAATGATTTATAATTTATTAGAAATAAAATGAAAAGGTTTTATTATGTACTTATAACTAACTATCTAAATGTAACTGTAAGTGCCAACAAAACATTAGAAGAAAATACACAGAGATATTTGGTAGATAAAGCAGCCGTGTGATAAGGGTAAAAGTCCAAATGTTGACACCGCGCCGCCATGACAGTTATTTAAAATAACTGTCATGGCGACGCGGTGTCAACATTAAGACTAATTTTTAAGGTGACTGTTGGTGCCACTACGTCAGGCAATATATTAAAAAGATAATAAACAAACAGGTTCAATACGTTCTCGGAATAATAATAATAATATCTTGAGACAACTCACACACGGTCATCTAATCCCAAACTAGGCAGAGCATAAGATGGGAACCAGAACACTGATAAACTTACTTATATGTTTCTAAATAAATACATATTATAGATAAATTACACCCAGACACAGAACAAACGATCGTTCGTCGAACAAAGATTTGTCCTGCGTGGGAATCGAACCCACGACCTCTGGTTTAGCAGTCAGGGTCACTAACCACTAGACCAACAGGCCTGTCAAATAATAATAAGTGATTTACAGATTTTTAAGAAAATTCTCTATTAACAGATGTCACAGGTAATTTTTCCAAGTCAAATTATGTCATGAGATAAAAGAAGTTATTTTTTTCCGTTCCGCACTATTCTTGAAGACATACAATATCGTTAGTTTAAAACAGCTGAGTATTATACGGCGCCATTCCTTGTATACCGAGACCTCATTTTGGTGCAAGTTCGCTCAAATATGGGCAAAGTTCGGCAAACTCCGAAACTACACTACACAACGAAAATAAGGACTAAATTCTGTACATTACCGAAGTAATTACTTACATCACTGTAATAATGTGAAACTTGTTACCAAGAATTGTTTAAGGAGCCTGGGGCGCAGTAACGACATCTATAGATCTGGAAGTTAAGTGAACCGTGTCGCGGTCAAAAAATAGAGGAGTGGGATGAAACCTAAAAACGTTATTTATATCTACATACTAGTTAAAACCTTCTGCCATCTTAGTATAAGTTTAACACATAGGTACGTAATAATTACTTAACTATTAGATAACTATTGGTAAATAGATGGCCCAGGTTTAGTTGCAAGTGACATGGATGGGAGAGAAGCACAAATGGATGAGAAAACAACAGACTATTGAAACTAACAAATGGAATTCGAACACGAAACAATTGGGTTTTACGTATCACTACGTTCATCTGTAGCCAGAGTATAAATTCCAAAAAAGATTTTATGGAGTTTCTAAAATTGTACTAATTGGTATCGTATTTAAACATTATAAGAACCGGATGCAAAGTCAATGCATGGCAAAATAAAATTTAAATTTAATAATGGTTTTAGTTTTACCATGCAGTAAATGGGACGAAAATAGAACGAAAATCATGCATGTTCTCTGTCGCAGAAATACGACACGAGCGGTAGGGGCACGGAAATATATGTCGCATAAAAGCGGGCAAAGGGTTAAACAATAATACAACAAATGAAAGTACAAACACACAAGCTATTCATCAAAACAAAAGACAATACGTACTTATGTAAGTACATTTAAAAGTTAAACAGTAAACGATTAGAATTTGCTTTACAAACAACTCCACCCAGCCGCCCCTCGCAAGAATTCTCAAGCTGCATTAACTCAAAAGTATAATAAATTCAGTTTCGTTCCGTGCCGGATTGTCGCGTGACGTTTTGTAAGCCATCCTTCGAAGACGTCTTTCAAACATTTTTAAGTACTTTATTAAAATACAGGTGATTGAATTATAATCCATTCCCATCCTTGTATGAAATGATTAAGTAACTTGGCTGTTTGTCTGTTTGGCACTTTGAAGGCTAATCCTAAACATCGATTTTCATGTAATTTTGTACAGAGAGAGTGAGTAAATCAAATCAAATCAAATCATTTATTTTTGCAACTAGGATAAAAAAATATCACTTTTACAAGACACATAAAACATTTTTTTAGAGCTCGCTGGATTCGACATTTCCTAACTGGCTACCCTGAGAAGAAATGTCGAAACAAACTCAGGGGTCAAACTTGAAGGATATGGGCTACTTTAAATCAAAATAACTAATATCAACTTGAGAAAAACTGTGCAAAAGTATACTTCCTAAGCAAAACGGTATCAAATCGTGATGGCTACTTTTTCATCTCTATATAGAAACATGCCTTAAACCTGCAGTTGGACGGTTACAGGCCAGCTTCATTATTAGTTTATTACCTTGGCCTATTGAGGGGTCTTTTATTCTCTGGCTAATTCTACAAAAATCTTCCACAAACATATCACTTTAGTAAAAACTAGGGCTCCGCCTAAAAGAGTACCTTTGACATTTTATACAGAGTCAAAGGAATCCAAGAAAATATAACCATATATTTTCAAAACCTTATATAATACCCACAACAAAGGTTACACACCTTTTTATAAAAACTCGCACCAACAAAGTCGGCTGGGACGTTGCAGATTTAAAATTCTAAAGAGAAAACAATTAGCTTCTATATTTTTAAAGCAGAACAAAAAGTTGCCTTTGCAGTAAAACCAATGTGCGCACCGTTGCAGTCGCAAAGTGTACGATGCCTCTTAATCCCTTCACATTAACAGCTTCTCTCGCCAGCTGGGATTTGCAGAGGACAAATTTGAAAAAATGTGCGCATTTAAATTTAACTTAGGACAAAGTTCTAGCAAATACGTTGAACGTAGCGGTTTAAAGGTCCCAACATGCGCTACGTCGTTTGTTTTAGACTTTGTCAGCAAAAAACTGGTTTGCGTACTGTAAAATGCTATATTGTAGCGGTAGTTTTTGTTTATTTTTCAAATTATGTTGTTAGTTTTAAAGTTACAATAAAAAAATCGAAAAAACCTACTTAAAATGAAAAAAGCTAGTAATATACATTAACTGTTATAACTTTTTGACGTGACAACGTCTTATAAATTGGTTTGCCGGGTGACACTTCAAGAAACTGGGTAACGCTCCGCTCACGTTATGCGCTCACAATGAGAGCGAGTGAGAGGCACGCGTCCCTTCCACTCGGGCATGGTTAGCCCGCCTAAGAGCGAGAGAGACAGACATTGACATTGACAGTCGTTGTCACGTAAAACTTTCGCCCGTATACCGACTTTACAGGCAACCAACGATTTTTTAATAAACACAACTAAATAATTACAACCAACCAAGCCAAATCGAATACCGAATTGTAGGAGTTTGACAAAATTATTATAATGATTATGTTCTTGTAAGTATTCGTCAACGCAGTCATGTTCTTCATTACTGAAGGTCATGTCTTTGATAAAAGTGCTTCATGGATCTCACAATCTTTCTCCATTTCTCCTGATTCGACTTGATTTAGGGTGGTTGTAACAGGGAGCCTAAGTGCGGTTACCTGATCACACCAACGGCTAGGTGCGGTTCTTTGCTAGTAGTTTGTATCACACAAATTGTATAGTATTCATTTACAAATCCAATATACCATATTACAGATCTAAAAACAATTACAGCTGTTTAATTCATTACAAAATAAAACTCTTTTAGAACAACTAATAACCCGTGTAATCGAAGAGCTTTAATAATTTATCTCACTGTGCTGGTGTATTAAAGTTCCCGCCCCGGAGAATGGAAAGGTAAATCCCTGGTGTTCTAACTTCCCGCTTCGACAGAACATTTCACATGCACTACTATTAAAAGTTATATTTAATGACACTTTAATAAAAGTAGCGGCGAATGTTACAGCCAAGGCTGTGTAAGATTATGAAGATTTATGAGAATATTGTTCGGAGAGTTTAGTGTAAATCTTCTCAGGATTAAGTGAATCGGGCTAAGTCATTGCCCTTTGTAGTTATTTCTTAGTCTTAGTATTATCCGAATTCTCAGATAAACTTCAAGATGCTATTCGATCGGGTAATAAACTTAATTCAGTTCAAAGTAACTCTAACATAAAATCATCTCCGTTTATATTTATATGGGTTATAATATTTTCACTCTCAAAACTGCCGTTTTATCTCGTGAAATATGTATTTCAATATATCCGTTAAAATGTCCTTGATTTTTTGTGGTCACATCCCTTCCGGCGTTTGCAAATGGCGTGTCATTTCACAAACAGGGTTATATGGACATTTATTTGTTAGTACATAAAATAAAAATACACATCATAAATAAAAATATTCTGGGAATGAAGCAATACATTTTCAGATACCTATGGTTCACCAAACACGAGAAATGCAATACTCTTCGGACATCAAATACAAAATGCAATTATCAGCCCACACGAAATTATCATTACATAGACGCATTTGTAATTAAACACAGCATAAACACAAGCCTAAAATCCACTATATTATGTAACCAGAAATCTAAATTACAAGCGAACAATTAATTTAGACTTAATTAGATGGCAGCGAGTTGATATTAGGTTGACGTGTTCGCTAAATGTTATGACTTTTTTTAATAATAGTATTGATTACTCAATAAACAAAAGAAAAGCGCCTTCTGGAATTAAGTCCGCCTATGTACATTGTGCATGAAGTATTAAATAAATAAATAAAAGCGACTGTGTTAAAATTACATTAAATATGATTCAAAATAATTAATATAAAATAATTATATTAATTATTATCTGTTAGTTTTGTAGTTGAAATAATTATTATCTGTTAGCCTTGTATTTGTAGTGTATTGATCAGTTCTAAAAAGATCTAAAAATTTTGTCTAAGAGGGATTACCTGGAATCAGATAACAGATCTCTGTCTAAGCACTCCTCAAGAATAAACATAATTGATTCTTAATTAATAAGTCGTAGAAATAAAGTTATCAAAAAATCTTGGACTACTTTTTTGAACAACTGACTTTATGAACGAATACTGATAATATTAGATAGTACCTGTCTCAAAAAAACTATGCTAAGACTCTCATTTAGTAAAATAAAATTCTGAATAGACAGTCGTCCATTGGACCAACCTCGAAAAATGAAGCTAAACTATGATTGATCATCTTTTTGCCTCATATGACTTTGACATAGACACGACTACGCAAGACTCTGGTCTTCTGCGTAGCCTTTTCCATAGCTATGTTGGGGTCAACTTCCAGTCACCGGATTCAGCTGAATACCGGTATTTTACATATACCAACTGCCTATCTCACCGCCAAACTCTGGCAAATAATATCAATGGGTAAATCAGTATTAATGTAGAAGAGCTATACCTATAACTCTACTACATAAATTCTGGTTTGATTTATACTTTGAATCCAAATTATGAATCGAACTAGGTTGTTAATAATAATGTAATGTGTTATGTGTAGTGCTAATGGAAAAGCGGATCATAGAAACGGAATAGCTCAAAATGATTTACTGATTTAGTTGTTGATTTAATTCTACATTTGCGGCTTAATGACACATTCACATGTGGATTACATATTATTACTAGGTATTTTACACAGATACCCTCAGGCTCATTATTATATAACTATTTAAGAACATAACGGTTAACTCACGCACATCCAATAGGAGTCCCTAATCATGAGCTGACGCGGCGGCAGTGGTGTCGCTAGTCGAACTGAGACTGAAACCAGTCGGGAAATCCCGAGAATGTGCGTGAGTAAACCGTTATGTTTCTAAATCATTATCATATATTTAAAATATTTATCTTTTAGATATTTGTGTCAATATAACTTCTTACAAAATTAAATTACTGACCAAATTCGTATTTACAAAGTTATAAGTATGTGGTTCTTACCTATGTTTTTCCAAGTTATGGTTACTGGTATCATACTGCACCATAAATAAGAGAATTATTATATTATAACACATAATTAAGGCCTAGTATTTGTCTCCTACATCTCCTACACAGCTTACCACAAAAGTTCAATCACTTGACCACAATCAGTCGGTTCGTTATTGCGCCTTTACAAAGAAATCTAACCTAGTTTTATCTGGTCATTCGCTATACATACTACATAGGTATTACAATATTTCTACGCTTTTCCTTCGCATATAAATGTAACTTAGATACAGTTTTCTATTTTATGTAATTAAAAGTCATTTTAAATTAAACCTTTCGAAAGGCAAGCTATATAGTGTCAATATTGCAAGGAATCGTTGATCGCATACAATATTGCAAACTTCTTTCTCAAGAGTAGTTTCTAGTTTAGTACTGCAGCATCGAAAAAACCCTGATATTTTTTCTTATAATATGTAATTTTATCACCATACTCATTACACGCCCTGCAGATAACCAAAGAGATGTGTCTCTATCCGCTTCATTATTATACCAATTCCTGTCGATATTTAAGTACGAAATAATTGAGGAAACTGAAACCTTATGCAAACTAGCTTTTTGCTTAAGCCCTTAAAAAAACGTTTTTACAAATTAAGCCCGCTAAACTTTTAATAGCGGAGTTACTGTGTGGTTTTATATCTATTCTGCGTGCCAAAAACCAAAACGACTCCAAAGACCAACTGTTAATACTGCAAGCGCCGCTTAAGCTGCAACGCTAACTTTTACCAAAGCTTATCCTATTTAGAGAAAAACTCATTATACATCCGCAGCCCAACGTCCAGTTAAAACAAATTATTTCTACATCTAGGCGCGTGTCCACTGTTCTCCAAATTCCCGAACATTTCGCTAGGAATAAACGAGCGACTGTTAACAATATTGAAATGCTTAAATTCGAGTCATTAGAGCTATAAGCAGGGCTGTAACGTGAGTTTTCCACGTCTACCCACACATGGAACCGGGCCAAAATGAAATGGCGGTGCGCCGACATTACCGAACGAACCACTTTAAACATCCAACTAGCAGGCTTTATGAGACAATTTGCTTGGCATTTACATACTTGTTGAAGACATTATATGTCCGTACAATTTTATCGTTGCGGCTAAAAGGACTATATAGTCGCAGACTAAATTGATGCAGGCAACCAAAGCAGATGCTTAGCGAGCGCCGAGAGTCACTTCTTGCATCATTGAAAACTATGTGCTTTTTATCCTTAAGGCATTAAAAATTTACAGTAATATCTCATAAAATAAATACCATCTATCATAAAATATAACCCTTTCTTGACAGTTAGGAAATAACTGATAAATAAAAGTAGTTTCTGACATAATTCCCTTGATATTAAGGGTGCTGATTTACTTTTTTTACAAAAAATCCATCCCTTCTTGAACGTTCTAAAACTCACCATAAAGCTTAACTATCATCAACGAGATACATCTCTGCAAACCGTCAGGGAACACAATCGTAAACTCACTTTATAGTGCACAATACAGTTCACGGCGATGGAAGTAAAACAAATGGCCGATGCATTATGTAATAGAAGCAATGCCCGATGTTAAAGAGCGTCACACGTGATACCGAATTACCGACACTCGAGGACGTATGAAAGTTTAATAGACTGTAAATAACAGATGAATGTTGAGATTGTGTATTGTTTCTCTTGTTTGTCGTAAATTTCTTAAGAGAGGATGACCTATATATTATGTTACCACTTAAGTTTTGGAGAATCGTCGACTTTTGACATTTAACCTTAAGAAAAAATAAGCAAAATATAGAGTGCGCATATCGAGTATGAACTGTAGGCACTAGTTCGAACAAGTAAAATCGTAAACTTAGTGACAAACCAGAGCCCACCATTTTTTTAATCTATCTCATTTTTTTTTGTACTGGCACCATCGATATTTTCATTGAAACCAGTAAACGAACGTAGTATTCACGGCTAAAAATTTGCTTAAGTTCAGCACAACGGTCTACTAGCGATGCGCACACTCTATGCTTGCCTATGTATACTCTAAGCTACTGACATTCACATGATACACCCATGAAAATATATTTGACTGGACAATGTCACAAATCTAGCGAATATCAACTTAGTGTATAGAAAATCAAACTTCAATCACAAAAGGTATAATACACCACAAATATAAATATAAATTTCAATAACCATACATACATTATTCCCATTCAGAATTAACACATCAAGTTTGGCTTCAAAAAAGGTTTGTTTGTGAGTTCCATGTTACTCTGGCAAACCCTACGACCGCATCGCTTCTGCTCAACTCCTCATTGCGCAGCCCAAAAAGTTTTTAATCAAAAAAGTCAGGCACAAAAGGTATTTCCCATTTATTTGAATTTTACGATGAAATATTCCTCGATATGTTCGTTGTACGCTGAAAGGTTATTGACATAACACTTTGAAAAAAGATTATGCAAATAATTAATGAGTGCGTGAAGTGAAAGAGGTAAATAAGTATTTTTTTAACTTTTGGTGCGGTGGATCTGGGATAGAGTCATCTAACACTAGTCGACTAACAGAAATAAGTGTCCCTAGCACTTAGACCGCGTATAGTAGTATAAGGTACTGATCGCATTTTAAACTATTTTTACACCATGTTTCTTTACGTGCACCATCAAATTTTATTTTGGTCTGAGTTGTTAATCAAATCAAATACATTAATAATAATCTACAGAAGTATGATCTATTTGTACAAAAACAAAACCGGAACGGAATAGCCAAATACCACGTTGTACAAGTATTACATTCTTAATAGGAAATGTTTTTTCTATTTGCAAAACAAACATAATAACAAATAGAAAGGTACAGCTTATTTCTTAAGAAGTAATCAGTATCTTTGTAACTATATTTTCTTTATTTCTACGTTTCTTTTTTCAGTTTTGTATTTCTACATAAACAATAAATAAAAAAACAAAAGTAATCATATTTAGAACAAAGAGCGTATACTTAAATAGTAAAAAGAGGAATACATTAAATTCTAGAAAATTAACAACCAGTGCTAACTTATTATGCACTTGAAGTGCTTCTATATGGTTGAAAAGACCTGGTCCTTTGAGTTCGGTCCTCGGATCCCACCTAGTTAAACAATTACGAGATTAAGTTAAACACGGAAATAACCAAACGTCATAATTTTCGCAATTATATTATTACTCTGTGGATTTAAGCTATGATTGTTTTATAGTGATGAAGAAGATAAGGTAGCTACATTAATATGTGTTTCTATTGTTTAAAAAACTGTTCTTTAAGCAAATTTGATGGAACTTGTCCGGCTTAGACATTTACTATTCTTAGAATAAATTAAATTAATAAATAAAGTAACAAGCAAGCGAAAATGGAAATTGAAATATAATATGTTACGCTCAAGAATTAAAGAATTTCAATTATAATTTTCCGTACTAGAATAGATATAACTAATTCCTAATGATGATCTGATTCCATACTCGTAAAAATAGGAAAAATGAGGAAGCTTAAAAGTATAAAATCTGAAAATTTCAAAGTCTAACATAAATGTCCAGCCACCTATAACAGTAGTCTTTTGCCATGATCTACATGCAAACAACTACACTAAACAAACTTAGGCTCAGACGGAACTCGCGGAATATCACGAATCTAGATCACATCGCATCGGACAACAAAGGCATAACCAGCAAATAACAACTGAATAAAGAAAAATATTCTCTTCTCTTAAAAAAATAAGCTTAACCTTCAACGCTTTCTTATATCTCGAATAACATAAACATCCAAAGAGGTTTTAAAACTACTTACGTACTGTAATACCTTTGTGAAAGTTTAAGACCAATATTACTATTACGAAACTCATTTTGTTATTTTTCTTGAGTATAACGTGGGTGGTAAGTAGGTAGAAACAATTGTTGTTCTATTGGCTTCGAAAATAAGACGTTTTAAGATGAAAGCTTTTTTACAAACAATTATAAATTCTAATATCTCGGCATGGTTGCCAAGTAAGTAGGGGAGCGAGGGGCTTGTTGTAACAGTTTTCATTAAAACTAATATATCTTGAGATCTATTGATTAAATTTCTACGAAATAAAGTTGGTTAGATACTGTAACTCTTCCTCTACCAAATCAAGTAAAAATAATGCCATAACTATTGGTAATTATTTTACAATTAATTATTTTCTAGAAGAAGTGCGGTGTTACAACTTACCTCGTGCTTGGGGCAAGTTGTAACGTCTACCGGGGCAAGTAGTAATGGCAAAGAAAAATGACAATAATACCTCTAATCATTTATTCTTTGTTTATTTTTAACAAAATTGATATCTTTTTAAAGTAAGTACTATGTAATTCTTATCAAAAATCAACTCAAATACACTTTTTTAGTAATCAACACTTAAAAATTAAGTAATTAACAGTTTTATTTAGTTAAACACTACGAATAATCATCATTGGACTTTTAGATCACAGTAAGTAATTAAATTATTTATATCTAAGGTATGCTTCGTAATTATCTCTTCTTAATAGCTGTCTAAATATATAGACATGTTGTAACACGTTACAACAAGCCCCGGGATTTTGTTACAACTAACCCTACGGTATGATTTTTAACATTTATCAAGATAACTATTTAAACAATTTAGCAATTATAAAAACTGTTAGACATTATCAGAGATAGATAAATTTGAATGGTAATAAGATAAAGAAAATTTGAAATTAGTCGATATTAAAAACGCAAACCGAAATTTTACGACAGCACAATTTAATATTACCTAGCAGAAATGAAGCGCGTGCACACTTCCGCTCACTGCGCCGGCCAGCGGGACATTGGCTATGGCAACAAGATGCAGACGCGGTTTATAGGTTAAATCGAGTAAAAGAAATATGTTAATAGCTTTTAAGATCCTAGTGAAAAGGGCCTGTTACTACTTACCTCTGTTACAACAAGCCCCTCGCTCCCCTACTATAATTTTTAGGGTTGATTTTTCAATCGACAATAAATTTTTATTCGTAGAATAAAATTGACGTCTGTCAGATTTTATATGAAAGATCTGTCAAAAATGCAAAATAATTCTTAAATATATATTATATTTATATACATAATTATTTGGATAAAATTATCTGATGTTCGGAAAAACAGCCCATTGTTAATAAACCATGTGAGCTAGAATATTTTTATGTGAATATCAGTGACAAAGTGATGTGCTTGACACACACACATAGATTCCTAAAATGTCCATTTTGAACGTTTCATCATAAACTGATTGGAAGTCGTGTCGCAATCGAGTTCCAGCTAGAATTTTATATTACAAGATAATAACAGAATCACTATTATTTTCTTTGTTTTCAATTTTTTCTCAGAAATCAAAAGCTAGCAAAAGAGGGCCTTTCTAATAGCTTTTTGCCTGATATCCTATACAAGTCTTAGTAAATCGTAAAATATACATGTTCGTCAGACTAGATAAACATAATATTAAATCTAAAATATACCGCTGAATCTAAGGTAGCAAATATATTTGGTTAGAAGCAAATTCAAATAGATTGCTAATGGCTTTAAATCCAAACAGCATTTCAGCAATAAATCTGATACTAAAATGCTTAACCTAAGCCGAAATGTTCTAAAATACGTACGTACAAACCCGTAATGGAATATGTTCCTTTAAATAAACAAGCAGACATCTTTATAGATCTAGTTTAGGCGTAAGCGCAGTAGGTTGTGACGGCCTTATTAATAAATATTCTGTTCCTTTCAAGAGTTATGATTATGATAAAAAAAGGAGGCGTTCTAATCTGTAGGTACAACACCTAAGACAAAAAAAATTATAACCTATTTTTGCCGTCTAGACATTTAAATATCTTCTATCACAAAACCGGTTCAGAAATTTAAAAATAAATAAGACTGTCATTGCTCCAAATTAATATAAAGTATGTAAATTTGGGGGTTGTACCTACTTGTTGTTAGTACAGTCTCTCATAAACTACAATCGCGGAAAGTAAATAAGTAATCACTTTACTTATTACATGTAGGTGCTTTAGCTACGTGTACGTACGTTTTTTTTTTAGCTACGTGTCTATCAGCTCATTATGAATGTTGGTCTCTTTATAAACCGAAACAATACAATATTCGTGATTCAGTATAACCCAATTAGATACCTAAATATTTTTCTGTTAGGTATCAAAAAAATATAAATACCTCGTTTTTTTCCTATATGTTTTGAACTTTAGTACTAAACAAGCGGTCCAGTTAACATAATTTTAAAGTCATGACTATCTGTACCAAATAAATAATGTCAGTTTGTATAAAATCTAATTAGAAAATTCTCAATAGTAATTAAACACCAAATTTTACACAGAAAATGGCAATAAGCTCGCCTTTTTGTTTAGGTTCCCGCTTAGTACAATTCTCCATAAAGGCGTACTATATAATTATCACACATACCACCTTATCACCTACATTTTCGTTTGAATGGTAAAATGTTTCTTTCGTGGCTTTTAATTTCTTACGCAAAAGTCAAAAACAAATGAGGTCATGTTTTAAAAGCTTACATCAAAGCTGTAATACTGGCGTTATTCATTAGAGCAAAACCAACTCCCCAGATTATTTCGGGTTATTGTTGAATTCATTTGGCCTTTTCTCTTGCGACATCTCGGGGCGGGAAAAACCGCGGCCCGAAATTAGTTTAACACTATAACTGAAATGGTTTTAGTTTTAATTAGAGATGCCATTTACAAAAATCTTTATTACATGTCTTACATTGAGAAGTTTTATGCACAAGGGATCCTACGATTAGTAAGCTATTAGGTACTGTATTATCTGTTAGAGATAATATAAGACTAATTACAGCATTTACATTGTTAATGTATCTACAAGTATTTCATATCTATACTTCTATATACTAATATATAAAGCTGAAGAGTTTTTTTTGTTTGTTTGTTTGTTTAAACGCGCTAATCTCAGGAACTACGGGTCCGATGTGAAAAATTCTTTCAGTCTTGGATAGCCCACTTATTGAGGAAGGCTATAGGCTATATAACATTACGCTGCTACCAAAAAGAGCGGATCATAAATGAAAAATGTTGCAAAAATGAAAAACCGTTGAAACTAAAACACGCGGACAAAGTCGTGGGGGACAGCTAGTAATTTATAAAATCTTTACAACAGAAATTTAAGTAAAGCACCTGTTGTATACAAATAAATCAGACAGCTAAATGTATTTCTCTTATTCCTCTTAGGTTCCCGAAAGTAGAAGATTAATTTGAATCCTGTACATTTCAGAAGAACACACAATGTAAAACTCCCCAACGTTCGACGTTCCATTTATAACAAAATCCAACACCAACATTTTATCGAACCTACACATGAGAATTGTCAACGGGTAAACTTCTTATTTGCTTATACGCAAATTCTCAAAGTACTGAGACTCGCTAGAAAATAGGGGCGGCACAAAACGTTTTGTCAAGCGAAGATATTAAATCAACGCCTCATTGAACTGTAATCGCCGATGTAAGAACCAGGCGTGAATTCGGGTTTTATTCAAAATAGAAACTAAGTAGGCGTTTGTCGAGTATTTCGTCAAGAAAATCTAAAAGATAAGATCATGCTACGAGTATATCTATAGAATCATGCCTACCCACTTTAAAATTTAAAAATAGTCCTTGATAATGACGAGTAGGACGTGTTTTAGAAATTTTTCGGTAGTGGTCTAAGACCCGCCCTACGTCGCTACTGGATAGCGGATCGCTGTCCAGTTATACCTCAGCAAGGAGGCCGGGGGGGCACAGCTTTGGAGGTACGGGGGGAAACAACATCCCAAGAAGTGGCGTACACAACCTACACATAAAGTTCAAGGACTAAAAAAGTAATATTTTCATTATTTTTTTCAGCATTTACGTAAATAAACATTTAAGTGTAGCATGCGCCACATATGGTAATAAGGACCAAATTACATAGCACTTAGTGTGTCAAATGTAGGCGTGCGTTACACCCTGCCGTACAATCATAAAATCACTCGGAAATGAGTTGCAAAACCTTAAAACGTTGGTCATACATTCCACTTTACTTTGATAAATATTCAGGGTGACACAACCGTTTTTTATACAGGTCATGTGATCCTACCTGATACGTTTTTAGGTTAACAATTAACACGTTGAGTGTTAAATTACGGAATCTGTTTTCGAGTAATAGGCAATTATATCATTTAATATTTCTTTTGTTTTACTTAAATAATGCTTTACTTATATAGAAATAGCTGTTTCCCGCGACATTTCATTTAAATCTGTTCAGTAGTTTTGGCGTGAAAGCACGACAGACAGACAGACAAAGTTACTTTCTCATCTATAATAAGGATTAACGTTCCTTCTCTGTATGGGAAGAGGCCTTTATCCAGCATTGGACATTTACAGGCCAGTATTATTTTTGTATATATTATGACGACCTCCGTAGTCGAGTGGCGTACCTACACACCGGTTTTCAAGGTGTCGCCAGCTCTGAGGTCCCGGGTTCAATCCCCGGCCGGGTCAATGTAGAAAACCACTTTTCTACATTGTCTCGGGTCTGGGTCTGGGACAACGAAGGTACCACAAACGGTACCTTCGTTGTCTCTGAATTCCATAACACAAGTGCTTTAGCTACTTTGGGTTCAGAGCAATGTATGTGATGTTGTCCACATTTATTATTATTATTATTATTTATTATATATCTATACATATTATAAAACAAAGTTCTCGCCGCGTCTGTCTGTCTGAACGCGATAAACTCCAAAACTACCAAACGGATTTTCATCAATGGATAGAGTGATTCCAGGTTAAGGTTTATGTTATAATTTATTAATGTATTGTCTACGGGTCGCTAGTTGTAATATAGAATTCAGGACTGTGTTGGAAGTCAGCAAACGCTTATACAGCAGCTTACGCTCATAAATCAAACAGGAAAATCAGTGCAACTGCAATTATTTTCGTATAAATTACTCAATATGTATAATATAATACTAATAATATTATCACATGGTATTATATCCTTGATACGAATAATATTTACAAAGTATCATCCAACATCATTTATTTCGAATAATTTCCAATATGAACTTCTAAGAGCACAAACTGATTTAGTTCACTACCTACCTATAGATATATCTATCTATATGGTAAAACTAGCTGTGCCCGCGACTTCGTCCGCGACTTTATTTAGATTTTTCGTTTTCGAAGTAGCCTAAGTTACTTCTTATTGCATCAGCTATCTGCCAGTGAAAGTCCCGTCAAAATCGGTAGAGCTGTTTCAGAGATAGAGAAGAGAAACAAACAGACAGACAGACAGACAGACCGCCAAAAATTTTAAACATTGTTATTTTGGTATATGTACCGTATATACATGTAGTAAAAAGCTATTTTAATGTTACAAACAGACACTGCAATTTTATTTATTTGTATAGATATTTATGTAACATAAAACTTTATTGTTTGCAGACCATTGATATGAATTTAGTTATTCCCATTCATAACCTTCAATCCAAATGTTCACCTCTAATAAAAAGGTTCTCAAAATTCCGGAAATACGTTAACCCAAGAAATAGGAATATTTTATACGCACGCCTGGTTCCCAGCCGCCGTCGACCCGAAAATTTGAACGGGCTCGTCAAAATGAGAAGTTGTCACGACTTTTGAAAATTTACATGTTTTCCGTTCACGAATGAATTCCCGAAACCCGAGCTCATCTTAAGTGCAGTCATTCCCTTTGGGGTCGAGTGCCACTTTCAGGCGTTATTTTTACGTCGATACGACGCCCTTTTTGCTTATGAGTAAATAGTGGGCAAAGCTTTAAGGGAACATAATTTGTACAATTAAATAAGTTTTATATTAAAAATGTATTTTATTATTCATTTAAAAAAAATAAAGCTTTCATATCATCTAGACTCCAAGTATTACTGAAGATAAACAAGCCAAAACACGATGGAAAAGCGTCGTTTCGTTACGAAGTTTCTATGGCCACCTTTTGACTCCATCATCAGACCAGATCGAATGTACCACAGTATTATATACATACATGGCAAGTTGAAGAAATGCTTATAAATAGTAATGAGTAAATTAATGCTTAATTAATCAACACATAAAACTACAGAGATGTGCGAAGTGAAAAGTAAATTAATTAATTAAGGCAAGTAATTAAATTAAAAATATAGTCAACCTTTAAATACGTAGCGGTATCCCACAAACCTAAAATATTTTTGGGAAAAATATGTTTTTTCCAGTCATGAAGATTTTTTGCCGAAAGAGCTAAAAAGATTTAGGAATTTTCGATTGAAACAGAATATCTAAGCAAATAAACGCATTAAAACTAGAACACCAAAATAATAACAGAAATTCTCAGATTTTAGCATCTTTGATCCAATTACTTTAAATACAATTTCCATAAAGCAAAGTCAACGAAAACGGAACAAACCAACCCTTAACTGGGGCGTTAAGTTACACCGCGTCTCACCTACTTTAATTAATTAAAGTGAGCCTGTAACAGTAATACCGCCAACTGTAAACCTGCGTCAGTTAGCAGGACAGAAAGATAATCTAGGCTTATATAGGTCACTGTATCCCCCACAAGGTTTAGAATAGAGATTATACTCTTTTGTATGAATATTTAAAATAATTACTTTTTGTTCTCAGCTTACATGGGTTAAGTTACTTGAAGGAATTTGTAATATCTAAGTAATTAAATTAGCATTTTGAGTGTAAGCCTGTAGGTGACTAGATTTACAAAAGGTCTGAACCTAACTATCTTAAAAGTATTAATTAACTTAGGCACCGTAGTTTGAGCCCGGATCCGGATCCGGATCTAGCCTGATGTTTCGATGATCAGAATAAAATTGCCTTTAGGATTTTAAAGGCTAAGAACCGAGTATTATGGTGCAACTTTGGATAGGCCTACGCCCAGTAGCAGAAACAGTGTTCTGCTTATAAAAATTAAATATACTATCCCCCGGTTTCTAAAAGGCTGATCAATTTAATCTGTTGTCAAATCAACTGATCGCGACTGCGATTGGCTGACCAAAAACTAACAACCAACCACAGCGCTTAACATGAGGTTTGACATGTGATTAACAAATTTTTGTGTTGATCGGTCTTTCAGAAACTGGGAGCTAGTGTAGATTTTATGTCGAGAGACACGAAATTTGGTGTTCTATAGACGACAATGGCTTTCACATTTGCAGCCTGCTAAATCGACCATTCACATCCTATTGACACTCCTTTGATTGAGTACACTGGGAACCTAGTATTAACTGATTTCACAGCAATACATAATTAAATATCAGTATTACATCAGCTTGTAAACATCATTTAGAGCTTTACGGTCGTTGAACGTGATGGCCGGTGCAGTAAATGAGGCTAACTTAATCTCTCATGCGTTGCACCCGCGTTCCTCTAATGGCAGAAGTTTGTTTAGTGTTTTCTCGCTGCGATTGCCGCAGTCCCTATGTGATTAGGAAGCCTGGTGATTGTGGGGTGTAAGAATAAATATACTTACATTAACATTTGAAACACATTAAATGTTTATGGACCTACTGAAAATCTATAATTAATGCAAAAATCTAATTACTGGATTGAATTTGTCAAAATGCGAGGCTTCAAAATGCGAGGTCTGTTAACATATCTGCTTTATTTTATATATCATTGGTAACATCATACTCTATTTTTAGTAAAGAGCTTTCCCAAGTACTTTTAAAAATTTTCACATTTTACTTATTTGCATTTTCATCTATTTAGCATGATTAAAGATTATTTTTTTATATAGAATAGCCAAAATTTCTGTAATTTTTTTTCCATTTGATTGCTCCCAGCAAATACTACTTCAAATAAAACACTCAAAGCCTTTCAAATGAACTAATAAAGCATAGTTTGATAATCAAACCGAGCGTGGAAGCAAACAGAGCTTCAAACAACATCAGCACAATAGTTCAACAAACCAATTTGAATCGCTCCTGTTGTTGCAAACATTTTGTTTATATTTGTATTCGTAATGGAAAAATTATCACGAACATATAATTAACGTCGGGTATTAAGTTAATGCCGCATGCTATTATTAATTTATATCAATATTGGTAATTTGTTCTCATTTGGTTGTGTAATGGTTGAGCCGAAACGTTTTGGTGTTTAACTAAAATATGGATATTGTTTTGTTATTGAAATATGATACATTTTAGTGTATCATAATTATTTCAATCAATCAATAAACTCAGCCTACTGCGGTCCACTGCTGGACTGCCTCTCCCAAGTTGCGGCAACAACAATCGGTCCTCCGCCTTCCGCATCCAGTCAGACCCAGCTACCTTTTTCAGGTCATCGGTCTATCGGGCAGGGGGTAGTCCTACGCTGCAATTGCCGATTCGCGGTCTCCACTTAAGGTCTCGTTCGCTCCAACGGCCATCGGTCCTCATATTTAAATAATTAAATAGTGACAACACTAGATCTTATCAACTTTATTATTATAGGTACATTTAAATTACACGCCTATTAGTAAACAACTTAATACATTCAATGTCAATCATTAAGTAAACATTGAACATTAACATTTACAAGACTTAAGAATCATAAACAGAGTTTGTATTTCTTGCCTTAAAGAAAACCGTACAAATTTTCATTAACACCTTAGACTAACACTCACATTTGCAAACAAAAGCCTTAAGAATAACAAACCTGCTGTCTGCTTGTTAAATAATACATTAATTTGATTCTAAATTATACATTTATGTGATATACATGAAGTTGTATATTTCCGAAATAAGAGCTTGAACCGTGTAAATACCGTACATTTTTAATATATTTTTATAAACTTATGCATTAAGCATTTGAGCCAAACAACCTGACAACGCTTAATCATATTTAAATTTAAAAAAAAAACGGGTTCTAGCTATTACAATAAAATCTGAAATTCTATAATAACACTTATATGGTATTACTAGAAAAAAGTTTTTTAGAATGAACACAATTGTATTTTCCACGATATAAAAAAGAAGCAAAAAAGTTATGGCAAATATCTACCTACATATTTCTAAATAGAAATTCATTAAAGCGCTACATTCGGCTACACAATTTATGTTTGGCCAATACCAATATTTAAAAAAATAAACAAACCTACCACTAAAAATACTGCAGCTTAAAATAACGAAACATCAATGTTTTTATACAAAGTCATATTTATTAAACAAAGAATAATTTAAAACACATTAAGCTCATCACTATTCCAGTTCGATTTATTTATTAAAATAACAAAAGAGTAACGTAAGAACCCAATTATAATAAAGTACAATCCTTTACAACCGAAGAAGACCTATAAAACTGTTTCTTAAAATGAAATATATAAAATGTCTAACAAAATAAAAAGAGCTTACGAAGCCCTTACGTGCGTTATTTACCAAATCGTTCGCTTTATCAGCTAGTGTGAAAAATCGCCTATCTATCTACACATATAAAGAAACTGTTCGGCTTCGATGCCAATCCAATATTTTTCAAGTAAAACGAAATACACTTCATAAAGTAAATATAGATACTATGTAATAAACATGTCATATATTTTGAATAAGGGACTGCGTTGCGGAATCGATGTATCGCAACTCGCAAGGTCAAAATTGCTTCTCTTAACATTCTGGTTGAGTAAAGACGCAAGCAAAAACTAGCGAGGAAATAAATCTAAATCCTTGGCGCGAGCAACAAGCGGAAATGTCGTTACCATACAATAAACCAGCGCAATATTTACATTTCGTGAATAATCTGTAGTATAGATGCTAATATAGATGCATAAGTAGAATTTTACAAGATAAACACAAATAGACACTTCATGGTAGATACTCGCTCTCTAATACTTAAAAAGGTGTATTCTACCATGCAGAATGAACTTAACATTTTCACTGTCAATTAAAAGCTTATCCTTTTTACATAAAACCTTAAATTATGCCTACAGATTAAAATAAATAAAGTTCTAAAAACAAATTAAAAAAAATCTCGTATTAAACAAATTCACTGAAAAAAAAACTATTAAATGAAAATACGTCGATTATAGCAATTTCTTTACAGCCCGTTCTCTTTTAACTCGCGCCACTGTATAAAGAAACATTCTAGAGGCGTCAAAGAAAAATCGTAACAATTTATTTGGCGGGGTCGCCTTGAATAGAGAGAATTTTCGCTGTCCCGCCATTACGAGACTTTTCACTCACAAAGCTGTTCCAAGTAATCTCCATCATTAATTTGTTACATTTTAAATTTTTAACTTCAAGTTTCGACAGTTTTGGGCGTGGTTATAATTAGCAATAAAGTTAAATAGTCTTGGTTTTTGAAAGAGGTGTGATATCTTTTATCGCTCGTTTCTCAGTATAGTTGTATCTGTGTATTATAGCGTTGTAGCTCACTAATCGTTTGATTATTCGGATGTTTTCTCAGCAAAACACCTTACATTTATTTACACAATATTAAATTACTTCAACGAGCTCTAAAGATGTATACCGAACTAGCGGCATACGTCTACCTGCCCGGAAAAACAGCGCCACAAACCGGGTCCAATTGTGTTTTCAAACCCTCCAGGAACCCATAGAAATATACACACAAAATCTCATCCAAATATGTTAATTAATAAGTTTTAAGAATTATATAATATACCTATTTAGATATGACATGTAATAGTGATTTATCCTAGTTACAAAATAATTTATTTCTTTTTATTTCAGCTGTAAGTAATTTGAGAAAACCTTAATCGGCCTTGAAAATTATCAGGTCTTTCGATACGCTTCGGTGTGTTTTTATTACTTATTTAATTATTATTCTGACGTCACAATAACCTTGTTTTTGTTGACAATAGTCTGGTTTGAAGGGAGGAATTGTTGCGTAAAGGATACGATGGCCTGATTTCAGTTGCTCTAGATAGTTGGGGAATCTTAATGACAACACATACAGTCTTGTTGCCAAACTGAGAAGCCTACCGTTCAGTAGATATGGTCGTTCAATGTTTGTTGATACTACCTAGTGTTGTACAATTCAAATATCTGTATGACAATACTTATGTATATGGATCAAAATCATAATATTAACACTCAAAGTTAGATTCAAAGTTTAATATTGATTTCGAAAGGATTTGATTTAAAATTAATTGTATAATGCGACTTTTAATCTTTTTAAGTTAAACTAAAAAGTCTTACTCTAAATATTGTGCAAGTTAGTTTATAAACTCACTTTTTCACCCATATCTATTGCTATTAATATAAAACCATGATTTACCGCAAACCTAACGATGCAATAAGACATTGAGGGAGGCGGGTAAGGGCGCGGAAGTGATCTCGTGCGGTTCCGCTTGCACTCACATCAAAAGACGCGGGAATCTGACCGAAATGTGACTTTTGCTTTCTGAAATTGACAACACTCTTATTTCAAAAGCGTAAGATTGAATTTCGTAATTCGTTTTTATCAATGATGTGTAGTCTATCGTGCCCTGACGAGAAATTTACAAAAGAGTTAATATTACACCAGTTAGACCACAGACAAGTTTGCAATAAATATATAATTCGATATGGATATAAAACGCCTCCTCGATCGTTTGACGATGCTGAAACGGTCGACTCCGTCACCTTCCATAATAGTCTCATGCAGGGTTCGAACCCGCATCATTACGTTTTTAACCAACTTCAAAAGGTTCTCAATTAGACATTTCTTTGTATGTTTTTACGCTATCGCATCGAGTCTCGCTCGGAATGCTAACGAGTGCGCGCGCGTTACAATCGATGCGCCTGCGCTCTGCGTGTTTACCTACCTACTGTATTTACGTGTGTAAATTAGTTCCAATAATATTATTCACTTCGTGTTAAGTGTTATTGTAAATGGAGTGCGCTAAGTGCAATAAAGTGTTATCCAAAAATGGATCGCACTTTCAGTGTCAAGCATGCTTTGGAACATTCCATAGAGGGTGTATTAAAGGACTTCTCGCAGATATTCGAGCGGGTATCAGTAGAACATACTGCAACAATTGTGAAATGGATTCCCGAACCGACGATGAAGAACAAGACGAGATAAAAAAGGATTTCGAGAAAATTCTGAAGGACATCCAGAGAAAGGTCAGTGGAATACCTACCTTAAAAAGTCAACTCGAATCCATTAGTACCAGTATGAGTATGCTTTCGGAGAAATATGATACGCTTATCGCTGAACACGAGCAATCTAAGCAAAAAATAACAGAGCTCAAAAAGAATGTCACAAATATAAATAACAAGATTATATATCTAGAGAAATGTAACTCTGCATTGGAACAGAAGGTCCAGGAATATGATCAGGCCGCGCGCAAAAATAACCTCGAAATTGTAGGCGTTGAACAGCTGCCGGGAGAGAATCTGCGCGAAGTGGTGACCAAAACTGGGCAACTCATCAACGCTAGCAGCACAGAAATTGAGTGGGTTAGCCGACGTCGTCAGCAGCGTACCGACAGTGGCAAGCCAGCACCAATATTGATTGGCTTCAAGGCAACCGCGAACGGCGCAAACCAGCGTGACACTTGGCTCGCACAGCGGCGTAACTTGAAGGGATTCACTAGCGACGTTATCACCGGAACTAATGTGCAAAATAAAATATTCATCAACGAGGATCTTACTAAAGCTACCAAGGAGTTATTGTGGAATACAAAGAAACGACTGCATGGGTTATGGAAGTACGTCTGGGTCGCCAATGGAAAGATTCTGGCAAAAAAGAATGACGGTGATAAGTCAGTGTGGGTGAGAGCAGAGAGCGACCTCGAAGAAATAATTAAAAAATAAACCTACCGACTTCAAATAAAGTGTTTATAGTGTTCTAACTAACTAACAAATTCGCGGCGTTAATAGACGGTATCGACGTAATTAGTGAGAACGAAATCCAAGCGTCAACGGTGAACAGCTTAGACAATTGGATAGCGACGTGGAATTATAGTCAACATTTTAGTTTAGTGCATATTAACATACGTTCTCTAAAAAAGCACTTCAGCGAGCTTTTAATTACATTAAATAACCACCTAGATAAGTTAGATGTTATCGTTATTACAGAACCTAACATAGATTTTTCTCTAATAGAATTATTTAAGATAAAAGGATACAATGTATATAGTTTTACACGAACGGGACGAACGGGGGGAGGGGTATTGATGTACGCGCGGGAGGGGTTGGTTGCGCCGGACTCGGGGCCGGCGGCGGCGGCGGCGCAGCCGATCGCCGTATACGCTGCGGAGTGTGTTTCCATTGCACTTCATTACTATGGGGAACCTATCCATCTTGTCGCATTATATAGACCTCCCCGAATAAATAAACAGAATAAAATCATACTGTTCTTTGATGAACTTAGGAATCTATTAAATAGCTTACCGCAAAACTCCAAGGTTATATTGTGTGGCGATATGAATATCAACCTATTACAAAAACATGATAAAAATGTCATTACATATGAAAATCTTTTGGCTGAGTTCGGTTTCACAAAATGTATAGACAAAGTAACACGCAGTGAAATATTAGTCGATGTTCTAGTAGAATCCTGCATTGATCATATTTATATTAGAGCACCTACATTAAAAATAAACTCCGCGGTAATTCAACATAAAATATCAGATCATTATATGGTATCGGTCGCGGTGGAATGGAAACGCACTCCGGTAGACTTGCCGGCGATCGGCGACGGCCAGCGGCGCGATAGCGCCTGTGTTCTCGCTTCCACCTCCTCGCGTGTGCATGTCTGTCCTGCTCACACGAATAACGTAACCTCAAAACGACGTTATATTCTTGATAATCGTGCGGTTCGTGAAAAGCTACTTTCAGTAAATTTTGAAGAATTAATGCATATTACATGCCCCATAAAGTTGTACGATGCATTTAGAAATATATTTAAACATATTTATAATAGTTGTTATGTATTAAAAAGACATACTAACTCAAACAGGGAAAACACCCCCTGGATAACTAGAGAACTAAAAAATGTGATATTGGAGAGGGATAGACTGTTTGTTATTTGGCGTAATGACCCTAAAAATATGGTAAAACGTTTAAATTACACAAAATACAGAAATAAATGTCATAAATTAATTTTTAAAAATAAAAATAAATACGATAGGCAATCCATAATAGACTGTAATAATAATATTAAAAAACTATGGGACAGAATAAATAGCTTGTTAGGAAAGGAAAAACAATGTTTGGATAAAGCAATAATAAAAAATATGGGAGTTAACGAACCTATCAAAAATATATGTAATAATTTTGCTCGTACATTTGCCGAAGAAATAAAGAATACCAAACATATTTGTAGTATTAAGCTGTTAGATAGAAGCACCTACGTTGGACAGACGGACAGAAGTATGAGGTGGCAGCCCGTAGACAGTAATTATGTTAAACGAATAATAACTCAAATGGATAAAAATAAGTCACCGGGTAGCGATCTTGTGCGGATGTCCGATCTTAAAATGTTGGCAGATACAGTTAGCCCTGTGATCTCTAACCTAGTCAATTTGTGTGTGCAAAGTGGTATGTTTCCTATTATGTTAAAAGAAGCCATAGTACGACCAATATATAAAAAGGGCGAACATAAAAACTATTCTAACTATAGGCCTATATCAATTTTATCCAGTATAGACAAGATTATTGAAAAATGTATTATTAACCGTTTGAATAATTATCTGCAGAAAAATAATGTAATAAATGAATGTCAACATGGTTTCCAGAAAGGTAAAAGTACAAATTCTCTTCTTACACGATTTACTGATGAAATTAATACATATATAAGTGAAAAGAAATTTGTAATTGCGGTATTCTTTGATTATAAAAAAGCCTTCGATACCCTTGAAACTGAGACCTTATTGAACGCCATGGAGGAGTGCGGGGTGGGAGAGCCGCTGAACAAATGGTTCCGAGACTATCTCACATCACGCTCCTACCGAGTAAAGGTATGTGATGAGTACAGCGACGAGAGTAAGGTGGGATGTGGGGTGCCGCAGGGGTCCGGATGCGGGCCTGTGTGCTATTTATTGCACGTGAACAGCTTGTGCGGCGTACTGCGCCACTGCTCAGCGCACATGTTCGCGGACGACCTGTGTGCGCTGCGCGCCGGCACCGACCTCGCTGACACCTGTCGACTCGTACAGCAAGACGTAGATGCAGTGGTAAAGTGGTCTCACGACAACGGTATCGTCCTTAATAGTGATAAAACTAAACTGTTGATAATTCATTCCCCTTATATGCACCTGACTAAAACATTCCATTCCATTATCACCCATAGTTATGAGTGTATGCATGATAATAATTCAAACTGTAAATGTAAACCAATAGAACAAGTAGAAAGTGTCACATATCTTGGAATGAAAGTAGACCAAAATTTTTCATGGTCATCACATATTAACCATATTTGTAATAAGCTCAGATTATTGCTAAGTAAATTCTATCACTTAAGCTTTAAAGTACCCTCCAGCACCTTGAAATATTTATATGTGTCTTTAGTTGATTCAATACTGAGTTATGCTCTTGACTGCTATGGTTTGACTTTTAAAAGTAATATAGAAAAACTAGAATCGATACAAATTAGATTTTTAAAATTATTAGTAAACAAAAAAAACTAAAAACAGTTGTAAAGGAAACTATAGTAGGTTATTCAAAATATGTAAGATTCTACCAGTTAGCCTTAAACATAAATACCTATTACTGGTAAATAACCATGGCAGTCGAGACACTGATTCACTAGTTTCTAACATTTATAGTACCAGGTCGATGACAGCAGGTAAATATGATGTACCCAGAGTAAGTAATTACTATGGCGATAGAACCTTATTAAAACGCGTTCCCTACTTACTGAACACTTTGCCTGCTGACATCAGACAAGAAGTTAACAAAGTTAAATTCGCAAATAAACTTAAAAAATATTTATTAGATTCCATGCCACTTGCATATGCATAGGTATTAATTAATATTAAGTTATAGATGTACATACCTGATACTTTAAGCAAACTTTATTTTGTATAATTGTTAATTAACGATATTTAACTTACTGTAAGAGAGACTCAACGATCTCACAGTTAAACTGCGTAAGCAGTTTTGTGGGGCAATGTACTTAGTGTTAAGATTTTAAGCAAGTAAATAAATAAATAATTCAAAATTCAATTCAAAAATATTATCCGATAATTGAGGATCGAATTCGAAAATTATTTTTGTCATCCATAGGCTTCAGAGGTGGCCCCATATAAATTTCATTGTAGTCAGTTCCTTTTATGATTAAACTATTATTTAAGTTATTTTTTTCCCCAGCACCCCAGATTTACCCCTCTTTCCCTTACACATAGTTGTGCTATGATTATAAGTTGTTACTAAAATAGTCGTCATACGCGTAAACATAAAGAAAAACGCTTCAAAATGTTGCTGCGTATACAAATATACATACATACAGACATATAGATATAGAGCTACTGTAAACACTATCCAACTCAGCTATCATTTGAATGTTTAACGCATCGTTTGACACTTTCGTCGATATTATATCGAAGTGTCGACACTTCGTCAGCCATTTTGGAGACACCATAACAGTTTACCGATATTGAAGTGTTTTCTTAGTCGTGTGTAAATACAGCGAATCAGATGTCAAGATATGTAAATAATGTAAGTTGTTTTCATAAGAACGAGAACATAACCCATTTTACGATGTTTAACTGTTAAACATTACATAGTTATATAAACATTTTCAAATTTCAAACAAGTGTTTCAAAATAAAAAAAATGCAAACTTTTTCATCTCTGAAACATTTGAAAATGTATTGGTGTAGTAACATGTCAGTGGGTATTTCACGCCATTGATTTCTCAAAAACAATTGTTGTAATTGAATCCTATTCAATCGGATGAAGAAATAAAGGTGTTTTTTTACCGTTAAAAAAGGTTCTACAGAAGTTAAACTGTTCCACGAACTAAGCTGCAGTAAACACGTTTGGTATCCAAATGGGAAAACCAATAAACGGCCGCAAAGCCTTTCACATAACTGGAGCTCACTTTGCACGTCTCTTTGTAACACGATTCCATTCACAAACTTCTTCATTAGTTCAGCAATGCCATCTAAACACAGCCAATTAGCAATAAATCAAAATCGAAAGCCAAAGTCCCAATTATCCTGAGTCCTGTTGGATAGTTACTGTTTAATTAATTGCTCTGATGGCCCAACTATATGTAGTAAGATATATTATCTCATCTTGTACAGTTTTACGGGAGTATCTCTGATCTCTCTGTAGACTGTTAATAAGGCCTATGAAATGTGTTGTTCTAGGATCTGTTAGGTTGTAATAACAAGTAATAGAAAGCTTGTAACAATTAGATGTTCACGTTGTTATTCAATTCAGTGTAAACTAACCTAATTTCTACAAGGAGGTTGATTTTCACATTATATATTATACATACGTCTTTTGTCTGATACCTACAATTACACTGTTACTGTGTAAGGGATCACATGGACTGAATTAATAATGTAATAGCTGCTAACTACAGCTGCCAGTTTTGTAAGGTTGGACCGGCTACAGATATGTATTGCTATCAGAAAGTACAAAACAATATCATCGGATCGAATATCATGCTTTGTATATTAACCTCATACTTTCGGTATCTGAATCTCGTACTTTTTGAACAACGATCTTTTTAAATACATACTATTGTATTTAACTAATATATATGTACATTCAAACCAAAAGCAGGAAAGGAAAGGAAGTACTCAACATAAGAAAATCTATGTAAGCACGAAAAAAATCGCATTCGTTGCCTAATTTTCGTACCCACGAAAACTCCAATAGAAACTAACAAGACACAACTCACAAACCCAGCCATCCGACATTAAATCCGAATAATTTACTTACGCTGATCAATAGGTAATTAATTTCCGCACAGACAGTGGTTCACGTCACACCCACGTCATGTATGAACTCTATACGTTTGGACGTACGATATGGTTGCCAATAACATCCTGAAACTCCCGCAAGGTACGCCGAAGTTACACGAGAAAGTTTCCGGGAATTGAGATGTGACAACCCTGGGAACGTAATATGGGTTAAACACTAAACACTATTGAAATTAAGTGTGACAGACCATTGGTGAGGAGCTTAGATTTTACACAACGAGGGACGAAACAAGGTAACAAAGCCTTTTCTCAGAAGGATACAGAGTGTTACCGAAAGGATATATCTATACAAAGAAGTGAAGAGTACATGTGGTATACAGTCAGTTTACAAAATTTCAGCACAAAATGAGTTAATAAAATGATTGATATTCATATTTTTGCATCAATTGTTCGACACTAAAAATCAAAACCGTCTGGCCCTTCAAACGATGTATCTGTACATTTAGCGAGTGACGTAATAAGATATCGACCCTTGTAATGCGGTAACACGTCTATTATGATTTTTGGTGTCGAATAATTGATACAAAAAATTGGATATAAATTATTTAATTAACTCATTTTTAGCTGAAATTTTGTAAACTGACTCTTAACCAGATATGCTCTTTACCCCTTTTGGATTGATATACTCTTTCGGTAACACCCTGTATTGTGTATCACAAGTGTTGATAATCTAGTGTAGACTTGGTACTAATGCTGCAGTAAATATTGTGTTTAAAATGTACGGACTAAAAATTATTTTTTAAAGGATTTATTTAATTAATTAAAAAAATAATCACATTATTTAAACACAAGACATTAAATAAAAATGCTTATATAGGCAAGACACGAAATAACTTTCATTAAGAAAGAGAAAAAAACAAAAGACTTTAATATAAACTGGTCTAATGATAATGCTTTTGAACTCCAATAAAATGTGTGAGAAACGACTTAATAAGAATCTCAGGAGTTTAATTAGGTAAGTATAAGTATTAACAATCTCGAGTTCGTGTCGTTGACGTCACAGCTGACGCCGACTTCTTTATTATTCCAAACATCGGCCGAAGGGAAGTCGAATATTTTGCAGCACATTTTCTCAGTTATTTGAAATTTAATTGTGAACGTGAGAGAACAGTGTCTGTAGCTACAATGGATTGCTTGACTTCCAGCTCTGATTTTCGAAACAAATGCATCTGCTTGTACATAAACTTAAGTTAAATATCTAGCACAAGTTAGGGATACAAATTCAGCTGTAATTGTTTCTTAAATGTTTAATAAAAAAATCTCTCATTTTTTTACAACAAAACCGAACAAATTTGTTATGAATTTTTTTAAATATATTTCCCAAAATTTTGAAATCATTTTTAAAAATTTATCTAGTCCATGAATTTCCTTAACTTCATTTATTAAACCCATTATTCTTTTCTTTTTTAACTACTACCATAAAATAATATTAGCAAATATATCGCACAAAAACTATGTGGGTTGGTAAGTAAAAATTACAAAAAATAAATTCGAAGTTTAGAAAAATATCTATAATAACATTTTCTCTTTATATGAACCAATATTTTTTTAAATTGATTTCGGGCCACAATATTATTTTTCACAATATCAAATAGTAGATAAGAATAACACAGAATAGGCAACTCAAAAAGAATAACATGAGATTTAATTTTGTATAACTAAATAAAAACAAAGTGTTTTGCTAGTAGAAGTGTTGATTTCAATCGTGGAGGAGTAGCGGAGGAAATAAGACAAATTGAAAGTAGGCTGTGCTAAGATAAAGGCTGTTTTAATATCAGTTAAACTGAGTTCTGTAGTTGTGAAATGTAATGTAAGATAGTTACTATGATACCTAATCAGATAACCTTTTGATCTGTTAGTCGAATTACAGTTCTGAATAAGATTGAGATTTTGTGTTCAAGATCTCGTTAAATTTGACTACCACTTAAAAATTACATATACCTCTGAGCAATATCCTTCAAAATAATATTTATCAATACTTAAAATAAGGGGATATAATTATGTCGAGAGGAAGGAAAATTTATGGATAGAGTTATTTATAAATGAATCATATTTATTTTTAGTTTGGCATTTTGAACCCTGTTAATCAGAAGCCTGTTTCAAACATCGTATTGCAATAGGCTGAGTATACAACGATAAAGAGAACTAAATACTACACGACAGCTAATACAATTAAGTAGCAACATAAGCACCGTGTGACACGGGCTTTACGCTTAGATTGGATAGATTAAATCCTCTAATTGAGCGCGCACACACGCAGAAACTGACTGCTTTCAATTATTTCGACAGCTACTAAAGATACAGGATAATTACTCACCGATCGACTATCTGCTAAAACCTTTACAATATACAATTTAGTCTATGCTTTACAATAACACATTCATGTCAAATTACTTTTTTAAAAATTGTTCTAAGAATGATCGCCTAAAATGTGCCGTGAATAAACACTATACTTTACAAAAGGCAGTAAAAAATCTATAATCTATACTTACTATATAAAGCTGAAGAGTTTGTTTGTTTAAACGCGCTAATCTCAGGAACTACTGGTCCGATTTGAAAAAATATTTTAGTGTTGGATAGCCCACTTATTGAGGAAGGCTATAAGCTATGTAACATAACGCTGCGACCAAAAGGAGCGGAGCGTATATGAAAAATGTTGCAAAAATGAAAAACCGTTGAAACTAAAACACGCGGACAAACTCACAGGGGACAGCTAGTACTCTATATGAATAGTGCACATATAACAATTTCATTTTTGTAGTTCCCGGAATCCCGATTTATTTTTAACTAACAACGCGCTGTTTGCTATAAGTTTTATCTTAACTTTATTACAGATACAAATAGCAACTGGCTTCCTTCAATCGAGTCATTCCCAAAACACATACAACCTTTGTTTTATTACCTCCCAGGTGCTTACTTACAATTCGTTTTTATTACGTATCTTGTCCGGTATATTAAAGTTTCATCGTTTGAGGACTTCATTGAATGTTAATACGGTGTGGCTTTACAGAGATAGGTAGGTATTAGGTATGTACTGTTTTATGAGAGGAAACCAAGTGTTTTCCACAACGCTTTGTTTTGATTGCCTTCATAAATCACACAAACAGAACTACACACTACTGCGGTCGGCAACGGTGGATGAAAAATGGTGACTAACGACACAATATACTATATCGCAGTAAAAAGCTTGTTAACATGCGAACTGCAAACTGGATTTTATATATGTGGCTAGCCTTTTTGCAATCTGAATTTTAAATGAAAAAATGATTATCGTATAAATTTATATATGTATTAAAAATCACGGTTATATAACTCAAAAAGAATAGACGTGCATCAAAATATAGGGTTATACTATATACAAAAGTATTAACTATTAAAATAAGCTTTGGTTCGTTATGTTATGCCGGCTTCCCATGTAACGTGATATTACAGATCACCCCACACGGCCGACGACCACAGACAGTCAAGCACCGCGTAGTGAGTGTAGAGAATAAAACCCAGTTTTAACCGACCTAGAGTATATTTCCCTATCACGGACCAGCATCTTCCGTTCGGTCGGCGGTGCAGGGAGATCCGCGAGATCGCGCACCGAGCTTGAGAAATGTAGTATTGTAGAGAAGGCCTAAAGAGTTACGAAATAAGGAATTAAAACAAAATGTGATTGTCTCTGTCAAATTCTGAAGCAACTTAGTTTACTTTGCACCCTTTTGAAGGGTCCAAGGTAACTCAAAGTTTTAATTAATAAAATTAAAGTACAATCTAGAGAGGGTTTTATTGCCGTCTTTAACCGACTTTAAAGAAGAACGTTCTTCAGTTCCATTGTTGTGACTCACTTTGAATACCTGAAACACAATTACGGATTGCCTACACACTAAAAACACTAACTATATAAATACTATAGCTATATAGTCGTCAGTTCGGCTAGCGACACCGCCGCCGCCGCGTCAGCTCACGATTAAGGACTCCTATTGAGTCTGAAACTAGTCGGGCGATCCCGAGAATGTGCGTGAGTAAACCGTCATTATTCCTAAATAATTATGAATACGCCTTACTAAAGTTATTATATACATATACCCATATTAATAATGTAAATATTACACTGACTACATTTACAGGCAACAGTCCTATTCCAAACTTATTGGAGTGAGCGTTTGTTGAAGTACTTCAGACATAAACAAGTTAAACAAACTTCATAGCTGCACTCGAACTAAGCTAAGTACGTTCAGGTAATTATTGCTATCGACCTATTTTAACGCACAGAATGTACGAGTATTATCCGATGTTTAGCTAGACTTAAGACTTCAGCCGACTTCGTTCGTGCCTTGCCGAAGAACGTGGAAAACGTTTGCTTGGAAACTTTCTCGACAAATGGTTATTTAATTAGTCTGGCTGTCAGATGAAATTGATTGTAAATCTAGATAGATATATACATCTTAAAGATATCTACTTACATATTTTTTAAAGAAGAAAATTGTCAATTATCTGTTGAAGAGTCTTTCATTGGATGCGCCAAAAAAAAAGAAAATGAATGATTTATTATTATTATATCTCTCATTTTTCACGGGCTATCCTCAGTAGCGAGAATACCTGGTCCTTTGAAAGGCTTACGCGGAGACACAGGTCTAACACGCAGTGGCCTTGTTGAGAAATGTACTGTAAACTGGGATGTTCCAGGGCCTATCCACCTCAGCTCTATGGGAGAACAGATATGCGCGGTCCAAAGTAGATACAAGGCTATTGTAAATTATGAATGGAAATCAAATAATTTTTATTAAGTATCAAGTCACCTAAACTAAAAATAAAAAAATACAGATCGTATCTACCTCTTGAAATACATTTATGCTAAGTAGTCGTTAACGTTAGTTAATCGCTAACTTCGTGACAAAATAAATTTTAAACAAGAAAAAATTATCTTCACTAATTATGTAAATAACAGTTTTTACTCTACAATAACCCTTTCTTTAACTAATGCAATGAAATTCAAGGACCTCTGAAGACAACTCCGCAACGCACTCTCAAAAAACTGAGACAGAAATATAAATAGAAATATATTCGCAAAATTTTTACATTTCCGACTTCAGTTCATATGTCCAGCCTTTTAAAATGCATGAGATCTTCCTTCCACGAAATATTCTTTATATGGACTTCTATAAAAGCGTATAAAAGCATAGTGAAATTACCTTTACAGAAAAAATCTAATAAAAATAAATATCTTTAATTTTTACCTTATTCACTAGCGTAATAATTTTATTGTCTTTTTCTTTAATATTTTTAACCTTTATTTTTTACTAGCGAATTACCCCGTCTTCACCCAGCTTCAATATGCATGTATCATACATACAAACCTTCCTCTTGAATCACTTTATCAATAGCTGAAAAGTGTATTAAAATCCAATAGTTTAATTTTTCTGTAAAGCCGTTTTCTGTGCGTGTGGTGGTTATCCTGTAATTAATTGTTGCACCTGTAAATGTTAGTCTTGTCATGAAATCAGAAATGTATACAGTGTAAACAATTGTTAGTTAACCTAAATAAATTAATTAATTAATAGATCTCAGCGTACAAACATCGGATATGACTTTGTATTAAACTATGTAAAGATTAAACAAAAAAATATCTCTTTTGCTTTGCTAATGAAGAAGATAATAAAAGATCCAACCTACCCGCTTATAAATACTTACATCATACAAACAAAAGCTATTTATAGACCACACCGCACTCGATTTCTAGAACAAAATACCAAAAAATACTTAAATCAAGCGAAAACTTTGTTCAACGTTATATCTTTTCTTATAACTCTTTGTATTACAAGTCGTATAAATAATATACAATTTATTGCCCGAACTCAGAGACTCCTATAAATTATTTTATTCGTTGTTGGATATTATATTGAATCGCTTAACGTGAAAATAGTGGCTCATACAGTAAAATTTTATAGGCCATTTAAATAAAGCTCGACGAACATTGTGCAACTAATATTAAATTCGCTTTGTTAGCAGTGAAATCGCGTATCGGTTAGTATTTTTATTTTATCTGTAACATGTTAAAAGTGCCATGTAATCCATGTAAAAAAGAGATTCAACTCTTTTACAGTTTTATCGAAATAACAGCTGGCAGAAATAACATTAACATAAAAATATTGTGAATTAATGCAATCAAATTTCATAGGTCTTGACGTTTTGATCCAGCTGTGACCATAAACCTACTAATCTGCAGTAGTAACCACAGAGTAATTAATATATTATAGACTAGCTGTTGCCCGCAGCTCCGCTCACGTGGATGTCGGTTATCGCGGTAAAAAGTAGCCTATGTCGTTTCTCAGGCTCTAGACTATCTGTGTACCAAATTTCATTTAAATCGGTTCTGTAGTTTTGGCGTGAAAGCGCGACAGACAAACAGATAGACACAGTTACTTTCGCATTTATATTATATAACTATATATACCAACTATAACTTATATAATTATCTAGTTATGCAAGTCAGCGAAAAATGGATGAAGTTCCACCAGATTTTTGCCGACTAACCGTTCCGTGATTAATCACAACGATATATAGAGAAGTTTTAAAATGTAAAGACCTAAAACGATGCAAGACTGTCTACATAATAAGAAGATTTTAGGAAGAAGAAGAAGATATTACATCGATATCTTATCGATATCTTTTTCAAATTAACCTCCTCCTTTGCTGTTTATGTTTTGTTTTTATTTAGTTATTCACATACATAGTGCGCAATGGTTGATAAAGTTCTTGTACGCGACCAGGTACTATGGAAATGTCACACTAATTCAGATGAACTTTCAGTTATTCAATACACGCTGGGAAAGCTTAACAGAGAGTATCGTATAAATCCACGTTATTGTATCGTGGTTGGTTAAAACAAATGCTCTATATATCTTGGTTAGGAAGATTAATTGGGTTTTAAAACAATACTAGCTACATATTCTGTATTACGGTGGTTTTACTATGCGATTTCCGGCGCGAAAATAATATGAGAAGGCGTGTGTTTTACAAATCAAGGGTTAAATGTGGACAACGTTTCAACATGGACAAAAAAAGTGGTTGTTGAACGTGGAGTAAACCTAAACTATAACAAGTGCAAAAATATGTACAAAATCTTTTTACAGAATGTCAGATCGTAAATAGAATACAAATATCATCCTCCTTCGTCCTTAAAAGAAAAAAAAAAAAAATTGTCGCACAGACAAGTCATAATTATTTTATAATACACCTTCTTACTCCATTCCACATAAACATTACTCGCTCTACAAAACTAGTAAGTCTTAAAATAAGCACCAGTTACAGCCAGTTATAAATTGCAAGGTTTAACGGAAAAAGTTTGCTAACGTCGCCCGCCTACCGACTAGAACCCGATTTACCTCATCGAGATAACAACTTCCTACCACCGACCTGTTGGGATATTTTTAATTTTCTAATCAATATGCGGTAGAAAAAACAATCTTAATTTCTTCGGAGACAACACCTTTTGCGGTGAACTTTTCCTGTCGGCTGATAGGGAAAACTGAAAACTTAGGGAAAGTACGGAAACAATGGTCGAGATGTTAAGATAAGGACTGACGGAGGTCGGTATATTAAGTAACCTGGAACGGGTTGTAATTTTTTTGGATGATACCCTCTTTATAGTTTCGAGGGAATGTTGAGTGAAATACCTGCTTTGTAAAGAAGATAACTTAGTTTGGAAACCACCTACTGACATTTATTTTCTACGGTAACCTTTTTACTTTTAAGACTTTATTATTTTTGTTATTTAAGGTAATCGCGGATTCTACTGTAGGTGTTTATGAAAACAAATTAAATAACTCTTGAAGTATACGAAAACAAGATAAGACAGAGCTAAGCCTACACCTACTCAGCTTAAAGACATTCTCAGAAATAGTACTTAACGCAAATGCCGCGCCCTCTAAGAATCACTCAAAAAGACGACGATTCTTAAAATAGTAAAACACAGTCTCACAGTCCTACAAAAGGCATATCACTCACAAACAATCTCATGTTTATCTGAACATCGCTTTGATATACATATGTATGACGTCACAGTCAAAAGGCAGGCAAAAGTCACATCCAACATGATTTCGCCTCTAGAGACAGACCGTCAGTCAACAAAATAAACTTATAAAACCCGAACAGAAACATTTTATTCGTTTTTTTGTGCGGTTTGCCTCACTGCCGTCGCAAAAGCCCATGGCGCCTGTTAAATTAAAAATCAACTTTTTGAAAAAACATTTTGATTAATCTCTGTAATGGCGTGCCGTATTTAGAGATATACAGTTTAAGCTTTTATTATGTTTGTGGTTGTGGCTGTATTTGCTTGAGGGAGCCAGGGACTTCAGTTTTTTGGATAAGATTATCTCTTTTCCTCGTTCTTAATTAAAATATTACGAGAGTTCTCTTGGTTTCCTGTTCAAAATTAGCTGAAATTATGTGTATTACACCTACGGAAAATTCACTGCAACAGCATAGCTTTTTTCGTAAGATTACTTAGATATGAATCTTTTACTTCTAACAAAAATCGAATTACTGATTAGGTATTTTGATGATAGTGAACGTCAATTTAATTTTATTGTAATGTCACCTCAAAAATAATATTGAGACAAGTTTGAATCATGTATATTGTTTTTAACAATTACGTTGACAGCATACAATTATGTTAATCTGATAAATAAAAAACGCTTACCTAAAAATGAGTTTGAGTTGTAAAGTGAACATTAATCAGTTCGTGTATCCGGGCTACTTCCCGCTGTACCTTCATTTGGACTGTTTTTGTACTTAACTGAGTTTTAATTGACTAAACGTTATGTGCTAGCTCCCAACTTGGCACTTGTCAGAACCAGAGAGTTTCCGACGGCTAGCATAAATAATAGCGGAAAACATGTCGGTTAGACTAGAATGCAATGAGTTTTGTTTACTAGCTTGTTTGACGACCCTCGTGATCGAGTGGCGTACACAGGTTTTCAAGGTGTCACCATCTCTAAGGTCCCAGGTTCGATCCCCGGACGAGTCAATGTAGAAAACTCACTCTTCTACATTGTCTCGGGTCTGGGTGTTTGTGGTACTTTCGTTGTATCTGATTCCATAACACAAGTGCTACAGCTACTTACTTTGGGTTCAGAGCAATGTATGTGTTGTTGTCCACATTTAGGTATTTGTTTCCAGTTGCAAGTTGACCGCTCAAAAATTAAATTTATCCGTCTACCAATTACTTAGAAGATATTTTTTTTTTTTACTTCTCTACCTTTTGGTGATTTGCTCGTGAAACTTGTAAAATCTGTGTTGAAATAACATTTAAGTTTGAGTTTACACTAATTACGATACCTAATTAATTATCAGAGATGTACCTATAGGTACGTGTAAAATGTCACGTAAAAACAATTACACTTACAGTCACCTAATTCACCTTATAACAAAAATTTGTGAAAAACTAAAAAAATACCTATAAGGGTTAAAATTTATATTTAATTACTTATCAAGGCATAAAATACGCAGCTTTTATAATGATTAAAGTTGTGCGTATTTAATCTTGTTATATAAATGTGATCATAAAGTTTAATGTTAAGAAAAGTGTGGGTAACCGCTTTATCTTCAAGCTTTAAAACTGGTATCGAGTTAGTGATAGTTGGGAACTTTTATCTTGCCTTAAGTTATGAATTTAGGTCTTGACTACACATAGATTTTTTAGATAAGATTAGATTTATCATTGTGTCCACATACCTATTAGAAGCGGCAATAGCCTAATGGCTAGGGTGACGGCCTTGTGATCGAGAGATCGCAGGTTCGATCCCCACTCAAGATGCAAGCATATTTAGCTTAGTTGGAGGGGTTAACAAGATTGCTAGTAATGTAAATTCCACCCTCATTGCTAGTGACCTTTAAAAAAGTTGGTAAGAGCAAATTTAATGTTTAGTTGGTACACTTCAAATGCTTTATTTATGTCTGTGCACGTATTCATTACTTACGGTTTCGATATTGTTTTGTTTAACTGTCATGTCTGTCATATTGTAGTTAGCAGCAAATTATGTAAAATATATCGGTTGTAATTATAACTACATTTTATTGAAGATTCATATCATATGTAACCGTCATCGACAATGTCCCATTTATAATGAATGTTTATTTTAGAAAAAATGGTTTTACAAAGTAAGTCTTTATTGTTTAGCTATTAAGCTGTGATTAATTTAATTACGACGAATTAATTATTAGTTTTCGTTATTTCATAATTAGCTTTTTATACTATCTTATTCAATTAAACTTATTTCGTTCGGGTTAGAAAATGAAATTATTTTATATCCTTGAAAATTTAGAAAAGAAAGAAAAGAACAAAAATCATTTACCAAAGAGCGCGCACAACGGCTTAATAACTAAATAACACAATAATTTATAAGAACAAAAGAAGAAAAAATTTACCTACCCCCGAATACTGAAACGTAACTTAAATTTAAGACGTTCTTAAATGTCTATCTGATGCTACTTTACACCTTCAAGTGACAGAGAAAGCACGTGACCTAATGGCAACTTAAAACTGAGTGAGGTTTCAGTATTCGGCTATCAAATTATCAAATTTATAAAAACGTTGAACGTAATCAGTCTACATATGAAATCGAAAATCTCACGCGCAACTCGCCGAATGCCCTCGAGATATAACAGGTGCTCGTAAGTATTAGTAAAACGGCGATTAATACAAAAGGAGTGCAGCACGTAAACACATCAGTGGCGGTGCCAAGAATCCCCGGCGTATACTTAGCAAGAGCCGGCAGCAGCCGCAACGAACATGAGACTGGAGACACTGTACAGGCATAACAGAAGTACCACAACCTTAAATCATTGAGATTATAATGGCTAAGGAAATGTTAAATAAACGGGAAGTTCTATTTTCCAATGATATTTACTTCAGTCAAATCCGTTTCTCCTTTATCGAAAATTGATTTCAGTCTATGAAAAAGTTTTCGTGGTCGTCTCAGCCGTTGGACATCCACTGCTGGCCATAGGGCCTGCATGCTTCGCCACTGTCACTTCGGTCTTGTGCAACTTGAAACGCATGAATTGCTTTAAAAAATCATCCACTATAAATGTTTCCAATAGTACCCAGGGGCCTAGGAGTAAAAACTGTAGGTATATGCATTTATGCAGTTTAAACAAAATGCTTCAGCAACAATGGGTGACTTGAGGATAGAATAAGATCCAGTTATACAAGGTAAATTGGACCAAAAAACGATATTCAGAAAAGAAATAAAGCCATTTTATTTAATTTTACCTATTTATATTGTACATGTTATATAAGGCTCATGTAACTATAACTCATATCTATAACATCGATTTAATTTTATAAGCTACTAGCTGCCCCCGCGACTTTGTTCGCGTGTTTTAGTTTCAACGGTTTTTAATTTTTGCAACATTTTTCATTTATGCTCCGCTCCTATTGGTCGTAGCGTGAAGTTATATAGCCTATAGCCTTCCTCAATAAACGGACTATCCAATACAAAAAGATTTTTTCAATTCGAACCAGTAGTTCCTGAGATTAGCGCGTTCAAACAAACAAACAAACAAACAAACTCTTCAGCTTTATAATATTAATATAGTATAGATGAAATTTCATTTTTTTTTTTTTCAAATTCTGTGTGTGATTTTTTTTATTGTTCTTATCTGGACCAACATATTTTATTTCTTTCTAAAGAAATGTCAATTGTTATAACGCAATTAGGGGTAACATCTGTCTTGTAACTTGACTTCCAAATTCGATAACCGCGCACCCGGGGGCACCCGACCGCTTTCTAAGATGACTGGCGTGCGATTTCTTATCGAAAACACGTGAGGAAATTACCACTTTCAGACGACTCAATTGGCCCAATTGCTAAGCGTTTTCCTCAGCTGATAAACACAAATTTTACTCGAATTTTGTATGTTTAAATATTAGGATAGCTGCACATAGGTACGTATCTAGCTCATTAAGAAAAGTTAAATTATTTACCTACAATTAATTGTCGAAATATTAACAAACGTGAAACTACCAATTACTATCTAATTTGTCGAATTAGCTAATTCGACAGGAGATGATTTCCTAATGTGAATTACAGTCGACTATAATGAAAGTAATTGTTTTTGGTATACAATATTATATTGGATAATGTGGCATGGGCGTTATAGGTACGAATTTTACGACTTTTTTTTTGAAATTTCTCTCTATTCCGCTAATTAGCCATTAGCACTGGTGTTGCCTTTAAAATAATCTCTAATGCTACGATTTAATTTAAGAAATAAGGTGGTCTAACTTTCAGTTATGTAATGTAACTTTTATGTAATGAAGTCACCTACGATAGTACCTACCATGGAAAATAAGAGACGTATGTGGACGGAGCCCGCGTGAGAGAAAATTTTCACAATTTATCCCGTATCAGTCATTCCACACGTGTATAGTATTTTTACCTAAAGATCAATGTGAAATTATTAATATTCCATTTAAATAAAGTCTCTTTTTAAATGCATAGGTTTTCGCTTAGAATCTTTTTGCGGTGCTTTAACGAATCCTGTAGCTTTGTTTTATGTAATAACTATACTATTTCTAATGTCACTCTATATTCTATGGTACTTTAGATGTTATTACTTTAATGATTTTATACAGTATACTAAACTCAAACGAATTTTAATTCGTAGTTTTAGTAAGGCCATCGAATAGCTTGTTAACTACTCTGCTGGCTGGTTTACAAGTCCGACTAACAAGATGACTTATCTAACAGGCTAATCGGCAGCGTGGTCGGCAGCTAGACGCTAAGCTTTCATCAGTAAAGGGCACATATCGATTCTTTTCAATCTAACATACGTCCATTGACTGTTGCACCAGTTAAATAAATATAGGTAGTTATGGCCGTTAAATAAATTGAAAAAAAATACAACTAAGGAGGAGAGATAAGTGCGTTTTAGTGCTTTATGCATTCAGCATTGATGAAGAGACAGTCAATACCCGACACACATTTTAGATAATTGCGGTTATCTTTCAAAAAATAAAAGCGTGTTATTAACAAATGCTAAAAAGATTTGCATTAATTAATCAGAACCATCTCGATCACATAAGCTTTCAAACACAAAAATCCGCTTAATAATCGTCAGACAAGTTAAACTTATAACACGCCTCTTTACGTTGCAGGGTTAATAAAACAGTTGCAATTAATAACATGATTTAGAAAAGAAGGGTTAAAGAAGTCTACTACTGCGTGTTTTGATCACCCATTTATCCCATTCCCATTGTCAATTACCAGCCTTTTCTGCCCTATTGCAGGCCTTTCCAACCTTGCACTAAATAGGCACATGAGCCCTATATTTAAAATAAATAAATATGATAACACTGCGCACTAAAAAGAACACATGAGGGTATTCTTTAAATTGTCAACTTAAAAATTTCTTAAAATTCTTTAAGTGTCAATCTTTTACGAGTAAAAGATTTAATTTCAACTCTTATCTTTAAGCTACACTTCTGGTCCTCGCCCGTAGGTTGTCAACAACTAAAGCTATGGTATGTTTACATCGCACGAACACATGCGCGGCCAACGAATGCTCCTTGTTCCGACACAGCTTTACATTGTACCATGAAGATTTATTTGTATCGCCTTCAACTATAACTTTGGGGAATGAATCGGCGATACTAATTTATTGTCATATCCTTAACAATTATGTTTTGTATCATAAGAGGTAAGAGGCTACGCGACTGGGTTTTTCTCCATACAAACTTATTCCGCTGTTTTCTTCGTGGAAAATGCTTTTTAAATGATATAATGTTTTTTTCCAAGAGATCTCAGTTTACTTAATCCATGTCCCTATTATTTTGTTTATTCTTTTCAAAATATTTTCACTTACAGAAAAATGACCGTACAAAACTACTAAACTGCCGGTTTTTACCGCTGTGTTCAGACGACTATCAGACAAATTTGATAGGATTTGCGCGCATACAAATTAAATTTACTGCAACTTGATAAACAATTGAGTTTTATGTTAATTTTGAATATATTTCTTCCTTATCTGTAGATTTACGAATATACAAAAAAATATTTTTAAACATTACTTTTTATATACTTGAAAATACATTACATCAAGGTCCCTGTGCTATTTAAACTCTGGTTTGTACAAATGCAAACCATTACTACAATAATTAACAAATTAGCCATCGCTATTATTTCCAGGCAAACCTTATCACCGGAAAGGTAAATAAGTATTTAAAGCAATAAAATAACAGCGTCAATGAAAATACCATTAATTTACAACGGTAAACAATCATTTAAAACGTTCCTATCTTTTATTGTAACAGTTGAAAATGACATGCATCGACAAAACCTATTATGCTGGCTATCGGCATTCACAATACTGAAGCAAAAACAATATTTTCACACGGCAGATTAAAAACATGCATTTTTAACGAACCTTCGTCACAGCCTGAGTATTATTTTAATCGAAAACAGAACTTTTAATTAACACGCCGACATAACTCTTTGTATTACATAATCAGTTATAATAACTTTTTACAGGACTAAAAAGACGACTGTTAAAATAAAAATAATGCCACCTATATCAGTAAATATTTTCATCAATAATGGGGAAGATAACTAATTTGTTTTTTTTAAATGGCCTTCAGATAGACAAATTTGTTTGTTTCTGCTTCACCTAAAGGTTGACTGGTAGAGAATACCTTCTGGCATGAAGTCCGCCTATGTACACTGTGCATAAAGTATTAAATAAATAAAAAATATTAGACACATTTTTTTTTCAGTTTTTAAGTAACCTATATTAATAAAAATAAAATAGTAAAATACAATTAATTTGAAATGTCGATGACGTCCCGTATTTGTCATTTTCTTGCGAACACATGACGTCATTTGTCACCACTCCTGAACTTTGGTTCGCTTTATCTGCTTAGTTTTTCTTATTTGGAAAAAGCAAAAATGCCGTGTCCAGTATTATTTACTGACGGACTAAATAGATTTTGTCTTTCATTATTAACCATCGAAACGTATAAACGGATTGAACATCGACATCGATAGTAATCTCCTCACATCTTAAAATCAGTAAAAATCTAACATTCAACTGTTTTATGAAATAGTAGAAGCACATTCAAACTGTATTAAATACACTGGGAACAGACACTTCCACATATTTTCCTTAGAATATCTTTTTCCACAGCCCCAAACGGTGCTGGGGTCGTTTCTTTTTCCCCTTTTAATTGTTACGCGCTATCTAGGTCTTTTCCAAGCAGAGAATATTTTTTAATGAATATACTATTGGTGTAACGGGTACAACTTACTTTCCACTGCAGATATAAACGATGAATGCGTGTGTATTGGCAAACCTGAAGTAGGTACTGCGACCACTGGGTATGTGTGGTCGTCTTCCTTTAAGTTTTGATCATAAATTTAATTATTGTGCTTTTTTTACCATATATTGTTTTGTGCTTAATTGTTTTTGATTTCTTTTCTTACTTTTTTTATTAGCTAATTGCGTAATATGTGTCAATATGTAAATAAAACTCGCTGATAAAAGTATGTTTTAAACTTGAACAAAAGGTAAATCGTTCGTACATAAACAAATACTATGTATTCTCACTACGTATCATTTACGGAAGCTCCACGACTCAAGCTCCTGACTTATTTAATCCATCGGATGGCCATTAAATTGCATTTAATTCTTAAGCTAAGTTTAAGCTTCTCTCGGAACCAAATGAATGGTTTAGTAAAACGAGAGATGCCTACAGGGTTGTCAGGTGACAGTCTAATTAAACCGTTTGATAATTTACGACTAAAATTCATAACATATTCGTGGAAGATTTTCCTAAAGAAAGATGGGAATTCCAGTCTAAATTCTACCTTTAGTTGCAGTAAACTTCAACAGATAAAACCGATCTTCTCTTCCTTAGGGCGGATTTTACTAACACCAGATAGTTTTGTCCGAGGAATAGTTTTGAATTTTTGATATTTCTTCCAGGCAAAATCTGTCAGACGTCAATTTTAATTTGGATAAGTCCGTCAGTAATAAATCAAATATTATTTACATACTTACAGACTCCATACTAATGTCCGGGGTTGAAACGCTCGGGACGTGGGGACCAGGTGTACAAGCTCTTTTTAAGGAACTATTATTATTATTGTTATTGACAAAGATGTAGATGAATTTTTTGATGCTTGTTAGCCATTATTAAATAATTTTGCTCTTCTTTTTATTTACTTAAGTTAAGTTTTGTTTTTGTAGAAATTGTTTGTAGTGCTGTAAATAAGAATATATAATGTGATTTGTGTTGCATGTTTTATTTTGCTAGTGTTTTTAATATTGAATGTTAAGAATTAATAAAATCATGTCACGATTTATGAGAAAACCCTAGCGAAATGTATCTTAGATATTCCAGTCAAGAGTGTGGGAAAGACCAAAAACTACTTGAACTGTCTTCCAAATTTGACATGGGCGTGACATGGGCCACATTAGAAGCGTGAACTTGTACTTACATAACTCCATATCCCAAGTGCGCTTTTCCTAACTGTGTAAACAATTTGCGAAACAATTTTCCCAACAGAACGAATTATATCGAACATTTCCTGAATAATCCGTCGTTCCGTATTCGTTGAATATTCAAATGACTGGTGTTATTAAATTTCTGCGGATCGCCTTTTAATTTGCTCCGTAGGTATTTCAAGTTTCTTCACGGAATTAAATAGACAATATTTTACGTGGTAAATGAGTCTGAATTTAATATTTTTAAATGCTAACCAGTGTTTTTTGTTTAAAAAAGAACCCTTTTTTCCTTCATTCGTTTGTTTGTGAGCCGGTATTTTAAGATATCATCTTCATCATTCTCCTGGCCTTATTTCATTTGACTTAGGATCTACGTTTTGTCTGTTTCCTCCTTTCAGACTTATCAACCATCCTCTAAGAACTTCTTCCTTAATGATATGATCATGTTACACATCATACTTCCATGTTTTGTTCGTCACCTTCTCTGTAACCTTAGGTATTTCAAAACATACATTTGAATTATTATCAAAATACAATTTAACTCTTGTAATCATAATCGGATTCGATGTAATCTCTTTGTAAAAGTTGATAACGAACGGATAGACAAAGCTAAACAGAACAACCCAGTGTCCCGTAAAATGCAGTTATTTGGAAACTACCGGGCTAATTGGGCCTGACCTGTTACTGACCTGTTACTGACCGGATTGATGAATTTAACTTCTTATTGGTACAAAGGTATATTTGTAAGTAAGATTAAAATGATATGGTTTCAATTGGTTATTGGTTCAGACTAGCAACGTTCTTGGTGCAATGGTTTTTTGAATGTTTACTTCTGACCAGGTTTTCCTGAATACGTTCGGGACTAAGTCCATTTAATGTAGCAATATTTATTATAAAAGTACAATAAATTAAAATTCGGTTACTGTAAAATGGATTTCAAAGGTGTATTTTTCCAAATACTTCGCAAAAGTTCTGCTTTTGTCGCTATTTTTAACAAATAAAATAACAAGAAGCTGAGATTTAACTTCGCTACTTATGCCCTGCAGCCATTAGTTATATTGTTTGAACGGGTGAATTGTACTAACGGGCATGCCTTTAGAACTAAGCTTGAAGCAAACAACTAAATAAGATTTTAAAACTAATTACACTAGTGACAAAAAGAACGTCTGTTTCTTGTTAATTTGTTTCTGGACTAATTGAGCTGGCCATCTCCTAAGAGCTTTTAATTGTGTGTCTGTATGTGCCCATTTATATTAAGCTTGCTGTACCCTCGCATAATTGTTTAAATATAATATATAAATGTATAATTGATTAGAATATAAGATTGTGTGTATTTCTTTAAGAACTAGCTGTTTCCCGCGGCTTCGCCCGCGTGGATGTCGGTTATCGCGGCTAAAAGTAGTCTGTCTTTTCTCAGGCTCTAGAGTCTAGACTATCTATGTACCAAATTTCATTTAAATCGGTTCAGTAGTTTTGGCGTGAAAGCACGACAGACAGACAGAGTTACTTTCGCATTTATAATATTAGTAGAGATAGTAAGGATTGGCTTTTGACGAACATTAGTCATTAATATCATATCTGTCTGTAAACATCAGTTTTTTCCGCTGAACTATAAAACTGACGTCACTTTATCCAATAAATGGTTCTAACAATTTTACCTAAGCTCGCCGAATACAAATACATTTAAATAAGTATTGTCTGGGTTTGCTCAGACAATTAAGTAACCCCCTTCCACTCAATTAACTGGTACGGGGTGACAGACCGTTAATGCCCTTATGTTAGTATTCGTTCACTGATCACTAGTACTTTGAAAGTTAAGTAGTTACCTTGCTAAGTAAGTGTGAACTAAGTAAGTGTTTTAATACACACAGCTATTACTAAAGCTTTAAAAACACATACTTATTTGAGAGTTGTGTTTTGCTTTTTGTTTGCGTATGCATGAAAAATGGTAATTAGGCGTGGAGGTTGGTTATATTTTATTTTTAATTGTATAATAACTTTCGTGAGATGTATTCTTAATTTATTAAGGAATATTGACGGTTTACTCACGCGCATTCTCGGGATCGCCCGACTAGTTTCAGAATCAATAGTTTTAATCATGAGCTGACGCGGCGGCGGGGGAATCGCCAGACTCCGTTTAGAGTTTTGAAACGCTTTATATTTTTTTAACAAGGAATTTAATCCTTGTGTCGCGGGGGGTTTCACAAACATTCAAATCACATGCACAAAGAACACCCAGACTTGGAACAAGCATTTGTGGGTCACACACGAACGTATACTTCATATTCCTTTAAAAGTAAATCCAAACATAGGTTAATATTGACATAAAAAAATGTCGCTTTACACGCTAATCTTATTAGAAAAGCACTGGCAACACAGAGGAGAGTGGCCAAGGAGGTCTACTATGACCAGCAGTGGTCTATACCTATTCAAACCCGATGACATTGGTATAGCAATCTCAAATAGTTATCAGACCCTCTTAACCTGACATAAATGACGACAGTACACTTCTTAAAATTTTCATTCTATAATATTAAAAAGTTGTAAAACCTAAGGTCTAAATGTGTAACTTTTATACACCTGAACCATTAACATTTTTCGGTAATATAAAGAAAAAGGCATGAAGGAAGTCGACACTTTAACGGTGGCTGATAGCGATTTAGATAACATTGCAACGGCACTAAGCAAAACGACCTTTAGATAAGGATAGAATGACGGAACCGACTATGTATATACAGTAACTGTATAGGGCTATAGGAAGACAGACATATTGTTTTATGAATTTTATTCACAAGTACAAAGTGGTATTTATGTATGAAGATACTATAAAAAATATTGTTATAATCCCGCAAAATATCTTGATGCTCGGAGAATAGGTTGAAAATACAGTATTTAAAAAAGGAAAACAAAAAACATCCTATTAAAAATTATGGCTGGCAAACTAAACAATATTCCAAATAGTAAATAGTTGATAACATTACGACGTCGTACCTACATCCTTTAAAAACTAGCTTCGATAATACAGTATGATTGTATATACCTTCGATCAAATATGCTATGATCGAAGGTCCATACCAACTGCGGGCTGACTTGTGCCAATCACTATATCTGGTAGGACGAGGGCAATTGACAACCTATCCATCTGTTTGTTTTCTACCCAGGATTGGAATTTCACATTATTTGTAGTGTAGTGAAGGTATAGGTCATGAACCGTATTGAATAATCGTAGTATATACATAATATAATGATTGCTAAAACTAAATCAAAAAAACGTGTGCGTCTCGGGACGCCCGTACTTAAACTAACTTCCTACCGCTGCTGTATGCGTGAGAGAAAGGGAAGCAAGATAGACTGGCGCTTTACGTAACAAAGCGGATTACCCTCCCATAAGAAGTTATCACTTCAAAAATATACTGCTATTTTTTGTTATTTATTTCTACTTTTATTTGCAAACAGATTTAGTTCTCGGTCGATTTTCGACATCCAAAACAAAGTTATATTTAATTAGAATTAATCATAACTGTGGCCATAATCAAACTGTGTATTCTCAACAAACTCGTCCCCGATTTACATAACAGGTGAAGTAAGCACTTTCAATCTATTAAGTTGGCTAACCTAACAAAGTTTCGCAGCCTCGTTTCCCAACGCAAGTCATCCACAAGGGCAAATATTAATAAAATTCAAAATGGACATATAAACAGAAACTATGCCGAATAGGGTTTGTTCATGCGAGGCATACATGTTTTGTACCGCTGCTGCATATTTATGTGTTAATCAAGGCAGGCAGCTGTTACCTACATAGCACATTACTGTTGTATGTTTACATGTCTTGAACGTATATCTTGGAACAAAGCCTAGCTTGAATATTTTGGCAGCTGAGTTACAATGTTTGCCTACCTCTCTTACAGGGCTTCGCTAAATTAAATATTGAACTTATAACACAGGAAGTAACAATATTATACTTAGGTACTTGTATCTTGTCTGTAAGATCAACAGGAGGTAATGCCAGTTTACACAAACCCCGATCTTAGTGTTTATACAAGTGTAACTATGAATAATCATGACTTTATAACAACTTCCCTTTTCTACAACAGGCTTAAAATATGTACGTGGATTGTAATTATTATCTGACTGGCCTGTTGGTCTAGTGGTTACCCTGACGGAGTTCGATGACTACCCAGAAAAATAATTGTGTGATGAGTATGACCATTTGTTCTGTAGTCTAAGTGTAATTTATCTATAATGTATTTAGAAATATATATACCTACGTATGTTTATAGTTGCCATAATACAGGCTCTGCCTAGTTTAGGATCAGATGGCCCTGTGTGAGTTGTCCCAAGATATTAGTATATATATTATTAATTTGTTATTAAAACAAAACCGTTGTGCATAATGGATGAATCAGAAAGACTATGATTGACAAGTTCTGTGGAAAGTATAAGTACAATAACTATAAAGAGGCTGACCATAAAAAATAACGTTTTGGACAGAATGTAACAATAAACGATCATGAGTATTAATATTATAATTTTATGAACATTGTCCTGTTTCCTTGAGGAGTAATCCTTCCTAACGTCTTTTGTTGATTTTACAAGCGAAACCGGGAGTGAAAGCCGAGCATCTTATTTCGGAAGCCACGTTAAGGAATGCAGTTAATTAAGCCAATTTAGGGGATGCCAGAACGCTTTCGACATTGTCCGAATTATTTAGGAAGAGTAATGAGTTACATTCTTACTTTATTCATTAATATTAATGTTTAATTTAGGAATGTGTTTTGTATATTGAATGAAGAAAGACGCAGGTTAAAGTTTGCTACGTTAGGGTTTGAATAATTAAATCGTAGTCAAGCGCGGTTCAACTTCCCCTCACTTCATTTGACATACAACCTGACGCGGTAAAGTACGGAACTCCGATAGCGGTTTGATAATTAAGTGCTTTAAAATTATGCATTACTGTCAAATTTAGTTTATACAGTATTTCTAGTCGTAATGTATAATTAGCTAGTTATTACTTTTAGAACGGATAAAGGGACTCCGCATCAATGAATTCGAATTTGTTTTGTCTATATCAGAAGACCAAGTAGTCTGTACCCGACAACCTTAAATAAGAAATAAAAAAACTTACTGTTAAGTTAGAAATAAATGTACTTTGAAACTTTTATTAAAAAAGCAGTCCTATATTTTTTGTAGATAGCAGTGTGGATACTTTAATTTAATTATTTCTTCTAACGATACAGAAAAGATATTATCATCTAAGACTCTTAAGTTGTAGTTAAAGCTCGGGATAAGACAGCCCACTCTATGTTTAATTAAAAGAACACGTTCGCATGCCCCACTCTATTCCACTAAGAGATGTTAATACTTGCATTAAGAAATGCTTTGACAGGGGAAAAGTAACAAAATTATTATAATAAGCTAGTTAATTTGGGTACTGCAGACAGAGTCCATAGTGACTCTTCATATGGAGATTAAGTTTGGATATTTCAATTATGTAAGCTTATGTGTTTGCTGCACAATGCTAGAGAATTGTGTTGTAAATCTTTACTATTTATTTTTTGCAAGCTACGTTATTTGCTGTCATAAATGCACGGTTACTATGATTCCCATTTAGCAGATAGATGGTACGACCATAACTTCATAATAATAATTAACTATGAATAAAATTTCATGAAAATATAAACGTCTTAACTAGGTATGTTTTTAAAGGAGGTAATCTTTTGAAGCCTGTCAGTGAATGCACATAATTATATCACTTTATAAATAAATAATAAGTATCCCCATGACAAGTCTTTATTTAAACTTTATAACCACGTCGTATAACTTGAATACGCAGGTAGAGTATATGACCGAATAAACTCGAGATTTACCTCCACATCTATTCGTTAGTAGACATTCCGTATTCGGAAGTCTTAAAATCTAAAAGTGCTTCAATGCGATGCGAGAAGAGCTCTTCTCGGTTTACTGCGAAAGATCATATTCTTTAAATTATATAGATTATAAAAGTTTAATGTGACATACCCTTCTTGCGGGTAATGCAGAACTTTTATGTGATAATAAACCACACACCCATATCTCGGTTCACGAGATTTATTGTTGCGTTTTACCAATTGACGTTTGATCCCATACGTTAAAGGGCAATCTAATTGCCGTTTACAGGCCACTTCACCTTAACCCAAACTTCTATTGTGATTTATCAACAAAAGCTCAACACTATCCAACGCTTTACTTTTGTCGTACACTAGCGACCACTAAAAAGACATCAGCAAACATTTTAAATGAAAACGAAATTTCTAACACGACTTCTAATTAAATATAAAAGGCTTTTATTAAAATGAGGCGCACGTCACAAGCAAGGTTCTAGAACCGCAGGACTTTGATAAAAAATTAAATGTGAAAATAAAAAGTCTTTGGCCATTTGAGATAGCTTTATTCTAACGTATTTTAACGTGGAGGTCGCATGCAATCTGAACACTGAAATGGTCAGACATTGTAAGTGTTTGGTAGCACGTGTACTTAAATATTTCCAACTAAATCTTGGCTTTACAAGTATCGGTCTATTTCGAACTACCCACAACTAATGTGGACTATTATTATTAGTGTAAACTATTCGTAAACGCTTACATAATCGGAATATATACATATTTGGTCGTATGTTACTGACGTGCATAACATTGTTTCGATATAAACTCGGATAACAATGGCCTCGGGAATTTTTGTTCGTTCGCTTTATTTTGTTTCGATTGATGTGGGAGCCTGTTCAATATAATTACTGTCCATTAACGTATTCAATCACTTTAAATTTTGTTGCCGTTTTGCTACATTGACTGCATAAGTTTTCATTATAAATGAAAAGCTTTTAATGTCAGTCCAATTGAAATCGGAAACTCCCGAAAAATTACGTGTTAAATAACATTTGCTAAGGAAATAAACCACTTCGAAATTGATTTCAATTGTACCTACGTCAAACTTTGTTGATTTAAGTCTCCATCCGTTCTGTGGCATGCATTGTGTCATGGCTGACTGTCACAGTGACACTAGACTTGTTGTGGAATTGCGAACAATGTAAAGAGTCAATCCATCAGGAATCCGCCGACAGCTACATACACACACTGTATTGTGTCACGCCATAAATATGACGTCACTACTGCAGTACCGGATTATTTCTGCAGACATGATGGTCGGTAATTGGCGCGAGAATGACAGCAGTTCACTTCTGTCGAGTGTCGATCGTCAAACGTCAAGTTAAGTTTTATTGCGCTTTATTTTAATAGTTTTATTCGTTTTCGATTACTTAATTATGTACGAATACTTTATTAAGTGACATGACATGATCAAATTAAACTACAGTATGAAGATAATGCGATTAAATCTTATGAGATCAATAAATATTATCATGCCAACTTCACCAAAATAGATAAACCATTCTACATTACATTAATCTTCTAATATATAAAATTCTCGTGTACCAGTGTTTGTTATCGAAGTCCTCCGAAATAGCTTGACCGATTTTTATGTTGTTTTTTTGTGTATATTTGGCTGATCTGAGAAAAAGTCGTATGTAAGTTTTTATAGCCCTAGGTTATGAGGGTGACCCTGGTAAAACAACGCTTTCCGAATCAGCAAGTAAAAATATACTTTTATAACTAAATTCAAATTAAATTCTCAAGGGAACGGCGATTATAACATGATGTCTTTTCTTGTACTTATACAAAACCCTCACCGCATTTTTATTTAAATTAAAAATATAATAAATTAGCCCCTGAATAGGGGAGTTTCAAAAAGCTATCAAGGAAACAGTCTTTAGTTAGACAGGATCGTACAGTTTAAGGGGTGCCTGTTTAATTTTCCTCTCAAAACTTTTACCGTATATCTCGGAAAGTATTTTCCTAAATTTAAGTTTTATTGAAAGAATTATAGACCTCAAGTTTAACATAGTCATTATTGTAAGAATTATGGAAATTGAGCAGAATGGAAATTTGTTCAATAACCAATTTACTACATCTGATTTAGTAATCAGAATATCTAAAATTTCGGTATATTTTATAACCTTCCTACTTGTTTACTCATAACACACGAATTCATATTTTGAAATAGAACAATAGCAAAGCTGGACCTTGTACTATGTATTTCAACTTAACACGGGTTTCTTGATCGTTTTAACAGTTTTTTCTACCTACACGATACCCTAAGCGTGGCATACATTTTTCTATAAAATCCTTTATGAGAAGGTCCAATTAGATACCAAATCAAAAGGGTGGTTTACATTTACATAATATTTAATATTCATTTTCAGTGAAAATTAAATAAATTTGGTCAATATTTAATTTGAATAAAGTATTGGAGCATGCTATAAACTGATATAAAAGGTTGAATAAATATAGGTAACTTGTTTTTAATCGAAACGAAATTCTACTTATATAATATATAATATTGTATGGTTAAACATTATAGACTTTCTGAACCACGACTGTTTCTTCTAAATCCAAAAACACACCGAATAAAACATGGATCATAAGCATAAAGCTGTCAAAACCCCTAAATAAAGGCCAGTCCATAAACGGTTTCATTATTCAAATTAAATTATACATCAGAACAGCTCCACAGCAATTATAATAATTATAATTAATGACAGTTATTAAATCGAATTCTCCAATAAATTGAATCTCGCGTCACTGCGTCACAAGCCCGATGCAATTCCCCGCGAAATATATACGAGTAACATATGGTTTTAACAGACCATTATTTTTTACAACACCTCGTTTGTTTTATATCCTTTTGACACATAGTAGCTTTATACATAGGTTATTATAAAGCGTGAAAATATCCTACGATTGGTATAATACCTACTCTATTACTATACCAATCGTAGGATTTTTTTTCTCGACCGTCTTTTGTACGTACCTAAAAGACTACAATATTCGATGTTATTTATTTGGTGCGCAAAATCTGAATCATCCAAAAAAAGAGAGTCTGATATTAAACTTCTAATCAGGCAGACAGAGGATGGGCATAAAAGTTTATAAAAAATACTATTTCTTCCTATTTGAATTCCTTTTTTTCGTTATTTTGTATTCGTTTATTCCGCCTCATTAGTAGAGCGCAACACCCCATCTACATAGTTACCTTCTCATCTGGTTTGGTAAATGGAAACAATTTACCCCGGTTTATAAACTACTTAATCTGTTGTCAAATCAATTAATCACTACGAATCACAGCGCTTAACATGATGTTTGATAGGTGATTAACTAATAGATGTGTTGATCAGCCTTTTAGAAACCTAGATAAAACATTTTTTACTACCATTTTTTCCCTAATCGGTTAATTCCTTTTGTCGCAAGGGGTTTCAGAAACATTCAAACCACATGCACAAAGAACACCCAGACTTAGAACAAGCATTTGTGGATGTTATTAATAATTGTCACATGCGAGGATCAAACCCGCTGTTCTATGCCACTCGTCTATCCGTGCTGTCAAAAGCTTATGGCAAAAGGATCTCAGGTAATCAGCTGACATAACTTTTCAACTCTATCAAAAACGTGACACGAGACACTTTATCAAAAGATTTTTAATCCATACAAAACAATGCAATACTACACACACTTTAACACAAATGAAACCGAAGTATAAGTTTCATACAACTCGATAGCCGTGCAAACATACAAATGAATCCTATACATCTATACAAGTATGAAATTCCACAGCGAATGAAAACTTTGGAAGCGAAACCGCACTCCTCGACTTGTAAGCGAGTGATACCAAACGGAGTAACATAATGAACACGAATAGTTTGATATAACATAAATAAAGAGCTGCCAGAACCATTCATAGAATTCTAAAATAGCAAAGATAAATTTCGTTGAAAAATAATTATTACTTTTCTTTTTAATAACTAAACCAGTAACTACAATTAAGTCGAACGAATACGAAACAAAGTACGAAGTTGTAGGTACCAATCTATATTTATTTTTTTGTTATAATTTATATAAAACTTCTTGCTTGAATGTACGAAAGAAAAATAATTTTCGAGGTTCAATTATTCAAAGGACGAACCAAACTGGCTTGCCTATAATATAAACAGTCGTTCCGCAAAAATGTTAAGTAAGGTCTATTTTAAGGAATAGCAACCCTAATACGCTGGATATCCCACGAAAGTTGTGTAAAGTGGCAACACCACCTATAAATAATGAAATAGTTGCGTAAGCATAAGAAATGGGTGAATTCGCAGAGTTCTTGACTTTATAACTGGGCTGTTTTGTTTAGTTCGCCTCAGCCCGAGGAGGCGCCCCGGGCGACTATGTCTTTAGATGTTTAAGGATAAAACACGATGTTTTCTATTGTCGTTCAAAAGAATATAACGCTCTTGATAATTGTCGAAAAAGGTATTTAGAGGACTGCCGATAAAATTCGTGTTTCCGCATATAAATTAATTTTAGCTTTAAATTTGAATGTTTTATTAAGCATGGCTTTTACATGAAATTCACGTATTATTCCATGTTTTGTTGTAATATACTGGATCTAAACTGATTCTGAAAAGAGGTAAGTGCAACGTGTCTTAATTTCAACTTGAGACTTAGAGCGTTGAGTACCTATATACGACGAGCTTGATTAATGTGTAACGGAAAATTATATATAAGGTCAGGTAAGAGTAGTTTGAAAATCAAAAAATGGATTTATAGTACCTATTTTATATGCCAATACAAACGAAAAACATCAATTAATAGAGCGCTACTATTAATTATGTAAGTTGTAAATATATTAGTTTAATCGAATTGGTACGAAAGTGATCGACTTACATATAATATTTAAAGTGTTATGTCAAATATATATATCCAACCACCTTTTTATATATACACAAACATACAAAAACCTTTTCTTTTTATGTTTTAATATGAATTAATAAATGAAGTTATTTTGTGATTGAAATACGGAAAGCTCATAGATAAAAACAATCACAATAGGATTCCGTATTCATTAGCAAGAACCAAGAACATAATTTCTAAATTAAGTATGTTTATCTCGCACCACTTGACTCTACAGTTTTTTTTTTTATTATTGATTTAGTACTTAACATTTTTATAACTCAATACTAATAAATACATTGTCACAGTAGCAATCGAGGACTGGCGGGTGCGGGTGTGTCACTAGAGACGTAGTTACAAGCGCGCTCGGAGGCGGAGCTTCTAGATTTACGACCAACAACTCCGTCCGCACTTAATTTATGACGACAAACTTTCTTCGCGCGTAAATAATAGTGTTCAAACGAATTAGCAAATTACTTGACGATGTCCCAACGTCATGTTGATGTCTCATGACGACCCTGTAATTTTCTTTCAAGTTAATTCGCGGTTAATGCGGAATTAACATCAGAACGTGAAGGTTATTTTGTTAAGAATAAATACGTAGAAAGTAATAAAAATAAGGATAAACAGTAATAGTATTTATCTTGAACATAATCTTAAATGGCTACCTAATTAGGGTAGCACGCAATAGTAATCGTAAGCGGTAGTTAGAACTCAATAGAACCGTACAAAAGGAACCCTTGTCCAAGCCATTAAGTTTAAACTTTATCAATTCGAGGAGAAACTAAGGCTACTTACATCGATTAAAGTTTTCAACAAACATTCAATTCACATTACTTGATCTCCGGATAGCAACAAGATTTTAAAGAATATTTGTAAGTTATACTTTATACACACGTAATAAAAATCTCACTATGGCTTTCGAGAGATCATTGATTACTCTACCATTTTTTGTGTCTTTCTCGACTCTATGTACCAATTTTCCGACTATTTTAATTTGTGTAGACTGTAAAGTATTAGTTTTGTTTAAAAACAGTACAGGCATAATGAACAGCATATAATTCGACAATACCTACGTTACGACTGCACGCACGCTCCTTGCGTAGCGTCGCTTTGCAAGCTAGGGTGCCTAAATAGACGCGTCCTGACTAAGCGAGCAGGCATTTGTCCTGTACTGAGGGACCTTTTGACGTAAATGTGTCAGACGAACCGGGCTTTTAACCTCAGTTTGAAGGTGAGGGAAACGTATGCTCTCAAATATAGTTTTTAAAGTTCATCTTTTATTTTTAGTACATAATAAAATACTTACACAAAAACCTTCCTCTTGAAACACTATCTATATCTGAAAACTGCATTTTAATCTGTTTAAACTACGCAAGTTTAAAAGTTCTATGCGTACAGACAGCGGGAGCGACTTTGTTATATACTATGTAAAGATAAAGATAGTCAACACTACGCCTTGCCTAGTCAGCAGACTCTTCAACAAGATCTTGTAACTCCCCGCAAATAAACGTCATAAAATACGGAAACATCACCGGATGAGCTGTTCTATTTATCTGTTGTGAAAATTTAAAAAGAACAAGCAGTTAAAGGTATAAGAGTCTAGTAAGCCTTTAATTATAAATCGTTTAATCTAATCTTAAACTTCATAACTAAACTAAAACAATAAAAACATTCTGAGGAGTCTAAATCACTAAAATTTTAGCTTTGTTAGTTGATGCGGAAATTATACGGTTATAAGAAAATAGCCACAGGGCTTACTTAAAAGCTTGCTAATAGAAAAGACTACGTTGTATAAAAAGAAACTTAAGAAAATTACAAATCTCTTCAAAGATTGTGAGACGTTTTTATAAGAAAAATGCTGTTACTGTAATTTAGATACCTACCTGCTGAAGCATTAAGTAAATTGCAAAAGCGTTTTGTCTGACGTATTCCCTCTAAGGGCAGTTCTAACGAGGGATCAATCAATCCGAGAACAGATCGGTGTTATAACTAATACAGTCTCACGAGAATATAAGCAGTAATAATGTTACTACTCACATTTAAGTGTCAACCATTAATTTTGTTTTATGTAGTTGTATTTCGTGCTGAAAATCTGACACTTTTAGCAATTTATTTTAGCTAAATCTCTATATTCACATAATGATAGCAATTTCCAAACAGCAATTTTGTAGCTCGAAATAAGTTTTACTTAGAGAAAACTTGGCGCACTGAGTTGTGTAGCCGTGTGTGTTAATTAACTCCATTCAAGCTTTCGCTTTTTTTAATACGAAACAAAAGCAGTCGGCCGCTAACAAAGCAATTATTTTCTTTGCAAAATTAATTATTTCCCTTGTATTGGTGTTCTGTTCTCTCGCTTTAATTACCGAAGTGGGTGCTACGTGTTGCGACTTGCGACTAATTGACCGTAACGCACACTAAAGTATACCGCCGTGCCACAGAGGGGCAAGCCCCGTAGCCCAATGCGAACTAATCATGCTATTAGGAAAAATAATTACTTTTATGTCATATGCAGTCGCGCATTCAAGTAGAAAATTTAATAATAAATATTATGCTTATAATATTAATAGTATTAATTAACTTTGAAGCAGAACACTATGGATGATAAAAAACGTTATTAAGTTTTATTTTTTTGATATTTTTCTAGACTTAGGGCAGCTTAGTTTCTTTGATACATTGCAAAAAAGCAATGACAATAGAGTTAGTTCTCAACAAAGTTAATCCTGAAGAAAATGCAATAGAAATACAATATACAATAAACAATCGTTCCAATACAAAGGACAAAGATTAAAAAAAATATTTTTATTCTTAAAAGACACCTTATAGTTTTTCTTCTTAGCAAACGTCTTATTCGTCGTTGCCAAATTGGTCTACTGATCCTACCCCGCTATAGTGGGAAATACAATTTTACCAAACAACAAGAGTCTGGCTAATGGAAATTAGCTTCCAGGGCTAATTGCTATGAATACGTTTAACATAAATCAACGGTGTTTTAAAAAACATGACGTGAGAAGGGAGAAATTTTTGGATAATAATACCATACTAATGGAAAATCTTTAACGGCTGAATATTTGAATATTCAAATGTAATTATCTTATTTACACCTGTTCGACTTTTGTTATAATAAATTTATTATTCAAAGTTGTAACTAACTATTGTTGCGTATGCAAAGAATAATATTATTAAAGATTCAATATAGAGGTATTGACTAAATATTTTTTATTTATTAACATAGGTTTAAAATAATTATGAAAATGTTTTTTTAAAGAAATAAAAGAATTAATATAATTTCATGGATTTTAATGTTAATATTTATACACGTATTGTTGTATAGTACAATAATAAATCAATTAGTTGGCGTAGTTAATACGGCGCCGAAATCCGCAAACCCCCATCTAATTTAATGTTGATAAATTGTATTTTTTATTAGGCTTGCAAGAGATTTATGAACTTCTGCGCATTATAGGCGAATGCTTTAAGCCCCTTCTCGACGCGAGACAATTTCATCAAGTCTCAATACATAGGTATAATTGTATTTTAATGTTGGTTTAGTAGATATTTAAGTATTATAAGATTCCAGAATAAAAAAATATCATTTAAGCTGATTGGATTGAGAAAAATGTAATAACATTTCTACAATGATTGTTTAGAAAATAAATTTGCAAGTACTTAAGTATTTATATAACTGTATTACAGTAACTCGAACACAAAGATTAATTAAATTAAACCCGTTCGTACACGAGGCGACGCCTCCTGCAATACAGACCGGAGATTCGTACATAACCACACGTCATTGGAGACTACTGTCGATAAACGGTCTAAAACCAACAAAAAAAATAATTAAAAAACGAAATATGGAAAAATATTAGCTGCAAAAGTAATCAGCTTAAACGATAATTCAATTCTAATTCAGATACATAATTTTCTTTAAATTACAACGGTCAAAACATTTTGTTCCAAACAGATTTATTTCTTAAGGTTCTAATTATACTTTAGGTTTTAATGGAAAATTTCCAAAGACAAGCGATTGACAACATTGTTCGAGACCACAAGACGAAGAGAAGAGATGCAGAGAGATATTATGAAAGATTTACTTACTTCATTTCCTTTGATCTAATATATGTTGGATATATGGAAAATAATAAGAATATTTTTATCTATACTAATATTATAAAGAGGTAAAGTTTGTGAGTTTGTTTGTAAGAAGTAATCTCTGGAACTACTGAACCAATCGAAAGCTATAAATTCAATAGAAAGCTATTATTCCTGAGTGCCATAGGCCATACGGAACTGGAAGTACCCGGGTAAAACCGCGGGTCACAGCTAGTCATAAATATAAGCCAAACGCATGTCAATTGTTTTTTCTATTTATTACTTTGATTGTGTAATTATGAATATGTTCATAATTTCTTATTTTTTTAGTTATAGATACGTATCTATCGTTTTTAACGGATCTCAAATAATTATTAAAATCCGTTTTTAGAAAAGCTTACGCGAAAACTAGCACACTGTGGCCTGTGTAAGCATTTTATTTTAAAATACGTCGTGACCTTTAAAAATTGAAATCTGAAAATAGCCGGACTTTTTGGGAGAGTAACAAATTTACCCAATTTTATATATAGGTATTCTACCAAATGTAATATCTAGATATAAGTAAAAATCGCCTAATGGACTGGTAGTAATAACAGGTTTATTTTTAGGTTTTTTTAAACAAATCTTATATTGCTTGATAAAGTAGTAGTTACATTTATAAATGTAATGAACAATATTTTGATTGTACCTATAAGGTCGACGCTTTTGTTTTCCTAGTCTTTATATTTAGTGATAAACAACTTCCCTCGCAATCTATACATATAAAAATCAATTGCTGTTCGTTAGTCTCGTTAAAACTAGAGAACGGCTGGGCCGATTTGAAAAATTCTTTTTTTGTTTTGTTCGCTAGAATACAGGGCAAATTTAAAAACAAAAAAAATAGCTAGGGTAGTTAGGGTAAGGTAGTGTAGGTAGGGTAGGGTAGGTTGGGTAGGGTAGTGTAGGTAGGGTAGGGTAGGGTAGGGTAGGGTACGGTAGGGTACGGTAGGTAGGGTAGGGTAGATATGGTAGGGTAGGTAGACATTTGACGGGAGCGAAGTCGCGGGTACAGCTAGTATTTGTATAAATTACGATTTTGTATCAAGTCAACAATCTACGCTGTGGTCTCTTACAAAGAAACTTAATAAACACTTGAAGATCACTTCTTAAGATTCTAGAACAATATTAAATAAATCGTTACATTACATTGTCGTTGTTTACGTACAAATAAGGACCATTACCTGCAAACAGAACTAAACAGAAATGAAAATTAGTCTTCTATTTAAACACAAATTATATTATAAAAGTTAATTTACCTTTTGTTTTACAACGCTCTGTCCTCATTAATTTTTATTTCTGCTTAGTCCTTGAAAAAGAAATCATAATCTTTTTCAATTTTCGTCTTAATTTAACACATTTAAATTTAATCCACAATATGTTCGTGGATTATCTAAAAAATTGAGTAAACTCTTAAAAAACATTTCAGTCTTATTTGCGAGCAATAATGAGCGAATGCATTGTTGTTTTCATTTTTAATGCGAAACAAAAAAATACAGCGGGTTTTTTTTAATACAGCTTGGTTACACGAAACTACACGAAATTGTGAGGTTCATGGCGGAAAGTAACCTCCAAAAGGTAAACAACATTATTTCAACGGTGTTTAGACGGTAAGGTTTAGTGTACTTTGGAGGGAATATATTAATCAAACGACGTGTGTTTCACTGCAAGTGTATTGAGCAACTAACTGTCATTTTACAAAAGTCTATTTTCAATATGTCAACGAGTGACAGAATGACGTACATAATTTGACGTAACATACCGCCCACCAAAAGGACAATTAGGTCCTTTTCAAATACTAAATGGACTGTAAACACAAATAAATAATAAAGTAGACAGGATAAGAAGTATGTGACGTTTACCTAAATTCTTAAGTATAAAATATTGTTTAACCAGTACATGAATTCCCTTCTGAACTAAAACTACATATTAAAGGTTCAGGTCTCTTGAATTACACTGAAGGCCTGCCTGCAAATCAATCAATATATTAATTGCTTGATAGGATAAATTATTACAATAATACTAAGAGGATGCAAATTACAAAATTTCAATGAACTAAGTTAACAATTAAATAAGGTTCATTTGTTTAAAATTACAACAAAACTATGTTAAATCAGTATTGATAGGTAGAGGGCATAATTTTGAGACAGATCTCTTTATGATACTATTTCCAGATTTGACACTATATACTCTTGTTAGTCCATCGTCTCCGGGATGTTTATTAACAATTCGGCCTAATGACCACTTCCCTGGAGGTAATCCATCAACTTTGATCAAGATAATGTCACCAATATTAAAATCTGCCGACTTCTTATGCCAAACTGAACGTTGCTGTAGGTTTGTTAAGTACTCCTTGTTCCAACGTCGCCAGATATCACCTACAAGTTTCTGAGTATATTGCCAACGTGACAGGTTATGGATTTTTGTGTCTTTGAAGTCCGGAGATGGTACAACAATAGGAGCTTCATGAATTAAAAAATGTCCAGGTGTAAGTGGTTCTAAGTAATCTGTATCAGAGTCATCAATCGGACATAAAGGTCTTGAATTGAGACATGCTTCAATCTGGCATAGAACTGTGGACATTTCCTCGAAGGTAAGGTTGGTTGTTAATACGCGTTTTAAATGATGCTTGAGAGATTTTACACCAGCCTCCCAGAGGCCACCGAAATTTGGACTGTAAGCTGGTATAAAATGCCACTGTGTGCCTTCTAATGCTAATTTGTTAGCTACATCGGTTTCTAAATTTAATTTGGCTTCCTGCCATGCTACTGCCAAATCCTTCTCTGCACCAACAAAATTTCTTCCTTGGTCGCTCCACATGTGGCTGCATTTGCCTCGCCTTGCAACAAATCGTTTGTATGCAGCAACAAATGCCTCTGAGCTCAGATCTCCTACCAATTCCAGATGTATTGCTTTAGTAGACATACATACAAATACAGCAATGTATGCTTTATATGTTTTCATTCCTCTTCCCTTTGCAGTCAAAATTTGAAATGGGCCAGTAAAATCTACTCCACTATATAGGAACGCTCTAGTGGGTGTCACTCTCTCTTTCGGCAGATCTCCCATTATTTGAGTCCGTGCACTAGCTCTCTGTCTAGCACATATCAAACATTTTCTATTATATTTTTTTACTAAACTCTTAGCTCTAATGATCCAATATTTAGAGCGCAAAAAGCACAACATGAGTTGAACACCTCCATGCAAGGTTTGAGCATGAGCATCAGCAATGATAAGATGTATTAGGTTATTGTTGTGTCCTAAAATTATGGGATGCTTGTTTTCCTGACTCAAGTTAGCATGTCGGAGTCGACCGCCCACCCTGAGGGTACCATCTTGGTCTAAGTAAGGGGTAAGTGTTTTTAGACAACTATTGGTTCTTACATTTTTCTTCGATTTTAATCTGTTAATGTCAGTTTTAAACTCTTCATTTTGTTCTAATTTGATGCATATCATTAATGCTTTATGTAATTCTTCTGTGGTAAAGCTCTTTGGGTAAGTATCAGTGTTTCTTTTGTAATTCAGAAATCTTCTACAGTACGAAATAACCTTCAATAATTCTGGTAATGTATCAAAGTTTTCAAATTGTGTTGTTATAGATTTCTCTTGATCTTCTGTGCTAAGGTAAGTATTAATTTTCATTGGTTTCATTTCTAATTCTGTTGTTATTATTACCTGTTCACTAATCTTTATTTCCTTTTCAGATAACCAAGCTGGGCCGCTCCACCACAAGTCACATTTCTTCAATTCCGATAGCAGTACTCCTCGAGACGCTAAGTCTGCGGGATTCTCATTGGACTGTACATGATACCATTGCTTGCTATTCAAGTTTTCTGCAATTTCGACGACGCGGTTGGCCACAAAGGTTTTCCATCTGTTAGGATCACCGCATAACCAAGCAATGACTATGGAGGAATCTGTCCATGCATACATGTTCTTAGTTGGAATTTTCATTGCCAGTCCAATTTGTTTCATTAACCTTGAAAGCAGTAAGGCACCACATAACTCCAGTCTCGGTAAGGATATTGTCTTCAGTGGTGCTACTCTTGTTTTAGCAGCAATGAGTTTCGTTTCAATCTTGTCATTCGTTTCAGTTCGTATATATACTGCTGCTGCGTATGCTCGCATTGAAGCGTCACTGAACCCATGTATTTGTATATTTGTTTTATGTATTTCAGTTGTACCAAGCCACCTCTTCACTTGTATATCGTTAACGTTAGCCAAATCTGATCTTATCTGATTCCATTCCTTACGTAATTTATCACTTATATTCTGATCCCAATTCACTCGTTCAAGCCATATTTTTTGTAGCAGGATTTTGGCCATTACTGTGCTAGGTGCGATCCAACCAAGTGGATCGAAAAGCTTCTGTATGTCAGATAAAATACTTCGTTTTGTCACATTAATGTCTTCAGGTGTTGGTAATGCTAAGTTGTACTGAAACATGTCTTCTTTCAGGTTCCATACGATACCCAATGCCTTTATTGTTCCTTCAAGATTCATGCTTATATGTGCGTTATTAGATCTCTTGTCTTCCGCTACAGACTTCATAAAATTTATATCATTTGATGACCATTTGGTAAGTTGAAAACCGCCCCTTTGTAGTATTTTTGTGACAGTTGTAGCAAGTGAAATAGCCGCTTCTGTTTCGTCGGCACCATCAAGCCAATCGTCCATGAAATAATTACTCTTGATGGATTGCACAGCGAGTGGTTGTTCTTTCCCTTCGTCATCCGCTGTTTGGTGGAGTGTTCTAACAGCCAAATACGGTGCCGACGCTGTACCGAATGTGACTCTCAGTAAGCGATATTCTTGTAAGTCATCAGCCTCGTCGGGTCTCCAGATAACTCGTTGGTAGTCTGCGTCTTCTGTAGTCACCAGAATTTGGCGATACATTTGTTTAATATCGGCCATGAAGCAGACCCGTTTCATTCGCCATTTCATAAGAAGGTATCTTAAGTCTTCTTGCAGCTGTGGTCCCACCAATAGTTCATCATTAAGTGAGATGTTGTTCGTGCCCTTGCAGGAAGCATCGAAGACAACACGGGTTCGAGATGTTTCTTTGTCCTTGCGGACTACAGCGTGGTGAGGTAAGTATACTGATATGTTATCCCTTTCTCTTTCAGGTATCTTCTCCATGTGCCCTTGCTCTATGTACTCATTTATTACCTTTGTGTATTCTTCCTTCAGGACTGGTGACTTCTTAAACTTCCTCTCTAGTTGTAAAAATCTTTGTTTAGCTATCTCTTTCGTGTTTCCTTCAGGTGCTTGTGGACTGTATGTTTTGAAAGGTAATTTTACAATGTATCTTCCTTCTTCGTTTCTAGTTGTTGTTTTCTTATAAACATCTTCACAAATCTGCTCTTCCTTTGTTAAACGCCTGTCATGGTCTACTTCAATTTCCCATATAGACTTTAACATTTCATCTACATCAACTCGGTGATGCATCACCATGTAAGTATCTTCCTTTGATTTTTCATAAATATCTCCAAAAATAATCCAACCCAAACTTGTTTTCTGTGCAGTCGGGGTACCTGGAGGACCTTTGATCAATTCTGGCTGTATAATTTGTGCGTATTCCTTCACCCCTAAAAGCAGGTCAATAGGACCTGACATAAGGTAGCTCGGATCAGCTAATGTAAGCCCATCGATGTGAGGCCATGGTTGTGTTACAATTGTTTTGATGGGTATCTTAGTGGTCAACTGTTTCGGCATCACATAGGCTTGAATTGGTAAGGTATAGTTTTGTTCCCATTGTGATCTTATATTGAATTGTACCACGTGTTTGATCTCTGTTCTCGTAGATCCCACACCTACAACACTTCCTCTGAATGGTTGTCGTTTCAATTTCAAAATTTGAGTTGCTTTCTCGCTTATAAATGTTGCTTGAGAACCTTGGTCTATTAGGGCGCGTAGAGGAATGATATGACCTTCTTTATTTGTTACTTCCACTACAGCAGTCGCTAACAGTGCTATTCCATGTCTAGTTGTAAGATATGACGAAATCACTGTGTTCACTTGAACTGTTTCCTCCTCTTCTACTACATGCTGTGAAGCCAACGGTTGTGAGGTACTTGGTAAAGCCGTTGATTCTGTGTTCTTGTTCTCATGCAGCAGAGAATGATGACGTCGGTGACATTTCTGACAGGACACCGGTAACTTACATCGCCTTACAGAATGTCCTGGTGCTAGACAGTTAAAACATAAATGTTTCTCTTTGACATAATCGGTTCTTTCATTTAGTTTCATCTCGGTAAATTTCTTGCAGTGGCACAACGTGTGGTTTTCCTTGCACATGATGCATGTCTTCTCAGTACTTGGTGCGGTAACATGATATGAACGCTCTCTGACTTGTTTCGGCTCTTTAGTATTGGTATTAAGAGTATTCCCTGTAACCATTTCCAAGGTGCGGAACTTGGACTCCATATACTTCTTTAAATCATTCCAAGTAGGCAGTGCTTCAAAGTCTTCCTTATATATGTACTCTTCCCAGCCTTTGTGTGTCTCTGGGTCCATCTTCTGAACAAGCAGATATATTATTATAAGATCCCATGAGCCAGTAGGTATTTTTAAATTTGCAAAATTATTTAGGCACTCTGTAGTAGTATCTAATAAGGCCTTTAACTGAACAGCTGAGTGTGAAGACATCTTTCGTTGATTAAATAATCTTTTCATTATGCAGTTTATGATTATTCGCCTGTTACCGTACCTTGTATTTAAAACATTCCATGCAGTTGTATAATTACTGGATGTCACTTGTATATGCGTCAATAATGTCTCGGCTTCACCACCAACACTGGTCTTTAAATAATGTAATTTTTGTACATCAGTGAGGTTATTGTTCTCGTGCACCAAAGAAATAAACAAATCTTTAAAGGTTGGCCATCCTTCATAACTTCCAGAAAACTTAGGTAACTGTATTTTCGGTAAATGCACTAAATTTTGCGAAGCATAGGTTACGTTCATAGTTGAATTTGCAGTCTTCGAATCCAAAGATGTCGCTTCCGACAGCGACGTAATCATATCCTTCAAGTCACCTTTCAATATATTGTATATTTCTTCATAAATAAAGAATTCTTCGTTTAAAAAGTAAGGCACAATTTTTCTTTGTTCTTTGGGGGTTATCTTCACTAATTGTTCATGTGCTTCCTTAAATGACATCCAATACTCGTCAATAATTTTCACACGTGCTTCTATATAACCCTTTGTCAATCTTGCTTTCGAACACTTTTTTAGGTTTGTTTGCGATTTCTGTAGTAAATTAGCACAATCTTCTAAAACCGAGAGATATTGCTGTTGTTCTTGCGTGGCAGCCATGTTTTTTCTTTTCTACCACCGTTGTACGTCTTCAAATAAATTATAGGTATGTATCTTCGTATTGAATGTTAATTAATTTGTTTGTTTCGCGGCTCGTTCCGTAGTTGCGGCGATCCGGCTCGAAGGACCATATGTTTAGACGGTAAGGTTTAGTGTACTTTGGAGGGAATATATTAATCAAACGACGTGTGTTTCACTGCAAGTGTATTGAGCAACTAACTGTCATTTTACAAAAGTCTATTTTCAATATGTCAACGAGTGACAGAATGAAAACATTGGCATATACCTACAGCTGTTTCTTATTGTTTCGCATCACAAAAGATTTCTTTGTTCATCTTTAAAGGCATACACGTTCTTATATCGTATTCGTTATAAAGTTATAATACTTAGTCATTATCTTATCTACAAGTAATATTATAGTAAGTAGCTATTTATAACCTCAAATGTTCGAGTTTTTTTTTTTTGAAGAAGACAATATAAATATTATTCTTACAATTTCGTTTGTGATGGTGAGAATTTCTTTAACTTTTCAAGTCGTTTTTATTAAACATTCTATGTCCTTCTTCAAAAACATTTCAATTTTTATTAGATGTCAATTGTAATTAAATAAAATAAAACGGTCATTTTTGTAGAAATGCCTGTCCGTCCGTCACAACCTTAGAAATAAAAATAATATATAATAATAAACAAAAATGTACAGTAATTAAAATATGTAGTACTTAAATAGAGTGCAACATAAATCGATAAAGAATCGAGACGTCAATTTATAATTTTGTTTGTAACAATATTTGTAACAAAACTTAAGTACATTGCCTTTTAAATGTTTTTGAAATTTTCTTTTCCTGGCAACACTGTAGATTCTTAACATATGCAACAGACTGACGCAATACGTTACCGTCGTATTGTATTACCTAAAATAATACGTACTTATAATTAACTTCAGATCTAAAGTAGTTCTCAACACTTTAATAAATAAAATTATCATAAACTTGGCTTAAAACTAAATGCACAACAGTAATTGAAGTAATTTTAATCATTTAAATAAATTAAAATTCCAATTCAATTACAAGTTGTAGTCTTAATATTGCTTAATAATCATAACATTGGATTCCTCAGTGCTCTAACATTTGAAACTAAATAATCACAAATACTTACAGTATGTAAATATAATAAATATAATTTTGTACTGTCGTACGTCCGTACACGTCAATATGGCGATAAAAATGATATCACATTCCTCCTGCACAAAATTTCGTATTCTACTAAAACAGTAGGAGATTCACTTAGTTCACAAGTTTGGATATTGAACCATATGTATTAGTGATAGAGTTTATTTTCACACGTATTGCCGTGGTGCTGGTCCGTTCTTCCTGGAATGAGGTAATGTGTCGTCGTTGTTGCCAGTGTTGTTGTTGTGTAAAAATGACATTTCAACTCCTGCGTCGCCGCCCTAAAAATAATAAACGTTTGGATTTTTTGAATACTAAAACCGTACTTTGGCCCAAAAAATAGTTAATTTTTATATTTAAGATTTTTGATTGTTTGCCGTGACAATAAATCGAAATAAATAAATTATAAGCCTAATTTAGATCCCACTACAGGGATCTTTTTCTGGATTCTTATTTCAAACCTCTCTGTGTTTTGCTGTTTATGGACCCACGAATCAGACCTTGGGCGTTAGACCCGACTGCATCGAGTTCTGTTTCAATCGAATTGAGATCGAGTTGCTTCACTAGAACGTGGCACTAGCGCTAGATCGTGCAGTGGCCCGAATTGTAACTAAGCTCGATCGAGAAAAATTATATATAAAATATAGCATTAAAACTACGGTTTTCGCATAGGTTTGGTTCGGGAGTACCAATGCAAGATCGAATCGGGAACAAAATTAAGTTTAAATAAAAATAAAAAACAGAACCAAATCAGTTTCGGGAGTAAGCCAGTAGTATTACATTACCCTCGCGTCTAAGACGAGCCAGTATAATAAGAAATCCACAAATGAAAAGTCAATACTAATAAACATCATTATAAATTCAATTTTGAAAGGAGCCCTTACTATCTAACCTAAAAACATTTTCCTCAAAGACATAAACAGACGTTAGTTTTCGAGTAATTCCATCCAATTGGGTTTTACCTCAGAATGCATAGGGTTGGCTGTAATAGTGATTGGCACTTTTCCCGGGAGGTAGCCGTTGGCGCCGCCGTTCTCGGGCACGGATCCTTTCTCCTCTGTAATAAATCATTCTATGTAGTTTGACAGCCCTGTTTTGAAGTCCTTAATATGACATCCTATGTTTTGTTAGTGACATGCTATTGTTCGTGGTTAATCGTCAATGTCGTTTCATCGTTAGGTTATCTTGGTTATATTGTGATTGAGTTAAATTAATTTCATTTTAATCGGCCATCTTCGTAATATTCGAATTGCCTTTAATTTGCAACCTTCAATGAGCCGTATTATGTGATCAGAGCATATTTATACGGAAAAATCGGATTATCGATGACGATTGTTATTGCTATTTTCGCAGTCTTGTTCTCAAATATATTGATTATAAATTAGTTTGTTATCCAGTTGGAGCCACATGTTTTTGATAATATTTTGACTCATTGAATTTTAACAGGATTATACTTTAATGACAACGTCACACCCGCCTTCATCAGCGCACCCACCGTCACCAGCGCGCCCGGCGACGAGCGCGTGGACGGCGGCTCTACCGCCGGCGCTACACTCGTGCTGCCAGTGTAACACTTGCTCTATACATACTGTCGGTGGTGGGCCTCCTGGCGCGGCGACACAGCAGCAGCGCGGCGGCCAGCAGCACGAGCAGCGCGGCCACGCCCAGCGCGCCGCCCGCCGTCACCAGCGCGCCCGGCGACGAGCGCGTGGACGGCGGCTCTACCGCCGGCGCTACACTCGTGCTGCCAGTGTAACACTTGCTCTATACATACTGTCGGTGGTGGGCCTCCTGGCGCGGCGACACAGCAGCAGCGCGGCGGCCAGCAGCACGAGCAGCGCGGCCACGCCCAGCGCGCCGCCCGCCGTCACCAGCGCGCCCGGCGACGAGCGCGTGGACGGCGGCTCTACCGCCGGCGCTACACTCGTGCTGCCAGTGTAACACTTGCTCTATACATACTGTCGGTGGTGGGCCTCCTGGCGCGGCGACACAGCAGCAGCGCGGCGGCCAGCAGCACGAGCAGCGCGGCCACGCCCAGCGCGCCGCCCGCCGTCACCAGCGCGCCCGGCGACGAGCGCGTGGACGGCGGCTCTACCGCCGGCGCTACACTCGTGCTGCCAGTGTAACACTTGCTCTATACATACTGTCGGTGGTGGGCCTCCTGGCGCGGCGACACAGCAGCAGCGCGGCGGCCAGCAGCACGAGCAGCGCGGCCACGCCCAGCGCGCCGCCCGCCGTCACCAGCGCGCCCGGCGACGAGCGCGTGGACGGCGGCTCTACCGCCGGCGCTACACTCGTGCTGCCAGTGTAACACTTGCTCTATACATACTGTCGGTGGTGGGCCTCCTGGCGCGGCGACACAGCAGCAGCGCGGCGGCCAGCAGCACGAGCAGCGCGGCCACGCCCAGCGCGCCGCCCGCCGTCACCAGCGCGCCCGGCGACGAGCGCGTGGACGGCGGCTCTACCGCCGGCGCTACACTCGTGCTGCCAGTGTAACACTTGCTCTATACATACTGTCGGTGGTGGGCCTCCTGGCGCGGCGACACAGCAGCAGCGCGGCGGCCAGCAGCACGAGCAGCGCGGCCACGCCCAGCGCGCCGCCCGCCGTCACCAGCGCGCCCGGCGACGAGCGCGTGGACGGCGGCTCTACCGCCGGCGCTACACTCGTGCTGCCGGGGCTTGACAGCGGTCGGAGGGTTTTAGCCGTCTATGTTTAAAAGGAAAATATATATTTTATAAGATCCTGGTGTCTTAGAGTAGAACAAAGATATCTATTACAATCTGCAAAAGAGATTTTGTATCAGCAGCCCGGCAATTGCTTTCATGTTACAGCGTGTTGCGGCCGGGCTGGGCCCAAGCCTTGTCGTTTTTTCCCTGCACCAAAACGTCAGTGGGTATTGTCTTTCCGGCTCCGTCCCGGCCCCAAAACTTTGTAACATAAACCCGTTTTCGGCACATGGAAATCAGTCGCCGATCATAGTTAGGTGAGCAACGCAACCGATCCTGCCGACTTACGACACTTCGACACCGAATGGGGTCATGAAGTTTGACGATGACAAAAATGTCTTTGGTGTTCATGTCAAAGACATTTTTTCTTACACACTACTTTCTCAATGAAAACGATAAAAAGAGAAGACAAGAGGATTTCTGCCAAGTTAAAAAGATAGTGATGATGGTGACATCCCAGCCATTTTCGGCCAAGGCTTGGAGTGAAATCAAAAAAAGGTAGGTTTAAAAAAAGCTCAACAATCGATTTAAAAGAACAACAACAAAATATTAACTTTTGAGTTTACAGACCTTGATAGCACTAAATTCCGAAGCCGCCTGAGCGGTATAGGCCTGTAGTTTGATATCATAGCTGGTGTCAGGCGAGAGGTGCGTCAGTAACAGTTCCCGAGCCTCGCCTAACGTCGTCACTTTCTCGTATACCCCAGCTGACGACACTGCGCGGTAGTATACGTAGAAACCTTCCGCTTCCACTTCACCGCCGCTAGACCACTGACAGAACAAACATTCGTGTATTTAAAAAAAAAAAAGACTACTGCCTTAAATAAGTATTAATTATTTTTTTGCGTATTTCTTTCCTGTATTATAAAGGGTGTTATTTCTAAACGAGTACAAAGCCCCATACGGAGCGAATTTACAACAGATTTTAACAAAACTAAAAAATCTGTTCTTGTAAATAGTTATTAAACAAGTTTCAACTGAGTATGGTCCAAAATTAATTTTTTGGAACATCCCCCTTATTTGCTCTGGAGAAGATTTCCCGTAATTTATTTTTTTTCCTAGGGTTTTTGTCAGTAAATATAAGTTTTACTTACAACCCAGTCCAGTTGTATGGTAGTGGGCGTGGTGGGTACAGCGCGGGCCAGCACGGGCGCGCGCGGCGCTTTGAACCCGCCGCGCTGTAAGTGGAAGCGAGCGCTACTCTTTCCAAGCTTGTTGTCTTGGTTAGAGTACACTGCCGCTATACGGAACCTAAGGAAACACACATTATGAACATAAAATAATTAATAATTTAGAACTTTTCTGAAAAAAAACTTAGTGACGCCATCACCACGACACCTCAGAAAGAAGCTGCTGGGGCGGCTATAATATCCCACGCAATCTTTAACTTTCACAATGGTTAAGTTATCTTACCAAGTAAGGAAGTGGGTTGATGAAATAAAGTTCAGGCAGTCGTTCCAAATAAAATGCTGGTACTCAGTGCCTATCTACATTAATTTTGTTATAAAACACTAAAACTCACTTGTAATATTTCCCCGGGGTGAGTCCGTCGATCTGGTGGGAATGTATGTACGCGGGTATATCCTGGTTCGCGGTGTTCCACTGCACGTTACTCGAGTTACTCACTTCTCTGAATTGTACCTTTAAATAAGATATCATAATTTACACGTCAATCTCGCGAGCTAAAAGTATTTGATTCAAAAGCATCGGACATCTGTATAGATTTTTAACATGATTATTTTGAGAAATTATTTAAAGAAATTAGTTAAACGACCATCGAGATTCGTCAATCGCCGAGCATGCTTAAGCGAATCCGGGACTCCGGCAAAGGCAAGGACGGGACGGAGGTGTTTTTAGTCGGTACAAGTCCGACATATCCCCACGTCGTACCCTCGGCATAGGTTGAAGTCATTAGATTTTCACCCCGTAACAAAAAAAAAGGGAGAGATGATGATGATGATGAACTAATTTTATGTAACCATCATGTTCTAAGTCCATCCACCGCCTTTCGATTTTAGAGTACCTACAGACTCAGAGATTGAACTTATATAACATTATTTATAAAACTGCTTCTCTGCATTTCAATTGAAAATAAAGACGCTACATTTAAACCTACAGAGCTACTATCCTTATAGCTTGATCCCCTTTGACCGTTTTATAGACATACACAAATTTCATAGAATAAATAATATGGAATAGAAACTCTTATTTACATCAAAAGGGAGTTGCATCATAAACTCATTTTTACCTATTCATTACTAGATACAGGGTGTAAAAGGCTGTCATAGACAGCTCAGGATTAGGAATTTATCTCCTTATATTTAGGATCTTATATCCCAGTAGTGCATTACAGAGGGATCTAAGACAAAATAGCAGGCTCAAGCCTGTGTTATAAAATGTTTACCTTATAGAACCTTATTGGTAGTCCTTGGTTATCATGAGACCATGAAACCATCACGCTTTCGTCTTTGAGTCGAGTGACATTCGGTCGCGATGGTGGTATCATTACGGCTGAAACAAAATGAAAATTAAAAATATATATATAATAGGTTCCTACTTCCTTTTGTTTTTTTTTTTCACATTATTGCAATTTAGATCGTTTTTTTTTATTATCAAACACAAATAGAAAAAAAAAAACAATTTAGTTAACAATTCACAAAACCACGCATTATATAAAAAGGCAATATTCTGCATTTCTTAGTATTTAAAACATATCTTAGATGAAAGTGATTTGGAATCGTAAAGAAAAAAAAACAGATTAAATATGATTATGACAGATAATTATGTTGTTTGTAATGTGCTTTAACTGTTTTCCAATTACCTTTATGTTTTCTAGGATTCTTCCTGTTATGCCTTTTAGGAGGTTGGACGGAGTAACGTGTTTTCGGAACTTCAGCGGGATAATCCTGTACAATAAAATAAAAGAAATTACATTACGAGACTAGTGTTTTAGTACGGTAGACCTTACAGTCAGCAATAAGGCTCATTTTCGTTCAAGATTCTTTTGATCCGTTGTTACAGCTACCATGATATATGTAATAGGTATAGTACCGATAATATGAAATATGAGCTAAAAAAAATTTAAATCATGTAAGTTATTTTGAAAGTCGAAATAAGCTGACACTTGCTGGCTTTCCAGTGCTACCTATATGTTGCAATACTGCAAATCTTTGATACTTTGATCGGCTTGCAGTCGTAACGGCATCGACGTAAGTATAACATTACAGTGAAATATCTATTTCAAACTTCAATATTTTACAATAGTAGTGGAGTGGAAGTAACTACAAACTTTTCTGTTCTATAGCTTTTAGTTCATGTTTTCGAGAATTACATTTTCATTTCGGTCATTTTTAACTAGAATTTTACCAAAATTCATTTAAAATATTAAAAGAAAACATAAATGCCATTTTATATTTTGCTAATATAATATTTTTTGATGATACCCGGTACCGTAACCTTTTTTTATAAAATCCTTACTCAGTGTGACGAATTCATCCATGTTATTAACAAGCAAAGTCTTATCAGTAGGTACTTTTCCCAATTAATTAATGTCAGTTATCAGATACTGATTACTCCCGTAGCTACATTTTTACTCTCCTAGGTTTAACTATAGACACCCATATAAATTGGAAGACACACATTAAAAACATTAAATCAAAATTGTCCAAATTTTCATATGCCCTCAGCGAAATAAAGAAAACTACAAATCAGCAAACGGCAATAGTAACTTACTATGCGTATACGCATGGCTCTCCTATGGAATAATTTTGTGGGGAAATAGTTCAGATGCCCCCTCCCTATTTGTTCTACAGAAAAAGCTAATACGGATAATAGCAAACATAGATCAAAGAGACAGTAGTAAACCTTACTTCCAGAAACACAAAATCCTTACACTAAGCAGTTTATACATTTTAGAGATATGTAAATTCGTTAGAAAATACCCTAATTATTATAAAAAACGAAAAGACATTCAAGACCAATATTCTCTACGCCATAAGGATAGACTAAATTTGCCAACTTCCCGAATTAAATTACACTCAGATAGCCCTTATGTTATGTCAATAAAAATATTTAATAAATTACCAGAATACATAAAACAAGAAGATAAATACAATATATTCGTGAACAAATTAAAACATCTCTTAATAAATAAATGCTATTATACAATAGACGAATACATAAAAGATAAAATCACTAACAATATAATATAATAATAATATAATATAATATCTTGGGACATCTCACACACGGTCATCTGATCCCAAACTAGGCAGAGCCTGTGCTAGGGCAACCAGACAACTGATAAACATACTTAAATATATTTCTAAATACATACATATTATAGATAAATTAACATAAGCTGAAAAATGCGTATTATGTTAAATACGTATACTTACTAAATATAAAATAATACAACAAATGATAGGTAAAATAACAAATTTAATACATATTTAAATAGTAAAAAATATAAATCAAAGTAGTTACTTGCTTCATAAATATAATATATACACACTACTTAACTATATAATATAATACAATAAATAAATAATGTCATATTTAACCCAGATAATTTAATAGATCTAAGAGAAATATATGTTTTAAATTTATATAATGTGTACTGTGACGTATACACATTTTTTTATAATTCATTTATTGTTTTTAAATAACTAACTAGGTTGATATTAGAATTAGACTAGGTTGTTGATATTAGAATTAGGTAAATGTATAATTATAAGCCCTCTTTCTCTCAATTTTTAATTTTTGCGTGCCCGACAGGGTCCACGATGATCTCATAGTTTTAAGTTACCACCTAAGGTTCACATTGTGGAATGCAAATAAATAAATAAATAAATAAATAAATACATTTTGCTTAGCCAATCAACATAATAATTATTATTGTTAATGATTTTGCTTAGCCAATCTATCTATATATAACAGCAACCTGGTCAGGAATCTGCAGCGGCACCACGGTCAGCATGCCGGCGCCGTACGCGCAGCCGAGCGGGTTGCACGCGAAGCACTGCACGATGCCCGCGTGACGCTTCTCTACGTGCTCGATGTACAGGTCCGTGTCTAAACAAAAAGAAAAGTAAGAAATAAGGAAATGAAATTTTTATTTAGAAATTATGATATATATATTTTTTTTTATATCATAATTTCTTAAAAGTAGGTATTTTATATTTTATGTTTTGTTTATGTGAGTCGAGAGAATAGTCGATAAATTGACTCTAACTAGTCTTGTCAGTTTTTTTAATTGGAACTTAGGTATTTCCTTCCAATAAAATATATTTTTACACTTACCTACAATTTTGATAACTCAAGGACAAACAGACAATTAAATTTGAAATAATTTTAAGTGGCATATATCTGTATTTTAGACACCGATATTGTAACATATTTTTAGCAAGTACTTAATTTTATATTTTTTTTGTGTTAATTCCGTTTCGCAATTATTATTTTTATATTTAGATAATAAATAATTATATAAGTTACGCTACGTTCCAGGGGCGCCTGGTACTCTGCGTGACAGGGTTTCCTAGTGTGGACCTAACCTACCAGTCTCCCACAAAAATAACTATGAAAAGTTGTGTTTATTTATTTTTAGTTATTTTTAAATTAATGTGCGTAAAAAAAATGTTTTCGTTAATCAAATGGATGAGTGCGACAAAATCAAATTTCATATATTTTGTTTCACGGCCTGTATTATGGTTGTGCCTTTGTTACATTCGATACCTCGCAAAATGCAATATCTGTTTATAAAAGTTTTAAAATAAAATTCCTCACTTTTGTAAACCCCTTGTTTTAAAAGCACATTTTTCCAACATTACAGATTAATCGACGCTTTGAGAGACCCTTTGAGATTAATGTTACCAATTATAATTGTACACAAAGTAATATTACGTCATTATATTATGCAATGCAGCATAATATTATGACACGAATGTGTCCAAAAATAATTATATCTACACAAATAAAATAGGTTCGAACCCAACTTAGGTACCTCGATGATTTTTCTTTTAAAATTATACGTTTTTTCTTAGTAATTTTAAGACCACTAACGGAAAGCATGGAAAGAAAATTCAGATTCCCAAATTGATTTCTGAAATCGTAAATCCGCAAGTAAGTTAGATTTGCGATCTAACGCCCTATGCCTTCCATATATGAAAAAAAAGTGCATAGCAGTGGGACAGCTATAGCTCGGTGTTACATTTCCTTTCTAATATTGAAATTAGGAATATACACTTTATTTTTAAATTCAACTTACTGTTAGCTTTTACCCCCTTTTCGTTCTTCAGTACGTCAGCGTTGAGTACCCAGTAGACTCTTGGCGTCGGTTGTCCGTAAGAGTTGCCGCACGTAATGTGCGCCTTTCCGCCCTCGTTGGGGGTCGAGACGGACACGTTGCCGTCCCACCGCGGAGGTTGGAGCGCTATCACCTTCCACGACCGACGCATGCCGTTGGCAGAACATGAGTAGACGCCCTACGAATAACCAGGACATTTGTTAACATGTGTGTAAAGGCTTGTAGAGTGTGTGAATTTTAGTTCTTAACATAGACAATTAAGGATGACGGCAAAACAAGAGCTCAGAATTGCCATAGAATGTAAATAGAACGAGCAGGCAGAAGGGTTCCGAAGGCAGATTGATTCGCCTTGTTACCCTCTTTTAAAGACTCAATTTTCCCTGTATTGTCTTAATAAAAAATGAAAAATACTAATTAATTCAACTAGCAACAAAAAAAAACATTTTTAATTTTTTGCGTGCAAATCCTTAGATACTTTGTAACGCAGAAACAAGTATTAAAGTTTTAGTTTTGTACCTCCTTCAATGCTGCTTTTCTTTTTACCCAAAGGCAGACTGTCTAAAAATGCCTAGTGGCATTAAGTTCACCTTCTGTAGATTTTTTAACGTGAAGGTTTAAATAAATAAAGTAAGACAAATATCAGACAGACCGTGAAAAGAAGCTATAATATAAAGGTACTTCGAAAAATTGTTCTAGAGCACTCTTTTCTGCTCCTTCAAAGACTTTCAGGCTCAGACACAATACAATGCAAAAAACATCAAACAACATAAACGAAACGCCTCCGAGTTATCTTTTGAAAGCGTGAATTTTTTAATGTCAGATATAACACAACACAGACTCCGTTATTTCTTATAAAAATGAAAATCTTTCATCATGCATAAAGGAACTTGCCAGTAAACAAGAAAATGCACGCCAAGTTTTCTAAAGGCAGTAGGTACGTAATAAAGGGGAAAAGGGTTCTTAAATACACATACTCCAAAGTACATTTTGACTTTCTTTTCAGGAATACGAAAAGCAATACACTTACTGTGGCAAAAATACATCTTATACAAAATTCTAAGAATAAAAATTGGATGAAAATCATAAGCTTATAGAAATAACCTCTTTAGCTGGTGTGAACGGTGATACGATCAGCATATGCTCGTTCTCATACGCCTTCAGGACGCCCTCCCCTTCCAAACTCCAGGATATCTTAGGCGGCGGCGTGCTGACCGCACCGCACCAAAGTCGCAGCACCCCGTTAGGCTTGACAGGCATTGTTAGGACACCTTCCTCGTCTATTACGCCCACGTAATCTTCCGTTTCTAAGAATCTAGAAAAAATATTTCATGTCTAGTAAATTACGTAGTATTGATAACCGTTTAGGCTAATCCTGTTCTTTTGTTTGTATGTTCAGTTTACCCACAGATGTGTTTAAATTATAAGGAAAAGTAATTCAAAGTGGCTTACAGTTATAGTATTATACTGGCTGACACTGAATATACCTGAAAAGTAATTCTTCGGAAAAAGATTTATAAAAAAATAACCTTGTTATAGATTAATTAATTTACCTGACTTCCCTGCTTCCCTCTCGTTGGATGTCCAAGTGCGTCTTCTGAGCCACTTCCAGAGCTTCACCACTGAGCTCATTGGTGGCTCTACAACTATAGGTGCCACTGTCGTCAGACGTCGCGTTATGTATCACTAACACGCCGTGAGGAGTTTCCAGTTGTTTTCTTTTGCCCTGTAGAGAAGACTTTTTTAAAACCTTCAGTAAACTTATTTTATTCGGCTACTTTAAAAGAATAAGAAAAAAATGTTGCAAAATACAGTTACTTGTTCATATACAAACATTTCTAAAATTTGTTCCTATCTCGGTAGCTTTATACAAAACGTTAATCCGTCAATGACAGCACGATAAATCTACCTACAAGCTTATGCCCACAACGAATTAAATACGCTTCATTTGTGTAACAATTCCAGGTTTTCCTCTAACATCAATTTTGTTCTGTTTTTCAACAAAACTCATGAATACAAAACGGACTTCGTTAAAAATATTCTCATATCAGATTCGCTGTTCAAAGCGACCACAAGACTACTAAAACATGCTTTGATTCTGTCAGGATACAGGCTAAGCATAAACTTAGTTTACCAACTATTCACAATCCGAGCATAAGAGCCCTCTCTGTATGGGATTTGTTTTGAAATAGAATCTTTTGTTCGCAGTATGTTGTTGAATTATATTACAAGTTTACTATGTCGGAAAAACATGTTATATTGTTGAATTGTAATTGAGTTTTGGGAAATATGATTTAATGTAAACTTATAGAGGTTTATGTTTGTTTATAAGGTATACCCACTTGTTATGTAATTGTTGACAATCACAGTACTACAATACAATTATTATTAGACTTCCAAGTAACTTAAAAAAACAGTTATGAAAGCTACAACTTTTGTCGAAAAATTAACGAACTTCGCTAATTAATCGCTTACGCAAATACTTGAAACTTTTTATGCCGAATATTTATTGTAGAGTTAATTTTTTTTCAAAATATAATTGACTCACCTTAGACCCTTCTTTCCACCAGGTAAGTACAGCGGGCGGCTCTGAATTCGGTTCCTTACAGTGCAAGATCACCGTATTATGTAGTGGTGCGGAGATCACTCGCTCTTCTCCAGTGATCTTACTGGGCGAGTTGATTAGCCTCGCCACTGTGAGACGCGCAGGGACTGAAGTCAGACTCACTGCTCCATACCAAACGACGCACTAAAATGAAATATATGTGAGATAAGAAGGTTGTATTATGATGGAGTATGAATGGGTTTTATTACGATAGAGTATGAATGCGACTTATGATTGTTAAGACGGAAAGCAGCGGATGAAAGAAAGAATATATTTGGTTATATAAATGGTTCTGAGTGATTAAGAGCGAGTAATGGCGACGACGAGATTCACGACGGACACGGTGTAACGCTGACTTATTAATTTAACGTTTTTATTTATTTAATTCATTATTTATTTCAATAAACATTTTACAAATTGTTTATTTGTTTATTTTGCCCATTAAATCCCACATATATTTATGTTGTAAATAATGTTTATCATATAATAACTGTCAAATGTAAAAGACATTAATCATGTTAATGACTCTAAAGTCACAAAAGTTAGTTAATTAGCTCTTTGATATAGATAAGCACCTTGATATCTTAATTTTATTACATTGTGGATTTAGAGCTTGTGATTTCCTCTTTTAAGTACCGAAAGTAGCTTAGCATAAAGTTCTACAACGAAAACGACTTAAATAGATTTCTTTATCATCATTACGCCACTTGTACTTCTAGCAATTTCCCATGGCACATGCCTTCGTCGCCTTTTACGACACCCGTGGGACGGCACAGTCCATCCGTGACCAAGCGTATGGGAGACGGTTGTAAATCTTCCCTGATTTATTGACATTTAAGGGGAAATCTTCTAGCCTAGATTAATTCTGGGTTAATTGTTTTCTGAGAACGTCAGCAGCTGAGTTTTAAAAACCTATAAAAGAGGTTAACTCCGCCTAATAATCTCAATATTGATGAGTCGTTATGTGCAAGTAGAAACGTTATAGTCTGTGCTATGTGCTGCTGTTGAATTCCTTAAATCTTGAATTTATGTCCAAGATTCTCATAGAGTTGTTTAGTTTGATATGCTTATCAACTTAACCAGGTAACTAAATAATGAGACCAAAACGATAACGGCATAGTCTTATTCCTAAATGGCTTACACTTAATTAGGTACACACTGATTATATTATTAATATATAGTTTATTATTATTATATAGAACAAAAACATTATATTATAACCACTGAGAGTTATTACCATTTTCAGCACATACCTGGAACCAAGTGACTTCCATATTCATCACGACTTCGACTTCCAGTTTCGTGCTCCTACCTGGCAGCAAAGAGATGATCTTGCGACCGTCTCCTTCCTCAACATCGGTCCATAGGTCGTCGTCTTTGTCAGGCTTCAATCGCCACACGAACCTCTCCCCTGGCACATTGACTTCGCACTCAAAAGTTACCCGATCACCAAGAGGAGCAATAACCGACTCCGGAAACTTGGTGAATTTCATTTCAAGCTCTGTAAACAAAAAAAGCTTTTATTTCAGCATACATTAAGTTTTAATTCAATTGTATGTGTTTGAAATAGCATTACAAAGGTAAAATAACTGAAACGTCCAATCGTCGCATGTATGTTCAAAAGAATTATGATAGCAAACGGAATTTCTGTAGAGGATATCGAAATCCAGTCAAAGAGAAAATTGAACAGGAAGACGGATCCTGACAAAGGCCAGCATGTTTAAAACCCATCATGCGGATAATACTAGCTGGGCAGTGAAGAATAAAAACCAAAATATAAATAAAATTATTTTATTCTCCTAAATGAAATACATTTTTTTATGGTTGATATGCTAGCGGATTTGATTATCAGATTGTGATAAGTGTGTAATTAGTTATTTCTTGACTATTAGAGCAAAATAAGGTATTAGGTAACCACTTATAGCAGTGATTTTATATCCTTCGTAAAAGTTAAATAATAAAACACCCGTTCCTACCCTTTTAGGTACACAGGAATACCATAAGATATGTAGCTAAAGACTTAATTACAGTTATTAGGCAGTGGTGTAGGTTTAATACATAATAATATTATATAGCGAAATAGCAGTGTCAACGATTAAACTTCAAAAATATTTGTAAGATTAATCCTTTTATGCACTAATACTGTGCTACTATCCATGAAACTATCTACAGCCGTTATCATTACACAAAGATCAGACTCCATATCAATAGCAGTTAATGGATAGGAAACGCTGCTAGCTACATATCGCTGGCATGAATCTACCGAAACAATACAGCAAATTAAAGTGTTTCGGAATATCAAACACTTTTAAAACACCCATTCATACAATTTCATTTATCAAATGTCAATAGATGACACATAATCAGTAATTCTCAAGATCAAAAGGAACACAATTAGAATCTTTTTTCTTTTTATTTGCATACCAAAAAGACTGGCCATAACAATAAAAAAGAAATCTTGGCGTCCTTGATACCTTGTTACCCACACATTTCGATCTCGGATGACGCATCCGACTTTAGCAAAATAAGCTTACAGTAACACAACGTGTACTGTATTTACAACTTTATTTCGTGGACCAAAAGGTCTTTATTCAACTGCATCCATTAATTGAGATATTACATTTTATTTTTCTTTGTTGTCGGGCACCAATTTATGTGATTTCAGTCCCGTCAGTCATTGACCGTAACTTTATGGAGAATTTTAAAAATTTCATCTCGTTGAAGAGTGAATAAAAATATACGTACGATTTAAAAGAGATTAGGTGTATTTTTAAAGCAGGCGATAATGGATACTTGTGCTATTGAGCTATTTAATAATACGATTTTTTTAAAAAGAAACGTGAAGATATCGATAAAATTATATTAAAATGTCAACGTGGCCTAGTTTAATTAACGGATATGTGTGCACTAGTTTGCAGTTCCAATGTTACTTTTTCAAAGTTATTATTTACTTTAAATTATCCGTAGCCATCATTGTCAAATGGTGAAAAAAAAAACATCGTGAGGAAACCTGGATTCCAGAAAATTGGAAACTTAAATTGCCAACCCGCAATGAGCAAATGCGGTCATCTCCTTCTCTACATCAGAAGAGGCCTGTACCCAGCAGTGGGACATTTATAGGCCAGTATTAAAATAAATATATACATTTATATGTTAAAGAATCGATCTGCGCAAAGAAGATCTCTTATGGCCTTGGTTGCTGGCGTATGAAATTCCTGTCACGAACTACACACGTCTAGGGCTACTTAAAACTAAGTATCCGTGCGGAGAACACATTGTAAAACAATTTGGCTGTCTATGTGTTCGGGCTGAACTCTAAAACTAGGTAACTAGGTAAGAGCTCTCACCGCCACTTAAAGCTTTTTAGGAGGAGGTTTCTAGTGTTTTACACCTGTGAAGACGACGCGCCCCGCTGAGTCCTTCTCCGCTTGTAAACTTTAACTACCTACATACATTACCCAACTATCTTCAGTTATAAAGGTACCTACTTATAACTAACGCTTTTCGTATTCCTCCTAGGCTGAATTCACGGAAAACAGAAAACCTTTTAATATTAAAGAAACTTATCCCTACAATATAAATCCTTATTCTTTCTTTGAGAAAAGTAACTTTAATAATTTGTAAAACATACATACTCATATAATATGTAAATAGTTATATCAAACACTCATTAACTTATTACTAATTTGGTTGATGATAAATTAAAATTATTATTTGTATTCCGACGTCTGCAATTATCTACCTACGTCGTAAAATGTTTTTATTGATTAATTACCTAGTAGTTTGATTAAACTTTAAATTATTTTTACAATATAATATGACCACCTGTGAGTTATATGACTATTAAAACATCGCCACAAATTCAAATTCAAATTATTTATTATTAATCAAGTACATTGCATATGTTGATGGAACGATGATCCTCAAACCAGACGTGTCTTTCTATCTTGGGAATCCAAATGATATACTTTTTTTTGCCACAGAGTATATACTTGGATCAACTTATTTCCCATAAGATGTGTGGGAGAGTTCTTAACACCAAACTTGTCCGCTTCCTGTACATATATAGCAAACTTGTGAAAAAGTACTACCTATATAGAACAAGGGTTTGACTGTTGTAGAACAACATTTGATATACAAAGTACCACAATTACCATACACATGCGCTAAACATTACTTTCATTACAGCCTCCCATTCATAGACGCTTCCCTATGTCCTACAAACATTGTAATTCCATGGAAATTTTAAATCACTACACGCATCGAATGCTTTAAGAAAATGCAACAAAATAACGTTCATACTGCATTCCAATGTACGAAGAACCGGTTTGTACACCATCACTATGAGTATGAGTTTCTATTCTGTGATTGCCAATCAGTTGTTTCTATGGTAACCACAGAGCACAATAAATAAGTGCAAAAAAAACATTTGTTTTCGATTAAACTTTTGAATATTGTTTTGCCCAAATATAGGCAACACATATGGTGTTATCATCCATCAGTGCAGGTGCTACGATGTCGTCAAATTTACGTCTCCTACGTAACTATTTAATTCGACGTCTCATTTATTCAATTTTAAACCTTATATCGATGACATAAATCGCATACGACAAATCCCATGTATCGCACGCTTTTAGCCAAAACTTTCAATAAGTCGAGCATTAAACCATTGTTCAGCTTTGTCTAAACGTCTTTAGTAAGTCTAGTTTAATATCCGCATCGAACAAATAGGAAGGTCTATAGTACCTACTACCGACCCTAAAGACAGACAAGTCCATTTTGCTTTATTGATCCCTGACGACCCATAGAACAAGAACATTCTCTCAGTAACAAAGGTCGACAATCAGGAAACTTGATGCCAACCGTCAAACACTCCAATGGAATATCGCTGAAAGTCTAATCAACTAGTTCGGACCAAAGCCAATTTCTATACAAGCCGTTTCAAATCGAAACTAGTTCTTGGAGCTGTAGGGAAGCGGATATGGGATGACAAAAAATAACCATTTATTAGGTCTTGTAAAAACTAATTTTAAATGAGTTGTAAAGGGAAGGATGGGCACCGAACCGAGTTTAACTACAGGGAAGAGTTGTAAGGTTTTTTTCTAATGAAATGCGCTCGATGTTAAATTACCCTGGGGCAGAGTTAAAGCCCCTTCTTGCACGACGTAGAATAAGAAGGAAATAATAAAAGTGTTGGCATTTTTTTGTAGACGACTCCGTTCTACTGAATTTAATCACTGTATCGCGGAAGGTTTAACAAACATACAGTTCACATACAAAAAAATACCCAGACTTTGAATCATGCGGGGATCGAACCTGCGGCACATCGCGCACTGTGGTAGGTAATTGGCGTGGTGACCTATACCACTCGGCTATCCGTGCAGTCAATATTCTGAGTAACCATGTATAGTTTTAGAATTAAGTTTACATAGATCCAATTAAGTTTTGTACATAAGTTCTCAAAAGTTATGTGCTTAACATGTGATTATTTGTTTAACAGTTATCTCGGTTTCGGATCAAAGAACTTTATTTCTCAAAAGAACATAGTTCACTTCATGAGATACAAAATTAAACATGTATAGAATGAATCCAGTTTACGCTGCTTGGACAACAAGCTTACTACTAATAACAAATATATTTAATCATATTTAACAATGAGTTGTGCATTGTGCAAAGGTTTGTAGATTATTAACCTGTGGCTACCTCCTGCCTTTACAATATTTCTGTAGACTAAATCAGTCAAAAGGGAAATAATTCCAACAAGTCCCAAACGAGTAGGAGGTTACTAATGACTGTACACAAATACTTGGACAATACAATGAATAGTAAGCGTAAAATTTGTTCGGCACACACCCACACAAACACACTCAAATCTTTTTGGGTTCCCTTCAGAACTGGATGGAATACTTAACCTAAGTGACCCTTTCATGTACAGAATGAAAGCAACATGGATTTTGTATTACTTATACTTATGTATAGTATTTGTATCAAGAACAAAGGTAAAATATTGTAAGTAATGAATGATAATTCGTTCCTAAAATGAAATGGTTCGTTTAATAAAACGTTTGTATTTAATACGTACATGGTGCAATTAGTAGGAAGACCTACTATTTAAAATACAATAGTATTTTCATAAAATAACAAAGTTAGTATTATTTGGAACAGCAAATATTGTGCATGCAATTGTAACAGGCAGCGAACGCAAATAAAAAAGTGTGTCATAATAAAATAAATATTTACACATCGTTAAATATATTTTTTGAATACTTAGAACTTCACTACAAATTGTATAGAGAGATAATAATGACAGAACCCAGTGATTTCTTTTTTTTTTTGTCTTTTGCCGCGACTAAGCCCCATGTCAATGTGTGCGTAGCTACCTGCGGTATCCGGGAGCTTACCCATCGCACCTGTTACAATTTCAAAATAGACGAAAAAAACTTATCGTTTTACACCTCGTACATTAAAGTTTGATTTCCTTTCACACCAATTTAGACTCTTCTTATCACGCAATGAAAATCAAAATTGAAATTGCTCACACGTTTTCATTCAATATATTTTTGGAAGACGGCACAGAAGTCCAATAAATTGCTTTGAATTTATAAGACATCTACGATAAAATTAATTTTGATACATTAAAACCCAGATTTAAATTAAAATCATATCCTCCTTTCCATTCCGAACTACTGCCACACATAATAATTATGTAGATGTACCAATTCCCGCTTTAGCGAATAAAGCTACGTAGTTAATATTTACTAAAATGTTAGAATATTGAAGCAAACCGATTACGAGTGCTAGCGATGCCGTTCTCTCTACAAACCTCCGTATTCAGTGCAGCTTAGTAACATATTCAATTTAATATTTAAGTCTAAAATACTCACGGGCAATCGCCGGCACGAGGAGCGTCAAAAACAGCTGTATATGCAACGGTGCCGCCATGTTGGCAACCTGCAAAAAAAGAGACGGATTAAAAAAGAGAATAAAATGTTTTTTAAACTGAGTCACAGACACACTTTGTAATTCTGCTTTGTCTATGTCCTTTTTATTTGTGTAACGCGAATGTTACCTGGCTCGAGTTAGTGTTTTGTATCTAATGTATATATTATTTTGTATCTGAGTTACAACTATTATTATTAAATCGTTGTTTTATTAACCTACGCTATGCTGAAATAAGTAAATTATAACAATTTACTTTAAGACTTTCTGAAATATATATCTGTCGCTACTTTACTCCATAAAGTGTCGGAGACAGTATGACACTTAACGGCAACTCAAAGTTAAGTTGCGTTTGATTATTCGGCAGTAGCACAAACAACCTACTGACCTAAATGTGGCATTAAAAGTATAACAAGAAAATTCTATTTTCTTTATTACGTTAATCTCTTGTCGGGATAGAGCTTTCAGCGTACAAGTGCCGCTTTTATCTCTTTAACTAAATTGAACGGTATCAATCCTAAATAAGTGGGACTCTGTTAAATTGGTTTCCAAGAAATAAAAATAGTCTGTACCCAATTTCAAATCATAAAATGTTCTGTTTTTTTTATATATATATTGGATGTATTTATTTCTAAAATTCTTAGCATATTTTGCTTACTTTTAGACTGTTATTTTGTCCGAACAAAAGAAATTTAAAAAATCATAAACTCAAAAGCGAAAGCATTTCGCCACTCAGCTTCGGCCTATGTAAGTATTTCTGTCATAACCCACGTGAAAAAGCAAAACACAAATTTAAAATTAGAACGTTGTTGGAATCGGAAACCGACGCGTGCCAATAAACCAAAATAATACGTTAATAACACGCTTACCGTTACCGACCGTTATTTATAAACAAAAATGACCGCAACAATGTATCTTTCATTGCATAACGCCGATAAATTCTCCAAGCAATCCATAGTTACAAAAATGTGTTGTTATTTCATCTCTACGTCACAAGACACATCTTTGATTATTCAAAGAATTCGATCATAAAACGACCTTTATGTCTTTTTAAACTGGGACACTAATCTATTATAATTAATTATTTATAGACCTGTCACCTGTCACTATGTTTTTTTTAAGACTGTTTTATCACAAAACTGACATTAAGTTCGTCATAATGGTGTAGTATATCGTAATCATCTGGTAATAGCTAGTGAAGAAATCGCCGATCGATAACCACTTGATATTGCTGGCTAATGGCCAGCTAATAACGTTAATAGATGTTAAATCTAACGTTATAGCCCCAGTTATCGAGCCGCGAACATGATTTTATAAAAGTAATCACAGTTTCGCCCGCACACTAACTCGTTTACTATCTAGTTCTGACTTTCTTTACTTAACACCGATTTAACCTTCCGAGGCGATAGAACCAGTGTCGTCAGGGCCATATCAAAAAGTTTTTTAACCCACGCCAATTGAGGCAGTCATCTCTATGGCGCTCATAGGTATTACCTTTGCCAAAATGCTTTTATGTAAAGTAGGAAGCCTAAATGGGATAGTGCCGAAATACTTGGCAAAATTTTCGCGTCCTGGAAGAGTTGAATGTAGGTATTTATTTCCATGTAGGGTTAAATATTTTTTGTTGCACCGCAAAAAGCTGTATCGCTATTAGGGATTGTTTTCTTTCAACTAACAAAGGTTCACATTTTCATCCTCATCAAAGTCTCTTGTTCCTTGTTACTTAGCGAGGCTAAAGTCTAGTCTAAAGCATACTTAGATCCAATCGACAAATTTCAATCTCTATGGAAGAGAGAGTATATTTTCATATCTTTTTAAGCCCATTGTCTTTAATAGGAGTGTACATCAAATTTTGACGTGACAACGTCTTATAAATTGGTTTGCCGGGTGACACTTCAAGAAACTGGGTAACGCTCCGCTCACGTTATGCGCTCACAATGAGAGCGAGTGAGAGGCACGCGTCCCTTCCACTCGGGCATGGTTAGCCCGCCTAAGAGCGAGAGAGACAGACATTGACATTGACAGTCGTTGTCACGTAAAACTTTCGCCCGTATACCGACTTTACAGGCAACCAACGATTTTTTTGTAATTTATTTTAGACTCCCGTTTTTCAACTGTTAATTAATTATGTATAATTATTTCGAGTACCTATAGTTTAGATACAAACACATCCGTCGGGTATATTAAAGCTTCGTAAAATGTCATTTATTTTGTATCTAAGCTGGCAGCGGCGCTGTGGGCAATCAGCTAGTATCATGCAACCTGATTGGCTAACCCCTTCACAATGGCCAGCCGATGTTCCAAACGCTACACTGTTTGACATAATTTACGGCCGGCGAACAACAGTATTATTATTTAGAGACCATGTTTCTATTACCTATTAACTCTAATATGTATTCATCATTACGGATTAGCTGTTGAGTCCGTCCTATTAATTACATATTCAGGGCACGGTATTGGCGCTATTAGTTCCATCGACGCACTAAATAACAAGAATCGTTACACACGTGCGACTAACATTTCCCAGAATAGGGATCACTTGAATATGGGTGAACGTTGGCACTTGGCAATATTACTATTGTTTTGTAGGGATACAAAAAAGGTCCAACATTTCGCTCGACTAAGATGCAACTTGGAAGTATAAGATCAGAAGTTTTTCAAAAACTCATACTACATATTATTATGACAAAAACTTAACTTATTATAATGTAAATGCTGACTGGCTGAATGACTGATTATTTATAGATTAGGAGCGGCAATTAGTGTTGATATTTAACAAAATTGTTTAAAAAAAAGTAATCATATAAAACCGATCATCAGGGATAGTGTGGAATCAATTCAGCTAACAAAATTAAATTTTGATAAAATAGCATGTCATTTAAACTGTAAGTCTAAAGCTAACACAACAGAAACAAAATTTAGTTAAAATAACGCATAACCTGAAAACAATGGTTTCAGGTTATGCGTTATTTTAACGTATAATCAATTAGATTTATTTTTATTGGTTTACCTACTTTTATTTTAGACAAAATTACATCCTTAAGTACTTTAAAATAAATGGAATTAAGTAATTCGAATTAGGAAGCATTCAGTTCAACCCTTCATTCATGCAAAATGCATTATTCGGCAAGACTGGAAGTCGATCCCAGAGCACTTTAGAAAAAGGTTACGCAGTAAAATGGAAGTAATCAGAACCAATCAAAAGCTCAGTCTTTGTGACTTTTTAATACCATAATAAGGTTATGATTAACGAAGATATCAACCACGGTACATCTATCAATGCATACCAAAGCATACTAGAAGTATTATATATTTTACTACTTGTCGATGACAGCATCCATGAATGTTTAAGTTAGCTCTTCTCGAAAGTTCCTATAGTAGTAAATACGCTTCCAAGATATTTGCTAAATAGACCATTGTGTTATAAAGCAATTCTAGGTATTCTAAATTCTGGATACTACTAACATTTCCACTTGCTTAATTCCTAACCTAAACTAACTAAAATAACTGAATATTGTTTGAATGTAACCGAAATATTTAGATATTTAACAAAACTACAAGGTAAAATAACTCCAAAAACTTTTGTTGCCAAGTAAATTTTCCTTATTTATGCCAAAAACGAATAACAGGACTATTCAATATTCATAAACATAATATCTAAAATTAATAAATATAATTGATTCTAAATTGTATTAATGATAAATTATTTAACGAGTTGTAAAATCTATTTACGAGAACAATAAATTTTGAGTGGTAATTGCAATAGCTCTTCTATTACAAATAATACTGATACTGTTTTGTTTACATTAATGATTTTGTTAACACAAGCAGATGTTTATAGTAATTCATCCGTTGCTCAATCAAGCGGTACTTTTAAGTCATTTTCTTTTCATTATAGTTTAAAGTATAGTTACTTTCGCATTGATTAGTCTGTCTGTTACGCTTTCACGGCTTAACCGATTTAGATGAAACTTGGTATGAGGTAAGTTTGGACCCTAAGAAAGGCTACATAAGGCTTTTTGCCTTGATAACCTAAACCCACACGGGCACATACACGGTCAACAGCTAGTAAATAACATATCCACTTTTTGTGCTTACCCGAAAGCTCAAATGTTGATTACTCCTTGATTAGAAGTTTCTGCTTCTCAAAACGGTAAAGATATTATCAAATTTTTCGTATATAACATACACGAACTATCTTACTTAAAAATCCCTGTCTGGAAGTCATGGTCACTGTATATAATAAACCTACATATATTCTCGTGACGCCCCTTGCTATGCTGTCTGGCGACATTTCCCCACCGAGCACTTTTTGTACCACCTCCATCATTCAAGATTCCAGTACTAATGTCTGCCTGCAAAACAGGTGTGGGCAATCTTATTGATGTTGACTGCTTTTTATTTTAAGTAGACGTGATCAGATCTTTAAGATAACGATGCTCAATAGTTTTATTTAATGTCTCCAGTTATTACTGGTTTTTGTACTTAATGAGATAGTCACAACGATATTTTTTTAGTTTTACACGTCGTTCGATTACCAACGAATAAGATCACTATGTCTCTTATAGGGATGGGTTATGTTGCTGTCCAAAATTTTGCCTCAAGAATCAAATTAAAACAGTCAATAAATCAAAGAATTTGGTTATATCACATATTTTATTAGAAAACGGTTCTAGACTGCTATTATTCAGTAAAAAGAAGCATGAAGGCAATACTTAAAATGGTGAAATTAATTATACGTGGACCAGGGCAACATCGCTTAAAGCTAATGTACAAATTCTTTAATCACGTTTCTCTAACATCAAAGTAATAATGAATGTATGTATGTAATCACACCTGTTTTCCTCAAAGTGCTTAGCAGAGGTGTTTTATTGCACACCCACAATTTTATACCGTATAAATTACTTTTAATACATGTAATTACATATTTTGGACGGTGAATTTATAAATTATCGCACAATGCAGCCACAAGGCACTTGCTTACTAGTTGCGACTACGGATTTTTTAATGAAAAACATTAATCCAATTTTAATTTTGCTTATGCTTGCTTTGGTCTCAACTTCTAACTTATTGCGATGAAAACTTATACGGCAAATTTATACGTTAGAATAAAAAGTTGTTGAGAATCTCAAATTAAAAAGTAATCATAAATTACTCAGATTGCGTACTCGTGCATAATAATAGATAAGACGAATTTATTAAATTTATCGCCCACTGTATGATTTATAACGATTCTTGAGATGTTATAAAACTGTCTTAAGTGCGATTAAACATCTTAGCTGAAGTAATAAAATTAAAAGTGATACTTATAGAATTTTATCTAAGCTTTGATTTATAAATAATTTGATTAATTTATTACTGGACTTAGTCGTGCTAACGTTGCAAAATACGTGGTCATTTATAAAACGTTTAGTAATAATTGTTTTTTTTTTAAATAAACATTTGTGTCCCACTGCAGGGCAAAGGTCTCTCTAACCTCCCTCCACCTCTCTCTGGTAAGGGCTGTGTGGTACCAATTGCTATCAAAGGAGTCTAGCTCGTCCCGCCATCTACGTCTAGGCCTACCGCGATGCCTGTTGCCATTTAAAGGGACCCATTGGGTCGTTAGTTTGGCCCACTGGCCGTCTGACATGCGGCAGATATGTCCAGCTCTGTTCCATTTTAGCGTGGCAACTTTCTGAGTGACGTCAGAGTTTTTGTGGTGGAACGGATTATAGTATTTCTAACCCGATCTACAAGTTTGATCCCCAGAATACTCCGTTCCATAGCTTTCTGGCAAACCTCGAGCAATAATTGAATACATCGCTTATTATCCAATTGTCAATTAGCGGTGACAGAAGGCCGAACACAGAAACGTCAATCGGTTTAAAGTCAAGTTAATTCTCATGTAAAAAGTAGAGACAGATAGACATAGTTAAGTTGCGTTTTACTATTCGGGGGTAACCCTAATAACCACCTTTTTTTTTCGGTTTGTGAGAAGTTTTTCGCCTTGCAGTGACACTGATAACGGCTACTAGATATGATTTATGACGGCTAAAGTCTCTTTATTGATTAGTGGAAACACAAAATAGCTGCACACAGATATTTAAAGGTATTGTTTTGGTTTACTAAGAGCTTAAGCTTGTTGCGGTTAGCCGACTAAATTGAATACAGACAGACCAGATAAATGTAGGCTTTAAGTTTTGTGGACGAGTCTGTTGTGTATTTTTTGTGTAATAAGAATTTTAGAGAAGTTACACCAAATAAGACTTTTCGTACCTCCTTCGCCCCTTAATGAGATTGTTCCCGTAAAGGATCTAGTATTTTGAAAATGCATTCTCGTCTGTTCTTCGGAAAAATGAGGGGCACCTCGGTAGTTCTAGTTCATAAAATTTACATTACTTACTACTACATATTTCTACTATGTACACTTAAGTAACTAAGTATAAAGACTTTGATATTATAAGAACCCATCATGTCGCGACTTTGAAAAATGCCTTTACATTTTTACTCCTGCAGGAAGAAATTCCTACCAAAGGGGTAAAATAAAATAATGAAAATATTTGATACGGCCGTTATTGTTTAAGAAGGTACTATCTAAATCTTTCGATTACACATATGTAAATGTAAGAAGGAACCGACTTCAATGCAATTACTTGGTACCAGGTCTGAAATATACCCTAACTACGACAAAATTGCCGGAGATACCACGTAACAAACAAACAAAACAACCATCAAATTGAGAACCTCGTCCTTTTAAAGTCGGTTGAAAACTAACACACAATCTATACTATATATAATATTATAAAGCTGAAGAGTTTGTTTGTTTATGTGTTTGTTTGAACGCGCTAATCTCAGGAACTACTGGTTCGAATTGAAAAATTATTTTTGTATTGGATAATCCGTTTATTGAGGAAGGGTATAGGCTATATAACATCACGCTACGACCAATAGGAGCGGAGCATAAATGAAGAATGTTACAAAAATGAAAAACCGTTGAAACTAAAACACGCGAACCTAGTCGCGGGGCACAGCTAGTGTTTACATAATTATGTAATAAATTTGTACAACAATCAATTCAACATTAACACTTGATAACATGAATAGAAATTCCAAAATGGAGGAGCCGGGACAGCAAACAGACGTCTAAGTGAATGACAGGAGGATAGGCATTCAATCAAAACAAACGAACGCGCAATTGATTATGTGTGACACATTAAACGTTGAGTTAACATATCATTACAGTTACAGCCGCTTAGGACGCTGTATTAGTATGCCACGCATGCCCCGCCGAGGACAACGTCTACGCAAGACGGTGTTGTCCACTACATACCTTCAAATATAAATTAGAGTCGTAAAACATTACAATTAAACGTGTGCTGTACCGTATATACTAGGTTAAAATAAAATAATGTGACCACGTGAAACAATATTTTTTTCCAAATCTTGAACACAGATCTCTTCTTAAAGAAAAAAAGATTGGAGATAATGCGTAACTAACCTCGCCGTAGCTACAATGGCCAGTAACCATTGATTAGAATAGAACAGAAATACACAAACAAGCACACTTTACTTAATCTTCATTGTATACCTACCTAGTAAGAAGAGTCGTCAACAAAATATTTACTAATAAACTAAAGACAAAACAACACGAGCGACAGACACAACACTTCATTTGTTTTTGTTTTGTAATTTAATCATATACAATTACGGTTAAAACAGACTCGATCTTAATATAAACTTAATAAAGCCGAGTGACTACCGACCAGTTCTCTTTAAAAATGTTTGTAATACGATATTCTTATTACAGGTTTTAAATGGTTGTCCACGCGCATGTATGGTGATATAAAAGGCAGTTTAATATCTTCTTCGAAGAATGTTAATAATGTAAGATTGGTAACGATATATAAAAAAAAACATGAGGAGTATTCAAGATGCAAGTAGGACTAAAACTGACTTGGCACAGGCTCCAGATTGTGATGTGATTGTGAAAAAATGATGATTGCACTTTTGCACTCTATTGCAATATGTATGACAGCATACATTTAGGTATTTGATGACAATAACAATTATCTCATAACGTAACTGTTACAATCTATCATTAGAAACTACTCGAGCTAGCTCTAATAGTCTGTAGGTAATGAATTGCGACCAACAATTCAATCAGAGCTGTTAATTTGGTTTCGCCTTGTTTCACAACTTGTCAATCATTAAGCCAATCACTGGGCACTTCTCCTAACTTGATAATGAGATAGAAACTCCTTGCGTCGGTATATGGCAACACCGGCGCGACGATCGCTGACGTTTCCTTGCTAAATTCAAATCATTTTGGACATGGTTTAGTGCTTCCTCGACAGGCGCGCACGTCGCATTAGGATTATTGAAATGCGGATTTATGGCCGTCTAATTGACGGCTGCCGGTGTCGGTTTGTAGCAGTTTGAAACTACATATTTTTTACCTGACGTCATAGGAAGGTTAAGGTATGGATGTAACGTTTTTCCATTTGCGGTATCAACGAAAACAGGAAAGAGGCCCGTTGCCTTTTTAGTTTATGGATCAATGTAAGTTTTGTTACATAGTTGATTGGCACGTGTCTTATTGAATAGCTCAGTGACTATTTTTTTATAGCCAGCTTGTACAGGTACTGAACTTTTTATTTGATTCCCATATGATTTATACTATCCTGTTTAGATGCAGCATACATTATTTATCTTTTGTTGTTATTGTAATTTGTTTTACACCTTCTGTGGTACTTAATCTAAAACATGGACTTGTAAATATGGACGCAAGTTTCCTATGCTCCACACAAGGCTGCAGGCTATAAATTGTACAAGAGTACACCGATTGCGTGCGAAACATCGTTTAATAAAACAAAAAGAAGATTCTGGACCCTCTCCCTTTTCCAATCTTGTAAGATGATGATATGACAATGATTCATTACATACTTTCACATCCATACCTTTACAATCTATATAAGGTTATAATCATCAGTCAAAGTAAATCTTCGTCTTCATCGAACATTAACTTTCTTTTATCGAGACGTTACCACCTAACTTTTTTAAGTGATGGATAAACTTTGTAATATAATCTCCGTTTTATTCACACAGCGAGAATTTGGGAATCACGACAGCTGGGCCGCCTCAATAATGTACCCTATGGCTTCTTTACCTTCCTAAATTGTTCAAAGTTAGTTATCTTTTTATTTGAAAACAGTTGTTTGTGTTATCTTTAGGTTTTTATTTGGAGTCGCTACATTCGTTAATGGATGAAAAGCATTCACAGCGAAAAAGGTTTAATTATCATTAAATTTGGACGCTCTGGCTACATAATACGTAGGTACTCGTTGTACACGTAAGTATTTTTTAATCGTAGCTCCGTTTATTACAGCTATCAAACTTGCAGCACGCACACTTTTTGAACAGTCTTTAAAGGGTATTCTGGCTCTATTTAATGGAGGGCACGTTCGTTTAAAATCGTTATAAAACCCGAATCTCTTTATTCCGTCAACCAAGCCACAACCTGAATGTTTAAAAGGATAGTAGAAAGAACTACATTGTTTTCAATAAATGCCTCGTAAAGTATTCAATGGGCCCGCATACCACACGCTACGTGCCGGTGCGACTATAAAAAATGTTTTTATTTCTTTGATGACATATAGTTTTCATCGTACTGAGTTGAGTAGATAATGCACTACCTACAAAGATAAGTTATGGCAGTCGATCAGACGGATCTGATTTCACAGAAGCCCAGGTTGTTTCTTAGAAGAATCGCAGCAAACAACCTGTTTATGTTGGTACGCTATTTTTAAATCAGACAGACACATATCTAGATTGTTAAGCTCCATGCTTTGAAATGAGAATTGAGGTCATACTAAAACACTATTGTATTTAAATTTTTTGTTAAGGCGGATTTATCCTTTTGCTTGTATATGCTTTAGAAACGACTTCACCTAGTTCCTTTTCTCAGATCGTTTGACCTTCATTTTATATTGGATTGCTAATTCAAAACATGCACGGCATAGTTGGACTACACTTTAAAACAACAAAAAGAGTATCTATGCAGTGAATCACACGGTCTGTCTGCCAAGTCGGTATCATCCTTAAGGTCGAATTAAACTTGCAATATGAACAGCTCATATAACGTTTGCGGTAGATGTTTATTGCTTAGTTTCTGACACCAAGTGTAGTAAGTGCTACATATTGTACATATACGTTAATACGTTTCAGTATATTACGCTAACGGGCTCCTCCTTATAACCACGAGTTTTATGTGGTATTAACATGTGTGTAGTTACATAAATACGGGTTTACCAAGATCCAAACGACGATTTAAAGTGGGCGTAATAGATATTAAGGTTTAGTGTGACTGCTAATTATTAGCCTATCGAGCTTAGGTATGCAACGGAGGTTTTACAGCCTTTCTAGTGATTAATACCTTTGAAAGCCCGACAGAAGGAGCAAATTTTTTATAAATTAACCCTTCAAACCATGTAGAGAAGATCAACACTCATATAATTAGTGTCAGTGTCTAGATGTGGGTGCAAACTAGCAGTTTACATGGAATAACTGTAATTTGAATTCTACTCACTAATTGTTAGGTAGAACTGTGAATAGGAAGATCCTAAACGCAGACTTCGTTCCTCATTTCTAAACAATGAGTTAAAAGCTAAACGTGATCTTATGACCCAGGCATAGGGGTAAATTTTAACACATAAAGCAATACTGTAGTAATTTCACATGGTAACCAAATTCAAATCACTAATTACCAATCTAAGTAGATATGCAAGCGTAGTGTTGAAAGCTCGTTCTTTTCTGTGTGAGCTTTGCCGTGGGAGTGTGAATTACAATACATTAAGATACCTGGCGTTAATTGAGTTAGTGATTTAATTCGGTACTCCTTTATTCTTAAACGCCTTACAACTTCACAGCTAATCAACCTTTGACATGAATGACATGTTGGAAAAATATTCATAAAATCCCATTATAGACAAACGTTAACGTTGATAGAAATCGCTTAAATTACATTAAATGTGTGAAAATGACATTTAGTTTTTTACAATTTGTCGAATTGTCTGAAAGCAATTAGGCATGCTATATATGCTTAGTAAAATATTTTTGACAAAAAAACTCGTTGAATCCTCTTTCGTCAAATTCCGAAAATGTTATTACACATTCTACTCAACCAATTAAGGTTTACATGCAGAAAATATGTTCAAAAAAGAGAAATGTTACGTGAAAACTTCTAACAAATAATAAAAGGTAATTCGAGAACAATATCAATAAAATGTACAAAATTGCCCGAAAATATCCCAGAATTTAGTTTATCGGCAATATTCCAACACTCTGAAATGAATATTGTACTACAACGAAAATTTTGATCAAATGTTGTAATGAAATTGTTTATTTACCTTCTATTTAAATTTTACAATCTACTTCACGTGTAAAATGTATATTTTGATGTAATATCTAATCAAATTACGTGAGCTTTTACGTGGAACACAATCAAATTATCTATTTGTCCATGAAGCCTAGAACCGGAAATTGGACGTAGTGAAAATTTTAGACGAATTGCGGACGAGCTTATAAGAAAAAGGCCCATACACATTTCCTAAAAGATAAATCTATATAGGTATATTTCACTCATTTTGACAAGTTTCTCTAATGGATAATCTCTCGTATTTAGTGTCTGGTAAACAAGAAACACTAAGTCCTAGCCGTAAGCCGCTTTTCCTAGTTTATAGTCAAAGCAACAGCGCAGTTGAGGGTGTCCTGCGATGTAAAGCAGTATTTTGGGCCTTTATTTAGGCTCGAGTCTAGAAAAGCACTAGAGTAGAGTAGTATTTTTAGTATTTGAACCTTCGATAACACACATTATAATTTACAATTTCAAACTTGTGTTTGAAATATATCACAAACACCAAGTCGAAAATTGCTAGGTCATGAACTTACTCCGACTTTAAAATATTACTACCTACAGCATCATAAAGATGCGTTGAAAGAAAAACTTTTATTTATTTAAAACTTCATGTAAAAAATGGTACACAATTTTTGTATTCATTTTCGTTAATCAAAATCTTATTTTTTTTTGGGAATATTGTTAGACCATTTTAAGTATTTTATTTCCACTTGAAATAAATTGTGTATCTAATCACCTACTTTTGTATTTACCTCAATTCTAGATCTAATTCTGGCTTTCTAAAGATTTATCCATTTGATTCTTGTTTTTTTTAATGTGTCTTACGTGACCTTTCGTATGACGGGTCTGGATGGGCAAAATGACATCGATGACAGTTTGAGGTGAAACTTCAAACTATAACAGATATACTTCACATAAACTAGAGAAAAGACATTCGCACTTCAGCAGTATTTTACAAGTCCAATAACTAACCCTCTGTAAACAATTAATTGATAAAAGGATCCTCAAATTACATAACAAAGGCAGTCGAGCATCCAATGATAGGTGCGATACGAATCTCGACTTACACTCACCTGTCGTTCACTGGGGACACAATTTCCGGTACTTATTGTTGAGCATGGAAGGCCAGAGCTGTTACTATTGAACACATTGACTATTCCGACAAGATGGATAGTTTAGATCAATGGAAACACTTGGTACTGTAATCTGGGAAGCAGCTGTTACTGTATATTGTTAGTCGAAATGGTTTCGTATTATCTTGACTGCAAATATTCTATCGAGTCTCTACTTTTCATTTTATAGCAATGCGTATCTCCGTACTAAAGGTTAACAAAAATACAGAAGAAAAGTATTTACGATCACTTATTGTCCCATCGTCATCATCACGTCTTGATTAATTAGCAAACTCTCTAATTATGTTATATCTAAAATAATTTATACGATCAGATCTAAAGTTGAATGATAGTTTATCCCCACCGCATAACATAGGAGTCCGTCTATCAGTGACCTAACAACATGCCTTAACATTTACAAGCTAACATTATGAAGACATACCATAGATATGATACAGACGATAAAACAGTAGTAGTTAATGAAACGGGTCAATATTAACTCATTATCGAAGAACAAACTCGAGTGAGTCCGATACAGTACGTCACTCAGAACACGAGCACATTGTCAGCTTATCAACTCTTAATTAAATTGTTTATATTCTGAGGAATTATTTTTATCTTTTTGTAAGATTTAATGCTCGAGGAACGAGAAATTCTTTGTGTGCAATTTCTATTGTACAGAGAAAGGTTTATGCAACAAAAGAGGTTTTTCGACGAACGTCCTGCCAGTTTTACACCTTTGCCGCTCTGATGTGTCACACAGATATGATTTATCTAGCTCGTTTCTTTTCCAGACTAAGCCACGTTTCTGCACCTTGTAATGTACAAAGCCACGGAGCAGTGGTATGCCTGCAAAGCTTATAAACTATCAGGTTTTCAAGTCAGTAATCTTTAATCTTTGGAATAAAAAGTTTAAAGATTTCGGAAATATAAAGGTATGCTTTTGTTAGCTTGAATTTGCAGAAACCATAACATGAATAAAGCAGATAATCAGTTGGAAACTCGCTATCACAATTCCACTAATGTAATGTCCTGTAGGGCATTTCAAACACGGGATCGCTTAAAACGGAACACTTCCTCATTTTGTCACTTGCCCATTTCTAAACTCGTAGGTCGCTAAGTGCATCGATCACCATGTGTACAATTCGATATAGGGTTGTCTCTTTACGACAATTAAATATTTTTTAAACTTTGTCATATTAATTCAGATTTATCAACTACTCTTTGGCGTCTTATAGAAAGATGATAATCATATAGAAGTAATCAACTCTGACCAATCATACTACTTATTGCTAGATCACAGATCTCAATTTTAAGCTGCAATATATTGCAAAAAAGCTTGAATATGGAAGAACAATTTCGTTGATACTGATTCCAAAAACTGGGTACAGAAGCAGCATGCCATCTGATGGCAACCCTGTGTGCTGTGGGTAATACGAACTGGGCAAGTACCCGGAACCATACGGTGTGTGGTCCCTGGAGGGGGGCGCGGAAATCGATGACATGCGATCCAATTTCAAAACAAACTTGCTTTTGGACACTTCCATTATTGATTTGTTGGACGTAGATTTTGAAGTTTAGTTGAAATTTTATATAAATATTACCTTACTAGCTTTTGCCAGCGACTTCGTCCGCGTTTCCGTCGTTTTTCGTAAAAAAGTAGCATATGTCCTTCCTCACTGTTCAGTGGTTTTGATGTAACAGACAGATTAACTTTCGTATTTTAGTAGGGAAATATAATATATCACGTTACACAAAAATAATCCTTATAGCATGATTCAGTATTCGGCGCGACGGCGCGATGGCTTATTATCGTATTTCATGTATAAGTTTGGTGTTTCTATACCGATTTCTATGATTCTTTTTTTATTGAATAGGTAATAATGTTAACTTTTTTTAATTAGGGATGAGTGAGAGTATTATAGGGTAAGAGTAAACAAATATAATCAGAAATCGCCGAACTGCTAAGCTATCGGGAGTTACACGTGTTATTGTGTGTCAACCATAAAAGATAGACATATGCTGTTGTGGGATATTTTTTAGATAATTTTATGTAGAACATTTCCGTCATACATGATTTCTATGTAGCTTTAACCATTAAGGCTGCATACGCGACGGAAGCTTAAAAAATACCGTTTTCCCAACATTTCCCTTTACTGCTCTGCTCCTATTGATTGTAGCGTGATGAAAAGTATACTATAACCTGCCCAGGAGTATGAAGAATAAATGTACCAAGTTTCGTTAAAATCCGTCGAGTAGTTTTCGTTTCTATAAGGAACATACAGACAGAAAGACAGACAGACAGACAGACAGACAGACAGACAGACAAAAATTTTACTGATTGCATTTTTGGCATCAGTATCGATCACTAATCACCCCCTGATAGTTATTTTGAAAATATATTTGATGTACAGAATTGACCTCTCTACAGATTTATTATAAGTATAGATTATGCATACAAACTATAATGTTAGGCTCTAATTAAATTGAAACAATCTAAATTAATCCGATACAAATTTTATATCTCATAAAGTTTGTACCTAACTAATGTTATTAGACTCGATGCACGTGACCAAGTTTTGAACATGCGTTTCACAAATTAGGATAACAAGATTGTCCAACAAACTAACAACTCTAATAAAAGCATTTCTAACTAATAATTGGTAAGCTTACGAAACAATACCGGTTCACACTAAAGCGGCTAGTTATTAGGGAAACGTGCGCACCAATTGATTAGGGAAAATTCGTTGATTTATCAATTTGGTTGAACCATCAACAGCGTGTAGGTATTTAGTGGTAGGCACGCGCTCATGCACTACCATTGCAGCTGTCATAAAATCCACGAATGTATGACTCTTCTTGCTTACTAATTTTGCACTAGAAATGCTTTCAGAACGTCGGATATAAATACAACACGATTAAGAATGAACAAACCCAAACCAACTTGGCTAATAACGGAGCTAATTTCAATCCGGACTAGTGCGGTGATACACCCAATTTACATCTTATTAAGACCATAGGTGTGAATTAATGATATATTTTTAGAATTTCACACCTTAACACATTGCTAACTTCTCAAACAATCATTACTATGGAATTTTCTTATATTTACGAACCATTATAAACTTCCATAAAGATGTAAATTTTTCGACCTAGAAACTCGAAGATAAGAAGACATATTTTTTCGTGCGTTTTTTGATGAATTCTCGTTAACGGCCGTTATGAAAATAAAACAGCGGGGTTTGTAAATGTGCTAAATGAGCCTTTTCAAACAATATCCCGCTCAAAGGGCGCATTTGCGGCGTCTTCGCCTTCTTTATAAACAAAAAATAATTTGGACTCAGACGATGTTTTCGCATCTGCACGTACACATTTTGAACTCAATCGGAGCCCTTGACTTTCTTCCTTGTAAGTTGGACTCCATCCAGATGTAGACACACAAATAGTCAAAAGATTTTGTACAAATTGATTCAAACTACTCGTGATCCATAGTATTTTACCTCGGCGTGTAGTAGGCACCACGATGACACTCGACAGTATTTTTATTTCAATATTTGTACCAAAAACATGTTTGTGCACCTGGTATTTGACTGAATTGAATTTTATGTAAAAGCTTTTTGCTATCCCGAGTATCACAAATACGTTTTACCTCTAGTCACTAGTGTATGAGACCCAAACCATCAAGTAAAAAGTACATTAAAAGCCTAAAATGCATAGGCCTATAGAGTACCTTTGGTACCGGTAGCACTCAACGTTGTGTACTTCTGATTATATCACAATTCACCGTCCATTGTTTATCTTGTGAAGGGCGTAGATGTCGGGGCCTGATAAAAATAACCTTAATAATAGGAAGAAAGGCGGCGGTACTCGGTGGGCTACCTTTCACTGGCCCAATTGTCTTAACAAGCTGGTCGTAGGACCAGCTTTGGCATCCGCTATGATTTACAGAGCCCTGAGAAACTGTTGTACTGGTATGTAAGATTGTAAATTCTCGTTTGTGTTATGGCCAGGAAAGAGACTTTATCGAGAGGTCTCTGGCCCAATTCCCAGGTCAAATATAATGTTATTGGTTTATACAAACTGTTCATGCGCTACCACAAGAAATATATTTGTAGCTATACTATGTTAAGTAAAGTGCCAAAATAAAATATAAATAATAATAAAAATTATCTTGGGACAACTCACACTAGGCTATCCCAAACTAGGCAGAGCCTGTATTTTAGCAACCAGGCAACTGATAAAGATACTTATATATATTTCTAAATACACACATTATAGATAAATGACACCCAGACATAAAACAAACAAACATGTTCATCACACAAAGATTTGTCCTGGGTCGGTATCGAACCCACGACCTCAGATCTAGCAGTCAAGGTCACTAACCACTAGACCAACAGGCCAGTCAAAAGTAAGAAAAGAAATCTAAAAGAAGTACTTGCCAGTTGGAGTATAATATTTCTTCGGCCGTTATAGTCCGAAGAAAATACACAGAACAAGAACTAATAATGAAGACAATACAAAAAATACAATCTTATGAAACGTAATCACAGAATAATGAACTGATATTTCCATTCACAGACACTTCGCGCTATATTTTTACGTTCATATCTTACCTTTTATGGATTCCTTCGGTTATTTTATGTTCACTGTTGCCTATTTTGAATAATAAGTCTGTGAAGTCTACGTAATCGCCGCTTGAATGTAAAATTATCAAGCAAATGTTTTTGGAACAGGCGCTCAGTCGTTTGGCAGACATTATAATGGTAATGATCTTGAAACAAGATAAATGTTGTAAGATTCTAATGAATTACTCACTTTACTTAACATTGCTTCCAAAATAAACAGATATGTTCCTATTTTAAAATGTTATTTTGAATTGAATTGAAGTGCACGGGATGGGTAACAAAGAGTGCTGAAAATTGAACCTTAAATCTTTGATAGAAAGCACTATATAAGTAAATATTTTTATTTATATTTCAACAGTCGACAGCAACTTTGCAAACACAAATACATATTTTGAAACACGAAGAGACAAGGAAGTAATAACTGTCTTGCAAATAGCAGTTTCGTTCGGGATTTAGCTAACCTCCAACATAGAAAGCCAAGTTTAGCAACTTCACGAATTGTGCAGTCTTAATACCACAAAGAACTTGCAATTTGTTTTCCAGGGTGCAAAAACAAATAGTAATAAAGTATATAAAAAAAAAACTAAACTAAATATCCAAATGAATCAATCGGTGAAGGATAACATCGTGAGGAAACCTGGATTCCATAAATTAAAATCTGAAATCGCCAACCCGAAATGAGCAAGCGTGGTGATCAATGCTCGTTCATTCTCTATATGAGAAGAGGCCTGTGCCCAGCAGTGGCACATTTATATGCTGGTATTATTATTCTTAATTCTTAATTCTTTATTGTACACATAACACATAAAACAGTAACATAATAATAAATTTTATGTACATAGGCGAGCTTAACTCAAAATTGAGTTTTCTAACAGCAAACCTTTGAGTGGTAGAGTGAATAAAATATCTAATGAGGATAGGAAGAAGTGTACAATCACAATAAAAATACACATACATAAAAATAATACTTAAAATACACATCATAATGTCATATATACTGTAATTATATAAACATACATACACTATACACTAACTCATGCTGAAAGGAAATGTTCCCTGATTCTTTTCCTGAAGACGTCTAACGAGGGGCTATCCCGCAAGGCATGTGGAAGCGAGTTCCACAGCCGCACGGCACGAATTGTGAAAGATTCACCATAGCGACTGGTGGGGTGAAGGGGAGTGCGAAGAAGAAGAGAGGAAGAAGTGCGGCAAGGATTTCCCCTAGGAACCAGGAATTCAAAACGCTCCCGCAAATAGTTTGGGGTGTTGGGATTATGAAGAACGGAGTATAAAAGAGAAAGAACATGTGAATCTCGTCGTCGCCGAACAGGCAACCACCTCAACTTAGCCCGGTAGTCCGACACATGGTCATATTTCCGGAGACCAAAAATGAAGCGGATGCCTAAATTCTGCAGACGTTCGAGTTTGTTGAGAAGTTCCTCCGTTGCATCAAGGTAGCACACATCAGCGTAGTCGAAAAGAGGTAGAAGAAGGGATTGGGCTAGAGTAATTTTTGTTTGAAAAGGCAGGAACTTTTGAAGTCGTTTGAGAGACCGGAACGAGCAATAGACTTTCTTGCTTACCTCAGCGACGTGTTTTTGCCACGATAAATTGCAGTCCATGTAGACCCCTAAATTCTTAACCGACTCTACATACGCTATGGGAACGGAATCAAACACTACTGGAGGAAGAGATTCAATATCCAATTGTTTATAAAAGTACCTACCACCAATAATGATGGCTTGAGATTTCAGTGGGTTAACTGCAAGCCCAAAAGTTTTCGCCCATATTATTATTATAAATATCTAAATAAAGAATCATAATATTTGATATTATATGTGTCTATAGCCTTAGGAAATACATTTAATAACTACGAACATTTTCCTCTCCATTTCATTTTAGTTCCGTACACCTTTTCAGGACATTGTTACGTATGATAAATAAAAATAATAAGGTTACATACAAGGGTTGAATGCTACCTACTATAATATTTGTCACAATAGAATCTCGACTATATTTAGTCATCCTATTTCAGGATATGTGTACCACAAGCAGTTTGTAAGAATCTATTTTTGGATGATAATTATACCTCCTATTATGAGTTGTACATTGTATTGTAATATAACAGAAATATCTTTTAAATCGGAAGCCGACCGCAACATAACTTCAGCATAGTTTTGTTGGACTTTCTTTTATATTACAGAATTTACCTAGTATCTTATAATATTTAATAAATAAATTAGTAACTAATAAGGCCGGACAGAAGAAAGAAGTGTTGAAAGCCATAGTTTCCAAGTGCAAAAGATTTGGTATATATCTGCGTGTCTTACAGTAATCTAACTATATTAAAAAAAAATCGTAGCACAGTGGTCCTATGGTCATAAAGCATATTATTTATATACTGAATAGCTAGGTGGGTACCTAACTACCTAGCTATTCAATAATGTCATCTTTAATGTAGGTCTCAAAACCCGTGTTATAAGTATGATTTAATTAAATTATATGTAAGAATACTATCTTAGCAAACATAACTTTTACATAAAAATTGTACACAAAAAGTAAACAGACAAAAAGCTATCTATATAAATGGTTATTAAGAGGAGCGTGAGGTCAAGCACCTATTTAATCCATACAACGACGAGACCACCATGAAATAGGAACTGGTTGGTGAATACTTTGATAACTATCGGTTTTGCACTAACCATTGTTTTATGCACCGCACGTGTTCAAGAGATCGCACGTGCTTTTATAATGCACAGATTGGGATAAATAGTGGGGGTGTGTAAGTGTGCACCAGGATGCTTTGTTTTGTGTCTGATAGGAGATTACTTACCTAAAAAGAAATGCCGAAAATGGCGTCTTATGTACTGTGTTGCGGTGCTTTTGTTTTCCACGGTAACAGCAAAATTTGGTAGGTGCATAGTCTTGGTCCAGTAACTGTCCCACTTGCAACGCTCTCTGAGTTATAAAACGAACGAGCATCAATAAATATATAAAAATAAAAAATAGATTTCAAAATTGCCCATTTCAATGTAATAGCACTAATATGATTTATGCCTCTCTTAAAACCATCATGTAAGTACATACAATTTCACTCACAAGTCACGTACCCAAAGCTAATTATGATTTAATGATTCGTTCCAATGACATTTTAATAATACGACTCCAAAAGTCAAGTCGAACACAGCCTAAAAAGTACTGGCGACTAAACCTGCTTGACTAGTTATGAATAGTTGCAAGATATTTACAGTCATGATGCTAAATGCCTTGTCAATAATAATAAAGAATAATTTAGATCACTACGCTACAAAAAACTAGGGATTGCATCGAGTGTGAACAAAGACGACCTTGAAATTATTTGGAGGAGAATGAATGATTTTATACAATTGGAAATGTTGAAAAATTTAAAATTACAACAGTATTTTTTTGTAAAGTCTTCGTTACTTTTTGTACAAAATATAAAATAAATGAAAATGGTACATATAGAATATTTGCTAAAGAATGCAGGAAAGCTTTTTGTTATAAGTAATAACATTAATAGTATCTACAATAGCTACTAATTATCAGAATTTATTTTGGAGTATTTACCTACTCGTCCGATAGAGGAGATTAGGGAACTTAGTCAGCCTGAAGTAATTACTTTATTATAGTTTAAGTTATTTTCATCATAAATTATTATATTATATTCACATAATAAATTTTAACATTTTTTACCAGATAAGTATTTATTTAAGTTACAAATTAACATGTTACTTACTAAAATTAATTACTTTGCGTATTTGTGTAAATGTATCCTCAACATTTTAATTAACAGCGATAACTAACATCGATAAACAAAAAAAATACCATTAGTTGTAAATAACTTGACCGTTTTGAAGTACAATAAAAGATACAACTCAACTATTCAATGAAAAATAACATTCATTCGTTGAAAAGTTTATAAGTCGTCTTCTACATCAATGGCAAAAACGTATAGTTCGCATAACATGCGAACACGCTTGGTGTTTGTATGTTGACCATACGCTTTTTGTTTCACACAGCATCTAATCCGAGCAGTAAAACAACATTTTATGGATACAAAAATCCAGCGGACGTTTCTTTGCTGTCAAGATTCAAGACGTATGTTCTTGCGGAGGCAGTTGAATCACATTAATAAAATGTGAAATCCCGTCGGTCCTATGGCGTCCGTCGTAGTAACACTGGTTTCAAATAACCCGTTTATCTCGCGGCGACTCACTAATGTTTGTGAAGTACCGAGTATTCCAATAGAGAAATGGAGCGGTAAGGAACAAGACTGCTAGAGCATTCTTATTAACCTTTTAACCGCCTTGTTATACTGAAATCGTGCCCTTAGCAGCGTTCGAAGACTTGCTCAGTGATTTATGACTTAATATAATACTTACTAATGTTTTTTATCAGATATCTCAGTAATCATTATGTATGCCTAAAACCAGACGTGATTATCATGGACGATGCTTACGTACCAATTAAAACTGTGATTAATGATGAAAGGTGAATTAATGTCATGGGGATCAGATTATGAGTTCAGGAATGTGGGGCTTCCAGTCTGAGAAATACTAAGTATTTTGTCTGTTAAGTCATTCAACGATAAAATTGAATACAAAACATGTTCACTAACGATAAAATTCAACATATTCTAATGATTATTTGTTATACCAATTAAACATAAGCAAGTTTATTAGTCTAACAATTTGTTGTACTAGATAAATATGTAACAATCTTGATAAATTATGTTTATCGTTGCCAACTTTAGAAAAGTATGTTAAACTATTAGCAGAAGACGCTATGTCTCTGAAATCACGTACGCATCTTCTTATCAATTAGGTATGTTCGCAATAATTTATAAACATACATGAGCACTTTATTACTGGCTATGACTCTTGTGTACTGGGATACGTTTGGCCAATCAAGATAAAAATAAACCATCATTGAGCATTTATATCTCCCGATATCTTTATCAATAGCACCACGTGTAATAAATGCATGGTTCAAATCCAAGTACATTTGTTTAAAATGACTCAAATAACTTTCTGATTTCATGCATTACTTTTTTTATATAATCGCAGTTTCCTCAACATACATTTTATACAACAATTTTATGAAAGTTTTCAACATAAAAATATTGTTATTTATTTCTATTTTAAACGAAAACTTTGGCTGAATAACGAAGTAAAGAATTCCATTTAATTCAAAAATAATGAACGAAAAACAAAACGTGGTATGATTTTCAAAAAAAGCAACTATTTTAAAGCATGCTTAAACAAAAATAGACCTCGATAAATGGAAAATTAATTTAATATTCTTTTCATATAAAAAAATCTGTGGAGGTATAAGTTATTATATATTAATCTCTGATTATTTATGTTTATTTAATGATAATCAGACCTTTTGTCCCTGTTACAAAATAATTAAAACTTACGTTTTATTAAAATAAAGCTTCTGAAACTATACTTTCACAAACGAACAACTACGTGTAAATATTTGGCAATATAAATTAAAAATAACACGAAATAAATAAGATAATTTATGCATACTCTGTACCATTATCCAAGTTATTAATAATGGCAACGGGCCAGATTGTAGTTTTACATAAACTGAACTAGGTATCCAAAACAGGAATTTTTGAAATAGTACTTTCAAAAATTCAATATACACATGATGAACTACCTATCTCTTAGTAATTTCGTAATGTAGTTCTTCAAACAACTGATTAAATAAGAAAATAAAAAGGATCCAATTTATTAAACAGATGCATTTATTGTGCTCGTGAAACTCTCGTCAAGTGCAATGTAAGAACATTTTAACGATCTTGCATTCTTTCTCAATATACTTCGGTAATTTGCATCGGAACCCATCGCCCACCTACGATTTTCAGGTCAATTACTTAACCTTGGCCCTAGTTTGAATGTATGATATAAACTCATTTCCATGAATACACAAGATGTAAATAAGTTGTGCATGAATTAAATTTCTGTTTGGATATCAACAACACTTAAAGTCGCTTGGGTTCATTAAATAGATCAGATAACAAGTGAACTGAAGAGGGGAAATCCAGAATGAATTCATTTTAATCGAGTATTATTTCTGGACCGTTTGTAATTCAGAAACTGTAATGTGGAAACACAATACTGACGTTTACTGAGAAAGAAAATACATCAAGTAGAAATCCATCCTTCTCAGAAAGCTGATTGCAAACACTAGCATTTTCTTTTAATTTGTCGTTGAAGTAATTATCTCTATTGTATTAAAAAAATGTTTTTAAGCACTGCTACCGTCATAAATAAACATAATGAATTCGATCGTATAAATCAATTAGAAGCCATAAACGGGTTAGTTATTGCAAACATTTGTCTGATTAATTACTTCAAACGTCAATTACAACAAAATTGTTTAGTTTAGAACATATTTGATTTGATATTACCTATCAGTAATTGGTTTGACATGCGGAATTCTCTGGAGATCTGAATCTGACATAGCAATCTAGCTTCAGTCGTACGTTAATTTGAGCTAAAGCGATATCTATTAATGTGATAGCCCTTGATAAAGCTATTATGTTATTGGCAAGAAGATTGTTTAGAGTTGAACGTGTCTAAAATATTAATGTGGATCGAGATTCGATACGTCTATGACAGTCATCTATTAAATCCTATCCCAAACAAACAGACATTACGATCATCACTCAAATGAGTTATCGCACTCGCAATTAATAAACGCAATAGGACCTACTAGAATAAATAAATACTGATCGTACATGTTCAATATGCTGATAGATTACATTCAAAATTTATACTGAAAACAAAACCAAACCAACACAAAGCATAGATTATAAGTACACCTACTTTTAAAAATATTTGGTAGGTACTTTATATTAGAAACAGCCCTAAAATATAAACTTATCTTATTTGCTTTTTACAATTTGTCATCGTAATGACCAGTGTGAATAATAAATACACTCAAATTAATGAGTCTACTTTGACAGGAAGCAAGAAATGATAAGCGTGCACTATTTTGGCGGCGTCTTGGCCTTTAACCTACTGCATAATTTATTCGATTTAACGGGAAATAAGTTAAACGCTTTAAATAAAAATTTTAATGTAAGCACGAATGTTTTATTTGATTTAGAAGCTACGCCGTGGGTAGATCTTTGAATAATAACGAGCTTAATGTTAATCGATAATTCACTAACGTATAGATAGATGCTTAAAAAAAGAAATTGAAATATATATCGAGGGGTGAAAGGCTATTTGCTTTAAGCGACATTTTACGAACTTTACAGGAGAGCCATTTAAAGTTTCAAAATTTGGAAAAAAATTCGTTATGAAAAAACTACAGCTCTTAGTTTAATGGGGATCACGGATCTTCATGGCAAAAAAATCACTTAATGATTTGGTATAATTTTCATTAAAAAAACAGTTATGAGTTCCAAGATAAATGTCGCTTAATACAAAATGATTTGTTTCGCCTTATTTTTAGAGTAAAGAAAAATGATTCAACTTCCAACATTGTCACTAATCAGCAGCAGGCAAAATGGTTTAAGTGACCTTATAGTGCTTAAGCAGGTGAAAGCAAAATGATTGAATCGACGTTACTCAATGATAATAGGAATAGGCTATTTTGTTTAACTACCAATTGGGTTTTGTTAACGATACAGGCAAGTTGGCTCAAGCAACAATAAACATTCTTAATGAATTGTTTGATGTCTCAGGTTTCGAAAGGAGTATTTATAATTTGGTTGTTGATACAAGCTAATAACGACAGATTTCTAGTAAGTTAAGAGGTTGTAGTATTGAAATGGGTGAATAGTTATTATGATTGATGATGATTTTTTTTGTTACGTATCTTTAACTTAATTAACACCCAGTCTTAATGAAATCGTAAGTATCCTTAATATTTATTAAGGATATATATAAACTTTAAAGTAGTTACTGAAGTGGATAAATGCATCAGGCACCTACTTAGTAAGTAATGTTTAAGTAAGAAAGTAGAGTGTGAAATAAACGCTTATCATGTACAGACGTGTTTCGATTGCGCACCATACTTCTGTATGGTAGGTATGGCAATTTCTTAAGTCCCTCGGTATCGGCAAAGCTACTTGTGAAGAGGCCCTTGTAATGGACCTTAACGCCCATAATCGCCATTTTTCAAAACCACCCGTTACCGTGGATGACTCTACTAAATATCTTACTCTTAATAGTATTTCTAATCTTCCCCTGCCAACTTGTACCTCATTCTCATTTCAGGTCGTTGAAGAACGAGACATTGAGAAATCAATCCTATTCATATGTAGATATGTCAAAGCGGTAGGAGATGACGGCCTGTAACTTCAAATGATCCTTCCCATCCTTCATTACCTGGTTCCTATTATCACCCATATCATTAACTTTTCCCTTACTACCAGTTCATTCCCTTCTGCTTGGAAAAAGGCCCTTGTCTTACCGCTTCCTAAAGTCGCTAATCCTACAACTAAATTCGCTTATCTCAGTTCCGTCCAATCTCTATACTGTCAGTCCTATCCAAAGTCCTTGAGAGTATTGTTCACAATCAACTGTCTCTTAACCTTTCCTCTTACAGCCTGCTGAGTCCGTACCTAGTCTGGTTTTCGTCCTGGCCACAGCACAGTAACGGCTTTAGTTAAAATAACTGATGATGTCCGACTGGCCAAGGAGAAGAAGATTACATTTTTACTAACAGTTTTGGTACTTCTTGACTTTAGCAGTGCTTTTAATTCGGTTGATTTTGACATACTCTAGGGAACCTTATCCTCTCTTAATGTCTCTCCTTCTGCAACGGCCTGGTTTAACTCTTATCTTCGGGGTCGTTCGCAGTTGGTTCGTTCTGATGAGGTCTCCTCTGAGTGGTGCGATCTTGCTGCGGGTGTTCCCCATGGTGGCGTCCTTTCTCCTCTTCTTTTCTCCGTCTTCATGAACTCTATCACTGAAGTTCTTTCTTCGCATTATCACCTTTACGCAGACGATTTGCAGCTGTACCGGCACTTTCGTGCTGAGGATCTCTTTGACACTGTTGCTGCCATTAATTGTGATCTACGTAAAATTGGCCAATGGGCGAAATCTTTTGGGCGTGTAGTTAACCCACTGAAATCTCAAGCCATCATTATTGGTGGTAGGTACTTTTATAATTAATTGAATATTGAATCTATTCCACCAGTAGTGTTTGATTCCGTTCCCATAGCGTATGTAGAGTCGGTTAAGAAGTTAGGTGTCCACATGGACTGCAATTTACCGTGGCAAAAAAACGTCGCTGAGATAAGCAAGAAAATCTATTGCTCGTTCCAGTCTCTCAAACGACTTCAAAAGTTCCTGCCTTTTCAAACAAAAATTACTCTAGCCCAATCCCTTCTTCTACCTCTTTTCGACTACGCTGATGTGTGCTACCTTAATGCAACGGAGGAACTTCTCAATAAACTCGAACGTTTGCAGAATTTAGGCATCTGCTTCATTTTTGGTCTCCGAAAATATGACCATGTGTCGGATTGCCGGGCTAAGTTGAGGTGGTTGCCCGTTCGGCGACGACGAGATTCACATGTTCTTTCTCTTTTATACTCCGTTCTTCATAATCCTAACACCCTAAACTATTTGCGGGAGCGCTTTGAATTCCTGGATCCTAGGGAAAATCCTTGCCGCACTTCTTCCTCTCTTCTTCTTTGCACTCCCCATCACTCCACCAGTCGCTATGGTGAATCATTCACAATTCGTGCCGTGCGGCTGTGGAACTCGCTTCCCTGCCTTGCGGAATAGACGTCCCTCGTTAGACGTCTTCAGGAAAAGAATCAGGGAACATTTCCTTTCAGCATGAGTTAGTGTATAGTGTATGTATTTTTATATAATTATAGTATAATATGACATTATGATGTGTATTTTAAGTATTATTTTTATGTATGTGTATTTTTATTGTGATTTTACACTTCTTCCTATCCTCATTAGATATTTTAATCACTCTACCACTCAAAGGTTTGCTGTTAGAGAACACAATTTTGGTTTAGCTCGCCTATGTACATAAAAATTATTTTTTTTATTACTGTTTTATGTGCTACGTGTACAATAAAGAATTAAGAATACTTCAAGGAAACTGGCAGGGTATGTCGCTATGAATGCATGCAGCATGAAGCTGAACAGAAACACGGCTGTTCATGATCTTATCCCAAACAACAGCGCGCGTCCTGTCTTCCTTCACATTCACGAGTGACTGATGCGCCCGCGCGGGGCGGCACAGTACTAATACTGCCACGGTTTACGAAAACTATGCCAACATTTATTTGTTTTAAGTTACATAGATTGTTAGTGTCATATAAAAATTGGGTGGTTTAAAAGACAAACTATCTATATTATTATACAGGAAAAAATGATTTTAATCTAACCACTTGGTATTACATTTATCTTAAGTGACGTATTATAAAAATTTGGATTATAACAAACTGTTCAAGCGACTAAGGAACACAGTTTTAAGAACAGAAATATTGTTTGAAGCTCCAAAGAGAGTGAAAAACAGTTGGAGCGAAAAGGATTGAACCGACATGTCTTAATGAATTTGGCTGACGGCAAATTAGTTGAAGCGACATTGCATAGTGCTAGTAGTGATAAGCAAAATGTATGAAGGGACTTTTCATTTAAGGTTAGCTATTTCGAAAAACGATTTATCTGCCATCGAACTGGAATTTTAGCACGAGAATAACGGCTTATGCTCCGATTCTCTGTTTTTGTGTACAGCTTAAATGGAATACTAAAAAAATATGGCAATTTTGATGTCGGATCATACATCACGTTTAAGAATTATGTACCAAAATTGCATTGTTTTAAGCGCCAAAAAAGTGCTCAGAATTGTACGAAACCCGGCTCATCCGACGCAGAAAAATTCGCTGATTCCGAATATGTATATAACTCAATATCGGCCAAAATGTCGCTTAAAGCAAATAGCCTTTCACCCCTCGATATATACCCTAAGTTTCTAATTATTACAATCTTTTATTTAACTTGCAGTGTATGTAATGTTATTATGTTATTGTAATTCCGTTTAATAGGTGCTTACTTATTAAGTTCTGTGACAATACAATATTATGGTACTTTCGAGCTGGTTTGATGATGGAGCAAGAAAGTGGCCCTAGGAACTCTGTAACGAAACGTCGCAATGCAAGCGCGTTTGGGTACGTTTGATTTATCTTCGCGAGTACTTCGAACCTGGCTAATTTAAAAGCTTGTTTCATTTGACTAAAAACTCATTTTTCTTACAGTTATTGCTCGAATTATATGGGATAGAAACAAATATCAACCGACTAAAGAATTTATTTGTCCTACAGGATCTTACCCCTAATTCTCAGAGCAGAACAGCAATTACTTAACCACTGTGCTATTAATTTCAGTTATTTCGTTACAGTACCAACGTAAAATTGTAGTTTAAAGTTTAATAGATCATGCCTAGATATTGTATGAATATCATTTCAGGTTTTATTTCGGCCTATTTCGTTTATTCAATTTGTATCTAATATTATTTACAATACAGCCATACACGTGTATTGGTTTTCTAATAGAGTGATATTTTGGAAAGGTCAGATGTCAATTGTTTTTATTTACAATACTTATATTCCACCGTATTTCGTGGAACTAACAAAATCTGACACCCAAACAAAGTTTTGGTGAATCAAAACACCCCAACTCACCCTTTTTGTCCTACCGACTTCTGGAGGTACCAATCCAAATTGTTTTTAATGCCATAATTTTATGTAAAGTTTTTATACTTAGTTGTTGCTCTTGCTTTACGGCATCTAGCGCACATGTCTTGAAATACATGAATAAAATGTTTTGTTTACGGAAACAACACTGACAACTGTATCTTATATCATCCAAAACAATATCAACCACATTCTCAATAGAGACCTTACATTAAAATGTATTTGGTGTCGACTATGGCTACAAAATTCGATGGACTCGCAAGGTGCGCCGGGGCAGAGCGAGGTGCATTACATTCCACCAAGAGGGACGCGAGAGGGAATCGGCTGCATTCTTCGTCTTACCTTTTCAAACATTAATCCCACCACAATCCACTGATGCTTGTATAAAATTAGCTTCAACACATGATCTAATAAACACTCGAGTTATAAGAGTGTATTGATTCACAGAAAAAATCAAGTTCAATTGTTTACATCACTGTCAAATAATCACTGAAACCGGCACACACCCGACCGACCGGCGTATAACAAGCAAACTGGATTCATTCGGCCTGCTGTCTATGACGCGGAATGCTATTGCTTTGTCTCACTTCATCCTACTATATTTGTGCATATAGCTGGCTCGCTCACTTAAGAAAGGCGCCAGTGCACGGCGCGGGCGCCGACTTCTTCCTTCGGGAGTAAAAAAAACAAAAGCTCTTTTGAAACAAGTTACGGGTAATGGGGCTTAAGGTGCCTGTCAAGATATTGTATGATTTAAAATTCGTTTGAGATGCCAAGAAGCATGGGCAGTTGAGGTTCAACCGAGAAATCTTATGTCTGTCTTGATAAGGAGAAACGGCCTCAATGTAAGATGATGCTTAGTGATAAAGAAGGAATTTGAATCTCAGCTGTGTTTGTTGTAGTTACATAAATTAGTTTCACTGTGAATATTATTTATTATGGGAAAACAATATTAAATCATAATCATAAAAAATAATAATAACTACAAGTGAACCGTTTGTAGATTAGGTACCTAAGACTAGTTAAGACTAAAGCAAGAAAATATTTTTAATCTTGACAACAATAAATCAGCTAGGGTCATAGTAAGTACTAGAGAAGACAAATCGAAAAAGCCCAAACAAGATGAGATTGAGTCGTTTCGTGACATCCTTCCTAAGGTCAGGCCATCTTTAGTTTCCAACATCAGACTAGCTAGAAAGTACCATAATATTGTATTGTCCCCGAACTTAATAAGCAAGCACCTGTCAAACGGAAGTCAAATGTTTTAATTTTTCTTGCTTCTTTCTTTACTTATGTTGATTTGGTGACACCAAATCAACATAAGTATCTAAAATTTCAGCTTAAGATGTCAGAAAGTAATTCTTATTTAGCTAGCAAGATTTGACCTAAACAAACATCAATACCAATATTATAAATGCGAAAGTAACACTGTTAAGCTTTCAGGGCTAAACCGCTGAACCGATTAAGATAAAACTTAGTATGAACTAAGCTGAGATCCCAAAAAAGGACATAGACTACTTTTTGCCCTGATTGTCGATAGGTAACCATGCGGGCGGAGCAGCCAGCAACAGCTAATAGTATCAAAATAATATCAAGATCCCTACGAGCTCTTTTATATTAGCAAAAAATATGCATATCATGTATTGTATCGATCTACAGTCAAAGTAAGTACATACCTACGTCTCCTGGGCTCAATTTTGTTAATCACCAGTTTGCATTACCTGCCCATTTCGCAACGAATATATTTAATTATTAAATACCTTCATGAACATTTCTTACTAAACAGTTACAAAGATATTCTTTAATTATGTAATTACGCCGTCCTTTAACGTCAAACGAAATATTTTACGTAAGAACCCTTTAAACTCGTATGAGATGAAGTCTTTTTTTGTTATAGCGAAAAGTATTTAATGTCGAAAAACAAGAATTAACTAAGTATTTCATAAGTTGTGTAGCAATCAATAAGAGAATAGAGGTTCCTTGCGTTCAAAAACAAACGGTTTTCTTAAGTGTATATTGCGTTCAATATTTACTTTAAACAAGGTGTAAAGAAAGCCTTCTGTGAGAGCGAGCCGTGAAATTGTGTTGCTACTAGTTTCCCTCGGCAAATAGGTACCTACTATCATTTTAAGTGCGTTGTTGTAGAACTAAGATAAACTTTAGTAAACTTTGCCATTGTTTGTTTTCTATTAAGTTTATATTGTTTTTTTATTGATGTTAACATAATTACACTGTTTAGACTTAGATGTTTTGACCATGTATCGGTTTGATAGGAACTTGATCACCTACGGAAATAGGGAGGCGACCAACCTGCAAGCTTGAGCATATGAATTTGGTGATTAAACCACCAAGACGCAACGATCCATCAAAATAAGAAAAAAAAAAACAAAAGTAGTACTTATAGTAGTCTTATCAGTTTTAGACAGGATCACTTCTTTTTCCGACAGGAGACTTCACTTTCAGACCTAAAGCTACTCGTGCATAATAGCATTCTGACATTTCCGTTCAGTAGGACGAAAGATCGCTTGGGTATTTAACTGGGTAGACATATTTTGTAGAAAGTTATTTAATATAGAAAATGTAGTTCATTCTCAAAAGGCTCGATTTTGCTTTATTGCTGTGGCCACAAATTGTTCAAAATTGTCCAACATTTTTCAAGATTATCCAAAAATCACCTCCCTCCAGTAGCTTACAGAACGTTTTAAAATAATTGTACATAGCACATATAGATGTCCCACTGCTGGCATAAAAGCATCTTTCCATAAAGAGTATGAAGGAGCATTAATCATCACGCTTGCTCATTTGCATAGGTACACTTATTCACATAGGTATAGGCTCGTTTCGAACCAACAACCACGTGCATGCGAATCCGGGCATTTAACGGCTAGGCCACCACGACACATGAAAGCATAACATTATAGCAGTTTGTTTTATATAGGTACACGCAAAGTTTTCTCCCATGCGAGCATCGATGAACCTTGCCCATATGAAAAAAAGGCGTTTGACCAGTAGGACATTTACAAGCCCCTCAGGACGACATTGGGATTTAGCATGTTGACCCCTAATATTATACCACTCTGCTCACTAAGCAGCCAATCAACAAACAAACAAGGAAACAGTTTGGTTCATTTGACATAGAATCCTAATTTAGAGCCTAGCGACTCTAGACTTATGTTAATGCTATCCTGTGTTAGATAAAGATATTATTATTGATGTGAATTTAGTGTGTTTGAGGGGCTCGCTGCTAAGTGTAAGCCGTACAGTTTGACCGATACAGGTTAAGCCGCGCTCGCCGCGGTTGGTCAGTGGATGGGTAACCATTTTTAAACATACCTGGACCCCTCCGTGTCTCGGAAAGCACGTTAAGCCGTTGTTCCCGACTGTCATAAGTTGATCCATAACAGGCGTTAAGTCTTACAACCATTCTTACTTTGGGATACTGTGTGACCCAGTAAAATGGGTTGTAGAGGTCAGATAGGCAGTCGTTCCATGTAAAATACGGTATTCAGCTGAATCCGGTAAGACTGGAAGCCGATCCAACATAGCTTGGGAAAAGGCTAGTAGAAGCAGAAGTGAATATAGTGTATAGTGTTGGGTTCTAGTGGCCTACATTGTGTATAATTATTTATTCGGTCCACGTGCGCAAATATATTAGTCAGTGAAATAAAACAACAATATGTTCATTCATGTATAATTTATTTCCATTTGCGACTGGGTATTTAACGAATCTCACTTAAAACAATACAACTGTAAGACCTAAGTCCGCACACTGTTTCACTTCTACGGACACATCACATTGGTTCGTACCACAGAGTAGTTAATTAATGGAGTGGTCATACTTCGCAAAGGTATAACTTGTCTACACGTTATTTCATAAAATATCAACAATAAGGTACTATGTACTCGCGCATGATACGCCGCGAATGGTGTTTTTTAATTCATTATTTATAGATACCTACTCCATGACGCCATTAAGTTTACTATTCTGTGGTTCGCAGGCACTCGCGACGGCACGGACGCATCCTACATATGAATAAGTAACAAAACAAGGGATTAATTCCTAGCCTCTGTTTGTTTTTTAAATAACTACTTAGGTCCCTTTATTTGACACATAGGTTTCAGAAAATTAACTAATTTCAAGCATTATTACTTCGGGTGTGATGTTACATACCTATGTTTAAGGTTATGGAATTATTTATTAGTCCGCACCACCATACATTTATTCTACGCAGTAAATATATTATCTAATTAGGCTAACCCTGGAAAACTCGTGAAATAGACTAAATCAAATTAAATGAATGAATAAATTCGTAGATTAACACACAAATCACTTAGAAAATAACTAAATTCATTCAAGGATAACAGAATACTCTGCTCCGGTACATTTTGTGCTTACACTGTGTCTGTAGTAGAAAAACAGTATAATACTCACACAAACTTATAGCCTTTTTATCACATAAAGTTTAGGTACCATTATAAATACATTACACTCTCGCGTACGTTACTACTGGGGCCACTGCTAACATAGAGAGAAGCCGCTCTTAATATAAAAGTGAATATAATTTAAAAACGAATACAATAATAAATATGTTAATTCTTTGAGTGCGGAATAAAGAAGGCGGCCACAGTTTGATTTGAGATTATATTGCAAGTTCCAATTGAGTGGCTTGTTCGTTTTCGGCAACGAGAGTTATGAAATTAATTTAAAATTTAATATAAATGATACATCTAAAAGTTACCACTTAAAAAGAAAATTATTGTTGTTATTACAGGTTTGGGGTTTATTGAAGTTAGTGTTTTAATAATGCAGAATGATTTAAGTTGCCTTTTTATCCGTTAACACCCGGCCCCTAATTTATACCCAAATAAATAAACTAAAGTAGGTCGCCGCTTTCTGCACATCACTGGGTTATATTAAATTCTCCTAATATGAGATCACTACAGCTTGACAACCCGCAACTTACAAGTACTTTAAAAGTACGAGCTAATAAAAAAAATGGATGGAAGAACTAAATGCGAAGATATACAATTAAATTGATATAATCAAACTTACTATTTCACATATAAAAAACAAACAAGCCACACAGTCATTTAAATAAAAAATAATTTAAACTAATATATTAAGTTACTTCACACGGCTATTATAACTCGGAATGTTCGTCTTGGCCGTCGGACAGCTGAAGTGGGGGCTCTGTGCTCTCAGTTTCCTCAGCTTTCTCAGTGGCCGGCTTCTCTTCTTGCGTATCTTCTGCCTTCTCCTCTTTACCAACAGTTTCTGGTTCAGCAATAGTCTCTTCAGTTTTGTTTTCAGATTCCTTCTTGACCGGTTTCTTTGGCCGCCATATCTTCATCTTGTTCAACAGATACTTCATCTCACGGTCTAAGTTTGCCATCTTCTCTCTAATGCTTTCCACTGTTAGCTTGATTTCTTCATTCTTTTTCAAAGCGTTCTGCTCCTTGATCGAAGTCTTGAGCCAAGACTCGGTATCATCAATCTTTTTCTCTAACAGATTTATTTCGACGTCTGTGAACACGTCCTTTTCAGGATTTGCGTCCTTTGTAAAGTTCTTTGACATTTTGAGGAATTCCTTTGAGTTATTTAACATGCTTCGGAGGGAAGCGACGGCATCAGGCCTTTCCCTGTGTTCCCAGTGTTTGTAGAATATTGAGTTGGTTTTATCCTTGAGGGCAGCTAGTTTACCTTCAAACAAGTCTGTAGCCGCCTCGTACCCATCTTCGTACAACCATTCGGATGTTTCGCTGCAAATTTTCCTGATTTCTTCAATCTGTTCTTGAGTGCCGCATTCGGCATATTCTTTCATATCTAACTTCATTTGTGCATCTACGACGAAAGCCTCCAAGTTGTTAAGTGCAGTTTCTCTTTCGATACGTTTCTTGTCGACCTGGTTTAACTCTGCAATCTTCGCTTTGGAAGATTTGAACTGTTCTGGCGAAAGAGGTTGCAAGTTAAGGTGTTGCTCCTCGGTCTTGACAGGCTCCTTAAGTATGATAATCTTAGGTTTAGGCTTGACCTCGGGTTCAGTTGCATTCTGTTTATCAGTATCTGTTTCGTTAACTTTCTTTGTGTCATTTTTCGCTTCACCTTCTTGGGGTTGTTCCTCAGGTTTTTCTTCCACCTTTTCTAAGGTTTCTGCATCCGATCCAAAGAGTTTGCTTATCGTGCTTCCGATCTTAGACAAGGTGCTGTCCTTGTCGTCATCCTCTTCTGTGACCGTTTTCTCGGCAACAAATTCAACATTAACTAAGTTGAGTAGACCAGAGTCGTCCATATTGAAGTGCGCCTTGATTCCTTTGTGTTCAATGTTCTCGCCGGTATGCTTGGCTAGGGCTGCACCTACTCCGTTCAATACAACTTGGCTGAGGTTCAAAGTGCCGATGTATTGAAGTTCGTTGGAAGGAATGTGGTCTAGCTCAGCATAGTTGACGTGGAAGTCAAAGTCATCAGTATGTTTATTGAAAGTGATTACCTTCTTTTGTGGGTAGGGGTTCATGGGGCCGAACAATGTCCTCTTGATCTGAAACAATAATATCGCGAATATTACAAGGTTGCATTTCTCCTTACTCAGAATTTGATAGTTGACTTGAAGTTTGGTTAGAGAAAGATATACCAGGACACCAAAACATAGGTTTAGATAGTATAAAACACAGAAGGAATACTCAAGCAAATTTACAAAAGCTATTTTCTACAAAATTACAGAACTAAATGTTACTAATCAAAGAAAAAAAGTTGTACTACCGGATCCTGAAAAAAGAAAATCCGATTTAGTTTAGATAGAAAAAGTATTGAAAGAAAGAAAAGATTTTTATTAACACACCAAAGAGCGCGCACAATGACTCCTTGTTTTGTACAAAAGAGATGCATTTATAGATAAAATGTAATGAGTAGGAGTAAATTAAGCTGTTTTGTAGCTATAAGCATTAGTTGCCAGACCTCTAGAACAAGTACGCAAAAGAATAATAATTGAAATTGTAGCTTTACGTTTTTAAGCTTTTGAACTAATATAAAACTAGCTATTATTATTTTGTTTAATTTAGATGTAATAACAGTCGTAATAAATATTTAAAAATATGTTAGTTTGTATAGGACTACTAAATATTATAAAGATTTCCCTAAATAAATATCAGTTACAAACTTACCAGCTTGTCGTTACCGTCGACGTTTCTTGAGAATGTAACTTGGACAGGTAGAAGAACAGCGTCGCGTACGTTAAGGGGAGCTACTTTGTAGCCCGTTGCGAGAGATGCCGCCCTGCGAACGTTCAAGTAGACATTATAGCATAGGTATGTTAAACACAATGTTATAGCGTTTAAAACAATAACTATGAGTTTATTTCCTATTATTCTCTATATGAATTATATCTTGAGCGGTAACAATACAGTATAAAACCACATGTTCATAAAAGGCCGGATTGAAAAATAGATTGTTTCATTTCACATGTTACTAAGTAAAATTATAAGGTTTTATATAAACAAAACTTTGTTGGCAGTGGCTTAGTGTAAACATAATAGGCTATTTGACAGATTTATAATTTCTATCTTGAATTACTTGGTTACGGTTAAGAATTTCACCCATAAATTTTTTTCAAAAAGAAATTACGTATTTCGTAAGAAAATTGCAAATAAAAATTCAAAATTCAAATAAGCCGCCGAAACGCTTTATTCAAACAATATGGTGTCCTGCTTTGTGAGTGACGTCACAAGCGCGTAAACAAGCGTAAGCAATAAAGGTTTTCGGTTCCGCAGTGGTGTTTGTGTTTGGATATTTGTAATTTATTGTTGATTAATCCAATAAAATGACTTACAAGTGGTGTGCTGTACCCTGTTGTACAAATACATCTATAAAAACCCCCGAAAAAATTGCTTAATAAAATTGCTGTCCATTTCGAGAAAAACTCGCAAAACAAAAGTGGGAAACGAAAGATATCACAAATCGCTGCAAATATAATTAGAAACGCCAAAATATCTGTAAACACAATAGAAACTTCAACCACCGACAATATGTTTACGCGCGGATGACGTCATTATAACATTAGCCAATCCGGGTCGTTTCTCAATGTGTGGCGCGAGAAACAAATAGCCAAACATATTTTTGTGTTTTTGGATATATTAATTGTTTTAATTTTTAATAAAAATGATGTGATTCACATGAAAAACTCTCATTTTATGCATTTAAAGCAAATAATCACAAAAATATTCATAGTGTCAAATAGCCTATTGAGAAAGGTCGTGAATGTCAATCCCCACTACATAGTTCTCTCTCGAGTTGCATCAAAACATTCGGTCCTCTGAATAAATGACAAATAAAATCAGAGACTCTGTTTGCAATATTAAAATTACAGACGATCAAATTAGTAAATGCGTATAAAGGTATATTCCACGCGGACCTATTCACATGTACCAGCTATTATCTTTTAAAAACAGCAAGATTTAAATTATGTAACATGAGTATTGATATTGAAAGTGACCTGTAGACAGCCCCCATAGTGGCGGCCTCGTCAGCATTGATGGAGCGCGCGGGCTCGTGGCCCACGGCGTCCTTGAGCGCGGCGAGCGCGGCGGGCACGCGCGAGCCGCCGCCCGCCAGGATGAGGCGCGCGCCCGCGCCCGCGCCGCCGGCCGCCGCGATGGCGCGCTGCACCACGCCCGACACGCGCGGCCACAGGTCCGCGCACAGCTCCTCGAACTCCGCGCGCGTCACCTGCGCACACCACCCGTCAGCCTCATCTCCACCACACACGGAATGCACTCTACTCGCTAGTCTTCAAGGTGTTAGCAGTGGAGCATTTTTATTATTGTACAGCACACCATACTACTCTAAATAATATTGATCATAACATTTAAAGACAAATTTATGTTCAACCAAAATAGACAATAGTTGATCTATTTTTTTTCTGTACTGTAAAAAAAGTGGTGTAAATAATTTTGTATTTTCATGAATTATGTAAAATTATTTTCAATTTTGTCACCTAAAACATGAGTACCTGATCTACACTACACAAATATGCATGAAAACAATGACTAACCAGCAGTTTAAAGTCCTTATCATCAAGTAAGCTCTCAATCTGAGCGTAGAACTCAGTGTTTGCAGAAAGTATAATCTTCAGTCTCTCCGCCTCTAACAACAGTTTAGCCATAGCACGGGGCGAGGCTCTGACGTCACCGCCGCCGTTTGCTTCCCATGCCTTGATCAAGTGCTCGCGAAGACGAAGTGTCATTTCGTGACCACCCAAAGTCCTGAGAAGAAACATACAGAATTAGATTAAAATCATACTTGCAATTATATCATTAAGGAATGTGGTGCGATAATTACATAAGAAATATTATTTAGGAAATTTTGAAGAACTTAGCACAGACCAACCCAAAATGTAACAATCTGGAATAATTTGTACCCAAATTTTCATTTAAGTATTATTTCAGTGCACTCTTTAGTCCAGTACACTTGTATATCAAACTTACCTATCAAAGCCAACACCCAGCACTTGCAATTGAGGCACAGTCTCGACGTAACCCTTTTCCTTTATCTTAACAGTCTTGTACTCTACAAGAGCCGCCTTTGTGGATGCAGCACCCATGTCGAAGAACAGAGTGTGCCATGCTGTCTCATTGATTTCCTAGAGAAAAAATATTGGATGTTAACCATAGAATAACAATACTGCTAAAGCAACATATGTCTAAGAACATGTAAATATGTGGGGAAATGAACTTATAAATGTCTACCAGATGCTGACATACACTATGACTCTCAGAATGTATTAAGTTATTGTTAATATTTAAGTCCTAGATCCTAAAGTCCAATAAATTTATAAAAACACTTTATTGCCATAACCACCGCTTATATATACTTGTATTGCTTAATATTGTACCTCTGCAATATTTAATTAAGATATATTTACTTGTCTTTTTTTAATGTAATTTTACACAATTTATATATTTTTATAGGGAATAGTAACTTATTTTGGAGAATGTTGGTTAGCCCATAATGTGTTAGTAATAATATAGTAATTATTTTCCAGAAATGCTAGTCATTATTTTGTATATTTCTTTAACAAGACTTATATTAATTTAAACTATCATTTACATGAATATTCTACAAATGTACAATGACTTTTGCAAATTATTACTCACTGTCAACGTGGAAAAGTGTACAAAATTTTAAAGACCAATCTAGATATTTAAAAGATACATGTTGTTTCTTACCTTCCTCCTGAATATGCCATAGTTGATGGCGATACCGGTGTAGTCATTGATGAGCTGCAAGACATTCAAGCCGGCGAGAGCGGCCGCGTCTTTGAGCGCGCGACGCTCAGCTTGGTTGAAGTATCCAGGTACGGTGATCACACACTCAGTGATTGGTTGACCTGAGGAAATAAAAAAAACTACTTTAAGCAATGAATTTCATTACTGAAATTTATATGTATATTTCCTTGTATACAACAGATATATTATTATTCCTGTAGTAGTTGTGTATTTATAGTCATCAACACCATTTCAGTAGTTTATAAGTAGAAAAGAAGAATCTTTGATTAATGGATGAATATGTACAAATTTTTATTAACTTGATTTATCCTACTAGAATTCCTAACCATTCTATCATGTACAGAGAAACTTTAAAATGAAATAAATTACTATCCAATGATCTTACCATGGCTAATTTCAGCAAAATCTTTAGCCTTAGCCAAGAGTTGAGCCACCAACTCCTCAGGTGAGAATTTAGTCTTCTCATCATGTATAAAAACTGGTGTTCCCCTCTCTGTGGGCACTATCTCAAAGTATGGATAGCGGGCTCTGAAAATAAGACAACATATAAAGGCCAATGAACTTTAAATAATAATTTAGATTTTCCTTAGCCTCAAAGCTGATGTAACAAATATTATCTTTAATAGTATACCTATCAAACATTTTTATTTTCTAAAATCATTCTTTTTTACTTGTTACTACTCGCAAGTCACTATGCTATATTATTATTAATATGTTCAAGATTGGAAAATTAATGAGTACCTTGATCTAATTCAAGTTATTATATCTATTTTATTGATTTAATGAGCAAGTATAGATTACTTTGGTTGAGAGCAGTCATTTTATCTTTTGATTGTATTTCAATTCCATTTTCTGTGCAGAGTTATGCATTGCCAATTATTTTTTAATCAAGTACCTACTTATGTAATTAAGAGATTTTAAGGTTAAGCTAGAACAAGTCAAAAAATCAAACAACTAGACATCCTAACCCATATAAACAACAGCATCTGGAATTTAAAGGATATATTACAGGTTTTCTGTATATCAAAGTGTAAACAAGTGATGTAAATTAATTTTTATGTTTAATGAAAAATTTTGTCATTTCATACCTCAATGAAACTAAATAATTTTAAGATATAATTTCTGCCAACTTAAGTATAAAGATTATCATGCTTAAGATATAAATTATTATTATACCTATTTCAATGAGGCTTTATTTATTACGTGTCACTGACCTGTAAGCTTGGACCATAGGGTGATCATATGGCTTTCCAAGTAAATCCAACAAATATTTGTATGAATTTTTCGGGAATCTAACGCCGACATTGACGGCGTCTTCGCCGAATGTCCGCACGTCGTCCCTAAACGCCACGACAGCTGGCGTCTTCCTCTTAGACTCCTTATTTAACACTATCTCCATCGGAACACCAGGAGACACGATGCCGATCTTCATCCATTCTGAACCTAAATCAATGGATATAACTGCTGCAGCTTCTGTATGTTGACTTAAAAATAATGGTAACAGTAAAACACTCAACACCGCGAACATTTTCTGTAAAGAAAAAAAATAACACTGTATTGAAGTGTAATGAATCTCGAAACTACTAAAAACACATCAGCGATTCCGGAAAATAGGTTGACGGAAAAATAGTTTATTCACTAGTTTTGTGAGAAAGTATACACTTACAATATTTAAAATCATTTTCTTTCAGTACCCTAACATTTAGAATAATTATTTTATAGTATCACTACTCATAAAACGGTGTGGAATAATTAAAACTCTTTATATTTTATTTCACTACAGTGAGCCAGCTACTTTAGTCCACGTCAAGTTTAACGTGTTTTCTTCTTTTTGGTTAATGGAATTGTTGCCAGATTACTGAGCCACGTTTTAAGTTTTTGTGTGTTTTTTAGTATTTTTTTTTTTGTTTTAGTCATTGCGAATTTTTGTCAATCAACGTTTCTGAAATAGGAAATTTGTCAGAAATATGAGTATAAGTGTTCAAAGACAGGTCTGCGTAAAATGGTATCTCTTTTTAAAATTACATAAATCGCCTAACATACGTTTAGTTGAAAAGAAGTCTATCTCTATTGTTTTCGGAAACGGAAAATAAACCATAGACTCCAACAAATCATATGTTTATTTATGTAGGTTGCTCTTCAGTTTATGGTTTGATTGGGTGTTGAGGAAGGTGTTTGTTGAGTGTTGATCACAAGAACGGAGGTCGCGGAATGCTGTTTATTTATTGTTATTAATTTATAATTAGTGCGTCTAACAAACAATCCAATCAAAAGGTAAGTGTAATGTGTAGAATTCGACCATTTTTGCAATTTTCACAGCAAAACTAAGCTAGTATAAAGTTAAGTATCATGATTACATCTGTTTTTTAGCCCTATTTTATTACGCATTTCGGATTTTGCACCCTGAATAATGCAATAGTATGATACACCGATGCGTTTGTGTCATGGACAGCGTGGTGAATAAAAGTATCGTTTACATGCGGTTCTAAAAATGTGACTAGACGCATGAATACCGTCGAGACGCATTGGTGGCGCTCCTTCTAAATATGGAACGGGTGTAAGTCAACGTTTGTGCTGTCCTCTGCGTCGTGTCAGTGGCAGTCCCTACGATTATGTAAGAACCCTTGAGGGTGCGCGTCGGCACGTGCATACGAGGCTGTACGCGGCGGTTCCACGTCGGAAGCACGACGTAGGACGCACGAGCACGACGCAATCGCGCACGCGGTCGCCGCGCTGGCCGGACACCAGTTTCCTAGCAACACGTTGTTGATGCCACTGCTGACCCAATGAATACAATAACACATGGTAACTAGCTGTTACATCACACCTCAATTGCATCGCGACCGTAAATTTGCTGCTTACGTTGCTAGGGTGTCTATTAGCCATAACATAATTGTTTATGCAGATTGTTGAGGTATTTTTGATAGACAGTGATATATTTTGAAGTTTCTGGGTAAGTGTCTTATTAGATTATGTCTATAAATTACAGATTAATGATGTGATGACCTTGCTATCAAATTTATTATTGTTTTCTGAAATCATAGGCTTTAAACAAACTCAGTGGTGCATAGTATGTTAAGCCTGGTGGTGCAGCTATTAATAGAGTCTAGACCTTTGTGTGACCTAGATTTTAGTTCACACTTCCTGTAGGATTTCTAATTTTAAGTGTCACCCAGAGACAGTGTTCTAGTTTCAAAAGTGTAGTTTCATTTTTAGCTTACTCATTTTACCTTTAAGTAGCTTCTCTATTTCTAAACAGTACAGTACCAACATACTACAATATGTGCCAAACTCTGGTTCATTAACTTGCCCCAATATTGTTCTTATGTTCTTTAACTAGATTTGTTAATGACTTTTAGAATTCATTGTTATTTATGCAGGAAGGACAAAGACCCTACACTTATTTTTAGTAACATTGGTAAGGTGATATTGCTTGTGTTATAGGTACATGCTGAATATTATAAATATTATTTTATACAATTTACTTGTAAGTGGTTTCAAGGCTAATAATCTTTACCCAAAAGATAAGTATTTTGTGACTAGTTAAGATAGCATACCTTGGAGACAAGTGTTATCTATGTTTGATACAATAAATATAACACAATCTTTCATCTTTAACTATTTACTTCTGATATAAATCGTTCAAATATCAGATCAATGGTAACAAATAATCTAATTTAAATAAAATAATATTATAAAGCAAATTTAGAAACCATGGAGTAATTACCTTAACCGTTACCTATAAGTGATATCAGAACCAAAACAAAATAAATAATGTTGAATAATAATGACATCATATCCTCATTAAACCAAATGAACTGTAAAGGCTTGTTATACTAAACTTGTTGATTGTTTACAACTGATAAACACTTTTTTTGTATATTATTGTTAGAATACCTAAATAGTTTATTTAAACTCTGATTGACTTTACAATCAATAATTAATCTTTTAGTATTTTTTTATAAAAGTAAAAGTTCATTTCATTGGACTATAGGTGCCTACTTATTAATGCGGTATTTGAAACAAATTTTTCCTGTTTGTTTATTTGTTATTCATCAAACTTTTTTCTAAATACGTTTTTCTAATAACAAAGTTTACCTACGCGCCTCACTGAGTACCTAATGCGCAAGGCTTTCCTGTTTCACACTACTGTGTAAAGATTAGAAGCTTCTTCCATGTGCCAGATACATTGTCTCATCAACAAGATTGTTGACATCCTAATATGTGGTACACACTACACACAGATAACGCTTCCAAAGCTACACCTTAGAACAAACCCATTTATACAACGAATTTAGCGATTATTATTAATCACTTGATAATTTAGTATATTCGTTTAGTAAGATAATGAACCAATACCTACCTACTGCACCTTCTGCAGGTCCATAATAGGGCATTGTAAATAATATCCGTCGTTAGATAATCACGCCTGTTTGTCAGTCGGCGTCTCGCTCGGTACGAGTTCAATTCAATTCGCTGATGACACGGGGACGCCACGACACGACGCAACCACGCCATTACATTTAGCTGTTTGTTACTATGCCAAGGTCACGCGATATTATGTGATTGTGTAGCTTCTACACGCGATAAATTAAAGATAAAAATACATGTATTTTCTTTTCGCGTTCCTTAATACATTCTAATTATGTAAATTCCGTATTATTGCACAACTTAGTAAATTTCAAGAGTTGTGATCAACGTTCGATTCGAACACTTACCTACTGAAACGTGCTGAAACTCTTTTGTGAAATTTGAGACGAATAAAATAGAATACACCTGATAGGTAAATCCCATTAACAAAGTCAAACAATTACTCTCCATCATGAATTTCATTCGATAATACTGTAAGCTAAAACAGCTTACCATGTCGCCTAGCTACACATTTCTAACTTAGGCCACATAGGGCCACTTCTGTAGAGTACTCTTTAATAGTCAATAATAGAACCTGCAAATTCTGGATATAGGGAGAAACTAAAACTCATTAGAATAGGAACAAAAGAACTGAACTGACTACACAATTACAACATTTTAGTTACACTACACAATTACATCCACAAATTTTAAATGTACTACTGAACCTTTAATTAATTATTTAAACGCTGAACACAGGAGAATACTAAAATCGTTGCAGTGTAACATGCAACTATAAAAAGCCTACTCCGATGATTTGATCATCGAGATAATGAACGTAGGGCCATTAACAAGAGGATTTATAGAAGCTAATACTCTGACCTCATTGATGATGGCATTAAAAAGGTCAGCCGTGCACGAATGAATAGAAATTAAAAATTAGAGACAGTACCTCCTACATCAGGATCGAATTGGATTTCTGCACTACATGTAATTGTAACAACAGTTAATTGGTCAAGTTATTTTAAGTTCCCAGGTACCCCTCTTAATTCTTCACCGCTTTTCTTAAGCATTCCCAGCTTTTGAAATGCCTTTACTGCGGTACATAAAGAGACAAATTTACTTATTAAACAAGACATTGATCTTTATTAGTACAGTTTTGGAGCCAAAACAATTCTACGTACACCGTGTACTTAGTACATTCCGACGAAACTTACTGACTAATAAGAGTATAAATAATTTGGACAGTTGCAACATTGCTTCCTAGGTAGTTGTACCTATAAATAATTTGGGAACTCGTTTCTAAGTCTCGTACTTCACAACTTATTGCGTCGAAGTGACAATGGGCGATCCACACAATGCTCACTGCGGCAAACGCGTGTGTGTTTAGTAGTTTATAATTTTTACGTCATCGTGGGATCTTTGTTTGATCATTTGACGACGCTAACGCGACGTTGATACCTTTTACGCAATACTTCTTTGGCTAGTTTACCTTATAGTTACATAGTTTCTTAGAATTAAAGCCTGATTACGCAGTCAAGTTTTATCAAAACATGCGGTAATCAAAATCAGTTAATAAACTTTCGAATCAGGAAGTAAATTCGGGCGAAACTGATTAGCATTCAAGATTTTAATAGAGTTGTTTATTGTGTATACCTAATGGGACATTTTTTTCTTGAATCCCAAATTTCATTCATGTATATTGGAAATTATTGCGCTTGTCAGAAGTACCAGCTCACAGATGCCTTTCTTTATGCAGATGGCGCCAATGCGCGGCGAACGAGGCGGGTCCCCAGCGCGAGGCGCACGCGCCTCTTTGCCACTGCCGCGCCGCCTGATCCGCCAGATCGCGCGACACGTCGCCTCCAGCGGCCGCTCATTACGTCGCCTGGAGGTGTCAGGCAGGGTCATTGACAACTTTGACGACATTGAGGGCGCTTCCGACGACTCCGATATGGAACAATCACAGCCGGCGTAAGTTTTTCTAGTTAACGATTACCCTACCTCCTGCCTTACACTTTTTTCAATGATCTTTATATATTTTTCGCCGACCGATACTTGCGTTTTGGTTAGCTTGAGTAAATACAGCTATAAACAAACATAACGCCACTATCACACTTCAGACTACAGGTTTGAAGTAGCTCCCGCAGTTAGCAACACTACAAGCCCAATTTCACTCCCAAATATTTTTTTAAGATAACTTCATATTCTGGGGAAAACCGGCAGTGCATCAGCGTTTCTCGTCCGGATGTTCGTAGGCGGCGCTAAGTACGTGACAAAGCGAGACAAAGCTCAGGGTCATCGTTACATCCACTTGAGAAAACTGCTCTGCTATACCTATAAAGGCTAATATGAAAACATAGTATGGCAACCTTACAAAACTTATACCTACACAACTCTACTTTCCATTTTAAGTTCCGTAATGTAATACTTACAGTTGTGTAATCTAAAGTGCATAGTAGAGATGCACAAATTGAGGACTGTCAAACAGTATTTTGGTCGTTTTGTTAACTTGCAAGAACTTTATCTTAGTTTTACTTTGACTGTTTTTATACAGAGACTTAGCTCCATTATCTGAAGTTCATTAGTGTATAGTCCACATTCCGTAGTTCAAGGTACTGCCTAGTTATATATTTATTGAATGTCTATTGACCTCATAATGAGACTAGACAAGGAAATAGGTACGACGCCTGTACAGTTAGTGATAAAGTCGAGTAATCATTAAGTGCTCTGTTATGATAGCTGTATTGTAACCTTTATAGCGAGAACCTTCACATTTCCTTTCATATCGCTCTTTGAAGTTATGTCAGCATTTAAGGAATCGTGTTTTTAATGAAAGTGAATGAAAGACGAATGTATGTCAGGACCGCGGCAGGTGTATGCAATCTCTACCCACATCTTAGTATCAGACGTGACTTTATATTGTAATATCTTAATTTCATGTACCAACTTTCTGTCGGTAAGAGTTTTATACAAATGCATGTAGTGTTAAATGTAAATCGACTATATATACTTTTAAAATTACGGTTTATCTATACTAATATTATAAAGCTGAAGAGTTTGTTTGTTTGTTTATTTGTTTGTTTGAACGCGCTAATCTCTGGAACTACTGGTTCGAATTGAAAAATTCTTTTTGTATTGGATAGTCCGTTTATTGAGGAAGGCTATATGCTATATAACATCACGCTACGACCAATAGGAGCGAAGCATAAAAGAAAAATGTTGCAAAAATGAAAAAACGTTGAAACTAAAACACGCGAACAAAGTCGCGGGGGACAGCTAGTCGACTATATATACTTTTTAAAATGAAGGTTTATTTTATGATAATGAGTGTCTCAAATGCTAGAACATTGTTGGCCCTTCCTGTTTAATACGGAAGTACATAAAAGTTCTAGACACCCAGCCATATCTCTAAACGAATGACAACATTTGCATAAAGGAAGCTTGCGTAATATAAAGGACATGGCATCTTCATTCCTACCAAATTGGTAGTTCCTTACGTTGCCTGAATATTAATAATGACATCAAACTTTTTATAAAGATTAGCGTTTACCGATAGCAACCTTAGTGACATTTATTATTTTATGTTCGCCACATAAAACGACGCAATAAAACGATCAAATATAATTGAATTAGGTATAAGAGTTTGAACTTGAAAAAAATATCTTCATAAATGAGACGCGTTAACCAGAATAATATTTACTGTTAACCTACAAATAATAATTTATTTAAAATATAAAAGCATAATATTTTGAGTCACGTGTAACACATCACGTGTAAATCCCGACAAACACGTGCTGTTATGTAATAGATGCCCAACAAGTTTTATTAACTGTTAATTTTGTTAAACATTGTCTTCTCGTGACCTACTTTCGTCTAGTCCTGTCTCTCTTGGATAGAGCACGTAGATAAAAAATGTCACGCTTACAGGTAAAGTTCTAATAGAGTCTATGTGAATTCAGAAATAACCAGGCACTGAATTTTATAATGATCGTTGTCGGCGTGATCTTACGTGACAACATGTTATAACATCAAATCATTTGTTTCAATGGACTTTATATTTTTTGTTGTTTCTGCTTTTTTAACCATGATCACTGTTCATAATAGAATCTCAGTCAGTATATTTGTAGCTACTTGTTTAAATTCACTGCTGATTGCTAATTTTCTCCAGGTAATAATAGTGTTAATGAATTTGAGGTTGTTCAATATTAAGGAAGTACACCTAAATATCTGCAAGGCCTTCGAATCAGGCCAAATTTGAGATTGTTGCTATCTAATTATCTAGAATATCAACATGTTTTAGGTCATCAATCAAGCGTAAGTCAGTATAAAAACTGATAAATGTTATGTTGTTATCATTTCGCTAGGTTAGTGGGTAAGACAAACGACTCGTGATAAAATGGGAATAGACGTGATTGATAAAGAATGATTATGAAATAAGTATGTATGGCTATCACCCTCGTACATTTTTCGGTAAAAGTACGTGACAAGATTAATGTTTCAAAATAAGAGATCAATAAACAAAAAGATTCGCATTACTGCTAACAATTAAACTGATAATACTTTATTCCGAATCACTGCCTTAGACCTTGTCCCGTATGTGTGTTCATGCATCCAGAAAGATTAGTCACATGACAAAATGTCTGATTTAAAAAAATGGGAAAAGTATTTTACGGGCGTGTTGCTTAGTATTTATTCGTCCATTTTAGAGGAGATGAGATCTTATTATACGCAGTATACTCCACTTAATTAATTATTTTTAATTTATAAAACCTCGACATTTTTTTAAAGGTTTCCGTTTTCTTGTTTGAAATTATTAAAGAATACCTATTTCACCTATTTCACGTTCTGTAGAAGTACCACTGCCTTTGCTGTTTATATTATTCGGTTTAGGATTTAAGAATGATTAAATAACGTATGTACTACAAATATACGATTGCCGATATTACAAATCTATCTCCCTAGTTTTTGAAAAGCCAATGGACATAAAAAAAACAATGTTGATGATCTGTCAAACCTCAAGTGCTGTGGTTGGCTGTCAGTCAATCACGCTAATAAAAAAAAGGAAATAAAATTTAACAAAAAATTAAAAAACCAATGGTAAGTGTTCTAGTTAACTTTCACACGGAAACCACACCACATGCAGTGTCTGTAGATATTGTGTAAACAACAAGAAGGGAAGGCAAGTTGTCGCCAAATTTTCAAAGAAATCCCATTAGGTTGATATTGGTAAGTCTCGCACAATTGTAAGAATGTATCTCTCCTCCATCAGGGTCGCTTGCGGAGGTAACGCCGGCAACCTGCCCCCGGCAGACCACGATGATGACCTCACCAGTTTGAGCTGGCTCCAAGACAGGAACTTACTTAGAGGTAGCTTATATATATATATAATATTCAGTAACCTAACCATCTGTGTAATAACTTCTCTAGACAGAATGTTGACATAAGTGTCATCTAAATAATCTCTGGTAGAGAAATAGGTGGTTTGTTTATTGATTTCGGGCATTAGTAACCTCGATACGACATCAATTGACCGAAGTTTCGCACTTAAGTAGTCATAAATATAATCATTTATTGATAAAATACAACAAGCTATCAGTAAGCATACTAGCCTTCTGAAAGAACGGCTGCACTCTTTAATATAACCAAGATAACGGAAAGGTATTGACGAAGAAGTTTCGATTTAATCATTACATAAATGACTCGAGCATTACAGTGCAGCATTCAACATTTCAGTAGGTAGAATGTTATAAAAATATCTCCACGTATTATTGGAAGACAAATAATTTTCATTTGCAATCGATTTCGTATCAAATGAAACAAGTATCTCAGGTATTGAAATGGTTAATAAATGAATGTAATTCGTCAATACACCGACATGTAACAACAATTCATTGACACCTTGTGAGCTCCTAAGTGTATTATCTTTGATCAATGCCTTGTATTTATTAAACACTTGTAACCGCTTTATGTCGGTTTGTTACAAAATTCATCCTTATAACTGTAAGCCTTCTTGTTCGTTACGAATACAATACATGTTCTACCAATTCCGTATATTTTTTAATGGAATAATATATTAAATGTTCGATATAAGTGCATTTACAACACAGGCATAGGAATAGGTATAAATACCGTTTCGGATCGAAAATGAACCGTAACAAAACACAGCCTGCATATTTTATTATTAGTTCCTAATATTGTCGAATGGCATACAACTTTAGTTTTTTCCTCTAACGTCATTAATTCCAACGGTTATGTACTTGTACGACGTACTACTGAACAAAAACTTGTTCTATTCCAGGTATAAATCTAACAAAAAATGGCGTCGATATGGAGGACACGAAAATGATAGACAACCAAATCATTGTGAAGGTGAGTGTACAACTTCGGAAATAAAAACTTAAAAAATTGCATAGGTACTGTACTTTAATTTGAACCTTTAAAAGAGGCCATGACCTCTGAGTTGTTTTTAAAATTTCTTCTCAGGGTCATCAATAAGGAAATGTCAAATACAGCGAGCTCACAAAATAATCATAGTTTGACATGTAAAAGCGATGATACTAATTATCCTAGTTACAGAATTATTATGTCATTTCTATCACTATACGGCGTTGTAAAAATACATTAGGTAGCTAAATGATCTACAGTCGATGGAGGGTGTGGTCTGACTAATGTATATGTACACAAAACAGGACAATTCGTACCACTTTATTGATATAGAAAATTATCACTATAGCTATATCCCTACAAATTAAATTCACGCCTGATAAAGGCGCCTCAAAGTTCATTTTTCAATGTTTTCATAATATAATCTATCGGCTGTCGTGAGTTATGTAATTGGTGTACCGGTAAATATTATCGCAGATATTTAGAGAACCGCATGATGTTATCACCTGTACTCTCGTAGTACACTAAAGGGAGGCTAAATGTTAATGTGATACTCACGGGCTATCTATACATGTCAATGATAATATCATCAAGGATCTATAGGAACCGACAAGCGTGACTTTGCCTTAAAAGGTAAAACCTCGCTTGTAGAAGTTAATCTGTAGATTGGTAAACATTTTCACACCGATTCCCCTCTGTGCCTCAGAGAGCACATAAAGCTGTTGATTTGGGCTGTCAACCGTCAATTTTTTTTGGCGTTATACTTTTTATACCAAGGGATAGTGTATAACTTTACAGGTTGTAGAAATCAGATATTATAATGTCTTTTATATATCCTGTGATACTGGAAGTGGACCTTAACATAGGGAAAAATATTGGGTTTTTTTTTAATTATCTCCGAATTAAACTTATTAACTAAAGAAATGATATTATATTCTTAACAAATGATTAACTGCCGCACTGAGAGGATATTGGTTACTTAAGGGATTCCTTAGAATCGATTTAACTAAGCCAACTCTCGGATTTCTACGAGTCTGCCTTTGCGCTTATATATACACTATCCTGAATTTATGAAGGTGTAATCAGTCTTCCTAAATGCGAACAAATCAAATGCTTTGACATTCAGGCTTCCTTATTGAGTGACTGAATTAGGAACAGTTAAAGATAGTGTAATAAGTGTATAAGTTAAATCGATTCTATGAAATTCATTAAGTAACCAATTAGTACCTACGGCAGTAAGTGTCTTTAGATAATATAAATCATTAGTCACTAACATCTTAAAATGTTATTTTTTTTATTCCAAACCCAACAATACTTTTCAATAAGTTGTCGTTTATGGCCTCAAATGACAATCCCAAGCACAAGATCACAGAATGATAATAATTATCTGAACCGAGGTTCAGGATTAATAAATTAATTAGTAATTATTGGCGCTATAGTATTATTATATAAAAATATTATGCGTACCTATTCATTGCTAGTAATGAGATAACATGATACTTTGTACTATTTGCGTAATACCTTGAAGTGACTCGACATTTGTATTAGTAATAATATTTAATATATTATTTATTATCAGGCAACTGTGGCCTATAGATATATGTATATATGTATTACCCTAATGGTCTGATAGTTTGTCCCTGTAATATAATTTGTAAGTACTTCAGTAGGTACTATGTCAATCAGGTTACATGGTTGACGTAGAAATTATAAACTCATTTGAAATGGGGTCTTTCAAATGTTACGGATTAGCAATTTCAGCAAAGCGGTATGCGGTACGCATTTTTGCCTAAAATTGCTAGAATAACCCGTAATCCTTCATTATGTTATTTAACACTGCTAGACCAACTAAGCCTTACCTTTGATTCTCTGAACATAATATAGTATAATATAACATATTATATCACAGTATAATCACGCAATCTTCCATCAGATAAATAGACGCGCAAAAGCTTAATTAATTATCATTTTGTAACAACGTAATAACACTTGATATCAAAATCTCCTTTAATATACAACTTTGATACGATAGACTACAGCAACAATTGAAGTACCCACATCATAATGAGCCAACACCGGCCATCGTGTAAACGGCAATGACAGTGCGAATACTGAGGCACGTGGTGCGGCTTTCCCATAAGCGCCACGTATATCAACGTAGGTTATGCGCAAAGATTGCACAGTGCGCAACTCTAGATAAGCTACTAAAGCCTGCTATTCTAACTTTAGTAACCTACTTTCTGTATATTGTAGGACAGGTGGGACATTATCTCGGTTTTGTGAGATGTGCGATCGTCAGATGACATCTAACAAGTCTAGAAAAATAATGTATCAAAGAGCTTCAAATATTTTTCAAACATATTGCATTCGTCACATATAGTGCTATACTCTATTAAAAAGCGTCTATAATTATAATGTATTTCTAGAAATATTTAATACATATAATAATAATTCACAATTAATGTTTTGCGAGCGCTTTCGCGTCATTTCATTCGTGTGCACAATAAATTAAATAAGTTGCATGACTAGTGTTTCCTAAAAATGAACTGCACACGAAAGTAATATAACTTCATGAATGCTCGCATGCACTGTGAAATTTAATGAAGTGTTATTACAAAGCAAGTTCCAATAGCAACGGCTGAAAAAGTATGCTTGATTACACAGCTCAATAATGTAGATTTAAGACAACACACACGGACACAACAATACTTGATAGAAGTCTTTCCGGATGCTTGAATCTTTTCTCAACTCAAAATTTCATAAAAGATAAACAAAATCTTTAGTGAATAGGTTCATATAATAAGCCTCATGACCACTGATCAACATTACAATTAAATACCTAGTACAAACTACTTATTACCCAAAACTCATTTAGGACAAAAAAGGCAATCAACATAAACACTGAATCATGACTTGCAATCTGTATACGTAATTATTACTTTGCCAAACGCCCTTCTAAGGAGGTATAGGTAGGACAAAACAACAACCTTTAAAGCCAGTAACCGTGTCAAGTACTATTTAGTTTAGAATTTTAAATAAATACACAATTATAAGCGCAAAGTCTTTGACATAGCCTGAGACCATCTATATTAATAAAAATCATTTGCAACATTTATGACGGAGCATCGCTCAAGAACGCGTCGTCCGATTTGGCTGTTTTTTATTTGTGATTGTAATGGTCAGGAGAAGGTTTCGGAACGAAAAATTGCGATGAATCCGCGGAAAATGTGGTAAAAATAAATAAATGTCAAATTGTATTTTTTATAGACTGACAGGACAACGTTGGGTCACCTAGCTTTTTTATAAACATTAGTTTGGTATTTAAAGGTACTTATTACACAAAAAAGAAAACCCTTAAACCTAAACTAGATAATCTTAGCAGACCTTTTTACGATAGCGTATTTTTTAAACCCGCACCGAATTTTGTTTGATAATTTAAAGATAACTTTGATTTGCAAATTTACCATTCTGATTTATGCCTGGTTCCTAAATTAAAAGAACAGCGTCCTTGATGTGAAGGATTCGGGGAAGCACCAACAGCATTATAAGGGTGTGTTAGTGAATAAGCCTGATTGCCCGTTCCTGCGGCACTGGACCCGTATGCACAGCTGCAGGTCCGGTGCAACGGGGAGCGGACATAGTTATAGGTATATGAATTAGTTCTATTTTATTTATGTTTAATGAATTTAGATATGGTACGAACATAGTTTTATAAGTGTTAATAACAAAAATATGAATCATTTGTGTTCGAAATAAATAAAATAATAAATAATATTCAAGAAACGATTCGTATTGCTTACGGACGGTAGAATTTTCCAAGCAAAACGAAGAAAATACTACCGTCTTCTTGAATATAGGAGCCGGCCATCACTCTGGTATAAATAACGTACGGATCATGTAGGTATAATGACTGCTGTTATAAAAATTATACATCAGAACTAAGATCAATAGAATTTTCTTTTGTTACGAGCAGTGTTTACAATCGGTTTGTTTTATTTACACAAGTGCTTGTTGAACCGATGTCGTGCAGCGATTGTGCGGAGGAAGCACTCATTTACTCCCGACCTACTTTTTTTTCTATCGAATCATGAACTTAATTTGTGGACCTTCCAAATAAAAGGGATAGATCATAGAGAATGTTTGTTTATAGGAATATTTCTATTCGAAAAGGACTAGTTAGGACACCTAAGTATACTTAGTACAGGTCAAGTAAAATTATTGCAATTTCTGTTATTTCTGTTATTTTTTTTTTAAACGACTCCCGCACTAAGGAATTTAATCCTTGTGTCGCGGGGGGTTTCACAAACATTCAAATCACATGCACAAAGAACACCCAGACTTGGAACAAGCATTTGTGGGTCACACAAATGCTTGTCCCATGCGAGGATCGAACCCACGGCACGTCGCGCACAGAGGTAATTGGCGTGGTGACCTATACCACTCGGCTATCCGTGCAGTCAATTGAATCTATATGTTTTTTTTAAATGCTAATGCGTAGATATAAACACTTTATAACTGATAGAGCTGTTCTAAACCGGTATTTATAAAAAAACTATTGAATATGATACTTCTACTCCGTCTATAAAATCGATTAAATAACTTCCGAAATAACTGACATGAAATGTATGGTTTTTATAGTTAAATTTTGTCTGTTTCGTTATCGATTTAATTATAATTTTGTTTTATTTTTATATCTATCTGTTTACTATGTTTCACCTGAGTCCACTTCATTTAAATATTTGTTAGTAAAATTCAAGAACATAACAATTCCTATATTTTGAATATAATATTTAATGATCTGGTATGTTATTCGTCGTTTAAAACTTCACTTTCGATCACAATATGTACTATATTATTAATTTCCACAATTAACTTAGACAACATTTATCAAGTAAGTAAATTGTGTTGTTCACAGAGAGAAACCAAAACTCCCCCGCCAGTGGCGCGAGTACCCTCCCCCCCGCGCACGCCGTGCAAGGCACCTCCCTCCCCGCCCGCCAACACGCACACCAAGCCGCCGTACTCGTTCTCGTGCCTCATATTCATGGCCATCGAAGCGGCCCCAGCCAGAGCCCTGCCCGTCAAGGAGATCTACGCCTGGATCGTGCGGCATTTCCCCTACTTCAGACACGCGCCGCAGGGCTGGAAGAACAGCGTACGGCATAATCTGTCACTCAATAAGTGCTTCCATAAGGTCAGTACTGATACCATGAAATATTTTAGGTTTTGTAACAAATAATTTTGTAGTACCTAATTACATTTTTCGTGTTACAGGTTGCGGCTGCACCGGGTCTAGGTAAAGGTTCACTGTGGACAGTCGATCCTCAGCATCGCGCTTCATTATTGCAGGTTGGTTTGTGAATGTTTAATGGCAGGCAATGTTCTTAACATTGTCCTCGGCCAGTTAATTTTGAACCTATTAAGATTATTTATAAAAAGGCATCGCCATTTGCCCATAGTGATAATTATAATGTGGCAGACAAGCAGTCGCAATGCCAAATAATGTATCACAGATAATGGCTTATATTTATTTTTTTCTGATAATGTGGCATGCGGACACCGCTATGAAGTTTTAATCAGAAGACTTGTCCGCAGGCATTCGGGCGGCAGCCCATCCCGGCGGCGGGCGAGGCGGACATGGCGGAGGCCGAGGCGGGCGAGGAGCGCGCCTCGCCCGAGCGGGGCGAGCGCGCCGAGCGCCCCGCGCGCGCCGCGCTGCTGGCGCGCCGGCTGGCCGAGCCCGAGCCCGGCGCCGACGAGTACCTCGCCGCCGCCACCGTGCTCGCCATGAAGTACGGGCCCGCCGTGCTCGACCAGGTATGTCACCGACTACATGGAATGTTCGGAAGCAAAAGCGTTAAGTGACACAAAGTAGTAGCAGACAGGCTAAAAAAAATCGTAAAATGTATGACTGTAATCTACATTTTCATTATGACATAATTTTTAAAGCCGAGTGCTCCATCTATAAATTTTGTGCTGTTTAACAAATGTTGGTATGGAAGGCTATAAGGTGCATGTTGTGGTGTGCAGCTGCCGCCGGCGGCGCACCTGGTGATCTCGCGCTGCGCGCGCGACGAGCACTCGTACAGCGGCGGCGAGGAGCGCCGCACGGCCGAGGCGCTGCTGAACCTGGCCGGCGTGCGCGCCGAGCCCGCGCTGAACCCGGCCGGCGTGCGCGCCGAGCCCGCGCCGCCCGCGCCCAGCTAGCCGCGAGGCCGCCGCGCCCGCCGCACGCAGCCGCACGCCTGATCCCTCCTCTAGCTCCGCCGTGACGATACTGGGTACGAAAGTTGAGATATGTTTCCTAGGACCTTGCAGATATAGTCTCATATATACTGATATAAGACGATGTATGTACGAAGGAAACTCTCATATCGTCGTCATCTCACTTTGTGTACCCATTACCGTCGCTCATCTTTTTCTCTTCGGTGTGTGATACGGGCTACATCAGCGATGTTACCCCTTCCAACTTAAGGCGTGATCTTGTATTTAAATACCTGGTAGATCAACTAATTTTGCGACAAAGACCAGTGCTTAAAATTATTATGAATTATTCACAAGAATATGGAGATACTTGCGTTTTGTTGTGCAGTTCTAAAACACTCTTTCCATAAAAACACTTCTATGCAATATCGTTTGATAATTGTTCGAAAATTATGTAAGTATAAGTTATTAAATCAGTGGAATATAATTTTCAAGGAAAATAAAAAGAACGGGGCATAGCCTCTCAAAATTCAGTGATTATATATTGACATATGAGTTCGTAGAACGATAAATATTATAAATAATACATATTTGAGATATTCTTATATGTCTGTTGTCGCAATTTATTAAATAGGCAAGAAAGTTTACCATGCTCTAGTCCAATAAAGACAATCCATATAAACAAATCTCAGTGAGATACACAGATGTCTTTACTATATATAAATTATATTCGATATGAAATAGTTATTGCGCTTAGGTAAAAGGCTCACTTGCTGTCTAGATAGGACCTGACTATTTTTTCATTCGATTTGTTTACCAAGTGTAAAACATCACATTTATCATAACAACAGGCGTTTGCAAATCCATGTTGTTAAAATACACTTTACATAATAGTAGTTACTTATAGTGATAGATGTGATACTACTGATACTATTTAGTATGAAATATTATTTAAAAGGTATGGAAAATAGTTGAATAGTTACGCCCTTTATGCATTTAGGTTTTCCCCCATTTACTATAGTCAATCAATCGTAATATATTATAAGAAATAATTATTCTTAACATAATTTTAAAGTAAAACAGTGTTGCCGTGTTTCCGTCGATCAAGTTTTATTTTATGCCGAATGTTGCCAGAGTAATAGATGTGTTATTACATTTAATAGAGTTGCTATTGTGCATAATTAAAGACGGAAGTGTGGTGCATGATAGGTATTAAGTTATAATTATTCTTTATTAGTTAATTACTTCGTTTCGTCTACATCTTTAATGATACTTTAAGGTACATTTCTCCGGTAAGTTTAAGGTTGAAAATTATTGATTCTAAAATGAGCAATATTTAATGTATAAATCTTTATAATATACCTTGTGATCTGAACATACAAATATGTATACAGGGCGATCAAAATGTATTTTTATCTATAAAAATTATGTTACTCTCAGAAGTGATAGTACATGTATATACTTACATTATAGCATATAGTTGCATTAGCCATAAGCAAGCCGTATTTTGTGTTCATAAACCAAGGGAACTATTTCATACAATCGCCTCCAGTGTTAACAGAAAACGTATATATCATATTGATAAGAAAATTTAACAACATGTCTGTACGTGATTACCTAGATGAAATGTGTACTCAAATAATTTTACCATTATATTTACTAGCCAGTAGCCAGTTCCCGTTGTCTCGCAGTTAAGACTTAGTAAGTAATGGCGGTCGCCACAGAATTATAGAGAGTTAATAATTGTAACATATAACTATTAATTTTCGATATATTACGTAGCTGTTTCCTTTATAGCCTATAACTACTGTACATTATTATCATTATTATCTGTGTACGGAAAACATTTAAACTTCAAAGTCGTGTTCACTATTAGAACTCTATTTTCAGAACTATAAAACAAAATAACACTAAAAATTACGGATGCGTATGAAAGTTGCTATTATAAGCAGTCAAAAAAATCAATACCTATTATATTGGTGTGATTATAACGCAAATAAATATTCTATTGGTATTTTCACACTTAGTAATGTATTATACGTGGTACGAGGCCGTTTTCTCTCAAGTGCCTACTAAAATGCTTCTATTCTATCGTTAGATTATTGTAACTGGAGTACGGAGTATTGTTAGAGTGATGAGCGCCGGAATAAATATAATTTATAATATTTAATGTAATACTCTTGAAATGGGACGTATTCACGGATGTTAACATACTACTTATATTTAATAACACCAAATAACTAGTGATAAGTAGGCTGTGACAGACTTAGAATATAATACATGTCTATAGATAAGTCCCTTTAAATGTTTAATTCATACATAAGATCCCAAATATGTTAAACCTTTGTAAAATCGTATTTATCCGGTGCTCTCGGCGACGCCTTGAACGAATACACCAAATAGTGTTTATTGTGATAAAACTTCAGTTTAGGGTAAAATTTGTTTAAATGTCTCGTAATATTAGTTTTGGGTTTTGGTATAATAATATCCAACGGTCCTCCTTCACCAGAGTTTACAAACCATTTACCTATATTGTATCGTATGCGTGTATATAAAGAAACGCGTGAAACTATGGTGTCGGAATGTCTTGATATACATCTAGCGTAAGCAATTATAATTTATATTTGAATGGCTTGATTAGTACAATTTCATTGGTGTTTCGTCGTATTTACACGTAGGAGTACTAGACTGATGTAATGACTGATTTGTGATGAAGCAATATTATTTATTAGTGAAATTGATATATTTTTCGTTCACACAAACTTGCGGCTTGTTCTTCGCATGACGAGTATCGTAACGTGACGGGAAGTGACGTTAGAATGTTTTAGAATATGCCAAATAAATATTATAGCTACAAGTTCGAATTTGCTAATACATTTCAGTTTTGATAAAATAGTTAAAAAAAAATGTCTGCAGGCAATAGAAGATATAATTTTCTCAATTCTATACCATGCTTAAATGCGTAATAAATTGACCTTCATAGATAAAATAGAAAGCTTCAAAATCGGTGGCGAAATGCTTAAAATAATTTCTCAAAGCCTTATTATTAATTGACTTCCTCGTAACTTTGTTTTGTAGGCAAATGAATGGTCTATGTGTGCCAAATGATAAATAACATTATTACCATAATATATCAAGCAAATTCAAATACCAGTAATATGAATGTATTTATAATAATAAAATACTATGTAACGCATAGATAGATTAGGTCGTAAGTGATATTATAGTAATATAATTTAATTGCTAAATAATTAAAATACATACATTTTTGCTGTATTTAGGAGCGTCTTCCATCTTACTCTTATTGTTTTCTCTTAGATAATTAACCGTTATAGAAACGAGTTTGCGTAAAATACTCTTGAAGGGATCTTAAGAGTTTAGTCTGTATGTAATATTGCTTGCCTTTGAGGTATAATGTAACCATCCAGCGGCTGTGTTAAACACACGTCTTTGATTTAAACTTGATTATTGTATTAAAATACAATGTTAATAAAAAGCAATATAATTAACGTGAACTTGTTTCTCTAATAGTACACGACTAAGCCTTTCTTTCGGTGGTATGTAGATAAAATTTTACAGCAATAATTAGTACCTAATAGTAGTACTTTGCTGGTAGATGCTACGTATATAATTATGTGTGATAAAACGCTATTTATTTAAGTGCTGTGCTGAAAATGAATTTTGTGATCGAAAGTAATTTTATGCTATATTTGCATTATTTCAGCTGTTGTCAATGTTACAAACGTAGAGAATTGGGAAAAGTGATTATAATCATTATTTATTTTACAATATGTATTGCCACTTAGTTTCTGCTGTAGTCGATGGGATATTGAGTTGTTTTACTTTCATAATACTATATTCTGAGATCCCACTACTTGATTTTGTACATATCTGTTTTTATAAATTAACCCTTTACCAGGCCTCGGACAAATCCTACAATAATAATGTTTTTTTGGTAGATTTAGATGAGTGATAAAATTTGGTATGAGATTTTATCAATTATATTTAGAAAATTAGCTGAAAACCTGAAAAAAAACATGTGGGAAAACATAATCCCATTGCCTGTCTAGGCGACGACTTTTTATCTATATATAAAATAAAAAACGATTGTCATTTTGGTATCATTTTTTACTGTTTGTTTTTGATAATTATGTAATCACAAATTCTTTATTAAAAAAAAACAAACACAAACTATTAAAAGGGATTGAGTATGAACTAAAAAATTTTAATTCTTCGTCTGGATTAAAGCCACAAAAACCAAAATTCTCAAAGAATTAATTGAGAATATCTGGATTTTGATTTTGGTGGTACAATTTCATGCAAGGGGTGACGCATAATGTTACCTTACAAATTTCGCATTCATATTTTGACCGTTTTTCTTGTTTCCTTGTGCTACAAAACCTGCACCGTTTGTATGTAGACAACGCTAAAAAATGACTTCCTCTTTGCCCCAATCTTATTTCGTCCGGAACTCCAAAAACACCTCCTTTTTCATTTTCATCCTCTGATGAAAACATTTCATCAGATTTTCGAGGTGCTGATCGTTTATTACCTGAATAACATAATAAAAATAGACTAAAGTAGACTGACAACTAATGACAACAAAACTTTACCACTACCTACATTTTATATTTCGATAAATGAGATGTGTAAGTAAATCCTAAATAAAACCCGTGGCAAATAACTAGTATAAAATAACGATTTAAATTTACCGGGCAATGGACATAATAACTCCCGCAATAATTAGGCATTCACAGGCTTAGGTCATATGGTTCCCCACATGTTTTATTTAGTCATATCATGATATTTTAGAAGTTTTTACTTATAATTAATGCACAAATCACTAGAAAAACTCAAATTCTACAACATATCCAAAAATTGTACGACTTACCTTTCTCCGATTCGCCATAATGATTAAAACTATGGTGCACTTGTCACAAAAATGTTCGTTCAGCGGCCGACCACAGATGAAATGGCTGCAAAAGTGACATTTGCGTTCCGTTCCACTTTATTTTTTGTGTTACTATAAAATAATATTTCTATGTTGGCATTTTTGACAGATTGTGGAAGATTCTTTACCAAAACCTGGTAAAAACTCTTAAAAATCTAGGTGGGAAATGCTCAATCCATAGCCTGGTTAAGGGTTAATAATACTATTCAAATAAAAGATTATGTAATGCAGTAATTTCGGGTTGCCTATAAAAATTACTCTTCAAAAACCTGTAATTAAATTTATTTACATGAATTCCAGTTATATTTTATAGAAAATGCACATCACGTGAAAGAACATTATTTAAAAAAAAAACAGTTGCCAGAACAACAATTTTCTGTTATTCAGTGCAACATTTTTATTCATTTGAATAGTTTTATTTAATAAGTGCAAAATCGAGCAGTGGGATCGTAGGTTACAAGGTAAGGTACAAGTTATGTACTTATGATCACAAAATTTATTATAAAAAGTTATATCAATATGATATTAAAATTGTTATATGGCTCAGATATATGGTTAAAGAAGTTTTTTTTATCGATTAATTTATTTTTAGATTAGTTAGTGAAGCTGTTATATTTTGTTTGTAAAACGGAATTTTAAAACAAAAGCATGTCTTTATTCGAATTAGGTGATATTTGTTTGGAATTATCGTTTTACTGACGAAATTATGGCGTCATCACTGTAAACTAAATTTGTTTTGTGTATCATCTGATTGATGGTAAAATGTTAAGGAATGTAGTTCAACAGTGATGTGTTATATTGCAGTAGTGACGTCATAATTTGCTAAAAGCTAGCCCTATGTTGGTATGTCCGAACTATATTTAAGTATAAAATTAAATTATTGTTGTTGTTGATATTTTGCCGGCTTTGAACGACACCACTCTTTATTAATATTATTGCTATTGTTGAGAGTTATTGCCAAATTTTTATTTGTCCTAAAATCTTTTTGTCTTTGTACATATCCATTAAATAAATTATGTACTGAGTATATTTCGTTTTATTAATCTATCCCGAGGTTATAGATGGAATTCTACATAGCCATTAAAACACCACGGATTGAAACATGGTGCTCAGAGAAGAACCTGTTGTTAAAAAGGATTTTAGATAATAGTTGCAATTGGGAAATAGCCAAAAATTACAGGCGTTCTTTTTCACGAAGCTACCAAACTACTTTGCAGCTGATGTACATTACAAAGGCAAGCAGTTGTAGCATAATAATAATTATTTTTCACAGTAAGTACATGATTTTTTAGTTTTCCATTATTTTCACACTTACAGTAACTTTACCTTTTCAAAGACACGCAAGATACAGTTATTAAAAAAACTCGAGAATTTAAATACTGAATCCGTTTAATTACAAAAAAAAAGAACAATAGCATGACTATGACCAGTCAGTACGTAAACATACAATAATAATATTTGTCTTAAAATTACAATATAATGTTGTCTACCTTATTTAACATCTATTAGAATATTAATCCAATGTTCGCCGTATCGCACCACCGCGAATAAAGATTTTACTCCATCCATTTCAATTCAAAATTAGTCGAGCTTGATTGAAATATAAGCTTACAGAGAATTTAATATTTGTTTCAAAACGTCAACTTTCTCCTGAGTTTAAGAGTATTTTTTTATAAACACGCACCTAAATGTTTTATAGTCCATACAATCTAATTCGGATGTCGTATTGCACACGTATTAATAAACCTAAAACATTCATGATTCTTAGGAGGAAAAACATAGTCAAAATCATGTCATTTTTTTTTTGGTTTTACGTTGTGACTAATCTCAGCTAGCAACATCGAATAATAACATATATATATTTCCAACGAAAGAATTAAATAATAACTCGTCATTTATTAGTATGTAAATATGTATAACAGTAAGAGTATCTATTTGAAACATATTTTCCATTCCTGCATGCTACATCTATGATCTAATTGTGGCAAGTTCGTTTCCTTGTGCTACCAGTGAAAATTATTTCATTTTAATAACAACAGAATCGTATTGTTTATAGTATTTACTATGACTGCTCACGAAAAATAAATCTGCCGGGCCTCGGCGGGCGACTGTTCCATCGGGCAGTATGGGCATTTCAATCTGAAAACAAAAGATGGTAGGTACGATTTTAATTCACTCATTACAAAATAAATCTACCTAGAGTTCACTTATTAAAGTGAGCAATAGCTGTAATTAGCTAAGAAGTGTTAAGGAAGGACAGGATATCTGGAAAAAGTATATAAATTAATTATACAAAAGATCGAAGTTGATTTTGATCTGTCATTAAATACAATTTGTAATGAGCACAGAAACAATAACATTATGCCATGTGCCATCATAATAATGTTAATTCATGTTCGATCTCCAACAATATGTGGCTAACACTATAATTATACAGCTATATTTGTAATACATTTTCATCAATGTAGGTTTGTAAATAAATGTCACTTTTACGATTAGAAACTATTTACGCTGCTGATTTATCATACGAGGTTGAATGCCAGTTCCAACGCAAATTAAGTAAGGCTGGTTTTATAGCTACGCGTTTCGACAGCGCGGTTGAAGCGCGCGCGTTCGGATTTGTTCTGAGTTCTAGTTTCGTTTTATAGCCACGCGCTTGAGCAGCGCTGTTGAGTAAACGCGCGCTGTTCGCCGGCGCTGCCGAAGCGCGCGCCGCGTGTTACGATACGATCAGTATGCGTTTTAGAGTGACGCTGTTGAGACGCGCCGTTAAGTACAGTACAACATGAATTATAATATCGATTTTATTTCATTTACCTTAGAGTGATCGCCAATTTTTCCTCTGGAGATATGGGGATGCGAAATAAGCTGGATCGTCGTAAAGAGGACTGTAACTTGCAGAGTAATTCTTCAAAACTAGTTATTGATAGGCGAAAATATTTATAAAATTTATGACTATTTTCTCGTAAATCGCTAAAAGATTTACGTGTTCATCTCTCACTAACCTTGTACCATTATAAGGATCAACAGCTAGTCTTCTTTGCCTTCTTTTCCATAAGAGGTAAATAGCCACTACTCTAACCGCATTAATGTTCATTTTGTAGACGCCTGTACACAGCAGCGAAACGCGCGGTACTAATCTCGTTTTACAGCGGACCGTTGTTCAAACGCGCGCTGCTAACAGCGGCGCTGCTCAACGGCGCGTCTAACAGCGTAGCTATAAAACCAGCCTAACTGTCCACTTGCCGCCATGTTTTGTTCAGACAGAGACTTGGTACAACCCTAGATAAAACGTCGAAATTATAAAAACAGCGGAGTTAGTGCAACCTGCGTTATCTTCAAAAATAAAAATAGGGTGGATGATTAGATGTAGAGAAGTCGAATTAGATTAAAAGTATCAGAAAGTTAATTTTGAAATAGTTAAGATATTTTTTTTTTGACAAAATTCAAAATAGGTCTAAAAAGTTTATTTAAAACAAAATCTACCGGAACGGGGTTCCGTGGTCGAATGGCGTAGTACACACCGGTTTTCGAGGTTCGCTAGTTCTGAGGTCCCGGTTTCTTTGTTGTGTTTCTTTGTTACTGTTATTGTTTCTGATTCCATAACACAAGTGCTTTATACTTACATACTTTGGGTTCAGAGCAATGTATGTGATGTTGTCCACATTTATTTATTTATATTTTACTTTGCTAAACCTACATAAACAATGACAAACGTCAATCCTATAATTGCAGAAGCGTTATTAATTATATAAATCAATCATTATTATTAATTGATATGAGCTTATTAGTCTCACAAAACAAAATATTCAAGGGGTATACTAACTTGGCTCCCATAGCAAGTTTATTGAGCGCATCCCTAGATATGACGTGTCCGCAAAGCAGCCGCATGGGCGGGTTCTGCTCCGAGGCTTGCTGCCGCAGGATGGGGCACGCGAACACCGAGTGGTAGCCGCCGCCGTCCTCACCTAGATCCACCTATAAATACGAACTAGTACTGTATTATTTACTGAATAGGTAAATAGCTGAAGGAAAATTAATTATTTAGAAGTCTGGGAATTTTGGTTAAAAATAATTATTTCTGGCCCTTTAAAACAAGAAGACGTAAGATGTTCCTTATTCATCTGAGTCCTGTGCTACTGTGAAGAGATTCAGTAGAGAGATACAGTAATGAAAGTGATGTTAGAAACATATAGGTAGGTGGTGCGAGGACCTCGAAGGGCAGCTCGTCGTCGGACCAGGCGGCGATGACGTGCGGGTGCGACATCTTGGCGCGGATGTCGTGCAGCGCGGGCAGCACGCGCGCGCCGGCCAGCACGCCGCCCGCCAGCGGCGACAGCGGCGCCAGGCGCAGCAGCGCGCACGCCTCCTTGATGAACAGCTCGGCCGCCTCCGCGCCTGCGTACACATACACTATACAACGGCCCTGCAGCACTGGCCATATACAGACTGCTTGAAACACATACACAGAAACGCGAGCATTTCTACTGCAACGAGCGGTCGACAGCACGGTGAAATGCGTGCGGTCCAGCAGTGACTGGGTGTACATACCGTTATTTTGCACTATATTTCTTTTTCTCTTAATTAATTTTACAAAAACAGTTAAAATAGCAGCAAGTCATTTGTAATGTTATCATGTGTGAGTGTGCGCACCTAGCGCCTTGGGGTCGAGCAGGTGCTGGTAGATGCTGGGCGCGGGCCCGGCGCCGGGCGTGCACCAGGCCAGCGCGCACACGGCGGCCTGGAGCGCGCGCTCGTGGCGCGCCGCGTGCGCCGGGAACTGCCGCCGCGCGTACTCGATGGCCGCGCCCACGCCCATTTCGCGAGCCAGCTGCACAACCAAACAGACATTCGTTATAAGTAAGCCGAAAAAAAACATGTTTTAAGCTGAATTGACATTGAAATATGCTAAAGTGGCTAGATAAATGTAATAGAAACAAGTCAAGTATATTCTGCAACCAAATTAATATGCAGCAGGCATTTTTTGTTGCTGTAACATATATACAGAAGCATCGTCAACCCAATGAAACAACACATAACAAAAATTGAATTAAAATTTTTGATATTGAAAAAACTAATACTATCATTCACAACATGTCACACACCTTAAGCGCCTGCATCCTATGCAGAGTGAAGGGTAGCGGAGAGCTGTGCAACTCATGAGCGCGACGTTCGACCCAGTGCAGAGCCGCACTGGGATCTCCCTCAGCTAATGCGGCCGCACAGCGCTGCAATAACGCGAACGTGCAGGTGCGCTCAACGCCCGTTATCTGCGCTTCTGCCACGAACGTGTCACCTACGTCTTCTAAACCCTGTGAAGCAAACATTTATATTTTTTAAGCTTCTACATTAATAGCATGGAAAAGATTGCGCAGATTCTTCTTCACAACATGCTTACTCAAGAATAATTCAATAGAATCAGTCTGCTTGCGACCACGGCCGGTGTAACCTGGTCGAAACGTCAAGCGTAAAGGTATTTATAAATGTTCACGCTAATTCCGTTTTATTAAAATAGTATTATAAACATGCAGCGTGATAGTTTAGATAGTTTAAAAGTTAATAATTCAATAGAGGCGGTGAAAAAGTTTTACTTATATTTACAGATCGTTTGCATTAAAAAGTGCAACTTGACGGGCAAAATTTTGAGCTATTTTTATTAATCATTTTTTTTATAAAGATTACTAGCTTATGTTAGTGGAATTCACATTACTAGCAATCTTGTTAACCCCTCCAACTAAGCTAAATATGCTTGTGTCTGGAGTGGGTTCACGTCAATAGTGCAATCATTATGGGCGGGGTTCGAACATGAGACCTCTCGATCTCAAGGCCGTCACCATTAGGCTATTGCCTCTTGTCATGTCCTGTCTATAGTTACGGGTGATGAACTACTACCATGCCACAAAAGATAGGGGACAACGAATTGTGTTTTAGACCCTTAACTTCACCAAAAATGATACCCCTGAAACTTCTAACACATGCTCTGATAGTCTTAATATGAATATGTCACCAATTATCTAATTTACAAACTTTATATACAGCAGTATTAACCTCTAATAATTCAAATGACAGTCTGTATCATATAAGTTATCATTATACAAAACATACTACTACTTCATAAGGAAAACATGTAGCAGGTCTTTTAGAAATATTAAAACATTAATTGGCTATTTGCATCAATAAATTGGTAAAAATGACTTTCTTATACATGATGCAGGTTTTGTGATCTTTATTGCGAATATCAGCTTTAGTTACTATACAGTTAAAACCACTTTTGCAAATACATTTACATTACAATTAACACCTAATTTCAGGTATTAATTGACTTACATATGTTTAGATTTAGTTATTATTGATTTAACTAACATCTTTGATAAGTTAGCAGTACTTCTTACCTGTCTATATAAATGTTGTGCTATAGCCTGCTCCATGATGGGCCTATTTGCGTCATTACAAAAGGACTCTGCCTTTGGTGCCACTGAGGCATAGTCAGCTATAAAGTGCCTATCAATTGATTTGCCAACTCGCGATACTGTAGCATGAAGTTCTCGATGCTCTGTTGAATTAAAAAGTAAGACATTAACATCATCTACCTTTAACTCAAGTTTTAACTTTAACTAAATAGATCTTCAATTGTTGTTATTATTTTTTGTATATTTTGAAATAATATAAAATGTAAATTACTGTTTGTTATTGTTGAGGTATGCTACAAATAGACAAGAAATAAACCAGTAATATTAACAGCATACAGTATGCTATTAATATAAGAAGTTTAATAACATATTTCCTCGTATTGGCTTGTCCAAATTGTTTTAAATTTTGTGTTCCCTTGCATTGTACACAGCAGAAATAATATCAATTTTAACATGGAACATATTTATAAGTTTGTTACTACACAAATTGTATGGTTTTCTGAGTGGATCTCACACACCTTGAAGAATAGTTTAAAAAAAGTAATGGATAGCCAAATAGGATGTGGTTTATTGAATATTTAACTACCACATAACATAATTATGCTATTAATGAATGAATGAGTACTACTGATATACATAATTGCTAGTTGTTTATGTTCTGTACCCAACTGAAGTGTTATTATAATGCAAAAATAACTCTGTCTGTTACAATATCACGGCTAAACCAAAGAACTGATTTAGATAAAATTTGGTTTACTTCTTGCTGCACATGGGCTAAACCTGGTCACTAATATAAAGGAGTACTAACCAGTAGACATTTGAAATACAGTCTGTTTGACTGAAGCTGCCAGGTCGCTCACCACCATGGCTTGTGCTGGTGTGAGCGGAGTGTTGGCTGGCTCTGGTAAAGAAACAAAAGAATAACATAATAAAGTAGGTTGTAACATTAAAATGGTAAGACAATTGGCATTCATTGAGGCCTTTGTTTCTTTTTTAATGCAATTTATAATAAAATGTGGATTTAGAACTTATAATCATATTCAACAGGGATCATGTCAGTCCTAATACTATCTACATAAGACCTGATAAATAATAAAATGCTTAGTATCTTATTATTATTGAAAAAAGCATGTTAGCAGTGACTCTAATCTACAGAAACTACTACTAACTAAGTATATACAACATGATTAGGATTATTATTTAGAACAAACAACATTAAAAACAACTGTATTTTCTGTATTTTATCATGTACAAGAATTCTTTGTTTTCTTCTTCCTACCATTTCCCCAATTCACAATGTTTTTTTTACCTTCTATTCTACCCTATTATTTGTCATATTGTCATTCACAGATTTTTCTTTCCTATTATCTCTACCACAATCAATCCACCTATTCTTTAGCCTTTTCAGCCATCCACATCCCAATTTATCACTCATTTATTTACATGCTTTTCATCCCGCTCATAACATACCATGCTTAGCAATTTACTTTTAGTTTTTCTGTTTTTAGTGCCACTTTCAAACTTCCTCTAATATACCTAACATTATCCATTTTCATCAATCTTAACAATCTCATCTTGGCTACATGTAGCTAGTCTTTCATCCATCTTTTTTAGGGCTTTACAACAAGTCAAACTAGGGATTTGCAAATTTTTCCCTTTAACTTAACAATATTAACATACATTAAATACTTTTGTCTAGATACATTACTTTCTCCAAAAATAATATTTATTATTAAACAAAATGTTAAGGTTAGAGAGCAATAATTAATGACCATAATAAACATATAAATGGATTATAACAGTGATAAGCAACGGTTAATCAAGTATTCAATTCTCTTGAAGGAAGGTGAAGGGCCCAATCACTGTATCAATGTATAACATACTGCTTTGTTTGCTTGCAGTAGCATTCAACAACTCATGTAAATCTTTGAAGGTACTCAATGATACACGTATGTATAAGTAAAAAATTGTTGAGTTATTAGCGTAAATAAACAGATGAATATACCTTGTCATAGCCCAAAAATATACACAGACATGACAGTGAACAAAGGGAACTTACGTTTGGCTATTTCTTTCCTCAGGTCTTCTACTTGGTCTATTATATCTTGTAAAACTCTATTAGTATTATCATTTAGAGAGTTAAATTTTGTTAAAGCTTTATCCAAATCTTGCTCAACCCCAATACACGAATCCATGGTTTAGTGATCACAATATCGTAATTTAATAACACTATTATGTAGTGATAGCAATAGATACGGCAAATGTTTCTAGGACAGTCACGTTATATATTTTAGAAGAATTTTAAGAAAACAGACATTTTGTTTTCTACTGAATTTCTAAATTATACAGATAAAAACGAAATGTCATTCATTTTTACTCACAGAACAAATTTACTGTTATTACTACTTTCAAAATATTGGTTTGAGGTTTCCAGAAAAGAAATACAATAATGAGTTGAAAGTTGGTTTATGTCTGTGGTTTATGTTTATTGTTTTAGTTTATGGCTTACTATTTTCAAGTTTTCTTTAAAAATATAAAACTCAATATAACTTAATATCTTCATTGCATTTCTTAAGTTAGATATAAACTGGTAGATTTAACAATACAATATCAAGCCAATTAAAGACCCTTAAGGGCTCAGCACAAGCTAGGAAAACCTTAAGGAAAACATATTTATGGGCTTATAATAATGACTACTAAATTATTTCATAATTTTAAAGCCGATCTGTTTCTTAATTGCTAGCAGTTGTATTTAAGTTGTGAAATACTGAGTATAATAAAATTTACACCTATGTACAGTTTGTGTGGGTATTGTTATAATCAATCATCCAAATTTCCTGCTAAAGTATTACAAATGTCCTCTAAGCCCAAAGTCGAAGCATTATTTTCAGTAATGAAGAATAAAAGTTTAATAATGGATTTCGTAGGCCTCATCGTCCGTGCACAATTTTTTTGTAACTTTCATAATAACAAAAATAATAATATAGGTACCGTAAATTAGAATGGGTGAGAGTAAAATTATATATCACTCAATTTTCTATCTAAATAAATGCAAATTATAAAAATGTAGTATTTTTTCACTTTTTAATAATTTATTATCTGTTTGAGTGTCAGCCATTCTTCTTGTCTCTATGGTTATTGCACAATTGTTCGATTTCGATCCGAATAATTAGGTTAGAAATTTTTTGTTGAAAAATTTATTGAAATTTAATAAATCTATACTTACTGATACTTTACAAACATGGCACAAAGTAAGCTGAACGACATGGCGGGCAAATTTGCTAAGGGTGGACCGCCTGGTCTTAACGCCGGCCTGAAAGTAGCGGCTGTGGTAGGTGCGGCGGCTTATGGCATCTCGCAATCATTGTTTACCGTCGAAGGTGGTCATCGGGCCATCATGTTCAACAGGATAGGAGGTATACAAAATGACGTTATGAGCGAGGGTATGCACTTCCGTATTCCTTGGTTCCAGTATCCTATCATTTACGACATCAGATCCCGACCAAGGAAGATTTCATCACCCACCGGTTCTAAAGATTTGCAAATGGTTAACATTTCATTGAGAGTACTGTCTCGTCCTAACTCAGGCTCGCTCCCAACAATGTACAGACAACTTGGCACTGACTATGATGAGAAGGTATTGCCATCCATCTGCAATGAAGTATTAAAATCTGTTGTTGCTAAGTTCAATGCATCCCAGTTGATTACCCAGCGTCAGCAAGTCTCATTGTTGATCAGGAGAGAGTTGGTGGAGCGTGCTGCCGACTTCAACATAATTTTGGATGATGTTTCCTTAACTGAATTGAGTTTCGGTAAGGAATACACTGCTGCTGTTGAAGCCAAACAGGTAGCTCAGCAAGAAGCTCAGCGTGCTGCTTTTGTTGTGGAAAGAGCAAAGCAAGAGCGACAGCAGAAGATTGTACAAGCTGAGGGAGAAGCTGAAGCTGCTGAAATGTTGGGTAAGGCAATGGGAATGAACCCTGGATATCTGAAGCTGCGTAAGATCCGTGCTGCCCAAAGTATCTCCAGAATGATTGCTCAATCTCAGAACCGTGTATTCCTTCCTGGCAACAGCTTGATGATCAACCTTCAAGACCCAACCTTTGACGACCTGTCTGAGAAGCTGACTAAGAAGAAGTAACATGAGGCTGAGAGTGTGTACGCTGAAAGCCTGGAGCCAGTGACCACTCTTACAGATGTTGATGCTGCTGTTATAATAGGTGGAGCTGCTTCAGTTGTTGTTTAATGCATTTTTTCTGTATGGGTAACATGAGCATTATAAATTGTGTAAAAAGTCAGCCTACTAACAAAATATAATATTGCATTTTACGTTATTTAGTTGTAGGTTTATAGTATGTATGGGAATCTATTGATTGAAATAAAAAGATTCAAAATTAAATTGTTTTTCTTTTCTAAAGCAAATCCCCATAATAAAGGAAAAGGGTTCATGCTTACTCTAACAGCATATTGAGTACTAGAATAAATTAGGAAACCTACTAGGATGGATAAACTGGTTTTAAAAGTTGGCAATGAGGTTCAAAATCCATTGAACTCACTGCCAATTTCAAAATACATACATACATAAATATATTGCCTGGATATTAAGAAAGTAGATACTTTTGCAACAGGCATAAACTGTATACTGCTGCATACAATTTTAATAACTAATATTTTAAACTTTTGCTAAAATTTGCATGTGACTGAGCCACAACTTTATAAAATAATACTTCAACAAGCCTGTAATAAGAACTTTCAATTTAATATCATCATCTCTGGATTCATCATTATCTACAGGAGTTGGTTATTTTATTATGTGTACACATCCTCTTTTCAATGTACAATCTCATTTGCAATTGCAGTAGATTGTGACTACACACAGCAAGGCTTATGTTGTACATGAGTTTTGACCTGGCAAAAGTGACAAATCCCTTAAGAGCTGTGACACTTTTTTATATATGTAGCAGTTGTTTAAAGATTGGTGTTGATATAAGATGAAGCCAGTAGGTAATAAAACAGTACCCTTTTTTTATTAACATTGTGAAACAGGTACACAATAATTTGAATATTTGTAAATGAAAAAAATGGATTGAAAGTTTTATCTTTAAATCAAATCAGTTTTCTGTTTTATACATATGTACATTTTATTTACATCATGCTATTACTTTTTAAGCAAGTCTGTGCAGATACACTATAAACAACAACATTACAATGATTATATAAATGAAAATCTAGGGTAAATTTCTCAAACAATATTTATTAGACTAAGAAGCTAATTTTTATAAACAAAATCGGTATGTCTAAACATTCTACTTTTTAAGTGCAGACGGTTGAGGTAGCCGGAATTTAGACATTTCAATTTCAGCTTCAAAGTAACTCATGTTATCGTATTGAAAATATTCTGGAACTTTGTACGCCCCAGTCTTCTGAGGATCAACATTAGGGCCGACTGGTTGATTTGCAGGTTGGATAACATTACTGCTCAGTCCAGGAACATCAGGAACCGTCTGAGACGATGGCGCAGAAGACGGAGGAGTGGTCTGAGGACCCTCGCTGAAGTAACGAGGCAAAAATCGTAATGAATTCCTTCTTAGGACATTCATATTTATGTTTTATTTATTAAATTCGATTAAATTGTACCAAATTACATTACACAATCACAACATCAAGAAAGAAAAGTTCAATATTTTGACATTGACAATTCATGAATTCATTGACAACCTAAGTTAACCTGACATCTAAAACATTTCGAAAAATAAATACTATTTAAAAGAATATTCCATCAAATTTATCAAAATACTCATCCGTAGCCGATAAATTTTATTTTGTCTATAATATTAATATTGTCAGAAACCAGTCTTGAGTGTAATAGTTCGGATGTTGAATGAGTATTAAAAGTACAAATCTATTTAGTCCTTGTAAGTTATAAAACAAAAACAACAAAAAATTTAGGAGCGAATCAAAGTTCAGTTTCTCTGCAAATTTCAACTGTCTACTTATTACGGTTCATGAGATACAGCCCGCTGACAAACAGACAGAAAGGACGCTGGAGTCTTATGGCCAATCACTTAAAGCAAAAAATACGCAAACCCACAAATGGTGGACGCGAATGTGAGTGTCCCATATTCACCATTTGGGTACGGAACCCTAAAAACCAAGACTTATGAATTGATGTTGAGAATTCTATTCAGAATTATTTTGTGAAAACTTATAATAATTCAAGTGAAAGCAATGGAGAATAAGCTGAAATACCCTGTTTTACCGATTTTATTTTACATTTCTATATTTTACCAGTTAAAATATCGATTCTAATATTTGTGAGGTGAATCGTAAATTAATACGATTTTGTAACTCTGAATGTTTTGCTATAAGTCGATTTTACACAATCCATTTTCTAATAAATTGAAATAAGTTTCTGTAATCTAAAACCTCTAAAATCTAAAGTAATATTTTGTATTGTAATAAAATATAACGGAACTTTATTTTAGATATATCAAGCAATAAACATTATTTATTCATGAGTCGAAAAAAAAAATGATAGATGGATCGTTACACAGGCATTCATAACTTCCGTGGTACATTGCGTCTCTCTAGTGTCTATGGTTCTTTTTCACGACTGTTTTGGGTAGTTTACCTACCTTGCCTATATTGCCGATTTTTCGGTCTGGATGCAGAAAATGTGGATAATTTTACAGTGCAATCTATAATACAACGTATTATAATGTTTTTCAATCATAGTTAATTACATTTGCTTTGTAGATTTTCGTATAACACTAGTTCAGCCATTTACATGAAAGGTGAGTACAAAAAATTGGTACCTCTATTTTTTTTTGTAAAGCTTATGTTTCACCTTAGTGACACTGTGACAACAATGATATTATATAGAATACAATTCTGATTTGTACTCGTGTAGTCCATTTTACCTGACTGTTATTAATTATGCATACAGTACTGCATAAGTAATAGTTCATGTATATATCTATTTGCCGCTATTTTGTGTTTTATATTTATGTATAGCAACTATAACCCGACTGAGTTGAATAGGTCGCGAGGAAGCGCTACGCTACGTTCCATTTCATTAAGATGTCTTGCAATCGATACAGTTTCTTCAATATGGTCTTATACTAGTCTACATACCAGGAACTTAGGTTTTGTTGACCTCAAGATGAAAGCTCTTCGATTAATAGTAGTAAATTAATTACAAATTTACTACTTCTGGATTTTTTGTAAGTTAAAGTAACTAATTTTGCTGACTAAATAAAATGTTAAAGGAAAAAAGTTTGGGAATGGAACGGTTTTTTAGTCTATGGTGTTTTATAAGCTTTTTTCCGAAATTGATAAATCGGATAATTTTAACAATACGCTGTCTGTGAAGTTAAAATGTATATTTATTGACGAATACACTGGTTATTTTATCTGGTCTTGATATTTGTCGTTTATGATATCTTCAGTTCATTGTGAAATCTGATAGGTGTATGAAATGGCGGCCGAAGTGCCTGTTAGTGTCGTATTATGTGAAGCGATGGAGTATCTATCTAAACTTGGAGCAAATTTACGCACCCGTTCCGAAAACTTAAAAGACAGAAAAATTAATAAAAACAAGCTAAAAAATGCTCATGCCGTTCAAAAAGCTGCTTCAAAAGTGCTTCTAATATGCGAACTGTCAAAAAAGTCGCTAGAAAATGTCGAAACTAGTGTTCAGAAAGTACTATCGCGTGTTGACGCATTTCAAGCACCTTCAGATGTTGGCGGGAAAAATCAAGATAAACAAAACTTTTACTATTTCGAATATGATACGCATAAATTGCGAATTTCAAAGAAAATTTCGTTAAAACATTATACATCAGCCAAAGTGCTTGCAAAAAGTATGAGTGCTTCTATGCACGATAATTACCCTGTATTTTACGACTGTAAGCTGAAACGACTCAGGGTAGAAGCTTTAGACTCCAAAAGACATACAATGACAAATTCTAATTCTGATTTAAATCAGGGTAAAAAATCTAGCTCAAATCGAAATGAATTAGTTGGTGCAGAGTCTGATGATACAGAAACTAAAGAGGATGAGGATTCAAGTGTTTTTAAAAAGTCTAAGAGAAAAACTAGTGACAGTAACAGTAAATGTAGTAGGAGAAAATCATTGACAACTAAGGCAATTAGTTTAGGCAGTGAAGATGAGATGGTGCCTTCTGATAATTTGGAGACTAGAACCTCAACTTCTGGCAAAAATGAAGATAGCCAAAGTAAATTTGTTAGTGTTAAAGAAAACATTGAAGATAGTAGTGCAATTTTTGAAAATAATCTTAATGAAGCTGAATCCATTATTGAAGAAGCTGAATCCATTGTTGAAGAACTTGAAAAGTCTCTTTCTATGACAAAATCTGAAGAGAAGAAAGATAGATCAGTTACAATCGTTTTTAACAGCAAGAATAAACTAAAGAATTCCAAAACAAATAAAGAACTAATGAAATTACATAGAAGACTGGCTTTAGATGACTCCAATAGTGAAGAAGAGTTACAAAACGATAAAAATATAGAAGCCCAAAAAGATAATGAATCTACCGGTAATAATGAAAATAAAAATGGTTTAAATGTTGAACCTAGCGGAAAAAAAAGAAAATTCTCAAATGGAAGTGATTCTTCAAGTAAAAGTGATGATGGATCTACCAATAAATCAGAAGAAAATCATATCCAGAAAGAAATTGATGATGACTCAAATGACTCAAACAATTCAAAACCATTGATCAGATGTGTAAATATTACTAAATTATTAAAACCAAATGCAGAGAATAGTAAAAGCAATTTGTCTGGCAAACAAACTGATATTAGACAACACCTCAGCAATAAAGGAAGTGGACATGTTCTAAGTAAAAAATTAAAACCAAGTGTAAATATTAAGGAACTGTCCAAATTATTGATTATTAAAAATAAAAGCAAAGATGAGTTTAGGGATAGTAAAAGAAAAGAAGTTGAAAATTTCAAACCAAAACCTTTCACTATAAATGTAGGAAGATTGCCAGATTTATCAACAAAGTTTTTACTTGACCATAACCTTACTAGAATTGTTCAAGGTGGACATACTGTTTGCGAAATAGGAAAAGATAAAGAAAAATCTGATAGAAATATCAATGAAGTTAAAAATGCTTTATTGAATGATTCTGAATCAGATGAAAGTCTTATAGCTCAATCAAAAAGAGTAAAAAACACCCTTCTTAATGATTCTGATTCCGATAAAGAAATTAGCACATCTAATGACAATAGTAAAGGAGTGACTCAAGAAGAAACAATTAATCCTGCAACAATAAAAGATGCCTTACTTCATGATTCTGACTCTGATAAGAATGAAGAACATGTTGCCAAAGAAAACAATAATAGCTCTGACAGAAACACAAATAATAATCAAGAAAATATTGATGAAGTGGTTGAAAATATTATACTATCCTTATCCAAGTTACATGAAAGTGATTCATCTCAAGACAATGAGAGAAATGATGAGAGAACACCTCATTCTGATGTAAATAAAGAAAATCATGGTCAAAATAGTAAAAATGCCAGTGAAACAGAAAACCAAAATGAATCATCCCAAACTATTAAAGCCAAATCATCTTTGTTAAATGACTCTGACAGTAATTCAAAGTCCCCGCAAAAAACAAAGAAAGCGAAACGTAGAAATGCTAGGAAGAGTATAGAAGCAAAAAAAATGCTTCTCAATCATTCATCTAGTTCAGAAAATGAAAGTTCTGATGAAGATTTTGTAAGAAATGCTTTAAAAAGAGACAGGAAAAAATCTCGCATCTCGAGTAGTTCATCAAATAATAGTAAGAAGCATGAATCAAAATTTGAAGGTTTTGCGAGTGTAAATGAAGATAGGAGTATTGACCAAATTGACGGGACTGTTGATGAGCACTCTGATTCCAGTGTTAAAAAGGTTAGGACATAAGCACACTAAAAATACACTAATGTTGTACATAGTTCATTTCAGTACATATACATTTTCATAGCTGCCATTATGACTGAAATATTATTTTAAGAATGTTGATCTGTAGTTCATTCATTATAACTATGTTTTGCATTTATTTAGGAAAGGTTAACATTAATTGTTTATGTCTTCATATGTGTCTAAGGCATCTCTTAATGATAATATTGTACTGTGTTAGTATAATAAGGCTACAATTAAATGCAAATAAATATATTCGGAGTTTTCATTTATCATAAAATTTAGTCATAATAACAAGGTAAATAGGTTTACTCAGAAACTATGAAGTTTATTTAAAAACAATGTAAAATATTAAGTCTCTTCAATATAATGATAATCATTAAAACATGGACAATAAAGTTGATAAAAATAATTACAGATGGTACGCTCTAAATCAAAACCCAGTGGAAGCAGTGGCCAGAATTCAGACATTCAAGATGCAAGTGACAAAGATATTGAAGGGTAAATATCACTTGATTAAAAAAAAGAAGTCATCCCTGTTAATGAACATAATAAATTATGAAAAATATTAATTAACATTGGCTTATGCTCACAGAAGTGTAAATAACCAAAGTGGTTTATGATATTGTTCTACTCTAAAAAAGTTTCTTATACAGTAGTATCCTAGCTAGCAGTTTACGTCCTCGGACAAGTAAGAATTCATAAAAAGTGTTTTTTTGCTAGAAGTATCTAGGATTCTTACTAGAGTCGCCGAGCTCTGAATCAGAGTCAGGAGAAAGTCAAAATAGTTTATTTTAAGAAGACAAAATTATATAACTTAACTTTTCGGCTATTCCAAATTATTCACAAATGCTGAGATAAAATAAGTGACGGTGTCACTGGTCTATTTTCCTAGCTTCTACTTACAGAGAGACACGAAATCCATCTAGGAAAACTTTATTTAAATTAACGTAACTAAATGTTCGTAGGCTGACCAATTTAACCAGGTTAAATAAACCTCGACGGCATGGTTCCGCAAACAATTCTGAGAGCAGAAGTTCTGTGAGGCAGTCGAGCAAACCGAAGCCGACGCCAACCATTGGCGAGGACTTGTTGCATGCGGAGAGCAGCTCGGACGCGTCCGATAATGTCGTTGATGAAGAAGGTAAATTTGGTTCATACCCACATTATGAAAGTACAATATTGTACATGTTAGGGATTAGCAGATTTGACAAAAACTAGGGATTTTCACTTGCTATTCTGGGTGCACCGATAACTAGTTTAACATACACTTATTCCTAGGTTCCTAGCTCATTACAAACAATAATATGTTTAACTTTGTGGCACTGAGGTCAAATTGATACTTTACTTACTATGGAAAGAGAATTCTATTTTCGCATGGTATGATGTATAATGTACTATAAAGTAAAATAGCACTATTCATATTTCGTCAAATTAATCAGAGCCTATTTCCAATTTTAAATGTGTCAAACCTCGATGGATAAAAAGAGGACGATAAAAACCTACTTTTTAGTTACAAAAGAAAATATACTTGGATTAATGTACGATGATGCCCTGATAATCAACCATCTCCTTATTACATAACTGTCATTTTAACTAATAATTTACGTTAATGATGATAATGAATTAAAACGGCACAATGTTGTATTTTATTTTCTATAGAATTACCTAAAATTCACGGCCTCAATGGCGACAGCATCAGTCATCTCGCCAAAGATGATTTGCTTGGAGATAGTGATTCTTCTGAGTCACACAATGCGGAGGCCAATGAGGTGAGTGAAACTTCGTAAATTGCATCTAAACCGTCAAAAATCCAAAAATTCTGATCAATAATTTGCCACCTGGATGGCGCGGTCATTAGCCTTCATCACATGCTGGAGGGAGCAAGGTGTCTTGCCCATCCTAATGTTGTAACAATAATAGGGATATTTTGTTATCTTGTTTATTTTAAACGAGTAGTCAAAGAAATATCACAAAATATTCAAATTTCCTTAAACATATCTTTGCAATTACTTATTGTTTAAAATTACAATAAATATTATATTCTGAATAAATATGTATAAAAATACTATGTACAGAAGTTCATTTCTTTGTAGTATTTTTATATCTATGTATTCATAGAAAATAAAGCAAATCAATATTTTCAGGAAACACAAAACTTGGAAGATTCTGAGGAAGAAAAGTAAGTTTAAACTTATTTAGAACTAAATAGTAGTAGTATAGTAGTTTTTTTACGCATATTAGTTATTTATAAATAATATTCCTTACAAAACGCATTCCCTTTTCCAGTGTAATATCAAAACGGCGCAAGGCTAATGCAATATCATCAGACTCCGAAGGTGGTACTTCTCGTCGTAAACATCAAGACGAGGACGTTAGAGTGAGCGACTTTGAGGATTCGGAAGACGAGAGCTCAGAGTCGATAAAGCGCGCCAAGCGGAAGAAAAAGACCTCGGAGAGTGACGGTTCTGCCGGCTCTAGTAATGATGGAGGGTATGTTTTTTAACATATTTTTTTATAGCAGAGAATGTTGCACGGTGGTTTTTCAATTTCAGTACTCTAATTTTTTATATGTAAGGATATTTTCTTTAAAAAAAGAGTTCTCAACTAAAAGTACACTCTCATAATCTGGTTAGCAATGACTGGAGATCAGATGCAGGAGGTCTGTAAGGCTTGTTCTCAGCCACTAGCTATCTAGGTATCTCAATCGCACAATAAAGGAACTTATATATCCTGTTTGATTTTAGTAAAAAGAAACGTCGACGCATAAAACAAGTAAATGATAGTGATGTATCAGGATCTGACACTGAAAATGAGGGAAGAAACAAACATGGCAGGAAGAATATACGTAAGGTAAAATGAATTTAATTACTTCATCATCAAAAGTTTCTGACATCTTGCGGAGATGGAGAGATGAACTAGACGCGAACAAGAAGGAGTGGCCATATTAGCGGTTTACAGAAACGTGTAGAAAGAGGAAAAGGAGGCCTTTGCCCTGCTGTGGGACAGTTCAGGCGTAAAATAAAATAATAAATAATACTCAGAAGTTTGTCTTGTTATAACTATGTCTTAATAAAGTGGTTGTTTGTAGGTCATGGGTAAGAATCAATTGGAAGAAGCTACTAAGAAAGCGGCTCGCGAAGAAAAAGAGAGGATGGCCCGTATTGCTGATAGACAAAAATTGGTAAGTTCCCATTTTTTTTTATTTTTACATCTTACTTGATATAATACTCTTTGCCATAATTTCTACTGGCTAATGTGTACTTGGGCCTATAGTTCAGAGATAGAACCATTGTTCTTAATAGTAGTTAGTAATTTTAAATAAATTAGTTTTATTTACTGTATAATAATTTGGACTACAAAATGACATTCTAATTATGTTTTATTTACAGTATAATAATTTGGACTTTGATGAGACTGGAAAGCCAGATGAAGTTGTTTTGGAGAAGGTAGTGTTGGATTTCGATCCAGAAACGAAGGAACCCCTGATTCAAGTTGATAGAGGACTTGTTAAAAAGTTGAAACCACATCAGGTGAGCAATTACTGAATTTAATACATGAAACAAGATTAAGGGCTGGTTGCTACAACATACATTGACATGTCTGTTAACGTTAAATATGGCCGCTTGTATAACTGAGCGTTGACGTACGGACTTACGATAACAGAGGGTTTGAAACAACCCACCCTTAAAGTACTGCGAAGTTTTCGTAATGGCTAAGCAAACAACACTTTTACAAAGGGCCTCTTTATTTTTCCAAAAACGGATATGTACATACAAAATTAGAATTTATCGTCGTCTTGTCGTACGGTTAAATCTGTGAATTTTCTTGTAATATATTTACAATTTGTTTTTAGGCTAACGGTATAAAGTTTATGTGGGACGCGTGCTTTGAAAGCGCGAAACGTATCAAAAAAGACAGAGGCTCTGGATGCATTCTGGCTCATTGCATGGGTCTCGGAAAAACACTACAAGTAAGTAAATACATCTCTCTATCTACAAAGGAGTATTCAATAGTAAAAATCCAGTTAGAATTTTCGATAATGCAGATGGAACTGGTACTAATAAATGTTTTTACAATGTTTTCTTGGTTTATTTTTTATTTACTTAACATCATCTAACAGTGAAGAAATACGACGTGAGTAAACCTGAATCTGAAATCGGCAAGTGATTAGCCTTGATTATCAAAGCACAAGTCATGCAATAGTAACAGCACAGTCTTTTACTAATCTATTATAAGTTGCATGGGTTGTGCTTTATTATCATATAACCGGAAATTTCACCCAACATTGTAATAATAAATGTGGGGGTTTGGTATGTTAAATAAATAAAAATTGTAATTTTGAAACGTGATTGATGATGCAGATACACTAATGATTAGACTTACAATTAGAAAATAAGCCTTCTTAAAATAAATAATTCTAAATTAGTCTTTAAGTAATACTTCTATTATAGGTAATATCCCTAACTCACACGCTGCTAACTCACGCGTCGCTGACGAACGTGAACCGAGTGCTGGTTGTGTGCCCACTCTCCACCGTGCTCAACTGGGTGAACGAGATCCGCATGTGGCTCAAACACGCTGAATCTGATTTTGAAGTTGACATCTATGAACTGTCCAGGTAAGGGTGAATTAATTGATGAAATTGTTCACATTCCCTGTCAATCTACTATTAGGTCTAGATTCTGTATATCTGCCATTCTTAGAGTAATACATTTACTCTAAGAATGGCAGATAAAAATTGAGAGTAAAATATCACCAACTCCATATAATTGTTTTGTTAAAGTTGGTCTTACTATGTTTTACGTAAAAGGTTTTGTTTGTAATATTCAGCTTACTAAAATTTTATAACAACTAAAACTTACTGAGTCAGTTGAGTTAAAGGGGATTTTTTCTCAGCTGTGGGACAATAAATATGGAAATATGTGTACACATCAGAAAAAAAACTTATATTTGCAATTTATCAATTTTAAACCAGATACAAGCAGAACTCGGAGCGTGCTTTCCAACTGCAGCAGTGGTTAGATCATGGCGGCGTGTGTGTACTCGGTTACGAGATGTTCAGAAATTTGTCTGCTGACAACAACAAGAAATTCAAGAAGAAGATGCTGAGAAGTTTCCAGGAGAGCCTTGTTGATCCAGGTTAGTAGTCATTAATAATACTTTATAATAATATATTTAAGCTTACATTATTATATAATTCTAACACCATCAGTGTTAATTTTTGCGTATTCATGTTATTCACCAAATACAACAATGTGATTATTAGTAAAATAGCTCTTGTAATCTATATTTACCTATTTTCACGATCGAAACAAATTCACTTAACACCTGTTTTTACTCATCTGATGCTACCTTGGTCTTTTTACAAGAGCGAAAACATTTTCTCCTTAGATTAGTCCTTAGGGTGGGTGGTTGCACCTCGCAGTCTCGCATAACTAGACAATGGTATTACTATTGCCGTTAGGCAATAGTAATACTCATTCGAGTGGTTACACTCGAATGAGTAAGCAAGATTGGTGACTTATATTAAATAATTTGTATGATTCAGGTCCAGACTTGGTAGTATGTGACGAGGGTCATTTGCTGAAGAATGAAAAGACCAGTCTATCCCAATCCATGAACAAAGTTAAAACACGACGTCGTATAGTACTTACCGGCACACCTCTACAAAATAACTTAAAAGAATGTGAGTATCGTTTTATATTGGCCTAACCTTATTTATTTTAATTAATAAAATGACTAAATTTTTCTATATCCCACAATCCTTACATAAATGCGAAAGTCTAACTCTGTCTGTCCGCCTGAACTGATTTTAATTAAACCTGATATGGAGTCAGCTTGGAACCGAGGAAAGGACATAGGTTATTTTTTGCCGCGATTACATCGACGCTGTTCCCGCTGGCAAAAGCTAGTGTTGTATGAAGATTTTGTTATTTTTGTTTGAAATATCATTCTAATTCTCGTTTTCAGATTATTGCATGGTACAATTCGTGAAACCGAACTTGTTGGGTAAATACAACGAGTACCTGAATCGTTTCGTCAACCCGATTACTAACGGACAGTACACAGACTCAACGGAACACGATATTAGGATTATGAAGAGACGGTCGCACGTGCTACATAAAATGTTGGATGGCGCTGTGCAGGTGAGGATGTAGTGGAACTATATATATAATAGCATACTTTGAATTTGATGAGGTTTTAATTTTGATGTGGTGGAGCCAAGCTGGTGCTATCAGTTAAGTAAACTTTATTATAAAATAAAAGTAAAATTGCATTTTAATAAGTCAATATGTACAGCCTCTACTTCTTAATATAATGTCTTTGGACAACTCATATACGGCCATCTGATCCCAAACTAGACAGAGCCTGTGTTATGGCAACCAGACAAGTGATAATCATACTTCTAAATACATACATATTATAGAAAAATAACCACAAACCACTGCACCAACAGGCCTGTCAAAGCCAGTCAGTACTTTGCTATATGAGAAGTTTGTTAATAACTGTTCCTTCAATATTTTTCCCTGTAGTGACTATTATTATACAGATATGCTTGAATTAATAATGTTTTTTAACAGAGGAGAGACTACGGGGTGCTGGCGCCCTTCCTGCCTCCGAAGCACGAATATGTTTTGTTTATAACACTGACTGATGTTCAAGTTAAATTATACCAGCACTATTTGGATAATTATTCTAGGAGGTATGTTTATTTTGTAATTACATATTATGTTAATTAAAAATATGTGTAAGAAGGTCATATAAATTTGAATTTATGAATTTATTTTATATGTACAATCTATTTCAGACCACTACCGGGCAAGTCTGGGTTCTTGTTTCCGGACTTCCAGTCTCTGCAAAGGATATGGACGCACCCGCTCGTCCTGAAATACAATTCAGAAAGATACGAAATTATGCAACAAAAGAAGGTGAGACATACCGTCTAAGTATCTATGTAAGATGCTTTGGTTGATTCGTTTTCGCATCAGGAATACAATATGCAAAACATACTAGAAATACCAGTGTTATACAGATTATGTTGCATATCCAAGATGCAGCTTCAGTTATGGGATGTTATATACATTACTTGACAGTCTTTACCTTGATTACAGAGAGAGAGAGAAGAAGAAGACTCAGAAGGATCATTAGTTGACTTTATAGATGATGACTCCACTCCAGACGTAAGTTTAACATGATTCAACAACAAGCAACAAGTCCAAAAGAACTCTTTCTAACTAGCAATGTCGACTATCGAAAGTAAATAAGTACTAATTTTAAATCTTTTATTCAGGAAACTTCAACAGAAGAATCTTCTGACGATTTATCAGATGTTAGCGACGACAGCCGAAAAAAGAGTAAGAAAAAGAAAGCAGCTAAGAAGGAAAAGAAAGGGAAAGACGCAAAAGTGGGCACGCGACGAGGGACAAGGGCTAATCCTGGTATATAATGTTCCGATGTTTGTATAGTTATTCTGCTATTTGGGGTGGTGACGACCCTAAAAAATCAACATTCATGATAATCAGCCACCCATTCTTGAGTAATAAATGTTGTTACCCACCCGACTTATATAGATTTGCCAGTTTCTTCAGTTCATCACAAACTAAGTCAATAAGAATCTTATAAAAACTTTCTTTTCAGTGGAAGTCGATGATGATGATCCCGACGTCGCGGAAGTATTTGAGGTGAAGAATGAGAACCCAACAGAATGGTGGATCAAGTTAGTTGAGGATGAAGAGTTGGATGACATGAGAAACTCACACAAACTTGTGCTGCTGTTTGATATACTGCGGCAGTGCGAGGCTATAGGAGATAAATTGTAAGTTGACATCAGTATTCAAATTTATTTATATTTATGACTGTCGGTATTTTTTTTGGATATGTTATAAGCCACGGCTTTAAAAAGATCGGTTTTCTAATTTGAATACTTGTCGTATTATTTCTTGTTATGTGATGTTTCATGATAATTTATATACTGCTTTCTAAAGCACGGACAGTTTATTCCATGTAATTACAGTATGTGTGCGTTTTTTTTACTGTTTCCTTTTTCAAATAGTAAACGGATGGATATTTTATATTAATTTTACACTTTATCATCAGGTTGGTGTTCTCGCAGTCGTTGTATTCACTAGATCTGATCGAGCACTTCCTAGGGAAAGTAGACGAGGCGACGCAAGAGGGACGCATCGATGAGAAACTTGGTGGTCATGTTGGTAAGTTACACTTATTTTACCATTTCTGTAAAATAAAAACATTTTTTACAATTAGTTTTCGACTTTTATTAACGTGAGAGATTTTACAAAAAAATGCAACTTTTATGGACCCTGAACGGCTGTTTTTATGTAACGATGTCACCGTTGCCCGACTAGTTTCAGGCTCTTTTTGTCGGGCGACATCGATGCGGTATCGATACTTATTATAAAACAAAGTCCCTTGACGCGTCTGTCTATCTGTACGCGATAAACTCAAAAACTACCGAAAGGATTTTCGTATTATGGTTTTTTCCTCTAATGTATGTATAATTCATTAATGTTTTATCTACCCGTGCGAAGCCTAGCTAGTTATTTCATAAAAAAGGGATCGGTTTTGCCCGAAACTAGTCAGGCTTATATCTACAGACGATTTTCAATGAATATTATAAGATGGTAATTACTAATTAGTAATTGTTATTATTAGGTTCGTGGTCACCTGGCGTGGATTACTTCAGATTGGACGGTTCTACGTCGTGTGAGAACAGATCTATTTGGTGTAAGAATTTCAACAGAGAAGACAATCCAAGGGCTAGGTTAGTATCCTATTATTCCTTTTATAATGGTGAATTAAACAAATACATAGATATTTTAATGTTATTTATTGTTTAGATTATTCTTAATATCGACGCGCGCTGGCGGTCTGGGTATCAACTTGGTAGCAGCCAACCGTGTGATCATTTTCGACGTATCGTGGAACCCCTCGCACGATGTGCAGAGTATATTCAGAGTGTATCGTTTTGGGCAGAAGAAACCTTGCTATGTTTACAGATTTTTGGCTATGGTGAGTAAAATTTAAATCGGTCCATCTATTCTTGAGTTATAATTGGTGTTACTAACCCGACTTTGTTTGATATTCGATTCTTATCTCCTTTATTATTATGTAGATTACTTCACATTTGGTAAATGTGAATAATTGTGAAATTCATCTCTTATTTCGATTTTCTACTATTTTTAGTTATTATGTACTTATAAGGTATATTTATACTATTTGGGGCACACCCTACATGGGTAGAATAGGTTTGAAACGGGTAATAGGGGCTGATGGGCAAGTGAATAAAGCCCCCGTTATCTACTGTTAGGTTACTTCAGACCTCAAAAATGGAGTCATGCTGAACAAATCTTGGCTACAATTAATTACATTTTATAGTACCAAGCTTAATTTTTTCAATTAATTAATTGTAAACGTGATTAATTTCTCACTTTCGATACGGTAATTATTAATAATTATTGGTAATTATGAATAATTACCGTAACATAGTCATATGTGTACCAAAACTTCCACATCACGTATAAAAGACATCTTCAAAGTAATTTTTACTTCCCCTCTGTTGTTAGAATTTATGTAAAATTTCTAACAAACAATCTTCAACTATCATTATTTATGTTAACACATATCGTGACTTTTAACTATAACAGGGAACTATGGAAGAGAAAATCTACGAGCGCCAGGTAACAAAGCAGGCTATCTCGAAGCGCGTAATCGACGAGCAGCAGATCGACCGGCACTACGCGGAGAACGACCTCGCCGAGCTGTACAAGTTCGAGGCGCGCCCGGACGAGCCGCGCCCGCTGCCCACGCTGCCGAAGGACCGCTTGTTCGCCGAGATGCTGAAGGAGCATGAGGCACAGGTACTGTTGTTTAATATTAAGATTTAGGTCCTGTATGACTCACAGTCTTGAAGATGCAGAATATACCAGCTTGATACATTAATGTGTGTTCATACGCAATCAAATCTCATAATAGTTTGAATACTCAGATGAGTGATAACAATTACACTTTTGCACATGTGTGATATGTGGCATTTTACTTATATGATGTTGAATATTGCTCTACCTATTTAGTCAATAATAATTCATATGCCATATAGTCTGTCCTTAGACCTTTTGCATTAAGAATACATGGAACATATTCATAATTTTAACATAAAAAATATTGTATTCCCTATATATAAAAAAGTAAAACATTGTGTTCCCTAGATATACAAGTACCATGAGCACGACTCCCTGCTAGAAAACAAGGAGGAAGAGACTCTTAGCGAGGAGGAGCGCAAGGCGGCCTGGGAGGACTTCGAGAACGAGAAGAACAAGCCGCCGCCCGCGCCCTTCCCGTCCCCCTGGCCCATGCATAATGGAATGAGTGAGTTTCAATACAACCCTATTTATAAAGAGATAGCTGATCTTAATGCTGTTATGCTAACAAGGATTCATGTTGATCTAAATTGCAGCTACATTCTTATAAATAGGTGTCTATACCGTTTATGTACTTAAACGATTTCATAAAAAAATTTGTAAACACTGCACACAATAAATTACCAAACTAGTCCAACATTTTCACTTTCTAGCAGATCTTGTAGCTATTGAGAAAAGTAAATTATTAACTCCTTCATCATTGAAGAAGGTATTACTAATAAACCAATGGTTCTATAATGATGATTGTCTTTTGATACCTTTTTCAATCGTGTTTAGTGCCCGGCTTGTTGGCGCAACAACAGCAGCAGCTAGCGTACGCGGCTCTAGCGGCGATGCTGCGCAAGGACATGCCCAACATCAACGACAACCAGATCCGAGACATGTTGCCGCTTATATACAATTCCAACCCAGCTGTGAGTTATTCTTTAAACATATTACTTATCATTATAACGTGTTGTAGTCTTACAGACTAATTTAATATAAGTCTTTGATCCTTTTTAGGATAAAACTGGATGGATAGTATGGAACAGAAATAGATAATAAGAATAACTTGTATGTTCATGTCAGCGGTTGCGTTAACGAAGGACAAACAAATAATTTAACTAAAATTGTACCAAATTATTGGATAGTATAATTTTACAATTTCTCACTAATTTGTTTATGGTCAACGAAACTAACCTAACTACTTCGCATCGAAGATATTATAGCCCTCTTGGCTATAATATCTTTATAATCTCAGCTGGCCTCATGGAAAATCATTGTTATTTCAAAATTCATATCATCAAAATTCCTATTTCTTTCTTATGTCTAATTGGCGTCTTATCACTAATAACATTATTTTATAAATTGATTTAAATAGTACACATATTAAATATTAATATGACGAATAAGAGTAAAAAATGCTTAATGAAATTTTAACATTTATCTGTTTAGATGTTCGGTGGATATGACTATGGCGTAAGTTTATGTCGTTATTTATATGTCCCTTGTTTATTTAGACGCCTATAGTCTTGACGCCATTACTCATGTATTTTATGTTAGAGCATGAACTTTCATTGTGTTGTAGTGATGCTATATTTTGATTTTAAATAAGGCATTTGTTAATGTTATTTGTTTTTTATTATAGTTGATGCAGAAAATGAGTGAAATATACAAGTACGCTCAGCCGGGAATGATGAATCCTGGTATGATGAACCCAGGCATGAATGCAGGTAAGTTTTTATGTAATACTAGCTGACCCGACAGTTGTTGTCCTGTCAATCTCTATAAATAATGAATACTTAAATAGCAGTTTCATGTAGGAGAGCATGTAATAATGCGCGAGTATGTGTATGTCAGCAGCGGGTAGCGGCGGGGCGGGTGCGGCGAGCGCGGGCGGGGCCAGCGGCCTGCAGTACGAGCCGCCGTGGCAGCGGCAGCACCAGCAGCAGCAGCAGATGCGCCTGCAGCAGCTCATGCAGCAGAACGTTAGTGTCCATCCTATGCCAACACGCACACTCACTGGAATGTAGGCCGCAATATAGTTAATATTTGTGTTCCACTGACGTCTCAGCTGCTATCGTTGTATCGAAAAGGTCAACTGTAACTAAGTTAGTGTTACTGGAATACTTGTTCTAAGTTATCTTTATTTAAGATTGCTTTACCGTCACAATTGATGTTTTGAATGTTGTGATCTATATTGACCAACAGTAAAACAAGAAATTTGTGATACTTCAGTAGCATGATTATTGTGATTTTTTTGCAATGCTTCAGTCAATTATGTAATTTGCGTTGTGTTTATGGTTTATTTACTAAAAACATCAGTTCACCTTTTTGATACATATACAAATTAACCCTAGGGTCTAACATTTGAATTATAAACACCTTACATTAACATTATTTCCTGATCGGCGCGGCATACATAAAATATTATTCTAATATTAAGGCTACATTCTGAGGTTAAGCGCTTGACGTGCGTTTTGATACCGTGCGTTCAGATCGATACATAACTGTAAAATGATGCGATGTTGTCGGGAGTCTGTAAGCGCACGGTAACAAGACGCTCGTCAGGCGCCGTGACCTGAAGTGGCAATATCCACAGCAACAAATGGGCGCGAAGTTCTACGCGGGCGGGCTCGGCAGCCGCGACCCCGTGGCCATGGCCCTGCAGCAGCAGCGCGCGCGCGAGATCATGATGGGCGGCGGCGCGGGCCGGCCCCGCGGCCGTCCGCCGCTCGCGCCGCGCCGCGACCCCGCCCCCGCGCCGCACGACGTCGTCAACCTCGACTCCGACTAGACGTGCGTATGCTGCCTAAGGTTCATTCACAATTTCTGTCCAAGTTCCTGTTGCAAGATAATAAAGAACTTCCCTAGTTCTTGCCATTTTAATAAAATTCTTAATTAAAGATATTGGTTCTGTATACAGGTGGAGAGCCGTGCAAAACAGGACCGTGTACAGTGATATAATATAATAGGTGCTACACTGCTATATGGAGTGAGGTGAAGTCGTAGCGGCCTCGCCGGATTGCCGCCTTGGCGCCTTGCGCGGCAGGCCCGCCAGGCCGCTCACACCGGCCTCGAGGTGATCATCTGGCCAAAATACAGTGATATTTTGGAGTGTTTGCTCCATATAAGTAGCATTTCGCCTTGAGGCTTGCGCTCTTATGCTACATATCAAGAATCTCAGTATTTTAATTTGTAGTTCACACCCTCCTAGACGATAGCTCTGTATTCTCAATTTGATTTTATAACAAGGCGTCTTGTTGACTTGTGGCGTCCACATATCAATGAACATTCTTGCTTTTTTTTTATTTTCAACAACAGCGGAAGCCTAAGGCGTAGTTTAGTAAAAGATAAGGTGCACAAGTTTCGTCATATTTTAAGCTTTCGTATACATAATAATTATGCTCTAACTTGAAATGTGACACTTGTGTAAGTGGGAGTTAACATTCTACTTTCTGACACTATGTGTGAGGATGTCCTAGAAACTATCGAACAAACGAAGCATCCTAACAAAACTACACAAATAATGTTTTTGTACTGAATCATGTTATATCATACTACAATGTTTATAAGATGAATCAATTCATAAAACAATGCTATGTATAGTGTAGGTGTATTACCTGTGTGTAGTTATAGTAACACAATACGATTTATCCCCACTGTCGTAGGATGCTTCAGATGTCAGCTTGATAAATTTTAACTATATCTCTCAGTACAGGAAATTAGTGATAAGTTATATGTCTGTAGTTAGAATACTTTTGTGTGTCTAACATAGTTGTGATCGCGACAGCGCGCTCGGACTATGTCCTAGAGCTGCATTATCATCCACATCACAGAACAGAAAAAATACAGTAGAAGTCGCATAGCGCTTCATTTCTACCGAAACCAGCGTACCCAAACCACACCCAAGCTCACACAAAGATAGGTATATCGTATTTCGTAACACTAAAAAATCCTTCACGTCATTGGGCATTTTGAAGTAGGCGGTTTATCAAGCGTTACTTAATAGAATAAAAACCATGACAGCATGTTAACAGTGTTGTTTATTGTATACCCTTTATTGTACAGAATATTTTGAAGAAAAAGTTATGCTACTCGCTGCTAGATGGCTCTATATTAAATTCATTCAATTTAGCTGTATTCACACACGAATAAGATTGATATCTCTGGATCAAACTTATTACTAAATGTGTTTTGCTAGGTATGTAACATTGGCATTGCCTTATTTTATCGACATTACTTTTTATTCTTAGATAAATTAGAGTTAAGGCCCTACTCGAATAATTATTTCGTTTGCATGTAAGCGGCGTTAAGCGAAGTGGAGAGCCAACCTAAGAGATCAAAAAGAAATCAAATGTAAGAGAGAGATAATACTAACTGCTTGCTAACGGGACGGAAAGAACTAAACATATGTCAAGGTCGCGAAAGATTGTCTTAGAAATAATAACGTAAGCGACAAAATGGAAAATCTTATATTAATCGAAATTTATCCGATGGAATAAAGAATCAATCCACATTAATCTATAGATATAATGATATTCATGATAATGCATCAAATAGTGTGAAATATATATTATTAAGTTAAATAGTTTGGTGGATTGAGCAAAAAAGTGTTTTTATAGAGCTGATTTCAAAAAATTAAAGTATCGAGGAAAGTTAGCTAGGAACCAAGTTTCATGTCCCTAACTTTTATAGTTGCTAAGTACCTAAGTTAATTAAGTAAAAACGAAATTAAAACAGCAAAAAAAAATGTATAAGGCCTTAACTACTCGAATAATATGAAAACTACATTTTGAACCTGTAAAAATTTAACTATGTGAAAGTTTCCTTTTTTAGTAATTCAACATAAATAAAACGTCTGTATTTTAAACTATCGATAACTCATTATCGATAACGGTAATGCCTAAATGAGTAGCTGAACTTGACATTGTGCATTGTCGAAATGTTCTAGAATAATTGTTTTCCTTTAAAAAAAAGTGAACCTAACTGCCAACAAAATAAAGTAAATTTCTATTTGCGTTTTTTTACAAATTGTTGTTTTTCAGAATTTTATCAATAGAAAATAAACCAGGACTAATCGATGATGGGAAATTACACCATATGATAAATTTTTGGCGCTGCTATCTAGCTAGCACTCTAAAACAGTACAAAATGGCATCTTTGTATTTATTAGTCGAGCTTGTTTCACCGTGGCGATCGTAACTAGACTGACGTGCGCGACGTGTAGCGCGAAGTATCATACGCGTGAGCCCGCTTATGCCGGGATACGCGCGCCCCGCCCACATGCGCCTTCTACTGTATTTTTTCTGTTCTGTGATCCACATAAAGAGTAGGTAGCTTATGGAGTGGTTCATGTGCAGACAGACACTGTCAGGGTGAAGGAAACTATGAAACGGTGATTTTATGGCTATCATTATGTTAACATTCCATTAGCTGCCTTCTCGCTGATATGCACCCTCTATGTAACAGTATAGTGATATATTTACTCCACTAGTGACTGCAACACCAATTTGTAATTAATGTTATTAATTGGTTTATGTATTTTATATCAATATTTTTGTTTATTAGTTACAATCAAAATCGTATTTTTTTGCTTGACACATAAACCACTAGTAACATTGATGTTAAATTATAAGATTAGAGAGTTGTTATTTTGATGGATATCTCTTATTAGATATTTTGCTATGGTGGCAATTTTAATTTGAAAATCAGTTTCAGAAATTCTATTATTATATCGGTCATGATGCTTATGCACCAACTAGTAAAGAATGGTTTGTAATTTTTTCCCCTGATCATGACGAAATCGATAATGACTAACGTTCATAACTAGTTACTGCCTAAGCATCATTTTTAGTAAAGCTGTAATTGCGTAACTTTAGTTGATACATAATAAATACTGCAGATAAGGAGAAATGAATTATATAAGCATGTTTTATTATAGTATTTTAAGTCCAAAATTAGGGACATTTATGGAATAAAATGTATTTTTTCAAATTTCCTGTAATATTCAGAAGATTCCACGTTTCCATATTTAAGTAATAATGCAACTGCTTGGAATAAAACAAATCATAACTTTTTTATGGATACAAAACTTTTCTCTTTTTATTTTGGGCAAAAGCAATGTTTTTATTCAATACCATGTACTCACATTGAAATCATAGAGCAGTATGACTGTCTTATTATTTGCAAATATTTTATTTACCATTTTCTCCTACATCACTGTGAGGGTGATTGAAAGTGATGTTTATGTGACTGTATTTATTTGCCTGCTAATAAACAGGCGGTTTAGTTGTGATATTGCCTAATATAAAATTTTTGTATACGTTTATTTTAATTATGTCACTTATGTGACTTTAATGTTAGATGCAACAATCTGTAGCGATATATTTTAGAATATGTTATTGTACCTATAGTGTGACATGAAAATTGTAGTGCATTTCATTTTGTAAGTTTGATAATGGTTTTATGAGAAATTCTCATTGTTTTATTATAATTTTGGATTAATTTACAGATTTTTCTATGCTTAAAATGTTATTTATAATATTAAAACAGTTATGTTAATAAATGAGCAGTATTTCAGTTAGTTTTAAGCTTATGTTATATCCAATATTATCCATATCTCCACACATACCTATAGTTTATGTTTTGTTTTTCTTTTTATACAACTATCTAGCAATAGTGTTGCTACATGAATATTGTGAGGTTGCTAAACATGAGTGAGGACTGCTGTAATTGTTTTATTATTTATGTAATATATAATATAATTGTAACTGTAGAGAACTTCCTATTATTTTGTAGTACAATCAAAGTATAATAAATGATTCAGAAATGTGTAAAATGTGATTTATTTATTTACATCAACAATAAATTCATAGTAGCAAAATGAGAGCCAAACTCATTATTTTACAAGACATCATTGGCCCTTGGCAACTATTCATACTACATACTTTTCCAATACCTGTTTATATGGTTCTAATCTTGCCGTATCTGGTATACAAAAGATATGATTATAAAGGATAGGGTTGTTGGATTACTAGTTTATTCATACATTAAGGTTAGGAATACCAGTCTTAACACCAATCGACACTTCAATGTACTTGAGTAACCGACGAGCCAGAAACATAGCATTGTCAGGATCAAACACATTAGCTGTTATAATATCCAACTTCACATCACTCTGAAAACTTATTAATTCACTAGCACTGATTGCCATAGCATTTACGGGAAGTCCACTAGCGTTCACAAGCACAGCACGACGAACTTTTAAGTCTGAATGCATTTGCGCTATCACGTTCCTCGCCCACTCTAAACAAAATATTCGACTTGTGTCCACTGCTAAAATTACGAAGTCTATTCCGATTTTTCCAGTTAAATCTGCCTGTTTGACTACTTCTTCTAAATAAAAAGATCGTAATATTACTAGTTTCCATCGGAAATTCCCTTTTTTATGAACTTCTGATAAAGCTTCTGATATCTTCTCAATTATATCAATGTTTGACGAAAGTACAATCGCCGATAGACTGTTTTTGCAACTTGTAGGTCCAACCCACGGTGCTACGACTACATCTTTCCTTATCATGGACATTTTCACCTCTTTTAATATAATAACAAGTTCAACAAAATTCAAAACAATAACAACGATCTTAATTTCAAATTGTGACCACAGAGCACATAAACTCTAGTAAGATTGTGACATTTCGATTTTATTCATAGACTTCATTATTACATTGTCATAATTTTATGAACGAGAAATATCCAAAGATAATATGAACGACATCTCTAGAGAATAACAAAAAGAAATCGATTGTTAAGAATCTGGCAAATGTCAATGAAATGAAATGACAGTGACACCTAGTCACCAATCTATCATTCAGTTTCAGATTACTTGTTTTTTATGAATTAATGGAGGGAAATCAATATTTTTTTACTGTTTGTAATATTTTAGTCTAAAGATATATTTAAAATGAGGCGAAGAGACGAAAAGTTTCCTGACAATGGCTTTGAAGCATGGGGTGGCTACATGCAAGCTAAAATTGCGAAATTAGAAGAACAGTTTTGTGTTTCTGCTGAAAAAGAAGAAGCTCTGTCTGATATTTTCAACGGAGTAAGTATTTACGTCAATGGATATACCGTACCTTCAGCTGACGAGTTAAAAGTCCTCATGTCTAAACATGGAGGCACCTATCACACATATCAACGTAGTATTGATTTTATTATAGCCTCTAACTTACCCGATACAAAAGTGAAGAACATGACTCTTAGCAAAGTTGTGAAACCAGAATGGATAACGGATAGCATAAATTCTAATCGTTTATTAGATTACAGAGACTATTTACTCTACAAAAACTCAAGGACACAAAGACAATTAAATTTTAATAAAGTTACAAGATATAATGATTCAATACCTGCTACATCAAAAGTGCCAAGTGTCCAGAATAACACTCACAATTTAGAAACAAATATTTCAAACGAAACTGTTAAGGAAACCAGTAATGTAATAGTAAAAGATGAAATTGAAACTGTTAAGGAAACCAGTAACGTAATAGTAAAAGATGAATCTTGTTTTCAAGAAATACCACCTAATATAAATGTAATAGATATAAAGAAAAATAGTGATATGGGTGATTTTAATGTTCAGTCAACATCAAAAGGAAACACTGGTCCTTTTACAAAGACTGCTGCAGATCCCAACTTTATAGCAGAGTTTTATAACAATTCAAGACTTCATCATATATCACAATTAGGAGCTTGTTTTAAACAGCACATAAATGATTTAAGGGAGAATAGCAACTTCCAATTTCCTGCTAGAGTTGAACTAAGGGAAAAGATATTAGACACAAACAATTTCAACAACTTCACTCAGCTAAAGTTTGAGAAAAACAAGGTAATTATGCACATTGACATGGATTGTTTCTTTGTGTCTGTCGGCTTGCGTAATAAACCTGATCTTCGTGGTAAACCAGTCGCTGTAACTCATTCTAAGGGAGGACAGGGAAGGCCAAAACGAGCAGGTGTTGACAGGCATGCAGAGTTCAATCTTTACAAACAGAAACAAATAAAAAAATTTAGCATACAAACAGGAAAACCTGAAAATGAAGTTGTGATAGAGACCAGAATAGACAGTATTGGTGATGAGGATGAAAAATATGGCTCTATGAGTGAAATAGCATCATGTTCATATGAAGCCCGAGAAAAGGGTATAGGAAATGGTATGTTCATGGGTGCAGCCCTAAAGCTTTGCCCAGATCTACATACAATACCCTATGACTTTGATGGTTACAAGGAAGTTGCATATACTTTATACAACACAATAGCTCAGTACACCTTAGATGTTGAGGCAGTGTCATGTGATGAGATGTATGTAGATTGTACTGAGCTGTTAGCAGATATGAATGTGAATGTTCAAAGTTTTGCAACTATGTTACGAGAGGAAATAAAAAGTAAAACAGGCTGCCCTTGTTCAACTGGGTTTGGTGGTAATCGTTTGCAAGCAAGATTGGCCACAAAGCGCGCTAAACCAGATGGACAGTTCTTCCTTACTGAAGAACTTATTGAAGATTTTATTTATGAAATCAAATTGAGAGATTTACCAGGTGTTGGCCGGCAGACTGCTCAAAAACTGGAAGCATTGGGTCACATGACTTGTGGTTCACTCCAAAGTTTATCATTAGCTTCATTAAAAAGTCAATTAGGCAATAAGACTGGAGCTCAACTTTTTGATCAATGTCGAGGTCGCGATCAGAATCCATTAACTTTTCTTACTGTAAGAAAATCAGTTTCAGCTGAAGTAAATTACGGAATAAGGTTTGAAAATAGCAATCAATGTACAGAATTTTTAAAACAATTATCAGCTGAAGTCCAATCAAGAATGCAACAGTTTAAAGTTGTAGGGAAATGTATAGTTTTGAAACTGATGGTTAGAGATGAGGAGGCGCCAGTAGAAACCGCAAAATTTATGGGCCATGGATTTTGTAATGTTATCAATAAATCAATTTCATTGAATAAAGCAACAAATGATGTTGAAGTAATCACTAAGGAAGTCTTAACACTTTGCAAGAAACAAAATATAGATCCTAAAGAAATGCGAGGAATTGGTATACAAGTTACAAAATTAGAACCTTTGAATAAAAAGCCTTTAAAAGGAGCAATAAATAAGTTTTTATCGAGTAACATTAAACCAGAAATAAAGTCTGAAACGAATACTTCTGAAGTGCTTTCTATAAATGACGCTAAAATTTTTAAGAAACAGACGCCTATAAAAATAAAGCAAGAGATTTCTCCAAAAAATAAATCTATCACCTCGACGAAATCTCCTCTCGGTAAAAGAAGAGGTAGGCCACCTAAGAGTGTAAAGCTACTACAATCATCTACTAGGAACCTACCATCTTCTAAAAGTATACCATCATCTTCTAAGAGCTTACCATCAACTTCTAAGAGCTTACCATCAACTTCCAAGAAACTAATGAGTAATTATCTGCAGGGCCAAAATGCTCCAAAAGACTTGCCATATAAAAATCCAATGATTAAAGAAAGTTTACCGAAAGAAGTACCAGTAGTTGAAGAAAAACCAAAAGGCTTGTTAGGACTTCCGTGGAAAACAGTTAGAGATATGCTACGAGCTTGGTTACACAGTGACCAACCCCCGTTACAGTGTGATATAAATATGATCGTCGAATACTTACAAGAAATGGTTCTAACCAAGGAAACAGAACACCTTTTTGTTTTAATGAATTTTTTAAGAAGAGTTACTAGAGAAATAGACAGTGACGATTGGTTAAAGGTTTATGATAGTATTTATGAACAAGTACAAAATATTATGGTAGCTGTTTATGGCAGGAAGTTGTATGTGTTTGATAAATAAATAAAAGATATTGTTGATAAGAATACTGTGATATTAAATAAAAAATCTAATATTTTCATATAATTATTCAATTTATTTTTCATTTTGATACTATTTTCTAGGTCTATAAACGAAAAAAAAAAGAAAAAAAAGTCACTACTTTGTAATTTTGCTTCGAACAAATAATTATTTGATATAACTGTGTTTGGGTCAGTGCTAATATTGCTCAGCGAATGTGAAACAATAGAAGATAAATAGTTAAAATTTGGCAGCTACAGGATTTAGAATGAACAAAATTCACTATTTTTTTTTGGCATTTCAGTACCAGCGTACCTAATACAAAACCGGAAGAGATACTGTTTATAAGTCCCCCTGTTTAAATAAAATCCTAATTACCTTAGGATATGTACCTAAAAGACACGATAGGTATAATTTATAAAGCAGTTAGTATCACGGAATATTAATAAGCACTTTTACGACACCTAGTTATAGTTGAAAGATAGACGCTGCGTACATATAGCAGCTAAAGATAGTATGCCAAAATAATGTCACATAATAAGTAGTTATTAACCTTAGACGTTGTAATCTAAGCTTTATTATCACAGTTGCTTATTGCAAATAGAGGGTATTTTGACTTTCAATTTATCATGCATAATTTACTTGATAATTTAGTAATAAAATATAAATCATGATTCAGAGTCATCTTGATAATTTCATTGGCAATATTGCTAATTTATGAAAATGTAAATGAAAGAAGTTTCGTAAAGCTCACAGCTCAAAACAATTTCTTAAAACTAAATGCTTTGTGACAACCGTTGACATCCTCTACGTTTGTAATACTTTGCGTGATATATCTAAGACAACATGGAAAAAACAGAAATGATTTCTCACAAAAAATATAATTAAACTCATTCCACGTAAATCAATGTTAGTAAGAAAGACGTTCAGTAACATGAAAAATATACGAAATGGCATTTTGTAGGCAAAACTTGTCACATGTCAGTTGCATCTCGTAGACGGTAAATGGCGGCAGTATGTTTGTTTTGGTGATTTTGATAGAGACTGGCATAGTTCAGTCTTTTCTTCGTGTATGGATGGTTGTAGCTTGTATGAAATGCAACCGAGGTGAAGTGTGGCGATAGGTCGTCTCACGCGGTCGAGTTCACGGAGATGCTGTGCTTCAGTTTAGAGTCGATGATGATCTCATCGCCTGACCTTATGTTGTACGAATACAGCTGCTTTGTAGGGTACTTCATCTCCTCCGGACCGTGAAAAGCCTGTAACGAGACATTGGACTGAAAAAAAAAACGACGGACCATTATAAAAAATAGTGAAAATGATTTTTTTATAAGTATAGCTGTAACTACTCTAACTAAGCAATTGATCAGTCTCCAAAGAGTACTTAGATCTATATCTACAGATACTTTTAACTTTAATATGGTAGGCGGTAAACGGGTATAAAGGCAATGGGCTCTACACAGGCAAATATAATTTATCTAGGTTTAAATATATGTAGGTACATGAGTTGCGACTAACAAAGTAAATTGGCATCGTTACCTGGGTATCCCTAAGCTCTTGGTCTACATAAAATAGTCTCATTTTAGCCGCGGGGAAGCCGGCCATACGCTCTAGTCGTGTCTTCAAGTCAGATACAGTTCTGAAAAAAATAAATAAAAGAGTATTAACATTGACAGAAGTATCTACATCTTCCATTTATCTTAGTGTAGAGCTGCTCGGTCAAAATTACGGTACTAGGGACATTTGATGCGAAGAACGAAGATAAGAAAATTTACCCGAAACCCCTTCAAATTTTGGACAAATTGACTAAATAAAATATACACAAAAATTACCTTGTTTCCTATTCACATACATTCAGATTAACTTCACATAGAACTTTAATACGAGTCGATACATCAAGCACATTGCACATAACACGCAGTTCAAATTAGACAACAACCGAGCTGTTAAAGGGATTTCTGGAAAGAATAAGTTATGTGACTAACTCATTGATATATCTAACATAGCCATATACAAAGTAGGCACTAAATTAAAGTAGTACGGTAGTTTTAACAGAATATAAAAAAGGATCATAGGTATTTTATCCTGCGTAGTCCTACCCATCAGTTTTTTGCCCATATCTGAGGACACTTCTAGAGCTGAATCTAGGTGGGGTACCATTAGAACTTGCCTATACACATCGACGGTGCGCACTTCGCTGGTGTCGCCGCAGCGGAAGGTGATCTGCACGCGCTTCTCGGGCCGCAGGTCCACCGACACCAGCGGGTCCAGCTTGCCGTGCACGCTCACCAGCTCCCAGTATCTATAACCAATAGGTTATAAACTTGATTACACACAATCTCACAATAAAACGCTGAGGAGGCGATGATAGACACTTTTGTCTTTTTCGGCCGGACAGAAAAGAACTCTAGAGTTAACTGAGCTTAAGTTGTCCACGACTGCCTATAGTCAAGCAAGGTCTGTCTGGACAAATTGTCCATCGCCTGTACTGCAGCTCCGTAACTATTCAATTCTGAGATGGAAGTAAAGGGTCATGTATAGTTATCCCCTGCAGATGCTCTGGCATTAAAATCTTTAAATATTAGACTCGCGATTAGCAGTCAGTCTTAATTATGTCCGAAATATAATAGCGATGGCCCCACAGAACAAACGTGCAAGAGCTCTTACACAAATTTTTTTTTGTTGCATTTTTCGTTTCTTTGACCTATGCAGCACCTTCTAAATTTTTTTTATAAATTTTTGACTCAAAATACGCCTATTATTTCATTTGATTCCTTTATTCTAGGGAAAAATCATCTAATTTTAACACGAGTATAAAAGTATATGCTATTGTTAAACGCTTTTTAGGTCCTCGAGTTCACACGAATAAACGTGTTAAAACAAGAAAACTTTTGAGAAGACTTGTGCACTTCTTCGACTTTGTATAATAGCAGCTTACACGTTTATTCGTGTAATAAAGCATACATTTTTTATTCTTAATGTGTCATAATTGTGGAATGAAAGTTTTAAAATATTTTTTATTTATAATTAAAGTATTGCATTGCCTCCTACACGCCTAATCAAATGTATAGTTTGATAGAGAATGCCAAAGTTACTGGGCATAAATACCAAGTAAAACAAATGACACAGAATAATTTTATAGATTTCAAAGAGCTGATAAAAGGGAAGAATTGGTTTAAAGACATTCTTCTTCTTTTTAAAGTGCCTCTCCACTATTGGAGGTTGGCCGTCAGCTCAGCAAACTTCTTTCTGTCCTGCGCCAAGCGAAAAAGTTCTTCTACGCTGGCGATTTCTGTCCATTCGCGGATGTTGCGTAGCCAAGACTTCTTTCTCCGTCCAGCGCGTCTTCTCCCTTGAATTTTACCCATCATTATTAACTGAAGGAGTTGATACCGGTCGTGTCGCAAGACGTGGAACAGATATGCAACTTTCCTTTTTTTGACGGTCTGCAACAATTGCCGGTCTTTCCCGACGCGTTGGAGGACTCTCACATTGGAAACTTTCTGTGTCCAGCTAATACGTAGCATTCTTCGATAACACCACATTTCGAAGGCTTCGAGAAATCTTTGAGTGCTAGTTTTTAGAGTCCAAGCTACACAACCATACAAGACCACAGGCCAGACGTAGCAATGCAGAATTCTCACTCTGAGCTTTATGGATAATTTACGGCTACACAAAACATTCTCCATCCGTTTGAGGATTGCGGTGAGGAGTACCTACTGAAGATCCTGAAAACTTAAGATTTGTATATACCTCTATATAGATTTGCATCTAGGATTTGATAAGTTTGTGTCATTCAGGAGCCATACCAGACCATTACCAAACTTTTTATAGAAACTTAGTTCCTTTGGACAATTCGATCTCTGTCACCAATGATATTTTTTTATAGGGACTAGCCCACCACACATACCCATCATTGCAACTCCTGTAAGCCAGGATCTACAATGATAACCAATGAATACCACCGAAACAGTTAAGCTCGGTGTGTCCCAGGGAAACGATTGACTGTCTTGGAACCCGCAACGAAATTAATCAGAAGTAGTAAATACCTCCTATAGTTCTATAGTCGGAAAAAATAGTTTCTACTTCCCTCCATTGCAAGCGGGAGACAAAAAGAAAAGATAGGCCATAGGCAAAGAAAAGATAAGACAACTGAGTTAGGCCCAGTTGCCAAGCACCACGGATAAAATTTTAACATGAATGGAGCTGTTATTTCGATTCCAATAATAGGAATGGCAAAAACGTATGAAAGCACGGAAATTTGCTCTGGTAGCAACAGGGTCCTCAGACCAATGATAGTGACGAGGAAGATTAAGTATTTTAGATTACGATATGATTCGTTTTTTTTTGTTATCAGTTGAAGCTATAATAGGTAGCTATTTCTTAATGATGAAAGAGATTTAAGTTGTTTAAATTGTGATTATTATTTAGTGTTTATACGAGTAGATAGTTACTTGATTATATTCTTATTTTATTAAACCTTTTTCGGTTAATTTCACTCTTTCACATAATTAATGAAGTTTACATTATTACACCATGCAATAACAAAAGTATATTACATAAATGAGAATCGATCTTATGAACATTGATATAAATGCATTTTATCTTTACAATAATCAAACAATACAGTAAGTTACTGTAAACAACCGTGCTTATGCTTGTAACTAGGTATTAAAGAAACTTGATTATTGTCGAATAATAGTGTAATACAATATTATTAGTTTTGTTTGTTGACACTTTACACGAATAACCGTGTAATGAAAGTTTACTGTTATCTAGTCATAGAAATTCACAAGAATAAAAATTTAATATGGTTTTTCATAAATTGTCGGAAAACCATTTAAATTAAAAAAAATATAAATATCTAATGTAATAATATATTTTTTTATCTTTAATTTGATATAATTTGTTTAACCCTATGTACTACCAAACAACAGTTATTCAAGTTTAATCGTTTTTATTTTTTCCTGAAAAGTTGTGGTTTTTGACTTACACGTTTATTCTGTGGGGCCATCGATAGGTAGGTGAACAAATAAAATAATAGGTTTCTATAAAACAAAAACAGAACTAGAACGAGCCACATCGGACTTGTTACAAATAATTTACGCTTTGTATAGAAATGAATTCCGCAATCAATGTTGTTTGTAATAGAGGCCTTTAAATCCTTGAGATTGACCTACGCCCAGAAGTCCAGATAGTCGACCTAAGCGAATCTATATATCGACCTAAGGATAGCGCGTAATAAGCATTAAGCAGCGTATTTATTACTTGCTTACGTCATTTATAATAATAATATGTTGATTTTATTTGTAAATACCTACGTATTTCACCTGCCAAAGCAACGCTTAAGTATAAGATCATTAACGTGAAACAAGGCACGAATTGAGTGAGATTTTATCACTATTCACACCTACGCAGGATATTTGCATGCGACTTTAGTCATTTATGTAGGTCAAAGTTGTTAGCACAGATACGTCGCCTACATTCTCCCCAATGACAGGAATTACAGTGGAAGGACTATACTGTAACAAGTAATTTTATATAATGTTCATTAAAGTCTCGAAATTTCATCGTGCTGTCCTAATTACTATAGCTACTATACCTATGTATTTAACCATTTTTTTTTGCAAAACAAATAGCCTTACAAAGAAGGTTCTACCCAGTAGGTGCTGGTACTGGTCATCAAAACTGGGTCAATCTTTCAAAAAAAGTCTATTACCGGTTGGATGCTTAATTTATTCCTGGCTGAAATGATAAATAATTATACGCAGAACGTGTGTGACGTGTGCCTCACCTATCTGGTCGGTCGGACTCTGGCTTCTCCATGTAGTACCGTATGAAGGCTCTCTCAGCCGCATCACGCTCCTCCACTGGCACCGCTCCGCCTCCATTCAGGGTCCTCACGTGTGGCAGCCGCGCGACAAGCAACAACCGTCGCTCATGCTCTGTAGACTCGAAACGCTCCCACAACGGCCAGCCCTGGAACAAAGTTTGTATGATGAAACATCGAAATTACGAACATGGCTATCTTATATTCAGTCAGAAAATGATGTCATAGCCAAGCCTATATCCTGAAATGTATGATACCATCTATAGTTTATGTGGTAATTAGTTTCCTTACCTAATCAAAACTGTTATCATCATACATCTATGCTTATATTATAACATCTAATTTGTATCAGTCTACTAAAATACATTTCATTGTCTGATAGGTACTAGTTATCACAACTGATAACATGAAAATAAAGCTTTATGCAATTAAATATAATACAAGGAAAAAAAATAGAACAAAAACATACTACGTAATAATTACAATCATTGTTATTCGAGTTAATTAATTTTATTATATAAAAAGATTCTATTTTAAAATATAAAACTACGCATTTCGGTATTAAAGAACATGACAAAAAGATATGCCCCGGGTGAGGATCGAACTCACGACCTTAAGATTATGAGACTTACGCGCTGCCTACTGCGCCACCGAGGCCGATGGTAAGTATGTCATAATAGCGGTATACAATAGAAATATTACGATAAGTGTACATACATTATTTTAATATTATAGTTTGTGTTAACTGTTTTTCTTTGTTATTGTAGTATTCAATTAGAAAATATGTACCTTGCTTTACTTTTTATTCATACATGAAATATAGATTATCTTATTTAGGTATAGGTTGCATGTAAGTAGGTAGATATTATTATGTATGTACCTATTATTACAAATAAGTACATACATAATATTATATCTAAAAACTATCGACTAAGTCGTGAATAGCGTTCACTAGCTGCTTATATTATTAGCCTTGAATTTTATGTGTGAGTGCTTAACGCTGTACACATGCGTACAAGGTTATAATGTATAGTAAATTTGCAATAATCGAATTAACTGCTAATGCGTTCCTTTAATGAGGATTACCGTTATCAATTTTGGTGGGCTTTGACAACTGACGCGTCAGTGGCGCCACCTGGTGAGCACAATTTAGCTCTCATTAAAATTAAAACCTGACAAATAATACTGATTTCATAATGAGTCGTGCCATTGATCGATACGCTAAGAAGAAGATAATGAGTCGTTCTACCTCAGAAAGTTATGTTAGCATATTCAATAAATACTGCCAGCGAATCAAAGAAGTATAGTCAGCATCTAAAGTCGATAAAACTATTCCAAATTACAAAATATTTGAATAGTGATAAATGTGTCCATCCACTTTTAGTACTGAGTGTACATTAGATTTACAATAAAGAGATATAACATTATGAACATGTACCAGGTACCTACTTAATTCCTGTATACTATAAAAAGAATCAACATCACGATTCTGAACTAAAGGATAATCGAATGAAAACAAAAAGTCATACAGATAAATTGATTTGCTTTTTGTTCGTCTCAAGGTTCAACAGGATCAAGTTTCCTTGTAGGGCGCGGATCGAAGCGAAGACGTTAGTTCCTACTGTCGTCACTATCTTATGTACCTACCTGCCTATAATATAATAATATTATGATGGTTAACAGCTGACTCGCCGAAACTTTGCTCAAGTTAATTATATTTTCGTAATCTATGAGAAAAACTTACACCGTAGTCACTCGATCTTAGATAATTATGCTTGTAGGTCTGATTTGCAACTTAGTAGAAAAGAATAAAGGTAACATTGAGATTTAAGACAAAATGATATTTAACGAACCAGTTTTATTTCGGTATACATTTTTCAGGCTTTCAAATGATATATTTACCTATGACATATTCCGTAATCGTTTTAGTGCGTCTAGTTTTACCCTTCCGAAAAGAGGATGGATATGAAAGTGGAACTTTTACTATGAACATGTACACAAACCTACAGGCAACACAACACCTAACATGCACAATGATCTGAACAGCGCAAAATTAGTCATTACCCAGGTAATAATAAAGACTAAAACGCAAACACCGTTCAAGCAGCTCATACCTATTCTGAATTTAAGCAAAATTAGTTCTAATAACGAACGTGTTTGAGTTTAGAATCTAATGCGTAATAGTTCCTTTGTTCTCCCTAGTATGAGATCTTTGAGCGTGCGTTCAACCTCGCTGGCCTGTTTTGCCTAAAAACGGAAGGCGGAATCACCTTTGCATGCAGCGGTCCCAACGGAATTCACTATTGCCGCATGTTTATGCTCTTTTTAAGGAGAGCTCACATTTTTCGTACCGTAAAAACATGGTTCAGACCGAAGGGATACATTATTTATTGAATTCATACAGCTGCGTGCTGCATCGATTACTTAAAAGTATTATCTTGTCTCTGCCCTTGCTTTTTTTTTTATTTATCTACTGTATAGGTATGATAAGGCGCCCTGATTTGATTTTTGGACAATTATGTCACCAAAATCTATTACCAACTTTAATAAATTTATTTCACATCGAAGAAGGATCTACATTGCAGAATTGACCCCTCCCCTCTCGTCGGTTGACTAACATCTGACTACCCACGCGGGAGCGGTCACACACGACCGTTCCAAAATTAAATAAACGGTTATAATTTGAAGTTCCGTTCCGATCGGTAACAGCCCCGTTCTGAATCATTAAATTTACAATATCGATTTCATTGTTTGTTATCGTGTCAGCAGATGTATGCAGCATTAATGCATTCTGTTGATGTCAGTGCCGTCAAAGATTTATTGCATTTAATGTTTTATTTTGTGGTTTTCCTAGAAAGCAACTAACTGTATACAATTTTCCTTCCTTTGTTAGGTACATACTACTCTATCCTTATAGGTGTAATTATAAATTGGGAAAAGAGCAGGAAAAAGAAGAAGATAGTCTACTGTAACTTGTATTTATTTTATGCAACGGCGTTATCAGCTGACAAGCACGTGATTACGAGCTCTATTGAAAACCGGTATAACCGCGATAAAAGCCTACTTTCCGTAAACATAATAATACGCAAATATAAATAATTGCGTATCATCTATTCATTTCGTAATTTAGTAAAACAACGCAACACCTACATTTAGCTGTCTTATTTATTAAAGCGATGTGCAACGAGGGGTCACGATGCACCGCATTTCCACGGTGGCTTAGTCATGGTATAGTAAATAATAACTAGCATTACTGTGAGATATCGCGATCTAGCGAGTACGTGTACTCGAGTAACGTGTACGTAACAACAAAGAAGTAGGAAACATTTCGTGCTGACATACCTGCGACTTATTTATGAAGTGGATTTCAAATCCTACTATAACTACTTGTGTTAAGTACCTACCATTAGATATTCTGTACCATGACGACTAAGGAAAACCGTAGAATTATATGAGACGTAATATGCGAATGATTACGTCTATTTTAAAATGTTTTAAATAAATTATATACTTATATATAATACAGTCGAAGCATTACATAAAAAATTCAACCTTCCGACTCTAGATATTTTAATTACTAAATATACTAAAATTTGAACGTAATAACGATAATTTATTAATCTTTTGTATATAATTACAGTACTCAATGATAATAATATTCATTGAAACTTTTAAAGTAAATATATTTAACTACCCCTTAGGGATCTCTACCAGGCATTCTTATCAAAACCTTGAATCAAGTTCAAGGGCAATAATAATATTGCATGACGCCATTGCCTGGAGAACGCTGCGCAAAACTCCTTAACACTGTCTGGGACATCGTTATATTAAAGTAATATTTCGATCGCCTACGAAAATTACCATATGAGCGCCTAGTGTGTGTAAACTCAGTCTAATCTAGTTTCAACATTTCAGTTAGGTAATATTTCGCCGAAAACGATTATATAGAGCCATAATTGCCATAATTAGTGCTATCTCTACGTTTGAATTACAATTTAGTTTCGTGTAAAATATTTATGCTCGTTTTATACGCATTGCGACTTTTGCGAAGCTTTTTGCGTAGCGTATTTGTACGTAGGGATGTAAAGAACCTTGATATTTAAGTTCTAAACCTAAGGTCGAATAAAGAATAATTTTTAAGATTCACTGAATTATGTCATTTTATTTATAAAAACCTTATTATAAATGCTGTCCAGTAAGTTTGTTAAAAAAAAAGATTAAAATTAAATATACGATGTAGGTTACTAGACCATTCCAAATTTCGAATTATCAATATACTATACTATCTAGTAAGATAAGAATTCTTTGCAAATCTTTAGTTTGTCTCTACCTAAGCACGTTTGCCGCGAACAATCGAATTACCTGTTACTAAAGGGAAACTACTGCATTGCGTGACAAAGGAAACTGCCTAAGTGCCCTTTACAATGTTAATATAAACACTCGAGTAATGAGCCTTTGAAATAGACAGGTAATTTTAGCCGATAACATGCAATTAAAAGAACTGGTATAACATGTTTTTTTTTCTCTAGATTCACTTTAAGTAAGAGTAAGAGAACCCAGAGCTCTTGGTTTATTATTTTTAACTACTTGTTTGCATTAGGATTAATCGTTTTCAAGAATTCAGAAACGGCATAAGATTACCAAGTCTACTACCAAAAGAGACGTGGGCTGTAAGTGCTTTTATACCTATTAAATTATCTTTTTTTGTATCAAATACACAAAAGAATGAGCATGCAAGGAAAGAGGGGACTGTCAGGAAAGTTGACCTAAAACGGAAAGAGCCGGCAAAGTAATAAATTCATAAGTCATGAAAAGGCGGCGATGCCCACGTCTTTCATAGATAAATTATGTTTAACAACCGTTATAAAAGATTTAGCAATATATTTTATGAGTAATGAACTAAGATGATATTCTATTGATTATTTATCTAATGCTTACGATAAAAGTACATATAGCACACTACGGCATGGAACGAATAGAAGGAGCAATGCACGTGTTTCTGGGTCAGACCGGCGACCGGGCGACCCGGTCGACACTCCACGTCCAAATCTATAAATTTTGTATTCACATAGCGTCTACGACAGTTATCTTACATTATCTTATTATGACATCTACAATCTACGGAGGGAAAGGTTTGAAAGGTAAAGATTTGGGGCTTCTTACAAAAATATTTTAAACCGAACAGACAAAAACAAAAATAAAGAAATATTAATCAATAAATGAACTGACAAAAAGGTGAAGCGACGCGCAAAAGGCGTGGGTAAAAATCAAAGGTTGAGTCGACACTTGACCGCCCCAATATGATTCATTGAGTGCAACTTATTGTCCTCACACGTGGCAAGTCATTTTCTAATTTATTGAAGCACATATTTTAATAAAAGGAATAAAAGATAAAATAGGGAAATACACAACGTAAGGGGAATAGAACACTTCAGTTTGCGAAGCTAAAACTGCTATCAACGATATTGCAGCGCCGATAAAGTTTTATATTATGTGAATGTGTTCAATTTAAAGTCTGCAATATTCGAGGAGTGCAGGTATATTTAAATAGAATAAATAAATACCTCCTTTGCTAAGTTAGTATTACAGACTGTTAGCAACAAAAAGGTTATATGTAGGATGTAGGTTCTTCCATCAATTTGGTAAATATAGATTTTGATTACATGCTAAAAACGAATTGCCAATATACACAGTGGGCAAGATTGTGAAATTTAATTTAGTTTCTATGGCGTCGACTTTTGCATAACATCAAATTATATTCTTTGTTGAGGATAAATATCATCGAGAAACAATATAATTATAATATTTGTGAACCTCGAACACTTTTTTGTCTTTTTATCTAGTAGATGGAAATTAAATTCGGTCTGCCCTGAAATTTGCTACTCGAACACTCATTGTTGCTGTTTTAAAATGTGTCAGATAAAAGGATAACATATGAGATAACCTCGGATTAGAATTTTATACTTATTGGGACATTTAATTTGTTTTGGACAAGGTTCAATGAACAGACCTTACTAATGCTCCTTTTAAACGTTTCCTCACAATATTTAATATCGTAAAAGTAAGCTGCTTAAAATTAATTGATATCTTTACTTTTGAAGAAGTTTTAATACACAAAATTCATGTATTAAGGACCTACCTAGTACCTATGCTTCAAAGTATTAAAAAATAGAAGATACGGACTAGCTAAAGTTATAAAATGTAGAGTTTAGAAATCCAATAACGCCGCAATAGGTTTTGCAACAGGTAGATAACTATTAAAGCTTGAACTTATAATTTACTACTGCGTAGTGGAACACGGTGAGCAGGCTTCGTACTTATCGGAACCCACCAGATAGCGAAAATAGTGGGACACAGACACGGAAGACGAGGTAAAACTGTTGGAAAACTAGTTTGGCCCATTCATTACCATCGTATAACCATCTATTGTATTGTTAACAAAAAGGGAATACAATATCATAGACACGAAAAATACATGTCTTCCTATTTACTCTTGAATCTTGATGACTTCGTTGCCCATGCCATTGGAAGTTTTCAGAGCAAGGTAAGATAATAATATTTATTTATAAATTAAAACAAGAACCTTTCTACCCATATAGGAGATTAATTTATTCCTTTGTTTCTTCGAAGTTAACATTAACGGGCAAAGGAAAGTAACATAGCGAGACAAGGACGTCAGCTGTTAATGTGAACGACCGAACCGTTGAGTTCGATTCATTTTTAATTCAATATGAATCATCGTGAACGCTACCTTTTAAGTTTTTTATTTGATTACGGCGGTGCAACCCTTTCTTACAAGTTTTTTTTCGAATTAATTGTTTTGATTTTTTTTGTTTACAGGCTGACTTTTTAATGTTCGTTTTTGTGTGAATATGTCGATGATTTAGGTACACTGTGGCTTTTTTACATAGTTTTTGTTACTTAGTTGTTCTCCCACGCAACTAATAATTTTGTGTTTGAACATCACCCATAGCTTTATCGCCTACGAATATCCAATAAGATGGAAATTTATAATTACCGTTTTGCGAATTCTATCGTTTTTAGCTAAGTATATATGTAGGTACTTCAAAAGCCACTTTTAGTGTAGTGTATCAACTTGTACCTACATAAATTAATACGCAGTGATTAATACCAATGCAATTTAACATTTCATGAATAAACGCTCATAAACCTATGCATTAAGCGCATATTAAAACAAATAGACACACTTTCACATTCTCTGTCGCATGACCGTCACAAAACGTGGTTACTCTATTCATTTTACTATTCCCATGGTAATAATAACTCTATTTATATACACATACGAGCCATAGTTGATCAAAACTATGGTTGCTACAATGATTAACAGTTTGCGTAACAAAGGACAGAAACGTGTACACAAAGCTATTAGCATTTGGGCCCTTTCGATTTGGTAATTTTTGTTGTGTTACCTTGAACTTGATAAAACATAATTATATTCTTTTGTTGAATGGTAAAATATGTAGAGAAACGACACAAAACGGTTATAGAGTTTGGAAATATCAGAAATCTATTGAATGTCTGAGAATCTATTTGAATCGATCATAAAACATCAATGTTTTCCGTAAATCCAAGGCTGAATCCTATCAAATCTGTTCCCGTCGATATCCGCGAGCGCGGACGTGATGAAATACCGCGTGCCTTCGAGATCGGTGGCATATTAGCTAACGTTGCACAAGCGTCAAGTAGGCCGCCACTATATCTGGAAGACCTTCACCCGCATTACGCCAGGCCACCGAGATCCCGAGGGACGTTACACGGTTAATTTAAAACATACAGACGAACACTTGATGCGCTACCGTCTAACCTCAAATGTATATCGGTTATCGCGGTGTTCTTCAGATTACAAGTTGGCGCCGCCCGCTAACGTTTTGGCACACACTAACATATTACGTTCTGCCAAGTGCACTTGCAGATAATATAATAAACTACTTGTGGTTTCAGAGAAATATTGATACAACTACACAGTCAAAAGCAACTTCTACTTAATTACCTATTTTTATCAATCCCTGCTACTAAGTCTGCATAGAGTACCGTACACGACACAGTTCCGGCCATGTGCATAATCCAACATTCGCGAGGTCAGCATTAGCAAACATTTGCCGATGTGCCGAGAATACATTATGAGATTAACAGGTGTTGTGTTTTAACTCACCTGCGCTCGCAAACTCTTGAGAGCAGGAAACTGTGCCAGTCGATCCACCTCATCCCACGTCGATAAGCCAGTATTGTTCAGGTTAAGGAAGCGGAGGCGCCTGGAATACCAATAGCATCAATGACGTGACGTTCAATGAAGCAAACAATATTAAAATTCTGAAGTTCAATAGGCCAATCAGTCAATGGCAATACACACATTGACTGACCCAATTGTTTGATGATAACAATTACAGATTATATTCACTTACGGGAAGGCATCGTGACTCTCCTTGTTGCCGTTATTATCACCACATTTTTCACAAGGGTCCGGTTCTAAAGTGGCTACTGGACAATCGTTAACCAAAAGGGTTTCCAAATTAGGGAAGGCATAGCCAAGCTTGGAGATTTCTCGCCAACTGCTGACAGGATTTCCAGAGAAGTGGAGTTTCTTAAGTTGTTCGTGAACGGGTTCGGTGACATCGACATTAAGTCGTGAACACGCTTCACAGTGGTCCTTCTCTTCAACTTCCTGCCCGCTCAAGTCTACATAGGAGTACTCGTTAAGGCTCAAATGCAACTCCTCCAGAGCTGGTAGAGCTTTGAGTAACGCGTAGACACTCGGCCAGCCGACATACGTAGAATTTAGAATGAGGTGGCTTAGAGAGTTCCATCTTGGTTGGAGAGTTAGTGCCGCTTGGATTTGCGCAGACAGACGGTTGAAACTCAAGTTTAAAAATCTGACTCTCGGCGTCTGTTCCAATATCGCAAATATCTGCAAGCAAAACTATGTGTTAGTCATACATAATTGAGGAGTTAACACGTAATACCGCGGAAATAGTTGCAGTCTATAACCAATAATTGGCACAGTTTGAAATAATTGTGGGAAAAGTGAGCTTATTGCAAAATGTTTGTAGACTGTGATCGTTGCTAAAAAGGCAAGGCGGTTAGAGTCGGGGTCTAATAGGTACATAGATGATGAACTTTTGATATAGTTTTCTTACTTCTTCCCACTCGCTAAGTTTGTTATTGGCTAGATCCAGTTCGACGACATCGGCGCACTTGTCGGCAAGGGCGAGAGCATCCCCGGCGCAGTCGATGTCGCAATCGTTGAGCACCAGTAGCGTGGGCACGCTGAGCCTCGGGGAGCGCTTCGGAACAAATATCGCGACTGGCATGTCATCTATAGAAGGGTTTATTTCGCCCTTCGCCCCGTATTTGCCCTCCAGTGCTTCGAGGAGCGACGGCATTTTGAATACCACCTATGATTCCTGTTTGCTGTACCTGTAACAAAGGAATATTGAAATATTAATAACGGGTCACTTTCTTAACTCTAAAATAAAAATATTATTTCCTTAGCCTCGTATATACGTATTGGTTTCATTGCTGAAGGGTGCTGACCCAAGTCTAATTTAGAACCGCCATAAAAAGCAATTACCATCTCAAATTGTTAAAGTTGATTGTCAGCAGTAAAATGCATAATAAATATTTAAAGGTCACTATCGTTCATTTACACAATCAAAGCCATCGAAGGTTCAATTTGAAATTAATTAATTGGTCAATATTAATGAGCGGGGTTTCCTTCTCGGTTGAACTCATGCGCAACCAACTAAATAAATACATAGTACCTGCGTAAAGCAATAAGCCAACAGACCGGAATATTTTCTCAAGGATTTGCATTGCCAGCTTATTATGAAGCTAGTAAACGTATCTTATGTTGACAAACATTTTAGCACGTGTAAAACGCGCTTACACTAATCTAATTAACGCATATTTTAGAAACCCAACCTTTGTGTACATAATTAACGCATAGACCTGCATAATAGCCTTAAACTTGACTTTGAACTAAATATAATATGTTCTCAATGCAAGAATTCTAACAAAGTTCCTATCAGAAAATAGCTAAGTATACGAATATCATTGTTTCATACGGTTCGTGTTTCAGGACGGTAAAAAGTACATTTAGTTTCCGATGTTTATGTGAGTTTAGGCAGCTAACATAATATTGTTTATGGTTTATTTTAGTTTGACTTGAGTTAATGTTTGATGTTATAAATATAAACCTTTACAAAACATTAAATACTTACATGTTTCATGTAAAAATATTATTGTAAATAGGTATTATGTTATTGTGAATATAGGTAAAATTAATACTTTATTTATAAGTATAAGTTAAGTGTAATGTGACGTTAAGTTAGGTATCTTCGGTATATACATAGTTATTAACTAGATTGTAATTTTTCAACATTTTTAGAGTGATTAATATGCCATGTATCTGTTATAAAGTGGTGTCTGTGAGGTGCGTAAAGCATTTTTCGGGGTTGAAAAGGTATAAATTAATAATAGAAGAATTGCATTACATTTCCGCTACCTCTTGGCGCCAAATTACACAATTATTAGAGTAAGCCTTGAAAATTAATCTATTTTGGTGTTGTCAGTTCTAAAATAGGCGATTGGTCAATCATAAATAGACGACTACTATTGCAATAATATTAAGATATCGACCGACAAAATTAAAAGATAAATTGAATTCTGCAATTATAAGAAATAACTAAGCATAATTTCAAGTATTGGTGGAGCAAGTAAAATGCATGACAATGATCGATCGCGTAACAAAAGAAAAGTAACTCATAACTAATAATTAAGCAAATTAAACATGCATTAACTCTTCTTCTTATTATTTATATTGTCTCACATCTGTCTTTATCAGATTACAAACTTTAGTTTAGCTGTCAATAAAAAATGTCACTACAAACGTTAGTAAGAAAATAAAACTATAGGAATATTAGAAGGGATGTTGCTCAATCCTAAGTAGTCGGGTTGCTGTCTGAGTCGTGGTCGTGACTAGCTTAGCCAAGGTCGAGTTCAAATGTGCATTAAACTTAATTACTGCTTTGTCTCACAGCTGCACCGATAGCAAACGACATTTCATGTACCTATTCGCTACATGCAATGTAGCTTTAGATTAATTATGTTAAAAAAGATTCAAATGAGAAAGGGAAGAATGTGCTAAATAGCTATTAAAAATATTCTTAAACTAAATTCTGTATTTGAAACCCTTAATACTTGGAGTTAGTTACCGATGAAAACAAAATTTTTATGTATGTAAGTACAGTAACTATTACAAGTAACATAGATATATGAATTACAATGATAATAATAAATTTAAGCGGTTTTATTTGAACACTCAACAAAAAATAACCTTCACAAACGCAAAGGGACAAAATTACAAATAGTGTTTGTAATAAATTACAAAAAGTCAAGTACAAGTCAATTATTTTATTCTTTAGAGCTTGTCTGGTATGTAATATTCGGCGAGACGTATCAACGATAAAGTCAAGGCTATTAGAATTTAGTTGGCTTACGGTCACACAATACCACGAGATATAACACGTCCCAGCTATATATTCCATAAGGGATTTCTAACGTTACTTGCAGTTTCAGTAAAAAACCAAGTCATTTTTCATCATAATCTTCAAAGGCAATGAAACTGACAGTATGAATCATTTGTATTCGACCTGCTTACATTACAAGACATTAAATTGTCAGTTTGTTGTGGAATATCAATAAAACATGACATCAGTACCGTAAATTGCTATAACCACGCATTACGTATGACATAAAATCCCGTTCTACATTTCCAAGGCGCTTATAATATTGCTATTGCGAGCGCTCGCGTTGGCTAACTGACGTCCATTGATTGTGCAAAGCATCATGAACATCGCGGATGTAATGCGATAGTAAATTAAACGTGCATTACGCGTCGCCTAACCTTTTTCATTGACAGACAGTGAGTATTGGAAAAATATGGTAGCGATTATGTCGGAAGCATAGGCTCGTAGAAAATTCACGACAAGAGAATGTGAATATTTAAAGTTCCTTGAACATAAATAAACATGCATGTGCTTCATGCTTTTTGGATTATACGTTTTGAAGAGTTCTACCGCTGTTTACTGCAGGCACTGGTGGATTCCTCGGAATTTTTGGCGAAATTATAAGGGCCTTCCCTTCTGCCACAGAAATTGAAAAACTAACAACTTTAGCTACCTGACCAAGGGCACCATCTACGGGGTTCGGACTTCGACTTAGTGTGCGTTACTAACAATATTTATCAGGCAAACAGTTAAAGAAGACTGGAGTTATGGTTTTAATTATTTACTTATATAGGCTTGCTTTTTTCGTGTCGATTGATATCAGTTTTCTATTATGTCTAACCTACACGTCTACATTCATTAAATGTTTATAATAATATCAGTAATAAATCAAAACGATAAAAGTCCGAAGACATAATAAAAATGTTATCTTCCTCGTTACTAGTATTAATAACCCTTTCGAATTCCGTAGCCGACGTGACATGGCATACATTAGAAACTTGTTCAGAGTCTCATTTGTAAAGTTCATTTCCTCTAAACGTATTACTGGATAGAACTTGAAGCAGTGACGCAGGTAGGTACAGTTTTCGGCAACTTGCACCACTGGCCATCGTAATAAGGTTAACCAATTCCGCTCTAGTTATTATTTACATAACACGTTATATTACCATCTCCACCTGCATCACAAACATGTATTATACTTATTTGGTAATTTTTGCTGCATATTTTTAGAAACATAACTTGGATTCTATGCCGTCACAGTTTAATACTATTTGGAATGTGTGCAAATTATGTTTTTAATTTTTTAGAGCTCTTAAAACTGTTCTTATAGTTGAACAGAAACTAGAAATCGATCGATAGCTTGTAGGACGGCACTCTAACAAATGATAAACCAGCGAAGAACACTAACTCAAGCTAGAATCAATATCAATCATTAAGGAAAATTCGTAGTACGATATTGAACAAGGAAGATAGAGCTTTTGATGATTTTATATATACTCAAAATGGCTTACTGAATTTCTGCCCTCAGTTTCTGCTAAGTACTTTGTTTAACCAATGTATGTAAGCGCCTTGATATTAATAAAAGTAAGTACCCAGGCATAATGTGTATTAAAATTTGTAATTTATATTTAGTTTATAATGCGGTTATATTAAGGTTGTTCCGAAAGCGAGAGTTAACCAAGGCCGGATGGCTGTAATAAAATTTTTGCACAACGTAATGTACTTAGATGCTTTTATTCTTTTTATAACATCTAATGATTGATTTACACTCCAATTATGTGTGTTATTCATTCACATGAAGGGTTATTTGGTTAAGTAAATAGCTGAAAGGTCTATCGATTATAAATATTGCAGAGGTTATTTTGTGGACGAGTAATTTCTTAGAATTTTGATACGTCTTTTCCTTAAATTGGATGCCGTCTGTTCTCTCTCTTTCTCCGATCATGCCTTCTTATCGGTATATGACAGTGGAGTAGAGACTGCAACAAAAACTTTGATAAAAATCTCTTGTGCAGTTGACCAGTATCTTTTGAGGTAGGACGCCAGAATTCGATCAGGGAGTAGATTATTCAAAGTATTAACATAGGTACTCCTCCTATAGGTATCTTTATAAGGCTAAGTCTATCTAGATAGCGCAAAGACAAAGCGCTATACATCCTCGTTGAAACAATGAGGCTAATAAAATTAATTGTGCACGTTGTTGAACACTTAGAAACCAAAGGATACCTACCTAGTGGAATAAATATACCATTAGGTACCCGACTAACACGTTAATGTCGTGTCATACTAGTACTCAATTGGAGTTTCGTGTCACGAATATTGCAGCAACTCAATATTCAAGTTATCATTATCATGTTTATTGACAAACCGGAAAAAAATAAAGAGCTATTGAAAGAGCGAACAATATCTTAAAATATTTCAGCATAGTTGTGAATGCAAACGCATAGGCACAGTAAAGATAATTGTTAATTTAGTAATAATTTTAAGTAAAGTAATCCTTAGTATAGACTATAGAGTGATTGTTCGCAGCAGCGAACGGATATTAATGAACTATATACAGCTTCATACAAATAAAAGCCGATTATACTTATAAAACCAGCTAAGATTTCTTTTAAAATTTCTTGATTCATTTAACCGTAAACCTATTTGTATAAACAACACAAACAATATCTCATCTCGCATCTCATGTGCATTTGTTTGCGCATAGGATTGCTTACAAGAAAACAAAAGAACGTAGACGTTGAGGTTTCCTTTGTGGAATAAATGAGAATTCATCCAGGGTGGCCACCCTGTCGGGCGTCGCGACGGTAAAGGGCGGCGAACCTAACGTCTCGACTACCCACACTTGAGCTAAACCACTTTTTGCTTAAAATGTCTGGATCGATAAAATATTGGAAAAGATTGACCAGGCACTAAGAGGTGATTTATGTAGAGCTTAGCTGCCACCTAGACGGTTCACTGATCCAAAAAATCACAAAGACAGTATTCCATTTAATTTACTTTTCAAATATTCGATCAACATCAGAAAAAATAATTTTAATAAAGAATTTCTGCTTTAGCTCAAAATAGTTAAGTTTTTTGCGATTAAGTGGCAAAAAAAATACCATCAGAAGTGACGCGACCAAATTGTTCACGCTTGATAATCGCTCACATGACCTTCACAAACATTGACAAATGTAACAAAAAATATTGTGAATCCTAATGTAGCTACAGTACTGCGTAGTACTTGATGCGCGGTTTTGTATTCAAACCTGTAGATTTATTTGTAAACAAAGGCTTGCTAGAAATAAAATTATCAGGTTTTTCCTTTAGACACACATTGTTTGGGTAAATAGTTGTCATTATGTTTCTACAAACAAATTGCGCGCAATTTTATTTTTCATATACAGGACAGTCGCCATAATAACGCTGACTGACAAGTGTAAAGATTTAATAATCGAACATAGATGAAACATTTCTAACACCTTTAATACCCGTGCTATTAATAAGTGGTAGATTACATTATTAGCACCATTATAGCTAAGTGAGCCCTCAGGCAAAATCGAGAGAAATTTCCATCACTGCTCATTTACCAACATTCCATACCGGTTTTAAGTGTTTTCGTACGATTCTAGGTAATTACTTCGATTGAAACTGAGGATTGTGATGTTTATGTTATTACGTAAATCGCGAAGGTCACAAATGATAAACAGTGAAATATGTAAGACGAATCACACGTGCGGCAAACATTACCTAATACTGATTAGAACACTACATTTCTACCGTGTTTAGAACTAGCTTAAGACTGCCCAGAGTGACCAGTCGCCCGCAGATAAAGAGTTTCATGATATCAGTGTAGGAAATGCGATGGCCATAGTATAGCCATGTTTAAAATACTGAGCTGCAATTGCTTTACGTAGGAATATTACTTTTGTAAAGATTCCAAAGTCTACCAAATTTTACAAATTATTGGCGCCCAAACATGGGGTTTGGATGTTATATCGCAGGGAAAATTAAAGCAAAGGTTCTTAAGAGTTAATTTTAGTAAAGAGGTGATAGAAACTAATTACACCGTGAAATATACCTGCAATCTGCATATTTTATTTCAAACTAATATTAGTTGATTATTTTTAACTACCTTAAGCCGATTTCCGAACTACCTATACCATTTACAAGTCAGAACTTGTTTAATTGCTGTTTTTTTATCGTGATGATAAAATTAATTAGAATAAGACCTAGGTTCAGTTTATATTATATTGTTCTGATATAAACACATGTTACAATGCTTTACTAAATTCGCACGGCGGTAGCAAGGACGTCTCACTATTTCTGAACGCGATGTTGCAATGCGCGGGAATTCTATGCTTTTGTCGTACGATTATGGTGGAGCCAAGATTTAAATAATATTATGTTCCAAAAATTTCACAACAAATCGGAGGCGTTTTTGCAGACTCCGACACAACAAAATAATATATTTTAAAAATATTCAGAACGAAATAGTTTCGCGGTAAAGCAATGCTAATTGTAACGATTTTGTTAATCTTATCGAAGCTTTCAACATAGCTGCCTAGTTACTAGTTTTTATTACTAACGTAGGTAAAACACGGCAACTAGTTTTCCCATATGGAGCAACAAAGGAATGCCTAGGCAATAATGAAGACACTTGTTACGGAATCGCTCCACCATTATCATAATGTTAATTGCTCAATAACAGAAGCTATTACTAATTGGTAAAACAATTTGGACATGCTTTTGTTACTAGGAAGTATTTAGGTGATATACGCGCGAATACAATTATATGGGTCACGGTCATAATCGATAACACAACTGACCATGTATAACGGGCCCGAAAAATATTACATCATGCTAATTAACTGAATAAAGAATAGATGCTTTTTTGTTCAGATAAATTTTATCATTTGTAAAAAAGGGCGGGAGTACAAATAATTTATATAGACAATTTGTATTTATGTGGAAGGGTCGAACAACCCTACCTTAAAATAGAGACTATGGGTAAAATATTGCTTACTCAACCGATAAGTTCGATTGCGCATTTTATCACCATCTACCTATTTACCTAGAACAAGGAAGTTGTTTATAGGTACATGGCGTCATCGAAACCAGTCGTGTCTAGTTTTTCAAAAAGGTTTGTTGTTGCGTTTCTTCATATTTATGTAAAATATTATTGATATGTTATAAAGCTAAAAAAAAGAAGCTGAATATGTACTTACCAAAACATAGATTCGATTTCTAAAACTGGTATTCCGTTTTCACTAAATAACGGCACAATTTAACCGATCAATAGATACTTAAAAAACTAGTTTTCTTATTTTTAATTAGTTATTCTATAAAAACCTTTAAAAAACTGACCTTTATGTTCCACCACTTTTATAAACAAAGACTTTTATCGCACTTAGTTTGATGCTTGATTTTCAAAAAATTCCGCAATAAAAATATACACATTGAGTTTCACTATAATTTTAAATAAACGAAATCAGCTGTTCACATTTTCTTTTAGGTGCGCCTTGAAAAGATTTTCATACGATCCTCCAAACGCACTGAAATGAAATGACAAGAGAATGTTTACATCAATACATTGCACAGACGCAATGCCTGTTTCCACGCACACTAGCATGAGTTTGTGTACCTACAAGAGCGAAATATTGACTGACTAGAGTGGGGATGAAAGAGGTCAATGACGTTTACGTTTCAAGTGTTGCGTGAGAAGGACAGAGTTCTTCTATCCAAACCATAGTTGAGAAGGAAACACAACAAATCATATAGAAAGGTACGGGTAAGTAGAGATCCCAATATCGTGGATTTTATGTGATTATTTTATAACCAAAACATATTTTTATGTAAGTAGGCTAATTAGTTCGCAAATATTTTTGAATGTATTTATTACATAGATATGTTTTTATCAACTTTATCGATTTAAGAGAACATCGACTTATTGTAAAGCACATAAATATAAGATACCTATCTGTTTAAAAATATAATAAGTAGTAGTAGTAGTAAAAAATAAATCAAAGTTACAGCATGCAAACCAAAGTCGAGAGCAATTTACTTACTTTCTACGGGAAAATATGTCCCAACTGGCTTACCTTCAAAATCTATTTAACTTTGATGATCATTGATTATATAAATTTTAATATTGTTTATTTTTACATTTTATGTTATTTTATCTCTCAACAACTTCAGGACTAAATGCCTTCTTAAACAAAAAAATAAATAAATGTGATGACGTGTAGCCTGCCAGTCCACTAAATATATTTTAAAGTTAAAATTCAGTCGTTACAACTAAAATATGTTTAACATAAAAGAAAACCACAAACATTTAATGGAATTATACCTTATAGCACGTGTTACATAAATTAATAAATTTTATCATTTTGGGACTTCGATCAAGTCTTTAGTAAGTTTTGTTACAACTCTACACCTCCAATGTTCCATATCCGGATATACAGATCTTTAACACAGGGCGTTTGCGATGTAGCTGAGCACTGTATAGTAAACATAGACAAGTTTACTCATTTATTCGTAGACAGTATTCCTCTAAGCTGTCACCTGTCACTGTATGTCATAGTGTCAAGTCAGCTGTGAGTGAACTGTCAATAATGTCAATGTCCAGTATCCGCGTTAGGAATTTAAAGTTGTAAAACAATATTTTTTTATCATTTTTTCTGAACTTAGTTGTAGAACGATAATGATAATTCGATATTATTTATGATAAGAAGTTGTTCGTTATAAATATATTTACAAGTTTTTTTTTAGTTATTGTCATTCATTGATTAATCAAGTAAGTAGATAATCTTATTTTTAATCAACCTTTTTAGTGTTTTATCAAATATCTTACATAACTTGGGTACTTACATATTTAATGGATAAATTCATGTATTGTACGTAAAACTAAATGCATGTAGTTGTCGGGTAAGTAATTCTCTGCTTTCTTTCTTACTGTTTTAAACAATTTAGTATTCTTTAAACTTGTTTTTATCTTTCGGCAATATAAACAATTTTAACATAGCAACAACTTGTAATGTGCATTTCGTTTCTTATCATTATAATACATGCACTTTCGGTGAATTTTGTAGTTAGTTTGTAATTTCAACAGGTTTTTGTAAACAATATTTTTAGGTCATTGCTTTGTTAAAACATTTCTTACTATGATTGTGTGACTTAGGTAGGTATTGGATATATTCGCTGGATCGCCAGTTATATTTTCTGGAGCTCTAGGTATATTAAGATCTCATCAGCTCAAACTGGAATATCAAACTGTTTAATAAGTAGGTAGTTAGGTACACAATAAATCTGTATGTTTGTTATTGTTGTCCCATAATCCTAAAGTAATTAATAATGTCCCTGTGATCATATTTTGTTCATAGTGTTTAACTGCCCTAACTATTTTCTTCAAGGTTGACCCTGCTATTAAAATATAATATTTGCAATCATTTAGTTTCTTAGCTCTATGCAATATATTACACAGCACTTTTACTACACAATAACAGCAGCATATTTTATTGATTTGTCAGTAAGACAGTTGTTGATTCAGTATGTTGGTAAATACACTCAGTGCACAATATGAGTGGGCAAACAATGAGTAATACTGACCAGTTAGCAGTGATTCAAATTGTCTTGTGTGCGAGAGTTGTGGCTCTGTACTGAAATTTGTTCAAGAGAATAGTTAATAGAAATTATCAGGTTGGTAATTGAATTTATCTGTAATTAACTATAGGTTGCTAGAGATTCTATAAAAAAATAGTGTTGAAAGAAATAATTGATGGCAAAGCACTATTGTTTACATGCACTTGTCATGACAGTTCTGATCTTCTCCTTTAAGAAGTTTATTCCTTCATCAAACAAATCGGATAATTCTTTTTTATGTTCAAATCAATGTTTCCACATGAGTTTTTGGGTACATAAAAAAAAAACATGTGTCCAATATTTTTATTAATCCACCCGTCAGACATTAGATTTAGTGATTATTTCTATTATGTTGACAAGTCATAAGACTGTATTTAAATTAATAAGTATTAAATAAACTATTTACTTGTAAACCTGCAATTTTCCTGTTTTTTCTGCATAAAAATATTTTAATTGATGAATGAAAAAAAGCTGCATTTCTCACCATTGTTGCGTTAATTTTTAACAATCAAAATATTAGGATAATATGTTTTGAATTTGATATAAACAGTAACAGTGAACAACAGTTTTAATTGCCCTTTGCCTTGGTGTCATGTTTTCACGACGGGGTCTAAGTCCAAGCCTGCTAATTCAATAAAGGGATTTTTTTATTATTTAATTTATCTATTTAATTGTTGTCGCACTGAAGGGCAAAGGCCTCCATTCCAATATTCCACTATGTACGGCCTATTGTTTTTTCGTACCTAGTTGAATGAGGCATGATGAGGCAATTTTCCGCCAGAGGCGCTAGTCGCACGTGATGTCCGAAATGTCAAATTTCTTAGTTTGTTGGTTGCTTTAAAAGCTGACGCCCCAGTGGTGCCAACTGGTGAGCGCAATAATTGTAGCCCTCATTCGTCCCGCCATTTCACTCGGGGTCTTGCTCGTCGCTGCTTTATGGTAAATGTATTCCACTGAGTGGATATTATGGCCCACGAATTTTTGGGCTAGCGGCAAACGTGTCCGGCCCAGTCCCACTATTAGGCTCGCAGCTTTTTGACCAACGTCAGCGATTGGGTTTTGGAGATTAGAATAGAAAAGTAGGTATTACATACAATTTGGTAGTCTCCAAAGTATTGTTGTGCCTTGTACAAGGACATATTATTGCAATAGCAGAATTCGAATCTCTAGCTCTAGATTTCTAGTACAGCTCTTTTGGCTGAAATGTAACTGAAACTAGGAGGACTAACTGTTAGGAGCCCGAACTATTGGCGCTGGTAGGTGTTTATATAAAAATAGTATCTACCCATCTTCCTTTCCTGTGTACAGATAAATCTCTGGTTCTAAGTAGACATAATTTAATATTGAAGCAGCTAAAGTCTGCAAGAATTTATTTTTATTTATGCTCCAAACCCGAAGCTGCCAAACTTCTGCCTTTGGTTACGTCAGGCCAGTACTTTTTAAAGAGATGACATGCGTTACATTTATCCAGGAAAATATACACGGGGTAAAATTCGGGGTAAATCAGTATGACAAAACAGAAGTCGTTAAAAGTAATACGAGAAAAGGAAGAGAACTGTAGTGTACTTGTGTGCTTCATAGAACACGTAATTTCAGTTGTGTTAACGAATTTAAGACCTGTTTACCACTTGATTCAATCTTTTCCTTTAATGAGGTGTATAGTTATATTTTCCTTGATTCATATTTACTTGTATATAAATTGTGGTGGTTTATACAATTGGACTCATTGTTATTTTTACGTTCTGTGGCTAGTTGTTTTGTTTATGTGTTTTAAGTGTACTTGCAATTTATTACTTGTGTTGATATATGAGGTAATTTCTTTGTTATTTATTACACCTTTGTGGTTTCTAAATGTTGTGGGTATTCAACTCCATAAATCTATATCAATACATCCTTGACGTGATTAGTTTTTGTAAGTGGTTATGAGTTTGTCTTGAAACATTTAAAGTGGTTCTGTATGAAGTATATATTATACGTAATGTTTTTCTAACCGTGTCTTAAACATAAAAGAAACTAAAGAACAAATTTTAAAATAATGAAGAAATTTTATCTTGTAGCATTCGACTTGCAATTTGAATAATTTGTACATTACAAATTAAATATACCGAGTCGATAAGCGCGGTTTTCGTATTTTTTGTTTGTTTTATAGACTTAATTATTACTCAAGTAACGTTCACATAAAACATTAAGGTTCAATGTCGAATATTAATTCCATGGCTAGAGCAATACTACAGCAATCATAAGAAATCTGATGAATGATAAAATAAACATACCTTAATATTACTTAAACAATATTAAACCTGTCATGTTACTATATAATACGCACACGAACGTACGAACTGTATCCGTGCAAGAAGTTATTATCATTGTGTAATAAGTTGTGTTCGGTTCAGGATGCTGCAGAAACTGTCATTTGGTGGTTGGCGGATCGCGGGCGCGGTGTGCTCGCTGTCTAAGTCCGGTGTTCGAGTTAGACTCATGTCTACAGCCATGGATAAGACACAGACTTTCTTTTTTAGACAGGTATGTGAGCGATTTCTAATTTAACTGTCGTATTTATTGTGAACAAAAAGATATTTACATGTATTTCACTATTTTGTGTATTTTTGGTTGTTTTTGTTGCTCCACTCTTTAATTTAAGTTATAAATTTAATATAATGAGTTTTAAATATTGTAACACCTGATATCATCTGTTTTCTCAGTTGTGCGTGATTCTATTAAAATCACACGCGTAAAATAAATGTCTTGTAACTAGTAAGTAGAGTAATAGACAGTGTTGGATATAATTAGTAAAAATCCATCTGTTTAATTATAATATTTTACCAAGACACCGGTAAGTTTATTTAACCTCCTTTTTCCCCGGTTAGATTAAAATGAATTCTATATAATTGATAGCTATGAAACATCACTTAAATCGTAAGAAAAAAATATATTGTCTTTGGATAGTACATGTGTTGTACGTATTTAAGTGTATTAAGTTCAAACTTAGGTTGAAAGCAATTCAGTCAGGTCTCAGTCGGGTCAAATAAAAATGAACTAATTAATAGTGCCATGAGACTTTTATCGTTACCAAACATTGGTTATTGGTTGATTGAATATTTGTTAGTTTTTGATTTTCGTGGATTAATTACCATGACATATCCGACACCTATCTGGTTTAGTGGTCTGGACGAAGGTATGACTTTCGATGAATTAGAATAGAATAAAATATATTTATTCGCTAGAGACATGGAACGTTTATTGTTGGGAATGGTGAAAGTAATCTATCTTAGGTTGGCTGTTAGTTTAAAACTTTATAGCTTACAGTCGTAAATCTTGATTGTTTTTCGTTTTTTAACCGATTTAAAAAACCAGGAGGTTCTCAATTTTTTTACTATGTATGTGTTCCGATTACACCAGATTTCTTATCCGATTTACGTGAATATTTTTTTGTCCGATGAGGAATAGTTGCTATTTGGTCCCATAAAAAAATAATTTAATTTTAATATAAGTATAAATATTAATGGATAAATATAAAATAAATAAATCCTACTGAGGTCGAGTATTCTAATAAAATGCATTTTATATTCTAATGTACAATTATAGTAATTATAAACTATGCGATGGTTAGTAGCTTATATCCCTGCAATTAGTCTATGTAATAACGGTAATAACCTAATGAGGTTTAAAGTTTACGTCCGCTAATGGAGCAATACAAAGTTAAACTTTTTATATGGATTGTGTGTCAGGAGTTATGTTTTATTACTTTTAGGTAATTTAGGTAATTTAGGATGAAGGCTAGACAAGTTTTTTCCATGGCTTCATCGGGTGCTTAGATGACTAAGAACATTGTAAAACAAAAAATATGCCATGTAATCATGTGCACCATTTATTTCATACTAGCTGTCCCCTGCGACTTTGGCCGCGTGTTTTAGTTTCAACCGTTTTTTTTTTTTATTTTTGCAACATTTTTCATTTATGCTCCGCTCCTTATTGTCGCAGCGTAATGTTGTGTAAAAAATTATATAGCTTATAACCTTCCTTAATAAATGGGCTATCCAACACTGAAATATTTTTTAAATCGGACCAGTAGTTCCTGAGATTAGCGCGTTCAAACAAACAGACTTTTTATATATTAATATAAATTATACGCAATTTACATCATTAAAATTTGTACTATTCTTTTAATCAGTACATTTAGTTTATATCATCGTATTAGTTTACCATTCTCAAATTGTTGATAGTTATACCCGTTCAGGTTTTCTTCAATATTATGACATAACAGTGTAATTTTAGCTGTTTGTAAGAGAATTCTCGCTTTGTCGCGTGACCCAGAAGTGTGTTAGTAAATAGTGTAAAAATTCGCACCTATATCGCAGCCAAGTCCGGTCTTCTGTGGGTGACACTACCAGCTTCATTGTGACGGCCGGCTTGAACCAGGGAGCCGATCTTATAGATGAGACAATTAGGACCGACTTGGCTGTTACATCTACTGTAGGTACATAGCTCGGATCAATTCAACATACATCCCAGGCGCACCTTTCATCTTAAGGGCCCACGACAAAACTTCATGAGGAAGTTGCTCGTATGCCTAAGTTCTAAAAGTGATTTATTAGATATTCTCTTATACCTGGTGATAATGGACGCTCTTACGTCAGAAATTCAGGAAGATGCACCGTATGCTTGTCGTCAACGATATTGTGCTAAATGCCAAGAGTCGCCCAGAGGTCCAGAGCAGATTGGAGATGTGGTGTCAGAGATTGGAGTATGTTAGCCTGTGGTTGAACAGAACCAAAACACAATATATGTATTGTGATTTCGGCGGTCTCTCATGCCCTGTAACCTTAAATAACTCTTGCCGGAATACCCCTACATGCCCGGCATGCTCTGACTTGAGGTACTTTGGGTCGCTAAGCCAGCGCGACGGTATTGTAGACGGAGACGTTAAACATCGGATCAATTCAAGTTGGATAGAATGGCGACAGGTCACTGGAACAACTTGTGACCCACGGATGCCCCTCAAGTTAAAGGGAAAATTGTACAAAACCCTAATTAGACCGTATTTAGGCCTGTTGTAATGTATGGATCGAAATGTTGAGCCCTAAATAAGACCGATGAAAGAAGATTACATGTAGCGGAGATCAGAATGTAAAGATGGACGTGTGAAGTGACAAAATGGACAAAGTAAGGAATAAATATATTAGAGGAAGTTTGGAAGTGGCACCAGTACCAGAAAAACTGAAAGGAAATCGCCTAGCTTGGTATGGGCATGTAATAAGGAGGGATGAAATGCATGTGGAGGACTGGAGAGAAAGAGGAAGGCCAAAAAAAGGTGCATTGATTGTGTGAGAGATAATATGAAAGAAAAATCAGTGGAGGGCAGTATGACCGCTAATAGAGTGGAATAGAAGGAGAAAGCATTGTGCGTCGACCCCAAATAAATTGGGAAAAGGGTAGGAAGAAGAAGAAGTTAAATATTTCGTTTAGTTTAAAATAATGTCGCATTTGTTAGTGTACTTAACTGATTGTTGACAGTTTATGATAAATGTCAAAAATTAACAACAGTGTTTATTGCTTCACATTCATACTTTATGTTTCTATTGAAATTAACTGCGAGGTGTTTATTATATCTATTGTTGTATTTTAAAATAACGATAGTATTGTCAGAATTAGCTATTGAAGATATCAAGTAGTTTATTTACGAGTAAATCCACAAAGAGACTGATAATTCTCAATAAAGAATGCTATTGTAAGGCAATGTTAAGATAATGATATAATTGAATTAACTACGTCAGAATGTAGGGGACATCCGTTTAAGATCAAGAAAAACAGAAGTTGTATATAAAACCAAAACAGGACAATAATTTATCTGAAAACGTAAAATTAGATATTTCTTTGGATTATACTTTATTTTTTACTTCATTTTGGTGTTTTATACTGTTCATCCTCTTTAAAACCTGATGACGCGTTTTCCCTTTTTTACAAGATTTTTTTTAGAAGGTCCGCGCATAATCATTTATAATCATCTGTACATGTGAGGATACAAATAATAGAATTTCATAGCTATCTGACAAAAAAGTGTATTCAGAAAAAAGGGGGTAAATACAAGATATTTTTGAAGTTGTTCACGATAAGGTGAAGTGCTTACCTGTTTGCCTTTATTTATTTATTTAATACTTTATACACAAATCAGTACATAGGCGGAATTCGTGCCTAAAGGTGTTTTCTACCAGTCTACCCTAAGGTGATGCAGAGAAAGGAAACCTTTCCTACTTAAAAAAACGACCATACAGGTCACCCATTGATAGTTTCAGCTAATGCCACATTTTATATGTATCTTCCTATTTTATATCACACTCATAACTTTTCCAGTTATTCGACACGGTGAGCAGTACGTACACGTACTTGCTGGGCGACCCGCGCACCTGCGAGGCGGTGCTCATCGATCCCGTGCTGGAGCACGCCGAGAGAGATGCCGCACTCATCAAGGAACTTGGATTCAAGCTGGTATATGCATGTAAGTGTTATTGTGGGAGACATTTTGAATTAGAGTGAATATTATTCAATTCAATTTAATATATATTTATTTCGGACATTATTTTATCCATATTTTTGTTAGTAATTACAATGACTTTATGAACTATGTTAGTATTTTAAATATTTATGAAACTTAACAAAAGCCTCTCCAAGTTGACGGACGTCGAGTGCACAAATGTGTGTGTATATTAGTTTTCCTCTAGGTTTTTAGTGTAATGTGGGAACATCTTTTCTTCTTGCGCCTAATTTGATTCTAAGCTATGTTTGGGTCGAGTTTAAGCCTCAATCGAAGTTGAAACTATTTTTGCTACTCCTCCTATTTACTTCTTCTGATTAATTTCGTTACGGGTTCCCCGGTTCGCCGACAGTTAGACAGTTACTCGTTTCCCTGAGATACCTGTCTCGGTGGTATTATTGGACTATCATTATAGATCCTGGTTTACAGAAGTTGCAATGTATATCTAGTAAAAAGGGTTTAGGGGAAACCCTTTTTACTAGGCAATAAAACATCATTTAAACCATAAAATAATGTGTTGATAATACTATAAGCATTTCATCAACGTTCCGTTATAGTTACCGGTTCCGTCGGATGGAGAAATTTATGCTTGTGTTCTCTAAGCATAAAAAATCAATATAAAGTCTGCACACGTACATTTTCTACCACTCTAAAATTAGTACACTGCATTAATGATCCATAAGTACTCTTCTAATACTGTTTTTTTTCCTTCTTTTCAGTGAACACTCACATGCATGCAGACCACGTGACAGGCACGGGCAAGCTCAAGTCCATACTATGCGAGACGAAGAGCGTGATTGGTAAGGCTTCAGGTGCTCAAGCGGACATACATCTGGTAGACGGCGATGTGGTCAAGTTTGGAGGCCATCAGTTGCTGGCGACGGCCACTCCTGGACATACCAATGGATGTTTGACTTATATTTGCCATGAACAGGTTGGTGGAAAAGCAGAGATCCACGCATCTTTAGTTAAATCCAATGGCGTGTGGCGTTACGTTATTTCAATTTATTGGGTCTGTCTCAAAACGTTCACTTCGAAAAATGTGTACCGGACGTAAAATGTGCAGTTTTTGCATTTCCTGTAAAGATATCTTTATATAAGGGACAAATCTTAAAGGGGCATTTTGCAATATGAGCACGTATCTACATACAAAACTACAACGGATTCGGATGAAATTTGGACCCAGATAGTTTACAACCTAAATTAATATTTATAATGCTTTTTACCCCGATAAATTTATGGCAACGGAAATCACGGCGAGTAAAACCACGGAAGCATCTAGTACATTAAAGAGACAGGTTTCGTATTCATCTGACATCAAAAGTGCAAAAGTATAAAAATTTGAACTTAAAACTCTTCATATTTCAGGGCCTAGCATTCACGGGCGACACCCTCCTTATCCGCGGTTGCGGGCGCACTGACTTCCAGGAGGGCTCCTCCGAGAACCTCTACAACTCTGTCTACCAGCGCATCTTCACGCTCCCAGACCATTACCTACTATACCCGGCACACGACTACAGAGGACAGACTTCCACTACGGTGTGGGAAGAGAAGAAGTATAATCCTAGATTGACGAAGCCGCTGAAGGAGTTCATCACTATTATGGAGAATTTAAAGTTGCCGTACCCTAAAATGATCGGTGAGTGGTTTCTTGCATTAGATACTCCAATTTTTTTCCACCACGTTCCTTCGAGACTCTCTACAACTCCATGCATGCACGCGCATCTTGTTACTTATAATAATATGATCTCTGAACACATAATCCCTTTTTTTTTACAGTAATTTAATCAATATCTATTCTGCTGTGCGTAAAATCTCTATACTAGCACCATCTATTATACGTTTTACAGAACTAATATAATTTTTTCGTTTCAGACAAAGCTGTGCCCGCCAACAGAGTTTGTGGACTACATTATTAATATAGTCGGACGAAGTATTAAATATATATTCACATAGGTAGTTCTAAACAAAAAAAATGGGGTAATAACTTAACTACTTTTACTAATGAGGCATCAAAAGCCAGTGATACTAAAGTTATAAAAAATTGTTTCTCTTATATAGAATTATATTTTTGTTATATGATCATAGTTATATAAATCAGTATCAGTGTGACCAGTGTCAGTTCGACTCGCGACACTACCGCCGCCGCGTCAGCTCATGATTAGGGACTCCTATTGAGTCAGAAACTAGTCGGGCGATCCCGAGAATATACGTGAGTAAACCGTTTGGTTTTAAATAATTAAGTGTGACCAACCTTTAAATACTATTCTCTATACGCACATTAGGGTTTATTTATTTTGTATAAAGGTTCTGTCATTAGAAAATCATAGCAATAACTTCATAAACATGTACTATAGATGCTACATAACCAATTATATGAATATCATCAATGATTTTATATATAAAAATAAGACAGATATGTTATTAGACCTCCAATTTTGAGGAATTGAAATAGGAAGTTTTCAATAATAACTGTCTCTTTTACTTACAAGCACGGTTCCTATATTTTTTACTATTCATCACTGAAACTTGACAAAATTTTGACATATACCAGCGCAATCGGATTTTAATCGTCGGTAACTATGAAGGTAAAATATCTTGTGTATATAATTATCATTGAATAGTATATCATTCTGTAATAAACCATATTGTATATATTAACGCACTTTTACAAATGTTAGAGATACTTATACTCTGTTATAATTATTCTTATTTACCAAAAACATGGTTAAAATAATTGTTTTTTTTTTATAAACTCACGATCAATATATTTACAAATTTATTCTTATTGAGTCACTCAATTATGCTCAATACTGTTGGCTGATTAAGGTCTAAATCAGTATTTACCATATTAAACCTATATACTCTTTAACAGTCAATTGTAATGAATAAAATATGTACATTGTCTATGGTTAATATAGAAGTATTTTTTTAATTTTCGCCAGATAGATAAATAAAAAATATCAGAATCGTATTTTTTCTTTTTTTACGTCAATAAAAACTCGTGATGATTCTTTGATTTGCAATGTCGCAAGAAGTCACGATTTTGTACATTTGGTTCTAAAGCATGACGTCATTAAACCTAACTCCTAAACTTTGATTAGCTTTATCTACTTAGTTTTTCTTTTTGTGAAAAAGTAAAAAATTGACCAATATTTTTTTTTATTATCTAATTGTATATTTATGTATAGGTTATTTTTATACTCTAATACACAAAATAGTCTTACTATGTATTTTTGTAAAGTAATTGTTATGATATTATGTTATCTTTGAAATGTTATTTATCATTATTTAAGCAAAAATGTTATAGTGACAATTATTACTACTTGTTTTTATGTGAATAAATATTGTTGGTTAAATAAAATTATATTGTTTCCATTTCTGAGTTTGTATATGTATAATGTATCGGCAAAACCGCAAAAATCTTATCACAGTAATTGTATTTAAAGTGTACATCTACGCTAACATTATAAAGGGTAACGATTTGTATATTTGTACAAAATAAACTTAAAAACTACTAGACCTTTTCTAGTCTTTCACAATTATAATGCTACCATTGCCGTTGCTGCATTATGCCTGAGTAACATAGGCTATATTTTTTAATCCCGAAATGTTGAACCCGGGATGGGCCGCTGATATTTAATGAAGCTGAATGAATGAATAATATCGGGCATATCGGGATATTCTGAAAATACAGCGAGCAGACAAGAGGTAGAATCGTCCTATCTTCTTAGCGCGATTCTGTAGTGAGTAACAGTCTTTATTTAGTAGGTACAACAGACAAATTGCAAAATAACATTTTATTAAAGCAACACTACAATTTTAAAGTAATCATAGAAAAAAAAATCGTTGGTTGCCTGTAAAGTCGGTATACGGGCGAAAGTTTTACGTGACAACGACTGTCAATGTCAATGTCTGTCTCTCTCGCTCTTAGGCGGGCTAACCATGCCCGAGTGGAAGGGACGCGTGCCTCTCACTCGCTCTCATTGTGAGCGCATAACGTGAGCGGAGCGTTACCCAGTTTCTTGAAGTGTCACCCGGCAAACCAATTTATAAGACGTTGTCACATCAAAAATTGATATAAAATCAAAAGCAAATATGGAGTAACAGTAGTTTCGGAGCAAATTGGGTGACACACGGACGGACAGACACACGAGTGATCCTACAAGGGTTCCGTTTTTACCTTTTGAGGTACGAAACCCTAAAAATAATGAGGTGACAAAAGAAGTGCTCAAAGTAAATGAAAAGCATTTACAGAATAGGAAAACATTGCAAGTAAATCTGTGCAAATAATAATGGTAAGTTATAAGTTGCTTCTGCCCCAGGGGGCAGGAATGGTGTGTAATTCAAGCCTGCCGTTTGTTTGACATTTCATTAACGCGGTCTTCCCGGGGGCAGTAAGTACCTCCTACCCGGCAACGGCCGCGGCTACCCCATGTGTAGGGTAGCCCTGACATTAGCCAAATGTCGCGGAAACAGGGGACGCAATTATTATTAATGGCCGTTTTGATATATCGGAAGTGATTTACAAGTTTTATAATAATAATTTCAAATCTGGATTAAGTGCGGTTTTGTTTTAAGACAGGGAAAGATCTTAAAGCCTAACTAGTTGATATACACGCATACATCATGCAGATTTACGTTGTCTATAAAATATATGTGGATATCTTTAATATTGTACTTGATCGTATTAGTCTGGGGTGGGCTTTCAAGAATTACTTTCCTACCAGTCATCCTGGCGATGAAGTAACTCTCTAAAGAATTATAGACTGTAGGGATTTCCAATTACTATTTATTGGGCTTGGGAATTGCTAGATGCGGCTATATATAAGGCACAGAACATTATAATGTGTTTATCCTTAGAGTAAAAACAAGTTAACTATAATAATAAATAATATAATAATATTAATATCTTGGGACATCTCACACACGGTCATCTGATCCCAAACTAGGCAGAGCCTGTGCTATGGCAACCAGACAACTGATAAACATACTTATATATTTCTAAATACATACAAATTATAGATAAATTACACCCAGACACAGAACAAATGATCGTGCTCATCACACAAAGATTTCTCCTGGGTGGGAATCGAACCCACGACCTCCGATTTAGCAGTCAGGGTCACTAACCACTAGACCAACAGGCCCGTCACTATAGAGTGCGCATATCAAGTATGAACTATGTTTAATATAATAACTATATTGGCTATGGCTAGGGTACTAGTATTAACAAATAAAAACGTAAAATTTGTTTTAAAATAGGGCGTGCCGTTTTATTAAAACTATCTTAAAACCTAAAAACCATCGATATTTTCACATAAAAGTCTGTCGTTGCACGGAAAATCACTTAAATCAGTAAACGAGTAAGTAGTACTTACAGCAAAAAATTTGCTTACGCTCAGTACATCGGGCTATCCTTGTATATGTATACTCTAAGTGTTCATCACTTAAATAAGGTACCTCCAAGAGTACATCTGTTTCTTTGGGAATTAGATTGTTTTGCAGTCTGTTTTCTGTAACGTAGAAAATAACATAGTGAACAAAAAAGCAGTTTAAGAAGCCCATTGAGTTTAATATTACCAGACCAGCATCGAAAACAATGGCCGATCGTAAACAAACATAAATACCTGTTATTCGTTTTTATGACACTACTTATTGGAATATAGGCTCGCGTTGTTTACCCATCCCACAAGGGGAAGATCGTGATGATATATGTTCGTATTTAAACACCATGGGGCTTCAGGGTAACTATGATGTATGGCGTGCTATCGTGATCGTGATACCTCGAATGGTCACGATTAGTCACGGAAGGGGAACACTGTAGACCACACGATGAATCAGTTTAGAATTTCAATTATTTTAGTTTTTAGGGGCGAAATGATACTTACTTTACTGTATAATATCTGGTTTACACGTAGTGTGTACAGTCAGCAACCAAAGTTGATGCACAAAATCAGTTTTACAAAACACAAAAAAATAAATTTAAAGACGAAAAAATTAAATTTAATCACGAAGGTACGTTATGCTAATTCCTATTAGTAAATTTATGGAATTTTATTGCATTAAAGTGTTTTGTAACTGTGATTGTGTTCATCAACTTTTGTTGCTAACTGTACCTAGGGTTGTGGTGGGGTATAAATAGCGTACGATCAATAATTATGTTCAACATGCAGTACCAGTACAAAGTTTAAGAAGTTTTATGAAGTCTTAACGCTACTAAAACATGTTTGTTTCCACATTATATTTTACATCGAAGTAAGATACTGCTATATTACCATCAATTTTGACTGGGATATTTTACCAAACCTACATATTGAATTATAAAAGATTTACAATATTATACGTAACAGTTATTTTTTTATATTAATTATTTGTTACGCATTGTCGCATGCGGAGCAAATATTTGTATTTAAGCAACAGTATTTTTCATGCATATTTTAATAAACTGATTAAGTACATTTATATTTAGATATTTTCATTTCAGTACACAATGAGAAACACGTGAGGGTTAAATTTTGAAGTGAAACTTCTTTAGGCGCATGAGGGTAAAATTTTTACAGATGAAACGTCACGCCGGTTTGCAACGGAAGTCAATTTTTTATGATAATTGGTTTGAAGGTTAGGTAGTTTTAATATTTACAAATAACATGTGGTATTTCAACTTGCCACTCGTCATTTGATAATTTAATAAATCATTTACCATAAAATAAAAATATTTCATAAATTCGCTTTTCTAAATTTTGAATTCAAAAACAAAACTTAATTAATAATTTCTAATATTGACAAAAAACACGTGGCATTTTTATTTACAATTCGTCATTTGAGATTTCAATAAATCATTGTGCATAAAATACTAATAACAATATTTCATAAATTCTTTTGACGAAATTTTAATTTAAAAATTGGAATTTCTAGAGTTATCATTAATTTACAAAAATTTTGTATATATTTAAATTTGATTAGGTATTTTTAATATTTACAAAAAATCACGAGGAATTTTAATTTAATATTAAATATAATTTCAAAATACTTCAACTGCCAGGCAAGAAATCAGTCAAGGTATGATCTATAACATGATTTACTTACTTACTATGAATACCAATGTAATTTGAGAGGCAATTATAGGTTATACATTAGATAAGCATTTATTTCTTAGTATTTATATGGCACATTGAAGTCTTACATTAGAATAAACAGTGATTCAAATATATACCTATTACCATAGCTGCTGAAGAAATATTGAATAAACTATACATGCAAATGATAAGAACATTCAAAATTAAATTATATACTTAGATAAATAATTTAGTTTAACACATTTATGGATATAGATTCAAATATACAATGAATATGCATTTAATATAGGTTTGGATTAGTTAGTTTTAAGTGTAAATATAGTAAAGTTTGTTATTTAAAGATATTTACAACACAATATAAAGAATAAAATATATGAATAATAGTTGGTATTTAATATTAACAGTGTATTTTATATTCTTAATGTATACATTTGTTTTACAAGTTTAAAAAAATGTATAATAATAATATTATTCTAACCATAATATTTCTACACCGGATAGGGTAGTATATGTGAACCATTATATAATTATTGTAACATCTGCAATTATCATGAACTAAGAAATAAATAATATTCTATTCTATAATAGTAAAATATAATATAGACCTATAAATGTACCACTACTGGGCACTGGCCTCTCCTAAGGTTGAAAAGGAATGAGCATTGATTACCACTCAGCAACTGAATTAATTACAATATAAAAAAGTGTCCATATTAATAATTCTTACCTTATAGGATTGATTAATTATCAAATACTTTTTTTATTTTACAGATATGTGATGACCAATATAGAATGAAATATTTAAACCCTTTGGAGGTGCAAATTATGGTTCATTTATATGGGAAAAAGTGACCAACCAAAAATAGAAAGATAGTAGTAAACACGATGCAAGCAAATTACAACAATAAGCATTGTTCTTCATTTTACCACCTTTATATTGTAAACATTTGTAACATTAATAAAATTTATATTCCATTTTACTGTTAATTTGTTATAATGAGTGATTTCTGTCATTTATTTTCATTGAATAAATTAAGTCTATTAGTATATTAACTGCACTATATATATATATATATATCTAATTGCAAAGCACATTAATTGTGTGAGTAGGTACCTACTATGTTTGTTTGTACTAGGAAGTTACAATTTCTAGATGTTATTATGTATCTTGCCGATGGTGACTTTATTTTATAAATTAGAATTCTATTTATAGCATTGTAATAAGTGACTTATTGGTCTAGAATAAAATTATATTTGTCAACAACATTATTATGTTTTCCTAACCTAAAGACTTACCCAACTTTGTAGCATTACCAATAGGTACTAGGTAGTATATTACTTTGCCAGTGTAACATTTCATAATAGCTAATTGTTGCTATTAAAATAATTAATAATCATAATACCTAGTAAGTTCATAATAAGAAGTGTTAAGTTACTATAATATATTATATTAGAGGAATAGTACCTAGTATTAAAAGTCCAAATACCAAGATTGCAATACTTTTATTTTTAATATAATAGGTACAGTAAATCTCTGCCAGGGAAGACAATGTATATAATATAACCTATAATTATGACGAATCTTAACAATATTAATAGAAGGTAAATGGTCGACTGTGGCTGTCTTTACTCTGCATGTTTCTGTGACGGGGCCGTGGAATGTGGACATCCGAGGGCCGAAGCGGGATTCGAGGCGACCGTCAACGGCGCCCGAGCTGTTGGCGCGAAATATACGCGCACCCAACGAAGGCGCGTAGCCATAGCGGGCATAGCCAATCAAATTCTAATGCACTGCGGTCGAATACGATGCACGACACTCAAAGTCAAAGATTTATTGCACTTGAAGCCTTTCATAACAATTCTGTGGAACTTCATAACTTAGTAGGTAGCCTTATGTACGCATAACAATACTCATATTAATAATATTGTTGTACAAACATCCAACTTTCACATGTAGTATTTTCCTAATCAATGCATAAAGAGTTTGGTAGGTATATTGTGTGCATGCATGATACATTTAGCTCGCGTTAAGGTTATTGGTCCTCGGTTTACTAAACATCTTAGAAGTTTTATATAATAAATCACATTATCACAATGTAAACAAACTTCTAAACAAAATAAACTTTTCTTTCAAACTTGAAGTATAACCACCACTATTTAAATAGGCAGCCGCTCACATTAAGTACGATAGATACAAATTTCAATCTATTTTGGTCGGTTTATCAACATTTGCTCGTCCGTTCCACAGATTACATATAGTAGAGTCTAGTCCGTGCGTTTCGTTCGTTCTCATTCCTCACGTCTTACGGTGAGCAAACGCACACTTTATAGTTAGAGTAAGAACAACTTGCACTCGCAAGTTTACTGTCGTCGATGCGTTAGACGTAAACTCGATTTACGTGATAGTAAAGTATTTCAATTGACAGTTGGTGACTCGCACTAAGCATACAGATGTTGAATATCCTTCCTCTTAATCTTGGAAATTTAAAGTTTTAGATTTGTATAAATATAAACAAGATTTATAAATTAGTGTCCAAAGAAGTTTCACTTCTGACATGTGTACTTTGTACGCACGCATGTTTTTTATTTTAATATGACGTCACCATTCATGTCAGAATGACATAATAGAACAGGAAGACAGTAATTCACCTAATTCTGTCCGACTCCATTACAAGTGGATTTTGGCGAAACTTCAAGAATATAAGGAAAGGGGAGCAAAACGATTCGAAATAGGTACAGCGTTCCAATTCGTTATATAAATCGAGAAACTTCCAGAAGTCGTAGTGTGACTCATTGTTACGAATAAAGTCTATAAATCTTGGGGCATGCGAATACTTTGACGTCAGCAAGGTCTATTGATTAATAAGTATACACGGCAAGGCTTGACCTAAGTTAATGTAAGACTTCAGACTAGCAAGTAAGCACCGTCAGGAGATAATATAAAGATGGTTGGACATTATTAATCACTGGACGTTCTTGAGAGACTCGCAAAATAACGCAACAGCTTGCATCGTTAGACAGCGCCTTAAGCTCGGGGCTCACTAACTGAGCTCATTACGTGGTAGATAGCCGTACACGGTTACAGAAACGATACCCCATTTCAGGATAAAGGATAGTTATGGGAATCATGGTGGCTTGCCAGTTGTAGTTTCATTTATTTGATGTTTTTGTATGTGTTTCTGAGCCTGAAATGGAACCGTTACAACCAACGAGAAGGAAACAGAAAATAACTATTTGTTCTGTAATTAATTATTAAGTTGTGTACCAATATTTAGGTATAGGCATTAAAGGCAATCAAAGTTAAGATACCTACCCTGATAGAAAACTGAGCTGTTTAGTTGATTCTTGGCACATGTTTAAAACATATTCGTCTAAATGCACCATTACTTAAAGAAATCGAACTGGCTCCGGTCTCCGACAAATCCGATCGCATTTATCTCCCTTTGCGTCCGCAGCTTTATACTGAGACCCGCATGAATACCGGGGCGTCTGGCTGCACGCGACATGCCGTGACGTCACCGGCCGCCATATGCAAATATCTAGAATGTTCCGACGAACGAAGCGCGGAGCATTTCTATGTGCAGATGCTTTAATGGCCCGCCGTGGTGCGCTTCAAAATTCGATTTGGTATCTACTATCTTCCTTTTGAGATGCCCTGATGTGTGTCTGCTCACTTTTGGATAGGGGTTGCCTCGTTAAATGTTAGTTTATGGCCGAAGGATTTTAGAGATCCTGAATGTTTTAAAAGTTGTCTCGGTAAATAAATCTCCTTTATGTTAGATTTAGAGGTTTATATTTAAGCTTTGATACAAATCGCTTCAGCAGTTTATAGTTTAATGCTCTCAAAATTTGCATACGGCGAACTAATAAAATTTTGTTGTAGTCATACGTTGTGTTTGGATGAAATATAGTGTCTTGACATTTCAAAGTAAAAGTAAATCTCTTTTATGAGTAAAGAGGTAAAGAACCTTACTAAAGAAAAGATCAAAAAGAATGTTAATATATACAAATTTGTATACTTGCCGCCTTATTATTTAGATGGGTTTACTTGATATCATTTACCATCTGATCTGATCTTAATTTCCAAATCAGAAGATTTAAAATACCAAGGTAATTCTATACAACAGTCAAGTAGGTACAAAGATACTTACTGTACTTGCTGCCAAGGATAACAATGTTTTTATAACCCTAATACTTTACATCCAAACCATTGTAAATTTCTGCAAACTATTGTGGGTACTTACATTGATATATTGAAGAAAACATCATGAATAATTCCAGCATTAAAAAGGAACACTTAGCTGTTTATTCTTAATTTTATGTGTGTTCTTGGGGTATCATGTAGTTTTTTATAGTTTGTATGACGTGACTTGTAATCAATATTCTGTCTGACCGTCTAGCTAGGCTAGCGATCTCTGTGGTGCCAGTCAAGCCCAATCCCACGGAATGCGGACAAATGATATTGTGTATTGTTTTTAGATAAAAAGATAGTATATAGTGTATATTCTGCTGTGTCTAAGGCAGAAGGATCAAAGATTATGTTAGCTATGTAACTACCTATCTAGTATTGTCTTCTTTTTTTCCGTCCTCCGCATCGCGTTTGAGGCAGATGGATATAATATAACTTGAAAAAAACCTTCCACAGATTTTCTCACCTACCTAAGTGTAAACAAACACTATTATATTATTATTCGGAAAGTTCTGGCCTCTATACGACCAAAAGGCGTAAAGTAAAGGTTCTGGATCAATAGAATAATGAGGAAGACTTAATTAGCAGCAGGACCTCAGTGAAAGCTGGTAACAATAGTTAATACAAGTAGGTTTTAATTATAACTTCGTGAGCCGCAATTAGGAGAGCACATTTAGCAACGTACGCTTTGTTAACAGTTCTGAACGAAAATTTCGATAGTTTTGTTAGCTTTTCGATGGAATTATAACGTGGTGCAGAGTTAAATAATTTAAAACATGTATTTATTTATTTCGTCCTGTATTTATCATTGTTATTAAGGTATTACTATATTATTTTATAGTATAACTTGGCATAATTATAGTTAAATAAGTTATTTATGCACTAGGTTGAGCAGGATTCATATCACAGGCGAATTAAAAGAGCATCATCTTGCACTAGCAGTCAAAGTATGTATTTAGTAACATCTATTCACTTCGGAACTTGTATTTTTGAATCCGTCAGCACTATACTGTTATTACCTACTTTGTTTTTTGTAAGTTTGTATTAGTTGATTGAAATTCCACTGACAGCAAAATCTACGAAGGTTTTCGCGTAATACCTACTCTTAACTGCTAAAAATCCTTTTATTTTAACTTCACAAGCGCTAAGCCTCGGCTTATTAAAGTTGATGAGTATGAGCCCTAGATTTACAACGTTTAAACGGGTCAGCTCCATAAAAAACTGCCTAAAAGCCAGACGATCCAGACTAATTAGTATAACAGTATCATTACACTGTCACTTTACGCTAGGGTCAAAAAGTCCGGTGAAAAATTACGTAAGAACATTTGCCGGTTAAACCGGGTCTCGTGTGATCAATATTGGAACAATCATACTCCGGACGTGGTCGGCGCTGCCAAAATACCGACGTCACGGCCTTATTGCCAGCGGCGAATTAATAAAAATGTGTGTCTGTGCCATATTACTACACTAGTTTGAAGTCTGGAAGGAGTTTATTAATTTCATCTATTTTATTAAATTTTGCAGTAACATGCTTTTAGATTTGGAACTTACTCTGTTCCACAACTAACAAACAAACTTACCTTCAATATTTAAAATTAACATTTCTTGTAATTCTGAATTTAATTCTAGTTAGAACTACCCGAGAATATGCATTATGCTTCCACGTGCCAGTTCATCTTTAATGCACAATTATCTATCCCGTGCAGAAACAACGCAGTAGCCAGACTTAGCCACTGCGACAAAAGCGCAGTGCCATCTACTAGGAATATAGTATAACTTCATATAATGTAAATTAAAGGTAAAATAGTCCACATAAAATACACGCATATTTCATTCAACTGAAGCATATCTCAATTAATATGATCGGCAGCATTTTCAGTGCAATATCGAGGTCAATTATTTGGATATGAGATACTCAATCATGCCAAGTGTACCAATGGAGTGTATGAAGTGCATAACGTTATGACTGATAGCCGATCCATCACACAAGCTGAATACCACCAGAATTTTATCCTCTGACAAGCTTTTATGGAAGCAAGTTTTGGTATTCAAGCAAAATTAATAAAGCGCTTGGGTATAACCGAAGCGCTTTCATTATTTTCGCTGAAAATCGGAATTTTACAGCGAAGAATCTTATTTATGTTAGCACGGTATTGATTGGCTGGATGTTTATAGGTTTATTCAGGCTTATGTGTAGTCTCAATGGGATTAAAAAGATATGACTGTTTTGCTGACTGTGATGCATACCGATCATTAGTCGGTTTTTCAGTTAGATGTAGTTAACTTTTAGTATTAGCTTTTTAACTAACCCAAACAATATTTGTCACAAATTCATAAAAAGTGAGTGAAGTTATATTGTGCATTGTAAATTAATACACGTGCTAGAAAAGGCCCTGATTTTTATATAACGCGTCATATTATAAAGAAAATCTTGGAAATATTATACCACACGTGGATGGTAAACAACCAAAATAGTTTTGATACATTTTACCATATAGACAGAAGGAAACAGTGAAATTGATACGATGCCGTTGACAAGGGTGTTACGTAGAGACAGGGGTGTCAGACGTACCTGCGAGCGAGGAGACGGCTGTTGAACGTGAGGTGTATTCGTTTATATGTTTAAGGTAAATTTTATATTTTTCGGTAGTCTTAATGTTAGTCGGATTTTATTTGGGTCTTTAACATGGCCACGGACAACGCTTTTTACGTGAGTACTGGTCTGGGAAAATTTTAAGGCTATTGATCGACTCGCTAAGAGGAAGAAGATTTGGGTCTTTAACACCTATGTGTACAATAATTTGTGTCTAATATTCTCGTAAACCTCAGAAAGCAATATACAATAATTTTGTTAACTTTTGCTACACCATCAGCACATCTGTTATAGGTTACCAGTAAAAAATATTTTTCTTTTCTTCTTTCTCTCGTAAGTTATACGAAAAAAAAAGACATATCTTTTCTTCTTGGATACAAGATACATCTATTACCCTAAATAGTTGTCCAAAGAGATACAAACTACAAAGTAGGTCGGAAAAAGAGAGCATGAAAAAACTTAAGCCATGTTTTCCCCCGTAGTTAATACTTTAAGAAAAAGTACCCTGATTTACAGACAAATTGCTTAAAATACATCTGATTAAAACTTATCCAGACTACTATAATGGCCCCCAATTCTTAGCAAATAACGGCCGGGCCCTTGGTTAGTGAATTTTTAAAGAGCGTCTTCGACAACATTAACTTTGCATGGAAATAGGAAATGTAAACTTCTTAATAAATTAACGTATCTCCCTCTAAGGATCATTACTGTTTACGATATTTATGCTTCTACATTATTGAGGAAGAAATAAAATGTTGAAAGAATAGGCCGCAAGACTTTGGTGAAACAAATAAAAACTTAGGAACATTTTCTTTAGTATCTATGGTAGGTAGAAAAACTAGTACGTGTAGTAGTCTGAAAGCTACTAAACATTATTTCAAATAGTATGTTGTTCTGTAATCAAATAAAAAATAAAATCGAGAGCTTTTATGTGTTCTAAAAATCCTGTAAAACTAAAGCCCGTTTATTTGTTCCATTTGAGAACGATTCGAAATATTTTTAAAAGCGTTTTAACGTTTAAATCTATGTAATATTAAACTCGGAGTATACAATGAACGTGTGAACATGTATAACATGCCCTTTGAAAGTCGATTGTGCTTTGTTTTGAATAACAAACGAACTGCAGAATCACATAAAATCGATTTTCCACATAACTTAAAAGACAGAAATATGGGGTTAAACACGAAGGGGTTAAAGCTCTGTCGCCCTAAGCTAGTACTTGATGACTCAATACCTGTATTTAAAGGGTAGGGTTTACTGTCGTATTTTGCACTCAAGTACATTAACGTGAGCAACTTATATGACATGTGTATAGCTGAGACTAGTTTTACGAATGGAACTTTCGTGCGAACTTAGACCTAGGCATAGTTCATTGGACTTTAGACTTCATTGATATAGTAATAAGAACCCAATCAGAATTAAAAAAAATGACGCATCATCATTGGGAAATCCAGACAAAGCCAGACGAAGACGGCATTCGCGATTCCCTTCGATAGAGTCCTCATTGTACGCAGCGTTTACAGCATTGCGCGTGCGTTATCCTCCCTCTTGCGTCCCTGTCGGACCTGCGCGATCTCGCCCGCCGTCTCGCTCCCTCCCGGGAGGGTCGATCTATACCACACTAGGTACGACTACAGTGCCGTACCGCCGACTAGTACGCAGGTTTCTGGCGTCTGGCACAAACGTCAGTGATTTGCCAGTCGAGTAAAGGAACGCAACGCGGCCGCAAAAATGACGCGCGCCGTGCTTTTTATAAGTGTTTTTACCATATTTTTGGACGTCCTCCATGCCGGACAGGTAAGATAATAACTTATTTAAAGGGATTTGTATGTATTTTATTAAATGTATAGCCGGTGGCGTTGTTTCACGCCGGGGACAGTAAGTCGAAAATCGATTGAACATGTTCGGTAATGTTTTCAAGGCGGGTGTAAAGTAGTGGCTGGCTGAAAGGAGCTCGTTCATACATTATTACAGATGCCGTAAAAGTTGTTGTCGTAAGCGTTTCGATGAGGATTTTTAGTCGGCGAGTTACTTATAGATTGCGTAACATTATTGAATGTTAGATTTATGAGAAACAAATATTATTTACGTCAATTATAAAACGGTAAAGTTGAACCGTAAATAGAAATACGCGGTGTAAGATTAGTACATAGTTTTAAGGTTTTACGCATTAATTTGGTAATTCATTTGACCTTTTTTAAGCCACCGAGTATTTTCGTCGATTGATTTCATCGTACTATGAAAATATTTAAAAAGGTATCTATGTATGGTTATTTATTTATTTTATATGGATAAATCAAACAGATTTCCCAAGTTTTAACACGGGTAGTAATAATCGGACTTACGGATGTCATAAAACGATTTTATTAAGACTTTCTTCAGGCAATAAAGTTTTATTATCTTTGAAAGTTAACTACCATTTTAATAGTAATATCACGGCATTTGTTTTATAATTATAAGTATTTATTTACTACTGCTAGACTATAAGTTATTTTTCTTTAACAATTCGATTAGAGGAATTTCAGATTTGTCATTTTTCTTCTGTAATGTAATTTGCAAATTCGTTGGGCACATTATGTCGGTGTCCGTTCTCCCAATTGCCTTCAAATTGACACGTAATTAGGTAAGAGTAATTTTCACGCTTCTCAAGCGGGTGAATCACATTAGGCGTAATCAAGTAGGTACATCTTTTCATTATCAATTACGGTATTAAGGAATAATTCCTTTGCCATGAGGGTTTCATAGACATTCAATAAACGTAGGTACTAAAAATACGAACTTGGGACAAAAAATTGGGGATTGACCACAAATATTTTTGTCGCTTGTAGGGATCGAATGTGACCTCTAATAAGACTCCAGCATTTGTACCGTCTATTTGAAAACTTATTTATATTTTTTTTAATTTTAAAGTTCATAAGGACAACTATAATGATAGTATTAATGATACTACAAATGCAGTTTTTACTAAAAAATAAGTTTTTTTTAAATCAAGAATTATCATAATTTCTAATTGTTAAAATCGAATGTAAAGTTTTTAGATATACCCATCAATTTCCTAAAGGATTAATCCGACTAAAACATATAAAAAAGTAATAGGGAGATAAGTACAGAAATTAAATTTTAACGCGATGCAATAGAGATAATTAAAATCGCATTCAATCTTATTGCAGATCGCTATAGAATTATAAAACGATATCTTCATAAATTTCTATTCGCAATCACTCTTAGTAGTTTTAAAACCTATTATCGCAATAATGTTGCGATTATTACAAAGATAAAGGGAAAAAATAAGACTTCATCTTGTAACAATCCCGACGGGATTTTTTTATTTACTACTAAGTAGCGACCTATCTCAGCTTCCCACGGATAGACCAAACATTAATAAACTATAATATATAAACCTTCCTCTTGGGACACTATATATTTCTGAAAACTGCATTAAAATCCGTTGCGTAGTTTAAAAGATCTAAGCGTGCAAACAGTAGGAGAGTTGTTTAATACTATCCAAAGATGTCTTTTTTTAAATCCAATCGAAATAAGGCTAGAAAGGTTATTTAATTTAATGTGTTGTTAATTCTTTTGTAATGCGATGTGATTGGTTCATCGAAAGACCAAAAATCAATAACAGCACTTGCCTTAAGGTTTTACAGATAATTGACTCATGATGAATAATTTTTATTTTGCAACAGAGAGTCATTTAACGTTTTGAAAGTGCCTGGAAAGGCCTACTTGAAATAAAAGTATTTAGATTTAGATTTTTGACTTTGAGTTAGATCTTTGACTTTGATTTTAATTTTGGTCGGCCTTATCAACGGGTGTTGTTAAATATCTAATTATTAATTGGGCATACACCCGAATACTAAAACACAACTTAACTTAAAGACGTTCTAAAATGTCTATCCATCGCTATTTTCCACCTTGGAGTGACAGAGACAACATGAGATTTGACGGCGACTTAAAACTGATTGACGTTTTAATATTCGGCCAATAGTTCCTAAACGCGTACAACAAGTATTCAATACAAAGGGAATTTGGTTGGCTTCTTATTTCGAGTCTAAGCAGACTTATAAAATCAATTAAAGTGTTAGGGGCATTCAACTTTAGCAAACACTTTTAGAGCGAACTGTCTGGAATGTTAGGGGCGAGGGAGGCTTTTTAGTTTCACGATACGATTATTGGCTCAATTAGATATTTGTAATTGTAAGAAAGTAAATTAAGATGCGGAAAATTTAAAAGTAGGTAAAGAAAAACAAGGATTTCCATATATTTTCAAATTCTCATTGGATTTTTAAACCTAGAAAACCTAAAACTGTAAACCTAGAAATCTTGTATGAGCAAAGATTTCAGACTAAAACAGAAATCTGTCTAAAATAAATTTATTGTATTAGGTGGAGTCGGTTGACAACTACATCGTTGTCATTTCAACCAAACGTTTTTTGAATATAGAAATATTGAAAAGGTGATCGAATTATCTTGTTTTTGAGAAAATTCTACCGCCCGTTAGCAAAACGTTTTTTGAATATAGAAAATGGCAATTAGTGGTTAAAATGAAAACGATGTGAGTGTCAAACGACTCCACCTAATACAATAAACATATTTTGGGTCGTTTTCTACGGCCATTGTTCTATCTAGACAGAGATCAGTATTTTATTCGTCGACATTACGTCACCGTTGTAAAGCATATATTTCTCGTATCCTGATACATAGGCAGCTGCGAATCCGCCGGCACATAAGTAATGCGCAATTCTTATGCGCCTTGTTGCCCATAAACCCTAATTTCCATACGTTTCTATCTTATTTGCTGCGTCCCTGCACTTATTCAGGCCGCGTTGCCTGAAGGAAATAGCCGTAAATTACATATGATTCCGTTGTGAGGAAATTCTCGATTTACTTTGCGCGCTTTTAAATTATTTCGAATCTTTTAGCTTAGGAATACGTTGTTGGATAGCAAGCGATTTTAAATCTTGTTGAACATTACAAAATGAGGATTACCTTATCTTTTTGAAACAAGTTTTTTTATTTTTTTTCTGTTAATGACATAAAATACCGGCCTATAAATGTCCTGATTCTATCTGCCCCACAAATAACATATATGTATAAAATACGAGTTTTAATTACAGCTACCATAAATATGAACATCGTATTACATTATTTTAATCTTATGGAGTTGGAAATTTTACAGGTTCTAAACATGTCTAAAAAAATATTTACTATACACGTATACAATGAAATTAGGGATATATCTAAATAGATTACTTAATACCTACAGCATACTTTAAATTCATCTATCTATGATAGATCCGTTACCCATGCAATAACACCCCTGGTTCAGTTATAATAAGAACGGGATTGCGTTTCATTAAAAATATTTCAAAATACAAGTACATACAATGTTCGCTGCATATTCTTCGATACTTAAATTAAAATGCTTTAAGAATACGCATTTAGAACTAGCATCGATCGACGGCGTTCTTTTGAACTGCATCGAATGAATTTCATATGAACTTACACTGAACTCGTCTAAATAAATTACAAGACTTTTATAAATAACTAGTTGACTCGACAGTCGTTCTGTCCATCTATACAAAAATTTTATCGAAATTTTCGACATTTCAGGCATTACAAACCTGGTTCCATGACAAAAAAAAAAAGTAAAAAAAAAAAATTGGTTGCCTGTAAAGTCGGTATACGGGCGAAAGTTTTACGTGACAACGACTGTCAATGTCAATGTCTGTCTCTCTCGCTCTTAGGCGGGCTAACCATGCGACGCGTGCCTCTCACTCGCTCTCATTGTGAGCGCATAACGTGAGCGGAGCGTTACCCAGTTTCTTGAAGTGTCACCCGGCAAACCAATTTATAAGACGTTATCACGTCAAAAATGTCGCACCGTACTCAAGTGATGCTCCGTCATACTTGTGGTAATAGATTTTTATTTATATATACGCAGATAGAGATATACTAGTCTAATAATGACCTACTCAGCTCCACTGTCAATCAGGACTAGTATTGCTTACATGGTATTGATTTTAAACGCATGAGTCATCAAGTAAATCAATAGATCTTAAGATTATAATATCTGCATTTAAAGGTTTTACTATAATTTAGATACGTTCTATGTATAATATATAACATTAGTAGATAACGTTTCTGTGGAATTTTGGCGGAAATTTGCGTCATGTCATCATCAGAGCAATGAATCTGAATCTAAGCTTGAATCGTGTCAATAGTTTTGCAGAAAATTAATTAAAGTAAGCCAGTTAAATTTTTACAATCCATTGCTCTGTTCTATTCCCGAGATGTTGTCACGAAACATAAGTCAGAATGCAAAAATAAACGTAGGTTTATTGATGTATTTCACGTCCGTTAGCGTCATATCCCAGCATGGCGGCTATAAGCAGTAACATAGGCACTAAAACACTCGAATATGGAAGCAATAAAATTACTCTTGGTCGGCAGGACTGGAAGGGTCATACGATGACGGCCCGAGTTAAGGCGAAGCTGATTAGGTGCTCAACGTTAAATAAGGGTACTTCCTTACACGATTTAAACTTAAATGTACATTCTTGTACACTATCGCCTTAAGTGTTACGAGAAACAGCGTATAACTAGTTTGGGTAAAGGATACGAGGTATATTGCGCGTGCAAACTCGAATAGCCTTTTGATTTTACACGCCCAATGAGTTGTAGCTGCCGGCGTATAGCGAATGGGTAATAAAACCCCATTGGGATACTTATGCCCGACCTAGGACTTCTAGTAAATGCAGTATTGTCGAACATTTTTCTGGTCATGATTTACAAACAGCCGTCTATGATTTGGTCACGGGTAATAAGAGTTCACTGTAAGCTGAGCAAGTTATTTGTAGCTTCGTTAGCGCTAACTATGAGTTACTTGACGGGTTACGACGAATAGCGCTGTTGGTATTGTATTTCTTGGCCATTATAGTTCGATTTCCTTTCGTTTTTTACACGATCCTAAGTTTTCTATAACACATTCTATCTCTATAAAAGACTTCATTTCGATCTATTGAGCCGCTATAAACATCTTTTATGTCTAAACATCCCATTCTCGCATTTAGTATGTAGGTAGAAGAGTCGAAATAAGATAAACTTTCTCTTATACGAGCCATAAAGTAGAAGGGCTGCTTACACGATCTACAAAACGTTATTTTAACAGCGAGACGGGTTCGTATATAAAATGTCAGCGCGACTACAGCAAAATCGATTATGTGCGGCGTAACACTGAAGCCTCTCTAGTCCCAACTATCGATCAAACTGTCGATCAAACTGTCGTTCAAACAGAATTCGATCTGCTTTTTGAGCTCCCATCAAACGATCTAGTAATAAACTTTTCAAGTCCTGCACTTCGTCCTTTTAAAAAGGATTTCGTTAACCCGACGGAATATGAATGATTGACACTGCGAAACAAAAGGGTAGACGCGGCTCTATCGGATCAGCTCAAAATTGGCTGTCAAGCAGGCTCGTATTGTCTGTGATCCTTTGTTATGTAGCTGGTGGCAAAAGCTTTTGATATCGAGACTTGTAACTAACACAAATCGGGTATTGTTGTACGTATCTTCTTTAACAAAAAAGGCCGACTAACATAAAAAGAAGATTCGTGATTTCACCTGTCCAAAAATTGTGCCATATTCTTGGTATTAATTCAAATTGTACCCCTAAACCAATTTTAATTTGAATCTCTACCCTGCCGATACGGGGTAATTGAGTAACAAACATCCAAATATTGTGAACAATATGAACTGGCTCGAATGATTGATACAGGGGAATAACAGGGGCGATGTTTTGGACCAGGTTTAATAGCGGCCGTTGAGCTGGCTTTGCGTTTTGTCGCCCACATTTGGTTTGTTTCTGTATCCTCTCTGTTTGGTTTGGTCTGGACACTTGCGTCTGACACAACAACTATACCTAGTACTGTAGATATTCAGTGGTTTGTTAGTCTTAGATCTAAAACACGTTTTTCGTAATAACATTTTTCTTTATAGTTTGTTCACTGTCATAAAAAGTACATCGTTTAAATTTGCTCGGTACTGACGTCAGGTCTTTAGAAAATGTTTGTTAGCAGTTGAAAACTTCTGCTAAATCTTCCTTTACAGAATACGAGCGTGATTGTCGACTATAAACTACTATTAAATAAGCGTATCAGTTAGAGACTTTCTATTATTTTCTCAAATTTATATAATACTTCTAACCTACGAAAAGTTTTCCTTTCCACATAAATGGAGGTAGGTATGTTAAAGTCAATCAAATCAAAGTATCCAGGTATGAAATAACTGACAGTCGCAATTTTCTGGCTGTATTGTTTTTATTCGTGCTTCAAATACTCCTAGCGCTCGAATGACAAGAAAAATCCATTACTCGTACAGAAAACCTATAAAGTCAAAGTAGGTGCTTAACTTTTATTCCCAGTAAAATATTGTGACAACACACCCGCCATATTGTTTTGGTTCTGATTTCGAAATCTTTAATAATACGGAACAGCTTTCTAATTCTATTTTCAAAAGCTCGTTTTTCATAAAACAATGTCTTTTTAAATACACATTTGGGTTGCCCGGTCGATGTTGCTCAAGTTTTATTCCAATTTTCCCTTTCGCATGGATTTAGAGAGGCTTTGCCGAGTGACCATTGTTTAAGTGGCTCGAGTGCCCTTTTGTTGTCAATGTGTGTCGTTGATAAGGTTTGTCCCGTCCTCTCGGTTAATTGTGGAGTGATTAAAACCTACGGCGAGGCGTTAGCATTTTGCTTAATTGTGATACGATGGGAGGATATACGGGAGTTGATTAACAAGTTCCGATTCTGTTGGCAGACGACTTTTTTGTACACGATTGTTCTCAAAAAACACATAATTTATACATTTGGCAAAGCTTTGACATGACATGTGTACTTCTAGTTTGATAGGCGTGACTAATCTATCAATATTTACTTGATTAAAATAAAATATACTCGATATAAAATAAAAAATAGTTAAAACAAAAAGGTGCGACTTTTTCATAAACAAGACTTTGTAATCCTGTAAGTCAACCTGTATTAAACCTAATCGTACAAACCCCTTTATCGTACACGTCGGCGGCATACAATGGACAAAGAGAAACATAAAGTATACAGGTACATAAACTGTACCAGATTATTAATTTCAGTTATCTGCTTGTTCTGCTCAGTCGCAATGTACACTCCATTGGGTCTATTGAAAACTTGCGGACGGTCCGACCACGTTTGGCCGTTGTGCTAACTGCAACTATTTGTGTTTAGATGATCAATATTTGAATGGTAGTGTTGTTGTTTGTTCATGGTTTTGAATGGGTAGAACTTTGCGTGGAAGCTTCTCGAAAATCGTAGGCGACTAGACTAGACTGTTATTTGAGATGGTCTATTAAATCGATCTTTGTTCTAGTGGGTGGTTTAAGTTATGCTGCTTGTATTGTACTAAGACCTACACAATTTGCAATTGACCTTATTAAATATTCGATGTCTGAAGATATAGCTTCTTTTTATTTGTATATAATATATTATAATTATTTAAATATTTTCTCCACTTTATTACAAAATAAAAAACTTTGTCAATATGTTCTTGAAATGTAAAGGAAGCCAGACCGAAGTCGCAAGTCGCATTCAAAACTCGCTTCTTTGTGAAGAAGGGATTTGCAATATTTTTATAGAAATGAGAAATTCATTTATATTTTTCCAGAGTTTGCTTAAGACCTTTCTGAAAGCTTAGAAGTTAAAAATTAAAACTTGATTATGAATGCTGGGAGGACATAGAAAGTTCTGGAAACTCAAAGTGAATAAGATTTCATGAACATTAAGGATTCTGGAAAGTTCTTAACGATTACGTTTTTCCTTTTGTGGAGTCAGTTGTCGAGCAACTATACCTACTTTTATGCATATTGTTGGTAAATTATGTGTTTTACTAAGATAAAAATCAAAATAAGGGACAATATAAACATAAACGGAATAATTTATCAATAATCAGACAGTTCGCTTTATCATTTGGTTAGCGTTGTTTAGCGTGGGCTAACAGAAGGACGAAGCTTTTTTAAGGAATTAAATAATTAATCACGTAACGATTAAATGAGTTATGATTAACAAAAGGGACTTATAACGCGGATGTAATGGTAATACCGGAAAGGGACGCCGTAGAAGTGCCCACTGACCTTAATGGTCATGTTCTTCAAAAAGGTCAGGGGTTTTGTGTGTTGGTAGGTATCACTTAGATAATTATGCTTGTAGGTATACCAACACATACACATAAGGAACAAATAGGGATACATAGAAAAAAGTCAACATTAAAATAATTAAAGTACAAGTAAAATAAAATTTCTCTTTTGAAGAATGACAGCGAAAGATCAAAATCAAGCAGTCTAGATATTTTTTTGACGCGTTATTAAATTTTGATAAGTATAGTTACAAAGAACGGTAAACACTACTACTATACTAACAACTATTACTAAAAATAAAAGACTATCACAAGAAAAAAAAAAATGCATTTCAGTGTCGTGTGATATGGTCGACTTTACTTTGAAACATTTTGATATGTAACGCATTGAATAGATTTAGAAAAGCAATAGTGCAACATAATAATATACCCGTACCCTCAATTCAAAGAACCTCTTTGAAATTTAATCCCCGTTTTCAAGATGGCGACGTACTCCGCTCCGTGCTAAGCCTTCAGTGGGTAAGATTAGGGCCACGGAGCAAGCGACACCGACTAAATACGCCATCAGGTATTATGGTATACATAGATTATTTAGGCTATAGTTTATTAAGAAGGATATATAGAATTCTCGATAATATACGAAGATGCTCATTGGTTTTCGAAAAATAATTTGGCATATTGATTTTCAAAATTGCTAGCATTGCTATTGAAGTGTGTAAATCAAGTTGATAAACAAAATTTGAAAAATCTGAATGACAAAAAGACCCTATAGAATATCGTGTCTGCATTTTGTCTTTTACCGTTTAATTCAAACTGCGGTATTCTATTTTTATTACTCGTGGTTACAGTCACTTGTCACAATCTAGACCTTAATAAATCGATTTATAAATCTATATAATATAAATGATTCTCTATTTCCCTTGGTCATCCCATCACGCGTGTGCGGATGGAACAATATTGTTAATTCTTTTTTTGATGTGTTATTTATTGTCAGGAGACGAGTTAAATTAAAAAAAATACTATTTTAAAAATCTCACATCATGCGAGCGAAACCGGGGCGGGCACACTTATAAATATATATTTTTTTAATTATTTACATGATCTTTGTAAATGCTCTGTATTTATGAAATTTCCATCGCCCTTTATTAGAAAAACTCCATAGAAGAACTATCGTTGATTTAGTGGCCATATTTGAGCCGTCTTAGAAGTTTCTGCTGTGTAGTTTGTGTGCTACAGTCTTTTGTTTAACAAGAATGCACCACCTTGGAGTGTTGTGGGCAGAGTGGGTGCGAAGGGAAATTTATCTATTTTTAGTTGAGTCTCTTTGAAATGTACGAAGACAAATAGAGCCGAGGTTTCAAGGTTTATGATAGTACACAGAATTCAGCTAGAGCCGCAGTAAACACAAATATTTAGGCTCGAGTTGTTTTTTGAAAGGATAGCACTCGCTGGCAGTTCTGAGAAATTATATTTTTGTCAGTGTAGCGATATTTAGTACACAGTTTTCTACTGATATTAGCGAGCGTTTACGTAGTGAAGGAGTTATTAGTTAAATAGGTAATATTCAATAAAATATTGCTAAAACACAAAAAAGCTTTAATTTTTTAATTGTTTATAATAAATTTAATTGTTATAAACAATTTACTTCTCTTGCCATGCATTGTGATCCAAACTATACTTACCTATATGCAAAATTTCAGGATAATCGGAATCCAAGATTTTTTACATAATTATGTGAAATATAAGCGTAATAAAGACGTGTTTAAAAGATAAAAAAAAACTCCTGGAAATATGAATTTATATAGTAATCTTTAATGTCACGACATAATAGAAATAACAAGATGTACATCAATTACAGTAGATACTGCAGCGACACCCCATACCGCACTTGAAGCTCTGAGCAAACTTTCACTAATTTTAACGAACTAACATCATAACTAATACGGAGAAATATAGAGCAATGTGACATAAAGGCTGCTACATGATTCCAGCGCTGTTCTAAAGGAACAATTTTGAAACTCGTTTGCTGTTTGGTAACAAGAAACAGTTTTGCTGCAGTTTTTATTGGCCTCCTTTTGTTTACCGACTAGTTGAGTGCTTGTGTTTTAGGGTCCCTCGTTCCTTACCTCGTTCTTACCAAACAAACTTTCTGTGAGGAAATATGCTGCAGTACTTGTTCCGCAAAGCGTGGGTTTGTTTAAGACTATTTTGCTTTGACAGTCTGTAGTGGGTAGACTTGAGATATACTGAATTCATTATTGACTATCGCTGTATTAGATACAAACAGCCTAACCAAATACAAACGGCATAATTGAATTAGTCGATGAAGTTAAAATGTATTCAAATCGATTCCTCAGAAGCACCAGGCATAATAATATGCACTAATCAATACAACGAATAAGAACGTTCTATTCTTAAATTCTACAGAACCAGTATCAAGCTAATTGCCAGTAACAATGTGAAATAACAGCACATTAAAATAAAAGAAATTCGATGTCTCGCCGATTTTAACTGTACATGATTATCGATAAACCAGTTCGTCCTTGCTAGGACACAGCACTATTTATAGGAATAAAATAAAACTGTCTAGACTGAGGACCGCATTCCTGTTGTACTGTACAGTGGTCATCATTTATTCATATCTTGTTATGACCGGCCAGTTGTATTCATTTTTCAATTTCGGAATAGACTATAATAATTGGTCTGGAGTGTCTGGACATGATGTGGGAGGGTGAAGTGTATTTTTTTCATTTTTTTAGATTTATTCGTACCCTTTTGTGTGTGTTAGTGTAAGTGTGTTCTATATTTATGTTTCTTTGTAAAGTCTTTTAGTAGTCTTACCCAGCCTAGTTAAAAGTATTAAATAATTAAGTATGTGGCTATGCGTTTTCTTATAAAGAATTGAACATCTGTAAAATCGAATCAATATACAGGATACAAATAAATTCCGAAGCAAAATGAAATGCTTATCCCAATTGGGTCACTAAACTAACTAAAAGGTCGTGTGTTAACATGAATACTAGTTCGTATGTATAAGATCCTGAACCTTTGATATTGCTGGAGCAACTACTATGTGCCATTACTGCCTTGAAACTTCATTATAACGGCATTGTAACACATATGTTGGGCCTTAACTACGTCAGAGCCACTCAAAATGCCCAATGGAGCGGCAAATAGGCCCTTCTGCTCCAGTTGCTATGGCAACGAGCCTCAACACTGATATCCCAGCCCTCAGAGTGGATAAACTAATCTTGTACATTTTATTCCAAGGCTGGCTGCGTGAAAAATGAATTTTGAGGTAACATCTTCAAGTAGCGCAAATTGGGGTGAAATTATTCCGAGTCCCATTCGTTTGTCGGAACACGAAGGCTTGTGAATCGTTAATGTTCTCCAGTTCTTGTTTATTACTTTCGTAAAATGACTTTTATTACTTTAAAAATAAAACACATTAAGTAGGCTTATAAACATTTTTGTAGAATAAATTCTTAACTCGGTATACGTTTATTGAATAATAGAAATCGAAAAAAGGTTTTTAATCTTGCAAATGTCAATTATCTCAGTCTCTCGGGCAACATATGTTTTGATATTTTATTATAGGCTTTTCCAATCCATTAACGAGTGTATAAACTATGTATAGAAGATCTTATAGGCATTAAAACCATTACAGAAGTGGTCGGGCTGTATGTATTGGTTATTATAAGCTTAATTCGATTCATTACTTATGCTACCGTCTTTCTATTAAAGTTAATACTTATGTTGTATTAACTAAGAATATTGATATTGTATTCTATTGAATACATTTCTATATTTTCTATTACGAAAATTCTATTTGTCTCCACAGGTTATTTTATCATTATAGCGGTTTACAAAAGCTAAACTCTTTTAACTATATTTATAACATTTTATGATTTGTTTTGCAAACTGTCCTTTAAAATTACAAACCTTAAAACACACGAAGATCTTTATCATAAAAATACTGTTTACTAAATTTTAAAAGGTAACTCTACAATACTTACCATAACACATTCTTAGCTACTGATATCGTAATGTTTCGTATTATCTCGGCTCACATTATTGTCAGCAGTTAGCTAATATTCGCTGAACCATGTCAGCGAAATCCACATAACATAGGTCAGTACATCTAAACAAGTATTTGGTGTATAGAGAGGCACTGGAGCGCGGCATTTCGACCACAATGCATCGTTTCCTGTCCTCTATTCGATGCCAGTGCCATATGCCAGTAATCCGATTTCCTATTTAAAGGCCTCGTCATCGGATAGCCAATGTTCTTTATGTCGATACTATCGATTGGCGAAACGATTGCTTTTTGTTGTATAGTAGCGTTATTCGCTTAAATGGACAAGAATGGATTAATGCATTTTATTTTCGGTTATGGTTTTAAAAAGAGCAACTGGTAGATCCCAGAGAATGTTTCAATTTTCTAATTTGCTTTAAAAGTAGAATTTTGAATTGGTTATTATCTTTGGAACTTAATAAGTTTTTAATCAAGTCTTCGTGATCATAATGTTTACCAAGTATTATCCCTAGAACCGCACATTCAAAGAAGGGCTTTTGGAAGCATTCCAACGTTTGTCTTATTAAGTAATATTATTGTCTAACCACATCGCGTTAAGCGTCTGAGCTAAGCCTACTGTGAGCTCCATAATATCCAGTACTCTACATGAGAATGTTCCCTACATTTAGTTGATTGTTTTAGTGATTATACGGCTAAATGAAATTGCAATCAGATTTGTTATCCGATTGGGTGACCCGCATCTCTCCTTAATTCGTTCGTCTATCCACTGTGTTCAGGCTCAAGGTAGCTTATGGTGTGGGTCGTTTCCTTGCCTACTTTAGTTTCATTTATATTGGACGATCAGTTTGTAGTAATCTTGTTATACTATCTTTTCAAAATTACGTTTACACAAAATGAGTAACCTATACATTTTCAATTAAGCACATGAAACGTAAGCCTCAATCATAGACTCAGTATGGGCCAAATGTAGACGGCGGTTCTTTTAATTTTAAAATAAAAACTCGAATTATAACGATTAGAAGTATAACGATATTTAATATGATTTTGTTTTCCGTCTCAGAAATATTTAACTTGAGAAAATTTCGGAAAGGAAGGTTTAAGTCCCAAAAATGTAGTTTTTTACAGTATTTTTGGGAATTGAGAGAAAGCGGTGAGGACCCAACTGTAAAGTACTTTCCGGTCTTGTCGGGAAAGTTTTAACCAGTATCTCGAAACCAATTACAGTGAAAGACATAACTGAGTTTCCATAGTTTTATTTTATTGTAGGGATTTATGGAAAGTAATTAAGCGAAAAGATTGGCATCGAGACACGTTACGTAACAATTAGAACAAATGTGAAAAGGAATAAAAAAGCACATTGTAGGGGTAATAACGTGAGTCCTATAGCTGGCAGATACACAGGACGATAAACCTTCATACATACGTGTTCGCATGTCATTTCTCGGTCCGCTGCCACCGTTCGCAGCTGCTGCTGAGCTTGAAACTTTTCAATTTTATTTATATCCCCCACATTGTTCGTCTCCACGCATGCGTGCCGATCCGCCACGCCGATATTATTCAGCTAAAAATCCTTGACAAACGACCTTCAGGCCATGACGTCATCGCTCCAGTGCGGCCTTCAACAATACTATCAGCAAAGTTGATTGAATGAGACGCTTACAGTAATGCCGCAACACCACCGCCGCAGTAAACTCGCTACGTGCGACGCATCGCATCTTAACTCATAAATAAATTCCATTTCAATTCTATGCCACAATTGAACGAGGCACCAATTACTAACATAAATCGTGACCCCGTATCTATTTACATACATTATCCTCGCATTCGGGACTTCATTAAATATGTCCAAGGACCGAGTCACGGGCTAGGCTCTGTTTGCTTTATATTGTAAACGGTTTCTCTAATGCTTGCGAAATTTCAGCAAAAGAGTGAATTTGGGTCGCAATTGTAAAATTGAATTACGTATTATATGCTATAATGAACGTTGGTTTAGAGTGTATTGTTCGTTATGCACGCCATTTCCCGTGATGTGTGCTTTCAATCCGGCTCTGCTTAGTAATGACGTCATCAAAATGAACTGCCGCAGACTGTATGTGTATTGTTCAGATCATTAATTTCATTCAAGTTGCTATATGGTGCTCCTATAGGTTTAATACATCTTAGTTTTGCGCCTTGTAATGGTACTCTTGAGATTATGAATTTTCTTGATGACGTAATTATATAGAGCCTTGTCTTTTTCATGTACCGTCAAATATAATATTATTTAATTTAGTAAGGTCTACTATCTATACCTCAATTATATTAAATTTTCGTCAAAGCTTATATTCTAATTGATGCCTTGAAAGAATTTACAGCAAAATATAAACTTTTTTGTATAATAAAATTTTTGTCAGGAGTAATCATAATTATTGAGAACATAACGGTTTACTCACGGATATTCTCGGGATCGCCCGACTATTTTCAGCGGTGGTGTCGCGAATCGACAATTCGAATCGTGGCACCACCGTCGCCGCGTCAGCTCATGATTAGGGGCTCCTATTGAGTCTGAAACTAGTCGGGCGATCCCGAGAATGTGTGTTAGTAAACCGTTATGTTCTAAATAATTTAAAAAAGTATAAACTGTATTACAACCTTATTTAAAAAGCCGATCTTTACTATCACATATAATTTTCTGTAATGTTCGTACACAATGACGCTGCGTTTTGTAGATTAGTAAAATCTTTATAGTCGCCGAACGGAGTAGCAATTTTATGGCGAAATGTGAACGTCAAACCATTAGTGGGAATTTTATGAAGGACATTTTCCTTCAACGTTACATGGGCTATTATTGTTATGTTGTGAGAGGAATCGATACAGTAAAAAATCTTGAATCTGCGAAATGTAAAAATAAAGTCAGAATAATAAAAAAAATAAAACAGCCTTAAGTCTCCTGCGGCCAAACACTGCAACATTTTGTTCAGTTGCAGTGGTAAATAAAACAGGAATAAACTTGTCAGTTGTCGTCTCCTTTGTCTGAGATTTAATAAGATTTTTATTTCATGCTGTTTCGTATTTCCAAGCTTCTTAAATTTTCAAAGTAATTTATATCCTTAAAAAGAAAATCTTCAATAAAGTAAAAATATGAACCAAAACAGGCCCTCGTTATTTACGGCTTTCATTTTTGACAAAGCTTTATACATTATATCCCTGAGTAAGACTACGTTTTCCTCAATTTGTCCCATTTTAACTGCGTTCGCGTTTAAACTGAACTGCAGCAATAAGCTGAAACAATAGCTTATCAAAATATATTGGTTCTAGCTTAACGTTGAAATGCGGGAGTTGATAGAGTAGAATGGTACGGAAAGCAATCAGGCGTCCGTTCACCGTCTCGTCTTCTAATGGCATTGTAAAAGTTTAATGCGAGCCGGGCCACTCTCCGCGGGATGCACTGACCACTCCGACGGCATTTAGGCTTTATATCGACCCACTTGGACAATATTGCGGTTTTACTACTGTGACTGACGGTTGCGTCCTAAACAACTTCAACATTTATTCTCTTCAGACACACTCGTAACATTGAAGCATCTACGAAATGGCTTTTGAAATATTGTTGCTGGAATTAAGTCTGACAATGTATTTCGTTATTGGTATGACTCGTTTGAAAGTTAGCCAATATTCCAGAATTATTTGGAAATTCAACTTTATAGCTTTAGAATAGAAGGTATTAGATATTTAATATATTTATTAAGGCAAATGAAATGACTATTATATTAGACACTCAAGTAATATCAGTAAGAGTTCGAGGACGATACACTTTAGGAGTACGGTGTCGTTAGAGCGGGTGACGTCGTCGATTCATTTGTTCTCTGTTAGCATGAAACAGGTAACGTTTAATGAATTTATCTTGTCAGGGGGAACATTAACCAAGTTTAGGAACAAATTACGAGCGTAAAGTTGTCTCCCACCTTCAAAGTTCGCCCGTAATTACCGCGCTGTTCGCTGAAATTCGGCTCCTGCCTTCCAGCTTTTTATTGCCGAGTATGGAGCATATCAATGTTCCGTTTTGGCGCAAACGAGCGAAGATAACGGGTTTACTACTTGACGAGGTGCCAGCTTCTGTATAAATATTCTCAAGAATCAATGCGACACAACGCGTCGACGATGTTCAACACTCAGATAGAAATAAGCTTTGAAAATCTATATTATCTACAAAACGTCAACGTGTTTCATGTTCTCGAGTGTAGTGGTGGCGGCCTTTGGTGCCTGTCGCGCGCAGCTCCGTTTTATTAAATGCCGTTTTATTGCCGCTCCCTGATGCCATAAAGCCTCCACAAGTACTCCTAGTTTTGTAAAATAAAACTGAAAATTTTCGGTGTGCCATCTTCTCGGTTTTATCTAGGAAATCTACGACGCTTTGTTACATTGTCTGTTGTTTTATGTATGGCTTGCTTTTAGGTTTTATGAGGTGTCATTTATATTTTGCTCGCCCCTGTTGATACTTTACTGTTCCAGTTCTGCTGTGGAATTTTTGATAAGGTTTCATTGATATCATTAAGTTAACAGTTACGGTAGGTCGCCTGCATTTTTCGTAATTTCTCTAGAGGTTCTTTTATCTTATTTTTTTTAAATACATAATTATATGCACTTGGTGTGACCACGTTTAACTCGAGTAAAAAAAAAGAAGAATAAAATCTAAGTAAAGTGAGATTAGCCGTCAGAGAGTGGGCGCGCTACCAGGCTCGCAGTGGTCTCTAGGAGTGTCACCGGCGATGCTGTGAAACGGAGCATGTAGGTTAAGAGCCCTTCGCGCTTTGTTAGCGCGCTCTAATCACTGCCGGCCCTCGACGGCACGCGACTCGAGGGCTCCTAGCGCACTAGCGTTTTGTGCCTCTCCTCTGCGGCGCATCTCACAGTGCTATGCGCGCCTGGTACGTGTCTATTTGATTATGGTACAGTCCACTTTGTGTTTAGTTTGTTAATTAATCGTACAAAAATTAACAAACTAATCCTAAGTTTTAAACAAAGAGTACACAAAAACTTTAAGTAATAAATAGTTAAGCAATGCAAAATTAGCTGATATTTTCTCAAAAACTTGGCAAGCATAAGATACGGACATAATCCGAAACTCAAATCAATAAAAAAACTGTAAGTTATTTAGGTTTTCCTATAAATCACAAAAACCAATTCCATCTCGATTTGGCTGAATATCGGCAGGCACTGGCCGCAATCCAAGGTACGCTTATAAGTTTACCATCCAGCCTGCGCTACTATTTTGGTTAGCCGGGATGTAATCTATTGCCAAGTTAAGTTTGCTAGTGTATCATGAATTTGTAAAACAAAATACTTACTCATTGCGATAGCTGTAAGGCTTACAATGCCTTGGCCTTCGTTTTGTTATCAGCAATAACATTTTGGCGGAGGATACAAGTCGCATCCATGATTGTTTTGGCGAAATTTATAGCTTTGCCGTTGACCGTGCCTTGAATTTGTAATTTGATTCCATGAGAGCTTGTTTGTGAGTTTTCTAATCTTTTTATGTCCTGAAAAAGTTATAATTAACGTCTGTTTTTTGAGGGGAGTTTTAAAGTGGCGTTAGATTTCATTATTGTATATGAGCTGGTTCGGGTAACATGTTTACAAAGCTCGTTAAGGATTCTCTTTTTTATACAAACAACGTTTTGGCCTTTTTTGTGAATTGTATAAACAAACATGGAACTTACTTATGGGAATCGTTTCGAATAAATAAAACTGAAACAATATTCGAAAACGTATTTGTATTTTCAGTATAATTAAAACCAAAACTTATAAAAATATCGTAGTAAGTACAATATTTATTCTGACATGGATAAATGAATGACCCTTGAACAACCAAAAAGAAACCTTTTTAACAATTTAATAATTGGAATTGTTAATGTTAACTTGGATGGAATTGAATGGAGGTTTTGACTTACTAATAATTATGTGGTTTACTGGTCCATTTTCCCGGGACACGGGGAAGGGTAGTGGCAAGAAGGGAGGGGGGGGGGGGGGGTGTTTAAGTCAAACGGGCGCTGGGAAGACGGCAGAACTCATTTCCGGTCTGTTGACGGAAGCTAGGCCAATCAATAAGTAAGAAAACATTTTATTCAGACTCTACGGCATTAAATTTTAAAATTGTTATGTTCTTTTAAGAGTTTATTACGTTATTTTCTTGGTAAAAAAATATTTTATTTGGTTTGTTCGTAGTTTATTTAGTAAATTGTTGTTTTTTTTGCGTAGTAGACAATATGTATGATCTTAAGATATATTACAATAATAATAGCTTATTAAGTCAAACAATTGAAAAATATTTATAAAACTTTCGTTGTTTAAAAATCAGAGCTATTTTCCTTCTTTATTAAGTCTAAGTTCTGTTGTTTTGTCACTGCTAAAGAGACTGCTACAAAATTCAAGATATTGTTATGCCATACTAAGGGCAATCACTCTAAACGTGGAGAATTACGAGCTGTTAGATGTAATGTACCGGGGATGCCGGGATTTAGGACCATGCTCTTTAGGCAGCCCTGCGGTAAATACCGCCATTTTCCCCTCCTTCATATAAGATTATATTACTGCTTGGATTTCGGAAGTAAGATACTAGGTAGTTTCTATAATAAAAAAAAAAATATACAAAAAAAAAAAATGTTTACTCAACAATTTTTTAAGGTTATTTCTTTATTATTTTATAGTGAAATCCATAAAAATAATGAAATGTAACTTTAGGTAATTATTTTTCGATGGTTATTAGCTGAATATTCGGAATATTCAATTTATTGCAACATCATCCACTGATATTACTGAAAAGTTTTTATTAAAACGAAAAACTGGGAGTAAAATTTAATGTCCAGCACCAAAATTTTACTTATATTTTCGCCTATTGTTTTGCTGATATCCTGCAAATGATATACTGCAAACAAAAGGCGTAACGAGTTTACTACATGGCTTATATGTGAACATATGATGTTTCTGCGCCAAAATACGTTTCGGTTCCAATATCCTTAAAATTTATTAGTTTCATAAGTTTTATGAAACTGAAACGAGAACACTGGAGTGTCGCAATGTGACGTCATTGAAAATGTCTGCTGTCTAAAAACAAGTTGCATAACAATTTCGCAAAGAATTGAATCAGTGTGAAAAGTTTCAATACAGTTCCCTCTGAATGTTCTTACAAATTCATGACTAAAGCCTTTATTACTTTATTTTCATCTAAGGACCTTAATGATACCCACATGTCCGCTCAACCACCATCAAGTTTTATTATATAGGTAACCGCTCATAAACTCATTTACAAGTAATCTAATACGAACGTGACTAAACTCTTGGTTTATCGCATTCTGAAGACAAGAATTCGCAATGCCGTCGTTTCGACTTTGCGGTATGACTACCGAACGATCTCCAAGGTTTTCTGGCAAAACTGTGGCATTTAAATTGGCAAGGTTATGAAGTCGCCAGGGATCTGCGCGTTGACTGGCAAACCTCCAGTCCCGCCAGTGCCACTGCCAACATATGTAGGGCACAAGTCTTGATGTGACCTACTTCAAGTGTTTTTGCCAGTTAGGTAATATCTGGTGCAGGTATCCTTGAGCCACTGAACTATGAAATAAGTTATTATTAAGTTTCATTATACTTTGCCTAAGGTTGTACTGCTGTGGGAGCTTTACAGTTTTACTAGTCACCTTGATAACTATTTGTAAAGTTGAAACAAGTAAAGTTCCATATTGTATATGGAGAAAATTTAACATACGGAACCTAATTGTATTCAGTCCAAAGCAGAAAGCAATAACTTGAAGTTAGAAAAGTAGGAATGGTAATTAGGGTTCATGAATTACTTTAATTTAATAGTGCTTTTATGCGAGTATACAACTATACATTTGTCTTTGCAATTAGCTAAAGATAACGCCATTAAGTGTTTGAAAAAAAATATATACAGACGAACATAGAACCTCTTCCTTTTTGTAATTAAAAAAAATATACAGACGAACATACAACTTTTTGTAAGTCGGTTAAAGATAACTAACTTTAAGAAACAGTAAAACGTTATTTTATACTGTTTACTATACGTATTTCTATCTGAAGTTACTACATGTCGGTTAAAGCTTAATAAAAAGATAACTGACGCTACGTTATTGGATGGTAGCCAGTCACAGCAATAAAACCCCACAAAAATACACAGCAATACTTAAATCCCTATCTTTTAAACCATATTTTTCGCTAGTTTGTTACTTAGAAGCATTTTATGGGCGCTTTAAAATAAACGAGCCAGTCGCAAGGCTGCCCACTCATTGTCTCACAGATTTAGTATTCTGAATACTATCATTACATTTAATGGCCGGGGGAGTTAGCGAGTTATAAAACTGCAACAAGATGTAGAGCTGTATAAATTATTTAATAGTTGCGACGATACATTTAGGTCGCTACTGGAAGTAGACGGAAAATCTAAAGTTTAATGCTCATTTATAAAACCAAATCCTATTTTATGTTGCTTGATAAAAATCTTGTAATTTTAAGTAACGCTAAATTTTAAAACGTTTTGGACCTACCGTAGTCAATATGACCGTGCAGATAATAAATGATGTTGAGAAGTCATGAAATGATTAGTAGTCATAATAGGAAAGTCTAATAACTTGCCCATATAAACTGGATGATGCACGAATTTCATTTATAAAAAAATAAAATATCATTATAAAATTTCATTTATTTATCGGTTCTATTCCTCATATAATAAAAAAAACAACTTGTTCACTCGTTTGAATTCAGTTTATCGCTATGAAACACGATACCGAACAGATATTTCCCGTAAGAATCCTGATTTATTCAGTGCAACGAATAAAAAACGTAAAATAGATTGTTCTGAAAATCGTCTGCCGCTTTGAACTGCCTCGTTTTATATTTTTTTCCACAATCGCAATCGAAGGAATCACTCTTTCTGCCTTTGAACAGTCTATGAAAAATAAAAATAAATGGTTTCTCCCCGCAGCATTTTCCGTGTTACGAAGCTGTAAGTATGGAGTATCGTAATATAGGTTGCAGCGGAGATAGGACGTCTCTACAAAGTCACACCGCTCCATTTATTTGTGTTAGCTTTCGTATGTACTGTTAGCGACGCTCGTACAAAGTTATCTCTAACACTTCGCTTCGAAACGTTTCGCCTTTGCATGGCACACAGACTGAATATAGAATAAGAAATTGTTATTTGCGAGGGAAATGTTGGTGTTTCTGTTATTTCCTTATCGAAATGCCGAATGCTGTGATGTATGTAAAGTTCTCATTTAATATGTATTGTAGGAACGTATGTATGTAGAATAGGTAGTAAGTTAAAGGTAAAGGAATATTGTGTCTTGGATATGTAACCTATTCATTGTTAGAATATTCAATACTTGAAACATTCATGACTGGTTGTCTAGTGGTTAATGACCCTGACTGCTTAACCGGAGGTCGTTTGTTCAATTCCCACCCAGGACAAATCTTTGTGTGATGAGCATTATAATTTGTTATTTGTCTGGGTGTTATTTATATATAATATGAATGTATTTAGAAATATATAAGTAAGTTTATTAGTTGTCTAGTTGCCAAAATAACAGACTCTACCTAGTTTAGGATCAGATGGCCGTGCATGAATTGTCCCAAGATATTATTATTGTTAATTATATCTATTCATAAATAAATTGACTATAAGAACGTCCAAAGATTTATTTATTTACAAACTAAACTAATGAATTGTGCTCTTTTGTTTCAGGTAAGCTCAAACCGGATTATCAATTAAAGCAGAAACTAGATGCAGTAAGATGTGTTAACATAGCTGTCATTCCTCGCCGCTTCTGCCCGCGAGCCCATTTGAATATAATTTACCTATCGGTATTTCCTTTGAGAATTCATCTCGGAATCAGCGTGTTCGTGAATTATTAATTCAATATACAGGGACGAGTACGGGTCGGGTTTAATAATTATTTTTAATTATACCCGTGGTGGCGCGGCGTGAACACAGAGCCGCCATGACCACTGCGTCGTCTTGTTGAATATTCATCGAGCGAAGAGACCCACCATTATTTTTCTAGAGACTCTAACCTAATTTACAGTAATGAGCCTTGTGGGACGCTAACAATGCGGTGTTGCCACAAATAAAACATCTTCTCCTTTGTCTTTTCCCGTATTATTTGATTATTACGGTTATAGAATATTTTCTGATGAAGATTATTTAGTCTTAATGGTTTCGTCCTTTGGACTTGAACAAGGAATCTTATTTGCAAGATTATTATGGTTCGTTTTATTTATAATTTTGGCATTTTGCCAGATTCTTTATTGGTGTATTTTTATTAAAAGATATCATAATCTACGTAGTAGAAGATACTAAAACTTAAAAAAAATCTGCTTATTAAAATAAATTCAGTAACCCTAGTCACAATGAAGAGAGCTACCACAATAACTTTTAAAATCAAGTAAACCGGATAACATTTTGGAATCTCACAAAACTAAGTAAACCGCTACGAAGTCCATGTTAAAATTAACCGCAGCAGGCGAACTCAAAGTTAAACCAAAGAACTTTTTAGTTATAGATAAACTCATTACAACTTCTGCCATTTTAGCTTCATAATGTATGAGTTTGAAGTAAAATATTCTGTTCCCATTACATTTCTTGTCGTGGCAGATTCTCATTTCAGATCCCATTCGTCAGATGGACGTGTTATTTTACTTTTTATTATCTCTATAAAAGTGAGGCGTGACCTTGTTTAATAAATTTGCTAGGCTCAGCACAGCAACGCCTGAATATCAAGTTGTGAATTTATAGCGGTTTCAGCTAAACATTTTTCCTCAGACTAATTATGTGTATGATGGATCGTTGTCTCTCCGTCACCCGTCTTAGGATATCTGAGAACTTTTTATACATGAGTTAGAATCGATTCTTATTATGTTTCTCGTGATATTCTACTAAAATCATTACTTTTCAATCGAACCTCGGCGAGACTAAATTCACCAAAAGATTTTTCTTGAAATTTATATTTTACTTTATTCATGAAACATTAATGTACAAAGCTAAATGTTTGAACACTTATTTAACTATAACTATTTCCATATACCTAACGTTTCCAAACCCTCTCAATTCCGAAATGAACGGTTGAATTCCACACGACACCATCATAATATGATCATGAGACCTGAATGGAAATTAATCAGGTGGGAGGATGAAAAATTATTTCATTTCCCCAACCTGCTCACTCGGGCGGGTTGTGTCTCACCCGGATATTGCTTGACTGATGTTACCCGGATATAAATCAGACCGTCACCGACGATATTATGGCACTACTTTTATCGGGTATTCGGCGAAATTTTGATATTCGCGTCGTTTGGAACGAAAACAGTCTTAGTAGAATGCAAAATAAAAAAGAAGCGGTGTTTGTTGAATGTATGGTAAATGTTAAGGATTGTATATAGAATAAAACTCTTTTTATCGTTCCCATAATTCCTATAAGCTTGTAATTTTGAATTTTAAATCAAGGAAAATGACGTCATTTTCCACCACAATATTTTTTTCTTACTGTTCGTGTTAGTTTTCGTGTAATATCAATGGTAATCACCATCAATCACAGTTCGTAAACTACCGGTGATTAGTGTATTCGAGGGTGAGTACCAAACGCGACTCTTTCCCCACCCTTACCGCCTCTTTAGTTGATTGAATCACTGCAACCTCTCACATCAAAGTGACAGGATGTGAGTAGACTTCAGAATGCACTAATGGCTTCAACATTCTCGTTATCAGCCTGTACTCACGCGTTTACGAGGTAATGGATTTATCTTTATCAAGTAGTAAAGTATACAGGCACTCTCATGTCAGCTATGCTAGTAATCTATATTCTATTATAAAAACCGTATGTAAACTGTTTATGTATCTAAAAGAGGTTGTAATCGAATTTAGTGTCATAAATGATATCGTGGTTGGATTTTATGACGATTTTCTTCTTTTCTACATAAATGGAACATCATGGTTATCATGACAAATATTATTTGTGAAAGATTTGGTATATGAGTATCTATAGATCACCGATTTCGCCTCTAAAATGACATGACAATAATTCCCGAGAGCAAATATAACATTATATTCAGCTTCTACCATTAAAATGACGCAGCAAGTATATCCTTTGCAAAATACAAAACCTTATTGTTGAATGTTATGTATGGAAACGAGAATGCCTTATTTTTTTCTACTAATTGGGTATGGACTTACCTTATATTCAAATATGAAGTTTGTTTTACAAAACAAATTCTTAGCCAGCTACTGTGCCAGTAAAAGCTAGCGTGTTTTAAGGTCGTTAGGCTAACTTCATCTAACTAATGATCATTAAGTGGAAGCTTACAATGGGCACAAGTTTCTATTCTGGTAGGAGGCACTCGAAAACTTGTTGGCGATGTTTAGAAAGTAATGGTCAGGACTGTTCTGTAGGTATCGTCTGAGTGTGTCGCGCGGTAAGTTTGCGGTTTTAAGTAGGACGTTTGTTGGGTTTAAATAAGGTTTTAGTGTGAGTAGATGTGAAGTGAGGCAGATAGCTAACAATTAAAAGGAGCTAGAGCAAATATCTCTGAAATCATCATTCGAGAAAACGTTTTTCACTTGTTTTTTTGGTATAAATAGCTCATGTAATTTTTTTTACATTTCGGTTCTATGGTTTTCGATATCAAAACTTAAAGCGCCAAAATTTGGAATTTCTGTGGTGGAAACCAATACTGCTTCTGGTGATATAGAAAGTCCGATCCTTAAAATCGCAAGAAAAATGTAGTGCACTAAACAGGTCATTCTTAACCCATACCTTGAATAAAACCTCACCCAAGGCTTCTTTTTCTAAGAGAAATTCCGTTGAAATCTTGGCACAGAGAGCTTACATAATGCAACAGGCGGTCGCATTATGTCTTGTGATTAATATTCGGCCGGGTCAACGTTCCTCATCAGTATTCACCCGGGCAAGTCTCATCACACCACCGTTATGCCACTATACCCGGGTGATACCGGCCGGATAAATTGCAAAGTCAGGTGATTGTATTAAATCGGGTCAAGTTAGTTTGTATCTTAAAGTTATGTGTGTTTGTAGATTTTGGGCCTAAGTACTCTCCTATATTGACGCTAGGATCTTATGTCTACTATAAACAGACATTTTTTTAAGTGTCTTGAATCTTTGCATTGATTTTTATATCCAACAGTCAAATTATGTTTTACGAGCAGTATACAAATCGTGCTTGTTTCACTCGTATGTAACGCAATAAAAATCGAAATGCCATTCATGTTAAGCAGAATGAAGGAGCTTTTTATACATCTAAGTATACATGGATATATATGAAAGAAAGTAAATAGGTTACGACATGTTAGGAGGGCAAATCCCTCCTCAATTTTCTACTGCGCCAAATAAAAATCAGCTTTCTACACTCAATTCATTTCATATTTTGGCACGTAAATAATTTGGCATCGAGTGAGATGCATAAATCCATAATACCGAGTTCGAAGCAATACGAGTGGGCTTGGAATATTGATTCGGAGCGATAAGGTTGTTGTACCAAAGAGGAGATATTGAATTTTTGTGAAAATATCCATAACGTGTGTATGCAAGTTTAATATAAAATTGTTCATACATACACTTACAAAAAAGGAAAAATACCAATACAAAATAATAATTTAATTAAAAATACGTTTTTACGATTTTGAGGCTTTTTTAGTAGCTATAAAACATGATAAGCAGAGGACATTAGTTTGCCTACAAAGCCCTCATTATTCCATTTTTATTCGGCAATAAAATTACAGCCGAAATGTATTAAAATAAAGTAAAAAAGACCTAAACAGAGTAACGAGTCGTTAAGAGCCGAAAATGTATGCTAAAATGTCTGGCAGTCCCTACTGGGCATCATTAGCAACTGTAGCATATTTGCACTTTGTTACTACAGGATGGAGAGCATAAAATATGCAGTGCTAAAAAGTATTTCATCATATGTCAGGGGCGTATCATGAAGCCTTATTGCCATTATACTTAGATAAAAAATGGGTAAAAGAGATGATGCTATCGGCTATCGGAAGGGCTATCGGTATGACTTTATCCCTGTTTGACAATGAAGACTGAAAGAAAGAAAGAAAAACTTTAACACAGCTTTACAGCGTTTTTTTTTAATAAGTCTCATAAGTGACGTCCGAATATTAAGCCAGTAAAACTAATAAAATAAATAAAGATAAAATATTTGTGTGTAGTGCATGAAAGAGCGCGTATGTATGTGTGTGCAGTAAACTTGGCAATAAGATTATTACCTCATATAATATTTTTTTTCTTATTGAATTTTATAAATTTCCTCTGATAACAAAATGGCAATTGAATTCACAAAGATTATAAAGATGAAACCTACACAGTGGCCGTCACTCCGTTTGTCACTATACTGAGTCAGGCGTATATGAACGCGCCGAACTTTGTACCCCAATTATTCGCCTTAACGAGACTGGAAAGCTTCCTAAAAAGAAAAAAGAAATACCCTCCAGTTCTGTAGCCGTGATATATTTCCAAACGGATGGACTTGCTTTTGTAGCACGTGAAATAGGATTTTGTGTCGTGTGCTCAACAAAGATATCCATGAAATGGTTATTTGTTTTGTCACTGCCGATTTTCACCGATTGGTCACCAGTTCATGTCGAAATAGCTTTGAATATTTCCCTTCAATATTTAGAGCTTTGATTAAGGCTGCGGATTAATATTGATGGTTCGGACATGAAATATCGTTACCACGAATTTAGATGTAAAAATTAATGATAAATTTCTTACACATTACATGAATATAACTGGAACTAAATATTACATAACATTACAGTGATGTTTTATTACTAGTGTTTTAAATGTGTTTTTTAATAGTAAAATAATATTTGATGTGTTTTTTGTTTCTAGAACGCGTTCGCCCCAATTGGGTATTTGACAAAATTAATTCTATTTCATTTAATAATATAATAATGTATTAATACAAGAAATTGAATGCTTTTTTCTAGACCCACTGGATTTAGTCCTGTTGAACTAAGTTGTCCTAAAGCTATTGTAAGTCGTATCCTTTTCTTAAACGGAAACTTTTGTTAAGTTAGCTTTTCTTGTAGATATTTCTGAGTTCAGTACACTTTGCAATACGACATGTTCAAGTTTATTCCAGTCGAATTGTGTCGCTAGTCTGTTGGAACTGTAGTGGATTCCTATACAATTCCCAATGGAACAGAGTGTCCACTGAGCTTATACTCTTTCGTAATTGATGGTCTACCGGCAACCGTGACAGTTTTATAGCTGGCTTTGGACAAATTTCTTTCAAAGGTATAGTGGCACGTAGAGTGGATTTGTAGGTGTTAGGGGAATATTGTCTTCCTGGTTAAGATATATTTTCAGATCTCCGTTCTGAACTTCAACGCCAGAAATTTCATTATCCTCGTATCCAATATATTAAATTATCTACCGGGTTTGAAACGTAAGTTAATAACCATTAAAATAACACGTATTAGTGTTTCGTGCGTATAATTAAATAAATCGTGCGTGACGTCACTTCCCTATTGTTACGTAGTCATCGGGGAATAAATTATAAATTCCCGTTTCGAAGCCGGAATATAGGTGAAATTATACTTTGGATGGCAATAAATTGTGATTTTCCTATCAGCTAATTTGTCATAATCGCTATTAAAGCTTTGGCTTTATCATATTCTACAATGGTCGATAACCAGCACTAGTTAATTGGGTTTTCCTAACGCCATAATAATTGAGCGTATAATGTAGTGAAAACAGTAGTTAGAGTTCTAAAATGAATAAGATAAGTCTAGAACCTTAAAATAACACGTATGCTGTTACTTATCTAAATGGATAGCTTCAAAGACAAAGAGGCTGATTAAACAGATAAAAGTCTTAACTCCAAACAGAATTATTTAAGTTGTAAACTGCTGAAGTTTATGGAGATGAATGCATCGCTCGGAGTTTCAACGTAGTTTATTTTTAACGCGTACCTTTACATCGGTATCAAAGGCTGCGGTTTTCCGTTTCAAAATGAAGTTGGAAAATCCTATTACTTGTTTCTCGTTAAGTTTTCATAAGCTCTCGCATGAAATAAGATATATTCATTTTAGTTACTGTATTGCACAGTTGATACTAAAGCTTTTGGTTAAAGATAATGGTTTTTAATGCCCGCTATTAGATAAAGAAGCAAAACCCTCAGATCGGATAGCTGACACAAATAATTTTCTTTCATTATTTTATAAGAAACTACAAAATGATGTTTGACATGTTTAAATAGTTCAACAGCCATCTTGCAACAATTCCGAGGAATACAAAATTTTAATAAGACGAGACGTCAACTTCTTAATGAACGACCTTCTAGGGACCATGAAGTGGAGCCGGAGTTCCGTATAATTACTTGAAAAACCATTCAAAGTTCGTCCGAGGGAAAGTTAAGCCTGTTTTAGAAGAATCAAAAGGAGTGTTACGTCGGCAAAAATGTCTTAGTGGCGACGAGGGACCGAAGGGTTACTCCGAGTAAACACTTTAGCGGAAAGTTGTTTGATCGTTCATAACGGATACTTTTAGTTCAATAGATAGATACCTCCATTTCTCATTTTATGTGTGCGCAGGAATGATTTGTTGAATGTTGGTTTTAAATTATTTCTGTTGACAATTTAGGTATGAGAGTTTTATCGATAAATTCCAAGTTCGTGTGGATTGAAATTGATTGCGTGTATGTTTGGAATTTAAGGGAACATTTTAGATTCGTTTTCGTTGAAGATTCGAAAGTGTGCTTCTGTATAGGTTACTAATTAACGCGACCAGAAAATCAAAGCACTGGCCGCAGATTCCAATATTTTGATTAAAACGTTCAAACCTCTTCAATCAATTTTATCGATCGAATAACATTTATAATTCATTCTCCTTACGTTCGTCGCCCGTTTATTACTGTGTATCCAATAACCGAGGCTCTTCCCCACCGTTATGTTTACGATTACGGTATTGAAATCGATATGCAGACCCGACAATGGCGACCGACCTTATATCCTCCGTAGGCATGAGTCGACGCTTTGCGAATCAATTAGGCAAGGATTACACCAGCCTCTCTTATCTGTCCACGATGATGGCGACGCTTCTTCTCATTAAAACTTTGTACAACGCCCTTTATAATGACCAACGTAATGGACGATCCCTGCCTAACTTTTAAGGAAGGTTAGTGGACTAATTCAAATTCAGTGTTACTCAGAGATTACGTTAGCTTAACGTGTATTATCTCGACATTTTCATGGGACTGTTGTTTTTTGAAAAAAATGTTTTAATGGTTTTTAATATTCTATTGTCACGTTTTCAGAGCGCGTTTTGTCCGGATTAAGTGGGTTTATTGAGTTCAATTTTCCTGCTGTTTCCGATGTCGTTTAGCTGTGAACGGTTTTAAATTAAATATTGTTTATCCTCCAGGGCAGCTTGTTAAAGTGGAATTGGAAATGTGGAGTTATTTAATGGAATATTTTGGTTGTAGTCTATTTTCTGCGAAGAGCGGAGGTATTTAAGCGCTGAACGGTTAATTAAAAGTTGTATGATGAAGTATTTGCTAGCTAGACCTTGGCATAGGTACACAGAGGTATTTCGGTTAATTTCAAACCGACGATGGTCTAATTTGTCGCTCAGCTTGCTCCAAAACTTTGATCCACTTTGTGCGCTGTCACTGCGATGTTGAATGATGCTGATTTAAACGCTGTTTACTCGTGGTTTATGAGTAAACTTTAAAGTAAATTGTGTGTCCCTCGGCTCAGATAGACTAATTATTTTATAAAAATAGGGTTAATATAGAAAAAGTGGGCTCAGAGCTTAGGCAAATCGTGAAAACTCAGCGAGAGTTCAATTCAAATGTACAAAAAAAGATTAACAGAAGAAATTCAGTAAAATACCTATAGTGAACACTACCTCTTTGGAAAAAGTACTATATATACCATTTAGCATATAAGGTTTAGATAATTTATTTTAGGTATATCTACAATTTGTACAAGCGTGAAAATGTAATTGAAAACAATAAATTTGATGCAGACCCGAATTAATTCGAAGGTTGGAAATAATACTAGAGTTTTATTACATCCTCGTTAGACGTCAAACTGATTAACATAAAGCAATTTAAATCTTATCTTGATAATTATAAGACTTATTTTAGTAATTGGAAATACACGAAAATATTTATTCGACTTTAGAACACTTTTAGACTCGTAGACGAAATGACTACTGCAAAAAAATCTTCTGTCCAATAAAGAAAAATATATAAGGTCAATTTGCAAAATTGTCGGTAGTCTAGGCTTTAGAAAAATAACCCTATAATTATGACCGTAAGGTACACAACACATTGAAATTTTCTTTTTTATTACGTTGAAGTTTATAACAGCATATTCTTGCTTTTCTTTTGCCTAAAATAGCCGTGACTATAAAACTCATAAAAATGCGCATAATATTTTTAGGGTAATTTAGGCAAGTCAAGCTGTCAAACTGATTTATTACTTTGAGTAGAATTATGATTGTTATCAGACTTATTATGTAATTTTGGGCTTAATATAAAATCCAAGTTGTTTAAACGTGAACCTAAAAATTGTCTAAATATTTATATAATCACTTCATAATTTTTGACAATGTACTTGTCTTCAGTAAATGAAGTCTTTGCCTTTTGCAATTAATCTGTGATAGATAATGATATGGGCAGCGTCCATTTCATCACAACGGAACTTAGCTTTAACATTTCATTTTACGGACCTTAATCTAAAAATTTAATAGAAAAAAAACAGACTGAAGTTTAAATTTTAAATCGAATCCTTAGAATTCTTCATCCCTCTTAAAGTCTTGTTTATCAAAGAAATTCTAGCTTACCTTTAATACTTATCCAGTATTTTCCAGTTGTTGGTTACCTTGGCAAAGAGGTATGGAGTCCTCATTAAGCCACGCTAGCTTTTTCTCAAGGGTCTCGCTTCGGCCCTGACATAGTGACTCACTTCACTCGTTTTAAAAGTCGCCAGTATTTGGCTTACGTGTGAAACTAATGTCGCAACCGCGCAGTTCAGTTACAAACAGATTTGTTAACTTGTTTAGCATGCAGGCTTTTGTTACGTCTTCCTGTCTGATATGATTTTTCATTCGCAAAATTAAGCATATGAACAAATGGCCCGAATATTTTAAGAACTACAATCAAATTTAGTGTAAAAAAAAATTGTATCGAAAATGATCTATAGTTACTAAAACAATATAATGTAGAGTCAGCCTAAGCTATTATAATAGCTACTAGCTGTACCGTTGCAATGCCACGTTTAGTGAAAAGGTTTTTTTTACTTTTTGGGAGCTAAAAATCTTCTCCGGCTTATACAGAACATCCTACCAAAGTTTAATCACAATCTGATCATTGGTTTAGGAACGCGTAGGACAAACATAAATTCATTTTTATTAGAAGAAGAAAAATGTGACGTGGTACAAAAAAAAGGACATCCCAAGATACATCCTAAATATAAACAAAAACGTACCTTCCAATGAGAAATTCTTGCAGTACTAGTTCAGAACTCCAGATCTAACATACAACATTTTCAGCTATTCGAGAAATAGATCCAGCCTGTAGTATTCGGCTGTCGTAAACTGGAATTTAAATTGCGTCGCATCTGTAAGAGCCAGAGATTCTAGTGCTAGCAAAAAATGTTGAATAAAGCAACCTTATCTAAATAAAAAAGTATTTTCTTATTCATATTACGTTTACCGTTTATCCTAGAGACAGCTAAAGTCAGGCACTTGATTAGGGTACTATTTTGATCCTTTATTGTTGACTATATTTTTCACATATTTCGCTTGAATATATTGAAGTTATGGATGAGACCGTTACGTAGGTTTCCTAACTATATTATTTATTTATTTCGGGAAAACAAACAGTAGCATATTACAATATAAACAGTGGTATGGGTAACAATAAACTTAATAAATATACTACCCACTACATTTTCCACATATTACTGCAAAAGGTTACTCAAGCTGTAAAACAGACTGCTGCCAAAACATGAATTGCAGTTATCGGTGAAAAACAAAGAAGAATAAAAAAAAAAGGTACATATGAATAGTAAATCAGTTTGTGTAACACAGTACAGAACAAAATAATGATAATCAGAATTGATATCTCAAGGAGTGAGCTGTTGATCCTTTAGATTTTTTTTTAATTCTAATTTAATTTACTGACATTTAGTGTCATAATAAAGGATACAATGCTACAATTCTGCTAAAGTATATATTTTCAATCGTATAACATCACTTGCAAAACCGCAATCAGTGAGACAATCATTGGCATGATTAATATGTTATGTAAGTCCTGCGGCTACCGTTATTGCGCTCACCAGTTGTCGCCACTGTCGCGTTAACTGTCAAACCACCAACAAACTGTGGTATTTGACATTTTGGACATCACATGTGACTAGCGCCTCTGGTGGCGGAATTGCTAACGGTATCCCTCATTACAAATAAACATGTTACGTAAAATATATAGTAATTGCAAATAAGATGTTAAATTACAAAATACTACAATTTAGTTACACTGAAACCATTTAATGGCACATCTTAGCCTGAAAACTTACAATCCTTCTCTTTGAAGAGTGTTTACAGTAAAAAAAATAATAACTTACGCAACACTCAAACTGAAAAGACGTTTCAAAGAAAACATGCTAAAAACATAACATTAAAACTGAATAAAAGTAGTTTAACTGAGTGGGATGTTGAATAAGCAAAACAACGTAACGACTCTCCTTCGACTTTTCTCCTTTATAATGGAAAAATGTTGCCTTTTAATGAAAACTCTCAATAGAGGCTGTGATTACGTAATAGATGGCTTTATACATTGATTATTCTAGTTGACTAGCGCAGTTCCAATGCTATCCTTTAGAAGGAACATTGTTTTCTTTAATTAATTAAATGATTATTTTGAGAAATGATAAAGTTTTCTCGGTAATCGGCAATTTTTAGGTATTATATATGCTAATATTCTGATGAAATAGTTTCCAAAATATTTTTCTTTTTTCTATCCTCATTAAAGTACATTGTTGTTGTTCTTGTTAAGTAATTTAGTTAGCACTGATTACCTGCTCTCTTGGTAGGATAAATGTATGTTCTTTAAGAGTTTCTATACAAAATAATATATATAATATTCATGTTGTAAATGTCCAGGGTTACGTAAAACGTATTTCTTGAAGGACGAGTGACAAGATAATGTTACCAATTTATTTTATTGGTTATTGAATTAAGGAGACTTGATTAAAGTCGTCGATTTCTTCGAATAATCTTGTTGTGTAATTCTGGTACTTAATATTATTTATTATTGTAAATGATAGGTTGTTTTTTATAAGGTAAGGCTATTTCCTTGGAATTTTATACATCACTAAAATGGGAACATGATTCGCTGATACAATATAACACGTATTTTAAGGAAAAGAAAACCCTTTTTCCAATAACGTAAATACTCAGTATCTAAATCTAGAGTTATTCTTCCCTGTTTAATGTGGTCCTGTCGTATAGTACTAGAAACGATAAATCTGGGGTAATAAATGACTTAAAGACATGTCTAAGGTTTTAATCGAGAGTCGGAATCAATAGACGTAAATTATAAAAACACTACGCCCTACGGGTTTGCTCGCGTTATGCCCGTTCTAGTGGCTTCTTACCAATTTGCTTTGCTTCACCTAAAAAAATCTACAACTCAACCTATGGTTCAAATTATAAAAATCCCCGCCACCATCACCATCAGCGCCAGAGTAATCATGTCGCCTTTTAAATGTGTGCAAAGTTTCATATCAATTGAGCTAATGATTCTCGAGTTTTAGGTTAACATATACACACACTTTTATATACATAATATATAAATATTAAATAAATTTAATAGGATAATTATTTAGTACCTACTCAATCACGTACCTAGATGTATAAAACATCTCTGCTTACACAAAGCTAAACGATTTCTTAGCAAACATTATAACAATACCGACGCAGCCGCATTTAGCGTAAAATTTGAATATTTTCCGGTTTACAAACGTCTGTGAAACACCATATTTTGTACAATTAAGCCATTAAAGGAGCACCTTGCGACCTAATTAAATATTTACGCGAGTAAAGGGCTGCATGGTTAAGATTGTATTCATTATGGAAGATGGAAGCTGACTAAATACTTGAATATTCTGTAGTCTTGAACTGAAATATTTTCCACCGCTTTATTTTAATTCTTATTTTTTTAACTATGAAAATGATTTATTAAACCAAGTTGGTAACTGTTAATGAGGTTTAGAATGAAAATAATAGTGATGTGACACTTGAATCATAAACGCGCAATAAAATACTATTACCAGTGGTACCATTAAACGTAATCAAATCCGGTTTTATAACTATACTATAACTTATTTATTTATTCTTTAGTAGTTTCTTTAATTTGGAATTGAGAGAAGTAAACGTCGAGTATTTGTGCAAGTTTATTGGCTTCCTCAAGAGAATCCTTGAGCACTGCTTTGAGAGGACGCCAGCGGGTCAGCTTTATCTCAGCTTCACTTCTCCAGTATCTTATATTAAAAACTAAGGGTTTATTCAATTGATTGATGTTTATTTCTGTTAAATATTTGCATTTTAAATATCAAACCTTGTTAGTTTTAATACTAGAACAACTAAAAATAACGAAACAAAATTAAAGATAACGCTAACGGCAAACATTGCGTTGCTTAAAATGCTGATTATGCTGCAGATTGGCGAGTGAAATTTGTTTTTAAAACTGGTTTGGGAGAGAATTTTCAATTAATATTTGTTAAACTTAAACGAATATCATCACGCGTATATTTCTAAAGAGGTTTACAAACTCTTGCAATTTATAACATTATTACAACTTTTTTTTAATCTACTTAGTTTTGAAATGTGCTATAAATATATGAAACTAACTAATCTATACTTTAATATTATAAAGCTGAAGAGTTTGTTTGTTTGTTTGTTTGTTTGAACGCGCTAATCTCAGGAACTACTGGTTCGAATTGAAAAATTCTTTTTGTATTGGATAGTCCGTTTATTGAGGAAGGCTATAGGCTATATAACATCACGCTACGACCAATAGGAGCGGAGCATAAATGAAAAATGTTGCAAAAATGAAAAACCGTTGAAACTAAAACACGCGAACAAAGTCGCGGGGGACAGTTAGTCACTAATAAAACTGGATATGAGACTATAGGTATTTACATATTAAAGCTGACCAGCGTTATAAAAACGCATCGTTTAAGAGTTTAAGACATAATTTCGACACTATTCAAATCCATTATCCAAAATCATTATTAACATCAAAATAAAGACTTAAAAACATATCGATGGCCCCACAGAATAAACGTGCAAGAGCTCTTACACAAATTTTTTTTTGTTGCATTTTTCGTTTCTTTGACCTATGCAGCACCTTCTAAATTTTTTTTATAAATTTTTGACTCAAAATACGCCTATTATTTCATTTGATTCCTTTATTCTAGGGAAATATCATGGAATTTTATCACAAGTATAAAAGTATATGCTATTGTTAAACGCTTTTTAGGTCCTCGAGTTCACACGAATAAACGTGCTAAAACGAGAAAACTTTTGAGAAGACTTGTGCACTTCTTCGACTTTGTATAATAGCAGCTTACACGTTTATTCGTGTAATAAAGCATACATTTTTTATTCTTAATGTGTCATAATATTGTGGAATGAAAGTTTTAAAATATTTTTTATTTATAATTAAAGTATTGCATTGCCTCCTACACGCCCAATCAAATGTATAGTCTGATAGAGAATGCCAAAGTTACTGGGCATAAATACCAAGTAAAACAAATGACACAGAATAATTTTATAGATTTCAAAGAGCTGATAAAAGTGAAGAATTGGTTTAAAGACATTCTTCTTAAAGTGCCTCTCCACTACTGGAGGTTGGCCGTCAGCTCAGCAAACTTCTTCCTGTCCTGCGCCAAGCGAAAAAGTTCTTCTAGGCTGGCGATTTCTGTCCATTCGCGGATGTTGCGTAGCCAAGACTTCTTTCTCCGTCCAGCGCGTCTTTTCCCTTGAATTTTGCCCATCATTATCAACTGAAGGAGTTGATACCGATCCTGTCGTAAGACGTGGCCCAGATATGCAACTTTCCTTTTTTTGACGGTCTGCAACAATTGCCGGTCTTTCCCGACGCGTTGGAGGACTCTCACATTGGAAACTTTCTGTGTCCAGCTAATACGTAGCATTCTACGATAACACCACATTTCGAAGGCTTCGAGAAATCTTTGAGTGCTAGCTTTTAGAGTCCAAGCTACATAACCATACAAGACCACAGGCCAGACGTAGCAATGTAGCATTCTCACTCTGAGCTTTATGGATAATTTACGGCTACACAAAACATTCTCCATCCGTTTGAGGGTTGCTCGGGCAATTTCAATCCGGGTCCGAATTTCTTGTTCGCAGTTCCATTCTTCATTTACCCAAGCACCCAGATATTTGTATTTAAAGACATAAAACAATAATAAACGGTATAACGGCGACGCCATAACGGCGATAAAATTTACTGGAGTAAAATAAAAGAAGTAAATTCTCTCACGAGCATCTTGATTCAGTTTATTTCAGGTATAGTTTTGAAGACGAATTACGGGAGATGCGAATCATAGTAAGATCTAATTCAAAAAGGCGGCGAGGAGTACCTACTGAAGATCCTGAAAACTTAAGACTTGTATATACCTCTTCCTTTACATAAGGATTTGATAAGTTTGTGTCATTCAGGAGCCATACGTCTAGTATTACACATTACCAAACTTTTTATAGAAACTTAGTTCCTTTGGACAATTCGATCTCTGTCACCAATGATATTTTTTTATAGGGACTAGCCCACCACACATACCCTTCATTGCAACTCCTGTAAGCCAGGATCTACAATGATAACCAATGAATACCACAGAAACAGTTAAGCTCGGTGTGTCCCAGGAAAACAATTGACTGTCTTGGAACCCGCAACGAAATTAATCAGAAATAGTAAATACCTCCTATAGTCCTATAGTCGGAAAAAATAGTTTCCACTTCCCTCAATTGCAAGCGGGAGACAAAAAGAAAAGATAGGCCATAGGCAAAGAAAAGATAAGACAACTGAGTTAGGCCCAGTTGTCAAGCACCACGGATAAAATTTTAACATGAATGGATCCTAAAATTCATTTAGGAGCTGTTATTTTGATTCCAATAATAGGTATGGCAAAAACGTATGAAAGCACTGAAATTTGCTCTGGTAGCAACAAGGTCCTCAGACCAATGATAGTGACGAGGAAGATTAAGTATTTTAGATTACGATATGATTCGGTTTTTTTTTTGTTATCAGTTGAAGCTAGCTATTTCCTAATGATGAAAGAGATTTAAGTTGTTTAAATTGTGATTATTATTTAGTGTTTATACAAGTAGATAGTTACTTGATTATATTCTTATTTTATTAAACCTTTTTCGTTTAATTTCACCCTTTCACATAATTAATGAAGTTTACATTATTACACCATGCAATAACAAAAGTACATTACATAAATGAGAATCGATCTTATGAACAGTGATATAAATGCATTTCATCTTTACAATAATCAAACAATACAGTAAGTTACTGTAAACAACCGTGCTTATGCTTGTAACTAGGTATTAAAGAAACTTGATTATTGTCGAATAATAGTGTAATACAATATTATTCGTTTTTGTTTGTTGACACTTTACACGAATAACCGTGTAATGAAAGTTTACTGTTATCTAGTCATAGAAATTCACAAGAATAAAAATATAATATGGTTTTTCATAAATTGTCGGAAAACCGTTTAAGTTTAAAAAAATATAAATATCTAATGTAATAATATATTTTTTTATCTTTAATTTGATATAATTTGTTTAAACCTATATACTACCAAACAACAGTTATTCAAGTTTAATCGTTTTTATTTTTTCCTGAAAAGTTGTGGTTTTTGACTTACACGTTTATTCTGTGGGGCCATCGATATCTACACAGAAATCTCTTATTAGCCTAACTTAATTGTCCTCCAAACGTATATATAAGCAGAGTTGTCCATCCAATCACGCCGCTATCTGTAGGGCCCTCCGCCTTATCGCGACCGCGGCCATTTTTTAATTCCCGACCCGAAGCGAACCTCGCCTTATTTACATATCCTCTCTAGGGAACTTGAAAAAAATGAGCGTTCCGTAAAAAAATGTCCACCATATTATAATTTTGTTGTGGCTGTGAAATGTAGGATTAAATTCTGGTTTTAATATGCTTTTTTTTTTGTAAATTGCAATGGTAATGCCATTAGGGTCTGACAATGAAGTTATTAGGGATGCTTCAGTGTATTAAATGTTAACTAAGGTTTGTATGAAAAATATAAAAACCCAAAAGTGAAAAGAAAGATGAAGATAACTTTATTTGTAAGAATATGGTACAGTTAAGTTAAGATGTGACAAAAAATCGATCCTAAAATTCTGCCGTTACCGGCGCACAAATATTTAAGTATATACAATATAGGTATTATTGTGCGAAATATATTAAAATCTATTATACACAAACAACCAATTACAAAAACCATAACATGTAAACAGTAAGACAAAAATAATATCACTAATATTTAAAATTTCTACTCCGGTTTCTCATTTAAATAAACATTTATCGAGTAATAAAATTGACGTCAGAGGAATTTTAATAATTTATTTTTAGACATTCTTATAAGATAAAAGGACTACCTAAATATAAGGATGTTTAGAATTAGTGCCCAACTTATTCCATCTTCTAAAGGTTGCCCTTAAGTATACTTAGGATTTTAATGGAGTAATTATAAAAGTGGAACAACTATCCCCGGAAGACCGAGAATATACTATCTTCATAGTTTTATAATAGCTCATAAAAGTGACGTTATAACCAGACTAGCTCAGGTTAATACCACTAGAATTTCCACACATTTTATATGAAGAAGCTAGTAAATAGATGAGCTCTCGACGGCATTACATCCTTTTAGTAGCTCATTCATTACTATACGAGACTATCTTATTATGTAACGAGTTAACAAGGCAGTGCCTTCACGTTTTCATGAGCTCGTAAGTTGGAGATAGATGGATGATAGCGTTTTGCTAGAATTGTGTACCGTAATGGTTTATTTTGAAATATCTAGGAAAATTGTACCATTCCTCTAGGGATGCCTTGTCTGTCTTGAAAATTATGAATAACTACACCTATTAGTTAGTTTATATTTGATTATAATTTTGTAAAGAATAATTCAGTATTCTTATTGTTTTTGACTCGTTATCAATCGATACGCGGATATTTTGATATAACTGAAATAAGAAGGATTGTTACTGAGTATTAAAAGTAAAAATCTATTTAGTATTTAATACTTTTTAAAAATAACTGAAAACTAAAGGAGCTATAGCAAATCAAATTTCAGGAATGGGGATAATTACACAAAACGACATCATGCGACATTTCAAAGATTTTGGCAACTTAAAAAAAATACGTGTCTACTATTTTATCCAAATCTACCTAAAGAACATAAAAAAAAATAGTCATGATGCCTATTATTTAGATAATAAATTTCACACCATTAGAGTTTCACTGCGTAAAGAAGTAATGACATAAGTTTGTCAAGGAACGTAACTAAACCTACTTCTTTTTTAGGCTTTCAAGTTAATGAAAATACGCTACCGACAGAAAGTGAAATGGGAGCGGTGCCTACTTTTAATTTGTTTTTCGTGAGCTCGCTTCCGTTCTACATTTTTGGCGGTGAAAGCCTACCGCATGTTTGTGAATTCCTTTTTCTATAAAAAGGAACGTTCCAAAAACATGGCTGACTAAAGAATTAAAAGAAATTCTTACTTAATATTATTTCAAAATATAGTTTTGTTGCTATTAAAAAACGAAATGACATAACTAATTTTTATCTTAACAATAAAAGGTTTAAATCATAAGTACAATACATTATCGATATTATATATTAATCGACATTTTGGAACCACTAAACTACAGACATCATCCGTTTTGAAAGTGCCTGAATGGCCTACTTGAAATCAAAAAATATTTTGATTTTAATTTTGATAAAAAACTTTAAAGATCACATCAGGTATAAACATATTAATATTTCATCAGCAATCCGCTGTTATGCTGTCTGCTCAATTAATTACTCCGATTAGGCAGCATCGGCACATCATACGACCAACTAAACAAATACAACTACCTAAAAGCACTATTTATACACTATCAACATTAAAGTATGTTACCCAATGTACCATGAAGCGCTGATAAGCTCTGCTCCAACAAAAACGAGCGTAATAGCTGCGCGCCCGAGCGAGACTCGACTTAATTCAATTGAGCACGAGTTTATCATGTTCGGTTACAGCTCAAATGGATTTTATGAGAGCATTTAAAAGCATTAAAGTGATAATTTAGTTGAAACGCTACTTAAATGTTGTTGAGTTCGTCGTTTGATTAGCAATGTTCGTAAGTTGTTTAGGTCTTAAAAGGTTTTTGCATTTACTTAAAAGAAGTTTTTTTTTAAGTACCTAACTCCAATAACTGTTATTTGCCTAAGTTTTGAGTAGTTATTTTTTCGTGTCTTTTTCTTTATGCCGTTTACGAAGGCCCTTTTATTAAATAAAGCAATAGAGTTTCTTGTATTAACTTATAATGGAAATATAGTAAAACACTAATGATCAATTAGAAAAATAGCAGTAGATAAATGTAGTCTGGCTAAGCAAAGATTGCTTAGCCAGATGTGCTTAGCCAGATGCATGATTAATATTAAAAATTACCATTTTTATTATACAAATAATTTATTTATTAAAACATCCCAAACCACAAACCATCAACTACACACCAATGATTGCTCAATACACAAACATTTTAACAACCATACCTAGATACCGGCAATCTGACGAGTCCCTAATAAACGTACATTTATTAGAGGCCCTATATTTATGTATTTGGTGAATACCCCTCATTACTGAAACTAAGAGCATAAATCAGGCGGCGGCTCTTGATAAAATGGCGGGTGGTACAAGTCAAAAACAAATGGCGAGCGTCAGTGATTTATACTCCAACTTACTGAATCAGTTGTTAAGTCGTGTTTATTGAAATAGCGAACAATCTGATCTCTATTTTCTTTGTGATGTAATCGAATGGAAAAGGGAAATGAATTGTGTAAGAAAGGTTCGCTTTTAACGTAATATGGTTTTGTTCGTAAGTTGATTCAGTGGAGTTGAATCAAGTGATTTTTAACAAAGGTTAAAGTTTAAATAGTAATTTTTTGCGATACACTGCAAAATACACCAGCAGTGGTGGTATTTGGACCAAAAAAATATGCCCTAATCCGATAATGAGAGCCATGAAGGAATCCTGAACTTTATTTTCCGTAATCAGCAGCTGGGTTTATTACCCATACTAATGTCACATTACATCTAGTTTTAATAATCAGTATAAATCGCCTCCCCGCTTCACTTGGATGCAACGAGCAATAAAACGGGCGTCGTTAGTGAGAGATGCTTATCTATCCTCGTGTTAACGCAGCGCACGAGTGTAAACCTGCATAATATCACACGAATGCTCGAGTTTTTACTATATTTAACCACACATGAGTGGTTGCATTTTAAGATTGACAGCTTTTATTTTAATGCCGGTAGATTTTCGAAATTCATTGTAACCACTGATGCGCATAAATTGTTTTATATTATGAACTGCCTTTACGTTCATGAAAGATCAATGTACCTAAAGTAACATGATATAGAACAATGATTGAAGTCTGAAATTGTTAAAATTTCGTGCATTTTGATGATAAATATTTAGTTACTACGTTAAAAGTTTGTGCCTAGAAAGGTGGTTTATCACATGAATGTGTTCGTTTACAAAACAATAAAAAAAATAGTCGCACTCCGGTAGTACTGACAAAATGAAAATTTGAATAATTACAATATATGTACTCATACTTATATACAGAGGTGACGGTAACGGTAACAGTGTCGCGAGTACAATTGTTTTCTCCCAACTCAAAAAAAATCTAGAAGTTGTCACTTCAAAATATTTGAATACAACGCACACACGTGCAAAGATTAAAATTTTACTTCTTTCACGAGAGCTATCTCGATGTTCCTTCCGTACGGAACCATGTAAATAGTATTGTAATTAATTACCTCCTAGCGATTTGTATGTTGTATAAATGTATTCTAATCGTTCCCATATGCATTTACGATAGCCAATACACGGTATGCAAAATTTTACGATACCATTACGAGATATGCCAAGTCCGATAGCAGCTGGGTTCAGCAATGCCATGTCCGATTCAAGATTGTCTGTGTTTGTTTGTATCTATTATATATACATAGGTACCTATATTTTAGTGTACTGCATTTCATATTATAAATGTTAGATTGTTCCAAAAATTAAATGCTAAACCTAATTTAACTTAAAATGTGTGTTTAACATGTATTTAAAAATACACGATATATTTTGTCAATTTTTATTATGTGGTTTAACACGAAATAAAATATTTAAATTAATAAAATGAATTATGACTAGTTGTAGATCGTAATGTAGCTATAAATATAATAAAAAAACATTTCTTGAATATCTTCTCAACAGACAGATTTAATGGATATGAAACTTTATCCGTCGTCTACAACAGAAGTCGTAAACGAACCTTTTTGCAGTCGTTAACTCTCAGCAAACACAAAAGCATATGCAAATGAATTCCGTTTATTTAATTTAACTTATTACACAGGTAGCGTTTCTTTTGTTTTTCGGAAGAATTCCCGGCTTTTGTTAACCGCTACTTTTTTACGGTTGTCTGTGACAAAAGTGTTTTAAAGCGCGGTGTTTTTGCTACAGTATGCCTCCCTTGGCCCACATAGTTCGCATACTCGTGTTCGGTCCACTGTTTCCAGGTTTTTTATCATTTTCAACAGTCCTCGTTTCCAACGGATTTCCCGTTTGGTTTATTTTAGTTAGTGCTAACATAGGCGTGGCGTTTGTGTTGTTTTTTAAGTAAATTCTCCGCGTATTACGCCTCTCAACACGTGAAATTGAAAACGGGTTGATATTGTTTTTTTGGTGAAAGAATACGTCACAGTTTGTGTGATACGATAAACTGAGGTTAAATGTAGAGTAGTAGTATGTAGTAGGTATGTATAGTTTGACTGCACGGATAGCCGAGTGGTATATGTCATCACGCCAATTATCACTGTGCGCGACGTGTTGCGGGTGCGATCCCCGCATGGGACAAGCATTTGTGTGATCCACAAACCAAGTCTGGGTGTTCTTTGTGCATGTGAGTGGAACGTTTGTTAAACCCATCATAACCCCTCGATTAAATTACTAAGTGCCGTAGTCGTTCAAAAAAATATCCCTAAATATATCTAAAAATATCCCTAATTATGTATGAGTTGAACTTGTTAAATATTAAAAAATCTGTAAATAAGTATGCAATATTCTTTACGTAACTTGCTTCTTAAATGTTGAGAGCCTACTTTAACTATAGATTTAGACTTTATTATGTAATCTGATTTACAACCAACATAAAATAAAAAATACTCGTCCATCTAAAGTCATAAAATAACAAAACCTTATTAGTTCTGTATTCCAATATCGTGTTATTATACATTCTATCCTACTCAGACGGCAAATTCGATTCCCGAGCAATAATTGATAAGGCTGGTCGAGTGTCACGAAACAGTTTCATAGAAATGAAGCAGCTACCAACAACTACCAATCCCGGTCATTGACCACAAAGGTAAAAATTGCATGACGAACACCGATAATACTTAATTCTTTTGTTTTTAACTTATCTTTGGAAGTTGTCTTATACTTTTGTATGTCAAGAAACGGTTGTCGAATACCTAAAATTTATCGTCTTTTTAATGTTTTCTTTGAAAACACTTCGAACTGCCATGTTTTAGATCTTAGGTCCATCAAATGTTAAAAGTTTTTAAATTCTTAGTTTGAAAAAATCATCTGTTTGGCAATTCGTTACTCGTTGTTTATTCGCAAATAATTAAAAAGTAAAAAATATGTAAATTACTTAAGATGTGTTAGACTTGTTATTATATTTACTTAAATACATTTTATATGCTTTTCAATCTAATGATAAAACTAATAACAATAATATCTTAAGACAATTCACACACGGCCGTCTGATTCCAAACTAGGCAGAGCGCAGAGCCATTACGGCAACCAGACAACTGATAAAGATACTTATTTATTTATGAATAGATACATGATATTACAGATATATTATATTACACCCAGACACAAAACAAATGATCATGCTCATCACAAAAAAAATTGTCCTTGGTGGGAAACGAACCTACGACCGCTGGATTAACAGTCAGTGTCACTGTCCACTAGACTAACAGGCCAGTCAAAACTGCGCCTAATTATATCAAAATATATTTAAACTAGCCGTACCTTTATAAAATTACTTAAATATAATCAATAGCATTGTTTCCTAAAATCTATAAATGATTATACAGATTGGCAATAAAAAACGGTATTAGAAACGCGCGTGTTCTCGGCATTAAATCCAAACATTCAGAATAAATTGCCAGTTACCTGTACTACAATAAACATGAAATACTTACCTGTTTTTATCCATCTTTATGTCACAGTCAATTGTTCGAAATGAACTACCTTTATACTCCTAGTACGTTCAACCGTGCTGTCTTGTAATTTATTAGAATTTCGTCTAGACTTTTGCTATAAAATATGAAAAGGTTGCCGTTATAGTATGATATTAAATTAAAACTAGCTTGACTTGATTTGTGAAAAGATTTTTCTATAGAGCAGCTATCATTTGTTTTTGTTCATTGCAGACTACTGAAGGCTATCCTACTGGATATCAGATGTAATAAATAAGAATTGTGTATACCACTAGTCGCGGGTTCAAGTCCTGCCTGAGGCTAAAAATTTCCATTCCAAATTTCCATATGTATTTAATATACTAACATGGAAATTTATAAAAAATGTATAAAAAAAAATTTTCAATATATGCAGTAAGTACCATATTTACTATCTAATTAATTAAAAAAACAAAGATATGATGTATACATTGTTTAAAATACTGGAACATAAATGTCCCACTGCTGGGCAAAGACCTCTTCTCATACAGAGAAATAACAAACCGTATACCAACATAATATAAACTAAATGAATATTAAAAATAATTTACGTGACTAGAGTTCATAACGTTCCGCTATGAAGCATGGTTTACGAGGTGTCATTAAGATAATACTTAATATTTCCATTAGACGCTTTCTACAGTAGACTCGTGCTCAATTTACGACATCACAGAGCCACAGTGGCTTGGAAATGTTTTAATGACAATTGCTTTAAAACTGAACTTAATAACGGATTATATAACACATAATTTATTAAAATACAGCAAAAAACAAAAGACGACAACAAATCTCTTACACAAATAAAAATAAATTATTTCGAATAAATTAATCAAATACGAGTGTTTCAAATTATTTCAAGTTATTCTCCACTGTACAATATATCAGGGAATTTTCAAAAGCTGTCATCATCAGTGTCCAACCAATGACGGTACTTTATAGTCACTATGACACAGACGTGTATTTCACTTCGCAATGTTGCTGTCGCCATAAATCTCCTCAAACGGCGGACAGACCAACTGACGCCGCCATGTTGAATTTGTGGTCATCTGTTTACTCATTAGTCGAATAATAATGAAAAACTAGCTTTTGTGAAACTGCATTTCGAAGTTAAAAGCACTTAAGTTTAACGAGAGTTATCGAAGTCAATGCAACACTCGACTTCGGTTCGAATTGATTGCTGTGCATAGCTTGAATACTAAGGTTACCTAGGAACAGAAATTCCAACCGCATTTCTCGAAGTCAGTCTGAACTATTGGCCGAGTAATAAATCTGACGTCTTTCATATTGTTTTACTTCACATCCCTTATTTGATAGATTCCAGACCCGACATTCTCAATTCAAATTCTAACGTCGAACTTTCTAGGCGGGTGCGAATTGTTTTGAAGTCCTGTTTTATGTGAAATGCACGGAGTTTCTTCGTTGACTCACTTTGTAGAAATTATAGTTCTTTATTTGATAGTTATATATTTGCTTTTCTGTAATATAATTTAGTTAATTTGTTCTAAGATGGCTGCCGCGAAATGTAATAAGTAGCCTTTTTATGAGCGCCTCTTGAGAGTGTCTCAAGGAGTTTCAGGGATATTGGAATTTATATTGACAGTATATTGTAACATTTTGTATTTGAAGAATTATAATTATATTACGTTGTAGGGATAGGTATGTATGTAATGTGAGTTATCGAGACGGTAACATCAATTTGTCGAAATTATATCTTCATTATGTCTTTCAAGAATGTTTTATATTAAAATAAGTACTTACTTAATACTTATAAGATAATTGTAATGATATTTACAAGAGGTAACAAGACTAGCAATCAATACGTTCTTAATTAAATTAATGTGGTTTATATCGATATAAAAACTGTAAAAGCAGGTTAGGTACATTACTAGGTACATACCACACAAAAATAGTTTCACTAAAGTACCGTAAAGCCAGTACTATACTCACTTCAAGATCAAATACTCGAACACAATATAGTTGTACAATTATAGAGGTATGTATGTATCTCAACAGATTTCCAGTTGAATACCGGCTATCGTTGGACGCGGATAGCCCGAGGTATATAGATATCTAGACGTGTTTCATTCCTGTTATTACTATGTACCATAAAACGTTACTATAAAAGCTTACATTATTTACCGGGTACCTACTACCCGTATCTATTGTTCACATCACGTTTGTGTGACGATAAAATGTAATTTTACTAACACTGTAATGTAATATAACAGTACCTGTATTATACATATACCTTACTGGGTTAGGTCTAGGTATCGGGATCACCGATTTTGGTTTCCTTTCTTCATGTATACGATTTAATTATTTTTTAATGGTTATTTGAACGTTTACTTATATGAGGTTGGTGCTGCTGAAGTTACTGTAAAGAAATTGCTTTTATTTAGTAATTTGTTTTTAACAACCTTATTAAAATTACGTAATATCAAAAGCTTTTTAAAAAGGTTTTCTGTCTCTCGTTTTACGTAGGTTTAGGTTAGATCTACTAGGAGAAATAAATATCTGCTTCTAACATCCATTTTTACCTTTGACTAGCGACTCGCCCCGCTTTCCACGGGTAGACGAAACATAAATGAATTAATACACATAAACCTTAGTAATGAATCTACTGTATCCATTGGTGAAAACCATATGAAAATCCGTTCGGTAGTTCTTGAGTTTATCGCGCTTAGACAGAAAAACAAACATACGGGCGGGAGAATTTGTTTTATAATATATTATAGATGAAATTAGATGCTTAAAACAACCGCATTTTACTAATTTGCATTAATAATACGATGTAAATAAAAAGTTTTACAACAAAATCTAAAATCATGTTTTTGTATAAATAAAGAAATAAACCAAATTGTAAAGACCTTACTTAGTCTCTACCTTAAGCACCACTAAATACAAGTTCTTTAAGAATAAATATTACTATACCTAATTGCATAAACCTGATTCTATCATCACTTCAAATAAATTAAGTTAAACTCAATTAGTTACGTAACATATTTGCAACTGCAGATTCGCCATCAATAACAGTTAAATCAAGTTTGGCGGTTCAATATCTCAATACAGGGAACGTTGGCCCGATGCTGGGTAACTAATGGATTTCGTCACGTCGGTCGTCCGTCTTCTGGACGATTACGACACGACACCGGGACGGGTGACAGTAGACACAGTTCTGATGTAACAATGAATATGTAAATATTAGAAATAAGAATAGAAGTAATAAATTAAATTATATAATTAAAAAAGTAAATAAATAAAATAGAATAATTAAAATGTGAAATAAAAAAATGTATTAAATTAATTAAATAAATAAACTTGTAATAAAAAAGAATAGAAGTGACGTTAACATGTTGTGTTCTTCCAGACTTGAGTAATTGTCGTATATAAATTGTTTGTACTGTGTAGAGATTAGCCAGTAATATCCAAGAGGATGTCAGGTTTGTGCTGGATATACGAGTATTTAGTTAATAGCTGGATAGGTTATATATTTGTTTAGGTTCTTCTCAAAGCTCTAGTTGCTGCTTTTAATACTTTTGTGAACAGTTATGATCTTCGACGGACTTGAACGTTGGGACGATTTATTTTTAGTTAAACGTACAAAAAGGGTAAGAAAAATAAGGAAGAATGACAGTTTCTAAATTAGAATTAGTATCAGTTACTGTGTTGATAAAATGGGATTTTTTAAGTGATAAATGACTGAATTTTTAATTCCTTGTCAAAAGCCTCCGTAAAGTTCACCGAAGTAATTAATTACTTAAGAAAATTTGACATCCGAAAATGGACTTTACTAATTAGAATATTTTTCATCAGAATATTTACTGAAAAAGTTTTATAGCGCATTCTAGAAAATCAAATAATCGGAGATGTTTGGTGAAGTTGGGGATGTGACCTAAAAGTGAAGTTAGGGTATTTACAAGTTCTAAGCCAGCGCTTGTTTTAAACTTTATCTATTAACTTCCAAGTCTTAGTATGGAGTGTTTAAATGAGTTGTTTGGCTCTCACAGAGTGTGGGAATCTCTCGGTCTAGATAGATTCCTTGGAACGTGCCTGGACCGGTCTCGCTTGCCTTATATTGGTGTTGTGGAGCGTTTGAAACAGGACGAGTTACTTGCGCCAGTAGATTTACTTAGTCCTGGATTTAGTTATCGTACTTCAGAAGTATATATTTACTATTTTTATTTTTGGATTTCCCAAATTAGTTTGGTATGCTACCTTTTCTTTTGACTTTATATAAGAAAAGAAAACGCTAATTGGTTCAAAGTTTGTCAATTCTTAGTAAATTAAAATGATGTTCGCTAAACCTGAAATTTCTGGTGTAAATGTATTGAAATTTATATTAAAATCCCATTATTATTAATAGCTGAACTATTAAGAGATTGAATGACGCAACTTAATATGTTTGTCGCAATCAATTTGATCCTTTGTTGTCAATAATGTCATTATAACCCGAGCAACGGTTTAATCTCCGGAATTAATAACCGAGTTTGCGGTTGAGAAAGTTCTCCACTCTATATAATTTGAACTATAACTATATATACACATTAATTAAGTTTGGAAAACGCTAGATGTACATCTGAAATCTAATTAAGAATTACTTTTAATATATTTAATATTCTTTCACAACAAAGATTCTTTATAACTATACGTTAGGTACGTCACTAAAAGTGTCGGCACGAATCCTATTTAAACTAACCCGAGTTTTTTAGTGTTATTTTAACGGTACTCTGGTTACGGGCTCATCTCACTTCTCGTTATTATGGCTTGCTATTTAAATTGCCTCTGCAGTTCAAAATTCGTTAGCTCTCATACTTGTTAAATTTTAATATTTCACATCTCAGTTTTTTTAGCTTTTCGCTGTGTTTGGACGAGCTTCGACATCGGAGGCCGAGTTCATTTTGCAATAAAATGTATCTCGTTTTTCAGTTGTCCTCTAACCCAAATTGGTTTAATTATATCAAAGGGAAATTAGAGACATTTGAAATATACACTACACGTGCTCGTTATATAGGTTTTTTGTTTTGTTTAAAATCAACTACATACATAATATGAAACACATTAAATTCGTCCTAAATATTAAATACATTTAATATTAAATACATTTAATATTTAAGATAATAAGCTCTTCAATAAAATAGGTACGTTTCTAAGGACGTACTTACGTAAATTATTATCAATACCACTTTGAACGTTATATTGGAGATCAGTTTACGTTCGAATAGTGCATATTTAATCAAGCCGGCCAAGACCGGTACGGGTCCAAAGTTTACACTGTCCAAATTGATACTAAAGTGATATAATTAGTCATAGGCAAGTGTATTAATATAGCTTTTGTGGTCGTAATAGTTATAAATGATCGATCAGTCTTATAGTTTATAGGATCATATACTTTGCACCTTACTACGTCCAGTACAAAAAAGGATTTAATTAAATAACTGATTTATATTAAATTTAGATTATCGATTATCGCCAACCCGCAATGAGCTAGCGTGGTTATCAATGCTCGTTCTTTCTTTATATGAGAAGAGGTCTGTGCCCAGCAGTGGCACATTTATAGGCTGGTATTATTATTATACATCGATTAAGAATCTTCTAGTGCTTTTTGTTTGAAAATTCTTTTAGTTCATTAAAATATTTAAATAAATACCCACCTATTTATTACATCTATTGGACCTGTAAGTTTATTATTGAAAAATGCCAGATCAAGTTTTTAATACAATTATTTTTCGTGTTAGTATTTTTTAACGAACTGTACTTACTCGTCCAGTACTAAACGAAGCATAGGACTTATACGTCGCGTGGGAGAAGCGTGGGTAAGCAAAACGATTAAATTAGGAATAGCTGACAAGCAGGCACGCAAGCCTGATGTGTATTCTTAGATATCGGCTTAATCAGCAGTGGCATTCACGCTTAAGACATTTCTGATGAACTTGTACTTACTTAAGGTCGTGATTACAGACTGTATAAGGTCCTGGCCTTTATTATTTGCAAAAATATCAAAGGCCTTTTAACATTTATCGTGACAGTCCCATTTGATTTTGGTTTATAAATACAAATCAAGGATCAAGTTTAGATTCTATTTTCGTTTATTTGGCCGCGGAGCGATTTGGGTCAAAAGTACTTTTGTTACATTTTTGCCCATTCCATTTTATTTTTTTTTCTCTAAAATTAGGAATTTTATGAAAAGAGTGGCAGGTAACTGGTTTATGTCGAATTTAATTTTCTTTCACGGTAACTTCAAAAGAGCTTTTAATTTTGTATTTTCAAAGTCGTATTTATGAAAATTGGCATTAGTAAAACCAATACTAAGAATTAGTTTTTTACCTATATATAGATTTAAGAAAAATCCTATAAGAGAACTCTATCTAATTAAAACTCTATGGTAATTAAAGTAACAAAAAACTTCTCAATATTGGCGATTAAAAACTTGTATTTGCATTTTTAAATTTGAGCTTGTCGTACATCATTATAAATGAGAAAAATAAAACTGCAAAATTAAGTTGGTTTTTGGAGAATGAGGCTAGAATCGGCAAAATTTGTACGGAACCCTCTGTAAGCGAGTCAGACCCGCATTTGTCCGGTTTTCAGTATAAAACTATGATCGTTTTAAGCCTCAACTACTGTGAACTGAAACACGTCATGAAGGCGGCGGACAAGTTGGGATTCATCCCAATTTCGTCGGCTGAACGTCAAAAATAAATCATACGAGACCATTTGTACCCGGAAAGGATAGGATAGGTATCAAACCCGCATTACTCGTCCACCAATTTATTTAAACCTTCGCGGTAAAGGATATTTGTTCGAGGAACCCTAATCGTGGACGATCTAGGGATTTAGTGTCGCGCGTTCTAAGAAAATTTGATATCGCTTCGAAAATTTATTTCTGGACTCAGTCGTTCTGGGACGTTCCATTCTGTTAATACTTTGATTCGCTTGAAGTTGATAGACTGATTGTAATTCTGTTCAGCCTTGACTTGAAGGCAGGGTTGTTTGGTTCTTTATGTAACTGTATTGTATTGATCTATTTTTATTACGTCATAGGTTATTTTAGTCTCAGAAACTGTTTTGTTAAGGTATAGGATACGTATAAGGATACGTGGTGAAAATTGATAATTTAACTTAAGTTAAAAAAACCTTTAGGAAGTTTCTAAAATTCCTCTTTGGGAAAATTGTGATATTTATATTCAACCCTATCTGGAATATCGATTGGATGCTAAAAACAATTTGACCGTGCGCCGAGATCAAACGTTTGTTGGTATAATTAAATTAAAAGAGGCTTTCAATCGAATCAAAAGACTCAATCAGAGCGAGGTCACCGCAGTGAAGCGATACGATTAAATAGATTTGTTTATTAGAATAGCCTCCCTCCATACAATGTTTGATGATGGTCGTATATACAGAAGAAAATTAATTAGCGCTGAAAGCAGTCGGTTTCAGTCATGTTGATGTTTTTTTTTTCGTAACATGACAAGGGTAGAAATATGAAGTAATCATACAAATAAAATTAGAGTTATATGTTGAATAATATGAGACTTCTTCATAAAATAACAATATAAAAATACGACGAAACACTTCGAGAAAAGGTCGGTAGAGCCCTGCGCTACAGCTTACTCGTCTTGGCGGTGGCCCTACCGTACCCCCAGATGTGTTTGTATTGTGGTTTCAGAGCCAAATTTCATATCTAAAGTTTCCATCCTATCACATGCCGTATAGTTATCATACTTAATTTAATTTGTCTTAACTTCTGTTCCTTAGAAGGTAACCTCAAGATAGTTTTCATTCAAAGCACTCTATTGGGACAGTTATTGGAACTTCTAAACCGTTATATAAACCGTCTGGTATGCCTTAAGTAAATCGATTTAACCTCAAGTTATTCGACTGTAGGAAGAGCACGTTTAGTACTTTCCAATAGCTTCTATTCATGTTATGACGACAGATACTTAGCGATCCGTGGCTTTTATGCCAACTTATCGAACCCAGCACAATGGCGAATCTATCTATTGGTGTTCTGCTCATCATGACTGGTTTTCTATAGGAGTAAAAGAGATAGACGCAGTATTGTTCAGCCAAGAAATGTGTCAGTATGATGTGTAATATCGTATCTTTATTTTCTAGCTTTTTGTCGGCGAAATTTTTGCTTCGTTACGTTACTTAGTTTTGACGTTAAATAGAGTACTTAAGGCGTCTTGGCAGCTTACGTATTTTTTGGGATGAAGTGTTCAAATAAAAAGACCTGTAAATATTTAAATCGAATTTACGGATATTCTATTAAAGCTTTCTTAAATGATACATCTGTTTCTCAGTTAATGGATTAAATCCAGTTACTTGGCTCAAGTGATGTTGAGTACAAGGATCAATATCTTGATTAACATCATATAGCATCTATATGTTGTTTATTCAATAACTTATATACCAGTGTGGGTAGTTGGTAAAGGGCGTGGTATTTAGACGTTCACGGACGGCTGAGTGCTCACTCGGTGTTTGGTCTCGCAGAGGACGGACGTCGATCGATAACATGCCATTTGCATTAAATTGTACACGATCAAAGTCTACAGATTCTAATTATAGATACTGCTTGAGAGCAAACAGATGGCACTGCGAATAGTACATAGGTACTTCTATTTACCTACGAATTGGCTTTTAAGGTCCAAACCGTTATATAAATAAAGAAATTGAAAAGGTTAAAAAAGGCAAAATACATATTTCATTCGATAATGACTTCAAAATACTATCGATGCTCATTGTGGCAATGTTAAATGTTCCGAACATAAATAATTTATCTTTACTTTTTCTGCAGCTTTTCCAACAAACTTTAGGAAGCCCAATTTTTTCTATCAAAGGAGGCCGTTCCCTCCGTTTTCCCGATGAATTGACATCCATCGGTGTCAGACCGAACAAAGAAAAATCACAGTACATTTATCGGCAGCCGAAAAACCAACTCATTTTAAAGCTTACGACTACGCAATAGCGGCTGTTTGGGACCCCAGTATATTACAAGGGATTGAGATTTATATTAACTCGTTTAGCTATGGTAATTTGTTCAATTCTATCTTAGTCCGGTATCTTCATAAATCAATAGTTATTCCTTTTTCGTTCTGTATTTAGGATAGATCTTTGAATATTTTTAAACAAAATCACTAAAGCTCTTAATTTGTGTACAAAATTAACGAGAACAGCTCTTATCTTAAGCCAATAAAATGGTGTAATAGCCGTTTCCCGTCAGAGGGTAAAGGTATAGAGTTTGCATTTGACCTTACGGGGGCGGCCACGGGCGCCCGGGGGCGCACTCCCATTGGGGAGAGAAGCCTTTATGGATGAAACAGACTATTCACTACTTTAACTACACAGCCATTAGAGTCAATTTACATCGACCTCCACTAGTCAAAGAAGAGAAATGTAAAAGCAGCCTTCAGCGACTGTAATTAGGTGTATAATGAAACAATTTGTAATCGATCACGTCCGATACTGCTACTGAAGCTAATAAAAACTCTACTCCAGCAACACATCGTTAAGGTTCTATTTTGTTTGACGTAAAAAAACAAAAGGTTGTATAGAACAAGCTTGTTCAGGCGTAACTGTTTAGGTCACAAAGTTGACATTTGCGCGACCGTCTTTTTTTACAATTTTGCATGTTAAAGTTTGCGCACGACGCGTGCTTTTTGTTATTTGCACATAAAATATGGTCGGTGTCTGTGTCGCGAGTACGTATGCTAATGTTTTTTATCGCATGTGCTCGGAATAGGCGGGTCTGATCGAATTTATATGACAGTGTGACTTTTTTGGGGCAAACGATGTTTTGTTACGATATTGGCTCGACGTGTGATGTGAAAGGGTATCTGTAGTTCTGAGGCAATTTGACCGGGATCTGAATGGATTTGAGTTAGTCGAGTTTGCCTGAACTTTGGCTAAATTGCGTAACTGTAGTTAGTAAGTACTCTTCCGAGAATGGAGTTTGGCCCAACCTTTTGCTGTAAAAAGGTCAGCTTTGAATGTCAGTTATAATATTTACGCAACTAAGGTTCGTGGTTCAAGCACGCTGTATATCAACAAAAACTTGGCATTTATTTATTTGATCAGTTATTTATTAGTCAGTCGGTTTATCTGCGGGGGAGTTAGTTTGCGCCGTTTCTTCTCCACAGCCAGAGCACTTAGGAAGCGGTGAAGGGTGGGCTGAACAGGGTGCTGCCCGTTGTATTATTGCCGTTTGAAAAGTGCTACTTTGTAGCCTATTGTAAATAAATGAGTTTTGATTCGAATTTGAAATAAAACAAGTTTTATTTGATAGCAGATATTAGTTAATATATACCTGGAATATTTATCATTGTAAAAATTGGCAATTTTAATATACAAAACCACATTACACACTAACGAAATTCCTATAGAAAGTAATTTTCATTGTATCCTTCAAATCAATACAAAATGAGCAAAAGTAGAACCCGACATTATATATTACTGATCCCGAACATAATTCATTAGGTGATTACAGCAATATTTCATGAAATAAGCGCGTGGTATGAACAATGCAGAATGCACGTTTGGCTAGCTAGCATTAATTTACACTGTTACCACAACCGCAGCGGCTCGGTGGTTCGGCCATATTAATACGATATTGCACATCGGTAAACGCATACGAGAGGGTGTTGTGACGTCACATAGCTTCTACATATGTAGAAGCTACAAGTAGGTATATACCTACTTGAATTGATTTATGCATTTGTTGAAGGTACGAGATTGAATCTAGATAATAATAGTTAAGCTCGTAATGTTTCACGAAGTTTTAATAATAATATCAGTTTAAAAAAAAAACTGACGTAGCATAAAATAGGTTTTGTAGCGCATACGATGATCAAGACAGTGGTTAGTACTGAATTTTTTTTCCTTGCTAGAAATAGCACAACTTCATATAAATAGGATAATAATTATGAAAATAAAAATTAAAAAAAAAACATCACCATTTGATTAACATAACATAAACTTGAATGTTTATAATATCAATAAAGTTTGTTAGGGTATGTTTTAAGCATAATCTTATTCCGTGAGTCTCTACAGATATTCCAAAGGAAATGTAAAAGAAATTCAAGTAAGCGCGATCTTTTTTTCCATGGATTACTCGACGTCCCCTTACGGTTTACCCCGTCAAAACACATTTCACGGTTACTCCCTTATCGGGAGCCTGTGTCAAGCGTTATTCTAATCTTTTTCAAATTATTTTTTCCTGTTCGTTTTTGAAAACTTTTTTTTAAATGACAAATTAACTGAAAACCTTTTAAGGAAATGTACTATGAATAAACGACTGGTCTATTGAGGGTGGAGGTTATTAATTCTACAGAACCCACGATCTTGCAAATAAATCTCCATTAAATAAAACAAATTCGTTCTAGAATTCAAAATGGAACTGAGTCGCATATTTTTTAACCGCTATTTATTAGCGGTTAAAAGCCACTTATTTCAACGAGCAACGGCATCAAAGAAAAAATAAATTCTTGCGTTTTCGTTCCAGATTCCATTACACGTAATAAACACAATAAATAGGCGATTTGAATTAAGTAAAAATAATGCCGTTAGCACACGAGCGAAATGAAATCCAAGCTTATTAATGGCTCCTATAAAATGTGACTACGTTTTAAAGAAAAAGTTATAATCTCGAGCAAGCAGTGGTACCAGGCGGGCGTTCTATCATAACAAGGGGTGAAGGGGGGATCAACTTTACAGGGAAAATGAATAAAAACACCTTCGTAACACGACCAAGTCAAATATCCTGTGCAAGCGGAGCAAGGACTGGAGGAAAATTATTTTCTAACTTGCAAGGCAAAAGTTTTTAGTTCAAAGGGTTTTCTTTGCTTTTTTAACTGTCTGTGTTTATAGTGACATAACAAGGTTGTAGTTAGAAAATTGTTGGGGATGCAACTTTGTGTAGCACAAGTTTATGTATAAAAAAATGAAATTTTCATATAAAAAGAAAAATCTGCTACGGTGCTACGCTGCTACGGCGTAGCTCCTGCTTACTTACATCCGTAAAAGACACGTTAAAACCCGCTCCGAAATTTAGTATCAAACGAAATCCTTTACATACATTCATTTCGTTTGAAATTCGAAAGAGATTACGTAATCGTATGGTTTTTAGCGGGCCATTTTAAAAAGCGCTCGAGTAATGTTATATAGCTAAACATGTGAAGGTACAGTCAGATACCTTTGCAATTTGGTCGTATTATAAAGTCATTTGCGGGTCCTCTGCGCTATTCTGCTCGAGTTTTCACAAAGTAAAATGTTCTGTAACAGGATTCGGCTCTGAATAGAAATAAGAGGGAATAAGGTTATATTAGCATTACAGTTGAGCGAAGATTGCTGACACTGTGTGTACGTACTGTTTGTTACATATGAATATTTTTACATAAAACTCAACAAGTAACTTCGTTTATTTCTTTTCATGTGTTCTCTGTTTTTTCGAAGTGCGTTATGCTGAAATCTCATTATTTAGCCAATTTTGGAACATCTGAGAGAAAAAGAAACTATTTTATGTACGTGAATACTAATATATTATGATATTTACCTTTTCACTCATTAAAACGACTTTTAAAGCCTCTTAATTTTCGGGCGATATAGTCCACTTTTAATTCCTAAGTATGTTAATATTGTAATTTGTATTTAAAAATAAAAATCCTTAGCTTTTAGTTTAGAACGACGCTTTAGACCTTTATTCCTCGTTTACCATACATTTATCAAGCTCCACGTGGAGTTTTCATTCACAAATGTGAATGGGAGTGAAAAATGAACGCGAATGGCACTTTTATAATTCTGACAGGTTGAGTTGAGTAGGAAATGACGTCACGCGAGACGGGGTCACGTTAGCTTTGTTATATGAGTATGAAATATCGACGGTTGTTTGTCAAGGTAACGCAGTCTATTATATTTAGAAACCTGAGTATTATTTTGGACCATATTTTGTTACTTTATAGGATAATAAAGCACCTAGGGGATATTCGAGATTTTAATGTAAATACGTTTCAATTATTCGTGTAGATTTGAATTATAATATCCAATGCATGCATCTATAAGACAGACTTAATCTTTAATGATATGACACGCCATTAACTGTCGTTGTTGAACATTATCTACACAACATTAGGATGTGGTAGAAATGAATTAGCAATGAGTGTAATTTCATTTACAATTAGACATTTATTTTTATAAGTAGTTCTCAATTTCCAGCCACCGGTGGCCAGCGACAGCGACTTAACACACTTTTTCATATATTTTGTATGGACGCCTTTGCATTAATAATCAGATTCCACTTTAAGTATTTCTATAAAATTTAAATACTCATCCCTGTACTAAGCCATATTATTCAAAGCTATCAGAATAATGATAATAATTTCCTTTGTTTCAGGTAAGAGTTCAAGAAGACAGAAGTTCTCTGTTTTAATTAAACGAGCAAAGTTGTAACAATCCGACAGATCACAGGAATTCTTTCATTCCAGCTTCAAAACAATTTCAACGATTCCGAGAATTTATGCATAACTACTTCATCATTATGATATTATGTAGACTTTCAAAAATAATTTTCGTATTTTTTATCTACCTACATGTACTTTTTAAATATGTTTTTCATCATCTTTAAGTAACAGGCATAAGCCATAAGAAGTAATGGAGCACGTTAAATCGTATCGGCTTTAAAGTATTCCATTAACCAACCCTACGAGTATTTTCTCGGCCGTTTTTTTATACGACAGTAAAATAGGGAAAGTTAAATGGGTTACATTTGTGTGGTTCAGTAACGGTTTTCACATTCAGGTAACAGGGTTGGTTACTGGCCATAAATTATAATTGATTGCGTAAAAGCCTAATAAAGTTTTGTACATAAATTTTACGTAAATTCCAGACCCAGATTATAAATCTATGGAGAGATTTAGAGCCAAAATGTTATTAGGGTTGCCCCGAGTAACACGTTTAGGTACTAACAATATTTTTATTATGACGATATTTTTTAGTGTATCCTTGGCAGTCTGAATGCGTACGGCAACAATGCTTTATAAATTTTCTATTGCCTCTACGATATTGGAGGACATATCTAGGGTTACCATCTCTCCGGATTTATTAGGGTTCGTGCTTATTGAAACTTTTGTAGCTGATAGAAAAATCTTAGTGTAAATGCTTTCTGACCGATTGCAAATCCGATTTACGTTGGCAAAAATATAACATAGTTAAATGCTTTTTTATAGAAAATTATATAAATTTTAAGACTTGTTTGAAAATTAATAAATTCTTTATTTTAAAACTGACTAACAGTAATTAATAACAACTTTAAAAATATTATTCTTTACCACAATTTTATTCTTTAAAAACTTATTCTTTGTGAGCCAAATATAATACAAGCTTACAACATATCAGGACTGTAAGTTTATGGATCACATACGACCTTTTTATGCACATAATCTTACAAACGCATACAAAAGAGGTCTTAAACCCAGTCTCGTTTATGTCCACACAGACGACTTAGTCGGGACAAAAGCACAGCTAAGCCGAACGTCCAGAGTGACACATACATGCGTAAACATATTCCATTTTTTATGAGTTGTTATGGGAGTGTTATGGGTTTTCGTGAAGGGAATTTCTGGAAAAACTTTACGAATTTAAATATCACAAAAGACGTACTTTCAGAGCCGTACTTTTCCGTACAACTAAAATAATTGTAAGCACAGAATTATGTACTCATTAAAGTAAATTACCTCTAAATCATAAAAATTCATGGTTAATTATAAAATCATCTCACATCCTTTATCTACCATTATATTTTAATTACTCCAAGCCCCCAAGAATTGCAAAACAAATGCAATTCGAGTGCCATTATCCACACTCGGCGTTTGCGATTTCAAAGACTTTATTACTGCATCCAATCTCCCCTCGCTAACTCCCGGGGGCATCATCATACTATTACGATGAAATAGGAGCCTGTCTTATCTCCACACTACAGAGAGGGAACCAAAACAAATGACGTTGTGTAACTAGCTTAAGTTTACAGAACGACACTAATTAAATAACTTCAAAAGAGGAGGTTCTCAATTTGACTGAATGTTTTTTATTTTTGTTACGCAATGACTTGGCGATTGTAGATCAATTTAAAAAAATATTATTGTAGTCGATAATATCTGGTATGCCTCTGTAGTGGTTCCATATAAATTTTATCAAAATCGATAAGTAAGTAGTTTGGATTTCAATCAAAATGATTGGAAAGAAATACCAGGAATGTCAGAACGAAATATCATATTTTGTACTTTCCTGTAATAAAAAAAATAGACTTCAATTAAATAAAACATTATTTATTTTGCTTTATGTTTACACATAATTATGTGATTATCTATTTAATATATTTCTTTTTGAATTTTCTTTTTACCTACGATACTTTCTATTATATCTGGATGTGGACACTCAAACGGAAATCAAACGCAACTTATCTTTAAGGCGTTTTTAAATGGCTATGTCGCTACTTTACACTTTACTTGACAGAAAGAGACAGCATTACACTTAAAGGCTACTTAAAATTGAGATGCCTTTAAGTTGTCGGCTATATATGTCGCAATAAATATACGACACTAATTAACACTTGTGTTCACACGTAAATCCGGTGTACACTGTATGCTGTGAAGTTAGTGTCGTTGTGTAACTAGCTTAAGTTAAATGCCTCGTTTGAACGTTTGTCATACATTTTCGTGTTTGTGAGTCGCGTGTCCTGTTTGTGGCTTTAATTTCCGGCTCTCGTAAAGTGGTTGGTGTTAATGGTTTTGATATACGATTATTCATGTTTAGATTTCCATGTTTAGGAGTTTTTACTTACTAATAGAACGATGTAACATTAATTACCTACTTTAAAATTTCTTGTTTACAATATTTGTGCCGCTCAACACAAACACGTTTTATTCAAAGTCAAGCCTAACAAAAAGAAATCAAACAATCAGCAACTATTCCATTTGTAAGGAAAATAGTATTTTTTTACTGGGTCAATAAAATTGGAGTACATCTTGAGATAATAATGACGCACCTTAGCTTTCATTTGACTAAAACTATGGTTAGTTTACAAATGAAATACTAGCTCACATTTTATTGATAAATGGAATTTGTTATATTGAATCGTAAGGTAACCCTTGTACCTCTAGTATCTATCCTTATAAACTCATGTACTTCTTTTTCCGCGCGAATAAATTCGAGAGAGGACTTAATACGGGGCGGAATAAAACCGGGATTCGATGTAGTGTAACTTCGAATTGACACTTATCGCAGTCGACGTCACGTTTTCAATATCACTGCCATCAGTGATAAAAATCTTTGTATCGAAATAACGACCCATTTGATATAGAGTGGTGATATTTAAATATTCATAAATAAACTACATGAGAACGAACTATTCTTAAAACAAATGAACTTAGTCTGAAAACAGTACACTATTTTTATCAATGGTTTATCAAATATGTAAAGTGAACTCTTTGGTACAGTTATTTCAAGCTAAGTACATACCTAAAAATATCATATGAAACCTCATTTTCAATTTACGAGAACCAAAACCCTTACTAATTAAAAGTTTATTTAAATCCAAACAGAAGTTTGTATTAACTGTAACGGTATATCTCCAGGTAGGTCCACTATTCCTAAACAAACAAACGGAAACTAATTTTCTGGTAGATTCCTCACAAAAACGTTTGGTGGAAAAAGGGGCCCAAAAGGGGCCTCTCAGGTTGAAACGACAGGCCGTCCCGAGGGACCGTTTACCCGTGTACCCTGTAGATCACCGGCTAATATATTGTCAGGCTCCTGCACGTGAACGCCTATAAGGGCTGTTTTTGTTTATATTTTGTTTGAAATATTACTAACATCATTTTATTTATCAAATACAGTACTACACTTTTACTGAGTTGTGTTTATTAAAAGTACTGTTATGAATTGCAGGATAAATATTTCTCAGAGCATAGAAGAGATAAATCAGCATTTGTCCCAAAGCTTATTCAATTCCGGCTTGTAATTTAAGTCTGTTCAGGTTTGGTGACAATGTTTTAAACAAATTAATAAATAAATAAACAAATGTTGTCTACGTGCTGAACTTGTATAATGTTCAGTTGTATACTTATTTCAAGCCTTTACACAGGGCTTTGCCGGTTAATTAGTTTTTCCATGCCATGGTAATCGTGTATTCATTTGATTGAATCTGAACATCAAGATACAATTAATAAGAAACTATTTAAGTTTTCGAAGCATATTATCAATAATACGTAAGCATTTTATTAAAGTTAGAGTTACATAAATATAAGGCTATAAAACAAAAAGATTTTTAAGTGTTTGATTAAGTATTTGGTTATTGGTTTACTGTCTTACTGCCGTACTCAGAGATATTAATGGTTGCTGGGAATTAATGAGGTTTCTTATATTCGATTTCAATAAGCTTACTCTTAGACTTCCGAGAGTTTACTTAACTTACTTAACTCTATACTAAGGAATCCCCTAAATCGAATTAACGAAGCCAACTCGAAATCGAAATAGTGTACGACATTTAAACTGATAATTCTGTATGTTATATAAGAAACCTACATGGGTATAATCATGTAGTACAAAAGTGAATATCCGTGCCTCACAATATCCCATGAAAAAGTGACTTTTCATGCCATGACGTTTACCCGTTGGCCTGAGTTATGGATGGTTGTTATTGATTGCTAATATTTGTGTGGAACGTATGAGGCTAATGTTCTGGAATAATCTCTTATCTATACACCTTGCTCATATATTCATGGTGCATATTTTAACACTAGCGATGGAACTACGTGGGAATCATAAACACGTGTTATAAAAAAAAATGAACTTGGGTATCGTTTATTAGGTATTAAAGTTGTTATTTGAAGCTTTTTGAAATAATATTTTTTAATACGCAGATGTTATTTACTCTATTTGGTTTACATAACTTTCATAGAATTCTATTTCTTTACACAAATATTATTTTATAATATTTGCTTTAGATGAATGGATAAAAAATATACCTTTTTTAAATCATCTCTACATGTGCCTTCTTCCATTGTAATGGGTTTCTTTTGTCAACAAATGAACGACGAAGATTTTCTAGTACAAATATTGTTCGCAACTAACATATCCAAATAGCAAAAGATATATTCAAAAGCCATTCTATTTCCCAACAATGCTAATGTTTCCAACAGAAACCTAAATAAGCTATTCTGCTTGTCACCTCTGCCGTAAAATAACATTACTGCAAATTGGGTACATTCGGCCCCACTCGCAGCGTTTTGGGGGTTACGTAACCTAATAAAATCGAAAAAAGTCCTTGTAATAGCGGGTAATGTGGGAAAATATTCTCAACACCGTAAAGGAGTTCCCATTAGTTGGTAATGTAACTCATTAGAGTATTTGCCGGAGGTTTCTCGGTGGGTACAAAATACCCATAGGTGGGAGATAATGTGTGCTCGCTGCAGCAGGGTTAAGTAAGGTCGGGTTAATGGTCAGATACAGTATCACTGCAGTGAATAAGTATCTAGTTAGTGAAAGTAAGTTTCATTATTACCGGGTTTATAGGAGGAAAATGCAAGGGATATTGTTTTTGTTTTATTTTTTTGGTTTAATAAAAGTTTTTTTTTCTAGCTGGTAGTATCTACCATTGATCTGGGGGTACGATAATACCCCCGTCAAGACGACAGAGGGGAAGCGCAGGACACCTAACTTTTTTTTTTCTTATTAACGCGTTTCGTCCTAAATTTTCACTAAGAAAAAATCTGACGATATGACGCAATACCCACCTACCATTTATCGGGTGACATTGGTACTTAAATTTATCTCATATCTTTATGTGAGAAGAAGCGTGTGCTCAGCAGTTGGACGTTTATAGGCCGATATTATATCTTAGGCATCGACTTTAAAGCGACTTCAAAAAGAAAAATAATACTTGTCCAAATTACCTACTAGTAAGTAATCGCATGAAGCATTATGATTAGTGCCATTAAATTAACAACCTAGATGATTAATACAATAGCAAATTATACTGGATGCTACTAATAAAGCAGTGCAGATTATCATAACTGCGCTTCTCCTGTCATAATATATATGAAGACATTGGCACATCAATATTTATTAGTTTGGATAGCCTACTAGATTATATGCTTCATAATAAGTTTGTGAATAGTATGTCGTAAATATAAGCTGTGGCCTGCGGCTCCGCCCGTGTGGGTATCAATTACCACGGGAAAAGCAGCCTGTGTCCTTTCTTGGGATCAAATCTTATTCCATACTAAGTTTCATCAAAAATTTTTCAGTGGTTTTTAGCCGTAAAAACGTAACTGACAGACAGAGTTACTTTCGCATTTATGATATTAGTTACTTCCATACTATATATACTATATCTATATATCCATATATGGAAGAAGTATGGATTATCGGGTCATTGACCTTATTATGCCTTGTCTTATTTCTCTATCCCTTGTAAGCAAGAGATAAAGGGATCCACCCTTTACGCGTACGAGTTTTGCATCGCTTGTACGTACTATACAAAATATTCGAACAATTGTGGTGTGCATATGTCAAAGAAACTGATGGCACGTTTAGAATACGGATCAAAGATGGCAAAGTATGCAATTAAAGTCAAAGTTAAAAAGATTCTAGAAAAGCTAATAATTCCTGCTTTTTTCTGCACAAATTATGACAGGTTTCTTTTGTTTGTCGACTTGATATTTTGATAAATAATATTAGTTGTATTAGTTTTTTATCTCCAACTGAATACTAACTATAACTGCGTATTTATCGTATTTAATATATAGCTTCAGCAATAACCAGTATATACGAAACTTTCAAAATGAATTTCACGTAACAGTGTGCGTTTAGGCAGAAAACTGACAAGATAGAGTTCGACGTATATCGGTTCATAGGCACGTCCGATTGGCTAGCGCGAACGTACTGCAGCTGTCGGATTGGTTCAACCATCGGTCTCGCATCATACGATAGGATCACTAGAGCTGTGCCTGAACATAGAAAGTAAAAAATAAGATTAACTGAAAAATAGAAGTAATCTTTTTTTCTGACACTTAACCTAAGCTATCGGTTTTCCGATTGATAATGCTTAGAAAATAAATCTAAGCATAATTTTTAATGTTGTGAGCAATCTTATTAACAACATTTGAATCATTTATATGTAGCATGTACAAACACACATACGTTAATATCAATATTTGGACTAATATCGGTTAATATCATTATATGTTGATAGCAATATTTGGACATTTTGTGTCATCAGCAGACATTTAAATATAATTCAACCAATGTTTAACGGTTTGTGGAATTCTAATATTTCCCCCGAAGGAAAAGATCTTAAAACTTCTAAGACAGTTTCAAAAAATTTATCTCTCTGCTTCAGAAGCTTTATGAACAAAATATAACGGTGAAATCTTAAAAGAACTTTTTGAGTGTTATTTTTAGGTAAAATCATGATGGAATCTTTATTAAAAATTAAGTGCACAAACCTTGACCGATAAGATTAGTAAAAAAAGTTGTAGGCGAGCTAACATTTGTGTATTAATCTCGTCCAAAATTTAAAATATCTTACTACCTATATTTTTTAAAAAAAAAACCTAAAATTATTCGAATTAGGAAATGTTATTACAAAGAAAATGCTTAATTATGCAAAAAAATAATTCAAGAGATCAAAATAAATAAATAAATTGTTATTTTCTCACAAAGTCAGATGCTAATCGCTATTTATACACCGCTCTTGACTCAAAAAGGTTTCTAGGTTATCGAATAACAGCGACGGCTAATTGACTTACTATTGACAACTGACCCATTAACGGCTACGCTATTAATACGCAGGTACGCCAAACAAAACGAACTCGTTCAATTTCATTGTAGTATTGTTCGCAAGATTCTTTTGTCTGCCCCCTCAAGCTGGCCCTGAAGGGTGCACAAAGCGAACTGCGAATGGTTCCATTGATGTTAATGACACTATGTTCGTCCAACTTTACCACGTTTTTGTGGCGTCCGTGCGTCGGGAACTCGGATACGTGTAATGGAGCTTATGTATTTCCACGGTTTTTTTGGGTACATTTAGTGTGTGCCAAACGTTTGGGTGTGTGAGAAAAAATGCGGTTCGTTACCTCTGTCTAATAAACTTCGGGAGATATCTCTACGACTGTCCTTTTCTAAGTATTCACGAAAGTAATTCGGTACTTCAGACGGGTATTACATGTCAGGATTGGATGAGTTTTCCGAAAATTATTGGAAACATAAATATTAATTTCACGTATCATTTTTCCTGTTATGTAAAGTAATTTTGTTTGTGTATTTGTTCTTATTTTTGTTTGATGTTTACGGATCGTCTGAGGTAGCTTTGGCTATAAGGTTTTAATATATTATGTATTTATTTGAAAATTTAATAACTAAGAAATACCGAAAACAAATATTTATAATATAATAATATCAAAAGATTTATTTTCATTCAAAGCGCCGCTGTTATCAAGCTCATACTTCTAATAACGAAGAAAACAAACCAAAAATATTATTGAGATATATGAAAAAATATATTTTCTTGCGAATAAAATAACATTTAATCAGTACACAAGCATTTAGCTTTCTTCTCAGAGTAAAACAAAAACAAAATCAGTCATCTCATATACATAAGATAGCGTGCATAATATTCATTCTCGCTATTTCGTAGGGAGTAAACAGTCATGCATAGTCAATGTGCTGACGGCCGGACCTTTTAGCTGATGAAACACAAAAGATTTTCAACGGTAATATGTGCAAATTTTATTGTAATCATGTGGCTATTCATTGCTTGGAGAACACAAAAAACACGTAGTATGAAATTAATTAACTGAGCTGGTATATACGTTTTCTTTTGTCATTTTAAGATTTTGATGATGGTACTTTGAACCACACGATGGAAGACTTTTGACAACACGCAAAATTTTTGTTACATAAAAATTTGGAATAGATGCCTACGTATTTCTATATTAGCTATTCGGGGATAATCGGCTTACTCATTTCCAAGAAATTCTATTTAACGTGTTTGAATAACTTAAATAGAACTTAGTTTACTGCTTTGTCCAGATTTTTGTGTACTTATAATAAATGTGAAAAGACCGTATTATGATACACAATTAACAAAAAAAAAAAAACATTTACTTCCATCTTTCATAGTAGCACGTATGGTGTACTATTTACACAGAAAATATCACGACATGTAGGAGACAATTCAGACTCACAGTTGCATAGTTTTCATTATTTGTCAACCCTTTCCCGCCCACCATTCCTCCAAAGAAGAAAGGAAAGTGGAACGCGTATTTTTGTCTTTTTCCCTTTTTTTGTAACAAAGAAACGTGCGGCATTGGCTCTTCCACTAATGAAACCTTTTTTGGTTGCATTCGACAACGGCAATCCGATAAGGAATCGCGAAAACTATGTGTAAGTCTTTTTCAGTAATGTTTCGATTCGATATTGTTCATTCCGATTGAATTAGCTTTTGTGGGTATCGAAATATGACGATTTCTGATTTGATGGGGTTCAATTAATTGGCAATTTTGTCGTTGTTTTAAATTTTATATGATGAAGAGCTGTTATGGGTTAATAATTTGAGTATTATCCTTTAAAATGCGTGGTTCGATTTGAATATGAAACGACTCTCGTGATTTATGTGAGCGCTGCGACTGTCGAGATTTTAATGAGTTTGCATTTAAAAACACTGTTGAGGTTGAATCGTTTTATGAAAACTATTTGTGTCAGACCGTTTTTAGTAAACGCCAGCTTAGATCATTACAAACTTTCCCGTTCAGCAATATAATGTATACCTAGAACAGCAATTTGCCAGTCTCATACATATGCGTAATGTCGGCAATTAGTTGCGTCGGTTTAAAACCATATTACTTGCTACATACCGCGAATAATGTAGCTATTAAATAGATAAATTGTGACGTCAGCAACCTCTACGTTTTAATGTCTACGGTTTATCGTAGACAATTTCGTAGCCTACGAGAGCATACGTGCTACGAGAACAAGAACAAGTAATTTTCACTACTATACATTTTCTTTTCATGTCTTGAGACGTCATAAAAATAAATCTATTATTTCAAAATTTTGAATTCTAAATTTTGCGTTAATATTTAACTCTACGTTCGGAACCTTTATCAAAAATACGAAAAAACAACGTAGTTTTAAATTTTTTAAATGAAGAGTTTTCATTATCTTAAAGGGTTACATTAGTAGCAGTCGCTTTTCGTTCGCAGGCAAAGGCTAGTTGTAAATGTAAATTAGTCTCAAAATGAGTTTGAGAGCGTATTCAAGGCTGTAAACTGACATATAAACGGCACCACAATGTTATTAAGCCGGCTATACTCGTTTAATAAAGCATTCTTGTGTACATTCAGTTAATTCGACTAGGCCAATTGCACTCAATGTGTTTGAGCGCTCCCGGGCCATTGTGTGACGGCCACGCTACACGCTAGAGATGTGCTACGAATTTATCTGATAAATCGAATGACTTCGTGGTCAGTAATTCGAGTGACTGACAAATCGATTTCATGCTCCATTTCCTTTTGTTGCTTGTAACGTTTTAACTGGATTTTAATAGTGGTATTTAAAAGATCTGACATATTGATATTGCGTTCAATTACTTTACTTTTTATTAATTTTTAATATGTTTGGACCATTTGCTTTCTGTATTCGTATAAAACCTTAATGAGTGTACATTAATGCACGAGTATATGAATCATTATGTATGTACAACAGTAACTGGTGAAATAATCCTATAGCTATATCATTCAAACTATTTTCACAGATCATTAGCTGAAAAATCATTCTCATAAATCAAGACACTCTATTGTCATGAACATTAGGCGATTAGTTCACAAATATCGATTGCGGGACATCTCTATTATTTATTCAATTTTCGAACGCCATGACGTGGCAGTTAACGGGTGTGTCTAAGTGATTACAGTGCATTATGCGGCCATGTTTGTTAGATGACGAGTCCCATTATGAGGATGACATGACATGTTATTACCTGTTATTACACGTACTTTGATTATGAAATTTTATAAATTACTAATTTCACCCGCGTTTTTGAAGTTCTGGTTAATCTTCTATCTTGGACCATTCACACACGGCCATCTGATCCCAAGATAGGCAGAGCGTGTATTATAGCAATGTAGAAAAGTGTTTTTTTTTCTACATTGACCCGTCCGGTGATCGAACCTGGGATCTCAGAGCTGGCGATACCTTGACAACCGGTGTGTACGCCACTCGACAATAGTACAATCGTCAATAGTACTAATTCTACGTTTTATTATTACATGGCATTATTTTTCAGCCAACGGTTCCACGTTATTCCTCGCTTTTTATTTGCATATGCTGCTACCTTTTTTCTAGACTGGGATCCTATGATTTAATATTTTTTAGTCTTCCACAAAGGATTATATAGTGGGTCAGGTCTCAACGGGAGTCCGGTCTGCAGTGGGCGTGGTCTACGTTACTGTTATATTGCGTCTAGTTCAGAGTTAGTTGCGGACTTTAAGTTTTCATACTTCGCTTGCTTGGTAGCACATTGTAGCTTGTTACAAAATAAAACTGGAAGGAAAAGTAATGTTGTGTACCTTGTACGTCTTGGTTGGTTGTATTTATAATAGTATTATTTAATTAGAAGGTAAAGGAAAGTATGCTAATAAAATTATAAGTGTTCTTCTGCCTAGTCATTTCCCAAGCTATGTTGGGGTCAGCTGCCAGGCTTACCGGATTCAGCTGCATACAGTATTTTACATGAAGCGACTGCCTATCTGAACTCCACAACCCATTTACTGGGGTAACACAGTACCGTAACACAGTAAGACTGGTTTTCGGAATTATTATAATGACTTATTGACTGAAAAGATTATAAGTAATTTACTTTAACTTGGTGCTAAAGATTATTATAGAATTGTCAACTAAAATATCGTATAGAACTATACCTTGATATACCAAACAAGAGAAAGCCAGTCTACTGGCGGAATGAACTTGACAAAAGACGATATTTACTTATTTACAAAATTAAGCGTATTTATTTAACGTGTAAATTTTAATAACACGGGCTCTGGGAAAACACCCACACGACAACTGGGTGGGAGGCTTTTACTTTTAATTTAGAAATTCCGTGTGACGCATGGAATTCATTTATAGCCACTTAATGTTTAATACAAAAATATCCCTTGGAATAAGGCTTCTGTGAAGATGGTAGAGAGGTATAAAGCTGATTTTTTTGTATTGAATTTCATTCATCGGTATTTCTTTGCAGATATTTTATTTAGTATTATATTTAATTCAAAGCTGTACCTACTGACTGTACATAAATAGGAAATATTATGAGTTTCAAAATAAACACAGATATAAGCTATTTATTTTTTTAAATAATGTATAATATATATATATACTCTATTACGTTTGTTTAAAAAAAACCGGTAGAACGTCATTATTTTTTTCAACTTAACAATTTACTAAATAGTATTTTTTATGATTTTATATTTGAATCCCATTTAATTTGTCGCTTAATAACATTAACATATCTAACTGGAACATTAAATATCTAACTGGAACATTAAAAATACTTTCTCTGGTCGCTCTAAAAGTGTTTGAATTTATAGCCTTGGAGTGTAAACTGTTGTTGCCATGGCAACGCTTCTGTCGGTCCCCGTTTGTTTTAATTGGTTTTGCTAATTGGCGCCGTTGGCCAAGACACGGAATAACGAAGCTCTGGTCTTTTATTTTCATCCCATAGCTAGATAGATGTTTTTTTTTAACTTGTGTATATTTATATTTTTTGAGGTATTAATTAAATGACTTATTTGTGTCCATTAAACTGTGTTGTAACTAAGTGGCAGCTCTTGAATACCAATAAAGTCTAATTTTTTAAGTGGTAACTAGAAATTCTATATAAGACGAGTCTACCATACCATTTAATTATTTGAGCTAATAATTATAATTCAATTCACATTCTACTTCAATAGGAAAATAATTCCAAAAATATATGACACCTATTCAAATAAAAACTTCCCAACTAACTTAATTTTAAATCTTATACTTTTAAAAATACCAAAGTTTAAAAGAGTATCTTCGCTAAGGATCCTTTCTTAATTAACGATGTCCCGATAAAAGAAAAGGGGACATTTTATAGAAAGTCTTTTGTTCCCCGGCACCTATTGTTTTGCAATGACAAAGATTTTATAGCCTGCTGAGAATCGAAATCGGGCTGTTTGGAAAAATTACTGCCATTTGCTGATGAACATCGTTTAAAAAAGTAGACAGTAAATAAAAAGCTTTGATAATGCACCTTTTATTGTTTTTGTTAGTTTTTTCTTTGACTGAGTAAGTCCGTAGGTCTTCTTTTGCCTTTTTAAACATTTCATTTACTTTTTTATTTTAATTGATCAGATCAGTTTTATTTAAAGCCATGTTTTAGGTTTTAATTAGATTAGTTTATTCTTTTTTATTATGTGTGTATAATTGTATAAGTTTGTTAATAGATAACAACCATATTTTAATAAATTGTTCTATAAAACAAATCGCTTGTAATTATAAAGCAATAATAGTGAACATTAATTTAAATGTCTTCCATGTTTAAACTAACTTACTCGACAAAACCAACATAACTTTTTAAATACTCAAATGACATGTTTTTGATTGAATCGCTATCTCTATTTTTCTTTCTAAGCAGATCAGCGTTATCCAAACTTTTTGTGGGACCTAAAAATTTGGGATTCCCAAGACATTAAGAACTTCGGTACCCCTTTTTATATTTCACGCTCTATCCACGAAGGTGTACTTTTGGGATTGACAAGACTTCATTATACTTTTTATGTGTTTGAAGAAAATCTCGAAGAAGTTTTTATCACCGGCCAGTTATATAAATTTTGGGACCTGTTAAAAAGTTAGATTGCTATCATCTTGACCGTTTGTTGAAAGACCTTAACTTTAAAAATAAAATATAATCTACATAGATATTGACAGACTATTCATAATTCTGTTATCTTACATTAATAAGTGAACTGCGCAGTAATGTAGCAATTATTAAATTTAATTAATTTATTAGTCGTTTATAGGTCAAGAGTTTTCTATTTATGTAAAGTTCTTACAACTGCTTCAAGTGCTTATAAATAGTCGACCTGTTTATTATGAATGAAGATTGAATGAGTAGCTTGGCTACTCTTGCAAATTGTAATAGGTTTTATTCTATCATTTATAGGAATTATAGCTAAAATAATTTATGTGAAAAGAAGGTCATTCAACTTTCAAGTGTAAGTCAGATATACAATAAATTTCTCATTCTTAACAAACTTGCACAAAATAAAATAAGTTACGCCACACGTTTCGCGACCGCAGTTATATTAAAACAAGTACGACTCAAGACCAACAAACAACTGTGGTTCTGGATTGAAGACAAAGTGCCAACAATGTGTGGGCTCAACAGTTTCTGCATAAGTTCCGAGTTCGCAACGACCTGGAGACTACGTTTGTGATCAAAACTTTGTTTCTGTAACATCGCACTTGTTACGCAACCGAAGATTCTTTACAATTAAATATAACATTTTTGATAGTTTAAAACTCATTCTATGCTTTTCTAGTAAGACAAAATTATCTTATTTGAAAAGCATAGAATGAGTTCTCGAGCAGTATTCTTTCATAGAAGGAATCGAGGCTTGTTTTCTGGCTTATTTGTACCTGGATTTTATTGTATATGATATGTTATGTATAATATGTTAGGCTATATGTTCACATATCAAATTTTTTAATACATAATAGTTATAATGAAGTCACTGTTATTTTTTTAAAAGGATAAACAAACATAAAATCACACATAATTTTCTAGTAGAGTTCTTCTTCTTCTACCTAGATTTTTCCCAAGCTATGTTCGGGTCGAATTTAGGTCGGTTTGTTGTGGTTCCAGCTGAATACTTTATTTTACATGGCAAGACTGCCTATTTGACCTCCACAAGTCATTTTACTGGGTAACACAGTATCTCATAGTGACACTGATTGTCAGAATTGTCTTATATAATATTGCTTTCTATAAATTGTGAAAGTACAATATAGAACATGACATGTAGCAATATGAAAATGTACAAATATTCTCCTGAAATACCTAAAATTTTCACTTTGCATTACATGCCAGTTCATAGCGTAAGCATTGTTTTTTACTAAAATAAAAGTGGAAGCACATTATCATACACCATTTGACCCGTTCCGACGCCAGCAGATATTTCAGAAATTTTCCTCTAGAACAGAACAAATACACAAAAATGGAATGTGGGATACTCGTGCAGAATACGAAACTGCATTTGGCATATTGTAGTCCGAAATACCTAAAACAAAGGAAGCCGTGGTACATTTTCCTACGCGATGGTGCTTATTTTCATAACGAAAACACTGGAATTTTTCTATCAAAAACCTACGTGAGTTTTGTGTGCGAAATTTATAGAACGAACGTGTAACAGAGTGAAGAAAATTGCAAGTTGTGTGCCAAATAATGTTCCAGAACTTACTCATATTTACTTGGATTGCCTGTACATATTGCGCCTTATATTATTTCAACACATTATTATATACTGAATTTTTGAGCAATAATTCTCGGCCATTGAACTCCAACAAACCGAGAGCAGACAATTCTAATAAAATAAACATTAGTTTCATAAAATTTAATTAAACACGTTAAATCAGAACAATAAAAGAGTGTTCTTCGTAGACTTATTAATTAATTATACCTTTATGTTTCTTTAGATTTCTCGTAGTTTTGCTACGTAATTACAGTAATATAATTTAAAATAATATTGTATATTTCTTCGCCTGCAATTTTATCAACGTTAAGAGTATTAAATTGCTCTCTTATTTTCTCGTAGCCTTGCGCCGAAGGGCGGCCCGCGTTTGTGCCGTATTTCAATTTTCAAAGAAAAACATTCTTATAAGCTTATGTTCTTAGAAGGACACTTTGCTCTTTACGTTTAATATTTCTAAGGCTCCGTTCAGTCCCCAAGGACTGTGATACTACCTGATTAGCATTATTATAAATTTATTCTTGAATATTGAGATGGGAATTTAGTTCGTCATGTTCATAATGAAGTAATCTTTGTTTAAAAGACAGTAATCTGTTCTGTCTAAACTAAAGGTTACATAATTTATTTAAAAGGTATTCGCGATAAGTAAAAGACAACATTATTTGAAAGTTGTGTACTGATTTTACACAAATAAGAAAAATATTTATTTACAACATCCACCCACACTATTATATAAGAATATATCTACGTTGTTATTTTACTTCACCACTTTTAACATTTTATAATTTTTTATTGAAAAGCGGGTCCTGACACAGGTATTGCATTTACTTAAAAGGAGGGCCCCCTCCTTTTAAGTAAATGCAATACCTGTGTAAGATTTATTGTAAAAGATGAACATGTTTCTGCAATAAAACTTTTTAATTTATTTAACTACAAATAATTTTAATCAATCCGTTTTGTATCTAAATTGTTTTATTTTATTATTTTAATTATTTGTTACGCATTATCGCATGCGGATATTTGTATTTAATGGTTTTATTTTATCATTACCATCACTTACTTACCTTGAAAACCATGGAAACTAGCCACTAATAAATCTCAGTATAATATTATAAGTAAAAGCCAGGGTTTTTTAATCTACAGTTCTGTTTGGTCAAAGGCTGTGGCTGAAAATAAAAATAGTTGCGAATCTATTGTGTTGTTGCCACAATCCATTCTTTAGAGAAACGTATCTTGATAAAGCGCTCGTAAATTGAGATTATCTTCCCAAAGGTTAAAAAGTTTTCTTTGTTTGTGAACAATTATACTCTTTGAACTAAAGAATATTATTATAGTTAGGCTATTTTATTTAAGTGTTGTTAACGTTATGTTTGAGTAAAAGAAAATGAAAGATAAAATGCATATAAATAATAAATAGTACGCGATGAGAAAGCACAAATTGTTCGACAAATATTCTACGATCCTTTATAGAGGCCGTAGGGTTCAAAGCTTTGTCCTCTAATAAATAATGTACTTTAGGATCGCCAGTTTACATAAAAAATGCCCAAACTGCCAGTATCAGTGCCTATCATAATTAGGTATACTACTTTGAAATATTACATATCGTATCGTAAAATATCCACTTTTGTACAAAAAATAATGTAACAGTTTTGATAAATATAATGCGGCACAGCCAGGCTTTGTAGTACGGTTTGAACGCGCTTTAGTTGGTGGAAGGTAAATTGGGCATTTGGAAATAAAATACTGGACACTTGGCTCTACATTTTCTTTAAAATCAAATCAAACGTTTCGAAAACTAACCTAAAAAGTTATTTTGATCTTTTTTTGTCGACTATACAATTTGTTAAAATCATTCCTAAATAGTTGTATAATGGGTAGATATCTCAAACACAACATTGTTTGAGCTGCGTAAGATTTATGAAAATGTGCTAGTAACAGGGGTTGGTTACAGCTATAAGCTATACATTACAATTTGATTAAGGAAATACGTGACCTATTTAAACGGTTTTTGGTCTCCTATATTCAGAAAATGGTATATAGCTATAGACAAGATAGAGTTAAGTTTTATAGAGCTCCATATAAAGTTCTACGAACGAATGATACCTGTCATTCGTATGTGGAACATGAATGGTAGGTATCCCAGTAAAATAGCTTTTTGCTGCTTTTAGCAACAATTGTCGCTAAAGTGGACTCGCCCATTGTAACTATAATAAACCTCTTTGGTCAATTTAAAAAGCTTTTAGTATAATCCGACTTTTAACTCAACTTTAGGCAATCAAAGGACCAAATGTTACGTAAAATTGAGTTATTCGAAGGTTTTTAAAGCTGAGAAACTGGCATCACCTTAACTGCTTTTGCTGCGGAGGTATGAAAATTTCTATATTTTACGAACTATAAAATAAAATCGTTTGGCTAAAGAAGCGAACATTTCTTGTAGAAGTTCTCTGCGTTTTCCACGATTTATGATTACTCGTAAAACGATTTCTGGTTGAATTAGTTGAAAAGTTGTGAAGAACGAGTAAACTTGAGCTACACTCAGACATTATTCTTAAAACTATGATTTTTTGATAAAACTTTTCTTTAAGTAGGTACATCGTCTTTTAGAGCTACTGTATAAACTTCAGACCGTAAATTTGAGTAACTTTGCACTAAGTATATGTAGTTCCGTATGTATACGTAACTATAGTACCTACCTTTTTATCTCAATAAAATAAAGAACATAAATCATAGCGTTTAAAAAATAAGAACAAAAATACCTAACCCAGGAGTACTAAAACGCAACTTAACTTTAAGACGTACTTAAATATCTATCTGTCGCTATTCTACACCTTAAAGTGATAGAGACAGCAAGAGAGTTTTAACGGCGACTTAAAACTGATTGAAGTTTCAGTATTCGTCCATTAAACTTCCAAATACAAAAGAGGTGTAATGCCATATACAACAATTAGATTAAATTAAGCTATCTATTACACAACATAAACCCGATCGAAAATCGTTACGCTAGTATAAGCAGACTCAATGTGTCAATAAGTCTCTAATCACTAAATAAATTAACCAATGAAATGTAACAATAATTACGTAAATACGCTAACAATTTCCTGCTGCTATGTGATTAAACAAAAACCTATTTCGAGTTGTTTCAGAAATACTGTAATAGTTATTACGATGTAATACCGGCACGTAGTACTGTCTCGGGTAAGCTCGTATGATCCAGGGTACAGTATTTATGTCGTAAGGACGTCACGACCGAGTGACAACACTTTTTATCGCAGTGACCCGTGTTGTGTACCTACTGAGATATATTTAACAATAGCGACGCTGATATTGGACGTTATATTTCTTGTTTATGTATATGTATACTACTTATTGTTACTTTAATTTAAGTCTAAGCGAGCTTTTTTTAATATATATTATTTTTATTTTTATAATATACTAGCTGTCCCCCGCGACTTTGTCCGCGTGTTTTAGTTTCAACGTTTTTTCATTTTTGCGACATTTTTCATTTATGCTCCGCTCCTATTGGTCGTAGCGTGATGTTATATAGCCTATAGCCTTCCTCAATAAATGAGCTATCCAACACTGAAAGAATTTTTCAAATCGGACCCGTAGTTCCTGAGATTAGCGCGTTCAAACAAACAAACAAACAAACAAACAAACAAACAAACTCTTCAGCTTTATAATATTATAGTATAGATAATTATAATGATTGTATACTTCCATAACACACATGTTTTAATATTTTACTCAACACAATTCGTTCTAAACCGAACCCATAATTAGGCTAATAGCGCACCACAGAAATTACTGTTTCATGCACGCTAGTAATTACTTATGCGTCATGCAACTTTATGCACATGTAATACGAAACAAAAAGCTATAAACAGTTCTTACATAGGTACAATAATAATGCATTCAGGAAAACGTGGGAAGTACTTCATTAAACAGAACATGTGTGGTTCGGAAAACAACAATGTTTCATAACCTTCGTTCAATGAAAAACAAAAGAATGCTTATAAATTACTGCGCTATTTTATGAAGAGAGCTATCAATTGTTTAATTGAATGAAAATGGATGAAAAACACATTTGCATTCGAAGAAGGGGAAGCTAAGAGGGCAGGGTAAACACTCCATTTGTCGGCCAGTGGTCGAAAGCGCTGTCAACAAGAACATTTTTAACACGGAAACGTAAACATCTGCATAATAAATATCACACTACCGACTAGTTGAAAACTCTGAGGATTTCCACCGCTGCAATCCCCATTTGACTTCTAACAAATCATAGCCATCAATAACTTAGTTTTATGTTGCTACAAACTGTTTCAAGTTTTAGTAGTCAGTTTTAACGGTCAGTGGCGGATTGTTGAGTGGTGAATAAGCGACTGGGAATTTACTGACACGAATATTGCGTGACCAGTGAAGGGTGCGTTAGTTCATGGTCAAAGCGCGTGTTCCGTCAGTAGGCCACACCCGCCGCTACTGGGCCGCTAGTCCTAAGGTTTGTTTTTATTGTCCAAGGAACGAAAAGGGTGCATTCTTTTTTTTATAGCCAGTCTTTCAAAGTTCTGTTTCATTTAAACTGACTTTAGTTTTATCTTACGAATATATTTTAAGAGATATTTCAATTATACGTATTTCGAAAACCCGATCAACCAAGCTTAGTTTTCGTATCCAACACACATTGTCTATACCATACATTTACATAGAAATAGAAGGGACGCAAATTTTGTAGAGAAAATATCAAATCTACTACGTGACACGACCTCTAAGGATATGCAAATAAATGGTTGGCTTAAGAAATATTTTGTATATTTTCTGAACATAAACATAAAAACGTAAACTCGATAAATTGCTCAGACATGGGAGGCATTCGCCCCTTGTTCCAGGTGAGTGAGTCAATCGGGCTGGCGGCACGCAAGTGGGGCGCTCACCCTATTGAACCTATATAGCCAACTACCACAACTGAGTACCAGGGTTGACAATGGAAATCAATATACAAACAGAATGGGAGGCAAAGTTCTTTTAAGGTACCTTACTTACATTGCTTACAAATAGACTACATGACTCAGCATTTTTTTAGACATTCCCTTATTCCCTATTTTCGTTACCATTGCAAGTTCTTTAAGTCAGAATTTGAGAAAAACTCGAACAAAAGATTCGCTCAATAAAGCTCGGTGTGTCCCAGGTAATTGATTTGACTGTCTTGGAACCCGCAGCGAAATTAATCAAAAGAAAACACGTAGGAGAGGCGGAGTAGGAAAGTTTAATACTTAAGTCTACGTAATTTATCTACCTGATATTTTATCTTTCAAGATATAAGTTATAAAAATATATTTTAAAGACATGATGTCGGCAAAGATGAATTAAAATAATGTGGAATTATCCAATTTCAATTTTAAATAAGACCTTTAATTAATATTAAACTAACTAGGTATATTTTACTTTACTATAAGTAATATTGAATTAAATTACTTATAATTTCATATGGAATTATAAGTAATATATAATTAGTCAATCTAATTTAAAATTGCATCACTCATCTTTCAGTTCTTCGGAGTGAAATATATTCTTTACATTCAAAAAGGACCGATTTTGAGTTATCATCATTAATCAATCATTCTAAATCATATTTTATGATGTACACAACAACTTCCCTAAATCCATCAGTTAAGTTGTCTGGCGCAGGATGCTCTACAAAACTAGCTTATTTATCTCGAATTTCATGAAATTAGAATACGAAATGTTGATGTCAGTGTAGCACACACTACAGATTCCGATGTGTACATAACAAGCACAAATAAGCGCAGAACTCGACGGAAAACCAATTAAACTTGATGCGGACAGGAAATACGCGACGTCGCCGACACAGGTCGCTTCCGCCGCTGAAAATGCTGAAATACCGCCATTGTAGTCGTAGTATCAGCCCGCTTCAGACCAATGGCTGCTCATAATTATGTTAATTATAGTTTTAAAATGATTGTATATTATTAATATTATACATGGTAATACAGTAAAGTACCTTGCTTGTTCCAATTCTGGGTGTTATTTGTGCATGTGATTTGGATGTTTGTAAAGCTCCCGTGACACAAAGATTAAACTCTTTAGTGAGGGAGCCGTTTAAAAAATAATATAAAGCTTATTGGGCAACGTATTGATTGGAACTTTTTTAGATTTTTTGACCTTGTTTAATGAATTGTCTTTACGTTCAGTAGTAGTTAAATGCTTATACGCATTGACATTAGTGAGTAATCATATTCATTAAATAATTATCTATACTTATAATATTATAAAGCTGAAGAGTTTGTTTGTTTGTTTGTTTGTTTGTTTGTTTGTTTGTTTGTTTGAACGTTCTAATCTCCGGAACTACTGGTTCGAATTGAAAAATTCTTTTTGTATTGGATAGTCCGTTTATTGAGGAAGGCTATAGGCTATATTACATCACGCTACGACCAATAGGAGCGGAGCATAAGTGAAAAATGTTGCAAAAATGAAAAACCGTTGAAACTAAAACACGCGAACAAAGTCGCGGGGGACAGCTAGTTATATATAAAATAAATAAATATATATAAAAGAAATAAAAATAAAACAAGCATTTATTAAAATTATTTTTCGGTCACTGAAATTGTCACCAGTATGAAAAGTACTTAAAAATAACCTGAATAAATTTTATAACGTAAGTATATCCCAAACATAACATAAAATATCATGATTTAAACAACTTGATAAGACTCGTAATACTGATACGCTTGGTATCGCACTTACATGGCCTCTGAACCTAGCAGTTTAAATTTCCTTTCCTTAGGTACTGAAAGTCCAAGGCCGACAGTAATTGATAGACACGATGAAGGGAAAATGGCGCAGCTACTTAATGTCTACGAAACTGCACGAGTTAAACAAAATTCGGTATAAAACGAAACAAAGAATACATGAAACTTTTAAATATTTCTTCCAAGGTTTTAGGAATTTTACGAAAATGATAAGATAGATATACTTACCTACCCCTGGTTTCTGAAAAGCCGATCAATTTAATTTATTGTCAAATGAACTAACCACGACTGTGATTCGTGATTTGGTGTGGTTTGACTAACAACCAATCACGGCTTAACATGAGGTATGACAAGTGATTAACAAATTTAGTGTTCATCAGCCTTCCAGAAACCGGCGGATAGGGTTGTACCTACAGATACATGAGTCGTTGAACAATTGCGACCGGCCCCAAGAACTATAGCTTACTGCGCAGATGATGATAATTTTCATTAGTTATTTTGAAAATCGACGGATCATTTGCTTACAATAAATAACCGAAACTTACAGTAAATTTTCATATGGTACATCTGTCCTATTAACTCTTAGTCTTTTTAATACGAGTAATCTCTTATTGGTTTTGCGTTCGTGTGTATAGCTGATTATTTTATTGATTTTACCAGATTCATGAGTCGTTGGAGAATTGCGACCAGCCCCAAGAACTAGCTTACTGCGTAGTAGACGAAATCAAATTAATTCATTGTCAAATCAACGTTATATATATCGTATATATACGTTTATTACAATAAACTACAGAAACATTAAATTTTCATATACACATTATTTCATATCTACATCTGTCCTGTTAACTTGAAGTCTATATAATAAGAGTAATCTCTTGTTTATTCATCGTCCGGACATATTGCGACTGGATAAGATGATTAACGAGGATAATATATTTTATTCATCTTATTCTGTCATAATCAATATTACGAAAAAATACTACAATTTAGTAAAACTTCGGCATTAGGTCCAAAATAAACTAAACTAAATAGATGCATTTTAAGGAAATATTTCCTATCTTCTTATATTTTTATTAAAACTTCAACCCTGCGCTCGACAGTTACACGGCTTTTTCGATAACCCTGCAATATCGAGGAGCATCCAATCAATACGACAGCCGCTCTGGGTGATTGCTGTTTTCAATCAGCCGGTTGATATGAGAACGGCGGACGACATTTTTCTGCGGCCGCATGCAATTGCATACGTCGACATACATAGCTACATGATATAAATTCGTAGCGTATTTACTTTATACAAGGCTTCGGGGAAGGAAAATGGTTTTAGGTATAGCATTTTATATTGTACTAGCGATTCGCCCTAGCTTTGCCCGGGTAGCCAAACGTTAATGAATTAAAACTTTCCTCTTAAATCACTCTATTTGTTAGTGAAAACTGCATTAAAATCCGTTGCGTAGTTTACAAGAGAACCTAATGTACGAAAACCAAGTGAAATGGTTTGGGTTTGACCTTAATTTGTTGAAAATGTTTGACACCATTTAATATTTTACTGCGCTTCGGTTCACAACATTACTGGACTTCATTTTACAATTTTGACTAGCATGTCTTGATTCCCTTACAAAATGATTTTGTATGTACCACAACTAGCAGCTTGCCCGGGCTACGCACAGGAATTTAACAAAAAAAAAACAAAATTATAAATAAATTATTGCGCCTATGTCACCCGGGAATAGTGTAGCTTCCCAACAGTGTAAGAATTTTTCAAATCGGTTCAGTAGTTTTAGAGTCTATTGAATGCAAACAAACTAGATTAAGTACTTATTTTTACATAATGGGGTATGAAACAAGATATGCATTGTTTACTAATAAGCCAACATTCGACAAGTTGTACGCGTTATACGTTAAACAAGGCTTTATCGAAGCTTCATAACAAAATAATGAACAATACACTATTGAATTAAACTACCCGTTGGCATTGTCAGCAGTAAATAACGCGGAATATTAAATTTTATCACGGCACGTAATGGCATGATATTTATTTCAATCATAATGTACGTGTATCGTGTGGTACTGCCGTGTAGAAAAATGCTGTCCGCATTTTCCTTTCTAAACCACTGAGAAAAGTTTTGTACCTAAAATCAAAATACAAACACACCAAAGTTAGTATAGGTATTTGTATTATAGATTTCTCTTAATTACATTTTTAAAAAGCTATACTATAACTCCATAAAGATTTCCTAGCAAGGTTATCATAAAATCTGATACAAATTTCAGTATAATGGAGAAGCAAATACATGATTGCATAATATACTCCCCGTAGCATTAAGACCTTGAAGTGTATCGATCCTAGGCGGCACGTGCAACAATAGCTATCATGCCACGAGGACATGGAGGCAATATTAATGATAAACTTGAAGGCAACACTAATTGAAATGTCTAAACTGTTGTCTCTAAGTTCTCATAGTATGTAGTTGTAATGGAGTTGATGACAAACTTTAGTTAAATGTCCGTCAGAGATATTATTAATACCCAAAAATTACTCATGAAGATACATTGATTTGAAATGTCGCATGACGACACAATTTTGTGCATTTTGTACCCAAGCATGACGTCAATAGCCCCTACTCCTTTATTTGATTCGCTATCTACTTAGTGTTTTCTTATTTTGAATATGTAAAAATACGAGTCTAATATTTTTTTCTCACTGACGGACTAATTAGATTTTGACTTTTAATTCCCAGTCAAATATCCCATTACTTCCTGATTTTTCCGAAGATTTTCGAGTTTCGTAAGCTCTAGTGTGTCGCCAACATCATATTGCGTTGTACAGGCTCGAACTGAGCACTAGTTCGGAAATTGCATCGCTGCGTTTTACTCCATTTTCCCCTCACTCGTTGTTACCGAAACGCGCTAATTGCTCGCAATCTATTGCTTTTTAATGTGTTTGCACCAATCGGAAGCTTTATTTTGATTATTTTTGTACGCCGGGTAAACGGTGACAATAATTTGAATTGCAAAAGTCTTTCATTATATTGATGTTGTTTGTTGTTTTAACAACGAATTTGGTGGTTTTTAATGTTGTACCTTTTTTAATGCATACAAATGTAGTTCCTTTAAGCTTGATGCTATATATCGTCAAGTGCGCTTAATATTTCATGGTACGTCTCGAGGGGCTGCCAGTCTCAGGCATGTCTGTAATCTATGCCCGATGCAATGTGCCGTGATTGGATATGTGAACCAAGCATTAATACAAGTTCATTCTGCAGCTGAATTTCAATCTAAATACAAACACGAGTGGTTTAAACCTACAATATATTGAGAGTTGAAACGAATATATTGCTTAATTATCTTCTCGCATTACCCAAAGAGAATAAACGAAAAATATATGAGAAACAAACAAATATAATTCCGACGTTCGAAAATTAGTTTTCCACACGGGACCGTGGTTAGGTTTGCTCTGCACACGAATGGAACGTTGCTTAAATAAGGATTACTTTAGCAAAGCAGCGAGCATTACAGATATTAAGCTATTAACTACGCCGTTCAAATACGACACTTGGAGAAAGCGATGACTCCTCGCTTAACGAGCGAACATTGCCGCGGATGGAGCTATTAGATGCGTAAAATAAACGTGCGCTTTATTTATATGTATGCTGGTATAAGGTTTTAATGTGTTGAGTTAATACATATACGTATTATGTGAGCAGTTGGGATAGATAAATTTTAGTGAACCATAACTGATATTATTATTTTAAACGCCACAGAATATTCATACCACTTTTTTATTGAATGAATGCACTGTAAGAAAAATTCACTAAACGTAAAAATACTAAATATTTATTGTTATTTAATTTATTAAATAAATAATAATTAAAATTACAAAACGTATTTTGTAATGAATGAAATAAGATATGAGACTAAGAGTAAACTGAAATTTGTGTAAAAAAGTGTGCTGCTCCTTATTGACACATACTTTTCATCTGAGGTTCAAGCAATAATAGTTTTTTATTATCTCTATACTTTAATAAATAAATAAATTACACGTCTATACAATATATACACCCCAACAAAATTCAAGAAAGGGTGAAGATTGCCCGTTCATGTAAATTACGTTCTACAGTGATGAGCGTTCTCATATTATTAACGTCAGCTACGTAAGAGTCCATTATAGTTGAGTAGTGAGTGGTAAGGGAGCTAGTACTGTGAAGCTATAGACTAACGTATCTTAGAGCTCGTAGATCTGTGACTGGGAGCGTTTGATCTGGTAGTTTGTAGTTGTTATTGCGATATGGAGAGAGAGAGAGTACATTGGAGTAATGCTTTACACAAATCGTGTTATGTTCCAAGTAAGGAAATAACATAAGTTTAGACCAAATTAAAATAGTCTGCAATTGCTTTTGGAATTTCGAATTTGGTATAACTTTAAGACAAAGAGGGACAAGACAAAGACAATTTATTTTGCAAATATGGGTACAATAAAGTTGTTTTAAGCATATACATGTTTTTTTCTTTTTGTATATAAATTACAGCTTTTATGTTCCTCTTTTGAACAACCTAAATAAATAAATAAAGTCTTTGACATATTTAGGTAAATTTCCGTAATCGCCCCTCGAGTTTCAGTTAGACCCCATTAAATGAAATTTACAACTGTGGGTGCAATTAAAATGAGTGGGGTTATTTACCCATAATCTGTTTATCGGTGATTCATGGGCCCCTGTGTCATCGACAGGCCGTACGTACGCCGCGTGGTGATCAATACCGTCTAGACAAATGTTATGAATCATCGGAGCACTAAGAACTTATAAGTTATGCAGTCTCGTGGCTGCCTTTCTTAAGATATTTTAGTGTATTTGCCGAAGAAACTTGAACTTAAGGGGTTATACTTTTTATTATTATAGGTATACATTATTATGTTCTTTCGTTTTCTTACATTGTAGCTTTATAAGTTAAGTTTCGTGGCAGTATCGTTACTATAAGGTTAGGCAAAAGAAGCGTCGGTCGTCCGGGAGCAAGGTGGGTCGACGACAAAACTAAAGTTTCAGGTCGAATCTGGATGACACTAGCACAGGACGAGAGAGAATGGCACGTGAAAGGAGAGGCCTATCCCCAGCAGTGGGATGACAAAGGCAGTGGATGATGATGACGATTGTTACTACCGTAGCATATAAAATGGTAACCCTCAATTTTGCGTTATTCGACTTTTGCAGATAACAAATGAACATCAACAATTATAAGCAAACAATCACATAATTAGAATCTTTTCAAATAACAACGAGCATTGATGCTCTATTCAATTACAACGTCTTTTTATTCTCAATACCAATCGTGGTCTCGACGGCGTATCGGTACATATGTCGTATTGTGAGAGATACGCCAAACACTCCTGCCGATGACACTTTGACAAGCACCTGATGTCAGACGAATATTTATTTTGGAAATATACCGCCTGTAAAATGTTCCGCCTACGTATATTTGCACACAAAATAAGCCATGAAAATGTGAATATTTAAATACATGAAGTTCAATTGTACCCATTGTTGTTTGTACGAATCACGTAATTGTTTTCGCAAATTAAATGGTTTATTTCCACGGATTGTAATGAGGGAATAATCATTGTTGTGTTTTATGTTTATAAAGCTGTCGGTGGCTGACAGTAATTATTACATTCGTGTGATAAAATTAAGGTATTATCAGCGCCTGCTAATTTAAATATACTGTATCTATACAGATACATTGACATTTACTTATCGGTAGAACTACGTTGTTAATTATATCTTTTTACTCTGAAATCAGACCATAGGTAAAATAAATCCTGAGTTTTTTAAGTGTGACTTAGAGTTAAACATCAAAGTCTATACACATGTGAATAAATAATACAAAACGTACTAATTGATAATAAAGCGCTTAAACAGAGCGCTCCACCATGCAGGACTGTATCGCCAAAGCAAACAAGCCATTTTGCATTGCTGGGATAACGAAGCCTAACCACATCAATTACAGCAGCCAGCATACAATCTACACAAAATCACGGCAGGATTACACCTCGCCTAAATTTACCACTCACATAATTAAAACAAAAGCAGCAACAGAAATTTCCGTAGCATCCCACATACATGGTAAGCTCAAATGCCGCCATTTTAGCTTTTAATTGCATTTCAGTGAATGTAATTGATCCTCTATTCCACGTATCTTCAGTTTATATGCGAAAATCCAGCTTGCGTTGGCTTGTTAAATCCCTATTCGGCACTGAATGTAACATTACTTTACGTGCTAGTGTTGCCAGTTCGCGCCGAATGTTGCCAGATTCGGTACTCAGCTTTCTCGTCACGTTCGGCGTTTGTGCACCACTAGTTTCAGATCTACTCTGTTGTGTGACCTCCTTGCTGGTTTATTTAGCGCTAATAACGTTATTATCATAGCATTTATGGGTGCTAAATATTTTATATGAGAGTAAAGTGGGTTAGGTAATTCTTGTTAAAGCTTCGCGAATTGTCTTGTTGCGAAACTGAGATAGCAAAATTGTCAGTATTTTAGTTCGTACCGAGTACTGAATTTTCCTGAATACTGAATTTCCAAGATAGAAGATAAGCGTTGTGTAGACAGTTTAGCGATTATGGTAAATAGAAAATTGTTTAGCATGTGAGTTACAATGTGAGTTACACTCACATGTTAAACAATGTAGCACTTATTTATCTCAATGTTACATACACTTAATGATGTTTTAATAAACATAACGAATATCAATACTGCAAGACTATTAAAATCTGTCCCGATTTACATGTAGGTACATACTTACCATTATTAAACAAGATTTTGAAATAAACAGATCATATAGAATGTACGAGACGGAAAGAGACGGCGACTTAATGAAATTAAACCAATTGTCTCGATTTTGACGCGCTAATGCTACATCTAAGTCGTTTTTGTACACATAAATTATTGCCTATACCTAAAATATAAAAACAGCAAATGACTATACCTATATACCTACGTTTCGTCTTTAACTTAAGTCCCGATAAATTAGTTAGATGAGCTTTTACTTAAATTAGGTTCTTGTTCGCTGAGCAGCAGCTCTTTGCCAACAGTGAGGTTCCACCGCAATGCAGACAGCGGTGACCTGAAGTCGCGACCTACATAGTTTCGGATACTCGGATATGATAGACAAATGATCCAAACCGTGAATTCGCATCACGTCCCAATTGATAGATTCACACAGTGCGTATGATACGGGTTTCCAAAACTGAATCTTTTAATATTTTCTCTCTCTCGAACTTTATTCTATTTATGTATTAAATTTTGTCAGGATTGGCGCACAATTCCATCTCACACTTAAAGTTCTTTGAAATTTTATGTCCTGAAGGATCATCTTTCTTTATTGTTCAGCTTTTCTGACTAACTGCCAAAATCCATTAGACTCTATAGAACCTCTCACACACTTATTATTAAACGCGCTGAGATTCATTTATCAACCACACACGCTCAGAATTTCACGACAATTCGAGCCGGCTTATTCGTATCTAACAACTCAGCATAAGATAATGTACAAATAATGTTACTACGGTCGCATTAATGTTATTATTGTCAGTAAAGGTGGCCGGTGACCCACATAAAACGATTATGATTCGGATATAAAGCTGATGATCCGCGTTTCGCATGGGGCTCACGTACGGAGCGGATATGGATCAGTCGCTGCACTATGCATACGAGAATTGCGGAAAAAGTTTTTATTATATTCATACAATAGAATATTCCATTATAAAAAAATGCAAGCTTCGGGTTCTGCGGTCGTATTAAATCCCAGTTAAGGAGCGCATAATAGAGCTTTAGTAGTATTTATCTTGCTGGGTATTCATCAAATAATTTACGTAGTATCAACATGTTTTGTTTGTTAATGTTGTATAAAAGTTTTCTTCCTCTGATACTTCCACGAGATTCTATTTTGATCTTTTCACCGTACATGAAATTGTGTGTATTGAAAAAGTTAGGCTCGAAAATTTTACCTTTAACTCTTACATAACCGGCAAAAACCCCTTAGGTAAATGTAGCTAAACATGCCTATATTAACTACAAAAACAGGTATAGGTACATACATACCTTCGGGTATGATACCTATTATTAAATATACCTTAAGAGCTTCCTTTGACGGAGGCGAGCTCGAAGAGGGAAATGTATTTTTAGAATGCCATCGCCCATCATGCTCCTATATTTATAAAATACTTCTGATATTTATTGACGCACTTCGCTTTCTATATAGAAAATATATATTTAAGGTCTTTTATGTATTTCATTCTTTTTTGTACGGCGTTCACATTTATGTACCTGGAAATTATCTATATTTAGCATTGTGACATAAGAGAAATCGTAGGACGAATTCATATAAAAATATTGCCTGTGAGTTAGAATATAGTAGATAACGTTCATTATTCAATTGAGTGGCAATATAGAACATACTTTCTTTGAACTAATCCCATACTTTGTTTTTAAGGATTAAGAATTTCCACCTCGAAATGTGTTAGTAAAAATACCATGTGGACCTTGCAATGAAAAGTGGCTTAACTATCTAGAAGTCCAGATGTTCTTCTGTTATTCCGTCCAACAAGTATATTAATGAGCTTTGAGGATTTTAATGTAAAAGCATTATTCCATGCTCTACCAGTAAAAACTATTAATATTATGAAACTGGCCATTCCATAACTGTGATGCCTGACGCGGCTTAATTTCGATCGAATGATGAGCCCTGTAGTAATTTAATCTCGCAGGTTGAACTTTAATAGGAAAATATGTGTGGTGAAAATTGATATTGCCGGAAAACTATCACGAACACTGATACCTAACATCAAGCGAGCGTTAAACAAGTATTTTTGTTAACTTACTTTGTTTAAGTAGGTTCTCGTTGCCGTATTAAGCTAAAGGCATACAAAATCCTAAATAAAACTATCTTGCTGGCCGTTCCACTTCCACCGGAAATTAATTAAAAGCACTTTCCTAACAATTTTGTAACAGCAATTAACCGTTATATTTTGAACTATAAATATTCACAATATCCCGTCCAGCCTCATAGCTGGCATTTCGCAGAGAAATTGCCAATTTCCTGCCACTACGGCAGTCGCCACTGCAGTCACATAGTCTGTGTATACATAAATAATTTGTTTTCATACCAATTTGCACGCAGTTTCAGTTGATTTATACGCCTTTCTAGTTTTTAGTTTATGATCGGGTGCGGTTACACTTTGTTGACACGTGTCAAAATATATGGGCCTTAGTTTCTGCATGGGACCGACGCGAGGCGGTCGCGGGTGTCATAAATACTATCGCTATTATAAAACAGTGTGACTGTGAGATAGCAGACATTTGTAACCTTAAAAGCAAATATGCTATCAACAAAATTAACTAACATTAAACTCTTATACTTATATTCAGATTTTTCATGTTAATTAGTTCTGAAAGTATGGGGATTTTAGCCAGTTTAGGCTCAACTAAAGATTATATTATATAGATAAGCGTCTAAGATCTGACCGAAAAGATATGTAATAAATTATCATAAATCGATGTCTGAAACTAGTCGGGCGATCCCGAGAATGTGCGTGAGTAAACTGTCAATATTTCTAAATAATTATGAATACGCCTCACGAAAGTTATTATACAACTCATAGATACATTACAATGTACCTAACATAATTATTTTCAGCTACCTAATGTACTACGATCATACATTTATTATAGGTTTCAACTAATATTGACGTTGTATGGAAGCGTAATTATATAGTTCGGCTGACTAAAATTACACACACGTGTTACGACCGGTGTAATTACAACTAAATTGAATTGGGATTTTGGGATAGACATATTTTTGTGAGTGTTAAACTTTTGGGGCTTTTACACAATGTACTGTGGTATCGAAGCGACCATTCATATGGCTTGCGTATATATGTCCGAAAAATACCTTCAAAATACTCGAAAGCGAATCTAGTACATGTCAAATTCAGATGGCATGGTTGGCACAAGGATTGAGATAAATAAGCCCGCTTCATATGTTCCGTAGATTTTGGGATTAGAAAAACGCTGCGCTCGCTCCCCTTTTGTAATAGCTTCTTGTGGTAATCGATAGCAATCGTAGTACTTTAGCTCTTAAGTTATTGTTATTAGTTTTTTACTTAGTTTGTGGTTAAAGAAAGAAACTTTGGAAAACAATTTAACTTAAATCAATACAAACTTTATTTGAGGATGTGAGACTTTTTTTCGCAATCACGCTACTGAATGACAGTGTCGGTAATATATATTTGCTCCTCTTACACAAATAGTTGCAAACTAGTTCTGTCCCATGTCCCATCACTATAACACCCGTCCACAAAGACAAAAAGGAGTAAACTATAAAAAACAATACGGAAAATCAATTTAAATCCCGGCAGCTATTCAATTACCGTGGCCCGATATATCGCGCCGTCGGCGTCGGTCAATCACTCGTACTTTACGTTCGTTACGTAATAAATTTAGGTTTTACGCGTTAAGCCTACACTTTGATTGGCCTACAGTGGCCAGTTGGAACGTTATTAACCGAAATTCTGTCGGTGATGTATTTACTGCTAGTTGGCAGGGATTGCCTATTTGTGGGATATTTATTCAGTGTGATGTGGCACTGTATTTTGGGGTAGCAATGGATTATTAATTATTGTTTTTTATGTAATAACTAGTTGACCCGGCAAACTTTGTTTTGCCATATACCTAAAAAAAAAACTGAAGGTGGCTACCCTTATCACATAGGGGATTAAAAATACGATGTATTCTCAGATCAACCCAATATACGCGCAAGAAAAGTATAAAAATCGGTCGGAGGTCGATAAAAAACACTTTACAATGTTTTTTTTTACACACATTATGTATTAGAAGAAGATTACCACGCTCGTATCGTCTGCGGGAAAGACGTGTATCTCATATTCACATTTTGTAAGTAAATCACTCTTTAATATGGGATAGCCGTGGCTTGAAAGAGAATACAACTCGTACCGTCCCGTAATGACGGCGAAGAAGGGCGACACCGACGCGTAATGAGCTCATGATTAAGGGGTTCGTTTGATCCCGAAACTAGTCGGGTACCTCCGATATCTTCGCATGAGTCGGTTACTTACCTATTACCTACTAGTTTTCAACACCCCATACATTTCATACCTTTGGCTTTGAATACCTAAAACAGACGTCTTAATTTCTAGGGTTTTAATCTTCTACATGTAACACCAATTCATATAACTCTAGGGTACTGCGACGTATCTCTAGATACGTATTATTGCAGTTCGGTACTAGCACGGGTTTCTCCCAAAAGACCAATTATAGGTTGTGTTGGCAATCGGGAAAACAATCTATGAATCTATACAATATACATACAATTTCATAGCTATGTGATAAAGCGCTTTCTTGTTTGGGATCATTATTATTGTTCTCACGAGATACCTAGATTTTAAACAGCTCATGTCGTAATGAAGATATAGGTCTATAGGAATATTACATTTTTCGAATAATATCTCTTATTTTTCACGGGTTATATCTCAATATTGAGAATACCCTTACGAGTACACCTTTGAAAAGCTTACGTGTGGACACAGGTCCTCGTCCCTCCTAAAATCTGGCAAGCAAACCTCCCTACGTTTGAAGCGCTATAGCGCCTCCTAATGCTCTAAGATTTGTAGATATTCTCTAATTATACTCCAAGTAAAAACTTATTCAAAGATAAGTGATTGTTTAGATTCAGCTTCGTTTTCTCAACATTCTTCAAGTTGCTCTTATCTAGCAAGAATATGCTCATATCTCGGTCGTTCAAGAGTCTATGCCGTATTACAAACTTTCAAAGCTTTATTAAGCTTAGTAATCTTAGGAGATATTGCCCTGTAAAATTAATATTCAGCCTACATATTTATCATAGACTTACCTAGTAATATAAGATCGATGTTAGTTCTATTAAACTTATAGACATGTTGTAGGTACTGTTGAGTTAAAATAGTGAGACTAATCGGCAGTAAGCAGCAGTTTGTTTTATATATAAAGATGATTCATTAATCATATCATAGGATATAAAAACGCGATGGTTTAAATAATTATTAAATTGTGTTTACAAAAAAAAACTTTTTTTTTTGTATCGATCATTAAGTCATGTACATACTTATAATTTGTCAGTTACATGTATATTTATTTGACGTTCTTATGTTCGAATAGAGTAGCAAAGGAAACATGGGTTTAACTAGTAAATGAATAAAAAAATATACATTACAAAAGAGATGTTTTATTAACTGTGTGTTCATTAGTAGACTTATTCCAGCTCTAACGAATTTCCTCTTTAATAATTTTCTTATCGGACCTGACATTTATTATATCTTCTGAAGTCAAGTTACGATAAGAAACTACAAGCGGAATAAATTATCTTAAAATAGAATTCCACTGAGTACTGATCAACGAACATGTTTCTAATAATATCTGTGTATGTAAGTTGTATAGTTTTATATCGTAGGATAGATTTAATTGAAAAGCATTCGATGTATGACTTTACTATGGCTTGTTTATCTATGATTTATATAAAAGCTCTTTGTGGTATTTACAATAATTCTGTAACCATGTACCACCTACAACTCATACAATTTTTGACATAGCGACGTTGGGATCAACTTTACGTTTGACGCTGAATCGCATTTGGAGAAACAGCTTTTGTTTTCTAGCATTTGAATTTCGAATAACAAAGTGTTGTGTTGTGATGTGAATATAATAGTATAAAAAAAATAGATAAATCAAATTTATAAATTGGCCTTTTACATTTTAAACAAATAACGACATAATTAATGTTTGATAAGACTTAAACAAAAAAGTTCATTTATTTAATTACCAATTAGACAGTTTCCGAAGGTCACCGTTAATTGGTATGATATAAAGGCCTTTCATTAATTTTTTAGTCTCTCTCAGGTAAAACATGGCATTGATAATACAGGGTCGGTCCTTTAAATTATTTAGGGACGAAAGACCCTTTGATTACATCCAGTGACGACACAGGCTTACGATTATGAAAATTAAATTATGATCTGATAGTTATTTTAGGTATTCCCAACCTTTTGACGCGTTTTGATCAAAGGCAAAGCTAATGATAAAGGTACTTAGCTAAAATACTATTTGTAATTATATGAAGTTATTCAGATTTTTTATTATACTATTTTTTTTGAAAAAACTGCTGTAGAAATGGTATGTGTGTTTTTAAGGCAAATTACTATTTTATTCATCATTGTTTAGCTGTAAATTCTATTTCGATGTAATTCTAGGCAGAAATATTGTAATCGCTTCACAAATATGTAGTCACTTTTTTATTAATAATGTTTTTATTTAGTCCGAATTTACTTACTACCTAGAGTTTTAATTCCATGAACCATCTCTACAATATTCATTGATATGCAGCTAGACCGACCCCTATCTGCTCACTGTAGACTGCCGAGGAAGCTCAAGATTAATTAAATATAATTATTTACTTTCAAATTAATATTTAAATAAACATACAGAATATTGAAATATTAGACTCGACCTAAGAACTAACGGTTGTATTAATGACATTTAACTAGTAATTTCATCTAGTTAGGGTTGAACAGCACAGTAGCTCTCAGTCCACTGTTTTAGTTCAGGGGACTAATTGAGACTGGACTAATATTTGCGCGGCCGGCAGATATTTGTTCCGAAACTGTGCGTGTTTGAGATTTGTGGGGGTAGCCACAATACTGACCACAGGCTATCTGGGTCAAAGTGAGACTGTCTGATAATTGGGTTCACTGGGCTTAGTAGTTAGTGATTACATTCCAATGGCACGGAAAGACTAAGTTCTTAATTACAGATGGGATCAGTCCGTAGCACAAAGGGTATCGAAAAATTATTCGTATAGAAACGTCCTAATTTGTATGGAGAACGGTGTTTTAAATTATTTATAATAATTGTAAAGTTAACGTTAAGAATACTTTGTTAGCTAACATGGTATAACCTATCATCACATTAAAATGAAAGTATAGCTAACCTAAGTTTTTTTTTTTAAAGTTTGTATTATAAAAAAAAAAAACAATTTTATTTAGAAAATTGTAAGTTACATTTCTTATTTGTAGTGAAAATATCAGAGCTGTAGTTTCCTCAATTTCGGCAACAGCTGTGATGTCATTTTAGAATGAGTATTAGAAAATTCTTCAAAGAAAATTTCTTTCTTTATAGTCTTAGGAAATCGTATACTACGTTTTCTTTGTTAAAATGTGCAACTGTATTCTATCGAAATCTTCGGGAAATAAGAATATACATGTATATGTGAGCTTGAGAATTTTCTGTTACCTAATATATGTTTTTCTTTGTTCAATCCGTTGAAATCTCAGCTGAATAATAAACTAGACAATTTTGTGGTTCCCAACTTAGTCTAGAGCTCGCGAAAAATCATATATAAGTTAAATTCTTTTGTAACTTGGTCGCGTACGAGCTCATAAGTTAAGCTTATGAATATGTATCACCCTAGTCTCTGTACCAGGGTGTAAGAAACTATAGTTAGTGGTACAAGACCAAGTAAAATTGGTATATACGGAAAACAGTGCTCTAAAAATTTATCTAAAACAAGATTGCCGTAATTCAATTGAAGCGGCTGGTCGTGGCATATAAATTTCAATTTATGTTTGATTTTAAAACAATAAGAAATTATACGTGTTTATTTATCCATTCATACTAATATAATGAATGCGAAAGTAACTCTGTCTGTCTGTTACGATTATACCGCTGAACCGCCGAACCGATTTTGATGAAACTTTGTATGGGGTAAGCTTGGATTCCAAGAAAGGACATAGGTAGTCTACTTTTTACTTACAATAATCCGCACTTACGCGGGCGGAACCGCGGGCATATGCTAGTTTACTTTATTTATTATTCTAATTAATGTCAATGGCTTCATCTTTCGTCGCTTGTGTTTGCCTTTTATTTCTGTTCCTTGTTAGGTACTAGTCCTTAGCTTTAAGACTAAAATTATGTAGGCAATGTACTCCGAGACACGATAAAACAATAGAGGGCCGATAACAAAGTAAATGAAAGTGTTATTTGAATGGCCTCACTTTAGTCAGCAAATTATTTTGTGAAGATGGAGGAAAATGTTTAAAGGTGCTTGCTAGTCTAGTCTTTACAGTATTATAATAATAATAAGTTAAGCTCGCATATACATACAACGTGTCGTTTTGCATTCTCGTCAAATTTCAGAAGGCTATTATGAAAGACATAGTTAATCAAATAAAATTACGATATCTGCTCAATAATTAATACGTACTTGATATTTAAGTATTTCAGAACACTCCACTTTCAAAGAACAGCCATCGCCCCGTTGCGTATGCGGTAGGCAGTGTCTTTATGTATGTGTGTAAAAGCAGTTACAGTGCGGTATCACAAGGGCCGTTCGAAAATTCGAAAAAATAAAAAATTACCTACTTATTTTTTTTATTGATTCGTGTCAAAAATCATTAGCATAGAATCCTTGAATTTGACGAGAATGAAAAACTACACGTTGTATAATTTATTATATTATTACTGTTTTATCTGTTACGTGTACAATAAAGAATTAAATAAAATTAAATAATTTATTTAACTAAATAACTAACTAATTCCTCTTACATTCTGTAGAATGTTGAACTTATAGTAACGGGCAATGGCCCAAACGAAGCTCCCACCCCTTGAGCAAAGTTTTTAAAATATTACCTACTTTTATGAAAATATTGCTTCATAAAAACATGGTAAACAAGTTTAATGTTGTAGATTTATATAAAAGAACGGTAAACTTGATTTTCTTGAATTTTGAAATTGTGGTTTGTTTTGAATATTAGACCATTAATGTCGAACATTAGATCGTTTTACACTTTGGCCGAATAAAAAGTTCTAAAAGCTATTAAAAAATAAGAAAGGTAACATTAAAATTAAATAAATGATTTGTATAAAGAGTTTTTGTTTAACGAAAAGGCATTTAATTATTAACAAGAAAAGCCTAAAGAAAAATGAAAATTTCGCGTATTTTGTAATGTTTAATATTCAAACTGTGTCCGCCCTAATTTTTCACATAGCTGGCTAGCTGGAGGTCGTTTCATTACTGAATGTAATATAAAACGAGTTTTATTTCTAAACTAAGTTTACGAGTTTGTATGGCTTTCAGAATTGTATAAAATTACCTCGCTGTTTTCTCCTGTACGATATGAAATGTGTTTGTTACCTATATGTACACGTTAAGGAAAATACCTACAGAAACATCATTTCATTTGTCTGATAAATAACATTACAAACTAGTGTATCTTTCGGAAGACCGTTGTAGTGTGCACAAAAATAATACTAAAAAAAGGACATACTATTTCATCATTTAAAATCAATGGTTACCTTAAAATTGAGAAAAAATTGCCTCGCTAAGAATTTTGTAGATAAGTCTTATTTTGAGATAGAAAATCGTATTCAATATGATGGTTGTAAAATAAATCTGATTTTAGGAAAAGTCAATTCTAAGGCCATTATTTTTTATTTAGTTCCTATAGTTTACAATTAATATAAATCAATTGCCATATATATGACGAAACATTACTTAAGAACGGCTTAACCGTTTTGGCTGTTATAATTTTTGTTGTGAGGACAAGGACAAAAATTTACAGAACAACGAATGTCAGGTCAGTTGATTTATAATTAAACTACCGTAGAAACCGACATAGCGTTACAATAATTAAACCTCAACTGAGTACTGTCATAGTGGATTACATTCTAACAGGTCTGTCACCAACGGGGTGAATTAATAGTGCATTGCTTACTTACCTACTCTAGAAAATTAGATTCTGGTATCTGCCTGATGCCAACACAATTATTTATTAAAAAATACTTTAGAGAGACTAGCCCCCGGTTTCTGAAAGGATTGGTCAACACGAAAGTTAGCCAATCACCTGTCAAATCTAGCGCTGTGATTGGTTGTTAGTTATTTATTCAACCAATCACAGTCCCGATCAGATTTGGCAACAGATTATATTGATCAGCCTTTCAGAAACCGGGAGATAATGATAAAAATAAATATTTAAAAGCCTTTTATTTTTCCTACAGCCGAAAAACTCATGCCGTTATTATGTAATATTTGCGAGATTTAACTCCTTAATTTCCTTACCATTAACACAAACGGGAAAAACAGACCTTATTTTTATAGGATTATGAAAATTCTAGCACGTGCTTCATATTTTTCGTCGTAAATTAAAAAGTTTGGGCAAACATTCTCGGTGGCTGACACATCGCTGTGTTAACCTTAGGGATTGTAGCGCCCTCATAAAAATGTTCGATTCAAATCGTCGCTTCACCCTTGTTCCTTTTTCGCCCCCATCCCCTTGGGGGTGGGTGTGGTGCGCGCGCACACAAAATCAATACGGTCCGCGTTACGCACAAAATATACGGTGGCAACGAATAGAGATGTCATGGTCAGCTTATCGATATTAATTAGTATCGAATATCGACACTTTTAGAGTGCCCATAAAAATAGCTGGGTGTATTTCGCAACATATTTATTTGTACAGCCATTTTGAGTTCATTCGCGTGTAATAATACCCGAATTGATTGCGGCGTTGGTGTTCAGATTACACGTTATATTATGTTGAATTGCTGTATTTTAGCGATTGACTACTTAATTGGTTTAATTAACAGGTAATTATAGCTTTTTACGATATGCAATTTATTTTATCTTTATTTTGGCTATTTGTGTTAATAACTAATGCTTTCGAAGTCTTGTTCATAAATATTATTTTGAATAAAATAAGTAATATTTACGGTATAGCCTCACTCAACAATATTTTGAATGTTTTGTATAGCAGCATGAAGCATCAGTAGTAGCATTTACTATTCATGTAGTAAACTCATTACCTACAGGACCGTTTTGCAACCCAACTACGAATGGCTCATTGTTTCCATTACAAAGACAATGAAAAAATAACCTATCAATACCGTTGTCGCCCAAACACGTAGTGTTGTTGTACACAGGGAACAAGAACTAATAGACTTATAATGGTCACGTGGTCAATTCAATTATCGATGCCAACGCCGCCCATCCTTATTACCTCCGCGCTTTGTATGATGATTAATTAGGTTCAACAACATAAGCGAAATACCGATACGATTCGAATTTGGCATTTGTAATTCGACAATTTAAATTGTGTTCGATATTTAAACGTTATTGTTTTTCTTTAAAGCATAAAGTAGTTATTTTCTTGCCATCTATTGAGTGTTGGTGATTTTTGTTTAAGTGAAGGTATTATTTATAATTACAATTCAGTTAATTACAGGTTTTAGGTTTTTAAAATACTTTGTGTAAATGTTGCTTAATTGACAATTTAAAAGACCCAGCAATTCCAAAGATACAGCTGTAACGTGGAATTATCGTTTACCAATACAATTAAACGCTGATAATTAGGGACCAAATTAGGAGAAGATACTTTTAATCGTTATATAAATTGGTAATTACTTTTATAAGAACCTTAAATTGTAAAAGGCTTTATATAGCTAAATACATTCTAAGTGTTTGCAAAGGTTACAATTTTCCCTTGTCATCAAAATATATATTTTGCAGTTAATTAATTTCGCTGACTTTTGAAAACAAATGATAACAGATATTGCGAGAGATCCCATAAAATCCAATTAATTTAACGGGAGTGTCGCGTTCGCCGAGACGTGATTAAAATAACAAAAAAGATCCATTACCCGCTATCTTCAGTTGGTTGGCGTCAAGGACGAATGTAAAGCAGTAATGTATACCTATGTCGGTAAATACACGCCCTACTTAGTAGCTGAGGAAATACTTATGTAATTGAACTTTATAATGAAGAGTTATGATCAAAATTTCGTTTTTAACATAAGTAATATTTTTCCAAGGTATAAAGTACGGTGAAAAGTAGACGCAAAAGTAGAGGGCAATAATGCACCGAAAGAAAAGTCTAGGACTTAGTTCTAAAACTATGAAAAATTCGAGGGAGTTATTTCCGGATTTGAGTTACTGGATGATAATATTAAAGTTATTTTATTTCATTATTTTCTCTTCTTCTTCCTAATCGTAAATTTTAAAGTTAATATTAAGTATTACCGATTTTACTTAAACGAGTATAAATTTAATATTATTATATTTATCATCTATATCTTTATTTATACATTATTAACATTGTAACTAAGAAAATATCATTACACTGCGAAAATGTACTTTCACGTCGATTGTATAAAAAAAACTTTACAAAAACCGAATTAATTTTTGTCTTTTACCTTTTTCGGAGTTCACAACCCCTCTTTTAAAGACAAACCACCATTAAAAAGGGAAAAGAATCTCAAATAACTTCCGTAATGTCAGCACTTAGTTTAAAATAAGCAAAAGTTCAGTTATTTCGCGATTGTTCCAATCTCAAGTGTTAATCCAGTTGACAATTGGATTTGCTCAGTGCGGCGTCCCGGGTAGGCTGGCACCACAATCAGATATATTCAGAAGCTCCATTCATACAATTCATAAGGAATTCAGATATATATTGTTATGAGAATGTTAGAAGATAAAGCATAATTGTAGTAGGTATACAATATAAGACTTAATCAAAGAATGATTTAATTCTGCAAGTACAAACTAAAAAAAAATAAGGAGTTTTTAAACTATAAATAACAGTGCTTTTTAGTCTAACCCTAAAAAAATGGAGTTGTAGCGAGTTAAAAGATTAACACTAAATTCCTCCCTATCTGTCATCATTTGACATTTAAAAGAGGAAGCCTAAACAGTGTCAGTATACTACATTTTTTGCCTTATTTTGCGTTTATAAGGTTGAGTCACGACAAGCACACAGATTGTAACTTCTGTTTTATTTGTTTGGGGCTTGGGAGCTTACCCGGGCGCTACAGGGGTGCGTGATAAACCTTCTGCCTTCCGGATGGGCTGATACGCACGGTTACGTTAAATACTTTCGACCGGCCATTGTTTAATCATTGCGATATGCAGTCTGAGCAATGGACAAAGGATTGAATTGTTTAACTAGTTTTGACTGTGTAAAGAATATTTTTAAAGTAATGTCTGGTTTTGTCGTAATTTGAAACTGATAGGTAATTATATTTTATATATACTATTATATACTATAAAGAGTCTTTTTTTAATGAGTTGATTAAATAAAAACGACGATATTATAAAATGGACTGTGAGGAATTTTAAATAGTTTTCTGTGGCAAATTCAGATACACTACATAATTTTGACAGATGTCATTTATGACAGATGACAGTGACATTGACGTGCTATGTATATATTATGTGTCGGTATAATTCCCAAGACAAGCATGTTTATTATCTATCAATTATTATTACTATGAAGTTAATTGAAACGTATTAGTTTGGCATTGTCCTTGAATATTCCCTTACAAATTATGTTGTCCCATTAATAATTCAGGAGGGAATTTACAGGATAATATGTATCGTATATAATAGTTATTAAAGGATTCATAAATTAAGAACATAACTAGAAATATCGTATTACTATAATATTTGATGTTGAATATCTAGGTAAGTATTATTCTCGATATTATCTCTATTTAGCGCGGAAAGTAGCTCTATCTAACCAAGTCAAACCCTGTTAGTATGGCAAATCTTCTAAGTATCGTTGTTATGGTTTATTGTTTGTAGTATACGTTGATAACTTTAAATGTATTATGTTATTAATTTAAAGGATACCTATTGGGTGTAAGAGGACCCTTAAATCGGTCGTCCGGCATTTACGAGCTGTAGGCCTAAGTTTATGTAATATAGCAACCTCATAATTTGTAACTACGATATCTGAACTTGACTCAAACAATCTACAAACTAAAGCACTTCAACAAAACTAAATCGTAGGTCATCGTGTTTCAACTTCGAGAAATTTCGATAAAGCTTGGAAGGACTTCGAGTCGTTTGTTCGTAATTAATGCCCAAACATTCTGGATTGTTCTTCAGTTAAGTATAGTTCCATATACATATTTTATCTTAATACAAGTTCAGGCAAAACAGTATTAGTGGAATAAGAATTAAAGGGTAATTAAGTCGCTTAACAGAAAGTTTAAATGGTGATGAATAACTGGTATCTTTAATTGTGTTATAAAATATATGGATATAATCCTTACTAATATTATAAATGCAAAAGTAACTTTGTCTGATTTAAATGAAATTTGGTACACAGATAGTCTAACGCCTGAGAAATAAGATAGGCTACTTTTTGCCGCAATAACCGACATCCACGCGGGCTGAGCCGCGGGAAACTTTTAGTATATTATAAGTACTAATAAAATTTAGCACAGAAAGAAAAAAGTAGTAAAAAGAAAATAAAAATCCTTAACATAATTCAACGTACATGTTCAAAACTAGAATTAGAGCGAGTCAGGTTTATTTAAATCAATTAGGCCACACTTCCACAGTCGGTAACCATTTATACATACCTATATCTACCATGAAGATAGCTACCTATGTATAATGTATATGTAAGGCAAACTTTCAACAAGATCGACAACGCCCGAGGAAAGTGGTGAAAGGCGGTATCTACACTAGCTACCATAAATTGTCTTCGCGAAATGTCTCCGACAGTAGTAACGCGGTATATATACTTGGAGTATATAATCTACCTATATTTGCGCTAGTTAGATGCTTACTGTAGGAAGTTGCGGTAGGTAGGCAAATGACGCCTAACGAACTGGAACTTTTGTTGATAAGTTTCATGACTTTGTAAACGTTTGGGTGTGTTGGCCCTTTTCTTTGTTACGTAAATAAATTGTATGTAAGTCGAAGGACAATTTTCTTCGGTACCAAATTACGCTATTTTTTTCTGTATTATTTTGGGGAACATTTTCATGTAGGTTGGTACAATGTAGTGCATGTTATCAAAATAATAGGTATTTTTTTCTAATAAGACTTTTTATTGCTTAAAATTTGAAGGGTGGTTTAAACTTGATACTAAAATATTTTTTTTTGTCAGGAATAAAAATGAGTCTATATTTTATTGTGAAAATACTTAGATTACTTTGTTCGATGTTGATAAAAGCGTATTAAATCAAATAAAAATATTCTTTATATTTTTATTTGATTTAATTTTATTATATTCTTCAAATAAATACTACCCTAGTAACTGTTGTTATCTTTAATTAATACTTCAGGTACTTCTGAGAATAAATAAAATAAATAAATAATAATAATAAATATCTTGGGACATCTCACACACGGTCATCTGATCCCAAACTAGGCAGAGCCTGTGCTATGGCAACCAGACAACTGATAAACATACTTATATATTTCTAAATACATACATATTATAGATAAATTACACCCAGACACAGAACAAATGATCGTGCTCATCACACAAAGATTCGTCCTGGGTGGGAATCGAACCCACGACCTCCGTTTTAGCAGTCAGGGTCACTAACCACTAGACCAACAGGCCTGTCAAATTAATGTTTAAGGCCTGTCAAATAAAGTTTCAATATAGAGTTCTAATATCTGTAGAAGTTCCCGCCAATTATTATTAAATATTATACCTTTTGAAATGTTGAGCTTGGATTCTATTTCTGGGACAATCATTTGAGGCGACAATTTATCAATTATTTTAATTAATTTATGTTTAGTTGAAGACCTAGTTACTTTATTAAGACTAAAACGAAATAGTAAGTACATTAAACTTTATTTAAAATTTTAACCAACCTGTAAATTGTATCTGGAACAGCGAAATCCATCAAAACAATAATCAAGTCTACATTAATCTATGTGTTTAAATATAGATAGATCTTGTTACTAGGCCCTACAAATGTTCCTAACAACTTCTATAATTACGTGACGTACAACAGTAGCAAATAGTCCATAATCACATAATTTATCGATGCCTTAAATCCCGCAGGAAACCGCTAACTTATGAAATACATATATAAATCTTATATATTCTTACTTTAGTTTGACGAAACTTGCTCTGCGCACATATTGGGTCTAACTTGACAACTTTGTTCGCTTAGAAGGCTCCAAAGTTTGCCGTGACAAATACACATTCCCTGTATTGATGGGAAATCAATAGTCTTCACGTGCCCTTTTTTGTTTCCTATAAGTACCTTGAGTTGGGCGGAGACTCACCTACTCGTAAAATAGATAATTTCTTATAGGTAAAGATGTGTTTTGTTTTTCGTAACCTAAAGTATAACTTGGTATTCGTCTGCTATAAAAAAATTAAAAAAGGTTATTTCTAATAAAATAACAAATAAAAAAAAAGAATATAGCATTGCTGTATAAACATTAATTTGAAAATAGAACAGTCAATAACGTAATTTTATAGAAAAATCAATTTTATTACTTTTAAATCTACATATTATTTAAAATTTAGAACATCCCAAATGTTCTTCAATACATTCCCAATATCGCTTACCGGACATGCGGAACGATTTTTTTCTTTTCCCTCGTAAAATTATAATGAAGTGCGTTCCGTCCATAAAATTTATGAGGCGATTCAATTAATTTATAGTTGGTACAAGCCGCGTGATGTATGGCTTCTCATCATGAGTTATATCGGTGTTTACGCAACAAATTGTTAACATTTACGGTAAGTTTTATACTAGTTCGAAATTCTACTAATTGAATGTATCTGAAAAAGGTTTTACGGCCTTTTTTCGATGTTTTACAATCACAAAATCACAAAATAATTATTAATTTAAAGTTCTATTTATGTGATAAGTTTGAGACAAAATTTGAATTCATTAATGTATAGTTGGTACATACTTAGCAGTTCTTGTAAAATATCTATCAAGCGATATTAAATTAAAATACCTAAGTGACATATTTTTGTAAATAAGATAGTAAAACAAAATCTTATTAGGTAATTAAAATCCAAATTTGAATTAAGTTCAAATGAGAAATAAAATTTTCTCTTAAGGAATTGGTCGTAAATTAATCAAACCGTACAAAGAATTTTCTACCCATTATTTATTTTGCGGTACCTACCAAGTTTATACGAGATAATTTATCATTTAAATTAGAGAAAAATATTACTATTTGTGAAAGTAACATTCTTTGTATGTTTGTTTTGGAAATTCTATTTGTTTAATACATATAATTTATACTTTGGATTGAGTGCTACCAAAGTTTTTAGTCTGAAATCATAAAATGTTTGCTATTGTTCTATACAGTAGTATAACCAAGTATCTACACATTTATTTTCTGAAGTAATCAACCGCAAATCAGGGTAGGTAAAAAAAGTAAAAAGCACGTTTTTGTCATAGTACTAAGGTTGATTTTACCGTGCATACCTGAACTCTTCCAAGAAAGGAAGGTCTTTTACCTTAGACTACCGTTGTGGTGGACCTATGACCTCGTTATCGACAATCGCAGTTAAATACCACTGGACTAATGAACATAAATTACTGTCTGTTTACATGAGTATACTCCTTAGAATATAAAATAAACGAAACGTTAAAATAATAAAGTATGTTAAACGAAATGCATCCTATACAGTAGAGTCAATAAATGGTTCTAGGAATACATCACACGTTCTCACCACTAATAACGAATCCATTATTAATTATTTCTGTAAACAATTATTCTAAAAGGCTGTCAGGAAAACCATACGTTTTCATGAAATAATTCGCAAATTAACTTAAATTGACTTACTTTGGGTTCAAAGCAATGTATGCGATGTTGTCCACATTTATTTATTCATTTATTTAATTGACTATCTGCCGCACTCAGGGAGAGATACGTTAATGTTTACTTAAGGGATTCCTTATTAAGGATTTAAGAAAACAATCTCTCAAACTTCTGAGAGTTGGCTTACTAAAATCGATACTAAGAAATCCCTTAAATCGATTTAAATAAGCCACCTCTCAGAAGTCTGAGAGGTAATGGCCATTATTAAAATCTTATATTAAAGGAAATTCACATTACTTGACCGGCCTTCATGTCAAAATGCTATTATATCTAACCATACGATTAATAAAGTCCGCAGATTAATAGACACTTACTGTATTTTATTCGTTGTGTCATTATTTTTGTAGAAATAGTATTTTAATACAGTACTACTTCGAAGTATTATAATACTGAAACTAGGAAATAACTTCTCGAAACATATTGGAGACACTTTAAAACAAACTACTTTTTAGTACCATAAAAACACGCCATAATTCAACTTAAGAAATAAAGTATACGTTTTAAAACAACTTCCATCCTTGGGAAATATAAAAGTTTGAAAGTTCAGTTTTAAAACAACCGCGGGCTAGGCGATCGGCCTGTAGGTACATAAAGGAAATTATTTTAAAAATTAAAACCTCCTTACAAAGGCTTCTTAACTCGTAAGACCAGGAAGAAAGTTCGCTAGCTATTGGGAGGTACGGCGGGTGAATATTTAAGTTTTCGCGATAGGTTCTCAGAAATAACGTGGATAGAAAAATAAAGTATTGAAATATTAATTGCGTATTCTGAAAGCTGAAGCAGGTATTATCTGGTTTTATATCTGGATTATTCATGGGCACAGGTTTTTAAAATTTAAAATTCGTAAGACGTTCAATTTATGACTTCAACACTTAAGAATAACGCAAAATTCTAACCCAAGTAGTTGTTACGTTCAGTTCAGTATTTAAGCCAAAGTCTACTTAGAGGGCAGGGGCATCGGTATTTGAAACAAAATCTGGACCGTATTTTAGTAGATCGGTCCAGATTTTGTTTTTAAAAAATAACAATTAGATACTAATGTATATAATTTTTAATACTTGGGCTTCGGTCACTAGTGGTCGGTCACGAACTATATATTTTCTAGTTAAGTAAATTCTCATTTATACAACCTTATTTTTACTAAATACTAAAACCGATTCACGTTTTAAACATTTTCATGTCAAGAATTTCTGCACAACATTTCAAAACTGTATCACGAAAACTCACAAAGTTACAAGGCTGTAGTCTTGCCTCGTTCTTCGCGAAAAACCATGTTCATGGCCCGTGTGGTGCATTTCGACAAAATATAACATGGTATAAAGAACATTACATTAGAATCGGTTACTGATACCTAAAAAAAAAGGTTGTATAGTACACCTTCTAAATTTGTTTTCCGTTAAACATTGTGTTTTCCACTGCCTTTTAAAACTCCAGAAGTGGCTCTAGAAAGGCAGCACCAGCGGTAGGTACAATATGTAAATATGGAAGTTTTTCCTCTCCCCAATATTCAGGCGGTTAGACAAATGGTTTTCGCGTCGAGACACTCAGAGGGTGCCATTTATCATGCCGGGGAGGAATCTATAGGTAAAAGGAGTCAACTGCGAGGGACACGTACATAATAGATATTTTGAGGCAATTATTCAAATGTGTGATACAAGATCAATTACCAAATGGAGCTAGTCCATGCCATCCTCAGACCATGTTGAACACACATTTAAGCAACACCCATCTTTGAGGCTACTTATTCAGACTACATATCTGAAGTATACTTATAATAATCCATTATATTTATGTTTGTATAAAATACGTTCTTAAGCCAAACTTGGAGAGACTGAAAGCCGACCCAACATAGCTTAGGAAAAGACAAGGCAGAAGAAGATTTTTGTTTGTAAGGTCGAAAAAATGCACCTCATTTAAAAAAATATCAGCCACAAATACTCCAATCATTATAAAAATGCTTTCATATTATCAGGAATATTTTCAATCACATAGGAACCAAGAACGTGACTTCGCGTCGATTTAAACCAAATTAAAAAGACATTCGTTCAGTCTGTGCATGAATTTCTTCTTAATTTCCCTGTTGAGTTGTGAACTGAAGGAGCGTGTAAGTAAAAAGTGCAGAGAAAAAGTGTGGAGGACGTTTAAGTGCGGGACTTGGCAAGGGCTGTCAGCTGTTGACGGCTAAAATTGTGATATATTATCCTTGAGCGCCAACGAGGGTCAAGTATTTTGTGAAGGATCTGCTTTTATAATATTTGTTTATTCATGAAACTGAATATGATTATAAAATTATTACAATACAAGGATTGTTTTATTTGACTTTACTGTTAGGCTTAAGCAATAAGTAAATAAACCACTGAACTTAATTAATGATTGACTCAATCGCTGAATTCTAAATTATTTATAAAAACCGCAGACGTGCTGATCGAGTAGAAGCTTTGTAAATATATCTTTTTATCAAATAACGTGAATAGTCGTGTAGTTAACATTAATTATTTCATCGTAAACATATAATATTACGAACATTTTAATTGTATATTAATTTTTCAAACACAAAAAAAAACATTACTTATATTATTACCACAATTTAAAACCCAGCTACAAAGAAACTTTCAACAAAAACAGGAACAAACAAAGCATTTTCCATTATTCTTCGTCTTGTACTGAAACTGTGAACGAAGACAACTAATTAAAACTGTCAGCCCTATTTTTTCGATCCTTTAGTGTCGTACTTACAAGTGTCCGCGCGGGATCTGCATGCATTTGCATAAAGTGCCAAGTTCCCGGGCTTGCGGGAACTCCCGTCACTAGTCGCGGTTTATTTGTCTGCCGATAGAATTTTCGAGGGGATTCGACTTACTTTTTCTCGTTCTTGGATTGTTGAAAGAACTCTACGAAGATAAGTAGACTTACGTAGACTTTTTGAACATTGAGATAGAATTTCAATTCGTAGACAGTGTTTTTGAACTGCAAGCACTTTTGCTTATCCTTACGTCTTTGTATGAATATGCATGTCGCCTCTATCAGATGAAACTAGCGTCTAAAAAAACATAACTCATGAAAATAGACTCCATTGTTATTTCTAAGTATGACTTGCAAATAAAGTGAAGGGTGTCTGGGTCGAGCGGGTCAAATGTACGAAAATATGATGCTTTGGATTAAGTAAAAATGCAAATTTATAACTAGTCAGACTAATTCATTAACAAAATCGAATTTAGAGCTAGCTTTTATGTTCAACATACTAAAATAATTATACTGCTGGTTTTAGACTTGTACTGTTGTAGATTTTTTTATTTGGTAAACTAACTTTAAAATCCTGATAATATAGGTACCCTAGGTAGGTTTTACATTTAGAGTATATTAGATGTATAGTGTATATCCTTAACTAGCTGTCCCCCGCGACTTTGTTCGCGTGTTTTAGTTTGAACGGTTTTTCATTTTTGCAACATTTTTCATCTATGCTCCGCTCCTATTGGTCGTAGCGTGATGTTATATAGCCTATAGCCTTCCTCTATAAACGGACTATCCAATACAAAAATAATTTTTCAATTCGAACCAGTAGTTCCTGAGATTAGCGCGTTCAAACAACCAAACTCTTCAGTTTTATAATATTAGTATAGATTATCGACATTAATTATCCTGCAATCCTTTGGCATGTCTAATGCAGACATGCATTTTTCCCATCAAACTCAACCTTCACAAATTCAACCCATCCGTAAACGCTACCTGTCGCCAGATAAGACCCATAACCTTTCCACCCAACTAGGTCCATAAAAATATATAGTTGTGTTGTTCGCCAGTACTTAGACTGGCAGTTTCGGTGCCAACTGGCAAACGTTCAGGATTCACAGCCCAGCTTCACAATGGCTGATTGTGTTTGCACTCGTTTTATTGTGTGTTTTATTTATGTAACTTTGTAAAGGATGCGAATATCATGGTTAAAGCAAATACCTAAATACAGGTCATGTAAAGTTTATGTAGGTATATTGCAGAAAACTAATTAATTAAGTCTTATGAGAACATATTTCCTCTCTTTATTGATCTCGTTTTTTTTTACTGTTTGACCTAGTTATAGTACTATCAGTTCTTATATGGGGGCTTCAGTAGAATACAAATAAACGCAATGTAGTACATGCTATGTTGAGAATAATATTTTAAATGTTCACTGGGTTGAGTATCAATTAATCAAAATTCATGATTATTAGGGCATGAATTTATGGTAATGAAATCAATACCTTTCCTCACATATTGCGTTTGTTTGTACAATTAAGTACTTAATTATACATTTTGGAAGCTAAGAGTTGCAGTTCTCGTAAGGTCTAAAGTGAAAATAATAATCGTGTAGAACAAGCAAGCAGAGTCAGTATATTTAGTTACATTCTTTGTTCAGTATATAAATTTTATATAAAGTATAAAGATACTACAAATATATTTTGTTGCTAAAGCAAGATACACGCCACATGTTACAAAATTAAGATGTTTTGCGTCCCCAAAGTTTGTTGAGTAACAAGTGTAGGCTCGTAAACCACGTCTCGGGTGCCATAAAATACGGGTCGCTACCTAACTTGAATTATTCCTGCTTCTGTTATCATTTGATTAATCAAACTCCTAGTAAAGCTGGAGGATGGAATATAATAACGTAATAAGCTCCTTTTTTGTTAGAATGTAAGCTTGAATATGATTTTGATCCAGGTTTTGAAAGATGTTGATTTGTTCTGGAAGATAACTTTCAGTAACAGCCTGGGGTTTATGCCTTTATGCCTTATTAATTTGAGTGAAAATGTTTGCTCTTCTACTTTTATTTTTATTATTAATGTTGTTATACACGCAGTTGACAATTGGTTTTGTTGTCAGGTGTCTTCGTAATACTCGATTATCAGAAGAACCATCTTAAACCCTTTTACACTAACCTCTAGAAATGAAATCTAACATACTGTCAGATACAAAATTCAATCAAACCAACAACAGGCACGCTCTCGAATCGAAATAGTTTTCTAAATAAGCCAGAACAATTTTGTAAAGGCGCAAGTTTAGCAATATCGGACAGTTGGTAGTGTCGAGACGCCGCGCTCAACGCTGTATGACTCTCGACACTGGCCGACACTGGCTGACACCGCCGACACCGGTCCCCGGTGTACGTCCGATACGTTATTAAATACACTAGCCGAAGCGATGTTACTTCTAACTTTTATCTTGCTGAGTTTGTAAGTCAGGGACTTTTAAATTGGTTCGTGGAAAGCGATTTTAAATCTGATTTCGATTGCTTTGTTTTACTTGTTGTTTTAGATATTGTTCAAAACTTTATATTTTTATACGAAGCCAGAAAAATAATTTAATCAAACTTACGTGTATCTCACTCTTACATGTAATCAAAACAATGTAAGTTTTAGCACAGTTCATTGTCTATTTACCTATTAGGCTAAATTAATCGAAAATGAATCTGTACCATTTATGCCTTGTAATTCAATCCGTCGTTTAATCGTCCGTTAGCATAACAAATAGTTTTTTTAATATAGGAACTGGCCATTAGTTTAATACCCGAGTTTCTGCTTGACAATAAATTGACGTTTATCAGCTGAGAAATATATAAGATCCTCACTATAAACCCTTAACAAATGGGATCCATCCAGCAATCTATCTTACGATGATAGGAACAGTTTACCATCTAAGACACTTAAGCTCGTAGATTATTCGACACTACTATAATACGTAGGGTTAGGAGTATTATTAATCTTAGCAGAACAAAGCCTTGAGGGCTGGTAGTAAAGCAATTACTTAAATGAAATTATCACGCTTATATTGCTGTGAGGACTGTCTGTGTGGCTGGGTAACAGGCATATACCTGTAAATTACAACTTCTACCGGGATCTTCTACCGGGTCTGATGGCATTTTGATACCAATTTATTGAAACCTGAGATGGATTTTCAACACACACCAAAGATATTTTTCAGATTAATTTTTGTTTTATTTTAAAATAGAGACTTAAATAAATAGATTTTTCTAAGTATGCAAGCTTTTCTTTCGATTAAAAATTTATATATAAAACAAAGTCGGGTTGGTTACACCATTCATAACTCGAGAATGAGTGGACCGATTTTCATGATTCATTTCAGATTTCTTTTGTTACACCGTACTGAAAAGCAGAAAACCTCAAAACATTGAAAAAAAATATAAAAAAATGTTATCTTACGGGAACGGGAACTAGTACTTACGCGGGTGAAATCGCGGCACACAGCTAGTATCGTTATAAAAACCTGTGTCAAAAAACACTAATCCCTAATAATAAGCACATAATTTTAGCTACATAAACGGGCCTTTAAATATAGGCGATAAACCCCACATTATGGATAATTAACGGTACGTAATGATTAAATTATGATGTCACGGTAACAAGGTCTTAATAAAGCTTTCAGCATAATGGCAGATTGGTTAGGCGTCGGTTTTCTAATAACAATGTAGGTACATTGTATATTAATATCGTGATTATTAGGTTCATGGGCTGTTACCATGAGAGTGAGAAGACATGGAGATGGGATTTAATCTTATACGTGGATTTTGTACAGATATACAGGGTGAATTTTTCAATGCTATCTGGAGGGAAAGAACCCTCAGCACTGGAGGTTTGATTTTGACGCATTTAATTTGTAAATGAAGATTGCCTGGTTTTCTTTTAATTTTATTTACTATATTTTTAGAGATAACTAATTATTAATTATGATCCTTTTTGACCCTTTTGTTAAAAGTAGTGAATGTTATTTTTGGAGACTTTAGTCGGTTTGATTCCGAGGTGTAAAAACGTATTTAAAAAATCCTCCAATGCAGTATTGTTTTCTTTTTTTTAAATAAAGGAATGTTTTCTTTGAGTATAATTTGTAAAATTTTGAGTTCTTTTCCTCCAGGTGTCATTAAAAAACTCCAGCCTGTATACCTATTAGAAACTATGTATCATTAATTATGTGTATAGCATAACACTTAGGTAACTAATCTTTAACCCAAAGATAGTAGCTATAATCCGGGTTACACTGGTTTAGTATAGCGAAGCACCGAGTATTCTGGCAGAGGTCTATATCCTACGGTAGACAAATATAGGCTGAGTTAATTGTATCGCAAAACCTTACTGTATATTGTCCTCTTATTATACCGACAAATGTGAAACGAGCTTTGATCACGCTATTCAGAAGAACGCATCGCACTTCTGAAACTGTTAATATATACTTAACACAACATTAATAGTATTTTTCAGTATCCTATTAACTTAATTTTATTGTTCACACGTGTCTTAGATAAATTCAAGATAAAATGTTAGGTATTGTATAACTAGCTTTATGCGAACTATACCGGGCTTAAAGCTGATTCTACACTATAAGTCATGTGAGCACTTAATTCCTGAAGTTAATCTGGTTCAGGCACGGCGGTAAAGTATCCAGCAATATATTGCTAACTTTATTACGTACGGGGTGTTGTGGAAAACGTAAAAGTCTTGCAACCAATACAGGCACTTGTATACTGCCAACTAGGGTTGCTATGTACAAAGAATAATAACAAAAAAATAATAATTTAAACGTAAACGCAAAACTTTTATTACTTAGCAAAGGCATTTCACTTCTGAGTTAAAGTCTCCCCTTTGGTAAACATCTGTGTTTTTTCTAAATTTTTGGTCATCAGAAAAGATCAATATACAATCTTCAATACAATCTTCAATTTTACATGAATTATATAATAACAGGAAATACTACATTTTGAATATCCTTTCAATTAAACATGACTATTGTACTGAACACCAGTACCTCATTAGCAATACCAAAGCCCAATAATAGCAACAAAACGAAATTAATTGACCCAAATAGTAGCCCCGGGCTAAGTAAACCGTACCAGACTCAATTATTAAAATTACTTCTAATTCTTGGTATTAAGTCTGCGAAGGGTATTAAATGGGCTAGTCGCAGCCCTGGTTTCGACGTAATTCCTGAGAACTTTCCGTTTTACAATACTAGAGTTTGCACTTAGCACTCGTTCCCTCCTTGCCATTCTCTCCTTGTTCTTATGACGACGGGAATCGTGTTTTCAGTCGGCGAGTCGAAAAGTCCGACTTAAATGAAGAAGTCTGTATTTATTCAATGTTTATTGTTCTAAATGTTGCTTATAAAACAGCGAGTCTTATTTTATAGAATCGAATGTTGGAATTACAATAGTTTAGTAAATTATTAGGTCTTTAGTTTAGCTTTATTTTCTTTGCATAAACAAAAGTTTAATTGTTTGTATAAAATAGCATACTGACGTCATCTCAAAAACGTACCAAATCAATGGATTTAAATGAATTCCAAAGCTAATATTGCATGGAATTGTGGGTCTATGAAAAACTATTTAAGTATAGAAATGAATTAAATAATCGTCTGACAACATTCTGAATCGGGCACAGAATATTTAAATGATTAGATTAATGAACATGGAATATTATGAAAATTTAGTTCATCAATTTAAATGCCATTAAATTGATTTCACTGTATATATAAAAATAAACAATCATTATTCATGATCACTTAATAAGAATAACCTACAATACAAAATGTATATCAACATTTGGCTTGCTAAATTTAAAACTCGAGAACTTTACCTCTGGTATTTAATTTAAAATTTAATTATTTTTGTTTTCATTAAATTATATAATCATTTAATTTAATTTACTGTAGTATTTAATTTGAAATAATAATGTGCTAAGGCCAGCTAAGATAAGAAATGGCATTACAGCATTGCGTACGGAACACCTGTATGGTTTCAACATGACAAATTCGTAGCACCTAAACTTTACATCGGTCCTAAGTACTAACGAGGTAAGTTTGTTCTACGAGACGTGCCCTAACTAATACTATACTCCAGGAACTAACTATCATCTGTAAGTTAACTTTACTCACAATGCTAACGGAAATGTAAAAAGTTTTATTGTTATTTACATGTATTTGGTAGTGGGTTTGAGATGCGGGCTTGGTTTTTCTAAAATGAGGTCGGATTTGAAATGTTACTTCGTTGAACATTATAATTTATGTGTGATTATTCCAATATTTACGTATATTCGCTTAAAAAAATATTGACCTTTGCATTCAAAATAATTCTAGAAACATAAAGACGTCCATCCATATCATATCCATTGAGACAATTATATAAAACACTAAAGCTCTACACTAAAAATTCGTAGAATCCATAAAAAATTGCAAATAAACATTATAAAAATATATACACAACCTCAATTTATTATTGTTTATAAAGTTTTAAATTTATAATGAAGTTTTGGATAATCAAAATTCCTAAGATAGTTCTGATTCAATTAAAAGTAATAAGTATTAAACAAATTAGTAGAGGGATCAAAATTTGAGAATTATAAATTAAATTAAATTAAATTTAGAAAAAGAAACTAAATTATTACAACAATTTTTATAATAAAGTTGAAAGAAAAATCTTTTTAATTAAAAACAGACAGTTTTAACTGGACTAAGGGACTAATTTGATTAATTTAAGCGGAGATGGCGGAGTGAAAACTTGGTAATTAACTATTATAAGAACAGTTGAATTATGTCATCGTCTCGGCGGAAAAGATTCGGTAAATAAAAATTCCAGTAGTTGGAGACGACAGATGTTTTAGTTTTAAAAGGATAAGAACGAAAACATTACAGTTTGTAAAACGACATGCAAACATATATTTGATTTTTATGTTGTATACACGAGACCAAATACCAAAAAACTGCTCTGCAGTTTTGCAAATGAAATATTAATTTATTTATTTACTTATGCACGGATCTCAAACAAAGAATACACAAGATACATTAATAGACAAAAGTAGAGTGTAGTACAGTTGAGTTATGTTTCCTCAATTAAAGGGGTGTTATAATAAATAAAAAAAAAATAAGTTAATATTGTGTAAGTTATAATAATCTAGTGAATACCCAACCCAAAGTACGATAGCTACAAGTGTCGTAGTTAAAAAAAAGAGGTACAGAATAATTTAAATAATGTAGGTATCTATTGCGTCACACTGATAATATAATGGCAAACGTACAGCACGAGAGAGATCTAAGCCACTGCAAAAAGAAAAGAACAATCTTCTATCAAAGCCGCGAATCCGATAGTAAAGTACACTAGACTACTTGATGGCCCTATAATATTAACCACTAGACATAAAATCGTCTGCTACCTAAAGTAAACAAACCATAAAAACTTTTAAATCATATTACATATATGGTAATTAGGTAGATACGATCCTTGCCTGATCCTTAAAAAGCACAAATAAAGTATGATTTGATTTTAACAGTAAATTAATTGTACGTAGAGTGCCTTTGTCTAGACAACGCATTTTCATCCGGAGAATGTCGATATTATGGAGTGTCATCCTAAGAGCATGGGGTTGAACTCGAATAGTACACTGAAATCAATACTTAGGTGTTCATGAAATAGAATCGCTTTTCCAATAAATGTAGAGTTGCAAAATAACGCAAACATAAACATAACATTTCAATTTCGTGTTGCATTGTTTTGTAGATCCGATAAAATCAATAATTACTCGTATATTATTTATTTGCAATTGTAAACTTCAATTATTATATATTACACTTTAGCTTATAATGAAAACAAAAAAATACCGAGTTTTATGTCATTGTAATTAACTTGCACTTTGGTAACTAAAAGCTTTAACTAAATAAACTAAAAACATAGCTAAATATTTTTAAAACTCAATTTGCATTTATTCCTTAATCCTTTTTAAAAGTGCATTGACCGTATACTTACTTTTGAACGCTATTATTAACATTGTTTAGACTGCAGGGATAGCGTGACTTTGAATATATACAGTAACGTTTTATCGAAGCTAAATAACCGATCGTGTTACATCGCTCCCTTTATTTACGAACGATCGATTTCCAGTATGTTTGGCCGAGCAATGTATAGCAAAGGTAATGGGAAAACCTAGGGCTGACGTGTATTAGGTTACAGGTTGTTGCCCTTTTTTTGCTCTTTCGTGCAGACCATGTTGCTTAAAATTTTTGTAACATTTGAATTTTAAATTTAATTCGGTACCTATTGTATGTTAAAAGATTATTCTGATTTTATATTGAACAAAGGAGCATCGCACTTTCATTCGTCTTTCTCAAACGAATAGAAATTTTAAGCTTTTTTAAATTTAGTGATTAAAACTTAATTCCAATCTTTCATTCTATTGTTTTCTGTGTAAGCGTTTTATCTAAAATAGTCCCAAATAATTTGCATTATATTTTTAAGTCAGCTTACCTTTTTTAATCCTCTTCAATAACCTGTCTGAAATAAGTCTATTTTACTAAGGACGAACAATGACCCCGGTCTGTTTCTTCAATAACACCACTCTAGACCAGACCCCCCTCCCCCTGCGGGTCTGTCTAGACTGAACTGACAGATATAAGTCTGGTCTGAGTGTTAGGACAACTTCGATCGAAAACATTATTACAACTAATATTTTGTTATAATTGGAATCGGTTTCATTTTAGTTTTAAGTATTTAATAGTCGTTAAGACTCATCATTTACATTTCAAATTAATTAAGTCTTGCAATTCAATTTACATAAATATTTTAATTAGTTTTTAGCAGGATTATGGCTAATCTCCTCCCAGATTATTTTAGAGCTAAGTAAGATTATAACTTAATCTCAGAAGTTAGGAAACTAATTATTTTCGTATTATATTTACATTAACCACGCAATAGATCTTATAATTCAGTATTATGAATTTTTATAGACAATTGTAAATTGATTAATAAATTGTAAAACGTTGCCAAACATGAAACAAACTAAATAGATTATTTATTTCAATTTAGATTACCTTAATCTAAATTGAAATAAATAATCTAATTAGTTTTGCTTCTATAATTAACATTTATCCAATTTTACTATTGACACACCAGTCTAAGGGTTTCACATGTTAGGTCTCTACGATGAAGTTAATTACAAAATAAATATTTCGTTTACGTAATTAAAAGATTTTTTTTCTGCATTTTGTCTATCTTTACCACTGAGCTGAACATGTCAACCCTTCATTAGTCTCATTGAACATGTTTTAACCCTCCATTCCTTGTTGCAGGCGAGTAGCGGAGCCGAGCCGCAGGTGGCAGTACTGTGCGAGGCGGGGGGCACCTACCACCCGCAGTACATGTCTGCCGCCGGCCGGTGGACCGCCGACCTCACCACTAAGCCCCACAACTGCTTGAAGGACAAGATGGAGATCCTCGACTACTGCAAGAAGGTAAGAGCTCATTATCAAACGGAGAGGCAAAAAACTATAGGTATATAGGCCGACAAGGTGAGGCTAATCGGTGAAGGCGTTGTATACCGATTGGAAAAATTATTTACAAAGTTATGTTTGACGACCTCCGTGGTCGAGTGGCGTACACACCGGTTTTCAAGGTGCGGCTAGCTCTGAGGTCCCTGGTTCCCGGACGGGTCATTGCCGAATACCTCTTTTCTACACTCTCTCGGGGCTAGGTAATTGTGTTACCTTCGTTGTCCCTGATTCCATAACACAAGTGCTATAGCTACTTACTTTGTATTTAATTACTTACTTTGGTTTCAGAGCAATGTATGTGATGTTATCCGCGTTTATATATGATATCCCGGTTACTGGCTCATAGAAGCTTCATGCGTAGTATTATAGATATAATACTACGCATGAAGCAACAAAAAAAGAATGTATGTAAATGTGTAGTATAATAGAGAATACTTAACTCTTAAAATTCAGTTGTATAACTCGATACATAAATGCTGCCCCGTTACAAAAGCTAGGTAATAGATATTTTTATTGCAAACCTACTCAATAACTTCTAGTAAAAGGTTTTGTCGTCGTGAATACACAAAAATTAATAAAACATTTTTTGTACCTATATAAGTTGTAATTGGTTAAGTGTTGATATCTTTTTGTAGACGTCTGCAACCTACTTAATTATCTTACTGGTACTAAAATGTAAGGCTCTCCCTGGGGAATTATATAAATAAAATTATGTGTAGGTGTGTTCTTGACTGACAGATATTTCACTCCTTCATGACTTGTTACGTTACAAAGTTAGCCAACGAAATAATTACTAACATTAAAATGTAGAGAAAAACATATAAATCATTTTTATTTTGAGTAAGATATAAGATGACTACATTTTCGTTTTATGTGGTTACATTAAACTCTATGATTTAACTAGTAGAGTAAAAACAGATTTAAATTTCTATTACTACCAACTCCGTACTTTTTTAGGGGCCCCTAAAATGGTACGAAACCCTTTATGCTCGAATCCGATTGGCACTACGAAGATTTTCAGAAATTGTGTTGTCTAAGTGTAAAATCCCTAATTACACATATTATTTTTTATAGTAATTTTTTCAAATATATTTTTATTTCTGTATCAATCTGATTGGACCACATTAAACGAGGTTCACGTTACCGCATAGAAGACGTGTCCTCGTGGTCGTCCCCGTGACCCAGACTTAGCGGCACTAATCTCGTTAACAAAACGCTTAACGTGCAATACCTCTGTATAAACAATCGGTTAAAGTTACCTGTTACTTACGTAATCAATTTACTTAACACCCAAAAATATGTGCTATCTATGGCAGTCTTTAATCAGTATATTAACTTGACCCATATGTGTGTGCTGCTAAAGAAAGCAAGCCCCTTGCAAGTAGAGAAGTCCGAATACATCTTACTATTGACATAGAAGAAAAATAATCTTGCTTTTAAAATATTATCCAGGCATCTCTTAGTACGTAAATACAAGTGTATTCGTTACTTATATAGTTATTTACATTAAATAATGCATACAAATCCATTACGACTATAACATAATAAAACGTTTGGTTGCCAACCACTCGAGATATTATCAAAGAGATACAACGAACTATAATAATAATGCTTTAATGTTAATTAACGGATCGATAATACGGAATTCCATAAGTAACCATTAACGTCTCTGAGTGTTGCAATTAACGATTGTATAGTAAGTGTGTAGATTAATTTGATTAAGATAGAACTATTTGGGTAGCAACAAGTAAAACAATAGTCCCCACATAGAAGCGAACCCCTTTAAATTGAGAAATTCCTTTATTTAATGGAATTTCTGATTCGGAAAGGAATGTGTTTACATGAAGAATACAAAGGAGCTAACTTACTGGTGAATCGCTTGTAAAATATTCGCTGTTGTCCAGTTTGATTAAGTTTTAAAAGACACCATAGAATTTTGTTCTCGTAAAACACAGTGACATGTCTGATGAAGCTTAGAGTTAGCTTAGTTTGTGTTTTCTTTCTCCCTTTTATTTTACTTTACTCTGTTAAATAATGAACTAAAATTCCTGCCATTTTAAATCCACAATTAGTGACATTTTTATTAATATTTAAGTAATACCTAATACATATTTATTCAGAAACTTCATTTCTCCTTTTGCATCTTCCAATCCACAGACCACCAAAGTTTCTATCCTATATAAAACAATACAACTAAAAGTCCATTCAATTGGTTTTCAGGTTTACCCGAGCCATGACATCACGAACATCGTAGAGGCGTCCCACTACGTGAAGGTCAGCAACTGGTGCAAACTAGGCACGGGCAACGCTGCTAAGTGCAAGGTCACCCGATGGGTCAAGCCGTTCCGTTGTCTTGGTATGTAACTATTACTTAACACTACGAAAAAACTAATAATCTAAAAAAACTAAGAGATGATCAGTCCAAGTATGTTTTCCTTAGTTAATATCTACTATTTAAACAATTTTGTCGTTGCATCAGAAAGTTTTTCTACCTTGCAATTAGAAAAAACATGTCTGCCTCAAAAAAATATGAGAAAATGGTAAAAAAAAAATCCGACGCTCGTGTTTTATAATAATCCCTTTTTTGCTCCTCTTACGTTTACCTACTATGCATAACTACAAAGAGTGTTTGGCGGCAGAAGGTCCATTCCAATCGGACGCGCTGCTGGTACCTGAGAGCTGCCTGTTCGACCATATCCACAACCAGTCGCGGTGCTGGCAGTTTGCGAGGTGGAACGCCACCGCTGGACGCGCTTGCGCCCAGCGAGGCCTCAAGCTCAGGACCTTCGCCATGTTGCTGCCCTGCGGAATCAGCCTGTTCTCTGGAGTCGAATTTGTCTGTTGCCCAAAGCATTTTAAGGGTTAGTATTAACTATACAAGACTTTACAATGTGTCTTATATTATGTAATTATTTGACTTCCAATTCCTTAGAAACAATATACATAATATCTATTCTTTGTACCTATGCATCGATAAAATAAAATTAATAGATTTTCTTGACTGATATTGACCTAATATAATTGCATTAAATTATTCCAATACTTTTTCAGAAAACGTGAAAATGCACAAGCCCATGGATGTTGGCGTTCCCGTCAGTCCCGGAGGTGAAGAGATGCTTGCGGCTTCAGCAGCTATGGATGAGCGCGAAGACGACTTGCTGGATGATGATGATGCTTTAGATGACGACGATGATGATGACACCCTGAACCTTAGCGATGACGATGATGACGACGATACCGATGATGGTACGTATATAAGTCAACTAAGATGTGGTTTGTTTTTGTCTATTGATTAATGATGAATACAAATACAAGCCACAAGACATGATCCTCTACGTAAGGGATGAAGTATAATAATTATGTTTGTATTACAATTTCATTAAGCTTATAGGCATCATAAACTCTTATAATAATCAATCTTTAGATATGGACGAAGATGAAGACGCCGATTTATCTCGAGACGATGACACGGAAGACGACGACTACACCGACAGCGAGGACAACTCCTGGCCGCGCCCGGAGACCTCCTCTCCGCCTTCCACCACGACCACCACTACCTCCACCACGACCACTACTACGGTTAGTAATAAATTATTAATCGGCATTTTTTCTTGTTTTCTTTCCTTAAAGTTAGTCCTAAAATCGTGTGAAGAGTGATGTTATATTTATTATTTTTATGATGTCTTTCTATAGATCATTGTTCATACGTATACTTAAGCAGTTTTGGACGAAAGGGTCCAAAACCGGGATCAATTTAAAGACTGATTGTTCAATTATTTGCAGGTTTCTACCGCCACTTCGGACCCTTATTTCTCGCACTTTGACCCTCGTACTGAACATCAGAGCTACAAAGATGCTCAACAGAGACTTGAGGAAACCCACCGCGAAAAGGTAACATTAGATTACTTATTTCTCAAATTAATTAAAACATATACTATACAAGGTGTCTAGTAAGAGACACCGTCAAAAAATTTGGGGGTTTGATAGGGTATTTGCTTTTGTACAGTTTGATTTGATGTCTTATACTTATAGGTTTTCGGGTGTGTCCTAAATCTTGTCGATCTTTCTACAAAAAATCCTGTATTTTACAAGAAATTTTAGATACATCACCACTTGAACTTCATATATTCTTTTTGTTTGTGACAGATCACCAAGGTCATGAAGGAATGGTCGGAGCTTGAGGACCGGTACCAGCAGATGATGAACACTGACCCCACCGCTGCACAAACCTTCCGTCAACGCATGACCGCCAAGTTCCAGTCCAACATTCAGGTATTTAATCAAAACAGAATTTGAACTGCAGTTTTGTAAGATATCGAGTCCTATTGGAAATGTGCCATTGACAACATCTTTAATAACTGTGTCTTGTTTCTTAGTCTCTTGAGGAGGAAGGCGTTGCTGAACGTCGTCGATTGGCTGCTTTACACCAACAACGAGTCTTGGCTCACCTTGCTCAGCGTCGCCGCACCGCACTGTCCTGCTACACTCGCTCCCTTCGAGACACACCTCCTAATGTAAGTTTAAACATTAACCAACCATTTACTTCAATTTTGATATCAGAACAACCAATAAGATTACTTTTATTCTCAGCCATTTTTCTAAGTATATAGACTAAAATATCGTCTAACTAGAGAATACGGGGTTTTATTTCTTTTTGTATTTAACTTATCAATACTTTAATTTGAAGTATGACATGTTTTACATATTATGCTAATCCAATCCGCAAGTGAGCAAGCGTGGTGTTCAATGCTCGTTCTTTCTTTACATTAGAAGGGGTTTGTGCCCAGCAATGGGACATTTACGCTAATGTATTTTTTACATCGTTACCAGGCTCACCGCGTCCAGAAATGTCTGCAGCGTCTTGTGCGTGCATTGGCCGCTGAACGAAGTGGAGCCCTGGCTGCGTGGCGCCGAGCTGCTGCTGCCGGACGTGAGGCCGCCGCCGCTGAGCGAGCTAGTGCTGCTGACAGACTGCAGGTAAAGACCTCAAAAATAAGTCGCAAATACCTTAAGAAAGAAGTAAATTATTAAAATATGCAAAATTTGTTCTCATCCTTGAAGAAATCAAATTAAATTTACGGACGTTTTGAAATATTAATGATGTTATCGTGTTAGAAACTTTTTGTTACCGCAACAAAGCTATCGATTTCTGATTAAACTTTTAACTATATTTCGTTCTTAATTAGGATGCCGACCGCGCTCTTCAACGAGCTCTGACCGCCCTTCGCCGCCGTCCCCACCTCTACTCCAACATCGGAACCGCTATTGAAGACTACGTTCAGGTAACACAACCATAATACAAAAAATTCCCTATTTGGTTCTATTTTAAAAATACTTAGTTCTTCACTAGGGAATTATTATTGTTTTTCAACAAGTTTTATTTTTGTGAAACTATATCAACTTTTACATTGCAGTCCATGCAATCCAAGGACGACATGGCCGTATCCCTGATGTCGATGACCCCTGAAGCCGAGGAACTGCTACTGGACCGCATCGAGGCTGAAGTACAGCGCGAACAGGCCGCCCGTGACCAGCTCAACGCCAAACGAGACCAGCGCACCCGACAGCGACAGGACATCCAGAACGAACGCGAGAAGGTACACCATGTTATTTAAGTTCTGATGATATAGACAGAGTTGTTTCTATAAAAATAAGTATCAAAGACACAAAAAACTTCTTAAAGTAACAAAAAACATAAAGGCTTCTCAGAATCTTACCACATTTTTAAATAGTATAATTTATAATAGTCTTTAGAGGTGGTGATCAAATATGCAATCACTACATTTCTGGTATTCAACTGATCGAACCACCATATATCTTGGGAAAGGGCTGAGTAGAGCAAGATAAAGAAGTGATGTCTCAAAGTCTTATAAACACTAACAACAGTATCCTTATGTATTCACAGACTTCTAATGGTGTAAAGGAAAGCCTTGAAGTTGACGACGAAGCTAGCGAGGCGAGCGAGATCGACGATTCCTCAAGCACCCGCGGCCCCGTGCCTTCCGTGTCAGCCCCTCCTTCCGCCTCTCCCTCCGCGTCGGCCAGCATCTCTCCTCTGCCGTCTGTCGCATCCGTCACTCCTCATGACATCACCACCCATGCTGCTTTCTCACAGGATACTACGACCACCGTGAGTGTTATTTGAATATGAGTTATTCCTTGATCAAATATGTAGTTTTCATAAGCAATATAAAAATAAAACTAATACATTATTTTCAGTCAAGTAACTATTTCCATTGCATGGGCATAAACCTTTTGCTCTGCAGATTCTTCATAGTATGAATTCAAACGGCCATGTGATTCTTTATGATAGAAAAGACGTAAAATATTGATTAAAAGTTATTTGTTAAAGGAAATTATCACAAGCACGATGACCGACATTCCTGAGAGCGAGACTGCTGAGACTGGCGATATTAGCGAAACCTCCAGCCGACGATCGACTAGCGAGGTAAATAACCACTTGTTTCAGATAAAAAAAAGAAATATTATTTATTTATATACAAAAAAAACCTTTTACCATTTGAATTTGGGAAGCTTTATGATTGTTCTATTTTTATTGATAAAATATCGTAATTTTGCAGACTGAGGGAGAAGGTTTACGCGCAGCACTGGAACATGCGGAGGAACGCGCGCCGCCACCACCCGCGCATGCGCTCAAACACGAACTGCAGCACTCGCAGCCTGTAAGTTTAAAAAAGCCTGATGCTTCCTTGACCGCGACTCTAAACGATGCCGTTTGAGAAAATTCATTTTTTTCATTATTTCCACTAAATATTTATAATTTTATGTAAAGAATCAAAATTATACAGTTACCATTTTTATTTAGGAATTCGATTTCAATTTCGATTCCTAAACTAGTCCGTCGTTTTCGATGTATGTGACTGTCGTCTGCGTAAATATTTTGCATGCAGTCTTTTGTTCTTTCTGAAGTCTTGTTTCTTTTTGTTTATTTCGTTTTACTTAACTATGATGTGGTGTTCTGGCAGGGCTACACCGTGCGCGGCGCGGGCGCGGGCGCGGGCGGCGCGGGCGCGCTGTACCCCGCGCTGTGCGTGGGCGGCGCGGCGCTGGCGGCGGCGGCGGGCGTGGCGCTGGCCGTGGCGCGCCGCCGCGACCGCGCGCCGCCCGCGCAAGGCTTCGTGCAGGTCCTACTCCCCTTCCTTGTAGACAATGCCGATAATACAAGCAAAACAAATCAAATTCCTTAAAAATCAGGCTATAGGTGGCACTTTTTGAATGTCGACAAAATAGATGACGTTTGACGCTTCCAACGTGCTCAAACTGTGGATGAGGTGTGTGTGGTGGCTACAGGTGTTAAAGATGCGGAACTAGCACCAATGTCCATATTTTGTGGCTCACACTAAAAATTAGATCATGTGTACGAAGTTTAAAGTGCACCACTTAATTTCAAGAATTTTTTAAAGATCTGATATCCATGGGAAAATACAGGGTAGCTTGTAAAGATAGACAACAACAGGAATTACTAATTTATAGTTTACCTCATGAGCTGTTTTTATGATAGTCGATAGTTATCCCTGAAAATAATCCTCTCAAACACGAAGTAGATAAATTTCAGGTACCAAGGAATGGAGATAGAACCAGTATATAACTACCGATCGTAATTTTAACAGGTTGAGCAGACCGGCGCCGTCGCCCCTACTCCTGAAGAGCGACACGTAGCCAACATGCAGATCAACGGCTACGAGAACCCCACCTACAAGTATTTCGAGGTCAAAGAGTAAACTCCTTTCCTCAGCCACCTTTCCCCCCTCCCCCCACCCGACCCCATCAGGAGTGCGCGAGCTCGCCAAGTCCAGCCAAGTGATTGAAACCCATCGGTGACAAATCAACTTTGGACGGGAGTGTTATAGATTGTTGTGGAGTCCTTTCGGCCATTTCCTCAGTCTATTCCCTTTAACAAAACGCTACAACGTAACAATGAATCTCAGATAAAATAGGACTTTGTCCTATCGATATTTATCACGACTATGAAGATGCTGTTCCAAAGTCTTAAAGGGAATAGACCGATATCTAAATTATTGTGATGTGTGCTAGATGCCCCTAGAGACAGGGTGTTTTTTCTACCCTACACCTTTATCTATTGTCCTCAGCCTAATTCTTTATGGAATGAATGTGTGTGATACTTATATATTGTTCGGTGACGCCGCACTCCCGGCGGGGAGGGTCCCCTTTTGTTAAAAATATTCATTTTAATAAAGCTTGTGTGATTAGTGGGAATCTTCGTTTGCCGTAACGCGGTCAGTCATACTGTTAAGGTTAGAAGTGATAACGGTTTATTTTTTGTTATTTAATTTGCACCAAAATGTTTTTTTATTATTTCTTAAGAACTTAGGTCTAAGTTTTTTTGTCTAGTGTCCTAGAATTCATAAGTGTCACTGTAGTGGAGTTTTAAATTAAGTTTTTGATGCCGCTCCCGCAGTGGTGACATCCGACGGCTCACTTGTGCTTTGGTGCGTTTTGTTAGTCGTTACTCGAATGATCTCAGTTTTAGTCTGTCTATCGTTTAGCTATAGTTTCCCTGTACTAGTTCGTTGAATGTTACTACTGGGGCGAGTGGAACAAACGTCCATGGTACGCTGTGTATATAGGCTCCGCGTACAAATTTGAACTTAAATTACTAACACCTAATGCCCGCTTTCATTTACTTTTCTAACGTAGGTAGAACATAACGTGAATTTTATGTAATAAATGCGGAAATATATTTTAATAATTAATGTGTACTTAGCAATGGGACGGGCGGCAAAGCCGGCGCGGGTGAACGATTCTTGTATTCACGTCTTCTATAACATTCCTTCCTGATATTTAGAATTCAGTAACAATAAGTTGTCGGTATCCTGTCTCTTTCTGCGTCACCAGCCCACTTGGGTCCTTCTCGTTCGCCCGCGGGACAATACTCAAGTTCCCGAGGTGTGAGGTCGCCGTGTACTCAACGTGCGTTTAGTCATTATGAATTCTCGTCTCACAGGAATATCGCGCCGGCGACATTCAGTGTGCTGTCATTTGTTTATCTAGTCAAGGCAACAGGGGCATCTATATTTGGCAAAGATTTGGGCAAACGGTTGTGTACGCACCTTGGGTACGCGGTCGCGAGGCAAATAAGCTTAGTGAGTGTATGTACGGTTAATATATAAGTAGATGTACAAAAAGTAATACATTATATAGATGTTTTAGCGTCAGATACATAGATATAAAGCAAAATATAATTATATATCGCATTCGTCCGTATAAAGTAAGGGCTTGCGCTCGTGTCTAATCCCACGTACCACACTTAATGTTACGTCGTAGTTAAGATGTAATTCTGCCTCAGTATTATATACATTTAAGCTTATTTGTTACATAAGCTAATTTATATACACTATTTCTATTTATTTACGGGCGTAGTGGCGTTACTACAAATGAAGTCATATCAGATGCGCCACGGCGCTCTGTTGTGCCTGATTCGCTGCGGAGGCTGATGTTCGTGGCTCGGATATAGGTGGCGTTAGTGTCGACGGTGTAGTTCGGGGAATGTCTAACAGATGGCTCTGATCGAATCGTTCCGCAGCGAAAGAGGCGCGAGTAGACGCCCGCCCGTGCTTATTGTACGGCATTTACGTAAGTTACTCACTGTGTATAACGTAAGTTTAATCCCGCATCAAGTAACCGCTATGTATTTTTAATATGATGGTAATGAGCCGACCACTTATTTTTTTAACAAAACTTTTTGCTCAAAATCAGCTGTCTCTTGTCGGTGTAGGATGTCTACTTTCATTCGATATAAATTAACTGTCGTTCGTCAACAATACTCGATGTTAGTAGTATCTAAAACTTGGTTTATGTAATGTACCTTTTTCCAATCACTGTTTCACGTATTTTAATAAGTATTCTACATAATAATTAATGGTTTGATGATTTTTGTGTTTACTGTGCTGCATTTTATTGTGAGTTCGAAGTTCAAATTGAATCAATAAATAGAAATTATAATATTCGTGTTGTTATTGGCGTTATACGCTGTCAAACCCTTATTATTTTGTCAATTTTTTTTTTAATTTTATTATATAAGTAACAAATGGAAAGGCTTTTAATATAATACCTACCTACATGCACATCTACTTACACTTTTAACATTATTCTACTGCTGTTACCTATATATTATTTATATAACTAAGTTAGTGTAAAAAAGAAATTGTAGTCTACGTAAGTCAAAAAATAATATGAAAGGATAATACATTCGCATGCATTGTCATTGATACTGCAGTATCAATGAAAATGCTGGAAAGGCATGAATATTTTTTTAATATTTAATTAGACAATTTAAAAATTGTCACGATAAGCCTTACTAATATAATCAATTAAATTCTGATGTTTTTATAGTTATTTAGGGTGGAGACGAATCCAAGAAATGAAAAATCATTAATAAATCTCCCCCCGTTTTTGAGTTACTTATAAACGGTGTAACTACTCCGACTTTGTTTTATATAATATTTACACGCATATAATATATATACATATTATGTACAGAAAGTAGGTGATTATTAAATAAATCGGTAATGAAATTCATAGCATAGTTTAGGGTTTTATGACACAAAGAGACACACTTAAACAACTATAAATAATAATTTCAAAAAAACACCTTCACATGCCTTATCTTATCGATATTACTTTACTTGTAAGTTTGTATAATACCTACAGCACAAGACCATAGTTGGTTATCATTAACTTGTTCAATATTTCGTCTGTGGTATCTCTTGACTATAAACATATACTTTTAAGGCCGATCAACAAATAAAGTACACCTACCTGTATTTACTGATTTAAATGTGGTTTTTGACGATAAAATCTTGTTTCATAAAAACATGGTAAGTTCGGTTTATTATTAAGCAAGTAAGTAAGCAAACCAGTTTTAATCTAATTGGTTCTGACTGAACTCCATACCGCACAAATATATCCATTCTCACTCAATATAAATACTAGTAATAGTGTCTATCGCATGTCTGCAAAGGACACTAGAGTTTTTCGGCCATATTCCCAGGAAGGATGGTCACCACCTAAAACCAATGGTGACCGGCAAGATCGATGGAAATCGATCAAGAAGTGGTAATCCGCTGAGATGGTGCTGATGGTGATGATGACTGCGGTGATGTTAAAATTTAGAAAACAAGAAACTAGACGTGAACGCGTTTCCAAACTACCTCATCCCAGACAGGAAGATTATTAGCAGCCGCGAAGTTGAGAAGGGAGATATTCTCTACTGGGTTCACCCTAAACTCAAACGATAAGTAGGTATCTTGAGTAGGTACAAGAAAAATGTTCATATAATTTGAATATAGCCTTCGGCAATGTCTTTTAGTCAAACTTTCTTGATAACGTTCTATGATCGAATTTAAAATAGTTTATTAAATTTAACTAAGGAAAAGTTTCAATAGGCACAACAAAAGGCCTATTTTTGGTGCTATATTAAATGATCCCAAAATTTATTTTTGTACACACTTATAAAATGTCGTATCAAAATAAAGATATAATAATATTTAACTTGTATGTTTAAATTTAATTTTTATTGAGAAATTTTAATTTATTTCTTCAATTATCCATATATATTATAGTCTTTTTATTATTATAACTAATACTGCATGTTTGTAGAACAGCGTGACAACGCCACTATTAACTATTTGATTAAGGCACAAAAAAGTAGTGACATCTGTCTCATTGCTCACGATCTATTTACCTGCCTCCTATTTTAAATATAACTCTTAAAACAACGCTCTGAAACGATGAAATGACCCTAGTTACAAGAACTTTCTATGGAGACGAGCAGGCAAGAATAAAAAATATACTTTTTTAAAAATAAAATTGTTACTTTTCCAATGGACAATACTGACATCTGTTTTTATAATTTGTTCTTTAAACCTACCGTGTAGAGCTGCCCTGTGGCATCCGAAACAACTAAAGAGCTACGCAGTGACTAAGCTTTGGACTTAAAACAAACGCCGGTTAATTCAAAGACTTGATGTTCGCAAAATCACTTTAAATGCGATAGGTGTCGCTATGTGCCAGATTAAAACCAGCATTAACGTAAAATAAAAACGTAATAAATGTAAAAAGAGTAAAATAATATAAACCAAAATTGTAAATTAAAAAGTATAATATATAACCTATTATCTATCGCTATCAATAAGAAATACCTTTTTGTTCAGTTGTACAGTTCTTTAATAGCCATGAATGTTTATTTTGGAAACCAGATAAGGGTCAGATTACGTGTCAACATTTTAGACCATTATGGAAATGAATATGTTGACATTAGACCCGGGAGTTGCTTTGTGGAATTAGTTTAAATTAAATTAATAAGTATATGTTATATGGGATACATTCTCCTTAACTAGTTATACCGTCAAATTTTAAGTTCAATCTAGGGTTTCTGGGTCAGCTAATCAAAGATTAAGATTACCCCTGGCTACTGAAAGGCCGATAGGACTAACGACTAATCACAGCGCTTGACCTGAGGTTTGACAGGTGATTAACCAATTTTTGTGTTGATCATCCTTCTAGGAACCAGGGGTTAGAATTTGAGAGTGACATGATTAATTACCTCTTCGCCAGGGCGAAGGTAGAACATGAAAATTACATAAAAATAGATTTTCCCTCAAACGTTCAAAATTCTTCAGATATGATGTCCTACATTTTAACCACTAGTTCAGTAATAAAGGTCTCTTTCAAGATCTCCTCTTTCTGGTCAACATATTTTTTCCAAATTTCGTGTGTGTTTGCAAATTACATCTTAACCATGACTCAAACAAAAGTAACTCGATACTTTCCATAAAAACGTTAAATATTAATACCACCATAATTATTGTGTTGCTTTGTTATAAGCAGAGTAGACCTAACCACATTTTAATAAGCGCCACCTTTCTTTTAGAACTTACACTAACTTCTATTCGTCATCCAAAACAAAGGGTTTCATTTCCAAACCTTGGTTTAGTTACCATGTTCACCCACAGATGGCGTTGCTCGTTCTATGTAAACAGTACAACAGTAATTAACTTCATATTGCCCACGCTTGCTTTTACGGTCGTTTCGTATTCATGATCGGATCTTATTATAAACAAAGTGTGTTTGAATTCTTTAACTAACTGCTGATATTTTATACCTTACACTATGGCCGTATGACGGGTAACTTTGTCATAAATATTAGATGCCTGGCGATATACATAAGTGCGTGTTATATGTAGGTATGTTACTGTTAGGTCGTATACTTTCGCTTGGTATAGAATGTGGATGAATCCAGGTTGTCATCAGATTTATCGTGTATTCAGTGCATGACACGTGTACAAAGTGGAGATTCAAGGTTTCAACTAAGCGTTAGATAAGATTTCAACCAGCGAATTCTCTTTAGAAACGGGATAAGCGATTTTAGATCTTACGTCCTTCAATTTATTGTTATATTTGGTATACAAAATTTAATTTAAACATAACACTTCGTGGGCGTCCGCAGAAACTAAACGCTAGTAACTACCACAATTTTATTACATTCCACGCCCATTACGACCACGTATAAATGACTTATTAACGTAATCACAAATGATTAACAAATAAAGCTAATTATTATCATTAATTTATACATTCATAAAGTAATTATAGCTAGAATATAAACCACTTGTAAACTAATGAATATGATTATATAAACACAAGATTTATGTTCATGACAATTTTTTACAATTACTTTGGTATTATTTTACGTAAGTATTACAATCATGATTTTTTGAATATGGTCCTAATAGCCCTAGATAAAGGAAGGCGTAAGTAGAATATATTTATATAGTAAGAATAATAATAATTATTATACCATTTTTTGTTTTGAATTAATTAAATAACACAACTAAATAATTTTGATCACAAAGTGTAGGTAAATAGCAATATAATCCCCAGTAATTGAACAAGACCCTATTACTAACTTAAACTACTACCATAGGGATGTTGACTGGATATGAAAAAAAAACCATTTAGTCCGTAATTTAGATAATAAAAAAATATATGACACATATTTTTTGCATATTTTAAATAAGCTAAAACTAAAGAGATAAAGCAAACTTTAGAAGTGGGGCCTTATGACGTCACAATCTTGCACAAAATGTACGACTGCGTGACATCATGCGACATTTCAAATCAATCGCCGTGAGTTTTTGATTACGTAAAAAAAGAAAACATACTGTGAAAACAAACGTAAGTGTCTAATATTTTTAATTAATTTACAACTAATATACACTATATTATTATACTAATATTTACGTCTAATATTTTTAAACATTCCTTTTATTTTATTTATTACCTATGTAAGTACACTAAGTACCTACGTTATGATATAGGTACGAAATAGAGGAATTCTGCCTACCCCATTGGGGATACAGGTATGATACACAACTTCACAAAGAGACATGCTCTGTATTCCAGTTTCGTATAATTTCACTTTCAATATTCTTTTTCGTTTCACATTTACTTATTTAACATCAAAAGTAAAAAAAAAACTGTATTCCTTAGAGTACGCTCAGGAACCACATACCTCTTTAAAATAAGTCACATGATTTTCAATCGAAGTCTAAACTTTATCTTTGACAATATTATATCTCATGGATTGTTCGCCGTGGGTAAAGCGGAGGAGTATTTAAGACTATTACCCAGTTAAATCACTGGAGAAGTACTCCTTGCCTTTACCGGGGACCAGAGAAGAACACTAGGTATAGACCTAATAGGACCAAATAAAGTCAAGAACCTTACTTTCTAGCTTCATTCACTTTAAATCATATTTTTTTAAAGAGTTGACGAATTACATTTTTTTTACACATTTGGAAGCTTGTTATTAGCAACTTTAAATATCCTTTGTTTATTCGCTTATGTTATTAGTCCGTAACCCTTCTTAAAATGAATAAAGAAATACTACATTAAGGTTCAATCCGGAAACTATAGTCGTTTAAAAATTAAACGCGGAGAAAGTTACTGTTTTACATTTTATGCATGGAATACGCTCATACGTGCCCGATATTGCAATACGTCACAACAACCTGACCTTTTCATAACTTCACAAATAAGGCACAATTTGTATGTAAAAGCAATATAATAGATTACACAGAAATGTACAGAAAAATCTCCACTTACGTAATAATACCGTTTTTTTTTTTCATTTTATTTACATGACTATTATTCGGACAATATCGAACATCTAAATCGTCTTGATGTAATAATCCAATATTTTCCGTGCGCCTACAGCCGAATTTGAGTCTTAACTTTAAAAGACTAACGGTACTTTATTCACAATCAAAAAATCTTAGATATAAAAGTAGGGTTTATGTATTGCGTAACAAGTATATTCTTGTAAACAAAATATTTAGTCGCCAAATAACTGTTTTCGAATTACATCTATACTAATATTATAAAGCTGAAGAGTTTGTGTTTGTTTGTTTGTTTGTTTGTTTGTTTGTTTGAACGCGCTAATCTCAGGAACTACTGGTTCGAATTGAAAAATTCTTTTTGTATTGGATAGTCCGTTTATTGAGGAAGGCTATAGGCTATATAACATCACGCTACAACCAATAGGAGCGGAGCATAAATGAAAAATGTTGCAAAAATGAAAAACCGTTGAAACTAAAACACGCGAACAGAGTCGCGGAGGACAGCTAGTAAAATATATTTGTTGTTTTGCAGTTATAGAATTCATGGGATACTTACTTGTATTAACCAGTAACTGGGATTTGAAGGTCAGATAGGGTCCAGATACAATTGTAGAATACTGGTATTCATTTGAAACCCAACATATATTGGGAAAAGTCTAGCTTTTCCCCACTTTCAACCTAGGCAGAAAGCGGGATCGCATCCCAAATCCGAGGAGGTAAAAAAGTATACAAAAAAACAAACCATCAACTGGTGTCTGTACATGATCAATTGCCTATACGTAAGTATACTGTGTAGTTGTAGAATATTGCTTCTAACGGTAGCTAGCGATGTATAGCTTGATTTAAAGTTTATTTCACACCGCAACGCCGAGATGCGTCCCAATTTCCCCTCAGCTTGCTAAGCTCGTCTTATATAAAGATGATCTTTAAATTTACCTATACTATTACTCATACTGTATTTAAGTTCATTAAGTATAAATTCTTCGTTGTCAAAACATATCACAATAATTATTATTCCATTTTCATGTCTGGCAAATGACGTAGAACTCAAACGATGGCTTATTCATAGCTCGACGATATGTTTATTTTTAAATAAAGAGTAGCGCAATAAAAGCCAAATCCAACTTAATCCTTTTTTATATTAAATCTATACTAATATTATAAAGCTGAAGAGTTTGTTTGTTTGTTTGTTTGTTTGTTTGAACGCGCTAATCTCAGGAACTACTGGTTCGAATTGAAAAATTATTTTTGTATTGGATAGTCCGTTTATTGAGGAAGGCTATAGGCTATATAACATCACGCTACGACCAATAGGAGCGGAGCATAAATGAAAAATGTTGCAAAAATGAAAAACCGTTGAAAGTTAAACACGCGAACAAAGTCGCGGGGGACAGCTAGTAACTAACTAAAATACACGAGAACGATGGTTTCAGTACCTTAGTAAATTGAATAACAGTTGGTTATAAATAAATCAATATGGAAACCTTTCAGTGTATGTTCTGAATTCTTTATTCTACTACCAATATGTAGGTTGCATACGTCCAATTATTAATTCAAACTGAACAGCATAACAGGTGGCATATTGTTTGTATATATAGGGAACTGATCTCCAATAACCGCCTTTTGCAGACGGTTTTGACTAGATGGTTGTTTTTTGTTGATTGTGTTTGTTGATGTTGATTCCCCTTGGTTTTCTACTTGGAATAACATAAATGCATTTTTCGTTAACCTTAAATTATGTTATGTTAGGTACAATTATTTTTACAAAGATTACATAGACACTCTACTTTAAACGATTTAAACAGAAAGGATTACATGATGCGATTATTCCCATAGTAAAAATAGTTGTTTTAGACTACTAAATTTTCCCGCGCATACGCGGGAAAATTCTCAATTAAAAAAAATAATCAAGTTTTAAAAATTCTTTTATGCTACAAACATTCAATAACTAGTTTGTTTTTTAATACCATCAGTCATAGATACACAAACATACAGCAATAATGCATCATTTTTAATGTAAGCACTCACTTTTAAAAGCACTATATTGGTATTTCGATATTACATTTTTCATATCCTGCATCTGATTGATGCAGACCAATATTTTTTGCAGCAGGACCTATAGATAAACTGCGTTATTTAATGCAAAAATGATATTTAGGTGGGATATTTTTGAAAGAAAGAAAGAAAGAAAGAAAGAACATTTAATTTGGACACAGCACAGAGACACAATTACAATAATTAAACAACATAAACACAAAAACAAACATACCTAACTAAATTAAAAAACAAAAAAAGAAAACTTTAAAAACATTCATATAATGTGTCTCAGGACTGACCCAAATGGGTTCCAGATCAGCGTAATGTCAAACACAGGTAAATTGATACCCGTGTTTGACGCTGGTTTTCATCTGGCACCCCTGACCATTTCACGGATGTAAATCGTCAAGTGTCCAACCGTAAATGTGTGTGCATTAGTGTGTTTGTGTGCGTTTTTATACCTTATATTTTTTTTATTTATATATGTCATCGGTACCTATGCAAGAAGACCAAACTTCCGTTTATGAAAGCAAGTTATATGCTGTGATTGGCTGTTAGTTTTTTGGTCAACCAGAAACATTAGTTAACAACACATTCTATGAGGGCTACTGTAATTACGCTCACCAGTTGGCGCCACTGGAGCGCGAAGTCGTGGAGTCTGTCAAAGTTTATTACTAGGTCCGACGCCGAAATATTTTGCACCTCTTTTTCGTCACTCGGCTTTTAAAGCACTGATAGTCATTGATTTGTAACTCACATTTGCCATAATAATCGGAAATATTGGAGCATATAAAAATGTGCACAACATTTAAAGTATCATTCAATAAACCCGCATATCCCAGTAACAAACTATGGAATTTGAAATTCGGAGGCAAAATTACTAGCGGTAGCCTCCGAAATCTTATAAATTAATTAAAAAGCTTTTCGGAAACCGGGGATTAGCATTTGGAGGTTTTCCGTTTTAGTACAATGTTTTTTAATACTTTATATGGCGACTGTATTCTCAAATGTTAGTTACACGGTACAGTACAGACCGTTTGCATTGCACAGGATCCGATTTGATGACTGGGCACTATTCCAAAACGTAAGCAAATTTGAGAATTGCTCGGAAAATCCTGTAAAATAGCCTGCCCTAAACATCTTACGTTGGATCTATTTATAATTTACATGTCAGGAGCATTGGTGCTCTATATTTCATGTAAAGGACAAATGATATATTTCTCACAAGAAATATTTTTTAAGTGGTATGCTATCGTACCTACAAGGCTACAATACACGTTCGTGGAACTCAATTGCGTCAAAACTTTTACGATTAAGAGGCATAAATAAGAATAGTAAGTAAAGTAATAAGAAGAATCAGTCGAAGATTATCTTCTTTACCTTCTTTGCAATTGTTAATAATGTTATTTATGTATACTTATCCTCAGGTTTCTGAGCATTTTCGTTTTTCGTCTGTTTCTTAGTATTCTCTCCAACATTTGAAATTGGTAATCAACTCAATTTATATTTCGCCTCTTTTAAAAACCAATATGAGCAATAAAAAAACCTTTACTATAATATCAATCTCAAAAAAAATTGTATGAGGATATGTCCATATATCCTAGTTACAGAAACAAATGATTTAAATATAAGTATCACAAATTGTATTTTTCCAATATGTACTTTAATCAATATTATTGTGAAATAATGTGACTTGGCAAATTTTCAGGCCTACGAAACACTTTTTTTTTGCATTGTATCCCCGAAAATAGAGCTAAAGAGAAAAAGCTGTTCTGGTCCTTTTATGATATGAAGAAAGTAATAAAACATAATATTTTCAGCTTGAAGCCGCTCAGGCTAGTCTAGCCTGGTCTAATCTCCTTTGCCGATCCAATATAAAGAACCTCCATTCGAGCCAGTTACACGTCACTCACAAAGTTATGAACCGTTTGTTCAGATGGCTGCGTGGACGAGATGACAAGCAGTTAATGCAGTGTTCTTGCATTCGCGGTACTATGAGAATGCCCAACTTTAATTTGCTACACACCACATTGTTAAGCTGTCTAAACTGCACAGCACCCTTAGGAATCGTTAAAGAATTTGCTTATCATATTGTTGGTATTATTTAGAACAGTCGTTTTCAGGAGATTGTTGCTAAAAAAGAGAACACTTATATGATCTATTCTTAAATCGTAAAGTGGTCAATTCGGAATCCTAGAATAAGGCAGATAAAATATATTGGGTGTTTAAAGAAATTATCAGAAAAGGACCATATTTTTACAAAAATACTTACCATTTTTGCCATAATAGGTAAAATAACATAGTATTCAACCTTCATAATTCTATTTCTCATTCCCAAGAGAATTTCAGAGTTTACAGAAATAAATCTCATACCCATACACCCTGGCCGGAAACAAATATATGTTAGCACTACAAATATTTATGTATGAGAGGATTAAACCCCCGGCCCTTTGCGTAAGAAACTTGGCCAAAGACCGTAATGCCTTCTTATGACGCGGAAATAAATAATAGATCAATTAGATCAAACGTTTGTGAGCTTACTGAGCTTTAAGATTGATCTAATCGAGATTAATATCAAAATCAAAGCTCACATTTGATTAGCGAATGCTAAATATTGCATATGAGAACATGTTTTGAATCCTCTATGTCCTTGTCATATGCCTTCAAGTTACGCGCTTATTCGCAGTGAATTTAAATCCTTTAATAAACAAATTTTAAAAAATCTCTATCATACATTTATTAAACACATGACGTTGTTAGCTGTGAGATTAATACGTATTTCCAACAGTTCCCACGTCACAAACCCGCAGGTTTCGTTTACAAAAGCCGGACAATATATACCATTGTCATGTTACATGCCAAAATCATTACGCGTTTGGGTCCAATGGGAACGGTACATACTACATAATTGTTGACTAGTTCAATAGGTATCTATTAATTATGTGTCGCGTAATTCGAACCTTTTCCCAATTAAGGCTGGTATTACATTATTCTGACGCTCAGAATCATGTCTGCCGCGAAATTGTAACAATTTTGCACCGTAGCTGTTGCAGGTAATTTGGGTTTGGATTCTGTCCGATATGTTTGCGTTGATATGAATATATTTTGTTGATGGATGTACTGTAACTTTGCTGATAATGTTACGTGGTTATTTTATGACTACACATTAACCTATTATTTAGTTTGATATTATATAATACTTGCGACCTGCCCCGGCTTCGCACGGATAGACAATAACTTAATGAATTATACACATAAACCTTCCTCTTGAATCACTATATATATCATCACTCTATCCATTGGTTAAAACCATTTGAAAATCCGTTTTGTAGTTTTTGAGTTTATACATACAGACAGATGCAGTCAGGGACTCTGTTATATAATATGTATAGATAGATCATTATACCTACCTACCTACTCATATTTTTAATTGGAATAAGTTTCTGTTCAATTAATTTTATTCCAAACATTTTCCAATAGTTACCATTTCTAACTTATCGAGTACGATATTTTATATGGTATCTACTAGGATCACTCTATATCCTACGGCACTATATATTAATCAATATCCCAAATATATACGGTATCTTAGTTAAAAAGCCAACATTTGATAAATAGAAGTACTTAATATTCCCGCCACTACTATATCCATGCCATGTCCTATACGTGAATATACCGTTTTGTTTTAAATAATTATGAATACTCCTCACGAAATATATTATACAAATCCATGTCCTGTATTAGATCACAAAAATATACAAGAATATATTCGCAAATGAGTTTGTACTACATGTAGACTACTACCCATTCCACATCCAATAAAAAGATTGTTTTCGCTTTAATCAACGCAGCGCAGTAACAAACAGTTGTGGAGTTCCGTACTAAAATCTGCACTACAGAAGCAGTACCGTACTTAACTACTTATCTCGCAAGCCACAGAAAACTGGTTTTGTAATCAAAATATTTCTTTCTTACACGATGTTAATGGTAACTTACTATCTAATGTGTGTGAAATGACTCCTGTTAACGATTTTTTGTAGGGATGTGTATTGTTGTTTAAATATTTTAAAAAAGAGGTTGTAAATTTTGTGTGTGGATGTGACTTGTACGGGAGAATGAAGCATGGAACCTTACAGGTACAGCATAGACTAGGGAGAGGAGAAAGAACGCATACATTTGTAATACTTTATTTAATAGTAATTTATTCAATATTATATTATTTTTATATTTAACTAACTGACCGTCCTGGCTTCGCACGGGTGGTGATACTTTCAAACATTTTCATGTTTTTTTAGTTTTAGTTTAAGAACTACTTTGTCCTTACAATAAGGATCATAACAAAAAGAGAATTATCTGATTTGGTGCAGCCGTTCGGTAGTTATGGCGTGACCAAGGAAAATCGGGATTAATTTTTATATTTATATGGCCCTTACAAATAGCACTATAATATGAAAATTACAAAAAAAGAGAGGAAAGAGTTCCTTAAAAAATACATTTTAAACTACGTTTGAAACCACAGGCAGAAAGTCAATCTGTGTGTTGACGTGCATATTGCATCGGCTCTGCTAAAACTACAAGTTATATCAGTTCCTACATGTAAAAACTTCTAATATTCCGTAAAAAAAACAAAAATCCATTGTGTTTCTCAGCTGTTCACATTATATTACAAACAAATTACGATCGTAAAAGCTTTCTATCGCTCCATATTTTACTAACCCTTTAAACTGCTGCCGTATTCGCAGTGGGACGTCTAAATAAATACGTACATTGTTGTACAGGTTAGATCCCTCATAGCAGGCTAATAAGCCCGTTCACACAGTGCCCATCAGATTTAACTAATCCATTCAAATGTAGTAGGTACTCCGCGTGTGTGTATCAAGTTGTTTATCTGCATGGTTGTTTGTAACGCCATCATCGTGAAACTACTGAATAGATTTTGATGAAATGATGTAAGGAGTAAACTTGAACTTCAATAAAGGACATACGATAATTTTAGGGCAGGTACCGATAAAAGGCTAAGCTGGGATTCGACCAACAGATAAATAAATATACTAGCTGTCCCCTGCGACTTTGTTCGCGTGTTTTAGTTTCAACGGTTTTTCATTTTTGCAACATTTTTCATTTATGCTCCGCTCCTATTGGTCGTAGCGTGATGTTATATAGCCTATAGCCTTCCTCAATAAACGGACCATCCAATACAAAAAGAATTTTTCGATTCGAACCAGTAGTTCCTGAGATTAGCGCGTTCAAACAAACAAACAAACAAACTCTTCAGCTTTATAATATTAAATAAATATAGAATATAAAAGAATATATGAGTGCATGTATAATCACCTAAAATGCAAAAACCGTTAGCTCAATTGATATGAAACTTTGCACACATATAAAGGACGATATCATCAATCCAACGAACATAGTTACGTTACTTCCGGATAGGTGGCGCTGGTGGCAGTGATTTTCATATTTGAACCATAGGTTGAATGGCAGATTTATTTTAGTGGAAACAAAACGCACCGGGCTTCTTGTATGTCATAAATTGTATTTTAAATAAGCAACCCTACTAGATTAAATTTATTTGAATAAGCTTCTTTTAATTCAGTTGTCATATAATATATACTTAATTTTAATTGTGTAACCTAAACATATCCAAACTTACAGTTCAATAGCTTATAGTACCGTTTCATCACTGTGTGACATAAGTGCCTCAGTGAAACTGCAATGAAAACTTATTTATTACGCTCGACACTGCAATAATTCTGTTTCACCATGCCCCATTTAACAATACGTGAGTTTGGTAAATAGGTGCGTTTCCCGTATCACAATTACGAAGCCACTTACCGGCTTTTATATCTATTCTTGTAACAAATTCATTAAATCAGAACAATTATTTGAAAAACTTATAAGAAGATTGTTTACAAAAAAAATCGAATTATAAAACTGTATTCTACATGCGAAAATTGTAAAAATTTTGATGTTCATTTCTTGGTTCGCTCATTTATTATTTTCAAAAGTCGCCTGTAAACAAGCAATGTATGTTGCAATATAAGCAGATATGAATATAATTAATGACATAGTATATGAGCATCTTCCCTAGCTTCGCTTTAAGCCAGAGAATTAACCCCTCTATATGCCCTTAGTTACAATCTTGCTTAGTCTAAACGCCCTTCTGCAATGCTGCTTAGTCTAAAGTTCTAAGCCTAGCTTGAGGCGATCGCTAAATTCTAGCAAAATTTTCGGCTAAGCTAATTCAACGCTTCTAAAGCATTCGGGGTTTAGATAAGTTTGCCTCCGATTATAGTCTGCTTATTAACGTTTCTGAAAAATCGCTAGTCGGTTTTCTGCTTCTATGTGTCGTTCAAAATACAGGTTGTTAATAAAAATACATTTAAGTAGTAAAAAAAGTTATGATTTTCACTTTTGCGATTTGAAACCAAATTATTAAAGCACGATTGCTTATACATAGTTTTACGTATAATAAAAATAGTAGGTAAGTAGTTCAGTAAACTGCACTACAGATGTTTAGTACACTACAAACGTCGATAATATAGATACTGCTAAAAAAATACAATTAAATTAATTAAATTAAATTAAATTAAGAAATTTAAATCAATTGATTTAAATTTCCTAAAAACGAGTCTATTATTTCTTTGAACACAAGCTTGGATTAAAAAAACAATCTAAACGTTACCAGCACTGTTTTTTTAGAGTTCTGATTTTTTTTATCAAAATGTTCTGTTCTTGTACAGTTGTCGTTTTCTACTTCTGCTTATCAACCAGCTCGGTTATAAGCTAGAAGGCTTTACATTAATTAATGTGCACATAAACTATAACGGCCAGCATAGAGAAAAGATCAAGTATGTAGTGTTACCAGTATTTTCAGTGATTCTTCACGATTATGTAATGATGAAAGAAACATTTTTCACAAGACAAAAGAGTATCTCAGTATAGTCTATAAATATTCCTGACTTCGGCGCAAAAACCCCAGAGGTCGCTGACATCGAAACCCAGCCTTAGGGTGCGTTTAATTCCGTTCCACAAATTATTTCAACCAAAATATTGTTTGCTTAAACTGTTTCCGTATATTCTTATAATTATTAAAATTGTAAACGTCATTGAAACTTATATTTATCACATTAAATCCTTTTTTATTTTTATTTAAATTATAAGATTTTAGATTCAAAATATCGGAATGAAAGAATATCGTGACTAAAGTGAACTCTACTTAATAGACTGAGTAGATACTAGATATAACTCGATTATAAGTTAAATAAATATAATATCACGTGAAGTCGTTATCCTCAATACCGATGGCCTAGCAACTACTTCAGCAAAAATTGTTACATCATATTTTAATGCTTACACGAATAATAGTGTTATAAACAAAGAAAAAGGAACAACTCATAGTGATATATAATGTATCAGTAAATTCTACACATTTAGAAGTTCCATATACTTATTTATGTATCACTCATTAATTTTGACATCCTTTAATAAAACACTAAAGGTCCATTTATACTGACTTTCATACGTAGGTACGAAGTACGCATTACTATGCGAGTGGTGTTTGCAGTCGATTTCCAGTTTTGACGCTAACCACACGTTCAGTGTATCAAGTACCGGCGTATAATGTCCCAGTTTTGCTGGAGCGACATGAAACACCGTTTCAGACCGGCAACTCATTGAATTATGTACAGCTTTGAAGCTTACTGTAACCAAACATTAATATCCTGCATACTTCCATCTTAATTAGTCATATCACAGAACATGCTACATTCCACACATTTGCAAAATCAATTTATTTCGCAATCCATTAAATCACGTATCGCTTCAATACTTATACTTGCCCAGTTCAGAAAGACCCCTGGCGTTCCCCGCGGTCTCATTGTTGCTGGAACTTAGAGAGGGCTTAGAATAGTATGTCGCATGTCTTAGTAAATTGGCCGACAATAAAAGTTACCCCATGTTAAGTACAATGCATGGTGCAAGGGGCTGCTACCCTTATGGGTACCGGGAGATTATGGGGACTGTCATGGGAGGAAATAGTGTTCGAAATCACTTGTGCGATATATTTGTTGATGTGCGTGTAACGGTGGGTAGCCATGGCACGTATGCAGTTCTTGCCGACTGATTAAACATCTAGTATATTTCTTAAACCGTCTCCCTTTTAGATAGTTATTCGGAGATCGGGACGCGCGTCCGTAAAACAGATCGATAACACCTAATCCGGAATGTTAGAGCAAGGCTATTTTTTAAACCGTTCGGTCACTAGGGAGCGAAATAAACTCAACATCTGAGATGAAACTTTAATTTTGGATGAATTTTAAATTTCTCAAGACTACTATAAACAGAAGTCTTGAAGTCAATGAAAGGATTATTAATAATTTGTTCAAGAGTAATGGACGTGTCAACATTCTAATCATTTTACGCTCTTAAGATATTAAACAATGTTATTATATATATATATACCCGTTATACCCATTTCTTAACTGATACTATATCAGTTAAGAAATGGGTACTTATTGTATTGTTAAAAACTATTGGCCGAAAACTGAAACATCAATCAGTTTTAAGTCACCGTTAACTATCAAGTTGTCTCTGTCACTTTAAGTTGTAACGTAGCGACAAATAGACATTCAAGAACGTCTTAAAGTTAAGTTGCGTTACTGTATTCAAGGATATGATTCTCAATCGAATAATTGTTTATTGATTCATAGTATAGGTAATGTAAGCCAAAGCTCTAAATTCACAAAGTTAATAAGTAGGTCGGTATATACAAGACCCTAATTTTAATTTTGAACTAGCTCTTCAATTGACACATAACATTGTTATGTAATAACTATAGGTAATTATCAACATTCTTGTACATTTTAAAAATTTAGAAATATATAAGTATTTTTATCAGTTGTCTGGTTGCCATAGTACAGGCTCTGCCTAGTTTGGGATCAGATGGCAGTGTGTGAGTTGTCCGAAAAAAAAAAAGATGTTAAATTAATATCACACCAAGCCACAATATAGGTAGAAAGCAATGAAGAATCAACTGAACAAACACTTATAATAATAAATATGTTATACAAACCACTACATATTATTATTTGCATATAATTATTTGCTTTAGCCACATTACATTGGTTTTATGATGTTGCACATAATCCAGATAACTCGCAAAATTGTGGAGCCAAAAAAAATAACCATATGATATTATTGTTATGAACTAATAGAGAAATTGCGTCTGGATTGTTGGGTGACAGGTTAATTATTATTGAGGCAAATGTTTTCATAATTAGCATCCTCGCGTTTGCTGGGCGTTATTATCTTTGAGATCGCTGATTAAGAAGACGCATATTAGATCAATGCCCTTACTCTCTAATTTAAATTTAATTCTAATACAATGCCAATGTAAAATTGTTATTCATTTAGCCGGCACACAGTACAAAAAAAAACTGTCAATGTTCAGATTCCAGTCAGTTCCTTCCATTGACACCTTTTTTTTAAGAAAACTGAATCCCTTGCCTGCTAAACTAATATAAACTTTCCATTGAAATTGTATTAGAATTAAAATAAAATTGAAGAGTAAAGGCACAGGTGGGTCTGAAGGTACTAGCATGTTTAAAGATAAGTTATCGCTACCAAAACTTACGCACAAAGCCTTTCTAAAGTAATGCAGTTAACGATGATACTATGAGTTTCTGCGAAGTAGATGATAAAATAAATAAACAAATTATTCGAACATGAAACAATAAATAAATCTATTCTTAACTTGCTTATAGGCAACTTATTACAACGTTATATTACACTACCCATAGAAAACGATATTTTGCAATCTCATTCACGGAATAAATCCAGTGAACCCCATAGTCGCCCTTACGACTCCTGAGGGACCGGCTTATGCTAGTACGATACATATATACGCAAGACAAGATCCACACAAGAAATGTGTTACCTTTATCTTTAATATGTAACATTACGCTCTTTTTCTCATAGTTCTACAGTTCATATCCATATTTTCCCAGATAGCAGAACGCTTGCTATTACTTACTATACACAAATTAGTCAGTGAAGCTTGTCTAAGTGCTATATATAGCATTGACGGAGTAACTAAGCTAAACTTGATTGAGCAATTGTCTAAAACTCTAAACAATGAATGAAAGAAACCGTTTACTTTTGAACCTCTCCTAACTTCTCTCACTCTTTCCTTTTTCTTCTAGTGATTGTCCAATTAACGACGAAGTACATATATCTTTATATTTTTCATTCTCCTTCGCGACCTAGTTAAACCAGATTCCAATCCACTCTTGTAAATTCCAGAACCACGACCAACCTTACTCTCTAGCTTACCTTGACTTAATTCCTTCCAAATAGAAACATGTAATATACCGTATAAATACGTGAACTTGTGATACTAGGCTTCAATTAATGTAAAGTTATGGGAAGCCTTGGAGTTATTGAACCGGCCATCAATATTAGGTTAACCAAATTCAGTCGGCATTTGTTTCAGTGGATTTGGCATGACTTTTATGTTTGAGGATAATCCTTTCAATTAGGTGTATCCTGACATATTGTTACGGTTCGATTTGCTCAGGGGTGAGGAAAGGTGGAATCCATTTTTTATTTTTGCATGGATTAACTTTTAAATAAAAATCTTGAATATACTACATTGTTTGAATACCATTTTTATAAATTTTTTATAATTCTAAATATTCTTTTATAATTATAATTTTATAATTCTAAATAGCGAAAATAATAAATTATAAAAGATCCATAAAAATATCCATAAAAATGTTATTTTTTCTGATAGGTCTGGTCCCAAGTGAAAGATAAGGCGAAGCACTGCAAAGTTTAAAACCATAGTGGTTAGCTGGTAAGAGTTCTCAAATCGTCATGGACGATTTCGACGAGTCAAAAACAGTTGTTACCTTCGGGGATATGTAAAAGGTAAAAAATAATGAAGAAACACTGCGTTGTTTAAAACCAGTAAGGATCCAGCATACCCCGCCGTCTTTTGCAGCGCGGATAAAGAAAATGAGGATTTCCCCTTTTCCATTAATGAGAAGGTAGACTTAAACTACCTATGGAACAGTGTTGTCAGTTATTGTAGCTAGCCGAACCGCCTACAAGGATATCCTAAACGTCAAAGCGCGAAAAGTTGCTGTGCATGTAACAGGGCATCTCTGCTTTGTTCTCGACAACTAATACCCACATAGTACATATGACCTATTTCGTAAAAAATACGAAGAAACATGTTCATGAAGTTACATTTTGTTGGTTCCATTGACAAAAGTTATTTGAAAAAAAAAGGACAATTTATAGAAAAAATACTTTTTACATAGTACGCTAGTAAAGCTCGGAATCGTTGTCCAATTATTGCGATCAGAAATGTTCGTACGGTAACGAAAAATAAATGAAACGCGTCATGTATGGTGGACCACACAACTGTAGAAATTGCATATTACAAAAATAAACCTTGAAAGCCTTGACTTAATAAATAATAAATGTGGACAACATCACATACATTGCTCTGAACCCAAAGTAAGTAGCTAAAGCACTTGTGTTATGGAATTCAGAGGCAACGAAGGTACCACAAACACCCAGACCCGAGACAATGTAGAAAAGTGGTATTTCTACATTGACCCGGCCGGGGATCGAACCCGGGACCTCAGAGCTGACGGCACCTTGAAAACCGGTGTGTACGCCACTCGACCACGGAGGTCGTCAAAAAACTTAAGGGTGTTGTTAATGTCAAACTATTTATACTAGTGAGTGATAGACTGTTCCATTAGCTGAAAAGTGGACTCTTTTTAGTGTTATAGTTTAACGAATACTGGACCCGATTCTGTTAAAAAACCACTAAACTTATTTTGCATCATCCCATCGCTATCATTTTCACTTGTACATAATTAGAAAAGGACAGACGAAAATTAAAGCTGTCAAATTTAGTTCCGACTAAAATTCTCATACAAATTGGCCGAGACGCAGAAACATGTCCACTAAAAACACAGTGATGTTCAGCCGAAAAATAGTTTGACATTTCTAAATTAGTTGATGTCTATTGCCGTCCTTTTCTCACACTGTATGTTCGTAAAATATAGCAATGTTTTAATTTTGATTTAGTTTGCGTACAAAGGAATCACGCCCTTATTTTCATTGAATGTAAACTTATTTAGGTCCCTAAATAGGTAAGTTCGTCAGGTGCATTATATCCGCGTTTGTTACCTATAATAAGAAAGTAGATAAATCAATCTTAGACCGTTTAAGTATAATCTTTGTTTTTTTTTTACTTCTGTCGTGTATTGTTTGGATTTATATGAAATAATTAAACTTTCTAATATTTTAACTGTATTGTATTCGTGCAAGTTTTGCTATTTTTTTTTACAGTTCCTACACAACAATGAGCATTTTTAGAAACAAATATTGAAAGATAATTAACTTTGATAAACTTCCTGATGCCGTAATAATAAATGTTTTACTCACTTTACTTGCGGAAAGAAACTTTTGGAACAATTATTTCATAAGGGACGAACTGTTGACAAGTATTTTGTAACAAGTCGTCCAAGCAATGGTGTATATTATTTAACTTCGGTTACGCAGCATCAATATAACGACAAAATTAGACTAAACGACGACCGTCAGTGTAATAATCAGGACTAATATTATAAATACGAAAGTATACTCTGTCTGGCTTTCTATCTGCCTGTTACGCGTTCACGGCTAAACCGCTGAACCGATTTTAATGAAACTTGGCATAGCTTTAATCCCAAGAAAAGACATAGGCTTACTTTTACCGCAATAACCGACATCCACGCGGGCGACGAAGCGGGCAAAAGCTAGTATCTCTATAAATGCAATGTTGAACGCAACACTCAAACAATATTTGACATTTCAACAATTACGTATTGACGTTTATACTAATTAAACATACCACACACAATGCCATTGAGACACCTACCTCGTCATCAAAATCAATTGCTTAATACCGATAATATCGCGTAATCTAAATTCAAATTAAAAAGGTACCCATAGAACAAGTACCAGCACCATATTGCAGTATAAACGTCTTCTAGTTCTTTCGTAAATAGTTTAATATTTAGACTTTAGTAGTAGCCGTTAAAAACAACCTATTTGAATAATGTGTAGCCATGTATTTGATTGTGCTAGTTTGTGACGGAAGCGTACTTTCACGCACGAACGCTCGGCGATGGCGCGATGGCGGGTCAACTTATACCATCTGTCAACCTAATACACTTATGTTTTCGCTAACATTTTAAATGGCTGAACTTGCTAGTTGCATGCTAATCTCTACTTTATCATTTATAGTTACGTATCAAAATTGTTAAGCACGACTCCCGCACTAGTGTAAATAATTGCACTGCTTAGAGATTAAATAATCGATTTGGTTACCAACTAAATTATCCCAAATGGATGAATGGTCTTTCCAATGAAAATTAATAATTATAAAAAAAATATATATCCAAGTCAATATTGTTTTAAAATTTTTCTTATAGAACAATAATTTCATGCGTACAATCGATGTATAATATTCGCTACAATAATTAATTAGATAGGTACTACAATAGGGAATACACATTAATGAACATTTAATGACTTAATAAGAAATGTAATTAATTTAAAACCAAAATCGTACCTACTAAACAAGATAACGTGGTACTGAGAAGTGTAGCGAATTAAATTGTATTTGCAGACAATGCTGAAGTTATATAGTTCATTCTGTGATAAAATTCATTGCATACCATAATAACACAGTATGCGGTAAATCGTACAAATATTTGTCCTCGACTCAGAGAATCAAAGCTCCTTAGTGACTGACTGAGTATTAGTTTTCACGAGGGCTCAACAAATGCGAACTTTTTGCTTTTATTAAGCGGATTAAAATCTACGTTTTTTGGTTTTAGAATTCAATGCTCAATTAACCCTCTAGGTACGAGAGAAGCGCGAATCAGTATAAATTCACGGAATTTTGAAACGAAATCTTGTTTTAAACAACGGATCTAACTCCTGGAATTTTGCTTGTTCGTAAGAATACAGTTGGGAAATTTGTTTTAATTTCTGGGAAATAGATAGTTTTGATTGCTATCTACATAATACTTTATCTAGTGATATTTAAATATATTATTATGCAGCTTGTTCCGACATTTTAATTGTAGTTTATATCATTATTTCTAGAACGTTTACAAAATGGAGTATGGCATAAGGTTACTATTATGGTGATATTATAATGCGTAGGAACGTCAATAATAATGACGTATTTTCTTTAAAGGTCGAAGGGCATTTTGTGACACAGTTGTAGATATTTTTTTTCGAAATATTGAACTTTTATCGGTGAACACGCCCACGTCGCAGATAATTCTAGTATTACAACAAAGAAGAAATGAGAATACTTTTTACCGGAAATTTGAGAACTTCACACAAATAAAGCCGCGGGCATTTGTTAGTACTTTGAAGAATTATGTGAATTTTTATAATAAAATTAATATTTGTAAATTACTTTACTATTTGTGTAGAATTAATGCAAAAAGTATTTCTTTGGTATTGATAATAAAAGCAATTTTATATTTTTCAATAAAAACAATTAAATAAACACTCGTTCCTTCATACAAATCTTTGCAAAACAATTATTATTCTCTTAATTATTGCTAATCCTTGCCCTGATTCTCCTTTTTTTAAGCTTTTATTTAAATCACTATCTATAATCTGTGTTCTATATTAGGACAAAATCTGTAATCAGTGTCAAAGCAAATAGGGATAAAAAAAATCAAAATTCAAATTAGTTTTATTTAACGTTGTTTATAACTAAAAAAAGTTTAGAAATACTATTGCGTTCGTTTGTTATGTAAAAACTGCTAGTGCCAACATTAATAGTCTGTTCAAAAGATTGGTTTTAATACGAAACGAGGGTCGTGGAATATTCCCCAAACCTATACCCTTAGTCACCTGATACAACAATCACAGCTGACGAAAGGGTGAACTGCTGAGCCGACTATACATATGTACACGACTAGATATACACACATACGGACATGGGTATATGTAAATAAGGTATGAGATATCTTTGTTGTTCATGAATTCCCACAATCCAATTATGTAAGTAATAGGCATGTTTCCTATTTTTTTTTATTGTCCGCCTTATAGATTAGTGAATTTTATTAGACACGTATATTTTCTTTTTCCTGCAAACAAAAAATGATCAATATACAGAGAACGGAAATTACGCGTGACGTCACTCCTCGCTACGATTTTTACCAAGGCGTGGCGTCATAAGCCCCCACTCCGAAACTTTAAAGCGCTGTATCTTTGTAATTTTTTATTGTTTTGATAAAAGAAAAAATACCTGTCTAATATTTTTTTATTATCTAACTGACGGACTAAATAGATTTTAACTTTTCATACCCAGTCAACATCCCTATTTAAATAATAAATTAAGAAACAATGTTTTTGTTTGTGTATAAAAATGTTTAATAAGTAAATAAACATATTTAACAATTCAAAATGTGATCTTTCTTTTTTTTTTTTTTATAAAACAATTCAATAAACAGTAAATCAGTAATTAGTAAAGGGAAATTAATAGACCAAAATAAAAGTAGACTAAGCGAACAAGACTTTTAATGACGAAGCCTCTCAAAAAAAAGTTTGTTTGTAAAACATTTGCTTGTAAAAAAATTGTTTTCTATTAAAAAAAAAAAAAAAAAAACTATAATAAATTCAAAATATAATGCGATTGGCACCCCTTTAAATTTGGGTACACTTTTTTGGCTTCATGCTTAGAGTGCGGCGCCCGTTTAAGGATTATTTGGATCTTTCAGTAAATCTATACTAATATTATAAAGCTGAATAGTTTGTTTGTTTGTTTGTTTGAACGCGCTAATCTCAGGAACTACTAGTTCGAATTGAAAAATTCTTTTTGTATTGGATAGTCCGTTTATTGAGGAAGGCTATAGGGTATATAACATCACGCTACGACCAATAGGAGCGGAGCATACATAAAAAATGTAGCAAAAATGAAAAACCGTTGAAACTAGAACACGCGAACAAAGTCGCGGGGGACAGCTAGAGTAAAATATTCAACCCGGCTAATGTATTATTTGCTACATTATTTCACAATACAAAGATACACCGTTAAGTTAATTAAAACCAAAATTGAATTATTTTTCGTTTACAATTTCAGTTTCAGTGTCGAACTGTTTATTTTTTTAAATACAAATCGTAAGTGGTTTTCTTTTACCGGTACAACATGAGATGAAAGAAATAAAATAGACATCATTAGAAACTTAATAAAGTAGGTATCTCGAATAGTCTAGAAAGAATGCAGACAGTTTTTTAGTGCCAAAAACTAACAAAGGAATGGACTGTTCTCGTGCTAAACTGTTGCGAGGAGGAAGAGATTTAGGAACTGTTCAAGATACTATTATATTTAAGTATACTAACTTTTGCCCACGACTCATACCAAGTTTTATCTAAATCGGTTTAGCATTATAGCCGTAAAAGAGTAACGGACAGACTTACCTTAACACTTCTAATATAAGTATGGATATGGATTTTTTATAAAGTAACATTTCATGGATTAAAATTAATAAAAATATTTTATTTTTCAGTTAAATTGGCCGCTTTTGCAAATGAACCATAAAGTTCAAAGCCTTTTAAAGGTTATTTTTTTATTCTAAGACGTACGTTGTATTTAAAATTTATAAAAAAAGTATACAGTAATAATCCTTATTACACGCTACCGCATTATTCATATTATATCCTAAAATGCTGTAGGTTTTTTATGGTATGCAATAAAGAATATTCTTTGTTTGCCTTTTCATTGTTGCAATAAGGTTTATTTTCGTAATTGGTTGATTTAGACGTGCAGTTTGTACGTTTTTTTTTTTAAATGAGTTTTACGCAGTTAGCCTGAGCGCAGGCTTTGACTGCTTCACCGGACTTTGCAGTTTGTACTTTATACTTATTGTATCTACCTGTGGGATTCAAAAATATTGAACAAAGCACACCTTTTCAACTTTGTAATGAACAATATTCGTAGCCTTATGCATACAAAAAAAATTATAGGTTTAAATTTCTAACCCTGATTCTCGTAAAGTTACTAGAATTTTTAATACAGATTCATCCACGCACTCTTTCGCCTTTATAATATTAATGACATGGAGATTAACACAAGCTATATTACAGCAAATCAGCTGTAAAATGATACTCTATGTTTGCATAGCAACAAGAAGTACTAGGCAGAATAAAACATGCCTGTACCTTAATTATTTAGTAATTGGAGACATCGCGTCGCTTGCAGATATGAACTAATACGGATATTATGCCGGTCAATCACATTTGCACGAATATCCACATTGTGAACAACATTGAAAAGATTATGCAAACTCCTTGCAGAATTCGCGATTTTTCAATGCGGTATTCGTGATTTTGCAAAACTTGTGTAAGATCAGTTTGCGAATGAATGAGATAGGGTCGAATATAGATAATGCCGTCTGTCACTTGAAGATGTAAAGTATCGACTGATAGAGATTTAAGCACGTCTTAATGTAAAATTTTGTCCGGTCTAGTGGTTAGCGACCCTCACTGCTAAATGTCGAGGGTTTGATTCCCACCAGGACAAATCTTTGAGTGATGAATATGATCATTTGTTGTGTGTCTAGGTATAATTTATTCATAATATGTATTTAGAGATTTATAAGTATGTTTATCAGTTGTCTGGTTGCCATAATACAGGCTATGCCTAGTTTGGGACCAGATTGCCCTTGTGTTTGTTGTCCGAAGAAAATATAACATAAAAAAAAATGCGTTTTAGTATTCGAGAGCTAGCTCTTTAAATACGTGCAAATATTCGTAAAGTGTACAAAAGTTTGCGCGTATGTAAGTGACCGGTGACCGGGGTATTACGATGACCTAGAGACTGCAAAAGGAGAGCAACATTACCTCCAGCGAGTGTAGCGGAGTGCAAATGGAGTCGCTTACGCAACCCACTGTGAGACCGAGAAAGTTCGTTTGGATAAAACATAAAAACAAGCTTATTTTGTATCTTTGTTACTAACATTAGGATTTTACTTTGGAAGGTATTACCATATTATTAGCCCAATTAGTTTCTTTGAGAGATTAGAGGGAACTAAAACTAGGGCAAACTTATTCCTACCTAAAAATAAGGAAACAAACTTGTAACTACATTGCAAAAGTCCTAAAAAAAAGAATGCAAGAAACTTTGAATTGTTACCTAGTTGTTAATTGAATGCCTATGCTTTAAAAACAGAATCCGCCTGCATTTCTTAAATACTAATTCCAATAAAAGAATTATTCAACGATATATTTTATACAGTGTAAACAAATGTAATGCGACGAAAAATTATTTCCGTCATTATATTCTTATTAATTTTATATCCTAAAATGCTGTATCTTTTGTGGTGTACTTCTCGACACCGTGCGAATTATGAGGAAGTTTCATTGTCTGGGGCCCACCGGAAGCTTGGACCATTTTTTCCAATGCCGATTGGAGACTAGTTAATTTATATATTTATAAATGTATTTTGTAAGTTAGTTTTTAAAGGAATAAAGGAAATAAAAATAGTAATTCACTGTCAAAAATTAAGGAAAATTTCAAACTGATAATATACTACATAATAATATACTCTAACCTAAGACTCGCTACTGTCATCATCTAGATGAGAAATACAACAAAAATAATAAAGAATAAACTCTCTTTTACATTGCCAAGGGAGTGTCTTAGAAGGGTTGTGCTCCCCGAACAAAAGGTAAGTTTTGTTGATCTTTTTACGGTTTTGCATGACTTGTTTGACGGTGACGTCAGAACAACCGTCTCAGCCATTTGTCATGGTCTTATTAGTACCAGAACCACCAGACAGATGCTCGGGGCTCCGTAACCATACGATAATAGATTTGCTATCTCTTTGCCTATAAAGAATGAGTGTAGTCGCGGAGCTAATAGATGGAACATAATTTGTGTTTATTTTAAACTATGTCAATGCCAAAAGTAGAAAAGGAATGTGTTTTGTTTTATAATATTTTTGCTGTCATTTACATAAGTATTAATAATACCTACTTCAATTTGTATTTAATTCTGAGGAATACCAAATTTTGATTCCATTTTTTTTCATAATGAATGTTACATAAATGTATTCTTTATTTTGATGTAATTTGATTAAATTGTATTCTAAATTTAATAACACTTTAATTTTAGTAAGTATCTACCTAATTTTGGAAAATTTGTGATGCCAGTGTACCAAATCTTCTGCCAATCTAGCAAAAGCTATTGGTCTGATTTAGGCCATGAGCAAACAGATTGAATTTGAATTATTTTGGGTGTCACCATTGTTGTAACCAAAACCAATACCCGCTATGAAATAAACCGTTACTTTTTATGGACGTTTAAGCGCTGTGCTGTTACCTGTCACAAAAATAGCGGCCACTTTAATTCTGGTTAAGCATGTCACTTGCTCTATTTTATTTATAATCAAGTGCAGAATTTTTTTAAGTCCTAAGGTAAATAAAGCTTTATTTATTACTGAATAAGGTATTATTAGATATCTTTACAATTAAATAAAAGTTAGAATTTTATTTTATATAGATTAATATACAATTTAAATACTATTGGGTAAACACTATTGTGAGCTATGTATTATTTTATACCTGGTTACAATAATAATAACTATTTATTTTGCATCAAAATATTCATAAAACTAAAGCAATATTAAGGTATGATTCTCGCTTACTGCAAAGTGGCTGTCAGTAGCAAAATATCTCATAATAAATAAAAAAAAGCAAATAAAAAAAAGAAATAATTAATAATTAAGTTAAAATTGTACGTCATATCAATCGATATTTTTAGTAATTTATAATAAACTTTGTAATTTTCGCAAACAATATGTGCCTACCTATTTCTAATAACAAATGAATAACTTTGTTGCAAAAATTTTGTCTACAGGGATTAGATCAATAGTATTATTACGTACTGAACGACGAACGCTGCCGTATTTACATAAACACGAAGGTAACTTGATACCTCTAGTCTTTGTATACAACCGGAGGCTAACAACGAACTGTTTATTTACTCCCCTATTCATAAACCTACCTTTGTAGGCACCTAAGTTACTTAAAAATAATCAATGATTAACTTAAGTGACCTATTAGCCAATGTATTGTCAATTTAAATTCTTGTGCCAATTTATGTTATTTTCACTTAAACAAACATCAACTTTATGACAGTTTAAATAAAGTTAATTTTGGACTGACTAGTACTGTTGAAAAAGTCATAAAAATACGATGTAACGCAAACTGAACCTTCTAGTTAAGCATTACAGTTGTTTTTCCTAAAACTCGTGTTTATTTACATGTTTGGCACAAAATTGCGAACGCAGTTTTATATAAGAATGATTTAAATATTTACAAACTTAACTAAATTAAACTAAACTTTAAATTAAAAAATTAATGCATTTAGAAATTATGTCAAAAATTCACCTTCCGCTGTCGACGTAAATGTACCCAAAATAATGGCGGTATTGCCACGTTGTATGACAATGCTTATCCTCTGGAATTTAATTGACTTTACTCTATAGAAGGTACATTCTTTTTTTTTTTATTATATGTATAGGTACTATCCACATCTAGATCAGAAATTTGATATCTATAATAATAATATAATAATATCTTGGGACATCTCACACACGGTCATCTGATCCCAAACTAGGCAGAGCCTGTGCTATGGCAACCAGACAACTGATAAACATACTTATATATTTCTAAATACATACATATTATAGATAAATTACACCCAGACGCAGAACAAATGATCGTGCTCATCACACAAAGATTCGTCCTGGGTGGGAATCGAACCCACGACCTCCGGTTTAGCAGTCAGGGTCACTAACCACTAGACCAACAGGCCCGTCGTTATTTGACTAACAACTAGGGTTTCAAACGTCCAATATACAATAAAATTATAATATTACAAAGTGAGCGTGGACTAGAAACTAAAAGAAATAACAGAAAAACTCTAAAGAAGCTTTAAGCCGATTTGTATAAAAAAGGCAGTAAAAGCTGCATCATTACATTCTTAAAAGATTTATTCTTTTAGTGAGTCTACGGGAAAAGTAAATAAACATTTTTATACGAGACAAGCTGCTCGCCCCGGCTTCGAAAGAGTGGACAATTATTTTTCAAAATATTCCTTAGCCTATGTTAATCAGAAATAATGTAGCATAGTACAAATGGTGAAAGAATTTTTGAAATCGGCCCCGTAGTTTATGAGTTTATTCGTTACATACAAATCTTTCCTCTTTATAATAGTGGTATAGATTATAAAGTATAGAAGTATAGATAAAAACCATTGTTTGTATTCAACCAATGTTGTTTCAGCGATTGCGTAAGTTTACTAAATATATGTAAGGATAATGCTCATTACAGATCATTGGGCATAATCCTCGGTGTTGGGCAACTGGCCGGTCTAGATAGCCGTCTCACAGGCGACCTTTACTTATTTAAATCAGCCCACAACGTGAAAGCACTTTAAATAATTCATTATAATGTCAGAGTTGTTACACATGGTTATATCAGCTACCTTAATGGGGATAGGAGACTAAATACGCATTTCAACGACAGTGAGGTAGGGTAAGCAAAGCTATTTCTTTGTCTTTTTTCATGCCGTATTTAGGTATGTCAATGGCAGACAGCAGAGGCTACATCTATTACAAAACATTAAGAACGCAGTACGAACTGTAAAATGAAAAAAGGGACATCCCGATCATATAAAAACTACTTCTTCTTGGTATCAAGATATTGCGGCCTAAATTACCTAAAAAAAGGAAAGTAATATATTATATAGCAGGCTTGTATTATTTTTTGTTCTAGCCCGACCTCATATCCACGCCCACATAAGGTAACCTCAAGCATATTTTTTAGCTGTAAAAGTCTTAATCCGAAGCGATACGACCAGCCACAGACATCCATCATTGAACCAATAACTCAGTGAGTACTTGCCAGTGTTGCCGAAGTCTGCCAAACGTGGCAACTGGAGATTACGCCAATATACGCCCCGCTGCCAGACCGTTCGTTACACACCAGCTTTTCGTATATTTAAAACGGAAATAGCCGAATAATCTAAGCATTGCATCGACCCATTGAAAAGATAATTTTATCGTCTTTTCAATGGGTTATGGCGATTACTCTTAGCAACGATTAGACCAGAGGAGACACTGTTTATTTATTAAGTTTATACAATATTTAAAAATAAATTACATTAATAATAAAGTCCTTTTGACTGCATAGAATACATTAATAATTTTTAATAACCAAAAAAAAAGAACCCAAATTACCCATAAACATAGTTACTATTGCATGGTCTAATGTTTCTATATTTTCTAAAAACCATCATAATATAACTACCATATGCATAAATATCTAGTAAATCTTACTCTGAAATCTGTAGATGGCATTAAACACTTCTATTTATGATTTGAACCTAAGCAGTTAAAAATTTACCTAAAATAAAATAAGCTAACGAAGAATCAGTGCACAATGTATCATACACCTAAGTGGACTGTTATTTAATTACAATAGAAATTCTTAAATTTAACTTTGATGAAAACGTGAAAACACTTTACATAAACTGTTGTCACAATCAAAGAAAATCATATTTCAAGTAAAAAGGTAGGCGAGTTCTTATAATTCCCTTCTTATATACCCTTTGACCTGCCTATTCCCGGACACAGGACGGTAACCGTACGAAATAACTTCGTCCCAACGAAATTACGATCCCGTTTCAATGTACTTTGTGTTATTAGTTCATGATTCCCGATATCAAATATTTATGTACGATGTAAAGAAGCAGCGTAGAAGTTTGGGAATAGCTATAGACAACGATCAAAGTAATAAATATAGTGCATGGATATTATGTAATTATAATACCGGCCTATACATGTCCCACTGCTGGGCACAGGCTTCTTCCCATGTAGAGAAGGAACGAGCATTGATCATCGCGCCTGTTCATTGCAGTTGGGCGGTTTCAGTTTTAGTTATTGAAATGAAGGTTTCCTCATGATGATTTCCTTCATCGATTGTTTTATTTATTTATTAAGGTAATTCCAACAGCATTACATACGTAACTATACGCAAAATTGTCAATTATGTCTTACAATGATTAACTCTCTTTAATACATACAACTTTCAAAAAGTCACATTGGTACCTATTTTTCTGCAGTAGGTTCGAACCTGCAAATCGGACCAGTAGTTCCTGAGATTAGCGCGTTCAAACAAACTCTTCAGCTTTATATATTAGTATAGATTAGAATAAAACCAACATCTAGAATTCGAAAGCTTTATGATTACAATCGAAAGCAGTCTGGAACCTGTATAAGGAAACAACAGACAAAAATATTAAGCGTTTTATGTTTTTGTACCGAATAGAAATGTATTAGTTTTGTTTGTGTGCTGATAGTATGTTGGTAAACGTTATCTTTACTTTATAAGGTCCGTCTTATCGGGTAATGTTTGAAGAGGCAAGTTTACAATACCAATAAACCGATTATTAAGGGAACCCATAACTTAGCTTTGTAAACTTTAGCCCCAAACAAATTCGATGTTTCTATGATACTACTATCAGTTATCAGAATACAAGATATTAATATTATTTATGTTAAAAATATTTAATAATAAAAATATTAAACCCAAAATAATACTTGTAATAAGAGATACGTATACACAAAATTACATATTTCCCGATTCCGCTCATCTATACTAATATTATAAAGCTGAAGAGTTTGTTTGTTTGACCGCGCTAATCTCAGGAACTACTGGTTCGAATTGAAAAATTCTTTTTGTATTGGATAGTCCGTTTATTGAGGAAGGCTATAGGCTATATAACATCATGCTACGACCAATAGGAGCGGAGCATAAATGAAAAATGTTGCAAAAATGAAAAATCGTTGAAACTAAAACACGCGAACAAAGTCGCGGGGGACAGCTAGTTCTAATATATGTCGTTGATCTATTATTATTATTTTTGCAGTTCTCATTCCAAATAACATTGAAACTCACAAGTTGCATACGTTATACATTACTCTCGACAGGTTTTGTAAAATATGTAATAGACTTACAATTTATCGCCAAAATAGGATAAATATTAAGTCGGTAGAGATGCCTGGGAATGAGAAGTTTAATTAGTCTGTTAGTTAGATAATATTAAAATATTAGATATATATTTTTAGATTCTGCCATTTAAATTGTTTTTTTTTTGTTCACCACACCTACATACACTACTATAAACACTATAAATCTTTGGTTTTTGAGGCGAATCCAACGATAACTTAACAGTCGAAATCCATCTAGCCATTTGCAAGATACGAGGCAATAACACCTTCCTTGGCAGTCGGGTAAAAAGTGAGAGCAACAAATTCCAAACCTTGTCCAACGCGTTGTAGACTAGACGATATTATTTTTTTATAAAATGCGCTATGAAGACACTGAAGAAGCGTTGTACGAAGCGAGCGATTACGCAACACAAGCATAGTATATCCCCGCGAACATTGCATATTCGCGTCTAGTTTCACTGTGAATTTTGATATTTAACGTTCATTATTGCACGTGTACGTCGATTTCATTGGATTTTATAACTTGTTACGTGTAAGTAGAGTAAGGTTTATGGCTGATTGAGATATATTTAGCTATTTAATACATTATCTGATGGGGTTATGGTTTTACTAGTTTTCACTATGATGCTAAATAATATGTTGTCTATAACCTTTTTTATATGTCGTAGTGGCCTAATGGTTTAATGAGCGGATTTAAGTGCACAAGGTTGCAGGTTCGAACCCATTACAGGCAAGTACCAATGTGACTTTTTTTAAAAGTTACATGTACTTTCTTAATTATTTTAAGATACCATTGACAATTGGTGAAGGAAAACATCGTGAGGAAATCAAGATTCCAAAAATTTTAATAATAAATTGCCAACCCGCAATGAGCGTGGTCAATGCTCGTTCCTTCTCTAGATGAGAAGAGGCCTGTGCCCAGCCGTGGGACATTTAAAGGCTGGTATTATTATTATTATTTTATCACCTTTTTTGATAATTGAAGGGCCAGGCCAATACTTTATGCAAAAAGTCCAAAATCGGTTCAGTAGTTTAGCCGTGACGGTGTCACAAACGTACATAACCTACAGGACGTGTATGTTTCAAATAATAGCTAGACCACAGGTTGACCTGCGTTTTTGTTATTGCCGGTATGGAAAAATTGGATTCGGTGGCATAGGTCCTATATTAAAGTAAATAAAATAGTAACGTAAAACTATCTTGCAGCCACGAATGTCCTATATGTTCATAACTGGAGATAGAATACATGCTATAATTATGAGTATACACCGACCTAATATAATTATATAATATATACACACTTTAATTTCACATTTTAATTTAATTATGCCCTTAATTGAGTTTTAGTGGGTGTATTCCCAACAAAACACAACTTATCTATACTAATATTATAAAGCTGAAGAGTTTGTTTGTTTGTTTGTTTGAACGCGCTAATCTCAGGAACTACTGGTTCGAATTAAATAATTCTTTTTATGTTGAATAGTCCGTTTATTGAGAAAGGTTATAGGCTATATAACATCACGCTACGACCAATAGGAGCGGAGCATAAATGAAAAATGTTGCAAAAATGAAAAACCTTTGAAACTAAAACACGCGGACAAAGTCGCGGGGGACAGCTATGTCCTATAAGTTCATAACTGGAGATAGAATACATGCTATACTTATGTGAATACACAAACCTAATATAATTATATAATATAAACACTTTAATTTCACATTTTAATTTAATTATGCCCTTAATTGAGTCTTAGTGGGTGTATACCCAACAAAACACAACTTATTTACAATATTATTATTGTATAATAACTTTCGTGAGGAGTATTCAAATTTATTTAAAACAAACGGTTTACTCACGTTTATTTTCGGGATCGCCCGACTAGTTTCAGACTCAATAGGAGTCCCTAATCATGAGCTGACGCGGCGGCGCGGTGGTGGTGGTGATGGTGGAGTTCGAAAAGAGTTGAGTCTGAAACTAGTCGGGCGATCCCGAAAATATACGTGAGTAAACCGTTTGTTTTAAATAAATATTATTATATACAATTACTACTTAGCCCTCTTCCTCTGTCCTAAATTTATTTGCTGTGACCGACAGGGTCCATATTGATCTTTTATGTTATACCACCTATTTACAAGTATGGAATGCAATAAAGAATTGAATTGAATTAAACATTGACATAAACACTATTGAAATTATGTCAAACTAGCTGCCCCAGCGACTTTGTTCGCGTGTTTTAGTTTCAACGGTTTTTCATTTTTGCAACATTTTTCATTTATGCTCAGCTCCAATTGGTCATAGCGTGATGTTATATTATAGCCTATAGCCTTCCACAATAAACGGACTATCCAATACAAAAAGAATTTTTCAATTCGAACCAGTAGTTTCTGAGATTAGCGCGTTCAAACAAACAAACAAACAAACTCTTCAGCTTTATAATATTAGTATAGATTTATATCTCTGGTGTAGAATTATTAATTTCGAACGAAATATATTGTTTATAGATACTTAGGTCTAAAAACGATGTCTGTTGACGCGACCGGCTCTGGAAATTGTTTCGTGAAGCCGCAGCAGGTATCCCAGTCATCTGCATCATACTGCGCCAGTGCTTCTAAAGAGGAATATACTTCTTGCATCTTGTCAATCAATCAAAAATAATTTAGTATAAACGCCTTTAATTACTTCAAGAAGATTTTTATAAACACAAATAACATTTGTCCTTAGAGTAAACATAGACAAACATTAAGTTTTGTGATAGTTTTAATAAAACGGCTCGCTTCGTTTTGACACTCATCTTACGACTGTACTTGTTCATATTAGTGCCAACAGTTCATACTCGATATGCTCACTATATAGTTTACTTATTTTTCTCTAAGGATTTTTCAGTAAAGCACTTGTATTATTAAACTCTAATTTGAAGTTGCTTTGTTCACTGCATGGTTAATACATAAACATTTATGACCGAATTATCTTAATATAATCTAAACACCAGCAAGTATTTAAGGTGAATTACCCTACCAAGGTAAATTAGTAAGAAAATAGTTTATAATCTTGTAGTAAGAGAAGGAAAAAGATTTATTACTTTGGCAGTAAGGTATGTCTACAGCTACACATCGCCGGCAAGACCAAAAGACAAGGCAAGCAGTCCTAACTCCTAATAACATACTGTGTTAACAGTGCCACTGTCATGAACACACTTGATGAGTCGACATATTTGTAGAAATACTATTTATGAAATTGAAAGCATTTGTCGAGCGCTATATCTTGTTGACATTTAGGATCTTAGTTGACATTTTGTCATAGTACCTATACAAAGTGGCGATGAGGGTATCACATTAACTTAAACACATGGTTTTAATCATTAATACGAAAAACTTTTACTAAAGAGACACGTACGAAACCGTGAAAATAAATCATCTGTTCCATACATTTATATCCACTTATGTCTGCAAAATTTATCGGGCAGCTATTTTTTTAGCGATTTTGTAGTATAATCAACACTACACTAACTACTATTTGTAAAATTCAAGATGGTTGTGAACGGATTTTAATGTATTATTTCTACTCTCGTTGACCATGGTTTAAATATATGATATCTTAAATACAAAATACTAACAATACAATAAATTTTCAGGACATCGACACCGCATCAATTTGTTGACCTATTGAACAGCTGATACAAACCCGTTTCTTGCTTATCGACGACTATGATTTAATAGCCACTTACTTCGCCAAGTGTACCACTTATACGACAAAATATATTGTACCTATTCATTAACTGAAAGTAAAAGTTATTTCGTTTAATAATACATGTACCTATGCGGTATGTTTTCTTTTACCCGTGTGTTTATAAACTAACTCCTTCTAAACGGCTGGACTGATTTGGATGGAATTTTGTGTGTTTATTTCAATGGGTTTCTGAATAGTTTGAAAATACAATTGGACTCGGTGGGTGGCGCAGCATACCAGTCATACCAACGTATGACACCGACCTTTTCCTACACGGCAGCGACGATTTTCATGATATTTTTTGTTTATGATCGAGTGGGTCTCGCTAGGTTTAAATTCACGAATGAAACCGGTAAGTGGCGCTGCTGTCGGTGTGTTGCTGATCTTCTTCTAAACGGCGGCACTGCTGACGATTTTAATGAAGCGCGGCTCTCCGGGCAAGCCATCTGCCGGGTCCGCTAGTTCTATTATAAGTCGCTATAATAAACTTTGTACTTTTGGATAGTTTGTAAGTAAGTTATCTCCGAAAATACCTACTCATCCCATTTTGGAAATGATTTCACTGACAAACCAAGCTACGATCATCTTTACAGCTGATGGCAATAAAATCAGGTTTTATGATAAAAAATATATGCCAATGCAAGTTAAGCCGCAGGTTTACATAATGTTTTTTGAGACTCAATTTAGATGCTATTAGCGTTATGCATAGCTCTTGTTCTCTGTGTTAGAGACTACACAATTCCGACAGACGCATACGATTAATATGACCTACATACATGTTTCCGATTCTAGACGGCTTTACGACAATTATAATGAAAGACTGATTGGATAATTAAATAAACTTGTTTAATATTAAATAAATAATAAATAAATGTATAAATATGGATAAGTAAGTAGCTAAAGCACTTGTTTTATGGAATTCAGAGACAAAGAAGGTACCACAAAAAAGACAATATAGAAAAGGGGTTTTCTACATTGACCCGACCGGGGATCAAACGAGGGATCTCAGAGCTGGCGACACATTGAAAACCGGTGTGTACGCCACTCAACCACGGAGATCGTCGAAAAATATTTATTAGTAAAATAGGAATCGACAGCTCTGTAAATACTTATACTATACATTTTATTTAACACGGGGTGTTATGTCTTGGTGTGCTGTATGATATCTGTAAAAAAAGACAATTGATTAACGCAATAGAGATCTTAGTAATACCCCTTTATTTATTAGCTGTTACCTAAAAAAAAATCGCCAAAGCCTATCCTTTTTTAGGACTTTAGCTCACCCCATACCAAGTTTCATACAAATCGGTTAAGCCATAAAAGCGTAACAGACAGACAGAGTTACTTTTGCGTTTATAATACTAGTAACGATGAATATATGTATGTAAACATAATTATCATGGTTATGTTATGTTTCACTATTCTGTCAACAGAGTGCGCAGCCATTGACATTGTAACAGAGGGCATATTTCCTCTAAGCAGTTGCATGACATGAATTGCACAGTAAGGTTTAGTTTAAATGTAAACTTGACATAGAACTGACTAAAATAGTTCTAAATAAGGCTTAGTCTGTGAGCTGGAATTAAGAAATGGGAAGGGATAAACGACTAAGAAAGAAAACACATTTTAAGCGTTTTAAGTTTACACTGTAGGTGCATGTAAATATAACTAATAAACACATGGGTTCGATAACTCAATACAGAAAAATATATTATTAATATTTGCTTTGCGTCTAGTCTGTATTTGTATATTAATTTATACGCGTACATTACAAAAGTTGGAGAATCCGAATACGTCAAAACCTTTAAATATGTAAATGTCATTGATTTATTGAATAGTAAGGAACCAATTGCTCAACAAAACTTTGGAATTAGAGCTACAATACTTTACACTCGAAAATGTATGTAGACATTACCATAGAGATCATGTAGGGTCTTTTGATTGCAAATGATTTACCCTACATCCCCTTAGCGGTTTGCCAGGATGTAACCAGTAAATTGTATATTCTATATACATACAAATAAATAAAATTGAAGTGTCTGTTTGTAATATTAAAATAACCGCTTTTTACTACATGCATATGAATGTATATTCGGTACATATACCAAAATAACATTTTTTACAATATTTGTCTGTCTGTTTGTTCCAGCTTATCTGGGAAAGGCTGGGCTGATTTAGACGGGACTTTCACTGGCAAATAGCTGATGTAATAAGGAGTAAATTCGGCTAATTCGAAAACGGAAAAAAAAACTAAATTAACTAAATAACATTTTTGTTAAATTCCACGCGGACGAAGTCGCGGGCACAGCTAGTTATTTTATAAAAATCATTATTAAAATATGACAAATTAGTATCAACACTGGAATTGTATCAAACCACTTACTGAAAAGTACCTAATCGCTTGATTTCTTTGAAAATTAGTTTTATGTTTTTTGTTATGAGCTTTATATAGCTTACTGGTGGGCAAGCGCCTTTTACAATCTGCAATAGATCTTACGTAGTATCTTACGGAAAACGAAAACTAAAATAATAAAACAGTAGACACTATAAACACTTTATTATGCAGTAATAGTTGCTCACACCCATTCTTAAAATATTCTAATCGTTTCGATTCCGAGAACTGAGTGATTTTAAAGTAAATCTTACTGTGTCATTAGCAAATGGTGCATTTAATACCAACATATCTCTCTTCGCAGAACACTCATAATGGATGTTTAAATGGACGAGTTTTAATTACAAAATGTCTGTATTAAACCAATATATACCACACATGTATATACTATATATATGTGTGCTATTGCTTGAGAATGACAGTTATCGCAGTAAAAAGGAGCCAATGGCCCCGATTCTGTTAAACCCATACTAAAATTATTTTAGGCCATCGGTATCTTCTTCACTTGTACACAATTAGAAAAGGACAGACGAAAATTAGAGCTCTCAAATTTAGTTTCGACTACAATTCTCATACAAATCTATCGACACGCAGAAACGTGTGCAATAAAACACAGTGATGTTCACGGCGAAAACTGGTTTGACATTTCTAAGTTACTTGTTATCTGTTGCCGTCCTTTTCTTACGCTATAAGTTAGTATACGATAGCAATTGATTAATGTTGATTTAGTTAGCGTACAAAGGAATCAGTGCAAATGTTCTTTCTTACTCACAGTGTGAGCTTATTGCTTACCCTGTAATAAATTTCATCTATATAACTATATGCGTTCAGCGGTTTAGCTGTGAAAATGTATGTGACAGTTACTTTCGGATTAATAATATTATTTTGGAAATATAAATTTGTAACATTTTAGTTATTGTAACACCAATTTTATAAGTCACTCGCAGGCTTTACACGTGTTGTACTCGTATATAATATAAAACAGAGTGCTGAATATCATTCGTTAAAAGTTTAAACAATTGGTGTTGAAATAAATCATCTACATATACGGTAAAATTATTGTTTGTATGCAACAATTAAATACCTACCGCATAGTATGACATCGTTTATTCTGTACTCTGTTCTCCACTTCCATCCACCGTAAATATTGAATAAATCCGTTTTTGTAACAATGCGACAGGCAGGAGATAAAACAAGTTTTTCATGATGATTTTTCTGTGGTTATATTCTTTATGAAACAAATTCTTTGCCGTTATCAAGTTTTGTACACCTTTTTTTTTATACTTAGGTACCTAATAATTGATAACAATTGATCAATAGGCCATAGGCAAATTAATCAATTATTGTCTTAAATTACCACAAACATAAGCTAAACCAACGGTATTTCCCTACATCAAATGTTTCAACTATACCAATAATAAAATAAAAGAAACTGGTATCTTAATCAGCACAACGACTTCAGGTAACATAAGAATCGCAATCAACTATGTAGGCGGCTAAATATAGCCGCAAATAATATGAAATTGGTGGCAAGTAAATAACGCTAGTGCTGGCGCTCTTCGACCGATAATTCCGATTAATCGATTAGTCATAACCCTGTTTGAGTCAGATACTAAAAATATTGGAATAAAAAAAGTATCCGGCCTGTGCGGTCGGGTCCCTAGCCCGAGCTTGCGGAGCCATCGAAGCGGGAAGCGTTTGGACATTAGAGACGTGATATGCTCCTCTTTTGAACGTTTGTTGTTGTACCTGTGTGACCCTCATTACTGATATTCTCATAACGATTTTACATTAGCTACAATATGTATTGCCGACTTATGTTCAAGAAGGCCGAATTCTACCGAATATCCTTGAAAAAACACCCAATAAGCCAAGGTCAAATATCTGTAAAGGTCATTTAATTTACAAGATATTTACGACAGTTAATAAAAAGTTTACAAAACTCACATAAACATATAATCATGCATGATCCGTTTAGGAACAAATCTAGTAAACATTTCTCTTTGAAAACTTTTAAAATACACTTATTTTCCTATTATGTTGGTATAATAAAAGTGTCTACATTCTGTTGCTGTACTAGATGTGAATCGTATGCCCACATGAGCGTCGGAGCCTTTTCAACGCCCACAACCAACTCAGAAACTAGAACAACCTGGACAAAAAGTATACATGTTTATATTATTATAACTTACGTATTATATTGGTATTTTTAGTTCGTTTCTAACTTCGAGTAAGAAGTAAGTAAACTATAGAGTTCGCATATCGAGTATGAACTGTAGGCATTAGTATGAACAAATAAAATCTTTAAAGTAGTGACAAAACAGAGCGCGCTGTGTAATTAAAACTATTTGAAAATCGTCGTCGCACGGTTTAATCAGTATACGAGAGCGTAGCACTTAAAGCTAAAAATTTTATCGCGCTCGGCACCTCGGCTACTAGCGATGCGCGCACTCTATTATTGTCTATGTATACTTTAAGGTTTCTAACAACAAACTTAATGTACATCTGCGTTACAATTACCTAAAATTTATGTTTTGACTAGACTATGATCCTCGTATTTTAAAATATTACTGAAAAATAATCAATTAGCTTAAGTAAACAGTGTATTATTTTTTGCTTTTTGTCAAAAACACTCGTTTTTATTCTATTTAGATTTAATTGACATTGTTAATGTTAGTGACTTGAGCTAATTATTAATTAGCATTAATTCTCTACATCTGTAATTCTTTATTACCCTAGTACATGGACCAAGTAGGCAGTGTTTTAATTGGAATGTCTTTGTTTAAAAGCCCCTAAGCCTTTGCTGCTATCGCAAAATAACCTAAAAAGACCCAAAGATCACGAATAGTGATAGAAAAGCCACTTCTTTGTCTCCGAAACAATCAAATTGTCATATTCTAATTAGCTCGGTTACTGCATAGCAACAAAGCAATGACAGATGCCATTAAAACGTTAATCACCTTCATTTGACAAAGTTACGTTTGCTTATCCTCGTTTGATTGCTTCTATAAAGATAGAATACACTTTTAGTTGCATCCGTGATATCTTGATACATCCAAAACCATTTAAAAAGTTAGTCAGCTACTGAAGACAAAATAGGCTGTACAATGTTTTAATTACGACCATATTATGTACCCTGTTTTATTTTGAATAAATATTGATTTAATTTAAATATTGTTTGAATTTAAAAGAATTACTTATGGTCATTTGATAATACGCACTATATGTAATGGAAGAATCGACCAAAGAAAATGTAAAAAGATGGGTTAAGTTAACTTTAATATTAATTGTGTCGAAAATAAAATAATACGTTCGCGTAAACATTAGAAATCCTTGTAAAATAGAATATCTAAGGTCAAGAGAATGAATCATTTGTTTTTGACAAATACTTTTACGCAGAACACCACCACAGGCTAAAACTGGCCTAAAAGCTGGCTATACACCTGCTTCTCTGGTCAGAACAGACGTATTGGCACACGCCCATACTAACAACTAACTATGCGATTAATATGCTTCATTCTGAGCTTGTTACAAACCTGAGCTTAAACATAATTAGCTTGTAGAATAAAAAGTGGACAGGTGTGAGCCGGGCTCGTGGTCCTAACATTGACAGGTCTTTATTACGAAGCAGTAAGGTCTAATTTCGCAAGTCATTTACCAATGGCGCGGGGTGCATGTTAAAGTTTAAACGAAAGTTCAAAGGCAGCGACAACTTAAACAAGGTGTTTTATTATTATTTTCTTTATCATTTTAAATACTCATAATACATTTTTAAATATATACTAAAATAAAAATATACATTTAAAATATAGTCTCAAACCGGCATCGGTAACAGAGTCCAAAATGCCGCTAGTTACGGCTCAAGACAAGAGAGAGGAACCTCCTCACGATACGCGCCGTCTCGATAATCAATAATAATAAGATTTAATATTTAATTGTTTATTTTTGTCTTTTCATCATCATCATCCACAGCCTTTGTCATCCCACTGCTGGGCATAGGCCTCTCCTTTTCGTCTTTTACTTATTACATAATTCCATGTGACGAACAGATAAATTCCTAAAATAAAATGAATATACAAGCATAAAATATTCCAGATAGGTACAATATTTTCCATGGAATCTTCCAACGGCTCGTGAAAAGACGTTAAACAAATAGTAACTATTATTTTTAAAAGGATCTCGAAAAATATTTTAGGATATAGGTACTTCAAACATTGTACTAGGTATAACAAATCTAGAACAACGCTTCTGAATTTTACATACTTGATAAGGCTTTCTTTTGTTTAAAGGCTTTCAATTTAGATTACGTAGGTAGATCCTACGCTACTATGTCAGAGTTTATAGAGTCTTTATTTATTTAGGGCTTTCATGTTCAAACTTTTGTATACGTAAATTTATGATTTAAAAATAGATATTTTTTCGGCCTAGAGTTTTCCTAATCTTTTTTGGGGTCGGCTTCCAGACTTACCAGACTCAGCTGAATACTGAAAATTACATGGAGCATCTGTAAGCAGTTGCTGTAAATATAACTTATAATACTGGGTACCACAGTATCCCAGAAGTCTGGTGTCTGGTTGTCAGAATACGTACGTTACGACTGCCAGAGATTAACGTATGACAGTCGGCAACATCGGCTTAACGTGCTTCTCAAAGCACGGAGGGATCTCGGTATGTTTACAAATAGTCATCCATCCACGGACCAGCCGCGGCGAGCGCAGCTTAACCTTTATTCTCGGTCAAACCGTACGGCTTACACTTAACCAGAAGCCCCTCAAAAATATAAATAAAAACGATATATTATATCCTAGCAAAAGTCTAATCTAACAAATTCTTATTCCATGATTTGCAATAATATAGTTATGATATTTGGACAGATAGCGGACAACAGAATGATGCGGCAGGTACCTGAAAAAAAACTAAATAAAAACATCGACTTTTAAAATTATTATAATTTTTTGTTTAACATGTCCAAACCTTGATACTAGCAGTGTTTATATAATATTGCGATTCCAAAACTAGTCGATAAGAGGCGACTTAACATATAAAAAAGTTAGTATGACTAAATATATATTTATTATACTTAACTGCAGAAAAACTTTACATTATTTATGGACCATATGTGCATAATTTAAACAGTATCTATACCAAAGTCTACGGCTATTTCAAAAACCTGTGCTAAAATTATATGCCAAAATTCTTCTCCTCAGTAAAAAAAAAAGCAAACACCCATCTTAGTACCGACCATGGTATTTGACCTTGAGCACCGATCCAAGATACTTTGCCCATATAGATGTCAGGGTTGAAATCTACTACCTACAGCGTGACCTCCGTTAATCACCCTACGAACTGCAAGTAATAAGTTAATAACGGAAGGTTTAATTTAGCTTAGATACAATAACTTTTGTAGCTATCATTATTTTTTAATAACTTAGGACTAAAAATATACTTATAAACTTATACTTAATTATAGGTAATGCAGTCATTAAAGCGCTACAACTTTGTAATTTTTTATTGATTTAACAAAAGTAAAAATACGTATTATTTTTTTATGTATCTAACTGACGGATTACTTGATAAAACCTTTTCATACCCGGATTGGGTACACCTATTAGACGCTAATTAAACAGTTATACTAATAAAGAAATGTAGTCTAGCTCTTTTGGATAAAAAATTATATATTGAAATATAGTAGATACTTTAAAAGGTTATAGGTATCACCTTATCGCAATGATTCATCAAAAATAATAAAACATCTCTTAAGGAAAAACTTTACTATCACGATGACTTGACTGGACCAATAAAAACATAATTTAGCATCATTTGTTTCCAATGAAGAATCATCACAAAAATTAAAAAACGACACAATATCTGCGAGTTTTCTTTTTAATCCGTGAACTTTAGTAGGTACATTTCCCTGAAAAAAGCAAGCGCTTTTCTCTAATATTCTTTCATTTGTTTGTGCCTATTAAGTATTTATTTATGTGTCAGTTAAGCTAGATTCTTAGGCAAGGGTGGGTACTGGTTCAAACCAAGACAAGTACCAATGTAACTTTATATATGTCGTTGGTACCTATATAAATTAACTCAGTTATTTTTAGATTTATAGGATCAATTTGGAATATTGCGTCGTACATAGTAATAGACGCTTCATAAACATACTTTTGACTACTTGAAAATATTTACATTCATTAACTATAGGTAAATATGCTAAAAACCACCCATTGCTTTATTATGAAAACTAATGTAAATTTTTCATCAAAATCTGTAACGTCGTTATTACTTGAACGAGTAGTAAATCATCCATACATCATCATTTAATTAGTTTAATTATTTGTTACGCATTAACGAATGCGAAGCGAATATTTGTAATAGTCGAAAGTTCGAGTCCTGCCTGAGGTTTAAGTTTTTCTTTCTATTGTGTATTTGTATTTAATCATCATTTAAACTTCTCATTAACAATATTAGTAGGATATAATTACCCGATCAACTTACTTTATACCGGTTCACAGCTGGACATAGGGCTTCCTCAAGTTTCCCAATCTTCACTCGTTGTATAAAAATAGTCCTTCAAACACCAGACACGTCGATTATGGTAATTCAAGGATTGTTCGTTGCAGCGAGTCGTCACATCTCAATTAATGCGGAAATCCTATAGCTGTGACGATTCACAGGGCAGTAAGGTTTGTTTATGATAATGCATCATTGTATAGTAAAGATAGCGTTATGCGAAACTTGGTTGATTAACAAAAGTTTTCTTTGATATAGACGTATATATATCTATACTTATAATAAATCTGTAGAGAGGTCAATTCTGTACATCAAATATATTTTCAAAATAACTATCAGGGGGTGATTAGTGATCGATACTGATGCCAAAAATGCAATCAGTAAAATTTTTGTCTGTCTGTCTGTCTGTCTGTCTGTCTGTCTGTATGTTCCTTATAGAAACGAAAACTACTCGACGGATTTTAACGAAACTTGGTACATTTATTCTTCATACTCCTGGGCAGGTTATAGTATACTTTTCATCACGCTACAATCAATAGGAGCAGAGCAGTGAAGGGAAATGTTGGGAAAACGGTATTTTTTAAGCTTCCGTCGCGTATGCAGCCTTAATGGTTAAAGCTACATAGAAATCATGTATGACGGAAATGTTCTACATAAAATTATCTAAAAAATATCCCACAACAGCATATGTCTATCTTTTATGGTTGACTCACAATAACACGTGTAACTCCCGATAGCTTAGCAGTTCGGAGATTTCTGATTATATTTGTTTACTCTTACGTTTATAATACTCTCACTCATCCCTAATTAAAAAAAGTTTACATTATTACCTATTCAATAAAAAAAGAATCATAGAAATCGGTATAGAAACACCAAACTTATACATGAAATACGATAATAAGCCATCGCGCCGTCGCGCGTGAATACTGAATCATGCTATAAGGATTATTTTTGTGTAACGTGATATATTATATTTCCCTACTAAAATACGAAAGTTAATCTGTCTGTTACATCAAAACCACTGAACAGTGAGGAAGGAAATATGCTACTTTTTTACGAAAAACGACGGAAACGCGGACGAAGTCGCTGGCAAAAGCTAGTTTGATAATAAATATATTGAATACTGATAGAAAATAGATATTAAATGTCTCGTCTGAGGCTGACCAGAATACTTTAAATTCTTGTGTTTTCCACTTTGCCAAAGTACTACTTTAGAAATTGTGCAATAAGGCCTACTAGGTATTTGTCTATACCACATCATAATTATATTTTATTGAATTGTTTGTGTGCAATAAAGTAATAAAATGAAAAAATAATACATACGTTTTTTTTAGTAAATTATTGCAATGTATCTATCCCTATTCTATGCTAGAAGTGTCAAATATCAACTTCCTATATGATTACCTTTCATTCGAATATTCCAAATCTGTAAACAGCTAAAATTAAGTAGAAATTCCATCTATCACACCGTAGGCCCTGTATTAAAGGCAGTGGGTCAAAATATTCCTAACAACTAATTTGAAAAACAACCTTTTTTTACAAAATCGATGTCACCCTGAAAGGTTGCTTTTTGTTTGATTTTCCTTCGTATATTTTATTTTTCAGTATATAATGTAAATTGATTATAAATATACGAAAGAAAGAATATAGGTATATAGAGAAGTCTTGAACTAAAAGCTTTAGCATAAGCCCCTGCGCCAATCAATTCTTCAAAAGAACGTCGTCATTCAATAAGTACCCATATCAACAGTGTTGTTTTCATAATCTTTATTTTTAGATATTAATCGTAAATATTATTGAACACAGCGTATATTGTACGCAGTAAGTGGAAATTCCTGACTCCTATTTTTCTATACCATGTACCTAAGTACGTCAATTATTTTTGTGTAAACAAACAAAGTTGTTTACTTTTGTACTTATTACTTATGTAATAATGTGACAACAACATAATCACTATGTTAATGTCGTAGTATCTGATACGTAGAAGGAATACAGGATTACTATTTATCTCGATAATGATTATTATTCGCTCCCCCCCGCCTAGTTCACCTAGGTGGACTTTGGGACTGGGGATCGCGGTAGTTTTCACCACGTTCCCGTGATCTTCAGTATAAGGGAAGGGTGAAGCAGTCCGGTGGGTTTAGCTGGTAAGAGTCCTGGGAATACTCCTCCGCCTTCTTCAGGGCGGAAAAAGTCCTCCAAGAACCCATGAAGATTTCCCCAAAAATAAGGAGGACGATGGAAAATTATTATTGTTATAGTTCAACTAAGTGGACCACGGGAAATTAATATGTAAATTTTCTTTAACTCTGTCTGGGTCTGTTAAGTATTCCATTGTATATCTATAATAGTATGCCTCTTCTCATACCGAAAAGGGACGACATTCATCACAATCACCACTCTTGATTGCAGATTCAAATTCTAATATGGGATTCAGGTTTCCACACGATGATAAGTTCTATTCGTTCCCACTTCTATTAACAGGAAAATAATGAATTCGTGAATGTATGAATATTGTAAAACACTACTTCGGGAGAAGAATCTTAAATAAAAATAACAACGTACAGTTTAAATTTAATTTTTATTTATTTATTGACCATCTCTTAGCTTATGACAGGAAACATTTATAAAATAACAGCTAGTCACAATAATAAAATTATGATAACATTTACAAAACGTTCTCTTAAATTTACTATTTCACAAAGGAGAACCTCAATCCTCCATCATTCACACGAATCATCACATATACATAGGACATTACTCCATATTCATGTATCCAAGCAATACATACAAATATACAATATTTATCTAATATATTTTTCGAATTTCACTCATAAATAATTAATCAACAAGTTCTCAAAATTATTTTTGTTCTTATTGACATTGCAACTTGGAATTTTTACGATGGCCTACTCTAGTAGCGCATGGAATCCTTTTAATTTTAACAAAGTAATTAGAATATAATAAAAATAGAAATGGCAGTGTCAGCTTGATCTCAAAATAATGTTCTACTAAAAAATAAGTATTTGAGGATGTGGTACACAATATTGCACAATGTAAGAAAAATGATGATTATTGCATCAATGTGGGTGCATCACTATTTCTAGAATTGCATAAAATAAGAAAAGAAATGACATCATCGCTCTCACCCACACCTCCATGTTGAAGTAATTTTTTTCAAACATTTCTATACTTTCAACTACTTATAGTGAAATTAATTGACTCCACAATGTAATGTCCAATTCTATGTAAAATTAGTGTCTGGCCAATGACTCATTTCCAACTGACTCTCTGACTCACCAATCGTTGAATATTGAAAAACAACTCGGGATTCTATTATTATAATGTGCAGGAGTGCCAACTAGTAAATAAAATACCAAATAAGCTCAAAACTAGTTCATTTTATTTAGATCTCAAGCTCACACGGAACCAATAAAATGATTCAATTGCTTTAGAGTATTATCGATACAAATATTACAATTCTTTCAACATATCATCTCGTTGTGTTCGTCTCGCTCTCTCCAGCAGTGCGTGAGCGGGACGGCCACGAATTTGATTCAATAATCTGATAGTCTGCAACATCCTCTTATTTTCCTTACATTTTCCGATCAACACGATTGAATGACTAAAGCTAGAGGCTCGGTATTAAATTATTTCCTAAGAATCTCACGTCGTCAAGGAGTAGCCACGTCTGAAGTAACTGTAGATACAATAACACTGCTAACGTCTACTGACTTGTTGGTGTTCATGACAGATAGGAATGTTTGAAAGCACATCATTCAAAAATGATCCTTGTCGATGTAATACAAAAAAATAAAAAGAAAACCCGTTAAAGGACAATAGAGTTCATAGGTAAAAAACTTCATTGACATTATAAACTTTTTGACATGAGTAACTTAAGTTCTATTTTTGAATTCCGTGCGCTCTCAAACGTGGCTAATATAAAGTACAATGAAAAATCTACTTAATTTTTAATATGTGCGTTTTAATGTTTAATTTATAAAGTACATATTTGCTTGCAAATTCAATTTTAACAACTAGTGAACAAAATGGATTAGAACACTAATCGTTTGTATGAATTTAATTTTTGTAGACTTATATCATCTCATCATTATCCCCTAATAAGGGCAACAGCTAAGTGTACAAGCGCCTAACTTTATAAATTTTATAATACAATAATGATTATTCAACATTACATACAACATACCAAATGATCGAAAGGAAATCACCTACTTGTCACAAATGGTGATCGAAACTCTAAATGCGATCCTACCGTCGGGTAAACGACATTTAAAATTCGGGTAATCCGTATAAAATGGCCGATATAGAAAAGGAATATTTTTTCAAGCTTTTTACAAGCACAATATCCACACAAGTCGGTTGGGGAAACTAGCACAAATACGACACACAGGCTAGGCTAATATCACAGGAGTGCTGGGAACGGTGCAGAGACCCACACCACGCGCCGCCCGCCCCCGCCCCCCTCCTTGCCGACCCCCCCCCTCCCCCTCTCCGCGGCCTTACTCCCCCCCTCCGCGCCGCACTCTCCGCACCTCCCCCTACCTATTTACTATTCAGAGGGGGCGAAACGGGCTACTAGCGATATATTTTGCGACAATTAAGATTTCAAAAGAAAAGGAACTCGCTTGTTCCGCGGATCAATTGCACAATCTCACGATTGAATACTTTCAAACTTATTGCACAACTGTTTGATAAGTAACACTTTTTATTACATACAATCCCCCAACTTATAATCGCTGTTTGTAATTAAGCAATGGCTGATTGCAGTCAAACATTTAAATTTAAAATTTAATAAACCACGATTATAAGTACGAGAAATGAAGACTAAGCTGTAATAAAAAATAAAGTAACAATGATACGATAGTTCTCTAAAACCCAGATTCAACCCAATTAAATATCATAAAATGGTAACAAAGCTTAAAATGGTGACATAAGCAATAGGGTAACATTAAAAATGTACAAAACAAAAAACGTTTAAATAAAACTTAAAGCGATAAAGTACAACAAAACTCGTTCAAAGTAACTCTCGGACTTGTTAGTAAAATGTGAGGCGCGATCAACCGTTGGCCGTTGGCCGCCAACATTGGACGAACGTTTGTTCAACGTCGACACGCGCCACATTTGATAAGGAAACTAAAATTCCGTCAAGTATCGTGGATGACACACACACATGCGTCACAAATTTTCCTTTATCACCTTAAAGACTATTAGTAATGTTAGCAATTATGTTCAAATTGGGAAACATTTCATTCAAACTTGTATTTTTAAACTTGCTAACAGCAAAAACCTTATTACACGAATCACAGACGCGTATGTGTGCATCAAGAACAACAGTTTTCATTATATTCAGTAACATCTAACCGATCTCACAAAAGGCAGCACAAAATAATACTATTCAAATAAAATTAAATAAGCGTGGAAGTTCTGTTACCGCTCGTCTACGCAACCGTTCCCAGTCGTTTTGCACTATCTCTTAATCACTATTTACTTTATAGTACAATAATATAATAATTATCGCTTAAAACTACGCTTTCATTATGAACCGTTGAACTTGCACTACAAGTGAGCAGCGCGTCGCGCGTCGCCTCACTGTAGCGACAACGCACACTCAGAATCTTCTGTTCGATAAAAATTAATCGTTGAACACGCCCGTCGGCAGCGCCTGAGCAACTTTCACTAAATAATAAAAAACACGCTAACAAAGTAAGTACTTCTCTTAAACAACAAAGAATTGGCTAAACGTCGACAGTCCGTTTCGGGTAACGTAAACTATAAACACGAATCAATAGTCCAGTGATTCTCGAGCCGCCGCGGTGGAGCGCCGGCGGGCCACAGCGTGCCCGACGTCGGGCATCTCCTCGCGTCAGTCAGCGACCCGCATCAGGAGCACACGAACACTTGGCGTGTCCGCATCACAGAGAGGTTAGGTGCGCGGGGCGGCGCGGTCATGAGTCCAGAACGGTGAGGAGCCCGGGCGGCAGCAGCGGCACGTCCTGCCGGGGCATCTGCCGCGCCAGCTGCGCGCAGCCGAGGTTGGCGTCACCCAGCTCGGGGATGGCGTCCAACAGCGCCAGGCACTCGTCCTCGACGGCTCTTCGGGCCTTCTTGCCGACCCACGAGTCGTCGCACTCCTCCCGCGCACGGCGTCGCCTCGCCTCCTTCTCGCGACGCGCCTCCTCGCTTAGTCTACAGTATGTGTTGTTGATGCATACTGAGCGCCTTAAGTCTCGCGCAGGGTCCTCGATGTTCTCTAACTTTTGCGAGCAGATCTCAATGACCCGCTTGCGTTCCTCGTTAGCGCGGATGCGCGCCGAGATCATGGAAAGCTTGGGCCTGGCGGCGGGTTCGGTGCGTGACGGCCCGAACATGTCGTCCTCGAAGGCGTCGGCGATCTCCGCGCCGCGTGAGCTCTCGCGCTCCTCTTGCGGCGTCATTCTGTAACAAGTACGTAGATACATTAGCACCTATTAGACATTCGAACACTATAGTAATGGGAACGAAATTATAACGAACCCGGAATGCAACATCTAATTAATGATAAAGTCAGGTACTCCCAATTTTTTTTATAAGGCCACACAATCGCTCTCATTAACAACAAAGACATAATTAATATTAAAACTGCTACGGAATTTGAACGAGTCAAGGATAAGCCCTAATTATTTCATAATAATAAGTACTAGGTCAATCGGAGAACAATGCATCGAAGTCCGAACGGGCCAATCAGGTTCACAACTCGTTATAATCCGCTCTCCATTCGCAATTACATCAAACTCACAACAGATATTAGCGAACAGGTTTTAAACATGTAAAGCACCTTGAAATGCATTTTTCGACAACACCTACCTAAATGATAAATCGGGAGAAATGATGAAGAATCCTGACATCAACATTATCAGCAGTTCACAAAGTCCTGAACACTGTAAAAATGGTTCCTTCAATGTCACAAAGTTCAAAACACTGGCACAATACAGGCGCGCAATTCGTCACTTTGTCCTCGACGACTATAAAAAAGCAAAAAGACACAAGTGAACCAAAAATAAATCACGCAGTGAGCGGCGTGCGCGCAGCTCGACGACCACTCGGCGAATGACAACATACCTCACTGTAGATAAGACATTGAAAAAGCCAATTGCGTCATGTACTGCTACGTACGTATGGAGAGGAAACGGATGACGTATACCGAAGCCGTCATTTTAGACGCTATTGCTGGCTAGTCATGACTCGTTGTATTAATATGTTCACGAGACAAAAGATGCTAAGATCTCGCACTTTATTGATGAAAAATATGGTACGCAACCTGATCGATTCCGTAACACAAGGAAAATAAATTTTCCTGTTCGATAACAACGCTTTTGTATCTTGACAAAATTAATAGGTTGCAAATGCTAATGTAATTAAAAAACCCATATGGATTGAAACAACGGAATAACCAGAAATCGGTAATATCGTAAAACAAACAAGAGTTACGAAGATATTCCAATGAATACAATATTTTGTGTCGTACTTTGACAATGACTTTTTCGAATGACGATTCCATTTTGGAAGTAATTTATGGAATCGAAACAAACTGATGGTAAGGATGTAAAGTAAAACAGCAACACTCAAAAGTAACAAATTCATAAAAACTGGACTATTTCTAGCGAGAAACACGTTCGTTCACAATCTTATTATCGAAAAGACGTTACATGCTACGTGTTTTTGCACCAAAATTGCCCTTCGCCTAGCTTTGAATCCAAAGCTCTTGTTTTAAGATCTGATTCATAATAATATTATATGTATCTCTCATACCATGTTGAATATTAAAGCCTGGCTGTATTGTCTTAGTCTTAGTTGCTTTCTGTGTCTGATAAATCCTATGGACGAACAAAAAGCTTTGCGACAATTAAATGCAAATTACTGTTCTGAAAAAATATTTAGACCGGATCCCGATAATTTCCCTTAATAATAAATACAATAAATATTTCTTTGTCCTTAAAATTATTTTAATTTGAACGAAATAAAATAAAATTCTACATTACTCCAATACTGACGGCCGGACTGCGTAATGAGCGAAATATTAATTTCAGCTTTAAATGTGACGTAATTTAAAGTTGAAACAGCTAATATCGATGTTGCTAACTATTATTACTAATATTGCTAACACAATTACTTTACTTAATGTGATGAAATAAAAACTGCAGTAATCGCTTTGACAGTACTAGCCTCATGTAAATAGTGCGTTGACTTTTTAATCTATAGACATCGATCTTTGTTTTACAAATCTTCATTGGTGAAATCTTTTATGTTGATATTCATAGCCAAGATCGAATTATTAATTCCAACTACGTTGTTTTATTCCATAAAACCATAATACTTGTCTAAATGTAAAAGTCGGTCATTGCCAAACACGTCATTAAAATTGTGTTTAAATTGTATTTTTTTTACAAGAAATTCTCAAGTTTACTTGAAATTGCAGCTTGTAGTTTTAAACCAATACTAAAGGGCAAAGAAACTTTAACTAAATCTTACATTGGACACAAAGAAATTCTTAATAACTTCTCCAGCTTAACGACAATATGTCGGAATCAATTTCCTATTAAAAATGATGAGTGCAGACTAAACATGGAACTATAAGCTTGGGGCATGCTTTTATTTTTTCGGCGCGGCGAATGCGCGACGACAGTGCACCGGGTGTTGCCGACCCCACCAGTTACGATCTAATAAATCTCGCCCGACTCGACCGACGCTACTGCCTACCTGCACTTTCTTTTCTCTGTCCCACACGAGCCGGGGGCAAGAATCCACTGATATGTGAATGCCACCATAATATAGGGGACTTTTTGTACCATTTGACATCGTAGATGATCATGATCTTCTGACGCTAGTTCGTTCTTACAAAAAATAATGTAAATTGTCTACACGGTTTTTGAAATTTATGTAGGACGGTTTTAACAAAACAATGAAGCATTTGAATAAGGTATTCGTTATCAATTCTCCTCGCTTTCCTCGTATAACTCATGTCATGACAAAGTAACATGAACGTATGGTTAACTTTTCAATATGAAAACTTATTTCTTTCCTAAAATTAACGACGATTTATGCTTGTATGATGCTGTATGTTGATATCGTGTTCTCATTTTAATTTTCCTGTTTGCGCACATAATGATTACATATACGACAGTATTTTAGGCTACACTTGCGTCTGATAGTCTCGTTTGGAATTGATGTAAAGGAAACTACGAAAAAAATATATTATTGTTTAACGTTTCATTATTTGTGGCATTTTCACAATTTTGTAAATATACAAGAAGTTGGTTGAGAGTTTATAGCCGGTTCAAAACGAATCCGTAACAATACTTCAAGTAATAAATGTTCGAAAGTACTTGTATTTTGCTAAGTCACTCTATATGATCACGTAGGCGATTTGAGAGATCTCCTTTTAAGGAGTACGATGAATGATCAGATGTAGGAGGAAATATATAACCTATAAAATACAAAAGTTAGACAATCTTCGATATATTCTTTAATTTCTCGCATGAACACTTTCACATCAATCTCTATGCCCTTAATTTGTTTCGACTTTATAACCGCATCTATGTGAACAAATGAAGTTAATTTCTTTTGGAAACAATAGCTTTAAGATTGCTTTGACGTATTCGTCGAAGACAGTAAAAATAGTGTCTATTTCAAGAGGGCCGAAAATTCTTCTTTTTTCGATTTTTTTAGTTGCATGTCAGTATTTAAACGAAGCAACCGCCAACTGACCTCCGCAACCCAATTACTGCAGAGGAAGCTGCTATATTATGTATATATCCTACGATAAGACCGGTTCTTGGATTTTTAGGCTTCTGTACATGTATAATGTCTGTCATACATTCTTACGACATACGGGACTAGTAACAGTACAGTGCATTAGTACAGTAACGTTCTAGGTGACCGTACCTATGTCGTCTTGATACGACTATAATGCAAGAAGCATGAAATTTCTAAAAAATTGCACCATATTTATTGTAATCCTTAAATTGACAAGTTTCTCTTACACGTTTCTGACTTATGTTAATTACGATTTTTTTCTAAAATTAAAGCTTGTGTCTATATTATGAGTGAGTCTAGATCGGAAAAAATTCGTGCGTCCTTCTGAGTTGCGTCATAGATTATGCTGTGGGTATTACATAAATAGCATTTGTTCATTAATACAATAACTTCATGTGTATTTCTCGTTGTACTAATAGAATGTAATACAACTTCTTCTTAATTAACTCCACAATGTAACGTCTGCTGTTAATCCTTTGTCTTTGTACTTTGTTTTTGTCAGTTTTATTAAGTTCTCATTATTGATTCTCAGTTCGTTTATAGCGGCGTACAAATCTTCTTTTTCGTCACCTTTTTCGCCTTCAGACTTTGCCTCATCTCTAATTACTTTATCAATATTTCCATCATGTTACTGGTTACAGTTGTCAGTGGCTCACTATACTTTAAAGAATTCTTCAATGGAACATCATGAATCATATTTTTTAAACAAATAAGCGCGCAAAGGCACTGCTTATGTAATGACCTCACAATGGGCAGTTCCTTTCTAGGTCAGAAGTTACGAATAATTAATTCAGTTTCTACTGTAAATAGGTACCCATTGTATAACAACTTTGTTATACTTCCTCTATAGTATCTTCTATTATTGCACAAAAATAAAATTTTGCACATATCAGTATTCTCCTTTGTTTGAAAAATATTGTTATACGTATAGTGCGTTTCATTTATTCTGACCTTGTTAATTTTACATAAAAAACAGTAAGAAGTTGTTGCACTTTAACAACAATCCTATTAATCTAAGCTAAGCCACATTAGAAGCAGTATGACCGCATTAGTTCAACGAAGTACAAATTAAAATATAAATTTTTAGTTCTAGAAACAGTTGAATTGTTTCACTTAAAACTGTACTATATTCTTTATCAAACAAGATACAAATTTGCAAGAAGTTATACAAGAAAATTTAAAATGAAAATTAGATCCTCGCTCCAAGGTAATTAAAATCTCCAATGCCAGTTATAAGAAGAAAACCTTTTACGGCATCTAATATAAGGATTGTTTAAACTTGCAACAGTAATGCGTCATTACTGTGAAGTCATACTACATGGAATTGTTGCAGAAATTTCCTTACACGAATGTGCACATCGACAACTACACATAACAATGATACTTGAATATAAACATTCGAGCATAATCCTCGCTAATATGAAAGAACATCGCCTTTAAAATGCTGTTGAGGCGCTGGAGACGTTCATGGAAGCCGTAAAACCCTGCCACTAACTAATTTACCACGTAGACTAATCAAAATCACCATGTAATATAGTATGCGTGTTTATATCGAGCGCCATATAACGTTGATAGCCCACAGCAGACAATGGACGCGGCTCACAGCGTATAAATCACGGATAATGGCTACGTAGTTGACGCGCTTTTTAAACTTATTGACTCCGTTATAGATACGTACTTTAGTTTAAATAATTTATTCTTTGGACTTTGCAAAATGGTTTTTGGGAAGATTTTTCAGTGTCATCCCTAACATTTCCATCGTTTACAATACTGATTTATTTAGTCCAGTAATTGTTGCTCGTTAGAATATTTACCTTATGAACAAAGAAAATGTGCAGATTAATCAGAATATTTTCTAAACCCTGCTAAATAATAACAGCCAAAGTATGTCCATAATGGGTACCGATTTTCAAAACTTTATTAAGCTCAATTTTTCCACTGTACCAACAAAAGTAGGAGATCTTGGCATGTTTCCCACGACAGTAAAGTTTATAATATTGAGTAGTGGCGACACAAATAATACTCTCTCCCTTTCTAGCGCAACACCTGCAAATGATCGTGATTTCCATGAGAAATTATCTTACATAAAGGAAAATCTAAGGAAATCTAAATTCCCAGATGTAAATCAAGTTTTGAATGAAAGCTTAATGATTAAATAATTGCTTTTTACACTAATCTTTCATCTTTGTCCTTAAATGTTTTATCTCTAAATTGTAAACTTATTTTAGGGCGGTTATTTGGTCTAAGGGTTCCAGAAATATGAGCCTCAAATATTTTATTACCAACGAAAGGAGGAACTTTTTGTGTTATTTTGAAACATGTGGATCAGAGATAATGGATGCTGGAGAACGCTTTTAAATTACCGTCGGAAGGTTTGTTACCGAAGTTGGTCAGGTTGGTAAGGATTGCATAAAATATTTCTCTTTTTAGTAAATAAAGTGGTCAATGTTATCAGTATTACGCCTATAGGTAATATAAATATTAGGTCTGTAGCTCTTGATCATATAAAAGAAATTAAAACTTAATTGCATAACAAATTGTATTGATTTGGTGCAGTAGTTGCAAAATTGGAACTTAGAAATAGAGAAATTTAAAAATAGAACACTTAAAAGCGAGGTTGGCAAACGTATTTATTACAACTAAAAAATATATTCTTAATCGCCAAAACTTTTCCATTAAATTTAAAATCTCAAGTCTAAATCTAAAGGATTTAAACCTTAAACATTAAAAAAGGAAATTTCAAATAAAAAAATAATAACAGAAAATGCATTCAATTTGCAACAAAAACATTTTAGGGTAGTTAAAGAAACATAGTTCTACTGGTTTTTATCTATATTATCAATGTATTCATTAACAATACACCATTATCAAACCACAGATTAGGAAACGATAAGCACTTAAGTAGGTATATCGAACTTTAATTCTGAATCAAAATTTCACAAATAATATCCAGTCACGAACCCCTATTCTGAAAATCTCGCTAGTCGAGTTCGAATACCGTTTGTCACGCTTCCACAGAGTGACAGAGATGGCGATAGCTGATCGTCGAACAAAAGGACTCCCCCAGATAAGTAAATTGAAAATAATTATACCATATAATAACTACTCACTTCAAACTAGTCCCAGTGATCAAGTATTTACAATAGCTTTTACTCTAATTAGTCGAGTCAATTTAACACTGCCTCCGCGGTAAATGTTTAGTCGATAACGCTTATTAAATAGATAAGTACTACCTAATATTTATTCGTACTAAAGTGGCCGGCACGCATACTACATGTTGAACATCAGCACATTACTGTTATTGGATAATGTAAAATGTTTATAAATAATCCTTTGTGTTGCTATTTGTTCAAATCAAACTGATCTTTTAAATTTAATCATTGTAAGAAATTATTGCTTCTTTATTGCGTAGATACTTTAGCTTCCAGCGTTAAAGTTTATTTTTTACTCTTTGTAGTATCGTTATCACGTCGTAATTATTCAGTATATGTAAACACCTACGTACCTACTTACTTTAGTAATAAACAAAGTAACTTTCAAACAGCAACTAAATGCACTAAAGAAAGTAGCAGTGTTACGACAGGTAGATTTAAGCGAGCAATTAAATTATGTAGGTATTACGTGCTAACAAAAATATTTGTACACACAAACATAACATTACGTAAGAAATAGCCAATTAAACTATCGACTTCTTTGTTTCAAGCAGAGAAAGTTGTAACAACAAAAAAAAAATAAAGAAAATAATTTTCTAAAAACTTTAACATTTTACTAAAATATTAATTACCTTATTAATCCAAAAATCAACAGTCCAAAAAAGTGTGAACACTAATTGTCATAAAATATTAATAACAACGGTGCGCCACGAAACAATTCAAAAATCGAACGGTTAAATTAAACATAATGCCAACGAGGTGTATCACATAAAACGATCAACTTAGCACTTGTCCAAACAGGCGAGCGGCTCGCGTCGAGCGCTACTACATAACTAACCCATAGGCGAGACGCGAACGTGTGCGAGCCACGGCTCCGCGCGCCGAACTGCGTCTGTTCTTTCTCCCGTACATAAGTTGTGGTGATTTACAGAGGGCGCGCAGGGCGAGCGCGGCCCATGGATGCTCCCCTAGCGAAGGATACCTCATTATCCTCACTGTAATCCGTGTGCCTTTTTGATAATTTTTATTTATAGGGTGTCACTGGTGGTGACCCCTTTTTTGAATATCTTGTTGCCATTGCGGGTTTAGCACGTAAACTCTGTTTAATCTAAACGCACTCTAATTTGATATATAGGTCACTATGAACAAAGTTAAATAAAAAAAAAATATGTACTTATATATATTTAAACTGGGTAACTTCACTTACATCTCCAAAGCTTACTTCTAAAACTAAGCAAGTTAAAACAAAATCCAATCCATTTGTATAACGCACGATCACAAAAATATTGCTCAATTGATATTCAAGGCTACTACCAACTACGATTGTACATTTGTACTGTCTTGCTAATGTGTAGACAATTAAGTTTGAAATCATTTGGAACGTTGCAGTAAAATATGTTGATAATACTGTAATTAGCAGTTAAGTATTTGGGTCTAGGCGATCTCATTGGAGATAACGCATGTAAATGCCAAGTTTAGAGGAACCCAGAAGATTGCAGATATTAATTTCATACATTTCTGCAGTAGAACATTGTACATTACGATATAACAAACAGTCCAGTGGAGAAAGTATTTAAGACTACATCATATATTTTTATTTTCTTTACATTTCAGTGTCCGAGTGCAGCGGAAAACAAAATGACGCTGTTTAATGTGCCTCGTTGATTGTTATTTCTAGTATTTTCCTGAAAAATACAGGAAATATATTTTTCTAGATTGCTTAACTGTTTAAGGAAAGTACTATATGAAATCTTTTGTCATTTTTTCTGATCCGTACTTTAATTCTAAACAAGTCCTATTAACTTTTTGTTTACACGATTATTCATCAACATGGCTAGGGATTGCAGTAATAACATCAGCCAACTAAATGCATAAAAGAATCGAACCGTACGACCTTCTGTTGATGTGTAATCACGCACAATATTATAAACATTGGCAGACGGTTCTCCTTACAAGCATTTGCATTATTCGCATTACATTTAAGATTTTATTTTTTTATGTATGCATTCTTAAACATTTATGATACTAATAGATTATTTAATCAAGGACTTCGAGAATTCAAAGCATGCCTTAATTCTATCGAGACAATTAATCCTATCAAATGAGAACCAGTCCAAATCTAAAACTATTTCCATAAAGCCAAAAGGAATTAAATCTAGAACTGCTCACATCATTTGCATTAGAAAAAAATACAATTTACATTTAATTAAACCGGCTGGAGTTATCCAGAATTAAAAATCTGATGTTTATCTATGGGTACCTGATTTCATTCTGACGAACTGTTTCTTGAGTTAAATGTATATTCCAAAATATTTTTGTTTGACTGCATAGAATACTTGTATTAACATTTATATGGCAAATGCATGGATCACCATCATTCAAGCGCAAAAAGCGAAGCCTGTTGTCAATATCAGTCGTTAAAAAGTTACTACCTGAGCTTGGGTTGCCCTTGGCCCCCGTCGCAACACAAGTAATGTTTTGTCATAGTTATCAACCATTAGTCAAAAAAGTTTTCAATTTCTTTGTCTATAGAGTAAATTAATTTGGGTTACTTTAAATGAGGTATAAGTACTTTTATAATACCAACTTAATCTTTTTTGTTAATGTTTTGTGTAGAATCCATAATGCGATTTTTAGAATTACTCTGCTTACGTTTGGTAAAAAATAATAGAGCATCATAATAAAAGTTTTTTTTTAATGTATTTAGACAAACGTACTTATTTATAGAGACTGGCTGTCAACACGATGCGCTTCGACTAACCTTTGGTGAATTTAAATATTGATTTCTATTTCCGCGTTGAAAATAAGCAGTTGATATTTTTTGTTTACTTGCATTTACTTATAAAGAACAAGACTACAGTGGAAATGGAATTCTACATGAGTTTATTGAATTTGTGTTCAGTTGTAGACAACTAATTATGCATAATTAAATTGACGAGATACCTTATACCGCTATGGCTATGTGCATATAGCGCATAGAGACGTAACCTTATAATCTAAGCTCAAGAATTAAAAGAAAAGAACTATATACTTACTTACAAAGCTACCAACGACATACAAGAGTTGTTATATTACAATAATACGTTTCTATAGGATAATTGAATACGTTTAAATTTGAATGAGAGCCAAGCAGTGACACAAGCAGATGTCAGATCGACCCTCAAACTGCCATATTCAATCAACCGCGAAGGTACAGCCCAACGCTCCGAGCTGTATAAAAATAATTGTCCTAACGTTGATTTATCGTTATCATCCGATGTTTTATCTATTTGCGAACTTGGTCAGATATCTTTCAAAACGTATCTGTACTCAACCAATAAAATTAGGGTCGGAAACGTTCGGCCGGGCTAGAGTATGCGGAAGTCGGGAGCGAGCCGGAACGCATCGTGGTGTAGGTAACCGCTGAATTGGTGTAACCCGAATATAAGAGGATGGCAGGTCGAGGTTCAATAATTGCGGACCGTCAAGACTTTCACCTTCGGCGCGCGGCGGCCGCGCTCCAAGGCCACCGAGGCACCGTTCACCGTAACTTCCGCCCGCAGCCGCGGCACGGACCGCGACACCGGCCGCCGCGCCGCCCGCGCCGCGATCGCGACGTCTCGTGCTTTTGCAATCAGAATTTCGGAAAGCGGTACCGGAGCAACGGCCTCAACTCGACACAGCCAGAATAACGGTTGGACGAAGTCACTCGCATTACGTAACGCCCTCAAGGAAATGACAATCGACAACTTTTTGCAAAGTAGAACGATTGATAGTGTCAAAAACCTCGACGCGATAACGATATTTAGAACACGCGACAGCAGCTCCGGTGCGGTAGTATTATGTGCACTAATATCATAATTACCGTAAGAGGAATGCACACGACCGCAGACGATTGCCACAGAGGGATATATTCTGAGAGCAGCAAGTTTTACAGGCGCATTTATAATAACACAAGAACAGTTTATCGAAGCATGGCCTTACACCTTTTGTTATTTCATTAGCGGGTGTGAGCTACTCGGAGCGGGTTTACATGCGAGCGGCCGGCGACCGGCGCGCGGCCCGACGCACCCGACCCATATTTACAGTGTAGGTACGCTGAGTGTACCATCTCATTCCGCTCGTTAAATCGATGCTTTTAATAGAGATGATGGCTCAAGACTCCATTATATTTAAATAAACGGGAACGTAGGCACGTGCAAAATGTTAACCTGACATTTGAAAATCACATTCCCACAATATTGATATTGTTCCGTTGATACAATCCTGAACATGGGGTATTTTTATCCAGGCGGTAAAGCGAAATGCCATAGGTCGCGGTCATTCATGTAATTGTACTGATTAAAGCGGTTTAACACTAGTAGTTCACAGAAATAGTATTTTTTTTTTTAACAGGTAGGTGAATAATTTGATACTAAAAGTATGACATCATCCGAGGGTAAACTTAACGTTTACAGTAGCATCGCCGAAAACCTCCGTAAACACAAAGACAATGACCGATAAATATTGGAGGTCACGAAGCAACGCGGTGGACACGATACCACGATACCCTTACATTTTTCTTATCACCAATCTATTGTAGTGATGTCAGAGATAAAATTGTGCGCGAATAAAGCTATTACATATTAATATTGATAAAAAAACCCGTCCTCATTGGACAGCGATAGAACTTGCCGAATATAGGCTATACGGTACAAGAAACGCGTGAAAAAAACACGTGTCCAGATAATATGTAGTCACGATATAAATGTTGCTTAATGATATGCCAAGTGTTGATAACTCAAGTATTAACAGAAAGAAATGAAAATCAAGCTCACTTCCTTTAGCAATAACGAAGTGGCAACAAAACAAAAAACGACAGGAAATGAACAGAATTACCTTTGTAGTCGCAGACCTGAAGAAAAACACTTGAATATTGGAGCACGTGACTGTCACGCAGAATATTTGTTGTAGGTGACGTCACAGTGCGTCTATTTAACTATTACGCTAGTACTCGGAATGGAACTTGTTCCACGACAATTAGGAGAAACTAGAAAAAAAATAGTGTAAATTCATAAGAACAAGCAAGTGAATAAATAAGTGCCTTGTGGGTTTTTGATCTTGTTATGGGCTTTTCCAAGGATGATGTCAGAATCATCCTTTTAGATAATGTTAAAATAATACAAGAATATTTAGGTCTATATGTCAGTCTGAGTAAGAATTGGAGATAACCCACGTGAAACTAGAAGGTACATTAGTTATAATATTCTTCAACTTAAGTTGTGTACGGCAGGTTGAGTTGTTTGGAAATTTCCACAAGACAAACAATACGTATGATCTCGATGTTTTTCAACATTGGCCGTTGCGTCGAGATGGCGTGACGCGAACAAAGTTATCGGGTCATAAAATAATGTGTCAATATGGTGGACAGGTGGGAAATTAAATTTCTGTTAGGACTGGACAGGGAAATGTCATTGCCAATACCATTTTAATAGGCCCGCTAATTAGTAATGTTGTAAAAGTGGACAATCTTGCTAGATTTGCACTGAGCAAATGAATCATTATCAAGCTGATAATAAAAGCGATAAATGATACAGTTAATGTAAAGAGTTTCTATTTTTGATGCAAGAATATGAAACATTCGCTATAATTGTGATACTTACATCCGATTAGCAAAATTCAGTAAATATTTTGAAATAACCTGGAATTTTATGAAGTGGATGATGTTATTTAAAAGTAAATTGCCGTATTTTTCATTTAAACATTGTGTTCTAATGCCGTCTTCATTGGAACAGAATCTATAAACACAATCGACATTATAATAATTATGATACTAGTCGGACCTTTCCGAAATATTCCGAAATTTTTTCGATATGTATGTTTTTGTCTTCTTAAAGCCATATGCACAAATCAATGCAATTAATTAAGATAGAATGCGGAACCAAAGATTACCGGTGCCATTTAATTATCGATATTTCATGTAACGGCAGTGGATAACAGTTTATGACAACAAACGCAATATTCCAGTTAAAACTTACGTAACTAATATCTAATCGTCTTTTATCTGCGGCTATATCTACCTAGCAGTAAAGAAATAACACATAGATACTAAACAAAATCAAAAAAATCAAAATCAAAACTCATTTATTTAAATTAGGCTACAAAGTAGCACTTTTTAAACGTCAAAATAATAAAATAGACAGCACCCGATTTGCCCATTTTGAAACTGTATTAATAACTCATACGAAATACTTGAACGTAAACCAAACCGATTTTGATTCATAAATACCGTAATCTGGCCCTCAATGAGAATTTTCGTTACCAAGCAAAATAAAAGCCATTATTGTGATATACGAGGATAACGGATCTTTCTATCAAGTATTTGCAACTTTCACCAATATTTAATTTTCACGAATTGTTAGAACAGAAGAAATTACACGCCATTTAAAATCTTTGGAGTAGGTAACATATTAATTGAATTGAAACGAATATAACCGTTTGTATTAGAACTTCCTGTTCGAATCGCTTAGTTTTAATTGAGAAAATATTTATAATCTATTTATTACGTTTTTTAAGGGGTCATTCCAAATAGATGTGTTCATCGCCTTAAATAGTTGTAAATGTAAATGTAAATGTAAATGTAAATGTGGACAACATCACATACATTGCTCTGAACCCAAAGTAAGTAGCTAAAGCACTTGTGTTATGGAATTCAGAGACAACGAAGGTACCACAAACACCCAGACCCGAGACAATGTAGAAAAGTTGTTTTCTACATTGACCCGGCCGGGGATCGAACCCGGGACCTCAGAGCTGGCGACACCTTGAAACCAGTGTTTACGCCACTCGACCACGGAGGTCGTTGAAGGCACAATCTAATACAGAATACAGATATTTTTTTTTTTTTAATTTTCACTGTCTGAACAGAATTACGACTATGCGAGTCAGACGGCCAATAGTTATTTAATACCTACGTTACAACAATCGCACGCGAATCATTGCGATCTCTATCGCATAACTTTCTGTTTCAACAGAATATTGAAATGCAAACTAAAGAATACTGTCACCTAATTACTATTGCGGAGAGTGCATTTTGAAATGCTCCAAGCGGCCCATAGTGTACGAAGCTTTGTAATTTTTGTAAGACAGACCACATTTTTTTAATGAAGTTACACTTTCACTTTTCGTTTTTCGTATGATATTAAACAAATGAAACTGATGTTTTAACGCGCAAATACAATACAAGTCAGTCAATCAACCTCCTGACCTACTAATTTTAATAATTGATAAATAATTTTGGTCCGTGTGGGTAGATAGAATTCTTCAATGTGACCTTGTTTAAGATTGTTTATCTACGTTCGGATAAATTACTTCATATATCCAAAGCCAACAAATTATGACTGATTTTAGCCAATTCAGAGGTAAGAGGTAATACCGTATACAGTAGTAGGTAACGGATTTTTTTTGCCAAAAATTTGCAATTTTAATTTTTACATAAGTTTAAGTGCTTGACAGCTAGGAAGGTACCTTATTTTATGATCATCTAATAGCAACATTAACTAACAAATAAAAACTGCATACAACGAACACTACCTACTAATTACAACAAATAATGAAATGATTGCGAGAATGCATTGTATTGGTTAACATTCTCACTAATAGTGTGGTGATTACGCTCGATTCCCGATGTCGAACAAAAAGACTCGCTACGCGGTACGATAACGCCCGAAGTGCTCACGAAAATAGTCGACTGATCGAGTCGGTCGCCGTTCGTTCGTGGCACCGATACGCGACGAGGCTGAATGACGTCGACGCGCAAGTCCTTGATTATTAAAAAAGCAAGTGACAGTTGTGTTGCGCGGCTATCGATGTTATTAGTTTTATTTGGGTCATTAACTCCTTTTGTTTATTAGTACGCCGTACGGTTGTTTGTAAGATGCATCCATAATTTCTTTGGCACGAATGGCTCACTTCCTTTTGTCACTGTGTGTTACATAGGTACGATTATTATATGTTACATGCATTAAAATATCTCGCTTGCAATAATGAAGGGATTGGTACAGATGTACTTATTTATACACCTAAATTCTGCCGATAATCAGCCATTCATCGGGCCTAATATGTTGAGACGATAACACAAACATTATCATTGAACCGTTTTCACTACCTTTTATCAAACGCGAAATTATAGACATTTCTGATAAATTATTAAACAAAAGTTAACAAACCATATTATTATTCATAGATGGGAAATATTAATGTACAAGTGGGTCCATAATTTATGTAACGACTACAGCGCTGTCCTGCATCAATGGCCAGCCATTCTCATTTCATAATGTTATCATTATTGCTGTATAGTGTATTGATAGCTCTTTTTATGTTAAGTAGATATCTACGTACATCATAACTTTAAAGAAATCAAAACTAACATGTATAAATGCAAACTAATAAAAATGTTGTACTTACATACTCTACTTAATTCAACAGAATATTTTTACTCTTTTTTAAATAAAAACAATATTATTGGTTTAAGACCAATATTTTTTTTTAAATATTATTTATATTGCTATCGTTTATCTACACATACGATTACGGGCAATAGTGGCTATTCATGCAATTTCAAAGGTAACATGAATTAGTACCACTGGGTGGTTTCAAATGTCCGTTAAAATGGTTTTCGATTACGGACAGAATCACGTTGCTATGTCACACCTCTAACCAATATTCGAATGGATGAAATAACACAACAAATTATAAATAAACTGACAGAAACATTAAGTTCAGTTACGAATTTTGTGTGACTCAGAAAATAATTAAGAAAAGAAAAAGTTTAGTTTGAATACAAATAAAATTAATTGAAAATAATTTCATCGCAAAGAATTGGTTTAACTAATTTTGAGTTTCCAGAATAGGACAGTCCAAACAAATTTATTTTAAAAAACTAATAAAAAAAATTGGACTTCTGGCGCATGCACTCCTACAGTTAAATAATATATGAAGAAACTACACACTAAATGCAATTTAGTTCCTTTACTATTATATCATTAAACTTGCCCCCGCATAACGCCTTATCTTATCGAGTTTTTCTTCACGCCGACCTCGCTTCCATAGAAAATGGACGCAATAATTTGTTTATAACTTTGTTGTAATTTATTATCAACAGTTTATAAATGTTTGCTCTAGAAAAAAATATGAATAATATCGAGCCAATTGTTTACTAAAAATGAAATGGTCAAATCTCAAGTATGAAAGCGTAGTGATCAAAGGTCGGTCTTTCTTCGTATTACAAGAAACCTTTCCCCTAAAGTGGGATAATAACAGACTGGTATTAATATTATAAAGTTATTCTTTGTATACTAACTCTTCACAATCTGTAAATTTACAAGTTTTTCTTTATAAAACTTTGAAGTAACGGTGAAGCGTAATAGTGTGTATCTGTAAATACGCGTGTGTATGTATGTGTGCAAGCTAATGACACTTTCCATGTCGAGTAAACAGGACAGTATTATAGCAACAGCTAACAAGTGCATGTAATAATAACCTATACGCATTTCACACTACAACTAGGTTAGATCACGTACGCTCTACCACTTAAGTTGTAAAAAGGGATTATGAAAATCGACTCTACTGCTTTGGAATAAAGGTGATGACAACGTCATAGTCACTGCTGTGTGGACGATTGTGAGCAGACAAATTTACAAGTTCTCGGCTAAGCTATTCGAATATTATTTCTATAACAAAATAGAGCTTAACCACTAGTTCCGATATTTGTTAATGTAGCACAAATTGTGCTTTACAAGAATTCGTAAATCCATTTCTTCTCATATCGTTTTGCAAAACAAAACAGTAATTTTAATTGTGTTTACAGCAGATAAATGTAGCGCTTTTTTTAACAGAGAATCTTTAAAACGTTTATTTGTGTTTCATGTTTAAATAAAGCGAAAAACTTACCAATAATAAATTATTAACAAAATATATCAAGTGCTTCATTACCTAAGTGCAATAAACTCTTCGTGGGCTCTGTCTCGTCTCACATATAATGTATTCAACTCGCGTCCTAAGCAACAATGCATCATTTTTTATAGTCCACTAATAAATTAACACTAAAACGGTAATCAGTAAATTATTGATTTTACATTTGGAAATACAACGGTCGTTCACATTTTGACAAGCACATCTAAATGGGCATAGACAAATAGTAATGAGGTGATAATTATAAACTCGGAGGTTTTATGAACTGTTTTCATTATCTATGAAAGAGGTTGATACAGACTCGAATGTGTAATTAAATAAAACCATGTTGCCTTTTGGTGTGGAACTTCCACTAATTAATTGCAAACAATCTGAACATCCCAGCTACATTCCATGTTTGTTTAATAAGTAATTGTTAGTCGTATGTACATAATCTACTCTCAACGAATCTTAATAAAATAGAGCTGCCTTCTATTGCTTTTTCTATGGCACCGTCTCTCTCGAGTAGGCGGGATCACGCTGTCACTACTACATACGCAAACGATGTTCTACACGTAACGCCCACATGCAAAGTGTGCACACGATACGGTAAGCGCTCACTCACACAACTAACACACAACACATACATCCGTGACTCTAATTCACCGATAGATACGGATGTATTATGCGACGCGCATAAGACTACCAAATCCTGTAACATGTGAAACATTGCGCTTCTAAACTGTGACGACAAATCACTGTGGGGAACAAAAGAGGCAATGTAAAATGTTACATGTTGCTAAAGTACTACTACTATATTTAGATAATTTTGAAAATGCATTTACATATTTGTATTACTTAACCTATATTTGTATTTTTAAAAAACATTGAAAAAGGATTTAACTGACTTTATTATTATTATGTATACCAATCTTTAGGCTGTGGCTCAAAATACAAATATCTTATTTAATAAATATCTTACAAAGAAATCATTGAATGGCCCTCCTTTTAGCCGGTTTAATTTAATTAGTACATATTTTAATTATTCTGCTTGTTTTTTCGAACATTGAGCCCTTATTATAAAAGAGGCCATATATATGGTGTTTTAGTTACTAAAAAAGGGAGATTTAGGCTTTTGTTTTTGGTATTACGTATCCCAAAACCACTCTCTACGTTATAGCCTCAAAGAGAAGCGGCGGCTCTTTATTAGAAAACAATAACAACTATAATAGTGTAATAGAGCTACTTTATCTCTATACAATAGATTCATGATAGCCCGTCATAGCATAATACATAGGCATCAGGTAGTGAGAGTGACTCTACATTGCATTATCAGTGACAGGGTCATTCAACTTAAACACAAGAAAATCACAGATTTGTTCATAGATAAAAATAATTATTCGTGACGTAAAAACCTTACCTACTGATTGATATATAGCTCAGCCATGAAGACATTATTATTAGGGATATTTTTAGATATCAATGTCACTTTGAACACACTTTGAGTGATATTTGCCAAGTGTCAGTGACTCGTATTGCGTATTATTCATAATACTACGTAAATAAACATAACTATTGTATATTTTCCCTGATATTTAAAAATAAATGACATTGGGTAAGTTTTTAATTCCGCTTAATGACTATCCAATTGTCTGAGTAACTTTCTGTATGCGTCGGCGAATCATATCCAAGAAATCTTAATGAGTAATATTGTTTGAAAAAAGAATTTAAGCTCTCCATTCAAATTTGTGGAACTCGTTATTATAGTTATTTTGTCCGTATATTAAATTTACATTCCATAGACAATAAAATTTGTAACTATTATGTTAATAGTCGAATGTTCTTGTTAAAACTTAGCATTTTATAGGTACCTAATATTTTATGTTATCTAAAAACCACATTTTTATCTATGCGGTTTAAGGACACCTAGGTGCTTAGGTATATACATTAGAAAAACAAACTTATTTGCTGATAATTACTAATATATTATTGTACTGTTTAAGCAACATAACACTGCCTTTCTTGTAGTCGGGTAAAATAAAGACTTATAACTTACACAGCCGTACTCAAAGTTACCTAAACGAACCTCACTTGATTACCAATGTATTTGATTCGCGTTTTAATAAGGCGCGCTACGTGTATTGAATTATACGCTTCATATATATTTGTTTACAAAAACAAGTCATGGTACCAAACTCGTCCCATCCCAAAGGTAATTTCGCGTTTTTTGATAATAACACGGACGTACGGAAAGTCAATTAGACGTACTATATTAGGATTATGTATGGCACGCGTACTCCCGCGTGGCACCCCTAACACGGTCATAACTATTAGTCAAGTTTTAACGGTTGCTATGCACACTTTCTTTCTCCGCACTCTACAATATCAACAAAATAAAGTATTTTACGGTCAGTTTATATTTTAAATTAGAGTATAAAATCCATTACATGACTTTTTTATGGTTTCCAATGATCAACAAATATTTTTCAATACGTAACACTTGCCTACGGAAACTACATTTAAATTTATGTAATTCGATTTTTCAATTTGTACATTTTTCGAAAGAAAGGATATCTATTTATTATTAAAAAAAATACAATTAAAGAAGGTTGATTTACAAATTCTGGAAGAAGGAATAACAAACGTAGTGATGTATATCTCTATCGATAGTTGTTAGCGTTTACTTGTACTTATTTATATAAAAGATACGTACCTATATGTAAAAAAATTGGCGGGCTAGAATATTCGATGCATTACTAGACTGTTCTTATTACTCAGGAAAATTTAGTTGGTAAGTAATGAATTTGCGTAAAATGTCTGGAGTCTGGGCGGGAGTGATCTAGACCCAGACGGTTGGCGCACACCGGCGGGGTTCACTGCACTGTTCGATGGACTGCGTCAGTCTGGACACGAGAAACTTTCAACTTCCAATGTTTTTATGGCCGCCGTTAATTAGATGCCGCTTTAACTCGCGTACGTCAACAAATTAGCTGATAAGTATGAATATGTAGTAGTGTGGAAAACCTGCGAATTTGTTTGTTTACTTCGTACGGCCCCGAAATAAATTTATTCGAGTTATTCAAAAACTACATAACAAAATTAGGGGAATTGGCGGTCCTTAAAAAAAAGTCGTAATAAGCTTGACTATCAATAAAATTTATCTTATTCACTAATCATGCTTCCAAAGAAATATTGACAAAAAGGTGGCCTTATAACAGCGCCTATTATCTTCTCCTCAACACTGTAAATTAATCTGGGTAGGTAGGAAGAGTCCGACATTTCGGCCAACTAGTTCGGCAATATCTCTGTTACCAGTCGGCCAACCAGTCGGGCAATTTGTTGCGCGATTACAATCGGTTTTCTTTGTCCTGAGCGGCGTAGTCGGAGCGATCGGCAGACGAGTTAGGGGTGCCGCTAGTGACATCTGTGATTCGGTTTATTCGATCTTTATGAAAATGTTTTTATGTTGCTTCAAGGGTGCTTGGTGGTGTGGCAACCCTACTTCGGACGTTGCAAGCCAGGTTTATTACAGATTCTACTGAAAATCGGAAGTAAAACATGACATTCCAATAACAATAAATTAATCTCGATGTCAGTTGAGGAACAAGTTTCTAACAAATTACGAATTTATCTTTTCTTATTATTAATTCTTTGTATATCGAGAATAAACACGCCATTTACGCAATAATTTGTTTTAGTTATTGGAGAGACGCAATTTTAAATTGATAAAACTTGATGCGTTTACTTATAAATGAAATAATTAATTAGCGGCAATAAATTTAAACATACCTACCATATGAAAAAACTCATTATATATGTTGCATCAAAGCGAAATATGAAGTAGAAACTAAAGCGGAATAACACGGGTTTAATGTTTAACTTTTTCGACTTTTGATTATTTCGTAAATAAGTACTTTTCCATTTAATACTCTCGACAACGACTGTAAAGGATTATTTTATTTATTGGTAAAAAAAATGTAAAGTTGAATCTATCAGTATTTGAATTAAATATTAATAAGCAGTATGTAATAGTCAGAATCTACTAACTGAATGTTGCATGGAGTAAAATTATATAGGTTTACAGATATTCTCTCAGAGGAATCGCTTTTACAGTAATAAGGCCCAAGTTATTTCTTTTAAAATTGTGAGTATAAATTATTCTCTATTAGGTATTAGATCTAAATTCGAGATAAAACAACCACGCCGAAAGATAAGTGGAAGATTCACGATCAAGATCTAATTAAATTTATTTAATTTCGCCGAAAAATCGTAGTTGACTAACTAGGGCGCCGTATTCTATTCAGACAGATTACGCGAAAGTAGTTCGAATTCCGAACGCTCGGTGGTGTCGTAAGTTTACGTGGCCAGGCTAGGTAGAGCCCCGGCAAATTAGTCGCCGTCCTCAGGTCGGCGGAGCCCGGCGCGGCGCGAGGGACGTCGCGGGTCCACGCCAGCCGGTGATCGACTAAGTACCTTTCACGATCTTGAGGCGCGTCACTTTCCCCGCTCTAGTGAGTTTTTTCGAACGTAACAACATCACGATTACATCAATATCGCATGCGGATCGTTCCGCGTGCAAACTGCACCTGTGAATCGGAACGCATCGGCCTCATCGGGCAGCCGCCACTGCCTCTGCCGCTTATTGTTTATTTATTGAAGTTGACATTACCACCAAGATTAATAGCAGCTATCATCGTGGAATAAGCACGTTTATTATAACGTGACGACTTAATAAAGAATGTAACGAATGTTATTTTCTATTTCCTGCAGTGCAATTAGTTAGGTAAGGTAACACGGCCGGCATTACGAGCCCCATGGGGCGAGGTAGCGATTAATAAAGTTTTTTCTAGCTTTATTTATTTAAATTGTCATTTCTGTTATGAGCGCGTAGTTAACTAAAGCACACACAGTTAAATACGATTTGAATTCCAAATTTCAAAGCGCGTAGTGGTACGGTATTATTTGGTTGTTCCGATGTGGATCGTAATACATAACAATTTGTATGAATCTTGCGACAGCAGGGCGGGCTATGAGCTACGTTTGTAACGCTACAACGTTTGCGTTACGTCCATTAATAATTTAGAGAAAACTGGAAACGAGGACATGGAATTGTGGGAACTAAATCTTAAAAACGAAGGGATAATTCAATAGTGTTGGTATTATTCGCTAATCTACTAAGTAACAATACGTTGAAAGAAGTGTACGTTGTAAGTGAAGAAAGCATCGTGACAAAGTTACGTGGTGGGTCGCAGTTAGCGTCACAGATGATGGATTACACTCGGCACGCCCGCGGTATAGCGAAACGTATGCCCACTCTTGATAACCGCTTTCGAAACTATACTACACAACATTGTATGGGGGGACACTATCTCTTGAAAGGACAACGTACAACACTGTAATTTATCCATTTCAGTACAACACAATCTATTGGCCAGTATCGTAACAGAAAAAGTTACACATTATATCCCACAAATATTTGAATATCTATTAAAGTATTTAGTTTTGAAGTACTTACGATGTTTATTAAAAACATCCTTTATGTTAGATATCCGCAGACAAGGAAGTGTTGCTTACTCCAGTAAGATATAAGACCTCTTTTTGTATACGCGTATAATATGTATATGTATGTATGATGTATGCTTAGTAGAGTAAGCTAGGCAATATAAGCGGACCGGCTAACAAGTTTCCTTATACGTTTTATTGTTTTGATAATTTTCGAGATGGCTTTGCGCAAACTTTGGTGTTACATGTCCTACTTTTAGTACATACACAATTCAAGAGTATTTATAATATCCAGTACGCCGGCTTCCAGGGATTTTAATAAAGAAATATTATAAAAGCCACGGGGTACCGCATGTTAACTGGACCAAGGATAACGAAAATCAGCCTTAATACTTTGACATAAGAGTGCTATCAATATCAACCCCAGTGATGTGTCGTATCTATACTAATATTATAAAGCTAAAGAGTTTTTTTTCTTTGAACGCGCTAATCTCTGAAAAACACAAGTCGTATTTAAAAAAATATTTTTATTGTTAGCCCATTAATCGGGGAAGGCTATAGGCTATTTAACATCACGTTACTTGCCTTAGGACAAAAGCAAGGCGAGTAAAACCGCAGGGCACAGCTATTCTGTATAATAACTCTATTTTTTTTTGGTTTTTTAAACGACTCCCGCACTTTGGAATTAAATCCTTGTGTCGCGGGGGGTTATACAAACATTCAATTCACATGCACAAAGAACATCCAGACTTGGAACAAGCATATGTGGAGCACACAAATGATTGTTCCTTGCGTGAATCGAACCCACAGCACGTCGCACACGGTGGTAATTGACCTATACCACTCGGCTGTCCGTGCAGTCAAAATATTTTCTGTTGCCGTTCGCGTCAGTCAATATCGAACGAATAAAAACTGCCGTAACAATTCACCCAGCTTATAGTATAGAATACACCCCCAAACTATTTACGAACATGATTTTGTTTGATGCAACCTTTGGTATTTAGTGAATTAATAAAGTACGCCGAACGAAACGAGAGTATAATTGCATTTAGGTCATTTGCTTTTTAAATTTGGCGTTGACGTAATTTAATGTAGATTTTAAACAATTAAGAGTCGACTCTACTGACTGGGTCTACAACATACAATTATTATTCCGACATCTGATGTTATAAATTGGATGAACAGCTTACAAAAGCATCCAAGTAAAAAAAACCCGTGTTTTGTAGAGTTAAATTGTTGAATGTTTTTTATATTTAAGTTATTTCTAAAAAGTTATTAATAATGAGGTTCTATTCTATTTAATATTTTATTAAAAAAAGAAGTATAATCGTGAACAAGTTGATAAATAAGTGAAAGCTTGGCTGTAATCAATAAATGAGCCGGATAGTTATTAGGCACGCTTGGCAAGCTGGTACATTAATTTTTAAGTCGACCGCCCGCTTCACCGCCCCATATTGTCATACTCAGCAGTCTTTTACAAATAACACTCTAATACTTGCTATAAATACACTGATTAAACACTAAACGTCAAAATATACAGGCTATGTTTAGGTCTGACTATATTCTATCACTTTAATTCTCAATACTTTCGTAAATATAACACGAAAGAGACAGAGATATTGTACATTTATAAGGTTATTTAGAGCTCTACCAACTTAGGTATCTCAGCAATATGTTTTTCTTTACTGCCGATAAGAACAATACGATTCCACATAACTTTTTATATAACGATTTAATAAAACAAAAATACGCAAATGTAGGTTCGCATATTATTAACATTATTCATAAAACATTTTGATAAAAAATGGCTAATTAATTAGGATACAATGTAAAACGAGACGCCAAAATCGATTCACAAATGTCGGATCCGATTCACAATATTCATCGCGTAAATCGAGCATTCTATTTGTTTGAACTCGAGTTTCAACGTAGGAGAGCATATCGTACGAATTCCATTCAGCCGAGCGGGCGCTGACGAAATAATGTAATAACATATGAATTAAAACATGTACGATAATGTACCCTATTCCTTCGCCATAAAGATGTTACAGTATTTGTATAGTTTAACGCAGTACGGACGTATATCGAAAACGCACCAAGCGTCTATTTTTAAAATCGATGCGGTGACCGAAGTGGGACATTTGTATAGCTTTTTCAATTAGGGAACAGTTAGATACTTCGTGGAAACAAAACGTTGTAAGTTGCCCCGCTCAGAATAGCATTGAGATAGTTCTACGAGTTAAACAGGGTTTCGAAATAGTAGGTAATAAGTTACCGCGCTCTACTTCCTCTCAAATATATCAATCTTAAAATTAAATTAACAATTACATGTAATAAAAAGACTATTACATATTTAAAATCTTGTTTAATTGTTGGTAGTCAGATTTAATAGAAAAATTATCCACTAAACATAGAGTCATCTTTAAATACGTAATAGTATAAACTAAGTGGTTATTATTTAAATAAGTTTCACGATCGCACTTTTAAAACACCAATGATCATGTTAATTTAAACGATATCGCCGCGTTATGCGAAAAAGATGGCCGCTTGCCAAAGGGATTTACCATGAACCACGCTTTGTTGTGAGATTTGTGTAAGCTCTGGTAACAAAATGTTAGTATATGGTAAATTAGCAATTCATTTGGTACACACTTTATTAGAACGGATTTTGGAACAAATGAACTTTTATCTTGTTATTGAAAAAACTTTCTTTTGTTTTGCTTGTTGGCCCTTTGCGCACAAGTAAGGCCGAGGTATCTGCAAAAATAAAGTAATATCTAGTCAAACGCTTTCTCCATCGCTCGTGGTGCGTTCAAGCGTGGGTAATATCTTCGCTGCCTACAGTGTAGCTCCCATTGTTTTCTTACCTCATCGTCTTTTTATATGAATTACAAATTGCCGGAGTGGTATTGACTGTATTACAGTTCGATTTGTGGACAATGCTGATACCGGTCTTTATAATTAGCTGTTTATTTAAAAGAACCTTCCAAATAGTAGTATGGGTAATCCCACACTGTTTCTCACTTTTAATTGGGAATTTGCGGACGTACTTTCCATTTGCGAACTCTACGCAAACAACTTCTAAAAATTTTTGGAATAATGGAACTAAATTCCATCCTATTCGATGTTGAATCTTATCAAATTTTGTTAAACATCTTATTACAAAAAGCAGTTTATCTGAAAACCAGGTTTAAACCACTTTATACAACGGAGATTATAGAGGTTTAAACCTGTTTTTATATAAACTACTTTTTGTAATAAGACGTAAAGTTGACAGGTAGGTTCTTTAGTTTGTATTAAATAATAAATTTAGAAATTTATGTCTACTATTTCAGTCGCACTCTGGGGCGTAAATAATAAATAGCTATCAAAGGGTCATACCTCAAAATTCTCAATGATTAAACAGCCGCGTGGATGCGTGTAACAAGGACACAATATTATTACCAAATTACGTTACTAGTGGATTAATCCCACCAATTCCATTAACCTAATTCTCTTTGAAAGAACATAAATATTTAGTGAAAATTGTTTGATATCTTAATATTAGACAATACAAATCAATTTAGTGTATAAGCGGCCATAGATACCGTTATCAGATAAGGTATGAACGATAAGTTACGTTCGAGGTGAATACAGGTTTATACCTGAGTATTTATTGCACTAACATTATTACAATCAATTGCAATCTGTATCAGGAACACTAATGCAAGTGCAACTGTCTCGGTCGAGTCCTAAGCACGTAATGTCATTGGCAGTGTGGTCAGTCAACTTGATACTGCATAACGCATGTCGACTGACTCATTATAGTGGAGCTGTCATTGTTTAGACATAGTTGTATTCAATAAGCCGAGTACAAAGCGGCTAGGGGTGACCCGATTCGTTCCTCGCCTATGATTGATCATAGCGTGATCAGCTGCAATCGAACTGATTGCTGTTATTTGAAACAGGTCGCTTTTCCGTTGTTCCGTTGTTTTTGTAACCAATATTCCTATAAAGATTCTTTATACATATATTCAACTAACTACTAACATATTTAACTCCGTGGTCGAGTGGCGTACACACCAGTTTTCAAGGTGTCGCCAGCTCAGAGTCCCGGGTTCGATCCCAGGGGGTCAGTATACAAAGCCACTTTTCTACATTGTCTTGGGTCTGGGTGTTTGATTTTGATGTACCTTCGCTGTCACTGATTCCATAACACAAGTGCTGTGTAGCTGCTTACTTTGGGTTCTGAGCAATATATGTGTTGTCCAACTTTATTAATTATTCAAAAATGTTAAGATTTATTTTTATGTAAAGTTTTAGGGTCCTCAAACGATATTAAAGCCAAAACTTCAAAACTTTAATATTGGTCCAAGTGTGCATAAAAATCATCTACGAAACTAAGATTACCAAAGACGTCAGCTTTAGGTGCAAAAAAGTATGACCCAAAAATAAATTCCTTAAACTTAACACGAGCAGCCGCGTGCAAAGGCATAAGAGCCGTATCACGTCGCCTCCCACATTGAAGCCATTTAATATAGGACCAAAATGTTTTTACGCATCAGCCCTGACAGATGGGTAACGTAGTGACGCGCGAATGTAAGCAAAGTATGATTTTTTCATTCACGACGGCACTTTACAGGTTGAGCGGACTTTGCAGTGTAGTAGGTGTACCGAGGTTGGTGTATCGTGAAGGCAAGCGGCGCAGTGCAAGCGACCGCGGCCCGCGCCCCGGACCGTTATGCGAACTGGCGAACATATCTATTGAGTACCAAGTTCCCTACTTCGTTGTGTAGTTTAATGACTGACTGCGCATCGCGAATTAGAATTCACTCCTAATTTTATTCTAAATGACAACTTCAATTTTAACAGGTAACTATTTTTTAAACTGTCGTCCTCAGCGGGTTGTAGTCGCAAAATACGTTGTCAGTGTACCATAACAATGGCAGAGTTATTGCGGCTATTTATACAATCAAGTTACGTCTGACAGAGCTCTTTTTCTCAGAATACGTTTCAGTTTACAAATTCTGTTTAGCTGAAATATCTTTTTGAAGTAGGACATTGTTTCTATATTTTGTTCTAGATTCTTTATGTTTACGCCTGTGAGATTATTACAGAGAGAGAGAGATAAACTTACCTATTTTATATTATATATCATGTAATTAACGAACAAATGGTGTCCATATGATATTTTTATATATATATCTGATGCTGTATACTTTGTCTTATGTAATATTATACATCTGATAGTCGCAATATATGTATTGCAAATGATATAATAAACAATACTCATTATTTAACCATTTTTTAAATATACATAACTAAATAAGCCTTGAAATGATAGACTTCATAGTAATAAGTAATTTACATTTTTAACGTACAGACGTTTAATTCAATGTTAGGTATGTGTTTATCTATCATACAATAATGAATATCTAATCTATTAGATAATCTAATATAATATAATATAAACAAAATTGAGAGAACCAAAACAAAAGGGCAAATAAAAAAAAATCCTCAATAATAATAGAGAAGTATAATGTGACACTATTAATCGAAGACAGACAATCGGGTGTTATCGATATGGTTTATACAGCAGAGAGCGTTGACTGTCCCCTATCTTATCATTAACTAGATAACGCCCCACAAAAACTCTGCATGATCGCCCGATCATTCTCGATTTAAAACTTAACCAAATTTTTTTATGATACCAATCTGCACGAATTTCAAATATCAGTAAGTTCTGACATTTAAACCTATCTGGGAAGGCCATAAAATTAATTTAAGAATATGTATGCATAATTAATGCCAACTAGCTGATTACACGGTAATAAAGTTATTTTCTGTTCCTGGTAGCGACAAGTGACTCTCATTGGTGGTTTACGAAGCGATCCCTCGGCTAAGCTACTAAATGAAGAAACGCTTTTAAAGAAACGAGGAATAAAATACCTACTTAAAAAATCCATCTTTTTATATCAGGAAAATTCGTAAACAGATTTTAATGATGTTATCTACTGCGTCGGTTTTCGTTATATTGTTGTACGACCTTAGTTCAATCGTGTTGTCATAAAACAGATTCGTAGATTAAAAAAATACATAAAATTCAAACATCACGGATAATGCTGCATAAAAATATACCTAATAGAGATTTTGTTTTTGTTAATTTCTACGCTCTTTAGTATAAACTCTTTGGATTAAAACTCTTTGTGCAATGACTAACTACTTCGTTATTTATCGTAATTCTATTTTGAAAGACTCACTCATCTGTTTTTGTTAGTCATAAACAGAAATATCTAAAATTAAATTGATGTCAGCCTAAGTGAAAATTGAGTAGGCGCAGTTATTAATTCTTTAGTAATAAATAATTTAAGAATCCCGTTGGTGAAGTATCTAAATAAAACATTCGAAGCTAATCTTGACAACATATTTAAATAGGACATTCAGTCGTGCATCCTTGAATAAACATTAAATAAATAATAAATAATTGTGTTGTGTCAACAGGACACTGCAGTCATTTTTTTTCACGGCCGAGGCTACGGACACGCGAGCAAAGCCGGTTCTATAGGTAGTTTTAACGCGTAGGCGGCCCACAAAGAAATGGGACAGTGTAATTAATCACAACTTGGTGTATTTCGTCTACGGCAATATCACAGCTTACATCAATTGGTTATTTAATTTGTAAAGGGTTGGATACTATAATAGGGTTTAAATAAATATACCTAATGGATACTATCAAGGATAGGATCGGCCCAGACGGCCTTGGAATGTGCTATAAAGATAATACTTTCGTATCAACAGGCGTACAAACAAAATAACTAAAAGTGCTTGGTTACAAAATCTGATGTTAAATTCAAGATAAAATAATTGATATAGGTAGCTATATCTACTTGCTCTTCATATGCAAATAAATAATAATTAAAAATTAATTAATAATTAATAAAAATAAGTTTTTGTAACTGGCCGATGAGAAACGTAGTCTTATTTTGAATTATGAAACATTCCAAATATAAACGCTTTCAGTTTTAAATCTGTTCCAATTATTTCGTCATTTTGTTTTAAATATAGAACCTTCGCTAACTCTACTATTAATAAACTATTTTTATAATTTCAAATTGAGTTCTATCAAACGAAAATGATATTGCTCCAATTCCGTAGTAGTGATACTAACCAATTTAGTCAAGGCATCCTTGTTACTCTATGTCAACGAACCTAAAATATAAATATGTATAAGTTTATTTCAATAAAATTGTTGCATTAAAATAGTTTGATTTCCATTTATGTAATAAAAAAAAAACAGTGTATTATTTTGTTACGTAGACCGTCATGGTTTAAGTAACGTTTTCTTATAGAAATCGTATGAAATATAGAGATGCAATGATTGAATTAGTTTATATGCAACAAAATATCGAATTATTTACTCAATTTATTATTAAAATGCAGATATATCTTCTTATCTCCTTAGTCGTAGTTCATGGACGTCTGATAAAGGACTATCAATTTAACATTCAAGAATCGCGCCTAAGTAGGTAAGTATTTAATGACAAAATTATCTTTCTTACAACAAAAACTATAGTTTGTACTGAGAATAATTGAGATAGGCCAAAATATTTCAATTAAAAAAGTTTAAATTTTTAACGAAAAATCTATAGTTAATTGGTACTTAAATGAAGTCTGCATTTTTACCTACCTAAATGTACTGTAAGTACTGTACTGGAAATGATATTATACCGTTATCTTTTATAGTGTTAAAAAGAGAATAGATTTCAAATAGGATGAGTTAAATATAATTCATGAAGCAAAGTAAATTAGTTTTGATCAATTTATACTTATTCTGCATAAAGTATGGCATCTCTACAATCTGTCAATATAATTCGTGGGGTGTATATGTATAATGTGCCGCTATTAATGGCGTCGCAGTCAAGAACATAAGTCACACGACCGAACTATTGTTTGTGTACTCAACATAATGTGTGCCTGAGTTAAGAGAATCACACAAACTCAGTGCCGCGTATAATCAATACAATACACCATAATTCGATCCTAGATAGTTAACAACCACAATCCCTTACAATTATTTATTTGAAAAATCCACCCTTTCCATTATATTTGTGTCTCGCAAGCGGTGCACGGTAATATAGAACATAATGAGCTATATATAAAGAGTTTTATTGCGGGACGAGGAAGTAATTTCGCGCCAAAATTAGAGGCACATTTTACTGGCCCCTGCGAAGCTTGGAAGTTTGCCTTCAAGGGGAGATGACGCCACCTAGTGACAGAAGTTGCTCGATTAATTACATCTTTCGCCCCTTACCGAAATCGAATGCGAGTCCAAATTACTGAATAGGGGGCGTTTAACAAAATAATTTTGTTTATAAATTGAGATTTACAATAATAACTATGCAGCTGGATTTACATAAGTTATTGTGAATTTGGGTAAGGTAGGTTCACAATAAAAACCAAAGCAGTATACGTACGTCCAATTCGTAATTTGAAATAATGTCTGCACAATGAATACTGCAGAAGTGTGGATACAGTAACCGTTTTTAGCTCTGAAAAAGTTTTAAATATTCAGTGCAAAGCGGTGCCTATCTAGCCATTCGTGGCATACGAGTCAAGTTTTTAACATTATGTTCGTACTTTAAATTCCCCGTTAAATGAGTGTTTCTGTGTTAATAATATCTTGTAATAATTTTTAAACAAAAAAAACATAAATAATATTGGTAACATGAGCGCATAACAGAAACTCAGAACTGGCTCATTAAAATGTAAATTGAAGCTTGTATTTGTTGGTAATATCGAATCTAACTTTACAAAGGTCCAGTGCCTCGGGAGGATTGAATATGTCGAAGACTGAACAGGCACTAGTTTCTAAATACATAAACTTTGTATATTCAAGGACACATTTTCTAATGCATTTAAATTGAGCCCAAATTGACGAAATGCAAATATTAATAGGACAAGAAAAAACACGTAAGATAAGTATAATAAGTTCGAAGGGAACACCTATTTGCTTTTGATTTTGTTATTCATTTGGTGGGCCGAGGTCGCGGGGGCGGTCCGCCCCACCCTAACGTAGGTTTACCAAGAAATTTCGTGTGAAATTTTACCCTCGCGATGTTTTTGGCCACGTTGCTGTTAGGATTATGTCGCGTCTTGAATTATGGCACTTTTATGTTATTGTGCATTTTTACGTTCACATACTTATTGTTAAAAGATTATTTTGACGTGCTGTCACTCGAAGTGCGTCGAACAATAGGCATAACACTGAACGAGTACAGCGTTAAACAACGTAAGAATATTCGCTGGTGTAATATGAAAAAACAAATGAACAGCGCTCGAGTAAAAGTGTATTAATTCAGTGAAGTAGTGCACATTATCTGTACGCAAACGACCGAAATCCGGACCTGTCCGCGTGTGGCCGGTTCTTTGGTTACTGCACTAGTCCCCTCCCCTCCCTTCTCCCCCCCGTGCCGAGGATCGCGGCCTGATCGGCGATACTGCTCCGCTGCCCGTCTCTCTGCCCGTAAGCCCGCCGAAATAGCTACCGCAACATTCTCGCAACCGGCTTAATTCCGCGCAAAATCGGCTCACTCCTAGTCCTAGCCTAGCCCACCTCAGTCTGAACGTTCGTGACAAATGTCAACAAGATAAAGACCAATACGATACGCCAATAACAACGAAAGTGAATAAATAAATATTTTGTTTTATTTTGCCACGACGACGCTAAATCGATTTGCCAAGTTGGAAGTGTAAACATCGTACACAGTTCTGTAAAGGTAGAGTCTCGGGTTTCGTAATCCATAGAATACGTGGTTAATTGAACTGCTGTTCGCCTTTGAATACGGCAAGTAACGAAGTAAACTGAAAGCCACGGGGTGAACCAAAACCGTGTGAGGTGGAGATTGCAAGGTCGCTAACAGTGGTTACGCCACTGCAATGTGACGTCACGGTTACGCGTTTGACATTTTCGTCAGAACTTCTTTGTAGCATGAAATGCATGACCGCTGTAATCATATAAAAAGCGCTTTAATCACTTATTCATGGTAATACGATTACAATAGTACAGCGAGTTCTCAAGTATACAGCGTAGGCTACGTAGGCAGATGTTCTATGGTAAGAAGCGGATAAAATGTTCTTGAACAAAACATTGTAGATTACTTATTGCGAGAGTAAAAAATTCATTTAACGATGAACGTCGACGCCGATTGTCGCTAGAGGTCGACCCACTTTTAAGTAAGCATTTTGTAGGTCGTTTATCGTGGTCATTTCCCCGACAGACTGGCATGTAAACAAAACGCAGAAGTTCAGGTTCACGCACCTTTTGGCGCACTTATAATGTAGGTTACTATTTTTAACATTATTTGTACTATTTTCGCCATCATTTTGGCTCTACGCGAATGATTACTGAATTCACGGCTTCTATTACATTATTAGACTAGTAACCTTATTTTCAATGTAACATTATAATCATATTAACGAGATAATAGTTACGTGAGGTTATAAAAAAGCTGCTAATAGCACAAGGAAAATGAAATGATTCGTAATTATTTTCCTGTAAGCTGTAAGCCATATTCATTCATGTCGTGTAACCAAACCTAATTAGATACTGCTTTAAACAATTTAAATTAGAAATAATTTGTTTCTTAATTAAATAATCCTAGTTGTAATTTTTTTCTATATCTAACAAATAATATTCTTTAAGTCCTAACTACGCATAAAATATTATTAAAAAAGGCATATTTAGAGAATATTTTTAATAACAAAAGGTTGTATGAACCAATAACTCTGTATGTTTTCGTTGTTGTGGCAAAACGTAATGTACCAAACGACTACGCAGTACGCACCCAGCCTTCGCAATACGACGCTCCGCCCAAAACGATATTCAATACTCGTTCGCCGTTTTCTCCTTCAAATTATTGTCATATCGGAACAGCAACGTATGTGTTACACGTATGAGTTATTGTTCGCGAATTTGTGACGTTTTTGTGATTGCTTGTTCGTTCAAGGTTGGAAGTTTGAAAATGTGTCATTAACACTTTTAATTGCATGAATATTGAGACATTTACTATGACCTAAATTACCGTATGTTGCCATTGTATCGGTAAATGACCCCTTTTTTGTATACGTTTTTTTATTATTTACAAATAGATTCCTTTGTTTTATCAAGTAAACACATACAAAAGCTATTCCACAAGTTTGGGAACTATAGAAAATTAGCATTATACGATTGCTATTAAGAAAGAAATGTGTTTGAAAGTTGTTTAACAAGAGACATCTGATCTATTATGATGATATCATCATATCCAGATACCAAATATTAAATTCAACTATAAATATTGACATACGGGAAAGTTAAACAAACCAGCTGTGTAGAGAGAAATACTAGACATCTTGTAGAGTCTAATAGAAATACTAGACATCTTTTTTATTGCTATAAATGTACTAGTTATAATTGAACCGCTTATGTCTTCTATATATTGTCCGAATACTAAAACGTCAGTCAATTTTAAGTCGCGATTAAATCGCGTGCTGTCTCTGTGACTTTTAGGTGTAGCGACAGAGATATTTAAGAACGTCTTAAAGTTCATTTGCGTCTCAGTATTCATGGGTTTGTCTAACTAAAACACATAAAATTACTGAGCACGGTAGACAGCTCATCTTTGGTAAGAAAGAATAATAAAAAAAAAGTGTTGAAAATTTCTGTCGTTGATTCGCTCTATGTAAAATCCTAAGGAAATTTTGTTTTTTTTTTTATACATCAGCTACTAAAATACTGGTAGAAATGTTTGAAACAGTTCTGCTTACCCAATAAGGAGAAAAAGCGTGATACAAATATAAGGAGGGTATGTAAGCGATACTTGGAGCGAAGTACTCGCCATGTTATTATGTTATTTATGTTCGGAGCCGGCCAATCACGTGCATACGTGATACACAACATGAACACCGAATTTATATATAGATGTGTCTCCATTAACCCCTTTACAGCTAGTTTTAGATACAAAGAATAGGTAAACGTTATTATTTTAGTGCTATATTTTAACTAGTGTCAGTTTTTCTTAAATATTTTGGTAGTTTCTGTTTCCCTGTCATATGAACTTCAAGTTTTAGGATAAATTTTGATATTATTGTAAGTGCTATTTAAGGGTTATATTTTCACTTTGTATGTTTTTTTCGAAGTATATAGATACCTATAGTCTTTCGGGGAATTTTGGTCGTTCGCTTATCGATTTCAAACCAAAATTTTAATATTATCTCAATTGTCAGACTGCTTAGAATTTGTGACCAAAAATTTAAATAATACAAGTTTTTTGATTACCTACATTTTTGTATAATTGAGGTTTATTTGTGCACGTGTAGGGCTGTAGTGAATCTTATCGTGTGGAACCTTCAGCATCGAGATAACATAAGTTATCGTAGGGCGTTATAATGACAAATACGCGGAAGAACTAATAGGGGGCGCGTTTAAAAAATAAGTCAGTAGAATATTGTTTTTATTTCGATTTGGTTAAACACTGATAACTACTACACTAGCCGTATCTATAGCGCCTCGCCATAGACACAGCTATTTTTAGCCTGCTTGTAAATGGAAAGGATAGATAGACCAAGGACAATATTTAGACTTGTCTTTCAGCTCTTCCATTTACTTTATACAGGTAGCTACTGTAACTTTTTTACTAGAGTGAAAAGAAAAATTAATTTGTTTTATTTTATAATTTTTCCATCTCTAATGTTATTTTACCACCATTCATAATATTTTACAGAACATATTTAATAGCTAATGAGTACTTACATACACCTCTTTGTGACGTCATTCGTTTTGAAATTACGTGTTTTGCTCAAATGACGTAGAAAATAATTTATAAATCTGGCTTAGCTTAACATGTCTAACTCATATTAATCTAAAGATAGACATTAAATTTTGGAATTATGATTGTGAAACAAATCTCAATGTGACTTTTTCAAGGTTACTAACTGTATGATTTTTTTTATATATAAAACATTACTAGCAATAATATCCGCACATACAAAAAGTAGAAAGAAAAACTCGAACCTGCGACTACTGGCGCGTGTAGCCATTAAGTCGCAGGTTCGAGTCCTGCCTGAGGTTTCAATATTCGCTCCGCGTTCGTTAATACGTAAAAACTAATTAAAATAATTATATCAGAACACTTTTTTTTTCAGAAATTCTTTCATCATTCAGCGAGGTCGTCTTGCTCTTGAAACATTTAGCAAAACTACTCTGGGACTGATTTTACACGACGATATCAGGGATTTTTTGTACAGTACGCTATAGACCATTGAACTAAACGGAAAAAAATGTGAGATTTTAGTAAAAAAATAACCTCAAAACTTAACATACATACAGGCAGGCAAAGTTATAATAAAATATCCATATTTAAAAAAGGACTATTCTCAAAATCATATTTTCGAACGAAACGCATTCACAATTCGAACGATGTTGAAGCGTTGTGTTCCATTTGTATAGAACACTTGCATTCTGTAATTGACTTTACTGATAAACGCAAGGCCGCCCTGCGTATTGTGGGCGATAACACACACTGTCTACCACATGACTTGCAGCTAATGGAATTTTTGTTTCTTTTGTTGTTTATACCATTATTACATACAATTAACACTTTTGTCTTTTGTTTCCTTTACGAAAGTCTTTCGTTTTTGATTATTTAAAATTTCGTTCATTAATGTTACAATTGAATTATTAAGTTCTGCATTTGTCCGCTTCTATATTATAAGTTCTTACATTGTTTTATTTTACCTAGCTGTGTGTCCAAGGCCAAAAAAGAAAAAAAAATGGATTTCAAATATTTAAATAAATACAATTTTCATACAGGAAAGCCGTAACCGTTCTAAAGAAAAAATGAATTGCGTATTTGGTAACTGAATTGGTCAACGCTTTCAGCCCATATCAAATCTGTTCACGTTTTGGTCGGTGCCTGTCTTTTCAATACGCTTATTTCGTCACAAATGGATTTGATAATTGACCACGTATATGTCAAACCATAATACCGTAAAGACTAACAAAATATATTCATAACTATTTGTTACAATACGAAATAGGTAGTATATATATTAATAATTGACAGGGGAATAACATTTACTGATACCTATATTGGATATTAATACTAAGGACTGTTTAACCTCATTGTCAATATTGATAGCAAATGTCAGTCAAACACTAGCAACTATTTCGCACACATCACTACTGAGTTAAGTAAAACACAAACAGAACAAGAGAACCGTTAACTCTTGTAACAATCAAGGCCAAAGAAAAACCTTCTCCGTGTCACACTAAGTATTTAAATCTAAAACACAAGTTGGTATAATCTGTACTGCGTGCATACATGTATTGAGCTCTTATCGTGAATAAATAATGTTATTCGAGACGTACATTTACGTACAAGACTGTGCCGACAATAGCGGATAGATTACCGCAATGAAGTGATTAATATCAAATAAACATTACGGTATCGCAGCCGTTTTGACGGATGCACACACACTCAATAATTTGATTGTCAGCCCGTACCTGTAGTAGTGACCTAGATCTCTGCACATGTTTAGCGACAAATAAGTTATATTCAAGGACATTTCAGAGGTCGTCGCGTAGCCTTCGAGAAAATTTAAGCGTAAAAACCTGATAGATATACAATTCTAAATCATTAAGTTGACATTTATGTTTAATTTATGTCAAAATTAATGATGCCTTAATATTATCTCAATTTCTTGATAAACAATAGTAAATTATAATTTATTTATTTCCTACGTTATTTGTAAGGCAGAGATAATAGAATTACTATCCATCACTCATCAGACATCCAACCAACTTCATTGTATAGTAATTTAAAGCTACAATAATCAAAAAGTGAAGTTACGAAGCGAAGGCAAATTCAATAAATAAATTATAAGCGATATAGTTCGGTCGGCGGTAGGGCCTGACGCGCAGAGAGAGCGGCGCGGCCTCCGACGTTCGCGTGACGTCACTGAGGTCGCGAGCGCGCGCTTCCTACAACATGTCAAAATCGCTCGCTATTCAATCGATTCGAAATTTAAGAGTTACATCAGAATAGTATACCCGAAAATGTTTTGTTTTCTTAAAATTTTATATTTAGGAAAGTTTTGTTAAGAAATTTATATTTTTAATATTACGTTCGATATTTGTATATCTATTTGCTTATAATTTACTGATGTAGAAAAGTTTGCATAATGGTAGTTATTTTTTTTTAATTATCTTCAAAATACCAGTTGATGTACTTATAGTTTAGAAAGTATATAGCCCATTAAACCAATCCAAATAAAAAAAGAACATAAATAAATACAGTGCATGAAACAGAAAGTTCTCAGATAATATGACAATATTACGAGCACAGAAGTAACAATGGTGGAAGAACATTACCCCGAAAACGTTGAACAGTAAAACTTGGAAAAACTGCATTTATTCTTCCATGCATACTAGTGGCGCATCACGGCATCACTTATGAATATTGATTACATTTCGGTTCGTTAACCAAGATTCATTTTCTGACCGCTTCTGGAATTTAAACAGCAATAAATGACAATTACAATATTACCTATCAGTTAATAGGGAATAATGAAACAGAATGTCCGAAATACGAAGCAAAACGAACTTATTTCGGCTTTGTTCGTGTCTATAAGTATTTGTTCAAGGTGAAAAGAACCCGTCAGTGAGCAAGTTGGGTAAGGCCTAGTGATAAACAGGTACCATGTACATCATGAATTACGCCAGTAGGTACAGAAAACCAAATAGTTCTATATAATCTAGGTAGGTATCTAATGTAGGTTGCTTTTTTATAACAAAAAATAAGTTTCTCATCTGTGTACGCTCAGCCTACGTTTTTTTCTGCGCAATTAGAATAAATATTAAATGAGTTTATTTAGTAATCCTTTATAATAATTACCCTATTTAAAATAATCGCAAACTACTTCATAGAATACTCAAACAGTTCACAAAGCCAAATAAAGTTTTTGTTATTAGGTACTTGCTCCCGAACAAATCGCGACTGTAAAAAGTTGTTCCATGTTCATTGAAAGCTCATAACTTGACGCTACATTGAGTACCGTTTGAGCGCGCAATGTAGGTTGTTTGTGCGAATATTTGATTACTTACTCATAAATGTAAAAAGACACGTTGTCATCTCTATCGACTAAAAAAATAATTTCGAAATCGATCCACAATTTCCTAAGATGTCGCGTCACAAATATACAAAAAAGCCGTCAAATTGAGAATTTCCTCCTTTTAGAGTCGGTTAAAAATTCTTCAAACGAGACGATTTAGTAACGTGTCTTTGGAAATCGTTTTAGCGAAAGAAGTAGAGAGGCCAGTTATCTTTTGTGCTTCAAATAAGAGGAATTCATTTAGGTAAATGATCTATTGGCTATCAGCATTGGCCGATATTAATTAATATCCTATCCAAAGATTGTTACTCTACTAGAGATAGAATATTGACTAATGGAGTTATTTTTAATAATCTCGACAGATCGAGTTCGAGTATTCTATAAAGAATTTCAATTTAGAATCTGTTAAACAATTGCTATCGTGATTTTTGAAATAAGTACATTAATCTCTAAAATTCTGTCGAATTCCTATCACTAGTTGAAAAAATCATTTATGGATAGATTTTATCAATATTGTCCGTTTAATGCAATTGGTTTATAAATATTTCTTCGAGCTGACATTCTGTTTATTTGCCTGTGGTTTGCGCTGTCGTCACAAACACGGGGATTGTCAACAAACAGCGACTCAATGAAACGTGATTCGTCTACTTATTAGGCAATTATAAATCTTTTCAACGTTTGTTTGTAAGCCAGTAAATTATATTGAGGAAAATGGCATCAATTTTTCTAAAACAAATCTTCAAAATCTTTTACATTACAACAAATATGCTTAGTTTTATTTGTGATATTACCATGTCATAGGTGTGTGACGTAACACAAAATATTATGCAAGAAAAATATACTTAGTAGCTGCATTCCGCGGTTTTACGCAGTTTAGTTAACATTCCCATGGATTTACCGAGCTAAAGGGGGTACCTTTACCGAATGTGTTAATCCAGGTTATTCACTATCTTTGTGCTAAATTTTGTCCGAATCTGTTTATTAGTTTTTGCGTGAAAGTATAACAAACAACCATCCAAACTTGTTTACAAGTTTCACATTTGAATTTTAAATAATCTTAGAAAAAAATAGAGATAAATATAAAAAACATCGAGCACATATTAATCAACGATTACTTTACAAGCAGTTATGACTACATTGTTAGAGTTCCGCGTCCTTACTTATTTTTTAATTCAGTGAACGGCGTTAAATGTGGAACGAATGCAAATACACGGCAAGCACTGCACAACGTAAAGACAAACGCCTACCTAATCTCATTTGCGGGTGATGGCTTCAACTCGCTGTTAAATTACTACTAGACTATTTTAAACTAAATTAAACCGACTTCGTTACTCTCTCTCTATTCATCACCCGCTGAACTGTCCATTTCTTGAAAACTGCTCTACTGATTATATTGAAACTCTCCGATTCTGAAAGTAAGTATTTAAAAAATCGTCGAGCAAACCGAGCAAATTACTTACATTTTTCAGTACAGTCAAACTATACTTAAAAATTAAATCTTTTATTTGCCAAGTTGATAAATGCGTAGTTTGGTCGTCTTTACAGGGCCTCTTTTAAAATTGACTGATCCTTAGACAATGTCATTTAGGTTGACCTTGATAAATTTATTTACGTTACAAACAATACATTAAAATAAATTATAATATCTCTTATTTTTAAGTAAAAAAAAACTGTTTACAATTGAGTCTTTATTACCTATGCCATAAGAATTGTCGTGTTAAAAAAAGTAATTGTTTTGTCGTTAATAGTGGCTATTCTAAAATTAAAAGTTAAGTACTTTGTTTTCTGCGGTTTACGCGATTGTTACACGTTCAAATAAAACTATTTTAAACGGATTTTATCTCAGTGCCAAACATCTAAATTAAAAACAAAACAAACCGATTTAAATACTTACATTTACATTTATATGCTTAGTAAATTGTATAGTAAGTACACATCTACTAGCTGCATACCATGGTTTTACTTGCGTACTTCTCGTTCCTGAGGACTTATCGCGATAAAAACTTCCAATGTTTCAATTAAGTCTATAAACTATGTGTGTGCCAAATTTTATCCAAATCCGTTAAGTCGTTTTAGCGTAAAACAGTTATAAACATCCATACGCACAGACTTTCACGTATGCAAGGTAGTAGGAGTCAAGGATACATTATTCACCCAAAAGTAACTCTTAAACCCATAACATTATTGTATATTACAAATGTTACTTTTAAACAAGGTTAATTCAACAGTTTACGGTTGATTTTCCTCTAAACATTGAGGATATTCTGCTCTTCGCAGTAACATTGATATAATGATAAGTAGTCTTCCTGTTAATAAAGACCGGTCTATCGCTAGTCATAATTTTAAGGTCTTTATCACGATAACTATTTACTTAAATATTGCTTCGTTTATTTGTTTTTGATGTAAAACTTCTTCGCACGCTTGATTTAAGGATTAAGTTAAAGTTAGCTGGTGAATGCGTGACGAGAGCGTTAAGAAAAGTGTGATCGGGCGAGGCCAACGGAAGTTGAGAGAGAGATATAAATTAGTGAAGATAGAAAGAGAGAGAGTTACGTTTCGTATATTACTGTAGGGGCAAGAGGGAGAGGTGCGAGCACACATTTTCTTTTTCTCTTTTTCTCATAGCCATTTACTTTTTGTATATAAAGAAGTTTTACTTCAGTCATGTGGTCTAAAGCACACTCGTTTTTTTTTAATGGTATAGCTGTAATTTAAAAATTATATCAATGTTAGCGACATTTCGTGTTGCGCATCAGGTAAATTTTAGTTGGCATAAGTTCCAAATACTATTTTAATGGATGCAATATTGTCAAGTGCGTCTAATTAATGATCTCCTTTTCACCTAAAAGAAAATAACCTTGTTTTTTTAAAAACACCATTTATTAAATCTAACAGGTCATCTGAATAACTTGAACTCGGCTTATATTATTTAGAAACTAAGGTCTTAATTTAATACATTTTACAAACATCTGATCAAATAAGATAAAATAATGGATTTACCTTGACTACCGGTAGATGGCGCCGTCTGACCTCAAAACATTAAAAGATAATCACGAAACAATTATTTTGTAATGCTCTCGCCACGGATTTGTGACGTCACACCTCTTTATGTACTGCAACGGCTTTTGTGTAAGCATTATTAATTAAGACACGTTAGTGATGAACTAATGATTAACTAAGATCTTAAGTTCAAAACCATTTATCGTCTTCCTTAATATCTACATACATGTAGGTTTTGACCTACATAGTGAAGTTTAGTTAGGTTTACTGGGCAAGAAAATTTATAGGTTGTGTAAACTCATTTTTTGGCTTAAGAGACAGCAAAAAAGAAAAACAAAAGCTAGATACCTAGCTAGAATTTTGAAAATCGATTAACGAGGCATTACATATATTGATAAAAGTCTCTTACATAAAATTTAAGAAAAAACTATAAACAGCCAAGTCGAACACATCTTGATCATTTGAAATAAAGAATGTTTAAACAATACACATAACCTTAGGACATGAAGACCCCTCATTACTATGAACCCAGTCTTCTTTCCGCCCGTCCTACTTACCAACAGTTAAAACCATAAAAGTGTCGGATACATTAAGATACTAGATACTACTGTCTCCGCTTATATTAACTGCTATATAATTATACTAAAATATGCAATTACTTGTTTCATAAATCCTAATGTTAATAAGGATGCAGGTTGTTACTGGTTGCTAATTGCGCAGGCGCAGATAATGGTGCATTGCAGACGTAGATGACTCATTTTTAGGAGCTTTGGTATACAATCATAAAGTTTTAAGGTGTAGCTGAGTCATGCTATTTAAATTATAACTAAAATGAACAAATATTTTATGCAATACTTATAAATTGGAGATTTGGACTTAAAATCATAAGCAAGTCCTTTGTTTGACTAGCTGATTTCTAGTGGTGAGTGACTCTGACTGCTAAACCGGAGGTCGTGGGTTCAATTCCCACCAAGGATATGCTTGTGTGATGAGCATGACCATTTGTTCTGTGTAATTTATCTACAATATGAATGTATTTAGATTTAGTAAATATATAAAGTATGGATATTAGTTGTCAGGTTGCCATAATACTGGCTCTGCCTAATTCGGGATCAGATGGCCGTGTGTGAGTTGTCCCAAGGTATTATTATTTATTTTATTTGAAAACGAGGTCTCTTTTTGTCGGTGGCTTGTTATACTTAAATGACGTTTTAAAGTGTGCCACAAAGCACCTGGTCCTTCGCTCCGCAAATCAAGTTCCTCTCAGCTGTCTTCGTAAGGTCGTAGGCCCGTCTGTCTAGAGGTATTCCACGATACGTTAGGGTACCTTACTTTTCTTCTACGGCACATGCCTCTGCACGCGTTTTAATCGTACCTCTACACAACAACCGCAAGAGTGAGCGAGAAAGCCTATAAATATGATTTATAACCCCAGTCATCATTTCGTAAGGACCGACTATAGTTACAAATTGTTCAGCGAATACCATTTATGACTTAGAAAATCTACGATTGCAATGAAAAATTGCTTTCAAGCAAATTACTAAGCCTTACTGTACTACATCTGTATCAAAGGTATGAAACATGAACTAGGGCTTCGGTTTTCATTGCGTCGTTTCTAAGGTAATTTCGATAAACCTGCTCGCTTGTTGTGTTCATAAAGTGCATTGGATCGAGTATTTTTTAGGGTTCCGTACCTCAAATGGTAAAAAAGGAACCCTTATAAGATCACTCTTTTGTCCGTCTGTCCATGTGACACAACCGATTTTCTCAGGAATGGGCGGACCTTTTTTTTTTGAACCTATGACTTAAATTCAAAGTGTCCAGTTGCTTAAAATGTTTTCCTAAACTATGCATTAATACTTCATCAAACTGGGGAATCTTGAGAATTAAAATAATAAGTAAACCACCACATTTTTATCTATTATTTCAGCAGACTGACACGTGCTTAAACATTTCTCAAAAGAGCAAATCATTGCTTGATAAAGTCATAGTTTAAAGAAATGATATTTAAATTTTACCTTATCATCATCCAGTTATGAGTTAGGCAGCTGCCATTGTGGCTTAATAAGTTCAACACAAACATTGGAGTCTGCCGACGACCTAAAGATAAACAGGAACCCTTAGGAATAAGAGAATGTGGATTTTTTATTTCCACCTTTTATTAAGTTCTTGCGAACTCGCCAGCTTAACTTTCTAAATAATATTCCGAGCGATATTGTTTTGTAGATTATTATTGCTAACGGAGTTAACATGATGGTTAATTTATCATTTGTTATTTGGGAATATGCATTTTGGGATAAATTTTAAATTAACACTACTATGTGATCTATGTGTATTTAGTTATTTAAACATAGATCTCTTCGTAATGCTCTCATTTCAAAAAAATAATTTATCATTATTAACACAATTATTTGTTAAAATGATGCTCATCCTCAATTGTTTCCATATTGAGACTTTAAATGCATACAAGAACAGTTCGAACCGGCTTGTAACAGATTTTTTCGAAGAGATAAATCCAATTACAGATTTGCCCGCGGCACTAGCGGTTCTCGGTATTCACAGTAGTTCGTTAGATCGGTGCAAAATACCTGGTTATTACTAAGCTATGTCTTCCCTAGAACTGAAATGAATAAGATCCATGATTTTAATTTGACAACCAGGAATAGAATTCACAATTATAAACATAACAACATCAGTGAAGTTCTGAGAATGTTTACACAAGTTTTGAATTTAATTTCAGTCGAACTGATGGTATTCAGAACTGGATTGTGAATTCATATTTAGATATTTTATTTTAGATTTGATGTTTTAAAATTTTCTTTAAGAGGTTACTTAAAATAAAACTCTTTTAAATAATGTGTAACAAAATTATAAAATTTCTGATTAAGCTTTATTAAAACTACTATACAGTCAAGAAGCCAAAAAGTTTCTTACAAAAAAAATACCTAGTTTCTTTGTTGTTTCGTTAAAATCTAACCTAGTTTAATAACTTCCGAACTGAAGTGGATTCCATTCTTGCAGATTATTGTCGTTGCATTGTACTGAATGTAAACTATTCAATATAGTCTGAATACAACGATATAATTTGATGAATAACGTTGTCCGTTCTCAATGGGACTACAGAGATTACTGTTGTGACCAATTGAATGGTTGACGGAAGTTCCTATGCATGTTGGACGCAGTATTTTTACGAAGGCTTTATAACAATTTCTGATATTGTATTCTGTAACAAACTGATTGGAGTTGCTATTGAAGCAAGTATTGCTGAAAACAACCAAGCGTTTTTCGTAAAATGGGACTTGAATACAAAAACTGAACAGCAAAACGCTAAACTCCAAAATCGTATTGATAAAAACGAACAAAATTTTCTGTCTCCAAGTTATTTGTCCAAAGGTCAGGGGTTCAATGCCTACCCGTTACTTTTTTAATAAAAAGCTGGTGCTATTGTGACGATTAACACGTCTTGTTGGAACGGGCGGAATACAGATAGCGATGTCGGTACCGTCTAGACTACGAGAATATGGATTCATGCGCTGCTACATATCCCTCGGTTTCAATTTAAGTAACTTTTTCATGTTGATTCTCACAATATCCTGACTGACTTTTGTTAAAGGGAAATGAAAGATTACGAGATAGTAAATGTGGTAGCACAAAGACTATGGAATATTTTGATAAGAAGTTACAAATAAGGAACTTTCTAACACAGGAATTTAAAACTGTCCGTAAGTCCGTTATCTAAAATATATTATGATGTAAGAAATTTATGATTTAATTAGGTAAGTATGTGTTCATTTGTTTAACAAGTGATAACATTTAGCCAATAAGTTTACAATACTGTATTATAAATTATTTCTTCGTTGTCCTAATTGGTAATTGTATGTAAGTCAGGGTCACGCCTCAGATGATTTAGCTTGTTGCTAACCTTCACGAGCTCTTTTAACGTTTCGTATAAAACCTCCTTCAGAATCAAAGTCATATCACACATTAATCATTCTCCTTCAATTTTAAAACTCTTTGGAACATATTTAAATAATGAATTGTTAGTATCGTAATGTTGGTACCTAAAACATTCCATTTTTAAACATATTATTATGACCTGTTCTTGATAGCATATTTTGTCCACCCGGATCTTGTAGCATGCAGTAAATATTTATTGCATAGTCGAACTACGAAGTGGATGTAGGACGCCGGGGATTCGTATTTATTAAAGTTGTTAAACATGAACTAACTGCCGACATTGCATAACAAAATCATCCGATATTGATAACTTAAAATAATTAATGGCGTACGATAACTTTTTAATCTAATTACGATACGATATGATAAACACATTCATAAGACGACGCGGTTCAAGATCGTTCAAAACTCTTGTTTATTAAAATTAATTATGTAACTAACCTCTTTCGTGAACAGCAAATAATCTGCAAAAAAGCATTAATGTAGCCATCTTGAAACCCATAAAACAAACAATTGTATTTATCAAGCAATCGGAAGTGCTAAGCACAATAAATTACCGACAAGAGCGCTCGTTAATTTTATTTATTCTGTGGCATAAAAGCCAACGCCTGTCAAAGAAATTTTCAATGTTTTGTAAAATTATTATACACGGCATGATGAGTATGAAACTGTACAATTTTATAAGCTGGAAAAGACATTTCGTGTTCTATTCGTATTTGTCAATTACCGATCACTGATAGCTATGGAGTTTTTATGTTACGGACATTTTTTATTCATACCAACGGCATCAATAACTTGCACTAAAGAAGTATAAGTAGATTATTTTCATCATGCTTAAAAACCGAGTACAAAAACGTTTTAAACTGTGTTTAGTTGATTTCTGTTAGGTTTTATTTAGAGGCATCTTATACAAATTGCGCAGTTAGGATTTCGCATCTTATTTATAAACTAGCTAACCCGCGACTTTGTCCGCGGGTTTTAGTTTCAACGGTGTTTCATTTTAGCAACATTTTTCATTTATGCTCCGCTCCTTTTGGTCGCAGCGTAATGTTATATAGCTTATAGCCTTTCTCAATAAATGGGCTATCCAACACTGAAACAATTTTTCAATTCGGACCAGTAGTTCCTGAGATTAGCGCGTTCAAACAAACAAACAAACTCTTCAGCTTTATATATTAGTAAATAGATTTAATAGTTAACATTTCGATTTAGAATAAATAAACCAACAAATCCTAAGTACTCATTCATGTGAAGGACCTCTTTAGTTTTTGTCTCATAAGGCCACATTTTGCATGAACGTCGAACATTAAGGTTGCAAGTAGTACCTCATGTTACAGTGTGGCTCGTTTCTGCCTCATAATCTTAATAACCCTCTATTGAGTTGACTTTTACAACAGCAGAAATACAGGTAAGGGGTAATAAATACCTCTACTGTCTGTCACTGACCAGTAAGGCTTTGGCCCCAGCCCCGACCGACAGTTTCGACCACATTGTTCGCAGACTTCTCGAAATTGAGTTTTACATATTTTCCATATGGCGTTTTTGATTGGTTTATTTCGATGGCTTCATTATATTTTAGCAATATTTTTTCATGAATGTCAAAGTATAAACATGACCATATAAATATCCACTAATATGTTATCTTTTCTTTTATTTTTTTCTTTTAGATCAAAAGGTATTAAGGTATTATGAAAATTTAATAAAACAGCAAGCGAAGTACTAATTAGTAAATTAGTTAAGTAGGTATGTTTCGTTTTATCAAAAGCCTTCAGTATAATCGATTTACAAAATAGAATGTTTATTTTTTATTAAAAGGTCATTAGGTGATATATGTTGATATTAAGTTATTAACTTAATTTTATTGATTGGTTAGTCGAGTACTCCTTATAAATTAATCTTGTTTATTGTTAAGTAATTTTACTTAATTATCTGTGTAAATACACCGCTCGCAAAAGATGCGACAAAAACAACAAAAGTAATTATCTTACTAGGTACCTAGTCGCATAATTAACTAGCAGTGTTACAGTAATGTAAAAATATAAATAATATCTAATAATGTTTTTTATTACTAACTGTCTCAGCTGAGCCGAATGCACCCTTTTGATTCTCATTACAAAAGTCAAGATCATTGCGTGTTAAAAAAAAACTTATAGGTAGGTAGGTACCTACGTAACTTTTTTAAGAAATCAGTTTAAATTATCACTTAGGTATATTTTAAAAACCAATTAGCAAGTGCATTGTGATTATGAGTAACATTTGCTTGTTGCAACCGGCATTCATTCAACGACAATATGGCAATAGCATCCTGATCGCGTGTAACTAATACATACTTATATCCATATAAGTACCTATCTTTTAGTGTATGATTGGTATAGTATAATTAAAGCTGTGTTTAGAAGACGTATTAATAGAAATTAAATTGATGTTAATTTCTCGTCAAGACGATCGCATACCGATTCGTTACGTCATAGGCGTCACTGCTCCCCCCCCCTCTCCTCGCTCCCTGCTCCCACTCCCTGCCGTATTCCCCACCCCTCAACTACTAAATACTTTATCAATCACTCGCGAGATTACGAAAAAGTGTTTTAGGGCAATTTGATACTCGTCGACGTTTTGTTTTTAAAGACAGCTGTGCGTCTGTCTGTGTCATCATTAAATGAGTTCAAAAAGGTTTGAATCGCAACGACCTTGTTTAATAGGTATGTTGACTGTATAATTCCAAAAACCAAGGTTGTTAAAATACCCATTGGGTGTGTGTAAAAGTAGTAGGTATAAGATAGGCATGTGTATGTGTAGTTAAATATAGTTCAACCTATATAGGTACCTATCAATTGCATCAGTATGCATTAAGAGTACCTAAGTACTTTCTTCCTAATCGCATTAACGAATTGTCAGTCTCTGCCGCTCCACTTCGACACTTATAATTATAAACGTCACGTCAGTTGATGCTATATCAATTAGTGCGTGCCAGATGCCTTTCCACGGAAAACCGGTTTCGGCCCTTTTATCGCCGCGTTTAAGCGTAACCTTTGTTTCTAAGTAGCTGCTCCCTTAACGCTCTACAACTCACATTTACTTGTAAATCATTAAACCAACTGTCGATAGTAGTAAGTATTAATAAACAATAAAAGTGAGAACAATGAGAGTTACATAAAATTCAATTACGACAGTAAAACAAACCGACATAAAAGTAACTCGATTGTGTCCGGCCGCCAGCTACAGTAAAAAAAGTTTAGTGAAGCATTTGCCTACCTGCTAATTAGACAAAGAGCTCGCGATCGCCGCGTCAGTGACAACACGGTACACAAACATGCACACACTGACACATCCGAGATGACGGTGCGGGAAGCGACTAGCAAGCGAGCATCGGCGGGCAAACGGGCGGGATCGCGCGTCTGTCCGCGGGCGGCTATCGACGAGCACTGGGTTCAGTGGCTGCCCGCAATGCACGCGGCATTCATTGGAGCAACGGCAGAACGGGCACGAGCGAGCGCGTCGAACAGCTGATGGCCCGGCTGCCTCGGCGCACACCTGTGTGCCGCACTCTCTCTTTCCCGCACGGCAAGCCGCGCGCCGCCGCCGCCGGCGCAGCGTCTTGCCCTGATATCGGCGTAACGTGACGTTACCGCGCAGCATGAACCCCGTGTGAACGACAGCGAATAGTGATGTGCCACATTATCTCGACCAAATGTCGCTACTTACCGAATGTGGCTAGTCAGCCGCGCCCAGCCCGCTCTGTTGCTGGGTCAATGTGACCGAGGCAGGAAGTCGTCCACCCTACCTGCGGGTAGGGTTACGGCTATACACTGCATTACAACACTAATGGGTACAGTTGTCTAATCAGACGATGAGTGCAAAAGAACTAAAGTCAGTTTTACAACATACAATCAGCTATTTCAATCGCAAATCTTGGAAATGTCCTTGTGCGCCATTATAACATGAGATGAATTAGCAGAATAAGAGTAGCGCTATAACAAGTTGTAACAATGAACAAATTCCTCACATACCGAGTACCGACGGACATGCAATACGACATACTGAGGCCGAGCGGTAAAAGTAATTTTGGCAGATAACAATTAACTAAACTTGCGCTAGCAGCTGTGTAGAGTAAATTCATACATAAATACACACTGTTTACTATGGTAATGTATTCAAAATATGTGAAGCCATGTTTTGTTTAAGAAATTAAAATAACACTGAGCAAAGCATTACTTTTTACGTATGTGAAGTGTGACCAATTATCCACATGATATCTACTAAGGTAATAATGAACGTCACTTAGATCAACTGTAGTCGGGATTCCTCGCACCCTTGATCGTTCTAAGATGACGCACTTGTCTATCAAACCGTATTGAAGGTAACTGTATCATTCTCTCATAGCCGTCGGAACTATAATCTTGTCTAGGAAGGAATTCTGAAATATTTGAGTGACTCGCTCGATGGCTACATCTTACGTGACTACTGGCTTGTCGCTATTCGGTACTTTCACAAATCTGGTACTCTTGCCAATCATCTCAACAGATTTTTTTTCAAATACTTACTTACATCGTTTTGATTTACACGTTTTAAATGTATCAATTTGCTGTAAAAGTAATTGTTTTGATTTCCTATAAGATAAAGTTCCTGTTGTTTAGATAAATAGATGCATATTCACATGAACGTGATGCGTAAGCAATGATAAAGCGTAGTAGCTAGCTAGGTTGATACTATTTTTTTATATGCTAGTTCAGTGTTGAGAACAAATTCGAATGCTTTAAAAATTTCGATGAAACCGGCATAGAGATGCAAAGTAACCCATATGGTTATAAAAATTACCTAATACCTTACCTAATACCCACTACTGATCCAACACTAAATCCATAAACAAGAAAATTAGTGATGTACACTTGACCGGACTCACTTTCCGGGATCGGCCGAACGTGCCAAGTGTCGTGTCGTTCGAAATTTTAAATTTCGACCGCGGCCGCCCGCGCGCCCGCCATGACGACGCGACGGCCGGGCAAGGTTGATGCGAACACGCCGCGTCGAGGTCAATGTACACACGGATTTGATGTCCCAAATACCTAATACTGACAGCTAGGACTAAATAAGTATTATAGTATAGTATAGTATAAATGCTTATTGTAATCAATGAACTATTCGATATTTCCCATGGTGATCTCATTATTGTGATTCATTTACTTATTGTTTGTAATGCTCTACTTGCTAAACCTCAGAATTGCATCAGAATATAATTTAATTGTAATGCATCTTTATATGAATCTAATGTATTTACCTAGGTATATAGATATAAATATTTAATGTTTCTTTTTTAACAGATAAAAATATGTGATTATTCCTATAAGGGAAAAAAATCCTTCTGAAACAACTAAAACTAAATTTATTTTCTAAGAAAAGTTTGTCATTGGCGCCGATTCCCTAGTACGCTAACTAAATTAAAATTAAACCATTGCTTTCGTTTACGAACATACCGCGTGAGAAAAGGGTGGCAACAGATAATAACTAACTTAGAAATGTCTAACCAGGTTTCGCCTTGAACATCACTGGGTTTTAGTGCACACGTGCGTGTAGATTTGTATGAGAATTTTAATTTAGTCTAAACTAAATTTGACACCTCTAATTTTCTTCTGTCCTTTTATACTTCGTTTAAAAAAGATACCGAAGGCCTAAAATAAGTTTAGCATGATTTAACAGAATCGGGGCCATTGTTTCGGTTGTTAAGTACTGCTTAAGAAGTCATGTTACCAAGGAAACAAAAGTGACAAATAGGGCTACCTCTAGATTACCTGAAGACCTTTGTTTTTCCTTGTCTTCCGATAACGCAACTAAACATTTCTATATTTGCAACATTTTTTTTGTTATTTATTTATTTATAAGCCTTATATAAACACAATGCTCCACAAACCACCACCGTCTAGCCTATACAGCCCCATAACGAGACCAAAGCATTAAAGTATGAAACATTATAATTAGAAGCTACTAATGTAGACATGAGAAAAACAAATAAGTACTAAGTAAGTATTCGATAGCCACATAATTTCACTTTAACATTAGATTCAAATTCGATTCTCAAATTAAAGTTACGTTGAAAGATTTAATTTCTTAGAACTTGATAATACGTTATCAAAGAACAAATCAGTTAAGTCTCGCTTTGATATGACATCTAGATCGGTTATTGACTTATGACCCTCTTCAATAAATCTTACCAAATGTTTTCTTTAACGATAGACTATTTACGTTAGAAATTTTAATCATAGCTATGTCGCTCTACAGTATGCATATGACATATAGGCTTTAATAAAACTACTACACGTTCTAGTCCACAGAAGCAATAAAAATTGTTTTAAGTTAATAAAGGCATATAAAAAAGAAAAAAAAAAACAACTTTTTTAAACGAACAAAATGAAAAAAAAAAACAGTTAAAATATTCAAAACAAACATTGTTCTAGGATTCGTGTTGTAGATTTTTCAGACTAGTGGCCAATTGTTGAACGATATAGGCAATTTTATCGATACTAGGCCGGATAGACAGTTTGGAAGCCACTCTATTGACTATCGGTATGACTAGGTACTCAAATAGATGGAGAATTGTTTAGAATACGCTATCGTAAACTAGCTAAACTACTAACTAGCTGTTTTCGATAACTTTGTTCGTGTATTCATTTATTTTCGACATAAAACCTACTCTATTCAACTTTATTGGCCAAATACTAAAACATCGATCAGTTTTAAATCGCCGTTAAGTCTCATGCTGTCTTTGTTACTTTAAAGTGTTGAGTAGCGACTAATTTTTAAGATTACTCTTTACAAAGGAAACAACTTTACTTCTTTTATGGGCGGATTTTTTTAACGCCAGATAATTTTTATTCGTTGAATAAAATTGACGACGGACAGATTATGTATAGAAGAACTGTCAGAAATTCAAAATTATTCCACAGATAAAACTATCTGGCGTTAGTAAAATCCGCCCTTAGAGTATGGATAAGCAAAACCAAAACACTATTTATTTTATTAAACAAAACATAAAAAGTGTCGCGTTACAATATCTCTGTTAAATTCATCATTGTCTTCTCCTGCATTAGCTACTGCCGAGCTTAGGCCTCCCTTTGAACTTATGCCATACTACTGATCGAATGTGGCCCTAAATCAGAAAACAAATGAAAAATATTAAAAAGGTTCATACAATTTGATTTAAAGTCAACCAATCTATCAAAGTGTAACTAATATAATAAAGAGGCTAGTTTTATATAAAAGATTTCTTACCGTATTACGTTACAAAAAGATTTCAATATCGTTCGCTCAGTAGGTATTATTTTTTCTGAGCATTTATTACAAAAGAACTCTGAAAGCGTTTTCCGTTAAACCTGTCAGTTTCATTCCAGTCATTATCCGAATCCGTCTTTATTTTGTAACTAGACCCACTTAAGATATATTATTAACTAGCTAAACCCGCGGCATGCGTTGCAAATTGCAATGCCATGTTAACAATTTTATTTTACTTTAATACAATTTTTTGTAGCTTTGAATTTTCACGGGCTTATTCAGAACACCCTACCAAAGTTTAATCACAATCTTATTATTGGTTTTGGAACGCGTAGGAATAAAGAAAAACATACAGAACAAGGATATAACATAAGATATGATATGACATGGCAATAGCCTAATGGTTAGGATGACCGCCTTGTGATCGAGAGGTCGCAGGTTCGAACCCCACCCATTGCACTATTGACGTGAACCCACTCCAGACACAAGCATATTTAACTTAGTTGGAGGGGTTAACAAGATTGCTAGTAATGTGAATTCCAACCACATTGCCAGCAACCTTTATAAAAAAAAAAAAAAAAATTACCTATAGTTTCTTTATAAAATTCTTCATTAAATCAATCATCTTCAATACATAGTAAAATAAAATATTATTTTTGCGCAAACCACGTAAAGAATTTTAATACGATTTTCTCAGATAGAAAGAACGTACAATTTGTACATATTTCTTAAAAAATGGCTGAATGTTAATAAATGGCAACCACGCAAAGCCGGGGCGGATCGTTAGTTTAAAATAAATCGCGTTAGCCGACTATCTATCAAAATATATATTCTGATGTCTACCCTTCTCAACGGTGTACTTAGTTTACTGTTTGTGTTTCGTGATTAATATTTGCTACATTTAGTTAATCTTGCCTTATTTCAAGTTCATCCGTTTAATCTCTTAATACATCTCTACTCAGTTATTTGGGCATTGGTCATAATGCCCAAATGCCCAATGTTTTTCAGAATAGAAAACGTAGGTAGTTTATAAAAAAAAAAAAACGATTACTTATATTTTAGGTAACTTCTTGTCTTTAAGTCTTATAAAATTAATATTTCATTTATTTACTTCCTACGTAATTTAATTAAGCTGTGTTCCGTGTAAATGTGCTAATCTCCGAGCCGAGAAAAATAAATGTTTTTGCATTTATTAGTGCAAATCGTAAGAAAGTTATGTATTGGAAAGTTATTTAACTTAAAACATATTACCACCCGAATCCCGCCGAAAAATAGAATATGCTGAGCACGGCTAGTCTAAAATAAAATATTTAATTAAGTACACAATGGAATAAAAACAAAAAAGAATCACCGTTTCTTCTTCTCGTGTTGTTATTGACATCACTATGGGAATTATGAGATTTGTTTAAATTACAGTACAATCTGTGCCGTATGCCTCAGAGGGGCAATTAATTATTCTACCTGCCGTCCGTGGAGGCATTGTGAGGACGATTCGAACCCTTCCCTCTCAGCCTATTGTCTTCCTATAAAATACTTACGCCTCTTTACAAATCAACCGGCACGGACTTTCGGTCAGTTTCCAAAAATCTCTGATCTTAAATATTTCATTACGTCTTTAAATTCACGAGGGATTTTCTACCCTATATTTAAGCGCATAAGGCTTACGTTCTTTTGTTTCGGCTGCTGTGTTTTCGTGTATTAAGGCGTTTTGATATCGTAAATTAAATTACGTTGCAACATAAAATCATAAAGTTATTATGTCCTAATGGTTAGCGATCATTTAAACCACTTCGATATAATTAAACACTATTAGAATTGAACGAATGCGATATCGTGTGGTGGTTTATGTTTTATATTGTATCAGAAAATTACATTTGAATAATTTAATAAAACTCTTTGTTATGAAAATACTTAAAAATACAATACAATAAATTACAATCAATCATTAATTTCATAATTCATACCAATTGCAGAGATGTAAGCGTTTACCACCTCACTAGTATTCCAGAAAAAACTAAAATCTTCCCGCAATTTACTAATACAACGTTAGCAATAAGTATATCGTAGTGATGTACACCGCAGTCGGTTCGTCGGCGCCCGGCCCCGTTTCCCGCGGGGCGGGGGTGCCGCGGGGCGGCGGCGGCGGCGCGAGGCGGGGCAGCCCCGCTAAACGGGATGCGCGCCTCCAATTTACATTTATGAAGTCCCGTAACAGATTCCGGGATGTTTACTTTCGATAATTAAAAACGTCTCAGGTGTTGTGTGAGGCGCACCGTTAAATAGACCACCGATATGGACGATATATCGTTAATTGTGGTGCAACTAGCCCTTTAACTTTGTTGTTTGCCGTCCTTTATTCAACCTTAAACTACCATTAGGACTGAAGAAACCGACGGTAAAGTTTGAGAGCTTTATAATTTCAGAAATTGACGTTTTAAACAAAAGACTACAGACTAAAATTAAATTCAGAACTAATTATTTAAAAGCAAAGTAACGAAATCTTCAGAGTGAAATGTCTAGCAATGTCTAGTGATTTATGTTGGTACTCAGTACCTACTACATAATATATTATTATTGTACCGTTTATACCGTTTGTAGAAACCTGAATTATTTACAGGCTACCTACGCACCCCTGTCATATTAGATGGATAAATAGACAACATTATATGATAGGGACACGTTCTAAGTCTTCAGATAAACATTTGCAAAAGTTTTGGATCCTTGGAATTGATGTAAAGTTATGCCTTTAGACTAGCTGTAAATAAATATAGAATTTACCTTGGATTACGAAAATTATGGGGAAAGAGTCTATAGATATGCTAACAGTTCAATTGTTAATATAACAAACCAATGTCAACTGTTATTTATTAATTTTGTTGAAAGGAGTTTATTTTTTGTTTTATCTGTTAAAACCCTAATTTACGCTTTAACCAAGTCGTTTCATATAAATTAGTTATTTCATCTACAAGACATACTTACACACAATACTATCAATGGTCACCTTATTTTCTATTCTATTTTCGCATGGTTGCGTGTTCCGTGACAGTTTACCAATGTCCTGGTAAGGAAGTCAACGCTCCACGTTTCCAGCGATGACCACCGCAGATTGTGACGTCAGAAGTTCACAGCGGCAACGGTGGGAATAAAGCCTAGATGTAACCATTGTAACATTAAAAAGATGGACATTACACTGGTTATGTTGAAGGACAATGTGTGTTTAATAAAATGGTACGTAACTATGTATTACGTTACAGTCAAGTTTAAATTGTTGTAATGTTATAGAATAAATAATCGAAATGTAAAATAGATTAAATTTATTATGTATAATTATAATAAATACTTAGCTAATTTAAATTTAATAAATTCTAAATAAATGTTAACGCGTATTTGCGCATATTATAGTGCATGCGGTGCTCCTCTATAAGTAGTGAGACGCTTAGACTTAAGTTTACAATGTATTTTTATTTTTAATTGTGACAGTGTTCATTGTTGAAGAGCCAAATAAATAATAAATAAATAAATTACCAAGTAGAGCACTCATAATTTAGCTGATAGAGATAAAGGTGACACAGTCGAGGAACTAGTTTTGGAAATGAAAACAAAACTGAACTAAATTATTTATTTTATTTATATACCATTCTAATAGAAGACGGAACACTATGATTATAAAAATAACCGAATCATCATCACATTGAGGACGAAAACAAAATTTGTGTGGGCAGCTCGAATATTGTATCGTAGATGTAAGTTTATTGATAAATGGGGCACAACCGACCTTCGGCCTTTGAAACTCCATCAACTATGAAGACCTTGTAATGAAGCTAAATTATATAGAAATAAGCATTAAGATGCTAACAGTTAATTAATTATTGTAGATCTTTGCTGTAGTAATGTGGATTACAAGCATTACAATACAGCTCTATCCGCATTTCCATCTATTTTTAATATAAAACCTTCTTCTTCTATAACTGCCACTCCAATGTTGGCTACCAGCTGCTGGAATCTATCTCTTTTTTTGCGAAAGATTAAACGTAGTCTACAACTATTAGCAATAAAGTAGCTAACATATATGTTGTCTATCTGATAACAATACTTCATTTTTTATTACTTCATCCAAAGTAACAAAAGAAAACACGCCAGTTTGCAAGAAACTAACTCAATATACACCTTCACTACAAAAGTAGTAACATTGCCTATCCTTTTTGCACACCGATCAATCCTGAAATCATGTTCTAAAAACCTGACTTCAAAATCCTTATCTATCTAAAACTGGAAAATTGAAGCCCGTCAACAAATACTTCCATCGAATTATTACAGGGGTGGTTAATGGCCCAGGAAAAATAGTAGCAGAAGTAAGGGGTAGCACAAAAGACGTCGAAGGGGCGATCCTTATTCCAACCGGTAACGTAAGGGACAACAGCGACAAATAAAAACACAAAGTACACTTGCAACTTAATGCAAACACAAAAATAATCAACCATTGCTTTGTTTTCTGTAATAATATTTAATAAATAGAATATATTTCAACTGTTTACGAATAAAGTGCTCAGTTTTATAATCTAATAATAATATAAGTCATTTCACTAAAAGACCAAGCATCGACATAAAAAAGAAATACATACTATTTAATGATGCAGCAACTATGTAATTATTTGTCTGTAACATGGTCTGTGTGTATAATATTATTTTTGTAAGGAGGTAAAGCTGAAGCTAAGACTATATTAACTCAAAATGGAATTCCAAAACAAGACATTTAGTGGATTCAGACTTTGGGTGTTCCAGTCACCTAGAAATTGCAAACAACACATGAGAATGCAAGGAATTTCGTTAAATCCGATCAAAAGTCGAGTTTAGTATAAAATAATAAAACGGTTTCTCTTTTCTTAGCTAGATACCTACCTATTCACACGTTTGCACTCAAAACTAAGTTAGTAACTTTTGGTGCGGTAACGGATCGTTTCAAAACTTGTTATGCAATTTGCTACTCTTTAGATGAATATATTTACGGTACATTTTGTTTAAGCCAATTTCTTGGGTACCTATTATATTTTGATTTATCATTATATCTTGCTAAATATTTACAAATATAACTATAAAATAAACTTAAAACAAAACTAATTTCTTAACAAATAAAAACCCCCTAAAACATGGCATCAAAAAATTCATCCTTGTCGCTGTCGACTGAAGTCTACCCAAAGCAAAGGACTGGTGGCATTGTAACGTTATGTGACAATGCTTATCCTCTGTCCAAGGTACATATTTCCACAGCCTAAAATAAGACAATCACAACTCTAGGGCTAGCAGTATCATTACGAAGAGCTAAAACCATTACTTTCCCGTTGTAAAAAGGGATGGTATTATTGGATGTACCTATAGCTTCATCCCTCTCTTTTATTAGAACAATCACGGGTTTAAAACGACTCAATATTCCTTCTGGCCACCAACTTACCTTGTATCTATACCACAAAATAGTTATCAAAACAGAACCTATTCTAGTTAAACTTGAAACTTTCCATCTCCAATGTTGTGTAACTGCTGTATTATAATATGAAGAGTAACTCATTTCGTACTAATGTACAGAATTCCAGGCGTCCATATTGAAACGGCTCGTGAACTAGAATCAGTGCCACATATCACATTCCAATATATCTAACTGGTGTCCTTTACCAATGTCCGATTTCAAGTGCGTTTATAGAATGTATTCATCGCGACGTCATGCTTTCACTTGGCGAGCGTACGTTTAACGATACGATATTAAATCACATCTATTGTTAGGCAAAGGCATTAGAGTATAAGCCTGGATTTTTCTTTACTTGCTTTTGCCTAGTTTTTTTTTATAAACTTGATTTTCTCCAAATCTAAATAAGTCTATTTAAAATTACCGTTTATTTTAATTATCATGTTTAATAGCGATGACTGCATTTGACTGCATAATATTTACGTAATAACTAATACATGTAATAATTTATGTCATTAGCAAATGGTTTTATATTTTATTTTATTGTTCTCCATTCCATTATTTTATAATACAAATTTTTTTTAGAGTCTATTATTTTGTTTGTGGCCATTATTTTAATATTGTTTAATAAAAATTAAACAAAATAACAATCACTTTTTAAGCGATTCCCCACACAAAACCATAGAACTAAAAACATCTGAAGTTATAAAGAAACAAAACACTGTTGAGTTGTCGGTATTCACCTTAATTTTTCTTATTGTTATTTGATACTTACTTTTGGGGCCGGTTCACAAGAACGTGACAATGGGCCCGATTATAATGACCGTCTAAAGGCCCGATGAATTCCATTTCCATTACAGGCCCTTACCCTAACGACTAACGCCATCTAGGTAGCGGTGGGGTAACATTGTGTCACGCTCTCGCCTGGCACAAGCGACCGTGTTTTGTTCGTTCCGTTTGCTGTAAATTCCACAACACCCAATAATTGTCATTTTTGGGCTTGCATTTAACTGTTTCTAGTTTAGATTTTATACTTAGAATCAGAGCAGTACGAACTTTATACTCTTTTGAATTTGATATTCCACTGATATAAGCTGTATTCATCCGGAGTCGAAGGATACCATAAAATATATTAACTACTTATCGCATCACGTCGTAAAATTCGCGTAGGGTAAGAATTGAAGAATATCTTTTTAGCTGCAAGTCAAACAAACAGGGTTTAAGATTTTTTATTAATATACAAAAGAATAGGTGTTTTTCACTACCAGTTTATAATTCAATATTCTAATTGACTAGCTTTAGTAGCTAGTTAGCTAGTATAATTTGCGTCGAATCGAAAGTGACTCATGATGTTACCGTTACTTTATGAATGTAATTATGCGTCGAGTTCTTATGTTTTTAGTTGTAGTGCACTATAATATTATTTTAGTAGTCTAGTTTTCTACGTGAAGGAAACCTTTTGATTGTGTATGGTATTTTGTCGCCCTTATGATTATTCCTAGGATACTAGCTTTCTAAATCAGATCTCTATGACTTCTCACGACAATAAATTGAGTATTAAAGGGTCTAGGGGAAAGATTACAAAATACAGGACAGTTTCTTTTGCTTATTAATGTGTAAAAGGGAAAAAGATCACAAAATAAAAGAAATTAGTCATAATTCTTAATCTGCAGTGCAAAATAACTAAAGTTATATGAAACACGATGGTAGTAATTTAAGTAGAACAAGCTTAAATCGTTCTCAGATTTATAAATGAAATGGCTGAGCGTTTCGAGATTCTTTCAGCTTCTCGAACATTCCACGACGTTCAGCCTTCGGAGAACTAAGCGTCAACACAATTCCAATTGCTCACACTAACTGTTAAATTGTTTATAGGCAAACAAGTTCCGATTACGAATTAGTGTTTTTTGCAAAATATTACAAAATAAAAATAAGTAATAAAGCACATGACTTCTAAGATCTATAATTCAATTTTCTTTAAGTATACATAGTTAATATGTTACTTAGTTTTAGTAAATTTAGCGAGATGCATGTCCTAACTAGGTACTTGGAAAGCCACTTAACACGCCTTATTGCCTTAAATTAAATATTAAAGAAGCTGGGTTATAGTAATATATTGTTAACTTAGCTTGATTTCAAGCTTCGAATTTTTCTTCACACCAATACGCAAACCCACAAGTGTAGAACGACATTTGCAATTGATTTCATTTCCAAGCTGTGGCGGTTTTTACCTACCTTGTCCAAATATTAGCGCGCAAGTGAGTAACCGGTGTTAGACTCATAGAAAATAATAATAATCTGACGTAGGCGACACAATTCAAAAAGTTCTCGATCTATTTAGAACATTAATTCTTAACTCGACTTCACACTTCAACAACATAATATTAACTGCAAATAGCCTTATTATAATAAAGTCGTATAATAAATAGCGTATCTGTGTTCGCACAAATCTAGATAAGTCTCCATTGAGCCGTACTCGGCCTACCGCGGCACCGGCCTTTGATACGCCCACTGAACTTTTAGTAAGATCGTTTGCACTCTTTCTTATTTTTTTAAACATGTTAGTGATACCATCTGATGAGGTGTAATGTTTTATATGTGATTTAAGTAGAATGATAAAACGAGTATGTTTGTCTCTATTTTGCATATTTGAATAGAGACTTACCTATTGTATTTCAAGATTCTTAAATCGCTTTTTATTATTATTTTTTGTGTCAAAATGGTCGTCGTAATCTTTATAAACGTGTTTTATTTGTATCAAACTATTCTCCAAATTGTCTCAAATCATTGAACTTAAAGTAGGTAATAGATGGTACTTTAAATATTTTTTTCTTTTTGGTACTTATATGTAGGCAAATTTATTATTGTTGACATTATGATGTTGTATTGCTTACTTTATGACACTTTTGCTTATAGTGTATTGTGCCCTACGAATGGTAATTGGTTCATCCTATTATAGGGGATTTATAACGTCTGTCGAAAAGTGGGGGCCCAACTTCTCGTCTCTCTCTCTCCCTCTCTCTCTGTCTCTCTCTCAGTATTCTGCTTTGAAAATAAGTGCTGAATATTAATACTTACAAGGGTTTCATGATTCGTGTAATTTATCAAGAAACAATTTACATTAAACTGAATACATACTTTCACTATCGTTTGGCATAGTTTTCAGATTGTTATGGAGTATATAAAATTTCGTAACAATAGTGAAGTCATCTCTTATGTAACTGGTAAAAGTAATATCGAAATAATTCCTAAATTCCAATGATGTAGAAAATATTATTCAATTACATTAGTTTCTAAATAAAATACGTTTTAGTCCTTTGGGTAGGCTCAAGCTACCTATCTTCAAGTTGTACGTTTAAAATAGTATCGTAACACATAACATAGACAGCTTTCCATTATATAGTTATATCAAATATTTAATAATTTAATTGTGCATTCATTTTTAAATCTCTTTTTTATCTTTCCATGTGCATTTTTAAATCTTACTGAAAACCACATCTATTTAGTTTTTGTTCTTTCCTGTCCATCCAAAGGTTATCTGGAAGATATCGCTATTATATCGCGATGAGATCGCCATTGTACCCATGTTGCCTTTATTTCTCAAAATGTAAAAAAAATACCATATTTTTAATTATATTTTTAAATGATTTTTCAAAGGAAAATTACCAAATTGGTTCATAGAACTACGACTTAACTCCAATATCAGCTAGAAATTATTTTCATAACGCGTGTTACTGTAGGCTCACAAAACATTACCCCAAGTCTACTACGACTTGTAATATTGAAGTTCAAAGCCCTTTGTCAACTTTATAATAATGTAAATCAATATTTCAGCGAAAACGTCTCGTTATTTAGTGTTATTTTATATAGAACTGTTAAAAACTACGTGACTGATGCTTATTAAATTTTGAACGTCTTTTTGTAATTAGACTTCGTTTTTATTTAGATTTGTAGTAGGTTTCTGTTGATGAAGAATTTTATTTATAATATAAATTTCATATAATTTATTAGCTAAATGTAAGTTACTTATTTATAATAAATGTTAATTATTAGATTAATAATTAATTATTAATAATTTTAAAATTTCAGAAAATTATATATACTTAAGGTTACCTTTTAAATACAGCTTTATTTAAAAGTTTCTCTTGTCACCCCTCAAATTTATTTTTTCGAGTAAAATTATTTATGCTCAAAAAAGTTCACAGTATTCTTAAATACAAAACTTATCTAAAAGTAATAAACTTATTGTCCTCAAGTAAACGATTTTATTGTTACTGGAAGCTCAGCAGCAAACATTTATTCCAAGCTCCTATAAAACACTTTCTACTTAAAATCAGTGACTCGAAAACTGTCAAGACGAAAACACCAAGGAATAATACAATTTATTTTCAGGGTTAACACAAAAATTTCACGCAAGAGCAAACTCTAAACTGCGTTGTTTATCTCAAAGAAATATGGATACGCAATAAACGTTTACCAAAACCAAAAAGGATAAGATAGAAATATGTAAAAATTCTCCACGGACCGAGTACGAGGGGCCTTGGAGTGAAATGAGAAAACTCACCCAGTATTCGAGCATTGCGTAGAGGCGGAGCTCCAAAGGGCGACCACATACAAGAATTTTAGTTTTAACAAACATCATTTCTTGCCTGATGCCCTCACACAAACACATTCTCGTCCACACAGGAGTTGTAATTGGAAGAAACGAGGCAGTCCCCGCTACACTACGCTAAGTTCTATACAAATATTTTTGTGTACGTGTGCGTGAGGTTGTGAAGATTTGTATGGAGTAAATTTAGTAATATAGTATTAGTTTGAGTCGAATGCGGATACTACCGCAACAATTACTGGCGATACCGCTCTGTGATCTACTGTTGTTTGTGTAGCTTTTGTACCGCTATTTGTGGGTTCTATATCTTACTATTGAGCCTACCGTTTCTTGAGTATTTATACAATTTATACCTTGAGTACTTATAATAATTTATTAGAAAGAAAAGCTTAATTTCGTTGCTTGACCCATATGAAATTTATTACATATTATTAAACATTTCAAAAAAGGTTGAATTAAATGACCTTATCTGATACTACTAATGTATTGGACGCTCTTAATTTATGGCAATACAAATTTGGAATACACCTATTTTATGACACTCACCAATAAATTAGACACTAAGATATTTTTGAAATCGCATCATTAGATTTAACAATTTACATATAAGCACTAAGTATACAAACTTCTTTATAAAATACAATATTTTATAGAATTAACTAATAATTATTGTAATTGTCAGTATGAGTGTGTTCTCTATAAGAACAGGGGTCTGTATCCTAAAGTGCGACATTTCTTCACGGGCTTTTATTTTAAATAAGTTTTTAAGGCGATAAGGGTGTGTGACCGGCGTTCGCAATGTTGCGTGTTCCCATTATGACCCTAACGCCAGCATGCTCGGCATGCATGAGTATGTAAAAAACTTATTTTTTTTTACTATTTACTTATTTAAATACAGCCTATACGTATCTGGACCCTTTCGTGCAATAGAGAACGTGTTGACCGTTTTTTTCTGATAGTCACACCACTAAGGAAGTCGTTGCGAAAGTTATTACGTTTCGATGTTACTACAAGACCACTGAAAGAATCATATTTATAATAATTTTATTAGATTTAATAAACTTTTAACGGTCGAATTGTAGATAACATTGTAGCTTGTACGAAGCTTGAATTCTGTTATAAAATTCATAAAACTTGAATGTAAAAAATATAGAAATTACATTTTATACGGGAATTTTACGGTAAATCACAGTCAAAATTACCAAAAAAAGGTACCTTTAGCAAATAAATGAAAACGTTAAAAACCTTTGAAAACTAATTTTTTATAAAAATAATAATTTATTGTTCAACAATCAAAACCAAAGAGGTTTTATCATACAAGGCTTGAGCTAGAAAGAGGCAGTAGTATTAGGAAGAAGTTGATGGCAATGCAATCAAATTTCCAGCATAAAGGCACGCAACAATGTAAGAGCTTTAAAGATTTAAGACTTATATATATATCTTGTTTGATCTATTCGTCTTTTGTTTTATTACCTTTTGATCGCGCATTTATGTATATTTTCTATATTAAATATCAATAAAGTGGCTGTGGCAAGGTAGTTCAAGATTACCTCTTGCATCAAAACATAGAAAGTTCAAGCAAATAATCATTATCTCTTAACAATATTATTTGTGTAAATAAACAGGAGCAATTTTAGCAGCTAGCGTCAATTCAAGTCTTCTATCTGCCAATTTATAAGTTAGTAAATAGTTATTTTTATAAAAACGTCTTAATTTTTCTATCCTAAGAGATCTCCTTATTCCTCTCCATTTAGACTTGTTCAAGTTTATTAAAATAACCTTATTCATTCTTTTTTTGTACATTTCCTGTGCTGTTTCGCATTTACAAATATGGATCGAACATGCAAACCCGCGGATGTAATTGAATCTGCGACCCTTAACGTTCACCGATAGGGTCATTTCACGCGGGTGTCACTGCCCCTTCATACATTAGGGTAACCGCGTGTAATCGTAACTAATAATAAAATGTAAACCATCAATAGATGTGCATGTGCACGCTTAACGAGCAAATACTAAAAGGTTATTTTTATTTGTTGAGCTAGTGTGTACACCTCTTTAATGAAACACACCAGCATTACTTAATACTATCGCATGTTTATGAAAAAAGACGGGATTGAAACCGATTTTGTACTTTTGGATTTATTCGACATTGAGTAATCGCAGGACCAAGAAACTGCTTAAACTTTTTAAAGCATCATCTCAATGACGCTCCGCGAACATCTTAGTATTTAATTGAATAAATACTAATGTCACCTGATAGACACAATTAAAAACCACATTTTATTTGTAACAGAATTTCCAAACCTTATTTTCCCGTCCTGATTAAATCTGTGTGTGTGGGCTAAAAAAAACTACAGAGTGGGTGCCACACAACGCTAGACGACATCGCGGCAATCCGAAAAACAGTTGGAGAGCCCAACTAGACTCCTACCGAAAAGACAGGCCCATCCTAGCTCAGAACAGAAGTGCGTGGAAGAGGGAGAGGAAGGCCTTTGCCCTGCAGTGGGACAAGACGGGCTTATGAGATTAGATTAGATAGATTAAATCTAAACAATCTTTATTCTACTAAAATCCTACAACTTAAAAAAACACAGCAACAGTTTTATATTACTAAAATTAATACTTTAGTTTATAAGTACCTATATAAGTTTTGAAAACAAACAAGTTTTATAAATATTTAAAACAAAACGGTTTACTCACGTATATTCTCGAGATCGCCCGACTAGTTTCAGACTCAATAGGAGTCTCTAATCATGAATATACGTGAGTAAACCGTTTTGTTTTAAATAATTATGAATATTCCTCACGATAGTTATTATAACAAGTTTTATAAAGTTAGAGTTCCACATTCAGCACTGTTCAAATTGACTCTCATTTATGATGTAACCGAGCAAGCAAACACTACTAATTCTCGAAAATCTAATGTTATACATACATATACAATCGAATACTAACTGTATAGGGCAGGGCCCTTAGAGTAAAAATAAGTAAACAATAAAGGGCGCCTAATAAGTATGAACAAGTAAAATCGTAAAATTTGTGTCAAAAGAGAGCGCGCCGTTTTATTAAACTATTCCAAAACACAATGATACCGGAACCATAACGAACCGGAACGATATTTTCGCATAAACGTTGTCGCACGGAAAATTACTTAAATCAGTAAACTAGCGTAGTACTTACAGCTAAAAATTTACTCGTTAAGGGGCTACGAGCGATGCGCGCACTCTATATTGTCTAATGTCTATGTTTAAACGCATTACAAAGTTGTATACGTCTAATTATTTGCTGGCTTTCTTTTACCCTACGAAGGATAAGTTGACAAATAATACACTTTAAATAAAAATGACTAAACGGACTATAACGCACCAGGGCAATATTTCCGTCGTTTTATTTTCCTCTTGGATTCTCCATCTCAGAGCGAAGGACTTCGCCTATCAGCTAAAACCGACTTTCAAAAACTTTAGGGTTTTAACTCCATCCCCGCAACATTATCATCTACGCACCAGAAATATGTATATAATAAAACTCTTAAAAACGATTATAATGCTTGCACAATATTTAGATTGGGCTAAATAGTAGACTTTAAGTTAATAAGCCCCTTTTAACTTTTGTAATTTTATGTTACTGTGCCTGACAGGGACCATGATTTTTTGTCTTACGAATGTTTACTTACTACTTAAGCATGATTCTGGAAAGGCAATAAATTATTGAGAAATCTTGGCCTCCAGGAATAAATAATATACACAACTAGCTGTGTGTAACACCCGCGTGGGTGTCGGTTATCGCGGCAAAAATTAACCTATGTTCTTTATTAGGTTCCAGGCTTACCCCATTCTAAGTTTTATTAAAATCAGTTCAGTGGTTTAGCCGTAAAAGCGACAGAGACAAACAGACAGAGTAACTTTCACATTTTTAATAATTTTAAGTAGGCTAGGCATGTAGTATGAAAATATGTATAGAATACTGTTCTAAACTCAGTAGAGTTTTTGTGCAAATTAAACGATGAAGAAGATTCTAGAACCTAGATATTAGTTTTCAGTCTTTGTACTTGAACTTTAAAGGTCAGAGAACCAAAATTACCTACCTATGTTCGAAATATTTTGGCTAATCATAAAAACAAGCAATTCACAAATGACAGCCAATAAATAAAATAATTATAGTTCTGTAATTAGTATTTCTACTTGGAATGATGAATATACAAATTGTAATCAGTTGATTAAAATTAGTACGGGAGGTACCAAATTTCTTTTCGGAATAGACTTTCCTAAAGAAAGTTGTTCATTTCTATTTAAAAAAGCAGTACTAAGTATGACCTCGCATTTCCGTAGCACTCTGTATATTATTTAACAGTACTTACAAGTTTTTATTAAATAACCAAATCAATTTCTTGTACATAACTGAACATATATAATTTTACCTACACCTACTGTGTTACATACCAAAATATAATAATATTATCTTTCTCTCATCCGAGATTTTATGTCACATAATTTATTCAGTACTTTTCCCGATAATGTTAATTATATAACCCAAAATGACATCTAGAGTTAAAAACCGTGAGAAAAAACTTCTAGTAATCTCCTAAACTACTCGCCAGAACAATAATGTCTAGCTTAGTGACTGGGGTTAATAGGAACTCCTTGCTAGAACTTCAGGTATCTCTAACTAAAAGCCCGACAAAGCTGTCGTAACATGGAGTTACGACTTAACAGAAATCATTCCAAACGGAACGAATTGTAAAAAAAAAGGTTTGAGAACCATTTAATTATTATTAAATCTTTATTTATTACGGACAGCTTTTGGTATCGCAACATTTTAACCATTAATAAAATTACAATTTTAATAACGGGTAAAATGTTGCGTTACATACAAGCGACATGTCTTTATGACGTCATTCAAATTACATTCCATTTAATTATATTTAAATAACTATATTTAAATTATATTTTATTATTGTTCCAAATCCGTACCTTTCCTGATTAAAATTCTACATTTGTCCACAGTTACTATTTAACTAACTAAATGATTAATTACCTCAGTTATATTTTAAAATACCTTTCTTCTCTAACATAAAAGTGTAAATAGGCTTGCAATCTTCAAGAAACTCTATGGGAAGCTATGAACTAGCTTCAAGCAAGGGGTTGGGTGGTTTGTGTATACATACATACATAAATTCGTGCCGTTCTCCCTCGGGTACAGCCAAAATTACAGCACGCCACGAATTTCGATCCCCACTGTCTTTGTTTCTCCAAGAAAGAATAAATATCTGATAAAAATACGTTTTTATTCAAATTTTACTTAGAGAATGCGACACGTATTACATTTGAATTAATATTCAACTTTTAATAACTAAAAATAATATACATATTCATATTTCAAAAATCTTTTGTTTATAAAAATTACGTCGTAAAAATCTTTTGTACATGAAGCTTATTTTTACCCAACTGCCAAGGAGGGTGATGTTTTGCGCGCGTATCTTGTTTTATCTCATACCTTGCAAAAGGCTAAATGGATCTCGACGGTTAACGTATCGTTAAATTCGTCTTAAAAACGCAAATGACTTTAGAAAAGTAATTTGCAAAAATTGGCAGGTTTTTTTAGTTTTTACTAATACAACTTCTTCCTATACCTAAGAAGAGGCTTATGCAATGCAGTGCAACCTGTGCAACAGTTGCGGACCGGTATTATTAACATACGTCATGCGGTCTAAATGTATTGGGAAGGAATTATTTCGACGTAGAATCCTATGCGGGTAGAGTCGGTAATGTCACAGTCACACATGAACAATAAGTATGGGCTATTATCATAGGGGCCCACACAAGTCTTCCCTACGACATTACTAAAGAATAAAAAAATAACATTATTTCGAATTGGCGCTAGAGGTCGATTTTTTAACCCTATAATACCCACCTACCGATATATAGGTACATAGGTATTATCCTGTCAACGCTACTACCTATCTACCTCCCAAAGGACCTCGACGCCAGTTCAACGCACGTAATCCCAAGTTCAGCCTAACCATGACTGACTGCACACTTAATACATTCTTACTTTAACCCTATTCATCAAACTTGACATCCATAAATCCTTTATATGTCTCTCACGTGTCACTGTCACTTTCTTCTAGATAAAACGAGACAGCGATAGAGCACAAAGCGATTCAATTACAAAATTCTTTTAAACGTTTTAGGGTTCTCGCTATTTTATTCGTAAGGTTTCAACGCTCTAAGTTAGTAAATTAATTCCGAGCGGATGTCATTATAAAAGTAGGTGCTAAACGCTAAGGGACTCATAAATAAAATATTTATTATAATTTTTACTGCCAATCAAAGCACGTAATTTAGTGTTTGTCTATAGTTTGGTTTTATGTATAAAAGAGCAGGGATTGATATTAAGTTAATTACCTGCCGGCCCGAAACGTCCTTTGTCGGTCGGCTCGAACGGAGTTCATTGATTCCGTTTCTGCGCCCCCTTTGCTCCTATAACGCAAACCAATTTAAGTGAACTCCGTTCCGCTTCACTGCAGCCCCGCTTCATGAACAGTTTCGTGCGAATACGGGAGGTAGAGTAGCTCAGCTTAAGTGGACGCGCAACGCTAACATGTGTTTGTGGCATTGGCCTCTACGGTTCGATACTGGATTTTGGGCTCTAAATGAGGTCGATAAAGCATATTTTCATTTGGATTCCGAATGGAGATTTTTAGAAAATACTTTTTTTGCGTAAACTTGTCAAGAATAAAACGTATAAGATATTAATTACATAATGCTGATGAACTTGTCGTTCGATATTTAAAAGCGATACGTTTGTGTCGAGTGAGTGGGCGTCGTGGGCGGTCGTGCTCGGCGGTGTTGCTCCAACTGCTTAGCACCCCGAAACAAGATGAACACTGTTCGACGCGTCTACATTAAGAACTCTATTGACTCACTCATAAATCTAGTCCATAAAGCTTTAGTTTCACACGCTTCATGTTTGCTCTGGTGTATCATAAAATTCTTGAGCTCATTCCAATAAAAACTGTTCCTTCTTTTGTATAATCAATAGCCGACCAATTAATTTGATTAAAACTGGAAATTTTCCACTACAAATATTCATGCAAACATAACACACACAACAGATTTATCTCAATGAACGCAATTTTTTAAATATTTTAACAGATATGGCATGCGATCTTGGATGTACATTTATAGTAATTAATTTGATGAAATTTCATCACTAGAAAGTTATAGGTACTAATATACTTAGAAAACTAAACTGCGTATCAAAGATAAGGAAGGTCAGCAATTTGGGAGAGGCTTGAGTCCAGCAGAGGACCGATGTAGATGAACTAAATTGATTGAATGGCAAGCTTTGCTTTATTAATACACGATAATATTAAATAAAAATAACATCTTATAAAAAAAACAATAATATTTTTTAGTTTAGATATCACGTGTTAGGGTTATTGCAATTCCTTGAGATAACAAATGATTATTTCCTATTCGCTTAAACTCGCAGCTCTGTTCATAAAAGTTGTTTTCAGGATCACAGCGCCATCTATCCGTGTGCGTGCGAAACGAAAGTGATATCATAATTATGTCGAGTATTATTCTTTCTCACGGCAGTACAATAGAAATAGATATAATAATTATTGTACTATTTGTATTTATCTAGGTCATGATCTTTAAATTGAATTATAGGTAGTTATTAAATAATCAATATTTTGCTAAGCTTAAGTTTATAAAAAATATAAGATAAATAATATTTTATTATTTTAAAGACCGGCACCATATCTTTAAGATCTCTTGTGTTTAAACCTATAATAATAACATTAAGCACAAGTATTAATTTAATATTAAGTGAACAGCTAGCCCGTTTTTCCTCTATTCTATTAAACAAAGAATAAATTTCAGTGTTTATGTCTAATTACAATTGTTATTCCATTTATTTATCACCTACCAACTATCTCATTTTTTTTTGCACATTTTTCTAAGGTAACAAAGTACTATTAAATCCATGAAACACATGTTTGTCACTAGCTATCGAAGTATCGACATAGTGGCGTGTCGAACCGGAAACCTACCTGAACTAAACAAAGGAGTGAGCGGACTTGCACCTAACTGTTTTATAAATACCCTATTCTTATGCCGTGACCTTGGGCCGACGTAATGGCGAACGCATCCTACCTACCTGCCTTCTAAATATTGTTTAGAATTTGATTAAAGTTTTCGAGAACCTTTGCGTAGGTCTTGATTTTCTAGATAATTCGAGTTTGCCCATTAGACTACTTAAATCACGCTAATTTTGTCGCTAACATCGCCAGATAATCGGCAAAAATATTATAATAAATCTCCCATCAACATAAAAAGAAGAAGTAAATACATGAGGTAGGTAACTCTTAGTACTGTTAATGGAATATCAGTGGTAAGACTTTGACCTTGACGGCGTCCTTATGACGGTACAGTAAAGTTGATTTTTGTGATTCATTGTTAACCGGTCGTGCGGTCGAGCTTACGTCAAGAATTATAAAATAAGTATGTACCTAATAAAAGTTATATTGTTGGTGGTAACGACCCTAGCTAATGACTGATATGCTCTTGAATGTATGGAATTTAATATAAGGAAACTTTATTCTCTTAATTAAATTTAAACTCATTATATAACTATAATACTATACTATCAAAATGTTTAAATTTTATTTATCTATTTAATTATTTGTGTACACACACAACATGATTTATAAACAACATATTATTATAATAATCAAACAGATTTACAAAGGTGCGTTTTAATGCGGTTGCAATGCTATATAATGTATTATTTATGCTATAATATATAGCAGCTATATATACTAGCTCTACATTTTCGGATCTCACACTTTTCAAAATTAAAATGACTCCAAAATATGACATAATTATTAATATATTAAGATTTATAGGATTAGTGGTCGTTTGTTTAATTTAAGAAGGTGATAACTACAGCTTATAATCACAATAATCGGCATCTTTGAAATCTGATTGATTTTATGATAATAAGCTTTCTACTGTCAAAAAATCTCACGTATTTAACTAGATAAATTAAAATATGTTTACATAAGAAAATATAGTTTTGTTATTTTTTGTTACGGAAGTTTTGACTTTTATGTAATGTATGACTTTCTAGTTTGTATGAAACGTAAATTAGAGGTTTAAATTAAGGTGGGTTTGAGAAAAAAATGTAAAAGTATTTTGTGTTGAACTATTGGGCAAGTACATTAAAATGTATTAAGTCTTCTTACACATGAATATTTTACATTAAAATTATTAACATCGTCAATTCACATACATATTTCTATCTTATAAAAAACATTTACAGATTCAAAAAGCCTTTTCTAGGAATCATGATTTCCATTTATAACTTTTATTATAAATGAAATTTATTTTCACATATTTTTGGTCACACAGTAATAAATAGAAAATAACACTATATTTTATTTTATTTCATTTCTTTTCCATGATAACAATGAGATATTTTTATTTACATTTTCACATTATTATTTTCGGCTTGTCAAAAATACACTGTTTCAACTTCTATTTAATTATTTAAGCTTTTGTTAAACACGCGTTTGTTTGTATTGTGGAGTATGAGTACGCGCTCACTAAAACACTTCGTAAACTGTACAGGCCCTTACAGAATTAAAATAAACGAATACAAAAATAATTTAAGAAAAAGTAATTGTCAGTGTATAATTAAAAATAATTGGGATACACAATTATACACTCATATCAAATACACATTCCCATTTTCGTTGAATACAGTAAAGAGCTCGTGTTATGCGTAATTAGAGTTCCTTAAAATAGTACCTATACATCTAGGTATGTGTTTTTTTTTTAGTGGACAAGATTTATTCCTAACCTAGATTACAGAATATATTACATAGCAGACATACTGTGTCGGTTATCGCAGCAATAAGTAGCAAATATCCTTTCTTAGTATCCAAGCTTACCCCATATCAAGTTTCATTGAATCAGTTTCATCAAATCGGTTCAACAGTTTAGCCGTAAAAGCATAACATACAGATAGACAGATAGAAAGAGTTACTTTCGAATTAATAATATTAGTATAAAAGTATGGATAGCAGATATAGGTACTGGCATTTATTTGTAACACTGTAGCCAAATTCATCTAATACAAAGAAAGTTATATAGATATTGAACATATATACCGTGAGGGAACACCGCCTAAAAACGGTAAATATTTTTCAATTCGAATAGAAAAGAAAAGGCGATCTGCCAATTAACACACAGTGCTCATCTACTGAATCACTCCCAAATGACTAATCTCTATTAGTTGACGTATTCTATGCAAATAGGAATACAGAAGATATAGGTTAGGTTTGCATTCACAACCGATCGCCCAATAAACAGTCTGCGTGCACGTTTGTCGTGCAAACGCAATAGATTGCTCTTGTATGTAAGCTGTTCTATACCTCGTATTGTGTCATCGTTTCTACTGAACTGTCATCATCTATCTTACTGGAGCTGAATATTTGCCTTATAAGCTTGAAATGTTCGAATCAATTTCGAAGCCGCGATTCATTATTTTTGTATGTGTGTGCTCGATGTTTTACTGACAGTTTGTACTAATTTTATGTATTCAAAGGTCTGTTCGTCTCTGTCTATTCGTTGCGCTTTATCTAGCTAGCTAATCGGCAGAACGTATAACTTAATTAATTTCATTGGCAATTGATAGCTTGGGATTTGGTGATTTGAAGAGTCATTATAATTGACGACCTCCGTTGTTGAGTGGCGTTCACATATCTGAGGTCCCAGGTTCGATCCGCGGACGGACAATGTAGAAAATAACTTGTCTACATTGTCTTGGGTTTGGGTGTTTGTGGTACCTTCGTTGTCTCTGATTCCATAACACAAGTGCTTTTGCTACTAACTTTAGGTTCAGAGCAATGTATGTGATGTTGTCTACATTTTATATTATTATTATTTATATTATAATTGACATCAACACAGGCTGGTCAGACTATATAATCATCATCATCATCATCATTTCAGCCTGTAATCACCCACTGCTGAGTATAAGCCTCCCCTTTTTTCTGCCATTCTTGTCTGTCTTGCGCGTCCCTCATCCAGGTGGTTCCTTATACCTTAACTATGTCATCAACCCAACGTGCTCTCGGTCTTCCCTGACTCCTTCGACCTGTCCTATACTATATAATAATGAAGCTTAAATAAAATTATGTCCTTTCTAACTTTACTAGGGGTAAATTCTAAAATCTTCTTCTTTATAGTTAGATTGAGTAGGTGAGATGATGCTGTCTATGAAATTTCTTCCTTATCTGGCACTGGAGTAAGCATGGTTTTATATAGGCATACGGGAACTAAGGATAAAATAAAATATGTATTACAATCTCATGATGAAACATGAAGTGAATAATCTAAAATCTGCAATTTGCAGTGAGTAAATGCGGGCGTAAATGCTCGTTCCTTGCCTACAAATGAAACCTAGTTTTAGCGGGATAGCTGAAGGTTCTATAGGTACGTATCTATTCTATACTGAGCGCCCGCTCAAGCAGAGCCCTATTACCATCTCGCTGACGGGCTAATTTCTGGAGCGTAGCTTAAAAGAATATGCTTATGACGTAATACTTCAGTAATATTCCACATACGATTTTCTATTTATTTGTTCGACATTTCGAGATGAATGAAATCAATGTAAGAAAATTAAATAATATTTAGGAGGGCGATAAATGGAATGACAAAGGTTAGGCCTTTGTCCAGGATTAGGATGTAGAGGCAAGTGTATAAAAGCATTTTTTGGATATTTTAAATGAGTTTTTTTTACCTATTTGTTTGTTTTGAGTTAAAAAATTATGTATATTCGCTGTGACTGTAGTGATAGACAAAGTTTTGCGAAAATCGACCTTACTACCTTGACATAAAGGTATACACTGCAAAGTATTTCTTTTACTTCTACACTAAATTGTCATCCGACTCTTATCGGCCCTTCTTTCAAACTTTTTTTGCTTACAAACTCTTTGTTATTCTAAGTAACATTACGTATGACATCGTAATTATCCTTTACGTATTTAAGTTCGTTTATATCTTAGTTAATAAATTCAGCGTTTATTATCTGTTCGCCTTGACTACTAATCTTAATGATGTGGTTGTACAACATTTTGTATTTATTAAAATATTATTTGGTACGACCTTAATATCATTTTATCTAACATATTTGAATTCACTTTTAAGCTCTACTTTTTCTTAAGTGTAAAAGATAATGACATGGAACTATTTCATTCTAGATCGTTCTGGATTTTACCACTCAAGACTTAAAGGTCGTTCGGTTACCCCACGTAAGTACACTTATTGCAAAAAAGTGATGTTTTTGAATTTACTTTTAATATCTTTCACAACCTGAAAATCTTTTCCTTGACCTTGTCAACAAAAGATCAAAAGAGAAGAGGAATTAAAAAAACACACGCGTCATATATTTTATAATTTTTTTAAAGAATTACTTACATTTCTTTTAAAAGATTACAATACTGCAAGTGACAGTCTATATTTGTGTAATTGTATGGATTATTTACTACTTACTAAATAAACAATCTGTCAGTATCTTACGTTTAGCGTATGAAATTAGTGTAAGGTTGGATCCTGTTTCTAAACTACATATTATTTTCTACAGCAATTTAATTTGGGTCTTGCAAAAATCTTGACCTGTTATAACTTATGAGTTGACTTAAAAAACACACTGAAACTTTAATCTTTCTCACGATGAAACCCTTAACCCTTCTCGAAGGTCAAAAACCTATCCCGTCTTAAAATTAACGGTCAATATTAGATTTTTATTCAATTTATTACAAATCACCTACTATCCTTTTCTTGTTTCCACAGTATAATGAGACAGACAATGAATTGCCGTCATCGATAAGTAATCAAAGGATCCTTGTCGAAATAGCTTCTTTTGTGAGGAAAGGCATTTGTTTGTGTGCGACACTTTATTACGGAATGTGTGCGTTTGACGACTGCTACTATACAAAATAATACCACAGAATACTACATCTTGGTTTTGTGTACATTGCGGTTTTGTAACTAACAGTGTACGATAGTTGGGGAAGCTAAAAAGCAATGTTAGATAAATTGTATAGATATACGTTATCGTTTTCTGTATACCGGCGACCAGCTGTACGGTCGCGTTAATAATCATATTCTGTTTCGTTTTCCTGCCGTAAGCTTGTAGCTCGTCGTTTTTATACGTCACGTCCAACGTTTGAACAAACATTGGCTCATTGGCTCCATGATGGCATACTTGTGACTGCGATATTGAATTTAGTCGTAATCATTGCAATTATGTAGTGTTTCAGTTGTATTTGTGTAAACAACTGCTGTATTTATTATCTTATCAGTCAATGACTTATACATAACTTGTTATATTGCGTTCTTAGGTAAATGTATATGTCATTGTATCGATTCAACATTCCCCGTTAAAGAGTTTGTTGAACTATAACAGCGGTTGATAACAGAATTTGCGGTTCTATGCGTATTTATATCGAGTTACTAAACTAATTTTAATTCTTTTGTCCACAGTTTATATTGCGATGATCTAGACCTTTGACTGTGTTTGATAACTTTGCAGACTAAATGCCTATCTTAGGCTAAGAGCAACGATTTTTCTTCAATTCTCAGTCTGTTAAACTCACAAAGTACCAAATAATGATGATATAGCAAGTCAACGATAATATTATTTAAATTAGATACTTATGTTTCGTACAAAGGAATATTTTTTTTTCTAAGAAAAGACAATCATGTTCACGATCTAGAGAAATTATCCAAAACTATAATTCATTGTGAATTCGTCACTTAAACTAAAACCTTGAACATCTAGAGGTCAATACTGGTCGTTGGCGTATACTCCACCGCACAATATTGATAACAATTAACTACAAAAATGGACCTTAGTACCTTAAGATAAGAACGTTGTTACGATCAGTGTGTGTAATGTGTGGTGGGTTGTACAAGTTGTTCTCATAAATACGGGGGCCTGAGCCTGCACTAGAGGGGTGTAATTTGTAAGGGAGTGACCACAGGGTGATAACTGTCGTCACTTCCGTCGCAGGTACGACATGATAAGACAAAATTTGAGGTGATAAAGCTATTATTTATCTGTCGTTTATGCTGGAAGATATTTCTTTGTTGAGTAAGGACTAAGTAGCGTTTAGTAGAATCACATCGATACTAATATATAGCTGTATAACCTAAGACAGTTTGGAACTGGCTCCGTAGAATATAAGTCGTGATAGAGAAGTGTTTTTTTTTTGTTATTATTATTTTGCATTACAAAGATACTAATATTTACTTACTTACTTAGAAGTCCAGCTTGATCAGTTGAAATTAAAAGGTATCACAATTTTTTTTTAAACACATATTCAGAGTTTTCTTTTGCTCAAAACTTGTGTTTATTATAACTATAATCATATATTTAATAGATAGCTACCTGCGATTTCTGTGATCTCTTTAGGAGCTCTGCACCGACAGAATCAACCTCTGGGTTATTAAACATTTGTCCAAAGTGACGCAGTGGATCGATTCCCGCAACGAACAAAGTAGTAAGACTTAGGTATTATGTGTATAATAACTAAAGAACATATCATCAAAATCTTTAAGAATAAAAACACATGCTACACTGTTTAGTTCATTTTTACAAGTAACGTTTTGCTGCAATTCTGAAAAAGCTTGAGAATAACTTAGATTTTGTTCAAGCAATCGATTTAAATCTTTATCTTACATATCTTTAGAGACAGTTTCGTATGTAATTCGTACTGTTCCACAGCACATTTATCGACATAAATATCACATGCACGACCCACCCTCTTGAAATTTACGGGTGAACACAGATTTATTCAAAGCAAGAATCGACAAGCTTATATGCGGGCAAGAGAGAAGCCACATCTAGGTATAATGTACCGATGTAATGAATAAGTAACATAGTGTGTGGCATTAAAAAATAATCAGATATATCATATTCGATACAAAGGTACTTAAAATGTTAATCGCATCTTAAATCTTAACTTTCTATCGACCGTTAATAATTTTCCTTCGCCGTAATTGTATGAAATTGTTTACACTTCATTCAAAATAATATTGAGAATCCGAAATGCTGGGGAATATGCCTTGGGGTAGTATGACAGGATAAAAATATTCGTTGAACGTATAAGCTATAAAAACTGAAAGTGGGCGTTCCAAAACTCAATAAAGTTGATATTGCAACGCTTGTATTATTTGTATGCGATTGCTTTGAATTTTTTTTCTACGACTTGAAAGAAAAAGGTTTTAGGATATTTTTTAAAACATTATGAGTTATATTGTACTTGTAATACGTGTTAAATTATACCTCACCATAAGAAGAGGGTATTATGGTAAAGTATTTAAAATTATATTTTCCCAACGATTATTTTCCGTTTACCGCGAAATTAAACAGTAAATTGTTATTTTAGGCCTATTCAAATTTATTTTGGTGAATTATTTTTATGATCTCATATGAGGTGGCCAGAAATCGCAAAAGACAGAGAGGTTTGGAAAAGGATAAAGGAGGCTTTTGTCCAGCATTGGGATGAGATTTACACTAACAGAAAAAAAATATGATTAAATATAAATACTGAAAGTCATGAATGTATTGCCCATGCCATAGTTATTCTATACTAGCTGTTCCCCGCGACTTTGTCCGCGTGTTTTAGTTTCAACGGTTTTTCATTTTTGCAACATTTTTCATTTATGCTCCGCTCCTTTTGGTCGCAGCGTAATGTTATATAGCTTATAGCCTTCCTCAATAAATGGGCTATCCAACACTTAAAGAATTTTTCAAATCGGACCAGTAGTTCCTGAGATTAGCGCGTTCAAACAAACAAACAAACTCTTTAGCTTTATATATTAGTATAGATTAATAATACAACTATACATTTACATATACGTACATATAGTCTACTACTGAACTAGCAAGGAACTTTTGAACCAAATAAATCAATGGCCAAATACTCAAACGCAACTTAATTTTAAGTCGCCTTTAAGTCACGCATGCTATTCCTGTCTGTTTAAAGTGTAAATTAGCGACAGATATAAATTTAAGAACATTTTAAAGTTAATTTCGTTTGAAAACTCGGGGGTGCAACAGTAACACAAGTAATATCTCACAAATGAGGTCAAATAACTCTTTAATGGTAAAAAAAACTGTGTTATATTTAATACAATAAATAGATTACTAGGTACGTACAATACATCTCAAAGGGAGCAGAAGTGGGGTCTCGCTGGCTAATATAAATATTCAACGGAGGTTAACAGCGGTCGGCGGAGGTGATCCACCCTTGATAAAAAGTTAAAATAGGCTTCACACTGACGCACTTAAGTCGCTACGTTATATAAGCTAGGCTGTGTATGGTGGTCAGTGAATAATTTTTTGATACAAAATGATATGTGGTCCATTTTTCGTGAGATATTCAGTAGCTGCTTGCCGAAATATAATTGTGTTCTTATGCTTAATTTTACATAAAAAATACTTTTGTAAATTGCTTAATAATAATAATAAAAACCCTTTATTAATCGCTTAATTGATAGTAGGTTTATAGATGTAAAATGCTAATCAATTAAATTTTATAATAAAAACATGTAAGTATAATACATATCTGGTAAATTAAGTAGAAGTTTAGATTATATACAGTAGAAGTTTAGGTTATTTAGAGTCTAAATATAAATGTATGTTTAATATTATTGTATTGCTGTGCCTGCAAAGGGCTACTGAGTTGATAAGTGCAACAAAACTGTTATGAAAGACCAAATGTACACTTGGTATGCAATAAAACTTTGACTTTGACTTTGACTTTGACATTATTATATTATATAGCAGCTGCAAAGAAAATATTGTAAAAGACTTAACTACTTAAGATTTTCCGTAAGTAAAGTTTGAAAGCTTGTAGTATATGTACCTTTTCTATTTTTCTTCCTATATTTCTGTGGTAAATTATTGATATGTAACCTACATACAAAAATTATTATATCATATATAAGATATACTAATCGGACAGCGTAGTGAAAGGTCAAAAAACAAAAGACAGTTTTAAGAGCGCGACATTTTAAAACAATTAATATCAATAATCTTAAAACATGTTCGACGTTTTAAGTTAAAATAGGCTCCATAATTCTTGCACTATCATTGTGAACTTTGAACTTAACGATAGGCCTTGTAAGTGAGTAATCACATCAAGTTGATGTTGATACGAACTGTACTAAAGGTGCCGCCGACACGGGGTGAAACGATTGCGTGGGCCGACTGTACCGGCTCATTCATCTCTACTCAATACTTATGCCTCTGTATATACATAATAGAAATATTATTATTTAGATGTGTTACGATTTGTATTTAATGTTTAACAAGTTTTATACGCTTACATCTTTAAGAATACATAGACAATTAAAATACTTGGACACGAAATAGATTATTATTTAAGAAGCCCTAATTAACTATAATTTTGTAGTGGCGCAACTTGGGAGAGCATATGTCCAGCAGTGGACCGCGATAGGCTTAGTTGATTGATTTGATTGATTGAGGGCTACTATGGGTTCCTATATTATTCAAAAACCGTAAGGAAAAGAATCGTTTCTTCAATATAGGAATCAGCCATTATTTATATCAAGAAGTAACTGAAATGAACCGAACAAAAGGTTACCAACACCGGTGAGGCGAATATTTACGTGGGCTGTACCATACACCCTTATATAAACACATATTAATTCTAATACACTTTATTGGCGAGATATTTTGTAATGTTGTGAATGGCTTCAGAAATAGGTTACCGTAATGCTCGCTCCGATGTTACTGCAGAATTAATAGTGGTTAAAAATACATGAGAAATATGTAACAGTCTGCTTTGAAAGACATTGACGTATTCGACTTGGCATACTCTTAGATATATGCTTATCTTCAAGCTGTAGTTGGTCAATCTCATGATTGTTATGATTTGAGTTTACTTTGATGGTTTGTTATTGAAACATGAACATTGTAGTTTTCACTCAGATGCTAAAACAACTTAGCATCTGAGTGAAAACTACAATGTCCTCGTTGTATTATTGTTCCTCAAACTAAATTGTTACCGTACTTTAGTCTCTCTTATTATGCAATTTAATTTTAGTATCTATGAAATTCATATTTAAGTATATTTCTTTTTTTTAACATCAATGCCACGTTGCGGGAGAAACTCCTAGAGGTATAGAAGGAAATATCTCGCAGGTTGAATCTCGGTAGGTATTATATAAACAAATCAGGTTAGCAGGTTCAATATCAATTTATTTTTATTTCGTAAAACCAGTACAGGCACTTATGAAAGAAAGGTCACGTATGGTTGCGACTTTGCGAGGTACTACCAAATTTTTGTTCCGTGGTATGCGAGTTATTTTTTTATTATGTTGTTATACATGGAAGTGTAAAAACCATAGTGTTTTCCAATATGCATGTCTATCGGCTAAAACAAATGAATTTAGAACCCTATTCAGCTAATCATATAAATAAATGTAATGTGCTTTTTTTTTTGTTTCCAGTATAATCATGTATCTACTGAGCCTTAGTTCCCATAATGTAAGTAACTTGTTTTGACAGTGTCCCAATTTTTAATTATCTATTCTGCCTAGCCTTTTATCAAGCTATTTCGGGCTCGGCATGTGTTTTAATGGTAAATGTACTTATGAATTATCCTATAGTAACATTTCTCTGGTAACGAATATAAAATCCTAATCAATAATCCACAATACCATTGCAAATTATAAACACTTCTGTTAAAGAAACTGTTTAAAGTATAAGTAAAAACATTATTATTTGTGTGCACATTACCGCTACATTCATTCTCCATAATGTGACAGTGTTGATAGTCGGTCGGTGACGCGAATTTGCCAATCATGTTTTAAATTAACTTAATGTAGAATGCTGATATCGCTCGTAATGTGGACATTGCATAAACACAGTGCCGTGCCAATAACGGTGTGGTAAGCTTAAAAAATAAAATCAATTCTCAATTTAAATAACCTAGCAACATACAGTTTTGTTTAAAAATGGAACGAGCTCACTCTATGGACACTACTGCTCTGTCGAATAACGTTTCGTTTTAAAATAGATTGTAATAGGTTGCTCGGAAATTATAATTTGTTTTTAATAGGAATAACTTTAGTTAACACAATTATTTTTAATATACATGTAAGAAATAAGTGTCTTCGATAATGTGTGTCAGAAAAGTGGCACATCTTAATTTTAGAAATCTAAGATACATGCACCCTGAAAATGTGTCTGTCGGCTAGCAAAATCATGGTACCTAAAATTAAAAAGAAAAAATAAACAACTCAGAATAAAGCGAATCTCAGATTTAAACCTGAATCGACTTTCTTACTTAATCTTATTGATCCTACTCACATACAATTTCCTCATGAACATTGAACATTGTGTTATTGGTTTCTGCACGTAGCTACGTGAAACGAAAGCACTCCTTAAATATTGCAGCGGAATATATTATATACTGCTTCGTAATATTAGGGCACAAAGGTTCCGCGTATACCGCCTTTTCGCTACTCGAGGAGATTTTTATATTTAAGTATGACAGTAATATTATGTCTTATGCCTATAACTATTTTTTTTTAAATATCGTCTATTACATTTATATAGACAGCTACTTAAAATAATATAGTAGATTTGTTTGGAATTAATTAATATAGCTCCATAGTTTTTTGGGCTCACTAAAACTATCTACTGGGTACATTCTTTATGTACCACTAGCTGTCCCCCGCGACTTTGTTCGCGTGTTTTAGATTCAACGGTTTTTCAGTTTTTCAATAATGCTCCGCTCCTATTGGTCGTAGCGTGATGTTATATAGCCTATAGCCTTCCTCAATAAACGGACTATCCAATACAAAAATAATTTTGCAATTCGAACCAGTAGTTCCCGAGATTAGCGCGTTCAAACAAACAAACAAACAAACTCTTCAGCTTTATAATATTAGTATAGATTAATCATTATATAAAGTTAACACAATCAATGTGTGACTTAATCAAACAAAGAAATTGTGCGGAACTCTTAACAAAGGAGAGTCAGCACTACAGCGCAATCTTTTTTATTGAAAATTTAATCGAACTCTCCGATGTTGCGATTAAAAACTCACCATCAACCCTCTAATGCTTGGAAACTAAAATGAATAGCTCAAACCCTAAGAAATATTACAATACTCCCCTATAACGTCGACCTCCCGTTAATAGTAACAATGTTTACCGAATAATCTACTCTACTGCTTTGAAATAAAGGCGATGTCAATGCCAAAGTATTACTGCTGCTGTGTAGTTGACTGTACGATTGAATGTGTGACAAACCAATGTCGGTAAGTGTACGGATCCCCTGAATTTTGTCAAACATCGCGAGTAAGTCAACATGTTGTATCCTATTTGTATTTGTGTAAATGTTTTGCATCGCGTAACTCAGTGGTAACTTTATTTTAATCAGATTATTGTACTTTTGGCCGGTTGCTAGTAGTTACCGAGCTTTTTGTACCGAGCGAGATTTGAATGTTTTTTTTTGCACAATATTTGATGTTAGGTGTTTTGTGTATCTCGATCAATGTTAATGAAATATTTTTACAGGAGTACTGAGTTTATTAAAGAAATGAAATTGTTTTTTATGCAATTAAAATATATCACTCACACGTCACTTTTCTCTCGCTCTCAGGAGTCATTTCCTGACTACCCTGAGAAAAAATGACGTTTTCTCTCGTATATGTTTACTCTTAATAGGGGTTCGGACTATTTTTTTATTTACACGTCACATAGATATTAAAAAAAAATTAGACACGTATTCTTTTTTTAATTAAGCAAACGAAGAAGATACAGTGAATGGAAATGTCGCGTGATGTCACTTGTGGTACAATTTTTACCAACACGTGACGACACAAGCCCTCACTCCAGACTTTAAAGCGCTTTAAATTTGTAATTTTTCATTGATTTGATAAAAGAAAAAATAGGAAAATAGAGAAAAAAACTAAATAGATATTTCCTTTTCACACCCAGTCCGATCCCCAATTGCGGCTTGATGTTAAATAGGTAATTGTAAAAGTGTATAGTACTAAAATCATTTTAGTGCTTATTTATACTTAATTCCGAATACTAATAAATCTGCCCAACTTATTTATTTACATAGAAGTATTATTGGAACAGAAATGTTCTAGATAAGTGGCAGTAATTTCCACCGAAGCGGAGGGAAGGCATTTAACGGAGCGAGTGCGTGGGCGGGCGATATACACCTCCGCGTAACCTTTAAAACGTAGCCTTTTGACGCTACTATTAGATGTATCTGGATTAAACAAATATCCATCAAATTATATCAGAAATTGATTATTATATTTTATTATTTGTTTCGCATTTACGCATGCGGAGCGAAGTGACAGCACAGCCATTGGTCGTAGTTTCGAGTCCTGCCTGAGGTTTAATTTTTTTCTTTCTACTATAATATTTTTTTTTAATTACAGATATTTATTATGTTCTTCAATCTTGGACAGTGTCGGTCAATATTGGTAAATATTTTCTTAAAACAGCCGGTATTTGAAAATTATAGTCGCTAATATCCGTTAAGGGTGAGTTCGTGGATTTCTTACAAAAATTCTCGTATAATTAAGCTTGCTATTTGCTCCAAAACTGTGACTTAAATGCTTACTTAAACTACGTGTGAAATTAAATTAAACTTTTAGATTTCATTCTAATAGATTTATGGGAAAACTGGCAGATACTATGTGGAACTGAACTGGACTCTTCAAAATATGATGGCTTATCAAGGTAGGTACATTTAAATTTATCAAAAAGCTCTTTTGTAAGCTTCAAAGTTATAATGTATATGTCTTAAAATGTATGTAATAGTGAGTGCATCGTACATTGTATAAAATCAAGTAAACTTGGCACCACACACTCGGAAATTCATTAAGAATTCATGATCTGACATCCGGAAAAGCTATGTATGATTGATTTGTTTGTGCAGTTGTGTATGCTGCGGTTACAGGCGCATTGTCCGGTAATGCCCTTACTATTCAAATCTCTCCGAGTTTCGGATCTTTAGTAACTTCCGGGATGCAGTTAATCAAGAATTCCAACGCTAATTCCGTAAGGCTTTAAATGCAGCGAATTTTGATTATGTTATTGTAAATACTAACTACAATGTATGAACATCATGAATTTTTTGCATATCTGTATATCCCTTTTGTTTTTATTAGTTTTTCTTATTTCTCAAATAAAATGTCTATTTTTACATTCATGATTTTCGATATTTTTTACTATTACAATTTAATATTAGATTAATTTAAGACAACATATTGTTAATTTTGTGATATATTATTTATTTAATTAAATTAAACCCTTTTTTTTGTTTTGAGCCTATATTAGATCCCACTGCTGGGCAAAGATCTCCTCTTTCCTTTTCAAAACTTCTCTGTCCTATGCGATTTCTGGCCACGTACGCTCTATTTAAACAATGTAAAAACAGATTTTGATTTTAAAATATAGTGTGTGATTTATTTTTTATTAAAACTATATATACGGTACCTACTGATATTACAAATATAAAAAACCAGTCTACAGACTCTACAGCGTATATAAATCTAGAATGTTGTCTACCTGCATATCTTTACACATCAAACACGTGTCAATGTAGCCATAAAATTACAGTTTTCCAAATATCCAGCTTAAAATCAGATTGATAATAGCCGTATGAAATCGCCTGAAACGCGTATAACTACACAGTGTTACAAGCACGATACTCGTAAAAACCGGTATAACTTAAACCATGAAATATTTCATCTTAGTAGCTTTGCAGGTCCGTATAAGGTTTAGAGATTGTACTGATATAGACAATAAAAAAATCTGCACACCCCTTACATATGATAGTGTCATATATCCTGTGCCAGTTGCAACTGCTTATATAAAAAAACTTAATATTTTTTAATCAATAAATCTGTATTAAGTAATATTCTATGTAGATTACAGTGCACTTACATGAGCAATGAAATGCGCTATTATTGGCAATTTTAGTTAAAAATGATGTCCCGGCAACACCTAGCAATGTTTGGCAATACAAAAATTGTATCGAAATTGCCAAGAATTACCCAATTCATTGCCCGTTTAGGCGTACCTTTAGGTACTGGAATTTTCCTACCTTCTAGTTTTAAACAGTATAAAACGGATTCGGGTGTTTTCGACCAGTAACCCGAGCTAATACGAACGTTCAATTGTTTCTACTTTAAGAGCACTTATTTCATCATAGTCTTATGTGTGAATAAATCGAATCCCTCAAGGTTTTGTGGGCGGAATAGTTAAAACAGATACTTTTCTATTGCCAAATAACTATTAATACCTACGTTATTATCTTCGATCACGTTTTATACACCAATTGACCTTCTGTTAGTCTCGTCACTAGCAATGAGTCTGTAGAGTGTGAGTTGTTGGGGTCCATTCCCAACTCGGAAAAGTGAAGAAAGGAGTTCGGCATTTTTGGACAGAAATAAAAAAAGTAATCAATTAAATGTAAAGAATGACAGAAACGAAAAGGTAATTTATTTAATTGAGCAAAAATAGGAAGTTAAAGTTAATTAAACTAGAAGCAGCCGATTAATCCTAATAAAATAGGACAAAGAATCAAACTAAAATAATAAATTGAAATAAGCAACAGAGCAAAGATTACAGTTCGCTTTCTTGCTTTTAGATAATTATATTTTTTAATCTACAATATTTATTTAAATATGAACTCTATTGTACAATTAAGCGCTTCATTTAATAATAAGAAGAAGATTTTAGCAATACATTTCTAAAATTTGAACAAACGTTTTGCGAGCGTCGCCGCGGGGCAGTCTGTGTTTAGCATATAAAATGGTCGGACCTTTTACTGGAGAGACCTTGAGGAGATTGATTCACCTCGCCAGAGACGGAGGTCGGTAGCGATACACGCGATACAACCGTGTACGTAACCTATGTGTATAGAAAACGAATCTATACTAATATTATAAAGCTGAAGAGTTTGTTTATTTGTTTGAACGCGCTAATCTCAGGAACAACTGGTTCGAATTGAAAAAATCTTTTTTTTTATTGGATAGTCCGTTTATTGAGGAAGGTATATAACATCACGCTACGACCAATAGGAGCGGAGCATAAATGAAAAATGTTGCAAAAATGAAAAACCGTTGAAACTAAAACACGCGAACAAAGTCGCGGGGGACAGCTAGTAATTATATAAAAATACAACATAACTCCCCCACTAATCTCTGGCGAGAGTCTAGTAGGGGTGGGCTTCTTTAGTACTTAATAGTAGGTACGTAATTTTGTGTACCATTATAAAAGAGTTAACAAAAAATCATATCTTTAGCACTAGACAATAAATTCTGTGTCGTAGGGATTTTTATAAAACTCTAATCCAAATAATCTACACAAAAACGCTCTGAACGCATAGAAGTTAAATTTTTCAAGTATTTTGTGGAACGACTGTGTGCCCATCTGGATAACTGAAACCTCCATTTCTTTACTTGGCGCCACATAATAAACAAATATAAATGATAAATTATTTCTACAAATACCACAAAAAAAAGCTCCCATAATGCCCTTCTAAACCCCTCTTGTAGATAATACGAATTAATTGATTAATGTACTATGTAATACTCAAGCAAAAAAAATTGTATTCTTATTCGGAAATGTCTTAAACTGTAAAATAAGTGGACGGCGCCGGTACTTCCTGTCTGACTCGTGCAAACGTCAATGCAAACGAAAGGGTCGAGCTCATTTCACATTTAACCAAATCATTTGGTATCCATATAGGGCAACGATAAAATATCAGACATCCTTAAGTAATTCTATTTAAAAGTTTTCAGTGCAACCGAATAAAAAATACGAGAAATATGCAAAAAACCAAGTGCTTGATAAACCATTAAATAAATAAGATTTTAATTTCTTTATCAGCAAAAGAGGACCCTTTTCTCAAATTAGCTTCTCACAGCTAATGCTGGTAGAGTTATGATTATTTAGCCGGACTTTTAAGAGGCAAGATCTAAACTAACGACCGCCATCCACGAGAAACTCTGTCGAGAAATAATGAGCAATAGAGGCAATTTTAGGACGAAAAGAAAAAGTTAATTACAACTTAAATAATTATGATAGTAGTACCAATTTGTAAGTGTCACGTCACGCGTAATTTTGGAACAATCTTTTATTTTCTTAGCTCCTTTTGAGAACACTACTGAATAAATACGGTATAGTAAATTAACTCTTACCAAAGAAAAAAACGTAGAGACATATTTTGGTTTAATTGTTAATTAAACACAGTATGAAAAAGGGTGTCGTTTCTTTTGCCCAGGACGCGGTGGCCCTTTAAAAAGTGTTATCTTGTATAACCTCTATAAATACTTTGTGTTTACTTATTTTAATAAAAATTCAAAGCAACAAAATATTCATTTATATAATAAACAATTCATTTGTAAAGCTGTTACGCTTAAGTATTTAAATAAGCAATTAGCACCACGGTCGTGTTGACCGCGACTAATATATTTTATAGTGAGTGTCTGCGATCAATGCGAGTTGCCAGACTTGTTGCCAGTGGTTTGAGCTAACACATAATATATGCATAGGACCACGGATCACTGGCTCTATAGTACACAGTAATCCATGTAAGCGCGTTCTGTATGCTTACTGAGTAAATGATAACAAGAAGTTGATTTTGCACTTACAGAGAATAATGTTATGAGCACAGTGTACCTACCTTTCATATGTAGGATGTTCAAATTATTTAATAATAATAAAAGATTTTCATAAAAAAAATAATACGCCCAGTCATCAAATCATAATAAAATTCATTAATATATTTATCCATTTCAGGGCTACTTTTCATAAAATAAATATAAAGTAGGTACTTAGTACTTTCCCAAATCCAATATTTTACGACACAAAAATAAAGTTACTCCAAAAAAACTCCAAAAAGCAACTAAGGTCCATAACTTTCCATTATCACCTCCTAAATAAAACTAACTCTCTAGGAAATTCGCAAACTCCATTCATTCATTCAGTCGCAGTATAAAAAAATAATAAATATCAGATCAGTACGGAAATTACGTTCACTTATCGGGACCGTATCGTTACCGCATGTGTGCTTACGGCTCGCCGTCAACGCGGCGTCATCTTGTTTTATCGCTATGCAAAAAAATATAGAAGGCTCACTAAATTTGATAGGACAAGGATAAAAGAAAAATAAATAAAAATACGACATTGCGACTAATTTAAAAAGAAAAAAAGTATTCTGTCAGTTGTATTTAGAAGCGAGGTGTCCGGTAACCAATAAATAACCTTTGTTCATTGTTCTCAAATATTAATTACTAATAGGTACCTAAATTAAATAAAAGTTATATTGAAATCAAATTTATACCTACTAGTATCATATGTAATTAATTCAATTATTTTCGCTAGTAGACGTAAAACTGTTAAATATAATTGAACTCAAGCATTGTAATCGGGAATGCGTAACAAGTGAGCACGAAACACTAAATAACTACATAAAATAACAGTAATTATATAAAAAAAAACAATTGTTTATAGTTGTTAGATTTTATAATTTACTTAAAATTATTACCTAATGTTATGAAGTTACATTTAACGTCATTCAATAGTTTAAGCCAATTTTATAACATTACAAAAGGTTTGTTTAATAGGTGTGCCATAGTTTACATGAGCGCAGGCTTTAACTGCTTCACCGGACTGTTTGTTGTGACCCTATAGGACTCCAGCCGCTGCAGCATTAGCAAAAAAAAATACAACAGAGTAGCTATTAGTACAGTACAGTCGCAAAACTTTTTATTCATTCAATAGTGGAAGTTCTGTATATTCTTGTATTTTGTCCCCTCGTCCCGCGACCCCCCTCTCCGCTTCCCACCCCCGCGCTACGGAGCCCCGCTTACCTAAATATTGTTTCGTAGAAGGCCCTTCGTGAACGCTTTGACGGCGACTCAGGCAGACAAGTCGAGATGCTGATACAATAAAAGATTAACTTCACTTTGTAAACTAATAAATTTAAATACTAAAGAATAAAATAATATAATTATTATTGAGGTCAAAACAAATTCTGCAATCGAAAATATCGAAAACATCCTTTAAATACGCCGAATTGTTAAAATTATAAACAACTTTGTTCGTATTCCTTCCATTTGCTAGCTCTACATTCACTTATTAAATTCATGCTTTTTTTTTAGTTAGTGTAGATAATAACTTCAATTGTTTATTTTTTTCTATACTTCTTTCAATTGTTTTTTTTTATACGTGTAATATAATTAAATGTTGTTTATTTTATTTTCAGATCAAATTACAAGAACCATATTAGGTATGTTGGTAGTTGAAGTCCTAACCTTTGTTCGTGTTTACAAAATACATACAAATTTACACTTATCTCAAAATACACTCAAGATGATATGGAAGCTAACACATAATATAGATACATATTATTATCTTCGAACTTTTACGTCGAACCTACGAATGAATGAACATTCACGTCATGTAGGTACGATTCTTATTTTACTAACCTCAAGCTTTTATATAAATATTGAACTTTATAAAAATAATCAATATTAATTATGTGAAATTCAGAACACAACTTGTGAACTTATCTAATGAAAGTTTATTAATACAAATTGCTCTATAATCCACATACCTCCTAAATAATCGTTCTACATTTTTCTATACACCACAAATGTGACCAAAACAAATACTTTACGCCTTGTCCTCAACGCTGAGTCACGCTTACACCAGTTAAATATTATTCACAATGCAGTATCGATACCTACACAACAATTACCATAACTAAACTTATGCAGCTCATTACTGCTCAGGCAAACCAAAAAGGGAATTAAATTAATGTTCGCGTCACCTCATAGTAAACACGTTGACGTAATAACAACGTTGCTACTAGCGCCATCTGTTATCCGCGGTTTACAATGCAACAGTACAATGAAACTGAAGAAAGGAAGACGTTTTATTATGTTTTGTGTTTGTATATTAAGCTATTTATTGTTTTCAATAGCGTATATTACAAATAAACTAACTTTAGTGATACATATTTGTGTAGATTTTCCTTTTTAAAATATTTATATGGTACCAAACTTTACGTAAGTATTGGTTTGACCTAAATAATAAGAATGCGGACTATTTTTTATTATCCCTTCACATAGACTACTAAAAAATATTACACACGTATTTTTTTATTTAAACAATGAGGAAAATACAGTGAATGGAAAAATTGTGTGACGTCACTGTTAGCTACAATTTTTACAAGCCACAGGCCCCCACAACTTTTTATTGATTTGATAAAAGAAAAAATATCTACTTACTAGTTTTTTTATGCATCTGGTGGACAAATAGTTACTTTTCATACCCAGTCCTCACGCCTACTTGAGATTTTGGTTTGCTTTTTGCGTACCTACCTATAAGCCTGGCATAATATTTAAGTGTCTGAAATTAGCAAAATCTGCATAGTTAGTTCATTTTGGAAGCTTAACACCCCTTACTTTAGTTAAACTTTAATAACCCAAAATTAATCACTAAGAGATTCAACTAAATCTAAAAATGTATTCAAAGCCATGATGTCCGTAATTGGTTTGAAAATAAAATGATTTAGCTTCCTTGCCCCAATCAATTCACCCCTCCGTCAACAATGGGACAACAGATGGGTGGCTTACTGCAGCGCGGTGTTTGATCCGAAGTAAACGCTTTTGTCACACAAAAATGCAATATACTTAGTGATTACAGTCACTACTATGTGCAGTAAGTATTTTATATGGTATTGTTCAAATCTATGTGAATACACGAAGTTGTAGTAGAACCAAATAAAAAAAATATTGTTACAACTAAACCGATTGTAAAACAACTTGAGTCTCGTTGAAGACATACTTCTTTTAACAAATTATTCAAATTAAATCCATGTACTTAGATTATCAAGAAGAGCTATCTATTGAAATAAGACCCAGGTATTTAAGATATAAAGGCGCGAAATCCGACTCGTATCCTCAAGTCAAAGATTGTGTAGAGAACGGTTCAAAGCTCAACTGAACGCAAACTTTCGTAACGACTTAGTAACGATGTGTTGTCGTTTAATGGTACCCAATGTGACATATCTGTAATTATACCAGTTTAAGAAACGGATAATTTAATCAAAACGGTCTTTCAAAGTCTAACGCAAAGCTGTTAAAGTTAAACAAAGTTAATATTTAAATTAAAAAGCGCTTTTTAGGGATTCATGCCTTAAAAGGAAAAAAGAAATCCCTTATATGTTAATTTTGTTATCCTTCCGTCTGTCAGTCATTTTTTTTTCTCAAAAACTCTTGGTTGTTTGGTGACCAAATTAATAAGAAATACTCAGTCCTACAGACCACTTTGTCAACGCAACAAAAAAAAACAGCATTTTTTCTTGTTTTTATCATTAATTTCCGAGAACCTCAAAACCTTTAACTTTCCGTCTACCCAGAATATCAAAATTTGGCAAAATATTTGATTTAACGTCAAGGAAAGAAAAAATTACGAAAATTGTAAATATTGTAGTTTTGTGACATAAAAATACGTTTATAGGACATAAAATAAAAAGTAAAACCATTGTTTTAAAAAAAAAAGGTGAGTCACTAATTCGTTGTATGTAAATTATTGCTAGCAATAGTCATGATCAAATATTGATTATGATTATTATTTATTTATTAAACTACAAAAGTACAATGAATAAAATAAAAAGGAAATTAATACAAATTCTTTATGGGGTCAAACGCTAGCACACCGCGTCGGAGGCCGGAGCCCGCTCAATAGAAACAACTTGGGCGCGTTCAAATAATTGAGTTGTAGGTCCTAACCTGCTTGCTATACCGTAGTTCTAATATTAAAGTAAGTACATTAGGTATGTACATAGGTAAATGTTTTTGTATCATATCTATTGTCTATTTAAATAATATTAATTTGAATACAATTCTACAACGACTTTATCTCGGCTAGGATTAGTACCCATTACGGTTATTTGAGTAATTTTACATATTTTGCTTCATGAAATGTGGGACAAATAAAAAAAAAAATCTAAAGGAAACTTTATTATTATGGTCATATTTTTTTTTACTAAAATTGTATAAAAAAATATTTAATAAACCATATAAAGATTTCCAAACAATATTCTAGGATGCTAACAATGTAACTTATCTAAGTAGTTAAACTAAATTGGACATAATTAAAGTCTTTTGTCTATGGCGTAACGTAATTTGTTTAATTAGTGCGGCGGTTTCAGCTATCATAATAAAGCTGGGGACAGTTGTAAACTCTATGCACACTGACTTGTCTATAATTCTAATCTCTGGATCAATATCTCTGCGCTCCGGGACTGGGAATGATACGTTAATTTTATTAGCACTCGAGCGATAGATAGCTTTGTTATTAACTGTCTTATTGCCAATAACTCTTTCATTAAATTGAAATTCTAAGATATAATCAATATCCGTCCTTCTAACTAATATGATAAAAATAGTCTTTTTAGGGTTCCGTACCTCAAAAGGTAAAAACGGAACCCTTATAGGATCACTTTGTTGTCCGTCTGTCTGTCTGTCTGTCTGTCTGTCTGTCTGTCAAGACCTTTTTTCTCAGGAACGCGTGGAGGTATCAAGCTGAAATTCATATCAAATACTCAAGTCTATGGTCTCTTGGAGCTGTGAAAAAATCAAACTTCTAAGTCAACGCGATCAAAAGATACTCCCGTTTATGCCGCAAATTTTCGACACTCGCAAGGGAATCAAAACCTACAGGGTACTTCCCGTGAACTCAGAATCTTGAAATTTGGTACGAAGCAACGTCTTATAACACAGATAAAGGAAAAATTGCGAAAAGCATAAATTTTTAGTTACATCATATAATAAAAATATTTTTAATAATTTTAAACTTATTACCCCTTTACTCATGAACGCGTAGTGGTATTATATTGAAATTCTTAACAAATACTCAAGTCTATAATATCTTTAAGCTGTAACAAAATCAAACTTCTACGTCAACGCAATCAAAAGATACAGCAATTAAAGCCGCATATTTTGAAACTCGCAACTACTCGCAAGGGAATCAAAACCTAAAGGATACTTCCAGACGACCTGGAATCTTGAAATTTGGCATGAAGCAACGTTATAAAGTACACATATAAGAAAAATTCCGAAAATCTTAAATTTTTAGTTACATCACATAGTATATTTTTTTTAATAATCATAAACTTACTAGCTGACCCAGCAAATGTTGTTCAGCGATTAAAAAACAAAAACAGATGTTGGCCGATTCTCAGACCTACCCGATATGCACACAAAATTTCATGCAAATCGGTTCAGCCGTTTCGGAGGAGTTTGGAAACAAACACCGCAACACGAGAATTTGATATATTAGACTTGCTGACCCAGCAAACGTTGTTATGCGATTAACAAAAAAAAATAAAAAAATAGAATTGCCATGCTCGTTCATGTCAAAAAAAAAAAAACAAAAACAGTTACATTATATTACACGTGGTACTCATATTTACAAAATAAATAAAAAATGCTTCGAAGTTATACAATACTATAACTTTTCAAAAGTTAAAAATAAAGAGATTAAACATTTACTCCAAAAAAAAAAAAAACTATTTAAAAAAAAAAAAAAAAAAACCATGTTTATAAAAATAAAAGGGAGAGCATCTCTTCCAAATATAAAATAAAAGAAAACTAATTAGTGGACCCAAGTGGCTGTGACTGTGGAGCAGGACCAGCATTAAGCCAAGCTTTTTTATCAAGGATATAATCCTCTAATTTATAATATGCTTGTCTACTTAGTGTGCGTTTTATGCATGTTTTAAATTTTGTCTCGTTCAGTTGTAGAATCCGCAGTGGTATTTTATTATAAAATTTTACACAATTCCCCATAAAAGAATTTCGTACCTTAGCCAATCTAAACCGAGATTGATCCAAATTGTGCCTATTTCTAGTATTAAAATTATGTCTATCACTTCTCTTCTTAAAGAGATGAAGATTTTTCCGAACATACATAATGTTTTCATATATGTATTGACAAGGTACCGTCAGCTTTCCACATTGTTATGTTATGGATTTCATTTAGCAATAAAAATACCATAACTTTTACTTATATACCTACAGGTTTGTACGGAACCCTCGGTGCGCGAGTCTGACTCGCACTTGGCCGGTTTTTTTATTTAATATTTTTACAGATACTAACACAATTTGTGATAAATATTACAAGCACAACAATCTTCATATAAATACTTAAAACGTTCGATTTTATAGTAGACTAAACATGGTTTGCATTCAAATCTAAACTTTTTCCTTTCACAGTAAACTTGTGAATTTATTACAGAAACGCCCAATAATAAAAACGGAAAACGAATTCTCATAACAAATAGAGTTGAAACAAAAGAAATACTACAAACAACTCTGCCGCTTTGAAATAGTTTGTTTATCTATTTAAAAGAAAGATTCTCGACGTCTGAATGAAGTGGCTACCCACAAACAACCAAGGTTGTACGAATAATAACGCATAAAGCGCCTTTCACAAAATAACAAATGAAATCATCATCAAAACCACAAATGTTGGCCCAAACGTACCAAATCTTATAGCGTTCGTCGGATAACATTGGAACAAAGCTTGGGCAAACATTGTCTTAATATAATCAAACAATACATGTAAATTAAACGCGGAGCGCTGCGGCCGGAAATTTTTGGCCATTTAAAATTTTATCGTGCCCGACATTGGGTATTAAACGTTAATGAACTTTTAAACTTGGTACGCGTAAACTATGCGCCTCTCAAAACATATGGATTCGTTGGTTCACAAAAACTCGGGTAGAGGCGTTTTATGGTTGTGCCATACATTTCTTTGGAATAATTTACTAGGGTTACTCGGCCTGCATAACAACTATTTTTGTATGTAACTTTATTGTATTGTATGTTCTTACGTACAAATACGTTTTGTAAGTTATACTGTTTTACATTAAACAAATCAAACTAAACGAACAAGTGCAAAACTTTGAAATAGATAATGGTTCGAATTAAGTACTCAACTCATCATGATCATCATAAAACATACTATCGACACCATTAACATTACGAGATGGTGTGAAAATAGTAGCTTAGAAGTCGTAAAACTAATTCTTTAACAGAGTACTGTCGAGTATAAAGATTACTTCGACTTCGATATCGTAGATGGCGGGCAGCCCTACGTTAATGGTGTCCCATTCCTGCCGTGTGCACGTGCGCGGCGACGGCACCCGAATGCGACCGATCGGCGTCGAACACGCTGCTACCAATTTCCAACTGGTTTGAAAACCGAACACCGCACAACCGTTTTTCGACTTTAAGCGCAAAACTTAAAGTTGACATTCAAACAACTTTTTTCCGTACTTACACCATTCTGCGATAAGAACACCGTATGCCCTCGAGACGACCGTAGCGCATGCGAAATCAAGCTGTTACTTCCCAACCGAACCGGATACATTGCATTCTTTGTTTAGATCCTCGAATCCGGAATACTTAACCAAAAACCAATGTATTTTAAAACGGCAGTAATAAACGTATCGCCTTAAATGGCTTACGGTATTTGTATATAGGTCGTTACTACTCGCTTTGCTTTGTATCGTGTTGATTTTCAAACCACTTTTGTTCGCGATATGTTTTTTTGTATGAAAGATAGTTGGATAACGTGTTGTTAGGGTGGTTATTTATATTGTTATCTGTAGCGACATCTGTGGCTGCGGGGTAATGGTTTGGTAATGAGAGAAGCTCATTTGTTGGATGAAAAATGAGAATTTATTGGCTTATCGTTTATGGCCGAGCGTAAGCGGAATTTCTGATAAGTGATGCTAATTAGCTATCGATGAGGACATCTCACGATTTTGAACATCATATGACGACCTGATAAAAAAACTGACAGAATTTAATACTTTTTCTCACAAATGTTATGGTTGAAATTGAAAAGGTCTATAATTACAAATATTTTGCCTACTTTAGAGAAAGTAAAAAGAAACAGGCTCAAAAATTTTAGACCGCAACTTGAAATCTTTGATGTATATTTCTGTTGACATACATTTATAATTATTACCTAATTATACAAGACATCGTTAGTGAGATTGTAATTTATATAATTTACGTTGTTTATATAATATTCTGTCTTTAATTTACTGTTCATATGTATCCGTATGTGCTAATAAATGAGTAGACGAATATAATAACACTATTTTACTGGTTTTAAGAGATATTTCCTTCGAAATTGGTATTATGCCAAATTTATAGGAGTTATTTACATAGCACATAAAAGCGAGTACTTTATATGTAATTAGAGACATTGTACAAAGATTTATATGATATTATGTCAATATGTTTATAAAGTTAATAAATTATGACCGTTCTTCCGAAAAGTGTAGGTTAGGAAGAGCTAGAGATCATAGATCTTACTTACTATGAAGAGCAGATATTGATTTCATCAATTTTATTTGTATGTAAACTATTCATTATTAAACAAAATAATTATAATAGTTGGCTACCTACAGCAAAGCGCCTTTGGTCGATGAATATCTTTATATTTCAAAATAAACTTAGTTGTATAAAATGGATTTGACAATGAAATCATAGAAAGTTTATCAGGCAGGAACAAACAGCAAAAATGCTATTAAACTCTCTTTTTATTCAAGAGAAGCGCTTGTGAGTCATTGATACTTTGATGATTTAATTTTAATGTATTAACGTCAAAATCTATGTCTTAATCGTTATCTAAAAAAGGTGAATCTTTTTAGTGTCGTTTTCAGAAACAGTCATGTTCCAACATGTTTATTGTTTCTAAAAACGATTCTGAAGTGCGTAAGTTGAAGTCGTGTTGAAGTAAATAGGTTATTGTATTACTCTGAAGTCGAGAACATTTACTACTCGAACATAATAATATGGTGGTTGACCTGAGTTGAAACGGCGATAAACTAGGTAGGTACTACACGTTACCTTGACAACTCTTATTGCTTTTACTCATATTAGAAAATAATTAAGGACGTGATGTGATTGATAAAAGGTTTGAAAAAAAAAGAAATCCGTTTTGGTAAAATACCTATTACGTAAATGAATTTCTATTACACTGCCGTTTACTTTGAAAGACGCTAACAGCGCCATCTATTGTAAAATAAGCATGACTATAGGATGATATTGAATTTACAGTAAATTTATGTTTGATGTTACTTAAATACACCCAAAGTATTACTTACCCAAAGAACATTCTCTGATATTTTTTTAGAGAACAATCAAAATATTTTCAAACACTTTGAAATGATATTATTCAGTTATGACCGTCGTGACTGATTGGTAGTAAATTTGTTGTAACTATTTTATTATTTCTGGTAAAATATTTAACATCAAACACCCATAGTTATACCATACTCAATGGGGCACCGAACTCAATTAAGTTTGCAACTATCATCTTGATTGACCTTCTTATTAAATAAACCACGCATCGTAAATTGATCAATTATCCGAATCAATTAAAACCACAATCAATTGCGTCCTAGAAACCAAGTGTCAATTTAAACACGTGGTATGAAAAGGACCAGAAAGTAAGGGTGGTAGCACACTGGTGGAATTGGGCGGAAATCGGTCGCGCGCGGGGTCGCCGGCGCATCCGACGCCGGTCACTCACCCCGCCCCGCGGCCCACAGAAAAAAACAATGGGAAACTGGTTGCAGAAGTACCATAATTTGACCTCCAGGTGTCTTTGTAATTAATGGGACTTGACAGTACTTGACAATCAATGATAATGAAACAAAAGACGACAATATTAATCGAACGCCGAAGCTATCGATTTTTTGTTCTGCTTACCATTGTGCTGAAATAGTCAGCTGCTAGTTTCAACAATACAGCTTCATCCACACTTATATTATTAATACTTGATTTGGGGTAAGCTTTGTTCTTAAGAAAGGACATGGGCTACTTTTTGCCGCGATAACCGCGAGCGTAGTCGCGGGCAACAGCCAGTATCATATAATTATGTAGGTATGTATTCAATGAAATTATACTGCGTAATACAATGTAAAGGAACCCAAAGTAAATGTGTAATTAAGTTTATTAATTCTATGTCTTATAAGGTTGTAAATATTAAACATAAAATTATATAGGTACACAGTCTAAAATTAAACTTAGCCAATATTGTAGCGTAATTGGTTATTTTTCTCCAGCTAAAAATAATAAGGACTGAATCTTCTGAAATGTATTTGTATCGTGTAAGAAATGCGCGCACGCCGACGCGCCAGCTGCGGCGCAGTACTTTATACAGGGGACTTTTTAAGGCTTTTGTTTTTTACTATAGTTTTGATATATGTTAACTTAAATCGAGCGCACCTTTAGAATACTGATAAACCTTTGCATTGTATCACGAATATTTTCAACATCCCAAATTAGATAAATCAAAAGTAGAACAGTACAATAACGTTTAAAATTCGTGTAATTATCTATGAATTGCCTAATTCTCTTGTCTTTACAGACGAACTTGATTTAAGGACTAAGGACCTTGTATCGAAGGACCAGTAAAAGAAGAGCTTAAGCTTTCGTCAATAGTTAAGAGTATTAATAATAGTGTGGCCATCTCATTCATTCCGAGCACGTGTTGTGTAGTACTAATCGGTTGTGCGGAGTATATCTGTCCCTTTCTCTCTAACAGCTTTAGTTAAAGATCATGTTTCCTTCACTCGGTCTCTTTTCGAGGATTATTATTTATAACGCTCTGAACTTGTTCAAGTATTATGCTTCAGTGATGTCTTATCGTGCTATGTCCATTTGACAAAATATCTAGATATTTCTGCTGATTCTATGCTGACACTTATTTTTGTTTTGAATTTTTGAATCAACCAGTAACTTAAGTTACGTTGCAAACACTTTAATTTTCGAAACTCATGAACTCTTTTTTTTTTGGCAACAAATAATTTTCGCTAAAAGCTACAAGTTTTTAATTCAGACAGAATATATAACAATTATAACGGTTAAAAACTGTAATATCAGCTAGTCAATAATGAAATAGAATAAACGTTATTGAATATTTAATTTAATTTGAGACTAAGTATTACTAACATCTCAATCCGTGTGTCAAATCGCTTATTTGACCAACAAACACAATCTATTACTTCCTGAGGGTCGAAAAACAAATAAATCGAAAAAATATCGGAACGTTATATCAATAGTAACCTCCGGTCGGGACCGTGGTCCTGGTTGTTATCCACCCTCGCGCCAGATGGGACCAACCCCACTACCATATACACCAGACAGGTGTACCACGTAACAACAAGTACAGTCGTCCACTAAACACACCACAAATAACAAAAACCAACCATAAAGCCTATAAAATAAAGACGCGTTACGCGGCCCTCGGTATTTTTTAATGTACACTGTTATCCCAGAATATGGTGAATTCATGTTGGTGAAAGTATAATTAAGTTCAAAAATGACAGTTAAGTGTCGATAAAAAGTGAACGCAAGATAGTCCTAATGTCTTTCACACCTGTTTTTATTTTCTTATAATTTTGAATAGAATAGAATAGAATAGAATAGAATAGAATAGAATAGAATAGAATAAATGTTTATTTGCTTAAAAAGTAGGTACAATTTTTAGCTGTTATATAACATAATTAAGTGATCCTTATACTTTTTACCATAACTATGGCATGCAAAACAGTTTTTAAGGCAAATATAACACAAACAAGCAATACAAGCACAATCTCAAATAAATCAATCGTTATTAAAGTTATAGATTTAAACATTCATTGAATTATTAGGAAGAGTTCCAGTCGATAGCTATGACATTACAAGTCAGAGTCAATAGCTTTTAAATCAGTTTAATTATTGTGTCAAGATTGAATTAATTAAATGCAAAAATGTCGGAATTAATTTAAATATTTATCATTTAAAAATTCGCAAATCGAGTAATAACATTTATTCGTCAACAAATCTGTCATTTTCTTTTTAAAGACTGGAGTACTCAGTGTTTTTATTTTATCCGGTATTTTATTAAATATGATCGGGCCCATACATAAAACACTTTTCTTTAATAAGATCTTTGATCTTTTAAATAGTAAATAAAATATTTATTGTGTAACGAACTCACTTCTTCGCTACTTCCGGGTAATGGTAATTTCTGTACGAACTACGTAGAAAGAATTTCTAAACTAAAAATGACGGACTAAAGAAAATTCTAATAGATCATAATTATAATATATGTACCGAAAACTATGCTTTTGTTACTCTGGTTTGTCAGTAGCTTTAGACCCAAAAGACCAGAGATTTGAGTTCCCAAGTAAAAAGAGCAACGTTTGTTTAAAAAGTAAGATTAAAAAGAAAACCTTACTACTTAAGTGAAGATATTAATTTCCTTTAATAAATAGAATATCAATAACACAGTCCTTTTTTTCTTTTTATTTGTTTTGTTTATGTGAACTCTATTTTCCTTCGATATTCAAACATGTTTATAACTGCCAGCATTTTATAGAGCGCTGTGAAAACATGTTGAGTTCTTGTCAACGTTCTGATGTAGGCTACGTACCGCACACACTTTCCCTCTCAATTCTTTATCGAGACTCGCTGTGTTTACCGTTGCCACGTACCAGCAATACTATAAAATAACATCCAAATATTATTCTTGTGGTTTATGTAGAGCAGAAACTGTGATAACTTAGTACTCGTGTACTGCTGTGTTATTTATGGTTTTAGTAGCGTTGTATTAACGAATAAGCATAAAGAGTTTTTGTAAGATAGTTGGACTTTTAAAATGTCGTACACTTACTCAGAAGTAGCTCAGTTATGTATAGCAGGCTATATAGCTACCCTATATACAGCAGCAATGGCATCCCTAATTAAATAGGACTCAGAGCTGTTTAGGCAATACCGTTGTAAGAATGTCTCAATGTTTCTTTGTATTTACTGTGAAATCTAGATAATATAATATCGCTATAAGCTACGTTAAGATATATATTAGCAAAATTACCCTTAAATAAACTATCTTCCCGGTTATCGGTATTTCGAGTAACACCTCTTAGGATATTACGGCATCATTACCGCAAATAAGATCAAAAACCAAATTATTCAGATATAAAGTTTAGGGTCATTACAAAATTTCTAGACCATTAAGAACATATATATAATAAACGTTGTTCTATAATGAACCCCTCTCTTTTTTGGTTAGTTAGCATATAGTCTTGAGCCTTATTTGAGACCATCTTAACTTCGGTACAAATATCTCTAGATCACCAAAATATGTTTTCTATACGGAAATCAAAATCTAATGGCCAAGGTCTTGCCCATTTCGCAAATAGTGTTGGCAATTGAAGCGTCAGTTAGTTTTTATGAGTTACTTAGCGACGTTAAAGCTAAACGGATTCGGATATTTGAACACGCTACAAAGGAATTCATTCGGAACTACATATTGCCCGCGACTGCGGCTTTATATAAATATTCTTATAGAAAGTTACTAGGTCAGAATATCTCTATTTCAAAACTCATGATCACAGTTTCGCAGAGCACATATTTATGTTTTGACAGACCACCCATTAAAAGTCCCTGTACTCAAATAAGTACAGTCATATCCCTAAGTAGTATTTTTCAATTACAGGTCTTGTAAACTACTAGTACTGGGTTACCTTGTTATTTTAATGCTGTACTCATTTGAGTACAGAGACTTCTAATGGGGAATAAAAAATAGTTTAATTTCATACAAAACGAGCGTTTCTTCATTTGCAAAGCAATAATCATATTACAGAAGTCCAAAAAAACATGCATCTGAAGCAAATTCTTTAGATAATTGGTTCCAAAATTACTACATTAATACATTTTTCTCTTAAATTACAGGTCAAAGGAACAAACACCACAAATTAGCAGTACATACGCATCCGTGCAGTAAAATATTTAATCATTATTTAGTTGTATGTGATTGATATTTTTGATTTTTTTGTATTATGTATAATTAAAATAAATGGTACCTCTAAAACCATCTAGGATCCGCTGACTGACCAGTTTCCTCAACACCAACAAAAGAACAAATTCCTATTTTTATGGTATACGCAATGCAGTTGCAGTACACATACTGTAGATTTAATTATTTCGTGCGATAAATCTTGTCCTTACATTTATACAAGAATAAAAGTTGCAATGTTTCGTGGCTTTTAACAAAATAATTAAGGTTCCTGGAAAATGAAATTCGATGGAGGTGTAAAAGACAAAGGATTTATCTTAATATTTTATTTCAATAGTACCAAAGTTTTCGCTATCCATTCATTGAATTAAAAGAAAATAATATTTCACCAAATTAGGTACGATCTCAATAAACACTATTGTTTTGAACTATCTCTATAATTCTTAAAGAAATATTTTAAATATGAAGTATTCATCAAATATCACATTCATTTTATATATTTTAAGTTTACATAATATGTAAACGCAATGGATATTACACAAAATAAGTGTTTATGTTGTTGATGTAGGTACCTTAAATATCAATAAATAAATATAAATTCAAAAGTCCGCAATTTCTACAAATTGTAAATTTATTTATTTATTCATTTATTGCACAATGTACACACAGTTACAGGCGTGGCTTATTTTTAATTTTTAGTGAATTACCCTTAGCACATTAAGTAAAACACTTAATCACCACAAATAAGAAATGAAAAAATCGTAAATAACAGAATGAAAAGATAATGTGTTATTTTCCACACCTCATAATTTTTTAGTCAAAACGTCGCATTGAGGAGTATATATTAAGCATTCTTATAGAACAAAACAATACGGTCTGGCCTGATAGAGGCAGGTCTAGCTATAGCACATCAATAACCCCACTCTCCCATTAGATAGCGAGGGTTGACGGCAGTTCCGTGTAAAATACTGGTATACTGTCTCTGGTTGAACTAGACTTTATTTTCCAAAGATTTTTTCGTCACACTGTACCATTTTTTTTCTAAATTTTAATAAACAAAGAGTTCCTTTATTCATACTAATATTAAAGCTGAAGAGAATTTTGGTAAGAACGCGCTAATCTCTGAAACTACCAGTCGAATTTGAAAATAACTTTTTGCATTTGATAGCTCAATTCTCGAGGAAGATTATAGGCTATTTAAAATCAATTTATTTGCCTTAGAAGATAAGCAAGGCGAGTAAATAGCGGGGCACAGCTAGGATGTTTATAAAAAATAAAATTTATGATAATCAAGCACTGTCATAGATATTCTTATACCATTTTACATTTTACCTTACAAAAAAATGGTCATATACGTCATTGTTCCAATAATGGCAAAATGCCTCCACTATGACTCTTAATATCAAATAAATAAGAATATAACTTATATTTAAGATACTATTACTTAATTTTACTTATTCATATTTGAAGCTTGCGTAAAGAAATTTCTTCTTTACACAAGTTTGACTTAGGAAGTAAGCTGGCGAATGCGTGACAAAAGCGTTACGAAAAGTGTGATTTGGCGAGTCGAACGAAGATAGAAAGAGAGAGAGTTACGTTTCGTATATTATTGTAGAGGCAAGAGAGAGAGGTGCAAGCACACAGTTTCTTTCTCTTATAGCCTGTTACATATCTATACTTATGTTATAAAGCTGAAGAGTTTGTTTGTTTGTTTGAAAGCGCTAATCTCAGGAACTACTGGTTCGAATTGAAAAAATATTTTTGTATTGGATTGTCCGTTTATTGAGGAAGGCCATAGGCTGTATAACATCACGCAACGACCAATAGGAGCGGAGCATAAATGAAAAATGTTGCAAAAATGAAAAGGATTTGAAACTAAAACACGCGAACAAAGTCGTAGGGGACAGCTAGTCGTATATAAAGAAGTTTTACTTCAGTCGTGTGGTCTAAGGCACACTCGTTTATTTTTTGTTAGAAAACAGCGGCTTAAAACAAAACATCTGATAATCGAAATCTGTTCAGACAGTGAAACAAAAGTATGATGGAGCGAGTGACGTAGTAACAGGTTGGTCTCAACGAATCGTTTATTTACCCACTCCCCTTGTATGCTTTTACGATTCGTGAGCTTAATAAACATTTATACGTTCTATGGTTTTTTTACTATAAACCCTTAGACAGAGTCAATTTAACCCTTTGACAAGGTGGGTTTTGATAGAGCAAATTCAAGAAACGGTTTAGTGCATAAAATTACAGGTTGTAAATCAAATTAGACAATAACTCGTCTGATTTGAAATTCTATAATTAAATAATGATCGAGAGTGTATCAAGCAAAAAATAATATGAACAAAGTCGCTGCCGCTGTGTGTAAGCTTAGATCTTTTAAACTGCGCTACGGATTTTAATGCAGTTTCCAGCAATAGTTAGAGTAATGCAAGAGGAAGGTTTTTATGTATAATTCATTAATGTTTTAACTAACCGAGCAAATCCGGGGCGCTGGAAAATTATACCTAATACAAATAATTAAGTATTACGTACTTAAACAAATAGGTGCATTATTTAGTATTTTAAGCTATTCAAAAATTAAATTATCTAACATAATATCACACAGTACGAACAAAGATATCGAACTACACGCGGGGTGAGAATAAAAACTGCCAGAGAAAAAAAATCCGTATCCAAGTTCATTCTGCGTCCGAGTTACTTATTCAGTTAACTATAAGTAAACCGTGAACAGCTGTTTGTAAATTCTTTTGTCTGCTTGTTCGAACTTGGGAACGGTTGAGCGGATACCAAAGATTTTTGACAGGCTTGCTGACGCCGACAATAGACAATAAGAATTGTGTGCTAGTGACGTCATCGAGACCTTTTATAGAACGAAACGAAGACGAAACCTGTCGGAATTAATTCATTTAATATTATATTAAACTTTCGTTAAGAACATATGTTTAGATAAGCAGTGTAAGTAAACCTTTCCCTAAACTCAGCCTACAATTTAACGTAGGTACTTAAAACTACAAACAAACTTGAAAGCCAACTCGTCTTTGATTTAAACACGAAATATAACACCGCGTGAGCATTCGCAGAAACATCGAAATCAAATTGAAATAATAATTGAAAACGTACGGTTTCAAAATTCAACAATGCTATGATTTCATATTTGGGCAAAGCGAATACTGTTCCGTTCGATTGAATACCGTGTAGGTACACAAAGACAGACGAAACCACATGAATGACCAAAAGCCGACTAATGTATACGCTTATTTGAAAACCCTAATCTCCTAAGGGTTTAGATTGAAGTGCCCCTTAAAGTTAATTTTCGTAAAATCTTACGGTGGGCTGTATCAACTACTAGTGTAAATTGAGCCCTGAGTTGACTGGCCGTTGCCTCTTGATATGGCTCCTTGCTAAGGAAGCGCGGGGAGTGGGAGGTCTTGAAAGACTGGAAGATGTAGAACTAACGGGGCGTAGGGTAAGCAGACTGGTTGACCGACTGCCGACCTGACAAGTTGGACATCATGCGGCAGGAACGAATAACCCCGAGTGTTTCGCACGAAATAAAATACGTTGCCGACGTTCCACTTTATAATAAGAATTTTATAGCGATATATTTTTTATACATAATTGATAAACCACACTCTCGTTCGCGCCGAGCTTTGATGAGCGTCGTTAACTCGCTTTACGCCTTTGTAATTAGTACAAAAGAATTTAGAGAGCAGCTTTTTAACGCGTCGGCTATCTAAAAATATGCTAAAAACCGTTATTTTTTTAGGTCAATTGTATTTTTACCAAAAAATTCAAGTTCACGTAATGAAATATCATTTGGTAATTATCTGCAACCATTTTACTATAGGATAAACCTCACATTAAACAGGTAACAACTACTTGTTGTAGATCGTCCTAAAGTAACTGACATAATTTTGTTTATTTCTCAAACTTGACTCTTTTACCCAAATTATAAGACTCGCTACTGTATTTACTTGATCTACTTTTATCAAAACTAAGCTCGACAATTCACAGTTTTAATTTCTTTAATGTGAGTCAAGAAAATTCATAAACATATATAGGCATAATTTCAGTACTTTTTAAATCTTCTGTTTGCGTAACTAAAATCACATAGGCTATGCCTGGACAACAAGCTAGTAACAAAATTTACTGGGCAGCATGCGCCATCTTGTTTTGACTGTTCTTTTGTTTACCAATGGGATTCTACGTGTTCCCTGTGATCAAACTACCCCTAGCCTATGATGAACCAGTTCTAAACCATTATTTTCTTAATTAAAACTACGACACCTAGGTCCTTTAAAAGTTTACTTTAGAGAAGAATAGAGTAAAGCTAATTAAATGACATTGTTAGGTACTTGTTACTTTATTTTTATCATTATAATATGCTCAATACTAACCATAAATAACCCTCGTTTTTAGCTTCACCGCAGTCGGGTGATTATGTATAGTTGTACATACCTTTGTTCTTGCCGCTTACAATTTTTTGTACTTATTTAATAATAGTAAAATGCGTAGTCTTAGGTCTTTGTTCAATAAACATCTAATCTTGTGCTCGTTAGATACCTTACATGATAATTTTGAAATATCTAACAGCTTTATTACAGAAAAAGACTTACCTTGCCATAACATATTTATTGGCCCCAATAGCCTACGAAGCCTTTAAACTACGCGTCAATACATACCTACCTAGTGTACCTGTACACAACACGTACGTCGTATATACATACGTACGTGTGTACTCTGTATATGTACATGTAGGTAACCCGTACGTATGTATTCTATACGCTACATCTCCAACCTCAATATTATTAAGTTCGCCCTTGATGTTTTTATATTACGACCAAAATCCAATAAAACCATACCTTTGACATGAACGCGTTTTGCATGGGGATGCGACACGTGGGTATATCAATTTAGTGCGTTAGGTTGGTACTACACACCAAATATTTACCTTATAAGATTATTATATTAAATCTATAAATTATTTTTTGGTTTGAAAACAGAATCAGCGTAATGACTCGACGTCACTTATAAGAAATTTGGTTTTCAACTTTATTTTTATCCTAATGGCCTAGTTGTGGCATGCGGTTTCACCCGCATAAGTAGTTCTCATTCCTGTGATATAACTTGTTTTTTTTCCTGAATTTTACTTATACATATGTATTTTATAAATATATTTGTGTATTTTAATAACATGTATTTTATAATAGTTATTCTGCTTCTTGGGCTAGAGACAAATCCAACTAATCAAAGAACTTAAATATCGGTTCACACGTTCTTGAGTTATAAATTGTGTAACTAACCCAACTTTGTTTATTATTATAAAGATTTTTAAGCTAAAAATCCTTATTTTTGACCTCGATATAGAAAACTGTCCCCTTAAGGCTATTAAGATTACAAAACCTAGAATGTCTACCATTACATTACATAACGTTAGGCCTTCGACATCTAAGAAAGATGATTTAAGCAAGCATCCGTATGAGAAGTTCGATACTTTCGCAAATGGCTAGTAAGGCCGATACGAGAGCGGCAACAGCGAGAGAATGAATATATATCATTACAATAGTGATTTATATACTTTTTTACATCACATTTTTCAACTTCGTATAGTCCTTCAAATCCAGCAAAAAGAAAATACATATTGAATCAGCATTCAATCTAAAAGAGGAAAGATTGGATGTAAAAAGTATAGCAAATATCAGGGCACTACTATCGGCTATCCATTCACACGCCCCTCTATCCGTTCAAGAGAGAAATAGACAAAAGACAGTATCCTATATGACAACTTATAACTCGGCCAAAAACTAAAGTTATAATGAATAAATTTTTAGTACTTACCTCAAAATAGTAAACTAAGTAGTCTTGCTTCAATAAATAACCTTGTGCTCGTTAGATACCTTACATGATAATTCTTGAATATCTAACAGCTTCATTACAGAACAAGAGTTTCCTTCTGAAACAAAAGCAACATTTACTTTTTTATGACTAAATATTTTTCGTTGAAATTAGGAGCCTATATATTAGCATATTATATAAGTTCGATTTCAGCAAACTGAATGCAAATACATTTGACTAATTTCAGTGACAACTGAATTAAGAATAATAAATAAAGGCAAAATAAGCAACTTACGGACTCTTCCAATTACCTAAGTTACTAATAATTATTAGTAAAATAGTAACATACAGATCATTAATTAAAAGTAAATACTTTTAAATCTATTTAAAATTCCTATTTTTAGTAGAACACATGGGCTGTTTTTTTTCAGGCATCAATAAATATGAATAATTTCGGTCATTTTACCTAGAACTAAGAAAAGTTATATCTGTAGCTTTAAATAAATACAGCTTTGCAATAAAACACCTCTTATATAATGTCTATACACACAAATAAACTTCTACACGTTCAAACGAAACCCAAGTTTTATTTGTATACATTTTAAGTAGTGATGTATTCTGAAGGAGCCGACGATCCGTTTGGCGTACTGAGAGCACTTAGCCTTCAGAGCTAAGGATTGCGAGTACTTTCCACTAATTCAGGTTACATTCGACATCTGTAAGTTATTTCATACGAATCTGTGTACTATTTAGTTTATAAATGTAGTCTTTTGCTAATACTATGTTGGGTCGTTTCCATTCGCTCCGAATTCTGAATATCCAGTATACATAGAGGGAGCGCCTAAATGATCTCTACATTTTACTGGGTCATTCGGTATCCTTTAGTTAGAAACACGTTTTAACTATGCAAAGCTTTATGCTTTATACCAGTTTATAGTACTCTTTTCATCATTAGGATCGGATGCTTGATGATATATATTTGTATAATGTACGTATTTATTAGCAAGTGACTTTAAAAGACATCTTCATTGTATCTGCATTATCCAAAGGTTGACTGTTAGAAAATGCCTTGATACTTCAACATAAAAAAATAATTATCATTTCGAGAATTTGTTCATTTGTATTTAGAAAATATAAGCGATGCAACTGTCCCACTGCAGGCACAAGAGGCTTTGAATAAAACGAGCATAACACACCGTACCAGTTCAATGTAGATTTCAGATTATGAAATCCAGGTTTCATGAAGTTTTACTACAATTTTAGTCCCTCAGAATACCTCTCAAAAGTAGATATCGTTTTAAAAACTCATATGCTACTTGTTAAATGTAAAATCAGTAATTTAAAATATCTACATCTAAGCATGTAATAAAGAGTTTAGGAGTAAGCTTTTAAAAAAATGATTTAACCTAAAAACCTTACAGCTTTTTTGATGCCACAGTTTCATTCAATTTCAATAACCCAATGAAACGAAAACCTATAAAAATTTCAGTGCTGATGTACCTATTTTTATAACAGTTTTAGTATGGTCATGTTTCCCGGTAGTCTACCCGCAAATGCCGTAAAAACTAAAAGATTAGAGAACTACACAAATATTTGGAAAAGGTCAAATTTTGCCGTAGAACTTTTTATTCGAAAAGTAGATAAATTAGTAAGACAAATTAAAAAAATATTGAAACGCAAGTTAACTGTAAAGCCGTGTCTGCTGCCCAAATATATAACATAAAATTGTTAGAAAACAAAAATTAGGGGTGTGGCCTAAACGTTTTATTTAAAAATATTCGATCATGATAGGCAACACGCCTAATTTATGTTTTGTAACAAATGTTATTTAAAATTTAGGCAGCAGACACGGCCCAAGACATTTTTAAAAATCTTTTATATATCTACTTTGCACCTTTAGTGGCAGAAACCGCGTGAGACTTCATGGCAACTAATAATAATGTTGGGTTTGAATATTTGATGTCAATGCGGGCGAAGACGCGGGCAGAAACTAGTAGAAAAGCTCGTCCCTAATATGATACTGCAATCACTAAAGTTCTAGTAAGTGGTTATCTGATAACGCTTAGTGTGGTGATTATATGAAAAAGTTGGGCAAAGTTTCTTGGAGCGATTATTTGTTGTTGTTCAGTTTTACGAGATTAATTAACTCTATTGTCCAACATATGTCGTTTTCTACGTATATGCCCAACCTCCGTTGTCTGTATGTAGTATAAGGATTTTCATGTTTTTATTATATCCTTCTCTTATTAAATGTGTATGTATGGAGTACACTCCCCAAAATTACTTAGTAATTACTGAAATACACTAATAAAACTTCAAAAACCTCGTACACTCAAGTCTTAACTAACTCAAGGGACCGTTCTTTGTTCCTGTATTGCATGTAGTTTTCATAACATTAAATCATTTAAAATACGTAGTAAATTACCCAACTAACAAAAAATAATTTTGTTATCTGTGGCGTGTCATTCTGTCTGCACGCCTCTACGAGTGTCGACCCTTGTCATAGACACGCCTGTATTTATGGCCATTTCAAAATAGAATACAAATTGTTTTTTAATCTAACATCGCCGAAACAAATATATCTTTTAAGGGCTGTTACTATTGTATCCAAAGCTTTTATCACAACTTTTTAGTAAACTAGTTCTAAACCGAATCTTTTTTTAAAGTTTACACATCGTTCTACATTTCAAACATGTAACACATTGCATTCATTTAAACTACAGTTACTCTGTTTTTTAATACAAGACATTATAGTCTAACATTTCATCTACGCTATACAAAATTAAAATCTGATTCTAATTGTTGTCTCTTCATGGATAAATCCTGACTCCAACTTTTTATTGTGTCCGCTTTAAAAGTTAATGAAAACCTAAATACCGCGATAAAATCTATTAAATAAAGTTGGTCATACAAAATGGCTCGAGACAGACAAAAAAAGTATGAAGTAGTTTCTGAGCTACAAAAAATCTACACTAGTTTTTACAGAAGTAAGTTTGGAAATAAGTGGGAATGCCGGCTCGTAGGTGAGATCTGTGAGGGGTAGGGCAGGGCGGCGGCGGAGCGGGGGGCGCGGGCGCGGGGAATAATCGATACCCCCATAGAACCATAAGTAGGGTGGACATACAGGATGGATTATAGCTTTTTTGGCCGTAATTGAGAATTACATACTGATTATACTGTCACCATAACCAAGACAATTTATATTTTGAATTTGGGCAAAAGTTAAGGTATACAAAATTACAGATTTCGCAGAAAATATCAGAGTTTAACAAAGCCCACGTCAGTCGCGATGGCAGAACGTTTATACAAAGTTAGAAAGTCTCATTATTTTCATACAATTTCATATCTCAATTCTAGTTAAAAGGTTAGTACTCGCCATCGCCTCGTTTTACTAAGTTTGGAGCGTCGAAATGTTATTATAAGAAAGATTAATTATTCAACGTTGCCTAACTTGAAGTAAAGGATATTGTTTCAAATTAAATACACACTTAGTTAAGGAAAATCCAATCCTTTGTGTTCAATATCTATTTAGAGGATTTTAAAGTTACGCCTATTTTACTGAAGGAGTGGGCATGGGTTTATTGTTCACCTACATTATAAATTTTATAGAGCTTTGGCCATAATTATAATCTATGATTAGTCAATATAGGAGTCTTTGGTTAATTCTTTTTCGTGACTTTAATAGCTTTACTGGGGTTATGTGTGAGTACAACATTCTCCGAATTTTATCATATAATGGTGTATACTAACATTATAAGAGTCACGTTGATACTTGTGTATTTAAAAAAGTAAGTTTGTGCATAATTCTTAAAGACTAAAGAATACTAAAACGCAACTTAACTTTAAGACGTTCTTAAATGTATATCTGTCGCTATTTAATACCTTAAAGTGACCGAGACAGCATGAGACTTAACGGCGACTTAAAACTGATTGACGGTTCTGTATTCGGCCATAAGCTGCCGCAATTTTTTATTGGTTGCATAATTACATATAAATACTAGAACTTACAATGACGTGAAACATAAATCTTCTACTCACCATAATACCAATCTTCGGGTGTTACATTATTATTACATTCTTTGGTTTTTTTAAACATTAATTAAGTCTCACTATCAGTTTATATATAATGTGTCAAGTTCCGCTCAAGGCAACAAAAACAGAGCCATAGACAATAAATAATCATAAACAAGGTTTCATATCAGAAAATTTTGTAACGACAATTTGTTTATTTTTAAAATATTTTGTCCCTTATATTGTGTTTGTTTATTTATTTTTTTAATAAATTTTAATTAGGTACACTTACCTACTAAATATTTTGAGGCTGGGCAGAAGAAGTAATGTAAACACACACTTTTATACTTTTTCTTCTGCCTAGCCTTCTCCAAGCTATGTTGGGGTTATCTTCCATTCTTACCGAATTCAGCTGAAATTCATGTACACATAATTAAAAAAATACGTATTTTGTTTGGGAACACTCCCAGTGGACAGCGATGTGGACGAATTTTTTGATGCCATATTTTAGGTTTATGTTTAATTAGATTAGTTTATTTTATTATTCCTTTTGTATTTATATATAGTTATGTATAATAAAAATAATTTATCTAAAAAAAAAAAAACTACTTGGGTATGTAAATATTGTGTACTAATTAAATACAAATAATAGAAGGATAAACTTAAACCTCAGGCAGGACTCGAACCTGCGACAACTGGCTTGACGCGCCAGTCGCTTTACCAACTAAGCTACCGAGGTCACTACCTGGAAGCTTAAATTTTATTGTGTACTAACTTTCTTCCTAACACCGTCATAATTATCACCCAAAGAATTAAGTACTGAATTATACGATCCATCGGCTCCCCGGATTCCCATAACAAAAACGTACCTAAATAGCTCCTCGGATTGTCCCCTTCAATGGTGCACAGATGCATGGAGTTCACTGACACATAGGGGCATGAATCCGCACTGAGAGTCGAATCGACAATATTGATCTTTTACGAGATAAAATTGTATTTAGGGTCAAGATTATGCGGTTTTCTACGCTCGAATGTTTAAAATAAAAAATAATTTTACCGCGTGTGTCAAATTCTAATTTTCATAAAAATCTGAACCGAGTAAAAAAACAACCGTAATAAAAAATTTAAAAAGTCATAAATAAAATAAAAGCTTACACTAATTCCTTTCGATTTATTTTGTTACTTGCTATTAAATAATTTTAATATTAAGTAGTATATTTTATAAATTTAACAAAATAATTACATACTTTAAAAAATTGTATTGGAATAGCAGATTGAAACATTTTGTATTGAACTACAATATTAATAATTTATATTCTGTTTAAACCTTTTAACATTTTACAGATTTTTACGAATCCCTGAATTCAGAAACAGTACCTACCTTTTTTATCATTAAATTGCCTACTAGTTTGTGTGTTTACATACATTATTTAATAACTCACTTTACAAATTAAGACCATCAGTAAAATCTAGTAGACCAGTTCACTCTATTAAGTATTAAAGTATAGTTTAATTTTCAGACAAAATTAACTAAACAAAATTCCTTACTCATTCAACGTACACATAGAAATAATACGTGAAACACGTACACACACGCACAGAACGGAGCACTCTCACCCTCCATCTGAGATCTGATAGTTAGATTATATAAAACATGTAAATCCATATAATATTGTGTAGGTAATTGTTATGAAACCGTCTTTTTACATTCATTCGTCATTATTTATTAAGAATATAATGGAAAATATCTTACCGAGCAATATTAATGTGCGTATAATATTGTAAGTACACTCAGTTATTGGTGACTTTATTGTTCCTTTCTTGAATACAAAAAGTTTAAAACCTGTCACTAAATCTTAAGGAAGCACCATTGTCAATGTACTACCATAAAAAAAACAAAAGCTTAAAGAATAATCTTGCACTATTCGATCCCAAAGGAGCGGCGTGCAAAGGCACAGTACAATTCAGCCAAGTACTTTTCTTTAGTCTTGATTAGTATCGTTTCGCGGGCAGCCGCCATAAGATTTATTTACAATGTTCATTATTGCAAAGTTTTACCGAGATATTGTTGTTGGGAAGTTCTTTAGACAAAGGTCAGAGTCGGCCCTAATCACAGTTCGTTACGTTTTAGCGCGAAGGATTTTGAATATTTTATAATGTTAGACGGTGTCCTGTGTGGCTTTTATCCTTAAGATTATACTGTTAGATTATATTAGTTTAAGAAAGTTTATTGAATTTAATAAGTTTATTTTATATTTTTATTTTCTTAATATCCGCAATTAACTTAAATTTGACTGCACGGATAGCCGAATGCTATAAGGTCACCACGCCAATTACCTCTGTGCGCGACGTGCAGCGGGTTCGATCCCCGCATTGGACAAGCATTTGTTGTGATCCACAAATACTTGTCCAAGTCTGGGTGTTCTTTGTGCATGTGATTTGAATGTTTGTGAAACCCAAGGATTAAATTCCTTAGTGCGGGAGACGTTTTAAAAAAAACAAAAAAAAACATTAATACCTAACTGAATCTGGTATTCGGAATTGTGTAGTGTGAGTCTGTGAACATGTATTGGTATTGTATTGTTGGCGGTATGAGGACATTTGATATAATGCGACAATGTGACAATATTGTTCGTGGCAATAGGCTAACGACGTGATCGCTTACACTCTATCGTAATGTAAACTCGATGCCGGTATACACGAAGCGCTGCCAAGTGCCAACAAGCTTCATGGCTGAAACACTCAAAATTCTAGGAACGTACTTTTAAAATAGTAGTGGAAAATATATTGTTCCTTATGTTTTAGATTATAAACAAAAGATTTAAATAAAACAATGTTTAATAAATTGTTTTACCGCATCTCTTACTTTAAGGGATGATTTTTCTAAAGCTAGATATTTTTTATTCGTGGAATTAAGGTCTGACAGATTTCGTATGGAAGATCCGCCAAAAATTCTCAATTATTCATTGAATAAAATTATTTGGCGATGAAAAAACCAGCCCTTTATAGTATAGGCAATTTAACACAAGTGCTTTAGCTATTTACTTTGGATTCAGACCAATGTATGTGATGTTGTTTACATTATTAAAATTTAAAGAAGAAACCGGACAAAAGAATTTTATTAAAAAAAACAAATCATATAGGTAGGTATATTATATTATAAAATACTAAATAATGAGTATTTTATTTACCAATATTAAGTGTATGCAACACCATGCTTACAATTTTTAATATACCTTCTATAAAAAGTAATATAAAAAGGAAAATAATATTACATATTTTCAAATTAAGTTTTATTATTAGTTACGAGCCATTGCCACGAAGATAATATCTTGAAAAGCACAACGTTTTCCTAGGTTTAAAGTATAAGTATTACAGAAGGCAGAATGTTAATAATATTTTTTAACACGTTTTCTTTAAAATTGATAGCTACCGTGACTTTGGTTACATAAAGTGTTGCATAGTGTATTTCACACAATATGCCTTTTTTTAGTAATTATGAAGCTTAGAGGAATATGAAATATTTAACCTTTTTCTTATTTCTTTATTGTTTGTATTCTTATATATACATTTAATGTACAATTTTATACAATAAACATAGAACTTTTTTGTTTGAACGCGCTAATCTCTGTAATTACCAGTCGGGCAATGATAGCCTAATTCTCGGGGAAGGTTATGGGGTATTTAGCATCACTATACTTTCCTTGGGAAAAAACCACGGGGCCTAGCTAGATTAAGATAAATGCATATCATCCAAAGACACTCACTTTAATCCCGCTGTAATTACTAAGCAAAAGTATGGAAATACCAAATTTACTTTGATACAAGATTTATAGCGCGGATGTTAGGGGAAGAACGGGGAGGGGACGCCCTAGGAGGACTCACTACACTTATTGATACCTTTACTCTTCCCTACAAACATTATTCGAGAAATATATAAGTATACACCAATAAACTTATAAATAAAAATGTAAGTACGTATGCGCGTATCTATAAGTGGATTAATTTATTGTAGTGGCACATTTAAGTTCCATAGCGATAGTCATTTGTTTTAGATTAAACTTATTTTAAAAATTGTTTCTGAACATTAATGTAAAGATACATATTTCGAACGTAAAAAAGAATTAAATTAAATTAATAAATATAAAAAAAATGCGCAGTACCTATAAATTGACTTATTTTAATATATTCTTAAAATTTAATACTTTTAGTAACATTTAAAGCTGCTCCTCCTGCCCCACTGTACAGAACTAATCCTTTACGAACTGAAAGTTTCAACAGAGCATTCCTCAAGGCGTCAAATATTTCAAATAAACAATTACATTTACCTCGCGCTCCCATCGACTTCCTGTCATTCTGAAAACCTAATAAATTCAACGCCTTAAAACTTCTACTGGTTTTGTCGAATTTTGTTTATTTCAAAAATCATTTTTCCATAGATTTCTTAGTAACACCTTATGCTAGTAATAAGTTTTTGTATATAAACTGGACAAGTATGAAGGAATAACCTACGTAGGCACTAGGCATTATGGGCTACGTTATGGGCTTAATATATTGCCTTCATTTAGTCTCCTCGTAATTTAGAAATCCTGCAGCACTCAGGAATACTGAATGAGATTACACATTGTCTAAATTCAAAGCTTAAAACCTAGGAAACCTACGATCGACTACAAGGCAAATGCATACAAATAAACGAAAACCGACCTTACTGCTTTTGAAATTATGACTGTTGTATATATGTGCATTTGTCTATTTTGATAATGGCATAACCTTTGACTAGATATTTGCTGCCATCTTTCATGATATTATCACACCTAGTAAGCAAATAATACAAGACAAAGAGACAGATATCTCACTCACGATACGAATTAAAAGGTTAATTATATCTGTACATATCACAGTACAGTAATACGTAATGACAATATAATATCTATCTTTAATTTATTTCTATGTTTATTTCTGAAATAAAATATAATTATAAGAAATGTTTAGTACCTAAACAGACGAGCCTTATTCAGAATTAAGAATATCTTGTTCTTTAAAGTGATAGAAATATTAATGTGCATAATTAGGTACGACTTTCATAAAAAACAATACAAAACTCGCAATACTAGTGTTGTATAAATCGTAACGTATCAAAAAATCGATACCCTTGCTTCCATAGGTGCAGAATAAACCCCATAAATTCTGATGTATGAAAGTTTACAGACATAAATTTCGCGATCGCATCAACTAGACTTGAAACAAATGTCGGTGTCGAGGTAATACGGAACGCGATAGGCTGGACGGCTCACGACATCGCCATCGCAGGCTTATGATTAAGAGCTTCAGAAAGTTTAAAAACTAGACAGGCATACCCGAAATAATTTATCCGCCGTGCAAATACAATAATTGCGGTCAATTCTTTTTCATTTAGGTTTTTAATCCTCACAAAGAAGTATTTAACTGTTTATTAAATATTATTAAACATCTACTAGGTATACTTTTGATTAGTTTTCAGTCAGCTGGAACTTCTGATATTGGTTTATAGAACTATAGACATGAACAGTTTCACTATCTAAGTAAGTATTACTATTAATATTATGGTTTTGATTTGACGACCTCCGTGCTCGAGTGGCGTACACACCGGTTTTCAAGGTGTCGCCAGCTCTGAGGTCCCGGGTTCGATCCCCGGCCGGGTCAATGTAGAAAAAAGCACTTTTCTACATTGTCTCGGGTTTGGGTGTTTGTGGTACCTTCGTTGACTCTGAATTCCATAACACAAGAGCTTTAGCTACTTACATTGGGTTCAGAACAATGTATGTGATGTTGTCCACATTTTTTATTTTTATTTAAACTAATAACAAAATCATACTTTTAGTGCTTTAAATACACAACTTTTAGTGCTTTAAGATATAACGAAAAGGCAAAGCAAGTTTAAAATAACAATTAATTAATCAAAACGTCTCTGCACTAAATATCGGGTAACTGAGTGTAAACGTTACTCGTTATTCATCTATTGATCTTGTCAAAAGTGTCAGAAGCATCGCCGGGGTTTTATGGGGCGATATTGCCCCAATACTTGGGGGTAACCCCCGCCGAACACTTTGCTGCCCGCGGTTGTCAATAACCTACTATAAGAATGATGGTGGTAAATATTGGATTACTATTGTTAATTATTTCGTTTGCTTATTGATATTATTGTTTTTTTTTATATTTAATTAATTTTGACTAGGTATGAAAAGTAAAAAACAATTTATTCCATAATTCAGATAATAAAAAAATATAAGACACGTATTTTTTTGTATTGTTGAAATATACAAAAACACTATTTAAATAAAGCGAATTAAAGTTATGGAGTGAGGGCTCGCTACGATACAAACCGGTGCGTTTTGTAGCGGTTAGTGATGTCATGCGACATTTCAAATCAATGTATCGTAGTAAGTTTTTGATATGATTACGTAAAAAAAGAAAAAATACGTTTCCAACGTTTTTCATTAACCTACCTGAGGAAGATGTTCTCTATTGTCGAAGATTTTCTTCCAAATGTAAAATACCATATGTTACGAAATGACGAAAAACTGTACGAACAATATTTAAATGTCAAACAGCCAATAAAACACTAGTGCCAAGTATCTAAATACTTCGATTAAGGTAAAAAAATTATGGAGTAAGAATAAAAAACGTATTATAAGTAGACTTTACCTATTTTAACTCATTTTATTTCGTCTAACTCATTATCCTCATAAATGTTTAAAACATGGCTGTTTACTATTTCCTTTTACAGCATCCTATATCAACTGCCAGGAACACAAATAAATCAAATCAAGAACGTAGAACGCACTGCAATAACAAATCTCCACAAACTGCAAACTGTAGGCTAATAGGAAACCCTTAAGTCGGAGACTATTGGTTTAACTGTCACTTGCTATCTCAATAGCAAAGTGCAGTGTAGTCGGTTAAACTGTTTACTGAACCTACGAAATACAGCCTTCGATATTATGTTGGTACCACTGTAAGTAATCGCCAATGACATGATGTTTTCTGATATATAAGATAGTTACATTTTGAAATAAAACAACGGTTTTTTAAAGGATTAGGTACGTCGAGAATCTTTTATTAAAAAAGACCGCGAAAAACACAGTACAAAATAGTTTAATTTCAATTTCTTATTTTATAATTAGTTTTTTTGAAAAAGGGAAATTATAGAGTAATGTATACAAATTTTGTCAAAATAAAAACAAATAAAGTTGACAAGATGGATATCTATGTAATATTTCTTATATATAAGCATGTTAGAATCAGGATAACAGGCTACACGACAAAGAAAAGCGAGACATAGCCTATTCGTTTAGTTGAGAAGTAACTGGAAGATTTGGATTCGCCCTTACAAACAAACATGCTGAAATAATTACAAACAAACAACAGATCACTTCAAATTCTATTTCAGTTTGTTTATTCATGTAAGCGCCTTTCAATCCAATAACAGATTTAACGTATAATTTGCGGAATAGCTGCTCAGTTTTACTGCAATTTAAACGAAAAAGATAATGCCCTTATTTTGGCTTTACATTGTACTTGTCCTGAGTAAAATTTAAAAAAAATGTCGCATAATAAGTCCAATAGGCATGTCCGCCTGGTAGATTAATGAATTTTATTGGACACGTATTTTTTCTTTTTTCCTACAAACAAAAAATCATCGAAATACAGAGAACGCAAATTACGCGTGACGTCACTCCTCGCTACAATTTTTACGGTTTTACCAAGGCGTGGCGTCATAAGCCCCCACTCCGAAACTTTAAAGCGTGTATCTTTGTAAGTTTTTATTGTTTTGATAAAAGAAAAAATACGTGTCTAATATTTTTTTATTATCTAACTGACATACTAAATAGATTTTAACTTTTCATACCCAGGAAACTTCGATATTGTAGATCAAGCCATCCACGATCAACAACCATGACAAACGCACAAAAAAACATTATCTAAAATTGGTCCAGCCTTCTTGGGATTTAGAAACAAACAAACAGATAACAATAAAGTTTTAAAACCGATAATGACATAGCATGATGTAGCGACGACAGTGGGCTACATGAAATATGACTCTTTGTCAAAAGATTGAAAGAATATTACATTAATCTTACCGTTTTGGGGGCCAATAGTTCAACGAACAGACTACTGACAGACATTTGGAGGCAGTTCTTTGCCCCCACAGACCCTTAAATACAAGGTTGTCTACGATATACCCCGCATTTATCATTAGAACTCTGTTCTCACTTATACTATATAACATTTAAATGAGTATTAGAATTATAATCTTAGTGGTCTAAAGAACAAGACGCTTTGCGAAACGAAAAATTAAAATTAAGTCGTTCTTAATCAGACTACACTAAACAATAGGTAGTACACAAATGATTTACTTGTACTTAATTAAACTATTTGTTGCTAGACAAGTTGCCCTATATTATTAAACAGTAGCATATAGGTCATATGGCCATCAATTGTTTTCTTAATAATAGTAAACCACAGCACGACCGAGTCATAGTAAAATTACGGTTGTATGAAGATAGTGCTTTATTCCTACCCAAAAAGTGAGTGGTGACAAATATAATTATATTACCTTGTTTAGGTATATAGGTTTAAAAAGACTTTAATTATCCCAACTGAAAATACTTAATGAAACAAAACCTTTTCTAAGGCACTAAAAATATAGTCTAAAATTTATTGTTTGGAAACCGCAAGTTCCAAAACAGATCGTGGGCGAAACTCGGCGCGCGGTGGTACATGCAAATTAATTGCACTATTAGTATTCTTTACATAGCTAGCTATGCACAAACTAGTTATTTGCATAAGAATAGGCAAACGGCCGCAGAATAAATATTTGTATTGCAACTATTTATAACATTAATGTCGGCTGTATGTAGGTCCGTGCCTGTCCTATGAGTTCTTAAAGAAGGACTGTTGCCATCGTGGAAGCGAGACAGCGCACTACACTGCGCTTAGCAGCGTCTCGCTTTTACAAGCGCAAAGGGAAGTCATAGTAAGCGCGATGTTTAGAGTAACATGCTGTCATAGCATGCGCTAATGTCACGATTGATGTCCCAGAGGAGTTGCATACAGTTGTGTGCAGTAGCTTAGACGATATTGGGATCGTTTATACTTAAAACAATCGACGATAAAACTCATAAACGTAAATTATTAATTATTAAAAATTACTCTAAAAAGGAATGAAAGGTGTCAACTCTTACCCGATACTACATTTTTGTGTTACAGGTAGGTACCATGATGAACTTATAAACGACAAACTGGCTATTTATATAGTACTATTTTAGAGTTCAATTCTTAAAGAAAGGATCCACAAGTTAGTAAATAGGCTACTTCCATAAACGTAGACCAGGATAGTACCTTAACTAACTCAATCTATACTTATAATAAATCTGTAGAGAGGTCAATTCTGTACATCAAATATATTTTCAAAATAACTATCAGGGGGTGATTAGTGATCGATACTGATCCCAAAAATGCAATCAGTAAAATTTTTGTCTGTCTGTCTGTCTGTCTGTCTGTCTGTCTGTCTGTCTGTCTGTATGTTCCTTATAGAAACGAAAACTACTCGACGGATTTTAACGAAACTTGGTACATTTATTCTTCATACTCCTGGGCAGGTTATAGTATACTTTTCATCACGCTACAATCAATAGGAGCAGAGCAGTGAAGGGAAATGTTGGGAAAACGGTATTTTTTAAGCTTCCGTCGCGTATGCAGCCTTAATGGTTAAAGCTACATAGAAATCATGTATGACGGAAATGTTCTACATAAAATTATCTAAAAAATATCCCACAACAGCATATGTCTATCTTTTATGGTTGACTCACAATAACACGTGTAAATCCCGATAGCTTAGCAGTTCGGAGATTTCTGATTATATTTGTTTACTCTTACGTTTATAATACTCTCACTCATCCCTAATTAAAAAAAGTTTACATTATTACCTATTCAATAAAAAAAGAATCATAGAAATCGGTATAGAAACACCAAACTTATACATGAAATACGATAATAAGCCATCGCGCCGTCGCGCGTGAATACTGAATCATGCTATAAGGATTATTTTTGTGTAACGTGATATATTATATTTCCCTACTAAAATACGAAAGTTAATCTGTCTGTTACATCAAAACCACTGAACAGTGAGGAAGGACATATGCTACTTTTTTACGAAAAACGACGGAAACGCGGACGAAGTCGCTGGCAAAAGCTAGTTATAAAGTAAAATAATAATATTATTATAATAGTATTTACTTGAAAACTTAAAAAAAATTACACTTTATTGTACAAAACTTATGTTCAAATGTATACAGTTAATGTACTCCTGGTACTTAAAAAAATAAGAAGCCCTGTGCTATAAGTACCAGAAAATCAATAGCTTCGTACCCAAAATATTTATATTCCAAAAGCTAAGATTATTAGAAACTATACACCCGACAAAACTCGTACATTTGAGCTACTTATTTGATTACATCACTCAAATATAGGTGTCTACAAACATACTGACTTCTAAAAGTCGAATATTTAAATCGCAACTTTACGTAACACTGATTCAACAGTGAACATCGTATTTATTTCTTACATTTCCTTATAACGCACAAACAAATAATCCTTTCAACGTAAGATAAACATCTAACATATACAGAGTGTTACGGAAATGTAATGGAATACTGATTTTGCCTATAGAAGTGAACAACTCCAAGAAAGTAACAAGAGTATTGTACAGAAACAAAAAAAAATAGAACGCCCGTACGAATTTTAATCAGCTGATGATTTTGTATCTGTCTATGGACTCCTAGAAGAAAGTTGTTCATTTCGATCGGCAAAAACAGTATTTCAAATATGACCACGCATTCCCGTAACACCCTCTATAATGTTATATGTTCGTGAAATCCTTTTATTTCCCCTCCATTCCTAGTTAAGATGCTTTTCTAATCAGCTGAGTGTGTGAGCGAGATCGGAAGTATTCTATGACTGAATTAGATCAATAAATAATACATAAACTTGTAAAACAAATAATAATAATTATACTTACCTTAGAATTTTATTTACGTATTTAATTTAAGATCTAGTATTTGACGCTCTTATTTAAACGTAAAAACAGCAATAGTAAAAATAAGCTTAGCCCACATGAATCATATAGTTATGATATTATATCTAAAGTTATATTAGATAGTTATATCTAAAGTTTTTGAATGGAAAAAGACAGTTGTATGTGAATCCAAAACGAATGCATTTTCTTTGTTTCCAGTACATAAAAAGATGCTAACGATAACTTGAAGCTAGTTATAATATATTCGTAAAAAATGCAGTATATTTTCTAAAAATCTGTCACCAAGCTTCCGTTTATAAATTCATGTTTAAACCCTCGCGTCCTACTTTTCAGATAATTACTATCTAAGCCAGCGGCTAGCCAACTTCAAAGATTTGCACCTAACCCTCAAAAGATCAGCCATGTAAAAATAAGTGATAAAAGAAATTTTATTCTCATTGCAAAGTGACTGTAAATAACAGATTATAAAAATCAGTTTTGAGAGCAGCCGTGGCATGGTTACTGCGCAGTACGATCGATATGCGTGGGACGGGATGCCTTGAATGAAAACCATCGTTCACACATGTTGCTTCTCTTTGTATCCTTCTTCCATAATAGTGCTATCCGGTACTGTTTTAATCCATTTCTCTTGTATTGGTGTTTTAAGCATGAAATATGCTGGTCTCACTATTATTTATAGCGGGAATTGAACTCTTAGGTACGTAGGGTAAGGTGGCGGGTCATTCAACCCGCGCTTGTACTACCATGAAAGTAGTTGACTATAAAATTTTAAGAAAACCGGTCTAAAACACAAATTTCTGAAAAAAATACTTAACTGAATAACTAAATATGTAATTTAAAGAGTGTTAATTATTTTTGCACAAAAAAATATTTTAATAACTCTAGAATTAGGTCAAAAAAATCTATACTCGCACTGCTACTTTTACTACGATACTCCTAACTGCCAAACATTCTGTATGTCAATGTCTTGCCCGCAAAACGTGTTTGCCCACACCGATGACGGTATAACGCTCTATAACTGTACAATGATGAACAAAATAAGTATGAAAGCGTACTGTCCTGTAGTAAGAAAATCGTATGATACGGGATGCTTATGTTTAGTCCCATCAGAGCCATTTTACAACACTCTTACAATGTAAAATCTACTGGAAAGTTGTTGAGAATGACTGGAGATCGCGTGTTATAGTGTGTTAATGGAACCGCTTGCACTGGTTAAAAACAACTATGGAAAGAAAATCATGACTGTAATTTTTCAATTTTAAAATGAATCTGAAGAGTAAAAGTGTATATTAAACGCAATAGCCAAAGAAAAATACCTACGGATAAGGCAGTTCAGAACTTTGATCAGGAAGTTTCTGATACGTTCAAACATTCCGTCAAGTACAATACATAGCCCTCGTTAAACGTTAGAATGTATTTGGTTTTAATTGCGCCTTATCTCACCACAAAAATGCGCGCTAGATCGCGTGTTAATACTCTATGGGATAGGCTAAGGACAGAAGAATGTTGCGACCATTTTGCTAAGTAAACACAGGACAATTCTTCCGAAGCGGATCGTGGACTCGCCACCATTTCGTCCGGTTTGCACTTAGGTTGTTACGACTGAGTCGAGCGCAAGGAGTTTTTATCTTTCGTAGGCTAGCGTGTTCGTGACTTCTTCCCTCATTGACATCGTATAACTGTGTAGACATTTGCTTGTAGTCTGTTGAAGTTAATGATACGACGAGATCACAGTTTCAAAAATATATTATGTACAGATCCTTGCAAAAACTAGTCAACGTAATTCAACACGTATTATGATTTCACATTCAAAGCTCTCGATTCAATATGAAATGGTATTGTAAGTTTATTATGACAGTATTATAAATGACATTTTTTTTTGTTTCACAGTTAATTAATTAATAGCGTAAAATAGATATTGATAAACGCCCACTTCTTTTTCGATAAATATAGGTAGGTACTAATCCCTTAATTTTTACTTAGGCCTACAAAAAACGGGTATCTGTATTTTTCCATGTCCCCACGCACCGTTGACTTCAAATCGCGCGTTTTTCAGTCCAGATTAATTTGGAATAAATCTTGCCAATCAATTAACTCGGCGGTATTACATGGAATTAGTACAGGGAGCCAACGTTTCGTGCCCATATTATATGTACATGATCTGCAGTAATCCTGCCATGGACAGCTTTGTGTTACATACAACCAGATTACAGGTTAAACTAGATTTAGTTAGGCCGAAACTGTTATGATAAATATCTACTGTTCTGGTCCTGTTAGCTAGGTTAAAAAATACCTACGTCTGAACCCCATTGAGAAAGTGGTGAACATTGCATGATTCTACTTTTGATGAGAATAAGTATTTGATTTGCAGGATATTGCTTAGTACTACGGACAGCTTGTTGCAGTATTTCTAGTGCTTAGGGAGTAGAACAAAACACTGTTAATTGTTATGTTTTACAATCAACATTATTTTTTACACAAATAATCTTAATGATTAAGGTAATTTTATTAAAGAAACTAAGTTGAAGAATTTTATTAAAAAAAAATCGATCTGGTTGTAGATATAATTAGTTTACTTATTATTATTTTTTTTATTTATTATTATTATTTTCTTTTCAACTCTTGTTTACAATTAAAAAAGGCATCAACCGTGTTAAAATTAAAAATAACTTTCCGTTACTTGCTTTTTGATATAATATATATGATGGTATAATAACACATCAATTAATAAACTAACCCTAACAAACACACAGTAAAATAATTCACAAGCTTTGCCTATTAGATAAACACTATTTCAGAGTACCACATCTTGAATTTCCTCGGGTTAAGGGGAAATTGGCTTTTCCTGTAAGAAAAAGGTCCGTCCGTCCAACAGAAATTAGGAGTCCACCTGATAAATGATGATAGCCCAGTCCCCAATTATTACATTTTGTTACATAGATTGGAACCTCGTACTTGAGTGAACAAATACTCTTTTAACTGATTATTGTATTTCCACATTTATAGGAGAAAATCCTAGTGACGAAAAGATATGAAAATTCTGGCATGAAAAAAGATGTGTGATCTTTTTGGTGTTTTCTTTTTAGAAGATTACCTACGTGCTTCGTTTCGATGTGGCTCTTTGTTTGAAAATGGAAAACTTTTGAAGCCATAGTCATGAATTCGCGCCATTGTTCCAATTTTGTGCAAATTTCAAATTAAATTCATAACTTGTATATTTTTACTTTTTTAAGAAAGCGGCTTTTTAATTTATTGTATTTTAGTAACAGCCAGTAACAGCACTTTTATTTTTTAACCTATTATGTGGTTCTACTTCTATTATTAGAGGGTTTATTTACTGCCCATCACTATAGTAAAACGGTGTAATATATTCAGATGTTACTGAGGATAATTAATCAAGCAAGTCAGCGAGGTTACCGCTTATGACTCGATGTATTCATACAGCCACGCCCAACGTGACTGATGGTAGCTTTCGAATATCATCAAGACATTTTAAACAAGCAGGTACTGGCAAAAACTTAGGTTGAGTTTGTGTAGCAAATCCTTTGTTCTTCAGAATTATTAATCTCTTCTACATGTTACCTACCTATATTTTATTTACCTAGTAAGGTTTACTAGGTAAATAAAATAGGTAGGTAGGAAAACTTAGGTAGGTAAACTTTTCACACACATATAATGTGTGTGAAAAGTTTAAAAGAAATATTCAAAATTGTGATCTTTATTTTAATTGCGTCATTGGTCTAATAAATACAAACGTGACCTATTTATTAGGGTTTTCTGTTACACTCTCTATTCCCGGATGTTCGATTAACACAAATGTCAATTGCCTCAATATCTAGTAACTAGAGTTTTTACAGTCACTAGAAAAAAACCTGAAATACTTTTTAAAGATATAGTGGGTTTATGAGAATTCTTGGTGTCAGGCAATTCCGACACTATTTTAATCGCGTAAACCTAAATTTAAAACACTTTTCAAGGTATTTCTATTCCACGGTTCGATAGAAAGTATTTAAAGAAGCATAACCCGCTAATCATAATGTTTAAAGTAAGTAATATTTTCTAAAAAATTAACAACAAAAACAGGTTATATATTCATATTCTGTCTAACCAAATCATTTACAACAAAACAACAAAGAATATTATGAACACAAATCGTGTTCAACTACGACGATGAGTTAAGTGTGTTACGAAACGTTGATAGTAGCGCCATCTGTCGATCGTAAACACACCATCAAGGGTACCGCCTACCGCCTGTGTTAGTAGGTTAACATTTTGTAGCGAAATAATAAAAAATGTTCTTGTCCTGTGTTAGTTTTAAGTTGATTCTATTAAAACACGGATTGCTGGGGATTTTTTGTTGTTTTATTTATTTTGACAAAATCAATAATCATTTTAAGATTTAGTCTCCTTGTGAACAAGGCCAGTGCAACCTGGCAACTGATATATATTGTATTCATCGATTTGAAGCCCTTTCGTGCGAAAGACGCTTCAAATTGAAGCAATATATATATACCTACAATATATTTTCATTTAATATTCAAAAATGAACACAACTCATTGTATCGTGTAACTAGTTAATAAGCTTTCAGCACAGATATGCAGTAATCTATTTACAGTAAGAATAATACTTTCAAAATAGAACATAAGTCTGGTGTGAATTGGAAGGTTAAAAATATTGCAACCTTTTTAGACGCAGCTTTCACTTTTTATTCGTTTTACACACTTTAACCTGCAATAAACCTACTAAGAGCGAAGTAGAGCTTCAAAATAGTAGCTATACAAATTGTAGTAGGCCTAATTGTTAATTTATAAACGGTTAGAAGCCACACTGTGAACAATACGCCACTGCTTACCATTACGGACGGAATGTAGTCTAAACTTATGTTATAGGACCACTTTATATTTGCTGCTGTTCACAAACGCTTTATTTTATCACTTTTTTATTTCCTACGACATAAAGCCTATAATGTGATGAGTTCACACTAAATTGACTTTCACGACCGCAAATATAAAGTTGTTATTCCTAAACACGGGCTGCGTATCTCTGACACTTGAGTGGATCTTTAAAGCTATGTAATAAGGGTGTTTTTTGTTTGTTTTAGGGTCTTATTTATGTTGGCCATGTCAGAACTTCGAGGTGGTCACTGATGGGATGACTCACATCACTATCGCAGTGCATTCTTGGGACGTATCCGTTTCTAAGTTATATTTTTTTTATTTCGTTTACGTTTGAACTTGTCGACACATTTATTAGGTCATCATGGATGTATCTTTATGCTTTACTTTGGGGTTTTTAACTTGAAATTTGATAAGTAAGTCATGTACTGGTTTGTGTGAAAGAGAGAAATCAAACGTTATTACCGTTTATTTGTGTTTTTTTTGTTATCAACGTAAATTGAACTATGTCGGTCCACGTTTTATAGGCAGCTTTAATTAAAGAATTTAATCACTTAGCGACAATTACATAAATATTTATTTACGTTATTCATAATGAATCCGTACCTTTTTGCTTCCTTCGTTTATGTTGGTCCAAACAACTACGTTGATGCCTACCTATACGTATATATATAACAAAATCTATTAAATCAATGTATTGAATTGTGGCTACACTCAGCCACCGTGCGGATCCATTAGTGCGATCATAAGACTCGCTCTACCGCCCCAAACCACAGACAACTAAACGACCAGTTGCTTCCAAATACATAGGAAAAATAGGCACCTATGTGGTAATGATGGAATCAAATCTCTGCTGTTAAATGCTATCACTTCAGGTAATCACTGTTGGATATAAAACTCTTTTCGTAAATAAGCAATTCACCCCAGCCTAAAGTTAGGACGGTTGCCTCTTACGTATAGGCGTCCTTCCTTTCTGTTTGCAGAATAAAAATAATATTTTAAATAGTACTAGTAGGTAGGTACCTAAATAGGAGATCTGACTATTTTTTTATATTTTCACGTCACATAGATTTTTTTTTTTATTAGTCAAATGATAAGGAAGATACAGTGAATGGAAATGTCGCCTGACGTCAATTTTTACCCACAAGTGACGTCACAAGCCCCCCACTCCAGAACTTTAAGGCGCTTTAACTTTGTAATTTTTCATTGAATTGATAAAAGTAAAAATACGAGATTTTTTATCTATTTTGTTTTCATACCCATTCGCTCCAACATTAAGATATGTAAAGTAAAGTACCTATCTACGAACACAAAGGTTACCCACTTATTATGATTTGTAATTATTGTATTACCAGAAATTAATTAAAACATTTGTATTTCGCCTTGTTAACGAGACTACAATACCTACATCTACATACTTATTAATATTTTATGTAGCTACATATTTATGTCTTGTGGTCTACTCGTGGTAAGTACCTAAATGTATAAAATCCTGCTTAGTTACACAAATGTAAATGTTAGTTCGTTTGTTTACGCGATCACCACATAAACGAGTTTTTATAGAATTTGATAAACAGAGAGTGCTTGACTAGGATTAAAATACAAGATACTTTGATCTTAATTGAACGTTCCCGTGGGATTATTCAGTCAGGTTTTTCTGAAGTTCTTGCGGGCAAAGTCGTACACGAAATCTAGTTTGATATAACGTCAATATTCATAATCAGATAGCTGCTAAGAATTCAGCGTGCTTCCATCTTCACATCTAATTATACACATTAGCATTCAAAGTGCAACAGAACATAGTTAACAGGTGGCCAGCACTGGTTAAACGGTTTTAAAACAACCGATTACCTATCACACCAATCCAACTTTGTTATAATCAAATTTATTTTACCACAAAACATATTGAACTCAAATTACAAAGTAATAAAGATGAGTTTCATGTGTAGCACCGACCCTAGTAAAATAACAGGGAGCCCTATTGTTGCTTACGCAAAGATGTAATCTCTTATTTTATTATTACCTGACTGGAAAGGGACACACAAGACCCTATAATAAATATTGAACTTTATCTTGTGGTGCGTAAAGTAGATTATACGCTGCCCAAATTTTAATTACATAAGGTTCACTTAAAATACTTTAACGTTGTAAAGCAGTCTGCACCGTGACATGTCAATTTTTCTCAGTATAGATATAAATTTAGTAAAATATGGTAACTGACGACACTACTCTGAGCCCAAAGATAATAAACATAATGTATTGTTGAAATATATGCGGATACTTACCACAATTTGTCATACATCGAAGGATTACTCTAAAAGTCGATAGTCATCTTGCAATCAAATGAAACAATGAATAATAAACAATGATGTTACATCTGTTTGTAAGCAAACCTAAAGGAGCTTTATACGCAATAAGACTTGATTTATTTCTTTGTCTTTCAAATGTTTGGTTCCGTTCAAGTTATCAACAGTTAAAGTGCACATTAAATCATAATGTAATTAATAATTTACAACGTCATTAAGGGGATTTATGTTCCATTCACAGTGTTAATACATTCTTAATATAAAGTCCGGTGAAGCAGTATAGTCTACGCGCAAGCTAGATCACACGCAGTAGAACTATTACAAAAAAAACTGCTTGATATAGATAGGTACGTTATGTAATATGTTCAACTACGCAATGGTTTCGAACGTTAATTTAAATAATAAAAGACGCTATATTACAAGATCACTAATTTAAAGACGTATTTTAAATATGTTTTTACAGTTAAATAAATCAAACCTCTACAAATATAGAGTCTGCAAGCTAATAAAAAAGATATCAGATTGTAAAGCATTATGATCTAAATTTCTAAACCGCATTCAACACGCCTTTTCTAAAGCCTTTACTACTTAAGTGCAGGTAACATTTGCGTCCAACTAGATACTTTATGGTAAAAACTAAAAAGTAAAAGTAATTAAAGACAATTGCTCAACGGTAAGGCGTTAAACATCATGATTATTCATGACGGTCTCTTAAGAGATTGTTAATTCGTACCAAGCTTCTAAACGACTGATTACGTACTCAACTATACCAGACTTTAAATAATACCTATTACGTGGATTGGAAAATCTGAAATCGCTAACACATAATGAGCAAGGGTAGTGATCAATGTCCATTTTTTGCACTACAGTGGACCGTAACTGGCTGATATTTATAAAAAGTGATAAAGATTGAGTGGCAATAAAAAGAAAAAAGTACTTTATTCCAAATTCAAATTATGACATAAACGTCAATAAAAGATTTTATAAACACAACTTGGTTATGTACGGGTTACGCATTACACCGAATTCATGTGATCAACCATTTTATTTAGGAAAGTGTGGCCGCCCCTGAGAGTAATTTGCTACCGTACCGATGAAAAATACACCCGTACCGTACACATTGGGACTATAAAAAGCGGCGGAACATGGATAATGGCAATGTCAAAGTTTACGAATATTGTTTGGGTTTGGAAACAGGAACTCTGAAGTCATTGTACCTCCTTACAATCAAGCTTACAATCTATTCAATACTTTCAAAAAATATCTAGGTATCAATATAAAAAATATACTTTGCAAACAATGCTAAGTGAACAGTATAAAATTTGACTTATAAAAATACGCAACCCACTTTTACTAATAAAATCATTGTACACAATAATATAAAGAGGCGGTATTTTATGGTCGCCGGTGCCGCGCGCGATGCGCCCCGCTGCGTCATGCAGCGCCATCTATTAGCAAACAGAGTAAACGAAAACTAGAGCTTGAACGCTTGAGTTTTTATTAGAAAAGGAAGATTAACTTGATTATTTAGTCAATATTAATGCAATAATAAATTATCATATTACGCTGAATCAAAATCAACATTTATAAACATTACACTATGAATTAAAAAAAAACTTTATACAAAATGCCTTTTATGAACACTTTAAATATAATATTAGACATAATTTTATTCATCATAATATTCTCAGAGAAAAACGCTCGCACAAAGCAAATTGAGTCTCCACTTCGCGGAAATGCCTCACACGTCGAGACATCTAAAATGAAACAGAAATTCACATAATCAAACAAATTAGTTAACCTAAACCCTTACAAACTATTTCCACGAGTGCGGTCGCGAGTTGGCGGACTAGTGGGTCGACAGGTAGACCAACTAGTCGCACCTTCATTTTCTCGGGCGGCGTGTGTTGAACATCGTCGGCAAACACGGTACAAAATGTATTGTCATTGGACCAAGAACGTGTTGCTTTTTTATGACAGTCGAGAAGATTTACGCTAAATTATCTTGTAATATAATGTGGAGTATGCTTTGAATGCTCCAATTTATCTAAAGATGTTGTAGAGATTTTATAGAAAGCGTATTATTATTTACAGTTATAAAAAAGTACTAAATCTTAGGGTTTTTCAAAACTTCATTTATTGATATGCTTTTGTAGATCTGTCTTCCAAGCCTATACTATACCTTTCTAATATTTTACAATTATACAGTGTCTGCATACACATGACATACAACAATGATTGGTATAATAAAGCATTTTGACTTGAAGTTCTCCGTATTTGCCGTGATACATAGGTACCAACGCAAGGAAGCGGGTAACGTAATACCTTTGTCAGATAACCGATCGAAAATAAAGAGCCAATATAGTCTGCTAAAGAGCTTCCCTTTATTAGTCGCTCTTTCAATAGATTTAACTTAATCAAAAAGAGAAAGAAATATAACTCAACTTACTGAAAAAAGATCATCTCTGTAAACTTATACAGTAGGTAGAAAAAAAACCTCAAAGAAGCAATCGACAGAAAAAAAAAAAAAAAGTTATAACAAAAATATTTTAATACCTGCAATGTTAATTATTTTAAACGTGAATGTGAATGCTTCTCATCCGTCATATTATATATATTTTCTTTAATGTTAGACACGTAATTTTTCTTATTTTACGTAACTTAAAACTCATGACGATAAATTAATTTAAAATGTCGCATGACGTCACAATGCATTTTGTAGATAAGCATGACATCATTAGCCCTTACTGCTAACTTGTGACTGATATTTTTGATTATTTAACTGATTAACTAATTTGAGTTTAATTTTCATACCCATTTATCTACCCCATCCTTAATCTAACTTAAAATGCTCAAATCAAATCCATTAAGAATAAATAAGTTTTTAGTATACGAGTCGCAAGCTGTATCTAATATTGATTTTGGTAAAGTATAGTAATGTTATTCAATAAATATAATCAATCAATTGCCTCTAAACACGCACGGAAATTAAGGGCTTCGGAAGTTCTGGCAGTGAGCCCATCGATTAAGCTCTATGATATAAAAAAAACCTCTTTGCTTTGCGATGTATTTATTCTATTATTTTGTAAAGGGACACAAACATGTGTCTATCGTTAAACACCTTTTTCAATACACAAACCGTGCCTACTTATTCAAGGTTACTCGATAGCTAGTAGTTATATAACACATAACCCTTACAGAAGCTATTTAATAGATTGGTAACGTTACATATTTCGATTAATTTACTTTTAATCAGCTGTGAAATAATCTACAAAAAAAAAAAAAGTAGGTACTTTAGTTGCTTAGTAGCAGGTTTATATAATAGCCTAATAGGGTATTTTCCCAGTTTTTTTAAACTTTTCTACGTTAATCATTGATATCTAAGGACTATAGAAAATCTATATTTTACGTTCCATTACATATAGTGCAATAAAAAACTAAAACAAAAAAATCGTTGGTTGCCTGTAAAGTCGGTATACGGGCGAAAGTTTTACGTGACAACGACTGTCAATGTCAATGTCTGTCTCTCTCGCTCTTAGGCGGGCTAACTATGCCCGAGTGCCTCTCACTCGCTCTCATTGAGAGCGCATAACGTGAGCGGAGCGTTACCCAGTTTCTTGAAGTGTCACCCGGCAAACCAATTTATAAGACGTTGTCACGTCAAAACATGATTTAAATATCCCGCGAAAACGCTTTTACTGACAATACGGCGCCTCATGTTATCGTGGCGTCACCTGCTTGTAAACTACTGTTGAGACACAACTGTATACAAGTAGTTGTCGTCATCATCTATTCGGCCAATCACAGCCGTTTACGCTCACGTGACTAAAGTAGAAAAATCATTTTCTCTGTCGATTTCCTCTTAAAATATCCTGTATTTTTGCCCCCAGTCTACCCCCATTCCAGAACTTTAAAGCGTTTTAACTTTTTCATTTTTCATTGATTTGATAAAAGAAAAAATACGTTTTTTTTTCTTTTTTTATACATCTGGTGGACTAAATAGATATTTCCTTTTTATACCCAGTCCGATCTCTATTATAAAAGGAGATTTTAAAAGTCAATGATTAAATCCAAGTTTTATAATTGGATGAGCTGGAATCACAAAACTAACATGACTTATTCCGTTTCAAACATGCTCTACATTCAGAGCATGTTGGCATCATACTAGCTAGTATTATATAATACAGTTTAATTTGTATACCTCTTTACCTAGACCGGGGAACTGTGAGCAGTTGAGTACTGTCTGCGGGCGCAATCTCCCTCAAATTTGCCGTTTGCGAGTGACGACTTACTAGGGCGATTAAAAAAAATATACTCTTGTCTAGACATTGCCAAAGAGCATGAGATTCACCCTTTTCCGTCTGTTAATACAATAAAAGCCGAAATGTTAGTTACTTTACTTATTTAAATTAGTAAGTAAATAAATCGTTTTTGATAAGATATTTATTATTTAATTTAATCTGATATAAAATAAGTGGAAACATTACAGTTTTAAAACACAAAGAAAAAACCTTTAGCGGGAATGCTCTCAGATAGCTTTCGCCGAATTTCGACGTTACCCACCTTTATACATATTTGATCAATCTGTGTGTACATAAAGTAAATAAATAAGTAGTCACAGTTCAGATCTTCAGATGTTTTGATATTCGTATTTGGTTTTCAATCACGCTGTAAATTCTTGACGGATTTTATGTTATTTGTAACAAAAGTAAAATGTTTCCGTGAATTAAATAAGTTCACATATTTTAGCGTTTATCTACTAAAACCAAACAATTTCTAATCGTTCATCATTTTAAAATTAATGGCAAAAAAATAGTTTCAAGGTATGCCAAGTAGCTGTTTTAAAGATTTACTTTCAACTTAATAATATTATATGATATAGTAATATACTTACATCCTAATGTAGTTGTATGCTAGTAAGTATCTATGAATTCATTGATATCAAAGTGATTGAATGATTAAATACACAGAGAAGAGGCCATGAGACGTGTATTTTATACATCCGCATTTAGGCAAGGGACAGTATCGGGTCCCATTGTGGCTGGGGAGCGACCCTACCCATATTTATCGAACACCTTAACGCCAATCGCAGGCTAAGTGAGTTTGAACGAAAAAGAAAAGAATTTACTTCGATGTAAACTGCCAGTAATAATGCTATTGTTTTTTTGCAAATAGTTTTATATAGTTTTTTTCTTGTTCTTTATTTGAACTAGCTATTTGATAAATGATGAAATTAGAACTTTAAAGTAATATATTATCACAACACAAGTAGATAATTTGGTAAAAAAGATTGGCTTTTGAGCAAATCGTTAAAATCGTTAAATCATCATTTTATTAGGTATACCTAAGCAGAGGTGAGCAAAAGTGAATAAAAAACTTAACATCGATGAAAATTAATTCCTAAATATGTTAACTTTGTTAGTGAATAGATTAGTTATGTTTTTCTCTCTACCTACACAATATGTCACTCCACTCGTGTGCATATCCAAGCGCTCACTTGGTTCAAGGTTGTAAAAGGGTTTGGCTTAACAAATTAATCCATTGACTCTACTTAATTCACCATCGGACATAAACATAATCCACTCCGAAGTTGGCTTGGCAAAGTACATTTAATCACCAGGTCATCCATCCTACGGGTATACTTAAACGGATAATATAGTAAATAAATTGTCCGATACATACTCATACATAAAAAAAAAACATCTATATTACAGTCTCGCCAACAAAAACAGAGTTTTTCCCAACCCTCGTCATGTGAGCGCTGACTTATTTATTTCATCCGGATAATCGGAGAATTATATTCAGCCAGACCTATTCTTTTCCATGCGGATAAAAAAAACAGTTACTCAAGATAAGGTTGTGGAACAGTAAACCACTGAATGTATGTTTTAATTCGAAGATCTGCTTCTAAGGGATGAAAAATAAGTGAAGTTAAAGTTCAGACCATTCTTAGTTTTACTTGACTTAAGAGCTTATTACTTTCTTCGATCTAAATAAGATGCTTTAAGATAAGTAAGACAAAGTTTATACCAGCTACGCGCCAAAATTAAAGTCATGTTTTTATTTCATACGTTGAACGTATTAAATTAAAATTAAAATCTGAAATATTTATTCTATTAGATTATTACGTTTTTTATAATTATTATTATTTTAAGGCAATAGGATGTAGCAGTCTAGTTTTGTAATCGATTAATTTGTTAATGTTGTTTATTATAACGCGCACTACAACTTGACACAACAGCCGGAGCTCGTTTCAATAAGCCAGGCTGTCGCACTTACACGTATTAGCCCATATCTTGAAAACAACAGAACCAATCTTGATAAAACTTGCACTGTTCCCTAAGTTGAAGTTAAATGTAAGCCAATAAAGATAATATAATAAGAACGATCACAATCCAATCTAATACTTTCGGAGAAATTAGTGGAGAAACATACATGCGCACATACATAACTTATAAATTTTGTATTTTCTTGGAAGCACTTATAGATTATCATAATTATGTGAATATAACATATCCGATAATATTACATACATATGCATTTTATTGAACACAACATTTGACTGCTCCTTTGACTGAAGTAGCTTAAAAAAAATTAATCATTTATAACCTAATGTCAATATTTTTAGTAGCAATAACATTACGTATAAGATCGTCCATTGTATTGATTCGAAATTCGAATTGAAATTGTGTGAAATATGATGTCATAAACGATAATGTTCTTCTTTTATCGGCATTTACCACGCGACATCATTCTGCCGACTTGTAAGAATAAAAAAAAATATATATTATGGTTAAACTGATATTAATAAAAAAAAATCATTTCAAAAAAATATTTGTAATTAAATCCATAATGAACTCAGTATCAGATGCTTTGAAAATATACGCACCATCAACAGAACGGAATGCGCTAGGACTTTTTTATCCTCTTTCTGTCAGATGAAAAAAGCTTTGCGGCACGTAGCGTACTTGCGAATGCTATTTAGCTAATTAGTTGCAAATTGATTAAAAGAATTCGTGTGGTTTGTTACAACGCATTCTATTGAAAACCACGGTAATTAGACAAAATATAGACAATAAAGTTAGGAAGATTATATCTACATATAAGAAGTACTAAAAAATTTACCATCATTATAATTAAATTGATACAGGATCAAGTTAAGTAAATACAGCAATAAATAATTAAAATTAAATTAAAATCAATATAAAATATTGAGTAAAACCTTTTTTTAAGAATATGTATAAAGCTAATAGGTACATTAATCGTAGTTAGGTATTCAGTGTAATAATTTGATATAACCCTAAAGTTCCACTTTTGTATACAATAGACCGTTAACACTTATTTCTATCTCTGTTACTCTAATGGAAGTGGGACAGGAGAAAATGGGAAAAATCAAGTGTTGAATAGCAGTGAGTTTAAAACACACGCTATTGACGTGAATCCAGTTATAGAACGAACGTGTAGCAACGTATGCAATCGGAGGGTAACTACCTTATGCTATATATAGATAGTATTTAATGTACTACGTGTGTATTAAATCTATACTAATATTATAAACAATTATAAAGCTGAAGAGTTTGTTTGTTTGTTTGTATATTTGTTTGAACGCGCTAATCTCAGGAACTACTGGTTCGAATCAAAAAATTCTTTTTGTATATAACATCAGGCTACGACCAATAGGGGCGGAGCATAAATGAAAAACCGTTGAAACTAAAACACGCGAACAAAGTCGCGGGGGACAGCTATGTGTACTAAAATTATAATACGGAACGAAAAGAAAAATATTATGAAAGTTATTGGGTCAATAGGGGTCAATGGCATTTCTCCTGAAATAGTAGGTTATGCTATACGGCCTACCAAATTATGCACAAAATTGGGTACCTACTTACCTAATGTTCATAATCTATACTTACTAATATATAAAACTGAAGAGTTTGTTTGTTTGTTTGCACGCGCTAATCTCAGGAACTACCTACTGGTCCGATTTGAAAAATTCTTTCAGTGTTGGATAGCCCATTTATTGAGGAAGGCTTTAAGCTATATAACAATGCGCTGCGACCAAAAGGACCTAAGCATAAATGAAAAATGTTGCAAAAATCAAAAACCATTAAACTAAAACACGCGGAAAAAGTCGCGGGAGACAGCTAGTCTCTTTAATAAATGCAGTTAAAATGTATAAAACTCACGACAAGTTTTATTAATTTTTACTGCATTTCAAATATACCCATACTATTTCATCCTATCTACTGTTAAATCATCTTTGCAATTAAATGCGCATCAACATAAATTATAACCATATGAAAACAACACTACGACAACATTAAAGTCAAATTGTTAATAACAACGTAAACAGGTCCCATAACCCAACGCAAACCGCACCAAATTAATTTTTGATCAGGAGTCACGGGATTAAAGTTCCAAACTTTCTAAATTACGACGGATATTCATTTTTAGGACGCCATTGTTAGAAAAACTGCCAACGCAAAATTACGAAATTATATCATAAGATGTAAGAGCAGTAATAAGAAGGGGTTACGCTACATTCTGTGTCGTAACGCTCGTAAATTTTATAACACGTAATGTAATTGGAGATTACACGTGGTTACTTAAAAAACTTTAAATTTTGCTCTCAGTTTTAAACGCATTGTTAGGTTTTCTAAGTGGCTCGTGTTATAAAATTAGTCTGAGGTTACAAAGGAATTATTGTGTTTAACGTGAGCTTATGTAAAAGGTACATAAAAAAAAAAGTGTGCAAGTCTCTTTAAGAATATTAGATACGTCTAAATTAGAGATTCCACGAATAGTGAATTGGCCGAATACCGAATACCGAATATTCGGCAACGCTGTCGGCCGAAGCGCCGAATATTCGGCCGCCGAATGTTTGGTGGGGGCGCGTTAGCTAGAATAAGACAAGTCACAACAAGGGGTGCAAGCAAACATTGTTTGTATTTGTTTCAATTGCGAGTAAATCGCGTCACGGACCGCTTTGTTAGTTTATAAATAAAACGTTAAGTAAAACTTAATTACTATTTTGCTAAAAAGTTTGTTCCTTAGTTTATTTTCATCATTTTCATCACACCTATAACATCACAACTTACCACAGATTAATTTTAAGTACTAAAATGTTGTAATTTGGAAATAAATACATAATTTTGAGTAAAATAAAGTATCTTTTTTTACATGAATTGCTATTCGGTATTCGGCCGAATAGTACGCATTATTCGGCCGAATGCCGAATAGCAAAAACGTGGCCGAATAGGCCGAATACCGAATAGTTGCCGAATATTCGTGGCATCATTAGTCTAAATTAAAATATACCAATTTTACATAATCCTTGATAATATTATAAAATCTTTTAAATATGCGTTTGTTTTGTATAAAGGGAAATACTAACAATATTTAAATACCACATCATTTTTCTATTGTTATTAAAATCTTAGTAATAATAAATAAACAATGAATAATAAATTTATTTAACACTAAGAAGAATACAGCAAAAACAAATAATCAGGTGCGCAACGATTCCCTTAACCAGTTATATTTCCATTTAATTTTGTTTGTCAGTTAAAAAACAATTTCAATATCAGAACCACATAACAAATTCATTCATTCAAATAAATTAATCGTATACGATTCACCTATATTGTTCTAACACGAATATTATTGTAAGTCAGCCGACAGGCGACAAAAACCGGTCATTACCGATTATTTCAGCTTTTTACACCGTTTTTACCTCAAATCTATCTTCAGTTTCATTCAGACGGTGATCGCTCTTGACGTTTACAGGGAACAACACTCCAAACAACCACCCTCGCTGCCCCTCCCCCCTCCCTACTTCACCCCTCTGGCTCCCCCTTCGCTACCTACCTACTGGAAATATTCCTTTACCACGGAACATCTTCGTTCACGAGAAATTTTCGCTATGACCTTACCATTACTCGTGGTTCCGAGTATACTGTTTATGACTAGTTTTACGTTAAGTATTTGTATTATAGGGACCCTTTTATTGAGGATTTTTTATAAGATAGTGCCTATGTTTTACCATGTAATGAATTGAAGGCATCGATTTATTTACAGGCTGGAAATATAATATTAACTTTGATAACGAGTCCAACCCATTTAGTTTCTGTTTCCTTACTAATCAAACACATTAAACTATCGTTCAAAACGACTAAATATAAAATGCACCTTACATTATTACAATATACTTTTGCATAATTATCTCTCTAATACTAAACAAGTGGTGAACATAAAAATAGAGGAAAGTTATAGTACCTATGTAATATTTCAAAGCACCATAGTCGTGTTACATAAAATAAAAATGATAGGTATATTTTTTAATTTCTTTTTGGTTTTGTAAGTACGTATCGTAAATAAACAATTATGAAGATACAGTGAATGGTTGGTATCTTCACGTGACGTCACTGTTAGACTTCAATTTTAGACTAATTTTGACGTCACAAGCCCCCAGTCTTGAACTTTACAAGTGCTTTATCTTTGTCAGTTTTCATTTGTTTGATAAGGGAAAAAATACATTTCTAACATTTTTTTATTATCTAAAAGACGTACCTATATAAAAAATGTAGTCATCATCCCTATTTTGTAAGTGTTCAAACGTGAACGATAGGTATGACGCAGTTACTACAGATTACTTAATACTGCTTGTTTATTGATGTTACTGATAGTAATTGCATGCTACTCTTGTTCAAGAGATCTGATTATCTATATAGACCTTTAACTACCGAATATAGTCAAATAATTACAAATCAATGTTAAAAGTCAGTATCAGGGCTAGATACGTGGGAACCTATGAAAATTTATTTTGAAATTACTAACTACTTAATATAAAATATATTTTTGGAATCGTCTGCGCGCGCCCTTTGTTTTGATACCTGGATAAGGAACAAAAAAACATTTTCACAATAACAACAAAAATCGGTTATTTTATTTTTAATGTACTACCCAGTGTTACTCTCACAATTAAGACGAATCAACGACAACTCTCAAGCTAAAATCCATCAATCCGTTTAGCAGAGCAGACTACAGAGCGTACCAAAGAAATATACATACATACTCAGGTACGTACTTACATACATACCCTCGAAAAACGTAACGCTTCTTCTAGTGCAGTCAGGGAAAAAAGCTATGAAAACTTGCATCTAAAATTCTGTACCTACAAGAACTGATCGAAATAAAACGCATAGGTTCTGCGAATTTGGAACACAACTCATATTTCAAATGAACGGGATTTTAATCTGCGTCCTCGAAAACCTACCTACCTTTTAAAGAGAAACTCTTTTGTATACTATATGAAGTATTTGAACGTTTACTAGAATTAATCATAAACGTTTTAAAATTATTAAAAAAAAATACATTATGTATTACTGTTAGCTAGATTGGTCATTCTGGTCAATAAAATACAGTTAGGTTTGGTTAGTTATTACAGATATTTTGCTTTACTACAAGTTCATTTACTTTTAAATTTACTACAGGTATTTTGGTTTACTGCAATTGCTGAATATATTCCGTGTCTTAATACAATAATTATAAAGACAAATCTCACATAAACAAACATTGAGCGTTTAAATTATACATAATGATGTCGTAGTTTATACAAATATTTAATGCGTGTGGGGTTGCGCGACTCGAGCGTTGAAAGCCATCGCAAACCCCCGCGCAAATAGGGTTCGAATACAGTTTCCAATGTACATTGAAAGATAACTGTGTATTTGTGTAGTAACCAATGTACCAATAGAATTATCTATTATTTACATGTATTAAATAAGCGTATAAGTTTAAATCTTTTTTACGATTTATTTAAATGAAACAATAGACGAACTAGATATTATTGATATTTTTTAATCTGGAAACATAATTCGACCAATAAAAATTAATTAAATTATACGGCTCTTAAATTCGATTTCAGTTTCAGTTAACCCTAATGTCTTTACATAAATAAATATCCCTGTACGCACCTAAATAAGTTTACAGCAAAAGGTTACAATAAAAAGCATATTCTGAGCAATAATAAAAAACCAGTAGGTAGGTATCTCTTCGGTGTGGAAAGCAAAACATTTTCCTCGCCGCCTGCATATTACATTTTCCAGTGTCATAGTGAAAAATATATGCTATCTTTGTATGCTATGGCAAAGTAATTGTAACTTTTGTCTATTGTATATACGAAAAATAAGACATCTATCTTCCACCAAGTCCAAACCTTAAAATACAAATTTTATAAAATTCTAATAATCTTAACGACCTACGTAGCTACCTGTATACCTAATTATATTACATAAAACTTCGGAAAAGAACAGGCTTAATCGTTTTAATGAAAGAGGTCATCGTTCCGATAGCGAGATCGATGGCATAGAAAAACGCGTCAGAAAGACCTGAACAAAATTGGCGCGAAACAGGAAGCAATGAAATAAAAAGGAAGTTGACAAACTGACACGCAGACAGTGTTAAAAAGTTGCAAATAAAATTAAAATTATTGATTTTTAGTTAGAACTGTCCATAAAAAAATAATTACAGGTTTCGTAGCAAAGGTAACTGCTTTTTATTTATTTTTTCTTATTCATACCTACTTAATTAAACCTCATTCCTGATGGACTTTTTAAAATAGTCACATGTCTGTTAAAAACGAAGCTGTTCCGATTCGATTAAGATTGTTTTTGTTTTATTATTGACTCATGTTTAACTTCTAGCCATTTATTTAGTACACAATCCAAGGCAAAAAATATTAATTTATACATTAAAAAAACCAAAATCGTAAAAATATTTAATTATTTTTATTTTATTTTATTATTTATATACACACAAAATTATACAGCAACAACAGAACAATAAACTTAACTAAAGTTATATGACTTTCTCATACATAACTTCCTAGTAGGATGAGTATTAGAACTAATATTCCAACAAAATGGCAATTTTTAAAAACAAATATCTTGGGATCTATTAAACATACAGATCTGTGGTTTAGCTGAATATGTAAAATTTAAACTTTAAAAAAAAACAATGAGTGACTTTCCTTGTAGAACCAACTCCACTGAAAGAAGTTCTAAAAGCTTGAGGTTGTAGCACTACCAAAAAGATTTTCGGCGGATTTGACAGTTGTAAAATTAGTAGTTAAATATTCAAATATGGCCTTACAACATTCCAAAAAAAAAATGCTTCAGGTGCTTTATTTAATAAAGCACCTAAAGCAATTTTTTATTTGTATTGTCTTTAATGACCGTACATAGTACCCGAAGTACATAGGTATTCCTTCCTAATTCAAACCGAGCCACGCCCCTTTATGTTTAGACAATAAACTTACAGAATATTAACGTTACGTAACATGTTATGAGAATACATTCTTTAATTAAGTAGCCTACATTCCCGAGTAGCAGATTGTGAGTGGACAAAGTCTCGCGAAACAAAGGAAGAGCGCTACACAATGCGCCATCTACATTTATTTACCTTACTACAGTAATTATTAAATTTTGTACACACAGATTATCATTCACCTGTGTACAAATTTGTATATGACCATAGGGGTCTCTTACAAATTTGTATTAGTTATGTCTTGGTTGATGTCTGAAGAAAACAAAGAAAAGGCGTTTATTCGCGCCAAAATCTCTGAATATAATTACGTCATCAGACACGTAGGTATAACTCGAAAGCTTGTTCTACATTCATGGCACAAAATACACCCGGCGTCATAGTAAATGAAGTTGCAATAAAGAAATTACTATGCTAAACATATTGCTATGCGCTCGTAGTTAAATTACACTTTTTATTTTATTAGTTTATTGATGTTAACTAAACCTATCATAGCCTCATAAGTCATAGGTATCGAAAATATTTTGCATTTTGCAAATACAAGATGTCCTAAAATGTATTTCAAATAAAACACACAATGCTTTTCCAAAAGTTTTTAAATACAAAATGGAAATATGTATTAAGAGTGTTTTGCATTTTAAATAAGTTCTAGTATTTTTATTTAAAACTGTCACATCTCTAAAGATAATTACGTTATCTGATACGTAGGTATAACACAAAAGCTTGTTCTACATTCATCGCACAAAATACGCCCGGCGTCATAGTAAATGAAGTTGCAATAATTCACCCCCGGTTACCGGATATGTGCCTTTCGTAGCCCGACTGCGGCGCTCCAACTAATCGCCCGATCGATCGACCAACCAGTTGCCAAACTAAACGAGGACCGCGCTCTGCTGGGAATTAGATAATTTAGATGCTTAACTAATCGTTAATTTCTTGCTGGCTTTTGTCAGTTTGCTAGTCATTTTTATTACAGTGAAAGTTGAAGTTTCAAGTTGTGTTTAGAATGCTCATTAGTCTAATAAACTATGGCGGCAATTAAATCTTGTTCTTAGTGGTTTTGTAAATTTAGTTAGTTATATTTGCTTCGCTTCATTGTTTCAGTATTTTTTTTCACGACTTCGGTACCGTACCTACTTTATTTTAGCATCGGGTTATACATGTTGCTGTTCTATCAAGGCTAAATCTATTTCATAAGTATTAAAATTATAATAATTAATTAATTTGTTTCATCATTACTTAGGTGCTGTTCCAACATACCTAACAGCATTTATATTTACATACAAACAGTTGCAACAAGGCGCAGAAAGACAAAAATTGCTTGTAAAATAATCAGAAGATTACACGGCGCCAAGCAAGGTCATTTAGAGACGGTATCAGCTACTGATTTATCATTTTTTTTCTTAATCTAATATTAGTAGGCTATTGGTATTTGATAGAACGCAGCATGCAGTTTTAGTAGGTACGTAATATTAGAGCTGAATGTTTTGGTACCTACATTCTACGTATAATATGTACCTATATTACACAGCAGTGAAGCCATTTGTCTCATTTTGAAATAAAATGTTTCTTGACTATTCCTTTCTTATGTTCAAATATTTATTACATTTTGTACCTCTTTTAATTTCCAACTCCTTGGTGGCAAACGACGCTACGTTACGGCCTTCAATCATCAATGAAGTTTATGTGGAAGGTATTATACAAACCTACCAAGAGACTTACTGCGCCATCTAGCGGCTGAAGTTAGAATTTGATACGACGCAACAGCTTGCAGATTTCACTAAAACGTTGCTGTAATATTACAGCTGAAGAGATAGGTGCCAGTGTTTTATTGAACTAGGTACGTGTATTAAAACTCAAGATTTCCACTATGGATTAGTATTCGCAGGTCTGATTCAGGTCCGGTCCTCCAATGTACCTTTCCCAATATACACTTTAGTCTATGAATGTACCTAGATGACCCAGATGCAAATTTTATCTAGCAACTACTAATTATGACTTATGATTACATAATAACTGTTTACATAATAGGTTTTTAGTAGTATTTCCCTTATTACATTACTGTACTCTGTGTAGTATTTCCTAGTGATGCACAAAATATAGATACATACGTTTAGGATACAAAAATATACAGCCTATGAGCTTAATTAACTTAATTAGCTCAGTAATAATCATCGCTCAGTTGCAAACTCACGCTAACACAAGTCTTCAATCATTCTTTTCATAAGCTCATTTCGGATGATTTCTTTAGTGATATTTATAATTTTTTACTTAGAGAAAGTGGAACCCTGCAAAGATACAAAATATAGTGAGCTACAGACTGAGCTAGTCATACATTCTGTACGAGTGTAGGTGATTACATTAGTATTACTGATATAGCTCATTTATATCACTCACTCAGAAGCCACAACTCTAGACGATTTACCTCTGGTTACGCTAAAGCGTTTAACATTTATTTAACAGATTTCAAAATGTAACAAAATTACGTTTGTTTTATAATATGTTTCAAAGTAGAAATCTTTTGTGTATTAACTATAAATTAAAAATTTCATAACAATTTTCCACAAATACGTATTTACTCCCATTACCTAATTAAATACAAAAAAGGAGTACTCGAGAATTCAACCTTCAATGTGTAGCCAAAGCGTCATTCAAAGCACACATCATTTGACAGCTGATAAGTCATACAGAATCTGTCGTAAATCACTCTTAAAGGTTTTCAAAAAAATATTTAAAAAAATCTCAACCGTCAATCACAAAATCAAGTCCGGGTCGTGAATATAAATTGCAATGAAGTACTCAAGATCTGAGTCACCAAGCAGTAGTCGGTCGTCATACTACACTTACTGTTCGTCAGCAACAGAATCGACAATGAAATATGACAGCAACACTTACAACAGAATCAAGTCTGGTCTCCGGCGGTCCAACCCTGCCGCCATAGTGCTGTGGGCCTTCCACAACCTGCCTTCACGGTACGGCCTCACTTCCCGGAGGGTAATCGGCTTCCTAAAGAAACACTACAAGGTGGTAGACGACCCCAAGCGGACAGGCAAGTCCATCGGAGCTATGATGAGGTGCGCAGTAGACTTCGGACTTTTAGAAAAACGCGGAAATAAGTATTACCTTCTCAAGAAAAAACGTTAACTTTGCGTGTTGAATAGTTTTGTTAATTATTTTTTTACTTTTTGGAGTTACATAGCAGATCTATTCGGTAACACCCCAATGAATAGAAACAGGTCATCGGTTATGAACGTTCGTGTCTTTTTTGTCCATGTTGCTCCATGTTAGGAGGGTCATCCATTGTTTTCTAAATGCAATGTTCAAACACGAAATACACGCAGAAACTTTTAAGCGCAAAAACTTACATTTGTGTTTTATTGTCTAAAATCCCTACCTCTGTTGCTTAATTCGATTGCAATCTCACCATGCTACCCTTATTTAGTATGTACCAACCTATTTTACACTTTTTTATCTAACATTTTATTATTTATTAGCGACCCGCCCTGGCATTGCACGGGTAGCACAGCATTATAACCTATTTATTTATTGTAGTAGTGTTGTGGTATCAGCACAAAATAATTAATAGTACCTACTACTTATACCTGCTTAGCTCGTTGCGTAGAGAATGCTCCGGGGTGGGCCCACTTACATTTATTTTCCCGCGCATTAATATTGGATTTGCGATATCTTAAAAGAGATACTGATTTAAATTGTATGGTGTAAAGGGCAGGTATGATGTGCATGAAACGCTCTCAGAGTAACTAACGTATTTCATGTGATAAACAAAAAAAAGTAATTGTAAGCTAAGATTGACTTAATTATGCTATTGCGGACTTTTTTGTTCGTATAAAAAAAAATAAGACTAATGAAGATTTAATATCTTCGCACCATAAAACAAACGCTTATCGAATCAATAATAATTATTATATATTTCGCTTCACAAACTTGTATTTACATGATTGCTTACTTAAAATATATTAAGTTACCAAACAACAATTCAAAACCATAAATACTTAATAGGTGTACTTATACTGATTTTATGCTACGTACAGCATTACAAAAAGCATTGAAAATAAAAACAAAATCGAAATGTGGTGGAATGCTTACATACGACAATACCTAAGCAAAAAGCCAATCTTAATTCATTGACCGCTCTTTAAAACCGCAATACAGAGTGATTATAGTTATTTAGATTTAACAGCACATAGTACAATATATTTAACAGTGATACAACAATACTGTATTTACAACGTAATGAACACTGTAATATCATTTTAAATTCACGCAGTCAAGTTATGAAGCTTTCTTACAAACACAGAACCAACTTGGATGTCAGGAATTCTGTTTGGAAGTGTTGGAGCGTTTAGGTTTGGGTACAGATGTTGGTTACAAATGTTGGTTGGAACATTTGCGGGCTGGACTTGACTGCACGTCTACTAACTGGCTAGGCATAATAATGAGTGTCTACATTGGTTGGCGTTGGACTTAGAACAGCAAGTCCTCATCGCCTTCGTCGAGCAAGTTCGCAGCGTCGCGCTCGTCCTGCTGTCCAGCCAACAACATCGCCTTTTTACGCTGTAAACAAAAAACAATCGTTGTATCCATAATCTCGGAGATAAATAGATAACTACAGCACATACTGTTCGAGGTTCCATGGAAACAACGTTTAAATCATGTCCACTTAACTAAAAAGACTGTAATTCTCCATAATATTGTTTAAACCCAAAATCTTCTCATAAGACAAACTGAATGATTAAATTAATACAGGTTGTGTGTAATTTCTCATCAACAACAGATAAAGAGTTAATAATGTCTATTGCTTCTAATCATATACCTAGTTGCGTATAAATTACGATCACATAGCTATGTCGTCCACAAGTGTGTGTCCTCTTCACATGTTTTTGAAATTCATACTTTAAGATTCCTAATTGATGTAAAGTTATGATTTTGTCTTATAAATTACACCTAATTTTGTATTAGCGTAATTTGGGCCAGTTCACAGCTATCCTGACTGTAATGTACTGTAGTGATTCAACATGTAAAAGCAACTTTACAAAAGTGTAATGTTCTTTAGCGACCCTACAACCTCCAGTGACAAGGTGAGACCAAGAGGCTGTTTATTAATTGAGTGACATCAACTTACTGCTTCAGCTTTATCCTTGATGATCTTCTTCTTGTCCTGAATCTTCTTCAGCCGGTAGAACTCCTCACGCTCCAACTCATCAAGCTCAGAGATAATGTACGCCAGGGTGCGCTCCAGCCGGGGAATGATCACTGAAATACATTTCAACATATTCATCACATTGAGAGAGGAACTGGATTGGAAGTAAGATTGGCCTCAATAAGCCAATGATAAACATACATGTTATACATTTTTGTAAGTAATTTATAAAACTCTTTATTTAAGACATGTAATATGGCGTCAAAAGTCGGCTATTTTTATGTAGTATATTTATGATCAGTGTCACACTCACAATTAAGACGAATCTTAGGCTAACATCCATCATGCCGTTTAGACTGCACTGCATGCAAAATAAATAGACTGCAGTGCATTTAAAAGAAATATACTAACCCACTTTCTGGCTCATTCATGTAAAAAGTAAGAACGAAACAGTACTATGAACACTGACACACTGTAGTGTGCCACTGTATTGGACCAATGTGCCAATTGAGTCCAATAACTAGGCCAAGGAAGTACTAAGTGTTGCAACTGTATTGTGATCCAGAAACATTTTGTTACAATATGATTATGACATTTCTAGTTAAAGCATTGATTGTCATAAAAATTTACTTGAATTAAAGAAACAGAAAATTAAATTATGTAACAAACATTTACAATAGACATTTAATTTATTTTTGTTACATCATTAATAAAACTCTTTTCGTACATCATCATGTTTTTATGTACCTATATAGGAAAATTTGACCCTTACCCTTGACCTTTGCTTGTCTGTAAAGATTTTTTTTATTGAGTCACCAAAAAAGGATCACATAGTCTACATGTTGTTAAGTGTAAAACTGTTGTCCATGCATATTATCAGTCATAGGACTTGAAAATGCATGGCTAGTATATAAAAAGGATTAAAGACCCTGTATCACCCACTTATTCACTTTTCTACAAAGGTAAAAAAGTTATGACTTATTTAGGTCCAATCCGATTATAAGCTGGAAATGCAGGCCAACAAAGCTTGAAGTTGGGCTAAAAGGCAACATAATCTAAGCAAGAAAGTAAAGCTTACCGTGCTCAATAGCATTGACACGCCTGTTAGTAACCTTGATGACCTCATCAAGGGTCACAAATGATGTCTGTAGGGAAGCCAACTCAACGAGCAGCTTCACAGCACTCTGGAAGTTCTTTTTCAGCTTGGTGAGCTGCTGACCACCCCTGGCCAGACCAGCCAGCTCATATGTGTCAGTGCCGTCTGTGTAAGACTCGAAAATCGGGAGTGTTACACCTGTAAACAGGAAAAATGATAAGAGTGGGATGTCACAGATTGATATAGTACATTGAATTATAATTTAAAATTAAATACTTTGTATATGTGTAATTTAACTGCTTCTATCATCTACTTTACTCTCATAATACTGTATACATAAATAATTAATCAATATTTACTTATACACTTAATTCAATTTAAATGGCTAAAATAATAAAAAGGAAATAAAAACATAAAATTTTACAAACATTAACCATTTTCCATTTCAATGAACAGATTCAAATGGTTTGAATATTGTATGTGTTCTATAGTCTTATTGGACAATCAAGTACAAGCATTTCTCACTGAAAGACATGCAAAAGAATACTTTAATAGAGTTAAAATAAAAAAAATATCGTAAGATTAAATAAAAGATAAAATATATTTCTGATTATATACCAGCAACATTGTCTTTCTTGGAACGGATCTTGATTTGAGCCTTGGTGACATTCTGCAGCACCACTTGATTGAACTCTCCAGTTGTGAACTTAGCCTCAGCCAGTGAGAATGCAGCCTCTTTCATCACCTCACCCATAAGGGTTTTTGTCTATAATGAAAAAAAAATACACTATGCAGTTGCAACCTTTTTCAATTGTGGAAAAATAGATTTAACACAAAAATATAAGTTGTCTTTAATAACGTTCTTTTTCTTTTCATTAGATTTATGTATTTCTTTATTAAAATAATGCATAGACAATAAAAAGTAACATACGAATAAAGTGGTCACAAGGTAAATATAAATTATGGTACTCACTTCAATAATTTTGCTCAGGATCATACGGAACCTCACTTGGAGGGCATCCGCCTTCTTCTTCAGGAGACCATGGCCTTTCTGTGCACCAGCCAGACGGGCCTTTATCAACATCTGAGCTCTAAAACCAGATCAAATTAATTACATTGTGAACCCGAGATAAATCATACGCAAAAGTTATCACATTTCTAAATAACTAAACCACAATATAAAGGATAAAACTTACCCCCGAGAAGGGAAAATCGCTAGCCTCTCCCTTCCAGACATATTGATTTAGGAAAATATTGGCCTTTATCCCTAATCAGGACTTCTTCACTCCCAAACCTAAATCACCTGATGACAGAAGACAAGTGATAAAATATTGTCTATGAAAGGTCTTGTGATCTCGCTCAATAATATTGAGTTTGAGTTCCAAAATCGAGTCGATTTATAAATAGTAACAATACTTATGAATGTTATTGACTGAAAGTTTTATTATTTTTCATCTTGTTTATTAATGGATTATCTCGTTCATTATTACCTTCTAAGACAAGTTATCTATAAAATAATTGTATTTATTGCAGGGTTTGATAGGGCAGTTACATTACTAATGTAAATGGGATAGACAAAAACAAGACTTAACGTTGCTTCGATTTAATATGTTTTGTCGGCTTTATTTATACCTATCGTATTAACATTCAAAACAGTTAAACACACTTATATAATTATATTCAACTAACTTCTACACAACCATCTTTACAGGATTTACATTTTGTTAAAAAAAACCGGTCCAAGCAAACACAACCATACGTCAACGTCAAACTAGACAAATGTCAAAATAATAAAAAAGGGCTTTTCTTTTCAGAAAATAAATAAACAAGAGGTCGATAGTCATGGATGTATTCCGATTATTCATTAAACTACACGAGGATCCGTAACACTCATTGATTCTTATTAGAATCAGCATAACGTCTTGTAAGATGGACAACAGAAGTTCAACAAGTGTGTGTAGGATATGTTTACAGGATGGAGCCACAATACCAATATTTGAAAAGACAGAAAAAGAAGATAATGTCCTTACAAAACTTTTATTCTGTCTACAAACCGATAACGTAAGACTTTTGATACACAATTATATTACTCTTTCAATAAATAAAATGCAAACTTAATGGCGCGCTCATGTAAATTACAGATAGAAGACGTCGAGGGATATCCACGTCATATATGTGCACTGTGCAATACCACATTAGAAACTTTATTCAAATTTATTACTAAGTTTAGAGAATCTCGTAAGGTATTAGAAAATGGTCTGTTGGTTGTGAAGAAGGAAAACTACAGCGATTCTAGTAATGATGGGACAGAGTTGGAAATAGATCTTGAAAGAGTTAAGGCTGAATCAGATAACCATTTCGACGATGGTTTTGATGATTACGAAGACTCATTACCGTTGAAAGTTAGTAAGGAAGTGAAAAAGGAACCAATTAAAAAAGAACCTAGATCTCGAAAATCCAAACTTCAATCTGGTAATAAAACCAACAAAATAGCATCTTCTATATTAGAAGGCAACTTTTCCTGGAACGGTGATATCTGGTGGTAATGATTTTCATGTTACAGTACTAGGTTAGTCACTGTCTGAAAATTGCAACAAACATTGAATTATTCATGTTTTGTCTAATTGACTGGCATCTTTGTTTGGAGCAATTACCTCACTATTCTTGCTTGCATGCATGCATAGCTCTATTTATAAAATTAAAAAGATTAATATTTTGCTACAGTAAAATTTTTGCTTACTTACCAAGTGTTAATATAAACTACTCTTACTACTTACTCTTGAAAATATACAACACATTTTGTTCTCCATTACCCCCTTTTTTTTTGTTGGGGTGGGGTGAAACTTTATTGACTTCAAGCCACACCGAGGGCATGGTGTGGGGATATGTAGGACTTACACCGTCTAAAAACACCCTGGTCCTGTCCTTGCCATTGCGCGGCCACGGCAGCTCCATTACCCCCTGCTACCATTGTTTATAAAATGGTCATTGTTTATTAAGTAATCAAGAGCAAATTAGTTCTTTTTATATGTTAAAAAGAACTAATTTGCTCTTGATTACTTTATTTATTAAATTAAGATAAGCTTTCATAACTAATGCCATACTTCTTTTTGCATTTTGTAATTTCATTCCTGTACCTTAAATAGATTCTTATTTGAATCCAATGTGTTCTTTATTACAGTATGAAAATAGGTCAGACAACATTAAAAAAAATAGAAAGCCACGATAAAATAGATTCAAAACCCAGCCCACAGACGAAAATCAAAGTGCCACATGTTAAGAAAGCTCCAACAGAGAAACTCTGTGACCTGTGTGGGGATGTATTCAGAAACAATGACAGACTTTCTTGCCATAAGAAAAAAGTACACTTCAAGAAACCTGTGAAATGTCCAAAATGCCCTAGAATCTGTGTATCAAACTACTATTTAAATAGACATATTAAAAGAAAACATGAACTTCACAGAGAGTTTATATGCTCAACATGTGGCCAAGGCTTTGCATTTAAAGGGGAGTTAACAAGCCATTTTAGAAATGTACATGATAAGCTCTCGCGGCCAAAGAAGATATATTCTTGTAAATTTTGTGATAAGACATACAAATGTGCAAAGTCTATTGTTATTCATGAAAGATCTGTACACACAGGTAAGGAACTAAAGATATTTAAATTATATATAACCAACTCAAAAAGGAGAACCTTCTCAGTTTGTTTTTTTTTTTGTATGTTTGTTATGCGATATCTCTGGCTATTATGGATTGATTTAAAAAAATCTTTTTGTCATCAATGGTGTTAAAAAATATTATATCAATCGTCAAACATCATTGAAGTTTGTTACTTTTTAAATTTATGTGTATTTAAAATATATTACAAGGATTAATTTAATAGTCACTCTTTTCCTACAGTACTAACTATGTATAAAGCCATAATACCTATACATCTATTTAAGTAAAACAATTTAATTTTATCATGAGTTAGGCGTATTAGTTAGTGTGTGAATACACACTGCACCGCATTACGCAGCATAGCGCGGTGTGCGTGCTCTTAAGTGTTTGCAGGTATCTGTGTTTGTATAGAAAACACGCGTAGTGCAACACACAGAAAACACATTCACGCGCGGTATTGCGGATCACGCCAACCTGAGGAGAAATACGCATATCTTCTAATTTGATTTTAGAAAAACCAAACAGATAATATAACTGCAGCATCCTGAATGAGTTCAAAATGAATATCCATTTTTAGTATACGCATGACTAGACTGCAGCTCGCGCGTTTGTGCGGAGAAAAGGCCTGTTTTCTATTATTTTTTTATGTCCGTCTTGTAGATTAATGAATTTTATTGGACACGTATTTTTTCTTTTTTCCTGCAAACAAAAAATGATCAAAATACAGAGAACGGAAGTTACGCGTGATGTCACTCCTCGCTACGATTTTTAGCGAGGCGTAGCGTCATAAGCCCCCACTCCGAAACTTTAAAGCGGTGTATCTTTGTATTTTTTTATTGTTTTGATAAAACAAAAAAATACGTGTCTAATATTTTTTTATTATCTAACTGACGGACTAAATAAATTTTAACTTTTCATACCCAGGAAACATCCCTAATGTGCATGATGATGCCGATCTACACTCTCGCACTCGCACGCGTGGCTCCGTCGCCATGCAACCCGCAGCGTGACTTGGGGCAGTGTGCGAATCGCCTTAAGAACTTATTTTTCTTGATTTCAGGTCAAAGACCAGCAGAATGTACAGTCTGTAACACTAGCTTCTATCATGATGATTACCTAAAGGAACATATGAGACTTCACACAGGAGAAACACCTTTCAAATGTCCAATATGTGGCCGCGGGTATGCACAGAGAGGCAACATGAAAAGCCACCTACGCATACACAGAATATCAGAACTAGATGCGGTGACCCTGAGTAAAATGAGACCAAACTATTTAAAACTACTGAAAGTGTGAGAGAAAATGTGATTGTTTTAGTGCATATACATAACGTGTTTTTAAACGCGCCGCGCGCCGTCGCCAGTTACTCCTGCGCGTTTTTTTACACACTTTGTTTGCGCTTATATTGGTCTGATTCGCGTGTGTGTCGCGTTTCAATGCATACAAACGCGCGTTGTGGCCGCGTTTAAAATCGGTGTGCATAGGCTCTTAACTTTAATATTGTTATGTCAAAGATATTATTTTATATGAATAGATAGACAAGTAGTATCTGTTGATTATATTTGTTATTGTAATTATAATATTTTGTTGTTATTTGTGAGTCATATTATTATTTTAGGCCTCCAAATATATGAGTTAAATGCCATGGGATATTTAGTGATACTTAGATGTTACACAGTAGTTACTTTAAATGATAAAACTCTGTAATAATAAATAAATTTGTTTACTTATCTTTAAACACTGTTCTAACGACGAATTACAAAATCCGACCTTACTGCTTCGGAATAAAGGTGATGTCGATATCAATATTACAGTTTATTTAATAAGCTGACAGTTGTTAAAAAAAAAAACAAAATATTAGCTATTCAGGAGATGCTCAGTATCTTTGTTAATAAAGGAATAAATAATGTTGGTTTGCCTAATGTTGCATTTAAGTTGATACAACTTGTTGCATTATATAAATGATAAATGTTTAATAGTTCTTGAAAGTTAAAAAATAAATAAAAATATATATTTATAAAGACAATTAATGAAATGTAAATAATAAGTGCAATGTGGATGTTTTATGTTGAATGTTAAAAGAAATACTAAACTCTGTTTTCAATATCTTAAAAATAAAATTTTATTTGAATTACAAATAGTTTTTTTTACAAATCTATATATTTCCCTCTTTTTTATAACTATAGTGCGTTATGAAATCGTAGACTACCACTTCTGGTTCGCTCTGATAACCTGAAAAAAAAACCAATTCAAATGAGTTTTAAATTTTACATAAATCGCATTATTGATGGTACAATGTTCATATAATGGTAGTTATAAGAAAGTTCGGTACGTCTAAACATAGGTTCTATTTATTTTTAGTTATTTTTTATACCCCTATGGGCGGCCGACCCTATTTTTTTTTATCTATATTGCAAAACGACGTTTGCCAGGTCAGCTAGTATTTATATATAAAATATTATTGATTCTACACACAGATATTCATGCATATTTTCTATAGATACATGACAAATAAACTCACACAGTAAACTTATGGCAGACAAACTTACTATGTATTATATTGAAGTTGGCAGTGTAAAATACAAGCATCGTGATCTTTATTGACTTAGCACTTGATTTGTCATGACAATAACGCCATTTAATTTGTATAAAGTATGTGAAAACTAAGAAAATCAATTATATCATGTAAAAATAATCTTCTTACTCTCTTAATGATGAAGATATATCTCTAAAACACTTCAATTTCTCCTCTTCTACACTTGTCAAATAGTTAATTTTATTCATCTCAATTTCCTTCAGTCTTAACTCTTCTCCTTTTAATTTTAACTCTATTGCTCTCAGTCTTAACTCTTCGGCCTTCTGATGCACTCTCTCTTTTTCTATTTTTAATGTTGTTCTAACTTTGTATTCTTCTAGAGAAACTTTTCTTTTCTTTAATACATTTTCTGAAACTAATATTAATTGGTGTGATTTTTTTATTTTAAAGATAAATTATTATTATATAGATTAATAATAATTTATCTTATATTATAAAGCTGAAGAATTTGTTTGTTTGAACGCGCTAATCTCAGGAACTACTGGTTCGAATTATTTTTGTATTGGATACCTAGTCCGTTTATTGAGGAAGGCTATAGGCTATATAACATCACGCTACGACCAATAGGAGCGGAGCATAAATGAAAAATGTTGCAAAAATGAAAAACCGTTGAAACTAAAACACGCGAACAAAGTCGCGGGGGACAGCTAGTGTAAAATAAAATAACAAGTACTTATAGAAAGCTAGACATATTTTTCTCAATAAATGTTATTAATATAATTTTATAAGGTACCTCTTAAATCAAGTTTTTGGTCATAATCTGATGATTCCTGTTCTTCTTCCAACTTATCATCTGGAAAAGAAATAAAAATAAACAATATCATTTGCATGGCAACATTACTTCTAATCTAAGCTACTAAAATACAAATACATAAAATAATACAAAAGTATATGAAAGTATCAGTTAGAATATAATTACTATCAAACACACAATAATTTCTACTACTAATACTACAATAATCTACAAGCAAACATACTAATCTACTCTGTAATATTTTCAAAGCTAAACTACTGAACCAATTTTGTAAAAAATATTGTATGGGATAAACTTGAACCCAGATAAGGCATAGGCTGAATTTAGCCACAATAACTGACATCAATGCTATTAATACTTGATACCTTGTAAAATATCATCCACATCACAGAATTTACTAGGCACTCTATCATAACAATTTGATACTTTATCATCATCTTCTGAAGAGCTCTTGTCCTTGGAGTGCATGTCACCATCACCATAATCCTCATTTAAAAATTCTACTTGAAATTCATCAGTATTTTCTGGCACTTCCTCCTTGCTTACAACCTGAAACAGTTTGATTATAAACTTTATGAATGTTCTTAGATTATTACCATTTTAATGACATATCAAATAAATTCAGTTTTAAAAAAATTTAGTCTTAAAATATAAGAAATACTTTTAGCTGGCCTTTGAATATCAAACTTGTACAAGGCTACTGAACATTTCTTTATTTTCATGAAAATTCTTTACTTTTTTATCTTAACAAAAATTGGACAAGTCCACTCGAAGTTTTTGTTTTCCAGTGGTCACAGGTTCGAGTCCTGTCTGAGGTTTAAGTTTTTCCTTCTATTATTTGTATTTAATTACAAATATTCGCTCTGCATGCGATAATGCATAACAAATAGTTAAAATAATATGTAATAAAAATGTTAGTGTATATTATAATATAAAATAATAATTGGCCTGCAAACCTATCTAGTTTGCCATGTGTACAAGCAAAAAATATACTTATGACCTAAAATAAGATTATTGCATGATTAACAGTATCAGGGCTATTATGTGCTTACCATTTCCAATCTCAATGCATCTTCTTTATCATCAATAGGGTAATTAATAAGCTTGAGTAATCTTAGTTCTAGACTAGTTATTGTTGGTGCTGGATGTTCTAAATTGTAGCTTTTCCTTCTTAATAATATGTTAGCTTTCTTCTTAGTTTTGTTTTTCCAATCAGCCCACATCTAAAAGAAGAATGATTTTTTCTCTAACATGGAACCCTTTTAAAAACAATGAAAAATCAATTGCAGCATTCAATTACTTCAAACATTGGTACATATTGTGCCAAGCAAGAATTGAACCTAGGACTGCAAAGAGCTATTTACTAGTCCACAGAAAAATTCAGTAATAAAATAAATAGTTTTCACACATTTTAAAGTTAAGTAAAAAATATCAATGCATTATTAATTGATTATGACAGTATTGAGACTCATAATCGCTAGTTATATTAGCACAATTTTTTCAAACATATTTTATTATTTTATATATCATTGCATTACCATTGAGTTTTTTATTATTCTTGAAATTGTTGCTGAATATTGGCTGATTATAAGCCTGCTGTAAAGACTTTGTTTATTTCATAAAAACATAAACAAGAATCATACTTTGCACCACTTCCAAGTATTCTTATAGACTCCTCCTTCAACGGCATTGAGTTGGTTAGCGATACGTTTCCAGAAGTTCTGTTTATTTGTGTTTGTGTACATTACTCTGCCATCAACCAGGACTCCATCTTCGCTGAGCAGATCCAACAGCTTTTTCATCTGAGCTTGATTTACTCGACTCATGTTTAATTTTTATTTCCTTTTAGGAATAGTTTCAGCAAATCTATCTTTTACACCTATTAATTTGGTATTGATTGGCAGACGTTGAGAGTTTTATTTTATTATTCTAAATATTTTGTAACAAAATCTGTTAGACTGCTCACAGAAGATTTCATTTTCATAAATTTTGTTGAGATATGAGATGAATAGATAAATATAGACTCAACGAGCGTAAAAGAGATAGTAGGCACTTCATTTATGCTAAATATTAATAATAAATAAAAAAACAGGAATGGAACGCATTTTTTTTTCTTTCGCCTACTTGGTTGGAGTAGAAGTGTTTTGGCTCGCATGTCATTGAATATTATGCCATCGCCTTATAAAATCCTAACCTGTTAGTTTGTAAATTATCATTGTAGGTATATTGTTTTACTACGCTATTGCACTAGGCACTAAGTACGAAAATACCTATACACCTGTAAAATAGTTGTAAGTTTTAAAATAAATATGTTCGACCGTTTTATTTGGCAAAACAATTAGTTCACACCTCTAATTTATGTTTTATTCAACAATTGGCGCAGTAGACCGAGTATGACAGTGACAGTGAGTGACAAATATAATACAGCTGTGCTTGTGAATGAATGCAAAATACGCGATCTCTCTTTGTTTTGGAGACAAGAATTTCAATACAATTAATTGGGAGTTGATATTAAGTTGTCATCAATATGTTACGTACTAAAATTCATATAGCACTAAGTGCTATTGGAGCATTTTTAGGATTGTCTGCATTTATTTGTTTCTGCATTGTTTATGCAAACATTGAAGCCGGAATGTGGGCACTTTTATCTGGTAAGTGAAATACAACTTGCATGTGTAGGTAAACTGTAACATCAAGTCAGAACTAAAAAGGTTATTGACTGAAAGAGTTTCCTACTACCGATATTTAAATAAAAAAGTTTTAAAACTGGTCTTGCCCGTTTTTAATCATATTGTTTACATTCTAGACCATTCTGAGAAATTCTTTAGGTACACATAACTGAAACTTGTAGTTACTATAACAATTACCTGAAATCTAATTTTCCTCATGTGATTAGTACTGTATACATATATTTACATGGCTACAAAATTATGTTATATAAATTAAATTACTTATTTGTTTATACTGAATCATTTATTTCGCATAGGTGCTTATACTATGGATATCATTATTATTGGTGTACAAGTAAATATTTTGTCTAATAAATAGTATATTAGCTAACATAAATTGCACCACCACTGTTAAATACCTAACTCTTTCAATCTCCCCCTAAGAGACAATTAGAGCCTAGCTGGTAAATGAATCAAATGGCTGGTTTTTGTAGGATAATAATTGTTTCTATATCTGCCCCCTTACCCCACAACAGTATGCCATATGACCTATTATACTAGCGACACTTAAGACAATATCTAAGTGTATTATATTTTAAATGGTTAGTTAAAACTAGGTTTTTTTTTAATAGTCTAGTTTTTTAGAAATTTTGTACTAGGACATAATATTATGCAATTGCTACTAAACCTTATAAAGCATATATTATACCAGGAAAATAGTCATAATTATTATAACCAATACATCAATATTTATTGCTTTTCTGTTCAAGATTGGTCCTCTGTATCTGATTTTGACTAACTTCATCCACATTACAGGTATACACGCATCATTGGCGTTAATGCTGCATTGTCACTACATGAAGCAATCTCTGCATGTAAACTTTTCAAGAAAAGCTTTGCAATATATCGGAGACTTTGGAATGGTCGGGTTTGTCTCTGGAACTGCCCTTACACTGTTCTATCTATTCCTGGAGATCTATTATCAAGCTGGTCAGTATTATAAGAGAATAGTTAACTTAGCTATATTATTGAATAGGCAGGACATTTTTTTTATTTTATTTTTTTTATATTGCGATGTTATATAGAATACGAATTAAAAAAAGGAGTGACACCAATTAACTCTTGAAAAGTGTGAAAAGAGGAAAGGCAGGTCGGCCTTGCAGTGGAACAGTTTATAAATACATGAACTTATTTATCTCATGAAATTGTTATCAGTAAAAAAATTAGGTGATCTGGTTATTTTATCTATGAGTGCTGAAAATATTATTATTTTATCATGATTCTGTTTCGAGAATTGCAACTTCATAAGCAATTGTGCAATATTGTATTTTATAGTTAGCATAAAACACTTTGCAATTATCTTAAGTAGCTTACTTAGTATAGCTTACCTAGCATTCCATGATCCATGTTGCTTTTAAATAATTAAATTAGAATAGGTAGCTTACGGAGTGTAATAATGTAATTCTTTTTTCTTTTTAATGACAAATAATATCAGTCAGTAAATCCAAATGTTAGGTCATTGTGATAACAATATATCTATTTATGTGCTTATTATTATGCACACATCTGTGTCATACTCCTTATCTCTACAAACAGTTATAATTGCTATTGACAATATAATGAACTTAGCAATGACAACTGACAAGTGAATTGATAGGTAATTTTTTATATTTAAAACAAAATATTCTAATTTGTTCTTTCTTTCAAATAGAATATGATCAATTTATTAATTTGATTTAATTATTTATGTTATACAAGTTACCATTTAACACCTTAAAGTAAAAAAGTGTTAAATTGCATATTGCTTTTTTTTTTGAGTCAATACCCGCACGGGTTTTGTTAAGAGACCCAAACAAAAGTCAATCATCATCATTTAATCAATGGGTTAGGAAAGCATAGAGAACAATTATTTATTTTTATTTTTATAGATAGGTAGATTAACAATGATATAATAGGTGCACTATAATGCGTCATTTAGACTTTAGTTAGACTATCGGCTAACAATTTGCAGAATAACTAGGCGAATAATTCGTGCACGAATACGAATACGCAAAGAACCGATTATAGTAGTCCGGGATTTACCCGAACAATTTGATTACGTACGTAGGTAGGTACTCGCATTCATGCTTATTTATCTATACTCGGCAAGTATCTAAATGAAGCATAACAATAGGTATCTTCACCTGCCTACCCTTTTCCAAGCTATGTAGAAGCCGGCTTCTAATATTTGTTTTTAAAAAAAGTTACCTATGCTCTAATGGTTAAAAATACTGGCTGTAAATGTTAATAAGATTTTTTCCTTTTTAGATGTGATGCCAATTAAAACCAGTATTATCATTCGCCTCGTGTGGTCGTTCATGATGTTGAAGTGGGGTCTCATGCTGTACCTCGTCACCAAGAAGTACCTGAGGACGTACAACGATCATCAGCTGTTCTCCGAAAACCCTAACATTGAGGAGACGTAATTATTTCATTGATTGTTACCAAATTGCTTCGGTCTAAGTGGTTTCGTTGGTATTCGAAGTGTCAAATTGACAATTAGCATAAGGTATATTTTTATTATGATTTAGAATTATTACAGGTCAAAAGCTTGGGTATAAATTGCTCCGATTTTAATTAACGTATACGTACCTATATAAGAACTAACACCACATTTTATTTTTTCATTTTACAACAGCTTTCATACTGTGCACTACATATTTTTTATGACCAATAAACGGTTTCATAAAATTATTTTAAATTAATTCTATTGTCATATTAATGTTACAATACATAGTCGATAACACAAGTCTTGTTTAAATACAACTGCGTCACTGACACAAGCTTATTTTAATTACGTTTATTAATCGGATTCATGCATGACACAAGAAGTAAATAACATATTTTTTATAAGCTCATAACATAAATATACGATCGGGTGCTTTCATAATTTTCAAAATACCAAAGCTTTTACTTTTTATCAGTGAAACCCTGATACCGTGCGAAGATATAGAGGCTGGTCCTGAAGAAATAACAACTGTTTAATGGTCTTTAATTATTGAAGACTAATTAATTACACTTTTATACGATCCGAAGCCGTATTATGCAGAACTAGTGTTAAAAACATTAATGTATGCATTAAATTTTATAATACATATTTTATTTAAAAAGATTTCCGTTGTATCTGTCTTTTTCACAACGGAATCATAATGAATTTCGAGTCTTCATAATACGGCTCACAATTCTTACACCATCTTCATTCGTTACCGTTTTTTGGTTTGTTTAAAATCATCTCAAATATCTGTAATCTCAGTTTTATAGTAACAAATAAAATGATCGAATAAATATGTATCTCAAAATTTAGTAGCTATAAGTATATAAATTATAATAATATATTTTAATATTAGTAAAACATATCGAAATAATAGTTTAGACGGTGTTTTATATAAAATTGTAGTCACAAAATTGTTATAATAGTTATTAACTGTATTCAATCGACAAAACCACTTAGACTATATTTTTAAATCTACATTATAAATATTCTTTTGTGATACCTAGTGACTTTTGATTGACTGTGAATGCTTTGTCGAATTTAGGCCAACTTACGACTGAAATTTTGTATGTCTTTATTAAAGTTTGTTTTCATTTGATTTTAAAGAGGTACACAGATTTTATCTACATAGTTTATAAAAGTGTTGTTTCATTTTTACCTGATATACGTTGATTCGAATATAAATTCTAGCATTAGCAGATAAAGCTCCGAAAATAATCAGTTTTGCCGGCAATTTCGTAAATAAATACTATTATAATCTCCCAAAGTGGCAAAACCCAAGGCAAGGCGTATATGGGCCACCGACCAGCCACCGATCAGCCAGCTACAGCGACTGACTGGTCACACTTGTAGCCGGTGGCGGCCACTTGCTACAGCAGTCAAATAATATGAAAAAGTGTGTTAAGTCGCTGTCGCTTGCCACCGGTGGCTGTGGTCGGTGGCTCGTTTGTGCCGAGCCTAATTGTTACCAATTTTCTACCGAATCGCAGCAATACTACTGAGATTCTAAGAAGTTATAACACTAAAATTCTAATTGTGAAAATCGGGATACCCAACTTACTTAATCAAGAAGTTCAAAAATAATTTGAGAAACTGATTATTTTGAAGATCTACATTTGTATTCTAATTTTCAAGAAAAAAAACGGTTTTTCGTCATGTACTCGTATTAAGTAGAATGGATTTCGTTTATTCAATAAACTTTGGAATAAAACTGTTATCGAATTATGAAGCGATTTATATTTGTAAAAAATTTAATACATAATCGTTATCTTTAAACTAACACAGTAATGTATCTGTTATGTAACTTAAAAAAAAACAGATTACTATTATATTTATTCTATTCAATGTTTATCATACTTACTAAAAAGAAAATATGATCGTGGTTTAACAAACTATAAAGACTAGTTATAATGTATTATGAATTTACGTAAAGAGCATACCAAATGTACACATTTTCGGGTAAAGATGTTTAATGTGCTACAGTTTAAATGTGTCCTGAGATTAGGGAACATATAATTTTGTATGTTTAACTTCGTATTTATATTGTATTCGTGCCACAAAAATAAAGTTCTGCATGTGGCGCAAAAAGTTAAAAGCCCCCTTCAGAAGTTGTTTAGGCGTTTAATTTTTTTTTTTCAAATTTTTGCGAGTGTTTCTATGGTCATAAATTGTTGCATAAAATATTTTGATGTTTTTGTACTATATTAACTGGCATTATTATTAAACCTATCTATTTATTCAAGTTAGTTATTTAAATCTAGGTACCTAGTTAGGATATATTCCTAGAGATCTAATAAGTTAAACTTGTAACTGTGTCTATGCTATGAACATGATTATTGTCAGATGTAGTTATGTATTTAAGAAATAAACTGTTTTAATAAAGAGTTTTGTTTTATTAAGCATAACAACAACCCTCAGTTCCGCGTGGGATCCGTTTTGATTGCCTGACAGGTGGCCGAGCTTGTAAGCTATGGTCGACGCGAAGGTAAGGTACCGTGCCACTAAGATGGGGGGAGGTTGAATTTGAAAGAAAACATTCAGTTCGTAGATGTGCGCGCGGAGCGCTGACCGTTGTATGCACGCCGTTGCCGCGTTCTTTTTTTAACCGAGCGCGCGTAAAATGAAGTAGCTGAACTTGAATAAAATCTGTGCACAAATGATATTGTTTAAAAGTTAGATATTGTTTCTGCTTCAATTTGTGTTGTGCTAGTACAAACGTCGATGTAACGGCAAGGGATTCTGCTTTGAAATATTAAAAGAGGTATGTGGGCATGATTATTATAATAATAAGTTCGCGCCTTAGTTGTTATTCGTGTTTAGTTCTTACACCCTGATAACACCCGTAATTGATTCTTTCTTCATTCTGGATAAAAATAATAATATACCCTTAAACGAAGTTATATTTTGGCCATTATTAAATTATAAAACCAACATTGCAAAAGGGGTAGATTTTTAATCTTTACTATCAACGGATGTAGGTCGAGTCAACGACCCACTAAATATCGCTAATTTATTGAAAGTAAATTAATTATTTAAATAAATATCATATCTATATTTAGGTATAAACAGAATATATAAAATATGAAATATACAAAATATCTTAAATAAGATATTTGTTTTTAATAAAAGTAATTCCGACTCCATTCTTGATTACCAATTAGGTGCAATCATAAATTGCCCTTGGATTTTTGTTCTCAGACAGGTATTAAAACATAGGTTAACAATTTATTCGCTTTAATTGGCATCTCCATAGATGTATGTGGAAGGTTTACAGCTGCAGATTAAGTTTACCAATAAAATGGAAGCTGCGTATTTTTGCTGTAAACATGATCATAATAATATTCGTTGATGTATCAAACAATTATGGCAAGATTTTTATCTTTTCTTTTTATAAATATATATAATGGTACCTATTTAATCTATATTGATAATCGTGTCGAAATTAAAAAAAAACTAGTAAGTAGTAGTAAGTCTTGTTACAATAATAGACGCGTAATTCAGTATGTTATTATGCTATTCGTAATAATTTGTAGTATGTATACAGTTATCAAAAAAATACTGTGAAGTCGGTACTATGTAGGTATTGTGTGTTTGGGTTCAATAACCAGGGAAAAATTAGAATTAATCTATAGCAGACTACATACCTACGTATTTGATAAAATTGTATCTTATAAATTGCAATATACTGCTCTGTGCTCTCATTGAAACTTTATGGCCATAACGGGAAGTGGGTGTAAGCAGTATTCCTCTGCTACTCAACAAGGGCATAGGCGTGATGTTATTAAAATAATGCGTGGGAATATAACTTGAATACCTAGGTCTTATCAGGCCATAAACGTCCATCACTGAACAATCTATCAGACCCGCAGGCCCGCTAGGTTGGTCGTGCTCGTGAGAAACCAGCCTTAATCATCATGATTAGCAAATAGCAATTGGCGATCGCAATGTTGTTTGGCGATCAAGAGAATGCTGCAATTCATCCTCCTAACATACTACAACATACTGGTCAACCCACACCCTTCTACGGTAATCGTATTTATCGAGTACAATTGCAAACTATACAGGGCTATTTATTACCCACGGTGTGAGGTAACTATTTTCTTTAACTAGATTCTAATAGATAATTTAATTCGTTCAAAATACCTTCTCTGTATTATTATTATTTTTCTATCATTTTTGTCGTTAGGAGAAAATCCCACCTTGAATTTCCAAGAGAGATTTACTTACAACTTTTTACATTTCATCGAACGTAACCTCGAAAGATGCATAAGAAGGCTTATAAAAAGCAATACAATGAATGGTATGTCGATGTTGATAGGTACATACAATTGTAATAACATTCAACTAAAAAAACAGAATCGTATTAAAAGAAATCAAATCCTAAACAAACTGGCGAAAGTTACGTAGTATTGTATAGTATCGTTTTTATAAGACTATAATATAATAAACTTTTCAATTTTATTCACGGTTACGCTACAACGATGAAACGTGAGGAGTTTTTTGCAGCGGACATAATATTGTGCGTGTGTTTTTTCTGTAACTTTGAAAGCTATCTCCCAAAGAGATAAAAAAATACTTTGGCGGTGATAGTATAGTAATACGCTGTAGCCATCAAATGACAGAGTACTTTGCTAGTAGGCTCTGAGCAGCATCACCATCTTGGGTACTAATCCTATTAAAATTGTTAACGTCTTATTCAAGTCAACCCATTTTCGGCTATTCCATAAAATTACGATAACATACATAAGTAGGGACGCCTTCAAATTAAGACAAACTGGAGTTGTGGCCTGACTTCCTGAGTTTGGTCTGTAGGTAAGGATAACTACTAGAGTAAAACAAAGTGCGATATATTTTGAGAACATGTTCTCTGTTACAGATTCGACCCTCTCCTGCTAGGGTTTGTACCCGATCTCAGCTTAAGTTTTACATATCTATTCCTTGTATATTTATTAAGCTGACTACTTAAACTAGGTACAGGCTATTTACATTTGCAGAATCAGTATTGCTGAACTAAAAAATAATTTATTAACTCCTCGATTTCCGAAGCGAAAATCGGCGTTTTCAGAAGATGCTATTGTACTTTAATAATTATCTTCTTATTTACTGGTAAAAGATAAAAAAAAAACATTTATTTAAAATGTACGGCTACACCCATCCGGCAGCATAAACTTTTTAATGGTTTAAATTAAGTGTTTATTGGTATACGTTTTTATGTCTGTCCACATTTTTATTTACTGTTCTAAAAAAGTAGAGAGTGTACTGCTTATATACCTAACACTTCTTCGGGTATTGAGTTGAGACAATGGGTTATTAACATTTCTTTAAGTTTCACATCTACTAAAGTAAGTTTTTCCAGCCTTCTGTAGCCTTAAAAAGCTCCTTCATTAATCTCACAATCTGTCTCCCATTCTTCCCGACTTTCGGCTTATCTAAATAAATCTTATAAAATCGAACAAAAAGATACTTCTTTAGATAAGTGCTATTTTTAAAGACTAAATACAACGAATAAAGAACCGTATTCGAGGTTTCGTTGCGACCATTCAAGCTTGGTACAAAAACAGTTATGCTAGATTTAACTAGATGACTACAAGATCCGTGCCCCGTCAACCAAATCATCAGTCACGTTAAGTCACGTAGACTAATAATTAAGTTTACGAACCGATAATTTAATTGCTACACATTCTTAAAAGTATATAGGTATGCAGTTTACACTTAGTTTATGTTTTAAAATATACATGTTTAAGTACTTGTAGTTTGTAGTGCAAAAGGTTGATTGTGCCTATTTCTTTGAATGGTATGAATTTAAAAGAACTCTCTTTTGTTTATTTGCTTCTAATTAACAGTACCTATTATTATCTACCTTTAAGTACCTACTTTGTATGTTCATCATATGTTTAGACTGTAGTAGTTTTTTAAGTGTTTGCCATCTCAATTAGTTCCATAAAGAATATAAAGTTAAATAACTACACCCCGTTTGTTCTCTTTGCTTAATAACTTATAAATACAAGCACATTTTAAAACATAATAGCCAGTTGTAAAATGTGATTGTATGTTTCATTTCTTAAAACCTCTAGGTTAAATAAATATACCTAGTAATGTAAAAGAATAAATAAAACTATTAACAAAAAAATATTACGTTTTATTATTAATCATCATTAAAAAAAAAAACACCATTTATCATAGAATTGTTGTGTAATAATGTATAGGTAGGTATTATTTCTACCACTTGATTTTCCATCACCGCTAATGAAGCGATTTGCAAGCCGGAAACCATAAAGTAAGCATTGAGTTATAGCTCTACGAATTAGTATTAAGTATTTTAGCTTAGTTAGAATATTAGTGCTAAAACTCAAGTACACTACAAGCTATAAAGAAAGATAAGTTACAAATATTCCTTTGTTAAGATTGTACTTAAACGCATTTTGAACTTGACATTTGTAATTCTAGCAATTGAGTTCAGAGGCACCGTTGACCACTTTTATCTACATCAAAGGGCGATGCAATCCCGTTTATTGCATTATTATACAGGTTAGCCACTACCTTGGTGATACCAAGAAAATTCTCACTGCATTTATGTACAAATTGCGCATATAAAACTTTACATAAACTTAAGTAATTCAAACGAAGGCTCAGTAACGATAGGTAATGCTAAACTTTTTAAATACGGTCAACAACCCAAAGTAACTGCAGATTATACGTAGTGTCTTGATTAAACCGTCGCTTTGCTTTATCATGGATGCATTTTAATGTAGCTCGAACAGTTGTAATCAGCTACAGCTAATGGTCTGCTGGGCATAGCACCCGCTGTGGCTGTTGATTCAAATCTCTAGCCTTTTTATCAAGAGATTTCACGGAAATCCACCGCATCCCGGTCTCATTCGAAACGGTCTTAGATTACGGATTCAGATAGACGGCGTAATAATGAGAGTAATCACACCTATCTCGGTTGTTTTTACTAATTAAGTGTATTAAGATTGGAATGTGACGTTTGATTTTAGTTTTAGATAATTCCAAACAAATTATCGAGTGGTTGAAAAAATACTTGACGTTCTTTGTTTTTGTTTTTTTTTAGAGCAAGGTTTCGTCATCCTAAACACCTCTCTTATTATTGTCAATTGCAATGTATACTTATTTTAATTGTTAAGTTTTATTTGTATAGGTATTCACCCATAAAAATAAACGTTTTTAAAAATGTTGTAATTAATTATAGTCCTGCCTGAGGTTTAAGTTTTTTTCTCCACTATTTAATTACAAATATTCGCTCCGCATGCGTTAATGCGTAACAAATAATTAAAATAATAAAAAAATGTTTTAATTACATAATTAAACTTTTTTTAATACGAGGTGACTCTCGAAACGTATTTCCGTAATATCGAGTAACTATTAAGATCTGTCGAGTTAGCAATAGACATTAGTGATAGATACCATTTCACACGAGATACGTAATGGCCACAATCCACCACATAGTAGCAACACCAGTTTATTCGTTCCGTTCCGCAAGCGAGGGTAATGGTTCATCGTTTGTTATTCACCACACCACTTCCAGATACAGGAAAGGGAAACGTACTTAAAATACTAATCGTTTTAAATTGTCCCCTACATACATATTTATAATATACTTACATACAAATGATGTATTAAGGCACGTGGTAAAAACAGCATCAAAATTTTCAATAAGTAGAATCGTTTCTATCGTCGATATGTGGAAGTCATTTCCGCATTCAATTAACTTAAAGGGATGCTCGAACAAATTGAATACATAATACATTTCAGTAATAGCGCACGTAATTGGTCGCTGATTGCAAAATTACAGTAGAATATAGCGAACAATAGCTAAGGAAATACTAGCTTCCTTCTAAAACCTTTGTATTGTATATATTGTAGAATGTAGATTGTTGAAGATAACTAAATAAATAGATGCGTAATGTACTTGTAAGACGAAACTTGCAATGGATTACTTGAAATAGTTAAATAAGCAAATCTGGAAGTCAAGGTTGCATTAATTGTAACCTTCAATTCCCCGTTTCGCAGTCTTGGAGCGAGATAAAAGTCTAGTTTTGGAATTACTTAAAGCTCTATCCACGCACTTAGCAGCAAGGAATTAAGTTGATTAAAAGTCTTATAATGCAGTAATTTAGCCTTAAGCCAGTACATAAGATCGAAGATTAACCCGCTCTACATAAGTGATATATTGAACACAGCTTGCCTGCTTAATATCTATTCCCGTCTCGCGAAACTAGCTTATATTATCTTCCTAATTTATCTGAGTATTACCCTATTCGTGCGATAATCAGTGAATTCTGCCTAGGTTTATTATAAATATATTGTTTTACCTCAAACCCAAAAGAGAAAAAGTATTTGTCAAGATAAGTTTATACCTAGGTAAATGAACTTGTGCTGTCTTGCGAATAGGATGGGAACAAGGAATTAAAATATTAAAGTTCATTAACAAAGTTATAAAGACTAAATTTAGATTTAGTTTTATTAATATAATAATGCTAAAGAGTTTGTTTGTTTGAACGCGCTAAAACGATTTATCACGGTAAAATCGCGGGGCACCCCTAATAATAAAATAAGAGTTCTTGCTTTGTATCAGAAAACTTAGGTATAGTAAGTTTAATTCAAAGACAGTTTTAAAGGAAAGGTCTTCGGCATTATGCATTTGGCTTGAGAATGAAAACACCACATTTTATATTTTATTTCTAATTTCAGCTATTGCGGTTAAGTATTGTAAAATATACGTGAAAATAATGATTTTTAACTAATTTTTCTGATACATGCTAATTAATGCCTTTTTACCTACATACTAATGTTACGAAACACCGTACCTATAATGTCAACTGTAATTTGATTTTCATTGACAGTAAAACGTTAAAGTTTAAACCTTATAGGTAACTTGGAGTTGCCTTCATTTGCAAACACCTAACAGGAAGATACTACTCGTAAATACTTATATATCCATCATAAAACTACACGAATAAAATCTGGATTTCCACATATTCAAAGAACTTCAATTTAGCTACTGAAATGAGCCATGAGGACCTAAAAGTACTTTCAATTTATAACCGTCGTTATTTATGGTTTATACCTCATTTGCACCACTACCACGAACCAATTTACCGAGCCGTTTCCACTGCGATCTGCAGTTATCTATCTTCGTATAATAATAATCATTCCTGTCAGAAGCTATGCTGCGGATTTACTCATATAGAGCTGAGTTAAATGATTCTACCAAAAATTTATACTTTTGAATAAGAATGTACTTTACTTTTTAATCTTTGAAATACAGAACTAAATCACACTTAAAACCCACACGGGCAATCTTAACTTTATCTCCTACAGCAAAGCTTTATTCATAGTTAGATATTTCATTTTTTTTTGTTGCATAAATATTAATTGGTACGAAGACAGAGTAATAATTAGGCTAGCATTAGGTAATCAGGTCAAACGATGTGGCACGAACCGATAATGTGTTTCAAAAGATCCGGCGACTCCACTACCTTCAACTATTGTGCTACGAGCTGAACGCACCACCATTGTATCACGCGTACATTGTTTGTATTACCAAATGTTAGTCTCAATTATATAGGTTCGTGACCAAACAGTTGAAAAAACGAGTAGGTCAAGAAACTAAACGTTAAAAAGTTATTAAGTCATACAAGTGTACATCGAAAGTGAAGACGAACTCTTGTTAACAAGGAAGGCTGTCTCGGATGCAATGTTTATGTTAATTCGGATAATGGGTTGCGCACATTTTGGTTGCGCGTCGAATTATTCACAAAAGCTGGACGAAAATGAGCTCAGGGACGGTAATTTGCACGGTAGCGATTAGTTTTGCTAATTCGACGTACCATGCAGGTTTTATTCTAGATCACAAATAATCATTAGCATAGAAAAAGAAATGTATATTTTACAGATGCTTGTTATTTACGGGCTCGTGATATTTTGTTTTTATTTGCATCATTTAAGTCTGTCTTGGTTACGGACCGGACTACTATGGCAGAAAGAAAAGTTCAACTATTAGCCGAGCAGTAATTGTATGTTATTAGTATTTGCTTGTGTAATTATACACAGTAAAGTTGTGTGTAGCAGGTCTGAATAGGGGTTAGGGAACCTGTAAAGTTGTTTTTTTAGGTGTTATGCACGAGGTAGCGTCATTATTATGAATGAAGATGGAACTCGAACACTTATGAAATATTTTATATCTCAGAACGTTTTTATTGCTGTTTTTAAGCATCTGTAATCTTTGTAATTATTAATGATTACTCTCTACATTTTATAACGTGCCCTACAGGACAAATAAATACTATGAAATCTGAAAAAGCAAGAGGAACACTTTGTTAAATCCTCAACATCGTTCTAAAGGAAGTGAGAACGTCGCCGTCGTTTGAAATGTTTAAAAAAAACTCATCTGCATTATGTGAACATTGTATAACGTAACACATTACCACCGTTGGCAAAAAGGTAAACACTAAACATGTCTAGTACATTTTGTAATGCCTAAGCTTTACATATTCCAGTAAACAATTACGTGAACGATTTAAAGTATACTTTCTAGTTTACTTGTTGAATTTAAATCTTCGGTTACGTGAGATGCTGCTCTCGTCAGGAATATAATGAGAAAATGTTATCGACGGACTTTCCTGTCGATCACATACGATGCGTTGCCATGTTGTAAATAAAATTTACAGAATTATAAATTGGCGGGGACGCGTTCGAAATTGAAATGCATAGTTTAATTGTTTTTTTTTTTTTTAAATAGTATTTAGGTAATGTCTCGGTAATTAAAGCTAAAAACTAATTAGTCCGCCAGTTAGATAATAAAAAATTATATTTTTGCTTTTTCACAATAAGAGAAAAAGTAGAATAAGTGAATCGAAATTCAGTCTTCATATATGTCAATACAATGTTTCGTCGTGAGGTTTAGGTTAAGTAACTACTTCAAATAAGAAAAAATACGTGTCTAATATTTTTACAGGTCACTCAAATTTTAGGTATAATAGGGATGTTTCCTGGGTATGAAAAGTTAAAATCTATTTAGTCCGTCAGTTAGATAATAAAAAAATATTAGACACGTATTTTTTCTTTTATCAAAACAATAAAAAAATACAAAGATACACCGCTTTAAAGTTTTGGAGTGGGGGCTTATGACGCTACGCCTCGCTAAAAATCGTAGCGAGGAGTGACGTCACGCGTAACTTCAGTTCTCTGTATTTTGATCATTTTTTGTTTGCAGGAAAAAAGAAAAAATACGTGTCCAATAAAATTCATTAATCTACAAGACGGACATTAAAAAAAAAATAGGAAACAGGCCCATTGTTGTGGAAATTCAGTAAAGATTTGTTTTCAAATATTTGTCTTTTTCATTTATATGTAACTGTCCATTTGACAGGTTTAAAAATAAATCATTCTCTACAGTTCGCTGTCCAAAGTTTACGGCATTCCGTTTCACCGTTAGACAATGAAATTATTAATTCCATTCTATCTTAAATGCGAAATCTATGCAAAATAGAAGTTTGTGCTTAATTTTTGACAAATAATAAAATAATCAAACATGTTTGTGAGGTTATTTAACCTGGTCCTGACCGTTACATTACACAAATTAGAAGTGTTAAGTCCTTGTGCTAAACTTAACAACTACCTACTTCTATAGATCAAGGTTTTGATAAGAAAAGTAACGATATTTTTCTCTATTCTTTTATTTGTTGCATATAGTAGCTCTATTGTCGGTTAATAATAATGAAATTGCGAAATTAGCTTGACGTATGTTATAAAGATAGAAAATACTTAAACAGCGAATCAGTTCATCATAATTATTTGAGAAGTACCTAGATACTGTTTTTTAAACTTCAAACTTCAAAAAGCGTTTTTAATTCGACGGTATGTTTATTTGTATGTTTGTTATGCGATATCTCTGGAAATTGTGGATCGATTCCAAATATATTTTGTGTATTGTATTTTGTTTTACATGTCACACCAACGCGTGATAAGCAAAAGGAAGTTAGGATCCAACCAGCCCCCCTAGATAAGTGACATTTCGACAAGCGATAACGCTGATCGAATCGTTCAAGTGTATGGAAGTGACAAGTCCAAGTCACGTGACTTATCGAAATGAAATGTCATTTCCATACGTTTAATGTCATTTTATCGAATTCTATCATCGCTAACGATTGTCGAAATGCTATTAGTCTAGGGGGGCAGGGCTCTTAATCCCATGATTCAGAGCCCCGGCTGGGTCGAAACTACGAAAACACTCGGTCGTCTCCGAGAACCTCCCTTAAGTACCTACAGCCGTTTAGTATCATCAGCCAAATATAAATATAACAGTAATCCTGGAGAATAACTATTTTCCATTTAAAAATATTAAGTAGATAATTATCTCCATCTCTACTTTTCTTTCTGATGTCCGAAAGAGCACTAAACGGCTGTCACTTGAATGCGACCTAAGCTCGAAGTCGCATTAACGCCATAAAATATGGAATGCAATACGTCATAAATAAAGTCAGTTTCCCGAAGTACCTACTTACCTAAGTCATCACTCAATGTCAACATGGTTCCGAATGTACAGCTATGACTGACGTCGGTCGTAAAGGGGTATTGCCGTAATAGCGTTCTTCGAAAACGGGTTGTTAATGTCATTGGTAAGCTCTCGTATTGGAGGATTTTAATCCTATAGGTCCCTTCCTCAGTAGGTATGTCCTGAATTGAAATGGGATAAAAGTAAATTTTTTTATAGATTTATTATTTTTGCTGTTTTAGCCAATAAATTTCTTTCTTTCTTTCTTTCTATGTAATTATTTGGAAGGTTTCGATCATTTCACTCGGAATAATTTAGGCATCTCATTTCTCAGGCCTATGCCTCATAGCCAGCTGGTTTTCGATGTAAGATAAAATCGAAGGTTACTATGCGACCAATTCTCTTCATTATAGTAGGTAAATTATTACAGAATTTCTTTCTAATAAAATCGCTAATCACGACGTGCATCAAACTGCTCATCTATATCCTCGTTGGGTCTATAAAAGGCGAATACAATACAATTGGTGGAGGCAATTTTTCGGAGAATAAGAATAATCCAATTCTCGAGCGGAACACACATTAACAGATTTACCTACACAGTCTTATGTCATTTAATATCATTAATGAAACCTAGGCTTGGCGTCAAATGCGAGAGTAATTTATTGCTCTTGACAATTATTACTCTCTGTACTCCTTGTCGGTGTTCTCAAGATACTTTACTTACACTTTTCCCACAAGAGACGCTAGTAATTTTCTATTCAACTTCTTACTCATAAAATCTGGTTAGTCTAGTGCTTTTTATGAGGCTGCATCTTGTTATTAACGGATGGGTCCAAACTAACACTATATCTGTGCTATGATTTATTTTTGCCGCAGTTAAGTAGATTGAACGCTTTTATTGACTATCCCGAGGTTCTCTGCACATCAAATATTAGATGAAATACTTAGTTTTAGATCTTTAATCTCAAGAAGATACTAGTAAGATTAACAACATCATAAAACGAAATAAATATTGAAGACGTAGTTGTAAAATTAAGGATATAACATTCGTGTGTGATATCTCATAAATCCTCTTTTATTTATCTTAATTAAAATACTAAGAAGCAACTCGGGCTAATAAAAAAAGTACGTAATGCCATTGAAATGGAGATGTGTTATGCACTAAACATTTGGCTTCGCTCGGATGCACACTTTCGCGTGTTGCGCAACAAGACACACAGCGTTACGCCGTTACATAACCCTTATTACGATACACTTAAAGCTTATATTACCGTGTAAGATGTGCATGTTGCACTCGTTGCGTGTTGCTTACGAGACAAGGTCGGAAGGAAAGAGGACAGCCAGTTTAGATCCGTTGTTTTTTTTTCTATTTAAATACTTGAGTGTTAAATCAATTTGATTTATTAATTATATTGTGGTACCGTGATGCACGATATGACTTACAATTTACTTACACGCTATCTTGGTCTGTCGTGTCGGCAATCACATGGGAAGTCCGATTACTTACGTGAAAGATTTGACCTGCCCTTAAATCACTGCCTGTTTTAATTTAATATCTCCTTTTAAATCATTTAAAAAGAAATTTAAAAAAAAAGTGTACACACTGCAAATTAGATAGGTTTGCAGGTCACACTTACATTTTATATTATTTACTAACAACTTATATTATACAATACACTAACATTTTTATTACATATAAGTGATATAAGTATTATATTTAGCTTAAATTTGCTGAATATAATATGTAATATAAAATGTTAGTATAGCCTGCAAACCTATCTAGTTTGCGGTGTGTATCGTCACTTGTTCTCCGTTACATGTTTTCAACCATTTTATTTATGTAATCTTAAAGTTTTCTGAAGTTAATGTGTCGTCATGAACTTTTACAAGACAGTGACACTAAGGATACGTCCAGGAAGTTCTGGTTGTTAGTTCACATAATAGAGAATGTATTCTTGGTCAACTAACATAATGTACGGTCAGCAACAAAATTTAATGCACACAATTAGTTTTACGAAACAACTAGAATACATTTTAAAGTACATAAATTGAAATTGCGAATAGAAAACAAAATAGTCTTCTCACGAAGAATAAACGCTATGATATTCTTATTTTTCAATTTATGAAATTTGATTGTGTTTTGTTAATCTGATCGGTTAATCAACTTATGCTGCTGACTGTCCGTCATGTTTTTTTTTTAATGCATACTATTTTTTTAACCTATACAACAATATTTTAAATGTTCATTGAAGTAGGTAACATAACCAAAACAAAACGTCGATTGGAGAAATTAGATACCCTCAATAATCTTTATTCGTTTGCATGCAACACGCCAGCAAAACCAATTACTAATTAATTGTACAAGTATGTTAATTGAAGGGAAGATATTATATTGTGTAATCCGTCTTTAATTTTAAATATTTTAATTATTAATATTATGTAAGTTAAAATTATTATGATTGGAATAACAGTTCTATCATTAAAAGAAGAGATTTTATGGGTTTTACTCTTCTATCCTTAATAAATAGACAATAGACAGGCCTGTTGGTCTAGTGGTTAGGTAGATCCTGACTGCTAAAACGGAGGTCGTGGGTTCGATTCCCACCCAGGACAAATCTTTGTGTGATGAGCACGATCGTTTGTTCTGTGTCTGGGTGTCATTTATCTATAACATGTATGTATTTATAAATATATAAGGCGAAAGATTTATGCGTTTTGAAGGGAAACCAGAGTAAAAAATATATAAGTATGTTTATCAGTTGTCTGGTTGACATAATACAGGCTCTGTCTAGTTTGGGATCAGATGGCCGTGTGTGAGTTGTCCGGACATATATATAAACTAATGTTTATAATTTTAGTTAAATAAACATAATTGCTTGAGTGGGTGTGTGCTGTGTTCGCTGTGTGTGGGATTCGAATTAACGACCCAGTGCTCGATAACCCGATGTCTTTACTGCTGTGCGGAAACACATCTACAGATTGATATCGATTATTCAATATTGATGAATAATAAATATTGAAAGATTGATTTCATTACGTAGTTTAATTTATATTCAATTTTATTCGATGCTCAGTAAATAATCGGAAAGTGGGTGTTTTTGTGGACTAATATTAATTTAAAATGAGCGGTATAGTAAATGTTTGTATAAGATTTTACAGTTTTTGTACTCATTTCTGTATTTATTACACATCAATCATGCATACAAGTTCGTGTATTTAGTAGTTTACTTATAAACAAATGCAAGCGTCAATCAGTATCTACTTAAAAGTAAACCATACCCTACAATCATCGTAACACCAATACACTAACAACATAATTTTCTAAGTCGAATGCTGAGAATCCACAAAAAGCCAGCCAGTGAAGCACATCAGAGTTTCCTAGAAGCGAATCGAAATGCACCGCTCCCGCGCGGCGTAACGGTGCTCCCATTAGGTACCCGGCAGAGGCAGAAGCTGTGGTATGCGACAGCCGCTAGCCGCTAGTACTGAGCTCGAGCTTTTTGCCGATAACCTACAGTAAGTAAGCACCCATTAAAATTTTCGTGTTTTTTACCCATTGTGAGCATCACATCGTCACATTCCAGACAAGCTCACTATGACTGCAGGGATCGCCTTTTTGTTGGAATGCTTTCATGGTTGTTGATTAATTTGAATTTGTTTTTTTCTTATGTTGCGTGCCAGCTTTGCTGTTCAACATGTGTATTGTGCTGAGTATGTTTAATTATTATATCATTAAATTATCGACGTTACAATAATGCTTCTTTTGTTTAACTTGCCGATTAGAGAATCGATTATACACTAGATATAAAAGAAAGGTTATATTTGACATTGTAAATAGATACATTAACCTGCATCGTAAACATACCATGGTAACTGATCCAATACAAAAACATTTCATTTATAAAAGCCGCAGAAATTCGCAAACAAGTGTTTATCGCACGATCTATTCAATAACCCATTATTATAACGCGAACATAAACCTTTTCCGATTTATTTACTATCTGGCTTCGTGCATCCACCGAACATCGGTAAATTGAACAAGACCTCTGAGAATCCACTACCTCCCCTTCTTTTACTTAATTGGTAAACCTTTGGGCGAGGCGGGGTAGGTCTTAGTATATTGGCGGAGCAGTTAGAACAATGAGTTTAAGGTTGATTGCACCTGACTATGAATAGGGTTTGCAAGTTCGCTACACCGCGACTTTGTTCTTCCGCTTGTTGTATCATGCGCATGCGATCACATAAGAAAGAGTTTAATGGCCTTATTGAATACCAAGTGAATAGATTTTGCATGAACCGTAGAGATTTCTAAGAAGATACTTACTATACTTTCCTCGATTATAAAATAGCGGCTTTCACATAAAATAGGTCGTTGCTGTTATGTACCTTATGTAATAAAGCCTTGCGTATTATTTAATGAAGTCTTTAATATGATAAATTATTTGTTATTTTGCAGAGTAGGTTTTTAATTATGCATTCATAGGCTTTCTGGGTTTGTAGAGCCTATTAAAATATTTGAACGTCATTTTAAGACTAAATGAGCAATAAATTAATCTATGTTATGAAATAAAAATACTTCGAAAGTTGAATATCTCCAAGTTATTTATGGGTACGCTAATTGCGCAACTACGTCCGTTTAACAATAACTAATTAACATTGAATCTTTTACTGTTTCTTTGCTAATTAGGATGGTACAGTTATTGTCCTAATTTTCGTTCCGAAGTTTGGACTATCACTTTTTTTAAATAAAGCTTGTTATTCAATAATGGTGTATTGGACCAAGCATGCCAATGTGTGCTATGGTCTCGTTTATTTCAATTTAAAATGATAATGGTAACTAGCTCTTGTATATTGGTTGGAGTCACGCACGACACGGTGATTTGGATCCATTTTAATAGTGATAGTATAAAATGTAGAGCTTACGGGTTAAATAGCTTTTCTGTTCCAGTAATCGATAGTATTTATATAGACTGCCTCATTAGCCTCGATTTCTAGGTCAGATAAATTGAAAATTAAAGTTTTTGTGGTATAGCAAGGTTATAATTATTTCTGAAATGTCGCAAGATGATGGCTTCTGTACCACAGATCACCGAGAGAGATGTTATTTTTGTAAACATAATTATGCTATTTTATGTAGATAATTTTGGACTGGTGATAGACAAATTATGATTGAAAAAAGAGGTGGTATTGTGGCTTGTACAATATAGTGCAAATTCATGGAAGAAATTTAGGAACCGCTAACAGTATGACAGTGCAAGTTACATATAATAAAGGCGGATTATCTGTACTCTATAAATGAAGTCATGTAAACCATCAAGTAAGCCATAACTAATTTGCTCGCTTTGTTTCCTGGAAGAGATTGCAATAGGAAACTGGAAATCATACTTTTTAAGTTAGATACGGTAAATATCAGAATACGTAATAGTACGTAGTGTAAGTACTAGCAATGAGATGTAATTTCCCATACGTCACGCCATCTCAAAGGAAAAGCATGGGCGTGCCTTTTGCAAGGATCGCTCGTCCCTAACCTTATGTGACCTTAATCGTGTCCGATGCGACACGACGTGCTGCACAAATCTGAATAACAGACTTGAAACTACTATACTGTCTGTATAGATGAAAGGTAGACATTGTGCGATGGCACTATTGAAATAAGTACAGATTTTTTAGTTGATAGATCGATAAGGAAATAAAAATATTAAATAAATTCAGTTAGAAGGAATACTCCCGCTAAAAGAAGTCTTTAAATATCATTGAAGGCTTCATATGCACTGAATCAAATATGATAAAATATATCGTAAAATATTAATACAATTAAATTTAAATATTTTCCGCAGTTATATAAATAAAATTTAAATGTTTATAATTATATACGTTCAGTTACGATTTATGTTGATAGCTATGAATATGCTACTAATCAAAAGATCATAATCAAAACGATACGTTAAGTACTAACCAGTAGGTACTTAAGATTACATGTACTTCAACAATTTTCTAAGATATAGACTTGCACCGGCACAATATTGCAGCCGGTCTAGTGGTATCAAATTACCTTTGAGCGTGATCTTCCGCGGGCCGGACCAACGGACAAACGGTACTTACTGCCATAACACTCTGACATTTTGCCAAGTGTAAACCATAGGTCATGTATATTGGATTGTATTGCAATAGGCTAGTAAGAATTCTAATCTAAAGCCAATGTACTTCGCTATTGTGACTAAATAATCTCGTACCGGATATGAACTTTTCGACCTCAGTGCCCTATGTATGTTTACTTTTTGCCCGCTTACCAAAATTATATTTTATCAATTGTTAGATAATAGAATAAATAATAACAAGAATCAAGTATTATAGGAACATAACATCGAATGTTTTTTGTAATGAAATCAGTCTCTATAATATGTCGTGATGTAAAGAGAAAAAGTTTGTAAGTATACATGTATATGTTAACCTTCAAAAACTGTTCAAGTGCGAGTCGGACCATTGCGTACATGATATAACAATATTTATTTAAATAGGTACTTCTGGGAAAGAAACAGGCAAAAATGTTGGTGTGATCGCATCTGTTTTTAATTTGCAAAGCGGTCATTTTAAAATTTACATATTCTTATTAGTTTGGCCGACTCGGGCCAGCTTGATCTAGGGACGGTGGGGTATGGTTCATGTGATAAAGACGGACCACTGTGGAGGTTTCTGGGTCCCGTTAGCACCTTTCAAGTACGGAACCCTAAAACGCTTTTATATTGTTTCAGACTGCACTGTCATTGATGACTGTTGAGTGTCTACGTATGTTACCATAATAATATATATAAAATACTATCAATTCTGGTAAAGCTAGCGCAATAACTAGACGCGATATTATAATTAGAATAAACTCCATCGTGGTAGGTCCATTAAATGGTAATAGTTAGTTTCTGATTAGATCTGATAAAAGTCATAGTTATATGCACATTAAAGTTCTACTTTTATAACATGAAACCTATTTATCGTTTTTATTAATTATGTACTTATATAGAAAATATAAGCCTTTCATATAGAAGACAAACTTGTTTAGAAATGCCATCAACTTCATCCTTAATTCATTGCAACGGCTGATTTTCTAAGCTGGTTAATCTTGAAAGCTCGGTTCAAATTAGGTTTGTTGGTTCAATAGGTAAAGTAGGAAGTACAGTTAGTTCCACAAGGGCTCACTGAGACCAGTTCTGTTTACATAGGAACGTTAACTAGCTCTAAGTTAACTGTGCTTGCTTAGTAAGCCAGTTAGAAGAAAATTATTGGTATGAGCATTCCATACAGAAGGAAGACCGTTGGAAGACTAGATATTTCAAGTTTAGCCTAGGTAGAAGTAGAAATGATATATTGTGATACACGATGCGATTTTTAAGAATTTTAGTGTTTTGGGTAGCTTCGAAAATAAATTGGGCTGGAATTTATGAAGAGAAATAAGTAAAACTCTTATTAATATTCATATCCATACTAATATTATAAACTAGCTGTCCCCCGTGACTTTGTTTGCGTGTTTTAGTTTCAACGGTTTTTCATTTTTGCAACATTTTTTATTTATGCTCCGCTCCTATTGGTCGTAGCGTGATGTTATATAGCCTATAGCCTTCCTCAATAAACGGACTATCCAATACAAAAAATATTTTTTCAATTGGAACAAGTGGTTCCTGAGATTAGCGCGTTCAAACAAACAAACAAATAAACTCTTCAGGTTTATAATATTAGTATAGATGCGAAAGTAACTCTGTCTGTTATGCTTTCACACCTCCATTGAACTGATTTTAATCAAACTTGGTATGGGATAACCTTAGATATCAAGAAAGCACATAATCAATCTTTTTGTCACGGTAACCGACACCCACACGGGTGGAGCCGCAGGCAGCAGCTAGTAATGTAATAAATTCCTGTCAAACTTTGCTTGGAACCTAAAATTCTACTTTTTCTCCTCTTCTACTCAAAGAACTAATAAGAATTGTAAAATTAATATTTTATTAGACAAGAAATGAAATGATACTCATATAAGTTTCATATCATCATATAACTCAATTTCAATTAAGAAACCATTTATCTTAAGATTCCCCAACGAACCTCGTTCACGCGTTCGCAATTTATAACAGTCACGATGATTCACCCGATCGTTATCATTGTCGCGTCGTGATTCAGCTAAAACTGCTCAAATTACAATTTCGTTTCCCTGAATTAACGATTCTTCGTCGGTACCGCTCAAAATAACGGTCCAGTACCTTCCTAAGGCACGGAGTGGTAACGGGATGGATTAGCATAAACGCCTGTGTTCTGCCTCTTGTTTCAAGTTGTTTCTAACTAGGAAATTGCTGGTTGAACACACGGAACTCGTTTGGGAATACTTGCTGAGTGTAGTCGTAAATGTATGTAATACGTTTCGGCCTGTTTAAGGTTTTAGAGATGGAAGTTGTAGGTTTTGAAAAAGATGCATTGAAAATCATGACTTCGGCTAATTTCGATCGATGCATTTCGTTTTCTTCATAAATGCAGCTTGGACCATTATGATTCTTATAAAAAGTCTTATTTATAACTACAAACATTAACTAACTTTCAGAAATAACTATTAACCTTTTTTTTCACTTTAACAAAGCCTTAGTTAATATCTTATCCATCCTCACGTTCCTAAGATTATACAATCCAAAATTGTCATACGCGTAGACCCACAAAACATAAATATTTACGAAAAATCTTAATAAAGTAGCGCTATTAACAAACACGTCACGATTCCCTTGTTATAGAGCGCACATAACGTCATAAAGGTCAATACAGTACGTAAATTTTAATGTTTGACTGCTGTGACCGAGTGTAAAACAACAAGTCATCGCACCACGGTCACGGCCAAGTAACGGAATGCCCTAGATACTTAAGGGTCCACTGAGCTTTACCTTATGCGGTAAGTACGTACTTCCATTTTTTTTTATCTTAGTAGAAGATGATTACTATGTAACGTGTAGGTATGTTTGTTAACACATCTCTTGGACTACTGAATCTATACAATTTTTATAAAGCTAGAGTGTTTTGTTTGAGCCGCGGTTATCTCTGAAACTACTAATCGGATTAAAAAAAAACTTTTTGTATATAATAGCCCAATTCTCGAGGAAGTTTATAGACTATTTAACATAACGTTACTTGTTCGAAAGAAAACCAAGGCGAGTGAAACCGCGAAGCACAGCTATATGATTATAATAGTTTTTACATAATATCGTTTTTAATTACATCACAGAAGCTAAGCACGTCTTCGAGTCTTAAGTTCTTTTTTAAACGGTGATTTGGTTTTCTTGCTAAAAAAAAGGAAAAGATGAAAACAGGATATGCAGAAAAAGAATGTCAATATGAGAATGTTAAACTAGTTTTTGTATGATTTCATATACTTTCACAATGACGTTAAAATTGCCGAAAAAAATAAAACGTAAATTACGAGTGGAAATGGCCCGCTATTTAATTCATAAAAGCGCTTCTTAGGAGCTTTTTACGCTGCAGATATTTAATATCTACTGTTTTGATCCAATGTATAATTATGTAAAATTGCTTTGATTGAATTACTGTTTTTATTGCCGACTAGCCTCTATTAAGTTTACATAAGTGTGCCATAACGTTGGCATCAAGTAGAATCTTCTTTAGATCCACCTAGACTAGACTTACATTAAATCTGTATAATAAAGTGTTAGTATGAAGAAACAAATTAACCTTCTAACCTAATACTATTAATGATTCTGTGCTTATGCTAGATGCTCCCATTCCTCGAGCTATTTATTTATGAAGTAGAAGCTATTGCTCGCAGCTCCGCCTGCGTGGATGTCGGTTATCGCGGTAAAAAGTGGCCTTTGTCCTCTCTTAGGAGCCAAGCTTACCCCATACCAACTTTCAGCGGTTTAGCCGTGAAATCATAACAGACGAAGAGACAGAAATACAGACAGACAAAGTTACTTTCGAATTTATTAGTATTGATGTCTTAGTATTATTAAATTAAATATAACGTACAATTTCTCACATAGGTAATGGAATCTGTCATTTGTTTTGCGGAGCTGCTACTTTTAAATAGTATCCATTCCATTATTTTCATTTTAGATTTTTTTCATGTAACAAACTAGAAAAATAATGATAGCTGATGTGTGGAAGATTTCCCTTTTTATTTATTATTTGTCATAAGACCGAAATTGCACACTTTACTATTATTATTGTATCCCGAAATGCTGTATACACATAACTATTGCGGTGTACTAAAGAGTTCTATGCTTCTTTGATGTATAAGATGACCAAAAATTAGACGTTACGGACGCTCTACAGAATGTGCAAAAAAATGTTTCAAACAGAACATTACATAAATCAAAATACGTAGCTTACTGTAAAATTATTACGTGTATTATCGGTCTGTCTGTTAAGTATTACACTAAGCTATTTATGAGCTAACACTTACAATACATCATCTATAACATTTCTAGGACACAATAAAACAGTTTAATTTAGGCCTCATTTTTGCCTCTGTTGCTTAAATACTTCTAAAACCAATATGAAAAGGAAAAACGTATTATGAAACTATAGTTACCGAGTATTGCATTGTATAATCTTCTTTAAAATGGTTGATTGCTACTGCTTTCTGCTTTTGTTTTTTTATCAACTACAAGTTTTTCAGTGCGAGGGCTATATAGAAACTGACCAAAATACTAAAAAACAATAAGTACCTAGAATATTCCTACCCTTTATTTATCGCTTAATTGATAGTAAGTTTATAGATGTAAAATGCTAATAAAAGAAATTTTATTATAAAAAACATGTAAGTATAGTGATATACATATCTGGTAAATTAAGTAGAAGTTTAGATTATATACAGTAGAAGTTTAGGTTATTTAGAGATTAAATATCAATGTATGTTTAATTTTATTGTATTGCTGTGCCTGCAAAGGGCTACTGAGTTGATAAGTGCAACAAAATTGTTATGAAAGACCAAATGTACACTTGGTATGCAATAAAACTTTGACTTTGACCATAATTATTACTACTAAACAATATGTATAAAGTCGTGTTTTAGTAAGATCATCTTATAAAAATGCAACAATCACATGTAAATACAGAGGGAACTACGAGGTCGACTATTATAAGAACCTTAAACACGCTTAGTGATAACTATTGAAAACAAATTTCTGAATATAAGTGGTTTATACAATCTCGATGGCGCAGAATTTTAGTGCTGTATTTGTCATGAGATATAATAAATAAAGGACTTAACAAATGAAATCCAGTCAAGTAAATAACATTTTCTCTATTTCTGATTCGGGACTACGAACCTGTTAAATATTTAAAGATTGTATAAAAAGCAATGAATGTCTTAGATAATGGATTTTGCTCTAACAATGAAGAAAACTATTAAGTCCACCCCGAACTTTCTATCGCTCCAAATGTGTCAGCATCAAGTACATAGCCTAGTCTACTAATAAAATGTATCCACGAAACTGCTTCCCGACTTTCACCAAACTAAAGTCAAGGTTCTGTAGGTCACAGGCGCAGGTCGGGCATGCGGTAGCCATATCAATCGATACAGTGTCTCAACACCTGGATATACAAGTTTAAACTTTATGTCATTGTAATAAGAACTGTGATTAAACTGCATGATATAAATTGAAGTAGATGTACCGCATTGATACGTGATAAGAATGTCAAGTGAAGTAAGTTAGCGGGACGGTCTTATTAGGACACTAACTGGTAGGGTTGGCATATTCACTTTTTAAAGAAGAATTAAAAGAAATAAGAAAAGAGAACAAAATAGTACACAGTTATAAAACCTGAAATACCTACAATACAAAGAAACGTATAACTAATAAATATTATACAATTTCCTTATTTGCTAACCATTAACGGGTGCATGATTTTAGTTTTTTTATGTCAGATGCATGTGATCACTGTATTAGAACTTTCTGTTGTGAAAAAGCTATGTAAGTACTACCCATTATAAAACTTTTAATACGTTTCCAAGTAGTCTTGCTGAGGAGAAATGTTGAAACGCTACTTTTTATCGTCGTCGTTTATTTAATCTGACAGATTTTTTATACCAGTGCTCTAGGAAAAAAACATAAAGCAATAATATATAATAAAATAATAATTATAATTAAATCATATTTGTTTCCTGCTAGAGCTATTAACAGTCGTATGTGCAATATGATCCGCCTTATAAGTAGGTATTACTACATCGATATATATTAATTTAATATATTTATCAATCAAACGGCACAGCCCTTAGCAGTTGCAAGTTTTAAATTGTTCCCATAAAAATGTTCGCATTTTTGCTTCCGACTTAGTCATAAGTTATAATGATATGGAAAGTTATATTAAATTACGGTTGTAGGTATGCAGCAGTACGGAACAACAGACACATAGCTTGATTTAATTACATATATGATGACTATAAAATCTTATGTAACGAGTCGACCGACATGATCACCGTTAGAAAAAAAGATTGTATCATAGACTCATCATAAAAAGCCTTACAGAGTCTAAATTAGACTATTTTCTTGCTTTTTGAAGACAGGAAGAGTTCTAGAACAGGTAAAATAAATGCTACGTAAAAGATATTTCTTTGTACTTGTGTAACTAGCACAAAAGAGTTTTAGACAGTACCTGCAATATCAAAATCTTTCTTTTCCACATGTGCATCGAACTAGTTCTTAACAGATACAAAACGAGCACAATCTGTAGTCCCCATAAAGTAGATAAGTCACGATCCACGTCGAACGCTACATAATATACGATAGTAAATGATACATAATATATGATAATAAATGGGAGACCGGAATAAATTCTGCGGAATTCCCAAGAAATGTCGGCTTGGGGTTTGTTAAAGCCAATAGTCTGACGGCTGACAGCTAGCAGTAGAATAGCATTATCCTAGTTTATGACTATTTAGTATCATACTATGAGTACCTGTTTATATTCTTACCAACAAAGCAAAGGTTTCTTTTTTTTTATTTATTTAATAATTTATGTACACACACAAAGTCATAAGAAACAATATAATTATTTAAAACAAAACGGTTTACTCACGTATATTCTCGGGATCGCCCGACTAATTTCAGACTCAATAAGAAGCTGACGCGGCGGAGGTGGTGTCGTCGCGACACCACCGCCAGAATATACGTGAGTAAACCGTTTTGTTTAAAATAATTATGAATACTCCTCACGTAGTTATTATACAAAAAAAAGTTTCTTTTGATACAGAGAAGAAGACCTACATTGAAATACACGGTCACGCATAACGGTAAGGTTTTATTACGATGTTTTCCATCACCGTAATCTTAGGTAGTTACATAACATTAGAAGCCCCTCTAGATCCTAAAAAACCCCGTTGTCATATGACCGCACATCACTAGCAAAAAAGTCAAACCAAACGAATTACATCGACTGTCAAAACATGTCACACATTGACGAATCAACTTAGTGAAAGTGATTATCTCACATGATTGAACAAAGCCATATGACATTAAACATGTTTTGCGGAAACTTGGGCCTTTGAGGTCAACAACTAAGTTTGTAGAGGCTGTTGACATGTCCTTAGCATTACATCATACGAATATTTTACATAATCTTCGAAAGGCTTCAAAGAGCTCTTAGCGCGCGGTAAACACTTTATCCTTTCACTGGACATTCTCTTTAAAACAAAGATCGATAAACTATCAAACTGATGGCTATTAAATGACGCAATACTATCCCACTTATAAATAACCCAGCACAAATATAGCCTATTACCTCCAATATGTGATGTAATATATTTTTCTACCATTGTTAAATTGGTTTTTCCTCAACATTATTTGACCCACTTTTTATGAGATCTAATATACTTTATATTCCTACATGACAATAATGTTCGGTCTGGACGTCAAACAAATCTACTGGGATTATTGGCACTATACCAGAGTTGATGCACTTCAAGTTAAGGTATTTACCAAGTTGAACTCTAAAGCTAGGTGTAGTGTTCGTTTATAGATGAGGAAAATCCTCGATGATGAACTCGATGTCATACCAGCCCATATTAAAAGATGGTAAGTAGCTCTACATCCAGTTCATCCATTATAATACTACTGTTTCTGCGGCTTCGCCTGCGTGTGTCTGTCGGTTATCGCTAAAAAAAAGAAGCTATGTCTTTTCTTGGGATCCTGGAAGTTTAGCTCATACCAAGTTTCATCAAATTCGGATCAGCGGTTTAGCCGTGAAATCGTAACAGACATACAGAAAGACAGAGTTACTTTGCATTTATAATATTATATGGATATTCAGTACTAAACCGATTCTGTTGGTAAACATAATAGTAATAATATAAGTATTATTGCGTAAATAAATAGTGAATAAAAGATGACATCAACCAGTTTAATCCACTTAATAGTTTGCCATTGACATTGCAATGTAATTGATCAACCTAATCTGCTCGTCACGAGTGACCTGCAGTGTCACTTCTGTATTATGTAACAATGTCAGAACGAAATACAATAGCTTACAAATAGTAACAAATAGTACATATACATATATAACGTAATATTGCATTACTATGACGTTAAATATGATTGCCCAAACAAAAGCACCAAAAATATATAAGAAGGATATGAAAGGACATGTAAGATGATTATTCAAATAATTTTGATAATATCTGCCAGTTAATTAGTGGCCAACTTCAGACCCACAAATCTAAAAAGGCAACAAAATTACGTCTCTTTGTATAATCAAAACTTTAGCATGATCTGTGTAAGATCAAAATGGAGATTTAAAAAATGACAAAAAATTACAATGTGAACAGCGTCTCACATAAGCAAATGCATCAAAAACCAAAGACAATGATGTCTAAATGAAGTGCGGATGACAATTTCCAGTCTCCAGTGCACACAGTTGGATAACAATCGCAGGCGTAAGAGTGAAAGTGTTTCGCCAGATCCACATGTGATCTGTCTTGCTCAGGCGCCGGTTGCGTCAATGTTACTCACGTTCGCAGACGATAAAAAATTCTAGATAAAAAAGATTAGATGACATGCAAATAGCTTCCATAGGTACACATAAATGTGGGCTAGGTAACGAGAGACGTGAACATCGTTTGGTTAGCAAAAAACCGGCCAAGTGCGAGTCAGACTCGCGCACCGAGGGTTCCGTACAAACCTGTAGGTATATAAGTAAAAGTTATGGTATTTTTATTGCTTATTTTTTTTTGTTAATCGCATAACAACGTTTGCTGGGTCAGCAAGTCTAATATATAAAATTCTCGTGTTGCGGTGTTTGTTTCCAAACTCCTCCGAAACGGCTGAACCGATTTGCATGAAATTTTGTGTGCATATCGGGTAGGTCTGAGAATCGGCCAACATCTGTTTTTTTTTTTTAATCGCTGAACAACGTTTGCTGGGTCAGCTAGTAAGTTTATGATTATTAAAAAAAATATACTATGTGATGTAACTAAAAATTTAAGATTTTCGGAATTTTTCCTATATGTGTACTTTATAACGTTGCTTCATGCCAAATTTCAAGATTCCAGGTCGTCTGGAAGTATCCTTTAGGTTTTGATTCCCTTGCGAGTAGTTGCGAGTTTCAAAATATGCGGCTTTAATTGCTGTATCTTTTGATTGCCTTGACGTAGAAGTTTGATTTTGTTACAGCTTAAAGATATTATAGACTTGAGTATTTGTTAAGAATTTCAATATAATACCACTACGCGTTCATGAGTAAAGGGGTAATAAGTTTAAAATTATTAAAAATATTTTTATTATATGATGTAACTAAAAATGTATGCTTTTCGCAATTTTTCCTTTATCTGTGTTATAAGACGTTGCTTCGTACCAAATTTCAAGATTCTGAGTTCACGGGAAGTACCCTGTAGGTTTTGATTCCCTTGCGAGTGTCGAAAATTTGCGGCATAAACGGGAGTATCTTTTGATCGCGTTGACTTAGAAGTTTGATTTTTTCACAGCTCCAAGAGACCATAGACTTGAGTATTTGATATGAATTTCAGCTTGATACCTCCACGCGTTCCTGAGAAAAAAGGTCTTGACAGACAGACAGACAGACAGACAGACAGACAGACGGACAACAAAGTGATCCTATAAGGGTTCCGTTTTTACCTTTTGAGGTACGGAACCCTAAAAATGAATCCTAATAAAAACAAACCCATGATTCACCAATTTACTGTTCCAATTTACTGTTCTAGGTCTAAATATAGGCTAAAAGGTTTTAGTTCCAGTTTTGTTACGTCATCGTTGAAGATCTTTATCTTTTTCAGAAAAACAGGGTGGCTACCCTGGGAATCAAATTCAAAACTCATCTATTACAACTAAGCTACAAAGTAGCACTTTTAGAAAAGGACTGCACCCTGATAGGCCAACCTTCACCGCTTCCCTAGTGCTCAATGTAGAGTTGTCCAAGTACACGCGCATTTCATTAGAAGCTCATAACACTGGAAAAAGGCTTGCCTCTCAAATACTGGTAAAGCATCTAAAATCTTCTAAATGATCATGCCAAGGGCAAGTTTAGAACTCTAGACGAAATCAAATGAGTAATTCTAGATTTACAATATCTACGATTGCGGTCCAAATGACCTCCAATTGATGTATCCTCTCAAAATTACCTAATAAGTAACAGGTATTGCTTACAATAAGATTCTATTAGCAGGTATTTACTAAACACAATAACTATTGGGCTCACTAAACATGTAGATACTTTCAACTCGTATTGATTGCTAATTTTATATCATATCGCACCTGAATTGTATTGAATACAGTTATACAATAAACGGGTACCGCTACTAATAATTGGCCATTAACTGCAGTAATTGATCAATTTGACGAGTATTATGTCTTTAATTGATGCTAAAAGCTGAGGAGTCTTGGCCTAAATTCTCAATTGCCTGTCTTCTACTCATCTAGGTACCTCGTGTGAATTTTATGGAAATATGTTGTTTAAAGATAATAACGGAATAGTTTGATCACCGTTGTCTCCACGGGGTGTCTGTCGTGTAGATATTTATAAAGCCTGTTGGTGGTAACTAATGTTAGAACCTTAATGTGCAGTACGCTTATCGCCAGTACCGCTGCTTATGCAGTTATTCTCAGCTGATCGCTTGTGGGAATTCGTACGGTAACTGTCAACGTGTTACATAGTACCTACACATAATGTCCGTTAGTGATAGCAGTGATAAGATACCGCTTTAATCTAATCACGTGTATTTATCTAGTACTTTCTATGTGGTCTGACTGTGTCCTGTAATTTCAATGAATGTGCTTTAATTCCAGCGCCCATAGAAGAGTATAACTATGATATTTCCGATCTTTTTCTTCTCATAAATTATATGGACTAAAGCACTTTAAACCAAAGTAGTTAAATCAGGACAGCCGTTCGACAAGTGATGTAGAATATTTTTGTCATGTTGGTACTTAAAAAAATATATAAAATGTTGGAAAACTACAACCCACATTATTTGCAAAATGAGTGTCAAAACTATGAAAAGTAAGAAAATGAAATTAACAAACATTTTTAAATGTTTTTCGACTACATATATGTATTTGTATAATAACTATCGTGAGGAGTATTCATAATTATTTAAAACAAAACGGTTTACTCACGTATATTCTCGGGTTCGCCCAACTAGTTTCAGACTCAATAGGAGTCTCTAATCATGAGCTGACGCGGCGGTGGTGGTGTCCTCGTGTCAGCTCGACTCGCAATTAGGGACTCCTATTGAGTCTGAAACTAGTCGGGCGATCCCGAGAATATACGTGAGTAAACCATTTTGTTTTAAATAATATAAATATTTTTAAGTAAAAGAAAGTTTTTGTGACTTATATTGTTGAACTGCCCGCTTGTATGAATATTTCGACTTTTATTATGTTTGTTTATTTTTTTTTATATTAAAACCGATCCTGTTCTTAATTATATTATTAATATTTTTTTATTATCAGAGACTAGGTCGTAAAAATCTAGAACTAATAAAATGTATATTTTACTGCCAACTTATCAAATGCAAAGACGCTTTTATCTTTATTGAGCTTCCGTTTGCATATTACAGATGTCTTAATTATAAAGGCTACTGATTTAGATCAATAAATGTGTAGTTATCTTATTTATTTAATTAAGTTTACTATAGGTATAGTAATTAAGCCTATGTTTAAGACTTAAGAGTAATACACAGTAAATAAGTTTAGCCATAAAACTGTTTTTAATTTAAGTGTTTGCTGATGTCTAGATACCAGATAAGAATTTATCACTAATTAGGTATTTTTAATTATTATTTGTACTTTCAATTAATCCATGTAGCTATTGACCTTCATATGTGCCTAAATTAAGTAAATTAATTTGATTAGGAAGCGGTGTAGGGTGGGCGAATCGGGGTGCTGTCCATTTTATTTTTTTGACATTTGAAAAGTGCTACTTTGTAGCCTTAGTTTGTAGCCTATTTTAAATAAATCTTTTTTTTTATTTGATTTGATTACATACTAGATACACATCAACACTATTATCATTAACAAAGAAAAAAAAATTGAATGTGTCCTTTTTGGATGTAAATATTAAAACCTATATGTTTTATTTATATCAAGTTCCTAACAGCAAACTGTCCTGCGATTAAGTCTTAATGTTGTTAAACCTCTTTAAGCACAAACAAATGACTGGGAGATGTAGTGATACAGCCTTTGTGCACGTTCCGTTTATCCGCATTCCCAGATGGCGGCTGGCGTCTTGTATCGTATCGCTATGTAGCTAGCGTATAACGGATCGCCCGTAACTGTAGCGTTTGCGTTCCATAGCTCTTTGCGTACTACTTCCTATGTTAATAGATTTACTGTAACATTTCACTGTGTTGCCAAATATTTGGGTTAATGTTATATGTTGGACTATTATAAATAAATAAAAGTCTTGTTTTTGTTGGAGCCGAAATGTTCTTTTGATGATTCTATTTAATTCTCTAACGGGATCTATTAGAGATATAGAAAAGTAAAATATATCGTTCACAATATGAGTGATGAGTGCCTACTCAAAGAGTATTCACACTAACTATCCGTTGAAAAAATAACTGTGGCAACCACCTTCGATCGTTAATGTTTTTTAAATAATTATATACAACTTAGTAGTCTACGTGTCTCGTGGTCTGTTGTTGTCGGGATATATTTGTCTGAAATTCTAAGATATTAAAATTCAAGCTTAAGCGTAAGGATGTGTGATGTGTGACTTTCTATATTCTCAAATGGGAATAAAAGCTTGAGGGCAACACTTACTTTGCCGCATTCAATGATATTATATATAAGCCCCATTGTAGTTATTCTTTTCTAAACATAATGCAACATCTCTAACTAACCAGGAAGGTAAGAGATCTACATGTCGTTTAATGACACAACGTTAAAATAATTAGCTCTTCGCAAAAGTAACCGAATGACAATTAGCAACTCCTTTATATACATACTTTAAGGTAAAGTAAACCATATCTTGAGTAGAAACAATAAGGTGAAACTCATCGATTAGTTTCTACTTGAGGAAACCCACAGACAATGACGCGATGACGGTGGGAACATCTCATTCTTTGATTTATCATCAAACATAAGGCAATATAGAAAATAATAGCTATTCCTTTTTCAGTTATATCTAAATATTATCTTGGGATAAATCACACACGGCCATCTGATCCCAAACAAAACAGAACCTGTATTATGGCAACCAGACAACTGATAAACATACTTATATTATTTCTAAACACATTTATTATAGATAAATTACACCCAGACACATCATCACACAAACATTTGTCCTGGGTGGGAATCAAACCCACGACCACCGGTTTGGCAGTCAGGGTTATTAACCACTAGACCAACAGGGCAGTGTAATCTTAAATAATATGAAGAATGTACGGGTTTTTTGAATAATACTTTGAAATACTACCACCCTAACCCATAATTCAAAGACCTCAGAGAAGGCACAGGCATTTACCAATTCTTCTCGTGTTGATTAATTGATAATTAGAAAATATGAAAATATAAACATTGGCCAAATTGATAGCTATTCGGTTACAATTTGTTAGGTCTTTTACAGTGCCGCATACGGGGCAACTAGGACCTATGTCGTCTTTTCTGGAGCCTACCTTTTCCAGTTATAGACAGCACGGATAGCCGAGTGGTATAGGTCACCACGCCAATTACTCGTCTGCGCAACGTGCTGCGGGTTCGATTTCCGCATGGGACAAGCATTTGTATGATCCATAAATATCTGTTCCAAGTCTGGGTGTTATTTGTGTATGTGAATTGAATGTATGTGAACAGGCCGCGATAAAAAAAAGTACTTATCACTTTTATCTTGTGTCTTCTCATAAATATAATTACTTTTATACAAATGTGATTTCTCTTGTATTAAAGTGATGGTCGATAAAACAATCCCCTAGCTTTTTGTACTATACCGTATTTGAATAAATCTTCATAGTAGCAAACACACAAGATCTACAACATGCCGATATTATCGACCCCCAGTAACCCGTAACTTAGCATCATTACAGCTCTTTACGTCTAGCCATCTCACGCGATCCTACCTCATGTGCAAACCATTTTAGTTTTGCTAACTCAAGACAGATAATGAGAAAATAAGCACACACATTTGTGGAACTTACTTTTTTGCTTCGTATTTATCTGCATTCGTAGAAACAACTGCTTTTTTAATAAGTAAATCAATATTTATTTTACAAATTAGTCCGCAATAATATTTTAGGTACATTTGTTTTTGTAGTTGGTTAAAAAATATGAGGCTAACTCAATAAAAGTGCTTAAGAATGCTATGTTCATGTTGTCATTCTTAATCACGTTTCCGCCAATAACCTGCTTTGTCCAAACGATTCTATTGTAGGTTATAGGAGCTGTTTACAGTTGAGTATAATAAAATAAAATTACAGAATTAGACATGTTTTTTATTTAATAACTGATTTACGCTAAGTCTACATCTTCAGGTTTTAAATGTAACTTTAAAGCCATGGATTGGCTTTAAAGTTACATTTCAGACCCAGATCCAGATGATTAGGACAGAGCACGGTGTAGTGACGATTTGGCTGCCCAGTCGTACAAGCAAATCAGAGCCAAGTCTACGTACTTTTATCGTCGTATGATGTCATTCAAACAAATACTTATATCTAATTTCTACTTTTAATTTTATTGTTTTTTATTTAACTTCATGGACTTGATTTATTTTATTTTGCAATCTTATCATAAATTAAGCTGGTTTCCCTGAAAAAATTACAAATTAATTATATTTTACTTTATAGTATCACTAAAACACTTTCATGTTTAAAATAACTTTCATTATCAATATTTCGAGTACATTTATTTAACTTTCGAAATAAAATGTAAGTAATAAAAAAAACCATTACCGAGTTTATTCGCTGTATTATTTATATTCTTTGAATAATCTCAATGTGTACTTACCTTTACTTTCACCTGTTCAATTCTCAACAATGATTTATAAAAAGTTGTATTCAAGTCAGAAGACAGGAACAGTTTTTGTAACGGCACATAAAATTACGGTCATTTTGTTTAATGACATCGTCGGCATTATATGAAACGTTTATCATTTTGTGTCGCCATGGTGTACAGTTTTGTGTTACACATAATTTTTTCCTGTCTAAACGAGATTTATTATAAGGTGACATCATGAGATTTAACTACGCTAACATAAATTAAAAAAAAAAATTCAGTAAATTTCGCCGACAGATGCGCTATTCGCGCGTTATGATTCCGAAATGTCAATTTCCATAGTTTGTTGGTGGGATAAGCGGGTTTATTAAAAATATAAAATCATCTTAACGTTGTGTGTATTTTCTAATAAATACCTGTGATGATTATAGAAAATATATTTTACATAGTTACGAATTAACGACTGTCAGATCTTTAAAAGCAGAGTTAGGAAAAAGATGTACAGAATCAAGCAGTTTTTAAAAACTGCAAATTCAGAGGTTAGTTTGTTTACAAACACATAATTATTTTGTCAAAAGTATGGTTAGGTACCTATATCAAGTATCATTTAAATTTAAACTTTGTTTTCGCGCCCGGACCTAATATCAAACTTTGACAGCTATACTTCATGACTCGACGCGCCAGTGGCGCTAACTGCTGAACGCGATGTCGGTAGCCCTCATTGGAATAAGACGATAAAGCGTTACTAAAGTTAAGTGTTCTGTACATTTGAGAATTTTTAAGTACGATTTATGTAACTTACGATCTAAGATTTGTTCGTGATTGTGGTGCAAAAAAGTTTTGTATTTTTGTAAGTACCTACAATAATCTAAAGCGCCTTCATACCTAGAATAGGTCGTAATTTTCACAATTCAAAGAAAGGATGTCTAATCATTAGCTGTTTGCTAGATGACCATTTGTACTCTTCGCAGAAGACAGAAGCAAAACGATCTGTAAGTCGCTGCCATATCGAGCGCGGCACGTAGCAATTCAATGTTTCTTTTCAGTTCTCATGCTAAATTGATGACAATTACCTTTTTTTGTACTGCCTCTTACATCGAAGCGCGATTACTCGACTTGATAAATAATTATTGAAAATCGATTTATATAAGGAACAGAAGCCAACAGAAGTTAGTTATCTTATCGAGAAAGTTAAATTCAAATTATAATTATAATTAATGCATAATATTTCAATAATAAATACAGATTATGGATGTTTATTACGCTGACGTCGTATACCTACATAACAATGAACAAAAATTAAACACAGCTTTTCAGACAAAATACAGTCATTTATGTAAACATTAAATAACGGTTGGTAAAAGAATAAACAAAAACATGTTATTTCGACATTGCATCGATCGCATGCTGGTTGATATACGGGATTTTTTCCAACTCAATAGCAGCAAGTTCAGCGAGTTGTGATATTTTAGTTCCTAAATTGTAACTAGATGGCGTTGTTTTAAACTTTCTGAATCGCGCTATGGTTTCGTTACGTCGGTTTGGTCTAGTACGCTAGAACAACTTTTTGATGTATCTTGACAGACGTCGACAGACGTTAAACTACTTTTTGAAGTCGATCTTGGACCTTACGGTTCTATAGATCGTTATGAAACTAAAATACTACACTACAGAAAGCAATTATGCAATGTGCATACACTTAGTATAGAACGGAAGTAGAATAAAAGATTTTTATTGCCTGTATGTATATATTACAAAGAATTTATGAGACTATAAAATTTTCGTCTTTCGGTTGATAGGTACCTATGCCACTTGAAACAACTTGTTTATTATTTTTTTTGATATTTTAATATCTAAAAAATAATTATAGTTCACGTTTTACATATTTTTACATTCTGTAGATATTGATGTGTTCTCGATGTTATTTATTTTTTTCCCCTGAAATACGTGACAATGTTTTCTTTTCGATTAAAATGATACTTGTTAGTTGTTCCTCACAATCAGCTTGGCAATTTATTTTATTTATAATAATTTAGTTCCTAAAGTGTGACTAGATGGCGTTGCCTTACTTCGTTTACTCGAATTAGTGTAGGGCAAACGATTTTACTAAAACCTCTGGTGCAGTAAAGTATCTGAGATAGTTCTCAAATCCTTTATATTAGTATCGTTTAAGGGTCGTCGTTATCTAGTTCCTAAATTAAATATATAATCTACAATCCAAGACCGGGACTAACATCGGGCACAGTGGTTTTATTGACCCCACCTAAAGGTGGAAACAGGTAGGGATATTATTAAAACTCTGAAAATATTTTAGAAAATACTGAGGATATTAAAATCAGTGTCAACAATTTTTACTTCCAATAAACTTATTTATTGAGATCATGACAAGTCGGTCAACGTAACATTAAAATTAATCTTCGAAATATATAAAAATGCATCCGGATTTTCCTTGGTCACGCTATAACTTCCGAACGACTGCACCAAATCGCATAATGCTTTTTTTAACTTCCTCAGACAAGTTTTTATTTAATAATCATCTGACATCTTCTACGTCCATGCTTATCCATATGCATCTTTACATCTAATATTATAAATGCGAAATCGATTTCGTAACTTCAATTTGTAATTATTTTACTTCGACTCGTGTTAAGTTAGAAATCAAAATCACAGTCGTTTTTGCCTAGCAAATTATACTAACACAATAGGTATAATTTGAACGAATAACCGATTAGGTATTATTTCGTGGTCTCATCTTATAAAATTGATCATTATACCGTAAAAAATTGACCGACGAACTTACAAGAATAATCATAGGAGCAAATTATGAACACCATTAAGTTCTGACAAGTTAAATTTGGTTTTAACATTACGATTTCATTACAATAGTGTTCACACCTACTCCGTTTGAATGTGTCGGTTGATGAGAGGATAGGCGTAGCTTAGAAATAGATTATTACAATTTCTGTGTCCCGTTATTCTCGGACCATAAACTTATCTTAGTTCTCATGATATAGGGAATGACAGTGCGTGACTTTTATAATATATATAAGTACCATTACATTTGCTTCCTTCTTTCATTTGAGTTGCACTTGTGTTGATTTCGACACGGTATACCCACTTCATTCTAAAGATATAATGTGTTTAAAAATGTAAAACATGTTTTATGTTAAGTTACTTTTGCCGTTGCTCATAAATCTGAGTTTAATTTAAAAAAAACAAATCTTTTGATTATTTTTAAAAATTACGGAACGTTGTATAAATATTTAAAAACATTACTTTTTTACAAAGTTTTGCTGACTTTTGCTATTTATACTTAGTAGGTAGGTATGTATTCCGTTGTTTGAATGCTTCTTTGTTGGATAGTTGGAAATTTTGAACAACAGAGTATCAATATTAACATTCAGATGCAAATAACCAGCAGCCGATTTTTTCAAAAAAGTATTTTAGCGTTAATTCATAATTTTGAAGATTTGCAAAAGCACAAAAAAAAATACAAAATAATTTTAAACATTAATTTCAAAGACACAGATTCCGTCGCCCGCTCTCGTCGTTTACAAAACATAATAAAAAATCTGCAAAATGTTGTAAATACGGCCAAATTCGTTACACCTTTGGCAATATGATTCGTCGTCGGGAAGGCGAATCTGATAAAATGATCCGTGCACTGCACCAAACCAGATCTCACGCTCAATAAAGACTGCTTTCACTATAATTGATATCGTTATCTATTTTATCTGCAGTCGTGTATTGTGATCATCGCTAAATGATTTTACGGCTTTAATATGTTGACCTGAGATAAAACTATTTGTAAGAAATACTTCTTTACTTCATGTAAACCGCTCTAGATATAAAACCTATTATAGACCTATTACAGGTAAAACTTCTCTCGAGGCTAAATTTAAGTTTTATGACATCTGAATAAAGGTTAAGATTTTAAGAAATCAAATCAAATCAAAAGTTTTTATTTCATAAAAACCTCAAAAAGGCGCTTAAGAAACGTTAAAGTTACAGAACTAAATGACTCTAGGTGCGCGGTTCCAAAAATGTCCTTCCTATGGAGAAGAACCGGCAAGAAAATCCATAGGTTACTCTTTTAAAAATAAGATTTATACTTTCAATTTCGGTACGTTATTAGATAAAGATATGTGTCAAAAACGCAAGACATATGTTGCGTCTGCGGCAGATGTCTTAAAACTTAAATTTAGGTGCTATTGTTGTTGGTTTTATTTAAAACAAAGGCAGGTAAAGCACTGAAGTATGTAGGGCTGTTATTTCGAACTTACTGCACGTACCCATACCTAATAACGCCAGCCGGAAACTATCCCGGCAATGCAAAGCCTTCTTCCCACCGAGAAGAAATACTTGTAAATAAACACATTCTAGTTCAAATTTCTTTTAAATAACTTCTCTACAAATTACGTCGACAAAAATTTTAGGTGCCTATTCTTTAATTCGTGTTATAACCCTTATTTTCACACGTCGGACGTCAAAGAACGGGCCAAGATCCCACCGGCCACGGTCCCACATTCGTATACAGTTGTAATTGCCATCTAATTGTCAATTACGCAACACCACATAGCTGTTTATGTAATTGTTTTTGTTTGTGATAAACCCTGAGAGTTGGATAACTGTAAACAGAAGCGCTCGTACTCTTAAAACACTCACTTCTGTCACTTTAAGTTGCGTAAAATAATAAAACTCTTATCGTAGAACGAATTTGAGAATTTATGTCACGACGAAACCTTTTAGAACTAGAGTAGGTAATAATATGAACTTTATTGTTATAGCGTTGTGAGGTTGTTGCGTGTGTTGAACTGTTGACCCATTAGGTAAAACCCGATGGTTTCGGAAACTCAGCCCGTGATTTTTATACAGGACTATTTCATATTTTACAAACGAAGCAATATAACAATGACTGGTAGTAATAGGAATTATAGAAGAATTATTCACCTTTCACTTCCGTTCACACGCCCCTATGCAATAACCTAGACCTACCTATGCCATGTTTGTCGAGCTAAATCTGGCGCACTAAAGTCCTGGGGCCACCCGGCAGACAGGATTCGCTCTTGCATTTATCGCACCCCAGGCCAATAATTTACATAGCGAGTCAGCCAAGACTAGATTTAGAATTATATTCTATCCTACCTACAACACAGCCTGGGAAACTAAGCGTGTGTTTTCATAATTTCTCCATTATTCTTTTCCAAATGTAAGTTAGTATTGTATGAAGTTTCCAAGTCGTGAAATTATTGATGAACAAATTAAGATAACCATGTCATCGATACGCTTGTAACATGTAGCATGCAAATAAAAAAGTGAGAGAAAATCAATTGGAACAATTAATTTTAGCAAAGCACGACAGTTGAAAGTAAGATTTCTTTATCTCGTCCGTAATCATTCGACATACATCATAAGACCCAATCCAGTCTCCCGCATGAATAATTTAATTGTCTTGTAAACGATTGTTCCTGTATCTAATTGTGCCATCAGATAGCTGACAGAAAGCGGATACATAACTGTAGATTTTTAACAATATAAATGTTCTGAGATTTGGTAGATTAATAGAATATATGGTATGTTAAACGCTTCGGTAGTTAACTACAATGCAACGCTTTTTCAAATATACCTTGCGCCCCTTTCAATATGTTACTGTCACAGATTATGTTAGTCTCAGCCCGTTCAACAACCTCGCCCGAGCAACGAGAGAAGCGACTCATATATACGACCTGTCTTGTAAGCTATTATAAGTGTCAGGGGTTAAGGGAAATGAATTAGAATTTGAGAAAATCATTGTTGAATTATTCGTAGAATTAGAGTCTCAATTTGATGTGGCTGTATATAAGTAGAAAAAGCAAGCGTAATTGGACTAAAAACTCCAAAACTCAATCTAAAATAACTCTTTTTATAATTCTTCAATTTTCAAACAATACCTATTTCTATTTCATAATAGTTGTTAGGGATAAATCATAGTATAGATTGTCTCAAATTGCTTTCATATCCGCCGCCGTAACCGCGATATTGACCGCAAATTGTCGATCAACCCGGCTAGATACACTACTGGCAGCGCACTTCTAACCCGTCTGGTCCTCGAACACCTTCGTATTTTATTATTAGATCGCCGGGCATTAGACACAAGTTCTATGAACCTGAGTTTATTACGCAATAGAAATAGCTCTATATACTTTACGATGACCTACGTTAAGGATCCTGTAAGTTGCTCGCATATTTCGCATTTTAATGTGCTGTTATGAAATAATGTTTATATGGTAATTTGCCGACATTGTTGCCACCTTTTAACGAGACGGCAATGTTTACTTTTGTTTTCTTTCATCCTTGAATTTTAAGTTCTCTTATAGTACACTTTATTTTGAACAAGTCATCTGGTATTAGATGTCGGTCTTTATGTATTTTTTATCTTTCCAGGGCGCGCCAAGATGTGGCGTCCGATACTGCTTCTGTGGCTGACGTCACCAACCTTCGGCCAACAAGTTCAGCCCAACAGAGTAGTCAGTTTATCCACAGTCTGCGACAAGGCTTCAATGACTGTTCACATAGAAATGGCGCAGCCGTTCAAGGGACTCGTCTTTAGTAAAGACTTTTCAAGAGAGTGCAGAGTTCAAGGTAAGATTTTGATGCAGGAGCAGTTTATATTTAATTTTGGTTTATTTTAGTGTTATATCGGTCAGACTCTAATTTGGATTGTTTCATCCGGTGTGTATAGCATTCAGTGTCTGAATGCTATATTTGCTGAATTCTGATTTAAAAATATGCTGTTAACAGCATCTTGAGCTTTAAAATTTGATAAATATCATCCACGTTTTCCGTAAAAAAAATAAAAACGTAATAAATAATATACCCAAAATAATAAACTTATCGCCTACATTGCAGGAAACTTACAAAACAAGATAACTCTACACCTACCCTCAAACGCTTGCGGCATAAGGACGTCGACTATGAACACCACGGTGGAGGAGCCTGATGATGAAGAAGACCTGTATTACAACGTCGAGCTGGTCGTCCAGATGGACAGACAACTACAGCAGTCGTCAGACCAAGAACTGTTAGTCAGGTGGGACAATGCAATATCACATTGTAGTCTGTTGATTGTTCTGAAAATAGAGAGCCTCTCCAGAATAATAAACATTAACGAACTTGTCGAAAAATCCCTTCAAAAAACCTAGAAGTCAGCTTCTTTCGTTATCCATTTAAATTTTCTTTGATTAGTGGAAGCGAGGATAGCCTGTTTATGTTACTTCATTCATAAGTATACTCTAGCTTTCCTATTGTATGGACTGATTACGCTGTCTAACTTAAATTGCTTTTACTCATTAGTCATGAATAGGTATAGCAAGATCAAGGTTGATCGCTGCTCATGTATACAAAGGGGAACATAATTTCACGAGACTTTTTACTTTCTACTTAATAAAAAATACAGACAATTATGTACAACTCAGGTGTTACGTTTAAACACTAAAAAGCTAATTACAGAAACGGAACATAGTAGGTATTCACACAATCCTTTTCAACGCCTGTGAGCACTTTTATTTTCTTTACAAACATTATGACTGCATAGCTGCCGTAAATGATGTGAAAAAAGTGAACCTAAGTGCAAACGGCGTATAATATTCTAATATTACGTAACCAGATTCAAAGGCCAAGTATTTAAGTAGTAGTTGTGGGGACATAAAAATCGTGTTCCATGTAGGATGCCTCAAGTAATAGGTAGTAATTGCAAGTTCTGTAATAGCCCTCCTGCTTCCATTTTAGCACATAAATGTCCACTCCAGAATATTGCCGGCCTGGTTGCTTTGATGCGAGTGCATGCGATTCTGGTATGAAGTGCATCGACCTTAGAAGTTTAAAGCATATGGCATAAAGCAGGACCTGTTGTGAGGACATATTTATTTTATGCGTGAGGCAATCGTTTCTAATAGCTAAGTTATATTAGTTGTTACATGTACCTAAAGAGTGACCTATAGGGTATTTAAATAGTTGTTACAGATGCCAAATGCAATTTAAGCTCCTCTGCTCGTGTGGATATCCGTTGCCAGAAGGTTAATGTCCCTGACCAGAAAATTCAAATTTTTGTTACTACTGTTCCAGATTTATTTTGACAAAATAACTAGGGTTACTTTCGAATTAGAGAATTATAACTAAGTTCATATTTTTTCCATAAACTTTCTAATTCAAAATGCATGTTCTGAATTTCAGATGTAAATTACAACCTCGTGCGGTCCGCATCAATAGCTCGGCGTTGGAGACGGTAATCAACAATAAATTACGCGAAATGACCACGAGAGAGGCGAAGAAAGCTAGGTAAAGTAATTTGTTAATGTATAAGTAGGTACGGTAATATAAATTGGTCTTTTACTTAGTTGCAACTAATGCTTTTGCTTGTAGAGTTTTATTTAACCTGCTGCTGAGTGGCAGCTACATAACTTTAAGTAAAGAATGTGTCGCCTTACCTTGACTCCAAATTCTAATATTGATTGTCTTTGTGGACTATTGCTAGAAGTACCCATTCACTATAGCCGTAAAGACGAAAATCTTCTGAAATTTGTCTATGGGGGACTCTATTTTAAAATATGAAGTGTAATCTTCAGCCTCATGCAACATTATTTACTGAATCAATTTTCAAATAACAGTTCATTTTATTTATTTATTTAATGCTTTATAATTTATATAGATAAAAGTATAATGGACTTAATACCTAGCCTTTTCCTAAGCTATGTTGATGAAGTATTTTAGATGGAGCACTGCCTGTCTGACTTCCACAACTCAATCAATAAAGTATCACAGTAGTCTTACGAGTACATGACTTTAATATCTTATACTTTCTGCTAATAGAACTGGACGTAACCGCCAAGGGTTTGCCAACGCGGCAGAGCTGGAGCAACGCGAGTGGCTGATGGCGGCTGCGCGGGCGTGGATGGAGCTTGCCCCGGCGGTGTCGGCGGCAGAACCGGCTACTGTCGAAGTTGGACAGCCCACTAGGCTGCTTATACAATGCACCCTGCCCGGTAAGGTTCTAGTATTTATTGAAAGGCTGGACTTTTTAATGTATAACTTTTTAATGTAAAAATAAGTCAAAGAAAATTAGCCAGATATCGCAAATGATTGAGTAGTTCGGAAGAAGTAAAGGGCCTTTGTTTGTCCACCTATAGAAACCATACTACAAAAATAGTAATAAATCGGATGAATCGGAAACATAACTACTTCTGTGAAAGCCTTATACATAACACGAGCAAAACGACTATATAGTTCAATAAAGAATACCTTAGGAACCAGATGAAACATTATTTTTTTGTAGATTTAAATTAACTTAACAATTGATGTGCATATAGTGCACTATGTTATTTAATTATATAATACCTAATATTAATTGTTTAATAATCACGTATGTTTTGTATTTTTAGTTGGCGTTGGACTGCGAGTAACAAACTGTGTCGCCCACGACGGCTTAGGAGAGGCATCTCAGAAACTTCTAGACGAAGCCGGCTGCCCCATCGACGAGACAATCTTCAACAAACCCTCACTACACCACCACAAACACAAGAGCGCTGAAATCGACTTCTCGGACTTAGAACCAGTTGATACTCAGAAAAATATCGACGAAAAAACTAATATTAAATTAGAAAAATCTGATCCAGATAACATGTTTAAAAATATTATGACCTACCAACATGCGATCACTACATTTGCCGCCTTCAAATTCCCCGATAGAGCGAAATTACATTTGACGTGTGGTATAGAGTTGTGTAAAGGCCAATGCCCGCCAGTTGACTGCAAAGCACTCCAGAAACCACAACAAACCAGAGATGGATTGCTCAGAAAGGCTCGGTTAGATAAAGATGCTAAAGGCATAGTGATTGATAGATTAGAAGTGTATAACAGCATAGAAGTGCACGCGCCTAATATAGAGCTGGAAGATGAAGCTTCAATAAGAGGTAAACTTCTATTCTAATTTATGAAAAGCTGCGTCTTAGTAAAGTTCTGCTTTAATCGGCTATGGAATTTCTTGTCGGTCCTTCTTCATATAAATAAAATATTGGATCCCCATAGCGATAGGCGAAGGGTATTTACCATAAATTAAATAGATTTTAATCTTTTTACTTATCTGCCCACTGCTGGTCAAAATCCTTTTCCTATTTCAACCACGAGCAGATTTTATAAAACAAAAATATTTTCTTGTTTTTCAGGATCAAGGAGAATAGAATCAGAAGAAGACGCATTCGTTCGAGGATTCTCACCAGGTGATAAAACCATTTGCTTGTCACCAGGAAAGATGGCTCTTGCGTTTTGTGTACTAGGTATCATATTCCTGTGCGCTATCGCCGTAGCTTTTATATCCTTGGTACGAGCGAGACGCAGACTAGGACGAGAACCACTACACACATCCCTCTCTTTCTACACTGGTAGCAAGAGCATGTTTTCTTCAAGCGAGAGTTCTACCTCAGGGCTTAGTGGTAGCAAGCTACTTCTCACTGACAGTCCATATTTAGACCACCATTCTTCCTCCAGCCATAACTGGCCTTATTCCAGGGCTTTTTGACAAGGAACACGGCGACGGGATGTTTACACGAGTTAAAGTTATGTGAAATTACATTTGCCGGACTTTTGAAAAGGTTTTGGATGTTTCCTTACACCAGAAATGTATAACGCTGCTTGTGCTATATACATGTTAGCATGATTACTCAAGTGTAACTTACCCTAAAAGAAAATTCAAAAGATTGATAGTTTCCTTAAATGAACGGTCTTGATGCGCATTTTATGACTTTTTAGAACCACGATTCTTCCAATAAAAGAGAGGGATAGAGCTATTAATACAGATAGCGCTATCTTTTTCAAAACCGGACCGACATGGCTGTACTTCAGAATGGCATTGTACTATTTGCTAAATAAAGTGACTGCCTTTGAGGAGGAGAAACAATTCCCATCGGTTGTATGTTTAACAATTACCTACAACTAGGCCATAAATTACTCTTATTGCTATTTTCACAAAAATAGATTTTGTTAACGACTGCTAGGAGCTCTAATGGTTTTAAAATCCAACTCCTACCCAATAATATGTTCTATTCTTTAATTAGTAGAAAAAGGACCTTTTCCTCCAAAGTTACATAAAGGAAATTTGATTTTTCACCTTGTGAAGTATTTTAGTACTTAATTGATTGAAGACTGCTTCAAAGTACCTTCCAAAGCTTGTCTATTTCTAGCTTCATAGTTTGTAATGTGCTATTTATTTTTAGTTTTAGTAATATGATCGACGATTATTGTCGTTTGAGGTGGTGCTTTTGATAAATATGTATTAGGTTTTGTATCTTCTTAGTAATTAGTATTAACTTTGTCAATATTATATGTATGTTATATAAGGTACCTATATAGTAGGTATAATGGGGTAAGATGACTACCTTTTTTTATGTCCGTCAGATAGATAAAAATATTAGACACGTATTTTTATTTCTTTCTTTACATAATCAAAAACTCACGACGATACATTATTTGAAATGTCACTGACGTCACGATTTTGTACATGTGCGAAAACATTACATCATTAGCCCCCACTCCTGAACTTGGATTCGCTTTATCTACATAGTACATAGTGTTTTCTTATTTTTAAAAGTAAAAAATACCTCTCCAATATTTTTTCATTCTTACTGATAGTCTAAATAGATTTTGTCTTTTGATACACTCGCTTACATGCCAGATTTACCGGTGTTTGGTATGTGTACATCATAGGTTTATGTTCAGAGCAAAGAACGTCTCGGCTCTTGGAATTTTGTTTGGAAATACTTAGGTAGACATTTAATTTTATCTCTAAAGTTTTAAACCTAACGGTTTAAGGAAATAGAGGCAACATTTTTTTTTTCTTTTTTTATTGATACAAAACTGTGAGAAAATCATTAGCGCTTCCTCGAAAATTAGAATATAGTTTAATCCTATTTTTATGGAACATTCTAAACGATGAATGTGTTATTGTGATGTATTTAACATGAACGTTTGAATCAAAATTTTATACGTTTTTACATTTTGTAATAAAATAAGTAAAACATTGTTTTGAGTTTGATTTCAATATGTACAACTTAACTCCTTTTACCCTATTCACCTCCTTGTAGGGGAAAGATGGCATAGTCAGATAAAATGACATACCAGCCAGCACTAGCAGTATTCTTATAAATATTTGCGCTAAAGATGAACCTGCAACAAGCGTGCCCATAAGTTTTGCTAGTAGTGAAATTCAGTGCAAGGGGCAACAGGGATTAGAGTGGCTAAATCAGACTGCTTCTTGATTTTTTTTATTGATGAATGATTTTATTGAGTATTAGTAATCACATACATTATTTTGGTTCCAGTAGTCACTTAAGACAGGCACATTAGTGAGTCCCCGTGAACTGAATTACAATAGGCTATTTGACACTATGAATATTTTTGTGATTATTTGCTTTAAATGCATAAAATGAGAGTTTTTCATGTGAATCACATCATTTTTATTAAAAATTAAAACAATTAATATATCCAAAAACACAAAAATATGTTTGGCTATTTGTTTCTCGCGCCACACATTGAGAAACGACCCGGATTGGCTAATGTTATAATGACGTCATCCGCGCGTAAACATATTGTCGGTGGTTGAAGTTTCTATTGTGTTTACAGATATTTTGGCGTTTCTAATTATATTTGCAGCGATTTGTGATATCTTTCGTTTCCCACTTTTGTTTTGCGAGTTTTTCTCGAAATGGACAGCAATTTTATTAAGCAATTTTTTCGGGGGTTTTTATAGATGTATTTGTACAACAGGGTACAGCACACCACTTGTAAGTCATTTTATTGGATTAATCAACAATAAATTACAAATATCCAAACACAAACACCACTGCGGAACCGAAAACCTTTTTTGCTTACGCTTGTTTACGCGCTTGTGACGTCACTCACAAAGAACGACACCATATTGTTTGAATAAAGCGTTTCGGCGGCTTATTTGAATTTTGAATTTTTATTTGCAATTTTCTTACGAAATACGTAATTTCTTTTTGAAAAAATTTTATGGGTGAAATTCTTAACCGTAACCAAGTAATTCAAGATAGAAATTATAAATCTGTCAAATAGCCTATTGATATTCTTTAACCAATTTTAGTAAGTACTTCTTACAATATTCTAATAAATTAACCTTTTTTCCAGTTTCTGATTGAGAAAAGAAGCAAATCTGAACGGAGAATTCAAATAAGTTTTTATTTTTTTCTTTAAAAAAAAACAAAAATATAAGTATTGTATTTTGTCTGTAATAAATAGACATTTAAATAAATAGTAACTTACCGCCACCGCCAATTTTTATGGAAGCGGATATTCGAATTAGCATAGATAACAGAAACGTGCATGAAAGCATCAACGTCTAGAAATAATTATTTTTGTAATTTATGCGGCTATGAAATAAATAAAATATCAGAATCATACTAAAAACTCAGAAACTTATAATGTTCCAAATTCTTAAAAGCATAAACTGACAACGACAATAGTTTCCTTTTGGAACGCACTCTTATTGTCTATATAAATAGTGACGTTCGACGTCACCTAACTTTTAAAGATTTTAAACTTATTTTACAATTATTTTATAATTTTGGTGATAGTCAATATAGTAATTAATAATTTGAATACTAGTTTTTATTAGTATTTAATAACCATAGACGAAAGGTACATAGGTACCTAACGAAATTATGGACGTCACTTGATAAACTCGTAGATGATGTCATTCCAGTCAAAGACTAAGCACAAACAGAATTATAATGTTGTAAAAGTTGCCAGAGTAGTCATAATACTCATAACATTTATGTAGCTCACGTTTTAGATTTAGCTTAAAATCCCTATAGTAGTAGTTCCTAAAATAATAGTAGTTCTACGTCGTATTAGCATTTTATCATCTTTTTTTAATTAATAGAAATATTTCGTGTTTGTACACGTAATACAGATTTCAGGGTCCTGGTTAAGTGGTTAAGACATGACGTAGTCGTTTAGCAGAAGTATATAAAATATGTAAATAACTTTATTAAATAAAGCATAGGAATATTATATATTATTAATAGCAAGGGAATTATTTTTCATTTTGTTTCTATCAATCTTTAGAGTGTGACGCGTCTGACATCTATCTGATTTAACTAATCTGTGAGATGAGCGGTGCGAAGGTGGATGCTTTCGCGGACGGTCTTTCGCTTCGCCTTCGATGCCGTGTTCGTACTCGCAGTCACGGATGATATTCCAACGAAATCTACATGAATAGCGATTATCTTTAAAACTTATATCACAGGTGTTATGTTATTAATCTTGAAAGTGGGTTTAAAAACTGTTTGTCAAGTGTTTGTGTTGTGGGTTTAAATCGGTATTGAGTACGATTGGCTACGGTCCCGCATCCCAAGTGATATTTTGTGTGTGCCGACGATTTATGTGTATAACCGGGCTTAAAAATCATCTCTGGATTCCTAAAATAAGGTATGTTGTTTGGTTATTTCATAAAACTGATTAGATTCTTTTTTAGATCTATGTTCCAAGTTCCAACAGACTGTGCCGAATTTTGGAATGGTGCACTTTGCTCTTTCTTTTCGTAGTTTGCACTTTCTGTTATGTACGTAAAAAAATCTTTATTAACTACATAACGTAGTCTATAATTTATCATTTCATTTTGTCAGAGTAATTGCTTTCAATTGGCTTAAAGTAGTCTGTTGTTTCGTTCCCGGTATCTCGTTACATTTGGGTAACGCCTTGAACGAATCACCGCTTATATTCGGCAAAGACGCTATCGTTTGGTGTATACTCTCTAAATCATTAGGCAAACTACAAAACAAAATTAATATTGTCTTAGAATATTGAGTAAATTGCAAAAACCACTATGCATTGCAAAACATTTTGTTATTACCTACATTTTTATACATTTATTATTGTATCGTTTTAATTTTTTCAACATTTTAGTTTTTTTAATGTGAATTCTGTTCTGAAAATTCAAAGTACCTAGTTTGAATTCATAAGATTGTAAAACAGAACATTTTATATTTATAATAAAAATAGACCATACCTTCATGTTTTCAAAGATAATATCATATCCACTTTCTGATTCAAATTATGTGTAAATGAAAACAAATATTACAATGTTTTTTTACATCCAACATACATTTTCAAGTTTTTATTACAAGTACATAATTTCCTAACAAATAGCATTGGGTATTTAAATTCAGATAAAAAATGTTATCACCATTTTTATCATTAAGTAATATAAAACAGATAGGTAGCCAAGAATTAATAATATTATACTATATCTTATCTAATAAATTTACAGAGTCAATTTGAGTTTAAGTTTTCTAAAATGTTGGTGTCTAATTTTAAACCTGTTTATTATATTTTAAAGAAAACATGATGAATTTCTGTAGATTATGCAGTATGTAGTAAGTAAACTATTTTTAACCAATTATATGATTGCAACACATTGCATCATAGGATAGGGTCATCTTAAGTGTACCAAACATTTAATATAAATTGAAAAATCTGCTTAGATAGCCAATATACTAGTGATAGTCTAAATTTAGTAAAAAATTCAATGCACTTGAAGTAAAACTTAAAATAAACTGTATGATAACAACTAACTTGGTATGTAAACTGTTGCAGTGACTTACTTATAAATAAATAATATGTAACAAATTTTGTAATCAAAAGATTTTCAGAGCTGACTGCCTACTATCCCTACTTGGAATGGCACTGTCATCCAATCACATTATATTTACAAATTAGTTTAAATTATTCACTAAAAATATTTGTTACCTACAATTAAAATACTAAGAAAAGGTTAAGCAGTAAGTATGGTCTACTACCTTCATCCTGTTATTTATTTCAACCATCTTAATAGTGAGTTGAAAAACACAAGATTAATCAAATGTACAAAGTGATTAATGTGAGATTTACATCCATTTTACATTTACCTATTAAATAATACACAAGATTGTTTGCTTGTAGTAACATGTTATGAGCAAGATTTTAAAGACAGCTGCTGACTAGCCAAATTATTCTTAAAGAACATGTTATAACTTGTACAGCATAAGCAATAATTTGATATCTCATTATGATATGCAATATGACATAGTCTCATTAGTATGGCATCAACAAGATAGGGTGATGAGAATATGTATAAAGACTGATTTGACTTTATTGAATAGGTAGGTAATTAACACTGGGTATTTATAAATTCAAAAGCTTTTATTCTAATAAACATTTGGCCTCTATGGTCCCACTGCTAGGCAACGGCCTCGCACCCTTACCTACCAGCAATTTTAGTCCCTCGCTTCTTCCAGCAAATTAAAAAAAAAAACATAGTGTTTCCCACCATTTTTTTGTGGTTCACCATGGCTCTTTTTATTTAATTTTTTTATTATAAGCAACAATAATATTAGAAATGAGAAAGTGGTATAAAAAATGTTACAGCCAAATAATTATTTTTAATGACATCATTAAGAATTATAAATTTTAATAACTATTACTCAGAATTGGGTCATTACACATTCATTTGAAGTATAAAACCTATAGCTAGTAAACAGGTGAAGTGTACAGTAATTATTTATCTTGGTTAGCTATTATGTTATCAGCAATGCAAGTGGGGCGTGACTGTATGTGTTACTAAGCATCGGAATATTTCCTATTGATTCTCCGATTATGTGTATGCTTATTTGTTGTACCTAATCTTGTAATAGCTTTTTTTCTACTACATACTTTTATTGGCACTGCTGGGTAAAAAATAAGTCTTCTAACTGTTTTCAGCTTTTTTATCAAGAGGTCAATGTTGTTGTTAGAACATACCTAATTATTTTAGTCTAACTAAAAGAAATAAATATTTATAGTTCGATTTCCATGTTCATGAAGAACAAATTACTTCAAATATTTCTCCAGTTAATAGTGCCTGTATTTTTAAGATATCAAATATTAATTTTACAAATATTTCAACCAAAACAAAGATTTTCACACAATAATGGATGTAAATGATTTAAGGCATAATAATTACTCTCATTCTAACATTAGAAAGCAGATATAGATTAGATAGGAAATAATATTAAAAACTTATTTGAAGTATAATCCTAAATAAATATTGTTTCAATACAAGAAACCAGTATTAGTAGTGTACTTTAATATGAATAGATAAATATTTATTGGATCTACAGAGGGATAATTGATGTGCACACATTGATTTTTCCCTCTAAAGTAATTAAAGTAAGTACTTGTAAGATAGTTCTTAGTTATCCGAGTTACCTTATTCACAATCTTATCTAGAACATAATCTTAAAAAGATATACTTCAAAATACTAAGGTGCATTTTCGGTAACTATCTAACAAACATAGCCTAAAATGTTGAATAATGCTAAATGCCAATAAGCAATACCTGGGCTTTTTTGCTATCTCCAGTTGACAACCAAAGCGATGTTCACTGGATAAAAATAAGGGTAAAAACGCAATGTATTCTCCCAGTATTTTTCGTAAAGAGATTTTCGTTTTTGTTGACAATATATAATAGCAATTAAGCCTGTAGCACTTCTGTAGAAGTCAGTCTGAAAATAACCTTCATTAAACTGGCAATGTTTGTTCATTTAGATTGTAAGTTAAAATATTATCAATTAGCTACCATTGTGTTAATCTTCAAGGTCAAGGAGCACAGCTAGTTAGTTACTAAGTAAACACTAGTAAAACATTGCTTGCTGTCAAACAAAAAAGATCAAAGAGTCATTTACTGACAACTCTTTGCCAAGTCTTTCAAAAGGGTTAGCAAGTAGAGTATGCCCTGTAAATGAGGAAAATTGCCTCAAGCTCTATGATTCTACAGAACGATGATCATCAAAGACTTTGTTTTATGCAGGTACGTTATCTTGTATTTTGGTCTGTGCAAGTCCCATAATTTCAGCAAAACTTTGAATAGAACTTTGAAAACATTATCTACAAATAAACCCATCTGTTACATCAATAATTATGTGTTAATGTATAATTGTATATCATTTGAAGTGGCATAGCGAATGAAAGGAACCTTTGATAGTACGAACTGATAAACAGCTGTTGGAAAATGTCTGTCCTTGCAGCCAGATGTTCAAAGTGCAGGCAGATTGAAATATAAGTATAAAAAATTGTGTAGTTACTCTCTTGCTCTTGGTTAAAACTTAACATTAAATTCTTTCAAGAAAACCCGTTTTTAGTAGAACAATGTTTAAGAACAAAACAAAAACCAAGTCTGCTTTGACTTGTTTTATTTTTAAGCAATAATTACATAATTCATGTAAAAATCTGTTGTGTTACGAATGAATACCTTCTTAAATACAATTTCATCCGATAATTAAAAAAGTATTGATACGACGAAGGGATACTGAAAGACAAGATTAATTAAATAAGTACTTATTCAAGATCTCTTTAGACTTAGCAATCACTGAAAAAGCGCAGCATGTGACTGTTCAAATTAGAATTTTTAAGCACGTTTCGGACTCAAAATTACTTACTTTTCGCTTTGGAGTATCCGTTTTCATCTGTTCTTTTCCTTTTAAACATTTTTCCTGTTTAATTTTAGTGGCTTTCTAATTCCTACTTCCTTATTTTACATCCACGGATCTAGCCTAATTACCTGAAATCCGAAAAACAGAAATTAAACTCGCGACGAAGTAATCAGAAAGTATTAAAGTCGCCAGGAATAAAAAAAAAACATGAATAGTGTTCTTTGTTTCTGACTCATTTAGATTAAGGAATATGTTATGAGGATCTTGTTTCGTGAACACCCTGTCCGAATATAACTTGAACAATGTTTGTATGCAAAACGTGATTTTAAACGTTTTCAGTTAAAGGCACGTCCGCAAGTCCTTCGTTACATCAGCATCGACATTGTAGTATCTTAACACAAATATTACAATGCCATTCACATCGTTTATGGTACCTAATTCTCTGCCTTCAATACAAGCTTAGTCGATTTATTTGCTTATCAACGTTTACAAAGTATCTAGGTATGTGGAATTGTAGTTATCATCCTAAAACTAGTTTTTTTTGCAGACGTAATATCACATAATTATATCAGAACCCCCCTCTATACTTAAGTGTTGGAAAGAAGATGTTGTTTTCTTATACAACCTTAGTCAGAATCCAAAACATACATAAAAAAATATTTCGGTGTGATGTGTCTACAAATGCTGAAATATCGTGCAAAACAGAAATGAGGAACACGAAACAACTAAAGAGGATTGCTGCTGCCCTATCTTTTAACAACCTAAGCAATGTAACTCCAGAGTTATGTAAAAATAACAAACGTGGATTCAATCGGTACGATATACTGGCATTTTATTCCGGTAAATTTAAGGGATCCTACAAAAGTTTACAAAACACTTCCCTGTTGACCTTATTGACATACATTTATGATCCAGAGTTTTAGGGGCGTCGAGTCCTGCAATTTGAAAAGGGCGGATTATTCCCGCAATATTTCAAGGGCCTCCTTTTCTTATACCAACTTCGTTATAGTCAACCTTTCCTTAATTTCTTTAAGCAATTTCGCCTGTCGTCGTCTACTCAGGGGGTAACGGGGTTTGCGTGGCGCGTCCCGCAAGGTCGGTCTGCCACTCAGTGGGAGTGAGAGGGGTGTTCTAGTGTTCACAACTTCTTGACACAGATATATCCAAAAAACATACTTCCAAAAAGATGTTAAAAATTATTCATTTGAAATCGTAAACAAAACAGCAACGACATTGCATTGCTAGTTTTTTTTAAAACTCTCATCAATGAGATTATGCATGATGATATAAGAAATGCTAATACCCTGCTATAAAGGGTGTATTACACAGGGGTGGCGAGCTGGCGGGGAGGGGCGTGCGTGCACTAGGGATATGCGGCCCGCCGGCGCCAGGAGTCCGATCGATATTCCGGCCAACAGCTCACTCTGTCGAGTTGGAGCCGCGACGCGCTTGTGTGCCGTGCCGTTCTAAGTTTCGTGCTCGTGTGTTCGTACCTTTAGTATTTTATAGAACCTGAGTGTAGTGGATTTATACGTTTGGATAAACGTACGGAGATGAGATAGTCCTCGCTAGCTATCGGTATGTATGTGGTTTGCAAATTTCCATGAATGAGGCCACCGTTTCATTTAGGGCTACAGGTTTCCGGTGTTGAGTGTCTATGTTACTTGTACAAAGATCAATAGTGAGGTTTACGTAGTGATGTCACCATTGCCGATTTTGTATTTTGAGTTTATATTTTAACAGTATTGATTTTAATACCTGTGCGTAAGTATAGTGACGTTTTTTAATAACATAATCTGCAGACATAGCTCCGTATTTGTTTTTATCGATAACCCGAATAGATATCAATAACATTAGCAGCCAAGGAGATAAGTAATACTTTTTTGGATTGTTTTTCTGATTTTATTTTCCTCACAGGGTTGAGAGAGAGAGCTGTTAAAAGCTGTTCTTTAATCATGGTTAATCATGTTGAATATAAAGAAAATAGCTCATTAATCCAACCAGTTTAAAAGATTGGCACTTAGCCGTTAAGCCAAATTCGGTTGGGATGTTGTCTGCTTACCAGTCGTCTTTGACCCATTTAATTTTCATGTCTTTTAGTGGCGCTGTGTACTTTAATAATTTTATCCCACTCTGTTAATTATTCGTTAACCCTCTTGACCTGTGTTTTGAGCCATGCATCTGAGACTTTGATGTTGTTTTATCTTGACGGATTCTCCAGACGGAATTTGCCGGGTACGTTCAGAAATCTGTCGTTATTTGCAGAGCTGTGCGCCCCGCCCCCTGCCGTCATCGAGGTCACTCGCGCAGACGTACTGATCAACTGTCCGATACTGGTTAATGTTACAGTCATAACGTCCCGATTTACTAATCACTATCTACGATCATTTTTCTTGTTAGATATCTTTTTAATATATCGGTTTTGGCAAACATTTTCACTAAAAAAACCTGATCTGTGCCATGATCCTATTTTTTTTGTACTGTTTTTGAAAGCTTCATCTCAAACGTCATATTTAAATCTTTTACCGACCTTGCTTGAAACACGCTCTTAACAGATTAGACCTAGCGCTATAGCGAACACCGGACACACTGTTACATCGTATGATATCATACACTAGGCCATTAATTTATTGTGTTTGTTATGATGTCATACTTATCTCAAAGTCAAACCTTTTCGTATTATGTACAAAACAGTCTAAAGAATTTGAAAAATACTTGATAAGACTACTTGGGATTTAAAGCCACGCCCTTTTGTTTTGTAGCGGCACAGATAGTAAATAGTTCTAGTAATGACCGCAATGACTCAGAGAGGCATGCTTGCCATGATAATGAGATGTAGCGCAGTGGACTGCATCTGTTAATGACAAAAAGTAATAGGTGAGGTCATCTTGGACCTGGTCACATTATATGATTGTGACCATTCATCCGAATATTTTTATATTCAGTTTAATCTCATTGAATTTTTCTTCAGTGTACTAATGTTTAGTCCGCGGTCCGAGTCGTGGGTGGCAGACATCTAATTCAGTACGATGATGGCTCACATCGCCGCAAAATATTCCTTCGCGCACTTTATAAAAGTGAATCTTACGTTCACTGATTAGCATAAATCGTGGGTTTGTTTATCTCGGTTTAAATGGTTTTAAATTTGTTGCTTCAATATATTACACTGGTGATTATGGAACCTTTACGAAATTGCGAAGAGATTTACCAAAAGTAGTAGGCATCTAAAGTTATTATATGATAGGTACCTTATTTAGTCTATTTACATTTTTTTTCTGCAATCTCGTTTGACGTTTTTGTTGGTTGATATTCTTCAATTTGATTTAATGTCGTCTTATATCTTTACCGTTCTTTTACATTGCCCTGAGAAAGTCTTAATAAAAAATAAATAGGTACCTCAACCTACCTTTTAAATAAATAGCTTTCAAAACAAAAAGTATACTGTGTAGTTTCTTTATTCATTTAGTTTTAAACTTGACTGGAACCTATAATATGCTGATTGCGTAAGAGTTCATTACCGGTTTTTAAGGATATGAAGTGGGTTTAATTGTAGTTTTATGAAGTCAACAGCGGCGCATACTGTTATCTGTCCCCCAGTTTGTCATGTGACCTTTCTATTGACCCAAAAGCTACCATCTTGATATCATAATGGTTAGACTAATTGTTTGGTCTTGGTATTTATAGCTCCAAAATTGAAGTAGAAGCTTGACAAGTAAACACAGGGCAAAAATAACGACATTATTGGTAATAGACATGATAATGTTTTACTCTGTGTGTACGTGCATTTGCATTCCAAAAATGGCTTATTTTTATCAGTAATGCACTCAAAGCTGATAAAATGATGACAAAACAGTGTTATATTTAATATTCATACGAGATATTATGTGGGTAGGTACCTACTTCGAATTTACATATAAAAAACACTATTACTTATTTATCTCAATACGTTATTTACTATTTATACTTACCTACTATATTTATAATTATGTTTTGTTAACAGGTAAGTCTTCGGATGACATAATGAAACCTTGAACGTGACACAAATAATGTGAGTCATCATCAATAAAGTCAATGCGTTATAAAATAAGAAGAGATCATTTTTATGACACCATAATCATCATTATGAAGTATGGCTACAAAGTTTCTTGAACACAAACTTACGGTTTCTCAAGAATCCACGTGTACTTTTTATAGAAATCTAAATTTAGAGAGTTTTGTCCAGTACGTACAAAATCGAGCCGTGAAATACTGGACAAAGGTAGCTCCAATAATCGTTAACCACGAAATATTAATAAAATAACAGAAAAAAAAAATGTTTTCATAAGATTAAAAAAAGCTAGCACTATAGATACAGTAAAGAAGGATAATAACGATTATGTGCTAGATCTCCTTCCATTTCATTACCTTTTAAAAAAAGATTTCGAACTAAAAGATTACAATTTTAAATCCCATAAGGAAAAATGTCGTAATTAATTGTAATCACCTAAAACCACTGTCGTTAAACTACAAGAAATTAATCACCTATTGCGTGCTAATGAAGGAACGTGAACTGTGTAGTACGTACAATGAATACGAATTCCTCCTAAGAATGTTTGTCATTTATTTGCTTTTAAAGAGACAAAGCCGAAACGACCAGACAGATATAGCTAAGAGTTTCAAGCTTGTTTTGAACTTGCGAGAGCAATTTAGTTCGAAATATTTCCCCTTTCCATTCGATGGTATCTAAAACGAAATTACAACGGTCAAAGTCAGAGGCCTTTTCACGGCTGAGTACAAAAAGCGTTAATGGTACTAACAAAGGGCCACGCTACCACAAGCTTTCTACTATTTCTGTCAACAGTCCGTCATTGTACTCAATTCTTTGTTTATTATTTGATTCGGTGCGATTTCGATTTTATTACTTTGGAAGTATTCGACTGTGTGAAGGTATCCGTCTACTTTCTTACATAACATTCTGTTGTGTTCGTCTATTTCCTACTCGTAGTAGTAATTTTTGCAAATTGCCAGTAAAAGTATACTATTAATAATTTGATAATTGTCGGTAGTTAATAGTTTTGGTAATTCGGAAACTTTCAGAAGAGAACTAATAATTTTAACATTTCACATAACACAGAACACATGTAGCCCAATTAAAAAAAAGAAAATCGGACTTACTAAGGTCTTTAAGCATTTTATATTTTCAAAGTAAGACGTTAAAGCAATTGAAGTCCGCGTTTAATATTCCGGCAGTGGAGTCCTGAGTCCCGCTCTACCGGGGTCGTCGACCTCGAATCCAGTCCATGTCTTGCACTCGCCGACTCACGTAACAACCGCTTTCTGAACATACACAACAGCACACGTATGTATTGCATGTGCTCAACGAAAGAGCTGCGTAAGTTGCCTGTTCGCGAGATTCACTTATCTGAATCATATTTTTCATTTTGCAAGAAATTAACTTACTTATCTTGTATAATGATATGATAGAATCGATAAAAAGCAAATTAACATTAATGTAATCGATTTTGCGGCTGCTTACCACAATATATCGATTTTTACAATCAAATTGTAAAAATTACTTACATAGTTTTTATATCTGATGCCAGGGTAAACGAAAAAGCTCGTTGAATTTTTAGATCAGGTCGAACTGACAGCAATATTACAGTAAAACCGGTTTCACTATTATATAGCTAAGTGCTTAATTGTCTGCTTCCAAATCTGTGGTTAGAGAATCTAAATTCTTGGTAGCTTTCTAATTTCAGTTAAATTATTACGTTAAATAATTTAGCTTTGTTTAATTATACTTAATTTTCTATTGTAGGTAGTTAGAAACATTTACAAGATGAATTCGCGCTAACTCGTGCCCTTCCGTGCAGAGAAAGTTCCATTCATTAAAACTCGAATCATTTTCTAATACTTTTTCCACTATCCTCGTTCATCATTCTTTGTTGTTGAAACTAGTTCTTGACTTTTATAATTCCGTTTATTCTAAACTACTTTCATTTCATTAATAAATCAATCAGTATCAAAAAATGCAATTGCAGTTGGTTATGGAATCACGAATGTTCTTGTCATAAAATAACCGTTCGTTGCTGTTTACGCACAATAAAAACATCGAAATGTCATGAAAATTGAATAGAGCGGTTAATTCACCGGAACAATCTGCTGGCTGTTGAACATCAATTTGATGCAATCATGTCGGATTGTTCACTAAGCTCTGTGCTCTTCGGATACATTATAACGTTGTCATGAATGGACTGTGAATCCGTGATGTCATATTACTAAATTGGAAACAATGACAGCAATTTTATACAAACCACAGAGGTTAGGCTATCTTGGTTCTATTTCATGGGAACTAGATAATATAAGAACATAGTGCCTACGATGCATGGGCGACGGTGATTACGGCAGAAAAAGATACATGTCGTCAGATGTAGAAAAAAACATTCATAAGGTCAAGACTAAATACATTGGGCATGCAGACTGTAAAACTAAACAGTTAATAAATACATCGAACTAGCAGTTGAATGTACCATACTTTATGGTGCATTGTGTTATTTTAACGCGAGATTATTGCGATGCTCCACTCATCAAAAATTTTAATATCGCGCCGAGGTCAGTGCTGTAACGAACTAGCAGTTGGAATAAGTAAACACAAACTTTATTTTGTTCAGACTGCTGTTCACACAATGGAAGTATTCACAAGTCCGAACTTTCAAGTTCCTTCTCCGAATTGTAAGCTTCAAATTAAGCTTGACCTACATTTCCATTACGTGTTTATTTGTTTTAAGTAATTTACGTACTGATCTGATACTGATGACTCATGCTTGGACATTGTAATAAGGGAATTAAATCTGGAAGTCATTAAGCTCAACATTATGTTGTACAATGAGGTCATCAAAAGTTAGTACCAAAAGTAACGGTACCACGGCACTTCACGAATAGTTTCAACAGAAAAATGCACATAATAATCGTTTTACTACTAACTGACTACGATATAGCTTAGGGTAATAAATTTTTCACAACAATACTGGGCAGACAAGATGAAGACCTTTTGACGTTTAGCGTTGAATACTGATTTCTCCAATACTATATGTACCGCTAGTATGAATATTATGGAAAGTGTGTTCACGAGCATTTGCACAAAGAATTCCATTGCTAACTCATGACTTGTGAATAATTCATAGTGCGTTATTAACACGAACGGCTACCATACAATAGTTACCTATTTTCTTTTCTCAGAATGGATGTGCCGTCGATTCTAATGACGCGGCAATTGCAATTATATGAAAAGATAAGCAGACCTAATTTTCTTTGGATTATAAATTTAAATTGATTACAACAAGATAAGATGCACAAAATGAAACCTGACAAGGCGAGTAAAACTGGCGTGGAGAGATTTCCGTACGTTGTTACTTTAAATACTGTCAGACTTCTTATAGGTTTTCCTGTAATCTCTTCATATATAAGTAAGAAACTATTTTCTGCGTGTCCTATTTTCGTTTCTTTTTTTTTAATTTTAGTCCTTCTGGTTTCGGAGATAACATTTTCGCTGGTGGTAAATTTTCGCTTTATTTTTGTAAATTACTTTACTAAACTTTATAGTTTACAAAACTTTTATTTTTATTTTACATTTGAACCCAAGAGTGGACTCCATGTTTAATATTCATTTATATACGGTATATGTTTGGTCTTTGGACTTGCATAATAATACCAGATTTCGACTCATTCGAACCTCTTATTCGCTATGGGACAATAAACTATTCCCGTTTCACTCCATAATAAAAATCGAACCAGTCATTGCTGTGCAAATTGGCTTTGATAGACGGACGCACAGACACACGAGTGATCCTATTACAAGGGTATTTTTTTTTTTCTTTCGAGGTACTGCTGTTCCCTATAACAATGTTCGATAGCTCGTTATCCATATTATTAATATTCGATCTCTTGTGTAGGTGTTGCAATGGTTTATTTTATTTGATAGAATTACTTGTAACCTGATACTTGTATGATTGCCAGAAGAATAACCAGCTGCCCATTTGTTAAATTCAATATTGATTGCTTAAAAATCGACAAGCATAGAATTTTTTGTTATTTATGATACTGGCATTCCTAGTACTATCTTATAAACATTATGTATAATAAATAAAACATTATAGTTTTTGGCAACTTATCAAACCGTGGGTTTCCATGCAATTTCTATGTTCGCATTTATATTTTTGTTTTAAGAATTGCCACTTTTCTCTTCGAAGGATGTGATGACGTCAGGAAATAGAATAATGCATCATTAAGAACAATTTACAGCTTGTTGTTCTCTTTTATGTCCCAGTATCATTTAACATTTTTAAATGACTGAGTACACAAGCCTACAACCCAAGTTGTTGATTCTGTCGTCTGTGTATAATTTTTATGATCGCTTCGAGTTATATTGACCCAAATAGGCGATAGCGTCATCACTCTGGCGAGGCTGGCGTCTTACTTGTAGGCGTGGCAAATGCAGACAGCGCCGCTTGGTAAAATAAAAGTGAAAAATAAATAAACCCTCATCACTAGATAGCAGAGTTCAAAATAATTCGAGCAATATAACTCTAGAATGCTTTATAAATGTGTTTTTAAAGTAAATATTACTGTTTTTTATTCTCACGGCGGTTGGAGTGTATTGTGCTGTAGACTTATCGCGTGTTACACTCGTAGAGGTGGATTGGATGGTAGCGTGCAGTGCATGTGTTGCCATAAAACCGGTCGGTCGCGCACAAACAACAGGGCCGGCCTTCGCCGCAGTTGCCGACGCCCGAGGTGACGTCACTGCGCTTATGTCATACCATTACCATCTATGATTGTATGCTGTAGCCAAATTGACCTGCAAACTTAACACATGTCTATGCGAATCATTTTATTTAGAAGGACTGCCTCATTGCCAATAATAGAGGAAGGGGTGGTAATTTGGAACCCTACTTTGTTTCTTAAGTATTTTAGAAAAACTATTTAACTAATCATTTCGAATAAATATTTTATATACTAAAAAACTTATTAACTTTTATATTAGGAACGAATTAACGAAATAAAACCACTCATTAAGGGAAATAATTTGCTTTATTGAAAAATTGAAAAAAATGTGTTCGGAGCTCTGGTGCTGGTATTATGGAACCCGGGTTCCAAATTACAAGTATGGAATAAATTTATTTACAAAAATCACAAATATAATATTCTGCGTCGCATCCTGAGCATTCAATATGTGCCCACAACCCACATGATTGGCACTGAATCCAAGTTTCACCACGTCGATCATTGGAGTAATTTTCAGAGCATAAAATGCAACAAGCGTCATCTTCGTTTGTGGGCTGGGCATGTGCAGTAGCATTTTCTGACACTACAGTGTCACCTGAAGAAACTGATGATTGAGAATCCGATGATGTAGATTCCTGTCTGCTCGGAGGAGTTCTAGAAGAGTTTGCTGTTCTCTGCCTACCACTACGTCCACGAGCTCTTCCCCGGCCTCTTCCTCTCTGCGCTATAGACTTGATTGACTCCTCGAGTTGCTGTTTATAGGGAGATCCGGTCAATAAAGTAGCAGCAGATGACTTGCGGCCTCTGTTAGATTTTTTATTCTTTGGTGTCGGTACCGGTAAGATATCTTATTATTCAATCATATTATTCCTGGCCCAAGTTTTTCTTTTCGACTTCGGCTTTGGTGACAATTGAGTTCGAGGCATGACTGGAATCAGGAAAAAAGTGATGTTAATGCACTGCGGGTAATTTGGAACCCGGTTCCATATTACCCGCACCTATGGGGTTCCAAATTCAAAACCTTACTATGTTATCAAATAATTAAGAAAACTAAAACTCGTTAAAACAAACCTTAAAACTTACCTGTGACAATTTGAACTTATGCGTAAAGTACTTCCCTTAACACCCACTGTATTAGTTTTAGACTAAAATAAAAACTTTTGACAATATAAACGAATAAAAGAAAAAACATTTGCCGGTGACATAAAATTTCAACTTTGAATGACAGGTTCAAACTCGATGCAAAACTGGCGCTAGTGGCAGTGAATACATTCTATGATACCAGTTCAACGTAATTGCATAGTTTTTTAACAGATTTCGCTGTCTGTTTCTGAGATATTAAGGGGTTCCAAATTAACAGCGGGTTCCAAATTACCACCCCTTCCCTATACATTCACTACGTCAGATATAAAGATTTTGACCGTCATCAGATTTTCTTTGATTTAAAGATGATTCGTTCGGTATGACTGTAGATTACTGACGCTAGAGATTTTATTTAGAACAATAAGCATTTATCACAGCCAGTATCGCCAAATGTGTTAGCTAAGAGTTACAAGTACCTACTTATCGGTTGTAATCAGACAGTTTTTTTATCATCCATTTTATCTTCTAGCCTACTGTAGCATCATAGAATCTCTAACATAATCACCATGTTCCTTACCAAGAGCCTCTTATATAATTGTAATTATTGTAAGTCTTGAGCTTGTTCTTTTAAGCAAATAAACACCTCAACACTAAGTCCGCATTGCGTTACCGCGTTTGGCACGCATTTTTTATGAAACCTTTTTAATAGGAGGGATATTAATATTTCTCTTTAAAACAAAAAAAAAAACAAACGGGTTCGAACCCTTTACTTTGTGTTTATACTTTGCGCTCTCTCGCTCGTTTCCATGAGTCCCATATGGCGGTGGGGTAAAGCTAACATCGTAATGACGTCGGTATTATAATATACCGGGCGTCGTGGTTGGCAACAAATGAGCCGCATCCTACTCTACAAAGTTCAGTGGCGACTCCCACGCGCTAGACTCGTTGACTCCTATCTTACCAAGGTGATGGTGCAACCATAGTAATGACCAAATTTTATCATAGTAAATTGTACAATTGGCGTCCTAATAAAATAAATGTTGCTCTGGTTACGAAGCTACATCTAAATATTACGACGAATCTATTGTTTATCGTAATATTTATATTTTGTACATAAATGTGACGACTGGAGCAGAAAACATTGAAATCATTGGCCTCGATTCAAACGTTCTCAAAAGTTTCTAAACAGTAAGTTCTATAAATACGTACGAGTTTTCGTATAGTCGATTTTATATAAAGAAACGTACTTTCCTATGTCCGGTCAGTGACGTGTGAGCGAATTGCCACACTGCTAATTCACGGGAAATCCCAGTCCCAAGGGATCGATAAAAGCTCTATCACGACAGTGTAGCCAAGTACTTAGTGCCCAGTTTTCACACAATGTGACTGCAGTGTTTCCCTTAAACATTAAATCTCAATGGTTTACAACAACTAAAATGATTAGTCGTTATTTTTAGAATGGCACTCCGATTTCATCGCTTCAAATTAGCAATCTAATTGTAAACAGTTAGGAATTTCTCTAATGGGTACTGGTCCAGGTACTATTTGAACCGGATATCCTTTTGTTTCTGCGGCGCAGTCATGTTTCGTGTCAGTGATGGTATTGTTTATTATTTATAACAGGCGGTTGTGGCTCGCTTGGGAGGGGAACATTTTCACGCAAGGGAGCGTTCTGATTACGACAGCTAATTAGCTGCGTGGTCGTCGATGGCGAGGCGGAGCGTGGCTTATGCTTTGATGCTTTGTAAACACAAAGTGAAGTCGTAGCTACATACCATAACTAAATACCAACGAACATATCGTAATAAACTTATCTTAAATTTAGCACAGGGCCCTTTATACTTGAAATTACCGTCGCTTTGCAAAACAAGACGCTACCTTAACAGTAATACGGGTTTTCTTACTACTTATGGCGAATGAGTATCGAATGTGTCCTGCATATGTGAAACCGTAGACCAAGGAATGTGAACGTTGCTCTTTCTGCAAGATTCGTTTGAAATGGTTGCTACCTGGTCGGTCACTATAGAAAATAAATATTTTATTGTAATTCGTTAGTTAGTGGAGTTAGCAGTGTAACACACGCGACTCGACTTCGGGCGCGGTTCTATATTTGGGTTAATGGATTCGTCCGCGAACCGCCACCAGCATGGGAAGTGCCTGTTAGCTGGTTCGTCCGCTCCTACCAGTTCCAGGCCGCATGGCCAAGACCTACTTTACTTTTGATAAGATTCACAAAAACCACCTGCAAATAATACTGTAAGACTTCGTTATAAATGTTCTGACAATTCAGTCTTCAAATCAATTCTGTCTCTACTGTTTTCATTATACACTTTCGTAGTTATGAAATCGTGTTTGAATAGCAAGAATAAACTTAAAATGGAAAGAAAATGTTAACAGCTTTTGGGTGTTTTGTCGAGTCCATCTAGCGTCCACTTTTGCTTTGTTAATGGCTCTAAATTTAGAGCAGAATGATGTCAGAACATCGGAAACTGGAAATCGTGTCACTGCAGATTTGATTTCAACACTTATTTTTTTTGTACAAAAATATATCATGAGGATTTATTGACGTTGAAGTCAGCGTATGTCATAAAAATAAGTATTTATTTAATACTTAGTATACGTTCATTGTAAACAAGAAAGGAATACAGAGAAGCGAGTTAAAACATGAAGTTTAATTAAAAAAACAAACAGAAGCATCGACTGCTCACTGTGGTTAGAGTGCAGCACAAAGTGGCAGGTTGTACGCGATCAACAACCGTCCTACTGTGACTGTGACGGCCCGTAAATACATCCGTACATAAAAATGTACAGTTATTCTTGGCTGATTGAAAATAGACTTTATTGCTAACAATATTAAAGCCACAGCAAATGACGTTTTTAACGGGATGGCAATGATAGAAATCGCAACGCTTCCTGCGGTTGTAGAATGGGAAATGAAAATGAATGCACATAATTATGAATGAGTTACGATAGAAGTGTATTTGGTGCGGTTGTAATAGGGACTGTTGACACGGATTTAAAGAGAATAACTCTCATTGACTGTTAGTACTTTTTCTCTTGACAAATCAGTTGTTAATTTACCGGAATACTTAGTTTAATTACCCCGTTAACTCACATACTCTTTTCAATCCCACCATTCACCATCGTCATATTTTGTTTATTTTAACATTTTACATCAGTATTTTCATTATCAGCCTGTTTTGCTAGAGACTGTCATATCAGCTTAGTTGTTAGTTTCTAGTAGAGTAACGGTGTTGGCGGTCCTATACTTAACTCTTTACATAATAAAAGTAAACTTGAAATAGCGTAATGGTATTTGTAACTTGTAAGTCATACGCCATAAAGTAAGTGAATTATTTCTACTTTATGGTGTAAAATTTTCTATGATGTGGCTAGGGTAATTTATAGGAAAGGTATGTATCTCTGTAGTTAGTAGTTAACGACATGTTGAAGCGTTAGTAAACAGGCGTGTAATGTAAAATTATGATGCCCGCCTTATTGTCTTTATAGATAATTATAATTAATTAATGGAAAGGATAGTTTAACGAGTAAATGATTACTATTTGACATAGCTATTAATGTTCGACCATTACGTTGATTAATAGAAATAATAATTATAGGTATAAATGGGTAAAGGTGTAGTATTAATAAAGTCAAAATTATAGTGAACCATAAGACCATAATGCATCGTTTAGTAAAAGTATCCTTTTCAGTCCCGGGGAATGAATCAGGTTATAAATCAAAACGATACTCATTCAAATCTTCAAAAGAATACGAATCAAGTGTTTTCGCATGCCATTCTATCCGGCGCAGGAATTTGGATAGGATATCCGCCGCCCAAAGCGGTTCGTCCACTTATGAATGTATGACGGTCGCGCCGCGAGTCCCCTCGCAGTGTAGATAGCATGTCGTCTAGTCATTTACCAGACGCGGCAAACATTGGGGGAGGGTGGCCGATGCTTATACCTGGACTATTTATCACTGCCACGACGCCCGTGCCAAACAACACTTTGTAACTGAGATAAGCAAAAAATTTGAAAGCTAGAAAAAACTCAAGCATCTTTAAAAATATTTGTTCCAATAACTGATAACTTGGTGAGTCATTATTATTTTCGGACTTCTAAATCTGTCTTGAACAATATTACTTACTAGACTTACTACTTTAAGAAATATTTTGATAACACCGGGTTGAAACTTAGCCTTTTGGTTTTACTGATTTTCATGGTGTCTTAACAATTTTTTATATTTGTGCTGGTGACAAGTCACGATAAATATATTTTGTGAATAATGATTGGTATGTGTTGTGCTGCCTACGACGCGTTTATATTTAGTATATTATCTACCATGTAAGCATTCGAATTTAAAACGCTATTTACCTCTGCCGGTTTTACAAAGTTCAAAGTCAGTTTTGTCACTAAATAAATTTTCATACCTTAGAGTTTTTACTTGTTTATTGGTATATAGGCCACTTAATTCTAAGGTATATAGTACCATAATATTAATTAATTATCGTAATGTGTACGGTCAGTGTCTATGTTTGATCAGTGTCACCCAGTTTGCTTTGCGACGTCCTTTTAGTTTAGTAGAACGACCAATCCCTTTCAATGTGGTAATCCAATCTAGAGCGAAATTGCGTACGTCCTATGTTGACTCGGCTCCCTAGTGATATTGCTGGAATGTGCTACGATTCTGACCTTTAGGGCAGGGCACACAAGTGCGCTATAGTTTAGGTGTGTAGAGTTCAAGGGTAGCCAACGCCCCAAATCGTGGAAGAACGTCAAATATTAAAGGTTAAGTAACATAGAATAGCGTAATATAGTTTTAGTCTATATCCGTCACTGATGTATCAATGTCATGTTGGAAATGTTGATATAAATAACTAAATTTATTTTTAAATACTTTTTCGTTACTTCACTCACTGACCTAGCTGGCCATTAGTAATTACAACTGGCTAGACTTGTAACTGTCTGACTTAAAGCGAGTTTATGTTATTAATAATTGCTTAGTGTCTGTATAGCCGTAGTTTATGTGGTTCCATGACTATAATGGCATGGCAGGGTATGGTGTATCGACGACGCCGACGCCATGTCTGCTTGCCGAGGTCATCGACCGCGCCAACTTGCCTATTCGATACACTTGCTTTGTTCGACTTTTGTTGCTTCTTTGATTCGTGCTAGCTAACGCTTAATCTTAGTTTATATAATAGTGCGAACTCAGTTTCGTATCTAAAAACATTGATTATAGCTCTAAGTTAGTTATATTTTTTTATGTAACCATAGAACCCACTCAAACTGAACACTATTTTTGTGTATTTTAAGTGCTTACATTTAGCAAAGAAATTGCAGCCGAAAATCTGATAAACAACATAAAATTTTACTCGAATGAAGGCTGATTATTTCTTGTTAGATTCCCAGCCACTGGTAATAATGGAATCCAATCATAACCGTTCGTCAATCATCCATGTCACTTCTCTGCTTGCATGGTTCCGAAACGCTTCAATTGAACACGGCTACTAAATTAGTCTCGATAAAAATTTAGTCAAAAGTTATATTAGGTCAAAATTGAGATCAATTTAAAATATGTAAGTACCTATTTTTGATGAAAATCTTTTAATTCCTAGTAGGTTTAAAGTTTAAACATACCTATCTAAAGATTCTTGTTGAGTCCTGATATTTGATAGGCGGTGCAGTAGATTGAAGTTAGTACATATATACGAATACTTTGGAAATGTAGAGAAAATATATTAACATGACGTGTAAAGTAATCGAGCTAGTTCACCGATGGTTTGATAACTACGACATTTTGTTATAGTCAATTAAGATAACGTGCTACCGAAAAAGTCTTTAAAATGCAATTTACTTGAGGTCTTAAAATAGCAGTTGATGACAAAGCTTGTAGTAGTGGAATTAATATATAAAATTTGTACCATAATAACCGATGTACGCTATGTCAAATAATGGGTTTATAATTATTTCTTCATACTCTTGATTTATTGTCAAAATTAATGATTAAGTACCTTACTAAGTACTAATTAAAAACTTTGTAAACTTATCTTTTGGTGAAATTCATGCACGTGTAACAAAAACTTAGACAGCGCTTTGACATTCCAAATTATTTATTTAATTTGTTAAACATAACTTGAAGTTATTTGATGTAAATCAATCGCATCTAATCGTCCTTATTAACTGTATGTGGGTAAATAGCGTCATGTGAATGGGTGTTACTTATAAATAGAATGCTAATTATGTAAATAGGACTTCGTGACGGATTGCTACGTGAATACGTAATGGAAAGTGCGAAACCCCAAGCCGTATGTTGTAATGGTCATTTATTCTTAATGGTGTTATGGTTATTGACAATCAGTACCACATAGCGCTTCTTTAGTGCCTACATAATTATGCAATTGTTTGATCAAAAGTGGTCGACCAACGCTGCTTTTGCCTTGCCTTGGGCACTATTCTGTTACTGCCTTACTCCACCTGCCGTCAATTCGTCTGGCCAAGTGTCCTGCCCAGGGCCTCTAGACAAGTGACAATGCGACAAGCGATAACGCTGATCGAATCGCTCAAATGTATGGAATTGACAAGTCCAAGTCACGTGACTTATCGAAACAAAATGTAATTTCTATAGATTTAATGTCATTGAAGCGATTTCTATCATCGTAAACCGAAATGCCACTTGTCTTGGGGGCTGGTCTATTTCCGCCTCGTTATTGCAGTACCGACATCCTGAACTCTCGGTTTTGGATATCCACATTACGCACTCTATATTGAAGTTTTATGCCGAGCATTAGTGCGCTCCATGGCTATCTGTGCTACTATGATTATATGTACCTAATGATGTCTTACCTGCTGGGAAGCATCATACGTCATGGAGGGCAAGACAATTTGGTTTAAAATACGAGTTTTAAGACACTGGAATTCGGCGTGACCTCATTATGTTTTTCAGCTTCCCGAATGCTGCGCATCCGCGTTGCTCTTGTGTAAAGATCTCCTTAAGCTGATTTTCCTTGCTAAAGGATGAAATATGTCCAAAATACACGTAGCTTTATTATTTTTTACATAAAAATATACCTATAATTTTTCATTTTTGTGCAGTTTATTTTTGTCTGTCTGCCTAATTTAGAATGATATGATTGCGATAACAGTACGTTTTATATTTACTGAAACGTATACTGTTCTCATGTCCCGGAATCTTGTCTGATTTCACATGAGATTATGTATCATTGTTTATTCTCATTTGCGTTACTGGCAAAAAATGTGTGAAATGTTGAGTTTTGTTCTGTCATTGAGGGCGTCTAGTTAGTAATATTAACAAGTTACAATCACTTACATTTTGAAAATGATTTTGGAATTGTTTTAAATTTTCAGACCACTTGAATTTCGCGTTTCTATAGTAATATTACTTAATCATATTTTATTTAACTGCCTATCCTTGTTTATTATTTCCACTTAAAGATTAGTTTGCCCTTATGATAACACCAAGAGGCTTAGACCGTGATTTATTCTGATGGCCCACAGTCGACGACATACATTTCTATTGTGGCTGTCAGGTCGAGAAACCTTCGTTAACTGAGCCATTATGCGAGAAGGTCGAATCAGGCTGACAAAATAATACCTATAGTAAATAACGTGGACGAATCACTTGGTCAATATACTAGTAAAGCTCGGTATGTTTAATAGGGAGACCGCTCGCTTGTTGTGGCTATCGCTGTCAATTATTTTATTTATTGATGGCCTTAATTTCACGGTACGTTTCTCCATAGTGACTTTTACTCGTAGCTGTTTTACATCTGTGTTATTCAGTCGCCGCTATCAGCAATTATGACGAATAAAAACTAGAAGAATTCAAATTATCTCCAATTTGTCAAGGTTAACGTCTAATTGTAACCTTTGTGAGTAATAATCATCCATGTAATACTACAATTGTACAAATTAGTGTGAGGAGGCTATTCAAGACAGCTGAATGTTGCGGATTGCTTGGTGTGTGAATGAGTCACAAATTACGCAACCTCACGTATTGATCCTGTTGTGAAGCCGGCGACGGTGACGCTTTAATTTCGAAACTCGTTCTGTCGCAAATTCCTCGCACTTTTAACCGCTAAACAGTAGTAACGTTTGCTGACATTTAGCTGCACTGTGTCAAAATTACGTAACCGTTTAAAGCAACTCAATTTAGGAATGAAGATATAAAAGAGGACGAGTTTCCATATTTAAAGCGCTTATTACACTATACTAAATTTCATCCTAATTCAGTCACTGAGGAAGCATCAATGTCAAAGTATTAGTGTTGTTTGCATTTAATCATTGTCCTAAATTCAGGACCGATTTTACTTAGAATTCTAAATTCAGGATAGTGTAATAAGGACATAAATCTGAAAGTGGGTATGTTCTATATTATGTCTTTATTCCAATATACCATTTTGACTTGGGTGTGTTCTGTATTATATCCTTATTCCAATATACAGTTTTAACTTGGTTAAAACACTTAGGCGTGGCTATTAGTCTTGAGCGGGTATCTAATCTTATCGCCGGTTGGCGGCGTGATGTCATTCAGAACAACAAAAATATTATAGAGCATCATGTCTCTATTTGTGATTTGTATGCAGTTCTGTAAGGTATGAAGTATGGTGTCTCAGTGAAATCGTGCCGAAAATTTGTGTTTACTGATGATAATTACGTTAAGTGTGTAATTAGTTGGTTAGCAATCTTTGAAATTATTTGTAAGAGATAACGTAATTCCACTACTTTTAATTAATTAAACGCTTAATACCAACTTTTTAATTTTAAACGGGGACCTAATCAATTGTTGTTGATAAAATACAATTAACCTAAAAAAATCTACTTTAAGTAACTGAAAATTAAGAAATAATATATAAGTACCTACACTAAATTGGCCAAAATAAAAAATAAATCAAAACTATCTAGGTAGGTACAAAGTCACAGGTCTACAATTTTTTTGAGGACGGTGGTTGTGGATATATTTTTTTTTGTAAGTGTATGACTTAATAACATTTTGTATATTTTCTTGGAGGCTGTTTATATTTATTATTATTATATAAGTTTTCTGAAATCTAAGATATGTCTGTTAGTTTTGTTGTTTGTCTATTTAAATTCGTTTTAAAATATTATACGGCATGCTTTAAATACTTATTAGTCAGATGTTGTTGAGTAGCTATGTCTAGCAAATGTTCATCTTCATGCTAACAGAATTTGTAACTTTTAGATGTTTTGGAATGACGCGATCACGCGACATATTGTAAACCCACGTGAATCCTATTACATACCTACACAGGTATTTTGACTATTATTGACTGACTAACATTTTAAGTCCGCTATTTACGATTTTGTAAAGTATACAGGGGAATTCAAATAACTTTCCATAAAAATCCGCTGTTGATTTTACGTCACTTTGCAAAATATTTAAGTTCTGCCCAACTAGTTTAACGCGATATAACACTTTGAAGTAACTTCAAATAAAGGAGCTTCTCAATTTCTTTCAGATAGATATAACTGAAGGATATATTAATGAAAGTCGTTTTTTTTTGTTTGAGAAATGTAAGATGGTTTTTGGTGATGAAAATAAAACGAGATAGTTGTGAAATGTTATCATTAACAATCTAACGTGCTTCTTTTGATTGTTTCAGATAGTTGAGCGTGGCGGCGAGGTAGAGGTTGGTCGCAATGACGACCGACATATCGGTGTCCCGCTGGGACCCGTCCATAGGCCATGGCCAGGAGATCATCGACGAGTTCGAGTACGATGGCGGCAACTCGTCGTCGAGGCTATTCGAACGATCGCGCATTAAGGCGCTAGCAGGTAACTATAATAATCCTACTTCCTATCTTTCTACTACTTTTTTAATTAAATTGAAGCTAGGCAGAACAATCGTGATTTGTAAGGATAGAGGGATTGATGGATATTTGCGAAACTTTCACATAACTACGGAACGAATTTTCATGTTTTTTTATTACGAAATTTTTTGGTCTTCCTCCACATTACCCAGTCTGGATTCTTGCGAAAAAAATCACAGGAGTGTTTATTTTCCTATATAACAATCAGACTTCAGATGATAGATATTATTTGTAGATTTTATTCCTGGTTCTAAAGTTGCCTAACAGAGTCGGACAAAGTTTTTTCTTCGACGCTTTCATTATGTACTTAATAAGTACTTATTTTAACTTGAGGTCAAATAATATTTTGTTTATTACCGTTCTCTAGAATTAACCTACTTATTATTTAGTTTTCAATATGCAGTTTAGATGAAGATGTCTCTTTCATCAATTTGATTCTTAGAATCAGTACGTCACTGTAGAATTTAGTCACGAGCATTCTGAATGTCAATCTGCAGTAGATACAGTCATACCTGTATCACTTTTATTTTTAACATCATTTCGTATTGTATTGTTAACAACCTACCTATATGATTCTTCTTATGGACATTATTTATGTATGTTGTTGTTTACCACAACGTAGCTATATCTTATATGTATAACGTTTTTGTTTTGTTTATTAATTCGTTATTATTATCTTCCCCATTGTCCCTTGTAAAGCTTCTGAGCAATAACCTTTAAACAAAACCCGTCTGTGTGGTACTAGTACCAGCTATGAATAGAAAGGGTGGTCCTTTCATCCACCCCACCGCTTTTCCAGGTGTTGTACTCAGTAGTGGAAATCTTCCAGTTGACATCATGTGAGGGTGCTTCTGTTAAGCGACCTTTTATGAAGGTTTTAGAATAGCACTTTTTGTCATAATGCCTGTACATACCATGCACTGTTATAAATTTATGAACTAGGGTCTTATCGCTTAAATACAGATTGTAGATAATAGGCATGTTTCCTATTTTTTTTTTAATGTCCGCCTGGTAGATTAATTAATTATATTGGACACGTATTTTTTCTTTTTTCCTACAAACAAAAAATGATCGAAATACAGAGAACGCAAATTACGCGTGACGTCACTCCTCGCTACAATTTTTACCGAGGCATGGCGTCATAAGCCCCCACTTCGAAACTTTAAAGCGCTGTATCTTTGTAAGTTTTGATTGTTTTGATAAAAGAAAAAATACGTGTCTAATATTTTTTTATTATCTAACTGACGGACTAAATATATTTTAACTTTTCATACCCAGGAAACATCCCTATTATAGTCATAGTCACTTTTACTTTTTGTGCAGAGTACTTGTTCCAATGTGTAATTAAATATGTCTGTGAATACGTTGTTTACTCTTTGATACCGGCACAAATATAAATGCAGAAATAACATCGTATGTTTAATGTAAACTTACACATTCTTATTGGTTAACGAATATGTGTCAGACACTTATCTAGCAATTTGATAAGATTCAAGTTGATTGTTATGATATGCTCGCTGAAAATGGAGTTGAATTCTGATATGTAATAATTTAATAATACATACATACAATATAAATAGATTTGTTTTTTATTGTTTAGTTTAATAGTAGGTTATGCTTATAAACTAGTGTTTTGATTCTCGTTGATGCTGTTAATTTTAACTACTTATATGTAGTTTTATTGTACCTAAATGCGTAGAGAAAGCTTGTTAAAGCAAAGAAATATTTATTTGCTTTAACAAGCCTTCTTCTCATCTTTGGATTTTAGTAAATTATTACGAGGAAACAACATAATAATTCGGCAAACTACAATACCGAATTTGCTTATCTTAAAAATGTGGATTAAGTACTTTATGAGGTTTGTTTCATTACAAAATCCCCACTGAGTTCCTGGCATGTCATGGTATTTGTTATTTATTTTCTACTGTTATATTCCCGTACAGTTTATCTGTCATCACAAACCGCAACAACTGTTTTTCCGCTTAAAATAACGGGGTACTAAACAATTGGTCAAAATTATTTTATATTACGCAAGTTAAACTTGTGTCAGTGAATGAACTATCTGTCAAGCTTATCATCGATTTAAAGTGTTATCTGTTACCTCAACCGTGTCATCTTGTTTAACCAATCACAAGTTATCATTTAAAGCGTTACCTAGGCGGCATGATTGTTAAAAAATATGATTTCGTGTCATAGTTTCAGTTGTTAACATAAAAAGTATTGTAATTTGATCAATAAGTGTAACAAATGTGCTAATAGATTAAAACCTGCCCTGAGTTGTCGACATCTGGCACATTGGTATCGAATATCCTTGTCCAACGGGCAGTTGAATTTTGTCGCTCTAATTCTTCTCGTCTTTTGCCTGGTGTGTTAGTTCAGTCAGCGCTCGTCGCTGCCGACATGACATCCACCGAGGGGTACGAGCTGATAAAAAAAGGAGTCGATATTGAAGTGCCTGGTTTGGACGTGTATTATGACAAGGTCGTGATAGAACTTAGAGGTTGGTAGTGTTGTGTTATCGTGGTTTTAGTGCCGTACCGGTTTTGGATTGCATTTTATTGGAATATTTTTTTCCTCGTCATTTTTCAGATAAGTGGTAAAATATGGTACAAATCTGTCTGCCCTAAATATTTTATACATAATTGTAAAATGTTTTAAAATGTATCTATTTTTAACGTCAGTAGGTTGTATTTTCAGTTTCCTTTGTCTTTATCCTTATGAGTTAGTGCTAGTTTTAAGAAATAATTGATTTATAATTCAATTGCAAAAATTTGTTATTTGGTAGGATATTCTTCAAAATTTCCATTCTCAACTCGAATTTGTGTTTGTTTTCCGACCTAGTCTTCTTTTCGTCTAAAATTAGGTATACAATTAGGTAAATATCTGTGTTAGGTTTAATAATATTATTCAACAAATTTTACATTTAAATAAAATAATTGATTTATTTTCTTCACACACCCTGCAGATATATGCAGATCTAGGACTGCCCTTTCCGCTCTGAAGCATGCGAATAGCAATCTGATCCTTATCTCGAATTACGCATATTATATTCCGAACATAACACCTAGCTGGAGTATTGTCGTGTGAGTTATTACGATGTGGTCAGCGTTGGCGGACGGGCAGGAGCCTCCACTGCCGAAGCTTCGGTCCGCGAAGCCAGCTCTCTGGTCTCCGCGGCGCGGTCGCCCCCACTGGCGGTTAATGTGTTAACATTCCCTACTTCATTTTTATAGTTTTCCTTCTTATTTTTATGAGCATTTATTATGTGCATTACTTTTGGTTTTCAGGTCTGTTAGAATTTTACTTAAGACCAAGTTTTTATCATTGAACTGTATTTCATACTCGTTTCTCTTACAATTTTATTATGACAAACTATTATGATAAGTCTCCTAATTCCGAAAATACACATACATGGTTGATGTTTCTTTGGAATCAGAGGTAACTTTTTGTATCACTAATAAACGTTTTGTTTGACAGACGAACGAGAGAGCGTGCAGAAGAAAACTTTTCAAAAATGGGTGAACTCACACTTGGTTCGCGTCGGGTGCCGTATCGGCGACCTGTACGTCGACATGAGGGATGGCAAGCAACTCATCAAGTTGCTCGAAGTACTGTCCGGAGAAAGATTGGTGGGTTTTATACATGTTTATATTATTTCTTTTATTCAAGTTATCCGAGTTATGCTCAGTGCATCTACCACATTCCTTTCACTGCATCACCTTAAGGTAGACTTATAAAAAATGCCTTCAGGCATTAAGACCGCCAATGTACTGATTCGTGAAGTAAAATATAAATTTAGTTTCAACAATCATCAAATCAATGTCCAGATAGTCTATAGCTCACTTGTGGTCTTGATAGCAAATCAACGGCAGCAGTTCTTGTTTGAAAAATTACGATAATAGATAAATACTTGATGGGAAAACTTTCTTGTACGATAGTCTTGCAATCTCCGTAACCAAACGTGTAAAGTGCTGTTTCCAATTAGTAAATATCTTCGAGCACTAATTACATTAGCGTCACTTTAACTCGTAGGTGGTTAGCACATTCTAACGCGGAAGGAGTTTGTGGCGAGTCCTTCGGCAGACATGAAAGTAATGGTTAAAGCTGAAGTAAACAATTTTATATCATCATCATCATCATATCTCATGAGTACTGGTCTGGGAAAATTTAACTGCCATTTTTCGTTGATCGACACACTAGTTTGTGTCTAGGTCTCCTTCGCTAAACCCAGCTGTAGGGACCTAGCTCACAGTCTAGTACAAAGAGTATACAACGCAAAAAAAAAATTGTAACCTTTTTAAATAAATCCGTTTCCGCCACATACAAAAAAAAATGCTACAAATAAGTGATTATAAAATAGTCAAGAAGACGAAGTTGAGAGTTCAGTGAAGGCTTATACGCATGGGTGATTCAAAACATCATTGTAAATATTGTAATCCTTACGACTAATGATTAACAGACTACCCATATAAAGTTGCTCCTAGCTTGACCAAGATGCTCTTTAAAAACAATGTACAGTACAACACTAAGCTATGAGAGTAATAAATCGAATATCATAATTATCACAAGTAGCTAGAAACAATCAATGTTTCCTCACGTAGCTTATAGAGGTAGGTAGTTAAGAACCCACGCACATAAGCTGCAACGAGGCTTAATTGGTGTCATTACTTTAACGGCAAGCTGTTTGCAGAACCTAAATCTTGTACTATAACCTTTTGTGCTAACTTCGTGTATGTAATATGTATTGTGTGCTAAATAGTTGAACTTAAAGTTACTTGAAAGAACAAAGCCCTTTTCTTGTACCTATTTTGTTCCTTATGACGAATTTATTGCGACCTAGTATTACTCACTTATAAGTACTCCTCTGAAACAGCCAAACTAAGGTTGATATACACAACAACATCGATATACTTACAAGAATATATATTTTCAGGTTCTCTATTGGGTTCCCTAATTTTTAATCCCTAAATTTAAATCCTCTACCATAATTTTTATTGTCCTAGTCATCATTTGTTCGAATCATAACTTGCCCGAACTTAATGTCACATAATAGCATAATATAGAGAAGAAAGAGAGTACCATATTTTTAATCATAAGTAATGGATATTTGACCATGACTATGCATTTAAAACGTTTTACCGGTTTAAGGTTAAAATTATGTTAAAAAGAAAATCTGGTTCCACATCTCATACGTACATACTTACAATTACTAATAGATCAACTCAAATCGGGATAATTTTCTGTACTTCCATTTTTCGTCCAAATTAAGACAAGTTATACTAACTATTAAAATAAAAAGCTTGCAAAATTGTATAATTATTTTGATCGATCAACCACGGCCATGACTTAAATCCGTTCAATCACTACCGCCTGATTTATTTTCCTAAAACCGATCACGCGTAAACAATACAATTCAAGTCTGCTGTCATCTATTTAGTTTCCTTCATAATGGTTAATGTTCCACTGGCTCGTCTTACAGTGCTGCATAAAAAGTAAACATTAGGCTGCTTCGACCTGTAGAACCGGACTTTAGACAGGCTCGGGGACACGAACGGCCAACTGAATTTTGAATCCTTGTGCACGTTCGAATATAGTTTATTATTTATATTGTACAGCAGAACTGTTGTATAAACTAAATATAATATTATAGCGAAACAAGATACTTGGAATTTGTTATTTGGTTATTCATATAAACATTCATAAGGAATTCGTTAAATAATTAATTAACTGCTGCTTAAAAGCATTTAAAAATGTATCTAGGTTTTTTGGAGAAATACTGTGATCTTTTTTAAGCTAAACGCTATGAAACATAAGTATATTGACATCGTATAGCGCAGTAATGACCTATGATTAATGATATTGCATTGAGGCGGTCGTGACAACCATCACGCGAATGTCACATTTTATCTCTGAATATGATATGTTGAATAGTTTAATATAACTAATGTGCTCGTAGGAACTAGTAAAGTCACGCAATTGTACAGTATCCTACGATTCCAGAAGAAAGCCAATTTTACTTACACAGAACATAAAATTCACAAATGATTTATTTAAAAATAAAAATTGAATGACTCACGATTTATTCAATCTTATGTCATACGGACCTATACCACACACCCTAAACCCACTGTCCTACAAGATTGTTAATGTGCCTACTAATCAACCGGCTGTTTTGTTAAGTTCCGTATTATGACTTATAGATTAATGTTATTATTCTACTTCTATGTTTCGAAAACATTTTTATTTTCATAGAAACTAGCTCATACCGCCATGCAGACTGGCCAGTGGCCAGGTACCAAGAATGTTAACGAGGTTCAAATCCGCGTCGCTCGAAGGAGCCTCTTGCACATCAATAATGTTGTTTGTCTTTATTTACAGCCTCGACCAACAAAAGGCAAGATGCGCATCCACTGCCTCGAGAACGTGGATAAGGCGTTGCAGTTCCTACGTGAACAGCGCGTCCACTTGGAGAACATGGGATCCCATGATATCGTTGACGGCAACCCAAGGCTCAGTCTTGGTCTTATATGGACCATCATTCTTCGCTTCCAGGTAACGTATACTATTGTGTAAATAAAATAAATACCGGTATGTAAAAAGTGATATTGCACTTAAAAAACATTTTTATCGGTTTTTAGTTCAAACGATGAATAGAAGAAGTTTTCAATTTTGATTATATCATTAAGCAAAATTTGTTTCGTAATCATGTCCAATCTTACTGTTCATATATTTTGTCTTTACTTAAAGAAGAAATCAACTGAACATGTACTCTAGTAAATGTTATAATAACTAGATACGTATCCAGCCCATGACTATGCTAAGTTTATATTTTCTATTACTGAGATTTTTTGTGTGCCATGAGTATATTGTTCTCCTTTTTAATAACATTACACCATGGTGTATTTATAACAAACCTTGGTTATTATCCCTATTCAATATTAGGTACCTATAGTATAACCGATAGGTCAACAGGCAGACGTTTTTACATTTTCAAATAATTTGTACAGATATATTACATGAGTAAGGAAATTTGAAGTAATTATATTTTATGTTATGTACAAATAACTTAAACGTACATTTATTAAAGTTTTTGTTATAGTTATATTGCACAATTTTTTTTTTGTAAATCCTCGGTTCGGAAACATGTAATTTTGTAATGATACATAATTATCAAAAACAAGTTAACGCTGTCGAGAACTAATTATTTCTAAATAATAATGCTTTTGAACAAACTTAAATTTCGAGGTCAAAACTCAAAGGTATCAAAGTTTTTGTATGTTTCAGTTTCTTTTATTAATTTAAACCCTGTTAGGATGTAATAATTTCGATAACGATGAACACCTTGTCGAAATTGTAGCCTAGACACATGACCCTTATTATACTCTAAAGAGCATGTAGGTCAACGTTGTATGCTTTTAATAAGTACTAAGTATACATAAGTGAAACCATAAATCTTGTCTATAGATCCAAGACATCACGATCGAGGAAACAGATAACAAGGAGACGAAATCCGCCAAAGACGCATTACTTCTATGGTGTCAAATGAAGACAGCTGGCTACAACAACGTGAACGTACGCAACTTCACGACGTCATGGCGCGACGGGTTAGCGTTCAACGCCATCATACACAAGCACAGGCCCGACTTGATACAGTTCGACAAACTGCACAGAAGCAACCCCATGCACAATCTGAACAACGCTTTCAATGTTGCCGAAGAGAAGCTTGGGCTTACCAAGCTGTTGGATGCTGAAGGTAAGAAAGATTTTCAAATAGAAATGTTCTGTACTGTAATTACAGAAATTGTAAGCAAATAGGTTAGAATCTAAACAAGGCGGGATAGCCCGTCTTAACTATTTATGTGCACATACATTAGTAAAATGAGAGTTTTGATCTTGCAGTAAGCAGTTCAACATACTACGCATTTCTAGGTTTCAGGTCTTATATTAAAAAAAAAAACCGCCACTTTCGGTTGAAAGGTTGATTAACATAATAAGTGGTCTACAGTCTTGTGATCATCCAATAGTTGATATTAGAACATTAGATTATATTGAACTTGATTTTCATTAATATATTTAAACATTTCTAGACATCGCTGTCGACCACCCCGATGAGAAGTCAATCATCACTTACGTGGTGACGTACTACCACTACTTCAGCAAGATGAAGCAGGAGACGGTGCAGGGCAAGAGGATCGGTAAGGTGGTCGGCATCGCCATGGAGAACGACAAGATGATGCAGGAGTACGAGTCGCTTACAAGGTCAGGACCTTTTTTGTCTACTAGAATTTTTGGTTTGTCGGCTAATTGAATGGGGAAAAGCATGGAAATACAATATGCCAGCCGTCATGAGCTCATAAAGCCTCGCGTAAACCTGACATAGGCGAGAGTTGGGCTCCGATATCCTTGCGTAGTTAGAGTCGTTTTAGTGTTTAACAGTTTTCGATGTCTCCCGATTTAGTACTTAAGTAATCCTTCCAGGATTTTTCTTATAACTCCACTCGGAGAGGAACTTGTACCTTATAACTGCTGAAAAAAATCATGTTATTGCAAGTCTGTATGTAATATTAGTCACATTATTGACATTATTAATTAATTCTTGACAAAAAAAAATGTTTTAATTTTACAGCGATCTCCTGCAATGGATCGAGCGGACGATCGAAGCGCTCGGCGACCGAACATTTGCGAACTCGCTGGAGGGCGTGCGCCAGCAACTGTTACAGTTCTCAAACTATCGTACAGTTGAGAAACCACCCAAGTAAGTACATTCATGTTTTTACATTCGTAAGGTAGTAACATCAACAAATAGTTTGATTTTTAAATTATATGGCTTTTAAATGGCCCTGATTCTTGATTAATCGCGTGCAATATTAATCTTGTTGTGAAGAGCGGGGTATCCTAATAAAATTATATTATTTACTTAAAACGACGCTCCTATGTAAGATACCTAGTAGTAGTTGTAAGTTATTGAAATGAAGTGGAAATTATACCTACAAACGGAAATTAAATATTTTTTAAAGTTTATTATTATGCAATATAACAACATATTTCTCCCTCAGGTTCGTGGAGAAGGGTAACTTAGAAGTTCTTCTCTTCACGTTACAATCACGTATGCGCGCCGCCAACCAAAAGCCGTACACGCCTCGCGAAGGCCGCATGATCCACGACATCAACCGCGCCTGGGAGAGGCTCGAGAAGTCGGAGCACGAGAGGGAACTGGCTCTCCGGGAGGAGCTTATCAGACAGGAGAAACTTGAACAACTTGCTGCCAGGTACATAGGCTTATAATAGAATACTTTACTACAACTCATTTTTAAAAGGGCAAATTGTCATACTGTCAAATTTAATTAAAGTGAAATGTACTTACAGATAGGCTTTTAAATAAGTCCTAAAGTTACATTTATGTTTGTTATTATTTAATAATTATTTTGAAGCCTTTTGCAAGCAAAATGCATATATAACTAGCAGTTATGTACATGTTATTTTTTCTTCTATGTAATTTTTTTCATTCCGTACCATCGGCAAGTAATATACGTCTACGAAAATATAATTTCGTTTATCTTTATAATTCAATCATATTGGTAAAGTTAATTTTAGAGCGTTCTGTAAACTTTTCTACTGCATATATTATTATAGTTAATCTCTAAGCAGAAAAGTTTATTTATGCAAACTTAGTTCTTATCTATTTGAGTAATTTCCACTAACATAAATTTCCGTTACAGATTCAACCGCAAAGCTCAGATGCGTGAGACGTGGTTATCTGAGAACCAGAGGCTGGTGAGCCAGGACAACTTCGGCTTTGACTTAGCGGCTGTCGAGGCGGCCGCTAAGAAGCACGAGGCCATCGAGACCGATATCTTCGCGTACGAGGAGCGCGTGCAAGCTGTTGTGGCCGTGTGCTCAGAGTTGCAGGTTGAAAGGTGAATAATATTGTTATTTTTGACGTAAACTTGATCTGATGTGATGTTAAGTAGTGTATAAACTGTTGAATAGAATTAATATCATCAAATATTTAAATATAATTAAGTTTTTAATAAACATTAACTGGCAGGTTTATTAAGAAACATTTACATGATTGAAAAATACTTGGTACTTATATAAAAAAAGAGCCTTCTCATTGTAATGGCATGTTGATATCCCTTTAGGTATAATATCCTCCTACTAAACAGTGTCTAAAGTCCTTAGTTCAGAGGTATTTGATAAACCATAAAAAAAAATAAGTTTCCTGTTTCCTATTGGTCAGTCACGACCAATCCAAATGTTGTTTATCCCACGATATGTAAGGTCATAATAGAGCGTGCGTGTGCGCAGGTACCACGACATGGAGCGCGTGTGCGCGCGGCGCGACAACGTGCTGCGGCTGTGGGCCTACCTGCTGGAGCTGCTGCGCGCGCGCCGCGCCCGCCTCGAGCTCTCGCTGCAGCTGCAGCAGAACTTCCAGGTCGCTTGCGCTTGTTAAACACTCTTGTCATTTATATGGATGTCCTTCGGTACTATTTAGCCCTAGGCGTATGATATGTGTAGAATTCATTGCCCCTATTTTAATCTTTTAGCCAAGGTATAATATTAAATCAAGGTAGGGTTTGCTTATGATTACTCTCTATTGGGCAGTGTTACGATACTAAAAATTATAATGAAATTTTATTGTGATATACTGGGCGTTACCGTAAGGTCTATCCAATAGAGTACATCTGTTATAGAGAGAATTTACAAAAATTTAAAAATATCATATATATTGCATTTATTATATCTTGTTTTTGTTGTCAACAGGAAATGCTATACATCCTGGACTCCATGGAAGAGATCAAGATACGCTTACTGACAGACGACTACGGCAAACATCTGATGGGTGTCGAAGATCTGCTGCAGAAGCACGCGCTCGTCGAAGCCGACATCAACGTGCTCGGAGAGAGGGTCAAGGTAAGACCTTATGTCCTGATTATATTCTAGATATATTGACATCCTAAAAAGCTGACTGTATAATAGTGACATTTAAATGAATGCTCTCAGAGGAAGTCCCGCGTATCCATCCTAGGCCACCCATTTCTCGAGAAAATGATCGTCGATCTAGCCGTTTGTGCGCGCTCCCCTATTTACTAAATATATTTTTAGTTCTAACTAAAACTATCCCTAATTTTTTTGGTGTATTTTTAAAGTTTTTTAATTTTTTCAATCTATACAAAATTTCAAGAGTAAATATTTGAAGTCTTTATTTGTGTGTGTAGGTGGTAGTGGGCCAGTCGCAGCGGTTCCTGGAGCAGGAGGAGGGCGGCTACCGGCCGTGCGACCCCGCCATCACCGTGGAGCGCATCCAGCAGCTCGAGAACGCTTACGCCGAGCTCGTGCACCTCGCTGTCGAGCGCAGGTACAGTAAACTCTTACGTACACACCCACCCAAAAAGAGACCTAATAAAGATAATCTCCACTTCACCAACACGAAAACAATTTTTAGATCAACAAATCATATAAAGTAAACTATGAGGAAAGTACAAACGAAATACTGAAAAACTATACTTTTTGTACTGTATTTACGTACCTATTTTCTCTTGTGTATTATTAAGTCAAGGTATTTTTTTTAATTAACCGTTTTTATTTATTGTTCTGCTAACTCAATTTCTTAAAACATATTTTCTTGATTTTAAAAAGCATTTGTAAGCCCCTTTAAAACTGTTGTTTTGTGTTACAAATATAAATTAAAAACGGACAAAAATAATTGTCATGTATGAATAGCAAAGTAATAGACGAGCCGATTGGAAATAAGTATTAATAATAATGTATGTTATGTAAAACAGAAAGCGCCTGGAAGACAGCCGCAAGCTGTGGCAGTTCTACTGGGACATGGCCGACGAGGAGAACTGGATCAAGGAGAAGGAACAGATCGTCTCCGTCGACGACATCGGGCATGATCTTACTACTGGTATGTTATTATTAAACAACCTAACACATACAACAACAGCCTTATTTAAAAAGTGTTTGATTTAATAGATGTCAGTAAGACGGCTCTTTATCCAGTGACGGTATAAATCTATGCTAATATTATAAAGCTGAAGAGTTTGTTTGTTTGTTTGTTTGAACGCGCTAATCTCAGGAACTACTGGTTCGAATTGAAAAATTCTTTTTGTATTGGATAGTCCGTTTATTGAGGAAAGCTATAGGCTATATAACATCACGCTACGACCAATAGGAGCGAAACATAAATGAAAAATGTTGCAAAAATGAAAAACCGTTGAAACTAAAACACGCGACAAAGTCGCGGGGGACAGCTAGTAAAATATAAGACTGGTATAAAACTTATCAAAATTCGTCTTATTTATAACAAGCGTAATAAACTAACAATATGTATGTTCCATACAGTGTACCTGCTGATATCCAAGCACAAGGCGCTGGAGGCGGACGTGCAGGCGCACGAGCCGCAGCTGATGAGCGTGGCCGCTGTTGGCGACGAGCTCATCTCTCAAGGACACTTCGGAGCTGATAGAATACAGGTGAAAATACGACTTAAACTAGTATACTAAACAACCAGACTTCTAAAGACCCTCCACCCTACAAACTGTAGTATTCGACATTTTCGATATAAAAGCCTGATTTTATTCGAGTGACATTTTTCAGTCATGTAGTATTGACCATGATTATGAGCAGAATCGGATCGATTTTAAAACTGAATACATTTTATTCATTTCCCCTTTTAATACAACCATTTTATGGAATGGTCGGCCATATCACGAAGTAAACTCTACGATCTAGTTATAATAGGCATGTTTCATATTTTTTTTTAATGTCCGCCTTGTAGATTAGTGAATTTTATTGGACACACGCGTATTTTTTCTTTTTTCCTACAAACAAAAAATGATCAAAATACAGGGAACGCAAATTACGCGTGACGTCACTCCTCGCTACGATTTTTACCAAGGCGTGGCGTCATAAGCCCCCACTCCGAAACTTTAAAACGCTGTATCTTTGTAAGTTTTTATTGTTTTGATAAAAGAAAAAATATGTGTCTAATATTTTTTTATTATCTAACTGACGGACTAAATAGATTTTAACTTTTCATACCCAGGAAACATCCCTATTATAATACAAATTACAAAATCAGCAACTAAGTATATTTTCGGTTGTTCATGGAAACAGGACCGCCTGCGCGACATCCTGTCGCAATGGAACCACCTGCTGGACATGGTGTCGCTCCGCAAGAACAGGCTCGACGCCGCCGTGCGCTACCACCAGCTCTTCGCCGACGCCGACGACATCGACAACTGGATGCTCGATACACTGCGGTACGGTATTCATCATAGAAATATGATGTAAACAGGAGGCGAGAGATAAAGCCTCATATTTTGGCCCTGTATTTAAGTTTACGCCAACTACCACTGAGCGACGTGCAGAGGACTAGATCCCCGCATGGGTTAAACATTTCTGAGCACCATAAATGTTTTTTTCTGTTATTTGTGTATGTGAATTTAATGTCTGTGAAACTGTGCCAGACACGGATTAAATTTCCAAGTACAAGATATCCTTTTCTTTTTAAGTTTTATCGGTGCTATAAATAATTTACGATTATAACATTTTATATTTTATTTGTTTAGGTTGGTATCATCTGAAGACACAGGTGTGGACGAGGCTCAGGTACAGAGCTTGCTGAAGAAGCACAAGGACGTCACCGATGAACTCAAGAACTACGCCAACGTCATTCAGCAGCTCAAGCAACAGGTAATTATGCTTAACGTACAAGTATATAGTATGTAATGTACAAGGTTAGAAAAAGTACCCACGTAATGTGATCCCAAGGTTCTTAAATACATGCAAACATCTAAATATTTTCATGTTTGATCACTGCCTAGCTTTGGATATCTGTTTTTTCGCATTTGCCTTTTTCCAATATTATGCGCAGATATTCAGTATCAGTGTCATGATAATTAACTACAACTTCTATCAGGAATGCTTATCCCACAATTCCAACATCTGGTCACAAATAGCTCAAACACTTGATCTAGCTGTCGCGGGAAGAGAATAATATTTGACATGTTGGTACTCGGTATTATACCGTGTGAAGCGGTGACTTATTGGTATGTTGTCCTAGGCGCAAGAGCTAAGTCCGTCGGACGCGAACAGCGCGGAGGTGCGCGCGCGCCTGGCGGCCATCGACGCGCGCCACGGCGAGCTGGCCGAGCTGGCGCGCCTGCGCAAGCAGCGCCTGCTCGACGCGCTCTCGCTCTTCAAGCTGCTGGCCGAGGCCGACGCCGCCGACCAGTGGATCGCCGAGAAGGACCGCATGCTCGACACCATGCTGCCGCCCAAGGACATCGACGACGTCGAGATCATGAAGCACAGGTATACATAAGTGCAACGTATTTCTATCATTGGTAATTTATTTGTTTTTTTTTTTCAAACTCGTCAGTAATATGGTATTTGTGCGACAGATACGACGGCTTCGACAAGGAGATGAACGCGAACGCGTCGCGCGTGGCCGTGGTGAACCAGCTGGCGCGCCAGCTCATCCACGTGGAGCACCCGCAGGCCGCGCGCATACAGGAGCGCCAGGCCAAGCTCAACTCCGCCTGGAGCGCGCTACGGGACAAGGTACGCAACTACGCACTCACTGCTCAAGCTAGGCAGAGAGGATATGTCGATAACATACTACTCAAAAAAAGACATGTAAAATTTATGAGACTTGCTACTTGCAGAATAAATAATTTTATTTGGACGATAAACCCAGACTAATAAAAATACATAGTGAGATCTTAAATAATTTTCATGTCAAGAAAGAGCTCAGACAAAACGTAGTAATTAACGCACATTATGAATACGTAAAAAGACAGAAACACAATTCAGTCAAAATAAATATTAAAAATCCTTTATAAAAAATAATATTCATATATGTTCAAAAATGGGGTTAACAAGATTGCTAGTAATGTGAATTCCACCCACATTGCTAGTAACCTTTTTAAAAAAATATAAATCTCAATAAACAAGAGTAGAACTACTCGTATGTCTAATATCTAAAAAAATTATAATTAACTTTTTGTAAATTCAGGCTGAGTCTAAGAAGGACGACCTTAAGTCGGCTCAAGGCGTGCAGACGTTCCACATTGAGTGCCGCGAGACCGTCTCCTGGATCGAAGACAAGAAGAGGATCCTGCAACAGACCGACAACTTGGAGATGGACCTCAACGGTAAATATTATATGAAATAATAGTAACATACGGCAACACGTAGTTAAACAAAACTTTGTACATACATCATCCTCACATACACAAACACAACACTCACACGCACACACAATCCCACGAACACACACATATCTTTTTTTTAAGGCTAAATATTACCTATAATATTAACAAAGGTTTTTTTTATACCAGTCTCCTAAAATATATCTTATGTAAAAAATATAGCTTATTAGTAAATACAATAATACTGCGAAAAACAAGTTTGAACAGTAATAGACATATTTCGGGCAATACGGTATATTCATCCTGCAATACAATGTTGTAATAATATGTAATGTATGGTGTCTTGTCATATACTCGTAATACGTATATAGAACCAGTATGAATGAACGATTTGTCTCTGATTTCTTAGTTATTGCGGTTACGGTAAATAAAAATATAGGGCTTATGAAGAATAATCTGATATTATATCCAGTTATCCATGACATTCAAGTGCAGTCTTACCTTCCGTACCTTCTACTAAATGTAAGAAATTATTCTGAAACTTGTTTGACCTAAAGTTCAAGTAAAATGTGTTTTGGGCTAATTAGTAATTAGATATATATATATTTTTATATTATAGGTAATGTGTGACCTTTACGAGTGTTAGTCTATTTCTCACATAGGTTCCCTTGCAATAATTAATTTCATGCAATAACCTCCTTAAGACGTGTTTTATTTTTTTACTAGCTAGTTCGGTATGGACGTTTAATTTCAATATTAAACCTATACTCAAAAATAAAGTGATATCTCAGTAAATGAATTTTTAAAACATCAACGTTTCGATGAAATACCTTTTAAGCGCTGACCATACTAATGACTTTTTTGTTCTTAATAACATGTTTATTCTATCAATATTAATACAATAATCACAAATCCGTTCGTGGCATAAGTATTGAGCAATATTATGTATATTCGCAGGTGTGATGACGCTGCAGCGTCGCCTGTCGGGCATGGAGCGCGACCTGGCCGCCATCCAGGCGCGCATCTCGTCGCTGGAGAGCGAGGCCAGCGCCATCGAGGACGACCACCCCGAGGAGGCGCAGCTCATCCGCGACCGCGTCTACCAGATCACCGAGAACTGGGACCAGCTCACGCAGATGGTACACAACTATACGATTTTTTTTACTCTGGAATGTTACTAGAAACATGAGTATCGAGTGGGGTTGGACGGGTCAATCAATCCTATGTACGGTTGGGTTCAATGTAAGCAATTGTGATTGGACCGGGTCACGTCAGTTGTATGGACGCGGGTTCTTGGAAGCCGTCTGACCGGTGGCGGCTGTGACAGGACGACCTTGACGTGTACTGCTAGGGTCTGAGGTGGCGTAGGATAAAGATTCATGAAAAGACATGTGCGATGCTATTGCCCTGCAGAAAAATTATATCAGAAAAAAATATTATACAGTGTTGTTTTAGTAGAATATTTGGTTGGTTTTGTAATGCAATTTCTCTATGACCAATAGTTCCTTCATAAAAGTCGCTTATAAGCTGACAGAACTTAATGCATTATTTTCGATTACATACACCTATGCCACATACTGAAGTATTATTTCTTCGCGTAACAGTTGAAGGAGCGCGACGCCAAGCTGGAGGAGGCCGGCGACCTGCACCGATTCCTCCGCTCCGTCGACCACTTCCAGGCCTGGCTTACCAAGACCCAGACCGACGTCGCTTCTGAGGGTAACATTTATTTACTTATTTTACCAAAATACGGCCGATGTAACTTGATGAATCTAGACAAAGATACAAGATTTCGTAGTCTCTTTGGCACCCTAATTTAACTGCTTTCAGATCTGTTATGCACGTTCAGATCTGCTAAGGTACTTCATCCGTTCTGTATATATAATTATATATACTTTATTTTATTGCTTAATGTTTTCTGAGGTGAACGCGAATGTGTTACACATTTATATAAAACAGTCATCGGATTATTTCGCGGTTTGTTATTACTTGTTACGTGTAATTGTCGTTAATACAGTAACCGAATTACGATTAAGATTCTCTCTATATTCTAATGAAAACGTAATTATTTGTTTTTTAAAAAGGCCGTTATATTTAATTCAAAATTATTAACACTGTTGGTGAATATGACTCATTTATAAATAACTTAAATATTGCAACAGACACACCATCGAACCTGGCTGAAGCAGAGAAGCTGTTGTCTCAGCACCAGACCATCAAGGAGGAGATCGACAACTACAAGGACGAGTACGCTAAGATGATGGAGTATGGAGAGAAGATCACTGCCGTTAGTATAAAATACTATCAATTTTCCGCGGCTCCGTCCGCGTGGTTATCGCGACAAAAAAGTAGCCTATGTCCTTTCTTAGGCTCTAGACTATCTGTGTGCCAAATTTCATTTAAATCGGTTCAGTAGTTTTGGCGTGAAAGCGCGACAAACAGACAGACAGAGCTACTTTCGCATTTATATTATTACTAAGGATTATTCAAACTAAGTTAGATTTTCCATTTTAATAGTAAAGCAATTGTTAGTATATGTAACAGGTATTATAATTACTAATTATTCCATAAGCGCTAGTCGGGCATTACCGAATAATGCATCTGATGTAACCATTTACTTCATTTACAAACAAGTTACCACGACAATAGTGAAGCCAGTATATTACTGCGCCCGGTATGAAGTAGCAGTGTGTATTTTAATTTGAATGTCAAACTATGTGTGGTTTTAAATATAATTTATTTATTTTACTACAGGAGCCATCAACCCAAGACGATCCTCAGTACATGTTCTTGCGCGAGCGCCTGAAGGCATTGCGGGAGGGCTGGGCCGAGCTGCAGCAGATGTGGGAGAACAGGCAGCAGCTGCTCACGCAGAGCTTGGAGTTGCAGTTACTGCAGCGAGACGCGCGCCAAGCCGAGGTGCTCCTTTCGCACCAGGAACACAGGTCAAGAACTCCCTAAAAACCTATATTTCTAATAATAGTCATAATTTGTAATTTGATCATGATACTCATTGAGTTCTTTCGTTCTTAGGCTAGGCAAGACCGAACCGCCAACCAACTTAGAGCAGGCCGAAAACATGATCAAGGAACACGAGGCCTTCCTCACCACCATGGAGGCCAACGACGACAAGATCAACTCTGTGGTACAGTTCGCCAACCGTCTCGTCGAAGAGAGGCACTTCGACGCCGACAAGATCCAGCGCAAGGCCGAGAGCATCGACGCCAGGCGCAACGCCAATCGGGAGAAGGCTCTCCAGCAGATGGAGAAGCTCCAGGACCAGCTGCAGCTGCACCAGTTCCTGCAGGACTGCGACGAACTCGGCGAGTGGGTGCAGGAGAAGAACGTCACGGCTCAGGACGACACCTACCGCTCCGCAAAGACCATCCACTCCAAATGGACCCGCCATCAGGCCTTCGAAGCGGAAATCGCGGCTAACAAGGAACGCCTCTTTGCTGTACAGAATGCTGCTGAAGAACTCATGAAACAAAAACCAGAGTTTGTCGAAATCATCTCACCGAAAATGTCCGAACTCCAAGATCAGTTCGAAAATCTGCAAACTACCACCAAGGATAAGGGAGAACGTCTATTCGACGCTAACCGTGAGGTCCTTCTGCACCAGACTTGCGACGACATCGACTCATGGATGAACGAACTCGAGAAACAAATCGAGAACACCGACACTGGCACTGATCTGGCATCTGTCAACATTCTCATGCAGAAGCAACAGATGATCGAGACACAGATGGCCGTCAAAGCTAAGCAAGTTACCGAGCTTGAAACTCAGGCCGAGTACTTGCAGAAGACCGTTCCCGACAAGATGGACGAGATCAAAGAGAAGAAGAAGTCTGTTGAGCAGAGGTTCGAGCAGTTGAAGGCTCCGTTGTTGGATCGCCAGCGTCACTTGGCGAAGAAGAAGGAGGCCTTCCAGTTCCGTCGGGATGTCGAAGACGAGAAGCTGTGGGTGCACGAGAAGATGCCGCTAGCCACCAGCACCGACTACGGCAACTCGCTATTCAACGTGCAGATGCTGCAGAAGAAGAACCAATCGTTGAAGACTGAGACTGACAACCACGAGCCCAGGATCTTGACTGTGATCTCCAACGGACAGAAGCTGATTGATGAGGGACACGACGACACGCCCGAGTTCAAACAGCTTATCGAAGAACTTACGGCGAGATGGCGAGAACTCAAGGGTAAGAGACATCTTTATTATAACTAAGATAAGCCATTTAAAATTTATTTGATTTCTACAACTAATTATTTTTTGGTAAAAAAAAAACATTTCTTACCTCTCGCGTCGTCTGATATGAGTAGGTGTGTTTTCACTTATGTACACAATGAATAGTAAACGTTTCTGGTTATTTTCCGTTTCCGTTACTGTACACCTTTCCTTACACAGATGCCATCGACGAACGCAAGAACAAACTGTCCCAATGGGAGAAGGCGCAACAGTATCTCTTCGACGCGAACGAGGCGGAGGCTTGGATGAGCGAGCAGGAACTGTACATGATGGTCGAGGACCGCGGCAAGGATGAGATCTCCGCGCAAAACTTGATGAAGAAACACGAGATCTTAGAACAGGCTGTCGATGATTACGCTCACACTATCCGCCAGTTGGGAGAGACTGTACGACATCTGACAGCTGATGAACATCCTCTCAGGTCAGTTTTATACCTTAAAATGTGATATCGATAAAATTAGTTTTTTTTTTCTTTAATTAAATGGGTCAACGATTTTGTGATATACCTTCGATTTTTTAATAATTTTTTTTTTATAAGTAAAATTCGTTGGTATGACTCAAATATGCTTTTTTTATCAATTCAAATGTTTTCTAGATTTTATTTACTTTTTATTAACACCTGTCAACTAAGGTTAATTATGTAAATTATGAATATGCACGATTTCTATAAGATATAATATCATAATACACAACTAATACAATAATTGTTGAATTTGTGTTTAATAATTTGAATATTCGTCGGTCACAATAAAAAAAAAAGGTTTATTTACTGGGCAATTATATTTCTTCGAGATTATAGATTCGAGAGTATTGTTGTGTGTAACTGGAAGTTTATTCAACAGCGAGCAGATCTCAGTGAAGCAATCGCAGGTGGACAAGCTATACGCGGGTCTGAAGGACTTGGCGGGCGAGCGGCGCGCCAAGCTCGACGAGGCGCTGCGGCTGTTCCAGCTGTCGCGGGAGGTCGACGACCTCGAGCAGTGGATCACCGAGAGGGAGCTGGTCGCCAGCTCGCAGGAGCTCGGACAGGATTACGACCATGTTACTGTGAGTACTCTATAGTGGAACATATTGTATAAATAAGGGAAATTGGGAACTACCTCACTTCTCCTTTTCATTTATTTTGCTTTTAAATAAAGACAAGACTTAGTAAACATACCCATTATTATCTAATTAAAACTGTTAATTTCTTCCATATTTCAAACATAGATTTCTCTATATTTTATTGAGATATTGGTCGCGTTATATCTGGGGGCACAGTTGTGCCCCCAGATTAATATTACTTAGCCTTTTAAAAAAATATAATATTACTTAGCCTTTTGTATTTGCGTCGTAACATCTAAGTAGTGATTTTGAGTATGTATTTTTGTTATGTAGCTGCTGTGGGAGCGCTTCAAGGAGTTCGCGCGCGAGACGCAGGCGGTGGGTTCGGAGCGTGTGGGCACGGCCGAGCGCATCGCCGACCAGATGATCGCCATGGGACACTCCGACAATGCCACCATCGCGCAGTGGAAGGAGGGGCTCAAGGAGACCTGGCAGGACTTGCTCGAGCTCATCGAGACCAGGACACAGGTACACTTCGCACTATGCAAACATAATATCAAAAGCGTTCTTTCGCGCTAAGACTAATTCCCAAAGTAATCTTTCTTGGTTTGCTATGCAGTTCTTACATAGGTTGTTAAATTTACATGTTTTAACATAGATGTTGGCGGCATCCCGCGAGCTTCACAAATACTTCCACGACTGCAAGGACACGCTGCAACGCGTGAACGAGAAGGCGCGCGGCGTCAGCGACGAGCTCGGGCGTGACGCCATCAGCGTGGGCGCCTTGCAGAGGAAACACCACAACTTCATGCAGGACCTCAGCACGCTCAACCAGCAGGTATGTACCATCGATCAAAATGTTATGAGAGATGGTGATAGTAGTGTAGGCTCCCCAGCTCAATCCCTCGAAAAAGCTAGGTCGTATTGGAAGCGGAAGGTGAAGGATCAAGCATTACGGCGCAACTTGAAAAAGGTCTATGACCTTTATAGGTTTAGTTGATAACGAAAAAAGATTTTTTTATTTGTAATTCAATCGTTCTATAAGATGATAAGCCGCAAGAAATTTTCAACTCTTATATGAAAATAAGGTATTACAACGCGTACGAATTAACTGTGCACCTCGCTGAAATGAGACCCCTCTCCCGCTTTCTCGTGCGGCGCCCCGCTCGCCGTATGCGTTCAGTAGCGATAGCATCTTTGTGACGGTTGCGACAGAGTGACGTCACAGTGCCCCAGGTGCAAATTAATTCGGATGGGTTGTTCTTTTTGTGTCATGGAAAGCAATTCATGTGTAATGTAGACATTACGGATGATGGTTAAGTGGCGTATGACGAGGCGAGTACTGGAGGTGTAGAGCCGTGCGCTGCGCAGGTGGAGGCGATCCGCGGCGAGTGCGCGCGGCTGGGCGCCATGTACGCGGGCGAGAAGGCGGCGGAGATCACGCGGCGCGAGGCCGAGGTGCGCGCGGCGTGGGCGGCGCTGGCGGCGGCGTGCGCGGCGCGCGCCGGCAAGCTGGAGGACGCCGACCACCTGTTCCGCTTCCTGGCGCAGGTGCGCACGCTCACGCTCTGGATGGACGACGTCGTGCGCCAGATGAACACCGGCGAGAAGCCGCGGTACGTACGCACTACGCTCACACAACACGGACTACTTCATGTTTAAGTTTTATATTTCTTACTAGCTGTCCCCCGGGACTTTGTCCGCGTGTTTTAGTTTTCATTTATGCTCCGCTCCTTTTGGTCGCAACGTAATGTTATAAAGCTTATAGCCTTCCTCAATAAATGGGATAACCAACACTGAAATAATCTTTAAAATCGGACCAGTAGTTACTGAGATTAGTGCTTTTAAACAAACAAACTCTTAAGCTTTATACATATATTAGTATAGATGAATGAACTATGCAGAGAAAAGAAAAGTTTTTCTTTATTTTTTTTCATTAAATGAGAAATGAGTATTCTTAATTTGTTTTATCATTTAGAAAAATAAATAAACCTTGCATAAATGGATATATTATACTTTCAATTTTTATTATTTTATTGGGCGGATTAAATCCCTTAGTGCGGGAGTCAGAAAAAAAAAACCCGTCAACATCTATTTAAAATATTTTTTACTCACAAAAACTATATCATTCTCTACCATACCACAGTGACGTAAGCGGTGTGGAACTCTTGATGAACAACCACCAGTCTCTGAAAGCGGAGATCGATACTCGTGAAGACAACTTCTCCGCGTGCATCTCTCTCGGTCGCGAACTGCTGGCGAGACAACACTATGCGTCGGCTGATATAAAGGAGAAGTTACTGCAGCTGACCAACCAGCGTAACGCGTTGCTGCGCCGCTGGGAAGAACGTTGGGAGAACTTGCAGCTTAGTAAGCATACCTCTACTTCCAAACAAGATTTTCTTGTACCAATTTTATGACATTAGAAGCCTATTTTTGTGTCCAATAATTAAGGTCCACATATTCTTTGCTTTATAAAAAGTGTAACTAACCAAGTCTGGTTTTTTTCTCTTTTATATGTAAAGATTTGAAACGTCATAAAAAGATATGTTGTTGTCGATATAAGTGTTAAGAGGTACATAAACAGATTGTAACTCACTAAAACCAACTATTGTAATTTCTGAGATATATATCGAAATCTCATCATATGTTTCTTCATAGTTTTTCCTTTACATATGCAGAAGTACCGGTAATATTAATCAGATTGTGATAAATAAAACTAATATGACTAATAATTTCCGTTTTCCACAGTCCTTGAGGTGTACCAGTTCGCTCGTGACGCGGCAGTCGCAGAGGCATGGCTTATAGCCCAAGAGCCGTACTTAATGTCACAGGAGCTTGGTCACACGATCGACGAAGTTGAGTCGCTCATTAAAAAGCACGAGGCCTTCGAAAAGTCCGCAGCCGCACAGGAGGACAGATTCTCGGCGTTGCAGAGACTTACCACCGTAAGATATTTATTTTTTTACTTGTATTATAGTAATTTGGGTCTGTTTTACTACGGACAAACTGTGGATGTATGTAACTTGTGGCAGCAATAATGATGTAAGAAAATTATGACTATGTATTACCAATATGCTGCTAGCAGCAGTAGATTAGAGTTTTCAAAAGAACATAATCTTATGCATGCTTTACTAAATTTAATTTTACGGTTCCATACTTCAACCATAAAAAAGGCATTTTTGACGTGACAACGTCTTATAAATTGGTTTGCCGGGTGACACTTCAAGAAACTGGGTAACGCTCCGCTCACGTTATGCGCTCACAATGAGAGCGAGTGAGAGGCACGCGTCCCTTCCACTCGGGCATGGTTAGCCCGCCTAAGAGCGAGAGAGACAGACATTGACATTGACAGTCGTTGTCACGTAAAACTTTCGCCCGTATACCGACTTTACAGGCAACCAATTATTTTTATAGAATCATTTTCATTTGTGTTTGTCTACCTGTCTGTAATTTTTTTTTCTCGGGAACTCGTGATTATATCATGTTAAAATTAGCATTAAATAGCCAGGTCTATCTACACTTGACGCTAAAAAAATGATGCATTTTTTTTTAACACGTAACGTTTGTGCATGTGCACACGTTACTTAATCCACTTGTTATTTCAAGTATCTGAATTTGCATGCTATTGACAGCGACAGATTTAGCTACATCACAAACATTATCGTTTACACATAATTATTTTTTAACACCTATTTAATTACTGCTTTCAAAAAACTTTACCTTTTGCACTTCACTGTATTCTGTTGCTTGGTGTATGGTTTTCCTTTTCTAATATATTTTTTCTTATTTACAACTAGCTTGAACAACGTGAGACTTCCTTGTGGCCTAGTGAACAACCTTGGGATAAATGTGACGAATCCGACTTTACCTATGAACCCCCACCTACCTGCTCACAAAGACCTCTGACAGTGACTATTAACAGAAACGAACGACCCGACAGCGAGATAGTTGAGGAAATTATAACAGATTGCAATAAATTTAACATTCCAGAGAAAATTAAAGCAAGAATTCTAAGTATTAACTACGCGAATAATCAAAGGAAAAACGATTCTTACCTTTGGTCCGTGGTACAGAATCACAATAATTTGTCAACTATATCTGAAACAAGTTCCGTTCCCAATTCTCCTCTGTCCTCCATGCCCAACTCTCCCCTCTTGTCCCCTGAGATATACAGCTCTGTATTCTTTGAGTTTCCTGAACAAACAGAGAAAGCTAACGAATTCTTAGCCTGCATCGACCTAATACTATGGGAGAGACTGTCGTATCAAAACGTTTATCCAAACGTATCATTGCTTAGACATAAAAGTAATAGTTCCTCAAAATCTAGTTTAAAACGGTTCATAAAAAAGTGGTCTAAAAAGTCCAAATCTTCGGAGTCTGATATTAAAGGCGAAGTCGCCGTGTTGTCCTTACCCGGTTTGACAAGTAGTACAAAAGCTATCAATGACCTTGGGAAAGAAGTTAAGAGCATACCTTTAGGTTCATCAATCCTTCTTCTGTCCCAAACCCGTAATCTGTTAGTCCCTGAGGGTGCATGGTACTATAACTACTTGGATTGTGTAAGTGTGGTGTTTGGTGTATTGCATGTGCTTATATTTGCACCCGTCGTCAACATGATCCTTCAAAACTGCTTGTTGCTCAGCCATCGCTTGGTGTAAAATAAACAGACATTTTGTTACCAAGTCTGATTTTGACTAAAAATGTGAGACTTAACTACAACCATATAGTTACTAACGACCCTTTATTTTTTCTAGTGTTTATCCATGCCATCACTATTCCTAGATGACAAATACTGCGGTTTATATTAAACTGACCTAAATGCTCAAACTCGCTACCTACTAAAGCCAAGCACGAACAGACTAACTAATCTAAACGTTAAGCGTACGGATAATTAAATCAACTATTTACTTTTACAGTTCGAAGTAAAAGAAAGGAAGCGAAGGCAGGAGGCTGCCGAGGCGGCTGAGCGTGAGAAGCGCGAGAGAGAAGCGGCCGAGGCTGCCGCCGCCGCCGCCGCCGCGCAAGACGCCGTCGACCGCGCGCAGACGCCGCAGGAACAACAGCCGCAAGGTACGCACTGCTTTACCGACCACGGATGACGTACTTGTAAAACAGTCCCTACTGTCAAACTCAACTGACAAGACAGATCTAAAATCTAAAATATTTAATTTAAAAAAATTGGTCATTTGAATCTTATATGTAACAAAAGTTGGTATAGAAAGGATAATGAACTAGTCAAAAACACAGAAAATATACATCTATTACTAAGAAATTAACATCACTTCGTCTCACGGATTGCAATGTAAGCACGCATGTGTAATGTCTTCTTCTAGCACTGTCGAAAAGAATACCAACTAAAATAAAATGATCTTTGAAACTTCCACTAACTTTCACCGTAACGGTGAATGCTGCTTGCATATTGCAATAACACTTACAATTAGATATTATGATAAAGTAAAATTATTTTACAAGAAAATGTAGGATTTTGAAATTTGATTATAAAGAAATTGAGCACATTTCGCACTACAGCCAACAAAGGCTTACGGCAACGCTTGCCGCTTTACGTGTGAATTTCTTTATGCCCCTTATATTCGCTTATTCAGCCGACTAACAAAATCGATCGCAACAATCAAAGTTAAAAACATCAGCGTTTTTTTGTTGTGTCTTTTTCGTTGGTCGGCCGAGTATCGCGTGTGACAAAGGGCCGTTACTTACCGATGTGTTGTCCACACATGCACACGCGTAGTCGTAAGGAGAACATCCACTAAAGCGGCTGAGAAGGCCCAAGAGCGACCGCATTCCCAGCCAGGTAATAAGAGCGCTTATTATAAACCTACCGTTGTAAAAATATACCCGGATGTTGGCATGAGCTTCTACGGTAGTTTAAAATGGGTGTACTCTGTATTTCTGTCGGGTAACACTGCGCTCGAATAGTTAGCGACACTTGGGGAGTTAGATTAACTGTGATTAATGGTATTAGCTTGAAAGCTTTTAATGTACTTAAGAAATTTTCTTTCGTGTAGGATTATTTTGTAGGATATACTTAAGTAAACCGTAGTTGGGGTTCTAGCACAATTTTCTTTTACTGCACGATTTCAATTTATTCTTCCACATTACACAGTCTAGTTCTATTAAGGTGCTGGTATTTATCCGTCGATTCATCATCATAACAATTTATTATAATCATTTGTTCATATCAATCATTTCTCGGGGCTTAAAACCTACGTTAAAATAGGTAAATAATTAATCTTACAAATTGTTTGGTATTAAATGGATTGATCTTAATCAATTCTCTATGTTTTACACCCCGATAATAACCTTTTTCATTCTAGATCACGTTAATATTATATAACTTCTGTATTTTTATATTTTAGAATTACGTATTTATTTTATGGTTCACTATTTTGTGACGTCATCATGCTAAACACGGTGATGGTTTGATACTCTGTCTCTCATGTCTGTACTGTCTCTGTTTCATTGTATCAAGGATTTGTAGTATTACTGAATCCCTGCTATCAAGGTGGTTTTGTGTTCTATGTAGATTTCATACCCTCTGTAATTATATACGAAACTAGATCAAATTAAAAAGCATTTTCAAAAATATTTATTTACGAAAAAAAATTATAAAAAAATAAAGTTTGTAATGTAAAACCTTGAGACACAACAACGCTTTTATGTGGGGAAACTACCTCGTAAACTACTCTCCTATAAGTTTATACTGTCTCTATAGTCGTGTTATATGCTTTATTATATTCTTATACAAAATGGACTCCACAAGGTAGGTATAACACTGTGTATACTTGCTTCACTGTCTTGCTATCTATACATATATTATGCATCCGCTTTGTCTATAGCTTATACATATATATGTTACATAGAATATAATAAATTACGAATACTGGCACATTTTATTTGTTGTCACTACTTATCACGTTACACGGGACTATGGTTTACCATTTATTGCTTTTAATTTTTAAACAGGGGAAATAACAAGCTTTAATCATATAACATTAAAATAAATTGAAAACGTAGGGTGATCAGTTGCAGTAGGTGTAATAAATAGGGTTGTTAACTGGAATGTATACTGTCCTGTCTTGATAATTAATGATATAACATTGACCCATATTAAAATTACAAAAAAATAGGTAACCCGTAAATGTAGCATGTATTTTGTTTATTTACTAAGTGTGTACATGTTCATCGATTAAATAAATAAGTACATTTTGAAGAATAAGATTTTTTAATGTTTGTCTTAACTGCAGTTGCTATATATTTTTAATATCTAAAGACATGTACACAGTTGGTAGCATGTAGCGATGCGTAACGTAAGCATGTAAGCACGTAGAGTAGCCGTAACTAGCACGTAGTTGTACCGCATGCAGCCGAACCCGAGCCCCCCGCCGCCGCGGCCGCCGAGCGCTCGTCCCCGTCCACACCCTCCACGTCGAAACAGACGCCCGTCAAACCCGCACGCCTCTCCAGTGAGTATTGTAGACCTTTAGACTAGATTACTAGACCCATATTAATAAGGTGTGATTTCAATTTGAATGACGGTGAAGATACATTGGTATTTGATTTTGTAACCGGGGGTTAAGCCGGCCAATTAAAAGGACCACTATTTCATCCATTGAGGTCTCATTAAGAGCATTAAATTGGCTTGCCTTACTTGCAAAAATGCTAAAACAATCGCGATGTTAAATTTTAAATCTTCTTAATTTTGAGTAGATGATATTTTTTTTATTTAAATTTGTTGCTCCGAATGTTAGACCACATTAACTGCGGCATTATTGGCGAGGTTTAAGGCTGGTTTTATAGCTAGGCGTTTCGACAGCGCGGTTGAAGCGCGCGCGTTCGGATTTGTTCTGGGTTCTAGTATCGTTTTATAGCCACGCGCTTGAGCAGCGCTGTTGAGTAAACGCGCGCTGTTCGCCGGCGCTGCCGAAGCGCGCGCCGCTAGTTACTATACGATCAGTATGCGTTTTAGAGTTACGCTGTTGAGACGCGCCGTTAAGTACAGTAGGTAACTAGGTACAACATGAATTTTAAAATCGATACGGAACGTATAATTGAGGAAGTACAATGTAGAAGGTGTTTATGGGATCCGGCCGATCAATTATATAAGAATAAGCTGGATCGTCGTAAAGAAGACTGTAACTTGCAGAGTAATTCGTCAAAACTAGTTATTGATAGGCGAAAATATTTTTAAAATTTATGATTATTTTCTCGTAAATCGCAAAAAGATCTTACGTGTTCGCCTCTCAGTAACCTTGTACCATTATAAGGATCAACAGCTAGTCTTCTTCGCCTTCTTTTCCATAAGAGGTAAATAGCCACTACTCTAACCGCATTAATGTTAATTTTGTAGACGACTGTACACAGCAGCGAAACGCGCGGTACTAATCTCGTTTTACAGCGGACCGTTGTTCAAACGCGCGCTGCTAACAGCGGCGCTGCTCAACGGCGCGTCTAACAGCGTAGCTATAAAACCAGCCTAAATCCTTCAAAGTGCATCTGCAGTTAACCACCCGTCTGGACCGGTACCGGTACAAATATAAAATGGTTTACAGGCAACGGAACTTTCTTCAAATTAAAATCATGCCAAGTGAATGTAAATGATACATATAACCCGTTGTTTAGTGATTACGAAATGGTATTCTAATATGTACAGTGAATGCGTATCCCTAAATGCATGATAACATCTGTGTTTTTGTTATTTATTATATGTGCAGTGTGATTTTGTTAAAATGATTGACGTTATAATTACTAGCATGATAAAGCTTTTGTTTTTCGCTGTGACGCAAACGTGTTTTATGTTGCTTTGAATTATGTTTGTTTTTTGTTTTTCTCCCTCCTCGAATCTCCATTTATGGTCCTTGTTTTATTAATATAAAATCACCACGGCCTGTCCTGATCCGATTCACGCCCTTGTACGTAATGTTGCACTTCCTGCATTTCCCCTACTACCCGTTCCTTTACGACGCGGACAGCTCCCGGCACGAGTTCGACGCCGGCTACGCCGTCTAGTTCCGGTAAGGTGAAGTCGCGGTCGCGAAGCAAGTCGCCCTTCAGGAGTTTCCGATGGCGCACGGCGAAGAAACTTCTTTCCGGAACTCATCATAGCGACGATGAAGGTATCCGTGGTAGGGGACGGTCATGGATGGATCTAGGACTCGTAACTTAAAATGGATCGAGCACAAAATTTCTGGCAAGATAGATAATATTCATTTCTTAACGTTTGTGTATGAAATCGTTACTTAGTATTTCTAAATGAAACATTTACAAGTCAAATAAATTCTGTTAAATTTGTCTTACTCGCTCTTTTATTGTGAATTTTATATCTTGTAAGTAGTAGAACTTGTGAATTGAATACATCCATCCTCGACTGTCCGCCCGCTATTTCCATGTTATGTTTCGCGATGAGCTTTGTTTGTGCTGCTGTGATTGTTGCGCATGATTTTATATTATTTTCCTAGTTTAGCCAATAAACAAGACGACTGTATGCGTGGCTTTTATTCAAAATTGTTAGGTTCGGACAGGACACTTGCGTATCAAACCTATCACCTTTTATTCTTAAAGATAATATTAGGAGCATAACTATTAGTTGTTAGACATAAGACTTGCGTGGTCAGTATTTGGTAGTTACGTAATTTAAACATTCTTGTCGTTACAAAAATAAATAAAGTAAAATGGGTTTCAAGCATATTTAAATTACAAGTTCTATCAAAGTGATGATGCGTAAAAGACTTTTAGTTTTAGGACTGTGTACGAAGGGTTTGTTGTGTACAGAGGGTGCTAGCCCCGCGAGTGAAGACGAAGGCGTAGAGGGGACATTGGTGCGCAAACACGAGTGGGAGTCCGCAGCCAAACGAGCTTCCAACAGGTGAGGACGAAGTCGCTTATACATGATATAATTATGTAACGTCCATGTGTTAATAACTATATCCCCTAGTTTCTGAAAGACAACATAAAAATTGGTTAATACCTTGTCAAAATTCAAGTAATGTGTTGTGATTGGTTTCTAGTCTTTTGATAAAACCATCATTAGTTGGCATTCGATTCAATTATTCAACAAAAGGCTGTCTTTTAATAACTTTATACACAAAATAACGATATTTGTTGACTGCATATCACTCCGATCTGCAGTCAAAAGATTACATCAGACATAAAAAGTAATAAATATCATAGTAAGTTATCAGAAAATAAAAAGTCTCATCCTTCAAACATGTTAAAAGGTACACTTTAAAACAAATAAATGACCATAAAACTTAGTATCGTCGAAAAGGAAATTACTTATTAAGTTATTTGGCATACACAGATCGTGGGACAAGGTGTACGTGGTAGCGAAGGACGGGCGCATGTCGTTCTACAAAGACCAGAAGGCGTACAAGGCGGCCCCCGACGTGCACTGGCGCGCCGAGGCCCCGCTCGACCTCAACGGCGCCGTTGTAGAGGTCGCCGCCAACTACACCAAGAAGAAGCACGTCTTCCGTCTCAGGTATATACGACGGAAATGTTAACGGAATAAAAAATAAGTTGAAAATCTATAAGCTTAAAATGTAAAACTAAAACGAAGGTGCAGTACGTTTTTCCTGTCTGTTGATTTACATAGTCGTTTTCTAAGTAATACCAGTAATACTATGATTGAAAAGCTAAACATTTAATAGATGTATTCTTTAACTATAACTTTATGTTAGTAATCTAAAAAACCCCACAGCAAATTTATGAGTAAATTGTGAATCTTATTAATATTTGTGCAGGTTTAGTGTTTGTATTAGGTATTTGTTTACTTTTGCCTGCGAATTAACAGTGTCACAAGTGTCTCAGCCTACACATTAATCGGTTAAAGTTGATTCATAATACATTGAAACCACCGTAGAATACATTTGAAAGATATATTTGCCATTGATCTACTTTAGCGTTGACAATAGGCCTTTGAACGGCGTGTCACTAGTAGTCTGGCAAAGAATGCTGGTTGTGTGGCGCGTGTGTGAGTAGTGTGTGTCGTGCGCAGGCTGAGCAGCGGCGCGGAGTTCCTGCTGCAGGCGCACGACGAGGCGGAGATGGCGTGGTGGCTGGACGGGCTGCGCGCGCGCGCCGCCGCGCCCGCGCCGCGCTCGCACACGCTGCCCGCGCCCGCCAACACCGAGCCCAAGCGACGCTCCTTCTTCACGCTCAAGAAAAAGTCAGTGACTCTCTCCACCTTCCTCTTCGCCCCGTAGCCGTCTAGCTAGCATGCCGCATGTGTGTATACCCGCCACCTCACAGTCTACCTTCCTGTGACAGTGTTCCATTATGGGTGGGAGGCTACAAAGCCATCTTAACTGTGCTTGAATTATAACCTTAAGCGCTCTTACACCGACGATTAACCGCAATGCGCGGCTGGCTGCTTTATCATTATAGTATGCAACCGCTTGTGATCGCAGTAAACGACTGTTATATGTCATACTAATATGAAAGCTACTAAAAGCTACTGGCGTAGCAGTGCGGTTAACCACACATACGTATGACCGCTAAAACTATTTTGCTATAACATTTCCAAATTAAACTTGATTTATGACTCTAACTTTTTTCTTATTAACTGAATAATGTTAACATATTTTGTTTTTTTTTTTTTTTTTAATTGCGGGGCGTTCTAAATTCGTTAGCAAAATTTTGACATGGTCTTTTTGTCATATATAATACATTCATTTACATACAATACTGAATATTTTAAACCGTAGTAAATGTAGCATGGAGTTAACATATTTTAATTTCTATCAATATCGGATTGGATTTCATTTTCCTCAAATATTAATTCTAAATTTCTTTGTACTTCTACTGACTAACCTCTTGTACGACGTTTTCTACGAACAAATTTTATTCAATTGGTTTGATGCATGTTTGTAAAGGGCCTTAAAAACACTCTGTGCTCATTAAAATATAGCAAGAACATAATAGGTTTTATTAATTTATTCGATAAACGTTAAAAAAAAATACATACATTAAGGAAACTGTTTTAGTGATTGATATGGAGACTCATTAATTGAAATCAAAATTTTCGGCACATGTCGCGTCAACTGACAACTTAATTCTAAGTAAATAGTATATAGCACACATTGTTTTTAAGTTACTGATTGATTATGGTAAATGTTGATTGTTAACAATGTCTGTAAATAGCAAACTAACGTGACATGTTGACTGTCCACAGCTAAACATTTAAGGAGCGTGTAGTGCGGGTGGCGCAAAGTTTCCTCATTACGCTGTGGCGGCGTCCTCCCCGCGCGTGCAGTGTGCGGCCGCGGCGGCACGCGGCGGCCACGCAGCCGGCACGCAGCGGCCACGCAGCGGCCCGCACACGCCACGCACGCGCCGCCGACGGACGCCGCGCATTTCTCACGACGCTTGCAGCTGTAAGCTTTGCTAATGACGAAATATTGTCGACTCGCGGAACCATCGACCGTCGCATCGGTTCAATGTTATTATTATTAATATTATTTTTTTGTTGCGTACGAAACGTTATTTGAGACTGTTCGGTATCTGAGTGTTCGATCGTTCGCCCTCGTAAACCGTATTTATTGTTCGATATTCGTATCGAAGATTGAAGATATTATAGTAGATTTTATCCTGGTATGTACGATCCCACCCCTCGAAAGTGTAATTGTTATTGATATGAAACGATTATGATTAAATGAAATACATATTATTATAAAATTCTAAATGCGTCGCTATTTATACATAGATGATTTTAGTGTTTAAATTCAGATTGAGAATATATATATTAAAAATATTTATATTTAAAAGAAATGGAGCTAGTGTGATGTAAATTCAGTTGAACTAGAAATGTATGTCGTGCGATTTACTAATGATTCATAATTATAATAAAATTTAATCTATTTAATGACCAATATAATACCAATCGACGGAATTTGACTATCGCATTTGATAATGTTAACCTAGCTAGGACGACGGAGAATTGTAACCGCATTTACATTCAATAGACGATTTCCCAGTGGATTGAGGTTTTACTAATTATATTGACAGCTTTGCCTTGTCGGAGCAACACGAGATAACGTAAGCTACGTACATAAATTGTATTAGATTTAATTTCCATAATAAAGTGTCTTCTCTCCGACCGCCAGTCGCCGCTGTCCGTTTACAAATGCCGCATTTAAATTATAAAGATTTCTTGTTAGATTCCCGTTGTTAGTAAGAGGCGAGTAGCATATAGCGCAGTGGACACGAGCGTGTCGCGGCGCGCGGCCGGCGGCGGCGGCCGTCATATCATAGTAATCCATTGTAAGTATGCTTGATCGCCTCATAAGTGCTTCTAAGAAATGACGTATTTCTATTATGAACATTGTTTTTGTATGATTATTTTTACTGCCAACTTTCACAAATTGTTAATTTTTATAAGTACTATAACTAAATTTCACATTTCATAATATTACGTACACACATTTTTAGTTCTATTCGTGTTATGATTACTGTATATCTGACGAGTGCGGCGGTTCCTGTTCGGCGCAGAGCGTCGGACAGGCACCGCCACATTGCTCACTGCATGTTTCGTAAACCTATGTTTATACTTATTTTTATTTTAAAGAACTTTCTTTATTGATGAGAATATAAAATAAATAATGTTTTCAAATATACTTGTCTTTCTTTTACATATAAATCTATAAGTTAGTAAATGTATATGTTAACTTTGTAACAGGTCATATTGACCATTGTTAACTCCTAAATGACGATGTCTATGTGAAATATCTTAATGCTGATAAATAATAATAAAATATATAACAGCAGAAAACAAAAAAAAAATAGATGTTTTAGTAAGCATCTTTTGTAGAATGTCACGGCTTATCTCGTTCAGCCAGCTTTAGATAGGTAAAAATTAAATACTTTCATATTTACTTAGAACTTGGGTAAATCCAGAGAGGTTATCCAAGGAATCAATTATCTAGGTACCAGTTACCACGCAAAATAATTCGTGCAATTTAGCCATAATAATTAATTATTTTTCAAATTATATGGTTTTAATATTTATTTATTTTAACACTATCCTGAAGCTAGTTGTAGTTTCTTGCCGGTTCTTCTCCATAGGAAGAGCACTTTGGAACCGCGCACCTAGAGTCATTTATTTCTGTAAGTTTAAAGTTTCTTAAGCGCCTTTTTGAGGTTTATAATAAATAAAAAAAAACTTTAAATTTTGATTTTGCTAACGAAGAACCAAGACATTAATAATAGCGTACATATGAACAATCTACACTAACAAATAACAACTTGGTATTTGAAATAAATGATTACGTGGGAAGTTTTCAATAAATACATAGGAATATCAATAGACCATTTCAAAAGTATATCCTGTTATCGATCTGGTTCTTATCAAGATAGTATCGCCTGTCATCTTTACAAACATTCACCTAAGAAGATAAAACTAATCTCTCAATTTCTCACGTTATTACTTCCCTGTATTGAGTCTGATCTTGTGTAGTGAGTCTCACTAGAGCCTAATAATGTTTGGTGCGTTTTTCTTTTGTTCTCTTCTAGTAATAAGTGCTAGTAGAAGTGATTGCAATGGCAATAACTGTAACGCTAGAATAGTGCAAGGAGTTATCAGCGAGCAAAATATAAGACCATTTCAGGTGAGCCAAACAAAAATGATGGTGATTTGAATTATTTTAATGTCCATCTGATAGATTCATGAAAAATATTAAACACGTATTTTTTATTTTTTTTACTAACCACTAACTTATGACGATACATTGATTTGAAATATCGCATGACGTCACGTCGACGTCTTTCTTTTTGTGTAACATCGTGACGTAATTAGCCTCGACTCCTGAACGCGGATTCGCTTTATCTCCTTAGTTTTTAGTTAATTTGAAAAAGTAGAAAATACGTGTCTAATATTTATTTATTATCTGGACTAAATAGTTTTTTACTTTTCATACCCATTTAACATCCCTATTATGAGAAGGTACCTAAAATTGGAGCATAAAAATCTTGAGAAACACTTGTTCTTTCTTTATCGTAATGAGATGGTATCAAATTTGTTTATGATTTCAGTTTGTAAATCCTGTTACACCTTTCAACCGATATAATCTAGAAAAGGCTGAAATTGATAATTATTTAGTATATAATCATAGTTATCAACCGTCTTTTAAAAAAAACGATATCTGAATAACAATCTAAGGAATTAACAATATAATGCGGTTGATAAACTTTAAATTAAACATTAAATCTTAGTTGTCTTTAGCGGGTTTGAAAATGCCTTTGGGTTTGTTATCTATAACGTTTAAAAGTATATATACTTAAAACACCTACACTTTAAAAAAAAAAGCAGGCTGTTATTACAATTTTTTATGAATCTCGTTTTTTTTCTTTTATCTAATCAATAAAAATGTCAAAGTTAAAGCGCTTGTTGTGACGTCACGAGTTGGTAAAATTATAGCTACAGGTGACGTCACGCGACATTCCCATTCACTGTAGCAACACCTAGTTGTTTCTTAGAGTAAAAAAAAATAAAAATTATGTGATTATATTTTTAAAAATAATCAGTCACGCGTGATTTAAAAAAAATTGTCCGCATCCCTATTGAATACTCTCGACTTAAGTTGGCGACATGAGTATCGGAGACGCGTACGAAGGATCTTATTAATGATCTCAAATGTGATTATGCTTCTAGATAGCTCTATATTCTCGCGTGGGCACGACAGGAGAGTTAGGCTTTTGTGGCGGTTCGCTGCTAAGCCAGGAGTGGGTGGTCACGGCAGCTCACTGCTGCTTCCACGACGGAGAACAAGTTAATCATGTGCAGGTAAGACACACCAAGGGCTGTTAATAGATTATAAAACCAACGGTTCAGATAAGTGATCATAATAAGGTAATAATCACAAGTCATGTAAACATGAAATAAAAATAATAATACGCTCTTGACCGAATTTCGGTCACGGCGGCTTCTCTCAACTGAGATTAGCCATCTATTATCATTTATATCAGCGCGGGTGATATTTAAACACAGTTACATTCTTTTCCTTCAATCTCATAGTCCGACGACTATCCGACACGATCGGAGAGCTAGATCAGACGCAGAGTCCTTTCCGAGGCTAGGTAGTAGGAAAACAAGAGATTACCAAAGATTAGATTTTATTTAAAATCTATTTACAGACAGTAGGTACAAATTATAAGAAAATATCATCATAAATCATAATCGCTTAAATTTATTTCTGTGGAAATTTGACAACCTTACCCAAACAATGAAATCTCTAAAGTCAGATTCATCAGTTCAGATTATATGCAGTTGGTTTGAATTCACGAATTACTTATATCTTAAGTTAGATCTAAATAATGAGATGAAAGTGAAGTAAAAATAACATAAAATTTATCTTCATTGAGGGGTTACCCCTATTTCCGTTAGAAAAGCAGCTACAGTCCTTGCCTCCCTCTTTAACGTGGAACTGACTTAAAACAATTTCCAATCTTCTAAACTTACACTTACACGAATTCTAATTGTGACTGAAACATTTTTCAGGCAATTCTTGGCGCTCACTCGCTGTATGACCGTTACGAGAATGGCCGACGGGTAGTCAACGTGGCCGACGTGGTTGTCCACCCTGACTACGATCCAGGCACGTTTGCCAATGACATAGCGCTGCTTAAGCTCGCTAATGCTGTACAGATTACTGGTACGTATTCATCAATACCTAATAGTTTATATTAAACTTCTGTTAGGCGCATCTACTGTTTTGTGGTTTCTTTAAGACCACTGGTCTTTAAGAAACCAATAACCCCCTTGTCTTACAGAAGATTCTATTCTCATGCAATATCAATGCAAAATTGTTATTTCTTTAGCAGGCACACAACAACACACATTCCAAAAACATACTGTCAATGATTAGTTAGATTACAGTTAGTTCCTTCCGTGGACAGTGTTTTTTTATCAAGAATACAGAACCCATGTCCGTTAAATTAATATCAATTTTGCATTATCATGGTATTGGAATTAAAATTAATTGAAGAGTAAGACAGTATCTGTCTATACGATATTTAGTTTATCATCTGTTAAATTAAGTCTGTGTGTTTTTGTTGAAATAATAATTGTGCTACTTAAATTTTGACAGATACGGTGAAGCCGGTCCAGCTCCCGTATCGTAATATATCGACGCACAACTTGGCCGGAGCTGCAGCGATTGTGTCCGGATGGGGTATTGCAGTAGACGGTCTGTCATTCATATTGTGGTATCCATAGAATTAATGTAGGAGTTATATAATTGCCATTATTGTCACCTTTACTTGGTTCCCATTAAATCGTTTGTCAAGTACATTTTGAGTCCATCTTTTTACTTGACTAATTAGGTTTTGTCAGCGCTTAAGTAGGTACAGTACATAGTAGGTTAAAGCAAAACGAGGTACAACATTCTTCAACTCTTGTGTACATAAATATATTATGTACTTGTACATTCCTATAGGAATATTCAAAGGAGTAACTGTTACCACATTATTTTCTCAGGAGCGCCATTTGTGTCACCGACTCTGCGTCAAAAGCAGATGACGATAATAACAGACCCGCTCTGCAACAGAACTCTTTACAACCAGCTGCCGGAACACATTATATGTGGCAACCACGGGACGGGTGGCACTTGCAAGGTAGGTATCTACAGCTATACGACCTCCTTAGATAATTAAGACCTGCTTCAATGGGATTATTAAATTCCTACAAAATAATGTGAATTCTATTTTTTTTAGGGTGACAACGGTGGACCTATGACAATAGTTCAAGATGAAGTGGATATTTTGGCAAGTATAATAGTATTTTAAATAAGTAGGTACATACCATATTTACCTACATATGTAGTTGATTCGAAGATGCATACAATTGTAATAAAGTTGTCGCTAAGTTGTGCTAAGAGGAATAAAATGGTATAAAAACCAACAATAACAAATTTGTAGTGAATTTTTACTAAGTAATAGTTTATTACTGAAAATGTTTTTTTTTTAATTTTTTAAAATATTATTTTTTTAATTCCCAGGTGGGTGTGGCGTCATTTGTGAGTGCAAACGGCTGCAACAGCAATATGCCATCAGTGTTCGCTCGAGTGCAGCGGTACCTCGACTGGATCAGCGAAGTCACCGGAGTGCCAATCTTAGACTAATTTATTGTTTACAAAAACATTTTTATCCAAATATTTTTTATTTTTTTTGTAATATGATATGACCAACTAATTAACCTACCTAGTAAGATCGATATTTGTATTTGTTAATTCGTTATTGTTTTTTTTTAAACAGGGTATTAAGCATAATCATTTAGAAAAAAATCTTCACTAAAAATATGTCTTGACATTTAAGATTTAGATGTTTTTTTAAATGATAGTTACGCCTAATTATTTTTATAAGTAGATACAGTTGATTAAGTAGGTAGGTACATTTATTTATTGATATTTACCCACCTAGAACACGGATATAAATCAAATTAGGTAGATATAACTAATTAAGGCTAAATAAATATGTTTGCACAAAATAAGTTTTGTCTGCGATTAAGATTATATTGAGGTACAATAATTACCTAGATATCTATTATAAAACAAATAGGTAGGTACATTACAATATGTCATCAACAAAAACACGCAACACGCTGCTTTGATTGAGAAACAACATTCACGAAGTTGTAGAAACCGTAATAATATTATTTGCAAACTATCGCAATATTGTTGGCAGGCAAATTGCAAATGCGTTTCTGTCCAGTCCAGTCCAGTTGTAATGAGAAACAAGAAACACCCTGTGTTAAGTAAATCTCTTCGCCTGATCCGGGAAGGAGCCCATGAGGAGTAAGGAGTATTCTGGGTAAAGAAAGTAATGTGGTAATGGTAGGATATCCGTGCGTATTAAGGAGTAACATAAAAATAGTTTATTTTTACTCAATAGGTACAAGCTATCTTGAGTGACTACTTTATTTCTTCTACAAATTCATTATTATTAATTTAAACATTTTATGGCCGAATACTGAAACGTCAACGTTCTTGTTTTTGTTTGTCAACCCTCGCTGAGGGCAAGACGTGGGTATATGTCGGACTTCTACCGATTAAAAACACCCAAGCCCCGTCTTTGCCTTTGCCGGAGTCGCGATTCACTAAAGCACGCTCGGCGGGGCTCCGGCGGGCCTTGATGCTTGAAGGACCCTTTCTGGAGGAGCGGCTGTAAACTGCCTACCGTCCATCCTTACTCCTTCCTTAGATGGACGGCAATGTTTAGTGTGTGACTTCGCGTCAGTGTCCTCTGGGGCCTGTCAGCTGATCGGGTGACGAGGTGCCCTCCCCGTCACCCGCAGGCCGCAAGCCCGACGAAGGTTTAGAATTAGACGAAGATTTTGTGTACAGTTTATAGGTAACGAAATAAATATTAAATATCTTATTTAGTGTACCTATACATTTTTGAACATAATTATGCTAATTAGCATAATTATTATTATTTCCATAATTAGAACTGACTGATTATGATTAATGACTATAAATATTAAATGGGAAAAACAATTTTATTGTGATATCAATTCAAGATTTTCTTATCATGAAAGAGGATTAACGAAGATTAAATTAGGTATTTATTAGTAAAATAGTTATTTTTTAGAAGTGCAATTCTGAGTCAATTTAAAACAAGAATCGAACTATTAGAGCTCTCCCTTTTTACATTATTGTGACTACTAAAAATATAAGACCAAACAAGTAAAAATTTCGATATAGGGTGGAAGAACCAGTGTTGAACAAGACCCCAGTAATGAACACTTTTTTCCTTTTTCAAAGATAATAAGCAATCCAGAATTATATTTTGGTACGGCAACACTTAACCATAGAAAACAGACTTCCTACTAAGCTCACAGAATACGTCACTGCGATCGGCCATTACGTTTCAAGATGGCGAAGTAAACATTGTTCCGTGTCGGTGTTCTGTGGAAAAATCCAATTTTACTAACATAATCGTTAAGAAGGTGAGTGTATAATTTTCTAAATTAATTGGTTGATAAGTAATATAGATAAATTTTAATTGATTTCTTAGCTCAATATCGAAATAACAGACATAATTTAAATTCGTCCTGCTGACTAAAAATATTTTTTAAGGTTATAATAGCAGGTGTCATTTACTGGTTTTGACAAACAGTTTTTCTCCAGTAATCGACAAGTGTCCATAATTATATTTTTATGATTTTTTTGAGTTGGAACACGATTTTAACTCCTTTTTTCATGCAGTTTAAGTGTATGTTTAAATATAATTGATTGAAGTTGATGTACCAATAAAGAACAAAGTGTCGATTACTGGATCCCATCAGTGTCCAAAATTAGTTTTTATGTCTGTTTCAGATGGCTCCGAGAAAAAACTATACTCCCGAACAGATGGGCAAAGCAGTTGAAGCTGTACGCAATGGGCTGAAGGTTGCTGTGGCTGCTAAATCGTTTGGGGTGCCTCGAATAACGTTATATAATAAAGTAACTGGGAAGACCCCAATAAACTGTACAATGGGACCTGACACTGTACTTTCTAAAGAACAAGAAGACATTTTAAGCCGATGGGTTTTAGCCCTAAGTGAGAAGCACTTTCCTATAACAAAATTATGTTTACAAGACAGTGTGCAAAAACTCATAATAGATCTCAAATTACCAAACCCCTTTAATAACAATAGACCGGGGAAAAAATGGTGCAAATCTTTTTTAAAAAGACACCCAGAGTTGGTTGAAAAAATACCAGAAAATCTATCAAAAGCTAAGGACAACGTTTCTGAGAAAGACATAAATAATTGGTTTCAAGAAGTAGATACTTATTTAAAAGAAAGTAATTTAGAAGAAGTGGTGAAAGACCCCAACCGAGTGTTCAATACTGACGAAAGTGCTTTTTTCTTGTCACCAAAGCCAGGGCGTGTTTTAGCAAAGAAAGGAGAGAAACACCTTTACGCTGCATGTGGCGACGAAAAAGATAATCTAACGGTTTTATTTACAGGAAATGCATCAGGTCTGCTTGCCCCGCCCATGATAGTGTTCAACTACGAAAGAATCCCCTCACACATTGCAGCCAGTGTTCCTGAAAATTGGGCAATAGGAAAGTCGGAAAGCGGATGGATGTGCAGCAGCACTTTCTATGAATATGTTACAAACATTTTCAATCCATGGCTAGACGAGACAAAAATAGAGAAGCCCATTTTATTTTTCTTGGATGGTCATAAGTCGCATCTTACCTTGCATCTGTCCAACTTTTGTGCACAAAATGGAATTGAAATAATTGCCTAGTATCCAAATTCCACTCACATCCTACAACCAATGGACTTGGCAGTATTTAGACCCCTAAAAGTTTTTTGGAAACAATCTGTCAATGAATGGAAATTACAAAACCTTGGCCAAAACATTAAAAAAGAAACGTTTGCACCAGTATTGCAAAAAGCAGTCGCAAGACTAACTGATGAGTGTGTTAAAAATGGATTCAGAGCGGGAGGTTTGTGTCCATTTGGACCTCAATACATTGATATGACCAAACTTAAACACAGAGATGAGAAAGAACCTTTCAAACCAAATACTGAGCTAACCGCATTCGTCAAGTATTTGGAAAGTGAGATTGTGAAAGTGTTTTCAGCAGAAAAACTCAATTTGTTCAACCAACTCTTCTATAAAAACAGAAACACAGTTGATCAATGTCTGCCTGATGAAGATATAGCTCTGTATGTTATTTGGGCCAAAAACAAAAGTGAATGTGGTTTTAACAATCCTCTAATTGAGTCAGCAGTTGTCAATAATAGGTCAAATTCTGAACCATCAGCACCAACGACCCCTGCGCCCATTCGAAGTTCATCAGTAATTGGAAATGATGAGCTGTTTCATAGCCCAATCCAAAACGAAGACATGGAATCCCAGTCTGCTCCAATACCTGCAAAAGGCCACACTGATCATGAAAGTTTAAATATATTTCCAGTTTCACCTCAAAAAAGTCCTACATCAACTTTCACAAGCATATCACAAACCAAAGAACAAGATGACGGTGATAACGTGCCTATACCAAGAACCATTCATGAAAGCGTTTTAGGTTCAGAAATACCCGAAATAGTGCCTGTTGATGGAATTATAGCTTTAACCGAGCCAAACGTAGACTTTACCAATGCATTGCCAGTTCAAACAATCTATCCGGAACCAACAAGGAAATCACAAAATACAGCACACAATCACCAAAACGAACCCCATAGTGTTTCCCTACCTTCAGCAGTAACTGAAGAAGTGTCTCTACATGCAATACCAGGACCTAGCTACTGTCATATTGATACAAGCACACCTCAAAAAGTATATTCAAAGTCGACTTGCCCGCTCAAATTGCAAACTATAGTACACGATGACAAAGCGCTTAAAAACGTTTCTGAAAGTGTTTCAACTCCATCAGTACACACAGAAGTATCACTAGAGGAAAGCATTGCTATAGTTGGACCAAGCAAGTTAGTTACACCTCAAAAACAGTCTATAGATGCTGCTCTGGGAATTATTGTTCCATCTCCATTCAAAAGAAATATTTTCTGGCCGGGAACTGATAATACCAAAAAGACAAAAAGGATCAAGAAAGAAAAAATACCATCCGCTGTAACGAGTAAAGCTTGGAGAGAATACCACGAAAAGAAGGAAACGGAAAAGAAGAAACAAGAAGAAGAAAAAGCTGAAAGAGCAAAAAATAGACAAGAAAAGAAGATTTTGAAGGAAAAAACTGCTGAAGAAAAAAGAATAAAATGCTTTTCAAAATCTGTAACAAAAAAGCTGACTCCAGAGGAACGGAACACAAAACACTCAAATTCAGAGGACAAAGACAACCAAGAAACCTTAAAACAGAACATCGCCAAAAAAGAAAAGAGTAAACCAGATTTGAAACTAAAAAGAAAAAAAGTAGTTATTGAGGACTCTACTTCAGAAGATTCCGATTTAGACATCAATTTTGCTGAATATATTAATAGCTATGTAGAAGAAATTGACGAATATGATTATCTTTCAGAAGAAGAAAAAAGAATAGATCTGTCTATAAACAAAGAAAATAAACTACAAGGTAATACCAAGTGGCAAGAACGACATCTGAAGCGTAAAAGAACACCTATAGATACATCCGATTCGGAACTGGATGTGACTTTGAGTAAGTTACCCACCTCAAATACTGTAACGAAACCAAAGAAAAAAATTTGTTCGGGATGTTACGTAATCGTAATGTATGAAGGTGAATACTTTCCTGGCAGAATAGACAATGCTGATAATAACCAGTACGAAGTTAGCACAATGACTTTGTCGACAGGAAATTCTTTCAGGTGGCCTGACAAGCCTGACAGGATATGGTACAAAGAGGACCAGATCATTGAAAAAATTGATGAGCCTGTGTGCTTTAATAAAAGAGGTTTTTATAAAGTAAGGGAAATGGAAAAATATTTACCTGACATATTGTATACTTAGTATTTTTTACGACTTTAAGGATGTTGAGTTTTCACAATTTATTAAGAATTAGTTTTTTATTGTCACTTATTAGAAATGTGTAACTGTTAAATCTCAGACTGACTCATTATAATTCCATTACGGGTTACTACTGATATGGATAGGAGTAAGGTTTAAAATGATATAGAAAATAACTTTGTTTTTTATGTTATTATTTTTAGTATTATAGTTGAACCTCAGACTGATTATGATTAAAGTTTCAAGTTATTACGGGTTCTGAAAGTTTATAATATGTTGATTTTCTCTAGTTTTAAGATTTTGACATTTCGTATTGATACTCATTTTAAAAGAGTCTTTCAATAAAATAAAGATGATTATATGAATAATCGTATTTTAGTTTTCTGATTCTAATATAAGAACCCCTTAATCCTTAACTAACTGTCTTCTGCTTGACATTATTTTGTCGATCACTGGGATGTCGATAACTGGTAACTGTCGTTCTCTGGGTATCGACAACTGGATCCTAGGTGTCCATTACTGGCGATTTTAAGTTTTTCTACATTTTTACCAATTTCTAAAAAAATACTACCGATTCATTTATTGTAAACCCCTATATTGATTCATTAATATATTCTTTCACATTTACGCGAATTTGGTTAATCTGAGTTTCATAATTAATTATTTATTGACGTTTTCTTGGAACACTGTTCTAAATGTGTCGATTACTGGTGCAATCACCCTAATTAGGTATAAAATAGTAATGTAGAAAATTTTACTTATTTGGTTTAACTTACTTGTCTTGTCCTTGAGTACCTACCTATAAAAATAAAAAATACAATAGGTATCTCAGAAAGTAACTTATAACAAAACTCTTCTGTTTGTTTTATTAATATTTCAGATTCTGCTTCGCATCGACATTAGCCAAATTTTACTAATTAGGTAGGTAGTTCTGACACATCGTAGCACAGGCCACAAGTGCGTGAAGAGAGACAGGAGACAGGCTTTTGTTTAACCTAATCTAACTGATCTAAATAATAATGGGGATGTTGACTGGGTATGTGTATATATAAGTAAAAATCCATTTAGTCCGTGAATTAAATAATAAAAAATATTAGGCACGTAAATTATATATAAGTAATAACTAAAGCTCAGCAGATAAAGCAAATCAAAATGAATGCGTGGTGGCTAAATAATTCATGGATTCACGATGTTACACAAAACGTACGACAACGTGACGTGACGTCATGCTTCATTTCAAATGAATATTATACTGCATGCTTCGTTCTCGATATATATTTACAATGCAGCTTCTCCGTGTTACTCGGCAACCGACGCGATTTTCAGAGCTAAAACTAATCGTTACTGTTAGTATTAGATTATCTATGTTCTCCTGGCAGATGTCATTCTTTTCGTTTGCGCGGCAACTGACTGTGTATCTCTGTGTTTATTGAGATATATTTATAATATTTGAGCTAATTTGTGCATATTTCAACCAAGATCATGTTTCAAAGGTGTAATGAAGAAGATTTAAAGTATTACAGGAAGTTAACAAAATGACAATATCCTGTAGTAACAGAATAGGTGGCTCTCTGTTCCCAAGTTTAAATAGTTTGGCATGATCCATAAATGGCAGTAGTGTGACAAGAGAAATTGGTTTTATAATTAAAAAAAAAAAAAAAAAACTGAGGAACAATTGTACAGAATTAATCCAGAATGGAAATTAATAATAAAATGGTCTGGTGTTTCAACAAACTGTATTTGAACTTGGAAAACCTAATATAGGTTTATTCAAACTCACACTTATTAATGTTAAATGTATAAATTGTTAGGTTTCCTAGAAACCAGGTTTAGAAGCAATCAATATTAATGCTTTTACTTTGATGTGACCAGAATATTTCTTCTATGTTTTTCCTCCATTCAGGTCAATATTAAATTTTCTACAATAATAATAATAGAAGTAAACTGACAACTGGAATCATTAGCCTTCACAACCTTGGTGCACCCTTAGTGCAGACCATGCCTACTTAAAAGAAAAAATATATTTATTGAAACATCAATAAAATTATTTAAGTTCCCCTTTCAGTAACCATTACTCTATACAGCCAGCTCACGCTGATTGCTGGTATCTTATTAGTAAGTAGGAATGAGAAGGACCATTTCCTCAACATCAATAGATATCATGATTAAATAACTTTCAAGTAGTACACTGATACAGTTGTTACATAAATTAAAAATTTTAGATTAATAAAATTTAGAGGATTTTTGTCAAGAAACTATTATATATTTACCCTTTTGCTGCATCTGTGCCATACATAGATGCAATGTATACAATATTATGTATTTTTACAAAATATATATATACATATATATATTTGAACCGGGGGCTACTTAGTGCCTTATCTACCCATTAGTAAGCCCCATTAGTACTTTGCTATTAAGCTCTAAAATTGGGGGGAGGGTGATCATATAAAGAGGCTATATAATTAATTGGTATATAAGATTAAATCCAAACCACCAAAATACTGAATAACATGGGATCCAAGTTAAGAAAAAGATAAAAGTTCTAAGTGTATCACAATAAGAAATTGTTATTATGACATTAAGTCCTAGAAGTATCACAAAGGATCTGATGGTTTCTTGCTTGCACTATGCACAGCGGGCAAAAACTTTATATTTTTTTAAAATAATACTTGCGTTTATAAAAATTCATAACAGTCAGTGAAGATTGTGTCAATATTGTTATTACTGAAATTATTAAAGACTTGGCGATGGGACATAACCAGCCTTTACTTCAAATTTTTGATAAAAATTGGGGTTTTTCTAGCCAGAATGTTATGTATTTATAAGAGATACAAGATGCAGTAATGACAACTTGTTAGTATCGCTTATTCTTTAGCGATAATAACAAGTCATACTTTGTATTTTTGTAACGGAAAATTTTAGAAACATTCATTCCGTACATAGACATAAAACATCACAGATCTGTTTTTTTTTTTGTCTCCACCAGATAGATGGATTAAAAATACTCTCTCTGTGTTCGGTATTGATACTAATTTCTTTTAGGGCCTGGCATATTACATGCCACCCCTCTATACCAACAGTAAAAGCAGAAGGATTTTTACTTTATGTAATTAGACATGTTGGTGAAATTAATAACTCATTAACATTTGCAGAATTGTATAATTTATAATATAATTTATGAAGATATTTATAATTATGTACCTAATTGATATATATAATTTAGGAGTTGTTTGCCAAACTTTGTTGTGCAGATTAATTAAACTTGGTAATATTGTTCACAGGATTGCCACCAGTGATTGTTATTTAATAAATAAGACTGGTTAATTAGTAACATTTAGTTACTAGGATTGTTGATTAAAGAATTTGTTTCAGATAATTCGAACAAGAAGCACAAGTTTGTTCGCTTGTTTTAAAGATTACTTCATAAAACAAGGTTGACTTCATAACAAATATTTATTTATAAGACATACTACTTATGGAGGTTAAGGTTTATCTCAAATTTACCATTTCTCTGAACATCTGCATTGTAAATATATATCGAGAACGAAGCATGCAGTATAATAAATGATCAAACGAACTTACCTGATGTTCGATCATTATTATACGAAGTGCTTCGTTCGAAGATATATGGTCCCTACCCAACCCGCCCTCGGTAAAAATGAGATAACCTTATGAGACTCTAAAAAGAATGACATCTGCCAGGAGAACATAGATAATCTAATACTAACAGTAACGATTAGTTTTAGCTCTGAAAATCGCGTCGGTTGCCGAGTAACACGGAGAAGCTGCATTGTAAATATTCAAATTCAAATTCAAAAATTCAAATTTTTTATTGCGTTCATGTGTGTTAGGTTGTTATAAAATAAAATAAGTACAACATGAAACCCGGTAAGGGCACAGCAAAATAATACACAGTATCCAATTACAGCTAGAAAAGTGCCTATAGTTAAATTACATATTTTAGAAAATGTTAGTATTTTAAACTAAATGTAAATAAACTTAAATTATATGTTAGAGCCAGTAAGTACTATTACATTTATATTATAACTCTATATACCTATTATAATTTATTTACTTTATATAAACTTATTTATTTTGTTACATTATTTATATTATTTACATTACAACATTACATTATTATGTACCTAGTCTTATTAAGTTTCAGGCCTATAATTTATTACAATTATATTTATTTCTATTAGATACTATAATATTATATTTTATTCACTTATTGGAATTGTATAAGGATTTATTTTTAATTTATTTTTTATTTTCAAGATATTCTGAAATAGAGTAAAAGCAGTTTTGTATTAAGAATTCTTTTAGATATTTATTAAATATAGTAAATTTTTGTTCTTCTCTAATTCTGGTTGGTAGTTTATTAAATATTCTAACTGCCATATAGTATGGGCTTTGGTTAAGCATTTTAATTCGAGAGTGTGGCAGATTTAAGCGATTTTTGTTGCGTGTATTTAAGTTGTGAGTATCTTTTATTTTTGGAAATATGTTTGAATTTTTAAATACAAATATACACATATCATATATATAAATAGAAGTCAAAGTGAGTAGTTTAAATTTAATGAAATATGGCTTGCAGCTCTCTGTGCTGTCGATGTGGGCTAATATTCTTACGCATTTCTTTTGTAATATAAATATATCGTTTACATTAACGCTATTTCCCCAAAGCATCACTCCATATCTTAACCACGAGTATGCGTAGGCGTAGTATGCAGATAATGCTGTTTCTAAGTTAGTGCTATATTTAAGTTGAAAAAGGGCATAAGTAAATTTGGACAATTTAGATTTTAATTTATCTATGTGTTCTTTCCAATTTACATGTGTGTCAATATTTATTCCAAGCAATTTGAATGTAGTAACTGTTTCTATTGGTGTATTATTAAAATTTATATCTGTGTTAAGATGGGGACTTTTATATGATCTAAATTGAATAAGTTTGGTTTTTTTACAATTAATTTCTAAATTGTGATCTTCTAACCATAGTGTAATAGTATTAAGGATGTTTTGTAAGAGGGCATTATGATTATTATCTTTTTGACATTTTACAAGTATCGAAATATCGTCGGCAAATAATACGGGTAGCACAACCTGTCTATCTAAAATTTTTGGTAGGTCATTGATATAAATTAAAAAAAGAATACAGCCTAAAACACTTCCCTGTGGGATGGAGCAAGTTAAATTCCTAGCTTGGGAACGGACAGATATTATCTCCTTTTTCTTGATGTTGTAGTCTTCTATTTGAACTATTTGTTTTCTTTCGCTTAAATAAGACTTGAACCAGTTGTAAGCGGGACCACGTATGCCTGAGCCATGAAGCTTGTTTAGTAATATAGTATATATATCTTCGAACGAAGCACTTCGTATAATAATGATCGAACATCAGGTAAGATCGTTTGATCATTTATTATAAGTTTTTCATATCATAAAAAAAATACATGTCTAATATTTGTTATTAATCAACCTGACTGATATTAAAAAAAAACATGAATCAACATCCCTATTGATGACTATATTTATTGATAATTTAATCATATCATAGGTTATCTACCAGTATCCTGTATGATACCTTGAACTGGAAATCGAATTGCTCACAGTCCAATATTTACTTATACAGCCAAAAAATTAATCATATTTAGCTACTATCACTGACTGGTAAAAGTCATGATAACTTTAAGTATACCTGTGCAATAAATTTATGTAAAATTATAACTGATTAACACGCTTTTATTTTTAACTTCTTATTCTCTCTTGTTACTTGTTATTTTAAATCGACTAAAGAATACTCAATTTTCAATTTTAGGTACCTATTGTTTAGTTTGTTTTCGTTGTAAATTAATATTGATAATCATTTAATTAAGTCAATCCAAATCACAGCACCGTGTTCCAAGATAAGATTGTTGGCAAGGAAATACCCGTAAAAACTTTATCATACATTTGTCATGTGTTGTTTTTCCTGAAGACTTAATTCCAAATAAAATATTTTTTCCTTATTACAAGCTTATAATAGTATCTAGGCATAATCATCATTCCCTTATCATCCCACGGTTGGGGCATGGGCCTCTATTTAAAAGGTATCATTCTCTCCAGTCCTAACAGACCCGAAACTTCTGTCGCAGTCGCAGTATAAGACTGGATAATTATTTTGGTCTCTATTTATTGATCAATTTATTGCTTCTTCTTGCTTATCTTCTTCTACTGCCTGCCCTGTTCCTAATTCGAATTATTTGAGGTCGGCGCAATGTGTATTTTTCTTCCATTCATCCCTACTACTCGTGATCTCAGCATTCACTCCTGTCTTGTGTATGTCTGTCATATTAACTTTACACAATCCATCCATTTCTTTTGCAGTCTTCCTCGATAGGTATATCAGTCCACGTTTATATTTATTACCTACTCTTTTTGTTATGTGACTTCCATGCTTCCATCCCTTCTCATCACATGCCCGTACCACGATAGACGATTGCCTGATTCTGATTGATTGTTTTAGAACCACAATACTGTTGTAGTATCGTAGTTAAATATTAATAATACCGCGAAATTAGTCCATTTGACTGAGTGACATGCGTCAACTCAACGCTTTTGTGCTTTTGTTGTAATGCTGGGGCCACACTAACAGGAAACCGTTAATTACCGCGTTTTTTTTATTGACGCTTAACGTTATTGTGGCCACTACTTATCGCGATAATTCTAAAACGGCATTCAATCGTTTGTCCGTTTGACGTTATGCGATAACTCGAGTGGCGGTACAAAAGAGAGTTCGCGTTGAAGCAGCCACCCTACGCTGGTCAGTCTGCACCGTGACCGTGACCGTGACACGTTTGCAGGTGCGTTTTTTTCTTTGATAATAATATTCTCCATATAATAACCGAAGAAAAAAACTAATGAAAAAATAGTTGTTTCTCGGAATTCTGTAAACATCGGCCATGTTTGGATGTATGGGCACAAAAGTAACAAAAATCGTGCATCACAAAATGTTGCTAGGCGAATACGGAACAAGTATAATAATCTTCTATGAAAATAATCTTGCTTGAAGTTTATGAATCATAACGCCAATTTAATAATTAAGAATAATCCTTAACGTTGACCATTCAAGTGTGGCCGCTCCATTTAACGCGTTAATAATTAACGCAATATTTATCGCGTTGATAGGCATTGACTTAGACCGTTAATGTGGCCCCAGCATTACAATTTGACATTTATGTGAAAACCAAACGGTATTTTTATGGTAATATAGATTTGCTTATTTAATATCTGAATCTATCGCACTAAAACAATTATTGAATACTTAATTACTGTCGGGCCTGTTGGTCTAGTGGTTAGTGACCCTGACTGCTAAACCGGAGGTCGTGGGTTCGATTCCCACCCAGGACGAATGTTTGTGTGATGAGCACGATCATTTGTTCTGTGTCTGGGTGTAATTTATCTATAATATGTATGTATTTAGAAATATATAAGTATGTTTATCAGTTGTCTGGTTGCCATCATACAGGCTCTGCCTAGTTTGGGATCAGATGACCGTGTGTAAGATGTCCCAAGATATTAAAAAAAATTACGCAAAAAATATGCTGTTTTTTAACAGTTTTTTTCTTAATGAGTAATAATAGCGAAAATCCTAGTTGTAACAAAATTATGATTAGATTATCTTTACGATGTATACAATCAGCGATTATTTTCGATTGACAATATCATCAACCGGGTAAGCGTATTCGTACTTACGAAATTAGTGTTCAGTAGATATTAAAAACTAAAAAACAACTATTAGCTGTTCTGTAAATGCAAACCTGTGTCGCTCTAGTATCGGCCTTTATAATCATTTGCAAAAAAAAAAATGGGAACTTTACTCACGGATGCTGTTTAAATCATCTTTTATAGATGTTAAAGATAATGCCAAAAGTAATAAGCACAAAACACAGAATTTGATCCTAAAGTAATAAGTTCTCCTTTATAACACATTCTAGCTGTTGCCCATGGGTTATCGCGGCAAAAAGTAGCTGTGTCCTTTCTGAGGAACCAAGCGTACACCATACCAAGTTTCATCAAAATAGGTTAAGCAGTTTAGCCGTGATAGCGTAAAAGACAGATAGAGTTGGGTACTTTCGTGTTTATAATATGTTATGGAAGTGTGGATTTTTATTTACCTCGAAAGCCTGCGTAATTATTTCAAGCGCATCATATCTGACGAATGTTGATGATGTTCCTAAATGTTTTTATTTACACAAGAGTAAAAAACTCGCAGTTACAATACAAGTATACAGAACACAAATAAAGGTCTAGACTGCAATAAATATAATCTTCATAAATGTAATTATTTTATAAAAAAAATATAACTGGTAAAAAGTACAAACACAATTTATATTTACTTGCCCCACATAACAGTTATTAATTTCAGCCGTTAGTGGAGCAACGCACGAAAGAAGTGCAATAATTTTTTCCCGTTTAAAAATAAACATCTATTTACTATCTATACATTTTAAACACAACTTAACGCTTAAAAATTCTAGAGTGTCAGAATGAAATTAGGAGTTCCGTTTTATCATTAGGCTGCGGAACTCTGATGGTCAATTTTTTTTTTACAAAACGTATATAAGTAGTAGGTAAGTCTGTAAGCAAACTATTAAAATATTTCCTAAAATGCGTGCTCTTCTTTTGTTTGGTCTTGTTCTGGTGGTTTCTGGTTTGGCAGTAGACGTTCCGGTTTCATACCATGACACCATTGGTATCCCTACCGCGGAAAGGATAAAGGCGAATGAAGAAGCATATTTCGCAAAACTGGCACAAGATGAAAGAATAGTTGGAGGTGCCATTACTCCTGCGAACGCGCATCCATACTTCGTAAGTCGAATAACTATATTTTTAACTTCCTCGATTCGTCGAAAATAAGTGAGTCACGATATAGTAGTTCTCGCCAAATTTTTTGATTATTAACTACATTCGAAGCAGATGTATAAGTAGCTTTCAGCAAGACTAATAAATCTAGTACTGTGTATTTGAGCTTAAGTTTAATGACACATTGATCAACACAAAAAATATGCCGCAATATTTATAAGTTTTTACTTTTCCGTTTAGGCTGGGTTGCTGGTCAGTTTCCTTGGCATACCCAACAACTCAGTATGCGGCTCCTCTGTCTTATCGTCCAACCGCCTGGTGACTGCCGCTCACTGCTGGAGGGACGCACAGAAGCAGGCCTGGCAGTTCGTGGTCATCCTTGGATCCAACTTCCTGTACAGCGGTGGCCTTCGCATCGCGACCAGCCACGTCATTACGCACCCTCAGTGGACCCCCCACAATCTTAATAATGATATCGCCATGATCTATCTTCCTACTAGTGTATCTTTCACACGTAAGTATTGCTTTCAGCTAAACTTCAATGTTTACTAGTGTCTATTTATAAATGTGGCCATTGTTAAGCTTTAAGTAGACTTAAATTGGTTCGAAAAAAAAATGGCCAAGTGCCATCAGATAATATGGACAATCTCAGCTTTTTTGATCTTCATCAACTTAACTTGTCTTCTGTTATTTAAATAACCTTTTCATAGAGTAAATAGCTATAATAAAAAAATGAAACCTTTTAGGGACTACTTAAAATTACAGACCTAACTTTTGACAGTGTATTTAGATGCTCCAAAAATGATTCAAATATATCATATTTATATTATTCCTTGCATATTTGCTTACAGAGAGCATTCAGCCCATCAGTCTACCTCAGAATAATGAACTTTGGCAGTCATTTGTGGGACAATGGGCTACTGCTGCTGGCTTCGGAAAAACCAGTGACCGTAAGTATACATAATTAGTTTCAAACAAACCAGGACGATCAAAAATGTCATAGTTAAATCACCTATTGCTTAGATATAATTAAATTCTATAAAGAAATCTTTAAAACGGAATTATTGAATGACATCATTTATTATCTTATAATATTATTTCTTTTCATATTATTCGTCACTAGTTGGCGCTAGTAGTATCTTACTTAATCTTGTACAATTGTACAGATCTATAGTCTAATTATCTCTATAGATTTCCACTATATAACGCAATAACTCGTAGGGAAAATATCTACACAGCATTCGCGTATCTAGGGTTATTTTCTTGGCCCCTGAGAGTACATGGCTGATGCGATGAAGCAGAGTCGACACCCAATGTATAGTCACCGACATAAAGGATTAGTTTCATAACTTATAAATACCTATTCACATGTACACACACAAAGTACTTTATAAGTAAAAAGCTATTTTGAATTATGTTACCTACAGTGGTAAAACCCCAGTCGCCGAGTACAAAAGAACGGCCTTAGGTTCAAATTAGTCGCAGAAAGCTGATTAATTTGGACTCTGAGTAGAATTGGAACAATTTTTCATCTATGAAATCCACCAGGAATATTTTTAATTGCCTAAAAATCTCTACGTTTTCGGTATACCTATTTTGGGTCATAAGTTGTAAAAGGGTTGGTTTTACAGGAAAAGTTACTCATTGCTTTTATCAAGAAGATAAAATTTACCAGAATTTAACATTAACTGCAAATCTGCAGCCATAGTTCCCAAATCGTTGAACCTAAAACAAAATTGATATTTTTAGTATTATTTTTGATATCACTGAAATATTAGCTCTATAAGTACTTATCCTACTAAAAAAATATCAGAAAGGGTGGCCTTTACAAGAGCAAAGGCCTGCCTGCAGGAAGCGGGATAACAATGGCTAAACATAAAAAGAAAACTAGGTAATTTAATAAAATATATTCTTTTTGACATGGGTTATATTTTGTTTGATGTTATATTTTATTGAGTTTCTACAACGATCATTTTAATTGTTCCAGAGCAACTGGCTTCGTCAACAATCGTTAGCCACGTGAACCTGCAGGTCATGAATCTGGCACAATGTCAGGCAACCTACAATAGACCAGGTCTGGAGTACGTCGTTCCTAGTACGATCTGCACAGCCGGCTGGGGCGGCGTCGGCATCTGCGGCGGCGACTCTGGAGGCCCTCTCGTCACCTTCTTTAATGGAAGAACAATTCTGGTGAGTTAACCTTTCGCTGGCGCAATAAATTTAAAAGGAAATTAAACCCCAAATTTCCTAAAAAAACATTAAAATAACAAGTGTTTTTAATTAATTAATAAACTCCAAAAGGTTTGGCAATTTCACCCTACAGACGGGAAAAGGGGCGTCAATTTTAATTGAAATTTTAGCACGTTTTTAGATATTCGCTAAAAAACTTTGGACACATTCTTCTGTATGCAATAAAAGAAATATAAAAAAAAAACACAAAGGAGACCTATACTTAATATATCTAAACTGAAGAAGCACATCAAAAGAAGTAATTGTTAATATGTACTTTGGGATGATTGTATATTGGCACATGGCGGTTTGAGATTATTTAACATAACCAGTGCGTCGATTCTGTAAAGTTCAAACAACAACTCGCTTCTCACATCGCTATTCACTCTCACTTCGCATCAGGTTCAAAATGACCTTGATTTCGATCGAATTCGAGTGCGAAGTGAGCGTCGAAGTGTCAAGAAAATTACCTTACTGAATCTCACTTCTTATCGTCATCTCATACTTTATCAGTCAAAATCTCACGTCAAATTAGTTCAACTCGCTGACACGCTCGCAAGTGTAGCGCTAGTGAACATTCGAATTATCAACCGAGTTTTTGGAATGCCAATCAAGAAACTCACAGCGGAGACAGATTCGAAGTTTAGAATGAGGTCTTACAGAATCACACCGCAGAATAAAAATTCGAGCATCTTACTTTGAAAATGAATTAATCACATACTTTCTTACAACGATGTATCCCTTGATGGTATACCAAAGCGCGAGCAACAGCTAGTAACAAATGTTTGTATTTTCAGATTGGTGTCAGCTCATTTTCTGCAGGCAATGCTTGTCAGCAAGGTCACCCCTCGGCGTTCGCACGTGTCACCAGCTTCGCAAATTTCATCAACCAGCACATGTAAAAAATTCAATGTTTAATAATGAAAAATAAAGAACGTACAATTAACAGCTTGTTTATTGCTGACACAAAGTAATTGGCTGAGTATCTTAACTCTATAGGAGTACGAAAAAACGTAGTGTAAGGTAGACAGTGCTTAAAATCTATATACTAATATATAAAGTTAAAGAGTTTGTGTTTGTGTGTTTGTTTGTTTGAACGCGCTAATCTCAGGAACTACTGGTCCGATTTGAAAAATTCTTTCAGTGTTGGATAGCTCATTTGTTGAGGAAGATTACAAGCTATATAACATTACGCTGCGACAAAAAGGAGCGAAGCATAAATAAACAATGTTGCAAAAATTAAAAACTGTTGAAACTAAAACACGCGGACAAAGTCAGACAGCTAGTTAAAAATAAAGAACTTACAATTAACAGCTTGTTTATTGCTGACACCAAGATGAGGCTGAGTATCTTAACTTTATCGGAGTTACGAAAAAACGTAGTATAAGGTAGACACTAGACAGTGCTTAAAATAACATATACTACCGTGTACTTTTTAACAATAGGGGACCGGTCTATTTTTTTTTAATTATTTGTGACATAGACTATTAAAAAATATTAGAGACGTATTTTTTCTTTTTTTACTTAAACAAACAATGAGGAAGATACAGTAAATGGAAATGGCGCGTAACGTCACTTCGACGTCACAAGCCCCTTCTGAACTTTAAAGTGCTTTATCATTTTTATTGATTTGATAAAAGAAAATTCTTTTTTAAGTATCTTTTTTCGTATAGTTATTTCCTTTTCATACCCAGTCTGCACCCCTATTGTGAGGCCAGTTATACAGCAATCCATTTAGCGCAAGCTTTCTCGGAGGCTTATTCCGTTCATGAAAACAATACAAATATTAATTCGATTTATCTGGATTAAAATAATATTCCTTGATAAAGTAAAAAATAAGGAGCTTATATCAATTTATTAATTATCTTTGCGATATTTGTTAATGATATGGCAGAGACAATAGCTGCTGCCTCTAAAACGCGGCGCGAGGCGTTGCTATATCGCTTATAGAAGAATCGTTCTCATTATCTCTTCGTACATGCGTTCCGTTTGTCAATCTTGGTTTTCTTATTAGTGACCTCTTTTCAAATGATCTTTGTGGTGATGATTCAAATGGTCTTTGTGGTTATGGATCTGTGGATCCTTAGAGAGACCTTTATCGAGTATGATTTGTAGGCACTAGTATGAACAAGTAAAATCGTAATATTTGTGTCAAAACTGAGTTTTTCACGGGCTGTCCTCAGTAGCCGATCCTTTGAAAGACTTACATGGGGACACTGGTCCATCACGCAGTGGCCTTGTTCAGATCTTTACTAAACTGGGATGGGGCATCTACCAGGTACCCCATCCACCATTGTTCTATGGAAAAACAGATATGAACGGTCCAAAGTCGATACAAAGCTACTGTAAATTATGAATGAAAAATAAAAATTTAGGCTATGTGTAGGTCAATGTTAGTGGATTGGTTATTAGAACTATATCGGAAAAATATGACACCTGCCTTCTAACAAATGTTAATGCAATCAAAAAAGCAGGTGGTGACTCGCCAGCTCACCAGATGGGCCCCCCAACATAACCGCCACGGTAGGCAGCAGGAGGCAACACCAGTGCGAGCGGCTAGGGGTGTCGAGCGGTGCGGCCCCAATTTCGCCATCGCCGGCACAGTAGCGAACCCGGAGCGGATTTCCTCGCTGTTACGACATTAGACACTTCCATATCCCCCGAGCATATAGCTCTAGCGACCCCTCTCTAGCTAGCCAGTTAAGGCAAGAAAGAGCTGGGAGCCCTCCTAAGGAGTGACTCCCTGGAGCACTCAGGTCCGTTATGTCGCTATTCACAGCAGCTAGCAACAAGCTGCCCTGTTATTATTATATTGTTCAGTTCTATCCTGCAACCTTACGCACACAAATTCGTTCATTAAACCACTAGGCCACCACGACTTTAATGAGAAATAACATAAATTAATATTTGTTTCTAGGTTCCTTTAAATACAAAAATAATATGACATCCAATCGTAATGTATAATGACTTAAATAATTAGATACAAAACTTATTATCACTTTTATCTTTTTTACATACCTGCATGTACTTACTTATTATGGTTGGTTATACTAAATTATTGAAAGCATTCAGTCACAAGTTATGACAATAGTACTAAATTATTTTATCTACTTCATTGCGAAAGTATTGAATTGCCTGCCAATATGCTATGCTTTTTTCTAAACTAAGCTGTTATTGAACAACAAAAGAAAAACGATATATTGATTAATATTGGTAAATGAGTCTTACCCATCCTGATAAAAGTAATCGTATAATATCTACACTATTGCCTACCAATCAACATTGAGGTACGAGTAAGATTAGATCTAATTTTATTGACTGCAGGTATATAAATGAAGCAAGTTTGGGCCGCTCGTCGTCTTAAGAATTTGACTTTAACATGAGAGCTTTAGTGCTGGTAGGTTTGGCGCTGGTGGCGTCGGCGTCTGCCTTGGTAGACGTGGAGGTTGGTTACCACGAGGCTGTTGGTATCCCCACCGCGGAGAAGATCAGACTTAGCGAGCAAAAGCTCGTGGACTACAGTCAGGACAGGATTGTAGGTGGGGCACTCGCTCCCGCTAATTCTCACCCTTACTTCGTGAGTATACACTTTTTTTAATGTCAATGATCCGATTAAAGTCTATTAATCTAAACGTCGCTACTAGGACGTAACGCCGGGTACGGTGTTCGTATAAACTTATCAAGAACTTATATAATTAAGTCAGTTCAGTTAAAGCAAGTATGTTTGAGATTAGTACAGGACTGAATAAAAAGAGACCTAAGTGGCAAGATAACGATGACGTTTGTATTGTTTAACGATGACATTTGTATTGTTCGGTAGCATACTGCTGCTTGATTAACATTATTTGACTTTATTAAAAATTCGAGGATAGTATTTATGAGTGAAACTAATGGCTACCGCGATTTTAAAATCTGCTATTGTTACTATTGTCGCATACTCGCATCAGGTGTATCTATCATTGTCCACCAATGAGGAAAGCCACTGGCCTGTGATTGGTGGAAATTGGCAGATAGACTAGATGCCAGACTAACGACCCTAGCGGGTTTTTTAACTCGCGGAACCCCGATTAGTCTCCTTCATAAATACTATCTAGGAGTATCTTAGAAAACCCTTTTGGTCAATTCCCTCATTAACTACCGTTATTAATTTCGTCACCAGAGTCGCTAATCACATGCGAGGTAATTCAATAGTTAGTTGGTGCCGCTGGCACGTCTCCTGTCAGAACAAGAGACGCGCCAGAGGCACCAAGTGGTGAGCGCAGTAGCGGTAGTCCTAATTGGCTAAACGGAGTTTTCAATCATATGTACACCGATCCTTACATGTTACATTCATTATCTAAAGCCGGACTATCTGTGGGACCCGTTTGAGTCTTAATTTCACCAAGAAAGAGTTTACTGAATAGTACTCAGCGAATGAAAATAGTCAAGAACGAAAGACTCGGTCCACTCACACAAACGGAACGTTTCATCCACAACAGTAAATCCCTGAAGTGCTTACACCAAGAAAAAATGGAGTGGAAAGTTCTGACCCAGTATAAAAAATCCGGAACGAGTGATGGAACGCAAATAAATTAATCGTTTTGATTAATTTCTTAATTGAAATTAATAACTACTTTAACTAGTTGCAGTTCGCTTTGGTTATTTCACGCCCTTTTGCAGTGTGAGTTCGGTTTAAGTAAATAGTCAAATAGGTTCATTTTATTTACTGTAGGTACCTAACCTACTTATAATGTTATAGAGATTCTTATTAATGAACTTTTTGGATAAGGTACATTCTTACATTTAGATACCTACGTGTGTTTTTATCAGTGTTATTCTTGAAATAGTTTTAATATCATTATGTCTAATGTCTTAAAATAATCGTTATAATTAGTGAATTGATAAGATTGCTACTTTTTCCATTGTATTAAAAATTATGCAAAACAAATATTTGGAATAAATAACTATTCAAAGCCACGCGCTGTCATTGGCTTTGTGCATGAGAGTGTATTTTGTGTATGTACCTATACATATAGAAGGAAAATTTATAAAAACTAAATTGAATTGATTTGATAAAAGAAATATGTTCTATTAGCAGGTAAATTGGGTAAATTAAATGATTTTATCTATCTAAATTCGTTTTCTGTTACTTGTCAAAATAGATTGTAGCCTTTTTTTTCGTTCTGATGCAACGTAGTAAATAAGCAGAACAATAATCCAACCATAAAACATTTCGATTCTGATCACTGGCTAGAAATTATTTGTCATTAAAAATTTCCTGATTTCCTTATATATTGCTTTCTGAGGTTTACGCGAATATTAGACATTGAAATAAAAGTACTTTGAACGGATTCTATCGCGGTTTATATTTAGATTAATAGCGATAGAAAATTCCGTTCAAAGTAGTTTTATTTCAACGATTTCCTTATATTTCAAATGTGACTTGATGTTTATTAGGCTGGACTGCTAATCAGCCTGGTTGGTACAACTGGTAACTCAGTATGCGGCTCCTCCCTGTTATCCGCCAACCGGCTGGTGACGGCGGCCCACTGCTGGACCGACGGCCGCAACCAGGCGTGGCAGTTCCTCGTCATCCTGGGCTCAAACTTCCTCTTCTCCGGCGGCACCCGCATCGCCACCACCCAAGTGTTCATGCACCCCCAGTACTCCCCCTTCAATCTTAACAACGATATTGCCATGATCCATATGCCCTACAACATTTTCTTTAGCAGTAAGTTACTACATTATCAGTACGTATTTAAAACAGCTACTTCTTGTTATAATACTATCGAAATAAATCACAGACGATAAGAAAAATAATATATTTGATACATGATAATGTTATCAGGGTCTTACAGCATTGATTAATTGCTTAAGATAGCATCAGGTAGATACGTACTAAACGTTCTTCGACAAGCAATTTCACGTGACCTGATACATCGCCTATTAAAAGAGCAAATTCTGAATCAGTTAGAACTGTAAAAAAAAATAACGATTTGCTGATACAACACCAAAAAGTTCCTAAACCTAGTTCTCCTTAGTTAAAATAAATTTAATGATTTACACGTTAGTTTAGTTTTTCCTGTTCTTGAGGTTTTTCGGACAAGAAAAAATATTTTTTCCGTAAAATAGCCATTCCCTACTGTCACAGCATGATCAAACTGAACATCCACAGCTGATGATCCAAACTCTCTCAACATCTCACTTGGTTTTGATCGATGGCTTCAATAAAAACGGATGCATCATGATGAAGATCAGGTTAAAGATCAGGCACTAAAATTCAGTCAATTATAATTATGCTAAGTATATATTAAACATGTTATGCAATAATATAGTGAATTAATAATAAACGTGTTGTATTTGAAACTTTCAGACAGCATCCAGCCCATAAACCTTCCCTCTTCATCTGATTTGTGGGATAACTTCATCGGTAACTGGGCGGTAGCTGCTGGTTTTGGCAGGACTAGTGACGGTAAGACTAAATTATTTTGACATATTTACCCTTTATGCGAATACGTATGCGATGTTTAAAACTGCACACAGCACCGAATTTTAAACTAATTACACTAAACGTATGATGGGAAACATCACCCCAGATTTTTGTAAAATTTATAACGTCTTTTGAAAAGAAGAAAAGTCCTTCTATATCATTCTTATGTCGTATCTACCCGAGTGGTGTTGCGTTTATGCTGGTAATGTTCAGATTACCCTACCATCGGAATATAATATCAAAACACTACGATCTAGACTTTTATTTTATTCTGCATTTATGTGGTCCGAAATATTGTTTTGCAATCTAATTCTTGATTTAAAACCCTCATCTTTTTCAGCTCAAGCCGGTGCCTCCACCGTGGTCAGCCACGTGACCCTGCAGGTGATCAGCGTGCCTCAGTGCCAGGCAGTCTTCGGCACCACGTTCGTCAACCCCACCACTATTTGCACCAACGGTGCTGGCGGTGTTGGCATCTGCGGCGGTGACTCCGGTGGTCCCCTTGTAATAAACCGCTTCGGCAGCCCTACTCTTGTAAGTTTCATAAAGATAAATTAATTCTTTGTGTATGTATGTGCCGTGTAACTCATTATATGGACTGTGGCAATTTGTAAGGTATCTGGTGAGACTGGAAAACCAATTATTTATATTATTATCATTACGAGCCATTAGTGTCTCACTGCAGGGCAAAGGCCTCACTTCCCTCTTTCCATATAAGGCTAACAGGGTCCAGTTCTGCGCATAGGTGTCTAGTTCGTCCCGCCATCTCCTCCCGGGTCTGCCGCGAGGTCTCTTTATATGGTTTATAATCCACTGTGTGGTTACCTTGACCATAGTTCGTCTGGTCTTCGGTAGATGTGACCAGCCCAATTCCATTTAAGTTTGGCAGCCCTGTACCCTACGTCACAAATTTGGGTTTTTGAACGCAGTACCGAGTTTCTAATGCGATCGGACTGCGTATCCATAGCGCGTTGGAAAACCAATAATCAATTGATATTTGAGGAAAAGGCTAAGACAGTGAAGCTCTCTAATAAAAATAATAGCTTCAATTTCTTTACGTTTAGATATTTTATACGTATTTAGTTTTTTATACGTTTTGTCATTTGACTCCTAAAACACATGGTTCATCCCAAAATCATCAGGAATGTAAAAGTTTTGTTTGTTATATCATAATCGAATATTTATAGGAATATTATAGAAAATGCAGCAAATGGTAATATATTTTAACGAACTCCGTGGTCGAGTGCCGTACACACCGGTTTTCAAGGTGTCGCCAGCTCTGAGGTCCCTGGTTCGATCCCCGGCCGGGTCAATATAGAAAACCACTTTTCTACATTGTCTCGGGTCTGGGTGTTTGTGGTACCTTCGTTGTCTCTGAATTCTATAACACAAGTGCTTTAGCTACTTACTTTAGGTTCAGAGCAATGTATGTGATGTTGTCCACATTTATTTATTTATTTATTTTATTTGGAAAAACTAAAACTGCTTCGAGCGCTGTATTAACAAATTCAGCATTGAAATGTCAAAAAGTCCTAAAATTTCTAAATTCTCTTTTCAGGTTGGTATTAGCTCCTTCGTCGCCGCCAACGGTTGCCAGCTCGGTTTCCCGTCCGCCTTCGCCCGCGTCACCAGCTTCATCAATTTCATCAACCAGCACATGTAAACTATTCAATACGAAGCTTATTAATTCTTTATCAATTTTTTTCTTGCTGTGAATCTTCTTTGGACATTGATCGACTTTTGATCAGATCCAAGCATTTTTTGTTAATAAAAAAATGACTGTTTACGTAAGTTATATGTACGAATTCAATAAAAAACATCACATCATTCAAGCTCCTTTATTTCGACCAGGTACTTACAATGCGTTCAAAAAACAATAGATTTGGAAAGCCAGACAGTGATAGGCAACATTTAATTGATTATATCTTTCTATAAGATAACGTTTATTTATAATCGTTTAAATATGTGATATAGTAATCTATTACGCCACATTACAGTCAGTAATTAATAAGTTCTTGTAAATATTATTTTACATCAATAGGTAAAAACATTTATCGAAAGGAAATAAAGTTTTATGTACCGACACATTTAAGTATTTAGTTGTAATTTTTTAAACTTGTTAATATTCAAAATTATAACGACTGTACTATGACGTCATACGGTACGTGGTGTTTAATACTATTTTATCGAATGCGCTGTTCCCATTGGGTACCTTGTCCAGTCCATTCATTCAACACTTTATTATGCGCAACAAATTGCTGATTCCCTAAAGTAGATCAAACGTGCGACAGAAGCGATCGCAATAAATAATTTTGCAAACCGAATTAGGTAGGTACATACAATAAAATGTATATTACAATTACAACAATAGTTACATACATAATATCATGCAAATATTTATTATACTTTGAAGAACATTCGAGCTCCATTGCCGTCGTGCTTAAAAGTAATAACAAATTGATGACTACTAATTCTTGAGACTAGATACAACTTAAATCTAAAAATGTTATAAGTCTACTTAAATTTCATGATTAATGGAATTACTAGAAAACGTAATTAGCTGGTTTATTTCGGGCATTCTATAGCTAATAAACTTAAGACTATCGGTGTTGCCATAAAACTATGTCTAAATACAGTTCGATTTCATTTACATTAATTAGGTAAGAGTTGTGTACCTAAAGATGCTATTATCAAAGCATTCAGCGTCGAACGCAACATAGAAGTAACTAAATTTAGTGTCGAACGTAGTGTCAAAAGGTAAAAAAATATTTGAGTTTTAGCTTCGACTAACAACAGCGATTCAAATTTAATGACAGTTATCGTTAAACAGAACTTTGTGGCAACACCGCATTAACTGTAACATAAAAAGAGAAACAAAATTCGATGCTCAATAAAAATGAGTTAAGGTCTATAATTAAAACAATAGTTAAGCTAAGTCCTAGAAGCTGATATTAAATTATTTACAAGCCTCCTTCGTGTTACCTAAATACCTTAAATTTAGCTAAAAGTTTAATTTGAGAGGACAATTCCACTTTTCAATATATTTTTTTAAAATATTTACATTTGAATTCACATTCTGCCGATGACAATTGTTGAAATATGATAAACTAAAATAAATACATAATTTTAAAGGTTCGAGATAATTAAAATAAAAAATAGTTACGTAAAATCTTAAAAGGAAGCATTAATTAAACTATCTTAATGATATCACAGTTCATTTATGCAAATAAAGAGAGTTGAATATATATAACACTTGGAATTAATGAAGAGGATGGTTATGGCTTAAACATTCAACAGAACAACAATATTATTGAGTTAATCCAAATTAATAGCAAACCATAATAAATGGATGACAATTGTCTTGTAAAAATGTGTATTTTTTTTGTTTATTTTTATGGATATACGAGATGAACATTTAATATTAATATTAATATTTTTATTGATTAATTTAATCTATTTTGATAAAGGTGCTTCGATATATCGATTTTGAGTGGCTCAAGATTGTTTTAATTTGGTCTCAGGCTGGAAATAACGTGCAATGCAAAAAAAAAAAACAAAAAAAAAACCCACGCAGATTTGTCCTGGGTGGGAATCGAACTGGTCACTAACCACTAGACCAATAGGTCAGTCGCTTGATTATTCTATTAGGAAATTTTGATAGTCCACTAAAGGTATATTTAGATGTTTTTAACTTTTTTAAACGGATTTTTTTTATTGCACATTTATTCAAGCCTCAGATCAAAGTATCTCCTACACAATCTTGCCTTTAGTTTTGGTCACGTGACTTTCTGTATCTTTACACCACACACCTTTACGCTCAAAATCATTAACCAATCCATAGATGCTATTCTCTATGATAAGAATTTGACATTTCAACTCTATCTCTAGTAGAGTAATATCTATGGATTGGTTTTTAATTCCCAGCACTAATCGATAATAACACCTATTAATTCTAAGTGTAGATATCTGTGTCGACAATGATATGGCCTAAGTAATATTGTTAGACAGTGAAGTGCAAATGTTGAAATGTTGAATGTGTCGATTATATTCAATTGGCTAGTGTTGTTGGTAGTTTATGTTGGACAGAGGACCTTCAGGATGTAGTCTGTGAGCAGCGTCGGTACGGTGGGGCTGTCCTCGTTGATCGCCTTCAAAACTGAAAACATATGAACAATGTAAAAACACCACTGACTATATTTTTTCTTTCTTTTCTTATTTTTTTATAAAGGTAGTAGCAATCTTGTTAACCCCTCTCTGTTATGCTTGTGTTAGTGGGTTCACGTCAATACTTTTTTTTTGCGGGGTGGAAAACTTTATGATATATATATATATGGATATGTCGGACTTTCACCTACTAAAAACACCCCGGTCTCAAAATTTTATTATTACAAGGCAACATGGTATGCATATTATATATCATAGGTACACATTACATGCATGTATTATATTCTTTCTTTGATTAAATAAATAAAAAAGAAATGTTTTTGATTGATTTTCAGCAACGTTGTGTTCGATGCTGAATGTTTATAAATTAAAGAAATGCTAACTTAATGAGCTGAGAAACAAAAAGGAAAGAATATACTATGTACATTTAAATCTTCATAATAAGGAATGACGTCATCGTCATATATAATGAAATTTCATATATAGAAACGGGTTTAGTCCTGAAGTGCGACAGTATTTATAAGGACAATACAGAGCAGTAAAGTGACGTTAAAAATATTTATGAATACTTACTCTTAATGAGCACTTGAAGAGATTGATTGTCAGGTGGGCCGTTGTCTAGGTGGAAAGGTATCACTGTAGTCAAATACTGAAACAAATTAACATTATTTTATAATTAGGTTATCACATTCAACATTTTAATTTTTACATTAAGAATAGGTCACGTAAATATACGTAATTCTTACTCATATTATAAATGCGAAGTAACTCTGTCTGTCTGTCGCGCTTTCACACCAAAACAACTGAACCGTTTTAAATGAAATTTGGTACACAGATAGCCTGAGAAAGGACGAAGGCTTCTTTTTGCCGTGATAACCGACACCCACGCGAACGGAGCCGCGGGAAACAGCTAGTAATACATCAAGCTAAGAGTGAAGTTTTTATTAATAATTTTGTATTTAATAAAATTACGTAATTTCTTAGGTCCTATGAATGAATAAGAGTCAGGTTTATTCACCGACCGACAAGTGTCTCAATCCGAATAAGAAACTTTCACCGATTGCTTACGTATTTATACAATATTATGTTTTGTACAGCATACAAAGTAAATATCCATTTTATTGCATGCAATATCTATTTAAAGGCAACTGAATTGAAAAATGTCGTGATATCATTACAATATTATATTTGTATTTCGAAACAGTCGGATTCTAGAAGAAAATAAACCATTTTTTATATTATTTAAATTATGACATTAAAAAAGATATTTTGTTAAATTAAATTCGTTAATTATTTTTTATTACAATTTCCTTTTTTATTCTTACTGGCCTGTATCATCTTTTCTATTCTTTTTAATTTAAAAATTACATTCGTATAAATTTTATTCTTGTTTATGCTATTCTATTCGAAAAACAAGACGATTTCAAATATTTACCTTAGGCTCAGAATGCGAGCTGTTCAAATTAGGAGAGCGCGGCGGTAATGGCCTCTTCTTCTTCTCCAAATGGTACTGGCGCCTCTTATTCTGAACAGCCAGGAGCAGCGATATGAAAGTGTTCTTCAATTCCTTCTCGTATTCAAGTTCATCACGTAAAGCGAGCTCCGCGATCAATGTCTCCGAGAACTCGCGGATTAAGACCTCTAGCTCCATGAATATCTCGTTCAGTTGAGCAAGCGAGTATGTGCGCAGTTCTGAAATAATTAATGGTAGTTTAATAAAATTCTGACGATATGAAATGACATTTGAAGAAGACGAATGCTTCATTCTAAGTAATTAAGTGTTTTTTAGGGCGATTTTCGGTTAGCAGTGGAACAAGGTAAACGTGAAATTAAAACATTTGAGATTCTGAGAGTTTTTGTTTTTTTTTTCTTTTTTCATCTGCGAAAAAGCATATTTAAAATAATTTGTTACTCTTTTAAATAGGAAGGTATATCAACTAACAAATCTATTAATAAAAAAAAACAATTGGTTGCCTGTAAAGTCGGTATACGGGCGAAAGTTTTACGTGACAACGACTGTCAATGTCAATGTCTGTCTCTCTCGCTCTTAGGCGGGCTAACCATGCCCGAGTGGAAGGGACGCGTGCCTCTCACTCGCTCTCATTGTGAGCGCATAACGTGAGCGGAGCGTTACCTAGTTTCTTGAAGTGTCACCCGGGAAACCAATTTATAAGACGTTGTCACGTCAAAAATTGGTTGCCTGTAAAGTCGGTATACAGGCGAAAGTTTGTGACAACGACTGTCAATGTCAATGTCTGTCTCTCTCGCTCTTAGGCGGGCTAACCATGCGACGCGTGCCTCTCACTCGCTCTCATTGTGAGCGCATAACGTGAGCGGAGCGTTACCCAGTTTCTTGAAGTGTCACCCGGCAAACCAATTTATAAGACGTTGTCACGTCAAAATAAAATGTTAAGTTTATGGATATAAGAGTGATACGCAAACGACTCTATTACTCAATAGAAATATAAATTATATCATTAATTTACCAAGCTCGTTCTGATTTCATCTGAAGTCATAAATCAATCTAATGTTTTCCGGATAGAGTGAAATGTGACGACTTGAGTATTTGTTTTTGATTGTACGCAAAAACTGGTATTTACGATACAAATTCTTTACGTTGAAAATATTTACGTAATTGCAATACTTCCGTAAAATACGTATTGGTAGCAAATACCTAAGTATTTTCACTTTTTCGCTTAACAAAATACGGGAGATCTTTTTTATACAGACTGACAGGTAACAAGACTTATGAATACCGTCTGGAACTCTTCACGAATTTGTAATTAGTTGGCGTTTTGTAAGAAGCTAATTACATTCAGCAACACGTACGCATTTAAACTACACCTATACGAAACTTTCAAACTAGGTTTAATATATTCAACATCTGCTATTCTTCATAGAGATTTACTAGCTATTTGATGTTTACTACCGTACTAGTTTTAATACAAATAAATAAGTCAGACGTTAAAAAAACCTACTCAACGCTACATCATGAGTTATTTTATCGTTAATACCGATTTTTATATCCGATTATACATCAATCACGATGAAAAAAATAGCGTAGTATGAACACGTGGTTTAGAAAACAAAGTGATGCGCCAAATTAATCGCAAGCGCAGGGGTGAACGCACTCCGGCAAAAGAATCGGCCATCGCGCCGCGCAGTACGCCCGTAATATCGAGTAACGACAACTTCGAGCTTTATTGATCAATTTATGATTTACTTTCACACAATTAATTCAATTGAATAAAACGACGTGACCATAAAATTCGAACAGTATTCACTTTATAGTGTCATTAATCATTAAATACTCGCATATAACACAGTTCTGTTATTTATACTAATATATATAGCTAAAGAGTTTGTTTGTTTGTTTGAACGCGCTAATTTTAGCAACTACTGGTCCGATTTAAAAAAATCTTTCAGTTTAGGATAAACCATTTATTGAGGAAGGCTATAAGCTATATAACATTACGCTGCGACCAAAAGGAGCGGAGCATACATGAAAAATGTTGCAAACATGGAAAACCGTTTAAACTAAAACACGCGGACAAAGTCGCGGGGGACAGCTAGTGTGTCATATTGGTAGTCTGCGAACGGTTTGTCAGGGCATTTCGCTGTCACTATAAAGCTAAGTATAGGTAGATACACTGGCTGCCAAATGTGGAGGAACACGTGTCGCTAGAACATCGTGTGGTGTCAGCGAGCACCGCGACGTCCCCAGATATGCTATCCAACCTTTTTACTGTCACGCGAGCTCACGTGACGAGCCAAGATGAGGGCGTTTTGTCGTGTCACATGTCTCAAAATATTTTGCTCTTTTATGCCTTTTTTATTCTTCCATTCAAAGTTTTACTTGCCTTTTCTATAATAAGAGAAATAGCCCTAGTAGCTCAAATATCGTTACGAACTTATGTAAAGTTTGCAGGTTCAACGCTAGTACCCAACCTGACATTTTCAAAGTTACTTTTAAAGGAACTTTATTAGTCAGTCAAAAGCCTAGTCTGTTTTAGCAATGTTTAATCATAACATAATATATACATAAATTAGGGGTGTGGCCTACATGTTTTTTTTCCGAAAAAATAAAACAGTCGGACATACTAGGCCACAGCCATAAGTTATGTTCACTACAACTACTACAGCAAACCTGTCTTAAGACACCACTGTGACAGCCAAAACTAACAGCAAGGAAAAACGTGATATATCTAAATTTTCTGTAAAATATCCATGCTAAAGTAAGCTTGGTGATCAATTGTACCTTGTCCATACTAAAAGAGGTCTTCGCTATAAAATGATACAGTTACACAATTTTATTTGTTGTATTATGTAATACGAAAGAAAAACACAAATAGTTTGCTGCATTAATGTTTTACTGTCAACTTCGGTAACGTTTCGTCATCAAATGATGTAACTGTTATTGTCTTCCATTTCTCACGCTTCAAACTTTAGCTTGACACATCCAGCGATATTCACCAACTATTAGGTATTACGGCAAAAAGTTACAAATTGCTACGAAATCAATTATGTCATTAGGTACAGAAAATGCTGTGCTAGTCTCCATTATAGGTAATAGGAGGCAAACCGGACCGGTTCTCACAGTCTAGAACTAGTACTATAGGTAGGTATTTACCGAGAATAACTTAAATAAATACCAGAACTTTTAAAGAATAATAAAGCGATATTTTTCATTTTATCTCTTTGTGAACATCAATGCAATAATTTTTGAATAATGATTATTTTATACATGTTATTTTTGTTTTTACTCTTCGCTGGATGAGGCAATAACTTTAAGCTTTATCATTGTCAATTAGTTTCATTGCTAAGATAGCTTGTACAGACATTGGGTGATCTTTAAAACTATTTTTAGACTTTTAATTAGCAATGGAGTTGTCTTATCTATAATTCGTAATGACTTCTGATTTCGTAATAGTACGTACGATAACCAAAAACAAAATCGACTTCCATTTAAAAATATAATGGTTAATTTAATTTTCATTAGTTTTTTTTTCGAGATTTTGTCAACCAGTGGTGAAAATTCTGCAAAAGAATCTGTTTGGGATATTTTTAACCGACTTTGAATAGTAGGAGGTTTCCAATTAGATGTTTGTTTTTATGTAAATGTCGCTTGGTCCGTAAAAAGACCAGCCGAATCTAGACCGATATCAATTGCTTCTAAAGTCTATTTTTAAATTACAGGGAAATATTCTTAGCCGGAAAATTATTTATGATAAACCGATTGCGATAAAACAAAGATTTAATGTAACGTCTAATTGCACACAATTCTTGTGTATCAAAGATTTATCCATTTATGCTGTACTTTTAACGTGATGGCTGCACAACCAAACAGACAAACAGACAAAAATTCCAAAAATGTTATATAAATGGGTTCTACAAATACTTTTTTATGCCCACAATTTTTTGTGAAAATAACTTCAATGTACAGAATCGTCTCGTCTACAGATTTATTATATATATAGATATTCTCTTCTTATAAACACTGCATAAAATATCTACACTTTGCATAAATGGTACTTACTATCTTCATAGAGCGGCGCACTGAGCACTTCCTTCCCCTTCTCCAGAGCCTCGTTGTACTCTATGATGTCGCCTTCAGACGACGGCGTGTCTTGCATCATGTCGTCGATCTCCTGAATCACCTATAAAACGATTGGCTATAAATATGGAGAAGTTTCAATTGTTTTGAAACTAAGAACAAGCTTTATTAGCATCCTTCGTACCCGAAAATGGATCCTTGAAGAGGTTTAAATATATATCTTACGGATTTCAGATGAGAGAATGGTATAACATTGCACGGAATTCAAATTACTTATTGTTACATAGTCAGTTTTCTTATTGGACTTACGAGTATAGAAATTGTAGTCCTAGTTACTCAGTATTTAACTACGTTAAGTCATATTTAGGAATCGCCCATTCTCGGGATCGCCCGACTAGTTTCAGACTCAATAGGGGTCCGTAATCATGAGCAATCCTAAGCGTGTGTAAACCTTTAATATTTCCAAATAATTATGAATACTCCTTACGAAAGTTATTATACAAATACGTAATGTCAGTCAAGTACATGAGGAAGTTCTTACTTATGTACTTTATAACTTACAAACGAAGTATAGTTACAGTAGATATACAAAGCTTTAGAAATATGTGAGGAAGCTGACCTCATCAGCAGTCTTGACGGGGCACTCGTGGTCCTGGTGCAGACCGCCCAGGATGAGCGCGTGCATGTCCAGGTCGGAGGCCACGGCCTCGTCCTCCGAGCTGTGAATCTCGTCATCAGGCGTCATTGAACTCTATAAACAATGTTTTCACAAATTAGAGGTATTGGAGATATAATTAGGATTATAATTGCAGGTAAAGAATTAATTAATTTTGGCGAATAAGTAAGAAGACTTTTTTTTAAATCACAATTTGCTTGCGATAAGTATATTTTTGAGGGGGAGGAGGGATTTAACCCGTAGAGACATAACTATAAGTACCTATCTCTCAAAATGATTATAATTAAAAATCAGTTGATTAGTACAAATTTGCAAAACATCATAAATTATGATGTACCAAGAACGTGACACCTATTTCAGTTTCGCATTTTAAACAGTTTCCAATTTCAAGCTGCGTTAAAAGTAGGTACCTACCATTTGCAGTTTTCATAGTATCTCAATATAATGATACGATAAATACTACATTTTCCCACGAAACAATAAAATAACTACAGTGTAAGTACCTATAACCAAGTTCTTCAGAATTGCGACGATCGTATCTTGTATCGTATTAATATGTGAGAAGTTTCTTCGGTTTTGCTTATAATTATGTGGTTTAAGACTTGGTACAAACTGTTTATTGCTAATAATGGCTTAGATCTGGAGATATAATTACCGAAATTACATTAATTTGGGTACTTACAGTAGCTGTACTTTGTGGTCGAGATTACAGTTCATTAGATTTAATTGTATGGGCTTCACAACGAAGCTTTCAACCTACTATTTAATATAGATCTTAGAAAGATCAACTTCTCGCAATTAAGGTATTATTTAAATTTAAGTTAGGTGTAAGTACATACCTTTTTCTCATTAAGGTTCAATGTTGGGATATGCATCTTCCTGGAGAACGATTTGGTCCAGTCAATCGGAAGAATGTTCCCGAAGTTTCCTGTGATTGTCCACCACATTCTGGAAAAAAGGAAATTGAGTTTAATAACGATGACAGAATTACTTTCAATATAGATACTTAAAATAAACTAATATTATCTGCGCACCGCGGTTGAAAATTGGTGAAAATGATGATGACTTAAAGTAGCCTATGCGCTATTACAGATAATAAGCTATCTATGTACAAAATGTAATTGACTAATAAACTCCCATCCATCCATCCATCTACTTATCTAAACTTTCGCATATTTTATAATATTAGTAAGATAAGTAGTAAGAAGTATCTAGGTATATCTAATTCGTGACAATTGTATCAAAGTCTTTGAATGTTGATTAGATAAGTTTATTGTTGGTACTTCATTTAACACGTAGGTACTTTCTAGTTTGTATAACTACTCGATAATGATATTTTATTACTACTAGCTAAATATTATTTTTTTCAATAAAAAAGCATAAATTGCTTATTCTATCAATCCATATTCATACTCAATATTAAAAATGCGAAAGTTCCTCTGTCTGTCTGTCCCGACACCCTTGCGGGCGGAACCGCGGCACCTCTAGTATTTTCATAAATTGGTAATGATCCTTTTTCATTTCTTTAGTTTCCCATGGAATTGTGATTCATAATACTACTTACAGTTATGACATGTTCTACAATTAAGCGATAAAGTATTTAAAGCCGTTTCTTCATTAAACTGAGATGTTTAGTCACAGTGAGAAGCTGTGCTGTCTTTGTTCAGTAGGGTTATATAAGAACGCAATTTGGTAAAGAATTTCGAACGAAATGTTCATGTGAATGTAATGACTGGTCATAAATTGTTTTTATATAATAACTGGTTGTAACAGTTAAAGGTTAAGAATAATAAACGAACGACCTTATCAAAATGTAGGCAGTCAACAAAGTAAGACATGTCTTGATGCATCTTAATGCACGTTGCTCTTTATACAGAGATAAGTAATGACATTTGTCCTTGTCCATCTCTCGTCTGATCGTCTCGTCTAATGAAGGTCGAGATAACAGCAGTAAACTTGAATTTGTGAACCTGTGGTTAATTCCCCGACATCCCGAGTACTCCAGAGTTCCCGATGGCGACGCTGGGAAGTGCCCAATTGCGTCGGCTCTCAATGATTAGCGCAAACAAGGTCGATGTAACCACGCCGAACGAGGTTTTATCACTCGCTCTTTAACTCTGGTTTTATAGTTCAATTTCTTAAGATAGAAGTCCATTTGTAGTCACGATTCTCTTTGATCGCTTTCACGGATCGTAGAAATTAAACGTTGATTGAACTGTTTTTGGGACTTGAAAGCTGGCATGTAATTCGTATTTAAAAATGATTATGAAGATGTTGGTTTTGATTCTGTAGAGTATTTTTGGGTTTGTGAGTTTAATTGTTTAAACAAACAGTAAAATGATTGAAAGCAGTTTGTTCATTCTAATCTTAGTATTTCTTATTGCTTCGTTGAAGTTGCGTGTTATTACCTATTTTTCACTTTTTATTTCGTTTGTTGTAGTGGTCGTGGATGAAATAAAACACCTAGCCGCGCCCGTGAGTCAGCCCGGAGGCATAAATTGGCGCTAATTTGAGATCTCGCGGCACGCCACCGCTCAATTGAGGAATGTGTCACTTCATATTACGTATAAGTACTGCATCTGATCAGAACTTAGTAGATGACGTCCTAGTGAATTATAGCATTACTTCCGAACATGAACGTCAATGTATTCTGATTCTGTTTATGTAGTATAGGTGCATACTTAGTACTTACTTCTTTAAAACAACACACGAGAATATTGCATTTATTACTGTACCCAGAACATGGAAAGAGGTTTTCAAACTTTACATAACATACTTTCAAAATAGTTTTCAAAGCATACAGGCTACTGTAGTAAATTATAAAATATAGTTCCACTAATAGCGAAGAAAAATACAAAAAATCTAGGCAAAATAACGATATTCTTGGCTTTACACCAGATGGTCTTAGTTACGACTACAACGCCTAAATGTGACCTAGAAAGTAGTGGAGGTCTTGAAAGCTATTTCTGATCTTGAAAGAGACGTGAACTGGAGTGTTTGTCGGATGCTGTGAAGGTTATAAGTAAAAATAAAAGAAAAGCTGAAGAGGATGCAGATAAACACACGTCATGATGCGCATTCATAGAATAAATCGTACACTAACGTAATTCAAAACTGGTAATAGGATTGTAGATACAAAAAGTAAAACTTAAAAAATTGCACCAAAGCAAAATTTTTTTAGGTGACAAGATTAAAAGGCTATTGTCTAACATTTTGGAAGGTCTGCTATGTTTTCGGTTAAGACTTTATGGCCTTGTTTATTGTAATAGTGGGATTCTATTGTTTCGCTAGCGTTTTATCTCGGGGGTCGTACGTATTTGGTCATCCAACATACATCGACATCTGTCTCGTTCTCGTGACATGTTATGTCCATATGCCACGAATATTGTTAGTCACTTTGGGGCAAATGTTTAAAAAAAAAATGGATTCTTTTTAAAGGAAGGATCATTCTGCTTTACAAGAAAGTATGAAGAAGTTAAATTCCATCTGACCTAATTGTTCTAAAAGCGTGCACGAAATTCATCAAACAAAAAAATTTCCATTCTGCGCGTCACACATCTAGAAAATAAATGCGTTAAATAACCAGCATCAATATCCACAGACTAACGGGAATCTTTTTTGAGTCTCGCTATTCATTTCTATTACGTCAGCTGCTATAACGTTTTTTTGTTTTGTTTGACTAATGTGCGGGGGCGTTAGTTAAAACGACACCAAATAATGTCAATAGCATAAGGTCTGGCAGTATCATTAGCATTGCGTCAGTTCAGCAGAACATATGGCCATCTAGTTCTGATTAAAAATACATACAGCAATTATATTTTTGCACAACCTGATATTAAGTGTTGTTTTTAATATTAAAATTATCTACAACATTTTTTTGCACAGCAACAATTCGATTCGCAATTGACTATAAACATTTTTATCACTTTCAAATTTTGATTAAATTTTAATGTTGTTGCCATAATCAGGTTCGCTTCGGCGTCAATTTAGTAATGATATTTCCAGTTATACAAACTGATTAGCAATGGTAAGTGTAGGTTAAACAGACAAAATGTAAATATATTACATATTTGTTGATGCAGTCGTTACTTAACAAGAATGTTCTCAAATACTTTTTTAGCCTCAGTAGAGAGGATTACTTAAAGATTACAGTTTATTCAAGTTACGCAAGAAAAGCAAGTTAAGAATAATTTTATGGCTGCCAGTGTTTTACGGAATAGGATAAAAACCACAATAAAATCTGAGATTAATAGCTGTACATTTTCTTTTTTATATTATTTGACACGGTAATAAATATATTTAATGGCCAGTAAATACGAATTTCCAGGCTTACGGAATATTTTTAGCAGAATTAAGTAGTTTGTGTAGACTTCTTGTTGAGCGTTAAATTAAAAGCAAAGTTAGAACTGTTATTCCAGTTTTTGAGGACACGTTTCTTTATTAGTACAAAATATTTTTTTTTTATTGTAGTAGGTAGGTTTTCAATATTGATCCTATTAATTTAATAGCCTTATATAAGTCTTCTTTAACAGCAACTTACTAGTGTTGTAGACGGTGACACGCATAGCTCCGATTTAATTCGTTTCGTACAATCCGCCAAAACAGTCTAGCATGCGTATGAGGTCAGTATACGCAGGCCAGCAGGCCAAAATAGTCAGACACTGGCACAAACAGTTTTACCAGCTACTTTATATGGTGGTACCGTTAAGCTGTGTACTTTTTATGTTATCAAATATGATTTCGTTATTGGTTACAGATAGATGCTGTTAGGTTTTTGCTTTATTTAGATTATTAATTATTTAGTCATATTAAGTGCGGTTAGTGCTAGTGATTTAGCTACTTATATAAAATCTAGAGTCGTACATATTCAAGCCGTTTGGGGTTGAAACACTTGGACCGTTAAGTCCGAGTTCATACTTATTATTTAAAGATCACTTCGCGGGTCTAATGACGTTGGCGCGATGGCTGGCTTTTATCTTGGACAGATGATAGGCATTGCCATACAACGTAACATTGCCGTCAGGGCACACTTCAAGTCGACAGCGATGTGGATGAATTTGAATAAGATGAGTTTAGTTTTTGATTGTAGTTGTATTATAATATAATAATTATAATATAATTAACACTTACATAGTTGTACACAATTACATAAAGATATTTCTGATCAAAATGCGATACTTAAACTTCTCTTTTATTTTTTTAGGGAATCTCAAATCTCAAATCTCAGCATATAAGCTTCGTACGAACTAAGGAGTACTAAACCATAAAAGGCACGTTTGAAACATTTTTACTGAAGATTACCAAGCATTTACGGCCTAAGAAATCATAAACGGTTCATAACGCTTGCTATATCAAGCGAGTTATAACCATTAAATACTTCATAGCCATTATTCACACGTCACTCCCGCAAGGACGATTCAATTAAATTGAATTGGTTACATAAGAAATAAAAAACATACTATACAATTGTTCAGTGACCTGTACCAAAATTCGTTCATTATTTTGCATCAGCTGAAATGAAATCCAGTCTAGTCATGAACGTCATATGTCTTAATTTAGATTGTTTATAGTTAGGTTCAACGGAAACGTAAAACATTTGTTTTCATTGGTGCTTTGAATTTGTCCTTTATTGGTCTTATATTAATTGAATGACATCGATGACGGTGTGGTTTTTGTGTTATAATTACTCATCACTCATAATAATAATGGACTCTACCAACATGGCAAACTCATACGTCATTACTTAGGGAAATCAAGGTACGTACGATGCGAGGACAAATTGTATGAACGGGCACTGTTTAAAAAAGTTGGTCAGCATATATGTATACATATATATATTTGGGTCTTATACCTACTTAAAACAAATGTTATTTTTTAAAAAGCTTATCTGTCTTGAAATCATAGCGTGGGCTGAATCAAACGTGACCTCGCGTCCTTATAAGGTTAGTCTAGGCTAAAGTAAAAAAAGTAGCTCTCTTAGTTTTTTATGATGTGAAAATCCTCAACAATAGAAGAATTTAAAACCGAGTAGGTATAAAACGCTTTAAAAATTAAGTTGAATGAAGCTAATGTGCAAGTTAACTGTGATTTTATACGAGGTATTTAGTGGATTAAAGCAAGTAATAGAAATGCCATTATGGTCGTGTGAAGTGTTTTACTGTTTGGCATCTAACGGATTACAATGTGTGAGTGGTTCGTACAGAAGAAATAATTATATTATTACTTATTAATTTATTATACTTTATTGCTTATTAATAAATACTTAATCAAATATGTTTGGAATGCTCATTAGCGGTATTTCTCTGGTTACGTTTTGGTAAATTTATCGTGGAACCATTATTTTATGATTTCATGTACATTTAAAATTTAGCTTTCTCCCTAAATATTCCTTGTTAAGTTAATTTAACTGTATTATAACAGTACAGTAAAGGTACATCTAAGTATTGAGGAAAGGATGACACATAATTATGTAACTTAAAAAAATAAAGGGTTTTTTTTTATTGAACCAGGCTGATATTATTTTTAATATGGTCAGCCCTAAAAACCGATGACCGATTAATCAATGATATCAATTTCTCGGAATCGGCTTTCTTTACAGACCAATCGACCGTGAGCCGTTGATTATGGAGCGTCGTGAACGCGCAGGCCACGCGTGAACTAAGGGACGATTTGTTTTTTCGAATATTTCTTTGGAGAAGAGTCTCACTTTGTGGGGTTCATATACCTACAAGACAGGATGCACTGATTCTCTTAAAAGAGTCATCAAAAATGAGCCATCCTTAATGTAAGCGTATGAATTAATGATAAGACGTCTGTTTTAGTTATTTGACGCATTATATTTAGTCATGCAATCAATTCTTGGTATTAGTAGGAAACAACAAATATTTAGGAATTACTTACATTTCCGTACAACAATATGTGGATGGCCAATACGTTCACCCAACCGAGTCACCGATATGAACACTAACTCAAACTGCTTAGGTCGTGAAATAAAAGAGAATAGTATCGTGTAGGTATACGTATAGCTACCCACTTCATCCATATTGTATGTCGGGCGTATAATTTGCATACATAAACGAAGCAGTGAAGGTGATTATGTCCGTCGAATCAATAATTACCAGTTTGTGGGCTACTTATACATCTCTGATGTCATATTTTTAGAAGCCTCATTGTTTATATTAATTGCGGTACCTATATTGATGTTCATCACATTGTTATTGTTCTATCTATTATGGTGAAGGTTATCTGAACTGAATCTGGTTTTATAATAAATTATTTCTAAAAATAAGCATGCCAGATGAAGATGGCCATTATGAGGAATAGTGGCGAATGCTCCGAAAGATACAATACGACATACAATACAATGTTGGTGTAATGCTATAATTAATGCAATCAACGTCATCTATATAGGCATCTACCTACTCGAACATAAGGATGAAAAAAAATATATACAACTTTTATCCAGCACCAATTTTAAATTCAGACCACACGAGAAACAGACAAAACATAAAAATAATACAGCGCCAGTGTTTGATCGCTCGAAGCTTAGGGTCCATTGGTTCCAAGAAATCCTGCGCGACTGGATTTCGGTCCACAGATTCCTGACTGACCGTATAGGGCCGAGCGGCTAACACAAAGTGTTTACTTACACATACAACCTTACTTTTATTGGCTTTTGAGAATGTGGTTTTTGAGTATTGGTACATACTCGTATGGTCGCTTAGAAAATAAAAGGATAGAAGCAATGAGGTTAACGCGACTCTACGTTAGTTTTTATGGTATTAACTGGCTAGTGATTAACTAGATAGCAAGTTTCAACATTCCTAATTTAAACAAAAATGATGACGCACGTTAATGATAGGTGCATTATCTTTAGATTACAGTAGATTTGAGACCCTCTCAATGAAGCAGAACATATTCATCACTCTACATAAATAACATTATGATTGAGTCAAGCCGTCGGCATTTGCAGTCATCCGGGAAGAGATAAGAGAAATCGAGGTTAAGTTCAAATCTTCATTCCACATACCGCGTTTATTATCGAGAGCAACCATAGGTCACGAACATTATGGGTGAAAATTAAGATTTTGGTAACCTAAGTGTATAATAAAGTAATGGTAATATATGGGTAAGTATATAGGTCAGCTTGTGTCTCAGAGGAACCATTTTTGGCATAAAAGTTATGTCATTTTGCTTACTTGAAATAAAGCAACTATTTATCATATAACAGATAAGTTTGCACGTATAATAAAAAAAAAACAGCTTTCAATTCGATGACAATATTTCTCAATTAAATTGTTTTGACTTGTTCTCTCAGTGCAAACATTCATAAATAGTTTCCATCAATTTATATTAATTTCGAGTTACTAAAGTAGACAAACAAGAAGGCCAATGTTCATTAAACGTTAGAAATGTTAGTAAGTAATGGCTTTGATACGAAGAATCATTCTAAAAACTTTCTTCAATACTCATTAGACAAATGTTAGTAAACATACTTATAAATTACAGATAAACAATCGATAATAAACATCTGAGAATTGTATAGCTTAGTTGACATTTTTATCCACCCACGTTAGATATACTTTTTTTAGGGTTTTGTATCTTAAATGAATTGCAGTAGAGTGTATGTTACAGTGGCAATGTGGCTACTGTTGACATTATAGAACAATAAATAACCCATTGTCAACAGTATTCTCCCTAGAGGTAATATTTCATTGTTAAATACCTAACGGCCTTTAATAATGCCGTAACCTTTAGCTTCTTCTGATATTATTTAGGGAAAAGTAGAGTAGAACAGAAATATGGGGTAGACATACTTTTACTATCCACTGTTAATATTGAAAATTAACATGAAAAGAGAAGTAAAAGTAGACACTTTATAAAATTAAAATCTAAATGTTTTTATTTCAAGTAAGCTATGCACGGCCTAAGGGTAAGTAGCCTATATAATTATGTATATTGTATATCCATAGTGGCCCAACAATAATGTTAACTTAGGTAATAAACAATCTCTGTAAATTGTTTCATTCAAATCCGTGCAGCTGTATCGTAATTGAGTAGATAAAATCTATCCATCCATACAAACTTTTGCATTTATCATATTAATAAGATTTATTTCAAAGAGTTCCTTCTTACTAAAACTAATGAAAAGTACGTGATAGAAATTATAATAATTTACTTTTAGAATGTTTAAAGGTTTTAGTATCATGTACTAGTAATTAAACATATTATTATTAAGAAAGGTCCATAAAATCATAACAACAACCTGCTAAGAGTTATATGACAAATTACTATAATTAGTTGTCGGTTAGAGCCGTCGGCGCCGACGGCCCAACTCTTCAATTATACAATTAGGTGTCAATGGAAGAGCGTTCATCTTTTTTCCAAGAAGGCTAGAGCTAACTCAGTTATCGCATTGTCCTATAATTAAACTAATATGTGCTCGACTTAGATTACATATTAAAAAAAAGAGATCAATCCTTTCATGTAATTAAAAACCGAATGTTTTTATTTTTAAATACTCCTACCCTTTGACAGTTGCCTGTAAAAAGCCTGTATTAGGCAATAAAAAAGAACAGAGGTAAGCACATACTCTTGGTTTACTTAAAACAAAAGAACAACCGAAACATGTTCTCTTTAGCACGTTCACAAGTTTTAGTGCTAATAAACCTCCAGCACAGTCTCACAAAGACCACCCCATCTCTGGCCATGCGTATCGTAAAACAAGAAAATATATGAAGAATATTGTCGGGCCGTCTTTACGAAGCACGAACCACCATGGATAAAGATTTATTAAAGTCACACTAAACTAAAAATATTTCATTTAAAGCCCTTATTGTTCTTAAATATCCTTTGTATAATTGGCCAGAATGAATCAGTAGGTAGACGTCCAACGTCCAAAGTAATAGACAAAAGCAAAAACCGCAACAGCCTATTGTAGAGTTGCACGGCGAAGGCTACACACCAAATATGGAGTACGATGCGTTATTGATCCGTGTCCCGGCGACCGCAACTCGTTCACCCCACTAACCCCGACGAATGGGCGCCGAACAGGGTTATAGTAATAAATCGATGCTGCAGTTTAGTTAGGTCACTGGTTTCAATGTATCTGTATTGGTATTTTGTCCTATTTGCAGTATACAATGTTAATTTCTACTGTTGCAAGTATGTTTTATTTATGGAGGAGAGGCAATGGCGAACCTATAAGCGTAAAACAAAAACAAGCTGTTGATAGCGATCAATATTTTTCAATCTTACCTAAGCAGTTGGATATATAAGAGTTTCGACTAAAGAAGTGTACTTAGTTATAACTAAGTACACCTTTTCCCTGGTCAGTCTCTTTTTATGGACAATAGGTTAATGAGATTATATCTTTAGTTAAAGACGGGAAGGTTAAAGAGACTAGTATTTTATTAGCGTACAGTATAAATCAATACGAAATAAAATACAAAGCCGGAATGGCGAAGTAGGGCAACATGGCGTTTCGAAGTACAATTCCGTGAATACAGAAAATAAAACAAAAGATAATCGTAACAAAACAAACTACGGTAAGTGAACATTGAATTTTGGTGAAGACTCGGCTTGTTTTACGACAGTACTCAGATATTATGTTTTATTTTGATGACATTTTGTGTCACTGTATCCCTGTAACGGTATTCTCACGCCTACGTCACTATGTTTGGATCTTTTACCTCTGCTATCTTATAATCAAATTATCGTATTACAGCTTCAGATACTTATGTAATTATTGCACTGGAGATTTAGAATAAGTCAAGCTTAAACGTTATTCGGTCAACGTTGAGCGCCGATAATCTTAATTACACACCATTGATAATCAACATAAAGTGATGCCTCTATATTACGATCTAATCTCGACTCTGTTATCGTGAGCCATAAAAATAGTTAAGAAGTAACAGTACTACATTATACTAATTTAGCAGATATACACTTTGTAACTTTAGATATCGTAAAAATGGTGTCAACGTAATAAAAAGCCGAGTGGCATAATGGCGTCTTGGGACGTCGGGATTTAAATATAGAACTTTTTAACAGTATAGCAACGCGTCCACTCCTCTTTTTTTATTTTATTTAATTTTGCTCGACGATGTCACTAACCGAGAAGTGTGAATGGGGCCGACGCGAATAGAAACTCCCCGTAGGTATGTTTAATCTTTGTATCCGCAGACGATATTAAATTCCAGAATTTCATTTACGATGTTCCTAAGACGTGACGAAAGTACTACTGGGAATTGCGTTTGCTTAGTAGTTTTAGTAGACGTGAGTCTCTATAAACGTCATTTTGAACGCCATAAAAACGTACCTTGTGCTGGAAAGCCAAACGTCGAAGTAATAATTTACGGTTCACTAGCTAGTAAGACAGTGTATTGATTCCCAAAATAGAGGGCAATGTTTATATTTTTTGTGTTAAGCAGGTGCGAGGTACCATAGATCCAGGGAGCAGGTAGTGGCCGGACTAACCTTATTGCCCACTTCCTTCATAAAAAGACGTTTAAAAATAAAACGGAGGCGTAACCGTAATGGCTAGGTGTTAAAGTCACGGACGAAAAATATTGTTTGGTTTTTTATTTTTGTAAAGTAACCATTAGATTACTGAACAAAAATATTTCATTAAACGTGTTGTTAGAAGCATCAAGTCTCTACAATTTCTTGTTTGTGTTAGATTATTTTTTATGGAAGCGTTTAGTTGAGCAGTTCAATAGACGCCAGTCTGATTAATGATTCTTCGGATATATTTTTAAGATGTTGGGATGTATAAGGAGCTCATTTAATTAGATGATACAGTGAAAATATCTACTTAACAAACACTTGAGATTTATTGATGTGGGTTATTTTTTCAGTAAAAGTTTATCCGTAATTAATTTAATCAATGAAAGGAGAATGAAGCTGTTTAGATTTACTAATTAGGCTTTATAATTAAATTTTAATTTGGTCTTGAGAGTTTTAAAAAAATTGTCTCTCACTCATTATGACTCTAAAACCTTTAGCTCAGTAAATCAATGATCTAGGGAGTCTTTTCTCGGCTCTATTAGTAACCAATTAGTATGTATGTATGCAATCAAAAGTGAAAGTATCAGTAAGTTGGGAGCATTTAGCGTAGGCACAACAACTTGTCCACTTAAAGAGACAAGAGTAACGCATTAGCATATGGCCTTTGGAAGCTTACAAATCAAACGCCTCATACCGCTATCAAGTTTACTTAGACCGTGTTTTGTAATATACTCAGCAACACGTTTTATTAAATAGCGATACCCTACTTACCCTTTTTTTCGTGAGAATCAAGAATTTGCAAAGCTTTTGTGGTTAGAAACATTTCGGGTCTCTTTATATAACTTGTAGGTTTTAAATTGTTAAAGAAAATCTGGAATATACCAATATTAACGCGATACCACAGTGTTGTCCAGCAAAATGGAATGTGCGAATCCATACTGCAACTAGCTAAGACAAAATGATAAATGAATATGCAAGTATGCTAGTATTGCATCTATACCTTGGCCCAAAACAGCTTCGAGTCGTTATGATTTAAATGCAAATTGAAGAGTACACTTGCTTGGTACCATTTAATTTCATTGAAGCAATAGGTACCTAGAGGCTCTAAGTACAAATATTACAATGTAGACATGGAAACTCAAATATTACACTTTGATTCCTACGCAAGGTCGAATATTTGTACATAAGTTTATGTTAGCTTAATATTTATTGACTTAACTGTAGGTCAAGCGGCCAATAAATATTTAGAATACAAGTTCAACAAATACTTCAAGGCATTTTATTACCTAATAATTTGATTGAAGGTTTCGGTGCACGATAAGTTCCAAACTGTGTCACTGATCATAAAATGTGAAAAGTACACGCTACAGTTAATATACCAGTTAAAACGGAATAAACGAGCATTATCCATAAGCATTTCAATGGTCATCAACCCCCGAAATGTCGATATCATTTGCCCCGCCTACTTAGTACACACGCAAATTGACTCTACTCAGTATAATTTAGTTTTTTAGTTCTTTTCAGATCCTGGGTAGCTCGCACGATCGTAACCTTCGTGCTGCTGAAAATTTGCTCCTTCAGATACCTTCTCACCGTACCGGTTTTATTTCTAATTCCTTTGTGGTTACGGCAATTAAACTCTGGAATGCGCTTCCCCTTGACATTAAAAAAGCTCCGAGTAAATTTTCTTTTAAACGACAAGTTCGGGAATACTTTTTGAAAACACTCGTTCCTTAGGTTTCCTATTATTAATATGGTCGTCGTCATGTCATATTATATATCCATATATTATATATCCGTATATTATATATTTTATTTATATCTAAGTACATCTGTATAATTTATTTATCAAATTTTATTTATCTATTGTATACGTATAGGTATATATTTTCATATGTATTCGTATGTTTTTTATAAATAGCCATAGTTAGATTAAAACTACTACGTTTTTAACTGTTTCTTATTGTACTGTTGTACCTATCCCAGCTGCTTCTCCATTTAACCCAAAGGTTGACTGGTAGATAATGCCTTGCGGCATTAAGTCCGCCTTATGTACCACAATTGTACATGGAAGTTTAAATAAATAAATAAATATAATTACCCCCGTTTTTTCGCTCTCGACCTAGACGCTCCCAATTTAGTCCGCTTTAGGTAAACCTCATCAATATTTCCTCTTCATGTTTAAACACAGTTATTTTTTTCTGTTATCTGCGTCGAAGGACAAACCCTAGTTACGTACGTGGCCTGATTTGTAGAATAATGTAGGTCGCCGACACGACGCCATCTCAATACATGGTTAATATGTCATCAATGTAGAAGAGTGCCATTATATGTAATTTGTTGGTGCATTGTCATTTTATTGGACCTTAATAAGACGTATCGGCGTATCGAATAATTGGACCAAATAATATGCTTAATATGCACTTATGAAAATTTTAAACGAGTTCTATGGAAGAAATAAAAACGTAATAATTGTATACCTTGTTCTGGAAGATGCAAATGTAACAGAAGGAAATTATCGCTTGAATGGAAGTTTTATGCAGTCCATTTGCCAAAGTTAAGTCGTTTCCCCTGTTAAACAAAACTCTACCTTCGACCTCTTAACACAAAACTGGTATTGACCTGTTCAAAACGCCATAGATTTCCTAATACATAGGTACCTATTGGAAAACGTGAACTGAGCATTTCAATATGTTACAAAACTAAGTACGTTAACCTACGATATCGTTGTTAATGTTTACTTTTTACACAGTTAAGTGTTTTAGGTAGGTCATATTAAAATCCAGAATAGTCAAAAAAATAGAATACGTATCTCCCAGCCCAACAGTTTGAATCCACTTTAATTCCCAATAATGAATGTCGTTACTACATTGATACTCCAATTCCGCCTGATCATAAAGTTCGAACTGTCTAGCATGAATTACCTTGATTAGAAGCTACATAAATAAAATAGGGTCGATGCGTCTGAAGGACGAGTCTTTAGCTAAAATAGCGCTCGTAAATGTGGCACTAAAACATTATTGACAATATCTTTGCCCAATAACGACCAGCCGTCTTTACAACCATAAAATTTTTAATAACTTTAAAAAACTTTGTAAATCAAATGTGTTTGAGGCAACAGAGGAGTTTGTCAAGCCTTTACACATTTTTTTCAAGATTTTTATAGGTAGTTCAATAACATTTTTCGCGTTTCGATGAAATTAGAAATTTATAACGCAATAACTATCTATCTATTGTAACAATGGTACTGTTTATTTTAATGCATTTATTTACCATTTCTTCGAGTTCATCTCTATCGAAACCAACTTCAATAGTCATTCAGTCATTCAGAGATCGTATGAGAAAATATTCTTTTGTAGCTTTGTCTTCTACCATGATAAAGCATAATCAAAGATTCAATAGCATTGAAAAGTACCACATAAACAAATCATATGTTGCTTTGTTTATAATGAGGTTGCAATGTATCAATGGATATTGATTGACATTCGTAGTCGCGTCAAGTTGATTGAACATCGACGGTGCATTTAAATAATCGTGCGTACACGCCGCCTTTCTTTTATCTGTAGCATGAGGCGATATCGAACGTGTAGGAGTACCGCCCTTGGAGCGCCTCATATTTGTTATTCATTAGAATATTTTGTAATCTTATCTATAAACATTTACTAACAAACATTATGTTTAAAATAATTAAGATAGGTACTTTTTTTAGAACTAGCTACATTAAACCTTAAAATATTTTTTAACGCGGATTTGTCTGTACATTAGTTTACTACCCCACTGAACACTAAGGCCCGCTTGCACAAGCCCGGATTTTTTTTAATTCATAGTTAAATGCTACGAGGTTAAATGGACAGTTTTTCATACAATATTATCAATTTAACCTCGGCTTAACAACTCTGAGTTAGGTTTTTCGTGCAAGTGGACCTAAAAGAGTCTCTGTTTACCCCATCGTGCATTGTAGCAATAACAGTTTCCAAAATAGTTCTAATTATATTTAGGTACCTATATGAAGTCGTCTACTAGGACATGTTAGAATAAATATTTACTAATCCAGAGTTGTAGTTGGGTTAATCAATTAAACTACTTTTGATGTTTACCGTACAAAGATAAGACTACAGTATTTACTTTAAAACTGCAGTTTTCATTAGCATTTTCTCGTTTTAGTAAAAGATATTATCGTTATCGCATTGCGAACAAAGGAAACGGTACTAGAAATACGGCTTTTATCGCTAAAGGTGATGGGAGCAATGACCTCGTCACTGTTTATTTATCTAATTGTTGTACATAATTGCAATAATTTATGCTGAATATGTAAAGAGATGCGCTTGAGAACGGTTTCAGAGATTTCCTTCTAACTTTATCAAAAATAGTAGAGTTTTGAATACCTAATCATTTTTAGTTTTAGGAATTGAGATAAGATTTTATGAAATCGGCAAAAATAATAATAATTAAATGCTGATAGAATTATTAGATAAGAGTTTCGTAGAATTAAAGACAAACATCGAATAACAATGTAATTTTCAAGCTGAATATTTGGTAGGTAAGTGCCTAAACTAAATATAGTTTTTTTTTTAATTATTACTGTGTTCTATGAATACAAAAAAATGTTAAACGACAATTAAATTCTACAATTTTCAGGACAAACCAATGGGGTATCGAATAGTAAGTACCTATATCTGTATTGACTACAAATATGGTACAAATATTATTAGCTATTTGTTATTGCGGAAATTGCACAATTAAACAATTTATCAATCTGTCAAGCTTTCTCCTTTTGGCTAAATATCTCTTTAATTCGTGTTGACACATATCAAATAGTTTAATGTCGTGTTTACGTAGATTTATAGACACAGAAAAGTCGTTACAAGCGTGGCGTTATACGCCAGACTGCGCCAGGCGTGTAAAGAATAAATTATTTAGTTTTGTTCAATGAGCAATCACACTTTAAAAAAGCACAAACTACGGCTTACGCCCATTTGGATAAAGATTGAGAACAAAATTATTTATTTCTGAAATTTAATCAATGTTTTTTTTTAATAAAACGAGATTTAGCTGTTACTTAATTCTTCTTGACCAGTTATACTAGTGATTCTCGGTAGAGGAATACGTATAAAAACTGTAGATAATATGTACGGATGGTAGGTTAACTATTACTTTATTGGAAACAAACAAGAGAGGAGCGTGAAGGTTGATGTTAATACGAATTAGTTTCTATACCACCCAAAGCCGCAATATAATTTGTAGTACCTAAGTATGTAAGTTACATGAGTTACATAATTAATGAACGTTCATGAACAGTATTTATAGCATCAACAACAATTACTATGTCAAAACTCTTCCCGTACCCAATTACATTATTATAATCTTTGATTTTTTTTTTTTAAGTCGGTTAAATATTTTTTGTATGAAATTAGTGACTGGTTTAGTTACGACATTTTTATGCGACCTGCATTTGTGTTCTACATTTTAACTGGAAATTTATTTCGTCATATTCATGCAAACATAAATCAATATCCTAGAATCCTATAGTAATGACAGTAAATATAGTAACATAGTTATGTGAGTCGTGTGTGTTCCAAGTTCCAATCAGTGCGTGTGACGGCATACTGAAGCACTTTACGGGCTTCGCTAGCGCACATGATTACTAGGTTTGCTGCAGTGTTTCATTGGACTACGTGCAACTACTCAATGGTATTTATTATGCATTACGTCAGCGTACACACAATGCTGTGCTAGATTTTTAATCCCTAAAGATTCACCAAGTAACCAAATACAATAACTTTTGGAGAAGCGATTGTATTAAACCTATTATGAAAGAATACCATCAATCAAACAACTATTAACATTATAAAATAGTCATTAGTAAAGACGTTGCTCTACCGCTCTACAATATTAGACGCCCATTACGAACCAGAAATCATCACTTACGTAACTAAATTATTATGTTTTTTATATAAATCGTATTACAAATTTCCCTTCGTGGCAGGAGGAAATTAAAAAACTTGCTTTACAATTTTCTTTCAGTACAAGATTACGCCATTTGACCTTTTAAAAAGTTGCGTTATACACACACGTGTTTTATAAATGAACCTTATCGACAAGTTACATAAATATTGTGTTTAGTTTTCAACAATTATAGTGTGATATAGTCAGAAAAATATAGTTTAACTGCAATCGTAGCTGGGTAACAGGTAACACCCAGTTGCACCTAACTGTTTTATCTTGATTTCTTGTGTGTAGTGTAATAGGCAGTATATGGTTAGTGTTAGCGCCAGGATTCGCGCCGGTCAAACCGGTCGTCGTCCGCCGTCGGAGAATGTACAATCCAGTTCGACCGACTCGACCTGACTTTCTTTAGCTCCTAATACAGCTAACTTTAAATCACAACCTTATTTAACAACAATTTGTCGAGAACGTCACCCGCTGACATATTGTAAGCACGAAAATATCCTCGGTCGCGGTAAGGTATTCAAATTATGTATGGAACTTTGGTGGAAGTCTCCAAGTTTATCGACGTAGAAACTTCGTTAATATGGATTTAAATATAAAACTGGTTCTTCATGTTCGGGAGTGTTACAGAATTTAGGACAGTTGCCATTTTAGTTGATCCACGTGTTTCTTTTCACTAAGGACTATTTAATTTTGTTTTTCACTTGTACTAAAACTCTTTAATTAAGTTATGATCAAGAATTTGCTTAAATATGTACTCTAGCAAAACATTCATAAAATGCAGGTCTATTTTTCTGTACATTACATTTTGCAATATTTTTTTATAATAAATGTCATATTTTCCTTTGTTATGAAATTAATGTGCATGTCAATTAAAAATAGCGTGTGCTGACATTGGTATTGATCGCACCGCAAGGGAATTCCAGACTATTTCAGGGAAGACGCGATTAGCAGTGGCCGTTATAGTGCGGCGAGCTTGGGCTACGTTGGTTTATTTTTCACATTCAAACATTACTATATTCATAGTATGAACCAAGTAGGTACAAGGTACGCCGCACGACACTGATTTATCATTAACTACCTCAGAGTAGCGTGCGACAGGAACAGATGACATTACCCTGCTGTCTCAAAAACACACCTATATCTTTACAAGACACGACAAGATGAACTCTTAAGTAGTCTGGGTTACAAGAGGGAAAAGGATGAAAACGTATGCGTGACCGTTCTTACGTGGTGTGGATGAAGTAGTGCCGCGATACATAAATCGATATGCGTCTCGAATATAGCTTAAAGTCATGTACGGGCCATGGTTCACTTTGAATTTATGTCATAGCTATAAATCATCTACATATATACATGTATTGTATTCTTTGTGGAACTTATAATAAGCTTATTCTAAAGTTTAAAAATGAGCAGCATATTCATGCGGCTCTCAAGGAGAACGGATGGAGACGTGGGGGAGACTCAAGAGGTCCGGATAGACGATGACGGAGCCCGTCCTTGAAAGAGTTTGTTTTGGCAAAGTTACGTGTGTATAGTACACTGTTTATACAGATATGTTTTTGTTCGGTCTACAGTCCCATGTGTGCATCTGCTTTATCTATATCATTTTTAGCGCCATAATATGTTAATTGGCTGTTTTCAAGCGAAAAAAAAAACAAATACGTGAATTTTAAGTCAGATTATATAATATTGAACCATTTCAAAAAAGACAACTATAATTTGCTTATAGGTGTGTTCTCCCCGTTTAATTAATGAACCTTGGAAATATTCCCCAAAGTGATTACTCACTAGTAGAACTGGTAATGAGTTACAGTTTTAGTCATACACATAGTCATACAAACAATCCCAGACCGGATGACGTGAATCTCGCGAAAATAATCTTAAAGCGAGGGCTGTATTTATAAACAACATTCGACGGTGTGAAGTAATTCACAGCAATGGAAAAGAACCATTCCGAATTGAAGGGATTTTAAAAATACAGACGGGATTATTGAATAAACAAATTTTATGGTTATTTCTTTATACAAGCAAAAATCAAGTAAGTACTTCTAACCACCTTGACAAATAAAGCGGTCCTAGATACTTCTTTCTTTATTCAATATACACCATTATTGACAGATGAGATTAGGGTTTTTGGTGTAGTGGACCTGTGGTTAACCGATACAGCTATATACAACAGTACTAATAAAACGGTTGACCGGGACCGGTAAGTAATGGGAATTGTGCAGAAACTGTCGTGTAAGTGAGACACATCTTAGTAATCATCATCAATCAGTTTACAAGAAGCATCGTCGTGAAATCTCATAAAGGAGCTGCGAAGAGAAACGTTGATGAAAATTATAATTTAATAATAATAATATAATTGGATATAATTTCTATAATATCATGTTTAGACAAACGAATTAATAAAGGCTAACAGTTTCAGCAAGAACTTTCAGACTCTATGTTTAAAAGACGGCGGGTAAAAGTACAATTTTACTCTACTACTACGTTTGATCACCTCAAAACAACATCGTGGGTTGTGTGAGTGTTCAGACAGTAGTATAATCTATTTTAAATTGATGGAAGGTCAGCGTATTGAAATCAACACCGGTGCGCTGTGCGTCGTGCATATAGTGTTAAATGGGAGAGAAGCTTCGTGTATACGACACCGGCGAAGTGCCTAAAATATTGTGGTTATGAACGATTTTGTGGCAGATATTAATAAACTGTGTGGTACGCTTAATAATAGATACCTACACAAAATCTTCAGAATAAACATCTAATGATAACTTCAACCACTGCATGAATTTAGTAATTCAAAATAATCAATGAGGTAATTCGTGAAAACAAGAAAAATAATACGAATATAAGCGCCGCTCTATTAAGAAATATGTACCATAACCTTTATAACTGCAGTTATATCGATTATATAAATAGCAGAAACAAAATCTGCATATAACAGCCAGATTGTAAGGTGTTGTATTGCGTTGGCGAATTCAAGGAAACTGCGACATATGGCCTGGGATGCGTCACACAGCGCAACTCTGGTCTGCCCGATAATATGACTGCGTGTAGGTAGGTACATTCATAAGCTTTATGTATATTGTACGTTATATGATGCTGAGTAAGTCCCTTGAAGATATTACGTCATAAAATTTTAACACAGCAAGGATACTTGAAAATACTTGTCCTGAAATAAATCAAAATGAGTTTTGCTAATCTGTATTATAACCTCTGAAGGCAGTGTACTAGATTTACTGACTTGTTTAGTGAAGTTATCCTTCATCTTCATATTAGTATTTACGCCTGATGGAAGACGCACTAACGCTTATTTACTGTTAGTTAAACCCACAAACAGTAATATACGAACATAGTATTTCCAATGATCCATACAGGTTAAGGTAATAGAGCCATCAATATAAACTCGTGACAAATGAATCGGTTGTAATTGCATTGTGTTGCTACACAAGTGACTAACTAAAGAATTGTATTCAAAATCACTACGTTGAAAGCTATGGTCGTTGCACCTGGTTTACTCGAGCATGTAATTGGTACTTAAGTACTGGTTTGCTCCTGGCAGTGTTTTTGAGGCTGTATTATTTGCTAATTAAGTCATTGTCAAGGATATGAATGGGGATACAGAATGTTTAAATTAAGTACATCCTGTTGTCTTATCTACCTACTTGTTATGATGACAACTAATTCTGGTTTTGTATTGATACACAATATGAAGCTTTAAATTCTTTTATCATGGATGCTCCAAAAATATCTACTGAACATGGGCCAGTACAGATCAATGACGTCAACAAACATATGGTCTTGTATTACATAAAGACGCAAGAGCATTTGGTTTTCATTTTATAAACGTGTTTGATATAAAATATTATCCTCTTAGTACGATAAAAACCCGGATTTTTCCTGTCAAAGTAGATATAAAAACAAACAAGTAAAACGCTACAGATATTCCAAGTGAATGTTGACTGAAGGGACAAGTCAACAACAAGAGCAGAGAACAAATAATTAACAGAAGACAATTAAAATCTTCCATTATATGCAATATGGACTAAAAGTGATTAAAAACCGTGATTGTCGAAGACCAGAGTGAGTAACTAAGGCAAGTTTCTAAAACATTTAGACGAGTTACCCATCCATGTAGTAAAGATGTAATAACTTTGTTTCGCGCCCACGCTGATTTCCAATCAGGGACCATAAAATTTCTAAAAAGCCATAAGCTGGCATTTCCATGATTGTTGAAAGTTTAGAACTACGTATGATTAAAAAGTAGCTTATAGCAATAAATCGGTTTTATAAATATGGAAGAGAAATAGAATTTATTCTTATTTATTGGATGTGTTCTGACATTTGTGATCGATAAAAAATTAGTTAAGTAACTGAATTTAAAGACGATAAGGTTGAGTTATGTGTATAAGGTTCGAAGCAAAATTCATTTATTTGTAAAGTCATCGATATCCAACCCTAATGTCGAGTGATTCTAAATCATTTGTTTTTTTTTTTATATCGTTATACATTTTACAGAATTCTCAGTTTGTTAAACACATGATTGACGCACCACTTGGTCTTTATATGGGTAGATTAATGAAGACGGCCTTAAAGTTACGAAATCATTGGAAGATGACGCTTCCAAGATAATTTCCTAACACTTTAATGACGAGAGCACAGCTTGGCGCCAACCGTCTTATTAATGTATCTTACTTTACAGCAACTATAAAAACCTTAAAACTGGTTGACAATAAACTTGGTACCAATTAAAACGAATGCTCAAAGAAGTCACCGGCCCGACTAAGCTTACATTTTATAGGTTCGGTTCAATCGGGAAACGTGTGAGAATATCTGGACTGTCTGAGTGTTCATAATTGAATCAAATTTTCTATAGTAATCAGATTATAAACATTATTTATATATCATTCATTATATTAACAGCATTACAAAAAATATATTGAGGTTAATGACGAACCCGCTTCTTATTATGATTACCCAAGAAAGGGGCGATACTTGCGATATTATATGTGGGTTGTTGCAAATCGGAGAGCATTGGCCCGATGCCCACATGAGTGGGCGCCCTGAGAAACTAGACTTTAATTACCTTTTTATTTTCAATTTATGCTTGTGTTTTCAAAATGTTTTTTAAGGCGCAAAGTCTTTTGGCTTCATGAGCAAAACAATTGCTATTAAAATACCACGATCAAACTGATACAGGTGGTTCAAACACATATAATATACCACCTAAGTACTTGTCTATTTTTGAATTAAACTGACTAAATATAAATTGCGGAGTTATTAATATCAAATAGACTTCGATAGTAAAACACGAAGACACTCTATTAGTAAACTTGTACCAAAGACTCGATATGCAAAATATCCAGGGGTTTGCAGATAGCCGACAGTATGTTAATTTAATGTATCCATCGCCAGATCTAGGCCACATTTCCTTTGACGGAAGACCTGATAAAATTGCAAATGGTAAAGTATTTTACTTCAATTTACACACTTTTAGCTCTGATAAGAATGAATAGTCTGTAGGTACCTAAAACAAATATCTGTAGTTGGTTTTTTCACTTTTTGTTTATTATTGAATTGTTGTTCCTAATTAGGTATATCTCATAGCTCGGCATTAGAAAATTAATTTGGCAATTACTTATAAAAATCCACACAGTACACGGATTTTGTTTTCAATACCTAATAACCGATAACGTTCTTAATTATTTTTAGAAAGTTTACTTCGGAAGGCTACAACAATTAACCATATTTACGATTAAGATAGACACGCGAACTGTTCGGTAGAAACCAATACATTATACGTTGCAATTCGTTAAGAGACCTATATTCGTACACGCAATTGTCATAAGGTCACAGGTTACACACGCAATGCAGTTGTTACGCGTATTTTGTTAAAAAACAGCATAAAAATATCGAATTTAAATAGGAAGGTAATAAGACATTATACTTTACTAATCTTGCTATGTAGAATTAATTATGTCCGTCTGTTACGCTTTTACTGTTAATCAACTAAATCTTTCTGAACAGACTTTGGTGAAGAGTATTCCTAAACCCCAAAAAAATGCATGGTTACTTTTTGCCTTCAGCTAAGCGGATGGCGCAAGTGCGTAAGTCGGCACATATTAAACTCGTTTTAACGATAACAGTAAACATTTAAATGCGTGTAAAAGTCAGTTAAATAATTTCACAATGGTAAGGATAGAAATAAAGGAGATAAGGATCTAATCTAAATAAATTAAAGTTTATTTAGTATTCAAAACCATGTGTTATCGAGATGGACGTGGGTCGTGTGCCACTGTCGATGTAAATTATGATTCGTCATGAATAATAACTATGGCAGAATTTTAAAGAGGTTTGATAATATCGGTTACATTATTCCTGTAACAGTTAATTTCGATTGACAAAAATGTAAAATGAAATGGTAAATAAATTTATTAAATGAGTTTCTATATTGTTTAATGTTTTACAGTCATATCCTCCGCATATTATATTAATATACCTAGCACAGGAAACTCGCGCGACGGCAAATAGATGAGTTGGTGCTTAATGACATAAAATGCTTGTAAATAAACGATGTAAAAAATTATGTGTAAAATTTTTAAGAGCTATTAACGTCATTTGACCTTTCTGAGTGTTTTAACGGTTAGGGACGCTAAGATCTGTTTTGATCATTTGATTACTTAGCGTTATTATAACACATCAATTCTCAAATAAGTTTGCGTACTTAAAGATGTAATTAAAAAAATAATGTTTTAATATTTAAGTAGTCTTTGAGCTGACCATTTAAACTGAAACTTTTATAATGTAGAATTGGTACTAAGTATCCATTTTTCAGAGATATTTAGTTATACTAATGCTATAAAAAGTTTTTCATATTTATATGGTGCCTAGTACATATAAAGTCCAACTAGGACACAACACGACACAAGTAAAGTTTAACTATTTTAGTAAGAAGGTGTCTTATTTTAAATCTTAATTATATTAAAATACTAGACAAATTAAAAAACTACAGTAAAAATAGACGAAGAAACACCTATTTATTCGCAATCTTGATTATCTAACATTAACTTCTTTTTGCCCTCAAAAAGTAACCAAGCATAAAGCGGTTTTAGCATCTGCTAAGGTAAAGATTAGATCTCAATTAACTTTCTTATGTATCTGTATGTAAGAGAAAAGGGCGTATACATTATGATCTTTTTAACATAATTTAAGATGTTCGCCATATGTCGGATATTCTATATTTGAAAGGTGTTCTTCGTGTCCTAAATGCAAGGTGGGACGACATCTGCGATTTGCGGTTGAATCACGACGGAATCAATGCAAACACCTGCTGTCGTGCCTCCGGACGAATTTTTTTAGCTTCCCCTTTCCTTGCAGGTGCGTTTAGTTAGCATATGGTAACATGATATCAAATTACCATTTGCATTAAGGAAAAGCAAAACAATATACGTTGATGACTTCCTATGTCATTATTTACCTGTTATATTATTTTTTAATCGAGAGATAGGCTTCGTTGGACACTGTTCAATGAAATATAATATCAACCTACACCAAGACAACATTTTATAAAAAAAATAAGAATAAGAAAGCTATCATTTAACTTCTAGGAATACTTTTGAGCTGTTGGTGAATTGTTTCCATTTATACTTTACACGTTTTTCCAGCCTTCTGGCATTTAGGTCATCTGGATCGAATCCAAGAGCTTTATCTGGACACGTGAGAAAACTCAATGTTTACAATACGACTTTGTATTAAACATCTGTAGAATTATGACGCGACACTAATATAATTATCAGCATCATGATATACCATTCCAGTCTACATAATTTAGGCGTTTGGTAATTTCTCATAGTCAGGTATACAGCTATTTGTAGGCGTAGGCGTTTAAGCACTTAAAAAAAAGTTCATGGCAACGTCAGAAAAAAAGCAGCAAAAAAGAAAACAATGTAATGAATTATTAAGTTTCATTACACTCTCATAACGCTCAAAGGGAATACGCCAAGCTGACAACAAAAAGCTTTTTCATTTTCCTTATAAAACAATGGGCTTGTGTGAGAGACTTTTACTATTATTTTCCGAGTCGAGTCATGAGAACAGATGGAAGATGCCCGGGTAAATCTCGTTTACCTGATTAATGTTTTAAATGATATGCAACACGTATAAACATAATTTTGCTTATATATTATGCAGTAATATGATAAGGCCAGAATACCTATATAACTTGCTATAGATACCTACGTGTACAATTTTTACGTGTTTGCATAACTTGTATATATAGAGGTAGGTACTTGACAACACGCTGAATATTGATTTTACATAATCAGTTACCTAAGTAATTAGGATTGTATTTTATGTTAATTGAATCTCGTTACAGTCACCATCGTCTCCCATAGGTTTGGGTTGGAAACAACGAGGGTGGGGTGCGAGGGTGCGATGCGTCATCGCGGCTACTCCGGCACGCACCCCCTGCGCAACCCTCGCCCCAAAACATCGATCGATCTTTCCACTACTTATGTCATGCGCAAAGCCCGCCCTTTTTGTTTATATTTTCCTTTTTTCTCATTATACCGTATAAGAAGATACGAATTACGTATCTCTTATCATTATTTTTACTGTAGCTTGTTGATTCAATTAACAAAATAGATGCAAATGTATATTTAAATTCAATGACTACACTGATGATATCATAATACCTAAAATACATGGTCTAATTAAGAGTTTATTATGTTCTAATTGATACTCACTGGCATTCATTCATTATCTCCTCCTGGCTGCGAACCTGCACTGGAGCCAGCTTCTCTACACTCTCCTCATAGTTGCCGAAGCACTTGGTAATCTTCTCGTCAAAAGTGTTCACCAAATCTTCAAGCGAGCCGGAGAAAGTCTCCGTGAAATTGTCTCCTTCACCGTTTTGCATGTTGTCCTGTTTACACTTCACCGGTTTAGGTTCCTCGTTATCGTTTATTTTGTTTGAGTCAGATTTCATTTTGACCATTTCACGTTTGATATTATTAATATTGTTAAGACGAATGTCATTGCCATTTATGGTTTTCTGCGGGTAGTCAGCAGTGGAGAGACAGTCATCGGCCTCCTCGATTTGCGCGAGCGGCGCTTCGAACTCGAGCTCGGCCATTCTGCCAGCCGCTTCTCGCATGACCGTACAACCACTCGCGCTGTTTGACGCGCGTACACTGAACGCCGACCGACGACGGGGAGTCGGGGACTCGGGGAGTGCTCGACGCCTCACGCCGTTCCTCGCGCCGCCGTTCGTCGATTCTGTACGTTTGTATCACTGATCAAGCCAAGTTACCGATCGGCTCTAGCGAAGCACCCTCGGGCATTTTAGATAATAAACAATCTCAATTATGCAACTTATGAAATATGGATAGCCTTAATAAATTAGGGTTTTATAAACAAAAATTGGGTGGTAGCTACTTACCTACTTCTAAGTAAATATCTACCTATATCTACTAGCAATAAAGCAAAGCCTGGTCTTAACAATAAAAATAAACTTGGTTTTATATTAGGGATGCGTAGGTTAGTTAAGTTAAGAGGAAGTAAGTTAAGAAGGTTAAGTATAAAAGTATAGTAAATACAAGTCACAACATAATATAAATCATTTTAAGTAGATATGTTTAAAATTGAATGTTTTAGTAGTAGGTAGATAGCAAAACGGATAACAAACCTTAAATAAAACTTGCCATTAAATAAGCTTAGTAATCAACAAAAAGTTACTGATGTATACTGAAATTATTTAAAAAAATATTTTAATATAAAGCGTTACAATTTACGCGCGGTGTTCGAATCGAAATAGAGTAAGTTTGCCAGATAAAAAAGGAAAAATTCTACTACTCAACATTAACTTTTTGTACCTTGTACTCAATAATTATCGTTTTTTTTTCATAGTAAGCATAGGATATAAAGAAACATTAGTTTTTATTATTCGTGTTGTGTAAATGTTTTTGTTAGGCTATTTCTTATTAGTCATTCATATTCTTTATTCTGAGTTCTAAAAGTATTTAGTACAAAAAAGTTGCATTCAGTATAATTTTGATTTGTAATATTTATTAAAAATTTATTGTGCCTGATTTTATACAAGTTTCTAGTCACAAAGTAATAAAATAGGTCTGATTGAAAATAAAAATAAAACATTTTGGTACACGTTTTATTCATATGGTAATATACTATTCTTGTCAATCAAATTTGACATTTTATCGGAACAAAAATGGAAATTGCAAAATAATAACATGAACCACTTTCAAAAGAATTTTCAATTAAATTATTACGTGTAAATCGTTATGTTTTTTATTAAACGAAATCATGACATCAGGGCAATTAAGGCATTGCTGAGGTGTTTCAGGTAAAATTCTTTAAATAATAGGATGGCCAGTGTTATTCCTCAAACCTATCCATCTATCCTATTTAAAATGCGTTTTTTTTATTCAGCACACCTCGAAAAAATCACTATGAAGTTCTCAATCTACGAAGAAATTGTTCCGATAAAGAAATTAAGGAGGCCTTCATACAGATGAGCAAAGAGGTAAGTAATTACTTCTCTAAAGATGTGGCACTCTCTATTAGGTAATTATGTTATTTCTAGCTTTTTATAGATTTTGTAATGTCTTATTCAGCGCTAGTAAAAGGTTAGCATGTGGGCAGAGCAACAGGTAATACTATTTTTTTTATTTGACTTTCACCAAGCACAAAATATCTAGGTACCTACGAAGTTTCCTTTATAAATAACTAGCTGAAGCCCGCAGCTTCGCCTGCGTGGAGGTCGGTTAACGCGACCTAAAGTAATCATGAAATTTTAATCCCGTTCCCGCAACCCGTGGGAACCTATACCAGGGATAAAAAGTAGCCTTTGTCTTATTCCAGGCTATAATCTAACCCTGTACAAAATTTCACTCAGATCTGTTCATCTGTTACAGCCTGTGGCATCAAGCGAAGCGAAGCAAACACAATTCCACCATATATCATTTTGTTATAATATATCTCAAAGGGTTTAGGCAGCGTTTCCTTTCAAAGCTCCCAGATGGCTTATTTTTATCTGACACCTCCAACAAATATCATTATATAATAGCTAATGTATACAAAAGCTTCACTACGAATGTAAACTAATGAATTGAATAATAATGTATACTTAAACCTTCTTCGAGAGCGAGTCTATCCAGTGGAAACAGCATATAAATTAGTGCAGTAGTTTTTGAGTTAATCGCAAACAGACTGATAGACAAACGTGGCGGAGGACTTTGTTTTATAATATGTAGTGATTGTATTTGATTACTTTTTTTAGTTGTCAGTATTATGTAAACTATTTGAACATATTTTTCAGTTTCATCCAGACAAAAACAAAGATGCTCGAGCACAAGACAAGTTTGTGCGCATTGTTGAGGCTTACAATGTTCTCAGTAAGCCCAGCAGTCGTGCTCGGTATGACAGCTTGACGGAGATCGAAACAAGTGTTCCTACTGGTGCCTCATATGTGTATAGGACACATGTGCCATATAAGTAAGTGAATCCTACTTTTACACTGTCATTTCTATTTTAGGTATGATGATGGCCAGTACCAATGCTACTTACAATATTATTATTTGATGGTGGTATCTTGATAATGATATCATTCAATAATATATGATGATTAAGCATTTTTATCAATGCCTTCTTACTCTGTACGAAAAATGGCATTTTTTTAAGCAATTTGTTTTATATACCTACCTACTATTCATTAAATATATTCTTAGGTGTTTTTTTGTATTTCATAGTTATTAATTATGAGCTGTTCTCTGCTGTTTCCATCTCTTGCCTTGCTTTTCTCCCAATAAATAATAAAATAGCCTATAAACAGCCTCAACAACTGGGCTATCAAATATATTTTTTTTCATATCAACTGGTAGTTCAGATATTAGCACATTCCAACAAAAAAACTCTATACCTTTATATGTATATAATATTCTCATGTCACAGTGTATGTAACCAAATTCCTCTAAAATGTCTGGACCAATTTTAACTTTTTGGTATATATTTGGTAGGTCGTAAACTATTTTATACCCTGGGTGCTAAGGGTGACCCAGCCCAAATCTATTTTTTTTATTTTTTGAGCAAAATTTTCTATTTTCATTTTTTATTATGATTTAGTATTAAAAAATACATACCCTTAACACTTTTAACTATTCTAACGGACATCTTTGATTGTACGGACTGCACGAATTAGTCCAAAACTGTAACTCAAAAAGTGCGGATGTTCAACAACTTTTTACTTTTTACCAATCCTCTGCCAATCCTTCTTTTTTAATTTATATGGCAAAACAATGTTTGCCGTCTCAGCTAGTTATAATATATTAGAATAGATTTACAATTCTACTATAATTAGGTTATGTGTCTTTTTCTTAGGTGGCTGAATTAATTTATATGTATAGCATTTATCTCTGGTTAAATATAAATATAAGTAACTAAATTGGATCCCATTGTTTGTAAAAATTCACAGCAGATTGAGTGAAGAGCAGTAGATAAAAATAAATAATATTTAATGACACTTGAATGTGAAAGGCTAATCTTATATTGTCTTAAATGTAATTTACTTATATAAATCAAAATAATCTCATCCTTAAATAATTAGTGCCTTGAGAACAATTAGCAATAAACTTAACTTTTAAGTTTGAATATGCAGTATAATTTTATGCTATGTATCTTGTAAAATTAGTGTATTTTTCATTAAATAATTTCCTAATTACCATCCTATTATTTACCTGGAGCTAAAAGCAGGAGTAAAAGAAAGCTGATTTCAACTTAACTGCTTCTATACTTTCGGATAGCACTGATTTGCCATCACTAGCATAAGTATTATTTTGTATATTTATGGGATCTGAAGAGACTTGATAATTATTATCTCATGTCCTACTGTTGGGCAAAGATCTCTACACACTTTCCATTCTTAAAGAGTAACCTCCGGTTTCTAAAAGGGAGATCAATTTAATCTGTTGTCTAATCTACTGATCACAACTGTGATTGGTTGACCAAAAGACTGACAACCAACCACAGGGCTTGACATGCGATTTGACAGGTGATTAACTAGTTTATGCCATCAGCCTTTCAGAAACCGGGGGTAGGTCTAGGATGATTTTACCCAGCTATATTACAATTTATGTATAATCTTTTTGTCAACAGCTTACGTAACAACCCTCACTATAGCTACTACTATGAATCCACTGCCAGATCAACCAACACAAATGAAAATACGAGTTCATTCTATGGATATACCAGGATGAGAAAATTACCAAACTATGTTATCATTGCTATGTGTACTGGTGTGGCTTTGATTGGAGTCCTGCTACAGGTGTTTGTTATTAGGTAGGCTTTATATCTTGTTTATATTATTTACTAACTTTTGCTTGGGATTCTGCACCTATTATGTAGCATCTAGGCCCCTTCTTGGAATTCGAGATCACTCCACTCCCAAGTTTTATCAAAATCGCTTCAGTGGTTTACACTTGAACAATGGAAGTAGAAGGTATGCCTTTGCCGAAGCAAAGGCCTCTCTCCATTCTTTCCATTTCACTAATCTTGACAGGCAGACAGACAGACAACAAAGTGATCCTATAAGGGGTTTTTTTTTAATTTGAGCTGTGGAACCCTATCAAATATATCTTATCTTGTGTGAACTGAGAAGAAGCATTATTCCTACTAGCCATTGACTCTTCAGACAAGACATCTTTATTAAAATTTACTAAAACTTCTAGTTCACATTCAAATGAAACATGGATAAATGCCAACTGATTTTATTTTAAAATGTCAAAAAAAAGGACATACTTCATTCTAGTTTTTGTTGATGACTGCGTAGAAATATTCATTTTTATAGGTACTATAGTTGTTAAAGATGAATACTAATTAATTACTTACGTTAAATTAGTAATGCATAATATTATTAGTTGAATAATTTCTACTTGGTATAATAGAAGCACGTCATTGTTTTTTACCTCTGTGTTTTGTATTTCTTGCAGTCTTGTAAAATTTCCGCGTAAACTAATTAATAAAACCTGTTTTTTGATTTTCAGAAATTTATATGTCACTCAAAATAAACAAGCTCAAGAGAAATCGAAACGTCTCGCGGAAGAGCTGGAAAAAGTGCGAGCTGCCGCTCATACCAATGGAAACGAGGTAACTATATATTACATGTAACAGTAACTTATGTTTAAGACTCATGCCTTGTTTTATCTGACCTTACTTACCGTCAGTCCATGTTCATGTCCATGCATGAAAGTGATTATTAAATGTGAAACAAAATTATAACTTTAAATCCTGGTTTATAAACTTGCAGTCCTCACGATATTGGTCTAACCAGATACATATATAGACCTAGATAATGCACGAGCCTCTACTCCGCGCTGGCTTAAGCATAATATGCTTAACGTGTCCACTGTCGCAGTTAGACTGCATCGGTGCGCCGCGCTAGTGGGTTTCACCAATCTGTACCGGGCATTATGACAAACGAATCGTACCTTCATCATATTCTAAGTTGATTCTAGCTTGAAATCATCATACTTACGTCAGAGTAAGTAGTAAAAAAATGGCACGCTTAATTGGAATTGGGCCAAATACCTTTTTACTTAGGCTATTCAGTCGGTTCTGCAGTTGGTCTTGTCACACATGTGGTGTGATCCATGTGGCCAGACGCCTTTCGCAAGCTAGAGTTCCTTCAAATACCTAATTTTCTTAAGTCTTCCTGTCTGAATTTCCATTTAAAAGGGACACTAGGTAAGTAAAGTGTGTGTGATAAAATAAATAAAACAAATAAAATTTAAAGATCCGCTAGGTTCACTAGTGACGCATGCGGTCCAACCTGCCAATTTTCACCAATCACGAGCCAGTAGCTTGTCTCTCATTGGTTTAAATTGACACAAACCAGACAAGTGAACCTTATTGATTTTTAAATCGCGAACACCCTTATTGACATAATTTATCCTCATTATTTTGATGACTTTTAGTGTACACATCTATCAGATGAAACAATATCATACTTTATCATAGTAATAGTACAGTTATGCAATTATAGTTATCCAACTGGCGCGTTGAGCCAGTGGTCGCAGGTTCGAGTCCTGCCTGAGGTTTAAATTTTTCCTTTCTACTATTTGTATTTAATTATCCAAATGAGTTAAGCAGTTAATTTTATTCCTTCCAGTTGCAGACACGTCTCTTACTCGACAAGATTGTGACAGCGGCGAACCCTACAGTAGCTACCGCATCTCTAGGACAAGCCCTTGCTAGCGAGAAAAAGTGATTCTTTTGTTTATTCAATGTAGAACATTAGACCATAGATATTGACGTACATTGTACATTTTAGTTATGACTTGAGGTGTCTCTAAAACCTCTTTGGATGTAGATCTCCATGGATAAAATTTATTGTAAATTAATTATTGTAAACACTCACTTTTACATGGTTTTTGTTATTTATTTATGAGTTTTAGATATTCAAATGAAATTGTATTTTAAAAAATTGTCTCGAAAAAAGCAGTGTTTACTTATATCATTTAGTAAACACTTCAGATTTATTTATTTTGTATTTTGTTCATTTTATCTGCACTATATAAATCTATGTTAAGCTACCATAATTTATCGTGAGTGTTTACATATAACAAAATTATTGTTTAAAAATTTTGACTTTCGGCGTAGGTACATTTTTGTAAATATCAAGTAAAAGTTGTTATATGTTTTGTAAATCTTTTGACTTGTAAGTGTCACAGCTAACTGTTGTTTGAACTACCTCTGTAATGTAGTGTAAATAGTTATTGTAGAATTTTGATAGAATTATGTACATTGTAATATATTTTTACAAGTAACGTCAGTAATATTGTAGTTTATTTATTTACCTGAAAACATTTCAGATCTGAACGAGCGACTTCAGTCCGTCTTTAAAAATTATATCTTACTTGAACTTATAATACTATTTTAATAAAACGGGAATTAGCGCGAACATTTATAAATACCTTTACGCTTGACGTTTCGACCAGGTTACACCGGCCACTTTTTTGGTTATCTTTTCATAACGGTATTTTTAAGAGTTATTGAGAAAACAAGTGCTCTCGTGCTTCTTTTGTTTCACTCCGCGTCTCAAAGCTTGGCAATGTTAAAAATGGAACAAAAGGCAAATAAGGCTTTGCCTTTTGTTTCGTCAAAACTTGGACGATGGTTACACAACTGAAACACAATGCCTTTTGAATGCTCTCTGTGCCATTTTTTTTTCCATTTTTAATATGCTCAAAATATAATTACCTAACAGGCAAGCTCTTCTCCGGTTCGCCTAATATAATAGGGATGTTGACTATATCTATTTAGTCCGTAAATTTGATAATAGAAAATACGAGACAGGTATATTTATGTACTTCTTCAAATAAAAAACTAAGGAGATAAAGCGAAATAAAGTTCTGGAGGGGGGGGGGGGGGGGGGGCTAATTACGTCATGATTTTACACAAAATGCGGCAGTGTGACTTTATGCACCATTCCACTTCAATGTATCGTCGTAAGTACAGAATATGAAAAAAAAAGAAAAATACGTGTCTAATATTTTTCATTAATTTACCCGTGGGACATTAATACCCGAAGGAATTAAAAAAATGTTGGTAACATCTCTTTTATGTTAAACCTGCGCTTTGAGTCTCATTATTTTAGTGTAGGTATTATCGATACTCTCGATTTCTGCCGATCTCTTCATCCTAATTTTAATTTCATTAAAACACAATTTTTGGAATCAATATCGATCATCAGTTTTGTGTATCTTATGTACTTTAGGATATATGCAATAGGTACATACTGATGGGCGATGCTTTTTTTCATTTTAATGTATTATGTTTCGTACGACTTTCCGATTCGTGGTAACTCGAAAGTTTCGATCTACGTGTGATTATTTTATGAGTCGTCTAAGGTTCAATCATCAGGTCAGTCATTTAAGAATAAAGACGAAGTGTTTCACCCCCCCTTTTATTGAAATTTACCACCACTAATACTAGTTCTACTTGCTTCCTTTGCCATTTCAGGGATGCACCGGAGGCCTTCCTAACCGAATTTGGCATCTCCGATATACAAAATGCGGCAGAAGATTGGTCATATTCAACAAGTGAATCTAAGGTGACACTACACAAATTGATCAAAAAAGTTATGTCGTTGTTATTGTAAATCATTTGTTCTTTCATATCTCGTGACCACAGTTACAAAGAACGTTCTTTTCAGGAATACGATGCAAAATTTACCGAAAGTTGGTAACTAAAATGCAAATTTAAGTCCATAAAGTATTTTAGTGAAATAAAATTGTTTAAGGTTAAATTGGTCCTGTAAATAATTGTGGATTGATTGTAACGTAAAACGTATATAATATAGAAAATATTTAAATTCTTGAGTTTTTATTTCGTAGTGTTAGTGGTGTTTTTATAAATGTTCTAGGACGGTTGTTTTATTATAGGCTGATAAACAAGATGTATGTGTTTTACGCTAATTAGTGGAATCAATTAAGAATTTCTCGGAAACAGCACTGATAAAGATGGTTTTTTTAATTAGGTCGTTTTTTATACTATTTAAAAACAGTTTTTTTTTTTTTTTTTAATCTGGGTTACTTGTAAGTCGACTGCCATTCGTGGTGAGGTGTTATGGTTGGTCAAAGACATCAATTTATAGTAAAATGTTTCTAAGAATTTCGAAATTTTGCATGTTTTATGTATTATTTTCTCCACTGAACTGGTCTCAGAAGACCAGTTTAGAAAATACTACTCTGCGTCTAGACACACCATTAGAATAGGAACGTAATTTTAGTTTGTCATAAGTCTGGTGTTAAAAAAGAATTTAAACAATAACAGATATATATATTTAAACATTGAGGACATAATATTAAAAAAATAGTTTCATCTATAACAATATTAAGTTAACAATATACCATATTATCTTAACTTCTGATTCTAGTACTTATTACCTTATGCATAAAGCTCATTTTCTGTCAAACAACGTCTTTATATATACCCTGTCGTCGACGTGCGGTGGTTCGGGCACTATTAGGGGACGTCCATCTAACTTCATGTCTGTATAAGGCGCTGAATACACGCACGTAAAGCCGAGTCTCTCTGCAGACATGGCGGAGTAGGCACTTGATGTGTCCATGCGGAGAAGTCTGATTCCACGCTCTTTTGTCAGCTTTCTGGAATTAGAAAAGACGGTGGATTTAGAATGTATATTATATACTATGCTCTGCGGAATCGCGCAGGGGTAAGAGTAAGGGATCTCGCGGCTTCGGCAAAGGCAAGTCCGACATTTCACCTTTTTACCCCGACAACAAAATCCCGGAGAACAAGTTCCGGTCTGGTCCCTTGTGGGAGAGGTAACCCGGTGGTTTAAGCTGGTGGTTTAAGCTGGTAAGAGTCGGGCAGTAGGTACTTACTATCATTTATTCTGTGGTCGATCTACCCCAGGACAAGAGGAGTAATAAGGGTGCGGACTGGGTATGAAAAGGAAACATCTATTTAGTCCACCAAATAGATAGATAAAAAAGAAAAAAAAAACTAACTATTTTTCTTGTATCAAATCATAAAAAAAAATCAAAGTGAAAGCGCTTTAAAGTTCAGGAGTAGGGGCTTGTGACGTGACTTGTAAGTAAAAATAGTACCTACAAGTGACGTCACGATACATTTCCATTTACTGTATCTTCCTCACTGTTTGGTTAATTAAAAAAAGAAAAAATACATGTCTAATATTTTTTAATAATCTATGTAAAGTGTAAATAAAAAAAATAGTCCGCACCCCTATTCCAAGTTAATATTTCCACGGCCCAAAGAAAATCGTTTTAGAGGATGTGATATTACTAGGTACTTGCAATAAGTTGTCTGTTTGCTATTAAAAGACATGATCTTCGACTCTTAAAACGTGTTCGACGTCAATAAATAATGATTATTCTGTCAAAGATATGATTCATTTCATTATAGTGGCATTACAAACTATCGTTATATTGCTATTGTAAAACCGAACAGTCTTTAACTCATCTATACCTACATATAAACTAATATTATAATGCTGAAGAGTTGGTATTATAACTTTCGTGAGGCGTATTCAATCTATACTAATATTATAAAGCTGAAGAGTTTGTTTGTTTGTTTGTTTGAACGCGCTAATCTCAGAAACTACTGGTTCGAATTGAAAAAATATTTTTGTATTGGATAGTCCGTTTATTGAGGAAGGCTATAGGCTATATAACACCACGCTACGACCAATAGGAGCGGAGCATAAATGAAAAATGTTGAAAAATGAAAATCGTTGAAACTTACACGCGAACAAAGTCGCGGGGGACAGCTAGTTATTTATAATTATTTATGAAGAAGAGTTTGTATGTTTGGTTGAACCCGCTAATCGCACGAAACTACTGGTTCGAATTTAAAAAAATCTTTTTATATATAGTCTATTTGTTGAAAGGTATTTAACATCACGCTACGCTCAATAGGAGCGGAGCATCGGTGTATAATGGTTTGAAACAACCCACCCTAAGTATCGCTTAAGTAATAGGTACAGGAGTTTGACATGATTAAGGTAGCTGCGTCGAACTGGATGCAAAAGGCTGAAGACCGGGTCTTGTGGCGAAACTTGGCTCGACTACACTAGGCTGAGATGATTGAGTGATTGGTACGGACACCTCTTGCTAGAGGGTACTTACTCAGTTTCCTGTAATAAGGCGTTCATGATCCCCCGTTTTCTCCACTGAGGGTCAGTGGCCGCTATCTTGACGTCTATGAGTTGCTCTTCTTCCGGAAACTTTTCCCAGAGTCTGCATCCATCTTCCCGTTTCGCTAGAACGTATAAAATCTTCTGGAACTTTTGGTTTTGACATTTTTCCGCCTGGGTCAGGTAGTCGCTCCCGTCCTTAACCTAAAATTAACCAGTTAAAGCGTATATATAAGGAGTAAGTTTCTATTTTGATGGTATTTAGGTAGTGAGAGTCTACTTATCTCGGGGATAGAATTTTAACTAAAGCGCCATTGAAACCGGTCAAACTAAAATATTTTCAGCTATAGTTAATGCAACAAATTGTATCTAAACAATCATCAATATTATTAGAATTGTAACAGAGGTCTACCATTAACTTTTTAGTAATATTTTCCATGTCAATGAATAGGCTTCAGCCCTGATTGAGAAAACTTCATTGTTGTTTTTTCTATGCCATAAAATAATTGTTTAAAGCTGTTATTATTTTTAATTATTTGTTACGCATTAACGCATGCGAAGCGAATGTTAGTAATTAAATACAAATTTTCGCTGCGCATACGTTAATCTGTAAATAAATCTGTTATGTAAATATCTCGTATCTAACCTACCAGCTCCTAAGATTTTTTAGATGCTTGTTTCGTTTGTTAAAATTTTACTGGCTAAATTGAATCATGAATCATAATTATTTAAGTAAGAGCCGTATGAGGTCATATAGCTTACGCAATAGCTAAATCTATTTAGGTATATATATCCCATGGAATTTAACACATGTGCGTACCTCTTTCAAAGGATTTATTCCGTTGACCATAACTCCGACGATATTGCCATCCTTGTCGATTGCTTTGAAGGATAGGCCTTTTGGTAAGCATTGCCTGCAGTAGTCATCTAGCTCAGTACATAGACCGTCACTGCATAGGCCTACAGCTTGGTTCATTGGCTCATCAATGAAAAATGTTCTGTAAAGTAATTAGTTTAAAAGCTAGTTTTATTTGCTAAGCTTTTCTAGGTATCGGATTACTGTCCTTGCTTACCAAAGGATGCATTTGAGTAGTACATATTAGAATAATTAAAAAAAAATGTTTGTTTTCATTCTCAGTTGTGTCCAGTCCATGTCTAGATCTTGCGTGGTACCTACGTAGATACTAAAATCTACTAAGCAAATGGATTTTCCAGTGATTCTAAATTTTAATTAGCTCAATCTTAGGGGTATATTGATATTTGCATTTAACATAATAGGTTTGTACCTATTTAATATTAACTTTTGTATGAACAAATTTGCTGATTAATAAGATTTGATTAAAAATAGGTAGGTACTTACTTGTGAAGTAATTTCATGATTTCTTCTGTATCTTGCTCCTCCACAGCTACCACTTTATAATCTTGTTGAGACATCTTTTGATTCCCGTAGTGCAAGATTTGCTATTAATAGAAGAGTAAGTATAATTATTATCTAGCGTCACTTATTGTACTTTTATGGTTGCATTCGTTAAGAAACTAAGCCTACTAGAGTCAACACAAAGAGTTTGTTTATTTGCATAGTTTTCCTTGTTGTTTCGTTTGAGTATTTTACCTGTTAAATCTACGAATACTCCATCGCTAAAATATAATCTTTTTTGGGCGTAAATCAGTTTAAAAAATTAATTTTGAAGTTGCTTGTGTCCAGAATATGAACAGAATTTATTAAATGATTTATACACATCTTTCTTATACGTCTCTGTTATACTTAATTCCTTAAAGATATGATTATGGTTCATAAGTACTTAGTTGTAGTTTATATAGGTACCGATACACTGTATCTTTTATTTACACATCTTGTAGGTACCGATATAGTAGGTATTTATCGTGTAGTTAATAGGTACATAGTTATTAGATATTACTAAACCAGACATCGAAGGGATAGAACTGATTACGTAATCTACTCTCGTTGATTAGATTTACTTAATATTATTTTTATTTATAGGTACATGTTAAACAAAAAATAGAAAATGTTAAGTATAGAGACGTAAAGATGGCCATAAAATATGTCTTAAAATTAAAACAGAATGCGAAGGCAATGTAGAAGGTAACCAGGGAGAGCATACTATAAAGCAAACTTTCCTCGCTACGTGTAGAATGCACGAGGAAAAGCGAGAAATACATTCCCAAGTATCACGAAACACATCAAAGTGATAAATCTATGAGGATTTTACCTATCTGATATAGTTTTCAACAGAATAAACCTTATCCTTATTTAAACATCAATCTAAAACTAAAAGTAACACATAACTGACACATTGTTTACGCCCTATTCAATATATTTATACATATAGTACACAATAACTGCGCTATATCATGTTCTAATATATTTCACTTAAATATAAATTATGTATTATTTACCTGTTATTAACGTTCTCAATATGAAAGTCCACATTCACATATCAACTTGATTCTGAAGATCACAACAAACAAAATTGGTAATTCACTGTAATTTATTTCTAATATATCGTGGTATATAATAAAATTATTGATGCGACGTACTTCGATATGCTTTGCGCGCGGCGTGATAATGTTTTGAAGTTGAGCGCTGTGCACATTAACATATTAACGGTAAAAGATAAAAATACAATTGTTAAGGCGAATACGATAGTGTTATCAAATATTGTATGTTTAATGTACTCTTCATATAGATATCCGGTTAACGGTACGGTTTTTCTCCGCTTTAATCCCCACAAATATAAATGACGCATGTGGCTTTGCACAGGTCTTCTGAAGAGTTTTTTCTACAGTTAATATACTCTCTATCTTTTTTAGTTTTTGTTTTTCCTAACAAATAATTGACGCGAAATCTAGTGTAAACCAAAGTCACTCCCGCTATTTGTACGCTAAGATCTTTCTAACTACGCTACAGATATTATTGCAGTTTTCAGCAATAGATAAGTGAATCAAGAGGAAGGCTTTTGTGTAATTCATTATTGTCTAACCATACGAAGCGGGACGGGTCGCTAGCAGGTATTAAAATAAGGTCAAATGTGATTTTATACTACTAACGTCATTGTTTAATATGTTAAAAAAGTGTCAGATTGGCCTAGAGATCATCGGTTGTTTATTCCTTAGTATTTATCTTTTTATCTCTCCCTCCATTTTTGAAATTCTTGATAATGTGTCGATATTTTGTATTTGATTCAATCTGGTTATCAATTTTGCTGCCAGAGGCGCTAGTTGCTGCAATATTCCTATTATCAAATCACTCTGCGACAAAACTATGAAATGACATCGCATGCGACTAGCGCCTAATATTACGGTAGCCCTTATTTATCTTGGATATTGTTTGTTCAGCAATACCTTATCTCAAGTGCTGAAAATGATGATGAACGGTTCTACATACAAGTATGGTACTTTTTAACTCGTTTATTGATAAAATTGGCACTGTTTAAAATTGTTTTAATGTACTAAGTTCAATTAGTATGGTAGTTAATTATCTAACATTTACCTATCTAACAAAAATCTTACGTTTTTAGTACCTGGATGTTGTTTATCTATTCCTGCGCTTTGGTGTACCTAGTAGGTAGATGATCTAAATGATTCCAAGTCTTAGAATAATAATAATACCGGCCTATAAATGTCATACAGCTGGACCCAGGCCTTATATCATGTAGAGCAGGACGAGCATTGATCACCACGCTTGCTCACTTGCGGGTTGGCGATTTCAGATTCCAATTCTTGGAATCCAGATTTCCTCATGATGTTTTTCTTCACCGTTTGCCAACAGTGTCTTAGAATAATTAAGAAAGTATTAACTTATTATTATAACTTTGAAAGAGTCCCATTGCTACTTACCTGTAGTGGGTTCAAACCTGCAACCTTGTGCATAGAAATCCGTTCGTTGAACCACAAGGCTACCACAGTAAGTCTCAAAAATATTTAATTTCTAAATTTGGCAGCATAACACTACACTAAAATAAAACATTAAAAATCAACTTTTTTATGCGTCAAACCTTTAGAAGTTTGTGTAGAAGTTAGATTAAGTATCAGAAGTACAATTCTACGAGTTCAATACCGCCTCTTTAGTTATCTCTGCGGTTGTTTTAAATGATATTAGTAGATAGAACTTAATAACATATTATGGTAAGTAGGAGCCTTAAATATCTGCGGAGTAGTGGGGATGCGTTGCGTTGGTCCGACGACACAGAATCTGTTAGTTGGCACATATTGTGTCAGTATTTACTAATACACTTGTGGATAGTGTGAATATACGTTCCTACTTATTTAGGTGTCCCATAACCGCTGTTTTGACCCTTATCTCAACTATGTAAGGTTTTAATTTGTTCTCAATAAATTAAATTACTTTGGTTTAGAATAAGGAAAGGTCACCAGAGAACTTGTTGTTATTGCAAACTTTGAAACTATTAAACGTAAAAGCACATTACAAATCAAGGCAAAAAATTGGGTTGTCTTCATTTGAACATCTTCTAAAGTATAAATAAATATATAGTATCGATGAAAAAGTTTTTTGCTTTTGTGGCGATTAAAAAGAAAAGTTTGTAAAGATAAGTACTTATCACAAAAAGACTTTGTCTTTTTTGAAATCCTACGTACTTAATTACATACCGTAGTCTTTCTCTTTTCCTCTCCATCCAACACCAGCTCAGGAAAATGGAGTATAGTGAAAACAAATAAAATTGCTAGACTTAATCAGGTATTTTATTTTAGAGTTTAAACATAAAAGTATTTGTGGCGTTACCTACCGAAATAATCAAAAATACTGAACTCGCGAAAATACAGGACAGGCAAGATCTACACGATGCTGTAAAAATTAAATGATGTGTGAATTATACCAGTAATATTTTTCACGTTTTATCCACTTTATAAGATGTAGATACATTATTAGGAGCATTAACACAATACCTATGTTTGAAGTCTTAGTAATAACAAGCTGGATTCTAAGCAGGGTTCATGCCTGGGAAAATAACCAATTATTTGTATTTTTTGCTGTAAATAAGGATTGCCCTTGACAGGCTATCATGCTGTAATATTTAAATTGTATGTACCGTGGTAACGTTAATTAACTGTTTAGTTGTTTATACTAATTAGCCATTGAATGTTATCATAAGTGCTTATATACCTACCTATTTATTTTTTTATTAAAAATATTAGGTACCTAACTTTGGCCTGAGAAGAAAAGAGTACTTAGGAAGCAATTTTTGTTTTAATTGGCGTCTCAACTGCTTAATCGTCAAAAAACATCCTTTTGTAAATTTATTTTACAAAATTAGATTTAATTGGTTTATAATTTATAATATAATACTATGTGTGCTCAGTAATCTAGATATAGTTGTCGATTATCTAGATTTTGCAAAGTTTGAAAAAAGTTCATCGTAAAAACTTAGTCGAAGAAAATAGCTATCTTGTCTGAACTTAAAAGTCCCAGGCAGTATCCTACGTATCACACCGTATTTATGGTTACTTCACCACGTTAAACACCATAAAACAGACCATCTATTGATACGACTCATTGGTATTGAGCAACGTCCATTACTCACTTATTTTATGTGTCTCCTTTTGTTTGACAAACTGTGGAAACAAGATGGACGACATAAACAATCGCTTCTGACATCACACACTGCATAAATGTGACAAACATCTTGTATACAAGGTTACAATACATTTAATTAACTTGTAGTGTTTATGTATTATTAAATTATTTTCGATTTTCAACCTACCCACCTCCTAATTTAATTTAATATGTTTTATCTTCAGTTAACAATTAATAATAATTATATTAGCTATCTCAGTCTATTCTTCAATAGTTCTTGTATCCCTTTGTATTGTTAATTTTAATAAATTTCTTAATTTTTTCTTTCTCCCTTAATCCTTTGCTTCAAAATGTGTCATTGTTTAATTTAAAATTCCCGTTTTATCACTGGTTTTTCTTACCCCATCTAGATATTTAGCTTTACTTTTTTAAGTATCAAATAAGTATCTGAAAATGAATACTCATCGAGTATGTTGACCCGCTGAGCAGTTGCAAGAGACATAGAAGACAAACATAGAGCAATCATAAAGAAGTCCAGCTCCTTCTGGAATATTGTTTCTTATAATATATAATTTATCCTATAGAAAGTTCTATAATGTACGGATTTGTTTCGGTTTTTCGCTTCCATTTTAAAGATGTATGTTTTCTCAACAATCTTCAATTTTGCTATTATGCATTGTTTTCGCAGTGTTATCATCATTGTATGCCTGAAATAGTGTACATCACATTTTTAAAGAATATACAGTTTTTTGCCCGTTCTTCTCCATAGGTATGACATCTAATATATAAAATTCTCGTGTCACGGTGTTCGAACTTGAACTCCTCCGAAACGGCTTGACCGATTTTGATGAAATTTTTTGTGCTTATCCGGTATCTATGAGAATCGGCCAACATCTATTTTTCATCCCCCTAAATGTTAAGGGTAGTCCACCCCTAAATTTTTTTTTTTTATTTTTTGGCAAAATTTTTTGTTTTTATTTTTTTATGACATAGGTATTTTTAATTTATAGGGCAAAACAACGTTTGCCAACGACAGCTAGTATATACATATAAAGTGCTCTGTGGGAATGACATTTTGTAAGCGCTAAGCTAGAGTCATTTGTTTTTAAAAGTAGCTGAAAATAGGCTTACTTAAAATAAAAACTTTTTGTTTTTGGTGAAGGGTGGGTAAATCAATCAATCAAAAAGTAATGGACAGCATCCTGCTGTCCATTACATCATTGATGTGCGAAAACTGCTATTTGGAAGCCCATTTTGAATGAATGAGCTGGAAATTTAAATTTGAAAATAAAACACAATACCTTTATATTTCTACACTTTTATTATTATTAAGATATAATATTTACACCACAATTCAATTGATGTGATAATAGAATCTTCTTTGACTAAGACTTACTAATTGAAAAGTTAGAAAAACTGTGACCGTTTGATTATTAAACGGCGATTTATTATGTTATTAATTTTGATCGTAATTTAGTAGATTCCAGACTAATACACATTATTTTTATAAATTTTGTCAAATCAAGTGTAATAAGCCAGCTTATTTCTTATATTATAAGTATACTAAATCACAATTTAGATAACATTGCCATGTAGTTATAGGATAGTTTCACTAAAAGCGATCCCAAAATATTTAACTGTCATATTTTATCACAAAGTTAAAGTAAATATTAAATAATACTACAATTTAAGGAACTACACATACATATACAATATACATAGCTAAAGCTACCCAAAGGAAAGGAGCGCCTACATATTTAGTTGTTGCAAACTTTACATAAAGTGCGTTGATATTGTATTTTACCAGGCACCGCACAATTAAATGTATATTAATATTATGGAATGTTGAGGACGGCGATGCCTATGTAGTGCGCTAAATATGTAGTACAAAATTTATATTATAAATTTGTTCGGAAGACAAAATCGTACTTAAACTACCGGTTTAATCACCACTTATCTCACATACGTAGCGTCCACATTTTCCAGAAATTTAATGTTATGCCAACTGTAACTGTATTACTTCTGTCTTGTGATTCGGTCACTTGCGGTACTTTTCGAGGTACTATGCGCCAACAAGTTGTAGAAATCTTTGTGAGATCAACACCATACTTGCGTTACTCCAGTGCAGGCAGTGCCTACTTATCATAAATTATGTCACAGGTATCGAGATAAAGAAAGTCCAAATATCTATACAATTCTCAAAAATAAAACCCACAAAAAGTTACTTTTTAACAAATAATGTCTTTGCCTTATTAAAGCAAAACATTATTTTGTCTATTTACTTTAAAGTTGCCAGGTACGAATAATTTCTTGATAATTTTTATTCCTTAATTATTCCAAGTAGGTACCTATACTATAATTATTATATATTATAATTCAACGAAAAATTCATACAATCTCAGGTTTGAGGAAAATCTAAGATTATAAACATTACGACATAAAAATAATAATAATTATGTGGAATAAAAATACCTTGACAACGTAACTAGTTTTATATTTCGAATGATCTTGCTGTTGAATGTAGGATTCTGAAAAATAAAAAAACACAATTTGATCATTTAAATTCGTATTATAAAAATTGCTGGGGTGGTTTAAAATATAAGTATGAGATAACTGCATAATTATTAAATACATGTTTAAATAATTATGTAAATATTAATAATCAAATGTTAACACTTTTTTACACAAGGTCTATTTATTTCAAGTCAGCCTGGCTTGTTTGAATAGCCTTTTAAGAATAGTTTTTTTTTATATACCAATCAAGTGCTTCTTCAGCATTAGATAATGGTACCTAGGGTAGGTATATCTAGGTAGGTAGCCTAGGTATTATTTATTCTAAACGTTTAGATCTTACCTTACAATAGTTTGATATAAACCCTAGCCTCGAGATGCGGCGCCTCTGGTTGCGGCGCGTACGGGAGGTCGGCGTACAGCGTGGAGTAAATCTTCTTGTATTTGAGCCGTTCGGCCGCGGCCGCGGAAAATGCTGATGTAGTGTCCATGCGCAAGGCGCCTGCGCCCAAAGATCGCGCAATACGTCTAGAAAAGAAAATTGAATTATTAATAAGTTCTTAATCAATTCCATGACAAAAAATAACGCTTTCAAGGGCAGTTTTCCGAGTGACATAACTCGATAAAGATAAAGATATTTATTTAGTAGAACATGAGTAATATGTACAAGTACATGGTGGTAATTATATAAACAAGTATCTACATGTTTTGCCGTAATGGCGTACAAAAAAATATAAGCGTAGGTACTTAAATTAAACATTGTATAATTATAATATATCAATCACAAAAACATTTTATATCAAGTTTATTGGTGGTATAACTAGTGAATTTAAAAGAGTTGCCGCAGGAATTTGTTTCATAATATATTTTTATTATTATATTAAAATTTATTAAATCTGGTCGTTTAAAAACATTGTTAAGCTGTAGCACTTGGCTATAAGAAATCTTTTAAATTTAAACTTCAAAATTGGGAAATCTTTCCTACTTTTTGGGAATTTGTTAAAAATTACTGGTGCTAAACAAAAAATACTGACGCTGACCCTGAAACGCAGTTAGTAGGGCATTTGTGTTTAAAATGGGTGCGAGTTTCTACAGTGCGTACGCTGAAGAGTTGATACTCTTATTCAATTCTTCCTTATGTGCTTTCCAGTTCAATTTTTTTTGTATGGTAACACTTAGAAATTTAGCCGTATCTACTTTATAATTTACTACTACACTCTACACTACTAAAGATTAATCTTTATTGATTTTATTGTACCATTTATATCTTTTTCAAATGTACATTTATTATTGGAGTGTATAGTTACAGTACTATCATCAGTGAAGAGTAAAACGGGATGATTTGTTATTTTTGGTAGCTCATTTATGTAAACATAAACAGCAATGGACCTAACACACTCCCTTGTGGGACACCATATTTAACTATTTGTTTCTGTGATAGTTGGTCACGATCCAATTGGTTCTACAGGCGCAGATGGCGGAACGAGTTTGACTCTTTTGAAAAAGATTAGTGCTTCTGATTCTAGACAGATATAGAGGTGGATTATATTGGTGGTTTATTTTTTATCTTCTACTTGGCTTCTTTCAATTTCATTCAACTACCACAAGTAATTTTTCAAAAGATAATTTTTTTTTTTTTATTTATTTATTTGGTTCACCAACAATTGTATACACATAAAATGACATAAAGGACAAGTAGCAAGACAATAATAATAACAGTGTAACAATTACTTAAAGGTAAACTCCACATATAAAAACGCAGTAACGTACATTTAACTAAAAACTACGAGTAATTCTATAAGTTTATAAAAGTACAATAAAAATGTTACATTTAATATTGCTATATATATATTATATTTTTGGAAAGTGGACTACTCAAAATTAACTAACTTAAAGAAAGCATTTTTCATTTTACATAATGTGTCATGGTGTAGATCGATTTTATCACTGAATCTGTTTATTACTTTACATAATCTAGCACATGGGGAGTTACTACCAAGTACTGTTTTCCTAAGAGGTGCGCAGAGTGGCGTAATAGAATAGCGAGGATATCTAGCGGGGACACGAAGTTTAAAAAGAGCCAATAACTCTGGGCAGTCTATGTTATGGGTAAAGACTTTACTAGCGAATACTGCGTCATTAACTAGCCTACGATTAGCTAGAGAGCTCATGTGGAAATGCTCCAACCTGCCTGTGTAAGATCGATTTTTTTTTGCAATACCACTGGAAAACGCTAGATGCCAAAGGAACCGTTTCTGAACACGCTCAAGCCGCAGTGAGTGTGTAGCATAGTGAGGTCGCCATACCACACTACAGTATTCAAGTATATTGCGTACAAGGTTATTAAAAAGTAATATTTTAGTTTTACATTTTCCGAAAGACTTGCATGTCCTTAAAACAAAACCCAGCATTTTGGAAGCCCTTTTTATGATATTGTCCACATGTGGTACGAATGTTAATTTTTTATCGTAAATTACTCCGAGATCACGAATAGTATCAACTTCTTTAATTTTTTCCCTCTTGATGAAGTAATCCGCCATGATTACATACTTGTTGCTTTTACGCGTGTATTTGATGTGGTAACACTTTTTCGTGTTGAGGTACATTTTATTGAAAGAGCACCATTGTACAAGTCTATTAATGTCGGACTGTAGAAGTTTAGTATCTTCATCACTGGATACCGTTTTAACTGCTTTCAAATCATCCGCATACATAAATATTTTTGAATGATGAAAGCAGTCGGAAATATCATTAATAAAACAATTAAATAAAACAGGCCCTAGATGCGATCCTTGAGGTACTCCTGAAGAAATAATTTTTAAGGCTGACTGATAGCCATTAACCACCACGTAAAAATGTCTGTCCGATAGATATGAACTTAACCACTCAAGCACAGACCCAAAGATGCCATAGCTACGTAACTTGGTAACCAAAATTTTATGTGACAATTCACACATGACCCCTATAATGTAATCAACAGTAAATAACAGAAGGTAATGAGATTGTTATCGTGTTAGATACGTCCCAGACCTTCCCTGTCGACAACAAATATGAAAAAATTATAATTCAGTCGTCAAGGAAGTAATCTTCTTTGTAATTATATGTAAGTGGGTATTAACTAACGATTTGGCGTGTCACTCAAGGGACAGACGCGGCTCCTTGAGAATGATGAATTGTCACACTGTTTAATGACACTTATGCTTGCTATAATAATTTTATACTTATTATCTATATATCCATGAAGGACGTAAATTCACGTGCATTGTTGCGACTACTTTTATGTGCCATTAGAAATTAGTTGGCAATAGAGATCTATCGATAAGCCTTGGAAAGCCGTTGGGTCTGCGCACAATCTTTTACCGGCTATGCTATATTGCTATTCTGTGCAAGTGAAGGTATAGAGACTAACTGTGTTCTACCCTCTTTTGCTGGAAGCCGCCTTGACCAAAACTTTCGACCACTTATATCTACAATAGCATCATCATCTACTTAATATATAATAATGTCACAACACAGAAATAAATGCATTTTCAGATATTTCAGTCGTTTTCATAAAGTTAACCGCTATTCAGCCTCTTTGCCGAATTAAAGGCTCATCCGAGGTTTGACCCACACCTATTCGAATATGAAAAAGAACTCGGACCTCCCATACAAAATCTATCAGCTGACTATTGATTTTGCATGGGAGAACCGATTTTTTTTTATATTTAGACCCATACTCCTTGGAGAAAGTTGATTAATTACACGGGTACTATCACCATGAAAATTTTTTACGGTGACTATAAAATCACCCTGTATAAGAAGCCTTTTCCTAGCTGTAGGATAGTTACAAGCTGGTATTCGTAAAACACGAATTAAATGTGTACGCGTTTTAAATAATTTCATAAATTTAAAATGCTTTAATGCCTGGTAATCGGCCCTTACGTAGATACAAATAACTGTTTGTCTAGATCTCATACTTCATAATAAAGTGCAAGTCTCGTGACAACACGCGTCCTTGTTACATATGTAGGTATGTCGTAACAATTTTACAACGCACGCGCAGATATTTCTACCGTAAACTGTCGATAACATGACGCTATTGTTTCGCAGAACTATTAAAAAGTTATGAGTCCAGATAGCCAAGTCCATAGGACAATTCCTAAGTAGATACAAGGTTTCTACTTCACCGATAGAGTAAGATCTCTTGTAAATGAGGACCTCCGTGGTCGAGTGGCGTACACACCGGTTTTCAAGGTGTCGCCAGCTCTGAGGTCGAGGGTTCAATCCCCGGCCGGGTCAATGTAGAAAACCCCTTTTCTACTTTGTCTGGGGTCTGGCTGTTTGTGGTACCTTCGTTGTCTCTGAATTCCATAACACAAGTGCTTTAGCTACTTACTTTGGGTTCAGATCAATGTATGTGATGTTGTCCACATTTATAAATTTATTTAAATTATTGGATAAAAGAGTGGGGTTTTGTCATGATTTTACAAACAAGTCCAACTCTTTGTTACGGGTTCGATCCCCACATCTTTAAGAAGTAGATGTTTGTTAATTTTAATAAGTTCATAACTATTGAAACGTTAGCGAGCCTCACTACACAATAACCATGATGTAAGACAGGTATATACTTACAAGCTGTTATATTTCATATTACCAGCGAATATTACATATCCGTAGATAGTTTTTTCTACTAGAGATTGGAATCGAATTATTTATTTATTAAAGTATTAAATTGAATCAGAACTGCGAAATAACATCAAGAAAATATACACGAATACAAAAGTTATAAGTTTTTAAAGTTAGTTTATGACGCATGTTCTATCTCTTTTTCGCAAATCGACAACTCGTACGGGGCAGCCCCAGGTTAGTATGGAGAATTACCAAGGTGACATCAACTGATGGTATAGCTCTCTCTGTCTAATTAGCAATATTAAAAGCTTGTAACCAGTTCAATATGAAAGTAATTAATCTGCCGTTTTACAACTCGACATAGTTTGTTATATATATTAAAAAAAAATCTTTATACCCAATTCTATGTAAACGCCATAAATGCGTCGGTTATCAACTGTCGTAATGTGGCCTGCTAAGTATATATCGGAACTATTAGAAATTTGTAAACAAACAGTAAACTTAATAACCTACTTAAGCCATGGAAATGAAAGGCAGTCATATAAAACAAACGAATGTGAAATATTACTTTATGGATTGTGGTTATAGACTTATATGTAGGTATGTATAAGCAGCAAATAAAAGAGCTAGGTCGTGTTTTTATTATCAGCAATCAAGCATTAATACTAGTATGTTCAATTCTTTTAATAAAGTATTGTAAATTGAAGTTTAATATAATAAGTTGAATATTTATGCAAACAAGGAAGTATTTTTACAATACATTAAATAGCGTGAGATATCTATTATTAAAATCCTTACGTTATGTGTTATTAAAATGGCGGTTAAATGCAGTTTCATTCTTAGTTTGGATTACATTGGATATAGGCAGGTTCCTCAGATGTGCACAAGCGATCCCGCGGCTCTGGCTAAGGCAAGGACGGGACCGGGGTGTTTTTAGTCGGTGCGAGTCCGACATATCCCCACGCCGTGCCCTTGGCGTGGGTCGAAGTCATTAGCTTTTCACCCCGTAAACAAAAAAAAAAAAAAAAGTTTCCTCAGATGTATTTCCTGTTCCTCGAGGTATCGCAAGAGCGATCCTCGACTGTAGCCAAGGGCAGAGATGGGACCGGGGTGTTTTTAGTCGATGAAAGTCTGACATATCCCAACACCACGTGCCCTCGACGTGGATTGAAGCCATTAGCTTTTCACCCAAAAAAAAAAGATTCCTAGGTAGGTGTGCATTCTAAACTTAGGTAATCGTTTGTTTAATGGCAGTAAATGTAACTCAGTGTAAGATTAATTAGTATCTTAGCAAAAAAGTACATTATATGGAATTGATTTTGTAGTTTAAACTAGGTACCTATTCCCCAAAAATTCCCTTTGCTACTCTGCCTAACGTCAAAACTGCATAAATAATTATATTTTAGCATTTCGACTTCCATGCTGAAACTGGATGTTTAGAGAATTGAGTTAGTACTTTACTTTTTTTAAACTAAGTATGTATTTCACTATGTTTAAACAAATACAGAGTATCAATCCAGAGCTATAGCATGTATTGCCATCTGATTACAAAGACCATCAGTAACAATATTCATTACCCGTTTGTGCATTGGCACGCATTTGCTGCCTTATTCGGTGTGTCAGACAATCTGTATCGAGTCCACCAATTTGAGATGACTGCAGTTCATTATAATGTGTCAGCAACCAGGAACAAAGCCGGTCGCTTTTGACCTTCAAAGAGGTTTTATACTTCCTTTATACTATGTTCATTATCTATGGCCAATACAAATATAATGCACGCATTTGGTTCGTGAATACAGCTGTAATAAGTTTTTATTGAAAGTGATCTTATTGGGTCTTAATATAAAATGTATGCAACATAAAAAAAACATCAGGCTATCACTTGATAAAGTATCTATACCTACATAGTATGAGTATTTCTTGCAGTATTAAATGTTCTTTACAAAAGTCGTAGTGGCCTAGCGGTTTAATGATCGGATTCGCAATGCACATGATTGCAAGTTCGAACCCGGGTTAGTACGTACCAATGGGACTTTTGCATGTTATAAGCATGTATTTACTTTCTTAATTACTCTAAGACACCACTGACAATCGGTGAAGGAAAACACCGTGAGAAAACCTGGATTCCGAAATTGAGACTGAAATCGCCAGCCTAGCAGCAAGTAGGTAAGCAAGAGTGATGATCAATGCTGCCTTCTCAAATTGGAAGACGCTTTTCTCCAGCAGTGATACAACACAGGCCGATATTAATATAATTTACTTTTAATAGTCGATAACTATTAAAAAAATATGATTAAAAAATCAATAAATTCACTGTCGTTAAATTAATTAGAATGATATATTTCCTAATTTAGTAATTAGAACTAATTTATTTTATAAAAAAAACTGCCTGTCGCATCTTTAAGATATCGAATACATACATAATCCATGCACTTATTAATAAATTTATGAATAATTTATTAGATTAGCATCAAAATCATCTTTAAAAACAATATGCCTAATTTTTTGTTATAGGATGCTCGCCGCGATGTCACCGGAACTAAAATTGCCTATTCATAAATAATCCACTTTAAAATTTAATTATAAAAATACTTAAAAAAATAATTGAGTTTTTCCTAGGTTATGCAGATAACGAATTAAACATCTTTTATAGAGTAAAGAAGGTCGTCGTGTCTTGCTTCACACCATCATTCCATGTCCTAAACAGCCTGTAAGAGCCCAAATTTGTTCCCATTATGGCCATAAGCTAGTCCACGTTATTTGCCGATAGCTAAATGATATTTTATCATAGGCAGACCAAAATCCACATGGCTTCATTCATGTGAAAATTAACTCATAGACCACGAAAAAGGACCAGGTATTTTAGGAGTTCCCTATGTTTCCTCGAAATTATATATCATGTATCATAAATAATCACAATAATAATAATATAATATCTTGGGCAGAACCTGTGCTATGGCAAACAGACAACTGATAAACATACTTATATATTTCTAAATACATACATATTATAGATAAATTACACCCAGACACAGAACAAGTGATCGTGCTCATCACACAAAGATTTGTCCTGGGTGGGAATCGAACCCACGACCTCCGGTTTAGCAGTCAGGGTCACTAACCACTAGACCAACAGGCCCGTCAATGATTAATATATCGATGAACTTTATTTACTTATTAAGGTTGCGTCCAATGCCCCTGATCTCTATTTCCGCTGTTCCTTTCGGCACGTGCTCGTGTAATCTTATGATCTTTATTCAAATGAGGATTAAATAAAAAAAATATATTGAATTAATTAACCGAAAATAGGCCTACTATTTTTGGAACAGAAGTAGTTACATAATTATTATGTAGGTATACAGAAATATATTATAGTAATATAAATGTACTAGCTGTTCCCCGCGACTTCGCTCGCGTGTTTTAGTTTTAACGGTTTTTCATTTTTGCAACATTTTTCATTTATGCTCCGCTCCTATTGATAGTAGCGTGATGTTATATAGCCTATAGCCTTTTTCAATAAACGGACTATCCAATACAAAAAGAATTTTTCAATTCGAACCAGTAGTTCCTGAGATTAGCGCGTTCAAACAAACAAACAAACAAACAAACTCTTCAGCTTTATAATATTAGTATAGATAAGTATAGATTTAAAAGAAAATTTTGATTTCTTCGTCAATAATCATAATCATTGTCGTACCTAAATACTTAACATTTTTGCATGACTCTTTGCGTTCAAAAAGTTATCAAATAATTGTTTCTTGATTTATTAACTTTGCAAATTAAATTCTCTGCGACATTACTCTGTCATATTGTGAAGTTACAATTGTGCACTTCATTAAAATTGCGCAATTACAGTGAGTACTATTAGATAATATCTTCATAATATGCGTAGAATAACAGTCCTATTATGTAGTCAACTAACGAAGTTAGACTTGACAGATTCTTTGTGTCCATAATTATCGTTTTACGTTGGTCTTTGTATCTCAGTCTTTGCAATAAGCTGGACGGACAGATTTGTAATTATAAAGAAGTCAGCACAAATTACGAAATCTGAAACTCTTTTGTTTAAAATCTGTTGTCTTATAACTTCGTCTCTACTTTTGTGACTATAAATTTGCATCAGAATGCAAGAAACAAAGAGAATGATTGACATTAAACATATTAATATAGCTTGTCAAGTTTCTATACAACTATTCCGTAGACTGATGTTTTTTTAAAGGTTACTCAAAAATTATCAATCATAAATTTAATTGATCAGAGTTTATATCGTTTAAGTCGGGATTTTTCCAGTGACATTTCAGCCAGGAAGTTAGACTTTATCACTTAACACTTTTTATAAACAATCGATATAACAACCAATTGTGATTGACCAATTATTAAAATTGCAAATACATAAACCACAGTTGTCCTTGATTATGTTTCGAGCTAAATTAACTTGATATGAATATTACCGTATCTTAAATATAGCAAGTGATACAAAATAATCACTGATCAATTATGATAAGCCATTTAACATGGTTCAAAATTTAAATATAGGTGATTGATGATGTTATTTTTAGCAGTAGGTCAATGTAGGAATGGCTAGCCGTGTCTGTATGACAGTTTATAAATAAATAAATGTGGACAACATCACACATTGCTCTGAGCCCAAAGTAAGTGGTGTGTTATGGAATTCAGAGACAACGAAGGTACCACGAATACCCAGACCCGGGACAATGTAGAAAAGTGGTTTACTAAATTGTCCCGGCCGGGGATCGAACCCGGGACCTCAGAGCTGGCGACACCTTGAAAACCAGTGTGTACGCCACTCGACCACGGAAGTCGTCAAACGTTATGTATGATTTTTTTTTATTTATTTATGTATTTACTTTAATTAACTCGGTTTAGACCAATAAAATTACATGTTTATAGATGCACATGTTATATACCTAACATTCATTCATTATGCTATCAGAATTTCAGACATACAGGCAATTGTCTCTTCCTATCGTCCGCAAAGACATTACAGTCAGAATTGTCTTTTAAGATTTGTCAGTCAGAATTGTCTTTTAAGATTGCGATTAATGCTCTCCGCATTAATCGCTGACATAGTACTAGGAACACAGGACTGCGCTCGAGCTACGAGTTATTATATAGAGATAGCATATCTGGGGGCACGGTAGTGCCCCCGCCAAGACGAGCCAAGCGATGCGCACGGGCACTACCTACCTTTTCTCGAAGCGCTTCGTCGTTTTTTTGAACCCTCATAACTTGGGTTTGGATTATGCTAGATCAACAAAATTTTCGGGATATATTGTCAATAGCGGACTTATTGAACATATTAAGTTTTAATTACATTAGCTTTTATACTTCAGATTTTATTTATATCTAAAAAACGCTAATTTCGTCACTGACTCACTGATGATCATCAAAATTCTTAAGGTATTTCCTAATGTCCTAGAAAGCTGAAATTTTGTATGTAAGCTAGTATTAGCACACAAACAACAAAAAAATTATAAAACTTGTAACTTTCATCCCCCAACCCCTTAAACTAGGGGATGGGAGTTTGTATGAGACCTGTAATTTTAAATTAAATTTTAATGACGCTAGAGGTCTAATCTAATAATCTAAAACTTGGTTCCCCTAGATATATATATGTATATAAAAAAAAAAAAAAAAATAATCGACATATATTGAGACATATACTTCAGATCAGATCATATAAATCTGTATGAATGAATAGAAGTGTTGCGAAATAAAAATAAATAAATAAATCAACAAAGAAAGAAGGCAAAGATAGAGAGTGGGCTATAAAAAAAGGCGTCTCTGATGTGCAAGAAATACACCCCAAAAAAAGAAGAAAAAAATAAAAAAAAATTTTGTTACAAACAACTTACAAAAAGAAATGAAATCCCACCAAAAACATTTTCATGTAAAATGTTGCCAAGAGGAGCCCATATGACTCGCACTGTCAAAAAGTTATCAGATCTCATGTAGAGCCAAGCTTCTAACACTACACGCCCTAACTCTACAAGGCCTAACTTCACAAACTCTACACCTTAGTCAAAATATGTGGCTTGGCCGTTCGTTACTACAAGAACTATTGTATAACACAAAAGTAATGAACAGTGAATTAATTTTTCACCTTACGCCGATGTGAATGTAGCGAAATGGCCAAGCCACATATTTTGACTAAGGTGTAGAGTTTGTGAAGTTAGGCCTTGTATCTGGGGGCACGGTAGTGCCCCCGCCAAGACGAGCCAAGCGATGCGCACGGGCACTACCTACCTTTTCTCGAAGCGCTTCGTCGTTTTTTTGAACCCTCATAACTTGGGTTTGGATTATGCTAGATCAACAAAATTTTCGGGATATATTGTCAATAGCGGACTTATTGAACATATTAAGTTTTAATTACATTAGCTTTTATACTTCAGATTTTATTTATATCTAAAAAACGCTAATTTCGTCACTGACTCACTGATGATCATCAAAATTCTTAAGGTATTTCCTAATGTCCTAGAAAGCTGAAATTTTGTATGTAAGCTAGTATTAGCACACAAACAACAAAAAAATTATAAAACTTGTAACTTTCATCCCCCAACCCCTTAAACTAGGGGATGGGAGTTTGTATGAGACCTGTAATTTTAAATTAAATTTTAATGACGCTAGAGGTCTAATCTAATAATCTAAAACTTGGTTCCCCTAGATATATATATTTATATAAAAAAAAAAAAAAAAATTTAATCGACATATATTGAGACATATACTTCAGATCAGATCATATAAATCTGTATGAATGAATAGAAGTGTTGCGAAATAAAAATAAATAAATAAATAAATAAATCAACAAAGAAAAAAGGCAAAGATAGAGAGTGGGCTATAAAAAAAGGCGTCTCTGATGTGCAAGAAATACACCCCAAAAAAAGAAGAAAAAAATAAAAAAAAATTTTGTTACAAACAACTTACAAAAAGAAATGAAATCCCACCAAAAACATTTTCATGTAAAATGTTGCCAAGACGAGCCCATATGACTCGCACTGTCAAAAAGTTATCAGATCTCATGTAGAGCCAAGCTTCTAACACTACACGCCCTAACTCTACAAGGCCTAACTTCACAAACTCTACACCTTAGTCAAAATATGTGGCTTGGCCGTTCGTTACTACAAGAACTATTGTATAACACAAAAGTAATGAACAGTGAATTAATTTTTCACCTTACGCCGATGTGAATGTAGCGAAATGGCCAAGCCACATATTTTGACTAAGGTGTAGAGTTTGTGAAGTTAGGCCTTGTAGAGTTAGGGCGTGTAGTGTTAGAAGCTTGGCTCTACATGAGATCTGATAACTTTTTGACAGTGCGAGTCATATGGGCTCGTCTTGGCAACATTTTACATGAAAATGTTTTTGGTGGGATTAGGTTATTGTCGAAAGGTTATATATATCCTAAAGGGATCAGACTAAATCTAATATAGAGTCAGCTTACAAAATTTCAGCTCAAAATTAGTTAATTAAATAATTAATATTAAAATCTCGCATTAATTTTATTATTCGACATCAAAAATTATAACAAACGTGTCACCGCACTATGAGGGACAATATCCTTTTACGACGTTTATCGCTTCAGTGGTATTATTATTATATATAATTCATGAGAAAAATTGGATATCAATTTATTTAATTAACTAATTCGGTAACTAATGAGGTAGCATTTTTTAAACGGACTCCATATCAGATTTTCTCTCCTCCCCTTTTGGATAGATACCTCGTTTTCATCATTTTAACTTACAGCTTAACGGTTAAGTTTTTATGAAAAGATATCTAAATTATTTAAATAAAATAATAAGACCTACATTTTCATAGACCTTGAGGTTTTTAATCATGTCTAAGTTTAAAACAAGTTCTAGTTTGTTAAATGTTTATCCAAAGAGTTTTTTTGTTTAACACGCGCCTTTAAACAAGTTGGTTAAAACAAAAATTGAGTTTTTTTATTATATAATATTATACAATTGACGGTTCTACAGACATTATTCATATGCACCGGTTTATACATAACACGTTTTATTGTTATTTTGTGTTAATAAATCATGTCTGATTAGTATACATGGTTTTTAATGGTTTCCTTACTTTTAAGAACGAGTTTGAACTATAAATATCAGGATAATTATGGCTGTAATTATTTGTTTTAGTATCACTATCTGTGCCCCGCCGTTTCACCTGCGAAAGTAGTTTCCGTTCCTTTAAGATATGTTTCAATAGTTATTCTGCTATTCGGGACGAAGAGAAATCCAACAAATAAAAGAACATGATAATCGGTCAACCCGTTATTCAGTTATAAATGGTGTAACTAACCCGTCTTTGTTTTATATTATGCATAATATAAAACATTTTCGATTTCCTAAAAGTCAAATTATTTAATTGTTTATTTTTTGGTTAGGTTTTGACAACTTATAATTTATATTATTTTATTGAGTTATTTGTGTTCAACTTCTCAGTTACAACATTGATTTTAAAAAGGAAACTAATTTGAAAAATAACATTTTTCATTTATTTTATAATTTTTTTTCACAATAAAATTAATAAATACGTAAATAAAGTGTTCCTTCCTTTTACCTCCTTGGAAACGGAAAATAAGAGGAGGTTTAATAAAAAGTATAGTAAATCTTACTTTTACGGTATCCTTAATCAAATCATTACAATAAACACATAGCTAAGAAGCCATAAAATTTATGTAATTACGAAATAGTTTAATTAAAACTTATGCTAGGAATGCATAGAAAAATATTTTATGTTTTATTCTATTTTGCGTCTTCCTTGTATTAAACTAGGAAGTTGTTAAGGGTGAGCGGATACGAATGTCAAACGCGTGAAATATGTTTTATAATTGTTAGGATGTTTATCATTTTGTTTTAATTTATTGGGATTCATTCAACATTGTTTCTTTGTACGATTTCATTCGATTTGTACTTACATTTTAGAAATATTCACAAAGAAATATATAAAATACGTTGCAGAAAACATAAGTATCATTTTCAGTTCATTCGATTTTTTTTTAATTTAACGCTACTTAAGCGTTAACTTTACGTTTAACTCTATATTTAGTTTGTATTTCATTTTTTTTAACTTCCATTAAAATACACGCTATTGGTCCATGCTACCCTAATTTTGAACTAATTTGCTTTTAGGTACTTAAAAGTTTGAAGGCAAATTTAATAGAACAACAATTCTGAAGTTCGTAAGCCTATTCACAAGTTATCTTATAGCGGCTGTCACGCCCAGGTGGCATTTGTGTCAGTTAGGAGCTTGAAGCAATCAGCGTAGGAAAGTGCTTGTCTGATAAATACTTCCATTTGCAGTATCCATGGAAATTCATCGAACAATTTCTGAGAGAAAACAATGAAATCCTTATTCCCTTAGTCCTTGGATGGGATTAGCAGAACTCTGGTTTATTACAAAAAGTTCGACTGTCATGTCAAAAAATAAAAAAATATCTATGCTTTAAAATTAATTATTTTTGTGCTTGGATCACATCGATACAGAATTTTTCAGGTATTATAAATAAGTAGTCCATAACAACGTATTTTCTATAGATAAGAATAGTTCTACGTATCATACCTCTAACGAATATGCAGAGGTTTGTATTTCAAAGCGTTCTAAAGGATTCATATTGCTCACTTCTACCTTCTTCTTGTGTCTAATTTCATATCCATTTCCAACTAAAAAGTACATATAAAAAAAAGGTTCTTAAATACTAAGTAGAAATTACAATACTCACTCAGTCTCTTCGCACAGCACCCTCATGAGGCCCCGTCCTCGCCAGGCCGTGTGTGTAGACGCTATGCGGACCTCCATGACGAGGTTGCATGACTCTGGCAGTTTGTCCCAGATCCGAGCCTCGCGATCCAAGTGGTTGAGCACTCGCAAAACACGACTGAACTTAGCGTTGGGGCACTCTTCCGATTTGTCGGTGTAGTCTGCTTCCTGCAAGACAGAAATAGTATAAGATACCATTGCTATAATTCAAAAGAGAGCCTAGCCTAAAAAAGTTCCTTTTCTAATCCCAAAATTATTATTTTGTCTATTTTACAAAAGTATAATTCCGGAACATATTTCGGCATATATATGTCGCAGTAAGATAGATGAAGCCGTAATATAGTTATATCCCTAGGGATATAATTATATACCGTAACATAATATAGTTATAAAACGTAGGGCTGGTCGCCGCATTACTTTTCCTCGATTTGACCTTGAAAACCTTTTGCACAAAAACCTATGGGTTTAGGTTAGGTTATTACAGTAAAGAGCTGAATAATTTTTCGGATATTATAAAATCTTGAGGACCGATCGTAATAGTCGTGTAAATATGATACATGCTCAGTTCACTTCAAAGAAAGAAGTGTGAATACTTTCTTCAATTGATGTTTTTATTATTAATAATTTGAAAACCCTATGCTAATTCCCATTAAGTTGACCTTGTCAGTTCAGCGGTAGTGAAAGGACACACAGTTCCGTATTTTTCGTATCGTAACGACGATGTCACCGATAATCTAATTTATTGAAGTGTATCGGGCACTGGAGCGTGTTGGCCCGTCAGCCGGAAGGCCTTTCCTTTCCGTCCTTGGTATTAATTAACTCAAGATGGAAATATTGAGAGCATTTAGAATAATCCTTGAACAGAGCGATCCGTTACCATGGGAACGTAAATTGAAAGGACGCTTAGTTGTTGCTTGTTGCTCGGAAACCGTTCACTGTTTACAAAACAAAACATTTTATTTTTATGACCTATTGGAACATTGTTGTTCTGATTTAAACTTGCTGCATAATTATATTGTGTTTTATTTATAGGAATTCGAATGTATTGAAATTTATTTTGTTTTATTTTTATTTGAGAAACACACAGATACAATAGAATATAATATAGTACAGACAGAGAAAACTTTACATAATCCAAAATAGTTTCCAAGCTAAACCAAATAAGAATAAAAAAACTATAAACAATTAAAAACACAAACAAAAATAACATTACTACAACATACTCAATGACTAAGTATTAATAAGCTTGCAACGAAATTGTATAAAAATATTTTTATCTAAATACACACATAATTATAGCAACTACCTGCCTTTCGGAAAAAAATAATAAGATATTTTAAATTTTACATGTTCCTAAACTTTTTTTGCTACCACTAACACAGAAAGGTCGAGAAAGCAAAAGACAGGAAAATTTTCTTATTGCTTCCGCCGCTTAATTATTAATCTTGTTAAGCGAATTTCCTTAAAAAAAGTCTTTCATAGATTTTCTTTCACTCACTAATGCTGACAGGAGATTAGATATTTTGTAACGGAAAAAACTCGTTTACAAGGAAGAAAATTACTACAAAATTTGCTTTTATTTATCAATAAGTTTTTCACCTAGGTAGGTACCTATTTCAAGCTGTATTTTCTTCGATAATTGATAAAACAGATGATGAGTCTTATATTGTACGCGATTTTTCTCATTTGTAAAGATAAGTTTACATTATAAAAAATATCTTTTCGAATACCATTGTTAAAACTCTATAGCTTGGATGATCTTAATCTTTCAGTTACTTAATGATATTGATTCTTACTCTTTGACAAAATTAATGTAATAACGTGTATTTTATTTTTCATTAATCAAATCAAAAATCAAAAAATCATTTATTCCAACTAGGCTACATAGTAGCACTTTAAGAACGTCAATACAATGGACAGCACTTGGATTCGTCCACCCTTCACCGCTTCCTAAGTGCTCTGGCTGTGGATAAGAAACGGCGTAACAAACTTACCAGAAGCACGCTGTCATTTCGAATACAATAATAATAGTGTTTGAAATCGATAGGTACTACAATAGGTACTATTATTCACAAGCTTCTATTAGAAATTCATTTTAGGCAACATTAAACAGATTGGCGTTTTATTAGCTCTGAAAATTGGTTCATACAATATCTTTGTACTTAATATTCTGCTTTAAAAATACAACACAGTTCCATTTACATTCGTCGCACGTAAATATGTTTCTTACTGTTCTGAATATTACCAGCCGTGGCTAATTAACATAACCGTGTAGCAATAAGATATTGTCAACATCGACAGTAGGTATACTGAGACTGACAGTGTTTCCCATTATGTCGGCACTCAGAAGTTACGATTTTAATTATTATTTTTACAATACAAGATACCTATGTCATTTTAATCTGTTTTTATTATTAGAATGTCTGTTGGCCTGTGTCAAAGAACTCTATTTACTAAAGAATTATTTACATTACAAAAGATTTTGGCAACTTGGTTTCAGCTCTAAGGAATTTCATCTCTGATGAGAAATTATTATTGATTTCCATTTAAAAATATTTCCAATAACCTTTAATCGTAGGTAGATTGTATTAAATAAACTTGTGGAGTGAGTTTATGCTGCACTTGTGTAAATAAGTCTTAACATTATCAGTATCTTGATGACAGTTTTATTTGATTAAGTACTTAGCCTGTTTATTGCATATTACAATAGTGTGTGTTTATTGTATGTGCATTTTACTTTATATACAGAAATAATCTGTTGCCATAAGAACTTCGTGACAATTTTATAAAACAATTGAATGCGAAAACTAGACGTTTGCAAATTTATACGTTTGCGAATTTAGGGATAATCAAACATTAAAAGTTCTCTTTTAAAACATGTAGTTATATCCTTAAAAAAAATGGCAGATAACAGGCATTAAATATGGGACTATAAAAGAGTTTATTTACAGCTACAAAGAAAAGACATACAGCCCTGTAAACGCTTTTAAAAACAAAACGTGCTGTTAAATGTATTGTTTCAGAAATGGTCACGTTAACACGTAGAGAATTTTAAATGACGGCTAACCTGTGGTACTTAAAATGTATCGCGGACGTGATTCCAACTTTGTTATGGCAATCGAAAATCCATTTGTAATTCAATCGACGAGATACGGATGTGTATTAAGAGGAAATTATTCAGAAGATTACTACATCCTTGGTAGTTTTCATTTTCTGAAATAGTGCAGAAAACAGTCGAGTTTTAGAATTTTTGAAGATAGTTATTATTTTATTTAATATATGTTTGTTTGAAGCCAATAGGAATGACTTGTATGCATAAATTAAAATGGTCCCTTTCACTCCACTACCGAAAGCGATTATTTAACTCAGAACTATGTGTGAGAGAGAGAATACACTCAAGTCAAAAATGTGTTATCTTAAATTCTGCAGAGGACCATAAACTAAGTACATCTGCACATAACAATGCTTACTTCTCTCCTGGCCAATCCGTTGATGATGACTCCAACATACTCTCCGTTCTCGTCGACTGCGGCTACCGATACTCCATCCTCCAGGGTGCTCGCTGCGTATTCCTCCAGCTCCAAGCACCGACATTCTGGTGTCTCAAGCAGGTTCACTGCCAAGTTCATCGGTTCATCACGGAAGAAGAACCTGTAGGTGAAGTGTCACTTTTAGTCTTTGGATTTTAAAATCTTAACCAAATAGAGGGTCAATCAACAAATTCTAACGTTAGTTAGCGTTGGTTATTTGGCGTTAGCCCAATACTTAAGATGTTAGAAAGAAAAACGTTTTATTTGTGCTAATTATGGCCATACCTTCACCATTTAAGGCGTACAAAACTTAGACACCTCGATGGGTGGAAGATGGGCACAGACCCATTTTTTGTCATTTCATTAGTATGTACAACTTTCTCATGTTCCTTGTACATAACAGATTTAGGATTTAGAAGGAAAACATTGTTTTTATGCCTGAACAACAGTAACATGTAACATATAATTTTAGATCCACGTGCGTACGAAGTTCCTTTGATTAGAATTGATCCGGAACTGATCATGATTTATGTTTTGGATACCTTTCAAGAAATAGAAACTATTTTGATGCTTAGAACCAATTTGAATGTTCCTGTTTTCCATGTACCTAATATTGTGTCATTTTCCTAAATCGTAGCAAACTACACTGAAGATAGTTTTGATCAAAAAATATAAAAGCTCCTCCCAAATGACCAAATGATGTCTCCTCCTTTCTAACAGAACATTTGTACCGGAAAACATTATTATAAAATTGATATCATTGCGTTGTTCATACCTTCTAAGGAACTTGAGCATGCGGTCCTTGTCTTCGGGGGTGATTTTCCTGATTGTGTACGAGGGTTGTGCCGTAGGTCGCATGCTGAGCTCCGACATTTGAGCCGGGAGCTCGTCGGCGAGCTGAAACAATACCATGCTCTTTGAAATTGCAAGTTAATTGTCTAAAGCTGTGGTTGTGTGCGTGTGTGTGTCATTTAAACTTAGTGAATATGAGCTGTTGTCGTCCTTATTCGTATGAAGTTTTGTTTTTTTATACATTTGCTAGTAGATATGTGATTTGTTACTACTAAATTAGAATATCCTTTTTAATAAGTATAGTAAATTTTGCGGTCTTTTTGATGCGAATATATTCTTTATCATATACGCAGATGCGTTGTGATATTCTAAAATCACATTAGTTTGGGTTGTTATAATTGAAATACGGAACTTCTGCTACAAATAATTGTTCAAAGAGATGACTCAATGTTTTGTTTATCTAGTAAATGAGTTGTGTAATGTATTAAGTGGGATAGATACTTACCACGTGTATAATTGTTGCATGTTGCGGAAACAATGCTAGTCATAATTGCTTTTGTACTTCTAACGTCCATAGAGAGAGATAAAATACGTCATGGTAGATTTATTAGTAAATTTTTTAGCTTAATATATGACTAATTTTAATAGTTTCTGAAGAAGTAAGAAGTGTAATAATAAATAGTATAAAATATTAAACTAATCGCATTATTCTTATTTATATTAAATTTTCGTTTCGTTTTCATAACATATCGTGTATAAAAAATGAAATATCTAGAATTAATTACCGTTTTAAAGGTCAATTAGACTGCTAAGAAAAATACTTTAAAAATCTCGCACAACAAAATATGGTAGCAGACTGCTCTTATTTCTAATTCATTTGTTTATTTAATTATTTATGTACATTGTACACAAACAAAATATTATTATTACACCATAATAGAACAGATGTACAAAGGTGCTGCTTGCTAGGTGTTGTATTTCTTAAGAGATTACTGCCACTGACTGGAGAAGTGGTAAATATTGGCAGTCAACAGTGTGCAACTTGTAATGTTTGTACAAGATACATTGTTTTATAGTCCTTAAGTTACACTGAGGAATGTCAAGGCGTGGAGTCTAGATGTAAATGGATAAGTCCTTTTAAATGGGATCGTTGCAAAAGCCTTGCCACGTCGCCAGCGTAGACACAACTTGAATTCATTGTTTCGTTGTCTTATTGCGAGTCTGTATTGAAATGAAATAAAATCTATGCATACTATATTCTAGTTTAGAAACTCTTAGCTCTAAAGTAAGGTTGTTTAATGCAGTAGAGCTTGAATAAGAATGCGTTTAGATTTTACTGAAAAATTAAATGAATTAATTTTAGTTATTTCACAAAAATATAAAAAAGTAAGTGAGTACCTACAAGTGTTGAAAATACGTAATATTCGATTAGGTACCCATTACCTACAGATCATTATGGGCTTATCGACAGCTATAAAAATGTTTAATAGAAAAATTAATGACTGTACTGAGTAGTATTTCGTCAGCGATCTAATTTTAACTCATTCTTAAGGCGATACACATTTCTTTTAGCTATTTTCATTTCGTTTTTACTTAGCAACTATAAAAGTATTTGACTTGTAATTTGGTTCCTAGATAGAAGAGGATATGCTGAAAATTAATGTCGATCAGTTAAACTTTCCTCGTTAGTTTTATTTTTTGTAATCAGCTCTATATAACACATTTTTGGGTTAATTCACGAAACTATTCAACTTAATAATATTATTTTTACACTATTTAATGCATAATCATAATATCTAGATTAATGTCGATTGCTTTTTTATTCCATCCGATAGACTTCGATTAATATGAGATTTTCCATTTGTCGCAAACATTATTATTTCTAACACAATCTTTCGCGACCTGGACATATGTTTAGCTCTTTCCGTCCCGTAAGCAAGCAGTTAGTATTATCTCTGTCTTGCATTGTCGGATTGGCTCTCCACTCCGCTAGAATCCACCTAGTCGCAAATAAAATAATTAATTGTGTAGCGCCTTAAGGGTACTTTGCATATTAATTAGTGCAGGTGCTACGTTATTAGTACAAACACTTGTGGACAGGAATTAATTAGTAAATAGTAGAATAGAAGATTTTTTATTTTTTTTGCGAGTACTCCCGTCCCGCTCGCCCTTGCATCCCTTTCACTCGCTATGTGCCCTCTACTATACACGTTGGGACATGCTTGTTTAGAAGTAAGTGTTTAGCACCTATAGAACAACTGGTTTTTAACTAAGCGCAGCAACTAAACAGCATTGGGCACTACTAACGCAATATTAACTAATCATTAAATGCACACGCACTAATCAAGGAAGTAGCCTTTAGTTAAAGTGCGGTTGACAACTACTTGTATGCAACATAATAGGAGTGCGTACTGGGTATGAAAAGGAAATATCTATTTAGTCCACCTGATAGATAAAAAACATAAAAAATCCCGTATTTTTTCTTTTATGAAATCAATAAAAAATGTCAAAGGGGGCTTGTGACGTCACATTTGGTACAAATTGTAGCTACAAGTGACGTCACGCGACATTTCCATTCACTGTATCTTCCCCATTGTTTGTTTATGTAAAAAAAGAAAAAAATACGTGTCTAATGTTATCTACGTGACGGGTAAAAAAAAATATTGTCTGCATCCCCATTCTGTGAAAAAGGTCCGTCTCATATTATTATGTAAGAAACATTATAATTATTCTGGGTACCTTTATATATGTATGTACATATTCATGTTATGATCTAGTGTTTTATCATAGCAATAGTGTAGTTTATCATTTGTAAGCAAAACGGCAGTTTAATTGAACAGATAGTGCGCAGTTGTTTTAACGTTAATAAAGTTTATGCGTTTATAACCAGCATTTAAGTATCTACCTACTATTTAAATAAATTATAAATCAACTAAACGATAATTAACAGCTTAATAATATTTTATTATGCATACAGTCTAGTGCTGCAATGCATTCGGTCAAAACCATATCAAAACTCTGAAAAAAAAAAGAAATGTGAAATATACTTTATGTAACCTAGTTAACAACAATTTATTACACTACTACATGTTTTCTCGTCTGTCATGTCGTGGTGGCCTAGCGGTTCAACGAACGGATTTGTATGCACAAGGTTGCAGGTTCAAAATCACTATGGACCAATGTGACTTTTTTGAAGTTATAATTACTTTCTTTATAATTCTAAGACACCATTGACAAACGGTGTAGGAACACATCGTGAGGAAACCTGGATTCCAAAAATTGGAATCTGAAATCGCCAACCAGCAATGAGCAAGCGTGGTGATCAATGCTCGTCTCTACATAAGAAGAGGCCTGTGCCCAGCAGTGGGAAATTTATAGGCTGTTACATGTTTAGCTAAACTTCTGCAAATGTTACAGTTTGAGCGTAATATACAACACGAATTTTAATCTATTTGAACTAATTTAGCTACAGAAATCAGTTATGAATATTTTATGAACTATATTTAGCTGATTTACATCATAAAGGACCTTTTTGGACCATATCTGTTCATAACTGCCATAACTGTCAAATACAGCCCTTTGCCGTATCCGGCTTGGTCACCTTGATTCAATGCAACAACGGTATGCTAAACCTTTATGCAGCTGCATTGAGCTTTGACTACAATGGATAATGTAAATTAAACAATCAATTCAGTTATCTATTTAATTACGTTTATATTATGTCTTTTCGAGAACGGGTTTGGTCTTTTTCACACTACAATGTGTGGAAAAGACCAAATTTAAGCCGCGATTTAATAATTGAAAAATGATTGTAAATTGGCTGGTTATCGACGCAATTGAGTTTGAGTCTATAGTATTATACACTGTTCCTAAGTGCAACGTTTTTGTCGTTATTATAGACTGCTGTCATTTTTATAAGTAAAACTTCTTTACGCAAGCTTGACTTAAGTAAGAAGGTGAATGCGTGACGAGAACGTTACGAAAAGTGTGATCGGAATGCGAACGGAAGTTAAGAGTGATATATAAGTTAGTGAAGATAGAAAGAGAGAGTTACGTTTCGTATATTACTGTAGGAGCAAGAGAGAGAGGTGCGAGCACACATTTTATTTCTATCTTTCTCTCATAGCCATTTAAGTTTCGTTTAAAAAAAAGTTTTACTTCAGTCTTGTGGTCTAAAACACACTAGTTTTTTTTATTCATTTAAAAAAATATATCAACGGAGTACGTTCCATAACAAAACGTTTATCGTTATCGTTTTAAAAACATTGTTTGATGTCAGAAAAAGTAGGACAAGGACTGTTAATCAAATTAATCTACTAGGATATCTGATTTAAATCTACATATCTGTATTAAGTGTCGTCGGAGTATTTTGTTTGAAAAAGATCATATTTATAAAGAGAGGAGTAGGTAGTACTTATTGTTTTAACAGGTGGGAGTGTTTTAGCAGCTGATTAAACCTATATGTCTGCTTAGCATACTATCCTACATTTTATCATGCCCCCAGTTATATTTACTATAGGCCCAGTAGTAGTCGATAATTGACCATAATTCGTTTAACCATTACTGATAATTATATACTTAGGTACTTCATGCTTCGGGTGGTAGTGGTAGCAAGAAGAAAAAACTGTGACAGTTGTCAATTGACAGAAGCTGTAAATAATAATGTACATGTATATGTGACACCCATGGTAGTGTGTGTAATTTAATGTTTTTTGTAGCATTATTATAAAATATATTAACTTTCTGCACTCCTTCTCTATATTAACTTTAACTGTGCCATAGTTCATACCCTTCAGTCTGCGTAACTTTCGTAAAAAGGGGTACAAAGTTTTTGCGTTACGTGGGTAGTGATGTTTTCAGCGAGTATAAAATAAAAAAAATTAAAGACCAAAATGTTTTAGTGACGGTCTTTTAACCCTTTAGATAATGAATGATAACAAACTATTTATTACGGAAATCAGTATGACTACACCTCTATGCCATTAGCGTAAATTATTAGCAGAATAATATGTACAACCGCTGCACTGGACTGATTTAAATGCTATTGATTGTGAGTTAACACCGACCGCAGTCACGATAAGTCAAACGCATTGTTACATATTATTTATGTTACGTATGAACATTGTAATTTAATCATACTGTTATATCCTGAGTCATATTAATATGAATAACGATTATAATGGTTTTACATTGGAAGGAATAAACCTGGTCCTTTGGTACATTCGCAAGAACGACCAGTGTAAGGAATTCTCGAAAATAATAATTTAAATTTATTATTATTATTTATATATAATATTATTTGAAATATATACAAAATTATAAATTTAGAAAAATAAGGTTGAGTTCCTTTAAAAATATAATTTAAATTTATAAGCATCTAATGTTATTTTAAAATTTCAATGTTACGCGATTAGAATTCACAATTCACGAAAAACAATGATCTTTTGCGTCTAGACATGACCCAGACAATCGATCTACATATCTATCCTTGATGCAGATGAACCACTAATTAATTGTAATTAAAATTACGAGAACGGATGCTAAACGTCGTCCAGAAAGATATATTCGATCAAAACGAAGGGTTAAATTAAGGTATTTAGTACATAATACAAAGCAATTAAATCATTACTGCACGCGAAAAACTTTGATTTATTAGATTACACACTAAAAGGTTTAAATAACGAAGAGTTTTGATTTATTAGATTATAGTGTAACTCTAAAAGGTTTCAATAATTGATTGGTTTTGGAATTGCTTAATTAACGATCATTTATCATAATAAAATGTACAATACGTACATAAATGCACATTTTTTAAGGATATGCTTTGCCGCGCACTTTATCGTTAACATTTTTGATCGAAATGATCTAGTATGTTTAAGCATTTGTCACATTTTCAGCAAATTACGCACAAAGATCCGAACACGGTAACAACCTCTTGGTATATTATTGATATATTTTTCTGAAAATAACTAAAAATAAATAACCAAATGACCAAGCGGCAAAAGACCTAGAGTAAAAAGATTGTCGCTGACAAAAAGGTCAGGTTAATAATCTCTTTACTAAGCATTAGATAATAAACTTTCGTTGTCTATGCCAAATAATTAACAAGGTTCTTAGCGTCGGTACATGTTTTATCATACCCTGTATTTAAGTATAACTAAGTACCGTCACCTGGCTCATTGTTTTAGAGGCCGGCGACTGCCGTGCATAAGATCATAACTTTGATTGTCAAGTTGCAGCAGTATCAAAGAAACGCTGGCTTTGAATTTGTAAATGTTTCTCGCAGCTAAACGCATTTTAGTACCTCTACATTTAAGTGCTGACGTCATCAACGAACAAAGGCTTGTATTCTTGGGATTTATTTAATGAGGTCACTTTTGTTTACCAACCAATATTTCCAAAACGTACTGTGCTTAGACTTGGTCGAAGAATTTACAAGCTTGTTCAGAATCAATATTATTTTATTGTAAAAAAATCAACATATGACAATTAAAGGTAGTTAATATGTAGATCACAAGAAACTAACCCGCAGTAGGTTAATATTAATCGATCAAAATTACAGTAATTTTCCGTTTAACCAGTAAAACAATTGACTAGAATTACTGTATTTAACTACAGGTTTTAAATACTAAGTACATACTACAATGAGGCAAAATGCATGGCAGTTGACAACAAGTTATAATTTTATAGCTGTTCTATAAAGTAGGTCAAGCTAAGTTGGTGTCAGAAAGGACTACCAATGGCATACATAGATCCTTCTTAAATGTATGGAACCAAATAAAAATTGGAGGTTGGTGTAACTCAGAGACTGGCACTAGAAAGCTGGGCCAACTATTAAGAGACCAAATATTAAGAGGTTTTCCCAAAAATACAAAACTATAAGCAATCCTAGGTCAATTCTTATTGCAATAGTCATCGTTCTACTTTAAAGATTTCTTCCTGTTATACTTGGCCCTATAGATCTTGATCCTGACCCTTAATCCGGAAACTTAACAACTGCACGATCACTAAGAAATGCGGCAGTGGTAAACCGGAAGTCAAAAGACGTTTTCTATACAATCCATAAGAGGCATAATATGTACAACTGCATTTTAATAAACATAACATTGTGTAAACTTCCTTATACTTAATCAGGAATATCTCTTAGATAACGACTGATCAAAATCCGCATAATTGCATCTTCTAGCACTTTATTATTTTTAAAATAGAACGCGGAATTAGATTGTCAACGAGCAAACACGATTCCAAAAGTCGTGTTTATGGCAATCGCAATCCGTTTGATCTACAAAGCTAAGTTGATGTTGTTCCTGTCATATTTCGGATGGGTGGCAGAAAATGATACAGCGAGTCCGCATATCATAGCACAAAAGTAGCTTAACATCTAAATTGATGTGTTAAAATAAAATTACATCAAAATTATTAATTTCAAGGAGAGTCTTATATTTTGAGGGGCCGTTCATGAGAAACGATCGTGAAGCCTACGACCGGCAGGTCACCGCGTATATAAAATCTTAGTAGGACACTAAGATTTTTTATGTGCGGTGAGTGACCCACCTATAGGTACCGGTTCGATAACTTAAGAATTAGTCACAGATTATTTTCAGCCTATTTAAAATAAGCCTCCTAATCACTTCCCGTCTCATCTTACCTAAATACAACTAATCAATAGTATAATAATGTTCTAATTTAATTAACACTTAAAAAAATATAATTAACATAAATTAATTTAAATGGTGTTTCATATGCATGAATAAAAAAATATGTAAAATTATTTATCAAAACTATAATAGATTTTGTCTATAAAAACTGTTTATTTGCATTGCAGTTATAAATAAATCAATAAATTATCGATACATCGCAATCCAAGTTATTTAACAATATATAAACAACAGTTAGCTTGGCTCCAATAGGGCCAAGATATAATTATGCCCAATGTTATAATATATTATGTTATTATCCCCAAAAAAATTATCGGCGTCATTCACCGCCTACGATCACTTATAGGGGTAATTTCTCGTAGTTCACCGCTCAAAAAATGTCTAGTAAATCTATCATCTATCCATCGTAACCTATACAAACAAAAAATACATTATTAATCTATATTATAATGTCGTGAGCTACAAGATTCTGATGTTAACGATGACATAATAAAACAATGTGTAAATATCACAGATGAGCGAAATTCGTAATTCTCTCGACCGTTTCGGCAATAAACTCAGTGTTTAGCGGTCATTGCCATGCCATGACGTTTCTATGTCAAGGCCGCAGATCGGGCACGTCTTGCCCGAAAGCCGCTAGTATGTTTTGTTTTTTTTCCTGGCTTGTGTTAGCCAATGACATTAAGAGCGCTAGTATGTTAATGAATAGATTTAGAATGCGCAGGGTTGCTAGACACTGTGTCCGCGAGCTATCTTTTTTGTTTAGAAAAATAATGCCAATTAATGGAAAGCATTATTATAAATTATAGGTTTTTTTTTTATGTTTTGTTATTAGGTACGAGCTTCGTGAGTTCTATAATAGTGTTGTTTTTCCATGTCCGATGGTCATTTTATTTGGCTATAATTATTTACTACTCCTCCTATCGCGGGTCTGCTGGTACAGATTTCTTTAGAAATAATCAGCACATGTTCTATTGTGTTCTTTCTTATGATTTTGTGAGTGTACATTTTTTTTATTAGTTTCTTAGGTGTAGTTCTTTCATTAGTTTATGAATGAAATGACATGTTATTTTTTGTGGCTGTCGTGTGTTCGCTACGATGTAACCAGATTTAAATTCGAGTTTATTTAACACAAATACTAACTGGATTACAATTTGAAATCTGGTTAGAGCAAAATACTGGTTAATCTAACTAACAAAATAGTTAGATCAGAATAATATTAGGTATAATAACTATAAAAGAAGTAAAACAGGTTCTATTTAGTAAAACAATTGCAATGTCATGGTCTTTTTGGGTCTTATATAACAAAATATAATATTTATAAATTCATTACGAATAATTAAATAAATTAGCAAAAACTTTATGAAAATTCAGGTCGTTGTTAAGATTAGAATCGGATCGTTAGGATAGCTAAATACTTAATTATTTTATTGTATTAAATAATATTAAAATAAATAAAATTTGGCTTTTGGTTCTCAGTAATAGCCTGTACATGATACCTAACTCTGAGTTATTTCTAACTAAAAAAGTTTTCACATAAGTAGGTATTACGTCAGGTTAAAGTCCTATTAATTACTTAAGAATATTACAATAGGGATGTTGACTGGGTATGAAAAGTTAAAATCTATTTAGTCCGTCAGTTAGATAATAAAAAAATATTAGACACGTGTTTTTTCTTTTATCAAAACAATCAAAAAATACCAAGATACAGCGCTTTAAAGTTTCGTAGTGGGGGCTTATGACGCTACGCCTTGGTAAAAATTGTAGCGAGGAGTGACGTCACGCGTAATTTCCGTTCTCTGTATTTTGATAATTTTTTGTTTGCAGGAAAAAAGAAAAAATACATGTCCAATAAAATTCATTAATCTACCAGGCGGACATTAAAAAAAATTAGGAAACATGCCTATTATACACAATGGACTTTTGAGGCTTTAATTGGCATGTTTGTAATTCAAGCACGCCTGTCTAAATCCTAGTTAAAATCAAATCCTGTTATTTTTTGTTTTGGCAACAACCCGGTGTCTTACCCTACAAACAGTAGACAAATAGGTCACTTATCACTTGACATATTGTTGTCCTTGTTCTTATATAATGTAAAAACATAATTAGATTAGCTATTTAAATATATTCATTTATTAAGTAACGGGCAATTTCCGCATTGAGCTTATGCATGTGTAAAAAATGACATGTTGGTATGTCTGAGAGTCAATAAGTATGTAAAAAGTATTACCGGTTGTTAAGTCTTCTAAAATTAAAATTTAGTATGTAATAAATACCAATAACATTAAATAAATTGGTACTGAACATTGCTCTAATGATAAACACCAAACTGTGTGCCTATATTACAAGACACAATTGCCAATTTGATAAGCTTTAATGCACTCAACAATATATTTACGACCAATATCTTACAAACTGCGTAAAATTCCAATCAAAATAGTACAGATAAACTTGACATTAAAAAAATAATTTACAATAGAATGCAACGCGGTACCCCAACAGACATAAACAGGGCATTCACGGTCATGCCATAGCACCAAGTGGCGTGATGTTAACCAAACATTTAATCGTGAATGTGAAAACCCAAATGATAATCGTAAAACTTTGATTTCCATCCTGCCATGCCATCGCGCCATGCTTCCTTTGAATGCAGGAATTCGAGAACCGGCATCTATTTTGAGTTCATTCAATGTTGAGACGTAAGGCGTTGCATTGAGGGATCGCAAACAAACACGTAGAAATTAAAAAAAAATAGCTTGATCGTAATTATGCTAATTTTTGGCGTCCCTCCATTTTTCTTTTCACAAAATATGGCGCCCTCGAGAATGCCCAACTTTAACGTGTAGCGAAAGGCGATCAACGAACTATGGACCTTGGTATTGATCGTGAACGAGGTCCGCGTATTTTCTGCGCCAGTAAATAGTTCCACGTAATTATTAAAATGTTATTATTACATAATGAAACCGTCCATTGTATTGAGCTATTTTTGTTCGCTTGTATTTCATATTCAATTACGAGATGTACGGAAGGCGAGTTTCAGGAATTGATTGTATTGTATTTACGTTTTAGTTTGAACTGTTTAATTTTTGAACAAATATTTATATTACATTATTACTTGCACTAATAAAGTTTATTTCCACATAAGTGTTTAAAAACTTACTTGCTTTTCTTTTCTCTTGTTCTTTTCATAGTCATCTGATATTATTGCAGAAAACCAACTTTTGATAATTTTGTCCAAAGTCAGCCTACTCTCCAAAAATTTGCCAGTTGAAAATAATTTTAAAAACGTCATTTTACCTACATATTTATTAATTGTCATTTTTTTACATCTTTTACAATAGATTTTAAAAGCATTTATTTAAATGTGGAATGGCTATAGCAATAATTTTAATAATTTTGATTTTCTTTTTACCTGTGAGATAAATAATTATTTACAACCAGTTCTTGGTAAAAACAGATAAAGATTATTTTTTAATTTAAAATATTTCACTCTCATTGCAATGCAAAAGGAAAGAGCGAAAAGTTTATTCTCCCATTCTAAATGAGAGAGAAAAAAAATTTTTTTTTTTTAATTTTTAATAATCTATGCAAACCTTCGATCGATTTTGCAAATTGTACCAAGATTTGCAAGCACTTTAGCGTAAACAAATTTTCAAAACAAAACTTGCATGGTGTTTATGTTATAACTGTTAATTATTGTTAGAGAAATCAATTATATTTGCATCCATTATTATTGTGATTGTCGCAGGAAGTTGTGTTGAATGACAAGAGAAAAAAGCTGTTTTCTAACGTTAAAAATAATATTTTGGAATTTTACGTATGTGTGACCACACCTTATAAGTATGAATTTTAAGAATATTTTCAAGCTACATGACCTATATAAGAGTTAACGATTTGTTGTGAGTAATAGCACAGCAATATGTTAATTAGTTTAACATATAACCTCTAAACAAATCGTGTATTTCCTTAAGCTTTAACTTCAAAAATGTTGCAATTATCATGTGATTAATATGTTATCAGGAAAACTTGAAGGAATCCTATGTTTGCATTGCTTGTTAATTGCAATGCTATTGTATTTACTTCGTACGGTCGTCCTACAGCAGTCTCCAATACAAAAATCGACCTTGCTGCTTTGATATAAGGTGCAGTTAATGTCGACGTGTTAAGATAACTGTGCGGTCCGTTGTATACTAGAGCCTTGACCGTGACTCTGCTATCATAGTGGAATGTGTTGTAACTCGTAATATTACGGATTGATGCAGCTGCCATATTAAATCTAATATGTAGGAGGTAATAAGATGTTAATTGGGTGCATATACACAATAAATTGATTAATTATTTTGATTGCCTTGTGTATTATAGCTCCCTTTAATTGGGACATCGGTGATTTTAAAAAAATATTGTTATGTTAGAGTTTTCTAGCAAGTGAATAGTTTCTTTTAATTGTTGAATTTATTTATTTCGTGTTTGACTTTAAACATACTTACTACAAAACATTATTTTGTTCATTATCTTTCCTGCTATTAAAGAATTTGTATTTTGTAAGCCTCTAATCCGGGCACCACAATTTAATTAAAAGTTGCCATTGTAGACCATTTTAATCTCGTTATCGCTCAACAAAAGCGTTGGTTATAAGCGAAGTAAATTAACACTTTGTTTAATATTAAACTCTCGGCTACATTGAAAGTTATGAGTCCTTAGCCCATGATTTAGGTCACCGCTATTCTCAATTTCAAATTCAGTATCAACTATCTTTGCAAAACAAGTATTGCATTTCATTTTTTCAAAAGTAGATACATTGCAAAATCTATGACTCAAAACGGTCAAGTCCGAAATTTCAAAATTTATGTCCAAGCGTTTTTTTCTCTTTGAGTCAAGACATTTCATACATTCTGCCTGTTACTATCCCCAGTGGGGAATATTCTTTCCATAATTATGTTAAAAGAGTCATCTATAGGTACTATATAAGAGCAAGATAGAACCCATGCTGACTGCGTGTTCGCGAACTTATGATGAAATCGGAATTAAATTCTGATTATATCTGCAGGCGTAACTCACTAGTGTAGTTCCTACATTAAATAGTAAAATTTGTGTTACAAAGATGATATACAAAATAAAAATAAAAAACGTATGTCAGGATCAGGAAGTAACAATTTGGAATCCATCTGTTTTTAGTTTTTAACCTTCGGGGAAATTACGCATGACTTTTCCGTTTATGTCAATCACTTTCCAACATTTGATCGTGCAACCTTCCACAATAGGAAGTCTTAACTTTCAGGATACTAATTCTACATTGTTTAGTTTTAATCCGGTCACGACACCATGTCGGACATAGATCTCACCTAATGATAGTGATAACCTTTTTCGTTGTGTCCGGAATAAAGTACTTACTGACTATATAACTGATTATAAAATTCACCCGGATTACCTACAAGTAACACTGCTAAGTAAGTTTTTATTACTCAGCGTCATACTATCAATTATTATGCTAGTCGTCAGTCTGTCACGATGTTAATATCTGCGGGGCAAGGCCGTTAATTCCAGACTGAAGATAGATTATTACATGTATGTATGTTATATTATAGGACATTTCTCCGTATCCGAAGGTACCAAATTAATAAACAAATGGTTGGGTGGGAAAGATAAACTTCTGCATGTTGCTGTCAGTAACAAAATTCTGGGCCAGTTGGGTCTGGTTTTGTTATAATTATATTGCGTGTTTTAAATATTGTGGGAGGATAAATATTTAATGCAAACACATTTTTCGTATCATAAAAACTTAAGTTATTTACAGAGGGTGAGTAAATTACCATTTAGGGTTTCTGACATTTTTTTGATTATTTTCTAAAAATACCTACTTATTTTTTGCTATATGCATTACATGTAAACTTTTGTAAACGTTTATGTTTTTATAAAACACTTTTGATATCGTTATGTAATACTGCACTAGTAAAACCGTTACTATTAACAGGACCTACCATTTTACCATCGAATTTGATTGAAAGGCTATACTTTCTACAAAAAAATAGATACCTATGCAAATAAATAAAAGTCAAATAATATAAATGAAAAAAATAATCGTTTTAATCACCTATCCGCTGGCCTAGTTAACGATAGTAATTTATACGAATGCTTAAATTATACTTAGAATTAGCTTATTACGAGGTCTATGTACAGCATTCGTTATTCAAATCACAAACTTATCTTTAAGCGTTTTCAGTAATCCTTGTCCTCGTAATAAAGCTTGACACATTTGCACCAAAAAGGTTGTAAGCATACGTGAATAAAATTCAATACCCAAATTAGAGTATCAACCTCAAGTATTATCCTCTTTCTAACTTAGTCTAGGTATCGCACTGAATCAGAACCTTGGAGACATTTGCATAACAATACTTATGTTGCATTAATTTTGTTGTAGTAGAAACTAGGATGCATTTGACATTCAATTGATAGGTAGTTAGACGGTTACATTAATGAGAAAAGTTCCTGGTTAAAAAGGCTAAAACGACAAGGATAAAACATAAAGTTTATTAATTATGGTCCTTTGTCAAGTACTGTTCGAGTAACAGTATAATTATCGCAGATTTTTAATTGAGAGTGAATGCCGTGCATCTATGCCGTAATTAAGTGCCCTGAGTTTTTTGTCATATCTTCTCAGGGTAGCCAGTAAGAAAATGTCGAATCTAGCGAGCTCAAAAAAAACAATTATAAATATGTATAACATGTAAAAGTAATGGTATCATCCTAGATAGAGAAGAATATAAATGAATTTGAATTAAAGAATGTTTAAATAAATGAACGTTTAAATAAATGAATTAGAATTATTTCGTTTCATTTTATATCAATTAGTTTTAACCGGTTCACGGTCCTTGTGATAAAAGCAGCTTAAGGGTAACGAACTCTTAGGTACTACATAATAATTATAGTAGATACCTACTAACTACTATATTAAGGACATTATTAAAGGACCAGCAGCCTTCACCTTTAACTGTCATACTTTTTCTTTTGCATTGAAATCAGGTGTTTATAGTTTAATACGTTTCTGAGAAGTGTCCTTGGCAAAGCCTTGTTATTACCGTCGGGGGTATATATTATATACATTATAATTTGAAAGAACATTTAAATAATCTAAGTTTAAAAGTTATCGGTTAATTTTCATCCAAGTAAATAGGTACAACAATAAAATTGTAAATGTATTAATTTGTGGATTTGGTATATTTTGTTGAATAAATTTATAAAATTAAATTCATTATGAGCTTAATGTTAATTAATTTAAAAAATATATTAAGGATGCGTGGAAACTTAGATAAAAAACATAAAATGGGTAACAATGCAATTAACAATAATGTTTTTTATTATTGCTAATTAAATACATTTGGGATATGTGGAAACTTATTAATAACTAAATGATAATATAGGTAACTGGATAAAAATTAGCACTAATATAAATTTGGTATGTATTTAATTATTTATTCTCTCTTATTAAAAATATGTTTTCAGAAAATATTATGTTAACATATTTTTACACAATTTCCATTTGGTATTGTTAAAATGTTGCTTGCGTATTAGCAATTTACATAGCAATGCATTAAGTATTTATCTTTTGTTCTATATTGTACAATGTTTTTTTTAACAAAACGTGTAAATGTATTTTACAAATACATATTATTAGGTTACAAATACAGGTTATAGACAACGCAATATACTAAGGTTATCAGAAGAACTGTAATTAATGCATTTGATACCAGACTAATGAATATGCTCGTGTTAAGAAATTGGCACAATGAACTGTTTGCCAAGCAATAGACGCGCGTCTATGACGTACCTACTGTACTATATTAAAACTATTATTTTTTATTAATATCTAAGACTTATTTTCTTTACTATTTAATAATAAGATAGCAAATGACACTGGCCAGAAACTTCTGAATCGAATAAAAAAAATAAAATCAGTTTGAAAGTCGAATGCGATTTGAAATTGTATTGTGCCGATAATCGATTTATTTTATTATAATATCTATGAATAAAAAAATCGATTTGAACATTATTTAATAACGCATCAAATTGATATAGTAATACATATGTAGGTAAGTAAATAATGTATTCATTTCATTTGTGAACGAGATTTGCTTGTCAATAAAAATATCTTTAGATGTTATATTGCTAATTATTTCCAGTTTGCCAAGGGCTGTTTGTATCTGTACTCGACTTATTTACAGATTCGATTTTATTCTCGATTGTATTTCAAAGAGATACTGGCTGGTTTAGATATATAGAATTTAAACCCTGAATTTACTGTTAGACTTTATCAAATCATAATCTAGGTAGGTACTTTTTTAAAATACTGTGGTGGATTTTTTAAAGTTAAGTTCGTAATTTTAGGACTAAGGACGATTTACATATTATTTAAAGTATTATGTATGATGGTTATTAATCGAAATTATGCTTCCCATAACACTGACCTAGATATAAATTATTATGTTATTGATAGGTAGTTAGGTACCTACAACAGATCATTTATCTTGAGACAAATAATAGACATCAAGGTGAAACATTTGTAATAACAGTGGGAAATCGTTGCAGAAATACTTGCATGACATTGCACCCTATCATATAGATAAGTGCATAGGTATATAAACGGAAAAGATTATTAATTTATTAGTTCTTATCTTATCTTTTATTTCTATTTAGCGACCATAAACACTGGCTGAAATTGAACATAGTTTTGTTTAGAGATTTACTCAAGTAAAAGTTACATTATGAAATTACTCGAGAAAAAACGAAAATCTAACAATTTTCTGTGGCATTCTATCTATTCTTATCTAAACGAATATTATAAATGCAATATTTTGGATGGATAGATGAATGTTTGTTACTCCATTACGCCAGAACTCTTAACCAGATTTGGATGAAATTTGGCACACATTTACTTTACAACCTGGAATAGCGCATAGGCTATCAATACCTGACTAAATACGTAAAAACGTAACAACAAAACGTAAACAAAGGGGTTTTGAAATTAGAATGAAACAAAGAGGTGTAATAATCACTATTATGTCAAAATGGTAATTTTACGAAAAATAAATGCGTACTTTTGCTTCAACTACGAATCCCATATATCCTTACCTATGTTAATTTCAATTTCCTTTTTTTTTGACGTGAACAACAAACCTATACGTATTTAAGTAATATATTTTGTTTATTTTAGTAATCGATTTATTCTTAACAAAAAAACGCAATAATATCTCTCTGGATTCTAAAGTAAACGCAGACGAAATCGAGAGAAAAAGTAACGATTATGTAAGTAATTTTAAATTTAAGACAATAAAAATATTTCGCATTCTTAGTACCTACCTACGGAAAATTATTACCTACCAACATTAAAATTTATAAATGCATCGGTCGTACCCAGTACAAATAGCTACCTGTATAATAGGCCCAAGAAAATTTATTAAAAAGAAAAGAAATAGGTAAGTTTGTATATTTTATGACTCTGATTTTTATGGATTTTATTTTAATTCCTAATTTTATTTTTTATTTTATTTTATTGGGTTTCAAACAATTGACTAATAAAAAAAATGTGTATGTTATAGTTGTGATACAAAATTGATTTTTAATTCTATTTTTTTTTATTTTTGATCAATTTTCATTGTATGTAGTGTTTGTGTGTGGGTAAATAAAAATATTATTGTCATAATCATCGTATTACTTACCGTGTATTTATCATGTCTTGCATTTTCACGTTCGAAATGCCCCTTTTCTTTTAAATTCACAATGTTCCTAGCACTGGTAACAGCCATATTGAATTATTTGTTTGTAGAGGAAAAAAAACAATAAGATCTGTCACTTTTTCGCGCAAACACGGATGAGTTCCGACTCCCTAGCGCCCCTCGGTAGGTTTGCGCCGAGATTCAAAATTCGAATGGTTGCGAAACTGAGCGCTTCTTTTATATAAAAGCTGTAGATACGTATCGTTCTAGCTAGACATGAATGCGCCCCCGCGCTCTTGTTCCTTTCATATTCTCTATTCCGTACCAACTGGCGGCTATGCAAGTGCACGTTACAATGTCCCATTTATTGTTTTATCTAAACAAACCTAGAATATACAGGTCATCTCTGGACCTACTGAAAACTGACACTGGATTAATGAGTGTGATCTTAGTCATTCTTTAATTACTGTAAAGTGTGCTTATTTATTTTATGTCATGTCATTTTCTGCGTGTTAGGTATTTGTTTGTTTTCACGTACCTACAAGAGAAAAATGGGCATGCATAAAAATTTAGCTCATGGTTTTTTACTTATCTATAAATAATATTTACGATTATAGGAGATAAGTATTTATAAGTAAGTAATTGTAGTTAGATAATAATTATTTATTAAACAACGAAGATAGTCTAATAACCCAAAAGCCTAATTTTCTAATTAAACCGTTGACGTATTAAGTAAACAATATAATTGAACATCACTGAATAATGCAAAACCAATAATTTTTCAAAGAGGGATTTATTACAATGTTCTAATAGTTGTGATTTAGTATTACATTACACGCAAATTCTCTGATGTTTTTACGATGTAAATTAAAATAATTATGAATAAATACCGACTTTTTGTTTATTAAGTAAGATTATTAAGTACTTCGCTGGTGAAAATTAAAAACAAATTCATAAATAAATTATTAGATTATAATATATTTATTTTATAAATTAAACTATTGCTACCAAAAATATCACTGAATTATTTTGTTTTACTTTTACCTAAAAGAATTTTAAATTAGCCGTATTTGTATTATTCGATTGCTAACAAAACGTTAATTTTGCTAATGGACACGCGAACACGCATAATGCATGTTTTGTTTTAAATAAACGAAACAAACAAAAGTCTAAGCAAATAGGAAAACCATTGATTTGGTAATTAAACTTGAATGTGTTTGAAATAAAACTACTTTGAACGAATTCTATCGCGGTTTGCATTTAGATTTTAGTTCCCGTCTTTGCAGGCGTCATGGTCACGGGCAGACTGAGGTGGTATTCGTGAATATGTTTATTAAATATTTATTTAATGTTTAATAACATGAGGCCTAATGTGTTCTCGTATAGGTGATATCAGTTCCTAGCCAAACTTTCTAAATATCTTCGCTTTTTGATAATTCCTTTCGGTTTTTCAATTATTTTCCGGTTTTTCTAAATTTTGTACCGATAGATATACAAATAAATAAAGTTAAATTGCCTGCCCATTTTAATACAGTTAGGTAGGTACTTTAAATACATTAGTACATAATTACGAAACTTTAACAATTTTTCATATTTCAACAGAATCTGATCAACTAAATAGGTGTCTTGGATGTGTGGTTGATAACAAGAATTTTACCGTTTTCATAGAATACTTAAACCATTTTATAGGTCAAGCTGTACCGAAATAAAAAACAAAAACATATCTGAACAGGTCTCACAACCTCTTTTACACACCCTTTTTTAACGAAACATCTGGAAGCCCTGTAGGAAAAAGAAACTGCCGATTAAAAAAGAAACGCCGCAACCAAACCAAGGTCTTTTTGAAGTCTTGATTGTTTACTGTTACGCTACACTTAAGCTATCTTTTTAAGAAAATGGGCGTGGAAAATTAAGTTTAATGTGTCCTGTAAGACCGTAACGCTATTTTTAGTCTTTTTAGTAAAAGTACTTGTAAGGACTGTGAAGAAATACTCTTAACATCAATGTCATTGATGTTAAGAGTTTACAGAATGCGATTTATCTCATTACTGAGTTCGTTTAACAACCATAGGCTGGTATTTAAACAAACACACAATTGAAAATTGTCCGAAAACAATCATATTAGCAGGCTAAATTTCTATAGCGGTTGTCAACTGAAGTGATAATCACTTTACAAAAAACACTGAAAATACAAATTTCGTTTCGTAGCCGGTTACCGACGTTAGCCGATATTAAATATCGACTAACGTCGTTTGTGTTTTAACCGTTATTTTTATCCGGTAAACATCGTTTGGATTGTCAACTAGAGATAGCAAATAAGCCTACAGTATACAATTATTCTATATAATTTAAATTACAAATACATTTAAAAACAAATTAATAAATTAATTATTTTAACATTGAAATGTCAGAAAATCAGCATTAAAAATTATAATGTAAATGAATATAATTTTTCTTTGCCTAAGTTCGACTTTTACGATCCTTCCTTCCTAAGATCCTTATACTCTATCAGGTTATTCTGCTATGTTTTAAACAAAAGAAGTGTTTAAAACTACGCGAACATTCTTACTTGAAGTCTGGTTGGAGTCGTTTAGTCCGTTAATGCTTTCAGAGAAAGGTACCCAAGGTAAAGTTCAAAACAAATTATAAGTTTTATAAGCCGTAAACGTATTTAATTCGATGCACCAGAAACTTCAGAAAATGATATATGTTATAAAGTTTGTATTAGATTTCCTTTTCTGAATCTCAGGAACTACTGGTCCGATTTGAAAAATTCTTTCAGTGTTAGATAGCTCATTTATTGAGGAAGGCTATAGGCTATATAACATCACGCTACAACCAATAGGAGCGGAGCATAAATGAAAAATGTCGCAAAAATGAAAAAACTTTGAAACTAAAACACGCGGACAAAGTCGCGGGGGACAGCTAGTTTTCCAAATAAAGTTGATTTTTATAATGTATACCGTTGTAAGCACTTATGAGCGGTTGACCGTAGATTTTTGGTACTTATAACTATATACGAGTTATAACAAAAATCTAGACGTTTCGAAAACACTTTAGAAACCTACCTTGAACTTTTAAATTAATTTGCTGTGGTATTAGATGTAGGAAATCCTGGCGTCGTTTACATTTTAAACAACATGTAAAAGTTTTAGTTTCTATATATCTACTTAAGGCAGCGAATGCAAAAGAAAATTTGCCGTCTCAATCTTAAATGTCAACATTTAAATATGCTGGCCAGAATATATGATGCAGAAAAAATCCAATTGTAAGATACTTAAAATGGTTTATTTTATTATGAAAAATGATAGGAATAAGGCCACTTATCCCTATAAATAGTTACTATATTTACTGAGAAGATATTATTGCCAACTGGATAACAAAAACAAATGTGACTTTTCAATGTTAAGTTCCAACTTACTTTCTAAACAATTTTAAGGAACCGTGCGTTACTATTGGCAAAGGAAATCTCCTTGAAGTAGCCTAGATATAGATAAACAGACCCATAGACAACAAACCATTCATTCTTATTATGTAAAAAAAGAAGACCTAAAAATCTTTTATGCCTCCAAGGAAAATCTTTAATCCAACATTTTTCGATTGATGTTTCATTTGAAAAAGGATCAAAAACTTGTAGATTTCTTGATAACAACTGAATCAAGATTACCAACATAAAAACCCAAAATGTCTTAATAATAAACTCCATCTTTAGACGCTGAATATTGAGTATAATGGTGCATTCTAGAAAGGTGTTTGTAAAGGCTTGGGCGATCTACTTAAGTCATATGCCATTTCCTACATTCAACAAAATTGTGTAATTAGCCACAAGGCAACCTTCATGAAGAGTCTGTCTTTTTAAAAGGCAGCAAAGTCGACAACTTTCCTGGTGCTGCCGATGTGCTGGGTGACGGTGACAGTGAGGTGGTAAGGTAAGGCAATCGCGTTTAAAAAAAGCAAAATTTTATCGAAATTTGGCACTCTTCGTTAGGATAGGAAGAAAATGGAGTTTAAATTTTAAGGACGAGTCATTATCTATCTATTATATTTAGCATTCTGATCTACAAACAGATAAATATGCGCATTGACATTTAATTTATCTGAGTTGGATCTGTTTCCTGCTGCATACAGTCGCTCAGAAAATACAGTTAGTAAACGATAAACATATAGGTACCAAATATAGACCCAATAATATTTCAACAAAGTTACGACTTCATAAAATTACGAAATCCAAACCAGAAAATTCGATTGCAGAAACTAGTACACGATCGTACAAAAATAAAGGTACCCTACAAAAATAGTGTTATAAAAATAACTTTATGGAATCGACCTTAACAAGAAGTCTTAAAATAACTTTAATGAAAGGGCAGACGGGTAGTTAGCACTCGAAGTATCATTACATTGACAATAATTGCTCTTATAGGAATATTAAGACCAAAATAAAATCTGCGTTACAAATTCATACAGTTCCTACAATGCTACAAACTTATTACAACTCACGAAACTGGAAAGACGACATTTTAATATATTTTTAAACATATCCAAATTTTACAGCCAGGTTAAGATCTTTTCTATATTTAGAGTAGTGGTCATTACGACAGGGATTTTACTCGAACATGCCAATCGTAAATCAGTAGCGGTTTCGTTATTTGGATATTGACATTTATTGATTTAACAAGGTAAGTATATTTTTATATTCACTAATTTAATTACACAATCATAACCATCAGAAACAATAGAAAAATATTACTTCGCCTGTGACGGAGCAATCGATTCTCTACAGCTCTTCAGTACAGGAGTCTAACGTGTTACCGTTGCGCTAGTTAGTTACCAAAGCGTACCAAACTTCCAAGAATACCAGCATCTGTAACCGTCAGTTTTGCAGGTTGGCTCATCCAGTTTTCAACTAAAATCTTGCTTTATTGTCAGGATTAATCACCAATAGGTATCTTAGGATAAAAATACAGTCCGTATTGGCCGTTGGTGGCCCTAACATGAAAATTGGCCTTAAAAAATATTGACCACTTTAATTACTGTCATTGACAACATAGAAACAAGGACGATTATCATTTCATGAGTTCGTTTTAATACATGTCAAGTTATTAATCAAAGTAATTGGATATAACATACAGTATAAAGGTACTTAAAAGCGGTGTATTATGGTGATTAGTAGATTATCTAAAATCGAGATTGTAAGGATACTCTCTGATGCAATCTTTCTAATAAGTAATTATTTATTGCCGGGATCAATTTTACGGAACTTTTTTATTTATTATATGTATAGCCGTATGAAATTGATAAAGACATGTTATTAAAAATTATTAATGTTTTAGAAAATGTATAGCCGTAGATATTTGTCATATGGGAATACCATATTTTCGCTTCCGTGCTTGAATGCGTTTAGTTCCGCCTTAGAACCAGTGTTATATTAAAAGCACCATGGTTAATGGATGCATGAATTCCTTCGCACATCCTTATATGGATCTGTTCATTCATAGATCGAGTATCATTTACACATTTTATCAGTACGAACGGATGCGGATTGCGGTGGCTAAATATAAATATTTTCTACTGGCAGGATAGCTGACTATTGATCAGATATTGTGGTGAAATTCATCAACGATTTTACTATGGTGGTTACTTTGTTCTTTGACCTCTGCACCGAATGGAGAAACCAGGATTATACGATGTGTAAGTTGCCATTTTTTATATTAAGTCATTATCGTCATTGTCTTTCGACAATGTGCTTGTAATGATTAATCAACATTTACCATCTTCTTCTCTCAAATCCGGGCGCGGAAGCGGTAATCTCAAGTAATAGTGGTTATTCTTAGAAACCATTCCATGTATTGTATGGGGTTTTATTGTACTTTAAGAAATGTGCCTTACGTGCTGTAGGTATGTTTCAGTACGTAATCGAAGTGTTTTATTATGTACCTACGATTATGTCATACCAAAATTCATGAGAAAAACTTGATAAAAAAAAACACATTTTGATGGTTATGTAGTTGTTCTGAGTATTTTGTATTCTTAGAAGATCTAGATAATCGTTTATCGAGTTTTAATTTTTTGTTGAACACTTTTTGCTGAAAATATTTGCATCTACATGGTGTACCATTAAGCCGAGTGTTTTTGTTTCTTTTGATACAAAATTGGTTTATTTTTGGACATAGACATAGAGCAGTCAAATTATTAGTTCGCGGGTATACAAATGGGTTTGACTCATTTGGGCTTTGATAAAAATATGATTGCTAGACACGTGTAACTAGGCGGTTGCGAGCTCAACTGTTCAGCAGTTCTACAAACATTAAAATATTAAATTAGATGAAAACATTGAAGAATTAAATAAGATTTACTTGTTCATGAACTTACACATCTTACTGCTCGGATAGCCGAGTGGTATAGGTCACCACGCCAATTACCACGCTGCGCGACGTGCCGTGGGTTCGATCCCCGCATGGAACAAACATTTGTGTGATCCACAAATCGTTGTTCCAAGTCTGGGATTGATTTTGGCGTTCTTTGTGTGTTTGAATTGAATGTTTGTGAAACCCCCGTAATACAGAGATTAATTTACCTTGTACAGGAGTCGTTAAAAAAAAAAACAAATGAAATAAACCTTTCATATAACTTATGTTACTTTTTATTAAGTAATTTCATCAGAGCAAAGGCAAAACTGAGCGTCATCCAGTCAGTTGGATTTAGTTTTTATATCAAATTGGAAAACCTTCGTAGTCAAGCAATTCAGTATAAAATTCGCATCGTCATCACATTATAGAATTAGATACTGACCAATCATATTTTGTTTTTTTTCGTACCTAATAATATAATGGATACCAGATTTCTCACACAATTATTTAAAGTATTTTAAAGCATATTTATCTAAATGTTGAATAATAGAGGGAATAAAACGTATTTTTTTAATTTAATGAAATCTGTATTTGTGGTTAGGATGCAAATAGCGAGCAAGTGGGAAGCAAATCTTGTTGATCAGTCTCTGATTTATTGGCAGAATCTTGCTTATAAAATGTTCAAATACATGAATCAATATAGCAATAGGAATTCAATTGCAAACATCAATTTTATGGAATAATTGATCTAACAGTAGGTTTTAATTTAAATAATTTTACCAGCAGTGCGCAATTACCTATGTTTGAAATTAATTGTAACTACTATACGCACTGCAGTAATAGGTATTAAAAATATGACGCAAAAACAATAGAACTTACAAATGCTTTAATTTTCCTTGCCTGATTTTGAACTTGTAAACAGCACAAACCACGCCACGGACCTAATTGCTTCAGGGAGTGACTCGCTTGGAGGATTCCCAGCCTTTTTCGCCTTAAGAGGCCGGCTAGAGATGGGTTGCTATATGCTCAGGAGAGGAGGTGTCTAATGGCGTGATAGCGAAGGAATCCAACCACGGGTCCACTACTGTGACCCGCAATGGTGAAATCAGTGCCGCACCGGTCGACGACTATTTGGGGGTCCCATTTCAAAAGCAGGTGGCATAGTTATTTCGTTTTTATTTTTTTGTTTAAGGATCTAATCCACAAAAATCCCAATTAATAGTTCATATTATTTTTATATACCATATATTTATACAATAGACCTGCATCTACTTCAGGCGTGTCTGTTCTTCCATAAAGTAGGGTGAAGGCCCCTGGTAAATACTCTATTTTATGTTAGAGTAAAGTTCTCAACAAGGCTGCTGCGTGTTGTACTTGCGTACCTACGTAAGCTTTTCAGAGGACCTGGTTACTTTTTTTGAAGCTATCCCGTGAATGAGTTAACACATAATAATAGATCTACTTCACACAAACCTATGGGGTTTTTGCATCGATTTCAAAAAAGTTCCGATAGCGCAAAAACTATTTGAATTATCACAAATTAGTACCGGCTTGGTCGATAGATCGATCCAATTTATAATTTTGCAAAGTCACATGTTTATCATTCTTAATGAGTTTAATCGAATGGAAGTAATCTTATGCCAAATTAAACTTAAAGAACGGCTTCAGATAGCTTCCGTCTGTCCAGCCCGCTTGAAAGTTACCAAGGTTTTCGAAGACAAAAGGTAAATATCTAAAACAACGTGACAATTTTGGAGAATAAACTTAGTCAGCTTTTAGGTGAGCCTGTGCTGAACTCCATCACCTATAGCTACTGCGATCTGTTTTGGCTTCTTTGCAACCAGGTTTTGCGTCAGTTGACCTGATGGTAGACCAGGTCACCTATTGTATTTATAGCGCAATTTCTCTGTCATATATATTGGAGCTTTTGGTTAATTGGTTAAAGGTTTACTTTTGGGGAATATAGAAGAGCGTGTTGGACCTCTGATTAAAATCACCATAAAAGAGACTGTGACCCCTGAGTTTGTTTCTACATTTCTTTTCAAAGTATTCAGAAAATTACGACTTCAGCGAGCTCAAAAAAAGAAACGAATAAAAGTGATTTTATATCTGTCAATTACCACCAATTACGAGCCAGTAGGTACTTGTCTCTCAATTTTGGAAATTGACAGATGGATTTTAAAATCGCGAATTAATTGCATGCATTTTGCTTCTCTGTTCTCTAATTTCTTTTTTGTGTTATATTATAAACTTAAGTTTTTAAATAATATCGAAAATGTAGTGAGCTTGTGTGCTACACACAGTGGTTTTATAGTCTAGTTGAAAAGAGATCGTAGACAAAGATTAGTTTATTTTTGTGGTAGATACTACTATTTTGTATAATTAAGATTAAATTAATTTTTAAATATTTTGCTTTATTATAAACAATATAATTTTTATGAATTTAACACAGACAGCTAAGATACTTTAGATTAAATCAAGGAGGATAAATTTAACTTCGTTTTTAACTTTAGGTATAAAATAGTAACCATACAGTAGTCGTCTAATGAGTCTTGACTATTACATCATAAATTTAAAAAAAGCAGATATTTTGATATTAATTTGTTACTATAACAATGTAGAGTTCTTAGCTGACAAAAACCGGATACTTAGTTTATAAAAAAAACTATTTCGTGTAACATCATACTACTACTACTTATTCTGGATAGTATGATCCTCAAATATGCTTTGGTGCTTCCCACCTTTGTTTTATGTAATATCTGTAAGAAAAAAGAAAAAAACCATTCGGAGAAAAACGATTTCGGCAACGAGGTACGCCACCAAGAAGCGAGGACAAACTGAATTAATTTTCGTCATGGTCAGGAACAATTTTTATAAAAAAGAAAATGCATACAAAAATGTTTTTCGCTGTCAACTGTAACTGAAGCCATAAATAAAGTTCAATTTATTCAGCTTTAAAACTACGGACGTCCGTTGATTACTCGTTTCCATCTGCGATGTTTACATAACTATGTATCTGCAAGCTCTTTCATCATGTTGCAAGCGGGCCCGACCTCCCCTTTCACCTCACCCCCAGTTCATTGAGCTACGAAAATAATTTATAAAGTAGAGGAGTTTCATTGAATTTTATGATAAATGGAAATAGAATATTAAGGATTTCCTTTTTGTTTTAAATGAAACTTTTCAAATTTTAATGATGCAATCTAATACTACTAAATATGTGGCCTTCGCGGATCACGTTTTAAACTTTTTTAGTTCTAGTTGTTTATTTATACCTCATACTTAATTATTCAATAATAAATTTAAATAAAATAAAATACAGAAGATGATTTTCAGCCGACGCCAATATAACTTAAACAATTCTTAAAGAAGGCGAAAAATAATTTTAGTTTTCAAAATTCAATTCAGAAGAGATTTTATTTAATAAATTTGAAAATTGCTAATGTTATTTTTGAACGCGTGGGGGGTTTTTCAAACATTCAAATCACACGTACTAAAAACACCCAGACTTGGGACAAGCTTTTGTGGATTACACAAATGCTTGTCTCATGCGGAGATCGAGCTCGCGGCACGTTGCGACCTATACCATGAGCTTTCGGAGATATACAATAATATACATTCACTGCCATTTTGACACCTAACGTCAAATTGAATAGAACTTTAAACAACAAAATGCATTCAGGTATCTATAATGTAATTCTAATACGACCAACTACAACTCTTGTAGAATGTCTTTACGCCTTGACTGTGATTCCCCATGACCCCTGCATTGTTGAGGAAGGCGGAAGAATTAGACCTACTTGGTCAACTGTCTGTTTACAATTTATGTTCTGTCTAATGTAAACACATTTGAAGGAAGCGTTTCTATTTTTATTTAGTACCATATAAGTAGATATTGATCCTTGTCATAATTATAAAATTTGTTTTAAATCGTCCGTATGTTAAATTTTATAATTGTTTAGTTGGTACCCTTCCGGATAAAACACATTTAATGTGCGCATAATACAGTTTAATTGTATTTTTATTGCTTTTTGTAAGTTGCTCATTTTATATTACTTACGTAATAAACGTTTGACACGTGTTTACATTTTTAGGGTTTTTGTTTATGTACGTTACCTATTTAAAATGGTTTTCGCTTTGATTTATTCATGACTTTCAAAAAGGATCTTCATAAGACCCTGTTCTTTTTTTAAATTGAGAGGCATGAAGTTAACTACATTATACCAACCTACAAAAAATAATTTTCATCTGCTGATTTTCACTTTGTAGAATTTAAAAGAGAATCAAGTCTGCCCACTTAACCGCTGGGCATAATAGGCCTCTCTCTAGTTGCGCCATAACATTTGGTCATCCGCTTAAATAAAAGAAAAAAAATAATCAAAACGGTTTTGGTTTTAAAAACAAATTTTGTACCAGTCAGATATTTGTGCCTTTCATAACAAGTTTGCATGAATGGCTATGTGTTAAATTAAAGGTAGCATACACAGCTGATACAGATAGACCTATATCTGTGGTAGCATAAGATCTTTTGTAACTTTTTTAATAAAGACACAATAAACTCCACTGTAGTAAATAAGTGCATTGATTTTAGAAAATAAGAAACTCTTTTTTGTTGTATCTCTTAGAACATTTGCTTTGTGCACCTGACATGATTGAACTCGTTCATGTCTATTATCTTCTGTTGCTAATTAATCTTACAAGGTTTTTATCTTGTAATTAGTTTATTGTCAGTTAGCTTCCGCGTTCTATTTTTAACACGTTATAAATTTCCTGTACATTAAGTAGGTGTGTAAATAGCCTATTCCCTTAACAAGAATCTACGCTACATCTACAACAAATTTTAACAAAATCTGTGCAAACAGTATTACTTTTTCAATGATATTTTATTGCGTTAATGCACGTTATTTATGTGAAGATTTTATGTTTTTTTTAAGATGCAATTGCCTTATTAGAGTCGGCACGTGATCATTGCTAATACCGAAGCTTACCTACCAATAGCACGTATTGTTGTATACTTGCTACCTATTCAAATTACCATGTTTTCTATCCACGTGAACGCGCAATATCTAGTACTTAATTACTTAATTGACGAAACCAAAGTATACATTATTATTTTCTGCTACTTACTTAGCTTAATTTAATCTTATAGATGCATTTTCAGAAATATGTAGATAATTAAATTGCTTTAAGCACTGCAAAATTTATAAAAAGTAAAAAAAACAATGTAATAATAAACGTAAAACTAAATTGCAGCTGTATTCGTAGTTCACAGGATGTTCTCTCATTTACATTCCGTGTTTCAGATGACTTGCATGGCTGGGCGCTGTGAAAACACCTACATAACGGTAGAGTTCTTTGGAGCGGTGGTTATTTTTGTTAGCATACTATACAAAACGTGCCCTCTGGGTTTACTTGTGTATAAGGTAAACTAAAATATACTAAGGGGTAACTATGAGTAGTCATTTCATCATTTTGCGAGTTGGGATTATTATTCATGCCAAAACTAACTGTTCCAAACGGTTTTAGCACGATTTAGGTCGATGATCAAACTAAAAAAACTCTAGGGTCAGAATTTTTTTACCATCTTAACCGTCTCACATTATTTGAACAATAAAAGTCTATTAGGTTTTTTTTTTTAAATTAACTTTATCATCTATTTAAATAAAAATGAATCCTGATTTATTCCGGACTGCCCCAAATTGGATTCTCAAGTTTTTAATATATAAAAATTAAAAAAAAACGTCTGAAAATGTTTTGAAAATTTCATACCACGCGTGCGAGCCGAGGCGGGCAGCAAGTAAGCAATAAAAGAAAAAAGAAGAAAAGTGGCAGGGTTACCTATGTACTTAAAGTTAATTAATTTTAATATACGAAACCTCAGTGTATTTACTTACTCTGTGTACGAATGTGGGCGTATATGTTCCCCGGGATAATGAACAGACTAGCAGAGCTGCGGTAGGGGTGAAAATATAATATTTATTTTGCGCAGCATTGGAAAATCCAATGCGAGCGTTTCAATTACTTAGTTGATTTTTTGCATATTTAACTTTTTTGTGGATATACCTCTAGTAAGGGCGATGGTATGGCTTTTTTAGGCTCTCCGCTAAGTTTCCATATAAAAAAAAACCTTGCTTAAAAAGAATGTCAAAAAATGTTCTAATATTATAATGAAAAAGTCAGACAAGTGTTAAATATGTAGCAGATAATCAAAGTACCAACAAAAAGCGTTTTAAACTGCACACATTTTAAATGAAAGGGACAAGCAATAAAATTAAATTATATTTTGACCTCTGTAGCAAGAGCTCTAATAAAGACGGTCATTACGACGATTCGTCCTAAAAATAACGTCGTACAAAAATATCCTAGAGCTATATTTACACAACAATACTTATTGCGTCATATACGCCTTTTTATCTGAAATGACTGCATTTTCAATACAGTTGCTAAGTGTAAGCACTACGGTTTGACATATGGTAAAGGTCAAGACGCGCTTGCCGCTGTTGGTCTGTGGATGGGTGACCCCTCCTTGCCTCGGAAAGCACGTTTAGCCGTTGGCACCGACTGTCATACGTTGATCTTTGACAGTCGTTAAGTCATTACAATTCGGACAACCAGTCTCACTATGGGAGCCTTCGGAGTCGGGCAGTAAATGCGCTAGCAATCTCTGGGCTATGCAGAAGAACGGGATCGGGGTGTTTTAGTCAGTGAACGTCCGACAAATTCCTACGCCGTGCGCTCGTTGTGGATAAAAAATATGTCGCGCTCTGGGGTACTTTGTTACGCAGTAAAATGGATTGTGGAGGTCACTTAGGCAGGCGCTTTTTTTAAGATAAGGTGTTCAGCTGAACCCGTTGAGAGTGAAAGCCAACCCCAACATAGCTTGGAAAAAAGCTTTTTTTTAGCTAAACAGAACAAGAAAAATTTTAGAGACATTCGCATATTAAGTGTAGTACAGTGAGCATATGGTGTGTAGTGGCGTAGTGTATAAGTAGCATCATATAATTGTATTACACATTACCGCTTCGTACTGTTTTTTTTTTTTTTTTTTAATGTTTTGGCAATCTGCTGTTATTTACAGCATTTTCTGCCAGCGTCGTGTAGTGACCACACATGAGTATTTAAAAGGGTCCTAAAAATAGACAACACAGTTTTCGGCGATATTTTGATGCCTGTAACAACACAAATATAGATGTTAGTAGATATAATACTTATAATAGAGACTATTTACAAACATAAATTAAGTTTATTAAATAATTATAATTTGATCATGTTACCGTTTATTTGCTTCGCTATAGAAACATTTAACACTGTCTCAAAAGGCAAGCTCATGTGAAATTTATTTAACATTGACTTTTCGCATTTAGTTTTATGCCTTACGGACGCAAATTACATATATATTTATGTGCTCATTATTAATTTCAGGGTGTTCTTAAAATAAACACTTGTTATAATATTAAGGAAAGCAAACTTTAGATTGCGTAGTAATTAAATATCTTCACAATGCAAAAGGACCGACTAAGAGCAAAGTATTCAATAAAACTACATAAAGATCGACAGATAATAAGCGAAAAAGGAATTCTTGCTCAACTATCCCAGTACAGATCGAGATTTTCTAGAAAGATTATCTCAAATGGTAGCTAACTGAGTGGATGTTTCTGTTCCAGGAAGATTCTTCAATTGATTGTAATATTCAAGGTATTTTTGTTAACCCGGTAAATCTCGTTCGAAATCCCCTTTGCCAGACTCTTTACGGCTAAAACCACAGGTTGCCTCTTTCTTTCGTTACTGGGTACCAAGACGGGAACACATGTGCCAAATGTTTAGAAAATTTACAGCAACCTAATATAGCGTGATATCAAGCAGGACATTTATAATCTGGTATTATTATTATATTATAATTCTTCTTAAAATAAACAAAAAAATCAATATAGGTAAGTATTTATGCAAATAAGTTATACATGTGTAAATACGTCATATACCAGTAAAATTAACATACAAAGTGCATGTCACGTAACCAGGATAGTGTAACATTTTTAATTGTTTTGTTGTCAGAATGTCTGGCAAATTTTCTGGAACGCAAAAGCGACGTCATGATAATATTGTTGATGCTGTATCATTTATTTCAATTGGAAGTGTACGTCATCAATGACAGTACACTTTAGATCAAGATATGCAAGTCTTGATAAATGTTTGTGACATAAATATACTTATATATTTATGTCACAGAAATAAGATCTTAGAAAAACTCTTTTCTCTCAGTTTTTGTTCACGGTTAATGCTGTTTGGTCGAAACGGACCCAGTAGTAATTCCTTTCATCTCCTTTACACCAACACTAGTGTAGGTTTTCCTATCTTACTGGTTGAAACTACGGAGATGCATCTCTCTTACCTAAATCGGGATCAAGATTTTCCATTCGGCCAGCTTGGGTTGAAAGAGATATGCAAATAGTTCTTAGTTGGCCTCCGTTGTAAACTGGTAACTATCCTGCTTTGATATATATATCAGTACACTCGTAGTTTATTCTAAAGAAATAATAACACCGTAATCGATCTTATTCCTACAAATAAAATTACCATATAAAATTATATAGAGGAAATACGGAAGCATTATATCTCGGCCATTTATAAATGCTTGCCACTTCTGAATTATCATATAATGAACTTTTTACATTCATTATGTTGGCTAGATTCATACAGCATGTTATTGAGCGCTAATTAATCAGGCTGCACAAAAAATATTGAAATGTAAATAGTTTTTTGTTTCTAGATAAATCTCAATCTCGTTTATAAACACTTCATCACATTAAACGAGTTAAGAATAATTCTCTAATTATAATCACAAAGTATCTAAATCTATACTTAATATTATAAAGCTGAAGAGTTTGTTTGTTTGTTTGAACGCGCTAATCTCAGGAACTACTAGTTCGAATTGAAAAATAATTTTTGTATTGGATAGTCCGTTTATTGGGGAAGGCTATAGGTTATATATAACATCACGCTACGACCAATAGGAGCGGAGCATAAATCAAAAATGTTGCAAAAATTAAAAACCGTTGAAACTAAAACATGCGAACAAAGTCGCGGGGGACAGCTAGTAGTAAATAACACTAGGTATATTTCTTGTATCCTGACCTCATAAATAGAAGCTGATTTTACATAAAATATTCAATCATTTCTATTATATTATATTTTTCATACATAAAATATCACACACAGAAAAAACAACATAGTTTCCACAAAATAATAAGGCATTCCAATGTTTTTTTTTATTATACTTTCAATGATTTTGAATTTTATAAATACATATTAAAATTGTTTGAATGCATAAAATTTATTAATAAATTATAAAATTAAATATAAATGATTAAATTGTTATTGTTTTTAAAGGATCAACTACAAGCCTACAAGGTGAGTTTGTAGCTCGAGACAAGTATTTCAAAACAAACAATGTCTAGAAGTCTCGAATAATAATATTGATAAATATGTATAAATGTATAAATTATCTATAGATTAACCTCGTAGATAATGTAATGTTTGATTTTGCACGATAGTAACTTAGCAATAAGCCAGAATAGCTACAAATATTTAAATAATAATAAAATATGAAAAATATTATTAATATTTTTTACTATCAGATTTTTTGATATTATAATCTTTTATTGGCTTAAAACACTTTAATTAATTTATTTGATAATCCGTTACAGAGGACTGAACTTGCCTGATGCATATATCCTTTCTGCAAGTTTGTAATCTCAAGTCTAGACAGGACGAGAGGTAAAGTAAGACCTAGATACCCTCTTATGCAAATAATCTAAATACAAAGAAAGTCTCGACACACATAGAGGGCACCAAAAAAAAATACTAGTAACATAATGATGTATTAGTTTCAAGATTAATAAAATATTGATTAGCATATTTTGCGGGTCAAGGTATTTGTAGATAGGTGATTTGTTTCCCGATTAGCAGGTAACCTATAAAAACCAAACTAGTTTGATAGCTTTCCTGGGATTATAATTATGTATGTATATTTTCGGGAAGGATAGTTTCGAGTCGACTCGTGACATTTCATAGAATGATGGACTCGTCTGAAACTAGTCAAGCTTTTCGAATAAATTCGTGTTAACCATTTGTATTATTATTGTCATATAAATTAATAATCATATTTACTAGTTTGGGGTCGGCTATTAATCACGTGATGTATATAACAACTTTTTAACCCCTCCCCTACCCCTTGGTGATAGTGATAAGGTTTTAGATAACCCTCCTCCCTCTACCCAGAATCATGTGTATTTTATTGGTACCCAGAAGGTATCTCTTAACTTTTTAGATAATAATTTTTTTAAACCTAATTAAACTCTTAAAAATTAAGCACAATGATAAAAATGTCCAACAGACATTAAGGTTGCAGGTTGCGAAGCGGGCGGAGTTGCGGGCAAAAGCTGGTATGAATAATATATTATATACAAAACGTAATTGTAGAGATTTTCTTTTAACTGCCACTAAAAAATATATCCAAGTACAACTCTAAAATTTCCGACTTAAACCCTTTTAGGTATCTTTTATTACGGCCTTGAGGGGGTGATAAAACGCAATGAGGTACTGACCAACGCATGATTATAAAGTAATTAATAGTTAAAGATGACTTCGATTAACCAAACACGATAATTTATATAAATATTCATAAGGAACAATAATTAGCGCTCTTTAACGTACTGAGACTTTAAAATGAACTTCAGTGACAAGTGGGCGTTTTTTTTTATCATAAACTTTAAATAAGCATTTACATATTAACATAACTTTTAAAGCCTCTAGCGCAAGGTCTTATATGCTTGGTTTCACAATACAATAAAGCTACCTCTAAAGTATTAGCCGGAAACACTCGAAACTACTACGCTCCTAAAATGCTTTGCCATAGTCCACCTTATAAATCTTAAACACTATTGATTGCATTAGACTAATTTAGGACTACTACTATGCTATAGAACCAAATGTCTCAATTGCATAGTATATATACTATGTATACTATGCAATTGAGACATTTGTTTCTCTAAAAATAAAATATATTTCCATAGAACACTGTTTATTTGTTTAAGAGCAATTCAGTTAAATGCGTAAGCAAATTTACCACAACTTAATATAATTTAATGAGCGCATTTAAAAAAAAATAAGTTGCAAATCTTGCTCATTTTTTTTGGCTTTCTTAAACAAGGTGTTTTTTTATTCTAATTTTCTGTTTGTCAGTTTTTCTTTAAATTAACTTTTTTTAATTATATTTGTCGTCCCTTGATCTGAAGGTCGTTGATTCCTTCTATTGTTTGAAGCATCACAATTTAAATTAGGTACACTATGCCAGTCAATAATTATTCCATACTTAGTTCAACGATGACTAAACAGTACACAATTATGCCCAAAATAGAGATAGATAGAGATAGAGAGAGATTATAACTGTCAAATTGTGAATAGCTTAATGAATTTAAAATAGCGTGTCTGTGACCAGTCAGTTCGTTACCACTATGAAGTATAGCTGTTGAAGTGTCAATATGATAATAAGCCCCTTTATATAAATCTATACTTAATATATAAAGCTGAAGAGTTTGTTTGTTTGTTTGAACGCGCTAAACTCAGGAACTACTAGTCCGATTTAAAAAAAATCTCAGTGTTGGATAGCCCATTTATTGAGGAAGCCTATAAGCTGTATAACATTACGCTGAGACAAAATAGAGCGAAGTATAAATGAAAAATGTTGCAAAAATGAAAAACCGTTGAAACTAAAACACGCGGGCAAAGTCGAGGGGGACAGCTAGTAAATAATAATTAAATACACTGTTGTGAAAGGGTTGCTGATTGTTTATAATTTATTTATATGCTGATTGTTTGTAATTATCTGATATGTTTCTTAGACCATTATCAAAACATTGGCTAGAAGTGTATTTAAAATACGCCATTTACTTTGTCATGCGTCCACTTATGGCCAATAGCAAAATCCTTCAATACCTTTAGGTATTGGAGTATTTTGCTAAAATATCGAAATTCAAGTACGATCATTAGGATAAGAAGTATATCCAGCTGAGAATTTGATGTTGTTTTATGCATGTAATAAACACATGTTGACACGATGAGCTGTTTGCATAAACTGCCATTGTCATGGCTGTTTTTTTTTTTTTTTTGTATGCTTGATTTATAGTAAATAAGTAGGATTTAGTGTTGCGACAGTGAGGTCGTCCAGTTAATATCAATTATGTCATGTTTTAACACAAAGAGAATGTAACAAATTATATTCTAATAAATTCTAATTAGCAATTAAAACATGTTCAACTAGTTCTTTTAAAAACAACATTAATCTAGATACTTATATATACATATTCTAAACTTCTCAAAGGTCAAAGCATGAAAAATAATAGTTTAATCTAGTTTGAAGCCTTGGAGAAATTGGGGCAGGTTGTGTCTCGAAAATGAGCAAGTTGTTCCTGCGTGGCTAGGCCGACATTGATCTGTCATATCTAAACTTTATCAGGAAGGAACCTTCAAATCTCGTAAGCAGTCACCAGTTTGATAACAGCGATCTATTGCGAGTTATTCACATTGATAGTGATTATGTACTAGGTGTTAATTTGATCTATTATGAGTATATTGCTCGCACGCTTCGATGGGCATTTGTCGGATGTGTTAATCTGAAGTTGTGTGACTTATGACAAGCTAGATGCATAATTATCCATATATTTTACAAGCTGTCCCCGCGACTTTGTCCGCGTCTTTTAGTTTCAACGGTTTTTCATTTTTGCAACATTTTTCATTTATGCTCCGCTCCTTTTGGTCGCAGCGTAGTATTATATAGCTTATAGGCTTTCCCAATAAACGGGCTATCCAACACTTAAAAAAAAATCAAATCGGCCCATTAGTTCCTGAGATTAGTGCGTTCAAACAAACAAACAAACTCTTCGGCTTTATATATTTGTTAGCATGTTTAAATATGAAAAGGAAACACCCGTTGCTTTTTTACCCGATTGCGCCAAAAGGAGTCATTCTTTGTATGTATGTAGTTAAGTGAGTGTGACAGTTATACTATTACTGGGTATAAGTTATATTTTTTTAGTGCAGTTTGGCTTTTTGTTTCTTTTAATCATTTACTTGTTTTATAAATAGTGTTTTAAATGTTTTATCTTTTTCATACTTTGTGGTTTATGAATCATAAACACATACCAACCATAAATCTATGATATCGATTTGGAAATTTTAACCATACATGATGAATTTTTAGTTAGACTTTATTAAGGATTTAGGTATTTTACGTTTTTGTCAAGGGACTTAGAAGGTATTGTTCAATTACGAACAAAATATTACCAACAGGTAACTATTATAAATAAACTTATATATTTACAATTCTAGGAACTTGTCAATAGCTTCTTGCTTTTAGTAACCGTGGTTGTGCTTTGTCATTTCTCCGTAAATTTAGTTACTACTATAACAACCGCGAAGGTTTAAATTAAACATGCCTAAAGCAGAAAATCTACAAAACTAGTTTAATGCTCTTTAAGGAAAATTTTAAGAAAAAAAAATCCTACCTAAGTATTGGAACGTTAGCTTAATGTACCTATATCATACTAGCTGTGCCCGCGGTTTTACTCACCTTGCTTTTCTCAAAACCTTCCTCGAGAATTGTGCAATCAAATGGAAACGATTTTTTCAGATCCGACTGGCACTTTCAGAGATCAGTGCGTTCAAACAAAAAAAGTATTGAGATTTTGTATTATAGTAGGCATACGTAGATACTATAGAAAAGATCCTGCTTTAGGCTACTCTGTGGATAAAATTGTTTATGTTAGTGGTCAGTTCTGTGTATAAATACTGGTACTCAGATGTAGGTTCTACCACCTGTCCCATGACTGGGGAAGCCGACCCCAACAGACTTGGGAGAATGGAGGCTAAAGGAGAGAGGGTACCCTGTGGATTAAAAATATTGTAACAAAAGTAACGAAGAATCCGGTTTCTGAAGATGAGATTTGCTAAAAATATGAAAGCACCTCAAGAGCGACTTGCAAAACGTCTCTTTTTTTTTTTTTTTTTTTTGGAAGAGGTCTTCTGCAGTTAGCCTGAGCGCAGGCTTTGACTGCTTCACCGGACTTTTGGCGAGAACCGTAAGGCCTCCAGCCAGAGCAAGTACAATAAACTAACTACGTCAGCAACGTTCACTAAGGGCACCCCCTGCGGGATTCGGACCTCGAGCAAAACGTCTCATAGTAGGTATAAACACTGAGCAGTTTGCACAGAAACCAACTAATAAAATTATAGTATATATCAGTATACTTACATATTTACCTACTAAGTACCTAGGTACAGATATTTGTTTAATACACAATAATGGAGTATTGTAATTAATACCCTTGTCACGTTCTGTTTAATCGCGAACGACTGGCTATTGAATACGTAATTACTGCAAACTGTACGGTTAGCAACAGAAAAAAAACTTAATAAATGGGTACCTAAATTAAAATAAAATAATGAGCGATTAAGGGCTGATTTTATCAATCGACAAATACCTATTTTTGATTCGTTGAATAAAATTGACGTCTGATTATGTATGGAAGAACTGCCAAAATTCTGCAAAAAAAAAAACAAAATGATTCCTCGGATAAAATTACCTGGCTTTGGAAAAAACAGCCCTAAGAATTAAAAACTCTTCTTTCAGTGTAAGGTACTAATTTTAGTGCAGAATTCCGTCAATGCATTTTTTACAACTCGACTAAAAAAGTTATTATAGTTCTGTTTAATGAATACCTAATAAATAAACAAAACTAAATCAACCGTTCCTTGGAAATATTGCTGTAAAAATGTGAAAATGTAAAAATAAAACGACAAATTTACCAGTAGACATTCGAAAAGTTACATGACGTAATCTGCTATTAATATATGTACCTACAAATAAAAAAAACTAATTTAAAGTTGTCGGAAAATAAGTAACACTTTTTTGATTTGTACGGAAATCATTTTGATCGGGTATGGTACGCCAAAAACAATTAAGTAGATACTGCGTTCTGTACGTATTAAATATCACACGAATTCATCCAACCGTGTCAACATGATTGACCAATAATGACACTACAACTATCACATTGTAAAATACAAGCGAAAAATAAAATTAATTATCAATAAATAATAAATAAGTACATTAATTGAAACCCTATTTTTATATGTTATTTAATGAGAACTGTGGAAGGTTTTTAAATGCGTTCATTCTTGCTATAAACATTTATAATATACTACATAATGTAGTCTACATACCTAACTATTATTATAATGAATATAATAAATGTGGACAACATCACATACATTGCTCTAAACCCAAAGTAAGTAGCTAAAGCACTTGTGTTATGGAATTCAGAGACAACGAAGGTACCACAAACACCCAGACCCGAGACAATGTAGAAAAGTGGTTTTCTACATTGAAACGGCCGGGGATCGAACCCGGGACCTCAGAACTGGCGACACCTTGAAAACCGGTGTGTACGCCACTCGACCACGGAGGTCGTCAAAAATAAGTATTAAAATGTTATCTTCGATAATAAAAGGGAGACGTATCATGGCATATGCGCTAATACAGATGATGAATATGATGCATCAACATATTGTAATTCTGTTAACACATTTTTAATACATAGTATGCGATAATATTATTTAATTAATTGCACGTATATATATATCTTTGAAAATAAATCTGTCATCGCTACGATAATTGCTATTTGATTGCTGGTATGCTGTATAGTAATTGTTTAATATTATATTTACAATATTCACGTAACTTAGTTATAAATATAAGTTACATTGATGTCATAAGTTTATAAGTATTATAAGAACTTGTTGATTGATTTCCTTTGCAGGTGCCTATTGCAAAAAATATGCGAACTAGGTAATTCAAATTCGGTTCGAATCGTTCGTCATGGTAAACGCAAGTTTGCAGTCAAGTGTAGATATCAAAGATCAGGGAATCAGTGGGATAGGAAGTACCTACGATCCACTTAGTGACAAAAAGTCCACTTTGTTCACTTGGTTGATATTACATAGGTGAACAAAGTGGACTTTTGGTCTCTCAGGTGAAATGAGTAGACAATATTAGTGTAAGTAGTTTGTTCGACTTTTAACTAGGTACATCACCCAGGCAAATAAGTGAGACTTTTTCTTTTGTCCCATAGGACTCATACGGCAATCCAAAGGAACTCTGTTTCTTACTATTTGGTTTAGGTACATATCGCGTTTTATATTAGCACTTGTAAAAAACAGATCAAGTTACATATGACAAAAACGTAACTATAAAGGGCAACTCAAATCGTATCATATCCGTGTCTGTATTTAATTACTAAACACCCGTTGAAAGGTTGCAATATTAATTCTGAACTGGAAATTGGGGTTCAATCCCTTGCTTAAAATTGTGAATAAGCGGTACAGTATTATTGTATACCTAGGTACCCTACTTCCCGTTGGAACCTGTGGTAGGTACAATTGGTCCTTTATTTGTTTACCGTTCCAAAATTACCAAAGGAGGACCGTGTGTTACGGCGCTACTTGCGAAAGGCCCATGTGCAGTAGTGGACCGCAATAGGATAAGTTGATGATGACGATGAAGGATAGGAACTTATAATGGGGTATTTTAATACCCTATGGTAACAACATTGTCACCTCAAAAACCGCGAGTGATGACATCTAAGTGAGACGATCTATACTATTTACACCTTCTATTAATCCTTTTTTTTTTCAATAAATAAAACGTATGTAACTTCTAGACACATGTAACGCATGTTTAAATAGTAGGCGGATACATTTTGTCAAAACAATCATTACCGTAAATAGTACATGACTTTGACAAATGACATGACTACATAACCTTCAAAGCATGAGTTTAAAATTCTCTCAAATACTTCTAACAGATCTATGTTACCAATCGTTCGCCTCGAGCTATTCCTATTTGAGGATGTCATTGATAGCCAGATCAAGATCTTCAAATACCTGGCCTTGCCGACAGCTTACAATAAGCAGGTCTGAGGTATTAGTCATTGCTAGTAGTTACATTTCGAGAAAAAGTTTACTCTTCCGGTATTCAGTCGTTAATGTTTAAATGTCAAATCAAGATTACAAGACCGTGGTATTTTACAAATCATGTGGCGTCGAACACAGTCCTGCTATTCTCTGAAATTTCAGCGTCTAGCGTGTCGCTGTATAACGTCAATATTATTCGTCAATAACACATACTTTTTGACATTTCGACATTGTTATCTGCGATGTATTTGTGTTTAGAGAATAGAATGTTTGCTCAATGTCAAAACCATGTTATAGCTCAAATAATTCCACATTTCGACTCATTTTTTTTGGTAGGTTTCTCCTTTATGTTATTCTATAAACATTCAGCGTCGAATGCAACCATTGCATGCCTGCTGACTTCGATTTCGACCCTTAGTTGAACGCTAAATGTTTAGGAAATGAATCGACTTTTTTTTTGTTGTTAAAGAGATTTACGCTTTTAGCCTGAAGGCAGGATTTTTGGCTGCTTCACCGGACTTTTGGCGAGAACCTCAAGGGCCTTCAGCCAGAGCAATAGAAAAACTAACTACGTCAGCAACGTTCACTAAGGGCACCCCCTGTGGTGTTCGGACCTCGACTTAGTGCGTCGCTAACAATCTTAATAAGGCAAAAACAGCAAGGGAGGGCTGGATCGAAGTTTTTATTATTTAAGGACATGTTTTTATGGCTAGTTTGGGCGGCTGGGGTCAGCTTGATCTAGGGACGGGGGGAGGGAGGGGGGGGGGGGGGGAAATCAATCGACCCAGCCCACTACTGGCTACTGCTAGAAACAGGCGTCTCCCAAGTGGCGCCACAAAACCCGGTCCTTCACCTTATCCTCCAGTTTAGGTGATTATCGCTGATTATTATCATTATGACCAGTAGGCTCCCAGACAACGTTTTGCATTGGACCTTGTAGCTTAGGCAGCAAAATTATGCGTAGTGATTTCATTAATGTCATTGAACGCCATTAATTTCTGTTGAACTATATTCCCAATGAGTAATTGATGCTGATTTAATCATTTGGGCGGTCGTTTGTTATTCCGGCTTGTTAAGTGCTTGGCCATCATCGAAAAAGCCCGCGGGTTCGATCACTCAACAGTTGTTTTTAATCCGTAGACATTTGTTCCGGTCTGTGTCTGTGATAATAATATATTTAAATAAAATATAGACCCGATTGGTTAATTAGAGATAAAATAAATTGACATTTTTATTTCGTCTAATGGAGCTACCTCGAATATTTATCTTAAGAATCTTATACTTTTGTGAATATCAAATCGATACATAAATTAGTAAGTTTAAATTTTAATATTTAAAATGTATTCATAAATTATATTTCAATGTATTTATGTGTGAACGTCGCATTCAATTAATAAAGGAGGAATAGTAATGTTCAATTTAATCCAAATTGAAACCTATTCGCTTTAAAATGATTTGTTTAAAGCTTGTAAATAGTGACATAATGACTAAATTTGACATTTTGAAGTGCTCTCGTAGAACAAATAGTTTCTGATTGTGACTAAACTAAATATTAATATTTAAGGTTGTTAATAAGTATTAACTTTGCTTGCAATATCTATCGTATATCAAGGGGTTGACATACCGAAGGGTGATTAAAATATAAATAAATACTATAAATTATACTTGTACTTAGCTAATAACTAGGTTAGGTAAGTTACATAAATACTGTACCTATGCATAATGAAAATTAATTGGCTCATGACCTTCACTTGTTTACTGTTCTTTACTATGCATTTGACAGCCTTCATCTCCCCCCAAATTGGTCAAAATGTATACGCTTTTAATTTAACAAAACAAAATCGTAAACAATTCGCAGTTCAACGTCTAATTGTACTAAGAGGTCACCTTTATTAATCTACTTTGATGTAAAATACAGTAATTCTGTCTATCTAATCTAATAAGTCCGTCTTGTCCCATTGCAGGGCAAAGGCCTCCCTCTCACTCCACGCACTTCTGTCCTAAGCTAGGATGGGCCAGTCCTTTCGGTGGGAGTCTAGTTGGTCGCTCCACCTCTTTTTCGGTCTGCCGCGATGTCATCTAGCGTTATGTGGGACCCATTCTGTAGTTTTTTTAGTCCACAGCTCATCTGATATGCGACAGACATGACCGTCCCAATCCTATTTAAGTTTGGCAGAGTAATGTCAGTGATTTTGGTTTTGGTGCGTAGTAAAATGTTTCTAATCCGATCCGTAATTCGTACGCCTAAGATGCTGCGTTTCATGGCCCGCTGGCAAACAAATTCTGACAATTTTTTTTATTTCACATAAAATTAAAAATAAGAAACAGGACGTTCAATCTTTCTAAAACTTGAAATGCTGACGGTTTTTTCAATAATTGTGGCCTTAATTACCTAATTCGGTCTATTAGGACCGAGATAAAATAAATTGGTTAAAACAATTCAGTTCTTTTCAAGGGATGCGCTTATTTATTTCTAAAACAATGTGTAAGTATTTAAATATATTTCCTACACAGCACTGTGCAAATGCCTAGGAACAGATATGTTTCAAGGACTTGGAACGACTATTTTAATGACCGAATATACGACTCCCTAGTAGATAAGTATTTTATGCTAAAAATAAAAGTATAAAAAATAATGCAAAGATAATAAAAACATTTAATTATTTTTTGCAGGAAACCTAAGTAGATGCAGCGGTTACGATATTCTTCTAAAATACCTGAATTTTTTCACTTGTATGAAGGAATGTTAGGCAGACTTGGCTATTATTATTTAAAATTAAAAGAATATTTCACGCTCTGATAATTTCTGGAAGTTGATTTTACTAAACATTTTATATTTTAATATTTAAGTTTAAGTGCTTTATTCCCCTTAGTTATAACAAGAAGGCAACCTATTGTACCTTTACAAAAAAAGTAAAAATTATAAAAAAAATATCTTATCATCACAACGTATTGTTACAGTAAGTAATAATAATTAGGCTCTAAGATAGAGACTGGTATCTGTGATAGGTAAAACCCAAGTAACAGCTTGCCAGCCCCTGTAACCAAGTGACATTTCTATAAGCATTAACAATAATGGTAATCGCATATTAAATATATGTAAATGAAATTTCATTTCGATAAGTCACGTGACTAAGACTTGGCACTTCCATACATGTGAGCGATTCTATTAACTTTGACGATTGTCGAAATGTCACTTGGCTAGAGGGGTAGGCTACCCTCCAAAGAGACAAAAAGAAGTAGGTATCTACCTAGTTACTTAATTTATATTTTTTTTCTAAACTAATAGCTTATACAGTAATATAAAACTATATGATCAAAACTTAACATTAGATTCGTTTTTGTTTATTTTAAACAACACATTTAAAATATATAAGAGTAAAAATACAACATGTTTAAGTTGATAATTAGGCAAAAGATATAATATTATATATGCATAAATATAATGGTCATAATATAATATTATATGCATAATAATAAGGCTAGGTATCATTTTTATTTCATTGTAAATCCGTGTCTGCAGTGCCATTTTTTCACAAAACATTGTGAGAAAACATAAATTAGGGATATGACCTAGCATGTTCGACTGTTTTTATTCGGCAAAACATTTAGCTACACCCCTAATTTAAGTTTTTTTAACAATTAATGTTTTTTTCGAATCGAATTAAGAATACGTACTCTGCCACATATTCATTCAACAATGGGGTTGCGAGTTTAGGTGTTTAAAAAACTATGTATTTCTGGATAAGAACGTAAATACAAATACGCAGTATTTTGTGACTCTCTTGAACAAAAGAATTAATTTGAAAATAAAACCTACAATACTTAAACTAAAATATCAGTAACGATCTCATCTGAAAAACAATAGAATTCAATTTCGTGGTTCCTGCATACGTATCGCATAATGTACTTAAATAAATATCAAGACGCTTAATGATGAATGTCAAGTTAAGATCGGAGATTTAGTTTCAAGGTTTCTATTGTGCATTTAAAAATTATACCGCACTTGAAAGATCACTTAAATTAATATTCTTATAATATGATCATGTTAAACATTCGTTATGACCTAATGAAGACCTTGGAAATATATCTAATACTTACTCAATGAATTAATTGTGCGTGATCGTTTGCAAGTGTCAATTTTTAGAATGGGTATCTTAAGGCTGAATTTGAGATTCATTTGGCAAGGCTAGACATATACGGGAATGCAAAAAAGTAATTCATTGATTTTTATTTCTGAATTAAAATTATGCAGCTAATCTTCGAATAAGAGTAACTGAATCAGGTAATTGTTTGAACGCTAAAAATAAGTTGCATTCTCTTTTATCTTTTTCTTCGGCTTAGCCTTTTCCCAAGCTATGTTATGTTGGGGTCCGCTTCCAGTCTTACCGGATTTGGCTGAATACCGTATTTTTACTTGGAGTGACTGCCCATCTGACGTCCACAATCCATTTTACAATTCTTTAACTTACGTTTTTGTTACTTTCACTTATTAAGGCATTCCAATAGACATTTCTTTGAATCGGAGTTGACTAGACATAATTTACCTACCTAATTATATCATTGACTTGAGCTGGTTGAGTTTAAATACTTAAGTACATGCATTTTCTACTGCTTACATTTGGCTTCGTTATTGAAAGAATAACAATCAAAACTTGCAATTCTTTTACATAAATCAAAAAACAAAAGCGGTTTGAGCACCCGCACTCTTTCGAAATGTGGGCTTACACACTTCTGTTAACCACGGAGGCCGATCCCGGCCGGTTTGTATATCCATACGAACAAACAAATAAATAATATTCAGTATCATTAGATACCACTCTAATGCCTACACATTGCATTTACATTTAATTATTTCTAAATATCAAGGCATCGAATTGCAATTTAGCAATAATATTAATTAAGTAACTCAAGAAATTCAGATTGAGCGATAATTATTAAATTGTCTCTGCCAAGATTGATTTGTGTGGTTCAGTACAAAGTTAGAGTTTAGATGACATTAAAGATAAATGTATTATAATGTTCTTGTTTGTAAATATCAGCCTGCAATCGCTCATGCTAGCTAAGATTTTATCGGCCATTCTGATAGCAGTATGCATATCAAAAGCGATAATCTGTTTCGAATTTCCGATTAGCACTTGACAAATACATTAGGAAGTGATATTTGTGTGAATGTTTAATCTTTAGCACGATGAACTAGTTTTGGAATAAATGTTTCCGAATGTAATATATTTGATATACCTACCTACTTAAATACTATGTTATGATTAGTAATAATAATAAAGTATGACTGTATATAGTCCTGGGAAGGTCGATTGGTTTGAATGTGATTGTTACAACAATGTCTACCTATAAAAAATATCTACTAAGTACCTATACAAAATATCATTGGGGAAGGGATTCCGGATTTTAATAAATAACTTTTTTAAGTATCATCGATTAATCCACTAATTCAACTGCCAGAGTCACATGAGACACAGATGCTTTATAACCTTACAGGTCTTGAAGATTGTTCCTTTTTCTGCTGTTCTTTTTGGTATAATTGACACTGACATTTTGTTTTTTTTTTTTAATCTTATATTTTACGCAGAATAACCAAAATATACTTTATGTAGCTACTATATTATGTACCTGGTTATGTTCAATTGTTTTTTCTCGTGAGCAAAAGTTTTTGCTCAGAACACGCGTTACCGATATTTAATACAGGTGCTGTACTAAGAGCTAGTAAAAACAAATCATTGTTAGTTCCTTATTGTTGTGTAATATTATTCCAATATCAATTACAAACCGAAATAAACTAACAGATCACGTGTCTTGCTAATAATTAAATATTAAGTACGTAGATATATATATTCTTTATTGTATACCAAAAAAAGATACAGAATTTTAAGAGATAAAGTTAATAAGTGTACAATGGCGGTCTTCTAGACAACCTTTGGATGGACAAGAAAGACAGAAAACTAATAGGTAGCTCTATCTTCGCTCAAAATGTAAAGACTTTCCTGGAGAACACAGAGGTGCGTGATGCAGCAAAAGAGTTATACCTACCTACCGGGGTACCTCTGTTCCCTTTATCTGGGAAGAGGTTGAAACACATTTTCGATCTTAATTGATTTTCCCGTTTGATCTACCAAGATTTGAAGCATTAATTATTGGTAGGATAGTGTGAAATTTATGTTCGGAAACGTGCGCAAATTTTAGCTTTAAATAAAAATAACATATACAGACAGGAAAGCTAAGGCCCATCGTACACAAGGCTATGCAAGTCCGCGATACCCGACGACCTAAAGCGCCTAAGTTTATCAATCATCTAAATACTGCTTTGCTTAAAATTTATTTTGTAACTGACCTACCCAATGTTTTTGAGAGTAAACATTCTGAGATTGACCTGTCTAAAACAGGTATAATGGCCGTTAGAAGGCGTTTCTAATCACCTTATTAATGGGTAGTATGTAACTAGCCGAAAATGATCGATATTTTTTATGTATTAAACCATTAGACTAACTTATAATTAAATCAATCAATGTAAGGTCGATACCAGTGTTTTTTTGTTTAGTTTGAATAAATAAATGTGAACAACATCACATACATTGCTCAGAACCCAAAGTAAGTAGCTAAAGCACTTGTGTTATGGAATTCAGAGACAAAGAAGGTACCACAAACACCCAGACCCAGGTCCGGGGATCGAACCTGGAACTTCAGAGATAGCGACACCTTGAAACCGGTGTCGATAGATTAGTAGATAGGAATAGGCACCGAGTCATAAGGCCTATGTCTTCAACGACTTTAGAAAATTGCTTTAATCATAATATGCATTAGCAACTGCCTGATTGACCTCTTACACTTAATTGCAGGGTCGAACAAAATAGGTTTAATCCATCATGTGATATTTTGAATATTATCGATTTAGTTTGACTTGAAAATTTAATCAGGACCAGGAAATTAGGAAAAAAATCTCATTAGGTACTTGTATAACTACGGCTTTCATCATTTGAACATCCTATAATTCTATCATTGTAAACTTCTTCTTTTTTGCTCCATGACTTAAGGGCATTCTACGGTCAGCTATTAATTTCAATCAGTATTAATTTTAGAGTAATTCACCTACGCAATGCCGAAAGTAAGTACATAATACCTAGGAAATACACCTTGGCCAACGCGTATAACTACTACTAAATCTAAGACACCTTTGGGCTTACTTGCTATCTCCAGTTGACAACCTAAGCGATGTTCAATGGATAAAAATAACGGTAATAACGCAATTATAGTATCGGCTAACCTCGGTGACCAATTACTTTGTCGTCGATCTAGTCGGTCATCGTCGTTAGACGATACGAAATTTGTGTTTTTAGCGGGTTTTTTGTAAAGCGATTTTCGCTTTTGTTGGCAACCGCTATTGCAAATAAGCCTGCTGGTCTTCTACGATTGGTGAAGTGTACTACCGTTGGACCGATATCTATTCGTAGAGTCTCGCATCACTCCATTACATATAATTTCTGTATTGAAAACTTTCAATTTGCATAATTTAAAACAGAAAGAACTAAACTACCCGTCAATTTAACCTTCTATGAACGAGTATAGAGGTCAGCTTTTAAGATGAAATTAATTTGTATTTTGCGACTGACCTACGCAATAAAATTCGCTATGAGAACCAACCAGCAAAACTGGTACCCCAAGGTTTGAATGTGTGTATTGCCTGAAAGGCTAGATATGAAAAGATTAGTATACAATGTTGTCTTTGTTTCTTTTACAGACAGAATAAGTATTAGCACTGAATTTATAGATATACTAGCTTTTACCCACGACTCCGCCCGCGTGGAAGTCGGGTATCCCGGCAAAAAATAGCCTGTCCTTTCTTAGAGTTCAACTAAAAGAACTCTGTACAACATTTTATTAAAATCGGTTTAGTGCTTTAGCCGTAAAAGCGTAACAGATAGACAGAATTACTTACGCATTTACAATGTAAGTATGGATATGTTCATTTCTATGTATTCTTAAATCTCAAAAGTCAAAGTGCCCTATTTTTTTCTAAACGTTTGTCTTTTACTGTACTAGGCTTTTTGCCCGTCAACTGAAACCCACGCGGGCGGAGCTGCAGGCGTAAGCTAGTTATTCATAAATGTAAAAAACTGGAGGATTTAATGCCTCATCTTGTTCATGCATATTAAATTTATTCTTCGTATTTTTATTTCTATTTACTTACAGGTTAAATTATATAATTATTTGATGTAAAAAAGTAATTATTTATGTTAAGGTCATTATAGCCAGTAGACAAATAGTGACCTTGTCCGAACCAGTGCAATGAACTGCTGCTGAAAGGTATTATAAATTATTTTTCAACCGACTTCAAAAATGTATATATTTTTTATTTACAAAAAAACAAATATCGATTGCAGTACCTAAGTATATCTATTAAGTTTACAGATCAAGCGCTACATCCGGTTATATTAGCGGATGTGGCGCTTGATCTGTTGACCTTACAATGACATAATATGTTGTTTATGTCTCTGTGTTTATGTTTCAACATAATCCTACTTAGCTTATAATGCAATCTTTTCAGACTCGTGAGATCACGTAAGACGTTACTTAGGGACTGCCTATTGTTATACTAAATAATCCATCGTGATAATCTGGACCTAGACTAAGCAATAGGCGAAATGACGAAAGATAATTTACTTTCTGAAAATTTAAACGACGTGCCAAAAGTTGCAAGACTTGAAAAAGATTTTCTTAACGTCATGTTGTGACAAACACCTTAACCTCAGAAATTTGATACTTGCTATGATATACCTACCTATTTCACATAATATAGCTTACTAATGAATAAAGAAGAACGAAGTTTTTAATTAATGTAGTAACCGCTTAAGCAGCTTAATTAACATTTTAATATTCTCGTATAACGTCATACGTAGCCTACTGAAAATTAGCTTGTGTGCTCATGAAGAATAGAAACATTCCCACAGTGCGCGATATCATAGATCGCCGTATACTCCGTCCTCGCCGGCGAGGCCCGTCGCGTATTGTAAATAATAGGAACGTAAATGTTACCCCCCGTCCTTAGATCAAGCTGGCCCGAGCCGGCCAAACTAGCAATAAAAATATGTCCGTTTTTGCTTTATTAAGATAGTCAGCAACGCACTAAGTCGAGGACCGAACCCCGCAGGGGGTGCCCTTAGTGAACGTTGCTGACGTAGTTAGTTTATTTTACTTGCTCTGGCTGGAGGCCCTTACGGTTCTCGCCAAAAGTCCGGTGAAGCAGTCATAGCCTGCGCTCAGGCTAACTGCAAAATACCTCTTTCAAAAAAAAAAGATATTACCGATATCACATTCTAGCACTGCGCAGTAAGTGTTGAGAATCAATCCCAATTTTAACGGACTTAGGGTAGATACTTCGACTCGCGGTGGATTGCGACAGACCGGGGCAGACGCGTTTGCGCTATCTCGGACGAGCACCGGCCCACTGTCGGCGGTGTGGGGTGGTTCGCGATATCACTGAGCTCGATTTCTGCACTTGCACTAACCTATTGCCACCTATTGCCATATGTAGGTAGCGTTACATTCTTAAGAAAATAGGAACACCTGTTCGTAACTATTAGAATATTGATTGCAAGCGCTGGGCCATGTTCTTATTAACCGTAACTTTATCGCATAGCCATGTCGCTCCTTTATAAAACGTTGCTATGTTATTATTACAGCAATTATTTTTCAATGCAAAACTTGTTTGCAACGACAAAAGCAAACTTACAGAATTACCATTCTACGAAATACTGTTAATTATAGTAAATTCTAATAACCATTAAATTCTTAAATTGTTTCTTGCCTCATATTAAAAGAGGAGAAGTCGCCTACACCCTACAATCGAAACTAAATACCTCAAGCTTAAAATGTAGTTTATGTAGAACCTATATAGTATACTCAACTGTGTGCATCGCTTAAGTCCAACGAGACAGCAGAATAAGCACACATCTATGAACACTCAGTGGAACTTGAAATTTTGGCGATAATAAAGCGATTACCTATTCCACAGATTCTGATTAATTTCGTTGCGGGTTCCAAGACAGTCAATCGTTTTCTGTGACACACCGAGTTTAACTGTTACGGTGGTATTCATTGATTATCATTGTTGATCCTGGATTACAGGAGCTGCAATTATGGGCATGTAATGTGGGCTAGTCCCACTTAAAAAATAAACTTAGGACTATTGGTTTTCGATAATCTAATTTTCTTTCTTGCTCCGGTTATGTTTAGCTACCAGAAAAGTTGCCTATTTGGCAGGACACGTTAAATGGTTCGGAATAGACACACCTTCGAAAACGAAACCACTTCCTCTCAATGTGGTTTAACACGAAAATAACAATAGGCTATTCGTGCCTGCTTGTAAATTTAATAATTCGTCTAGTGGTATTATTTAGTAGCAGGTATGGTTGAACACAAATGAGTAGATATATTAGAGGAAGTCTGAAAGTGGCACCAGTAACAGAAAAACTGAAAGAAAGAAAGAAGGGATGAAATGCATATGAATAAAAGAGTGATGAATTTGGATGTGGCCCAGGAAGAAGGCCGAAAAATAGGTGGATCGATTGCGTGAGAGATGATATGAGGGAAAAGTCAGTAAATGACAGTATAACGCCTAATAAGAGTAGAATGGAAGGAGAAAATATTGTGCCGACCCCAAATAAATTGAGAAAAGGGCAGGAAGAAGAAGAGGTATGGTAGGACACAGGAAGTGGTGACAAAAAAAAAAATAAAAGCCATAGGTAGGTAACATACTTTTAGAATAAAGACCAAATGGAGCTCTTACTTCTGACATGTGGTTGATTGTACCTGCGGTTATCGTTTTATGGTCATGTTTTTTGCAAATTGTAATTACTCAGTCGACTTAAAACAAAAACTGTATCAATGCGGAAGAAATCAAAAGTATTCAATGAATGTATTCCATGTCGAACATTAGTCAGAGTACTGTTCGTATATATTTCTAGACCTTGCTGATAAAATATGACCAAATGTGAACATTGTCTATTAAATACTAGCTATCGATATAGAAGTAATTGTTTGCACATAATGCATTATGTAGGTGGTATAAACATATTTCATTTAGACGGTTGAACTTGAACAAAGAATTGTTTTTCTAGTCATTGCAAGCAAGTCAATCGTAGTTTCTGTAATAGCTTTGGTTGTTTGAAAATATTTGTTGTTATACCAATTTTTATACTAGCCGACTTCAAGAGGTTCTCAATTCGATGGAATATTTTTGTTTTTGTTATGTTTGTTCCGAGATATCTCCTGCAATTGAGGATCGACTCCGAAAAAAAAAATCACTGATAGGGATACATCAGATATATAAATTTAATTGAAGTCAGTTCCTTTCTACATTTATTTATATATATGAATTATACAAGTCACGGTAACAAGTATTATATAGAGGTTTCAAAATGAAGTTTTTTGATAAACGGTATCGGTTGAAGAAAACTCAACCTAACTTATCTGCAGTAGGGTAAGATTTGGCTTGACTTGTTGAGATATAATGCGTTTTATAGTTTTGTAATAGGCTATTTCGAATGACCTATCTATAATTGCCATTTGAAAGTTTCAGTGTAGGTATGACTAGGTCTTTAGGTACCTACCTATCGCCTACATTTTATAAACAACTAGAAAATCTATTTATATTATTAATGGCCTGGAAATAATGTAGCATACATAAATGATTTAATCTATCCTAATATTATAAAGCTGAAGAGTTTGTTTGTTTGTTTGAACGCGCTAATCTCATAAACTACTGGTTCGAATTGAAAAATTCTTTTTGTATTGGATAGTCCGTTTATTGAGGAAGGCTATAGGCTACATAACATCACGCTACGACCAATAGGAGCGGAGCATAAATGAAAAATGTTGCAAAAATGAAAAACCGTTGAAACTAAAACACGCGAACAAAGTCGCGGGGGACAGCTAGTATAATATATTACCATGATATATTACGATTTGTTTGGGTTTGAGGATACATAGTTGTTTACTAAAAGCCTATAAACACCCTATAAAAGCCTATTAATCAGTTATCTGATAAATGAAATAGTGATCGTAAAAGTCACAGTTTATTCTTTCCAGATTGTTAAGAGGTGTAAAAAATCTTTTCATAAATAATTGCGCCTTATTTTAGGAAAAAATATTATGAGTAATACAAACAAAAAAAAAACTTGTGAGTCGTACAATAGGGTTAAAGATAAAATACACTTACCTCCAAAAAATGCCTTTAAATCGACGAACAGCACACAATTTTGATCACCGATCTCCCGAAATTCCCGATGGCGATGTCTAAATTTTGATACGATGTTCCCACCAATACTGGTGACTGAGTGCGAATGATTGCAGGATGATAGGGTACTGGCGGATGTGTCGGCTATGTATTTATTAGGTGACGTCCCTAGCACTTGAGGGATACGCACAGTCGTAGAGAAAGATCATTTGACAGATATTTTCTTTATAAAAGTACTGACATTGAAATGGGTTTTTCTGGATTCATGAAATTTGATTTGTGGACTCAGTCCAGCAGTATGCGCAGACAAAATACATTTGAAATGGTATCAATTCAGTCCATATTGGTCTACTGTTGGCCATAGTCTCCAAAATTGCGCTATAACATTCGGTCCTCTTTCTGTCGCACCCTTTCTGACCCGATCCTTGTTATAATGTCAAGATCCTTTTATTCATTACAGGGATAGGTAGAGGTTCGACTTACATATCTGGTTGAATACATATATAATAGTTATGTGTAGTATCAAACTTTTGTGATTTAAGTACACTGCCGGATGTTGTAGCTAGATGGATACATAGTTTACAGTGAAGTATTTGATTTTGAACTAAGTACCATTTTTTGTGATCTGCAGAACATTTTACGACATCTCTCATCACGAACTTGGTTCCTGAAACATAATTTGATGAATTAATAGAAATCCATTTGCAACTGATGCAGGTTCTTATCTTATATACTTACATGGGTTGTGTAAAAAATTATAGTTTTGTCCCTAGTAAAATATCTAGAAGATAGGGATCACAAGTACTACTAGCTATTTTATCGCCAGCGTACTTAAATAAATAAGCGGAACTACCTTCTATTTTGTAAATATTTCAAAATTACATAAGTGTAGGTAGGTATCATAAAACATAAGTACCTACTTAAGATAAGAGTGATGTACTTGCCTGTACCGACTTAGATATCCGTATCTACGAAATGAATCATATTAATTGATATGGGAGGTGCATATTAATTATTACATAGGCAGATATATTTAGTTATGCTCATGTCATCACTAACTAGGTATATGCATTATGTTTAATACCTGTGGGAATCTGGAAGCATGTTGCCCGATAATAAACTGAATTCACCTTTAACACACACAAAAATATATCTACCTTAATATTTCCACATAGTATTTATGGTGCAGTCTAGTGCTATGTTCATTGAAATTGGGGCCGGTTTCCTATTTTTTTTTTAATGTCCGTCTTGTAGATTAATGAATTTTATTGGACACGTATTTTTTCTTTTTTCCTGCAAACAAAAAATGATCAAAATACAGAGAACTGAAGTTACGCGTGACGTCACTCCTCGCTACGATTTTTAGCGAGGCGTAGCGTCATAAGCCCCCACTCCGAAACTTTAAAGCGGTGTATCTTTGTATTTTTTTATTGTTTTGATAAAAGAAAAAATACGTGTCTAATATTTTTTTATTATCTAACTGACGGACTAAATAGATTTTAACTTTTCATACCCAGGAAACATCCCTATTGGTTCATTTGGCACGGTAGATAGCTCGTCAAAGGTGATAAAGAATTGATAATGCAGATTTATGCCATCAAGATCTAGCAAAAAAGTCCAAAAAAAATACGTTCCTTGTATGAGGTTCTCTTTAATTTTTATTTGTTGAGAGTTTAGATTTTCACAATCTGTGAAAATTTCAAATCTCTAGCTATTACGGCTCATGAAATACATTTCGCTTTCAGACAGACGGACGGACGGACAGCAGAGCTCCACCATTTATCTACAGTCTGCGATACATTTGACGAACATAGGAGTTAGAACATTGACAGTTTCTCCATTTTAAGTGTCTATGCAGTTACTTAGATTTTTTTTAAACATTTGACACGGTCTTACCTAGATAGTGTCTGGTAAAAGCGTACCTAAGGTCATGCTTACACATAAGGTTCAGTCTTGCGCTAGCACTTAATTTTTTTAATTACTTTTTCACAGTACTGGTAAGTCTAAAATAAGCTTTATTTACGTTACCATAAACTTGATTTTTGTTTAAGTGTAAACACATTAATTGGCACAAGAATTTAAATAGACTATAGGTGTGAGTCTAACTAGGCAGGTACAGTACGATGCAAACTTAATGGCGGCTGTGAACACGAGTCGAGTCGCTGCGCAGTACCAAACTTATGCGCCAGCGGGGGTGCGGGGCGAGGTACTGCGCAGCGTTTAGCGAACTTCACAGCCGCCATTAAGTTTGAATTGAACTATACTCACGCTGCCATATCTTTGACACCTCCCAGCCCGCCATTTACTACGTCAGTACCTACTAATAGTTATTCTGTGAATTTACTTAAAAAAAGGTTCACAAATTTATCTCTACATTAAACTAACCTATTTCGATTTAATAAACATTGAATAGGTACCTACATAGGTAATTATCAAATAAATCAAAATGAATATAGTGTCTATTTTACAACATACAATTGGATCATATTACTCCCGACCTTGCACCTAATTTGGTCCTACAATTTTGTCGTTGTTCTTTGGGAGCTCAGAGGTCAAGTTGCTCAGATTTTTTAGGTCATGCTCTTTATGTAACGTAGCAACGAATTAATGGTATTTCCTACTGACGTGGGCGAATAATAAATATGTAATAATTTTATAAAAGGTACTTAAAGCAGCTGAATCTCAATAAAAATTCATCTATATACCTATGAGAAATAAAGCGCTGAGAAAGCACATCAATTAAAACCGACTTTTTAAATACATTTAGGGCTGATTTGAAATAAAATTGGCGTCTGACAGACTCTGTATGGAATAACTGTCAAAAATTCAAAATTATTCGTCGGATAATATTATCTGGTGTTGGAAAAATCAGCCCTTAGAAAAATACTTATGTTCAGTTCGAGTACATTTTGCTAGAATAAGGACGCCCCAAGTATTGAAAAACTAAAAATATCATAGGAATTTTATCTGTGAGATTTGTATCATGTATTTATTTAAATTGAAACAGGATGTTTGTCGGGTCAGCTTGTAGTTACAAAATAACTTATGTTACGGCTGCGCCACTAGCGACAAAACGGACTAGTTGGAAACTGGGCGAAAAGTGACTGTCTGTATTAGTCTTTAATCTGTGGTGTACACAAAACATTACGTAATATAATATGTTACTCAAAGAGCGCAATTATCGCCAACAAACTGTTGCACAATTTGGCGATATTTTTTGTTTGTAAATTTTTCATGTCATTTTAAATGAATAAATAAATAAATAAAATAATAAATACTTTTAAGTGTAGCCCCAAGTAGATCATAACCGAAAAGATGAGAAATAAGAAAGGGAGTAAGTAAGGGAGTCCTTCGATGCAATGGGACGGTACTTTTAAATATTACATCCGCTGGGTTTTATTATATGATATAGGAAACACGTACAACCAATAAACGAGGTGAACGGAGGTCACTTTAAGATCATTGTCGAGTGCATAAAAAATAACACGCACGTGATCGTTAAAGGAACGAGGTAGCATTGCGGATTTAATCCATACTAATATGAATAGAAGACAAACTGCATATAAAAATAACGATAAAATATATTTTTAATGCTTTTATAGCTTAAATTATAGCTAAGAACCATCTCGATCACGTCAGCTCTCAAACAAATGATTACGCATCATAATCGGTCCATTCGTTTAGGAGCTACGATGCCACAGACAGACATACAGATCGAGACGTCCAACTTATAACCCCCTTTTTTGCGTCAGGGAGTTAATAAGTTAAATAAATATAAATGTTTGGTAATAGGAGCGAGGTTTACTCTAATAAAGTAACTTCCTGAGAATGTATTTAATGTTTTGTTTAGGTATAAATCACTAAATCTCAATACTGATGCTAACGAAGTGTCAAGATTACTTACCTACCCAAAATTATTGGGAACTGACTACCGAAGAAAACTATTCACTAACTTAGGTATGTTACTTGTTTTCTTTAGTGTGTAGACACATATGCTGAAAATTAGGTACCTATACAACATAACATAACAACTAACTATATAACATTTCCTTATCAGGAAGTTAATACACATGTACCTAAAGGCGCCTCTATTTATTCCTTCGTAACGACCAAACCAATGATCCGATTTGAGCGAAAATTTGGACAGGATTTGGAGTAAATCAGAGGCCTGGATAATGATAGGTTGTTTTTGTAACTAACTTGTTCTTTTGAGTTTGCAAAAGATTGTTGATGTTGCTTTAACATACATTGACGTGTCTGTTAACGTCAAATATGGCCGCTTGTATGAGAATAGGCATGTTTCCTATTTTTTTTTTAATGTCCGCCTGGTAGATTAATAAATTTTATTGGACACGTATTTTTTCTTTTTTCCTGCTAACAAAAAATTATCAAAATACAGAGAACGGAAATTTCGCGTGACGTCACTCCTCGCTACAATTTTTACCAAGGCGAGGTGTCATAAGCCCCCACTCCGAAATTTTAAAGCGCTGTATCTTTAATTTTTTATTGTTTTGATAAAAGAAAAAATACGTGTCTAATATTTTTTTTATTGTTTAACTAGCGGACTAAATAGATTTTAACTTTTCATACCCAGTCAACATCCCTGTTTCATACTGACTTTACGTTGACGTACGGACTTACGATAACAGACGGTTTGAAACCACCCACCCTAAACTTTCTGCAATTTACAAACTTGTAGGCAGTTGCAAGTAGGTTCAGAAACTGGCTAAACGACTATTATTATAGAAAGTAGGTATGTACATATAGTTGTATATCTAACAGGAACAAAAGGCGTTGGCATCTAGTTTAGTTACAATGATCGCTGGATTTAGTTTGATTTCATAACTGATTTACCTTTTGGTTGCAAAGGTGCAAGCGTGTCGGCGTGGCTCCGAAGTAAGGCCATAAATAAATTAAGGTCCTATTCTTATATTTGACTAGCTGACCCGTGCCCACTTCGTTGGACATAATGTTAATAATCCTTTTTTAGTTCATATGACCTATCGATTTAAATTATTTTATTAATATTAAAAATTAAATTATCTATACTAATATTAAAAAAAAAACTACTTTTTGTAACTTAAATATAAAAGTTAGACATTTATGCTGTCGTTGACTTTTTTGTAGGCATTTTCAAGCTCCACATCTTTTTTCTAGAACTCAAAAATATATCTTTCATAGTTAAGGCAGCGTTCGTAAGAATCGCTTTCATTCGACCGTTTTTTCTCCGATTCATTTTGCAAAACGGACTACCACATAAAAGCCTTTTTATTTTTCGGTTTTTTATATAGCCTATGACACTCAGCAATAATGTGGCTTTCAATTGGTGAAGGAATTTTTAAAATCGGTTCAGTAGATCCCGAGATTACCCCTTACAATTTAACAAACACACAAACTTTACTTCTTTATAATATTAGTATAGAAGTATAGATTTCGAAGCTGATTTATGATTTTGTGAACCGAGTTTGTTCCACATAGTTACCAAGTTGCATTTAGCATTAAAATCAAGATGAAAAAAGACGAGATGTATCAAGTAATTTTTATATTATTCTAGGGTTTATTAATTAATTAAAACAGAAAGCCGAGGAAATAGGTTATCTAGTTACTAAGGTCTTAAATCGTGTCTACCTTAGATATTGAGACTAGCCTCTATTGAATATTATTACAGCTAGCACATTGTATACGTCTATAGCCCGGAAATGTAATTAAAACGACGAATTAACCTTTGATTTAACTTGATTAAGAATGCCAACAGCTGAATAACGCCCATTTTATTAAATACCTAAATAGATGTTTTTTCCTGTGTAGGTTTTTAATAAAATTTTAATAAATGGGGAAGATGGCCTTTTTTAATATCCATCACATCATTAAAAAATATGGATAACGCATTTTTTCTTATTTTACGTAACTTAAAACTGACGATACTTTAATTTGAAATGTCGTATGACGTCATAATTTCGTGCATTTAGTGCACAAACACGTTATTATCCTCACTCCTGAACTTTGATTTGCTTTACATCTGATCTATTTGGTGTTTTCTTATTTTGAAAAAGCAAACATTACGACTCATATTTTTGCTATTATCTAACTGACAGACTATAAGAGTTTGGCGTTTTTTACTCAGTCACTAACAAAAAAAAATCATACAAAATACCATCTCTACTACTATGGAAAAACATTAGTGGATAAAATATGACATGGCTTTTTTTTTTGGGAGGGCTCTACTGCAGTTAGCCTGAGCGCAGGCTTTGACTGCTTCACCGGACTTTTGGCGAGAACCGTAAGGGCCTCCAGCCAGAGCAAGTAAAATAGACTAACTACGTCAGCAACGTTCACTAAGGGCCCTTTGGGGTTCGGACCTCGACTTAGTGCGTTGCTGACTATCTTAATAAGGCAAAAAACAGCAAGGGAGGGCTGGATCGAAGTTTTTATTATTTAGGGACATATTTTTATTGCTAGTTTAGGCGGGTGGGGTCACCTTGATCTAGGGACGGTGGGAGGGAGGGGGGGGGGTGAAATCAATCGACTCAGCCCACTACTGTCTACTGCTAGAAACAGGCATCTCCCAAGTGGCGTCACAAAACCTGGTCCTTCACCTTATTCTCCAGTTTAGGTGAGAATATAATCCGACTACTACCGACATTCTAGGGACGGGGGGGAATATGAAATGGCGTATGGCGTAAGATCCATTTAATATAATAATAAATAATAATACCAGCCTATAAATATCCCACTGCTGGGCACAGGCCTCTTCTCATATAGAGAAGGAACGAACATTGATCACCACGCATGCTCAATGCAGGTTGGCGATTTCTTTTTCCAATTTTTGAAATCCAGGTTTCCTCACGATTTTTTCCTTCACCGATTGTCAATGATGTCTTAGAATAATTAAGAAAGTACATATAACTTTGAAAAAGTCACATTGGTACTTGCCTGTAGTGGGTTCGAACCTGCAACCTTGTGCACACAAATTCGTTCATTGAACCACTAGGCCACCACGTCATTTTTTATCATAAAGACCCATTTATATCAAACATTTTTTCATTGTCAGTTTCAACACGAAACTTTAAACAAAACTTAACTTTAATACATTCTCGAACGTCTACTGTACATTACATTAAAATGATAAAGACAGCATAACAATTTAAAGAGAGGCAGGGCATTGGCAAAATTGAAAGACTTCTCAGTTTTTCAATTTTGCCCTTTGCGCAATTTTCGCCCTTGTTTCTCCATAATGGCGAAAATTGCGCCGGGTTTGATGAAGTCTTGGATTGATTAAATCCAACATTCTTACAATCAAATATGATTATCTAAATTCAATAGCAATATAGGGAATTGAACTCAAATAAAACACATAATACATAGTAAAACACTATATTTAGACGGGATATCTCCACTTAGCTGGCACATCGGCGTGATAGAAGTTGCACTCGAGTTTGTTAGCACAGCTCTTGCCGTAGCGACAAGGCTTGGGATGGTAGTAGTGGCAGGCAGCGTTCACGCAGTTCGGGTAGAACTTGCACATATTGGGCACTACCGTTGATATGGATTTGTAGTTTGCGGCGGGGACCACGTGAGACGCTGTGAGAAAACAAATTGAGAGTAATTGTTTGTAGTTTTTTATCAATACTAGACCGGTTTTTTACTCGAAATTTAGTTAGCATCAGTTCTAAATTCTGCCGAAGACAGAAACACGTGGAAGTTCATAATAAATAAAGTGATCAAAACTTCAGGCTAGACACGACCTTTAGCAATGAAGATTCCGACTAAGAAGAAGAAGAAGAAGAACTAAATTAGGAGGGATAATAATAAATAAAAGTACGTACTATATCGACACACTAGACCGGGATTTGATTGCGGTCGTTTGCAAATTCTGTTGTTTTGGTTTTAGCTGATAAGTGTGGTATACCCTATCTACCTTTACCAGGGCGGCGGATGACGATGAGAATTTGATTTGAGAATTTTCCGGGTGAAAATAATAGCTAGATATGTTAATGCCCATGAAATTGAAGAAGTACGTAAATATAAATATTTTACGGGGCAGGGCATCTAATCATACCGACCCACCGGAGCCCCGCCGAGCATGCTTTAGCGAACCCGGGACTCCGGCAAAGGCATGGACGGGCCCGGGGTTTTTTTAGCCGGTGCAAGTCCGACATATCCCCTCGTCGTGCCCTCGGCGTGGGTTGAAGTCATTAGATTTTCAATGCGTAAGAAAAAGAAAAGGGCATCTTACCGACGCTAGGCGATGAGGCGGCGGCGGGCGCGTCGTGCGCGTGCGAGTACACGCAGCCGCGGCGCGTGCAGGCGGCCGCGAACTTGCAGCGCGGGTGCTGGAAGGCGCACGCCGACCCGTAGCGGCACAGCGGGAACGCGCGGCACCACACCAGCTTGCGTTCCGCTGCACTCACTATTCAATATTCACATTATACAACGTGTCGTTTTGCATTCAACTATGCTAATGATTCTCGACACGAATCAATAAAATAAGTAAGTATAAAAACGCCACGGATAATTTTTGGAAATCGGAATTTGTGGGACAAGCATTTGAAAACGCGGCCCGTGTGATACCGCTCTGTAACTGCTCTTTAAAGACACTGCCTACCGCATACGCAACGGGGCGATTCTGTTCTTAAAATTGGTGTATACAGAAATACTGTCAAACTTAAATAACTACAGAACAAGTATGTATTAAATATTGAGTAGATATAGTAATTTTATTTGTATAACTGTCTTTCATAACAGCCTCCTGAAATTTGACGAATGCAATGCGACACGTTGTATTATGTTATTAACACTGAACGCTGTGTTAATAAAAGTTTTTGAAATAGAAACACCAGTTTACCGACACGAATGTTCAATGACTTAGGATCATGGGTTACACCGGCAACGCAACAGCACGAACGATCGCGAGGTGTTCGCGAGCAACCACGCAACGCAGTAACGTAGTAACGTAAGTGACGCAGGGTTAGCGTAAGCGTTCGTCGAGCGTACGCGCATTTCGCGAGTGCAAGTCATTTGCTCTCAAACGTACGTAAGAGCACGCGCTAGTCAAGGAATCGATAAACGGTTTTACGAATAATATTTTTATTAAAATAAAAATCGAATAACAATATTTACTGAGCGAAGTCTGAGAACAGAATGCCTTATATCGGACTATTACTTTAAAAGTTAGTTACAAACAAGGGTGTCATATAGCTTATGGTTTTTCAGCCAGACCAACCATAAGCTATAAAAGCTATAAAAAATTTTCTTGTGACTTATTAACGCTTGTAGAAATGACAGTTGTCTGAAGAGGCCCACGAATATGAAAATATTTGACAATATAAAATATACGAGTATTGGTCATCCTATTAGATAATAGAATAAAAAACATAATTTACTTTACGCTAATTTATGTATAGTATGCGAAATAAATTAACGGGAAGGGCGCCCTATGGTTGGAAGCAGACGCTGGTAACGTCACACGCAAGTAAACTCTATGGTTTGTGGTAAACATTAATGTAGTAACGTATAACTTTATTATTGATTTTTAAAGATAAATACTTCTTTTTTCCCGGAAATATTAATGTGGTATGAGTATATATACTTATTAGAAACATATATTAGAAAAATATCGAAGATTTTTTTAAATTAGACAAATAGTAATCTTTGTTGTTATTAAAAAAAAACTTATATTTCATCGCGTTTGTGTTGCGCAGCAAGCTCAGACTGCCAGCTTGCACCTTGAAGTAGCAATAATCCAAAACGGCAACGTGTTGCAGGTGTGTTATTACGGTGCCGTTATAATCTATACTAATATATAAAGCTGAAGAGTTTGTTTGAACGCGCTAATCTCAGGAACTATTGGTCCGTTTTGAAAAAATATTTCAGTGTTGGATAGCCTAACATTACGCTGCGAACAAAAGGAGCAAAACTAAAACACGCGGACAAAGTCGCGGGGGACAGCTAGTGTATTACAACCCTTGGTCTTATACCGAGGTTGTATTATGACAATGATTATTTTAGCCCGGTCACGCACATGCGCGCAATTTTTCGTATTTACACGTAAGTTTGTACGCATATAAGGGCCCGATACATTTATTTACAAACTCAACTTATACTTTAAAAAAAAAAGGGACAAATAACAAATAATACTTACAAGGCGGCACCGAATCATATTTATGTGTGTTAGTGACCGTTGCAACTGTCACGTGCTGATCACTGCTCACGCTCTCCGTTCTCTCTCTCACTCTTTCCGGTTCTTTTATCTCTTTCACTCTCTTATCCACATCAAACACAATAGGAGAAGCCTTTCTCTTCTTAACGGGAGGGGCATCCTCCTTCACCGGTTCTTCAGCTTTCTTTTTCTCTGCTTTATCTTCTTCCCTCTTAATAATAACTTGAGTATCACTTTCTTCACTAGTATTACTTAAACGTTTACTTTCAGAAGTTTCTAGAACTTTCTCCGTTGCTTTTTCTACTGGTTTGTCTTTCGGTTTTGGTTCTTTCATTTCGAATTGTTTTGGTTTTTCAGTCTCAGGTAGTTTTATCTTGTCTTCTTCATTTAGCAGTCCCTCTGTGAGTAGTTTCTTTGCGAGGAACGCGTTTGGATGGTAACCATCCATCGTGACTATGAACTGAGTATTCTTGTCTTTGTCTACTGAAGGGTTATGGATGTTGCTGTAAATATATTAAATGTTTAATTAAATTCTTTTACAAAACAGATTTTTTAAACATATTTTAGTATTGAGTAATTTATGTCTTCCAACTTCTTTTCTTGTTTGAGTTATTTTACACAACTATCTTAGTTAGAAGAGAATTGAAGTCTTTTTTTTAAGGTTTTGGGAAGAGTTCGTTTTGTGGTATGATTAATATTTACCTATACATTTTTGAGCCTTATTAAAAAAAGTGAAAGAATTTCATTAATAACTTGTATACGTCCGCGACTCTACTCCCGTCAACGTCGATTATCGTGAAAAATGTAACCCATTTCGAATGTACTTTCTTGGGTTTTAAACTAACTCCATACCAAAATTTATCAAAGTCAGCTGTGTGGTTTTAACCGTAAAAACGAAACAGACAGACAAGATTTACTTTGAAATTAAGAATAATAGTATGCATACTTACATAGTCTCTATGATGAGCGTATCGTCCTTCCTGCTAGCGGTCCTGCCCTCGTTCCGGCGCGACGGCGTGTACTCATTGTTGATAATCTTCTTAGTTATAGAAGTTGGAACGTATTCCTCTTTATCGCCATCGCTTGCTATTCTGTAAGAATTAAATATAAACTTTTATTTAAATATTTATTTATGTGTAAATAATTTTTAAAGAAAGTGTACTAAGTATAATGCTAACTTATATTATATATTGGTCCCAGATTATAATGTATACGTATACATGTTAGTAGCGGTGTCACAGAAAAAATATTATAAAAATTTGTTTCTTGAATTATTATTTTTTTGGTGTAATACCGGTCATGAAAATTTAGCTCAAAGTTTGAGCTAAATTAGATTTTTTGTTATGAAAGCATCAACTCTCAAATTGTGCCTCATTTCACGCATTTAAATTGAATACCAAAACGTGAATCAATTTTTATTTAATTTAAAAATACCATTTAAAGTTTGACATTTCCCGCGATTTTTTTGCAAATTTTCGTTTATACAAACCTTGTTCTAAAAATTAAAAACAACAAAAAAAACAACCAACACGCTCGAATCGATACATGTGGCAATTAATTTTATTTATATACCTTAATATAGAAATAAGATGAATTTAACTTTGCATTATCACTGCAGATGGCGCCACTCCCTAACAGTTAATTATATGTCTGAAACAAGAGAATATTCAAGTACTAACTTGGAACTCTTATCATCGTCACTATCAATATCGCCGAGACTGATACTGTCCCCCGTCTCCGCCTGCGTGTTGTCGGCGGGCACTTGTATGACTATCTTCTGCGCGTCGACACAGCGGCGCATGGGCAGGACTAGAGCGCGCTTCACTGGCTGAGACTCGGTGTCGACCTTAGGTGGAGCCTGTATAAATTTAAAAAGTATCGGATAAATTACTTAAGAAAACTGGCTTAAAATGAAGCCGTTGGAATATTCCGTGCGTTGACATAATTAAATATGTGAACCATTCATGTCAGATTTTTGAAGGGCAAATAATGTGATTCGTTATCAAATAATTAAAATTGATTATGTAAAAAGGAACTTCCTAGTAATGACAAAAATAATTTTTGAAATAGATCCACAATCCGGAGATATTGCATAACAAACATACACAAAAATAGTCCTTTTGAAGTTGGTTACCAGAACATATTGTACATTATAATATACTTACTCAAAAAGTTTAGGATCAGGTAGGATGACAAAAAACATAAAGGAAATTTATTACATTATATGCATGTAACATGTGTCTCAAACACATACTAGGAAAATTAAGCAGGACTAGACTTTTTATTTTTTATATCAAATTAATGAGATCGGACTATGTACCTTTTTTTATTTACACGTCACATAGATATTCAAAAAATATTAGAGACGTATTTTTTCTTTTTTTAATTAAGCAAAAGATGTGGAAGATACAGTGAATGTAAATGTCGCGTGACGTCACTTGTGGGTACAATTTTTACCCACACGTGACGTCACAAGCCGCCCCTCCTTTAACTTTGTAATTTTTCATTGATTTGATAAAAGTAAAAAATACGAGTCTTTTTTCTTTTTTTATCTATCTGGTGGACTAAATAGATATTTCCTTTTCGTACCCAGTCCGATCCCCATTACGTTAGTTACATAATATATATTTTTTACAGTACAGTAAGTAAGACAACAAATGTAATAAATAACAGGTTCTTACATTAAGTAAACTCTTATGGGCATCAGCGACAGCTCTGAGCAGCAGACTAGAGGCGGGCGCGGACACTCGCGGCCGCGGCCGGACCCGCACCACACTAGCGCAAGTCGCACGACTAGGGCGGTTCTCTAATACCGATACCCTGGAACAGGCATAATAAATTGTTTTAGACCGATACATCTAAGACTTAAATATTATTATTAACTAAACAAATCCATCTCCATAAAACGGTCTAGAGTTGTGGCTGAGAATAAAATGTAAATTAAATTATACAGTTCAAATCATCATAGGTAGAAGAATAACTGGTCCGTTTTTCATCATCACAAAATGTTACTCTTTAAAGGAAGTTTAGACCTACAAATAATTGATAACTTGCTATAATTTTATATACACGCTTCAACAGTCGGTCACGTGACATTTGACGGTTGTGAAGTCAAGTCAAAAAAATGAAATATTTACAATTTATTTTAATACAAATATCAAATTGTATATTAATATTTTTTGTCTATAAACTAGCATATAAATCAATTTTATGTTTTCTTGTTTTACACCTGTCTAATAAAATTGATAGCGATCGTCCAACTAGACGCAAAGGTTGCAGAAGCAAGTGCTTCTGTGTGTCTACGATTAAGACATAAAAAGGAGCGGTTCTGTCGCAAAAAGATTGGGAACATCACAACACCTCAGGAGAGATATTTTTATCCCTCCTGAGGTGTTGTTATGTGGACTGTATTATTAAAGTCCTCAGGAAAACGCCTATTAAGTAATGGTGGTACTTACTTAGAAGTTAGTTTTTTGGTAACAACCTCTGATTTCTCAGATACCACAACATCCGATACAGAACTCCTTTTCGTAAGTTCCACAGCTTCTCCCAGACGACTCTTTGCTGATTTTGTTTGAGGCCAAAAATCCGGCTCTCTTTCAGGAGTAAACCTGAAATTAAATCATGTAAATATTCGCTACTAAGCCATCTGGTGTTGGCCAAGAATTTATTTGAAAACCTGTGTATATGGTAAAATAATATAACTAAATAAAATTGTAATGATATTCAGGGCGAATTTAAAGCATGGCCATCTTAAATATATTATTTAAACATATTTATATTGAGCTCATAATTATTTATTCTTACTACCTCAAATTTGTAATTTAACAACCTTTCAGGACTCTCAGTCCTCGTCTTAGCTTCCTTTTCTTTAACTTCAGGAACCTTTTTGGGTTCCTCGCGAACCCCAAGCCTGTCTCTCACAGGCCTTTTGGGAAGTTTCAGTTCAATCTGAGGTAAGGTGTCGACGGGATTTTTAGAGGGATCCTTTGAGATATCTATTGGGGCTGTGACTGAAGGGGGAGGGGTCGAAAGTCTTTGAGGTAAGATTGGAGGAGTAACAGTTACAGGCGGTTGAGCTATTTCCTGAAATGAATAAAAAAATATAGTATTAAATTATTGAAAATGTAACTTAACGTAAAACATTGGTGATCCACACAAAAACTAAGAATATTGAAAAGGTACCTGAAACACATCTTCAGCAAAATCATTCATTAGTTCTTCAGCCTCAGTTCTTATATTCAAAAAGTCTTCATCATCAGACATAGAATCTAGTTGGTCCGCTAATTTTTGTTTTAGCCCCTGTATCTTGGCTTCAATTTGAGTCATTTCTTTAATTTGGTCCTCTAATGGGGCTCCTATCGATGACACACTAGTCCTAGCATCCGATATTGTATCATTATCTATTTCATGAGAAGAAATTGTAGCTGGGTCAATGATAGGCAAAATAGGTCTTTTGACTTCAGCCAGAATAGGTTTTTTTTCTGGAACTATATCATCCTTTGGGGCACTAAGAATAATACCATGGTTTTTTAATATTTGACCAGCGAATACATCTGTTATTGAAGGTTCAGAATCTTTCTCCATATTCATTAGTAAAGGAGGTATATTTGGACGTATCATATCATGATGTTTGCTCTTCTTTTTAGTTTTGTGAACTTTCTTGTCATCTTTTTTGCGGAAAACCTTTTCTTTCTCCTTCTTTTTGGCTTTTTTTAAATCACTTTTCTTATGTTTATCTTTTGATTTCTTTTCTTTACTCTTGCGTTCTTTTGAAGATGACCTTTCTTTGCTATTATCATCTTCAGAAGTTTCTGTTGAAATAAATTTGTTACAGAAATATATATTCAAGTAAAATAGACAACTTAATAACACTTAAAGTAAAAGTGCTTGATACATACTTAAGGGAGTTGCAACTGTGACTTCCTGCAACTTCTTTAATACTTGGTGTAGCCAGTTAACAAACAACTCAGTGTTGTCACCTAGAAATAGTTGTAGGTCCTCCTCCATTTGAGCGCGAGTGCGCTTATTTGCTACCATCACCATGACATAGTCTGGTAGTTCATCATCTGTGAATTATAAATTGTTTTGTTATAATACCACTTGTAACATTTTACATTTGGGTAGGAAGAATATTATGAATGTATTGAGATAACGTTTTAGGTGTCATGTTCACGGGTATACCCAATATCGTTCATAGTTTTAAACATTGCGTAAAAGTAGTTTTAATTCTATTAGCATAAACCTCAGAAATATTTCATTTACTTTTTTTTTTTAAATGTGGCGATCAATGCTCGTTCCTTCTCTATATGAGAAGAGGCCTGTGCCCAGCAGTGGGACATTTATAGGCTGGTATTATAATATTATTACTATTTTTTTTTTACTGCGTCGGTTTTTTGTGTACTTAAAAAGGATTAAATAAAACCCCCGACTAAAAGGGGTAAGTACAACAAAACTCCATTTTTAAATTATACTATATATATATATATATATATTTTAAAAAGACATTACTTTGGCATGAAAAATATTTACTGTAGCATCCCCAAGTGACTTGGCACTACGACACTTATTTACAAACCATCGTTTAAGATAAATGGCCACATTCATTGTTTTAGTTCAGGCCCCCCCCCCTCTTGGTGAGTTATCCCACCAAAATATCTAGCGAAGAACCATCACAAATTACAAACCCATCTCCCCAAGGGAGACATTACCTGCTTCATCAGACGTAAGTTGGCAAGCTTTCTAATAGGCTCTCAGCCAGAGCAAGTAACTAACTTAGACATTGGCATATAAGAGCTGCTAATATTGAATTTTAGGTTCGTATGTAGACTTGGTGTGTTGCTATTAATAAAATGAGAGGGCTGGGTCTATATACATAAAATACATTAAAGTCAAGTAAGGATTGTAACATAAAATACTATTTATCTATCTGAACTATAACAGTAAAGTGTCAAAGTATAAGTTTATAGGTTATTTTTTAACAGTAAAACTACTCACCAACATAACATCCTAATTCTGTTAGCTTGGCCTTGATGGCAGACTGAAAGTAAAATAAAAATCAATACATATACACATCCATTTTTATTTTCGTAAATCTATGACAACAAAAGCGAATTAAGAACGCAATGAATTTCCGAAAAACATTTAGAGTCAAAGTTTGGATGTTGTATCATTACAAAACAAACGATTAAATCGTACTTTGATTATAATTTGCCTAAATATTTCATTTCGGTTATTAAATACAATAATTACCCGCATTTTCTGCCCAATTTCACTGCCGACGACATCCATTTTTATATGTGTTTTACAATAACATTACACACAAAAACTTAAATTCTAACTAGCACACTAGCTTTTTAAAGCTAATAAAATTAAATTATGAATACTTTGTGTACGAAATCTATAGAATTTATAAATAACAAATCATTATGATTATTAATACGCTACTCCCAATAATTAGGTTTAGGTACACTAATATTTGAGAATTTGACAATGTCAATTTGAATTGACAGTTTGACTTGACACACGTAGAGTGTGTTCTGTTCGACGCAGCATATTCAACTTCGAAATTAAACGGCATCATATCCGTCAATTTCCATTTTATTTTAGGTGTACTCGTTGTACTTAAATTTTTTTGGCTAAGAATTTTATTTATAATTTGAGTTTTTTTTACTCTAACACGGATTAGGTTCCAAAAGATTTTGTAAATAACTGTTCCAGAATTTTCGGTACAGGTTAATAGGTTGTCAAATGTAGTAGGGAAGTACTAAATTACAATATTAAATATTAATATTAAAATATTAAAAGTGGACAACATCACATACATTGCTCTGAACCCAAAGTAAGTAGCTAAAGCACTTGTGTTATGGAATTCAGAGACAACGAAGGTACCACAAACACCCAGACCCGAGATAATGTAGAAAAGTGGTTTTTCTACATTGACCCGGCCGGGGATCGAACCCGGGACCTCAGAGCTGGCGACACCTTGAAAACCGGTGTGTACGCCACTCGACCACGGAGGTCGTCGTAATATTGACATATTTTTATTATTCATATAAGTATAATTTTATTTAATTTTTTAACATTATTTTATTTCGCCGTTCCCGTGTCACGGACCTATCTTTTTGCAGAGTTTATTTTGGATATACTTTAGTTTACTCCATCTACGTATCCTTTTCTATTAGGTATATTTAATTACCGTACTGTGTAGGATGTCCTAATACTTAGATAGGTACTTAATCTAAGGCCCCACACCTAGGAAGGTACAGTATATATATTATAGTAGGTACAGTTACAGTAAGCACAGAACATAATATTATACTCCTAACAAAATGGTATTGTTTACAAGCTTCCATGCTCACATGTCACATATCTCGAACGAACGAACGAACACGTGGGTCTTCGTGTCTGTTTCCCCCTTGGCCTATCAGCTGGCTTAGTAACGAGGTTCTCCCAATAATCTATATCTATACTTATAATAAATCTGTAGAGAGGTCAATTCTGTACATCAAATATATTTTCAAAATAACTATCAGGGGGTGATAAGTGATCGATACTGATGCCAAAAATGCAATCAGTAAAATTTTTGTCTGTCTGTCTGTCTGTCTGTCTGTATGTTCCTTATAGAAACGAAAACTACTCGACGGATTTTAACGAAACTTGGTACAATTATTCTTCATACTCCTGGGCAGGTTATACTATACTTTTCATCACGCTACAATCAATAGGAGCAGAGCAGTGAAGGGAAATGTTAAGAAAACCGGAGAAGTTACTCCATTTTTTAAGCTTCCGTCGCGTATGCAGCCTTAATGGTTAAAGCTACATAGAAATCATGTATGACGGAAATGTTCTACATAAAATTATCTAAAAAATATCCGACAACAGCATATGTCTATCTTTTATGGTTGACTCACAATAACACGTGTAACTCCTGATAGCTTAGCAGTTCGGAGATTTCTGATTATATTTGTTTACTCTTACGTTTATAATACTCTCACTCATCCCTTATTAAAAAAAGTTAACATTATTACCTATTCAATAAAAAAAGAATCATAGAAATCGGTATAGAAACACCAAACTTATACATGAAATACGATAATAAGCCATCGCGCCGTCGCGCGTGAATACTGAATCATGCTTTAAGGATTATTTTTGTGTAACGTGACATATTATATTTCCCTACTAAAATACGAAAGTTAATCTGTCTGTTACATCAAAACCACTGAACAGTGAGGAAGGACATATGCTACTTTTTTACAAAACGACGGAAACGCGGACGAAGTCGCTGGCAAAAGCTAGTTATAAAATAAAAGTTAAACAATAATTATAAAATCTCTAGCTGCTCCCGCGGCTCCGCCCGCGCACTTGTCGGTTATCGGGGCAAAAAGCCTATGTCCTTTCTCAGGCTCTAGAGTACCTATTAGACAAACAGAGTTACTTTCGCATTTGTAATATTAGTAAGGATTAGGTTAAAACTGGTATAGTACCTACTAAGTTGTACCATTCCAACTAACGTCTTTTGTGTTTTTTTCTATTAATTTAAATGATTTACCACTATCCGACGATAAGAAGCAACCTAGTTACGAGAATGTGCAAGTGTTCCTCTCATTTCTCCTATTTTGGATTATATTGCATTTTTGTCATTGCAGATACCTACTCTAGCATTCGAGAGCATCTGCAATCTAAGGTAAAATCATTTCAATTTGATCAATATGTGACAGTTACCCTCAGAGTACCACAAGGCAGTGTTTTGGGACCTAAAATGATTTTTATACAAAATAAACACAACAGGAATTAGTTGGAATTGTAACAACTTAGTCTTACAGAATTTACAGGTACCAGTTGTTATCGTTACCATGTGTTAAATGATATTATTTAACAGAATGACATTGTGCTACTGTGGAGTTTGTTAAGCCGTTTCTTCTGCACAGTCAGAGCTCTTAGGAAGCGGTGAAGGGTGGGCGAATCGGGGTGCTGTCCATTGTATTGACGTTCTTATAGTGCTACTTTGTAGCTTAGTTGTGATTAGTAAGTTCTTGATTATTTAGTGTTAATTAATTTAGTGCCATATTTTTCTCTCAAAAAAAAAAACGTATGTAGGTATTGTATCTAAAAGGAATACAATTCGGTTCGGGTATCTGTACCTACTCCTAAAACTGGTGTACATCTAAACTTCTAGAGACAGTCACGGGTGACAGAAGTATTCAACTTTAGATGCCTAAAGATAATAGATAGGTACTATGTACGTAGTATATTTTAAAATGAAACAAAGCTCTATAATTACTTTATTTTAATTTCAGTTATATTTTTGCAATAACCTTTGATATTTCGAACTCATACAATATAAACGGATATAACAAAATAATAAATAACAAATAGTTGAATCAGTTATTTACACAAGACTTTATTTAATACTACATTTATACATCAAAGATACCCTAAACATAATATGGCATAATTGTAAATTTATTGTAATTATATAAAATTGACATCTTAAATAATATGAAATACTGTTTATTACTAAAAGTATTGAAATATTATAATAAGTAGTTGTATTGGTCGTGGACTCGTAGTTTAAAAACATATTTATTTAATTTAAAACTTTATACATCTTTGGCCGCGATATACCGTGGAATGTCGTTCTTTAGCGCTAAATTATAACAACATTAGCAGTAGGTACTCTTAGGTAATTTGTAGTAACACATTCTAGTGATAGGAGTAAATATTATAGTCTTACTTAAATAACGGAATGTAGGAATACAAGTAATGTCAATAGCACACAACCCCTCAGCATCTTATATAGGAAATCAGAAGAGTATTTTGGAAGACGACAGAAAAACCTATCTCGTAGATAATACTTATATACTAGTCACCTTATTTACATTATATTATGTCAATAATTGCTTACTTGTCGCTCATTATAGGACGGATATTGGATGAGATTATAAATAAGTATCTTACATAAAAAAGAGAGCATTTTCCTCTGAAGTGTTAATACTATGATGGTAGACGTAATTATCTAGCGAGATTGTAATAAAATAATAATAGCTTAACTTTAACAAATATACTTGAAATTAAATGACTTGCAGCAGCCTACGTGTGTGTGTAAGACACACTACTGTATATTGAATGTACGTGACATTAATAAATTCATTATAAATGCAATAAAATATTTGGTATAAGTCTTACAATATCTTTGGTACGTCATATCAATGAGCGACAAGTCGCTATACATTGGTTTGTCTATCACTTCGTAAATCATCAATCTGAAACCTGGTGATTTTGGGCCCAAGACTGTTCTGCGAGCCAGTCATTAAAGGTCTTTTAGACGGTCCAGTGGATTTCGATCCAATGCTTAACTGCGATCCAGTTATATGAGGCTTCTCATTTTTTTTGTCAATACTTTGTTGTGATCCAATTTTTGGATAAGTATTTCGTTTTCCAATTTTAGGTCCAAAGCTCACAGTGTCGGTGGCAGGGCCGATGACTTGAGTGGGCCCAGCGCTGTGGGATTCAGAGGGTCTGGGGTTTATCTTCCGCCAAGGCCGGCCGGAGCCAGGGTGCCCCGAGGGTCGGCTCTCGACTCCCCCAGTGACACTTGGCTGAGCGCCGTTTGCGTGTTGTTGTAGCTGTACCCGTGACGCTCGTTCCATTTCTCTAAAAAGAATAAAGGACTAGTTAATTGTTGAAAGATGATTTACACAGTGAGTTTTCTAAGCGGTACATATTTACATGACAGAGAGAGATAGAGAGAAGAAAACATATATCCTAATGTATTAGTGTGAAGGTATATCATAACTCAAAGTTTTGTGAATGTGAGCTTACTATAGTATTGACAGGTGTAACGTGCACACATGTGTTTACTGAAACATGCAGTTAAAATGAGACGATGAACTTGATACAATGCGCTGCATGGTAAAAGTGTGGCTATCCTATTTTCAATTTCTTTTCTATGTTACTTTTTGACTATGTATTGACTAAATTTAAAATAAACTTGTAATTTGGTTGTCTACGTCATTTTGTTAAAATAAACAGATACTGTAAAGTTCTTACTGACTAGACCAATCGAAAAATTTTGAAACGTGTCTATATAATAAAACCCAAAGCCGAAGGTCGGAAGCATCACCGTTGCCAATGAAATAGCGCGTTGCATCGAATGATACCTTCACGGTCTGATATATGAGGCGAGAGCCGACGTGCGCTCCGACTTCCTGACGGCTTGGCATGCGACCGGCGAGGAGGGATACGCACCGCTGGTGAGGCCTGACAGTCGCGCTAGGGGGCAGCACAGCGCTGCAGCGTAAGCCGCGCGGTACTGAGCGTTCATTATCACGTAGATGATCGGGTTTACGCATGCGCTCGCGTACAAGAGCAGGTAGCCCGCGATGTGGAATACTGAAAGAAAATTATTGTAAGATTAAAAAAATAATTTCAAACGACTATCTTTAAAAGGTACTATTTTTAGTTTAGAACGAATCGCATATTATTTAGGTATGTATTTATTTGTACAAATTTTTGTTCTTAAAAAGTTTTTTTATAACTTTTAGAAAATAAGAATCTATCTTTTTGAAAATAAAATTATTAGGTGGATTATATACATAATTTATTCTCTTGAAAATAAAGTTGAACTCACCAGGGTAATGTACATGATTGTCAGCCACCTTCGCGATAGTGATAGGTAAGTAGCAGACGAGGAAAGACAAAAATATGGCCAACACCATCTTAGTGATTCTCCACTCGTTACGTCGTGCCTTTGTTTCCCTATTATCCTTAATTGTAGATCTCTTGTCGGTGCTGTTGTTAAGTGATCCAGGACTTGCGTGTTGAGACCTCTGGTGTTCCCTCATTCTCTGTTCTGAGCTGTAAACAGAAGCTCCAATGAGTCACATCCAAAGATTTTGCGTGAATACGTTTCAAGTTCCTTCTGGGGATTGTAATTTAATTGGTTTCCAGTTTTACTACAAAAGGTTTTATAAGAAAGCTGTTTGTAGATATCTAATACTTGTTCTTTAATTAAGTTAGGGTCGTAAAGTGAATTGAAGGTTATAAAACCAAACTGAATTAACGTTACAATTCCATCGCCTTTCAAAAATTGTGAGATCGCTACCGAACAGATGAAATAGTAGGTAACTGTAAATTGTACCCAACAACATTTTCAGTTTTTTCCTTTATTATGATATATGAAGGCAAGAACGTAATACCTATTTATCACATTTATCTAAGGAAGTCATGTCACAGACGTGTAAATGGGATTCGTAGCTTAAGGCTCTTATCCAAGATAAAATTTTATTGTTTCACTTCCGAAGGATTTGATATATTATTATTATCCTTCAGAAGTCCGTAAAATATGTAGTTACTCGAAAATGCTGAGCAGATTAAGTTGAAGAAAAATTGGACTTGTATTAAAGATGTGATATTTTCCATAAGTTGCATGGAACCAATCTTTAGGTGGCAACGAAAGAAAAAGATTAACAATCACTACATCGACTTCTGGTTTGTCCATTTGTGCAACAAAATGATAGAAGTTATGAATAAACGTTTGCATAGTTTTAATGTTATGTCTGCTACTTTGTTGTGGCACGTGGATTTCCTGTTCGTGCCGTCTTATGTTTACCTACTACAGACGTAAATACTTGAAGTCTGAATAAATAAAAGCAATGAAATACCTGTGTACAACCCAAAAGATCCTGGCGTAGCATATGAATATAAGTAGAGCTGGTACAATAAAGGCTATCACGAAGAGCGCAGTCTTGGCTGAGCGTCCGTTGTCATCTGGCACTATTGAGCAAGTGCCCAATTCCGGGTCATAGTCGAATTTACCTGTGCAAAACAAGATGCTTTAGTTACTTTATCCAGTGTACTAAGCATCACCTTTTACGGAGAATAGAGAAATCTAATTATGAAGTTCATGGGTATCCATTGAACGTCTTAAGTTACTTCTGACAAAGGAATAGCAAATGTAAATTAAATTTTCTACTCAGTATGTTCCTAGGTTTTGAACGGACTGGGATGGAAAGCACGTTAACTATACCTTAACATCATACAGTATCTAAAACGATATTTTTTGCACATGAATGGTTGTAGTTAACGCTCGCTTATAACGTTATTTATAGACTTGAGGTGTTTTTTTTCTTAGATACGATCGATCACACACTTGAGAGGAACTTATTTTGCTTGATCGGGCAATTTACGAGAGTGATGCTTCCAGAGCAATTAATATCAAAAGGGTCGAACCTTGAGTCGTAGCAAGACCTTTGGTTTAATAACTGTCAAGAACAGTTCATGTCTAAAGTACCATTTCAATAACTAAAAACTAGATATAAGTTTGAGTTTCGGTTAAGGTACTCTTAACTAAAATGTCAAGATTTTAGATATATTTGCTATTAAAACCAAACAATTCGTCCTATATAATTTTTTCCCGCTGTTGGACCTTCTCACCTGTGGAGGAAAGGAACTAGCATTGATGACCATGCTTGCTCAATTGTGGGTTGGCGATTCAACATTCCAAATATGGGCATCGTGGATTCCCCACGATTTCTTCCTTAATCGATCGTCAATGGTGCCATAATACTTAATTTAGAACAAGCCTATTATTTTCCGTTCAATGAGAAAAGTAATACTTCTTACCCCATACTCCAACGAGGGTGGGTATCTGCATGCCGTACGAGAACATCCACGAGAACACGATCATGATTGCTATGTTATATTTTCGGTACACTCGCGAGTACCAGCTGTGGTGGGCTATCATTATGTACCTAAAGGAAAAATATTAAATCAATTATTTTGTAAAACTTTTCTGTTTCTAAAAGCATTAATAGTAATCTCGTGTACCCATCCACGCAACACAAAACCATAATTTTCAAAAATATAGATTAAGTTTTTTACAAGTCAACAAATGTCGCAAATCTTGTTAAATGAATTCCTTATTTGACAAGATTTGCGACATATTTTATTACAATCAAATATGTCGCGGTGTATGCTAGTAGATAAAAGGAAAATTTTGATCAGATGAATGAAACGAAAATTTATAAATAATCCTGAATAAAACAAGTCTTGCTGATGAGAATGATGAAAAGTTCATAATGTGACCTAATCTTAATTAACTGGACATTTGGTCTTACTTTAATAGTTCAAAGATAAATGAATTAAATGTCGCTGGAGCTCAATTCATTGAATAAAACATTTTTATGTTATGCTAATAGAATAGTTTTATGAATGGACACAGCAAGAGGCCACACGCAATATTTAATGTCGGTCTCAGCTATGAATTGCGGACAATAGCTAGTCTGAAATTTGCATTGGAGATAATAAAGTAATAATATTTTTTGTGGGCGAAACTTATGAGAATTTCAGATGTTAGTACTATTATCATTATTTAGTGTGAATATAAATGTAGTTCGAATTATTTGCTTTTTTTGCATTAAATACATATCTATACTAATATTATGAAGAGGGAAGATTTATATATATGTGTGTATGTATGTAACACACAGACTTAAAAATTACTGGGCCGATTTTAAAAATTCTCTCACCATTTGAATCACAATTCCAGATTAACACAGGCTAAAGATTCTATTATCTTGTTGGTGAATTGCTGTTTGAATTAAGTAATACATTTTTGCAAAGATTTTTATTAAAGTAATAAATACTTAAAAGGTTTTTTTATCTGGTTTTTATTACATACATACAAGTATCTTGCATTGCATTATTGCCATAACTAATACCAATTCACATCGCGAGACACCAACTATGGTTTGTTAATGCGATTAGCCTATTATGATAATGTGGCAGCAAGGACGGGCGTGAGAAGTCTTTATAGATACCTACTCGTAATGAATTTAAAGATGTCTTGAAATGGTCAATAACTTTGCCTTCTGATAGAAATTGCATGGTCGTTCAAGAGAGTAATATAAGTGTTCAATTGAAACTATATTTGGAGGCGACCTTTTTTAGAGAACATAAAGTTTTCTCAATCAACTTTGCAGAACTTTATTTTTTTTTGACGACCTCCGTGATCTATTGCATTATATTGATCTATGGCACACACCGGTTTTAAAGGTGTCGCCAGCTCTGAGGTGTCGGGGTGTGGTGGTGTACGGGTCAATGTAGATAATCAATTTACTACGTCTTGGGTGTTTGTGGTACCTTCTTTATCTTTAATATCATTACACAAGTGCTTTAGCTTTTTACTTTGGGTTTAGAGCAATGTATGTGATGTTGTCCAAATTTATTTATTTATTTTCTAATGTGTGAGTAACGTGACTAGTAAATAAAATAAAAATGCAGTGCTTGTACGCCCCACTCTAAGTGTTTGTACAAATATCAAGAAGTCTTAACTGAATTATTTAACACCAAGTTAAATTAAAACTTTTTATCCTAGATCGGTTTAAAACAAATTATTCAGTACTACGTGCTTTAAATGGCCATAGTTCGGCCATACAAGTTTCCTTTGTATTAACTCCCAGTTGGCTTACCTGTTCAAGGTTATGAGGGCGATGCTCAAGAGAGAGACGCCGACGTTCCCGTACCGAAGGAACGGGATCAACTTGCACAAGGCAATCCCATGGGACCAGGTCCGCGTCCAGAAACCTGATATGGCAAAAGGCAGCACTATTGCGCAGAACAGGAAGTCAGCAATACACAGACTGGAATTATAATGAATTAACATTAGATATTGTCATCAGCTCAGTACAGTTATTTGTCCATATCCTTACACTTAATATGTAGGTTAACTATGATATTTTTAATATGAAGGTTAATAATCTGAGTATCAAAATAATAAGCCTTTAGAACGTTTATATTTGGCAAAGTTCATAAATGTAATGACATTAACAGTTACTTTATAACCATTTGTGGACTAAACTTTAATTGTATGTTAAAACACTTATGACTAACTTCCATGGGACTATTGTCTAACGGATGCAATATTTAATAAATTATTTTTTAATCACAACTATTGTAATAGATACCTACACATGGTGCGATGTGCGCACACAAATCTAAAACTTTGCTTATGTTTTGGTATAATGCATTGTATGTTAAGACAATAGAAATAGTTTTCCTACATAGTTATGTAAAATAAATCAATCAAGCCGAGCTCTGAAGTATTCCTTTGAATTAAAATAAAGGGTATTGTCAATTGGAATTTTAGGGTCATGAATTACGCGGTAGTTCGTGGAACCAAAGACAGAATTTGCAAAAACATGGAGTATAAAGGACCAGGATTAAATATACGCTGTGATGAAAGCTTAAAAAGCCAATTCAGGCCATTATGGACATCTTGAATAAATATAAATTATATATGAGTTTAAAACTTCAATGAGTTAAACAGGAGTGTAACAAAATCAAAACCAAGCATCGTTATACATAAGGACAAGTATAAATTATTAGTATATCTATAGTGTGTTTTTTTTTAAGATCACAGGCTTTGACTTCTTCACCGGACTTTTATATCTATAGTGCTGATCAACTATACGTTAACTGTATTAGAAAATAGAAATTTGTATCGTTAAAACGCGTTCACTCCATAAAAATAAGAAGATCAAAGGACCATCCTACAAGTATGATTGCCATCTTTATGGATTAGGGTATTGATGGACGAGGTCCTTTATGGCCAAGGAATAAAGCATCGATCACTATCGGCCAACCAATTGAAGTTTTTGTTCTAGGATATTCGGAGATGAGGTAAAAACTATCTAATCTTGGAACACAAGTTTGTAAGGCTATGTTCTAGTTTATAAAGTAGAACTAAAGTAACTTTCATGCCCTTGAAAGTAAACCATTGTGTATTCAGTATTTTTTTGAGATGATTTTCTACTTCTAAGTAAAATCAACCAATAACTAATCTAGTGGAGAGTAAACTACTTTCCTTACTGTCTATGGTTTATGTGTACTTTATTGAGGAATCCAACAGATACAGAAAAACTCTAATCCCTTAGGAATTATTCCTCCCAATGTCCTTAGTCACTCGACCAAATAATCTATACCACAGACCTCAGAATTCTCAGATCACTTTCAATACAATTATAAACGATTGACAGAGCAATCAACAAAATAATGAATTCTGTAGAAAAAGCCTTTTACGCCATTCTCTTCTATTTTTGTCTTAGCGTTCCAGTAGTATAACAAGGTTTTATTTATTTTGAACCTATAATAAATAATTCTGGATGTTTTTTAGGAAGGTACTTTACTGTACATTTTCGGATTATTTAAAGGTTGTTTTATGATGGATTTATTCAAAGAGCTCATTTTGAAATTACTTCTGATCTAAGTTAATTACGTTCAAATATGTTTACGTGATGTATATTTACTTGGTATGCAGCATTTGACCAAATAGAGAATATTATATTAATGTTTTGAGTTGCATCATGCATTACGCAAATTGTTGCGTGCTTATTATTAATAATGACCTAATGCGTTATAAGTTGAAGTTGATTTTATTAAAATATTGACTATTATTATATAGGTATTATAAACTATTATTTTTTCTGTAACAAAAATTAAATTAATTTTATATTTAATAAATAACTCAGTTAAATAGATTAATTAGTTTTCTTACCTCCTAAATACCTAGCTATTTCAACGGTTAACCGATTCACAGAGAAACAACTAACAAACATTTCGTGAGTATTTTTGGATAATTACCTATAGTTACAAAACTATAACCAACTGTTAATGGAAAACTTTGATTAGTTGGGGATTACCAAGTTTTAATGTTCATGAAAAAGGCTACATTATGTTCTTCAAGGCTTTAGTTTTTGAACTAATTTTCAAGCAACAAAATAAGCCGATTTAAATAGAGGTTTTATGAGGTACAAATTACAATCCAATAATTGGCAATATTTATCTAAGGTATCTTTATGATATTGATCATTGAAACGGCTCACAGTTTAATCCATAAAAATGTCAGAAAAAAATATTTGAGGATAAAAGGACCAAAAATCTTACCTGATTATAAAAGCGGCTGCCACATTTCTGACTTTCGGGCACTTCAGCAGAGCAACAACAGTCAGGAGGTTACCAAAAAGACCCACCAACATTATCATACCAGTCACCACGGCCGCGAACGTAAGGAGCCCAGGAGAAAACCTGGAAACGTCAAAACTATTGTTAGGAAACCAGTCAATCCGTACAGACATAATCAGGTCGTCGACTGTTCTGCGATCGGTCGTTACAATTAGTTGATAATAATCCTGTATGAACATGATATAATATCAATCCAGAGATAACATGCGCCCCACGGCGTTCATTTTCAACATGATTTAACACAAACTTTATGAAAAGCTTCTGTAGACAGTTTTTATTTTAAAACTAGTGTTTTTGAAATAATTTGTTTTTTGGAAAGTCTTATTAAATGACTTAATTACAAAAAGTATCTTAAGATATAGATCGATATATTTGTGTAGTATATTCTCGCAACCCCAATACCTTTTTTTAACTTTAAGCCTCCTTGGTAAGATTAAACTTTTTAGAGCCACTAAGCCTTTACCTAACTTTTAAAAACTTTGTTATTTTCTACGCCATCGCCGTTCTTGTAAACAAAGTACCGACAATATTTAGAATTTTATATAGAATATCTGTTACAACATTTGGTATCTTATCTAATCTTGAGTTATTGAGACCACACTCGGAGAACAGACCTCATCACTTTTTCATACGATACAAAATATTTCTTTCATATACTTTAAGACATTAATTTTGCACGATAAGAAAAACTATTTCAGCCATATTCTACAAAATAATAGCCAATATTCGTCAGTAGCTGTACCTACGTATTCAATATTACGACTTTAAAAAAATAATACCAAAGCTTACAATTTTTTCATTTAATTTTTTTAACCGTAACCTTGACTCTTACTAAGATTTGATATAATGCTGCTCTCTATTACGTATATTAATTATTATTTAACATTCTCTAGCGACAGCTCTGTAGGGACTTACAAGCAGTATAATGAACCCTATTTTCAATACACGCGCGGTACGTCATGTGACAAACAAGTGTCAAAGCACGGCACAAAACACATCCTGCTCAGAACACTCCCATTATTATATAGAGCAGGATATCGCCACTAACGAGTTAGCTGTGACTGCCATGCTTGTTTCAAGGAACGAATTTAATAGTCTAGCTTGAAATAGATTTTCAAATATCCTACTTTCATTTGGCATTTCTGTAAATTTGACGGATTTATAAGGAAGTGTACCGTTTTCTGTAATAGAATTTAATGGACATTTTTTTTTGTAATGGATATTACTTTTGTTTATAAAACAAGACTATGTTATTGTGTAAGTTAGGGGCCTATCAAAACTTAACACGAGACTTACATAAAAAAATGCAGCCAAATAGAAAATCAGAAAGAAGTTTAAAATGAAATTTAAAATTATTTTAAATAAACTGTTCAGAACAGCTGTTAGGAAAATAAAACCAGCACTGCACGTTGCTCTTTCGAAGTGGGAACTAATAACAATTATAGCGATTTAGGAAACATTTCGAATGTAGCTTGCACTATGCGCCAGCCTTTTAGGGTCATTGCACCCTCATAGCGTACTTGAATATGAAACACAACAATTACTTCCCGCCTAACACAAAGAGGTATGAATGAAAAGGTTCCTTGCGTATGCTGCAAATCATTATACAAGGTACTGTACTGATATAAGCTGATGTGAAAATAAATGAATGTTGTCGTTTTACCTTTGCCTATTACTGTTTGGTAAACTAAGAAAAATCTCCTCTTTTAAATCTTCATGTCCGGTCTAAGCTCAACATTGTGTCAGTCAGTCATGTTACTGCATACCTACAGATTACTTAGTTTTTTTGGTTGGTAAACTTTATCATAGTTACATACTAGTTACTACTATAATATCGCACTAAGACATTTCCTTTATTAATGATGCTTTTTATCTTTTGGATTTCTTGCACGCGTGCCAAGATATTTTTAATAAGGAAAGGAAATAAAATAAATCTAGGACGCGATTCATATCGGTGTGAAAATGTGCAGTATGCTATAAAATTATTTAGTACTTGATGAACACAATCATTTGTTTATTAAGTTATAGCCAGCCAGCACTCTACCGGATCTCTTTTATTCCAAATTTTTCATTAATAAAATATAAATGAATAGAACGGGTTTGGTTTTTATGAGAGTCTTTATTTTATGTAATTTAATACTGCTGTTTATTTTCATTTTAAATGAAAGATGAATAAGAATAGGCGTTCAAATATAAAAGGAGGCGGAAAGAAACTCGTCGTAGATTAAATAACACAAAATTATAACACAAACACTGCGGTACTTATAAGAATGAAAATGTGAAAATACATTGCCCTCCTTTTTAGTAGAAAACTATATGTATGAGAATATCGTGGATTTTAAACTATATATATATATATATAAATACTTAATATTTGCCAAAATTTTTATCAAAATCACGTGTAGATTTTCTTAAGATCCTGGTATCAAAAATGTTTATAATGGACTTAGTTCCCGATCTTTAGAAGCCACGTGTTACAGTGTAATATCTTCTCACGAGTCAATATTAGAACAAACATCGTATTTATGGGATAGTTCAAAGACGTTTGATGTTTCACAAGTGATTATATCAAGCTCATCGAAGAATATTTTATGTGTGATCTGCTTTAAGCAGGTACCGTAAACAGTTGATGTTCAATATTAGGCATGTATTATTTTCAACACTAATGAAATAATTATTCTGAGCATTCAAGTAGTTTAAATTAGTTGTGGTTGATGAAAGGTTTATTTAAGATACACAGGATCATGATGTACAGATGTTTTAGAACTAGTTTCCGTCAGAACAAAGCTAGGCTAACAAGCCGAAAGGACCAAGAAACACGACTGACAATCAGATCGTCACGTTTGCGTCTCAAAGGACCAGTTAAAATAACGTGCTTCACGATAATTACCGAGTTTGTCTTTATGTTATACATTCTATTGATTTTAGCATTTACGTATGTACCTAGTTAGTAAGAGTTAGAAATTGCAGTAACAGACAAAGATCTTAAAGAATTCAATCGCGGTTTATTATTAAAATTTATATTATAAAACAGGCTCTGCCTAGTTTGGGATCAGATGGTCGTGAGTGAGTTGTCTCCAGATATTATTATTTATTATACTATAATCCGTTTATTTCAATGAAATTCGCGTAAACAGAAATTATTAGGTACTTATAAGATAATAATATACATTATATTTTTAATATAAAAACTTCTTCTGCCCAGAAGAAGAAGTTACTGTTCTTTTTTTGACTAGCATAATATTTTTTATTTATGAAATAGAAATACTTTATGAAATGAAAGGTATAAATTGTAATCGTACACTGAACTTACTTTGACAATTCGCTGGGCTCCGCAGATGCGCTGATTTCGTCTGTAAAATTCATTATGTCGTCTGCCATTTTGAATCTGAAACAAAGATTAATTTCTCATTAGAAACATAATTGTGTGTATTAAGTATCTTTGATTTGTTCTATTGTTAGGATACTTTTTACAAAGTGATTTTTAGGGACAAAGAAAATGTTGGATACTGTGAAGTTTTTTTCTCTTAGTTAAAAATTTCTTTCAGCAGTTGTGATATTTAATGAAATAGTTTCCTATGTACCTAGTATAAAGTAAATGTAATGCTAGAAAGTCACTAGTAAAAATAGGGTTTGGACTGGGTATGAAAAAAAATATATTTAGTAGGTTAATTAATAAAAAAATATATATTAATTAGATAATAATATAATAAAATAATATACAATATTACGGACATTAAGAAAATTTTAAGTCTACATCTCAATATTGAAGTATGTTTTCTTAAACCCGCCATAAGATTTTCTCGAGTATAAGTTCACAAACCACTTTGATCGGCAAACTGAGGCCAGAATTGGGTCAAAACCTTCTTGCATTAGATTTGCACTCTATAAAATAAACACACTTCTATCAGACATAGAAATACGTACAGTCAAGTAACAGTGATAATACCTTGGCATCGGTAGATCTTTTTTACCCCGACGAACCAAGATGTGTGTTATAAGTTTATGTGTGTGTATGTTTCCCTGCCCGTCTTTGACATCGCACCTCCCAAAAAAAAAACTGATTATAGTGTAGTAATTTAAGTTTGAAAGCTGTTGTGATCCTGAGCTATATAATACATGAAGATCCGGTCAGTACATCAACCTTTGTAATATGTCTGAAAAATCGACAGTAACCACTACTACTGGGTCCAAACTGTTAGGGTTATTTTTGATCATGGTTTATACTGATTGACGTGCTATCGAACGCACAAGGTACGGTTACTTATTAATTATTATATTAAGCCTCTTTTATTTCAATGTTGGCAGCTTTACCTTTTTATTCAATTTCATTGTAAGTGCTTTTACTCGTTACTATAAATTGAAGTAAGTAATTAGTCTGGATAGAGAGTGAGGTTCGAAATAGATTATAATGCTTCATTGAGCTTCAGTGGTATGAGATGGTAGGCTAAATTTAAGTGCCTGATTTTGATTAATATTATTTGTATTTGCTAAGTAATTTACTTTGAGAATCGTTGATGTATAGATAATAGCGTTCTGATAAATGATAAGATCTTTTGATCATTAAAACGAAAGTTAGTTAACATAATTATTTAATTAATCACGGCTGAAATGTGAACTGAAATTTTGCAGAGTTTAATTTAAATAGCAGACAATACTTTCTATAACAAATAATATTAATAATAACAAACTTTTTACGCAGATGATAAACCGATTATGGTGTGTAGGTTTTGACTGAAGTCACAATGAAACAAGGTGATGAATAATGAGAACAATAAGACCTTTTGATATAAATGTAAGAATGTGCAATCATTATCTAAGTCCCGTTGCATTATTGCCGTTGCGAAAGAGGTCAAACAATTTGCCATGACCCATACAATTAGGACGGATCATTTTATGATGTGGTGACGTGTGATTCATGCATTAACAAATGACGGATACACGGCAACATACCGTGATTCCGGTTATTTAGATATTTATGTTCTGAATTTCAGTTAGTTCAAAGAGACTATAATATTTCATAGAATTAAGAACGGTAGGTACATTTCGTTCCGAGATAATTTAATTATGGACCAAACATCTATAGAATTGAGAATCGTGTGTCTTCGTCAAACTTGTTATGTGTTGAATTTTATTTCATTTTAATAAAAATGACTGCAGACAGTACATATATTTTTCATTAAAAATGATAGATATTAATTATGTAAATCCTAAAGGAGTATGGAGCATTATCGTTGGAACTGCTTTTATGGTTGTTACTGAATTTAATAATACATAATGACCATAAAAAGGAATACTTTGTAGGTGATAAGGATTATAAATACTACTACCTATTAGGTAGTATTATTATAATTAATATCTGCTAATTTCAAGTTACATACAAATATTTTTGTCCCGTCTTGTAAATGTAACATCAGTATAAAATTCACAAAATAATCGTACGTCATCCGTCAGTATTTTACTGAACCGTCTTTGACCCAACTCAAATAGGCACGAAATACACGTAATGTATTACATCTCTCACGCGAATCGTATGAAATATGGTATTATATCGTGTTTCACCGCTCCTACTTGAGGTCAAACCAAGCCCATTGGGCTGTCATGCCGTCATGCGTGCATATTGTTACGTTTTAACAAACGTACGACTGAACACCGTAAACATTAAACTGTAGATCAATTGATACATCCGCTATGATTATATGAGTCAGTTCAATTAATCAGTACCGCACAAAAAGGTGAAAAACATGAGGATGAGATCATTTTGATTTGGTTGACGATTGTTATTTAGAAGTCGTTCCGTAGGCCTCTCTAGTTGACAACCCAAGCGATGTTTATTAGATATAAATAACGGTAGAAACACATTTTAGTGTTGGCTAGAGTCGGAGACCAATACCAAGTGGTAGTAAATCTAGTTCGTCATCGACGTTAGACGATACAAAATGTATGCTTTCACAGTGTTTTTTAAAAGCAATTATCAGTTTAGTTGACAATCGCCATAGCGAATAGTTCTGCTGATTATAAGAAAAATGTCGTTGTAAGTTCCAAGTTTAGCTAATGACAATGAGGGTACAGTTAGCAATTTCGTCACCAAAGGCGTTTACCCTTAAAAATAAATAAAGTGTTAGAACCACCTATCACCTATCATAATTATTATTTCTGTTGTGGAAAATAGATATTTAGTGCTATCTCTCTAAATATCTTCATAACCCTATCTTAGCCCCCTGTTCAAATATCAGAAAAACTGCTTTTAATTAGAATAAAGCAAGAAAAAACAAAAATAATTTTGTCAGGACATTTCTGGAAATAATAGGGAGTTGCAAAACTTCTTAATACCTAACGGTTGTCTTGGTTACCAAATGATATTAAACGATATGTCTTGGCCTCATAAACAGCGCCATTATAGTTCAGCTTCATAACTCTGATCTCTTTCTGTCTGTCCCGAGGTTTAAAAGTTTAAGTATGGTAGCTCACCTTGCGCGGCCATTTTAATTATATCGTCTGTCGCTCCGTGCTTTATGAGTTTGTTAAAGTTAATATGGATGAAATGTTTCAAATTAGTTTACTCGTGTCTGAGTAGTTTAGCTGCATAGTTTCATTTTAAGTTATACATGTTTGTGGCTTAGTGCACGTTTTAAATGCAGGATTTAAGCTTATAATTTTAAAGCTAATCCCATCTTGTGTTAGAACAGCAACTGTTATGCAAATGCTGATGATCCTGCGGGCAACTTAATGCAATCAAAATTAATGAAACATACGTGAGTCAATGATTAATAAGCACCAGATTAATCAAATTACCATCTTGGTACTTCAGACACAGGATATAGATTTATTAATTAACAGTAATGTTGTTAATCATCATAACAGATTGATGGGAACAGTCACACAGAGAACGAAGTACCTTCGCCGAGTACTTACTGTATGTCTCCCACCACACAACGCCAACTACCAATAATAATAATAATATATCTAATAGTAATAAAGAATAATCCACAAAATATTTGTTCGCTTGTGCTTTATTTTTGTATTTGTATAATAACTATCGTGAGGAGTATTCATAATTATTTAAAACAAAACGGTTTACTCACGTATATTCTCGGGATCGCCCGACTAGTTTCAGACTCAATAGGAGTCCCTAATCATGAGCTGACGCGGCGGCGGTGGTGTCGCGAGTCGATCAGCTCATGATTAGGGACTCGGGACTCGGGGAGAGTCGGGCGATCCCGAGAATATACGTGAGTAAACCGTTTTGTTTTAAATAATTATTTTTGTAGGTTATAGAATATAATAGAATACTCTTTAAATCATGAGAGTTAAAGCAATAACATAAAACACAACAATAAAAGGGTAATTTGAATGTTTGTGCAACGCACTGCGACGTAAGGATAGAAGTTTCTAGTGTCGTCCTTATGGCTCATTATTCTAACAGATAACTAGAATATGTCCTGTATTTTACATTGTATGGTACGAATGAACCAAAATATGCATTCAAACACTAAAGAAACAACTGAAATTATAGCTAATTAACACCAGCTTAGCGTCTGAGCTACAATTGTTTGAATTGCTCCGGCGCCAATTTAGACCACTTAACAGCAAGCATACGGACATAATGCACTCATTGAAACTGTTAAAAGAATGGCATTAGATATTGTACTAGTTCGTTCCTTTAAGATGGGTGGTCTTCTTTACTCAAATGTATGCAGCGTATTCAAATATGACTATTATGAATAGATTTTTGCGTTACCTTTTTTCAGATTAAGGAAGACTTAGAAAAATGTAAGATTTATAGATACAATTTATAAGAAACTAGCTGTCCCCCGCGACTTTGTTCGCGTGTTTTAGTTTCAACGGTTTTTCATTTTTGCAACATTTCTCATTTATGCTCCGCTCCTATTGGTCGTAGCGTGATGTTATATAGCCTATAGCCTTCCTTAATAAACGGACTATCCAATACAAAAAGAATTTTTCAATTCGAACTAGTAGTTCCTGAGATTAGCGCGTTCAAACAAACAAACAATCAAACAAACTCTTCAGGTTTATAATATTATATAGTATAGATAAAAGTTTACTTTAAAACTTTATAATTTAAGTAATAAATCATAAAAAATTACCACGCAAAAACAAACAGTAGGTACTTATAAAAATTAATCAACGTGTATAGCCTAAGAATAATAAATAACTTCAAAATATAACATCAACACCTTATAAACATAATTAATTTTTATTTACTTTTATGTTTATTCAGATCACAAGAATTTTGCTTTTTTCTTCCTGATATCGAAAGCAAACCGGAAATAATTTTATAAAACAAAGCTCGAATCGAAATGAAATCTATACAAAGAGAAAAATAATACTTCTTTACTTTGTTCGGAGTATAAAAGTCTGCAGTATTCCTTGGGCTTCATCGGTCAGTGTACTTAAACACAGTTGTTTATTTTCTACTTGAATTTCTTATATTGGTAACTACACAACTTTATTTACATACAGCTCTTTTAAAGGTTTCCATTCTCACAAGATAGGTATAATATGAGCAATCACGTAAAAAACATGGCTTTCAGATTGTTTGAAGATAATCATGTAATAACATTAATTGAAAGTATATAAAAACGGAATATAGTTTTTATTAAACGGAAGATATAGATCCTTTCGAAGGTTTGTAAGATTATCAAGATGTTGTCAAAGAAAGGTAAGTAAATTTTCAATATCGTAATATAAATCAATTTTATGATACGGCAGTAATCTCGAGTAATAAAACCTAAGACAAATTATTCTATTTATGATTAGTTCCTACTTAAAAATATTGAATATAAATAATGTAAAAAGTTTTATAAAAGAAGTGTTCAAAAATTATAAAAGAAGTGGAACTAAATAAATTTAAAGTCAAAAATACAAATAAAATAAGTAAACTTTCAAGTCTAAAAAATAAAAAAGCAAATGACTGTCGTTCATGACAATCTAGCAAATATTGTAAAATAAGAAACAAAAGAAAAATAGAATAGTCTAAAACAGGCACTACGGGTTCAACTCATCTTTGAAGTTAAAAACGGACAAGTGTGAGTCTGTCGCACACTGAGGGTTTCATACCGAGGCGGTTAATTATCCGAAAACTAACTTAACTGTGCGGTTGAAGAATAAAATTTCTAAATGTAATTATAAGTTTGTAAGCGCAAAAACGTACTTTATAAGTGTTAGTATTTTCGGATTTTCTCCTTTAGTTGTGATGTTAGATCTTCTTCTCATGCAGAGTTTCATGATTATGGGTCTGCCGGAAGTATCTTATAGGTTTTGAGTTTTTCGGAAACATATGTTAAAAACAACTTAAATGGTTGTATTTTTTAATATCGTTGACATAGAAGGTTGGATTTTTTATTGCAGCAAGGGTTCGTAGACGTAACTATTTGATATTAATTACAAAATAATAAGACAACGCGTTCCTCAAATAAAAATATACTCCTATAAGGGTACTGTGTCTTTTTCCTTTTGATGAAGGGAACACTAAAAAGGAAAAATAAAGTTTTCCGTGAAAACCAGGAACTGTTATCCGGTTAGACTATTTAAATATTCCTTTGAGAACTATTACTGGGAAAGAAGCAATTTTACCTCCCGCGTCCGCTAAGAAGCCAAGTTTAGAAACTACCTGCGCTAATGGATAACAATGTGGTCTTATTTTCAGTACGTTCTACTATTGTTTCTCGATGGATTATCACTTCAGAGGCATCGAAAATAACGTTGATAAACTTTAATTATTAAGTCTAAGTATACCTAAATATAACTTGAGGAAATAGAAAGATGACACTATTTCGAATTTATAATTTAATAATATGACGTAGGTCTAGGTAAATCTATAAAGTAAATAGTAATATAATAGTATATGATTCGATTAAAATAAAAAAGTTATTGCCTATAGAATTTTTGATGATGGAGATGATTTACTAGGTAATACCGAGTTAAATTAAATAGGTGGTGCAGAATGATGACACTAAAACGAACCTTCATGTGATAGCACAGTGAGTTTGAAACAAATAGTATGGGTTCAAATACGACATAATGTTTTGGGACCGTCGAGTCCCCGAACAATACCTGCAATTGTGTCGCTTTTAGTTTCTTCCACTGCTGAGTCCATTTATCGTATTACTCCAAATGGTAGAACACGCATCGTGACAGCGAACATTTAACAACTTACTTTCTGTATGTTTAACAAGAATGTTATAAAAAAATATCTTAGGACAACTCACACACGACCATCTTATCCCAAACTAGACAGAGCCTATGGTAACCAGTCAATTAATAAACATACTTCTACAATCTTTTTAAACACATATATGCATATTATAGAAAAATGTCACCCAGACACCGAAAAAATTAATGAAAACGTGGAAAACGAACCTACGACCTCTGGTTTAGCCGTCAGAGTCTCTGACCGCTAGATCAACAGGAAAAGTCAAATGCTTTGATGACAATTACTCTTTCTTAAAGCAATTAAATTTATAAGCAATCTTAGAAAATACATCACCACACATAACCTTGAAAATGTAAACAATACCAACTTAAATTAATTTTCCCCGTGACCTCCAAGCAAAATCCAAGTAAAACAGAAGCATAGTCGGAAGTCCAAATCGAAGTTTAAACGGTTTCTTTGAAATCAAAGTATCTACTACGACAGTATTCAAGTTTGTAGAAAACCCTGAAGTTGCAAAATTCAAGTCAACGGCAATTTAATCGGATCTTTGAAAAGTTATTTAGGTAACATCACCTTTAATGTAAATAAATGTAATACTCAAAATAACGATTTAGATCACACCAAACACATTCTTTCATTTCATTTCTTAACATTCTCATAAAATAAAAATAAAAGCAATTATAGGTAGGTAGGTACTAGGTCTTCTCCAATTATGTCATCGCTTACTTAGTATAATTTAAATGCCCCCGAGATCCTGTGGGATGCACCAACAATTAACTAATTTAGAACGACACTAAGTGTAACGTCCTTTGCATTCAATAGAGTCACCACCTACGTCTTAAAAAAAATAGTGGAAGAACTTTTTATCGTTGAAATTATTTGTGTAAAATCAGGCGACTTAGCCGGTCTAAGACAAGATGGCTGTCTGGCTAGACTCTTAGAACTTGCCGCAAAGGCCCTGAACCACAAGGGATTGAAGAAGGGTGGAGGCCTTTGCCCCTACGATAATAACGACTAAATAATAATAAAAATGTCTACTTCAACTCTTTTGATTTTGGTATTGAGAGGATAGATTGGATTAGACTTGGCAATAACATTTTTATCGTCAGGTATTTTTCTCCCAAATTGATTCTATTAGTATGGTCGATTTATGGTAATGGATTAACAAATAAGCTTCTAAGTTGCCTGCACGTCAAACGCTATTCAAAAAAAGAAATAGTGTATATCTTATAATTAATTAGGAATAAAGGACCTTATTATAATTATGATGTTATCAATATGCGTAGGAATATTCAATGTGTACCGTTTGAGTCGCAAAAGCAACGGATCTGCAAATACATTGGATTAGTCACATCTCCGGTTTTTGATATCATAGATTTCAAGACTTCTTAGTATATGAATAACAGTTTCATAATCATCTTTTTCATATATACATATTTAGATATCATCTTCAAAGTTAACTAAACTTTGATGGTCTTATTAATAAAACTCGCGATGGAGCTTAACACGGATTAACAGATTCTAATTTTAAATTCTCCATAAAAGAATTGAATATAGAATCTGCTAAGCAAACTCTAATCATCGAGATTTTTATTAATAAGGCCATGGAGGTCTAATTATGTATCTCCCTCTCGATTCGAGTAGCCACATTCAATTGTTTCCTATAAATATTTTTGTTTAATAGTGTCTTGGCGGTTATAGCAATAATGATTGTATTTGAACCAATTTGTCGGTCGTTGGCCGACCGGTCCCACCTACACTGAATTACAGATAATGTCCTGCTGTGTTATGAATCAGGCAATAAAGTAATCTTAGATTTATGAGTGTAGGAAGACTTCTGTTAGAGGTATTAGGTGCTTGCTTGTCAGCAGTGATAGCCGTAGAAGCCTGTATAGCTATAGCTTGAATGAAATATTTGTTTCATATGATAAGTTATTGTGTAATCGTGAACAGTAGGTACCCATTATCCTCATGATTTAAACCATATGCAATGGACACTGGTTTCGAAGGTGTCGCCTTGAGTCCCGGGGTCGATTCCCGGACTAGTCAATTTAGAACACCGTCTCGGGTATTGCGTTAGTTTGCGGTACCTTTGTTGTCTTTGATTCCATAACATAAGTTCTTTGCTTTGGGTTCAGAGCAATGTATGTGATGTTGTCCACATTTATTTATTATTTATCCTAAAAGCTAAAACATGGTTTTTTGTTTGAGAATGAGATTTTCACACGACACATTTTTTGCGCCACCACAAACCGCATTAGGTACATTAATTGTTAATTGTTACTCATATACAAAAACAAGCTGTAATGGAAAGAAAAAAACTATATTTAATGGTACCTATAAAAACTTCCCCAATTAAATTATGAAAAGGGCAGGACGAAGAAGAAGACGACTTAATTTCAATAGTAACAATTTTATTTAACTAGCTATTTATTCGTTCAAACTTGAACACTAGATAGTTTTTTATGTATTATATTTTTCTTACATTTTTATCATGTAATTTTTTCAACTTTGATCAACGCTAATTGTGTTTTATCGCAAACATAAAACAAAGGAAAATGAATAAATTTTCTTTATTTTATGTTAATCATAAAAAGTTAGGCGCGTTGAAAAAGTTTTTACACAAGTTTTTACCCCTAAGGGTGAGGTAAATGGCTGAATATAATACTTGAACAGGAAAATACTATATTTCATAGAAAGAGTGTATACACAGGAAGACCTTTCAAAGCGGCAAATTCCAGGTATTCTGCGACACAGCAAACCCTTGGAGTACAATCTTTTATATTCTCTTTTCTTGAAACGGACGTTTTTAACGAAGTACCTATTTACATTGTCTAATTATATTAGAACTATTATTTTTTGATGCCATATTTTAGGTTTTATGTTTTAATTAGATTTGTTTATTTTGTTATTTATTATGTGTATATATAGTTAAGTTTCTTAAAATTAAATGATGTATAGTGAAGATATGTGCAATACGATTGTACGAATATAAGTCACAAGACAGACTACGTCTGGGTGACTAATGGCTGATTTTCCCAACGCTAGATAATTTTATCCAACGAATAATTAAAATTTATTGACAGTTACATTACATACAGTCAGATTTCAATTTTACTCCACGAATAAAAATTATCTGGCATTGGTAAAATCATACCTAGCTGCGGGATCTACGGGGGATCATGGGCCAAACATTTGTGTGATCAATAATAAATGTTTTATCCATGTCTGGATGTTCTTAATTTATTTGGTTTTAATGTTTGTCCCCCTGCAATGCAAGGTTTAGATTTAAAAGTGCGGGATTCTTTCTTAAAAATAATAAATAAATAGGTACATTATTTTTATTCTACAGTTGACTACGCCTTATTATTAAGAGATTTATTTACCTGTCCAAATGATTAATTTTCGTGTTACACAAGTATGAGTAACAAGTGACCTTAATGGCAGGTTGTATAGAAACTCTTGATATCCGTGACATCTATGAGTCACCTTGAAATATTTGAAAGTGGGTTCGTCATTGGTAAACACACTCCTTGAATAGTGTTTCTTATTTAACAAGTACCGACGGAAACACGATGTTAGAAAAAAAAAATAGTTATGCAACGTCTTGTTTTTTAGCTACTAAGTACATACTACAGAAATTATAATACTGAACAGTTAATCGATTAGGAATACTGTAAATGATAAAGTTAATCAAGATGTTAATTCTACTTACCAATTTATTACACTACAAGCGTGATATAACTTAACGAACACGTTTTTAGCATTTTATGTACATTACTTAAGTTGTAGGTATTATGAGAAACGTCATCGTGAGTCACAATGGCAGCTACCTGAGACCAGAATGTGACTGAGTCAGCAAATGAATCATCTCAGCAAACTGATGCCAATCATTTGCATGTTAAGTTAAAACAAATGTTTAACGATTAATATTTAATACATTTGTTCAAACTTTAAAGGATCTTTGTATGTTATTAAACTTAGTTTAGTTTTAAATTTTATCATAATTTTGCGAATAGATTTTGTTACTACTAAGTACTTTAATTAATGTATGTTGTAAGTTACATAGTAACGCTTGATTTCAAAAAACCTATTTACGAATTATCAGATTTTAATAAATGAATTAACAAATTAATTAGTTTTGTTACGTACCTATTAATTAGTATGTGTTTGACGTAAAGTAATTGCTTTGGTAATTAAAATATAATCATTTTGCTCGAATCACTGCCCGATTAGACTCACATGAAGTTCATGTTACGTTTATACTGGTGTATTTTTTCTTGAGGTGTTTACTATCTTATATTGTAAGTACTATTTAAATTGTAAGGGGTAATCTCGGGATCTACTGAACCGATTTAAAAAATTCTTTCACCAATAGAAAGCCACATTATTGCTGAGTGTCATAGGTTATATAAAAAACCGAAAAATAAAAAGGCTTTTACGTGGTATTCCGTTTTGCAAAGTGAATCGGAGAAAAAACGGTCGAATGAAAGCGTTTCTTACGAACGCTGCCTTAACTATGAAAGATATATTTTTGAGTTCTAGAGAAAAGATGTGGAGCTTGAAAATGCCTACAAAAAAGTCAACGACAGCATATGTTTAACTTTTATATTTTAGTTACAAAAATTAGTTTTTTTTAATATTAGTATAGATAATTTAATTTTTAATATTAATAAAATAATTTAAATCGTTAGGTCATATGTACTAAAAAAAGATTATTAACATTATGCCCAACGAAGTGGGCACGGGTCAGCTAGTATATAATATAATAGATTATGAAACTGGTGTAAGAATGTTTAAAAAAATTGTTTATCCTTAGCACAAGAGGCTAAAAGTAATGGCAGTTTACCCAGATTATAAATTATTGTAGGTACCCAACCACAAAACGTCTTGTATCAGGCCAAATTCCATTTTCAAAGGTCTACGATGTCCCTTATATGCCCCAGGGACCCGTACTCCAAAAAGTTCGGTAAATGGTCCCCAGCTTGGGGTCATTTTATCAGTATTATAGAGATATATCTAACCTAGTTCAAAACTTTGAGTAAATATAAACATAGACTTTACATCACTCTTGTGAGTTGTGTGGCTGTTTATTCAGTAAATGGGCAATAAATGTCTGGGGGGTTGAAAATGTCTTAAATATTACAGGTAGGTTTTGATAAAAGGTATCGTATGTTATGGGAAGATACTTTATTATGATTAGAGTATATTATGAACTAGTACTCATTTTATGACTACCTCAATTCCCACGAATGAAGAAGTATTATAGAATTATTTTATTATAAAGTTTTCATTAGCAGTCTAATGCCAGTCATTAACATTCGCACGAATACGCAAACCCAAAAGTGTAGGACAACATTTGCAAATTATCATTTCCAAGCTGTCTCTGTTTTTTAACAGACATCAAAGCGCGCGAATCTTGATCGATTATTTGCGCGCATGTGAGTGACCGGGGTAAGGCCTCGATTTATAAATTAAAGGCTACTATTTTAATTATGACACTTTTAATCTTCAAAGAAGTATTACTTAAGAAGCATGATATCGTTTTGATTGGTAGTATCCCGGCATGACTAAGGATGTAGCGTTGGGTAATGGTGTTAACTAATTCATCAGGTAAGCGCTTATCCGTTATCTGCTACCCCATAAAATCAACTGAACTGAATTTTTCATACCTCAATTTGAAGTAAAAATAGTTTAGCAGGTCATCATCTTAATACGTATAAAATGTCTGCCATACATCAAACTCACCATCATAATAATCGGCAAATAATCGAGTTCAAATCGATACTGATAGCTTTGCGATTAACCTATATCGAGAACTTATTCAATTATATCGATATTATATGATCTCGTTTGATTCGATTTTGGGAGTTAGTGTTGGACGCTGATGTGATAAGTACTTATATGATTGATGAAACTTGGTACTTTTTACGTATTTTGAGAATATCGTATAATATGTTATTTTAAGATTAATAATAATGTGTATTATGTATATAAACGAATCCCGATTTCCTTTGGTCACTCCATAACTTCCGCCCGACTGCACGAAATTGGACAAAGTTTTTATAAAAGAAAAGAAACAAAAACGTACCTATGGAAATGTTTTAAAATTCTCACACCACCCCGCGAAGCGGGGGCAGCTAATTTTAGATAAATACGTAGAAGTGGTGTTTTTGTATAGTTAAAACCTCTTTCTTTTATGGAAGTCGGTTAAAAAAAAACACAGCACAGGAAAACTGTTATGCTCGGTGGCCATTTTTTCTCTTAAATTCATTAAAATAATTAGGTATGTTTTTCTACTTTCCATTATATTATGAAATAGCATAAGTATCTTAGTTTTTTCATTATGATAAGTAAACAGAGTTAATTAATTACATAAAAGCATCGTGCAGCACTGAGTGGTTTAGAATTAAATCATAAATCATGCCTTTATTATTAAACCCTAAAAGGTCTTAAGATATGGGTGTCTGTATTGGTATTATTAGGTTTTCCTGCATTAAGAACTCCTTTTTATAAATAAACGCATTTTAACAAACACGAAAGAATTTCGTCGTTATTTTTTTTAAAGTAAAACAACCAGTTTTTTTAGATAACTAAGTACCTACACAAGGTTTATAAATCTTAATTTTTGTTTAAATATTTTTGGTTTGAAATAAATAGAAATTTAATAGTATCGTATTTTTTAATCTTTCTTAGATACGATTTCTTACAATTCAATATTGGAATAAAATAATACCTATATTACGGCCCAGACAGACATATTTGATGAAAATAATATTCAGTCAAGCATATAAAATATCAGTTTTTCAAAATGAAACAAAAGGTTAATGTAGTCAAATCAAAATAAATGAAACATCTTTATATTATTTGATTGTATTTTTTGATTTTCATATATCATTCATCTTCACGTGTCTATCACTCGTTTACCTTTATTTCTTTATTATAACTACGCTACTTAAACCTACACAAAGACTAACATATATCCCATCAAATCATTAGCCAGTGCTAGAGAAATATTCTAAGAGACTGCACGGATAGCAGAGTGGTCACAACGCCAATTACCACAGTGAGCGACGTGCCGCGGGTTTTTTCCCCGCATGGGACAAGCATTTGTGTGATCCACAATTCCGTGTTCTAAGTCAGACAAAGATTAAATTCCTTAATGCAGGAAGCATTTAAAATAAACAAACAGAAAAAATACTCATTCGTAGTCACCTTTATTTTAACCAAATAAGGACCAAACTACATTGTCTTAACTTTAATGCAATGTATCTAGTCAACAAAGTTTTTTGTTTCGCTAGGGAAAAACTCATCATGCGATATTGCAACGTATACTTATTGAGGATAGGGGTGTGAATTCCGTGATGATTTGTAACAGTGATGGTAAGTATAAGTGGTGTTTACATCGGAATGGCATCAGAATCGCAAATGAAGGAATTAAGTGACGTGAAAACATTGTTTTGTTAAGTATTTGATGTGCAGATTCTTGCCTGCTTGTCAATCTTGGCGATTATTGTAAATAAGTTGCAATTAAGTAAGACTATAATTGTAAATCCTAAATTTTTTACACAGGTTTTAAAAATCATTATTTTTATAAGATTTTGGGATACTAGCTTTACCTGTCCAATTGAAATAATAAATTATTTTGATTTAAGCGTAGGTATCTGATATGGTAATAAGATGTTTTAATTAAATGAAGAAACTGCAGGTGGTCGGTGAAAATATGCAGATCTTAACTTAATGGCGCACCTAAAGATAACATTGTTACGCACTACATCATTTCTTTTTCATTTTTTACATTCAAACCAGTTTCTCTAAATTAAAAGACTTGTTAAAAAAATATGTTATAAAACATAACACTAGACGTAAACATAATAAAACAACTTTAGTACTTACAAATCTATACTAATATTATAAAGCTGAAGAGTTTGTTTGTTTGTTTGTTTGAACGCGCTAATCTCAGGAACTACTGGTTCGAATTGAAAAAATCTTTTTGTATTGGATAGTCCGTTTATTGAGGAAGGCTATAGGCTATATAACATCGCGCTACGAACAATAGGAGCGGAGCATAAATGAAAAATGTTGCAAAAATGAAAAACCGTTGAAACTAAAACACGCGAACAAAGTCGCGGGGGACAGCTAGTAATATAATAAAAAGTCATGATTCATTCTCTAGGTCATTGGTTCCTGAGCGATCGAAGAAAACTCCAATTTTTTGTTGATATTTACAAGTTGTCAACTCGTCCGTGACTAAGTTAAATCGTTCACTAGCGTAACAAATGTGGATTTGCACTGATTCCCGTACAAAAAAAAAAAACAGCAATACTTGTGTATTTATAATCTATGTCGGCTAAGCTGGGAAAGTTTTCTACAATTTTAAATGTGAAAATGAAGGAGTAAAGTATCTACATATCCATCTATATATCTATACTAATATTATAAAGCTGAAGAGTTTGTTTGTTTGTTTGTTTGTTTGTTTGAACGCGATAATCTCAGGAACTACTGGTTCGAATTGAAAAATTCTTTTTGTATTGGATAGTCCGTTTATTGAGGAAGGCTATAGGCTATATAGCATCACGCTACGACCAATAGGAGCGGAGCATAAATGAAAAATATTGCAAAAATGAAAAACCGTTGAAACTGAAACACGCGAACAAAGTCGCGGGGGACAGCTAGTATACTAATATATAAGGCTGAAAAGTTTGGTTGTTTGTTTGAACGCGCTAATCTCAGGAAATACTGGTCCGATTTGAAAAATTCTTTCAGTATTAGATAGCCCATTTATTGAGGAAGGCTATAAGCTATATAACATTACGCTGCGACCAAAAGGAGCGGAGATAAATGAAAAATGTTACAAAAATGAAAAACCGTTGAAACTAAAACACGCGGACAAAGTCGCGGGAGACAGCTAGTATTTATTATAAAAGGATAATATTTAAATCCTAATATCTGCATGCATTGTCACGCTAGATTAGTGTTTAGTTGCACATTATGCTCTATTGGGCCAAAAATCTTCAAGGGCATCGTTAGAAGACCCTACCAAAGTTTAATCACTATTTGATCAATGGTTTATGACAGCATAGAAGACGAACATACAAACATTGATCTATATTTATATGTATTGATAGATAGATTGAAATTTGGTTTATATTTCTCTAGAGAATTAGGAAATACACATCATTTACCTTAGTACGTTTATGTCATAATTCAACCCTCTATAGAGAAACCATTATAACCGATCTTATATTAATCGTCTACCTAAACATAACCCAAATATAAAGGGTCGGCTTGTAGTACCTACAGTAACTTCCAAAACCATGATTTTACACTTTCCTGTAATATGACGTCATAGGGTTTTTACAAACGATAAACATTTTACCTTACGGGTACGGAAAAATTCTGAATCATTCGATAAACACGCGAACTCATAAATAAATAAAGGTGGACAACATCACGTACATTGCTGTGAACCCAAAGTAAGTAGTTAATGCTTCTGTTATGGAATCACACTCAACGAGAGTATCACACCCAGACCCGAGACAAAGTAGAACATTGACCCGTCCAGGGATCGAACCCGGGACCTCAGAGCTGGCGACACCTTGATTACCGGTGTGTACGTTACTCGACCACGGAGGTCGTCAATTAACAGAAATATCGTAGTTTGGTTCAAAGCAATCAATGTTCAATCGACACTCCTTAAATGATGTATAATTTAAGAATAAATAGTGGATGTTTGTCGAAGATATTATCTTTAATTTGTGATTCTAATCATTCAACACTCGTATTTGACTAGTTAGTTTGAATTGTAAAGTTCATTCAAGGGTTGTTTTTATACATATTAGATCCAGTCGACGTTAAACAAATAGTGAATCATCACATTGTTATTTTATTTGGTTGCAATTTTAACTAATTTAGAATATTTGACTGTTTTAGACAAAACTCCACGCTTTTGAGTTATGTTGAATGTTTAGATGGTTATTAACTCTAGTTTATTTAGAAATAAAAAAAAACATAGAGCCAAAATCTGAATTTTGGACCTAGGAAATTTGAAAGTGTTCACGACAAATTCTTTGAAAGGTTTTACGTTTCTCGACAATTTGTAACACCAAAAGTATAACTTTTGGTGTAACAAATTGTGCAATTAAACAAGCAATTCACTTAACGGCTACATATTTTATATACGTAACTGATGTTAGTTAAACCAGCTCGTGGTATGTATAATGAATTGAGTTTAACGGAGTGTGTAACCAGCCAAGTGTGCGGGTCGCCGGTTCAATGTTAATCGTGCATTACCTACAGGGCCTAGCAACAATACTGGCTAAATGCCTAAATGGCCTAACTTCGTAGATATATCGACCATCAGGTCTAATCCACTATTGGTTGGACATGTTACGTCATTAATTTAAGCCATTTAAACCGCCCGTGATCGTCCTTTGTTACGCCACAAGCTTGCAAATTGAATATAATACTGAGATCAATCAGGGTTCTGTGTACGACGTAAATAATAATTGAACAGATGGAACTAGATAAAGGTAAAATAATGAAATAACAACTAAAAATATATTATCTTTAACATTAAAGTACGAAAAACGATAGCAGGTTAGGTTATTAATTTTAGTCGTCCATAAAAACTGTTGAAACAAAAATATAAAATTACAAATCTCCTCTTTATATCCACTTAAAGAAAAGAACAATCTCCTATAATAAAACGGTGTTCAACAATGTTTAAGTACGACAATGCCGCTAACGAACCATCGGAAAGAAAAGCGTGACAATCATGTAATTCTTTCAAAAGTATCTCGACTTGGACACACGGTAGATTACAACCTTATCATCAAGAAACTCAGTCATCAGTGTAAGCTTCAATGCGTGGGAAGGTTTAGATCTAGTGTCACTAATATTTTGCTATTATCATCTTCGTTTTGTCACGTTGTCGTTCTATTTTGGGACGAATTTATATTGGATATACGTATAGCTTTATCACCATGACCGATAGCGAAAACTGATTTCCCTATCGCAAATTCTATTTAACTGACCTATAAATACGTGCATAGATATGTACTTGATTTAATTGATGTTTATCAAAAACTTTATCCAAAAATAAACACGTTAGCTATGCTTATCAATCAATAAGAAGCCACACCTAGTCACGTTTTAATACGTACTCCAAAATTATAGAACTTGGGCAAATCCATCAAAGTTATTTAATAAAACGCGAGCGAACACGGAAAAACTTTTGAACGCGAAATTAGACTTTGCTCGATCACTCTTGCGAACATTTCAAACGTGCATTTTGGGAAATCAAAAGAGTCTACTTAGAATTACTAAATAACTTTGGGTTTTTCTTTGAAGATTTGTGTTTAGACATTCGAAATTATATTTCAGAAATTTTTCATTCAAATCTTTTAAGTTTTTTTTTTCTAGCCAGTATTATCCGCTGTTATAAGTTGGTGAAAAGTTATTCGATATGCTGTTCTTAATTCTATAACAGAATAGTATTAAACCTGTACCCACTTGACGAGTGATATTCAAAATGTTTGGAATATTCTGAACTAAGCCTTCACAGGAGAATCAGACGAAAATATTTGCAAGGATTTATCATCACAATGAACAGTAAATACACACCTACGCTATTTCAGAATTCCGAGTACCTTTGACGTATTTGGAAGGAGCCTAATATTTTCTAATAGAAATATTTGTAGTGTTTTTATATATTTTACTATGAAGTATTTAGACTGTTAGCTAACTTTTTACTACATTATGTATGAACATTCGCAAGTAGCACGAATTATTATCAAACCATTAAAAATAATTAATGATGGGTAAGAATAGCGACAAATTTGCAAGTAAACCGAAATTGTTATTTTATTTTTCATTTAATATCTCTTATTAAAGGTAGCTTAAAATGGTGAAATTTATTATTAATAATTTTAAAATATTTACAAACCTAACTATATTATATACAATTAAAAAAAAAACTAAACGCTTAACTAATAAAAAACCCAAAAAAACCTAAAAAAGTATTTGCAAAATATTATTTTATTTAATACATAGGTATCAAATCAAATCCTTGTCGTTAAGGCCATAATGACATTTGTGTCATTGAAGGTTTTTACTGCCGGAAAGTCTAACAAGTAACTAACCTTAGAAAATAGGTCGTGATAATTGACAGTCGACCTATGAGAGGTAAGAGCTTTATTTAATGCATTATGCGTTACAACATTAAAATTCATAACGTTGTTTAAAACCCGTGACATGCCATATTTAATAAATATCCTAAAATTTATTTAAATATCCTGTTACCGCTTTGTTCTTTGAGGACAAAAAAATAATATACACTGACAAATAAATACTGACTGACATGGAATATCCAAAATACGTAAATCCAAACAATATAATGGCATGTGATGAAATAATTTCGTTAACTCTAAATGAAACGATTCCCATTCAAAAACAAAAAAAAATAATGAACCAATTTTATCGGAACCGTTTCGATAGAGTTCCAAATAGTTTGCGTGTGGAATGGCATTTTATCATTTTGATTACTTTTGAAACCTGTGTTCGTGTTGGTTCAATTATATCTAAATGTAACAAAGCACTTTGAAAACGTACCGTTTAATTAAATGGGTGAGTTCTATGCGATTCTTTACTTCTTTGTAGCTATGTGAATTATATGGCAGAGTAGTTATTGATGGTAAAATCTAGTTTTAGTTAGTTAAATATGTTACACAGTACATCACTGACGTTCTATGAATTCAATTATGGCCTACCTGCAATAAGATGAATATGTTACAGAGTACATCACTGACGTTATTTAAATTCTAATATGGCCTACCCGTAATAAGAGTGCAATAATTGCCTTCCATGTCCACATGGGATCCAATACTTGAAAATTATTTCATTCTCTCGGGAACCAATTTGACAAGTCCCAATAAGTTAAAATTGAGTAAATTGCTTCTAATAGGGTTCATAGAGCTATAAGGCAAATCCTTTGAGAATGCTTCAAGTGCTTTCAGAAAACCATGGCCACATGATGCAACTTATGAATCCAACCAAACTACTACAGCAAATATAATATATTTTGTTCACTTATGACATTAGTTGCAGTTGTAATTTTGATAAGACTTTTTTTTCTGCGACTATTGATTAAAAATTGTTTTACTTTATCGAGATTCCTGTTTTTACCAGAAAAAGCAGGGCTGGAAATTGTGTAGCTACGCGTAGTACCGGATGAAACCCAGACAAAATATAATTACCAAGTTGTGATTTAATGCTAGGTATTGATATATCCACGAATTTTGTACACTAAATCGTCTGTGGTCCAAATTTTAGTCTAGATCAAAGAGATATACTATTGAAACCAAGTAAATACAGATCTCTAGTTTGTAATTAAAATCAATTAATTCTGCTACGCGTTATAATACAATTAAACCAATTACATTGAGTTTCATGTATCTAGAATTTTCGTTTAAGATTTTCTGTGAAATAGATCAATGTACGAAAATTCGAAATTCCAAATGATTACAGGGTTAGACTTTCGTGTAAATTAATACCTAAGAGGTGAAATATGATTAAATTACTTGTTGGTATTTACTAAATCGAAGCTGGAGTTTTTTTTTCTTGAAATAACTAATTATCCGTGAAAACTTGAAAGGGGTTTGGATGGAAGCTGGTGTTAAGTTGATTGAAAATTATCATTTATTATATCAATCATACTTCGTGTTTCCGTAAAACATTAAAACCAGTAATATATGCTCTAAAAAAACAATGATAATTATAATCAAATAGCAACTTGGTCCACTGGTTGAAATAATGCTTATGCTTGTTGATGTTTAAGCATTTATAGGAAGCCTTTAGCTTGATCAACAGACTGTAAAAGTTGGAAGAAAGTATATTATGTATTTAATTATATAGGTACTAACAACAATGTAGACATTCATTGCTACAGTCCATATTAAGTAAAGAAGCATTTCAAAAGAAACATAAGTTGCACGGGTTTAACGCAAGTTTTAAAAAATATACAAAAGAAGAACGACAAAAATTGAATGACCCAAAAAAAACGAATTCGTCGAATCGATTGGGACAAAAAGTGTAGCAATTTGACTCACTTTCGGAAAAGTACTGCGGAACAGATTTTCAGGTTCATTAATGTATTGTCTACCTGTGCGAAGCTAGAACGTTCATAAATTAATGTATCTTACTGTAAATGTCTATTATCACATCAAACATTTAACTTGAAAAAAGACTTAAATTGTTTTCTGGTGTCTTCAAATGAATATTATTTAGTTATTTAATCGATTGTTTATATCAAGCAAGCAATCACGTTTTAGTTTTATTTATTGTTATCAATATACTTAGATTTTATTTCTTGGAGTTAACTTTCCTGAATGTCATCGTATAGCCGTAGAGTAAACATAGACAAACATAGAGTGCGCGCATCGCTAGTAGCCCGTTGTGCCGAGCGTAAACAAATTTTAGCTGTAAGTACTACGCTCGTTTACTAATTTTCCGTGCGACGTCAGGCGTTTATACGAAAATATAGACACTCGAAAATAATATTGATTTTTTAGGGTAATATTAGGTTTTGAGATAGTTTTAATAAAACGGCGCGCACTGTTTTGACACTAATTTTACTATTTTACTTGTTCCTACAGTTCATACTCGATATGTGCACTCTGTTATTTTTTTTCTTTAAGAGTACATCCTAATGTTTTTGACGACCTCCGTGGTCGAGTGGCGTACACACCGGTTTTTAAGGTGTCGCCAGCTCCTGAGGTCCCGGGTTCGATTCCCGGCCGGGTCAATGTAGAAAACCACTTTTCTACATTGTCTCGGTGGGTGTTTGTGGTACCTGCGTTGTCTCTGAATTCCATAACACAAGTGCTTTAGCTAATTACTTTGGGTTTAGAGCAATGTATGTGATGTTGTCCACATTTATTTATTATTTATTTATTTAATGTTTTTTTTTGTACAATATACAGTATTTATAAAAGGACGTCGATTAATTCGACCCAATTCTTCTTTAGTAAGCATCAGTAATGAAAAAAATTTAATACTTTATACGACATTTGTAAGCCTCTTTATTATGTCCCTCGTTTTTAATTGCCCAATCAGAGGTAATATTTTTCTATAAACCCCCGAATATATAAATTATCAAATGCGATTACCGAACACAATTTGATTCCTCGGTACCGACTGGACTGTGGACAGAGTAATGGTCGGCTAACCGGCAATTAAACGTAATTGGTATCATTCGTGGGGCGGAGAACGATGCGGGCATTTTACACTGCCATTTACAGTTTAGAAAATGAGCCGCGAAGAGCCGAACTATCTTTGATATTGTTTTTCGTTTAAATACAATTATTTTCTTGCTCTTTCAATAATTTGATTTGTGTGGTACTTAGCACCTGGCGATGACGGATGGGTATCGTAATGAATGACTTAGATAAATAAGGGACAACTCACACACGGCCATCTGATCCCAAACTAGGCAGAGTCTGTATTATGGCAACAAGACAACCGATAAACATACTTATATATTTCTGAATACATACATAATATGGATAAATTTTATTACACCCAGACACAGAACAAACAATCATGATCATCACACAAAGTTTTGTTCTGGGTGGGTATCAAACCCACGACCTCCGGTTTAGCAGTCAGGGTCACTAACCACTAGACCAACAGGCCAGTCGTAGATGAGCAGTAACCATAGAATATTAATATTAAAAACAGCTGGTAGTGTACATGACAGTGGTCTCTGTAACATACCCAATGGGTAGAACAGTGAGATCAATACTTATACTTTCTTGGTTTTTGCCTTTCAGTAAGTCAGTTACAGGATGGCCTGATTTTCTACAATAAGGCTATGGTGAAGTACTACACATAAACGCTGTGACTTCTTTTGTTTTTGCTATCCTTTTCACTGTTCGTGACTGTTGTAAGTGCTAATTATTTCTTCAAACAGGGTCAACGGTTTAACTAATCTAGTACTGAGTATGGCAGTTACTTGGCATTTAGCCAGAAGTTGCTAATCAAATGATAATAAAATCAGCCTCTATCTGTGTTTACTATTACAAAGGAAATAAACAAACGCATGATAGATCTTCTTCACGGAGTTTTGGTGCTTTTAGGATAAAATTTTAAATACTATGAAGTTCATATAGTGTTCTTTATTATAAGTAAGTCCGCTCTAAGATTTACTTACAAAGTAAAACACAATTTCCAAGTAATCTTTATGACATTCAGAAGAGGAAATACGGTAAAATTCAAAATCAAACTTCTGAGAACCCCATTATTGTCTTCTTCCTAAGAAAATTATTAATACGAATGTTTACCTTCGTAGAATTGTAAACTTGTAAATATTTTAATCAAATCTATACTAATATCATAATGCTGAAGAGTTTGTTTGTTTGTTTGTTTGAACGCGCTAATCTCAGGAACTACTGGTTCGAATTGAAAAATTATTTTTGTATTGGATAGTCCATTTATTGAGGAAGGCTATATAACATCACGCTACGACCAATAGGAGCGGAGCATAAATAAAAAATGTTGCAAAAATGAAAAACCGTTGAAACTAAAACACGCGAACAAAGTCGCGGGGGACAGCTAGTACATGAATAAAACAGTCGCAGTCAGTTTTTAAAACGCTTATATTGTAGGACTAATATAAGTTTAAAGAGGGGACACCATTTTAGAGGAATTTGAAAAATAGGTAACACGTCGCTCACCTCCGACCTACCTCCGTAAAGTGCGTAGGGAGAACTGCAGCTTAGCCTACAAAATCGTTGACCAATAGACGATTCGTATTCCACTGTTTTCTTGTCCAAAACTGGACTGATCCAAATAATTTTTGCATAAAGTTTAAATAAAAGGTATATCTATGCTTCTGTCATTTTCTTTTTTGGAAAAATCCTATAAAATTTGTTTGATAGTAGTCGGCAGACGATGACAAAAACGGGCATTTTTGGAAGATCGTATATCTTTAAATGATAATGTTTTAGAAAAAAGGCAATAAAAGGGACATTAAGTAAACTTAGATATTTTAGCAAATAAACATTGCTTCTAGCATTGTCCACGAAAAAACGTCGTTGTTGACAAAAAGCGCCTCGTAACCGAACGGGCTAATCGATTAAATTAAAAACAAAACAGAAACGATAGTAGTACGTTCGTTTAGTTGACGAACAACAACGAATAAGGTATGTCTGCATGAGTAATCATTGAGGAAATTCAAACCTTTCGCAAATGTGAAAGCAGGCGAGAATGCTAATGAACGTATTATGTCATGGTTGTTATAATTTGTACTGCGTGCATTTGTATTTTACGTGCTAATGTAAACGTTAAACATGTAGTTTGCAGAGGAGTTCAAGAAAAAAATTAATACGGGCCGTTATCACTAGTATCGAAGATAGTCAGAAATCGAGTTTAAAAATAATACATCTTGATGTCTAAATGACGAATTTTTATCTACACTGCGTTCAATTGAGCATTGAGTTCAAGTTAATCCGGGAACCGTGTTGCACCCGTGAAATCGCCCTAAATGATGGTTATGTTGCGTTTGTCGAGAAGCAGTCGAATTTTTTGCATAATTGACAATTGTAATGCCATAGTTATCAATAAAAGTGTAGTGCGATGTCTCTGGATCCTTGGATTGCCTTATCATACACTGCTATACAATTGGGTCATCAATGAACGACAGATGAACACTTTATCTGGTATATCTGTAAACGATGACCTAATTGTAACTGTACTGTTGCTTGTTTACCTTTGAAAGTGTGTATCTTTTTTTTATTCCAAACACTTTAAGTGTAGTAAAAATAGGCACTGAGAAACAGGCATTAAAATCTTGTTGATGGCGACGGTAGAGCATTATAGTTTTGATCCGTATTCGTTGCCGTAATAGATCCGTATTATAATAATATTTAGATAATTATGTATAGTTCAAAATCTTACACTAAGATCTCACATTGCATACTTCAGAGAAGACAAACTAAAAAGTAATCAGCAGCAAAAATAACCACGTGGTTATGTTATTGTAATAGCTCCGAGCATAAAATATGAAACGTAATAAAATGAGTAATGAATAAAGGCACAACAGCAAAATACCAACAACAGTACATAAACTCATGTAAATGAGCATCTTGAACAAAAACAATGCCTTCTCTGACTCTGTAGGTAGCGAAAAAATGACGCTCTTGTTATTAAGTGTCAAGTATCTTGCAGAAACTATGACGTGAACCACACACGATGTGATCAAACAAGGTCCCAATGAATTTATACAAATGCTTTTAAAAGGTAAAGATAAACGACACACTGTTTTGATAACAGACGGTGGCGGTGTTTACGGTATCACAACTGACCGCACACCATTCACTTGCTACTGTTAACGAAATTGACGCGGTAATTTGAGCTCTATGTACAATAAAATAGAGTGTTAGTATTTGTTTTTCAAGTGTCGTTTAAGTCTGTAGATAATTGCATTGTCAACGGTGGTACGCTCAATATATTGGCCATTATATTGATACGCAAAATGTTTTATGCACGGAAGCTGAATTTGTTTAAAATATATTATTTGCGAATCAACAATATTTATCGGAAAAAGTGGTTTTCTTAAGTCGCATGTTGCGACTTCCCTCGACAGAAAATTTATTGATAGATGGCTAAAAAAGTTAGTAGGTTATGTGTAGTACACAATGGAAAAATAACAATACTGTCAATAAGCAATAGGTTAAACAAATAGTTTGTCGCATGCTTGTATTGAACCGCGAAGCAACTCGTATTAGTCACCGATATGACTATAACTCGTGCTCACGGCTAGTTTGTAATATACCGAACGTGACGGATAACACTAACTATTCCCGCGTCATTTACAATTTTATTATATGGTAGATATCTGCAGAAACGCTTCTTTTATAAATCATATTCGTAGGAAATTTAATTCAAAATCAAAATCAAAAGTCATTTATTTCAAATTAGGCTACTAAGTAGCACTTTTTGAAAGTTAACATATAAGACAGCACCCCGATTTGCCCACCCTTCACCGCTTCCTAAGTGCCCTGGCTGTGGAGAAGAAATGGCGCAACAAACTCCCCAGGAGCACACTGTCATACGGTACGGTTACTCGTACTACATATTAATATTGTAAATACGAACAAAACTCTTTCGGTATGTATGTTTCTCGTTCACTGCTACACCGCTAAACAGATTTTGATTAAACTTGGTAAGTTATAAGTTGAAGCAGAATCCAAAGAAAGGAGACACGGAGGATAACCACACGGTCAGTGCCTCGGGCCAATACTAGTAATAATATAAACGATAATTTGTGCAACTTAACACAATTAAATTTAATGTAAATATGGAGTCGTGTTCGAGTGTGAATTTACCTCAAACCTTTATCTTTCCAGCCTTTTCCAAGCTATGTTGGGGACGGCTTGTAATACCGTATTTTACATGGAACGACTCCCTATCTGACCCATACAATCTATTTTACTGAGTATACAGTATCCCATAGTAAGACTGGACTTAAACTAAAATATAAAGAGTGTTACCGAACAGTTATATCTATCAAAAAGAGTTAATGAGACATCTGGTATACAGTCAGTTTATAAAATTTCAGCTCAAATGAGTTAATTAATTAATGGATTATAGTTTTTCGCACCAATTTATTCGACACCAAAAATCATAACCAGACCGCTGATGTATCTTAACATTCACGAGTGACGAATAAGATATTGATCCTCGCAGTGTGGTGACACGTTTGTTATGATTTTTGGTGTCAAATAAGTGATGCAAAAAAATTAGATATGTATTATTTAATAACCTCATTTCGAAACTAACTCTATACTAGATACACCCTTTTGGTAACATTCTGTATTAAAAATAAAACTTGCAAAAATATAACAATGACAAGATGAGATGGAATCTAAGATGGATGATGTTAATACTATATAACATTTAAATAGTCGTTTACCCTAATCGTAAGACAGTAAAAGTAAGAACAAAACTTTCACCATAACCCTACTTTACCTGTCATCCAAGAATAGCTTACAACTCATAGTTGAACGAGTTGTTAACGAGAAAAATGCGTCATATTTTTCCCATGTAATTCACTTGACGTTCACATGCCATGCAAAACAATTTAGTCTTTATTGGACAGTGTTCTTTGACATTGCAATTTCATAATGGACATAAATACAATAAAAAAAATGTTAGGTTTAGACTGCGACACTTATTGCAACATAAATTTCTTGTGCTCACACTACGACGCTTTCTTTTGTTTGGAGTATGTGTTAAGAAATAAATGTCCTACACTCGAACACTTCTGTTTCCATCCATAGTACACTATCTATTAGTACACTGAGTGTATGTTGCATAGTGTTATAGTTATGTCGTATCATTATGTTCGAGTTAAAATTAAAATTTATTGTTTCTTGAAAAGTTTAGTGTGATATCTATCATAAGGCATACGAATAATAAAATTAGAAATGATTCATAGAGTGGTTTTAATGTTTATTTAAATTGTTGTCAATAAGTTATTGAATAAAATGTGTTTCAGACAGAATTATAGAATTTAATTCAACCTCGTAATTTATTTATAAACACAACTTAAGAAGAAGTTTGCTACAACATTGTATGTAGATGGCGCTTTGGTATTTATTTTCTTCTGCAAATACTAAAATATCGAGTGGATTGTATTTGTCTAAGAACAATTTAGTTAAAGAAAAATTTAAAATAAATTATTATATTTATTTATAATATTTTGAATGATATTTATTTTAAAAAAAATCTGATTCCTTTTCTGCCTAGCCTTTTCCCAAGCTATGTTGCCGTCGGCTTCCAATCTTATCGGATGCAGCTGAATTCCGTATTTTACATGGAGCGACTGCCTTTCTGACCTCCACAACCCATTTTACTGGGAAACACAGTATCCCAAAAATATCAGATTATTTTTATAATTCCTTACGGAAGAAGAATATCATGTTAAACAAGAAATAAAAAAAAGAATTAAAAATAAAGATAAGCATATTATCAAAAACTAAAGGTCTCTTGGTCCTTAAAAACGAAGTGCTAACAACGAACGTTTACACAGATAACCCTAGAGTCAAATAATACATTTATCATAAGACACAAATATTCAACACTTGAGTAAATAATATCTCATTTGTCATAATTAGTCACACAATTTATCTCGTTATAAGGTCGTAGCCTTGATAGAGGTGCTTTGTTGCACGAAGAAACTAATTGAATATTATTTACGTGATATATCTTGCCCTTAAATAGATTGGATGGACGATGCCCGTCTATATTTAGATAAAATACGGGTGGGCCGAGACCGTATTATTTATTTAGTATAATATTCTTAGTCAATGGTCACTATAAAATATGCAAGCAGCATTTATGTGATTATTTTTACCACCATTAAAATAAGGGTTGTTATAAGTTAAAGTGTGTATCTGCGTGTGTACCTGATCGAATGAACCGATTTTAATACGGTGATCGAGATAATTTTTAAGTTTCATGAAATTGTTTTGAATTTGGACGGATTTGCAATTCATCTTTTGGCAAGTAAACGCAGCTGCCTTTTATTTCAAATATTAGAAGTCTTGAAGACACGTTGGGCTATATAATCGATATCTTTTTTTATAACGCAATATGGATTCGTACTGAAAATATTACTAACGGTAAAGATGCTACACACTATGTTGCGAGCAAATAAATACTCCTTCTTATTGTTTAAGATTTCCTTACAAACATCATAACGATTTTTATCTATTTAGGAGGAAGCAGAGCGAGTTAATAGAGTGTCCGTTATTGTAGCTTGTAACAGCTGATCGCTATCACTTCATTAATTGTTGCTTTGTAATTAATAATGCGGGCTGAATAGGAATAAACAAGAATAAATCGGCACCGCAATTTTGAGTTGTTTAAGTAATATGTTTAAATGGTAAACTTATTAATACGTTTTAAATATTAAGTATTTTAATATTTAAGCAAGTACCAGGAGCACCGAAATTCGATGAATATAATAAAACCGACATATAAAAGAAATACTGTTAGCACCAACATCGCCTATACCCTCCTAGTTAAAATGGAAATGTATAATACTTATTATGTCTTACATATACACAATTCTACAAGAATTTCGTCTTGCTTTTTTCCGGGTATTGGACAAATTACATTTTATCACTCTATTACGGCGTTCAATTACCTTAATTCAGTATGTTAACAAACATAATGGCCCAACCATTACTTCTTAATGTTGATAAAGTCTAAAAAAACAACCTATCGACGAAAAGGCGCCTGGAAAATTATTCTTAGGTTGGTCAATGTATAACCTTAGCTAAATGTGTCTGTTCTGAAATTGGATTAAAACATGATATTGTATCGATAGATAAAGACATTTAATCTGTGAAGTCCAGAAAAGAGAATATTATTCTCGAATAAGCTTAATAAAATAATGTTGAAAAAATAGCCAGCTTAAAACAAGTTTTCTTTAGAAACTTTGGTGGCATTGTGCCCACAAAATGGCGATATGCTTGTCTTTATTACGTTAGAATTATAACGTTAAAAATATTACGTTAGAATAATATTATAAAAAACAGTGTAAAGAGGAAGCGGAACAAGTCAATGCTATTGCCATAATAATAATATAATAATGTCTTGGGATATCACATACGGCCATCTGATCCCAAACCAGACACAACCTGAATTATGGACCCCAGACAACTGAAAAACATACTTATGTAGGATGGCGTAAATAAAACATACGAAACTCAAATAACTCTTAAAATATATTTTTTACTCTCCGATAACGTTCCGTTTCCCACTTTTATATATATTTCTAAATACATACATGGTATATATATAAATTACACCCAGACACAGAACCAATGAACGTGCTCATCACACAAGTATTTGTCCTGGGTGGGAATCGAATCCACGACCTCCGGTTTAGCAGTCAGGGTCACTAACCACTAGACCAACAGTCTGTCAATAGTATTTGATAGTCTCAAAACGAAAGTATTTGACCAAAGCTCTACCGCTAAGCTACCCATAAGAACTAACTATCAAAAAATTACAATAGTGGTCCAGCTTTTCGATCTGGAAATTGACATTGTTTCATGGGAACGGGAACTACAAGGTAAAACCCGGAGTTAAGCAAGTTCTGTATAAATTTATACGCTACAGAATTGTTATCGAAGAAAAATATAAACAATACATGACCTTTTATTTCCTACATACCGGTGATTAATCGCAACATTGCACTCTAGTAATACGTAATTGAAGTTCCATACCTATTTGCTGACGTCATTTTATACTAACAGTTAAGTAACACTTTGTAGTGTATGGTTAAGACCTTTGTCAACATACTGAATGGACCCTAAGTATGTCTTTTTAAAAAGCTGACTCATTTATTTCCTTTTAAAAAATGTATGAGTATATTATGTTTAATGTTAGAAAGAATTATAAAGATGTTAAATTACCATATTATTATAAAAAAAATCGAGTTTAGCAAGAAACATGAATCATCCCAAATTGGCTCTAATCCCAGATTTCATGTATTAAGAAATAAGTACCTAACTTTAAAATTTAGATAGGTACAAAGGTTTTTTTACCGTGATGAACAACTTAAAGGACCAGTGAGGGTGTGTAAATAGTTCGTTATATAATAATATTATACAGCATGAAACTTTCTTAATAATAAGATAACACGTATTTGCATAATTATAATATTATGAAAGTGCTAACGGACCCATTTTCCTAAAACAAGTTTCAGCATAGTTTTAGCACTATAATCGTGGCTGCAATACACCAGGGAATGTTTAACACCTTCATTAATTTGTGCTAAGTGGAGTTCATGTGATCACTTTGCATGCGCCACGTGCACTATGCATTAGGTATCTGGATACAATGGCGTTTCACACAGGACGAGAAAAACGCAGCGATGTATTTTATAATTATACTGCTGTGTAACACCAAAAAAAAATATTCTAGTCGAATTTCTGCTCTCAGAACGGCTTTCGAATAAGACTTCAAAAAATGCTGGTTACTTAGCCTTTTACAATTTTTTAATTTTAATTCTGCGTTAATAAATTAACTCACTGTATTGCGAGCGGTTTCACAAATATTTAATTGACATATACAAAGAACGTCCAGACTTGGGACAAGCATTATTTTTTAGATCAAACCAATGCTTGTCTCATGCGGGGATCGAACCCGCAGCACGCGCACGGTGGTAATTAGCGTGGTGACCTATGCCACTCGGCTAACCGAGCAGTCTAATGTGTTATATTAATGCTATTAACCTGTTACAACTGACCCTTTTAATGGGCAAATCCGACTCCAATTTTTAATAGGAAAAGGCAACCAACATGGTGATAACTTCTATAATGATAATGTTAAACATTTGACGAACGCCTATGGAACGATATTTAAAATGAACAGATAACAGTGGTCTTAAAATCATTTGTTTCTTATCAAATACTATGTAAGTAGTAGGCCCTAAACAAATAAGTTATGCAAACTATTGTATCTTAGTTGCGTAATAACAACACCTGTATCAAATCATTAACAATCGTGGAATGTAGTAGGTGTAGAGTACATTCCTCGTATGTATATGTGTATCTAATCACACGCATTATTAGTAGAGATTGTTTACGGATCGAAAAAGGCAAAGGAATGTAAAACAAGATGGTAGTCATATTACTACTCGAAGTTATAATCACGTACTTATCCTATTAATATAACAAAAAGTTTTTTAGAATGGATTTATATTGCTTACCTACTCTTTCACGCAAAAAGAATTCAAAATATTTTTATGAAATTTGTCACACAGATAGTAATGTAATAAGATTAACACGTGAATATCTACTTTTATCCCAATAAGTCCATGGGAACGAAAACTACTTTGGCACAACAGTCAGTAGCAGCTAGTATGAAATAAACTCATGTGTACCTACTTAAATTAATAGATAACTTAGTTTTTGCTGGGACCTGTGACAGCCAGCACTAATTTAGCTTAGCTAAATGAACTAACTAAACTCAGCTTGTAGTGTGAAAAACGCCGCATTGAATAATAATACGAGCGGCAATTCTCGCATGGTAATACCTTAACACTTGTCGCAATTTTAAATGGAACATTTTACTGAAATTAGCTAATGTTTGCAACTGTATCGAGCGGTCGTCTGACATCTATTATTACAGTTCTAAGTACTTATCGTTTGTAAGTATTCTATTTACTTAATACTATTCAATAGTTTATTTAGCTAACGCTTGAGTTTCGCTCTTCATTTATTTATTCATGTAATCATTATATATACGTGAATGATAGAATAAATACATATTTGCTTATATAGTATAATGTATATTGTGAGTACGATAACAATATTAGTATATAGTTAATTGCTAAGCAAATTAAATTACGTATTCATTAGTCTTTTTTTATGAAATATGCAATAATTATATTTTTTTTTATAAGGTCGTTGACAAATGTGTGTTAAAAGCTTTATATATATGAAATAATTACATAAATCTAGGTATATTAAATTCAAATGTGAAAGGAAATTGAAGGTAAATTACACAATCATTTATTTTTATTAAGGAAGACTATTGAATAATTCGGTATTCTGGGTTTACGTAACTGTATATTTAACATAAACACGTGCCGGTGTTTGTCCTATGTACAATAACATAGATAGGACAATACATAAATTTGACTACCTTGAATAAAACGTAGGTTGACCTGAATTCAACGCAAATTAATACACAACATAGGTAAAACAGAGTTTTAATATGTTCAACAGTTACAATAATGTGGCCTGAAATAATAGTATTGTATAGTACTTATTGTCGAAAGAATTGTGTTTTTTAAATAATACTAGCCAAACCAAGGTGTGCCTACTTGACTGTAGGTTTTGTAAGTACAAAAAGAAGATTATTGGATACAACTATGTACCTATCCCTTTTTAGTACAAATATTAGAATAACGTACAAATATTGGTCCAAGTTTTGGAAATACAATCGAACAGAATGATAATACTTTGAATTTGAGTATTACTTTTAAAATCAAAATTTGATTTTCATAACTGCACATACATTTCACACAAGATATACTTCACAATAACGTGACTCCAACGGAATAGGTACGCTTTTCAGCGCTGAAAATCTACGACATTCATAGGATACTTACAAAGTTTTCATCAAACATTTACATAAAATAATTAGTAGATACAAAAACATAGCGTGCAAAAATTCGTATGTACGTATAAAACGAAGTTTTCCAGCTCATTTTATCATTTTTTAGACTTCTTTATTTCATAAACTGTTCATTGCAGATCGTTTACAGATGAATTATTAGGAAGCAGATGTACAAGCAATATAATGGAGAGGCAACAGGAAAAATAAACTGTAACGGATTAAAAACATAACAATTTATCGTCTTGATTGCGAGAGTGTCGTTATTTATTTGTTTCAAACGATTATTTTTCCTCGCTCTAGACAAATTGCCTCAGATAAATTGGTATAAGAGTTGGCCCAAGTTCATAATCTCTATACATTTAATCAATATAATTTTATTGCTTTTAAAATTAAATTTGAAGATAACTGGACATTTTTTATGAGTTCCGCAGTTTTTACGTTAAAGAGCTATTTTGAAGGGATGTGTTTTCCGCAGACAACACGTGGAGATCAAGTACGAAAATAAGCCTTACTACTTTGGAATTAAGGTGCAATTAATTTTAAAGTGTCACATCTATCCGCTTACCATGAATTCTTAAAGTAGGATTGTTACCGTCGTGTAAGCGAGACGCTGCTATGTGCATTAGTGTGCCGTCTCGCTTCCACAACAGTCCTGCTTTAAGAGTTCATGGTAAAGGTACTGATGTATGGACTAAAATGAGTAGTTTCAAGGAAACCTTTGAACAGAAGATGTCCTAAAATGTTATTTATGTTTTATTTTCTAAATAAACCACACAATTTATGTATGCTTATGACTAAAATATTATATTTCGAGTTTCCCGTTTACAATATTATTTACTGCGTTGATGGCTTTAAATATGTGATATTGCTATAATATGGCACTGGTAGGCTACACGACTCACGACGATTTATGGTAAAGCAAAAAATAAAATAGGTATCATGAATTAATGAGGACCTTAAACTTTAATTAGTTATGTACCAACATTAAAAATGATGTAATATTTAGTTGTATGAATTCTTGTGAGAAAGATTTGAGAGAAATTGGAGGTAAAAGTTATGTTGTTAAGGAAAAATGAAAAATATTGGAGAGGTATTCTTTTTTTTACGTAATTAAAAACTTACAACGGCACGTTGATTTAAAGTGTCACATGACGTCACAAACTGCTAAAATTTTGCCGAATTGCGACGTATCTACTTTCCACTTCTTAATTATAATTCGTTTTATCTAACAAATTTTCCGTAATTTCGTCAAATGAAAAAATACGTGGCTCATGTTTTTTATTATCTAACTGGCGGACTAAATCCTTTTTTACTTTTATTAAAAACATTCCTGTTCTAAATTTAATCTGTTACCCACGTACGTGTATATTGACGTGTGGTAATCGGATCTATAAAAATGTTTGTTATTTTGAACGTGAGTAAGACGGGGACTAAGACTCGGGATAGGAAGTTTCTACCAAATTGGGAATAACTGATTGAGCGCACGTGAGCGTCTGCGCCGACTCCGACGGACATCCGAACGGACGTGTTTATTTATCTTCGAAAGGATATCCTAACGTTTTATTTTTGGAATTATGGTAGTTGAATTGTAAAGGGGTAGACAAGGATTTAAACACTCCTAACAACGACTTTTTTCAATTTGCAAACTATTTTTAGTTATTTTAATTTATTGAAATATCAGGAGTAATTTAAAGTAGTAGCTTTATTACACATCGTTTAATGAGGCCAAAGGATTAAGTATTTCTTGGCTAATATCTTGTTATTTATTCTTCAGTAGTAGTAAGAACAACGAAAAATAAGAAGGTACTATCCACTTAGAGTGTTGGCTATTAGTTAAAGCCTCTTTGAATATAAATTTTATTCCCAAAAGAAAATAGGCCAACATAAGAAAATATATTTTCACTTGTGATCATCAACAAATTATATTTAAAAGTTTAGAAGCTTTGATGAGTAACATGTGAATCTTTGCATTACGAAAATTTTACCGATTTTACCAGCGCTTAGGTTGTCTAGAGCAGGGGTTCCCAAACTTATTTGCTACTGCCTTCTTTGAGAATAAAAAAATTTTTAGAGCCCCCATCTTTTCACCTACTTAAAAACCATCATAACTTCAAATTAAGTTCATTATTGTAAGCTATATTAGCGGAGATTCGATTTTTTTTCTGGGTCCCTCTTGGCCTGCAGCGCCCACAAGGGGGCGTTATCACACACTTTAGGAAAGGCTGGTCTAGTATTCAATTATATGAAGATCAAAATGAACACAACTGCAAACTTATCTGCGTTTGCTGTGTAGATAACTTCTGTTTATTAAACAATCAAATACATTTCATTCATAATTTAATAACGTGTATTGTTATGCATTTGTTTTTTAATTATCAACAGTTCTGTGACTTTCTCAACTTTGTGTTTGATCATTCATTTCGTTTTCAACAAAATTTTGTTAAATTTAATTACTTAGTTCGTAATTTGTTGAATAATATAATTGGTCAATTTGACAGCTGTTGAAATGCTTACAGACTGGAACTATTTACAATTACGCGTGTATTATAAAATATATAATTATATTTTTTAGGCGTATATTTGTATGTATTTATTTTTAATTTTATTGTATTTATTATTTGTATTATATATTTTGTAAACGCATAGGTAATTACTATACTATAAATTGTATTTTGACTATTCTTTTTATTTTTTTCCGTTCGCTTAACTTGGGAAACAGAGCCAGTTTTATCAAAATCGGTTCAGTATAAATACAATGAATTGCAGACATTTTTTTTATTATCATTTTGTAGGTAGTACCTATGTTACCTACGAGGGAGATAAGCTTGAAGCCCAATATTAAGACCAATAAACGTCAATGAGTACCTATTTAACATTCGTTTTATTGCTATCTCTATCCTATATGTCCATGGTCTCAGACCATCTGGAGAAGTAGTCCCTAAGAATTTCATCACGTTTCATTTAATTTGTCATGACGGTAGTAATGATTTAAAAAGCATCAATTTATAAGTAGGCCAAAAGCCAAAGTTAACAAGAGAGGCAGAGCTGCACGTAAATTATAATTAGTAATTTAAAAATACATTTTTTTACTTTAATATTATGAGAGTACTTACCAATTATGTATCTGCAAACGGAAATAAAATTGAAATCCAATATCAATGTGTAGTTGTCGCTTCAAATCCAGGCAAGTAACGCTTGATTTCTTTGAACACGCATATCAGTGTATAATATAATAATGTCACTATTACAATTCTTATTACGTATTTTAACGTTTCTGTCATCACAAAACTTGACGCTCAATATAACTTTCACTTAAATAGTCACGAAAAATTTGTCGTTCGATTGAAAAATGTTCGCGCCAGATTATTTTATTTATCGGAACGCACGTGCGTCTTCGTCGGCGGCATATGTCACACTGACATAACGACGGTAGCGCACAATGCGCTGGCGCACGCATTGTCAATAAAGTTGTACAAATTTAATGGTCTCACGTTAACAGTCGAAAATAAACTCTATCCGCTTACAATAAAGCTCAAAATTGTAATAGAATATTTAAATTTTGCGAGTAAACGGGACAGCATGACTCATTCTACGGTTCACAGCTGGCTGCGTCATTCATAAGTTGTTCTCATTATAATTTCGCCGTTATGACGTCACGTTAGGCGCTACATTCGATTGATTTCGGCAACATTTAGTTGTATTCTTACAATGGGTGACGTTCCTTTATTTGCAGCCGTGAGAATGCATATCCTGATGCGAGTTGATTCATTTTTAATGCCTAGTTTTCTTGTAAGTATTAAGAATAGTCATAGCTACAGATAAATGTTGAACTAAGCTTAACTATTTATATAAATATATTATTTAAACACATACAATGTACAGATTTTGCTAAATATTTAATAAGGTATGTATCTATTTAATAATTTTCACTAAAAGTGGTAACCCTATTGCATATCCGTCACAGTTCCTAATAATATTGACCTAATTATGCTTTCATTAGTTAAATATTATGAGTTAGACTAAAGGGCAGTTAATTAAACGGTAATGTTAATTGTTAATAGTTGTAACAAAAAGCCAGTAGACGCCATTAAGTAATAGGCGTTTGAAACAATGAATGACTTGCTTCCTTATTTATACATGGTTGCTAGGTACGAACTTTATGGTAATGTTTGTACAACATTTTTAATTCAATATAGGTAATTTACTTTATTGTTGCCTTTATTAATTAAAATATATCTTAACTAGCTGTCCCCCGCGACTTTGTTCGCGTGTTTTAGTTTCAACGGTTTTTCATTTTTGCAACATTTTTCATTTATGCTCCGCTCTTATTGGTCGTAGCGTGATGTTATATAGCCTATAGTCTTCCTCAATAAATGGACTATCCAATACAAAAAGAATTTTTCAATTCAAACCAGTATAGTTCCTGAGATTAGCGCGTTCAAACAAACAAACAAACTCTTTAGCTTTATAACATTAGTATAGATAAGAATGTAAAGCAAAGCTTACGTCTTCAAATCATACCTACTAAATGAATGAAGCGAATTTTCGTTTGCATATTGAAACCTATTTTAGTGTTTTTACAAATATCTAGGTATTTTTACTTAATTTATAGGAATAAGTACTTTTAACTATTATCTAACTTTACATTATAATATTTTTGTATTCAATCTCTCAAGCAACCGAACAAATGACCAGCTATTTTAATTATTGGAAAATGGTTTGCTAATTTTTAATATTCTTTTATAGAAAATTCAAGGACATAAATGCATAATAATTTTACTAACACGTATGTCGCGTCCGCGTCCTTAGGTGCACTTACACGGGCACCTAAAATTTGGCAATTCTTTGCAATTTCTATAAAATGTTTGTATTGCCATACACTGCTAGGTGTTGCCGGGACATCATTTTTAACCAAATTTATCAATAATCGCGCAACTAATGGTCCGTGTAAGCGCACTGTTAGACAATACCGATTTATGGTTTTATATGGGTTCAAGTTGAACCATAAGGGCAAGTGCTGATTGTAGTATCGACTTTTTATGTATTGAAAGATACTTGTTTGTTTTTTCTGTTGATAAAGTCTTTGAAACCGATGTCAAAGACTTTCTTCCAAGAAACATCACTATTCTACAGATAAGCTGCAGTCGCTCAATGTGATGATATTGATATTGGTAGATATCTTACTGAGTTCTGTGAGACTGGAAATGGATACCAATATATCTAGCTATAGAACATGCTTGCCTAAGTCTGGGTGTTGTTTTTGCATATGATTTGAATGTTTGTAAAACTCCCCGCGATACAATTATTAAATTAAATAATTGTTTTCACAGTTTTCAATCATAATTATATCATACAACTTATATTTATTTCAAAGCCATCTATAAAACCCTTTATTTTAATTTATTGATGTGTATCATTATGATGTAGGAATTAAAAAATAGATACACTTAATAAAAAATAACTAGTTAATTTAATTAATTTGCTTCAAAAAGTATTCAAATAAAAATCCGCAAGCATTGTTAAGTTAACAGGCAAGACGTCTATTATAATAATAAACGTTAATTTTAATTCGGTGTACAATTACAAGCGCAATAATTAAGCAATAACATTACACGGCAGCTTTACGCCTCAAATGTAATTATAATGTGTAACACGAACTTCTATTGGTCATTAAGTATCACTCAACGGTGTACTAAATAACCCTTAAGGTGTGATTACACTGGCAATTAAAATGAAATACCGCTTAAGGGTGCACGATAAAAATTAATTTATGCTTTGCTGCTAAATCAGGGCTTAATGGAAGTCCTTTTTGTCGTCTAAAGATAAATACGCTTTAGAATTTATTCGTTGTAAGAGGTATGTAATGTTATGTTTTATGATTTTTAAATAAGATAATTTCGCTTTAAATTTTCTTAAACAGAATAGGGATGCGGAATTTTTTTTTTAACTATAGATTTATAAAAAAAAAATTAAGTATACAATGATGAAATGTTTAAACTTGTTTTTTTTTAGTATGTAAAGGACTGAATAGATATTTCCTTTTCATATCCAGTCCAAAATCCTATTGTTATAGTGTTTTCTGTGTTTTGCAGGAAAAATACCTTTTCTCATACTGAAAGTATTTATAGAGAAGGAACAAGCATTTACCACTATGTGCTAATTTTCCGGAGAAATAGTGATTTTTTTTTTAAATACTTACAATCGTTTAAATTAAGCAGGATTATAATACAAACGACCAGTACCATCAATAGATCATTATTTTGATAAGATTTAAGAATATTACCTGAAACTGATGAGAGAGGCTCGTGGCTAAGTGTAAGCCGTTCGGTTTTACCGATAATATAGGTAAAGCAGCGCTCGCCGCGGTGGGTCTGTGGATGGGTGACCATTTGAAAGCATACCAAGACCCCTCCGTGCTTTGGAAAGCACGTTAAGCCGTTGGTCCCGACTGTCGAACGTTGATTTTTGACAGTCATTACAATTCTGACAACCAGTCTTACTTTGGGAGACTGTTTTCTGTGTGTTTGCTCCATAACCCAGCAAAATGGGTTGTAGAGGTCAGATAGGAAGTCGCTCTATGTAAAATACGGTATTTAGCTAAATCCGGTAAGAGAGGAACCCGACACCAACACAGCTTGAGAAAAGGCTAGACAGACGTGAAACTGATATTTTCTTGCACAAGTTCCATTTAATTCCGTGACGCAAAACTTTACGAATTCGCACCGTTTGACGAATTGAACTGTGGAGACATTCGACACGCCCAGTGATTAATTAAATTTCGCGAATTTCAAGTGAGCATTATGCTGAGAACGGTTGAGTACCCACTCTTTGTGTTGCAACAAAGGTACGTAACAAACCGCTTGGATTCTCGCAAATTGAACGTTTTGTATTTGTCACACTGAATTGGATTGAATTTTATGTAAAGGAATTTTGTCAATCGAGATCCTAAAATAGATGTGTAATAAGGTATTTATTTAATTACATTCGCTTTTTGTTTGTAAGCTTGATATGATACTGACAATAAAGATAGGAACACGAAACCAACCATATTACAATAATCTGTATGTATTTCTCGTGTCACAGTGTTTTGTAACTAAACTCCTCCGAAACGGCTTGGCTGATTTTTATGAAATTTTTCATGTATATTCGGTAGATAGGTTGTAAATTATACTTACTTTTTATACCCCTAAGTATAAGTGCGGCCCTCTCTGATTTTTCATTTATGTGGTGAAACAACGTTTGGCAGGTCAGTAAGTATTAATATAAAAATAATAAACTTATTTTATGTTTTCTTAAAGAAAATATCAACCTACAAGTCTTCATTAAAAATAAGATTAACTACCTAATGTATTCCTATCTCAATTCAGATGAAAACTAATTTGTGTATTAATATTTTACTTTTCTTTGTCGACGTTTCTAATTATATTTACATTTTACTTAATGTAATTTAAGAATATAATATAATTGTAAATGGCGAATATTAGAAAAAGGGACGCCTTAAATACCTACTGTCAGTTTTTATTCTGGTAAAATTGGTAATTAATGATTTTTTTGTATTGCAATATTTATAATTAAATACCAATACCATGACTGCAAATGTAGGCGAGTTGTATAGGCCACTACGCATATTACCATTCTGGGCTATGTGCTGCGGGTTCATTCCCCGCATGGGACAAGCATTTGTGTGATCCACAAATACTTGTTCTAAGTCTGGGTGTTCTTTGTGCATGTGATTTGAATGTTTGTGAAGGTTGTTTAAAACTGTGTGTGTAAAATACTTATCTGTGCATTGTATGTATACTCGTTACGCCAAATAAAATAGTCATTAGGTACCCCGGTGACCCTGTAACTAAAATTTTAGTTTTTTTTTGGTAGTATAATAAATTTTAATAAAAAAAAGTAGAATCGATAGTCAAGTAGAAAGTAGTATAGATAACCCTTTCGACAATCCTCATCTTTCACCCCATACTTTAGATCAGTTTTTAAAAGGATTTAGTTAAATTCTTCTTTGATAAACATTTTACGATCACCCATTGATATCAGAGATAGCAAAAGTTTACATATAAAGGCAATATTCCCTTAAAATTTCAATACGGTTTAGTTTTTATTGCGCGTAAGTGATGTTTTATAGGAGCAGTAAAGTATATAGTACTATATACTACAGTCTGGAGTAGAGAATAAGAATCTGCAATGATGGTAGTATCCAACATATGGAGAATAGAAATTATACAGTGGCAATAAGATTATACGTCTTTGAAGTCGTAAAAATGAATTTGAAGTTTTACTGGAAAATCTTGTCCTGAAATCCGTAGATAAAGCTTAAGTCATAAATCTCGGATAAGGATTTGATGTCTTCTTACTTTCTATGTAACTAGCTAGATTTATTGTATAAAAAAACAGCACCAGAATAATAAAGTATTTTATTTATATAGATATACCAGCAGCATTACAAGTAATTGTAACACTTGTAAAAACTTGCGTATTTGAACTAATAGAAAACAATATGATTTTTGTAAAAAGTGAAAACTTAAATCAAGCTTAATGTAAGTTCTTCATTAAGCAGTTACCATACAGAATATTTAATGCAACTGGTTCTTCACACGATAGTGAGGAGAGGTACTGAACAAAATAAATCTACCAATATAATCATAGTAAAAGAAACCTTAACTAAAAAGGATTTTGACCTGTTACGTCCACCAGTTACAGTACTAAACTTAAATATTCTTTATAAATATTAGTACTAATCAATCAATCATTTTAACTTGTGAAACATAGGTAAACTTATATCTTAAGTTTATAAAGAGTATCACCTATGCTCTGCCAAATAACTTGCATACAAATATATATTTTATAGAAACAATAATTATATATTTTACACTTGTTAACAATATTATACACACACAATTCCGACAGAATACATTATTAAATTAAGTACATATATGTAATTCGTAAAAGCTATGCTAAGTCTATATGTCTATTTAAAACAAAGTCGGGTTACTTACACCATTTATAAGTCAAGAACGGGTAGAAAATTGTCATGATCTTCTATTTTTTGGATTCGTCTCAACCCTGAGTAGCAGAATATCAAATATCGGAAAAAGTAAAAAAAACAAGAGATTTCTTACGGGAACGGGTACTACCTACTTAGGTGGATGAAACCGCGGGGCAACGCTAGTCGCTTATAATTTCCAAGCAACATCACTTGATGTGTATTTGTGGTAACAAAATAAACCATTTTCCATCTCCTAACTTGCCTCCAGTTCAAGTTTGTGACATTACTGTCAAAGTTAAGCAGCCTTTCAAAAAGTTTCTTGAAGGGCCTCTGGTGTGACACTTCATGATTTATTATATGGAATACTTATATAGTAACGCAACCGCTTCGTTTTTAAACAAGAAATAGTTAATATTTTACGCAATATTTTCAGTCCCTTCTGTTTTTGACAATACATAGATAAATGTGTTTGAAACGTCATTCGTGGGCTGGCAAACATGTTTTATTTTACACCATAAATAACAAGAATATAAGTATCATGTCTATAAATGTATTATTTGGTAAAGTTTATTTTAAGCGTACCTAATGTATAACTATTGATTACTAATAACTTACTTTGGAGAATTTCGATCGATATAGTATGATCCTAATTTTATACGGAATCGCACAGCAGCCTTGACTATGCTGAAAGATCAGAGACTATCTCGGTCATCTGTGGAAAATCCTAAAAACATTAACTTTTGTCAATGATATTAAACACAATGTTATCCTTATAGTTACCGACTTTTAAAATCTGATCGCGCAGGTATTTGTCAAAATGTTGTCAAGTTGCACTAATATAAAAAGATAGGATAGGCACGTATGTAAAAGAGAGTTATCATCGAAAACTTCCAAATTTAGACCAAATTCGAGTCCTCAAAATGTGGGCGCGCTAATAACATATTTGCCTCATTTTAAGTAATGTCATTGACGTCTGTCAAATTATAAAGAGACAATTAACTATTAAAATAAATTAAAATTGCTTCAGTCTCGTACAAGACTGCTGTTATAGCTCCAAACCTCGTAAACCAGAATTACTTCAGAGAGATATTAAGGGCATTATGTAGACAATTAAATAAGTCGAACTTTCAGTTATTTTTACCCATTGTTTGACGTTGAGTGGAGTCATTAAATCGTAATTTTCTTCAGCCGGGAAGGAAATGATGGCTATATTTTTCGGCGCATGTTATCACAGCGCACTTAATCATGGGCCCCGTTTATTTTTTGAGTAGTCGTTCACAAAGAGGCGGATTTTACAAAATGGAAAATAAACCTACCCGTTGAGTTTCGATGTCTCCGGAAAAGGCACAATTAAAGCTTAGTAATTTGGCTATTAATCTTACCGTTTGTCAAACGTATCCTTTTACAAATGACTGTGACGCGTGAAGGCCCGATAATAAATAAAACATTTGCGAACAATTTTGTTTGTGGTGAATTCATTTGTGACATGAACACCTCGTAAATTACATGTGATGTGAACTGTAGCAAACATTTAAAAAGAAAAATGCCACTGTTTATGAATAATTTTGTTGATAAATTGTGTTCAAACGTGTCTTTTATATTTAGTTGAATCAGCTTCAGACACCAGATGTCAGCCTTTACTAGATATATATAGTGCTGGTTCCACGAAAAAGTGCTAAATATTTTTGTTAGATTAAAATATTTACTTATTTTGGGGGCGTGTTGCTGTGTAAGCAGTAAAATATAAATTTTTCTTAAAGATCATTTAAATTTTTTAGCATAAGTGGTTAACAATATTATAAACAAATAATGAATTTATAAACAAAATGTGATAATATTATCATAAATTAGTAAAATAATGTTGTTTATCTGAATTATTCAGTTTTTCGTGTAAAGCACATTAGAAGAAAATTCGTTCAAACATATTATAAAGATTAATATATCGTAAAGTGCACGACTATAAAAAAAAATCATCTACTATACTTATATTAATTGCACACATTAATAAATTTAACACTTGAGAAGTTCAATTAGAATGATACAAGTACCATTATTTTATCTCGAAAATAATTTTAATATAGAAATATATTTTTAATAACGCTTTTGAACTCACGCGCCTTAATTGTTATGAATTAAACAACATTCATCAACATTTTTCAAACTATCACTAGACAGAATACTTAATAAACTTTAAATTTATTTTTACTAAAAAAAGTGCGCTTTTTCAAATAGATTGACATTGTGTGCACTCGTAAACATTATTTACAATTTTATCGCAATAAAAACAAATATGAAACACCGTACGCAGTGGTAATTATAATAAATACTTTATAGTTTTATTTTATTTGGTAATAAAATAAAATGTAATGTCACGACGCCCAAACTGCACCATATTGCCTTTTATACGGTTTTTATTTCAGTACAAACGGTTGGTAAAACATTATTGCTGATATACATAGCCTCTATCTACATTATGTCGTGCTAACGATTAATATCGACGCCGGTATATTTGTTTCAATGATGTTAGTAAATGTGACTTTTTAAATTTATTGATTTTAAAGGACTATTATTTGTGCTTTGATGGAGAGTAAGAAAAACATGTAAAATGGCTAAAATGGTAGTGGTGGCCTAGTGGTTCAATGAACGGATTGTGAGCACAAGGTCGCAGGTTCGAACCAATTACAGGCAAGTACCGATGTGACTTTTTCAAAGTTATATGTACTTTCTTAATTATTGATCGGTGAAGGAAAACATTGTGAGGAAACTTGCATTCCAAAAATTAGAATCTGAAATCGCCAACCCGCAATGAGCAAGCGTGCGTCAATCCATGCTCGTTCCTTCTCTATGGGAGAAGAGGCCTGTGCCCAACAGTGGGACATTTTTAGGCTGGTATTATAGCATAGGCAACAGGGCAGCAGGGCATATGCCTCTTAACGTGCAGAACAAAGATTAATTATCACGTTAGTTCATCAAAACCTAAGAAGAAATTCTTTATATTTTGCTTAGTATTAGTAATATGTAGTTAATCAATTTAACGAGTATCTTGATACCAAGCTTGGGTTCATCAATCTTTATACATAGACAACCTATATAACTATAGATATATAGGCTGTCTAATTGCTCTAGTCTGCTTTTGATCATATGTAAATATAATTTTTGCGTAATGATTTTTTAAAAACAGGCTTCTCTAAAAAGGTGGTATGAAGCGCTACACTAAGCATTTAACTTACGAGTAATGTTATGTGCTGCTAAGTGTATTGATAATAAATTATGCGTCACAATACACATTTTTACAATTTTCTATCAAAATCGGTTGCGTTGGAATCGTCAATTTTGTGCGTTCCAGTAGACCACTCCCCAAACAAATCAGCCACCGCAAATCGACTACCAAATGTTAAAATAGGCCGGTTTTTTTTTTTTCAAGGCACAGTTTTTTTGGAAAGATCATAATATTATTTTGTTTTCCTTTTCTACAAACCCTTTTATTAATGGCTACCAATCAGTACGCCTGCGATATCTTTTACTATATACCCGCAGCTACAGGCCACCAGTGGCTATTACTTTATTAAATTATCTGAACTTTTCAAGTTAACTGGGGAGGAAATGACCAGGGTCCCATCTGTTTAATGTCATTGAACTTCAGTCATGCTAAATAAAAAAGTGAGTTCCTCAATAGCCCTAATTACGGTCGTTTGGTTTCAATATGAACATCTGCCTAAACCGCTAATTTTATCATAATTTATAAAAATATTCTATTCATCAAAGCGATTTTGTTCAGCGTCCATTAATAATTATTTACACGAAATGGAATATTAAGTATTAATTAGCACGCCTCACTTACTTTGTGTTGTAATAAAGTAACAGATTTCTATTTAAGAAAGCAATTTTCTACGAAAAACGTTACGTAGGAAGGGCCATATATTAATTTAAACTTTGATTTCAAAGCTTTTTTGAGGAAAAACATATTCTATATATAACAAGGAAAATTCATTACATGGTGTAATAATATTATTTAGGGAATCGTAATAATTTATGAGCCGCTAATACAAACTGTCTCCTGTCATTTATTTCCGTCTTAAGACTTGAAGATCAAAGTCATATATATACACGCAAAATGTGTACGTACTTACGTTGTTATTTTATGATTTTTCTTTCTAGTTGAAACAAATTATAACGACTACTAGGTACTATATGAATCTCGCTACCATTTATGACGACCATTCCAAGATTTTACTTCTTTTTAGTAGTTACGACTTTCGACTTATGTTAAAAAAATGCCAACTACTTACTACCCCTATTCATCCTACTAGTCGTAATAGTAGTATTAAATAACAGTGAAAGTTTGGATGGATGGGTGTTTGTGATACTTTCACACAAAAACTACTAATCGGATCACACAAATAATTTAAAATGTGGTTTAACACATAGGATACTTTTTAACCCGATAAGTGCAAAGAAACGGGAACTACGGACCTACTGTTTGGGTCAGACAGGTCAAACAGATATATGTCTATTAGATAAATATATAATGTAGGTAGGTATTGTAGCTCAAGTAATAAACTTTGCGTCTGGGGAGATGGACGATTCCATTTAATGTTCCAAACTTTCCTTTGCTTCTCCTGTGTCTTGAGAGACAGATTGCTTAGATTAAGTGTTATAAATATCTTCACTAGATACGATCGTTATTTTGATGTTGAGTGTACGTTAATTGTGTATCATGTTTTACACCGCAACATATAAATTTAAGAAACGTAAAACATGAACAGTAGTCTAGATAATATACAATAGATAGAAGAAACAAATTAAAGTAAATTAATATAAATGCCAATCCTTTATTCATCATCATGTAATTTATTAATAACCTAAGGTGCTATTAAGGCCATAATTCCTGCCAAAACAACCATAACCTCAGTCTACCTATCACCACGATCCCTGTAAAATATATGTAAAAAATAACATGGATAGAATTCGATAAAAATAATTTTATTTCTATTAAATAAATAAATTTGGACAGCATTACATACATGGCTCTAAACCCAAAGTACTTGTGTTATGGAATCGGAGACTACGAAGGTATCACACGCAGACACGAGACCATGTACAAAATTGGTTTTTTATATTGACCCGACCGGAGATCGAACCCGGGATCTCTGAGCCAGTGATACTGTAAATACCGGTGTGTACGCCACTCTACCACGGAGGTCGTAATACTTCATACAATATTTACTATTACATACAGTTGATTACTAAATAGAGTCAATATACATAATTACTATTACCTGTATACAGTTACTGTATTTTTATATTATTTAGCTTTGAAGAAAAATAAGTAAATTCAAAGATGTCGCTCCTATGCCAGCCATTTGCAACTTCCCGTGATATCCTTTCATTTGTTTATAGTGTATCTAGGTCCGAGATCCCGGTGGGTCCTAAATATGCGAGTTATGAACGACATGGGTCCCGCAGGGAGTCACATCCTCATTTAGAACCCGAGGGGACTGAGCAAATAGCGTGTAACACGTCGTTTCAAGGTGACATGCATTTCGTCAGTGAGAATCTTCATTGACACCGTTTAGCGTCTGTTATGATATGAGAATTTATCTAGAAACATTTCCTTTACTATAAAAAATATTATGCTAAAAAAACAATTCAATAATTACACAGTTATTCATTGTTTTATTACTTAGCAAAAGCATTTTACATTACATACAAATAAACAACTGGTTGTTGGTAAGTAATACAACAGATGATTAAAACTAACTTGTTTATTATGTTCTTAAAAAATATATCTGTATTTGTTTGCATTATCTTTATAATTATTAAATTTGCCAAATTTTAGTTAAGTGTTTATGTCTAATTTCATGGTTGTAATAGTTTTAAGCAAATATTTGTATGCCAAGTGAGGCGAAACATAGTGAGACTATTTTTTTATTATTAAGAGCTTTTATATAATTATGTTACCTATGTTTAAACAAATAAATTTATTCTATTCTATTCTATTCTATTCTATTCTATTCTATTCTATTCTATTCTATTCTATTCTATTCTATTCTATTCTATTCTATTCTATTCTATTCTATTCTATTCTATTCTATTCTATTCTATTCTATTCTATTCTATTCTATTCTATTCTATTCTATTCTATTCTATTCTATTCTATTCTATTCTATTCTATTCTATTCTATTCTATTCTATTCTATTCTATTCTATTCTATTCTATTCTATTCTATTCTATTCTATTCTATTCTATTCTATTCTATTCTATTCTATTCTATTCTATTCTATTCTATTCTATTCTATTCTATTCTATTCTATTCTATTCTATTCTATTCTATTCTATTCTATTCTATTCTATTCTATTCTAAATTAAATATTCTGGTAGCAACCCTAAAAGCCATGTTATTATTATTTTCAGTCTAAAGAGTTGTTAGAAAATGAATCTCAATCGCTTCCTACGCTCTGATTAGATGACAAAAACAGTCCTTAAAAAGGTCAGACCCAAAATTGTAGGGAAATATTAACATAGTCGTCAATTCTGGGCAAAAGGACGTATTGCGAAAGGATTGGGAGGGTACGGTGATATTGCTTCATATCTATGCAAATCATGGGCTTCACAGAATTGAAGTAGACTTCGTGGTAAATAAATTAATTTGAACAGTAGTTGTTTATGTTTCTAGAGGAAAATTTAGCTATATTTCCCTTTTTTTCATCTCGGTATAGACTAAAAGATAACGTTAATAAAAGATAGAACCAGTTTTTTATATTGAAAATTAAATAGTAGTAGGTATCTAATTCATTCATTTTTTTAAGCAGCCTATATTGTATTATTGCCGGATATAGGCACCCCTTCCAACTTAAAATCCACTGAAAGTCATGATTTTAATTATTCTCATTATAAAAATCCATTTATTTTATGGTATCTACCTATTAAGTTATTGTGGATATTTAAATTACCACCGATTTTTACATCTGTTGGTTGTTTTCGTCTCTAAAGTAACAAGTTGACGCCACGTAAATGATGGTCTTTCTCTGCTGTAAATGATAAATGATGGTCCTCTCTTCTCAGTATTTGATATAACAAAATAGCATTTTGATATGTAAACACAAAGAACGAAAAACACTACAGGCACACAACCATAATTTCGACATTCTTTGAAATTGTTTTTTTTTTTCACTTTATTCTCCGTTAAAGTGAGCCCGTCACAGTCCTACAGTATCACTCAACGAATGCACACAATCCTGTCTTCATTGGACCAATTTAATAATACTTTGACAGATGAGAATTTAAGACATTCGCGACGTCGGAATCGCTTGCAATTTGTCGCGAAATGAAAACGTTGTTCTGAAATTATTGTGAATGGCACAACAGCTATTTGTAATTCTCAAGCAAAGAATTGTTTCTCGTCTCACTAAAATATACAAGTACCTAATAAATAAAAGCATAGTGAAAAGTAAACTCAGCAGTTAGTAAAATTCGCCCATTTCATGTCCAAACTTCAAACTTCTTCCATAAGCGTACACACATAACTTATTAATTGAGAGAATCCTTAGAAAACAGAACTCAATAAATAAACTTTTAGAATATATTTTCAAAAACTCCGTCTAATTCCAGTACTTCTGCCTACTTTAAAGACAATTAAACACGTTAGATGTACGGGATAATTGCTTGTTAATTACAATGCATGTGCTTAATAGCTTTTTGCCCTTTCCTAACCGCCCAAAACTTTGTAGACTCTCTTTGGAGCGCAATCGGAAATTAAAAATTATTTAGTACGCTAAACAAAGGAGTTTTGTTAAACGCTCCGTAAATTGTTGATCAGTGTCGCAGACGGATTTTAAAGTTCAAGTTAGTTTGACAAAAATAAAATAAACAAAAGGTCAGTGACGGGTAAATTTACACTACATCGATCATGGAATATTTTACGAATAAATAACTTTGTTGCAACCCTAAAATAAAAGAGTAAATATTAAAGTTAAAAGTGAGCGCTTGTACTGACAGATGTTGAATGGAGTTATAAACTTACAAACTCTTTGGGGTTCGACAAGTTTCGCTTGAGCCGACACATTTACTCTTGCATGTAAGTCGCGAATATAAATTGAAGATTGACTTTGTTGAGCATAAAATACAAAAATTATTTAAAACAAAACGGTTTACTCACGTAGGTATATTCTCGGGATCGCCCGACTAGTTTCAGACTCAATAGGAGTCCCTAATCATGAGCTGACGCGGCGGCGGTGTCGCCGCGAGTCGAAGTGTCAGAACAGAACAGAACTGACAGTTGGATATTATCAACGCATCCTTAATTTAATTCTTTAGCAAGGAAAAACTATTGCAGAAAACTTACCGCAGTTTCAGTAAGTAAAAAGTATAATGTTACAAACGAATCGGCGGAAAATTTATATTTTCATATTTTATACAAAAAAAATAATTGTTATTGATATTAATCTTAAATATCTTTAATTTTTCTGCGACAATAGCGATGCGACAACAAATTTTGGGACAATCATCGGAATTATGAGCGTTATTAATCACATAACTTTTTTTCATCTAATATTCAGATATTAGTAATTTTTTTTCCATAAAATGCTTCCCCATGGCTCACCATTGTGTGCTAGTAATTAGTTACTAGTTTCTTTTTAATTAGGATAGTAACGCATTTGACCAGCTTACTAACATAAATTGCTTCGACCCACATTGTAAAACTAATAACATAATTTATGGCACGATCTGGTGGAATTGGCATCTTGCCTCTTATTAGTAGCCTTTGAAATAAGGTTTCTGACATAATGTTTTATGGGGTCATGCAATACTCTTAGAAACAACAATAAGTACAGCTAGATTATTGAGGACTACGCAGAGTTTGGCATGTGGACAACTATGCCAAGTACATTTTATAGATCGTTGGCCTACCCTGGACACTTTTTATTTATTGTGAGCATGTTAAAAGATATAAATATGACATGCGACGATACAGGTTTGGATTTATTTATTTTATTTTATTACAACAGTTTTATCACTGTAACAAAAACAAAAACAATAACAAAAACTAATGGATAAAAGTTCGTAGGTCTTAATTTAAAATATTTTGTCGAACGCGGACTTTTAAATATTAAATATTGATAGACAAACCTTGATAGTATTTAACTTAAAACTCAGCTATTGAAGAAGCAATCACAGCTTCCTTTACTGTTTTTTTTTATTTATTTTTTCTTGATAAAAATTAGAACCATCTTTTGAATAAAGTGGAAGCTTTGATGATCTTATAATGCTATATATAAATATATTTATATTGAGTTTCTGTATTGGAAAGTAACGTATCTGTTTTTTCTAATCTTTGTCCATCATTAACACATTTGATTCTTTCTCCCTTTTATTTACTAGTAAGTGCTGTATATAAAAATAACAAACACGATACGTAAATTATTATGAATTGTTATAGAATGTTACACGTGCTATCGTGAGAGAAACTTGACATTTTATTACTCAGAACAATATATTATCAAAGAACATTAATTGCGCAACTTGCTGCCGCAGGATTCAACTTAAAATGACATTTACGAGGGCAGCAGGTTGCTATAGCAACGCAACTAGAGTTTGTAGCGAACACGGAATGTCTTTGACGTAAGTAGAACTTGCCTTTATTTTTGTGCCCTTGCTATGTTACTTCGAAGCAATTATGGTACTCTTCTGTTAATTAAATTTCTGTGGTTTAATGCCAATACTTACTGTACTTCATATTTTTTTAAAGCACTTACACTATTGGCACATTTTTAATATCCTCTAATCCATTTATAATGTGGCAAAACCTTTATTTACTTCACCAAAATAAGTGAACATAGGCTTCTTAATACATTTCTAGACCTGAAAAAGGTCCCACAACAACATCACAGACTAACCAATAAACATATTTTAATAGAAACATACCCTATATCAGTAACTTGTTGCTATACGTTTTCGTGTAGGCGTCACAAAAGTTCATACAAACTTATTATTGGATCCAATATTCATTGGATTCATAGGTCAGTCGAAGTAAGAAAAAGTAGAGCGATGGATAGATATTTTATTTACGACATTCTATCTCTGTATGTATCGATAGGAGTCACAAACATCATATTTTGTTTAGTTTTTTTAACACCAAACACCTTTTTTTTTATAGCTATTGTCCCATATACACATAATATACCTCACTTATATACAAACAAAACAAAATAGGTACATACATTTTTAGTATAGTTTTTTTTTAATAGTCTATATTGGATCCCACTACTGGGCAAATGGGAAGAAAGGGGAGGACCCTTTCGTCTTCCAAACCTCTCTATCTTTTGCGATATCTGGTCACGTGCGGCCCGCATATCTAACAAGATCATTACACCACCTTCAAAGATTTACCAAAAAAAACTTATGCGATGTGTAACAGTGAATATATGATAGGTATAATTCAGAATATAATAAAAACAAAACATTACCTACTTACTGTTCATGTGATTCTCTTCTTAATTATTCATGACCTTTGGCAAATGGGACCAAAATGAAATATTGCTATGTATTTTGGCAAAGGTTTGAATGATTTCTTATAACCTACTATTCGACTTGTGGCCTTACAAACTCAAAGACTGACCCTTCTTCGTTTCGGTCTAATAAATTTGTTATGAATACAAACTACTTTCCTTGTTTATGGGTGTTCAGTCGCCTACCTATTATATAGAGGTTTGTACTATACCCATATAGAACAAAAGTATCTTTTTAAAAAGTAGAATATCATACATTATACAGTGAAGATGATCCTATAGTTTAATGCCATAAAAATATTTAGTTAATGAAGTACCTAGAGGTACGTAAACTTTTATTTAGTTGTTGGGGATCATTCCTATTTCATTTCAATTTCAAACTAATCTTATTAACTTTTCAGAGTTCATTGACATGTCATTTAAACAGGATTTATTATCAAGATTTTCCAAAAATCTTACACACTAATAGGTACTTATTAAAATGTGAGTTCATCAACAATAATTCTGTACATGAAATTTAGGTACTGAGAAATACTGTATATTTGAGTTGTAGGTTTTATATCGATGTATTTTCAATGCCCAAGGTAAATGACACGAAAGAATAGAATTTTAATTCGAGAAAAAAGTTAAAAATCCCCCGGGACTGCCTGTAATTTCTGTCTGGCATTCGTGATTGATTTTATAAAGTTTAATTAGTTTTCTTCTATCTGAAGTGATTGAAAAGCGGAACACTGGTTTGCCAGTATTTAGAAATATATTTTATTAGTGAAACAAAATAGAAAATATTGAGTGTTGTTATTTAGTGTTTTTAATCTACTGAGTTGAGAACAATTGCACAGTTTTGCACAATAACAAACAGATTTGCACAATTTGGGAACAACTTAACTTGCTGTTTAAGAGTCATAATAATATGAGGAGCTCAATTGGCTTAATATCTTAGAGTAAAAATAATTATTAAAAAATATCTCAAAACCTAATATTACCTTTTTTTTTTTTTTTCTTTTTTTTTTTTAGGCGGGGGAATCCTCATGGACACCCGCTTACTCGGGGGAGCGAACGGGTAGTGTCAGACTCTTACTTTACTGACTAAACCTGAACCACCGTGCTACGTCATCCGCGTGTTGTGTTGGTGCGTGGCAATGCATTGCAATTCATCACGCACCAACCTAATATTACCCTAATAATATCGAAACCATCGATATTTTCGCCTAAACGTCTGTCGTCGCATGGAAAATCACTTAAATCGATAAACGAGCGTAGTACTTACAGCTAAAAATTTGCGTACGCTCGGCACAACAGGCTACTGGAGATGCGCGCGCGCACTCTATACTTCTAAATATACTCTAAGCTTAATATAAGTAACAGAATGAAATAATGCCGAAATACCTACAATAGAAAATTTTTCATCGTTTATAAATATTTCATTAGAATCATTCATGCGTATTCCAAGTACCTAAGTACTCGTGAATATGAACTCAATATTAATATACATTAATATTCAAAGTTTGATGATTTCTGATTTAATATCAAATAAACTGCGTACATTTATGTTGTTCCATATCCAGCAATATTGAGAAATTATTAAATTATCTTTAACGTGTGGGCGTATAAGTAAGCACGTTATTACAATAACAATTTATAAACCAATAAATTACGAGCACCTTTGTGAAAAGGTAATAAACGTACACTTCGATAAATATCTATGAAATACTTTTGGTTCATTTAGAAATACGACCGCCTACATATATTAAGTTGTCTACATACTTTTTGAAACAAAGATTATTATTCATTGAGTGGTTTTCTCACACATAATTTTAGCGACAGGCATACTACCTATAAGTCCTTAAAAATCAATTAAGTGCGAATACTTTGTAATGAAATACTTGTATAGTCCGGTTTAAAACCGCCAAAATCAATCACGTTTTTGTGGTAAGAGACCTTTGCCCGCAGATGCACGACAAAGGCGAACAAAAATTTAATAAAAAAAAAAAAACAAGTTTCAATTCATCGGAATCTTTGTTTTCTACTTTTTATGTACGTTCCCCGATTACTCGGAGAAATCCAGACCGATTTATTTGTATATATTGAATATTTTTTTTATTTGAGAGGGTATAGTTTGGTGGTCGCATGGTTATCAGGTCAGGATCTGATGATGTGATTCCAGGAATATCGAGGGCATTGCTCAATTTTTTTAGAAACGTATTACGTGTTTTAACTTTTTTTATTGATTCACTTCTAATTTGAAGTGTTAAATGAAATGATTAGGTTATTTAAAGTCTGTATTTTTACATTTATAAAAAAAAGACTGTCATGAGTAACATATTTACTAAGTAGTAGCCCGAAATTTATTTGGATTTTAATACACATTTCATTCAAAGAATACTGGTTTAATTGTCAGTTTCGTTATAGTAATTATCTTTTTCTGTCTAGCCTTTTCCAAGCCATATTGGGGTCGACTTCCAGTGCCCCGGTTTTAGCCAAATACCGTAGGTATATGTGTATACGGTGTACGTAAAATTACATAGAGCGGTCGTGTGTTTCTTATTTATCAATTTGAAAGCCGTTTTTTTAGTTAAAAATATTTTTCTAATAGAGTAACAGCAACTTGGAGTAAATGGTAGATTTTGAACAATAGCTAACTTAATTGTAACCAACCAACCCTTTTTAATCACGTTTGTGTGTAATAAATTATACACAGAGCCGTTTTATTCTAGCTTGTCCATGTTTATTACTACGCATTAGGCCCTAGGTCTTATAATTATTGTTATACACGCATTTTAAAAGTACCATTTCATGACGATTATAATTTTTATTACAACTTTTATTGCGAACGGAAACAATTAATACAATTTATCTTATGAACGAACATTAAAATTTGTGTATAAAAGTATTATTTAAATTTGTATATCAGTCGGTAGATACGAGTATGTACTTGAAATTTTAAATAAATAAAACTATGTTAATGTGATTTTCATAGGCTTTGCGTTGATTCATACCTATTAAATTAACCTTTGAAATTGAACTGGATCAAGGAGAACTTAGTGCATTATGTAACGGATAAATATGTAAGAAGCTATAAAAAACAATGGATATTTTGCCAATAAATAAGTATGTGGACGAATATGCTTAAAGTAAAAGAGATTATAGCTCGAAATGGCCATGCCTTTCTGAAGCACTAAATGTGTGACACTAAAAATGAAAGTACAGGACTTTTGCTCAGCAAAAATCGGACATTAGTCGGACCACTGGTTCATTTAAATTTTATGAAAGCCAAAGAGACAGTTGCTCGTGGAATACGGCTGTGAGTTGATTCCTACAAAGTTGAAAAAAAGCTAGACTGGCGATAAGCTGAGTGGTCCATTAGAAAAATAATAATAATCGAAAAAGCTTTTATTTGCGCTAAATGCGATGCATTAAATAACAAATAACAATCACTAAAAGGTTTGGGGTAATATGCGTCACATTTGTAAGATCATCGCTCAACATTTGCTGAAATTCGGAACCTCAGCGCTGTATGGTTATCAGCGAAGGCTAGCGCTAAAATAATCTCCTAAAATCAGGGCGCAAAACAGTGTCACAAGTCTAACTAGTAACTAATAAGGGGTTATATGCAGATGAGATCCAGCTATTATAGTTATTAAAGCAATCGACTAGATTAGTACTTGGTTTGTTATCTCAAGTACCCAACAAGGAAGTTATTTGTGTCAATAACTATGTACGCGACCGGGTTCTAGATCCCTTTGTTTTAGTTAATTTGGTTTAACAATATAATTAATGATTGTTTGTTGTTTATTGAATGTGAGCTCTTTGTTTAGTGTCAATGTTCGTTGCTCTGTAATTTTGAGAAAATGGGAATTGATCAAAGATCGCTTCTTATTTGTAAGGAGCCTTTACTACGCAGTAGGACAGTGGACAGTTACTAGACTAGTTACTTTTAGCCGCCGAGCAAACAGACACTTTTATGTCTTGTGTGGTGAATATTTTATATTCAAATAATCATTACGAATTTGAACTATTTTTGTATCCAGTTGCTTCCACTCGACCGCCAACCAAAAAGTGTTCGGTGTAGGCAACTGGAAAATAACAAAAACCCACACAAAACAATAACAAATTTTCTTACTATTGTACTTTGCAGTCGGTGTCCGTATTCTGTGTGCTACAAATTTCGGTGCGTTTCGGGTGGTGCGCTGTGTCGGTAACAGGTAACCGGCGACTTTGTCCGATTGCCGCCACTGGAGACAGCTACTACGGTGTCATGTCATGGTGGGTCGTTTCGGCAGCAAAAGTGTCTATATCTAGTATATATATTTAGTAAGTATTAAGTGTTTCTAGTACGTACTGAAAGACATAGATGAAAAGATTATTGACTTTGACCATTAAAGTACTATGCAAACTAAACTGTAAAATAAGTTTTTGTTAAAAAAACATTTTTGAACAAAAATCAAGTTTTAAAATCAGATAGGGTTAAAGACCACCACGACGCGTTTGCGTCGTTTCGTTACAGATTTCCTATGTCCACCTTTTGTATCCATCATCAGACTATCTCAAAAGCACTAATACTGTATTGTATTGTCATCGAACTTACACAAGTATACAAAAATTCATCGCAATCGGTTGTCAAGAAGTGGTTCTAATTAACCTTGCAAGATTTGACCTAGACAAACATACACATATAGATATTAGCTTAAAGGTTATAAAAATAAAACAACAATTTTCCAATTAATTATTTTATTACAAAACTGTGTATATAACCTTAAAGTACTTACATAAACCTTCATATTTTATTTAAAGCATTCTTTTAAATATTTTGTAAGCGGCAAATACGGCTATTGTAAAACCGGCTACTATGACGAAGTTCCCAAATGGTCCTTCGTTAAAACAAGTGCCGTCTCTACAAACTCCATACCTGTGGATAATTTAATATAATCATTAATCATTATATGTGACGTCATGATATGGGGAGTTTTGCTAATGGCCAAGTAAGGCCAAGTTCACACGAACCACTATTAAACATGTAAGGGTAGGAGCAAAACATCGGGTTACACCGATCACGCATTAAGCCCGCTATTCATGTGAGCCTAAAATTGTCTGAAACTGTTTAATAAAGGAGGAAGTATTAAAAGACTACAACATAATATACGTTACTACAACATAATATACGTTACAATAACATAATATAACATAATTAAAATTATATAATTATTATCTTATTTATACTCTTTGCTTATTTATTTTTTTTATAATTAGGTATTTTTTTATTTTTATGTTTTAATCATATTTTGATCTAGGTTTAAAAAGAAAATATTTTTCATAATAAACATTGAATTTACTTAAACTCAAACACAGATTTCAAATTACTTCAGGGAATGCTACGTTTGCTACACAATGCTACGCGGTGCTACGACCCGTACGACGGCCGGAAACATTTTGTAATGAATAATACGTAATTGTGTTTTAGTAATCTACGCGTATAATTGCGTAGCAGACGTTATATTGCAGTGCAATATATTTATCCAATCTAAGCATCTGTTACAGTCGAGATAAAGTTTAGTACTTAATAAAACAGTGATTCCGTAGCTAGAGAGATTCACTAGATTGTTGAAAAACATATTTTTATGACATCTTGATAAATGTTCTTTATTTGTTCATATCATATCTACCTAACAGTAGCTGTAGTAATGGGAAGCTTGTAGTTGTACAAATATTTGAAGAAACTTAAAAGTTTTTGCAAGAGTCTTTGAAGTTTGAATATACGACTTTTTGTGCGCAGTTGCGTTAGACCAGCGATTTTGAAATAAGCTAGATAAGTAATTTATAATTCTTATTGCTAAACTTAGAACTAAATGTATTTTTTGTGAAAATTTTTCAATTATTTTTAATATACACAATGTTTTGTTGGATATTGGCTTATACACAAATATACTGTACTGTATATTTTTATATCACGTGTTACGTGACAAACTCGCTCCACAAGTTTATTTCACGACAGGGTTTTGTTTATTTTTTATTTTAATTGGATCACGTACTTAATGTATTCAGGCTGTGTAATTGCCTCGAGATTATGTGTAAAAAAATATTATATGACGGGTACCTGTGGATAAATCGGGGATTATTTTTCCGATACTTTATTAATTTATATTCAGTTAAAACTGAGAAAAAAAGAATTTTATAAATTGGGGTTTATATTAAACTAGCTATTACCCACGGCTCCGCCCGCATGGGCGTCGTTATCGCGGCAAAAAGTAGCCTTTGTTCTTTCTCAGGATCCAAACTTACTCCATTCCAAGTTTAATCTAAATCGGCTCTGCGTTTTAGCCGTGAAAGCGTACCAGATAGACAAACAGTGAGACAAAGTTACTTTTGAATTTATTACATTAGTATCGATATGGATTAAAAATTATTGAAAAATGATAGAGTGGAAAAATGTATGAGTTAGTTTGCTAGTTCGGGATTATCAACGATAGCAACATTTATTTTTAATATAAATAAAGATAATTTTATGAAATTCAGTTAATTACTAATCATATTCGTTCGACTGCTTTTATTAAAATCTTTAATATTACGGATATGGAAAAAAAAAATGGAAACCTTAAATTCACTTGTTTCCTAGAACAATATTATCCAAAATTTGCGATTCAAGTAACGTAGAAGCTACGTGCAGGTAATATTCAATACTTAATTCGTATAAACATTACAAATATACTAATAATAAGGGATGTTATGAGAATCGTGTGCGCATTATTGTTATTAAATAATTATGTAAACTGTTTCACTTTATAATGTTACAACATTAATTAACAATTAACATTATCTTAATAGTGTTGATAAATGCAAAAGTTATGTTTACGCAGTGGTTTAATAAACAAAGTTCTATAAAAAAGGTTCCGTGGGTAGATAGAAGGGATAATCATATAATGCGCTCGAAATATGGATGCCAAACATATAAACAAACATAAGTTTTAGAAGAAGAAAAACAACTGTAATCTATACTAATATTATAAAGCTGAAGAGTTTGTTTGTTTGTTTGTTTGAACGCGCTAATCTCAGGAACTACTGGTTCGAATTGAAAAATTCTTTTTGTATTGGATAGTCCGTTTATTGAGGAAGGCTATAGGCTATATAACATCACGCTACGATCAATAGGAGCGGAGCATAAATGAAAAATGTTGCAAAAATGAAAAACCGTTGAAACTAAAACACGCGAACAAAGACGCGGGGGACAGCTAGTGCTTATATATAAGGTTCAGTTTGCACTACAACTTTACAATTTTTACGACTTTTTAAACAGTTTACTCGTGACTCTAAATTGAATTGTATTTAAGTGGAAATAACATCAATAATTGGCATAAGTATTTAAATATATGGACTATAATCAAGGGATAGGTTATGACAATGACAGTAAATGCTATATCTGTTACTATATTTCTAATAACAAAATATATTAAAGTAGTTAGAACCTGGCGCGCTTTGCTTCCCCCAAAAATATCTACAAGGCGACCTATGGTTCAAAAGATAAAACTCTTTGCCACTAGCGCCACCTATCGGACACTAACGTAACTATGTAATGTATGTATGTAACGTGTGCAAAGTTTCATATTAGTTGTGTCATTACGGTTCTCGAGTTTTAAGTATACATACATAGGTACACACATTATTTTTATATATATAGAAGATTGAAAACGTAAAAATGGGTGACAAAAATAATCATTGAACGATACGAAAAATATTTTCCCGAAGTAAATAAATATTACGCGATTATTTATTCATAAACTAAGTTCTGACAACAAAAGTAAAAGTGGAACAAGGCAATTACGTATATTGTATCTGTGACATAACAAAGAAACAAAGTATCATTACAATATCTTATGACAACTCTCGAAACAATTTGTAGGAAATAAGTCAAAGCTGAGTACTAATTTTGCCTTAACCTACATTAGGGTCGTTAAAAGTTTCCTAAAATAAAACAATTGAAGATGACTTGCAAAATAAAGTCGTGACCCTAATAGACTCCTCAAAAGCTTTTATGTAATTGAAATAATTATTTAATTAGGCTAATTAATGATTAGTATCTAATTATCTAATTATGCTCTTTATTATTAAGTATAGCTTGCTATAAATTGAAATTTAAGCTTTTGATGTTTTAATCTCTACTTTGATCTACATCTACTTTACAATTTTAATTGATATATTCTTTATACTTCAAAATCTTCGAAATGTATGTATGTATTTCCACCTAAAACTCGAGAACCGTTAGGCCAATTTATATGTAGCTTTTCATTCATATAAAGGGAGACTCCGTCGAACAGTAGTTACGTTAGTGCCGGATAGGTGGCGCTGGTGGCAGTGATTTTTATCTTTTGAAACATAATAATAATAATAATAAGTATTTTTTTTATTTTCTCACCACAATAAACATTACAGACATTGTTACACTTGATATATTATAATTATGGTTTAGTTTATTGTAGGAGACTGGTGCCTAAGCATAGGTCGAATTGTATTTTTTTTTTGGTAAAGCGAAGCGCGTGGTGCATCAATCAGCTAGTATGAAATAGGCTGACCAACATATTTACCTTAAAAATAAGGCTGTTACGACCAAACAGCTGGTTGCTGCTGCAGTGTTTGTCGCAAATGTTAAAGTTACTTCAATCAATGCCCTTATGACTGCTTCTATTATATTAAATACAAGTCTCGCCACTACTGCCACCGTGCCGACAAAAGGGTTCACTAAACACATCGGTCGGCCTCATTTCTGTTTCCTGCTGTAATCAGTTCCAATCGATTAATCGTTATTACTAATCGATTTACTTAGTTAACTCGTAACAGTGGTACGCTACGACACTAGCATGGGACTAAAAGTACGGTTTCCTGCAGTAATGGTGCCGAAATTTAACGAGCCGTGGCCGACATAATAATAGCCAAAAAATATAACCCCTAATTTGTCGGTGATGACACGTTAGGTTTGTTGCAAAATTAATCCGTCGCCTCCGCCGAAAGAGAAAAAATCCGTCATGAAAAAGAGTTTCTCATAAACAACTTTACAGTATATAGGATACGAAAACCGTTCAGTAATATTTGCTAAATGGTGGCACCTTTACTAGAAGAAACCTTTGTTTTTGTCTGGATATTTTACGTGTGTCGCAAAAATTGTTCCTCGGATACTCGTGCTTCACACGCAAGTATTCTTGGTGTGGTACACTGAGTGTAAGGTGTATAGTAGTGTATCTAGGCATTATAATCATGTTTGGTATGATTCTGGAGTTAATTACCAATAAGATGTGTATAGCAGACGATAGGTATATTATTCGATCGAGTGTGGGAATATTTATTGAAAATGTGATATTCTAAAAAAATTGGTAAATCGGTATCACTATCGTTTTTATTATAATTCGATATCTAACTAAATTTTTATAAGTAAAAAGAATTTACTACTATTTCGTAAAACGATCATTTTATAAAACATCCAAAATCTCCCTTCAACATTGAGTTGTATTAGTTTTTCATACATATAGATGTAACTTTAAATTATCACGAAACTATTTGGCAGTAAATTATCATCTAAAATCTTAGCCCTGTTTATAATATTTATTCGTTTTACATGATGAATATTAAATACAAGGAATATGAATAATAACCCTTAAATTCCAAGGTAACAAAATGTTAAAATGAAAATGATTTATATTTACCAGTTAAACTGTTTGTTACATAATTATCACATAAATTACAAACTAAGCAAAATGTTATGAACATTATACTGAATATTTCACAATAATAAAGGGCATATTATTCAGAACAAGAATTGTCTGACGCTACCACAGCTTACAGAGTTCTGTCATAAATTATTGTCTCTAGTCTACAAGGTTTTAAACAAAAAGTATTACGTAAACTTTTAAATATCTTAGACAGGTAAGTATCTTGTAATTTTGTACATTACATTCTGTGCGAAACTTAAATTTTAATATAAAGTTTTATAATTTACAAAACCCCTTGCGTGATCAGACTTTAAAAAGAATAAATAATGTAACACCTTTGTAACACATATAAAAGATTTGCTCATTGGTCAAAAAAGTTTATATATCTTTAGTCATAGGCGATAAAATAATTTAAATATCAAAAGGAGGTAGGCACTCAAATACCACATAGATGTATGCTAAAAATACAAAAATACCATATACCTAATATACTTAAAATTGATTTCTTCATAAAATAGAAGAAAAAAAAATTTTGCTACCAATATTAAAAGCTTTTTAAAAAGCAATAGTTAAATAACAAAGAACTAACAAAGACATCAAAAATAGCTCCAACCAAGCAATCGTTCTATCACAAAAGAATTAACGACGTACGAGTTATCAATAGGACCCATTTTTATATTGATGGAACTTTAATGACTTGTAAATCGTCTCGGAAAAATGGAGCCGATATACAAAACGGTTAAATATTTTCCTCTAACACGAAGAAAAAAGATTTAGAAAACGGATTCGGGGAGCATTCGATGGTAATGGATAATTTATGAACCCGCATTAGACACGTCCAATTGAGATATTGAGAAAGTTGCGCGTATTTTGTAACTCTAAAATATTTATCGTAAGTTTCTTAAAGCATTTTCTTGTTTTTTTTTACACGAATTATAATGATGTGTTAACTATAAATAAGAAAGATTATAATTTTATCTATACTAATATTATAAAGCTGAAGAGTTTGTTTGTTTGTTTGTTTGTTTGTTTGAAGGCGCTAATCTCAGGAACTACTGGTTCGAATTGAAAAATTATTTTTGTATTGGATAGTCCGTTTATTGAGGCTATATAACATCACGCTACGACCAATAGGAGCGGAGCATAAATGAAAAATGTTGCAAAAAATGAAAAACCGTTGAAACTAAAACACCCGAACAAAGTCGCGGGGGACAGCTAGTATTCTTATATACATAAATCAATAGGTTAATAAAAAAAGTAGTACTATAACAAACGGTTACTTGATACCCCAAAAAATTGAGTCCCGCAAAGTGGAACTCCCTCGACTGACAAATTCTTCCTATAATTTCCGTCATAACATCATGAATAGCTGTATGTCTTAATTTAATTGACATATAAGTGTATTTACGTTGATTAACCTTTCAAAACCGAGGTTTATGTTATGTTACTTTAAATACTATTGGTTCGACATTTACAAAATGTAAGTAGCATTTTATGATCTAGACCTCAGCTGATATTTAATGAAAACTATCGAAGGGCAACCCTTACTACACACGGCGACAACAAACAAGTGAATATCGTAACAATAGATGTTAACCGACGTAAAGGTGAAATTAATCAACGATGAACGAATGAATTAAACGTGCATAAGCACTTTTGGCTCGAAAGAAGTAATCTAGATAGTCTGTAAAAAATATTAAAAATACAAAAAGATTAGGCAATATATAAAGATGAGATAAAAATATTACATAGCAGTATGCAGGCTTATCATTGTATGTAACTGAGAGTCCCACCTATCTGTCAACACGTTCAGGATGCTGTTGGAACTGGTTCGCACACGGTCAAGAAGTGAAGTGTATCGTTTTCTTATTATTGCATGGAAACTACCAGAGTTCGCGTCGGCGAACATGCCAGAAACATTGCAAAACCGGGGCTGCTACTAGCAACACATTGAAAACGTTGTTCTAAAACTGACAAGGTAGGTTCTGCTTATGCCATTATTTGAGACTTTTATATAATTATACCACATGGATGGTTAATTTATTGACTTAGAGAAAATGTAAGATTTTAAATGTAACTTTCTCACTGTTTTCTTTTACTAAGAATATAATAGAACTAGAAAAATTATACTTTTTTTATGTTAATGAAGTAAAACCTGGATTCGAAGATTTTATTCTTAAGTCACCAACCTACATGCCTGTGATGGTGTTCAATGCTCGTTGCATTTTCTATAAATATGAGCCTTTTTAGGCATTGTCTTGTTAAAACAACACAGCGGACTGTTGCACTCCGTATTGTTTTTCATACACACGGACTCGACCCAAGAGCTGTGCGACGCATGTCCGTAGGCGGGACAACAATGGCAATAATGGATATACTACCTGTCTTACAGCCGCCGCATCCGGTATTACGATATTACACACATAGATTTCCCGGAGTGCATTTAGATTTGTCGCTATAACCTTCTCGCGAACACTTTTATCTTCCAACAATGTCAACTGAAAACTATACCAAACCGAAGGCGACATAAATTTGTGTAGACATCAATTTGCATGTAAAAGCAATTGGTACCGTTTTCTTAACAATGCTGGCACGTATCCAAAGCTTGGAGTGCTTTCAATATAGTTCGGAGGAAAATCTCTTCGCAAACAAGGGAAGTCGAAGGCTCATTGCTTCGTATGTAAGCAATAATACCTCTCACGTTGCTACCTTGCTGTGTTCAGTGCTTGTACTACGAGGTTTTAAAGCAGGACTGTTGCCATTGTTGAAGCGAGACGGAGCACTACACTGCACGTAGCAGCGTCTCACTTACACGACGGCAACAGTCGTGCTTTAAGAGTTCATGGTACAGTTCCAGGTCTTGCTTTGAAGATTCTAAACATTAGTCAATCATATGATTACGAGTATATACCGAAAATAAAAGGGGTATTTTGCACTGCCCAGACTTTTTACCTGAAACTCAGGCTTAAATAAAAAAAATACAATTTCATGAAATTAATTTGAATTATCAATCCACAACAGGCAAGTAAGGTTACATATACACATGTTTTAAACTTCTTTTTTTCTTTTTAATTTCTTCTTTTTTAATTGTTCAGGCAGTGGTATTTAATGTTGATCAATTTTTTATACATCCGTTGGTGATCAAGAATAATAAATATTCATTTTATGTCTGTATAAGTAGGCGTTTAACCTACAAAGGGGCGATTACAGTTTTCTTTTTAGTAATTAAGAATTTGTTGAGTGTGTATAATAACGTAACTTGTCTATAGGTATACTGAGAAATGCCCAGCAATACATTATGCCCTATGTTTATCAAAACTATCTCCATTATTGTCCATCTTCCACTTAGTTTTATGGCAAATGTGCGTGTTTCCTAATGACGTTGTTTTTACTGGCGCTTGATCGTTCATTGTTAAATGCTGTAACAATAGTTAGAGGTTCAGAAGTGATATTTTACAATTAGGCCTCCTCAATTTATAAAAAAATTAAGAAAACTGTTCTTAGATCAACCCGTTCGATAAGACTTTATTTCATTTGTACTAAACTGGGACGGGCTGCTAGTATATTTATATAACTAAAAATTAATCCCGATATCCCTTTGTCAGGCTATAACTCCCGAACGACAGCAACAAACCGGAAAAAAGTTTTTTTTTCATGTTCCTTATTGTAAGAACAAGGTTTTTACAAAAAATATTTACGAATAATGTTTTTAAGATCTTACACCACCGGCCAAGCCGGGCGTGCAGCTAGTGTTTCGTAAACGTAAAGATAGATAGTATTGTATTATATTTCTTGTGATTTTTTTTAATTAAATTTTCAATACAGATTATATGCCGTTATTGATATCTACTTATTCAAATAGGGGACAACAGACGGGGTGCTTGCAATAGGGATGTTTCCTGGGTATGAAAAGTTAAAATCTATTTAGTCCGTCAGTTAGATAATAAAAAAATATTAGACACATATTTATCAAAACGATAAAAAATTACAAAGATACTGCGCGTTAAAGTTTCGGAGTGGGGGCTTATGACGCCACGCCTCGCTAAAAATCGTAGCGAGGAGTGACGTCACGCGTAATTTCCATTCTCTGTATTTTGATCATTTTTTGTTTGCAGGAAAAAAGAAAAAATACGTGTCCAATAAAATTCATTAATCTACAAGACGGACATTAAAAAAAATAGGAAACATGCCTATTGTATTGCACACAGACAGTGCCATTTCCATGAAATTTTAAGACAATTATTAGAAAGTAAAGAAAAAAGAAAAAGTAAAGAAAAGAACAATGAAAGTAAAAACGTGACACCACAGAGTCCAAGGCCCAAGGCCTCATTGAATCTTTGCATGTAGATTAATTAGCACAGTTAGTACTTAATTGATTAACTTAAAGGAAGTTTGTACTGACAAACTTTGACTTGATCTTAAAGTCATCGTGGTGCTTAACAAAAGGAATGTCTCGTTAATTTGCTTTGCTGTTCTTAAATAGCCATTTTCCGGACATCTTAGAGTTTTAAGTGTAAATTAAGAACTGAAGATCTTTTTAAAGCTTATTAGATTTGCAGTTAAATTGACTTTTATTTACTTTAAAGGTTGGTTTCACCCCTGTCGTAATTCACTCTTTTCAATTTTATTTTTTATTCTAGTTCAGCCTGCTTGATCAATGTGTCTCGCTTCTTTGACTTATACTGTCGAGACTACCACACAAAAGGCTTTGTGTACAATATTGCGTCTCAAAGGTCAATAAAGCAAGCCATTGTTAGAGGACAAGAGTGGAGCTACATACTGCTTGCGTATCATAACTATCACATGAAGAGAAACTATATATTTCAAGTAAATTATATACTTATAAGCGTATTTTCTTTTAGAACTGTTGATCTCCTGGTACTAATACGTATTTAAGATGACTTTACAAAACTGTACAGAAATCAAATTGCACCTTATCATAATGTTTTAGCAATCTCACAACTGCTTAACCTTACCTAAATTGGTTGTATGCTGTACTTTGGATGTAATACATTGTATATCTACCTGTATTTATCTGAGAAAATAAAATTCGTTTTTCTTGTTCATGATGTCAGATTACGGAAAGTGACTATGCAGGTTCATAGCGCATAGGTAAACTGAGTTGTTCAATTACTAAGATCATTATATGTTTATTTTCTAAACTGCATAAAATCTAAAAAGTTTTTATTAAATTATTTAATTAAGCTTGTTACATATTAAATATGTTTTTATTAAATAACATTTCGCTAAAAAAACTATACTTTTGTTTTGCTCATAGAAAATAAAACGTTGAAACTGTAATTTATATGATCAGGATCCACTTAACGGGTAAGTCTTTTACATTCAAAGTAATTTTTTGAGATGTAAACAATACATGAAGTATGAAAGTCTCGTGTTTCAGACAGGTTAAAGGGTGAACCAAATATCAAACAGTTAATGTAGACACGTTGCTTTGTATTCTGGTTTCGCTTTTTTTATTTGTGTGTTACTGTAAACATTTGAAGAAGAAACAACGAGTGGAACTCCAGCGTGCAGACCACGTATTGACAAACACTGAGCACTCAGATGGTGCAACGACCTCAAAGTATTTAATATCAGCTGTTTATATAACCACCTATATATATATCACAATGTTGATTCGAGCGTAAATATTAATTGTTGTTTGAACTAACGACTTGCCTTCACTATAATCAGGGATTGATTGATAGTTTGAACAGTGATTGAAATATTAAGTATAGAAAGGAAATTCATATTAGCAGAGGGATTCTTTGGTTTCTGTTACAGAAATTTCAGATTATTAAACCGATATAATAATCTCTGCCCAGATATTATTATAAATGTCCCACTGCTAGGCACAGGCCTCTTCTCATATAGAGAAGGAACGAGTATTAATCACCACGCAAACACATTGCAGATTGGCAATTTGTAATGATGTTTTCCTTCACTGATAGTCAATAATGTCTTAGAATAATTAAGAAAGTACATATAACTTTGAAAAAGTCACATTCGACTTGTCTGTAATGGGTTTGAACCTGCAACCTTGTGCACACAAATCCGTTCAATGAACCACTAGCCCACCACATTTTTAAATCTAGTTGCTGGTGACTTAATACCGCATTTCAAGAAATTAGTCTCAGAATTAATGACCACCACAAGATATTTGTACCAGACAACGAATTTAACAACTAATAAACGACCAAATATTTTATAATTTGAGTAGCCATTTTCTTAACTGCTACACAGTTACAGTTAAATTCAAGTTTTACTAGGTGCAGCTACATAAAACTACTGCCTATCAGACTTTCTTACCCACTCATCAACTATACAAAGATACCAAAATAATTTTATACAGCTCACGTTTTCATGAAGTCTGCTACAAATAATAAAGCTGACTATCGAGTCACTATCTTTCAAATCAAATGAGAAAAAAAATAGGACAATTTTATTATGAAGGGCATAAACTTTTGTTACTAAGGCCACTATCGAGTTTATGATGAAAAAAATCGACAGCCGAACCTTCGATGAAGAATTGGCCCGTCGATTTGAATCTCGTCAGCTAAATGACAAGTTTGACCTAAGGATTAACAAATGAAAATATATCTATATCTATACTAATATTATAAAGAGGAACGATTTGTTTGTTTGTAACAAATAAACTTAAAAACAGCTGGACCGATTAAAAAAATCTTTCACTCTTAGAAATCAGCTGGCAACACCTTGAAAACCGGTGTACACGCCACTTGACCATGGAGGTCAGCGCATATATTCACAGAATAATAAATCATTTTAAAATCGAATTTTCTATAATTTGATTAGTCATTTCTTATTACAAGTCAATCTCTCGTTACAGAATGTGCTAAAGCGACCTAAATACGAACCCAATTTTACGCGTAATCTACTAAGTAATTAATCCAATATTGTTCTGACTCAATCTCGACTGCGGTCGAGAATGTATAATTAAAAAGTATTAAGATGGGGATCATGCTACCAAGCTACCTCGAAATAATCAGAACTAAATCAGTCCAAACACTGTGTCGCATAATGTCATTACATTTTTATTGGCGCGTGGATATCAGTGATCGCGGCAAAAAGAAGTTTATGTCCTTTCTCAGGCTCTAGACTATCTGTGTACTACCAAATTTCATTTAAATTGGTTCAGTAGTTTTGGCGTGAAAGCGCGACAGACAGACAGAGTTACTTTCGCATTTATAATATTAGTAAGGATTTCTATTCATCACATAGTATATGGTACGTTAGACTCTAACGGTTAGAGCCTTAGAGTGTTAGAACTGATAGGGTTATTGTGAGTTCCGTAGGTTCTTGTCATATAATTGTTCAACAAGTACGTTAACCACTAAGGTGACGACTGTACCTTCAACGGTATTTCAATTAAGAACCACGAATGATAAAATCTGCTTGGTTTTTTTAAATTGCATAATTGAGGAAATAAAAATAAAGTAGTACATGTAAAATTAGCTGGCATTAAAAAGCCATTGCAAACCGGGTCATTGGGTTTGAGCGCCAAATGACACTAAAGTGTTGGGTTGTCGCCAAAAACCAAGTGGAATAGGAAAATTGTACTCTTATTGATATAAATTGTATTCCGATTTCATTAAAATCAACGGATTGCACCATTATTTTTTCCGTTTTATATCACCTGATAAATGTCTCATAAGTGGGTTTTATACCATCTTTAAGTGACATACTATGTAGTGTTTTGTTTTGTATAGTTTAAAATACCACCTGATTTTGTATTTTTATAATGACACATGGTAATATGAGATTTCTAGTTACACCTTTTTGTAGACTAATACGTCATGACATTTTATATTGTTTTAGTAGGTATAGGTACTTATTGGTTAAAAATTCGTAGACGTACTTAAGGAACACAAACACTTGCTTATTTTGCGCGATCCCTAAGTAATAATATAATTATTATTGTTAGAGTTCCGTACCCGACGGGTGTAAACAGACAGAGAATTTAGGAAGCGGTGAAGACGCGAATCAGGGTGCTGTCTTTATGTTGAGATTCTAAAACAGTAGCCTAATTTGAAGTTATTGTATTTTGATTTTGATTACTATTGGATATTTGTAAGATTTTTTTATTTCAGTTAAAAAAATATATATTACAAACTATGTCAAGTTGTAAAAACGGCAGATAAATTACTTTCATATTAAACTAGTTACAAGTATTTTTATATTGCTTATTATATTAGACAGAGAGAGCTATACCATCAGATGATGTCACCTTGGTAATTTTCCTTATTAATGTGCTACTCAGTACAAGTCGTCGTTTTGCAAAAAAGACATAGCACATGCGTCATCTACTAACTTTAAAAGCTTATAACTTTTATACCTATTCGTGTACATTTTTTTCCTGTAATTTAACAGTTCTGCTAAAATTTAATACTATTATTAGTCCCAGTGGACTCCCAGTGGACAGCGATGTGGACGAATTTTTTGATGCCATATTTTAGGTTTATGTTTAATTAGATTAGGTAGTTTATAAGTTTATTTCAAATAAATTAAAAGTGGTCGTTATTAGAAATATTTCTAATAAATAATATAATTCGATAGTAGTCAAATACCTAATTATAAGCTTCAAGAATCAAGGAAACTATTCACAAATCAAGGTCTCCACTTATAACATACGTTTGTTAAAGTAGGCTTATCGATAATATCAGTACTTCATAAATATTAACAATCGATAGCTGATATTGGTCCCTCATCTATAAATATATGTAATAACTGCAGTAAACAGTATCGTTCAGATATCTATTAGGTGCAGACAACCTCTTTAGCAACTGTAAGTATCTAATATAATATAAATAATCGTGTGTCCTAGAACTAGAAATGTAGAAATGTTTATTTACCTATATATAAGATATTTAACATCTAGTTTATATTGTCTTGTATGATGAAAGCAACTATCGTTTAATAACTATTTATGAACAGTAATTAAAGAATCGATTTTTTTTTAATAATAATATTTAAAAAACTAAACTTTATTGTACTAAATTTTTGTGTGAATAATATTATTACTCTTCAAATAAATAAATGTACTACAGTTATTCAGACTTATATTTTATTTCAGATGACATTGCGTTGGGGTATTGTGGCAGCTGGCAAAATTTGCAATGACTTTGTTAATGCATTCAACTCTTACGCCGATAAAGGTGATCAAATCATTTTTGGAATAGCAGCCAGGGACAAGAAGAAAGCAGAAGAATTTGCAAGAATGCATTCCATTCCAAATGTTTTTGATTCATATCAGGATATGGCTCTGTGCAAAGACATTGGTAGGTATTTATTATTATTTGAATACATAATTATACACGTTAATGAAAGCAATTATTGAAGTGATAACTTCTTATGGGAGGGTAAACCGCTTCGTTACGTAACGCGTTACGGTGCCAGTCTGTCTTTTTTCCCTTTCTCTCACGCATACGGCAGCTGTAGGCAGTTAGTTTAAGTTATCACTTCTGTTCTATTTTTAGTTCTTGTATATTTTTTTTTTGTTTAATGCTAAATTTTCGTCATCGATATAATTTTTTTTTTCAGACGTTATATACATAGGGGCTCTAAACCTCTATCACCACGACCTTGCAAAGTTGTATCTTAACCACGGGAAGCATGTTCTTTGCGAGAAACCATTATGCTTTAATTTAGATCAAGTAAAGTCCCTTGTTTTCCTGGCTAGGGCGAAGAACCTTTTTCTCATGGAAGGTGTCTGGTCCCGATTTTCCCCAGCTTATCATGACTTGGAGGAAATTATTGTAAGTGGGAAAATTGGCGATGTCAAGTTTTTGGAAGTCAACTTTGGTATATTCAGCGAAAGTGAGAGAATTACGTAAGTCCATTCTAATTCTTTTGTTTGTAGGTACAAAACTGTAAAGGTATATAGGTACTGATTGAAAAAAATAAATAAAGGGTATATCTATCCAAAAGGGGTGAAGAATAATAAAATAATAATTTGGAATTGAGTCAATTTACAAAATTAAAGCTTAAACTTGAGTTAATTAAATAACGGATATATAAAATGTTTCGTATCAATTATTTGACACCAACAATGAAAACCGAAGCAATATATCTTCACATTTAGCGAGTGACGTAATTAGATATTGACCCTCGAAGTGCGGTGACACGTTTTTTTAGGTGTCGAATTTTGCAACATTTTTTATTTATGCTCCTCTCCTATTGATCGTAGCGTGATGTTATATAGCCTATAGCCTTCCTCAATAAACCGACTATCCAATACAAAAATAATTTTTCAATTCTATCCAGTAGTTCCTGAGATTAGCGCGTTCAAACAAACAAACAAACAAACTCTTCAGCTTTATAATATTAGTATAGATGGTATAGATTTTTAATTTAAATTTTTAAACCGACTCTATACCAGATGTACTCTTCATTCTGTTTGTATATACATGCCCTTTTAGTAACACCTTGTATATCAAAATATTTAACAACGAAAACTGTATCATGACCACAACCTTTTGCGTAGGCAGAGTTTACGCTGAACATGAAAATGACGCGTGACACTTTGACATGGTGTAAAATACATTGCAATTTATTTTACTGCTGTTTTTGATAAATGTAAAAAAGTGTCTATAAAAGAGCTAATAATTCTTTTACCTTTTCCAGAAAAAGACAATATGGTGGTAGTGCAGTTCTTGATATAGGGATATACGTGCTGCAGCTAGCGCAGTTTGTATTTAAAGATCCCCCTAGAAGAGTGGTTGCAGTTGGCAATTCAAATAACGATGGAGTAGACACTTCGGAAACGATAATCCTGCAATATGATGGTGATAAAAGAGCTGTTCTGAATACGAACACGCAGTTGGAACTAGTGAACAGGGCTGTGGTGTATGGGACAAAAGGACATATCACGGTAAAGAAATTAAAACAAGCGGATAATCTCGAAAAATTCAAACCCTTAATATAAAAAATAATTCAAAACTTGAGTTAATTGCTCATGATCTTACTAGCTTTAAAAATTTCAGTTGCTGCCTCCATTCCATTATCCAAACAAAATGGTTCTTTATGATGGTACGACTAAAGAATATGAACTGCACAAATCCACATTGCCATATAATTATGAGAATAGTGCGGGCTTAGTATACCAAACCATAGAGGTCGCAAAATGCATTCGGCAAGGTAAGTTTTTTTTTTAAATAAATTATATTTTATAATGAATTGACAAGGAAGAATAAGCAAACAATATGATTGTAAAATTCAATAACAAAATTAGAAACCCCAAACAACCTTGATTCCTTCCAAATAGAAATTTCTTTAACGCCAGAACAAATTTCCTTTATTTTTGGCTAAGAACACAATCATTAAAACTACTATTTAAGGTATAGCTTAGTCAAAGTATGATACCGTTTATAAAATAAATTCCCAGAGACAGATACTCAAATACACCTCAAACATAGACACCCATATTTTTGAGTTGGGTTTTATTAAACTATGTGATAAGTTACTTTTTTGTCCACATTTGTAAGTAGTACTGTAAACCATTAAAAGATAACAATATTGAATACTTAATGGTATGTATTGTTTACAGGTTTAAAAGAATCGCCCCGAATGACTCTCGGAGAAAGTCTTCTGTTGGGCTTTCTTGAAGATACCGTTCGACAACAGCTAGGTGTGAGCTTAGAGTGTGAGAGTATTAAAGGGCAAAGCTAAGATTTATCTAGCATTCATATCTTGGCAAAGTATAAAACCAAGTCTCAAACCTGGACTCCATATAAACATGTTATTAGTCGCCTAGATACCTTTCATATGATATGCTTTCGTTCCATACTTCGTGCTAAGTGGCAGGATCTGTTCCCGGACACTGAAATTTTAGCAGCTGAGAATTCTTATGCAAGACTCCAGACTACCTAAAGCTGTGTTTTACTGTCACTTTAAACGCGAACTGCACAAATCTGATAATAATAATAAAATCATATGTTTATTAGCGTAAACAAATAAAATTGTAAATAAAGTATCTATCGTGTATATTTGAATAAAAAAAACTGGAAAACAATGTGTTTGCTACAAGAATTTATTTAAAAATCATCTTACAACATGTGAAATGGTTCTGAAGAAGTGGGACAAGTTAATTTAGGTTAGTGAAGCTTGTTAAAACCTTTGAATCAAAGAAGGGACCACAAGACCTTGATCATAAATACCCGAATATACCAAATTGTCCGAAGTAGTTCTACTGGTCGGTCGCAATAAGAGTTTTATAAGTCCGGACGAACTAGGCATATCACATAACTGGCGGTGGTATTACGTAGGTATAAATAATGTGTCAAAATAATTTTAAGTCTTAATACATTTTTTTTATTACTCGTTTTTAATAACTTAATATACGAATTAGCAATAATTGTGCAAATTCTGCCGTCTGATCTACGTAATGAAGCCGCGGGGCTAGTAAAGTTCGCTGTCGACCGAAAACAACATCAATATAAGACCTTGTAAAAACATTGAATATCACCTTACACATAATTAACTAATTAAAAATAAAATGATAAAAAAACACTACATAACAGTCAAAGGAGTCAAATTTGTAGAAAAATAAATTTCCGCTAAACTATGGGTTAGTACAAATCGAGAACTAATCCAGTAGGAACACGAGGTACCTATACCCAATGCGTTGCGGTAAATAGCGGAGATTAATCCCTTTTCAAAATGGGAGCAGGGCGGAAGTGTCACCTAAATAATGACAATACCTTAGTTTAAATTCGAGATACAACCATGTTTACAAAAACATATTCATGTACTTACTAATAAATATTTATGGACCGCAACTTGGTTTCATGATTGTAAATATTTTTCTGGTGAGTTGAAATTTAAATGAACAATTAAGCTAAACAAAAAGTTTTAAGTCAATAAATGCAAGACTCACGGAGAAAAGATGATACTCGGACTGAATAAATTGAGGCTTACTTTATGCAAAACAAAGGTCCATCGTTACCACCGCGTGAGACAAGCTTAGAGCGAAGTACAAAACAAGAACAATTTTCCCTAAAATGAATATGTATTAAGGACCTTCCCATTTCACTTGCCTTTTTGTATATTATACAATAATTACACATAAAGTATACAATACAAAAAATAAAGGCCCCGACCATGCCCTAACTTTTTAATTAATTTTAATTTCAATACAATGTGCCTAATAAATGCATAAATGAAATTACTCTAGCGGGCGCGTGATTCAGTTCTGAAAAAATAAAAATATTGTCAATGGAAGGAGCTGACTGGAATCTAAACATTGACAGTATTTTTTTGTACTGAGTGTTGTTTGTGTGCCTCCTACACGAATAACAATTTTACATTGATATTTTATTAGAATTGAAATTCATTCAATAATTGTACATACTAAATAAGATGTAAGTTTTAATTTATATAAAAAAGGTTTTATATTAATGTAGTTGGAACAAACTTGTTTAATATTTACTTGTGTATACTCGTCACAACGCACCTCATGCTCTGTTAAATATTTAGGTATAAAACATGAGCAATCTTACTCTAAATAAATTAGCCTAAAATATAAAAATCTTTTAGGTCGGGCCCCCAAGTCAATACAAATGAAATTCAGAAAACTCACAAGCAATACCGTTAATATTTAATATGATTCCACTTCTCTTATCAATCGAAATTGCAAAGGAAATATGAGTTAATAAGGATTCTTAAAAGTGATTGAGATCTCTTGAAAGAACTTGAGCACGAAAATTAGAAAATAAATTAAAACTTCACTTTTAGTAATTGAGAATATTTTGTGCGGGCATTTACGTAGAAATACATTTCATGTTTTTGTTGGGAACGAGCCCTGACCTGTAATTGAATGAGTCAAATGATTGGTTCGCTTCCGTCTCGACCTTTAGGTTTGGGATTCATACAATATAAACAAGGATTTCAAAGTTATTCGTGTCACGAAAAAAAATGTTAGAATGTGAAAATGAGAAACGTTATTGTTTTTCACAAATTTCATTTGCAGACTTTTGCAAATTTTTGAAAAGGTTCAAATATTAATTTAATTAATAGACAAGTAGCCTTAATTATATCTCTTCTTAAGTGGATCTTTTCGAACAACTTTTAGACTGCAATTAACAAAAGACAAGAATGCGATACTAATGGCAGATTTGCTAGAACATAATAAAGGTCATGGCTTATTATACAAGCATAGCATCGCGATAGCTCGCCGTCACCGCAAAAAACAAAATTTTTACGGTATTTGTGATAAAAACATTTTTTAATTATGTATTATACGACACCTAATTTAAAGCTCTAATTAGAATAACAAATTAATTGCCAGGTTATGTGCCAAGACCTTAAGTCTACCGCAATAAGTCGACCACCACTTTGTACAATTTTGCGGCGATCATAAATTATATTAAATGTTGTCTGTTCCATATACAAAAGAATGTGGTAGCCATACTGTAAAAGAACAACACAAAGAAAGGATTCTATAAAGTGGCCATTTTTTGTTTATCTCTAAAATTAGGTACTAGTAATGCCAGCCAATTTTCATTACAGAGCGGATTTCAATTCAGAAAATCGTGTTCTCCTGAAATCGAAATAAATAACTCATTTTTCAGTTATCTCAAATTTTTGCACATACTTAACTGACACCACTAATCGCTTATGTAATATTGGGTTTGCCAAACCAACATTCACCTAATTTCGCTGAGTGACCGTTAAGGTAAAATAAGTAATTAATACTAAAAAACAAAACTTTATGACGAATTTTAATCCTCGATTTGTTGCTAACAGATTCTCGCAACCCGTTCTAACTTGGGTATTAAATCGCGACACAGAATTAAGAAATTGCCAATAAATCGTCAGAATAATACAGGATTAGCGGAGAAAATTCTGACGTTACCAATTAATCAAATGGTTCGTTAAACACAGCATTCGAATAGCTTGGATTACGATGTCAAAGAGACTTTAGGATCGCCTAAATTCAGCAAAACTTTTCGATGCCAAGACCTTTCGGAGATTGATGAATAGTCCAGTTTCAGTTAGTACGATAATTTATATTGCCTTAAAGGGATTTTGTTTTATAAACGATTCCTGGTTAGAAGGAATTTAGGCAATTGGAGACGCTTTGAAGAATGCGAATAAACTTGACTATGATTTATAGCCTAAACAATAGTTACTAAATAGTTTTTCAACAAAACCATATTAACTGGAACTGTGTAATGCTTAAGAACATGATAGCTGTTTCACCAAGTCCATAGTCTTTACATGTAAACCTATGAAATATTTGATAAACTTAATTAATTGATGTAACTATACTATATAATAAATCAGTTTGTAATTGCATCGTAATTTTTTTATGGAAAGGAGAACCTTTTAAAGAGTTAGAATAATAAGAAGTCTGTTAATTTAAGTAATGCTGGTTGCGCAGTTACGCATTGAAAAGAGCCTGTATATTTTTATAGGTTATAGGACTAACTATGAGCGTCGGTTATCGCAGCAAAAAGTAGTATATGTCTTTCCTAGGGTTCCAAGCCAGCCAATAACCGTGAAAGCGTAACGGACAGACAGACCAACACAGACAGACAAAGTTCCTTTCGCATTTATAATATTAAGTGTGGATTAATATGGAGCATGAGTGGATATGGATATTCTAAATCTCATCGCTTACTAGTTTTATACGGATATTCTGAATAGTTAGCAGTTTCGAACGCTAGCTACGTGCCTAGTTCGTGAACTTCAGGATTACAAATCAGAAATGTTCGCTATCTAAAGTCCCGGAAAACATATAAAAGGGGTTTGTTTAAAAAAATATAGGCTGATTTTTATACGTATCAAAAGAAAATATGGAGTAATGGAGTTGGTAATCAGAAGATATTACTTGTTTACATTTAATGTTTTTCATATTACTTAGCTAGACGTACAGACGGCCGATGGAGTCGCACTGTTACTGAATGGTGGCCAAGGACAGGTCGAAGGAGTCAGGGACGACCGAGAGCACGTTGGGTTGATGACATAGTTAAGGCAACGGGGACCACCTGGATGAGGGACGCGCAAGACAGACAAGAATGGCAGAAAAAAGGGGAGGCCTATACTCAGCAGTGGGTGATTACAGGCTGAAATGATGATGATGATGATATTACTTGCGTATTCCGTACCTATTATTTGTTCTTAAAAAGCTATATAACAGTTTTCGATAAGTAAATGTCTAATAAAAAAAAAACCAACTTGGTTTTGTAAACAGTCTTAGTCCGTTACAGGGTTTAATAGGTTCTTTTGAGTTTTTGATTGATTGTGATAAAAAATGGTTGTATAAATACCTGTTTACAAATTCACATAATTTTACGAATATAATTACTTTATTGGTTAAATAACGTTTTCAACGGTGGTTCTTTTTAAAGACGATTTTTGATATGTATTTTTTAGTACCTGGATTATTCTGAATAACAAAAGAGATCCTTGTACATTATCGCTCCGAGTGATCGTTACACCACAACTTGAGATAATTTCAACATGGTATGTCACAATCCATTCTAATATTATAAATGCGAAAGTAACTCTGTCTGTCTGTGTGTTACGCTTACACGGTTAAACCGCTAAACCGATTTTGTTGAAACTTGGTATAGGATAAACATGAATCCCAAAAAAGGACATAGGCTACTTTTTGCCGCGATAAACGACACCATAGCTGCGGGCAACAGATAGTACGATAAAAACCTTGCCGCTGATATTAATAATCTGGACTAATTTGTAATTAAATACAAATAATGGAAAGAAAAATTTAAACCTCAGACAGGACTCGAACCTGCGACTGCTAGCTTAACCAACTAAGCTACCGAGGTCACTGCCTGGAAATTTCAACTTTGCCATCCATTTATTACTTATATTAATTACATGTATTCACTCCGCATGCGTTAATGCGTAACAAATAATTAAAATAATAAATCTGGCCTAATGTAAAGGAGTTTAATATTATGTGTCTGGTCAGTTTCTTCGTTAATAATGTCCTTTAAGCATCCAGACAATTGAATACCAGACAACTAATAACGATTAGCCAACATTCTTTCAGTTAATAAAGTAGAAAATATCATTAAAATGTTGAGGACCATATCGGCTAAGGACGCATTGACCCAAATATGTTGTACGTGACTTTCTCGAATGTTCTCGAAATTCATTACCTAGCTTTATTAAGTGAGGAAAACGAGTGTGGACTACACTGTATTATTTTATTTTCTGATATTTTTTTAAGAATTAACAGATATTAAATAATACTACTCATTTAATAAAATAAACTGATCAAATAGGCAATTAATGTATGTATAACATTGAAAATAAAGTAAGTAAACCCTACAATATTTTTGAAGAGCTGATAAATATTTAAATTACGTAAAAAACAATAAAACTGTACCTACCATTAAGATCACATCAGTACTCGAACAGAAGATCTAAAACTAGCCTAAATCTAGCCCCTCAGCTCTTCGTGATCAAAAATGGTGGCCTACTAGTAATAAATAACTTTTTTATGAACCGAATTAAACTCATTCTGTGCATTTTCCAAACGCGGTAATCGCCTAATAATATGGAAGCATAGAAACTTTTAATGGAAATCTTACTGAACGCGTACGAGTGATATTATACGGAAAAGTTAAATTGTATTTATTTTGAACACAGAGTATGGGTTGAATGATTACTTTTTTTTAGATACTGTTAAGTATTATTTATTACTTTTCATTTACTAAATAGGACATTTTTAGAGCTTTATTGTATTAATTTTGAAATTTTATTCTACTTTAACAATTTTGTTAAAAAATACGTAGCAGAAAAAATAAAGTAAGGTAAAAATATTACTTACAAAAGCAGGAACATATAAAATAAACTCCTAGTGTTTATTTTATTTACTCAGTCAGTTTGACACTTTTTATCTTGTCATTATATAAAAAAATATAATCTAATAACAATCGCTTCAAATAAAGTTTCAAATCATAAATTTATACGCTGTGAACAATGTAACAGACTTGAACTCTGATGATATTTTTAGTACCAATATTTAAATAACAATAAAATATAATCTTTATATGCGTTAATTTATCAGTAAAAAATATTTATTAATTATTAATTAATTAGCAACAAATGCTCTAATGGAAATACAGTGGATATGTGTTCAGATGTTTTGGGATATAATTAATGTTTTGTGCTCAAGCCGTGGATTTTAACGATTAATCAACGCAATGATTCGACACTTCTCTCCGATTGCGGCTGTAGAAGCGGAGTTACACTGGGGCCCAGTATACTGGGCCAAGTAACAGATAAATTACAGATTAAATATTAGATTTCTGTAGCTGATGGTATGGTTCTACTGGGTATTTAGAATTCTTGACCACTGACAACGTAACATTTTTATGGGTATCGTATATACCTCCTAAAACATAACTTTATATACGAAAGAATATAAACGGTATAAAAAATCGGAAATATGATATACCTAATTATTTATGCAAATGGTTAGCTAATTGCATAGATTACGACTCAGTCATTAAAACCTAATAAATACCTATAACAAACTTAAAATAATTGTTAAATTTATATAACAATAATTTAATGTATGTAATAATTAATAATATGATTAATAACATATACAACTTTGGGAAATTGCGGTCAATTTAGTCACTGAGCGTTGTTCCTAAACCTAAAATGCTGAGTAGTTAATTACAGAGCTTGCTTTTCACTAATATTCACAGATGTTTTGGGAAAATCAATTACTATTACTAAGATACATTAATTATCTTTAATCATATCGTAGTCGTGATGGCCTAGCGGTTTAACGATCACGAGTTGCAGGTTCATAACTACTACAGGAAAGTACCAATGTGAATTTTCAAAGTTTTTTGTACTTTCATATTTTTTATTTTGAGGCACCATTGGCGAACGGTGAAGGAAAACATCAAGGAAAAACCTGACTTCCTAAAGTTCGATAACCTGCAAGTGAGTAATGCCTTTTCTACATCAAAAGAGGCCCAGCAGGGACATTTATAGGCCGGTATATTATATATCGTTCTATTCATGACCAAAGACTCATATTATATGCAAGTTAGCAAGCATTAATGAGCTCTATCTAAAAACATTCAAAATTTACTATCACGTTTAGGTATTTTTCATTGTTCCCGAAAGTGTTGCTCAACACAAAGATGAAACTCCTAAGTTTTCACCGAAAACACCGAGATACGAAATATTCGGACCAAAGAGTTTTTATATGATATACCAGAGGTGTGAGTAAAAACCGCTTAACTTTCGATGTAAGAAACTTCGAAGAACAATCCAAAGTTAGTTGGGATTTACACCGTTCGTGCTAGGGCCACTCTTTGTTAGTTTCGTGGGTTTTCGACAAACCTTCGTGGTTTAAGTAGAATGAAGTACGAATGACACGGAAATATATAAAAACAAAATGAATAAAAAGACATATGTATATTGCTTCTAAATAAATAATAAAAAAAAAGTGTTTTGTTTTCTTTTATTAAAACCTTGTCCTTACTAGAAGAAACAAAAAAAAAATATTCCCGTTCTTGAGTTTTAGCGAGACTAAAAGCATTTTATTTTGATATAAGAAAAGATTATATTCTTTTCATAACAAATGCAAAACTTTCAAGCGTTAAATAATTTATTTATTATAAGAATAGCAAAGTTAGCCCGGCTGCAAATGCATATTTGCATGACACAGAATTTAAAGTTTCAGTCGATATGAAGCAGAAGCTTTAAACTTGAAACTAGCGCAGCCGGTTTAAACGACACTTTTAAACTTCTTTTTAATAAAGTAGATATTGTTTGTTCATGGAAATAGTAAAAATTCAGACTCCTAACTTACTTTGTAGAAACTAAAATACTATACAGGGCTAGCTTTCTATAACCGGTCATATTTTTAGAGATGGTTTAAAATCGATAATATTCGGTGTAATAAAATAAAACATTTTTTTATTAGTTCGTTCCTGTCCACCCCTAAAAAGCAAACGTGTGGATATAACAACAGCACAATTCATTTCATCACCTAGATAGAGTTAGCACACAAATAAACTTGACGGTGCATGTACGCACATAAGTGCATTGGTTAGCACTAGCACTAGTTGCCTACGCAAATTTTAGAGACATTTTCAAATGAATGCTATTATTTTATTCGTCAATAATATTTAATCTTCTCTCTTCGGTTTAATCTCTAGATCTAGATTTTAAATTTTGGCTGGTCATTGGAAACTAACCCTGTAGCTGTATTTGTTTTTTTTTTCTATTTTGGTACACAGTATGTGGATGCAGCTATAAAAATTAAAAACAGGAAAGTAAAGATTCAGATATTGTGTTATAAAATGTACATTTCAATCAATTTTTTTGCTCTTTTTGGACTACAATTCATATTTCTAGAATAAATATTGTTTTATGTGTATAAGTAGTGCCTATTTTATTAAGATAAGTTATAAGGACTCATCCTAAAATTATGCCACAGGTACCTTCTCAGTTTGTGTTATAAATCTACGGTACTTCTTACGATATGACCTCTACCCTAATTTCTGAACTTATCAAAGCTTAACTTTATAAAGGCGGTAGGATATTGGCCTCAAAACAAAATAAGCTCGACTATTTGCATGTCTCATTGACGTGGGTAGACCAAACAATTTGCAAAGAGAACGCGAACCGAAGCTGTAGAAAAATGTTCGCAGATAAAATTGAACAAACAATTAAAAGGTCATTCCCTCCACCTAGGCCCAAGAAAAATATTTGATGGATTTTACTTTTAATTGGAGGATTTTTAAGTCAACAACACTAAAAGCTACTCTCTTTTTTTCCTAATAACGCTCCTTGAGACAAGTGGATCTTGTTACTGCGTCTGCTTTATTATTGTTTTAATTTTACATAGCTTTAGCTGAAATGTAAGTAGTTATTGAAACCTTTTGAATCTTGACAACTTAAAAGTTTTTACAAAATAGCACTGCAATAAATGAATTTGAATGAAATCGGGTACACAAAATAGGTTTATTACCTGGAATAGCGCATGGGCTATTCATCGTCATCATCAACATTACCGCCATTTTTCATCAGCACGCGAACACAGCATAAATCAAGTATATTTACTGTAAATTCAATCTCTTTATACAGCATCCCATTAAATGTTTTAAAAAGAACTATTTTAATAGCACATATATTATCGTCAAATAATTTTTCAAAAATAACATGTGATGTTTGTTAAAATTAAGCTGGAAAATTAACGTCGCTCCCTAAGATGACACTTCGCATTTTCCCGTTGTTCACCAAATAGTAACGGCCTATAAAAGCAATTTGCGTGCAAGTGCTTCAGGGGCGTCGGATCACAAGAAAGAGGTTGACGCCTTATAACGAGATGACTCGAACTTAAATATTTGTACAAAGGCGAAGGGCCTTCGTTCACCGCGGGTTGTTCCCGGCTTAAGTAGTTCGATTCGAAAAGGAACGTTCGCAAACAATGAACGATGGGGACTCGTTGCCGGTCGTCGGCACACTGATTGATGAGGTCGCATATTGTTCTTTTTTCAAATACTTATTTTCTTTTGTTTTGTTTTATTTAAGCTAATTTAAAAAAATGTTGCTGCAATAATTATAGTTATTTTCAAAGACGTAATGGGTACTTAGAAACGTAATGATATACCTACTTGGTATCTAGGAAAGGTTTAGCGACCTACAAATATAAGAATAACTATTAGATTTTTTTAGCTAAAGATTCGTTTCAAAGGGTACATAATATATGTTTTTAGTACGAATATGCTGGTAGTGTTAATAGCATTTTTATCTATTTTTCTCAACAATAACATGTATATCAATTTATATCAAGGTGATGTTTATAAATTAAGAGAAGGTAAGGGATAAAATTATGAGAACGGTAAATATTATATCTCAGCTCTTTTTATAATGTGGACACGCGATACAACTTATCAGGGAGTAAGATGATTACAACTTTGTGGAAGAATTAAAGTTTTTATAAAAAAATATATAACCAAACCGGTATCAAATAATAAGGCCTGTATAGCCAGAACTGGAACAGTAATCTCCTGGCGTTTATGAAAGTAATAGCGAACACCAATAAATAGCGGAATAAATATACATATTTTATAGGAAATACCTTGAAAGGTGTTTTGAAGAAAATGAAAACGTACAAACAACTCTGTTGAATATTCTTTGTCGAATGAAAATATGAAGTAGGTGAGATGACGCCCACGGGAGCTTAACGAAACCTAAGCTGTGCAAATGTTTTGAATAGTATTTATATTTGCGTTTAAGTTTAATCGGTCGTACGTTTTCTTGAGCAAATATTTTATTTTTAACTGCTGTCCGCGTGTTTTAGTTTCAACGGTTTTTCATTTTTGCAACGTTTTTTATTTATGCTCTGCCCCTTTTGGTAGCAGCGTAATGTAATATAGCTTATAGCCTTCCACAATAAATGAGCTATCCAACACTTAAATAATTTTTCAAATCGGACCAGTAGTTCCTGAGATTAGCGCGTTCAAACAAACAAACAAACAAACTCTTCAGCTTTATATATTAAAGTATAGATTATTTATATTTTTTGATACTGTTAAATTTAAAGAAAATCTCAATAAATTGTGTCGTAACAGCATGTTGTAATAATCATTCTACAAGATACAAACTTCCAACAAAATTATGATACTTATCTTTTTAAATAAAAGCAGTTGGGAAAATATTTAAATAAAATATAAAAAAAATTAAATTGTTTCATAAACTGATTTTTTTGTTAGATTTGATATTGTTTTGATGTACGCTGTCATGCTCCAAAGCAATTCGTATTCTAGTACAAATATTATTTAATAAACATGAAGTTGTAAAAAATGTAAGTCATCACTGTGAAATTCGTATACTTCAACAAATAAACTAGCCATCCACTACGCACCTATTTAACACTATAAAGTTATTTGATGACGCATTTGACATTTCGGCATTGACATTCATTTGTCAACTTTTAAACGCGTTACGGAAAACTTAGTTTCTAATAACGCGACATAATGAAATCGTCCCTCAGTATCCAAGACAGAAATATTTACTAAACGGATAACTTACCTACTCATTGTATAATAAATTTATTTTGTAAAATTCATTTAATTTTTCACTTTTATAAAATATACTATAACTAGCTGTTACCCGCGGCACCACCCGCGTAGACGTCGTTTATCGAGGCAAAAAGTAGCCTATGTCCTTTCTCAGGATTTAGACTATCTGTGTACCAAAATTGATTTAAATCGGTTCAGTAGTTTTGGCGTGAAAGCGTGACAGACAGACAGACAGAGTAACATTCGCATTTATAACATTAGTAAGCATTACTAGTTAAAATTACAAGCTGTTTTATTTATAATCACTGGTTTTAATTCTGTTCTACTTCCCAAAATATAAAAATACAAAATCATAACAACATAATTCAACAGATCGATTTGAGGCCGAGGATAATATTACCTAAGATTTGTTAGCAATCGAACACAGTCCACTGTTTATAAACTACGCAGTGCAGCGTGATGTTTAGTCAAACAAACGCGTAAATTGGACCGACTCTTTATACAAAGACAATTATAAACGTCGTCGTACGTATTGATGTGGTTCCTAAATACTTTTCTTAGCCTCGAGGAAACCGCATGACTCTCAACTTGGCTGTATGGGCTTAATAGCCTATACAGCTAACTACTACGACTAACTAATGTCAAGTATCCTTAGTATCGGAGAGTGAAACAGTAACTTTGTTAACATCATAGTATATTGTTTGTGTGTGATAAAAAATTGCTTTAATAATTAAAAGTAGCATTTGTTCACCTGGGTGATATAATTCCGAGATAAACAAATTACAATCATTTTGTGTGGTCATGTCCGAGGTCCACTACAATAAGGAACTAAATCCACTTTGTTCATCCAAGTGATACTTCCCAGGTGAAAAAACTGGTATTTTGGTAGCGTTTGTTTGATGACTATGGCGAACTGAAGCTACTTTTGATTCTTCCCAAGTAAAAAATATGGTATTTTGGCAATTTAAGACCATGTTTGTCGGAGAGAATGGATCATACAAATTACAATGTACCAAAGCGGACGTCCTACAAAATGTTAATGATTATGAAATATAAATACAAAAGAACAGAAAATTAGTTTTTGTAGTTTTAATTTATTTTCCTTGTTATGTACCTAAACAAGATACTTGGAACTTGCCTAAGTTAAAATTCAAAACATTTCGTCATTTAAGTTCAGACAGAATTAACTCTTTTACGGTATTCTCTATCTCTGATTCTTAAGTGTCATAAAGGAGCCAAACTTTGAAGAACCAAAATTATAGATGGCAATTTTATTTAAATTACACAATTTGATATTTAAATTACCTTAATATTAAGCTAAGAGTACCCCGAGAATTGAAGTTTTATCATTCTTTGAATTTAACAGACAATTATCATGTTTAAAATTAATATCATACAACGCGTTCTTGGAATATTTTAATAGTTATATTCATAAAGGCATTGATGATAGCTAAGTGGTAATTAAATAACGAAAACATTGCTTGAAGCAACGAATAGAAACTGAAAGAGCAACATTTGAATAGTGATAGGCAGATGCCTAAACTTTTTAGGTAAAAAGTTTAATATATATGAAGTAAACCATTTGATCTACCAAAAGATTGCAAACGTTGCTAAAATAACGAAAAAATAAAAACATATCAACACAAAAAATCGAAGAATTTTTACAATTCGCTAAGAATAACGTATTTATCAATGTCATTCGTTACATTAACTCTAAAAGCAAAATAAAGGATACAGGATAGATATCACAATAATATCTAAAACCATGAAAAATGACTTGTTTCCGTACTACATAACATGGCATTTTGATGGATTTGAGTAACAGTCATTGAACCTATTCGAGCCGCGATGTTTTCATCTCAACATAACATTTGTGTTGATTAGAATTGTGTAAACAAAGCCTCATAAATGTGTCAATGACCCTTCTGGGTGAGTACCTAGTGGTAACAGGGCAATTAATTTGCGCGATTATCGGGAAATTTTGGTTAAAAATGATGTTCCGGCAACACTTATCAATATAGGGCAATACAAAAATTGTATAGAAATTGCCAAGAATTGACCAATTATAAGTTGCCCGTGTAAGCGTACCTTAATAAATAGAACGACTTGTAAATTATACATGTGAAATATTGATTGCGTTTTGTTTTTCGTATTTTATCGTAGAATGTACTACGAGTCGAAACTAATAACATTCTTTAATGTAAAAATGGCATTGCACGAGGTCTTCACGACCCTCAGCAATGAGAAACACGACGCTAGGAGGAGGGGGATTCATACACTATACTCCGCAATATTAATTTAAAGTATATCATCTTTAGATACGCATCAAAAGATGCTGAAATCCGACCCCAACAAACCTTGGGCAAAGTCTAGATGAAGCCCTGAAAACATTATTATAAATATTTTTAGACTGTTTTATCGCTACCTAGCAAAGAAAACGAAACGTAAAGAAACCTTTTAAAGGGCTTCTTAGTTTTTCTTTTGTCCGCAAATCAATTACGCCGTCTCCCACGCTGAAAGCGCGTTTAACGACTTATTGCGCGAAATGACATTGTAAAATTGTTTTATGCGTTTAAAGTAGGTGTATTTTGTGGCTGACTATAACAGAGAAAACTTTACTATCGAAATCACCAAGCAAACATATCGGCCCTAGACTGAAAGGAAATAAAATCAGATTCAGATATCAGTTAGATTATAAAGTTTATAGATTCAAACCAGAGTTCGAAAAAAGTTGGAGTAAAGATTTGTCTTTTTAACTAAATATTACCCTTCTTTTTGTGGTAAATGTTGGCAATGGATTAGAACCGTTTCCATAGGTGCATGCAACAATTTATTTCAACTTATATAGCGTGCATAAATGCAAGCAATTATGAACGCTATAAGTAGAAGCCAAATCAGTTCTTGTGCTTAACAGAATTCAATACTCAAATAGGGATGTCGATATTCTTTTTTAATGTCCATCAGATTAGTAAAAAAAAATTTGACACGTCTTTTTTGAATTTTTGCATGACGTCACGATGTCGTACGTTTTGTGTTACATCGTGACGTAATTAGCCTCCACTCCTGAACTTTGATTCGCTTCATCTCCTTAGTTTTTTATTATTTTGAAAAAGTAAAAATACATGTCTAATATTTTTTATTATTAAATTTTCGGACTTTTATATAAATAGATTTTTACTTTTCATACCCAGTCGATTCTATTTGAATTTCACCAAAAAACTGAACGCCTGCTTCTAATATTTGTTAAAACTGTATGTTCAATTCACCAAGGAATTACACCGTATTCTAGTTAAAAATTTATACAATTTATTTTAATTTGCACGCAGTACCACTGTCTATTGTTATTATTCCAGCAAAATAAATGAAGGATATTATAATCTTATCATTACATTGTATAGGATTACTTATATACTTGTTGTTAAAATCTCATTGTATAAGGCTTTGTTAGATTATGGTGTTGTTCAAGCTATCTCAGAGTCTCTTAGTAGTAATCAAAGGGATTATGACAAGGGGATAAGGATGCAACCTCTTTTGGTAGTAAAACCTCCATTCTTACTTCACGCACCGTTTGCCAAGCATGAGTATTATGGGATAAAGACCATCTCCTGTAATTAAAGGTTTAATTTCAATCTTGGATTACTACCATTAATTAAGAGCTTAAATTACTTTTGTATCCATGTTTAACGTCGAACCCGTAAATAATAATTAGATATATCAAATTAATAGTTCGTACACTGATACGTGTCTATTTGTTAATTTACCGAGATAAAAAGCTATCCAAAAATTGAAAAAAAAAATATTTAAATCATTTTTAATAACATTTACTTAAAGTTTCTTAATTACTCTTCTTAACCTAGACATATTGCATTTTGAGAAGCTAAGACAATTCTTATTCCCTTCGTGGTGGCTCTCAGCTTCCTGTTAGTTCAGATGAATCGATCGCACGTCAGCTACCAATCCGTTCTCACTTTACATGTAAAATAACTACAAAATCCAAAGAGTGATTAGTCAAAACTCAACACCAGAAGTTTCTGACTGAATACTCAATCGAATAAGTTTCGCCGTTCTGATTCTGTCTGATAAAATAATAAACAAAATAGCGCCTACTATATAAACTCACAGAAACTGAGATAGTATCGAGTTACAGTAGCTATTAAACGATTAGGACTGAGTGGCGCCCCCGCTCACTGTATAGTGGCAATTGTTTATTTTGGTTCGTATATAATGTTATATTATAGCTGATTCTAACAACTGTTATGTTATCGTGTTTTAAGATCACTATTTGTGATAAATAAGAAAGATTTTTCATGTTTACTTTATCTTGGGAATGGTGTAGAGACTTCTTACCTACGATATATATTTTATATAATCATGTTAATGGGATAGAAGGCGCTGGGTTCCGTTTTTTTTTGAAAGGAAAATTATTCGCGGTTTGTTCTTTGTAAAGTTCTGACTACGCCTGACCTTGTCACTTTCAATGGTCAATGTATTACCTCTTGTCTCACAAGAACATTTGAAATAATCTATTCTCTTGAGGGCTGTTACAATATCTTATGTACTTGAACGGGCAAAGCATATAAATTATTACCAGCAATTTTTGGTAGTTCTGTTATTTTTATAATAAACAAATGAAGAATTTTCGTAATATCCTACAATATTTAATAATTTTGGGTTTAAAACCAATTTATAGATTAATTAAGTCATAGTGGTCGTTACTTTTTTAATTTTGGAACATAAATAGATTAAAACTTCATTCAATTACCTCTTGAGTTTTTTCTTAATATCAGGAAAAACTTAATGACCCGCACAGTAAGCCCTAAGTGTAAGGGGTCCAGAGGCTTTCAAGGCAATTTCGTGCCTGATAAGGGTGTGCTTAACGTCAAGATAATACGAATTCGTTTACGTGAAACGCTATCGTGTAATCCAAAGTAGGTCCTATGTATCAAAGGAATATATCTTGAATAATATTCAAGATCAATGCGCTAGTGAGCAAACGTGGTAGTCATGCTCGTTCCTTCTCTACATGAGAAAAGGCCTGTGCCCAGCAGTGGGACATTTACAGCCCGTGTACTATTTTTATAATAATATTCAATGTAGGTATTTGTGAACGTATCGGCAGTGTTATTCTAAAGTATGTAAGTTCTTCGTTGATACTAGATATTTTTATACCAACTGTGCTTAGGTACTAAAGTGAAAAAAAAAAAAAAAAAAAAAAAAAATGTGTCTATCTTAATTAATTTGATAAATTTTGTCATAATTTTCGAACATATAATAATTGTAGTCTTAAAATTATTTCTATTTGTGAGGTATGCCTAAAAAATAAAAAGTAAAAGATTTTTTTTTCGTCTAATAATGTTTTATAAAATGTATGTTGATAATATTATTGTAATTGTAATATTTCTACATCGGATACGATAGTAATATGTGAACCATTTATTGAACACTAGCTGTCCCCCGCGACTTTGTTCGCGTGTTTTAGTTTCAACGGTTTTTCATTTTTGCAACATTTTTCATCTATACTCCGCTCCTATTGGTCGTAGCGTGATGTTATATAGCCTATAGCCTTCTAAATAGACGGACTATCCAATACAAAAATAATTTTTCAATTCGAACCAGTAGTTCCTGAGATTAGCGCGTTCAAACAAACAAACAAACTCTTCAGCTTTATAATATTAGTATAGATTTCAGTGAAATAATTAAATAAAAAATATTTTATTCTATTCTATTCATTTTTTTTTTTAATTAACTCTTTTTTTCCGATAAGTAAGACTGTACTTTTGATTACATTATTGTAAAGCAAATATTTTTTTCTAAAAAAATAGACATTGCTTTGCACAACTTTTTCAATTCTAAAGGTATCATGCTAGACTGATGTCACGAGTTCTTTAAACAGAAACAAAATAAAAAGCTAAACGTCTTGAAGTGAATTAAATAATATTTGTATTTTCTACTTTATCTTGTTTTGTGAATGAAGTTCTTAAGCCTTAATTTAATTTACAAACAGATTTGAAATATTTAAAAATGCGGCTTTATTTTTGCAGCACTTTATAAAGTCAAATAAACCGGGTTGATCTGTAATAAATAAAGTACAAATTTAAATTATTTATTTCAATACTACTCGTTGCTCATGGCTTCGCCTGCGTAGGTTTCAATTATCGCGATAAAAAGTAGCCCATGTCGTTCCTTGACATCCAAGCTTACCCCATACCAAGAATTATCAAAATCGGTTCAGTGGTTTAGACGTGGAGGCGTAACAGACAAAAAGACGAACGACTTTCGCATTTATAATATAAGTATGGATATTATAATTATGTAAATGGTAATAAATAATAATACCTAAACAAAATAAACGTGTATATGCAACTACGAGTACTACCTACTAATAAATAAATCAATAGTTTTATACACCAAAAACTTCGGAATCGAGTGTCGTGAGTAATAGCAACGGTTTTTATTTTTTCTTACCTGCCGTATAAGCTACATGACGCAAACTACATATATGGACTATCAACCGTACAAACTTTACTCATAAATTCACAAAGTTACTACATAAATCTGGTCTCAATCAAACTTAAGTCCTAGTTTGGCATCTCAAACCTAAGGTTATGTAGCCAAATTAAGAGACAGTAAATCATATTAGACTTCCTATGACGATTCTTTGTCAGCGACCAATTTTCAACTGTTGTACGAAGTATATATTTCGTGTCGAGATCTGAGTTTTGTAGTAGCGAAACGTTTAGTTCCATGGAAAATGTATCGTATCTAATAATTCGCTTAATATAAATCGTTATAATGCTACCATTAAATGATTTCCAAGCAAAATTGTATTAATCAGAAGATTCCCAGAAATATTCATTAGAATAAAACGATACCTTAGATCGTTTGAATCTCTTCTTAAGTTCTCTCCAAAATCATTTTTGAGGGATCTAAATAACTTTAAATTTAGCCCTGATTTCTACGAATTATTAATTAAGTCGCTTTAGTTTAAAGAACTAATTGAATAAACCTCTATCGAGCAATCTTCGAGCATTCGCAATTTAGTGAGCTCTAATTCTAAACATCAACAAATTTAAATGTCTGTTAAACTAATCATTAAAATCGAAGTACAATTAGATTGTTTACTTTGCAAATGAACGGACGTACGAACTTACTGACTACATAAAAGGCCGAGTGTTGCCACCTCCCGAATATTAATTAGTACGTCTGCACACATTTAGGAACCGAAACACGTCTGCGGAACTTGAAATCACTATGGCTACTCGCAGGAGGAAATGGCGAATACAGTTAGACTAGCAAGATGATTGATTACGTATTGCGAATTATTTATACCCTCTCCATAAAGGTATGAGTTGCGAAATAAGGTATTTTGTTAGTTTTTGGTGATTTTTTTTTTAATTTACTTGCTTTGTCGTGGTGGCCTAGTGGTTCAATGATCGGATTTGTGTGCACAAGGTTGCAGGTTCGAACCCACTACAGGCAATTACCAATGTAACTTTTCAAAGTTATAATGTACTTTCTTAATTATTCTAAGACATCATTGACAATCGGTGAAGGCAAACATCGTGAGGAAAACTGGATTCCAAAAAAAATGGATTCTGAAATCGCCAACCCGCACTGAGCAAGCGTGGTGATCAAGGCTCGTTCCTTCTCTATATGAGAAGAGGCCTGTGCCCAGCAGTGGGACATTTATAGGCTGGTATTATTATTATTTTTACTTGCATTGTGGGTGTAATTCACATTACTAGCAATCTTGTTAACCCCTCCAACTAAGCTAAATATGCTTGTGTCTAGAGTGGGTTTGAACCTGCGACCTTTCAATCACAAGGCCCTCACTCTAACCAATAGGCTATTGCTGCTTATTATTAATAGCTGTCCCCCGCGACTTTGTCCGCGTGTTTCAGTTTCACCGTTTTTTCATTTTTGCGACATTTTTCATTTATGCTCCGCTCCTATTGGTCGTAGCGTGATGTTATATAGCCTATAGCCTTCCTCAATAAATGAGCTATCCAACACTGAAATAATTTTTCAAATCGGACTAGTAGTTCCTGAGATTAGCGCGTTCAAACAAACAAACAAACAAACAAACTCTTCAGCTTTATAATATTAGTATAGATTATGTTAGTTATTTTTTTTAAAAAGGTCACTAAACAAGTAATTGAAGAGTCATACTATACATACAACACACAAAATCAATTTTATAATGAACGTTTTAAATACATGTCGTAGAAGCTTAGTGGTTTGAAGAACGGATTCGTATGCACAAGGATGCAGGTTCAAACCCACTACAGGCAAGTACCAAAGTTGTACGTATGTTTGTTTTATTAAATATTCTAAGACACCATTGGCAAACGGTGAAGTAAAACATCGTGAGGAAAGCTGGATTCCAAAAATTGAAATATGGTAATCGCCAACCCTCAAGTCACCAAGCGTGGTGACCAATGCTCGTACCTTCTCTACATGAGAAGAGGACTGAGCCCAGCTGTGGGACATTTATAGGCCTTATATAAATAAACAAAAACACTCTTCGTGCCACCACAAATTTAGTATATATAGTATGTATAGCTTATTTCAAAATTTGAATGAAAATTAAAATAAAGTAAATTATCCGATAAAATTGTTTTTAGCTTTGTGGTGAGTAACTTAATCAAGTGCATTTATGTTTACGTTCAATTTGACAATAACCAATGTGTGAACAAAATGTCATTATAGTATTGACAGTGTGTGGGTGTATACTTCATCTCTATTTATAAAAAGGGTGTTGCTATATAAAACTGTAAAAGATAATATTTTCAAATCGTACTAAAATTTTGGTATTTGCAATTACAGAAATATTGATAGTATTTTTATTGATGCGCTTTTAGCTACACGTATTTGCTACTATGTTACTTGTATAAATAACTAGCGGTTTTAAGCGGCTCCGCCCGCGTGGATGTCGGTTATCGCGGCAAAAAATAGCCTATGTCCTTTCTCAGGCTCTAGACTTTGTACCAATTTTCATATCTTAAATCTAATTGTGTACCAAATTTCATTTAAATCGGGTTAGTAGTTTTGGCATGAAAGCGCAACAGACAGACAGACAAAGTTACTTACGCACTTATAATATTAGTAATGATAAAGTAATTAGTTTGTGAACGCTATGTAAAATTGTACAATGTTTGCAATTCTTTGAGAGTTCGAATACTCTGTTTTAGGCCGCGCGCACACTGACTGCTTCAAGCTGCGACTGCACACGCGGACTGCTTGATGCAGTTCGACTGACTTTTGTTTCAACTGTTTTCAAATAGCAAGGCGCACGTGACGTGCGAGACAGGTTGCCAGCTCGCACGGTCCGTTTGCGCTAATCACTGTCTAACTTAACTGCATCTCCATGGTTTTCGATGAAAAATTCTTTTAACAATATTTTGCATCAACAATATTTAGTAAAGGGAACTTTTTCTAGAAAACTTTACAGTATTATATTCTCCACTCGCACGTGACGGAAGACTTGTGATTAACCCCGACTTTAATCCCGTTTGTTTAGTCTCATACTATTACGACGTCACGGTTTACTCGGTTTCTAGTTTTTAATTTTATCCGCGGACTGTTTGTGTTTAGATTTGTTTTTTATTCTACGATTTTAGACTATTAAAAAGGTTTATGTAATAATGGTACCTTATTTTGTAAAATCGATTACAGAGATTTGCAATCTTTTACAACTAGGTATTTGCTGCGATAATACGCATGAAATATTTTGAGGATAAAATTAATAATTATAATAAATACAGGTTAACAATCTGGTAAAGCATGTTAAAACGGGTCAGTAAATAGAAAAATACATTTTAAATATAAAAAGAGTTTTTATTCGATGATTTATGATTAAAATCCTGAATAAGCAAATACGATTGAGATAGTGTAATACAATGACGTAATTACTATACACACTTGGTGTATAGAACTCAAAATCGTATTAAAACTGAAATAGATCTTAGATATAACAAACTAGCCTAACACACAATGCCTAATCTGTCTACAATTGTAACTTTTCTATAGACTTTGTCAAATGATGGAAAAAAATATATCCATATAGGTTACGTACACCAATATGGATATACCTACATGCATAATGTACTAACTCAATGACAATAAGGTTGAAACGATAACGCATACTATCAGATCCAATCAACTAAACTACTCGAGAACAAAAGAATAAAATAATATAGATTAGCATACACGTATTACAGCTGGAAGGTAGATCTACCATTCAGCTGTATTACGTGAATGTTTTACTATCAAAGCCGAATCTATAGTGGATGAAAATCACACACGAAATACCATTCCATTTTTCCACAGTTTAAAAGACAAAATATTCGATAACATTCACTCATTAGAACGAGAATCATTAAAATTTACAATTGGTAAAGATATCGCTTACCAGACCGACACAAACTAATTATGAATTTAGAACTGGTCGGTTTAAAACATCCTTAATTTTTGTTATTTTATGTGTCTTTAAATCATGATTCTATAGAAATTTCATGTTTGATGTTGCTCTAATATGTTTCAGTACAAGTACCTAACTAAAAATATATCTAGGTCAGTAGTCGATACTTTATCCCTTTTAAATGAAATGAAATTAAATAGTTTATTATGCAATTACGGTATACAATCACAATTAGGGTATAGAGCTCGCTGGAGTCGACTTTATTCCATTGCATTACAAATTCCGTAATTATGTCTCATTTTAATATTGTTTTATAATTGGATTTGAAGCAAGCGTGATCACTCGTTCGAAAAATCAATTAGGTTAAACAGATGAATTAATTTCAAATGTCAACATCATGAATAAAAATTTAATTACAAAATGTAGCTTTATAAAAGTATTTATGTATTAACTACTTATTTTATTTGTTACTATTATTATAAAAAATTACGATTTTACTGGTTCATACTAGTGTCTATAGTTCATACTCGATATGCGCGCTCTATAGTTTACTTATTTATTTCTTAATGCCTACGACCAACTAGTCAAGAGTCAGTCTACATTAAATGAATTTAAATAAATGTATAGTAATAAAAATATAAATTTATTCATATAAATAAAGTATTATTTCATGCAATACATCGATGGTATAAAATCAGATGAATAAAATGCTAAATTTATTAACGAAATATTTACTTACACGAATGAATATTATCTAAAAAGTCACCTGAGTTTCACCGATATCGTAAACTTTGGGTAAGTGGAGTTTAACTTTCACCCCTTCCTCAAAGTTAGCAAACATCGTAACGGTAATATAAAATTTTTGATTGAGTTCAAATTTTGTTTTCAGCTTATATCTTACTAAAGTTTTTTCAAGGAAAAGTTTTACTTATGTAATAAACCAATACTACAGCCACAAAACAAGTCTTAGATAACAGCTTGATCTAGACGATTTGTGCATATTAGATTTATCAACAAATTACCTTTTTAAATTTTGAAATTAAAAATTATTTATAAGTTAAACGTAGGCAGAATGACACTTGATGACTTTAGTGTATTTATTTTGTCTATTATAATGTATTGTCAGAGCGTAACGTTTCTATACATCAAAACAGCTGCTATGATATAATATAATATTAAGTCATGCAAATATGAGCTTACGTCGATACTTAAAAAACTTTAAAATCATGTCTGTCTTTTTATTTTTTGTTATTACTAACATAGTTCTTAGTAATTGTACTAACACATGAGCTATGAGCGTTGAAGCTTAAGAATGACAGATTTTTATTTTATTTTATTTTTTATTTATGGAAGCGTACGTAGCTACCTACGTAGCGTACCTACTTACATAATATCGATCTGTAACGAGACTAATATTAAGTACCTACTTGCACGATCACAAGAAAACCTAATCAAGAAATAAAGGACTCCGCCATTGAGGATACAAGGTTCACCTAATTTCACGCCATGTTCATCTAATGCGAGATAACATTAATATTGTGTGAGTAATTCTGAGCTAACCTAATTTCCAGAAACTTCCATTCAACTTGAATACAGTCATAACAAACTTGGTCTATTGTTTACTGCGATATTTAAGTGCCGTTAACAATGTTAGCTATCCACACCTTCCTTTGTTTGTGTTAAACTGACGAAATAGTATTCACGACATGATGTATTTTGCGCGATTTTATTCATAATGAGCCCAGACGTTAAAAACGAATCCAGTAAATAAACTTATTAATATAGTTATCAAAAGGCTCTTCTTATTATTAAATACCTACGTGTACATGAGGTTAATTTAATGTAGATGATGATTATATCGTAACATGACGAAGTTAACAGACAATAATGAAGTTGATCATTCTAGGTGACCCTGACACAATGACTAACTTATCGTTAAGAACAGATAAGACGCGTTTTATCAATTCTACGATTGTAACTTAAAGACCTTAAAGTCGAAAACTCCCTATTCATATCCAATGTAATTCCCTGAGCAGTCAAATTGTTACTAGCCATGTTGGCTGTCTCATCTTAACACCATAGCAAGAACCACCATTTTTGTGTGATGTTATTATTAGCTACTGAGCTCATGGCCGATATGAAGAAAGAAAAGAAGAGTACTAACTATGAATATATTGTAACTATGTATATATTTGGTAGACAGTGTTTTAAGAAAACTAGACTGGTGATGCTACATATCTCTGCTATAATTGTTTTAAATATACATAATTAATAACTTCAAACAACTAAGCTCTACTTATGTAATAAACGTTTTGTTTATTAGAAGCCCTTAAGACTACCAGGTAAATGAAAACACAAATAGGTATTATATGAATAAATTATACGTTAATTATATTCCTTATCCAATAAAATTATAATCGCTATACTTAAGAGACATGACAGTTTTAGCACACAGCTAAATTCGAAAATTAATACAAAAGTATTGTGGAATTTATATACAGCATGCAACAAAAACCCTGTCCGATCCTTATGAGTATTATTCGGCATCGTACTGCGTACACATATACGTAACTATTGAATGGATTTGAGAATAATATTTTTCCCCGGTGAATATAATTAAATTAAAATAAAAGTGATCAAAGGCAAGACTAATCGCACGACAAAGTTCACGTGTACTACCTGAAGTTTTGTATCAAAGAAGCCGTCTGAGCGAGACATCTTTTTCTAATACGTATTAAATACGCCTTTATTAGATCGGATAGGATTTTTGTTACACACTGTTTTTGCTACAAATTCATTTTACAGTATTATTTCTCAGTTGTTACCTGACAAATACTATCGAAGTTCGATAGCAATTTTATCTGTCGTCGCCAGCCATTGTAAATGAGCAAAAATAAGAGATATTTTCCTTCCATTATTATACACTTCAGCAATTTAGCGTTGAGAGTAAATTCACTCCAGGTCCGAGTAAATAGACAAATCGGTAACTATCGTATTTATTAGTGTTATATATGGCATTAAAGATAGTAAGAAGTAAAGCTGACGTGGCTTGTTAGGTATAGGTGAAAATTGACCCGCATAGTACGGTGAACAATGTTTACGCATCTATGCGTTCGTTTATCGAGAAAACGAATCTAATCTCAACGGAAAATGTCAACTGTTGATTTTTTATCTGCTTTCGCTTTCACGATGAAAATACGGTGCGGTTATTGAGTTCAAAGGTGAAGAAATAGAATCTATGTATAAAAATTATTTTGGTAAACCATTTGTAACATTATTTGATACTAGCGATGTCCCGTGGTTTCACCCGCGTGCGATAGTAGTCCCCGTGCCCGTAAGTTGTTAATTTTTTTAGTGACAATTTCCAATTTTTTTATAGCTATTCTGCTATGCGGGGTCGAAACGAATCCAACAAATCAAAAATCAAGAAAATCAGTTCACCCGTTTTAGACTTATAAATGGTGTACCTAACCCGACTTTGTTTTATATATTTTGATGTATTGTTTATTTTTTCTCAATAATTCTTAACAGATTTTCCTAGAAAAAAGAGTCTGCCAGTTTGTTCAACAATAAGTCTACACATAGATTATTAAATTATCCTTCGCTCATTGTATGAAAAAATACCGTGATTGTTTCAAAATTGGATAAACTCAACCCTTAAATTTAAGCCATGCTCTTACCCTCGAACCTCGAATCCAACTCGAAAATCAGCAACAAATTGAAAAACCCAATAGGTTTTTTATAATGAAATTAAATTTGTCCCAGTAGGTAATTGTATCTCCGATCCCTTCGAACGGAGAGCACTTTACGCCGAGAACTCATCCCTCTAGAGTTGGTTGACCCCGCGCGAGCCTGCGTTTGATAAAAACGCTAGGCCGAACCATGTGCTCGTATTTTCAGTGTGACTGAAGAAAAGCGTCAGTCGGCAACGAGCCGTCGTCGACGCCACACGTGTCTGCGCGAGCGTCTCAAAGCAACGCGCCGCGTAAATAACTTCGATACATAACAAAAATAAAAATCTAGATTCAATTTTCAAAGCTAATAGAATTTGTTTAAAAATATATGTGGTAGATTTGATGTTATTTTTAAAGTAGTGAAAAGTTACTACAAATAAACTAAACTTTATAACTAAGAATTGTAAAAAAATAAGTAGTGCTTATTGAGACTTTATCATCATTGAAATAAAAACTATTATTAATTACGTACGCTGTGAATAAGAGTAACTCTTGATACCGAGACAGTAAACGTGTCCGATGAAATATAAACGATAATGTGAGGACATAATAATGAATGTTTTGTTGATATAGTTTAGAAACAATCGCTCGTCGGGACGTGTGGTGGTGATTCAATTTTATGCTTTGACTGGCGGTTTCCTGCGAGGACTAACGGAAGTCGCCGACACGAAGACCAAGTAAAACCAGATAGAAATAGAAACTTGGTGCATCAGAACGGTAACTAAACATTTCATTTGTTTTCCCCGAACATGATTGTTGTGGCAACAATACCTGATATGAATGTATGCAGTGTCGGTAACTACTTTTACTTCGCTCCTTCAGTTATGAATCAAAACACTTCGGTAGCAGTTGTTTGGCATTTGTAATGGAAATCAATATTGACTCTGCATTTCGGTGTTTTCAGAATCGTAGCATAGATGTTCTGAATAATCATGGTACTGAATAAAATGAGAACTGAGAACATGGATGTGATTTACTTAAACAAAAAAAATCTAAGTAATATAATATCGAGTTTGATTGAAGCAAAATTAATACACAAGTAGCCTTGTACGAATTAATTTTGCTTAAATGATATATTTAGCAAAACTGTAAAATCCAGACAAAAAAACAAAAGCCAATTCTCTTATACTTCCGGGCACCTAATGTTTGTGATCGTTCATTGTTTTATAAGTTCATGTGGCATCGTAAACGGCGAATCTCTGATTAAATAAACACAATACTATTTTAGGACTCTATCAAATAGAGTATATTTACCCTTACCTACATCGTAGTATGTAATAATCATTATTAGTAACAATTTTATGGCCATTGAGTCGTCCTCTTGTCGTACAAAAGACTATTTTTAGTAGCCATTACTTTTTAGGATATAAACTTATTTTTGTATCATGCTAGATTATGTTTATTGTATTTCTATCGATTCTCACCGCTGTTTTGATTTTGTCATGTCAATTTGTTATAAATATTTTCTAATAGTTAGGTTATTTTATCGTTTTATTGCTATTGGAAAAAAGGGGATTTATACTCAATTATCAGTAATTCCGGGCAAAAATTATGTTGACTATAATACTCTACTTTGTACTGTAAATGTACTACGTATTTGTTTATGCTTACAACGCAGCAAAAATAAACAAACTGGTTGTACTCATTCATTGTGAACTGTTAGCAGATTTCTTTTTTAATACTGTCAAACAACAATAATTTTAAACTTTATATTCATGTGGCAACATAACCAAAAACAAAATATTTTAGATAACGAATTAATTTGATAAATAATACTATATTATAACAAATACTACGTAGGCAATACAATAATATTATACCGTAGGTAACATTCCCTTTTCATGTTTCATAATGATTTATATAATTATCGCTTGCCATACAATATATTCTGCTTAATTGTTTAAACAAATATGCCTACGCAGTGACTCCATAATCACATTGGTTTGCACAATTACATGATATACGTCGTGTTTACATATTATTTGCGTATTTAAATATTCGTTTGCGACCTAAATATCTGACGTAGTCTGAAAACATGAGTGTGATGTTTTTTTTATTATGACCAGACGAATGTATCATGTAAGATGCCTACTATGGTTTTGAAATATGATACGATGATACCATAATTACGCATTATTTACTTATTTTTTTAAAACTATCGCACACGTTAACTATTGATTTTACAATAAAAATATAAATGGCCTAATATATAAAAAAATTTGGTGTTTGTTAATTGCTTAGCAGATTCAAGTTTTCTGTTGTCATTCGAGTTAACAATTCAAATTATTAATTTTCAATTTAAAAACAGTTTTTTTTTATTCAAGTTTGACACCGATGTGGATAAATTTTGTGACGCAATTTTTTTTTGTTTTAATTACTTATAAACAAGGTTAAGTTTGTAAATGTTTAAAAAATGAAATTTTAATGACTAAAAAAACAGCTAGTTCGAATTACCTACCTATATTTTTAATTCAAGTTTTCTAAATAGAATTTGAATTTAAAATCTAAGAAGTTGCAAAACACCGTCGAGATTTTTATAAGTAATGCCAATAATGTTATAAAATATTCTGGTCATATTACCAAACCAATATCAGATTACCTGTCAAGAAGTAATGTGTTTTTATAAGAGATTTCTTCATCAAATACTAACGAGACAGAACAAACCAAATACAAGGCAGAAATAGAAGATTTAAGTATATTGTAGCCCTTTTATATTTAATACAAAAAGTAGGTAAATCGGTTCTCAGGGAAACTAGATTTCTCTGCATTCGTTTACAAATTCCGTAACTACGTAGGTACTCTCAAAATACAATAGTTTTCGATAAGTGGATTTTTCATGTAATTTGAGCTGAATTACCTTACAATAAGTGTGAGAACTAAGTGTTAGTATTATCACCCTATATAAGACTATTTTCTAAGTCTAGGTTTCAAATGGGTTTATTTTATCCAGCTGTTATTCGTTTTATTTCTATCAGTAAAATAATATCTATAGAAATAAATACAATACATCTATTTAAATTAAAATTAAATAATTAATTTATCAAATTTTAAATATCTCTTTTAAAATTTGATAAATCAATTCAAACATTGTTCTAGACAACAAGAGAGAAAAGACAATAATTATTGTTTAAATAAAAAGTTTAAGTAAGTCCCAATAGACTGTCGCTTTTAGAAAAAATACTAGTATACTGAACTGGACTGAATTTAGTTAAACGATACCTTTTAAAATATAAGACAATGCCTTTCAATCAGTCTGTTCGTATTACGCCACCACACAAATAAATACGATAGATTTTACAAGATACTAGGTTATAGAGCAGTAATTGCTGGGCGTATAAATGACGGGCCTGTTGGTCTAGTGGTTAGTGACCCTGACTGCTAAACCGGAGGTCGTGGTTTCGATTCCCACCCAGGGACGAATCTTTGTGTGATGAGCACGATCATTTGTTCTGTGTCTGGGTGTTATTTATCTATAATATGTATGTATTTAGAAATATATAAGTATGTTTATCAGTTATCTGGTTGCCATAGCACAGGCTCTGCCTAGTTTGGGATCAGATGACCGTGTGTGAGATGTCTCACGATATTATTTTTATTATCATTTCGATACCGCACACCAAAATGTTTTCAAAACATATACAGATAATTTATTATATGATAAATAATGTTTCAAAATAAAATAAAGTAGTAAAATGTTATGTCTTTAATGCTCTATTTACGAAAATTACATTGAACTGGATTTACTTTATTGCCAGAACGAAATTATATCGTGTTGATTCAAATCTTTCATTGCTCCGGCGCACTACGAGTTATAGGCGACTTTGTTATCGAATCTGCCCGTATCTGTGTCACTGCAGACCAATAATAGCTATAGTTAAGATAGAAAGAACAGCCGCTAAGCACGATTCACTCAAAGTTATCTATTTTTTTCAGGTATATACTTATGCAAAAAAAACGGAATAAAATTGATTTGCCGGACGTAAATTAAAAAAAAATAGCTGATCCGGCAAACGTGGTTTATCCAGGGCCACCCTTATCACTTAGGGGTATAAAAATTGACCTACCGAATATACACGAAAAATTTCATTAAAATCGGTCAAGCCGTTTCGGAGTAGTTTCGTTACAAACACTATGACACGAGAATTTTATATATAGATATACCAAGTAATATTTTTTATTAACAGAACAGTTACGACTATCATGTAAATGCCTATAAAAGACTTAATATTTTAACATTAAATTTAAAATACCAACTCTCAGAATTTATTTCTCGTTTTAAATTCGTAGTTTTTTTTGTACTTAGTAGGTACATTATGAGTCTGATAACAATCGCCGCGACCTATCAAGAGCTCTCCTAATCCACTTGATATATTTTAGAAAAAAAAGTAAAAGAAATCGATAAATAAATACCTATAACATTAAAAGCTTTAAGTCGAATTTACTACGGTTTCATACGGTACAAATCCTACAAGTGTTTTATAAGTAACAGGATAAAGGTTACCCAAAGATTTCTACGAAGTGAGTCTTTGCAGCAATTGAAAAGGTTTAACAAGCTTGGACTCACTTAGGTCAAGATTTTGTAAGGACGACCAATAAAAAAGAAGTACGAAAATTAACTTAAATCCATTGAAATAACGCTGTCAGTGTGTATGTTAATGTAATTATGACAATACGTTGAATTTTTGAGCGAGGTCGATTGCCTTTGTGGATTTAAAACGCTGTCTTGAGAAAGGTTTGCATTCTATAATGACCAATTAATATACGACATGACTTGTTGCAAGATCAAATAATCCGTCAATATCATGAAAAGTAAAAATCTTTTAAACTCATCAGTTAGATAATAAAAAAATAAGAGACACATATTTTTTCCTTTATCAAAAAAATAAAAAAATTCAAAGATACTGCGCTTTAAACTTCAGGAGTAGAAGCTAATGACGTCACGCCGTAGTAAAAATTTTAGCACAGATTGACGTGACGAGAAATTCACGGTGTTTTGATAATTATTTGTTTGCACGAAAAAAGAAAAATTCATGTCCAATAAAATTCATGAATCTACCTGCTGGACCTTCTTAAAGTTATTAGTCAACATGCCTATTGGAATGACAAATTTTAAAAGTATAATAGTGTACTATTTTAAACTATTCTAAACATGTTGAATATCTCTTTGATCGATGGTCATTCTATTCTCTGTACTCTACAACTCGATGGGTATGCCCCAAATATATTTGATTTATTGGCACCTAGCGTACGGACGTGACAAATACGATTTATGCGAAAATAAATAACATTTATTGTAGCTTTTAGCTTTGTTTTGATCTCGAAGTATGTAGTTTTATCGTCTAGGAATTATTAGGTACCTATGTAGTGTACGGATCAGTATAAACGTAAATGCAAATCAACAGTAATATTTTGCAACATTGTTTCATGATGTTTTTTTAACTCGGCAGCAAAATAGAAAAGTAAAGATAGAGTACCTTGTTCTTCTTCTCTCTAGCCTGTTCTCGTGCTATTGTTGGGATCGACTTCCAGTCGTACCAGATTCAACTGAATACCGCATTTTATTTGGAGCTCTCTAATATCTGACCTCCACAAAACATTTAACTCGGTAATAAAGAGTACTTATTCAATAAATAAAATTAATTTCTTCCTCATAGTAATACCTTTTGTAAATCTAAATAATTTGATTAATTTAGGGTATAATTAAAAGAAAATCAAACTGCAACATCATTCTTGTCTAATATCGTAAATCCGAAAGTAACTCTGTCTGTCTGTCTGTCACGCTTTCACGGCAAAACCGCTTAATGATTTTGATGAAACTTGGTATGGAGTAAGCTTAGACCCTAAGAAAGGACATAGGCTAATTTGCCGCGATAACCGACACCCAGGCGGAGCCGCGGGCAACCGCTAGTAGGTAATTTATAAAACCAAATCCTTTTAGACGTCACCGAAAGCGGTTCACATAAACTTAACTGACGCGGCCATTTATAGCCGACGACATATTTAAGCTTGAAAATCTCTTTTAAACAAAACCTCGTAAAATGTTCTTTTGTTCGTACAACGACTCCTATAATATTAGTATTATACGGAACTACATTGTTTGGCTTTAATGTATACATGACATCAATTCTCGCTAGTTTCTTGGATGTTTGAAGTTGACGTATTTGCATGACGATCTTACATCTATGTTGTGATATACGGCTGTATACCTGTTTTATGCTATTTAAAAGTTACCGTATCAAGATCGTACGTAACGTACGTTTCTAATCTGTGTTTTTTTTATGAACCTTGTTCTTTATAGTCAGTTTTTTTTGCCCTTTCTATATTTCTGCAACCATTCTGTATATGACATAGTATTTAAAATAAAAAAGGATGTTTCCTACTCGAAAAAACGTAATTTTAATTTTGCCTTGCCTTTTTCTAGCTATGTTGAGGTCGTCTTCCAGTCTTACAAGATTCAGCTGAATACCGCATTTTACATGTAGCGACTGCCTATCTGAATTCCAAAACCCATTTTACTGGGTAACACAGTATGTAAGACTGGTTGTCAGAATGGTAATGACGTAACGACTGCCAAAGATCAACGAATAAGTCGGGACCAACGGTTATGTGCTTTCCGAGGGTGTCGGTATGTTTACAAATGGTCATCCATCCACGGACCAACCGCGGCGAGCTCGGTTTAACCTTTATCATCGGTCAAACCGTACGGTAGTAAAACTTTCACCTTAATAAATAAATATATTCAGAAAATGTTATTCAGAAAGCGAGAACTATTTTAAATATTAAATAAAGTGTTCCTAATAATGTGTTAAATTTAATTTAATTTCGTGGTAAGAAAATGAAAATTACTGAGTTGCACAGAAACACTGCTTTATTTAAATAAACTTACTGAACCAAACTTGTCGGTACCTGCCAAAAATTTACGAAACTCTAATCAAGAGTTGCACCTTAGCAAAAATAGCACGTCTGATGGAGAAAGTCTTTTAACACAAATTAAATGGTAGTTTGTAAATTAGTCTGAAAACTGTTTTCGTTAAATAAGGGCGCTGACAAAGCATCACACAACTATTAAACTTTCTTGAACATCCATTAAAAAGTTGGCGAAACTTGGCGGGCTACCTAGTAAGATATCTTTCGACAAATCGCTTTAGCTGTTATATCTGATTGAAATAAGTTTACCGGCTTAAAAATCCGGTCTTGTGTAAATCGGACTTGCACACGAAGGGTTTCGTATCATCGTAGTTCGTAAAAAAACACGATTTCTTGTGCGTATTCCATTAATTTTATTATTTGACTAGCTGTCCCCCGCGACTTTGTTCGTGTGTTTTAGTTTCAACGGTTTTTCATTTTTGCAATATTTTTCATTTATGCTCCGCTCCTATTGGTCGTAGCTTGATGTTATAGCCTATAGCGTTCCTCAATAAATGGACTATCCAATACAAAAAGAATTTTTCAATTCGAACCAGTAGTTCCTGAGATTAGCGCGTTCAAACAAACAAATAAACAAACTCTTCAGCTTTATAATATTAGTATAGATATGGCGTGTAAATTTCAACTCTACCTATTACAGTTCATGATGCTTGCTGCTAGATGAAAAGTGGTACGGATAACCAAGGCTTTGTAATAAATAGGGTTCCATTGGTACCCTTGCATCCCTAAAAAAGAAGCAGTCCGAAATTTAGCTGTTATTAGTGCTCTGTTTCACAATTCCACTGAATCCGCTGAATTTTATCATGATTGAAATTTATTGTAGTTTAGAATTTTCAGACTTGAAATTCTTATTGGCAATAACCAATTCCTTTTATTCTAATATTGCAGTCGTCGGGATTTCTAATAAAAGACGAAATCAAATAAATTTCTTGGAACTTTTGATTTTACATGGATTGAACATCGACTGTTGGTAGTGGTGTATTAGACGAGTCTTTCAAAAGGATTCTGAGAAATATGTCTGGACCGCGTAAACGGCTACGATACTAACGAGTCTCCTTTGATACAGCTTATAATTACACCTTAGATCCCTAATTATATCACTAAGACCACATACATATCAAATGTAACAAAATGATCAGTAGACATAATATGTAGGTGCTCGGTTCGTCTACATATTAGGTACTTGTAGACAAAATTATTCAATTATTCTGGCAAACTTTTTATGTGTATTCGTTTTTCGCAGATGTATATTACATTTCTTTATTAGCAATTTCAATTTATTTAATATTAGTCGAACGTTTTTTATGAACCTAAATTATTTGTATGAGCTTGATAAACTTTATTCGGCTTTGAATAGGTAATGAAAGCTGTAAATTATGGTACTCATTATTACATTCGTTTTCTACAAAATATGTCTCATCAAATTGAATTGAGGACGTAACAATACCGTCATTATATATCGTCGTACAAACTTATTTCAATTTAGGATCTATGTTCTATAAAAAGAAAGCAATATGCTTTCAACTCATAAATTTCGTCTCGAAAGGTACGTAGGACGTAGGTGTCAATGTCATTTGACGGCGCCAATTTATAGAAAGAATAGATATCTAATAGGTATCTATTACGTATGTAGGAGTAGGTGTCTTAAAAGTTTTACTCATAGGTAATACAAAAATAAGTCTAGAGTCGGTATTTAGGCTTGACGTTATAGAAATTTCAAGCCACTGAACTTTATTTCAGGACTAGAAACCTAAAAGGTTACTAGACAATCAATCAAATTATTCGGTAGTGTTAAAACTGCAATGACGTAAAAGATAGTAATATATCTCTAAATCATACTATTGATCTTTGATAAACTGTGGGCGAAAGCCATTACAGACTGTGTTCTTAATAGACGAACGCCTCGTAAAAGAACCAGGCGGAGATGTAAGAACGAACTGGGCGCGTATAAGAAGTAGCAACAGTTTAGCCTTTAATAGAATATAGTGGAAAGACACAATTTTCTTTGCCCAGCAGTAATACCTAATCGATCATCACCCTAAGGTTGACTGGCAGAGAATGCCTTCAGGCATTAAGTCCGTCTTTGTACAACAATGTGCCAAAAGTAACATACATAAAATAAATAAATGAAATTAATAAGTTTTATTACTTGGAAATATCATCGCATATGGAACATCCATGACCTATTTTCCATCGTTTATGTTACTCGAAACCTTTGAAACTTCTGTAATTATGTTATTTGATTATCATTACACGGAAATGTCGGCCAACAAAATTCAAACTTTATCATTCTCGTTGAATATTGTTGAATTAATTTAGAAACACTTCTGAATTATGTATTGAATTCCTTGAAATTTTCTCCCGGCTCGTGTAGTAGTATAGAAGGTTCAATCAATCAACTCGGCCTAACGCGGTCCACTGCTGGACACAAGTCTCTCCCACGTTGCGCCACAACACCCGGTCCTCCCACCTTTTTCATTGAAAATTGGTGTCCTTGAATACTGACATGTTTTTCCGACACTATTTAGACCTCTGAAACCTTATCCAAATATAAAAATAACAATTCGTATGGTAGTAGTATGCTACTTACGAAACGTAGGTATATACGAATTGTTATTTCCGATAGTTGCTACTAAGCCCATTCTTTGAAAAAAAACGGCACATGAAAGTCAATACCGACCACTTTGTTGTAACATGAATACATAATAACTGTAACACATAAATAAATAATATATAGGTATTTATTGGTGTAATATAATAATGTTAATGTGTTTTTACGTTTGCAGTGTACAATAATGAATATTCTGTCTATTAACGTCTAGTTAAAAGTATTGTACAAAGTCATTCAAAAATATGTTGGACGTGTTAGTAGTTTTTTTTTTGCCATGGACCAACACAAATCATATATTTTTCTGACTTATATATACTATGAGATATATGCTTTAAAGAAAAAAAAAACAGATGTCCCTTACAGGTTGGGTAACTTTTTAAACAAAATTTTGGAAAAATGTAAATTAATAAACTCCGTTTTAATCATTATCCATTACTGACAAGGCTTGAGCCAACACCCTTTAAATTCCTGAAATCGTTATTAATGGAGTTTTCAGGTTAATCTAATATTGCTCTTTGGGTAATTGAATAGTTGACATCACGTTGACACAATTTTCGATTCGTGGTATCTGGGTATATTAGTAATATAATTAGTGAGGCCACTGGCGTCCCATGTCCGAATTGTCAGGGTTTTCCTATCACTAAATACTCAGTAAGAATTATTCAAATTCAGGACTCGTTTGAATAATCCCCTCATTTTGCATGTATTTGTCCTAAATTTCTAGTAAGCCTAGTGGCTTATGGATAGATCAGTATTGGTGCAGGTAAATTATATTAGAACAGTTTCTGTACAAGAAAATGTTATAGACGAACAAAGACAAAGTTCATGGAAATGCACTCTAGATATATATACACTGTTGTTCTCTGAGAATCAAGTTAGTTACTGAGGTATTGTGAGTATTATATCAACAGCAAATGCTACAGGCCTGTCTGCTGTCACCCAGTGTGTGTGTATAATTTTGTCTTGTTCGATTAGAAACATAAACTGTTGAGTACCCAATCTGACTTTGAAAATCAAATGTAAATCTGTAAATCATTACAGTCTATAGACACTTTTATGACTATGCTTAAATTACTGTGCATTCGAGTGTAACGTTAAATGTAACCAATCGTTGGATCTGACTATTTATTTATCAAGGCTCAATAGTAAGTATGTACTTACTTCACCAAACTGTACCTGTACCATGAACTCTTAAAGCAGGACTGTTGCCGTTGTTAAAGCGAGACGGCGCACTACACTGTACGTAGTTGCGTCTCACTTACACGACGGAATAAGCACTGCATTAGAAGCTCTGGTCTTCAAAACTCCCAGTCTATATTCAACATAGCGTATTGACTTCACACATTACTACTACAAAGCATGAGTAGGTGTGTTACTTGGCGTTTTGTATTTTAACGTGGCTCTACGTCACGTTTTATAAACGAGCGTTCACGGTCAGGGCGTCAATATAATGAGCTGTTGTGTGCACTCCCTTTGTAGTTTTGAACATATTAAATTGCAACTCAGTATGTCCCTAGTTCACATGTTTAGCTTTATCTATATGAAGAGTGTGTCTTCTTGAAATAATAAAATAACTCGTGTAAAGTTTTCAAATAGATTCTAGATAATATTAAGGCATTAATATAAAGCAAATAATTAAATAATTACCACATTTTTTTGCCTTTTTATGTAATAGTGCTATAAAACGCGTGTTTTTATATATTAAGCAATATTGTAACAGCAAATCATTTGTATTTAAAAAGTCTTACTTGTGTCTTGGGTGGCAAAGAATTGAAACACAAAATATTCATGAATATTCAAATTTAAAAGCAAAACATGGATTAGTGTGAAAATGTAAATTTTATACTTATTTACCAGGAACGGTTGAATGGATTAAGGTGATATTAAATAGTTTACTATTATTATTTTTTAAGTTAAAATTTACATAATAATAACTAAAACTTTTAATTATCTTTCCCTTTTCTTTCGATAATACACCCCGAAAAGTTTACTAATTTCTAAAAATGGTTCCCAAAAACTACTCGTTTTATATTCCAGAAAATATTCTATTAGCATTTATAACTAGGTTTTTCAGTTATCTAAATACTGTGGCTTAGTATCTGGGTAGGTAGTTTTAGATCGTATTTTAAAATAAAATATACCGACTGTACTGTCAGAAAGCACTGATATTAACCCCCTTATCAAAATAAGCTGGTTATATCGGCAGTTTTATTAAGCTAAAAACCTGGTTTAAACCTCTGTAAACCGCTTTTGTAATAAGACCGTAAATGTTGGTAGTCAGTGCTTATTCTTTATTTGTATAAAAATATTAATTTAGTTTTAATATGTATTTAGAAACTGAATATTAAACAGTACGAAAAACAATAAATTATTAATTATTTTTCATTAACTTAATTATTTTTCATTCATATATAATTCTACACATCATTTTATTTTAGATTCTAGTTGATATAATATTACTAAACGCAAAACAAAACGTATTACTCTATTTAAAGGACATCAAAAATAAAATTATCATTTAACCATGAATGCCCCACGCAAATTAGTATCTAATTATCTAAGACATAGTGGAAAAGTAAAGTACAATTACTCCAGACCAAGATTAATTAAAATAGAAAGAAGATTAGAGTGTTTTCTTCTTTTGCCTATTCTTTTTCTAACTATGTTTAAGAGCGTTCATCCCCCGAAGGGTGGCAACATCGCATTTCTAGAGGTTATTCGTGATTATTTTAATTAATATAAATTAAAGTATTTATTTTAGCCAAGCACTCTTTTTTTGGTATTTATTGTGTATTGTATAGTAGTGGTATTTATTAAGAAGATATGTCTCCAATACTTTGTGAGGGTTACTTTCGCATTTATATTAGTATGGATTCATTAATATTCTTACCATAATACTTAATAACTAATACAATGCTCCAAACCGTTTGCAGTTTGTGTGTGAGTATGAATTTAAATAGGTGAACAATAAAAGTTACGTACATAGATAAACCATATCTGGGGGCACGGTAGTGCCCCCGCCAAGACGAGCCAAGCGAAGCGCACGGGCACTACCTACCTTTTCTCGAAGCGCTTCGTCGTTTTTTTGAACCCTCATAACTTGGGTTTGGATTATGCTAGATCAACAAAATTTTCGGGATATATTGTCAATAGCGGACTTATTGAACATATTAAGTTTTAATTACATTAGCTTTTATACTTCAGATTTTATTTATATCTAAAAAACGCTAATTTCGTCACTGACTCACTGATGATCATCAAAATTCTTAAGGTATTTCCTAATGTCCTAGAAAGCTGAAATTTTGTATGTAAGCTAGTATTAGCACACAAACAACAAAAAAATTATAAAACTTGTAACTTTCATCCCCCAACCCCTTAAACTAGGGGATGGGAGTTTGTATGAGACCTGTAATTTTAAATTAAATTTTGATGACGCTAGAGGTCTAATCTAATAATCTAAAACTTGGTTCCCCTAGATATATATATGTATAGGTACTCCTTGTAAAAAAAAAAAAAAAAATAAAAAAAATTTTGTACATGTACACGCCCTAACTCTACAAGGCCTAACTTCACAAACTCTACACCTTAGTCAAAATATGTGGCTTGGCCGTTCGTTACTACAAGAACTATTGTATAACACAAAAGTAATGAACACTGAATTAATTTTTCACCTTACGCCGATGTGAATGTAGCGAAATGGCCAAGCCACATATTTTGAATAAGGTGTAGAGTTTGTGAAGTTAGGCCTTGTAGAGTTAGGGCGTGTAGTGTTAGAAGCTTGGCTCTACATGAGATCTGATAACTTTTTGACAGTGCGAGTCATATGGGCTCGTCTTGGCAACATTTTACATGAAAATGTTTTTGGTGGGATACTTATTTTAGGGTTATCATTAAAATACTTTCTTGGTTAGCTATAGAACATCCTGTGTTATAATAACTAAATACTTCTTCTTAGCGTGACGATCAATGGCAGTAGTATTATTTTTTTTTTCTACGCTCAGCTACGCGGATAGCATTATCTGCAGCGTTTTACAGTTCCTCGCGTGTACACGTGAACAGGTAGGATACGCTGGGCAGCTCATCAAGTGAATACTGAAAGCGCAGGGCTATGCGAATGTATGCTTGTTAAATTACCTTGCTACGATTTTTGTACGTCACACGTGTTGTTTACACGTGCCCTTGTAGGTGGAGGGAAATAGGGTTTTATAAACAACATTAGTTCGGTACTAGGAACTCCGGAAATACGTATTTGCTAGGATGTTAGTTGGTTTTTCAAAAAGGACACTTTCTAAAACATATTATATTACATATAGTTAAAAATTGTATTCAAAATAATAAACAATGGTTATTTTTACAATAAAATATATTTTGAAATGAAAACTAATAAAAATATATACCTATTTTAAATTTAATTGCAAAACAAATTTAAATATTATAATTCATATTTTATAAAAAAAAAAACCTTTAACAATCATCAAAATATTATAAAGTAAATTGTAAGCTTAAATAGCATATTCTGATTTCAATCATTTATATTTTTTTATTATACACAGGTATATATTATGTGTTATCTTCTATACTTATAATAAATCTGTAGAGAGGTCAATTCTGTACATCAAATATATTTTCAAAATAACTATCAGGGGGTGATTAGTGATCGATACTGATGCCAAAAATGCAATCAGTAAAATTTTTGTCTGTCTGTCTGTCTGTCTGTCTGTCTGTCTATCTGTATGTTCCTTATAGAAACGAAAACTACTCGACGGATTTTAACGAAACTTGGTACATTTATTCTTCATACTCCTGGGCAGGTTATAGTATACTTTTCATCACGCTACAATCAATAGGAGCAGAGCAGTGAAGGGAAATGTTGGGAAAACGGTATTTTTAAAGCTTCCGTCGCGTATGCAGCCTTAATGGTTAAAGCTACATAGAAATCATGTATGAGAGAAATGTTCTACATAAAATTATCTAAAAAATATACCACAACAGCATATGTCTATCTTTTATGGTTGACTCACAATAACACGTGTAACTCCCGATAGCTTAGCAGTTCGGAGATTTCTGATTATATTTGTTTACTCTTACGTTTATAATACTCTCACTCATCCCTAATAAAAAAAAGTTTACATTATTACCTATTCAATAAAAAAAGAATCATAGAAATCGGTATAGAAACACCAAACTTATATATGAAATACGATAATAAGCCATCGCGCCGTCGCGCGTGAATACTGAATCATGCTATAAGGATTATTTTTGAACGTGATATATTATATTTCCCTACTAAAATACGAAAGTTAATCTGTATGTTACATCAAAACCACTGAACAGTGAGGAAGGACATATGCTACTTTTTTACGAAAAACGACGGAAACGCGGACGAAGTCGCTGGCAAAAGCTAGTGTTAAATAAGAATTTATCTGATAAATTATTATTCTAATTATATTTTTTAAATGAAACTTCATAACTTATTAAATTATGTGTGTTAGTACATTATCTTATGTAAATCTAATTCATTTATCAAGTTCATGTCGCCATACTTTTCGCAAGACAAAATTTATAACTTCCATATCTTAGATATTATACCAGCCTTAAAACCACGACTAGGTAATTATTATACATCCATTTCTCTACAGTTCAAATTAGTCAGTGTTCTCTCAGAATAACTAAGAACGGATGACAGATAAGATCCGTCATGTTGTTTAGAGTAAGCGAGACTGGCACTCATCCGCGAAATGAGATACGACACCAGCGCAATAGTAAGCCTGGTTAAGACGGCCATTTTACGCAGGCCACATAATATACATATTATCTCACTTCACATACTACGAACTGCTTTTATCAAGGTGCGGGCGGTACCTACCTTCGAAATATTCTACAGGAAATAATAAATACATAATGCGTTGAAACAACTAGATGATTATAATACCCTTCTTCTGCCTTTTCCAGTCAAAAACTGGATTATAATACCTAATCAAAATTAAATACAAGGTTATGAGAGAATATAAATTGTGTAGTTTTGTGTTTTTACCCTACCTTTGAAACCGAATTATTCAGGAGGAGGTTCGTGATGCCTTTGCCACATGCTTAGAACTTTAACAATAGGAGGCACCATAGCGCACCAAGCGTAGGTAGTTTTGCTAGCCAGTTTATGCGGAGTAAAAAGAGACTAGAGAGAGTAGAGACTAAAAAAAACCTACACACACTATTGAAAAACAAAAATGTATCCTGACAGGCGCAATCCAACCAATTTACTTTCTTCACCAAAAATAACGCACTCTATTATAAATTGTCTTGTACTTAATTACATTATAAAGGATGTTACTGAACGCTTATATCTATCCGAAAAGGGGTTGAAGGGTTCTCCTGGTATGGAGTCCATCCAAAAGGAGTAAAGAGTACATCTAGTATAAAATCAGTTTACAAAACTACATATTTCTTTAATATAGTATTTGGTGACAGATACTCAGATATATTTCTTAAGGTGTAAACAGATTCCATTTCTCCTCTGTACTTATGTACCGACATAACAGTTTGTTGTTTTGGCGTCCAAATCAATATAATCGTTACGTAGTCGTCCTCCGGCTTTCCGGAGACAAAGATTATGTAAATTGTTTTTCCTTTTCGATGTAAGTATTCTTGTATTCTACGATTTTTTTAGTAAGTAGTCCATGATGGTTTAATTTATTTAAAATTAAACACTTACACTTTTTTTTGTCTATTATTATCTAGTCAAAATTTCTCAAAATATCAAAATTTCAATGATTAAAACAATACGTCATGTTCATTTCGCTTGCTATGCCCCAATATTACATTTAATAAATACTGGCCGAAATATTTTGTACTACACATATGAGTGCAGTGAAAGAAAACAAGATGGGGAGTAAACTGGTGCACGCGTGACGAGACAGTTACGAAAAGTGTGATGGGCGAGGCAAACGGAAGTTGAGAGGGAGATATAAGTTAGTGAAGATAGAAATAGAGAGAGTTTCGTATATTACTGTAGGGGCAAGAGAGAGATGTACGAGCTCACATTTTCTTTTTCTCTCTCTCTCTCATAGCTAGTTACGTCTCGTATATAGAGAAACTTTACTTCAGTCGTGTGGTTTAAAGCACACTCGTTTTTTTATGCCTATTAGATGCGAATTTAATTAATAAACTTAAAAATCTATAAAGTATTCCCTTGAACTAAATATCGAGACAGCCACATCTCTATTTACCCATCGGTTTTATTAGCTCATTAATATTTAAGTGCGTCAGGACCATTTTAATTAACAAAGTTATGAAAGCGGTATTTCATAACATTACTATAATTAGTTTTATATTTGCGTGACCTTTCAGTGGTTTGACAAGCAGTTGCATATACCATTCAGAATAGTGGTTGTATTAACAGGTAATTAAATATGTGACTAAATTTTATTGAGAAATACATTTATTTAAAAATTAATTCTAACGTAATTTTACAAATAAATTTACAAAAAGCAAGGTTTTCTCATTTAAATAGGGGAAATATGCATAGTTCATTTATCGAGCTTTCATGGATTTCTTTTACGTATACAGTAAACTTCACTTAAGGTACTTTTCCTAACCTCCATAAAAGCATAAAACAAACATACCTACTTAAAATGTTTGTATGATAAATAAAAGTGACCAATGAAAAGTGAGATTTATAAACTCCTTTTGTAGACAAATTGTAATACATAAGTCAGTTTAGTTTTAAATCCAATGTATACCTATATATACATACAAAAGGAATTATAAAATAAACTATCTAATTAAACATAAACCTAAAATATGGCATCAAAAAATTCATCCACATCGCTGTCCACTGTATATATAGTTAAGTTAAGTTTGTAAATATTTAAAATTGATGTAATCTATACTTATAATAAATCTGTAGAGAGGTCAATTCTGTACATCAAATATATTTTCAAAATAACTATCAGGGGGTGATTAGTGATCGATACTGATGCCAAAAATGCAATCAGTAAAATTTTTGTCTGTCTGTCTGTCTGTCTGTCTGTCTTTCTGTCTGTATGTTCCTTATAGAAACAAAAACTACTCGACGGATTTTAACGAAACTTGGTACAATTATTCTTCATACTCCTGGGCAGGTTATAGTATACTCTTCATCACGCTACAATCAATAGGAGCAGAGCAGTGAAGGGAAATGTTGGGAAAACGGGAGAAGTTACTCCATTTTTTAAGCTTCCGTCGCGTATGCAGCCTTAATGGTTAAAGCTACATAGAAATCATGTAACAAGAAAATGTTCTGCATAAAATTATCTAAAAAATATCCCACAACAGCATATGTCTATCTTTTATGGTTGACTCACAATAACACGTGTAACTCCCGATAGCTTAGCAGTTCGGAGCTTTCTGATTATATTTGTTTACTCTTACGTTTATAATACTCTCACTGATCCCTAATTAAAAAACAAGTTAACATTATTATCTATTCAATAAAAAAAGAATCATAGAAATCGGTGTAGAAACACCAAACTTATACATGAAATACGATAATAAGCCAGCGCGCCGTCGCGCGTGAATACTGAATCATGCTATAAGGATTATTTTTGTGTAACGTGACATATTATATTTCCCTACTAAAATACAAAAGTTAATTTGTCTGTTACATCAAAACCACTGAACAGTGTGGAAGGACATATGCTACTTTTTTACGAAAAACGACGGAAACGCGGACGAAGTCGCTGGCAAAAGCTAGTACTTAATAAAATAATAAAAATGTATACCTACCTAGAATACATTGATTATATACATTATAGAGTGTGCCTAACTATATGAACAAGAAAAACCGTAAATAATGTGTCAAAACAGTGCACGCCGTTTTATTAAAACTATCGCAAAAACCTAATATTACCCTAATAATATTATAACCATCGATATTTTCGCATAAATATTTTTGTCGAATAGAAAATCACTTAAGCCAGTAAACGAGGTTAGTATCATCGCTATCCACAACGGGCTACTAGCGATGCTCGCACCCTATGCTTATCTATATAAACAGTTATTAATTTTGTAAAAGTTTCGAACATACACGATCAGCCCCCTAGACAAGTGACATTTCGACAAGCGATAACGCTGATCAAATCGTTCAAATGTATGGAAGTGACAAGTCCAAGTCACGTGACTTATCGAAAGCGACGTGGATGAATTTTTTGACGCAATTTTTTAGAGTTTTTTTTAGTTAAGTTTAGTTTTGTTTAAAGTGTATATATAGTTAAGTTTGTAAATATTAAGATATAAATAATGTAAAAATGTCAAAAACAATAAATAAATACTTATCGAAATGAAATGTCATTTCCATACATTTAATGTCACTTAAGCGATTTCTATCATCGTTAACGCTTGTCGAAATGCCACTTGTCTAGAGGCTCAGGAACTATCACCGATGTTTACTTTCTTTCATCTAACCACCGATTTAACTAATGTTCCTAAAAACATCAAGTTAATCGTTTCTTCTCTCCTGCTATCGGAAGTCTTCGGTTTAAAAATAGACCAAATAGCCCATAGTATCGATGCGGTTCGACGTCTATCATAAAACAAACTAAGTTATGGCCAGCCACAAATAGCCGGTAAGAATAACCCGCGTCCGTTGCAGGGTTAAGTGTTTATACGTATTATGATTGCTCTAATAAACCCTCCTTTTTTGTATCGATTTATTTATGAAACTTTTCTATTAAAATTAATTACGATATTTTATGTGAAACTGTCAAAAAACGCTGCGCTTTTTGTTACTACGATTGATAAGCAACTTGTCGTAGTTTCATAATAACCAAAAATACTATTAAGAATTAAATTTATTTTTTTATACAAGTTGATTTGAAACAATTATAATAAAACCAAAAAAAGGCGTTTACTAGCTTATTGAAGTTCTGCTAACAAAATATTTGAACCACTCAAAATAATCTGGGATAAGACGGCTCAAGAAAATTGGCAAAATAATACGGTCCACTAAATAAATAAAGATTGAACTGTCACTTTATAAAAAAAAAGGTCGTCGGACATAGTGTATTTTGAAATAATATATTTTTAAAAGCACTTCAAGAAAATCAATGTTATATTGTTTTAACTACCTACTACAAACGGTCAAATGGTATTTTAGTTGTCTCGTAATTTAATTGAAGATTAATAACAATAATGGTTACAACAGTCAGCTGGAAACGAGATTTGGTTTCACCACAATTAATGGGCTGCCATGCTTCACTATTTAGAACTCTTGAACTACTAACAATACGAAATCGAAGTACCAAGAAATACCTACATAATATATCAGGTACTTTATTATAGAAGTAATTAAATATATTACATTGATGATAAATTTATTTACAGAAAACTAAAAAAATACAGAAAATATCAAAATATATATGGTATATATAACATCAAAATAAATATATACATTTACAGAATTTATTGTTTCGTCTCGCTATCGCCAAACATGGTCACGGCACGTGCGGCATATTATGACAAAATCTAACATGATGTATTTTTAGGTTACGCAAATAGTGAAAATAAGGTGGGTTAATCTCTCGAGTCTGGTCTCCACAACATAAATGAAAAACATAAATTTTCCGGCCTTATAAAATAAGGTTTAATTTCATTTTATATGATTATTATTTTATAAATTTTCACAAATTACTTCAGTTTAACAATTTTCAAATTAAATTTTCTCGTCTTGAAGAAACAAAATCACTGATTCCAACAGAGAATTAACAACAAAATAGGGTAACGAGGGCAGTCTCATTAGACTAAAATAAGCGGTCTTTATAGTTTACGTTGTGTTTAAAAGCTCTTCCAATTGATAGGCTCTTAGCTTTGATGTTAGATAAATGTTTAGATAAATATTGCTTTGTTTAATCCAAGATTATCACTGTATTGTTACATGGGATAGCTTTATTATAAATTGTATTTCTACGTTCAATTTAGGATCTTCATATTCTTGAAAATATAATGTACCTGATTTAAAACGATTTCATAGGTAATTAATTTATACAAAGTCACCTTTTACAAAACGTGTATTTTTTTTTAAGTCTTTTCTTTCCCACTGCAGGGAAAAGGCCTTCCTACCCTCCTTCCATCTCTCTCTGGTTATGGCTGGACTAAAACAATTATTATCGAAGAAGTCAAGCTCGTCCCGCTGTCTCCTCTAGGCCTACCGCGATGTCTCTTACCATTTAGAGGGTCATTGACAAGCATAGAACGAGTGCATCGCTAGTAGCCTCTTATGCCAAGCGTAAGCACATTATACTACGCTCGTTTACTGATTTATGTGATTTTATGATCTTTAACGAATTTTATTATTATATGATGACAGACTTTTATGCGAAAATATCGACGGTTCCGATATTATTAGGGTAATAATATATTAGGTTTTGAGATAGTTTTAATAAAACGGTGCGCTCTGTCTTGACACTAATTTTAGGATTTTACATGTTCATATTATTTCCAACAGATGTGAAATTTATTTATAAAGTTATATCTAATATATATATATATAAATAGTCACCATTCAGAAACTAACCTAGCTTTACCTAAAAGATCGAATCTTCTATAAGACACTAAAAATGAAGCTCAATATTGTATAATTCATTCCGTCCCTTATCTGGTCAGTACACTGATCTACTAGAAGTACCAAGTCTCAATATTTTTTGGTTTATCCTAAATCTATGACCGATTTATCGTTAAGCTCTAAGTCCTAAAACTTCAAGGCTAGGTTCTACCCTATTACACTTTACGACAATGTCATTCTGAATAACATCGATTTTTATTACTAACCGAATAATCTTTGCCTACGCTATAAACATTAATAATAGTAGTTCAGGAGGTGTAGAAGTTATGGATTAATATAAAATCTTTATTATATAAAACACAGGTATATGTATAAGTCAGGCCTGCGACTTCGTAAACGCTTCGTTGTTTTTGTTAATATCTCGACTTCCAGGCGGCGCTGGCGTATCAAGACAAAACTAGCACTTTATTTTAAGTTAGACCTCCTCTAGCAATACGATTCTAAAAATCGCATTCAATGTCGTGCAGTAGTTTTTGTGTAATGGGCAAAAAATATACAGAATGTTAAAAAAAATCTATAGCACAAGTTAATACCCGTAAAATTAGTTTTTCTGAAATATCTACTGTACAGTCATTGATCAGTACCTAACAGTTTTATTATTTGTACAGATTATGTGACCTACCAACTTGTGTAGTATATTTATTGCCTCTTCCCAAATGTCTATGGTGTGTTATAAAATAGGGTGGAACTTTAAGATTGTTGAGAAGATAAAAATATATTTTTATTAGCACTACAGTCCATGTAAGTTTATGGATAAAAACAAAATATGTGGCTTCAGTATAAAAAACAATGTACGATAAAATTTCCAAAGGTCGCACATGTAAGGGTTAAGGTCGTCGCACATGAGTAAGTCACTTCAGCCTTTTTCGACCGCCAACGCAAAAAGGGGGTGTTATAAGTATAACGTGTAGCAGCAGTGTTAACAAACAGACAGATACACCGATTTTGGGAGTATCTGTCCATTTTTGACATTATAGCTTTCAAAGGGTTGAACCATTTTTTTAATTTTGGTATGGGACTTCATAAAGATAATTCAAGTTTTTAGTCTGTGTGAAGTTTATTAGTTCCTTCTTTATGAAAATTCCTCGGTCTTTATTTTTTTATTAAAATTACTGCCACGGTTTCAACTGCGTTCGCGACATTTTCCGCAAAAAAATGTACAGAAAATTTGCATCAGTCCACATCTCATATGAAAAAAGGCAGTCCATGTGCGGCAAGGTGGCAACCCTAATCCTTTTACGTTTATATCGTATCAAATGGCGATACGAATAGTGAATATTGCAAACAAAGTGTTTACTGAAATCAGTATTCAAGATAAGTCCTCCCCATAAAACAGTCACCGTCTACTGTCTCAGAGAACATAAAATCTTGTTTCTATTTGTTTAACCTCGTAAACTTACCTTATTAAAATTTCAATGTTTATAGTCTATGTTTTAACTTTTAGTATCATATAGTTTTATTAAATGCACTTAGGTAGCTATTTATTGAGACATGATTTTAAGAATAAACATTACCAAATTTTTTGTTCATTTAATTTCTTGGATAGCTCAGTGCGGAGCTGTCAAATTTAGTTTCGATTAAAATTCTCATACAAATCTACCGAAATGCAGAAACGTGTGCACTAAAACAAAGTGATGTTCAAGGCGAAAACTATTTTAACATTTCTATGTTAGTTGTTATCTGTTACCGTCCTTTTCTCAAGCTGTATGTTAGTAAAAGATAGCAATGGTTTAATTTTGGTTTAGTTAGCGTACAAGGGAATCGGCGCCAATGGAGAAATAAAGGATGAATATAACGTCAGCACTTAGTCTCTGCTGATAGCCAGGTCAAACGAACAACTATATCTTAACATAGCTGTATGGACCATAATGAATACCAATCAATTAGTGATTGGCTCTGATTTAGAGGCATCTGACCTGGCTAGTAATTAAGGATTTACTTAGTAATTGTAGAGGTTGTTGAACTCAATACAGCATCAATAGCGAATTTGAAACGATAATGGCTTAATAACCTTCGTCAGCTAATGATAGGTTCAAGAGTCTTCTAAGTTAGCCTCGCCATATTTATTCATGTAAACTCTTAGAGTAAACAGAGACAAGTATAGAGTGCGCTCATCGCTAGTAGCCCCTTGTGCCGAGCGTTACAAAATTTTTAACTATGAGTATTACGCTCATTCACTGATTTAAGTGATTTTCCGTGTGACGACAGATGTTTATGCGAAAATGTCTATGATTCAATTATTATTTGAGTAATAATGGGTTTTCTGGTGATTTTAATAAAACGGCGCCCTCTGTTTTACACTTTTACGATTTTACTTGTTCATACAGTTCATACTCGAAATGCGCACTCTATAGTTTAGTTATTTTTTTCTGGAAGTGTAAAATATATTCGTCGTATGATTTAATTAAAGGTTCAAACACATAGGTACTTATTTAATTAACAAATTTTCGTTACAATTGACAGAATTTTATTTTATATTTTTGTTAGCAGACTATTTCTCGGAGTTGGAAAACCAATCCCTAATTAAACTTTATTTTACAAGTAGCAAGCTAATTAAGCACATGTAAACAATTGCACACGTGTTGAGCATTCACAAGAAACTCACGTGAACTTTCTTGTTAAACGTGCTTGTGTTTTTGGAGACAGACTAACATGTTTATCTATATCCATAGTATACATACTGTTATTATAAATACGAAAGTAACTCTGTCTGTCTGTCACTAAACTGATTTTGATGAAACTTGGTATTGTAGCAAAGTTTGGATCCCAAGCAAGGAGATAGGCTACTTTTTGCCGCAATAGCCGACATCTACGCGGGCGGAGCCGCGAGTATAAGCTAATAGGTATACTATTAATTTATAAATGCGAAAGTAACTCTGTCCGTCTGGTAAGCTTTCAAGGCTGAACTGCTAAACCGATTAAATGAAACTTGGTATGGGGTAAGCTTGGATCCTAAAAAAGGACATAGACTACTTTTTGTCACGATATATAAATGACTCCCACGTGGGCGGAGCCGCGGACAACCGCTAGTAATTTATAATCTAGTCTTTAAATTCTAATTCTATTTTCCGCCCTTAAGAACTTTTCAACTGAGTAAATACATACCTACCCTAGGTATGTATGTACCTAAAATATACAAGAAATTGATGTTGGAAACCAAGTTATTATAATATCAGTACACTTGAGAAATTCTTAGAAGCTTATGCAAACTACTACTCCGAAGGTAGCTTATGGAAACGTTTGGAAACAAATTTTAACTATTGGGCTACTCGCCGGAAAATTATGTATATGCATACACTAACGTGAGCGTGGGTACTTGCTTGCTATGTATGTACATAGAGAAAAATAACATAAGCAACTCTCGTAAGATGGATTCAAAATTACAATTTTTGTAAACGATATATATGTTTGGGATTGACCAGTCGGTCAATCCCAAACATCTCGTCAGATCAGATCAGATCATCTAGTCAGATTTGAACCTGATCTGAGTCTTTTATCCTCAGCTGGAGCAAAGAAGAGAAAGTCGGGCGATTTTAAAGACTTGCGTGTAAGTAAAATATTCACGAAAGTAATAATTGATCACATTCATAATTATAGAAAAACGATTTCAATAAAAAAAAAACTTCTTTACTACTGCTTATTAAATTTTCCACCTCTGAGGTACATTGTCCAAATATATTTTTTCAATAATTTTTTTAGAAACCAATCCACATTTACCAATTATATAGCGTTACGTAAAAAAAATACTATCGAATTGAGAACCTCCTCCTCTTGCAGTCGGTTAAAAACTTTAAGACGCTGACCATAAGAACAATAGTCAATTGCGGTAATTTATTTGCTTAGTGACTTAGCTTAAATATAAAAAAAAATGGAACCTGAGTTCCTTAAGCACCGCACAATATTTTATTCCTACGACGACAGCTAGAAAATAAATACTAAAATTTATTTGTATTTTAAAAGTCAGGCAGAGGGAGCAATTTAATATACGAGTAAATGCGAGCATGCCGTATAAAATATCTGTGGGGTATTGTGACTGACAGCCAAGCAAGAAATTCTGAGCAAAGAACGATGAAATTTAGAAACGACTCATGTTCCCATGATTCTTGAATTAATATAATTTGACTTATATCTTATATTACGTACATAATATTAGTCATAGGTAGAGATACCTAATTACGTTTATTCATTTGTTTAATTTTTTTATACGACTCCCGCACTAAGGAATTTAAATCATGGATGGCGAGGGGTTTTACAAACATTCAATTCACATGTACAAAAAACACCCTGACTTGGAACCAGCATTTGTGGATCAAAAAATGCTTGTCCCATGCGGGGATCGAACCCGCAGCACGTCGCGTACAGTTGTATTTGGCGTGGTGACATACCACTCGGCTATCTGAGCAGTCAGTAAGGTGTGGCTAGCAATATTCTAATACATTTGAACTATAAAAACCTTTAAAAAATAAATACCGTTTAATATTTATTTCGTTAATTATTGATAAATATTTGAAACGAAAGTCCAAAATCTTACTGAAGCGGACGAAAGGTAAACAAGGTATAAACTACTTAAGCTAAAAAGTACTTAATATTTGTTAAAAATCAATCTCGAATGATGTATTTAATAAACCTATTTACCGAATAACAATTTCTAAATTGCCAGCAGTAAAATCTCGACACCTTTCGACAAGTTTCGAGTTCATGCCTGTTTGTATTTGAAGGTTAAACGTTTAATTTTGCTTGAATTGAATTTCGGATATTGAATAAATCTAGTTGACTTTGCTAAAGGAAATTTTAATGGAAGTTTTCATCTTGAGTAATGGTATTGACACTGATATTAAACCTCTAAATCTCTTATTTGGAATTGCGTTCGAGTTATATGAATTCTGATCTACATATATATTTTGATATTGGTGTTTATTTTAATCCACGTGTTTTAAAACTAGCTGATTTACCTAACTGAGTTAAAAGAAGCATACAACAGCAATTAACCTTAAAGTAACATGACAATTTTAACTAGGTATAACCTAACCATTATTAAATTTTATTCACATTGTTAAGGTGAAAATTATGACATTATTTTACAGTCTTGCTTAAACAAATAAGAATAATAAAATGAAGCTACCAACCAATTTAAATGTCGCAATTAAATATAAAGAGATCCTCTTACATCCTGGTATTTATTTCTCTAAGATACCGCAATATGTCTCTAGGAAATGTCTTCTGTAGGCTTTGGGTACGTTTTATTGTCCTAATAACCAAGTTGGACCAACTGAACTCGACTGCCAGAACATTTAGCTGGTAAACCCAAAGGCCTAAGTTTAAATGCCATTAAACACTAGTTGACTAGACTAGTTCGCCTGTGATGAATATTGATCAAGAGACTAAGAGGCTAAGAGGCTAGAAGACTAGGAACCCGCCTTAATTATCTTACAAAGGCCTTTGCTGTGTAGATGGAACTAAAATTGGTCATCAATTGTATATCGTTCAGTTTACATTGTGTCTTGTGCCATTTACCACTGATATCTTTATCAAAATTCACTTAATTCACAATAACATTATTTTTTAAATTTCTAGTCAAAATTATATTTATTGATTTATAGACATTTAGGTTTAATAACTGTGTTTCTTTTATATTTCATTTGTAGTTTTTATAGCTAGGTCGATCATGTTTTCAAGTTACAACTAACGAAAAAAACAACATGGCGGTCTATACCATATTTGAATTGCCGACCGGTGGCAGTTAAGTGGCGTCTCAGAATTTCAGAGAATTTGAAATTCAGGATTATTATGTGCATGACAATGAAATGCCTACTTCAGAGAAAGTTCTTCTTAGTAAAATTCCTTTTAAATCGAAATCATCCATTCTTTTGTTCCTTTCTCAAACCTTTTCGTGTATAATATCCTGTTGTCTTTTTCAGTCATGATCGGATTATTAATGGAGAAATTATGTATACTATAATTATGTTTATATTACATACTTTTTGTGAAGTAGTCAAAAATTACGACAATAAATGAAGAGTCAATATTTTACATTTATAGTTAATCATTTTTTTTTCATCAGACTAATTCAATTTAAACATTTGACAGATATGCCAATAACCTTTTTGTATAATTTATTCAAATAATTTGAAAATAAAGTCATAGTAAATCACTAGTTTCCCTATTTAAATGAAGTTTTGACTTCGTTTAGTCGTGTTTAATTAAAAAACTTATACCGTTGAAATGTTAGTAACTAGGTCTGTCTAGAAAAGTTTTTAATACGTGCCAATGTCTGGCTATGTTTTGAAACGCGTATCGTTTTTTAGGCATTATTTTCTAGGTAGAGGAGCTCGTGGCTAAGTGTTCGGTTTGAACGATAATACAGGTTAAGCCGCGCTCGCCGCGGTTGGTCCGTTGATGGGTGACCATTTTTAAACATACAGAAACCACTCCGTGCCTTGGAAATCACGTTAAGCCGTTGGTTCCGACTGTCTTACGTTCATCTTTGATAGTCGTTAAGTCAATACAATACTGACAACCAGTCTTACTTTGGGATACTGTGATATCCAGTAAAATGGGTTGCGGAGGTCAGATAGGCAGTCGCTCCATGTAAAATACGGTATTTAGCTGAATCCGGTAAGACTGGAAGCCGACCCCAACAGCTTGGGAAAAGGTTAGGCAGAAAAGTTTCTAGCTAAAGCTTTGATATATACATATATTAGAGAGATTTTATGTACTTTTATAATTCAATTTCATTGTATAAGACGTGTGTCTTCTGGCAATTCTAGTAAATATTTTTGATGTAGCTAGGTACGTTTGAATCGGTTCGGCAACTTATTTTAAAAACAATGATCCAATTTCCTTCGATATGATTACGTTTGTTATGTAGATCATATTTCATAATTGTTTATATTTGGAAAAGAAACATGCAAGTGTTATGAAATTTGACGTCTGAGGAAGCAAATCTCAAAATATGGTTAGTGAGCTGTGTGTGCTATTTGTAAATGTATGTTCGTTTGGTGATGTCAACAATCGCAGGGCTGTGGTTTTATGAAATAAATGATTTGACAGACGTTTTGTTTTAATAGGCACTAATATATTAAGGGCATATGTTAAAAATATCAAACTGTATTAAGAATAAGTGTGTAGCTAAAAAACTTTCTGTCATTGGAAATGTCATGGTTTTAAAACGTTATGATAAGGGTATTTCTCAGTGTGGTGAACAGTATGATCTTTTGGTATGCACAGTTAATAAACTCAGCCAATCGAGAAAATCACCGCTTGAATATATATTACATGATCTGAATAACTAAAAGTAAGTAATCACAATACTTGAATATTTAATAAATGATAAATTAAAAAAAATCGCTACAAATTTTCGAAAATCGCTAATAACTTTCAAAAGCCCGAACAGATCTTCATAAATTATAGCTAAGAACAAATTTAAAGATACCCGTGCTGCTGAGGAGTTTGTTGCGCCGTTTCTTCTCCACAGCCAAAACACTTAGGAAGCAGTAAAGGGTGGGCGAATCGGTGCTGTCTTATATGTTGACTTTCAAAAGTACTACCTAGTAACCTAATTTGAAATAAACGAATTTTGACCCAGTAGTTTAACCAATTATAATAATTGTTAAACTATGTAATGTGTTTCGTATTTGCCACCCTAGATTTACGCTACACAGTAAGTCGCCTATAAACTGTTAGGTACAAACAAAGTTCAGAACAAGTTCTATGAATATGAATATCTAAGCTAGAACCTGGCTAACTTCCTACCGTACCTTCAACATAAACAAATTTAATTAAACTATAATAAATTACCCTTGTCTTATCTCAAGATGCTTGTAACTTGCCACGTCATCGTACCATAACGATGCTCTATTTACGCTCTTTAAATAAACTATAGTAATAAGCAATAATAATTTAACAGTTAAACGATACTTAAAAGTGTTAAAACTAACTTTCGTTAAGTTTCATGACCGGTTGTGGAGTTATTAGGATAATAAAATAAAATTCTCCATATTAAAACAAACCTAAACGTTAACGCTCCCATAACTTTAGGAATAAACGAACATCTGGTTAATTCTTTGGCGGCCACAATAAAACAAAATTTCTATACGATCTCACACGAAGTTAGCCGATAGGTAATAAAAGGATTGAAAATAAAAGCTAATGCAGACAGACTGGCATCAAATAAAACGAATGCACACAAGTGCACGTGTGGAACGGTGGTCTTAAAACGGACAGCGGTGAAAATAGATACGTTTTGCATATCGATGCATTTGTTCATACGACGCACTTCTGTTTGTGACGCCATTCTGTGATATTGTTAGGCATATTTATTGCTTTTTATATATCCCTGATTTGAAATTGCTGTGACATCATGGTAATGAATTGTTCTCTTTTGCTCATATTACCTACGTTTTGTGCATATGTATTCTGCTAACCTGTTTGAAAAAAAAAAAAAAAGTAATAATAATATCACCAGCCTATAAATGTTCCAATGCTGGGCACAGGCCTCTTCTCATGTAGAGAAGGCACGTGCATTGATCACCACGCTTGCTCACTTACGGGTTGGCGATATCAGATTTCAATTTCTGGAATCCAGGTTTCCTCATGATATTTTCCTTCAACGTTTGTCAATAGAAAAAATATAGTACTCATAATGTTATTGAGGCAATAACTGTAAAGATGTTTAAATTTACTATAAATATTTTAATCCAGGACTGTTACATTGTCCTAAATTCCACAACATAACAAAAAGTATAATAAAATTTAGCCATTATTTCTCACTACAGTAATTTACCCAACCCTTATCTAAGAGCTTACTGATAACATAAACTGGCCCTTTTAATAAGGGCACGTTAAGGGTATTACAAAACATGAAAGTTAAGGACAGATTTCTGATCCAGGTCAATCTTGGTATTTATGTCTTCTTTCCAGTCACGACAATATAATTAAAACTGAAGATCTACAGAAGATAACCCACTTTGATTAGTTATTTTGGGTCATCGAATTAAGCCAAGGTTTTGACTAACTAAAAACATTTAATTAATAGGCTTAGTTGCAGTAATTGTTGTTTCTGCGGATTGAGGACAGCATTAATGTTTGTTTATTTTCAGCGACTTTTGTTGTTTTTAGTCCTTAGAGAGCAGAGGATATTAAACGTCTATTTTTGTTGACCACGCGACAGTTTATCATACAGCTTAGATATTAAAGCTTTATCAAAAATATATCTATACTAATATTATAAAGCTGAAGAGTTTGTTTGTTTGAACGCGCTAATCTCAGGAACTACTGGTTTGAATTAAAAAAATATTTTTGTATTGGATAGTCCGTTTATTGAGGAAGGCTAGGCTATATAACATCACATCGAGGATAAATGAGAAATGTTGCAAAAATGAAAAACCGTTGAAACTAAAACACGCGAACAAAGTCGCGGGGGGCAGCTAGTTATATATAAAAAAAGAACGCAGATATATAATGTATCAGGTAGTGCTCGTATTTTGAAGACACAAGTTTTAAATTATAGCTATCTCTTTTACTTACGTTCTTTAACTATCTTTTGTACTATTCATTAGTGCAACTTTATGTGCAAAATTTTTACATACATATTACATATATACCAGCGAGATCAGATTTTAAACGTCGGAAACTATAAAGGTGTAAGAAATAACAAAATGCTAGCCCTGTTTGTGTAATTGACTGACTTAAACGTATTGTAACTTTTGAGAAATATTTCAAGTCAGTGAAAACTACAAAATGTTATCAATAAAAATCCATTCGTTAAGTTTTAGAAATTGATTAATAGAAAAACAAAATATCTCTAACAATTTAAAAGCTCCAATATTCGCGCAACTTCCACGTTTTAATAGAAAACTGCACTGCTAACTATTTAATAAAAATAATTGCCAACTATATTTTAGATTTATTTGAAACTTGTGTACAGTAAATTGAAGAACAAAATACAAATTATAATTATCAACACTATTTTTGTATTGTAGTAATACAAAAATAGTATGTTACCTAATGTGTTGTTACAATATCTACATTATTCAGCACATCTTAAAAAATTTTACCTATAAAAAATACATCATTAGATATTTTGTACCATACATCCCTATACTTTTAATGTCGGAGATGTCTAAGAGTATATTTTATTAAAGACAATATTAGTTACACATGCAAATAATAAGAGTGATATTCACTCTTATTGTAAGAGTGATATTCACTCTTATTATTTGCGTACACTATGAAGAAAAACAATAATAAAAAAGACAAATGTCCCATTTCTATATTTCCATATCGCCAAGCGAAAAAATATTGTATTGGACTTTGCATTTTATCTATTGTTGTATTGTTGCCTTTTTCCAAGATTATATTCGCAGGCTATTTATGTGTGTAAGTATCACACGGTATTAACTGCAGGACTATTTAATTGCTGTTTCTTATTTAGTGGTCTTGCAGTGCAATCCAATATGTGTCAAACATTTTTCTTTCATTGAAAAAAGAAATAGCTCGATTTCTAAGTGTTTTTTTCGCTACCGTTTTTTTTTTTTTTTAATTTTTGTACAATATTTGTACGCAAAGTACAAAAAGGCACTGTTTATTACAAAAGAATCTTCAAAATAGTTTATCCAAACAAAAGAGCCCGGATCAAATTGGAGAGACCTTTGCCCAGCAGTGGGACAAATAAAGGGTTACATAAAAAAAAAACTTCCAATCGACATAATTATGACAGGATACAGGAGAACCGTCAATAAAGGAAGCCAAAAAGGTAAAAATTCATTAATATAACTTGAAATATCTTCTATAATATACATATACTACATAGTTTCTACAGTAAATATTTTGATATACCTACCTAAGTCCCAGTTATCACATAAAACCTACGGGGACTGATGAACAATCAGCCTAGCCCTAGCCTAACGTTCTCTTGTGTAATTGGATTCCAAAGGTCAGTTCGTCCTTTGTTAAATATTGCTACTCAGTGCCATCTGGTTAGAACCCCGACATAGACAGGATATTATTGAAGTAACAGAACTGTTAATTTACGGTATACAGGAAATAAAAAAGATTTTTTACTTTTTAATTTTATTGGAAAAAGTTCAAATATTTTTCTTCGTGCAAAATAAATTTAACATAATATCCCATAACGTTTCATAACTTTTATACAAAGTGTCACCTCGAATTAAGACTGAGTAATTGACATTTTATTGAGTTTTTGTTTTCTGTGAACTGTCATAAACACATAATTCCGCCACGTGCGTTCAAAGACGTTTTGTAATTGAAATTCTTAAATCAATTTGTCTGCGAATTGCACAGCTCCTTTTAAATCACTGCGGGGCACACTTTATGCCTGTAATGATGGGTAACTTTCGGAGTATAAGTAATATTAGTAACGTCCTTTCAAAGTACATTACGATATTATGAATTTATCATAGTACTTATAATTAAACATTTAACCAATATTTTAAAATATGCTATTTTATTTACCCATTTATCTATACATGTAGGTATATTATAAAACAAAGACCCCACTGCGTCTGTCTAAACGCGACAAACTCAAAAACTACCGAAAGGATTTTCATATTGTTTCCATCAATAGATAGAGTGATTCAGAGGAAGGTCAAATATCAATCAAGGTTATGTCTACACGTGCGAAACCGGGGCGGTTTGCTAGTATATAATAAATGTATCTACAATCCATTGGGAGGTTTAAAACTGAAATATATTTTTTTATACTTAATGTGTTAATTAACAGGATAACATAGTACAAAATTGTCATATCCTCTGATAAAATAAAAAGCAAAAAATGTATAGAACTCGTCAAAACATAATGATCACAGAGTCATAACAATAGAACAGTGGCAGGTGTAATATCTATAACGAGTGGTTATTACCGACCGTGGGAGACCGTAAACTTCTGTTACAGTGATTAGAGAACACATGTGAACACGAATCACATAACAATTCGTAGCTAATTGTGTTACTTGCGCTAATTTGCTTCTGAAAAGCTCGTTTGTTTCATTGTAATTGGATTTCAGATTTGTACAGATTGAGTTTAGAATCATTTTAATGAGCCCAATTATTGTGGCTCTAGTCAAGTTGTTTCCACTATTTTGATATAATATTTCCCGGTTCATATAAGCGTAAATTCTTTTGAGTTAACATGGTTTTGTATTCAAACAACCTTTATTATAAAGTTTTAGTAGTACAGACCTACAAATCATTTTAGAATTTATTTTTGTTTTGTTTAATATTGTAGGTAAAAAAATATTATACAATTCTCTTATCCAGTTTTTTTATAATACAATTCAAATATTATTGACCGTAAAAATCTCAAAATATCTTATGCTTATGAGATGCGCTATATTCCCAATAAATCCGCGTAGTTTGCTACCAACATGATAACGGTCAAATACACATTTATATATTTATTCTCTGTGTACTCAGTTCCTGTGAATTAGGACATCATTTATATCGTTAACAGACGGCGTCGATAAAAATAGGGCGTGGCGAGACACTTCGTACAATAAACAAATGAAGCTTGTCAGTCATATAAACTAGGGCATTATAGTTGAAGCTTTATTTCATAGTATCAAATAATATATAAATATAATAAATTTTTATTTTAATTCAGGGGCTAACAAAAAACCTTGTTAAAATAAAGTAGCATTTTGTCAGTGTGTATTTTTATTACATAACATAATTTGTTACGTAAATAATGTACATATTAAAAGTTTTAATATTTAATTCGTCAAAAGAAACTAATAAATATATAAAATAATTGGTTTGCCAGAACTAAGTAATTTCCTTTAAAGAAATCAAATTATTTTACGTAGACAGTTAAATGTACGACTGCACATACAAATTAACTGTAAAATCTTCGAATTTAATGAATTAACCAAATTACAAAGTACTAATAACATTTTTAAAAGAGTAATTAATTTTATCGGCCAGAGATAAAATAAGTTCTTTATCTCAACATGATTAATTGGTCATAACTAATTTATTATTACGATTTCATTAAAAACAAAATAATGTTTCGATAAAATTACTTGTAACTTTTGGAAGTGTTTAATTTTTTTTAACTATTGTGATAATATTTAATATCATACGGCAACCCATGCGAAAGATATTAGCTACTAAAATAATTGCAATATTTATTTATTCATTAATATAAATGCTAAATATTTTACCACAAATAAAAAGAAATCTGAAACTATTGCTGGCTAAATATTTTTGCATTAGCAAAAACCTTCTAGCTATAAAAACAGACAGACGGAAATTAGGTATTTGGTACTAAAAACGATATTACACAAAGTTTTTACTGCCTTTGAGTAATGGTAAAGCTTTGAATGTACCTATTATGATTGGCGTATGACAGAAAAACACTGAATATTGGTACCTGCGTTTTATCTGATTATCAACTTTTGTCGTAAAAGGTATATTCACTGGGTGATAAAAGAGTCCACAGACCTTTTTATATATTTTAGTGTTTTGTTGACCTATGGTTTATGTACAAAATATGTAGTAATTTGCAACATGTTTTGTTTTGCGGTGATATTATTATATACGCAGTGTACCTATCTATATTATTTTAGGTAAAGAAGCTTGTGGCAACAATGTTTATTATAAAGTTTTCTGATTTAAAATTTAAGTGCTGATGTCATTTTTGTCAGCAATGTGTGACCGACTTTACTAATCCATATTCTTAATTAAGAAATAAATGATACAAGACTTTATTGTGATCATTAAATGGTTAGATTAATAGTACTCTGAGTACCTATATATATTTAAGATAATCAAAATCTCAATATCTACTAATATCACAGAATAGTTTACTAAGACAAAAAAATAATAGCTATTCTAGCTCCGAGGCCACAAAGTGCAATTCAGTTAGCATAACGCGATATTCTCTTCTAACGCGTAACTTTGTCTGGCGAAGCGCTTTAGGGTCATAGACTTACCGCTTACGACAACATGAATAACTAATAATAAAATTACGCGCGAAGCGGCAAGCGGCACCCTACTGCCATTCGCCTGCCCGGGAGGCAGGCCGGGCGAACTTATCTAAACTGTGGAGTGAAACTGTGCTTAAAATAGTATTAATTATATTATTACTGAATCGGATATTGACAACTAAAAAATATATTTACAGTTGTAAATCACCGTTAGGAAGATAGGTAATGTTTGCCACACACGGATATCCCTTGCTGAATAGAGGGCTACAACGGTGGCAGCAACGCAATTTTACCAGACACGTTCCACGTCCATGTTTACCTTAAATACGAATTAATCCTACATTACGTAGCTTCAATCTGCAATTCCGTTTTGTGATCAATGCGTCCGGATTCTGCAATTGATAAACAAATAGACAGTGGTTGAAAAATCGGATTATCATATAGACTTGAAAGCTAAAACTAAGACAGCAAAGAGGTAATCATTTGGCCTGTATAAAGCAAGGTTTTTACTTAAGCAGACTATTCATCTAATCTACAAATATAATAATCTAAAAATATTAACTTATTTTTCTTCTTAAAACATGGTCGCGGCAACCCTACTAGTCATCGGGCGCGTATCGTAAGCACGTTTTACATTAAATATTACACACATGAACACCCAAACTGAGAACTGATATCCATGGACCACATTATTTGTCCCGTGAGGCACCGAAAACAAAAACAAACAAACATCATCTAAGGCAATTAGGTCGTCGTATGTACGATATTTAAAGAATCAATCAATCATAGTACCGTCTCACATAATGCGAAACGCGTGTATTCGAAATACATGATCGAATGAAATTATCATACGTTATGCGTTCAAACGAAAGGTAACGGTGAAACCTATCGTAAACGCTCGTAACACGACGATTTCATCACGTATTTTGTAAAAGACTGGTGTAGTTTGCCCTCTTTTTTAGACGTATACACGCTCTCCTTCATCCATACGAATGAGGTGTTTTTTCTTTTTTTAATTGTGGACAACATCACATACATTGCTCTGAACACAAAGTAAGTAGCTAAAGCACTTGTGTTATGGAATTCAGAGACAACGAAGGTACCTCAAACACCCAGACCCGAGACAATGTAGAAAAGTGGTTTTCTACATTGACCCGGCCGGTGAACCCGGGACCTCAGAGCTGGCGACACCTTGAAAACTGGTGTGTACGCCACTCGACCACGGATGTCGTCAAATGGTGGCAATGGTGGGCAGTATTACTAGAACACACCTCTGTAGCTGCGTAAACTGATGATTAATTTGCTGTCTTCGCTAGCATGTTTGTAAGAAGAGATAAATAGTTGGTCTAGTCTAGAATACATTATTCATCATTTTATTTACACATTTTTGTTTGTTATACAGCTTGCTGACTCGAGACGTCTAGTCAGATTTATGCATAATTCTTCACTTTTGTTTCTACATTTTCTTGATCTAGCGAGGACAATAAAGGTTCCCTTGAAATGAAAATACTCGAGTCATATCACCTGCATTCTTCGCAAAAAAGTTGAATAAAATACATTGGGTTTTACATATCTGCTTATTATTTTGATAGAAAAAAATCTGCAAGTCCAAAATCTTGCTAAATCCCAATAGACATAATAATACAAATCTGTGGCCCAGACAGTTTAAAAATAAATTTCAAACAGTAAACCTAGAAACACCTGAAATTTAAAACATGCTTATGAAAATCTAAAGAAATATAGGTACTTAACCAAACGTCTTTTGAGCATGAGACTGAATTGTCTAAAAGACAAGAAGCCTACAATCTAGACACTTTATTTCGTTAAGTATCAAAAGTAAAAAGAAAGAACGATTGTAATAGAAACCAAGCATCTGATAAAGGTACTCTGAGGATAATTCAGTTGACACAGTTTTCCTTTTTTCTGTTATCTCCAAATCAATGAGCTCAAAGTATTTAGTTCAATGACACGTATCTGCATAATGTATAAACTGAACCTAAAAAGAGCAAGGACACAGGCCACGTAAAGGTGGGACTAATATCTAAAAGGCGTGTAACCTTTTATACGCCTGCTTAATTCATGCCTTAGTGCCTAGGTTGCCTGACTTGTCTTACAATAAGTTACCGTTGTCACGATAAGTGCTTGTTATTTTAAGCAACCTTCATCCTGTCTGTTCCTGTCAAATGACTGTCTAATGAGAACTCGCTGGATGTCAGATTCGTTTATTTCGAACCTTGTACATTTTCACATTCTATACGTAGTTTGTTTTAAATTAGCACGTTAATTAATTATGTTGAAATAAATATTTTAATACTTATAAGTTTTTTTTCTTAAACAATGTGTTTTTGGAGACGAAAGAACAATTTTTTGGTTACTTACTCAGTCGTACTAAAACAATTTGTATTCGCTTTTTGGGTACTTCAAATTATTGCTTTTATTTCTTTTAAAAACATAATTTATTGCTAATTAATTACCTCTGGTTAGCGCGACATTAGAATGTGTTAGTACTCCAAGATTAGCTCGGAAGTGCCAGGAGCCCATAAATCGAGTATCGATGTTATGAATGCTCAACATTAAGCTTCCTTGCGCCACAGGGACGTGACAGGCCCGCTATCTATCGACAGTCGACACTGTCAGAACATACGCACGCTCAGAATATATTATTAACTTTCTGGCAGAATCGTGTCGCCCTAGCCGCACGTATGCTTATACATGTTTTAAAAACAATTACTGATTCGCTTAACAAAGATATTATTATGATACGGGTTTTTAGTTGATCCATTCATCCATTCATCCATTTATACTAATGGTTGATCCATTATCAGTAGATGACAATAATGGGTAAGCGATATTATTTTCTATATCTGATATATATGTAATATAATGTATTTCTAAGCACTTTTTCCGTTTTCATCATTAGATAAATAATTTTTTAAGTATAAAATTTATAAATTATTTACTACCTACAAATTTCATATTGAGATTATATTACCATAGATAAAAGTCGCCTTATACCAGTCACCTATAGATAAAAAAACAACAAAGATTGGCCTTATTATAAGGTATCAGGAACGATTGTCTTTTTATAAAATTATATCTACTATATAAAATGAAAACGCATACAAAAGTGAGAACAAAGACGAATTTATCAAAAGCAGGTTGAATATTATACCTGCTGTGTTTTAAACTTATTTATTCGTGCAGTAAAATAAGCTAGTGAAATCAGGTAAAGAAAAAAGTGCAGAATTAAGTGTTCTTCAGAAAACAAAAGATTTGCATTTCAACACGATACATTTTAGGTTACATCAGTGAGTACAATTTCTATGAACTACTAGTATTAAAATTTGTGTTTTTATTGTAAATTTATCTTGGTTTTCATTAAAGTTTACTTCAAAACTTAGTTCTAAAAATATCATGGATAAAAGGAAAAAGTTACGTCCACAGTAAAACATTAAACCCCGAATTTCGAAAAGGATTAAATATGTAGTTTAATTGTCCATAAAACAGTAGTAAAACACTGACCATTTCTGGATATTTTCGGCAGTTCGTATTCACCGCACGTAAAACTATTCAAGTATCTGGGCTTTTATGCCACCTACAGTGAAATAAATATACCGTTTTACGATGTCTAAACATAAACTATTCAAAGTAAAATTTCAGAAAGGAATGACTAATTTAACAAGACCTAAACTTGAAATTGACAAAGTAGTTTAGGCGAAATATGATCGCGATTGTTACGAAAAATTTGACTCTTGAATAAATAATCAGATTCTAGACATTTTTTTCTTGACAAAACTTAATAAACTTTCCATTTAAAAGAAAAACGAGCCGCGGTCTATCTCTATCCATCAACCGTATTTAAAAGAATTTGCTTTTAAAAAATATTTCGTTTTCATTAATCTTCTGACAGATTGCGTTATTAAGATTCACTGAATAAAAGTGGAACCGCAGGATAAACACAGGCCAACGCATCCCGGTCCGATAAATCCCGGGGGTACATTTACAACATCGAATGAAAACACTATTTTTCATAACGCATCAATAGCTTCCGGGTATCGCAAATATATTGACGGACATCGTCCCAGAGGAATACTTTTGTACATTGATTTGTAATACCAATCATATTTTGCACACAAACCTTTATTTTTTCAGTTTCCTACCATGCGACACCAATATTATGACCTACTATTTAGTATGTACCAGTACTAAAAATATTAGGTAAATACCTATGTAGATATAACTAGTATTCACCTAAATTTTTGTTTCTCTTATTATGATAGAATACCGAATTTCTTTTGTTTTTTTTTTTCTGTAATTATTATACTCAGCTGACTTCATTAAGAAAATTATTGCTAAACAATAAATCTTATAAAGTTATGTGACTAAAGTTATTTCCATTTCTAACTTCCACTTGAAATGTTTGACTGACAGTCACACGACAGTGACGAAAATAAATACTTATCTTGCAAATATTTTACAACTTGAACAGAATAAGACTGCCTCAAAACATGAATGTAATATACAAAACAAAATGTCAACGTCAAAGTTAAAGTTCATCATGAAACAAAGGACAATTTCCTTTTTTTGCCAAAAACAAGTTGTACAGTTTATTTATAACCAAATGATTTAATCTGTTTCGAAGTAACATTTGCCTGGGAATATTTATGGTAACGTTTTCGTGAAAACCATAATATCTTTTGGGTGAAAGATCATTAATCATATTCCTATACTAATTCATATCCCGCTTTCTTCATGTCATGCCAGCTCACTGTCTTTTCTAATCTGCTCATTTTTCAAGCTACAGGAAACCTCCCACAAAAAATACTGATCTTTATTTTTTATCGCAGCCCCATTGATATAAAGTATTTCTCTTGAAAACTCTTGTGTTGAACGTAAGTTGCGTTGACCGCTAAACCCGACTATGCCAAGTTCTTTATACAGTTATATACTATTCTTCACGCCTCGTTTATGTTTATTCATTCCCAAGTACTTAAATCAGTTATATATATCGTATAATATAAGATATATATAACTGATGATTTTTTTTCCCCGCACTGCGGCCCTTTTTTTCTAAATGTTGACTAATTACGAAACGTGTCAATTAAAATATCTCTTACCGAACAGATTCAAATAAAGTTTTAGTAGTAGCCTCTTGAACGAATTGCTTAAATTAATTAGGTCATGGAAATTGAACGATTCTAATTTCAAATCTTCAATCAGACAAGACATCAAATTATACGTTAAGTGCTCTTCTCCAATTTACTTTGCTATCGTCAGTGTTCAGATCTATATAATTGTATATAATGATCGTTTGTATGTTGGTCCACAATGCATCAGGTAGTGTGTTTTATAGTATGTTTTAAATAATGCCGTCAAGGATTCTAGCTCAAAAGACATTGTATTTTGTAAAAAAAAAAATGTTTACTTAAAATGGCATTAAAACTCATTTTAGCTAGTTATTTATAAATTTTTACCTCCGTAAGCGTGGTGCATTGCGAAATGCAATAAATTATCTACTACACTTGTAATATTATAATATGTAATACCAGCCTATAAATGTCCCACTGCTGGGCACAGGCCTCTCCTCATATAGAGCATTGATTACCACGCTTGCTCATTGCGGGGTGCCAATTTCAGATTCTAATTTTTAGAATCCATATTTCCTTACGATATTTTCCTTTACCGACTTTCAATGATGTCTTAAAAAAGTTAAGAAACTATATATATAAATTTGATACTTGCCTGTACACAGTGGAACTTGAAATCATCTGCACACAAATCCGTTCATTAAACCACTACGCCACCACGACATGTTGAATTGTATAAAATAATAATAATAATGTACGTACCCTAGTTATTTGTTTGTAAAGAAAGAGTTAAATTCATGGATATAAATTCTCCGGATTTATTTTAATTGAATTCCTATCTTGAACATTCTGTATACTACATTTTGTGAATTACATAGTGTGAATTTGTATCCAATACTGGATTTTCGCTGAGGTAAATTCCCGGTGTTACTAATGTTCTCTTGAAGGTATTTAATGACTATTAAGTGTGGAATGCGCAATGTAAGATATAAGCAAAACACCCGCTTCAGTCTATAAACATGCAACTTTGAATATACACATTCGGGAAAGCTATTAAACACGGGAAAAACTCATTGTGTAATCTATATACAGTTTTCTATTTGTTGTGAGACAGTCAAGTAGTCTTGAAAATTGTAATTTTCTTTAAATGGGCCTTTTGTAATGCTCATCACATCTTAATGTCATTTATTAAGGATTTTAAAATTAATTTTATTCATATTGATGAGAATAGATAAAACGTTGTTTATCGATTGGGTAAATTTTTTGCATCTATGTTGGACCCAACTTTATAATATAGTTTTTTTAGTCGCGGGTCGATCTCCTGATCTGAATATAAAATCTAATGGAGAACTTGTAATATAAAAATGTCACAAACGAAGAAAATGAGTACCAAAGAAAATAAATAGAATAATTCCGATTATACCACCATAATTACTTCCCCAAAGATAATTACAAAACAAAACATAAATAAAATTTCATTTAAAGTCCCATTTAAGTCCGCTATCTTATTTAACAAGTAAAGATTTCCACGGCACAAAAGACTGAAATTAAACAACCATAAGGAAAATGGGACGCTGTTACCTACATTTATATTAGAGGTATATTATTGAAATTCGAACTAAACGACCCTCTTCTGATAGACCCTTGCGTAATTTATTTGCGCAATACATGAAAATGATGAAGTGGTAATAAAAGGAACATTAATGGTGTCGCCGCGAGATCTGGAATCTTCTCAATTTCCTAATGGTTCCACAACAAATGTCATCAGCGGAGAGGACGGCCGCTACTTGAGACTTCGTGAGAGAATGGACCGACTATTAATACAGCCAATGTACTAGATGACAGGGTGCGACCTAGATTTCACGCTGTCTGGACGTGTTGACAATATTTCATATTTTACGAACCCTACTTTTTGTGTATTTTTCCGTTAGATCAGTCTTCTTTTACGTAAATTTCTTTTTAAATAGCTTGAAGCGAGATGTTGCCTGCCAAGCGTAAAAATAAATTGCATTTTTTATAGTTAAAATAATACTCGTGGGTATTAAGTTATAAGCTATTATTTTGGTGTATAGTATTATGATATTTTTGAGTTTAAAGGTTTTTGTATTACCTATGTTATGTTAATAAAATTCATATGGCTGGGACACGGACGCGTGCTAATTTTCGACTGGTATGGCCAGATGCGATCCCTCGCGCCGAGCTAACGTAGCAAACCTTCTTTGTTTTTACTGTGATCTGTGACAAAATACAATGATGATACAAAAGAAATGTCGAGTACGAAATAATATTTTCTTTCCTGATAATGAAACTCCAATTTCTATCGCATTCTGTACAAGGATATAAAATATTACAATAATTTAGAATATGACATATTCACCTAAATACAATACTAATAAATATAATAACCCATATCTTTTTTTATTTTTACGCGTGTGTAATTATCATATCATCAATAGCACAGAGCGTCTGCCCTCATCTCCCCTTTTTTGCAAAATGGGAGATTCAGATCGGAAAAATATAATTTTAGATAATGTCATACGTATATGAAGAGGTAGGTATATCAATTTGAAATGAGCTTAGGTCGGTAATAAAATTAACATAACCTTTTACGGCTCGTAAGCAATTTGGCCATTTTCAGAACAGTAGTAACATGTTAAAATGTTCGTGTTTTCATTGGAGGGTATAAAATAGGAGTTTAAAACCCTATAAATGTGACTGGGATTGAGGTCGCGAGGATAATGTGTGACGGTGAGATTTTCTTAGGCAACAGGGAAACGGTACACGGAGATTAGTACAAATTGCTTTAAGGTCGAGAAGTTAAGGTATTAAGTAAACTTAATCCCCTGTGCGACGTTACAATTAGAATCTCTTCCGACCCAATTGCTGAGTATGGAGGTACAGAATTAACAAATTATGCGTTCGCTAATGAGAGCGATTGTAAGTCGACGAACCCGGTGTGAGCCCGATAAAGCGCAAACGGCCCGCCAGCTCTCACATGGGACTTCTAACGAGCGGTGAAATTTACGCGTTTAGGCTCCTGTTAAAAGGAAACACTTATGTACAAGCTGAGTGTGTTTATACTCATATACAACGAGAACGAAGTACATAGACAGTTACTTCATTCTTGTTGGATGTTACATATTTGGACTAGGCTAAACTGATGTATATTGTTTCCGCGTACCATATGCCACAGCAGATCACACAGACCGTTAACTTTGGATCCTAATCCCAACACGAGGGTTGAAGGGCTTACTAAACAACGAAAAAAAGGATTAAACATAAACCTTTACAAGTTAAGGTCAAATGAAATAAATCTTAACACGGTACAAGCAGACTTAATCAGCAAAAACGCGTATAAGGGTTGGAAACGTAGCACTTTACGCGGAAAAATTATGGCTCGAAGGTGTAACATCGTTAGGAAGGGGACTGTTGACCCAACTTATCTAAAGTTTGGACAAATTTCAACAATTTACCACCGGTTTTAAGGAACGGAACCTTGAACTAATAAAGCTGTTGGAAAACTGACAAATACAGACAAAATGTTGAGATTCTAGGGAATCAGTCTTGTTAGGACTTCTGAAACTTTCGAGTAAAGTTTTTCGAAATTTTAATAAAGCTCTATTAATCATGTTTAAGATATTAATTGTATATTTATGGCCACAACATTCTTACATCTTACCCTAATCTAGAAATTTCCTCCTCACATTAGAAGCATGAACCACCTAATAAACAAAGTGCCCAGAACATATATTTCAGAAAAAAAAACGATTTCTATATTTTTTTATAACTTTGCATTTAGCACTAAGATCCGAAGGTGAAGATTAGAATTTAGATCCACAGTTTTTAACATTTGGATCGATATTTTTTACTCGTCTGGCCGATTTCTAAATACCTACGTACTTACATCTCTTTGGACATGTTATCCCATTTAATATTTTTGATCGTGTCACGAATAGCGGACACGCTTGATTGAATTCTAATCCCAGTAGGTACGCTGGTTTTTACGAATATGTCCAGTATTTTTGGCAATATTATGTATGCCGTTTTGCGGTTTTAAATTGCAGTTGCCTACTAAAGTATATCTTTCGGAAGGTATTAATTCGGTATTTAGAAATATCATTTATTTTAATTATGGCATTGAAATTAAATACACGTTGTTAAGTTTTTATTATATTTGTTACAGATGTGTGTCATCAAGGAGCTGTTCAGTGAATTAATTTGTAAGTATAGTTTAGTTTGACATGATTCATACAGTTTCATTAACAAGTCATTATAAGATTTTATTAAGAACATTATACTGTTTAATATTAATTTATAAACTAAACAACAACAAAATTAGTCCTAAATTATGTTCAAAAAACTCGCTGGCAAAAACAATCTGTGTCTCTACCATGAGTTTTTAACAAACGTACTCGCTAGCGACGGCGTAAACGATTTCTATGGCAAATTTGTACAGCGCCACTAGCGGACACTTCAAGAATTAAAATGAGTAGTATAAGACGATAAGTAAAAAACCTATCGAAATCTAATCGCTAGCGACTAACGTTTTTAGCCATTACATATGAAATTCGGTACCACGAGTCACAAATTTGATAGATGTCATCGAGAAATACCGTATCGACAGTAGTATGTCATGTTACAAGTTATTGAAAACTATTCGATGCTCCTTTAGTCGCTAGCGACTGAAGTAAGTTTTCGATAGCAACTCATGGTAGAGACACTGAATAGAAAAAAGGTAAACAATAATAAATTAATTTTTTAGACAACATTTTTGAAACCCGTTCGTGTTTATGATTTTAAAACGTCAAAGTAATAATTTAAGGTCGCTTTAATTACAAAGATCGGTGTCCATACCGTGTTTAATGGTTGGGGGAGCCAATAGCGCGGGCGCAGCGGCGTTCGTGATATCACGCGCAGTGACAAGCCAGCATTGAGCTTCATCTAAGTCAGCCTTTCCCAAAGTGGGCGATAACGCCCCCTTGTGGGCGCTGCAGGACTAAAGGGGGGCGCTAAGAGACCCAGAAATAAAATCGAATCTCCGCTAATATAGCTCACAATAATAAATTTAATTTGAAGTTATAGTGGTTTTTAAGTAGGTGAAAAAATGTGGACGCTAAAATATAATTTATTCTCAAAGTGGGCAGTAGACAAAATAAGTTTGGGAACCCCTGATCTAAGTGATTGCTTCAAATTATTAAGCCCGTTTATATCGTGTACTTCTCTGTTTAATGGTCTTCGCTTACACACATTAAACTAAACATTATTGGAAAATCGCAATTAATTAAATGGAAGTATTAGTTACTACACTTTCTAGTACCTACTTTTATTATTGGTACTAACCTAATGAATAAAGTTTTTAAGCAAACATTACTTATGGATACATGTTTAGGAACTTAAATCTACAAGATATTAACTTAACTAATTAAGTTAATCTTTTGATGATTCTAACGTCATGTATAATAATGAAAAGACAGTTTAATAATGTTGTTTTCTTCGCTTCTCGTGACGTAATTTGGGTACCTACTTCTAGTAATTTTGTGGTCCAGATGATTTAAATTTATTACACCTACTTTTTATTATTTTACTTTCTTTGCTTGGCTTTGCACTCGTGAAGTTTGCTACAAAAGCTTTGCTATGTCTGTTCAAGTACCTGTCTGTTGTAGAGTTCAAGCTTATTCTGAACCTAATTTTATCATAATCGGTTTAATGTATGACTGTCGAAGCGTAACGGACAAACACTGTTATTTATAAAAATTGCATAAATGTCGTCAAAAAAGATTTTTAGGAAAGTGTTGGCAGTATGGTTATTAGATAACAAAATAATATGTCCACCAAACCGTTCAGAATCTACGAAAAACCTTTTTATAGGCAGGTAGGCTGTCCGAAGTAAAATTTTCGATATTCCCTCAGCTTTCATGTCAACCTCTTTTGGGTAAACGAGTTACCCGAGCAAGCGAATTTAATTTTATATCTACTTCTTATTTTATTATCTTTACTCCCGAATTTTTTTATTAATAAGTAGGTAGGTACTTAACTATCTAAATCTATCTATAAAAATAAAAATATCTATCGAAGATTCATTTTAAAGAAATTTTTGCCTATGCTCTCGTTGAAAAAATCTTATACATGTCTATTTTTTAGTTAATTTAATACAAGTCAATATAACACAGTAAAATTTTTAACAATTCTCACATTGAATGAGGAAAAAATGGTATTTCCTGTATAGGGATAGTTATAAGCTAGTATTATTATTCTGGTTTGTTTGTCGGCAAAAAAACCCTGTAAGTACAGTTATGTAGGTACCTTACTTAGCAAATTATTTTATTTGACATTCAAAATTCTCACTTTACACGCAAGTACTAAGTTTTGACCAAGTTATACCATTCTGTCTCTGTGAAAATACAAACTTGAATATTCCCTTAATTTATTTTACATTTTAGAAACTAAAACCAAACTAAGTTTTCAGACCAAGTCTTTTAGTCTGGACTAATTTGTTTTGTCTCAACCTGGCTGTCATTGTTGAACGAAGCTATGCATATTTATTTCACGGTTACAGAGCTGAAGAAATATACGCTAACTTTGCTGTTCTTTTTGACGTCTTTTACTAAGATTTTTACCTAGAAAGTGTACAATCTAAATAGAAACCATTTTTGCATGACATCGTTACTTAGCATTCATGTGGCAAAGAACGAGAGTCTTTTTCAGTTTTTTTTTTAACATTTGGAATATGTAGGTTGGTACTATAATATATTTTCTTTCTTAAAAAATAAGTATAAGTACCAGCTATAATATTTTTTTATAAATCAATTTAGTTTCTTAGAGTATACATATATAAACATAGAGTGCGCGTATCGCCAGAAGCGCTTTGTGCCGAGCGTCAGCAAATTTTTTGCCGTAATTACTATGCTCATTTACTGATTTAAGTTATTTTCCGTGCGATCACAGACGTTTATGCAAAAATATCGATGGTTTCGATATTATTAGGGCAATAATAGGTTTTGACATAGTGTTAATAAAACGCTCTGTTTTAACACTAATTTTACGGTTTTACGTGTTCATACTGGTAGTCAGAGTTCATACTCTCATAAGCGCACTCTTTAGTTTACCTATTTTTGCTCTAAGGTGGTAACGCCGTCAGTATTTTATTATTTACGTATATTAGGCATAACGGATACAAAACTAATTTTGGCAACACTATTTATATCTAGAAAACAGGTCAGATATAAAAACAAAAAGTCAATCATAATTTGTAGGAACCGCAAACAAGAATCACCTTAAATATAACACAATGTCTTTTTTAAATAAATAGGAACAAACTTCTTTAAAAAAATATCATAATACGTTTAGATTATTATTTTTTTATCTTCTTTTTAAGAAAAACGGATTTCAGAAGTTTGAGAATATAAATAACTTTATTATAAACTTATCTGAGAACGAAACTTTCTTGTAGTTTATTTTCTATTCATAATATTAATGTCTTGATGTTATCGCAATGAAATGCTTTCTGGAAATGTTATCTTGATGATCTTGTTAGGATGACAATTTAGACGCTACGCTAATACAGTTAAAGTTTAAAATTGCATGAGTTTTGACTGTAAGTCACTCATGACTGGACATGAGTCCAAATTACTGGGTTCATTAACAACAATTTAAAATTATAAGAATTAGAAATACTGTAGTGTAATAAATAAAACATGTTATTCAGGATTTTATGCTCTACTAATATTATTATATGCCAACTATATTTAGGGAAACTACGTTAAAAATAACAAGGTTTTGTTTCCTCTTTCGTTATTGATAGTTAACTTTTGTTCGAGTGAAATGAGTAGTATAAGTCATCACGCCAATTACCACTGTGCTGCGGGTTTAATCCCCGCATGGGACGAGCATTTGTGGATTTGCAAATGCTTGTCCTACATCTATAGGTTTTATTTGTACATATGAATTGAATATTTATAAAGCTCCCGCGATACAAAAATTAAATTCCTTAATGCGGGAGACGTCTTATTTTTTTATAAAAAAAAATAAAAATTTATATCTTTTTGTCATGGATTTAAGCTCATTTCACTTAATTTTCGGTACAATAATAATCTTTTTTAGGTACTTAGGTATATACATTTTAAACAGTTAAGTTACGCCTGGAGTAAATGCTCTTATTCTGTGAGTGTTCAATTATATATGTTTTTGTTAATCATTAATTTATGATTTATAATACCAGGTATGGTTATTGATTTCTGATTAACTACTTAGATAAATTACTAATTATATCGGTATTAATATCGGTATTAAGTTACATCAAAGCCCTATTACTATGAATGGTTAATGATTGCTACTTAAGTAGGATTATAACTGCAACTGAAGTAGATATCGATGGCCCCACAGAATAAACGTGCAAGAGCTCTTACACAAAAATTTTTTTATTGCATTTTTCGTTTCTTTGACCTATGCAGCATCTTCTAAATTTTTTTTATAAATTTTTGACTCAAAATACGCCTATTATTTCATTTGATTCCTTTATTCTAGGGAAAAATCATGGAATTTTATCACAAGTATAAAAGTATATGCTATTGTTAAACGCTTTTTAGGTCCTCGAGTTCACACGAATAAACGTGTTAAAACGAGAAAACTTTTGAGAAGACTTGTGCACTTCTTCGACTTTGTATAATAGCAGCTTACACGTTTATTCGTGTAATAAAGCATACATTTTTTATTCTTAATGTGTCATAATTGTGGAATGAAAGTTTTAAAATATTTTTTATTTATAATTAAAGTATTGCATTGCCTCCTACACGCCCAATCAAATGTATAGTTTGATAGAGAATGCCAAAGTTACTGGGCATAAATACCAAGTAAAACAAATGACACAGAATAATTTTATAGATTTCAAAGAGCTGATAAAAGGGAAGAATTGGTTTAAAGACATTCTTCTTCTTCTTGAAGTGCCTCTCCACTACTGGAGGTTGGCCGTCAGCTCAGCAAACTTCTTCCTGTCCTGCGCCAAGCGAAAAAGTTCTTCTACGCTGGCGATTTCTGTCCATTCGCGGATGTTGCGTAGCCAAGACTTCTTTCTCCGTCCAGCGCGTCTTTTCCCTTGAATTTTGCCCATCATTATCAACTGAAGGAGTTGATACCGATCGTGTCGCAAGACGTGGCCCAGATTTGCAACTTTCCTTTTTTTGGCGGTCTGCAACAATTGCCGGTCTTTCCCGACGCGTTGGAGGACTCTGACATTGGAAACTTTCTGTGTCCAGCTAATACGTAGCATTCTTCGATAACACCACATTTCGAAGGCTTCGGGAAATCTTTGAGTGCTAGCTTTTAGAGTCCAAGCTACACAACCATACAAGACCACAGGCCAGACGTAGCAATGGAGCATTCTCACTCTGAGCTTTATGGATAATTTACGGCTACACAAAACATTCTCCATCCGTTTGAGGGTTGCTCGGGCAATTTCAATCCGGATCCGAATTTCTTGTTCGCAGTTCCATTCTTCATTTACCCAAGCACCCAGATATTTGTATTTAAAGACATAAAACAATAATAAACGGTATAACGGCGACGCCATAACGGAGATAAAATTTACTGGAGTAAAATAAAAGAAGTAAACTTCTCTCACGAGCATCTTGATTCAGTTTATTTCAGGTATAGTTTTGAAGACGAATTACGGGAGATGCAAATCATAGTAAGATCTAATTCAAGAAGGCGGCGAGGAGTACCTACTGAAGATCCTGAAAACTTAAAACTTGTATATACCTCTTCCTTTACATAAGGATTTGATAAGTTTGTGTCATTCAGGAGCCATACTAGATCATTACCAAACTTTTTATAGAAACTTAGTTCCTTTGGACAATTCGATCGCCCACCACACATACCCATCATTGGAACTCCTGTAAGCCCCATGAGGAATCCCCCGCCCAAACAAAAAAAAAAAAAAAAAAGGATCTACAATGATAACCAATGAATACCACCGAAACAGCTAAGCTCGGTGTGTCCCAGGGAAACGATTGACTGTCTTGGAACCCGCAACGAAATTAATCAGAAGTAGTAAATGCCTCCTATAGTCCTATAGTCGGTAAAAAATTGTTTCCACTTCCCTCCATTGCAAGCGGGAGACAAAAAGAAAAGATAGGCCTTAGGCAAAGAAAAGATAAGACAACTGAGTTAGGCCCAGTTGCCAAGCATCACGGATAAAATTTTAACATGAATGGATCCTAAAATTCATTTAGGAGCTGTTATTTTGATGATTTCCAATATTAGGTATGGCAAAAACGTATGAAAGCACGGAAATTTGCTCTGGTAGCAACAGGGTCCTCAGACCAATGATAGTGACGAGGAAGATTAAGTATTTTAGATTACGATATGATTCGGTTTTTTTTTGTTATCAGCTGTTGAAGCTAATAGATATTTCCTAATGATGAAAGAGATTTAAGTTGTTTAAATAGTGATTATTATTTAGTGTTTATACAAGTAGATAGTTACTTGATTATATTCTTATTTTATTAAACCTTTTTTGTTTAATTTCACCCTTTCACATAATTAATGATGTTTACATTATTACACCATGCAATAACAAAAGTATATTACATAAATGAGAATCGATCTTATGAACATTGATATAAATGCACTCATCTTTACAATAATCAAACAATACAGTAAGTTACTGTAAACAACCGTGCTTATGCTTGTAACTAGGTATTAAAGAAACTTGATTATTGTCGAATAATAGTGTAATACAATATTATAAGTTTTGTTGGTTGACACTTTACACGAATAACCGTGTAATGAAAGTTTACTGTTATCTAGTCATAGAAATTCACAAGAATAAAAATATAATATAGTTTTTCATAAATTGTCGGAAAACCGTTTAAATTAAAAAATATATAAATATCTAATGTAATAATATATTTTTTTATCTTTAATTTGATATAATTTGTTTAAACCTATATACTACCAAACAACAGTTATTCAAGTTTAATCGTTTTTATTTTTTCCTGAAAAGTTGTGGTTTTTGACTTACACGTTTATTCTGTGGGGCCATCGATATGTATAACCTATTAGATTATGTTTAATTGTTTATGTCTTAGTAGATTTATATGAAACATAGATACAAGAAAATATTTTATTATAAGACCAAAATAATGTCCTACTGCCAGGCGAAGTTATTTTCATCTTTACATATTATTAAACAAAGTCCCCCTGCGCGTCTGTCTGTCCGTTTGGCGGAACGCGATAAACTCAAAATCTACTCAACGGATTTTCATTTGATTTTCACCAATGGATAGTGATTCAAGGTTTGTGTGTATATTCATTTATGTGCAGATAGATACATGAAAAAAACAAGCACTGATCACCAAGCTTGTTCTATGTGAAAATTATAAAATAAAACTATTTACTAAAATACACGTCAGCTGTATATGTAGCGACCGCTGGGCAAAAGTACAACACAATGAGTGCCTAAAGCTGGACGACGCTGCCGTTGCCGGTCCAAAAAAAAGAAAAGACGTGGCAGGACGACCTACACACACATGCGAGGGTTGGTTTGAGGTGGCGCGAAATAGGCAACTATGGAAGGACTTGGGGAGGCCTTTGCCCAGCAGTAGGACAGTTTAGGATAAATAAAAAAATAATACAATATCATTTCTAATACGTAGGTATTAATAAGAACTTTCACAAAGCCTTAAATTTTCTATTAGTACAACACGTACAACCGCTTACAATATTACTTATAGGATTATAACCTTTTCGCTTTGAAATCATAACACACGCCTGAAATAGCACTTAAGTAGGTACACGTAGATATTATCTCAAAAAGTTATTTCTTTCATGAAACTTGCAGAATCTTCAAATTATATCTTCAAGTTTTGCGGTAAAGAAAATTGTCGTAATCATTAAGCTTTCCCCAAGCGTGTTATATAAGACCTACTTACATCGTAAATGAAGAAGTCAAGTGTTTCGAATAGCATTTGTTGCTTCCAAGACATTTGGTAAAAGGCAAGACGTTATCTTGTAATTTATTTATTTACGAATCGCTAACGAGTAAGAAGAATTCTGTAAGGTACAAAAACAAGACAATGAAGCTTTAGTCCTACGCTTAGAGTATATATAGTAAGCATAGAGTGCGCTCATCGCTAGTAGCCCATTGTGCTGGTCGTAAGCAAAATTTTTGCTGTTAGTTTAAATAATAAGTAAGTTAAAATAATATGCAAAAATATCGATGGTTCCAATGTTATAAAGCTTTACGATTAAATAGCACATAAAACAGCGCCCTCTGCTTTGACACTAATTTTACGACGACGCTTGTTCATATTGACGCTTGAGTTTATACTCTGTTAGGCGCACTCTATAGTTCACTTATTTATTCACTAATGTCTTACGTCTATATGTGTAAGAGAATGAAAGGTTAAACAATTTGTAAGTACCTGAATAGAAAAGTGTTAAAATTTATGTTGAATTATAGATGACAGGCTTTTGCCCGCGTTATTGTCAGTTATCGCGGCAATAGGTAGCCGATGCCCTTTCTTAGGATCCAAGCTTACCCCATACAAAGATTCATTAAAATCTGTTCAGCGATTTATACGTTAAAGAGTAACAGACAGAAACACAGATTCACTCAGTGACTTTCGCACTTATATTAGTATGAGTCCATACTAGCAGCATTCCTCGAATTTACTCGCGTAGGTATTTCCTGTTCCTGTAGACTTATCGAGATAAAAAGTATATGTGTTTGTCCAGGTTATTAACTATATTTGTGCCAAATTACTTCCAAATACTCCAAAAAGATTTTGTGTAAAACGTACAAAATTATGAACTGCAAGGAGAGTTAGAGAGACAAAATCAACACAACAGTCGTTTCTGACCATGACAAATCAAATATTGGGCTTTAAACTTCGGACAATACCTACTTATTTATTCTTTTTTTAGTGTGGTAATCTTATAACATAAAATTCTAAAGGTTTATTAATAATAAAATCACAAAATATAAATTTAAAACAAAACGCGGCGGCGTTTGTGTCGCGGGTCGAACTGTTTGACTCGCGACCCCACCGCCGCCGCGTCAGCTCATGATTAGGGACTCCTATTGAGTCTGAAACTAGTCGGGCGATCCGTTAACCGTTTTGTTTTAAATAAATATGAATACTCCTCGCGAAAGTTATTATACAAACAAAATATAAAGTAATATAAAATCAAGAAGTAAGATGGTTCAACCTTCTATCGTTACGTATTTGATATTTGTTCATCCTACGGATATTAAAAACCCAGTTATGGTGTTTGCGCATGTAAGATTTATGTCTCAAATACATGATATATGAGAAAGGATAATGGGCATCGTCCATTCTTAAAAAATATGATGACACATGTCTGTAAAGGGATTTTTCTTTATATTGTGAGACTGTATTTACAGAGAGATACAACTAAGGGATGTGTTCTTTTAAATACCGGAAAAGGAGATTCAAGGACTAGTTTGTCGCAGTCTAAACGGGTTTACCCATCACCTCTATGGTTTCCAGGATACACTAGTTAAGCCTAGTTCAAACACGCCTGGCAGTATTGCCTATTTATTTCATACGAGTTTTGGCTGCGGCTCAGCTCGCGTTGTTGTCGGCTATCGCGGTAAAAAGTAGCTTAGGTCTTTTCTTATTATCCAAGCTTACCCCATACCAATTTTCATTTAAATCAGTTCAGTGGTTTAGCCGTGATAGCGTAACAAACAGATAGACAGACTTACTTTCACATTTTATAATTATATATTGAACATAATATTAAGTATAGATTATAGTTGATGAATTTATTAATATAATTAAACGTTGTTTTATTGCCTGTTCACTATGAGCCTCACTTAATAAAAATCTTTTAAATATGTCTATAGCTCCTGATCTATATTGGAAAAAAGTTTCCTAAACAATGTTGATATTAAATTTGTTTTAACTCTTTGAGAGAACGTTATTGGCTTAATCGTATAAAATAAATAAAGGAGTTTTTATATTACGCATTTAATTTCTTTCACGAAACAATATAATAGGATCAAGCTGTGTGAATAACCCCAAAGCTACGTTTTATTAATATCAGGTTTATTGTATTTTTTCGTATTTTCGGAAGTTAATAACTTGTACAAATTTACGTTAGAAAACCGATTAAAAAGTTTACAAACCCTTTTATAAATTGGACTTCATTATGCAGTCGATTTTTCCTCTTTCTCATTAAGGCACGAGTATGAACGACCTTTTTACAAAAGCCTTTTTAAATTGCAGTTTAAACTAAGAGTACATAAGTAAATACTTAATACCACACACAGAGCTGACATACGTTCCGTTGATATAAAATTTGAATCAACAAAACTAAATCCTTATAACTATTGAAATCAAACATGGCATGCAAAGTACGAAATTATATTCTTGCATATAAATTCTTGATTCGCCTACTAAAAGGATGTGACGTCATACACATTATGCTGGTATGAGTGAATGTATTATTAACTTGTAGATGTGTTATTAGCTTACGATGTTGAGATTCTTGGACCGTTTTCTTCATATTTGCAAAGAAACGAATGTTATGAACATTATTGACTAGAAAATAGTATATCTATTTATCTTTTGTTTTAAATTATGACTGTGTATTCTGTTTTTTTTATCTATTGTTGTTACTTAAGTACAAAAAAGATTCGTCATAATAAAACATGTATATAAATACTATAATACAAGAGAAGGCCCAGAAGTATTAATACCGGTGTGCTCCATAGATAACGTTCTACACAAATAGCACTTTACACAAAAAACTCATTGATAAGTTTCGACATCCACGCGAACGAAGTCGCGGGCACAGCTAGTACTATAATATTATTTGCAGGTAGTTGGACTCGATATATTATACATCTCATTGATAAAACGGTCTTTAGCGACTCCGTATTTTATAATACTTCTGCAAGTGTTATAAATTCTACAAAGGTTTTTTCATCATTCTACAAGGTTTTGTTACTCATTCGTGGCTTTATCCCGGTCACTCACATGCGCGCGAATACGCAAGCCCACAAGTGTAGGACGACATTTGCAAAAGATTTATTTTCCAAACTGTGTCGGTTTTTTAACAGACAATACGCGCAAACCTTTGTCGAAATGTTTACGCGCATGTGAGTAACCGGGGTTACACTACTGAAGTCTATTGATAAAAGATTTATTTTCTTAGAAACCTTAATAACCAAAAATATTAAAGTAAGCCGCAGGCATGTTTTGAGGTTTATATGACTAACATAAAATTAGATAGAATAAGACTGTCCACCACGCAGTCATAAAAACCACACTGATGTCCGACGAATAAGAATGTACCTTAAAACAATTGATACAAGATGTGAAATTGAGTGTTAGGCTTTTAAGGGAAAATGCGTAGTGTTTATTCTTACATATTTTATGTCCTAGCTTATGAACCACGATAACCCAATTAATTATCATAAAGGGAGCGGACAGTTTTATAATAAGTTTTGAGGTCTTTGGTGAAACAATTGTTGGTTTGTTATTCGTTTGTTCTTGACCTTTTTTGGGTAAGAGATAAACACAAGAACCACAAACCCAAGTCAGTTTTCTAATTAGTTGGATTTCAATAACAAAATGATATGAACGTAGAGTCTACTCACATTTTGGTTAATTGTTTTTTTTTCAGTAGGCTTTTCAGCTAAGAATTTAAAGGTGCCCGTAGGATATGACGCGTTATCTTTTCTATTATGTAGCGAGATATTTGAAAATTAACAGTTATTTTCAACGTACCAAAGCCAAAAACAGCATGCAAAGTTATAGAATGAGCCTACTTAATACGTATTTATAACATAGTACGTCCTTTACGGTACATTTTATAAATGCGGAACTTGTTTGGCGCAACTTGGGAGAGACCTAGGTCGAGGCAGCTATGGACACAACCCAGACTGTGGATTGATTGGATCATTGAATAAAAAACATAGTTTGTATGTTTTTGTAAGTTTTAAGTAATTCAAATAATAATTTCGTTATACCTACCTACTATATTAAAGTAATAGCATATACACGGTATCAGTATATAGGCGGCATAAAGGAGCATTGATTAAAATATCTACGAGTTTCTGAATACCATCGCTTATTGGGGGGAGGGGCGATGGAGGGAGGGATGTGAACGAATGGCTGTGAATATTGGACTCGTTCCTAATAACACACATGCCACGTAAAATTAAAAACGAAGCGAAGGATTTTTTAAATTTACTTTTGCAATTGGCAATTGAATATAGGTAATGTTCTAGGCTACTCGTGGTAATTCATATATTAGGAATATGTTGGTATTTATGTACATTTTTTACAAAAATACAAGATAACATTTTTCTAATAAACTGAGCAAATTATAGATGCGCTTAGACACTCAATAATTCTTACTAATATTATAAATGCAAAAGTAACTGTCCGTCTGTCGCGCTTTCTCGCCAAAACTACTGAACCGATTTAAATGAAATTTAGTACACAGATAGTCTAGAGCCTGAGAAAGGACATAGGCTAGTTTTTGCCGCAATAATCGGAACAGCGGGAAACAGCTAGTAAAATTATCTGATAAACTTTTTTCGAGAGATTATGGTTTTTAAAACTCCAATCAAATGACTACTTATTCACAAACTTCTAACCTCTATATTTTGAATATATTGTTAACCTAATCAACACCCAATATCAAGACATTCACAAATATTGAGAGACATACTAAATCCAGTCTGTACCTGACAAGGGCATATCAAGGGAACAATTTGTACATGTGACTTCAAATACATATCTAGGGAATACCGTTCGTGTACAAAGAACCGTCTGATCAAAGTTTCCTAAAGAGATTGACGTATACATAAACATTGATATTACATTGTCAAGACATCTTTGAACTTTCTTTTTTATGACATTTCAGTTGTGATGTGCTTTTGTTTTTGTATTAAAAACAATTGACTGTTGTTTTTGCTTCTTGGAAATTGATAGTTTTTAGAATCCAACCTTTTTTAAAATTTAGAATCATTTTATTTTTTATACAAAGAAAAAGGAGACAGATAGAGCATATACATAATGTACGGTAATACGATACACATAGTAGGTACTTATCAGGGTTTCCAACGAATTTCAAAAATTGACCTTACTGCTTTGTAATAGATGTTGTTTTTATCAAAATGTTATTATGTGCTTATGTTCCGTCGACTAAACCTATTTAATTCTGAAACTGCGAAGCTTTTATTTCAAACAAAACCAAGCTCTAATCGATCGAGTTCCATTTATTACAAAACAAATTACTCCCAACTCATTTTATATACACATTCACATAATGATAGAACGTTTGCCAATATTTGGACATAACGCTTAAGGGTTGTAAAATACTGGCATTGTTCACAGTACAAATTCCAAACCCATACGAACGCAGGGTTTCGTTAATATATACGGATGATAAACAAATTAATCTTGATCTAAATAATTTAGCGATTGTAAATGCATAGATTGCAAATAATTCATCCGAGTTACAGATAATATTAGAGGGGCTCGTGGCTAAGTACCTATTTGCTCTATGGTTTGACCGATAATAAAGGTTAAGCCGCGCTAGCCGTGGTATGTCCACGGATGGGTGACCATTTGAAAACATACTGAGAGTTGAGACCCGTCCGTGCCTCATTGATCTTTTTTTTTTTTTCTTAAAACGACTCCCGCACTAAGGAATTTAATCCTTGTGTCGCGGGGGGTTTTGCAAACATTCAAATGACATGCACAAAGAACACCCAGACTCGGAACAAGCATTTGTGGATCACACAAATGCTTGACCCATGCGGGGATCGAACCCGCGACATGTCGCGCACAGAGTTAATTGGCGTGGTGACCTATACCACTCGGCTATCCGTGCAGTCTTTGGCAGTAGTTAAGTCATTGCAAACAACTCTGACAACCAGTCTCACCATGGGATACTGTGTTTTACAGTAAAATGGGTTGTGAAGGTCAGATAGGCAGTCGATTCATTTAAAATAAGGTATTCAGCTGAATCCGGTAAGACTGGAAGCCGACCCCAACATTGGGAAAAGGCTAGGCAAAATAAGAGGTAATATTATATTTCATTCTAATTCATGATTAATTAACAGTAGGAAATTACCCGAAATTTATAACTTAATTCAAATTCAGGTACCGATCTAAGTTATTTGGCACGAATTTATCCCGTGGGGTTATTAATAAATCCTAAGGCAATTTAGGTAGGTACCTACCCTAGGCCTAACCTAGATTATAATTAAATACTATCTACGAGCTAAATTAAAGTCAATGACTCAAATTGAATTACGTAAGGGTCAGAAAATAATAGTTTTCAATAATTTAATGGTTTTTAAAGCCCAAAGAAGGTTGCTATGTTTTATTGAACTTTCCATTATATAATAAATAATAAAATATTTAATAGATTTTTAATGCATTCAAAATATATCGAATTTGATTGCTTTTCAAAATCTATTTACCTAGAGTTGCTTTGTAAATTTGATTTCATTTAAAATCCTTACAAATTTTCCATTAAGGTTTCGACTTGCGAAACATATACCCCTCCTTTTTGGCGTAGCCGCAGACGGGTAAATATCAAATGCTTATCAACAATAAAAATAAGCAATTTACAAAAACATATTAAAAAAACTCATTTCAAAATAGAACGCCGATGTCACATAAACCTTTATTCTTAATTTTAAAAATGTGCGCAATTTATGGCGTGTTAAACCTTTTATTAGAAACGGCGTTATAAAAGTTTTAACGCAAACCATAACTTTACTTCACACGCGGTATAAACACATGTCCTTAATTCAGTGTTCACATATAAGTAGGAAGATTTGAAACGTATCAAAATGTTCAGCGTCTCGCCCAATATGTTCGACATATGATGGCCGACAAAACGAACAAAAGAGTTGTCCCTTTGAAAGACAACACGTGTGGTGAGTGTGGCGACGACAGTGAAACGCTCCCGGCACTACCAATTAGATACATCTGGTTAGGGTTGACACATTTATAAACTTTACGATATTGTTGATCGTCATTAATGTTAGTTTCTAACTTCAAAACTCGCGTGTTTTTAAATTGATTTGATACCAGGCTATAAATGTCCCACTGCTGGGCACAGGCCTCTTCTCATGTAGAGAAGTAACGAGCATTGATCACCACGCATGCTCATTGATTGTGCATGATGTCTTAGAATAATTAAGAAATTACATATTACTTTGAAAAAGTCACATTGGTAATTGCCTGTAATGGGTTTGAACTTGAAACTTTGTGCACACAAATCCTTTCAGTGAACCATTAGGCCAACATGACGTATTTAAATTGATTGATTGAGAAAATTTATCGCGATTATCTCATTAGATAGCTTGCTGAACAATGTTCCTATATTTCGTCATTAAAAGTTCCAGCCATTTAATGCTAGATTTTTACGTCACTGATGTTACTTTAGACATTTTTTTTCCTCTAGGAAATCTATTTATAAATTCAGGTACGTTTAAGCATTCCATCACTTTACACTAAATAATTTGCCTGTTCGTTCATTTAGAGAAGTGAATTGGCATCTTGTAGAAACGTGCTCAATTTTAATCTACGTCTTTCACCAACGTCTGAATAAGGTAAAGGTCAATTTAAACTTGAATATTAAATTGAGTAGGTAAACAATAATTTATTTGGACAGAATCTTACAAATTTAATAATCTACATCATTTTATTCTTCGATGTTTTTTTTTAGATATGACTAGTCCTGAACATGGTCAGATCGATTGCTCTTGGTTAAGCCTCTTTTAAGACTTGTGCAGTGACGCTAACTGGGTATCATAGCAGGTGGTTTGGAGAACACCTCATTCACATCTGCCATCCTCGCGAAAGCCCCACTTTTTTTCTATTTACTCGACTTCTTCCCACTCACGTCCGGAATTTGTTAAGATATTTCCAGGTTCATCATATTATTATGTACAGTACTTTCTTTAATAACTAAATACTTTTTATCAACTAAAAATATCAAACGACTTGTGTTGTCAAAGCGAGACACGTTCACTTTAAAGATCTATCTGGGCCATAAGTGTGACTAACAATTCCAAAATCACAATGAAAAGACCTAAAATTTCAAACCATTCACTAGTCATTTAAATAACCTACGTCACTTATTTAGCTCAAGCTAATAATTCTTCTTTTTAAGACGCTCAATGAAACTCAAACTCACATTAATTTCCCGAGTACCATTGTTAAAAACCACGATTTGGATACTAAACGGCTCACAGTCGACCGTCAAGCGTCGGTCACAAAAAACCTTGAGAAAATATTTCATCAAGTAAGAAAAGGTTGGTATAAATCGCTGGCAGTATTATGTAAAATTTCATTAAAGCTTACCATTGTTGCGCCCTAAAGATCGACGTGGCAACCCTGACAAAGGGAAGTGAAACGGTTTGGCACCGAGCCCACGACGGTACCCGTTACATGACAGATTTCTAAAGATAAATCACGCGATTTCGGCGTATTAGAGAATATATTGCTATTTGAGTTTCAACGAATTGGGATCAAAATTACTGAGTTTTCATTACCGAAGTAAGGAAGTTATTTAATCATTTCTGCAAGACTTGACACAAATGTTATGGCTAGATGAATTAATTACATTTATAGCTCGTATATTAAAATCAATAAATTTATGAATTCAGAAACATTTTGGACAATAATTCCGAATTTCTGGTTGTTGGTTCTGACATTAAAACATTTTTGTAAAATTATATTTTTTAAATAATGAAGGATATAAGTGACAATTGTTGCGTGAATAATTATTTTAGATATAACTATTGTTAAATCTTTAATCTATGTAAATATTTCGAAACACACCTTCATAATTTCTTATGTAAGAACATAAGAAATTACATACTATATTTGGAACATGCGTCCACAGATGACGTCATTACAAACCGTAATACCGACGACGTATATTTACAGTAGAAAATAGATTAAAGCAACATCTATCATCCGATACCTGAATATTAATTTAAACACTGAACTCATCGCTTAAAACACATTGAGTTAAACAGTTAACCGATGTTTCTAAAACATTAAAGGATAATTTTACTTTACAGGAATAATATACTAAAATAGTAAAAAAAAATGTAATGTGTATCTATTATAGGAAAGTAAATAATAAACATCGTTAATGCATAACCAATTTGTAAACCAAAGCTTAATATATATTTTATACAGGGTGAGTACCTATATAAAACAAAATCCGTTTAGTTACACCATTTAGAGACACCAAGAACAGGTGAATCGAATTTTACGATATTTGATTTGTTGGGATTTTCTCCGTCCCGAATAGCATAATAACTAATTTACAAACAAAAAAATATGAGTTGATGTCTTACGCCAATAGGAACTACTTACACGGTTGAAACCGCGTGGCACAGCTAGTATTTTAGGTACATAATCTCCATTTCCATAAAAAAAATCATGAACTACATTTCAATATAACAGCTTCTCAAGATATTATGAAATTACGTACAACTCGAAGGGCTACTACTCAAGGTTTAAGTGTCGTCATAGAGTGCCTACTTTACTTACTTGTTTTTTTCTAGCTGCCTATCTAGAAAGAACAAACCTTAAAATATTATTCATACTACATATATGTGACTTAATATTGTATTCAAATTACTCATAAACCGGCCTCAACCATTGTTCGTGTGACCCATATAGTGCAAGATAAACTGCTCTCACATTTCTTGACTGTGTCAGTTACGAGAGACCAACTTAAACTGGTGATATCACGTCAACAAATGAGCCAATGACCGCTCCATTTTTTCTTCATGTACCAGGAATTAGACACATGTAACATTTTTTAATACTTGCTCTTAATTAACCCGAACGGCAAAGCTTAGGTAAAATAGGTTAGCTGAAAATAACATCTGACTTCGATGTACAGATGTGTATACATATACCTTATTTTATTGCTCTGGACGTAAACAGGTGGCGAATCGGTGTCTACGATTGATCTTGTTTATTTTTTTGGTATTCATATTATTATAATAGTAGGTGGGGATTTTCGTGTCTGAGGAATATTAATTTATAATGTGAGAATTTGTCATTAACGCGAACGTGGCATTACACGCCGCGCCTGTAGACATTCGTGTAGACGGCCTGTGGATGAACCCTAGCTCAATATATCCAAGATAGTCGATTTATTATTCTATTTCATAGAATAATTATTCCTGTAACCAATTCGAAATAACTATCAGTCCTTAATGTAGGACCTCATATTCAATTTCTCAATTAAATCCATTAACATAACGAAGCGCTATATATTCTTGTAGATATTATTATATTTGGCAATTTTATCCGAGTAGACACATAAAATCTTTGACCATAATCCACACTCCCAAGTAGACTCCTAGTAGACTCCCAACTTTATGACTATTGATACAGATTTTGTTTATCATAAGAAAGTAATAGTTATGTAAATAAGCGAAATATTTTATTCTGATACCAACAAAACTTGTCTAAGTCCCGAATCTAATGTAAATATCGAACTCAGACTGGGGATCTTAATAAAAGTTAAGCTCCAAACTGATTTGCCCGGAGCTTTATATATTTTATTAAACATTATTCTAAATAATATACTTATACCTACTTGCACTGATTGAACTTGCTTTCTGCATACAAAACGTGGTTTTAAAATAAACTGTTTTAAGATTGTCTGCTTTTTGTTTAATTAATATTTTAAGAAGTAAAACTCGAGGGCTCAAACGGCATAGTAATCTAAATTTAACTTATTTATTTATAATTCATGTGTTTACATAAATGAGGATGTTTACTAACGTTTTTTTTAATGATAAATAATAGACATGTACATTTTCTTTTTCTACGTACCTACCCAAACACTCACGACAATACATTGATCTTTTTGTGCGAACGAGGGACATCATCAGCCCCCCCTGAACTTTAATTCAGTTAATCTCCTTAGTTTTTATTCATTTTGAAATAGTTAAAAATAGTTGTTTAATATATTTTTATATTCTAACTTACGGACTAATAAAAATATAATTTTTATGACGTCATTTTGTCCCACATTTGCAAATAAAAGCTGCGATTTTTGTAATAAAAAATCGTCAACGGATAAAGAGTAAACATTTGTTCATAATAATTTGACTTTAGACGGGAGAGTTACGTGAATCTAAAGTCGAGTTTAGTACTTCTTCGTCTTATTTGTTATATTTCGTAAAACTAAAATTTTGTTGAAATAACAGTAATAAAGCGAAAATGTTATCGTGTCGTATGTGTAATATGAATTCTAGACCACCTTCACTGTAATTTTCAAGTTATTTCGCCAAGTTTTCTAACACCTTGGTCTGGCGCGTTGCCAAAAACTTTAAAAACAACTTACAAATACTTGTGGCTTGTAATAATATGATCTATATTATATTTATAGAATTTTCAAGCATTGTATACCAACATCTAGTAGAATATGAACAAACTTTGGTATATTGAAGCTTGAAATACAATGGCAATACGAATACGCAGATTGTATTTACAGATTGTGGTGAAAACCTCAGTATATTTAGGTGAGTGCGAACACTTAAGGATAATTTGCATTCTGAAGTACTTACATAAATTAGTTAATCTATTGACTATTGCGGTGAACCCACTCAAACATTTTCGATTAAGCTTTGGTAACTAATGTTTAGCGTTCGACTAAATAACTTAATTAAAGTTGAAAGTTACGAGTCCTAATTGTGGGCTGTTTCGACCCTAACTACTTAATATTTTGTTTAAACATGTCTAGAATCAAGATTATATTCCACATTGTTCTAATGGCTTGCTATGTAGTTTAAATGAATAGGAAATATAATATTATAAGAATAATATTGGACTGAAATTGACTCACTACTGGGCAAAGCTTCTTTCTCGTGTAGAATAGGAACGGTCATTGATCACCACGATTGCTTATAAGTTTGACAATAACTGTTCATGTTTTAAATAAATAATTAAATAATATAAATACCCGATATTTGAATATTACAATAAGTACCTATTTTGTTTTCGTTAATTATAAGGAAATTCCTTTTCAATATTATATAATTATAAGGAAATTCCTTTCCAATCCTTTTCAAATTTCGTGAATCACTACGTTCGAAGGCATATTGTGTCATCCTCCAAGACGTTTCTGAAAGGGTTGACATGATTACGTCAAACGTTATCCGTCCACTTATAATCGTCGACTTCCCACGGGAGGAAATGAGGTGACCTCTTTGAAGCTGTCAACCCTAACACACAACTGAGTTGAAGGCAGTGTTTTGTTTTATTTTTGTTTCATAATATTGACCCCGTCTTGCAGCTATTGCACTGGAAGTAAATACCTAAGTACTTAGGTTTTCACAGCTGGGTTGTAATAGCTTATTGAAATAAAAATAAAATACGGGAACATTTCTTTATTAATTTTGTGTAGCGCAGAGTTGTACGGTCAAGGCAATGTTGAAATTTGAACAGCCATTTTGTAATCCATGCTGGTTTATAAATACACTGTTTTGTAAATAAAGTTACTACATTGTGGATAGATAGACTCTAGCCGCGATACAGTAACTCTTTTACATTCACAAGGGATTTTTATTCTGACCCCATTTTTATTGTTTTTCCGCCAACAATGTGGTTACACTATTCAGACAGTTTTATTTACAGACCTCGTATTCCCCGCCAATGAACTATGCATAACTTTTGGCAGACCATACTTTATTATGGACGTATCTGAAAAGGCCCAAACATGTTCCATACTGGCCTTGACTAAGCGTTGTTCAAATTCCCATTTAGAAACTCAATGTTAGAACCTTTTTTTATTTGAATCAATATTGGACCATTATCTTGACGTTGACAGATGAAAAAAGGGCGTATTGGCTTTTTTTTATATCTACACAATTCTTACATTATTTTATTAAAATTCAACAGAATATCCCGAAAGCGATGAAGCTGAAAGTGATTCTCCCATCATCAATACCTATATCGTCTATTTCTATATAATTGACCTTTAAAACTGCTACTTGGTAGCCTATTTAGCATAAATAAATTTTGATTTTTAACGAAGTACTTCTCGATTTACCCTGTTAGATATGAAGGGGTTGCAAATATGTCCACTAGCCATTTGCAGCTTAAAAGAACAATCCAAAAAGGTCGCATCTCCCACCGCGCGAGGTTTTTGTGATGGATTTCCAAAAAAGACATTTATCCGGTTCAATTTTCAATTAAAATTCAGGCTACGTGATTGAGTAACAAATATATTCCATCCTTTCGATTTATCATTTTAATGAATATAACATGGAGATTTTTATTTCCATACCGCTTGATTTGTAATTGGTTTGTGTATTTTTGGTGCGGTATTATTTAAGACTAGCTGTTTCCCGCGGCTTAGCCCGCGTGGATGTCGGTTATCGCGGCAAAAAGTAGCCTATGTCCTTCCTCATGCTATCTGTGTACCGAATTTCATGGGATCATAACTGCTTCATCCACAGTCCACATTTTACTCTATAGTATTTCATATCAGCAGGCATAACTTTGTGAGTGGTATTCTAAAAAGTTTAAATGTGTATACATTAAACTTGATCATATTCGTGGAAAAAGCAAAAAGGAAACAAATTTTAAGGAAAGTTTACCAATTATTTTGTCTTTCTCGTCAGCCCGTATCAAAGCACTGCTGATCACACTGAGCTCGATATTCAGCTCTCCTCTTTCAGTTACTTTCCAATTATCAACTAATAATAAATAGTAAAGAAGATCTATATCTTTATTACGACTTTACGATTCTTTGTAGGTACTGAACAACTTACATAAAAAATCTGGTCATAAAATAACATAATATTCATCGCTATATTAGGTACGTATATCAGTGTGACTTGTAATTAAGGCACTGTAAATATCTCTTACTTAATATGCCTAGATACTATGACACTAATGCCGACGTTGTTTGTCTAGAATGCACATGTTTATCATAATATCTCGCCACGTGCAGCTCATTGAGTCTAAACACTGCATAATGCACCGATGACGGATTGCTAACACGATTTACAAATAACATTAACTACTCAGTTACTGGCGTTTTGACACCGCGTGGGACGGGTTTACTCTTTAAATGTAGGTTAACGAAAAGGTATCTAGGTAGAAGTCTATAGGTATTCTACGTCAGCGATTGTGGTAAGGCGTAAGCTATCGATCTCAGCTGAGACAAATATTTTTGTGAACAGAGTTTCTCGATTGTATATTTGTTTGTGAAGTTCAATTGTTCACAGCACGCACCTGCTATTTAATATCCAAGTATATATGTACCTCTGTATATGTAACTGTCCTGTTATTCTATCAGCTAAATGTATACATTTCATAGTCGTTCATGAACTTTTTCAACTATACCGTGACCCTTTTAATAGTGTATTCATTTAAATACGATTAATTAATTAAATACAAAATAAATATCGCTCCGCATGCGTTAATGCGTAACAAATAATTGAAATAATATGATTAATTAATGTACAGTTAAAGTACACCAGTCGTTCAACTATAAAAAAAATCCTCTGAAAACCTGTAGAGGTAACAATAATTTTCACTGCTTAATTTGTTTTCCGTATATGTCAAAATACTTAACACCGTTCTTTCTCTCAAGTCATAATTTGTTTTACTCAAGTTACTTTACACAATGCTATAAATTTCAATTATTTTCGCAAGCAACAGTACAATACGATCTTTTAAAGGATATAGGCAAAACATATAAATATACATAATATACACAGCCCCATTCAATCTCATTTGAATATACGAGCATTCTCGTTGGCTCGTCTAAAATGTAATTACATTTCATCGTGGGAAGTGACATGTCTATTAAATACTTAGTTATAAAAAATGGTGCTTCATTAAGTCGTCAAAGAGAAAGCAAAACTTTGTTAGGGAGCCCGATCCAGTTTTTTGCTAATCAGAGTCGCGTAGCGAACTTATTACAAATTTTATTTCTTGGACATTTTATTAAAAGTATATTTGATTAAAATATGTAGAGTTATTAAATTAAAATTGATGATACCTACTGTTAAATCAAGTGATTCGCATTTGCGTTATTTCATTTACAAATATATTTTGGCACAAACAACTGCAGTTTTGTTTACGTGCTACCTTTTGAATCTTCATAACTTTATACATACAAAAAGTAATTTTAGCATCGTTATTATATTCTCTAAACTGAGAACTTTTATAATCTTACTAGCTGTCCCCGCGACTTTGTCCGCGTGTTTTAGTTTCAACGGTTATTCATTTTTGCAACATTTTTCATTTATGCTCCGCTCCTTTTGGTCGCAGCGTAATGTTATATAGCTTATAGCCTTCCTCAATAAATAAGCTATCCCATGCTGAAAGATTTTTTCAAATCGGAAAAGTAGTTCCTGAGAATAGCGCGTTTAAACAAACTCTTCAACTTTATATATTAGTATATACATAGATAGATAAAAAACTAAAAGTAAGTTAACCAATCCCAACGAAGCGGCGAACTACTTTGGATCCGTGTCTCCATAAAATAGCTCCGAAGGGACTGAAACTTCTTGCGTTAGATAAACCACTTTATGATGCACACACCTCAAGAAATAACGATACCTACATGAGTACAGTTCTGTGGCAACACGATAGCGGCTCGAAAATTGTAAGTTTGAGTTTCGTGTTTTAATGACGCCGTTTTATCATTGCTAATAATTACGATAATTCACGGTGAAAAAAACATTCAAATCAACCAACTCAGTCTATCGCGGTCCACTGCTGGACATAGGCCTCTCCCACTTGCGCCACAACACATGGTCCTCCATCTTTCGCATCCAGTCCATCTACTTTTTAAGGCAAAAAAATATTACGTTTTTAAATTTTAAGAACAGTTTTTCAAGTAATACGCATAAGTAAATTATGTGGGTTTCGCAAAAAGTTACGGGAGATTAATCCAGTTTAAATGTTTTCGTATTGAACACTAAAAGAAACTCAACATTTTCTAACAAAATGTGTAACATTATGATACAAGTAAGTAAACGACATGTATCACTTATAAAGAAACTGCTTGCATATTATCATATTAAAAAAAAACTCATCAACATAAACAGCCCATTTAATATCACGTCATTTTCAGGGCACGAGACACCCTTACGTAAAGTTAGGAAAAATACCAGGGGTTTCGGCCGTGACCCAAATACTTTAAGGTGCTAAGCAGATGACAAACAATTTGTACGCCGCTTGCCCATTGGTTGCCGTGGTCACGTTGACCACGACGTCAAAACTCTATTGGTTGACACTCTCAACATGACCACGGCGACCAATAGCAAAGCGCGGTCATTTTTTGTTCCCCGTCGAATATTAACATACTTTTTATCTATAGGTACTTATAATAATTATATGTAAAATAAATGCGAAAGTTTGGATGGATTGATAGATGGATGTTCGTTACTTGATTACGCCAAAAATTTACGGTTCCCTTGGGATTATCAAAATCAAGATCAATAAAAAAAAAGCTGAGATTAGCGAAACATAAACAAAGGGTAACCATGGCGACTATGTCAATATTTGAATGTAATCAATTTATTGTTTACAAAGAAAGCAAAAGTTTCTCTCTGGGTCAAATTGCACCCAGAGAGAAACGCGGCAAAGTCGCGGGCAAAGTCTAATATTAAATATTTATAATTAATTAACTGCAAGATCCGCTGCTAGATCGTTCGCGGTTAGATTTGATTACAACAGTGTGACGTCACATCCCTTATTTATTAGAACAGTACGTGAACTATCTATTTACTATGTACCGAACGCTACAAAGATGTCGGATTGTTATGTTAAGCTGTTATTTTGGAATATGAATAATTATACTGAATCTGTAACTCAGTGTGTACTGCGTTAAATGAACTCATTCCTATGTTTAATGTTCTACCGAAATAATTTGTATGCAAGTACCTACCTACGATAGAAACTACTTTAAACAGAACCTACCTTATAAACCTGTAATACCTTAAATAAAAGGCAATAGGCGAGCTTCCGATTACTTGGAGAAACGAAATCTAGATGTATAAAAGCATACCTTACACCAATTATTTAAAAAACCTAGTCGAGTTAATATTTTATCTATTACTTAATATATAAAGCTAAAGAGTTTGTTTGTTTGTTTATTAATAAAAATTTAAAGTAAAAGGTATTCGATACATATGATTAAAAATGTGAATGTATAAGTCTTAACCTACCTAGTGTACACCCAATGTTAACTCTGTATAAGGTTTATTAAATAAGAAAATCAAACCCGAGCTATTGAACTGCGCAGCGTAAATACGAAGTAATTACTAATAATCTTCAGCTCTTACTTGAGAAAACAGTTTGAAAAGCTTTTGTATACCCTCGTACATACTACATTTACACTTGTATATAACATACTGTTAACTCAACGTGTTGAGTAATCAGCAATTGTAATGTATTTTGTTGTGAACTGTTCTTCAAAGGAAATATATTAATGGTACGGAGAGTACTACAAATACTACAATGCCTGAGTGTACTAAGGACGTTTGCCGTTGTAAAAGTGAGACAGAGCTCTACACTGCAAGAAGTGGCGTCCTGCTTTCACAAGGGATAAAATCCTGCTTCTAAAACCCGCTGAAGCTTTAAGTCTTATACATGTTATTTTATTCACCCCATTTTGTTGTTAAATTCGGCGAATTAGAATCAAAATTTAATAAATTCATTAATTTGTATTAAAGTGCTAAAAATACAAAATGTAATCACGTTAAATCCCGTTTTTATTGCAATAAAAATTTTCGGTAGGTAATATACACCTAACCATAGTTACGCATAGTTTAGATTAGTTAGCATTATTTAACACACCTTAATTGCATCTAAAAATAAAGTGTTTACTTTAGTTCGATCTCTTTATTCAACACATCATCAACACGACTAAATATTACTCAAAATCAAACAAGCAAACACAACATTATTTCACCTCACCGAAAACGATCAAATAAAATGACCGCTTACACCACACACCATATGATCGTACATTACGCGGTGAATTATTATGCAGTGCTGTATAAACACACCTTCTAAATGTTATGCACAGCCGTCCTTGCACAATATCATGTAAGCACAAACAAACAAACACGAAAGGAAGCTAACTAAGGAGTATTTTCATTTTGTATATTTATCTATACTTAATATTATAAAGCTGAAGAGTTTGTTTGTTTGTACGCGCTAATCTCAGGAACTACTGGTTCGAATTGAAAAATTCTTTTTGTATTGGATAGTCCGTTTATTAAGGAAGGCTATAGGCTATATAACATCACGCTACGACCAATAGGAGCGGAGCATAAATGAAAAATGTTGCAAAAATGAAAAACCGTTGAAACTAAAACACGCGAACAAAGTCGCGGGGAACAGCTAGTGTTTCGATATAAATATATTTTGAATGATTCTGTTTAGGATAAGGTGGTTAAATTGGGAGAATACCAATAATTATAATCATTTGGAGTGTTTCAAATAATACTAACGGATTAGATCACAGACCAACGAATGTCCTTCACACAACTTTAGGTACAAATTATGTGTGTAAATTGAGTTAGTAAGTATATTTCTTCACATATCTTCAAGGTACCCATGTAATAATAGTGATTATTTATAACATTATTAAATAATAATAAATGATAATTTCTTGGGATAAATCACACACGGCCACCTGATCCCAAAATAGACACACAGCCTGCATTATGGCAACCAGAAACCTTATCGACATACTTATATATTTCTAAAAACATACTTAGTAGGTATTAATAAACATACAAAAAGACCCAGATTCATGCTCACCACTCAAACATTTGTCCTGGTCAGAAATCGAACCCTATTTATACTTACTTTTTTTTTAGGTATATAGTTAAGTCTAGTATTACAACTTCTACTGACTATCGGTGATCATGTTATATTAGCTTAATAAATGTGGACAAAATCACATACATTGCTCTGAACCCAAAGTAAGTAACTAAAGCACTTGTGTTATGGAATCAGAGGCAACGAAGGTACCACAAACACTCAGACCCGAGACAATGTAGGCAAGTGGTTTTCTACATTGACCCGTCCGGGGATCGAACCCGGGACCTCAGAGCTAGCGACACCATGAAAACTGGTGTTTACGCCACTCGACCACGGAGGTCGTCAATCGACTTCTTTCCATTCTTGTTGAATTCGCCATATTTTTCATGTTGATAAATTTTCGCTGTCCATCTGATGAAAATCGGTGATGCAATCAAGTATAATCAAGATAAATATGTATAAACTATAGAAAACTGACAACACGTATTGTAAATTTATATAATTTAAAACATTATAACTTTGTTAATTTAATTATTATGGCAGGTAACGTCTGAAATAGTTACAAAAGCTAATATTTACTATCTAAAATTAACTTCTAAACTTTAAACACGGGTAGGTTTTCACGACACCCACAGCACATTAAACTAACTTCTCAGTTCTGTCCTAATATAACATTTGAACGTTCTTCAAGCCAACAGCCTTGATAAACATTTAATTATAACTGTACTAATTATAATTATTTTATTAATATCTAAAGTTACAAAGATAGGTATACCCAAATTAATAAACGTTTCTTGACATTATTTTTATTGAAGACTAGCTTTTGCCAGCGACTTCGTCCGCGTTTCCGTCGTTTTTCGTAAAAAAGTAGCATATGTCCTTCCTCACTGTTCAGTGGTTTTGATGTAACAGACAGATTAACTTTCGTATTTTAGTAGGGAAATATAATATATCACGTTACACAAAAATAATCCTTATAGCATGATTCAGTATTCACGCGCGACGGCGCGATGGCTTATTATCGTATTTCATGTATAAGTTTGGTGTTTCTATACCGATTTCTATGATTCTTTTTTTATTGAATAGGTAATAATGTAAACTTTTTTTAATTAGGGATGAGTGAGAGTATAATAAACGTAAGAGTAAACAAATATAATCAGAAATCTCCGAACTGCTAAGCTATCGGTAGTTACACGTGTTATTGTGACTCAACCATAAAAGATAGACATATGCTGTTGTGGGATATTTTTTAGATAATTTTATGTAGAACATTTCCGTCATACATGATTTCTATGTAGCTTTAACCATTAAGGCTGCATACGCGACGGAAGCTTAAAAAATACCGTTTTCCCAACATTTCCCTTCACTGCTCTGCTCCTATTGATTGTAGCGTGATGAAAAGTATACTATAACCTGCCCAGGAGTATGAAGAATAATTGTACCAAGTTTCGTTAAAATCCGTCCAGTAGTTTTCGTTTCTATAAGGAACATACAGACAGACAGACAGACAGACAGACAGACAGACAAAAATTTTACTGATTGCATTTTTGGCATCAGTATCGATCACTAATCACCCCCTGATAGTTATTTTGAAAATATATTTGATGTACAGAATTGACCTCTCTACAGATTTATTATAAGTATAGATTTTTCTGTTTTAATGAGATGAGCTGTTTGCCCTAAGCAATCGTTATTTATTTCATGGTGGCCTATTTAGTGAAACTATTTTAGGTAGGATTTTGTGTAGTATGCAAAAGGTGGCAGGTTGCCCTGGCGATTGACCTCCGACCACCGGTCGGGCCTGCGGGTGACGGGGAGGGCAACCCTTTACCCGATCAGCTGACAGGCCATGGAGGATACGCACGCGAAGTCCATCGCGTGCGTACTCGGAAGATGCGAGGGGTGGGCAATTTACCCCCACCTCTCTAGAAAGGGTCCATCAAGGACCGAGGCCTGCCGGAGCTGCGCTGAGAATGCACAAGCGATCCCGCGGCTCTGGCTATGGCAAGGACGGGACCGGGGTGTTTTTAGTCGGTGCGAGTCCGACATATACCCACGCCGTGCCCTCGGCGTGGGTCGAAGTCATTAGCTTTTCATCAAAAAAAAAAAAAAAACGTTGCGAGTAAAACAAGACGTAGTATGTTTTCTATATGATTTTGTGTGCGTATATTGATAATATAATAAATAAAATTAAACAACAGTATACCTACAAAAAAGTATCTACAGCACTTCATCTAACTACATATAAATAAAGAGAAGTGTAGTCATTTTCTCAAAAGAATAACCTTAATATAGAACATAACATTGTTTCAAAAGCAAAACATCATCCCTTACGTAACAATAACAACATCGCTCAATAAATTAATCCATTTGTGGAAATCCGCAAATCCCCTGAGACTCAATCGAGAGAAAAACGATGATAATACTGTTGAAATAAGTTGTAAGCACTTAGTAATTTACGGCGCCTACCTACCTGACCATAAATCTGGATTACGAATTGATCCATAAACAAAAGTAGAGAAACTTCGTAGGCAGGCGAATTAATTACCCATCGCTTGGTGTCCCCAATGTGTGTTATTCATTTTCGTAACAAATAACCTGTTGTTTTGAGAAATCTGCTGCTTCGGCTGGTATATCCTAAGTAAGGAAACAGCGTGCATGGATACCCAGTGGTATATGTCACCACGCTAACTACCACTGTGCGCGACGTGCTGCGGGATCGATCCCCGCATGGGACAAGCATTGTGTGATCCACAAAATAAATGCTCTTTCTAAGTCTTGGTGTTCTTTGTGCATGTGCTAAAAAAAGCAACTATACGTAAAAGTAACGGCAGTGTTCAAATGTTATTAAATAAGATTAATGTTTAAGACACATACCCCGAAACTGCGTTCGCCTGATGAGTAATTTGTCTAACAAATGTTCACCTCATACCTGCCATGGTCCCAGAACTTTTTTCAATTGTATGTTTTTTTTTTCCAATGTTTTATTAGATAATGGAAAACAATGCAAACTTACATGATTTCTAATACATACGCCATAAAGACTTTGAATCTGAAATGTGAATTAGTACCTAATTACTCTGCTGCCAGTAAAACAATTTGCCAAGTAAGGTGGTATTTAAAAAAGTGCATAATTGACTATCACAACAGAAGGTCGTAGGTTATTGCTCATCTTTTGTTTCCTGGAATGTAATTCAGGATGTTAAAAGATAAATTGACCTTGAGCGTAATATCGTGTATAAATTATTGACTCATAAAACTATTCTGTTTCAATCATTGAGTTGTAGGTTCTGTTCAGTATAAAGTACTGTAAAAAGTATTTTAGTGGGACAAATATTTGCAAGCTTTAATTTAACTCTGTTTGTATGAAAGTTGGCCAAAATATGCAAACAATTTTTCGCCCATTTGTTGATATCTGATTGAGCAGATTTTTTTTTTTAAAAAGACAGTTAAACTTTTCTTTGGCAAATGGTGGTCTGGAAGAAATTGCCTTGTGCAATAAGGCCGCCTTTTCTACATATTAGTCAGTATACAACTCTGGTTTATAATGTATATACTGTATATATTTTATTATACTGTATATGCAAAAAAGAATAAATAAATAATTTTCTTACAGACAGACATATAGGTGCAGAACCAAGTGTTAATAAAGGTTACTGTTTTCCTTTTGAGTTACGAAACCCTAAAAAAATAAATCTATGTCCGTCATCCATTTAAGTACCATCAAAACGATAGATACATCGAAGAAAGCTCTTATAACATCAGAACACAGATCTCATTGGTTACTAGACACGTGAATTACTCACAACTTCGCATTCTCTCCCAAACGGGGTTGTTATTACGTGAAAATCTGCGAAAGCCACGCATGTGTGATTTATACGAACACTTTATCGTCTGCAACCCGCTTTAGTTAGTCGAGTTTCAGATAATATTTTACATTATTATTGTAATCCAAGTTGCGCGAAAATGTTTTTGTAAGTCCCTTTGAGCGAATATTTTGTGTTGCGAACGTATAGTTAACCGCAAATTGGGGCAGGGTTATTTAGTTTGTGGGTGCGAATATTAGTGAAAGTAATTAGTTTAATCTGGATTGTTAATACTTGTTTTATTGTTCTTTGTCAGACGTTACGGGTGTTTTGAATTAGGTTTTGCCAATTTATAAACTAAAAACATTATAACTATATTAATAATTACATGTCAAAAACGACTTTATGACAAAAGCATTAGTTCTTCAGTTGATGAATAAATTGCTGTATATTTAGTAAAGTGATAATATAGATAAAACAAGTAATAAAAGAAACAAAACACGACTTTGTAAAAAATTTGAACATAAAATTTTGAAACAAAAGAAAATATTGATTTATCAATTTAACACTACCTTAATAGGGATTCCCTAATGCGATAGTTAAGGAAAATATACCTACATAAAAATAAAAAAATAATGTTTTATATACTCAGTGTCACTCTCACAGTTAAGACAAATCTAACGACACCTCTTAATCAATTTAGACTTCATTCATAAAGCCCTTTAGACATCAGAGAGCGTAAAAAAAGAATACACCACATACACTCGAAAAACATAACCCTCCTTTTTTCACAGTCGGGTAATAACTTTTCGACCACTTCAAGAATGCGTTGGAATAGTATTGGAGTAATAAAGTGCGGGATAATCCCACTTTATTTCCGTCATTAGAATTCTACTGAATGTAGAGACGATAAAGATAGTGACAGACACTTTAATACAGAACAATGAAGCTAATAAATATCCATTTATTTGTAGTAAGAAAACAGAGAATTTCTTACCAAAGTCTATAGAAATATTTACATAGCCCACAAAATATGCAAGAAAGAAAGATAATAATGTTTATTTGCTAGAATATAGTAATATTGACAAACATAATAATTATGACGATCTTATTTATCTAGATTCTACCATTTCTGGTGTACAAACATTGTCAACTTATTTACATTATTAAGTTTTAGATCATGCACAGTTACTTTATACATGTAAAAAAAGATAATATAGCACGCCTACATAGTCTACAATGATGTCTATACATACATATAAAAAGAAAATAGATACATTAGGAAAAAGGTAGCCAGTACGTTTATACCACAGATCACCGAAAGATAAAGAGATCGCGTAGTTTATCAATAAGTATAATTAATGATTTATTGTTAAAATACACGAGTCAAAAAACAAAAGAATCACAACCTAACGCTGTAGTTGTTTTGTTCGTACAATATATTTATTTTTATTTATTTATTTATTCAAAATGACATAAAAAATTTACAAACAAAAAATATCGCCGAACTGTACAACAGTTTGTTGGCGATAATTGCGCTCTTTGAGTAACATACAATATTACGTAATGTTTTGTGTACACTTCTTATATTAATATTTCAATTAGGTACATGCTATCTTTATTATTACAGTGTAAACTTAAATTTTTCCATTAGGAACATCGATTGTTACATATATATTTATTATTATATTATTATAATCATAATTATTATTAAAACTTACTATTATATTTATTTCGCAACTGCAATTTACATTTAAATTTTCATACGTATTGCCACATTGTCATTCGATGATAGCTCTGTAGTGACACCGCAATTCTCTCGAACATTCATAAAATATTTCTTTGTTATTGTCAACAGGGTAATATCTGGTTATTAAAGATCTGAAGATCCAATTATTCCATCTAAGTATACCTCACGTTCCATTAATTATAACCTAATGAGGAAATTGGGAAAAGTTGATGAGTCTGGGAAAAATTGTATGTAGTAGGTTTATTTCCTTAGATTCCCGTACGAATTTCTATCAGCTGATTATAATTTTGTATGATAATTACCTAATTAATAAGATAAAGGTATGTTAGAGTAACGCAGGCCTGCCTGACTGTCAAAATGTATCGTCAGCTATGATTGCACAATAAGGTAGGTTTTATCAGATAGGAACTTTTAATTTTGCATAAAGATTTAAAAATAAATTATTTTTCTACGGAGTCGAAGGAAGCCTTTTCCCAGCAGAGGAAAATATAAGCTGCACGCTTACACAGGCAAGTGATACCAATTATGTTCCGGCAACACCTAGAAATGTATGAAAATACAAAAATTTAATAGAAATTGCCAAGAATTGCCCAATTTTAGTTGCCCGTGTTAGCGCATCTTTAATAGCATTATTAAAAGAAACAATGGTACAGTTTATTACATTTCCTTTGAATCGTGTGGAACCAACAATTAATTCTGAAATGACCATTATTTCACAGACACTTGTATAACGTATATAATTAATTCATACCATATACATTTACCTACATATTCTCTTATGTAGCAAAAGGAACGAAATTATGGAAATTAGCTTCACCGCCCTGAACTTGACATTATGAAAGCCAGCGTTAGAACTTCAACTCTTACATAAAACCTAAACTAATTTAATCTCTAGTTCAACGTTGTAACTGTACAGAATACTACGCTAAAACAATGTGTGTATAACATATTATGCAATAATTTTCATACGTTATTTGATATTGAATAAACGAGAGATTCTGAGCACAAATTTAGAAAAGTACAATAAATTATATATATATTACAGTATATATACTTACAATTTCAATATTTTTCACGCAAATAGAAAACTCATAAAGAACAAAACCAAAGAAGTGTTTACAAAACTCACCCCTTAAAACAAAAGAGCGCATGTATTAAAAGAACATATTATTATTATTTAAAACATTTTTATACGGTGAAAAATAAGGGCTGTCACTAGCTAATACCGCGTCAATCTCATTTCACTGTTGACATTTACAACGTGCACGCAACGCCACGCCAATCAAACCACTTAATCTTTTTGTTTTTACAAGTTAGTTAAGCCTAGGATATACTAGGGGACAAAATGTTCTTCAACATAACGCGCAACGCAACTACGCAACTACGTGTTGCCCAGTGCCCGCAACATACCCCGCAACATTTTACGTGACGCGGGGCATGTTGTTTGCTTCTGCTCCTAGAGCGAGCGCACGTCTCGGGACATTTAACGTGTTGCTGAGGGACATGTTTCGCAACATGTTGCTCTCTTTGTTCTCTAGTGTATCTAAGGCCTTATAAAACATGAAATAATTATGCTCATTATATTTAAATGCTATTTTTAAGTGAACATGTTACGTAAATAATAAAAAAGTTTTGTATTACTTTTGGTTTGAAATCTGCGGCTATAACTTTGTTGAGTGGTGAAAAAAAAGCTTGACAAATGATTTAAATAAACACTTAATATTTCATGTTTTATGTTAACAGCTAATGTGCGTGTTTATACATTTTACATATTTAGGTCTACTTGTTTTTGTTCCTTACAAAACGCAACTGAGGTGTAAAATTGTTTGTATGGACTTTTTATAAAGGTATGCATATTCTGCCAGTAGTCCAACCACATTATTCAATTAGTCGTGAAAATGAAATCAGAGCAATCACGTGTCAAAATCAAAAAATCAAAATCAAAACTCATTTATTTAAAATGGGCTACAAAGTAGCACTTTAAAAACGTCAAAATAATAAAAATAGACATCACCCAATTTGCCCACCCTACACCGCTTCCTAAGTGCTCTATCTGCGGAGAAGAAACGGCGCAACAAAAGCCACAGCAGCACGCTGTCTTACTGTAATAACAATAATACAAAATATAATTTAGGGACCGCGCCAAATAAACAAGCGTTTGAGGTCCATTATGAAATTATAAGTATAATAAAAAATCAATAGGTTCGTAATAAGGCTGACTGCTAAAACACGACGGAAGCAATTAGTTTCCTTCAACATTTACTATCCACTCTGCAGACTATCAATCTATCACTAATTACAATCGATACGGGACTTGCGATTCCAGTACAAATTTATTCTCTAAACAACTCAAACTGATTTAAAATAGGCCACAACTGTTCTGACGCGAAGCTAGTGCTAGTAAATCACTCAATTTGATCGATACGTGACGTTGACAAACAACCAAAGTGGTTCATAAGTGAACCAGTTTTATCGATATATTTTTCTATTTTAACGTAGCAGTGACAGGTTGACATTAAGACATTGTGTAAACTGTCGCGATACTTTACCGATTCAAACTTAATTTATAAATAGTTTTATCGAATTAGTCAAATAGAATAAACTGCTAGTTCAAACTGTCTAGAATTGTCTATTCTTAGACATTATTGAGTGGTGTCAATTTGTTAAATCTATTCGATACGTTTCGTTTTTAATAAAATAATTTTAATAGTATTTCATGTTCCAAGCTTTTTAAGAATGTGGCTTAAAGCATTTTGATATAGGTACACGATTCAACTTCTTTGATCTTTAGTGGGCAAAATAAGTTCCTCATAATAATTTTTAGATGTAATTTTTTAAAAAAACATAGCCTTAAATTTTGTATATTAGTTAATAAAAAACTATTAGTTACGATATGATTGTTAACAAAATCATTTCGTCGATTAAATATTTTTATTTCATTAAATACAAATAGTAGTTCGCTCTGCGTGCGTTAATGTATAATTAATAATAAAAAATAATACTTCAATAATTTATTACCAATGACTAATGCAGAATAAATAAGAAAATGTTTTTAAACAATCTTGAATTTTACTCTTGAGAATCCTACTAGGGTTAAAATTTGAATAACTTATTTTCTTCTACATTCTGTCTGCAAAGTTTCGTGCTTTAGAAAGACGAAAAGGTATTCTAGTATGTTTGTTAGTACAGTGCATAATAATAAGTTGCTTTTTATACAAAAATATTCAATTTTATTCTATAACAAATATTTTAACTGTTACAAGTCACGGAAAATATAGGCAGGCATAGTTTATTTTATTTAATTTTTCATATTATTGTCCTATTCAGCATACTATAATAAAATAAGTAATAAAAAGTTGGATTACATATTTGTAACAAGAAAGCAGCATAATCAAATTTTAATTGTAGCACCTATATATAACACAACAAAAACGTTACTTACATAATAATAATCTATGTATTTTCCAGAATCAAACGTAGTTACTTGTTACTTCTAAGACTTAACTTATTTGAAAGGAAATAATCCTCATAAGCTTTAGTTCTTACATTTTATTAACCTGATTAAATACTCTCTTACAAAATTTATTACTTAACAATACAAGTATATACATGAATCTTATTTTGCTTACTAATTAAAACATTATAATGCCCTCATTTCCATCTTATTGGATTAAAATTTCATTAGAGCTCAGGAATTTATAATAAATTTTAATATTAAATACAAATTTCAGTAGAGTTTTAATTAATTCGCAAACTTAAATTTCACGCTAATTTAAAATTGTACAGTAAAAATACTATTCATATTTTAAGTATTATAAAATATGCATAAACTTTCCAGGTTTAAAAATTATTCTAAAAAATAAATTCATGTCTTTATTATTTGGAAATAGTTGGAATAAGTTTTTATTATACACACAAAAAAAACGATATTCTACGCTACACCTATTTTTATTAAAATTAGTGTAAAAAAGACATAAAAACAAGGTTCTATGTAAATCTATTGTCAAATAAAGTATTTTTTAACAATAGGATCATTATGACGACACCCACTAAAAAACTTTACAGACACGATCTATAGATAAATAAAGAATCAGAATAACAAAATGTTTTCAAGCTTCACCCATCCCTAGTAAAGATGTTCCAAGCGTGCAATCTGAAGTCAACAATGACATCAAATTATACATTCAATGTACCTCATTACATTATTTTTGTAATCCAATCTGTATTATTACTGTTACAGAGCTCATTTTACCATGTTCAATATCATGAAAATGTTTGCAGATATTCGTATTTCGATCCTTGCACGTATTGAATTATTTTGGCTCAAGTTGGAGTTTCAGTTGTTCATTATTGTCGCGTATGTTTGTGCACCCCATTTTTTTTAGGTTAGTAATTTCTTTTTGCATAATCTCAGATTCAGTTGTCAACCATAATAAACAATGTTGTGTTTAAAAACCAAAAAGGAAAAAAGGAGAACTGAGCAATTAGGTATATAATTATATACCTACATAACACTTACTAGAATAGCAGCAGGACAGACTAGCAGTCTCCGCAACCACACAAGAATGACGCACGCACCATCATCAATTAGCTCATTTAAATATATTTAATATAAGAAACTCAGTAACAGGTTCAGTAACGACGACGTCATTTAATCTCAATACCAGTTAATTACTGGCTATATTATTATTATGGAAAAGTCCAGACGAAACGGCGCAGCAATGGACAGTGACTCACGAATTAAACGTTACAATAAGCTCTATTGGCATATCAAAGTTTTTTTTATAATATTATTATTGGCCTTCCTTGAAGGTGTTTAGCAATTGCTAAGAAAGTTCTAAATTCAAATTCTCTTTCTTCTCTTTAGGGAAATTGAAATAAGAATCTGTTAATCAATAATTGCTAACCATTGTCGAGATTTTTATAAATAAGGCCACGAATCTAAAATAAAAAATCATTCATTCATATGTTTTCGGTTTCGTCTTTGAGCAAATATATCATAAAAAAAATTCTTGAATTACAAAGTATTATAAACTTTAAAATGGGTTTATAGTCATTTTAGTTGCAGGTAATAATTTGTTGATTCAATAGATGGAGTACCCGTTTCCCGCTACTTTTAGTACCTATAGATTGTAACCCTACAACTCCAAATAAAGACGGTACCATCTATCTTTCCAACTAACTGGTTTATATGTCTAATATAATTTTTAGATCCATTACAACTAAATAAGTCTGAGCTAAATGTGTACCGGACGTTCAACATTGACAATAAGGAAGCCACAAGGAAAGAGTCTTTCGTTTCACTAAGGCGTAGGCGTACCGAATCTAGCGACCCAAGCAAACTGTCAGTACACGTGTTACTAAACAATACACATTAGAAGTACCTTAAGACAACGTTATAAGGTCTAAATTTGATTGGCTACTCTCATTTTTCAAGGTGAAACATGATTTTTTTCAGAATATCTGAGATCAAAAAATATTGTATGCTTATTTTTCTTTGGAGATCCTTGGAAAGCGTGCCATTGTTTCAATGTATTGATCATCAGCGCTTGTTTGGTCAAGTTTTAGTTCATTAAAATAATTAGTCAGTTCCTAATTTATTGATACAAATATTAGGTTCGAATATTATAAGAGGTTCATCCTTAACTACTTATCAAAGTTGAGTTGAATCTTGCTATTTAGTCGAAAATTGATTAACTTACTAAACTATTGCGTGACTGACGATTTCTTAGTTTGTTTCAACATTATTACATTACAGGAAATCGTCCGTATTTTTAAGGGTAGAGAAGAATTTCGCAATCATTCCGACTATGTAGAGCATCATTGCAAAAAAACACGATTTTCCGTTCAGAAATAATGAAATTCTTGTCCCACCTATTCGGGCAATAAACGAAATGTATTTATAAATCGTCTTAATAAAGTATACATTGACAAAAATGTCTGTTATTTTCCTGAATTATGTACGTAATCAAAAAACATAAATAGGAAGCATCTAAAGATGTCTAATATTTTCCACGTTTCCTTAAGGTCAATGTGCGCAATGTCGTTTAAGCCCAAAGCTTTCAAAATGAGTCTGTAAGACCAATGAAGTCAAAAATTAAATATACCACAAAAAGTACGTATTAAGAACACACATTCATAATACCCTAAGGGCCCGAGCGCAGCGCAGAGCATTTTTCACTGTCAAACTATTTTCGACATTTAATTAATATCCAAAATGAATTATTTCCTAAAGAGCATCGAAGCGATTACATGCGAATGGTAGCGCGCAGGAACACGACTGCGCGAGCACGACATTTGGTTGCTGGATTGAGAATTTCACCAAATGTGTTAGGCGTTTAAAAAACTTCGCGGCCATGCTCTGTGCTGCGCTCCGCCATATGTGCGCCGACCCTTATAAATAATAAATAAATAAATGTAGACAACATCACATACATTGCTCAGAACCCAAAGTAAATAGCTAAAGCACTTGTGGTATGGAATTCAGAGACAACGAAGGTACCACAAACACCAAGACCCGAGACAATGTAGAAAAATGGTTTTTCTACATTGACCCGGCCGGGGATCGAACCCGGGACCTCAGAGCTGGCGACACCTTGAAAACCGGTGTGTACGCCACTCGAGGTCGTCATATATCCTACTTTCAACTTTAAAATACATGTATTTAACATAGAACGAATACCACACTAAAATCCAATGAAACATTTATCTTAAACTAGCTGTCCCCCGCGACTTTGTCCGCGTGTTTTAGTTTCAACGGTTTTTCATTTTTGCGACATTTTTCATTTATGCTCCGCTCCTATTGGTCGTAGCGTGATGTTATATAGCCTATAGCCTTCCTCAATAAATGAGCTATCCAACACTGAAAGAATTTTTCAAATCGGACCAGTAGTTCCTGAGATTAGCGCGTTCAAACAAACAAACAAACAAACAAACAAACAAACAAACTCTTCAGCTTTATAATATTATAGTATAGATATAAACACCACATCTTACCACGTACGAAGGTGTTTTTGTCATACATTCCACCTTCATAAATGAGGTTCCAACATTCTACACTAATGTTATTACTGTCCCTAGCGACTATGTGACTAATGCGATCCCAACATATAAGCTCTGTTTGAATGACACAAGTGGGCATTGGGACAGGTGGGCCTCGACCGTGGGGATCTAGGAACTTTTGTATAAACTGTTTGCTAACGAGAATATTTTGGGTTAGAAACATATTTTCTGGTATTTGTTTCTTATTTTATTAGTAGGTCTTTCTAGCTTGGAAAAAGGCTTACATCCGTAAACTAGTGATTTGTCTCGTAAAAATATAACAAAGCAAGATGAACAAGTAATTTGTAATAAAAGGATTACCTACTTATTGTTGATGAAAAGAGGGTCTAGATGTTTTTAAGAGAGAACATCATAACTATTAAATAAATGGTGGTTTAAAAAGGGCGATAATTAATTATTTACTACATTTAAAAGTAATTATTATAAAACTATCCTACAAAAAAAACATATAAGTACCATTCATACCACTCAAAATTAACAATTCATCTTTAGAATCTAAGTAACTCATTTAGTTACAGCTTTTATCCAATAGCCCTGGATTAACATATACAATTTTAATCACAAATCAATAATATATAATTATAACTATCATATTTAGACAGTTGTTTTAAGGTTGGTCCTTTAAACTCCATCCTTTGTTTCCAAAACAGTCTTGGAAATACGGAACAAGGAAGCAGAAATGTTAACAAGGGTTATCAAAAGGTAAAAGCGATCAAGCTATTTATATTGAAAACACCTTAATTGTTTAATTTATTTACAAAGAAACCTCATTGTTAACCTGTTGATGGAGATTGTGGTCGTAAAGGCTATTGAGTTTTCCTGGTTGAATATTTCAGGAGCTCCGGGGTTGCGAAGTCGCGATAAATAACAATAGGTTTGGACCCTTTGCATAGGTCCAACTATATAGTTTACATCTCTACATAGTACGATACCGGGAAATAACGATATACTACATTATTTAGGCCTACTACGGCTTTAAATTCTTACCAAATTACTAGGTCCATTGAATTTCTTTCATATACGGTTTTTTTTTTTGTATAATAAGTTTCGTGAGGAGTATTCATAATTATTTAAAACAAAACGGTTTACTCACGCATATTCTCGGGATCGCCCGACTTTCAGAATTTCAGACTCAATAGGACTCCCTGATCTTGAACTGACACGGCGGCAATGGTGTCGCGAGTCAAACTGATTAGGGACTCCTATTGAGTCCGAAACTAGTCGGGCGATCCCGAGAATATGCGTGAGTAAACCTTTTTATTTTAAATAATTACATATGCAGTTTATAACCTCACACAGTTGAGACCTGCTTTAAACACAATACTTTGGAAATTTTAACCCCTTCTCATGTTTATAAGCGGCCGTGATTGGTTTATAAATAATAATGTATGAATTAAAATACCCCGTATTACGCAAATTATGCTAATATTTGCTGGCTTTTGGTGTAAGTCGGCCAAATACCGTTTAATTGCATAACCAAGAGCAAAGATGTGCTTCCTTTTAATTTCCGCACTGGATGGTCCGCATCATGTTTGTATTACATTGCGCTGGAAATCGAGCCGTTAGTGCATGTTTTAAATATTTGTTTTTGCATTTGCAAGTGAACTATATAAAGTCGCATTTAATACTGTAAGCTGTTTTTTGAAAATGTTTTTTTTATAATTTCTAACTACAATTAAGCTAAAATGTTTCGAGAATCTTAAAATCTTTAAACTAATCAGTGTTTGGTTTTAACGTATAACTGCATTTTGTAAGATAATAAAAAAACAGTTCTACCAGGTATTTTTATATTTATTTATTTATAATTATTACAATATAAAATTTATTTTGACTATACCAGACCATACATGAAGCCATTTCAAGATGAATAATATACTTTTAAACTGCCCGTTTATACAAGATAATAGTTTTAGACTCTCAAAAGATGAGAGTTTCCAAATTTGCTATCTACACTGTGAGCAACATTACGTAGCAACACTTCCCGCTGTCATGGGAATAAGAGTAACTTTAACACACTGTTCCTACACGGTTATATTACTTTTGTCACTGCGGTAACATAAGAAAAACGTGCAAAAGAAAATGTTCAAATCAGAGACATCGTGGACCTAATCCTGTTTTGTCCAGCCTGGGAATTTGACATTCGCTCTTTTCCGACCTCAGAAATTTTATTTGCGAAAAATAGCTGTACATTAATATTTGAAGACCATTTATATGCGTATAAAAAGGCCATTTTGAATACAGTGAGGTTAAGATTTAGATCAAGGATTCTTATTTCTATTTTACGGAAGTCAGACTTAATTATTGTGATTTCAATAATACCTAATTTGCTTTATGGAATATAACGGCGCTTTTTTTGTGCGAGAAGAGGACATTTACAAGTAACAGCTAGTCATTCGAATTTACTGAAAAACTTTATTTTTGATGTTAGGAGCCATTACTTACGGCTTAGCATTTTTGTGCCTCTAAATTAAACTAAGTAAAGACAATTTGAATGACAATTACTATGCAATTTTTCATAAAATTACCACATTTAACCAGTCCGTAACAAAAACCTTCTAGAAATTTCCGTTTTGCGGTGAAAATTATTGGTAAAAACTTTTTACATTAATACTTGTCTTTACTTGTGTATGCAGGCTAATAGGCTTCAATTAGTCAACGACCCTTGAAGACTATGACGTCATATTACACTAAACTGTGTATTCGAATCTCATATAATATATGAGATTCGAATACACAGTTTAGTTAACATATTATGTAGGACAATAAAAAACTGTTCAAAAACTTAAACTTAACTTTAAGACGTTCTTAATCATAATGTGACAGAGACACTATAACTAAGCTATGACTTAACGGCTACTTAAAATTAAGTTGCGTTTGAATATTTGGCCGTTGAAGGTCAGGGGTTCGTTGAACTTTACGTATGGGCTTAGAAAATCCAGTGCTATCAGCCAGGCGCCTATATGTCGATCGCAGCGGGCGTTAAGACTGTGCGCCACTGTACACTGCGTTAACTTCACACCAGTACACCTAAGAAGAAAAGTGAATACAAAATAAATTGTTAAAAAAGCAATAAAGATAACATTACTTTGTCTAGGAGCATAAAATTCTTCCATTATAGATCGTACAGACATTATTGCATTTCTTACAGTGAGAAAGGTCTTTCGACAAAAGCTGTACTTTTTTATATTGTTTGAAAAGTGTAAGGTTGTGATCGCGTGGGCTTTAAAGTCATATAAATGACGTGCAAAAGATCCATTAATAATATTTTTTATTTATTTATTACGACACTTAATTAACTCATTTAGCTAAATTGTGATTATTATTAGGGTAAATGACACAGTTTATAATAGAAACTTGTTATAGGCACTTATTTAAAGTCGTGCTCAAAACATGTTTTGTTTACATTCAATATTAAAATACCTACAGGTATTATTAAATAGATATTTTTATAAATTCCCTAAACGATGCGGTGACCAGAGCTTGTTCGTCAATATGAGAATTATACCTCTGCAAACTTAATCAGGATCTCTTTCTGTCCCATAAAGGATTGGCCTGTATTAAGTAGACTTTGCGTTTTCCCTTGTCTATTAGGTAGGATTAAAAAGGACCAAGATCCTTTTGCGGTGACCTTAACATTTATAAGAAGGGAACCCGGAAGAGCGACAAATAAAATACAATTCTTAAAAAAAATACTTAAATAATTAACAACTCCAAGGAAAGTTACGGGTAAAGAAAAGAAAAATAATCAACTGCAATATAATACTTATTTATGCAATAATTTTAAATAAATGTAATCTTTATATATAGTTTGCAATATTTATTAATTTTAAATAAATATTAGAAAAATAAAAAACCTAAATAAAATTACAAAATGAATAAGTTTTTACTAAAAATGTATTTTTATACAAACTTTTAAAACAGCTAGGCTACTACGTGGTACTAGTGGAAATAAATCAAACACAATTGGATTATGTCGAATCGTTACAGTTTTCTTATGGCCACCTTCTAGCTCCATCTACAAACTAGGTTATAGGACTGACAGACAACTGACACTTTCAAAATTCAACGCAATAGCCCCTGATATCAAAATTATGGACAAAAGCTCACTTCGCCTGCTTGGGTCTCCAATCTTTGAAGATGCCTTTCCCAACTTCATAGACGAAAAAATTAAAAATTTTAATGACATCTCGGAAAGATTATTACAAATTAACATGCATTCGGCTATCACCCTAATTCGGTATTGCTGTTTCGGCCCCAAATTAATTTATTTCCTTCGTGCTTCCCATTTATGGAAGCACCCTCTACTTTTAGAAAAAATGGACGAAATTATAAAACACACGCTCACTTCAATTTTAAATATGGCCATGGACGACCGAGCTTGGGCTCAAGCCACTCTTCCCATCCGCATGGGGGGGCTCGGCGTCCGCAAAATTACAAGTATCAGTTTACCAGCTTTTATATCCTCGGTCCACGGTACTGATAAATTGATCAGGAATATCCTTAACTCCACACTGATTGATTTTGATGTGCCGTGCTTCACCGAGGCTGTGGATGCCTGGAGACTCGCTTGCCCTAAATCAAATCTACCTGACCACCCATCTTCCCAGAGACAGTGGGATGAGCCGCTCTGCAGGGTAGTTCATGAAAACCTTATGTCCACATCGTCTACTACTGCGGAGCGTGCGCGCCTGCTTGCTGTGGGGGAGTGGGAGTCAGGGCTATGGCTTCACGCACTACCGTCGTCGAACATAGGCACCTTGTTCGACGATACTACTTTCCGCCTCTGTGTTTCACTACGCCTTGGCGCTTCTTGTTGTTCTCCACATCGCTGTCACTGTGGCGAAGTAGTCAACAGCCTCGGACACCACGGCCTGTCATGTAGCCGTAGCGCAGGACGCATGGCGCGACATGCCAATTTAAACGACATCATCCGACGTGCTCTTGTTGCCGCCGGCGTTCCGGCTGTACTTGAACCTAATGGCCTGGCACGCGACGACGGCAAGAGACCGGACGGGATGTCTTTGTTCCCTTGGAAGAAGGGTAGGCCTTTAGTGTGGGACGCTACTTGTGTCGATACTCTTGCGCCATCTCATCTTCCTAGTTCGTCGTTCTGTGCTGGCGCTGCTGCTGCGGCTGCTGAGAACCTCAAACGGCGGAAATATAACAACCTTATTGGAAGTTATACTTTCCAGCCGTTTGGGGTTGAAACATTTGGACCGTGGGGTCCGAGTGCACACCTTTTATTTAAAGATCTGGAAAAACGTCTTGTTGACTCCTCGCGTGACCCAAGGGCTGGCTTTTACCTCGGACAAAGAATTAGCATTGCCATACAACGTGGCAATGCTGCCAGCCTTTTGGGTACACTTCCAGTCGACAGCGACGTGGATGAATTTTTTGACGCAATTTTTTAGAGTTTTTTTTTTTTTTTTTTTTTAGTTAAGTTTAGTTTTGTTTAAAGTGTATATATAGTTAAGTTTGTAAATATTAAGATATAAAAAATGTAAAAATGTCAAAAACAATAAATAAATATCTACAAACCAGCTCGAATGTACCATAGTATTGTATTGTCACCGAACTTATAGAAGCACGCAAAATTTTATCTGAACCGGATGTCAAGAAGTGCGTCTAATTTAGCTTGAACGATTTGACCTAAACATACATACCTACTTAATACATCGCAAGTTAAAGGAAAGCTTTTAGAAATACCACTATGTTAGTAGATAACACATTAGCAAGAATAAACGACCTAACGAGTAGAACTGCATTCAATTCGAATGCAAATCGCAAATCTTTGCAAGAGAACCAATAAACAAGTTTCAAGAAATTCATTAATCCTTCCGCTTGGCAACAGTCCAAGCTTTTTGGATTTAACGGTACAATGCATGCATATCGAGCACAATATCTCACGGCAGACGAGGAAATGCTAAAAGCTTTTGTATACAAATAATGGATCCTAGGCGAGGAGCATTTGTTGGAGAACTCGGATTATGGAACTATCTCTCACGTTCATGTCATTGTATATTCACGTATATGTGAGTAATTTACATACCCAAAATTTTCTGTATGAAAGTTAAAAACAGAATCACGAAAAATCAATTAGGTAAGAGTCTCAAACTGTATCACTGTAGTTTCTTTTTTCAATTAACAAACATTAAATTCACATACATAAATAACACCCAGAGTTGGAACAGACGTTTGTCCCATGCGGGGATCGAACCCGCAGCACGTCGTGCACAGTGGTAATCGGCGTGGTGACCTATATAATACCACTCGGATATCCGAGCAGTCGGTATCGCATTTAGTGACAACTTTAAGGAAAGGTTTCATGTGAAAATATTTCAAGGACGGCACCTAAAAGTAACATTGATAATTTTTAAAGGCTATTCATTAAATGACATAGCGATCGAATTATAAAAGCATTTGGGGTATATGCTAACACAAATAATACGTTAAAAAAAAATCTAAACATTACGAAGTAGTTTGTTCGCGCTTGTACAGACTCGCTCCAATATCCCATGGGGTAGGTTAAGTCCACAGGATGTTACGCCCTAAGATCCATACATACTCTTGCTTTTATTACATCCTTGTTTATTTTAAACGTTCACGCGTTTCAAGTACACCTTACTTTTTAGGACTACCAAAATAGTATTTGTTTCTTATGCAAAATGAACAGAAATAATATCGTGTGAAAAAGTTTAAATGGACAAATATTTTTTATTATAAACAGACTTTATGAATGTCTTAGTTTTAATATAATCTCGATTATTATTCTAAATTGAGCTATTATTTTTTATAAACAGCTTATCTTTTTATAAAAAGAAATGATAACAGATTCTAAAGATTTTTAATACAATACGACTATAAAACATTAGGTTGATGTTCAAGTAACAAAAAAGGTATTTTGTACGTTTCTTCCGCAATAATATGCTATATAAAACACCCTACTTAAAACGATAATATCACATAGCTTTTAGGCATAAAATGTTATCCGTACAAAATTCGCGAGTGAGGGGAAAAATCATAAAACATACCTTCCATAAAAGATTGTTTATTTAGAAATGATTCGCTGCGATAGTTGTTTGTTTATTTTCGTCTCGATCCGTCTTCGGTGATCATAATTGAAATCTTAGCAAATACCAGGGCAATATCCTTTGGAATAGTGAAAAGTTTTGCTGGGCGTCTAAATAAACGACCACGGGACGTGACGACCCCTCACTGTGCTGATGTATCTCCACACTCCGTAGAAAATATTGCAGAGGTTTATTTAGAAATATATGAACTTGATCCAAGATAACATACAAGTATGTGTCTGGTATATTTAGGGGTGAAACATTGTATAGATACTCATAATAATGGTATCTCTGAAAATGAAAGAAAATTACTATTACAGTTCGACTCGCGACACCACCGCCGCCGCGTCAGCTCATGATTAGGGACTCCTATTGAGTCTGAAACTAGTCGGGCGATCCCGAAAATATAGGTGAGTAAACCGTTTTGTTTTAAATAATTAAGAAAATTACTGTTGTCTTCTAGATTTAAAATATTATTATGTGTTTGGAAAAAATATGTTATAGGGTTTTACCTATTTATTTAATTTATTGGTATAGCTAATAGTTCTACTGTCTATATGTATAAATCCTCGAATTATCAAATTGATCTTTTATTTAATTTTGTTTATTGTTTTTATTTAAACCGATATTTTAATCATTACATATATATTTTCTAACCGACCTAATATAGGGATGATGCTATGACACAAGCAGAAGCTAAGTGCACTCTAAGCGTCATTATTTCTTACTCAGTATGACTTGCATACTGAAACTTAGATTCAGGACGAGTGACGTCATAGCAACATGAGCGAAAGAGTGTCAATATACAAAGATATGTTAATTTGTATGTGGGGAGGGTTCATCCTGTTTTGCAGCCCAGATTCTCTACATTACTGTGATTAGGTGAATTAAGTTGCAATTCTAGGGCAGTTCGCGCGTCATTTTATGGCACTGAATTTGCTTTGCGTCAACAGGACTAGATTCGAATTGTTTGACCCTATTTTAATACGCGTTTCCTTTGTGTTTATTTAGAGTAAGTGCTTGCTGCGAATTATTCGCGTCAAAGCTCAGAAAAAAGTTGAGATAGTATGTAGGTCAGCTAATTTTTGAAAAGACATGACATAGTTGTATTTTAGTACGGTTGTTAAAAGCAAACGGTGATTGCAGAAATATAAGTTATTGAAAGCATAAGTGGAAAACACATACAATAAGTGTGATACACATGGTTTCTGAAAGGCTGATCAACACAAAAAATAGTTAATCACCTGTCATACCTCATGTTAAGCGCTGTGATTGGTTTTTAGTCCTTTGGGTAACCAATCACAGTCGTGATCAGTTGATTTGACAACAGATTAAGTTGATCAGCCTTCAGAAACCGGGGGTAAGCCAGCTCCAAAATACACGTTACTTGAGAATTATTTAATGATTAATTAACCGTAGACTATTTCGTCTATTGCCCATTTCTTTGATAGAGTTGGAACTAAATAATTAAATCGTGTTTTAGCTTTAGAACACGATATCACTATGAGGGAATCTCAGTAATTTGAAACGTCTACGTTCGCAATTTGTTTTTTAATCATTAAGTATTGTTAATTACGATTGAACTAAATTAAATTTATTCTCTAAGTAATAGTTTGATAGTACGAAACCTATACACAGATATGTTTTAGTTTACTGGCTTAAAAACGTAACTTTTTAACTTCTTGACTAAGCTTACATAAACTAGATAATATACAGCTACAACAACAACTAGGTATATTATTTAGTTAAGATTGTGTGAACGAGTCCCGGACATTTTTTTAAGTAAACTTCACTTTGCTATTCTTTTTACAACTGTTATACAATTACTTCTTCTGATTTGATGTTATATTTCATCTCAAAATATAAACAACATCAAAGTAAGTTATAAAATCCATAATTATATGTTTAACGTGTTAATTTTAATCATCGTTTTATTAAAAATGTACTTAATTATTTACGTACAAAGAGGAACGTTATTAGAACCACTCGAGATCATAATTAATATAATACAATATTCCTACCTATGTATATTGTAACTGAATTACCACTTCTGCTAATTGATACGAAAGGTAAATAGGAATGAGTGAATGAAGCATAGTTTCTTGTGTTAGAAACGGAATATAGAAGATAACTTACAGGAACTCTTACTAACTCATGTGCTGTAATGCGGGCTACCGTTATTGCGCTCACCACTGCCGCGTCAGCTGACAAAAACAACAAACAAACTACGGAATTTAACATTTTGGACATCACGTGCGCCTTTAGCGACGAAATTGCAAACGGTTACCCTCACTTCATGGTTACATAATCATTATCTTACTAAACGACAAAAGTTCGATAAGGTAAGCTTTTCAAGTCAAACAGAATAATTTTCCTTTTGACAATTTTCGCATGAAACAAACAATAAATGAATACAACCTTATTTGCAATTAACTGTCCCCACTTAAGCTCATGTATGGGGAAACAAAGCTAATTGAGTGTCAGTCAATGTCGCGAGTGTTTGACACTTAACATATCACACCATCGCTGAGAGTTACGTAATTAATACAGCTTAATTAACAGTTGATGTGGTTACACGATCAACTGTCAAGGCTAAGAGCTTCAATAATAAAATTGATTTAAGGATTAAAATCTTGAATTCATAATCTAGATCAGTTTATAAGACAGAGCTATTATAAAATAATAGTAAATGTATATTAATGGACCTATAATTTGAAGTTACAAATAAATGTAATTTATTATTACGTGTCCGATCACCTCTAATCCAGCGGGAACCTATATAACGATGAAACTTTAATCGATAAACAAATAGGAAACTCAACTTTCACTGGACCAACTAAGGCTTGATTAACGTTTATATCGAGTCGCCAAGACATGGTACTGTGTATCTTGTGATAGCAACATGTAAAAAAATATTACTGTCAAAAATATAATTCGTTTTACGTATCGAATATTTACAGCTGCCAGTCAATTGGAAAGTTTAAAGACAATTAAATACAGTAAAGGTATAAAACCTTTACTGTCTTTAAACTACGTTACTGTTGTACGTTAATGTTTTATTATAATCAAATAGAATTTAGTGCAAAAAATCTCCAGCTCAACAAATTGTTTGTATCATTGAAGACAAAGGTTTCCTTTACCTATTTCCTTCCATTTGGATTTGAGGCCCCTAAAAGGGTCAACCATATTGCTGTTTTCACTCGAAGCGCTTCGGGCAACCGATTGAAGTGTGCCCAGTTCCATTTCAATTTGCCAGCTGTGAAACCTACAACTGAAATTGGAATTTTAGAACACAATAACATCTCTTTCTTCGGTCCGTAAGCTTGACACACCAGTAAAAAAACCTTTGAAAAATAAAAAATACGAGTGTGCTTTAGACCACACGACTCAAGTAAAACTTCTTTATATACAAAAAGTAACTGGGTATGAGAGAAAGAGAGAATGAAAATGTGTGCTCGCTCCTCTCTCTCTTTCTATCTTCACTAACTTGTATCTCCCTCTCATCTACCGTTCGCCTCGCCCGATCACACTTTTCATAACGCTCTCGTCACGCATTCACCACCTTACTCCCCAAGTCAACCGTGCGTAAAGAAATTTTACTTTAAAATATCTTATTACAAACAAGATTTATTTTCAAAGATTTTAAAAAATGCTTGACACATTTTTTTAGTTATATTTATTATACGTAATATTTCTTAACAGTTATCTGTCTTCATTATTTAGGGCTTACAAAAAAATGCCATTCAACTTTATTCGAACACATAATTCTGACGTAAGTAAATTGAGTGACTAAAAAAACTATTTCTTAAATAAATACTAAACAATTGCAAGTAACTTATGCAAATAAATAAATATATTTTATTTGCATAGTGCTTAAAACATGCTCATATAAAAGCGACATAAATATGCGTTTATATGGTCAGTATGAAAGCTACGACTGTTACCAGTTTTATCAAAACAATAAAGTTAGTGTTATAACGTGTTCAAAACATGAAAGTTCTACTTTAGTACAATGTAAATTATATGTGCAAAGAAAATGGACAATAAAATACAATGTTTTATACAACTTTTTAATGACACATTGTTATGTATGGTTGTATTGCACAATACAACCTTATCTTTAGTATATATGAAAACTTAATGTGCCAAATACTTTTTAAAAATTTCAGTCGAGAATATTACTATGTAATTATTTAAAACAAAACGCTTTACTCACGCATATTCTCGGGATCGCCCGACTAGTTTCAGACTCCTCTAGGAGACTCCTATCGAGTCTGAAACTAGTCGGGCGACCCCGAGAATATGCGTGAGTAAACCGTTTTGTTTTAAATAATTTTGAATACTCCTCACGAAAGTTATTATACAATATTACTATGTGTTAATGATTATGAAAAAATAGTTTTAGTTTTCGTAAATACTAATATTCTTTATAACTTCACAAACTTTGACGATACATAAATTGGTCCATGCAACCAACACAATACATGGCAACCGCAGTTTTCCTATCACTATTTTCAGTACTTCTATCTTTTACCAAACACTTTTCCATATTTACACCCTTGACTTGTCCTCGGGTCAATAGTTCAAACACAAGAGCTAGAGCTCTCTTTACGTTTCCACTTCACAAGTCGTTCGCAGCAACGTTTATCGATTCTGAGATAAATGTGCATCGAACTGAATTTAATAACTTTCTGAATCGCTTTGTTGGAGAGCCATGTTATCGCCGCTTCATAAAAACCCGTTACCCCGATTTACATCCTTCTATTTATATTAGCGTTTATTTTGTTTATAAACTGTTTGAGAGTTTGCCGCAATAACTGACTCCCACGTAGGCGGTGCCGCGGGCAACCGCTAGTATTCAAATATATCCAACAAATTGAAAATTAACGGTTCTGTTTCACTAATCAAAACATAACAAACTCTGTATATACTCGTATCATATTTCACAAACATTCATAGTTACATTACGCAACAATATTACCCTTACAAACTTCCCGTATGTTTTTGCCAAATGCACACACGAGCCGATGCAAGACGTGTGGAAGTATTAATAATCTTCATTATTTCCTGTGATGACGTCAAACAGCCAACAGACTCATCTTTTACAGCCTAATAAAGTAAGCATTGGAATGGTAAACAATAATTCATTAACACTGCTAGCTCTCGACCCAAAAACTGGAATTGGGTCGGTGGACATCCCTGAGTGCAGGCCCCGAAATTAGCGTGATTTATAAGGCCGAAGCGGCCGCCGTGACGTTCGTACTTACATATAAAATTGGGTAATATCCTAGTCCTACACAAACCATTAGGGCTGCCCATTAGTCTAACACGACGGGGTTGAATTTATATAACGCGATTTTTGTCTGACTGGATCTTCATATCCGAAGCAAAACGAATAAAGCGATTTTAAAAGGTGAAAAATATATAATAATAGGTCTAGCTTAATTAAACCACATTTTGGATAAATAATCGTCTTCGTTAAAGCTAATCAGAGTAATGTTTCCAAACTTATGCAACTTAACGAACTCGGCTCCACTGAACGTCAAAACTTGTTATTATTAAATGAAACGAGAGCTTAAAATGGTGGGTCCACACGATACAGACTTTTGGTCGAACAGACTTTGAAGTCTAATAGTGGGTCCACACGATGCAGACATTCATCAAATTTTGTCTATGTAACAAAGTAGTATTATGTCAAATCAAAAAGTCAAAAGTCTGCTTGTATGTCTGCGTATTTGTCGGAACCAAATAAATCATTAATAAATTAATTAATTTAAAAATCCAAGTTAACTACTTAACAAGTGAAAAGTCTGCGCAAACATTTTCTGAAGACGTCTGCGTCCTTCACAAGATGCTTTATCTGCACATGCAGTCTTTCGACTTTTTGGTACATCGAAATTTTGTCTGTACAGTTAAAATTATATAGAGTTGATGAAAGTCTCCATCGTGTGGACCCACCATAATGGGTAACAATACGGTTCAGCTTAACGCCAGTTAATACCTAGTTTCTTGACCTACTTTAGTTACTTAAGTATTAACAACTGTGCTAAGTAAGTAATTAATAAATTAAGTAGCTGTAAACAATCAAATAATAAAGTCAGTGAGTTGTTAGACCTCGTTTATGAAGTCACAAAATTAAAGACGTTATTACACTAGCTTCAAATAATAAACTATGAAAGCATTTAGTTTTAGGGCTGATTTTTCCAATGCCAGATATTTTTTATTAGTTGAATAAAATTGACGTCTGACCGATTTTGTATGGAAGAAATGTCAAAAATACAAAATTATTTGTTGGATAATATTATCTAGCATTGGAAAAATCAACCCTTAGTAAGATATTGTTATTAATTTACAGCAAGCGTCACGTTGGAACGTTCGAGTTTGTAAAGACATATAATGCCGCCTTTACGGACTTGGGGCATTTAAAAGAAGTTTATAAGAACTGAACTACTTAATTGATGTTTTCTTGTTATTATGTTACATACCTATAACTATTATATAACCTCAGATAAATTTATAAATTAACTCTATAACAAATAATAATCGAAAATTTACATTTTCTTATACAAAAATGTAATAAGTTGCAGTCCGAATCGATAGTTCCTTAGCTATAGAAGCGTGGTCGTATAGAACTTAGATTTGAAACAATTTCCGCAGCACTGCAATGTGCTTCTATTATTTGCGTTGGAGCAGTCACGATGCCACAAAGAGAGAAAACTCGTGACGAAGCAACTTTCCAACACGTAAGACATTCCCATACGTTGAGATACTGTAGAGAAACGTATTGTTACTTTGAATTTAAATTAGTTTTAGAATTAAGTAATTTTAAAGTCAAAATTACACTCTCAAGGTTGCTTGCAAGGTACAAAACTTAAAAGGTATGGACAATGTTTGTGGTACCTTCGTTGTCTCTGATTCCATAACACAAGTATTGTAGTTACTTACTTTGGTGTGTGATGTTGTCCATATTTATACTTTGTTCCTAATTGAATTTTAATACAATAATTTTTGATTACGATACCATATCCACTTACACAGAGCTCCGTATACTAAAACGATACTTAACTTTAGGACGTTCTGAAAATCTATTTGTTGGTTCATTGAACTTTAAAGTGAAAGAGATAGCATGTCCCTTAAAGACAGCTTAAATTTGAGTGACGTTTCAGTATTAGGCCATTACAGACGTCTGTAAACCACTTAAGTAAAAAATCATTAAACTAAGCAAACTACAAATCAGTACTAAGTAATAGGTCAAAACGGCGCGTAAAATTTAACACCATCATGAATGGCTTAGAACGTTTGTTTTGAGGCCATAAAATGTATAATGAAGATTACGTAGAATGGAACCGTGATAATGTTTACGCGTATTCAGGCTCTACTTAGCACACCCCACGCTTTTTCACTGTGACTAATTGAAAATGGCCGTCTTTGGATTGTCTTGATCTGTTTCCCGCCTTATTTTGTTAGCGATACATTTTGTGTCACAATATTATAGGAATATTTTCTTACTACTATTGATAACTAACCCCCAAATTAATTGCCTATCTATATTTGTATTTTTCTCTACCGGGTATAGAGATTTGGCATCTCTGTATAAGACTTATGACAAAATTCTATCTGGAAAAACACAGGCTTGTTATTAATTTCAGTCGTTATTAAATATGTGGTAATACACACACGTTCACCCGTGATCAATTAAAATCTAGGAATTTTCCTACATTAATTTCCAGTGATTCGGGGCGTAGGTATGGCAAAAGATCATTGTAAATAAAGAGGATCTAAATACTTCAGTATGTGAATAAATTACAAGGAAAACTATTGACGTAAATAAATACTGATTAGGCGTATGTGCTATTAAGTATTAAGTTATTATAATTGTACATTTATTTAACTAAACGTAGTTGGCAATTACATTTTAGAATCATATTATACATTTAAAGGAAGTTGGTAAGTAGGTACTGCAACCGCTAAAACAAAATATTCAGAATAAATGTTCATGACTATACAATATCCAAACGCGGATAAAAAGAAAAAGAAATACATTCATAGGTAGATCATAACAGACTTCAAACTTTTTACTTAAATTCCATTTTTAGGGCTCCGTATCTCAAAAGAGAAAAACGAACTCCTATAGAATAACTTTGTTGTTTGTCTGTCTGTCAAGATTTTGTTTTAGAAACGTGTGTCATGTTGCAAATAATATCAAATACTTAGGTCTACGGGCCCTTGATGCAATATAAAAATTCAAGCTTCAATCTATATTTGAATGCAAACTCAATAAAAAAATACAGGTATGGCTTTTTATACATTTGCAAAGAAACTGATATAGGTATTGGAAACTCCCCATCAAAACAAAAACATGAAATTCAGCATTATACTAGGTTTAACGTCACGGGTAAATAAAAAAAAAACTTTTGTAACAATTAAAAAGTTATATTTACAGTTATATATTTTTGGATCCTTAACCGCGACGGCTGGCAAACTTTGTGCGGAACCCTCAATGCACTAGTCAGACTCGCACTAATCCAGTTTTTTTCTTTGAACTCGCAATACGACAACGTTGTTTTATTTTACATTTTCTTTTGTATATCGTTAAACTGCCACAAAGTTATTGTGCTACTCATTTTTACAGCCCATAAAAAAGCAGAAGCGTCTGAATACATTCATAATCAGATACAAAATCTACAAAGCAAAGGCAACTGCCAAAGTGCCTATTACGTGTTTTTATTTTTTTTGTACGCACTCGTGCTTAGGTAGTGGGTACGTATATTCGGGTAAGAATTACTTATTAAGAATTTTCTGAACTCCTTTTAAAAATGTGAGTCACGTATTTTAGGTACTTTCCGAGTCACAGGTATTTTATTCATGTACGCAGTGTTTGTTAATAATATGCACGAAAAATGTTCTCATTTTAACTGTAAAACATCGGTTTTATTTCTACCCATTCAGTCTTCCTTAAATAGCAAGATAAAAATCGTCTAAAAAAAAGATGTATGTACGTATAGTTTACTTGAAGTATATTTTTTTAAGTAACGGAATTTGTTAATTGTTTAATAATAACAGTTTATACGAATCACAAAGAGACCAGAGGACTCAAAAGTTTGCCACGACAGTCAGACTTTATTTTTAAATGTCTGCAGGGCATTAATGGCATGACTGAAAAAAAAAACATCTTATTGGCTAACTTACAAATAATTAAGAGAGCACACACACTAATCCGCATCACCAAATATTGTATACCTACCTAGGCTTGGCGAAATATGCTATGCTATAGCTATACGTGTTATGTATATTCAGCATTTTCTTTCAAAATACAGTAAAATAATTTATTCAGCAAAAAGAAACAAACAGACTTGGCATAAAGTAATATTTTACAATTCCTTGGAGATTCTTTGATTATTAAATGTAGCAAGTTTTGTCTCTAGAGGACGAAAGGTTTATGATAATCAAAAAGGATTTCACCAATTTTATAAGGATGCAAATTGGAAAGGTCGGATATTGTGACTGGTTGGTAGAAAAAGCTTTCTACACTTAACTCAATAAGAGTAATTTAATCATTATTTTTTTATTTAAAGCTTCCGTTGATATTCAGTTGTTTTTTTTATTATATACAACGAAAATCAGAAAACTTCTGAATCATGTTGTAAGGCGTGAGGGTGTTCAAAATAGACTAAGCAAATGAAATGATGTAAGTAAAATTCGATCAACAAATCAACCTTAACGTAGTTAGTTAGTATCTAAATGAAATGTAGGTCAATTTGGGTCATGATTTCCGTTTAGTCAGTGTTCAGTATCTAGGTTTCGGTGAGGGTTGAAGAGTTGAAAGCTGGACGTGGGCGAGGAATCAAATTGTCTGCGTGGGCCTAACATGCCTGTCAAAATGTTAGCCCGCGCCCCGTCTTAATTGAAACGCATTAAGGGTACATACCTAGTTTACGTATATCAAACTATTGATGAATACGATAGTTCAAAGTAAGAGTATGTTGAATAAACAAGACTCCATATGTTGTTAGTGGAAAATACCAAACTTTTTAAGAAATCTTCAAGTCATAGTATTACCTACCTACTAATCTAATAATAGGTTGATAAATATAATAAAGTAGATTATCTTATATCACCGCAATAAAATAGATTAAATATGAACATATTGTAACACTACACTTTAAAATATCTATCTACGTAAATACAATATCTAAGATATATTTATTATAAGAGTCTATGGTAGAGTCATGTTTCTATGCTGAATAAGTAATACAAGTTTCGACATAAAAATTCAACAAAGATATTTATTATAACTAACTAGCTGCCCGCCTTTGCATGGGTGGTGTGAGAGTCTCAAAACATTGTTAAACTTTTTTTTTATTTTCTTTAACATTCCCGTGGCTCCGCCGGCGTGGATGTCGGTATCGTGGCAAAAAGTAGCCTATATCCTTTCTTAGGCTCCGGACTATCTGTGTACCAAATTTCATTAAATCGGTTTAGTAGTTTTGGCGTCAAAGCGCGACAGACAAACAGACAAAGTTTCTTTCGCGTTTATAATTTAGTAAGAATATAGATAAACATTTTACAATAAAATATATAATAAAGTATAGCTGTATTAACTCGTTCATAAGTAAAATAAGTACTTGAGATCAATGTTATGTGTGAATATCTCGTTTAGTTTTCATTTTACGTTCCACTGCACTCGCTGTTGTTATTTCAGCAACATTTACTGATGAAATACTGTAATGCATTGTAAATGAAAACTGTAACAGGAACTCTGTTGAAAATTTCATTTTGTTTTTATTGCATTTTGTTTCGGTATCAAACAGAACAATGTATGACTGTATGTGGGTACCTTTATTAGGATTTTTTAGCCTAAACTTAGTATTCCAGCACGGATTACGTTAATAGTAAAAGATTCCGGTTAATTGCTGGACATAATATGATTAAGACCTCTCCAAAGGTGTGTTATAACATTATTTTTTTCCGCATTCTGTAAGAAAGCTATCTCCTTCACGTAGTACGTCTACCTATAATAAAATTAAATTTATTATAATCAAATCAAATCATTTATTTTTTTAACTAGGATAAAAAATCGTCACTTTTACAAGTCTCATCAAAATATTTTTTTTGAGCTCGCTGGATTCAACATTTCCTAACTGGCAACCCTGAGAAGAAAAATGTCGAAACAAACGCAGGCCCTTTTTAAGTTCAGACAATCGTTGTAATTTTAATATTGTGTAAATAAATGCAGGTTCTTAATTGAGCCCGTAATCTTACTGCTTAACCCATTGCGCCTAAAAAGCGTAATGTCAAGCTTATGACAATGTATATTCGAAAGTTCGGTACTCAATCACGCCGAAACGGCTCAAGGGATTTGGATGAAATTTGGTTCAGACGCAAAACGTTACCTGAATTAACATAAGATGTTTTTTACAAAGCTAAGAACTTTGAACGAGAGGATTAGATCCATTACTTATTCAAAACCTTACCTTGCTCTAGTATAAATAGCCCTAGAAGCTTAGGTGCAGAAAATATATCTCTAAGTATCAACATACTATTTAATTATTAATATCATTCGCAATTTATACTAGAAAGATTGACCTATCTTTAGTGATAACGCATTACGAAAATGAACCTAAAAGTTATGAAGTTTAGGCACATTTAAGGTAACCCCCGATGTGCTGCCTACAATACTACGATTATGAGATTGGCTAATATTCCTGCAAAAGGCCAACTTAAGGTACTTGGGTACTGAGGCTCTGTTCCACTGTAGTTAACATTCAATGCAAGTGCTGCCGGGTTATTGGAGTCCAAGCAATTATTCAACTTCGACAATACTGGCAATCTATATTACCTAATACGAGTAACTACGTGTTCGGGTAGTTGGTCACTGAGTGAGATCAATTTATTTGATTATCTGAATACATCAAGATATTGCTGGTGAGCTTAAGACGCGTTCACACAACACAATACAACTCAATAACTTGATAGTTTTTTGTGATTCATAAGTCTATATTATCTATCTTATTATTAAAATAAATTAGAACTTTAACATCTAAAAACAATCATACCCGGTAAATATATACCTAATAATATGTTAAATTTTAAAATTCAATAAGTAATTCTATAAAAATACATTGAACCAGGAAAACTCAAAAAAATAAATTGTAAATAGACGTTTATTTATAACTAGCTGTCCCCCGCGACTTTGTTCGCGTGTTTTAGTTTCAACGCTTTTTCATTTTTGCAACATTTTTCATTTATGCTCCGCTCCTATTGGTCGTAGCGTGATGTTATATAGCCTATAGCCTTCCTCAATAAACGGACTATCCAACACAAAAAGAATTATTCAATTCGAATCAGTAGTTCCTGAGATTAGCGCGTTCAAACAAACAAATAAACAAACAAACAAACAAACAAACAAACTCTTCAGCTTTATAATATTATATATTATATATTATAAGTATAGATTTTAAATACTTACATACAAACGTAACTATATATATACTCAAAACAAAACTAAAATCTTAACTAAAAACAACTCTAAACGTTACATTTAAGTATTATTTATTTACTCAAAGTTTGACCTTAATCTCCTTAGTCAAAACCTTAAACCTTTCACATGACAATGTTTGCTCAAATTTAAATCTTTGCAAATGACAATGTTTCTCCTAAACTCTCTTATACTAAATAGTTCAAGAGAAACTTGGACGGTTTAGTTTTAGGACTCCTGGCTCTCATTAATGCCGAGTGCACTCATAACATTACATGGTTAAGTCAGATCTCTGGAGTAAATACCCCTTATTACAGGTGTCATAAGACTAGCTTAATGTAATTAATTTGCGATGTTATAATCAGATTCTAGGTCAAGTTGAACTTTGAAGGAATTTTCAAATCGTGTGACATTAAAAACTAAGTAATTTGTGCAGACTAAGACAGCTAAAAGAGGAATCCCACATAAAGCTATACTTAAAATATTTATCCATAAAGGAAAAAGTTAGTGAAATATAAAATCTTATGTTCAATGTAAATCGAATACCCTGTACAGTTCACACTTTTAAGTTTTTCACTACACGGCAAAGGACATCTTTTAATATAGAGCGAATTAAAAACTTTTAAAATATTCACCGCTTTGCCGTCGCTTACTCATCGTTCTTTCGTCAAATCAGATTATTAAATAGAGAACGAAACATAATCAGGCGTAGTGGCAGGTATTAAAAGGCTATAATTCTAAACCCTGAAAAAACAAGTCTGATGTCACAGGAAATCCAATTAATACTTTTGTTCTATTCGCGCCGGCACACATCCGGAGTTTTAAACGACCACCATATTAGCTGACGCTAAACCAATACGACGCGCGACGGCGCCTTACGTCTTAACTTAAATGTAGGAAGCACTAACGACATTTCAAATAAAATGTTCCACTCTTTTCCAATGCAAGGCTGGTTTGTATACAGAGTGATGACACATGCGTGAAAATTGAAAACTTTATTTTAGTTTCTTACGTTGTATTCTAAATGACAAACGGCAGTTTAAAAGACAATTCTTACCGTACTATGATTTTCAACCTATAATTCAGCATAAATCTTTTAAATAAAATCTTGAGATTTATTTCAAGATTTATTTAAACACGTTACATGCTATAGTATGTTTTAAATTAGATTTAAAGTTGATTTTATTTATTTATTAATTAGGTTATTTAGTTAGATACTAATTAGGTACATAATTTTTATAATATATAATACTTATGTAATGATATTTAAATTTCATTTTCTTCCGCATTAAAAACAACTTTTTTATATTTATTCTTCAACAGTCACCCTGTATAATCAAGGACACTAGGCTAATGATTGATTTAGGTCGAGTGCACTATGCGTCGTATTTGCATGCTACGCCATTTTGTCGTGCTAAGCGCTCATTTGTCGCACGGCCGACATATTTATTGGATGCCTATGTATGCACTTGGGATTGCTTTAAATACTGAACAGTTACTACTGAAAATTTATGTAGACACTATAAAGTTGAAAAAATTAAGAAGCGTTTAAAAAAAAAGTTGGTCTGGACAAGTCGTTTATTTATTTTCGTCATAATCGTATTATTATATACCAAGATTATATTTAGGGAATAACAATAAAAGCATAGGTAGGTATGTCACAAAACCTTATAAAAATGTGTTAAATAATATATTTTTGTTTTTAATGTATTGTATTTTTTTTTTATTATTCCTTATTATTTTCTTCCAATATTAAGTCATACAGTGTAAATATTTAGTAAGTGCAACAAAGTTGTTAAATTGTTAAAATGCAGGTACATTTTAACAATTTAACAACTTTGTTAACAAAATACTCTCTGAATTTCATCATTATTTCAATTTTAGTTTTTTTTTATAAATAGCAATATTTCAAACGAGTGGAATCAAAACATTTGTTAGTTAATTTGCAATCTTTAGACGTAAACGTTAATGTTGCCTCCATAAATCGGTTTAATAAAAGTTGTTGTACATTCACGTTATCTACATTATTGTAAACGAAAAACCGGATTAAAATGTCGTATCGCAAAAAACATAAGTACTTATTTACCAACGAAACGAATAAAATCAACATAATATTCTGTAAAATACTAAGATAACAATTTATTATCACCAAATGCTAACAACCGCGGCAATAAAACAACTACTGACAATGGAACACCGAATTCAAGTTACTCACAAACTCACGATCCATTATCTCTTTCATAATTCTCATAACATTCCATCTGTTATTTTTGAATTAATAATAAACGAATACAAATTTATCTGTACAGATACCGCGGACGAGAGCGGCGACGAGATAGTGTGTGCTTCCTGAGCAGCTGTGACCTTATAACCCCGCACATCGACAAAATGCTTTATCACCACAACTCTATTACCAACGTATTGGCCGGCACGAAGGTTCGTTATCAGTCGCAGGCGAAACCCGACCACGTAAACATGAACATCAAATGAGTGATGAAAATTATTACCGTGACGTGTTTGTGGAATGATGTGTGATCTGTTAAGATGGGTGATCTGCTACCGAGTATACCGAGGAGTACGTTCGCAAGTGAGGTAGACGGGGGGAACTACAGCCTCGAGGGCGGGGTGTTGGAGTACGGGTCTGACGCGGAGCTGGAGGCAGTGGAGCTGTTCCGGGACTACCCCGAGCCTCTGCTGCGCTTCGCTTCTGTTTGCTGCGTGCTGTTTATGCTGGTCGGCATCCCTGGAAACCTCATCACTATTGTAGCACTCGCCAGGTGCAAAAAGGTCAGTGCTTTGGATTATTTTAGTGAAACCATTTATAATTTTGTATTTTTGCAAACGGTTTGCTCACGCGCATTCGGAATCGTCCGACAAGTTTCGAACCAAACTGAAGATTTTAATCATGAGCTAATTAACTAGCACTTAGAGTTCAAGATCCCGAAGAAACGTGCTTGCGTTATAAAACCGTTTACGAATATTATTTCTAATAAAAATTAAAGATATATTGGATAATAGGAATATCTAGATTTTACCTAACCCGGATGCAATTACGAAGTCATAAATATGAGTGTAAAGGTTAGATGATAACATCAAAATTAAAATTTGACGTGCCGTTACACAGAGCCCAACTACGTCACTTCGCGTTTTGTAAACTGCATAAAATTCCATCAAATATGATATTACTGAAAAAATCCAATAAAAAATGCAAGACGTAAAAATTTTTTATTTTCATTATTATTACGAAAAATAATTATGAAAATCATAAAATAAATAATCTTAATTTTCTAATATTATTCAACGATTTTAGTTCAATTAATCCAATAGGTTAAGCACACACTACCTGTTTATTTAAGAGCACTGTAAAATTCGATAATATAACTGAAAAAGACAAAACTATTAAATTAATAAATTTACTATGGCGGTACCATCCTTATTTGTGCTATTAGATAAGGTTTAAGATAATAATATATAATTTTACTCACAATGATAAGCTACTGTTTTGATGGTCAGTTTATAAACAGACAGACATTAGCAAATGTCTTTTCCTAATGAGATAGCGTTAAATCATTTACAAACGAAGCGACGCCGACTCAGACGTGTAAACATTGTCACTAGCTTGCTCCCCGGTGTACAGTTCAACTAGTTTTTTTTGTTTTTTTTTTTATAAATTTCGACGACATCACATACATTGCTCTGAACCCAAAGTAAGTAACTAAAGCACTTGTGTTACGGAGTTCAGAGACAACGAAGGTACTACAAATACCCAGACCCGAGACTATGTAGAAAAGGGGTTTTCTACATTGACCCGGCCGGGGATCGAACCCGGGACCTCAGAGCTGGCGACACCCTGAAAACCGGTGTGTACGCCACTCGACCACGGAGGTCGTCATTAGTTTATCAGTGTCGTCTTCTGCCTAGCCTTTTCCCAAGCTATGTTGGGGTCGGTTTCCAGTCTTACCGGATTAAGCTGAATACTGTATTATATTCTGATGGCGCGTTTACATTATTTTTTTAAACCGTATACTGCTGCAGCCCGTACTTTGTCAACGACTAATGTAAAAGGATATTCGGTTAGCCGTATTCGGTCACAGCCCGTTTTCGGTGGGAAACATTAACACATTATTTCTAAAAAAAATTAAATAACATTTGTTCATCTACTAGCAAAATTTTATAAGCAACATGCAATTTACAGATTTGCTGACTGTACAATAAAATAAATAATTGATAGCGAGCACAAACACGTATCAATATTCATTGACTAATTGTATTCGATGTCAAAATCAAATTAAGGGTTAAAATAAACTACAAAATACGTCATAGTAGTAAATAATTGTTATTCGTTTCGAAGATCATTTTCTTCATCTATATATCTATATACTTATAATAAATCTGTAGAGAGGTCAATTCTGTACATCAAATATATTTTCAAAATAACTATCAGGGGGTGATTAGTGAACGATACTGATGCCAAAAATGCAATCAGTAAAATTTTTGTCTGTCTGTCTGTCTGTCTGTCTGTCTGTCTGTATGTTCCTTATAGAAACGAAAACTACTCGACGGATTTTAACGAAACTTGGTACATTTATTCTTCATACTCCTGGGCAGGTTATAGTATACTTTTCATCACGCTACAATCAATAGGAGCAGAGCAGTGAAGGGAAATGTTGGGAAAACGGTATTTTTTAAGCTTCCGTCGCGTATGCAGCCTTAATGGTTAAAGCTACATAGAAATCATGTATGACGGAAATGTTCTACATAAAATTATCTAAAAAATATCCCACAACAGCATATGTCTATCTTTTATGGTTGACTCACAATAACACGTGTAACTCCCGATAGCTTAACAGTTCGGATATTTCTGATTATATTTGTTTACTCTTACGTTTATAATACTCTCACTCATCCCTAATTAAAAAAAGTTTACATTATTACCTATTCAATGAAAAAAGAATCATAGAAATCGGTAGAGAAACACCAAACTTATACATGAAATACGATAATAAGCCATCGCGCCGTCGCGCGTGAATACTGAATCATGCTATAAGGAATATTTTTGTGTAACGTGATATATTATATTTCCCTACTAAAATACGAAAGTAAATCTGTCTGTTACATCAAAACCACTGAACAGTGAGGAAGGACATATGCTACTTTTTTACGAAAAACGACGGAAACGCGGACGAAGTCGCTGGCAAAAGCTAGTAATTAATGAATGATTAAGGAGCTGATTTTGAGGAAGTGTAAGTTCCTATTTCATCGGACTATTTGGGTTATTTAATTCAGAGTGCTAACAGTGAACAGCGTTTGCTCACATTTTTTTTCCTGCAGTTTTACGTAGCAGCTTTGGTAATTGGACGTTACAACTGACTTATGATCTGTACGTATCTGCACATTTGACAAAGATATAATTAAGTAAAATGTAGAGCACGCATATCTAGTATGAACTGTAGGCACTAGTATCAAGTAAAATCGTATTAGTGTCAAAACAGAGCGCACCGTTTTATTAAAACTATCTGAAAAACTAATATTACCCTAATTAAACAAAAATAATCGATATTTTCGCATGAATGTCTATTACGCTCGACACAACGGGCCACTAGCGATGCCCGCGCTCTATGCTTGTCTATGTTTACTCTAAGCTGAAATATAATACTACCTAGTAAAGTGGTTGGATGTTGTATTTACCTTAATTCGATTAGAATGTCTGTCTTCGTGTTTTACACTCACAAAACTAAATTCATTTCTGACCAATGTAGCAACTACTATCTTACCTGCGAAGAGTATTATCTGTTACTTTATCGAACGTTTTTTGTTTCGCAAATTAATACTATTTATATTCATTTGTTTTGCCGGATGAAAATACATCGAGAATATATTTAAAGTCACTAATAAATAACACCGCATAAACTCTAAAAATAGAAAAACTACACCCAGTCACACTAAAGACATGATTTATTCATCAAAAGTGATAATATCGCAATAAATGGGATGAAATACTGCATACTGAGCGTAGGTCAGTGTTCCCTGCTAGTGTACACAGAAATAGCATTTAATTCACTTCTACAATAGTTTTATGCAAATAAATTCAACTTCTAAAGTAATAATATTACTGTGAATTGAGCTCTATAGAATTGAAGTTCTCGCTAAAAATATCTTTTGAAGTGAACTAGAACTTAACTGAGTGGGCAGTAATTTAAATGTTTAAAACTTCGTATTATTGAGCATTAAACTAAGTTTTCATATTTCTTACTTCATCAGCAAGTACCTATACATCTTTTGAAATAACTTTCGTTGATGTCTTCGCCTCCAAACAACACAATTTAAATGATATGATTGTGTTTTTATAATTTAAAGTATCCGCCAATGAAACCATGCTACATATAACTGTTTTTTTACAAACTCGTGAAGATGTTAAAAATACATGGCGATTGAATTGTTCTTAAATATTTGTCTTACTTTGCAGGTTCGCAACGCTACGGCCGTGTTCATTATGAACTTATCATGCTCGGACCTGCTTTTCTGTTGCTTCAACCTGCCTCTTGCCGCGTCCACCTTCTGGAGACGATCCTGGGCACACGGCAGGATCCTTTGCCGGATGTTTCCCTTGGCCAGATACGCACTGGTCGCCGTGTCTCTGTTCACAGTGCTCGCCATCACTATCAACAGATATGTCATGATTTCTCATCCAAGGCTGTACCCTAAGTGAGTATAGTTGGTTTTGCCTTTGATGTTATCGTAATTTGTGACGTAGTTTAAATACAAGGTAAATTTTAATAACAAATTGGAATATTCGTACTATTATTTTATACCAGGAAATTAACTACACTTGCGTTTCTGATTTAATAAATGAGATGTATTTTGGTCAACAGATTGTACCGACGCCAGTATCTAGCAGTAATGGTCGCCAGTACCTGGGCATTCTCATTTGGAGCGTTAATAGCAACGTGGTTAGAGAAATGGGGCAGATTTGGCTTGGATCCCACGATAGGATCTTGTTCAATACTCCCAGACAAAAACAATCGATCTCCAAAAGAATTTCTGTTCGTTGGAGCTTTCATGTTGCCTTGTTTGGCTATAGTTATATGCTATGCTCGGATATTCTGCATAGTAAGAGAAGCGGCGAGGAAATCACGAGCGCCAGCTCGGGGACGGTCTAGACCAGGCCTGGAAGACTCGGCGGTTGGATCAGCCTCAACAGCTTTAGAACGATCTCCCGGTCTAGACCAGAATGGGACCAATCACGTCGCCCCACCTCGCAGAGCACTTCTTGCTCCGCCTGCCTTGCACTGTCCCCCAACGCCAGGACCGGAGCGTTCTTCGTCTTCTGGCGTCGACACTTTAGACGGCCATGATGAAGAGTGTGCTTTAGACGCTAAACCGAGAACACCAAGTGGTGGAGAAACAGCCAAACGACTTCGGCAGGCAGCTGTCGCACTAAGGCGGTCCCCTGCATCCGTGAGACCACCTCGTCTCACAGCAAAAGACAGAAAATTACTAAAGATGATAATGGCAATAATGCTATCGTTCTGGGTTTGTTACTTACCCATAACATTAACGAAGATATTTCGCGAATTTACATCACATCCTGCTGCGAACATTGCGGGGTATATTCTAATATACTTGACGACGTGTATCAACCCCATAATATACGTGGTGATGTCGAGCGAGTACCGGCAGGCGTACAAGAACCTGCTCATGTGTCGGCGCTGGGCGTGACGTTCGCCTGGCGATGGCGTCTCCGAGAAGCGCCCGCCGTGACTAGTCGTAAATCGCTGGACAGCATGAATAACTGCAAATAATGGACACTCAAGTGCATGTGTGTAAAGACAAGTGACCATAAACTGAAGTGTTATAGTGTCAGCGATAAGTTATTGTGTATACATGTATACGTAGATGTTACGTATGTAGGCCATTTTAAAGTCGCGAACCGTCCGTGATTGTGCTTAGGGGTGAGATGAGAGCAATTAGAATGTTTTTATACTGTAGTAGTTTTATAAAGCCGTAGTGGTATCTTGTAAATATAACTTTTCTAATACTTAAATAATCTCTTATATAAAATACTCAATAACGATGTGCAGGATGCCTAACATCCTGTATGACTTTATTCATTATTATACAGAAATACGTGTAATTTATATTATTTATCATCAAATTCCGTGTGTTCATATCCACTAGTTTAAAAAGAATATTCAGTAGATATGTTCGCAAGTTAGCGATAGGACTACGAATATTAATCAAGTTGGAAAGCAATATTGAAGCGGTAATGAGGACATGTAAGCTTACGGGAAGAAGCGTTCTGAAGTATTATATATTAATCTTGGCCGTACCCATGACTGCTAAATTGACTCATTAAGGAAAATACAACAAAACCTATGTTAAGAACAATTATTTAGTCAATTCGTGTTCATTTGTACTGGAATGTTGACGGTTGAGTGACGTGCACCGATTGTGTTGTTAAAAATGGGTGAATATGTGAACGAAACTGTCCATGGACTGTCGTATTATGATTCTGACGCGGAGTTGGCTGCAGTAGTGCTGTTCCGTGACTACCCGGAGCCTCTGCTGCGCTTCGCTTCTGTTATCTGTGTGCTCTACATGTTGATCGGAATCCCGGGGAACCTCATCACTATCGTCGCTCTCGCCAGGTGCAAAAAGGTCAGTATTTTATTTATCCTACATCCATACATTAAATACCTCTTTTTGGAAGACGTCAATAGACATAAATATGATCATAAATAATTTCTTGGTAGTCTTTAAAATGGGTTTTATCTGAATTTGTCCGTTAATTTTAAATACTTTCTTATCGCTAAAATAACGTCTTTAAGACAAACGTTTCGTTCAATTTAGACTTTGTAAATGAAATAAGATATGATTTGATAGGCATTGTACTGTTTGTTGAACACAAATAGGGTCACGTGAAAAAAAAATACAGCATTAAAATTCAAATAATATTATGTTATTATATTATAATTATACAAAATATTATTATAAACTCTTCATTAATCCTGCTTCAGTACTCTACCCACTACACAACGGTTAATGTGTTTAATTTATTAGTTAACAATTCGAAATACAGACATTTACATTGTTGCGGGATTATTCCCGTGTTTGATTACTTCATTTCTGCTTTATGGTGACTAATGCGTTGATTAGGAATGTTACAAATGTTGAATGTTAAAACACCTGTTAAGATAACTTACAGGCAAAGCTATGTACCTATTTAAGATTGATCTAAACAACAAATTTATATATACGTAAAATTAATTAAAAAAGTAACAAAATACATAACAAGAATATGTATATAGATGTATAATGTGTACCTTGTTCATATTTTGTTTACATGAGTGCACAATCGTACACTCATGCAAACTATCGGCTTAAAGTCTTATGTTTTTGGGACCTAACCTATTGTTACCTATACATACAATACTCCGCATGAGAACGGACGACGAAGTACATCACCGCAGCTTAAACCACGAGACAAATGAAACAATATATTTGTAGCAACATTCTGTATTCTCGAGAACAAAGTTTGCATAAATGCCGTTGACCCGTCAAACGTAGGCGGGCGACAAATATGACATGATGTGACAAATACGATCATACATTATTGTCTCACTAGAAAGTTTGTTTTAGAACATGAATTGGCTAAACTTTTAAATATCATTAATCACAGCATATTTACATTCATTGAGTTTCACTAGTAATTACACATTATTGTAAAAAAAACGACTTCAACTTTAAAATAATAAAACCAATAAATACACAATTTTACGCATTTTCTTTATTGAAATGACGATAAAGATATTTTTATTTAAAGCCCAAATACTGGACCAATTAAAATAAAATTTATTTTGGATTAGGCACCACCTTTTTTAAATCGAGATACAGTTGCAATCGAAACGTAGCTATATCACGTATAAAACATACAAAAAAACATATTAGAAATATACGACTCAAAAACGGAGCTTTCATTTTTCTGTTGCCTCTCAATGACTATTCGACATTTGGCAAGGTCCCATCAATCTAGTACTATCGCGATATTTTATAAAAACGATTCTGCAACTTTTTTTCAATTTATAGCCAAGTAAAGTAAAATACATCTCTTTAGTAATGACTCAAAATAAAACGTAAATAAAGAATCCCACAAAATTAATAAATAAAAAGCAGCAGACTTTTTATTAGCATGACGTGGGATGATATTAATTAAAGTGTGTAACAAGTCCCAAAAGAGATTAGAGCCTTTATAAAGTTGAGACTGGCTTATTGAACACTGCACCTAAACAATGAAGATTTTTAAAAAATGAATTTCCATTTTTTATTTAAATGTAAGAGAGCTCAACCGAGATTTGGTTGCCGGCCCTTGAAAGTGGTACCTAATTACACTATATTAAAGCTAATAAACTTATTTGACTTTCTGCATTTGCAATTATAATCACTATATAATAAGAATACTGAGCCTTTTATTCGCAAACTTGTAACATGGCATGGCAAAGTATGAAAATTTCTTTGTTACTGATTCCCAAGCAGACCTGCACTCAGAAGATAAAACTAAACAAATGTGGGTATGTAATATTGTTCCTCACGGAGTGTCATTGACCCTTTCTTTCTGAAACTTTTCCCTTAGGTGTGCTGAATCGCGAAATGTGTTTTAGTAAAGAGAATACATCGGCACTGTATAGGTACATGTAAGAGATAGATAAGGACGTCTATGTATATCTACATCTATCTCTTGTTGAGCTGGTTTGTCTTACGTATCTATCATTTCGTCGGATCGTGAAATATTTAACGAGAAAATCTTCTCGTTAAGATGACTTTCAATGGTTATTGATACTTAACATAAAAATAACAGTTTCCTATAAATAAACCTCGTATATCCATGTTAATCTAAATATTAATTTTTTATCGTTCTTTCTTGAAAAATAAATATTATTCACTATTTCTTTACTCCGGAATTCACATTAACGAAAATTCAATTGTACTGGTAAAATAGCAAACTTACAATAATACCATTATACCTCAGTACTGAATAACAAAAGAAACATAAAACATGGATATAAAATATTCATACGCAAGATCTATCCATCGATTTATATTTTTTTACATTATAACGGTTCGTCTACATTATATGCAACTGATAAAATGAGGTCAATGATTTGTTTCATATTGCAGTTATTACTATAATGGTGTTTCCATTGCGGTTTTATGTGCGTACAGGTACTCAGATTATCCCACTAGAAGTATACAGGAAAATCTACCAACCCATTGTCTAAGTCAATTGTAAAATGGATTTGTTATTGCACAATTTATACTCATATATTGAGTTGAACTATTAAAACTCTATGGTTAAACATTTGAGTGTATGGATTATTTAAATTAAAAGCTACCATTTGTATTTTTATAAAAAAAAAAAAAAACTTTTTTTAAACTTCTAATATTTCCTAAAACAAAGACTAACATCATTTTTAATCCATACTAATATTAAATTGCGAAAGTAATTCTGTCCGTCTGTCTGTAGCGCTATCACGGCTAAAATACTGAACAGATTTTGATGAAACTTGGTATGGGGTAAAATTGCATCCCGAGAAAGGACATAGGCTACTTTTTGCCGCGATAACTCACACCCACGCAGGCCGGAGCCGCGGGCAACAGCTAGTTTTATATATCATCTGTCTTGTAAAACAAATATTTATAAATATAAACTGACTTCTACAATTAATCTAATATTGACTTTAGTCTAGGACTATCAAGCCAGACACAATAAAAAAATAATACAAATTCACTAAATGTGTATTAGAAGCAAAGTAAATATTATTATTAGAAAAATAACATTTAAAAGCTGACTACAGTCACGTACAAACATGCGTTGTATAAAACAAATGAAGGCGCATTTCGCTTACTTAATACATTATGTTATTTATTTACGGTCCCACTATTTTCCTGTAGAGTAGTAGTATCATAGACATTATTTACCAGAATTAAGCCAAAAAATTTAATTTTCTATTGGTTTTTGATATACAACAAATTCTGAAACGCTTTTGTTTATGTATGTTTTTTTTTCCTTTTATCTGGTATTCATCTGCTGTATATGTAGTGACTTTGTGTTAGTATAATGTAATTACAAGTATAGTGTTAGTATAATGTAATTCAGAATTAACCTTATAAGTAATAAATGTCAAAATAATGTTATTAATTATCTTACTTTTCTATTTATTATTTTTTTGTATAAGTGGTGGCCTACCTGGTTAAATGGTTTTTCCCTTGCAAAAAGGTGACCCCTTTTCATTAACCACGAAGAAAAAAATATGAAAAAGTATGAATAACAATTGTTTACTTTAACATATTAATATACACAATTGTTTACTTTAACATATATCCTCTTTTCGGAAGACGTCAATAAACATAAATATGATGATAAATAATTTCTTTGTATTCTTTAATATGAATTTGTCCGTTAATTTTAAATACTTTCTTATTGCTTACACATTACAGGTTTTTCCCTTGCAAAGGTTACCCCTTTTCATTAACCACATTTACTTTAACATAAATAAACAATAATTATTAAATGTAAATCCCATAACCGGCCAGTGTGACGGTGGTTATGACCAGTTTATTATAATATTGACGTCACCAATACACCGATAACAAATACGTATATATAACGAGTACCTACGTAGGAACGAATGTCCAATTACTGAAATTCATTTCAATAATTTAATGGGCAATTATTTGATCATCGTAATTCGTAGAACGATGATTTTTTTCACAGTATATGACGACCTTTTATAAGTTAATGGTAATCATTCAATTCAATTATACTACTGCAAATTGAACTGCATACTTGTTTCTAGAAAGTCTTTATCTCAGGAAGGCAACCAACCAAGCATTGAATTGGATAAATTGGACCAGTGATTTCAGTTAGCGATTACGGCAAACCAATTATTATTTAACATAATTCTGTTGTTATAAACGTGGTCACAATATCCTCAAATATGTTATTCTGTTACAGGTCCGCAACGCTACCGCAATATTCATCATCAACCTCTCCTTCTCTGACCTTCTGTTCAGCTGCTTCATTCTTCCTCTAGCTGCCTCTACGTTCTGGAACCGGTCATGGACACACGGGAAGGTCCTGTGCCATATGTTCCCATTGGCGAGATATGCTCTGGTTGCTGTGTCGCTGTTTACCGTCCTCGCTATAACACTCAACAGATATGTCATGATCTCACATCCACAGCTTTATCCTAAGTAAGTGCATAAAGACTTTTTATATTTCTATTTCCAATTAGGATAGGTATACTTAAACAGTCGAACTTAACACAAGTAAGAATGAAATTTCAAATTCTGTCTTCTGTAAACACGTCAGATTTATTATGCTAGTCATATCATAGACAAAAGCATTCTAAAATAAGTCTACCAGAATTAATTTTAAATGATGTTTGTTATTATTAACTTTGGAAATTTTCCTTGTCAACAGATTATACACGAAAACATACTTGTACCTGATGATAGCAAGTATTTGGTTATTCTCTTTTGGAGCGCTACTACCTACAAGTCTAGAAGCTTGGGGCCAATTCAGTTTAGATCACATCACAGGCTCTTGCACCATTATACCTGATGAAAACCAGTCATCGCCGAAGAAACTTCTCTTCATCGTAGCTTTCATGCTTCCTAGTATAGCAATCATCCTGTGCTATGCTCGAATACTATGGATAGTTCGAAAAACGGCAAAAAAATCACAAAGTCCACCTTCCAAAGAAATGAGGACCTTAAGCATGAGTACCGCGACAATACAGACAATAAATTTAGACAAAAGACGACCACATACCGCTCACTTTCCAATGAACTGCTTCATACAAACAGGAGCTGAGCTATCATCTTCTTGCGAAAGTTCTGTCCAAGAAAATTTAGAGAAACAAGTAATTACCCCTGAAATTAAAACCCGGACACTAGGCAATGAGCCTAGGACCTTCCGACAAAGTATTGTAGCTACAATGCGGTGGACGACTACACCTAAGCCACGTCTCCCTACGAAGAAAGACAAGAAGCTATTGACAATGATTGTGGCAATAATGGTCTCTTTTTGCGTCTGCCATTTACCGATCACGTTGGCAAAGACCATTTTCTTAGAATACACTTCTCATCCACTTGCGAACGTAGTGGGATACGTCCTTATTTACATAACCACGTGTGTGAACCCTATTATTTATGTAGTATTGTCCAGTGAATACAGACAGGCATACAAGAACCTTCTTAAATGTGGACGGTGAACATTTTGGATGCTTAAATTAGAATATTCAGAACAGATTAAGTAAATAGCTGTCCATGACCTGCTTAGTCAAAGTGGAATAAACAGATGGATTTGGTATGGATTACGTAAAAGTGTGGATTATTTTCCATAAATGAAATAAAAAGTTTATTGCTTGCGATTATGCTTCTAGTGAGCAGTTTTAGCGTTCAAAGCACAATTGTTACATTCCAACAAACTAATATTGCTTTTATCAAAATACACCTTTCAGCTTCCTAAGTCAATACAAGTCGATTCTACTATTATATCCGTAGTTATATGTGATCGTTATGTAAATATCTAACATTAAGCTTTAGCAATAAATATTTTAGCAAAGATAAAGATCTTTAGATACTAAGATTAGAAAGCAATCAATTTACTCTAAAGATTAATGTATGGAAATGTTAAAAATATAAGTATTTATAACTGTGAAAATAACAGTTACTTTTGCAGTTACTGATTGAAGAATTTCAAGATCAGTATAAATTGTTAGTAAGACTTTAGGCTCAATAATCAATATTTTTGCACTATTAAATGTATATTACGACGTATTTCAATCAATACTGATTGTATACTCATCTTTATTTAAAAGGAACTGAAGCTTGTTACCTCTATGTAGTTTTTACAAATCAATAATACCTATTACCATCAAATGTAATCGTTACAAATACCCACTCATGTATCTATTATAAGATTTGTACGATAAATAATAATATTCATAAGTATTACGATATACCTAAGCATTTTATATTAAGAAGATTATTGATTATATTAGTTTACGTTCTAATTAACGAAACTTCGAAGGCCTCTTAATTAAAGGTGACGATTGTTTGTCGCGGCCAGTAATGACGTGTTCTAACATTTATTGCGGTTGAAATTCTACGTAATAATTATGAAATCAGACTTCTTGCATAATGGACCCTAACCCTTGTTATTAGAATACAAAATCGTTTACAGCAAGATCAAGATGATGACAAAACCCAATATTTTTTGCGGTTCGCGTATAAATGTGCTGTTACAAATAATAGTCACCTAGTCAAGGCGTTTCGTACTAGTGTACAATATCAATGTGTGATATTATTGTAAATAAGAAGGATGTCAAAGACATTGAAAAAGTTTCGATAACGATTAATATTGAATCGATGAAGGTGCTGTTACATTCGATTGAAGCTGAATAATACAGATTTGGACAAAGAATGAAGTAACTGATAGAATTGGTATTAATCGCGATAATATTCATAGATAAAACAGACAAGTAAACATTGTTTATAAAAAAAAAATGACTTAAATATGGCAGCGATTCGCTTCAACTTATTATTAGTTAAATCATACATACATAGCTTTAGAAATATAAACGACATTGACAGCGCTTTGATTCGAAAATATTAAAACACAAATTAAAAGGCGACCATTCCAAATGATTGTCTGTTTTTGACGAAATATTGAAATGTTACTAGTATTTAGAATTAAATGTTTTATATAATAGAAGTATGTTATAGTTGTGAGATAAGTCGTAACCGAAGATTCCCCAAAGATATTTGTTATTATTGCCTATCTATACTCAGCAGTGGGTGATTCCTCGCTGAAATAATGAAATGATGATGATATGTTATTATTGTAATAAGGAAATTTATTTAGACAATAGAATTTCAATGTATTAATTTGTTCTAATAATAAAAAGAAATATGTATCAATTAATAGTTCATCCAATGTTTGGACAAATTGAATGTTCCGGTATGGCTCGTTTTAGGCCCTACATGTAAAATATAGGGTCAAATACCAATCTGATTAATCTTTGGCAGCAAACAAATTTGTAGAGTAATGAGTTATAAACTTTGACATGGGTCTGATAGGATTAATTTTGTTACGATCTAATAAGAAACACATATACAAATTGTAGAGCTCGGACTTTGAGAAATGCTACTCAGAGGGTCGACTATTGATTTAAACATCTGAATCACTTTGCTGTTTTAATTTAGATAATGTGACGAAGTATCTCCTCCATACATTCAATAGAATTATTTATTAAACAAAATAAAATCGGTATCTCAAGCGCTTTTAGAGATATGAAACAAAAGTCGGCTCTCCAATTAAAACAATTAATGTATAAATTCACTACGTTCTGATAATTTTAAATACTTCAAGTTAACTGTTACTGCTTCTATTCCATAACTCTGAAAAACTAAAATTTAATAAAAAAATCTATATTAAGTATCACAATACAGAACTGTAATTCCTGGTTTAATAGTTTTTTAACCGTAACTTTAATTCGGTAAGTTCCGATGTAATAGGTTCCAGGTAATACCCGCAGCGGTATTACCTGACTTGCAAAAGCGAAGCGATAGGATTTGACAAAGGAAATTATGCAGTTATTGCTGTCAAATTTGTAATTTGTATGCCGTAAAGCGATAGGTAATACGAATTATCATTTGACAGCAATAATTGTACAATTTACGCTGTCAAATTCCATCGCTTTGTATTCGCAAGTTAGCTATTACCGCTACGGGTTTTGCAAGAATTGCACCAATGTGTATATATATATACTTTTAATTTAGTTAAAAATATAAAATGATTCAAGCGTGTAAAATATATTTTAATACGAATAGAGATAATTATGTTAATTTATTTCTTTAATTTAAGTTTAAGCACGGGTTATTACAAAATCACTGTCCATCTACAAATTAAATATTTACTTTAACTTATATTTTATAAAGGATTTTTGAGCATACCATGAAGTTATTTTGCCTATTAGATACAATACGGATCATTTGGCCCTAAGATTGATGTCTGTCTATTGAGTTATACAATTGATTGAATCGGCAATTCTCAATCGGCACGCAATCTGCAAGATTGATCTAATAATACTTATGCAGGTCACGACGTCTATTACTGGGACGACTCCATGAATTGCTTTCCGAAATGGCCGTAGTTAATGAAATGGTTATGTCTGTAGGCGTACTTTTTTAATTGAAGTTCCAAATTAAAAGTTTAAAAAGTATAATCTATCTTATAAATAAAAAAATAAAAATATATTTTAATTTTAATTATGAATATTTTCGGCCAGTCTTTTCAACAGAGCATGGTAGGTTTTTTTTCTAAATGATTCTTGTAATTCATCCAACAGTGATTATGTAAAAGCTCATGCGTCTAAGAACTGTTATTAAATACTCTTTTGTATGACATGTGTAAGAACGTAAGCGAAACACCAAGACGTGTAGGTACCAAAGAACCAACGACCGGGGCCATAACCCTTAAGCCATTGTACTTACCAAAGATATAACTAAAATAAATCATAAAACTACTAAATTCCTATATTTTATTTTATTACCTCTCCTTTTGAAAGTGAGTGTACAAATTCCGGGTCATTATACCTTCTGCTTATTTTAATGACTGTCCAATCGCTACATCTGGCCAGAGTTTTTCCTGATTTCTAGAGCATTGATTTTATTGCTCATACAAACATACAAAAACAAGATGAAAAAATACTAAGTTTGTGGGAAATATATCCTATTTCTTCAAACATAAGAATCACTTTTAATAAATTAAGGCGTCATTATCAACCATTTACTAACTGTCTGAACTTATACAAATGTTGTAACGAATAATGATGTCGTTTCCATAAAATTCTTGTATAAAAACTCGACACTCAAAGAAAAATGGAAGTTTAAAATAATAAATTGGACGACCGACGAACTTGGAGAGTTTTAAGGGCCAATTCTCAGGAACAGCTGCAGATCGCCATTTAAAGAAGTTAAAAACGTGGCACCAAAAGATAAGGGAAGAAATGACGAGCCCTAATATTTTAGGTGCCGTTTAATTTGTCCACAAAATAACGAATAAAATACCTACAAATTGTTGAATTTCTCAGCATGGCACATAATTTATTTGGGCCCTTGAGAGACCTTTTCATAAGTACGTATTTTAGAATGTTTTATCGGTACTGCCAACATCAAAATAAAATTTGTATAATAACTTTCGTGTGGAGTATTCATAATTATTTTGAACAAAACGGTTTACTCACGCACATTCTCGGGATCGCCCGTCAATAGGTGTCCCTAATCATGAGTTAATCATGAGTTCGACTCACGACACCACCGCCGCTGCGTCAGTTCATGATCAGGGTCTCTTATTGAGTCTGAAACTAATCGGGCGATCCCGAGAATATGCGTGAGTAAACCGTTTTGTTCTAAATAAACAAAATGAAATTATGAAAAACAGTATATTAAAATTAGGTATACAGATTTGGATATAAAAACTGTAAATCATCTACCTATATCTTACCTTTTGTTATACAATAAACTTATATGTATATTGGACTGAAGGTCCACTATCTCTAAAATTTACAAATTTGTTTTACTAAATGACTATCGCACGAATAGATCGATGCCTTAGGTTATGCCGAGCTAAGTGTGGTCGTATCTCTCTCTTGAATGGGTGATCGTTCCCTACAAATTGACAGCTCTTGCGTCTGCAAAGATTTAATAGACAGAGTCAGTTTAAAGGATTTTAAGTTAAAGTTTAAAATCTTTGTCTTTATAATAGCAACAGTTATTTGCTTTTCGAAAAATGATAACAAATAGAATACTGGATCGATTATTTTAAACTAGTATATAGTAGTAGTGACTATACGGGTATTTTAATATCATTTATGGACCTATAAATAAAAATCAATTACCACATGTATGACGGAGCATCAGTTAAGAACAGGTCAACCGATTTATCTGTTTTTTTAATGTGTTTGTAATACTCAATACCTTTATTGCAAACCATGAGTTCTATAAAAACCGGTGGATTTAACAATGTAAGGGATTTATGGACCCTGTTGAGCACAGCAAAAAGTTAGGACAGAGGGCTTACCACTAAATTACAATTAAGATATTTAACTTACTCTTAATTATGTACACCTGTTACTTAGTAGCTAGTACTCCTTTTTAATATAGTTAAGAAACACTAAGTTTAATTTAAATATAGTTTGTATAACATTATTTATTTACTCTAAATATTTCACTTTAAATTTACAAACAAGACTCAGTACCAATTTACACATACACAATATGTTATACCCATGTCTATACAATATTATTATAATTACACATATTTTTTTGACTCTAAGGTAGGATTATTAAATTATGGAAAGTTTGCATGAATGATAAGTCAGCGAGAAATGTAGAAAAAAAATGTGACATCGCGTTTTTGTAAAGATTGACTGGATAACGATTGTCGGGTCAGCTAGTTACCAATTAATTGAACTCGGCTATCAGACAAGCGAATATATGTGACGAGTAAAAGATAGGTCAAAATAAAGTTATAGAGGTCGCAAAAGATGTTCAATGACGGATTTTAATGTCAACTAAAATCTAAAAAGAAAATGAGGATAGGGACGCAAGCCGAGCCGTCACGTAACTGGGTCAATTAATTTGCCAATGCCGAAAATAGACGTTTTTTCCTACACCGTGTTATGTAAGAACTCCGAAGTAGTAAGAAATTGACCCTACCAGAATGGCATTGAATTACACCGCTAATGGACTGCCCGGGGCCCTACGCATGTTTTATTCAATAACTAGTATCTCCCACTCACCTTGCAAAATATTCGATGTGTGAGAATTATGAAGGGTTTTGGGATACTGATGACGAGGTTACATATTCGAGTGATCAATACTGCCCGAGGATATAATAATATATTGTACCTACATGTAACAAAAGGATAATATTCGTTATTTATTACGCATTCACGCCTGTGTAGCCAATACTTGTGATTAAATACAAATAGTGTAGAGGAAATATTTAAACGTCTGGCAGGACTCGAAACTTTTTTTTTTTGTTTGGGCGGGGGAATCCTCATGGACACCCGCTCACTGGGGGGAGCGAACGGGTAGTGTCAGACTCTTACTGACTAAGTCCTGCGACTACTGGTTCAACTCACCAGTCGCTTAACTAACGGTTGGTAAAGCAATTTTTTTCCTTTCTACTATTTGTGTTCAATTACAAACAAAAGTATCATTGTATGCCAGTCGTTAACTTATTTGCTACTTTTGTTTAAGTAGGTACTTGCATGAGGTTACTAAGTTAAATTGATTTTTCACGCACATTTTTTATTTATTCTCAAGAAAAACTCTGAAATTAGTTTAGCCGTAAATAAAGAGTTGGCCAGTTTAAATTGTTTGTATCACAAACTAATAACTATCTAAACTTCTAAAATTATTGAATATCGTTTTAGACAGTTCATGATTTAAAAACTACTTTTCCACCGTATTTCTTCGAGTTTAAAGCTAAGTTATGAACGCTTAACTGAGCTTTGAATAACTTTAAAGATTAGGTTTGCTTTTTGCAAAAGATATTCTAATAAATAAGCCAGGCTTACTTACCACTGCTTAATTATAAAAATCAGTAACCAACTCTTATTTTTAGCTTAATTTTTATCATACATAAATACTTCGTATAGAAGCCAAGACACTGAAAAGGGGCAAAAGCAGCTAATAATAATAATCAGGAACTTTCCAATATCCGAACAAAACAAAATAAAAAAAGTAGTCATGAATAAGGCTACAATCAACGATGAAAGGGAACTAAGGAATCGAACCATTTCTATTTTTATATTTCTAGGGACAATGGAAACCACATAAAACCGTCAGTAGTTCTAGCTCAGTAAAATTTTAGTGCTATAGTATTTGCGTTTCAGCGAAATAATACGAATATCCCGAATGTTCCCGACTTGGGAGACCTAAATCGTTGTTATCTCAATGTAGATGTCGATATCTCTCGGTCAATTGAATACTAAGAGATCTCGCTCTCTACATTTCGAGTTCCTATACAAAATATTGTAAGTTATAGGTTTTACTTCTGTAGTGAGGTTAGGTGGATAACTGCACTATTTTATTAATAACATACCTTAGAGAAAAAATAGGTAAACTATAGAGTCACATAGTAGGCACTATATATGAACAAGTAAAATCGTGAAATTTGTGTCAAAACTCGCCGTTATATTAAAACTCTCTCAAAACCTAATATTACCCTAACCGTATCAAAACCATCTTTATTTTTTGCTTAACGTCTGTCGTCGCACAAAAAATAGAGCGCTGTACTTTTATCTAATAACTAGCTGTCCCCCGCGACTTTGTTCGCGTGTTTTAGTTTCAACGGTTTTTCACTTTTGCAACATTTTTCATTTATGCTCCGCTCCTATTGGTCCTAGCGTGATGTTATATAGCCTATAGCCTTCCTCAATAAACGGACTATCCAATACAAAAAGAATTTTTCAATTCGAACCAGTAGTTCCTGAGATTAGCGCGTTCAAACAAACAAACAAACAAACAAACAAACTCTTCAGCTTTATAATATTAGTATAGATTTGCTTACGCTCGGCACCAGGGACTAATGCACGAAAAACATCAAATAATTGTTGTCCTTTACAACACCACAGTAATTTCAGGCACAAATATTTATAAATCAATATTGATAAAATTATGCAATCATCCAGAGTGAATTAATTTTCCGTGGCAAAATTAAATCGAAATCATATTTCAATTTAGATTGGATTTATTTCTATCTCGTTTATTAGTTTGCTGTTTTGCAAAGATTAATTATATTTGAGCGCGTTATCAAAATAAAATAACTGGATATGAAATGTCAGTCGCAGATACAAATTTAGTTTTGGATCACTATTGCTTTGGAGATCTATGATTCGATTACGGAGAAGGGCGAAAATGGAATTGGCTTGTCTGAAAGCGAATTCAAAACAAGATTTAGATTTAAACATGATCTGAATAATGGTTAGGTATACATATCGGTATTCACGTTACCTGGAATTGACGTGTTCACACAGACCTTCTGGTATTCGATTGATGTGGGTCTTCATCTGATCCCTTCAGAAACTGATCCCTTTTTGAAGTTATAACTTGTATCCTAAAAATATTAAGTGAAAAAAAATACGCAAGATTAAGTCTTGCGTTAAGCCTATACAATAATAGGTACCTACATCAGACGTTTGAGGGGACGCGACTGAATCTTTCTCCATACAAACGTTTTCCGCTGTTTTCTGCGTAGAAAATGCTTCTACAACAATGACTTTTTTTCCCAAAAGATCTAGGTTTACTTATGCGTGCCAATATTTATTAATTTTCCCAAAACAATCACTTAAATTAATATGGCCCTCCAAAAATGCCCGTTTTTATCACCGTATTCCGACGACTATCAGACAAAAATAATAGGATTTTAAGAAAAAAAAATATAGTAGCATAGATTACCGTACCTCTAAATTTTGATGCAAAAAATATTTCAATCAGTCCAGTTTTGGAGAAGAATACAGCAAAATAAGAAACGTCGTCGTTTTGGTCAACGATTTTGTAGGTCTAATATATCTCATAGGTAAAATCAGCCAAAGCTGCAGTTTTTCCTTACTCACTTTACGGTAGGCCGGAGGAGGGCGATGGCAATTATATTCTTTAAATACCTATTTTTCTAATTCTTCAGGAGTAGTGTTACCTATAACGTTATATATTTTTTGTGATTAATGTGAAATAATTAACTTATCTCTTATTGAAACATCAAAGCAGCTCAGACAAATAAAGCGAGACATTACCACAAAAACTACCCGCATACATGAACACAAAAACCCTCCGAAACTGATTTATCTAAAATGAAATCGGTCATTTGTCTTGTTCGTGTAAAAACGCTTCCAAATTCATTTCGGACAAAAATAAGAGCAAGTACACACGTTACGGATTTCCGATAAATGAAAACATCAGTCACCGTAATCTTTTTATCATCTACGCCTCGTATGAACGAACCTATGATTTAAACAAATTGACCAATTTATTACTTAGAAAATATTTTCACACCTAACACGAACTGTGATTTTTGGGGAGTTTCCTGACACACCTTCGATAATAAATGAGAGGAAAATTATATGAGATTGTTACGTGTAGATAGGCAGTGAACACGCTTGATGGCACACATGGGTATTTATTATCTATAATGATGTCAGTCGTTCAATATTAAATTATTACTCTGACAAATTGGATTTCCTGAGAAAGTGTGCATTAATAAAATTTGCTTCTATCTTGAAACCATAACTGTTAACAATTTTCTTGGGCTTACTACTAATTACTTAATTTGCTGGTCACAGGACTCTTCTCATGTAGAGAAGGCACGAGCATTGATCACCGCACTTGCTCACTTTCTGTGGTTGTTCGTCCACTAACGATCTATTTAAGCTCAGACACTAATAATATAAAAAGAGAAATGATTTGTATTTTTGTAAGTTTGTAACGAATAAACTCAAAAATTACTGAGCCGAATTCTTTCACCTTTAGAATGCTACATTATCCTTGAGTAAAATGGGCTTTTTTATCCCAAACTGTTTAAAAAATAAATGTTCACCCGAGCGAAACCGGGACGGGCCGCTAGTTAATTTATATAATTGTACCTAATTCAATTATTCACACATCTAAGCATGAATATTTAATTTTATATAACTATCTTCCATTTATAACTCTTGTTTTACAATATGCACATATTTTGTACGATTTCCTCGAACGAAACGTAATATAATACAAAATAATAAATGTAAATAGACAGCGAAACAGAAAAAATGTCTACAGGGAAATCTTTGTTGTCTAAGGACAATATTAAACTGTCGGAACTTCCTGCCAACAGAAAATTATATAAAGGTGAACGAGGGATAGTAAAAGTATAGAACTATTATCCCCTTAGGGAACGCTTTCCGAGAACTGTAGTTATTAATTTCATGTTTATTTGACAAGAAGACAGCTAGTTGCCAAAATAAAGCGCAACTAAAAAATTACAAGGTTTTCGTGAATAGGAAGTTGACGTTCTTTCATTTAAATGGTATGATCTTTATTAGAAAAAATAGAGTAGGTAACATGGGTATAAACATATACCTACAAAACCGTATGCGACCCCGTACCGAATACAATTGACAAATACTTGTAGTTTTTGCAGTATGACACGCTAATTTTAAACGTTATGTACCTACCTTTGCGACTTGACGTTTTAGGTTTTCTTTTTTAAGATAAGCTTGGAACAAATATGTGATGTGATTTAGTTCTTAGCTTATGTGATTTGAGTGCCCGCCACACAGGTATTAATCTCTTGAGCAGAAGTCGTAATAAAAAACGATTTTATAAATTGTCAATTGAACATGAGTACCTATGTAGCATATATGTATATAACAAGAGACAATATATAAATATACATGTGGACAACATCACAATACATTGCTCTGAACCCAAAGTTAGTAGTTACAGCACATGTGTTACGGAATCAGAGACAATGAAGGTACCACAAATACACTGACCCGAGACAATGAAGAAAAGTGGTTGGTTGGTGGACTTACCCGTCCAAGAATCATACCCTGGGATTTCAGAGCTATTTGCTCGACGACAGAGGTCGTCGATTAACCAACAATCACTTTTAACAAACACCTTTTAAATGAGCGCGCAGGAGTCGACATTTTCTTACTAACAACCCTGAAAAATAATGTCGTAACAAACTCAAGGTAAGTATATCATGTTACCCTTCTCTACTAAATTCAGTGCCTACCACAAACTTTTATATTGTGGTAGAGAAACATGCAGCCTTACCATTTTAGTACCCAATCGGTGCACTCGGAAATCGCTTCGCTGTCACATAAAAGAGTTATTGGTCCGATCTTGAACACTCTCAGCTGTTAGTCAGGCACTTACCCTGAAAAGAGTAGGTTGAGTTTTGGTCAGAACAGTTAACTTAAAGAAAAAAGAAAATGAATGATGATAAATGTATGTATTTAAACACATACTTCGCACGGGCATTAAGGGAAAATTTCAAAATTAAAAATAAATTATAAAGCCTATGTCTTGATTTTTTCTTTTATCAAAACAATAAAAAAATACAAAGATACACCGCTTTAAAGTTTCGGAGTGGGGGCTTATGACGCCACGCCTCGCTAAAAATCGCAGCGAGGAGTGACGTCGCGCGTAATTTCCGTTCTCTGTATTTTGATCATTTTTTGTTTGCAAGAAAAAAGAAAAAATACGTGTCCAATAAAATTAATTAATCTACAAGACGGACATTAAAAATTAATAGGAAACATGCCTATTCTTTTTTTTTATGTTGCTTATTGTAAGAAACAAGGTTTTAATTAAAAAAAATACAGAAAAATGTATGGAAATGTTTTGAAATCGCACACCAACCGTGCGAAGTCGGGGCGCGCAGTTTTGTATAGTAGCGTTGATTTCTGTTTTCATTCTAACCAAAGGTAATAAAGGCAAGATATATCAATATTGTCAATTAACCGAACCACGGGCTGAAACATGAAACGCTACGACCCCTACATTAACTCGGCTGAACACACAGTTAATTTGCGTAACATTGCTTTGAACAATAACACGTAATCTGGTTAAATTTGATTTGATGGGTGACATTATTAATTTAGTTATGAGAACAATGAAGTTCTATGGAATACATGCCTATAATGGGGTTAAAATTTCTACAGATAACAAAAGCCGACCAATTTTTGTTAGAGATTGTACCAACCTAAAAGGTAAACTTGTATGTATTTTGTCTATGGTCGTATGGTTTGTTTTTTTATTTAATTCTGTAGTTTAGGGTTTGTAATTATAAATACAGTCAAGCTTAATTTCAGGAACAATTTCATTTCTGTAACTTTTTAATTAATAACCATTACTGTTCTTCAAAATTTATTTGACACAATTAAATGAAAATACAAATAAAATCTTTTGAACCACGCTAAATACACAAGCAAAGATAATCTCGATGGCTAGTATACAAATTAAGTCAATTATCCAATGGTCATTGAAATATTGCCAACTATTTATCTAATTAATTGACCAAGGAACTTCAAGCTCCAAGTCAATCTATTTTAGTTTTTTTTCGTTTGCTTTAATTATGAATAATTATGTATTAACCAGAAAAGCATTTTTCATTCCTTATCTTTGGTCAGCTTGCAACTACTACATTTAGTTATAATCAGAATAATAAACACACTGACTATTTGATGTTAGTCACCAACGCAATTATTATTTAGAATATCGTTTTGGTCTTATTTTGCATGTATAGGTATCTATTCACAGTCATATCAATAACTTGTTACATCATAATTATAAGTCTATAGTGAAAAAGTACAACCGACTTCATACCAAACACAAATCTATTTTTAAGAGTTTCAAGATCTTCCTTATTTACAGAATATCGATAAGTCTACTACTGATACCCAAATACATTTGATATCTAAGTAAACAGCACTAGAAACCCTCTTCACTGAGACAACACTAGACATCGACCAACATGACCGATATCTCGAACGTCTTTCCTTCAATAACCTTCATATCTCGAGTATAGGCATGACAAATATAAGTTTGCCTGAGGGTAGACGTGAAACACAGACTAAAAAAAACTAGAAGGACCGTAGGATCCCAACACAATTATATTGTAGACAAGATAATTATGTTACTTTCATAGTTACCGACGTTTCAAATCTAATCCCGGTGGATATACCACCATAATGTTGTCAAGTTTCAATAATGAATAGAACAAAAGATAGGATAAGTATGTAAGCAAAAGAGACAGACAGCAATTTGCCGTTTGCATCCACCGGCTGCCCGCGACCCTGACGATGTCTTCGGTCCACCTGCTGGCCTACCAACGCTTCGTCTTCGGGTTCGTGGTCGCCATTCGAAAACCTAATAGCAAAATATGTACATAATGATAATTATAATCGATCGAGGCTTCCTAACACATACCTATACAAAAAAAAGTTGTTTTATTTATGTATGTATGTTCGTCCACAAATATATTTATAACTAATTCGATCTAGAACATTACAGTTTATAATTTTTTACTGTTGGTGCAATTGAAAAAAAAGAGGTTGCAGTGCTTTTGTTTAAATTCCGGTACCACCGCTTTGCCAAATTTTTAGGGTTCAAAGAACCTTCTACACATTTTTATACTCTTTGACTTGTAATAAACGAGCCCCGATACCTACGTCCCCTTGGCCTTCCGATGCGATCTGCTCCCAACGATTTGTAAATTGCTCTATTAATTTAGGATCCCTTAAGATGTTATCGTCGCTGAAATATTGGAGGTGGCACATATTTTCCGGAATGGAATATTTTCGGCGATATTTTTACGCTTTGGTTTCCTTACAGGTAAATACGTCAAGTATCTGGATGAAAAACAACTTATGGCTATTCTTGAAACAAACAAAGTATGTTTTCCGTCCAATTCCATAAAATTATAAATGTAAACATATTTTCGGTTTTATACGTAGTAGGTACCCAGTAGAATTTTAAAAAATGTTTACATTAGTATTCTCGAATAATGGCGCCGATTCCCTTGTACGCTAACTAAATCAAAATTAAACCATTGATATCTTTTACTAACATACAGCGTGAGAAAAAGGACGACAACAGATAACAACTAACTTAGAAATGCCAAATTAGTTTTCGCCTTGAACATCACTGTGTTTTAGTGCACACGTTTCTCCGTGTCGGTAGATTTGTATGAGAATTTTAGTCGAAACTAAATTTGGCAGTTCTAATACTCGTATGTCCTTTTTCTAATTGTTTACAAGTGAAAAAGATACCGATGGCCTAAAATAAATTTAGTGTGGTTTTAACAGAATCGAGGCCAATGTTTATTAATACAACCCACCTATACAGTGCCTACCGAGATTTAAATCTAATAGTATCCTTATAACAAAAATAAACTTGTAAAATCCCGTCTTATGCAATCAGTGTTATATAAACTTCTGAATAAACAAAATGCGAATTGGGGCGTCCTTTACGTAATAAGATTAAGAAAGTTTAATTACAAGTTACAATGGCCCATTGTTTCATATTTTACTGAAAGGTTTAATAACTAATTACAACCGATAGACGACATTTAGATTTAATATCTATTTAAATTTACATTTTGGTTCAGATTGTGTTTATATCCCTGTATGTAGTTTAGCGATGAAACGTTAACTACTGTTATTAAGCTAAGCCTACCCTCTACTGTTCTAGGGCTCAATCCAAGACCAATAGCTAACGTTTGACTGTTTTTAATACTAATAATTAACTTACTGTATATGTAAATTACAAAGATTAAAACAAACAAACATTTCTCTCAAACATTTCTTCAAAAAATTATATAAAAATTCGAGAAACGAGAATACGTAAATGTTCTAATTAATTCGCGGAACTGTTGTTATTCTATCTAAATTGTAAATACGTTTTCAGTACCGTTCTTCTGTAATACTAAAATCTTTTAATCAAGCAGAAGCAATAGAATAAATTTATTTAGAGATACTCTCCTGAAGTAGTATCTAATCAGAATTCTGATTAGTCTTATTGCACCGAAAATATGATTAAATTAATGTGTTTCGCTTTCATTAAGACTAAAATAAATCCTAAATTCGTCTAATTTGCATCAGAATAATTATAGTAATAATAAGCTTTTGTTAGTTCGTTCTATTTGAACGCGGTCAACTCAAAAACTACCAATCGGATTTTCATATGATTTTCACCAATGGATAGTGATTTAAGAGGAACATAATACAAATGTATAATACCCTTATGTTTTGTCTACCCGTGCCAAGACGGGGTGGGTCGCTAGTAGACCAATATTTTGATAAACAGTATTTTTATTTAACATCTCTTTTCATGCTTTTTCAAAAGCCTATGAAAAACGTATATTTGAGCCATGAACATAATTAATATTATTTTGTTTACTTTACGAGTACATAATCGTGTATTCATAACTGGAACAGAAATTACTAATTAGAAGAGAACGAGATTAAAAATAAATGTTACATGACTTCGATACAAATCTTATAAATATATATTGTATTTATAATTAACGTTCATTTGCTACAAACTCTTACGTATTACTTCTTGCCATTCTCGAGTAATATAATTGGGTACTTAATACACTCGTTGACAGAACCGTCTAATTAATACAACTTTGATTTATAAATAAAAAATTGTTCCGAAATATATATTTTTTTGTATTGAACTTATAAAGAGTCAGCGATATTTTTTCTAGTATAACCGTTTTATGGAGTTTGGGACACTTTAAAGATATATAAACAGGTAAAATGATCTGCTCATATTTTATACTGGCAGCCCGCCCAGGCCGTGCACGGGTATTTTACAAAAAAATAAAAATTAAAAAATATAATATAGCCTATGTCATCCGGGGATAGTGTAGCATCCCAACAGAGAAAGAATTTTTCAAATCGGTTCAGTTGTTTCGGAGCCTATTCAATGCAAACAAACAATCAAATCTCTTTATAATATAAGTATAGAAAATGTAGGCTTACTTTGTAAAAGTTTTTACTTTTCAATATTCGTACACAATTCACAAACTCTGTATACCGTTCTTCAGTCAAATAATATGGAAGTTGAAACATTCATGTTTAACATAATAAAGTTAAAGTAGGTGAGTGGAAAAAAACCGCAAACATGAATTCGAGATTCGAGAATAATAGATTTAAGGAATTGCCTTCTTAACCTCAATTTAAAAGAAGAAACTTATTATGATTCACATTCAGAAGTAGTAGACTGAACAAAGTTGACTTGAGCTATAATTTATTTGAAAATTATACAGATTTTCTTTTTTCAATAAACTTTGCGTAACTTTATTTGTTCCCACGGCTCCATCTATTAATTTTAATTTTCCGGATGAAATGGAATGAATAAAAAATTTTGGTCAAATATTAGCAATATGAAGGTAAATCTTAGATATTTAAAGCTATGAATAATAATTCCCCCCGGTAGCCGGTCACCGCCGCCATTTTTCATGGTCACGATTAATTTATTTTTCCAATTAGGTCACGTTGTTGATTTTTCTGTCAAAAACAATCTTTGAGGAAAAGTTTGAAGACACTTCTTAGTATTCAAACGAAGCTTCGGGAACTTTAATCATACTTGGGAGAAGGAGATTAATTTTGTTTTTATTTTTTAAACCGATATTAATCCAGACCATTTCAATGGCCTAAAAACTGTTGCCTTAACGCGAAAAACAATAGGTCAGTTAAAACACGATTTAATGATTGTTATTGCTTATATGTACATAATATAACTCAAAAGTGCATAGGTACATTTTAAAATTACCCAGGGTATGGAATAAGATTTTTTTACCTACCTCTATAGGATCACTTCTTTAAAACTTATAGGGTTGGGACTTCCCGTCGACCCAGAATCGCGAAATTAGGCATGGTGCCAACTCTAACGTCAGAAGTAAAGAAAAAAAACATAAATGGTAAATTTGTAATTCTGTAACATACAAAATATGATAATGATTAGGTACCTTTATTTATACATGCATGCAAGTAATTATCAAGCATGGTTTTCCTTATAAATACATTGTTTTGATGAGTTTATAAAACATGTTTTTATGTAATTAATCTCGCAAACTTGGCACCTATTATAGATCTTCGTAAATTGGTTTTCCTTATCCGATATCACTTACAGCCAGCGAGCAATGTCGAGCAAATAAAATTTTCGGAATATTTTTGTTTTTACTAGACGGCAATATTTTCTTTTATGATTTTGATTCATTATTAAAATTAACTCGAAGTTTTTACTACTTATAAACAACCAGCTTTTGCTCGCGACTTTGTCCGCGTAAAAGACTAAAATGGTTATTGACATTTCACCGTTTTTCGAATAAAATCGAATTGAGTTTCAAACATGTGTCAAAATAAAATATAGTTTAAATCAAAAGCACTAAGGAGTATTGATATCAACTTCGATGGAAATCAGCCCCAAATAACTTTCTGCCCCTTTTTAACCCCGTTAGGCGATGAGTTTCAATAAAATACGAAACACATCGTTCATCAATTCAAAGAATTTTATGCAAAATTTTAAGTAGATTGGACCAAGGAATCACATTGTTCCCGTTTATCACCCCCTTAGGGGCTGAATTTTGGAAAAACCTTTCTTATCGGATACCTACGTCATACAAAGAACTCGCCCTCCAAGTCACCCTTCAGGTCTCTACGATCAGTGGTTTAAGGTGTGCGTTGATCCGTCAGTTATTCAGGACAAAGCATTTTATATACATAGATGTTTACTTATTGTATATATTTTTATTTTAGATAATCCCCGTAAGAAAACAAATATATTTTGGTATTTCTCATAGAGAAGAAATACCAAAAAATAAAGCAAACTACACAACACCTAATTACTGCAAATAAAGTTTAACTCAATACGACGTGACTATTTGAACCTCCTATAATTGGTTGAAATTAAAATATTGAAGCTAACATAAAATAACCTACTTTAGATAGTAAGCATATTCCAAGTAACCATATATTTTGTTAATAACAAATCTAGGATCGTCTAAATTAAGGCAGTTGACTAATTGTTTAACAGGGGCCCTAGACAAGTGGTATTTTGACAAGCGTTTACGCTGGCAGAATCGTTCAAATGTATGGACGTGACAAGTCCAAGTCACGTGACTTATCGAAACGAAATGTCATTTCTTTACATTTAAGCGATTTTTATCATCGTTAACGCTTGCCAAAATGCCACTTGTCTAGGGGGGCTGTTATCAGATTTTCTACGATACCTACAAATACCTCATAGAAGTGCGAGTTTCACTCAGTATTTACTGAAAATTGTTATATGTTTTCAGAGTTGAATGGATTAGCTAAATGATCACAACAATTAGATAGTGATCTTACCTTAGAGTATACATAGACAAGCATCTATGCTGTGAGCATCGCTAGTAGCCCTCTGTGCCGAGCGTTACTGATACGTGTATGTATTTTTCGTGACGGACTTTTATGCGAAAATATCGATCGTTCCGATATTATTAGGGTAAGATTATATTATAATAATATAATATTTTGGGACATCTAACACACGGTCATCTGATCCCAAACTAGGCAGAGCCTGTGCTATAGCAACCAGACAACTGATAAACATACTTATATATTTCTAAATACATACATATTATAGATAATTTACACCTAGACACAGAACGAATGATCGTGCTCATCACACAAAGATTCGTCCTGGGTGGGAATCGAACCCACGACCTCCGGTTCAGCAGTCAGGGTCACTAACCACGAGACCAACAGGCCCGTCGATTATGTTTTGAGATAGTTTTAATAAAACGACGCAATCTTTTTTAAACACAAATTTTACTATTTTACTGGTTTTCACTAGTGCCTACAGTTCATACTCGATATTCGCACTCTATAGTTTAATTATTTTTGAAATAAAACTACTTTTTAAACGGATTCTGTCGCGGTTTATATTGAGATTTTAGTTCCCAACGTTTCGACGCCTTTGTAGGCGTCATGGTCACGGGCAGACTGAGGTGGTATTCGTCTTGACAGTAGATTTTGTTCATTATACCTTCATATTTTTATTAATTATTTGTATTCCGACCTACGCAATATGAGCTCCCTGTGTTTTATTTATAAGATCCGTTTAAAAAGTACTTTTATTTCAATGTCTTACATTCGCTTAAACCTCAGAAAGCATTACTTATTTTTTCTCTCAGGATCTTACAGTTAGCTGGAAATAGTTTAGTACTAATTAACACAACGACTAACAAGTCTCTTTAAAATGGAAATCGTACTCATACGTCTGGTTCTAATCGTTAAGTAAGTACTTAAGGGCTTGAAACTATTTTAAAGTTGGTAAACCCAGAAGGCATTGGTCTCCCTACAACTCACTAGAGGCTTAAACTTTGTAAATTTTGCTTCTGTCATGGCTACATTTAAAATATCTCATTTACGCCTATGTTTATAAGTTTATACATTTAACTTTGGGTAGATCTCTCTCTAAGCACACACGACACTTTTAGTAGAATATTGTCCGGAGAACATCAAATCTTCATCACACTTATGTAAAATTTCTTAGAAATTCTACTGTAGTTCTCTTAAAACATGCAAAAGTAGTTACATGTTAAAACAAAACTTAATCTAACATTGGACAGATCTAGAATCTAGATACCCTTTGACGTAAAAGAAAAAAATTATTGTACAAAGGATGTATCAGATTTTTTATTTTAACTGCAATTTTAAATAACTATATAAGTCTGACAGACTAACAACTCTATCGTTCCGTTTTCAACATAACTTTTACAAACTGTACCAATTTATCCATTTTCAAACTAATTTGTAACATTCAAGTATTGTAATCTATTTAAATATACATCTATCTATATATAGTACTAGCTGTCCCCCGCGACTTTGCTCGCGTGTTTTAGTTTCACCGCTTTTTCATTTTTGCAACATTTTTCATTTATGCTCCGCTCCTATTGGTTGTAGCGTGATGTTATATAGCCTATAGCCTTCCTCAATAAACGGACTATCCAATACAAAAATAATTTTTCAATTCGAACCATTACTTTCTGAGATTAGCGCGTTCAAACAAACAAACAAACAAACTCGTCAGCTTTATAATATTAAGTATAGATACACGACATATTATTAAAATACGGGGTTCATTCTATTACGTTACTCTGTACTTAACAATACCCCATAATACCCTTTACAAACTTGATGTTGTTCAGTACAATTAATTTCAAGGTAGGCTAGTTAAGTAGGTACTCGGTTGGAGAACTACCTATTCTGTGGTCAAAGGTACGAGCCTTAATTGAAATTAAAAAGGTATAGGTCAAGTATAATTATCCTCATCACTGATACCTCTTTGTTTGTGTTGAATATCCTCGCAAAAAGGTATAAGATAATCTAAACGAAGTACTATGATTCTATAGAAATTTCGCCAGTTATTAAGCTTCCACCTTACTTCATTATAAAGTAAAATATAAAAACAAACTTTTAAATATGTTGAAAATATCCTACAAAATTTGAGCAAGAAAAATGTTTGAAAGAATAGAAAAAAAAAGAAACTGTCTGACTTAATACAAACCTCTTTAGACAAACCTAAATTACTGTACCGATACTATCACAAGCTAGCCAGATATTTCTACGAAAAACTTTTAGGAAAAAGTCTGCCTTAGACAAATAGTACCCTATTATGACAGTCCGTTTTGAATCACGAAACCCACTAATTAATAAAGTTAGGGGGAAATTTGTTACAAGAAAGTTTTTTTCGATAGGGACTTAACTCTAAATTATATTAAATAAGGTCGAATTTACTGTGCTAGTAAGTATTTGTGACAAAAAAACGGATTAGATAGATACTTCTAGATAATTCTATAAAATAATCTTGGAGAAAAAAGTCTTTGCTTTTTCAGTTCCTTTATCCATAACAATACACTCATTCAGAATCCATTTACACCACAATACGGTGTAATAAATATTAAAAAAGGTTTCTCAAAAGATATGAGAAAAAATATTAGGTTGTAATCTGAGCGAATCACGCACGATTCTATTGTGAGGATGTCCTACCCTTAATCCCGACCGTCATGCGAAGTTCAATAGTCCGACCTTGAAGTATGAATAATACAAATTGAAAATAAAAATAAAGTAAGTAAGCCGAGATACCTCCGTGCCTCAGAAAACACGTTAGCCGGTTGGTTCCGAATGTCGTGATAAGTCGTTAAGTCATTTATTATCTGACAACCAGTTTTATCAAGGAGCATCAAGTTTTTCAGTAAAATAAATTGACTGGGTGAGAAAAAGTCACTTATGTAGAATAGTGGGTGATTCGCGTAACCCCGGTCACTTACATGCGCGCAAACATTCGAACAAGGTTCGCGCGCTTTGATGTCTGTTAAAAAACGGACACAGCTTGGAAATGAAAACATTTTAAAATGTCGTCATACACTTGTGGGGTTGCGTATTCGTGTGAATGTAGTGACTAGAAACTGACACCAACATAGCTTTGGATAAGGCTAGGAAGAAGAAGATGTGAATAATACTACGCCTTGTATGTCACCATCAACTATCCAGACAACTTCACTAAGATTCTGATGCACAAAGAAGTTAATTAGGATTTATCTTTTAATAAAATCCACCATTTTAAGTTCTGCACAAATAAATACCTCTTAAAAGTCTCACTTAACTTTCTTGCCTTATCACTAACATCGTGTGGAAATCGCAGAATATTATTAAGAATAATTACTGTCTATTTTTGATTTTGGAGACATTTCTCAGCAAGTGATGTGTTTTGTTGTTTTAATCTTGAAATTTGTTATTGACGCCTTCGTAACTAAAAATTGTATATTGATTGTGTTTTTTATATGTATTGGTATTGGAAATTCATTACTTCCCGACAGCTTCCTGGCATCTGAATTTTTTATCTTTTATTTATGTTGCTTTTTATTTCCTTTTTCCTTCTATCTTGTTTTGTTTATGTTTGACTTAAGTTTTGTTTGAAGGTTTTTTATTTATTCCGTCCGTGAACTACTTTATCCTTTCTACAACCTAATTACCTTGTTTCAAAATCTAACAACATTCAGGGTTATGCTGCGATCTCATTAAAGAAATTCTCCTCAAAATATATTCTATAAATAATTGAGTATTTTCATTTGGCAGGATTGTTGACAAAACAGCACTGCTGAATTTGATACGATAAGTAAACAAACAAACAATTACGTTTTACGGTAAATACATAATCCTAACTTTAAAACACAACGCAGTACAGTTTTCAGCCAAAAATAGTCGCAGGAAAAATCTAAAAAATTACGAAAGCTTATATCAATTTAAGAATAATATAATAAAATATAGGAAAACATTGTATAATTATATGTAGTCACTATCAGCTTTACTAGCTACAATTTGTGCTTTAGTTCTTTTTATTCTTCATACTCAAACGTCCAGACGCCATTTATCAAAGTCCGAGACCGCAGCACAGCTTAATTACACGATAAAATAACAAGAGAAACAGATTATCATCGCCTATTGTTATATTAATATACTGAATGTCAGAACTGAAGTAAAGAAGTATCTGAGAATCTTATTTATTATATTGATTCCTATTTATTACATCTTATCTAAAGCTTTGGTCAATTTACTACCGATACTTAAGCGAATCGAATATAATGTATTGGTTACTGTTGCAATATATATTTATTATCAAAATGTAATAAAATTTAGAATATACTAGCAAAAATCCTGGTCTTAGACAGTCTCACATATTTTTAGTTTGACTCGAAAATACTTGAAATCTTCCTACACATGTCCCACTGCTAGGCACAGGCCTCTTCTCATGTAGAGAAGAAACGAGAATTGATCAACACGCTTGCACACTGTCTGGTTGGCTATTATAGATTAAAATTTTTGGAATTCAGGTTTCGTCACGACACAATGTTTTCCATAACCAAAAATTGTCAATGGTGTAGCAAAATAATTAAGAAAGTACATACAACTTTGAAAAAGTTGCATTAGTACTGACCTGTAGTAAGTTCGAACCTGCAACCTTGTACAACAAATTCGTTCATTATACCGCTACCACGTAAATACTTTTAAAACTAATCATTATCTAACACGTTAAATAATACTGCTCCTAAACATCAAGCTAACTCAATGAAGAAACTACTTACGAGAAAACATTTGGAAACTTGTTTACAAACGGGATCTAATTGCGCCTTATCTGTACCTACCTAACTAAACCACATTCGTTTATTTTTCCATTGCGATACACTCATCAAATAAAAAGTATTATTAAACCTTTTTTTTCAAACTGATCCTAAATACGTGCTATTACTAAATCATAGCTTGATGTGATGGCAAAAAATAAATAGCCAAGTTCATCTTTTTTTCTCATTCGTAAGCCATAAATAAAAAATACCATAACTATAAATTAAAAGTACAAGAAACGCGCGACAAAATATAGATATATGCAGATTACTTTAAAATGCTCAACAGATAGTTATCAATTATAGCTAAGAGCCATCTCATGTGTGATAATGGGTCCTTTCGTTTAAGGGCTACTTACTATGCCACAGACAGACAGACACGTCAAACTTATATCACTCATCTTTTCGGGGGTTAAAAATGATACCTCAACATTTGCGCTTCATAACGTATAAATCACGGTACAGTTGTGTACCATTACCAATACTCATCCGGTTAGATGCGGAAATTGTTTTAATCAAACTCACACACTAATACAAATTACATAACTTACGAAGCCGACAACTGAACAAACAATTGAATAGTGCCCGAATTCTGTGGCTTTAAGGCTCTACATTCAAGGATAACAAATAGTGTCTAATCCCGCCGTGGAGATTTCCTACCTCCCACTACAAGATAAACTTTGAAACATGCGGATTCCAAAACAATCTTATCTCAACGTGTTTACTTTAAGGTGCTGATAGACTGGAGCACGCCGGTTTTAAATTTGTCGAACTGAACAACGAACACAGCCAAACATCGGTACGAACATTTTTACGATCATTAGCATGAGCGAACGCTCTAGTAAATGATCTTATTCTTCACGAAGATGTGACGGAACAATGACAAAATTGCTCGGCTCGATAAAAAACAAGCAAATTTACTGTCGTTTAGCATGCATGCTCGCCAGAATGCTCGCTAAAACTCTTCCGTTTGTTAAAAAAATAATGTGATATTTTTTAGAATGCTCAAAACAATTGAATGTTCAAGTCTATCAGCACCTTTATAACACAAAGGAAAAACAAGATTATTTTGTATTTGTCATTAACTAAAACAAAACATTTTATAAATATAAAAACAGGGCTTTGTTTAGTTGTAAGTCTGTAAAAAATATTCAAAATGTTTTTGTTTCGGTGGTTATTCAAAGATTAAAGGAAAAGATACAATGGTTTCGTGATTACAAAATATAACATTAAACGTGAAAAATTGTATAGTTTTACCTAAAAAGGAATGTAAAAAAAACACAGTATTTACACAATAAAATTACGGGAATTGATGCGAAAACATGCCATGAATAAAAACATGCCAAAACAGTTAAGGTCGGAGTGTCCCAGGGAAACGATTGACTGTCTTGGAACCCGCAACGAAATTAATCAGAAGCAGTAAATAGGAGGAGTAGCAAAACTGTTTGCACTTCCCGCTATTTGCAAGCTGGAGACAAAAAGAAAACATAGGACATTGGCAAAATAAAGATAAAACAACTGAGTTAGGCCCAGTTGCCAAGCACCACGGATAAATGCATTAGCTTGCTTGAAATGACTTTTAGATAATTCTTAATAAAATAATTTAAATAATTAAAGATTTTATTTATTTCTCATAAGAACATACCAGGTTCACTTAAAATGGGATCCAATGAACTAAAAATTTACAATAATATTTTGCCTCTGGGGCGCACATATTACATTGACTTTACAAATTCTTTTAGTTTATTTTTGTATACATGGATACTGTCGCACTCTTTCACTTCCTTTGGTAAGCTATTGTACAACTGTGCTTCCTCGAACAATATCGTTTTCGTTCCATAATTGGTACGCGGGGTAATTAATTATTTTTTTCTTTGTTCCGTAAGTTACGTGTAATGATTGTTTTATGCAATTGTATATTCGTGTGTATTGATATTTGATAATACTGCTCCTAAACATGAAGCTCGGCGCAGGTTTTTTTTTTTGACATTCCTATGATTTCTAATAGGTACACATATCCCTAAGAAAACAATCACCTCATATATAATTATCTTGAAGCTAATATCATATAAAACGTGACTACAGATCCTATTCAGGTTAATGAGATACATCACCTACGTTGTAGGAACACATAACATTATTTAGCTTTTATCAGATTTCGTGGAAAATGATTCGTATGAACGCCTGATTTGTATTAAGGCAACATCGTATTTTATATGAAACACACGTATTAGGTAACTAGATGTAAATAGGTACTGATCAAGGATTTAATAATAATTTTAAGAAACCAATATTTTGCAACAAACCCCAAAAAACACTAACGCAGTTCATAATACTCTATCATCTGGCCTTTGACAAAAGAAAAAGTTCCTAACATACGAGTATATAGGTTTCAGTATTAGTTTTTTCTTCAGTACTGTTGTTAAATTGCTTTAAACTCCAACGTCGAAATATTTTTTAAACATATTAGTAAATCAGAAATTAAAAAACTATTACAATATTACAAATTGTTTATTGCTTTCTGCGGTTTACGCGAATGTCAGACATTGAAATAAAAGTCTACCCGTGTCCATGACACCAGCAAAGGGGTTAAAAAGTCGGAAACTAAAATCAAAATAAACCGCTAGTAATAGGATTTGTTTAAAAATAATCATATTTCAATTGATTAATTAATACTCTTCTTCTCGTGTCCATTTATTCTGCGAATTTCTCTCAAATATTTATGTGTAAGTACTTAGAACAAAACATACAAAATTTAACTTTAAAATAAATATTACACTACATATTTTCGTCATACACCTTTTCTAGCCAGATCCAGTGTAGCTGTTTCCAGAATTATACCAACCGAAACTTCAATGCTAGTTATCTTAAACTAGCAAGCTTCAAATACAACGGCACGTCCGTGGTAGCAACTTATTGCAAAAGTTAACCTTATTGCTTTGCAGTAAAGTCGCTGTCTGAAACTATGATATGCGGTCCACTGGATCTAACAGTAAGTACTTAGCTCCTTTAAGAAACTTTAAATCACAACGATATAGTGTTTGAAGTTATATATATATTATAGTGGTCATTTGGTGATGATTTTTATTTAAATTTTCTGAGGCAAATTTTGGAATACAAATCATTGTAATATTACTCGTTTTACATAAAACATTATGAAGAAAGTTATCGGGTTTCAAAGAACCTCTTAGCCTAAGGTCGAAAATATGTGAAAAATAAAGAGCTCTATCAACAAAAATTACTTGGTAGATAGGTGATTATGATAATTTAGCAGCAAATTTAATTTCTTTTCTTTCATGGGTTCGGAATTTTAGTCAGTTCGGTATTTTTTTGTCTTATTCAACCTTATTTTTACTATATACTAAAACCGATACACGTGTCAAATATTTTCATGTCAATAATCACTGCAAAAATTTCCAAAATTTTATAATGAAAACTCACAAAGTTACAAGCTTGTTGCCTTGCCTCGTTCTCCGCGATAACCAGGTTCACGGCGCGTGCATTACATTTCGAAAAATCTAACAGGGTGTAAAAATCGATTCGGCCATCGATCCGATTACTGATTCTGAAAAAATAGCTTCAAGTTTCATATAAAGTAAAAATAAGGTTGTAGATAACTCAGTCTGAACGCTGTTCGAAGTAGTGTCTACCATATTTTTCAACAGCCTATAAAACTGACATACGGAAATAAGAAATGCCAAAATAACTTTCATGGCAATATGTTCCTAAGTTAAAATATCGTGGAACAATGTGTCAAAAAGTGCTAGTTACGTTTCATACTCGATCTGAAAAGAGCTGACATGCCGCAAGCTGTCATAAATAAATTTTTGCCGAACAAAAGAATAACGAAATCCGCAATTTTATTTGAAGACTGAAACTGGAACTTTGAAGGAGTATGTGAAAGTTGAGAATGAATAAAAACCGATCAAGGTCGAGTCAGACTCGAAAACGAAGGGTTCCATACCTTTTAACAAGAATTAACACAAATTATATTTTTAAAAGTCTAAAAAGTCATGTATGTTTTATATACTATTCTGTTTGTCTTTATTCTTTTAAATAGAGCCACAATTGAAATACATACTCTGAGACAATTTTGATGGTCTGCCGATTACGGTTCATGAGACCCCGCTGACAGACAGTTGGATGGATAGTAGGGGTAACAGTAATAGGTTTTAAAACTATAGAGTATGCCTAACAATAAATTTTTTGTCAAAACAGAGCGCGCCGTTTTATCAAAACTATCTCAAAACCTAATATTATCGGAATTTTTGCATAAGAGTCTATCGTCGAACGGAAAATCACTTAAATCAGTAAACGAGTAAAGTACTTAAAGCTAAAAACTTGCTTACGCTCGGCACAGCGGGCCACTAGCGAATGCACATGCATTCCATGTTTATCTATGTATACTCTAAGATTCCGGCGAAAACCAACCGAACCCTAAAAAAGACAGTTTCTTTCAATAATGAGGTCGAAACGTATCAATAGTATACAAACCCGTCAGCCGTCTCGAATCCGAGCCATTGCTTTTTCACCTCACGTAGAGGTCCCCAGATCAAATTTCCCCGTAATAAATGTGGGTATTCATTCGAATTAAATGTTTTTGACCTGACCACTGGTGACGCTGAGGCTATTTATTTCGATAAGTAGATGAATTGTTTTATGCCATAGTGTGTAGGTAAGTGTTAGGTGTCGCTTACCGAATGCTGAAATGCATTACACCTATCTTTCAAGTTAAGTCTTAAAGGCGTTATCTTTAGGTATATAAATTTATTAATATATTGTATTAAATTGGTATATTTTGTTGTTCTAGTAGACGGGTTAGAAAATCTGCAAACAATAACAGAAGAAAGAATATGTTATTAAGGGTTCTTTTCTAAGAATAGAATAGAATAGAATATGTATCAAATTTGTAGTACTAAAGTGAAAAACTTGTTTTCTTGAGCGCAAAAAGCTAATTTAAAAATATAAATTCACTTCAAATTTAAATTAACTGAAAATTAAGAAAAAATATTTTTATTAAATATACGAAATTAACCAAATCAAAAACAAAATGGAAACTAGGTAGGTTAAGTACAAAATGTATATTATATGCTTTTACTAGCAATAAATATAATAATAATAAAACCTCTTTATTGTACACCAAGAAACCAGTTAACAGAAAACAACGTAACAATAGCGGGTAAAATGGGTATATACAGGGTGTTACCGAAAGGTTATATCTATCCAAAAGAGGTGAAAAGTACATCTGGCATAGAGACAGTTTACAAAATTTCAACGCAAAATGACTTCATTAAATAATTTATATCCAATTTTTGGCATAAATTATTCGACACGAAAAATCCGAACCAGACTGCTGAAGCTTCTTGCATCTTAATATTTTGAAAGTGAGGTAATAAGATAAATATATTTTTATATATAATTTTAAATGTCGTATTTTGTTTTCCTGCAAGAACAATAGAATAAAATTTTGGACACAGTTCTTTGTAAAATAATAAAAATGAGCACCGCCAGATAAAATTTCAAATTTAAGTCTTGTTAAAAAATAATTTAAATTCAATAAATCGCCTAAATAAATCCTTATAAGGCTTTTTATTCTGAACAGTATCAAGAAGGCCGGTAAATCACTAAACTTAGATCGCTAAGTCGATCCCCAGGAGGGCGTTTAGTTGCTTATTCGTTATTAATCTCAGATAAGTTCCATAGACTCAGAACTCGCTTTGTGCCGCTTAATAAATTATGTTTCGAAGCAACCGAGCGCAGATATCGTTGTATTTATGACTTACAGTAAGCAAAGAAATATTCCCCGGGGGCCATAATAAAACGGATTTTGGTTATTATTGGATAAGTTACGGGATTTTTTATGATAAGCTTTATTGTCTGGCTAGTGCTTAGGGATAATATACAATATATTAAGGCGACGACATCGTGCATCATTTAGCAAACCCCTATCTCTAAAAATCGCCAGTTGAAAACAATTTGGGCTATTTCTTCCGCAAACAATTTGAATGTTGGATTTCCGTCCAAAAAAGCTGTAACTACAAAGTTAGCCGTCATCAATCTCCGGGCAACTGAGTGAGTCCGACAATAGCGAGTGACTTGAAACCGCAACCAATTAGGGTCACGTTTCGGTTCCGTAAGCACCCTTATCGCCTTTCAATCAAGTCCAAATGATCATCAAATCAATACGTGTCTAGGCTTAGTTTAACGATGGTTCCTCGTGGTTTACATATTTCTTTTCTGATATGCGTAAAATCATATATATTTTAAGCAGTTTCTAATTAATGATAAAAACATTTTTAAGAGTCAACTGTATGGTCTCCTAATGGTTGACACTCATTAACCTCTAAATGTACTATTGTTTTGTTCGTTGATTGTATCTTTAAATGCTTAGTTTAACGGCGTGTTCCATAGTTTAAAATACACTTTAGGGTAAAATCGGGCCTTATCAAAATTTGCAGGTACAGGCGGCGCTAATTTATCAAGACAGCCCAAAATTTTGCGACACAAATATAATTCTTCATTCCATTCCATTGTTAAATTCTTAACAAGAGACTCACAATGCTCAAAATGTTTTGACTTAAATTGTCCTTCTTTTCACTGCGGGGTTCGTTGTGAAAACTCTTGAATTGTTCAAGAAAGATTTTCTTAACAATTTAAGACATGGACAAAAAAGAATTTCAAAGGGAATGATGGATTTTCCCGCTGTCTCAAGTATGCTCTTACAGGTAATTGTTGTCTCCTATTTTGCTTTCAGATTGTCCAGTCGAGATTTTAAGTTTTTTAACAGGCTAAAAGCAGAACTCAATTTTATAAACAGTTTTAAGTTGTTTGTTGTGAACATTTAAGAATCTTTTTAGTTGAGGATCATAAAAGCTTTTACTTTGAAAATGAAAGTTGACAACTCTGCAGTAGAAAAACGTTAAAGAATGAAAGTAGACGTCATTTAAATCAAACGGAACTCATTCATTTTTTTGATGGTTGGAGATTTTTTTAAATGGCTGCTTGTTTGAACTTTAAAAGTATATAAAGCCATGCATAGTAGGCGCGGTTAGAAGAATGTTCAAGTTGGACTCTTGGTAGAGACATTTATATTATATTTAGAGAATCCCTTCAAACATCAGATATGGGCCTCGAGAATTATCAATAAACCCTAATCCGACCTAGTTTGTATTCGGACCTACATACCCAAGTTGTCCCCAAATTGTTTACTAAGTTGAAAAGGCTGCTGTCCCTTCGAAGGCCGCGTCTGTGAGTCTTATTTTATAACTGTATTAAAATAATAATGCTGTTAAATCACGTTGTTTGGAAAATAAATGTACGTTCATAATTTCGTAATCATAATTACGTTAATTTGACAAACTTATTCATATTTATTTTTTTCACTCACGATTAAACCTGTTTAAACAAAATATTAAGGACTTTGTTACTTAAAATACCGATAAAATGTAACAAAGGAGGTTTAGTAAACAAACCCAAACGATCTTGTCCCGCAAATCGGTGTCCCAAAAATACAAAAAACTTTTTTAATAAAGAAATTAGCGCTTTTATAAAATGAAAAAACAAAAATGTTCCCTTTCATAATTTATCTGAAATAATACAAAACAGACGTACAAAGTTAAATAGGCCATCCGACCTATTTCTTTTTGTGATTCGTAGGCGGCGCATTTTATATGGGTTAGTTACATTGATTGATGGAAGTGAAAAGAGGACAGTTGCTTTATTGATTTATTCTGAATTTTACTCTTTGAGCAATGGACAAACAATAAGGTATAAAATAAAATACATTAATAAACCCAACACAAACATTGACTATAGATCCAGTCAAATGTAAGTAAAATATTTTATAGAAATAAATATAACTGTTTCCCGAAGTTCCGCTGGCGTGGGTGTCGGTTATCGCGGGAAAAGGTGGATTATGTCCTTTCTTAGGATCTAAGCTTACCTAATAACAAGTTTCATCAAAGTCGATTCAGCGGTTTAGCCATAAAAGTGTAACAGACAGGCAGACAGACATTGCTACTTTTGTATTTATAATATTAGTATTGAATTAGGGATGATAAGAAGATTAATTCTTAAATTCAATGGGTATTTGTTTGGGTGTCGAGAGGAAATTCTCAATTGAAGAGAGAGAGAAGTTTGCCTAAGTATCCAAGCATTATTATATAAATTTATTAGGAAACCGAATCCGAATCTAGCAGATTTTAAACGCCTAAACCGTTCTCAGAGCCGGCATCGGCAAAATCTGCACATTCAATAAACTTCCTTCAAGTAAACAAGTAATCTAATTAATAACGCTAATTAATATTTAATGAGGGGGTATACACCGCTTGCTGAAAGTATGCTGACTAATATTATACGGTCGTTAGCCTGTAAATAACAAAGTTGGGCTTCTTAAGTTAAACGTTTTGATGAATACGTTAAGCTCGAGTAACATAAAGTTTTAGGACCTGTTTAAATATTTTGTTAGGATTCAACGTTCATTTCTTTCTGCTATATAGCTGTGTTTACGCTGTATTTGATTTTGTTCGTTTAAACAATTCAAGTTCATGGTCTAATCAAAAGTAGGTTCAAACACCTACATTTGTTTTTAGTTGCTGTACCAGCAGCTCTGCCCGCTTGGATGTAGGTTATCGCAGCAAAAAGTTCAATACTATAAGGGTATTTTTTAAATAATAACACCAGCCTATAAAAGTCCCACTGCTGGGCACAGGCTTCTTCTAATATAGAGAAGGCACGAACATTGAAAAAAGAAAAAATATATAATTAGGCCCCAAGTGAGCTACACACACATATAATATCCCTAAATATAGTTAATTATAATAACACAAAAATAAATATATCATTATTCAAAAAAAAACTTTAATAAAACTAAGTCTTTTAATTTCTCGAGTATAGTATAGCATGAAAATAAAAACATAGTAAATGAGGAAAGTTATGTTGAAACCTTAATTCTCAATGCAATAAAAAACAATACCGGAATCGTTTGTTAAATTCCAGACGATGTGCTATTTTCATTTGTGTAATTTCGTTCAATTATGATAACTCAGTTATTAACTCTGGGCTACATTACGATGTGTACCATACCGTACCATATATACTGTCTATCATAAGCTCAAAAGTAGCCAATCTGTCAGTCAGTTAGCGTAAAATATTTGTTACTAGCTGACCCGGCAAACGTTGTTTTGCCATATATTAAATAAAAAAATAGGAGTTGGTGGTGGAAGGGTGAAAATTAAGTACCTACCTGCGTTACTACCCTAATTACCCACCCTACCTACCTACCTACCTATTTACTCATTCAGTCACTCACTTTTCGTATTATGAGATTGTCAATTTTTTTTAGGTTTATTTTTTCTTTCACAAGAACCTTCTCCTGACAATAACAAGCACAACAAAAAAAAGAGTTAGTGAAATCGGTCCAGCCGTTCACGCGTGATGGCGTAACCAAGGGAAATAGGGATTCATTTTTATATGTATACATGAAAAAAATTTTGTTTGCTCGGGGCCTAGACAGTAATAACTGGACCTTGATTCTACTCACCGCCACCCCTGAAATACTTGAATACCCTACCTATTGCTGATACAATCCGTAGTTAAATATTCCTCAGTTAATAATAGAGTGTTTCCCTTCTATCAACGTCGTATGGTCTCCATGGCAACAGTATCAAGGAAGATGCTATAATAATCTTACTTGAGCCCGGGATATTGGTAAATGAGTTTAATTTAAGGGTATGTTCCTTTTTTAAATACAGGAGAAACAAAAAAGTATCAAAGTTACCCACAGATTTAAAGATTTTTCTTTTATCTACAAGAGTTTTGTACGTCGCGTAGTTTTAATATTTTTATCAAATAATTTTTGTAGGTTCTTACTTAAGGTAAACTTTCTCATAATATAAAAATAATAGAAACGATAATGTCTACTTTTTTATTTTACCTGTGTAATAAAACTTTTTATAAATAACATGAGACCAACTCGGCAATTATTCATTTTACAAATTATTATTGCAAAACGTATTACCTTGTTTTAGCTCGCTGGAATAGTAATCATGGTATTAATAAACTTAATCCAAAAAGAAAACAAAACTATTCTACACACGTATTAAAGGAAAACACGTTTTTGCATACCACATCCCGTACCTGCTCATATTATAAACCTTGACACGTAAACCAGAGAATAACATATCCCTTCGCCTTATTTCATAACATTTACTACGATACATTAAAATTGATATATGTGTAACAAAATAATCCACCGTAACAGATACAAAGTAAATATTGATGACTTTACCCATTACTGTACAAAAACCGTATCAAAATATACAGGATGTGGAAATATGGATAGAGTTCCCTTTAACCTACGGAAACCTGAAGTTACACGCCATTAATTCTTCTCGAAGGTAACAAAAGATCAAGCCTGAATAACACAGGGTAACTATGTATGTCACCGGATGATTGTGAACGACGTTATTTTATAATAATGCTCGGATAATAATGGGTTGTGGAGATTAGGTAGGTAGTCGCTCAATGTAAAACACGGTATTCAGAATCCGGTGAGACTAGAAGCCAACCTCAACATAATTTAGAAAAAATGACTTCTAAAGTTGCCGTTGACAAATCATGGATTAGAGGTTTTTATATATGAGTTCTAAGGTAACCTAACACGAAAGGGTCTAGACCTGACCCTTTAAGTCTAACCTAAAAACCGAGTTCGCGTGCTAATATCAGTCCACAACATTAAAGTATTTCACATTTGGGTATTTGAATAATTGTCGTGAATTTAAGCAAAACTACAAAATAACATTCAAAAGATATCTACGATTATAAAAGTTATAAGCTTTTAAAACTTATCATCTTTTAAAACTTACTTTGTAAGTAGATGACACATGTTTTTTTTTTCTTTTTCGCAAAATGATGAATTGTACGGGGCAGCCGCAGATTATCATCAGATTTGACGATTGACGTCACATTACACATCTAGCTCTCTGTCTAATTACCCTTATTAAAATCCTTGTAACTATCTTAATATAATATGAAAGCAATTAGGGTGCAGTTTTTACAACTCATATTGATATTTATTTAAATTAAACAAAAGAAATGCCAAGACAGTTTATAATATTCCGTGACGGATTATAAACTAATAATCTTCACACTCATCCGGTAACATAGACAGTTTATAACCGTTGATAATGACAGGTACGCTGTTCGGGACATTAGCTTCGAAAATTACTCAAATACGCGTCGACTAACTGTATGTTAACTGTGATCTATAACATCTTGTAAATACTCAATGATAGGCAAGTAGGCTGCCCGGTTCGCCAACCTTACAGCCCTTCAGATCCGCTCTATTTCATCTGTTATTTATGGTTGTCCGAATACGTCCATCTTTCGGATGTCGATAATCAATTAATGGTACAGGGTAATCAATATGAAATAGATCCCAAGATTAGATGACATGAAGGGCACATGTAAGGCTTATATAGTTTACTATAATATTGAGATAAATATGGTTATTTTGCACGAACACAATAATATGTTACTGATTCTACATTTAATAAATACTTATTTAAATAAAAAATGTCATCATCATCCTGGTTTTAAGCCTCTAATGTCATCCTTTTACGAACGTTACGAATATTTATATTTTTTTCTACTTATATGTAAACCTAGAGTGGGCGTAATAATGCGGACAAAAAGGATAAAGAACGTCCCCGAGTATAAATGCATACCTATATACGCAACCAGCAGGCTAATTTGCTATAGCGGTTGTCAACTAAAGAGATAATAGCTTTACAAAAACACAGAAAATACGAATTTCGTACCATCTAACGTCGATGACCAACTAGATCACCGATGTCACCGAGGTCACCAATGTCACCCGATACAAAATTTTCATTTTTACCGTTATTTTAATTCAATGAACATCGCTTGGGTTGTCAACTGGAGATAGCATATAAGCCTTCAGGGCAGTCAACCTTGCTACCATCTTTGTTGACTAGGATAGACTCTGAACCACGACTTATGGTACTGTTTCTGTGAAATTAAGCTGATACTGACACGAAGAAGAGTGTAAATAATTCTCACATCGACCTACTAAATTGTAAATGCGAAAGTTTGGATGATTGGATGTTTGTTAGTATTTCACACAAAAACTACTAAACAGATTCAGATAGAATATGGCACATAAATAGTTTGTAACCTAAATTAACACATGGAATTGTTTATATACCGATAAGTTTGAACGGGAATTACTTGTCATAACTGATACATTATTCTTGAACAACAAACACTTTCACGAGTAATTCAATTCAAAGAGAAACTAGAGCCGGAACTTATCTTAAGACACAGCAATACATCTGACTTCTCCATAAACACCTAATATTTCGCGAGAAGCATAGACATATTTCATAAGGGAATTGAGCACGACCCTTGTAAACAAACAGAGTAGGCGCCAAAAATAAAAAAGTATCAATGACCTCTCTAGAAAAATAATTCATTATTATACAGGTGACACAAATAATCAATATTTTGAAATAGCATTACTTTTAACTTTCGATTTAATCTGCATAAATATCTTTATATATATACTAGCTGTCCCCTGCGACTTTGTCCGCGTGTTTTAGATCCAACGGATTTGCAACATTTTTCATTTATGCTCCGCTCCTTTTGGTCGCAGCGTAATGTTATATAGCTTATAGCCTTCCTAAATAAATGGGCTATCCAACATTGAAAGAATTTTTCAAATCGGACCAGCAGTTTCTGAGATTAGCGCGTTCAAACAAACAAACAAACAAACAATCTTTTCAGATTTATATAATAGTAATAATATATGTAATAAACTCTTGTCACTCTCCTGTACCTACTTATCCAATAACTTTTCCTGCCTGAATATTTAAAGGAATATTGTCAGGTAATAAAAACAAAGTTTCAATTGTTTTAAACATATAATAATATTACACAGCGACTGTAATATTCTGTGTAAACAAATGGTCGTCTTTCAATTTCCTTTGAAATCTGTTCACCTTTGAATCCATTACATTGTTTAAGTATTACAAACAAAGAGCTCATTATGCCTTGTTTATGTTACTGAACTTTACATACCAGTTACTTATAGTATAGGTTTATAGAAAAATATGACATTATTTACTTTAAACCATAAATAGTTGTTGTAGTGCTCTAGTGGTTCAATGAACAGATTTGTGTGCACAAGGTTACAGGTTCGAACCCCCAAAAGGAAAGTACCAATGTGAAAAGTTATATTTACATTTTCAATTATTCTATTCTATTCATCATTGACTATCGGTGAAGGAAAACATCGTAAGGAAACATGGATTCCAAAGATCCCGCAAAGAGCAAGTGTGATGATAAACCAATGCTCTTGTTCCTTCTCTATATGGGCCTGTGCCCAGCTGTGGGACATTTACAGGTATTATAATATTATATATATGTATATATTATATTCATTGAAATAAATGTATTTATGAATCTTTATTTATACAATCAATTAATTACTAATAGGTACTTTTACACAACTAAGAACTTAAATTAACTACATAACTAAGAATTTCATAATAAATCTATACTAATATTATAAAGCTGAAGAGTTTGTTTGTTTGTTTGTTTATTTGTTTGTTTGAACGCGCTAATCTCAGGAACTACTGGTTCGAATTGAAAAATTCTTTTTGTATTGGATAGTCCGTTTATTGAGGAAGGTTATAGGCTATATAACATCACGCTACGACCAATAGGAGCGGAGCATAAATGAAAAATGTTGCAAAAACGAAAAATCGTTGAAACTAAAATACGCGAACAAAGTCGCGGGGGACAGCTAGTGTAAAGATAAAGTAAATTAAACAAAATTGTTCAAAATTCATCGTTATCTTTTAGTCAAAAAAATTACATGTAGGTATTTTAAATTGTCAACCCGCCAGTATATTGTAAACCGGAATGGTTGTACACCAATACAATAAATACGAAACTTAATTAAATGAACGCAACATATTTAAGACCTGTATTTATCAGTTCTGTGTTTAAGACAGTAAAACAATACGTTTCTATAAAAAATCCCTAGAATATATTTATAAGACAATGATCTAATAATACTGATAGTAAAATCTTGGGACAACTCCCACATTGCCATCTGATCCCAAACTAGGCAGAACCTATGTTATGGCCACCACGCAACTGATAAACATACTTGTATATTATGTATTTCTAAATACATACATATTATTACATATTTGACTGCACGGATGGCCGAGAGGTATAGGTCACCAAGCCAATTACCTTTGTGCGCGACGTGCCGCGGGTTCGATCCCCGCATGGGACAAGCATTTGTGTGACCCACAAATGCTTGTTCCAAGTCTGGGTGTTCTTTGTGCATGTGATTTAAATGTTTGTGAAACCCCCCGCGACACAAGGATTAAATTCCTTAGTGTGGAAGTAGTTTTAAAAAAAAAAAAAAAAAATGGATAAATTTCACCCAGACACAGAACTTGATCATGCTCATCACGCAAAGATTTGTCCTGGGTGGGAATCGAACCTACGACCTTCGTTTTATCAGTCAGGATCACTTACCACTAGACCAACAGGCCAGTCAGAATTAAGTTCGTATATTAAAGAAAGCGGTCAGATAGAGTTCAATAAACTACATTTAACTATAGGTTCTTCAAATTTAGACAAATACATGTACAGTGAAACTAGTACACATATTCTAAGGAGAAGAGGGTCAAGCGCTTCAGGCAAGATAATCTCACTCGTAAACTTGCATGTCATCGCAGATGCGGTCAATAACCCTTATCTGGCTACCGATAAGCTTAGTGTGGACCACACTGTATTACCAACTTGTTTTGTTCGCTTTTCTTCTACAATTTTATTTTTTGGGTATCTTTATTGAGTTCTCAGGAAGTATATACCGAGCCCCTGTTGTCGCAGTTTGTTTGAATTATGTAAGTATTCTATATTATTACTAGCTGACATGGCTAACGTTGTTTTGCCATATAAATAAAAAAATGTGAGGTATAAAAAATAGTTTACGACTACCTACCGAATATACACAAAAAAATCATAAAAATCGGTCAAGCCGTTTTGCAGGAGTTTGGTTACAAACACTGTGACACAAGAATTTTATATAAATAGATATGAAACATATCCTGAACAACTTACCTACATTTTTTAAAGATGACGTTGCCGGCTTAAAGACGTAATTAATCAAATATGATGGATGGATACATTAAAAAAATTACAGGCTTTGTGTTTTTAACATAATTATATTCTTAGCTCGATCAATGACAAATATTTTTTCATTCATTTGTTGTCATTATCAACGTGTGTTTAGGTTCTAAATCAAATTAACGTTAAACAAAACATTTATTCTCCGTTCCCAAATAAGTAGTTAACCTAGAAAAGCAATCAAACCGCGTTAAATTCTGTCTACATCCATATTGAATCTTTTGAGCCTATTGAATGATCAATTCCTTTGTTCCATACCTCTACGGCGTAGCACCAATACAGTTACGATACGTACAGACGTAGCGTCATACGGTTTCACAGACTACAAAGAGCTACGTGCTACGATCCTAGATAAATCTTTCCGCTTTAGCCATTTAAATTTTATTATTTGATTTAAATATACTTTCACTTTATGTTATTTAGGTCGATCGTACAATTTCCTTAAAATTAATATTTTATAACGCTTGTTAAATTTTGAATGTTGACACTCACAAAATATTTAATCTTAATATTTTAGTCTTATCTTTTTCATATAAAACAGTTAAAGATACAATACATTATCTTTACATTTCTCATTTTGGCATTGAAAAGATTACAGGAAAACAAGGTTGTAATAAACACGTCTTCGCACGTAAATATTTAATGTTATTGTAGCAAGATAATCATTGTGTTATTATGAGATTTTTTGAGGTCGACTGTGCTTATAGTATCATAAAAAGACGTAATCATAAACTGGTTGAACCTATTTATTTCTAACCTTTACTATTTATACGGTACAGGCTGATAATAATAATATATTTATGAAAATAAACCAGTATATTAAAAAAAATATTCCGAGCTTTATTAAATACCTGACATGGTAAAGATTGATATTACTTTAAATGGTATACAAAATGACTAATTATGTAGGACGGTTATTGTTTCCTAAAATATGTTAAAAATTTGTTTCAAGGTCATAAGTTTAATCGGCAACTAATTGATACAACTGAAAAAGACAAAAAAAAACATCTATTATCTTCATTACCAACAAAATAAGTCATATCAATAAACAACAACACAGATATAAGGTATAAAACAATCAGTACAAAATAGTCAGCAAAGAAAACTTAGTCGATATTGGATGAATGATTTCACTGGCTTCAAGTCTTGAAACCCGAAACGAAAGTTATTCATACTATAGCAGAGTCAAAGCGCAGCGAAGCAACAATCTAAAAGTTAATATAGCAAATTCATCCTTAACACAACCAAGTAATGCTCATATTTCTTATTTGCGATAAAAATGGAGGTCATTCTGTAGGAAGCTCGCGAAATTTTTCAGCTCCCAATAATAATAATTAATTACTTATTAATGTAGAAAAAAACCGACTTAAACGAAAATATTGGACCACCTCTGAGGATATTATAAGACCCTATCGATGACAATTTTTTTTTTTAAATCGATTAATCGATCCTCAATCGCCGCAGACATCGCGGTAAAAAAACATACAAACAAAACCGTCCAATTAAGAACCCTCCCCCCCCTCCCCTTTTAATGTCGGTAAAAATATTATAACACAAGTTCACAAGTAGTATTTAGTACTTATTACAAGAGGAAGTAAGTATATTTTCCATGCAATAAATAACAAATTTCACTTATACGCTATTAGTACACTTAGTGACTTGTAATGCCTCCAAACTTTGCCTTAAGTAAGTACTTTTGTTCGGAAACTGACATATTCTACAACTTTAGTGAAGTATGACAAAGAATTTGTCACATTAGCAGGAATATAAGAATAATCCTCGCCTTTTGTATTTATCGCCTAGTTGGTTTGTTTACAAGCGATAATTGAGATTTACTTATCGTGTGTAAAAATAAAAATAAAATAAATAACTAAGTACCTAAAGTAATTTAGTTTTGTAACTAACGATTCTTTAGAGCATTTTTGAGGTTTATAAGAAAAAAAAATGATTTGGATGATGAAACATTGACGAGTATCCTAGTACCAAAAACATCTTTAGATATTTAGTTGAAATCTTGTAAATTTTAACCCATAGTTACAATTTTAAATAAACACGTTAACATTGATAACATAATTTTACGTAGGGGGAGTCCGGGAGAGTATACCCGCCTTCCACTAAAATGTTCATAAATCGTTCTATACTTACAAATTGATATTTTTTATAAATTGTATCTTAAGCTGCATTATTTAGCTATATATTCTCTTAAGAAAGTTTGATACATCATTAATAGTTTATGAGCAATTAACGATTTTCAGCAAAATGACATTCGGCTAATATCTCCCGCCTGGGTGGGAGACTTGACCCCCCGAGTAGGGAGCCTTTACCCGGGTTTAAAAATAGGCAAAATAATCATTACAAATTATAGTTCTATAAAGAAATTTAATCGTAAAAATATTACACATAATATTACGTAGTAAATGAGAACACGAAGAAGGTACTTTAAGTATCTTTTAGATACATAAGTGAGGAATTAACTAGTATCAATTATATTTCTAAACTTTGTTACTTTTACAATATAGTGTGTGTTTATAAACTTATAATTAGAAACCCTTTTTAACAAAAACTATATTTTTTATACAAAGCAACAATATTAATTACTACTTTCAGAACCAACAGTAATACTATAAAAAATATTTCAGTCTGTTTACAACAATATCTAAACATTTAACAATATCTCATAAACATGGAGAAACATCTTTAGTAACTCAAGTACCTTTGTAGCAAAAATAATAGTCTGAACCTATTCTATCTTTTACATAACTAGGTAATCTAATGTAGGAAACCTTATATGTTGTCAGCAAACTTAAATTAAAATTACTGTCATAGTTAAGAACAAAAATAGTTATTATCATACTAGGGGTCTTCGTTAAGGTCCGTCTGACTGTCACTTTAACTTTAACGTGTCTGTTTACTGTCTTTTTTTTTCCTTCTTGATCTTTTTCAGTTATGTGTAGTGCATAATCAACACTATCATCATCTAGGTCTAGATTTTCTGCCGTTTTTTTTAACATTTTAGTTTTTTCGGGCTGTCTACCACGACGAAGACTTTTTCTAGAAGCAGCTTTTGGAGTTGGACGAATTATTTGTGGTATTTTTGTTTTTTGTCGCAAATCAAAATCTGCCGATGTCTTATCCAGATCTTGAGACATAGAAGCCACCTCTGCTGATTGTGTTAATATTGCAATTGCTTGATCAGATTACTCCTCAAAATTGATGGCGAATTGGCTCTATACGCTACAGTTTCATTCATGAATACTGATGATGATGTTTTAGTCAAAATATTGGATTGGTTAAAAGTCTGCGACATAATTGTGCTTACAAATCTGGAATAAAATATCATTGCGGGAGAAACGATGGGAGAGATTACCCTGGGTAAAGTCTCCTCCCGCCGCCAGGGTAATGTCTCCCACCCCTTGCCAAGCTTTCTGTTAGTAGAAATTTATAAAAAACTGTAACACTTGAGTAAAAGCTATTTGCCTTAAATGTTACTAGGATAATTACACTTACGATGTAAATAAATGACAAGCTGGAATTTATTCACAGTGAGCAACAGAAATCAAATATCGAAAATTGAAAAAAGTTACTTACCGGGCACGAAAATGTGTTGTCACTTCTCAATCCTAAACCAAAGTGCCGATCGCAACAGGGTCACATGAGCGAGTTGGGAGACGCCTAAGGAGTCCTAAAAGTGTGGCAACATCGTAATATCTAGTTCCACAAAGATTATATGAGCAGTGGCTATTGTCTCCTACCTGCTAAACTGTCCCGGACTCCCCCTACTCTGCTTTCTATTATTGGTGCAAGTAAGTACAGGTACTTAATTACATCACTTATAAAACGAATATGAATATTTTCACTCCAAAAAACTCATTTAAACAAGTACCAATCTTACTAATATTATAACTGCGAAAGTTTGGATGGATGGACGTTTGTTACTCAATCACGATAAAACGGCCGAACGGATTTAAATAAAATTTAATACATAAATAGATTATTACTTGGAATGTCGCATAGGCTACTTTTTTTACTTTTCTTACCACAGAACAGACAAATACAATTTCTTACCATCAATATCACTATTTTTCATCAACAGGCGGCTGAAACCGCAAGGCGCAGCTAGTAAACATTTATGATAATAATACTCTGACAAAAAATCTATGGTATCTATATTCCATATACAGATATTTCTAAAATAATATTTACGAACATCCCATTCGTTTAACCAAAATTCGCGGATATCCGTTCGGCATAAATTAACGTGATATATATCCTCAATGTAGGCTCATCCATATCAATTTATATCTTTCCATGCCCTAAAAAGAGCATTAGTGTAGTGTAAGCCGAATAAAGCTATCTTTAGAATATTTAGGTTGTTCGGCTAAGTAAACCTTCATACTATAACCTGTGTACCTTAAAATGGATGTACACACATAAAATAGGTTTCCAGGCCAAATTAACATTTTATATTTATCATACCTATGTACCCCGTTGCGTGTATTGGTTTTCTGACCAGGTAGACATTAGGAAAATTACGCAAAAAAGAGAAATTATGTAGATAGTACAAAAAATAATGAAATTAATGTAAAAAACTGTTTTCTACTCACTTTTTTAAAGTTTCGTATTTGCTTTATTGTGGTTTGGGTGTTGGCCTACAACACTACTACTTTTTATTTGTTGTTTGTCAACAAATGAAAACTTATTTATTAAACTTCTTGAAGGGATTTTGACGAAGTTTATCTGTACACTTTGGATTTTCGTTACAAATTACGCACTGTTAATTTTTACATGTTTATACAGACACAACAATTTATGTTTATAACACTATAGTAACTTCACAAAAACACAATAAATCACAAAATGAATAATAAAAGATAAGCAGTAAGCAGACAGAAAACGCGCGCCTTACGAGAAAAACTGCAACAACAGATTATAAATATCGAAAATACAACCAAGTTGCAACAGATACATAAAAACAAAAATCATTTATTTTTATTTACTAAAACAAGTTTACATTATTAATTGTGTACTTAATAACATTGAAAAAAATTATAATTAATTTACAAGTTATTAGTATTTTATAATATTAGTTTGGTATATTAATAATAGTAATAAGTGGAATTGATATATTTTTTTATTTGTTGAGCAGTATGGCCAATACCTTTGCTTCCCGAGTAGGCATGCCTGCCTACATTGGTCTCAAAAATTGCAAAGGTCAAATGTCAGGGCGCTAAGCATGGCAAACAACAATTTTGGCTTTCGCCGTATTATACTTAATAAAAAAAAGTAGTTTAATAGGTAGTATGAGTGCATATTTGAATACGCCAAATCGTTTGAGTGTGTAAGTGTACGCAGTCTCGCGAATGCCTACTTCGCGACGCAATATGAAGTTTTGTATAGAATGTGACGTCATTATTTATTAGTTTGGCTATGAAATGATTAGTTATAAGTTTTATTATTTGTAATTTAATTAATTAGTGTGATGGGTATTGACTGATTTATTTTATTTATATTGTAATAGTTAAGGATAGTTCGTTCAATCTTAGGAGGTAGGCACTGCCTAATTGCCTATATGGTACCTATGCACGCCACTGTAACAGTCGCTATTCATGTAGGTAGGTACTAAAATAATGATTATGTGTAATTATTAACAAACCTTTTAAAGGTTTGATATTAAATACCCAGTCTGACCGAAAAAATTCATGGCCACTCACATTTTTAGAATATATTTAAGTAGCTGATTCCAGAAACCTAAAGCTCTTGACCCAAATATCCGCCTACCGCGGCTGCTATAAAAGGATCAAACAGATCTCCTCATCCCTAATTGATCACATTACCGAATATAGCACGAAGGTCGCAGGTAACCGAATTAATCTTTTTGTAACAATTTTGATAATTACTGCGTAAGTGTAAGTAGGTTGTTATGATTAATTTCAGTAATTATCCAGTTTGTACCAGTATCGGTAACTTGTTATATTATATGTTTAGTCAGTACGTTTGGTTTTTATTTTATTGATCATAATACTAGATACTCAATATTTATTGCGTTCCTTAATCAATACTTATATTATAAAAATGAAAGATTTGTATGTATGTGTGTACGAATAAACTCAAAAACTACTGAACCGATTTCAAAAATTATTTTACCGTTTGAATGCTATATTATTTCAGATTAACATAGACTATACTAAGAATACTTATTTTGAAAAATAAAAATCTACCCGTGTGAAGGTGGGGCGGGCCGCTAGTGTATACATTAAGTAGAACTTAAAAAATAACAACAGATTTTTATGATTATTTACTTTTTAATTATGCAAAAAAAACTGTACTAAACAAAGTTACATTTTAATACAATCTTTCGCCAATGAAGTAATCCATATTCTTTGAAGTAGCGCAATCTATATGCAGTGATTTAACCAAGGAGAACCCAAGGACTGCTTGCATTTCTTTCTCGATTATTCTTATCGAGAACTCATTTCGTATTCGTCATTCGAGGATGCCTCTAAATCGTAATACAAGTAGGTCGCATTATGAATATCTCACAAACGATTGCAACTGTTTGCATTATCTCGTTCAAATCATAATCATAGCGAATAATTTAAGTATGGAGACATATTTATAAGACATAGAGTTAGACGGTTAATATACGGAATAGAAATTATGTTTAAAAAAAAATATGGTTTGGAATAATAAATGCCAAAGAAATGTAAAATAAACAGTGATAACCAGTGTATTGGAATAGGAAGCTTAAGTACCCAAAATACCTTTTAATATATTCACGTGAAAAAATAAAATGTTACAGTCAATATTTTTTTATTTTGTAAATCTAATGAAATGAAAATTCTCGTTTCCGGGAACCGTAAGAACCTTTACGGGGGCACGGAGCGTGATGGTTGTTTTTATAGTCTCCGAAAGCGTTAAACGGTTCATACCTAAGCGACGTTGAGAATGTGAATTTCTATTAAAGTAATGTGGGTTTAAATACCTATATTAGTATACGACTAAAAAAACTAAAAATAAATCTTTACTAATATTATAAATGCAAAAGTAACTCTGTCTGTCTGTCTGTCGTGCTTTCACGCCAAAACTACAAAACCGATTTAAATAAAATTTGGAACACAGATAGTCTACAGCCTGAGAAAGTACATAGGCTTTCTTGCCATGATAACCGACATCCACGCGGGCGGTGCCGCGGGAAACAGCTAGTATTCCATAAACGTATTATTTAAGCTGAAGATAATAAAGAAAGTAGTAAAATGTTTGTGTTACTTAATATGGTTTAAAACATGTATAAAGTAAAGCAGCTTATTATATTGTTTGTCAGAAAGCAGAACGGAATATGAAACATTTTATAGACATACCCGAATATGTAACGCATGACTGGCGCCCTTCTTGCATCAAGAATATTTATTTCCTTAACTCTCTAGGCAGCCTAAAGGCTGATTTAGACGGTGCGACGAATATCTTGCACGTTGATGTACATTGCCGTTGATGATCGATCACTTATGATACGAAAGCCGTGCCGACCCGCAATGTACCACTACTTGCACGATATTTCTCAAATCGTCTAAATCAGCCTTAATAATAACAGCCCTACATCCCCGACATTCGACGTACGTCTCACGGACCTAAACTGCGTGAAAGGTTTGAATGAATAAGTGAACGGTACCTAAATAGGCCGGCTTGGATAATATTCCTTAGGGAATGCTAGCGCTTATTGAATTATGTTAGACTTTCGAGACATTGATTTTTACACATTTAAAACACGGTCTCTCTGCCTGTTAACGAGGGATCGTAATGGTTTTTAAAGTGTATAATTATGTAGTTTGTTAATATTTAATCAAATCAAAATCAAAAATATTTGGAAAAAAAACAAATAAATAACATTAATTGTGCGTTAACAGCAACATTAGTTAAGAAAACTGTGTCGCAACTGTTAGCGCCCAAAAATATTACAAAAACGTTACCTAATACCTACTAGGTATTCAGGAAACGAGAAAAATAATGAGATCGTAATAAAAAAAATGTGATGAGTGTGTGTGTGTGTGTGTGTGTCGTGTACACTGATAAAAAATAAAAATAAATAATATGTATTTGTTTTGAATTTCTATATCTTCAGATATGCAAAACATCAAGTGATAATTTAATTAATAGGATAAATTAATTTTATTTAATACACAACTTATTTTATACATTTCTCCGTCTGCTTTTCATGAACAAATCTTATGGATATTCATTTAACGATATAACGGAAATTAAAGGCACACGACTCCATAGAAAGTTAAGAAACTGAATGAAAAGCAACTTTCTTCGATGCTATTAATCTGATGAAAAGTAGATATCAAGATGTTGTCCATGTTTCTGGCCAACTCCAACGAATTTGTACTAAAAGTTGTATGAATTAATTAGGAATGCTAACAATAGAATTTCAATAAAAATTTCAAAATTATGTTAATGGCAATTTATTATAAAAAAACTAAAGACTCAAAAACAAACAGTCTATTAGATTAGATCCTCGCAACGAATATTCTCAATAATATATATACTTACTAATATAAAAAGCTGAAGAGTTTGTTTGTTTCAACGCGCTAATCTCAGGAACTACTAGTCCGATATGAAAAATTCTTTCAGTGTTAGATAGCCCATTTATTGAGGAAGGCTACAAGCTATATATCATTACGCTGCGACCAAAAGGAGAAGAGCATTAATGAAAATCTTGCAAAAATGAAAAACCGTTGAAACTAAAACACGCGGACAAGTAGTAGTTCAGTATATACACCAGTCGAGCTAACTGTTCATCTAATAAGTATTATGCGTAAAGCATATTTTCAACAACAGGGGCAATGATTTTTTTATGAATTATCTATTCTAGCAACTCTTTAGCTCCCGACAAACACAACAATAAATACTTTTAATTCAGAACCTTAAACGTATCTTATACATCACGCAGACTCGTAAATCTCACCAATACATTGTACCCTACTAAATTTATCCTCCCTTTACCGATGTTTACACATCAAAAGTAAGAAGCTCATTCAGATTCTATACCGAATTTGTACAGGTGGCCCATTTACGAAACTATTCACTATTCAAGCTGTAAAAGCCTCCGGTATATCTTTCGAAGGTATTGTAGCATTAAATTGAAGTGAGAACGTATAGTCTTACCGAATAGATCACTTTACTTCTGTGAACGTAGGTATTACAATCTAATATTGGCAGTGAAAAATAGTCTTCACGAAGAATATAGCAAAAAGTAAACTATATGTAGGTCAAAATAGCATGTTAATTTTTCAACTATCGCTAAAAAGTTTTTGCGGTTTTCACTTTCTTAATTTTTTCAGTGTTCTTAGATAAGGAAAAGGAATTTGCCAGCCATAGGATTGTTTTGTAACTGCCAAAACGGAAGAAGCTTAGTCATCTATAGATATTTTGTTTAGTAACATAACACGTACATTAAATACTCCATAAATTACAATTTCGATTTAATTTCTCATGCTTTATCAAATCTATTTCGGCTAAGATAATTTTTTAACCAAAAAATCAAATGTCACTCCATTTTCTCAGCCCCCAAATAACACTCAAGTTACGGAGAGAGAAAGTACTTAATGTATAAAACGAGCATTATAAATAGGTACTCACTACCATTATATTTCGTTTCCTTCCAGGAAACCATTTCAGGAAACTCAAATATATCACATAACTGTATGAAATCGGATATCCCGCAGTGAGCTCAAAACTACAATCGCATGAAATATAATCTTCAGTTTATAGGCTTTTGAAGAAAATGAAATATTCGTCTGCTACTTATCTCTAATATTTTGGTATACGAAAATGTATTTTTATCGGTATTGAACGTGTAATTAATGTATAAAGATATAAATCTATACTATGTACTATACTATAATAATATAATGGGTTAATTTTAGTAAGTTTAGATGCGGGAGGTCAAATTCAAAACTGCTTATCCGATTTCAAAAACTGTTGCACTGACAGATACGGTCTACATTATTGTCTCATAAGATTGGTTTTACGTTGAAAATAAATGTCAATAGGCCAAAGCCTCGGGCAAAGGCATCTACACTTTAATAATATCATATAGAAGAAAGATTTCTATTTTTGTTGGTTACTTAGTAACGAATAAACTCAAAAACTAATAGACCGATTTCTTAAATTCATTTAACATTAGAATGCTACATTATCCCTGAGTAAGATAGGCTATACTTATATAAAAAAAGAAAAAAATATATAGTCCACCCGAGCGAAGCAAGGATGGGCCACAATTCTTAAAAAAAATTAAGTCTATACTCATTTTTTTCCATTCCCCGTGACAAGACTGACCTTTATAGTTGACTTTGTGTTATCAAAAGCTTTTAGTTATCCGCGCGGATATTTGTTCCCAGTCTGGGCGTCAGTAAATGTCATTTCTGTAAAATGAACCCACGATACGGGTTAAACCTATAGTGAGAGCGTCTTATTCTGAATCAATTTGATGTTTTAGAAAATATTGTGGAATATACAAAAATAACAAAGTCTGTCTTTTTGCATCAATGTTTAAATCCGTAAGAAATGAACTTTGGAAAAGACCTGAAGTGCATTCTGGATACTTCTGGATACTTCACCTACTAAATGGTACTGAGAGTTCGTCGTCAGAAATGTTGATGATGTTGATAAACTATATTCGAACATTTCCGGGAAAGAAGAAAAATTCTCACCTCTATTTACAGTTAGGTACTACTACGTACTAGTTTCTCACAATAACAATACACGAAAACGTTATTTCATCGGAATAGTGCCCACAAGAAATTCGGTTTTCTGTTCAGAGACGCGATTTAGTACCCACCTATTATTTTCAGTCAAAATGATATAATACAATGACCTCATTCAAGCTTTTTTGGGTTCAAATATACGCTCTGAATATGAATGTATCAAATTGGGAAAGCATTTATATGGCGTGAGAAATCGTTGGTATAGCCGCGAGAAATTGACAGATTTATCTCTTTCAAGAGTTCGGTTACGGAACATTACTCTTAGTACCAACCTAAATATATGTAGCATCTAATTATATTTAGGTTATATGAACCTATATAATAGGCATGTTTCCTATTTTTTTTTAATGTTCGTCTTGTAGATTAATTAATTTTATTGGACACGTATTTTTTCTTATTTTATGCAAACAAAAAATTATCAAAATACAGAGAACGGAAATTACGCGTGACGTCACTCCTCGCTACGATTTTTAGCGAGGCGTGGCGTAAACCCCCACTCCGAAACTTTAAAGCGGTGTATCTTTGTATTTTTTTATTGTTTTGATAAAAGAAAAAATACGTGTCTAATATTTTTTTATTATCTAACTGACGGACTAAATAGATTTTAACTTTTCATACCCAGGAAACATCCCTATTATTTGCATGTCATTAATATCAAGCTGGTTATATTAAATACTGGCTGGTTGTAAAATGTCGTATTAAAAGATAAAGACAAACAATAAATATAACAATATATCAATTTTCGAAACAATTGAACCCGTTTGAATCTGGAATCAATCGTAAAGATATCAATGTCTGAGCCACAGAGTACTTGCCTGAGCACGCTCACCCAGCACGCTTTACTGACGTGACTAGACTCAGATTTGAATAGATGCAATAGATTTCGACGTCAGTCGAGACATGTGTCGCCCTGCTGTGTAACTGGCACGAAGTTATTATCTATCAGAAGATTTAATACAATCCTCTCAATACCACACTGTATTAAAAAAAATATATATATATTTATTATTCTACGTAAACCCAGAGTTGTAATTGGACCCACTGTTCGGTATAAAGTATGTCATCAAAATCAGAGTACCTACTCAAATAAAAACACGCAACAAATTTAAGCCCAACTCTTCGTCCATTAAAAGCACTGAACACGTAATGGAAATGTACGTCACATTCAGACGCACATTATTGTTATATTTACAATGACAAATAATTTTCCTCTCCCAAATCGTAACAAAAACAGGTAGAAAATATTCCGAATACAAAAATTGTAACAATATTCCATATTTTTCTGTAGTAGTTAGAGATCCTTTTCAAACAACCTTAAACTACACTACAATATGTCAATATGTTCATAGAATCTTTCAATTCTCACTTCACATATATTACCAGTATAAAATGATACAAAATGGATTTATGATAATTTCAATACTGGCGTCAAAGACAAAACCTCTCGAGGGACGTGCAAAAAATATGGACATTATTCAGACGTGTTTGAGATACATATCTGCGACACATTCAGGGATTTATTGAGCTTTGATACATAGTAAATTTGGAGAAACTTACTGTTCTTCCGACAGACACAAAAAATATGTCAAAAGATAACACTGTTCAAATTATAGTTTAGGCGTAAATTTCAGAATATCCTGCGCACTTTGATCATATTCAAATACGCGGGCGGGAAAGGAAAAACATGACATATACGTATTTCCTTCTTATTCGCTGATGACAGATTAACTTTTGCAAATCTCCCAATAACCACATTAAGCAATGAATAAATAAAATGTATAAAAACAGACACCACATTCTCATTATAGTTATCTATAACCCAATTTATAATTTAAATGTAAAATCTTATGTTTCGAATTTGCACCTAAACAATAAAACATATACATAAATTTTTGCTAAGACACCGTTCACCACAGCCAGTGCCATTAATCAAGTAACTAACTCCAAGGCATTGATACTTCGTAACTAACAGATAAGTACTAAGAAAAACCACTTCAATAAACACTAACGAGGCAAATGAAGCGAATAACAAGAACAGTTAGATTAAATTGGTTTGTAACAGACTTCCAAAAAATGTTTAGCAGACGGAAACAAATTCACAGAAGGATCATCGCCTCGTTTTGGATTACGTTCGAAAAGTGATTTCCATAAACGCGAACTGTACAAAAAATCTGAAAAATATCTCTACCATTTATCTTTTCTTTTCTTAACGCCATAATTGACAAACTGTGAACAGCACACAACATGGTTTTATTTATTTTTCAAAGTGAAATCTAATGAACTCAACCCACGCCAAGGGCACGACGTGGGTATATGTCGGACTTGCACCGGCTAAAAACACCCCGGTCCCGTCCTTGCCTTTGCCGGAATCCCCGGTTTCGCTAAAGCATACTCGGCGGGGATGGCAAATAAATTCAGTTGCATATAAGGTAAATGCAGCTATTAACGACCCATCGAAAATCCGCAGCTATTACCGATCCATTCCATTAATTTGCAATTTTTATGCTACTGGAACGATTTATGCTGAAGATACTTGACGAAACACGAATGTTTGTTCATTGAGCATCGTAAAAACTAACGTTTGTGTGTGTGGTATCCCGGGAAAGAGACAAAATTCGTTATTTTCTGTGACGACAGCGAGTTCGCCGGCTGTGTGGTACAAGTCCTTGTTCCTACAGGTAAGCACATTCAATTTTTGCTTAAGATTTTTTACAGAAATATAGGAAGCCTGTACTTGTTGTGTATTATTAAATGTGTTTATTTAAGTGTAAATTCTTTATTTCGTATAGTATTTCATAAAGTTTAAGTAATTTAATAGGATAAAACTTGAAATTTAAATGGAGCGGTAATAGCTTCAATAATTTTAATAGTGGCAGCTATTGCCGATCCATGGCTCGGTAATTGCCCTGAACATTATATTTAGTTTTAATTATTTTCTGTAGATATGTGATGATAAAACAGTTATTTTAATAAGACATTTTAATCTCAAATAATCAGCCATTGTTACACACCATTAGCGACTTGTTTTTCCATTTTATATTCACCACGTATAGTAAAATTATTCATTTATTGTTATGTTAAAGGAACATAATTATATAACCTTTCATCGTATAATAATGTGTGCATTTATTAATCTTATTTGTTTAATCAATTATTTAAAATCTCTGTTAAAGTTATAAATATCAAATAAATACATATTATCTAGTTTTTGTGGGTCGGTGCAACGCTTTCATATTTGTATATACATCGCTTATTACCGACCCGTGTGAGTCGGTGATAGCAAGTATGGGAACCAATTACCGACTCCATATTCCTAATGATCCTCCATACTCCTACATCGATCTCTGTAACATTAGTATTGCTAAACTTAAAAAGACTCTGTGCGATTACTTCTTTGATAATATTTGATAACCATTAGCAAGCATTTAATTGTACGTGTTAATTTGTTTACTTAGTTTATTTATTTTAAGGAAAAATCAAAAATTTAAAATTTTTGAATGTTTTGTTTCTGAATAAGGTTTGTACTGTTTACTATTGTTTATCTTAGTAGTGAAAACTTGTAATTGGCCATATTTTACTTACAATTTTTACTATTGTATTATCTAGCTGTTAGTTTTCCTAAAATGTAAAATAAAGCAAAAAAAAAACAAAAAAAAATACTGATCATTATCCATAATGTTACATTACACTGGTTAACTGGTTTCAGAAAATACTAGCTAATATTATTTACTAATAACAAAAATAATTATGAAAATTAATATGGCAAACGAAATACATAAAATTTTTTTTTCAGAAACATGGATGAACAAAAGCGGAGGAAAGTCAATGCAAGCTTACATGCCTTTCTTAATCCATGCTAATTACCTTCACGAAACCAGATTTACTTGTTCTTATTTAAAAAAAAATACCTAGTTTTTTAACACTCGGTAATAGCTTCATAAAAATCGTTAATAACTTCATAGCCGTTCCTATGGGTCGGTAATACCAAAAATCGAGTTATTCACTTAATATTTTTTTAATTTTAAGAAAACATTCTAAACTTGGGCATATAAGGTAATAAATATAAACTAGACAAATAACAGTTTCATATAAAAATAAAACACTGAATTTGAAAGCAATCACAGCTCTTAATAATTATCATCGATTTTAAAATTGTCTTATCAGGGTCGGTAATAGCTGCGTTTACCTTAATCAATTATTTCTAACAACAGAAGTATTGGACATGTATTTTATATCTGATTCAGATATCTCATCAACAAAACGCAGTGGTTGGACCCTAGTTATTTTCTTAATCAAAGTAATTTCGAACTTAATCAAGAACATACAACTACGTACAAGAAAACCACAGAACAGGTTTAGTATTTGCTCAGAACTCGGTTTTGTTTTTACACGCGTTGACACGGCATAATGGCGGGGCTATAGCTTTGTAGTTCTTTCTCTTTGTCCTAGTTCATCTCAGTTCTATCCTTAATGAGAAAGGAATTTCATTTGCGATAGTAATGTATGTGCAAATTGTTACCAAACGAAACGTTAAATTGTTTGTGCGGTCATTCGTATGCTCTATATGAGTGTCCTGTAATGTCTCAGTGCATTTTTTATTATGTTTCCAGTTATTTTCTAAGATAAAAAGATATAAAATTATGCTTAACGTTATGGACGCTTTTATGATCGCAATAACTTGACCTTTCGAAATCAACAACTAGAGATACTTCTTTAGAACTCAGACACTAAACAAATGACTTTAGATCTTTTAAGTGTCTATGCAAAGGAAATTCGATAACTCTAGCAAACGTTGTTGACTGTTTTTATATTTTCTATTTTGCTACGGAATAAATTGTTAGTCGATTTAAATGTTATTTATCTGTAGCTTAAGAATATTTAAGTCTTTAGAACTCAAATATTTTATTATTAAAATTTAAAACTTAAAGTATTATATCCGCAGACCATTGAATGTCTCTCTTACACCTCCATAATTAATCATGTTAAACATTCAACTAAAGAATTTTGTTTCTGTGGACTAATGTCGACGATGAATACCCAAAGTAGGAAACGTTTGAATTTAAAAAGTAAAGTTGCAAAGTACCATTAAACACCAGCAATAAGGGATCACCACAATCTAACATTACGCTACCGTAACTTGTGTTCAACGACTCGCCAACTTTATATCGAGTTGTGTTACAAAAGTTTTGCGATACCAAAGGGTATTGCCGAGTGTAATACAATCTTTTTGGTTACAACTCGTCATTTGTTCCGTAGACCGCGTTATTTATTACTTCTACTATGCCTGCTGGCTCAACTGGTTTCAATGTTGCTTGGGTTTTAAGCAAGTATTTGGAATTCAAGGAATTTTCAAAGGCAGCTTGGTTTTAACGTTTTGAATATGTCCAGGGTCTTGCCAAAGCCGTTGATTTGTGGGTACAACGTTTTATTCCTTCCCAGTGTTGTCGGAATGTTATGAGAGAAAAGGAATAAAATTTCTTTCTTACAATATTTATATATTCCAAATTCTTTCTCTTAGTTAACCAAGTCTTCATAACGAATATCTGCCTGAAGGATCGGTTTGTCATTACTAGATATGTATGTAACCAAAACTAAAAACTTTGATAATGTATATTTGTATAAGTTTAATTATTATCAGAGTAATTTTCACAGAGACGTTGAAGTAAATACAAAGCTCTTCATTTTGAAGGAATATTATCTAACCATTGAATCGTTAAAGATTTAATACGTCAACAAACCTAAGATAGCATTATTATTAGTGAATAATTCCAAATGATTAAATCGGCACGTAGACACTATCAACAACTATAACTAAACATAAATTGAGTAGAAATAAGCCCCTAGCTTAAATATTAAATACCTAACTATTATATTCACTTAAACAAAGGACCTAGGCCTTAGGGAATGATACGCGATACTTAGAACAACGAATTTTCGAATAGACTTGAAAGCGTAAACATGTCCAAGCAGAATGTCTCCTTAACACCAAATTCGTAGCACATTTGCGCACGTTTTAACAAATGTTAGTGAAGCAAAAATTCACGGAGAATTGTATTATTATATTTCACTTGGGAATATATTTGGGAGCTACGATAATTCTCTCACTAAGTTCTTTCTCTTATAGTTGAATATTCCGGCAATTTTCGACGTGTTTCGTGCTATTGTGTTTTTGGTGGCGTGTTGAACAATAAGCTTTACAGATTTCACGTGGCTCGCTTTATTTTGTAAAACGTTGTTTACCAAATGTTTTAATAATTCTTATTTTAAGGAAAATTATTAAATTTTCTCTGTCGGAGTATACAATTTCTTTTGTTTTGTAATTTTAGACGTATTTTATGCGACTTCCAATATTTCGTATTCAGATATATTTAGAATTGTTTTCGGATTTTACAGAAATGATCAGCCCACGGCATAAAGAAAAGCGAGTTTATAGAGACGTTGGTTCATAATACCTGCATAAGTAGACTGAAAAGACATAATTGAATAACATTCAAATACTTACTCATTTATTCAGATAAGTTCGCAAAGTCAGTGGGTAGAGTCTATTTTTAACATAAATAAGAACTCCTCTAAAATAAGTTACTAAATAACTGTTGTATGTCTAGCATGCAGCATTGTTTACGTAGTAATTATTATCTAATCTGTGGCATTGTAGCTCTGCTTGCTCTAAAATCAAATTCACAAAACACTCAATACTCTCGAAGCTTATATTTCCAAGCAATTTAATATTTTATTTGGTCCTTATCGCACGTTTGTCTGTGAGTTCATTCGGTCGTTGACGTTGACTCAGACATCCAACAATATTCTAGAGGAATGGCGCCGAAGCCGGCACGTGACTGAACGGACTCTTAACTCACGTACGGATGTGAATGCGTTGTATGCGTATGATTTTAAGGGTGTCATGCGAAAATGGAAGTATTCGGAATCCGTCTATTATCTTGCTAAAAATCTATATATATTTTTTCCTGGTTGGTGGAGTAAATCTTGATATAGATAGGTAGGTACTGTGTTAGTTTTGTGAATCTAAATTAAAGTTTATAGCGCATTGTAAAGGCACGTACGTTCGAGTCTACTAGTTATAGTGCAAATATGGCGAAACTAAAAAATACTTTGCCGGTCAATGTCGCATTATGAGTACATTAATAATCTATTACAGTTTTTCTACTTTAGACTACGTTTATAGGAGTACATTTCCAATATAAAATGAACTCTATAGTGATTTTGAAGCTTATATCCGTTGTTGTATACGTGGCTTATATATTTGTGCTCGATGCCTGTCACAACAATTGTTAAAAATTGTGTGCTCAAAAATTGACGGTTTGTTGGATTTATTCAGTAAATCTATATTGTACAATCGCACATAATACCAATATTTATGCCACAGCTGAAACAACAGAATCTCTAGGTAAACAAGCCTAGCAGGAGGAAAACAAACCACAAGCACGATTGCGAGAATAGGTACGATAATTCTACTCAAACCACACCATATTTGTTTCACCCTGACTGTCTCTTACAACCATACCTGCTACATCACTGACGTAAAGTACCTAACAACAAATGGTTATGATCTTACCCTATTAAACGCAGTTACAATATCTAAAAATATACCAAGCATTGTCAACAAGCTGACACTATATTTCTCGGATCGTATACCTGTGCTCTCTAGATAAAAAGGCAATAAACATAAAAGTTATCACACACTGTCTGTTGCACATAGAGAACGATAGTGGAAGACATTACGTAACCCATTTGGTATCTATGACAGTTATAGGGCCGCCATTTTATTATCCACAGGGAGCTATCCAACGGATTTTATTGCTGTAACACGCGAAAATGGGTAAATTATTCTAGTTAACGCCAACGAATGGCTGCTTGGTGATTCGAGGCGGTGTCGAAAGCGTTATTAAAAGTACGTGTGAGAGGCTTGGGTTATGTTGTTGTTGGTGGCATATATTTAGGAAAGAAGTGTAATGCGTAATGTCGCCGATTTATACTGGAAAATAATAACATTGACTAAAGATAGTTTTCATATTACCGATAGATAGTGTTGAAGTAGATGAATTTTAATAATGAAGCAAAAATAATGGTACTTAATGTCAATTTTAATAAAAATCAGACATGCTTTCATATCGTCAAAAACCAGAAGATGAATAAATGTCAGTAGGTACGGAGGTCACATAGAAAGGTTATTTAGATTTTTTATAGAAGTTTCTACCTCTTTGAAATAAGATCGACACTATAACATTTTAGCATTTGAGCTGTAGAACTTCTGTAAAGGTAAAAAAAACAAACATTTTTGAATATCATTGCTTTTTATAAGTGGAATGCAAAGTACCTAATTTATGGAATATCTACAGAAACTTGCGCAGCAATACGCCTCCGTTTAAACTGCTAGAAATACTTATTTTAAGTTACTAGGTTATAATACAAAATAGTTAAGTAGGTATTTATTTTAAAACAAAACAGTTTACTCACGTATATGAGCTTGAGCTGACGCGGCGGTGGTGGTGTCGCGAGTCGAGCTCGACCTCATGATCAGCTCATGATTAGGGACTCCTATTGAGTCTGAAACTAGTCGGGCGATCTCGAGAATATACGTGAGTAAACCGTTTTAAATAAATAATAAATAAATGTGGACAACATCACATACATTGCTCTGAACCCAAAGTAAGTAGCTAAAGCACTTGTGTTATGGAATTCAGAGACAACGAAGGTACCACAAACACCCAGACCCGAGACAATGTAGACAAGTTGTTTTTCTACATTGACCCGGCCGGGGATCGAACCCGGGACCTCAGAGCTGGCGACACCTTGAAACCGGTGTGTACGCCACTCGACCACGGAGGTCGTCGAATCGATCGTTTTGTTTTAAATAATTATGAATACTCCTCACGAAAGTTATAATACAAGAAAAGGTACTTATTTTATTCAAAACATAGTACGTACGTCTTGTTTACTAGTGAGTTTTACAATATTCCTCTCTTTTACTTGACTTTCCTTTGACAGCAAAAATCAAAGAGACTATTTATTTACTTTCGCTATTTTCGTTTTGCCTGTGCCTACGGATTTTTTATTGCGATTATGCTACGATATAAATCGCTTTCTTTATGTACGACTCATTTTTTTTTTCTTTTACTACAACAGGGGTGTGAGAGAATTTAGGAAGAATCGTTCGAAAATTTCTTAAATTAAAAATGGTTTGTCTTTCAATATGATATTACCTATTGTATAAAAATTATATTTCTCTAAAAATAAATGTTTAAAATGAACTTTAAACTCTACAGATCGACCTTTTAAAATGCAATTAAGATAAGATCCAAATCAAAAGAATCTTGTACGAAATATAAATAGACCACGTATGTGTGATGTTAGCTGTAGATACATATCTTAATTATTTAAACAACGATCTCTAATACAATTCACGACACGTATGAGATTAATAGATAAGAGAAAGAAACGAACTTCATTGACCGTCGCATGCGAATAAAGATTCAAATTTTGGAAAATCATCCTCTATTGTCATTGAAACATTCCATTTTTAAATGTGTAATATTATATTACAATAATTATAATTGCAAATGTATATTAATAAAATATTATTGTTTATTGCTAGCCGCCGAAAACAAGTGACATTATACAACCTTAGAAGAAATTAAAATTAGTGTTAAAACAGAGCGCTCCGTTTTATTAATCAAATCAAAACATTTCGTTTTATTTAGTAGGTACATTTAGCTCGAAATGTGCTTACGCTTGACATAAGGCGCTACTAGCGAAGCGCACGCGTAGAGTAAACATAGACAAGCATATGCTTGTCTGTGCTTACTCTACAGTTAACGATGATTGATTCTCTCAAATGTATGAAAGTGACAAGTCTAAGCCCCGGTTTCTGAAAAGCTGATCAATTTAATCTGTTCTCCAATCTACTGATTACAAGACGACTGTTTGGTTGAACAAAAGACTAACAACCACACATGGGGTTTGACAGGTGATTCACATATTTTTGTGTTGATGTTCAGTATTGTCTTAAAATGGGGGCTAGTCACGTGACTTAACAAAAAGAAATGTCATTTCCATACATTTGAGGGATTTCTATCATCGTTAACGCTTGTAAAAATGCCACTAGTCTACGGGGGCTGGTAAATTATTTATTAGTGGCTGACATCTATATTTCAAATGCGAAACCTCTTTGAATTCCGATACTCAAGTTCGTCTGGTGCACTTTGGGCCGTCAACCCCTACAAACTATTCTACCGATTATTTTTTACTGCGGCTTGAGCAAATCCCATGTGAGTACAAGCATACACGATAAAGAAGAAAATAACTTAAGTGCGACCCTCAGGTATTCGACATCCATTCTTATTAAGTGGTTTTTAAAAAACTAGCCAGACTATCCAAGGAACGTAGTGCATATTCTAAGACGTGAGATTTCAAGAAATAACATTTTATTTACATGACTATGGAAAATTTACATACCTACATCATAAAGGTTGTTTATAATTAGGCACCAAGCTTATAGGAAAGTTACTTAGGTAACATAATAATTTAAGGTACCAAATTAGGTACCTAGAGAATACTCTGTTTTGTTTTGCAATATGAACAAATGATATAGTGTTACATAGAGTATGATATATGAATGCTGCAGTAAACCCATGTCAACCTTCGGCCTTATGAATGCCTAGTACATACTTTATCATATTCATTTCCAAGTTGACTTTTTTTCAAGATTTACTTACCTTATTTATGATTAATTTACTTACCTTTATTAATTAAATATGCATAGATGAAATAAAACTTTCTATTCTTGATATAATATTCTTAATACTATGTTTTTTTTATATATTTATATAGATTATATCAGTATTTGTCTAATTACACTTTATCGTAGTTTTTTAGGTAAAACATTTTTGGGACTAAAATTTATAAGGTTTCTTTTGCGAATTTCAAATTCAAAATGTATCGTGTAGTGTCGTTTTTCGTAGGATTAAATCTCCTTTGTCAGGGATTCAATCTTTAGATAGGCTGGTTTTTACACGTAGCTAGGCCAGTAAAGCATTTTAATCTCCACTATAGAAATACATGGGTTGGACCCGGGTTGGAATACAATAGACCCTGAATAAGGAAACTGAAACTGTTATGCCTACAGTATGTATTATTGGGGGCTTGTAACTATGTCATAAAATAAATTGCATAGAGTTCAATGCGATTTATTTATTATTTTATAAGTCTGATGTGAAGAAAATAGTTTCAGAAGAAACTATTTCTGGGCTATATAAATTGTAGCAAAACCAAAAAAAAAAAATAACAACCAATATTTTTTAGACTCGACTCGCGACACCACTGCCCTCGCATCAGCTCATGTGTAGGGACTCCTATTGAGTCTGAAACTAGTCGGGCGATCCCAAGAATATGCGTGAGTAAGCCGTCTTGTTCTAAATAATTATTTTTCAGTACCTACACTTACATGAAAACTTAAAACAAATTCAGTAATTACTTAGCTTGCAGCGTTTAAAACCCAGGCAATCTTTTAAGCCCTATAAATAATTCCTCTTAATCCCGCTATAGTAGCGCCTAGCTTTGAAAATGGGGTAGGAAATTTCCTATTCGGCGCCATTTCAAAAGCTTGTGAACTCCGTATAAGTTATTAGACAACATGATAAATACGCTATAGAGCACTTACAAGCTTGCCCGAGAATAGGAGACAGTTTAAGACTATTTGTCTTGCCATGTGTCCGTGTGTAGGTTAGATATATTTATTTTGGCTAAGTTGCCCAGCTTAAACATCCATTCTTAATGTATGTCGTGTCTATTATGTGTATTACGACGTGTTACTTAAACATATTACAATGTGCCTACATTTATTTTAATTCTATACAATTAAACAAATATAATATAAATAAACTTTATACCTACCTTGGAGTTTAATAACAAATATAATGATTGTACTAATTAGTTTGGTACCAGACACCTAACTTTTACTAACTATAACATTGTCCAATTATACAACTATATTCCGTCGAATAACTCAAATTAATTTATTCTGTCTGTCTGTTTGTTACACATTCACGGCTAAACCACTGAACCGCTTCCCTAAGAAGAGCTCCGAGGAAGCACGTACCTATAATTTTAAACGACATCAAGCAGGTGAAGCCCCGAGCAAAGACCAGTATTGAAATGTTATTGAGTACGGAAACTCACAAATAAGAGACTCTTGAATTAGTTTGGCGAAGTTTCGTCGTTAAACTTTCACTAAACAGTTCTGTGAACTGTTGATGGCCAGGTACTATTCAATTCATAAGAGCTTTTAAAAGTTTTTGTTTATTCTTAACCATGTTTTAAAAAGAAAAGATATTCGTTTTTCTAATAATTGTCTGAGAATTATAATTTAAAAATATTGAAGTTATAGACTGATTGAGTGGTCTAAAAAGTTCTTATTTTTTTGGTATAAAATAAGGTTCTATTAGACCTTTCATTTGCATTTTTGAAGTGTTCCTCTTGCGTTATAGAAACTTAATAATATTTTTAGAACAAAATAATATTATAAATGTTAACATTTTATAATATTATTTTCTTCTAATGTAAGTAAAATGGTAAATAGGTATATTTTAAACATCGCCATGTGCCCTCAAAAATGACATACTATATTCCAATCGAAAAATGTATCTGGTAAAAGATATAGATATAGACCAGAATGTGATATTTTCTACTGAGTCCAGGGTCTAGAAAAACCTTGTGTTAACCAATTTCTTACAAGAACAAAAGTAATAAAATTATCTAATATTGTATTACAGGGTTAGTTTTTGGGGTAAATTTATTAGGGTTGAAGTCAAACTTAACCTAAATCACCGTCGAAATAAGACATTTCACGTAACGGCTTACGTTACAAAACAGCCACCAACCTTTCAATGTTTTTCATAGCTTTATTTTATCTTAATTTGTTCGCACAATGGTTAAATGTGTTTAGTACTATTAGAAATTATGAGGGTAATGATTGAATTACGCACACGCCATGGTATAATAGGGACCTACTATTATAAACAGGAGGTTGATTATTAACTGAGTATAATTCATAAATAAACTGATAGACCTTTACAAATTCATCATTCTTCATCTTTAACTTTTTTTTTACAAAAAGCAACTCTCGCTCTAAGGAATTTAATCCTTGTGTCGCGGGAGGTTTTACAAACATTCAAATCACATGCACAAAGAACACCCAGACTTGGAACAAGCATTTGTGGGTCATACAAATGCTTGTCTCATGCGGAGATGGAACCCGCGGCACGTCGCGCTTAGAGATAATTGGCGTGGTGACCTATACCACTCGGCTATCGGTGCAGTCAAAACATTCGTTTTATTAGCATTTGAAAGTTTATATTCTAAGACTAATAATGAATTTGAATGCACATATATACACACTACACTACAATTATATGTAGACAAGGTATAACGAAAATACTGAAAAGAATCTATACAATTAAAATTTAATGTCTCATCAAATATTCAACAGCCAAAATTTTATAAGCCTGTCTTCCTTTGAATACTTATGTATAGCGCAAACAAATTTTAGGTTATTAATTATTAAATGGTTTATAGCAGTGATGAATGAACTATGGCGGATCGCGCAGATGTTGAATTGCAATCAACAAAATGGATTCATAAAATTAAGAAAATATTTGCGAGCTGCTGGTACAAATCATTATGATGGTTCTTGTACCATTATTCATCGATGACAGTTTGGTTTTAGGGTTAAGATGTAAATTATGAATAATTAGGAATTAGTTTCACTAAAAGATTAGTCGTTTTCGAAGTAGCTACAGTATCAAGTGTTTAGACTTTGTCATTGACCACTTGACAGCGCCATTGTCCCAAATTGTAAGGTTGATATTTGTTCGTGTTACCTTAGTAATGCAAACCCTAAGGTCTCATTAACAAGGGTTCCCTCCTTAACGATTCGTCAAAAAACACTTTGCGTCATGACGGACGAACGACTACATTGCAAACGGAATCGTGTTTTATCACGATTCGGTAAAATATCCCAATTGATGTTAACATTCGTTTCGAGATTCAGAATCCAGTCTTAGATGAACTACCGAATACGATGTCAAAAAAAACACTATCCGTGTTTTATGATGAACTTGATTTTTAAAAGACGATACTTGATTTATGACTTCTCCGCATTTTTTTACGATTACGAATCGTACAAAAATACGGACAAGTTTTAAATGCTTTGCCGATGTCCTAAAAAAAACTATCGTGAAAAAACACGATTCGTTAATCGTCTTCGTGTGAATGAGCCCTAAGCTAAAAAAAGTGAAAGTAGCCTTCTCTTCCTTCATATTCTTATTCACTGTGCTCAAATCCATCACGAAAGCCAAATACCAGGTAAATGCCAATTTCCACGAGAATACAACATGCGGAAACACCGTAAACCAAGGTATAAATAAAATTATCGTATAAAACATGTACTGGCTGAATTTATAAGTCGATACGAATGGTACGAGAAACGGATGTTCGTTTGCTTAACCTCGTAAATCTTCTAGCTGTGACGTGTATACGCGTCCTATACATATAAAATGAAGTAGTTTTGTTTGACGATACAAGGAATTTATTTTTTCTACTTGGATGTATTTAACAGGGACATTTTTTAATGTTTATTTTATTACTGAACAATAGGGATGTGGTAATTTTTTTTTTATTTACTCGTCACATAAACTATTAATAAATATTTAACACGTGTTTTTTTCTTTTTTACTTAAACAAACAATGAGGAAGATAAAGTGAAAGTAAAATATCGCGTGAATTCACTTCTAGCTACAATTTTTATCAAGACATGACTTTAACTTTGTCATTTTCTATTGATTTGATAAAAAAAATACGAGTCTTGTTTTCTTTTTTTTTTGTTTCTGGTGGATTAATTAGATATGTCCTTTTCATATCAAGTCTATATGCCTATTGTTTCGACCGCAATGATAGTAGGTACAATTACTTCTAACTGTAGGTAAGATATATTTTTGATTTGTCAATGTAACGGATACAATAAATTAGTTGCTATTCACAATGATCACCTCTGATATAGCACGAGCATCATAGGTTGGTGTCACTTCAGCTGAAGAGAAGTTGAACAGCGCCGTATATTACTTGTTATTGCAGCAATGTCAACGGACAGCCACCGTTAAACCGTGGTTAACCCGGTTTACGAGAACAAAACACAGTAATAAATTACGAAGGTTTGGTTTCGTCATTCGCGACCTCTTTTCACGCCCTTTCGGATTGTGCAATATGCTATTGCAAAATGATTTAATTTCGAAATTGAAATGGAATTGCTTTTTCAATCATTATTTCAAAATCGAATTTTGAAAATGTTTGAACTTCTAATTATTTATAATTCAAATTAAAATTGTATCGATTACCCTAATAATAGATTTGGTAATTGATCAATACAAATGATTTAATATAAAATTTTACTTATTATTTTTAAAACTTTTGTATTTAGTACCGAGTTTTGACAAAGTATTATTTTATGTATGGTACATTGGAAATTGTAGAGTAGTTACTTAATATTATCGCACTCCGAGGAACACAAACAAGCTGAGCAAAGAAGCAAGAAATCCTAGCTTTTAATATCTAGCTGACCGGTAATAGAAACTTGGACTGAGTAGAATTCGGGCAATAAATAACCGGTATGGCTGAGCAAACAAAACATCAGTCTGAGGCCGCAAACTTAGGATATATTTCTTACGTAGTTTTAGCCACCGACACGCTACTGACAAGGAACAGATAGCCACAAAAGGTTCTTTCAATGAACGATAACAAACTTTGTTCACAAACTGATTAAATAAAAAAACCCATGGAAAAATTTTGTCTTTTTATTTCACCTTACAAATATACCTACTTATCCATGTCTCCGTAAGTTCGTTCGTGGCTTTATATGTATATTGGTTGGCTATGCTGTATTATTGCAACATTGCAACTGACGTAAACGCCAACGAAACTATGTCCAATATTGTAACAGTTTACAAAACTGCTACGGTTATGTAGCTACATTTGAGTATGGCTACGAGTTTTCGTAGCCACTCAATACCTACAATTAAATGCGGAATACATTTTACCGAAATTAAATAATACAATTCAGTAAGTTACATACATTTCGAGATTTTACACCTTACACGGAGTCTATGGTTACAGTTTTGAAATAAACAATGGTTCACAAACAACACTTTTTGAAAATAATATGTCGATAGAAGTAAACCCTGATAAGGTGTTTAATACTTTCAATTTTACGTTTTCGCATGCCTTCTGAAGACGATATGTGTCAAGAGCTATATTTTTTTTAATACATTTTGTATTTATCGTGTCTCTAGCAAATAAAGATATAATATAAATATAAATGGTTTTTGGCTGGTTTTTTGCCAGAAGTCTAAACAAATTGTCAAAAAATAACCTTCATTCATGCAAAGAAAACTTCATGAGAAACTTTTCATGATTTTCCTTACGACGCGATTGCGACGAAAATATATTCAGTAAATTCTTCACTTCAACCTTTTTGCCAAATAATATTCTGAGTAAAACTTATTTCTCTCTATTTTGTAGTAATATACTCACAAACCGTTGGGTTTGAGTTATATTACTACTTCTGTAAAGCCTTATTATACATTTTCAGATAAAACTATACAACTACATTTGTACAAAGGTTTTCAGAGACCTCTTATTCCCAATTTAGGTAGTTTTATATTCAAGCATTTAAATCTTGAAAATAAAATGCATAAACAAAACAATAACAGTACCTAAAATCTGAGTAGTTTTGTAGGTACACACGTTTTGCAACTTTACAAATATTATTCTTTCTTTATCTCGTATCATGTTTTATTTCTATTCAACCATCATTTCAAACAAATATTTCAGCAAACAAATAAATTTCAAAAAAGAAATATGACTTAACATCTGTCTATAAAAAGATCTCTTTGACGACAATTTTTAAAGCGGCAATAGCCTAATGGTCAGGGTGACCGCCTTGTGATCGAGAGGTCGCAGGTTCGATCCCCAACCATTACACTATTGACGTGAACCCACTCCAGATACAAGCATATTTAGCTTAGTTGGAGGGGTTAACAAGATTGCTAGTAATGTGAATTCTACCCACATTGCTAGCAACCTTTTTAAAAAAAAAAAAAAAAAAAAAAAAAAAAAAAAAAAAAAAAAAAAAATTTGCTAAAAGAGTTATCGAATTAGGACTTTGATCACGAAAATAAATTGTGTGTTCACTGATTTACCAAACCAAAAGTGTGGAATTTTATTTTGATCTTTATATTATTTTTGGAGGAGTTTATTTGATAAGACATGTTTATTTTGGTAATACAAACAGCATTTTAAAGGAAATACCACAGAAAAATATGAGATAAATTCGGTGTTCTGTGGAAAATACCTAAGTAGGTATTAAATTTATCTACATGTCTACAAAATCAAAAACGACATTTTACAAATTGCACAGTAGGTATTGTGTAGATACCTCGTGGAATTCTAGTAGCTGTTTGGATTAGTAGTTAACAAAGGATCGGAATACCCCAAAAACCAATGACGCCATGTCTTATAACTCCTTTAAGGTCTATTTTGTCTGTTAAATATATCATCTAGCAGTGTTATAAAAGTCTATTGACCTATATCGAAGTTCTTTGCAAATGATGTCAATTAGCATGGACAATTTACTTCGTTTTAGCTTGAAATACCAAAGTACCCGTCTTTTCTACCCCTACTATAATTAACCTAATATCCACGATATATTGACCACATTAACCGCAACGGTTTGAATCCTCGCCGAAGCACGACGATGTCGCAGACATTAGCCTGATTTAAAATACCGTCCTGCTTCCAAAATTTCTTCTTTACTTGAAACGGCTAAGAAAAATGAACGTCTGTTCCATTAGCTGATAAGCAGTCAATGCTGTCGTTGCTAAGCAATTAGTTGGGAGATGATGAAAGAGCTTTTCTTAAAGTGTGTTAAAATTTCCGTTTACTAATTGCGTAATTTTTGGAGCAAGGCGTTGTTACCTTTCTGAGCACGTCCCAGTTTGAAAACCTAATGATATGGCAAGATTATCTTTGCATTACGTGTTGTATATCTTTAAGGTTGCTTAAGTGGAAGGAAGTCTTGATAACAGATTACTAAAATATAGCTATGATTATCCATCTTGTATAATTGAATCTTAGGTAACTTTTGTTTGATGAAGTTAATCTGCTTAGTAGATATTATTATTTTGTATTTATTGTGTCAATACATTGTGATAATCTTGAGCTTCGCAACCATGGTTACGGAAGTGGTAGTAAACACATAATATGGCTAGGTAGCTGAATTAATTCTCTATTAGTAAGCATCTCATTTAGGAATCTCTATTAAAAAATTTATGTACTTATGTGTGAATAGTAAATTTACTCAGCTTTCTTTAAAGGTGTTACTAAAGGCCCTCTAATAGCCATTATTTTTCATAATCGCTACTTAAGCGTAAATGTCGAGGACTCGCATTCGACGCCGACACCATAGGTATATTTTTAATACCCTATCTAATCATTCTTGAATCAATTATCGTTATAAATAAATAGGTACTTAGATATTGTACGAAAATACCTACACTGCACACATGTAAAAAATAGTACCTAGGCATTTAATGTATCAGTAGTAGATATTTAAGATTTTCCTTCTTTCACTCATTAAATATATGTATATTATAACTAGCTGTCCCCCGCGACTTTGTTCGCGTATTTTAGTTTCAACGGTTTCTAATTTTGCAACATTTTTCATTTATGCTCCGCTCCTATTCGTCGTAGCGTGATGTTATATAGCCTATAGCCTTCCTCAATAAACGGACTATCCAATACAAAAATAATTTTTCAATTCGAACCAGTAGTTCCTGAGATTAGCGCGTTCAAACAAACAAACAAACAAACTCTTCAGCTTTATAATATTAGTATAGATTTGTTATAGAAGAGCGGGTCCTCCTAGCGCAGGTATTGCTTTTACTTAAAAGGAGGTCCCTATGTAAGATTTACTGTAAAAGTTATAGATGTTTCTGCAATAAACCTTTTTATTTTTTATTACCAATTCTAATTTGAATTGGCAATACTACTAGCTTCCACTCCCTAAGTACCTACATAGTTAACTGTAATTTTTTTTTTTTAAATAAATACTTACTTAGAAACTTAGCTGTAAATCATATCTGAGGTAGCGTATCTGCATTTGTATGAAGCGTGTTTTGGTTTAATATCTAACGAAACTACACGTAAAATGTATTAAGTAGGTATGTAGGTAGCTAAGTACCTACCTAGGTCTGTAAGTAACTTTCCTTGTTGCTTTTAATGTAATTATTTCTTCCAAGTTTTCCCCTTTAACAAGATTTATCACACCGACCCGTGTATTTACAATACAAAAAATATTTTAAATTGGAAAATATGAATGTACCTATCGTAAAATACCGCCAAAGTTATGCTTTTAACTTCCGGATCGTATAACAAAACAGAACAAATAAGCAAAACAATATCAATATATTAAACAAAACGAGCAAATAACTCATAAATGAATTTGTAACACAACCTTAAATCATAAATAATATATTTTTGAAAAGAGTTGCTCAGTTCAGTGTTTTGATTGTTCCACTTTGTAATACAAGCAAAGTTTTACTATGTAGGTACAGTCAACTACAACAGCTTTGCAAAATAGACGGTCTGAGTTGCCGGGTCGAATATCAAAGAGTAGGTAATACTTGTTAACTTAACTGTACCCTATTATCAATAAGGGAACCTTTGTCCGCTTCGATCGAGCTGAGTTTTGTTCAAAAATAAAGTTAAAAGATTGTTTTCGTACAATTATATTGCTAATTTTTTTAAAAGCAGCGGTATGTTTTATGTAAATTAAATAAAATGATGCATACAGAACCATAAAAAAGTTTTATTTTTCAAAATTATAAATTGTCCCTAATTATGAGATTTCGGCAAAAGAAGCGTCGGTCGTCCGGGAGCAAGATGGGTCGACGACATAACTAAAGTCTCGGGTCGATTCTGGATGAGACTGGCACAGGACCGGAGAGAATGGCACATAAAAAGAGAGGCCTATGCCCAGCAGTGGGATGACAAAGGCTGTGGATGATGATGATGATGATGAGATTTCGAAATACCGAACAGGAAGTTTCGAGTGTTCGCCAATACTGCGAAATATCATTTAAAAAATGGATGAGACAAGATATTTTAGGATATAAATATTCAATATACTTAACCCAGATGTTACAGTACCTAACTTTACCCTTCGTCCCATTTAAAGAAAAGAAGCATGACTCCAGCCAGTGGTACAGGCCAGTAGGTACATATGACTATCACCTTCAAGGCAAAAGCGAAGATAGTCCATATTTATCAAGTTATCAATAAAAAGTTATATTAGTACTACGAATTCGATGAATGAATGGGTGAGCAATAAAAGTAATACTTACATTTAAACTCAAGCGCTGCATGTATAGTGACGGGAATTAACGCAAACAATGCAAGCAGACGAGTGAGTTTGCAAGACTAAGTTCAGTTATCAATAAAAATAATGTTTTCGATAATAAATATTTTATTTTACATTACAACAAATCTATTGACGTGAGATCCGGTACTTCACCTATCCACCAAAACACTAAACAGTTTTCAGTAACTTCTGAGTATTTCGTATCAGCTTCATTTGTTTCAGACTGTTCTTTATCATTATTACTTTCATCGTTGTCTTCTGTGATTGGGTCTATTACGTGGTGCTGGCCCGAACCAGTCGCTATGATTGGTCGAAGCGGATGTATTGAGACGCTGTTGCAGCTATCTCTGTGTAGTGGGAACTGAAATAAAATAGTAGATAATGAGACCAACTTTAGCTCTGTATTTAATATGTAAAATTTTGATTTTATAATATTGAATGGCAGTTATCAGTTCGCAGTCAACGTGATCGCGGAAACTAATGGCCACTGGCGGTCATTTGCGTACGCGGACCAATTGTGCATTGTCTGCAAAAGTAGCCATAAAACTTTCTTGTTTTTGGGTCTACCCAACCATTACTATTATTCCTGGCCGATATCTTATCACACTATTCATACTAATTTCTGTGTGTCTGTTACACTTTTACGGATAAACCGAATTGAATGAAACTTGGTATGGGGTAAGCCTGAATCCTAAGAAAGGAAGTTGGCTTCTTTTGCCGCAATAACCGTCACCCACGCGGGCGGAGCCACGGGCAACAGCTAGTAATATTATAAAGAGGAAAGATTTGTATTTTTGTATGTTTGTAACGAATAAACTCACAAAATTATAACGGATTAAAAAAAACATTCACGACTAGAGTACCTACTACATTATCCCTGAACATAAACTTCACTTTTTATCCCAAAATGTTTAAAAAATAAATGTCCACTCGTGCAAAGCCGGGACGAACCGTTAGTTTTACCTTATAAGTAGCATTATCCTTGGCCTCATCTGTACATTCTAAGCTGGTCTTCCATGACACTTGGTCTTCATCCCAGACTTTGATAATCCCATCAGTACCACCAGTCACTAAATACTTTCCACAAGGCGATATATCGAACTGAATCCTTTGGTTTGTGTCAACTCGTCTGGTTAGTATGTTGAGAGGTCTACGGTAGTATCTAATATCCCATATTAAAAGTCTGTGGTCTTTGCGCGCACCAGATACGAGGCGTAAGCCGTCTGATGCAAATTTCACTTGAGTTACGCCACCTGTGAATTTATTATATTATGCATGTTTAATTAATCTTCTTTGTGTTGTTAATAAACCTTATATTATTTTATGACTCAAGAAACTTGTAAAAACATGGTACTATTCATAACATAGATGAGATTTTTTTTGACAAAATATATCTTTCTGCAACATTACTCATGGCACCATTCCAGAGTCTTCATACAATGAATAATGACTTTATAGCACAGTAAAAGTTCCTTGATAAAGACAGATTATCTCTCTTTAGGGCTGATTTTTCAATCAACAAAGAAGAATCAAAGATCTAAAATTCAAAATTAATCCTCAGTTAAAATTCTATGGTGTTGGAAAAATCAGGCCTTTGTCTCCTTAATTCTGCACTCTTGACAGATTTGTTGTAGTTGCATTGGTAGCATACAAGGTATATAGATTTGAATGATTCTTACCTCCATGTCCATGCATTTTCCCGACACTCTTGTATGTACCCATTTCATTAATATTGTATAAGCTAATGCTTGTATTCCAGGAACCGACTGCGACCAGATTATCACGTGTATCAATACATGAAACTGCGGATGTAATTTTATGTTCTCCAAAGTCTCTGCCAGGCCTATCAATAAAAACAAATTATTTTATCCCTTTAGTATTACTTGTTCCTTCTCTATATGGGAACAAGCCTATGCCCTGCAGTGACACATTTACGGGCCCGTAATATAATTAAAAATAATTACACAAATATTATTACTACAACACAACCTACATTGAAATAAAACTACTTTTGAAATAGATTCTATCTTGGTTTATTTAAATTTTAGTTCCCAAAATTTGAATGCCAGGAAAATTGAAATTAAAATATGAAGGTAGAGAGCAAGCAAGAACAAGGCAAATACCAACTCAGTCTGCCCGTGAAGTAAATAAACTGCAATAAAACCTTTTCTGGTACCAAAGCATATTAGAGCAACTACACAAATCATAATACAAAACCAGTATACACATTATTTAATAATTATTTATCAATATTAGATAACATAAAAAAAACATTAAAACAGCAAAAACACAAATTTTGAAATCTACCTTTCCACATCAAAAGTTCTCAAACAGTTCTTGTAGCCAGAAATAATTTTGCTCCCATCAGGTGTAAAAGTTACAGACAGAGCTGGTTCCATCTCATCAATAGCATTAAAACCTCTGTAGGAACACCGCAATGAACCATCAAATGCATCCCACATCTGTATCGGAGCATTCTGTTTTGTTGTTAACCAGCTGAAATTTAATTAAATAAACTACATAAATTATATTAGGATTATATTCACATTATTATGTGAAATTTTATTCAACTGATAGTCATGAAGGTCAAGAGAATTAATAGATCAACAAGTTTTTAAGACAAACCAACAGCTTTATATAAGATTAAGCATTCAATATACAATTTGATTTAATGATGTTTTATAAATAGATTATGCTCAAGTAAAACCTTTACCAGAGCCATGTTATATAAACTACAATCTTAAACCTGGTAAGACACCATGTAGTAAAAATGTACTAACCAACATGATTCTGGTACTCCACTGTTCATTCCCGGATACCAGCAGAAGTCATAAACTAAACCAGACTCCTTCACATGTATGACAGAGTCCATAACATCTATTATCCTGTTTGTAGTCACGTTTCCAGAGTATAAATCCCTGGACAGTTCAGTCACATGCACACCGTCATTATTTACCACAGCTAAGCAGCATGTACCGTCTGGAGACCATTTACATCCACGTAGGTATGGCTGCACGTCTTCTCTAGCCCTCTTAGACCGAGACCAAGTAGAATTTGATAGTTCTAACAGAGTTTTACTAGTAAATAAACTAGGATAAACGTAAACACTCGCTTCATTAACCTCTACATTTTCAACGCTTTGTTCTACATCAGCAATGGCTTCACTTTGTTTTTCGTCAGCAACTGTATCAACTTCCATTGATGGTTCTTCCATTTTAATAGAAAAAATTAAACAAATGTTTGTAACAAAACTATATTCTCCTGCCTCCGGTTATGATCAAATTGATCATTCATTGTGTACTGATGTACTCTGTGGATCAAATTGTCAAAGTTGTCAAAAGTTTACGCAGACTATACGGTGAGCTACATAGCCGGATATCTGCTTTGCTTTGGCAGTGTTTTTTTATATAATTATATCATGTTTTTTATTTCACAAAATATGTTTTGGTTTTGCCGAAGAAAAAATTGACATAGAAATTCTACATGCTAAATTGTTTTATTCTATATAAAACTGGTTGAAGCATAGAGTATAAAATCTATTAATAAAAACCCCATAAACGTGACAGACCCCGTAAGCCGTTTATGTTGCCCAAAATTATAACATTTTTATTTTTTTAATTACAATCATAACATTTGTTTAAAAAGAAAGTCTAGTCTAGAATGTACATAACAATGTTAGATAAAATCACAGGTTAACATAACTTGCGGTTGTGGCTTGAGTACGTTGGACTATTTTGATTCGCCAACACATTTAGGCCATTTCACATTAACGTTTAAAAACCTGCGGGAAACAAGTATAATAGATCAAACTATTTTTAACTAATACGCATGATCTAAAACTAATGTGTAAAAAAAATAGTTAGTATAAAGTATAAGGATAGTTTAAATATGGTTTTTTTTTTTATTATTTGTTTATTTACATATATGCAAATTCTTAGCAAACTAGAAATTACTACCTTTTGCCACACGTACATTTTTTTTATATACACACCGTTATAAATTTATAATACACATACTACAAACCCATAAAAAGTAAACTTTAAAGTTCGATAATAAAATAAACTGCATCAAATAATTTATTTCCCTAATTTAGAACCCTACTGTGCCTTATTAATAATAATTTTAAATAATGTGTCAAATGTATTTACTGTTTGAGTTACATGACCCGGTGCTTGACCCAGTGTCGCTGGTGTGGTTTCTTTCAAAAGTGGTTTTTACTTTAATGATATTATATATTTTTTCTTTCTTATTGTAACGCCGAAGTTTTCGAGGATCTAAACTTTATTAGCTTACATTAATACAAGGTAATTAACCGTACGATGAATTGCTTAAGTTAAATCAGTTTTCTTTCATTCGGGCAAAGGTCAATAAATTATTTTTAGATTTGTTTTAGTGTACTAATTGATAAGAAAGTACATGTTGCCAACATCACGAAAAGAACTTAACAAACAGCTGTCAGTGTCTATGACTACAATGTCAATCATTGAATAAAAATTGACGTAAATAAGTAGTCGCATGTCAAATGGTATTCAATACTCGATCGTAACGGAACGTAAATTTTACAATCGTAAAACTCAGTGTTGATAAAATCGGCCAATGAATGAAATAGTAAAGTAATTATAGTACAATGATAACAAAATTTTCCCGCGAACAATTTTGTAATTATATTTTCGTTTGGTCTGATTTATTCTCTATGCATAACAAATAAGTGCGTCAGATGTTTATATTAAAATCTTTGCAGATGAGGCTTAAGTTCTTTAAACGCGGATTTCGTATTGCGAAAGCGGGATTGTCGAAAATGGCTTATACTGAGTCGCCGGCTAAGGCTTCGCTGTGCTGTGAGGAGTTGCAGGATGGTGCTCCGCCAACGTACGCGATGTACGAAGCTTTGAAAGATTCGTGCCAAAACAACGCGACCTATTTTCAGCCGGATGACAGTGAAAATGGCCAGAGACTGTACCAGGGCTTCATGACTCTCATGGACCATGTAGATACTGTATGGCCATTGGTTGATCATGTCAGAAAGGTATGTACAAGTTTCAATATTTATTTTCTCGTAAAATTTGTCCATCAACTTCTTTAGGAGTGAAACGGTAAAAACGGAACGGAACGGAAAAAATACTAATGGAATACTAATTAGAGGTTTGTTATTCTATAGACTAAAGGAATGAGGTCAGTACTAACATAGGTACTTAAAATTATACTAAGTTTAAAATATTTAACTCCAATAATTTATTATGGATTTCCAATAGTTATAATAGTATTAGATTGTATTGGTTGAACCTAGTTGTAAAATATTTTTTTCAGTAACCAAATTAAATGTATCTAATAAATTGTCATACATCCTTATCACTATATAAGAAAATTCTTATAAAATAAAACGTTTGTCGGTGATCTTATCTTTCCCATGTATTAAGAATTATTAATTATTTAGGTAAAATATTCTCTTATGAATATTGAATAATAGGAGTTGTATGTAGACCAGCATTTAATAATTAGTTGTTTATAAGGACATTAAACTAGAGTAAATCGTAGTTTAGATTTTTATTATATTATTAATTTACAGCCCAAGAGTTACAGCATATTATGTTATAAAAATAAAGAGAACAATGGTCTTTTTGCTAATAGTCGTGTCTTCCAACCTTCATGGCATATGACCTCTTCAAGTTTCTAGGATAAGGTTCACCCAATTAATTAATTTGGGTCACACATGTGTATGACTAATCATTATTAAACTGTAATATCTTTCCTATCAATATTTTGTAATACAATGATTGTGACATGGCTAAAGTTCATCTTATCTATATTACAACATTTTTATCTAAACTCAAGGCATGTGCTAGTATCCAGATGTTTTAAACATCACACTTAAATTGCGTGATTTGATAAGAAATGGATAGTAATTATTTAAAAATTAATTTACACATAGGTATTTAAAGATTAAGCAATATTAGCAATAAAGCTGTAATCTAGAAAAGAATAGAACTAAACAATATCTGAACTTTATCCATTCCAATAACATCTTAGTTATGAATGATTCATTAGGAAAATACACTATTCATCTTATGCATTTATTCCATTACATTTTGTGTGCAGATACAGCTGTACATACTGGCTTTGATTACATTTAATCGGTTCAGAATGGCCAGATATTTTTGGATTCTATTAATCATTAGGAAAAAACCCAATAACAGTTTATAAATTTATATTTAAAAGACTATTTTTCTGTACATAGCACACTTCCTACAATGGTATAGTGTTTCAGATTAAATCAGAAGTTGATTAGATTAAAAACCTAGATTTATACATATGGATCTTTCATACAGTGTGGTATAATCCAGACAATTTGCCTCAGTAATGCGATTTGCACGACTTTCATGCATGTGCGATCGGAAGTAAGGAAATTTATTAAGAAATGGCTAGCAATTTTTTTTGTTTTCATTAGTTACTTAATTATGTTACTCAGTCCGAATATCACTCAAGCCTTTCTGTTCTTCTTGCTCTGCCTCTCCATACAAAAACGAAATGGAAAGAAGAACGATATGGATAATTCAAGGTATCTAGGTATTATTAAAGGCAAAGTAAAAACATGTTCAAGTCCCTAAAAATAAAACGGCTAAAATGGAAGTGGTTGGGACATATGGTCAGAGGAAAGCATAAATGGAGCAAACTAATTACACAGTGGTACCCAAGGGAAGGAAAAAGGAAAAGAGGAGAGAGGGACAGCAAAAAAGATGGGACGATGACATCACGCAGGTTGCAGGCATAACATGGAGTAGAGTAGCCAGAGAGAGAACAGAATGGAGTAGGTTGGAGGAGGCCTTTGCCAACTGGCAAACGGACTTACAGAATGTAAAGAAAAACGAAAAACGCGAATATTTTTAGTTAAATAAAATATATATATATTATAGCAGTCCATTAGTGTAAGAAACTTTATTGTGTATCTGTTGTCCGAATAAAAGGCTTTACTATTATTATTATTATAAAAACATGTTCGGGAATAAACATTCGTAAAAAATAATGTAGTTTTGACCTTTAATCTCTCGTCCTTACAACGATCTTAGTAACTCATAGCGGGTAAATGTTTAAACAAGTGAATAATGTATTAGAATTGCTGCAGCTGGCCAGTAAGACAATAAGATGAGAGCAAAAGCGCTATGTAAGATCGTGGGAAATATAAATACATAGTTCCTCTTGAAATTACTGGCAAACTGACGTAAATACGTAGAAACAAAAATTTAATTCGAATATCTAACGGGAGGTATTTTAATATGCTATTGCGAACGATATTATCTGCTGTGAAATGAAATGAAATGAAATCGTTTATTATGCTAATAGGATATACAATCACTTTTACACGTCACTTTTTTGAGCTCGCTGGAGTCGCTGTGTCCTAAAAAACACATTTCCGCAGAAAGTAGATCGCATTGATTTCCCAGTTTCCACCTAGTTCGTAAATCCGCACCGAACACTCTTTGTGTTCTAGTAAAATTACTGCCTCATGCACTGGGTTTTATCTTCTTTGAAAAGGGGTATCGAGGCTGCAAAAAAGACCCTTTTTTTGTAATGTTACTAACTAAAATTGGAAGATGTAATTTTTTTTATCTTAATTTTATTTAAAAAAATAAGGAAGTTTTGAGCGCTGTGCTTTCACAATATAGGTAGGAAGCTCTATTCTGGTTGTAGGTAGGTAGATAGGTACATTGGAGAATTTCAATTTCGTACATTATACCTAGGTACCTGCGTAATCCCAACGGAATAGTTAACATGTGGCACAGTGACATACCTATACGGCCGGCAGTAAATTTTGATATAAAAAACCACAATTTATTAATTAATTAGCGTCACGGTCAGCAAAACGTGTCGAGTGTCACAAATGTACCTAGTAGGTATAAATGTACCCGAATTAAGATCCTATTGTAGATGTTTGTTAAAAGAGAATCAAGGACAGTTAGTAAACAAAGCTAGTTTATGATAGCATGTGCTCTGATTGTAACACATTGTCTAGTAAACAGATGCATTTACTATCGCATTGTATCTGTGTTATTACTTACATGACTAACACCTAGCACAATGCATGGGTAATTTACAAATTCGATGTGAGACATAACAATGATTCAAATCTCTTAGAAAAGATTCTGCAACGTGAAATACATAGGGTACCTATAGGTATATCGATGAATCACAACTGTTGTTTTCTTCTACGGCCTTTGCAGATAAAGAAAATATTATGCCCTGCTTTTAACTCAAGATAATTCGATCTAAGTTTATCTTCACACAAAACAATATCTATTATGAAACGTGCAGCGAATTCGGTATATAAACGAAAATCGCAGAATGTTATGTTAAAACTGTTTTTGAAGTAAAAAAATAGACTTAGGTAATCTAATGTGTAAACCTATCATTTGCGTAAATGTCAGAGATCATGATGAAAAGACAAAAAGTTCAAGAACAAGATGAGGATGTAATTAATTAGGAGGTTGTAAATTGTTATAATACGTGGATTAGATACTTATTGTTTTTAATTATTATATTATTGTTATATATTGTTTATTGTACTTATTAATCCTTGTGGTGTGATGATCTCGTTAGATAAGCGGAGCACGTGGCCAGAAATCGCAAAAAACAGAGAGGTTTGGAAGAAGAAATGGGAGGCCTTTGCCCGGCAGTAGGATGCAATATAAGCTAAAAAAAAAAGTTATCATCTTGTACCCAGATTCTCTGCCTAGTTTAAGTCATTGTTACAATTACAAAAATTGGAGATCTCCTCGTGTTCGCCCTTGTGAACGCCTCAGGGTACTTCGGACAAGGGGCCAAGTTCTTACCGGTAAGGACCGGTCACGATCACCTTTACCTTATCCTTAACCGGAAACTGCATTTGCAAACCTACCTAGGTAACTCTTAGGTCGTGTTCCTAGTCCCCTGCTATGTTGAACAGGTTATTGTTCCAGTTTTATAAATTTTACTTTTATGGCGTTGCCTGAAGAATTGTATCAACAAAAATCCACTTTACTAAGCTTGAATTAAAACCGACGCGAACTAACATTAGGTGTAGTATTGTTTCCTTAAGGAATATCTTGGTATGTGTATCTAATAATAAATAATATCTACTTATGTAGGGTTTACCAAGAATATTTCCTGTTGTGCACACATTCATGTCAGTCATACATCAGAAAGTAATATTTATAGAAATAAAATACACCATATATCCACATTCGATGCAAAGTAAATAATATATTACCTCATATATTGACTAGCTCGCAAATCTTTCCACGTAAATGTTCGTTATATATAGAAATTTTAATGTCAATCTTCATTTGCATGTGCATCGGTTCAGCCGTCCAGCTCAAAAAAAAAACAAAAAGGCATTCGGAGTTTCCTGCCTTTTTTCACAAATAGTTAGGATTAGGATTAAATTAGCATAATCATAGCTTACGATTGGTCTTATCTTCTCTAAATAAAAAGAGGCCTTGCAGTACGCCTACAATGTAAACTCATAGGCATTGCACGGTACGGTGCGCAATACGCATGCGTGCACCGCTGATGCGAGCAATGACCTTAGCTTGTTTTGACCGCCTCACACGGAGCAGACAGAACTACATAATCAATTAATTCTAATTATCCGATAATAATTACTAGCAATCTGTGTGATAGGTTTTAGTTACTTTGTTTGGTGACATTAATTGCTATCAGATCTATTAATGGACAACCTCATGCCGTAACTAGCTTTCGAGCTATCACGCCTATTTTGGACGTCTGACTAATTTTTTCTACCAAATTGGTAGATTGTGACATATTGGTAAACATGTTGTCGGATACAAGAAATTTTGAAATAGAGTCCATAAACTTTTATTGTGATATCTAAGTCCAAATCCGAAGTATGGTTTTTATAATTACATGATATTAATGTTCTGTCCTTTAGAAAATAATTAACGATATCAAACGCGTTTTAGCAAAGAAAAGTATTATAATCAGAAGCAAACATTCGCACAACACTTATAATTCAGCTATTAATATTAAAGAAAGGATGATAATAATTCCTTACGTTATTTCAACACTCTTTCTTTTCTCACGCATGCCATTTCACAATTTATTTATATCTTCTTTAAGTTAAATACATAATTATTACTAATATGCTCATATTGTTCATAATATTCACGGATATTCTAACAAAATATCTAAGACAAAAGTGTACATTATATCTGTTTGTTCAAGGTTGCTCCTCAGTACGACTTTGATACCAAATCCCCCGGCAACGGATACCGCAGCTTCGTTTCAGTGGTCGATTCCTGCGTGCTACACGGACTCAAACTCAGTAGACAAGTGAATACCAGTAGAGATGCGCTGCTGTTCCGAAAAGGACATTTTGTTAAGTGAGTTATTTTGCTATTGCTATATTTCTATCAATCAACTTAGCCTACTCTTTAATTTTGGATTAGAACTTTTAAAAAAAAACTAGACTTGTTTTCACTACAAAGATAGCCGTAAATTAGACTTAAATCGGGCAACAAAAACAGCCTTTTAAATGTTAAAGGAGTGAAATTGTCATTCATTATATAGAATTCTTTGATGAATGACAATTTCACTCCTATTATTCCATAATAGGTCTTGTGTTGTTAGCAATATTCAAACTAATAAAAGCATTTAGATACTGTCATGTCCATTTCAAGAAGCGATTGTTCTTGTTAATGTTTGAAATAACATTTTATCTAATATGTATCGTATTACAACTGTTTAAGTTCTATTATTCAGCTAGTTTGTAAAATCTAATGTTTCGTGAAATTAATACCAGTTGTGTACAGTTCTACAAACCATGAGAATTCTAACTAGTTTTAACCTGTACTATACATTATATTTTTTGTCTCACACTCTCAGTACTTGTATAAGATCAAGGTTAAAATCTTTAAACACTAATTAGTCGTTCTCGGTACCGGATTAAGATTCAAACGGAAATCAACAAATGAAAACGTGAACAATATTATACGTAGTAAAGTATTGTCACTCCTGACTTCAATTAGAAACCAGAATTTTGAGAAGCTTTCTATACTTCTGAAAATCATTTTACACTTCTGCCAGAATTTTGAGATTTTTTCTATAGTTCAGAAAATGATTTACAAATCCGCCAAAATTTTAAGAATTTTGAGAATCTTTCTATTGTTCATAAAATTAGTGGCGAAAGTGTGACTTTCGCCACTAGAAAAGCACGAAATAACAGCTAACTTTGATTCCATAGATCTATAATAGGCAGGTGCATAACCTAGAATGTTGCATGCACAGTTAGTTAATCTCTTTTGAAATTGGTTTAAGTAATGTCCATTCATGAAGGGATCTCTATTACGTGCACGTCAGTAGAAAATACATTAATGTATTGTTTATAACGTAGTTATATAAAGTTCACAACACTTCTTTTATATACAAGATCGTAAAGCTACATAAAAATAAACAATAGTTAACCCAAAATTTTCCTCTATAGAAATTCTGGTCTGATTTCCATAATACGCACTAAACCAACTGATCTATTCATAGGTTTAGAGTGTAGTACAAACAATTTGTACGCAGTTTGGTAAATAATATTATCTAACTAGTTCCGATGTTCATTCTACTGTTAAAATCACTCAACCGCCTTTTGCGTCATTCGGAATGTATTTGTAGTACACAGTTGTTAAATGGAGTGGTTGATTGATTTTGTGTATGAAGAACCGATTAGCGCATTGACTGTCTCCTCGACCATTTCATTGTCTTTAATATCTTCCTAAATTAAACTAAATAAACTAGTTCTACCATCAAAGATAACATTGAAGATACATAGTACAGTATAGTAAACCCTATACAGTTCTTTTCATGTTTTCAACAAATATTAGATGAGTCGTTTAATGCTGTAAAGTATTAATACTTTTATAATAATATTATTCAGAGGAAAGATTTGTAGGAAGTAAGTTGTTAGGAGTAGGAAAGATGTGTTTTTAACGAATAAACATAAAAAACTTCTAGACCGATTTAAAAAATTCTTTTACCATTATAATGCTACATTTTTCCGATAAACATAGGCTACATTACTGTTCTACCCGTGCGAAGCCAGAACGGGTCTCTAGTTTTTAATAAACAGATGAATGTGCAGTTCTTATTTAACTGTATCGGAAATGTCTGTCAGAAAGAGACACTAATCAAGATAATCATAATCTATACCTACTAAACAGTTAAGTAGTACACAGAGACTCGTTACCTAGCGTACGTAGGGTGTTAACTTCAACGTTTTTAAACTTGTTCTTTATATTTTAGGGAGATTGAATCCTGCGGGCAGCTACTTGCATCTCTAGGCACATGTCTTCATCATCTACATACGTTACTATCATGGGCGCCGCCTGGTGAACTGTTCCCTACGGAACCTCATACGCCCGAGGAGTTGTTTGCACAGGCCGACACCATCAACCAGTATTGTTTCTATGGAAGGTGCCTTGGGTTTCAAGTAAGAGTTTCTATATTACTTCAACCTTTCGGATGCCGAAAGGGTCTGAAAAGTTGTCTACAAAATTGGACAGTTGTATGTATGCCGATTGTTGAATCAAAATCTGGTATTAGAGATTCTAAATAATGTCAATTTAACTTGTGTTATGTTTGTAGTTAAACAGTCAACGCATGATATGCCCTAAAGTAAAAAATATACCATTAGTTAGCTGTGAGTTTTTTTTTCTAATTGCTAAACCAGTCTAATGCTTATATGCAATTTTTATTTATTATATAAATTACCCATTTTAATGTATCATTTGATTTGAACGTTGTTCAAGTACCAATCACGGCCAAAAAGTCTGAAGTTCAATTAGTAGAGACACCGAATTGCAAAGCGACTTTTAAAATCCTTGATTGGTTAAATCAAGGTTCGGAATAACCATTTTCATACTTTTATTGCTTCCTCAATTTGAAATTATTCACAGTTCGTTTGTGCTGTGTAGACTTCAGTCGATGTGACAAGGAAATTTGCATAACCTTCATCGTCTAGTCCATAGATAGTTTATATTCAAATGTGCGCATCATATGTGCCGAGAATGATATGACACCTTATTTAGTCTTAATAGCTATAATTTTCCTTTTGACCTCAGCAGTATAAATATTGCTTTAAGGACAGAAAAATAAATAAAATGTTATTTAATCATTGTTGAAAAATTTTCCGCTTTGTGTATGTGTGTATAATAAGTTTTATTGCTAACATAACATTAGAGCAATTTAGTGCTCTCGTTTGGCGCGATTTCGGAAGTTTACAACTACTGAGATTCATAAATTATTTCGTTTTAACTATACTTAAACAAATAAACATCCACTTGTAAATATCTTGTAAGAGTATTAAATTCTCATTAAAGTCTGATTTATACTTCCTAGTGCCTGTATTAAATTTCTTGATTAGTCTAATATGTTTGGCATCGGCGAACAGACCCGAAGACAAAACGAAGTCAGCCGAAGATTCGACGAATAATCACCGTTCTTCAAAAGAACCTTTACCCTAATCTTAAAATTCCATTCCAGTTCTTACCATCGATGCGTGGCATACTGAAAGGCATATCAATATGTATGGCGGGTTTCTCCGAGGCGTACTATTGTCATGGCAACCTGATCAGCTCTGTGTGGACCGGCGGCCAGTACCTCATCGACCCTGAGATGAGAGCGAGGAGAATTGTAAACATATCACAGTCGGCTAGCATTGAGTTCTGCAAGGCGTTTTGGTTTTTAGCTGAAAGTGGTACGTCATATTCATTATGTTATAGTTTATAAGGAGTGCTCTCAAACAGCTATTGATAGATACAAATGGAGAGAAGGAAACTAGGCCTATAATTTGCTGTGGGAAAGTTTAGGTTCAAAATAAAATGGCTTTTAAAACTTTCCCAGGAGAGTTAATAACAGCTGGACATGTATTTCATGTGTTGTTGTTGTTTCAAAGTAAGGAAAACAATATCGCATGATTGTACCAAACTACAATGGCAACACTGTGTCGCCAAGAGCCTTATAATATGTTTCCACAGAGGTACGTTTGGCTACATTAATAAACGTTCAATTGCCAACAAATCAATAGGTATCTACTGCAATTCATTCAACGAATCTATATCTCTCAATTGAAATAATTGATAAGCACGTACATCATTCATAATCTACATACATGCGATATAAAAGCACCGAATGTTTACAATTAAAATATGACCTCGCCATTGCTAAGAAGAGATACATCTAAAACAATTGACGCACGCCCGTGCGATCAGATACCGGCGCCTTATTACGTATCTTGGAAAAGCAAAGCAAATACAATAATTGCTGCATTGTTAATATGTTTTACGTCATCGCGATACGCAATCCTAATTATCAATTTGAAAGCAATAATTGTACAAATTTTGCGGTCGATCGCTGTCGCTTTTACAAGTCACGTGATACTGTCGCCGTTTTTATGTCGTATGGATGTATTCTTGTTATAAATGCCAGTCTTACATTACGTGCGTTATTAGGTGTTTAATTCAATGCTAATATTGTATTATGTCTAACATCTGACTTCATTAGATATTTAATCATCTGTAACTGATCAGTTCCTTTTGCTTTACATTTTATTTTATATAATGTTGTATAGATTAGAAAGCGGATATTATATAGTAACATACCTACTTACAATTTTTAATCATTGTTACTTATTTAAATTATTATCTATACATATAATGAAATAGTAATCGACAACTTAATTTTGCCGGTTTTCAGATGGTTGTAAAAGATTTCATGAACTTAATAGATTGCTCTAAAATATTAAGAGAATAATTTCGAAAAACCGTAAAGTACACTTAGTTGTGTTTAACCGCGCTATTGCATCCATAATAAGAAATGGAGCTTTATTTACTGCAAGTTTGTTTAGATGACTGACATCAACGCGAACAACGTCGCGGGTACAGCTAGTATATCGATAAAATGGAGCTATTTAAAACCAAGATATTAATATCTTGGTTTTAAATAGCACAAAAAAAAAGGTTCACAAAAATTATAATAATGACATCTCGTTCTAAGTGATATGTAATATTTAAATGATGTTGTATTAGAAGTAGGTTTAATAAGTTTAAAAAAATATATATTTTCTAACACAAGCTTTTAAATCAGCTAGGCTCAAAGTACTATTGAAGACAAATCAAACAAGCCCAAACACTATGGGATTGCGTAATTTCGTTACAGAGTTCCTATGGCCATCTTGGCGGATTGAAGAGCCAATCCGGAAATGCAAGCCAGAGATAATACTAACTGCTTGCTTACGGGACGAAAAGAGCTAAACATATGTCAAGGTCGCGAAAGATCTTCTATGAAATAACAACGTAAGCGACAAAATGGAAAATCAAATATCAATCAAAATCTATCGGTTTTAGTTGAATAGTTTGGAGGATTAATCAAAATAAGAGTTTTTATAGAGCTGATTTAAAAAAATAAAACAATCGAGGAAAGTTTATTTAATCGTGTAACAGTGTAACTGATCGACATTGATTTTCAACATATCTTGTTCTATCTACGAACCAAATTTCAAGTCAATAACTTTTATAGTTGCTAATTAAACACGATATGAAAAAAGCAAAAAAGTTGTGTATCGCCTTGAAAAAAGCATGGTATTACCCATGTTTTACGGTCTCTATAACTACACGCAAACAAAAGGATTATTTAGGCACATTTTGTAAATATCTTAGTAACTATGTCCAGTATCACAGGCAATAACTTAGATTAAAGGTCAATATTCAATTATCGAAGCAAACATTGTCTTAATTACTACTTTACGGAACTCCAATTGACCCATAATATTTAAAAAGCAATTAATTATATCGCCAAGCGCAATAATCGAAGTTCTTATCTTGTCTGTAGCAGAAAAGGCCTCGAATTATGCAACTTAAAAAAAAAGACGATACTTTGTGTTATATTTATACTTAAATAAGAAAGCTTATGAATTTTTTTTGTTTGAAGGTGCTAATCTCTTAAACAATTTTCAATTCTCGAGGAAGATTATAGGATACTAGCGGCCCGCTTAGGATTCGCACGGGTGGACATTTATTTATCAAAATATTCTATAACCTATGTTAATATAGAATAATGTAGCATTCAAATGGTGAAAGAATTCTTGAAATCGGCCCAGTAGTTTTTGAGTTTATTCGTTACATACATACAAATCTTTCCTCCGTTAATTGCCTTGGGAGAATAGCAAGGAGAGTAAAATCGCAGGGCACAACTAGCATTAAATGGCAATCGATTGTTTCCAAGAGGAAGATATAAATTTATTTTATTTGTGATTGATGTTCTTTAAAAGATTAGTTTTGATTTATGTTTCTGATACGAAAGTTTATCAAGTACATGACGATAAGCAATCAATTATTGACTTTTAATGAACGTGATATCTATAATATTCTTGAGATATAGAATAACTCAGTTAACGAATTGGTTAATCGTTTCGTGTCTCCAATGAGACTGCGTTTAAAAGTCATAAGATTAAAAGTACAATAAAGTGTTACACTCTGTTCACTGGTCTTCTGGGGGGTCTACTTTTGAATTTAATTCCTACCAATTGACATTGAAATTGAGTCTTTGTTGTCTTAAACTTAACAATACGTAGCAATTATCTCTTTAACACGTGTAAGAAACTAACTTGAATCAAAACATTAACAACTTTTTTTATGTTCTATCATACTAACCTGTCAGCCAATTGAATATTAATTTTGAATTGAACTTATATTGGAAATGAAAATAACTGCAAGAAAAAAAAAATGTAAGGGGCCGTCCATATATTACGTCATTCTAAATTAGGGGGGGGGGTTGGTCTGCGGATGACGGCAAATGATAGATGGGGGGAGGGGGTGTTTCAAAATTGACGTCATTCTTATTTATTTATTTATAGTTTATTGTTCACGTACAAAAAGATTATTTCTAAAAAGAAATTTCTTTCAGCACACCTAGTAAGTGAGACTGCAAATGTGAGAGGCGGCTAAGGCGCGTACAGTACTAAAATAACTGATAATAAACATACATAATGCAACATAGATGTACACAAATACAGTAATAACTACAGATAAAATACTCTAACAATAATATTACATATAATACTAGCTGCCCGCCCCGGCTTCGCCCGTGGTACTTACATGTATTATACATATAAACCTTCCTTAAGAATCACTCTATCTATTAAAAAAAACCGCATCAAAATCCGTTGCGTAGTTTTAAAGATCTAAGCATCCAAAGAAAAGTAAAAAATAGGGAATAATAATATATAATATTATTATTCCCTATTTTTTACTTTTATATTATATTATACGAATGATTATTGCCAAAGTAAAAATAATAAAAGGTGATTCTATAATCAAGTGTTTTAATCATTAATACCCTATTTTTCTCAAATCTGCAATGTTTTAATTTTGTCAAACTGGTAATGACGTCAATTTTGGGAGAAGGGGGGGGGGGGTCATTAAGAAATGACGATAGGATGATTGTAGGGGGGGGGGGGGGGGTCTAAAATCTGAAAAAATCGATGACGTAATTTATGGACGGCCCCTAAGTGTCTATGCATAGCTTATCAAGGACAAGGCCCGTAGAACAAATTACATAAATATTAACTAAACTAGTACATAAATATCTATACAAATAATAACATAATACAATTAACACAAAAATACTAGACATAAACAATGAAAAATACGTACCTACTATCCTAAACACTATTTCACACGAAGAGGCGGCTTTGAATAGATCATTTAACTTAATACACAATTATATAGGCTTATTTAAATGAAAGTTTTATTGTTTCCAAAGATAATTATTTTATATATTATATTATTTATATTATGTGTGAGAAAATTTTCCACACTTTTCTTTATTGTTGATTGTGTCGTAACATGGCCCAAAGCCCATATTATTTATGAAATTGTTTTATCTTAAAAGAAGTTTAACCAAAACAAAAAAAAAGGAAATGTTAGGTACTTTGTACTTATTTTAGCATTAATCAGCTGTTTATTAAATAAAATAATATTAACATTATTATCTTGATTAATGATATCATCGATTATGTGATACAACATTGTTGACGTGCCAATTAGCGTTGTCTTTAAAATTAATTAAATGTTCAATTTGTATTAAATATCAGCTAAGCTTTTAATCTATACGATAATCTTATTGAAGAATGTCTGAATGGCGGATATTATTAATCGTTTGGCCGATTAAAAAAATAATATGATTTTAGTTACTATATTATAGACAAATTATTTGACGTATGTAGGATAGAACTGACAGATCCTGTAGAGATATAAAAGAGTGTCGAGAAATCATAATCATAATCTTAGTAAACCAGCAATAAGAAACCCATCACAATGACTAATAAATATTTAACATAAAAGGCTTCTCTTTTCTTTTCCCAGAGATTATGAAGAGAGTACCCAGTCTAATGTCATCACCAGTAGCGGTGAACAAGTTAATAACTATCCCACCGGAGCCAATCACAGTTACGACTACAGATGGCAAGGAGACGACAGTGCTGCCACCTACAGTGCATATAGGACTACAGGGGCTGAACGTCAGGCTTATTAGCGCGAACAAACGGACCGGCATGGTAAGAAACAGTGTCATTTGAATTCTATATTTTTAGATACTTATACTCGTATTACTTCTCTTGCAAAAGCAGATAAAAAGCAAAATTTGCACAATTATTGCTAATTCGTATTACGTAGGTACAGCGATATTGTAATACAAACTCACAATTATGTAACAATTTTTTTTTAAATAGGTATCTACATGTGGTAAATAAATATTCAATGTAGTCATATGAAAAAAAGAAACACCATAAAACTGTGTTAACTGTTAACTGTAGTATAAAAAAACGTATTTATAATTGTAACAATAAGAATTGTAAAAACGGTGGTTTATTTATAATTCAATGGCATTTCCCTAATCCTAATCTAATAAATCATGCTCGGCTAAGCGACAACGGCAAATAAAACAAATAGCATTTTCTATTGTCGAGATTATGGCTTGTATCCATAACAGGCAACCAAATATCACTTTGATATTAAAAGGCCCTTATTGTTAAAGCAATAAGGTTTGTTTTAAATTAACGTAAATGATTCGAGTGCTCAACCTCACCTCGGTTATGTAGTCAGTGGGTCGGTTGATTAACCAACATAAATGGAGAAACTTTAGAATGCAATACAGCCTGACCGTCGTTGGAGTTCCCATAGAAACAAAGTAACCACAGACAGTCTCTTTATTTTTTGTTAAATATAACTGAATGCTTCTATCACTAGCATGTGATATTATACTGATTGTGATTATACGTGGAATATCAATTACTCAAGCATTTGCCACACATTTGACATTTCTGTATACTCAAAGTTTTTTAAACTATTTATTGTAATCTAAAAAGTTTATACAACCACACAGCTTCCCCCAGAGGTAAAGGTAAATAAAACTGTATTGTTAACTTAACTTAATCATTAGTCATATAGTTTTGATTTTGGGTAAAGATGTATTTAACCTTTTTAGTTCATGACAATCCCCATTTGGTTAGTATTAGAAAATATATTGTAACATGAAATTAACCCCTGAACTAGGCATAGGTCGCATCGTAAAACAAAGATCTATGCAGTAGATAGTGGGCATTAACTCAACCCATCCAAGATACTTCTACAAAATATATGTAGGTACATGCAGATTGTAGATATGGCCATATTTGTTTCAGATACATTATAATATATATTCATATAAAATATAGATTCATTCAGTTTTTTTGTAGTTCAAGTTGGTAAATATAGATATAAGTTACATGAAAATTTAGACAACCTTCATCCATTTTCGTCATAGTTCGACCGTACATACTCATACAAGATTTTTTTTTAAGCTTGATTAATGATAATAAAAAAATATTGGTATAAAGCTAAGTCACATTTGAATCCGTCATTCCTATCCCATAACTATAACTGCATTGGAAAAAAGACCTAAAACACATTTATGTTAGGTCGCATTTGCAGATTTTGAAGGCCTGCTTTGAATTTATTCTAGTCGTAGGTACTACCTAGTCTTAGTCTACCATAAGCAAACAAAAGATTTACTGGAATTTGATATATAGGCCGGTGAAGGTTCGTCATCACTCCCACCAGCTGACGGGATACTCTTCCACTGTCATGGCGGCGGCTTCGTAGCCCAAAGCTCGAAGTCCCACGAGACGTACTTGCGGGATTGGGCCGCTAAACTGAACGTGCCGATACTGTCGATCGACTACAGCTTAGCGCCCCAAGCCCCATTCCCGAGGGCGTTGGAAGAAGTGTACTACGCGTACTGTTGGATGTTGACGCATTTTAAGGAGATTGGAACTACTGGTATGTATGATCTCATTATTTAACCTTTATCTGCTAGATTTAAACATTTTGTCGATGGTTTCTTGGTAATAATAACCAAAACATCGAACTCAGTTGCCATAAGTGAAATAAAGTATTTATTTGAGTGGAGTTACAAAAATGTCTGGGAACTCACAGATATTGTTAAATAATAGTATATTCTAATTAATAATTAGATGACACAAACTCATTTAACGTACATAGGGAAACGAAAGCACATTTATTTAATCCAAATAATGATCCCGTCGTCAACTATCTAATCAAATCCATTTATTTCCTATTTTGATTAAAAAATATGCAAATTTTCTTACGTCATATTTTTATAACATTTTGAACTATATTTTTAGGTAAACGTATAGTTTTCGCGGGCGACTCGGCCGGTGCGAACTTGGTAGCCGCATGTACACTCAAGATATTAACATCAGGACTGCGAAGGCCTGAAGGCATGTTCCTGGCGTACGCGCCTCTTATGATCAGCTTCGTGCCCAGTCCAGCGAGGTTGCTATGTTTGATGGATCCCGTCCTACCGTTTGGATTTATGATGAGGTGTCTGAAAGGTGAGACTTGGATTAACACGACGTGTATTATTATTACTATGTACTTTTAGATAAAACCGAAAAAATGCATTCAACAGCACAAATACCGTTTAACGAATGGCCCGCGTCACTATAATAAGTATATTTCATGTTTTCGTCGTCCGGATGATTCTAGTATTGTAGTCAGAAGGACGTAGGGAAATTACAGATACAGACGTAAAACAAATTTTGGTAACCCATTTTCAATTTCAGCATACGCGAGCCCGAATACTAAGTCCGAAGGTGGAAAGAACAAAGAAGATAAACAGCATGGAGGTAACAACCAGAATGCTGTGTCAAGTGCCACCACTCCGCTCGATAGCAACGGTTTTCTAAAAGTCAGCCCTTCTCAAGGTATGATGACCTACCGATTCAGTCATACATTTTTTCAGTAATTTCCTTCCTTTAGACATCTTTGAAATCTTTAATCCGATTGTTAGGCAAAAAATTAAAGTTTTTCCTAGCCTTTCCAAAACTAAGTTAAAGTCGGCTTCCAGTCCCCAAAGTGAGTTAGATCTAAAATACACAAAAAATGCAAGCCATGCATTTTATTATATTATGTAAACATTTTGTATAGACTGATTTGGAAGCATCTCTCTGGTTTCTTTTCCAATAGAGCGATAATGTCCCGTACAAAAGCAAACAATTATTTTGTTTTTTTTTTTGCAGAAGGTATTAGCGAAGGTCCGTCATCATTTGAGGAGGTATCTCCATCAGATTTAGCCGAGTTGCAAGCACACAAATCAGGCAGTGAGCGCAGAAAGTCCTCGGACACCACGATCAGTGCCACTTCCTTACAAAGCGAACATACGGCTACAGGTACGTTATAAAAACTCTTGAATATTTATTGAATTATACTCCAAAGAGAAAGGATCTCATTTAATTACTTTTTATACTACATTGATTCCCTCTGTACTAGTTGAAGTTGTCCTAATATCTAGGGAACTGTTACAATGATAAGCGTACACACGAATTCAATTCTATCCGTTCTTTCATCATCAGCCCCTATCTTTACAGTGCTGGACGTAGATCTTTCCCATTGCAAGCCACTGAGCTTGATCTTCAGCTCTCCATTTCCAGTCACTGTCTGTTATCTTACAAATGTCGAATTTTGTACATGCATTTAAATTTTCCGTTGAATCGTTCTCGCTGTACTAAAAGCTACATACTTAGAAATTATTTATTAATCATCTCAAATATTATTTGTCATTTCTTCTGTTTTCTAGGCATTACGCCACCAGAGGATAAATCTCAGAAGTACGTGTCAGACTTCCTAGAGAGGTATGTGTTGGATAGCGACACTGACTCCGAAGGTCGCAGGATACCCATAATTAAGCCATCGCCCAAGGCGTTAGAAGAATCTCATAGGTAAGTTGTACTTATTACCAGTGAAGTGAGCATGCCCTGTAAAGTAATCGAAACTTCAGGATAATTTGAAATAATACTGTTAATTTATAAATAATTTGAAAAACATACGTTAAATAATAAACTGCGACAGCATACGTTAAATAATTTTAGATCAAAGTGTAACTTTAACCATAAATTATTTGAACTCCCGTTTTTTATGACTTGATGGGAAATATTGCTAAGTAATAGAATCATAATAATAATAACGAATATGCAAATGTTGTTTATGTAAAATTGTTAAGGGAAAGCAAGTTGACCTGACCTTGATAGCGCAGTAAGCAAGGAAGACGATGCAAATCCCTAATATTTAAAGTAATTTTTCAGGGAAGCAGAATCTGAAAACTCAAGCACACTAGTAGGTGAACCACCTTTGGTAGATGATAATGATTTTAATAAAGATAATAAGAAGAGGATAAAAACAAGGTAATTATCGTATTAATTTATTTTCTATCCTTTTTCTTTATATTCTACTAAAATAGTAGTTTTATATTACTGAAGTGGTAGATTATAAGTATTTATTTTTCGTTTTTAGAATAAGTGAAGCTGCAACGGGTTTTATGGGCGCCATGTCGTCTCGGCTGGCGTATATCACAGGGTCTAACGCAATCTCTAGGCCGACCCAAGACGAGTAAGTATTACTAAAACCATAATCAGTCATGACTGATATTTATGGTTATCGGAATACCAACTAACAAATATTTTTATTTACTTTTCGCTTATAATTTTTACATAAAAGATTCAAAAGAAAAATGTAATTGTAGAAGCAGAAAATTACAGTATTTTGATTGTACATACCTACTTGTATTATTTCTGTGTATTTAACCCCCCCGTCCCTAGATCAAGCTGGCCCGAGCCGGCCAAACTAGCAATAAAAATATGTCCCTAAATAATAATAACTCAGATCCAGCCATCCCTTGCTGTTTTTGCCTTATTAAGATAGTCAGCAACGCACTAGGTCCGAACCCCGCAGGGGGTGCCCTTAGTGAACGTTGCTGACGTAGTTAGTTTATTTTACTTGCTCTGGCTGGAGGCCTTACGGTTCTCGCCAAAAGTCCGGTGAAGCAGTCAAAGCCTGCGCTCAGGCTAACTGCAGTAGACCTCATCCAAAAAAAATCTGTGTATTTAAAATCTTAATAAATAATCGTCCTAAAGTCCTACTTTTTTTAAAACCGACTACAGATGAGGTAAATTTTGTTTATGTTTCGTATGTAACTATGTTTGAATGTCCGTAATTTTCTTAAAAACTACTTATCCGATTTCGATGTGATTTTCGTTATTTGTTTTGAACATTTCGTTTATCTTTTCAGTCTAGCAGCGCGCACGAATCTCGACGCGTTGATAGCTCGCAGTCCGTCCGATGAGTTTATATTCTCGGTACCAAGAGATCCATTCCTCTCGCCGTACTGGGCCGAAGACTATCTGCTCAAGAAGTTCCCGCCTGTCAGAATACTGGTAAGACTACTACTTATATTACAGGTACCGCGTACATCACTGACATTTAATAGAAAAATATAAAAATATAAAATGTATATGTATATAATATAGCCCCCATTAAATCTAATACAAAATTGATAAAAATAATACTTTGACAGGTACTTTTTAGAGCAGTAAGGTAGTTACATTCAACCTTACTGCTTTAAAAAAAAACGTATTTTCAACTGACAACTGAAAAGTGCGGTTGATCGTACTACCACCGTTATTCTAATTTATAACTGACTTAACCTCTTATTTCTATTTTATATTGATAAATTGAAATTATAGAAAAAAAGGCTTTATTTTATTTTACAGACTGTTCATCTGGATCCGTGCCTGGATGATTGCGTGATGTTTGCTAAGAAGTTGAAGAAACTGGGCAACACTGTAGGCATCGAAGTATTAGAGGGATTGCCGCACGGATTTCTTAATTTCTCACTTGTAAGTCATTATAAAATTGATATACCTATTATAAATACATTAATATACCTTCGATTAATCAATTCAATAACAAAAAAATCAATACGAAATTTTGTATTTGTTTTCACAGATGGCCAAAGAAGCAAACGAGGGCTCAAAATTATGCATTGAACGCATCAAACAGCTCTTAGACCTCGAGAACAACCCTGGTTCGAGAGAGAATAACCAGTTATGAATGTGTGGCCTCTGCTGCCGCACGTAGGGCCTTGATAAGTGCCTGACAGACGTGACACAGCATGTTAGTAGGCCCGCGTAGGTACGTGAGAATATTATATTCTCATTAAATAATCGACTAACAAAATCGAATCGAGATTCTCAAGTAACGACATAAAAAAGGTATGGATTTGTATTTAGTCGATTTATATAATTGGAAATCGCTGTTACCAAAGTCGACTATTAAAATTTAGGTGATTTGGCTATTTGTCCAGTCAGTATCGAGATTTCTCAACATTTAAAAAGGAATTGTATATGCTCATAGCTGGAACAATTACGGTAATCTATTCGATTTAAATTGAATTTTGAGTCGTAAGTTTCGCATTGACCAATTCGTAATTAATTAATTTCACGAATTTCTTCGAAGTTCATCGTAGAAAATTGCACTTGGGAATGAAACGTAAATTTGCCCGTAATTGGCATTTTAGTAAGCGAATATTCGCTCTACGTAAAAATGTAGATAATTATTTAAATTAATGCCTTATATCACTGTTATAACTAACTGGAATTTTATAGACTTGCTGTAAAAATGCCAAATTTCAGAATGGTACTGTCAATTTATATAAATAAATGAATTTTTAAAGAATTTAATATAATCCACGCGTTGAAGTAATTCTTTTGTTTATTCTATTAATATATGTTATTTCACAGGCTGTGTTGATGTTTGTACTTACGTTTCAGTATTGTATGTGCAATTATTAGTTCAGTATTTTAGTTTACAGCTACTGTAGAGACGTATTACTACTACGTAAATCACAAATAGAGTCGGCTTAAATAACTCATTTATAACTCAGTTACATTTAATTGTAAAGATTGTCTTAAATGAACAAGTACGCAAACAGTATGTAATTTCTTTATAATTTATTCACAAGACCAAAGGTCGAAAGAACTTATTTTTAATTTAACTAATATGTTTTGCATCACATATATCTTTTTTGTTGTGGCAATGTTTTTCCGATGTCACAGTGTTGAAAGTTACTTGTACCAAACATCACGAAGTTTGCATTTATTTAAAAGAATGAAAATATTTTATAATAAAATGTACATTTAATCATATCTTAATATTTATTTCCGTTTCACATTGCTAGTGTTGTGAATTTATTTATTGATTTATTGTAAAAAGATCTATGTATGTAATTGATGTATATAGTATAGGGAGTGTCAGTAATTGTGTTTTATTAATACTTTAGTAAGGTTTTTCTCTTAATTGAATTACAAAGTTCTTTATTCACGAAGTGCTATAATTGATATCTGCGGAAAGCGGCTGTTACTTAATTATTATCGAAACTTTGCATGGATATGATATGAATAGCTTCTAGTTAAATTTAACCATGTCATCATTAGACGAGATATTATATTTCTTGCTTACAATAGGTGTCAAAAAGAAAAAGTAATTTGTGAAACAAAAAAAAGAGTACATTTAAAATTTCTAATATAATCTTTCAGTCACCAAACTCTGTGGCCAGACAAAAGTGTTCTTTGTCTTTACATAAATTAAATATAGCATTCATACTCGTATCCTCGCAATGTCGACTCCCTTAGGTCTCAATTACGGAGACACGGGGCGTCGCGCGTGGCGTTCGGCGAGGCGGCTTACACAAAATCCAAACATAATTATATGGTGTTGTATGAGAACGTTTACGGAGAAGCGATTTTATACGCGTTTGCTTGAAATGCAGGCGGAGCCCGCAGATGGCGCCACTGCGTCGGAAAGACGTTTATCGCGTAGCTTTATGACCAGCTATTCCTGAAAACCGTTCCGCGGTAGGCACTGCTTCTGTTCACCCCCCGCATCGCGGGCCGCCTTCATAAACAACAAGTACATTGCCAAGTAAGTTTGTGTTGACACGTGTGTTGTGTCGGGCCGCAGTACGCCCCGCCTGTCTGTGAACAGAAAAAATGTCCGAAACGACGCCGCTCTCCATGCGCGACGCCCCGCGTTTCCGTAAATGAGGCCTAAGCTTTCTCGTCCGCAGTTTCTGTTAAGATTATTCCAATGTAATAACAATATTTTATTTAATTATCAACGCTCTTAGAGATATTTTTTTATTTATAAAACGACGATGCATAAATACCCATTCGCTACATCAACATTGTTTGATGCCAGAGTTTAAGCATATTATTATTTTTTATGGAAGTGAGAAAATACTGCCCATTTGTATATTAATAAAAGTAGTAAAGAGGTTGGTTGCCAACTTAAATCTCATTTGATGTTGGTTGCCATTACAATTTCGCTGAACAAAGTTCAAAGAATATTTAACTTTAACTACAAGGCTTGTGAGATTTGGTTTTATCTATTTGTTTGGATTGTTATATACTAACTTATGTTCTTTGTCTTGAATCTGTAAACTTTTTATCCCTTCTTAAAAAGTTACCGTTACGGACCATAATTATATATCATGATCATGTCCTTCACCGTAAAGTACCTAAATGTTGAATCATTGAATGCTCAATTCAATTTGTTATATATTTTTGATAAATTTATTTCGTGAAATGAACTTATTGAACCTATAGGTCTGATATTAACTTTCAAGAGAATTTAGTACAGTCGACAACAATTTGGAATGATGATAAATAATTTATTTTGATTAATATTTTTAAATGTATCTGAATAAGGCAAAGGAATTTGATAAAAATAAATGGTAGACTCTCCGATGTCATTTATCGTTGGGTATTCTACCACAGCTGTGTCCAAATATATCACTTTGTTGTTGGGTTAACACAGTTAACAAGATATGTGGTTGATTGTATGCGATTATTAACATGTATGTACTCTTAGAGCACTCTAGCTATAGAACATGCCTAATACTTTGATTAAGATACTTTTCTTTTTATGTTATTTCAAATAAATATTAAGTAGAAATGTTTCGACGCATCGCTTTAAATGTTTTCTTGTTAAAGTAAGAAAAAGTACCTACGTATTTAGTATGTCAATGTTTAGGCTTATTTTTATTTAGTACTCTCCAAGTTATTAGTTCAATTATTTGTACAAGGCTTATTTATATCATTCATGTGTACCTACAGGAAAAAAACAGTATGTGTGGCTTCGAGTTAGTTACTGTACTACAAAGCTAGATGCAAAAAGAATGCAATGTTATACTGTGTCTGTGATAGCGAATTGAAGCTTCGAAAGCATAACCAACAGTATTCTAATAACATGAATAATAAAGTACATCATGTAAAATAATGTTGTCTGTTTGTGTATTTATAAAATTGTAAAATAAAAATGTATTTAATAATATTTTTTTATAGAAATAAAAATATCCATACATAAAAATATTAAAAACTTGCAACGTTTTATTGTTAATAGTTCTATATTGGTTAATAGATGGACACTCGAAATTTAGGCCTTACGGAAATGAATATAGATGTTAAATTATAATCACAATCGGAATAGTTACGGTCCATTGTCCATAGTGAATAATTATAACAACTAGTCATTAATGACAAAATTGTACAATATATTGTGTTAATTCAATAAATGAATGCAATTATTTGTTTTCTATTAATAAACAACCAAAATATCGACACCGTCAATTAAGACGGAGAAATGAAGAGCTGAAGGTTTATAGGTGTTATATACTGCCGTGTACAGTATGATTGTAATTAAATACAAATAGTAGAAAGTCAAACTTAAACATCAGGCAGGACTCGAACACAGTCGCAGGTTCTGACTGAGGTTTATGTTTTTCTTTCTACAATTTGTATTTAATTACAAATATTCGCTCCGCATGCCTACTGCGTAACACATAATTAAAAATAATTTAAATCATACAAATGCAGAGCATCATAGAAAAAAGATCAGCTTTAGGTACCGGCTTAGAAATGATTGTAGGTCACGTAACTGAAAGAAATTTATATCATGAAACGCAAAGTAATGACATTTTTATCTTGTTTTGAAACTCGTAAAATCTTACGACTGCTTGTCATTCGATGACCCAGTTATTTCTAACGTTAACGTATGCGTGCCGAGACAGCAATGATCCTTCACCCCAAATTGGAGCGATCGCCGAACGACTTCGTTTTCATAAAAATGTTGATATTTGATAAACCGATATTACTCATGGAGTAATATTTCAGAATTTTCATAACTTAAGTTCCTACCTGCCTAATTTGATTTTTTTCGTTATTTTGTATATTCTGTCCGCATTAGGTAAGTATCGTAGGCATAATAAATCTTGCAATTCGTAATTTTGTGGTCTGCTACACAAACGTGTATGGAGCTGTGTTATGGAATCATTGCCATTTTCCTTAAAGTTTCCTCTTAATTTTTATACATGGTCAATCAATCAGCATAGTAACGTAATGACAATGGTAGAGAAACCTACCTATAGCAAAGTGATCAATACATGAACAGTAATAAAAGTGTTTTATTTGACTAATTAGATTAGATTGTCCATTAATATTTACTAAGGGTCCACAAATGAAATATCATAAAATGTTAATCATGTTTATTTTATTATATTATACTAATAATGCTAAGGTTGCAGTGAACATGATGTTTAAACAAATGTTAATTGTTTACAGAGTAATGTTGACAGGGGTCGACAATTGACTTTTTGGTAACAATATTATGATACAATGACTACTTACAGATGCCCTTTAGAAATAAAACTTTATTTAGCTATTAGACCATGTAAAATCTTAACAAAACAAAAATTTCAGTACAACTCAACATAAATTAAATAAAATTTATTTTTGACATGCAAAGAATAAGCGTTCGATAAAAAAAAAACATTTTTAGTTCAATAGTACAGTTTATCAAAACCCTCACTTTCCTCATTGCTTGAAAAACAAATGCATTGATATGGAATACCAATTAATTGCGAGGTGATCGTAAACACTTCCGTGCAGAATTCGAGAACATTCAATTTAAAAACAGGAGTCATGACTACATTACTATATATTATAATATACAAGTACGGTAAAAACTGACAAATTTTTTATGTCCGATATAGTTAAAAGAATGTCTAGAGCTAAGCATTATAATCCATTACTTTACATATACTTATATAAATCATGAAAAGAATTATTATACAGGTTGAATGCTATTTTTATAAGTCATAGTCACTTGTAAAGAGTACTAGATGATAATGCATATTGTAATGCGCACAACACATTAATTCAATATGTATGTGTATTATGAACATATTCTGTACAACATAATAATGATACTGAGTGGAATATCAGTCATTTCTAGTACTATATTTATGGCCTCATGCGTCCACAACCACAACTTATTGATTAACCCATCCATTACAAATATATCTTAATGTAAATCAATCCTGTACACACAGTTTTTATTATGATTCTTACACATTATGATAGCACTTGTTTCACATTGACAACCGTGTTGAGGCTCTTACAAGTACAAGTTTTGGGTATGGTTGTGTTGTATTCAATCATGTCCGTTGGTTTTTGCATGTGGTACGGTCCCGTTGAGTAAGGGTACGGAAGGTTGTTGTGGCTGCCTAATAGTTTTCTGTAGGACGTGAGCATCGGCTGGTTCTATCCTCTTGTAGTAGTGCTCTTTAGTCTCCACAATCTCAAATCCAAACTTCTTATAGAAGTCAATTGCACCTTCATTGTTCACTTGAACATGTCTGTAAAATAATATAGAATATTTAAAATGATATACTTCCACTGATTGAAAGGAATTTATTGACTGATCAATAAAAGGCCTTTAAATTCAATCAAGACAATTCACAGTGAGATATGTGACTAAATAATTGATTTTTACAAATTTTGCTACTCTTATAAAACAATATGATGCCCATAGTAACTAGGCTATCCTTGCTTCTTTCATGGCTTTTTAGAGATTCCTGATACATGATACCAGTAATACATAAAATTAAACAATCTGACAAAATTGCCACATGAGAAATGATTAAAAAATGGCAGTTAATTGCTCTCCATCACAACAATATTATGTCAGTTATTTACTGACATAATATAGTTGTATGTTAAAGAAAAATGTATAATACCAAGTAATAGTTTGTATTTGATAACAAACAATCACTACCTACATGCTTCTGACCATAATCCTTGTAACACTAATTTAAAATTGTAATAGAGCTAACAATAATAGGTTTATGTATATGATGATTGTTTACACATCAATGAACCTAATATCATCAGATTTGTAATTTAGAAAAGTCTCATTCATGCTACTAGATGGGAAGACGAAACAAGTGATAATAGTCAAAACAATTAATATTTTATATGTTGTTAGCGCTCCCATTGGAGGACTCAAAAAAGTCCTGATTAGGTTCTGTCAAATGATAGTTGTTCCTTTAATTATGTGATTATCTTATCAATTGTGGTAGGTATTTATTATTGCAATTGTCAACATTTTGATATATATCAGCTTGATCACATTAAAATGGTGGTAACTATGAAGGTAGCATATCATGCATATAATATCTTTATTCATTGGTCTTGACTAATGAATAAAGATATTATACACTATAATATATTAATCATAACAGTGCATGGGTATACAGGCACAGAAATACATAAAATACTTAGCATGATATGAGAGTAAAAGCGGTTATTGGAAGGGTGGAATGTAAGATTTAGATATTAGCCCCAAATGCTTAGAAACAGAGTTCATATTCTGTAAATAAGGAATACTTCAAGAGCTTATAGAGAATTTCACTCGAATTAATAGCTTTGGTAATAATAATAATTATACTAAAATTACAAAAGCTCTGTATCTACTTTGGACCATTCATGTCTGTTCTTCCATAGAGCATAGGTGGATGGGCCCTAGTAGATGCCCCATCCCAGTTTAGAGTAAAGTTCTCAACAAGGCCACTGCGTGTTGGACCTGTGTCCCCACGTAAGCCTTTCACTACTAAACAATTGATGTTCTTTAGCACAGAGCAAAGCTGATACAGTGATCAAATAAATGCTTACAAAATGACTTTTTATATTTACACAAATCAAGTACTTCGGTTAAACATCAATGTTGGTAGGCCTTCTCAGTTACATTTATAAATCATAAAAATATGTATTTAGCACATGGATGGATGAATATAAATATAAAATAACAATAATAAGAAGAAAGGAGCTAAATAGCAACAAAGTATTTTATTTAGATTTTTAGTTCCTTACTACATTTCTGTTTTTTTAAGATCACAGAAATTATTTTGGCATTTTTTTTTCTTATCATACAAAGATAAATTAAAATGTTCATGTAATTGTTGGTAGGATTTAATCATAATTTGTGCAATTTGATAGTTTACCAATAAAATTGAATACATTAATAGGTCAAAATAAAATCCATTTACAAACTAGTTTTTGACACGGGGTTTCAGAATACTGTATCTATGCATGCCCTTGACATGATTGTGTTAAATTGATAGATTAATGGCATAGGTATTGTTTAACAAAATAGGTCAATAAATACACATATAGATTCCTATACAAGAATCAATTTACTGATAAGTGAAATTCTATTTAACATCACCGGGCATGTTTATATACCTACTGATAAACATAATATTATGTGACAATGACTTGGTTTTTAGAGTACCTACTTCAAGATACATAACCTTCAATCTATAAATATACATAATAAAATTGTATGTAACACATCAAAATCATAGGTGTTACTATCATGAGCAATAGATGAGAGTGTACTTACAAAAAAATGCTGTCGAAATTGCCATCCTGTTCAACATACTTGAGCACATGTTCCACCATTAGAGTACCAATGCCCAGTCTTCTGTATGGGTACAAACATCCCAAGGTCATTATGTAAAGTCTCCGCGAGTTCTCCGACGTGTCTATTCTACAGCACACTGCTCCTACCACGATATCGTTATAATACGCTAACTTGGCCAGTTCACCAGCTTCCAAAACATCTTTGTAAAATTTGTCGTTGTAAGACACTGGAAATACGACTGTGTTTAACTTCTTCAGTTGCTTAATATTATGTGGAGTCACGTCGCCGAGTTCTATTTTAGCTCTGAAAAGGCAAATGTGTTCTTTTTATGTAAAATTGCATGATATTTAGACGGGCATTGAGCCTCGTTTAGCACCTTAAATCATGACACATATTATTTAAAGAAACGAGAACGAGACGTAAATTTGCAAGAAATAGCTTACCTAGTCATTTTAATAACTATTCTAGAAATTAAACACTATAATTTAAAAACTAATCTAACACAGTTATATCACACGAGATCACTCCCGCCATCTACCAGTTCAGCTCGCTCGCTCACTCGCTTCGCTAATCTTCGCTCAAGCGACAAATCGCGTTTTTGACAGTGTGGTGTTTACATACAATCATAGAAATGTCTACTACATACATTTAGGTATTGATTTCAATTTATCTTTACGCAAAAACACTGTAAAATTTGCCACAGTACATTTTGCTGCAGGGCGATTATAAAATTTTATTATTTTCTTTAAAATAAATATAAGGTTTTAATAAATAAAACACATATTGTTGAGTTTTATACTACGAATGGAAACTTTATTAAAACGGTAACACTCAACGCTTAAGACTTCGTTCTAAAACAAAATGGGTATTGATTTTTTTGGACACGAAATGCTGACGTTTTACAGCATTTCGTGCATACAGTGAAGATTATTTAATTCATACAAAATATTAAGTCAATGAAGAATATTTGCTTAGAATTTTTACATGTGAAATTATTTATTATTAATAAACAGTCGAGATATACCATAAAACGCAAAATTTATTTGTGAAATCATAGACAAATATGTGACAAAGCGCCAAATTTGAATAATTTCACCGTTCTATTGTTTTTGTTTGTCAAAAAAACGACATTTCTCCGTTCAGGTGAATATTTCGACAAGGAGTGGAAAAAGTAGCCAAAATGTTTCTAAATCAATTGCGAAATATCCAGCCATTCATGAGATTCGGTTTGGCTAATACCCAGAAAAGGTGTTACGAAAAAACGATATTGCAGCCTTCAAAATCTCAAGAAAACAACGCAAACCTACAACAAAAAGTGAGACCAGGGTCTGTTGGTATGATCGATAAAGATCCTGTAATAAACGAAATATATCCCACAGCGCGGGTAATGCCTATGATCCTCACTAATAAAGAACCTGTAGTGTTGCCTTTCGATGACGTCCCTGGGCCCAGGGTTTTGAAGTACATATCAAGCTTTCGACAATACCTTTCAGAGATGGGTACTCAACTCACAGTGGGTGTGCTGACTGTAGCACTTAACGTTGGTAAGAAGATTTGTTAACTTATCGTACGACTAGAAGCTCACGCTTTAAAATGTTAAGATACTTATCTCTACCTACGTTAATCAAATATTTTATACAGGTACATATTTGAACACCAAAAAGCCGTTGAAGAATCTTTCTGTTCTTTTTGATGAGTACGGACCAGTAGTACGATTTGTAAGCCCAGTGGGTGGAGACATCGTCTTAATAAACCATCCGGAACACATTCAAAAAGTCTACACCATGGAGGGTGATTGCCCTGTGAGATCTACTCTGGATTCCTTAGAGAAATACAGATCAGAACATAGAAACCTTATTTATGGTGGACTATATACTGTGTTAGTTACTTGTATTTTCTTTATAAGTTACGATTAAACTATACTTGAAAATTCGTTTCAAGTTTCGGTCATTTTGCAATGACTGTAATGCAAAGACTTCATCTTGCAGGAGGCGTAAGATGATGCTACGTCTACTTTACAATCATCACTACTCAAACGACCGTCTTCTTGAAATTGACGGCTTTGGGTAACCTTTCTATCTAACAATTGATTTTTCAAGTCCTTAGCAGGGCACAGGCCTCTCTCATACAGAGGTACCTAATACTCCTAGTTCCCCATTAGGCTGCTGCACCTACCTATTTAGGTACTGTTAATAGAAAGTGATGTCGTCACACTTACGCGGCTTCGTGTTACCGCAAATTGAGCTGCGAGTGGAAACCGGCAATAACTGAAAATGGACAATAAATTACCAGATTTTTTCATCTAAGTATATAATCAAAAAGCAATTTCCACATACCGATGACGAAGCATCACAGCTCTATCGATTTGGATGGTTTTTTTGTTGTGTGTAATTCTAAAGATAAGGTTTGTATGAACGAAAATTTGCGAAAAATCCGCAAAAAATCAAACAAACAACGACTTTCGGAAGTATTTCCAATAAAATACATTGTATTTTATAAAGAAGTCCTGAATATCATTCGTATTCGATCAATTGCTTCGAGGATTAAAATATGAATCTTCAACTTCTTTTCAAAATATGATGTCATAAGTGATTTGCAGAAAATATCTAACTGAGATCAATATTACAGTCATGGCGAAGAGTGGAATCGCCAAAGAGCGGTCGTGTTGGCCCCGCTGCATAATTCGGTAACACATCATATATTGGGGTTAAACGATGTGTGCGAACACTTTACGCAGAAGATATACAACTTGAGGACCCACCAAGACGAACTGTCAAAGGATCTATATAAAGAGCTACATAAATGGGCTTTTGATTGCATGGGTAAGATGTCCTACATCGTACCAAGTCTAATTTCTCATTTATTACAAGCCTATAGCGGGCCACTTTAGAGCAAATGCGGCTTTTCCCCCTCGAGACATATTTGAAGACAGTTTCGCGTAAACTAAGACGGCTCCTCTTAGTAACAACGGCTACAACTAAAAAAATAACCGAGCTTTTGCTAAAACCTACTCGATTACTCAAGAGTATTTTTGGTCTGAAGACTGAATCTATCTGATATAGGTACTTATTGCAGGATTGGTGTTGTTCTCAAAAAAGTTTACCATGCTGGACACGGAGCTTGTGTACAGTCAATGTGATATGTCTTGGCTTTACCACAGCCTGGAAAAGGCCACTGAAGCTATCGTCAAGTGTGAGTCTGGTCTCCAGTTTTGGAAACTGTTCCCGACGCCCGCTTGGAATTCCCTGGTCAAATACTGCGACAGCTTAGATAAGTGTGTACAAGACCAAATATTGTTTACTACAACCTTTCCTAAAAGGTACTATGGCAGTTTTAGTGCACTGACCCAAACTAAATTTGAGAAAAATCTGCAAATACAAATCGGACTCGTCGAACCGAGAATTGTTAAAGACTAAAGATCATTCCTTAGATAAAGAATAGAATTTGAAAAGTTAGTAGATAGGTATGTACCTACAGAATTATAAACAGATGGTAGTAACACTTTCCTCTCGACAATACGCGTTCGCGCAAACTAACATCGACTAAAAAACTTCTGCTTTCCGTTAAGATTTTTAATACAAGAATCATGCTCGATCGATCGATCGATTACGCAAAATGGCGCATAATCAACAACCAATAGCAGTCGGCTACATTTAATTTAGCTCTATTCAAAAATAAGACTTCTGCGCAGGTACATCGATCAGCGTAACTTTTAAAAATGCGGTATTAAATACTGTATACTTAATCAATTAAATTTTCTACAAATTACCGAGTAAGTACAAGTCCATAGTCTCGGTTCGATGTTATGTACCTAGTTAAAGGTACTAAGTATGTATCTACCTACCTAACTATATAGAAATTATAGAAAAATAATACTATTTTCTCCAATTTGGTTTGGACGCAGTGCACGAACGCCTTTATTTTTTTGGGCATCTAAGCCTGTTATGCAACATGAAGCCCCAATGATGTTATTTTTTGAGACTGCTATTTTAGCTACTTCTGTTATCCCCCTTTATTTGAGGATACTAACGCGAGTCTTATTAACCCATCATCTCGTCTGTAGTTAGTAAATGATTCCTTAGATATAGTACTCATTACTTTATCTTTTACAGTTTGATTGGAAAGCATGTTTTAGAAGCGGAACAAGCTGTTTCATTTACTTCTAAAGAAGTTTCGAATGTCTTTAGTAAGTTTATCTAATTAATTTTTGTCATAGAGAGTTCAAGTAAACATTTGTAAACATCTGTTTTTCTCCAACAGACAAAAATTCTTTGATCAATGCTATGCTGATGGGTGAAGAAAAAATGAGTGCTGAAGACATTGCTACAATTATTATGGACATGCTTCTTATTGGAGTTAACACTGTAAGATATTATATATCTCTTTTGTAGTATCAATACCTTAAATGGAAATTATAAAATGGAATAAAGCGGCTCCCCCTGCGTGAAAGTTGATTAGCGTAGCCTACGTCCTTCCTTGGAGTACAAGATCGCTCCATACAAAAGCTCTCACACATCAAAATCGGTGGTGACTCAGCCATGAAAGTGTAACAGAAAGACAGAGTTACTTTCGCATTTATAATATCAGTATAAATAGAAAATATACCTAAATACGATACAATAACGAAAATTTTTTTTACAGATTACATCTTCAATGTCATTTTTATTGTATTACTTAGCTAAGTATCAAAGAGCTCAAAAAATACTGTACAAGGAAATAGATAGTGTCAACACTAATTTAAGTGTAAACGATATGGCGAAGATTACTGAGTTAACACCGTATCTTCAAGCTTGTATAAAGGAAACTTTACGGTAAGATACACTTGGAAGTAAACAAATATATTTAATAAAATTTTCGATAATATTATACATTATTCTTTGTCTTACAGATTAGTTCCTCCAATCCCAGTGTTAACAAGGATCCTTCCCAAAAATATTACTTTGGACAGATATAAGTTAGTACAACCACTAAAACTGAAACGGATATTTAATTGTTTCGTATTACGTGAAATATATTTTTACTATTTTACTTTTGCAGCATACCACGCGGTACTCTCATAATAATGTCTACACAAGACGCATCACTCAAAGAAGGAAACTATGACGATGCATCTGTATTCTACCCAGAAAGGTGGCTAAAGGATGATGCGAAGGAATACCATGCATTCGCCTCCATACCTTTCGGTTTTGGAGCCCGAAAGTGCTTAGGCCAAAATATTGCTGAAACAATGTTGTCTTTAATGACTATCAGGGTAAGTAGAAATTGAAATCTTAACTAGAAGTTACTTATTTTTATTCCATATAAGCGATTTTACAACACTGCAAATTTGCTGTGGTTTTTTCCAGATTATTCAAAAATATAAGCTTGAGTATCACTATGGAGACATCCAATCAACAAGAAGTTTTATATCTAAACCCAATAAGCCACTGAAAATAAGATTTGTAGACAGAATGTAGACATGTGCAGTGATTGACTAAATTGTTTTTGTCCCATCACAATCTTCCACAGTGGAAAACACGTAAAACATCAATTCCTGTTGTATAGGAAGCCTTTGTGAAATGCTTACAGCTAGCAATGTTCTGTATTTTCATGGAGATTTAGGGCTCTTAAGACAGAATGTGGACATTTGCAGCAATGGACTAAATTGTATTCATCTCATCTGAATCTTCCACTGTGGAAAACTTGTAGAACATCAATACCTAGTTGCCTGAATCTTCCAATGTGGAAAACTTGTAGAACATCAATACCTAGTTGCTGCAAGTGGTGGTGTAACACTTCAGTTAAATAAAGATACAATGTGTAACTTAAATGTTTATTAGTAGCGTCTACTAATTCTTTACATTGTAGGTGTTCATTAGCTTGTTAATGCAATAAAGTTTAAACTTAGCTTGTGTTTCAATTTACTTCCCAATAATTTTATTTTCATTTATAATATTTGTAACAAACACTTTCATAAAACTAACTTAATATTACTTATAAATGATACTATCGCTGTCTTCTTGAAGAGAAGATATTTAAATATTTTCCTCGTGTCATCTCTTTAGCTTCTTCAAGCCCAAGCTGGTATGCAAGGTCATGCAGTTTCTTGACTTCCATAATCAGGCCGCTGGTTGACAGTGATCCTAATTCTGTAATATATAAACATTTATTATATTCTATGCCTAACTCTTTTGCCTAATAACCTTATGTCCTTATTAATATAAACCACGACTGCGATTGAAGAAATTTGTACTAACCTAGTTATAAAAAAAAAAATACGATTTCATAGACTGCATAAGTGTTTTGCCTTTGAAACCGCAGTCTCCACTATTGATATATACCTACTTAATATATAGGGATGGTCTGGGATATTTGCATAAATAGGTCAGTGGATGTAAACATACATTAGGATAGGAACAAATAATCTATAGAAACAACAGTGCAATGCAAAGCCTCTCTCATACATATTAGATTTTTAGAAACCAGCTAGCATAATACCAGTAACTTCCATTTAACAGTCCATCCAAAAGTCAACTTTCCAAAGAATAACAAATGAGAAACTGCTTCCCATGAACCTACACTAATCAGAAAAACTTCACAAGTTCACATAGGTACAAAAGCTAAAAAATTTACGTTTGAGGAGTATAGAAAAATAGTAAGTAGTGATGAAACTTACGCTGCATATAATTATAATCCTCCTTAGTGGCCCCTCTGCTCCATGACGGCGGTGACTGGTTATTGTTTGGCAGAGGTGCGAACTCAGACACTCCTGGAACTGCGAATGAAGAGGTAGAACATTGGGAACCCTCGTCAGAATTTGTTTCATTTACGTTGCCTTCGCTCATCGCAAATTGAGTTCAAAAATAGGTCGTTTTTAACCGAAATGCTATACCAAAATGAATTTTCGTTAAAGAACGGGATGACAACATTAAAAACCAAAATACATTATTCGCGCGATTTTTGAAAAGTAATTATTTCTAGAAATTATAAAATACAGATGTGCTTGAAATAAATACAGTATCTTACTTTGCTCAGGCCACAATTCTGGCGAAGCACGATCAAGTTTCTCGGAGCTAAACAAGCTTTCTTCTAACGACGTCAATGGAATATCGTCAGAAGTTGTTTGTTCTGAAACAACGTCCACACTGAATGATAACATGACACTTGCAGAACTAACAAGAGTGTGAAAAACACATTACTTATTCTTAATTAAAAGATACTAGTTAGGAACAACGTGGTCTACGAATATCAACAATAAATACCATAAATTTGTATAAATTTACCTTCTTGAACAACAGGATTTTGTTTCGCGGCCATTTTCCAATATTTTTATTTCTCATTCACTGACAAGCCAGTGTTCAGTGTTGCTAACCCCAACCAAGATTTTGCCTATTTTGTTTTTAAATCCCCCTGAAAAGCCCTAGGTATTCTTACATAAACTTTGAATGTAATGCCCAACTTCCCGTTTTGTTCGTAACTCGTAAAATAAACCGTCTCCCATTTATTCAAGAGACATCCACAAAACATAAACGTCACTATCAGGTCGTCAGAGAGACGCCACAAGTATCACATCCGAAAGGAAAAAACGAAACGGATAAATGAAAGAGTACTATAAAGGATAATTTTCCATTCCTACGATTCCTACTGTTGTTTGATTAAAATTGCAGGATTTTTTAAAAGCCCCTTAAACTTTCTGTCCATAAAAAATCAGCATTAACAAAGGGAGGCGCCATAGCGCACCAAACGAAAGGTGTTTTGTAAGCCAGTTTTAGCGGGGGACGATCATCATATAGCGGGGGACGAAGTAATACACAAATAATAATAAAATGTACTTGCAAAACAAAAATGAATCCTGACAGACGCACACCGATCTAATTCCGAGACACAAACGAAAATTACGCCCACAATTACATATTTTCTTTTATGACACATTTACCACGATATGTCACAAAAGGACACGGAAGATTCTACCTTACGTTCGTGTATGTCGATGTCGAATTGTCGATGAGAACGTCAGCGTATGTTATGTCCCTTTGTCAATGCGTAAGCTAAGCGTACCACCACGCCACGCCACCTAAATTTAAGGGGAAACCCTAAGGCTAGCAACACTGGACAAACAAAGACAAACTTCTTAATTTATGGATTACAGATTATTATATTAAACTTTTGATCGACATCATTAAATTAAACAATGGGTTTTATTTTAAAAAAAGTTGTTCTACTGAGATAATCGATAGTGTGTGCCAAGATAGTATGTGTACCATACATATATGGTATTTATTTATTACGGATTTACAGCTAAACCACACAAAAAACAAACTCCAAAAACAAAAAAATGATTTAAATTATAAAAGCCTTGAAAATTATATTTATATACAAAAGTAGGTATATTTCTTATTCATATCATTACATTCATATCCACTTCGAAATGTTTGCTAATAAAATTCATCATCGTTAAAAACAGAGAAGAATATAATGAAAGGAAGAAAACAAGAAGATAGGATGTTACAAGCTAAAATAATATCTAGGCATCAGGGCATGGTGTTGTTTTACATTTCTTGCCATTACAAAAAAATACATCTTTATGGTAATAACTATTTACAATCAAAATATGTTTTGACTTTTGTTTCGAAGCAAGTTGAAAAGTTAATGGGAATATTATTCCCTATTTAGGTATTTCATTATTAAGTCTAATGATTTTTCATTAGTTAACTTCTATAGCAAATCCCTCTGAAAAGGACAAGAAAAGTTGTGGGTTGAAAATTTGACAAGCTTTAGTAGAATTCTAAATTATACGATGTCATCACCGTAGTTATTTTTTTAATTCTTTCTTCCGGTTGCCAACACAAGGCAAGGTGGGTTTTCAGGCAATGCCACATGGTTTTTCGTGAAATAATTATAAAATAAGCTAAAAAGTGATATTACTGTTTAATTTTTAGTCCAAGGTAAGACGCGCATTATGTGTAAGTCATTATTTACTTTTGGAGTGCGAAATAACCAAAATTGTGAGTGCTCCACAATGCGCATGAAGAAGTGTCATGTTATAATTTTAAAAGTTTATTCCATTTGAATGTAAGGTAAATATTGTACTCCGTTACCTGAATCGTGACTATGTTATTGGTATTCGACTTGCAATTAGGACTTATTCAGTAATATCACATCGATGCTAATCATTTGCATAACCTCACTTTTGCAATCCTAACAATTTACATTTACATCAATCAATATAATATTATATACCTCTATTAGGTATTTAATAAAAGTTGGTAATTCTAACATTTATTAGCAGTAGAATACAACACTCGGAAATAATATGACGTTATTATGAAAAATCATGATGCTTATTTATGAAGTCGAATTACTCATGACTACAAAATAATATGTTAACTACATTCTTCAACTACCCATCTGCGTATTAGTAGTACCTAACTTAATTAAATGAACCTGAAGCTCTCATTAATTCTTAAAATTTAAGGAGGTCATAAAAATACTGTCTTATTTCCATAATTCCTGATTTTATGATTGATTTTATTAATATCATGTTTACAAATTGATTACAGATGCGTTCCGTCACATTGAAAGATGTTGAACAGGACAAGGTCGTCAAGACCGTCGCTGCCCATCTGAAGAAGTAAGCTTTTTTATTTTAATCTCTTTTCTGTGCATTTGAAATAACCTGTACTATCAAGTAAAAAGAAGTAAATGGATTCCTTTTAACTTGATATTAGCTATGTTTAGTTTTTATTTTCTATATCATTTGGTTATCAGGAATTCACAACACTGTAAAACAGTCTATTTTTCTGATTTTCGAATTGTATAACAAGAATGTTACTAAACTCTACTCTACTCTACTCTTTAGTTTTTACTACAGTATTGAATAAATAACTAATCGAAGGGAAAATTAAATTTAACGTTAATTTATATTAATCAATAAATAAAATTGTTATAAAATCCCTTTTATGTAGTTTTATTTGTAGCATTCACATAAATTGTTGAACTTAAGTAATGTTAATAAAGAATTTGAATTAAATAAAATATCAACTTTTCTTTCTACCTTCACTTTATAAAATAATTAAAAAAAAATGTTTCTAGGACTGGCAAGGTTAAGGTGCCAGACCACATGGACCTGGTGAAGACCGGTCGCTTCAAGGAGCTTGCTCCCTATGACCCAGACTGGTTCTATGTGCGCTGCGCTGCCATCCTCCGTCACATCTACATCCGCTCTCCAGTTGGAGTAAAGACTGTCACCAAGATCTTTGGTGGCCGCAAACGCAATGGTGTCACTCCCTCACATTTCTGCAGGTAATTAATATTTTATGTTTTCAATTTAATTGCCATCCATGTTTACCTGTAATTTTATTGATTTATTTCCTGCAACATTGTTTTTATGTGAGGGTAAATATACTGGAAATCTAGACTATTTGTAGCTTTATGGAAATGTATATTATTAACAAATGAGTTAATGCTGATGATGTGTTGTTTATTAGTAATTTTTAGGGTTCCGTAACCTCAAAATGTTAAACAAAACCCTTATTGGATCACTTGTCTGTCTGTCCATTTCTCAGTCAATTTGCTCCAAAACAAATGGACAGATTGAGTTGAAATTTTGTACCCATGTATGACAGTGACTTAAAGATGGGCATGTAACGTAAATGAATTTGAAACAAGGAGACCCCTTCCTTCATATCCAAAAATACAAAGGCCTAAAATTTTGATAATATTCATCTAGTACTTTACTCATAGATTACAGAAACACCTATAAGAAGGTGGTAATAAATGCAACATTTTCATGGACTATATTCTATTGATTCAGTTTATTTATCAACAGTATTAAAGATCACCTCTTCGAGATCAAAGAGGTGATCTTTCTGAAAAGGTTAAATGTAACTGTATTATGTTTCTTTTTTATGTTGGACCTCTTGTGTACAGAATCTGAAATGCGTTGTGTGTTATTTTCAAATATTCCAAAAACCTTGTCGTGAATATCCAATTCTTTTCATATTGTAAACCTTCTGTTGATATTGTTGATCTTAGATAATTTAAAAGAAATAACCATACCATATTTGTATTGATTTATTATTTGCTATGCTTTCAAGCAGTTACATAATCAAAATTCTTCTTTATTCTAGGTCATCAGGCAGCATCGCCCGCAAAGCCCTGCAGGCTCTCGAGGCCTTGAAAATGGTTGAGAAGGTTCAAGATGGTGGTCGCATCCTCACTGTTCAGGGCAGACGTGATCTTGACAGAATCGCCGCACAGGTCCGCCTAAAGGCTAAGCAGGCCGCCAAGCAGGCAGTCATCGTTCTGTAATTTTATGACTAATAAAACCTAAAAAGTATGCACTCGTTTTAATTGAAATGTATCCTTACAAGAAATTGTTTACGACTTCCTGGCAAAGTGTAACAATGCCAAACTCTACGCCTTTAGCAGCTTCGTTATAACGTTGTGGGCAGTTGTGCATAGATTTAACATGGCATCGTTCGACGTTGATCATACTAACGAAAAATAGCTTTAAGAGCGTTAGAAACTATTAATCAACATCGTTAAATCCATTGCTCCATTGATTGATCGGTGTGTACGTTTGGAAAAAGTATCAATGGAGACATACGACGCAGACTAGTCGATACTAACATTCTACGATCCATCAATTGGTGTGTTTAAATTCTAAAGGTTCTTTTGTCATTATAACTTAGCTAGTCATCAAGAGCCTGCAGCCTTTAGTCCAGGGGGTGAAAATCAGATATTTTTTTTATGCCATGTTTAACCTGACGCGTTAGGCAGAAGAGACCTGTGCACAGCAGTGGGACAATTACAGGCTGATATAATAATGCTTTCTGATGTTTACGGGAATTTAAGACACCTGCAAAGGCGTTAAAACGTCGGGAACTAACATCTAAATAAACCAGATAGAATGCGATTAAAAATGGTAATTACGTTTATTTAAACAGGCGTCGGTAATTGCCAACCCTCAAGTGAGCAAGCATGGTGGGTGATCAATGATTCAATGCTCGTTCCTTCTCTACATGAGAATAGGCCTGTGCAGAGGAAGACTTTTGTTGGCCGGTAATAAGTATTTTGTTTTATTTAGTATTAGATAATAATGAAAATTTAATTATTTATTAATATTTTATTAAAAAAATCACACTATCGAGTTGTAAAAACGGCAGATTAATTTTAATTACATTCATATTGAATAATTGAACCAGTGTCAAGCATTTCGATATGGCTAATTAGACAGAGAGAGCTATAACATAATCCTCGTACAAGTCGTTGTTTTACAAAAAAGAGATAGAACATGCGTCACCTACTATCTTTAAAAGCTGCGTGAACGTGGTTTACAAATTGGATGGTACATAATACATGGTTCGGCACATTCCGCCATCACATAGGCATGCAAATATTTTCGTAGGTTTAGACCAAAGTACGCTAAGTTTTCTAATTACTTCATATAAAATTCTTTAAAATTATCAGAAATAAAATAAATAACACCATTACATTAATCACTTAACGATAAACTATTAAAATTATAAGAAAAACAAAGAAAAATATAAAGCAAACAATTATAATATATGAAAATTATATAATTATAATGTTTTTATAATTGCGACAATATTTATTATTTATGAGTCATGAACTCTAAAATATTATAAAAACATTTGTCAAGAAGCCACTTCTTTAGTGCTCTTTTAAACTTAGTAAGCGGCAGTTCCCTCAGAGCTTTAGGTAGGTAATTTGTTATATATTTGGATTATCATCCAGGAACAATTTCTTTTATACAGTGTCGTTGATATCATGGGCAATGCCAGCTTAGTTGGGTCTCTCGAAATATTTTTATAGAAGCATTTGCTTTTTTAAATAACATACAATTGTTTTAACAAATAACCCAATTTTATATATGTAGAGGCACGTGACTGTTAATATTTTTAGTTCTTTAAATAGAGGCCTACAGGACTCCATTGGACCAATACCTATTATTGCGCGGATACACTTTTTTTGCGACATAAATGCTCTATTGATGTCTACTGAGTTTCCCCATAGAAGAAGTCCATATCTAAGAAGAGACCCAACATACCCATGATATGCTAAAATAGCATAAAATATAATGTACTCGTGTATATTTGTTTAATGTTATTTCGCACTTCTAATTCAATTTAAAAATATTAATAGAAATATTTGTAATAAACAAATAATTCGATACTAGTCAAATACTCAATTTATTGGAAGTTTGTTTTTTTTTCAATTTGAGTACTAATTTTATCCTCAAGCTACCGCCAAGTGTAAAGTTTTTACGAACCATTTCCAAAAGTTCATTGTTTTTTTTTTTAATAATCTGTGCAAAAGACTATTACCAAACGTCAATACGAAGTCAAAATTCCTTCAATTCAACAGCCAACTTCACTCCTCAGAATTTGTGTACAGTACATCGCCGCGCACCGGCGCAGTTAGTTTCTCTGAAATATCGGTTTTGATTGGATGTGTTTGGATATGCAGTGATCACAAAATGTTGTTGGCATTTGGACGTGGTATCAGTTTTATATTTTTCGTGTGTTTGTTATCGTGCGTTGTTTCTCTGCGTCAATATGGGACGACAGGTAACACATTGTACGTGGCTGAAGATTTGCAAGAGAGCCGTGGAAAATTGCAAGTTATCAATAGATACGTAGAGAATGAAGACAACACTCGTTTGGAAAGGAGAAAACGTGCAGCGGCGACGTTACCAACTCCCGCTATACAGAAAAACATAAGTACATGGGTAATAGTTCATATCCTGATTAAATGTAGTTCCCCTTGTAGCTGTGATTGGTAATACCCGTATTATTCCTCCCACAATTTTATATTTGTCACTTTGTTTACTATGTAATATGTAATATAGTTGTTATGCTTTCTACTATTTTTATCACTAAATGACGATGTCTTTTGTCTGAAGACTGATGTTTCAGAAGGTCGTAGAAACTCTTTCTCTGAATTTAGTTGTAAGCGAATAACGTATTTAATTTCATATGTGGGTAAACCATCCTAATGACTAAGCATTTTTTGATGGTATAATTAATAATTTAGTTTTTCATCAGAGATTAGAACATGTAATGATTACCAAATAATTTCACAGCATTTATTTACCTTTCTGTAATCTTTATTATAGAAAACTGATTACACAATACAAAATCTGTAATATAATCTTATTTCCTTGATTTAAAATGAAATGAGCAGTAAAATTACAACAATTCCTTATTACAGCTATACTAAACAATGCATTTTATTATGTAATTATTAATTAAATACATGACTTAATTAAAGTGCAAGCTCCTGGTTAGAAATAAACAGGTATTTGGTGCCTTTTTGTAAACTACCCCTAATAATGAAAAAGAGGATGAAAGTTTACATGGAAAGTCCATCATTTTTGAAGTTAGATACCTACATGAAATTGAATATGCAAACTACTGTTTAGTCAGTGTATTCAGCATATTTTTTAATCTACCCCCTAAGAGGGTGAAGTTGAGGTTGATAGTTTGTATGGGGAGTTTGCCTGTTTAAACTAAGAAGCATTAAATTTCATTTCGGTTTAAAAAAAGGATATGGCCATACAACCATTTGTTTTTTACTTATACCTACACACACGCATAGCCAAGGGCATAAGCTAGTGTTTTATATTCAGAAATTAACATATCTGTTGCCCTACTTAAACATTACTTTTTGTTAAACAGACTACTCATCTTAATGACAGTCATCAACAGTTGATGGTACATTGGGTTGGTGAAGGCTCCAATGTCATCATCTGCCTGGCGAGAGACTCCAGCCCTAGGAACAAAGGAGGCTTGTCACCTTCTGCACTCTTCATATCCTATGACTATGGGAAGAACTTCACCAATAAGACAGAGAACTTCAGACTGGGTGATGGTCCCAACAGTGGTTATGCTCAGCTGGACAAGTTCTTCAACCATCCCAAATACCCTGAGTTTGTGAGTATTTCTTTTCTCATTATCTTATTCACATTAATATTTTAGTTGAACTATAACATTTTAAATATAATGGATAGATGTTTCTAGATAAAACAATAATATGATTAGATTTGATATTCTTTAAGAAAATACGTATTGGTTATACATATGACTTTTATAGTAAACTAGCTGTCCCCCGCGACTTTGTTCGCGTGTTTTAGTTTCAACGGTTTTTCATTATCGCAACATTTTTCATTTATGCTCCGCTCCTATTGGTTGTAGCGTGATGTTATATAGTCTATAGCTTTCCTCAATAAATGGACTATCCAATACAAAAAGAATTTTTCAATTCGAACCAGTAGTTCCTGAGATTAGCGCGTTCAAACAAACAAATAAACAAACAAACAAACAAACTCTTCAGCTTTATAATATTAGTATAGATAATAAAATGATGTACCCTCAGTAGGTATATCATTTTAATTTTTTTGTTATTTTTAGACTTGAATGATCATTTTATAAATAACTCGCTGGCCTGACAGTTGTTGTCCTGTCAATCTATACAAACAATTAATCAAGATTTACCAGATTTCGCACGTACTTTTCGAAAATTTTTGTTTATACAAGCTTTGTCCTGATAATTCAAACAAAAAAAAATAGCCATATCGGTTGGAGCTGTTCTTAAGTAGTCATCCATCATACATAAGGCAATTTGTTTTTATTTGTATAGATTTTAGAACTTTCCAGAAAAAGTAAATTTATATTGAGCCAAGATTATATATTTTATTCTACTTGATTTCAGAATCATTTGAAATTATTACTTCTCTTGAATAATAAAATTTTATTTTATGCTATGTGCTGAAATTAATTCATTTGATTAATCTAATATCAGATAAGGCATCAGGAATGATGTTGTTTGTTTAGTTACAGATAGTAAAAGGACAGATTAGATAGATGTTTTAAATATTACTTTTTTTTCACATGAGATCTACTTATTTATGTTGTGTTAATACACATAATTGGCATATAAAATTAAAGTTATTTAAATTGTAATTAAAATCTAGATTGTTTTGCCTACTGCTAGCCCTTTACAAACTGCTAGTTTCCTGTCTCACTATAATTAGCTGAATACTAGTTTGGCTCTTGGTAAACCGGCACCTGAATGTTTCTCATTTGCCGGACTCCAGTAGCCTGGCAAATTCGATTCTGACAATTTATATAAAAATCATTGGATTTGACAAATATTGTATACATTTTATTTTTGACGTGACAACGTCTTATAAATTGGTTTGCCGGCACTGTGACACTTCAAGAAACTGGGTAACGCTCCGCTCACGTTATGCGCTCACAATGAGAGCGAGTGAGAGGCACGCGTCCCTTCCACTCGGGCATGGTTAGCCCGCCTAAGAGCGAGAGAGACAGACATTGACATTGACAGTCGTTGTCACGTAAAACTTTCGCCCGTATACCGACTTTACAGGCAACCAATTTTTTCATTAGAATACATGCATTTCATCTCTAAAAAGAAGTAAAAAATTATATATATTAAAGGAAATGAAAACTTATTTATTTTGAAACTACTACGAAACTATTTTGAAATCATATTCTAGATTATTATTTTATTGTCCACACAAATGTGTATAAACTTTGTTAGTGTATTAAACAACAAACATTGATAACATAAATAATATCTATGTAGGTAGGTATATTATAAATGAGATATTGTAATAGGCACCTCAGACTACAAAGTCTTCCTATAGATAATATAATAGGTGTCAACAAGTTACATGATAAATGTTATTCTTTGAGATTTTGAAATTTCGAGTCCCATTTAAATTTGGTGTTCAAAATGTCTATTTATAAAGCCTCGGTTTAATTTTTTGATAATGATTTAAGTGTTGAGTTGAGTTATGCAAGTCTTCAAATACATTCATACATTTTTTTTGAAATAAATTTGAATTTTAAGTTTAAGCTCTTCCGAAACTTACGATACCTTTATTACCAATTTCCTTGTTAAGTAACACACAAAATTTAAGTTATATTTACTTAATATGGAGTATAAACTAATATCGTAAACAGTATAGTAGGTATATACACTATATTATTTTAGTGCACATTGATTGCCATTGTATTCCCATTTTGTTATTGTTTTGCTAGAGTTTTTATGTCTACCGGTTTTAAACCGGTTTCTATTCAGTATTTGTAAGAAATATAATGTTTTTTTTATTTCAAATCCCATGAACAAAAAGTTTAGTGAATATAAAACTAAATAAATTGATTTTACTTTCAATTTGTTGGTATATATTGTCTTGAATTAACTTTCAAGGAATTATAACATCCACAAAAACCTTTGAGAAGGGTCTATTTAGCTGTGTCTTTAGTAAATAAATTCAAACAGGATGGTTAATCCTTTTACAGACGGGCGGACGAATTACGTCGAATGAATGTTAACTCGGTCGAGTTCAATTAGTGTTAAAGCTCAGTTTCAAACATAATGTGTTATTTAAGTGTAACCTTAGATGCGTTTTGAGGTCGTCTTCACAATCATATTTTATATTAACGTTGGGTTTATGAGACCGTGGTCTCATATTTGCGGAAAATTTTTGTTGCATTTTGTTTTATTTTGCTTGGCATTTAAGTAGTGAAATTAGACAAAACAATATCTCCAGGTCTAGGTTGTCCTTTGGTGGTCTAGTTCATAACAGTACTCTTCTAACAATTGTTTATAAAATGAACTTTAAGTCACAGTAAAATGTATCTTGTTTCAAATTGTATTATCATAATCATAAACTCACTCACAAAAAATACTGGTTATCAACATAACGGTCTCGCAATGATTTGTAAAGCGAAGATATAATATAAATACTAGCCTGCTAAACTATGTGCCTACAGGTAAAAGAACTTGAGGTCATTCACCGTAGGTGTTGGAGCAGATGTTTAACTTACAATTGATATTATGGTATTGTTTCAAAAGTAATAATAAAAAGAGTTTGGATACTAATTGCCAATCCAATAATTATTTTCATAACAATACTGTCTTAATAACTGGTAAAACGAAAAAACTGCGTAAAATGTAGTGCCATTTAACGCAGTTTTTTCGTTTTACCAATGGTAAATACCGTTACCGTTATTGCGGTAATGCGAAACACGTCGCTTTTTATATGGTTTAACCGTGGTTAGCATTAACTTAATCACTTGTGGTGAAGTTGACCTTGATTTGTTGGCCAGTAAACATTTTCTCGATTCTACGTTTATAAACAAGGGCTTGTTCGAGCACTTAGGTGTAGTCAACGTTTTGTTAACAAGCAGGCACTACTAAAAAAGAATAGTTTTCTTGACGCATACTTTTAAAATATTTTTTACAGAAAAACTGACAAAAATTTTACTGTCTTGATCATATTGTGTAGTTCGAGTTATTACATTTAAGTTTTAGTTTTGCATATTTTTGACCACTGATTTTTTATTTTCTATGAGATTAATATGACATTGTCTAAGGGTTCCTTCGTGAGGCAATATATCATTTCGATTATTGTTAGTCATGATGGATTCACTGCAGTTTCCGCAATTACTATTAATTACCCGCCCAATCTTAGTTATGACGTCCGCACGTCCGGTAACTAGGGAAAATACGAATGATAAAAATAATATCCATAACAAATTTAAAATTAGGTTTGTTGCAAATGATTAATGTATGACGCACTAAAATTAAATAAAAATAATAAGATTTTTATCCCAAACAAAAAAAGAACAACGTAGTACTTAGTGTGCGAGTTAGACACGCACGTTAAAAAATATTTTATTTTCTTGCACTTTTATGATATAAGTACGACGAAAAAGATGAAAAGTTAAGGCCCAAAAATAACTACTTATCTGTCTACTATTGTTTAGTTTTGGTAAAATAATTAAAGTTACTTCAGGAAATAACCATAAACTTTTCCTGCAGTGCGTTTTCGTGGACTCTACAAACAAGAAGTTGTTCTACACGAGCGACAATGGCCGCACCATTCACCGAACAGACCTTGTCTTCCATCCCAGCGAGCTCGTCTTTGACGAGGAGTTTCCCGACAAGTACGTCATCCTGGACAAAGTGGACAGCAACAGAAAAGTAAGTACAATACAACTGGTGACATAGCCGGGATGTCACCAATCATACAATCTTGGTAGTATGACCGTCACAGCTAGGACAATTCTTTCCTAATGATTTATTGTGTTGTTGTGTACGAGTTTTATTTCCAAGTTCAGTTTCGAACATTGTAAAGTAGGTTTTCGAAAAAGCTATATTTGTCAAATAATTGATATGAAACCAAGGAAAATCCTTATTTTGATGACACTGTGGTGGCGTGCCGGACTACTACAGGAAAACCACCGATACCTAGCGAAGGGGAACCAAGCGGGAACGCTTTCGCAGACTGTGATCCCCAGTAAATCCATGCAAAATCCTAACTTAACCGTTCGTTTCTCTAGCTGTACCTGACATTAGACGGTGGAAAGACGTTCAAAATGATCCAGAGCTACGTGAAGACATTCTTCTGGTCTTCGGGACCCGGTTTCTCGAAAGTTTTCTACATGGAGCGCTGGAAGCCAGATGGAACAAGTACTGTATTTAGTGCCAGTGACCCAACCGATCTGGTTAACGCTGAAATACTTTTCGAAGAAGCCAAGGATTTCCAAATCAAAGGAGATTACATGTTCGCTACGAAACAGGCTAAAGAATCTAAAGAGGTAAGTTTATATTGACCTTTCAATACTTTTTATGGGTGCCTGATATTATTGTTATATTTGGACGATTGAGAAACTTGGCGAAAGTACGCAATATGATTTGTGTTTGTACTTACGTCAACGTTATTATTTGTGGAATTGTTTTTCACTGCGGTGTACGCTCTTTCCTTCTGAAGAAATATGTAGGTAAATAGTTATGATAACAGCTAAGGTCACTTGCGCGTTGTGTTTAATTCCCATACCTTGCATTGTTATCGGCCAATGTAATTACTCAAAACAAAACAAGTAAGAAACAAAGAAACCTCGAGTGCAAATAACTTGGTTCGTCGATCAATCACCATTCACCTTTATGTCAAAAACATTGCTGTGGTAGGAACATCGCTTTATTTTGCTTTAGCAAAACATGCGTCATTATCAGCTGATAATGTATTATCGAGTACTTAGCCGCTCGGAAGGAAGGTTTGAAATGTTGAATTAATAAGCGTAGATTGCTGTATTTTATCAAATATATAATTAAGCATTTTTTATATGGTAACTGTATTGGTTTTCCCCATATTGTTTAATAGAGGAATTCGATATGAGTCGACAAATGAACCGATTGTAGAATGCAATTTGATCGCTTTTTGTCGCTTGTTTTGTCTACAAATTATCTGTTATTACACGTACCTGATAAAATAAAACACATGTAATCTTTGATCATAAAGTCTTTGTTTACAAAAGGATGAAAACATGTTTGGTTACCATGTGTCTGATTATTCCGTTATCAGTCGTTAACTCATGCGAAAGTAACATCTGACGATATAATTTATGCGTAACGACCTTATCGATTCCTGTACCTGTGAGTACCTACTATGTTCTTGTTTTTCAAAATAAGAGTAGTTTACTGCGAGTTTCAGATAGTTTTAAAGCTTTCCCCAAAAAGTTAAGTTTGAAAACCATTCAAGTTCCAAAGAGAGATAGAGATGGAAGTTGTAAGGAAAATTAAACCTCCCTTTATCTCGACCAAATCGAACTAAGAAGGCAAACATACTATAATATATTCTCGTGCTGAATTATAAAAAGAGACGGTGCTATCAGTATACGTAGCTCCATCCCTATTCCTTATCTGTTCCTGGAATTATTGTTTTTAAACTTTAATTCGGCCTTTAATTCAGTGTTAAAACGTTTGTGATATGTGTGTTATTATTACAAATGACTGATTCATAAACATGACGCATACTCAAAACGTAATGCTTACTTTAATGAAATCGTCCTACTGCTTAGGTATCTAAATAGTGTCAGTAGACATGTCGCAAACTTGATACATTTATATTTGTGTCTAATGTCTTGTTCGTAGCTTGTTTGGTCATGATTTGCGCGTTTAAATTGTTTATGTCCTTAGAAAATAGAGACTGCCTAATAATAATAAGCGAAATTACCTTGGACCACGGGGTTTTTGAACATTTTGCTCACTTATGTTCCCTGAGCAAAGGGCGAGGTTTGCTATATGCACTAATTAGATATCTAGTTCCTGCTTAATTTGTTATAATGCACATATGCATACTTAAGCGGGTTTATTAAGGATTATTTAGAGTTATAACTTTAAAACCCTATTAAAAACAATTTTCAAATTAGAAACAAACGCGTTTATTAGAAAATAGATTTTATCTTTGAGGAAGTCACGTTTGGTTCACGTAATCAGGGGAAGTCCTGAGATACTAAATCCCGAATCTCCGAATCGTCTACAATGTGAACAGCAGATAAATGTTAGTCATTTCTACAATAAATATTATGCAAACGCTTCATTGGCAACTTTGTAAAGATTTGAGTCATCAATTACTGTACTTTGACATTGCGGTAGGTATACCGGCTTGTTAGTACCCTCTGTATCATATCCACTACGCGGCAAGGAAGTTGCTTGTCAAGGATAATACGGCAAATTGTAGTTCTCTTACTCAGAACAGACTCCTTCACTTGTGACTAGAATCTTCGCGCGAATTACCCGAATCACTTCTGTATAATAATGTATGCACCAGTTTAGAGAGGTTTTGTAGTCATATAGGTAGCTGCGTTATGTGTTAGGTTATTGACTTGGCCGTGTTATGTTTATTGATACGCTGTGTTAAGTCTAATTCGACGAATACGCCTACAGCTGCGGAGAGCGATCTACTTACGGGTCGTGCGGTTTAGAGCTTGTTTTTTTACAACCACTTAAATAATTTACAGCATTTTTTGTGTCCTTATTTTAATGGACTTTTACCTATGTTGTAGTTAATCGCCAAATAACAATGGTGGTATTTTTTTTTTGTATAAGAAGATGCTTGTGTTCGGCATTGGGACAGTTAAAGATGTTATTAACAGTTTCTGTGACAAATTTATAAACGTATTTTTGTTTAACGACACATTAGATTTTAAGATCAGAGTAGCTTAAACTGTAAAATACTCTAAATACTATTTAGTTAGTTACTTTCCTTACCTGCTCATTTTCACTGTCAGAAGTTTAGTATAATTTCTCAAAGCCTAACAAAATATGTTATATCAAAACAATTTGGGCCTAGCGACCTTAATAAGGACAACAGAATTATCATTTTATCACAAAATACCATTTAATAGGCGTGCTCATTAATAAGCCGGCGTAGAAATGTTATTGTGATATCAAGAATAATAATTGTTTTCTAATTTATTTTTCATACTCTGACTGATTATTTACCTGAATGTTAAATGCGGGACTGAAAAGTAAATGTATATGTTCAATTGACTTTTTTGCATAATAATAACAAATTTAAGGTCGTACCTACCGGTACGAATAAAAAAGAAAACTAGTTTTAAATTAGTATCAAAGTTCGTTGAAGTTGTGCAAAGAGCTGTCTCATTTTCTTCAACATTGTCCTGTTTATACTATGTAGGTACTTACTTAAATATAGAAATATAGGTAGGTATAATACAACAAATAATATTTTAGTCATGTCGACAAATTTGTTGTCAGAGAATGTGCGCATGCAGTGTCATTCACTCGTACTTGTGACGTCACGTCTTAGTGGAAAACATTTCATTTGTAAGTTGAGAAACTAATATGACGAAAAAATAGAATTTTGTTATTTCAAATAGACTATCAATTCCTTGGCCAAAATAATTAGAACCTAATAATACGTCATGTCGACTTATTATTATGTTCTAATTATTCTGTAGATTTTCATCAATAAATAGGCAATAGGTATGTTATTTAAATATAATGACTTCAATGTCTAGATTGATAAAATTAAACGCAATTAAGTAATTTCCTATGATTGCGACGTGCACGACCTAACTTGGCTCTTAGCTTGTTTTTATATTTATACTCAAGTTATTTTAGTACGAATAATAGCATACATATATTCGCATCAGTTTGTTCTAATGTAGGTCGCTGATGTTGGTATTCGTAATTATTTATACGATGCTAATAACATTTTAAACTTTATTTTTCGTATTCACGTTAAATCGTTGGTTGTTGGATTTTATACTAAAATATCTTGTTTTATAAGACATTTGGCCACATATTAATTTGTCTACGTAGCGCACATCTAGATACATAATACATACTTATTTAGTAGGTAACTAGGTGACGTCTAGCATTAGCCATATGATGTTGACGATGAAGTTAAATAAATTATTACTTTACACGTTTGTGAACACATGCGTGTACACGCATGCCGTTTTTTCAGTTCTAAAGGGTCTGTATTTTTTTTACTTAAATAACAACGAACACTTATTCTGTATACTCATATCTTCCATAACGAAGTAGACTTATTTTGTAGTTCCGTAGCCTCACGTCAACGGCTTCTGCGACTTCCGAATCAACCTTACTGCCTTGGAATAAAGGCGATGGCAATGTAAAAGTGTACGATAAAGTTCGATCGATTACATTATCCCGTTCGTACACAAGCCGACGCACGTCGATACCCGAGGATTTCAATACTTATTACGATATGTTACGGGCTTATTCTATCAATCAATTTTAGTTAAGTATCTTTGTATACTTAATAGAAGATATACCTATTTATGTATGTGTGCAACTTACAAATTGCGCAGTTCAAAGAACAATTTCTAAGCCTCAGATAGGAATCTTCCTTAAGGAATACCTATGTCATGATGTCAGGTTGTTATTGAAAACAAATACCAGATTTTTTTAACAAATGAGTAAGAAAAAGTTGTTATGGGTGATAGGTAATGAGGTTTATCGTTTGAATTGGGTAGTCTTTGACAAAATTCGAGGACCATTTTGCTTGGTTGCTGCGCGTACTCTTGTAGATAGAAGTCGGTCTTTCTTTGCTCTTTGTCTTGGTTTAAATTACGTTTTCTGCTTCCTAGTGGTTAAATAATACAGTTTTGCTCCTAATAATTAGACTAGAACAAATTCCGAGCATTAGTTTCTCTTTGCAATCGTAAAATTTTAAGCTGTTTCAGTGATTAATAGTTTTTTTTTGTTTTTATTGTTCGTGGGAACAAGCTTGGCTAGAAACCTTTTTTTTGCGTTGAAGTTCGCACTTATTTTGTTCAGCCTCAATGAGTTACAAGTTTTGATACTTGAGTAGTCCTCTCTTAATCTTGAGTACTATTTAGTTTTTTTGTTAACGACGTCGACAGAGCAACTACAAAAAGCCGGTCAAGTGTTTCTTGGGTACTCTTGCATTTTTCTCAACCTTTTTAGAGCAGGTACCTATGCGACATAATCACGCCTTAGAATTATACTTTAAGTTCTCGTTACTTATCCATTAAGAATATCGATATTTTTTACTTCGTTTGCTATTGAACTTTATTACTGCGATTCCTTAATTTTTGTTTTACAGTTTTTCCTTAAGTTTATTTTCGGAAATCCCAAAACTGTGATGCGAATGATTATAAACAGGAAATAATAAGCTACTTACAAATTTTAATACTCACTCAGGGTTAGATAAATGTAGGTACAGATTTCTGGGAAGTCCAAATGACTTTTCAGTAAAACTCCTCATATTATGTCATTTGATATCATTAATCACTTAGCATTCTTGCATCGAATTGTAGAGGAGGCATTTCTAGAAAGGACTGAACTCATATTTCTTTGTATGTAGGTATGATCTCCGATCAATATATTAATTACTATAAGTCATATTTGATGTCATTGTTGTTGTAATACGACGTGAGTGCCTTTCAGGTCACATAAACAACAGTTTCAAGTTATAGTTCCAACAAAGTGTCCTTTGTGAGACGGTTACAAATGGGACTGTTGTTTGGTACTTATCGAAGTTTTTAAGTGCCATTGTGCAATAAGTTACTTGGCTCCGATAAGGTAGTTTTTATAAGCTAGCTTACATTACAAGAAGTGTTGTAGGTATCACTTGTTTTTGGTGGTATTTTTCCAGTTAGCTTAGATGATCGCATCTATATTTTGAAACCTGTTTTAAGAAGTGATAAATCTTGTATGCGTTAAATTTAAATCCTAAAATTTTTACTTCTAATCGTTTTGCTTGAGCAAAATTGATTTATTTAAAAACTAGCTGATGCAGGCGGCTCCGCCCGTGTAGATGTCGTCGCGAAAAAAAGGAGCCTTTCTCGGGATTCTAGGTTATCTCGTACCAAGTTTCATCAAAATCGATTTAGCGGTTTAGCTGTGAAAGCGTAACAAACAGACAGACAGAGTTACTTTCGGATTTATAATATTAGTACCTACCTATAGAAAATAAAGAAGTCGACACTTTTATTTATTTATTCAATGAACTTGGTACGTTAGCTCTTTTTTTTCTCGGAATAGCTTCTTGTGCTCAGATAGCAAAAAAAGATACTACACAAAGTGGAACATACAACCTCTTCATTTTTGGAAGTCGGTTATAAAGTACAAAAGGGTTATAATACTACCTACTTTATTTTCTTCATTTTACCGTCTGTTTATTAGCAGGTAGTCAGCAAAAAACTAAATAAGTGTTTAGCTTTTCGTCAATATAAACATACCTACCTATGACGCGTTCAGAATATTCATAGGTATTTAATTAACATTTATGGCTTTTATTATTGTAATTAATCACAGGTTTAGCAACTCATAACTATCATATGCATAATTGCGAAATAAAAACGATTGCAAAAACGTTAACTTTCGAGGTCAATCGAAGATGGCAACCGGTTTGCATACTGAATGTAGTCTTTAGTTTACTATTAACAAAACATAACAAAGCTGAAGATCTATTGATCTGTTACGTTTATTACGTACAATATAAACGTATTGTAATGGTAATAAGCTACCTTTATTATTAAGCCATGTGCGAACACAATGAAGATGTCACGCAACTATAACTATTGTTGTTATGTTTTTGTACCAAACATTAAAGTTAAAAAAAATACAAACTTTTATTACTAGGTGCCTTGTTTACCAATTGTTTTTTTCTGTCTGTCTTCTCCTTAAACTCGACTAAGTACCTAAAATTATAGCGAACCTATTTTTAGAAGAGACCTAAGCTGGTATTGATCTGTCTGTCATTGAGTATTAAGTGTTGCGCTTGCTGACATTAAAAATAGCTTACTTTCGAAATAACCAATTCCGTAGAATTGATTTAAGTGTGAAATCGATCGACGTGTTTTATAGATTTAGCACTAAGTTTAACGAGTGAGATAAAATACATAGTTACTTATTATAATAAGTTGGTAAAAACCTTCACTAACCAAAAAATTTAGGTGGAAACAATGATTTTATACTTAACTAGCTGTCCCCCGCGACTTTGTTCGCGTGTTTTAGTTTCAACGGTTTTTCATTTTTGCAACATTTTTCATTTATGCTCCGCTCCTATTGGTCGTAGCGTGATGTTATATAGCCTATAGCCTTCCTCAATAAATGGACTATCCAATACAAAAAGAATTTTTCAATTCGAACCAGTAGTTCCTGAGATTAGCGCGTTCAAACAAACAAACTCTTCAGCTTTATAATATTAGTATAGATATAAAAATGAGGCAGATAGAAATGTTATTAGCGCATTTTGAGGACTCCAATGTCACCTAATTAACAAGTTTTCAATGATAGCTATCTCTCTTACTGTGTGCTCATCCTATATTTTGTACTATTCATTAGTGCAACTTGACAGCATTTTTACGTATACTAGCGCGATCAGATATGGAAACTATGAAGGTATCCTATATTTTCTATAATCTTTCATTGGGTGGAAGTTATGTATCTACTCCTTTTTATAAAGCGCCAAGACAAGTACCTTTACTATGCTGTTATAATAACGACTGTTACATAAATTGACAAGCGAGACAGTTCAAAACTTTCTAAAGTAGAGCGACCATTTGTTATGTTTAAGTTTGCTGCGAATGGCCACAGGGATGTTGTTAAAACAGTTATTATTTACTCTCTATAAGTTTTTTTTCAGCCTCTTTTATAAAATTCGCTTATGAGTAATCACGTAATGCCTTTTCCAGGGAAACACCCTGCATCTATATATTTCACACCAAAGAGGACCATTCTTCAAGGCCGAGTTTCAGACAGAATTGGATTTAAAAAGATTCCACATCGCAGATGTAACAGACCAACGTATATTTGTCTCTGTCATGCACACCAACTCTCTAGCCGACCTGTATGTGTCGGAAATAAGCAAAAATTTCACGCAGTACAATTTTGTTTTGAGTTTGGAGCAAATATTGTGCTATTTCCCTGATGCTAATTGGAAGGACAGCTGGCTTGAGTAAGTTCATTGTTAAGTAATTTCACAGTTAAAGTGTAATTAATGTAGCCCAACCAAAAAATACGTAACGTAAAAATATCGATTCAAATTTTTCACTTCTAATAATTACAACAGAAGTATTAATTATAAATAGTTTTTTTTGCATAACAGACTATTTTAAGCCATTTAAACTAAGAAGGTCATCTCATATAAGCCAAAATCTAACAAATATCAAGGAAACGTCTTTGTTGTTATTCTTGTAGACCTTGACAACTAGGACATGTATTTTGGTCAAAGACTTACGAAAGTCACCGAGATGATAGTCATATACAAACTTCTTTACGAGCATCAATCAACAAATTCACTGACGTTTGATAGTAAACAATTATTGGGTCACTTTCAGGGATGTGACGGAGGATCCGTTCACTGACCTCTATCGAGTGGAAGGACTGAAGGGCATCTACATAGCTTCGCGGGTCGACTCGAAGGCTCCCGTCAGCAACATAGGACCAGAACATCTTATATCGCTGATTACTTTCGATCATGGAGTCACTTGGTCGCCTATCAATCCGCCAACTGAAGATGAGAATGGTATATGTTTTTCCACGACCTTCTGTTTTTTCAGAAGCTGGTAAATTCAGTAAATTTGTGTATTCTACAAGAGCTAGTTAGTGTAAAGCTAAACTTTCACAGATGAGCAACTTTTTATCAGATCGATTTATTTGTTCAATTTATTGCTAACTATATGCGGGCTATTGTATTTTTTTTGTCCAGTTCTTTATCAACAAATGCATTGGTTGTATACGAAAAGTATACTTCGATATTTTAACATTATGTGCGACAAAAAAATTAATTGAAAAGTGAAAGAATGGTAGAATGAAGTCATTACTCAGTTGCCAACAAATATAGAATGATGTGATGTACTTTCGTGCCATATAAATACTTTTATGAAACCAGAAACAACGACAAGGAAAAAAAATTTTACGTGTAAAGTTATTTCAGTAGTTGTAATAATTACGCACCGGGCAATAATTACGAGATTTCTTTATCGAGTAACGTTTCTCGCCTTGGTACAGCGTTTTAATTGCGTTTCCGTTTTTTTAAAGTCCAATGTTTTGTTATGAAATACTGGTGGTTAATAAAATATTCCTCGAATTAGTTGATGATTCAAATTGTTCATTAATTACAGTAGTGTGCATTAATTAATAATATTCTTGGAATTTTTATTGTTATCTATCCTTGTTAATTATAGATTTTGTACTTTGAATTGCAGTTTATAGTTTCATTTTTTTACGTTTTACTATGGCTGCGGTTAACATAAAGTTTATCCTACCTAGATGTAAAAATATGTGTTGTATTTTGTTCTTTAGTATGGTTCAGAAAGTACCTTACATTGCAGATATATCAGGCGTCGAAAAATATCCGATTTAAGAATAAGACACATGACAGTTACTATAATAATAGTTATATATTTATTTATTCACATAATAATTCTTACAAATTATGCTAAGCAATCAGAGCTAACTTTGACTCAGACTCCACTTATTTTATTGTTTATTTCTAGGTAAACCGTTAACGTGCCACATAGAGAACTCATGCAGTCTACATTTATGTCAGAAGTTCAGTCAGCTGTACCCAGTCACAAGGTAAGAATAATACGCACTTACTCCAAAACAAACGACGTCACAAAGAAAAATATACCTTATGTTGATTGCTGTAAAGTCTATTTTTAAAACGGTACATTAATGATTTTTACGTATTATCAAATAATAGTACTTAACCGTATCGATAACCATGTTTACGTATTCAGTTGGTTCCGCCATAATATGGCGCAACACTTTTTTAGATATCCAAAATGCATTAAATAGTTATAGGCCAGTGATACGACTCATTTCTTTTACTAATCGCATTATGGCTTCAACTTTTTAATACGGTTCCTGTCCTCGCGCTGGGTCCCTTTAGGTATGAGTATATATTTAGGTATGAGAGTGAAAATAAGTAAACTATAGAGTGCGAGTAACAAGTATGAACTGTAGGCACTAGTATGAACAAGTAAAATAGTAAAATTTGTGTCAAAACAGAGCGCGCCGTTTTATTTAAAATATCTCGAAACCTAATATTGCTCTCATAATATCGAAGCGGTCGATATTTTCGCATAAACTTCTGTCGTCGCACTGTACATCACTTAAACCATTGAACGAGCGTAGTACTTACAGCAAAAAATTTGCTTGCGTTCGGCACAACTACTAACGTTTACTCTATTAGGACCTTCCTAATAGTTAAAAAATTGCTTAACATTATAATTGACTACCATTAATTTATATTATTATATAGATGAGTGCGCTCTATGATGGATTATGTATACTCTAAGAGCATGTCCCCGATAATGTTAATGTCAATTGTTGAACAACAATGGACCATCACGCTCCTTGCAAAGAACCCATACCTAGTAGGAAACGATCGAACCAGCTATTATATGATAAATTAAATCATTGTTGCCTTATTGATAACTCGTTAACAATATTTCGGTTATAGGTTGGTTGTACGATACGTATGACTGATTAGTAAATCAAATAAAAATTTACTCGACGAGTTAACATACAGAATCTAACTTAAAGTTTATATAGCCGTGATGCTTGATGATATTAAAGTAATTTCAGCTTGTATATAAATATATATATATCTTTACATAAAATAAATTGACCTTATCTTTTCGAGAAGAGGCCTTTACCCTTCGGTAGGACAATAAGACACTGATATTATAAAACTAAATACTTACATGCAATAATAAGTGTCTGTGTAAACTATTTATGGAAAATATTTACTTATTGACAGTCAAATATGAAAAGGAAATAAAATCATATACTTGTAGCTTTATAATCTCAGTGTCAATGTCACCTTGAACTCTTAGTTGCGTATCTCTGTAATTGAATTAACGGAACGCCTTCTGACGTTATGATTTATCTGTTTACTGCATAGTTTGTTGACCCGATTGACATAGGAAGGAATAATTTACTGAATTAGACGGTTGACAGATGCATTCCTGTGTATTCAGTCAAATCAATAATACGGGAGCATGGGTCGAATCGGACGCTTTGTTCCCTCTTGATAATAAAACAGTGCGTTGGGATAAATAAATGAGTATCTACGTTATTGATACAGCTATATACTTCTATAACGTATCTTTAAATGTAATACGGTGACTCCTAATCTTAGAGAAAAATAAGTAAAGTCGCATTGTATAATGTGATATTTTCGCATAAACGTCTGTCGTCGCAAAAACAATCACTTAAATCCAGTAAACGAGCGAGGTACTTACAGCAAAAAATCTTTTAACGCTCGGCACAGCGGGCTACTATCGATGCACGTACTCTATTCTTGTCTATTTACTCTAAGGTCCTAATGTGTTATATTAAGGATGTCTTAACCTTATAATGGACTACCATTAATATATCTTGAGCATTCGTTTCTCTATTCATGGCGTCTATTTCTCAAAACTATTAATGACAAGTGTATTACAGAGCACTTTATATGAATATTCTAAACATTATATAATATAATCTGATTTATAATGTATTGAGCACTTATAATTATTATTTTCTCAGCGTCTAACTTATTCGTTGATTACTTCTGAAAGCACATCTGTTCACAACTAGGTATTAAACATATATAAGTGCTTATTGTTACAAGTACTATTTTCCTTGAAAACAAGAATGAATATTATTGAATGCCTTTTAGACTGTCAATGATTCAAGTTTTTATCACTCCTGTACAGTACAGAAAACAGTAAATGAATCAGAATTTGCTTACTAATACATGAATTACATTACAACTATTAATTATAAATGCTAATTTATATCCCTAATTAAATATAATATAACTATTTTCATTGTATATTAATTAAAACATATAATTCAGAACTTTACACCTTTATCATTTAGTAGGTTATCAACGAATCATACTTTTTTGTATAAAGCTAAACTAATGAGATGTATAATAAAATGTATTGTGCCTCTGACTTAAAACCCGGAAAATGACGGTATAACTGTTAATTCAATCTATCATGACTTTTACAAATTAACAATAATATGCTTAATATAAAATGCTGATAAAACTATATTTTGTTTATAATTACTTGCAGCCCACCAGGAAATGTGGTTGCGAACGGTTTGAGGTAAACTCATAATATGACTAGTCGAGTGCATTAAACACTATTAATTGTTTGCTTTTATGTTACTCTGCACATTGCACGGACATTATTTTATTTTTCATTACACGTAAACTACTCATTTATTTGATTTTTTGTTCGTGTTGATTTGAACTGCATTAAAATATTATTCATTCATTTGTTTGTTAATTTTTGTTTTCTCAAATATAATAAAAGTAGTACAATGTAGAAATCGATTTAGTTATTATCATAATTAACTTGTAAATAAGTTGAGCATGGCGTAGCTTGTGGGTCATTGGTGTAGATATCATTATTTCGCCTAGGAACGTATTGAAAGGGTTTTTGTTTAGTGTGTGCCGGGTGTTACATATTTTATGGCATGATTGAGGAGTCATCACATTTTTTTATTATAGGTCGGCCAGCATAATGAGCTCTAAGTCAGCCCCAGGCATTATAATGGCTACTGGTGTAATGGGCAAGTCCTTAAAGGGTATACCGGGAGTCTACATCAGTAGAGATGCTGGGCTTACATGGAAGAGAATCCTCAAGGACTACTACTTCTTCAACTACGGAGACCATGGCGGTGTACTAGTCGCAGTCAAGTACTTCAAGTCTCGCGGGGAAACCAGAAAGATATTATACTCTACTAACGAAGGAATCGAATGGAACTCTTATCAGTGAGTCATTTACATTGCATTGTGTATTATCAATATCACATTAATTGTTTGTCGTTATTAACCATATTAATTTGTAGGTTCAATGCCGATGACCTGCGCATCTACGGACTGATGACCGAGCCGGGCGAGAATACCACAACCTTTACTATGTTCGGGTCAGCGAACGAGCAACATCAATGGATTATAATCACAATTGATTTGAAGAACACTTTTACTCGTAACTGTACTGACGATGACTACAAGTACTGGTCGCCATCGCCTCCCAATTCATCGGTGACGTGTGTGCTCGGCACCAGGAATACTTTCCAAAGGCGTCTAGCTCACACTAACTGCTATAACGGAATTGATTACGACAGACCTTTCAAGAAGGAGATCTGTGAGTGCAGTCGCCGCGACTTTGAATGTGACTTCGGTTTCATGCTCTCAGGTAACGAATGTATTCAAAACAAATCGGTCAAGTACGACCCTTACGCGCTTTCGTCCGGGTGTCTACCAGGACAATTCTACAAGCGAACTAAGGGGTATAGGAAAATTGATGGAGATGTCTGTACTATTTCTGGCTACATGGCTTACGTGCCAGAGATGATACCCTGTCCCATTGGAGAGCCGACGGAGTTCATGTTGGTCGCTTTGGGTAGCAAGATTGCGCGCATAGACCTGTTAGATAACTCTACGATATATCCTGTAGTAAACGAAAGAAATATAGTAGCCATCGAGTTCGATATAACAAACAATTGCATTTATTGGGCTGATATCGAATTAGACAAGATTAGTCGACAATGCTACAATAACGGGACTGCTCAGGAGGTTATAATCGACAGAGATTTGGCGAGCATTGAGGGAATGGCATTCGATTATATTTCAAAAGTTTTATTCTTCGTTGATGGTTTGCGGAAGAAAATTGAAGCGGTCAGGACAGATATAGTACACGATACCAGAATGAGAGTTACAATTTTAGACTCGAAAATCCTATCAAGACCACGAGGTATCGCTGTCCATCCAAAAGCCGGTTACCTATTCTGGACCGACTGGGACAGGAATAATCCATCCGTATCGAGGTCAAATCTTGACGGCACGGATGTTAAGAAATTGTTCGGTAAGCCAATTGTCCAGTGGCCTAATGGGATAACGATCGATCAAATGTCCGAGAGAATCTACTGGGTTGACGCTATGGAGGATTACATCGCTAGTTCGGACTTGAACGGGGAATATTTTAAGAGGATCCTGTGGAACGACGAGAGAGTAACTCATCCATTTGCAGTGGCTGTTATCAAGGATAAAATGTATTGGGATGATTGGAAGGTTAAGTCTATATTCGTAGCGGACAAAGATAGTGGATCTAATGTGGTGACGATAAATGACTCTTTTATTGGTTTGATGGACCTGAAAGTGTACGCTCACTTTGTGCAGCACGGTAGTAACGCTTGTTCTTATAAGAATACAAGCTGTGATGCTATTTGTCTCGGTGGGCCTGGGAATACGTTCAGCTGTTTGTGCCCCGATGGACTGACGATGACCAATGGAAAGTGTTTGTGCGCCAACGGCACTAAACCTTTCGCGAACTTGACTTGCCCGGAAACTACAGTCTCTTCCTGTGCACTTGTAAGTAGTATTTTATAAGAGTAGTCTTTGACCTACCTACAGTTTTTAAGTCATACAAGTACATTAATCATAAACAATTTTTTTTGATATAACAATATATCGGTTATCGATGTGGACAGATCTTTATGACGCTCGTATTAAGCCGATAAACATGTCTCTGTACCTAGCGATTGACCATGCTCTGCGTTTTAACGAATACATTAAATAATTAATTCTATATTTGTTTTTCGAAATATGCATAATACGCAATTTGTTACGTTTTAGTTTAAAAAAAAATACTTCTTCTATAACAGTTAATCGGCAATGTACTTTTAAATTACGCACTTTAAAAAAAACTAAATCTAGACAGGCGATTAGTTCTATATGAACTCTAATTACTTGTCTATTTTATATTTACATAATTCATTACATTTAAGTTAAAAAAGACAATACAAAGAAGTAAATCTAGCGATGTATTGTAAAATAAATTATTATTATGATAATGTTAATGATCAAAATTATCTCTACGTTTTTAATTTAATTTTATTTATTTTATTAACAATTTATGTACACACAAGCATATATAAACGACACAACAATTACAACAATTAAGTAGATTATCTATCATATTATTATTGAAATTATCTCTACGTTTTTAATTTAATTTTATTTATTTATTTATTTTATTAACAATTTATGTACACACAAGAATATATAAACGACACAACAATTACAACAATTAAGTAGATTATCTATCATATATATTATTTTAATTATATTATCCCATTTTATGTGTTTTTAAATTGCCAGGTTATACCTAGAAGTAAATTAAACTAATAGTTTATTACAAACAAATCTAATCTAAGCAGGTATTTCAAAATTCATAATTTTTAATAATAGATATAAACAATTAGTATAGTCATAAGTATATATATAATGACGGTTATTTAACATTTTAGAGATAACAGTAATCATAAAATAGTATAATAATAATTTATATAGGAATGGGAGTCATATCTAATATCAAATAATATGATTATTGTTTTACATAGATCATACAGTAGGGTAACATTTTTACTTAAGATAGAACAGTACTGCTGCAGTATTTAAGTCGTCATAACACTCCACGCCTGAATTTTTACGACAACAATGAACTCGATAATGCCCAATGGTATTCTTTGAGTAGGAAATGAACTCTATTATAGATAATAACCTAAAAGTGTTATTTTTAAACAATAAAGTTCCTGGCGCATAGTTTATTGTTTTTTTTTAATACCAAATACTTCTAGAGCTATTAGTTCAAAAATCTGGTATTTTTTTTTGCAACCGTTATATGGACATGGGGTTTCTATTTCTTCAATTCCGCTTTCTACTGCTTCATTCAAAAATTAAAGCCCTTTGTCTTTAATAATATCAATATTCAATGGTAACAAACCTATGTGTCTCTTTATGTCTCTTGTGATGCATTCCGGTTGGCTGCATCGATTCAGGAATTCAGCACTTGGATAATTTTCTATAAGAAGTCTCTCAAATATAGATGTTACATTGCAGTGACAGTTTATAACATTATCTATAACTGGAAAAACTCTCTGTAATATTGATGATCGAAGGGCGTATATATATCACATACATTATTGCTTTCAACCATATTGCGAATCAATGAAGAATACTCATCATTTTTATCAACTATGCTTTTCTTTGCGCTGACCAAGTCTGCATATGCGATGGCATATGATTGTGCAACTACATCGAATGCACAAGTATTAATTACTTTAGTATTTCTTGATAAGTTGCCATTTTGTAATACAACAACTTTGGAAGGCTTTGTTGTCGCTTTTGATGAATCTTGCTTTCGTCCTTTCGTAAGATTTCTCCAATTTTCAACCACATCAGTAGAATTTATAGATTCATTATTAAATAATGATTCCTCCGTGAATAACAGGTCTTGTCGATTCGTAATTTTCCGTATAGTAGATCTTTTCTCGCGTTTTTTAGGTATATGATCATTCATTTTGTCCAGGTTTGGTTATTAAGTGCTAAAAATTCATCCACTCAAGGTCTAGACAGTCCTTTATTTAACACGAGATTTTTGAGAATATTGAAATAGCTCTCAATATTACTACTGTTGGGAGCAGTATTCTGACTATTGAAAATAGGACACATCACATTAGATACCAAAGGCAATCTTGAAAGTATTCTTGAAATTACGTTGCACATTTCAGGAAAAAAGTAATGGTTGATACGATCACTTATATAATCGTTTCTATTTATTTATTTATTTATATATTTTTTTTATTTATATTTTTTCTTTATTAATATTTTTTTTTATTTATTTATTTACTTAGGAACAACAATGTAATAATATAACAGCAGTGTAATAATATGTAAACATTACAGAAAAAACTTAGGTGACAAATACACTACTCACAACGTTATCCACATATTACTATACAGATATACTAATTGTTAGAAAGAACGAATACAAATGTAAAAAAAAAATAAAAAACAATTAAACAATTATGTACTTAATTATTAGGGTTCCGATTACTTAAAATATTTATAATTTCTTTTTTGAAAACAGCCTTGCTTTGAAACAAAATATCGGTTGAGCCAAACTGTCTATTGTAGGTGTCAACCAATCGACGCAGCGGTAAGCGTACTGCGTACCTGAGTTGGTTCTACAAAGAGTAGTTGCAAACAAGTGTCTTGAGCGAACTTCTCGACCATGTACAGTACGAGGGATCAGGTAGCTCAAACTGTTCACTAAATCAGTACAATCGACTTTATTACGACATATACTAAAGGTCATCATCTCAAGTAGGGTGCGTCTGGACTTTAGAGTAATAAGGTCGTATTGTTTTAGCAATAAATCGTACGAAATTTTCCTTTTAAAGCATCTATAGTGCATTGCACGTAAGAATTTACGTTGGACCAATTCTATAATTTCAATATACTTTTTATAGAAAGGGTTCCAGATGGGTACAGCGTATTCCAATTGTAAATTGTTAATGAGTAGGTGGTGGGGCGGTGGAATTCTCTTGAAGCTCTCATTACAAAACCCAACATTTTAAATGCCTTATTGACTACATTGTCTATATGAGCATCAAGGTGAAGCTTGGAATCCAACTGCACGCCTAGATCTTTATTAAGTGTAGTGTTTACGAAAGAATAATCAAAATTTCTATCTATTAATGTCAAAAGTAAATTTTGTCTTTCTGTGAAGATAGTAAACAACGCAATTGGTGTACTGTTATGATCAATCATGGTTGGGTTGGATATCCACAGTTATATACTCAGCGATATTTTGGATAGATTCTGATTGATTAGACAATGAATGTTTCAACCGGTTTATTGAGTCACTGCAAGCAGATAATTCACTGTTCCGAGTACTACCGACATATTGATAAAGTGAGGCAACAGCCGTATCGCAGGCAATTAATTTGATCAAGTCGTAGTCCTGGCATTGCTTTATCATTTTCAAGCACTCAATAAAAATTTTTTTTACTGTATAATCAGTGCCGTGAAAAGTAGGTAAATTCCAATAAGTTTTTATCAAGTGCGATGTGTCTAAACGCACAAAGCACTGGGGTTGGTGTATCAGGTTTCTTATTAAGCAAAGTGAAACAATTTTCAATGTAAGCTTTCGTTGATGAACAAGATGCGAATACTTTTACCACAGCACCTATCAGAGCAGCAGAGTTATCAATAACAACTTCGTTAGGTGGATCCATTGAAGCCTTCCATGTAGAAAGCCATTGCGATAAGTTTACCACTGTATGGCTCTCCGACAACATCTGCATCAGTGGCACACTAGGCATATCTTTAGCATACATAACGCCTGCATATAAGAGTATTTATGTTTTTAATTTTCCACACCAAGGAAAAAAGACTTACTTTTGTCAACAGCAGAAACATTTTTACATACTGAGCCTGTAGCATTTATCGATAAACAAGTGTGACTCTTTTTCTTTAAAGAATTCTTATATAACTGAATTTGTGCCGGGGACGTAAAATAAACGTAAAGTAAACGTAAAATGGTCGAGCCGATACCTGCAAAATGAATGTAGAAAATGGCGCAATTGTAGTCATTTTCCAGACACTCATGAAAGGATTATCATCAAGAACGCTCTCGCGTTTCAACTCTTTCTTGATCTTGAATCTTTGGAAGTTGTCTTATAAATTTTATTTTTAGGCGTCGGTAATTTATTAACTTCGCCAAAACAATGTTGATAACCACAAAGTACAATTTTTTGTTTTTGCAAACTCACAGAACTTTTCCTACCAGCCATATTTTTATTTACACTATGCACTTACAATACAAATTTAATTTAAATTGTTAAATAGAATAAATAAATCCATATCCTTAGTACAAATGATAACTGTTAATCGTAACTCGTGATGTTACATTGCGAAAAAAAATAATATTATAAAAAAAAATATATTAAATAATACTACCCTCAAATTATTTCGTACGTCCTTATTTTATTTTTAAGCACACATTTTTAAAAGAACCTCACCTGACAGTAGAAACTACCTAACGCTTAGAAAGAAGATTTTGTTTTTCAATATTTTGTGAACTTAGATAAATCTACATTAAAAATATTAAATAAAAAATATTAATAAAATCCAATTAGAATTGTATTGGGGACAAAACTGTCACATTATAAGCGAAAGAAATTAATTTACTTAGAAATACATCGCTAGGTTTACTTCTTTGTATTGTCTTTTTTAACTTAAATATAATGAATTTTGTAAATATAAAGTAGACAAGTAATTAGAGTTCATGTAGAATTAATCGCCTATCTAGATTTTGGTTTATTTTAAGTGCGTAATTTAAAAGTACATCGCCGGTTAACTGTTATAGAAGAAGTAATTTTTTTAGTAATCTAAAACGCAACAAATTGCGTATTATGCATATTTTGATAAAAGATCTAATTATTAAATGTATTCGTTAAAACGCAGGGCATGATCAATCGCTAGGTACAGAGACATCCGATAAACTAGTCTTACAAATTTTTAACATTACTCATCAATTATAGTGATGAAACAACTATATGTAAAATTTCAATACGTACATATTATATATTATGCAGCTGTATACGTACGTATTGCTAGAGTATAGACTTAGCACAATTCCTTTTTTATAAAACGGCCATTTTTGAATTCTTCCTTCAAACGTTAAACAATTCTTTGAAATATATACTAGAGCTTCTTAATATGATCAGGACCAGTTCATGTGCAAGAACGGCAAGTGCATATCGTCGTACTCTCGCTGCGACGGCAACAACGACTGCGGGGACCTATCGGACGAGATCGGCTGTATGTGCGTCCCGCCCATGATAATGTGCGACAACACTCGGTGTTATCTCCCGCATTGGAAGTGCGACGATGATATCGATTGCGCCGATATGAGCGATGAAAAAGGTACGTCACTATTGATATATATTTTAATTCTTGTAAAAAATTAAAATTGTAAGACCATAGACAAGATCAAGCAGAGCTTTGGGCAGGTCTATCCTTCTTTTATCTAGCATTATCTTGTAACTTATAACTATAAGTTACAAACTCTTGATGCAATGAAAAGTTCAAACTTCCTACAGGGTACTTCCCGGCGACACAGAATCACGAAATTCGGCATGATGGTCTAACGTCACAAGTGAAAAATCTTTTATCGAAAATCTATTATTTTTTTTCTAGTTTAGTTTAAAATAATAAACAAAATTAAAAAAAATTGCCAGTGAACCTACATAATATTTCGGTTGTTCTGTTTTATTGAAAAAAAGTTCCAAGAAACTGGAAAGTCCAAAAACATTATTATAAATTTAAAATAAATTTACCACTATAATATTTTCTATTATCTCTCAAATTACTTTGTCATCTGACGATATGGTATGGAAGTTTCCTACAGTTACAGTTATCAACACAAATGCAATTTTTTATTACGCTCGTGTTTTAATATTCCTATAAATATAATAATTAAAGCAACTTTGAACTTAAAAGGTCAATCCAATTAAGCAGTATCAAAATGACGATGAAGATTACTACTAAATAATATAATTGATGAATACTAATATGACTGTTATTTCAGACTGCGGCCATCGTAACTGCACTGAAAACAAGTTCCAATGTGACAACGGCCACTGTATCGAGAAGCGATGGGTCTGTGACGGCGACAACGATTGTAAGGATGGTTCTGATGAACGAAATTGTACCGTAAGTGGTTATTGTTATGACTTATATTTCCGTTTCCGTTTCAACTAAGACTAATATAGGTCGTTTTATGAATAGTTTTAGGGTAACAAATTAAGCAGTTCTGTTTTATTTACTGTAAAAATATTTTAAAAATATATTTTTAATGATCAGTTGTTCAGTATATAGTTAATACCATAAAAAATAACTTCTCAATAATTATGCAAAACTAACAAAATATTAAAACAACTGTAGTAGTAAATGATCACATTAAAATATACACAGACAGTATAAAACAATCAGATACGCATTTTCACAACATTTGCAATTCTGAAAACCGTTCAACTAAGCGGTCGACAATTTCGCCGATCATTTCAATTGTCAGGATGGCCGAGCGGTCTAAGGCGCCAGACTCAAGGTTTCCTTGCTTACTAATCGTGAGTACGAGTTGTTCTGGTCCTCTCTGAGGGCGTGGGTTCGAATCCCACTTCTGACAAAACTTTTTGTATTTCTTTTATTATTTTTGTGTGAAACTTTATATTATTTTAATAACAAAAATATAAAGTTATAAACAGGAATTGCAATGTTGAAAGATTGTATTAAATAAGCATTTATTTAGTAATCGAATTTATTATGAATTTAATTACCGAGATCCTGATTTATTACATTTTTAATCTGATTTCTTAAAGCTTTTCTTTAGCTAACGCCAACTTGATAATTGTCTCAACTTTATTAAAAAAAGAAATTATCATTATACCTATGTTATGATACACACAAAACCGTTCCGTAACCAAACACCGTTTGTTACAGTTACAAACCAAACGGCCAGACATCGTAGACAGCTGTTCAGGCAACGGTTTCGCTTGCAGCAACGATAGTAGTATGTGCATACCCAACTCTTGGGTGTGTGACGGTGAGAAAGATTGTGATAATGGCGAGGACGAATTGGAACAACGCTGCAAGGACTCCACCTGTGCGCCGTATATGTTTAGGTGTCCGAGCGGGAAATGTATATTCAAATCATGGGTAAGTAAATTAAGGTTGTTAAAAATGTGCTAAATAGACAGTATTTAATATATACACGTATATAACAATCAAGCAGCTAATCCTGTGTGTATTCTATGCGATTTTTTTTAAATCGATCATGCTGTCATCTTATCACAGCTGGCAAAAAAGAGTTTGGAGAACACGAGGCGCTTCTTTCACACAAATGGTCACCCCAAATATTAAGACGCAAACGAATTTGATACTTTTTCTATTTTTAAGCACCATTTCTAATAGTCTTATTCATTCTTAAGTAGTCACTTTAGTGAAAATAATTACAATATTCAATTAAATTATTAAAAAAGGACAACAAACTATACAGAAATAAAAAGTCCGTTGACAGAAACAACTGTTGCCATTAAAAAATCAATTAGTTCCATCTGTCATCGACTCTAACTCTTTTTTGCCAAGCTGTATAATATGAGGCATGGAATTTCATATTAAACCGATCATTGAGAGAATTTTGGTATAACATCGATTTATTGTTTATTCATCAAAAATAGATATGGTAGAAATGATGCAATAACGTCTAGTTTATGTCGATAGGCCACGGTAATAAAAAATCCTATCAACATTTCTTTGAGTCTATTAATCGTTAAAATTTTGCATAATTGTTATAAATATTAAAAATAATCATGTTCTATTCTAGGTCTGCGACGGCGAAAACGACTGCGGCGACGAATTCCAATCAGATGAAAAGAATTGCTCACACACAAATCATTCAAAATTACTCCCTATTCCCGGTACAGAGAAGCCTAATTTCCCTAGCAATGGTACCTGTTTGGAATGGATGTTTAAATGTGAGAATGGTAACTGTTTGCCGGATTGGTGGAGATGTGACGGGATAAACGATTGCGGGGATGGTGATAAGTCGGACGAAATCGGCTGTGGCATTGAAATGCCCGAATTGCGTCCGGCCGGGCCCGAACATCGGTCACCGGTGTCACGCAAATGTGGAAAGAATGACTATACTTGTGCGGATGGTGAGTAAACTTATTGGACGATATACAGACTTCACATTTTTGTAACTATATTGCCTAAGTGAATTAGAGAAGTATAATTTTGATCAGCCGTAGGAAAACTAATATAATACAAAAAACCGTGCGATTCTGACTCGGGCACCGAGGGTTTCGTTCAAATTTTGCTGATCGTCTCGGTAAATTCTCCGTTACGGACAATCCGTCGTTCACATCCATTTTAATATATTAAAGTAAATATTTTGTTTATATAGGTCACTGCATTCCACTGTACTGGGCGTGCGACGGCGCCGTGGACTGTCTAGACGGGTCGGACGAGCGCGAGTGTCCGGCGCGCGCCGGCATCTCGCCGCGCTGCGGCCTCATGGAGACGCCGTGCCGGGACGGAACGGCCTGCATCCGGACCGACCAGCTGTGCGACAATATCGTGCACTGTAAGGACCATAGCGATGAGGATTACTGCCCTGGGACCTCGGTACGTAGTTGGGATTTATAGTTATATTTTTTAAATAGGTTGACCGTCAAAAGATTAACTTATCGTAAATTAATCATAGTGGCGTGGCACAGCTATCATAACATCTCGTTAAAAGACACAAGTGCTTCCTTCGCAATAGTAACCCCCAAATAAAACGTAAGCGGAAGAGTCATGCGGAACCGAAATTAAGTATTTTGTTGTTTTTTTTCTTCTTCTTCTTCTTTTTTTTTTTTTTTTTTTTTTTTTTTATTTTTTTTATTCTGTCGATGACTTTTATTTTACCAAATCTAAGTGAAACTTAATTTATCGTAAAACAACACCTTATATAATATAAATTTACATAATTACATTACGATTTTGTATGTATTATTTTTATACCTCGTCGTGATTCAATCAATTCACGGTCTGAGCTACTATTTCTGAAATTAACTTATGATATGAAGAATACTAAACATAAAGTGTATCCACAGACTCACAAACCAACAGTAGACTGCCAGCGCGGCTACCTGATGTGCGATGACGGTACCAACTGCGTATCACTCGCGAACGTATGCAACGGCCGACAGGACTGCTACGATGGCACCGACGAACTCAACTGTACCAGCGCTGTGAACGATAACACGCATATGTATCAAGTAAGTTGATTATGGTGACGTCATAGCATGTACTCATGTGTAGGTAGGTAGTCTCTTGATGGGGCCTACTGCGTGTCTTTCGCGACCGTACGCAACGGCGGACAGGACTGCTATGATGGCACCGACGAACTCAACTGTACCAGCGCTGTGAACGATAACACGCATATGTATCAAGTAAGTTGATTATGGTGACGTCATAGCATGTATGACTCTTGATGGTACCAACTGCGTGCCTTTCGCGAACGTACGCAACGACCGACAGGACTGCTTTGATACGATGGCACCGACGAACTCAACAGTACCAACGCTGTGAATTATTATTATGTAGCAAGTAATTTGACTCATGTAGGCGGCCCTGTGCTGTATAATGTTAGTAGTGTCAGAGAGATGCTTAAAACGTACCATTACTGATTTGTGCTAATCAGCCATTTTTTTTTGCTTTTCTTTAAGTACATTCTCATGGGAGAATAAAAAAAATAATTTTTATATTGAAACAATAATAGGTAGGTATATTAAAAAAGTCAGCTAGAAACGAAAATCATCTTAGCTGTTAGTTTTTTAACCAATCCCATTATATTACATTTGATTTGACAAGAGATAAAATTAAATAGCCTTTTGGAAACTGGAAGTGAAACAAATTATTTATGACCCATTTGTACCCAGTTCCTGAGCATCGGCGTGGATCAGTCTTCGATAAACTCGACGAGCTTCCTCATATCGTGCTGGATGGCTCAGCAGAAGATGGTGCTGTACAGCTTCCTGCCGTCTATAGCGAAGGTCAGCGACGGTGTCTGGACCAATAAGACATGGACTAACGATAGTATTTATAGGTAAGTTTTTGCCGTTTCACATCATTCGTTGTTTATTTTCGCAGTGATTGGTATTGATAGAAATAAGTAACTTCAATGTTGCGGATGAATGATGATGTTGCTTTCATAATGAAAATCTTCCATTTTGTATTATGAAAGCAATTAAAAACAAATGTTCGCTCCGCATGCGTTAATGCATAACAAATAATATTATAAAATTAAGAGTAAGTTTATAGAATCTTCAAAAGTTATTATTTATACGATGCCATCGATGTTGTTGTGTTATAATTAATCATAAGCTGTCAAAAAAATATAAAAAACGAAATTTTGTCACATAGCATTATCAAAATACAACAAACACTAAGTTTTTATTTATATATCTGGAATATTTTATGTCCGGTGATGGTTAGATATACTTACAAATAAACAGTAACATTACGAATCATGTTCATTCACTGTTTTCCTATAGGTTTACTGATTTGGAGCCCTACACCAATTACAATGTGACCTTCTACGTTCGTGACAGCAAATCGAACAAGACGTATGCGTCTATGAAATTCGTGAACACCACTACTGGAGAAGGAGGTAAGAATATACAATCCATAGGCTATTCATAGATAGAATAACACAATGAACCATAACTTATGTTCCGTAATTGTAAGTACCAATCGCGTAATTGGTTTTAGCCAATCGATCGTAATAGATTCTATTTCTATTAAAAATTTTGGTGTTGGGTTTCGTAATTTGGACGGGCAGTCCACCGTTTATATAACACTCGGCTCTGTGAACTTCCTAGGAGAATAAGCCCTGTGATATAGTTACCTGCGATAAAAATTGTAAAGACTTGGAAAATGTCCAATAGTTTGGATTAAAAAGAAGTGATTTTTAAAACTAATAAAGTTCACCTTATTTCATATAAGGCCATCTTGTCGAAATATACGGATGAATTAAGCTCCTTCTGCCTAGCTTGTATCGGACCACTGTTTTAACCATATCGGCTAAATGTCAGTATTTTAAATAAGTTCCATTTACTAAGTCACACAGTTTCTCTTATAAAACTGATTCTTAGAATAGGGATGTTTCCTGGGTATGAAAAGTTAAAATCTATTTAGTCCGTCAGTTAGATAATAAAAAAATATTAGACACGTACTTTTTCTTTTATCAAAACAATAAAAATATACAAAGATATACCGCTTTAATGTTTCGGAGTGGGGGCTTATGACGCCACGCCTCGCTAAAAATCGTAGCGAGGAGTGACGTCACGCGTAATTTCCGTTCTCTGTATTTTGATAATTTTTTGTTTGCAGGAAAAAAGAAAAAAGACGTGTCCAATAAAATTCATTAATCTACAAGACGGACATTAAAAAAAAATAGTCCGAGAAATTGATATTAAATGTGTATTTCCGTTAGTGCCATCCCCCCCGCTCCGGCTGACGGTGCGGCAGCTGATCGGGCGCCACATCAGCCTCATGTGGGACCGGCCGGCCCAGCCGCGCGGGCTCATCCGCTACTACACGCTGTACCAAGCGCCGCCGCTGCCGCCGCGTCAAAAGATCATCGCAGCAGACGGCTTGAAAACCATGTCCGTTGATATGGAAGGATACTATATACCGAATAATAATTACTCGTTTTGGGTGAGTTTTATTTTCTGTATATGATATGTTATTAAATAGTAATTTAATGACAGAAATATATACGTGACGCTTCATGGTAGAAAAGAAAAGTAAGAAAAATTGTAATATATAGTTATTTAGATAGACGAATTCAACAACCATAGCCTGAGCTTTTTACCAGTTTGTTATAAAAACCTAGTTTTTTTAATACTAGCTACTTTCAAGCGATGTTTTGGGAAGCTAACTTACTTGTACTTCCGTATTGACAAATATCAAAATATGAATAATCTGTTGTAACACAAAAATGAAACAAGTTAATCTTATGATAATATTATTATTCAATTAAAAACTATTTTTTTGTCACTTTCCTTGACGCATTTAAATTTTTTTATGTTTATCATTATCTCAGGTGACAGCCTCAAACGGCGCATTCACTTCAAACTCATCAGAAGTGTTGAACATAACATTCGATCCCGCCAACGACGTCGACGATCTAGTAAACGCAAGCATGACGCACCTGAACCAGAGCGCTGTGTACCTAGTCTGGCATAAGATACGTAATGTCGATGGCTATCAGGTGCAGATGAGGTTACCGCCCAACTACGCTGTCAGGCCGCCGGTTTATGTTAACACTACTCATGTTAATCGTAAGTTGGGTTGTTTATAAATGCATGATTCTTTTTTTTTTTTTTTTAATATTCCTTTTTCGCATATTCCTGTTTACCACACCTTTTCGAAGACTTTGAAACTATCTTATATTGATAAATGTCTTTATTTCGTACAGTGTGGGATAGTTATAGACTGTTTTGTTATTGAATACTTAAAGGTTTTTTTCTTTATAAAACCTTTTATAAGATTTGTATTGGCCTATTGGCCATGATTCATTTTGGCCTTGATTTCTTTTCATGACCTGACTTTTTGGTTTTAAATTTTTTGTATTTTTTTTCATAAAACAAGCTTATTGTCAATGATTTAATTAAATAATTCTATTATATTTTTATTTATTACTGTTTCTGTATTTTGTATACTATTATTTTATTATGTTATTTAGTGACCAACATCCCACCGGGAGTCCTAACATTCATCGACATCAAAGCGTACAAGAAGAACATATTCGGCCACCCGTTCACGATCCCGCTTCGTACTGAAGGCGAGAGAGACGAGACTCTGAACTTCACAGCCATCCTGTCTAAGGATAAGAAGACTTCTGTTTATGTTGTGTGGTCGCCGCCACTTGGTGATCGGTACAAGAATAAGGAGCTGGAGTACGAAGTACATTACACTAATAACCGTTGGCCTGTTCCAGGAGAGATGTCTAATGGTGAGTGACTTAAATGTTTGATTTTTTCAGTTAATTATTTTCTATTTGTTGTCTGGACAGATATTTATGTCTAATTTAGATTTTTTTAGCTAGGAATTCCATGGTTACTCTTTTAGTTAGAAATAAACTTTTGTAAAACTCACTACTTGAGAGCCTTTTTCATTTTAATTCTTTGCTGCACACGCATCGTACGTCCGATTTGATGTTACTTAGATTGTCAGACTATCAGTCAGTTGACCTACATTTGGAATATATAAAGCAGCACTATCCCTCTAAAAAGACTGTAAAAAGTGATGTGATTTATCAATCTTATTTTATTAAGTTTATTAATGTTGCTTTCCTAGTTTTTCTAACTAATCGTTATTGACTAAATGAACCTTGTTTCGTAGACTCCAGCATTATAACAAAGAACACCAGCGTGTTGATCGAAGGCTTGCACGCGTGCGAGGGCTACGTGTTCACAGTCGGCTTGCGCGGCGGACCGCTCGCTAACTTCGTAGAGATCATCACAAGGGAAAATGCCAAGTAAGTAATATATAGTATAGTACAATTAACATTAATATTGTTAAGTGAATAGTACCTGTACCATGAACTCTTAAAGCAGGACTGTTGCGGTTGTGCAAGCGAGACAGCGCTACACTGCACGTAGCAGCGTCTCGCTTACACGACTTAATAAGTCCTGCTTTAAGAGCTCATGGTAAGCGCACACATGTCCGTAATTGACCATAAACGTTTAAATTAAAGTCAGTCAGTATTAAATTGCTTGATTGAGGTGAGTAAGTACGTAGGTCTGTATATATGTAAGTCGTTTTATGTCCGTACTTATGACCAGATGCGACGTAATTTAATAATATTGTATGATGTTTATAACTTCCTACTCATGTACACTACTGTTATGTATGTATGTGTTGTTAAATTTTGTTTTTATTCTACACAAAGGCAATAACATTATTTATTCTTGTTATTAGAGCTCCAGTGAAGAACTTGCACGTGGATTACGACGAGGACAAGGCTGAGATGAAGATAACGTGGGACGCCAACTGCAATGCATTGAAGAAACCAGCCACATATTTGGTAAGCCTTCATTTTATTCATATGTTAGCTATGTACATCTATGGCCTTATTAATAAAAATCTCGAATGCGATTAGCGATTGCTTAGCAGATTCTATATTCAATTTTCTATGGAGAATTTTAAATTAGAATCTGTTAATCCATTGTTGAGATCCATCGCGACTTTTATTAATAAGGCCATTAGATTTCATTACTCTCTTGTCGCATTAATACACCGCATGCAGATATAATGGACTTTTTTGCGGTTATAGATAACTAGTCTGGTATATTCCTTGAAATAATATAACGTAACTTTATCACATTACTTTAGCCATTATTACATTTACTATTTCCTAAATAAAGCAAATACCTAGGATGTTACATAAATATGTTATTTTTTTTTAAATCAAATTATACTTTTTAGTAAACATGGTCTCATAACCTTTTTCATTCATAAATTCTTATTCCGTTTTATATAGCACGAATGCATTTTATATTGTTTTAGTTGGACATAACGGAGCTGACTAAGGACAAGAAGAGTCACTATGAGCTCGTACCATCGAAGGCGTCGAGTTACTCGCACGTCATCGTTAATGTACCGATTGGCGGCAGATATAACATCTGTGTGCAAGTGAGTATTAATTTTTCAAATTTAAAATTTACTCAAATATATTTTTAATCGATTTCAGAAGTAGGAGGTTCTGAATTCGGCGGTATTTTTTTTTTGTATAATTTTAACGCGATATGACCGGCAATTTTGAACCGATTTTAAAAAGTCTTTTTGTCATTGATATATATACCCCAGAGGTGGTCACATATAAATTTCATTGAACTTGTTCCTTTTTACATTTATCTGTTATTCATGAAGCGGTAGTGGGATGTTGTTAAAAGGTTGTTTAATTTAATCTGTTGTCAAATTATGCGGTTGGTTGTTCAATATACTACCAACTAATCATAGCACTAGACATGAGGTTTGATTGACATCCGATTTATATAGTTTTATGTTGATAATTCTTTCATCATGATGATGATGATGATGATGAATTCTTTCAGTAACCAGTAAAGGTACATGTCAAAATAACCTCAATGTAAAGGTGTTAAGCTAGATATTCTCTTGCCGCAGGTGAACGTGGACGACGCTGCGGTGCAATGCGCTGAAGTTCGCAGCCTGCAGCTGCAGCCGCCAAACGGCGTGCTCGCCTGGCTCTCGCCCAACGGACACGTCATGGTCAGCTGGGATGATACGCCGCATTACAAGTAATGCTTATTTATTTAGTACTAACTTTTGAGATCGTCTTTTGAGGTCGATTGATTTACTGTATTACCTAGTAGAATGGTTTGAAAAGTTAGATAGGTAGTCGCTCTATAGAAAATACGGTATTTAGTTGAATGAGGTAAGATTGGAAGCCGAATCCTATTAGCTTGGGAAATGACGAGGCAGATGGAAACTGGTCACATAAAAAAAAAACCGGCCAAGTGCGAGTCAGACTCGCGCACCGAGGGTTCCGTACAAACCTGTAGGTATATAAGTAAAAGTTATGGTTTTCGGAATTTTTCCTATATGTGTACTTTATAACGTTGCTTCATGCCAAATTTCAAGATTCCAGGTCGTCTGGAAGTATCCTTTAGGTTTTGATTCCCTTGCGAGTAGTTGCGAGTTTCAAAATATGCGGCTTTAATTGCTGTATCTTTTGATTGCGTTGACGTAGAAGTTTGATTTTGTTACAGCTTAAAGATATTATAGACTTGAGTATTTGTTAAGAATTTCAATATAATACCACTACGCGTTCATGAGTAAAGGGGTAATAAGTTTAAAATTATTAAAAATATTTTTATTATATGATGTAACTAAAAATTTATGCTTTTCGCAATTTTTCCTTTATCTGTGTTATAAGACGTTGCTTCGTACCAAATTTCAAGATTCTGAGTTCACGGGAAGTACCCTGTAGGTTTTGATTCCCTTGCGAGTGTCGAAAATTTGCGGCATAAACGGGAGTATCTTTTGATCGCGTTGACTTAGAAGTTTGATTTTTTCACAGCTCCAAGAGACCATAGACTTGAGTATTTGATATGAATTTCAGCATGATACCTCCACGCGTTCCTGAGAAAAAAGGTCTTGACAGACAGACAGACAGACAGACAGACAGACGGACAACAAAGTGATCCTATAAGGGTTCCGTTTTTACCTTTTGAGGTACGGAACCCTAAAAATAGCGCCTGTCTATTATTTTCCAAGTTTCAGTTGTTCAGTTCCCGCTTAGTGTCTAACGCGATATTTACCTAATCATTGCCGCTCTCGTCTAACGCGTAACTCTGGGGCGGCGCGTTAGGGTTGTCGACTGGTCGTTTGCGACAGCATAATTATCTTAGTATAGAATTACTCGCGACACGCCAGCGGCAACCTACTGCCATTGGCCTGCCCGGGAGGCGCGCCAATGGCAGTAGTATAAACTGCGGTTATTACACAAGCCCTTTTGAACCTTTTACATAGTAATACTTTCACATTTAGTTTTTTATCCAATATTAATATCAAATTACAAATCTATATTTTTTATTTGATATTAATATTTTGCAGTAATTTTATGCCAGTAACATGAATCACATCTGATATTCAAAAAATGCCCTTTAAAAGTCATCTTAAAACTAATTCAACAAAAAACTTTCAGATACCAGTACGAAATCATTGTGTCGGAAAAAATGTTCCCTGAAGACCTACTTCATCCGACTGAAGACATGAAGCTAGTCAAAGCTGACATGTCGCCGCATTTGGTGACGGTGTCTGATGACGTCACGGGGCCGGTGTATGTCGGCGTTCGGACAGTGACTCCGGAAGGGTACTACAGTGATCTCAGCGAAGTACACACCTTGCAGATGGAGGGTGAATACAGGCATAGTGAGTATTAGATTTTAGTTTGATTTATTATTTTTAGTTAGTATGTAGAAAATCCTATAAGTTGAACACAAAAATGCAGTAACGTCGACCGTTATGTTTGTAAACGGTTTATAGAAATATATGTTCTTCGAAATCGTTATGACTTTGTATGAAAATGTTTTTAAGCTACTTTCAAACATTCAGGCTTGCACCCCTACCTGACCGTTACATTATGCATCGACCGCGCAATACGCCGTGCGCATTTCCGAATTCGTAAGAAACCTCGCACATTAAAACAGCACCGTATGCGCAAAAAACCGTGGGTGTAAATATATTTAATTGGGGATGCTGATGACGACATAGCTTGCGGCGTGCGGCGTGTTCGGCGCCGCTGTCAATCACATAGTAGGGGAGCCCAAGAGTTGATTTTGAGATTTACTGAAGAGCGTCTGATATACAGGATGTTACCGAAAGGGTATATACATCCAAAAGAGGTGAAGAGTACATCCGGTATTATAGTCATTTTACAAAACTTTAGTTCAAATTTAGTATTTTAGTCGAAACTAAATTTTACAGCTCCAATTTTCGTCTGTCCTGTGTTTGTGTCGTAATTGTGGACGAGTGAAAAGATACTGATGACCTAAAATAAAAATGTGGGTTTAACAGAATCGGTGTCATTGACCCTCGCATTCTTGGTGTCGAATAATGTTGATGCAAAAAATTTAATAACAATGATTTAACTATTAGCTAAAAATTTGTAAACTGATTCTATACCATGATGATTTGAGCGAAACCTAATAGAGTAAAAGTATTTCCGTGCGGCGCGGTTGCTGCTGATTAATTTCAAGCTTTAATGAACTCTGCAAGCGTTGGTAGCTTTATTGCAAAGACTTGTGTGTGATGCTCGCGCCCCGGCAGGCTCGGCGCTGCAGCCGGCGGGCGTGAGCGCGGCGTGGTGGGGCTGGGGCGGCGCGCTGCTGGCGCTGCTGGCGCTGGGCGGCGCGCTGCTGCACGTGCTGCTGCGCCACCGCCGCCTCGCGCGCTCCTTCCTGCGCTTCACCGCGCACACGCCGCGCTACGACAGCCGCCGCGGGCAGGCCATCATAGCCGAGAACGGTAACGAAACCTTTTTTTTCTTTTTTTTTTGTTACGGGTTGAAAATCTAATGACTTCAACCCACGCCGAGGCCACGACGACGTGGGGATATGTCGGATTTGCACCGACTTAAAAGTCCCGGGTTCGCTAAAGCGGGTTCCGGTGGGACGGTAACTACACCTGCTACTCCAAATACCCTTCCACTTGTTGCCCCGACCCAGTTGGGCTGTCTAAGATATGTGTGACTCCACACATTACTTAAGCATCAAAACTGCCAATTTAAACCCGACAGCTCTGCCAAAAATTGATTATAAAGTACGGTATTTTACATTGTAGTTCAGATCTGTCGGGTTTCAATTTTATTAATACACCTTATCATTACAAAATAATCTGTCATGCGTACTTACGTACTCGTACGTATGCGTTCGTACATTATTAATTATTATTATTGCAATTATGTTTAACACTAAAAAACACAAAATAAAAATTGATAATTCACGTGAAAAAATCTAAGCTTTATTAAAACCATGTAAATACCGTGCTAACTAAATAAATTTGTGTTCAGATGACGACGACGTGCCTCCAATCCACGGGTTCTCTGACGACGAGCCGCTCGTGATCGCGTGAGCCTGCGACCAAATGTGATGTAACCGTGATCTTGTCATATAAATAGTATTTATTTTTTCATAAAACTCGTAAGATAAATTTTAAATTTTAGTCTGCTTATAATTAAATTCTTGTTAGTAACAGAGAACAGTAAGTAGTATATATACGTGGTACAATTTGTTCCTTCACCAGTTTTCTAAGTGGATTCTGTTGCAAAATGTCACACAATATGAAGCTTCGAAGCAAGACTTTGAGACACGTTTCTTAGTTTAAATTAAACCTTATTTTATACAAAATAAAGTTGATTGTGTATCGGCAACTCAACTTCTTACATTTAATATTGCTATTAAAAGAAAAAAATGTAGTAGCTCAGACTTCGAGCTTCTTGGGTGACATATTACAATATTTGATTCGTTTAATTACTTATTAAACCATACACAATATCAAGCTCAACCTATTTCTATTAGTTTTACTGTTCTTTGATCACTATAGTAAAAAATATTGTTATTAAAAATGACTTGTCACCTTATGAAATACATAAAAATAAGTAGAATCACATCGATTGAGCGCATCGATTTGTCCAATTTTAATTATATTTTCATTCGCCCCGAGTATTATTACGTTATTCAGAAACAAATATATTTTAGTTTTAATGATGTTGCGTACATTTCACTTGTTGACACAACTTAGCCGAATTAGTGTCAATGTTTTAGTGTCAGTGAAATATTCGCAGCACGACTGACGGGCTGTAAATGGTAAGACTTGTTAAATTATGTTTATTATCTTTTTAAAGACATAAGTGTTAAATAACGTATTAATATACCGCTCTGGGCATTACGATAACGATATAAAAAGAACGAGTGTAATTCTAAAGATATACATTTTCTAGAGATTTAATAGTTTTATATACCTAAGAAAAGCATAGTTGCACGTGATACGTGTTATCAAAAGAAATTAATGATTCCATACATACATAGCTAGCTATATACAGGTTGTTACTAAAAGGGTATATCTATCCAAAAGGGGTGAAAAGTATATCTGGTATAGATTCAGTTTACAAAATTTCAGCTCAAAATGAGAAGTACTTAATTAATTGTTAGCCAACTTTTCGCATCAATTATTCGACAACAAAAATCATAACCGGATCGTTGAATCGATGTATTATCATTTAGGGAGTGACGTAATAACATATTGACCCTCGTAGCAGTGTTACGTTTGTTATAATTTTTAGTGTCGAATAATTAATGCGAAAAATTGGACATCAATTATTTAAATAACTTACTTTGAGATGATATTTTGTAAACTGACTTTATACCAGATGTGCTCTTCACCCCGTTTGGATAGATATACCCTTTCGGTAACACCCTGTATAGCACAAGGCCAAGAGCGGTAAATTAATACGTACCTATATCGAAATCGTTGTAGATAGACATGAACAATTCTCATTTCATTGTAATAATTCGGCACCAAAGAATATAAGTACAACTTTAAAGGATACTAACAACTATGCTGAACTGTTATACATTATCTAGGATCTCGACATTCCCATTGTGTTTGTGTAGTTTTTTTTTTTACTTTAGTTCCTATGGACGTTTTAGTGCCGCGTCGTCTTATTTGACCAGTCTTGTGAAATTGTTAAGTTATCGTTATATGGCTGGGCTCATATTATTATGTAAACTATGAACATGAATGTAATAAATATATAAAAGTCACAAAACTTTGTTTTTTTTTACCTTAAAACGCCTGATAATGACGAATTAACCTTCTGACAAATTTAAGATTTCTTTTTACCCGACTTTTAAGAAAGGATAATATGTGTTTGTACTACCTAGGTACAATTAACTGCTAAAATTGCCTAGATGAAGTCCCTCAGAATAGAACATACCGAAGCCAATTTGAAAATAATACAAACAAAATTAATTCATACCACTTATCTTACTGGACTGTACAACATATAGCACCGAGTAAGTTCAAGTCGCAGATATAGATAGGTATATCTATAGACCGGATATAGATAGGTTCAACTCTTACCTTATACTTATTCCTCCAGGACGCTGATCGCTCGCATTGCCCACTCATGCACGGGCAGTAGTACCAGTGTGCTGTCTCTGGACACGGCCACGCCCACTGCAACTAGACGCTCATGCACGTTGCACATTAGAGAACCGCCGATACCTGTCTGCAAAATAAATCATTACTAACATTTACAAAATAAGTACTACTGTAAATAAATGGCTAGATGATTTAGAGCTGTAGACTGATTTTATAATTATAAATATGCCTATGTCCTTTCTCAGACTCTAGACTATCTGTGTACCAAATTTCATTTAAATCGGTACAGTAGTTTTGGCGTGAAAGCGCGACACACAGACAGACAGTTACTTTCGCATTTACAATATTATATAGTAAGGATAGGTAAACCGTTTCAGTGAGTCCTCGCCCGCGAAGTACAGGCGTGAGGGGGTAGGACGACAAAGGGGATCGTGCGGGGAGCGGGCGGCAGGCGGCAAGATTTTAATAATGAAACTGTCAAATGAACTAGACATTTATATGTAAACCATTCCTTGCTGTAAAGTGTGTTTGCCTTACTAGTGTTCATATTCGAATTGACATAGTCGAATTCTTGCGCCTATCGCCCGTTCCCCGCTCGATCCCCTTTGTTGTCATACCCTAGCACTCCTGTGCCGCGCAGACGAGGACTGATTTAAACAATTTACCTATAATTTTTTTACAATGTATCTACGGTTAATAGACAATTAACCGTAAACTAACAATGTTTAAAATCTCTCGATGACCTTTAATGTAAAATACCTAAGTACTAATCCTTATTCACATTATAAATTCGAAAGTAACTCTGGCTGTCTACTGAAAAGACATATGCTTTTTACCGCGATAACCGACATCCACGCGGACGGTGCCGCGGGAAACAGCTAGTCTTCTAATATATAAAAATCTCGTGTCACAGTGTTTGTTACCGAACTCCTCCGAAATGGCTAGACCAATTTTTATGTTTTATTTTATGTATATGGTAGGTCTGTGAATAGGTTGTAGGCTATTTTATACCCCTAGGTAATAAGAGTGGCCCTGGCAAATCAACGTTTCGCCTAGTCAGCTAAATTTTTTTTATTACTTACCACTGTGCTCTTAGCTTGTACCGAGGCGCAGAATGCTTCAGCCGGCACATTCGCCCCGTTGAGAGACAAGCGTCCGGTGCACGTATGGATGGACGCTCGTTGCCACCGGGACTTTGGACGCATTGCTGAAATTCAATCAGAATTTCAATTTCTTGGACGCTGTTCGCTAGAAAGCTTTAAAATATTGTTTACAGTGGGGTCGTACAAGAAAGTTCTTATAACTAAGGTTTGATTTTTAATACAGTTATATTATTCTCTAAATATAGAGACTGGGCAATGTGTCAACCAAGTTCAATAAGCCTATTAAAAAGGGGACGACCCAAGGTACACACAATTATTTTCATAGATGATGGTTAAATAACTGCGAAAATAAATTCGGCAGTTCTTTGTCGAAAATGCTGTTACGGTTATTATATTCCGATTATTTATAGATGGGAATGTGTTTGTTACCTTGATCGAATCCACCCCATCCGACGAACATGCATTCGTCACCCATTTGAGGGTTATCGAGACAGGCTGGCTGAATGTTTAACCCTAGTTTTACAGGTTTCTTCCAGTACTGAAATAAAAACAAAAAGTTAATAAGCTGGTACTAGATGTTTACCTTCCAGTTAACAGAAGTCATGCATACCTTTTATTTATTTATACTTTTTATAAACATCATGGCGGACTTAATGCCTGAGGCATTCTTTACCAGTCAACTATAATTAAGCTAATTTATGTAGGTATAACTAAAGATAGGTAGGATAGTGATACACAGGGTTTCTGGCAACTCAACGCATTCCCGGAAGGACAAAAATTACGCACTTTTTTAATTGTAGGTATAACTATCGAAAAAAAACATATTACAGACGACGACTTTTTAAGAATTGAGCGTAGGTAATAAAAGTGACTTACCAATATAGCTAAGTTGTTATTTAATTCGCCGTTTTTGTATTGGGGATGTAAGCGGTAGGAAATGACTCGGCTTTTCAACCGCGACCTTTCATTGAGGTTCCAAAGTCCAACTATCACAGTGATGTCACCAGGAGCACTCCTAATAATTCGACAAATAAATTAATCATAATTATGACTCTTGTATCTACATTTGCCTTACAGCAATGCTCTAAGACAATTGCAATAATAATTATTATTAAGAAGGCGTGATTGCGTATTTGGTACTAGTCATAATCATAGTCATAGTCATTTTAACTTTACATATCTACATATTTTCTAAAACTGTTATGTACCTACATGAACCTCTATCGGATTTAGGAATAGTCTCCTTTATTAAATAAATAAATGTGGACAACATCACATAATATATGGCTCTGAACCCAAAGTAAGTAGCTAGAGAACTTGTGTTATGGAATTCAGAGACAACGAAGGTACCACAAACACCCAGACCCGAGACAATGTAGAAAAGTGGTTTTCAACATTGACCCGGCCGGAGATCGAACCCAGGACCTAAGAGTTGGCGACACTTTAAAACCGGAGTGTACGCCACTCGACCACGTAGGTTGTCAAATCATCAATCGTTATTATTCTTTTTATACGCCGGAATATACAATGATATCTGAACAGTTCGGTATATCGTGGTGAAACAATTGACAGTCTTCTGGGCCTGGAGGTAGAAAAGTATGAGGCAGATTTAGCTTGGCTATGACCTTACCTGTGAACACAATCTGCTGCAGTAATCACTGCTCTAGGATGTATGAGGGTGGCATAGCACTGGACAATGTTAAATCGACGAGTAGGCACTACCATCGCAAGCCAGGGATGCGATCCGTTCGTCGTATCAGCTATTTGTTTTCCTGTAAAACAATAATTAAATACATATTGACCTTTAAACTGGGTCATATTAATCAATGTACAATGGGTAAATAATATTTACGTAACGGTAAAATAAAGTACTTGATTTACTTACTTTGATTTGATAATAATTAAGTTTTTATTATAATAGAGGTAGAAAAGTAAGAAATATAATTATGTCTAAATTCAAACAAGGCTATATCTCTGCAAGAAGCTTCATATTTCAAGAAGAAATTGTCTTTTGTTTTAGATAAATTGCATATTTTTGTTATTACCTAAATAAGAATGAACAATGAATGACGACACTTGAATTTTTTTTATTTTTATTAATCTACCTGACTGATTAATGTATATTTTTCTTTTCTTTTTTTTTTTACGAAAATATACGTGTATTTATATTAATAATAGACGTGTTTTTATTTATCACGACGATACATTGACTTAAAATGTCGCGATGACGTCACGATATCGTAGATTTTTACTTTTCATACCCATTTCACAACCCTATTATGCCATGACCAGAGCGTCTATTAAAAATCTATAAATGCATTAAAAAAAACTCACTAACCTTTGCTTTTTAAAAATAACGGTTTTGATGTCTTGCAGCCTTTAAACACTTGTCGATCGTCAAAGTTCTCGAGAGCTGATTCAGAACTTGTATCGTATGGTTTGCTTACTAAGGGTTCCTTACTATCGTCTTCTGCAAAACTCTCAGTAGTCGTCGTCCTTGGTCGTAAAGACGGCCTACTTTTATTAGGAATCTTCATGATATTGTTAATTTTAAAGTTTTGTAACACATTGAAGTCTGGTTTGGAATGGTAGCTTATAGTGTGACTTTCTGGAGTATTAGTCTCGTCCGAAGCGGTAGATAGTTTCTGAGGTTTGCCGCGTGGTTTGGATTTCTTTTCACTACCTAAAATAAAAAAAAAAAACTCAGTAATTTTTACATAAATGTTTTTTTTTTTCTTTTTACATAATTGAAAACGAATATAAAAATAAATATTAAATTAATGACTGAAAAAATATAATGTAATTATATTGTTTTGTAGTACAGTAACAAAAACGTATTTATACCTAGTCGAGGATCAATAGTAGAGTATCCGAATGTGGTACCATCATCTTCTTCGTAATCATCGTTGCCATTGCCATAACCTTGACCCTGGTTGACTCCAAACGTCCAGTCTGAGGTTCTCCGTCCAGTATCTGAGTACAGACCAGTCAGTCCCGGCTTCGGTAATTCAACACCATAATCATCAGCATAGTCATTCGTATCATACTCATATCTCGTATTAATCGCTTCTTGTTTATGTTTATTAATATGTTTAGTATTTTTCACATTCCAATAAGGATCATCATACTCGTAATCTGGTGATTCAATCTTCGTCAGTGTTGTTGGTCTCGACTTGTGACTTTGCGCGTGTTTACGTTGCTTTAGAACATTCCTTTGTTTCTGACCGGTGCTTTCTTGGTTTGATCTCTTAGGACGTTTAATTTTCTTTAGGGTATCGGGGAATATGATTTTTCCCTCATCTGGGCTTTTATCAGTTAACGGCAGGACACAGCAAACCATGTGATGATCATTGTAGTATATTTTCTTCGTATCTCTGTTTAAAAATAAGGTAACTTAATTCACAGGAATTTTATTAACATAACCCTACCCACTGACGTTTTTTTTTGTTAATTTACGACTCCTGTACTAAGGAATAAAATCCTTGTGTCGCGGGGGTTTCACTAATATTCAAAGAACGTACAAAATAACACAGAATTAGAACAAGCTGCTATGGATCACACAAGTGTTTGTTCCATGCGGGGATAGAATCCACAGCACAATGGAAATGGGGGTAGATGACTATTATTCTTAATGTCCGTCATTTACCGTCGGTTTCTGAAACGTTGATCAACACAAAAATTTGTCATTTAACTGTCAAATTTCATGTTAAGCGCTGTGATTGGTGGTTAGTCCTTTGGTCAACCAATCACAGTCGTGATAAGTAGATTTGGCTACGGATTAAATTTATCAGCTTTTCCAAAACCGGGGGTAAGATTGTTAAAAAAATATTAGACACGAATTTTTTCTTCGACGATACATTGATTTGAAATGTCGCATGACGTCACAAATTCGTGCATTTTGTACTCAAGACGACGTCATTGGTCCCCATTTCTAAACTTTGATTTGTTTTATCTACTTAGTGTTTTCTTATTGTAAAAAGTAAAAAATACGTGTTTAATATTTTTATACCCCGTGGTATCTATAGCCGTGCAGTAATTGAATTTTTATGTTGCTTTTCCCACTGAAACGAAGCTGAGTACAAATTATAGCATGAATGAGAAATGTCGTAGTAGTAGTAGTATCTAGATACAAAATTTTAAACAACTGGACAAGTAATGTAAAATATCCAATAAATAAATAAAAAATAAAATGAACTCACATGTGATTAAAAACGACCCCATTTTTACGATGACATTCGATTTTTTTCATAAAACTACAAATATTCTCCGATTCCCTTTCTTTGTAATTACTATTCAAAGATATTTTATCATGGTATAAAACAGGACTACTTGTAGTAGTCACAGTTCTTTTTTCGTTTTGCATTGACCTCGGCGAGTTATTACTAGTGTTAAAAAAATATTTCCATACGAATTTATCATTTTCGGGGAATTTGAAAACAAATTTGTCCCCTATCTCATCAGGCGACTCGTTTAATTCTTCCACAGATTGCTGCTCAGACATGCTAGCAGCATCACTTTTTTTCTTTTCTTCCTCAGGCCATTTAATAACATTGTCAGGAAATTCATCACTTGTTTTCTCCTCGTTACTTTTGTTAGGGTTTGTACTTTCAACAAGTTCCTCAATATTATTTATATTAAGGTTATCATCTCTGAACACGATTTTTGCACTTTCGTCCGTATCGAATTCAGTCAATTGTTCAAACTTCGGAGGCGGAGGCCGCACTTCTTGGAACTTGGCTAATTTGTCATTTAACCACCAAAATTCACCATTTAATTGGGCGACACAGAATTTAAATAGAAAAAATTGTATAAAAACCTGGGAAAGCATTGATAATTGTGTGTGCGGTGCCCGTTTGTTAGATAATTTCGTTCGAATGCAGGATGTTGCACTGGTTGCAATATTGTCGTGCGATTTCTAGATAATGCGTTCTGCTATTATTCAGGTTCAATTACGCTATTCGCGATCGTTGCGCTATGTTCCCGCACACGTCCTGTTGCTGTAATTTTATGTCGAGCACTGAACCGACCGGCATTTGTTTTGTTATTGTTAATGGAGATGATTATTTCATGATTAATACGCACTCATAGCCTTGCCGTGATGTTAGTGTATTCTGGATTCTAGTAATTTTCAAATTATTTGATGAATTGATGACTTCATGCGTTGTAAACTAATATTAAATTGGTTTGAATGATTTTAAGGATCTTTTATTATTGCTAGACGAATTTAAATATAAGGTAACGGACAATTTTAGATATGAACGCGAATACAGGTGTAGGTACACTCTACTCTTTAATTTTTAAACGACTAGTTGTGCCCCAGCCTATGAGGAATACTTCATAAGGAAAATATATAAATCACCATCTCAGTCAGTGTTAAACTGAAACAAGATAATAGTGTCCCTGACATAAATAATTGCGTTACAAATAACCTATGAATCACCATTGACGATCATCGGGATATTATGTTCCTAGAATTCCAGTGTTTCAATAAAGCGATAAGCCCAGATGATTCCAGTATCTATCACTAATAACTATAATTATTTTCCTTTAACGAACTATTGTTAACTGATGTTTTGTTTGAATAAATTAAATAAAGCAAAGATGATTGTTTATTGTGGATAATTGCATTGCCGGCTGATTGATGATTTTCAAATTCGACTAAGGAATTTTAAAATAAATTTACTTGCGTAAAAGAGATATGATTACTACCTAGTAAATCTTAAAATTTATCAAAAGCTTGTTAAAGATTTAAATCGTACTAAGTATTTTAAGAACGTAGTCAAGAACAAAAAATAAAAATGAAATTAGAAGTTTTGATTACGTTTTTCCTTAAACTTTACATACATTATACATCTTAAAACAACAACAGCACTTCAGTCCATTTTATCAGTTACCAAATATAATTATCTTTAGGTCACTAGTCAAACCCCTGGAGCCCAAAGTCCAAGAAACAAAAATTATAAATCGATCAGTTTTTCCGTATAACCTATACGGTGACAAATTAGGTTACGTCTCCGTCCGTCGCCAACTTTCCAAACTCTTGATACGAGTTACTCTAAAAACTTCCTGCAGTTTCCAAATTGATTTCAATCGAAACTAGAAACTTAGTGCCGGGACGATAACTCAGTTTGTAGGGAGCTAACAGGAATTTGTTTTCTAGTATTCATTAAACTTTTGCAGCTGTTATCCGCTGAACCATTCGAGTGGAACTGATGTTTGGAGTAATGAACATGATAATTGAACACGAAGTTTCATCAGGCATTGGGTGCACAAGCGAATATTCAATACAAGAAAATATATTGTTGCACGGATAACCGAGTAGTACAGGTCACCACGCCAAGTACCACGGTGCACGACGTACAGAGAGTTAGATTATGCATAGGACATCGGACAGCATTTTTGTAATGAACAAACGCTTGTTATAAGTCTGTGTGATCTTTGTGCATGTACTTTGAATGTTTGTAAAAACCCCGCAATACAAAGATGAAATTCCTAATTGCGAGAGTCGATTAAAAATAAACTGATCAGTAATTACACCAGTGATTTCTCTAATATTATATGTATATATGATAGTTTTGGGATTAAAATAGGATGTGTCCTTGTGTACCTATCTCTCTTCATAAAACTTTTGAAAAACCATTATGCTTTATTCTTTTCTAGTATTGCAGAATTTTTAAGACTTGTTTTCTTTTAAAGTAACATTTAGTCATGGTTAGGTATTTATCTCTAAATGAATGTTTTTTATAAGAAAATTTATATCAGCCAATGATGATTTAAGCCAATGATGATACCATTGGCTAATATTTATTTTCTTATTTTCTGATCTTTTTATTTACTATTGGCTTAAAGGACCCTGAAACAGTACTCTCTCTAAATATAGTTTGTCCTCTACAACGACGGTTATCCACCAATGACTCAACACAATTATGACTACCCAGTGTCAAATGCAAGTGACCTTCATTGGTTACATTAAGATTGATATCTTCCGCACCCGTTCGGAAAGAGATGCGTTGCCGTACCTATTCAACTGTTCCTTGATTGAATGATTACAACAAAAAACAGGAATATTACTTAGAGCCCGACAAATATGCAATTATTAATTTGGGAAGTGGAAAAGAACTTTGGAATTAGTTGGTTCCCATATTAAGTTATATAGATAATTACATAAATAAAGTAATTGTTTTTGTTTATATTTATTTGATTAGGTACTTGTTATTTGATTAGGTTTCAATTCAAAGAGCTTGTCTTGAATTATTCTTTCTTTAAGGCCGAGGGTCAAAATATACTACTTTATGTAAACTTAATGGGACTATGAAATTTGCATTTCAGCATGCCTGCTGAGAGAAATAAGTTCAATTTAACGTTGAATTTATTCTAAAGAACCTCAAGGAACTAGTTAGTACATAAGTATTTGTTTGTAAAGTAAATACCATTCCTTTAAAAAAAACTATACCTTTGTGTTATACTATAGACATTTTTGCGTAACTTACTTTTTACTCTCGCAAAATTATCCACCTATAATTAGCAAAAATTTACAATTAAATATTATTTACAATTTTAAATATATACAAACTTAACTATATATACACTTAAAACAAAACTAAACTCTTAACTAATAAAAAAAATCTAAAAAATAGCGTCAAAAAATTCATCCGCATCGCTGTCGACTGGAAGTGTACCCAAAAGACTGGCGGCATTGCCACGTTGAATGGCAATGCTTATTCTCTGTCCAAGGTAAAAGCCAGCCCTTGGGTCACGCGAGGAGTCAACAAGGCGTTTCGCCAGATCTTTATATAATATGTGTGCACTCGGACCCCACGGTCCAAGTGTTTCAACCCCAAACGGCTGGAATGTATAACTTCCAATAAGGTTGTTATATTTCCGCCGTTTGAGGTTCTCAGCAGCCGCAGCAGCAGCGCCAGCACAGCACGATGAACTAGGAATATGAGATGGCGCAAGAGTATCGACACAAGTAGCGTCCCACACTAAAGGCCTACCCATCTTCCAAGGGAACAAAGACATGCCGTCCGGTCTCTTGCCGTCGTCGCGTGCCAGGCCATTAGGTTCTAGTACAGCCGGAACGCCGACGGCAACAAGAGCTCGTCGGATGATGTCGTTGATATTCGCGTGCCGCGCCAAGCGACCTGCGCTACGGCTACATGACAGCCCGTGGTGTCCGAGGCTGTTGACAAGCTCGCCACAGTGGCAGCGATGCGGGGAACAACACGCAGCGCCTAAGCGTAAGGAAGCGGCAAAAATAAAAATAAGTTTACATTAGTAGATGTCAATGTAATGCATCATATTACATTCATCCATTAATAAATGTACATTGCATTTCGTATGTCCTTTATCACAATAAAACAAGCTAGCTAAATAATAACAAATCTACTTTTTACAGCATAAAACAATATTTCTGTACGTTCGTACACCATCTTAGGAACTCCATTTAAGAGGAACGAGGAGAGTTGAAATAACAATATTTACGTTATCTGATATTTTGTTCATTGCAGTTAGCATTTCAAGGAAAGGCGAGTTCTATGCAATTAGTATACAGCTCGCTTTGCGACTTACATTCCGGTCACTGCGGAAAATTGCAATCGCAATAGTTTTTTCAAAATTCCTTAGATCCAAGTTTCTTTATTGAATAACAAACGGTCTTTTCTAGATACCCTTTGTGCAAGTCTGTGTGCAGGTGTAGTTCAATCGTTAAGTTTAAGCGTAGATAAAGAAAACACGGCACAACTGTACTACGTACTCTATGTCTGAGATTTTCTTTAAGTGTTTAAGTTGTGTTTTGCTATGGAGAATCTTTTTGTAAAACTGAAATTTATGCCGGTGTAAACCGATTAAAACAGAGACAAAACTAAATCGGGCGATTGGATTATGCTCTTATTTCGCTATTGTTAGGTATTTATTATTATACGTAGGCAATTCAATGGCTTTGACACTTCTGATAGATATAAAGGATTTTTAACTCGTAGATTATCGGAGTAGGCCGAAAAGATGCTGGTGAGACGACATCGATCGATCGCTATTAGCCAGATTGATGGGAAGCGGTTTCAGACAGAAGGGCCTGGAGCAAATTGGGAGAGAACTTTGTCCAGCAGTGGGACACCTAAAGGTTATAAAAATATCGTTATCGTAGATATTATTATAATACTCATAAACAAACTAGGAACCTAGTTATGTATCCCAAAGCTAATTATACAACAACCATTTTATATTGCTGAAGTTAATACAGGAAATATATTTCTACTACAGTGTGTCTTCGATAAAACAGTAGACAAAAGCGATTTTTTCTATTGCTCTTATTAAATTTATTTTCTCGGATTAGATGAGCTTTAAGCCTTTTACACGAAAATACGGATGAAATCTACGAAACGGAAGCGATGTCTCGAATGGCTTCCCGTTTCGTTCGACAGGGAGATTTGTGTGGCAGTCGTGAGAGCATTCCAACGGAATAGTCACCTCGGACGCCTTCCAAATACTTTTAAAGGGGACAAGTGGAGGGTAGATTAAGAAGGTCTACAGTGCCTGACCTTTCCTCTCAGTACTTCGACCACAAGAGTACTTACAAATATCGTTTTATTAATAATAACAATGTTTGCATGCTAATGTTACTATGGCAGAATGTACGGATCTTCAAATAATTTGTAAACACCTTATTTCTTACCTACATTCAAGGCAAATAAATGATTATTATTAAGTCCTGAAATGAGATGGAAGTATCGTTATAATTTTTTGTCTAAGTATCTTTCCCGCATTTAAAGTTCATCATCAACATTTATGTAACACAATGATATTGATAAATTTTATGTTACGATTGAACATAGATCTGCTAAATATTTTTACGGCATGCGAAGAATCAAAATCGAAGCTTTTTTGATACTTAATGATAACATTGTATTTAAAATAAATACGTGATCCGTAGTAACAAAATATGCCTCCACTATAACGCCTAACAAGTAACGAATAGCAAAATATATAAAAGATATCTACTAATATGTTATGGTAATAAGCATTAGGGTAATGTATAAGGATAACATGTGCTATCACTTTTTCCTAATCGTTATACTAATACAAGTCTAACCAATTTTTATTATAGAGCTGATGTAAATTAAGAAACTCATTCTGAATAAGTATAAAACTATTAGAATTATTTAATTTGATAAGACCCATAGCAGTATTTTTTTAACAAAATATAAAACTCCTGCATTTCAGTAGGTATACTATTGTTTTATAACTCTTTGAAACAAGAGTGCAGCGGAAAGTGAGATTTAGATTTATGATCTCTGTATTGCACGTTTACCGCTTCGGTTGTTGAGCTATTGCCTGTTTTATTGCTAAGGCGCATGCAAGTTGTTTTTCGTATCTATTGTAAGTACCTATATTACGTCATTTATATACCTACTTTTGAATGATCATATTTTTTTTATGGATTTATTAGTTTTACTAGGTTTTACCCACGTCTTTGCCCACATGGACATTTTAAATTAAAACCTACCATAAAACACTCAGCAATATTAAGTACTAGCTATTGCCCGCGTGGCTATCGGTTATCGCGGCTAAAAGTAGCCTATGTCGGTTCTTGGGATCCAAGCTTGCCTAATACCAAGATTCATAAAAATCGGGACACCGGTTTAGCCGTGAAAGCGTAACAGATAGAGTAACTTTCGCGATTTTGTTTGTTTTTTTGATTTTATTATATTAGTATGGTTAGTATTAGTGTTTTGAATTCTTTAGAGTGGCCCAACGGTTTGTAACTGTTCTAAATCTCATAGTTATAAACAAGTGGATCTTTTTGCACTTTCCTTTCACCTGTGATATGGACGACAAAGTTACAAGGAAGCGAAAGTTAGGTAGAAACGATAACCCAATAGCTTCTCAATATGCGCATTTTTTAAATTGTCCACGTAAAGATTTGTGAGCATAACTAAATCTTTTGATTTTGATTTTACTTCTGTAAACTTTTTCTAGCTATGTTGGGTTCGATTTTTTTTGCCGCGGATGCAGGTTGAAAGCCGTATCTTCCATAAAGCGACATAGGTACATATATCTACAGTAGCAACGTGTTAAGATCTGATAATATCAAGTTGGTAATAAGCGATTTTTGTCTCTCTATACATAGTAAGGGTTTCAACAGAGTATTTTTGTACTTAGAACTTTAGAAACTGGTTCAAATAGTTTTTGTTTAACATTTCGTGTCTAGTGGATATTGTAATTTTTAGAGCTTGCATTTAAATAGTCAAGTGTTGCTTGCTGCATATTAAAAAGACTACAGTATTTAAGGCACGTGCTTGAACTAAACAAACATAAACGCGTTTCCATTTTGTAGGTACGTTTGTTCAGACCGTTTATAATTAAAAATGATATGTTTACTATTAGTGATATAGGTACCAGGTTAGGTTAGTTAACAAATAATCCACACACACTCGCACGCACTACACACCCACCCACACACACACACACACACACATTTAGTATATATCTTTGAAAGTTGTTTTTATAGTTTACAACTTTTACCATTTTATAATACGTTATTGAAGAGCGGGTCCACCTACAGGTATTATTGCATTTACTTAAAAAAAAAAGAAAAAAAAAAGAAAATAAAAAATAAATAAAGAAATTATGTTTCAACAAAAAATCTTGATTTTTATTTATTAATGATTAAGTATTAATGATTAAGAATCGTCATCATCGTCCTCGTTTTTCGACAGTTTTAATTTAAATTTTTATACGATAAAATTCAAAGTATTTGCTTTCGAAAAAACGTTATTCCATTAGCGTTTATTTACGGAGGTAATAAAGTGTTTCAACAAAACCTCAGCTGTTTGGTTAAGTTAGGAACCGATAAGCGAGTCAGTAATTATTTTAGTGCTTTACCACATAACTAGTAATACCTCAATTTAGTGTAGTTTGAAGAGCGATATAGTTAAGATTTCAATTTATAGTTTCTGAAATGTTTTGAGTTATAGTTAGTTTAATAGATTGAGTTTGTTCTACTTAAACGATTGTGTATTTTTTTAGTTTTATCTTTTTAACCCGCATGTTATTTCTAGATAAGTATGTAGCCTAGAAAAGGGCAATGGTATGAGTACTAATTATTGTGACGAGTAAAACAAATCAGTAATAAGGAAATTATTCGAAATAATTATCAAATCATGTTTTTAAATGTACAATAAATAGGTAGTATTGAAATGAAAAGATTTGACCTAAACAAATTGTGTAATACTATTTAAATTTTACGACGTATTAGGGTTGTCGCTTAGCTTATAACTATAGACGAATATGCAGATGTAATATGCCCCTGGGCTAAAACGACCTCTAAACTTAACCTTGCCATCCGTAAAATCAAGTATACAAAAAAATATTTGCTGAAACTAGGGTTATCACTTCAACATTTTGAGTATGACATAGTTTAGTTATTCGTCGTCTTATTACTTAGTTATTTACTTGCTTTTCGCTAGAGGTCCAATATAGGAGGTGCCGTATGTTAATTTAAGGTTAGGACTCTGAAAATGCATTTTAGTAACCAACTGTTGCCTAACAAAATGAAAATATTTAATATAATTGGTAATATATTATACAATATAAAGGTATACAGATATTAGTTGGTATTTATTTGTGCTATTAGCAATAAGTGGTAATGGAATAATTTTTATTAATAAATAATATTACCTTTTTTTTCTAAATATCGAAATATATACATACATTTTTATTGTACTAACCTACATATATAAGAAACAATAGAATGGCTTTCTTTAAATCCTCGACATATTTCTTCTTCAAAATCATAACCCTAGTCTTGACAGGTTTTCGAAGCGTGTGCCTTGGGACCCATATCTTTCGCTCGAAGGTCACATTCTTATTGCTTAGAGACAACCATTTTTTATACATCCAAGAAAATGTAGTCAGAATAAATTTATAGAAAACATTTTGATAAAATCTTGACGAAAAAGGCTTTTTAAATCTTCTTGACATAATTATGTGTAATGGCTGAACGGATTTGAATAAGATTTAGGCCAGAGAAAGATACACTATACACTTGATTAGCATATAGATTAAGGATGAAGACAAATATTTTCTGGCACGCGAAGTTACTGGCGTTTAAGAATAACTCGGTGAATTACGGTCGTTCAAAGTATTTAACTTTGTTTATCTCTTTTAACTTAAATTATTTAAAACAGGATTATACTACGTATTTGTGTAATTAGCACTGTGTATTTACGTATTGATTACTCAGATAACGGATAATTACAACCACATGTTTTTCTGTTCAAAAACATTTAGCCTGTATGAATAAATTGACCTAGTCTATAAATAATTATTAATACTAAGCTATCAGTAATTTAACATTAAAATTAACATTATTACGCGGAATATAATGATTTCATTTTAAATGCATAAATAGAAACCGATGAATCGTAGGTTAGGTACCTACGATTAATCTAGACTCTCTGTTAATATAGACCTATATATATTTAATGACCATTTACGGGAATTATAAATTATTGTAGTTACATTGTCGATGAAGTTTAAAAGACATCAAATTCCTCTGAGACAATCAAACGTGCCATCCTTGCGCATTTAATGTAACTTTAGCGATGAGATTATGGCGTCTTTTTATCAATATCATTAAAAAAATTACTTACCATAGGCGCGAACTCTCCCTTAGAACACTTAAACAGCCCATCCATTGTAATAACTGTTGATAGCTACCCACATATTAAAAACTTTTCAACAATTCACATTCAACGACTGCATGTTAATAAAACTATATGGTTTCACGTGACATCACTTGCATATTTTATAAACTGCTATTCAAATTCACTGCAGGCGCAATCCAGCCCTGAAATAAACATAAAAATATGCTTATGCACTGTTTGACTTCAGCTCAACATAGCTGAACTACTAAACGCAAGGGAATGTGTATTGTAAAGTTGAATTGTAAAGCTGAGTTTTGCTTGGGAATAGTTCTGTTGAGGCTTCGGCCAAATCCCTTTCGGATGTGTAGTAAAATGGAAGCCATAAAAATACCGGATATGGACAGATCTTAACATTATTTTTTTTGACGTCTTCACTTGTTTTATGTAAAGAATTTGACTCAATAGAACTAATACAAAGATATAAATATAAGGTCCTATTAAAATAGATGGACAAACTTTTAGAAATAATTCAGAATACCAAAACAAGGACAATGGGGAAAAATACTTCCACTTATTCTTATCCTAACAACACTATATTAAAAAAGCGATGTGTAGTCAACTGAAACTTACTATGGTTAAACACAGAATGATGTTCAGAGCTGACTGAGTAGGTACCTACCGACTTACAAGCAAGCGCGCGGTGGGGCGCGAGTGCAACCTACCTACCCATAACAGATGTGTTATTATTTTAGGTCAAAATAAAATCTCATTAATCAAGTTTTTTTTTGTTTGGATATCTTTGGTTAGATGTACGATAAATTAAAAATTTGAGCATTTATATTAATGGAACCTTGTGTATAGATTGATTGTTACTTAAAATTGTAATGCACTTATTAGGGATATTGACTGGGTATGAAAAGTAAAAATCTATTTAGTTCGAAATTTAGATAATAAAATAATATTATACATGTATTTTATGCTTTGTCGAAATAACAAAAAAAAAACTTTTTAAATAAAGCGAATTAAAATTATGGAGTAAGGCCTCGCTACTTAACAAATCGGTACATTTTGTAGTGGTTAGTTCAAATCAATGTATCGTCGTAAGATTATGATTACGTAAAAAAGGAAAAAATACGTGTCCATCATTTTTCATTAATCTACATGACGGATATTAAAAAAAAGTTGTTAACATCACTATTATATATAATGATTGGTTTTGATGAATCATAGACGCTAAAGAGAGATTTCCTGTTTGTTAAAATTCTCGCTAAGCGTTTTATATTTCAAAACAGACCCAAAACTAAATGCACACTTTTTATTAACAGTGTCAATATAATTAAAAACAGATACCAATTAAAAAAAATTATAAATATTAAAAAAAATACCTTGCACGTTCAAAACATAGATTCCGCTATTTTCAGGGCCCTATGATAGTTTGTGAACCAGCAAAGGGACTGTTACACGGAGGTCGGTTCGCCGCCACCCTATTTAGCATTCAGCGACGTGATACAAAGGTCTATGGGAAAATCTACATTTTTAATACATATACACATTTCCAACGCAAAATGTTACGTTCATAATTCGAATCAAAGAGGCTGCACAGTGCACATGTTGTTGAACTTGTGTTTTTGTTTGTGAGACGTTATTTATACTTTAACTTGAGTTTTTGAAGACAAATTTTCCAAGTGTGTGCTATAAAAAGTGTGATATTTTCAAGTAAACATTTTGCAACATTCAGTATTTTTTATTTAACATGTCCTCATTAAAAATATCAAGTAATTTCAATTTCATAATTCCAAACATTACGATAGTTTACCCTATGGAATAAGTAGTATTTATTACCTCAACCTGATAAACAAAAACTTACCGTATCTAAAGCTTTAAAAATACCGAAAATGGAAAAGGTTTTAAAGCGAACTTGAAAATTAATTTTACTCTCAAATGGGTATCCTAAGCTGCCAAAGTTTGGCGCAGACTCCATTCATGTGTGGTTAACGAAATTCTATCTTATTTTATTTCGAGTTCAGTGCAATAATTAATTAATTCCCATGCCATACCCTCGCCGACCCTCGATGGTGAAGGTAAGCACAAAGGACATGCTCGCAGCATCTGTGGTTGTTTAAGAGTAAATTTTGTGCAGAAGCATTCTCGTAATTGGCTACTTTGAGAGTTGCAACGGATTCGAGAAATAAACATAAGTAGTTTTTACAAAGCATTTTTAATTAAAAGTGAGAAGCTTTCGATTTTGTATTAGTTTACCTAAGTAGTGATTGGTATTGGGATTTGTTTAGACATTAAAATATTTAGTGGAGTTTGTGGCCATCCAAAACTACCTTTAATAATTGCAACTGTAGATCTTAACCTTTACAAGTTGACCTTAAGCTTAGCTTTCTTTTTATTATATTATCAAAAAAAAAATTAAAATGATTAAACAATTTTGCTTGGTTAATAGGTCTTCTTCTCTTTATTTAGTTACTTAGTTTTATTCATATTATACTTCTGAATTGTAGTACAGTTTAAGTTTTAAATTTTATAAATAGTTTGTAATTATTTGTTAAGTTGAATAAATAGTAATTTATTGTTTATTAAATTATAAAATAGATCTAATTTATTATACCTGCAAAATGACTTATTAATGCAAATGACCGTATTGACCAATTTCACAAATCTTTTTTCGTTGTTTTCGCATTTTCAGATAAAGGCAACACTGTGTGCTGTTACAATATTTAGCTCATAGGGTCTAAAACTAGCTAGTTATAAACAGGCACTGCACAAACTCCACGTGAAAACCCGGACACACCGCACCATTTCCTCCATATTAAACCTGCCAGCATTTTGATACCGAAATCGAAACTAAATATTTGCGATCGAAATTGAATATGGTAACGATGACCATTCATCATTGTCTCTCGAAATTCATTTCATGTTAAATCGATCGGCGAAATTTTTGTCTTTGTTTGTAGGTGTGTTTTGTAGTGGCCGAGTGGATATTTAATACTCTTGTTAATGTTTTAAAATTATTCTTAACTAGCGACCCGACCCGGCTTCGCTGTTCTTCAGGTAGCACAGCAAAATAGCCTATGGAATATAATGTAGCATTCTAATGGTGAATTTTTTTTTTAATTCGGTTCAGTATTTTTTTAGTTTATTCTTTACAAACGGACAAAAATATAAATCTTCTCCTCTTTTTAATATTAAAGTAGATATATTCTGCATATTTTTCAAGAATAAAAGTTAGGGGCGAGAAGTCCTATGGCCTTATTAATAAAAATCTCGACTGCGATTAGCGATAGCTTAGCAGATTCTATATTCAATTTTTCTATGGATAATTTAAAATTAGAATCTGTTAATCCGTTGTTAAGCTCCATCGCGATTTTTATTGATAAGGCCATTAGTGTATATTTAAAGACGCTCACGGAAAGAGAAAAAAAGGACAAGTATGTATAGCATATGATGTAGTATTTTTTTGTGTGTTACAGTTTTCTAAAAAAATACTTCTCTGATTTTATTAAAATTTTAGATGTAGTCGACACGTCCTGATCACACATTTTATTTTTACTCGTTCTATTGTTCACCTGTTAGCCTCGGTACCTGTTTTAGTCAATGATCACACAACAGGCACTGCCAGAGCATTGCGAAGACTCGCTGGGGGCCAATAACCGTGATATATGGTACTGCGTAAGGGGATCCGCTCGTTACTTGCATCGAAACTTTGCCACTAATTAAACTATTTAAGTGATATTTATTTGAATTAACCCGTCGTTTATAGTTTATATATTTTGGTTTGTAACTTAATTGTAAGTAACCGGGTTCTAAGGAGGTTGTGAAAACAACGTATTTAAGTATATCTATTGACCTGGTGTAATTAAATAAGTTTATTTTAATTGTAAGCTAAATTACCCATTACGGTGTAACGCAAATAATAGAGACATAAGAAACGATGTAATGAATGCAATTAACTTTGATTATTCTTTACTACACCATATTAAACTAAATATCCAGTTTGTTTATAGAACAATTACCAACTAACTTCAAACCAAAAAAGGACGAGTCATTAAAAAGAAGTGGCGAATTATTGAGAACAAAGTGGCGTAGCGGTGTAGCGGCGTAGCACTGTAGCGGTGTAGCGGCGTAGCACTGTAGCGGTGTAGTGGTGGCAAATGAACATTACAGTCGGCCATTGTCTCCACAGAACACTAATGAACAACTAACGAACTGAGACAAGCACTTTCCGTCGCCTTGCTGGTACTCTTAACAACCGTGGACAATAAAACTACACAACAAAATTTATGAAGCACTTTTTTTAAAACATCCTGTTGTGTATTTCCATGTATTTTAGGTTATTTCTTTTAATAGTTCTTGGATTGAAAATAACTTATTTTGTTTTGAGAGCTTAAAAAGAAACTTTCAAAGAAACAAAATTGTTTTAGAAACCATCTTCTGTGTAGCCTTTTTTGTGTTGGGCTTCCAGACTCTCAGGACTCGACTAAATATAGGAACATAACATTTTAATAATTACTAGCAGTGTCTCGCGGTTTCGCCCGCGTGAATAGTCCTTTTTCTCTAAAGATCTCTTTTTTTCGTTACTGTTTCATGATGTTTTTGTAGTTATTCTGCTATTCGGGGTGGAGACGAATCCAACCAATAAATAAAAATAGATTCCTTGTCTTTTGACGTACCTACAAAAACTTTCATGATATGCTTTCAATCAGTTAATGAAAACGTCTCTGAATAATGATTTACTTCATATGTCAAATACTTTCATCGATACTTATGGCGATTAATTTTCAAATACAAACAAAAATCATTTTTAAAAGAGTGTATTTTTATTTACAACTTACTTGAATTAACTACATGATATGAATTATAATAACTTGGCAATTAAAACGGACATCTTTCTAGATATTTTGTACTTATTTTCTGTTGTACATGATATACTTATTTCTAAACTAACGCTCAAATTAGGGATGTGACCCAATTAAATCAACACTGGTTAATGAAACCAACACACAAAAATAAATTGTGACGTCAAATATAACATATTATAATATTGACAAAATTATTATTAATTATTTGTGACGCATTACGCCAATTAGTCGGTGGCTTAGGTCAGTGGCGTCCTGTCTAACGTTTAAATTTTCTATTTCTACTATTTAAGTATTTAATTGTCATTTTTTTCTCAGCCTATACTTTTCCCAATTAACGTCTTGGAAACTTATTAAATATGCTCTCAAACAAATGCTTGTAAGTCTGACGATATTCTTTTGACATCAACACATATATCAAGGGGTTTATGCAAGTGGCGGAATATTTCGACGTATGAGCAAACACATAAGCAATGGGTAGTAGACTGTATTGTTTGTAAGCGATCTTTGTTATCAAAATAGGCATATGAGTGACGCAGTATGATAGCATGACAGCTACTGCCACTGTTCGAAGTTTCTTATCCCTTCTTGTAGCGACTTTCGATCCTGCTTCCTTTCTTATTAGTCTAAGTGAGGCTTTAAAGAATCTGTCTATTGGCCTCTCTCTCTGTTCAGTAGGTGTGACAGCACTGATATTTTGCATGCTACCCTCACCAGTTTTACTGTTTGTAGAAATCGAAGGTTCGAAGGAGACGGACTGTTTTCCGACCCTTAAAGCATTTCCTTGGTTGTCAGAAACAGATACATGTGTTCGCCTGGTACATCGGGAATTCTTTTCTGATTTTCTGACTACCCACCATATTTGAGTGTAACATACGACTATGGTCACATACGGTACAAAAGCTAAATAGATCATAAATGTTTCTGGAGATCTGTTGTGGTCGTCTCGAACTAGTGAGCAGAATCCTATGTCTGGCTCTAACTCAAATTCTCCATATATACCAAAGACAGATAGTATGAATAGGCCGAAGGCTGATATCCATATAGTCAGTATCATCTATACTTATAATAAATTTGTAGAGAGGTCAATTCTGTACATCAAATATATTTTCAAAAAAATTATCAGGGGGTGATTAGTGATCGATACTGATGGCAAAAATGCAATCAGTAAAATTTTTGTCTGTCTGTCTGTCTGTCTGTCTGTCTGTCTGTCTGTCTGTATGTTCCTTATAGAAACAAAAACTACTTGACGGATTTTAACGAAACTTGGTACAATTATTCTTCATACTCCTGGGCAGGTTATAGTATACTTTTCATCACGCTACAATCAATAGGAGCAGAGCAGTGAAGGGAAATGTTGGGAAAACGGGAGAAGTTACTGCATTTTTTAAGCTTCCGTCGCGTATGCAGCCTTAATGGTTAAAGCTACATAGAAATTATGTATGACGGAAATGTTCTACAAAAAATTATCTAAAAAATATCCTACAACAGCATATGTCTATCTTTTATGGTTGACTCACAATAACACGTGTAAGTCCCGATAGCTTAGCAGTTCGGAGCTTTCTGATTATATTTGTTTACTCTTACGTTTATAATACTCTCACTCATCCCTAATTAAAAAAAAGTTAACATTATTACCTATTCAATAGAAAAAGAATCATAGAAATCGGTATAGAAACACCAAACTTATACATGAAATACGATAATAAGCCATCGCGCCGTCGCGCGTGAATACTGAATCATGCTATAAGGATTATTTTCATGCAAAGTGACGAAAAACGACAGAAACGCGGACGAAGTCGCTGGCAAAAGCTAGTTATTGATAAGTTTCTTCTTTTGTAAATTCTGAAAAGCCAAGTGCAGTATTGCTTAAGTAGCGTTGGTCAATCAATGAAATATTTCAAGGAAACTGGTAAGTAAACTGATAAGTGCGGTACTTCAATAAAAAATGATTATTTTTAGGAATAAGTTATTTCACTAGCTGGTACACAGCTTAAATACTTATATAAATACTGGTACTCACCTGGGATACAGCATCGGTTGGCATACAATAACATATCTGCTGATAGTGATGGCTAATATAGTGAACATGGATACGGCATTGAGACCGTACACGAGCAGAGAGTAGATGCGGCACATCACCACCCCGAGGGTCCAGTGCCTCTGAGAGATGGTCATCACGGCTATCGGCAGGACCAGGATGCAGACCAACACCTCATTGATGTGGAGATTAATGATGAAAATCGCCGTCGCATTCCGGAGCTAGAAATAGTTGATGCTAGAGTTAGGGCCTGTTTATATATAAAGCTGTTCATGTGATTTTCGAAGAATTTTAAATACTTTTAAATCTATTAAAATATAATTAATTACTATCTACATATTTTTATTGTTACCATACAATACACGCAAGTAGATTTACTTACTTATATGCATGCTTATATTAATATTGTTTTGAAAACTTAATGTCATTAATTTTTATTATTTTTCTTGTTTGCGCGGACTCCTTTTTTTTCTAAAATAAATGTAGCTATGTATAATATAACTTCAGCCCATAACATTAGCTACCTACCAGTAAAATCGGTCTGTAGTTCCAGAGATTAGCGCGTTCAACCAACTCTTCAGCTTTATAATATTAAGTATAGATGTAGTTGTTTAAAAAATTCAGTTTTAAATTAGATCATTAATAATCTGAACTGTATTTATTCGAAACACTACTACTACATTACTGTATGAAAAAAAATTGACACTATTATCATATATATCATATTAACACATCTATACTTTAATATTATAAAGCTGAAGAGTTTGTTTGTTTGTTTGTTTGAACGCGCTAATCTCAGGAACTACTGGTTCGAATTGAAAAAATATTTTTGTTTTGGATAGTTCGTTTATTGAGGAAGGCTATAGGCTATATAACATCACGCTACGGCCAATAGGAGCGGAGCATAAATGAAAAATGTTGCAAAAATGAAAAACCGTTGAAACTAAAACACGCGAACAAAGTCGCGGGGGACAGCTAGTTATAAGATAATTTTACCAAAACACGATAACTAACCTTCTTACATCTGGCGAGTGCTACAATAGTGGTAAGATTGCCAGGGATACCAATAACCATGAAAAGCACACAAATCACTGAAACGAAACATAGCATAGATTCCGGATAGTTTTGAAACAGAGGAATCGCTGCAAGCTCTGCATCTGAATCATATTTTACAGAGGATTCACCAACATTTAAACTGTCGTTAGTAATTGCCATTATCCAACGCACAAACAACACAGAAAAGTACAAACTTTGTTTAGATTATATACTTAAAATTTCTCATTCTCAAAGTAAGTTTAAGGATTTTTTGCATTAATTTTAGAGTACGTATTTTTTAAGAGCATAGTAAATTACATTATATTATTAAACACTTTTTTTGCTGTGCCATTTGCTATGGCTTAGTTTGGCCGTGCTTGCATCTTGAGAGTTTAGACAATAAACCCCATCACTCAATTATTTACAACATCGAAAATTTGAAGTTAAATTGAATATAAAACTTAATAACGCTGGTCGATGAATACTTTGTGTGTGTCCTGAATACGTATTAAACGGTTACTGAATAATATTGTTTACTTTTGTGTTTCCATAAAATTTTAATAATATGGTACTCACAGAATCATTTTCCTTATCCGTCAATGATCAAAATTAAAACTATCAATGCTTTGTATTTTAAATTTCGTATAAAGTACTTATTACAATTGTTTATTTATTTGTACTTTCAGAATAAGAAGTCTTATTTGTTCCTATAAATAAGACTTTTTATTCTTTGTAATTTATCAATTTAGGTATTAAATGTTAGTCCGTTACTGTGGAGAGCATGGTCTGTTACTGATTTCAACAGAGCAAATAAAATTTAGATGCCACTAAGGAGCTTTTTAACAAACTTGAGCGATTGCAAAACATATGCAATAGATTTGATTTTGGCCTAAAAAATTTGAACACATTTATGATTTAACGCCTTCGCAAGAACCTGAAGTGGCTCTCGATCAGCCTTCGCACGAACATTTGGATTTTATGTCTCCTTTATAACATCCTATATAACCCATCCTATCCGTCTTACCTGCGAGAGCGTTTTTCCCATGTCCATTCCTCTGATGCCCTTTGCGTATCCCACCTTAAATCCAATCTCAAAATTCAATCACAATCCACAGATTTTTATTCCTTTTCATTTACTGTACATGCCGCAAGACTGTGGAATGCACTTCCTCCTAACATAACGTGACTCTCGGTCCATTTTTATCTTCAAACAATGCGTTAAAGAATATTATATTTCTCTATTAAGTGTTGTTTTTATATGTACGTATATATATTTATTATTATGTATTTATACATATTGCATTTTATATATTTACATATTATATTTATATGTTTAGCTTTAATACCTTACACACTCAGTCTGTGTTTCTTCTTTTATGTGTCATGTCGCAGGTCTGCTGGCAGAAATTTCGTAAGAAATAAGTTGTACCTTTGTACCTATTTTGAAGATGTTAGTGTTCTTTTTAGGGTATGTGTACATGAATAATTAAAAACATCTTAACATTTTAATAGGATCCTTGTTACTTAAATGATAGTATTACTTAGCAATGTTCTTATTGTCTAATTATTTGGTAATAAACGTCATTAGGTATTTATTATGTATTATACACCGTAAACAAAAGGAAACATGAAAAATAAAAAAAAATACATAAACAGTGGTACCACGTTGCGCACGACAGTTTCTTCCAGGCAACCATTGGACGGAATGTCATGAGAATATAAGCATAGTGTACAGCTATAAACTAACAGACTTTTTATCTAACACGTTAAATGCTAAATATATGAACAAAAAGACTTAATATTAATCAGAAAACAATAACGAAAAAAGACAGCATTACATTGATGTTGATTGACATCTAATGGCTCCTTACCGCTTTTTTACACGAGATTAGATTTTTGTTTAAATAATTCAACGAACGCATAATCGGACCTATTATGACGACAAATACCTTACTGCATAAATGTCATTATTGTCTTTGATATCGACTCTTACGTCATTTTGACGTCAAACGCCGTAATGAATGAAAGGCCAATAATAAAGATGGCGTCTGTTTCGAATGGTATAATACCAAATCAAAACATATATTAAATTATTGGTAGCTTTTTGACGTATCTACAACAACTAATTGAAGAAGAACGTCTCTTAGAAATTCGTTATAGTTATTTTCCATGTTTTACTTCTTATGTCAAATACTTTTATCGATACTTTTACCTTTTACTTATTAAAAAAAAAAACTAAGATTTTTAAACGAAAGTATTTTTATTTACATCTTATTTGTATAAACTACATGATATCAGACATATAAACTATTGAATTTACATAATACCTTGGAAATTAAAATGGATATAATACTAGATATCTAATGTAATGCGCCTGGTAGACTTATTTTAAAAGTAACGATCAAAAAGAGGTTGTGGTGTGTGAGACCAGGAGGCGAAAATAATTTATAACGTTACTTAACAATACATACAAGTTATTAGTTATAAGTTCTAGCTCTTTCCTAAATAAAGTGGTTTAGTTTTCAGTTTCTTTAAAATTAGATGCAAAAAATATTATAAGCAAAGAACTTAAAAAAAAAATGTGCCGTTTTCTTAATTTATTTGGGGTCGGCGCACAATTTTTTTTCATCTATTCCACTTTATTAGCCATACTGCCATTCACAGATTTTTCTTTCATATTATCTCTTACGTAATCAATCCACCTTTTTTTCCTTTCCAGCCATTCACAATTAAATTCATCACTCATTTATTTACATGCATTTTATCTCTCCTCATTAAATGCCCACACCATCCTTAGCGAATCCATTGCATTTTTTTTCTGTTACTGCCATTTTGAAACTTCATCTAATATACTCATTCTTAACTTTATCCATTTATCGACCGAATCGAATTGACTAATAATAATACGTCACATTAATTATATTGATGAACTAAAATATTAATTAACCAGTGTCAGTACAGTTGTTATCAGTAAACAATATTGTTTTGTATTTTCCGCGACTACACTATTACATAGTCATATTTCGCTGGTAAAACTAAATTAAACCACATTGTATTTATAAAATTAACTTATTATTATTATAATAAATAAATATAATTTAGCTGTCTTGTCCTGTTATTGTAAACATGATACGGTGAGAAAAACCGCTTCACACATTTCTATAGGCTAGGACGTAATACACAATGTATTACATTTTTATTCCCAAATACATAGCAAATCTGATGTTCCGTTTCTCCTTTTCAAAAAAAGAGAAGTAGAACCACCTTATACAGCTCCAACTTCAACAATAACTTACTTCCGTAAATCTATGATTACCGCATTTTTGCTTTTCTTTTTTTGTAGATCTCATTTGTTTTTGCCTCATGCGAGGTACGAAACCGCGGCATACTATAAGGTTTCCGTAAAACTAATCAACACAAAAATTAGTCAATCACCGGTCAAATCTCATGTTAAACGCTGTGATTGGTTTTTAGTCTTTTGGTCAACAAATCACAGTCGTGATCAGTTGGTTTGACAACAGATTAAATTGATCAGCCTTTAAGGAAGAAGAAGGGGATAGTGTGGCGTGGTAAGTTGTCACACTTTGACAATCGCGCTAGTTTGTCTTAACGTCTTAGAATCTTATTTAATATGCTGTCAAACAAATTCTTGTAAGCCTGACGATATTCTTTCGACATCAACACATATATCAAGGGGTTTATGCAAGTCGCGGAATACTGCAACATATGAGCAAACACATTAGCAATGGGATGTAGCTTGTATTCCTTGTAAGCGATCCTTGTTATCATGATAGGCATATGAGTGACGCAGTGAGCTAGCATGATAGCTACTATTATTGTTCGAAGTTTCTTATCCCTTCTTGTAGGGACTTTCAATCTTACGTCCTTTCTTGTTAGTCTAAATGGTGCTTTAAAAAACTTGGCTATTGGCCTCTCTCTCTCTTCAGTCGGAGTGACAGCACTGCTATTTTGAATACTTCCCTCACAAGTTATACTGATCGAAGAAATCGAAGGTTCACAGGAGACGTACCGTTTTTCGGTCCTTAAAGCATTCGGTTGGTTGTCAGAAATTGGTACACGTCTTGGCGTGGGACCACATTGGGATTTCTCTGCCGTTGTCTTGACGATCCACCATATCCGAGTGTAACATAAAACGATGATCACATAAGGTCCCGCAAAAGCAAAACACAAAAAAAATGTTTTTGGAGATCTGTCGTGGGCGTCTCGGAGCATGGTGCAGAATCCTCCGTCTGGCTCCAGTTCAAATTGGCCATATATACCAAAGACAGATAGTATGAATATGCCGAAGGCTGATAGCCAAATGGTCAGTAACATTATTGATAAGTTTCTTCTTTTGTAAATTCTGGAAGGCCAAGTACACAGTATTGATTAGAGAGCGTTTGTCAATTTGAGGAAAAAATCACGAATTAAAACATCATGAAATGTTAGAATATAAAAGGCCACCACAGCAATTCAAGATTTTTAATTTCTATGTATACTTAAGCTTGTATAAATTGTAAAATGAATGAATTTCAATTAGCTGAATAAAGTAGACGTATCATATAGATGAAGAATACTAATGGAGAAAAACTGCTCTGATATGTGCAGTTGTGTATTTCAATAAAACTGAATTAATTTTAAGGATTAAATTCCTTCTGTTTTTCTTTCAAGTAGCTCGGATACAAATTCATAAATACCTCGTACTTACTTGGGATACAGCAAAGGATGGCATACCATAACATATCTGTTGATAGTGATGGCTAATATAGTGAAGATGGATACGGCATTGAGACCGTATTTTAAGAGGGGGTAGATGCGGCACATTACCACCCCGTGGGTCCAGTGCTTCTGGGAGAACGTAATCGCGGTCAATGGCAGGACCAGGATGCAAAACAACATCTCACAGATGTGGAGATTGACGATGAATATTGCTGTCGCATTCCGGAGCTGAAACAAGATGGTGCTAGATGTTTTATCATTTCCCGACGCGGACGCAGGCAACAGATGTGAGCGGCGCGTGGGGCAGGACGCACATGTGCCTTAAGACAAATTGACAGATACGATGCACTGTATCTTCCTTACTTGATCCTACATTCTTACATACAAATAAAGACTTAGAATCTAAGCATAAATCATATGACGGGCCTGTTGGTCTAGTGGTTAGTGACCCTGACTGCTAAACCGGAGGTCGTGGGTTCGATTCCCACCCAGGACGAATCTTTGTGTGATGAGCACGATCATTTGTTCTGTGTCTGGGTGTAATTTATGTATAATATGTATGTATTTAGAAATATATAAGTATGATTATCAGTTGTCTGGTTTCCATAGCACAGGCTCTGCCTAGTTTGGGATCAGATGACCGTGTGTGAGATGTCCCAAGATATTATTATTATTATATTGCTCAGTACACTGACTAATTTATTTATAAAATATTTATTATAATATCCGTGATTTATTAGTTTTACCGGCATAATATCTGTACGTCACTTGGGTCTCTTATTGAAAACTAGCACTGTAAGGCTGTATATAAAGCAGTTTCTCTGCATATAGTTAAATACCTATACACCTTTTGTTGGCGCAGCTTGTTAATTGTGGTGTCGGTTTTTAAAGATATATAAGGATTGTCTTATATATATATTACTTTATTTTATTTCAGTAACATACAAAACTCTGTGTTAGTATTTGTTTTTGTTGTCTTGCTGGCCAGTAAGGAAAAATGTCTTTTTTTTTCTGGACGTTATATCCCCAAGTGTGATAGTCGCGCATATGTGAAAGCGCATTGATAAATATTAAGTGTGTAAGTTGAAAATAGCTGGATGTCTGTTTGTATGCACTAAGGCGCACAAAAGTTCCTGTGCCTTATTTATTATCACTGTTGGAAATGAGTTTAGCATTCGTGCAAACTGCTGAGCAAATAATTGAACTGCTGGTAAGACACCTTTTTACGTTATGTTAATATTGCCAGTCAATCAAAAAAATCTTCAACAAAATAATGCAACTAACCTTCTTACACCTGGCGAGTGCTACTATAGTGGTAAGATTGCCAGGGATACCAATGACCATGAAAAACACACACGTCACTGAAGCGAAACATAGCAAAGGTTCCGGATAGTTTTGGAACAGATCAACCGCTGCAAGCTTTGCATCAGAATCATATTTTACAGAGGATTCACCAACACTTAAACTGTCGTTAGCAATCGCCATTATCCAACGCTCAAACAACACAGAAAAGTACAACTTTGTCTAGATCTCAAAATTTCTTATTCTCAAAGTAAGTAAGCATTTTCCAAAAATTTTGTAAATATTTATTTATTATATGCTACATTATAACATAAATCACTTTTGCTGATTAACTAAGCCGTTCTTGTATCTTGAGACTTTAGTTTAGACCAAAACCCTCACTGGTTTATTAAAAACATTGAAAATAAAAAGTAAAATTTAATTACATAAAAACTGAGTAACACTGGACATTGAAAATTTTCAGTGTGTCCTTAATGGTTCGGAAACGGTTACTGAACAAATTAGTTGGTTTCTTGTGCTATCGTAAAACAATTGTAATATGGTATTCACACAGGCATTTTCCTTGTGCGTCAATGTACAAGATTATATTGTTTTGTATCGCATTAGTGAATAATTTTATAGTGTTTATTAATTTTAGACTTCCAAACTACTTTATTTCGTACTTTTTCCTTAGGAACTTCTTTTTACTTAGGAAAATAACTTTTATGGCGTGTGATACAATGTTCAATGTTAAACAGCAGAATTCTTTACCTAAATAAATATCGCTTAATTAACCCAGCTATTTAAACAAAAATAAATATTTTCTAGTATCTGGCGCCGATTCTAAAATCGAATGTTTTAAAATACTCAATGATCGTTTAGCTTTCAGTGGTTTTCAGTGCTTAATAAAACCGTAATCAGCTAGCCAAAATGGTAACCACTAATAGAAATAATCGTGGTACTGTTGAAAATAACTTTTGTTAATAGAAATGATCTAATGGTTTATTGCTTCACCGCAACTAAATAATTCGCTCTTTATTAGCTAAGACGGTTTGTGTAACATCACGATCGAATAATATTTGAGAATAATATTTTTACTAGTATTAAAATGGTATCGAATTTAAAAACCATTTAAACGTTTATACAAATTGTGTAATTTAATATGCGCTTTTGTATTTATTTTTTAAATACATAAGATATTATGACAACACGAGTGGAAAAATCTGAATAAGTCTGAAGCACTCTTGGTGGTAATTCTCATTACCATCCTTGTTCGATAATAAATATCTTTATTAGTATGAACTGTATTACATAAAAGTTCACTTATACCAATAAGCAAGATTCTAAAACTATTCATAATAATCAAATACATTAATTGTTTTAATATTTCAGACATAAATTTGCCAAGTGCGTAAAAGCTATATATAAAAAATAAATAAATTAACACCGTCTTGTTGACACCTCGCGTTAACCAAGGGCTGGCAGTTGCACTTGGCACCTTGGACAGAGCATAAGCGTTGCTATACAATGTGGAAATGCGGCCAGTCTTTTGGGTACACGTCCAGTCGACAGTGATGTGGTTGAATTTTTTGACGCAATTTGTTTAGGATTTTAGGTTAAGAGTTTAGTTTTGTTTCAGGATATATAGTTAAGTATGTAAATGTTTAAAATATTAAACTAACGTAGAATAAAAATTACAACATACAACATTATACTGAAACATTTAATTTGCAGTCTACTAAAGCTAGAACTGCTGATGGGTTTGTAGTGGGAAGTCGTTGATAGATTTATCTGTGGGAGCAAAAAGAAAGCAGATTGCAAAGCTTGGAAGTCTATTCGGATGTATTCGACCGACACAGATTACTGCAGCGGTGTAACGCTTTGCTACTCCTGTTAATGACTTTGTATTTAATGCCGTTTACCTCTTGGATGCAAATTTTATACAAGGTATATTTATAGTTATGCAATAGCATAACTATAAATATACCTTATATAAAATTTATTAGATACACATGACAAACGAAAGCATTCCGCTTGTGACATCATTTTAAAAGTTTGGTTACAAAACCTAGGGGTGACATAATCACGAAATATGGATGTTAAAAGAGTTTGAGAAATACTTTACTTTTTAAAGAATAGGGATGTTGACTGGGTATGAAAAGTTAAAATCTATTTAGTCCGTCAGTTAGATAATAAAAAAAATATTAGACACGTATTTTTTCTTTTATCAAAACAATAAGAAATTACAAAGATACAGCGCTTTAAAGTTTCAGAGTGGGGGCTTATGACGCCTCGCCTTGGTAAAAATTGTAGCGAGGAGTGACGTCACGCGAAATTTCCGTTCTCTGTATTTTGATCATTTTTTTTGCAGGAAAAAAGAAAAAATACGTGTCCAATAAAATTCATTAATCTACCAGGCGGACATTAAAAAATAAAAAGGAAACATGCCTATTTGCGCAGAATGTATGGCTGGGAGCCAGTTGCAGGCCGACGCATTTAAACTGTTAAAAAGTTCGGTAATCAAGTTTTTTGTCAGGTGGTTTTAGTAGAGAGACTTCTAACTTATTTAGCCTGAAATAAATATTCATAATTTGCTAAGAAATATCTAATGACGTTTAGAATATTTTTAGGTAGCTTCAGTTTTGTTCGCTCTTTAGCTCCTTGTAAGAGCAGAGTCAAACATAAGAGCTTGCCATAAATCACATTAGACGTTAATACAGTTACGATAATATCATTTACGTTAGTTATAATTAATCCTATCAATATGTTGTAAGATATTACAACAATATATCAACATAATAAATTTCTTTTTTTTATGACAGATTTCTTTGTTGTTTTTATATATATATATATTACTAGCTGTCCCCCGCGACTTTGTTCGCGTGTTTTAGTTTCAACGGTTTTTCATTTTTGCAACATTTTCATTTATGCTCCGCTCCTATTGGTCGTAGCGTGATGTTATATAGTCTATAGCCTTCCTCAATAAACGGACTATCCAATACAAAAAGAATTATTCAAATTGAACCAGTAGTTCCTGAGATTAGCGCGTTCAAACAAACAAACAAACAAACAAACAAACAAACAAACAAACTCTTCAGCTTTATAATATTAGTATAGATATAATACTAAATCAACAGTGTTTAGTATCTACCATTAAAATTAACAAATGTTATAAAGCGTTTTTTTGGCAACTGTATTGAAATAATAATGTTCAATGTATCAAAATTAAAAAGAAGTAGATTCATACACCTTTTAAAGTGTCAAAAGCCTAGATTATTTAATGAACGCTTAGGGCACAGGGTCTGAACTAACGGTCTTACCCAGAACACCCAACAAGGTACAATATATACTTGGATATCAGTTCATAGCGTGCAGCACCAGGATTATGTAAACTGCAAGCTGGCATCGTATTGAGCCAGTTAGTGGCTCTTTAACAGAGTGTACGTCTGTTTGTGAAGGTACGGTAAGGAGATTAGGCCACGGTCACCGCGCAGCCCACAGCTTTCTGCCAAATGAGATGATTAGCTTAACACCGGCCTTGCGATGTTTGCTGTAGCCGACGCCATTTTGATTCAAGGTTTAATTAAATTTGTTTTCATTTGCTTGCGGCTTTTGTTTTCCTCAGTATTATGTTAATTTTTAATGTGTAGGTACGTGACGCGACTAAGCTTGTTTCACTACAGATAAAGGCATATATTTAAAAGCAACACAGGATATATCAAGGTTTGGCCAAATGTGGACAAAAAGATGCCCATTTATGGCAGTCAAATAATTATAAGGAATAGTTTGTTAAATTAATTAATATTAACTTCATAATAATTGAAATGAATATTATATAAACCTTTATGTTGAACTGATTAATATTCCAAACGTGTAATAAAGCTGAATAAGGCTGGGGAATTACGGCAACAAGCGATTATTCGTGGTGGGAATTGAGAAGCGTTTTAATTCTGATATTACTTACAATCCTTAATAAAGTTTTATTAAACGATAAAGGACAGTCACAGGGATCGTTTATTACTTGAAAATTACAGCACGTGTTATGATATAGTTGTATTACGCAAAAGTCAGAAATGTATATAAGTACTTAATCCTTTATATATATCAGATATCAGAGAAATAAACTCATATTTAATGTTTACGTTTTCTTACACTTTATGTACCTACACTATGTGTTAATAAGTTCACACATAGTGTAGGCACAACTGATTTTGACTGCACGGATAGTGAAGTGGTTTAGGTCACCAGGCCACTTACTATTATGTGTAACGTGCTGCGGGTTCGATCCCCGCATGGGACAAACATTTGTGTGATCTACAAGTGCTTGATCCAAGTATGGGTGTTCGTCGTGCATGTGAATTGAATGTTTGTAAAGTCCACGCGACACAAGGATTGGAATGCCTTAGCGCGGGAGTTTTTTTTATTTATTATTTATTAAGATAATGAATATATTTTTGTAGCTATATTTATGAAGCTGTAGTGTGTGACGTACCTTCTCCCAATATTGGTTAAAATAACTATTTAACTATAAGTTTGCTGTAAGAATATGCAGTATATGATCCGCATCCAAACGGACGACATGTTTACTTTTTTATTTTTATGCTTCAGCTGTACAAAATACAGGCAGTAACGGAAAAATGAAAATACGAAAAAACTGATACTTCCAAATAAGCAGCACCAAAAAAGTTTGCTCTTTCAAAATACAGCTTTGTACGTTTCATGATGACCGGTAAGACAAACGGAAACTAATATTTTTTTTGAAAATTGTCTAAATTTTTTGAATAGGTACTGCATTTATAATTCTGATTGCATGATATTAGTACCGAAAACTCAATAATCCTTGCATTTAGGGACCATTTTAAAATGCTTTGCATCTTTTTGCATAATTATTTTAATGTAAGTACCAAGACACGGTTAGGTCTGTGTATAGAATATTAAATTTTAATTGGTTACCCATCAATTTCCATAACCTGGGTAACCGTTGCTTAACCTTGAACTATTAACACAAAATTAGTCAATTTCCCTTCATAAATACAATATACATAGCTGACAACCAGTCTTAGTATGGAATACTGTGTGAGTAATTGGATCTTAACTATTCTTTTTTAATTGGTTAGATTTACTTTAACTTAGGAAAAACTGCAGGTTACATCAAAATCAGGTCAGCAGTTTTTAAGATATACCTTACTTTTGACATTTTTGTTACATTGAAGTCAGTTTATTTTTTCTAAATCACCATTGCCATTCTTGCAGTCATCCTTACATAATATAGGAACTACTTATTGGTTTAATGTTGGATGTATAATGTTGGATGGATGATTTTTATAAATACATTTTTTAAATCTAATAATTTAACAATACTTCATGTACTAAAAAAGTTTTAATAGGTGGTAAATAAAAAACGCATCAAAAAGGTCGTATTCACTAGATAGTAATGCGTCACCAACAAAATCCCGGCCCGGAATTGAGAGTAAGCCCCATGGATTTCCTTATCGCGTATTGGCGAAAATTTATAGAGTGTGAAAATTCTGTGTCTCGGGTCGTTGTGAAATGACAAACGTGACCCGACTGCAAGGTGAAACTTGCTTCCTTCAGGGACCGAGCCTGAAATGTGTGATGTTGTTGTATAAATTATGAGCAGTTCAAGTAGTGTACTGCAATTTTAACTGTAGATGACTACTTGGATTCTTTTTGACGTAGATTTATATTTGTTTTCTTTTAATTTTTGGATACTAATATTATGTATCAGGTCTGATACTATTAAGTTAAACTGTTTATAAGTACTATCTTAGATAATTTATAAAATACTAGCTTTTAAAACAACTTTTATGGTTTCAGTTTTTATTTTAACAGTCATTAATAGCACTTTGAAGTTTTCTTTTTCAGGTAATTTTATAAAAACTAAACGGTACGCACACAATATGATGTAGTATGGGGTAGTTTCTATTGAAATAGGTAAATGGTCATAGTTCCTGGAACTAACCCAAAAAGTGCCCGCTTGCAAAGCCAAACGGCTGTCCCTAAGCAAATATAAACTTTCGTGTCAAATTTCGCTTTGTTCGATACCCAACAGAATTTGAATTTTTAGAGAAGTGAACGAAATTACTGTTTTAAAATGTATGCCATTTTAAATGTTGCATAGTAAGTGTTTGAAACAGATTTCTGTTCGTGCTAGCTGAAAGATATATTGTGTGATTTTATGATTTATAAAATAATATCTAAAATGACGAACAAAGGGATTAGGTATTCATGCGGCAGTGTAGTATATAATACCTATAATTAAAAAGGTTTAAATTGCTTTTAGTGCACGCCTATAGCTTATATTCATATGCAAAAGAAATTATCAGCTATTGGTATGCTAGTTTACAGATCGAAAACAAAATAGCCGCAATAAAATATGACAAAATAGCTTTATAAACAAAACAAACAACAACTACATTTCGGGCTTTCGATTTAACGCAACATTTACCAATGTTTTAGCTTTTCCAAGACAAACGGCAAACATCAGAGTGACACAAAGTAGAGGAGAAGTGAATATACCCGCTATCCACATTACGGCGGCCATTATGTGCGGTTATAAAAGGGTCTAAGGGTGTGGTGAGCCTAACATGTCCCGCGGGAACATTATTTATGCTCGCGAAACGGGACAGTCCTAGTGTCCCAAGATGTTCCACCTAAAATATGGGCAACACCGCCCATCTGCGAAGAATAATGAGTGACCCAAATTTTCTGCTTTTGACAACTAATGCTAAAAATGTATAGACCAAAGGCTTAGAGAAAAATAAGTAAACTATAGAGTGCGCATATAGAAAGAAAAAAAAGAAAGAAAGAAAAACGTTTATTTGCGACAAATGCGACACATAAAAAAAATTACAAAAATCGATAAAGCTTACATACATTTGTGCAAAACGGCCAACGCTCAGCATATGCTGTGGTTCATGCTAGAGCAGAGCCTCAGCGCTGGTTTTCAGCGACGGCCGAGTATGAACTGTAGGCACTAGTGAGAACCAGTAAAAACAGAGCGCGCTGTTTTATTAAAACTATTTCAAAACAGAACTTTATATTACTATTACCCTAATAAATCGGAACTATCGATATTTTCGCATAAACATCTATCGTCGCACGGAAAATCACTTTAATCAGTAAACGAGCATAATAGTACTTACAGCAAAAAATTTGCTTACGCTCACGATGCGCGCACTCGTTGCTTGTCTATGTTAACTACAGACTAAAGGTCTCGTAAAGGTTTAATGTAAAAATTGAAGGTACGTACGAAAGATAAGGTAGTGTTTGAGTGTTGGATTGTTTGTAATCCAACTGTAAGAAGAAGTTTGAACGTTTGAATGCAGTCTCAGTGTATCTTTGTGACTATCATAACTTTAGTTAAATGAGCGAAGTGCGGCGGGCACATATGAAGCTGTGGTCTCAACTGTATCATAACTGCAACGGAGCTGTATTTAATCTTCATACTGCCGTTGGAGTGTTTTAGTACTTTCAGTGTTTTAGCTCTCTGCCATTATATAATTTGGGTAGTATCACAGAATTGTAGTACATTAGTTATTTATGTACACACAAAATTCACAAAACACAAACATGTAAGAAAAATTAGGTACAAAGGTACCGCTTATTTATTACGAAATTTGTGCTAGCAGATCTGCGATGGACACGTAAAAGAAGAAACACAGACACAGTGATTAGATTAATTTAATTTTGTGTTATATTATAAGAGGCATGTGGTTAATTTGAAACACTTGCCTACTTCTAAAAAATGTTTATTTTAAAAGGTGTTTCAAAACAAATTTTGTGACGCAGAAATATGTACAAATAAGAAGATTTTCATTCACGCGAAGAGACAACAAGACGTTTTACCAGATCTTTGAAAAAAGGTGTGCTCTCGGACACAATTTATTTGGGTTATTCAAAGCAATTCGCGGGCACGTGGTTTTCTGTATTAGCTATATTTGTTACTTATAACTTTTTTGTTTAAAGGTTTTTGTCAAACATTATGATGTTTCTATACCAAGTATGACATGATAAGTGGCTCTGTTTAGAACCATATTCTGTCTATCTAACCCTTTTAGAATTACGAACATGCCTGTTCCGTGGTCCGTCATGCTCCTAGGCTCCGATTTAATATTACCGAGTATTACTCTGGGGTAAACAGATGTAAAGCGACACTGGCACCGGCTAGTGAGTAATTAGTGAACCAAATGACCGCTTCAATCGGACACGCGACGAAAGTTTGCCTCAATGTGGACGTAATGCGGCCAATTGGTCAGAGACAGTCGGTTTGTTTACGGGAAGACTAATATAATAAAATTTTAAATTTACAATTTTACACAAACAATAAGAATAATCGTATTCTTGTTGTTTGTGTAAAATTGTAAAACTATTATATTTTCAACGCTTATTCGATCACACAAGAGTATCTTTATTAAAGTACTAGCGGTACCCCTTGGTTTTACCCGCGTATAATTTTTTGTTCTCATGGCTTATCCCGATTTTTTTATAGAGTCACTATGAATAGGATAAGTCTAGCTATTCGGGATGGAGACAAACCCAACAAATCATGAAAATCGGTCCACCTGGTCTTAAGTGATGAACAGTGTAACTTACCTTTGATTTATACATATATGTATATAGATTCTCACCAAGCTAAGTTATACTAGGGTTAATTATAAACAATATAACTAGTTTTGAGAGTAAGGATACGGACTTTAGCTTCAGGCAATACATAGAAATATGTAGTATATAGATGTAGTAGATGGTTTAATGTAAAATTTCATGAAACGCAACATAATTATTTCTTATGAACTTACAATTTTGCTTCTTCACTCAAAGGTTTGCTGATAGAGAACTCATTTTTGAGTCCAAACAAAACTTTCATCAATTCTTTTAAAGAATGTTTATGCAAAATTTGAAGTAGATTGGACCAAGGAATCAAGTTGTGTCGCATACAAACTTGGCCCCTGTTTTTCAGCTCGCCTATGTACATATAATTTATTATTATATTACTGTTTTATCTGTTACGTGTACATTATACAATTAAATTATAATTATGTCGGAGGGGTGCTGACTTGCGGCGAATGGAGTCGTACGTTCCAAGCAAAAATCGGCTATATCAGTCACCTAAGAGCAAATATCTGAAGCTCGAAGTAATTAGAAAAATGCTAAGTCGCTGTGGTCGAATACGGTCAGGATATATATTATTAGAATTAAATTAAATTTGGCATGTAAATATGTGCAATATATATACATCATAATTTACATAATAAAGCCTGTGCAATGGGAAGATAGAATAGTAATAAAAAATAATTAAATCCTGCTATTACAATGAAACCTTAGATAGGAACCTACCTGCACGTAAATGTGAATAAACATCCCATTCTTGCTACATGTAATCTAATTACGTACAAAAAACAGAATTAATCAAATCTCTTAGTTGCGATACAACAGAGGAAGGATTAGGCGGGAGCCGTCTCTGTTTACAAGTACGTGACGTCATTTCTCTCAGTTAATTCGTATCACCTGCCCTGAATGCTAAGTAAGACGTTGTAGCTGTTTTTCTTTACGGCTTACTTATTAAGGTTGTATACTGTTGTGTATAACCTTTTTATATTGTAGGTTTTAGGCAACTTTATTATTTTTAACCGACTTCCAAAAAGGAGGAGATTCTATGTTCCACTGGAGGAATTTACCAATTTCTCCGTCAATTATTGTAGATCGATTTTTTTTATTCTTTTTTTATTCGAAAGAGTGCCCAGCCAAATAGGTTATCAACGCGGACTTCACTTCGGCACCAATCCATTGACATTTAAGTAATTGCCAAGCAAATAGGCATTCGCTACCGTATTCAATGCGGCATCGATTTCAAAGTAAGTTAAAAATCCCGATTTTGCTTTTTTGTGGTTTAGGTAGGGAGATTTTGTTTGGTTCACCCGTTCTTGATTTTATAAATGGTGTAGCTAACCCGTATTTAGGGATGAATATAAAATATATAAATAAATATTATTATAATAGTATTTTTTTATTTTTACGCCTTAATAGTTTTAGGTAACGTTCATCACATTTTTGAAGAGTTTTGAAAAAGTATAACTAGACAGTCGTGTTATTTTTATTATTATTAGCCGTGATCGACCCACTGCAGGACAAAGGCTTCCCTATCTTCCTTCTATTTGGTGCGGGTGTGCGCTGTTACCACCAAAGATCTTAAGAATGAGTCAAGCTAATCTCGCTATCTCCTTCTGGACCTACCACGAGGTCTTTTGATATTCTGAAATATAAAAAAACTAGACAGTCACTTAAAAGTATTTTTAAACAAATAATAAATATAATTTTAATTAAAATGAAAATGAGAAAACTCCTCATATGTGCTTGTACTTCTTTTCACAGGTGACTGAATAGTATAAAGATTTTTTTCTCAGAAACGCAACGCGGCAAGCCACGCCGCCACAAAGTCTGCCGCCCACAACATGCTCGACCAGGACAAAAGGTGTAAAGTGAGGTGCATAGTTCCTGTACAATAGCTCCATTATACCAGATAATGGACGCTGAAGTATTCCAGAATTTGCTATTGTGTGGACGTGTTGCCGTTAATCTTAGATGGATTTTCATCTGTTGTTAGAAAAGGCTTTTTTATATTTATTCACGTGAATTATAAAAATCAGAAGTATGTTATAAAATACTCGTTAAAATGGTAGAGGCCCATATTCTAAAACAATAAAACCTATATACTTACTTAATATATAAAGTTGAAGAGTTTGTTTGTTTGTTTTTTTGTTTGTTTGAACGCGTTTATTAAGGAAGGCTATAAGCTATATAACATTACGCTGCCACCAAAAGGAGCGGAGCCTAAATGAAAAATGTTGCAAAAATGAAAAACCGTTTAAACTAAAATACGCGGACAAAATCGCGGGGGCAGTCAGTAATTAATAAAAATAATTTACTGAGTGGATATGAGACGCTAAATAATTCTCGTAATAGTGAATGGTATATTAACGCCATATAATAACATACCTAATAGATAAGGGTATAATTGTAACATACACGTAAAGGCGAGTTCAGTCATCAATAAATTATACAACACAAAAACGTCCTCAAAACACGAACGTATTTAATTTTCACATGAAAAATTAAAACGAACTGGATGCCACAGCACTAGCCGCGCAATATTTATTGTTTTACATTTCTATGTAAATTGTTTATTATTATCCTTTTACGTGACGTAATAAAAAATATAACGACATTGTGTTCCTGAGTATTCGTGAAATTTTAAATGTAAAGAGTTCTGGAAGCACGGTTCTCGGTGTAAACCACGACGCGAGCCGGAAAGCGACTTGGCGTACATTTGGCAATAAAAATAAAAATATGTACAGCTCTACAATGGGATTCCATAGAACTTACCTTAGTTCTGTGAATGCGGAATGAATTTAAATATTTTTAGACGTTACTTTGTAATATTATGCCCGCTTTCCACTTTGGGTGTTGCTATGGAGTATTGCGTGCATCTTTGTGTCAAATCGTGGAGATAGACCAGTACACTACATCTTGTAAAATTATTATAAATAAATCTAATTCTGTAGATTTTTGATCTGATTCTGCGAAAACTCCGGAACATTACGTAGGTATTGACAATGAAGTAAGTGTACTGAAGGCCTCAGAGGTCTTAGAGCATACATAGACAAGCATAGAGTGCGCGCATCGCTAGCAGCCCGTTGTGCCGAGCGTAAGCAAATTTTTAGCTGAAAGTACGATGTCGTTTACTGATTTAAGTGATTTTTCGTAAGACGACAGCTGATGTTTATGCGAAAATATCGATGCTTCCGTTAACATAGGGTTATATTATATTTTGAGATAGTTTTAATAAACGCGCCCTGTTTTGACACTAATTTAACGATTTCATACTAGTGCCTACAGATCATACTCGATATGCGCACTCTATAGTATACTTATTTTGACTCTAAGGTTCAACGCTTGTCACGCATTTGTGAGAGGCTAATACCAAAAAGTTTTTAATTTTAGGTATTTTTTAAACTCTCTTTTTGATATATCTGTGCGTGTCATGTGACAGTTGCAATAGGTTATAGTTTATTTTGTATTACTTTACACTTAATTTTAATTTACTTTACTACAATGTTTGTCAATAAATATGACTTCAAAGATTAAATGCTGTGAAGTGGACAATGTGTTTGGCTACTCCCTACAGCAAGGCATTGTGTTTGTTGGAATTTCTACTTTAGTAAGTAAAAGTATACGTACAAGTAATAATTTATTTCAATTGCATATTTCTGTAGCGTGCTTATCAACTGTTAATCATACAGTTTATTTAAACCAAGCGTTATTTTAAGCATTACTTTGTATGAGTTTACGTATACCTATCAAATATTTTGTAGTTTTATTCATAGCAATGTCGCAATGCCAATTATAGTTCATAAACACTCTATAACAACTTTTTTGTTTAACTGAATATTATTGTTAGAGCTGAGTGCTTGCTCAAGTAAGTAAGTTTATTAAAATGATTTATATAAACGTGTTTTTAGCCTTACTTTGAGTACAGTGTCATATCTATTTCTTCGCTCTCCTAGTGACAAAATACAACACACATAAATATGATAGCAATTTAAATAGATCTCTTAAAGGTGACCAGGTCTATTCGAGTGTATGCATTGCTGTATAGAAGACTGTTTAATCCTATGAATAATTGTAGAAGGTTTTTTAAAACCACTAACTTTTTAGCAGCTGGATATCTGGACAATACATACAATAGAACACTTTAGCTTCCAGTGATAAGAGTCATTTTTCATTAAAACATTTCAGGTAATATCAGTAGTAGCACTTCTCTCGTCGCTTACTGTCCTGGGCCTGATGGCGTCAACAGAGAAGCATTACAACACCGACTCCATGCAAGCTATGGACATGATATTTGCCCTTTTCTGCACAAGCACATCTATGTACCAGATTGTCATATCTATTATGCTGTTATGGTTCAGTGTGTGGGTAAATATATGTAATTATTTAAGAGGTTTTGGTTCGTTAAAGTAAATAATAATTGGCGTTGCAAAATTTAATTGTAGAAATAATAAGTAATTATTTAATAGAAGAAATAATAAATTTTGCAACGCCTTCTAGATGACTGATTAAAACCAAAATAGGTTGAAGATTTTAATGATTTATGCTTTATAGTCTACATAATTATTTCACCTATTTTTCATGATTTCTATTAATAAAAAGTTTTATCTAAATCCGTTCTGTTGCCGCTGTGGAAACAAGACGCTGCCGCTGGTACGCGCAGTGTAGTGCGCCGTCTCGCTTCCGCAACGGCAAGAATTTCTAAGAGTTCATGGTACCTACAGGTATAGGTGGTTACAAATAATATAGGTATCTTTAAAACTTTCACTTATTCAGCATTGACACTTCAATTTAAATCTATCAAAGTATTTATGTTAAAGGTAGACTGTAAACTAATTTGCATATGATCGTTTAAATGTTGACGTTGTGTGTGTGACCGCGCTTTTGACTGCACATGTTATTTGAATCTCATTATTCAGGAGATAATATAATTAGGGTATTAATTGCTAAAAAATACTAATTTAGTGTTATCCTAACAATATTTATATGTTTAAATTAAAGCTGTTTTACATCTACATGTTTTATTCTAGTAAAATTTATTTCCAAAATGGATTTGTCGAAAAAATGTTATTATATTTACAAAACTGTCTGCTTTTTGTGGAAGCTTTGGCGAAATAGGTTCAATGTTTGTTTTCAGATATTAGTCCGTTTTCATGCAAATCGCGTTTAAATCCTAAAAACATCAACATCATACGCACGTCATGGAAACTGACATAATGCCTGCAGTGTGTGTATGTACATCAGTTTGAATTGTGATATGCGTTATTGTGCATAAGTATTGTAACACCTATACCTAGAGATATGTTATGTACCTCCATGAAATATACAAATAAACAATATATAGGTACTACACATAATCATAATGAAAAATTAAAATCATAAGCTCGCTACTCATATCATTTTACATGTACAATACCTACAATAACAAAATTAAAACTAGAATTAAAATAATCAACATAATATATTTTATCTTTGTTTATTGTGTCACCTTAAAGATTTTCACGGGGTACGAGCGCTGTTCTTAGTTGATATCGCTATTTATGATACCGTTAGTAGCTTGTAAGAAAAATAAGAATAACACCACGTCCATAAAACATAACCTCATTGATATGTTGATTCACGAGGATATATACGAGGATATTATATAGACAGGAAAAACTGCAGACACACAGGCAACACAGCACTGTGTGTCTGCTGCCACAGACAGGGAAAACTGCATCAAAACCCGCTGCGTGATTCAGGAGGAGGAGACATGCTACACTATTGTGTAGCGTTTTTCTCTCTGCCTAGCGTTTTTCCAAGCTATGTTGGGGTCGGCTTCCAGTCTTACCAGATTCAGCTGAATACCGCATTTTGTATGAAGCGACTGCCTATCTGACCTCAACAACCCATTTTACTGGGTAACACAGAATTCCAAAGTAAGACTGGTTTTAGAATATATGTATTATTGTGTTCTTAATGTTAAACCTTATTCCGTAGCACAAAGGAATGCCTTTCGTGCTGACGCTGTGGTATGGGTCGCACTTGTCGATCCTGCCGCTTTACTGCTTCATGTTCACAGCGAGGACTATCATCTTGTACAACGCGAGATTCACCGTGTCAGCGCTATTAACAGCCATCGCGGGTATCCTGTTCAAAGGTAATTGGGAATTAAATTAAAATAACTGTGTAAGAATTAGTATTGACAGTTACAGCGTCTAATTTAAAGGAAGGGGGACCTTTGTCCCGCAGTTGGATTGTAAGCTGCATAAAATGAACTTTTTGAAGGTTCAAGCAATAATTTATTTGCTAAAGCTAGTCTAGGTAGACTTGACTTTAAAAATATGTGTAGTAGGTAGGACACGCAGGTAGGTGGGACAAGTGCCTTATAAAGAACTGGTCCACATTCGCTCATGTAGAAAAGAATGGAGAGAAGTAGAAGGACGCTTTTTCCCAGAAGTGAGACAACAAAAAACAAGGAGCGGCTAAATATATATAATAATGCGAAATATCTCAAAAACATTAAGAGTTCCTGCTACTACAGCCTAGATAAATTGTAAGGACCTGGCTAAAGATTCAACTCCTGCACGGTCGGTGGCTTTGAACACGTTAACAGAATAGCAAAAATAATCGATTTTAACTAAAAGTTATATTAAGCCACACACAATAAATGAGAAGTAATACTAACGTTCGCGCGCCTACGCTCGGCTAAAACGGCTCGCTAAAAATTCAAGTGAGCTAGTTTGTGCGCGCCGAGCGCAGTAGCCGCGCGAGCCATTGTTTTGAATTAGTCGCGCGTAATGGACACGTGGCTTTATGTAACGCTTTGTTTCATAAACTCTTTTTTCTACCTAATAACCTACCGTATATTAGATTTACGAGGTACTACTATTATGCAAGCTTTGTTGTATATAAAGATAGACTCAATGTGGCCTTATAACTTTATTCAAAAGTCGAAAAATAAATATAAAATATTTTACATCCATTTTTTAAAAGTGTCTCAATTAGATTCTGTAGTGCTAATAAACCACAAAAAAGCACCAAATTTCTATTCAAACGATAAGTGTCAAATTTCGCGCTTAATTTTACGAAAACGCTGAATGCAGTGGACGCCATATTGCTCTGTGGGCATAACGTCCGTTGGCTGGGTAAACAAAGCAAATACGCTGATCAGGTTGACACTGACACTTTTTTGTTTACACCGCCGTATGACGTAATAACATGGCGGCTACTATTTCATGGTTTAAAAGCAGATTAAAAAACTGGAAACTTTGAATTTAATTATAAAATTTATTTTGTTATTTTATGAACTAAAACTAACATTTTCCGACTGCTTTATGCCTAAGCTATCTCCATAATATATATTTTTAGTTTTTTTTTTATATGGAGTAAAATACCCTATGGGGAGATTACATAACATGTTTATTTTTATTCTTTTCAGGAGTTTTTATTTACTTTACGATAATCGTCAACAGCTACATAAATTCACTCGACACTAACGTTGTATATTTTTAGTGATGTAACTGTAAGAAGATATTCTTTGAAATACCAACATAATAATCTGATGTAAATTTGTCTGCCCAGTAGATTTTGAGAATCGAAATGCCAAAAATTACAAATTTATTATGTTACATCCTAAATGGTAATTAATAATCAGATTATTTATTGCAAAGATGGTAAGTTGTTGCGGGTATGGCATACACCTTTGCAGGTCAGAGTTATATGAAAGATTGGAAGGTTATAGATGTACTCTAGTGTTTTGTACATAATATATTATTTATTTTTTGATAATTTATTTTCTATTTATATTATTTAATACATTTTATGAACACATTTTGTTCAATATTGTAAATACGGAAATAATTTTGACAACTTTTTAAATAATAAATCTTTATATTAAAAATCTTTCTTTCATTTGAAATTCGAGCAATGATAAACTTAATTAAAACATTCAACTGTTAATGAAGACCATCTCAATTTATTTAACGGAGGACTAGAACAGAATTCGTTTATTAATTGAGCAAATACTGAGTTTAAAACCCTCTCTGTAAACTCAAGTTAAAAGTCTTGGAATGATCAAAGACTTAAATTAAGTGCCTAATCTTTTGCTTACAAGATTATGTAGATGGAGACGGGGAAAAATTTGTAAAGAGTATTTTGTGATGTAATTTAGTTTGTCTTCAATCATATCAACTAGCACTTATTCACGACTTTGACTGCGCAACTTGTGTAGATATTTTTACTGATTGTGTAATAAAAAATAGCCTCTGAAATGCTCTAATGGATAAGCTATAATACATTTAAGTTTTATCAGAATCCACTTATTATTATATTTTGCGTGAACGAGTAATACATTTACATTTATCACACATTTACAACAAGTGTTATAAAATAGGCTACCAATATCCTGTTATAACGAAGGCAAACTGTGAATTTGTATGTAGGTACCTAAATACAATAATACTGTTAAAATGGATTTAACAAACGACATACAAAAGAAAAGGAAACTTATACTAAGTCGAAATGTTCTTTAAGATTCTAGAAGCATGGTCCTTAAAATCTTAAGGGTCCGTTTACACAGACCTGGTCGGAGAGGAGAGTAATTATTATAGCATTTAAAAAAGCGTTTTGTGGGCATTAAAATAAGGTTCATTTTCACATTTCACTTCCTTTTAAATGAGAATGCCCACCGCGCTCAGTGTGAATTGTAAAAATCAATCTTATTCCAATTACGTAAAACTCTTTTTCCAGCGCGATAAAAAATGTACTCTCTTCTCCGACCTGGTTTGTGTGAACGGATCTTAAGGCATCACGTATGGCAATAAGTTGTACTGTAGTAATCTTAGTGCGAGCCCGTGTTTGGCACTCACACTATCAAGCGTTGCCAAACGTGCAATTAACTTTAATATGCAATTGATGTTTCGAATATTTTGTATTAAGGATATATGAAACACTCGTGATGTGGAATGCTTGATTAATTTTATATTTCTTGACCATCTTCTGCCTAGCCTTTTCCCAAGCTATGTTGAGGTCGGCTTCCAGTCTTACCGGATTCAGCTGAATACCACATTTCACATGGAGCGACTGCCTATCAGAGCTCCACAACCCATTTTACTTGGAACACATTTATTCAAAGTAAGACTGGTTAGCTTAGCTTAACATGCTTTCCGAGGCACGGAGGAATCTCGATATGCTTACAAATGGTCACCCATCCACGGACCAACCGCGGTGAGCGCGGCTTAACCTGCATTATCGGTCAAACCACTGGCTTACACTTAGCCGCAACCCCCTCTTTTTTTAAGTAAGTACAAGCTATCAATTGACAAATTTGAAAAGGGATAATAGATGTTTATAAGAATTTATTTATACAAATGTTTTTTTTAGCCTGAGTGCAGGTTTTTTCTACTTTACCGGACTGTATTTATTACCTAGTCACTGTCTGCCAGTCACTTCGGCTTTCAATTAAAAGTTAGAACAGAGGACACAAAAAACTACCTATACTAATTCGATAATGGTTTTGTATTGCAAACTACCAATATGTTTATTTCATTTTAGTTTCCTCCTTTATGTAGTTGACTGTAGGGATGTTTCCTGGGTATGAAAAGTTAAAATCTATTGAGTCCGTCAGTTAGATAATAAAAAAATATTAGACACGTATTTTTTCTTTTATCAAAACAATAAAAAAATACAAAGATTACACCGCTTTAAAGTTTCGGAGTGGGGGCTTATGACGCCACGCCTCGCTAAAAATCGTAGCGAGGAGTGACGTCACGCGTAATTTCCGTTCTCTGTATTTTGATCATTTTTTGTTTGCAGGAAAAAAAAAAAAGGTGTCCAATAAAATTCATTAATCTACAAGAAGGACATTAAAAAAAAATTAGGAAACATGCCTCAGTCTTTTGTTTTTTTAATAGGGTTATATGCAGTAAGGGTCAATTAACACTAGCACAGAGTCGAAGCGTTAATGTTAATGTTCCATGCTTATATTTCTTCGGAGTTAAAAAAAAGTAATAATTGAATTCACATTATTTACATTGTAAAGAATTTGACGCTTCGATGCGTTTTGATACGTTTCGACTCTGAGCTCGTATAAATTAACCCTAAGGATTATAATTACAAACCATTGAATTACTTCCTTAAGGAACTATAACCCTTAGTGCACAAACACAACAGTACAATTTCTTCCGTGCTATAATCGTAAATCGCGTGATGTTTCACAGCTGCAGCGCTAAATTTGAAAGCGCGGTGTAATCAACGTTAGAACGCTGAAATCTTGAGGCGTGCGTATTTGGGAGCGACGTTCTATCTCAGCTCAATGCATCAGCGGCAAGCAATTAAGATGGGCCGCGAAATACGCGCGAAGCGGGATTATTTTACTAATAATTAAATTAAATAATTATTAAAGACTTGAAATTTTAAAAGTCAATCGACGATCAGAAAAAAAAGCAGGTTTACTTTCCTTAAGAAAAGGTATTTTTCTTGTTGGGCACGATAGGTTCGTATGACATACAAAGAAGATTATTATCATCGGCGTCAACACAATATTCTGTATGTATAAAATTAAATAAAAGATTAGTTAACACGAAAAAAAATACACACATATACAGAAAGTTACTTCGTCGCATAAATCCTATCAATCTTTGATCTACTTTATCCGTTAAATTAGGCCAGAATAAAACTATGTCGGCAATTTGTGGTGTGCACATAAAAACCTCTTAAACTTAATTCTGCACTAAAACGTGTACACGTCACAGATTGGACGTTTCCCTTATGACGTCATTACCGTTACGTTAGTAGATGCTTGTAGCTCGGCGTTACGAGCAATCTAACGCGGATGACGTCAGCTAGGGATGTCACCTCATGTTTAGTGTTATTTAGAATTAATTACTTTGACTGACCTAATTTTTAACTATTGTTTCTATAGTTCAAAATCTGAGTTGACAATGAGATATGAAAACTTTTTTAAATCAAATTTCTTTACTTAGTTTTTTCCCTGGCTATGTAGGTACGGCGCAGGACCGTGAGTTGTGGCGATCCTTGGAGGAGGCCTATGATCAGCAGTGGACGTCTTTCGGCTGATATGATGATGATGATGATGATGATGATGATGTAGGTAAACTAAAACACGGTCTTTTTTATATTTAAAAAGTCTAAATTGTTATAATTTTATCCACCAGGTACTAAGTAGGTACCTAACTAAGTCATATAATATGTTCAATTTCCGTCGACCAACATGTTGTCTATTGTATTTAATTGCTTATTAGCAATTTGTTGTGCACATTAATCTTCTTCAATATTTATTTTAGTTGTTAAGTTATAAATCAAAGAAAACCTAGTGGTAACCCTAGTTTAAGTTCACGGCGCGTCTGCTCGTGGCTTATTTTAGTATAACGTGTTGTATGTATAACATAGATTGCACGGGGAAATTGACTAGACTAATGAAAATTGTTAATTGAGGCACCTAATAATGTTATCGACTCTAATAATAATGAATATTGCAAACATATACTTAGAACTCTCCTACTACCTTTGAAGTTTCTCATTTATAATAAAAAGTTATAAGAGCCTACACACACCATGTTTATTTAATTTCGAAACAAACGCGAGTCAGACAAATACAGTCACAAACAAACTGCTATGTGGAATAAATAAAAAACGCGGTGAGCAATCAATCGTGCTTAGGCTCTTAGACGTCGATGCATTTTGGTGTTTTCATTCTTATTTTCTATGAAAAAAAAAAAATGATTTACTTTGGAGTGGGTTTTTAACTTTTGACCTTTTCCACAATAGTAAAACTATTTTGAGAATTCTTTTATTTCTTAGACTGTGGAGTGTGGGCGTCAAACAGGTATACAAGGACAATTGTGTGGGCTTTAAATAAATAGCATTTTGGCAAACCAAATTGAATACTTTTATATGCCAATTTGTTACTCAAATATACCGAAAAAGAAAACATAAATATTATATTTTTCTCTCTTTTTTAGTTTTCTTTTATGCCATTTGCCATATAGCCTGCGGTAGATTAGCCTTTCAAAACCATAAAACTGAGGTACAAAGAAGTTTTTAAAGCTGATTTCATGTGTCCTGTCGCTTTGGCAAAATCCTGGTAGATGACACCAATAAAATTAATAATTCCATTAATTGTACCTACGTACAGGACATCAAAATAGTGTGCTACGTTCTACTAATTTCATGAATTTAAGAGCAACAATGTCACAGATTCGGAATCCTAGTGCATTCAACAGTACGATGGTCGAAGCGCATTATACTCGAATATTTGGTATGCACGAATTTTCACATTTGTACACACAGATGGAACGTTTTGTTTATGCATAAGCCTTTTGCATATTCCACTTGGCAGAACGACGTGTGGGCAATTCGGTCGATTTAGACATTCGGCCAAATGTTTGAATAATAAATGCCGCGGAAATACACTATGTATTGCCATTGTGATGGTTTTTATGCAATCAGCAACCTGTTTGCGACTTCTGTGACGTTTCCAGTTTTTGTCGAAATTGTTGATTAAGACAGCAAGTGGAACTATTTTTGTTTTGAGTACTTTAAGATTTATTTTAATTAGTTATACGAATTTTAGTACCTACGTTGTTCTTCTTCGTCGTTACAGTCTTGACAGAGTGATCGTGGTCGTCACATCTTGGGGGTTACTTTTGAATATATTTCAATTATAATGCAATGCCAATGCAATAATGTTATTCATTTAGCAGGCACATAAACAACACACAGTACAATAAATACTGTCTAATGTTTAGATCCCAGCTGGTACTTTCAATTGACAGTATTTAAGAAAACAAAACTGAGTCACGTGTCCGTTAAACTTATATCAATTTTACATTGTCATTGTCTTGGAATTAAAATTAATTGAAGAGTAAGGGCCCTGGTATTTTTCTCATAGTTTTCTGCACATTTTAGTACAATGTAGCAAAAGTATTCTGGATAATATAAATCATATTTTAGAACATCTTCCGGAAGAGTATGATCCAGTTTTGATATAGTAAAGTTTTTTTTTTCTCTTTACCTAACTAAGCACTACACTGAATAATTATTACAGATAAGATTTTCCTATAGTTTACATAAAATGGTATAGTTAATATTTTTCATACAAAACAATGGGGATGACGAAGCGATAAAATTTATATCAGTAATTTGTTGAATAACCAACCGGCCAAAAAATTGTTCATATTCATGAATTTTTATATACAGCATCATAAAATAGATGCTATAACTAACACATGTTAGGATTATAGAGATTAATATGCGGACAAACCCAGCTTTACGAGCAAGCGACCGTTCCGCTGATGAATTGGTCTGTGCAAAAATTGTTTACGACGATATCGTTTTGTCGCAAATGTCAAATAAAATTTACGTTTATTTCGCGCGTATTTTTTTACTACTATTGTCATAAAAATTGGGATTTTCCGTTTTTTTCCGATTTATATTTCAATCGTAAGTCTTCTATATTTTCATGCGATTCTGACAATATAGTGGATACTCACTGTTTGTCAACACAGTGAACCAGAACTAATTGCAAGGCTCTGACGAGCAGATCTGTAGACAAAGAAAAAATTCATGTGTCAATTGTATTTAAATTTAATATCAAAATATACAAAATATTTCATGCTATTGTCAAATAAAACATACGACATCTCCGACTCGCACTCTCTTTACCGTAGGCATACGGTGGCATAGTAGGTATATGTAGCAGTAGCTATTTATACAGTGCACGCAACGGAACCTCCCAAAGAGAATATTTTTCCCGATTTTTGCTACATTTTTCATTGATGCTTCGCTCCTATTGGTCGTAGCGTGATGTTATATGGGCTTTTCTCGATAAATAGACTATTCAACACAAAAAGATTTTTTAAATTCTTTCTCTCTTCAACCAAACTTTTCAGCTTTGTAATAATAAAATATAGATGAAGAAACGACGAGTTGACTGTATAATAGTTTAATACCTTAGAACTATTATCTATCCACTATCAACCACAATTTTCAGTACCTATATCAGTCGTTGATGATGAACTGGTGTATTCTAGCTATTGTAAACAATGTTTAAATGATAATTTTGAATTCAGATTCCATATTCAGGTTCTAGATAAAGCAAGATGGTGGTACCAGCTATCGATTTCATTAATCTTGATGAATTCCTAGTGAGATGTCTGACCTCCGGAATAAGCACTACAATATGTATGAATCAATTGTGAGAACGTTCGCATACCGTCATCACCATTTATAATAGAGCAGGCCGACGGCCATTAGTGAAGATAGGCTTTCTGTGTAAACTACTGTTTAGGATTTAGGTATTGCCTACGACACAAATTAATAACCAATTTATCTGTAGTGTCGATACTAGAGATAGAAATTGTATATACCTAAGCGCCATATGTCAAGTACTTCAAATTCCAATTTTGATAGTAATGAAGCTTAAAAAGTAAGTTTTGAGGCTGTCATTATTATATCATACAGTGTAGCTACGAGTAGTAACGATTTACAAAAAATTGTGAAGGTTAAAATAACTTTATTAATGGGAAAGGGTTAACAAAAATGCCTCTTATATGCCTCTGGAGACTGCAGTTGCCGAAAATGCCAAAAGCAGCAGTCAGTATATTAGATTTGATAAACCACAGATCCTCACTAAAGAACGCAAGAGGAGATGGCTGGCAGATATCACCTACTTGGGAACCAATAATGCACAAACTTAAAATCAAACTCACGAGTAGCGTTGCAAGGCCTCAAGACAGAGTGAGCTTATATTGCGTCGGTCACAATATAATTAATTAATTTAGTAGTTTTATTTCAATACCTAACATTCGCGTAAACCTCAGAAAGCATTATGCCTCAAAAGTTTTTGTTTGTCATAATTCCGGTGTCAGTAAGGGGATTTCTTATTTTTTTATTATATTTTTAGATGTACCTACTGTTAGTAATTACTGTGCAAATGCTAATGATCTATACTTTCTTTCCACTCTAAACACCGGTTAATTTGATCAAATATTTAAATGGATGATTCTACAGTTTCATGTTCGTTAACAAAGGCATTATAGCTAAATGTTGTGAAGTGATTATTATCTTAGTTGGGGACTAAGCCTTACATGCGGAAAGGCCCATGTCATCAAGATTTATGACATACCTTAAACTTAGAGGACTCGCTGAATAGTTTGGAAGACGTCTATTAAATTTATAGCTATTTCTGCGATGCATAGATCCATCCATATGTATAAGTTGGACTAACAAAATATCAAATGGTGTAACTGGTCAATAGGTTGTTAAAAGGATGGAAGACAGGAATTATTGAACGAAACTTTTAAATTACTGCATAATTATTATAAATCAAATGATACAAAATAATGTTGCATTCTATTGCACTACGTCTTGGAAACAGTCGTGAAGCTCAATTCAAGACGCGTAACAAAATTAACACATCTTCGCTTTTGAATAATTAATATTATTGTCTGATGTTATTTGCCTCTCAATATAATTTACAGTGTACTAATTGCCATTACGTCAATTACCATCCATCTAATTCTTGGTAATAGGTATGTTATATGCATGGTTTGGTAAGCCGATTATAGCAGAAATTAACACCGTGTGTCGCATGCGTCCTATTTACATACCTACATACATTATTAGAGAAATAGGTAAGCAGACATATTTTTCAATACTGTGTAAATAATGTATTCAATCATATCTATATAAAGCTGAAGTGTTTGTTTGTTTGTTTGAACGCGCTAATCTCTGGAACTACTGGTCCTATTTGAAAAATTCTTTCAGTGTCGTTCTTTCAGTGTTGGATAGCCTATTTATTGAGGAAGCTATATAACATTACACTGCGACCAAAAGGAGCGGAACATAAATGAAAAATGTTGCAAAAATGAAAAACCGTTGATACTAAAACACGCGGTTAAAGTCGCGGGGGACAGATAGTATTATAAAAGTTTGAAATAGATTAATTTAACTTTATTTATTTTATTTTCTGTTTCAAACCTCTGTTTTGCGTACTGAGACAATCTTCTGGCTAGCCTTTTCCGAAGCTAGTTTGGAATCGGTTTCTAGACTTATAGGATTCAGCTGAATACTTTATATTACATGGAGTGACTATCTGACCTTCACAACACATTTTACCGGTTTTCAGAATTGTAATGACTAACGCCTGATTCCTATATTAAAACACGATTCTTTTGCTAACGGACGGTAGCATTTTCTAATCAAAACGAAGTAAATTCTATCTTTCGTAAACAAAACGAATAGATTTTTGAATATAGGAACTGGTTATTAGAGACTGCCAAATATCAACGTATGCCAGGAATACACAACATATTAACAAAATTATAATAATATTAAATTCGGAAATTAAAAATATAATATAAAAATTAAAGGTATGTACTGAAGCGAAGTCACGGAAAACCGTTGGGTACTGATGAATGTGATGTAGATTTTGTAAAAAAATACATATATATTTTACTAAATAGATTTTTTTGCATGAGCTTTTGTTTTCACCAGTTGTTTGTTAAAAATATATTAGTTATCAACATTGCGCAGCTTCTAAAGCGATTTTATAGGGGCTGTTATAATACTGGCATTCAAAATATATATACCAACTTCGCTGTATAAAATGCAGCTATGGCTCCGAGCTATGTATATTTATGATGACATGATAATAATATTTTGTACCGAAACAGATTGTGCTCAATACACATTTATCGAATGATTTACTAAACATCTTCAGGGATTTAACGTTTCATTATTGAAACAGACTGACGGTACATGTGGATGTAATGTCGGTTCTGGGGCGTTTTTCATTTAATTTCCGCCGTAATGACGTCATAAATTACAAACCACTGTTATCTTTTCCCCACTTTTAAAATTAAACTCGCTTTTTTAAATGTACGTCCGTTTTACGCAGTGCATTATGAGTTTTATTATTTATCTTTTGAATTGAAAAAGGTTGAATTAATGTCCATGGCTATTAAGATTTTAAAACACTCAGGCATAGATAAAACAAAGCATATCCGATGCAAAATCATTAATTTTCTTTTCATAAAAATCCGATATTATGGGATGCATAATACTTTTTTAATATCTTTTGTGCATAATATGTTACATGGTAGTTCAATTTTCAAGCGCAGTCACAAGCAATATTGCTCGCAAGGTGATAAAAAATGGTTCTATTAACAACGGCAAAGGTGTCAAAGGTTGCGAGTATAAATGCCATTCTTTTTAGAATCATTCGCTATCTTTATGATGAACTTTATGATACCTACATGTGCAATAGGTATGAAAATAAAAAAAGAGCGTTAAAACTTGTATTAAAATGATTAGCCGTTTATTTTTTTTATGTTTCAATATTTCGATTCATATTTAGAGTTTTGCACGCCAGCCCAATTGCATAAATTACCTTCATATCATACTAATACCAGTTGCAAAATAAGAAAACTGTTCCTTTTATCAAATTGCTTGAAACAATAAGCTTTACAATATCAGTTACTCATACAATTCAATAAGTTTGAGTATAAGCTACATGTAAGTTTGTAACATAAATCTAAGTTAGTCACCGCGGGGTGCGCCCCACTCAATCTAGTCGCTTCGCCTATTGGTCACCCTTATAAGATGAAATTACATGAGATAGTACTCCCAAACCTTATCTTATGGTGATTTTGAAGACGTATAATTTATGTTATTGTTTAGATATCGCTTTGGATGACATTATTTATGCTATTGCTCTTTTATTGCCATTATAGGGTATTGTGTAGTCATTTGTTTATTTATTGGTCTTTTAATCTTAAGTGTGTTGTTTATCGGTGTTCATGTAACTGTGTTGCAATCATTTCAGAACTCATCAGTGGAGAACTATGAATTTAATGTTGAAGAAAAAATATGTTTGTTCGTGTGTGCATGTGCACTAACCTCAGAGTATACATATACAAGCATAGAGTGCGCGCATCGCTGGTAGCCCGTTGGGCCGAGTGTAAGCAAATTTTTTGCTGCAAGCATGATTTAAGTAATTTGCCGTGCAACGATAGACGTATATGCAAAAATATCGATAGTTCCGATATTATTAGAGTATTATTAGGTTTTAAGATAGGTTTAATGAAACAGCGCGTTTTATTCTGACACAATTTTACGATTTTACTTGTATAGACTAGTCCTTACAGAGCATACACCGGTAGGCGCAGTCTATAGTCTACTTTCTCTAAGGCACTATCAGTACCTGTTATATTATGTCTTCTCCTAAATATGTTTGTTGACTTCTTCTTTGCTCCTTATTCCTTTCCCAAACCAGGTTGGGGTCAGCTACCATTCTCATTCTATTTAAAGGATAAATACATAATTATAAAGAATGCCAATGTTATGGATTTCTAATAAAAGCCTATCTTTGAAATTAGAGCCATAAGCCTATAAGAGCTCTAGTTGACCTTCAATTGAATGATTTTATTGAATAGCAAAACATCCAAATGAGCTATAGGTAATTTAAAAATTTCCGGTAATACATTTGCATAAACATCATGTTCATGACAGCTGTTTAACCAATGTTTATAACGTACTTCCGACTGTATCAGTTCCACTATATTGTTTATTTAACATCGAGAGAATTTATTTACCTGCACGTAATTCGTATGAATAAACAAAAATGTTTAAACACAATAAAAATAAACGGTGGCATTCATCAAATAGTTGAACAGTTGAAGCCGATCTGTGAAATAAATTCCGTCGTTATGGGAGATAATAACTCAATAAAAACTGAAGTACACAAGGGACTGGATTACGAACGGTATATCAATTCTAGCGTTGCCGAGTGTGTTTATTTTAGCGGGAAAACGCGATCCCACATTTACGAGCTTCTATTTTTAGCACTCCACAAGTTTGATGGATGTCCGAACAGACTATCCTAACTTTTTCATTTTAATTTCCTTTTGAGCTCGAAGTTGAACGGTAATTTCCGTAGGTTTTTGATATCCAAATGTAAGTGATTATCACTATTATTTTCAACGGATGAAAATTTATTTTGATCCAATAGATACGTCCTTTTTTTCTCCGCGAAATAAGAAAGAGAAGTCGCTATTTGTTTATATATCTCCATCTTTCTCTATTAAATGCTAAAATGACCAAGGTTTTAAAAGGTCAGAAACCTTTGGTATTATTTAGCTCATCTGGTATCGTTAAAATCCCATTTCCAGTATTTTGCTTAGTAAAGATTAACACGATTATGTTTGATGTTAATTAAAACTGGTTTTAATCTACTTCCCAGATTAACGCGTATATTGATAATTACGAAAATATATACTTTCCTTTAATTTTATTTTGCCCATTGAAGCAGACTTTTGAAACAAAAGAATGTCAACAATGTTTCGATATAGTGTCGTTCCATACCTACGAAAAAAAATCTCACAGTTTAGTTCCTAAGTTGGAAAATTGACAGAGATTTTTGACAGAGATAGCAACTTTATTTCAACGTGATAAAGTTTAATTTCCGAATTTAGTTTTAACACAGACGTGTGGTCTACGTACCTAATATTAAATTGCTGGTTAGGTTGTCTTAGTAAGTTATAACGATCTTTTATAAAGGCAGCAATAGTTGCATTATCTAGCGGTCTTCGTTAATAGAGGGCCATTAAAGCTGGGTAAGGTAATGAAGCGGAGCGAAGTTTAATTAAGTGTACTTTCTTTGCCGTACAATGGCGGTCCACTGAGAATGTCGGAGAATGAAATGGATAATTGTGATGAAAAGTTGAGATTTATCGTGTTAGAACTTAAAATTACTGCACCATGCTCCAATGACTGTTTTTTTTATGTAGTACCGAGAAGCAAAGAAAACCACATCCTTTAAGCGTCTATTAAAACGGCTATTAAAAAAAATACGTGAAAGCTATGCAAAGTTCAGTGAGTCTACTGTAAATATAATGTTGTTAATACTATACTGAGTCTAAATGGACGTTTGTGTTGACTTAATACTTGGCTTATAACAACAACAACCGCATCTACCATCTACTCTTTTATTGTTTACAATGAGAAAGAATACAAGACGTTTTGATTGAGGAAGTATACGAGAATCTTCATGGAGAGTTTCATTAAACCGTGATTATTTACCAATTACCATAACTTTATATCTAAATAGAAGTAATTTTATTATTAAATAGAGCTTGCTGCGGCCTTGCGCGGGTAGACAAACATTTATGAATTATACACACAAATTTTCCTCCTCATTTACTCCATCCATTTGTAAAAACATGAAAATCCGTTCAGTAGTTTTAGAGTTTACAGCGTTCAGACAGACAGACAGGCAGACGCGGCGGGGACTTTGTTTTATAATATGTATATTGAAGATATAGATGAACCAATACATTGGTGCACTTAGTAGTAGATTGCAATGCCGCAATGCAGCTTTCAAATCAAGTTACCACGAGGTAACTTTTCTATTTCTATGTTGGGTCTTAAGTTATATATTAAATTTATATAATCTAGGTCTTAAAACATCATCTACGCGAACGTTTCTCAAAAAAGTGTGTCAATGGAAAAAAACTGTATACCAAAACAAAAGGATATAAAAGATCCTTCTTCACCTGTCAAACAAAGCATTTTTTGTAATAATACAACATTTACATTTCACTTTTGAGGAATTAAAGGATAAAATATTACAAAAAAGTTCATTTTTGGTTAATTTATACATAATGGTTTATTGCCTTATTTATACATTATGATTAATAACCTTGTTGATGGTGGTCAGCTCGATGGATAACAAAAAATAAAGCAATAATTTATTTTTTATGCAGAATCTATCTACAGAGATTTTTCAAGAAACTTACCTTGAATTCGTGTAGACGCACGCAGCATTTTCCACCGCACCGAATTTTTACTCAATATAATACGATAAGAAAAATGGCTGACACGCGGCCAAACCGACCGTGGCGGGAATACACATTTATCACAGACAAGCTATGCTGGGTTGCCAGGATTTGAACGACGCCTACTTGGAATTCGGGTAAAAATACCATTCTCTTATTTAAAATTCGTTTTCTTTTCTTTTTTTTAGTACATGTCTGATTTAAAGGAATTAATGTTTCTTTAAAGTCGTAAAACCTTTTTGGTACGAAATTGCAACTGTGATTCGTAAATTAATTTTGTTTTCCTTAATTTAACGAATACCTACGGATTTTTACCCAAGTAATTGAAATACAGAACTATAAACTATGCATGTTTAACATTAATCCATTATTTAAACCAAAATTATAAGTTTCTGGGTAAATGTTTTTTTTAAATAAGCTGTATTATAATTTAAACGGGTTTAATAAAAATTTGCCAGGCTATTGCCACAGTTTCATGGTGCAAGCCACTCGCTGTTCACAAAGGAGATTGTAACAGACAACTTTACAAACTTGTTAAAAGATGTCGACTCCTTTGTACAAACATATATTATTTACTTTGTATATACATATTGTTCATTAAGTCTGATATTTATAAACGCTTGTATGATATAATTAAAGTTGCTCTGAGGTGAAAATTCAGTGTAAAAATGTCGCGGCACGCCTGGCAGATGTGAAAAATCGAAATTATTTTGTAAAAGTAATATTTGCCTAAAAGAAAAAAAAAAACGACAAGAACTAAATATAGCATAATTAAAAAATAAAATATTCCGAATTTCTTGCATAAAATGATGACTATTTTTTCAATAATAAACATTATTTATAAACATATATTTTCATTAAATACAAAAATTAAGTTTGCGCATGGTGACGCGTTGCCACACCCTACACACTTCTACGAATCGCCAAACCAATAATCGGGTTTACCCGCGGCTTTAAATGTTTCGAATCAAATTATTTTTAGTTATCGTTCTAAGTTTTCCTTGCAGTTATATAACAAAAATTCCGCAAAATTATATAATTATTTTACTTCATCATACTTTTTTATTTAGAATTGCCGTTAAACGAGAGAAAAACAATGTTCTTTGTGGTTCTTGTGCACCAAATCCTGTCTTAGAGTAAATTCAATTTGAATAAGTGCGCGCCAGACTTGGCGAGCTTTAAGAACAACCGCAAACCGTAACTAGTTTACTAGCGGATTAAAGAATTTGTTTAAAACCTCGTTAACATTGTCCCCAGTTTAAAAAAGGTTTTTAATAACTACATATCTTTAGAGTAGTTTTTATCTATTGGCTCACTTGTATGTACATTGCACACAATACCTATTTAACTTAACATTCACTTTGTTTGGTCACACTGTACTTGGTACTGATGGGTTATAGTTAATCAAAAAAAAAAAAGAATTTTATTCCTAAAGATTTTTGACTATTACTTTTACCATTTTGCCGTTAATAAGAAAGAGCCTTTTAAAATTTCTTGTATTATTATAACATGTGTTTAAAGTAATACTTATCGAATTCAATTTAGTTAAATTCCTATAACCAAAATGGCACCGAGCCAAAATCATACAAACTTGTCATTTTACTCATCAAAATAATAAACCAACATCAACCAGCATTCGAAATTCAATTCACAACTAACAGCCAGTAACACTCAATAAATCTCGTACCACAAAGAGATACAATCTCTTTGGATGCGAACCTCACGCGTTCAGAGATTATATCCATAATAACTGTAATATCAACACGGTATTATGGAACTAATAACTCTAATCTGTCGTAATCTCTTTAATTAAAATATTATTTAGCTAGCACGTGTTCTAATTTTCAGTTTAAAGGAACTGAGTCAGGCTTAATGTCCATTAAAGCGCCCCTGCAGTTGTAAGAGGGTCTTATCTTTATTAAGGTGAGGACGCTTAACGACCTGTACACACTTATTTACTTACTGAATATTTTTATTGAGAGAGTTGGTGCTGTTTGTTCGTTTCAATGATCGATATCAGAATCTGTAAAATATTTCATTTGGTTGGAAAAATGAATCAAAAAGTATCTGTATACTTTATGCTGCTTCCGTTAATTTTTGTTTTATTATTGTTAAGTAAATATATTAACATAGATCATGTATGTAGTTGGTATAATATATTTATGTATCTATCAAGTAACTGAATACATTTTTTTTTGTTTGTACAATCAACGTTGTACAACCACGGCGTTACGCACAATTTAAATATCCCGCAGTCGAATATCTCACAATAACATAAATTCAAATATACGAAAAGTATACATTTAGCATACACGAATTCCTATGAATAAGAAAATACTGAAACTTTTTCTCTCAAGGTCGCCTTTAACAGTTTAACAGCAGTTAGAAAGTTAGGCCGCTATTTAAAATTCAGGTCAGACAGGTACGTCGAATAGAATTTTCAAAGAAATCGCTGTCAAGACCTACGTGTCTAGAATGCTTTGCCCTGCCTTTAGGACAACTTTATTTTACCTATTGGTTTTTGACGCCGTTCTGTACCTGATATAAAGGTCCACAAAAGGACAAAACGTTAAAAAAACAGTTAGCAGTGGACTTATTTTTTCTTATAAGGTTTAGCTGTCGCCTCCTGGCACAGACTTTCCTCAGAATAGATATTGTATTCAAAATGAGTGCCAAAATCCAACTAGGGACCGATCGCGATCTATTTCATTAAAATTAGTTTTTTTTTTAAATTGGAAAAGTTAACTATTTCTGTTAGCTGAATAACGTTTTTTGGCTTGTGTAATCACGCTTTGAATAACTATTTTGGGCACTTCAAACACTAAACCTGAACGCTGATGGAAGTAGTCTGGCATAGCTAATTTATTCAGTGAATAACTTCTTCGCTGAAAGCCATGGAAACGCAATTAAATTCAGAACTGTAGTTATGATTAAACTAGTAAAATATCTCAGGTCCCTAGTTTATGTTATTTCCTTTTCATTAATCCAAGCTTCGGTATTTTATTATGACTAGCCGGTGCTCGTTGCATCGTCTGCAGGCATCTTTAATAGACGGTAGGCCGGATGCAGGGAATTGTTTTAGAAAAGCCCATCGCCGTTTAACTGGCAGGACGCCTTGCGATTATTGGGTTAGCTCCAATGAATTGAAGTTGTTACAGTCAGCGGACTGATAAGTGGTAGGTACAACCTGCAAAATATGTTGACAACAATAACTATGGTAAACTACAACTATATATATGATATTTTTTTAATGCTTCATGATATTTTGTTTTAGTTTTACATTTATTTGTAATGTCTTGTTCCGATGCGATGATCAGTGCAACTAGACATTAGTAGCAAAGCACATTTGTAGATGCCAAATGTTTTTCCACATGATCCGTGGTAAAACCAAGGCTCAGCAAGGAAAAGCACCCCGGAGGTTTTGGCTGGTAAGAGTCAGACATGCCGCCTCCTCCAGGACTGAGTCAATTCATGATATATTATTATGAACGAACCACAATATGAAAAAAGGTTAAATATCATATTGAATAATAGTATAAGTCTCAGTCAAACAGCTCCCTATGTATAAAATGGCAACTCGCCAGCTCACACTTGTAAACGTGTAACTCGTTTTAAAGGTTGCAGGTTGAATCCATAAGAATAATCCTATTTACGGTTAAAACATAAAGTATTTATTCGTTTTTCAGAGCTTTTTCTGTTTTTCCATTATTCTAATATTAAAGTACTAGCTGTCCCCCGCGACTTTGTTCGCGTGTTTTAGTATCAACGGTTTTTCATTTTTGCAACATTTTTCATTTATGCTCCGCTCCTATTGGTCGTAGCGTGATGTTATATAGCCTATAGCCTTCCTCAATAAACGGACTATCCAATACAAAAATAAGTTTTCAATTCTAACCAGTAGTTCCTGAGATTAGCGCGTTCAAACAAACAAACAAACTCTTCAGCTTTATAATATTATATAATAATAATAATAATAATAATAATAATAATAATCATTTATTTCAGGCATATTATGTACTTAGTACTACCCATATTAAAATTAAATTATTAATTAACTTATACATAATATACTATTTGCACAAACTTTAAAAGAGAAAAACATAACAAACAGTAAATAGTCTAAATTGAGATCGTTGTATAACGTGAGATCATTGTCTGCCTTGATAAATACACCGAGCGGAACACGGCAGTCACAATACTGTTGCCGCTCGTCCTTACACGCTCATTAATAGAAGCGATGAGTTTCCTCATAAGTCCATAAAAATCAGTAACTCTGTTCTCAGCAAACATGCCAGACGCACTACACCTCCACGGCAAGCTAAGCATGGCACGGAATGCGTTATTGTATTGTACACGAAGAGTGTTATACGCACTCTTCGTGTACTTGTACCATAATTGACCGGTGTAGAACGACTGACAGTAAGCCTGAAACAGAGTCATTTTGACTTGTTTTGAACATTGATGGAAACGCCTTGCCAACATATTACTCCTACATGCTATACCGCGCCTTTGTCTTTCTATATCCTCGTTATCAGTCAGGTTTTCTGTGAGTATGTGACCTAAATATTTAAATTTTTTTACGACTTTTAATTGTGTTCCACTTAAGGTAATAGGTAATAAATTATCCGGACCCTTTCCGTGTCTAAATATCATCACTTCTGTTTTATTAACATTATAATTCAACTGATTTTGAGCTGCATACTTCTCACAAATTTCAACGAGTTTTCTTAGTCCCGTTGCGGAGGGACTAAGCAGCACCATATCATCTGCGTAGCTCAGGTTGTTTAAACATTCGCCTCCAATATTGCATCCGACTCTAGTGCTGCTCAGTTCCTCGATCAGGTCATTGACATACAAGTTGAACAGTATCGGTGACGTCAGTCCACCCTGTCTAACACCGCTAGATAGTTTGTAGGTCTCCGACAGTTCGTTATCCCATTTAACTTGATTAGTTTGGTTTGCGTACCAAAATTCTAAAATATCTGTAATTTTTGACGGTACTTTTGTTTTTCTTAGTTTATTCCATAATATATTATAATTAATAGTATCAAAAGCACGACTTAGATCTAAAAAGCAAGCATAAACGGATGTGTTTCTTTGTATGTAATTATAAACAGTATTTTTTAAGGCAAATATGGCTAAGTCTGTAGATAAACCCTGGCGGAACCCAAACTGTGCGTTATTTAATAAAATATTCTTTTCATTTAGATGTTTCATAATTAAGCGTTCGAACACTTTAGAAAGTATAGTAGCTAGTGATATAGGACGATAGTTAGACAGGCTGGACACGTCACCAGTTCTGTTCTTCACTATAGGCACTACGATAGTTCGCATGAAGTCCTTTGGTAAGTAACTGTGTGCAATACACATATTAAATAACTCAGCTATTTTGTAAAACAATAATCTAGGTGCACATAACAGGTGTTCGACACTGAGCCCATCGTGCCCCGGAGACTTGCCGCGCTTCATCTCTCTAACGCAAAGGTATACGTCCTCTGGAGTGATTTTTAAAGCACTCAGGTCATTGACCGATTCAGATTTGTTGCACGACAATGTCTCCGAGTCACCCTGGGCCCCCTGATTCGGTAAAGGTAAAGGTGGTTGTGGTGACTTCAAAGGTGGGTTAAATTTATTAACAAACATATTTGCAATATTACATAAATTTTGTTCACCGTTTACAGATGTAGGCAGACTAGATTTATAATTTAATTTATTAGTTTCTTTCCAAAAATTACCAAAATCTTTATTATATCTGTGAGTAGCTATGATGTCCATTTTTATTTTATTTTCATTTAACTGACACCATTTAACTTTATTTTTAAAGGCTTTTTTACTAGAAATCATGTCGTCATAAATTTTACCCTGTGTAGGACGACCATAATAATTCCATATTGTATAATACTGTCTTGCAATACTGTGACAGTCTTTTACGTGATAATTCCAACCTACTACTGACCTTCTTTTAATATAACTTTTACCCCGATATGAGAGCTTAGATGCTTTAGTAATGCTGTTAACAATGTGTTCATAGTATTTATCAATTAAAATGTGATGATCTTTATGTTTACATAAGATATCCTGACAGGAGAACATTGGAATATCGTGTGTCTTTAAAAACTTGTCACATAAATTTGCGTATTCGTTTATTTGTTCGTTACTTCTTGTACCCCAAATTGTTTTATTAAGTTTACAACTAGATTTATCTATTTTAGGCATAATAATATCAATATTGCATTCAATGACTAGGGGAAAGTGATCGGAGCAGTATACATCGTTAATAATACAAATATTATTTATTAAACTTAGTGCCGCGGTTGTAACTAAACAATGGTCAAGCCAACTGGTTGAGCCGTGAGCATCACTTAAATACGTAAACATATTTGAATTACTGCCTAGTTTGTCTAGATCCGCACATACCCAGCTCTGATCATTACAGTATTCTAACAGCTTACTACCAAATAAACTATTAGATCGCGAAAAATCTGCATTAAAGTCACCCAGCATAAATACAGTTTCCACACTACACGTTTCGATAATAGCACTAATCACTCCTAGGCATTCCGTAAACAAAGGTAAGTTGTCCGCGTCTTCCGTAGGCATGTACACTGACATAACCAAGAAGCGGCGGCCGCCGGTGTGCTGTATACACACGGCCGCAATGCGCGTCGAGCCGGTGTCGATAGGTGTTACATTCGTAAATATAGATTTTTTCCATAGTATTGCTACACCTCCGTACGGTCTTCCCTTCAAAACTCCAGATGACGTATCTATAGCTGATATACCATGATAAGCAAAATCTGGATGTATTTTATCAAGGTATGCAAGGTTATCAGGTAAAAGCCAATGTTCCTGAAGAGCAATCACATCGTGCTCTTTACACAAGTCGGTAACATGAGTACGGGATCGTTTAATAGATCTGCAATTAAACGAGACTAGGCTGATTTTCATTTTGAGATTCGGGACGATGATAACTGCCAGTGAAGTTACGTCTCACCGTATATCTTCTATACTGCACACCAGCAGGCCAGAATTCCGTACTAAGGAAGAAATTTTCCTGTTCTTGGTGGATCGTAATTTTAAATGACGAAAACGTTGTATCCTTAAATTGAGTAAGTTTTTCAACTTTTATGACCGTGTGTCCGCACTCCTGTATAAAATCGTAAATATCTTTTTCTGTGGTATATTTCTCAAATCGTGAAGCGTATATGTAAGATAGTTTCGGCACTATTTTGATTTTATTAGATGTTAGAATTGCTTTTCCTTGCTGATTCCTGTTTCTTTTTCTTTGAGTTTTGTGCAGAGGGCTACTGGTTCGAGGCAGACGCTGCTTAGCATAAATTTCGTTGGTATTGGCAGGTATAATTGTTTCTTCCGCAATAATACTGTCATCCAGCGAATGACCTTGGTCGAAATTCACAACAAGCATCGGTGCGGGGGGTTGCGCGGGAGGCGGGGGGCCGGCAGCGACGGCGATGCTTCGAGCGGCCGGCGACGCGCTGTTGGCCGTTATTTTCGAAAATGATGTTTTTTCTTTATGTTGCTCGATGTTCGCGATTTGTTTGTCCTTTTGTTGATATTGCGAATTAATGAGTTCAATTTCTTGTTTTATTACGGATAGCTCACTGTTTTTAACGTAGTCTGACTGAATGCGGTGGATGTCTTGCTTTAGTACTACAATATCCTTGAGTAGACTTGTAACATCCACGTGGTCGAAGGTTACCGGGGGAAGTCGATGCAAATCTTTTGCCACAAAGGTGGGAAGTAATGCAGGCTCCGTTTCTTTCAGGATTTTTATTATATCTTGCAAAAGTTTCCGTTTCTTGCCGTCTCCTTTTCTTGTTGAACGACAGTTTACCGCCTCAAATATAATTGTTTTAGCGCTTATAATTTCACTCTCCTTAAAGTGGGGTTCACAGATTTGTAACAAACTAACTTCGTCCATTACGTCAATTTTGCACTGTAGAAAACATAGCAGTTCGTTTATCACTAACTCATTACTCTGATTCGACATTTTGCAAACTTATGAATTCTTAATAACGCGGTCGACACGGGTGCAGGCGCAAGCGACGCACAGCCGTCCGCGGCAAAGATGCGCGCGCGAATGAATATATAGTATAGTATAGATTTAGTTTTACTTACAGTCTATTGTATAAATAGATATGTATGGTTACTCAATTCTATACTCTGGTACCAAAAAGGGACCTAACAGGACACTGCTATATTTATTGCTATCGACACTATTTATTTATTTATTTTAATCAGGATCTTTAACGACTTGGCCAATACTTAAAATAAATATGTTTTGGTTTTTGTTCATTGTGAACTTCTCATTTACATAAGTACACATCTTGCAGAAAAACAATAACATAAGGCATTAAATCCGCCTGTACACAACTTGCATAAAGAATAAATATATAACAATAATTACAATCTTAACATAATTTACAAAAATTCATGAAATATCTAACGTGTGATGTGTGCTTAGAAATAAAAATAAGATCGAACTGCTTAACTGAACAAAACATTAGGTAAAATTGCATAACATGGTAAATAGTTTTTTTTTCCAATTCTTCAATATCTAGAAATAGCAATAATAAAACTAGCTGTGCTAGCTTTATTATTATGCTGCTGTGTTCAGCTGTTTTGCTCGGCAACTAAGAGTCATAGTGTGATTTAAATAAACTTAAAAAAAAACATACTTTTTCCATATCAGACTGCTAGTTCTAGATATTGACGAATTGGAAAAAAAAACTATGTACCAAGCTAGCACAGCTAGTTTTATTATAAGTGTATTTTTAGAAGCCATTTTAACACCAAAATATTTCAAACCGCAGAACAGACTTATATCCTGCAATTTTTCGTTTCACACGGACTTGTGGTCTCCTGAGTATTAAACTGAATTCACACGCCGACACGTTCTGTACGAGTTACAAAGGGAGGCTGTCCGTGCGACGTGTGGTTGATTGGTGGAAGATAATAAGATTTTATTGTTTTTCAGCCTGCCTTAAAGAAACAAAACATTTGTAGATAAGGATGTAACATTAAAACCAGTCGGGTTTGTTTTGCTTTCGCACACAAAGGGCAACATACCATCTTTCAAGATATAACACTGTGTATTTTTATTTTTATTGTTACACCGGCTTGCTAGAAATGCACACTAAGAAATGTCAAAGTTCTTGAGATACAGCCCCTGACAGACATACGAACAGCAGAGGCTTATAAAATATTTTTTCAGGTTTCCAAAATGTCACAACACTCTTAGTATTTCTTGCACGTCATTGGCCAAAAGGATTCAAGAAAATAAACATCCTATTTAAAATTGATAGAAATACTTCTAGTTAGAAATATTTGTAACTTTACCAAAAAAAACAGTGGCACTCCGGGAATGCCAACAGAAGTGAAAACCTACAATACAAGTTAATAGATACTTGTAATAAATACTTATATAAAGAGGTGTCGGTAACTAACGGTATCAGTACCGCAAATTCAATCGTTTTTTCCTATCTCAAAAATGTCTAACGCGCCTAAAGACGTTTTCACTTCAAAAAACAAAGCAGAAATTATACTAAAATTCGAAACAGACAAAGCTATCGAAACTTTACGGACGTATTGTTTCTTGCTCTGACCGAGTTTAAGTGGACATTGTATAGCGCCCTGAATAATGTAAAACAAATGACCTGCAGTCAGCCAGCTAAACCAGAAAAATGGAAATTGTAATACCGTTGCATACGCCGACAGAGTCTAGAGGATTCAGTTCACAATATACAGAGTTCAAGGCATACTTTTAAAACAGGATTTTTCTTCGTTTATGCTCATTGTTTTGTGTTTTTTTTAAGTAGTGTCCCGCTTGATGCTTTCGGCAAATAAACATTTTTGATGTATTATTTACAAAGGCGTTGTTTTGATCATTAGAATCGTGCGAATCATGAGTGAATGATGAACAGTGAACTATGTTCATATCAGGATTGCATTTCTTTTTTGTATATTTGCAAGAAATAATTAGTTGCTGTCATATTTACTTTAAAAATATTTATCACATAGTTTATTTTAATTGTGGTAAATAATAAATGCGTTGCAAACAAAAGATTGCGTTGCTACGCCGTAGGCGCGTAGGCTCGTAGCACGTATTTTATTATTTCTAAGCGTACATGCGAACTTTGCTCGTTTAGGAGAAATGCAAAATACAAAGCGTTGCATTTAATATTATTAAGCGCGTATGTTTCAGTTGAACTGATGGAAGAAAAAATTAAATTTTTAAATACATTTGCACGCATTTATGAAATACTTTGTTATGGTCTACTGTACCGAGTTTTGAGTTTATTTTAAATCATAGTTATAATAGGTCAAGGCATAACTTTTTTACCTAATTAATATCCTAAATGTTTAATATAAATGAAATAGAAAAAAAAAACACCTGACAAACGTTAATTGTTTAGTTATATTAAAGTTTTATACCATTTACTCAATATTTACTAAAAACAATGTAGATTGAATTCATCGATGCAATATTTCCTAAGTCCACATTTTTTTTTTGAAATTATTCAGTCCTCCATTTCCAAGAAAAGTAAAATGAAATAGGAACGTAAATAAAAAAAAATACATAGTATTGCTAAAACTTTTGTACCTAAATCAGTTCCAGGAATTTTTGATACAGAATTATTAAAGACCGATTTTATCATTTTTACTTTTGTATTTTGTTTTTTTTTATATATATAACATTGGTCCCAGCTTAATGTACGTTTTGGTATATTGTTGTTAATTAATTATTAGGATGAGGTGAGATGTAGGAAAATAAGTACTTCCAATCCCAACCAATATTATAAATGCAAAAGATGGGTTTATGAATGTTTAAACGTTGGCCTGTAACAGCCGGCAGATTATTTATTACGTTTGTTTTTAAAGAATCAGAACGTTAAATGAAATTGTAATTATATCTCTGTCTATGCTCACACAAGATAGAACTACTTATAAGAAACTTTGAGCTCTGAACAAATAGAATATATTTTTTTGAGTAAATAATTTCAGTATTATGTTTAACATAATACCAAAAAGAACCAAAAGAAAAGTATTTAGGTAAAAAGATAACAAAGGATTACGTAAACTTATTTCCTTCGATACACACTTTTTTAAATATTAGGCTTCAGTGGTAAACGATTTCAGGAAAACATACAGGTACTCAAGGTAACTTCTTAAATAGTCCTAATGATTCAGCTTGCTCCGTCAACAATAAGGAAATCATAAACAGAGGGAACAGTTAATAAAGAAAATGCAAGTTAATAAAATTAGAGCCTTAATTGACCCGAAAATATGGCGTATCGGCCATAAACAACGTTGATCGTGATTATTAAGCAAGTAGTGACACAGCGGAGGCTATTAAAACAGGCCGACTGTTACACCATCGTTATACCGATGCTCGAGTAAAAAACTATAGTATCTAAGGAATGGTAATTGTATAACAGATAAGCATAACTAATACAATAATTGTGTAACTGATAACAAATATAGTTATGCTCATCATTTTAGTGTTTGATGTATTATATTTCAGGTTTGACTTTTGTTAAGAATCGTTTCTCGTCTATAAAATAAATGAGTTTCTTTTAATTTTTGGCAAAATTATAGTTTAACGAACAGTTTACAAGTAATTAGGTACCTATTTCAAGCTTTACCTATGTCTTGTGATTATTTACTAAAGCAAATGTATATAGCTCAGAATCAACAAGTAGCCGTAACAACAAAATAACCGATTAATTTGGAGCGAACGTTACAACTCATTTCCCCTGTTACATTGATACGCTACGGTGTTATACACATCCATTAAGGGTAAACAAGTTATTAAATAGGACACTCCGGGGCGTGGCGCCTCCATCATTATGAGATGCCGGCGCCGATGCGGCGGTCGTCGAGTGCAACTACCGTTGACTCATCATACTACTAAATGGGATGAGTTAGATTTGACGAAATGTAGCACATTTCCAATCGAGATTGGTAATGTCCTACATTTAGTCACATTGTGAATGCCCTTACAATGATGATGATGAGTAAAAGTAGTTAATGATTCGGAGATTTGCTGCTAAATTGTTGGTAATAGATGTATGTTTGATTTTAAAACAAACCCAATAATAGATACATGTAATCGTAGTAGATTTCATTGATACCTAAAGTAAGTAATTTCAAAGAGTTTTGATTTGATTTTGTGTGTGTTTTTTCAAAATGTACCGAAAAAAAGCGCAATTCTAAATGTATTTAAAAAATATTACGAACATGATTGTGAATGTTTATCCGACAATATTTTCCAACTGCCTTGTACATATCATTTCAATATACCAATATTTTACATTGTACATACATGTTACTTGTAGACTTGTACATATATTTAACCGCATTACCGTATTATAAAATTGTGTTTATTTAATTACTCTCAATCATAGAGTAAAAATGAGTAAATTATAGAGTGCGCATATCGAGTACGCGCTGTAGGCACTAGTATGAACAAGTAAAATCGTTCAAATAGTGTAAAAACAAAGCACGCCGTTTTATTAAAACTATCTCAAAACCCCCTCATAATATCGGAATCATCAATATTTCCGCATAAAACTCTGTCGTAGCACCGAGAATAACTTAAATCAGTAAATGAGTGTAGTAATTACAGTAAAAATTTGCTTACGTTCGGCACAACGGTCTACAGCGATGCGCGTACTCTATGCTTGTCTATGTATAGTTAAAGCTCTCAACAGATTATCGCACATGCAATCGTTTCCATGTGCGATATTGCTGACCTTATTTCCACGAGAGCATTGATGCTGATTGTTAAGCTCAATGGCTCGTTTTGTCATTGAGCTTAAGTCTTTGGCTTCAAATGACATTATCATCCATTAAAACTTCTTAAACCCTTTTTCTGATAACGTTTCAAAACGTCTGTTTGTGAGATACAGGAAATTTTTCGTTTAACTTTAAGTGTACCAGTATTTGTGTTTTGCCAATTAAACTACATGGAGTTTTATTCATTCGATTACCTTAAAACTGTCTAAGTCTAGGATATACCATGGTGCTAGCTAAAAAAATGATAGTATCACCATCTTTGATTTTTATCATGGGAAATGGTACGGGAAATTAATGTGTTGCATAAGATACATTCAATTTTTTTATAATATTGTGTGCTACGATTATAATCTCAATTTGTCTTAAATAAGCGACATCGAGGAGACAATGTTCAGAATTTCCAATTTATTGAAAAATAATATCGAGCAACAGGAAAATAATTTCCTGCCGGTAGGTAAAATTTCATGTATTTTTTTCAATCCTTTTGATTTTGTTGTCAGGCAAAATGCGTAGAGGATTATTTTTAATATTTTTGGCGGAAGGCACGTTTTGTCAATAAGGGACACTCCTCCTACCCCGATTACTTTGTGTCAATAGCTTGGGTAAATAGGGGAAGTATGACATTCTTTGGAGGATTTTCCTAAATTCTTGCATATTTCCTCGCTCTATATTTGCTTTTCCATTACGCTTTGTGATGTTTTTGGTATTAGAAACTGAATATTGAAAAAACGGAAGAGTTTGAATTTTAATATAACGTACGGACATGTTGGCATTATAAAAAAATACAAAAAGTTTGAAAATCTTTACTGTTTTTATACATATAAATCAAATACTGGTTGATTTATATGTATAAAAACAGTAAAGATTTTCAAACTTTTTGTATACTTATAATGATTGTCATTACTATTTAACGTAAATGATAACGTTTTATATTGCTAGTTTAATTTTGAACTATTAGGTAGTTGTTTGTCACTAAAAATAATGGTTTTTCACGATACTATAAATACAGGCATTATTTTTTATTCCTACAAATTTTAAGGTAAAACTTCCAGTCTATTTGGTTATTGATATAAAGGGCTGGTGAAGATAAACATACTGAAACTGAAGGAGTTTCCTTTCTAAATCAACATAAATGTGGTGCCTACAACAGCGCATGCAAAAATGTACGCAAAGTTTACACGTCATAATAAAAAGCATTCGTGCCTTAGGGACGCACTGAAATTAAAGTTCACTCTTCTGTAGCAATAAATAATGTTAGGACCGCAAGCTGACATCACCGATAAAGGGGCCAAAGTGAAATTGCCACCAGTTTACCTGGTCGGAAACCCACCTGCCGGGCGACGGGCTTAGTAAGACAACCTAATGTATGGAGCCATTTGTTATAATTTGAGACTTACTCCACAGAGTAGTGCTTGGCAGTAGATCAACTCGGCTCTACCTTTGATCCACCGTAGTGTGTCAACATGTTACAGCAAAGTTTACATAGTCTGTGGATGTTTAGGATTTATTTACGTTTCGCGGAATTCGTTTTAAATGGCCAGTCTGTTTACATTTAACGACTGAAATATTTTAGCAAATAAGAAGTTGAATTTGTATTTCCTTTTGGTTGTTTCCAGGAGTGTTCTATTTTCCCCGAACAATAAACTCATGTTAACATATATTGTTTGCACTAATTTACCTTACGAAATGAGTTTGAAATATTGGAAAACTAGAACGTAAGTTTTGATATTGTTTTTATTATGGTCTTATTCACAGGTCTTATTATAATTACAGGATAAAACAGTAGAAGGAAATGTTTTTTTTAAAGCCTTTTTTTTGTTTATAAATAACATGTAATAATAATATAATATAATATCTAGGGACATCTCACACAAGGTCATCTGATCCCAAACTAGGCAGAGCCTGTGCTATGGCAACCAGACAACTGATAAACATACTTATATGTTTCTAAATACATACATATTATAGATAAATTACACCCAGACACAGAACAAATGATCGTGCTCATCACACAAAGATTCGTCCTGGGTAGGAATCGAACCCACGACCTCCGGCTTAGCAGTCAGGGTCACTAACCACTAGACCAACAGGCCCGTCAGTGTGTCATGTGATTTACCTTTAAGATAATTTCGCTAAACTGTGTAACAGTTTGTTGTGAAAACTGTGCGCTCATTATGTATTTACACACATTTATGACATAGTCTGGAGTCCACCAACAAACTGTTTAATTCAGTTTGGTGGACCATAGTTTTAAATATTAATTAAATTACGTGTAATTATTTAATAATAAATAATATAAAATTAAATAAATATTTACATAAGAATAAAACACTATTTGTGCTATACATAAATGGACTTGTTATGTCTGGCGTTCAACTGTTGGATGAGTACGGGAATCAAAGTTATCAACTAATAAAATTACATCTAAACACGTCACTTAAAAAGTGATATTGTATCAATCGTACTGTTTAATTAATTAATTATGAACGATTTAAACAATGTATTTAATATAATAAACATTAAATTTTATAATGAAAGATTTTTCTCATGTACTTAACAAATAATATTAACGTCGAATTTGTACAATTTCTTTTATGGCGAACGAGTTACTACGCCATTGATTAACACAGGCGTTAACAAAGGACCGTTGTATGAACGAATGAATAAATAAATTATAGAGCTGTGTTAATGAACGACTGATGCGGATTAAGTCGCTTTTTAGGGATCGCACCTCAAAAGGAAAAAAAGGAACCCTTATATATTTTTTTTCAGAACCGCGTGGTTGTATCATTTTGAATTTAATATTAAATAATCAGGTCTTCGGACCGTCGATGTATTAAAAAATTTATGTTATACATTTCCGAGAACTCAAATCCTACAGAGTACCTACTTAACGTCGACCCAAAATCACGAAATTCTCCAAAAAAATCTCCGGTCTAAAAGTAAGCTAGATCTAACGTCACAAGTAAAGAAAAAAAATCGGAGAATTTTAAACTTGTAATTTATAACAGAAAAAATACGTTTTTGCGATTAGAAACTTACATTTTATAGTAGGTAATTTGATAGTAGATCGACTTATGAGACAGCATTATTTCAAACACATATTAAAGTTTATTTTTGGAAAAAAAATACGGAACCGTGCGCGAGTTAGACTCGCACTTGTCCGGTCTGGTCTGGCTTTATAAATAAAATGTCGGATAAAAGAATTTTGTACAAGAGTATGTTATCGTATATTTTCATTTGAGTGTTTTATGGTTGTTTCAGTATAATCTTTTATGAGGATTTGCAGAATTGAGCGTATTATTTAGAAGGTAAAAATTTTAAAATTAAAACGTATTTTGTTTTTTAACCAAAGAACGTTACGCATTCATTTTTAACTTGATGTAGGTTAAAAATATTTTCATTGCTATATTAAAATGAACTTTTGAATTACACCAAAAAGTTCATTTTATTGTTATATTAATAGATGCGTATTGTTGTGAATAAGGTCCAATGGATCACAAAAGGATAGACCAATTAATACGAAGAAGCAATATTAACTAGTCTAGCAGTGATTTTTTGTTTTTTTTGTACCTCCTTCAATGTAATTTTTCTTTTTTACCCAAAGGTTGACAGGCGGAATATGCCTAGTGGCATTAATTCCACGTTGTGTACCATTTTGTACATGAACTTTTAAATTAATAAATAATATATCAAGTGCAAAAGTAAATTTAAATGATTGCATAGTACAGTTTACCTACTTGTATAAGGCAACATAACGAATTAATCCTTCTAGGAAAGGTTGCTTGTCACTTCTGATAAACAACCTTTCCTAAAAGGAAAATTTATTCAATTTATTCAATTATTTATAATCCTCACAGTTCTAAAATACAATTTTATATAAAAAATAATGAACGGGTTGATGATTTGTCTTTTAAAACCGTTCAAACTAATTAAATGAAAAAAAACAGTTTTTTTTGGTTAGGTTGGTTGGTTGTTGAAACTTACCCCACGCAGGCGCAGTAGTATTAGGCAATAAATACACAAACCAATGCGGTGTAAACTTTGAAACTGGGACTATCGTACATTTTGAACGACATGAGGATTGGACCTTAATATAGTTCGGCATAGAGTAATAAACAAATGAATGGGTATTGTACATATGTTCTGTACGTACCTACGTACCATGAAATTTATTTTAATTTATGAATTGACTAATAACATATTTAGAAAAATAAATTAGAAAACTCGAATGTCAAAAAACTAACTATAAAGTAAGAAAAAAGGTTCTATTCGGCATTGCAGTTGGGGAACTTCTTAGATTTATAAGTATAAACGGTTCCCAAATTTTTAAGAATATGTACTCACCCAGTGATACTCGCGCTATAAGACGAATCTAATGGCGTATTATTTGTCAAAATTGGTTGAGCCGTTGAAAAATTACGAGCGGACATAATAACGGACATACATAAAAAGTCAAAAAGATCCTCCTTTTTTGGATCAGCCTCAGTCGGGTAAAACAACATTAAATGTAGTATTGATGTCATGGCCGCACGGAATCAAATTAACTAATTAGTTGTTTGTATAGAGTAACACAATAGGGTTAGTACGTATAACATAAGTTTAGCCAGCAGATTATGAAAAACGATGAAAGAATCTGTTTCGTAGACAAGAAAGTAATAAAAATAACAACTTAAACAAAAGGCGAATTGGTTACCGCTGGAAAAGAAAGAAGTTTTCTTTCTTTCACTATTAATTGTAAAAAATCACGTACGAGAGATTGCTTGAAATACGGTGACACATAAATCTATACTAATATTATAAAGCTGAAGAGTTTGTTTGTTTGTTTGTTTGTTTGAACGCGCTAATCTCAGGAACTACTGGTTCGAATCGAAAAAATATTTTTGTATTGGATAGTCCGTTTATTGAGGAAGGCTATATATGTATATAGATATATATATATTGGTAACATCACGCTACGACCAATAGGAGCGGAGCATAAATGAAAAATTTTGCAAAAATAAAAAACCGTTGAAACTAAAACACGCGAACAAAGTCGCGGGGGACAGCTAGTACTATATAAAATAACAAAAATGTTATAGGAAAGAATCAACAGGTTCGATTTGCATCGAACATACCTTGCATTGAGCATACCTTGATATAAATTTGCGCAAATTTCAAGCAAACATTTCACGATCACTTATTAGCACGGTGTCACTTCTATATTTCCTAACTCTGTGTTATGGATAGAAATCACATTTGAGTAATCCGGGCCTCCATCCATTGTTTATGACGTACCCTTGCCGGAACATTTACATCGTACCTGATAGATTTCATTAAACCTTTTCGAACCGCACATTGTTTTTCCCAGGCCAAAGTATTTCAATTGGTTTGTTTGAGGTAAGGATCAGTTAAACCCAGCCCTCCAAGGTATTTTATTGCGAAAGGTATGTAAGTACTTTGTTGAATTTCGTTCTATAGGATTAAAATGACGACAAGCGGTATAAATAAGACTTTAATTTGATTCGTGTCCAAACTTTATTTTAATTGAATATTACTCGCTTATGTTTACATAATTAAAGTAAATAAGTCAAATAATACCGAATGTGTTTAATTTTTTTTTTGGAAGCTATAGGTTTTTGGTAATCTACGGATTAAAGAGAGCCTTAACGTATTTATAGTAAAGAAATATAGGTAGTTAATAAAATTATTATATTAATACAAAACAAAGTCGGGTTCCAATCCAAAAACGGGTGGACCTATTTCCATGATTTTTTATTTGTTTGATTTGTCTCCGTTGCGAATAGCAAAATATCTATAAAACATTGGAAAAATTAAAATATATATAAGTAGATATATATCTTTCCGGAACGGGAACGCGTAAATACGAGGGTGAATCTGCGGGGTACAGCTAATTTTAAAATAATTTGGCATACACAGAAATGCTTTACAAAAACAAAACCAACTGACATTTATTAAAAACTTTCTCGAATGAACTAACGATATTAATTGAGTGTACCAGTTAAAATTTAAAAGTTAGCCTCAGTGTGGCGTAGTTTTTGAGTGTATGTTAGCGAAGTGCAATTTCCGGGACATTAGGCCTGATTCGTATTGAGAGGAGACAAAAACTCGACACCGATTTTCACTCAGCCCCAACTATTCGCTGAAAAGAAATCGTATGCCACGAAAAAACGAAAAATATATCTCTCCTTAGTTTCCTTTTTGCTACCTACTAGAATTTCATCGTATTTTACTGAGAATAGTGAGTCATTTTAGGTATAAAATAAAAAAAAAAAGCTGAATATAAATTTGTTATTGCTGCTGTGCAATTTGGGAAGTTCAATAATAATTAATATTTTGTCGCTTGTTGTTATCTTTTATATTCATAATATAGTTTTTTATAAATATTGTTTTCTTTATTCTTGGATAAAATATTATATTGGTGATTGATATGTTTGGTCCTCGTAAAAATACTTGGAAAACTCTTTATAAAACCTACAGGAGAGAAACGTTGAGAATAATAGATATTTAATAAGTAACTGCTATAAGCTTTAAACCTCATTTTAAGTAGTATTAAAGTTGAAGGGACGTTGAAAGTTAGGTACTTTAGGTAAAGATCTTATTTTCGAATTAAACATGATTCCGATTGAGGTTATTGAATCAAGTTGAAAGTTTTTTTAATCGACTTCAAATAAAGGAGGTTCTTAATTTGAATGTTTTTTTTTGTATGTTTGTTATGCGATGACTCCGGCAATTGTGGATCGATTTTAAGAAGTATTTTTGTCATCGATAATCGCATGTATACCTCAGAGGTGGTCCCATATAAATTTCAAGTTGGTTTCTTTTTTACATGTATGTGTAATATATTATACTAGCTGTCCCCCGCGAATTTGTCAGCGTGTTTTAGTTTCAACGTAATGTTAAATAGCTTATAGCCTTCCTCAATAAATGGGCTATTTAACACTGAGAGAATTTTCAAATCGGACCAGTAGTTCCTGAGATTAGCGCGTTCAAACAAACAAATAAACAAACAAACAAACTCTTCAGCTTTATATATTAAGTATATAAAGGTTTACAACTACTTTCTTAGAAACAGAGGCTTTTAGTTTTAATAAATAGAATTTAGATTGCATCATAAATAAAAAAGGCATACATAACGTATAACAGCGCAAAAGGAAAAGCACAGAAAAACATCAGTAGCAAAAACTATCTTGGGACATCTTGGGACATCTCACACACGGTCATCTGATCCCAAACTAGGCAGAGCCTGTGCTATGGCAATCAGACAACTGATAAACATACTTATATATTTCTAAATACATACATATTATAGATAAATTACACCCAGACACAGAACAAATGATCGTGCTCAACACACAAAGATTCGTCCTGGGTGGGAATCGAACCCACGACCTCCGGTTTAGCAGTCAGGGTCACTAACCACTAGACCAACAGGCCCGTCAAAAACTATCAAAGATAACAGAATTAAAGAAGCACAAAATATCTCTCACTGTTCTCGTACAGAAAATCAATAACAATACAACAATTACAGTTACTTAATGCAATTAGCAGAATTAAACAATTGACAAGGCTCACTTAAATCACTAATAACACAAAATAAATACATTTTAAAACCTTAATCCCACATTTACAGTAGTTTGGCAATCGCCGCAATTTCGCCGGCAGCACTTAAACGGGCAAACGACAACAAATCAACTTAAGTACTCTTTCTGGGACTTGGTAAATGAAGCTATGTATTCATGGAGCGCCAAATATTAGGCTGTACTGGTAAAACCTTGCAATGGTTTTATGTTCCCAGACATGATAATAGTTATATATTTTTTTCTTGGTGTACAATATAGATGATATCAATCAATCACCTATATTGTAAGAAAAAAAAATAAGCCAAGCTTTTTTTGTCCTTTGCATTTATTTATTTGTTAGTAATTAAATTCACCTATAAATCTAAGTATTAAATTACATTTTTTTTTAAATTGTTCAATATGTTTTGTTTATTTAAATATTTTTATCTCGGTCAATGATCCCGTATTAAATATAGGCCAACTTAGATTACTTAGAATTGTAACTTTAGCGTTTCTTAAGCGCCTTCTTTAATGAGAATTTTGAATTTTAACTTATTTATTGATCTTGTTTTCGTTTCTTTAATGTATACATCTTACATCTGAGCCCCTAGACAAGTGACATTTCGACAAGCGATATCGCTGATGGAATCGTTCAAATGTATGGAAGTGACAAGTCCAAGTCACGTGACTTATCGAAACGAAATGTCATTTCCATACATTTAATGTCATTTGAGCGATTTCTATCATCGTTTACGCTTGTCGAAATGCCACTTGTCTAGGGGGGCTGTACTTAGATATAGAAGAAATTGAAGTAAGAGCGAAGAAGCACTAAATTAACGTGATAAGTTTTCGGCTGACATTCTTGGGACCCATTCTATATCCTTGTGTTGTACCACAAAGTGTCGTCACTAAAATTTCTAATTTTCACATTGAAATCCTTGAAGCGAGATTGTCTGATTAGCGTTTTCTTGGCTCTAATCTGGAGATTGTACGTTAGATTGCTTTCTGTAAAATTGTAACAAGAAAGTCTATATACGTATACTGTACAGTGTACACGTAATAGTATGTTTTAGATGTATGAACGTATATAGACTTAGGCACTTATACGTAATGGTATGTCTTTGTAAAAGCTGTCTTTATACTAAAACAAAGCATTTTGTTTGACAAACTTTTGACATTTTTGGTGTAGAAGAGCCTATTAGAGCTTAATGTTCCACTTCAATCTTTATATCCTTTATTATCTTTTTAAACTTTTGTAGGTTTTGGCTATTATTATAAAACTCATGTTATTTTAAAACTTATGTGTGATGACGTAATGACTATCATTAATTTATGTTGCTTAATATTATAGTGGATTTTTTTAAGGAATTTTTTAAAACAGAGACTTGTTTTTTTGTGATTCTCGTACATAATAATGTAGTAGCCAGTAGCCGTCACGTGTAAAAAAGTAAATGTATATTTGAATTGGTGACTTACATGTGACGTAAATAATTTTGTTATATTGTGTTCTGGCTCCGGCAGCAAGCAAGCTATCAGTTATGTATTGTGATAATTATTTACTATGTATCAGATTAATTTTTTATTATTTTTTAAAGCTTTGAGAGGGATGTGAGGATGATCTGCTTAAAAAAAAATGGGTAAGTTAGTAGCTAGGATTGTTTTTACTTTGAAAACATTATAGAAATTAGCACATACCTTCAAGTCGAGAGAAGTCAGGTGAAAAACTAGTTAAATCATGTCCCGCAGTGGCGCGCGGCGACAGCGTCGAATAAGGAAATTTTGCGATACACTCGGCCCCCGCTGCGAGGCGTCGTATCGCATTTTCCGAGTCATAAAACTAAGTGGATTTGGCGACGTTTCAATAACTTTACGAATCTTTGAACCTACGTGCGGTGTAGGTGTTATAATCGAGCAACATTCTGCTGCGTCCAAAATAATAGCAGTCGTAAAAATCAAAGCAGTCGTAAATGGCGTTATGTTCCCGTAAAAGCACTTTACAGTTCATGTAATATGTTTTTGTGTTACTATGTTTAAAGCTGAGGTTAAGGAGTTTCTAAACGATTTTTGTGCTTCAACGAACAGGGGTGATCCAAGAATGTCAGCACGATGAGATTGGTAAAGAATACAGTCTCTTACAGTCAGCTCACCTCATAGAAACAAGGCTTATCAAACTTCCACGAAGGCAGAACTTCAATGAAGCATCTCAAGGCAATATCCATTCAAAACTGTAGGCATGCAATATTTTTCTTTAATCCCGCGAAGTAGGGTGCGATATAGAAAAATCTAGTTTGCCAGTGTGTGTGAATCTTTAATAAATCTATTCACTGTCAACCCTCCCAGTGCAAGGGGTGAACAGGACTACAGTTTTATTTTATGACGCGCGTGATAATATCGAAGTTGTACATAACATTTGAATTTTTATGATAGACACGACAAATCTAGAAATGTAATAAAAGTGGGGAGGACTTGTTATAAATTACACACAGTACCTTTGTAGCGCGCGTGCACTGTTACCAAGATAATAATTATTTACTGTAAAAACGTCAAAAAGGCGGGAGATGTTATTATTTTGTAATTTAAATTAAAATTTTTGTATTATCTAAACTCTTGAAATATTTTAACGCTGGTGTGACGAAAAAATAAAACTTTACTTTTAACGTACGTTAGCGTTAAAAGTTTATGTTTTGTATGTGGGTAGTTTAAAATGTTAAGTGTTATCTGTCAGTAAAATGTAATAACGGAAATCGTTTGAGTTTAAAGTAAAAGATCATGTTTTCCGCAGTTGGCTCTCAGTCAAGCCCCTATTTGCGTAGAATTTGCGAGTACCTAGAGCTGTAGAGTATGTTAATAATATAATAAAAACAAAACTTAATTAAAATAATAACAATGTATACCTATTACTTAGTTGCATTGATTGATGTACCTAACTCTTAGAAGTTACAGCAAAGATGGGCATAACAGTATTCAGTGCCTAACTACATTAGATTCATAAACAAAAAGTACTTTCTATTACCTACTGTTTACAAAATATTAATTGATTATTCGTGATGTGTTTCTCTGAGTTTGTGTGAATGTATGCAGTGGTCATGTAAATGTCTGTTTGCGTTATACGCTTGTCTTGTTTATTATATAGATATGTACTCATATGGTTTAAAAAAGCTCATGCTAAATTCCAAAAGTATCTTTTACGTAAAAGTAAAGCTTAATACAAAGTAACCGCTACATTATCCTAGGTCTTTGTTATAGAGCTTGCCAGCCCTTTCACAGGTCTTCCCTCGAAATATTAACTTAGTCTGGCATCGCACAGACAGGGAAAGGGTTGAACGAAAACCAATCTTAATGTATTGGAAAAGAATTCATTTCTAATGCTTTTGATTACCGCTGAGGTAGAGGCAGAGGGATGTCTTTTCGTGTTTATTAGTAATAGCTAAGATATTGATTATCGCGGCCAAAAATAATCCTTTCTTGGTTATTAAACTAACATTATCCCAAGTTAAATCAAAATTGATTGAGTGTACAGTTTTGATATTGATTTGAATTTTCTTTTAGATAACCGTTATAATAAGTAAGTACTAAATAATTTTTTGACGTTCAACTTGTGTAACTAACTAAAAATTAAAGTTAAAATAAAAAAAAATAGCAATAACTAATCACGCAAGACGCGTACGCGATAAAATGAAATAATTGAATCCACCACAATTATTGATTTTCATTTTCTTGTTTCGAAATTTGTAGTTTATTCCAATGTAAACATTCCCGTAATACTTCGAAATGACCCTATTGACATCAAAAACATTCGATGTAAATAGGTTCATTTCGTATTGTAAGTAATAGAAAATAGGTTAATCATCAGACTTAAAGAAAGTCTGTTTTACATTATCTAAAACTTTTGAGCCTAATGTAATAAATAAACGACGATATTCGCTACCTATGTAGCGAATATCGTCGTTTGTTGGACACGAAAGCGACTGCTTTGTTAAACAAATAAGATAATATTATACATAACAAATATAATGTATAGGTTCACGAAATAACATCTAGAGAAACATTATATTATACATCAACATTCGCCCTACCTGTACCTACGTAATGGTTTTCTTACGAGGACAGGTATCGCCATCTGTCACATTAAGCTTAAACTGTGACGTGATCTGAATACATTAGAATACACAAGTCACTTGTACATAAATGTACTATGTCTATTTCATTATGTACATTTATCCTATAAACACATTAATTTGTGTGGGATATTGTTAAGTTAAACATAATTGTAAGGCTAGGTACCTACCTACTATACACTATTGACAAATTGTAACCTAAAGATTTTGTATGTATGAGGTCTAAAACAAGTAATTTAGAAAAAAAGTCGAAAAAAATGTAGTAGGTAGGAGTTTTACAATTTATTATGATATTCCTATTATTAGAAACTATGCTCAAAATTCTAAGGTATATATAGATTTTAAGAGCTAACGAGTAATATACATAAACCATTATACAGGGAGTCCCACGGCTACGACACATGAAGGGAAAGTTCTCTAAATACTGGCGATAGCGAATTTTCTCAAAGGAAATGCCTTTTTTTATAAAAAGAAATAAAACTGCACTAACTGATTTTTAAAAATACGGTTGCTATACCCGAAAACCGAAAGGGCTAAAATGAAAAAAAGGAGGTTTGATTTTTACATTTTTTACCATTGAAGCCGTAATAAAAGTATCGTATTTTAATTTTTCGGATTTTAGCCCGTTTGATTTCCGGGTATGGCATAGCCGTGGGGAACCGAGTCTGTATACCAAGGCATTATTAGTTCACTTATAGATGGCATACATTATTGCTACGAATAAACGTACCTTTCTCTTTAGCAATTATTCTTTCGAACAATATCTCTCTATTGGGACTAATTTGAGGCTGTATCTATGGTTACAAATGTTACAAGACTAATACTAACACATAAAGAGTTAGTGGGTAGTAAAATTGACTGTGGAAATAACTTGTATTTATTTTATATGTATCAGAAAAATACCGATTTTATAAAATATAACTTAATTAATTTTTAATTTAGATATAAAACAAAGTCGGGTTAGTTCAATCATTTATAACTCAGGAACGGGTGGAACGATTTTCATGATCTTTAATTTGTTGGATTCGTCTCTACTCCGAATAGCTATAAAACTCAAGAACGGGGACTACTTACGCGGTAGAAACCGCGGGGCACCACTAGTTATAAATAAGAACACGAAGTAACAAGCGTTCAATTCAGCTTATTATTGCATACTATTTTTTTTTTTTTTTTTTATCTTGAGACATCTCACACACGGTCATCTTGATCCCAAACTAGGCAGAGCCTTTGCTATGGCAACCAGACAACTGATAAACATACTTATATATTTCTAAATACTTACATATTATAGATAAATTACCCCCAGACACAGAACAAATGATCGTGCTCATCACACAAAGATTCGTCCTGGGTGGGAATCGAACCCACGACCTCCGGTTTAGCAGTCAGGTTCACTAACCACTAGACCAACAGGCCCGTCAAACTCACACTCTACTCATTGAACTCACACTCAAAGTTTTTCATAAAAATTTATTAACGGACAAAAATTTTTTTTCCAAAAAAAATCATTACTCATGGCCAGTTCCTAAATTCATGTAACGATTGGTTTTGCTTACGGACGGTAGAATTTTCTTCGTTTTGCTTAGAAATTCTACCGTCCGTCCAAAACGAATCGTTCCTTGATCTACGAACCAGGCTTTGGTCATAATTATAACAGCATTCTTAGTTATTAAGAAACTCAAACCTGTTTTATTTATAAAGTAACATAACTCTCTTTAATTTCATCCATCCATACCAAATCTGTAAAGGAAATATCTATTTCATTTCAATATGATGCAAATCCCGTACATGTATCATTCCGACGAATAGTTGAAATATTAAAGGTAAGCCGCTTAGCTCTAAGAAATACTCTGAACTCTGTCTATTGTACGCATTAGTTTTGCCATGAAACTAGTAATAGCTTAGCTCTCGTTAAAGTACATATTCGGAAAATCCTGGACGTATTGAGTACCCGGTCATTTTCCGCGGATTATGCTTCTGAGATAGATTTCCTATAAAATTTATTGAAAAGCTTGTCGTGCCTTATTTAAACTTTAATTTGAAAGTACCTGTTTGATTTGTGTTGAAGTTAAAATTTTTATCAATGTAGAATATTATAAAATTATTTAATAATTTTACTAATAATATTAATAAAATTTAAGACAATTGCTGAAAACTTTTGAAATACTGAACAGCTATTTCATAAATTCTAGCTGAGAACCAACTCGATCACGTCAACTATCAAACAAAAAAAACGCATCATATTCGATCCATTAATTTAGCAGCTACGATGCCACAGACAGACAGACCGACACGTAACTTATAAAACCTCTCTTTTTGCATCAGGGGTTAAATGCTCATTTAGTACTTTTGAAAATTATAATTTTCACTTAGATACACAAACGAAAATCAAGGCTGTCGAATATGAACTCATACAAAAAATAGCCTTCTTAAAATAAAATAAACGCTTAAAGATCATATTAAAATTACTGTAGGATATTTAGGCTCTTTAATGGTATATTTTTCAATGAAATCTTACCTGAGTAAAACTGATTAAAATACATAAGATTACCGAAGCATTGAACAGTCCTTTTCTAAATGAACGACACCTTTATAAGCGATGCAGGTTAATTCACAGACGAGTGACTCCGATCAGCAACCCATTGAATCTTACGAGACCATAATAATACATAATCAAGAAGACTTCTAATAGAAACAAGTAGTGAAAAGATTGCAAACTTAGAATTTTGAAATTCACTAAAAAAGAAAGAAAAGAAAGATACATTATTATAATATACCCAGTCCTAGTGCCACTCTTACAATTTTGATAAATCTAATGGCACCTCTCAAGGTAAAATCATCATATTGTCATCATCCCCAATCATCTCCAACCGTTTAGACCACAGACCGTACCAAAGAAATAACATATACATACATAGGGTACATCTATTACCCTATCTATTTCTATTTTTGCTATCTTTCTTGTCCATCCAAATGTTGTCTGGAAGACATCGCTATTAGCGATAAGATCGCCATTGTACTCTCTCACTGTTCTGCATTTATTTAAAGCTGTAACTCTCATGGTGTACGATAAAGAATATTCTATTCTATTCTTTAATCGAAAAATATATACCTCCTTCTGTAGCAGTCGGGTTAAAAAAGGAAAAAGACTTAATTCATTTGTTCCACATCGGTCAGCGTTCAATTTGGGCCTCTAATTGGCGTCCCTAATTCAAGTTAGTCCAATCCATTAGTAAATAGAGAGGAGAGTCGGCATGCAGATTTAATTTGATGACTGTAATGGATGCCCGCCCGCACTTCCCCTGTTCTGGAGTACAATGTAAATCTTCATTTCATGATGAAATACCACTATGATCTATGTTGTTCATTCATAAAGGACGTCGCATTTTGCACATGGACCATTTAGAAATATTAGCTATCTTGGTGTGATTGAGCAGAAGAGCAAGTTCCGCACGTGAATTGAAAATCACAATGTGCGACACGTCACATGAAGGGATAATGTTCGGTTACTATCATATGTTGCTACTAGGCACATATGACAAAATCTTGTTGTTTTTTGCGTTCTGGTTTACTTTCTCACTGGAAGAAAACAAGACAAACTAAAATACAAAAAGACGAAACCTTTTACAATTAAATACAACTCACAAAGTAGATAGGTACTGGTTACCAAATCACTTTAATAAGATATCAAAACTCTAATATACCTACTACCTACCTACACATTACCTAGGTTTATTTTTTAGTGAGCCATCGTGTCCAAGCTTAATGGTCAAGCACTTGGAAGAGTCTGTTTAGTAAGCGAACATGTTGGAACATGCGAACTGAATCGGTTCCAGTCACGTAAATATCGGTTACTGGGTCGAGTCCCTGGAAACTGTTTGTTCTGCAGAATTAAAAGAGGATTCCACTTCGATTTAGAATTCTAGCTGAATAGAATAGTTTGTGTTTTTGTAATCAATGATATAAATAGAATATTATGCTTTAAAGAATTCAAATTATTATCTGTATACGTTTTAAAATATAGTTATTTATGAATGAATTTTGTTAGTTTAATTTTAAGTAGAAATTTATTGATTATAGTCCTGTTGTTTGTGCCAAATAAATATTTTCTTTCTTATTTTTTTTTATTTTTTTGAATAAATAATTTTGTGTTAGTCCACGATTGAAAGACTACTGCTGTTTATATAAACCTGTAATTATTTTTATCACATTTTTTATTAATGCGATTACTTGTAATTAAATAAGAAGAAAGAAGAATAGTGGAAAGAAAAAATTTAAACCTCAGGCAAGATTCAAACCTGCAACCAATCGAATTTTATTTTACCAGATGTCGCATACGTCGCCTTTATAACAGATAACAAGTTTAGTAAAAAGAATAAATTTTATCATACCTATACATTATTTCAAAATGAGATGTTAATAGTTTGCCACAAAAATATATTAAAAATAACAGGATTATGTTATAAATATTAACGTATCGACGAATATTGAGACAACAATGAACCTTGACCTAATAAAGACATTATTCAATCATCCAATTGGCTCTCGATTCATAGAAATCAAAGCTAACTCGCAGAAAGTTTTGTACAAACGTAATCAAATACCTATTTACATTTGTGATCTGTTCAAACGGGACCTTCAAAACTAACTTAACTCACAAAGTCAACCAATTATGACTTCAAATGTTCGCATCATAAATATTCAGGAATCCTAGAGTATAATTTTAATGTTTCTTAAAGTATATAATTATAATACAGCTGTTGTTTATTTACCTATAAAGTTTTGGGTATTTCATGTGTAGTTATATATTTTTTGTTATCCATATCTGTCTAATTTACTTTGCTTACTAAGTTGTTCCTACAATTTTTTGTGTGTACATGTAAATAGGATAATAAAAACTTGAGTTTGTAAATCAAGCTCTCATGAAATATTCAGTAAACAAACATAAAAAGATTAATACTCCAGTTGGAAAACGGACTTTTAAAATATCTTGACATTTGAGAAAGGTTATTTAAGAAGGTCGTCGCGGCAAGAGCGACTTGACCTCGCGAATCGAACGATCTGGCTCGAATTGAAGAGTTAATATAAGGGGTTTCAAATAAGTGGGACGCATTTAGCAAAAACCTTTTATAAGGAGCTTTACCAACTGATAATATTAAGCTTTGGACCGTGTACTAAGGAAAAAGCTTTTGTTTAAGTAGAAAAAAAGAAATTGAATAAAGAGTTTTTATTTGCAACGGCCGTTGAAAATTTTTGATCTTTACTTATACTTTAACTCATAGTAGTTTACTATCTTATTATTCAAGTAATGCCTTAGATAAGAATATGCTAAAAAACTGTTATTTATTACTTACACCTCTTTACCTGCTCCTAAAACCCTAGCCATAAAAGGTTTAGGTTTACATAAAAAAATCCCAAAAATAAACATCTTCAAGAAGCTTTGAAACTGATACTTGAAATAAACCAACTCAATCCGACTTACGAACAAACTTCTAAGTACCTACATTTTACACTAGAATCTAATTAATTATGACATCTTTAGAGCTCGGGCCGTGAACTGGAGCTGGGAAACCAAGCTCTCATGAAATATTCAGTAGACAAACAGATGTCAGGAGGAAACACGTGAGCTGTGTGGTCGCCTAAACGTTTGCAACGTGACCAAATAATCGGGTATTGAACAAAACACTAGAAGTATACGTCGAGGAGAAACAAACATTTATAAGTATCTTGACATTTTAAGTAGCTAATGCACTTGTGTTATACAATCAGAGACAACGAAGGTACCACGAACATCCAGACCGGAGATAATATAGAATAGTGGTTTTCTACTGACTTTCTATTGACCCGTCCGGGGATCGGACCCGGGACCTCAGAGCTGGCGACACCTTGGAAATCGAGGTGTACGCCTTTCGACCACGGAGGTCATCGTTAAAGTATCGGAAATTAACGTTTTTACAAAAAAACTTGTTAATCTTATTTCGATGTTGTACTAGTAAGTATTATAGTATTTATAACCTTAGCCTTTTACGATATAAACTCCTACCAGGTCTAATGGAATAAAACACAGTGCTTGCACTTAATAAACAACATCCTTCTCATGCAAGCGTGGGGAACAATAGTTACGATAATTTCCGCCGTACAAACTCAATTAATATTGTACGTATACTGTATTACTGTGTCGGACTCAGCTTTCGTATAAAGTATGAAGGTGTATGATTTGACTGATAATAAAGATTAAGCCGCGCGGTGGGTCTGTTGATCTGTGCCTGTAAACATACCGAGACCACGTTAAAGCACGTTAGTTAGTTTTTCCAGGCTGTCATACTTTGATATTTGACGGTTATTAAGTTGTAAAAATTGTGACAATCAGTAACTATAGAATTCTGAATCTTATATGTATATTTAAAAACAAAATTTGGGTTAGTTACACCATTTATAACTCAAGAACTAATGGACCGATTTTCATGATGTTTGACTGCACGGATAGCCGAGTGTTATAGGTCACCACGCCAATTAACTCGGTGCGCGACGTTTCTCGGGTTCGATCCCCGCATGGGATGTGTGATCCACAAATGCTTGTTTAAAATCTGGGTGTTCTTTGTGCATGTGATTTGAATGATTGTAAAACCCCCCGCGACACAAGGATTAAATTCCTTAGTGCGGGAATCGCTTTTTTAAAACCTAAAAAAAAAATATTTGTTGGGTTCGTCGCCACCCCGAATAACAGAATTATTATAAAAACATCTAAAAGTCACGAAAAAAAGATGTCTTACGGAAACAGGGACTGTGTTCGACTACATACCGCCTAGTAGATACCGCTAGCTACCTTACTAGCTATTCAATGAAATGATCGAATAGGCAGTCGTTCCATATAAAATATTGTTTTCAGCTTAATCGGGTGAGACTGGAAGCCGACAACAACATACCTTGGAAAAAGACTAGGCAGAAGACAAAAGAAGTAAACAGTGTTGGATTACCGGGAAAATCTGTTTACGCTCACATTTATATAAGGGTTAATTTCCCATAAACATAATTTGGCTTTTACATTATTTGGCGTGCATTAATCATTGCGGGCCAGAAAAGCAAACACAAAAAACGTACACCGAGCTATGAATAACACAGAAGTCATGTGGGTTTTGATTATTCTAAACTCGGTCCCCAGGTTTCGAAACACATGAATATACAATTGACACTCACCTCGATAAGAAAGCGCATTGTGAGGTGTCATGTGAGTCTGAAAATTTTAGGGGCGCGCTCTCCGAAATAGTTTTATTTACATTCTTTGTAAAATATTGCCAGGTCAGAAGATAGTTCAGTTTATTTGTGAGAAAAACAGACATGTCAAGGGCTATATTGGACAGTAAAACCTTATATAAAACTGCGGAACAACAGATCAGGGTTCTAAATACTATTTAATAATATATAAGACCCAGGACGTAATCCAAAAATACTGTTAGCGATAGGGCAATTTATTCAGCTCCATATTGAATTTTGCTAAGCCGAATGATTCAACTGACGATTGTTGAAAGTCAGCGAGACAGTCGAAAATCCTAGCCGCGGTGACGTCATTCAACTGTGGCATGTTTCATGTTGATTAATGTCCGCATGTCATTGAGCGATGGGCATTTGTGATCTTTTCATTGTTTTGTTGACATATGTTTTATGTGAAAACCATTGGTGAAAACCCTATTCATTTTATATTATACAAATTTCAATGAATTACAAAATTCCACAAATAAAATTACTGGCCACTAATCCTAAATAAAAAACTGTGTTATAAAACAATTCTAATTTATTTTTTGCAGTAGTTATATAATTTAAAAACATAGCATTCAATTTTGTTTACTACGTGCTCACTGTTCACAGAATAGAAATATCAATACAATGTCAACAAGCAAATGTCTTTTATTCCTTTGTTATTCAGAGGTCGGCCATTGTTGTGCTGTCTAAGATAATTCAGGCCGCATTTTGCTTTAAAAAGAAAATAATTTATATCATGAGGTGGTCAGAACAAGATAAAAACTGTTTGTTTTTCTTTATTTGTCAATCCAAATAAAGAAAAACAAACAATTGAAAAAAGAATTTATTTTAATAAATGCTGTGTTTTGTTTTCTTATTGTTTGCAAGTTCAAACTTCGAAACTGAACTATCAAATAAACAGGAAACATCCTTAGAAATCCATTTGCATGTTTATTTATACGTAATGTAAGCTGTAAACTGATTTGTCAAACGCTAAGTTTCTAGCGTACAAGTTGGCTTGGCTCATGAATATGCATGGGTTCGGACGAGCTTGCCAAACTTATATTAAACGCATCGGAGGGACAATGATCGTACCTAAATGATTTGCTCAGTCAGTGTGCGTAGGGGTAGTTTGTGTTTATCGACTGCCTTATTGCGTACTACTAATATGTAGGGTTGACTAAATGATGGTCGGTAGATTACAGGATTATGTCGAATTGATTCTAATTAGTCTTGTAGTCATTTAAGAAGTCGGGCGTAATATTAATTTTAAACCATGTTACCTAAATATGTAACCAAAGTTAAGGGAAATAGTAGTAGTAGGGAGTGGTATTTATTAAACGTAATACATTATTAAAATTATCTTTAGCCAATCAAATAAAAATGGGCATCCTTATATGATAGCCACCACTTGTTACAAAAAGTAAATTGTCTATAGACGTACAAAGTAAAATGATAAAATATTAATATTAATAATCTTTAATTTTATCTCATTTTAAAGTAAGTGAAAAAAATCGCTGCTATCGTTTACGTCTAAAGTTTTTACGTAATAAGGGTGCCTTATATCAAATGTTGCATAATTTATTACAGTTGCGAATATTCGGAATGCCGCCAGGTGGCGTTCCTGTTGCCAAGAGAACACTAAGATGATTAATACGTTTTGATGACGTTAATCTTTGTAAATCCTTATTTGCTAGGAATTTCATTTACTCTTGTGATTTAATATTGTGTATGAGGTGTTGTGAAGGTTAAGATATTAAACTTGACCTATTTATGCCGCCGTACTAATTAGTTACAAATTAATACAGGTTTTACACATACACAATTTTTATGCTTAATGTTGACTTTGACATTAACTTGTCGAATGATCATGTGTGTGACAAGAGTAATGGTTTAATTCATTATTTAATATTCATCATCATACCAGCCTATAAATGTCCCACTGCTGGGCACTGGCCTCTTACGAGTATGGATCACCACGCTTGCTCATTGTAGGTTGGCGATTTTAGATTCCAATTTTTTAAGTCAAGGTTTCTTCACGATATTTTTCTTCACCGATTGTCAATGTCTTAGAATAATCAAGAAAATACATATAACTTTGAAAAAGTCACATTGGCGATTGCATGTAATGGGTCGAACTTGCAACCGTTCGCACACAAATCCGTTCATTGAACTACTAGGCCACCACGGCACTAAATACTTGCAGTGGATATAATCTACGCATGACACAAAAACTTGACAATTGACAGTAGGTAGCGTGAATAAAACAAAATTGAAACTAGAACGGACTCATCTAATCGCGTTAGAGTTGCTCCAATTGGACTGCGAGTGTCAATCAGAGGGTTGACACGGATTTAACAATATTCGTATATTTCACGCTACAGTTATCCGATAGGTTTATACCATTTTTTGCGTCATTGGGCACATCCCTAGTTCTACTCGTATCCACAGGGTGCGCGCATTCGTCACAGAAATCGGTCGGCCATACATTACTGTCCCCTATTGTGATTTCATATCAAACGGTTATTTTATTACATCTCTCGTTTATATGTTAAAAGCGATGTCACAGTATTTGACACGTGTTTAGCATTCGACTTAACTGCTATTGTTGTCGACCGATTAGGGGAAATACTATTGTTAAATTGAAGCGAAAATTAAAGTGTTTTTGCTGTAATACTTTTATGCTTCGGTTACATATTTAAAGTAGTAGAGATTACTAGATTTTAAAAGCTTTGAAAATTAACAGATTATATGAATATAAATATAAATAGTCGAAACAAAACAACGATAGATACTAATAAATGTTGTTATTCAGTTTGCTTTATTTGCAATATTTGACATAACGTGCTTATTAGCTGTTATGTATTCAGCTGAATAACACGATTAATAATTTGAATACACAATTAATAGCATTATTCTAATTAATAAAGTACCTACTTGTATTCAGTGATTTCAATGAGTGCAAATAAATAATCTAACTTTATTAGAAGTTATTTTACCTATTTTTAGATTTAGAATTAGAAATATTTATTTTCGTTCGATGTGGCTTAAGTAATTTGGGGTTAAAAAAACATTATGCATCAAATATGTAAATTTATTAACTAGTATCTAAGTGTTAAATAAGAAGTGAAATAATTTTGTGGGATCTAATAATTATTCATAGAATCTAACCCACATTAAAATACTCCTATCAAATAATCTAAACTCCTATCAATAATCTAACATCAGATAATTTAATAAAAGTAATGTACACAACGCAACTTTTTAATAAAAATAAAGCCGATATGACAGGGCCCACGTGCCAGCCGTCGCCGCCTGTCATCCACTGACATGTGAATGACAGCAGGGAGCCAGGATGAAATGACATTGTATTGTCGGGATTTGTATGCATGAGAAAGAACAGTGTAGCAGACGAGAATAAAAGAAACAGCCTGTATGTGGAGAAATGTCTCATTCTAATGTAAATTTTTGTAATTAGATTTTATTTGATATTCACTGCTTTCTTTTTACTTTTTTGTTTACATAACATTCTTAATTTCATTTGTTGGTCAAATTTTTATAAACCAGAAAAGACTGTCTGTGTCTATTAATTAGATATATAATGTAGTGGTCGGTTACTGTCACTTGTAAAAAGTAGTGTAGTGTTGACTTTTCTATGACTTAAATGAATTCGAATTTGTTCTGGCTCCGACAGCAAGCAAACTCGCGATCAGCTTTGCCTAGAAATAATTTGTGAATACTTTTAATGTGTTCTAAACATATAAATACTGTTTACAAATATATGTACACATAACACCTATCTATACTAATATTTTAAAGAAGTAAAGTTTGTGTGTTTGTATATTTGCTAAATTGTAAGGGGTAATCTCGGGATATACTGAACCGATTTTAAAAATTATTTTACCAATAGAAAGCCACATTATTGCTGAGTGTCATAGGTTATATAAAAAACCGAAAAATAAAAAGGCTTTTACGTGGTAGTCCGTTTTGCAAAGTGAATCGGAGAAAAAACGGTCGAATGAAAGCGTTTCTTACGAACGCTGCCTTAACTAGGATAGATATATTTTTGAGTTCTAGAGAAAACATGTGGAGCTTGAAAATGCCTACAAAAAATTCAACGACAGCATACTATGTATGTCTAACTTTTATATTTAAGTTACAAAAAGTAGTTTTTTTAAATATTAGTATAGATAATTTAATTTTTAATATTAATAAAACAATTTAAATCTTTAGGTCATATGTACTAAAAAAGGATTATTAACATTATGCCCAACGAAGTGGGCACGGGTCAGCTAGTAAATATATAAAATGTAAGTGCCAAAACAAAGCTAAAGTCGCATCTTTGATGCACTACGGCCTTTAGTAGTTTACATCCACTATTCGTGAACTCAATAATCATTCCTAATACACTCAGTAACAATAAATGACGTATCATTTCTCTTTCAAATGTACCTTTCTTCTACCGACAACGTCCTGTCGACTAGAATGTCACCAATTTTTTACAGTAAGTACTTTTTGTGGTTCACGCGATGTCGGTGAGCTTCGTTCATATCTATTTTTGTGGCAAAAATGGATACCCATTGTCGATCGTAACATATAAAGTGGATTGGTTATGTGCGAGCGACTATAGGAAACATTTGTATTTATTTGTAAGGTCAGTTACTTGCGGATAAAGTTAAAAATTGCTAACGGACTACGCGGACTATTGATACTTCCATACTAATATTTTAAATGCGATTGTAGCTCTGTTTGTCTGTCTGTTCCGCTTTCACAGCTAAACCGCTAAATCGATTTTAATAAAAGTTGGTATTGGGTAAGCTGGGTTCCTAAGAAAGCTCTTAGGCTACTTTTTGCCGCGATAACCGACACTCACGCGGGCAAAGCCGCGGGCAGTCGCTATTTTAAAATAAAGAGAGTAAAGATCTCAACAAGGATGTTTTGGTAAGATCCAGGATTTGTAATTTCGACCTCAAAATTCAACGCTGCGTCCAATGTATAATTTAGTTAAGTCTATCGATTTGGCTATGTTACTGGCTAGAAAGAGGGCTAGAAGAAGGGGAACTAAAGACAAGAAACAAGGCAAAAAAAAATGATAAACCTTTCCGTTTCCGTTTTGTAATATCAATTGTTGGATTGTCTGTGGCTCTCTAATTCCATTTTATTTAAGAGAAAAATCTGACAAACCTTACTAATACCACAGATCACTAGTACAAGTAGAAATACGCGAATTCATATTCGTGTGACGTCATATCTGTACCGCTATCTATTCACCGACTATGCTACCATTTATACAAATGGTAGCGGCAGAGGGGTGGCCTATTTAATTACAAAGCTAGACGCAGTCACCGGTGCGTTCATGTGTGCAGTATTGAACTAACTCAGTCCATTTCTCTCCGTAGCCATTCCGATACAATTTACGATGAATTGTGAATTTGAGTACCTACTCAGATTGCTTGAGTGTCGTACAAATTAGATGACTTGACAGTTGTGATTATTGGGGAATATGAAAACGTATAACCGATATGAATAAAGTACATAGTATAACCTTTTTGTAAAATAACTTAAGTGAGACATTATAAGGTATAACTCGCGTAAGTGTATAGTAGTTGAGTGTTTAATATTCAGTAATGTTGAATTACATTTTTATAAATGAAAGCAGGTAGGTATATACGTATTAGTTAGGTACCTACTAAATGCGGTTTAACTTAACGACCAATAGCATAAGCAATATTAACGACCTTCGTCGAATGGCGTACACGCCGGCTTTCAAGGTGTCGCCTGCTCTGAGGTCCCGGGTTCGGTCCCCGGACGGGTCATTGTAGAAATTTGCCTTTCCTCATTGTTTCGGGCCTGGGTGGTCGTGGTACCTTCGTTGTCTCTGATTCTAAAACACAAGTGCTGTAGCTACCTACTTTGTGTTCATAGCAATGTATGTGGTGTTGTCCACATTTATATATTTATTAATAAATTAGACATTTTACTAAAAAATATCAAACAAAGAATATAAGATTTCCTGCTAATAACCAAATTACAAATCTGTTAAATTAAAGATCAATACAAACTGGCAGCTCACTTGATATAATTAAAAAAGGCCACGTCATCCAAGAAATATCTATATCAATATTTCATCGTTAACCTTTCGTCAAGTTATATTAAGTACTAGCTGTCCCCCGCGACTTTGTCCGCGTGTTTTAGTTTCAACGTTTTTTCATTTTTGCGACATTTTTCATTTATGCTCCGCTCCTATTGGTCGTAGCGTGATGTTATATAGCCTATAGCCTTCCTCAATAAATGAGCTATCCAACACTGAAAGAATTTTTCAAATCGGACCAGTAGTTCCTGAGATTAGCGCGTTCAAACAAACAAACTAACAAACAAACAAACAAACAAACAAACAAACTCTTCAGCTTTATAATATTAGTATAGATTACAACGGAATTTTTTCATCAGTAAACTGCCAAGTCTTCCTTCAATTTTGTTCGTCCGATGTTAGATGTCAGATCAGGGTATTGGAACAATCGGTCAAAGAGAATTATGTAAACCTTTTACCAGGTTTTGGTACTTTTGGTACCTTCGCCATTGACCCAGTTCCCCATCGATCAATTTGCGGTAGGTCATAAGAATATCGTGTAAGCTTCGCGTGACTAACTCCTATTACTGTAAATATATTTCACGCCCAAAACTGGGGAATTACTTTCCCGTTCAGACAGATTAATTTGTTTCTCTTTCTATTGTTTTTTGTAATCGGTTTAATTAACTTTTGCTTGTGGTTTCGGACTGGAAAGCATTTAGTTGATGTAATTTTTGATCTAACTGCTATAATCTTGATATTGTTACTCACATATAATTTCCAAGGCAGGTCTGTACGTTAAAACAGTACCGGTGCCAAAATAATGATACATAATATTTCCTAGGAGTACCTATTAAAATTTCTCTACAAAACATAAGTAGGTATTTCGTTTTGTACAGTCAATACTGTGCAAACGTTTATTTAATTCCATTGTACTGCAATAGTTACTTTGCTTAACACGTAACAATAGCGCCTTTAGATTTTATGATAGCAACATGTATTAGCGAAACTTTTGCTGTTAAAAGTGTTTAGTCGAATAAAACTGAACTTTGTTGCGTGCTCAAACTCGTTCTCAGTTTCTAAGTTACATCGTCCGGCGTACATGCCAGTTGTAGCTACAATGTTTTAGTAAATTTGGATGTGTCTCCACGTAGATGTAGTTTTTATGCACTTTTTAGTACGTATTCTAATTTCGTGAATTCTCTGGACCGAGCACGGTGAATAATTTAAACAAACATTTCAACTTATAAATTTTTCTGATAAAATAACCACATTCCTACCGAAAAGTTTTATTAAAAAATAACGTTAAAACCGTTTTAAAGAATAATAATATTTTTTATGGAACACCTTCTCGTTTATTTTGATAACACGATTCCGCGAACTTAAATAATTTCTCGATTAAGATCAAATAAAAAACTTGGGTCTTATTGATTTAGGCAAATATTTAATCTATTAAGTTTTAAAGGTAAAAGGGTAGCCTTATTCTTTATACGAAGGTCATCAATAAACCTGCGAACGACCTCGACATTTTATTCCCTAAAATAAAGCCCAAGAATGAATTGTTTGAGTTCTGTAATCTCTCGTCAATATAACTTAAGGGTAACAGTAATCTTTTGTTTCGAGTTTAACAGCTAAGCATTGTTCTTGACCTATTATTACGACTAAGTAGGCTTGTTATAAGTAAACTAACAACAAAGAACAAAGTAGGGTCTGCTAACTGAAGCTGAACGAAGACTAAGTGTAAATTGCTTTTGTACGTTGTTTGCTATGGCTGCGTTTTCGATTGTTTCTTCTTTCGTTCTAATGTATCTAAAGCCGCGGAGAAGGCCCGAAGTTTCCGTAATAGTTTCCTAGCCAAAAAGTATAACTTAAAAATAATATAACTAAGTAAAGATCAGTAAGTCAGTCTTGTATCTGAATATAGAGCCCAACGGGAAGGCTGTTATTAAAACCATTATTGAACATAATAGCGATAATTGTTATTTTGTAATAATTATTGTATTACTGTTATGTAAAGTCAAAACAGTCCGAGAAATATGAAAACACAAAGGCTTATCCTGTAGTTATGCTAACAAATAATAATACAGTTATCTAAATAATTTACAAATTAATTTACTGCGAACAGCAAAGATTCTAATTCCGTACCTAGCGGTAATAATATTTGTGGATTCGTTTAAATGTTCGCAGATTCCGGTGTTGATTAAACGTCGAGCGAGTTTCGCTTCAGATGCCGGTGAAATTCTGCAAAATCAATCAATTTGTTGATTTATCTGATGGCTCCACAAAGAGGCGTGCGGTTCCAACCCACTTTCTGAGAAAACTCTGTCGGTAGGTTTAACGTAATCAACCAACTTTGACATTTCATTTTAGGTTAGTACCTGGCAATAATTTAACGTACTAGTAGTCTTTAATTATTTATGTAAGCTTTATCTTTTTACAAACGTTCGTAAATGGTAGCTGGGTAAGTCTGAATGGTGAACGAATGCACAACACTCACCAGCACATCGCTAACGCCAACTGCTTTTATTTACTGAGGTAAAAAGCTTTATACCTATCTTTTTACCTTACAGCTATCACATAAAGCGATAAGGCTTTAAAGTTTACATATTGACAGACTCCTTTATTAATGTTCTTAAATAGTTCCTATACGCTTGAGTAACCTTTGCGTCTAGACTTATGGTCGCCACCACCCTGCTTTGTTAACCGTCGCAATCTAGAATGGGAGACAGCTAAAGTCTAGACTGCATTACAAGATGCACGACGCGTACGCACACTATAGACAATATGATAATAAATGTAGAAATTATTAAAATATTTTCTTCACATCTGGTTATATTCCAATTTATATTTTAATGAAACCTATCTTCTTAGCACCAATTTGTGACGTGGAAGAAATTATGAATTTTGTAAATTATTTTGAAAATATGTTAGACAAGAAGTAGAGATAAAAAAAATGCAAACCTTAAATTATATTGTCTTTGTGAACCTGTGTGTGGAACTTAACCAAATGAATGAGATAAATAGGTACCTATAAGTAAATACATTGATTACTAATTCGTTAATGAATTTGTACATAATATTGTTCATCGGATGTACTTACGGATCGATTTGCATATCAGCTACCTGCATCCGATATTCGGTGAGCATCGCAGCGAACTAATAACACTAATCTGATATTGGCGCTACTTGGAGCTTGCGAATTGGTAATCGGCAATATAGGAACTATTTGAGACACCTAGCCGTTATCTCACTCTGGGCAAGGTAATCGGCTATAGTAATTGGCTAAATTTAGAGCTTAATTTGTCTGACGCTATTCGGAAATACGATATTCCCAGTATCGGTGATCTGTAATTAAGTTTGACAGGAACCAAGTGAGTTGGGGATCCTAATCTCACGTTTAGCGTAACGAACCTAGATTTGTAGAGATGAGAGTCAGGAAAGTGAATATTAAGCAGAGTGTAAAAACTGGATTCAATATTAGGTGGGATTATAAGTGGTGATGTTGCCCATATAATAGTATTCTCGATACTGAGGATAGCCCGTGAAAAATGAGAGATACATAATAACAATAATAGAATATTTTAGTTTTAAGGAAGAAATTCTATTTATCGTTTTTGTGTTTTGATGTTGGACAGCGGTGATGTCGACAATCTATACTAATATTATAAAGCTGAAGAGTTTGTTTGTTTGTTTGAACGCGCTAATCTCGGGAACTACTGGTTCGAATTGAAAAATTCTTTTTGTATTGGATAGTCCGTTTATTGAGGAAGGCTATATAACATCACGCTACGACCAATAGGAGCGGAGCATATATGAAAAATGTTGCAAAAATGAAAAACCGTTGAAACTAAAACACGCAAACAAGGTCGCGGGGGACAGCTAGTAATTAATGTTTAGCGAATAGTAGTGTTATGTCAAGTGGCAAGCTCGAGTACTTTTATTTTGCCTGCGTTTTAAATTTATCTTTTCTACTATTTGTATTTAATTACAAATATTTGCTTTGCATGTGTATGTAAAGCAAATGCATGTGTGTGTTGTAATGCGTAACAAAAAATAAAAAATAATATAGAATAAATTGTTTGGTTGGGAAATATTATATCTGCGATTTTTTTTGGTTGATGACGGGAGCCAGCTGTGGGAGGTAATGTAAAAAAAAAACATTTTGCGGATTTATTATTAAATAAAGCTCTGCTAAATATTATTACAGCGGCATGCAGGCTGCTAAGTAGGTCACAAGATGTCGGCGATACATTAAAGACGCGTTGTTGCAGATTTTCATGACAGCCCATTATTTTACACAGATGTTTACTTGTCCTAATTATCATAAAGAAATTTAATGATTAATTATCAAAAACTTTTTTGCTTTGCTTTGCCTTGTTGGTTTTTATTTTATGTCCTTTGTATGTACTTTGCTAAAAAGTTTTTCTTTTTATGTTATTTTTTTTTTCTTTTTGATATTTCTCCGGTACAGGGGTACCGGAAAACTGATCTAAATGATGTAAATACAATTAAAAAAGTATCCAACGTTTATTTTAACATTACATGGTGGATATTGAATAACCAAAATAACGTTAATTGTAATTAATTTAAAATACATATATTAATATGAATTAAACCACTGTCACAAATTCATTTTTGGGATATCCCTGTTTCTGACATTAACGAGCCTCATAATTTAAACTACATGCGGTTAATTTATTTTCAAATGTGGCAATATTTTAACGTTACGGTAATTCATTTTTCAACTACTTAACTCACTACAGTATAAATAACTAGCTGTCCCCCGCGACTTTGTTCGCGTGTTTTAGTTTCAACGGTTTTTCATTTTTGCAACATTTTTCATTTATGCTTCGCTCCTATTGGTCGTAGCGTGATGTTATAGCCTATAGCCTTCCTCAATAAACGGACTATCCAATACAAAAAGAATTATTCAATTCGAACCAGTAGTTCCTGAGATTAGCGCGTTCAAACAAAAATACAAATAAACAAACTCTTCAGCTTTATAATATTAGTATAGATAAATAGGTATACTAAATAAAACTACTTTTTAAACGGATTCTTTGGATTCGATAGAATCCGTTTAAAAAGTAGTTTTATTTCTATGTCTAACATTCGTATAAACCTCAGAAAGCATTAGGTATACTTATTGACGGTTTTTAAATGGACCACCAAAATAAATAAAGCAAATCTGCATGATCAATGTCTTTTACAAATTTTGTATAATATCAATTTGTTAATTACATTTTAGATTAAAGCTTAGAATAATAGGAATGTTTATTAAAAGGTTCTATTAAATGAAAATGGAGAACTTAAACCTTTTTGTCGAATGACAAGTCTAAAAGTTTGGGACTACTATTCTAGAATCCAGATCCTATAATTATCCTAATGTGGGTCGATGAATTAAAAGGACGTAGAATGTAAAGTACCTAGCTACTATTGAATTTCGTGAACTTTGAAACGCAAAATAGAAAACAATCAAAATTGAAACGTATTTTTGTAGTAATAAAGTTCATTATCTAATGACGGTTACTATCAAACAAAGAACAGACTAATTAAACATGTAAAACTTAAGCAAAATAAAACAGGAAAAGACACGACGTGTGAATAACGTCCAGTGCACGTCCCGTCACGCCGCGTCGTCGCGTCGTCGTCACGTCGCCGTGTCGTATGCCCAGCGTGTCACGACCGAATGAAATGTGAATAACGGACTGTGAAACACCGCACGAATTGGAAATCGAGAGCCAAACAGCCACGCCTGTTGTTAACACATGCCATTCAAGAATTCTGTTATCTTCGGTCTTTACTGTTCAGAGGGAATTTCGGTGATTAGTAATACATTGCGTGTTTTATTTATTGGAACTGTATTTTATTAATTTAAGACGAAAGATCTTGATTTCGTTCTCTTTATTGCTTTAGTTTAATATCTGAACTATAAAAAAGCAAAATAAGTGCAATAAATGTAACCATGTAATATCCTGGCCTACTTTTGGTGAAAAACGGCGTTATTTAACATTTTATAAGTAGTCTATTCAATAAAAAAAATATCCGGCTTTAAAGAATAAATTGTGGAAAAATACAGCACCACACAATGTAAAAAAAAAAGCGAGTATTTGATTATTTATAAAGAAAATATGCTCTTCTCAAACCAAGGTAACAATGTTATTATCTGCAGTGAATGAGAGAGCAAATCCTTTCCTCGGGCCATAGACTAGAAGAGCATCGTTTCTATTACAGCCGGTGAGATTCCGACGTTACCAGACTAGATCTAGACTAGTCCATGAGGAATACTGCCTGTTACTAAATGTAAATTATATTAAGTTGCCTTTTATAGTGTTTATTTTTATGTTGCTGATAAAATTATCTACTGCTTTATAATAATAATGGCAGCAAATGTATGAGGTAAAGGAATATTTACAATCTTGATTTTACTCGTGTTTGCTTCCATATGGACTTAAAAAAATACTGCTTTATTGCTGATCAGCAATAAAGCCTTAAGGCTCTAGTTCTAAATTAAACTTACGTGCCTAATTAGTAAGTCTAAATAATTACGTGGTTTATATATTTAGCAAACTTACAACAAATAATTAAATACAAATAATTGAACGCACCAGTTGAACCATTAGTCGAAGATTCAAGTTCTGTCTGAAGAATTTTTTTCTTTTTACTATTTGTAATATAATACAAATAATCGCTCCGCATGCGTTAATGCGTAACAAATAATAAAAATTACCCAAAATACTCCTATTCAGAACAAAATACTGGTCACAAAAATATTATGCCTCGTTATCAAAAAGGTTAAATACCATTGCTTGAAACAGCTTCCACCAATAGTATTATACTCATAAATTTGCCGTATAATTAAGCAGCAGTAATAAAACACGTAATGTTAGAGTTTACATTAACCTTGTTATTAGAAATACTGAACCTCCAAAAATACCATACTTACGAATGTAAATGCGCGGTCAATGGTAACTAGCATTTAAATTTACGTCAAGGTCAAGAAAGCGTATGATTAATATTTTACCATAGCTGTAAAGCACTTGTATTTAATTTTTTGTTTAATTTATGATATGAGCAGAACTGACTGCCAACCTTCGCTAATTTTATTAAATAATTTTATTGTCAATTTTAAATTTTACAACTATAAATTCTATATTTGTATTTATATATATATTTTTTTATAGTATGTAAGGCAAAGGTAACAATTTTATGAATATTTAACCATTTTATATTTAAATATTTTACATTAATTTAAATTAAATATTCAAGTAAAGCTAACTACTTCTGTTTAGGTGTTTTTCCTTCTAAAAATTCAAAATCCTGCTCGACGGAAAATCATGTATCGATTCTTCAAATTACAAAAAGAAACATAAATATCAGTATTCTTTAAAAAAAAAAAAAAACTCACAATATTAATCGTCCATTAAAAAACAAAAGCTTGCAACACGACAGTCAACAAAGTCATGAACCCATAAGTAACACCCCGACAATCGAAGAAACTCTCACATTCCCGGACTGCATTAGGCCTACGCTATGACTTGGAAAATGCGACACTTACCGACAACGAGAGATCCTCCCTATTTATGACGTCACTTGATTTATTACCAGCCTCCCTCCGAGACGTTTGTTATTCTTTGTGTTGAGGGCAACGAACTCTGAGTCAGCACTCAACAGATAGCTTCTGAGTTGCATAGCCTGTTATTACCTTTTTCTATGACTGTAATTGTTTGCTTAATTGCCTGTGTGTAATAATTGAAAAGCTATTTTAATTAATGACTTCTTGGGAACTTCTTTCCTACCTATTGATTTACACTTTTATTTGTTGGTCGTACAAAACAACATCGAAGCAACATATTTTCTAACCTTGAATAGTAAACCTTCTGAATGTTTGTTTTACCAACATAACAAACGACGTTGTTTACTTTAAGAATAGAGTTCTTAACAGAATTTTTTAACCTCTAAATTGTTATTTTTATAAATAACTGATGTAAATCCTCTAGGTAATCCAATTTATGCAGCTACCGTATTCAGCGGACCAGAGAAACCGTGTTTAGCAGAAAAGTCAACCTTTTACCAATATTAGGTATCCCTAGTTCAAATTCTTGCATCTCTAAATTTCTGAGAAAGTTTGGATACATATTCCCTATCTATATAAAAGAAAATGTATGTTCGCTTTAAACTCGAGAACTGTTAGTCCAATTATTGATATGAAACTTTGCACACAATAAAGGGCGACATGTCCACTTCGACGAACACAGTTAAGTTATTGCTGGATAGGTAGCGATGGCGGCAGGTATTTTTACCTTTTGAGCCATAGGTCAAATTGTATATTTTTAAGTGAAACAAAGCGCACTGGTATCCAGCTAGTATTGAATAAATCAAATATTCAGAGATTGAAAAAAAAAAATCTTAAAAAGTAAAAAGTTTGACAAAAGAAAAAACCATTAAGTATTCGATCCGATAAACAGGTTGTCTGGTAATACTTCTACACCTCATACCCAAGCACGTAAGCGACCCATTTCGGGAAGGACGATCGAATTTCGAACTATTTATCATGTTCACACTGTGCACTGAATGATATCATCCCTTAATTTCATGCATGATCAGCGTAGCATATTGCTATATTTAGAATTTTGTTATATTATTCGTGTACCTTGGAATAGGCTTGGCTGGGATCAAGTTGCTGAAGTGTGAGTAATCCGACGGGACGGGTGTGGGGCGCAATCTTCCTACCCTCGCGTCGGTGGCTGTGTCGTGAACTGTCATAGCAACCGCAACATCCAGCTGACTACTACATGTTTCTTTTAAGTTTTAATATGACAACATTTATTCAAGATATTCGTTTGTTTTTTAGAAATTTGTCAACGCATTATTGTATGTTATAAAATGTTTATAATCTACACAATTACATTGATGAGGGAACGATTTTTTTATATCTTAATTCTATGCTAGAAACTTTCCTTAATAGAGAAATTGCTTTACGTACTTTACTTTAGTATAAAAGTTATTATACTGAAATAGATAAGTACCTTAGTCAATATTTAGTCAACATAGGCTTCCCTTCAATTCCAAAACCCATAACACATATATAAAAGGTACCCTTCCAGGTATATACAGATATGTTTACAAACACTTTTGAGAATTTCTCATGTGTGGTCGAATTCTGTGAATCCAAATTAACTGTATAAAGATATTATAATCGTATCGATTTGTATATTATTATTGGCTAGGTCACGTCGGTAGGTCAGGTCAAGGCTGTCGGTATACTAAATAATGATCACTGTATTATAAGCGAAATATTTCCCTGTTCGAAAAATAATAATCTCAAAGGTCTAAAGCCACATTTTAATGGCTTTTTTTTTGTATAATGAAGATTGTTCTCGATGTTGATATTAATTAGTTACTGTGTAAATCTACAAAGAGTTTAGTGTAATTTATGTTAAAACTGTATTCATGCAAAAATCTTTATCAGAGTACAGAATGTAAATTAGTACCTATTTAAGATATGGAAAAAGATTAGCAGAAAAAAATATAAATAAGAGATGCCAGTCTGTCTGCAAAGGTGACTGTACTATCATGGTTTTATATAAAAATATTATCTTTAATTGTATCTTTGATGTCGAATAACGGCCAGTATTTGCAAAGATTGTGGCATAAATTTATCGATACATTTTTATTTACTGATATTTGGACTATAAAAAATTATGTTATGCACGGCATAAACGTACTTGAATTTCGCCTTTTTATTTTTTTTTTCTAAATTATCTCCTGTAGAAATATTTAGACGTTTTAAAACTCTGAGTGTACCTATAGACGGATGGAACTGTTCAGTGCCCTTACTCTTCAATTAATATTAATAACAATACAAAGCTAAAATTTAAAAAATTTCTCTCCCTTCTCTCTCTTTCTCTCTCCGGGTCCGCTACTGTGACCCGCGATGGCGAAATCGGGGCCGCACCGCTCGACACCCCTAGCCGCTCGCACTGTTGTTGCCTCCTGCTGCCTGCAGTGGCGGTTATGTTGGGGGGCCCATCTGGTGAGCTGGTGAGTCACCACCTGCCTATTTGATTGCATTTATATGTGTTAGAAGGCAGGTGCCATAGTTTTCCGATTTAGTTCTAATAACCAATCCACTAACATTTACCTACACATAGCCTAAATTTTTACTTTCCATTCATAATTTACAATAGCTCTGTATCTACTTTGGACCATTCATGTCTGTTCTTCCATAGAGCAGAGGTGGATGGGCCCTAGTAGATGCCCCATCCCAGTTTAGAGTAAAGTTCTCAACAAGGCCACTGCGTGTTGGACCTGTGTCCCCACGTAAGCCTTTCAAAGGACCGGGTATTCTTAATACTGAGGATAGCCCGTGAAAAAAGAGAGATGTCAATGGAAGTAATCTATAATAGGAACACTAATCGGGATATAAACATTGACAGTATTTTTTGTACTGTGTTTTGTTTGTGTGCCTGCTAAATGAATAACAATTTTGCATTGGCATTGTACTAGAATTGAAATCCATTCAAGAATAGCGCCCCAGAGCCAAAGCGCCATATCTTGTTCACAACAGAATTATGATGACTTCGAAATACGTCCCCTTCTGAAAGACTAGCTATGCTGAGCTCTAGTCAACACTAATGGTCAATATCCAAATATGTTGACAGTTGAAATGAAGCCCCACCTTTCCAATACATTCAAAGGTATCAAATTTATTTGCTCAGTTTAATAGACCGCTCAATATCAAAGGTACGTGGGGAGTACTTTAATTCTATTTGTGCAGTCAAACAAGGGCCAGTGGTGATCCCCTTTCAATTAATTTATCCGAATATTTCAGAGCCTGTTTTACTCGATTTTCATTTAGTCATAATCGAATACCAGTACATTGTGGTAACGGGACAAAGTAACTTATTATTATTTCATTCGTAATTGAATCGGTTAGTTTATCATTTGTTTTGATTGGGTTGTTGTGTTCAGTAAGCCAATTAGCGAATTTCCTATTTAACTTTTATGATATTGAAATGTTGTTTTGTTTTGAGTAGGTATGTGTAACGTAAGTAACTACAAAACTTATTTAGTTGGTTGGTACTTTAGTAAATTAATTAATTATGGAAAAAAGTATTTTCAAATAAATTTGTTTTCGAGATTTGTGCAAAATATGTTGCTTACAAAAAAGTTTATCAGAATATACCTCTATTATTAATCGTTGAAACGTAATAGCAACTGTAATCGAAAAATTCCTAGTAATGATTAAAAACGTTGTACGGTGTCTCTGCGTGAGATTTCGGGCTAACTGATTTTGCGCAACGAAATGTAATATTAAAAATTTTACACTCTTACACTACAGTTTAAAAAACAACAATCAACCAATGAGTTACCATTAACTGTATACTGTAAAAAGCCGTTGTCGCAGTGCAAGTGAAACAGAATTTAAAGTTTAGAGATTTATTTTGTAGTATTAATATCATTATTGTATTGTTTTTTTCTTGACTGTCAAAAAGTAATCTTTGAAAAACTATGTAATGTAATGCTTAAAAACAATCTTATATCTAGGTATATCTTAAAGTTTATACAACTTTTTTTATAACGTATATTTTTTGTATAATCCAAATATTTATATACTTTTAATAATAATCATGTATATTTAATGTAATTTCAGCATGTTTAACATTATAATTCGCTTTTACCGGTGTCGTATTTAACATAACGCGTAACAGAATACGTTTAAAAGTTAGTTATCCTCCTTATTTTATGTAAAAAATAAAGAAAATGAAAAAATAATCATTCATCAATAAATTTAAGAAATCATTATTATTTATGAAAAAAAAGAAACTTAAACTATACTCAACTTTATCATGTATATTGTCCGTTTGTATATCATAGCATTCCATTCTAGTAATTGCTATTAGCGAACTCGAGTGAGTCATGTCAAGTAGGAGGGAGTTGGATGATACTTATTTGTGAGGGGAACTTGTCGAAAGCACCATTTAACATATGTATTAGATATTGCATTATTGTATTGTGGTTGTCAATTAAGAACTTTTAAACTAATAAGACTAATAACAAGACAAAAACTATAACTAATAATGACCGGTTCATATATTCAAGAAACGATTCCTGTTAGGGATTTGAATAGGACTACATATTTATTACATGTAAATTATTACTATTTTTTTTTTCTATTGTGTTCAGGCATCAGACCATTGTTAATGTGTCGACAATGTAATTTGAAGTAAAATGTACGATTTCTTAATTATTATTTTTTTTCTTCCATTTTTGTTGTTATATTTACTACATTTTTTTTAACATTGTATTCATCAACATATTACCTTTTATTTTTTAAAAGAGTAACCTATGGAGTTTCTTGCCGGTTCTTCTCCATAGGAGAGACACATTGGAACCGCGCAACGGCTAGAGTCATTTAACGTTTTGAAAGTGCCTGAAAAGGCCTACTCGAAATAAAAATATTTTGTAACAAGCATTTTGTAAGATCCACAAATGCTTGTTTTAAGTCTGGGTGTTCTTTGTACATGTAATTTGAATGTTTGTGAAACCCCCCGCGATACAAGGATTAAATATTTTAGTGCGGGAGTTGTTTTAAAAAAAACTGACCTTATCAAATTTTGGGTGGATTTAATATGAAGGTATAGGCTGAGTAGCATTATTAACAATTTTAGAATTTCATGTGTAACGCATAATATATACTTTTAGTGCTATTATTATTAATTAGTTACGTATCTACAAGTGGTTTTCGCAACAAACGATAAAAATTCGGTATAATTTATGGTTATGGCTGTAAAGTCTAAATTCTCTTTTTCAATCTTTTTCTTTCATTTTCAACCTTTTTTCTCTAGTAAAGTAAACCATGTAGGTTATTAACGATTACCGTTAGTCTGGTAATTATTTTATTGAGAAGTATTGATTACCTACTATCATAATACCTATATACAATCACGAACTCGCGTAAGTCGTATCAATGAAGTAGGGATGTTGAATGGGTTTGATAAGTAAAATTCTATTTAGTTCGTAAGTTAAAAATTATGACGTAATGTGACATTTTAAATCAATGTTTTGTCCTGAGATTTTAATTACGTAAAAAAATACGTATTAAAATATTTTTTAATATACATGACCGGCATTACAATTTTCTTTGTCAAAATCCCTAATGTTCTAAAATTGCGTTATTACAAATTTAAGACCCCACCTTATTAAGACGTGTTAGCATTTTAGCAAATGCATTTTATGTCACTTTCACATGGTTTCTCTTTCCGACAGCCTTTTATAAAATACCCACATTAACGATTACGTTATCTACAAAAGTTAATGGTGCGTTAAAAATAATTAAACTCTGAAAAGTGTGAAATGTAAAGTGCCGGCTATTTCGTAAAGTAATAACCTATTATTTATATAACAAGCTGTCATTTGTGAACAACGGAAACGTGTTAAAGATTTCTTTATACTTAAACACATTTATGAAGCGTTTGAAGGCAACGTACAGCGAATAAAAATAAGTAGAAATACTAGTAGTGTTTCTTGTTGCATTAATATATTGTAGTAAATTCAGGTTATGTAGGCAGACATTTACGTTATTATTGCTGTAGATCTTTATGAAAATAAAAGAATTGCCACATTTTTGACGAAGCATCACTTACGAATAGCTCGACCGATTTGGCTGCTTTTTTTTGTTGTGTTTATAATTGTCAGGACAAGGTTTGTATGAACGAAAATTTGTAAAAAATACGCGTCATGAAATATGACGTGAAATATAATTTAGATAATATAATAGCTTTAGCTCCAACACAACAGAAAATTTTATCGTTTGACTTAAAGAAAATTACTTAAAATTAATTTCACTGTAGTAGTTTTATTCGCATCGCTTTTAATTATTTCCAAAAAAATAATATTTTAACCTGGTGCAGTCCTGATTTTATTCAACTTAGCTTATGTCAGTTCCCTGTTGGATTTAGGGGGGTCCCTATGTTCAGAACTTCTAAAACTTGGGTAAATTGCGCCAAAACGGTCCATCGCCTTCCACGTCTTATTACAAACTACATAATTCTTATGAGCCGTACCCAATAAAATGAATCGGATTAATTATGCGCGGATATAATTAAAGACGGTAAAACGTAAGTAGGTATGGGATACGTTAACCTACTGATGGCATCTTCTTAAAAGCAACGGTAGTCATTGTTACTCGCACGCAAAGAATACCATAGCAAAACAAATATTGTTTCGAAGTTACGGTGAGGCGTGAAATGGCGTGTTGCAGTCTCGTTATCGACAGGCATTGTGGCTTCCCTCAATACATCATTGCATGTGAATGTTGACGCCTGTTAGCTGACTGCTGGTAACTAGCAAGATTTACGCGTAAGAGGAATTGTTGTAGTGGTTTCGTTACTTGCTATAGATGTGTTTGTGGTTACGATGTCAGTAGGAGATAAAAATCATCTAAAAATTCTTACGGTGATAATTTTAAATAGAGTGGTTTTTTATACACAAAATGTTGATAAAAAAAATATTCTAAAATACAAATGAACCGAAAAAATATGTTCAGTTTCGCAAATGTAACGTGAGCTGCAGGTATCATTCAAACCTTTGTTGTGACTGTCACACACTGGCTAGACATGTTCTAAATCCCAGCAAGTTTGTAAACTCGAAGTAAGGTACGAAAGCCATTTTGATGTCGACTTACTTCTCATTATGTCGGCCTGAATAACCGAATATTGCCATATTTACTATTAGCCTAGCACTACTTAGATAGGTAAACCTCATAATTATGGTCATTAATTGAGTTTTCACATCAAAACAAGCTAAAACCAGTATCAACTTACACCTAATTTTGGATTATGACGGTATTAGGTTCAAATACGGTGTACCTAATAATTATTACGAATTTTTTTACTGAACTTATAGGTAAAACATAGTCGCAAAAAATATTCTTTGTTACCTAAATCTTTGAAGGACAAATTTTATATCTGTATGTCATGTTTGCAAAATATATCAATTCCTATTCTGGTATTGTCATTTTATTATTCTTTTTATAATCAAGGCACAGGCTTATGACAGCGTGAATTGCTTCGGATATAGAGGTCTCAAGGTTCGTGACTTGCTGGTGCCTTGGTACCTCGGTATTAGCAGTACCGGCTATCATGCATTATTCATGGCGCGCAGTGTAATCAGTCACAGGTGCCGATATATCGATGTAAGCGTACAACTTTTTTGGCACTCATTATTATGCGCAGACAGAATGTTCATCCGATCTTACGATGTTAGACTTTGGTCTTAGATACGAATTTAAATGATATTTTTATATTTTTGGATCACACGTGTAATTTCAATTTTTTTAAGCAACAATGACACACAGCTTGGCTTGGTAAAGTACCTAACTGACTAACTCCTGTTGAAGGAATCAGATTTACAACCTTTTTTCTGTTTAATTATGTTTTTCAGCCTGCTTCAGTAAATTTATCCCGATAGTTATCTCTAACAACCACAGATCACCGAGAATCTGAGAAAAATATAAGAAATATTTGCTACCTATTTCGTTTGTTTCGTCACGATAAACATTGACTGAATGGCGTGTTCGTGTTCCGATAAACTCGATAGCAATATCAAACATTTTAAGCGGTTATAGAATAAGTTGATCCTTTGCTATTGGTGATTGCACAAATAGCGTTTTATGTACCTAGATACATTGTACGAAGGCATGCACCATAGCATCGATATTGGAAATAACAATAGAAATTTGATAAGATGTGATCCTAGAGCGTATTACGTACCTAAATGGCATTACTTGTATTCTTTGCTTACCTTGTTATTAATTTCTTCCTTTTTCTGAGTTTTGCTATAAGATAATAATATATTATATTTAGGTAGGTTTTGTACCAAAGTTTTTATTTTTTATGCGACATTCTCATTTGTCTTTATCTCATAAGCCATGACTTGACAGTACGGTATTTGGGAACTAGATGCGGTATTAGCTGTTTGATGAGCCTTTTAAGTTGTCACGATTACCAAAATACCCGTTACTAAACTTAGTAAACACAGTTTTGTACTTAAGGCTTACAGAGTTTCAAACTTTTATGTTACAAGTGATACATAAATATTTTATTTACGTCCTTTATGAAATTAAAAATAAAAGAAAAATAAATAAAAATATACTCGCTATGAATGTAATAAAGAAACAGTGATGCAGAGCTGCATACCTTGGTTAATAACCTAATAAACTATGCGCAACTAGTTTTGATCCTTGCAATGTTCTATCTCACGCTGCGAACAAACGCGATAGGAGCGACGCTTCGTAGTTCCGCGCACGCCCGTCACGGTTATGTCGCTCCAGTCGCCGGCAGTATCGCCTGGCGCTTGACGAGAGTGGACGCTCGCTGCTCGCGTCCCGCACTCCAGTTCAACGCACGAAACAAGTTACACAAATTCATTTCGGACAATTTTAAATAAAATAAAACTCTCATCACCATGGACTTGAGAGATCATTTTAAAATTACTTCTACCAATGTAATTTGCTAACTTTACTTTGTTTTTCTTGTGGAATTTGTGGCTTTATTATCTCGATCGAAAGATACGGTTCGTAAAGGTGAAATAAAAACGCGAGTGAAATTGTTTAGTTCTAGACTATCCGTTGAGGAGTTTGAATTTTCTGTTGTTTTTATTGTTTATAAGGACGCAAACCTTAGTGTTGAAAAGAGACAAGATGAGGTCCAAGCGTGCAAGAGCGACAGGTGTGGTTGCTTTAGCGGTGCTGTTGGCAACTATAACAGGTAACTTTTTTACATATTCTCTTCGTTTTCTGTTGCTTTTATTATAAGAAAGGATATAATACTTATCAGAATACATATATTACTTAGTTAATGAAAGTTATTTCATACACAAAATGTTTGTAGAAGTTTTTTTAGTGCAGTTTATCGAAGTTGATAACAATTTAGTTTCTTATGTTGGCAATACATTGATGTGTGATTCACACAAACAACTTTGAGGTTATGTTATTATTGAAGGTTTTTAGCTGTACATAATTTTGAAAGTATTGTGATAACATTTTATATCAGAAGCCATTGAAAAATATTTTTGTTATTTGCAACATTTCTAATTTCCTGCAAAATAGAACGTAGTGAGTCTATGCGTTAATTATGTTTTATTTGCCATAATCAGTTCTACTATAATTAGTCATACATTTTAATTATAAAAATTCACGCTTTTCAGAATTCTGATTAGAACCTAATAGTAGTAAATAAAAAGAAAATAAGATTCAGAACAAGTAACCGTTTGAAAAATCCTGGATGCATTATGCACAAAGAAAGTTCACACTTCCCGGTAGTAACAATAACTGAAAAATAACTTCAATTACCCATTGTGTGATTAATCAACTTGAGAAAAGAACAGTAATCATTCACCTAGATCCGAGGCGAAAACAATTAGAAACTTCAGTGGATTGTCGAACGTGACGATTAGCGACATCCAAGGCCTAGTTGTGCAAAAACCGTTGAAGTCCGTTATACATTGAATACAGGTGGCCACTACGGAAGCCGGCTTTCCAGGAATAATTGCGAATTATGCCACGTTTGTTAAGAACGCATCCGTGCGTTACTTTCTCACCGCACGAATTTTCTCAAACAATTGGAAATTTACATTGGAATGGCTCTAAAAAATTGCCGTATTTTGGCAAACGAGCCAATTGATACTGCAATTTATGGTATTGCTCGTTCGGAAGAATCAATATTGTTTTTTACGGGGATTTCGGATTTTTTCCATTAGATAAGATGGGATACATTACTCCCCCTAACTTTTTTTCTTCAATCAATCAGAAGAGTCTAGCCGTAAAACATTGAATGCATCGTGTGTATTAGGGGAGTATTTTTATTTCTTTGTCTTTAATAAAATATAATATGTATTGTCCTTTTATTTAAGTAGAATTATATTTTGACGATATGAGAACAATAGATACTACAGTGAAATACTTTTCCTTATAAATTGTAATTATGCTGTGAACGTCATAATAATGAATAACACACCTTGTAATTATTTATCCATTAAAAATATTACAAGTGTTTATTCAAATAACCTTAACTTAAAATAAGTATATGGATTACAGATGCACTATAAGTTAATGATTCCAATTAATTTTACAAGTCAATTAGTGTTAACGGAACGATACAGGTCATACGGAATTTTAAATTGCATTATATTATTGCCAATAATGATGTTTATTCCACGATAAAGTATCGACGCGATCGGATCAATAACCCGGCGTAAATCACCTCGCGAAACGTGAGAGCTTTCGTTGCGTATCTCTTGTAATGAGTATTAAGAGAAACTAAGTCGGAAGACATTGTGCTGGAATTGCATTTCTGATAACTAGTAAAATATGTGCGCGGCTGTGGAGAATGTGGAGAGCTGTTATCCTGAATAGAGGAGCCCAATTCATGGATTGTTTCATTAAGTTCTAACCAAATATTCAAACTATTATCTCTTTATCTACACACGAAATACAATTCACACAAATTCTAAGCATCTGCCATGTCATTACCCTCAGTCATTTAAGCCTGTTAACGCAGCGAGACCGCTGTAATGGCATGTTGACGGCACTTTCCACGGTCATGACCGTTTGTGATTATGAGTAGCAATAAGAAACAGAGATATTACTTTACATTTCAGTTATTACGAAAGTGCCGCCTTATGTTAATGGCGATAATAGATGCTGAAGATCGTAAGGGTCTTGATAGCATCCACAAAGTACTAAAATTTACAAATTTATAAAAATCCCAGTTCAAGAGACAAACGACGGTCTACGTTAAAACCCTGTTGACACAAAGAACCTAACAATTCAGGTTAATAAATGTGTCCTGTTATATTTCTAAATTTGTATACAAATTATGATCACAATGACTAACCAAATGACCAAAATAATTCTTCTTTCTATTTTCCTTCAGAAATCTGTCTCAATATTTCTGTCAATACAGTCATTTCCGATAGGTATCGTTGTTGCGATATGCTTGTATTATTTTAGAAGCAGCATTCTGAAACTAATATGAATTTAGCTCCCACTACACCCAGGATTATATCGGCTACTGGAGCTTCCTGAACGCAAATAGCAACTTGAGATCTAATGTGTTTCTGATTGTGCAACATTGCTGCTGTTACATTATTTAAAGATGTTATAGCTCCAACACTTCCATTTACCTTCATAATGTTTCTTGAGGCGTTGTGTGTCTGCATTCAGAAAAATAGTCACGTTTGTATAAACAATTTTCACGTCAACATACGTGTAAGTAAATTAAGTGATTTTATATCTAACTGTACGGACGCGTGATGTGGGTCATCGTGATGAATCATGTGAACTCGGACTAACACGTTAAATTACCTTGCGTTACGTGACATCATAAACTTACACTTAAGATCAGATAGGTTTCTGAGAACGTTAGATGAAGTAGCAACATAACTACTAACATCTTATTTTCAATTAACTGTACCTTAGAGAGATGGGACTTTGTAGATGGATGGAGATGATCATAAAGTTGTAGCTACGCGTGGGATCAGGATTAAACAAATATACCGTTGTTTTTTTTTTACGAATTAAATGAAGACACAGACAATAGGTGATTAAACTGTCCCCGTCATATTATTTATAGTTGGATGAATGGTTTGATAAACTAGATAATATTAACAATCGCTGGTTCAACGATCTCATTAATAAAAAAATACCATGTATACTAAACATTATGTGGGTTCCACAAAAATAATATTTGCACTAAACAGCAGAACTAAATGTTCAGATTCAGATCGTTGAAATGCAATTCATGTTCTACCAGGAATACACGACCCAGTCATTAAGTAAACAAAACACGTTTATGTTACAACCGGCCAGAACGTTACTGCGCTATGTCATCAATTGATAAGCCGTATCTAATCTAGTACAGGTGCTTCCCTATCGAGGACGCATTGGATGTATACCTTTACCGATAACGGCTCGGATCCTATGCAAAAACGGTCAACGGATTTTCGATACCATTTTTGTTGACACCTAGATTTTTATCAGACACACTATACGATCTCTATAAAGTGAGTTTATTTATATTTCAAAGAACCCTTACCATACACCATTAAATATTTATACTCAATGCTCAGATGTTCAAGCATTATGACCGCCATTTATTGAAGGCGTCCATAGCTATAAATGCAACAACTTTCCGTATTGTATAAGGTTGTCAAGGTGTTTTTGTAACTCTAACCTTATGTGAAGACTATTTATTGGCACCAGACGAGTCTTCTTAAGTTTAAACACAATTGTTAGGAAATTCAGAATTTGAATTTCGTTTTTAAGTATTTGTATTTCTTATGCAATAATTTCAGATCAAAATTGAAGCTTTCAAATAACAGATCGAAAAAAGGCGGTCATTTTTTGTTTGTAACATTTCTTTAGAGAGAATCTAATAGTATTCCATTTTCCAGGATATGCGTTTCCGTTTCCCTAAGCATCGTTGGTGTCGCTTTCGTGTGGTTGCTTTACTGATAAAACCGGTAGTCCAGACCGGTTCGGGCGACGGGATGTCGGACTAACGATTTTCGCAACATTACCTTACGCTGGAATGCCGTATGAAATGTATTGGGTGGAGCGTATACGGTAGCAAAATTCAGATTTTTGGATAATACGTTGGATATTCGTTACATTTGTAATATGAAAAGAGATTTGGATGGCGTGGACAAGGTTTCAAAGAAAATTTTAGTTGGTTCATAGTGGCCTCTATATTTAAGGATTCATTCATTTTACGCATAAGGTTTTTTAACTAACTTACTTTATTAGCTCAGAAACCTAAAATGTATTAATAATTTTAACTATGTTTCCGAAGATACGTAACATGTTGTAACAAGTTACGCACTTTATATTTCAGCATAGTAACGACTGTTGCATTTATATTATGTGTTCCAGATTCATAATTAAAATTTTCATAATACTAACATAACTAAATTACCAAAAAGATATTTTGTCAGACGTTTATATTACGAATATAATTCCTGATAATAATTGAAGGTTTAAAATAAAATGAGATTGGAGCAATATAAGTAGCTGTTCAGGAGATAATAAAATGGGTGTGACAGTAATCTTTGCGCACTTATTTAAAAAATAATTATCCATTAACACTTAAACTTTTCAAGTACCACACTGCTTAAATAAGTTATGAAAAAAACAAAATTTAGATACCATGAAAATACTCCATACTCGATAAATTTACCTCACATTACACTTACACACGTAGACAAAACCTTCACAGACCGTTACCAACTCACTGTTACGAAAAACTGTACAATTAGTTCTGCCTTTGCTTGAACATTTCAAATTCGTTATACTTGCATAACACGGACGATAGAAGTAAGCTTCAAATAACTCAATTGTGAAGAGTAAAAGCAAATGCTTTCTAATTTGTCTATACGTTTTAGCAAGGTTCAGAGGTCCATCATGAAAGTTGAAGGCAAAATGTACCAATGATAGGTATTTCATTCAATCGAAGTTTTTGTTCCGAGGTTACGATAGTTCGTGTTACAAATAATTCAGTGTACTACAAATTACAACTGATATTGTGTATCGTAGTCTAGCAGAGTCGTGATTCGTGTTGCCTTTTTTGTTATAGCTGAGCGTTTCATGGTAGAACGATTTCCCTTTGTAAAGATCAGAGGTGTGACCAATTTTGATGTCATAATTTTAGATTTCTTTTAATATTATCATGGGATCATGATTTGAGTGCTTTAATTGATGCTTTCCTTTTTGATGTTGAGCGGAAGCTTTCTTCAAACAAAAAGATTGCTCAATTATAAAAAAATTAAAAGGTAGCTTCAACTTATTTGTTTTTCAAATAAAATACGTCAATTTATTTTTGTAGTCACAATGAGTGTAAACATCTTTTGAATAGATCATTGAACATCAATACCCGCTATGAGAGCTATTTAGTAATAAAGATGACAATGGCCTATTGAGCTGACCAATTTCTATAAAAAATTGGAGCATTACTGCTTCTAAGAACGTTGACAACTGTTAATAATAATATCTATAAAGCCAGGCCAACAGACTGTTACTAGGCGGAGAAAACTGTTTCCATTGAATGTCTAGTTTTTTTCTATATTTATTTTCTAACAACAGTACCTACTTTGACTTAATCTGTGCTGATATTTCTTGTACCGTAAAGTATGTTTAGATGCGCATTATACCTTTATATTGTGTCCTTAGTATCAAGATAAACAGAAATAGAGGTAAACATAAATATACGACACATTCTGAGTCAGGTCACAATGCGTGTGACGCACTAAACATGAAAATATCAGATGAAAGGTCGTAGGAGCAACTATTTTCATGCTTCTGAGCACAAAAGATGACAATGCACTAGTAGTTATGGAGATTCCCAACTGGATATAATATCTGTATATAATACATAGTAATAAATTGTCTTGTAAATCTATATTGATACTTATGTCGAAGTTATCAACACGAGATTTATCATTCAGGCACGTACGAGAATTAATGAATCACTGTATTGACATAAGGCCCATATCTGCGGTTGAGATTCATAAGCGTGCTTCTAAGATATCTTGAAAAAGAATGAGAAAATGTTAATGATAAGAATGTGAGTTTTATGAAGTGAACAGAGATAAATTATTTGCGTAATAACTTTCGTTTCATAATAATTATTTAGGAATATAGCGGTTTTTTCACGCTAATTCTCTGGATACACCGACCCAGTTTCACACTCAATAGGAGAATGTGCGTGAGTAAACAGTTATAATATTCCTAAATAGTTAGAGATAAATTACTTCATTGCTTTAGACTTGCCTCGAACCCTGTTTTTCTACGGTAAACTGCCGTCGGCTTGACACATAAAATTGTTTCAAGATATCAGTCATGGTACTGAACACAATTTAAATCATGTATTAAATTAAGGGTCTAAACAAACAAGCCTAAATAACTGACACACCATAATATAAAATTGTTTGCTTCGACTCATCATTACTTAACCAATTCATTGTTTGAACCGCCGAACAACGAGGAATCATAATCATAAAGTTGTCACATGCAATGTTACGACTTCGTAAATTGTTTGAAATTGCCAGCACGGGCTTATGGATATAAAACCTCTATCGTACAATTGACTCGATGAGATGGGTGGAGCATTTCACTTGGTACGTTTAAACATGAAAGACAACGGGTTTGTGGTACAATGTACCAAACAGAGTGTGTCGGACGGGGGACCGGCGCGGCGACCGAGCGTCCGCAGGCCTTGAGTACAGGGTTGTACACAAGTTATACAAGTTTTTACACTGCACTTAAATAGCTGACTCTCTTTAAATTGTTAAGGTTTTTTTTTGTTCGTGCGTACATGTGAAGACAAAAGCTTAAAAATAACTTCGCCGGCTAGACCACTAAGCCAATTAACGGTTTACTCGTGTTATACCAGAAAGCGAAACGGCTAGACTACCTTACACTGTTTTAATGCGGGTATTATAACTTATAGCGGTTAGCATAACAATTATTTTGTAAGTTTTTTGAGAGTATTTAACTACTTCTATGAGAGAACAGCGTTATTTTTTACAAGATCATTAATTATTGTACCTGCTATAATCGACATTAAATAAACTGGTAATGCAAACCGCTAATTAAATATGTATATTTTATTATGTTCGTACGTGTACATATCGTGTAAAATTGTTATTTATTAGTGACATATTACCATCAGTTAAATTGATGGTCCAATTAATATGACATGTAGTGAGAAAATCCATGTTTGTCGTTCCAGTTCGTTCGTCGTTTCGTAATTCATTAATTTTTGTGTTGGTGTTCATGACAAAGGTATTTTTGTTGGCCTGTAAAGTTATAATTTGTTAATTTAATTAGTTCCCATATTAAGCCATGGAGCCGATTATTCCGCATTTACAGATCATCATAATTAAATGTTACTTGTTTTTAATAAATGGCATATTTTCATATTTACCAAGCTGAAATAAAACTACTGTTTAAACGGATTCTATGGCGGAATATCGCGGTTGCTGCCATACACAAGCACTCTGCCCATGACCATTACACCTGCAAAGGCGTTAAAACGTCGGAAACTAAAATCTAAATAAACCGCAATATAATCCGTTTAAAAACTAAATTTATTTCAAAGAAAAAAAATATTCACGTAACCTTCGAAAACATTTCGTGGTTTATTAAAAAAAGAGAAAATGTAGGTACCCATATCATTAAGTTAACATACAAAACAGTTGTATTGACAGTCTGAATTTCACACAATACCGACTTGTTTACAAATTGTGTAGTACCTATTTATAATTTCTCGTTAATACATAAGTTTCTAGGTATTTAAAGTTCAAGTAGAGAACCGTATTTACAAATTTAAACATCCCTGACACACATTTGAACAAAGGCTACATCTTTAATGATAAGACATGTCTATTTCTTTTAGTAGGCTCTAACTTAATTCTAATTTTACATTTGAGTAGCTTCTAACAAGTAACAGTAACTGCCACTTGTACTCCAAAGCGTATAATTCAACAATTCAAACGTTTAATTAAACATGTCCCGACAAGCTATGGAGTCTGTAACAAGTCGCATTGATTAAATCAGCTGGGATATCGTATTCCCGAGTCGAAAACAAAACGCGGCGAAGTGAATAAATGTATTCCTGCCAGTATTCTCAACGAGTGACAAATGGTTTATGTAAAAGACAATACGGAGTCCACACGACGCGACGCGGCGACGTATTTAGAAGTACCTGTATAAATAAGCATGTAGAATAACCCAGCCTACACTTCCTCGTAACGTTACCTTCATGTATGTATTTACATAATTTCGAATAAGCGTCGAAGCGGTTCTAATCGCGAAGAAAAGATTATATTTTCTGAAGAGTGCTTGCGTACCACTTAAGATTGTAAATACGCTTTGAATAATACAACAGCAGTCCATCTTATTTAATACCCTTAGATAAATTTAGTAAATGTAATATGATATTAGCTACAGTTGAACTTTGCTCTAGTATGTTTTGCAGTTAAACCGAATGTTCCGAAATCCGTGTGAACCACACACACCGCAAATGCCACTGCATAGTAACAGCCTGACGTTGGCGGCGGTGTACAATAGAATAAACAATTACAAACACTTTGCTACTGCTGCATTCAAGTTGTCAAACAAAAATGTATAATAACTTTCAGATTGTTTAATAAAGCAGTGTTGCATCTGTTTAAAACTACGCCGGCGGACAGGAATGTAAAAAACTGCGAAAAAAGGGCGCACGCCAGCGAAGGAGCAAGAGAAATGCAATAATTTGCATTTTATTTCCCACACACAGACACGAATTTCGTTCTCGTAACTGTTTCCCACCATTGTGGTGCCCATATAATTGTACAATGTTAATGATTCCACGCGATCTTCGCTATCTATCCGAGATCTGCGCCTCGCCCGTGAACATTGGCCGTTATAACTGACTTTACTTTTTCAAACAATGTTCACGTATGTCTCAATTTTCACACCTTGTTAGGGCTATATTTCGCATGTTTTTAATTACCATATTTCGGCACGAAACGGTCTTCATGTAATATATTGGTACTAAAAATGAAAGTCTTGCATGCCGCACTAATAAAATGTGTACGCTCCAGTTTTTGAAAGATATTTATGACGTTTTCACTTGCACTCATGTGTTTTTTTCACGTAGCTAAAGAATACGCATTGGAATGTCTTTATTATAATGAAATTCCGTCATTTCATTGCTATCTTATTTTACTGTGTAGAGGTCGTTACTTATTCATATAATTTGCCTCCGTAAAACCCAAAGGTAAAAGCTTCTTCGGTCCGTAATAAAATCTTACGTACCGCAGAAAGGTCTTATGGATGGAACGGTCTACTTAGGTCACGGGACGATGATCCTAAAAAGTAACTGCTAAACAAAGTAATATGAGAAATAATTTATAAAGTTTCTTGGGGTCTATAAAAACCATTCCGTACTAAATGTTATGGCGACGGTTAATGTATGTTTACTGTGCGATGTCTTTGTAACTTTGAGACGAGCAACTTGGAGTTTAAGAGGACTCGAGACGGTACCTCGTCGGTCATCATAACTTCTCCTTAGCCGCGTGCTTATGCAAATGGACTCTAGAACTAACTTTGTAATAGCTTTACTGGACTCTTTACCACTTTTTTAATGTATGGTCGTTTAATTCCCTTGAATTTATTATATTAATGGAACTTAATGTCATACCTAATCCTAATATTAGGTACTTTTATAAAACATGCTATAACAATAAATAAGATTTAAATTCATGCGTAATTTACTGGCAAATGATATTAGAATACTATAAACAACATCGGAAAAAGAGTTAATTCGATGTAGACGCGAGTAAATATCGATTTACAAATATCGTGACACATAATACAAGGAATAACGATAACAGATCTATCGATAATCTACGACGTCACAAAAGACAGAAACAATTCATTATTTTTACAATGAACAGTTTACTATCGGAAGCACTCAGAAAATGCATTCCGATCGAACAATTCGCTCTCATTGATACACAAATTGAATAATTCAAGTACTTTCACATTATCTCTCATAACGTAGTAATGATGTTCTGGTATCTTTACGTAGCTATTTTAGATCATAAGTGGAGTGATAACCAGAACAGGAGTACCAATCGGTGGAACATTAACTGAACAGGAAGGGAAGGGTCCGTTTAATGTTCGGTATTAAACACTTGGGTATGAGTGGCAAATGTCTTCATCTTGATACCGGCTGCTGTTGTTTGTAGGTGCACACAAAAGCAAATAACTTTATATGGCAGTTGAATTACTTTTGGAGGAATAATACTGGCTTTATTTCAGCTTTCATTTGAACGGGGAGTGCAAAAATATGTTACGGCATTCCTGGGGTAAAACTAGGTTTTCTTAGAATTTTCGTTTTGTGTTATTTAATTCATATTGTGAATGGAATTATTTTCTTCAAAAAAATTCTGCGTTGTTGGACGAGAAAAAAAGTAATTTTTATTCTATTTCGGTGTGGTCTCTAGTGGTCAAAGTTACAACTGCTTAACAGAACTAATGGCGAGACATAACTTAAGCTTCCAACGTGGCATAAACTTAAATAAAATAACTAACAACACAACCAAGAGTTCCTTCCACTAAAGTTTGAAATTCAACTTGAAATGTAACTTGGGAATAAGGTGCTAGAAGGCTGGATCTTGTTGGATTCTATGCATCAAATATATTCCCAAACATGACAGCTGTATATACTGGTAAGCATTATTCTCGTCTCTCATAACAAAAAGCTAATGAATTTAATGTTCAGGAAATATTTCGGGCATAAATTTCTACATTTATCAGCAGGTAACCTAAAAAGGACGCCGTAAAATTTCATCCAAACTTTATCTGATGGAAACAACTATTCAGCAACTACCCTTGCTTTTTACATAACGCTTTATGAAGCAAGCAATGCATAAAAAGGATTTCGCGTTTAACACGGTAGATGAAACTCAAAGGAGATCGTTGAACAGGAAACGGGCCCAAGGTCGGGCCAACCACTCTTTGTACGTTTATTTACCTCAGCAGTCAGCGTATTTACAAAACATACCGAAATCTTCCCGAATGAGATTGTTAAAGTTCGTTCGTTACTTTCCCACAACATAAATACTTATTGTGGGACGACTAAAGAGATGTTAAGTCTTCTATTTATTATTTTCCTCGTAGATGTTATTATGTGGAATCAATTTGTGGAATAAATTCTTACGTCTTTTACCTTTTTTCTATTATAATCTCTCAAGTCATTCATACTCTTTATTTATACATATTACGATCCAGATCCGCTTTCCCGTTAGAAAATGCAATTAGGAAATAAATAGGTCCATTATCTCAAGAAATTTTTAATTTGAGGAAGCTCTATAACTCTCTCCCTAACTTACATACCTCGCATCGTGTGGTCAAGTGCTTAGGCATTTTATTAGCAATTTCAGTGGTTCTGGTGGCGCTGACCCAGTTTTACGACTGTGACGTCATCGAATGAATGCTACTTTGGCCACTAGCCAACTGATAGCTACTCGACCCGGCTTACCCCAATACTTAATGCCTGGGTAATGACCCACCATTTCCAGCAGGTTTTGAGAAGTCCCATCAAGTGGTCCTGACTACTTATGTTTTTATAATGTCTAATCAGATTATGAAAATAGAAATTTGTATAATCAAGCATAGCATAGCTCTATTTTATATTAACACTAGCTGTCCCCCGCGATTTTGTTCGCGTGTTTTAGTTTCAACGGTTTTTCATTTTTGCAACATTTTTCATTTATGCTCCGCTCCTATTGGTCGTAGCGTGATGTTATATAGCCTATAGCCTTCCTCAATAAACGGAATATCCAATACAAAAAGTTTTTTTCAATTCGAACCAGTAGTTCCTGAGATTAGCGCGTTCAAACAAACGAACAAACAAACTCTTCAGCTTTATAATGTTAGTATAGATTTGATCAGCTATCTATTATTTGATTCCGAGTTCACCTGCTACGTAAACACAAATTCAAAATTAAGTTCTTAATAAGCATCTCTAAGGAAACTGTTTATGAGAAGTAAAATAAAGTTCAATAATGATGTTCAAATAAGATAAGTCGAAGGAATAAGTCAAAGACCTCTTATTTATCACAGCCTACCCTGAAACAGAACCTTGCGTCAATAAGTCAAAAACTTTCGTAGAAGCAAAGTAAAATGACAGTTCGAAAGCTGGCTTCCCATTTCACTCAACTTGGGAATTTGTTTTGTGAGCTAAAGGTAATTAGTCTTACAACAATGAAGGTTGGACGAAGCCGTGATAAGAGGGTTGTCAGACATTATAAATATTAATGGGGCCCACTTGTCTTTGTCTTGTATTGAAATTAATGTGTTCAATTGCTTGTAACGTAACTCGTTCAGTGGGACCCCTTTCGCGATGAAATTATAATTTTTACTACTGACAGAAAAATGGCTTGTCATGCTTCGTCGGTTTGGTTCCCGTACGTTTGTTTTTAATTTTTAATGAGTGCATGACTAGCGGCGCAGGACTGTGAGTTGTGGCGATCCTTGGAAGAGGCCTATGTTCAGCAGTGGACTTTCGGCTGATATGATGATGATGATGATGAGTGCATGTCTAACGAACTTTTAGGGTTGTTAAGTAATGTTAATAGTATTACTAGTTTTAAGATTTTCATGTAGTTTACCTACATGTTTAAGTTATAATATAAGTATAAAGGTCATAATCAATTGCAAAATTTTTTGGCTATACATATTGAAATGAAACCTAATAATCACAATGCAAACTCCGTCTTCCGTATGTTTAAAAAACAGTATATCATCATTAATTATATTAACAACGCTGTTCACGCCTGAAATGCAGCAGTGAATAAAACAAGTATTCAAATTTTACAAATTAACGACATTCTGCATTGAGTGTGAAATGCACTACTGACAAATGTACATGGGACGCCGAATACGTATTTGCATTTAAATTAAAGACGAAGTTTTCTAGGATTTTGCAAATGTAATACAGAGTGTCGTATAAAGTATAATTTTAAATAATTAATTTATTTTAATTTATATATAAGTATGCCACGCTTAATAAATACATTTATAAAAGTAGTAGCATTGATATTGGTAAGGTAAGGCCATTAATTGTGTCCCCTATATATAAAAATATTCAGAAATATATCGATATTTCATCAATTATAAAGTTGAACCACGCGTTTTTACCTTAAACAGAATAAAATACCAAGTAAGATGAAACCAAAAAAATAGTTGGCGACAGACCATAAAATATTTCTAAAGTAACCGTAAAAGTTGGTAATGATTTACAGACGAGACGGGCAACCACAAAATATGGTATCCGATTATTGACGCTAGGTTTTTGTTTTACTTATGTAAATCGCTTGCAATCTCGTTGTGTAACTGCGGAAATGAGAGAAGATTTGTCACAAACTACTTCCATTGTTCATCTCTTTACACACAGATATTATTTTTATTCGTGGAATAAAATTAACATCTGAAAGATTTTATATGGAAGAAATGTCAAAATTTCAAAAATTAATTCTCGGATAAAATTATCTGGCGTTGGAAAATCAGCCTTTACACCAATTTTTTAACTAAAGCGATATTCGGGAAGAGTAATAAAAAAGCACTTAACCTGCATTTAATTTAGATCAATGTTTAACCTGTAACTATCAAATTTCGAAATCGAGGATGTCAATTTGGTCATAAAATTATTGTTTCTAAAACGCAATGACCAGCCCGTTAGTCAAATAAATTATGTATCGTGCACAACATCGATGTGCTTGATTAATAAATGGCGCCACTAGATAAACACGCGTGCTATTTAATTGGTAAATTGTACTGCATATTAAGCAAGACGACTGCATTAATATTTGTATATTAAAGCATAATAGGTATAACAGTCGTTGTTTGTTCTGCTATTTAATGCTTACTGCTATGCTATTTAATATGCTTAATTAAGACATCCTTTAAAACATTGAGTTACTCAGTAAGCAATTAAAACTAGTTCCTGGGAACGTTACCTGTATATAAAACATCTTAATTATCAAGAGTGTGATCACATTCTCTTAGCAGCAGCTAATAAAAGCTCATTTGCCCCATTAGTACACATAAACATTTTATATGTTTTTAAGTAAAACAGAGACGTACTTAATGTGTCATCAAGCGGTTGTTTACGACGTTTCAACGAAACACCGCAATTAAGAACTTCCTGGGGGTTGGAGTTTCCTGAAACTTTAACAGTACTGTGTGATATGCTAGCTAAACACATTTAAAGTTGCCGAGTACCGAATAAAAGGCTATTGTTGGAAATAGTTAACGTGATCTTTCTTTACTCTCTATTTAATTTTTTTTACATTGGCCCAATGATAATATATATAAATTGAGGCTTTTACTAGCATTCACATTTTGAGGACTTGAATATGTGCTATTTAGGCGGTATTAATAGGACCTTATCAAAAAATAGCTCTAAAAATATCTCTTTTACTCAAAAAATATCTCTTTTACTTATGTGCTTAATCCTATCTTTTGGACTATTTATTAGCGCTACCTAAAAGCATTTTGACATAGGTATACTGACTAATATACTAACTATAGAGGTAATGACGAAGAAGAGGTTTTGACGACCTCCGTGGTCGAGTGGCGTACACACCGGTTTCAAGGTGTCGCCAGCTCTGAGGTCTCGGGTTCGATCCCCGGCCGGGTCAATGTAGAAAACAACTTTTCTATATTGTCTCGGGTCTGGGTGTTTGTGGTACCTTCGTTGTCTCTGAATTCCATAACACAAGTGCTTTAGCTACTTACTTTGGGTTCAGAGCAATGTATGTGATGTTGTCCACATTTATTTATTTATTTATTTATAATATATGTTATATATAAAATGATTGCATTGACCTATTTCGTCTTCACGTTTTATCAATTACGAGTCGTTAAATATCTAGATGGTTGGTGGCTTTGACTAGCCTTCTGTGGTCTATGTTTTACAATAGCAATGTCATACTAAGTTTAAAACTTTCTCAACCTCTTACATAGGAAATTGACGTCAATCTGAGTAGTACTAAATGGAATGCAAAAGAACTAAATCTCTACCACACAGCTGATTGTAAAACTGTAATTAAGGAATATAGTGGTATCCTGAAGTGTTTAAGTAAAGTGAAGGCAGCTGTAGGCAATTAAATAGTACTGAAGACATTTTACAACACTCGTTATCTTTAATCCAGTTCGTTCGTAGTTCGTCTTTAGTAAGTAGAGTTTTAAATTACACTACCTCGATTTTAAAGTGCGGACATTGTTTTAGTTTGAAGATTTATGGTTGCAGTAGTTTGCATTTCTTGAATTGGAAGGATGTACGATAATGTCGTTACAAGTATGTACATACATGGAGTATTCAATTTTAAGTGCTGGGCATTATTATCCTTTTATGTAAGTATGTGTGGTACCAATAATGTAACCTAAAACTTACAGATAAACCTCGAAAGGTAGCAGACGTTAATAAATTCAGTGCTTAATCATATGACGTAAATGCATATAAAATAACATTTATTTATTTATTAATTTTTTGTGTGCTCTACAAATGCTTGTCCCATGCGGTGATCGAACCCGCAGCACGTCGCGCACTGTGGTAATTGGCATGGTGACCTGTAGAACTTGGCTATCCGTGAAGGAACATAGTATTTTTTGGTCCTTAGTAAACAATACCAATGACTTCATGATGATTCTTACATCCAATCTTTTGGGTATTTTATTTCTATATATTATGCTAATAACTTTCCAATGTGTTCTTAAACTTCAGCATCCTCATACAAAATCAAACATCCGTCGCTCATCAAATCCGTACCGTTCGTGGGTAGATTCTCGTGACATTTCACACGTCACGCGGCACCGTGTGAGTCAGCCGTTAATAAGTGTCTGTCTGGATATTATTTGGGCAACTTTTATTGACGTTAACGCGTAACGCATCCGGCGGGGTCCCGAATGACGTATCGCGTTACTTCTGAATAAACAAAGGGGACAATTAGGGTTTCGAACTGCATAGAGGAAGTGAAATGTTGATTAAAGTCGTACATTAGTTGGATTCAGTTAGCCTGCCTTGTTATTTGAGTAATGGGGACACTGGTGTCTGATCTGTAGTCTGAATTATTTTGTACCATCCGCAGCGTTTACGTGCACTTGTATTTTTTGTATGTAAGTCTGTTTGCAATTTAATTTAACGATCGATTGCGATTGTTTGTCCAAGGTTTTAACTAAAGTATTTACTTAAATACAATTACAAAATTTTACATTTTAATGGAAAATAAGTTTTGACGGATTATTTATTTCTGCGTCATTTTATTTAAAAACTTACAATTAAATTGAGGGTTTAAAATTGTATTGGAATGCGGACTACGAAAGCAAAGATCCATTAAATCCTTAGAAAACAAAGACAATAATAATCTCGATCTTGATTGATAGAGATTTCTTGGAATCCTCTTCCAAGAAATCTCTATCAATATCTATCTAATGTAATGGTTCTTCTGCCAGTCACTGTAAATATATCCTAGCTTATAAATTAACGGAGACATTCAGCTAATTGGTACAATTACAAATGCGACACGGCCGCATTCCGTGGTTTACCATTGTTATCTAAACGATGCCCTTTTTATTATTTTAAACTGCAGCTCAAATGGCGCTAGTGATATAGAGCATAAATTATATTAATTCTTTTGTTTTTACTAAGAGCGGGGTGGTTAACCTCAGCTTACTAACTTGTTTTATCGTTAAAAATAACAACTTGTCTATAATACAGTATTCTTAATCACGTTTGTGATGTAATTGTTAATTTTATGTTACAATTTTTTTTAACAAATATTTATAAATTTAGTCTTGTTTATGATAAAACGTCAAAGTTAAGAGAATATTATGATGATGTATTTTTTTTTACTTAACTAACAACTGTAAATTAATACTAAGATGTTTATAATGATTTCAAGGTAGTTATTATTTTTATATAAGAACTTACGGTAGGAAAATTTAACTTAGGTACACTAAACTAGGCTCAAAAACTAATTTTGATTTCCTTAAGGAAAGAATTTACTATATTTTCCTTTGATAATTAATATAAAGTTAACTAGTTAAGTAAGACATTTTAAAATAGTTTAAACATTGTTTGTTTTATACAACTCGCTCCGCAAGTCAAAGTTTAATCACTTATAATACTACAAGAGCTTCAAAATTATCGGGTATTTCCCGATAGGTTCGTTGCAAACAAATGAAGGAGTCAAGTTTTTCAGGTTAAAAAATCACGAGCGCGAAGCGCGAGTGATTTTTCCTGAAAAACTTGACGACTTTATTTGTTTGCAGGGAACCTATCGGGAAATGCCAGATAATTTTGAAGCTCGTGTGGTATTCAGGGGATTATTTTTCCGTCCCAAATGTCGGCCAATAGAATTGCACCATGAGACGTCACGTGGTACAACCTACAAATTTTCAAAAAATTATCAGTATAATACCATGTAGGTTGTACCACGTGACGTCGAATGGTGCAATTCTATTGGTCGATATTTGGGTCGGAAAAATAATCACTAATATTTTGTATGGAGGAAAGATGACACACTTGGCTAACTTTTCTTGAAGTTTGTTCGCAAGCTGCATTTGTAAGGAGGGTTAACGATGTCCGTTTGCCAACTGTCGCGTTCTCCAAATTTAAAATTTTCCGTTGCAATTATTAAAGCACAGACACTTAAAAGGTTTCGCTGTCGTCTGGCTGTTCGGAAAAATAATTATTAAGAATAAAAAATTACAGTTTAAGTAATTTAAATTAAGAAACACTTTTTTAGAGTTTAGTTTGATCGCCAAAAAAGACAAAAATATTTATTTTACAAGAACACATTTTTTTATCAAAATCTAAATAATAAATTGCGATAGAATCCGTTTAAAAATAGTTTTATTTAACAATACAATATTTTTCTGACATTACACTATCTACGTTTACAAGTTCTTCAAGCTTTGAGATTGAAATAATTAAGTTACTTGTTTTTTTCATGTGCCTACATTTTTTTTATTTTGATTGATTTGATTTTATGTTTATGGATTATTTAGATTTATATCGTTTTTAAATTACTCACGTTCCACTACTACTCACTATTCAAAACCAAAATAAAAACCTTATTCAAATAATCCCAATAAATCCCACTAGACATTTTTGCAATTTTATACAATAATAATAATACCAATACACTAACAAGCATTTCTTCTTTGTCAGTAAATACAATATGACTACACCTATATAAAGTTTTGTTTTAATTCTACGTAGTTTCTGGATTTTTTTTCCTCTGAGGGCACTGGCTGTAATATGTTTCTGCGAAGCACTAAGCCTTACTGCATTTGTAAAAGAAAACAATGTGTATTACCAACCTCCTTTGTTGGTATCAGTCGAGATTAAAAGAAAAAATAATAAATTCATTCAGTAGAGTGCAAAAGTTCATTTGTTTAAGTGTTTAAAAAATTTTAGAACTCTTTAAATATTCTAGTCGCAGGTAACTTACGTTGATAGTTTTCATGGTATATAGAAAACAAAAACATTTGCTGAATTAACTTACATTGAAATGGAAAGTTCTCCTTGCATCTTCTTTCTAGACCACAAATTGATCCAAAATCCTTGTCATTTGTAATTCGATTTATACAAAAAGGCAGATAATTATACTTACAACAATTTTTACTAATATCTATCTATATATAAATCTAAAGAGTTTTTAAACTTGCTAATGCTCTGAACCTTCCAGTCGGATTTGAAAAAGTCTTTTTGCATTCGATAGTTCAATACTCGAGGAAGGTTAAAAGCTATTTAGCAAGCTTTTTTCGGGTGTGAGACCGCGAGGCACAGCTAGTAATAAATATATAAAGCTGCTAACAAATTACAAATTATTCCAATTACGTACAACTTTAGGGTAATATTGATAATTTGACAATTCCAATCCAAATTACAAAAGTGAAACAATTAATTGATATTATTTTCATCGTTACAAACTTAAGTATTCTGGTAACTAACTTTGTAAAATTAAAATAATTACAAACTAATTATTTAATCGATATGTATGTTTGTACTTCTGGTAATTATCTAGTACATTAATTAAATTACTGTTTCTAGTATAGAGGTCAGGATCGATTTTTTATTTGTGCTTTTAAAATTGTCAAGTACTAAATTAGAACACCCTAATTTTATAACACATGACTTATGTAACTACTTATCGTGTTTGTTTTTATTTATTTATTTACCTTTGAAACGGTGAAAGTAGTACGTATTATACATGTACCTGTAAGCGTCAAAATAAGCCTTTTCAAGTAATATTTAAGACGTCTTTTAAAAGCTTTCTAAGTCTAGAGCGAAGTTTACCGAAAGAAAAATTGGATGAATTTATTAATCGCCAAGTCCATGAACATTTACTCTGTCTTCAAACTTAACTCGTTTTTATACCAACTTGCTGGTTTAATATTAATGGTTAAACTCAATTTGTCCTTAGAGGCTAGAAGCGAAAAGCGTCGGTAATAAATAGTACCGCATTCCTAAGAAAATCCAGCTTACCGACTCCATTGAAATAAAATATTAACTAAAAACACGAAGCAATTCGTAAGTTAACTTACTTTAGCGAAAGCGCTTGTGTAAATATCAGAAAACATAATTTACTTATAGCGCTAAGAAAGGAGGTAGCGACGTTAATGTTTCTGAAGCCATTGTATTGTGTAATATACCTGTTCGGAGTTTAGGGATCGTCGCGTGCTACAGTTTTTATAAAGTTCGCCGATACCCGTTCCGACTTATTTAACCTTTTGTTGAAGGTGACTCGGGATAAAACGTCTGGGGAGGAGCTCCCATGTTGATTGAAGATACACCATACAATTTGAACGTAATAGTTTCCTATTGTCGCGCTCGTGTTGTGACAGATTTTATTTAAACTCTGTAGCTTTTGAATTGCACCCCAACTTATTACGTATACATTATGCACTTTAAATACGTAACAACATAAAGTGAATGAAATGAATGAATTATATTTAGATTTGTGTGTATTTTTGGCTGAGAGATACTATAATGTCTCTTTAATTTCGACATGTGAGACGCGCGCACAGCTGTTACGTATTAATTGAGCCGTAAAAATGTCCTCAATTTATACTGAGTGGTGCTCATTTTTTATGTTAAAATATATATTTATTTACTGCAAGTCAATTAATAATTTGAATAGAGTAATTAACTACCCCTAAAATATGCACCAGCTTCACGCCTATTTTGCTCACAGTTACCCTACGAACCGCCAAATTACATAACAAAGAAAAGAAACAAAAGAGAGCACAAACAATGGCGTGCGTGACGTGTTGCGAGTCTCAGCAGCGATTGTCATTGTTCCAGCCCCAGCCGGCGGAGAAGTCGAATTTCGGTGCCGACGCCCTCTGAAACTAACTTTTTTCTCTCTATAAATATGGGACAGCCTCTCATGACGGCACTGCAATGTTCGTCGCCTACATCGCAACAATTACACTGCATCTCTAATAAAGTGTGGGCGATGCCCTGCGACGTTGTGCGGTCACCAACCCCTCCACAGCACACGCTGAGCATTGACTGCGGCATTATAATGCGTGTGCTGTCATAATAAATACCATCACTAAATACTCTGTTGCGTCATACTGTAATGTGTAGGAGCCCTAACTATTTACGCTATGAATTATGTGCATCTATTTGGACGGCCCTTTGTTTTTCTTCCTTGAATTGAATCCTTATTAATCCATATTCAATCATACCCGCACGGATGAGCATCGAAATTCATTATTCTTACACCCTACTCCATTTGAAACAAGTACACTGTAAGAGTACGGTGGTAAAACCGATCAGATTTCAAGTGCATCTTGAGATCTGGAACATTTTGTAATCGGAGATAGCATTGAGATGCATCGGCTCAGTGCAAATCCCGTTAAAGAAAGGCTTGATTGTGTCTCTTCTTGCGTACGAGTAGTTAATTGCTTAATTAATTATAACACGGTTAGCTCGTGAGCTGTAATTTTGTTTAACAAGAATTGTATGCAAGAGAATATTTAAATTTACAAGAGCTACAATTGAACCAGTTCACGTAGACTATGAAATACACAGCTCTTTACCTGCGGCCGAATTTTATTTTAAGCTCAGGTATCTGGCAGAACCAGGCAATCTCGACCACCGCCACTATGCTCAGCTTTAAATAAAATTAAAACCTCTATGAAATTCCTTGCGAAAGTCTCGCGACCTTTTTGAATAAATCTTCGTGTCGGAACGAAGACAGAATGAAGAGGTTTTGTTGCGAATTGTTTTAAGATTGAACATGAATTACGACAGTTTATTGTAATTACTTAGGTATTGTTCCGACCGCAAAAACGTCGGGTGGTGGCCTATTATAAAAAAAGGAATGTCTTGCATTTGGACCTTTTCCATATTGGTGGTCTTGATGTTTTGAGGTATAAGAATGTCGAGTGATTTGTCGCATGTGAAGGAATTTCTGATCTCAGGGGTCGTTCAACGACCGACGACCTAAAAACTACATAACAATGTGGACGCGATGCGGAACCATACATATGAAGGATACGAGACGTTGTTTATTGCTTACGACGACGCAGTGAAGCGCGACGACTTGCAAACTGACTTGCACCGGTCGTCGATCGAAACCCTTTTTAAATTGAAATTATTTAAGTAGCTTTAAAAAGTCTTAGTACTTTTCTTTCAATAGTAATAACATTTTAATCATCACTCAAGAATATTAATTTTGCCGGTTACCTAAAAAAACATAATTAAGGGAGAAATTTCAACACGGGTTTTAAACAGTATCTACGTAAATCTACATTCACCACTAAAAACATTTAACAGCAATTTGGAATATTAACGAACTCCATAATTTTTAGGAGCATAATTAATGAAATTCAATAACAAACTTTTATTTTAAAAGTCGCTTGAACCTGAGCATTTCACAAAGGAGGAGATTTAAACATTTTCACGAAATGAATTCAAGTGCTCTCTCTTTAGCTTTAAACGCTTCTTTTCAATGAGGTTGATTCAGGCGAGGGATGGCTGGCTGCGGTCCAAAGTGCTTTGTTTTTTATGGCCTTAGAACGCCCCTTCGCAACATCGGAGACGAGCGATCCGGTCAAGTGCTCCGGAGTTTTTGTTTGTCTGCGCTAAGATTTCTTTAAAACATGAAATCTCATAAATTTTAAGGAACATTTCTCTTGAAACGTGCGGCGCAGTATGTTGTGCATCGCCATCGAAGACCAACCGATTGTTATTTTTTCGTCAATCTCATCTGTATTGGTTTTGTAAATGTATTCCTTAACTTTGACTATATCTATGTGTAGTTTCGTTGATAAATATAGTTCTTTTTAAACGACCATTTTTTTTGCCCGAAAATTCACATGTGATTTTACTCAAAAAGTTAAATATTTATCACAGTACTCTGTAGTCTACAAAGCTTGACCGTAAATCATAAAGTTCAATGGAAGTTACGGCCGAGGTTAAGCATAGGAAATTTTATGGTTGTTTTAGTGTAGTAAACTCTTTATGTTCACTAACGCCTAAATTTACTGTAATTTACTGTTTTTTCTATAGACAGACTTTTTTATTTTAATGATTACTTCTAAATCTATGTGGAGATGGGATGACGAACTTTTAAAATATTTAATGAGCTTTTCTTTGTAGTGCCAAGGCCAGCTACAATATTCCAACAGATAGTACAAAGTTGCATATACAATACTAGCCGTTAATCGCGGCTTCGCCTGCGTGAGTGTTGGTCATCGTGGCAAACAGCCGTCCACAGAATTCAAGTTTGCACTGTACCAACTTTTTTCCAAATCGATTCAGCGGTTTAACCATAAAAGCGTAACACACAGACAGAGGTATTTTCTTATTTATAATAAATATAAGTATGGATGAACTAACCAAATTTATATCTTTATTACCATGAGGACGAATTACACTTCAATAGATCTTCAGAAACAAGGCAAGTTACTCGCAAGATCATAGGTGATAATAGTTCGTTGATATTAGAGTACTAAAAAGCCCTAGTCTGAGTCCCCAAGTCTCTTTTACGATACCCTCGGGAAGAGGGAAACTTCTTTGGGAACTAACAGAAAAGGTTATCGAGGGAAAAACTTAACACCCCGTGCCGGTGTTAAGCTATTTCACATTTATGTTTAAAGTAGTTCAAAGTCAGAAGTTTTTGTTTATGAAAACAATTTACTAGCACAAGTAGTTAGGACTTTTTTATACCTGGTAGTACTTTAAGAGCCAGAACATGGATTCATAATTATGAGACATTATGGATATTCTATTGTATTTATGTGTTTATATATATATACGGTACTTTGTGAACGTTTTACCCGTACCATAGTTGTTTAAAAAAGGAACCAAGTATTTTCTGAAATAATTAAAGGCATGCTCATTTTTTTATTTAAACAATAATCTTATGTTTTTGTCTTTATTTTTGTATATTTAGGTACATAGAAGCCACGTTGATATTGAATCTATAGCTACAGCATATACAATTTTTTTTTACGTATTTTATAACAATGTCAGCTTAGAGACGGTCTTACATTTTAAATTTTTACAAGACCATGAAGGTTTTATACCGTAAACTTGACATATTTACACCTTCGCTTATCAGTATTTACGATGCCAGTTTATTTCAGTAACCTTGGAGGAAAGCCTCGCAAAATATTGATGGTTACAACTTTATGCTGTGGTAGCCCGTAAAATGAAAAATTTTAGTAGAAATCTTAGTATAAATTGGTACTTTAAACCTCACAAAGTAAGCTTTTGGAATTAACTAGGTAAGTTCATAATGTACCAACTTAAATGTAAGATTTTTATAACTTGATCTCCCTTTTTTTATATCTATTTTTGGAATAAGTACAAAACAACTTCTAAACAAAGAATTATTCATTTACAACATACAAAAGGGAAAACAAAACTCAATCGTAACAAAATAAATTTACAACAAAATGTAGAAATATAAATACTTTAACTTGAAACATTCAATTGAACACAACACCTGTCAGATTGCGAATCAATTGACAACGTAATATGGGACGTCAGGCATCCAGACTTCACCACTTTGATTCACAGAGATACATCACTACAAATAATTCAATTAAAAACGGAGCTGTGAACAAAATAAACGTTTCTGTTGTTTAAAAAACCAAAAATGTATCCTATGTGACGAAAATTATCACAAATTTGTAAAATGACGATATGCATTTGTTTCATATTCTTTTTCGTGACTACTTTTGGCCAGTTCCTATATTCAAACTAATCGTTTTGCTAACGGATGGTAGAATTTTCTTCGTTTTGCTTACAATATTCTACCGTCCGTTAGCAAGACGAATCGTTTTTTGAATATTGGAATCAGGCATTAGCCTAACGGGTTAACATTCCCAAAGGTTTTTGTAACGATTGTAAACAGCCATTACTGTATGCAAGGCTAAATTAATTAAATTACAATGGAATTCACTAATTGGAATAAACGTTTTATTTGTGCAATAAAACAATGTTCTAAACAATAACAACATCGAATAATATAAAACTGTCACGAGATTGAATAAGTATTTTTTAATTCGGGCTTATATACGTGCCTTAATTAATGCGTCGCATCTAAATTTAAATAATCTATCTTAAGAGCCACTTAACTATCAATCAATTACGCCACCCAGTGCGGTCATAAATTAATGTAATTAACGACAGGAAAGAATTATGTAGGACTCATAGCACGATCTTAAAGTGTCATAAACTTCTATTACTCTTGTCATTGTATCCTTTACAGTGTTAATTAAAGTTAGTGCTGTTATATTAACAATTGTTTGAGTTCAGTCGGGTTTGTCAGTTTATGATCGAGCTTTATGTTGTTAATTAGTTGTACAAAGATCGAGGGTAGGATGATCGGATGATATGGGACAGCTAACCGACTGTAATAAAAAACGTAGGGTGTCTAGTTACAAGTACCACAGTGGCTCATTCTCAGTAAAATAAAAGACAAACGCTACTTTATGTTTGTATGTCTGTGTTGAAGTGGTTTCTGCTATTTGTCTCGTTAGATTATGAATCTGCCTGTTTAACTATTTCTTTAATTTCAAACCGATTTTATATTATACTAGCGCCCCAGCTTGGCATCGTACGGGTAGACAATACGTTAATGAATTATATAAAAATACCATTCTCTTGAATCACTCTAATCATTGGTGAAAACCATATGAAAATCCGTTTGGTAGTTTTTGAGTTTATTGCATTCGCATTCAAACGCGGTGTAGGTTTTTTTTATAATAACAATGTATAGATTATAGAAGATAAAAAAAATAATAATCTTTGACATCTAATATCACGGTAATATTACTCAACGTTAAGGTAAATTGAAAAATTCTTCCCATTCCAAAGTTTAATATATTATTTTTCTATTAATTTAATAATAACATTTGATATTAAAAATAGGCCAAACTCTAACAAGTTGTATAAATATAAGTAGTAAAGGTCTGTCGTATATAAGTCAAGTAAAACTTGATCCTGCTTACAAACTCATAGTTCAAACCTCAACACTTCCAAACATCACAAGTAGAATAACTAAACAAACACAATTTAAGTCTCATTACATGCAGACGTTGCCTCAAACTCACTAAATTATACATTAAAACTTAGATTTAGTGCGCTTATATAAATTATTCACGAATTAGACACAAGTTTCGGTTGTCAATTACTTGTTGTACACAAATTTGATGGTTATTGCAAGGAAGTATTAAAGTACGCTTGGGTTAACCCGTTCATGATTGCTTTATTGGTCTTGTATTAATTGTATTATTTATGATCGAAACGTTGCTTTGCCATAGAGACAGGTACCTACAAAATGTAGTTACATTGGTATTATTATTGGGTAAATATAGAATAAATTAATTTTGCGTTTATATTTTCAGTTAGGACTGCAAATCCATACTATACATGTTATACTATATCCATATCTATACTATTCATACTTATATTATAAATTCGAAAGTAAGTCTGTCTGCTTGTCTTTATTTCTGTCTGTCTGTGTATATCGTAACGCTGAACCGATTTTCATGATAATCTTTAATCCCAAAAAAGGACATAGGCTACTTTCTGCCGCGATAACTGACACTCACGCGGGCGGAACCGCTGGCATCAGCTAGTTACATATAAGGAATAGTATATACTTTAGTCCATTCTTAAGTCAAATAGGTACATAAGCCACTGAATACATAGAGGGTTTGTAGTTACGAGTGGGCGAATGACGCGTAGGTAGACTCAAGCTGGCGGCAGATATAGGGTGCACTGATCAAATACCTTTAGAAGGGTTTGCGATCGTATTTTGTTAAAAAATAATTGGTCACTGTTTATTTTGATTTAGAAACATGACGAATTTAGTAACGAGTGCTCGCTGTAATTGTCATATTAGTATCGGTTAGATATTTTGGGAAAGCCTCATTAGCAAATTCTGATAGAGTTTGTAATTTGGTTACAATAAATGATTTCGATCTATTGATGTTATTTTTGTAAATAAACAAATGATTGATAATTTAGAGTGGTAATCATTTTACAGATTAAATCTATTGTAGATTATTTAGAAAGCTTATTAACTCACGTGTTTGTCATGGTTTTGGTTGATTTGAAAACTGTTTATGTCGTACTAAACGATATTATTATTAGAGTCGAGAGTAATAAGCAAATAAAATGGCGGCTTCTTTTTTACGTTTTATTTTATTTTGTTATTTAAAAAGTGTTTATCAAATAAGTTTACGTCTATACTTTTTCTTAGTTATCTATTTGAATACTATTTACGATTGAATTTTAAAACGACAATTAGATAAGAGTAACCTACACTTAACCCTAACCCGTTGACTAACTAAGTTTATTGTTTATCACTAACCTTTAATACATATAATGGTCAAATTAGACGTTGATAAGAATCATTATGGAAGTATTAAAAACAGTAAAAGTTATTTAAAATTGCAATAAAAACACACATTGTAAAGTACACAAAAGCATCCAGAAAAAAATAACCAGACAGCAGGCACGTCAAATCCAGTAAAATTTAATGCTTCAGACACCTTTTTATGTTAATCCTTTAGCATTAAGTACGAGTACTCCGTAATAATTACGTATGTTAATTTTGTTGCAGGTACGTGACCAGCGTATTCTACGGTAAACTTAATAACTTAGAGACACTTTTTGAATTTATTTATGTCATTTTTCTTTTTAATTCTCTGTTTAGACTTTTGAATGCACGGATTAATTCTAGCTAATTACTTGGGAGTTTGTTTTTGTGATGTTGGAAGGTGACCAATTTTAGACGGAGATTATTTAGTTATTTTAAAACATAATCAATGTAATTAATCCGCATGGCTCCGGCTAGATGGGCGAGACTTGCAACTAAGCTGGTACGTAAGGCCGGAACTAGAAAATTGAGTAGTCCGAAATAATGCTTAGGAAGCCTAAATGTCACAGTATTTGATTTTTTCCATAAAGTAAACATAGAAAAGGATAGGGTTCGCGCATCGCCAGTAGCCGTTTGTGTCAAGCGTAAACAAGTTTTTAGCTTTAAGTACAACGTTCGTTTACTGATTTAACTGATTTTCCGTGCGATGACAGACGTTTATGCGAAAATATCGATGGTTCCGATATTATTAAGTTTACGTTTTGAGATAGTTTTAGTAAAACGGCGCGCTCTATTTTGACACTAATTTTACGATTTTACTTGTTCTACTAGTGCCTACAGTTCATACTCTATAATTTGCTTATTTTTTCTCTAAGATTTGTTTGCATTTAGAAAACTGAATGCGATTACATCTTCCTTAACTCAGCAACGATTTCATTTCGGATCCTAAATTCAGGATAATGTAATAAGCGCATAAGCTTATTTTCTGTCTGTTGTGTCAAATTATACAGAACAAAACACAATCATATTTACAAACAAATAAACGATATAATTAACTTTCTTTCTCTTCTTCATGGTTTGAGTTTATAACCGGCGTACAAAAAAGTTTTCACGGTGTTTGATAAGGCCGACAAGAACCTATTCAAAAAGTTTTCCCTTGGCGATCAGCTGTATGTTTTCTTATTAAAACTTAGGCAGAAACAAGTTACCTGAAGCCTTCACTCAGGATTCAAATTGCGGGTTAAATTTTGTTTACACTTAAAGAACCGAGCCAGTTTTATTGTAAGTTTAGAAAAGTTTAAATTTTTCGATTTTCTACTCGAGAGACTAATGGTCAACAGATTACATATCAATTCCAACAACATATCAATAAAAACATTTAATATGCGCTTTTAATGTTAAAGTCTATTATTTTCAACATTCTTCGTGACTACAAAACACTCGAATACTCTTTATTAAAAGGGCTTTAAAGAAAATAATTATATTCTTATCAAAACCACAAAGATCGCAAATTTTGGATGTAATCAAGATTTGCCTTAATAATATAAGGATATAGGTACTGCGAGCAACATTATTTGTATATTATGAAACAAAGCTAGCTTTATTTTGGATGAAATACACAACTTTGTGAAGCTAGAAACGAAATTTAATTTACACCGTATTTGCACAGTTCGGTCTTTATGAAAGATAGATGTAATATCTCATTCAGAATTCAGTAAAACTGTAGGTTTTAGTCATGATATTAAAACAGAGCTGTTTTTGGCATTCCATTTTGTAATTGCGAATGAAGAGAACATGTAAATAAGTTACTATGTGGTATCAAGCTCAACGTCTGCCCAGTAATCGAATGTTGCTAGTGCAATGACTAAGATTAGGCTACAACTACTGCGCTTGGCAACTCCTAACATAGGAGATCTCAGTGAGATATGCGTGTTGTAATACTGTTGTAACCTATCGTACTAACATTTTAATTACAAACTAACCATGTCTAATAGAAGCTATATCATGTGAAATGTCTAAGAATTAAATGTATATTCTAGGGAAGTTCTGGTTCTAGCTCAGAGATTAAACTTTTGTGCTAGGAGTTTCTTGTATAGGTACCTATTCCAGTTTTCCTTCATAAACGTTATCGAAATATAATACCGCACTTTTAAACCATTTTGTACTAAATTCTTTTTATACGAAAATAAACACAAAATTTAACTAATTATAAATACATCACATACTAGAAATCTAAACAAAATCTTGCAAAAAGTTGAAGTGATGATTTATAACGTACTATTGACAGTGTGATGGCAATGCAGGTAAAACAAAAACACCATTAACTGTGCCTTCCTGTTTACTACACAAGGGGCGTCATCTGCTAACATTCGCCAACAAAGACAGACTGGGGGGTGTCCTACAGATAACAATATCGACACCCGATACTCTTATAAGACATGTTTACAGCACGTAAGGAGTATTGTTGGTTGTCTTTTGTTTTGCTATTTAGTTAGAAGTATGTTATGTTTGATATATATATATATGTGTAGAGTCAACAGAAGGGGAATAATACTAATAAACAGGCGCCAAATGGTAACTTTGCCTTTGATTTAGAAAAAGTTTTATAATATTTAAAGGCAGTCACATAGCAGAAAAATCTGCACGCCAACGTCGCAAATCTTCTGAACTGCTAAACCATACAAATACTTTTTTTGTATAACATCTAAAATACAGACTTACAAGTAGTTGATACTCTTTCCTTTAATACTATCAACAGCTTGATCTTTGCTATTCAGGTCGCCTTTTGTTTTATATAAAGTAATAAATTTGGCCAGTTGGTCAGGTAACGTGTTATCACCTTCCTAGTACGTAGCTCCTCACTGAATTCATGTGACGCAGACAACGGTTATTGTCGCCTTGCCACCATGATATAAGGCAGCCATAACTTACGTTTAGGGGAATATTATGGAAGCGTCTAGAATATCGCGTACGATAATTTACGAGGTGTCTAGTAAAGTCCAAATGGAATTCATTAAGCTATCACATATCTATAATACCTTTAGTAATTAAACCTTAAATCTTCTTTTAATAGATTTAGTGTAAGTTCTTGTATATATTGCAAGTATAAAAGTAGTATAAAAGTCCAACTTAGACTATTTAAAAGTTCTACTCTACATTCCCAAGTTGAAGGTCGTACCAGATACTGTCTTCGCAAAACGAGTTCGCGTTCACGACCAGTATTATCTTGAATGCCAAGGCGATACATTCCTCTCGGCCGATCGAGATTTTACCGTGTGATTCATAAATAAACTCCCACAAATTCCCTGGCTTGGCGCTTAACGGTCGAAATGTGAGGAATTTTTATCAGAGGTACATACCTTGAAGGAAGACGAGCCGGTATGAATTATGCACTTGGTGAAACATAAGACGACTATAACACTACTATAGCACTGTTGACCGGGGTCGATAACCCATCTATATGGACGAGATGACAATATAAAAGTCGACCTCTTGTAAATGTGCGGGTTCCGTCCGCATTGTGCACTCAGAATCGAGTATGAATACATTTATCCTCGATACTGCAGTTGAATCTTTAATTTGGGATTTCTATGAATTTTATACAAGTTTATTCTATTTGACTGTCGATATTCCAAAGAGTTTGCTTTGGATAAACTGTTCAAAAATACAGCCGGTTACATAGATACATGAATATCTGTTTTTGTTCATCAGCTGACTAGATAGTACAGTAGCTGAATTTTAATTACGTAGGCAGGCATACCACTAATGGCTTTGCGTTTAATGCATTCTTAATCTACAGAAAGAGAACACAAACATAGAACGTTGTACAACGGAGGATGGCATCCCTTTATGCGTGATGATGAGAGCTTTTGTTTTACGCAGAAAAATCTTGTCTGACTGCAAAACTTGTCGTTTCAAGAAAGCGCGGCCGTTCGACTTTGTTCTTGCTTAAGATACTACAGTTGTATAAGTCTGTATAAATAAAAGATTCATTTTATAGCAGAATTGTTTACTATTTTCTTTGCAAGCAACTACCGTCTGTCCATTATTAAAAACGTCTGTAGTTATTGTATTGTTTTTTAATTAAATATAAAGTTTGTACTCTAAGAATGTAATGGCATAATTCGTTCAAAGATTCTTTGGATGGAACAAACATAAATATTTTATTTCTTGCAAAAAAAAACAAAACAAGTCTTTACAATATCGGTCACGGCATAACTTTTGTGTCCTGGTTACAGTTCAGATACATCAAACACTAAGAGGATTACGTCACCTAAGTAGCTTCAAAAGTAAAAATTGATGTGGGGTGCTTAAAAACGAATCATTCAAAAAGTAGACTGAATAAAAACTGTATGTAATCCCATAAGTGGGCTAACCCCGGTTATCATAGTGAATGGAGCAGCGTTCTCTTTCTAAGACCCAACGTGACAAATTACTCCCGTATCGCTTTTCATCGGACACTTTTTATTCCTTGTGAATTTTTCTACTAGAATATTTTTCTGTACTAGTGAACGGCCATGACAAATGTTTGCAGATATCTTGAGTTTGAATTCGAGTTTTAAACTTTTATTCTTTGTGGAGAGTAGTTATTTTTGGTTGGATGAAGTTTGTTATTTACCTCATAAGTTACGACCATTATATAAATATTATGTTATTTTTTGTGCGGATTTTTTTTGTATTTTGGCAACTGTCGAAATCATTCAGGATGTGAGCGATATGTAATGGAAATCGAAATTTCGCTCCTTAGTAAAGTGAAAAGCTATGTTCCGCACATTAAAGTCGTGTACTCAACATATTTGGGTTACGTATATATTATAGATAAAGGGAATAAATGTTCGGTCGTATTTTGTTGCCATCATAAACTAAATAAAATGAAAATATATTTTTTATTAAAGAATTACATCTGCCTTCCTTCGGGATAATCGAACACGCTTCGACGGCCCTTATTTGGATAATATTTACGATTCCGTAGAAACATGCTACACATACACGCAATACTAATAAAACTTTTATTGGTTCGCATTAGAATTCTGTTTTACGATTTGTTTTAGATTTTGCTTGGTCGCTGATCCAGCACGAAATATTGAATTTGTATCTGACTCGAAATGTTTTCCTGGCGTATTAGTTTATATTATGCAATAAACTGCTTTACATATTCATCACCTGAAAATCCTGTTACGTACAGCCTGGGGCAATCTCGACACCCACTTTGGACCCTCCGATCTTTTCAATTCAATACACCGTTTTATGTTTTAGTAAGCCGTACAAACACGCCCAAGCCTTTTAGCATTTCGCGCCGATCCATGTATCCCTAATCCAATTCAAATACTGACCACATCATTAATTCTCTACAATATCGCACCCTCAAAAAGCTTCGTCTTCGATATTTCAACGGGAACTATTTATATTTCTCGAGCGGTGTAACAAAGGCGCGGGCCATAAATAAAGGTCCCCGCACTCTATCCCTGGGGATACCGCCTTACTGCCTTTGATACGGTCCCTTTTCTTATTTTGATGCGGTCTAATGTAACTGACTCCTCTGTGTATCACTCGCTTTGTACGAACTTCATAAATCATTACCTGTCCGCGAGAGTATTGCAACGTCATGAGTGCCAGCTTGCGGCTGATAATGAAGTTTAAATGTAATTGGATATTAAATATGTGCTTTGAGAAATTATGTAAGTATGAAGATTTAAGTTTTTGTACAAGATGTTCAAAGAAATACTATCTCTATTAGAGGAGACCCTAATTTTTATTTAATCTTAATCTTTTTCGTGTTTATGTGAGGTTTCACAAGTGACCAGACCTGAAGTAAATGTGAATAAATAAATGCTTATGAAATAAATATTTTTAATCATACCAATATGCATTTAGGGAAACAGAGTTAACAGTTACCAGAAGTATAATAAAATTCATTTGGTATATACGTAGTTACCAACATTAACACTAACACAACTTGGGTACTCACATTGTAAGGTTTCAGTTTCCATATCAATTACAAACGAGGAAACTACTAAGGTACCGCTAACAGTTATTAATAGTTTAGTTGGAGCCGACCAAGTCTGAAGACACATGTCTGGTGGAGCCAGAGCAACTAATTTAAGTTCAATTTATTGCTGTGACTAGCGCAACTCGGAGACCGATGTTTATCAATAGGAGCTGTCAGCTGAGCTTCAATACGTTCCATATCTTAACCAAGTCGTTAGAACTTCTCAACGATAGCCACATTAATTCCAGAGTTGAATTTAGTTTATCGTGAGGTCACAACTTTGGTTGGTACGCTCACATATATGGTCATCCTTTGAGATGCCGCATTGCTAATAATTCAAACAAGGTATAGGCGTTACAAGTAATACGAAAACTTATATAATTATACTTGAGAACTGCTCACTGATACTCAAAATATCAACGAACGATCTCAAGTGTCGTTCAGTAATTTTTAAAAGCACAGTCAATGTTCCATTTCCAGATTATTGGTTCGCTTAACTCTGAAGGAGCATTCAGATAACGCGGTACAAAAATAAGTCTGGCTTAAGTTCGCCTTGAGTGTATTGATAACGGGAGAGATAAACGAAACTTGACAGCTAAAAGAGTCAAGAACTAACCGTAAATCCTTTTTAATGTAATAAAAAGTGACAGTAACTCTGTCCGTCTGTTTGTCTAGCTTTCACGGCTAAAATACCTAACCGATTTTGATAACAGTTTAGGTCGCGTAAAGTTACACTCCAAGAAAGGATATAGGATACTTTTTATAGTGAAAAACGAAAAAAAATAATATGTATATAAACTTAGAGGGACTTTGTATGGCTACATAAAAACAAATCTCAAAACAGTAACGTTGTTTTACAGTGGGAGCACTTCGCGTATAAATTAAACTCTGCTTCATTCGCCGGTTTAATGAACAGTGTAGCCCGCTAAAACTTTGCAAGCGAGATAATACATTATGTCGGCTTGTCGGCACAAATAGGAGTACCGCTTAACTTTATTTCGCTGTGAACTACATAACATTGAAAATGCGGCTGAACTTCGTTTATTAACTGGGATTTCTAATGACATTAAGTGACGTATGGTTTACAGTTTGCTTTAACGACCCATAGTTTTATTTCAGTTGAACTGGTAATTCTCGAGGTAATACAATAGCTATTCTTTCTCTTTATTTATTAAAAGCAAAATGCGAACGTATTTTTCAACGACAGCTTATAAGTTAGTTTTAAATTGAATTAAGGTACCTATTAAATTTTTCTTTTGCTTTCATATAAAAGTAGGTATTAAATAATTTCTACCCTTTTCTTAAACTAATTCCATACTAATTATAAATGCGAAACTCAGACTGTATGTCTTTTCCACTTTCACGGCTAAACCGATTTTGATGAAACTTGTTATGGGCTCACAGTTGGGGTCAAGTTTGGATTCACAGAAAGGATATATTTTTTGGTACAATAACCGACACCAACGCAGAAAGACCCGCAGAAAAAAAGCTAGTATAATTTAATTGGTTTAAAAAAAGTTTCATAGAACAAAATTTTCTTGATCAGCTCAAACCATACTAATTTTGTCAGACTTAGCAAAATTTTGTGTCTAGAATATATAAATATTAATTAATTATGTTTGGTTACCATTAACTTATAATAACTCAAGTGTAACGAACGTTAATTGGGGAATTTCTTAAAGTTTAGTTCGGTCGAGAAAAGACGAGAAAAGTTTGCATACTTTGTTCAACTTGGATGGGAGACTAATTTTAAAACTACGGTTATAAATTAAGATGTTATTAGTGGGATTTCATGTTACTTAATCTTTGGACTAAAGCCAGGAGCAAAAATAATATCATTCTAAGTATTATTTAAATAAAACCTTGTTTACATATTTATATAGTATTAAAAAGATTTGGATAGTTCTGCTAAACTCTCTGAACAACTACAAACAGCGATGAATTCTAGCTTAGTTGGGGGCGCGCGAATCCTGTATTTGAATTTCGATATCCCAAACCAACAAATCGGATCTCGTAGAAACGTCATCAATCTGTTTGTAGGGAGAAAGCTTGCTGCTAAAACACACATCAAGGATTTTGAAGATCGTCGGTACCAAACATAGAAACTATTACGTTTATACATCCATACTATTGCAAAAGTAACTTTATCTGTCTGTCTGTTACACATTCACGGTTAAACTACAAAACCGATTTTAATAAAATTTGGTACGGTATTAGTTTGAATTACAAGATAGGACATAGGCTACTTTTGGCGAAACCAACATACACGTGAATGAAACCGAGGACAAACGCTAGTGCAGTATAAATAGTACAAGTATACCCTTATGCGGCCACAGTTACAGTAGGTATAAATACCTCAACGTTGAATTCTGTATTTCAAATTGACTGTTGTAAATTAGACCTAAAGTGGAGATCACTCATCGTAGCCCTCGTCATACATAATAAACTCAACTTCATTTGTTTAAACGTGACTCAAAAAAGCTCAAGAAATTATGTTTTTAAACTTGAACAAGTGATGTTGAATTATAAATTTATTTATCCTGTCTTTTTAAGAGCTTTATTTGGCTGGAAATATTTATAAAACGTTAAGTTCCTTTTAATCTTTATATATAAAAAACAAAGTACGGTTAGTCACACTATTCATAATTCAAGAACGTGGGGGGATTTTTTTGATTTTGTCTCCGTCCCGAATAGCAGAATAATTGACAAAACCGGATAGCTTAAAAAAACGGGGGTTATTGATATTGTTAACCGTAGGGCTCAGCTAAGTTATAACTAAACTTTAAAAATAAAATACTATTTCACTGAACTACAATCGTCCAAAAATGTGAATGAAAAATTTTGTGGGGAATACTTTAAAATTTAGTGTATTGCAGTTCCGAAATGCTTACCAGTTAACTTTAAACGTTTGGTTGAGTGCGGTGGGCGCTGATAGCAGTTACCTGGCAGCAATTTATTGGCTCGGTTCGTACCTCTGGACCCAACTTTACGTACCGTAACACTTTGGGTTCGAGATTTATATTACCTAACCTTGTATAGTGGGGTCAAAATTTGGTACAAATCTCGGAAATACATCATTCATTGCTTTTGAATTAATAATTTGTAACTTAAATTACTATCTGTGCTTGATGAAATCTTATTTCTATCTTATAATAATTGATTTGTTGGATTCGCGTCCATCCTGAATAGCAGAATAACTATAAAAAATCAGAAGGTCGCGAAAAACGAATTTGACGACTTACGGGAACGGGAACGCAACACAACTATTTAAGAATAAAAAAAAAGAATGCTTCTTTAAAAATTCATATGAATATTGCTTCGTTAAAAATCCTTTATGAGCAAATATCAATTGCCATGAAGTACTTAATAATGAATGAAGTGAAGCACACAATTCATTGACACTAATTGCAAAGCTCCTTCAATTTACAAGTTATTTCCCTAGTCCGTGTGTGAATATTTTAGAGTTCCTAGTTAGCTACTAATGTGGTCGCTTTGTCGTTTTAAATACCATACGTAGGACATGATTGGCGGGAACGCGACCACCCTGTGTCGTCGTCTGTCATCAGTACGCGCCGTTTCATGCCACTTTGAGCGCGTACGAGTCGGCTCATTTTCAATTTATGACTTAACGCCAGTTAATTTCGTAGTCGCTTGCATTTCTGTACATTTACTTTGTCGCGATTTGGAATTTAGATTCTGTGGATGTTGTTACTTAATTAAAAGGTTTACATTAGAATATAAAGATTTAAATGATGAATCCTTTAAAAGGATGATGTAAGGAGTTATATTGGTGTCGACTCTAAAAAAGAGCTATATTTTCGACACATAAGGCGTTTTAAATAATAAGTGAATGTGGACAACATTATTGCTCTTACATCCATTGCTCTGAACCCAAAGTAAGTAGCTAAAGCACTTATGTTATGGAGTTCAGAGACAGCCAAGGTACCACAAACACCCAGACCCAAGACAATGTAGAACTGGTTTCTTACATTGACCCGTCCGGGGATCGAACCCGGGACTTCAGAGTTGGCGACAGCTTGAAAACCGGTGTTTACGCCACTCGACCACGGAGGTCGTCAGTTTTATTTTACCGTTTATAAGATAAGAAAAAGACAGACCAAAAAGTAACTATTCTAATTTTCGTTTTACTTTTAAACCAGATATTGATATTGTGTATTTCGTAATTTGCAAAATGTTGTATAAATTCGTGTATTTTATTCTTTATAAATAATTAATTATAAACAGTCGTTTTACGCCAAGTGCAAACCACTTGTGTTTCAGGTATAACTTTTTTTGCAAATTTAAAAGCAGTTACGACATGTGGTAGCAATTTTGTGTTTGACTTGTATCTTGAATTCTGAACATGTGGCTGCGTTGTATCGTCACAGATAAGCAACCACATAATACGTGTATTAAGTGATTACTGACTCTTTTATGTAGGTTGTATGAATTAATAAATAATAATAATAAGGTTTACAGACAACCTTTGGCTGGACAGGAAAGACAGAACACTATTAGATTAAACATACATATATATAATTAAAATCTTGTAAAAGAAGAAATCTTTTAAGTCACGATGAAATGAAATTCGTAAGTTAATTGATAATAGGAAAGCTATTTTATGAAACAAAAATAAATAGAGACGAATACTCCGAATACTCTTTGATACAAAAAGTTTCCGGTTATTGGATTCCCCTGCTCTGCAAATAGTTGCGCTATACTATCCGTGTTGTTTGCTCAATTAGCGTTCCCCTACATGTCTCGATATTGCTGTTTCAGCGGCGTACTGTCGTCTACAGATCAAAACATTTTTCTTTACTTCACGTCTTGTTAGCATTCAGCTAGGGCAGGGACGGCGCCGCGTGCAGGTAACAACACTTAACGACTTGCAGACATCTAATTGATGTTGAAACTTTCCAAGATTCATCTTCATTTATTTAAGTAGGTTTGATGCCACTGAACTCTACACATTTCGTTTAATTTCGTCTTAACGTTGTACCATAAAATTGAAACGTAAAAATCCAGCGAAAATAAATAAAACGTTGGTAGGAAATCGGTTTATTAGTAAAACTACACGTACGAATGTAATTTATGAGCTGCAGAAATGAAAACCTTAGCACTTGCCAGCAACGTGAAGCAAATTACGTATATCATAAATCAAGTATTCAGTGCTCGAGTTGTATGAACAGGTAAGTTCCGCGAATTTAGCTAACAATAAGCTCTTAATCCTTATTCGAGGGAACTTGACACGTCGGCATCGAATCATGGAGCTTTTATTTCCAATTCGTTTCGATTAGGCACGTTTTTGCCCATTCCCTGTAGCGCGCGCTTGTTCCCCAATGTTTGTTATTGTAACAAATGCCCAAACACGACGTTTGTTTTGGCTGGTGAGAACAAAGACCTTCAGCTTTTTCTTGGCACGAGGAACTTTAGTTTTGCTTGAAGTTTTTACGGTGTAAGCACTTGAGAGCCGACCGTTTATTAGTCTTACACAACATTTTTTAATTTATATGCTCTTTAACGTTGCTGAGTATATGAAAAGAAATTAGTTCAGTCCAAGAATATCCGAGGATAAGTTTTCTCTGTTAAAGTTAGGATGGTTATATGAGTTTTTAACGCCTCGCTGAATCGCCATAAAATTGCTGGCTTTATCATAACCTCTTTGGCGTTAAGGCTTCATTTATGCCTTGTTCCTCGGTTCTGTGCCAATTTAGGTCATACTTGGTATCTATGTAATGTCATCTCCTGTATTTAAATCCTTCTTTATCGGTTCCTTCGGACTTCGCAACCCGTGCCAAAAATGAAAGACAAGTTTAGATCAAAATTCTTAGGTGTTTCGACTATAACACGTAGATATAATTTTTGATGATAAACTTGAAGATTTAATATAACCCAATAAGTACGCAATGTTTATTAAATATCAGTATTTTAGATGTCTCGTTTTCTGATGGATTTTCACTTGTGTTGAAAGATTTACAAAAACAAGTGTTTAGAAATATAGCAATGAGAGTCAATATCTTATCGCTTAGCTAGTAACAAGCATACCGGCAGTCAACTGTTCACAGCCTAACATGCCATGAACAGAGTAGTGTTAACATGTAAAGTTACCGATGCACTAATGACTTTGGTGAGAGCGGTTTCACTTCGCAAATCGATCGATTTACAAGTTATCAACACAGGAAATCTTGTACTAAAATATGAAATTATTTGTATAAATTTATAGGATCATCGTATCTCATTTCTCGACAAGTAATAAATATGTTGTGATATTTCTAGCTAATAATATAATGATGTTGCAGTATCGGATCGCGGCATAGTTAAGACCAGTAGTTTGCACACTTTCGGTAATATTGTGCAAAATCATGCATCGGTGTCGCAGCAAGAAATAGATTTATAAGCTCTACCGCTATTCAGCATATATTATTTTAAGTAAATACCGTTATTATTGAACATTAAGTAAATCCTAAGCTTTATTGCCAAAGAAACAAAGTTCCCTGCAGTCAATAGAGCAAACAAAAAACAGGATAAACAACTTTGAACGTTTCAGATATTGAAAGCGACATTCTTCACCGTTGCTACGGAGGATTGCCAAAAAGTTTTGATTTATGCGCATTTTGATGGTGCCACGGTAACTTGAATATAAACCTTACCATTTTACTTACAGAACCTATTATATTTGAGACAGGCTGATGTTTTTTTTATTAACCTACTCTCTTACATTATCCGTTGACGACTACTTGGAGGTTAGAGACCCATATCGATCTACTAAACATCTACATAATTTATGTTAAACAAATGAATGAGTTGGCAAATTCAAATGTTTTGTTCTTTTATACCGAATTTAATAAAGCGGTAAATAGTATAAACTAGCAGCGTGGTTTCACCCACGTGTTGATGAAAAATAGTGATAATGACGATGATGAGTAAAAAGTAGCCTATGTGTTAATTTAGGTAATAAACTATCTATGTATCAAATTTCATTGAAATCCGTTCAGCCGTTTTATTGTAATTGAGTAACAAACATGTATCCAAACTTTCGCATTTAAATAAAAGCTTTTTTTTTTTATATTAGGTTAAAATTTAATCATATTAAAATATTAATTTAATTCTAAGAAACATTCTCATACACGAAAGAAATAACAAAATAAATTAATCTATAAAGGTTAGTTTGATAAAAAAATATTGTGGTGTTCTGGAAACCCGTATAAGTGCCCTCACTGTGTGGTTGATCTTTCCTATGGTTTCACCATGTCGTCATTGATTTATTGTTTTCATTCAAATAATGTGAATTCCTACAATAAGGTACTAAATCAATTGAATCAAATCACTTGAACACTAATAGAGCTTTTAACATCATAATATTAATATAAGTTGTACGTTTAAGAGGATTATTTATTTTTCTCGAAATAAAAGAAAAGTATTTAAATAAAAAATGTGATTAAATTTTATTTTAATATAAAAATAAGGTCAAAAGTGAGCGTTAAAAGAACCCATGTCATATTTCTCGGAAACTCGGAAGTGAAAAGCGTTACACATAATGTAATAGTTTGTAAGGAACGTTGCAAACAAATTTATTGACGAATTGATGCCCATCTTTACGGTTTCGTGTTTACATAGCGATTTAAATAAATTACTTAATTGTTATCAATTATAAGGGTAATCACTGTCTTAAATGATAAGTCAGAATTTGAATATGTTCATCTACGGAGTACCTATTCGTTTGTGTAACCGACTGGTCCATAATTATTGTCATTATTTTCGAATACATCTAATGATAAAAAGAACCTCTATGTTACCGCTTTGAAGGATACTAGCGTGATGAATGATGATACAGAATAAAAAAGCTACAAAAAACTGACCGTGAAGCCAAGGTGGCTTCACGGTCAGTTTTTTGTAGCTTTTAAAATACTTATAAGTCTGATGAGTTTATTACCACTGAACATTATTTTGGTACCTTTAAAGGTTTGTAATAGAAAATTTCTAAATGATTAAAGATAAGCGTAGCCTTTCACTAGACGCCGATGTAATACACTTTCTCTAAAAAATCAATTTGTTTCGATCAACGGGAAACTAAGACAATGAAAGGGTAGCTTTTGTAGATCAAGCCGAGACGTCTCCTTCATCTTGATAACTGAATTTATCGAAGTCCAACCTAGAAAGTTAAGACTTTCGTTGTAATAAAGATTGATAAAGTGGATTAGATGTCGCTTTGTTGCTTTAGATGATAATGAAGTGGTAGTATTTGTTCCTTTTGTGTCTGTGACAGCATGATTAAAACTTGCTAGTTCTAAATTGAGAATACAGACTCCAACATGAAATTTGTTTGCTTGATCTTTCACTTGCAAAATGTACGGCTTTCATGATTCCGATTTTATTCAATTCACACAATATATGATATGCCTACCTACGTGGCATTGTGTGTAGTGTTCCAGATTTTAAATTCAATTATTTTGATTCCCAGTGTTGCGTGCCAAATTTTTGAATGCAATTTTATAAAGTTTGATTATAAATCAACTTTCTACCGTTAAAATTGGACGTAACGAATAGTCGTGAAGGCGAAATCTAATTGATTTTAATTAAGTTAGTGTTCCTGATCGTACGTGCGTATTCACGTATTTATCAATTAATTCAAAAGCTACCGTATTACGGAATTAATGAACTCCATTGTACTTCTATACTAGATGGTTAGTCTCGCTAATTGGATATCGGGGGACGCATTAAGTTTACACCAAATTCAGGCGCGTATAAACTCAAATCCGAGCATTGTCCGTCAAAATAGTGAAGTGAACGTGATTCGCGTTACAATGTCGGATGACAAAGGCCGGGCCTTTGTAGGAATTGAGGAAATTGCATCTCTCGAATCCTATTTCTATGCGACATGAAGTGTACGCGCGATCGCCTTCCTCAGTTCATTTGACTGGATGCTTAGATAACGAATGCAATTGAAGCTGATCAGAAAAAGATTATTTACGGTCCATCAGATGACTGGGCTTCTTAATTGGCTTAATATTGTATTGGATGACGTTGTTTTTTTTTGTATGAATTAATACTGCATCGAAAGGCTTATTTTCACCAGCGAGTATCTTTTGCACTCGATCTTTTGAAAGTTTTGCGTTCACTTAAAATGTATTATCTACAAGTTTAATCTGTGAGCTGGATTTGTATAAATATTTTTTTTATTACTTTCGAATGCTTCGTAAAAAGATAACATGTCCAATACTAATCGTATTAAACTAAAAATTATGTATTTTTTATGTAAGAGTTAACGATTATACGTATCTTAAAATTTTGAACATAGATATTAAACTTATACAGTATAAATCTTGACGATTCGTTCCGTGAACAGTTTAATCTCTAACAATTTTTCAATTTGACGTTTTTATAACGTTTTAATTTTACTCGCATTAACGGTTGATACCCATGTTATATGGAGAAGGGGCAAAAACATAATGCGTTTGCCTATTAAGAACTTCTTGGGTGGTATATTTATGATGAAAGTGGTTTGTTTTCCATAACCGGTTATCCTGTCTTCCTTGTCCCCTGTTCCCGTAGTAACTCCCCCTGCGGTGACACATGCAGAATTTTGATGGGACGAAGACGAACGAGAAATAAATCAACTCGAGTCATGATTTGTTTATTTAAACTTTATTTACGTTATGGAAATTTATTGCATGTTTCAAATTACATAAAGTTAGAACATTAAAATATCATAAAGATTTGGAATTTTGACGTAATTTTTTTATAAAAATATTTATTTAATTATATAAAAACTTTATTTTGAATATGTACCTTTTTTACATTGAAGTAAAACATGAATTATAATGACTATCGTGTATGACAAAGATAATGATGCTGTCACTTGGTGTAAAATATTTTGAACACAATCCTAAATTTAAGTTATTATAATAAATGCACGCATGAATTTATTGTTTAAGAAGCAGTTTGATGATATATTACGGGGGTCCATAAATCCATATCAGGGCACAATTATTAAAACCGCCATTGGTTTTAATTACTTTGCAAATATGCAAAATAAATCCATCACAAATATAAACGCATGTGCGCTTTTCGTGTTATTTACAGGCACTCATAAGAATGTGTGTAAATAACAATATAGGTAACGGGAGGGTTCGCGGACATGGTGATCTATATGCAAATGTTATAACCCGCTTATTATATTTCCCGGGGAACAGTAAGCCGTGAAAATACAGCCAGCGATACTCCATCAAAATTTATTGAGGGTTCCATGTGGCCGCGGCTTCACAACGTAGCGCCCGGTAGTGTGGATGCGGCTTTATGAAAAACATGTTTTTCGTGGGCTCTCTCTCAATTTGTTTAAATTGATTGATGGTACACCCTGATTTTCGTTTAGATTATGTTATTATTTCGAAATATTTTTATGCTTTAGCTTTGTGTTATTTTGACAAATAGGTACCTACTGTCAAAATTGGGAATTTATAAAGTTTTGTATTTACATGCTTTGATTTTTTATAGATTAATATTAATAAATGAAAGACATATTTTGTCAGTGTTTGTGTCATTTAAATATTATCTATAATAATTGTTTGTTAATGGGTTTTTCCATGATGGACATACTACGACATCTTTGATAAATAAATTGCCTAATAAAATTATATTTATTTGATAACAATATAACCATGCATCCTTGAAACAAAAAAAAAACACACTTTATAGCGTATTGAACTTAAAGCCCATTTCTAAAAATGTTCTTAATTACCTTATATAAAATTATAAACTCAGTAAATAATATTAAAAGAATAATTACTTTTAAGAAATCGTTTTTCTGTTTCAATACGCAGTTTTGATGCGCAATTTCCGTCCTCTTTACGGAGGTATTTATTTGTTTTACGAATTCCACATTCAAATTAAACAGAGTCGACATCAAAGAGATCCTCATGCGGTTGGATGTACATTTTACGCTTGACTTCATAGAAATTACATGTGAAACTTACTTATTCGTTATTTAAATTTGCGGGACGATTGCCCTGATGAGTGATTGGTTGATAAATGTTGGGCCAATCTACTTAAGTTAACGCATTCCAATGGGTTACAATTTGTTTTGCGGTTTGCACAAAAGGATCTCGTATAATTTAAATTTAAATTAAATTAATAATGTAACTTTTATGGTACCCGCTGTTTGAAGTCAAATTGGCAGTATAACATCAGTAGTTATATCGGCTTAAGACTAGAAAATACTGTCTAAATACTGTTTACAAAGTATCGACCTGCCGTCTACCAATTACTCTTAGAAGGGGAGACTTGAGTACTGATGAAGTTACAATATTTACTTCGTTGTTCGTCTCTAGCAAGAATAGCTCGTCAGTGGCTTGGAGCCGCAGTATCAAATTGACACAACCTGTGGTTTCGAGTACACTGGCCTTCTTGGGGCCACCGTGCCTATATGGACTGCAAGTGATGACAACGGCAAACGAAAATTATCCTTACTGCTTTAGAAATAAAGCATCTAATAAAGTAATAGATACCACTGTAACTCTAAAATTAGTAACTCTTATATTATATATTCAACTAAAGGTACATAATAAGTATTTGCAATTTACATTAAATCAGATAGTATTATTCTATAATTCTAAACAAGAAATTTGTATAAAAATATAACTATAACTACTACGCAATATACATAGAAAACATACAATAATACAGCTTAAAAAATATTTTGCTATAGAAATTCGATAGCATATCAATAAAATGAACCGCGAAGTTTTGAATGGGCATCGAAAGCAACAATAGGTGAAAGCAAATTACTCAGAATAGGACAAAAGCGTACTGATCCATCTCTTTTTAGAGAAAGCGACTTAACGAATTAATCCAGCCATAGTTATTGGAGCCACTTCAGTTTGATACCTCATCCGTTGTTTAAATTTGGTTATTATGTGCTTGTGTACGACTTTTAGTTGCACAATTGGGCAGACTAAATTTGTTCGAAGCTAAGCTAGCCTTGCATCTTTAATCCTTATAGGCAAATCTTGTACCCAAATTAAAAATTAATTTACTTCGTAGGGAAACTAGATTCTAAATACTGGAATCATAAATTGCCAACCCGCAATAAGCTAGCGTGGTGATCAATGTTCGTTCCTTCTCTACATGAGAAGAGTCTACGGTAGATAGAAACTTTCGTAATTTAAGCAATAATATGTAATTTTACGCAATGTATCTTAATTGGTAGTTATATTTTCTTATTTTCAAGTTTTGTTGATAACGTAAACGTAAAATTCAATTTCATTCGGAACTAATACGTGCCCGATTACACTTTATTATTAGCTCGGTTCATAGTAGTAATAATAGAAATTGCGAATTTGTTCTACCCAACAATTTAGTCTCGTAATCGCAAACGTGCGCTATTCCTTAAATTCTCCCTAGTTTGTGCCCCTCCCGGAATTCCTTATTCATTTGTGGCATTACATTAGGCGTATTGTCCCAAAATGAGACGTTGAAAGAAAATACAAATGGCATCTATTATTAAGATTCCGGTATGCGCCGTTGTTATAAAATGGCTGGAAATGCACGCTTTACGGTCTCAAAATGGAGTTATAGCAATTAAATGATATAATAAAAGTTTTTTTTTGTTAGACAAGTAGATATAAAATGCAATTTGGACATGAGAAATAAAAGTGAAAATTTGAGAACTGTGTCTCCGTGGACAAACAGAAATCTAGATACCCTATTATTAAATGTTTTATAATATGAAAATATGGTTTAGGTTTAAATTAATTGAACTGTAAAATTCTTCAGCACAACGTATCAACAACCTTAGACATATATGAAAACCTCTTGAGCAACGAGATTGGAAACCCAGCGAACAGAGAGTATTATTTTCTATTCAATGAATTCTCAATGTGCTATTTTAGATCAGTATTCCTTAGCGGTATTGCTCACAAACGTCTCTTTACACACAATACTTTCCGTATCGCATTGAAGATATTGAATTTTACTTTCCATATTCTCAGAACGAGTGCCTATTATAAGCGATTTATGAACAGAATATTATGATGAGTCACCATATATGTTCAATTGAAATTCGCGTTCTATATTGTGTTGAATGGTGAGTTAGTGAAAATGGAATGTACACACAGCAAACTAGATAGGTTTGCAGGCCACACTAACATTTAATATTATATTATATTATACTATACACTAACATTTTTATTACATATTATATTCAGCTTATGTAAGCGTTATAATACTAAAAATGAAAGCATAATATAATATAAAATGTTAGTTTGGCCTGCAAACCTATCTAGTTTGCCGTGTGTACGTAACAATAGAGCTCACACTTGACAATAAATGCAACTTTTGTGGTATTATCGATAATATTTATACGCGATGTTACTATTCATATACATTTAACAGGTTTACTCATCATTAAGTTTACATATTTTATTTTTTTATTTAGGATTAACAGTTACACATTAGATCTTATAGACTAACTTACAAAACTACATCATAAAAACGTATAAGTTACTCTGTTATCCACAGTATAGAAGAGAGAAATATAGTATAGTTTTGAGCAAAACGAGTAAAAAAACAAATAATTATAGGCAAATTAAACAAATTTATAAGCTATTTTAGTAGGTATAATGCACTGATTTACTTTATATAATAAGAAATGAAACGCAAGCTGATTACAAAATCATTCCGTTTCAACTTTTGGGACATACGGTGATATAAAAAATGGCGCCCTACCTGTCCTGCCTGTTTTTAATTCTAAACGAAAACTCGGTTCTGAATATTATACCTTCTTCGTCTGATTAAATATTCCAAATATTTCCGCTTTGATTCCACGCGGGGCTGTCGTAAAATATTTTTCGGTAATTTTCGATCAACCCCATAGGCATTCTTTGGATTTTATTTCTTTTTTACCGAATAGGTACGTTTGCAGGTTTATAATATCATAGCAGTCCAATGTCGTCAATACACGTAATAATGGATTACGAATAAGTGATAAAATAAAAAATACAAAGGGTTGGTTGATATAAATCAGATATTTATGCTTTTATGCAACCTAAAATTTGTACACAGACGTTTTCAAATTTGTTACAGCGTCGTGTTATATAAACTGAACGTAAAGGCAATGTTGATGATAAAATTTTATTTTATATCTATAAAAAAATACAATACTTTACCTTTACTTTATTTTATTTTATTGATAAATTATTAGTTACGTCCAATGCTCTTAGAACATGAAATACATCTATTAATAAAGAACAAAAATAGCTGAAGCACAGTGCGAGCTAAACCACGAGAGCAACTTGAGAGGCTTTATTTTGAAATTGATAACCGTAAGGAATACATTAATGGAAGCCACAAAACATTAATTGGATTCAGCCCTGATAGTAATACTTAGCGTATTATGTACTCGTATACCGTCAGTGTACTCCCTGAAGGTTGGTAGGCAGTGTGTTATTGCAGTCCAGTATTATATAGGGATTGAAATTGCCAAATTATTTAGTGATAAATTAAAAAAAAACACACATCATTGGTACGAATCGACATTGTCTTTTTAACACCACAGTAATCTTGAGGTAAGAGATAAAACAATAACAGGCTACAGTGAATATAAAGATAAATATTCTATATTTAAATATAAGCTGAATTTCTCAGAACCCAACCTTCAACACAATAAAACAGGAAAATAATGATGGAATCCGAAACAAAAATGTAACTACCAAAAAAATGCATGTCCTAAATTACGTTGCTAAAAATAAGAAAGTTTCACATACGTCTCCCCTGACTCGCTAGAGCTTATACCAGCCTCAGATAAATCAACTGGAAAATTGAAAACCAGGAATCTCCGCTTCGGTACAAAACTTAAGACTAACTTTGATTAACCGGATTCGCCTACCTGATTAAAATGTCGAGTGCCCACTTCAATTACGTATGCCTCTAGTAAATTATAATTATTTGGTTTGTTGTTTGTTCTTTCCAACTTACTATCTTAATCTCGTCTCTGATTTATTTTTAGAATGTGAGTGAGTTGATTTGTGGCTTTATTGCTACAATTCAGTCCTTCATTCAGGATAATTTATTAGTAAGTATTGGCTAAGACTGTTTTGTCGGTGAAAATTACCTAGTAATATGTAACAAGCAATTTATTTTTAGTAGTTAATCTTACTATCACGACTATGCCTTAGCAAAGTAAAAAAATAATACTTATATTATTCAAATTAATTTATGTAATATATATACAAAAATTTTACAAAAAGCATGGGATTTCCAAACCAAATCCAATGGATTTTAAATCCAGGTAAACATTAGATATTAAAATTTTCATAATTTTAAAACTAAAAAATGTATTTGAAAAAACAAGTGAACCGAAATTGAAAACAAGGGTCGTCGCAGTGCATACATCCGATACTCCATTCGTTTTGTTCCTATAGCGAGATCCAACAGCTATCCAACTTTTAGATACAAATGCAGAACTTTTCTCATACAATGGAAAGGTACGCTCGACTTAATTCAAACATATACCTAAGCGACTTGTACTCTATAAGCGATTTATTGTAGAAAGAAAATAGAGAGAATCGTATCATGAGTTTTCTAAGTGCACTGACTATTGTATACGTGTACTTACACGTGTTTTTCTTCGAAACACAATAAAAGCCGGTAAGACAGACTTTGGTATGGGTTAATAGGAAATAATTTATCCATAAGTGGCGGTGTTTATTCGGTACCTACATTATTAAAACTCTGTAATTAGACAAATTAAATTCTCGTTCCTTAATTATACTTCAATATGTTTTGGTACTAAAAATACTTCCAATGAAGACAGCTTTATTTTGTTTTTAACAATTTACAGCTTATATATCATATAACTAATAAAAAAAGTCATAAATAATAAACAAACATAAACTGCTTTTATTGTTCATACAATCGATATTATCTTGCTATACCTAAGTGTCGATATACAATAGAATTGCGATATATCTATTGAGATACCATCACATAGGGGCAAACTTGATTCTGCGACTTCTTTAGATGAAATTTAGATAAGGACTCGTCCTCACGAGTCACGCAGTTTGCGTACTGTAAGTAATTGGATGGGGCGGGCATAGTACGTGGGGCGGACTTATCGACACTCGTCAATCGCAATAAAACTCTGCAAATCGCACATGTGGACGGTTCCTTACGTTAGTTGATTTATAGATTCAGTAGTATAGTGTTCTGTAACCCTCCCTGTCCCTCTGTAGGATTGGCATTAACTTTGCTAATTGTATTAGGAATTTTGTAATTATACAAAGTCCTATTCCTAAAGTTTTTTTTTAAATGTTTGTGTTCTTGGTTACCTCAAGATCTTATCCAGTAGTGGAACATGACAATATGGCTAGTTTGAAAACAGAATGTAAATTAGTTAATCTGTCTATTTTTTCGTGAAAGGTTTTAAACAATTACAATGACTAAAAAAAAAACAACAAATATTAACAATGTTAATTTCAATACAGTAAGAGTACCTAATTGGTGCAGCGATTGTACCTAATGACTACGCATTGCAGTTATTACTGTATTCAGTAATCAAATGCATTAACCGCTTGTGGCAGAATTGCCGCTAAAGCAACTTTGAAATGACATTTTGTGCTAAATTGCTAAATAATAAGCGTATTTACAATTGTGATTGAACAGTTTATTGAGATATATAGTTATGCATCTTTATAACTATAGAACATCAAATTACTTGCAAACCAGAAATAAAAAAGTATTTAATAGATCTTGACTTACATTTTAAAGAATTAAAATTGTTTATAATAATTGTTAATCATTTCATTCAATACTTAATACAATTAAAACTAAATTAATTATTTCAATGTATTTAATTTAAACTGACTTTCACATCATAAATGAAAAGTATAAATGCTCTACTTTTTTATATTGTTGTAGCTTAACTTAAAGATTATTTTGAACTGTGAACAATTGTTAATTAATTCTTTCTTTTCATGTTACAGGTATGTACACAAGCCAATCCTTCACAATGGCCGGCAGGTAAAAACTACAAAAGTTATGTACAAAACAAAAATTTTGTTTTGAATAATCTCAAGTGCACAGCAATTAAGATAAGATTTAGTTCACACTGCGCTACAAATTAGTCGTATCGCGAGGTTCGCTCTCGTAAAGCACAGTGCGCTTTCACGATAACCTCGGGACGAGTTTTACCGCGCCACTATAAATAGCTAGTAATAAATTTGTCGTTACACCATAAGACCATCTAACTTACAGGATATTACTGATTCAGGACAGATTACCCTTAATTTTACTCACAAATTAAGAACACACACGCTTAATTAACATTTCCTAATAAATTCATATTAACTTCACGCATTTTATTTAATTCTACTTTAGGCAAGAAACACGGTCTGAGTAAATAAGGTCGAGTACAAAATAATTAAAATGTAAGCACAAAAATGTAATAATTAATTTATGAACCTAAATGGAGCGACTTTGAAGTCCATAAAATGTGTTCGAAAACATCCAAGACAATATAATTTTATTACAGCGTTCGACAACCAACAAAAGAATTGGAAACAAAAGACCTTTTTGTCGGTTCATAAAATTTAATTTGTATTTCCCCAAAAAAAATATTAACCTCAAATATAGTTTTGACTTAATGCTCAATGATTATTATTACCAATGCGTTCGTAATTTGAAGCTTCGTAACGGATTTTTTCAAACAAACAAAGAACGAATAGTTCTATTTTCTAATTTGGGTTTCGATTACGTCACAGCAAAACAAAGACTTGTTGATGCAACTCATAAACATATGAAAGCAATGAATGAAATGTGCATTTTGTTCCGTTACCCATTTGGGTTTTGTACAAAATTGTTGTGTCAATTGATTTGGATATATTTATTACTACTTCTGTTGACGGATGTATGAGAACACTTAAGATTATTGATAGCACTTCTACATTGTAAATATCCTGTCTGCATTTTTTTTTAAATGAGTTGCTTTTTAGGCAATATTTGTGTATTTATTTATTACTTTAATGTAATCATTTGTAAATAAATAATATCAAAGACATATTATGGAAACGGGATCTCAAGTCAATATTTTGTTTTCTTAGAGTAACCTTATGAGTAACCTAACAGACAAACCGCAATATAAACTTTAAGAAAACAATAATAATAATATATTTTCGTATCCCTAAAGTCGTTAAAAAGGACGACTACACATACTCGGTCTTTTGTTCACGACAATTATGTCGCACATTTCGGCCCACGAAATATGGGCGCACATAAAAATGATTTTATTGTTTTTTTGTAAGGACACATGTAGGAGCCATTGTACGAGAATTACTTAAGTAATATCGCGCAGATGTAAGATTTCGTAATACCAGATTAAGTGTTCAGCGGATGATAGTCGTGTGAACACGTGTTGCGATTGTTATTAGATTGTTATGTCACTTCGTATAACGTTGTGTAAACGAAACATGTTATTATAAATACTAGTGATTAATAACAAGGGTGTTGTTTATTAAAACAATTGTTTAATAATGTTTTTCGTGTAATTGACGCTCTCAAAGTTTGTGTTTTTTAGAAATTTACAATATAATATCCACCATTTAATGTCATTTGTTTAAAAAAAATAATAAGAATTGCAAACTCATTCTCGTGATTGACACAACACATAATTGTTAATTTCATAACTTTAAAATAAATTGAATTATTAATAAAAAATATTAAAAATTATATTATATAATTTATATTATTAAAGGACAAGGCTAGGTGGAAGCGTACAATCAATTCTTCTATAATATACCAATATTATAAATTCAAAAGTAACTCTTATCTGTCTGTTACGCTTTTACGGCTAAACCGATTTTGATGAAATTTGGTATGGAGTAAGCTTGAATCCCAAGAATGAACATATTAACGCAGGTAAAGCCGTGGGCACAAGCTACTCTCCAAAAACCTGTAACTATAGTCTCTGATAGTAGGTCAGACAAATCTGTGTCTGAATTGAGCTACGGGCAAAGCATTCTCTATTTTTAAAGTAGGTATTTGCTATAGTAATCGAACTTTCATGTTCTTCAACTACTTCTGGGCTCTCTCTATTTGGTTTTTTAGTTAATATAATTCCATTAAATGCAAACTAAAATGATCAGCACTATTGCATTCCTTTTAAATCTCTAAAGTGTAAAAAGCTTTTTTCCTTCTTTGTAGATAAGATGATTCAACACAATCAACACTAAGCATGAGTAATCCAAAATGAGTCTATTTTTCATAAAGATCCAACAAAAATGTGTGATGTAATGCTCTTAATATTAATCGCCATACTTTCACATTGTCGTCGCTTTGAAAGAAAGATTGCTTTTTACAAGTGAATGCTTGCCAGATGATTACGTTTTCTGTCGTCTGTGGAATGTACTCATTTCGGCTAATATGATTTACATGGGAGAGCCAAAAATAGATCTCTTAATTTCTAATGGAAATTCACTTGCACCGCTATCGCTAATGGAATCAGAATAGAACAATATGTCAATACCAGTCATTATGGATTGGATTAAAATAATACGGCAGTCATCACCGTAAACTTATATTGCTTACCTGATTACTATAATTTTGTATTAAAACCTTTTACTAACGTCGTAAATGTGTCGGTTTGTAGAAAGGAAATTTCCTCAATTTCTGATATTATAGCAGCATATAGATATTATGAGCAATTACTATTTCAATTTATTTACAGAACAAAGGAATGCCAATAATAAATGTTCTGGATTTTTATTGATTAAAATTGTAGCCAGTTAGAACAATTTTATATAAACTACAAATTTGCAATGTAGAAAAAATATTTGCAAAAACTTATTCAATCTCGATTTTAAAAGGCTTGCAGGCTTCCATTATAAGTTTTGTATAGGAAACCATAATAAATGTAGTATCAGCGAGTAGGTTCGTTGAATTGCCCGGCAGGGGGCGCGTCTTTCCCGCAGGGAGCCATACTCATCGGGGTAAGAGAACTTAGCTAATGCACTACGTCACACGAGTTTATTTGTTTACTTCAGCTAAAATTTTGTGGAGAATATACGAGTAGTTTATTACGGGACCATTAAGTCGTTGAAAGCAGAAACTGTTGTTATAAATATTATAATAACAAATAACGTTATTGTTATAACTATTGAAGATATTGTTATATACGTAGTTCATTTTTATCTTTAATGCAATTGTGAATATGCAATAAAATACAGTTGTCATTCCAATGACCTGACTATAAATTTAATGAATTTTCTCGTTTACTTACTTTAAGTAAGCTGTAAGTGTTGAAGCATAACAGCAAATTATTTTCCGTTTCAGTTATAAATTGGATGTCTCTCACAGTTCGTACCAGTTTATTTATTTTGCTGTTAATATTTCCTTTATACTTTTTCCTTGGTCTTTCCTCAAACGGCGTTGCATGAACATGTTTGAAGGCGTATCTACAGAAATCAGATCCTTTTCAAAACGCACTTATTTCCATACGTTGGCATGTTATTGAAGAGTGGTTCTTTGAATTGCAAATAGGCCGGTCCTCGGGCGGGTTCCATTGAAATGTCAATTTGTTTTCTATTGGGGTGGCTTGTTTGGTAACCTCGAGACATATCGTCTTACTATTGTGTGTATTGGACGATGTACGCCACATCTTACACTTTCCCCTGTGTTACACGGGGAAGTTTGTAATGAATATGTGCAAGCAATATGTTTTATTTTACGTCTTTTCTTTAAATTTGGTATTAGTTAAAATGACAAAAAGGAAATATTGTTGGTGAAACATGAAAATCAAAATTATAATTCACCATTGTTTTACTTATGTTTATTACACTTATGATGTCATCAATGTCATTGATGTTTAATATAACAATAGAATAATAAATGACAAATTTCGAACAAAACACAGATTTTATTTAATTAATAGAAAACACAATAGTACATTAACCCCAATAGCCCAACTTCAAAATCATGTTACCCCAAAAATTGCCCAAATTTGAAAACATTATTCTTGAAGTGGGCTTGAAATTTTGGGGCTTCTATTTTTTGCGAACAAAAAGAGTACTCCGTTGTACCTCGTCCGGGTTCCGCGGTATCCGGGATCCGGTTTTTATTAGCGTCGGATATCGAGTGGCTTCCGAGGGGCTTTGTGCCAGGATTCGGTACCGAACGCCCATTGTGACCAAGATGTCGCCGGCTTTTGTCATTCAATAGCTGCGAAACGTTTAAACACAATGAACTATGCTTAACTGCAAATCGTTATCGATTGTTCGATTTTTTTTTTACATTTTTTTGTGGTTCGAGGTAGGTATTGGAGCTTTTTTTAATGCTCTTGAAAATAATATGTCAAATAAAAGCAGTTGTTTTGTCGTTTGTTTAATTTTGACATATTTGAATTAATCTAAATGATGCTATAAATAAATATAACTACTACTTCGCAAAGGTAATCAGTTTTGATTCAGATAAAAATAAATCTACAACGAGCTACACAGTTCAGTAATCGGGTCAGGTCCTATTTTGTATGAATTAGAGATCAAATGATGCAGGTATAGAAAATAAACACAAGAACGCATTGTTTTCATTCATGTCTTAAAACAATTGAACTTTATCATTCCCAGAAAGTTTAACGACTGAATGGATCTTATCGAAACTTAATGCTATTTGTTGTGGAAAGCACGTCCAGTTGTTATTCAACACATGGAGGTTACATCGAAATGTACAAAGAATAAAGATTAATGGAAGCAATAACAATACAATACAGATTAATATCGGTGTGAAAATAACAATTGCAAAACGAATTTTTTGTTTCGAAACTCGTTGACATTTTGTAATGGATGTATGTGAATAATAATGGTTTAGACATACAACAAAGACGTATACATAGTCTACTATCACATCATACATTGTGTCTTACTAAATAAGTATAAATAGAAACGATAATCAATTAAAAATATTGTGTCTGTACCTGCGTGGTTTACTGAGTCAGATCACTCAGTAAACTTATTTTGAAAATCTTACTCGTAGGTAACGTAAATAATACCTAAATAATTGTGTAGGTATAAAATAACTAGTTGCACTTATAGATAAGTTTTTGCGGTATGCCGTGCCTTCTCAATTAACCCTGCAAGCGTGCATATTTTACCCGTAGTATTTATACAGAAAACAAATTTACCCAGTTTTAAATTATCTACTGTAAACAACGATGGAGGTAACAAATTAAAATCGTTTACTTTTCGCGCTATCACATTTATAATTAGGGTTGTGCCTTAAGGTTTACCCAATTTTAAACTAAAATCGTGCCGAGACTTTAAACGAACGACTAAGTTTCAGGCCGTGTGAAGCAGTAAATGGAAACCGTTGCTAAAATGTACAGATTCAGTTTTAAAAAGCCTTAATGAAATGCAGTTTTGTCGCTCACACTGAAGTTTTAAATAGACGAAAAGGAAGTTTGTTTTTAGTATCAGAAAAGGCACCTTTTAAAATATTTTTTGCTGAGTAAAAAACGAAAAAATACTCTTTTAGAATATGCGAGATAAACATAAATTAGTACGAGGTATGTAAGTATAAATTTTAAATCTTATTTACATAAGCTGTCCAGAGCACATCAAGCTTTGAATTATATTTATTTAAATTGTTTGTAATGGATATCTTTTATCAGCCCGGGTCGACTGCTCGATAACTGACAACCCTATTTCTGATCCATTGAAATTTAGATTAACGTGCATTAAGATTCAGCCTGGAAGCGAAGCGAGTTAAAATGTTTTTGTTGTTCATTGCTGCTGCCGAATTAATGATTCGCTTTTGTGTCAATAGATTACGTTCAATAAGTTTCGGATTTTGTATAAAATTCGTTCGTACTCCAGTAAAAAGGAAAAACAATTATGAAATCTAGTACATGCGTCCATATATTGGAATGTCGGTTTGGGATAACTTTAAATTAGTTCTGAAAGAAAGTTCGGAAGTTGGACGCGTATACCGTAGTTTTTATGATTAATTTTGAAGAAAAAAAAAATGCTTTTAAACCAAAAGCAGAGTAAATTTATCTCTCAAACGTTAAAATTTCGAATGTTTTATTTTTTATTGCAGTGATCGGCGATAAAGTCCGTTAAGGTTCATAAATATCCTCCTTGGTTGAAGTTTGCTTTCTTTTTGCGTTTTACAACTTAATATTTTTTGTTTACTCAGGTTTCCGTGCAAGAGCCAATGAACTTGCGATCCGACTAGGAATGTTTACGTTGCTCATGGCACTCGCCTGTGGGAAACAGCCGGTTATTTTTGCACAAACGCTATTTTTACCACAGCTACAACCGTGTTGCCATAATTTTATCCTTTTAAATTGTAGTGTAAATTAATATATTTTTTTCAAGCAAAAAGGATATTGCAATCTCAGTAATCAATGTTATTCTTTGTAGGTATTTTAATTTTATGAAGGGAAATAGCTTTCGATTGCACAAATCTTTTTTTATCTCGTCTTTTACGTACAAAAAGATTTTAATTAAACATTTATGTTAATAATTATATCCTTATATTCCGGTGTATACGATACCAGGTAAAAATTCAAGTCTTTTTACGAGCGCATTCTGCCCAAACTGCTGAGCGAAATGTACAATTCACTGGAGACTACATGTTTTAAAGCTCATTGTTAGTGGGCTAGTGATTCGTACGGTAGCGTCGGTAGCCCTACTCTCAGTGGGATTCTCGTATAAAACGGAATCCATTGGAATGTTGCGAATAAACCTCCACTCTGTTTAGAGAAACGTTCTGTGTTTACATTCGCACACGTTGTAAGCTTAAAGCCCAATGTTTACGATTCTTTTTGTAGGACAACACTTTATTTGCCTAAAGTACTTGTTTAAAGGATGTTTTATTGGGTCAACGCATTAACTATTTTATGAGGAAGTTGTAAACTTTTTAGATGACATCGATTGTTCCATCTGGCAAATTAAATGACTCGTGACGAACGTCAAGGGAATGTACGCACGTTCCGGCCGATTTAAAAAGTAAAATATTTAGGTCTTTTTACACTCTTGTGGAGTTTGGAATGTCGGGCTGTTCTTGTCGTGTTTATAGGCCTATAAAATGTAATAAGTAAAAAGTTTTATTGAAAATTACGAGATATGATTAAGGGCGGTATAAGACTAGTAAGCGACTTAAAAAAGGGAACATCTGAATTCAATACGTATGTATGTATTTATTGACTTCTGGATGTATTTTTTGTGTTCGGTGATATTATTACGAAAGAAGGTTTTTTATGTTTGATAAATACATATATAGATTTGTTAGCAACGACCACAAAAAAAAGAATATTAGGCTCCCGATTTGCTACCTACAACATACTGTAAAAATAATAGAATATTTTTTAATATTCAGTTAGTAATTCATTTTTTTATTTTTAATCATTTTTTATTTTAGTATAAGAATTTAAATTGTTATTTAAACAAGATCAGCTAATGTTAGATGCAACAAAAAGTACATTACACAAAGACCAACTGCCCCATATCTGATCAACAATCTCGTAACCATGACAACGGCAGCAAAAACTTCTAATCGATCATGATCACAAGTAATAGCTACTGGATCGTGAGATACAGTAAATATAACACTATAAATGTAAAAATCGTGCCGTCTAGCCGTGATTTTCCTAACTTTTCCCATATACTTTCACAAAGATATTATTCACATATGATCTCCCCTTCACGTTGTCAGTCAACTGTCCGTTGTCCATTGTGGATTAATGACTCTAAACCAGAGGTTACTAATGGACTTGGGACTTATTAGTCGAAGTCACTTAAAGAAAGTGATGCTTTCGTGAGAACACTCCATTTTTAAGTAAACTATTAGTTGTTACTTAAAGTACAAGTCATTTTGTACTCTGTTTTTTAGATATTTAGTTTTATAGTGGCTTAAATTAAGGTTAATGCTTTATTAACCTTACATTACTATAGTAAATTGGTCAATGCACTCTATCCTATTAATCATATTTTTAATTGTAGTTTACTCGACTCGTAGTCGTTTTATGAAGCCTGCTAGTATAACCATTTTTAATGCGCCTAAAAGACTAAAACACCACGATTTAAAAACGTAAATAATAATAAATATAATTATTAGCCACAAAAATAAATAAACAAAACCATTTTTTATCACACCCATTAACGAACATGTATCCAATTTACGAAATAATAACTACAATGTATTTAACCCGACATGTTACGAATTCCCAAAGCGCTGCGGCTATCAGCCGTCACCGTCAGTCCCAGTGACGAACTTTAATATCAGGACATGTCTGATACACGATGACGCGTGGTTTTACATTAATACCGTATTGTATCGTTGGTATCGAGTTGACAGTAGCCGCAGTTTAATTGTACTTTCATTTGTGAAGGTATTTAAATGGAGTTTTGAGGCTGATTGATAATGTTGGTTATTTTTGTTAGACATATTTCTAGTTATAATACTCCTAGTTCGTCGTTCTGTGCTGGCGCTGCTGCTGCGGCTGCTGAGAACCTCAAACGGCGGAAATATAACAACCTTATTGGAAGTTATACTTTCCAGCCGTTTGGGGTTGAAACATTTGGACCGTGGGGTCCGAGTGCACACCTTTTATTTAAAGATCTGGAAAAACGTCTTGTTGACTCCTCGCGTGACCCAAGGGCTGGCTTTTACCTCGGACAAAGAATTAGCATTGCCATACAACGTGGCAATGCTGCCAGCCTTTTGGGTACACTTCCAGTCGACAGCGACGTGGATGAATTTTTTGACGCAATTTTTTAGAGTTTTTTTTAGTTAAGTTTAGTTTTGTTTAAAGTGTATATATAGTTAAGTTTGTAAATATTAAGATATAAAAAAGTTATAATACAAAACTTGAAGCTTATAAAGTTTCAAATATCCGGTCAAATTAAAAGAAAAAAATACAAATACATCAACAAAAATAAATTATATATAGAACTGTGGCGAATTTACGCATACTTTTTTCTGTGGCCAATTAAATTTGTAACGAACTTACAATAAACCAAATTATTAGTACTGCAATGATAAGCCAATCAGCGGCCACGATAGTTTAATTGTACACGTGCCTTCTCTAATAATGTGATAATCAGCTTCTGTGATCTGTGTCTATGAGATAGATTAGATCATGGCAATTAACAGCGGTAGGGAAAGGCGAGCAGATAATTTTACATTGGCATTATATTTGATGATACTAATTGAAGTTTAATAAGATTGGATTTAAACTACATAGATATCAAAACGTTTTTATAGATAGTGATTGAGAAAACATGTAATAATTGACTTGTTAGGGAGAGTTGTTTTAATGTATTATATTAACTAATATTTTAAATTATTTAAAACAAAACGGTTTACTCACGTATATTCTCGGGATCGCCCGACTAGTTTCAGGCCCGTATTAATAAACCGATATCAGCGTAAGAGTACGATCTTAAGAGCTAGTTTGAGATCCCGGCATATTAATAAACAAAACTTAAGATGCGGTTTAAGACTCTGTCATCACCTGAGATCGTATTGTTTAATAAACAGTACTCGAGTTTCAAGAGCGGTATTAAGATGATTATCAAGATCACAATAGTTGAGTTCAGTCGATCCGTGACTTAAGATCGTGAACTTGTGGCGGGAACTATGGGCGTCGAAAATATTATTTCCGAAATCAATTATTACGATGAAGTAGACTATTATGATGATATTCTATGGCCTTTTCAAATTCGATTACCTAAAGTTTATATAAAGGACGCGACAAATCCCTTCGAATTACCTCCGCAAAACTTAAAAAAACGATTTCGGTAGGTATAACCAAGAATCTATGCTATATATTGTATCGTTATTAAGAAATAATTTGGTGAAAAGTGATAACAGAGGGCTGCCAGTTGCGCCAGAAATAGCTGTCTTGTTAACTTTGAGGTATTACGCTACAGCATCCTTTTACCACATCCTTTTAGCACTACTACACAATACCTATATTAAAATACCCACAAGAGATCAAGCTAGCATAAATAGGCAATTATTTAAGGACTTGCGAAGACATGGACGTTGGCTAGCGAGAGGACTTGCATTATATTCGGCAGTAACTCGAATCCAAGTCTCGTTTTTATTCCGCAGTGAAGCTCTATCGGTGCCCTTATTTTCTATAATATTTCTGTACTTCTTTAATATACCTATCTAAAAAATGTTTTCTCTCAGTCGGATTAAATACATTTTTTTTTTGTTCCATTTTATGTATTCAAATATTTTGTTCCAATATTAATAACTAGCTGTCCCCCGCGACTTTGTTCGCGTGTTTTAGTTTCAACGGTTTGTCATTTTTGCAACATTTTTCATTTATGCTCCGCTCCTATTCGTCGTAACCTATAGCCTTCCTCAATAAACGGACTATCCAATACAAAAAGAATTTTTCAATTCGAACCAGTAGTTCCTGAGATTAGCGCGTTCAAACAAACAAACAAACTCTTCAGCTTTATAATATTAGTATAGATACGTAAACAAACACCAAACACTTAACTCTTGTACAACCACAGATTATAATGATGTGACGCGCAATCGCAGGCGTGTGCGTTTTGTTGACTTGTAAAATTCAATGCATTTTAAATATATTGAGCTTTTTTATAGTGTATAAAGATTAAACGTATGAATTTTACACATGTGACTAAATTTTCTAAAACTTTAATCGATATAAACTGAACAATAAATTTTATTCGTGCACACACAGAGTTGAACATTATGCTTCTACAAAGCAAGTACTTAACGTAATGAACAAAAGATGAAATAATTCGTTCACTGTGACGTATCAAGTCTTAAGATCAGGATTTCATTGGGTGTCGAATTGCAAATCTTAAGAGCTTGGTCTTAGGCTCGGTATCATCTGAGATGCTGTTGATATAGGTTTATTAATTAGCGTCGACATTAAGATGCTGGTCGCATCTTGAGAACGTATCAACTGATACCGCTCTTGAGATCACGATTGAGATCTATCTATTAATACGGGCCTCAGACTCAATAGGAGTCCCTAATCATGAGCTGACGCGGCGGCAGTGGTGTCGCGAGTCGATCTGTTCGACTTTGAATACTCCTCACGAAAGTTACTATACAATTATATTTTAAAGTGCAGTATTGAATGTCTGCCCAACCGTTGATAGCTGCAGATCTCGTGTTGTTCTTTGACTAACGCTCCTTTACGATTTAGTTACTACCTATACCACTGTAAAGAAGAGCAGATATGATACTAAAATGAAAAATAATTAACAAAAGACTTTGCTGCGTCATTCAAACACATGTTCAAACTCGCAGAACTCTACATTAAACTCACAACAATCAAACATCTTATATACGTATCTATAACATACATTCTATGGGATAGATATCACTTAACAATAGTAACTTAAATAATGTTTCTTGTATACAAATGTTACGTTACATTTACAACATTTAGTAGATGTGTGCGAATGACACAATTAATCAACATCTACAATGGAAATGGATTAAATTTAAGTAGTTCGCAATTCTGTACTGGATCTCCTGGAGCTCTACGATCCGTCATGACATTCTCGACGCATGATGTATGATCGCCGGAAGTCTCAATTGCGATGTTAAAACCCTTTATTCCCGAATCATTATTAATTTATTTACTGTCTTTGTCTGTAACGTATATCCTTTGCTTTGTTTCGTTAAGTAGGTTATATATAACTTTATGTTTGCTACGAACTTAAACTAATTTTGATAGTTAAGTTTGCTCAAGATTGTTCAATCAATTTAACATTGATCGATCCGAATTCGATAATTATGATAAATTAGGTAATGAAAATGCTTCCCTTGTGAAACTATTGGAAAAACATTTATAATAAAATATACACAGCATTAGAAAGTCTTAAGTCTACGAGATATGATATTCAACTTGCACTGATGAACCCACTAGAATTAGCATAACACCACACTCCCATTATCTGCAACTTTCGACATGACATTTTATTCAAACGAATGTATTCTAAAAAGCAACAATAATTCCAATGTCACTAAGTGCGTGGTCCCCTATTCTGAATAATGGCGTAACGAAACGACGAAGAATGAGGGTCTTTCCGTAAAATGATTCCGTTGTACTCCTCCCTTATTAAATGTAAATAGTTATTGATCCCATAAAGATAAAAAGTAACGAGAGTAGGTAAGCAAATTTGAGGAAAATAGAGTACGTAACGTAGATGACGTCATATTTGTCGTTAAATGACTGCCTAAGATTATAGTTTTTAAGCATTATAAACTAATGATGGGTCAATTAAATTAACTCGGTATTTTCACATAGCACAGAAAAACACTGAGAAATTATGAACAACTTTTCAGAAAACACTGCTAACTAATTGCATAATTGAAACTGTGCTTAAATTGCTATAGTGTAGGTCCGCTTTACCATAGGTCTAGCAAGACTGAGTCATTTAGCATAAATATTTTTATATAAATGTTTAAGGATTCATTAAGTACTGTAAATTCGTTTCACACAATACTGCGCGACTGACTTTTAAATAGAAAGACGTGTGAACTGCAGAAATAAAATTATTCCGAGGCAGAACAGAAGTCACGTATCGAGTTCCACCGTACGGGGCGTGAGACGACCTCAAGAAATTGAATGTCAGTGACTCGCGTGCTTAAAACGCGCCAGTAATGGACACACGAGGTTATGAAGACAGCCGGAATTTATTCCTTCATAAAGTCCATGTAAATGTTCGCACATATCTTTATAATAGTGCGATAAAGTAACTTGTCCATGAATAAAACATAAAGTTCACCGAATATTAAATACTTAACGTGGGTGTGGTATTCAGGATATATATTTTTTTCGTTATTATCTCATGAAGCATTCACTACAGGGAAATGGATTACATTTTTGATCGTTTCCATTCCATCGCTCTCATTGTCAAGGGGATTATGTTATGTGAGTGATGATACTCATCTGATGTTGTCTTTGATTAATATTGTAGTTTATTCTTTTGCTTATGAATGTAGCGTAATGGTAATCTTGAAAATAAGTTTTTTAAATGAGGTAGGTATGTATATGAATAATTATTTTTATTTTTTCATGAATAATAAATGCTGGATAAAATGAAAACTACATTGCGATACTTTGTTCATAGAATAGCACGACAGAAACCTGTGAAGGATGACATATATAATAAGTTGTAGATATCCACTTTATATAAAATCTATAACTACTATTTTTAATAAAATCTAAATTATATCTATAAATGTAGAAGTTAAACTAACATAATAAACGGTATCACTAAATCTAATTATCGCCGAAAAATCTTTGTAAATTGCCCACTTTTCTAACCAACTTAATTTATTGTACCCAACTGGGACTTTTTGTAATCCTCTTGATCGAAGCGAAAAATCCGACAATCATCGCGAACCAAAACTTATGTCATTAAAAGATTGAAAGATTACTTGTTCACTTGCTTGGGGTAAAAATCTACCCCAAGGCAAGAGATTTATCTCATTAGTTAAATGGCCCGTTGGCTAGACGCGAATATCAAGTTTTGATATTCTTACGATTGATGTAAAGTTGTTTTTGTCAATTCCTCAGTTTTAAAAGGTCTAATTTCTTTAGTTGTCAAGTAATTGACGAAGAAATTTTTAATTAAGGGTCTTGTTTGATGCTTTCAACTTAGTTTTACTTTAAATATTTTAAATGTAAAATTGTAAGGTGAATATATGAGACAAACAGAAAACGCCATTTGTAAATATTGTTGTTTTTTATTAGACTTTACTAATTGACATTATGTTTTAATAAAAAATCAGATACACGATTGAAAATTTAATGGTCCGAATATAGTTCCCTGGGGTACTCTTAAGCGACCATTCGAGCATACCTACGAATATAAAGACTTTGTAATCCATTATGCTTCGGATCCATCAACAAATATGATCAAGAATTGTGTGACCCCTAATACCAAACCTGTTAGACATACATTTTAATTTGTGAGTCATTCGCTGCTAACATTTACGATGTTGGTTAAGGAATGCATCTGTGGGGGAGGCTTATTGGAAAAGTTTTAACTGGATTACATTTGATTAGAGGCAACGTTCGCGAGTCCCTGTCACTTTGCTTTATGGCTTGTAAGTAAGTTGTTACCTAATTTAGAGTTCTGATGATATTTTTTATATTGTCAGCCACGTAATAAATTATGCTTTACGATGCACATTTAATTTTTGTTATGAGTCACTTTTATTACACATTTAATTTTCAGTTTTATTTCGTGTTCATTAAAGCAAGGAATACAGTTTAGGAAATTGTCACGATTTCATTTCCAGTTTTAATTAATGTTAACATTTCTGGAATCTAGCTGAGATATTTCTAGGTAGTAAAACGTGGACTAGTGTTTACTTTTAGGACAAAAATGATTAAAAACTTGTAAATTAGTATTAAAAAATACACATTTCAAATTGCAAATCCGTGTTATTTAGCCACTAACCATTAATAACTAATTAAAAAAATGTATTAGTTTCTATCTTTAAAGATAAATATCTACTAAAGCAGCAAGCAAACTGTTTAGTACTTCTCATAAACTCGTTGAAACTCATAATACAAATTTAAACACACCACAAACTTAACCTAATTCCGACATGACGCTCCGATTATTGTCTGATCGTTGAACCACGTAAACAAACAACGACGAAGGCGTCGATTACAAACAACAACCAGCTCAAGTAAGACAGACAGGTTAATGAGGCGTTACCGTAACCGTATGACGGGATCATAACTGTAACAATTTGTACTGTTAATATGCTATTTAACAATGCTATTTTGAACAGCTAACTGTTTTTTGCTTTTTCGGCTAATTGTTCTTGCGTATGAGGCGATTAAACAAGGTTGCCTTTGTAAATTTTAGAACTGTTACAAGTCTGTAAGCAGTAATATTGACCATTATTGCGATGATGATTATGATTTGAGGACGTACCTACATGAATATTGGCGCCACAGAACTTTTAGAATTTCAACAAAAAAAAAACATAGTACAAATTTGTCTAAAAATTGAATCGGAATTTGTATAAAATGCAGACAAACTGCACTTAAAGTCCGAACGAAGCCTGGGACCTAAAACCATTCGTGCAAAGCCGCCACAAACGCTGAAATAGAATCGAGCAAGTTTACTTCTATAAGAAAACAAAACTTCGCGCTGAAGAGTAGGAATTACTTTAAAATCCCTTGTAAATATCAAACAGAAGGAAATGCATTTGAAATCTATATTCCCCGGTATCCAGTAGTCTAGAATGGCAAACATTCCTAGTCCAAATAACAATAACAGTAAAAGTCCTTAAGTCTACCTCCCGTCTCACCGTTTGTCTTAAGAGGATGCAAGTGAGGGGAAAAGGGCGGTTTGATAGTTGTTACGTTTTATAACGATCGGAGAACTGTAGAATGACTAATCAATTACTGTTTTAATAGTTTTTGATAAACACTTAAAGAAAACAAAGAAAATAAATACTTTAGATATGTGAACACAAACCTTCGGTTCCAGATACTTCCATTATTGCTGATTTGAAGTTCTGTTATTTCTGGAACTCTTATATGGTCTTTCTCATGTACCTTTAAAACTTTGTGTGCTTCCATATTACTTATTTCACTCAACCATTTAAATAGAACATTCCAAGTACACTCCTTTTACGTTGTTCAAACAGACATAAATGCGAGTGTACGCAAACACTTGCCGCCCGCTCATCGCCCATCCTTTGCATCGGCTTGGAACTGGCTTCACAAAGGAAAAGTAAACATTTTGTTCGTGTTCACACTATTCTCCGACAGTCTCACGGTTACCGCGGAGTTTGCTCACAGCACCCCGCTTTAAATTTGGAGCTTTGCAGTCCGTTCTCCCGGTTTAGTTAAAACTTTAAAGTAAATTAAACCTCCGCTGTCACCGGTAATTAACCGAATACCGTGAATACATACTTTAAACCTTTACTTTGTCTATTTAATAATTACTTTGTAAAATTCTTTATAAAGTAGTTTCAATTTAATTTTGGCGTAAGACGAGGTTTATAATTATCCTTGAAAGAAAAAGTTCGACGACAACTTTTGACGAAATTACCTTTTTTGCTCATGAGCGTTTAACTTGGACGCAGACGTTTATAATGTCTTTAACTAATTTTTGCAGTAAAGTTGTTGAAGTAAATGTTCTAAAATGCTTGTTCAGTCCAATAGACTAATTAAACATTAATTATTTTTTATATTTTTGTTTCTATAAATACTTCGGTTTAGCCTTTCCTCAAGCTATGTAGGGGTCGGCTTCCAGTCTTAACTGATTCAGTTGAAAACCGTATTTTACGTAGAGCGACTGCCTATCTGATCTCCACAACCCATTTTACTGGGTAACACAGTATCATATACTAAGACTGGTTGTCAGAATAAATTGTAATGGCTTAACGATCGTCAAAGATCGACGTATGACAGTCGGGACCAACGGCTTAACGTGCTTTCCGAGGTACAAAATGTTTTGAATAATTGAACGATAGTTTTTTTAAGATATTTTAAGAATAGTTCTGGTCTTGTCTCAATGATACAAAATACTTATACACTACAAACGATGCGTTTCTACAGCAAAGGTCATAGATATTCTGTTTCTGTATCTGTGTTAAATGTAAGATGAGACAAATCAATGCGGTTTGTACATTCAATACTCATCATTAGGTCATTTCATTGGGGACAGCTGTATAAATATAACAACTCTATATTCCCAGAAAGGTTAAGTGCATGTCAAAGTGGGTCCATCTATATTGACTTTGTAGTATGCTTGAGTTGGATCAAAAATTCGGGGAAATAGTAGAAGTAGTTCCGAAAATTACCCAGGAATAAGAAGGTAGGTAGGTAACTTGTATAAAATAAATATGTATATAATCATTTTATGTCTAGTTTAGACGTAATAATGTACATACAATTTACAACACCATTAAGCGAAGTGTTCTGTTTTTAACAGGTAATTAACGCTTTCATTAATAAATTGTAGCTCATTCGTTATAACTGTCCTATTGACATTATCATAATTGACAAAACTATAAATCAGATTGTTATCGATAGAATGATATATTATTTGATATACCTATCAAAAATACGCCGAGTAAGTATTAGGGAATTATTAACTCCTTGTTTCATTGTAAATGTCACTACGCATTATAATTAAAATGATTAAAGAAAATTCAGAATACTTAAGCGATCCCTGCACAGTATTTTGCATTTGCGACATCTACCCTCTTATTACAAAGCAACATCCAGTCCCGTCCAAATTGCCCATAATTTTTGAACCAAATATCACGCAGGTGCACCGGTTATCATTAGTGGAGGATTATATTTCTCTTATTTTGTCTTCTTTTCTCTTCATCAATCTATCTTGCCTTCTCTTTCGCTCGTAAGCCGCCCGACAAAATTATCAGGATAAAAAATGTGGGATCTGTTTTTTTAAGCTTAGGAAGCCGTATTAGGTCCAGATTGAGTTTCAGTTTACCCTTTTGCGTTGTGGTTTAAAATAACTTTATATGTGGTATGTTTAAAACATAGATCTACATTTAATCATCAAAGATTATTTAATTTTAATTATTAATGACCGAAAATTCTACCTTTAAAATTAAATATTAAATTAATAAGAACAAACCAAAACCTGTACACGTAGTTTTGTAAAGTAAGACATTTGTAACTGACAGAGGACTAATGCAACTAGCCTTGCCGTCTTGCCTAAAACGTTCCGAGATGTTTGCAATACTTCTCAAAAATGTTTGCATAACTGAGTCACGTAGAAGGCAACTTCATCTTATTTTCCTTTGACACTCAAAGCGTGGGGGGCTAACTTTTTCGCCTTTTAATTTGGGGAGGTAAAATTAGACGGAGATAATACCGTTGTACAGCTTAATTAAGTTTATTAGAATTTATTTTGGCGAGACGTGCCGACGTTATCCTGGACTTTATACTTTATACTGATTATGGCGAGCGGCCAAGCCTTTACTCATTGGTCATATTTTAAAGGAAAATGAACTCTCTGGATTAAAATTTTCGACTTTTTTTTTATGATAACATCTATTAAACATTAATTGATTATGCCCTTAATCAAGCATGATTAAATATAATCCGTTTGAAGACGTATCTGTATATAATTAATCACTTCCGTTTGCATTAATTATGTAGTACACATACATCTTGATTAAAATCTAAAGCAGTAGTTATTAGCTGCTCCACTTTAGCTGAACTATTAATAGATCAAATTTTGTTAACTGATAGTTCTATACTTTAATACTGTATACTATATTACGAAGACTTACAGGCCATTATTGTGTCTCATTTAAATAGAAATATGTTTACGTAGGTTTAATTACAAATTTTAAATTATTATATATATTGGAAATTGAATTTAAAGGTTGTTAAAATTTTCAATCTAACTAGTTGCAACGATAAGATCAAAAAGCGGTTATACTCAACCCCTATTGGTGTCTTAAAGGGTTAATTAAAGGTTTGATTATACCTTTGTTAAAATATGCTAATAAATAATTATTATGATTATACGAAATTTAGTCAAATTTAGAAATCTATACTTATAATAAATCTGTAGAGAGGTCAATTCTGTACATCAAATATATTTTTAAAATAACTATCAGGGGGTGATTAGTGATCGATACTGATGCCAAAAATGCAATCAGTAAAATTTTTGTCTGTCTGTCTGTCTGTCTGTCTGTCTGTCTGTATGTTCCTTATAGAAACGAAAACTACTGGACGGATTTTAACGAAACTTGGTACATTTATTCTTCATACTCCTGGGCAGGTTATAGTATACTTTTCATCACGCTACAATCAATAGGAGCAGAGCAGTGAAGGGAAATGTTGGGAAAACGGTATTTTTTAAGCTTCCGTCGCGTATGCAGCCTTAATGGTTAAAGCTACATAGAAATCATGTATGACGGAAATGTTCTACATAAAATTATCTAAAAAATATCCCACAACAGCATATGTCTATCTTTTATGGTTGACTCACAATAACACGTGTAACTCCCGATAGCTTAGCAGTTCGGAGATTTCTGATTATATTTGTTTACTCTTACGTTTATTATACTCTCACTTATCCCTAATTAAAAAAAGTTTACATTATTACCTATTCAATAAAAAAAGAATCATAGAAATCGGTATAGAAACACTAAACTTATACATGAAATACGATAATAAGCCATCGCGCCGTCGCGTGTGAATACTGAATCATCATATAAGGATTATTTTTGTGTAACGTGATATATTATATTTCCCTACTAAAATACGAAAGTTAATCTGTCTGTTACATCAAAACCACTGAACAGTGAGGAAGGACATATGCTACTTTTTTACGAAAAACGACGGAAACGCGGACGAAGTCGCTGGCAAAAGCTAGTTTAGACATATTTATTTTTAGTTAAAGTCATTAAAATGTTAAATTTACTTTTTCCCTTATACCCCTAAAATATCAGTTTGTTTAAATTGATTCTACGAGCAGAAGAGTAAAATTAAATGCAGGTACTTGATATAAAATGAGCAAGGGGTTCTTTGTAAGTGAGCGCATATTACTTTCTTGATTGTTTAAACGTTTCCCCTTTTCCAACATGATGCTAAATGGAAATTTTATTCCATTTGCATTCACGTAGTCTGTTGTGCTTTTCGTAAATTCTTTTATGCTCTGCAAAATTGTCATTGACCTTTACGATATTCACAAATAGAAATTTATTAATTAAGAAATATATTATATTTATTCTACATAAATTTATTGAATGATATATTAAAATTATAAATTAAACATTCAATAATATCTAGTTGTTTAAACACAGCGAAACTCATTGGAGTCCACAGAACACAAACTGTTTAATAAATTTATGTGGACCATAGTTTTAAATACTACTTAGATTACCTGTACTGATTTATTAATAAATAAGTAAACTTTTAATTACGGAAAACTAGAGAACACACACGTTTTTTTTTTCTAAAACTTAATTAAACGTCACCCAATGGAGTTACATTTGATACAGTATGGTCTTTAAATATCTTTCTAACAGAACACACAAACACCTACATCTTATGTTAAACCCCCAAAGTCCAACTAAAGATGTTTTGCTTCCAAACATTGCCTTTCTCGGTAGTCCAGACCAGACGCATATTTTATTCAGGCGATCACGCGTGCTCCATCTGACCAGGTCTGAGACAAAGCCCGTGATTTAATATGGACGTGTAAGAGGCAGCGATGTTTGCGGACCTACCGACGTCTCCCATTAGTCAGTGCTCTGCCCGTATTTCTAACGTTTGTTCCCCTTGACAACCGAATTATTTGACCATCATTTTGCATTCTGGACATGTTTTCGGCTTTTATTTAGCTGTCTGTTGCTGGGATTAAGTTCATTGAGGATTTCTTGTAACTGTTTTTTTTTTCCTAGACCTATGTAAGGTTTTTTGTGTTCGAAAAGAAACATAATTGATTTTTTTGGATATTGTTTTATGCTAACACACTTGTTTTATTAAGTTTCTCTTCTTACTTTGGTTTGGTTCTCTTCTATATGGTTGAAGTGTACCATAATCCTACTTTGGTTTTTAAGAACTTCTCTTACAAATACATTACGAGTGTTTTATTTTATTTCATTTGTTATTTACGACACTTTTATGTTAAACTTACATTGAAAGCACTACACTCTTATACCGTTATCTTTTACGTATTCTTAAAACAAGCTATAAACATTTCAAGTGTTGATTTACTAACAGACGTTAGACTTAAATTAACTGAATGATCCGTAAATTATCTGTATTTTTTTTTTCAGGTAAATGAAAAAGCAGTTTTAACTTCATCAATAGTGAGAACTTACTATAGTATCAGGTTTGCTAATCACGTGATAAAAAGCTACGTGATATGTCTACAGAATTGGCGATTATTCTCACACTTGCCAAAGTAAATCCTTCGGTAAATAAGCGGTGACGTCACGCTCAACCCTCTTGAAGGTCCTTCTAAGATATCGAGAAAGATCCCGAGGATTATGTAAACTGGAGAAACCCTTTGTTATTTTAAGCAGGTTTTGCCGAGCACTTACGTTGGAAGGTTAAAAATTCAGTGGTAAAAGAAAAGTATCAGCCTCTGTTTACTTTGTATTTAAGTGTTGACGTTACCATGATATTGAATTAGATCCCTAAACAGATCGGTAGTTGGAATTAAGAATATATAAATACAATTAGGTAAAAAAGTGAATAATTGAGAAATACATAGTAAATTATAAATCTTTGTCAGCAATTGTAATAATTGTTTTTACTTCAATATTAATTTATTATTTACAATTTTAAAAATTTACTTACTTAGATAGACATTAAAACAAAACTAAACTATTAAAACCTCCACAACGCCGTCGACTAGAAGTGTACCCAAAGACTAGCGGCATTGCCACCATATGGCAAATATTTATAAATAAATATATTGTTATAATATTAATTACACAAAATTGCCTTAAGTAGAGTCTTGCCTTAAAGTACATTGCCTCAAATTCCGTACAAGACTCATTTCGGATCGTTAAGCTAAAAGAATTAGTAAAGACTAATACTATTTCATGTTAATGAATTATGCGTCATATTTATAATACGATTATCTCGCTATGTTCTTGACAGTGTTACACAAACAAAGCTTCTCGTGTGTGTCGTAAAGCCGCCGAAGATTATAATATCTAACGGATAAGCAACAGTATTTTTCCATTATTATAAACAAACGCAAAACGGCCATTGTAATAGGCTTACCAAAAACATTTTTTTTTGTTAAACATTAGCGGGTATTAGGTGTGTTTCTACATAACATTGTTTTCACTATCGACGACTAAGACGGAATTAATAACAATCTATCTGAACTAAATAATTTATGTATAATCTTGGTAGAGAAAATACTGCAGTATATTTACGTTATGTATTTTTGGTGTATTACATGCAGGAGAGCTGTAAATTACCGTAGCTTTGTTTTTTATTATTGTTTGATTGGGTCAAGTTACATTTACTTACAAATCTATATAAAAATGAATCTCTATTTCCCTTGGTCATCTTACACGCGTGAACGGATTTTGATGACGCGTGAACAATTTTGCTAATTCTTTTTAAGTATGTTGTAAATTATTGCGAGGAAAAGGTTTTTATAAAAGTTTTGAATATCTCGTATCACTCGTGCGAAGCCGGGGCGGGCAGCTAGTACACAATAAATCTTTAAGTACAAACCTGGCATTGAGAACTTGAGAAACCAATACTACTGGATTATATACTTATTTAAAAATATCCGTGTAAATGATAATAATGTAGCTATCCACTTGTTCGATTCAATGAATATGTAATATTCTTTTAGTAGTTTAAAGCTTTTGAATTATTCCGTAATTTATTATCGATGTTTCAGTTGTTTCAAAGTGACAAAATGTTGTCAACCACAGCGCGCAAACTTCGTTTAACAGTTTTGATATAGTATTAATTATTCAAAAAGCTTTCATTTGGTGTGGGTTATTTAATGGATATTAATAAAACGGTGATTCACGCCTATGTGTTAACAAGCACAGGATTAATAAAGGATCATTCTATAATATATTAATTGATTTTCGTCGTAACCTCAAAGGGTATTTGGAACTGTCATATTTGTAACTCACAAAAGTCAAAAATGTTTCCTGAGTAAATTAAGATTTATCGTAAAACGATCTAAATTGCGTACCCCTGGTCAGCTACCTTCGGCATACCTGCAATATTTTACGCACGTCCCTAATCCCGGTGAAACGCTAATAAAACGTTAATAAATTGCAACGATACTTGCTGCCAGGGGTTTGCACCAAAAGTTGCGAACACCTGCTATTAATCTGGATTAGTTGGTGCTGATACGTTTTAAACAAACGCAGACAAATTGTTGTTTGCGGTATAGTTTCTATTAGATTTGGGTTTAGTATGACTGTTGAGACTAACGAACCAAATTGAAACCTATGATAGTTTTATTAGAGTTCGGATTAAATTGAAAAATTTAACATTCCGTTATAACCATGACCAAAAACATTATCCAGTACATAAAGCTTTTACCTTTTCCTTCCAATTTTAAAAACACCTATCCAAAGATTTCACACATTCCAAATGGCAAGCAACAGAAATGTAAACAATATTTTTGCATTAAAGTTTATCTTCCATTGGCCGCCTCTTGTCTGTCACCAGCTGTGTTGTCTTGTGGTGACATATTTGCAACCCCAAAAGGAAACAGGTGTATCTCGAACCGACAATTCACAGATGTCGTGAGAATAGAATACTGAACCGTGTTTGTTTTTGTTTTTGTAGACGTATTTTTAATGAAGATGTTCCGCTTTCTCACAATGAACTAAGCACATTTAAATATTTTAATGAATTACCTCTAACGTCTCTTAAAACTGATGCGTTACCTAATTTACAATATTTTTGTTAGCCTTTCATTGTCTGACATTGCAGGTCAAAAGCTTTTTTCAAAATTTCAAACATATTTCATTACTTTACATTTTTAATGATATAATAACCCATATGTTTTGCTCGTCAGGTTTAAGCTAGCTAGTTATTTACTCAAGTTTCTAACGGTAATGATTCTGAGGACCCGCAAATATAACTCATAGTTTTAAGCAGGGGTTAGTTGCGGTCGAGTGATCTCCCTTGACAAATTAAGCGAGCGTGCCACCTGAGCTAGTTGGGACCTGTCTCAGGGACATATGAGGCGCTCACAAGACTGACACCGTACTTTGCCGTTGCAATTTGAGCACACAATACTGTGCAGAAGTTTTATCATCTATTTCTATCATAAAACGTAATAAAACACCCAAATTTATCAGAAAAATGTTTGCAATACGATAAAAATGCTCTTCAAAAGTCTCGTGTTTTCTTCTTTTTCCATTTTTTGGTCAAGTAACCCAAAATTTCCAAATTTGAATTTGAGGCATAAAGCGCTCTCTGTACCAGTACCTACTATCATATCGGTTCTCGTTAACAGTGTTCTGTGGCATCGTTAGCCATTGCTAACGAGTCCTTTTGGGTCTGACTACACGATGGCCGATTCATGCGTACCATTCGTTAAGACAGGCAGGTAAATCCACCTGCCTGTCGATCCGCTGTGAAGGTTTCCTGAAAGGCTTTTTGGTCTATACTGAATACATGAAAACTATCTTCCAATTAAAATTTTGTTAGTCAAACAACTAACTATATATTATCGTCTCGTCGTCTTTTGTTTAATGTTCAAAGTTTTACTTGTTTTAAAGCAATTAAATACATTACTTAATATTTTCGTCGGTTATGGTTATTTTATGCTTGATTGGTCCTCCAATGTGAACTTTCCCTAAGTAATTCATTGCTGGAGATTACACACGCTACATTTCCAATGCAATGTCTGTTTAGATTAGGAATGTTAGTGGGAAATGTATTTCGGTTAATTCATCGCTCGGTTAGTTTAAAACATTAATTTGTGTACATGGAACATTGCAGCGTAAATTATTGTGTACCCAAATAAATCTAGGTTGGAGACTTACTTGGAAGCTTTGTTAAACATTATAATTGTTCCTTGAAATGTGTTCTGAGATTTATATTATTTCCCTGATAAACATGACACAATACGGGCAGCTTTTCTTCAAAAAGCTTCAATTTTAATATCCACATTAAAGGTAAAATATCAACGTTTGCGTATCTGAAGGCATCGAAAATATTATTTGATATTTTCATAATGAAAACTGGATATAAATCCACGTTGAAATGTTTAATCCGTTCATCTGGAATTTGCGAAATAATCGTGTTTATATAACAACAAGATGTCGGAACAGCGTCTAAGGTAAAATAGAATAAATCGTTGTCTTATTTCACAGCTGGGAATAAAAGATGAAAATATCACAAGGTTTTATGTTAGGCTGACATATTGGAAAATTTTCTTCGCCTGGCGCCTCGCGATACGATACCTATTTCTAGAAACTAACAGGCTTCAATATCGCTAACTTTTTGCTTTATTCTTCTTCATTTTTAACTTGACACTTTATTTTATTGCAGAGTATTGTGTGTTGCAGTTTCTTTACACTATCAGCTTCTGTTCACATTCAATGACAGGACAAGCTGGTGTTTTGTATTGTTTGATTTTGACTTTCGTCTTTATAGACTAAATTATTAATTTTTATTAAAATGTTGTAGATTCGGGTACTTTATGTGCGTGCAGCACACAATATAACTAAGCTAGGTGAAGTAGTAGTGGTTGTAATCACTCATGATCGCTATGCATTAAGCCTTACATGTACAGAAGTACCTTGATTTTGCTTGAGAAGGCACATTTTGGCATCAGCCCAAAATGCACAAACCAGGCTCTATTATACTCGCTGTAAAGGGAGATACGAGACAAGAATATTATAGGAACTGCTTGCGGTTCTAAAGAATATTTATTTATTCGACATTACATTATATTTTTAAAATAATGCGTAATTAAAAGAGTTGATACGTCAAGAGTCCTACCTTAGTTGCTCAAAAGTAGATTCCCAATACTTACTGTGTATGATTGTCGAGGCAATCTAGAATGTATTATTGATAATAAACAGAAAGAAGGAAGATCTATCAAAAAATATACCTCATAGATACAAACCACGTTATAAGCCAATTGGAAACTTAAAGGCTTCAATCAAAATTTGTTTTGTCACTTACAAAGTTCATAAAGTTCAATGCCCATTGCCAACGTCATAACAATAAACCGAGTTTAAAGATATTTATTGGTGCAACAGCTCTAACCTTGGCACGTATTTGGCACACTGGTATTGACTGTAGGCAAATCGTTTAGCACTACACATGGAACAAGGTTCCTAATTTATTATAGACAGACGATCTAAATAGATGTCTGTAAATTGACTGGCAAATTGTCCGTAGCTTAGATACTATATTCCGTTTGCTGGGTCCTTAATAGCTATCGTGTATATTATGTATCGTGTATATCGTGTTTTATTGTGTCGGTAATTGTATATTAATAGATTTAAACTGTGTTAGTAAGCTATTGTGAGGACATTGTGGTTTTCTAATTACGATCGCGAGGTGTTGTGTAGAGCATAAAATTAACTACACTTTTGTCTTACTGTTAAGTTAACTTACTACTTAACGACTTAAGAACTAAATCAATACAAAACTTAGTATAACTTTTAATGTCATATTTTATTTACTTGCTTATCACCGAGATAAGCAAATAAAAATATTTTAATCCCAGATCACCTGCAAAAAGACATTATAATTTACTCGGATATCTAAGTGCAAACTCACCAACCCAAGCTAGACATCGTTACATATATGTTGTATATGTTTCGCAAATGTACAGACGACTTATACCTATGTACCCCGAAAGTTTGGCGGCGTCACGCGTGGGGGCGCCTCTGTCGCGTCGGCTCGTTATAGCTAAACGTGACGAGACTATGGCCTCTGTTGTGGTTCATGCGTATTATTTTGTATTATCGTATATGGAGACAAAACAGAATAGGTTTTAGTATTTAATGAGTGCATAATATTATTTGTAAGGGTCGCTCAGTAAGTGAAACGTTGTTAAGCTAGTTTGAAATTAATTTAGTAGTGAAATGATAAACGTAATTCGCGAAAGCATGCCAATAATAAGATATTCGTTATAAGTTATAGAAACAACAAAAGCTCTGCAAGAAAATTACATATGAAGTGGTATTATTTTTCATACGAAATAACGACACTTTAGTACGATTTATTGATAACTTACCCAAGGATAAATATATATTTTGTAAGTTAGCCAATAATCAAATAACGATAAATACACTCGGTGAATCGTATCGTTTGCGGAAACAAAACAAAACAGAAGTTGTAAGACGTAAGTAATGGCGGCCCACTTTTAAAAGCAATAAAGTGCGTACTCGACTTTATTGTAAATTAAAAAACAGGGGGCGTTCTTTTGTTGCGATTAATTTTATTAGAATTCATTTGAATGGACGTTGCCAGCTTGCTAATTAGCACTTTATCCCTTTTTGATCAAAGCACCAAAAAGAGAATTTTTAACTTTTCTGTACAGAATTTAACTTAAAACCCCAAATATTTATGTGTACCGACATTTGGGACTCTGTAACGTTCAGCTGTAACTTTCGTTTAAAACTTCCGAGCACTATTGACTTTTGAACTACACTGTACGCAGTTTGGTCGTTTGTTTTTGCCTTTGGCCGATCGTACACGTTTTGTATCGTATCGTATTTAGTACATTACAAACACTACACTACTTTACAAGTTTTAACACTAAAGTTGCCCGTGTGGGTGAAATATTGAGTGCAAAGTTTTTTGTTACAATTAGATGCAAATATTTACACCTTTTTTTTCTAAACAATGTACACAGGTATACAGCATGATTTCTTTGTTCCTTGGACCTAAATAATGTGGTTCACTTTAACTTTAAATTTAGTGTTTTCCCTAAATGTATTTAAAATACCACAAAATATGTAAATATTCAAGCTTTGTTATTTACATAAATAATGGATACTCCAATCTGTGACAGTTGTTCCATTAGCAAAACACCTAACTCTAGATACATTGAATTGTTTTCGTGGGTCCATACACTTAATACTTATTGTTAAGAGTGACAGGTTGTTGTCTCAAGAGAGTTCTCGACTATATCTGTCCGAAATTCACAAAGGAATAAGAAATAAATCCGCATTTACTTTCACTGTCATTATTATATTTGCTACTAGCGGTGTGCGCCGCGGTATTATCCGCGTAAGTAGTTCCCGATCGACATCGTTATTCTTTTTTTTTTGAATTTTTTCCAATGTTTTGATAGTTATTCTGCTATTATTTGGGCTGGAGACGAACTCAACAATTCAAAGATCATGAAAATTGACCCGTTCTTTAGGTATAAATCGTGTAAGTAACCCGGCTTTGTGTTATGTATATAGATAGATTCCTTTGTTGTTATTCATAAAGTTTGTGAACCAGACGATCAATATTGCTTTAAGATAATACAGTTTATTATTTTTGTACTTACATATTTTTATTTTATTTTCGATTTTCATAAAAAAATACAAATTATACGCGCTATCCATTTTATTGATACAAAAATGACTTACAATAAAGCATTAAAAAGCAAATTACCAATGGCTAAACTTACCTTACCAGGATAAAAAATAAAAGAACATTTTATATCCCTGTTCCTCGAGGGAAAATATTAATTCTGGAAAAGCGGATTGAGACGAATCCCGGTACGTGGCTTATTTTATTATTATGTCTACCGTTGTGCTTCGAGGTTCATTTACATGTGATACGGGCATTATTCATATCTATTAATATAGATGTGGATCATGTTCCGTGCCTAAATCATCGATATATATCATACTTATTTAGCTATAAATGTATGTGTATTGTAAATAGCCAATTGAATGACTAAATAGGTGTTTGGATTAATGAAAAATGCATTTTTAACTTTTACTTACCTTTAAAGAAGGTATTAACAAACGAATAGGTACTTTACATTATGTTTAGCTCGTGACATTGTTTATAACATTTAGTTGGGATTTTTGTTAAATTAGCTTTTCATAACTATCTGAAAACTACAAAGGCAATACACATTTTTAAGGTCTTCAAAGCTTTTAAACTTATATACTAACTTAATAGTATAATAAACTTAAAAATAACTTTAACAAAGATTTATTTATAATAAACTTTTCTATTTTATTTACTAATTATATTTCGTTACGACCCATCCGTTTCGGAACATGATTATACATGACACACATTGATACATAAAGTAATTACGGAAGCTAATGGATCCTCATCACATTATCTGTTAATACATGGCTATAATAACAGCACGATCCGTAACAAAAAGCACTACTCATTAATATCCATTCAGGCTTTCTCTTAATGTGTGTAAATAACTGTTATTAAGTGTTATTATTATTGTATTCATTTCAGCAAATATTGCGCAAGTTTTGTTTGTATCGATCTCTATAAACTTAATATACAAATCAAATACTGCTATACCTATATCTTCTTATACTTAGATTATGAATAAAGAAGAAAGATTTAGATTTATTGTATTTTTGTAACAAATAAAGTCAAATACTACTGGACCGATTTAAATAATCTTTCACTATTAGATTGCTACATTACTACTCCTGAGTAACATAGGCTATATAGCTGTGCTACCCGTATACCTATATATAATATAATACATACTTAGATCTAGAATATCGCATTTATATGTCTACCTATAACTGTGATTTATAACTGTTATTATATTAACATGAAAGTCATCGATCACGTTATAGAGGAAATAATAATGATTTTAGACTTTTAAATATCCGAAAACAATAAAGTGTGATTCATCAGGAAACAAATTCTGAATTAATTAATTAGCGTTGAACATAGCATTTGGCGTGTGTACCTATTACATACTATAAAAAAGTAAACGGGAAAAGAACAAAAAAAAAGCGATGGCTGACTTGAAGCCGCTGACAGAAATAAGTGCCAAAGATAAAGAAGGAAAAAAAACTAGCCACTAATTATTTATTATACTAATATTATAAAGAAGTAAAGTTTGTTTGTTTGTATATTTGTTAAATTGTAAGGGGTAATCTCGGGATCTACTAAACCGATTTTAAAAATTCTTTCACCAATAGAAAGCCACATTATTGCTGAGTGTCATAGGTTATATAAAATACCGAAAAATATAAAGGCTTTTACGTGGTAGTCCGTCTTGGAAAGCGAATCGGAGAAAAAACGGTCGAATGAAAGCGTTTCTTACAAACGCTGCCTTAACTATGAAAGATATATTTTTGAGTTCTAGAGAAAAGATGTGGAGCTTGAAAATGCCTACAAAAAAGTCAACGACAGCATATGTCTAACTTTTATATTTAAGTTACAAAAAGTAGATAATTAAATTTTTAATATTAATAAAATAATTTAAATCGTTAGGTCATATGTACTAAAAAAGGATTATTAATATTATGCCCAGCGAAGTGGGCACGAGTCAGCTAGTGTGTAATAAATATAACATAATTTAAAAAAAATATGTGGTTGGCATCCTCATTTGAATTTCGGCACCTTGATTTTGACTTTATTTTTAAATTTCGGTGCTTCTGCTATTTTTTCTGATCTTTGGAGAATATACATATGAAATATTCGATGACGGTCTGTCTACAGATGAACACAACATTTAGCAAGTATTGATTATATTTATATTATAGATACATTAATACTCATTATCTTAACTTCCGTCTTGACGCTTCAAGATTGATTTGAGAGCGAATTTAATTTTGATTAATCAATCGATCTGCAAGTTCGTGATGTACCTATTTCTGTATGGGAACTTTAAAACAGATCATTTCTCATGGCTCAGGTCAGATTGCAGCTAGTGTGGTGTATCTATAACTAATAACTGTTAACAACGGATATCGACAATTTGTTTTATGGTGTTATAAGTATTAAGATAAGACATGACTTTAATAATAAACGTTATACTTTTATTTGTAATAAAAATATTTTTTTAACAGTTGATATATTTGCGTATAGATTCATTTATACGCAGTAAAAAAGTGTGCTTGTGCATAAGTACGCACGTAAGAAGTAATAATTCTTTGGCATAATGAGACATTTTTTTATTCCAATAAACTTGTGGTTGACAGATTGGTATAAAACAATATTTCATTACCTTCAGATTAAACTCAAAAACTGGCATCAGACTTCTTGAAATTTGACATTTATGTCAGAAGTTAGTTTTGGAAAACTAAAATGTTGCCTAGCTAATTTCAGGGTGTCGGTCTTGCGTGATGGTGAGCGCACGCATCGTAAAAATTTACGCGCCAAAAGAAGTATAATTTCAAAATAATATTTGATGGACTTGTTATTTTCATTCACAAATGTCGGTTTAAATTAAAATTTTGTAATTACACATAAAAACAATATAAACAACTAACTCAATGAACCCTCGCAATTTATAGTGACGCAAACGGATTGATACATGAAGCGTTAATTTCTAACGCGAAGTAACACTAATTGAGAATTTTCGGGGTGTTGGGCCCGACCGCAGCAAGGCTTGTTCTCGAGGATACGCGAGAAACTCTACTACAACTAATTTTCATTAATTTTGATCCGGTATTTAGCTGTCTAGAAATTAATACGTTGCGCTAAAAGTTTAGTTAGTAATATGTTAAATTGTGCGACGGTTTTAGTCTGGCGGGGTAAAGTTTTTAAATTATTTCTTACTTTTAAAACTTTTTACAGGCTTATAAATTGTTTCACATACTGAAAATTATTCTGGTTAATGTTTTGAAATGTATTTCTGTATTAGTAATCAATTTGAGAAATTATCCTACATTTTGGGTACTTTCAGATTTAAATTCAAATATTTATTTTTCAAAGTAAATTAAATTCTTTTTTTTTACGATTCCACAATAATATATATTCTAAATAGAATATTCTTAAATATATACATGAAAAAATATAAAATATAGTGTCCAACTGGCATCAGGAACAGGGTCCAAGCCGGATTTATATAATTATTCTGTTAATTTTACAAAAACTTATTAATAAAAAATATACTATCAGTCACCACAAACAATTTATACAAACAAAAAAGAAATAAACAAATTCATAAATAAGCGTATTGTTATCAGACAGAATCATATGTGATTAGAATTACAATAGCATTATACCAAAACATGCGAAAACATTTTTATTTCGCTTTTATGACAGATTCGCTAAACTAGGTATTTAAAAAGTTTTTCTTACAAAGTCAAGCCCAAAGCGGTATCTCCTATTTGTATATTAGATGCACTAACTAGAAATACTACCTCTGAAACTAATTTCGCACTAAGTTCAAGGAAGCGAAAATTAATATAGCGATGTAATAAATGTAGGTACTTACTTTACATATCTCTAATGCCTAAACAGGTTTATTATACATGTTACTATAATTAGTTTCTAATAAAACTACAAAAACGGATACACTTATGCCTAATTACTTAAAAGTATTTTAACTAACTGTCCAAACTGTGAAGAGTAAATAACTACAAATTGCTAACGTCGTTTTTGATTGCGGCAAAGTTGATTATAAGCATTTGTATGTATCAAAACAGCACCATTAAATAAGATAGCATCAAGTTTCTCGTTTCTTTAATTTCATTACATTTTCCGGTCGTAATAAAGTCTTCAATAATATAAATTAATTTAAAATGGCGCAAAGATGTCACGTAATAAATACACAGTATGTAATAAATAAATTAGTGTAATTAATTGATCGGAATATTGAATATAATTTTCCTAAATTATTTTTTAGCGTTTGTATGTTTTAGAATGTATCAACACGTCAGCTTTGTAGTTTGCCGTGCACAGTTGCGGTTCGTCGAGGCACAAACTAAAACAAACACGGGCGGGCGTCGATAATATAATCTTTCCAGTTGAATTTATCCCTTCGGCGTTGAAATGCATACACAACCATGCCCTCTGTTTGCAAAACTGTGATACTGCTAAAATTAGCTGTTCTCTCATCCCCCATGTTGCCAGTTTGTGCTACGCTGAATGACGCCTGTCAACATCGGAATGCTCGAAATTTTGGATTGTAATTACGTTCAACATTTCGCTTTTCAGCTTATCGATTGTATCTAAAAGTCGTTTATTTGTGTATTGACCTTAATGAGTTATCTTTCTATAAGTAACACACAATTATTTATATGGTATATAAAAGTATTAAGTAAATAAAACTCTATCATAAATATTTATTACATGATTGACGAAGTCATTTTGACAGACTTTTAAAAAGCACATAGGCGAGAATTGTATTGGTACGATAAGGGAAAACATTCTGATCATACAAATAATGGTAATTGGTGTTCACCTGACTTTTGCAGTAATAAATAGATCCTAAGTGAGAAGGGTGGGTATTCGTAGGGCTGCGTTTGACGAGAGCCGTGGGCGACACCACGGAAAATTGGACGGGAAATATAATTGGAAAATTATAAGGGTTCGCCACTTCCCTGCTAGTGCACCTATGGGTTGACGCCTGGGGCGGATGACTTTTCTTACTTACTGCCCCTTCGCTAACTGAAATTGGAAAATAATTTGATTCTTACCCAAAAAAAAACTACGGTAAACTTACACTTAATACTTTAATGAAAAAAGTATCCGCAATGTCAGAAAAATAATCGAATAATTTTAAAATATTAATTTAAATTTTAATAATTATCTCTTTCTATGTACTTAATTTAATAAGTATTATATCCTAACTAATATTATAAATGCGGAAGTAACTCTGTCTGTCCGTCTGTTGCGCTTTCACGCCAAAACTACTCAACCGATTTAAATGAAATTTGATACACATATACTCTAGAGCCTGATAAAGGACATAGGCTACTTTTTGCCGCGATAACCGACATCCACGTGGGCAGAGCCGCTAGGAACAACTAGTCTTAACATAAATTTACAAAAGTAGTTAAATAACACGTCCGATACCTAAAACTTCACAATCAATTCGATTCCAAAATGTAACTTTAACTCAAGAGGAGTTAAAGTGAATAAAGGCAATTTCCACGCGGTTACATACGAGTGCCACTGCGGTATACAGAAAAATAGATTTAGTGCTGCATCATTTTATTTGAGAAATGTGGCTTATTCATGGAGCAGATACTGTAATATCCTCTACAAATTGTACTGTTTGTCGTGATAAAAAAATTCACAAAACTAGACTTGTAAATATTTGTGAATTAATTAGTATACAAAAAGTATGTTTATTATAAAGCCTGTGTTTATTACAGTGGTAGGTAGGTAGGTAGGTAGTTCATTAAATAGACTAACATTTCACCAGACAGTATAACTCCCATGTGACATAGGGCGACCCTATTGACATTCATCGGGATTAACTCCAAATTAGGTAGTTCCCTAAATTATTAAGAAAGTAAATATTATTTTGGAGTTATTTGATGACATAGATGATATATGAATAATGTGTTATTTACATTCGCTTGGGTTGATACTTATTATGTAGTGCTAATAAAAGAAGTTTAGTAGTAAATTGACATTGTAAACTAAAGATTTGTATTGAACTAGTTTCCCGCGGTTATCGCGGCAAAAAGTAGCCATGTTCCTTTCTCGGATTCTAGACTATCTCTGTACCAAAATTCATTTTAATCGGTTCAGTAGTTTTGGCGTGAAAGCGCGACAGACAGAGTTACTTTCGCATTTATAATATTAATAAGGATTGTGGGGGAATAATACAGACGCAGATCGTCTAGTCTCGAAAGCGACACAAACTCTAAATTGGAATTTCTGCTCGGTATTTCGCACGACAATATGTTACTATCGTGATTATTTAGAATACGAATAACCGAGAATTTACCCTTGAACATCAGAGTTGTAGTCAGAACACTAATGATTGTATTGATAACAGCATCCTGACGCTTTAGGAAACTATTATCTTTAAATAAATAATCGTCTTTTAGGGTCTAATTAACGCCACTGGTTAAGAATTAAAAAAAAACTCTGACTGCAATAAAATACAAATATTAGAAAGGAAAAATTTGAACCTCAGGCAGGACTCAAACCCGAGTCCGCGACTACTGGTTAAACGCACCACTTCGAGTCCTGTCTAGGTTTAAATATAGCCTTTCTACAATTTGTATTTAACTACAAATAATCACTCCGCTTGCGATGATGCGTAACAAAAAATAATATTAATTTATTACAGTAAATGTGATGTCAATGTAAATTTGTAACTCATGTGAGTTTGTTTATACATTACCTTTAATGTCTCTACGAAAAAAAAAACAAGTATGTATGATACTGTATAAAATCGTTAAATTACCAAAAATATAAGCTGTAGGTACGTAAGCGATTGAATAATATTCCTACCTAAAAAAATAACGTTTGATATTTACGAAAAGATGTAATATAATAGTAAAAGATATAATAAGGCTTTTTACCTTTTCATATTTTTTTTTGTCCTTTATAAAGCTAGTTTTGGTTCATTTCATTATGACAAAAAGATGGTATCGTTGTAAGGATTCAATGTTGTAGGTAGGTAACGATAAACCGTAACATTTCCTAACTCCAAGTTTCCTAGTTGTCAGAATATTTGGAATTTCCACTACGTTCAATATTTCACGTTTTTTGGAGCGTCACTATTTCCAATTTTCTGTTGGTGCGATTGTCACACAACGTAACGGAGAATTTTCTAATAAAGTTGTTCCATACAAATGGTTTTGTGGTTCCATTTTGTTAGAGTTGACTGTGAAGTTTCGATAAACTCCGTACCTATATTCAACATGTAGGGGTTCAACTAAAAGCGTCTCTCACTTGTTTTTATATTTTTTTTTTAGGATTGAGGTCTCTACGTGCGGATCATATCTAACCTTATTCTTATAAAGTTATTCCTATTATTTTGCAATGGTCAACGTATTTTTTATAACTACTAACCATACCTAATTATAATGATTTACTCATTAGACTATAATGTAGTTTTTGCTGCATTCGTTATGATGATTGTTCCAAGCTCAGAACTGATTAAAAAACCGCAATCGCAGGCTCAAACAAATGACACTCAATTTTCTTAATTTCATGGTATTTAAGTAGCTAACGCCTAGCGGCTTGTGTTTACGCATGCATTAAAGTCCGTTAATTGAATTTCCTTTACGCAACAAATTTTACTACAGGGACTGTCGCAAAGGATTCTAAATTTATAATTAAACTCCGTAAGATGTTTGAAAGAACAATCTCCAGAGACACGGTGTCTTATGATAGAAACGGATAATAAATCTGAGAATACCGCACTTGCTTCGCTTCGGGTACAGTTTGTACACGTCAACATACCGTGTTGAATCTGTTAAAAGCACCAATTTGTCTTTATAATCCACTACGCTAGCGTGTAAACAGTAGCGGAGCGTAACTTTGCTTGCTTGTGCTGATATTTTAAGTGACGCGTATTGCTTACGACTGTGCTCTTCATTTTAAACGTTCGACAAACAAAGCGTGATCTAAGACGTAACATTCGATCCTTGGGAGGAACTTACAATACTTAGTGTACTTACTGATGTTTGCCTTTGGATTTGCGAAAGCTGCAAGTATATTCGATCTTGTGTTAGCTACACACACAGTGTAAATGTTTGGTTTCGCACTCAGATGCGTCATGTTTTTCTATAACGTTTTCATTCTCCATATAATAAAAACATGTATGAAACGTTACATGTGGATAAACTTTACATTTAGCGTTATAACATTTATCGTATGGTTTATGAATATATTACACATTAAATACTCGCGGATAACTAGTTTAAAAGTGATTAATAAATACGCCGACATACAGGTCAGGTTTGGTAAGAAATTATAAATTTTCAGAGTGCTATTAAAGTTTAAATTACTTACGTCTTTACCAATCCAGAGTTCGAAATCTTCGAGTTAGTAATATTTTAAGTGATCAGAAAGGCGTATCACGGTTCAACAAATGCTGTGATGTCAAAGATTTATAGTGAAAATTTTGGCTTGGTTGGCTTATTGGCAAACATGGGAGGGTGGTTGATAATTAATCTGGCCAGACGGATGGGCGCGAGGTGCGGAATACAAATCGGCGGTGACGCGACGTGCTGCTGTTATTGATGGGGATACTTGTTATACATCTGTTGGATATTTGAATTTATAAGTCTGGAACAAAAAGCTCCGTGTTTTTGATGCGCTTTTGTTTTGATTTCGGACTGGACGGATTTTGAAAGCAGATTGTCATTTGTTTATCACGAACAAAGTAAAATTAAAGAATGTATTTAATCGTTGTATCGTATGCGTGTACTTTTAAATCAAACTCTTAGTTATAAAAAAGTATCCAGACTGGAAACCAGGCTGTATGTATACTAAGAAACGAGTACAAAGTTTTATGTCTAAGTAGCTACGATAAAAGCATCATTGTCGGCTCAAACCGTTTTTTGAGTAGTAACTATAAACAAGCGTAGAAACATAAGAAACGTCCGTTTATTCATTGTTATATATCGTTCTTGATACCAAGTTTCCACGGTTAGTATCTTTTTGTCACTTTATGTGAGTTTGTTATATTGCGGTCTATTCAAGCACTGTCTGGAATCCCATTGTTAAACTTAAATGTAAGGCAAGTGTCCGAGTTGAAAGCGGTAGAGTTACTGCAACAGAGCATAATATTGTCCACAAAAATATATATAGGTTATAAAAAAGTATACTTATTCGCAAATGTGAATTAAATAAAACTTTAGTTATGAAGTTCGAAAAAAAAAAAAAAAAGTGTGTGTGTACTTATGTACGCACGTAAGAAGTTATACTTTTTTGGCGGAACAAGATAAAATTCTTTCTCATAAACTGGTATAATAATAAGTATTTAACATTAATAATTTAATAATATTTAGTGTTAATTATATTAAATAAAAGTATTTTAATTTATATCAATAAATAATACATACGGATAGTTAACCTCAATTATATTAGAGCACTTGAAAAAGTATATAAGCACAATTTTTTTCACTAATATTCACAAATAGTTAGTAATATCAATCAAAATATTCAATTTAAATCACTACTGAATATAATTTATTAGCACATTATATAATTCGCACTTGTATGAAACTAAAACACGTGTTGTGAATGTATAAACTATAAACATGTTGATAAATATTATAAATATGAAAACAGTGATCAGAGGTGACGAGCGTACCAACATGCGCGACTAACTTCATACTGGATGCGCGCGCATCTTAAAATTTCACTCTCATCATTTTTGACGAGCGTACCAACATGCGCGACTAACTTCATACTGTTAATTTTGTGCCAGATGCGCGCGCATCTTAAAATTTCACTCTCATCATTTTTTCATAACGCGCCTAAAGAAGTATAACTTCAAAAAAAACATCTAAACGATTTCTCATGGTATCGATATCATGTTTTAGTATAGTTGTAATAGCAAACAAACTTGAATACTAATCTACTAAGGCAATACTACATCATAATCAAGTTTATAAAATTACTCAATAAAATGATATTAAAACGAGTATTTTTCGCAATTCCATTCGAAAAAACAATTGATTCCAAATGAAGTATACGGTGAAGACAGCTACAAATAAATTTAATCGCGGAGTACGTTCAAACAAAATTGACATTCCTCCTGCCTCGGTATTTCCCTTTGAAAACTTTTATATAGGATAGATTGAGCCTCTCTGAGAGGCGGTGAAGCTTGCTTTGTATGAAAAGATGGTTTGATTATACCCTAAGGCTCTGCCATAACTATGTTTCTTACAGCGAGAAATATCTATCAAATGTCGCTACAACTCTTACATAAAAAACAAAAGAAAATATACTGAATAAAACTATAGAATCCTAGATCCTATAGTTGTTAAGAACTCAGTAACTCTTTGTTTGAGATAAGATGAAATTTTCAAGCAATTTTGTGACGACAGCTTAACGTAAAAGGCTTCCGTCCACAACAGGGCAACAGTTTTGTACAAAAGCTTATCTTCCTTTTATCCTATTTATAGGAACTATGAATCCACTTTTTATACGACACTCTTCGCTAAACCACTAATAATCTAGAATGGTAGTCACACTGACATAATGTTTGCAATTATGAATTAAGATGAATCAGAGCTTAGGCACGTGAACTTGCTTCTATTTGAACTGCTCATGCGACCTAGTACGTAGGTGTTACAAATTAGTATACGTATTTACACTTATAAGCGACCAGTTAAACCGGTTTCACTGATAAGGAACGTCGTGAATTGAATGTAATAGTGTGCGTAGGAGACCACTTGGTGAGCTCTACTGGATTACGCCAAATTACGTCACTGTACTCCAGCAGAGATCTTAAATAGATTGTTTACTCTAACACTTATTAGATATAGGTACCTATATAAATCTATGAAAACAAGGATAAATTTGCTGACTATGGTCAAGGAAAAAATGGAAGCGCAATCTAAAAGAGTTTTTAATATGCCAGTTTTATTAATGGTCCAGAAGGAAGCTTTCGTATTTACCTAGTCGTTCAAAGATTTTCATTTCAACCTGCGGACGTTTGCCTCTAAAACGATAGATATTTAAAACTTTCCAGTGAAGTCAATTAAAGATGAGATGAAAACTTTACAAGAGGTAATAAACAACGCGGGGTGAAATGATGTCGGTTTGTTTGCGGGCTATAAAATGAGGAGCAGGTTTTGAGGGGCCTAGCAGGCACCAACCAGTAATTAATGCTCTGCCAAGGGGAAGTCGGGTTGAAATCGGATCAATTTGCTAGCTATTCTTAGTTTCAAAGGGTGGATCGACTATTGACAAATAAACATTGATTAGACTAAGAACGCTTTTATACGCACTGCTATATTTCTATTTATGTTTGAAGTCAAAAAACCAATATATTTCTAGTGACGTAAATACAATGCGGTATCGTAGTTATTTTCAAATTTCAACACAAATTTAGTGAACCCATGGGACGCCATAAATATCCAATGCAATAAAGGAGTCCGAAAATTCTCCATAAAAATTCTACAAATTCAGCACATATTGAGTGGTTTCGAACACTTTTAAGTATGGGAAGCGCGCCGTAGGTACCATCCAACCCTCGTATTTAGCTATTGTTTTAAGTGGGCTACACTTCGTTACGCCCCTGCCGTTAGGCGAATTTTTAAGATCAGGCCTTTTTATATTCTTTTTGGTGGAAGAGCCCTCACGCTAAACTGATAATGACGGCAGGCTCAGGGGGAATTCGAATGCAAGCGGAGTTTAGCAAGGCTTTAACGATGAAAATTTATTGTAACTGTTGTAACGCTTTTCTTTACTCGTAATAGGCCCCGTTAATGGTAATCCTAAGAACTGAAACACCTGGGTCAGCGTAGCTTTATGGATAAGTTCGTAAGCTCGAAATGGTTTCGTAAAAGACCCTTTAACTCTTGTAAATGAAACCAAGGAATCGAGATGCGAGAAATAATCTTATGACGTTTTTCTCAGTTGATTAGGAAGAAGCATAACTTCGTACAGGAGATATTTCCCGAGAAAGTTTTGCCGTTTCCTAGTGACACATGCTTTCATCAAATATTTTGCTACATGAGCCCAAACGAGGGTATCCTCGGGCTGTCTCTCCCCTTTTGGAGCTCAAACAATCCGCAAGAGTAATTTATCTCATTTCCCTCAATTACGTGCTTTTCAGTAGATTTGGAGTCACATGTCAAATGGGGTGAACTCGCTTGTCCAATTATTTGTACCTACTCACATATATTATGTGTAGATAAGAATGATCTAGTTATTGTGATTGGTTAGAATTGATATCAATATTTGGATTCGAAATGATTGACTCAATTACAGTTCCTAAGCGTATCATATTCAAAGGTACCGTACCTCCGGGCTAAGATAATTTGCAGTGCGGATAACAGATTTAATTTATTTGTAAAGGTATTCCCGTTGCTATTTGTTATAGAAATCACTCCACCCTTCTAATTTGTGTGTAGCGTTAATTCAACAGATTTTGCGATTTTCTCAGTTGAAGTCAGCCCATTTGTATTTGTTTCAAGTTCGCAGACACTCCCCCGGGCTACGCATTCATTGCAAAGGGAAGGTGGGCTTAATTAGGAAATAATGCCTAAGCGATTAATCACAATACCCCTACGAAGGTTGTACGTAGATAGTCTTTTGTTTCCAAATTGTGAACCCGACCCCGGCGGTCTTGAAGCTGATTTCCAATGGGAGGTGGCGACCGGGGGCGTCTCCACTAGACCTGAAACTGTGACGGTTCGTTTCACAACCCCGTATTACTGTTTGCCTATTATTCTAAAAGTCAAAGATAAAATTGAGGGATGGCCGTTCGTGGGTAAAAATTAGGTTTAGAATTTTTTAAATAACTGTGACCTTATTTTGTGTTCTAAAAATATAAACTTAAAAGAAATAAGTTCAAATACTAAAGGGAAAAGTATAAGAGAGATGTTTTGAACGTAAATAATCTTCAAATTAAGTAAGTGGGTATACTTTTGTGGCATGTGTTAAGCATAATTGCCGTACCGCTGAGATTTAACAAATAATATTAATGGGGTTCTTACGTAATGAGGCTTACACAAGACAAGTTAGGCACAACTCTTTGTTATTAATGAGTTTGCGGCCCAGACAAATCCATCCGAATAGCTTGTTATGAATTAAATGAAAATAATTGGTAATACAAAACCGCTTGGGGACGCAGGGCTGTTATGAAGCACACAAATTTTCCGCAAACCCTTTAATCCCGCGCTCGCTTATTTCACTTGCTGCCCCACGTTGCCAAATGTCCCTTTCTCCCCTATGTTAGTTGATGAAATTTCGGCGATGCCTCAAAGGTACAAACTGTAAAATTCATGGAAAGAATTTGATGCGGTAGTCTGTACCAAGCGGGCAGGTATAGTTGATATGCAGAATAGGACACAAGGGAGCAAAGTATAATGTGGCCATTGTTATTTTAATTTTATGACATACTTTTTCACTTTGAGTTTTGCACTTTAGGAAATTTATTAAGTTTTTCTATGAACATTTTTGCAGAAGCTTCTTTTACTATAGTATCCGGCTAAAACAGAATGTAGCAGCTGTTCATTTATTAAAAGTGATGTTCAAAGGAAAATATTAGGAAAATCAATATAAATAGAAATCTTTTTAGTATTAATAAATTTATAAAAGTAAAAGCAACGTTACCTACAAAATACCTATCTTGAAATGGAATTCGCAAATGAAGAGATCTTAACGAAAGATATACCCAGAACTAGGTAATATGTAAAAATACAATTTTCGTTTTAAGAACCCATTTACACTTTCGCGGACGTAAAAATAAAATGGCATTAAGGAGAAATACTTGCGATAAGGACTTTTTATATTTACAATATTCATCTTGTTATACGTTTACTTGTTAGTACCTATTTACCTACTATTTTTTTGCATCGATATACTTAACAGTCAAAAACTAAAAAACAAACTAACACTGAAAGCTGTACTAGATACGAAACTATTTTTTTTATGTTGATAAAATATTTAGTTTTTAACAAAATAACGTTTTTGTTTTAATATAGTCAAAATAAATAATTAAAATGTATTTAATGAAAATAAAATGTTCTTTTTTATGTTGTTAAAAAAAGTTTTAATAACTATAAACAAAATAACGAATTATCCCTCAATAACATTGAGATACCTTCAAACGTGATTCCTTTAGACGAAAAGGTAGTAAAGAACCTTCAAGTAGGGCGACACCTACACCCCTTAAAGTGCTTAACACATCCTCATGGGATTGAAAACGAATTTCCGCATCCAATCTACATGATGTCACTTGTCACATAATTTATTTTTCATTATCTACAAACACAACTCTTTCTTCAATTTTGTACAAGGAATTTCTGTTTAATATCCGTTACTGCCCGTATTTTGCTAAGCCGTATTTAGGACATCAGCAATAATTTTGTAAGATGAATCACTACAAAGAACAAGTTTGGTCGAAGAGATAAAAACAATAAATCATTTGCTGTATCTTTGAAGAATTGTTTGTACAAGTTAATTTGGCAAACATTTTGGGCAAATTTTGTGTTTAAAATTCTCAAATGCGATAAACAGTATTAGATATCTATACTAATATATAGAGCTGAAGAGTTTGTTTGTTCGTATGTTTGAACGCGCTAATCTCAGGTCTGGTCCGATTTGAAAAATTCTTTCAGTGTTGGATAGCCCATTTATTGAGGAAGGCTATAAGCTATATAACATTACGTTGCGACCAAAGGGAGCTGAGCATAAATGAAAAATGTTGCAAAAATGAAAAACCGCTGAAACTAAAACACGCGGACAAAGTCGTGGGGGACAGCTAGTTATTTTATAAGATTCAAGTAAATTGGCATTAATGTCTTTGATTAACATTGTGTATAATGTAATAATTACTGAACTTAGTGTCCTTATCAACATGGTTTTTTTTTACAACAATACCACGAGTAAACTATCTTATGTTGTCACTTACAGAATTATGTACTTCTCTCGAAACAAAACAAATACGAAAAAAAGTTGCAATAGATGTTCAACGTTGTTTCGTATAAAATGCAACCGACGCAGTTGGAAGACGCAATGATAAAACGAAGGGCCCGTACGCGGACTGCATATCTTAAAGACTTACTCAAAAATTCTTACGGCTCCCTCCAAACAAAATTCTTCTTATACTTTTTATTTATACAGAACCTTTCTATGTGACGATACTTTTGGGTCCGAATCGTATTTATGAGATTTATGGCGATATGTTTTTGCATATACGTTTAAAAAGGTCAGATGTCGATACCAGCTGCCTTTTCACCCGTTAACCTAGTCTTATAAGATGGGTATCTGAGAAAAACATCCCAGATGTGGTTGTATAATGTTGTAGTTTTATTTGTTTAAATTATTCTTTCGGACCAATACCTACTATCAAAATGTAAAGAAAGTTAAGATTATCTTAAGTTTCAAAGACCTGTTACCTGTGCCTTTACTCTCCAATTTAATTTAAATTCTAATACAATGCCAATGCAAAACTGATATTAGTTTAACAGGCAAGAGATTCAGTTTTCTTAAAAAAAATACTGTCAAGAGAAATGGAACTGACATTAAAAGTATCTTTTTGTACTGTGTGTTGTTTTTTGCATTGGCATTTTATTAGAATTTAAATTAAATTGAAGAGTAATGCAACTAATTTCTTTGTAATCGTTGCGAAAAAAAAAATTGAAAAGAAAAGTATTTTATGAACTCAGTTAATTAAAACTAAATTAATTTTGCAGTTATAATAAAATACGTAGAAATTTAACGCACATAATAGTCACACTTATTATTTTGTAATCTGATAAGCCTTCATATCAGTTTTCGCGATAATATTAATAAAATTGTTCAGCGTGCGTCCATATTGGTTACACCGCTACCGCGTAATTTTAATTACGGAAACTTTTAATCAATTTCAAATTTTACTTGGGTACATATATTCGCTTAATTTTTGTTCGAAAATGCCGATACAAACTGCTGGCTTGCCTCGTGTTCTTAATTTTAATAGCGGTAGATTTACTCTGCCTTCTTTGGGTTTAACGAATATAATTTGGCACTAGTATACGTACAACTTTATTTTTACCCATAATATTTTTTAATGTATTTTTAGGTTCTGGAAAAAATGTCTAGTTCGTTAACATTATCATTAATATTTATAAACTTGCAAAACTAACCAATGCTAACTAAAATTTCAGTGAGTAAAATACCTAAATGCATTGTTTAATTTTAATATGATAACAATATGCCTACCATGATACCAACTAATTGAGACCACTTCAATATTCAGCATTATACCCAAAAAAACATCTCATTCCCATTTTTCGTAGATGACCCTAAAAATAAATTCTGAGCATGAAGCGTGGAGCGGCTCAAAATCCCTGCAATAACGAGACGTGCCCACATGAATAGACTTGACAACACTTGAGTTGATGCCTCAGATATAAGGCGCAGGAGATAACGTACTTCAGCTATACAAGTATACTATAAAGTAGCAGATGGTACAAAAAATCTGTGGAGATTACAAAATTTTATGTAGAGTTCCGATTTTTTTGAAGTAACAAACCTATAGATCTTTCCATAATCTTAAAAAAAAGTCTTGTTTAAATAAATATAAAAACGCATACCTATTTTTTACAGTGTGTACCCGAATTTTCTAAACCATTAAATAGTAATTTTTAATGACTTAAGTATTTCCAAAAAATAGCTATATGTAGAACCTATACAGTTTCAAAACAGAGAGGGGTTCAACAGGACTCATAATCATAATCAGTTACTATCTCACAGGGAAACTTGGTCATCAAACCGCCAATGTTTTGGGGCATGCACGAGTTTTATGCACATCATGTAATTAACCGTGCGGTCACGGGAGCACATGAAAGAGCTTATAAGTACCATCGTCACGTGCCGTCGAATTAATTGCGGGAAACTTAATTAAAGAGTTATGTTTCTGCATTTGTGGGGTCCAGTGTGTTTATTTTGTATTAGATGACGCTAATTTTGAGTTTGTACTTCGGTATGACCAATCTCGTTTCCAATTAATTAAGCATTGGTATTTGAACAGACACTGAAACACATTGAAAGTTTTTTAGCAATAAATTCCCTTTTGTTATTTTCCCAAATAGACTGTTACTTCGTAGAGTTAATTCATGCATTTTTATAATTGGTTTACTGTAACTAAACTAAAACTTATTTCTCTTATCGTAGGATGTTCCGCGCAGACCCTAAGAATATTCCCGATGCAGAAGCAGCAGACGGTGGCGGTGGGCAAGTCAGTAGTGCTCACGTGCCAAGTAGACGCTCCCGACCCAGCGCTCGTCACGCAGCCGCAGTGGAAGGACCCCAAAGGAATGGTTATTAGCGAAGCCGCGTAAGTATTTTTGGTTAAATTTAGATATAGATCACTGTAGCGTAAGTAAAGATGGTATTTTAAGTCAAACATGAGTACCTAGATAATAAATATTGCGCGTAATTAGTTACCAAACATGATAACTACCTGTAGAAATTACTGTGTTTAGCTATATTTCAATTAAATCTATTTAAACATAATACAAATGATTTTCAAAATCTTTGCCGATACTTTTCCAGTGATCCTTTAATTCTATGTATTTTTGTAAAATTTTACGGAAAACTTTAACATCACGATGCTATTATTCACTTACATAACAGGGGAATCGTGACAGACGTGTGAAATGTAAATCCAATAACATGTACCTAATTTGTCACAGGAGTGGCACCAGACCGGAGATCTACACGGAGCCGATGCCGGCGAAGCAGCTGCAACTGCTGTACATATCGTCGATCACGCCCGCCATGGCTGGCAACTACACCTGCGTCGCCACTTACACTAACATGCCTTTGAGTGCGAGCGTCGTTCTTGACACGTTCAGTAAGTTCTTTGTAACGTTATTGTCATCTGTCGTTGCTATTGTGTATACCTACTTGTAGTTGAAGATCTGATGTCGGATTCTTTTGCGTAATTACAGTTTTTTTTTAATATTAGTAATTATTGTTGTTTAATGTGCAGTTATTTTCTAAATTAACATTTTGTAATAAATTTTATGCGATTGGTTAAATAATTAGGACTATAAATGATATTATGAATTTTATGTCTGTGCCCTAAATAGTTGATTGATGATAATTATTTCTTCAATGTCGCTAATTTGATTTCCTTTTTAGAATAAATACAAGTTGTAAAAGTAATTTAAAGATACAGCTACTTGAAGGAAAGTGAGCACTTTCTTACGAACGACTTTTCATCGTACGTGACAAGCCGATAAATGCAATGGATTAGCAATTTATTGTGAAGTGTAAAACATATTGGAAATTTCCACGATAGGCATTTTGTCATTAGTGTCAGTAATTACACAAGATATTATACTGTTAGTTAAATATCAATTTGTTTTTTAGTTGCTATTACATGGACGAACGCTAATGAAAACCAATATGCTACAAAGGGTAAAGACTTTAAAATCATGTGTGAAGTAACGGCAGAACCCGCACCATCCGTTGATTGGTTCAAAGAAGGCAATCCAGTAAGTATATTATAACAGAAGTAAAAAAACATATGAATTTATAAATAGAATGTGGAAATTATTTAGTAATAATGTTTTTTTTTAGGTTGTAACCGGTGATCGATATGTGATATACGCAAACGGTCTCATGATTAAAGGTGTCGAAGAAAGCGATGACGGCACTTACACTTGTCGTGCTGTGGTCATTCAAACTGGTGAACTGGCTGAACGAAACATCAAACTTGAAGTATGTGATTAAATAATTATGAATTTATTTCATATTTTAATGTTATGACAAATATTTACCTAATATTAAATTTGTAGGTTCATACTGCACCAGAAATGGAAGAAAGGGAACCTAGAGTTGAGATCAAAGAAGGAGAACGAGGTGCCATATCTTGTAAAGCTAGAGGCAAACCACAACCAACCTACTCTTGGGTCAAAGCATCAACACGCGAGGTAAACAATATTTGGAATCGTCAAAAATATAGAGGAATTTAGTTGAAAATATATTCTGAGTTATAAAAAACATGAATTCTATATTTGCATGCTCTATTTCAGAACTTGGCTAGTACGTCCCGATTCAGCGTCAACGAATATACAGGTCTTTTAACAATCGATCGCGTAGAAGCCGGTGACTACGGAAAATATATCTGCAGCGCATCAAACCAAGCAGGTCAAAACGAAACTGAAATCGAAGTCGAAGTGCTCGTTAAGCCAAAAATATTTGAACTTAGGAATATAACAGCTTCTGAAAATCAGGAGGGTAAATTAGAGTGCAAAGCTACCGGGCGACCCGCGCCTCGCATTAGTTTCCGCAAATTAAGCAACCCTGACCGTTTCCTGAATGGACCGAATGACGACGGCAGGTAAGACAATTGCCAATAACAATGGTGTTTTACTATCTTAATGGACACAGGTGCGGCAGTACGGTCCTGAACTTATGTATTGACTATATCACTAGTTAATTATTTGTTGAAAGTGTGTGGGAGGAAAGGTTACCATAAAACTTTCCAACTTACAAACAGTTGAACGCAAATATTTTTCTTTCATGAAATTACTTTTGTTAGAAACAATCTTTTTTGAACATACATGGAAAACTTGTTTAAGGCTTTTGTCGCACAATATGGTTTGTCTAGTTCAAACATAATTATGTTCTCACATAACTTAAGTAAACTTTTTTAAATTTTGTTTGTAGGATTACGATCGAAACGACCTCTCGACAGACTGGCGATCAAATGGAATCTAGCGGAGTTATTACTATCTCTAAACTGAACAGAACTGATGATGGATTATACGAATGTTTTGCTGAGAATGCAGGTAATTACTTATTAATAATGTCAGCCCCCCTGTATTTTTTCGTTTTAACACCAACTTCTCGTGGTCTCAGCTCGTGATCAAAACCTTTTGGTAGAGTAACTTTGCTTTTTTAATGGAACTTTCATGGCATAAGTAGCTACTTGATAATACAGACAAAGTATTTAATTAATATGCTAGTCTTATATTAGTAGGTTTTTCCCTTATCTAATTCAACTTGTTTTTTGTGCAGGTGGCGAAGCAAGGAAAAACGGACACTTAACAGTTGAATTCAAACCAACTTTCGAACACATGCCTACAATCCCTATTTGGAGTTGGAACAGCCGACCCGCCAATTTAAGTTGTACGGCGCAGAGTATTCCGAACGCTACCATTAAATGGAGGTAAGAACGTTAAAACAAAGGGAAGTCTATAATGCAGTCATTTCACTTAGTTCCCCGCGATTAAGCCAACGTTTCTGGAAATTTATGACGTAATTGGCGACAAAGTTGTTTTTAAAGTAGCGTATTTGGAACATCTTGTTTATACTCTGGATTAGCTTTATACTTTTTACAAAATGTGATGATGATACGTTTTAGGATAGGCACACAATTAGTAGTAATATAGTACTCAACCATTTAATATAAAAACAGCATAAATAAATTTGACAATTAAAAACTACTAGTTACACCTAGCTAAAGTACCCAACTATGTACAAGTATCTAACCACAAATTTCTCTTCCTAAAGGTTCCGTGAACTGGACTTGGTTGAAACTCCTCAAGTGAAGATTTATGGGTCCGGTCCGTCTAGCTACGTCATTGTCACTCCAACGGATCGGGCACTGTACGGCATCTACAAATGTATCGCTACCAATACCCACGGCGAAGCCGAACACATCATTCAGTTTAGAGAAGCTTTCCCACCGGGACCAGTCGTCCAAGTAAGTAGACATAATAGTATTAAATATTCAAGATACTAATCTAATCTATAATCTTTAATACGATATATTAATCGTATTAAAGATTATTATTATCAAGAATAAATGTATTAAAATATTCTTATATTAAATATAGAAATAACACAGCATAGTAATGGTACAGAAAAGGTCTTTTCGTATTCGGTAATGTCTTTTAAGCAACTGTTGAATTAAAATTATATATTTAGAAAACAAAACGAAGAAACCAGCTATGTTCCTTATAAAAAAATGTGATAACGTATGCAAAGTATTATCGGAGATTAAAAAAAGACTGTTAAATAATTGGATTCTAAGGATTTTGGACGTTTTTTACTTTTGCATCTAAAATTTACAACAAATACGTTCTCTTTATAAGGACGTTAAATATTGGAAGAATAAAATTTACATACTCTAAAATATTACATTGACAGGTTTTGTACTGTATCGACAAATTCTTGGTTGAAATTTCGTTTAGTTCGATATCAGTTTGGTAGCACAAAATGTAAATGTTAATAGCATGGATGAATATAACTAAAAGCTTTGAACGTCAGTTAAAGATACACAATAGCTAAACCACAAAGATATAGGATTCCGGGTCGGCGTAATGGATTAAAATCTAGACTTACCTTGACTATTGTGGTGAACTCATTTCTTGTATAAACTTGGGTCTGCTCAAGTGTTTAAAATAAATTTATGCAATAAGGTTAAATATTTGAAGTCACAACAATGAAAATGTTAATATGTTCTGTGACGACATTGCAAATATTTTTATATTCTATTATACAGCGAGAACCCCAAAAACTTTGATGTCATATTAAGACCGTATCTTTTTTGTAGAGCCGGCAAGAAACAATAACTGCGACATCAGTGTCATTCAATATTGTCGGGCCGGCAGAAGAAATGGGCCCACCAATATTGGCCTACATTGCCCAATACAAGGAAAATGGCAATTTCGATTGGAATCTCGCTCAGAACAGGACTTGGTCTGCCAATTCACCCTACATTGTTGAGAATTTGAGGCCGATGTTCACTTATGATTTTCGATTCGCTGCCATCAATCAGGTCGGGGCAGGCAGTTGGGGTGCTCCAATTACAGTCATTATGCCTAGAAGGTAAGAGTTAGAAATGTATACTTCAACAAAGAACGTTAAGTTCATGTTTGTTAAAAGTGAATAACCTTATAAAACAGATTTGCGATGTGAACACTTTACAATAACATTTTATCACATCATCATTCTCAGGTCGCCACCGGAGCTACCAAAATGGTGGGAAAACGAAAGTCCGGAATCGCTTATTCATGGAAAATACGCGGATAGATACGAGTTGAGATGGCGAGTGCCTGCCAACAATGGCGAGCCCATCGATATGTATGAAATCAGCCACTGCCCCGTAAGTTTTATTGTAATTTTACTTATATAATATTCCAATTTTGACACACAATACATCCGCTTTCAATAGATTTATTGTATGATTTATTCCAATTGATCGCAACACGAGATAAACTTTAATATAATTACTGTGTTACCCTTATTTACTTCGAGGGTTCTGTCGAAAACGAAAGAGGACAAAAATGAATTCGTTTTTAAAATACATGACTATACCCTGATATTTGTACAGGTGCTGAAAGTTAGTGGAGAATGGCGCATCGCATCTGAATCTCAATGCGTCATTGAGGAGCTTAAGTCTCTAGAGGCAATCAGTTACGAAGTACGTGGTCTCCACCCCGACACGCGGTACAGGATGCACGTCCGGGCACACAACGTCCTCGGCTATTCCCTGCCTGCACAACTTTACGTCCAAACGGCTCTTGGTGAGTACAATCAGGAGAGTAATGAAGTCCCAGTAAGGGCTGGCTTCTACGACGTTTACACCGCCTCAGAATCAATATACAATTCAAAAGCAACGGTCAGCTCTCACATCAGCCTATTCATCTATGTTTTGTGTTTGTTTTTGTGAACTGTGACTTGAAACTAGTGTTTGTGCGCCTTCAACTATTTATTTTATTGTTTTCCTGTAAAATATTATTTTACAACGAATTTATTTTCCTGTCATGTGTTTCTCAGTGGTTTTCAGTTTAGTTTTGCTTTTCTTTGATCAAGTACAAGTATTCATAGTTTAAGTCATCCGCTTGTTAACCAGTTTTTGTGTTATTTTTTTTACTTAATAATTTCTGAATGATTTTTACACACTAATTTTATCATCTGCATATACTTTATTGTAAAATCTTGCCTATACCAATAATAATATCATTAATATCGTTTATAATGTACAAATACTTATAAAATATTGAAAATATCAATTGTGAGGAGTGTGTGAACCTGTTGTATTTTGGCATGCATTTTATTTAATTTTATATTATAATTTTGATAAGTATTTTAGGTTCAAAGTACAATTATGATTTGGATTTGATTAAGATGTGCTTTTATAGTTTTAAATTTCATATTGACGATTTTATATTATGTTGGTGTTAATTTATTACCTACCAGTGGTAAGTTTGTATTGCGTATATTTTATTTGTTAATTTCTTATAGTAGAACATTTTATTTGCCTTATTAACTATATGTATTTATCATAATAAAATATTTTCTAGGTAACCCAAATGGATGTCCAAGTCATTTCAGATGGGCTCACACTAAAATGGAAATCTTAGCGACGATATGTATAATGATTTACATTATATAAATTAATAGTTAACAATTTATTAATCTTCTAAATTAAGCAAGTCCAAAGACGACTGTTGTTATTTAGGGAAAATACTTGTTGTGATAATGCCATTTGTTGATGTGTAAATAAGTATAAATGTTATTTGTGTTTGGAATGTCATGAAATGATTTTTGAATTAGTGATTCGAATTGTGTGTCTTTACTATTAAATAATTGAAAGTTAAATATGATTTGATCTGATTTCGGAATGTAATTTTGAATTAAATTAAAAACGTAATCCATACTTTACTTTAAAACTAAATATAATCTTAAATCGGTAATTTTACGGCTAATAAATTAACACTGCCAAAGTATAAAATCGTAATATAGTGTTAATTAAGAAATAATGCCAAAAACTAAGGCATCCATACATTTAAACATAGAACGTTGTATAAGGATTCATAAGATTTGTGTACGAATTTTTGATGACTATTTTGTCTTTTTGATATAGAATAAAGGTGGGAATGAAAATCGTCCATCCGAAACATAAAATGGACTAAAAAGGGAATATGAATGTTGAGCATTGTGGGTTAAAAATATAATGTAGTTAGCCAAAAGTTCTACTATAATTGCAAGGAGTTCGAATTGTGATCTGTTTTAGGAGAAAAAATAATGACCAATGTGAAAAATAATAAATGTTTTGAAAACAAATTTTGCTATTTGTAGTTTTCTGTATAGTTAAGGAAATGAATGAAGTTATTAAAAAAAAACGTAATTGTAAATATCTGTTAAAACGCATCGAACATAAAACTTCATTCATTTTTCTGAATGTAAACCATCACCATGTTCCATGGAAGTTAGAGTTAACCCTGATCCCTTTGTGTACCCTTTGAAACTAATGATTAACTGTAATGAGACGAAAAGAAAGCTGTCAAGATGCTTATCAAGAAATCCATTAACCCTTTTGAATGTTGATCGTTACACAAGTGTTTGTGTCGCCCTGACTGAAATTTGGGTAAATATAATTTTACTTAATACAATATTTTTATAGTTAACAATCCTGCTGCTAGTTTCCTGTGGAATGTACTAATTACTATTGCATGATCTTCATGTACACCCTTCAACGCTGATTAATTCACATTGTCCCAATAGCATGGTCCAAATTGACGACTAAATATTTATATTATATCAACTCTTGTTTAAACATATTTTCAGTCTACCATTTTAATTATAATTATCTTAGATGTCATATTAGATGATGATTATATTACATAGATTAATTTTTTTGGGTTCAAAAATTACCATAAACGTGTCCCATTTATTTTTTACTAGCATGGATGGTGTTATCTCTGAAACTGCCAACACAGTGCCTCCGCTAATATCTGTGCGTAGGTATTAAAGTATATTATGTAACTTCAGATATATATTTATTGGCAGTTTCACAAGGTTTTAGGATTTCTTTGTAGAAGTACTTAAAAATTGTTGCTTGAAAAATAAAGTTAGCAGTTGGCGTCGATTTATAAATTTTACCTACGGAAGTAAGAAGTTTTTCAAACAGCAATTCATATATCCATATATTAAGATTTTATATTTCCTACGGTGATGGTTAATAGAGTTCCATCCAATGCGTAGTTGTTTTAAAATATTTTTAATGTTCAAAATTATTGTTATTATTATATGTTTACATTAGATTCCGATGCCGCTTAAATAGATAAAAACAAACTTGTCATGGGGTTTGAACATTTATTTTGCGATAAAAAAAAATCATTTGGAATGTTTGCATCTTGACAACTTTTCTTTCTTATGATTATTATCGTTATCATTATTTTTAAGGTCATCAACTTATGCATCGTCTTATGAGTTTTTATCATTCGTCATCATATCATTTCCATTCAAACCCCATTTCATATAGCGGAGAGCTTTCTTCCAAAACATTTTGATAATTTGTTAAACATAGATTAGTTTCCGGTGATTGGGTGCACGATTTCTTTATCTGAAAGCACTCCCTGTTTGTCACTGGCTGACTGCAATGAATGTCTATATCGCTGTGTACTATCCTCTACCTCTTCAACAATAGATTCTATTCCTTAGTACACAACAGCTATTGCTACATTTGTTACAGTCACTTTCACGTCATCTAACATTTTCAGCTTTTGTGATATGATGCATAAACTAACAATATCAAGAGCAGTAGATACATTTACCATTTGATTTGAAGATCACGTTTTGGCTTTATCGTTTATTAGCAACAGGTATCCTGCTTCTACTGCTCTTTATATTTTACTAAAACTATATCGAAACAATATGATTTGTACAGGTGTGGAACGTTCCGGATATGCCCCACCACAACTGTTATCGAGTGGTTCCATAATCGGACTGGCACTGGCTGGAGTTTTCATCTGTCTTCTTATTGTGGACCTCCTTCTCCTGTGCTTTAGACGGCAAGGGGTTATTGCAACTCTTTGTGGCAGGCGAGGAAAGAAACACAACGACGACGAAGCCAAGTTGGGAAGGTAATGTTTTTGTATTTTCTGCACTTATCTTATTAATACAAACCTTAATTCATCAGATAGCACTTCATCGACATCATAACCGTTACACTCCAGAATATCATAGAATATAATTATTTATATGTATTTCTTCTTATGTTTAATTGTGTCGAAGCCTTTCCCTTTGTGATCCCGTGTTCCATATTAAGTGTTAGTGTCGATGAGAGATGTTTCTGCCCGCTAGTCTGTACGGTTGGCGCTTCCCGCTCCCTTATTGCAGCACGAAGCCGCGCGCGCCGCCCTCCCCCGCGCCCCTGCCGCCGCCGGTCAAGCTCGTGCCGACCCCTACGTAAGGCACCACACAATAGCCATTACGAAACCTTGAGACTGCCTGCATGCTTTGTTTGTGCGGATCACTTGGTTCGGCCCTCGTGAGGAGAAACATATCCTGAACCGAACATTGATTTGGTTTGAACGGACAATTAAGTTTTTTATAACGGGGATGATGTATGTATAAGACTTTTCGCTGGGGCTGAGCAATTTGTACATATCAAGGAAGGAAAGCTTCGCGATTTGCCTTATGTATATAGCTATGGAGTATAATCATAGAAACCGTAATGCTTTGAGTTGAAGATTGTTGAAGTGTTGTAGTTGTGAAGTAGTGTACAGTGCCGCTTTTTGAAGATAACTAATTTAATAGCAACGGAGTTTTGTATAGTATTATATTGAAGAAAAGTGCCACGTCTTTGGATTTAAACTTCCGCCACGTTCTATTAAACTGGAACATCTCCTTCGACATGTTTTTGTTCTTATTTTCAATTTCTTTGTTTTATCCTTAAAATTACAACTGTGTGTAACATTTTCCCTTGCACTTTATCACAGGTTTTCAATATGACTATTAGATGTTTTACTATTTGCACCATCCACTAACAAACATTATTTGTCTTTTCCAATGCTGCCTCATATCAACCACGTGTAGCTATGTACCGACCACACCAGTGTAAGACATTTCAATATATCATACAACTTAATTAATATCAGTTTTGGTTTGAGTTTGTTTTGAGTTTTGATTTGATTTGTGATTGCAGTGTCTGCCAAACTATATTCTGCATTAATTCGTTGGCTTATTGTTGTACTAGCTTACTTGATCCTCAATAACCTATCATCACATCTATGTAACATATTATATTCTCTCACATTAATCATTCATTAATTTGTATAGAATTTTGCGTGTGATAGTTTAAGGTTACATTTAATTTGAAACGACTTCCATGATTAGAACACAAAAATGGTGCGATTTATAAAACCCTCTGTTTTCATCAGATTAATGTAACCTTAGACGACGGATATGTTGTAAATAATATTTTGACTTCTAAACTATGAGCACAAACTAATGAAAATCGTGATAACAGGGATGAAAAGGAGCCACTGAAGGACACAGGTGATGACGCCATCAAGAGAAACTCTTCTGTTGAATTCGATGGGCACAGGGTATACGCGACCAGTGGAGGACCAATCATCGGCAAGAATTCCGCTGTCTAAGACTACGACTACAGACCCCCTAGACAAGTGACATTTCTACAATCGTTAACGTTAATCCAATTGATCAAAATGTTGATAGTGACAAGTCTAAGTCACGTGACTTATCGAAAAGAACTCTTATCGACAAGAAGCCACTGCCATTCAGTGATTTCTATCATTTACGCTAGTAGGTGACACGTCTACGGGGGAAGGTAAATGAAATGATTGTGAATGTTTAATCAAACTCGGTGTTACATTCGATGTGCTTGTGTATGTGTGAGCGCGACCAGTATTTTAAACTGCCAAAACTTTACTTAAGTATTCAGCTTTACTATCTATACTTTATTTATCATCACAATATCTATATATTTTTATACCGTCTAAATATAATCTTGCAAAAGTATTTTTACAATTTTATATAGTTCCGTTTTTAAGAATTCTGTCTTTATACAATTCTTGGTAGATGCAGTTGCTTAAAGAGGTACAGATGTGCCTTTTAGTATATTTCTTATATGAGGGTATTATATTTTAGTGTACATAGGATAACGTATATGTAACGACATACATTTTATATGTATTTATTTCAGAAAATCTTAAACTCACGGGATTTAGTTTAAGACGAAATATTCCTATATTTATTCATTGTTTTTCCTTCAAAATACTTCTATTGTTAGTTTTAATATTTTTTACATAAGTCATTACTTTCACATGGCATCTAAACACCATACATGATATTATAAAAGTCGATGATAATTTTCTCCGAATTTATTTTATTTAAGTTGCCTTTTCGTTATAAAGAAAATCTGAAACTATAGTTGTAAGTTAATAAATAAGCTTTGTAAATAAATAGTTAGGTCTGTAAATAATTTCTATTTTATTGTTTTGTCTTTATGTTGATACAATCTCATAGAATACCTACACAAGTTTATTAAAAATAGGAGCCACTAATGATTTTGTCCGTTTTCCAACTTATTAAAGTTTTTGTTTAGGACGCTACTCGCTTATTTTAATATAAGCTATCTATAAGTGTCATGTTTAATTTTATAAACAATTTCGTTAGTTAGGTACTGTATACCTGTTAGGATTTTTAAGGTTATTTAGATATTCCTACTACTATTGTAATGATTTAGGAAACTGCACGATACACATGAAGAATAGGATACCTAGAAATCACAAACTGACGCAACCCAATGCAAACTACATATTATATTCTACACTATAATTAAACTTTTCATAACCCACACATTTAGAATTCTAATCTCGTTTAGTTTTCGTCTAGTTTTAATATTACTTCATAATTTTAGGAATATGCTTTTAATAACTGTTCTTTGTGTGTATTATGTTAACTATTATGAATAAGACTGCTAAATTACAAAAATGTTTATCACTATTGTCAGTGAGTTTACATAGTCATCACACGATTTGGCAGGTTATTCTTAGAGCCAGAAAATGTTTTTATAATCGCTTAAAGGGGATAAATTTGAGCATTTACTTGTCATGAGCATTTTAGGGAATTATAATATTTACAAAATAAAGCACATTGACAGAATATTCTAGCGAAAGGACAGTCAATTTGCTTCGAGCTTTTTGCCGAGCCGAGCAATTTTGTTGTACTTCAGTCACATTTTCGTGAAGAATAACGTAAAAACGTCGAGCTCGTGCTTGATGCTGTGTTACAAATGAATGGTCAAGTCTATCAACACCTTAATGTATATTTAAGATATTTTTATGATAAGAGTATTTATCTACATCTTGTATCTAAAGTTTCACATTTTATGTTTGAATTTCGTACAGCGCCTTTATAAGAATAATGAATAACTTAGAATATTAGTTGTACGACTAAGCTTAATGTTGAGAGTACGTTCGATGATAACTGTAGGTATTATTGTTTGTTAGTACAGGTAAATGACGTCACAAAAATTATTATGTCGATAAACTTAAAGAAGTTTCAAAAACTTAAGAAAATCCTACGGCTACAATATCCTAAATATTGGCTTCGATGGTTTTAAAAAGATAACAACCTTAAAACTTGGCCAACTGAATCAAATAATCGAAGTCAATTTATCTATCAAATAGTAACTAATGTCAGACTCAATAGATACAATTTAGGGCAATAAAATTACATGTTTCATTGAACAAATTGCAAATTGAAGACCAACAGAACCTTCAGCGTAGTCGTTTGCTTCTACATGTACAAGCTTAAAATGTTATTGGAATGTTAGTTATGTCTGTCAGCTTATAATGGAGTATTCAAAGGTGAGCGCATTTTTATAAGAAAATAAATGTATCAAAAATATTTTTGTGTTTTTTTTACAATCATAAATAAATATAAAAATATAAAACTTTCACAGATAAATGGAAATCAATTCACATATAATTTAATAAAATTTACTTTTAACAAAAGGAAAGTGGACTCAGAATTTTTATTTACGGTCCATTAATTTTAATTTGCGTAATTGAGCTATTAAATGAAATGGGGACGCCCAAAAGATTTGTCGACAAAAAGAAATTATTTATTCTTGTTAGTGCAGCGATACAAAACACCGCGCTTTTTAATCGGTATTCTTTTAACAATGTAATCTTTTACGAGGGGATGTTACAGACGGGGCCCAGTTTGCGGACAATGGAGCAAATGTTGTGCAACAACACTTAGGAACGTATTAACCGTAGTGATGCGCTTAGTTACGCTAGTCGACTCATTTCGTGCCTGACTAGAGCTCTAAAGAGGGAAATTTGAAATGCGCTCAATTACAACTGTTGTTACGACATTTAAATACTCTCGACCAGATTTTTTTAATATAAGTTCAGTAATTTATTTATGATTCCCTAACAAATTAGAAGTTGTACCATAACAGAATTAACTATTGCATCATGAATAAGAAACACATTTACGGTTACTATTTCCTCCATTTTTCACAAAGCCCATTAAACCCCAAACCGGTCCCAAACTGAAACAAAAACCCAAAGTAATATTTCAGTCCTAAATGTTTCATAAATATGTAAGGCGTAAGTAGAAAATAATTTATTGAAAGCAATAGAAAGAAGAAACTATCGACTTTATATTACCGTGACGCAGTTAACAGCACTATTTCGCAAAAGCAATGTGTCACGGTTGATCCACGGGGTGCAGTCAATCTCTGCGGTCTATGCGTGAAGCGAAGGACACAATGACGCACCCTGCACTGTTATAATTTATATTTTACTGACGTTCGGTGTAGGGGGACCGAGTGTACTGTATCACGCAGGATAAAGTGGTAAGTAAAATAGTTTGTAGTGGTGAGTATGAATAGATTTAATAGTGTTTTATTTTAGTTATTAAATTATTTATCTAGATACTAACGACGAATCTACAAGTAGATATAAAATGATAAAAAAAAATGGTTATAGATACCCAACGAAAAATACTGAATTATTAATTTAAGTAGCTAACCTCTTCAATAAAAAATTGAAAGTGTTTTAATATGTCTAGGGCTTCCTAGCACAGGTATTTTACCTACTTAAGAAGGTCCCTACGTAAGATTAACTGTTATAGTTGTACCTAATTTGAAAAAGTTGACGAAGTAAGCCGTTTTTATTTTTATTTTATCTTTATTTTCTGTAACTAATCTATTTATGAATTACTTTTATCTTTAAAATAAAGAACACTATACGTAATTCAATACAGGTTTCAACACACAATCCAGCTAATCTACAATTAAAGGAAAGCCGAGAGTTAAATTTAGAATAATTTATTCTACCGCCATTGCCATTAAGGCATAAATTATATTAGCTTGGACGCCAAATATAGTATCTACACGCCGACAAAAATACAATATCTACTAATAAAGATCATTTCTTGTTTATTCAAATATATTTTGGTCTTACAAATTCACAGCCGGAAAAGATTTATCGACGGTATAAAATATGTTCCGGTACGTTTTATTGTCATAATTAGGATTGACCGGACGGCCGTGACGTCCGGATATTAAGTAGGAAAAGCTTTAATTGCATAGATTTTGTAGATTATTATCATTATATGTATCGTTCATCATTTTACTTGACAGGTCTGTCATCGCCGGACATTGCTTAGATATGACAGTAATAAAAGATGCCTATCTATTTCTGACCATGTAATTACAATAAGATATTTAAAAATAATCAACTCATACCTTTTGAAGATGTTCGCAAAACATAGATTCTAACTAAAATTAGATTCTACAACAGTAATTAATTTAATTAGTAGAATTTCGTACATCTCGTACCCAAAAGTCCAATCATAATAAAAAGAAACAATTACTTTCCGAAACCACATAATTATTGTATTTTTAATAAGTCGGTAACTAATATAAATTTATCCTTACTTATAGTAATACCTATTTACAACCAGCACTCAAGTTTCTTTATTGATTATTATAACAATTTCAATTTTGTCTCGTAGTCACCCTACACTAAGCCCATATTGGTTATCGGAGTAACAATTAGGGCCGTCCACGCGACCGGCTTACGCGCGGTCTACAACTTCCCTTTCAAATAATTGCCCCAGTAGCAGATGATACGGATTACTCAGTTACACAACCCTAATATACAGAAACTAATACAGGTCGAGTCATTTCCTATACAAGCTGCCATAAAAAACGCACCCTCTAAATAACGTATTAATGTGTTTTTTTAATTAAAACTGATATACCTATTATGTTTATTGTAATTTAGAAAAATATTTTTCATTTTTGACTTCAAAACATAAAACAGTAGAATTTTATTTAATAACTGCTCAAAATGTTTAATCTATTTGCACAACAAACTATTGTCTATTAAAAATGTATGCATTTGTGTGGTAGGTAAAATATCGCTTCTTTATTAAAGGATACTTTCATTGCATAACGTGTGTTTATAATTATTTAGTTCTAAATACTGTTATTACCATCAACTACGTACCCAATCTAGTGAAAACGTTGATTGAATGAGAATTTCAAAACAAAGTTTGTTTCACGTTGATGAGATCGCGAGAACAGCAGCTTGTTTATAATTTAATGCAGTAATTATCGACGTTAGTAGTCGATATAATCACATTGTGAGCAGTGAACGCAAAGATAACATAATTATAATTGGTGAGTGTGTACGTGCTCTATCAATTTAGCTCATATTGACAACGTACAACGCTGCTATCCATCAATGTGCCAACTAACCCCTCTGGTGAGGGTGATAAAACAACCTTCACGCAGGGGCTCTTTTAAACTAACGAAAAAATACAAACAGGCTTTAAACTTACATATAAAAGTAGGCAAAATATTTATAGAATCGATCAGGTACATATTTTGAACTAGGTACATTGTTCGTGTTATAATTTAATTTATTAGTACCTACTTAATTACAAATTCAGTACCTACATATATTTTTTAAAAGGAATAAACTAGGATTTTAAGGACTATTTTTAAGACTACGATTTTGGTAAAATATCGAGTTTTCTTGATGTTAGCTGTTATGATAAACATTTGTAGTTTTTGAACTCCCTTCAATTATTCGTGTCCGTCGTAGCGTTTTAAGTTGATTTCTCCCAGTAAAGGATTTGTTTCAGTCATGTGACGGGTATGACCTTCTAGTATAGATTAAGGTACTTGATTAGAAGTTGCTTTACAAATCGAAAGTCAATGATTTCCATAAACCCCCGTCCAAAACCAATCATTCGTTCAAAATCAATTGATTTGTGCCCAAATCGGGTAACTAGACGTTCCAAGAACAAAGATAGGTGCTCAGTATATTAAAAGATATTATAAATGCGAAAGTAACTTTGTCTATCTGTTACGCTTTCACGGCGAAACCACTGAATCGAATTTGATGAAACTTGGTATGGGGTAGGCTTATATCCCAGGAAAGGACTCAGGCTACTTTTTGCCGCGACTACCGACACCCACGAGGACGGTACCGTGTACCGCTAGTATATTATTGTAAGCCACAAAACAACTGAAAGTTTATAGCGAAAAAAAATATATAAGTGCTGAAAACGTTAGGTACATATAATTGTTCAGCTAGAATGCCACGAGAGAACTTTATAAAAATGTTGCATCATTATTTCTCTTGGTTAGATCCGAACTTCTAACGTGGAATATTACTCATTTTTATTTCAAATGAAGAGTATTATGTTTGAGGAATGAAACTAATTTATGGATTAATCTCTGCTGTGTGTTTAGGTTATTTCAGATAGAAGGATAAATATTTGTAAAGGTAAACCTATTGTGAGTTTTAAGCAATAACAATGTTTGATTTTGATTTCTATTAATATTTCAAGCAAAAATGTGAGACTTATTTTTTTTTAGAAAATGGTGTTTTCGATACAGCAAGCACTGTCTTTAGGCTGTTACATCAAAGGTTAGGGCCAATACTGTGCTGCGCTTACAATACGCATCTAGATTGTGAATTTTTTTTTTTAGTAAAGTGTTATTATAGTAGTGTGTAGTGTCTAGTGCATAGAGTGCACGCATCGCATCGTAGCCCGTTGTGCCGACCGTAAGCAAATTTTTAGCTGTGAGTACTACGCTCGTTTACTGATTTACGTGGTTTTCCGTGCAAAGATAGACGTTAATGCGAAAATTTAAATGGTTCCGATATTATTTATTAGGGTAATATTAGGTTTGGAGATAGTTTTCATAAAACGGCGCGCTGTTTTGACACAAATTTTACGATTTTATTTGTTCATGCTGGTTCATCATCAGTTCATACTCGATATATGCGCACTCTGTAATTAATATATTTTTTATCTATGGTTTTTACTTACTTGAAAAAGAATATAAAAATATAATGTTAATTAATATTAGAACATACTTACGTCAAGGTTTTATGCTAAAAATTACTTAAAAAACACACATAAACTCCTGCAAACCTGCAAAAGTTTTACAAAGAAGCTGAAATTTTTTAATTTCACATTCTTGTATAAGCTTGAAGCACGTAAAAACAACATGTTAATATGAATAAAACCTTCGCGCAATTCAAAACTTGTACAGTAGCTTCCGACGCCAGTAATAACTCTGGAGGATGAAACTTATTTGAAACTGGGTAATTAAAATCCTTTAGACACGGAACAAAGTCTTGAGAGCTTCATTTTCTGGGTGTATTATATCTTATAATAACAACGCTGTAAGATTACAAGAGTCAGAGTGTCACGTTATTTAAATTTAAAATATATTATGAGAGGTATTTTATGCTTTTATTTGGACTAGAGGTTTAAAATTTTGTTATTTGACGTAATCGGATTTAGTTTCTCAAAATGTCGATAACTTTAATGTTTGTTATTTTTTTTTCTTTTTGTGTACGAAAATTTCCGATGAAGATAAAAATCAAAAAATCGTCGCAAATAGGTAGTCATACCAATTACAAAAGCAAAACTAAATCATTTACAGATAAGATACCTATGCTTGTAAATTTCGTAGAGGTAGTAAAACTTAAATTGAAGAACTGAAAAGGTTGCGAACCTGCAACCTTGTGCATACAAATCCGTTTGTTATACCGCTAGGTCACTACGACATTAAAATTAATGACCATCTAAAAAGAAAAAAATAAGGTTTATTAAAATTTACTCTGCTGTCTAACAATATTTCTAAATGTAAGTAGAACAATCTCAACATTGAGAGTGTGCATAAAGTTGATGTATTTTATTAAAAATAAAAAGCACACGCCACGTTCTACTGTTGTTCTACGAAAAAACATTACGTGTAGCAAACATCTACCCTTTTTATACCAGTGTCTGTATAACTTACGTCAAAATGGAGTGGTGCACTCATCACTCAAAGGAGATTAACTTTTTTTCTGCGCAGTAGAGTTATTGCAGCATTCAATAATTGGGCGTATGGGGTGACGTAGGGGATGGCTAGTCTTCCGTCTAGACGCGTTTATAAATAGAGAGAAATGTCGAAAACAACATGACAAAAAGTCTGACATCGGTAGTAGCTATGATGCTCCCCGTAAATGTGGTTTTCCTCTTAAAAGTTTAGCGTCCGAAAATAAAAATAAAAGCCGTAGAAATCATAACAAATCGACGCTTTTGTTTCGTATGTTTTATCCTGGCAATCGGATTTCATTTTCGTTGGGATACAATGAAACTATATAATTATATGGACACAATATAGATCTAGACGCTTATTTGACGGACACAGTTACAGACGGATTTGGCGCTGCATGATACAGACTTACGCTTAGCTTAGCTGCAGAGGCTCGTTCTCTTATTTATATAGCCATACTTTTGTGTCAATTAATTATTTATTTATTTATAAGCAATAACAGTGATGCAGTGGCTAATGTTAGATGTTTGACCATTGTACAAGCTATTTTTTTTTTCCAAAAAGTTTGCATACGAAGTGAGCTACACACTACGAGAACATATTTACTTCTCGCATATCGTTTACACTATTGAAAGCATTTAACCACGATATATGCAATACACCATGACTGTGTCACGTTGGTTGATGTGAAGGCGAATGATATTAAATAAATGACGATGTAAATAACATTGATTTACTCAATGACGCAATAAACAAAAACCTTAATGTATGTTAAAGAACAAATATTTTAAAACTAAGATGGAAGTGTTTGGATGATTTCAGTAGGAATTTGGTACTCGTAATAACGAATCGTAGACGGGTTTGTACCTATATAGGGTAGTGCCTCTAACTTTCCGTTCGGGTCGAGTCACGCGGGCTCAAGTATTTTCCACACTTGAGCAATTGTCTGGCAACATCGACAAGTTCGAAAATATTATTCGAAATATTTGAAATAACAAAAAACATCAAATGTATTTAATTAAAAAAATATATGTAACCGGCCTGAACATTTTTATTTAAATAACGATTACAACAATTTTTTTTGTTCCAATTTAGATGTTTATAGCAAAGCTTGCATTAATATTCATACCTTTTAAAAATGTATGTATAAAAATGATAATAAGTCATTTCGCTTGAATATAAAAGTCTTTAACGACTTCTCTTCTTGTGCCGTTGTCGGCTGAAGTAGTAACTTTGAAAACTCATTTCTTGGTAATGTTTCAATTTATTTTGAATAGTAGGCATTATTTTTATAAAATTACAAAAAAAAATCTGATATATTGTATTTACCATATTTATATATTGTTTGTTCTCACAGACACGTATGAATTTTTCTATTGATCCATAGTTGATAACGTGTCTAATTTAATTTGTTATAGATTTCGGGCTTAGCGCCAGAAGTATGTAACCTACGAAACCTTTTAAAACAAAAGTTCCGAAAACAATATCATCATTCTCATTTTAAAATAAAAAAAAAAACAAAAGCCTAAAAAAAATACAATAAAGATTAATTTACTCTCGTAAAACGTAACCAAACTTACCCCACATATATTATGCATGATGGAACAATGCTATAAATTATCGTAAAACCCAACGTGGTCGGGACTCATATTAATCTAATCGAGCTGTTGTTTGCCGGGCAAGCCCACCGGACAAACAGAGGGATCCGGATTATGACGTTACTCTAATTGACACCGTTATTTGGGTAGAAAACCTAAACAACGCACCCCTGTCGCGTGATGATGCATCCTGATTAGAATTTACTTAAGCCTTTAGTCTGATGAGTCCATCAGAGCAAAATGTATGAGCAGAGCTTAATATATTTTATGTGTAGACCTTCTAGACAGGCTTGGGTATAATACATTTAAAACAAAATTTTGTCCACTTCTACGCCCGTTTTATTCACGGGCTCACATTATTGGTATAAAAAGAAAGCTCCGTAGGTTTTTTATTGAAATTGATTCAGTCGTGTAGTGGCAACGATGTAAAAAACAGACAGTTACTCTTTTGAATTTATATACGTAAGTAAGGCTTTATTCTACAAAACAGCAATTTATTATTCTCTATCATCAATATTATATTTCTCTTTATTTGTTATCTCTACAGTTTCACGTCTATAGATAGACAGGCGAATCCAATTAGAAACTACGAGTTAGGTATCATTAGGCTTCAATATTACCTTTCCTACATAATTGGATGATTCACATGATGTTTACATATCAGACACAAAGAAATTCTACAATTACGGAAATCGGCATTAGTTGCCATTGTAAAGAGGCCCGTATCTCTGAATGGAGTCACCGTGACCACGCTTTTATCGATATCGACAATGTTCGTACATTTTCGTACCCTCACGAACCGGTCGCAGATGGTCAAGCAATTGACCGGATCTATTTCTATGAACAAAATCTCACCTAATGCCGGAATATTGCTGCCGACAGATGTTTGGTAGTTTGCGTAGCTCTAAGTTTGTTTAACAAGTTGTAATTAATATGGTTATGGTTGGATTAAATATTTATGTATTATTCAAAGTTTTAATTAAAATAAGGATTTTTTTTTAATATGTGTTTAAATAACAAACCTTACTAAAAGTATTACATGAAAAGAAAATACGGTCAACAATTAAAAGTAATAAGTAAAATTTTTCAGCAGATATTTTATATTAGAATTGTTTGTAGAATTTATTTCTATATCTATTCGAAACTTCACAAAGTTTCACCCACACACTATTAATTATGACAAATTCGCGACAATGCGGTGCGCCACTAATCGTTCCTCGACGTATCGTTAGGGATCAAATACTCGTTTCACAACAGAGGAATCCTTTGAATTTAGATCAAACCCTTCGATTTTGATACGCACATGTACGACAATCGTAACATGCCAAATCCGAATCTAATCGTTACATGCTATAATATGTCCCTGTGAATGGCCTTTGACATGCTACGTAATCCGCTCACAATACGATTTCATATCCAAGTTTACCCACTATAAATACATGGCCATACGCTTGTAATATTGGGCACGATTGAATAAATTGATCCGTACCTAAAGGCCGTGCCGATAAAGTTACGCCACGAATTGGAAAAAAAATACTTTTCGGAGAAACCAAATTATTATTGTAAGCTTCAAATTACGAGTTTTAGTAAATAATGTTCATGGAATGTTATTTAAATTGAATTTTATGAAAATATTTTTTCATTACGTCCAGTGTTTAATTAAAACCGTGATTCATTAAAGGGATCATCCTAAAGTTCTGGCAGAGTCAAAATATACAGCACACCATATAATTAAAAATAAAATTGTATTGTAATCTATTTTATATGAAAAAAATAGTGTTTATATAAGCCAAACAAGCAAGCTGGACATAAGACGAAAAGCAATTGGTAGGAAAGGTATAGGTAGAAGTCTACCATAAGTGAGTTACATGCATAATATGTATTTACAGTCAAACAGTCTGCACTGTTTTGTGAAACACTGTTTAGTTTGCAAGTTTACTTTACTTTAGTATGCATCTTTAATAAATCTATACTAATATTATAAAGCTGAAGAGTTTGTTTGTTTGTTTGTTTGTTTGTTTGTTTGTTTGTTTGTTTGAACGCGCTAATCTCAGGAACTACTGGTTCGAATTGAAAAATTCTTTTTGTATTGGATAGTCCGTTTATTGAGGAAGGCTATAGGCTATATAACATCACGCTACGACCAATAGGAGCGGAGCATAAACGAAAAATGTTGCAAAAATGAAAAACCGTTGAAACTAAAACACGCGAACAAAGTCGCGGGGGACAGCTAGTATTAAATAATAATAATTGAACTAAAACACCAAAGTATGAATCATGAAGGTCACAGTTATTCCCAAGCCAGTAACAAACAATCAAAATCATACAATCAATATAATACTTATTTATCATACTAATAAACCTTTTTAGAGATAGGTAAGCACTTCTGAAACTAACAAGTGTTCCAACGAACGAAGCCTAGAGAGATTATTAAGCTTCTAAGTGCCTGTTTATGCTACTTGAAGCCAATACAAACGTTTTTTGAGTTTTTGCTCGTACACAAATTGCGACAACGTTCATACGAAGTACTAAAAAGTTACTCTTGTAAATAAATTATGGAAATCTAAGGCGTTTCCGTGAGCATTCCATGTTTCGTAATGAATCCTTTCCACATAAAACATACGTGCTCTCTAACTAAAGTGAGTAATAAAACATGGCCAACATTTTTTCCTAAAAAATGGGAATAAAGAAGGAAAAGCGAACACACAGGGTCCTTTGGGATGTAGTTTGATGGGGTCACGTGCGGAAACTTTTTCGGGTATTTAGCAAAAGGGCAGCTTTCCACGAATTTAACTCAAATTGAATTATATGATGCAGAAGTGCTTGAGACTCAAAAGCTTTTGATGGCATTGGCGCAACAAAAACTGCTCAAAACCACTCGATTTTTTATCCTGTTTTTCTTGGTGACGAAAATTCGAATTCCCCATTCGATTGTTTCAAACTGAACCCTATAGCTATCAAACGGATTGCTAAGTTTAACGAACACTTTGAACATTACGGAACAAGTCTACAGAATGTTAGTCTACAGGATGTTTCCCAAATAGAATTTAATTGTAACACCCGCAATGAGATTCGCCTCAATTTATTTTTACAACACAACAATCTAGCCACTAAGGTACAAAACGAAATGTAAAAGTTTACAACCCCTTTATTTGGCACGTAATAAAGTTTTACGATATGGCATTTACTTAACGCATAAGTTGACCCTACCGTGAACCCCGGTTACAAAAGTTTATAATTTAATTACAACGCCCTTAGGAGTCGTTAGACAGAGCTCTGCATTCCAAACGTAGGTTTGAACTTCTATCAGATGAAAGTATAATAATGTTCCAAACTCTGTATCAGTATGGACGCTCTGGACGCATTTATTAACATGCTTGATCAAATCCTGTTGAAAATTTAGGAATAATAAATAGAGTAATAATTTTGTGGAATATAGGCCAACGGGCTTATAGTTAAGCCTATGCTTCTTGGTTACTTTTATCCAATAATAATAAAGTCTATTGGTCGAGTGGCTGAAAGTTTGTTTTAAATAAGTCATCATTAATACGAAAATAAATAATGTTTGGTTATGATGTACTACTACCAATATAATATCATGAACTAACATCTGAAGACCTCCGTGGTTGAGTGGTGTAGGTACACACGGTTTTTGAGGTGTCGCTAGCTCTGCTCAGCTCTGGATTGATCCTCGGACGGTTCAATCTAGAAAACCGCTTTTTTACATTTCCTCAAGTGTAAGTCCTTGTGGCGCGTTCGTTGTCTCTGATTTCATAAAAGTGCTTTTGCTACTTACTTTAGATTCAGAGCAATGTAGGTATATGTAATTTTGTCCACATGTGTGTCAGAAGAGTAGTCGCAACAAGTGCAGATACTTAATGAGAAAACAATTTGTATCGAATCGTGGAAAAACATTAAGCACACAATATGCATGGAAGACGTACATGTTTTTATACTATTAAAACATTGGTGAATGTTATTTTGTTGTAACAAATCTCTAAAGTACAAACAACCACACTCAGACCTCAAGAATGTTTATTCTGTGCAAACATCTGGACCGTGGCCATTAGCACTAACAGACGAGAGCTTAGCCAGTCTGTTAATCGGGTATTTTACCAACCCCAACTCAAGTGCTACTATCCGACTGAGTTTTCCCATTTTGTGTAGTATAGCTATAGGTACAACATTTTAAATATATTTAAAAAATCGAACAACTGTTTCGTTTTTAAAAGTTTTATAATTATTCTTTTATTTTTACGAAAAGTTACCGGTAAGTATTAATTTATAGCCAGCCAGTTTTTACAAGTTTCCTTTTAAAAGGAATTGGCAAATTATTCAGCCTACTTAACAAAGTTTAACACTGCTATCGGGTTTCAAAATTAATGAAGGAATTATTTTTAATTTTAATCATACTATCAAAAGTCTTCCCTTTAAGTTTTTCTCCTAAAAATGGTCTGGCACTTAGAGTAATGCCTTTGCGAGTAATAAATCTTACAAACAAAACTTGACGGAAAATTCTAGTGTATAAATTAAGTTGAAGTTTCCATTGTATAAATTATGGAGATCGTTCGACTAATATTATCGGTGCTAAAGTTATGATCCTTTTGTTGATCGGCTATTTAGTTATTTGTTTCTTCAAATAAATCTTAGGCGGATTTGAAATTAATTAAGTTTTCTAATACCGACAAAAGCCGACGAATCATAAACATAATAGAAATATCTAAAATTATATTATTATTAAAAATTGAATTTACAATAAAAAAAATACGATTATAAAAGTAATTCCCGTCATTCGGTAAAAAACAGCTATCTGATCGAATATTCTATTTTAACGTTCTTAATTCGCTCATCAATCTTTGTAATTGGAATCCTTCGAGTCTTAAATACGCCTGCAAACTTAACAAATCTTTTACAGAGAAAATATTGTTGTCATCAATCGTACCAACCTTACCAAACGAATGATTGCTATAGTTCAGAGTTTAAACGTTAATTAGCAGACACAAACACACCGCATTAGGGTCGGTATGTTGGCAACATTACTTACTTGTTCATTGGGCAGGAGTGGTGTAGCTGTACGCAAATGGTCACATTCACTCTCGCGTCGACCACGCAGCTGAGCCCTGAAGGGAGAAATGCTTTATTGTATTGCCGTTTACTGACTGCACGCCGTGTTTCGAGTTCAGAAGTTTCAGTTTCAATGAACAAGACAATAAACTGAATTTATATTTTAGTCAAGCAGGTGGATCTAGAACAATATTACATTGACCAAAGCAATAATTTTATTATACCTACTGGTAAAATAATTTAACTTTAAGTTTATCTACACTTAGGTTTATACCTATAGGTAGGTAAGTATTCTCTATATGGACCAAAACCAGAACTTGTGATATAGACATAGATTAGGCTTTAGAACCTTGAAAAACCTAAAAAAACCCATATTATTATAAGAGGTTAACTTAGAATATGAAAAAAAAACTTTTCATGAATCAACCTCAAATGAGTCTTACCAATGGATATATTATAACCTATTTGTTTATATTAGTGACTCATACATTGCATAATTTATATTCTTAAACTTCTGCTATCCACCAGACGCACAAATGGTTTTTCGACAAGAAACCTCACATTTTCATGTGTGAACAGTGCGCTTGCCACTAAACTTGCTAAATAACCAACCATTTTAGCGCAGCACGGGATGCGGCGTGTTAGAACTTTAAATACCTGACCAGCACTGAAACGTATTGTAAGCACTTATGGTGCATTAGAAGACGAAGTTATTAGTGCTTATAAGTGTTCGCCTAATGGAAAACGTCTGCTTGCGCTTGGCGTGCGTAATTGCTATTAGAAATTGTTCAGGAGTTCTGCAGGTGAGAAAATAAAACATTTTTGAAAGGACAGTAATTTGACAGGAGTTGAAATTGTTTTGTTATTGCTTGGAAGTGGATACGTATATATTTTTACTAGCTGTTTTCCGCGGCTCCGCCCGCGTGGATGTCAGATATCGCGGCAAAAGTAACCTATGTCCTTTCTCAGGCTCTAGACTATCTTTGTACAAAATTTCATTTAAATATCGGTTCAGTTGTTCGGCGCGAATTCGCAATAGACAGACAGACTGAGTAATTTTAGCATTTATAATATTAGTAAGGATTAGTAAGAGTAGTCATAGTTTAAAGATTAGGTGTATCTTTTTGTTGTAAATGCAAAGAGGTTTAAGATGATAGACAAAACTATTTTCTTTAATATTATTCCTTAATAGTTTTTTTTACTGAAACCGCATTTTTAAAACGGATATAAGCCACATAAACTTCCATGTAGGAACATAAAAATTATACAACCCTGTAATAACATTATACAATTTTGAGAGCAATATTTAATTTTATGGTGTGGAAAAAGCCCACCCCATGCGGAGCTCCCTTAGACAATGGTATGATTTGTAACCCAGACAGATATCATCTTAGAAGAAAATTCTCATCTACAAGGGCCGTGTTAGAGTAAACATTATTCTAGCCCAGTCATATTAGGGCTTTCACCTCGGAATGAAAGATAATAAGCTGCAAATTGGTATGAACCTTTGTTTTGTCATTCTAAATGTTGTCTCAAAAGTCACAATCGTTATCGTGTCCGCGTCTCAAGATATTCAAGGTCAAAGGTCACAAAAATCGGTTTTTCGCGAATATCTGGCTTCCTATCGGTTAAATGAGATTTGCATTTATTATAAAAGTTGTAGGCTATAAAATTCCCTACAACTTTTGTTTAAACTTTTTTTTCATACGACCAACCGTTTTGAAGGTAGAGCGCGAAGTGCACATCGTACAGTCATATACGGCCTAATGCAAGGTCAAGCGTGAGTTATGGTTATCAGTACGTTATAAAGTCAATTATTTACTTGGAAATTATAATTATTAAACAATGCCTATTATTTATGTACTAACTATTAATTATTTATATTTAATTAAAGTAAGTAACTTGATTATTTATATATAATTATTCATATTTAACTATTTAAGTATAAAATATTATTAATTCTGGATTATATATTTTAGTTTTATTTTAAGTTAAAATGATAGTAAGAGTATATATTTTACACATATTTTTATTTATTATTAAATACGGCATAATATACATTTATCAAAATGTGAGTTCAAATATCAAAAGTATCTTTGTTGATTTAAATTGTAATGAAATTGGAAATGGAAGCTAATTATCTTCTTCTTCTTCGTCGTCAACAACAATTTCAAACTAACGAATAATCTTGACTCATACAAAGTGGAGAGAGTGGCCTTGAATACTATAGAACGTCTGTCCCGGCAATGAATAGAAAAGGGCATAGGGTAGGGACAAGTATTTCCAGGTATATAAGTATTGAGAAATTTACGCGTTTTAAAGAAAAGATATATAATGTCGTGTTAACTTAAAATAAAACTAAAATATATAATCCAGAATTAATAATATTTTATACTTAAATAGTTAAATATGAATAATTATATATAAATAATCAAGTTACTTACTTTAATTAAATATAAATAATTAATAGTTAGTACATAAATAATAGGCATTGTTTAATAATTATAATTTCCAAGTAAATAATTGACTTTATAACGTACTGATAACCATAACTCACGCTTGACCTTGCATTAGGCCGTATATGACTGTACGATGTGCACTTCGCGCTCTACCTTCAAAACGGTTGGTCGTATGAAAAAAAAGTTTAAACAAAAGTTGTAGGGAATTTTATAGCCTACAACTTTTATAATAAATGCAAATCTCATTTAACCGATAGGAAGCCAGATATTCGCGAAAAACCGATTTTTGTGACCTTTGACCTTGAATATCTTGAGACGCGGACACGATAACGATTGTGACTTTTGAGACAACATTTAGAATGACAAAACAAAGGTTCATACCAATTTGCAGCTTATTATCTTTCATTCCGAGGTTGACCCCTTTTTTTACCTAATATGACTGGGCTATTCTTTTTATTCTACAATAGCTCCTGTGCATTCAGGCGGTTTTATTAACGTTATTTATTACTCTTTCTTCGTCGCGATTATCTAAAACGCTTTTTTTATTACGTTTATTTAGTAAATTAGGGTAGAAGTGGCTATTAAATATCTATTGGTTTGTACATATTTTTGTCCTTTGCGGCGTTTAATTACGTAGACTGATGTTTTACCGAGTTGGCTTATAGAAATATGACTAATATTATTATCAACATTTTCCGTAGTCAGTTATTACATATTTTATAATTCTTAGATACTAACAGTTTAATTACCAAAATGTTAGTACCTATTTACTATTGTCACATTATCACATCACCATAATACCCACATTACTATTCGCAAAATAAATGCAAATGCTGATAAGTTCCCTTATTTTTTTTGAACTATTCCACATTTTTAACTCTATTTTACCTTAACAAAAATAGAACTTATTATTTTAATTATTTGTTACGCATTAACGCATGCGGAGCGAATATTTGTAATTAAATACAAATAATAGAAGGAAAAACTTAAACCTCAGGCAGGACTCGAACCTGCGACCACTGGCTTGACGCGCCAGTCGCTTTACCAACTAAGCTACCGAGGTCACTACCTGGAAGTTTAAATTTTGCCTTCTATTTTTATTACGTCTTTTAGGGCGACGTATGCGACATCTAGTGAACCAACCTTACGGTTTGGCCTTCACCGACACTGATTAACAATCTGTTAATTCAGATGTCCGAGAGATGATGCAGCCCAATACTTATTATTTTAATTATTTGTTACGCATTAACGCATGCGGAGCGAATATTTGTAATTAAATACAAATAATAGAAGGAAAAACTTAAACCTCAGGCAGGACTCGAACCTGCGACCACTGGCTTGACGCGCCAGTCGCTTTACCAACTAAGCTACCGAGGTCACTACCTGGAAGTTTAAATTTTGCCTTCTATTTTTATTACGTCTTTTAGGGCGACGTATGCGACATCTAGTGAACCAACCTTACGGTTTGGCCTTCACCGACACTGATTAACAATCTGTTAATTCAGATGTCCGAGAGATGATGCAGCCCAATACTTATTATTTTAATTATTTGTTACGCATTAACGCATGCGGAGCGAATATTTGTAATTAAATACAAATAATAGAAGGAAAAACTTAAACCTCAGGCAGGACTCGAACCTGCGACCACTGGCTTGACGCGCCAGTCGCTTTACCAACTAAGCTACCGAGGTCACTACCTGGAAGTTTAAATTTTGCCTTCTATTTTTATTACGTCTTTTAGGGCGACGTATGCGACATCTAGTGAACCAACCTTAAAACGTGGTGAAGGCCAAACCGTAAGGTTGGTTCACTAGATGTCGCATACGTCGCCCTAAAAGACGTAATAAAAATAGAAGGCAAAATTTAAACTTCCAGGTAGTGACCTCGGTAGCTTAGTTGGTAAAGCGACTGGCGCGTCAAGCCAGTGGTCGCAGGTTCGAGTCCTGCCTGAGGTTTAAGTTTTTCCTTCTATTATTTGTATTTAACTAACAAATATTCGCTCCGCATGCGTTAATGCGTAACAAATAATTAAAATAATAAGTATTGGGCTGCATCATCTCTCGGACATCTGAATTAACAGATTGTTAATCAGTGTCGGTGAAGGCCAAACCGTAAGGTTGGTTCACTAGATGTCGCATACGTCGCCCTAAAAGACGTAATAAAAATAGAAGGCAAAATTTAAACTTCCAGGTAGTGACCTCGGTAGCTTAGTTGGTAAAGCGACTGGCGCGTCAAGCCAGTGGTCGCAGGTTCGAGTCCTGCCTGAGGTTTAAGTTTTTCCTTCTATTATTTGTATTTAATTACAAATATTCGCTCCGCATGCGTTAATGCGTAACAAATAATTAAAATAATAAGTATTGGGCTGCATCATCTCTCGGACATCTGAATTAACAGATTGTTAATCAGTGTCGGTGAAGGCCAAACCGTAAGGTTGGTTCACTAGATGTCGCATACGTCGCCCTAAAAGACGTAATAAAAATAGAAGGCAAAATTTAAACTTCCAGGTAGTGACCTCGGTAGCTTAGTTGGTAAAGCGACTGGCGCGTCAAGCCAGTGGTCGCAGGTTCGAGTCCTGCCTGAGGTTTAAGTTTTTCCTTCTATTATTTGTATTTAATTACAAATATTCGCTCCGCATGCGTTAATGCGTAACAAATAATTAAAATAATAAGTATTGGGCTGCATCATCTCTCGGACATCTGAATTAACAGATTGTTAATCAGTGTCGGTGAAGGCCAAACCGTAAGGTTGGTTCACTAGATGTCGCATACGTCGCCCTAAAAGACGTAATAAAAATAGAAGGCAAAATTTAAACTTCCAGGTAGTGACCTCGGTAGCTTAGTTGGTAAAGCGACTGGCGCGTCAAGCCAGTGGTCGCAGGTTCGAGTCCTGCCTGAGGTTTAAGTTTTTCCTTCTATTATTTGTATTTAATTACAAAAATAGAACTAAAAATGTCCGCCACAAAGGACACTCGACACGTGATGTTCCTTGATCGAACTCGATCGAACTAGTTAGCCATGTTCTAAAAGGCCAAGCTTTAAATAATACCTGACAAAATTAAACATTCCAAATATCATCTCTTTTTGTATTTCGAACTCATTTTTGCGAAACACACAAAACAAGATTCAGATCTTCTTTTGTCTTTTATCGTTCGAATAATGAAAAAACAAGACAATCGTCGGAATTACCTTCATTGTGTCTCTGTAGTGTTTAGCGGTGTGCGTTACAAATGTTTAGTGTTTACTGTGAAATTTAACTACTTAAGTCGCTTGTTTGTGTCTTTGATACCCGACACGTTTTAGCATGAGGTTTTATGTTGATGTCACTGTGGGTAAGAATAGGATTCGTGGAGTTTATATAGCTTAAGACTAAGTAATCTTTTAATACGTACAAAAACAATTGAAATGTAGTTTTCTAAAACGATCTTCTTCTGTTTATGTATCTTTGATAGTTATTTTCGACTTATAATCTTACTTTGGAAATTGATTTATAGATCCACTCACACACAAAAAGAACTGAGTAATTCTAAACTTAGATTATACAATCAAATAATTTATTGATTGTTAACGGTTGATACTGTCACAGATTTCATCAAAATTAGAGAGACCCTTTTACAACCATTACGAACCCCAAGCAACTTAACTATACATAAATTCAAACCCCCATTGCTAATATTTTGAGTGCGTCACGTGTACCGATTGGACACGCAAAACAAACTCCATTGCTAATAGTGACCCGCGTCCAGTTCCCCTGACCACCCTTTGTGTTTTATATAATCATCTTCCTGTGTTAATAGTCAGCTGCACGCATACATATACGTAAAGTGCGACTACACGAAATGTATCGGAGTCATACTTAATAGAGATGTTGACTGGTACAAAAAGTAAAAATCTATTTAGTCAAAACATTTCAAAATAAAAAAATATTACACGTATTTTTTACTCTTAAAAAATAACTAAATAGTAAGGAGTTGAAGCGAATGAAAATTAAGGAGTACCCGGGTGCTAATCATGATGTTACACAAATCGTAAGACATCGTGTCGTCATGCGATATTTCTAGGTAGGTTAGGTACCTACGTAAAAAAAGACAAAATATATGTTGTATATTTCATACTAATCTACCTGAGGGACATTAAAAAAAATTGTCGACAGCGAAGACGTTTAAATTTTAAAACGATTAATTAAGCTTTTTGTTAAAGAACGCTTAACTTAAAGCAGATAAGGACAGAATAAGTTCGATATGACATAACAAAATATACAAAAAAATAATTACTGACTTGCATACGAGTCACCATAAAACAAAGTCAATACGAGTCACAATGTAATAACTTTCTAATATTGGATCCAAGCAAGACACAATATCTATTGTAAGCTATTATTCTATTGTCTCTATACCTGCAGAAAGTTACGGGTTAATGAATTGAACATGCACTATACAAGGTGAGCTTTTTCTCATTGTACAAACGCAAACTAAGACCTCTATATCGGTTATAAAAACGATTGGTATCAAAACTTAAACAAGCAAACAAAAAAATACTCAACTGTCAGTACTATTACCGTAAAACTCTTACGGCTACAGTTTTGAAATTCAGTCTCTTTTTCATTTGTTTTTTGAGTTTTTTTATACCAAGCGTGTGTTTAACCGATATAGAAGTCATAGTTTTGGTTTGAACAACAAAAAAAAACCTCAACTTGTTAGCACTGTACTGAATATTCTCTACTTTTTTTTACTTATTTTTTTTTTTATTGTACTTACCTTTCCTGATAAATCGAAAGTGAACAGCTAAAACAAATAAGGACTGGCGTCCAAAAACTAATTTCGTTGCTAATAATAGCAAAATGACCGGGTCCACTCCCTTACCCTCCGTATTGTCAATTAATTAATTATCCCCGTCCGATGGACCGGCGGATTTCAGCTGCATGACTCCCAAATTCATTATCGAAATTGATGATTGACTTTGATCATATCCATTACAGCGAAGTAGAAGGTGCAACGGTTACGTAGATTTTATGTGACGTGCGTGTTGAATTTGTAATGTAAATTAATGTATGTTAATGAACTTTGCTAGCTTATTTATCATATTTTTATGTATTTATGTTTTAATAGACAGTGGATGGTAGAATTATTAGCAGAGGGGTATAATAGGACCCTATTGTATTTAATTGCTACTTTGCTACGTTTTTTTCGCTTTCAGAAGACTTGTTTTAAGTATTTTTGTTCACATTAGATTTTCTTGATGTAAACAAAAATACGGAATGTATTGATATATATTATTTGCAAATCTTACTAATTAGTACCTATGGAAAAGCCTCAAATGATGTCAGTTTGCTTAATTATTAAACGATTGAATTGATTTCTGAGAAGTCATTCAAAACTTCTTACAACTTCCCTCCAAACTTAGACCATTAGAGTTTGCAAAACATAATACGATCGAGAGTTGATAATAACATAATTTCCGTAATTTGAACAAATTATCTTTTGTTTTATTTTCATAATTAAAAGTTATCGATGTTATAAATAAATTGGGGGTCCATTTATTTAGTTCATGATCAAGTACCTTATATTGTATGTCAACATAATAATAAAATTTTAAGATTGCATATTTTGTATATAACCTACTTTTGAAAAATCGTCATGGTAATATTATCTAAGTATGTTCATGATGTTTAACAAAAACATCTACTATTACCACAAACATGATGAAAAACATTGTTTTTCACTTTACAGCTTTCTAAACAGGTATAAAAAGTGAATGTGTCCGTGGAGTCAGAATAAAGTATTTATTAAGGGCGGCATCGGGAAGGGTCCCGTTGATGTCACAGTCCTAAGGGACGTCCGACCTTAGGCTTTGTTTTTATGATATACCTATAAATAAACGGACAGAATTTCATTATTTTAGTAAATATAGCTGATCTTGTTTGTTGAGGGATTCGAATCGCTCATTGAAACGTTGCTTTATAGATTTGTACGTTTATACAGGTGGTATTTCAGCCGATATTTTTCGTTGACGTTATTGTTACAAACTACCAAACTGTTTTTCTTTTATTCTATTTTGCAGCCGGCAAAATAATTTGTACACTCGAATTCAGCAAACAATCAGGTACATTACAGTATCGATTATCGGTGGAAAATAAATAGCACCTATCTTAATTAATTCATGGAAATAGCACACTGGCATACACAACAAAACGCTTGTGATAAACCCTATGATAACTCAAATAAAAACAAGAAAAATATTTAAGTAGAACTGTAGATAAAGAACCGAAGATACACCAAAATCTTGGCCGACACGTCTAAATCTATTCCCAACTCGCTTGACCTGCAATTCACCCATACGTTCAACATTTACAGCCCCATATACTGTGCAACATCCCATAAGTTCGGGAACATCCCCTAACCGCTCCTAATAACGTTCTAAGCACAGTGAAGCTGCGCCAGAGGTGAACGACCTCTCTCGGGACACCTGCTGATGTTATTGACAACAAAACTGTGTTGTTTCTTTTATTTCCCTCTTGGTAACGGACACAAGTGAGATTGTTTTGTCGGTTTCTGTAGTCCGTAAGAAACTTATTGTGATGAGTCTGTTGCAGGTCTCGCACACCCTAAGTAGTTATTACTTTGAGGTTAAGTCAATGTATGAAGTAAATAATAAAAATAAATGAAAATTTTTTTGAAGTGAAACTTCTTTAGGCGCATGAGGGTAAAATTTTTACAGATGAAACGTCACGCCGGTTTGCAACGGAAGTCAATTTTTTATGATAATTGGTTTGAAGGTTAGGTAGTTTTAATATTTACAAATAACATGTGGTATTTCAACTTGCCACTCGTCATTTGATAATTTAATAAATCATTTACCATAAAATAAAAATATTTCATAAATTCGCTTTTCTAAATTTTGAATTCAAAAACAAAACTTAATTAATAATTTCTAATATTGACAAAAAACACGTGGCATTTTTATTTACAATTCGTCATTTGAGATTTCAATAAATCATTGTGCATAAAATACTAATAACAATATTTCATAAATTCTTTTGACGAAATTTTAATTTAAAAATTGGAATTTCTAGAGTTATCATTAATTTACAAAAATTTTGTATATATTTAAATTGGATTAGGTATTTTTAATATTTACAAAAAATCACGAGGAATTTTAATTTAATATTCAACATCTGAGATTTGACTATATTATTTTTCAAACAATATAAAATAAATTTATTTTAATAATTCTCTTTAATTATTTTTATTATTAAATATTAATTTCAAATAACTTTTCATTTTCAGATTGCAATGCCAAAAAGAAGTTTCACTTCTGACATGTGTACTTTGTACGCACGCATGTTTTTTTTTGAAAATATTTTATTCACCTAAAAATAAAATAAACTCCAGGTAAAATCAATACCTACTAATCAAGAACCCACTTTTTTTTAATATAGGGAATTTAATCCCTGTATCGAGGTTTTACAAACATTCAATTCACATGTAACACAAATAACACTCAGACATGCTTGGGCCAGTCAAATGTTTGTCCCATGCGGGAATCAAATCCGCAACACGTGCACGGTGTTAATTGGCGTGGTGACCTATACCACTAGGCTATCCGTGCAGTCGATAAAGGTTCCTCATAAGTCAACATTCAATTTTGAACTTATGAGCATAAGTTATTTTTAAATACTTATCTTATGATTGTATCCAATTTTGTTATTGGAAAATAACAAAATTGGATACAGGTATATATATATAACAAGTAGGTACAGAACGGGCTTCAAAAGATGCGCGAACTATTAGACTTAAGTATCGCCGCTCGGTAAGGCTTTGTATTCTCCAATGTTAATCTTCTTGATACTTTCATCCTTCAAAGTAATATAAAAATAACATGATCAAAAAACAGGATCCTCACAAAAATCTGTCTGTATCACCGCCGTTGTAATGCACTCCGTTATTTTGTATTATACTTCAATTTTATTTTATGTTGATCCCGAGCTCCCAAAAATGGCTGCTAAGGGAACAGTAAAACCACGGCTTACATCGCGTTTTGCTAACCTGGCTTTTCGAATATAAAGAATTCATGGCAAAGAGAATTTTTGAGGTAAGACACACTTGGTTGTGAATTTTATCTTTATGCGACTCAAACGTTGGTTTTTATTCACTGATGTTTGAATGTAACTGCAAAGAGTTCTCGTACCTGCTTCACTTCACGAAACATTTATGTAGTCACATACTGGTGTTATGGAATCTTTTTGATGTTCATGAATTATAAAATATTTATGTCATAATAAAGTAAATGTTTGAATAGCAACTTCAACACACAATGTAGTTAATCAACCTTATCTTACTTTGGCGTATAAAATAGTTAACTACAGTACAGTCACGGTTTAAATGTAAATATAAATAAAATGTCAACTTCTAAAAGGCCAAAAGTGGAAATTATGATATTAAAAAATTATAACTTAATTTTTGTAATCAGATTATGTTTTTATTGAACCATTCAATCATTTTTAAACTGTAATATAAAAATGTTCCTGATTAACCAATCAGCAATCAGAAACTAGAGTTTGTATTCGGTAGAGACGGATTTTTGGTCCTGAAAGTTATGGCACAATTTTGTTCCGAACACATATATAGCTTTTTTCTTTTTCGGACATATAGATTTAGCCTTCCTGCAATCTGTTGCTTGACCAGATTAAAAAGGTCACTAGTTTATATTAGAGGGCAACAGAAATCATACACCATAAAAAAAATCAAAAGAAAGTATAAGTATATTTATGTAGTAGATATCTAACATCTGTTTTCCTTCAAGTTGATGTCATTCCAGGATCCAAGCTATAATATTATCATTTCTTATCACCTGTAAAAATACATCAACAATTCATAGAAAGGATGTCATTATTATTAAGGTAACACGAACGAACGACGTGTGAAGGCAACCGAAAGCCTGGATGTCCATTTTCAGGTACCGATCTCACATAATATTAGAATAAATCCTCTCCACAGGACCCGTGAGACGGACGGGCCGGCCTATTTAGTCCCAAGCACGCAATACATAGGAACCGAGATTGCAGAGGATTCCCAAAACTCTCCTCGTTTTAGCAGAAACTGGGTTGAGACGGGTAAAACGTACATATGTACTACTTCGTTTAAATTCTTGCTCACTCTTTAGGCGACCCGACACTTAGAGCACCTTTGAGGAATGGCGGGAATGCTGAGTTGGTGTTTACTAAACATTCGTTCTGAAAGAGGATGTTATGAGACAAGTTGCAAGAAAAATGTTTATTTTTAGATCTTCAGTAACATTTGTAATTATATTAATATATATACTGGCTACTGGGTACTTCACGTCGATTCTGTAAAGTTCAAACAACAACTCGCTTCTCACATCGCTATTCACTCTCACTTCGCATAAGGTTCAAAATGACCTTGATTTCGATCGGATTCGAGTGCGAAGTGAGCGTCGAAGTGACAAGAAAATTACCTTACTGAATCCCACTTCTTAGTTCATCTCATACTTTATCAGTCAAAATGTCACGTCAAATTAGTTCAACTCGCTGACACGCTCGCAAGTGAAGCGCTAGTGTACATTCGAATTATCAACCGAGTTTTTGGAATGCCAATCAAGAAACTTACAGCGGATTCAGATTCGAAGTTTAGAATGAGGTCTTACAGAATCACACCGCAAGTTTTTTGTCATATAATGTTATATTGTTGACATGTAGAGCCTTATAAACAACAAAGATTTATTGCTTCTAACCATTTACAAATCTGTAAATTTTAGACCATCTGATATATAAATAATGCATTGCAGTAAATATATTTATTCATACAGATGACCGAAACAACGCGAACAACTTCGCAGGTATAGCTTGTCTTCTTATATGTAAGAATGATTTGCTGTTCGTTAGTCTCACTAAAACTGGAGAACGACTGGACCAATTTGAATAATTAATTTCTGTTACGTTCCTTATGATAAGTGCATGGTTTGTAGAAATAAAAAAAGTATGGAAATATTTTGAAAACCTCACACCACCCGTGCAAGGCCGGGGCGGTCAAAATCTCTATTCTAAAATAATTGTAATATTTTTTTAAAACTATGTATCTTAGTATATAATTGTACGCATGAATTTGTAGTAGGTATAGGACGTGTATCAAAAAACAAAATTCACCAAGAGTCAGGAAAAATGAACTGAAGCGTAAAATCGAAAATGGCGTACGTCGTACAACCCCTAAATCGTTTGCCACTAAATCATATTCACTATGAAGGTCCGGATAACACTGTAAATATTCTTTATGCATTTATTGTGCTGTGGTAATGCACACAAATCTTCTGTTATGTTACATCGCAGCAGGGTGTATGTTAGGTATCGATTTAGGGTTTCTCGTCTTTTCTTATGAAATCTAAATAATTTTCACTTATCATTTAGCCCGGTATTACCAACTGGAAATGCAAGTCTTACCTACCTCTTGCTATCTTGCTATGGTTCCAGGATGTCAGGTGAACCATGCGATTTTATTTATAATTTTTATTTCCCTTTTACTGCATTTACACAGGATAATAAACGTGAACATAAAAGACGTCACCTTAATAAAGTCTATGTAATATAATATCCCTATTAGAATTATCCCGTTTACGAGATTTCTCACCGTATTCATGACTCAGTTGGCGGGCAATGTCATCGCCGGGAAGGCCTATTAGTCATTGACTCATCTTATTTGCTTGTCATAAACAGTCCTCTACCTACTTAATTGAAAAATTGCTAGACCTCACAGCTTCATAGCGCCATAAGACAGTATTTAAGGAGAATTACGTAGATTTAGTATCAAGTGACAGTTAGTTAACTGAGTTTTATTAGTTTGCTGTTTATTAAATAATTGCGAAACGGAGTAATTTGTTTTGTAAAATTGTTGGACGACGCAGTGGCAGTGAACATTTGCAAATGTTTGCGCGTGCCATCTCCGCATGCAATTAATATTTATTTAACCTAGAATTTTTGAGTGAGCTAGGTCAAACGATAGATTGTAAAAATAGAAGTGTTAGTCTGAATATCTATTTTTATCCGATATTAAAAGATTCCTTTTTGTGCCTAGATATAAAAAAATAATTATTTTCTCATCGATTCCTGCATCATAACTATTTTGTTACCTTAACTCTTATTATTTACTTAATTAACTTTACTTCACAAAAAAAGATCAGCAGTGCTCACACAAAAAAGAAATAAAATAAATAATATAATACGTGCATTTCCTAAGTGTTGTAACAAGATCGTAAAATTTAAAGAAAGCAACAAACGCCTGTAAATTTAATTACAAATGTCGTGAGCCGAGAAATTCCTAACTCAGTGGGATTCAAACATCCGCTTTTACTTAATTTATGACCGATTCGTTTTCGCTAATTAATTTCAACTCTTATCCAATACGCTTAATTGGAGTTACAGAGTTTGTTCCTAATTTATCAGCAAGTTTAATACTACCGCAATGAGTTTGCAACTGGAATTCCACGGAAATTTAACAAAACCGGTCTCCCTTTTTGTTTTACAAGCTTTAATAAGTGTTTTTCTATTGCAAGATGTTTTTACAACCGTATTTCAATTAGCATAATTAATTACTATTAGCGATGAATTTAAATGTGAATGGATGGAGAGGGAGAGAAAGGCCAAACAAGAATTGGATCGATTGCTTAAAAGAAGATATGAATGAAAAATCTGTGAATGATACCATGACGAGTAATATAGTAATAGAAAAAAAAATTGCGCCGACCCCAAATAAATTGGGATAAGGGCAGGAGAAAGAAGAAGAATAACTATAGAAAAGTTTGTGAAACTAAGATCTTTAAGATCAACCCCGAATACTGAAACGCAACTTAACTTTAAGACGTTCTTAAATGTCTATCTGTCGCTACTTCACACCTTAAACTGACAGAGACAGCATGAGACTTAACGGCGATTTAAAACTAATTGACGTTCCATTATTCGGCCATAAGACATTCTTTGGCAATGCCTAGTTAAAATGCATGCGTGAAAAAACATAGTTGAGGAATACATTAATATGAGAAAATCTTAAGGAAAAGATTGTGACGGTTTTAACGAAATGCCTTCATAACCCAACGGTGGGTTAGTGGCACGAAGACGTATGTTATTATAACGTCAACCCATATCACGTAGCTGCTTCGTAAGTGGGATATTTTATTATGACAGCCCTTTGTATCCTCCATAAGATAAATGCCCTGTACATAGTTAACTGAAGAAACGGACTGACATCGTACAGAAACACAAAGCCATACAAAATGGAGGTTTGTCGATCATTTATTACGAAGGTCAAATTTGAGGAGCCTTTTCTTTCAATCTTTTATCGTTCAATTCTAACCTTTTACGTATATTTTGAACCGAATACTTTCGCTTCTAAAGATGAACTCGCACATCTTAATATGTTATGTTAAGTTTGCTTGCATTGTTTAGGGGCGTGTTGGTCTAGTGGTTAGTGGCCCTAACTGCTAAACCGGAGGTCGTGGGTTCGATTCCCACCCAAGACGAACCTTTGTGTGATAAGCACGATCATTTGTTCTGTGTCTGGGTGTAATTAATCTATAATATGTATGTATTTAGAAATATATAAGTATGTTTATCAGTTGTCTGGTTGCCAAAGCACAGACTCTGCCTAGTTTGGGATTATTATTATTCAATTACGTCAGTTTACATAAATGTAGAGTAAATGAGAGAAAAAACCAGCAGTACATGTGACCCAGTTCTTTTTGTCTCCTTTTAATTCACCTTTCAAGATATTTCCTTTATTCATAATTACAACTATATTTCAGTCCATACTAGAATGTAGGTTGTAATTATTTTTCAGCGTTACCTGCAAACACTGCTCATAAAGAAAACCGTTGCCTGTTTTAAAGCCAGCTACTGCGTTTTGTCTCAAGTAGAGTAGAGCCGCTGAAAGGAAATTCAACCGTTTATTTATATGCTGAATTCGTTTTAGGGTCCCGTCAACCCTATCAATTGCTATTTACTATTTCTATATACTGTTTAGCAATAAAATAAATTATTATAGGGAAGGGGTGGTAATTTGGAACCCGCTGTTAATTTGGAACCCCTTAATATCTCAGAAACAGACAGCGACATCTGTTAAAAAACTATGCAATTACGTTGAACTGGTATTATAGAATGTATTCACTGCCACTAGCGCCAGTTTTGCATCGAGTTTGAACCTGTCATTCAAAGTTGAAATTTTATGTCACCGGCAAATGTTTTTTCTTTTATTCGTTTATATTGTCAAAAGTTTTTATTTTAGTCTAAAACTAATACAGTGGGTGTTAAGGGAAGTACTTTACGCATAAGTTCAAATTGTCACAGGTAAGTTTTAAGGTTTGTTTTAACGAGTTTTAGTTTTCTTAATTATTTGATAACATAGTAAGGTTTTGAATTTGGAACCCCATAGGTGCGGGTAATATGGAACCGGGTTCCAAATTACCCGCAGTGCATTAACATCACTTTTTTCCTGATTCCAGTCATGCCTCGAACTCAATTGTCACCAAAGCCGAAGTCGAAAAGAAAAACTTGGGCCAGGATTTATTTATTGACCGGATCTCCCTACAAACAGCAACTCGAGGAGTCAATCAAGTCTATAGCGCAGAGAGGAAGAGGCCGGGGAAGAGCTCGTGGACGTAGTGGTAGGCAGAGAACAGCAAACTCTTCTAGAACTCCTCCGAGCAGACAGGAATCTACATCATCGGATTCTCAATCATCAGTTTCTTCAGGTGACACTGTAGTGTCAGAAAATGCTACTGCACATGCCCAGCCCACAAACGAAGATGACGCTTGTTGCATTTTTTGCTCTGAAAATTACTCCAATGATCGACGTGGTGAAACTTGGATTCAGTGCTAATCATGTGGGTTGTGGGCACATATTGAATGCTCAGGATGCGACGCAGAATATTATATTTGTGATTTTTGTAAATAAATTTATTCCATACTTGTAATTTGGAACCCGGGTTCCATAATACCAGCACCAGAGCTCCGAACACATTTTTTTCAATTTTTCAATAAAGCAAATTATTTCCCTTAATGAGTGGTTTTATTTCGTTAATTCGTTCCTAATATAAAAGTTAATAAGTTTTTTAGTATATAAAATATTTTTTCGAAATGATTAGTTAAATAGTTTTTCTAAAATACTTAAGAAACAAAGTAGGGTTCCAAATTACCACCCCTTCCTCTACTAATTAATTTATTTTAAGGTAGTAAAATCTTAGGCAAGGGAATTTACAGGTCAGACTACATTGTCAGTTGTGTTTTTAAGAATTGATCAGTTTTTAGATGGATTAAAATTAATTACCTCTCTTTTTCAAGTCTAACCCCCTTTCATTAAGAACTTTATTACTCAATTCAAAGTACGAAAACAAAAAAACACTACGATGTCAGGTATCTTTAAGGACCTGAAAACTACTAAAGACTAGATCGGTCCCACCTGCCTAAAAGAAAAGCTAGGCATATTATAAAAGTAGGCAGGCCGTACCAAATATAAAACTTTGTGAATACCTATTTAATTTCCGGGTCCATTCCACGTAGCAAACTTTCACTGGACCGAGATTGAATAAAAATACAGCTTGTGCGTTCCTTTAAATCGTCCTGAGAAAGTTATTACGGTATAGTCGGAAGAAGAAAAGGTTAATGACTTGTACGTGTTGGGCTTCTTAAGTCGTACCTAGATGTCTGGAGTTATAGTTAGTAAATATATCTTAGAAGAGGGACGTACGACTCTCGGTTTTTCTAAGATTTCAGCAGATACTGTGTAATGAAAAGAAGTTTACGACTTACATTATGATGCGGAACGGATAAATGCCGAACTCCAAGTTTTGCGGCACAACTTATGAAATGCGCTTCTACACTTGCCTTACCTACTTATTCACTTAATTAAGAAGTTTATATGATACAGAATATAGGTACCTAATATCCTTCCTTTCAGGAAGACTGAATGCGATTAGACTTGCCTAAATTCCGTAACGAGTGAATTAAGACGACTAAACTAAGGCAACACGAAATAAGGCCTATATTCAGATTGTGTTTCAATTGTTTTGATAACTCATAAGGAATGAACGACATTGTATGCGATGATGAATTTGAGTTTTGAAGCAATTGACGACATATGCTGAAAACGTTTTAGTGGGGGGTGACGGAACCACGTCAACAGAATATATCCATCGGTGTCTTTTTTTGTTGACAAGCGAGTGGCATGCACTCCGAACTAAGGCATTTCATGGTATCAGTATTCCATTCCCGTATAGGGAGGGGACACGTTCCGTAGCATTTCATTACTGCATCCCTACTGGGCTGACTCGAGACATATCATGCGATATATTTTTAAAAAGATGTTGCACTTTTTGTTTTGTTCCTCATTTGGTTGGCACGCTTCGAGAATATTTTATGCTACTGAGTATGTTACAACTCCAATTCTAAGACTTAAAATAAAAAGACGTTTCGTCTTCCGCTTCACAATGGTTGTGAAATTTAAGTTATTAAGGATGCAATATTTAAATAAACAATAACAACACATGTTATAATTGTCTTATATATCTAAATGGCAATAATGTCTTTTCTTTATAACTTTAAATAAAAATTCAGAAAATTTACGATTTTACGTATCATCTAGTTATTGAAAATGTTGCTCTGCCTTGGGTAAATTCCCTGTACTAACGTTGTAGTTAAATGTACATTATAAGTGCAGTCTTATAAGTTTTACGTATCAGTTATTTTATTTCTGAAAAGCTATATATTTTAGCTCTTTAACTTTGCTCTTTTTCAACAATCTTAACAATCGCCTGTGTAAATCTGTTTTCGAAAAATATTTACTTCTTGCTAACACCAGATTAAAACGAAACCCTTTTCTAAAAGATAAAGGACAATCGCTGTTTCTACTTCAAGAGAATAGATCCATGCTTAACAGCACTGATCTCTATTCGTCGCACGTTTTCAGTTTTATTGGAATTAAGTTATACGGAACCCTTTACTTCCACCGACGTTTTGGTGGTATTACCGCGGATTACCACTTTCCAAAGGGTGTGACTCACAAACCGGAACAATGTAAAATAGACACATTTTACGTATTTATGGACCCCTAATCCTTATTACGTTGTGTAGATATTATATTTATTCATTCCGAAAATAAATCTCAATTTACGGGGATACCAATTGAAGGTAGCCCCCGCATTGTGATATTAATTTGTATTTAGAATTTAAAGGTCGAAAGTTCAAATTTGATTTATATATTAATAATGATTCAAAAATGTAAGATATTTTTTATTCAAAGTACAATTTTTAGGTTCGGTGTAGCACAATATTTAGGTTTCAATGAAATGTTCTGTAAAAAAAATTGGTTCTGTAAAGTCGGCTTGCGGACGATAATTTTACCTCATAACGTCACAAGCCGAACGCTTAGGCAGATTGTGCCTTTCTATCGCTTGTTCCGCGCTCTCGCTTGACACTTAACCTGACACATTTTCGTGCGTGCAGCCGGCTTTTATCGATTTATAGACGTTATCACGTCAAAAACTTTTTTGTTTTTGTTGATAGTTTCAGTTCGGGTTTGTATTTTAATAAATTTCATTTTGTTATGTAATTTTTAATGTATTCTTTAATTAATGTGACGATTCTTAAAAGAAATAAACTACGCGTCCAAACTACCTTTAAACATGTAGTATTGTATCAATCAAGCTTAATTATTTAGGTAAGCTTCTAATCACAATAGATACACGTTAAGCTAAGCGATTGACCTATTGTGTATTGCAAGCAGGTTACTATCATTCAATGGCTATCTAGATCAGGTTAAAGGTGACTATCATGTATTAATGAATACCTTATTAAACGGATCAATGTATATATTAATATATATAAACTGTGTATTAGATATTACTAAGTGATTCTGACCTGTAATATGATACTTTAAATATCCTTTTTTAAAACCTTCAGCCAAACTATGTGTTATATTAATATTGAATACCATACCAGCCTATCAATGTCCTAATTATTCACCATTCCTATTGCTGGGCACATGCCTCTTCTCATTAGTTAAGTAACGAGCATTGATCACCACGCTTGCTTATTGCGGGTTGGGACTTAGCAGTTTCAGATTCCAATTTTTAAAACTATGTATATGAAAAACAAGAAACAATCCGATGACCTTTTTTTAATTTCAAATTGCAAGCAAATAAGAACAGAAATAACGATACACATTGTTACTCAGCAAAGTTAGGAGATAAGGGTAGATAAATTTGAGACTTACGCAAAAGTGGCATGATAAGGGTCTGCCATGCTCATACAAAATTATAATAAGAAGTCTTAATATACCTTTAGATACATTTTGAATACAGAATTGCCTGCTTGTAAAATACACAATAAATGTAAATTATACCTACGTAAGGTAACAGACAAACGAATCGCAAGAGGGTGCGACGTTGTAATAAAATTGGTCGTACAGTCGTACTCGTAAACTATTGTGCGTTTTTATGATTCATCTCCAATGTTTGCTATGGCACTCACATGGGAAAGCGAGGAAGTACGCTCGCGTGCAAAAGGTATTTGTCATAAAACTTGTATTGTTTTAAAAGTATCCAGCTGAAGTATGATTACTTCATGAATGATGTATTCCGCATATTTTATTTTATTTCATTTTGACACTTTTATCTAAAGTATTGGCAAAATAGGTGCTTGTATAAATGCTCCAATTTTTGTGATGGTTATCATTTGAACAACATACGTATTCGTTTAAAATATAATACCGTAATATCAATCCTAAATAAGCCCATTGAGAGATTTTCATAGCAAAAAATATTAATTTATCTGAATGTCCAATAAACTGAAATGTAGAAAAAATATTTGAATCAATTTAATCGTTTTTTTTTTGTGAAGCCTTAAGATAGAGCCTCGCAAAAAAAACTCTAAATATGCAATGTATTTTGATGCCGATCGCTATCAAGTAACCGCTTAAGCAAAAACACCAACAAAATAAAATAGTATTACTTTCCATCGATGCTATCGTGAATGAAGATACATCAGTACTGAATTTGTGCAGTGTTCGCTTCTAAGTAAATTTGGTCATCTCACCCAATCCTTGTTTACGAGGGGTTCAAGGGGTCAGCCCTGCGTGAGCCATCGAGATTTGAGGGCCCTCTAACTATGAATCATTGCCGCGAAGACGTATCTTATTTAATTTGCTCTCCACTGTTTTATTTCTATTTTCTTAGTCACCCTTAGTTACGTGTCTTTCTACGAAAAATAATTGTATTATTTGGAAAATGTCCGCATCGTCACGTCCGTGTTTTGTTTGTTGTTTTGTGTTTAATTTGGGTTTGTTTACGTTGCTCTAAAGACTAAAGCTTTATAGGTAAGCTTTATGTTTGGGTTGCGTTAAGGTGAACCTTAACTTTTCTTTTATTTTTTTTTATCAATTTGGTAAAAAGAACAGAATTATCGCAAAACAAGCCCGATTTCGTTTTGACCAAATCATACTAGACCACATCATAGGGGCTATAGAGCCCCATTAGAAACAATAAGACTGAATTAGAGTTCCGTAGATAATTACTAGTCAGACACATAATAGAAGCCTGCTGTGACACAAACATAAAGACTCCTTGTTGAAAATTTAAAATCTATACATATAAAATGCTTTGTCCTGAATGACTGACACATCAACGCACAGCCTGAACCGCTGATCGTTTCGATTTTCGACTTCTACGCGGACGTAGTAGCGGAAAAAAGCTAGTGTACTTATATAATAACACAATCTACATACGTTCTTAAAATTGCGTATATTTTTCGTCATGGACAAATAAACAACAAACATAAGACAATCGCTTCACAAATTATACACATTGTTTGTCACCTCAATTGGAAGCTTTGTTAATCCCTAGGGGAAGCAGGCTTACGGTAATCGTTACCTACATATCCTGGGGGTGTACCGGTCTAAGAAACCTGCCCTGTTAAATACAATTTCTCGAAGGCTTTTAATACACGAACTGGTAATTTTGAAGCGCACATTCAATGGTAGAATGATTAGTTTAAATAATACTATTTTTATATAATTCAAAACTAATTTGATTATTTGACGGGAAAATTGATGACGTGTACAAAAATAAGTTAAATAAAATTTATTCGAACATGAAAAAGTCGGTAAATATTTGCTCAATCTTATGCTCGGATATGGGTTATCTTACCTTAAACTTAGGTCTTTTGCCTAAAATAGTCTATACCCTGTGTCTTTATGAGAAATTTTAAATAAATGTGTTAGGAAATACTTTTCGCAAATAAATTAATATGCAAGTATTCATTGTAAATTTTCCTTAACAGGAACTTAACAGGTCACGTCTGATATTTTGTTCAGGGAGGCTTTCGATAATAAGAATTGAATTTCGACATGTGTCTGGCTTGGGTAGTGAACGCCCACTTATTTACAGCGGTTCATTGCTGCGAGTGACTTGTTATTTTACGGTTTGACATGGTGTTGGTTATAATGGTACAATAGACTGAACGTACCAGGAAACTGTCGCGATTGAAAAGGGGTGCATAGAGTGAGCCTATAGAATATTTTAGTAGGTAAGTATCGAACACCATTAAAGTATTGACGCAAAATGACAACTCTAGCAGGTTTTAAAGAAATGGCATAGGAACTAACTATACAATCAAACGATGTAAATAAAAATATTTAATATTTAGGCTACATATTTATATCTAAGGTATTGCTCGGAGTACCAATGGCCGTTGGGGCCGAGGGGTTCTCGAGAGGCGACCACGAACCGGAAGACACAGCGTGGGTAGGCCTCCCACAAGATGGACCGATGAACTGGTGAAGGTCGCCGGAAACCGCTGGATGTGGACAGCGCAGGACCGTGAGTTGTAGCATTTCTTGGGGGAGGCCTAAGTTCAGCAGTTGACGTCTTGCGGCCGATATGATAATGACGATCTAGGCTATAAGTTTCCACCAAAAGAAAAAAAAAACGTACTACGTAAAATAATGTAATATAGTAGCAAGTTTTACTAATCCTTATATTCCATCTAAGCTCTAATCTGTCAAAAACAAAAGTTGTACAAGAACACCCAAACAGTAAAACTATGACGAAAAGAAACTAATATGAGTTTTTCCCCACGAAAAAGAAACAACAAGAGGGGAGAAATATTAAAACCCTCTCCAATAACTAACAGGAAGAGCCAAAACGAAAAAACTAAACAAGATACAGAATGAACCGGGTAAACCAAACAGAATGAAAAGAGACATTAGCATTTATGTTAATTTTAGGAAATTTTGTAACTGTGCTCATATAATGCGAGCCCATGAGAGTTCTCATAATAGAAGTTTCATGTACGAACTCAGTGCGACGGAAAAATTTAATCCACGCCGTAATACCAAGCTCGAATGAACAATTTGTTTATTATTAAACGGGAATATTGCTTTCTTTATAATTGTTTGTGGAAACAACTGTGATTTTAATTACGATGCGACCTGAAATGAATTTGATTTGATATTGTTGGCTGTTTATAATTTTGAAGTCATCTCATTGAGATGATGATTTACTTTATCTATATTTAAATTCTGTTTTGTACTGGATATAGTACCTGTCTTACTATAATCTGCATCAAAGAATAATATCGACCTCGGCAATAGTAATCGCAAGTGTTATACAAACATTCAAAATTGAAACTAATATTTATGAACCTCTTATTATAAGTATTTGTTGCCTGCGGGGATCAAACCCGCAACACGTGGCGCAGTGGAAGTTGCTGTGGTGACCTTTTTTATTACTCTGTCCTTCTGCAGTGAAACTGTTTTATAAATATTATTATAAGTTAAGTGCCGATAAAAACAAGTTTAAACGTTATACATATACATACATATACACATCTGCATACAGATATACATTACACATATTATATACAATATACATTATGCAAAACGTTAACTAACCAAGCTAACATTTTAGGATTATGAAAAAAAATGTAATTTAGCAGATAATTAAATTATCAGAAAAAATACATATTGAAATTTAATATGTACTTGTTTTTTTCTTTTTGCTTTTTTTTTTACTAAACCAGATATTCTGTGACGTAGGTACTAGCTTAAATATTAAAAAAGTAAAGCTTTAAAAAATTACGATAATAGATCAGTAAACTACTTGATGATACTGTTGTAGCCTCTAATGGGATTTGGTATATACTAGGATGTGTCTCTGTAATTTTTTAAAACAATTTTTCTTAGATATGAGTTTAAAATCTTTTATGGCCTTAGTCACGGATTTCCTAAATCACTACACAAAGTGAGCTCCATACTTCTGATTGTACAACATCAACAAACTGCTCGCTATTAACGAACACTGTTCATTCAGCTCTCCTTCAACTGCCTCAAGAGCATTTAATAGCTAATTTACTATTTCGTGTTGCGCTTTTGTGATCATAATGCACTGTTGAACAGTCTTTGTGCCTCTAATGAGAATTTTACTTCCAAACTGGAAAGGTAATTTAAAGAACAATTCGTACCTAGGTAGAGGTAATACAAAAAAAGTTACCTTGAGATGTAATCATTAAGTAAATAAAAATCCATTTCATTTGTCTACAACATCTAAGAATAAATTTCTGCTATTCGATTTATTACGTTGAGAATTAAAACGTCTGTGTTTGCAAAATTTTAAACCGGCAGGCGATTGAAATGCCGCTAGAATTAGAATGATAAATGTCTATTCTATTGAATAGTTTGAATATTAATCAAAATTTCAACATGCTATAAAACACAATTTGTCGCGAGTGCAACTGACGCCAGCCACAAGGGTTAAGCCAACCCTGTGACTGCCACCGTCCTTCATAATTAATCGGGAAACGGGCCGCGCGGTAACAAACGGGAAACACGCTTCGTGCGACATTTCATCCGGCGGCCGAACAGCGTTCTCTGTTATTTCAATGGGAGATTGAGACCCTTTTGTGTTTTTTGAGTGTCCAATTTAGCCTGCGGCGATTGAATAGGTTAAAACTCTTATTACTATAGTGGGACCTAAAAGCGTTCACCTTTTCACCCGTGCGATTGGTAGACTGGCTTCTAGTGAAATAAAGGTGACATGAATAGACTTCGGAATTATTCACTTTGGCGTCAGATTGAAACTTCAAAAAGAAAACTGCTAGCATTGCGGGCGATTCCGTTTTACGCAACACCTTTTTCAATTAAAAGAATAACCTACGCGATTGAAATGCACAATTCATAGTATTTTTTTAATTTTGTTCAAATATTTACTTAATTTAATTTAAGTCAACACACTAAATCTCATGCCATGGTATTTTTTTTTTAAATTGTTAAAAAACATAAATACTTAAGCATTAATTTGTATCATGCCACAATCTACTAATAAAAAAATATCAAATACGTGTTTTAAGTGGATTTCAGATTTTATGTTAAACAGATAGAAAACCAAAATATATTATTGATATATTTTGAGTTAGCTGAAAATGGAACATTAGAGTATTAGCCCTAACGAAGGCACGTTACTAAGCACTAACAAATATTTGCGGTACGTGACTAAGCGCTGTTCCTTGGTATGCTGAACTAGGATCTAGACCTAAATCTGTATAGTAAGCCTGAATAATAAACTACAGAGAAATATATTCTTCATTGTAAATGCTAATCCTTTTCACGATAAACTATCGTAGTTCAATTCTCTGTAGGAAAAACATTTATGTGATTTATTCTTTCTAGAATCTTCCATCTTCTGATGACAATCTTGATGAACAGGGTAAAGGACAAATTGTTTTTGAATTAAGTGCTAATACATATGACATGTACCTACTAAATAAACAGATATTATAATGCTTTTTATTTTAGATTTTTAGCATGATGAAGTTACATTTTAATACGCTGTTGAAGTAACGGGCGAAAGCTAGTAGGTATAAAAAATATAAAATTAGCTAAAAAATAACGGGTGAGGAACCTTCCCCATCCTGGTGGCAATCCAGTCGACCGTTCATTGGGACCTTTTGTTCTTTTTATACCATGGTCGGTATTGATTACATTTTCATCACCACAGACACAATGGTATACTAGTGTGTACTCTGCGTACATTCCATGTTTTGCGAGAATCAAATTCAGTGTGTTCACAATGGGCCATTGTTCATAGAAATTTAAAAGCCTGGAATTGAATCTGTGTTCAACATTTTAAGACTATCTTTGTTGAGGTTAGGTAATTAAAGTAAGGTAAAAATGGTCTTTCGTTCATTAAGATTACTACTATTATCGAATTAATAAACTATTTTATTTAATGTCATCAATAACATAATTTTTTTATTCGATAATAGTAGTATCCTAACGGGCGCATGCATTTTGACAGATTAATATTGCTGCAAATGTAAAGAATAAAGGAAATATACAAGATGTGTAAGTAATAAAGGCATTTGATTTAAGAAATATAAAAATTAAGCGCAGAAAAAAAAATATGTAACAAATCGTTTCGTCCTTTACAGTTATTGACCAATTCAGAATTTTAGGAAAATATAACCCGGAATATTTTCGTTGTCATACCGCTACGTGCGAATTGGCTCAGACCGCAAAACAAAGTCATCGACAGTTTTTTACATTCAGCTGATAGGATATCTCATTGATCTTTTATTGCGTTTACACAGGGGGGATAAAATCACAACTTCGGGGAAGAAATGAACTGAAAGGAGAAAGGGTTGGTGCAGACACGACTTGAATAGACAATACTCATTCAGAATGTTGATTTGTTAAATCGCTACTCGCATACCAATGGATTTGGCCGGTTTAAAATTAAATTGTTCTATAAAAAGGAACATGAATACAGAAAAGTTATTCTTGCATTCCTCGGTCTGAAATTTTATTGAAACAGTTTTTTCTCGACGTTTACAGTTTGAATTGAATGTTCTTTTATTATGCGTTTTGGCGGAAAATTTGCTTGAATTATGCAGTAGATATTAAAGTTTATCGTATTTTACATTTTTAGGCTGATTCTGGTCGGGTACGCCTTCTGCAGGAAAAACTATTGGTGTAGTTTTGGAAAGAGAGATTGAAATAAAACTATTTTTAAACGGATTCTAACGCGGCTTATTTTAATTTTAGTAATCGACGTCACAACACAAACTCAGGTGAAATAGTCCTGAGTAGACATCACAATGACATATACATAGACTCTACCCGGTACCATGACACCTTTTTTTTTTTTTTTTTTTTTGTTTAGGCGGGGGAATCCTCATGGACACCCGCTCACTCGGGGGAGCGAACGGGTGCAAAGGCGTTGAAACGTCAAGAACTAAAATACCTATCTTAAAATAAAAGACTTTTCAATAGCGAAACACGTATCAGAAATCTAATAAACAATAAATCGTTTCAAAAGTTTTAAACTTTAAAATGTGAACAGTTAGCGACTAACTATTGTCGTGTTAGTTTGATGCTCTAAAGAGATACAAACTAATTAAGCAGTGAACTCATATGTTTCGAATAAACTAGAACTAAACTAACGAACAACTTCTAATTATGACGTTGATGAATTATTTATTACTCAAAGTTGAGCTCACACAAGGCGCACCTTTTGGTTCAGGAAAGGTATTTAATATTATTCTAATAAGAATGTCAAAGCATAATCCTTTTTATTAGGATTCGAGTAATATGTGTAGGTAGATAAAGTATGGTTTGATGTTTTTTATTATTTGGAAAGGTAGTTTAGAAATTTATATATCACAAATAATAAAAGATTATCTGGTTAAATGGATGAAAGAGATATAGAATAAACGCAAACTGTCCTTTGTGAGTGTGATTAGTATAAAATTATGAGAAGCCCCGTGACACAAGGATTAAAATTTCCTAGTTCAGTAAGTAGTAATAAAACACACAGTTACATGTTTTCTTAAGCTTACCTTGCACTTTTCTAACAGAAGGTAATATACCATTCTGTTTCTTGAGTTCATATCTCTTCGGGATGTAATTTAAACGAGACAGTGTCTAGGATAACACTATGCACTCGGGAACATATTTTCTAATAACAGTTCGTTCCATCTCAGTGATATCATTTGATGTACAGTCAGAGTTTTTTAATTCATTTGTTTTGTTTCTCAAATATCTGTTTTTACTAGTGGGTGCATTATATTTGGTACCTTAGTACTAAACTAAGTGGCGTTACCTATGTACAGAACCTATGTATTTACTAAGTTTAATGGCGTGCCGTATTTATGTACTTAGTTATGTCATACTATGCCCATTGACTGCGCTTACGCAAGTACGTAGTAAGTGGTCTCTACATGGGTATCAAAATATTTTTTGATACATTTTAGTTATAAACTAGTACCCACTAACTTTTCAAAAACCATCCTATCAGCAGACAATACAATAATGTCGAACGTGTCCCAGCCTATAAAATTGCGGCATGTAAAATTTGAGGAACGGAATTTTCAGTAACCATTTAAAAAGCCCAACGATTATTTCAGAAAACCAATAATTGACAAATAACGATTTCTTATCTCTATTCCATTCCATACCACATTCGAAGAATGCTCAATAATTTTCTGTTTTAATTTATATACAAACCTAGGTGCGCGCCCACTTAGATACTGGTATACATATTGTACAAAAACAATCCCTTTAAAGCTTTATCATTTAGTGAGTTGTAAATAAATAATGAAACGAACACAGTATCATTGATTTTTTAAAACAGAAACACAAATAATTAACATCACCATGAATTTACTGTATCCCAAACCCGCGCTATCGGACAACTGCGAAACAAGGGTTAATCTGTAAATCACGTCAACTTCACACTACCGTTAAAACCTAAATACACGAAACTGTTTTCAAACTGGACAGCTCCGTTTAGTCCGAAGGTTTTATCACAAGGGAATAAGGTTGAAAATCTTATTAGAATTGTAAATGCGTTCGGATATCCGCAATTAAATGGGCAGAGACGCCGTACATCAGCGGGTGGTGAGAATGCGCCCCCTAACGGACAATCACGAAATGCTTTTATTTTTTCAGCCGGCCAACGTTTATTGCCTCATCAGAGGCTGTTATAGTCTGGGGCGCTGCAGTTACCGCCGCCATTGCAATTTATACACGTTTGCGTAAGTAACTACATATGTAACACCCCAAGTGGAGTACTTTTAGAAAGTTAGTAGCCACGAAATACAGTCCAGCCTTCAAAGTTTTGCTGACTTCTAGGTTTATTTTATAAACCTATATTTACTATATTTTATAGTAGATACAGAAACCTAACCGTAGGTATGTAGCATACATCTGTTTACTCCTTTAGCAAGCTGACACACTTACACAGGTATGATTAAGTCATTAGTTTAATTAAATTAGTTCTACCACGCCAGTAATTATAATTGGGGCCCATCATAGTTTGATAGCGCGAAACGTTTAATCAGCCCCAGTAATTACATGCCAAAGTCAAACATTATATAGTAGGTACAACTAATTCTGTGTAATCAATTGTTGTAACATACCTATAATTATCCATAATGTGGTACTTCTCTCTGCCAGCAATGTATTAGTTTAGGTAGGGTATTGGTCGAACATGCCTATCTAAAACATGTTCATTAGATTGATCGTTTATATGGGGTTGGTTTGTAATAAATGTGTCAAAATTATATTGTGTATGTTTCATTACCTATTATGCATTATTTATAATAATAAATTTATTAGTTATTAATGCACTCACCGGCACAATCAATGGCACCTATCCAAAGTACTCCTGTTCTTTTCACAATGGCACTACACTTGTTAGGTAATTTACGGTATAGATACACTCTACTTTCTTTTATTTCCTAATTACTTTTAACTTTCAAATAAAACAACTTTTTAAACGGATTCTATCGCGGATTATTATTTGGATTTTTAATTCCCGACGCGCGTTTCGATGCCTTTGCAGGTGTCATGATCACGGGTAGACTGCGGTGTTATTCGTCTTGACAGTTGATGTAGTTCGTTCTACCTTCATATTTTATTATTTTTTTGATATTCCGATGTACGCAAAATTATAGTAAAAATGTTCATATTTATGACTGACTATGATTATTTACTTTAAAATTATTAACCAAATCTTTTTAACATTTTCTTAGACGGGTCTTAGAAAGCTATATTTTAACGAAATGTTATAAAATGTGTTTAATATCATTCCAAGTATCGTACAATACACAATCACAAAATACTCATTCACCCAATTGAAATAATATTGTACTTCACTTAGCCCCTGATAATTTCGCAAAAATGCCAAAACAAGAATCGTTTGTTCCGCAGAATTTGGAGCAAAACATGTGAAAATCGCATTATGTTAAATTTTACCTCGGCGAAAATGCACCCAATTTGTGTTCAAGCAGGATTGTTTACTTACATGACAAATATAGGAAAGATATTGGCCCTGATTCTGTTGAACACGAACTAAACTTATTTTAAAATATGAGTATCTTTTCACTTGTTTATAATTAGAAAAGGACAGACGCAAATTTAAACCGTCAAATTGTATATCTATCTTTAGAACAATTGTTTTTTTATGTTTGTACAGATTTGACGCCACGCAAAAACGTATGCACTAAAAACATAACCCTCCTTTTGGCGCAGTCGGGTAAAAACACATTTCGAGGTGTAAATTACTTGTTGTTTTCTGTAGCTGTATTTTTTTCACGCTGTAAAAGCTAGCAACACTTAAATTTACTATAGTTTACGGACAAGAGAATTATTAGAATAATTTAGGCGTATAGAGATTAAAGTAATTTTTCAATTTGATGTTAGGAAACATCACGAGGATTCTTTAAAATTATGTATATTTTTGTATGAATTTCTTAGACATGCGGACGACACAGATTTCCTGCATTTATTTCGTCATTAAAAATAAAAATATAATATAATATTCCATAAAATCCAATAAGCTTTATGTATTTAAGTATAGATTGGTAACGTTGCCTTTAATTACAATAATAACGGGAAATAAATTAATAAATACTTCGTAAGGCTTTATCGCAAGGCAAACGAATCAAGAACTGCGGGGAACCAATAATAATAATGATTAATGGGAAACCATAGCGATAGCAACATCGTCTTTTAATGAATACGGACAAATAATACCTACTAATCATGAAATAAACCTAGTAGTAGAAAACTGGTAGTATTAGGTATCTGAGAAAAGTATGATAGTCATGAGTGACATTAATTTGTCTTTCTGTTCATATTACCTTTCAAAGTTACAAGGGTTAAACAACTTTCTGTTACCCCATATCGGGAAGTAACACGCTAGTGCAATTTCGAACAAAACTTTTGGAAGTGCTCTCTAACTTGAGTTGGTAACAGCACTGTATGCAAACTGGGTGGCGTAATCACGGTGCTTAACACCCCGTTACCGAGACCACTTCCCGTGTCTCTTGCCGCCTACAGCGAACACAGAGTAGTAATCAAATGGAGTGCTATGCGTAGTCGAAGTGCGAACGAAGTTTTTCAAAACAGCGTGTCGTCGATACAGTGCGTGGTGCCTTATAGCGCTATTACTATACTAGGGTACATATAATACGATTTTGTTTTTACCTACTTATTTTTTATAAGCAGTGTAATCAGCAATCAAATATTTTCTCTGTGTTCGAGTTAGCTATGGGCATAATGAAAGCGGTCACAGGGTAACTGAATTTAGGCGCTGCCTATTTATTAGTCCTTTAAATAAATTAATATCTTTTCTATATTTCATTTGTTCTTTCTTAGGTATTTATATTTTTTCTACTACAACCGTCCACAAACAGAATCATAGTGAAAACTTGGTGAGTAAATGTTTTAGCACTCCGATTAATATTACTCCATGTCTTTCATTTACTTGTCTGCTTATTTCGTAGTTCACGAAAATCAACTTTAGACTAAACTAGACTAGGTTAAGACGCTGTTTTGTGATGAAGATTCGATGGTACGAAGTTTTATTAAAACGTTGAGTGCTGTTCCGCGATTTTAATCTCGATTTTAAGTAGCCTTCAGAGTAAATTCAAAACTATAAATAGGTAAATAGTATTACAGTAAAAGGAAGTAGGTATTTTGTACTTAAACATAGCGAAATCGTTTAATTTATGTTTTTTGGAAATAAATTCTTAATTATAAATTATTAGGAATTTCTTTAAAATAAATTACATTTTTACACAATTTCGGGGCAACAAAATAAATGGCTGATTATTTATTATTTATTGGTTATTATTTTTTTTTTGTTCATGTCATGGATTCATGTTTTGACACATTTGACTTAATTTCTAAATGATAAACATGAGTCATCTAGGTGGAAGTTATTCAAACTTTACAATATCCAACTAACTACATTAAATTGCAAACAAAATGTATGTTTGTGAGTACTAATAATAAAAAAGTCTGTTTTTTTGTTACGCTTTGCGTGTTTAGATATAAATTTCAAATTTTTATATAAATTGTATGTTTATTTTCAAATCTAAATATCTATACTGATAAACAGCTGACGCGCCAGTGGCGCCAACTGGTGAGTGCAATAACGCCAGCCCTTATTGCTGTAGCATTTGTAAATCGTGAAACAACTTTATAAAAATAAGATAATGTACTCAAATTATTGAAGGACGTAAAAGACGTGTGTCAATTTAATCCGGGCGGCCTAAAGGGAACATTATTACAAGGAAGTTAGTTAATCAGTTACCAAATTTTTACTTAAAGCCTCCAATGGCGTCTCTTTCGTTTGCAGCTTTAATGCTTACTGAGCTTAATGCCTTTTTAATTAAATTTAATTAATTCTTGCTGTTTTATATTATACTAAAGGATTTATTAAGTACAAAATCTAAAACTATAGCAGCATTGTCGACAAATGACCGTATTAACTAAGTTTACTAGCTGAAGATAGAGTATATTTACAAAAATATATAATTAGCATCTTAAGATATTTCTCTGCATTGTGAAGTTGTACAAAGATCAAACAAAAATACAAAATAATTTTAAACATTGTCGTTTACATTACTTTAAAATAATAATTTATATCTACATCAGTGACATTCAATCACTCAGGGCGGAAGTAATGAACTGAAACGAATGGAAAAGTTATCATCAATCTGATTAATTTTAAAAGCGTTTTAAAAGATATTAAGTTTCGATTGGGGTGAATATAAAATGAAATCATTTAGCTGTTAAATTGAAACTAATTTTCATAATTGTCTTTGGTATTTTCTTGATAAGGAAAACCACTATCTGGTGCTTTGAGTTTTGCTTGTCCTTGCTTTAAAACGTGCTTTTTACTGTACATCTAGTTAAAGTAAATTGTGCTGCATTATTTGTAGTTCAGTAAGGATCTGTAATTTAGCTATATCAAAAGGTAGGCACGAAAAAGAATACCATGTTTTTAATTGTTATCATACCTTTAATATACCTAAGTACAGTTTAAGCGATGTTAATACATTATTTAGAATTTACAATTTTTTCACGGGCGTATTTTTTAGCCCTCATTGCCTCTTTCTGGAGAAAACCTTTTCTTTTCCCAAGTTTTGGCTGAAATAATTAACTGCTAAAAATCAATAAATCTTCACCATTAATATTAATTTAGAGGGATACGTGGACAATGTAACAAGGTGTCGGATGCGTCACGTGTCGCGCCGCGGCGTCGCGCCTTCGCGTCGCCGACGCTCTCCCGTCGCCTAGCAACCCTGCACCCCGCATTAACCTCTTCGAGTTTGCTGACCTCTTGGTACTTTGCACACAAATCACTACCAAGATGTTTAAAGGTTTTAATAAAAAAAAATGTCACAATGTCTGAGTCGTAAGTAAACTTATTAGTTCTTTTAACAAAATATACAGAAATAGAAGATACGTGTTAGTCGACTGAGTGGAAAAGTATATTGTAAAAAAGAAAACCAAAATATAATTATGTTTTAGCTATTTTATTATGATATACCCTACCTACGTACATATCAGCTAAACACGAATATATTAAAATAAAAATAATTTCTCGTGGTTCACATTAAAAAAAAAACATCACTTATAAACAAATAATCTTATTAGGTATTAAAATATAATGATACTAAAAAGAACGTGTATACAGCTTAATAAATTTTATACCCGTAAATATGTAACTTAACAAAAATTCTATAGGTTTAATCTATAATTTTGTTTATAAGCATAATAGCCATATCTCAAAGACATTTTGTAGACCGTGAAATACTTATGAAAAAATATTAACAAAACTATACACACACACAAGAGCACAATAATCCTTTTAACATTCCTACAAATGCAGCGGAAAATCGTTTTTAAAATACTCAACATTAAAATGGAGTTTGCGAAGGTAATCAGAGAGAGCAATAGTACGCGAAGCGATTATTTCGCTATTACGTAGTATGAGAAGCAATCTACGACATAAATAATTACTAGCTGTATTGAAATCATAACAATAACTACGCTATATCTGATAAAAACAATCTCAAAACTCAATTCACGAAAATTCATGAAATTAATACAAAAGCAATTCACAATACCTAACTTAACAAACAGAATTCAAAATTCAAAATCTTCTTTGATGTAATATCATCAGCCCTTAAATTTAAAACGTGTGTAATTAGATTCAAAAAGTCTTTAATAATTTTAAATACAATATTTTAAGTCAAAAACATTGTAACATAAATCTCGTTTAACAAACCTTCAACAAAGTAATCAAAACAAAACGTTTGTTTAAACTTAGTATTAATTAAAGTTCGCTTAAGTTTATTAAATTACAAATTATAAAATGACGGTGAGAAAGGCAACGCAAAGATTGTTGGTAATCTCGATAATCCTATTGGAACGTGTTGCAGACCTAATGTGACAGCAAAGGGTCTATTATTTGGGACAGGGAATTACCTGGCCCGTCGTTTGTTGAGTTTGCAGAAATCCGAGTCACGTGTCGTGTGATTTAAATCAGGATAGAAACAGTGATAACAACAGGTACGAAACAGAATAACCACCCATTAACTTCACTTGTTATTAAGTACACGTGCAAAAGTAAGCTCTTGCAATTTCGGTCACTATAACTCTTGTATCTTGAAAATAGTTAAGACGGATAAACAATTTTTTATCACATTTTCTTTGTCCACCGTCAATAGGTACTTTATAAATTCAATCACAGTATTTTTAGGTACGAGTCCATGTATAAACGAAGTATATTAAACGTAAAAACCACATTTTCAACCATGACAAAACGTCGAATTATCAGAGATTTTTATCCAATTACATCATAACAAAGAAATCGATAAGAACAGCCTATTAAATTGTAAATTCTCTCCCATTTTCTATGGACAAAATGTCATGAGCATTAACGAACATGGAAAACGATGTGTTCAATAAATAATTTAATGTCGCCATTCGTTCGCAATCAGCCGAGCGATGTGTTGGTGACATAAACAATTCGCAATTAGCGATCGTCAATCATTGGTACTGTAAATAATAATGATCTTTACGGTAATCTGATATTAAATAATGTTGTGTTTAATGTCCGAATTCTGAATGGGACTGACCTAAATAGCGGGATATTGGGGCATCCGCATTAATTAGGGTCGCCGTTTCGATTCTCGCTGTGGGACGAATATTTAAAAAACTTGGTGTATAGCTTTTTATTAACTGTTGTGTTATGTAGTTATTTAAACAAATTTTCTACAAAGTAGCTACCAGTCAATGTCGAATTAATACTGTTTTTTTATGTAATTTTCACGTGTGATTATGTACTTTAAAGTTGAACATCATTACCAAACATGGAACTTAAGAAACAAAATAACAAGTATGTCGTACATTGAATCTGCTGACCCGCTTTGATCCTGTGTTCAAAGGACAAACATAATCTACTTATACCGATTGAATGATTTTGGGCCCACACGATCGCGAAAAGAAAGCATTAACGTCTATTTAACTTTGGTAAATATTTTATTTATTTCGCTTTTACATTTATACCTGAACTGAACTGAGTGAATCGAAGTAAAAAAGTATTTTAAAGTTAAATGGATTTTGACTCTGTTAAAGGTTAAGAATTATATATATATTATTTAATAAGAATAAAAAGGTACTGTAATATAACATAGATAATTTAATCGAAGTTTAGCGCTTTCACCACGGGATATTCAGTCTTATTATATATTATAAGACTAATTAATTAGACAGTAGTAGTGTGTTCGGCCGCGCTAACTGTCTTACGACGTATGCCTTGCGAACGAGTTAGCGTGCGATATTCAGCGTGGTGTAATAGCGAACTTGTCTAGTTAGACAGTGAGATACACGATTTAGTCGAGACTAAATATCGTGTAGCCTAATAAACACTTTTATCACAGCTAGCAGCCCAATATTATTTAGTTTACAACCAAATATTCCTACATATTAAAATTGGATTCCTGTTCCATGTTCACGTTTGATTTCGCAACATATTGACAGAATCTCATTATTTTCTCGCGCGGTACATTTTTGCGGTAAAATTAAATTTGTGTTGCCATTTCAGCAGTACCAGTCGGTGTAAATGTTTCCATTGAATTTCTTCTAAAAAAAGAATAAGTATACTTTATGAAGGTCGTTCAGTGAGTGTTGTTTGTGACCTATAATAATCAGATATAAATACACTTATACAGCTCATATAATATTTAGAACTTTTTATCGAACAGTGACAATCTTGTTGTTGTGTGTTTTAAATTGGTGGTTTTTTTTTGCTTAGAGTTTTAAATGGTTTTATTTCTAGTTAAGGACTTGGTTTGTCACAATAAAAGGGACCAATAGCGCACATCCGATGCTAGTGGATTAATAATTTGGAATGCTAAGAGTTGTTAATGGATTTTGTTCTAAGGGATGCACACAATGTGCAAATAAAACTCACTTTCGTATAAGAGTATAAAAAATATGATTATCTATTTATTTTATTTATTGATTTAATGCCTGAAAGCATTCTCTGCCTTAGGCCTCTCAACCTTAGGGTGATACAGAGACTAAACGTGATAGATGCACGAATAAAAGTTGTAGACAGTATTTTGAATAATTTATAAATCGGTACATTAATTATATCTAATATATATACCTACATATATTTGTATATACTAAAATATAACATACTTGTGTTAGTAAAGAATTATTTACATAAAACAGATTCAGTAATTGCTCTGCACCAAACGAAGCTTAAAAAATAATCTCCGAACTTTCAGTCATAATTTTCAACTATAAAGCTATAAATATAAATAAATATATAAGTCCAAAATGTATTTAATCGTAATGTATCTAACTACAAATATAAATACATACAAAAGGAATAATAAAATAAACTCATAAACTTATAAAATAATAAATTCATAAGAGCTTTCATTCCATTACAAAAAAGGTCTAGATTTTTATAAAATACACAGTAGAGTAGGTATAAGATCACAATATCGATACTGATGAATAATAAAAGATATAAAAACGACCAACGGACGATTTGCGAGCAGAACAAAGCAGTACAAAAGGAAACAAACAATTATATTTCTAAAAAAAGCAGCGCTGCTACACGGCTTAATGTTTCTCTATTTCTTTTTATAACAAATAGTCACAGGATGTTTCTTGATGGAACTGTTTGTGCGTATCAGAATGCCTTGATTTCCGTTCAAAAGTAAATAGTGAACTACGAGTTGTAAGGCTAATTGCTTTATTACCAGAAATCAATACATAATTACGCTGTATTATATCTTTCAATTAAACGATTTAATATAATTTTATAATCAAGTAATTTTTACTTGATTTTCAGCAAAAAGACACATTTAATGGCATTTGTTTGCATTTAATAGGGTCAAATTTGTTGCCATGTAACGAACTGTTTTAATTTTTTCGAGGTCATTAAGAATTCAAGCTTTGCCCAAATAGACAGTTGGACTTTTTATGATGTAATTTAATAGGTATATACATAAATACATATAAAGTACTAGTATTTAACTGTATCTGATGAAATTAAATCATGATCCTAAAACAGTTTCAAAAAGGCTAAGCCGAACACAAGAATTTTTTAAACCACGAGTATAATGCCTATTTGTAAAATATGTAAATTAACTATTCGCATCGTATTGAATTATAAATTAAAAGCAACAGGAACTACAGCGCCCATTCTTTTTTATTTCAACAAATTTTGAAATGAACATCTGGAGAGCTTACTATTTTTAAGTTACTTCAAATAGGTAATATTTATGTACAGTACCCAGCGATAAATATTGCATATCGACATCGGCCTTTTTACTTTTTTTTCATCCATCACTACAAGTTTCTTTAGTGTGGGATATGTAAGACGTAGAGACTCATCCATTTAGATTGTACTTTTTTCTGTTTTTAGATCTAAGTTGATGTAACGGTGGCCTACCAATAACTTGCAAAGGTCGATGTACAATATTTATCGCTGGGTAATATAAGGACTTTTATTGTTGTAATCGGTAAGGATGTGCTATTTCTTTTTAGATGGCTTATAATAACCATGGTTATAAATATTAGATGGTTTAAATTTTATGTTTTTTAAAGAATCTCGGATTCAAGGACAATCACTAACTCTGTTTGACCTCCTACGATAATTCATTTTTAATTAACTTTGGTAAATATTTATAAATTACTAGCTTTTGCTCGCGACTTCGTCCGCGTGGAGTAATCACACCCTTTTCTCCCCTTTGGGGGGAATTTTCAAAAATCCTCTCTTAGTGGTAGCCTACTCCTCCCAACAAACACACATGCCAAATTTCAGCTCTTTACGATCAGTAGTTTCGGCTGTGCGTTGTCTGTCAGTCTGTCAGTCAGTCAGTCAGTAACGGAAGAGTTTTATATATATAGATTTAATATCATAATCTTTGTATGTAAAGTACCTCGATTAACATTTTACCGAAACATCAATAGACCAAAATCTTAATCCTTGTTAATGTTACTTTGTAAGATAGATTGTATCGGATAAGATTTATCGTCGTTTTCCGATGACGCGGCATGATAATGGTACTTGGTAAGGGATGCTGTATTTATATTTGTAGATGAAGACCTTTAAGCGGTTTTTGTACATAAATCTTCGGGGACTTCTTGTTTAGAAATCAGTTGCCGTGACGTTTTGATTTTACTACTAAATTATTATTTTTTTTGTTATTTATTTGTATGTGTGGTTGATGGTTTTTTTTAAAGCGCTTTCATCTATAAGAAATTTAATTCTTGTGTCGCGGTTATTTCACAAACATTTAAATCACATGCACAAAGAACATTGATCGTATGTTTGCGCGCATGTGAGTGACCGGGGTTATTATAATTTTCAGTATAATATCACAAATAACTTCACATAACTCGTAGTCCATAGAAAATGAGCACTTCGCAGCTCATTCTGATGTATTTACCGCGTCAATGTAGCAGGAGACGGGGCGCGTTTCCTCATACAAATTAGTATGGCGTGGTGATGCATTATGAGCAAGGCTCCGTATAGCCGTCTCACCCCGTTACCCTAAGTCGGCTAATACTTGCACTGAATAACAAGGAGTATCATTTTCCTCCGGTATCTATTACTCTGCATGTTAAGTTTAAGATATAGTTTAATAAAGAGCTTTACGAAATATTACATTTTATTGAATAGTGCGTGACTTTATCAATTAATTTGTAATTTTTAGGGTCCGTACCTAAAGGGGGTTAACGGGACCTTAGGTACTACAAACCTTCGCTTTCTGTCTGCTTGTCAGCGGGCTGTATCTCATGGATTGTAATAGGTAAACAGTTGACATTTTAAGAGGATGTGTTTTTCCGCTGCTATAACAAAAATAATAAAAAACCGTATAGAAACGTCAATCGGAGCCAAGTTCAATATTATAATATACGCCTTGGTTGTTGACTTCAACGACAAAAGAAGTGAGATCTAAATGGGTGCCAAGTTCCTAAAATTTATTTATAACAACATAAAATATAATTCCTTCTTATAACTTAGTATAATATATTGTAGTTTAAGGTCTGACTTGGCTAGTTTTCATTTACGAAAAATTTTATAGCCTTCGCAAGTTCTAAACTCGTAGAAACTAGCTGTCGAACATAATAATTCGTATATAAGAACTAGCTAAGTCAGACCTTAGGCTACAATATATTATATAATAATATAATATCTAGGGACATCTTACACACGGTCATCTGATCCCAGACTAGGCAGAGCCAGTGCTATGGCAACCAGACAACTGATAAACATATTTATGTATTTCTAAATACATACATATTATAGATAAATAACACCCAGACACAGAACAAATGATCGTGCTCAAAACACAAAGATTCGTCCTGGGTGGGAATCGAACCCACGACCTCCGGTTTAGCAGACAGGGTCACTAACCACTAGACCAACAGGCCCGTCATATTATTCTAAGTACCCAAAACACTTATTATTGCGACTTATTTTGCTTCATTGGCAAGTAATAAAAACATTTACAAGTTAATTGGATAAACTTTGACACATTAACAATATAATTGAATAAAAAAATCCTTTAAGATTTATTATATATAGGTACAACGTTCATTAAATAATCTAACATCAAAGGTCCCACAAACAAATGACTATATAATGTATTTCCTTAGAAAAAGCAATAAAAACGCACAATTAACTTCCCATTAGTAACGGTGACGGGCCCATTCATATTCAATTTGTACCAAGAAGATTAATAGTAGCAAACATGTATTATGAGATAAGTACTAGTTGAATATTTCATGTTTCGTAAAGAGATATTACAGTACAATGTATTTTAGTTATTCAACCTGGATATTCTGGATAATAGCGAGGACCAGAATTATTATTTATTTTTTGTAGGTATACAGAGAAGAAAGAGATTCCTAAAATGTATGCTTAAATATTTATAAATTTACAAAGGCGATCATGAATAAAATATAAATAAAATTTTCATTTTTTTAATGTACAACATTATATTTTTATAGTTTGTATTTAAATTGTTAGTTTTAAAAATCTACTGGAAGAAATTATCACTAAAGTAGATAGATAGATAAAATATTCTTTAGTGTTACTTTTAAATATAACTAAAATTAACATACTTGATAAGCTAAATAATACAAAACTAAATAGTTCAGCGAAACCATTGTCGTGCTTAAAATTAAAAAAATTACGTTTAGTACCTAAATTTTATGCTGTTGTAAATAAATAAAAAAAACAAATCGTACTACGTTTTTACGATTCCCTTTGAATCAAACAAGAAATGTTGTACATCATCAACTAATAAAATATTTAGCAAAAGTTTCCTGAACTGGAAATAAGATGGGAACGTTTCACGGTAATCTAATTCCTTCAGTTGACTTTAATAAATTTTGCCGGATAACAAGCGGCGAATGTTTTTCTTCGATGTTCAATTCTCAGTTATTGGTAGAACATAACCTACTTTTGATTTCTGAGGGAATCAGGACGACTGATCCATTTAAATCAAGTGAAAATAGTATTAACTTATATAATGCAGAAACCAGAAAATTAACTGCTACATAAATTAAGACTATCATGTTGATACATTTCGACGGAACTGTTCTGTATTTTTTTTTTCATAAAATGAAGGTAGAATTTCCGAAAATATAAAAGTAAATGATAATAAAAACAGATCTTATTAATTTATTTGTCGTTAAAGGATGCATATTTTTTCGTTAATTTATTTTATTAAACTTTATGTACCTACACAAATAAACAGTACAATCGCGGACTTAATGTTTTAAGGAATTCTCTACTATTCAGCCAAGTGTGGTGTGGAGACAAGTATGGCAGATTCATTGACATTGAGTGGTAGTTTCAATCACGTTAAACTCATATAAGTTCTTGAATGAATTAAAAGTTATCAAGCTACTCCCTCCGAGCAAAAAGCTTTTAATTAATTGGTTCAAGGCACAAAAACCCTCATTTCAAAGTCCTTCTTACTTTTTATTTTTCTATACTTCTAGGAATAATGGAGAAATCTGCTTTGTGGTATCTAGAATTAAGTAGACCTTTGTTTTAGACAATTTTAGTTTTGATTAATCGAAGATTAAAAGGAACCTTTTACTTTGATAACAAAACTCTTTAATATTATCTGGTTACAAGGACAAAACCAAACAAAATAAGATGCCTACGCGCTTTACTTAAAATAAATTTCGATGAAGTTTAGTACAAATATCTATACTTTCTATACTTACTTAATATTATAAAGCTGAAGAGTTTGTTTGTTTGAACGCGCTAATCTCAGGAACTACTGGTTCGAATTGAAAAAATATTTTTGTATTCGATAATCCGTTTATTGAGGAAGGCTATAGGTTATATAACATCACGCTACGACCAATAGGAGCGAGCATAAATGAAAAATGTTGCAAAAATTAAAAACCGTTGAAACTAAAACACGCGAACAAAGTCGCGGGGGACAGCTAGTATAAATTATAAATAACTTGTCCTAAAAGGTGTAAGAAACGCTAGTGGTATCAGAACAGTTCATTTTGTCAGTAATTTGTACACGCGCTCTGAATGACTGATGAAATTAATTTTGGGGCTGACGTGGCTAACAACATCTAATACCAATAAGTTTTAGTAGTAACTAGTTACATTCTGTTATATGTCAGGTTTGGAATAATATTATCCGCTAAAGCCTCCAAAACCCCTGTCTTTAGAAAACTCTCGCCAGTTGTAGATAAAAATAAAATACCTGTTTATGTATTTTAACATGCAAAACTCCTGCAGCAATAAAGCCAATTTGTTACGAAAACTAATTTTTGGATTAAGTATTAATAATACGAATTATTTAAATTTTCTCATAAAAACAAATGCTAATACTGGTAGTCATTTTTATTTATGTATTGAAATAAAACTACTTTGAACGGATTCTATCGCGGTTTATATTTAGATTTTTGTTCCCGACGTTTTATTTATGTATTTTTATTATTTAGGAAATGCTTATTTTAATGGCATTTCAAAATAAAAATAAAATAAAAATAACCAAATATAATACGTTTACTAGAGCACAATAACACTAGCTTTTGCTTTAAATGGATATTAAACAAAATATAATATTCTGATATGAAATCTTTGGCACAGATTGAAACAACGAACTGAGTAAATTATCAAACCAGGTTAGCAGTAGATATTATGTACATTGTATTTATGTTTGGGGATGATATTGATTTCCCATTTATCTGTTAAGTACTAAGAAACAGGGTAGTTAGGTATTTAGGTTAGTATTTGTTAGTTTTAGTTTAGGATAATCGGAATTACAGATATCTACATCTGTAATTCCGATTATCCTAAAACTAACAAACTTGGAAAGAGCCAATTACAAAATAATGCCTTTTAATCTATTCTTACTTAACAAAATTTGCGATTTTATGAAATAACATAAGTACAATGTAATTATGCCACATTATGTACATATTCTAACATATTATGTGGCTCAGTTAATTGCTTAACCTTCTTAGGTATGTGCAGTTGCAACAATTTGATTAGATTTGAGAAAAAGAAAAATGTCAGAATTATTGTCGTAAGAAAGAAAAAATTACAGCCAAGTGACATTTCTTCAAGCGTTAACGCGGATCGAACCGCCAGAAATTTATGGTAATTACAAGTCTAAGTCACGTGACTTATCGAAATTAAATGTAATTTCCATACATTTAATGTCATATAAGCGATTGCTGTCATCGTTAACGCTTGTAGTGGTATGCTTCAAATTTGTCCATATTAACCATGAAGCTTCTATTAAATTAAATTAAATTCTTACGACTTAAATTCTTTATTAAAGTTAGATATAAACACAATATTGGCGAGTAGTCATGGTAGAGATATTGATTACCGATTTACGTTACTCTTAAACTTCCCCGGCGTGAAGGTGGTAATATAAGTGGACCATCTGTGCCACGTCTCCCCTAGGGGAGATGCACCAATATTTGAACATGGCGGTTTGTTCAACGCAAATAATAACTTGGAATAAATTCTAAGTAGCTGCAATCGCCCTTTTGGGATATTAAACGTTTATTTAATACAAAATTTATGGACTTTATATTTATTTATGAGTAGTAACAATAGGAATTATACATAAATAAACCCAAACACACAAAGGTGTAGGTAATAAGAATGAGAACACGTTACAAAGAACAATACCTATCTTTTTATGATAATAATAATAATGTCTAATATCTATTATCATAGAATAATATGTCATCAAACTTACCAAACTTTTTATAATTATCTACTGGTAAAACCACATGGCAAGTTAAAATATAACTACTCATAAATTATATTACACTTTGTATTAAACTCAGTTTAACAATGGATTTAATAAATAATGATTAGATAATCATCCACTAACACTGCTATCTTGTCACGGCGACAATTCCCGGCAATTTGTCACTCATTATTAAAATGATTGTTAGGCAAATGACCGTACTTGACCAACATTCAGCAGCCGTGAAGAAAAGAAAGAAATTATTTACAAACTGCCAGTACATATGTACGAACTTAACTTTATTTATAAACTTTTTGACATCGATCTAAAACCTTTTTTACAAATAAAAAGAAGTAATATTATATCGATTAGCGTCATCGATATTCCAAATTCGATTACAATAAAATAAATAGGTCAAATATTTTGGTTTTCTAAATTGGAAATCAATAAATCACGATCATGACAGACTCAGGGGACGGCATCAGGTTACAATGTCCCTTAGGAACAACGTCTGTTTCACTCATCTGGTCGGCTTTTAATCTAAAAGCTATTTTATGTTACAAACGAACCTTTGGTAGGGAAACAACATTTTTGCTTACTTTTCACTGGTATATCAATCAATCATGCTCATTGTTGGACGGCAAACAATGACGCTTTATGGAAAAGTTCATTAAATTAATGCGGTATAAATTGATTTTTCTCATGAATTAATATTTTTTTGTATTTATATTAAATTTATGTAATACGTCCATTAAATGTATTTTTTTTTTATTAATCGTGAAAGATGACAAGATACAAAGTTTACACTTGATTTTATCCACTAGTAACGTCGAACTCAATTAGATACCAATATAAAAAAATATAATATGTTTAAGTACTTAAATTAAATAATAAAAAAACTATGATATTATTATGACAGTATACGATATTATGTTTTGGCAGAAGACATTATAATGGATACATAACGTAGCAAATGAGACGTTTAAATTAATAGTTGAAGCGAACAATTTTGTGATGACCAATAACAATTTAGATTTGAATTTATAATACAAATGTGCCTATTCATTTGCGGTTGCAAACCCAGAGGCAAGCGCATTTATGATGCAATTCATGCAGTTCGTATTTAGTTCGAGATTATTGCCATAATTTTATCCTCTAACCATAAAATTGTTTCTATCATCACAATCAGTACAATATTATTTATTAAAAACTTTGCACAATAATGTATAGTTACTAATATTTTTTAAGCCAATCCTGTTCGTCTATTTGATAAGCAAGCTTTTTCTTTTTCAACTAGAATTTGCGTTTGAGAATCTGCAAATATTTTCCAAGTAAACATGTATTGCCATAAACATCCTCGCAAATGTTACCTTGCCATTCCTTGGATAGCCCAAAGCAAAACTCGTATCCAAATCGTATTTTTATCGCAAAATAGAATATTATGTATTAAATTTCTTTAGCTATTTTGCTTTATAAGCTAAAATGAGTTTGCTTATTTGTTTATTCTTGTAAAACAAACGCTAAACGTATTTTAAATTTATAAATTTTGTATGTATTTTATTTTTAAAATATGATTTTAAATTTGATAGAATTTTTCCAATACTATTTATTTTGGTTTAAATATTTTTGACTGCATCAGAAGAACCTTTATATTTACACCTGTGTTTTATTTGGTGCGATATAAGACATATTGTCTGCAACATTCTTAAATAAGTAATCTGTGTTTGGACAAATTACATAGAACTTTTTGGACCACTAAGCATTAATTAAAAGCCGTTTAGTTGCGTCAATTGAACACACATATTAATTAATTTATTTATTTATTTCTAATTTTTAAATTCTCCATAGAAAAATTAGAATCGGCTAATCAGTTGCTAAACCCCGTCGGTATGTTTATAATTGAGCCATATAGTTCTATTTTCAATTAATTCTCTATAAAATCAATTGAAAATTCAACCACGTTTTTAAAAAGTAGATTTATATTGGTAATGTTTTTTAAAGAAACAAAGGAATGGCTGCAGACTGAAAAGCATTGTGGCGCCGACTTGGAGCATAATATAACACAATTTCTTGGCCCAACAGTTCCTACAGTAAGTTAGGAGAGGAAATTGCAAGCCCGTGAACTATTTATAGCTGCAAAAGGTGCAACTCGACTTTATGGGACTTTTGATAAATACTTTCAAGTATTGCTCTGTGTTGGAATCGTTACCATGAAGTTTCGAGCAATCTTCGAACTATGAATTAAGTTACTGAAGTTGTACGTAGGTAATTTAATTACAAACTTAAAGTGAGAATAACACCTAAAGACGTGTCTTGTTGAAACTCGAATTTCCTTAATAAGGTCAAACGGGATATTATTACAGTAGTTGTAAAGTTTGCCAGGATCTGAAGAATTCAGCTGTCTATTCCGTCATCTCTGTCTAAAATTTTAGTTAGTAGAATAGTTACTAATAAATAGAATTAAAATAAATCCATTAAAAAAATATCATGTCTGACAAAATTCCAATGAAATAAAGTGTAAGCTCCCGCTTTCTATACGCTTAGGTCTTTTAAACTACGCAACGGATTTCAATGCAGCTTTCAGCAATATATAGAACCAGTGATTCAAAAAGAAGGTTTATATGTATAACAAATGCATAATATTATTAATACCGTTCGAAGCCGGGACGGGTTGCGACTCAAAGATAAAGAATATCTTGTTACGTAATTGACATGGATCAGAACAAAAATAAGCCTTGTTTTTAAACAATTCTTAGGAACAGAAAAAAGGCCAAAGTAAAAAGAGTAAGATTACGAGATTACCTCAAAACGTTCGAATTCCCTTCAGTTACAAACGTACCGCGTAATAATACCCGGGGATCGCGTAACAGAAACTTTCCCCGTAATAAAGTTACGAGCATCAGAGTAACGTGATGGTTTCAGACATTTGCTCCAGGTTTAACTTCGCACAGATGTCAACTATAGATATTAGTTCTGGGAGACGATTCAAAATTTAATCAAGCAGTGAAACTAAAGTAAATTGCTGTGTAAGTCTGTGCAAGTGATGTACGTCGTGCGTATTTCAAAGTTTCAACTCAACTTTGCGAACATTGGAATATTATTTTATATTACTATACACTTGGTTTGACATGAGTTTTTAATTTGTCTTATCTAATCATATAAAAGTGGTCTACGTTACCAAATATGGTAGGTGTCATATGAAGTTAAAAAAACATATTTTTATAAACATGAATTTCATGCCCAAAAAAAAGGAAATTCTTTTTTAAGATCTCTCTCTATTGTTTGGTGTATTGATTGGTTTGTCTACTGTTTACCTTAGTGAATACACACACAAAGGCCTAAACATGCTAAACAGCTGTAACAAAAGATCTTCCATAAATGTTTGCTTGCAATTAGGGAAAAGTGACTAAAATAGCCAACTCAAAAGGAAAACACGATTCCCAAAAAGGTTCGGATAATGAGTACAAAAATAGTCGGGCTTCCTCCGTCCAACCAAGTGTTATTTTCAGGCTGTTTCAGGATATAGGATGATTATTGTCTTGGTATATCCAGAATTGTAAAAAACCTCTGCACTTGGTGAATATCAACCCAATTTGGAACTATCATTTTTTATTGAGAACTTGTCTTTTAGTCCTGCTATATCTATCAGGAGTGTACGATATCCGTTGCGGTTATCTTGAAGTACCGATAATATGATTTAAAAAAATGTTTTGACAGATGTCAAGCCAGAGCGCTAAGGACGGACCGCAGATTTTTTTTTCGTTTTGATGAATTAGATTCATCTTAAAAAAAGTGATAGCGAGTTAACAAAAAGTGCAAACTACTGGTACTAAATGAGGACGAGATTTCTTCACATAATAAAGGATCAGACGACATTGAAGATAAATGACTAATTTCATAAGTTATTTGTTTATTGTAAAAATAAAAAACTTCTAGCAAAAAAGAGATTTATTTACAAGTTTGATCATAATTTATTTTTAACTTTAAACTCTCCGATGAAGCTATTGTTTAGATTACATTTTTGCCAGCATTCGAGCGCTTGTAAGCGCGATTAATCTATTAGAATGCATTTCAAACATGATTAGGCAACGTTGCTACTTTGTGCCACAACCCTTTAAGCTTTTGAAACCATTATAGCCCATTTCAATCCTGCTACTACAAGGAAGAAGGAACAATTTATATAAGTAGGGAGAAAAGCACGCAGCTTGTTCATTTTCGTGCGTAATTAGAACCCCTGAGACCGTTGAAAGGGTGATTGTGCCGGAAGAATAAAAATATGAAATATCATCCCATTAACGAGGAGGAGCGATTAAACAGATAACAACAAAAAACAACGCCCAAATTTGCCATTATAAAAACGCGGTAATCCACTTGTATAAAGTTACGTAAGGTTTTAATTTAACGTCTTTTGGAGAGTCGTAGTACGGCATACAAAATGACATTCCATTCTACAGCAGTTCAAATGCTCTAAAAATAAGCGTGATGTTTATACTCAATATTACGTCCCATTTCCGAGCTCACAGTGTCAGAAAGAGGCACAAACGTCAGTCGTGTCAAGCCTTGCCCGCATCTGCACGAGCCATAAACAATCACTTGATTTGGAACGCAACTCTTTTTTCGTTCGAACGCATTTGAATTAAAAAGGCGCCAAAATAAAATGTGTCTGCCTTGAACTTTGTACGTTGTTGTGTTTTGTTGAATAGTTAAAAAATATTCGCCAAAATGAAGGACAATGTTGTTTTTTGTATCGTTTTCGCGATATTTTGTTTTAAAGGTGAGTTTTTTTATTTGTTTTACGTTTACTTTTGTTTGTTAATAAATTTAAGAAATATTTTTTGTAACAAACTATTAATTTCACTATTTACTTCGTTTTGTGCTAAAATAATAATATTTTAACAGTTCTATGGCATTAACCTGCTAGTCTGTTAGTAAGATGGAACCTGGATTCCACCGACCAACAGTAATTTCTATGTAAATTAGTATCTAGAAACATGTTTCTAGTGTTTATTTTATCTCGTTTTGAGTACGTACCCCATGTTTATTACGTTAATTTCCTCTAAGATTGTACTTAAAATATTGACGCCCAATTGAAATACGTAAACTATTAAAGTACCATATTTTTTATCTTTTGTGACTTTATTATTTATTTTGTCTTTATAAATATACAAACAGCTTTTTTACCAGTTTTTAAAAAACAAGTCATGAAAAATAGTCGATTTAAAATATAAATTTAATATTTATAAATTGTTTTTAGTAACTCGATTTTACTTACACTTTACATACATTTTATTTGTAATAAAATAAATTTGTTTAAATAATTACATAAATAATTTAAAAAACCAATACCTATTGTATAATTGAATATCTTATTATTTTGCTTTTATGAACCTGGCATTATAATATGAATTCAACTTAGGCATATACGTACGTATGTATAGCTACTATAATAAATCTAAAAAGTATTTTTTTGTTTGAACGGTTTTAAAAAATATTTTTTCAATTAATAGTTCCTCTCTTCAAAAAAACTCAAATAAAGTTTATTATAGGCCATTAAACATCACGTTACTTGCCTTGAGAGAAAGCAAGGCGAGTAGAACCGCGGCACAGGCAGTTACTTATAATATGTTATACATTAAATAACGTCGCGAAGTTTGCGTGCATTAGATTACAAGGTCGAAGTAATTTTGCTGTCATGCTTCCCAATTTATTCTCATGGAAGTGTTTCTGAACAATTATTGTATCAATAGACAATGATCTTGGCTGACACATTGAGTGTCAAGTAGCCATGATTGACTGCAAGGACTTTCAATGTAGGTATTATAAAAATATAAATAAAACATGACTTGCGTAAAGGCTTTTATAAGATGTTAATATAAATAAAACTAGCTATTTGGCTCTGGTATCTTTTAGAATTTTTTTACGACCTCCGTAGTCGAGTGGCGTTCACACCCGTGGTTGATCTGAGCAAATTTGACATCAGAGCAAATTCGAAAACTTCTTTTCTGCACTGTCTTGGGTCTGGGTGTATGTGGTACCTTCGTTGTCTCTGATTCCATACCACAAGTGCTTTAGCTACTTACTTTGGGTTTAGAGCAATGTACTTATGTAATGTTGTCCACGTTTATTTATTTATTCATATTTTTTTTTTAATTTCATGCACAACTAACGTCTTAATTTATGACTCATTTTGTGGTTTTTTTTAATAAATTGCTTTAGATTTTTGGCAATACATTATTTTATATCATTCACTTGTTTAGAAGATAGTTATGTCTATAATATATGGCTTAGCTATCTTACTAATATGTAAATGCATATTGTGGCTCTTATAATAATATTTGATTTCGCCTCAGTGCTAGGCCAGAGCTTTAACATACGCAGCAGGAACATGCATTGATCGTCACGTTTGCCGACGGCTTGTTGGAAATTCCAGAGAAATATATCCAGCATCCATCATTATCTCCATAAATTCATATCTTTCATCTTGTAGTTTAGATTTATTAAGCAATGATTATATTTTACTACAAACTACTAATTTGCAATGTCCTCTTGCGCCGGTCCTGAAATTAGGGTTACCAACTCATTACAAGTCAACGTAAAACCGTGAATTATGCGTAAGCAAGAGAGACTAGGAATACATAAACAATAAAACATTGATTGTATTTAAATTAGTAAGTATTACTTATCACACTAATCATCGATCATAATATATCAATCTAATGTTAAATATGATACGAAAAGAATTAAGAATTAATTTATTACATGGAGATTAGGTACTCATAAAATTTGTTTGCCTAAGGTACAAATAAAACACAACAAAAAGTTCTATAATATTTAAAACACACATGTTTACAAATAAATTGTTTTAATTTATAATAATCATTGTGATGAGTGAATACACAATAGTTTGAATGTAAAATTGTCTATTGTTAGTTTGTAACACAACAAATTAGGAATATATTTGCGTTTGCGGATTTTAATTCAATTTCAACCAGATTAGCTTTAGGCTACACAAACAGACAACCTGAATAGTTGATACTAAAACCGCTACCTACTACATATTTAACAAGGTCTGGGAAAACTGAAAATAGGGCTGTCAAAATGTACATGTTCCTGTGTTCAGTACAATGAAGTTTGTGCAACTCAATTTTCATTCTGTCTATCAAACTTGAAACCATTTTGAACGGTATTCCTGCGTCGTGTGTCAAAACAAAATAAAATATATTTTTGATGTTAGGTACTCAATTTTGCTGGTTCAGTAAAATTGGAATTGAAATACGTGACAATCTTGATGGATCCTATGATTTCGGTCCTTTGAGAATCTGTCTTACGTGAAAAAGGGTCAAACTCACAAGATGTTATACAAAACAAAAAGTAACCTTATTTTTTATTACAATAATAAATTATTTATCAATTCTTAAGCTGGTATTAATAGTTGTGTATTTTGCCACTCAAAAAATAATCATCTCGTAAGTATAGCTGGAAATGGAACTAAACATTACGTAATACAATCTCAATCTCGTTGGTGACGATACAAACATATTAAAAGAAACCCGTCAGTATACAAGTGATCATCAGTCTCACAAGTGATCCACTTGTACGAACTCATAATAAATCACCGTCATACGGGTAGGTCAAGAGCGAAGTACAATCACTAATCTATTGACCCCGTGTGGTGTTTACAGTAATAATATTGGTTAAAACCCATTTATAAAAATCACAATAAAGTTTCTAAAGTGTTCGTGATTATTATTCTTCTCCAAGAAGACGTAATTGAAATTTACAGAAGGTGCCTACATAATAATTGAATGTAATCGTTTCGTTCAATATGCCGAACGAAGAACATCCTTTATACCGCCGAGGAATTTCTCCAAAAATTATAAAAATATTTATACCTTCTAAACCAGCAAAAATTGCGAAACATTTATGGGGTATTTTCGGATAAATGAGGACAAAAATACTTTATTGATGTCACTGTTTGGACCACCCTGTATATATTTATGAAATAATAAGAAGTTATAGTTTAAATTATTTGGATTTGATTATTACAGCAACTACTTTATGAAAAGTAAAATTATCGTTCAATATCTAACTACTGACTTAAAGTAGTTCGTCTCTAGGGTATGTCGTGTAATAAAACACCTTTGCACGAACTGTTCCGTTGCAGATAAATAAATAAGCACCAGTATCTTTTGATCACGACTTTAAGATGTTACCTATTTTTAGTTCGCACTTCCTAAATACGCGATTGGAAATTTTTCGATGGCATATGATTTATTCTCATTTATAAGCAAATGTTATGTATGTTTATATAACTATTGAAGATAGTTTAAATATCACGTCAAAGCTCAGGGCATAAATGTTTGAAATTGAATACGAATCGGGAGGCAGAATAAACACGTTAATGTTTTATCAATAATGTATATATTTAGTTTTAGGTTATTTACAGAAAGCTTGCGTATTATTTCATGTTATTTTCTGTGAGATATAGTGTCAAATTTTCATGTCAATAAAAGTAGGAGCTTTATCGATGTTTAAGTATACTAATTTATCATCATGTTAAAATATTTAATGATCGAAACTAAATTTATATAACCATTATATGAAGTAGGTACTTACTCCCGTACTTTAAATGAAATGATTTAATATCATAAATCGGTTTATGTGATTTTTTACCATTCATGAATTAGGTCACCTACGTCACCACCTACTCTCTTTTTTTTTCTTATTGGGGTGAAAAGCTTATGGCTTCAACCTACGCCGAGGGCACGGTGTGAGGATATGTCTGACTTCTACTGACTAAAACACCCCGGTCCCGTCTATGCCCTTGGCCGGAGTCGCGGTATCGCAGGCGCATTCTCTGCGCAACTCCGGCGGGACCACTAACTCTACCTACCAACCCTTTATTCCAGCATACTAAAAAAATGTTATTTACATAATCGCGATAAAAGATAAAACAAATCTATGTAATCTGTTGAGAAATCGACACTTCGAATGACCTTGGCTTAAACGATTTTGCTATCAAGATTTATAATTACAAAACACCGAAATACAGACTTATTTCATATTTTGCCAAGTATTTAACTCAACAAGCGTTACAATAATAACGTATAAACAACATCGTAGAACGCACTCTGTTCCATATAAACAAGTGTTAGTTACCGTAACAAAATACACTTGAGAGCAATAAAATCGCACACCCCTAGTAATTTGGTTTATTACTGATTTTTTTCTTAAATCTAAAAATATTGAGTACAAATCATTAGGCAAAATTAAAGAATACAAGCTTAGCTTTAAAAAAACACAAAATTAAAATCATTGACCTTCACGTAACTTACAGAAACCAGCCGTAAACCAAATTAGCCGAATTCACCCGTTAGCGTTGTCACTACTTGCACCCCTTACCCGCAGTATAAAAGGGTCGATTTTTTTGGATTTTTAATCAGTTACATACCGAAGGTCAACGTGATAACATCTCTACTAAACTACTACTAAAGCATACGGAAAAATATGGATACCACTCCCGCAGAAGCCGCTCAAGTTATTGCCTTGCTCGAAGCAGGCCATAATCAAAGTGAAGTTGCTCGACGACTAAATTTGAGCCGCTACTCTGTTCGTCGTGTGTACCAGAGGTATCAAGAGACCGGTGGCTACATTCGGCGACCAGGATCTGGCCGGCGACGCAGAACATCAGAGCGTGATGACCGCTTTCTTGTGTCGAGGTCTTTAAGAAATCGGCAACTGAATGCGGTTCAACTGGGACAAGAGCTTCGAGAAGTTCGCAATGTCAGTATAAGTCGGTGGACAGTCAGAAGAAGACTTGGTGAAGCAGGACTGACTTCACATCGCCCAGCAAACGGTCCCAAATTGACCACAGCTCACCGACAAGCCCGACTACAATTTGCCAGGGAACATTTAAATTGGACGTATGACCAATGGCGGTCTGTTATGTTCTCTGATGAGTGCAGAATCACATTACATGGTCATGATGGACGCTCTAGGGTCTATAGAAGGTCATCAGAGCGATTTTCACAATGCTGCATAAGCGAACGCGTGGCTTTTGGCGGTGGATCGTGTATGTTTTGGGGTGGCATAATGTTGGACACTAAAACTGACATTGTATTCATCACTGGGGCGAATACCGGCCCGAGATCGAGAGGTTTGACGGCTGCACGATACATTGAAGAAGTGCTCGAAGGACATGTGAGGCCTCTTGCGTGGCTTATGGGAGAAGATTTTCTTCTAATGCACGACAACGCCAGACCGCATGTCGCTAGAACAGTTTGCGACTACATGGAAGACGTTGGAATCACCGCGATGGAGTGGCCAGCTCGTAGTCCTGATCTCAATCCGATTGAGCATGTCTGGGATGAGCTAAAAAGAAGAGTTCGAGCAAGAAGCCCTGCTCCTACGCGACTCCTAGAGCTTCAATTTGCCATTGAAGAGGAGTGGAACGCTATACCACAAGATTTCATGAAAAAATTAATACGGTCCATGAAAAACCGATTAAGAGCTGTAATTAAGGCTAGGGGAGGGAATACACCTTATTAATAAACAATTTAGTCATGAATTTTGAGTTTGATTTTCAATATTTCTTAAGCAAAATTGGGTAATTTTACCCGCTTGTTGAGTTTTGAGCCGTAAAACCTCTTATGGGTATTTTTTTACACTGTATTTGATATCATTAGAAAGGTAATGAGGTAGGCTTTCAATTAGTGTGTGTTTTTTTTAATATTAATTAAGATTAATGAAAAAAAAACTGCCTTAACAAAAAAAAGTCAAGGTGTGCGATTTTATTGCTCTCAAGTGTATTTAAAAGCGTAACGTTAGGAGCGTGCATCAGCGACAATTTGATGCGTTCGGTCACCGACTAGTTGAGCTCGTTAAGCAAACGTGACGTTATCAATTCCTGAAATTATGAGCCCCATTATTTGTGTCATGGTGCCACTAAATGGGACGCGTGGTGCTCGGATAAGCATGTGTACTCAGATGAAAGAACCCGCGAATTTAGACTTTCTCTGTACTAAATTTGATATCAACTATGAAAACTAATTACAGGATAGTGGGAATTCAAATTCAGCTTTTATTGACAGTGTTTTGTTTTTAGAAAAATTGAGAATATTCTGTAAAATTAAAATATCTGATTTTGATCCGTTAGTTTATTTTAGTACCAACGGAAAAAATAATAATCCTTTATTTCTATACTGGCAAAACTGAAAATGAAATTGCACCAAAAAAAGGGATTTTCATTTAACTTTTATTTTATAGCTACTTGTTGCTTGGGCTTGATATTAGGTCGATGTATCTCACTTTATTCGAGTTTTACGATGAACGTTTAAGGTCGGAACTGAAATACTTACTCCTGATTTGCCCTTATTAAGCTCCAAGACTAATATCGTTCTCGAAATTTATTCAATTGGATAATAACGCGTCTGCTCTTGACTGACATAAGACAATTTGGAAAGAATTACATTGGTTTATTTAAATAAGAGTTATACTCCTTTCTTTCCTTTATATTTTTTTAGGGTTTTCGTAATGACTTTGATAGGCATAGTTGCCAGGTAGACAAACGAGTTAACTTAGAGTACATCATGCTTAGCACAACTTAAATAATATTGAAAGTCTACAGATTTCCAAACTTAGACACAATTATGTAGAAGCCTTAGCCAAAAAAATGTTATGATTAAGATCGTTAACCATATTTCCGTTAAGATACTCTTCGCAGCATATATTTGTTACCTAATGTCCGAATGATTACTTTCTGACCTCTGATTTCTTAGAAAAATAAACTATTAGTTCGTGTCTAGACTTACATATCCATTTCCTAACATCCATTCCTAATTTCTAACAAGCAATAATCTAAGTTCAGTTACTTAAAAATAAGACAGGTAAACAATACTATTATATTTCATTGGAAAACTCTTAATTCTGTCGTAAAACTTGTGTATACACTTTTATCCTAGATTTGAAACACTTTGCACAAGAAAATACATTTAGAATCATAACACGGACATTTAAAATATTAACTCTTAAAATAATTATATTTTCTTAATTTCGAAATCGAATAAAAATCTTAAATCGAACCTATTAGAAATAAAAAAAACAAATGATATAAAATCTAATTTCAATACTATAAACCATAGAAAAATTATTAATAGTAGGAACAGAAGGTCCACATTGCGATTAAAAATATATAAATAGTGACTCTAGCAGCGACGAAATAAAGTGCAATTCAGCTCACATAACGCGATATTTACTTAAACATTGCCGCTCTCTTCTAAAGCGTAACTCTGACTGGCGCAGCGCGTTAGGGCTGATAGGTTGTAAACTTGTCGCTTGCGACAATATCTATCCACTTAGGTACCTCTATTATAATACGCGGCTAGCGGCCGCCTACTTCCATTCGCCTGTCCGGGAGGCGCACTGGTCGAACGTACCTGAACTGCAGAGTGAAAACACAGAATAATTAATAGTTATCTATAACTGTAAGACTTTTACGGTAATAGCAGTGAAATTCTACTATATTTTTATTTGTTTCTCGAATTTTTAATAGGTACTATCTACGTTTTTTAAGTTTTAATAACCGATATAGAGGTAATACTTTTGGTTTGTACAACAATACCAAAATCACTTTGTATAAATAATTTCGAATCATATTTTTAGGGTCTACAAAATAGTTGAAAATAACTCGAAAATTTTTTACTGGGCAATATACAGCTTCTTCCGTTGACTAATTAGTTTGATCACCTTGGATGTATAAAGGTGATTTAATCTCATAATAACGTCAAAGGCTTACGTCACAATGCATGCCCTAATTAGCTCCAGATGTAACGTTACTATTTATAGGAATCTTATAGCCCATGACCTGTTATAGTTTTAATGATCACACCTATTTTAGAACTTACGGGAGAACAAAATATTAATTATATATAAAATTACATAATTAGTTTGATCCAAAATAAAAATGCTTGCCAAACCAATAATGAATTCCAATGCGAGAAAAACTTTCCAATAGCTATATTTTAGAACTCTAACACGATCTTGGAACCGAGCCGATTCGACATTGAAGCTGTATATTTTATCTATCATAGGTACGTACTAAATTCATAGGGATCCGAATAAGTAGAGTATATTTACCTAAAGTTTGAAGAAGTAAGTAACGTACCCACGAATTCTGAAAGACAACTTAGGTTTAAGACGTTCTTAAATGTCTACCTGTCGCTACTTTATACCTTAAAGTGGATGATATAGAGTGAGAAGTCACAGCGACTTCAAAGTAACTGACGTGACTATACGGCCAGTGGAGTATAATATGGTATATTGGATAATACTTTCTCTAAATCCCCGGAATGATGAAATAACGTCTTAATCCCGGGATTTTACCGATCTCAAATAAAATGGAATAAGGGCAGGCAGATTAACTTGCAATGTAAAGAAATGCATGAATAACACTAAACTTAATGATAGCGTTGCCATTACAATAAATTCACTTCTTCCGACAATAACGGGAAATATTCATATCCGTGCAGATGTCCAATTCCATTCATATCCCGTGTCAAGTACTTGACGAAGGTATTCAAATAACTTGTGAGAAAATATTATATCCTTTCTAGTATTACTTAGGCTCAAGGTTGGGCTCAAGTCAGACCGATATCACTTCGATAGATTCCGAGCATCCGTAGTATCGGCTATTGTTCTTACGTCACATGACTTTGGTGTTTACACCGATCTTGCTTTGTTTTTGAGTTCCAAATTATAATATAATTTAAAAGAACTTCCCTAAACATAGGGAAGTGTTATAATGCATAATAGGGTAGGGATTACTATCGGATTGTTTATTTATTACAATTTCAGCTAATAAAAGTATGAAATTGAAGCAGAACTGTGAAATAAAATCAAAAAAATAAACACGAATACAAAAGTTATAAGCTTTTAAAGTTAGTAGGTGACGCATGTTTTATCTCTTTTTAGCAAAACGACGTCTTGTACGGGGCAGCCCCAAATTGTTATGGTGAATTACTAAGGTGACGTCACCTGAGTGTATAGCTATCTCTGTGTAATTATCAATATTAAAAATTTTGTAACTAGTTCAATATGAAAATTATTAATCTGCTGTTTTTACCATTCGACATATTTGGTAATATATTTTTTTTATAATATAAAAATAATGATGTCAAATACCCAATTAGAAAAATATATATGTATCTGTTTACCGTGAATACTGTTGAGTACCTACCTACCGGAAATAAGTAGGGAACTGTAAATGTTAAATAAGTGTGCTTGAAGGAAAAGGCTGAAAAGAAAAAGTAAAACGAAGAGTGTTTCATTCCCAAAGAAGAACCACTACAATTGTGTACCAATAAATACCAATATAATGACACATTCCTACACGCTTACTTCATAAATTCTCTAACAACTAAGATTGATGACTTGCATAAAAGTCTACATGCGGACAAATAAGTACAATCAACTAATAATACCTATTGGTATAGTTGAATGGTATATAAATTGTATTCCAAAGCTTGGAACTTGAAACTAATTCAAAATTATAATGATTAATCCCCCTTCCACCTACTCGCAACTATTTCGAGCACTAATTTGGCTAACAAGGCTCCGCAAACATCCACTGTTCAGTTCAACAATAGTTTGATTCAAACAATTATTACTTGCTTCATCTCTTAATTTAGGTCTCTATTGCGAAGTCGTAGCAAGTGTTTCGTAAAGTATCAAGAATGTATCGTGACCGCAAAATCTTTCAAACTAGAAGCTATTATGATCATGAAACGAGTTAAGAGCTTTATTAGCGGACGAGGCGAGCGCGCTCGGTCTACTCCGTCTAAACGATCTACACTTATATTAAAGAAAAGTTTAAGGTTTTATTTCTTTATTTATTTATAGGTGTACCAACAGCATTACATATTAATCTATAGGCTGAATTTATTTACAGTAACATTACTAATATGCATGTTTTATGCTTGTTTTGAATGTATGAGGTAATCGTCAAACACAACTAATAATCAAATATCGTTTTCTTTTTGAGTGCAGTGTTGTTAATTTATTACCGAATGCTATATACGTGTATATACTAGGTTTTATGTTAAGATAATCAAAGTCGCAGTTTATTATATTTTATGCTATCATAATAGGTGTTAGTTAGTCCGACATTGTTTTGTGAGCTATACCGTGACGTGTCAGTAATTTTTGTTTTATTTAGATGGACAGTGATTAACACGCATGTGCACTCAATGTCAGTGGTCACAATTTATTATGTATGTATAATAAATTTGGGTTATTCTCATACATATGTGTATGAATGAAATATGGGTTATGGCAGATGTCTGTTACAAATTTATGATAGAGAATAATGATTGTCAAGGTTTATTCCCTTCTGTTTATTTAGTTTCAGTGTATTTAGTGAACGCATGCTCCTGTCAAGTAACCCCAACAGAGTGAACATTTATTTATATTTTTGCAACAAAAGTACCTACCTAGGTATCTACACTAGAAGATCAGCCAATACAAAACAAGATCGAATAACAGATAATTCAAAAGAGGGAAATACTTTGCATAAAATCGTGAATACATAACCAACTATGGATCTATGAAAGGAAAATATCAGTAACGCAGATCGCTAACAGAAATAGATCAACTAGCTGGGAGGATAGTTCAAATATTCGCAAAGGCGAAAGATGTTACATATTTCAGCGAAACGATACGCGAAACAATGTGTGTTTAACAAACAAGTAGGTACATAGCTTTAATAGCGATGTAATGGGGCTTAATTGAACGACGACGCGGCGACGATAGTTTATGTCACTTTAATAATACTTCGCGGGACGCCAGCCGACTGGTAACAAGTGTCGATAATATACCAAGAAAATTATATACCGATTAGCCTGATACCGTTTTAGGGTTGTTAGTATTCAAATATTCTATAAGCGTGTCAAGCGAACCTTAATAACATTTTAATACTTACTTTAGATTATTTAGAACTTGTAAAGTTGTTTCTAAATAATGTAATTTTACTGTCGCGTAGTTGGAGCAAAAAATACCTTCCTTTGTCCTTCTTCTTCTCGTGTCAAATGACCCTGTAACTCTTTTTGACCAAAAGGTTTCTACCTGAATGGCCGGGTCGTTGGCCTCTATCAGGTCCTAGGTGGTAGTGCAGGACGGCTGTCTCCATTGCTCTGTCCATCATTACATAATTTGTAAGGCTACTATAACTATTATTTAATTAACTTCTTAAAACATATCACGTCCTATTATAGCTTTCTGAGGTTCACGCGAATGTTAGACGTTTCGACGCCATCAAAGATCTCAATAAAAACCGCGATAGAATCCGTTTAAAAAGTAGTTTTATTTCAATCTCACGTCATTTTAATATGGCTGTACATTAAGATTCATATCAATAAATTTTAAACACATTTATATTAAAACATTTACTTTTTCTATGTTTATTTATGTATTTTACCTTATGTATTCTGGATATCTACTAAAATTAGCATTGAAGTTTTACTATTCAACAGATAGTAAATTTATACTTTTACTAGCTGTCCCCCGCGACTTTGTTCGCGTGATTTAGTTTCAACGGTTTTTCATTTTTGTAACATTTTTCATTTATGCTCCGCTCCTATTGGTCGTAGCGTGATGTTATATAGCCTATAGCCTTCCTCAATAAACGGACTATCCAATACAAAAATAATTTTTCAAATCGGACCAGTAGTTCCTGAGATTAGCACGTTCAAACAAACAAACAAACAAACTCTTCAGCTTTATAATATTAGTATAGATATATTTGTTGTGGTTTATAAAACAACGTAACTAAACGTTTTTAGTAGAAACGCAACCAGTAATATTGAACCTACATTTCTTTAATTTGCCTTCTTTTATTCAATATCTAAACATATTTTTGCATTAGATGGTTGGATCACTGCTTGGTAACAAGTGTTACTAAAGGCTCAATTGTAAAAGTTAATGTTATTAATGACGTATCATGGTCAGATCATTTCCCCTTAGAAATAACATGTAATTTTAATGTTTTAGTACCTAAATATGTAAAAACAAATAAAATGCCAAATAAAGTCATATGGGGAACTAGAACTCCTGAGCAAATGCAGCACTACTCTCAACTTTGTCATGAAGCACTTCGTGATATCGATTTTCCTAGTGAGTTTATTGAATGTAGTGACAAAATATGTAGAAATGAACAACATAAATTATTAATTAATAGTATGTATGAACAGATTGTAACAGTGCTACAAGAAGCTGCCTTTTTAAGTAACAGTACCATTATTAGGAAAAATAAACGTGTAGTAACTGGGTGGAACAAGCATGTAAGAGAGGGTCATCAGAAAGCACGTCTGGGATTTCAAAGATGGGTTTTGGTAGGTAAGCCTATGTCAGGGGAGGTTTATAATGAAATGAAAGAATCGAGACAAAGATTTAAAAGTAAATTAAAATGGTGCCAAAATAACGAAAGTCAAATTAAAATGGATAATATTGCCACACTTCATGAAGAGAAAAAATTTAGTACATTTTGGAAACATACTAACGCTTTGAATCCTCAGCCGAGTCTGCCAGTGAATGTTGAGGGTTTTTCAAATAATAGTGATATAGCTAATATGTTCATGCATAACTTTAAGACTGTTCCGCTCACTACAGGCACATCTGTGCGAGGCACTCGAACCCCGTGTGAAGGTGATACTCACGTAAGATTCTCAATCAAGGAAATTAAAACTATTTTAAGTAATATGAAACGAGGTAGGTCACCGGGACACGATGGTCTGAGTGTCGAACACTTGCGATGTGCTGGTGTCCATCTGCCTAGAATACTTTGTATGCTGTTTAATTTATGTATTAGTCACTGCTACCTTCCTGAGGATCTTTTGAAAACTGTCGTAGTTCCTGTTGTGAAAAACAAGACAGGTGACTCATCCGACAAAAATAATTATAGACCTATTTCGCTAGGTACGGTCATTGGCAAGGTGCTGGATAGTCTGCTTGAGAAGCAACTAAATAGGAAAATCAAATTAAATGATGCGCAGTTTGGTTTCAGACCCCGATTGTCCACTGAAAGTGCAATCCTGTGTCTCAAGCAGACTGTTCGGTATTATACGGACAGGAGGACACCGGTGTATGGTTGTTTTCTTGATCTGTCAAAAGCCTTTGACCTGGTAAATTATGACATTTTGTGGCAAAAGTTGTCGGATGACACAGACTTACCGGCTGAGTTAATTAATGTATTCCAACATTGGTATAAGAACCAGAAAAATTATGTTAAGTGGGCGGATACCAAATCTGACACATATGGGCTGGAATGTGGAGTGAGGCAGGGGGGTATAACTTCACCTAGTCTGTTTAATCTTTACATAGATCGGTTGGTGGGGGAGCTGAGCGGCACCATGGTTGGGTGCTCAATAGATGGTAAGATGGTAAACAATATCAGTTACGCCGATGACATGGTGCTGCTCAGCCCATCCATCTGTGGTCTGAGGAAGCTGCTGGCTGTCTGTGAGAGATATGCGGAGGCTCATGGCTTGAGGTATAACGCCACTAAGAGTGAAGTAATTGTGTTTAAGGTACGAAATAATACACCTGCTTATATTCCACCTATAAAGCTTCGAGATTCTCCTCTAAAAGTTGTCACTCAATTTAAATACCTCGGCCATGTAGTCACGGATTCTCTGACTGATGATCAGGATATTGATAGGGAGCGCAGAGCGTTGGCAGCCAGATGTAACATGCTTGCCCGCAGGTTTGCTCGATGCACTAAACAAGTAAAACTGACCTTATTTAGAGCATATTGCCAGTCGTTTTACTCGTGCAGCTTGTGGGTGAAGTATACGCAGAAGGCTTACAACGCTCTGCGCGTACAGTATAATAATGCGCTGAGGTTGCTGTTGGGACTGCCTCGATGGTGTAGCGCGTCTGGCATGTTTGCGGAGGCCAGAGTAGATGACTTCAATGCCATCATACGCAAGCGAAGTGCATCCATGATGCGGCGATTCAGGGACAGTCCTAACAGTATACTAGCTACACTGGCAGACAAAATTGATGGGCCGTTTATTAGACACTGGGCAAGTAGACATGTGCGTGCTGATGTCCATGTCAATAATTGATAAATAAATAAATATCAATAACTGTTGTATACTAACATTAGGATAAGAAATTACTAACACATTTGTATGGATCTCTGGTCTGAAATAAAGAATTTATTATTATTATTATTATTATTATATAAAACCTGATTCATGAAATCTCTAACCAAATAAATAGGTGGACAGCATCACCTGACACCAGTAAAAATAATTATTAGGAAAAATAAACTTCACTACTTTTTACATAAGGGCGGTATCAATGGCAAAGTGTAACGCGAAGCGGTTTAATGTACAACTAAAACTGATCAATCAATTTATTGAAAAGCGATATTGACTCGGACCCTCCTTATTTAAATCTCATGCTCATTTTATAGGGTTTTTTTTCTATTTTAGCTATAAAAATAACGCAAGGGCTTCACCCCCCGATGTTTTCCATGTGCTAATTCCTACACTTGGGAGAAATAACATTAAATCGTAGTGGCTTGCGCCGTTTCCAATGCTTTTCCGCTAACGAACCGATAATTTAGGGGAGGAAAGTGTTCCTGGGATTTACGTAGGAGATATTTTTACGATTTTCTTTTGTTTTGTAGCGTTCGCTGAAACAAACACGATGAAAAGTAAAAGTAGGAAATTACTTTTCATTATTATGTATCTTCTGGTAATGGGTAGTTTTTTTTGTATTGCAATAATAATTCTTTGAAAAGAAATTCTATCTATTGAAGTAGTACGTACTAAGGGTTGTTTTTTGTGCTTTATTGTTGCCACTAAGAACTGTACTAGTAGTTGAACTATACAAACCAAGGTACTTGACCCTATTTCAACATTTCGAGGTGCGTTTACTTAATTAGTTCACCAACAAACACATCACGCAATACTAAAAAGTGACGTCACAACAGAAAAGCAGGAAGTGCTAAATAAAATTGTAACAACTTTTGCTCCTTGTGACATACATGTTTCTAACGTCCTAAATTATTATGACCTTGCATTCCTTTAAAGACATGAGACAATTCCCAACATAAATTATTATGTTTAAGCAGATGATTCAGATCTATCCATCACATGAAAGTGTTGTTCTCGCCTTAAGAATGACGCAAAGAACTTCAATCTGAAGACCTATCATGTTTATTTCTAGGCGTTTTATGTGACAGTCTAATCTGGTTAAATGTATGCTCACGTGAAACGGAACGTTCTTTTGTTACATTTTGAACTAAGATTATTTTGAAAACGTGACGATTTGATTTTTTAAAATTTCCGCACAAAAATAATTACCTAAAGCAATTATCTATAATATAAATATGAATCGTTGAATGTGTTGCTAAGCGCAAATCTCGAGAGCAGCTGAACGGATTTTGCTAATTCTTTTTTTAGTATATTCCTTGAAGTACGAGGATGATTCTTACGGAGAGAAAAATCAAAAAATAAAATAAAAATTAAAGAATCGACTGTTAGGCGGTACGAAGTTCGCCGGTTCAGCTAGTTACCTATATAAATAAACAAGCGTTGTGTGGAAATTTTGATGTAATATAAATGATTGTTTATGTAACTTTGTAATATTGCTAAAATAATGAATGAAGAGAAGCGAACTATGTCACTGTATCATAAAGTTTCACGCTCTAGAAATTTACAAACATAGTCTCATTCCATCACTTCCTAATGAATTAGGTGACTAATGGATATATTAATCACAACTCTTTTAATGAGCAATATTTTCCCTATATGCATTTTGTATAATATATAGGTAGAAAAATAATTCAGTTTTCAAACGTTAACGTACAATATACTCTCTAAACTGTCCTTTTATTCAGACAATACACTGTTAAGACCCTAAACTGTAAAGTATGTAAAGTGTATAAGATGTGAAATATTTATCATTACAGTTTTCAGTATAGAGGTATATACTCGAACGAACAACTTCATTGTGCAAATGTTTATATGAAATCACAAACTCTTCAGTATAACTTTTACTTTAAAAAAATTGAAAAGGAAACTTCAGTTTTTTAGGGATCAGTTTTCAGTCTTACAGGATACATACCTTATATTTATTTTCTTTGGTCTACACGTAAAATCAAAATTAAAAAGCCTCGATCGTGTTCGTATAAAACTTTAATTTGATAAAGTTTTCGTATGATGTTGAGCGTAGTTCGACAATTTCCGTTCCAATTTGCAGAAAATGGGTGCATATACTCCAGAACAATTATAGTCTACTAAAACTAACTAAATAAATAAATTAATTTCCACCCGTCGAATTTTGTTCGCTATGTAATATGGACGAATTTTGTTTATGAAATTACAATTTAATTAACTACGAGGTCATTAAAATTAAAGCTTCGCACACAAGCGCGTTTGTGTGCTTTATTAAATAGTTTTTTGTTTACAACGTTTTGAGAACACACTCATTGCAATTATGTTTTATTTTAACGAGACATTGAATTCGTAAACACTCAGTTTCATTTGTTACTATATTTACAATTTAAAATGGTAAATAGAGACCACAAATTGTTATATTTTGAATGATTTTCAAACTTCATTACCAAATCATACATTTAAACCAAACTGATGAATATATTTGACCGAATTGCCCATGCCTCTAAATACAGCTGATGTAATACTTAATGAACACAATTGCATTACCAAAATATAATTTTAATATCCACACGTCCGCGTCACCTTGGCTAGGTCATGATTCCCCGTCACTGCGCCCACATACATGTTTAAAAACCAATTATGTTGTAGACTTTACTGGCTTTATATGACCTTTAACTAATTTTTTCAAGCTTTATTAAGTTTCCTTTGTGTGCATGTTGCGTCATTGGTGCTAATGTTTATAACTCAACATGTGTGGTCCCATGTCTAAACAATTTAGTATTTAAAACATTAAATCCTTGGTTGCTTAAGCTCGTAAATTTCTTAATCTGCGAGAAAACAGTTATAATTATGTTAACACGTAAAAGGTAAAGTTTCCTTTTATTTATAAATAGAAGTAACGTAAAGAAAAAGCTGTGTATCTTAAATTGTGCTAAAACACTTTGTAAGTTACAATTCATACAAAAATATACTACGATAAAATTCATGATAGGAGCTGTTTCTCTTCTCAAATTTTCCACATCGCATAAAAAGCTATCGATAAAAGTAAATATTTTCGGTTTTACGTACCATACATCAATTGAATAGCTATAATAACAGTACCAATAACATCGTTAGAAGCACTGAATAGGGGTTTTCAATACGTCGCGCGTCGCCCCAATAAGCCTTCGCTATTGATTACGAGAAGACACAGGTCGAACACAATTTTCGGCCACTCCGTCAATTTTATCTGATTAGTCGTCTGTGGGGATTCAATGTAATATTGTCGGGACGAAATAATTATTTGTTGAGGTTTAGGTGCCTTTGATGTATCAAATAAAGGTACGGTATTTGTATGGCAAGCATTACATATCGGCTTACTAGCTAAAGACAATGTTTAAGGATAGCAAGGTACTTAGATTAATTGGCATTTTAACTGATTACTCTTTGGTGTCTTGTGCTTCCTTTAGTAACCGTTGTAAATCAAGGACAGAACAAAATTAAATGTCGTCGAGTTTTTCACTATCCGGAACTCGGAAGTTTGTGAAATCAAACCTAAGTCTAGTTATCCTGAGCAGCGTCTATTCTGTCTTCGGACCATTGGTGTCCACCTGGACGCCGATAAAAATAATAAGACTGTCATTGCACTTCAACAACTAGTTCATCAATAGTCAGTTACATTAAATTTAATTGCTGTGACCGCAATTCCATCAAAATTAAATGATGATAGGTATGTGATTCAAATGATAAATTATAATCGATAAAACACTTTAACATTATTATATTACGTAATAAAACTTTTTACATTTGAAAGTCTATAATAAGTTGTATGATTTTTTGGGAAATATTTAACTTCGATCTAATCCCGACAAACCCAACAGATCTGATAATGAACTTATATAAAAGTTTAATATTACGTTACGCGCCGAAAGCGCGGGATTGCGATCTTTCCCGACGACTGACTTTCACCAAAGTTAAATAAGCTATGCCGTAAGAAAACTCGGGCAATATACCTCGTCAAATATAAGTACGGTTCCCCTTAATATGAAGTTATATTGTGGAAACATAATATATGGCAGGATTTCCCACTTATTATTTGGTTTATTTACCTATAGATAACATTATTAGGTTTGTTCGTGAGAATAAACATTGGTACCTACTGACAGTGGTATTGAAAATAACTGTTGTGTCTTAGTAACCAGAGAATTTTTTTAATGAAATATTGCATGAAATTTAGATCTTAATATAATTCTTGTGCCATTTTTTAATAATTATATGAATACACGAAATGTCAAATGACTACTTTTTTGTATAGATATAAAATTGAATGTAAATTGTTACATTAGATTACTAGGTATGTAGGTACTAGGTTTTAAATAATATTGAAATGAGTTTAGGCTGTTAAGATTAATACCTTTGCCTATAATATAGAAAGAGCATTCCATCCTAATTTGAATAATGAATGAACCAGAGCTTCCTAAAGCAGCATAACAATGGTATCGAGGATCTTCCTATAAACACGTCTCTAATGTTTATTGAATCTCAACAAATAACTGAATAGTGCCACACAAATTAAGACTTCTAATTCATATACACTTAAAATAAATTACAGCTTTAAGCAAAAAAATTAGTTAGTTATACCTACCTATTCTCATGTAAAACGATTTTTTGTTTTCTCTCACATTCGCACGAGTACGCAAACCCACAAGTGTAAGACGTCATTTGCAAATGATTTCATTTCCAAGCTGTGTCGCTTTTTTAACAGACATCACAGCGCGCGAACTTTGTTCGAATGTTAGCGCGTGTAAGTGACCGGGGTTATAAACAGCTTTTCTTTTATAGATATAGAATAAAAATATCAACATGCAGACAGATTATATAAACCATCCATCGACCAATCAGACCATTGTATAAGTTACTTTGAGTTCATTCTTGTCTTGTACTTATGTACTTTTATAAGTAGCTTAATACAATATATGATATTTCTTGTTGTTACAGCTAGTTCCGCATGTCTCCAAGATAATAGTGAATACAATCGGAGTGTGACAACGGGCAGCGTTTTCTATGAAGACTGTTGCTGTACGGAACCCGGGCACACAGTGAGGGAACTGCTATGGCTGGACCCTAACAACAGAGTCATAGAGTTGGGCCGGTATGATACATACGTTTTGTTTTATTTATATAAATTAAAAGTCTACCATAGATAGGTAGTAACACCTTAAAAGCGGCGAATATTAGCGTCCTTAATAAAAATTTCTCGACTTCCTTTTAAATCATTTCCTTTGATTTAAAAGTACTTACTTATTCGCCATGTTTATTCCTATTTGCTTTTATATTAATACTACTTAATGTAATGTATTTATTTTATTCATCTAGGAAAAAGTCTTTCCCATGTTACTTTATGTATAAACTAAGACGAATAAATACGGATCAACTGCCTAAACACAGAAATTGGTCAGTCAATAATTAATAGCGCGAAAAATCACTACTGTCAGCAAAAGAGACGCTTCTTGCATCCCACCCTAAACAATAGTTTATAAACATTATTCGTCAAGAACTAAATAAGAGCATTGTTTTCACAAGACCAGGTACAGCTTTAAATGTGTACACCGAGGAGCAGGGTGAGTGCCTGTCCCTCTTCATCCAGGAGTTAAGCAAGTCCATGGCTGGGACTTTCAGATGTGTTGCTAATGTCGAGGGGAAAACGTACACACTCACGCAGCACATAGACGTTTATGGTAAGTGATGTAAAGTTATTACTATCTGCCGTTTCTGTCCTGACTCTATTTCCACCTTTCAGTGATTTTTATACCATGAGTAAATTTAACATCAAGTTCAAATACAACAGCAATTATGTGAGGGTAACACTAAAGTTTAAAAAAAAATAACAAGTGTATAGATATTGATAGATGCGTGATAGATGCAAGTTATCCATTTTTCCCCGGTACTATTTGAGTGAAATATGATAGTAGCAATTTTAACGACTATTGCAATTAAAAGGTAATTTGATTTTCAGATCAGTTGTACTTCTTAAACACTCCAGTGAGCCAGAACATAGTTCACAGTAGCGATTCTCTGATCACATGCGAAGCTAAAGGGGCCTCACCACCATTTATTAGATGGTACAAAGGAAAAGATGGGCAAAATGAGGTAATTAGTAAACAGTACCTACTCAGTAAAATTTCTTGACTCATTGAACTTATAAGTTTAGTTTTCACTGCACGGATAGCCGAGTGGTATATGTCACAACGCTAACTACCACTGTGCGCGACATGCCACAAGATCGATCTGTGCATGGGACAAGTGTTTGGGTGATCCGCAAATGCTTGTTCTAAGTCTGGGAGTTCGTTGTGCCGTTATATTCCCGGTATAAAAAGCGAGTTTTTAAAAATCAGTTAATGCTGTTTTATTTATATAAAAAAAACAAAGGAATGTTTCCCTTGAGTATTATTTTTTCTAGTATTTAGAGTACTTTCCCCATCAGGTGGCATTGAAATATTCCACCCTATTTACATTTGACACTACATTGATTAACCTTTGTAATAACTATGACCTATTAGTATGCACAATACTCATATATCTCATACGCATATACCATATTCAACCATACTCATATGCACCATACTTACTTCGGTACCAATATTTATGTCAATGCGATGACTTGAACTGCAAAACCCATGGCTTTGCAGGTCAAGTCATTAAACTCGATTGCCACGGATAGCTGAATGAGGCCAAGCCTACTTGCTACCACGTACTTCACGAGACAATTATAATTTATGAGATCCAGAAATAGTTTAGTGAATATTTTAATGTGTGTATCGTTTTTAAGTTACATCTTAGGTTTAGGTTTAAAAATAATCATATAAAAGTTAGTTATCTTTGAATATATTGGATACAATATATTTTAATTGAAAAATCTTTTACAGATCAAAAATAACACTTCAAAATATCAGTTTATGCCTACGGGGCTAATAATTAAGAATGTTAACGATAAGGACGGCGGGATATACAAGTGTTCAGCATCAGTACTGTCAACTGGCGAAGAAGTTGAAGAAGATATAAATGTCACAGTACGTACTGACATCAATAAAACTGCGTAAAATATTAGCAATGTCTATTGTTTCCTAACAATAATGTAATTGGTTGTAACTGAGTTAAATAACTACATATTTTTATTCTGATCAACGAATAATGTACCTATTGAAAGTGTATTTTAATTCCAATTATTTTTATTTTATATATTTTTATTATTTTCTATTGTAATTTGGTCATTTTATTGCAAAATTTCATAATGATTTTCAGTTTAATTTTCCGTTAAATATTTCTTACCATAGGTAATGACACCACCAATGATAACACAATTATCAGCTAGTCCAGAAACCGTAGTAATGGCTGGAGAGCCAGTTTTAATTCAGTGCAGCGCCGAAGGTTTACCCCAACCTGAATTCGAGTGGAAGAAAATTTCCGAAGAGGTAAAAATACTAAACGTGATTATAAGAATTCGTATGATTACAAGGTATTTGTATTAATAGCGATGTAAGTGGATTGGTGACCAGGGAACATTTAATGCTTTAGTAGAGTTCCTAGTACCTACCGAAATATCCATACGTTTTAGTGGGAAAATGTAGTTTTATATTTTTTCAAAGATTTCTTTTGTTATTTTATTAAGATTTTATTTGTTATTTTTTATAGGTACTACTATTCTCAAACACAACAGATTTGTATTGTCCATAAGTTTTTGACAGCAGCAGTTGTGAAGTTTAACCGCAACTTTTAACTACCAAATCTCAAATTCATTTAATTAATATTTTACATACTTTTTTAGAACTCAGAAGAAAAGAACAACACAAGTTCAATGGTAAAAATAAACAACACGATTCGTTTCGCAAGCATAGAGGCGGAAGACGCCGGTACTTACGAGTGCATCGCGCACAACTTTGTCGGCACCGCGAAGCAGCAAATTTATATCGTGGTAATTAATCCATTGTTTTACTTTGACTTAAGTTGGTTTAAATTAGTGATGCTATCAGCATTCATTCATTCATTATCAGCAGCTTGGCTTGGAAAACTTTACATTGCTTAGAACGATCAAAGTGCCCGATTTTATTTGCGATTCAAGATTTTATCTAACTACAAGTTTTTTTTTTAATAACATGTCATATCGTCCTTTTTCGATATTTATGTCGAACCTAATTTCATGAAAACTGGTTTAGTGTTTAAATAAGTTCCGCAAAAGCATGAAACTAGACTGAGTTTGCATTTATTTACTCATAATTCGATATGAATATAAAATAATTACAGCACAAAAAGTTACATAGATATATAATAAAAAAAATAAAATTAACCTTGTAATGAAAATATTTTATACATCAAAGCAATAATAAAATTTCAGGTAGAAACAGTTCCAGAGATCATAGGGTTTAATAACATTACAGTGACGGAAGGTACTGAAATACCAATGTATTGTAACGCGACCGGCAACCCAATACCAAACGTTACAATTACTTACGAAGGGAAAAGTTGGGATGAGGAAAGGTGAGTTCTTCGGAAAGTATATAATAAAAATAACAATATAAAACAATAATTAAATAAGTATACGAAGTGTATGTTAAGTAAACCGTCCAATTAAGTAGAATACCTAAATAAACTAGCTTTTACAGAAATATCGTACCTAATAATAAAAAGGGAATAAATAATACAGTAAATAGATTTTTTTTTTATTGAGTCTTAAATTAATATCAATCTAAAAAAATGTAGCTTTTTATTTCAGATGGCAAAAAAGTTCCTAATAGAAGAGAAAAGAAAAGTTACTACTGCATAATGTATAACACAAAAAATGCAAAGTCTATAGAAATATTAACAAAGACACTTAAATTTGCATATCATTAATAAAGCAAGCCGGCCTTAATACAAGCCGCTTCCATGTAATTGTTCGTACTCCTTGTATGCTTACGTTTTAAACGTTTACAAAAGTATTTTCAAATATCCTACACTTTCCTATTATTTATTTTATATTGTAATTTTACTGTACTTTTCTAATAATGTTTGTAAGTTAAAGTTTTTTAAATGTTTAATATTTCCCATGTAAGTGAATTGTATTTATTATTGGAAATAAAGATATCTGGAACCTCACTATAATAACTGTAGCTATGTTTATTTATAAAATTTATATTTTTTTTTTGGTTTTAGGGAATCAGAATACAATGATGATGATATTATACAAAATTTTTCGCTTCTTAGTGTGGATAGATCGAAAGCAGGAATATACGTTTGTAATGCTAGCAATTCCGGTAAGTGTGATAATGGTGATAAAAGATTTTAAGTAGGTAAAGTAGCAAATACAAATCTCTAAACTCAAAGTCAAACGCTCGCATGAATGGCTGTACTGAGATACAATTTTTTAACGTTGGCTGCATAAATATAATTATACAGCCGCATTTCAGTAGTGAATCACAAAAAACAATTTACGAGTTTCGAAAAAGGTCACTATCATCGTCCAAACGTGCGTTTAAATTTGCATAAAAGAAACATGAAATTTTTGAAGTGCAAAAATCAAGGAATTAAAATAACGACTACAGTTCAAGCTCTTCGCCATAATCGAAGTAAAATATATTAAGTAACAATAAGAAGGTAGTATAAAAAGGTAATTTGTCCATTAATTAATTTAAATCTCTATTTACCAGTGGACATAACAACGGAGATACTATACCTAACAGTACTACACCAGCCATACTTCGAGCAGTCTGTGGTATATTTGTGGGCCTGGAGTGGAGAAAGAATTAATATTAGCTGTGCGCATGAAAGCAATCCACCATCTAATTTTACTTGGAAGTAAGTAGAATAACGGTTGTACAATTTTAACGTAAGCACCTTAGAGTGAACATAGACGAGCATAGAGCATGCGCCTCACTAGAAGCCCCTTATGCCGACCGTAAGAATATTTTTAGGTAAATGTACTTCGCTCGAAGACAGGCATTTATGCGAAAATATCGACGGTTCCAATATTATTAAGGTAATATCAGGTTTAGAGATAGTTTTAAGGAAACGGTGCGCTCTGTTTTGTTCCTAATTTTACGATTTTACATGTTCATACTAGTGCCGTCATACTCGATATGCGCGCTCTATAGTTTATTTATTTATTCCTCTAAGGTAAGCACTAAGTTGACAAATAAAAAGAAACACAGAAAATGCTGAAAGTGATTAATACAGAGTGTTTCATATGCACGATCTTACTGTATTTTTTCAGTACATCGAGTAATTTACCTTGCTCTGTGAAATAGAGCTAAAAACTCCTCTACACCAGAACAAAATAAAAAGTGATTAAACATGTATATTCTCCACAGATACTGGAAGGGCAATTATTCAACAATAGGTAATGAAGAAATGCCAACTATTGATAGCATAGTTCTTGATTACGAAAGTTTATTAGAACACTCGTTTCTCTTTACCGATCAGTTTGCGCCGTACGGTAAACACGAATGTAATGCTAAAAATGCTATCGGTGAAGCTAGAAAAACTTATCATATAAAAAAAGGATTCCCGCCATCGGCTATTCAAAACGTAAGTACTACAAAAACTGTGTTATATAAAAATTAAATTTACTTTTTTTTAAATCTTTAAAATAAAGAGGTCTTCACCGATTACTCCGTCATTTGCAGACAGTTTTTCAAAATGGTTTTTTTTATTCACCAATATTTTTTATTAAACGAATGTTAACAATGTATTTAGATTTAATAGAAACAATTGATGAACATCTTGAAAGTAATAATAATAGCCAGCTCATATTACTTCTATTATTATTACTTTCAAGAAGTTCATAGCATTACACAGCACTAAATTTTTAGACAGAAAACTAAAAAAGAAATCGAGTGTGCTTTAAACCACACGACTAGAGTAAAAATTCTTTATATACGAAACGTAACTGGCTATGAGAGAAAAAAAAATGTGTGCCCGCACCTCTTTCTGTTGCCCTACGGTAATATACGAAACATAACTCTCTCTCTTTCTGTCTCCACTAACTTATATCTCCCTCTCAACTCGCTCCCGTCACTCATTCACTAACTTACTCCCAAAGTCGAGCGTGCGTAAAGAAGTTTTACTTCAAAAAAGAAAATAAAACTACAATTCGACATGGACTATGATTGCATCAACCACCTAATAGTGTCTTGTAAGAGAGTACATGTCACGTTTATTAAAACGCTTTTTAAAGCCTAGAATAAAATAATGTTCATTTCATGTAGTCTGAATTTTAAAATGTTGCTCTAAAAAACGATGACTATTTCGACGACAGTTGATCTGGATCTGTTGAACGCGCTAAACAATTCACGAACAACCGAGCCATGACCTTTTCTATTTTCATACAACCAAAGAATTTTAAATTCTGAATACATTAAGCAGCAGCTGAGTTAAGTATTTTAAAGTCTGTAACTAAACAAACACAAAGTTAATTTGAATCACAAATAGATTCTGTCATTATGGTTAAAACTCACTACTTTGAAATTGAGCAAGGACTGTGTAACTTTGCAAGTGTTCCACAAATTTATAATGTTCGAGTAATAGACAATTTAAATTAAATTTGGTACATAGCTAGTCTAGAGCATGAGAAAGGACGCTTTTTGCCGCGATAACCGACATCCACGCGGGCGGAGCCGCGGGAAACAGATAGTTCATTATATACTTAAAAAAAACTATTTGTTTCCCCAGTCGTTTTTTAACGTTAGGGCTATAATCAATTATTGTACCGTTACATTATTCAATATTGTGATGGAATATTTTAATGGTTTGTGTGTTTACAGACCTTGATAGATAGCTAAATCAACTTTTATAGTTAGTACCTAAGTCACTGTTCCACATTTACACCTATCTTTGTCTGACCTAAACTCAGATGTTCCCAAAACATATTCAACTTTTTAATAAAAAATTGGGTAATGAAACATTATATTGTTCCAGGTTACTGTTTTTGCAACGACCGCAACATCAGCCACTTTCGAAACCAGCGATCCATGGCACTACGATGGCCCACTCGTCATCGGTTACGTCGCAGAATACGACGAGGTGGACAACTATGACGTCACAAATATCCATCCAAATAGAACTTGGGCGATTGGAGGTCGTTATAAGTTGGAGAAATTGAAGCATAACACCACGTACTACATTAGGTTCGCCGCGATCAATCGTGTCGGAACCGGGAAATGGACCGATTTGATCATGTTTGAAACCAAGGAAAAGTAAGTTGTTATATGTACCTAGTTCGAATATTTATGTATTTTTTTTAATATAAAGAAGTAAATAAATTATCTTATGATTTGAAAATAATAAATAATTACATAGGAACTCTTGCTGTTGCTATATCGGAACGTATCTAATCTCGTACCCAAGAGAACTCTTACAAAAAAATCAATTAGATACTCTCTTTGATTAACCTTAGGATTCACTACGCTAAAGAAACCATTCAACAACACACAAAGGATTTGTTTACCAATTATCAAGTAGATACATAAATACATAATTTCAATCAATCAATAAATAAATCAATTCAGCCTATTGCGGTCCACTGCTGGACATATCCATCTTCTAAGTTGCGTTACTTTTTTCACATTATACTGATTAGACTAGCGTTTTGTTCTCGGTTCTCGAACCGGTGTATCAACACTACTAAGGCTCACGCTTATACGAGTTTATAAGCGCGTCAACGCTCGTACAAGTTGCACGGTGTGTCAAAAAGCGCGCCTATGCGCGCTTATAAATGTGCTACCAAAAACAAGCTTATAACGCGAGTCTGAAACCGCTCTAACATTGACAGGCTCATAAAAATTAATATTAATTTATCATAGGCAGCCATTGGTAGTACAGAGTACGATGATAGTATATATTAGTCACTGTATGTACAGTGGACGCCACATTAACGATAACACGGAGTAGTTAACAGCGCGTTTTAGTGGTAAAAGTAACTTTCAATAAACGAGACGTTGACTATATACACGCTACATAATTATGAGTCTTATTATATTTTCATCACCTTTAATTCTTACTATTGTGTCTATTACATTTTTAACCCACTTTCGAGGTCTTAAGAGGTAAGTCTTCGTCTTTAAAGAGTGTCTTTTTTGCTTTTTTTGTTTGGTACGCGATATCTCCGATCATAGTGAACTTATTTGCAAAATCTGGTATGCGTCCGAGATGGACTGATATAAATTTTATCAAAATCAAATAAATATTTCAGTAATTAATTCAAAATAACTGGATAATTGACTGCACGGATAGCCGAGTGGTATAGGTCACCAAGCCAATTACCTCTGCGCGACGTGCCGCGGGTTCGATCCCCGCATGGGACAAGCATTTGTGTGACCCACAAATGCTTGTTCCAAGTCTGGGTGTTCTTTGTGCATGTGATTTGAATGTTTGTGAAACCCCCCGCGACACAAGGATTAAGTTCCTTAGTGCGGGAGTCGTTTTAATAAAAAAAAAAATAAAAAAAAAAAAAAAAAATTGAATTGGTTATAGGTACTTTGAAGTCGGTTTTTTTTTATATGTAATGAATGTTTTTCCTCTATTAACATTCCTCGTTATAGCCCACGTATGATACTTTTTTAACGAGTTGTAATAATTAAGATGACGAAAAATTGATTGGAACTAAAGCATTGATATAAATAAGTATTTTTATCTTCGTATTTAACAAGATTTGATATCTTAAAACACATAGCATGTAAATGATCTGTGATTTGAATTATAATTCAGATAAGTAATGTAAATAGTTTACGATATACAGACTTTGCTTTTTATAATTAACAATGTTACTACGACTCTAAATGAACTGCAAAACTTATATAAACGAATATCTTCTTTTTCTGCCTAGCCTCTTCCTAATCTATGTTGGGGTCGACTTCCAGTCTAACCAAATTCAGCTGAATTCTCTATTTTACATGGAGCGACTGCCTATCTGACCTCCACAACCCTGGGTAATACGTAATACTATGTCTATAATCTCATAATATGACTGGTTGTCAGAATTGTAATGACTTAACGACTGCTAAAAATCAACGTATGACAGTCGGGACCAACGGCTTAACGTGTTTTTCGAGGTGCGGTAGGGTCTTGATATGTTAACAAATTATCACCCATCCCCGGACCAACCGCGGCGAGCGGCGGGCGACTTTACCTTTGTTATCGGTCAAACGGTACAGCTTACCCTTAGCAACGAGCCCCATTATATTAACAAATATAATAATCTTATTATTATTACGAACCTACAAATTATTTTCTAAAGTAATTTACACTTTAGTTTACAATATTATTTTATGTTCCTCATTATAACTTTGTAGGTCAGCCCCAGAGCCACCGATATGGCAAGTGGACGCGCTCCAGCTCTCTTCCAACAATGTGCTAAAGTGGAAGCAGCCGGAAGACAATGGCGAGCCCATAGATTATTATGCTCTACGATACTGCCAGGTAAGCCGTGACGTCATTAGACATGGATCAGTAGGAATTATAGGTATCTAGATAGCTAGTGTTATTGGTGTGTGTTTTCGTGAAATTTATTCATACTATTAATTTGATGGTTTTAGGGTTATTGATCGGTTTACATTCTCAGAAATAAATTCAAGAACGCAAATAAAGATAACATCATTAGTACCTATGATATCAGGAAAATACACTCAAAAATAAATAAATTCAAAATTTTCGAAGCATTTTTGGTATATTTAATTTCCAATTACTGTTATAACGAAATAAACAAAGTAAAAGAGAAACTAGATATTTGTTATTAATTATAAACGCTTCCCATTTCACCAGGAAGGTATCTTTTATGTTAACGAACAAATCATTATTGAACTAATTATTTTATCCGACATTTAATGATCTCTTGTTTTGTTTTAAAGCTGACATTAATTTGTTACCTACTGTTATGTTATCAAAACAACTTTTTTTATTATCTATTGTAAGTATTTGATTGCCTATTTGTTTTGTATTTCTGTCTGACGGACTAATTAGATTTTGAATTATTATACCCAGCCATTTAGACCGTTGGAAAAAAATATGTTGTATAGGTGTTTATATGCACTTATAGTAAATATTGAGAATTACACATTGAATAAAATCTTAATACAAGGTGAGTTTTTTGTCGATGTAACAACGAAAACTATGACTTCTATATCGGTTACAAAAACGCTTGGTCAAAAAAAAACAAAAGAAAAAAAGCTCGAATTTCAATACTGTAGAGTTTTACGGTATAGTACTGACATTCGAGATTTCTTTTGTTTGTTTATTTATTTGGATATAGAGGTCATAGTTTTCGTTTGCAAAACGACAAAAAACTCACTATATCTTAATATAACATGATTGCACGAAAACCCATAAATTAAGGATACTATTAGTAAAACAGAGGCTTAATCGAATTTATGGTTACGTGAAAAATTATAAAAAGTTTAAAAAATAATCATCCATACCTTTTTTTAGTAACATTTTATGAAAATACTCTATCTCTACTCCTGCACTTCTACAAAATACAGTTAAAGATTATGTTATATAGATAATACCCTTCTTTCAGTTGAACATTGGCTTATGCACAGAGCTGCGACTGGACCCGTCCACAGAGCTCGAACTAAAGGACCTGCACCACAATACATCTTACTACTTTGAACTGATCGCCCATAATAATGAAGGCAATTCTACTCCTGCTATCTTGTCGCTCACTATACCAGGTAATGTTTAAAATATAATTTATGATAGATTTTGACTACCTATGCTATTTTTTATATGGTCGAACGATATATTTATATTAGCACCTTATCTTAAATTCATCGTACAGAATAGTATAGAATATTTTTTATTTTAAGATAAGTATTTTTATTAATTTAGTTCCAAATTAACCTAATACATACAAATTCACATTTTATCTTATCTTTCTATTTGCTATATCCGTTAATAAATGTTGACGAATTTGTGCTATGTTTAGTTCGATCCCTAAATCTGACTGTGTGCATGTACCTACTATGTCGAGTAAATACGTAAGTTAAATAGATACCCATATAGACACCTGTTTTTAAATTAGGTACCTACATTGTTAACCTCGCTAAACTTGTTGAGTTTCTTCTGACTATAGGACATATTTTATATAGAGTTTTCCTTCATTTTCACAGCTTTAAGTGAACCACCACTTCTATCGGCGGGTGTACTTATAGGTATATCGGTATTAATCGTAATCCTATGCCTAGTACTATTAGACGTGTTACTATACTTCTGGAAGAAGCAAGGAATCATAGCCAGCTGTTGTAACAAGAAGAACAAGAAGAGAAAACCAAATCAACTAAATTCACGGTAAGTTCCAGTACCAGTGAAAATAAGAAGACCGGGAATAAAAATATTTTATGTATAATAATTTTTGTTATTTATATTTATTTAAATATTAATTTAACAGAAAAAAATAAATCACATTAACTGTTAGTGTAAAAATCGTAAGAATGTAACAAAAGACGAACGAATAAAACGGCTCATTAAAAGCTTAAGCTTCCAATTCCAAATTTTTCCTGTTAATTAAAAAGGAAAAGTAATAAACGACAAATCAAATCAGAATTAACTAGGTCATCTTCAATTCAATCAAGCGAAATCCAATTCAGAAAAAGATTAATTTAAAATCGAGAATAATTTGTCTTGAATTGCGTCACCGTTGAGGTGACGGTTCGTTTCGTCTTTTTCTAAAGCTTTTAAATAACGCTCTAACGTCTTATTGATTTTCAGTGACAAGAAAGGTCTGTTGAAAGACAACGGGGAATCGGGCACAGACGATACTTTGAGGAGACCCAACAATGGGCACAAAGAGTACGAATACAATAAGACCACAGGCATTATTACCGGAAAACATTCCTCTGTTTAGAGTGAGGAATTTTAAAACGTTTAGTATTGTGAACCGTGCCATTCTTCGGGAAATCTGTTGCTTTTACTTTTATCTTTTACCTTTTGAGGAGTTTCAGGAGATGGTTGGAGTAGGTAAATATGTCAAGATAGCTGTTGAAGACACAAAAAGAATGATTTTTTGTCAGTTTGTTGATGTTCTTAAACTGTTATATACCTGTGTTATATAATATTTTCATATTACGGTTATAAGTTCAATCAGAATATGATACATTTTTTTTTTTAATTTATAGTAGGTACTTTGTTTGCATACAAGGTTAAGTAAAAGTGATATGATGACACTTAGTAACAAGTTTGTAAAATACCTTTTTATTTACAAGCTTTACTTTAAACTTGCAGTGTTGGTATGTTTGGTTAAGTGAAATCTTGCAAACTAAATTAAAACCACTTCTTGACATCCGATTGAGATGAAATTTTACATACTTATATATAATTAAAAACAAATAATAGAAGGAAAAACTTAAACCTCAGGCAGGACTCGAACATGCGACCACTGGCTTGACGCGCCAGTCGCTTTACCAACTAAGCTACCGAGGTCACTGCCTGGAAGTTAGTTAGTAGTGAAAATAGAAGGCAAAATTTAAACTTCTAGGCAGTGACCCCGGTTCGAGTCCTGCCTGAGGTTTAAGTTTTTACTTCTATTATTTGTTTTTAATTACAAATATTCGCTCCGCATGCGTTAATGCGTAACAAATAATTAAAATAATACTTATATATAAGTTCGAAAATACAATATTCTGGTACTTTAGAGCTGGTCGGATGATGAAGCCAAGCGTGCAAATAGGAATTCTGTAACGAAATGACGTAAACCCATCGTGTATAGGCTTGTTAAAATGGTCTTCAGTGAGCCTTACTAAATAAAAGCTTGTGAGTAAAAGTCCATATAAAACAAAAACTTATTTATTATCATTAAATTTACAATATATTAGTATTCAATATTCATGATATGTATTAATAATATAGTATAATAAATAATAATTCTAAATATTATTATTTGCTGATACTAATAATAGATAGTGTTATAAAAATGCAAATGACCGCAATTACAAATAAATAGGTTATGTATATTTCATCAAAAATCTTCTTATAATTTGCGCTATAGTTACCATTTAATGTAGAATTTAAGTATAGATGTGTTTAATTCAAGACGTACTTTTTATATTTTGTAAATATAAGATAATGTCTAACATACATTTTAGTTTAATTCAATCGTGTTTATAGAGTATTTACTAGTTATTTTCCTGACATACTTTGTCAGGAAAAATCATTTTTATAATGTTTTTAGACCACAGTATAGTACAAACTGATTATAGCCAGTATTATCATAATATTACGCCTCTTTTTTAACACATTAAGAATCAAAATAATATATTATGTTTTTTTTTTTCATATTTTAATGTTTTTTTCCGTGAACCAAACTGTCTATCGACTAAGATTACATAGATTACATTATCTTTTTTCGTGTGTTTTTGTTTATTTAGGAGTCCCGTTGTATATCTTTTAAACCCACTCCCATAATCCGATCTAAATTAAATTTGTTTGCGACCACGGTTGCCGTGTTTTTGTAAGAAAGATAAAGAATTGACCATCTCTTTTTTAAGTTTTAACTGTTGTTTCAGAAATATATATACAAAGTTTTTTAAAATGCTCGCAATTTTATATTTATATTTTTATTCAATATCTTTAATTTTAATATTATGTACATACTTAATAAAAACTGTCGACCTTTTTTAACGTGTAATAATACTTTAAATACTTAGTTCAATATTCAATTTTATGTAACAATTTAATGATACTTATGTTATTGTTAAATATCTATAAAAATAATGGTAGGTAAATATTAAAAAGATAATTTTATAGAATAGAAACTACTACTTCTACGTGCAATAAATAGCTTTTGTTTTCGATTTTCATTTCATATTTAATATCCATAGGTTCTTATTCGTATGAAATAGCAAATCGAAATAAATTATAATTAGTATTTAAACCATAACATTAGTAAAAGGAACAACATAATTATTTTATACCAAAGATTGAGTCAGTATATTAACAGGTTTATTGTAAATCTTTGTACATTAATTATTTTACGAATATCATTAAAGTTTATAAATATATCTTCATTGTTTTAGTCCCTGCACTTTTTCCTTAATATTATGTTAAAAGAAAGTCAAGATGACATACTTATGCGTGCCTCTGCACTAATCCTCCTGTATTTAAACATACTATCTACATAATATGAATATAATTATTTTTTGTTATTCTAAAACGACCCAACGTTTGGGTCATGTTTACCTTATTAGGTAGAGTAAACCAAATTGGACCGTAAAAGATGTCATCGGCAGAGGATTATGTTAATAAGGGATTTTCTAGCCATTTGAAATAACCACAAAGTCAGCTTCAAAAGTCGTTCCATAATCTAAATATAATAAGTTTAACCTACAAACAAACAAACTCCCCCATATCTAGTTTATCAAAATTCCTTATTTTATGATATCATGTTCGTGATGTATTTTTTGTATTTTTATAATATTTTATTATTTTATTACACTACACAAGAAGGGCTCGTGGCTAAGTGTAAACCGTACGGTTTGACCGATAATAAAGGTTAAGCCGCCCTCGTCGCGGTTTGTCCGTGGATGGGTGACCATTTGTAAACATACCGAGACCACTCCGTGCCTCGGAAAGAACGTTAAGCCGTTGGTCCCGACTGTCATAAGTTGAACTTAAAACAAAAGCCCATCGATACAAATAGAGGGCAATTAAAATCGTATCGCATCTGTCATTCTCATACCTAATTTAAATTAACTGGATATAAGTTAATCGAATTGATTCATGAAGCAATCATTGGTGCGACCTAAATCATTCTGAATACTTAATGAATTCGATTCCGAAGGCTACTGCGCGCACCTGTTATTGAAAATTAATACTTTAGAAGGGAATCGGTAATAAAAAGATGTAAGTTATGAGCGAATACGTAGAAGCCGGTATATCAAGGTAAGAAATATTGTGTTTGTTTGAATACCTGCTTCTTATTTATAAATAAATTCTGATGTAAGGGTTATGTAAGAGATAACGAAGCAAAACATATAAAAGAAAGTACTGGCTAAACATAAGGCCAATCAAACTTGCTTGTCAAGTTTCACGATCTTGTCAAGCAATGGCGTAAACGAACAAACAAATTTTTCAAACTTAAAGTATATTTGTTTTTATTACATTTATAAGTAATCAAATATTGTAATTTTAAAAAAGTGGTAGGTAAACCTGCAAGTCCAAGACAAAGACTAAATTTTGTTTTACAAGCACCACCGTACACTTTCAAACTTTCTTGAAAAACACGCCATTAATCAAGGTTTTCATCAAGGATGTCAAGCATGTAGATTGCTTGACCAAAGGCGTCGAGAAAAGCCGCATAAGTTCAAATTGCTTGACAAGTATCTTGATCGCTTACATGGCCCTTATGTTTACAGAAATTTTCATGATATTGGGAAACTGTCGTAAATTCTGATAAATAGGATACACAAGTTTTATTCAACTTAATAATATAATTACCAAATCTACTAATCAAGCAAGATATGTTAAACATTTTCGTTTTTAAAAAATGCTTTTTTTAAGGTAGTCACTCAAATAATAAAACTGAGATCAAGAGTCAATTTTGCTTTCAAACAGCAAAACTATATAAACAACTAGCTGTCCCCCGCGACTTTGTTCGCGTGATTTAGTTTCAACGGTTTTTAATTTTTGCAACATTTTTCATTTATGCTCCGCTCCTATTGGTCGTAGCGTGATGTTATATATAGCCTATAGCCTTCCTCAATAAACGGACTATATATAGTATATAGTATAGATTACTAAGCGTTATTCCGTAAGCAGTAAATACCAATACAAGCTCTCAAAATATTTATCAAAACGCAAAAAGAAATAATGTCTCGTTTTCTCTTAAAACTTGTACCATTTATCCACAACGGCTTGCACCGCTGATATTAAACGTTTAAACTGCAAAGCAGACGAGCGTGGTATTGCAAAATTTCTGATATTTTATGATATATCACCACTAGATGTAATTTATAGGTATCCCACGGCGCCGCGAAGCAGTGTTGGTAGCCCACTGGGTTGCTAGACTTTTGTAATACTTTTTTTACGTGTTCTTAAAACCTTAATTGGGTAGTATAAATTTACACATAGATATAATAGAATTCTGAACTTTTATCTAATGGAGAGATAGGTAGATAGTTTAGCACTTTTTAAACTTATAATTAGCGATCTTGCCTAAGTAGCGTCCATGCATGCCCATGCGATTGAACACCTACATAAAAATAGGAAACGGATTGAATCTTCACCAATCAAGTCTCGACAATTATCTTACCTATAGGTCGATAGAAGTTAGTTAAAAAAAAACAACGTCAGAAGTGAAAACTTGAACAATTACAATATATGTAAACACTTATGTACGTACGTGTCGGTAGCGGTAACGGTTACAGTGTCGCGAATTCAATTGTTTTTTCCCATCTCAAAAATGCCCAACGCGCCTAAAGAAGTTTTTACTTCAAAACTAACTTCAGAAGAAGAAGAAGCGTTGTTCTGTGACCACAATTAAACTACGAAAAAGGTTAACTCTTATGGTTTTAATAAATGTAGTCTATTGTATAAAGATCAAACTTAAGTTTAGGAACAAGATTGTATCTTAACATTATTTTATTATAAACAAAAAAATCTAATAATATAATTTATATATGCACAAAGTTTTCCTATTAACAAAACACCGGTTGTTTTTACTAACAAGTAAACCCGCAAAAATCTGTTAAGGTAACCGACACGTTAGCGGAGAATCGCTGCAACTGTCAGTTCCCACACATAAACGGCTATTTGCCGAATTTATAGGCTTTCTAACTGAATGGCCTGCAGGTGTCAATAATAGCTTTTAAAGGTAACATTTTCCGGTAAACGAAACGTGTCGTAAATTAAAAGTGTCTGCCGCTGGTACTAATACAGACAGACACAAGCAATAGACAGTGCATTTTATTTTGGAAGTGTGTTTAATTTTGTCGCTTTTACTGTATTAGCTAACAATTACAGATGATACTCAAATTATTTTATTTATTATAACCAATGTTAGATACTATTTGACCTGATCGTAAGAATAGCCGACTAATTGTAACATATTATGTCACCACGGCTCCACGAGAAATACCACTGGGTGACAAGATGCAACGCTGCCGCCGCCGGGCGGCGCGACGTCACCCTCAAACTTTTGTTCTTTGTGTAATTCATTTGAATATTTGTTAACCCCGCGATACCACGAAAAAGAATTACAACGTTTAGTATCAGCATGACGGGGAGTTAAGGATATTAAGTTAAGCAATTAAAAAAAATACAATACAAACTTTTGGAAAATTTTCAATAAATCTAAACCTAATTTAGTGATTGTTATTAAGGTTTAAATAATTATTCACCCACAACAACATTTAGTAAACACGTAATGCATTGACGCGGTTTGTGGGTATTATGAGCTTGCCTAATTTTGAATATTCTGCGGTTAATGAACGTAAATACTAGAAACATCATTCATTTACTAAACCAATTGAAACTTTCAATAAATGAGGTTGTACCCACAACCATATTAATTTGTGCCCTATCCATTTTGTTAAGTGTTCGCTAATATAACATTAATTTAAAAATAAATATGTAATTTGAGTTTCAAAGTTCAAATTTGTTGTCTGACATAATAAAACAAACACAGTACAGAGGTTTATTTAAATAAATACGCTTTAGATACATATTTATTTAAATAAAAAATAAATTAAAATACTAAACTAACGTACGAATCATTACTTTCACTGTTTACATTTTACAACGCCACCTCATGTCATATTTTTCATAATCAACCTTTATGCCTTTTTCCCCTATTCGCTGGGTTTCAACATAGAACTACTTGGAGTAGCCTAGGGTAATTAGAACAATCCTCTTTGTTTACACTTTTTAATGTTGACGTTTTTCTTCGTAAATCACTCTAGGGGACAGCGGGCGCTAATTACTCTTTCTTTCCAAACATAAATTACACCTTAACGCTTTAATTAAAAATGACTGATTTATTTAAACTAGACCACGGGCCGTCATCAGAGGTTGGATAAAGAAATACCTTGTATTTACTGCTTTGTGTTTTGAGTTTTGAAACTTTTCTAATGACCTAAGCTGTGTTATTGTTGCATTGGTCGTATTAATTCTAATGTAATAGACCTTTGTGGAATACATGGTGAATTTATCTTTGACTAGTGTTTTCGGAGTTTTTTTTGGGGTCGGCTTTAAGTCTCTTTGGATACGTCAACAGACATTGATCTGCTAAACCTATTTATCCGGTAATACGGTATTCTATGGTAACAATGATGGCCAGTATCGCCTAGTAAGTAAGTACTTAGTTGTAAAATGTAGATGAATTCTATATTATTGGTTTTATTTAGGTAATTCACTGAAAAAACCTTTATCAAAATATATTTAGTTGCAGTAACGTAACATATAACCTACATATAAAAGTATTTACCTACTTATTAAATATAGGTTCATAATAAGTTTTTATAGCATGCAAAAATTGGGATATTGTAAAACTGTAATTGCCATTAGAATTGTGTAAAATACATTAAAAAAGACAGATAAATAAACTCGTGTTTCAATTGAAAACAATGATGTATATAATATCTATTTGGTGCGGCCAAAGAATAACCAAATGACTACTTTCAGTTTATTTTAAAACAACGCACTACCGTAATGTTTTACACAAAGCGAAAATCCATTAGCTCTACATTTTTATTAAATACACTAATGGAAGCTGATTGAAGTAAAACATAAATAGGTTAATGGAATAATTAGGTACAGTATTTTTATTATGATTATGACGTTAAAATATATAAGGATTATTACCCTGGATGGTCTGACTTATTAGATTCAATTCCCACTGCAAAACTTTGCTCATTTTTAGGGTTCCGTACCTCAAAAGGTAAAAACGGAACCCTTATAGGATCACTTTGTTGTCCGTCTGTCTGTCTGTCTGTCTGTCTGTCTGTCTGTCTGTCTGTCAAGACCTTTTTTCTCAGGAACGCGTGGAGGTATCAAGCTGAAATTCATATCAAATACTCAAATCTATGGTCTCTTGGAGCTGTGAAAAAATCAAACTTCTAAGTCAACGCGATCAAAAGATACTCCCGTTTATGCCGCAAATTTTCGACACTCGCAAGGGAATCAAAACCTACAGGGTACTTCCCGTGAACTCAGAATCTTGAAATTTGGTACGAAGCAACGTCTTATAACACAGATAAAGGAAAAATTGCGAAAAGCATAAATTTTTAGTTACATCATATAATAAAAATATTTTTAATATTTTTTTTTTATTAATTTTGCAATAAAAATACCATAACTACGACTATGACTCGATCATCATGATGGTTTACCTATTTTTTACTTATATACCTACCGGTTTTTACGGAACCCTCGGTGCGCGAGTCCGACTCGCACTTGGCCGGTTTTTTGTGAAAATAATCTATAATATTTTAATCGTGTTTTATTAGTTATGTAAAATATATGTAAAACTCCATGAAAACAGTAGTTAAAATCATATGCGTAGACCTTATGCAATTTTATAATTTAAAATTCGAATTTCTGTATTGTCTAAACAATAGTTAACCTAAACAATTCCTATAAATAAAATGAGTTCTTAATTAAATTATTTATTTACCTATTTATAAATAAAATGTAAATAAATTAATACACAATATATTAATTGCTTTTGTTTGTCAGATGAGGAACTACACATACACTCAGAAAGCAAATGTATAGTTGCTTTTACTAATACCAGGAAACAGCTAGTTATATCAAATAGAGCTAGACCGGACTCCGGAACATTGTAACACGCTCACACGAGTGAGAAGAGTCAAACTGAGGCGACACGGATGCACTGTCGGAAGTTAAATGGAAACTCTGTGCCTTTGTAATAACTTACTTTTGTTACCGACATTTGTAGGACATGTGCATCAATTCTCCTCAAAACAGCGCATTTGTCTGATAAAAATATAAATACCTGTAATAATGATACAAAGTTGAAAATAAATACTTTATTAAATAGTGAATTTAATAAACTACATACTATATTTCTTTCTTCATTGGGTTGTTGCTACGTCACATATATTTAGTACGTTTCTTTTAGGTACTAAGAACGTCTTGTGTTTTTGTTTAGATATTCTGTTCGGTGTATCTAATACACTTTTAAATTAACAATTTTAAATTTCCACCAAATTTATGTAGTAAGTATTCTTTAAAAATGTACAATTCAAATACCCAATTATCATAAGTCTTTACTGAAAATTTTCTTAAACTACCTTGTACGTAATACTAAATGCACAGCAAATAAATGGCAAATAAGCATAGATCTATAATTGTAGATAGTCTCTACTGTAAATAAGATACCTTTTAGGTACACGTATGCGCTTCCAGGAAGATTCTACATGCAACATATGGTTGCCACGTTGTCAGTGCAATGCGGTTGGCTCGCCGCAAGCCCGAGCAAGGGATAAACTATTCGTACGATAACTGAAACTTTACTGGCCGCTAATGTTAACTTTCTTTCCCCTTTTCATTCGATTTGTGCTTATCCAATGGACTAGATAGACATCTACATTCCTTTCTTTAAGGGGGGGCGCGGCTAGATCTTTTTCAATACAAACGTGGAAAATGCTTCAAGAGCTTTTTTTTAGAACGATCTAGGTTTACCTATTTTACTGATTTTTCCAAAACACAAATATTTTAAAATAATAATACCTGTTATTACCGCCGTGTCCCGACGATTATTATAGAAGCATAGATATAGTTTTCCTCTAAAATTTATATTCAAGAATTATTTCAATCAGTCTAGTTTTTAAAAACAGCAGAATACGAAACGTCTTTCATTCAACGGTTTCGTAGGATAAATCAGCCTGAGCTGCAGTTGTCCCTTACGCACTTAACGGGAGTAGGTTTGAGGTTTGCGACGGCAATATATTATTTAAAAACCTATTTTTCCAATTCCTCGGGAGTAGTGTATTTGGGTTGAAAACCTTTACGATTATTAGGTTACACTGTTTCAATGGATTAAAAGAAGGGAATTTTACGACAGATTATTAAAATAAAATTTAACACGAGTTACTTGTTTATTTATTATAATCATAATTTTGGGCAATGTTTTATATTAGGATTTAAGTAACATAATAAAGATATTATGCAATTAGTGAATTTCCAAGAATCGTGAATATGTCATCTTAATATCCGAGTCACGTGACTTGCAATATCCTGATTCAGTCGTTTCTGAGCATTCTACGAGAGCTCTTAGAACAATAATTTTAAAACGAATTTTTAGAGAACATTTTTTTACATCTGCTATAATTCACTATTTCAGTGATAGGGCCATTCGAATATCAAGAAATTGTTAAATACTTATTTATTAATAGGTAGTTTTAAATTTTAATAGTATTAATAACTATTGAATAATCCTTATCAAAAATATTGCTACTTTCAATTTGTAACGTTTAATTTTTATTTGGTATAAGTACACAAGCAAAACTTTGATAATATTTAGTAGGTTTATAATATACAACTAATAATTTTAGTATCCTACCTACCTACCACTACCTATCGTAAATCTAATTAGTCCATACCTGGAACTAATCGCTACCAGGACGGCAGACGAATAGCGAAGTTCTTGATAAATTTCCAATCTGCCATCCGGTGTTACTGTCTGCACTATTAAATTAACCGAAGCTGGAAACGGACAATAACTTTCCGCACAATTGCTTTATAAATCTTTGCAGATGTTTCACCAACGATAGGGTATAGAGAAATCCTTAAATAGTATCACTTTCATACAATTAAGTTACATTATATTAATGTTTATACGTAAAATAACGAGGGAGTGTTAGATTTCATTAATCACAGTTGGTATATTCAAAATAATGAAAAAGGATAAATGAGGGCTGGATTTTTTCGGAATTAAATAGACATAAAAAAAAATTATTTGTGTCGATTTGTCGCAGTTCTAATACCAAAAATACTTTAAAATCAATAAATTACTTTATAATACCAAAAATATAAAACTTACTTAATGAATAAATTACTCGAAAAAAAAACCGTAGCAGTGTCGCGAGTTCAATTGTTTCTCCCATCTCTCATCAATTTCCAATGCACCTAAACAAGTTTTCACTTCAAAAACTGATTTTAAAACTGTTAAAATGAAATGTTTTTTGTGTCTCTACTACTTTTACTTGGTAATCTAGAGACTAGAGGTATACATTATCCTTGTAAATACCCGGCTAAAGCAGACTTAATCCTCTATCAACGCTTACCTCGCTTCTCACGTCTTAAACGTCCGAAGGCACTACGTAAAATGTAAATTATAAAAAAGTAAAGTTTCGAACTACTTCGAGAACCTAGTTTAAATTTAAAACAGAATGAATCTCAATTAACTTTTAGACTTCATCTAGTCTGCTAGTAGCAGATGCATTCGAAAGTTTTAAATTCTAAACCTCGTTTAAATGTTAAACGGGTTCTAAATATTTTTATATTTTAGAGCAGTTTGTGCAACTTGGGTTCCGCTGATTTTGAGGTTGGCGTATTTTGAGAGTGTTCTGTATCTCAAAAAAAAATATCATATAAATAAATATTAACAGCCATAAGATGCGGATGTTTCTGAGCTAGTTATTAAATCAATAGAAAATTGAACGATCTCACTTTATGGTATTTTTAAAGTTTTATTTACACATTAATGAAACCACTAATTCGCATACTAAGTGCCTAATAATTGAATATTAAAGTTCCTAATGAACTGTTTGCAAGACTTTAAAGTTTTAAAACCATAGTGTGAAAACTCGATACGCCAATTAAGTTCATCAATAGTTTAGAACCTTGTTAAAATCTTGAGATTAGAAAAACATCAACCATATTAAGGCTTTCAAAAATTAATCAAATAATTTTAATAACAAATTTAGAAATCCACTCTGGTTTCTATTTATATTTTGTTTTCATCGAAATTAATATAATATGTTATTATCTTAGTTACCTATATAAAACCTTTTGCTCATTGAGATACTGCTTAACTCTCATCGGGCTGTCAAAGCGAAGTAAATATCAAAAATAGTAAAACACCATTATGAACTTTTCTGACCAATAGCTACTAGGCAACAGTATTTTACGAAACATTAATCAAAAACCTAAGTGTTCTCACAATGTAGACAACAGAGAGAATAGCCCGAAGCTGATGAAATCAGCAGTGTGCATCGCCCTTAACGAAGCAGGCGCTGCCAAATTGATACTCCTTTGTACGATATTGAAGATGGGATCCATTTTATTAAGTCCCATATAGAGCACTGAATGCAGTTACAAGCAAGAAATTAACTGCAATAGAGTTATGTACTATTTGATCTATAGATTGTTGGGTAGTATTAATTTAGTTTATAGCACAGCAAACTAGATAGGTTTGCAGGTCACACTAACACTTTATAATTAAATTATATTACACACTAACATTTTTATTACATTATATATTCCGCTTATATAAGATGAATATAATAATGTAATAAAAATATATTAATACAATATAAAATGGTAACATGGTCTGCAAACCTATCTAGTTTGCTGTGCGTACTCCTATAGTCAACAAATATCAATATTTCTCTATCACTTTATACAGTCTAGCTCAAATTACCTCTATGTAGTTATGTTTACATTCATACATTCATCCAAGACAGTCTAACAGAATTATAACCAAAGAATGGTTTAAAAAAAGTAAGTAAACGAAACGAATGTCTTGTTCTTAAATAACTGCGCCTAAATCATTAACACATAATTTCCGCACTATAAAACCACCATAATTTTAATAAATAGAGTAGGATATGATCGAGCACGTACGTTTTAGCCATTAGTGATTTGGCGCGAGGAACCACCGAACTAATGTGCAATACGTGAGCTGGCCCGCGCACTGAACACAGCCGTAAATATAACCTGCGCTCCATTTTACATTTGCAAATGCATATTTTTTCTGAACGCCAGTTTATTTTTATTTAAAGCTTTGCTTTTGTTTAAAGTTTTTATTTATCCTAAAATGCCTGAATTTTTGATGGAACACTAAACCATTGGATCCCTTGTTATATGAGTTAAAATTGAATCCCGTGTTGATTTTTTACAGACTATATAACACAAAGACTTAATACTAGGATATTACAAATATTTTTATCAATATAATAAGAATAAACTATTTTAGTCACAACAGATTACTATTCACATTTTTCCAAAACCATAAATGAAACATGTTCCCATCAATGCGCCTATAGTCATGACATTTATAGTAAACTAGCTGTTTCCCGCCCGCGTGCATGTCGGTTATCGCGACAAAAAGTAGCCTAGATCCTTTCTCAGGATCTAAACTATCAGTATACCAAATTTCATTAAAATCGGTTCCGTAGTTTTGGCGTGAAAGCGCGACAGACAGAGTTACTTTCGCATTTATAATTTGAGTAAGGATGTAAACAAAACCTTTCTACTAGTTATAAAACATAAAATTAAATGAAATCGCGACTCGCGACGTTGGCCTTATACATAATATACATGGCGAAATAATATTTATTTAAATTACAGCTCCCGAGAGCGCGTACCCTTTTCACAGTTGAATATTTCATGTAGCCAGTACTTAGGTTGAGACTTGTGTACGCAGATATATTTTTTTGTATCGTCCCTAAATTCTTTACTGTTTGTATTTACTTTGATGTATGCGGGTTTTATATGAATGTAGTAGTTATTTAAACACGTATGTCTGCGTTTTGAATTTGATACTACGTTTTCGACGGAATACATGTACCCTATATTACTGTACTTCTGTTATCTATTCCGTATATTCAGTCGGACTTTTGACTGTTCGTTTGGTTTTCCAATGTTTTAATGGCATTGTGGCGTATTGAGCATAATTATCTGTTCAGTAAGCTTACGCCGCACATATAACGATGTTTATCATAAGACGGTTCTCAGTACGCTGCCTGCCAGACTAAAAGTCGGATATTGCACAATCGGATATGTTCACATAAACCGGGTAAACTATAATTCTCCAACTCTTTAATCTATTTCCTCAAAACATTAGAATTCAGCTACTTATATTTTTTTTTACCAAAAGGTAAAACGTCATTTACTTATAACGAGCCTCACAGCTGTCGTTTCCCACTAAACGTATATTTTCCTGATGCAATTTTATTACACAACACTGTATACCTAGCGTTCTGTAAATACGTACAACCGTCATTATAACCCGTCAAGTTGTGCATATTTACTTACCCACTTCAAGCTACCTCATTTTAACTTAAAAATTCAAAAGAATTGAAAATCGATAAAGATTATGTAAGAAGGGTTAGATGCTGACTTGTGTTAGCAAAATACTTTTTATTGGTAGGTAAGTATTTTGAATAAATTGTACCTTATTTGAATAATAAAACACTTACTTGGACTTTGTTTTGTTTGTGCTTATATAGCAGAGGGTAATAAATAACCTTTAAGAGTAACGTTTGGATGAATTATATTTATGTAAAAACTTATACGGAGGTCTTTATAGAAGTTAGCAACGCATTTTAAGACCTGATTTTCGAGAAGTTCATGGTCAGCATACTATAAGTGTTCATTCATACTATAAGTACCTGTACCATGAACTCTTAAAGCAGTACTGTTGCCGTAGTAGAAGCGAGACAGCGCACTATAGTACGCGCAGCGGCGCGGCGTCTCGCTTACACGACGGCAACAGAAAGGTAAGCGCGTAGGAAAGTACTACCCAAACAATTAGTTATTAGTTTTGCTGCACCCTTTCAGGGTCTTTGTATGTTATTTTACCTATATATTGATATATTTGTAAACAGCTACATTGTGCATTCAATCTATAAATAAAATATAGTCGTTTGCATATTTTCTGGTTTTTTAAGGTGTAAAAAAGCTTACCTATGTTTAACTTGTATGCTCCTAATATACTTAGTAAACAAAGTAACTTAAATTCATCATCAACATCTAACACATCTCAACGGAATTAAAATGTTTAGTATGAATCGAATTTTTGACTGCCTTAGTAGCAAAATATACTTAAGGTAATTGTTACTTATTTTTAAATAATTACAGGGAGGTTCTATCCTCCTTGTAATTTCAGTAGAAGTTTTAATAAAATCAATAATACATCGGTACTATCGTATAGCTCACCCGAGCGACTGACTGATGGATTAGCCAGAGAACTATCTTGACGGACCCCTGACGTCAGTCGATTGAATTAAGACGAACTGTTGGGTGAAATACGTCTTGATATAATACAATAAAAAGCTTTAATACAATACGTATTACCCACTAAGTGTTTAAAGATAATTTACTTTGGGATACCGTGTTACCCACTAAACTGGGTGGCGGAGGTCAGGTGGGCAATAAATATTTCAAGAAAGCTCAGGCCAAACATAGTGTAAGTGATGAACTCCTTTTTTTATTCAATTTGTCGCTTTTACAAACCAAACTGAATTCAATAAATAAAGGAAAAAGGAGCAAAAAAATCAATACTTTAGATAAAAATGCGTTTTTGAGTGATGCAATAGAACAACAGAATGTGTTTAAGTCCGAGTGACTATTTTTTTTTTTTTTTTTTATAAATAAATTGTTAAAAAATAGAGTGCACCCATTTGTAAAAAGGAAGAAGCCAACTCGAATAGCTTGGGAAAAGGCTAGGCAGAAAAAGTACAGAGAAGAAGTAATTTAGGCTTAGATGAATTTGTTTTGGTTTTCGACACTCAATATTGCTTATTGATTTCATACTGTATGTTGCATATCAATTTATAATAATAACAATAAATCCTGTGAGGTAAAAAAACAAACATTCAAAATGTTAAATTATTATAAAATTAACAAAATCAACAAAGTTATTACATTGCCATGATTTGCATGTAAGCAAATTACCTATCCGACCTGCAAAGTAAAGGAAAAATATGCATACATGCAATACAAAGCTCTTGCATCGAGATACAGGATACCGTAGGATTACAAACGTGACAAATAGCTAGTCGTCCTCACGCGAGGTAACAAGATTCTGTTCGTTGCAATGCCGGCTTCACAGCACAGCAGACGTACAATTTATACCTAGGTATTATAAGCCCTGCTATGTCATATTTCATTCTATATATAGACTTTATGACAAAATGATATTTTATACTGTTAGTAGTAGATTTAATTTGCATGGTTAGGAAAAGGGATTTACAGCAGAAACGAGTTGCAGATTTAAGATACACATAAGTTTGTTTTAGCGGACAAATCTCAAATTAAAGGTTTATTGAAAATTTTTAGACCTGCCTGTCGCTTAATAAAATTCCAACGTAAATGACATAATTTGCAAAATATGATAAAAATAATATTCGAAGTTGGAACGACCAAGCGAACCACAAAGGCTTCATACCTTTAAACCTTATAAAACATAAAGATATTCAATTATATATAGTTCCATTGCAATACCTAGTAACAGTCTTGAAGTAATATCTCTTACGTGTTACCTTCCTAGCTATCTAGTTGTTTCCAGTAAATTGCTATTACTTCGATTAGTTACAAGAAATCGACAAGTGATCAATTCTCCGAATTCACTGCACGTAGTGGTTTAATTACAGTAACTAGATACTAACCTGTTATCCAACTAAATACTTGGTATTAAAACTACTTGTTTAAGTTGTATTTTACATATATGATTAATTATTTAGTTGACTACTAAGAAACCTACTATTTGGTTCTTCTAATATTTAACAGTACTAATATTTATTCTGTTTATTTAATCTAAAAAGAATTTTTATTCTCAAAAAATAATTATTATTTATCTTGTTTGGCCTTTATTTAAAGAAACGTGCACAGTATATTAATAAATATTTAATTACTGTGTACCTAAGTAGGTAGTCTATAGAGTTACCCTTTTATGGATGGTTTAGTCACTAAGCTCGCTAGCAATGCTGTGGTAAAAATATATAGAAATAAAGTTTTAAAATAAATTTTATTGTGTCTACATTGTTTTCTTGGGATAGATAAAAAAAAACAAATTACAAGTATTTTTTAGGATTTACATAGTTATGCACAAATGACAAAATTGACTGAAACTGGGATTAGTCCGCTCATATAGTAGTCTAATCATATAAAACTTTCAATAAACTTTTTTATTGTTTGCAATTTTTCCGTTTTCCAATGACACAACTTCAAACACATAATAATACTATTGCGTTTAAAATATCGATAGCCTAAATAGACTAACTAACGAATGAATTGTGCTGTTATTGGTTGGACAAGAGCGATGATTAGGGGTGGCTCGCGTAGCAACCCGGTCGCCATGGCATGTGACTTGCATACTTAACGAAACAGCCCACCGATTGAACTGCATAAATTTGTATAGCGAGTCCTCAAATTGTGGTGTGCATAATAAAATAGTTTATGAGAACAATCTAAAATTATTTTACAAAATTCAATTATTTTATTGTTTGAAGTTGAAATTAGAGCGATTGTTAGTTTCTTGTTTTGATTCTGTCCAGTTTAATTGCTGCAACTCAATTATCATCTTGAGCTTTATATTCGTAAAATCATTTTTAGGTACGGTGGGGTGTTTTTTATGTGAAAAACACAAACCGTTATAAATACATAATGAAGCCAAGAATTTTATTGTATTATTAATATTATTTTACTTAATATATTTTAACAATGAGAATTAGTTGCAATTACTAGTAGAGGAAATGCAATATCTATGACACTTTCTAATAATTAACTAATCCGGATTAGAACAATCCTAAACCGGATTAGTTAAACTGAAACAACGTTTCGTATCTACATAAACACAGCTTATTGATAGGAATTTAATTAAAACACCTGCAAATTACGGTCCAGTGATTTGTACCGAGCGACCACACCAATTGGAATTCATTACAGTTACATTGCCATCGTACCGCGAGGGAAATAAGAACCCGTTGTTTTAATTATTCATTTATATTAGAAAATATTTTTTTAACTGATGTTATTAATTGTACCCTATTTTATTTTCAATTTAGGTATTCTTAACCTTCGCCTTTTCTTAATGAATCAAAAACTTAACATACTTAATAATGTACAAATCCAAAATAAAGTTGTTGAATAAAACTATTGATGAATTCAAAAATGATAATATCCAATATATTCTGAATTTAAATTGAATTCCTTTGAAGCCTCCCGAATCACAACCTTTAGGTGTTAATCAATCCTCAAAATAATTAGGATTTTACATAAATTCGACGCGCTCCAGCGAACTATGAAATTTGACCCTTATACAAGGTCCCGATGGACAGCAAGAGAGGAAGGTATAATATGAAATTAATTTATATGCTAATTGAGTAGCCAGACAGCCACTGAAATTTTCCGATTGGGAAATTAATCGAAACTATTCAGCCATAGCAGTGTTGCTATTAGATCACTACTAAGTAGAATTTAGGCAAAATTAGAGCGGTTTCTAGATACACATATTTTATTCGTTTTTATTAATCGCCTGGCATTGCAAGTTTTTCGTGTCAAGTCGGAACGAAAAAAAACCCAACGAGGAAAATTACGTGAAATTAGATAGCATAGAACTATTTCGCATAGGTATGCTGTTTTCCTTTTCTCCCATTAAGTCTGTTTTTAGGCAGGAAATTCATAATGAACATGAATCAGAGACATCTGTTTAAACGAAACAATTTCTGTAGCAACAGAAACGAAGATTAAATTGCGCACAAAAAGAATTATTCTGCATCTACACGAGATTTTTCTTTAATCTATACTAATATTATAAAGAAGTAAAGTTTGTGTGTTTGTTAAATTGTAAGGGGTAATCTCGGGATCTACTGAACTGATTTTAAAAATTCTTTCACCAATAGAAAACCACATTATTGCTGAGTGTCATAGGTTATATAAATAACCGAAAAATGAAAAGGCTTTTACGTGGTAGTCCGTTTTGCAAAGTGAATCGAAGAAAAAACGGTCGAATGAAAGCGATTCTTACGAACGCTGCCTTAACTATGAAAGATATATTTTTGAGTTCTAGAGAAAAGATGTGGAGCTTAAAAATGCCTACAAAAAAGTCAACGACAGCATATGTCTAACTTTTATATTTATGTTACAAAAAGTAGTTTTTTTTAATATTAGTATAGATAATTTAATTTTTAATATTAATAAAATAATTTAAATCGTTAGGTCATATGTACTAAAAAAGGCTTATTAACATTATGCCCAACGAAGTGGGCACGGGTCAGCTAGTTAATTTATAAATGAGGAATTCTACGTTACGTCTTCTTCTGTTACAATTTATATCAAGATATGCAAACGTATGACGTCATAATTCAGGACGTATGCAGAAAGGCAATATTTTAACTCGAGAGAATGGAATTTAGTTTCATAATTTGTCACTGCTTCACTGGAAATTCATGCAAGGAAATGCGAAATCTCGTGTTAACGCCATACGTCGCAAGTTTTGTGTGAAAATGTTATCTTATGTGAGTTTGTTGTGTCGTTTAGCAGATGAGATTTTAGTTGCGTTTTATGTTTTGCATGATTACGTGCATGGAAGCCAACGATTACCCACGTTGTCACAATTTCGGCGCAGAATAGTTTACATTGTGAGGGAAGTTTCATCAGCTTATAACATTTTACGATTTTATAAAGACATTGAGCGCAACATCAGGAATAATTTGTATAAATTTATCTATTTAGACAAAGGTAGAGGTCCTTAAAGAAAAAATAAGTAAGCTACCTATAGTGTGAGCATACGAGTATGAACTGTAGGCACTAGTATGAACAAGTAAAATCATACAATTAGTGTCAGAACAGAGCGTGCCATTTTATTAGTACTATCTCAAAACCTAATATTACCTTAATAATATCGAAAATGTTGATATTTTCGCATAAACTTCTTTCATCGCACGGAAAATTACTTAAATCAGTAACGTAAGTAGCGATGCGCACGCTCTATGCTTGTAAGGGTACTACTATACTAAATACAAAGGGGGTCTCCTTTTGTGACGTCACCAATAGGTACCTATATGTCCGGCGCAGGCTGGACAGTAGCAAAATTCCTTTAAGCTATTTATAAAACAGCTCTTATCTACTACATTTTCTCTAAGTTATTGGGGCTAGGTCCAAGTAAGTAATACAATAAGTTCCAGGAAGAATAAGGTTTAGAAGAAAATAGAATAGATAAAAAAATCTGTATCAGACAACGTTACGGCAAGTCAAAGATAAAAGCGGAAATTTTCCTTCCACAATTCTTTGTTCAGTTAGCCATCCACCTGTAGACATCGGGGTGACGTCCGCCAGTGACAATCAACGTCCCCTTATTAAGATAAATGATGCTCACCCCAGCTGAAGGGAAATCAAGGTTCATCCAAATTACTGTTTCGTAAACAATTGTGGCAGGCGATCTTTGTAAGATTTTGTTTACAAGGACATGATATGAGTTTTATTACGATAATATTTTATCATCATCATTATCATGCTGTACCTATCACAAATTTGCAATAGGGATGTTAGCGGCGTGTGAAAAGTAAAAATCTATTTAGTCCATAAATTTGATACTAAAAAAATATTAAACGCGTATTTTTTATTATACAATAACTAAAAACTAAGAAGATACAGCGAATCAAAGTTCAGGGGGCTAATTACGTCACAATGTGACACAAAACGTACATCGTGTCGTCTTGCGACATTTCAAATCAGTGTATAGTCGTAAGATTTTGGTTACTTAAAAAATATATGTGGACAACATCACATACATTGCTCTGAACCCAAAGTAAGTAGCTAAAGCACTTGTGTTATGGAATGCAGAGACAACAAAGGTACCACAAACACCCAGACCCGAGACAATGTAGAAAAGTTGTTTTCTACATGACCCGGCCGGGGATCGAATCCGGGACCTCAGAGCTGGCGACACCTTGAAACCGGTGTGTACGCCACTCGACCACGGAGATCGTCAAAAATAAGTGTCTAATATTTCTCACTAATCTACCAGAAGGACATTAAAAAACTTTTGTCAACATCCGTCGCGAAGTTTTACCTACGAGTATTTACTGTGATCTTTCTAAGGATTTCAAGATGTAGAAAATGTTAAAAAATTGACAATAAAAATTAAATTAGAGCCATCCTTTGTCCACTATAGCTCTTTCTAATGCATCTTTTGAATCCTTATCCCTTTTGGTATTTTTAGTGCATCATCTATTCAGGTCCTACGTTTCAGCTGGCCAATAGCGTTCTGGTCTAAGTAGGTACCTGTTTCTAACACTTATCTACTGATTTAGAGTCCTATGATTTTATTTGAGGTATTCAATGTAGTTCAAAATATCACTTCAAATGTTGCAACGAAACACGAACGTATAAATAGACATTATTTTAAGAACCACAACTAAGTTAGGCGTAATATCTTTTAATTGATTTACAGCATCTCGGCGAAATGTACACTTCGATGTCTACCGACCCTACCGTCGTGAATGCGGTTATTGGTAGCGACAGAGATAGGATATAACTGATTAATCTTGTTAGGGTTCTATGTTAGTACTGCAACGCTAACGGTAATTTTTATGCAAATTTAACCAATGTTTTTGAGGTAGATAGCCTAATGACTTTATAATTAAAATACTTGTTTTTTTTTTTATTTAGAAGTCTTTAGGTACCTACAGTATTTGTATCCTTTAAATTGTGTTTAAGGTGTTTTGTAGAACTGATTGGGTTTATCAACTTTTGTTGCTGACTGTTCCTACAATTTTTTACCAAATATTTATTAGTTAGATATCTACATAATAAACTATCCTATTGCATGTTAAATCGTCTTTTGTTACATAGGAAAAAGAAAAGAAAATCACTTCTAAATATATAATACGAAGAAGTTGTTGTAAATAACAAAATATATATTACTAGCTGTCCCCGGCGACTTTGTTCGCGTGTTTTAGTTTCAACGGTTTCTCATTTTTGCAACATTTTTCATTTATGCTCCGCTCCTATTTGTCGTAGCTGATGATGTTATATAGCCTATAGCCTTCCTCAATAAACGGAATATCCAATACAAAAAGAATTTTTCAATTCGAACCAGTAGTTCCTGAGATTAGCGCGTTCAAACAAACAAACAAACAAACTCTTCAGCTTCATAATATTAGTATAGATATACTAGCGCCTTCTTGTAACTTGTAAACAATGCTTTTTCTACGCATTGTCTTTGAATAAATAAGTAGTTGATAATCTCAGTTAAAACACGTTTTTTACAGGTTATGGGCCCATTACATTACGTCTGAGAGTTTCATAGAATAACGCTCCTATATTATTCCTATTTTCCATGATACACTACACACAACGGAGGCAGACTTTGATATGCCACATGCAGTGCCCGTGCGTCGAGAATAGAGAGTAAAGTCTTTGTCCGCAACGAAGCTAATAGCTTATTGTTATCTTTGACGCGTAGATACCTAACAGACTGTAGCTTTTAACACAACAAGGTTGTATATAATACAAGATATTTGTAATATCCTGTTGCATTTCATGTAAGTGTTGCTTTTTTATATTATACGCTACACTTAATAGATTTCGATGAATTTGAGCAAAGGTAATTAGGTATTTATTTATTTATTTATTTATTGATATACCAACAGCATAACATATTACAATAGGCTAAATTTATTCTCTATAATAATTCTAATATGTATGCCTATTATAGGTATACACAGCATTTACAATACCATAGTATTAATATAAAGTGTAACAAAAAAAAAAAAAAAAAAAACAAATAATAAATAACTAAATTAAATAGTGCTACCTCTCTTCTCTCTAAATTATAAGAAAAAAAAATTAACATTAAGAACAAATTTACAAATAAATATATTTTAATATGAAGATATTTTTGTGTTTGCAGCCATAATGTCACCTATTGTAATCTATTGTAATTTGATCTCTAAAATTTTTCAATGAATCGGCGTGTATGTCTGTGGTAGGCGATTTGTGGCAAAGGGTGTTGTATGTCCTAAAAATTCGAATTAGTGGAGCGTTTAAACCTGAATTGGTATTTCGTATAGAATCTATCCGTATTTGCAATTTATGATTGGAACAGTTCACAGATTTTTTTTAAGTAAATAATTATACTGGTGTTACTGAAAGGTTACCTATATCAACCTAAAAAGGGTGAAGGATATAGAGTCAGCTTACAAAATTTCAGCTCAAAATGAGTTAATTAATTAATGGATTTCTAATTTTTCGCATCAATTATTCGACACCAAAAGTCATAACCGCATAAAAATCATCATTAAGACCGCTGAAGCGATGTATTAACTTAACCTTAGCGAGTGACATCGTAAGATATTGACCCTCGTAGTGAGGTGGCACGTTTGTTATGATTTTTGGTGTCTAATAGATGCGAAAAATTGTATAGGTGTATTTTATTAACTCATTTGGAGCTGAACATTTTTGTAAACTGACTATACCAGATGTAATCTTTACCCCTTTTGGATAGATTTACCATTTCAGTAACACCCTGTAGAGCTGAACGGTGTGCAAGTTGCTAGGTATGTAGTTGTAGGTACCTATACCTATTACATATATATATATATATATATATATATACATATATATTATATTTGTACCTACCTACTTTCGTTAGATTTTTATTATTTCAACTCTCAATTAATTTATTATGCGTCCAACTTAAGACATTTAAATGCTTTGGTAAAATGAACATTTTCCACCAAGTTTGTTTAACTGTATAGCATTTTCTTCGAGCTACGGTGTAGTATGAAGACCGGGAATATAGTCGTTAACAATTACCTAAAGGTGTAAGGTTTCCGTGTTCAGTAATTTGTGGAATTTGACCGTTGCTTGTCACCCATTTGTAATTTGTGTCTCCCAATTAGTTTTCCCTTGTTTGTTCCTGTTGCGATGACAACCTACTCTACAAATTGGGATAAAGGTAATTAAAACGGTGTTTTATTATAGTTGGCGCCTTTTACACGCCTATGTAACAGTAGCATTAAATAGCTAAGTTTTTTTAATAGAATACTTGCAAATTCGTTTTTATTGGTTTAGACGGTAATAAGTACTATACTTATTACCGTCAAAACCAATGGGATTCATATACCTTAAGCTTAAGGTAGAAGCAGCCCATTGGTAAGTAAATGGTAATTTCATGGGTAAGTCTTTCCCACATCGAAGGTAGTCCATGAGTACCTATAACATAATTATATACATATTACCTACGAACTAAAAAGGTAAAAAGCCGGCCAAGTGCGAGTCAGTCTCGCGCATGAAAAGTTCCGTTCCATCGTACAGGATTTATGCTGTTAAAACCGAGCAAAAAAACTAAAACAACGAGCGTTTCTATCGGGGGGATATATACGGAATATATTCGTTTCTATCTCTTTAATTTTAACAGAGTCACTTAGTAAAAATGTCAGTACTCTAGCTAGCAGTTTATAAGATAAAGCCCGCTGTCTGTCTGTCAGACTTATCATCACGTACATTATCAGGTTCGAAACCGTAAAAAGTATCTAGGTACATAAATCTTATGGTACCTACCTATGTAGTATTATGATTTCCGACATCTATAGTTTTGATGTACCCAGGTAGGTACCTACTTACCTAATACATTATGCCCTGTAAAAGCAATGTTTTAGATCTTATGAAACACATTTAACAGGTGAGTGAGAGGTACGAGTGTTCCAGTTCTGGCGTTATTACCGAAGTTTGAAGATCCCACCATATTTTCTTTGAAAAATACGCTCGACTCGTCGTAAACTTTTGCAATTTTCAATAGAAGCATCATTTTAAGATGTGAAACTCGTAATTTTGCAAGGATATGTCGTGAACACGATATTTAGGTAGTTACCTACCTAGTTTACAACTGCTTGAGCGTTTTATTATTAGTCTCATATCTCCGGTTTGTAAGATATAGAAATCTTTGCATTTATATTTAACTGTTTCCCGCGGTTCCACCCGCGTGGATGTCGGTTATCGCGGCATCTAATATTAGTAGGAATTGTCTATTTTTATAGTCAGTCTTGCCATATTATTATGACACTGTGTTACCCAGTAAAAAGGGTTGTGAACGTCAGATAGGCAGTCACTCTATATGAAATAAAGTATTCAGCTGAATCCGGTACCTAAGACTGGAAAGCGACCCTAACATAGCTCGGGAAAAGGCCAAAAGGTTAGCCTAAAGACGATCTATTTTTATCGCGGTCAAAATCGACCTTATCGACTTAAGCTGTTCTGTCTGGTGGAAGCCGCCTTTGCAACAGTTAATAGTATGATTAGGAACCATCATTAGTACCTACTCATAGGTACCTTAGTGTAACATACAAAGATAGGTACGAAGTCGACGTTATTTTCTAACCTCATTACCTACTAAGTATTACTTAAAGGCCTACATGATGATTTCCCGTGCTTATAATAGTTTGGTTTAGAACGGGTAATTAAGTCAAATTATACGTTGACTTTTGAGAATCTAAGTACTTATTCCTTTTTAAACACGTTAGAGCGAAGTTATAAATACATAATCTAGTGAATGCATTGAAACGAGCATGGAAATCCACTCGGCGTGACTACGCGACAGCCTTCGACAATAATTGGCAGATGCTAGATTGGTGAATGTTCCGAATTGGATTGATTTAGAAACGTACGAATACCTAGAAAATGTCTATGTACTTATACGATGTCTATTAATATAAGCTTTGGCTGTCGTCTCGACGAAACTAAGACTGTTGACTGAAATAGGTAACGTGAGTTAGTTCGGTTTAGGTACACGTAGTCTAGTGTGACAACTCTGAACTTTAAACTTGATGTCTTGACTTGCCATACCGTATAAAGATCAGAGTAGATAGATTTATAAGACGAGCTATGCCCCGCGGTTTAACTCGCCTTGCTTTTCTCCAAAGGCAAGTAACGTGATGTTAAATAGACTATAAATAACCGATATTTTTTTTTTAATCCGACGTGTTGTTTTATACATTAGCGCCTTCAAGTAAGTAATTTATTATGTTCATAACAATTTCAATAGGAACAAGAATAACTCCATAAAACAAACTCTTGCATGTTCCATTTTACTTTCCTTATTCACCAAAGGTTCATTCAAATTCACCCCTCGATTGTGCGTACCTGTCTAACAAATAACTTATCACTCAAACTTTCAAGTGAGCCGCACGATGAAAACATTTTACATTACAAGCTACCTTTGATTATTGGGTAAATTGAATTTAGGAAGTTTTTATAATAAAGTTGATTAACTACACAAGGTTTTGTAAGTATCTACTTCCGTCATGTTCTGAAAAGTTATTCGTATCGACGGTGTATTTTGTATACTTAATACTTACTTTATTTCCTTTTTATTTTAGTCCTGTGCGTTATATCTAAGTTCATAAAATTTCAAGAGATTTGCTCTCTGTGATAATCGTAATGATTATTTAAAACAAAACGGTTTACTCACGTATTTTCTCGGGATCGACCGACTAGTTTCAAACTCATAGGATCCGGCGATCCCGAGAATATTCGTGAGTAATTATGAATACTCCTCACGAAAGTTATACTATCGTAATGATACTAACAAAACTTACTATTTAAATTTACATTAATCGTAGAAACACCAAATTCAACAATGCACATTGTAATAGAACTGCGTTGTACCTAACATTACTCCTATAGCTACCTGCGTCATCTTCGCGTTAATAAAAAGCAGTCCCGACGCAATGTAAGAGGCCATTTTTTTAATGATATATTAATTTATAACTACATAAATAATAAAATAAATAAATTCTAATATTCATCATATTACATATTATACTTACTTACTACAAAAATAAATAAATGCGGACATCACATACATTGCTCTGAACCCAAAGTACCTTATGTAGTGACTAGGAACGTAGGTACTACAAACGCCCATACCTGATACAAAGTAAAAAAGTGTTTTTTTCTACATTGAGCCGTCCGGGGATCGAACCCGGGACCTTAGAGCTGGCGACGCGTTCAAAACCGGTTCGAACGCCACTCGACCACGGAGGTCGTCACATAAATGTGATAAGGATAAGGTTCTAAATTAAAATCACTTTCTAGTTTATCTTTTTTATTCTCATACTGTAAAATAAAATATAAAGTAAGTATTTACAAAATAAAAGAAATAGAAATCTAAAAATTCATCACATAAAGAGTCTCCTACTCGTTCGTACTTAAGGGCGCGTTTGCATTTCGGACTAATTTATGCTATTTTCCGGTACAATTTAAACTAGACCAGATCAAATATAAAAATAACTAACGCACTAACCCCCGAATACAGAAACGCAAATTAACTTTAAGAAGTTCTTAAATGTATATCTGTCGCTACTTCACACCTTTACAGGGCTCTTTATCTTTAAATAACGTTAATACTTTTGTTGAAAAATATATTTTTTATGGTTCAAAAACGATCTTTCGTTGCCATTTTTCACAAAGTATACGATATCTATCAAGTTTAGGTACATTTTTTGTTCTATTATCAACATAATTATATTAAGATTTAAAAAGAAAAGTAATTAGGCAGATATATTCAACTTTAAAACATAGTAGAAGTATATATCAAAATATAACAAATAGACGCAAAAAAAACGCGGAATTCATATTTTTACATATTTTTTCATAACGGAGAATCTTACTCGATTGCAATAAGGGGTCAATTAGGGGGGTAGACTCATTCCGCGCTCGGCCGCTGTCGTGAGTGGACACTTTATCGCCTGTTTGCAGTGGCTTGTGTTGAAAAGATCGCTGTATAAATACAAAATATTCGATAAACCAAATTTGATACTAGACAAATTTATTTAATAATCAGATATTTTTTACTGTAGGTATTTCGCTAAAAGTAAGTAGGGTTTTTAAATCCCTATTAGTCCCGGATTGTCGGGGTATTCTGAGGGTGTACTTCCGTGACTGATACTGGAACTCCTCGACGAGTAGAACTAGGTGTGCCGAGTTTGAGCTCGTTTTCCGTAAAATCTTTAGTTGAAGATAAAAATAAAGAAGAATATTTATTTTTAACAGGCTTCAAAAGAAGGTGGTTCTCAATTCGACATGTTTTTTTTTTTCATTTTTGACATGGGCGATGTATCCGGCAATTGTGGATCGATTTCGAAAATTCCTTTGTTGTCAAACCTCAGATGCGGTCCGTCATAAATTTCATTGAAGTCGGTTCCTTTTTAGCTATGTAAACCTGTGTATTCAATTTGATACAGGTACATAGTTTAACAATCGTTACATCAGTGTCGTGCAGGCACCTGCACAAGGATAACCCGTATTGCAAGAGCCAGACCTCACCCGATTACAAGTTATAATCGCGTTGAGTATAATTTTAAGTAGAGTTGTGAGTGTGTATGTGTCTGTATCTGTGTTTTGATATTTATGATGAAACCTTACCTCCGGAATTGATGAAGTGAACTGAAGGTATACTTCGGATTGCTTCTATTAGCATGAATACTGCTCTTTTATCTTGTGTATAATATAGTGCATATGGTGTCCCTTATATAACTCAATTGTTATTTTGGATGCCGAGATATTGGACATTTTATTTTAATTGATTACGTCTTATAGATGCCGTCTTTCTACGAAAATAAGACCTTACCTCCTCACTCATAACTAAAAAATTAGTTTAAACTCGGCATACATAGTAGAAGGACACACTCAGGTCACTCCATCTAGTCAGGAAGTTAGGTCTTATTTATTTATTTATTTATTCTTTATTGTACACTGGTAACAGAAATAAACATGAAAAAAAAAAAAAAAAAAAAAAATGTCTCATCGAAAGGTCTCATCGTAACCAACAAAACGTGCCCAAATCCAGAACAACTAGTTGTAGTCTTCGAAGATTTCCAGAATCAGTCACAAAAGTACACCCTCGGGTCACTCCATCAAGTCGGGAAGTAAGATTTCATCATAACTAACGAAACCTAAAGTCCGGGGAAGCAGTCAAAGCCTGCGCTCAGGCTAACTGCGTAAATATCTTCCAAAAAACAAACTAACGAAACCACCGCACATCTCTCTACTAATAGAAGGCTTCCAGTGTCTCTACCATGAGTTTTTAACAAACGTACTCGCTAGCGACGGCGTAAACGATTTCTATGGCAAATTTGTACAGCGCCACTAGCGGACACTTCAAGAATTAAAATGAGTAGTATGAGACGATAGGTAAAAAACCTATCGAAATCTAATCGCTAGCGACTAACGTTTTTAGCCATTACATATGAAATTCGGTACCACGAGTCACAAATTTGATAGATGTCATCGAGAAATACCGTATCGACAGTAGTATGTCATGGTACAAGTTATTGAAAACTATTCGATGCTCCTTTAGTCGCTAGCGACTGAAGTAAGTTTTCGATAGCAACTCATGGTAGAGACACAGTGCCTAGCTATCACTGAAGTATGTATTTGTATTTTTTGTATTATTAAGAAAAAATATAAAAAGGTAATAAGAAAAAAAATGTAAATACATATTACAAAGAAAAAAAGTAATGTATCAAAATTAGTTTACTTGACTATATTTACCGCAGCAAACCGTGCCTACACTTGTGTGTGACCCGTGTCAAAGTAATACTAAGTTCGATTCTAGCCTATAAATTTTGAAAACGCGTCCTTAAACACTACAAATTAAACTACAGAACGTTCGTTTAATTATTTATATCTATTTATGTATTTGTAAAAAATACATTATTGCCATAGCGACATCGACACACTGGTTTTATTATTATTACAATTGTTCTAATTACGTATGAATATTTTACACACCGATACATTGTTAAAATAATTACGCAATCAAACTTACTTTCATGGGGCCACAATGTTTTATGGAATAATATTTATATTTCACAGAAAAGTTGGCAACATTCAGCTTCAAACTTTTTTAACTACTAAAATCATTTACACTAGGTAGCACTAGTCAAACTTTAATTTTACAATACGACTACGAGCAACTTAAAACTTTTGTCCAAGCTAGGTGTTCGATCTTTGTTCTAAATGCACTATGTATTTTAATCCACACATAAAATAATTTGATAGATACAACGTGTAAGTAATTAACGATTAGGCATTTAAATATGAGTAATATTTTTTTGATTAAGTAATATTTTTTCCTCATTTAGGCCTTTCGTTGACAACATTAGGAAATGCGTGTTTTCATAATTTAATTGTATAAACATAATATAATGTTTAAGCACTTAAATCATTATAATAGAATTACTAATATTATTGGTGTATTGTTCATTAACCAGTGTTTCTTATCAACTAAACATTACTTGATTACATTTGAGAAGTGAGATTCGTTACATAAATATAACATAATTGTAATATTAAATATTAATATTCGTTATTTATAAATAACATAATATGTAAAATACATAAATTAAATTTAAATTTGTTTTTTAATTAATTCATCATAATGAATTTTTTATAAATAAAAGATGGATTCATGATTCAAGAACTTAATTATAAATAATCAATATTCATTACTGAACATTACAATAAAACTGTCGAAGTCAAAGATTTATTGCTTAGTGTACATTACAAAAGTCAACATTACACAATGTTAAAAACTGTTGCTTTAATCTCCATACTTCATCCACATTTCCCCCTAATTTCCACATCCTACCTTTGTCAGCAAATAATTAAAATGTTTATTTTTTAATCTTGTTTTTTAATTTTTGCAGTCATATGTATAGGTACTTTCAAAGATTACCTAGTACATCCAAACTTACGGACGTATATTCGCTATTTAAAACATTAGCGTACATTAAAAGAAACCGCGCTAGCAACAGATTTTCACATATATCTAATCTTCAAACCGTTTTCTAGTATTAAATATTTAAATTTGACTAAATACTAACTTAAACTAAAATATTGTTTATTGCTGCATTAATAGAAACTTGTGTTAAAATATCGTTGATGCTTTGAAACAGGACATACAGTCTCTACATAGATAGCGATAACGATAGCGATATTCGTTAACTTTTAAGGGCTTACCCTAACTAGTAACGCCAAAAAGGGCAATAAGGTCATATGTAACAAATCTATCGACTGTTATCAGTTTCTCGTAGAACTTAATCGCAAATGTATGACCTTACCGCCCTTTACGGCGTTAGTAAGCCCTTTAAAGTAAACGAATATCGCTAACTATAATAAGACTGCACGCCCAGGCCTCATAAAAGCAACATTAATATTGTAATTTAAAAACTAATTATAATATACAAATACTGCTGATGAATTAAAATATTAATAACTTTAGTCCAAGAGACAGAAGGATTTATCTTCAAGTAAAACAAATAAACGCTTTAATGTTATTTCAGAATTTCATATTATTAACGATGTTAGACATGTATATAATAAAAATAAGATAAGTACAATGATTTCTACCCTAAAGGAATCAAGTATTAGACCGATTCGGAAGTTGAGCATTTTTAACTAATTTATTATGCTTATTTTTACAGCTAAGATTAACAGTTAGTATATAAAGATTAATATCGCATAGAGAACGAGTAAGGGTAAGAATTTAGGATATAATAATGAAAACTCCGTGGTTTACAAACTTTTCTCGGAACGCTATCATAAAGGTGTCAAAGCTACTAACTAATTAGGCTTGTGAACTTATTGCTTACTGTGATATAATTTGGAAGTGGAACTAATACTCAGGACTCGTAGTTATAAATGGGATATATTTTCTTTACGGGTAAGGTTATAATTGTATGTTTTACACGTGTATTTGATCTGAACTACATGTTATGAAATATAGACGCAAGGTAGTATGAGCCAAATTCGCAATTTATATTTCGTCGGTCCAGATGTGACACCTCGTATATTCAAGCAGATGAACTTTTCAGGAGAGACAAATAACTGATTTACAAAGTAGGTACACACGGCAAACTAGATAGGTATGCAGGCCACACTATACTATACACTAACATTTTTATTACATATTACAATAAGAACATAAGCTGAATGTAATATGAAATAAATATGTTAGTTTGGCCTGCAAACCTATTTAGTTTGCCGAGAGTACTTATAATACTCGTAAGATAATACTCTTAACTAGACGGTATATATCATTAGGTTTCACCAAACGGAGTTGTCATCTATGCTCGGGAGGTAACTGCGATTCATTATTTGACGTGAAATGAATAGTAATCGAAATCAAATGAATAGTAAAAAAAATTACTTAAAAATCTAATTTTGCCACAAAATTCTAGTCACGAGGTGTGTCATCTAGGCCCGATTTCCATAAATACCTATAGGCTCAATAAAATGTATTTCTTTTGATTTCATCGATAGACAGCCTTTTACTTTATTAAAGCTACCAACTATAGCAATTTATGAATTTCAATATTGCACTTGTTTTAGATTATATATATAGTCTCTGTGGCTTATTATCACGTATCTTTATTGCAATAGATCAATAGGAAATAAATGTTTAAGTTGTGACGCAAACATACGAAGGACTTTGTTGAAAGATTCATTCGCATGTGACTTATTAAATACAAAGACGAAAAATAAATAAATATTAAAAGATAAATGAGCAAATACCTAAAAGTGAATGTTAATTTTGACCACGAACAGTCTTTCTAGATAATCTCACAATATAAGTTACTATCAATGAAACACAGAGCACAGTGAGCTTTTTAATTCTTGCTTGTCTATTTCAAGTCACGATCAAAATAAACAAACAAAAATAATTGTTAATCTAAAATACAGTTAACACTAAAATGGAAGTTTAGGAAGTTTACAGTCCATTGGTTTATTTGGCGATCGAGTTTGATAGAAATTGGAATAAAACGCATTAAAACAAAATATTTTTGTTTGCCTTTAAACGAAAATGGGTAGGTACCTTATACCAAGATTTTGCGAAATTATACTAGATGGCAGCAGCGTTACAAAATGGCGTTTAAATAACATAAATATTAAACGTTTACAATATTGCAAAAAAGAAACATTTTGATTAATAACTACAAAATAATTTACTAAAATCTAAAGATAATATTATGACGATATAATAAAAATGTTTAATACTTAATAAATGATTAAAAAGTATCTACAAATAGTTTCTATTAAAAGTTCTACTATTGCATATAAGCCATAGATAATATTTATACATAAAGTAAGACTAGCATTACACTAGAGAAAGTAATTTAAAAAAATACAATTATGCTATCACGACAAATCATATAAATATTACAATGAAATCACTAAAATATAATTTTATAATATCTAGCATTTTCTACGTGACCATAAACTTTAAAACTAGAAGTCCAAATATAAAATAATAATAATACTAAACTCAGTAGAACATTTTTTTTATTGGATAATACAAATGTGTTTTTTTTTATTATTATGATGCATTGTGATGATTTGCTTGACGATAATTTAGAAGGATTCTAGGTCTCTTTGTCATAGACAATAAAAGTTATTGTTCATTGAAGAGGTTTTCTATTTGAAGTAACCATGTTTTTTTTTAATATTATTTATGTGATTTACTGATTGTTTAATCTTAGAAAATGTAATTTTTAATATAAAATGGCGGTAGGTAGCAGCGCCTGTCATTAAAATTATCAACAAGCATCTACTGGTCATGTATCAGATTTTTTTTATATCCTTTGTATTTAGATAATCCCTACACCAATTTAGAAAACCTTGCCACCCGCCTACATAAATACTTGCTAAAATATTAAAATTAAACTCGTATTTGTTTTAAATACTATTGATATTTAAAATAGCTGTTTAAATAATTGTTCTAAATACTACGTCATGTAATTAAAAGGTATAATAAATAAGCTCTCGTTAATTGCACAAAACACATTTCCCATTTTAATTACAATAAATATCGGTTAAATACTTATTTTAGGATATTTTTTGTTCTTTAATATTTTACTTTTGATACCCAAACAGTTTAAGGTGCTGATAGAATTGAGCATACACTTGTAACACAACATCGAAAATTAGCCGCCATTAAATTTGTAAACCTGAACAACGAACATTTTCACGATCATTCTAGCGAGCGATACTAAATGCTCCTCAAATAAGTTTTCTTCACGAACATGTGACGTAAAAATGACAAAATTGCTCGGCTCGGCAAATAGCTCCAAGCAAATTTAATGTCGTTTCGCTAGAATGCTCGCTAAATCGCTTCCTTAATTAATTTGAAATTAATCTAACAATCACTAGAATGCTCATTACAGTAAATGCACAAGTCTATCAGCACCATTATTAGATACGTATATTCAAATGAAGTTGTTTTTATCAATTAAAGTTCGCAAATAAAGCAAATCAGAGAATCTTAATGAGATGAGTTCATCAATTTGAGTATACACCAATTGAGTATTAAATTACGTAGAGATAGTGAGATGTGAGTGACGAACATCCCTTTGATGTACCTACATTGGAAGTATTTGCTCGTTTGAGACAAATCTCCGTTTAATTGGAAACCAATGTAATACTGTTTGGAATCAAACCTCGATATGGTCGTCGGGAACAGGGGGGCGCTTCAGCTTCTTAGGATTAAGTATTGAGGGTTTCTGTGTGCGTGTGTGCCAGACATACACTTTAGTGCAGTTGTCTGCTAACGGCTCTAAATCGTCCTTAGTAGCGAAGTACTTTAATATTTCGCTTTCCTGTAAAAAGAAAAAGAATTTAAAGACAAAATCTTAACAACACTGTACACGTTTAAATTGATTTTTTAGAATTAAAATATACAACTATTATGAAAGGGTTAGAAAAATGCTTTGAAATGTTTATAAAAATTATAAATATATTTTGGAAAAAAAAAATTGTTTGTGTTGGTTGTTTCACATAGTTTGTTTTCTTCATGGATAGCTAACTTATATTTAGTTCAAAGAAAATATCGTTACTACGCATAATACGCACATCACAGTTCAGAGATCATAGTTTTCATTAGTAAAACGATAATAAAAAACACCTTGAATCCACATCGGTGATAAGAAAAATAAAAAAACTAGACATGAATCGCACACATCTTGAATAATTTAAGCTTTGTTGAAACTAGTTTAAACGTTTGTTGCTCGCTGCAAAGTGAATTTTACGTCTAACAAAATAGAGTTAACTATGTCGTAATAGCACAAATATTGAGACAAATACGTCAAATTCACTGCCAACATGTGATACATACCGCTTCTTTATGTATATGTCAATGACAGGATATTACTGATAAGGGGCTTGTGTATTTTTGTTGTAACAAGTAAAAGCTAGATAAATTTCATCACTATAATAATAGTACTATTATGATACCCATTGATGCAAAGATCATGTAAAGAGTTTGTATACGACACAATATTTTAGACTTCCTATTCTTATTGTGACGTCATTTAGTTCACATTTTATTAATGAAACATTATCTTTTCTCCACTATTAGTTGTTGCCCGCGGTTCCGCTCGCGTGGGTGTCGGTTATCGCGGCAAAAAGGAGACGATGTCCTTTCTTGAGATTTATACCAAGTTTCATTAAAATCGTTTCAGCGGTTTAGCCGTGAAAGCGTAACAGACATACAGAAAGACAGAGTTACTGTTACTTTATAATATTTGTATGGATATGGATTTTAAAATCTTTAGGATTTTAGTATACTAATCTTATCACAACAGTTTCGTTTACTTTTAGATAACATCATTATGTTGATCTTAATGTAGTTATGAAAGAGATTATCTTTATAGGATAAGAGTACTGTTAAAAATATATCAAATTCTTCGCATCATACATTTATGACAAAAATATTTTTGTGAAGAAGTTCATCACAAAAATATTTATAATACCGAAAATGTATCCTAAAATATATCTATTATCTACAAACAGTTATGAACTCATTTCTCTACTTCAAAATTGAGGGCAATACAATATAAAACGTATTAAATAAATGGGACTATATATTGATCAGTTGAATAATAAGTCCATAAAATAAACCAAGCATTAACAACACTTAACTGCACCTAGCGCCAATCATTGTACGACGTCATTGGGTTACACAATTGAAAATACATCAACGATTAATTGAATTCCTGTATTCCTGGCGGAGTTTATCTAAGGTGTGGTGTGGTAATATACAGCCCACCCAAATATGACCCGTCATAAAAATCCTGTTCAATTTGAGAGCGAGCCTGTCGCCAATGTAAGAAAAATATATTAAATACATTGCGGAGTAGTTAACAAGAGCAGGTGTAAATAATAAACAACCTAAATTATTAACTCATCTTGTGTGTCGATCTTCTTAACCAAAGAATTGCTATAAGAATACCTATGGATAAGTCAGAAATCAATTACGGCTTTTACTCCATCAGATCGCACGTTGATATTTTTTAACTCTTAAACTTGTCTCTTTATGGCTGTATAACTTAATACTTTAACAATTACAACATCAATTTGACATGGTATGATTAAAAATGCATACATTTACGAAAAGCGTAAATACCAAAACTGACATGTTTCAGCAGTTTATCGAAAAAGCTAATCTTAATAGAAATTCTTACCTGAAAACCAGACTGAACTTTTCTTGAGAATTTCGCTTCTGGGTGGTCCAGAAACAGGGTCGCATTAATCGCGAACCCTGCCATATCGATAGGGAAGGGTCTGAACGGCTTCCACCAGGCGTTGAACCCACTGACCTTCCCGTCAGTGACCAGCGGCATCTCAACTCGCATACCACCTACTATCCCGACCGGCCAAACACCTACTTTCTTTACTTTTCGCATCTGGAAGATAAACGACGTTTTAAATTAGTAATCGTCTAAAAAGGGTGGTAATCGTAGCACGTTTTCTATACAAATACATTATCTTGTAAAATATACAACACGTCGTTTTGCATTCTCGTCAAATTCAAGGAGGTAAAAAATAATTAGGTATTTTTTTTTCTTTTTTCTAATTTCCGGACATGTGTGGGACAAGCATTTTAAAACGCGGCCCGTGTGACTGTCACTGTAACTGCTCTTTTACACACACAAATAAAGACAACAGGGCGATTCTGTTCTTTGCAAGTGGTATATTCTGAAATACTGTCAAACATACATAACTAAAATACAAGTATGTATTAATTATTGAGCAGATATCGTAATTATGTTTGATTAATTATGTCTTTCCTAACAGACTTAGACTTCCTAAAATTTGATGAGAATGCAAAACGACACGTTGTACCTATGTATTATTTTCGTAAATATGTTGGGGCAGACTGTTATTCAGTCTACTATCAATGCTTATAACAAAAAACTTTTTCGTCACAAGGCAAAGATTTTATTCAACGACAAAAAATAAAAAATAATATAAAAAGACATTTATTGCTACCAAAACAAAAACAAGGTACATATTATTAAATATTAGTTTAAAGAAAACGGTAGCAAAAGGAGATAGCTCAGCTAATGCTGTACCGGGACGAGCACGACCCGTCACAGCGCTGGTTTTCAGCCATTCCCACTACGACTTTTGCTAAGAGAATATCTATTAGGTTCAGTAGTAAATAGAGCTTTAATATATATTCCACAGCGAGGATGACTGCTTGATTTTTTCTAGAAAGCAGACTCGCACATGGTAACTCTAACTTGTCCATATCCATAGTTTAACTATACTGAGACGAAAACTAAATTAAGGCCCACTTGCACGAAAAACCTAACCCAGAGTCAGTTGCTAACACGAGGCTACATTGACAATATTGTATGAAATACAAACTTTCAATTTAACCTCGTGTTAAGATAGCCCGGGCTCGTGCAAGCGGGCCTCAGTAATCATAATAATAAAGCCAACTTAAATTACAGTTCAGCGAATAAATAATTACGAAGCTATTTCGTACAGACGCTTCAACTAAACTAGACTGTAACCCAATTAAACCTAAGGCTTTAAGTATTGGCGTGCTGTTGTCAAATAATGCCACTGATTGAATCAAACCCGTGACCTAATAATACCCCATCATTAGACGTCCCGATGGCTCAAAGACACGCGTTTGGTTACAAGAAGAGCTTTCTCGATGCTATAAGTTACTACATTATTTTGAAAAATAACCAAACTACTTTTAAATAGACTTACATCCAATATATATAGATATTTAGCTATTGTGTCGATAATAATATTATGTTAGTAGATGTTATCTTAAATACATAGAACAAACTCGGGTTAGTTACACGATTTAAAACTCAAGAACGAGTGGACCGATTTTTATGATCTTTGATTTGTTGGATTTGTCTCGTCTCGAATCTATACTAATATTATAAAGCTGAAGAGTTTGTTTGTTTGTTTGTTTGAACGCGCTAATCTCAGGAACTACTGGTTCGAATTGAAAAATTCTTTTTGTAATAGATATTCCGTTTATTGAGGAAGGCTATAGGCTATATAACATCACGCTACGACCAATAGGAGCAGAGCATAAATGAAAAATGTTGCAAAAATTAAAAACCGTTAAAAATAAAAGACGCGAACAAAGTCGCGAGGGACAGCTAGTTTTATATAATTTACCGGCAGGGTTTAATACTGCCTTTCCTTACATAACTTATAGTTACGTAAATAGTAGTTAAATAACTAATAGTTAATTCCCGTCTTTGTGAGATGTGTTTTGATAGTTATTCTGCTATTCGAGACGAGACAAATCCACGTGTTTAAAGTGAACAAAGTCGCGGGGGACAGCTAGTAATATTATGTTAGTAGATGTTATCTTAAATACATAAAACAAAGTCGGGTTAGTTACACGATTTAAAACTCAAGAACGGGTGGACCAATTTTTATGATCTTTGATTTGTTGGATTTGTCTCGTCTCGAATAGCAGAATAACTATCAAAACACATCTCATAAAGACGAGAATTAACTATTAGTTATTTAACTACTATTTACGTAACTATAAGTTATGTAAGGAAAGGCAGTATTAAACCCTGCCGGAAAATTATATAAAACTAGCTGTCCCTCGCGACTTTGTTCGCGTCTTTTATTTTTAACGGTTTTTCATTTTTGCAACATTTTTCTTTTATGCTTCGCTCCTATTGGTCGTAGCGTGATGTTATACAGCCTATAGCCTTCCTCAATAAACAGACTATCCAATACAAAAAGAATTTTTCAATTCGAACCAGTAGTTCCTGAGATTAGCGCGTTCAAACAAACAAACAAACTCTTCAGCTTTATAATATTAGTATGGATTAGTTTCACTCACATAAGTAGGTCCTAAGTAGATAGGTATTGTGCTATTCGGGACGGAGACCAATCAAACAAATCAAATATCATAAAAATCGGTCCACCCGTTCTTGAGTTATAAATATTGAGTGTAACTAACTAACCCGACTTTATTTTATGTATTTAAGATAACATCGACTAACATAACATTATAATCGTCACAATAGCTAAATATTTATTTACATTTAATGTGTACTAATTGAGCCTAAATATACTGTTTTTTTTTTAATTGTATCCGTTATCGCTAACCCACTAAGTACATATTCAGTAATACCATTGATAAACAGTATTATTACCACATCAATATACACTGCAAGTTTTATAATCTTTACGTTCCGATGATTTTAATGTGCGTGTACAAGAATTTTATTGTTATTAATACAGTAAAAACATTGAGCGTTAATCTCACACACATTATAACTCACTTCGTAAACAAGGAGAAAAGTTTGCGAGAAAAAATACATTACCAATTGATATCGACTGGAATCGGGTCAGATGGTGCGAAGAAGTTATTTTACTAGGGCTGTGCCTGATACCTTTTGAAGAAATAGCTATACTAGCGGTCTTATTTGTACAATAAGAACATAAACTAATATTTTAAATGATAGTTGCTCGGTCTCTCTGTTAGGCTTTCCATGCGAAAGCTGATTTAAATAAAATTTGGGTAAGCCCTGAACCTTAAAAGAGAAAGTATAGCTATTTCTTTCACACGTTAGCATAATATAAAAAAATATTATAATATTTATTTAATAATATTTAATAAATAAAAATACAAAAAGATATAATTTATATACTCTATCTTAGATCCCTTTGATCTATACTTAAGCCTTTTCAAATCTTTATAAGATATTACAATTTCGAGCTAGTAGTGACCCTAATAGCATCGTAGTTTATGCGTCATAAATTTCGCTTGAAGCAAGTTTTATCTATTTGTATATGGCTTAGGAAACGAACTCGTGCAGTCGGGGCACTCTCCTGAATAAGTAGTGAGTGTGTGATAAGATTGTGTCGATGACCCTACCGAAACGTTTATAGTATGGCGCGTTTTAGGTATCAGATACCCGCGTGTGCATTTTATGTAAAGGTATATCAAAGAATTCAGACCGAATAAGTTAATCAATCGAAATTAAACACAAACCCGACGTCTTGGAAATAGTTACTAAATACAATTTTTTAATCATAAAACATTGATAAAAAGTTAATTAATAGAGATAACCTTCTGGTATAATTATGACATCCTCTTAATGAACCCAAAAATGTCCAATGTAAATAAACAAAGTAAGTATTTATAAATCAACCAAATTCCTTCAACATCATTTTTTTTTGTCGGTAATTCGAGATAGTAATATCTTTTACTACTATATTTTTGTTTATAAATAGCATACCATCAAAGAGGGCTCGTGTAACAGAAAAATGTGTTAAATGACACGTCACATACATAAGCTCGGTCACATCCGATTATAAACTTCGTTATGTAATTCGATGAACACATACAAAAATTCTTTAATTAAAGTTTGTCAATTTAACGCGATGTGAAGGCAATGCAAATAATTATCTCAATCAATCAACGGCTGAATATACATGCCAATTAGCCATTTCGTGTATTATTTTATAAATAAGCATGTCGTGGAATTTCTTTTGTTTTTGTGGTACGTGTATCATTTTATCGAAACGGCAAAACCGTTAAATATTGTGAATAATTTATAAAAAAAACTCACTTATTCGAACAAAACAAAACGCACTTACTACTGCTATCAATCTTCGTGCATCTACATAATTTTTAAATTACTCCGGAAAACATTATACCTACCTTTAGTAATTGAAGGTATAATAAACGCTTTTAAATAAAGTAGGTTTGCTTTTAAACGCGTGAGCCGTCTGACAAAGAGGTCGTTTGACCCGTGGGTCTCGTGCAAGAAAGAAGGTTATAACAAGAGGATGAATAGCTTCATCCTTATCCCAATAATGAGGTTACGGCCAACACCATTCCATTTTATAATGGCAATATTTTTTTAATGAAATGTTTTTTGCCGCAAATTACACATTTAAACGACTACACGAGTCGCTATACATTTTATAATGATCTTTTATCCGAATTTAGGTGCCGAATGATAAATATAAATTAATCCAACTCTTGTATATTTTTTTAATTATCAAGACAGAAGTTGTTTTATATTTTTTTAATCTATTGCCAATGCTACTTTCTTGGGTATAACAAGAAACTATGGACAAATGTAGAATTTCATAGATAGAATCGTCATGTACTGGTACTTTCCTTGACATAGGCATGCTCTGACTTTGACAAGCCATTTGTAAGTAGGACTTTAAATGCCCACCAATCCCTTCGGGAACTATAATACTTTACTGCAGATAAGACATCCACACTGGGATAAGATGCCCACATTTAAACAGAATAGATATTATTTATTATTGACAAGCGATCTCAAAGCGTCATTACCAGACAATTTTCTAATGACAGCTACTGTTAATGTCATTAGAAAACTCTTTCTCATAACAATGAATTGAGAACGACACAATAGTAATTGAACAAACATACATTGTATATCGAGTGTCAAACAAATAGCAATAACTGAATACATTGCGGAAGCGAAGTTCAATTACAATTTATGAGAATCTGAATCTTATAAATGAGGAGGTAAATTTTGGACGTTTATTTGTTTTGGAGAATCAAGTTGAGTTGTGGCCGGCGGTCAACCCAAGAGTTATTGTAGATACTGGTCATGTTATGGGCTCACCAATTTCGATAAACAGTTATCGTCATGCAAAGAAGAAGTAAAAGGCAACGCTGGGCATATTATACAATCAGACATCACCGATTTGATTTTGATATTCTATAACTTTACCATGCGTAGATACGTGTCCCAGTAACGACAAATTGCTGTTGATTTAAATGCGCCTAGTAAATACCAAAAACGTAAAAATTTTGGTATGTATAAAAAATAATGTTCGTATGTTTGTCCCCTATGCTTTCCTAAACCAATGATCAGATTGCGGTAAAACTCTGGTAGGGTGTTCTGAGGAGCCACGGTTTCTGGCAAAAAAAATTGAATGTGCTAAACAATCACTTTCTTTGCAACGCATGCCCGGGGTGTAGCTAGTAGTATAAAGGTTAGTTTTATCAATTGCTAACAAAAACGCATATCTCCCATATTATTCGCTAAGAGGCTCATTGCAAGGATGGCGACATCCTTAACTGCAACAGTCGCTAGCATGGCAAAATAAAAGATACCTACATACAGGCCAAAATTGTCGATAACACATGTTGATTATGGCGTCTATTAAAGATTCATCACAACACTTATAAGTATGTAACGTATGAATACAAAATTTTCTGAAAGTTTACGCTAAAGATTTTGCGTTACACCTCAGAGAATAAATGCCAAAAATAGCTTAGGTGTTTGACCTGAGTTCTTTTGTTCAGACACTTGTTTTCGTGCGTGATATTTCTGGGCTTCGTCCGATCTGATCTTATAAAAAAATATGTGTATGAAATATAAGTAAGAAATTGATTATGCAGAATAAATGTGGACAACATCATAGAAATTGCTATGTATCCAAAGTAACTAGCTAAAGCACTATTATGTTTGTTTTTGTTTGTTATGGAATTCAGAGACAACGAAGGTACCACAAACACCCAGACCCGAAACAATGTAGAAAAGTGATTTTCTACATCGAACCAGGGACCGCAGAGCTGGCGACACCTTAAAAACCGGTGTGTACGCCACTCGACCACGGATGTCGAAAAACGGACACTAGCGGCTCTTGCCAATTGAAAGTAAAGTGGGGAGGCCCCTATGCCCGAAATTTATACACATAAGATAAGTAATAATAATAATAAACATACCTCATCGAAAACTTTAAGTGAGTACGTATTGTCGTCATCCATAAAATACACAACTCCTCGCGTATCTTCGGCCTTCTGCAAATAGCCTTTTAGCCAATCTAAAGCAAGATTCCTTTGTTCTACGCCACTTGCCTGAAATATTTACATACTCCAATTACTAATTAGAACAACTATTTGAATAGTTCACAGTGTGTGATAATCAAAAATTCTTCGTGAAATTACTTTTGCATACATTTAGAACCAATTACATTTACTATGTTATAAATCATAGTATGCAAAATTGATTTAGTTCTTATCAAAGCTTGTGCCAATAAGGAACCTAATTAAGATGATTTGCTTAATTTTTTTTTGTTAGGTTCTTAATGCATGATTTTCTTAGGTATTTATTGTTTAACTCTTTCAGGATGGTAAGCAACGCCTTCAATAAATATTTTATCTAAGTAACTAATACCAATTATGATAACAAAATTCAACAGAGGGCCTAGTTGAATTTTATTTTAGATTGCTCGATCGACACGGTGACGACGTTAGAAGGTAATAAATGTAATAGGTAATCAATTTGTCAATGATCGTGAATACGAAACCGATGTTTTATATCGAGTAAACAAGTAGAAGGATAAACTGATTATATTACTTAATTGCATCTGAATATATTTGATGAGTATGTGATAAAAACATACATGTATTATGTATTAGTAATCTGATATCATGCAGATAATATACCTATTTATGTACGATTATTTCGAAAGGTACTTAATGATTTATTATGTCTTGTAAAACTTAGTTTTCTAGTGTACAACCAGCCCTAGGCCGCTCGTACACGGAATGCTGGATCAGTTAGCTAGTGATCAACATACATGGACTGCTCGAGCTACCGAACGCCTCCTTCATTAAACGTCACGTGCGCTTCCCGCACGCTTGCTCTTTGTTGGTCGAAGCAGTCGGATTGCTTGAAACAGTCCCGATAGGTACCGACTGCTACAAACAGCCATTATATGGGTTTTAAGTAGATGCATGTTTAAGACTATACCTACTCAGAAAGTGTTTTAAAAGATATTGACACTCAACTACTCTAGAGCTGGGAATGAGTTTTCAGTGATATAAGCCTGATTAAAGCTTACAAAGCAAAACCTAACCTAACTCTTAAGGAATACCTTTACTTAGTTATACTTAATGTTTCGAAATCTTTAAAACTATTGCTTGGTATATAAATATCCCTGAAAGAGTTAAACAATGAGAGACAAACATCCTTTATGTTGACACCCGAAGAACACAACACGCGTTAACAATTTTATCATACACAAAAACAAATTTGGTTAGGAATTCAAAATACAACACTTTATATAATTATTAACCATTCTCAGTAATTCATCATCATTTGTTAAAATACTTGATAGAGGAAAAGTTATGATTACCATATTTTATACTTTTTCTAAAACAGTTCAAGGCTATGGTTAGAGTTCAAATTTAAGTAAGTAAGGAATTTTATATTAGTGATTGTTTTAAGTAATATGACATTTATAAAGACTTTGTGTCCTCAAATAAATATAGGTACTTGATAAAGATTTATAATAATATTCATATTTTTTCATTCATATTTCTCTTATTTTTCGTTGGAACCTCTGTCAAGTATTTTAAATATATAATCAAATAGTCATCATACGTCGACCCCATAAGCCCATAGATATGATCAAGGAAAGTGCAATACCGTTTTCAATCTTCTAATTTGTTTCTACAAATTCTATCTAGGTACTTAGGTACTGCAACTTTGCAAACCTATTGAAAACGGTCTTCAGAAAGACATTGGTATACTTGCTCATATACATGTATGTTACAATTATTATAAATTGTGTCCCAAATGATTTCTTGCTTAGACACTTTCTATAGAAATAAACTATTATACAGGGTGTATACATATTGCTTGTTAGTTCTGAAGGTATGTAATGTCACGAGCGCATAAATTATTATTTACTTATCTATACTAATATTATAAAGCTGAAGAGTTTGTTTGTTTGTTTGTTTGTTTGTTTGTTTGAACGCGCTAATCTCAGGAACTACTGGTTCGAATTGAAAAAATATTTTTGTATTGGATAGTCCGTTTATTGAGAAAGGCTATAGGCTATATAACATCACGCTACGACCAATAGGAGCGGAGCATAAATGAAAAATGTAGCAAAAATTAAAAACCGTTGAAACTAAAACACGCGAACAAAGTCGCGGGGGCAGCTAGTATAATAATATATGGTAATATGGTGATACATACGGGTACTTAGCAAGTATCGCAATTTACATAGGAATTGTAGAAAACAGTTTGCTGTTATGTCACTATAACATTTCGAAACGAACATTTTAATGGTGAGAAGAAATGACGTTACGTCTTTTGCGTGTCATTAATTGCTTGGCGAGTAATTAATGATGAGTAAAAGTGATTCTAAACGTTTTAGAAAAGAAACGTTCAACATTTTTTTGCGTTTACCAGAACAGCTATCGTAAAAACACTTACAATTATAATATATTATTGACATCAGAGACTAATAAATGCTTGTGACTACGGCCGGTGTAACCTGGTCGAAACGTCAAGCGTAAAGGTATTTATATGCACGTTCGCGCTAACTCCCGTTACATAATATATTATGTAACGGCACTTCAAAATTGTTTCACTACATCATTAAACTTAGCGTTCAATGAAACTTTGAATTTAATGTTATGAAACAAACATAACATTGATAGCTAGACTGATAGATAGATTTGTATGGAGGTTCTGTAGGTTGGTACCTGTTTGGATTTCAGCAATAAAATCAGATCATAAATAACTAACAATGTTCCAAAGTTTAATGTCAAATTAATTACATCCACTAATAATGTGAAAAGAACAAGACTGGTAATCGACTCTATCGTGTCCACTTAAAGGACAGACACTTTAAAATTCTCATTAGCAGTACGAAGAACGTGCCAAAAAGACAAAAGGCGCCTTTTAAATTAAGTGGAACTTCAAGATCATTGGCCCAATTACAGAACTGACAGACCTCAAAAAAGTTTTGGAAAGATTTTATATAGTAAACTTATGTGCGAAAATCTGTTTTCGTATTGTGGCCTTTTAATTACCTGACTCCGGTGTCATGCGCCAAATAATTGAGTAGAATAGAACCTAATAAGTTATTTAAATAAATTCAATAAAACTGTATTATTTTACATTATCTAGTTTTAGGACTATTTATAAGCTCTTCATTTAATTACCTTTCAATCAAACCACTTACGTTTATACTTGCAACGATTGCTAATAAGAACAAGTGATTAACTGTTTTTGTTTTTTATAATTATCATTATTATTCTTTTTAATTCATATTGCACTTACCCTGATTACATTTCATGGGTTTTTTGTAAACTAACACTTGATAATACGAAAAAAACAAAACACAAAAGCACATAAATGAAACATAAACACATAAAATATAATAAATAAAAAGAACACATTATTTCAGAATCTTTTGTGAGACAATTAATGTTTTAAGATAGATAGAATAGTGCAACACATTTTTGTAGTCACTCAAAATAAAACAACTGACTGTTAATACAACGGATCAGTATACATTTACTTGCAAATTATTTAGTGATGAGATCATGTATATAACTTTAGTATTCATGATTGAGGCTCATTTTAAATTGCTATAAAATCATACAGGTCTAATCTTTAAAAACATTGGTAGCATGTACCTTCTTAGTCATCCATAGTGTGTTCTCGACAGCAATGCTCGAGTTTACGATTGTTGTTTCATAATACTTATGTGCAAAACTAGGGCTGCCTATATTTTTAAGAATTTTGTATGCATTGTGTTAAGATATTAAATAATTTATGAGTCAAAGAAGCTGTGCCTTACAAGTCGAAACTTTCAAGAGAACTCTCTTTTCAATGTACTAAATGCCATTAACTAATATGGTTTACCCTCATACATACAGACACTATGTACACGCGCCTACCTATGAATAATGTGCAAATAAAATTATAATTTACCTATAATAATACCCAATACTTATTTAATAATATATTATGATGAGTCAAAACTTGTACAACCAACTATCACCTGTAATTCCATACTAAAATTATAAATGCGAAAGTAACTGTCTGTCTGTGACGCTTTCACGGCTAAACTGCTGAACTGATTTTGATGAAATTTGGTATGGGGTAAGCTTGGATCTGGAGAAAGAAAATATACATTTGCTGCGATAACCGAAACAAACGAGGGCTCTGCTGTACGGTCTAGAACTATCTAACATAATGTAATATTTATTGGTTCAATTAGAAGCTAAAATTTAGACCTTCAAAATAAAATGATACTAGAGCCAGAATATACCTAAACAAACTGACAGTAAAAATTATTTAACCTACACTGAATCCTAAATGACGCTGGTAACTACAACTTACTGACATACCTATAAACTATATGGCCTTCCAAACCCGCATAGTTCATATATCCTTAACCATGATAAAAAATGGATGATAAACGACAGAACACACATTTGTACCAACACCACATAATTTGCACAGATACATTATACAAATCACGAATTCCCAACATTTAAATGCTTTAAAAGGGCAATTTTTTTAACTACTTACTATAAGACGTTGGGTCTTATTTGTACGCCAATACGGCTGTAACAGGATAAATATTACAAATTAAACTATAATTAATTATGTATCTCCTGAAGAGGAAAAATTTATACATGAGGAAAGTGTACTCTATATATGGAATTATATAGGAACTGTAACAGGGTAAATATTACAAATTAAACTATAATTAATTTATGTATCTCCGAAATAGTAAACATTTATACACGAAGAAAGTTCACTCTATATATACAATTATATAGGAATTGGGTTTTTTTATAACATTCTAAGTAATATAATTGAATACAACTAAATAATTTGCAAGTTTTTATCCACAATCATAAAAACTCATCAAAAATTGGTAGACATACACAATACCAAGATGTGTTGTATAGGCTTGTTTTAAACAGACATATATTGATGTCCATTACCTGAAATTATTATTAAAATATATCATTCTAACAAAAAACAAACTTGCTTAAAATTCTTAAAAGTAGTTTTTCAGGAATTATCATGTATTTATTGGGAAAATAAATATTTTGTTGGCAGAATTTTGTCCACTCTCTGTATTATATGAAATATGTTTTCTCTTGACCAGATATGCAGATCACAGGGAAGGAAATAATAAAAAAAAAAAAAATATAAATAGCTGCAGTTATATGAACTAAAAAAATATTTATAACTTCTAATACACTAATTAAGATTAACTTAACTCGTTTCTTTAACTTTCGTAACAATATTTCTATATCTGTGCAACTTAAATAAGGTTTTTACATACCGTAGAATGTTTTGTTCGGTGTGTTTTGATATTAAGATGAGTGTACTTCAAGTTGGACTCTTTGAGCAAGTTTGCGACCAACTTTGTCTTCTCCGTTGAGTCTTCAATAACCACCCAATGGAAATTCTTCACATGCATCAGGGTTTGTGATAACCTGCATAAAATAAGATGCAACTTTTGTACACATAATGAATATAAAGTAATGACTGTTACATAAAGAATTAAAAGCATTGATATGAGTTTTTATGACTTAATAATAAATTTAAAGCGGTCATTTGTTCATTCAATAATTAAAAGGGTCAGTTGAAATACAATATTGATAAACCTTGTATTTATTATTATTATCTAACTGGATGTGTGCACACAACACCTTAATATTCAATGTTATATGAACAATGTCAAAATTAATACAAAATACAATGTGCCAAATTAAAACTGATATTCATTATGAGTCTATTGTTATCAATAAACTATCATCATCCTGACAAATTAAGAACATTATTTAATTTAAAAATATGTAGTTATATGAATTTATAAAAAGTTTATGAAATAATTTTAGATATTATGTTGTGTAAATAACATTTAATTACAAGATTCTATATTTCATTATTTGATAAGTATATTAACTCAATTAGTAACAATACAAAATATGTATGTTAAATACTTAATACAAATTTAGCAATAAAAGCATTTGATTCATGTCTATAAACATCTGGTATAGTAATATTTACTTTTCACATATAATTTAATTAAATTATGCAACAAATGCAGCACTATTTCGGGTAAGGAAACTAAATTATAACACTTCACAGCTTTTGCTAAAGTTCATTAAAAATCTAGCTGTTATTACTTTTCAGTCATACTTAAATATCTCAAGGTAGCAGTGGAAGCCCATCAATTTCCTAATTAAAATAATTGTCGGCTTTGTAAGCTCTATTGCCAAATACTTTGGCCAAACAAATGAGGTAAGATAAACTACAAATCAAGGGCAGGCAAATCACGATAAACAATGTATACCTTGTTAGATCTGCCTTTTGTGCGAGTCTCGAGTACGTAGGAGTTATTCCATAGATCACTGGGAGATATGAAGTCACTTCTGGGTTAAACTGACACTGGAAAACGGGCCTTGAATTAAATAAAAATAGTAAAACGAAAATCAACATCCCGATTGCTAGATATTGCTTCTTGATGTTTACAAAAGGCATCTTATTGTCGATCAGTGTAAGACCTAATATATTTTATAAACACTTCACACGTGCGTCTCACAGTCGATAACGCATTATTGTACTCAGATTGTAAGGCCGGTTTAATATATTGTATAAAATTAATTTGAGTGCATAAGTCTGCTAATGCGGCTGATCCGCCGTCGACGAATGACAAATAAATGTTGCCAATTGCCATTGCCATTTGCCAAATGTCAAACAGAGACAACTGGTATTGCCAGTCGAATCGAATAAAATAGGCACATTATTTTATTTCTAGACCCAGTAGACAATCCGTTTTTTAAAGCCACCAAAAGGTTTTTATGATTTCGCGTTTAAAATGATGAAGATTAACATTGCAAAATAATTAGTGTTAACCGCTGATGCTTCAAAATAGCAATAACGGTTAATTTCCTAGTTTGAGGAATAAATCGTTGTTTTGTTTTACATTTTCCATACATTTACATAAAATTTTTATTTAATTTTCATTGATTATTAATAATAACAAATTTGGTATTGTTTAATTAAAATCGTTTCGTTTTAATTAAAGGCGGAACTGCTGTATATTGATTTTTCCTAACGACTTAAATAAAAGATTTTTGTGGATAAGTGGATACCAACCTCATGTCACAATACAACGGAAATCTTATAGTATTTCAGAGTAATGACTGAGGTCTGTAAACTATTATTTTTGTTTTGTCTTTGTTAAATCTGTACATGCTGACTTGCTCAACATGGTGCAATACTTTAGCCATGTCTACTGCGCCAGTTTATTCACAGAACATTAGGGGAGTGGGTTTGCATTTAGGCCACACCTCTAAATTTATGTTTTCTAACAATGTTTTACCACCTATTTTAGTTTTTCTAATAATGTTATAATTATAATCATATGTTTACCCAAGTTTCTTCTAAAACTAATAAAAACTGGCTGTACGAATTAAATTGAAACTTGCAGTTATTAATTTATTTAGACATAAATGTATAAAAACGCCATCTATTAAATTTATATTAAACTAGCGCAGCGGCCTTGAATGTTGTCAATTATATATTGAAGCTTTTAAAAAATTATGACAGATGGCAATGTTGTAAGTAATAACCTAATTCTTCATTAAAAAGAATTGTATCCGAGATGCAACTCGCAATTAGTGGAGAAACAAGAACGAGAATAAGCTCTGGTAGATTAGCAAATGTTTTAAATTTTATAGGTAATTAAGTATGTGCTACGCTAAAAAATCGATAACGGTAATTGGATGAAAAAACGGCTCAAAACGCGTTGTGGTCAATATAAAAGAGCCATATTATCCCGAAATTTGTGTTAAGGTTCTCATGAAAATGCTCACGACGCGTTTTGACAATCATAAAAAGACATAACATGAGCGTTTAACACAAATTTTGTGATGTTTTCGATCAATGAGCGTTTTCGAGTTTGAGCGTATTATTAAATAATTATGTAAGTATATCCCCGAAATCACTGATTGATTGTTGACTTTTATTTTGATTTATACCTTAAATCAACCACCGATTAATAAATTATCACCTAGGAAAAAGTGCAGGTAAGGTAAATACCTCTGCCGAGGCCGCGCAGTGCTTGCGTAAGCGATCCCGCGGCTCCGGCAAAGGCAAGGACGGGACCGGAGTGTTTTTAGTCGGTGTAAGTCCTACATATCCCCACGCCGTGCCCTCGGTGTGGGTTGAAGTCATTGGAGTAACGACAAAAAAAAAGGTAAGGCAAATACCTAGGTATTATGAATATTAAAAGCATTGAAAGTTGGTCGTTAATTTATCTCAATTAGGTATAAATGTAAGTACCTACAATTTAAAAATAAAAACCTATGACGACGTGTGGGGACCATTTTCTAATATGAAAATCAATTAAATTACAATACTCGTACCCAGCGTATTGACGCCTTGGAAATGTGGTGTTGGAGGAGACTGCTTAATGTCTCCTGGACACAGCACCGCATCAATGTCTCCATCTTGAAGGAGCTTTACATCGGCGAGAGACTGTCAACGGTGGTGCACTCCCGAATACTCCATTTTTTTGGACATGTGACACGACGCCGGGTGTACTCCGTGGAGCGGCTCGTTGTGCAGGGCCGGGTAAATGGCAGCAGATCGCGAGGGCGTTCGCCTTTGCGTTGGACGGACCAAATCAAGCCGATGACACACATATCCCTAAACGACTGCGCAAGACAGGCTTCAGCTAGGGACAAATGGCGCGCGGTGTTGAAGCGCTGCCGGGCGTCTTGCGTGACCACGACTGCTCTGTCAAGAGCATCCGACTGAGAAGAAGAAGAACTCGTACCCATTCAGGTAGGTACTTCCCAAACACAGCCGAAATTTAAGGCACGGTAGAAAAACATTATTTTTTTAAGAAAAATTGTTGACTGGGTATAAAAAGTAAAAATCGATTTAGTCCGTAAGTTAGACAATAAAAATATATTAGACACAAATTTTTAGCTTTTATAAAAAACTAAAACTAGGAGATATAGCGAATCAAAGTTAAAGAGTGGGGGCTAAATAGTATCTCGATCTTGCACAAAACGTAAGACATCGTGACGTCATGCGTCATTTCAAATCAATGTAGTAAGTTTCTGGTTTCCAAAAAAAAATACTTGTCTAATATTTTTTATTAATTAACAAGACGCACATTAAAACAAAATTGTTGAAGTCCCAATTCCCTTTTATCAACGTCAAAGGCATCCAAGTAGATGTGATCTGTAATGCGGTATAAAGTTGGTTATAAATGAACATAAGCACTAAGCACCCATTTACTGAAGAAATAGAGAAGAAAACATTGAGACGTCGCGGCGTCACCACCGCAAGCTGTAAGAGCAACAGGTTGAAGATAAAACCGCTTTCTTTACACAGATACCATCTCAAACGTTTTAGGTCTATAACATCCACGTTTAAATTTCAGTACATTTTAGTTAAGAAATTTTATATAACCTTTTTAGTGCCGTAGTCATTAGACGGTTAAGAGTAGATACTTTAGTCAGACTATTTAATCGACTATGTCTACTTATGTAGGTATATCTACTATGATAATACTTTCGGCAAAGCCGGCCTGTTGACATATACCCGCCGCAAGGCCTCTGTCATAGTGTGTAGGAGCCTTGAGATGAGAGATGATTTGTTAACTAGCGATAAATTATGTTGGTCTGTTACCTAGTGTCAGAATAGATAAATATTACTTAAATATAACGTCTCTAACTATCAAGCTATATATATGCACTACCTACCTACTATATTCCGTGTAGATCCTAATACCTACAATACCTACCTATAAGTATATTATAGTTATGTACTGCAATTATCATTATCATCATCATCATCATACCATACCATATTAGGTAAAGATATTGTGAGCCGCGCACCGTTTAAATACTAAGTAGGTATGAAATTGTTTATTTAATCCGTTTAGTTACTAAAATTTTAAAGTAAGTTAGTATCACCTAGCTTCATAATTTTTTACTTCTGGTAATAATTACATGTTTAATTTCATTTGAAACCCGCAATGAGCATGGTGATCAATGCTCGTTCCTTCTCTATATGAGAAGGGGCCTGTGCCCGGCTGTGGGACATTAATAGGCTGTTATTATTATTATTACATAATTTATTGCATACCGGCTTGTCCAAATATTGTTCTGTGTTATATATTATATGGCACCTATTTGTTTTATAATTAATACGGCAAAGTCTGAACTGATTTGCAGAGATGATTAAAAAAGCCAGCTTTTGGTTAATAAAGTTTTTATTGTGGTTGTGCATCGTAATATCTAGCAGCATATTAGTAAGATTTTACTAGAAAACTCTAAAACCTAGTAAGGAATTTACAATTTTATTATTGTTTTCTCTTAATTTTTTCAACGATTATGTAATCTATATATATAAAATGCCTTGTCCTGAATGACTGACGGATCAACGCGGAACCTAAACCACTGATGGTAGAGACCTGAAATGTATGAAGCAGGCATGCGATAAGAAAGGATTTACCAAAATTCTATCCCTCAGGGGGTGAAAAACGGGACAAAAGTTTTTATGGGACAACGTGATTCCTTGGTCCAATCTACTTTAAATTTTGCATATAAATTATTTAACGGAATTAATAGAAGACGTGTTTCGTATTTTATTGAAACTTGTCGCCTAACGGGGTTAAAAAGGGGTAGAAAGTTATTTTGGGGGTGATTTGCATCTTTGACACATGTTTGAAAACTCAATTCGATTTTATTCAAAAAACGTTGAAGTCACATAAAACCTTGGTGAAATGCAACTCTTCAAAATTGGAATGTCAAAAACCATTTTCGACTTCTACGTGACCTTATAAGTTGCGGGCTAAAGCTAGTATGATACATATCTATTTAACTACTGTTTCTTTTTTATGTGCTACGACGTAGCAAGAAAAACTGATTACAAACGCCTGCTACGAATTAGTGTCAGACGTAGCGTCGTAGTCGTGCTACGAGCGTAGAGGATAACTGACATAAATTACGCTAACATGAAAATAACAGTGTAAGTTAATTACTTTAAAAGTTTTATATTAATAATTGAAATAGAACCAATAATTAATTAGCGAAAATTTCACTTGAATATTAGACATATTTCATTTGATTCCTGTACAAAAATAAGTATAATTTTATCTTAACGTCAAAATGAACTGACAAGTATTCAAGAGCACTCAAGTTGCCGACGTACAATTAAATTGAAATGAAAATATTTCAAGCCTTAAAATATTAATTTTGACATAAAATGCCAACGATTTATATAAAGATATTTAAATTAAATTGTGCAACACAAACCGTTTTACCTAAATACTGATAGACGCGTACATAACTTTGCAATTACCTCGGCATTTGTTAACTTACATTAATATAAAATTATCCTCTACAATGTAATGTGAACTATTCGTGATATTCGAGCTCGAGGAGCGTACTAAATAAATATGTACCGAAGCCCGGTACGGCACGCGAAAGTTTCGTTAGAGCACTCCTGAATTGCGAGGAATGCCGACCTTTTTAGTGTATCAACAATCGCAACAGTAATTTTATGTTGTATTACAACCTCATTACAAAAACCTAAGTGAACAAAAGCGGACAAGTTATGAGAGCTATGCGTCCGCTAATGTAGCACGCAGGTAGTTTGTGTTCACCGAGCCATTTCATTGTAAAAGCGGTATAGATAGGACAGGGACGAGCTGGCTAGAGGTCGGCCCGGGCTCACCTGTGCGCCAGACCCGTAGGCGCGTCATACACGCACACAGCGGCAGGCACGCGCACTGGCGCGCGCAGACGCGTGCGGACGGGGAGGGCACGCACACAGGCGGGGCGCGCACAATGCGGGGTGTAGAGCGAGGTCCCCACGCACACAGGCACAACGCTGGAGGCGGGCGGGCGCGCAGCTCGGGGCACTGGCGGCCGAGCTTTCCCGCCGCGAGGACCTCCGAGCCGGCCCGCGTCGCCGGCCCTCGCAAACCACTTGTTGAATCTTACAGACTTTTCACACCATATCTGAACTCGCTCGAGTCACGTCGCGCGTGTTAACAGTACAGTTCCGCGTCCGATTTCTCCTAGTTTAATTTTTTTCGGTTAGTTATATCATAATTCTGAGCTGTTTTCGAGCTACCTGTGATGCCTACTCTTCGCTTCCTCTCTGCCTTCAATTTGATCCCACATACGCTTGGTTTCGTCTTCCTATCAGTGTTATTATTGTTACGGACGACTCTTTCAGTAAAATGATGCTGAGCGCGTTGTAACTTGTTGTAACTTTTGAGATATTTAGAACTGTTGTTGAATACTCGCATCTGTGTTACCTGTTGACTACTACTTATTATATTATAAATTCTGAATTAAATAAATATATACGTCGCTGTAAAAATATAATATCGTTCGTTATACTGTGGAGCGTTCCTGACCTCAGGTAAGTGCCTGCTAACATTAAGATGATTAATTTTCATGGGGGTGAAATAACTACATACAAAAAGTCTATAAATTATAAATGAAACAATTAATTTTATGATGAAGCTTTTAAATTAACCTTAAAACGCCGCGTTTCTTTATTAGGTACATAAATTAAACATATTGTGCTAATGAAGCACTTAAAACGACACCATCTCAGTTTAAATTATTCAGTACATTTGTGAGTTAATTCACCCTATTTTAAAACAGGTCATACATGAATAAATAGCTGTTTTATATAATAAAACTTGAAAGGCAGGTATTCAACAGGTAAGTGCACCTATTAATGAAAGCGTCTGCCTTCGCCTACATGCCAGGAGACACGGTATCTTTGTCTCATGCACTTACACAAGTCTAACTGAATAATATGTTTACCATATTATGGTAATAGCCGTGTATAGGCATCGTCGATGGCAACCCTAATCGTATTGTGTGCCGGTATGTATTGTAGGTAACTAATAACCTTATTTGGAACATTTCAATACCTATTGTATCTTTCAGGACCCGTCGGCTTGTCAATCTTCATACGAAAGGTTTAAATCAATTTACGGAATCAACGTAACGTTCTTAAAAGGAATAATTTTCTTGTGAACAGGTACCATCCAGGCAACAAATCAATAATAATCAACAACTTAACAAAAAATTATCAACTTTTTAAAAAAACTGATAAAAGTAATCAATCAATTGCAGAGAGCGCAAAAATTAATTTGCTGTTACTGAAATATGCAAGTAAAAAGTATGATCGCTTCTTAAATACATTAACGGACTCGTAAATTTTTATACACATGGCCAGAAATAAATTGCTAACGCGCAGTTTTGGACAAGAATAAATCTTGTCCGTAAAATTAAGTAAAAAAAAAAGTCCTAAAAACATGTCTCTTGTATGGGGTACCCTTTAATTTTATTTTTTGTTTGTTGTTATCGCGGCAACAGAAATAAACACTGAAAATTACAACTGTCTGTCTATTACGGTTCATGAGAAACATCCCGATGACTGCAGACGGACGGACAGTGGAGGCTTTGTAATAGGGTCGCGTTAGCACCCTTTGGGTACGGAACCCTAAAAAAGAGAATTAATTTAGTCGCAGCACAAAGAGACGTAAACGATTAAAAAGTAAAATATAGTACATATATAAAATACTAGCTGTCCCCCACGACTTTGTGCGCGTGTTTTAGTTTTAACAATTTTTAATTTTTGCAACATTTTCCATTTATACTTCGCTCTTTTTGGTCGTAGCATGATGTTATATAGCCTATAGCCTTCCTCAATAATCGGACTATCCAATACAAAAATAATTTATCAATTCGAACCAGTAGTTCCTGAGATTAGCGCGTTCAAACAAACAAACTCTTCAGCTTTATAATATTACTAGCTGTCCCCCGCGACTTTGTTCGCGTGTTTTAGTTTCAACGGTTTTTCATTTTTGCAACATTTTTCATTTATGCTCCGCTGCTATTGGTAGTAGCGTGATGTTATATAGCCTATAGCCTTCCTCAATAAACGGACTATCCAATACAAAAAGAATTTTTCAATTCGAACCAGTAGTTCCTGAGATTAGCGCGTTCAAACAAACAAATAAACAAACAAACAAACAAACTCTTCAGCTTTATAATATTAGTATAGATTATAGATTATTTACCATTCGTGGGTTATGCGTATCAACTGAAATTCATAACAGCTTCAGGTAGTCGCATGGCTGCAGGTTTGATCCCTACGTTGTTGCAAATTGTAATAAACAAATATTTATTGCAAGTTAAATTGTTCCTTAGTTAATTTATACATAATTAGAGTATCCGTAAAATTCACCACAACACAGGTATTAGGTATTAAATTTACAAGTAATAGCCATTAAAAAAACTTTCTTAGCTAGAAAATGAACTCGTCATAACACGTTAGAAAAAATATCAAAATGTACCAGAGCCCATTCTCATTATAATATTACAAATTCTGGTAAAAATACTTAGCCCACGTAACTTGCGTATTTGGGAGTATCCAATAAAGTCCTAAAAATAAAATAAAAATGTGTGGGATTACGTTTGCAAGAATACATTTATTAATAACCGTCGACTTTTTTATATACCTTTTTATATATTACTTTTACGTCACGAAAAGCTTATTAACATTGTTTTTGAGTTCAGCCTTAGGTAAATTATGAACATAGTTTACAGAAAGTATATTGATTTATTTGTAATGAGCCAAAAATCTCCCTGTTCTCTTTTTATTTTTCTCCATCTTTGGCGTTTGATATCTATTGACTTTGTATGCCGTCAGAGAACAGTATAATAGTAAAAAAAACTACTAACCCTAACTTGGATTTAATAGAGAAGCATTTTATTACATGGGTCCCGTATTTTTATACAGAAACAAAGTATAGGTACAAGCTTATAAAAAGCTGCTACATTTACCTTGAAGCAACTAGCTTTAAAATATCAATTCCACGAAACGGAAGGAAAGAATTCTACGGAATTCCACGAAAACTTCAACAAGCTTAGGTAATTTATTTACTTAGCTACAGATTCAGAAAGTATGTAGACATAGAGTTGTCTATACATTATGTATCTACTTTAAGAATGTAGCTAAGAATTTTGAGAGTCTTGTATATTATTACTCTATAATATGTACACGGTTTTTAAGATTTTTCATATCGAATTTCTTTATAGATAATTGGAATTTCGAACCGGCTAAGCAGTTCATAAACGTCGAGATTTTTATAAATAAGGCCCATTATGTTTTGTCGACCTAAAATTTTGTTGCAAGCAATAAATATTCAGTAATTAGATTTTTTTGATTTTGAAGATAAAACAAAGACCAGTTTTTAATATACATTTGTTTTCCATTTATGAGAATCGGTTGAGAGTAAACTCTGTTTTCATGAATCACTAAATGTAATTGGCAAGTAATGAGAGAAATCAGTCGGCACTTAACTAGTACTCCAGTGTTCGAGAACTTAATAGCCTGTGGCCAACGGCACTACACTATTAAATACTGCTTGATGTGGTCGTAGGTACAGCGTTTTGTGGTTGCAGTCATTTTTTTTATTCAAACCTGGTGAAATGTTGTATGAGGACTCCTTGGTTGAAATAAAAAGTATGGAAACAGGCAAATAGAAGATTGAGATGCAATTACGTTCTACAAATAAATACTGAAGGAGTGACATCAATTTTTAAAACTATTTATTTTTCTATATTTTAACTAAATACCATATACCTACTTATGTATATACCACACATACTAAGCGTTTACTATCTAATACATTTTTTTATTAAAACTAGTTTAATTTGAGCAAATATTCTCCAAAAAAGAGTTTTTTTATTTAAATCATATCTCATGTTGTAGTCAAGAGATTTGGGCAGTCTTTAGAGATGATTCAGACTATCCTCGCTTGCAATTGTAGGCACTCGCTTAGAAACAATTACCTACAATTCGTCATATTTTCAAGAAACTTGAAAAGGTATTTGAACAAGACAAGTACAAGAATTATTTTTAAGCAAAACCATTTTCGGGTATTTGCTCGGTAACTTCAATCAAAAATATATAACCGCGGCGCTTTGATGCGGCTTCAGTATAAAGTCAGTGACGTTTAACGAGATTTGATGTTCTCTCATTACGAAGAAAATTGGATTGTGTAATTTAAAGGATACCCAAAATAATCTTTCTTGTTTCATAACCTTGTGCAGTTCACAAATGTTATTAAATATACCTATATACTTTTACAAAAATGTCTTCAATACTCTGTACATAAATTCATATTAGTAGCCTTCTTGCCACCTGGTTTGAATAGTAAGGTAAAAAAGTATGAAATGATTAATGTATAAGACAACATCCCTTTACGGTATTTAAAAGTATGAAATGATCAATGTATAAGACAACATCCCTTTACGGTATTTAAAAGTATGAAATGATCAATGTATAAGACAACATCCCTTTACGGTATTTTTATTATCTACTACCATTTGATGATTTTTTTAAGATCTTTGTTTCATAAAATCCAAAGGATACAATCAAGGCGGAAATGCGAATCACAATTCAACCCTTAACGGCAAAGGGTAAAGGACGACGCATTTCACTATTTCCAAAATTATAAAATATTTCTTATCATTTGATGTCAAAGAATGTCGTATCAAAGAACTTCCTTAAAAGAAATATGAATTCCAAATACCTCTTGAGATTCGATATCTTTATTGGATCATTTGGATCGCAATCATATGCAGAAGAAAGAATATAAACTTCTGAACATTTTTTTATTTATTTTCGTATCTATATGAAAAGTATTTCATGGTAACGATTTACTCAATAGCAATTGTAAATTACAAATTGTACTTAAAGTGCTAGTCAGTATTAACCTAGGTTTAAAACATACAAACAGCGATATTTTTAAAGGTCATGTTTACCCTACTCTCTAAATATAAAAGATAATAACTCCACCGGTTTTATCCGGTTGTAGTCGGGCACGCCGCTTCATTTCCTTCACAGCGAATGAAGTTTTTAAGTATTTACGCCGGAAAAATCAGTGGTCAGTTACTTCAACGATCAACTCGGCCTATCGCGGTGTATGGCTGGTCATAGGCTTCGCACAAGTTGCGCCATAACACCCGGTCGGTCCACCGTTTTTAGGTCATCTGTCCATCGGGCTGGGGACTGCGTTTGCCGATTTGCGGTCTCCATTCAAGGCCTCGTCTGCTCCAACAGCCATCGGTCCTTCAACAGACATGACCAGCTCACAGCCACTTCAGCTTACTAACTCTGCAATCTATGTTGGTCTCTCCGGTTCTTCCCCGGATGATTTCGTCCCTGATCGTATCCGTCAAAGAAATTCCCAGCTCGCTCCAAAGCTCGCTGAGCGAGTTTAAGTTTATAAACTCGCTCTACTGTTAGTTTCCACGTTTCGGCACTGCAAGTGATGACAGGTAGGCAAATATTTTAGACCAAAGAAGTCAGGTACGTGTTCCTTCTAGAGGAAACAATCAGCATCTATTTTAAATAAAACTATTAGTTGATAACTCATAACACGGGCTGTAAATAAATACTTCTTACAGGTTTTTCATTGCACTTAGTGCCAGCTACATATAGATTTACCAACCCACCCATTCTCCACTTGATTGCAGGCCACACGAGTAACTTTATCTCTGCAGCATCCACAGTGATTAATCGAACGTTTTCGTTTACGGCGAGCTATTACGTTCACTGAAAATAAGTTTCCAAACATTTTAGACCAATCGTATGAAGTGAAAAGTTGTTTCAATGTTCAGCTATGCGTGGTGCCTACCTAGATATCATTGTTAGATACTTTATAGTTTTTGTTTGGCCCTTAATATCAATACTTATTATTTAAGGGAGTTATTGCTATAATCGCAAAAAAAAAAATCCCAAATAAAACTCTACTTAAAAAAATTAAAGGTGTAAGAAACGTGTTTTTTGCTTGATTTTAAAGGCATAAATCTTGTAATCGTACAAGATTTATGTTTCGATATATGACTCCATTCTGGTACATACTAAAAAAATATGAAAATTAAGATACGATGTAAATGAGCAATGTCGTAAGCATCTTTCCGTTGTCGCGACCCAGTGCGGTGAAGACCCGAGGTACCAAAAATCATTATTAAAATTAAAACTAATTAAAATATTATAAATGACTCGCGCATGATGGTACTGTCCTATCAAGGACGGAGCCCTTTATGCGCGAGGCCGACTCGCACAAGATCGGTTTATTTTGATAAGGTAGTACCTATGATATTTATGTTACGATTTTAATGTTTTTTGTTTTATAATGCCTTAATATATACGTATGTATAATTTATCTAAGTTACAAAAAATTAATAAAGTAAAAGATGTTAAAGGGCCTACGAATCACTAAGTTTTTAATATGCACAAACTTACATTAAAATTCAATTTATTTATTCATTCTATGTAAAATATTTTACAGCATCAATATAATCAATACCACTCCACTCTGCTGTCACATGTCTCAAACATGTCCAACCTTTCCAAAACGTCAGTAAACTTTTAATAGTCCCTACATTAGTTTGGGACGTGCAAAACTTTATAATGTAAGTTCATGTTAAGTAACCAAAAACAACTGCAAAGATGGCTGCGGCGTAGACGTCTTGTCGAAGTTAATCTTTTTTTAAACAAGCAGATGCTACATAAAGAGAAGCAAATAGTGTTTTAGTTTGACATCATTTTCTGTTTGATGTATAACGATTAGTATTTTATTCGTTTTAAATAACATTGTACCTAGTCTTGATAATAGGGGATCGGACTATTTTTTTATTTATTTACACGTCACATAGATATAAATGTGTGACGTCACTCGTGGCTACAAGTTTTAAATTTGCCATTTTTAAATGATTTGATAAAAATAATACGATTCTTTTTTCTTTTTTTATCTATCTATCGGACCAAATAGATATTTCCTTTTCATACCCAGTCCGCTCCCCTATTGATGGAACTTTCCAGGCATTCATGGTTTCAATTACATATAAATACAGACAAAAAAAAATACATATCTAATAAAAAAAAATTACAAAACACAGCCACGTTCTTTATCTTCTACCTATATTTTCTATCAAAATTTTGCTCAGCCTGAGACATAATTAATGTAGGTACACTATCATCATAAGAGATATGGACGTAATGAAGCTGGTCTTTCAACACTGATCCCAAATTACCTTCATTGGTCCTGTACAAATAAACCCATAAATAAGATCTTTGTTCTAATATCAAGAGCAAATACAACGTCGCTGGAATAGGATCTCTCAATCGTCGACGAAAGTCACGTAATTGCGAATGTGTGACATTGACCTATAACATACTACAAACAGTGTAGTACAAATTAGCTGGAATAATATAGACAAATCCTTTTCATCAACTAAACTGTTCTATTTATAGTAAAAATGAAATAAGAGAGAAGAAAGCAAAGTGAGGCATTGCTTTAGTTAAGAGAAAACCGCTTGTTGATGCTACAGTGAACAACGGAAAGAGAAAAAAAAATAAGAGTAAATTATTTGACAAAAGCAAAAAAAAAATACAAAGTTAGCATTTTGTTTTTAATGTGTAGGTATAATGTATATCTATTTTATAAATATTAAAATTATAAATAAATTTATTTGCTGACGTATTTAGGCCTTATTAAATTACTTATTTTCAATGGTATGTTTACTGACACAATTATCCAATTAAATATTATTACAGGCATCATTTTTATTGATTAAAATATTTAACTTATGTTTTAGGTACGAACTGGTTAACTGGTCCACCAATTTCAGTTTCAGCGAACCAAGGTAAAAATTGGCGTTTTTCGAAACGCAGCAATTAATTATTCGATGTTAAAAACCCTTTGACATCGCTTCACAGCATCGAATAAAACAAATATCAACATTTACCATACCCAGAAAGGATTCGCTGCGGCAAACATTGGCTTCAAGTTTAATACCTGAAGCTATTTAACGATTTAATCCTCTGATTATTTCCAGGAAGAATGTATTCCTGTAACCTTAGAGTTTTCTTAGAATTTTAAACACACACATCATAACTTTAGTCGAAATGATGAAGAGAATGAAATGGTTAATATATATTTTTTTAGTTAGAATTTGATGGAATGAAACAAATGACAATTCCGTAAATAAATACCCGTTAAATAATATAACAGGAAAAAGCACACAAAGTGGTGCTTCAAGATTCATTTCGTTTTTATTTCATTTATCGCGCTTACTCTACATGTAAGTAGGTACATTAAAAATGAAACGCCTCGTATCACTTACTGGGTTTAAAAAAAGAGCATGACAAAATGAGGCTTGACTGTTTAGACCGGGGTATCGCGTAATAGAGTAAGAGCCCACGACGGCCAGACCTTCGTTATTTTATAAAAGCTGAAAGTTCTTCTGTGTGTCCCCCCTAGACAGGTAAGAACGACCAGGGACTATAGAGTTTGGGTAGTGGTTACTTGGGCAGGTAACAGGTTGTAAAGGTGTATAAAATAGTACCTTAAATTCGTTAAAGTATAAAGCTCAGTTTTTTTATATTTTATTAGGTATATTTTTAGAAATCTCGTCATCCATTGCCAGACACTTATGACAGTTGCTACCCCCTGCCAGACACCCCTAAACTTTAATAAATTATAATTATACTTTCGTTAGAGTATAAAAGCTAAATTTTATATATGTTACTTGGGGACCTATGAAAAAATGTTACCTCAAAAGCCGGACAGTTTTAATGGTTTTTACACCTTGCCAGACACATTGAAAGTCCGCTGTAGGTCTGAGCGCGAGCGCTTAGTCAATTGCGATCTTTAAAGATATCCAATTAAAAACATATTTAATTACGTTCATAGCCATGTTATATAAAGTAAAAATGTAATTTTATTATTATAAAATACAAAAAAAAGTATTATTAAATGAAAAAAAAAAATTTTTGTTGTCGTCTATATTTTCATTTTCTTCGTCACTACTCGTCCAGTCGATGTCATGGTCGTCTTCAATATCGCCTTCTACGTCAGTTTCTGATAAAAATAAACAATTTTGTACAATTATGAATAATTAAAAATTTTTGTACAATAATAATATATAATAATAACATACCTGATTGAGTTTTGAGCGAATCACTAACATAACTTGGTAGTTGATCTCCTGAAAGCCATTTGAATTGGTATTTGCCATTTTTCAATACCCAGCCGTTATTGTCTGGTTGATATATGGTTAGATTTTTCAGATGAGCATTATTCCAAATGGTACATACATAATTTGCTCGCAGAAATTGCTGCAATAGCTCGCTTTTGCAAGGTGGTAGATTGCTAGCGTCAAAATTTCGCAACTTCTTCCGGTCAAAAGCTTCGTTTACATACGGAGACTGTATACGTATCGATGAGTATTTGCAGTCTAGCGTCATAAACACCAAATACATTAAGGACATTGTAATTACACACGAAACAAATTAATGTGTCTCCCATAATAACACTTTTTACTAAAATTACACTTTTATTTCACAAAAAATCTGCACAAATATCAATAACAAAACGTGTTTGAAACTACACATAATTCTTCAATACATCACTAAAAGACAGATAATGCGCAGTAAAAGATCGCAATCGACTAAGCGCCCTATCTCACTCGCACCCGCTAGAACAGTCGTTACCTCGCGCTCGGACCTACAGCGGACTTTCAATGTGTCTGGCAAGGTGTAAAAACCATTAAAACTGTCCGGCTTTTGAGGTAACATTTTTTCATAGGTCCCCAAGTAACATATATAAAATTTAGCTTTTATACTCTAACGAAAGTATAATTATAATTTATTAAAGTTTAGGGGTGTCTGGCAGGGGGTAGCAACTGTCATAAGTGTCTGGCAATGGATGACGAGATTTCTAAAAATATACCTAATAAAATATAAAAAAACTGAGCTTTATACTTTAACAAATTTAAGGTACTATTTTATACACCTTTACTACCTGTTACCTGCCCAAGTAACCACTACCCAAACTCTATAGTCCCTGGTCGTTCTTACCTGTCTAGGGGGGACACACAGAAGAACTTTCAGCTTTTATAAAATAACGAAGGTCTGGCCGTCGTGGGCTCTTAGGATATAACGCTTTTTATCTAATAGCATTTGGTATTAAGGGTGCTGAATAAATTATCAACCATTAACCAAAGATCTTTGCATAATTTATAAGAATAATGTTTGATTCGCGTAAACGTCAGCGTTAAACAATGCGCCAATGTTTCCCACTTAGCCTTAATTTTATTTATGTAGTGTAATTTTGTCCGATGGCATAGACGCAGCGGTATAAGAATAAAAAGTTTCACGATAAACCCAAGAATAAGGTTAATACTGAATTATTTGAAATATTTTTCTTCGTGAACACAACGACTTTTCTTTCTGTGTTTAAATTACCTTTTTTTTATTCATTTTGCAATCTGACATTGATTTTTTTGTACAACTGTCAATCAAACTGTTGTATTTAAAAAACTCATTGATTATGCTCCCGACGCATATATTCAGCGTGGATGAATAGTTAAAGATCTTGAGTAAGTATCTCTGTATCTGTGTGTCTTAATTATTTATTTCTTTCTCTATCACAGAAAAAAAAAATCTTTAAATAACAATTATATAGTATCATAATTATGTATAAATTGTTTTAAAGCGACATATGTAGCTTGATGTAGGTATATTAAATACTACATCATGTTGACATAAATAAAACATTTCTTTCTTCTTTTCAATATTTCAGTTATCATTTAATACCTATTGAATATTTTTTCAAACGTATCAAGGTAAGGTTAATAAAATCGTAATCAATCTCAATCCGGAGATACATTTTCCTCGTTTGGAAAAGGTAACAGCTGACATTAATACCGATTGCTGATTCAGGATTCAATGATGCATTCATATTCATTTCGGAAATGTTTACTTTGACTAATCAACATTTGATATATATAGAATGTATATTTTATGTAGGCCGATGTGGTTATGTGGGTAGTATATTTGCAGCTACTAAAAAGCGTATTATTGGAACATAATATTGTTTAATATTATGTTATTAATAATTCTCCTTTTTTTTATTTGAAACCGTATTTGAAATATATTCTCATAAGCGAACAAAAGATATAAGTAGGTTAATGAATGCCAGTGCTTATGGAAATTGATTAATTATTATTATAATTTCTTTAAACTTAAGTAACATCAGATGTTGCCAGAATTTTAATGATCAATAATAACGTAAACAGGCAGAGAGGTTGTCAGTTGTCACCCATCCCATCCCAGTTCTTCCCATGTTAAACTGACATTCTTTCTCTGTCCCAGTGGGTTTTTGGGTCAGAGAAGCCCTTTCGGGCCAGTGTTGGGTTAATTGATATTAAGTATCAGTATTCAAATTTTGAATAATATAATGTTGGAAAACTTACATTTCAATTTTGCATAAACAATTTAGGTGAGGACTGAAAGTGGTTTTGTATGATAAATTGCAAATATTTGAATTAAAAAAATGATGCTGTGTTGTTTTTGTGTTAGGAAAAGCTTATGTTTAGATATATGTATATACCGATCTAGGAAAAGCTCTGTAACTGATTTCATTTTAAATATATATCGACTAATTGTATTTCAATTTAAACACATAGGGCAGGTATATAACTAAAATACTACACGTATTTTGTATACGTACAATACACCTTTATCTATGTATTCCGTACCAACATGCATATTATTATATCTATCTACATATTCCGAATTTCGGATTTCAGTATTTAAATATGACGAGCTTTGTTGCGCTGAGTAAGCACCGTGCCAGTGTCAGTGACAGTTTTATATCCAAAAAGAGCGATGATATAAGTTCGTATCATTTGTGGACGCCGCGCCGCAAGCACAGCTCAGCTAGTTTTTAAAACCTTTTTTATTTAGGTGACGTAAAAAATAATGTATGTTACATAATATGAATAGTACTTCTATTTATTTAATGTTTTGTCGATTCTCTTTCAGATATAAATGTATGTTACATTTTACGTAGCGGTATTGATAGGATGACGTCACGAAGCCAATGCTAATGTTTTTAGGTTACGTCTTCAATGAAGAGCTAGTTACACTCAGCGTTCCTGCCAACTCCTTCTTGAAATTAATACATAACAAATAATATATTTTTTCACTGACATAATAGTAGTTTGTGTAGGTATAATAGTTCACTGTACCTACACAAACTGTATTAATATAATAATAATAATAAATTAATGTAATATCTTGGGACGACTTACACACGGCAAACTAGGCAGAGCCTGCATTATGGCAACCAGACAACTGATAAACATACTTATATCTATACTATAATATTATAAAGCTGAAGAGTTTGTTTGTTTGTTTGTTTGTTTGTTTGAATGCGCTAATCTCAGGAACTACTGGTCCGATTTGAAAAATTCTTTCAGTGTTGGATAGCTCATTTATTGAGGAAGGCTATAGGCTATATAACATCACGCTACGACCAATAGGAGCGGAGCATAAATGAAAAATGTCGCAAAAATGAAAAACCGTTGAAACTAAAACACGCGGACAAAGTCGCGGGGGACAGCTAGTACTATAATAAATTTAATTAATCAACAAACAAATTAAATAACTCACCCAAATGTATTGTCTAGAGAATATAGTTAATTTAGTGTAAGATTATTCAGCTGTAACTCTTTAATGTTATCTACATAAATTGTGAGTGGTCCGTCCCCTGGGTGCCCCTAGTTTGGTCATACGTGAATCTCCAGACCGCAGGCAGGGGACTCAAATCTCAATTCGTGACTGACTGAGCTTATTTCTACATACGAAATGCTACATATAAATTTATTTATTTGTGGCTCCTCTTCGTATGATATGTGCATGTAGAGTGTATGACTGTTTTAGTTAAGTTTTCTTAAAGTATTTTCACTTATTTTTTTTTTACGTAATTCTTTTTAAATGGTAAAGGAATAAACAAAGGCGATGAAGCTTAATTTCTTTAACTTTTAAATTAAGCGTCGTCATTTTTTAATAAATGCCTTTCATGATATAAATCTAAAAATAATAAATATATCAATATATCAATACATAAATCTATGACAATGTCATATTATACACACAAAATATGTGATGCACGTGAAACCTTTTCGATATATGGCGACAAAAAATTAATATTCTTTCTTTATCTTCATTATTCAAGACATTCCACAATCCACAGATACCCTTGAAGGTTAAATAAGTAATCTTTGCCATAGTATGTATTCTTCAAACGTAAAGCTAATAAAGGAATCAGAACAAACGTTCCTCGCATACATATACACGAGAAATAATTTACAATAAACATACAACAATTTAGAACATTCCATGCATACACGTTTAACGAATCCAGTCAGAATTTAATTACCCCCGTAGGAGTCGCATCAGCCAGTCTGGCATTCACTACGGAATTTTATTACGATCGAGCTGGGATCATATGCGAGTTATGTAAAAAATAAATGATTTAAGTATAATATTTTTTGACGTAAACCTTTTAATATATTAAACTAGCTGTCCCCGGCGACTTTGTTCGCGTGTTTTAGTTTCAACGGGTTTTCATTTTTGCAACATTTTTCATTTATGCTCCGCTCCTATTGGTCGTAGCGTGATGTTATATAGCCTATAGCCTTTCTAAATAAACGGACTATCCAATACAAAAAGAATTTTTTAATTCGAACCAGTAGTTCCTGAGATTAGCGCGTTCAAACAAACAAACAAAGTTTTATGTTGGTTAGGTATTTAAGTACTAGCTGTCCCCCGCGACTTTGTTCGCGTGTTTTAGTTTTAACGGTTTTTCATTTTTGCAACCTATTTCATTTATGCTCCGCTCCTATTGGTCGTAGCGTGATGTTATATAGCCTATAGCCTTCCTCAATAAACGGACTATCCAATACAAAAAGAATTTTTCAATTCGAACCAGTAGTTCCTGAGATTAGCGCGTTCAAACAAACAAACTCTTCAGCTTTATAATATTAGTATAGATTGTTGAAAGGTTGTAGCAAAACCTCCGGCTTATGAGTATTTGAATTAGTATAGTGTTGCGTTACCGTAAATGTGGCTTTTTGAAATATGTACTCGTTTCTTGGTGTATCATAAAGAGATTTTATTACCTACCTATATGTTTCCCTATATACTTAGTATGAAAAATTTAAACATTGCACTAGGAAATATTATCTTCACAAACTCGTCTCGCAAACATACAAATCACATAAATAAAAAATACCTAGACTTGAACCACATTTTCCGGATTATTTGTGTCAAATACAATGTACCTATAATGAAATATAGTATTCATACTTCCATAGCAATATTATAGTAAAGTTTAGAAGTTTGTGTTATTGTTTGTCTGCATATTACGCTTTAACGGCTAAACCACTGAAACGATTTGGATAAAACTTGGAAAGGGGTACCACCGATAACCACGCGGACGGAGCCAAGGGGAACAGCTAATATAATTATATCATCATCATTATCATCAGCATTTGTTCGTTCTCTGCTGGACATAGGCCTCTCTCTCAATCTTCAGTTCTTCGTCTCCAACCACTGCCAGCCACTTTGCGGATGTCGTCGCTCCATCTAGCCCCTGGTCGCCCTACACCACGTTTGCCGAAACGCGGTCTCCACTCAAGTGCACGTTTTCCCCAACGGTTGTCGGTTCTGCGGCATATTTGTAACTAGCTGTCCCCCGCGACTTTGTTCGCGTGTTTTAGTTTCAAAGGTTTTTCATTTTTGCAACATTTTCCATTTATGCTCCTCTCCTATTGGTCTTAGCGTGATGTTATATAGCCTATAGCCTTCCTCAATAAAAGGGCTATCCAGAACAAAAAGAATTTTTCAATTCGAACCAGTAGCTCCTGAGATTAGCGCGTTCAAACAAACAAACAAACTCTTCAGCTTTATAATATTAGTATAGATATAACAGGGTAATATAGTTTAACTAGAACTTATATTAATATTTTTTTTACAGAATAGATATCGCTAATTCTCTTTACAACGCTCTTCATTACAATAATTGCTCGAACAACATTAATCCGGTATAAAGTTACTTTTTTTTTTAAACTGCGTAACTCCTGTTTCCAGAAAAGGTCTCTCTTATTATTCAACTTACGTATTCAAAGACTGACTTGGCGGCTCTATTCGCGCGAAAATCTCTTAGTTTTCCGGAATTAAAAGGAACTAATTGGCTTTTTCAGGATAGATTCTGCCTTTGTACTTTTTATGGTTTGTTTAACGTAACAGAGTTGATTGAATTTAAAACACCAAAATTTTTAAAATCATTTTTTTTTAAATAGTTAAAATATTTTGTGGATAAATATTAATTAAATAAAAATAATGATATTAAATTTAGAAAATAAAATTGTACAGGCCATGCTATTCTGTAAATATTTGAAATCAGAATTAAAATGTCAAATATTATTCCGTTTTAGAAACTTCACAGCGCCGCATTCGACGCTGTTTCAAGCACTCGAAAAATAGGTCATAATATAGGTTTAGATCTTTATTTATTGGGTGTAAAGACTTCGTCCCTATCAAATGGGACCAGTGCTGATAAATAGCGTTTCCTGTCTCTATTTTATTACAGTCGTCCTAACTTCAGCGCGGTCCGGAAAGACCTTTACTGTAAATATTGTTTCCTTAGATAACAGTGATATATTAACGTAAATCGTGATAATCTAATAGTAGCTTCCACTTATGTGAATGGTTTTTGGCTGACAAATATAAAGGCATAAAATAAAATATATGAATATGCATGTCCTTGTATTTAACGCATAGAATGTAAAACACTTAGAACAAGCAAAAAAAAAAGGATTTTTATGAGTATGAAGAAATAAATTATTTAAACATTGCCGAAAACAGTTACAGTTCTATAATAATATTATAAAATAGGCTAGAACAGAAGAAAATGTAATAGTAACGATACATAAAATTAATGTCTAGATACGTAGATACCTAATTAAGTATAAAGAAACATGTGACATGAAATTAAGATGTTTCTCTTGTCAAATCTGTCATTAATTATTTCCTTACACAATACTGACCTTAATAAAACGTGAGACAATAAAATTAATGGCGAGAAGAGGGATTAAAGGATTAAAAACAAAATTAAAATTGAATAGCAATGGCTGTTTAAAACGTTTAAATGTCAAAGTTATCAGAACCCGGGGTGTCGAGTTACGTTGAGGGATTATCACATGGTGTTAGAGATGTATACCTACCCTCCTATTGTTACATATTGTAATAAGGCATGCATGAAAAAAGGTCATTCGGATGTTCCACATTTTAGCGGCACGCCCGTCCTAACATTATTATATTATGGGCTGTGCGGTTGGATAAGAAATGTCGTGTTTAGTTGAGCATCAATTTGTGTCACGGGTAACATTGTTGTGGACAGAATATTCTAGTTTTATTTTGCGAATTTTTATGTGCCGTCAAAGCTTTGTGTAATGTATGTAGCAAACATTTTTTGCTAGTAAAAACGTTGTTTTTACTTTTTTATACATTCTTTAAATGCTATGTTTGGTTCGTACAATGTGTACGCGAGACAAAAGATCTCATTTTTTTCCACTTGGTATAAAATATTCCTCACGTATTTCGTCTACTTTAAAAATATACTTCTTTATAGTAATCGATTTTTAATAGTAAAGAAATACTTAACTAATTTAATTTATTTATTCATAAATTCATTATAATCTAAATCCTCATAATCTAACGGTACTTGCGTTTTAATTAAAAAACCTTTTTAAAAGTCGAACGAAGTTACAAAGTCAATCAATATAGCGATTAAAAATGCAAACTATTGGTATAAAATTTCGATATAATGTCGATGTTTTAGAACCAGAGAAAAGAGGTGATTTAAAATTACAAGGACTTTGGTATTAGAGTTTAACGCTAATTTGACTTTCTTAGTTCGAGTTAAGGAGTTTTAAACGATACTTAAAAGTAAGGGCTGCAGGTAACGTTCTTTTATGTTAATTATAATAATATGTTTAAAAAGTCTTTGACCAATTTGATCACACAGTTTATTTTGTAATGTAGGTCCTTTTTTAGGTTAAATCTTAAACAACAAATACTTAAAGTTTAAGATATTTCGCGTAAACTAATATCGTACAAACCCATAACTAACACACCAACAGATTCCTTTGATTAAATTGAGTTTCGACTTCTAAAACGATAACTTCTCCTCTTGGAACTGTCTTTCGCAATGTTTTACCCATTCCTGGCATTGATTTTTCATCTCTATTAGTAGTTATATAGAATCAGCAACCGATTCTACAGCTATTAAACCTTGTTTAAAATTTTCGACGGCTAAAGTGGACTATGAAGTAATGAATCCCTCATAACCTTGAAGAAACATTTACTCGAACATTACATTTAAGTTATACATTCCAAATAGTGCCATAAAAATAATAACACGGAAATGGCTATTAGAAATCCTAATGTATTTTCATAGTAATAGTCCTGTTCACGCAACTATAGTTCATTTACATGTCATTAGGGGTTCGTGTAAGAATTCGTTGACTCTTGAGTCAGTATGACTGTGCTAATGACAGATGACGTCATTTGGAGTTATACACTAAGTACTAAGATAATGGATGTTTCATTTGGTAGTTTACATTACAGTTTAAGACCTGCAGGATTATTTTTTATAGCGGTTGTCAACTAAAGCGATAATCTCTTTATAAAAACACAGTGAAAACACAAATTTCGTATCGTCTAATGGTCAACTAGATCTACTACTACGTAGTTGGTCACCGACGTCTGCCGATACTGAATTTGCGTTCTTACCGTAATTTTTCTAGTGAACATCGCTTGGGTTGTCAACTGGAGTTAGCAAATAAGTCTGCAGGATAAGGGAATTATTTAAAAAGATAAAACCTGCAAACGGTGAGGGTTACATCAGTGGCAATCGTCCAACACCTTTGCAATAAGTATTTAATTCCAACCTAATCAAATAAAAACGGTTGCTTTTGTTTTTGTAACTAAATGAATAAGTAGGTATTATATATTTTATTCTACAAACCATCCAACCATCGACCTCTAAAAAGAATTATATTTACCAAACAACACTTTATTGTATCTTTTAAAATAAATTTCCATTTAAAGCAGTCCTCTTTAAAATGAGTACAATATAATGTATGCTTGTTTCAAGTACTTATAAGCTGGTTTTAATGAGAAACGTACTTATAAATAAGCTACTTAAATACTACATAAATGTGAAATTAATATAATAAAATTGTAAACGGCATAAAACGAAAACAAATAAGTAGCTTCGTTTTTTTTAATTGCTATAAAAAATAAATTGCGATTCATAAAGTGCAGGTGTATGTAGGCGTTGCGTGGTCGGGCGTGGGAGGAGTGTAGGCGATATTGTTCTTCGGATTACGCTGGCACTGTAATGGTAGATACCTGAGGTGCTACTCCATTAGATATGCCGTTTATTGTAAAGATTATGTTACAGTACCAAGTATGTCCAAATATTGCTTATACTGAAGGCCGCAAATTACATTTTCGAAAAGGACTTTACTGAACAGGGAAGTATTTTTATCAAGGACTTATCAAGGACTATCAAGAACTTTGGATTGGGGTATGCGGCAATCCTCAGCTATAACCATCTAGTTGCTTTGTTCTCTATGTTATCAAGAAACAAGCAAACAATTTTCCTAGAATCATGGTGACGGTAATAATATCTGGATTTAATCGTCTGAAATCATGAGACCGCAATGAACACGAGTGGCGATCAAAACTCGCTTCAGATAATATTATGTATCTATATTTTATAATGATAATCCAGTAGATATATTCTTATTGCTAATGAATCATATATATAGACATCATTTAGCACTCTACAATAATTCGTACCTACGCAGTTATATTAAATGATACCGCAATTACTAATAATTACAGTAATTACACAAAATAAAATATATTTTTATGAAGTAAACTACTTTATTTTATTATTTAGCAGCGGGTAGGCGTGAAGTTGACCTAAAACTGTCTAGCTTTAATGCCAACTGTTTATATACCAAAAAATAAAACATAAAAATGGGTCTAGAGTGTTTGATGATGTACTATTTTTACCTCGAGATCTTACGACCTCGTCTTTACTCAGTCACTGATATATTGGATTATTTGTCAGATTACCTTTAGACCAAAGAATATTGTCGTAAACACCTCCTATGATTGTGTAGGCATATTTTACTTACAATTGCTGCTGAACACAAAACAATTGAGAAACTATAATTATTTAATTCTATAGCTGCTTTGGCTATTAAATATTGATAAATCTATTAAGCGTACATTTACGTACATGTAGGTACATTGCACTGTAAATACATTTACTAAATATGGTTGATTGAAGAAGAAGAGTGTCAACGGGGCCCTATTTCTAAGTCTTTGCTTCCCGTCCGTCAGTCTGTCCGTCAGCGGGCTGTATCTAACGAACCGTAATAGGTAGAGTTATAAGTAATTATATAGTTATAGGTATTAATTTAAAGTAATGAAAAGTAAATACTATTTTTTATATATTATCTTGTACGTTGGTACAGAACCCTTCGTTGCCAGTCCGACTCGCACTTCATCTGTTTTAAAGTAGTACAAAAGTATTTAGGAAAGTGTAATCCTTTACATTCAACCTTTTTGCATATGATATTCAGAGTTCTCGACAAAGAATAGGGCACCGAGGGCTTATTCAAATGTGTTAATTTTATAATGCTTTACATTGTTGTATTAAAAATGTGCTATTCTCACATTCAGGCCCAAATAATCCATTTTTTGCAGCCATAATTTTGAGGTCCAATTATTTTTCAATTTTCCGACCAACATTTTCAACCAACTTCCGACATTTTTTCTTTCCTTAAAAGTAATATTACTCAGACTATTACAATCATGAAAATAATTGCTAAATCGGTACAGTCATTGAAAAAATGCTGATATTAATATTAAATATTTGAGTATTATTTCTAAAAGGAAATATTATATTGCAGTTGTTTCCATATTGAACAAAAGTCATATGCCACAAGTTTTCATTTATGTAATAATCATAATATATACAAGTAGGTACCTACAGTAAATTACAGATTTCAATTAACTACATGTCAGGAACATTACCGTTTGAGATTGGCTGTGTTGGTGTATTGTGTAAAGCGAATTCAATTCGAAATTAGTTAGTAAAGTCATAGTAACATGATGTTGGATTCCAATCCCAGTGCCTAATAGATACCACCTCTTAATTCTACCTAATAACAAGAAGTCCAGTTTCTTATAAACCTTAATTATTTTACTCAACTTTTTATCTTTTAAAAACTCTGTGTATACATAAATAGTTGGAAGTTAGTAGAAAGATGTTCAACTGATAATTTTATTTAGTCACTAGCTGTCCCCCGCGACTTTGTTCGCGTGTTTTAGTTTCAACGGTTTTTCATTTTTGCAACATTTTTTATTTATGCTCCGCTCTTATTGGTCGTAGCGTGATGTTATATAGCCTTTAGCCTTCCTCAATAAACGGACTATCCGATACAAAAAGAATTTTTCAATTCGAACCAGTAGTTCCTGAGATTAGCGCGTTCAAACAAACAAACAAACAAACAAACTCTTCAGCTTTATAATATTAGTATAGATATAGTACTTGCTTTCGTTTTGTAAAAAAAATAATGGTACAGAGTTACATTCAAAGTACATGTATATGCTCATATTACCTATTTAGTACCAAAAATAAACGTTTAGAACGTGTACGAAATCTGAATCTAGTCTAAATCTTTAATTTCGTCTTTTATTCCTTTGGCAGAGCATCTAGGTTAAGAGATACATGCATTAATACGGATGTCCTCGCTAAGTAGGGAAAAAAGAAAATAAAAATAATATGTAGGTAAGTGTGGCTTCGTTAGACCTCATTGTATGGGACGGAGATTATGACGTAAACGACTCCCGTTGTAAGTAACATAAGGGAAAAATGTCAAAAGACTCACTTCAAGGCAAGTAAGTCTTAGAAAATGTCAGTAACAGATATAAATCTAATTACGCATGCACGAGTGGGTAAGTGGTCTGTACTATAAATAAATTATTTGAAAAGTTTAACTCCAACTGAAATAGAGTCAGAATAATAAATGTTAATCTGAGTGTTGTCGATCGCTTTTCGTAGAATCTTCACACTCGAATTAAGATTTAAGTCAATAAGTTTATTTGTTCTCCGAACTGCCGAGAATATGCTAAGTATGTGAATTATGGAACTGAAACTCATTGGTTCGGATTTATAGCGATATATATAAGCGATTTAGTACTATATTTGATATGTAAGTATGAAATTATCATAACATTTTTACTTAAATTGGAGAGAGCTTAGAGTAAACGCAAGTATAGAGCGCGCGCATCGCTAGTAGCCCCTTGTGCCGACGTAAGCAAATTTTTAGCTAATGTACTACGCTCGTTTACTGATTTAAGTGATTTTCCGTGCGACGACAGACGTTTATGCGAAAAGATCGGCGCATATAGCAAATTCAAAATGTAGTTTTATGATAGCGTTAAAAAATAGAGATAAATAATCTATTGTTAAAAATATAGCTATCAATTCTGCAGAAATACATAAACATTTCATTTACTTTTAAAGATTTGTAATATAAGGGATCATAAAATAATTAATTAACAAACTTTTTGCGCTTCAAATTCAATACTGATTTGAACACAAGATTAAATTTAATAAACGTCACGATTTTGATAGATGACAGGTATTAATTTCAATTATATTAATAATCAAGATACATCAAATTATAAACACGTCTTAATGTTAAGAAGACTTGCAGTCCGCCTACCCGAGTAAATAACACTCAAGCTAATATTTATTTAGAATGTTTAAGTACAGTAGGTAACTTATATTATTACTAACTAGCAACCAGCTCCATTGCGCAAAATTAGACACATTAATTAATTATACACAAAAACCAAACTCTTGTATTGCATTGAAAATTCATTATATTACGTTTGTTACTTTTAATCATTTACCTTTTATTTAACGTAGACTAATTGAAAGAAGTAAACATTGGAAATATGCATCAAAGCTATTGGAAATCAAACAAAATGTGAATATCTACATAAATGCCCTTTGTACCAAAACGGTAACCGTTTCAGCCAGAGTACGCTTTATGGAAAAAATCTTCAAATTTCAATCTTAATCAAAAGAGAAAAAGACCTTAATTGAAATGTTTCGCTAAGACTGGCCGTTGGCAAAATGCATTCGTTAATTAGTATCTCTCGAGTTTTCAATAAAAATAGCTTTTCAAGGGATTCATTAGTAAACTCTTTATGAGAATATGGTTCGCTTCGAAACGGAACGTACTGATAAAACAGTGATGTGAAAGAAATAAAAGAGTTAGCGTCGAATGAATGCTTTTTATCTTTTGCTTAATCGTTTTTATCGTACGCGTCCGTATGCATTAATGCTACTTAATATTTTAACGATATTAAGAATTTATTCCCCTTTTAAGAGGTATTTTGAATTGCTGGTTTAACTGTAATCTGCGAACACTTTTTCCATTTGTACCTGACTAACAACATGACGCGAGTTACCCGTTAGATGCAACCTAACGTTTTGTTGGATAACGAGTGGCATCTCAATAAAAATTAATCTCACAGTCTCACACTTAAACCAAAATCCAAAAAAACACTAAAACTTCACAAGATTCGGTCATTTAAATAATGTTTCACAAGCTCTGCTTACCTCTCCTATAACACAGCGCCATTAACCACCTCCTTTCATTACAGTTTTGCGTTACACATAATACACACGTCAGGGTGTGAGGAATAAATAATGCTTGCGCTGAAATATGATAGTGAAAGACGCAGGCGACTGTGAGTGACAGTTTGTAGTCCGCGCAGCTTAATCAACGTACGCAAATTACTCTTTAATGCTATGACGCCCTGGTACTGTGTATGAAAAAACAGTGGCTAATTTGACATTTTCGTTGCTGTATTAGTTGGTTGATAAGCATTAATGATTCAAGTATAATTTTGCACTTATTATAAATGTATAATGTATTCTCTACTAAGAAAAAAGGTTTGCAAGACGTTAAAAAAATGTGGAATCCTCTGTCATACTTTGTACTATTTGAACTGCGACTTTTTGGTCTACCGTTTTTGAATTGACGTTTTTTTATTAAGGTTCTTATTACATCATGTTATTGGTACTCTGTGGTTATTGATGTTAAAACGAATAAACACGTCACAATAACACCACAATCAAGAAAAATATTGCTTCGGTGTACGCATTAACTTAATTAAAGAAAAACTAGATCGATCTAAAAATATGTGAATAAAAATTTTTAGTCGCGTGTCATAAATTTTACTCGCGCTCTCCCTGTGGATAAAACTACGCTAACCTCAGTTTAAACTAACGCCATAAATTAAAAGGTAACATCAAAACGTAACAATTAGTCAACTGAACTTTTATTACTTAAAAACTTGAGTGTGTAACATAACAGCTCTAGCGTAACATGGCACTTATGAAAACGTATTAATCCTGACTTAAAGTTGGAATATAACGTATGATTTACTACGATATCTATCTCTGTACAATTACTCTGTTAACGTTCGTTAAACTGACGGATAAGATTTTACTTATATAAGTATGATGAATTATGATTTATTTTAGCGTATAATTGCCTAGCTGGCCTAACACATACGCTGGCATCACACAAGTTAATTACGAGTACCATACTCGTAATTAACTTGTGTGATGCCAGCGACACTTATGGGTGTCGGACTGTTTGTGCCTATTTGTGGCATGGTAGCTCCTAAACAAATGGACCGATTATGCAGTTTTTTTAATTTAAAGCAGGCATGATAGAGGTTAATAGTAATGGGTAAAATCTTCAATAGGTTTATTTTTTTACAATTTCATTACTTGGTGTTTGGCGAATATACCGTTCTATAAATTGCATCACATATGTACATACAACAAACAAAACTTAAATAGCATCAAAAACTAAATTCACTATCTACCAAACCATTCACTGCAAACTAGTACAGTACTTTATAGCCTCTCCAGAGAAAGAAGAGGCTAAACTACTATTGACAGAACGTAAAGCCGTCTTAAAATATGTATTATTAATGATTAAATAAATAATGTAAATAATCCTATGTGTAGGTACTGCTTCTTCATAGAAAATTAAGTATCTGAAAACAAAATTACAATACAAATAGTAACAAGCATCTCGTATGAGAAGAGAATCCAGTAACAAAGGCAAACAAATTGATATAATTAGTCTAACCAGCTGGATGCAAATATGCAGGCGGCGCGGCTCTCTAATGGAAGACACAAAATCAATACTCATATGTAGCGCTAGGAACACACGCTTGTACTGACAGATACAACCTACAAATACCTTACTACCGCAAATCAAAGGAACGACGCCGGTGAGAAATGTGTTTATACGATGTCCTAAGCTACGCGATGAAATTTATGCTGTAATACTCAGGTGTATATTAGTCTTTATTGAGGTCACTTACCCAAGAAGTGGTGTAGATGCACATGCACTTAACCATCAAATACAGTAGATTTTTTGCATAGCATGGCAAGCTATGCACTTAAATAGGGCGTAGAATAGGTACCTTGAAATTGTTCGTTAGGTACTCAATGGTTACTTAAGATTCTATGCTAACTCAATAATGTATTTTTATTTAATACAGAAATACAATAACAGTGGTACTCCAGGAGCCCGACAGAAGTAAAAACTTGAACAATTACAATATATGTAACCGTTTACAGTGTCGCGAATTGAATTGTTTTTTCTCATCTAAAAAAAACCCCCAACGCCTAAAGAAGTTTTCACTTCAAAAAATAACTGATGAAAGGTTTATTACTCCTGGAGCATTTACAGGCCATTGGAGTAAGAATTATTACCATTATTTTCTTGTTCAGGTTTAAAAAATATATTAAAGGGCCGCAATAATGGCACTCTATAAACACCTTCATAAGAACTTATTTTATTATATTGTCGTTTATTTATTAAAGTGCTTCCAGCCTTAAAACGTCAGGTACAAAGTAAACAGCAATCGATAGATCAAACAAGACCCAACCTTCGATTTCTTTACACAAATTAGTCAGTTATTTTATCAAGGCTAACTTACAATAAAATTGCTAGAATTGCGTCCTACCTTGACGTACTTAATTGCTTTTTTCTGTTTCCCTATTTTTGTTCAATTTGTACCTTGTCTCATACCCAATATATGACATAATATAACATTACTAGGTTACTTGAACTTATATATTAACAGAAAAACACAGAATCAACATGTAAAGGTCCAACGAAAACATTAATTTTGTTTCGACAGAATTAAATGAATTGCCTCAATTCGATCATTGACTTGTGATGTAGGATTTGGCTTCAGTTTTACTTTCGTCGGAAAATCTTAACTAACTAAAAAGCACGTGTTTTGAACAAGACACCTACAACGGCTACAACAAAATCTTGTATATAATACTCAGTAGGTAACAAGTAGGTATATAATATATAAATTGTTTATAAACGATGGAACAAGTTGTTTACAACAATACATATTTATTACTCTAATTCCAATCGACGAAAACAAAAAACAAACGTAATTAAAGCCAAGAAATGTCAAGGCACGTCGCAATCACCGGACACTTTTGTAAACATCGACTGTTTGAAGTAAAAACAAATGGAATCCACGAAATATGGGCTATCGAAATGTCAGTATATTTATGTTGTTGGCTGAATGTATATTATGAAATATATATGAATTACGTATATATAATTTTCAAAGTATGGGCTCGTGGGATTATTCAATTATTTCTTTATTTAGAAACAAAATATATTTATTTCGACAGAGAAGTGGGCACAGCAACTTAAATAAAATACATAAAAGAATACAAGAGTATTTTAAAATTTATGTATTACTCATGTCTGCGACAAATAGGTATTCAACTCAGATTTTGTTAAGACTAATAATAATTTCAGATTAAATAAGATATCTTATGAAACAAAATAAAATTGTTTCTTTTTTATATGGGCAGAGCTTTGCCTATCACCAGGGCGAAATTATAACTAATAAATCAAAATACTTATACTATGACGATGTATTCATTGCAATATCACCTTAAAGATTTAAAGAAAAAGACAGAGATGTCCAATCTTACTAAGAAACTGTGATCTCTCTTATGAATAATCTTGTTTAATCATGAAAACCGTAGCTCGAAGTTGATTACATAACGCCATTTCAATATTGAGATTAGTATTAAAAGTTAGTTTTCTCTAAAGCCCGTTAAGTAAGACTTCTACTTCTACTTCTATCTTAGTTAAGTTAGTAAAATATGAACTAAAGATTTATCTGCGTCTGAAAAGAGGCATAAGTGACTTACACTGCACTTTTTTTTAGCCGTCAATTTATCAATGAAGTATTTTATTCAGATTCAAACGAGGATTTAGATTCTTAATTCTATAAATAACAATTAGCTGACCCAGCAATCGTTTATTGCTACATAAATTCGTCAAAAAAATCTGGAGAGACCATCCTTATCACCTAAGGGTTTAAATATTAGTCTATGATCAACCAAAAATACGCAAAAAAAAAACAAAAATCGGTCAAGCAGTTTCAGAGGAGTTTGATAACAAACACTGTTATCACACGAGATATTTATATAACAAACGTATATTTTTTTAAATTTATATAATGTGTAAAATATCAAACTAATTAAATGTGTAACAAAATGAGTTTACTACAATAGGGTCAGCTTGCTTTCGAGGGTTGGACTCGAATTCAGGGTCCTACCCTCGCTTTAGGCTATGTTCCTTCATTAATATTAACTTTATCTTTTCTTTGAACTCGCACTTTATTATAAGGTGGACTTACAGAGTCTAATGTATCTTTAAGTATGTATTATAACATTTTATGGTTTGCTCATTTGAATATGAGAATATGTAAAATGAACGCTACTCGCTGCTATATTCGCTTGAGTGGCACTTAGTCTAGGATTTGATAAACAATCCGCTTTACGGAATGACAATTTAAAAACTCACATCACATTTAGAAGTTTTTTTTTTAAATATAGCTTACATAATCATATTGCCACACCACATCGAATAAGTAGTAAGTTAACATCACCACTATCTTGATAAGGATTCTCATAATTTATTAAATTAAATTAAAGAAAAATGCTGATAACTTTTTAAATGCTGAACGATTTCGATCACGACAGGATTAAAAAAAAAACATAATCCGCCCATACGCTTAGGAGCTGGGATCCCATAGAAAGACAGACAGAAAAACAGACACATCAAACTATAAACTATATAAACAAAATATAAACTATAAACACCCCTATTTTTGCGTCGGGTGTTAATAAAGGTTTTGAGCCTACATATCCCGTGTAAAAATAAACGCAAGCGAAACCAAAAAGCCCAAAGGCGGTATCTTTTTAATTTTCCTTAAGTTGCTATAGTTAGTCAAGGTCTATTTTCAGTAAAACTGTAGCAAACCCGCTTCTTTGTTATTCAATCATGTCCAAACCCTTCAACGCCTACCGATAAGCGATAATGATCCAATTTATAACCCAAGCATACGGCGAGAATTTGAATATCGTTTGACCTTACCTAGCTTCATTTCATAGCCTTATTAACACAATATTTTATTTGAATAATTTTAAAGCTACATTGATAGAACAACGTTGTTTACGGCAAAAGTATTATTTAATAATTGTATCCGATTTTCATTACCATAATCTGTTTCTTTATGATAATAAATTTGAGTAAAGATTATCGTTTCAGGATTACCTGACTTGAATTTTGTTATGCTTTCTCGAATATGATTTTGGGGCTATTTACATTTTAGTATCTATGAGGAATTTCAATTTGTATTTGATTATGTCAAGGAAGAGTTTATGCCGCTATCTCAAAGGATTTTTGAGATGATTTTTTATTATTTTGTGTAATAATTTAAACTTTTATAGAATTTGCCTCATTTCTAAAAAACAGTCTTGTTTAATACATAAACAATATTATTATTTCGTGCTTTATCACTTTGTGACACATATAACAGGTTGAGAACTATGTACCGATTACCGCGCTTAGCATGTTAGACTAAAACTTTAAATACTTGCTAAAGAACAAGTATTTCAAACACCGAACATCGCGTCATGTTAATGCGGTGCTTGTATCGATTTAACCATTCGATAATAGAGAAAAATATTTTTGTAATCGATTAATTGTCTTGTACGTATATTAAAATAAATGTAGAAGGAAAAGGTATGTTCGAAACATAATATATATTAATACTATACATAAATTAGAATCAAAACGAATATACACACCGTTTGTTTCTTAGAGAAAATTGCAAATATTTCAAAATTCAATTACTGAGCGTCTATTTAATAACTGAACAAAGCTATTACCGGAACATATTTCACTTTTCAATTAGAGTTATGGAGTGTCATTTGTCTGTTTCACTTTACAGTTTGTTTGTGAAATACTGATTAAACATTGTAGTTTGTTATTATGAGAACAGTTACGGTTTCAGCTAATCGACACGTAGAATTGTTTTTAAGCTTTATTAATTTTTGAACACGCGAAATTTATTTATTGGTAAAAACTGATTTGTTCCAAAAAGATTAAAAGATAACATAATTATAGGACATGGCATTTGTTTTAAAGTGAGATAGTGTTCATATTATCCGATGAGAATTTTACTTAAAGCTGTTTTGTTTTGCAGATGCCCTAAATATTTTTTATTTTATCAATCTCGAAGTATTTGTGTATTCCGGATGCCTTGTCAGTAACCTACATAAAAAATATTTTACTCAAAAACCCAAGAGTACTCTACTACAATATTCTACAGACCATTAAACAAGGTCGAAGATAAATCTCCAGCAATATCTTTGCTGTTAGAACGCCAAAAACTGACAACAAAGTACCAGGATCACATAACGACAACGGAGGTGACACAGCGAGTTAAACTTTTAGTAAAGATTCAATCATACATTCGGTTGCCATTAGGAAAATGGCATTAGGGACATACGACAAATTCGTGACCAAAATAACAATGATGGGACCGCTAAGCGACTAAGCACACATAGAAACGTGATCCTGCTTTGTGTTCTAAATAGCCGCGTTATTATAAATGTAGTTGGGCCCAACAGTTACGTAGGTAGTAGGGATACGAAAAGTACTTTCGATGGTAATATTATGGACGCAAACTATGAGATTACTATTGAAAATATTGTAGAATAAAAGTCGATAGTGAAAGTCTAGATGCTCGCGTACGTGAGAAAATTTTAAGAGTTTGAAATTGTAAGGGTATAGAATATTTATTTGTTCACACTTTTCAATATTTTATAAGAATAATAGTAGCAAGAACCAAATAGCAAAAATAAATGCCTACATGAAAACTTATTGAAACATACCTACTATAAAAATATTTCAAATATTTAATGCTTTCAATGACCATTAGTAAATCGAAAAGGAACAATAAGTATAATTTTTATCGATAGAAAATGCATGTATGTCCAATTTGAAAATATCTCTATGCCATTTTTCCTTTAGTCGACTAAATCGACTACACTCGTTCAAACTCAAAGTCAGCCCATCACTAAAATATTATAATACGTCGCGAGCTTGGGTAGTGCTTAGTTATTATAATGGCGCTGTCACGGTGAAGTCGCGAGAAAATGCCCAACAAATTCTTGTAACAGATATTAGGGTGAAACCGTAGATTGATATTAATGGTTCTTTTTTCTACTCAGCCTATCTTTGTTATGCTAAACATAGGGCGACGCCCAGCCATGTCTGTCAAACCACCGTATATTTTCTAATAGAAAAGATTTGACTTATTTACTTAGTTACTATTTAGTTACTATAAATAACTAATAGATAATAGTCTATTAGTTATTTATGAATATGATGATGAAGTTTTGTGTTAAATCTATACCTCTATAAAAAAAAAAGTTGGATTAGTTACACCATTTATAACTCAAGAACAGGTGGACCGATTTTAAAGATCTTTGATTGATTGGATTTGTCCGAAAAGTCACAAAAACTAATTAAGTGGATGGACGCGGGACACCGCTAGTTAAATATAAGCTCCATTTTATCAAACTCTTTATAGGTATTGAAATTAAACGGTTACTAAAGGTAAAATTTAAGTTTTGCAATTAAAAATAATATTTTCTACGTTTAATTTAGTAACAGAAGGAAGTCACGCATGATTTATTTCGCTTTGGTCAAGGGTAGGCTGTCTACCCGCGCAAGAAAATGTTTGTGTAAACCCTAAAATTTCATAACGTAAATTTTAGAACCTTCTAGACAAAAAAGGCAAAAATAAGAAAAAAATTTAAGACTGTCATTAAGGGAATAATTTAAATGTGGGTCGCTGGTACACACAGCTGTTTTTACTTTCCAGGCAAGTCTTGTATTTATTTCATTTATATTTAACGTTGATAAACGGCTGGTTTTACTCCACAAAACATAAAAAATCCAAGCTTTTTTTATAAAACTCTTGATCTAACAGACTTTTTTAATTTAATTTGACACTGATCTTTCCATTCGCACAACCGAAAACAAAGTATGAATTCTGAATAATTCTTTCTTATTCCCGCGAGATTTTTAATCATTGTCGTCATTATTTCTTAACTTTTCTTGTTTAGTTAATCTTTTGTCAGGTCAACGAATGCACTGTCTGAGCTTTTGTTTTGTTTTATTCATTTTTTGGGGATTACTTTCTGTACTGGTAATGTAGTGGTTGCAGTTTAGGAATCCATACAGATATTGTAAAATACTAAATTAAATCTGTCCGCCTGTCCGTTACGGTGTCATGGTTAAACCACTGAACCAATTTGGATAAAACATAATATGTTAAGCCTGGATCCTAAGACAGAACATAGGCTACTTTTTTCGCGATAACTGACACCCACGCGAACGGAGCAGCGGGTTACAGCTTGTAGTAAATATTTGTGTAGCATTTCCTTTATTTCATACGTGATGTATAGTGATTTCTATGGTATTATTTTGATTTTTTTTAAATAAATAAAAACATTTTATATTGATTTTCTAAATTTATATTTTCTTGGAATTTAAAATACGTAGTTCTTCTAACAAACGTAGTTTTACGTTTGGTGTCTACCTACGGGTACAATACAGTTTCTCAAATCATGTGTGGAGAATGTGTTGTGATAATATTTCGTGGATTCAATGCCCGCGTTTTGATATCGGTTATTCGTCATGTTCCTCGCCCTGATTCCCCTTTCAAGGATGTATTATGGTGTATTTATTCGCGAGAAACCTTCGTTTTCTATTTTTATTACATTATTCGTTCGAAGGAAATAAAAGAGTGCTGTCATGTATGCGTTTCGTGGGATTATGGAATTATTGGAGGGGTACGAATACACTTCGTTGAATATAAGTTATATTTTTTTGATGTATTTACACGATGATTCCAGGTAATAAACATAAAGTGCGATGATTCTGTTAAGGGCGCAAGTAGACAATTTTCAGTAAAAAGAAATGAAAAAATTTACTGAACAGACGAGTGACATTTTGACCAGCGATAACGCTGATCGAATCGTGCAAATGAGTATGGAAGTGACAAGTCCAAGTCACGTGACTTATCGAAAGAAAATGTCATTTACATACATTAAATTACATTAAAGCGATTTCTATCATCGTTAAAGCTTGTCAAAATGCCACTTGTCTAGGGGGGGGGGCAGAATACTTTATCCATCTTTATAATAATTTATAATTAAGTAATTGTAGGTAGTTGTATCAGCGTATCGTAGTCTGCGGGTACAAAAAATACATAAGATCTAACTCACTACTTTAGAGACGTTGTCAACGTCAAAGTGCAGATACTAAAATGGATAGGCAGTAAAAGTGTACCAAATACAACAACAGCATATAGGTTCCTGTTTTTTTAATTATTAGCTAACGATACCATGAACAGCCGAGGTCGATGTCAAGTGTTGACGCGAAAACATTTGAAATCCATTATATTTTTTGTATCGCCATTATATGGCTACGCTTTGGATATTATAGGTATGTTAAAAGACATTGGTATAATAATACGAAAATCAGAAAATTACAATAATAATGAAGATGTAGGTTTATGATGCTTTGTCTACCTACGCGCTATTTTCTGTATTATTTACTAAAACATCCTTAAAATTATGCCTAACTTTTTTAATCACAATGTCAAGCTTTGTAAAATTGTTAATAATACAATATTTCTCTTTTACAGATAATGAAAAGCGCTAAATCGCACTAGGTAAGTGATTTTTATTGTATATAATATATTTTAGTTATATTCAATGAAATAAAGTAAACAAGAAATAAAGGGGAAAGGAAATGGCGAAGTGTAATCGAAAAACGAGGGTAAGGTGACGTTGATGCTTGATTTAGGGTGAAAGTGGCCATGAACCTGAGGGACCATACGCCACTCAAGCGTAAATCATTATAACTTCTGTTGGACGCCGGTAATCGTTATTAAATCACCCTTTTTCACCGACTTCCAAAGGGGGAGGTGCTCAATTAAACGGTATGTTTTTTTTTATATTTGTTACGCGATATCTCCGGATAATTCTAGATCATTTAAAAAAAAAACATTTATATTTATAGGCTATCTCGGAGGTGGTTCCATATATTAATTTCAAAGAAGTCGGTTCAGATTTACATAACGAAATATTCAAATTCAAATTATTTATTTGTGTCACATACCTTGGTACAATATAACAAGATCTAATTTTAAAGATCAGAGTCGCATTTTTTAACTCTATATGCATAAAAATTATTGTAAACATAGCGAAAATATGGTTCGAGTTTGAAATATACGTATTAAAAATATCTACATTTTAATGTCGTACAAAAATATTGCAACACACTAAATCCAAACAATACAATGTTTCGTCTACCAAAAAGTGATATATAAATGTCAGTCCTCTTTTATTATGAAACCGAATATTTAGTTTGAAAACACCAATCAATTGGAAATATTCTCTGAAGGTACAACATGAAAACAAACATGAGTAATATGAGTATATCGTATTTCATATCCTGCGGCGGCAAACATTAGCTGACCGACAACAAACAGAATATCCAATTATTACGACATCTCTAAATACTGGCTAAATCATTATTTGCGCATTGAAGTAATAACAGTTCGAAACTAATATAGGATAATCTTGTCGGCCGAATAGAATTTAATATTTGGCATTGGTTGTTTGTTTTGATACAATGAGGGGAGCGGCCGGTCACCGTTAAAATTTTGTGGAGTTACCTTTTCGCTGATATGAACAGACGGAGCCACGGTGTACGTCCATATTTAATGTTTTAAGTGCTTTTTCGTGTAGGTACCTGCTAAGCTCCTGGCTAAATTGGAGGGTCTATTTTAGTGGTGGCTCACTTTGTAACTGCCTGTTAAAGCGGCGTGGCAGTTTGAATAATTGTTACATTACTGCTGCCGTTTTAGTATTAAACTTAACTTGTCAATTTTAACTAGGTAATAATGTTGAGTTTACATAAATTACCTACTTTAAAGCCTTGTTTAATTTTATCAGAATTTACCTTAAAATTAGATCACACAACCTACGACTAATCAAACTGCAATCGCAAACCGTCAAGTAAGTAAGCGTGTTGATCAGTGATCGTTATATATACTGTCTTTTTTTATTGTAGTTGAAAACGATACTGTAGAAGCTGGTGCATATATAATTTTTACAATCGACTCAATTAGAGATGTTTCACAAACAGGCAAAATACATTTCATTTACTTACGTAAAATAACAAGTCTAAAAAGAGTATAGCTACACCATAAAATATTTAAGGGCGTAGCGGTCACTGGATAAACTTTCTCTGAAAAGAAATGTTTCCCCGGGGCACCGCCTTTATCTGAATATCGTCAAGAATAAGCCTGTTTTCACAAAACGCGTCAGTCTCTACGCACTCAAAACTTATTTTAAATCGTGTATATTTGGAAATATTTTATATTGTGTAATAAATAATAAGTACTTACGTGTATCTGTATTACAAGCTCTGGTCACCAAGATAAAAGCTATGCTTAGTTTGGAGACCACTGTTCATGATTTTTAATGCTTGTAACAATTAGGTGCATTTATTTTAAGTTTAAGTCTAATTTCGTATTGCTAATTAACTCGTTGTAACGTCTATGGAACAAATAAATTAACTAATATTCATATTCTTATAGAAGTACTAGCTGACCCGGCAAATGTGGATTTGCCGTTTAAATTTATACAAAAATAAAAATAAAATATCTGGAGAGGGCCATCCTCATCATCTAATAGCTTACGAGCTATTCTCAGACCTAACAAATATACACAAAAACTACATAAAAAATCCATCAAGCCGTTTTGTAGGAGTTCGATAACAAACACTGTAATGCGAGATTTATATATTGGAACAAGTCTTTTCGGTCCCACATTTATGAAGCTAATCCTTATCTTGAAGCAACACTTCATATTACGTAATCCAATGAATATTACCTTCACGTAGTTTACCTGTGCTATACACTTTTAGTGTAGTTTTTGCATATTTATAGTTTATTAGTAGTCATTTTGCATATTCTAATCTGGTATTAAGATCCTTCCAGCGCTATTAAATGTCAAACCCCTGATTGCCTTTTAAGGTTTCTATCCTAAAGTCAGCGCTAACTATCGAATATTTTTTAAATCAAATCCTTGATAATATTGAATGAGAATTCAATTCTTAGTTAATCCAACTGGATTAACTTGATAAACCTAAGTTGGTTTTATTCAGTTGAATAACTCACTCAGACTTGACTATAAAATGTGGTCAAGATCAACCAGGTCTTTTAAAGTAGTTCCATCAAACGGTCAGATCAAATAACTAGATATTTCATTAATTAATGGTTAGCCAAACAATCATGGAGTTAAATGTTTTAATTAGCAGTATGCAATTATATTCATTTAGTTAAGTATTGAAAGCGCAGTATTGCTTATGCCCTTAATCTTCAATTTAATTTTAATTATAATACAATGTCAATGCAAAATTGATATTAGTGTAGCAGGTAGTAACTTCAGTTTTCTTAAAAAAACGATATAATTCTTAAAAAAAGATAGCGATGCAATCAAAATATATAAAGTCAGGAATTTGAATTTGAATAATAATAAACGTGTAGTTATATAATTTTACGGACCTTATCTGCCAGGTACGGTCTAGGTATAATAGAAGTATAAAGAAGAAAATATATAACTAGATAGCTCTGCAAATTTGTTACTTGCACTTTATGAAAATAAGCTTAAATTATTATCGCTGAAGATATTCGTGGTCGAGCTTTAAGGTCCCGGGTTGGATCCCCAAACGGGTTAATATAGAAATACCACTTTTCTGCTTTGTCTCGGGTCTGGACGTTTGTGGTACCTTCGTTGTCTCTGATTCCATAACACAAGTGCTTAAGCTACTATTTTGGGTTCAGAGGAATGTATATATGTGATGTTGACCACATGTTTTTTATTTTATGATCTCTGTTACCTTTACCATAAAAGAGTCATAATTTTAATGTTAAATAGTTAAGTACAACTAGTTTTTATTAAAATTCTTGCTTGACATCGTGTCGAGAATGCAATATTCCTCAGTAAATATTAAAATAACTTTAAAGAGATTTTAATTTATAAACTGGCCTGACACGGTCAGGGAAGGAAATTAGAAAATCTTACCTTGTAAAAATCTTACCCTCTCGTCGTAGCTTCAAGAAATCTTCTTACATTTTAATTGAGAGTTTATTTTAAATTTACTTTTTAATTCTACTAACTTTTTGACAAATTAATTCTTTATGATATAGTTAAAAACTTTTAATTTTAGATATTAGTCTTAGAGAATCTATACATCTGTAACTGGTTTTTGCCAGATATTTAGGCAGAAAACTCCAAATCATTCTACAGATTACTTACAAGTAACATATACAAGGTTTTACAAAACTTTCGTGAGGCTTATTCATTAGTATTCACCAACTAACTAATCGGGCGATGCCGAGAATGTGCGTGAGTAAACCGTCAATATTCCTACATAATATTGATAAATCTGACTCAATATGTCAATAGTTTGACTAGTGACACCGCCACCGCCGAGGCAGCTTATGACTAAGGACTCCTATTGAGTCTGAAACTAGTAGGTAAATCTTGCGAATGTGCGTGAGAATAAAGGCGAATTCGTTATTTTTGTAAATACAAAAAAAGTTTATAGATCGGTTCTAAAAGTGATTGGTATTACAAATAAAAAAAAAAACAAATGAAAAAAATCCTCAAATTGCGATACTATTAACGTGAAAGTTTTAAGAAATTCGAGTTTTTGTTTTAGTTTGTTCTTGGAAGTTTTACAACTGATCTAGAGATCAAAGTTTTCGTTTCTACAACAATACCAGAATCACTTTGAATTTATTAAGGATACATTAATCCAGGTTGTAACTACTAGTGTCCTAAATTTTATCTACTTAAGTAGGAAAAACTTGAAAAAACCTTTCATAGTGCCGAAGTAATATGACGTAAATCATTGCCTTTTAGCCGTATCTATAAAAAATCAATCATATTCCTTATTTTACTATGGCTGAAACATAAAGATTCGTCGGGATTTCATATAAAAAACGTGTTTATTTTGTTCACGTCGTAAATTTATTACTCAGCTGTTAGTTATACGAGGAACGTGGGCTGTAAAAGAGATGAACTCGCAGTCGATCGCAATCCGTCTAAAGTGTAAACATATATTTTTATTTCGTACTACCTACGTATATAAATCGGCAAGTAAAGTAAAAAGTATCTGCATTAAATCGAAGTTATTTCCTACTAAAAAAAACAACAAAGTAGAAAAATATAAAATCGTACTCATTAGAGATAACATAGTGAAGGCGTTTGTGTAAATAACAATATCCTCTGAGGGCCTGTTAGGGAAAGAAAAACACGTGGAGCGTCGATACGATGTAAGTGGTCGGTAAATTGTTGCTATGTATAACTTGATACTGTAACAAATACCCTTAATTAAATTCTATTGTTATGTTATAAGTATTCATTAGTATTAAGTGTATATGATGTTATTTTTTCATTAAAGTAATACGACGAGCATACCTACTATTTGGTCAATTAAATTTACAGTTGTGTTATGGATACTGTTAAACTTTCGCTAATTTTAGTATTTTGGCACTTGACTCAAACGAAAAGAAGGGGAAAGAAAACACGGAACTAGTATATTAATTTTCAATCTATTTTCAGTCTAATTATTAATTATACAACAAAAAATCTAATCAGAACGCAAATAATGAAATTCAATTAAATATGAAAGCGTTATTCTTGTACCAAAATTAATATCCACACTTAATAGAAAAGCATTGTTAGATTCGTTCTTCATTTTCTCCACACTTTAACAACGAAAAGCATTTTCAACGTAACGTTAGGGTCGAGACACACGGGCAACGCTCTATTGGCCTGTTCCTATAATCCAAAAAAACGATTCGTTTATCTTACGATGGTAGAAAATTCTTCGTTTTGTTTAGAATTTTTTACCGTTCGTTAGCAAAACGAATCGTATTGATGCGGACTGTTTTATTCGTACATTTTGTCATACATAATGTAGTACATCTCTACATCAGTGACCAATGGTGACACTATTCGGCGACTTCATTTAAAATATATGAAGGTCGAAGTAAAGATGCGCTTATATATCACTAGTACGAACGGTGTGGACAAGCACGCGCTGTCGATGCTAAGCCGCTTCGTGTAGACGTTCGTTTGTTTTGGACTTAGATCAAAAGACCGCTTGTAGTGTAAACTCTGCTGTTTGCAGATGCTTGCGGATGGTTTGCGGACATCGAGTTAGCACGCGCCACTTAAACGTACCGTAAGAGTTTTAAAGGCGGTATGGTATAACGTGGCCCGTGTGCAGCGACCCTAAAAGCCCGACTTACACTTGGAGTACAATGGAGCTTCTGGTGCGCAAGCTAAAATGATTTACGAGCCCGTGCGTGTATTACCACCTGATCTTTTGTCTGTCTTTCAACAGCTAACAGCCGTAAACAAAGCTGAGATGCAGAAATCATATGTTCTTGTATGATAGACAGACACAACAAAATGTTCTGTAGAACCTTGTTATAACTAATTGAATTCCTGAACAGAAATACCGGAATTAAAACATCGTATTTCATGAAATCAGCGTATTTTCAATTTAATTCCAGTCATCAACGGAATCTATCATCAGCATACAATACAGCCAGAGCAAGCGGAATTATAATTCGGCCTGATATTAACACATTATTATAAACGCACAAACTACGCAATACTGTCGAGGGCTGCGTCATCAACAGTTATCAGAACTATGCGAACATCGTTTTAATAACAAATGAATTTACAGCAACCCTATCAGGAATCTGCCTGCCTTTAGGGAGAGTTTGTGGATCGGTATTCAATTTCCTGTGTAGGTGGTAGCACCATTTTAGAACTGGAAACAATTGTTAAAGGATGGTCTTGAACGAACAATTTAGATAATTACTTAAAAGGATGCAGATACACGAGTTAAAATATGTATTTTATGCTTACGTTATACGAAGTCCTAGATTAAAAATTATATATTTCTAAATTCAGTAAAAAAAGTCAAAACACATTTCATGACAGAAAAGAAAGGTTTGACAAGGCATACGAAAAAAGGGACTAGGTTTATTATTTTCTGTGTATTTATTACATTTATACATATAATATATACACGTAAAATGACAGAATAATTTATGAGATAATAAGAAGGCACTTTTCATCTCTTAAAACTAAGTAGGTACGTACAAAATTTTCTTTTATTTTGTTGTTTTTCTTGGATACGAAAGGACTTACTTATTGAAACCCCGTTCTACTTTAGTTTCTAGGCTAGGAAATAACATTTAATGGTCATACAAAATTTACACGAACAAAAGTCTGATATAAAACTCCTGATTCCACGCATTAAGCTCGGTATTAAGAGTTACCCGCTACGAAGAAAATCTTTTTAAACCCGATGCATTAACTGCTTCAAAGCGCTTTAATCACATTACGTTAGACCAGTATAAAGATAGAAAGAAAAAGAGATAGTGTATATAACATTGAAAGTCTCATGCACTCGAAAAAACGAGGCACATCACAATTGAACCTCTCATTTACTTGATGTATATTGAACCCATAGCCTTTTGTATTCAAAGAGCCTCTGCCCATTTCTTTCGGGAACGAAAATAAAAAAATATTGAGAAGACTCGCAATTCATTTGAGGTAAGTACGACCGCAAGGTTCTCGAGTCCACATTGAATGATTATAGGGTAGGCAAAGCTTGAATAATGTCAAATGTATGTTTGTTTATTACATGGTCAGACCATGAAATAAACAAACATATTTAAACTTTCAAACAGGGATAGGCAAATAGTTTAAAACACCAGTTCAGTGCTTTTGATTATTTTTTAAGTAAATAAATACAAATAGTGGAAAGAAAAACTTAAACCTCAGGCAGGACTCCAACCTGCGACCACTGGCGCGTCAAGCCATAGGTATATGTATTTATTTACAAATATTCGCTCCATATGCGTTGACGGGTAACAAATAATGAAAATGATATTTTTCAAGTGTTTTATATAATATATATCGTATCGTGGTCATATTTAAAACAACTGTGTCAATGACACAGTACGTTTTGAAAGAAAAGTAAAATAATCAAGTCCACAGAACAAAGGTTTAATTTCTCTGTAGTTATTAATCGTAATTTTGTATGAACTAAACATAATAATGAACCATTTTCTATTTATAAAGACCAAACGAGACTATTTCTATAATATTTTATTTTTATAAAAATACCGCAGGCAAGGAGCTTCTCTATATAAAGAGTTCTTTTTATAACATATGTTAATACGTTCGCCGTAAATGTGTTTGAACAAAGAGATGAAACTTAATATTAATTACAGTTGCTCTTTAAACGGAGAACCTTTGTTCTCGTGCCCAGAACGTAAAGGTACCGATAGACTAGAGCATTGACTTGTAACAGAACTCGAGCATTCGCTGTTTATAAATTTGTCGAACTGAACAACGAACAGAACCAAGCATAGAGCATAAAATCGCAACGAACATTTTCACGATCATTCGAGTAAACTCACTCAGTCGTAAGAACTGTATTCTTCACAAGGATGTGACAAAACAATGACAAAATTGTCGATTTGCTAGAATGCTCGCTAGAACGCATCCATTTATTATGTACATAATTTAAAATTCACTAGAAAGCTCACATGTACTATAAGCACATGTAAATGCTCAAATCTATCCGCACCTTAACAATGCGACACGTTCCACACCGAAACCTTTAAACACACACTCGTGAAGCTTTTCTCCTACTTTTGAATAGTAGTTGAAACGTTTTATACTTCTCACTTTTTTGTGCAAGCTTTATGACTGTTTTCGGAAACGTTTTTTAAATAACGAACGTCTTTTTGACAGGTCCCTAGTTGCTTGACTTTTGTTTGAGACTTCCGTAAGGAATATTCTGAGCGTAATAATTGTTGAACTGCTGTCGTACATTTATGTTTGTAAGCAAAAATAATCTAAGGTTGAAAAAAAAAACATAGTATTGTGACGTGTCTTTATTCTCATGTGTAGTTATTTAGGTTTGGAAGTCTTTAGTTAAGTTAGCTTTAGTCACTATGCTATTATAACTTAAAAAACATTTTAAATATAACCTAATAATAGAATTCAATTTAAGAAAATTTGTGGTTTATTAAATCTTGAATCTGGATTATATTTAGAAACAATTAGGCGATTGGAATATCGAGCTCCAAAACTCTAAACATAATTAAAAATCTATTTTTGCTAAGCCAAGTCTCAAGAGCTGAAATTATATCGAAAATTATAATTGAAATGCTCTTAATACTGATTATCTCTTAGCAACTGCTTTATAAGAGGATTACTTAAGAAAATTAAATTGTTGGTTGAGCACGCGTATGAACAGATGTCGAGTGGAATTTAAAATATACGTATTTTTATTAAATGTGGTAAGATCTGTGTTTAAAGGTCTGTGGTATAGGTGTGGTTATATATATTGATATTTTTACTCGACTACGGCGAAGTTAAACTGGAAGGGTAATGCTTTTTGTGCTACGCTCAGTATGTGTACGACAAGTTCTTAGAAGAAGGTACTCTAATTACAGGAAAAATATGGTCTTATTTAATATTTTGTTTTGCTGACGAATGCCAATCGACTGTAATTTTCATACTTCAGGTACACCTATTTTCTAATTAATTACACTATCAAATAATTAACTGCAAATATAATTGATAAATGAATGAATCCAAAAATATAATTTGCGATTCGAACTTATGTTTGTAATCGCAAAACCCACCAGTCTTACTCCCGAAGTTGGTTTGGTTCTTAAAGAAACTGTTAGACATGAATATTGTACGTCTCTCACAATGTATGACACTTACATACTTCTGCCTACCCTTTTGTAGAACATCAACTTGTAGAAATTCTTATAGAAACTTAGTCACAATATTGTTAAAGACATTTAGCTATTATTGAGTCTGCATAACACTACACACCGTTCACGTGGTAGTAAGTGTTACAATATGCCAACTATTTAATTAAATTCATTTGCATGAATGTACTTAATTGGCTCACTCATGTTTCGTGTGACATATTTGGCTTCATAATTGTTTTCAGCATACTGGGTTTAATGTGTTATTAATTTCTTGTTCATGAAAGCAATTATGTGGGGTTGTTTTAACGAACGAGTTATTCGTCGTCTGAATAGAATCATGGACTGAAAAGAATTTAATAATTTTTCTTAACACTTATAATATATACAATTTTATTTTAGGGACGATTTATAAATCATATATTATAGCAATGTGTTCCGTTCTCCACTTCACATTAACTCGAGTTCCTAATGTACCGCGGGCTACGAAAAATGTGCTCGCTACGTAGGTACTACGCGCAGCATACTACGCCGTAGCCGTAAAAAAATACGTTTGAAACTTTAATTGTATGAAATTTTAAATTCTAAATATTTTTTATAAAATTCAGAGAAAATCGAACTCTTTTTGTAGATAGACGGTACTATATATATATATATATATATACTTTAGGTAAACCTCTAGAAAATGCGTCTCAGTTAACCACCAGAGACTTAATAGATCGCTTCTAAACGTTCCAACGATACAAATCCCTTAGTTCTTATACCTTTTAAACGAAATACATACTATTGAAAGCATCCTAATTCAGCGATGTAACGTCTACACATTAAGCCAGGATTTACTGACAGACTAAACCTTCATTTTATCGAGGCTCTATAGAAAGATTATCTGCTCTCCTTTTAACAAAAAACTAGCCTCTTGGGTCATTAGTCTATATCTTATATACCTACGTAAATGGATACGTTTTCGTCCACTTTTTCGTAATTGAAGTGCAAAAACTAATAAAGCTTTTTTACGTTTTATGTTTTGTATTTAGGTTTTAGTGATCGATTTATTTGAATGCGAACATATTTAAAGTTATTACCGTAATGTCGATAAAGTGTTATGATCGTATTTGTGGTAGCAATACTTTTAGTGTAGGCTTTTTTAATGTTGGTTGCTTATTATCCAACATTAACGCGCGTTTGCTTAAGTATTGTGACATTTACGTTATTATATATACTCCTAATAAATAACTCATTACTTAACAAAAAATATTATACTAAACAGTAAATTATTTTACACAAAAATATTAATTAATTTAGTTCATAATTTTATTAGTACTAAATCACAACTAGGTAAGTGATTATATGTAAACGTTTTGTTTGTGGCAGGCAAGCCATCCAATCTAGACTAAATATAACATTCAAGAAGCTTTCAAGCATAAATAAATTAGCCACTACCATAGTCTCTGTAATAACATCACGTTATGTCCAAAGAATAAAGAAATTAACTTATCCCTAGAATCTAAGTACTTAAGTTGGTTAATAATAATTGTGTAACAGAAACGTAATGTGAAAATCTTTGAGCTCACCTAGAAATCATTTATAACAAAATATAAGAAAAAATTGTTTAAATATTTTATAACAAAAATTTTTTGAATTATTTTTCATTAAGTTAATAATTACAGTATTACTTACACGATGGCTTATATTATAAAGGTTATCAGGAGTTTTAATGACTTTCTTGAATTAACTTCAGTTTTTTATCCGTTGGTAACAAACAATTAAATAGTAGTGCTATTTTATTTACAACTAGCTGCAGCCGTCATGCAATTCAATGCCACGTTAAGTCAAAAAGCGTTTAGCAAATTAAAAAAAAAAAAGGAAAATGCTACTAGCCTCTTGGTTTTTTTTTATTTTGCGTAAAACATTCGGGCGTCGTAAGTAAAGGCTACTAAGATACTTTAATGACTTTATTAATGTAATAGTATAATGTAATAATCTGACCTTTGGTTTAGGCACGCATGCAGGACAAAAATACAAACATTATTTTTATGTATATAGATTCTAGTCGGAAAACAAACGAAACTCTAAGGAAAATTACTGATACTATGTATATATGTATACTATGTCTACTTGTTGATTCAAACTTCGTGTACTATGTCATTCTCTTGTGATACCCGCAAAACATTGTTATCAACTCTTTAAGTATGCAATAACATAAAGACCATTCAATCTTATGTAAGCACCACAAACAAAAACATGGACTTTTCGAGAACCTACGATATAACTTTTGACATTTTTGGAAGTTTTTGCATTAAAGAAGCCTTTGCTTAAGCCAGACGGTATTGCAAAAAGTTTGTAAACAGAGTTCAAAACAATGCTTAAGGTATTGTTTAAAATATAATAAACAATGCCTCTACGTAAAGAGCTTGCCAAAGTTATGAATACAACGAAAACAGAAATATGTTGAAGTAAAAAGCATTGTTACAGTACTGCTTGATTTTTATTATAAAGTATTTTCTTTTAGGCCAGAACTGCCCACTGCAGGACAAAGACCTCTGTTTTCTTTTTCCACGCGTTTCTTTTAACGTTTTTTCCTTATTCACCTCTACCTATAGCACGTTTTTGAGGAACTATTTAGTTTGTATTCGGTTTTTAATTTCAATTTTTTTAACAAATGACATTAAATCCTATGACGAACAGCGGGTAAAAGATGGTTAGCAATTGATATCAATTAGTAGATTCTAACGATTTTTTTGGGGTTGATTCGGACTCCATTAATTTTCGACTATTGCGCGACAAGCTACTAACTTATTAAAAACCGTTGAATCTAAAACACGCGGACAAAGTCGCGGGGGACAGCTAGTTAAAAATATAGCCTTATGGTTAAGGTCAGTAAGTAGCTTGTAGCGTCATAGTAAAAAAAAATATTGAAAGTTTGATTAGCACTTTAGCCTCTTTGACTCATTTAATATTTCGCTTCCATTCTGCATTGTCACATAATAGTAGTCTATGGAAACGACGTAGACGTAGTTCTTGTAAACATCAGAATAAAACATTTTTCCCAGTAAAAATTACACAAACAGTAAACATCCGAGTTATTTAGAATCCAAACGAATTTTTTGTTTCAGTGATTTTGACGAGAACATCCGTAGACACGTTCGTACCGCAATGATTTGGCGTTCGTGCAAAAGTAAATGTTTTTGAACCATTAGGACCACGCAATGTTTTCACACATCATTTCCCTGTCAAGGTATAAAAGAGTTCAGAGGGTTGAATGAAATGGGTGTGAGATGAATTTTTTGTAAGCTGTTTGCTTTATTCATACCTTTTTAAAACGAAGCGAATAAAATGATTGCCTTTTAAAATGTGTTGCTCATTAAGTATTGCTATTAATCCGATGATTAGCTGCTAATGAATATGAAACGTGGAATTAGTGATGTTGCATTTAATTAATTTTCAACGCTGTCATATAACATGGACTAATTGAGTTGAAAATTTCCTTATAGGGACTAGTTAAGTAATATTTATATTGATGCAAATTAGTCATCGATACTTTCTTTGATTACAAATTCGAACAAAATGATTATATCTACATATAAATCAGTAGAAATCAAAACCCATTGTAACATGTATGACAGAGCGTCACTTGAGATCAGTGCGACCGGTTTCGCAGTTTTTTATTTGTTTTGGTAATTGCCAGGACGATATTCGCAAAAGGATGTTTATTTAATTTCTTAAGAAGCGTCTAAATATATAATGATATTTTTGTATGTAAATATTACTTCAAATACTCAAATATTATTTATTTAATTGCTGTTTATAATATATGTAGTATAAAGGTACTTAGTAATCATAGATCATAATTAAAATGATTAAAATTTATCAATGTAGGTACATTCAATATGGAAGCGATTACATTAAACCTGACAAAGGATGGGGTGTGGCTGTTATGTACGCGAGTATCCACTTGTAACTGTAATTACCAACCAATAAGTTTACAATAAAATGAAGTCTGGATAATGAATGGACAATAAAACACTTGTCATATAATAAAAAAATCTGTGGTATAAATACTCGTTAATAATATTCATAACAGCTGCGATAAAAATGACGTCAAATAAAGCTACAGTTATTTTGGTTTGTGTTATTAAACATTCTTTAAAATAGGTAATCAATTTTTCTTATCCTATTAGGGTACGAGTGTAATAATATGTCTGTAAACACACATAGATACCATATTGTATTTTATACTGCATGATTTTCGTATTACGTATCGTTCTTATGCGTACCAACGAGTGGCAACATCGCACGAAGTTTTATAAATAAAATAAAAACCATTTCTTTCATGCTTAAACCCGTACAGACTACTACACAATTTATTCACATATTTGATTTAATTTAGCGTAATGACATTATTATTAATTGAAGCATATATCTAAAAGTAGTTAGAACATTCATTGCCATATACAAAGAAGAGGTTAGCCTAGTATATAGGAACCAATATTAAATTGTCAGTCATGTTATCGGCTCATAAAGGAGGACAGTGCTTTTCTCATCACTGCATAGAAGTCATCTATCTTATTCTCAGCAAACATGCCGGACGCACTACACAACCACGGCAGACCTAGTATGCATCGAAATGCGTTATAAAAATATATTAAACATTGATATTCATAAACGTTATAAAAATAACATTTCCTACTTCAAAATATACAAGTAACAGGCAGATCTAAGATGCACTAACGTAACCTTCCCTAACAAATCCTTTCTACTTTAGCCTTTCCATATCTCCGTCGCCGAGGTAAAGCCAATAAAGCTTTATTCTATTTACCTAGCCATACCTGTGTAGCGCTAAAGGTTCTTATAAATCATATTTACGAAGCAACATCAGCTGATGCCTCAATTAATTTTGATTTACTCAATTTTTCTTCGTCATTCAATCCGTTCAATTTTTATGTTAAATTATTTTTGTATACCTACGTATTTCGTAAAATATGTTGATATTTTTGTATTCACGTAGGTTAGTGGAAAATTAAAAGCTATTAAGGAGATTTTAGATTTTGAGCTATCAATATCTACATACACTACACTACGTAGATAAATAGGGAACAAAAATAGGGGAATGTCATAAAATACTTACAAATTAATTTGAAGATTGGTACAGTTGTACCAAAATGATAATTTAAATAGTTTTTGATGTAAAACTTCTTGATCAACAAAGTGTGATCGGGCGAGGCGAACGGGTTAGAGCCATAGGAAGAGGAGGAAGAGGAGAAAAAGAAGGAGGAAGCGAAGAAAGAGGAAGAGAAGAAGAAGGAGGTAAAGGAGGAGAAGGAGTGGGAGGAGGAGGAGGTGTAGGAGGAGGAGTAGGAGGAGGAGGAGTAGGAGGAGGAGGAGAAAGTGTAGTTGAATGTCCCCCTTCCTCCTCCTCCACCTCTTATATTTCTCTTTCAACTTCCGTTCGCCTCGATATATTACATAAGTACGTTCCTTAAAAAAAAAAAGCATTTCAATTATGTCAGCCAAAACGAGCCAAGCGATTTTTATTTATCAGAACGTAATTACGTTTTGCTTATTGCAAATAACAATAATGATGTTTTCGAATTCAATTTCTTAATTCGAAGTAATCATTTTAAGATAATATACCAGCTCAGGTGGTGGGCATTAAGTAGGCCCCAGAGTATAAGCTCCTAAGAAATTAATGTGAATTAATTTGCACAAGTATTGAGTCGCCCTCCTGGGGTTCCGAAGGATATCGCTCGAAGTTTATTCCGAACCCTATTGTATAGAATTACACCAGAGAAAACGTTACTGTTAATCAAAACTCGCCTTTCATTGTTCTGTCGTCATTTGCTGGAGAATGTTCAAGTACAGATATTCCTGCTGAAGATTTTATGACGCTACTGATATTATGACTTGGTTAATACAGACAAGTCAATACTAAAATCTTTACGACTTATCTAAGCTATTTTCTAACACAATTGTGGATACGACTTTCCATTTCAAAGTTAACTCGATTGAAATATTAACATCAACTTAAAATCAACAAGCAAAAGCGGTGAAGGAGAAACAACAAAATTTACCAAAGTACCAAAAATCAATAGAAGCGATGTTTAGCGAGCTCGCAGTCTATATTGACTTAGGTTTTAATTCAATAAGCATTAGTGATCGAGCATGCTCGTGGCCGCGGTAACCCAATCACCGGCTCTCGTTTCGATGCAAATTCAAAACTGAAGCAACGGATTGAACACCTCCCTCGCTCAGTAATTAAAACAAGTGCTTAAAGCGCCGCCGCAATTCATTGCTCGTAAATATTTTTTATATATTTTATGTGTACTTAGGCTAAAGCTTGGGTCAACAGATTATGTTCTTGTGTTAAATGAGAGGCGTATTGTACGCTCAACGTAACATCCACTTTTGTTTATTCTACAAAAACCTCTAAAATGTTCATATTTTTTTTGTAATTATTTTCAAGTTGTCGCCAGCTCTGAGGTCCTGGGTTCGATCCCCGGACAGGTCAATGTAGAAAACCACTTTTCTACATTGTTTCGGGTCTGGGTTTTTGTAGTACCTTCGTTGTCTCTGAATTTCATAACTTGTGCTTGAGTTTTAACTTTGGGTTCAGAGCAATGTATGTGATGTCGTCTACATTTTTATTTTAATATCAAGTAAATCGATGAAGCGTTTGTAAAGTTGACTACATCGACTTGGGTTTTAATTCAATAAGCATTCGTGATCGAGTATGCTCATGGCCGCGGTAACCCAATCACCGGCGCTCGTTTCCATGCAAATTCAAAACCAAAGCGACGGATTGAACACCTCTCGTTTCTCAATAATTAGTACAAGACTCTAATGAGGCATCGTCGTAAAATGAATTTCAGTATTTTCGTATGTTTAGAAAGATGATAGTTAAAAAAACGTAAACAAAAAATAAAAAAATAGCTCTGATTTTAGTAATCGTTGGGCGTAAAATTGTCTGTGCTAAAGTTCAAGTAAGCACATTCGTATAACTTAAACATCTCATTCGTTTTAATATTTTGCGTGATTAAAATATCAACTTTGCTCTAGTCAAACCAATATTTGCTACGAATATTTCAGTCCTCTTTCATATTAAGTATTTGGTTGATAAGGTTCCGTCGGCAGTCACTAAGTTTTATATTATTCGATATTTGTCCGAATCTGGATAAAGTAGATGCTGATGCCCTGAATTTATTTATTTTTGTCACAGTTTTATTTACAGTTAGCACCTATTTTGTCATATATTTTCTTATTTCAGCGTAACAAAACCTTAGTATCATTGCAAATAATTATATAAATACCATCCCGTTAAGAATAATGTTAAAACCCTTTTCAAAAGGAGTTCGTTTAGTTTTCATGTTCAATGTTCTTAAAAGCAAAAGTATGAAAATGATCCTATGCCAAAGGACCGAATAAATATATTACTTACTATAAAAATACCTTCTAATTTGTTCGCTACGCATTATTTGAATTCTTCCTCAAAATATATCATGACGAACAAGCGCCCGTGGCAAAAATGCTAACCTTGCAAAGGAAAACCCTAAAAGGGTTCCCCGAAGTGTATTGGAGGTCAAAAGGTATATTTTATGTGACATTTTACGCACACTAGTTTTAACGTTAAATCTTTTTTGTGATGTTAAACAGAGGACATCCAAACGAATACTCCATTACGCAAATTGAGTTGATGTAGTTCGGTTTTGTAGGTATTGGTCGTTTTATCCCAAGCCAGCTATGTAGAGTAAAAGAGTTAGCGGATACAAAAGTAGGTCTCGATGTATTTCATAACCGAATGTAGGACACGGTGTCCTACATTCGGTTGTTTTTTTTTTTAATTTTAAGAAACAGAACTTTGTCTTCCTTTAATCTCAACCCTTTTTAACTTCATTAGATACTTGGTTATTTGACACTAATGCACACTTCAACCTGTGACTTCAACAGACTTTGCTAATGTAATAGAAAACGTTTGTTACTGTTTAGAGTGAATTTAGAAAAAAAAATGTTAAACAACCAGGTTCAGTCAAGAACTTTGATTAAATGGAGTTTTAATTTATAATGACCTACTTTGCGCAAACATTTCATATTCTAGACCGTTTTAATTTATGATTTTTATTTGTGTCGTATCGCCCAATCAGGTTTTTTAAAACTAAAGTGACATGCATCCACAGAGAACAATCCTTAATATATAATATTATAAATGCGAAAGTAACTCTGACTATTTGTCTGTCTATCGCGCTTTCACACCAAAACTACTGAACCGATTAAAATGAAATTTGGTACACATATAGTCTAGAGCCTGAAAAAGAACATAGGCTACTTTTTGCCGCGGTTACCGGTATCCACGCGGGGGAGCCACAGGAAACAGCTAGTATCACATAAACCGATATACGCTAACAGACGATAGAATCCACGGGCAGCCATTATTTATTTGTTGTATTGTATTTCAACAGATCGAATGATTTAAATAAATACCAAAACAAAATATTGGTGTAAAAAAATGACCTCTATGCAAACAAGAGTTTTCAAATACCACTTCATCAGACGTGTACTGTATTATATATTATTTTTACGTACATTTCGATTCCGGATATATACGCTTTTTTGTTTTGTTTGTTTATTTGCTTGTTTGGTTATATAACTAAAAGCCTGTTGCATATTTATTTCATTTAATATCCAACGAACTCTTGGTCATATTTCCGTTCCATATAAATTTTGAATTGGAAAACAAGCCATATAAAAACATGTTTAATTCGCGAATTCATAAGGTGCATATTGGATTGGAAAATGCGCTGAAATAAAAGCATTTTACTTTTTAGTAAAAAGGATGATAATGACGATAATTACTCCATTTGAGCAGTTTCTTGATGTCGTAAAACGTCACGGCAAAAAAGTACTCCTGCAAAAACACGTAAGCACAAAAATAATTACGAGAATTAATCAACCGTACATTTTGTTATTCTGTTCATCATTTACAACTTTTCCCATTTACGGTAAAGTATACCATACCATTCCAAAGCCATTATGCCGATTGCTTGCCGTTGTTCCAAATCGCATTACGTTGTTAACAAAGTCTTGTAACATCAGAAATTCATTAGAATTTTAGTAACCTTCAAACCTAAGTTAGTATGGACTCGTGAAGTGTGCGCGTCATTAGCCTATTATATATCTTTCGTAGTTATTGCGTAGCGTGCGCTCTGGAGAGAGATTTAATTATTAGATGCATCAAAACTTTGATAAATTAAGTGATTTTACACTTTATCGAAACTTCAAGATGTACTCGTAACAATCTAATGCTGTCTCTTTTACTCTAAGATGTAAAGCCGCTACTTTACATCTTAGAGTGACGAAGACAGCATGAGAATTACCTTCGTTGACTTTAAGTAAAATTGATGTTGAGCATTCTGGAATTACATACAAACTTTTCAATTATCTATAACTTTCACCTTCACAGAATTGATAGCTTCATCATTAATATCAGTATACATCATTAATACTTCAATAAATTACAGTGAAAACGTTATTTTTCTTTTTGTTCGAAAAATGTATTGGAGCGTTTTTAACGAACACTGAATTTTCATATTATTGGAATATGGTAGGTATAATTGGTTTCATTTCAATGAATATACGAGATATTCTCGAATGACAGAAATCATTATGATTAACTAGAATTTCCAACGGCTTCAGTCGCACGAAAACATTTATTATTGAGAATAATTGTGTCAATCAAAAAATTCCATGTTTATTTGCAAAAACAAAAGAAGAATGACGTGTTATGGATTCAACCCGACTTCACGGTGCACGATATCGAGGATTATCCCGCACCGCGCGCACCTTGGGTAGTGTCTCGTCCGTGATAGCGCAGACGTGCCTGGGCCAGTCCGCCGTAATACAACGCGAGTCTAAGTATACCGAAAGTCGGTTAAAAATGGGTTTAATTAACAAGACTGACACGGAAGAGAGCGCGCCGTGGGAGAGGCTCGGTGCGTGGTCAGTGGTAGTCGGCCGTGCCGGGCGATCCGCGATATCGCGCACCATCGGAAGCCGGCTTAAAGAGAGGGTTTTTTTAGTCATATTTTAGTAACCATTGTTTTGCTGTGTTAACTGTTGCGTGGTGTGAAATAAAAATGACAAATAGAGATGAAAAAGGAAACACGTTGGGGCCAAATCTCGTAACCGTAAACCTTTTTACTTAGGCTATTCAGTCAGATCTGCAGTCGTCCTTGACAAACGTAGATAGGGTGGTCGGTGCCGTGTGACCACGATAATTTCTTAAAATACTTAATTTGGCGGGCCTGTTGGTCTAGTGGTTAGTGACCCTGACTTCTAAACCGGAGGTCGTGGGTTCGATTCCCACCCAGGACGAATCTTTGTGTGATGAGCACGATCATTTGTTCTGTGTCTGGGTGTAATTTATCTATAATATGTATGTATTTAGAAATATATAAGTATGTTTATCAGTTGTCTGGTTGCCATAGCACAGGCTTTGCCTAGTTTGGGATCAGATGACCGTGTGTGAGATGTCCCAAGATATTATTATTATTATCTGTATCTCTCTTTTTTCACGGGTTACCCTCAGTATCGAGGATACCCGGTCCTTTGAAAGGCTTACGTGGGGACACAGGTCCAACACGCAGTGGCCTTGTTGAGAACTTTACTCTAAACTGGGATGGGGCATCTACTAGGGCCCATCCACCTCTGCTCTATGCAAGAACAGATATGAACGGTCCGAAGTAGATACAAAGCTATTGTAAATTATGAATGAAAAAATAAAAATTTAGGCTATGTGTAGGTCAATGTTAGTGGATTGGTTATAAGAACTAAATCGGAAAACTATGGCACCTGCCTTCTAATACATGTCAATGCAATCAAATAGGCAGGTGGTGACTCGCCAGCTCACCAGATGGGCCCCCCAACATAACCGCCACGGTAGGCAGCAGGAGGCAACACCAGTGCGAGCGGCTAGGGGTGTCGAGCGGTGCGGCCCCGATTTCACCATCGCGGGTCACAGTAGCGGACCCGGAGCGGGTTTCCTCGCTATTACGCCATTAGACACTTCCACCCCCGAGCATATAGCTCTAGCGACCCCTCTCTAGCCAGCCAGTTAAGGCAAGAAAGAGCTGGGAGCCCTCCTAAGGAGTGACTCCCTGGAGCACTCAGGTCCGTTGTGTCGCCACTCACAAACAGCTCGCCACAAGCTGCCCTGCGGATGTATGCTCCTACATAGACCTTAAGATACATTTTTTATTTATATCTCAAAGTTGAAAAAAGCAAGTTAATATGCCCTCAGGTATTGCGTTATTCTCATGATGAGGTAACGGCTTGCCCCGAGGGGGTTTATTATTATTATTATTATTATAATTTTCAAAAGTGTCTGCCCGCATTTCCCCTCAACACTACAGCAATAGCTACGTTTAAAAAATATTTTATTCTTTAAACGTAGCTATTGCTGTAGTTTGCCGTTTATTTCAGCCCTTAGTTCGATTTTGGTAGATGTTAGTAGGCGCCATTTACGTCATCGTCACGTGTGATATTTATTTGTACCTACAAAACCTATCCGATTTGAATTGATGTAGAAATCGCGAATTCTGAACAATTTACCTTTGAATTTAATTTCACACAATCGATTCAGCGCTACGGCGTAATTGAGTTTTGTATTTATATTCTAAATAGAATTATCACTAAAATTTATGTATATGGACATATTATATGCTGACACAAAGCTTACACATATATTGAAATAACTTAGGTGTGTTTCTTAGCGATATGCTAGTCCAGTTTGATCCATTATGAAAAGGCAGTAATGAAATTTCGTTGTTGTAACAGCCCAAAGAGGTCTACTCATGTACATAGGAAAGACCAAAATGGAGAGAGCATGCAGAATCATAAACCAACACTAGCGCTGCTGTAAGCCAGTAGCACCCCGCAAATATTTTTAAATTTTCTGTTGTCCTGGTAGGAGAGCTATCATAACACTTAAAAATGAGGAACCAATTACTGAAATGCTCGATCCATTATGTTACCCGAAGCCCGAGTAATACTCATGTGTCGTAGCGCCCCATATCTCCATAAACCATGTGTGTGTGTGCATGCATACTATGGGCGAACAGTACTACACTACTGCCACCCTTTTAGGAGAACACAGGCGCGGTGATAATGATGAACAAAACACTATCCTCACACGTGCAACACGAAAATTCCTGTATTCGTGGCAAATGCTACCTACAAAGGACGTCGAAATTAATTTTATAAAGCTAAAATCATAGTAAATCAATACCTGCATCGCAACATTATTAACGGAAACAATATACTCTGTAATATTAATTTACAATGAACAAGGGTATTTCCACAAAGTATTAATTAATGAAATGCATTGCGCAAACTCTCAGTTCCGTAAATATCACAGGAATTCTTGTTAAATATCAGAACAATGTTTTGTATTATTTGGAAAGCTATTTGTGCTCGCGGCTTTGCTTGTGGGATTTTCATTTAAATATTTTCTGTTACGCACTTTGATATAAATACTTATTATAATTATAATCAAACAGACATGTTAATTAAATAAACAACACCGACCCCGCATTCATTATGGTTAATGATTGAATTCTGTTTAATAAGTAAGCATCGAATCTACGAAGTTTTGTTAGGTGAAACAATGAATGTATTCATAATGATAACAAAACATGTTAACATGTTAAATATATATAATATATAATAAAAACATGTTAAATATGATGTACTAAATATTTATGGTTGACACATTTACGGCCGTACTCAGAGACGTTGGTTACTTAAGGGATCCCTGATTATCGATTTAAGTAAGCCAACTCTCAGAATGAATCGGTCAAGTAACCATTACTGTCTCTGAGTTTAGAATTTAGAACCTACGAATGTGTGAATATTCTAATATATGTAGTTCCAAAAGTCTTAAAAAATCGTAGCTCGCGTATTTCGAGTAGCTTTTTTCTTTGTTTTTTTTTTTTAATGTCCTCAAAAACATTCGGTCAAGAAATTTTACATTATAACATTCTATTAAAATAATTGCGCAGGTTTCATATTCGAACCGCATTCACAGTTGGGAAAGAATCAAAGTATCATTTAATAACTGTTAGTCATAAGATAACTGTCATATAAGTAGTATTACATACAGCTGCAGTAGTTTGCGAACATTTATCGTGTAACATGTGTTTTGACAAAAAGCTTTAAGAACTAAAGCGCTTTGTAGCGCAAAGCGTTGTTTGAGATTTTGTAGAAAGAACTTCTCACACGTACGTTTTGAAACCGTAGTATTTCTAGTCATGTAAATGTGTGTTATATAGTGAAGAAATATATGTTGGCAGTGAACGGAGACGTTGTAAACCCTCATGAAATAAAGAGGTTACATTAGATGTCATATTTGTTTTTAGTTTAAAATGTCAGAACCCATTAGTGATATTGATGCCAATCTCTAAGACCTCTTTGAGTTATCAGCATCCATTCAAAGAACATATACCTAATAAATTTTAGAAAAATTGAGAAATCTTCTTGTGGCCTCGCGTGATTGTCCTTGTACAAATATAAATGATGACTTGTAAAACTCGGTTGAGAAAGATGCCCGACCGGCGGCGCTATTACGTATCTTGCAAAAGTTAAGCGACAACAAAATTTACAAAACTATTGTTGTCAAATTACTAATTCATATATTTATTTATATAGTCTATATACTATGGCATACACGTAATATGAATTTGCAATTTTTGACAGCGAGTCGCTTTGATTTTACAAGATACGTAATACTGCTGCGAGTTTTATGGCCCGATTATTGTACAGTTATATCGATTTAATACAGTCTTCGGTCGTCGCAATCTGTTGCTTCTTCGTCTCGGTTATTGAGACAGTTATTTAGTGTTATATTTCGCTCGAGCGCTCGAACCACTACGGATTTGAGATGTTCCACTTTCATTTGTTTTCTTGGAACGGTTATTGAAATGTTGCGGGGATTTTAGGTATTTCTTTTTGTTTTGAAGTAGAAAGTCTCAATGTTCTTAAATATTGAGATTCTTAAGATACTACAATATTGTGCTACGTAAGGAAGTATATAATATATATGTCCTAGTAAATTGGTATGGAGTTCACATAATTAGTACATAAATAAAGTAGGTATAGAAAATAAAAAAGTATCTCTAAAGAAAGTCAATACAGCAACAACTACAGAATTTCGTGCACTATACTTACTTAGTCCAAAACTTCCTGACATAGCACAAATTAAAAACGAACCCAAAAGAACTTAAAAAAATCACAAAGTCAAAATCGTGAAAGCTCTTTTAAATCGCAAATGCCAACAATGTTGCACGTGGATTTCAAAGCTACCTTCAAACACTATAAAACTAAAACAAACGAACACGTGAAGTGACCTCTCACTTTATGAACCCTGAGTTTGCATGCATGACAGTATATACGATGAAGTTTCTGTCCACAAAGGTTTAATATCACATTTTACATAAAGTACTGGCCGTTTTAAATCGTTAAAGACGATTTCATTAAAAATTAAAATTGGAATTAAAAAATAAACGTTGTTTTTATAAAAAGTTGACTGACACCAGGACTTCTTTTTTCAATGGTAAAATGTTGTTATATTTGAAAATGATCAGTTTGATTTAACAGTTTAGTTTACTTTTAGGATATTATATTACGCTCATGTTAGGTTTTTTTTTATTTCTATGCCCAGATTGCACTACACATTTCCATTTTATCCAAAGACCTTTACGTGGAGAAACCGGGCCAGGATGGACAAAGATGTTATTAATGGATCAATTCTGGTATCTAGAGTTGCTGTACACTTACAAAGCGTTCTATTAAATTATCTATTAAAGTGTGTTCCGGACAGACTATAGCATATAATACATAGTATATAGTAGTGAGGTTCGCCACAGAAATTGCGTGCTTTGATCTAGGAATTAACTATTACAAACGTGAATGCGGCAATTTCTCGATTGCTTCTCAACCTATCTACCTATGTGTGTTTTTGATAAGTTACCTTGAACTAAGTAGGTATATATATTTGAAACCTAGTTTCTACGATTAGTTTAAAACTAGCTGTCCCCCGCGACTTTGTTCGCGTGTTTTTGTTTCAACGGTTTTTCATTTTTGCAACATTTTTCATTTATGCTCCGCTCCTATTGGTCGTAGCGTGATGTTATGTAGCCTATAGCCTTCCTCAATAAACGGACTATCCAATACAAAAACAATTTTTCAATTCGAACCAGTAGTTCCTGAGATTAGCGCGTTCAAACAAACAAACAAACAAACAAACTCTTCAGCTTTATAATATTAGTATACATTAAAACATATTAATGAAAAGTGCAATTATAAATGAAAAAATGTCAACTAAAAAGTAAATAGAGTGGGACAAAAGACTCCCACTACAAATGGGAGATAATAAAAAAAAAAGTAAATATTTTAAAATCATATAAATTGGAACACCGTTTTGTATAATAATATAATTATTTTCAATTAATTTAATTACTGTACATGTTTTTAACTCAGTCTTACACACATGCTTATATGGTGGTAGAAGCTGTCAGAAGACATAAAACAATACAATTTGTTTTTGGTAACCGTAATTCGTGACCTGAATGTTAATACTTCGTATCTAAACAACATCACGCCTCGGTATTCCCCTAAGGAGTAAGCAGGGATTTTTTCGTGTTGTCTCAAAAGCAAAGAGTTAGATAAGTAAAAGTGTTAGGTATTTTTGTGCTATGGTGTTAAAGATCTTGTATGTTATTTATACTAACCGTGTCATGTTTTAGCAAATAAATAATATGGAAGAACGGTATCTTTAGCGGCCTTTATTGACATAATTATTATTATGTGTTTGTCTCCTAATTTTATTAAATTAACCGTACAAGGATTACGAATACTGACAAATAAGTTCATTTTGCAGTATTTAAAAAACAAAAACTGCTTCATAAAACTAGCAGCTTGTAACTATTAACAAAACCCTAGTTCTGTATATAACATCAATTTAAAATTTAGACATTGTTTTCCTTTAAGATTTAAATCTATACATATTCTGTCGGAAAACGATAAACTCAAAACCTACTTAATAGATTTTCACATGGTTTTCACCAATGGATAGAGATTCAAGATAAAGAATTGTATGCTTTCATTAATGTATTGTCTACCCGTGCAAAGCTGGGGACTCGCCAGTGTTAAATAAACTAGACTTTGAGTTAAGTTTTTATGTCATAATAATGTTCAACCGTTTAATTAGTCTGTTTATATAGTCGCTTTGGATTTATGAAAATAAAATATAAAACATTCGTGTTTAGAAATGTTTGTAGAGCTTCCTTTGAAGTACTAATTACGTCCAGAGAGACGCATACAACAAAAATGTACACAAGTTTAATCTCAATATTGTTTTATTTAGCATGATGAATACAACCGTTTTATAAAAACAGTTTAATTCATAGTTCCTATTTTCACTTTTGTTTTTAATAAAAGCTTGGAAACCTTTTTACTTTAAAACTACATAAAGTCCTTTTAAAGATAGAGACGAGAAGGTAAAAAAAAATGTTTTAGAAAATATCAAGGACGAGAATTAAGATGGCGGAGAAAATATAGGCTGAGTTGATTGATTTATTAATTGATCGTTGACCAGCGCGCTTAAGTGAGACGCGGCACACACTGCACGTAGCAGCGTCTCGCTTACACGACGGCAACAGTACTGTTTTAAAAGTTCATGGTACAGTTACTAATGAATATGACACTCTAAGGTAGTCTAGCCACAGTTTATACTGTTTATTTCTATTTGATTGTTTTTATTTTTAATTTTAGTATACCTAGTAGGTACATAAGTTATTTAGTAGGCTACATATTTATTTTTAGGGTTCCGTACCTCAAAAGGTAAAAACGGAACCCTTATAGGATCACTTTGTTGTCCGTCTGTCTGTCTGTCTGTCTGTCTGTCTGTCTGTCAAGACCTTTTTTCTCAGGAACGCGTGGAGGTATCAAGCTGAAATTCATATCAAATACTCAAGTCTATGGTCTCTTGGAGCTGTGAAAAAATCAAACTTCTAAGTCAACGCGATCAAAAAATACTCCCGTTTATGCCGCAAATTTTCGACACTCGCAAGGGAATCAAAACCTACAGGGTACTTCCCATGAACTCAGAATCTTGAAATTTGGTACGAAGCAACGTCTTATAACACAGATAAAGGAAAAATTGCGAAAAGCATAAATTTTTAGTTACATCATATAATAAAAATATTTTTAATTATGGATTTCATTTAGCAATAAAAATACCATAACTTTTACTTATATACCTACAGGTTTGTACGGAACCCTCGGTGCGCGAGTCTGACTCGCACTTGGCCGGTTTTTTTTTTTATTTCTGCTGTACTTATCTGTCATACTACGAGGTAACAGCCCGTAAGATCAAATTAACTGGTTATACTAATCAAATTAAGCGCCACTACCTTTTTTTTTTTGGCAGGGTGAAACTCTAATGACTTTAACCCACACCGAGGGCACGGCGTGGGGATATGTCGGACTTACACCGACTAAAAACACCCCGGTCCCGTCCTTGCCTTTGCTGGAGCCGCGGGATCGCTTACGCAAGCTCTGCGCGGCCTCGGCAGGCTTTAGTCTTTACTAGACCCCTTCTAGAGGGGAGGGTGTATAGTGCCCACCCCTCGCTCCTTCAGAGGAAGCGCCACTACCTACTTACTATACTTAATTAGGTGCTGCCCGGTAATACAAATTGGTGATAGCGTAATGTTATCAGTGCATAGATGATGAAATATATGTGCATAAATTTATGCATATAAATGCATCAGAAGATCAGCACCAAAAGAAAGGGGAAAAAATTTGTGTATACTAAATGTAGTTGAGTTTTTTAAATTCAATTAAAATCACTGATTAAAAACAAAGAAGAATATTTATGTAATATATTCACCCTGCTCACACAATTTATCATCATCGTTCAAATAAAAATATAATTAATAAACAAAAAAAGTTATAATGATGAAAACGATTGAGTTAAGCGTAAACTAATTAAAGCCTAATTTGTCAGGAGTTTAATTATTAAACTTTTAGCGTATGAGCCTAAACGAGTAATATTAATTGAAACTTGACTGAGCGTAGTTGTACTTTTGTTAAGTAAAACAAATAAGCTGAACTTCTGTATGTTACATATAGTTAGAGTTATATATAGTTTTAGATGTGTAATATTATAATATCTAAGATATAGGTTAATTAAAAATAAATGGGTAAGTAAAAGAGGTATAATAAAATAATTTTAACAAGAAACACATTAGTATATTTACTTATATTAAAAACTAGCTGACTCGACAGTCATTCTCATACACTGGTTACAAATCAGGTATATTTGTAACCAGTGTATAATATCATATAAAAGTACTCACCGCACGGGGTGTTTGTTATGCAAATCTGTATAAAATAAGTATTCTCAAACAACCCTTTTTTGACACCGAATAAAAACCGTGATGTATTACCTATTCATGGTTATCAAAAAATAACGCAATGTCAAACTAGAGTAAACATCGGGAGTAAACTGGAAAATATTTGTTGACGGGTTTTCGTTGAAAGTGTCTGTGTAGCAGGTTTAAACCTATCGTCCTGGGAACGAAATCGTAACATCGTTTTTATGCAACAGAGCACAAAGATTCGTTGAATAAATGAAGGATGCGGGACCGAGTCCAACTTCTGAATCAGGTTTGTACGCTCAGTTTATTACGAGAATTCAGAAAATTGGTGGTTTCATTTTGCATTGCACTTTTCAACGTTATCGCGGTGTGCAATTGCTTGAATAAATGCTAAGTTGAACTTTTGTCTGGACTTAATTTATTTAGCCGTGCTTGCTTTTTTGTTGGAGCTATATTTTAAGCAGTTTCGTCTTAAGACGCGACCGGGATTATTAAACATTACATAGCTTTACCTTTAGGTAGTTGTAATTCTGTAGCATCTAAAACTAAATTAATATTTCTTAGATGCTATAGAGACGTCTATAGAATTTAAGTAGTTAAGTATGTGCACTTTGACTTTGCAAGTAAAATGTAATGAATTAAATAATATGGATAACATAAACGTTTACCTTTCGATTGGGCAATATATTCGTTTATACTTCCGAAACCTTTGTAACACAACTGGAATAAATTAAACCTGTAGCAAAAAATGTCATCGGAAAAGCGCAGGGTTATACACGAACAGCGTATACGGATGATGCCGGCTTTGATACCTGATCGACGGATGTCATACACCCGGATTTGTTATGTTGTAGACAGATACGACACAAAGAGGTCGAAACGAAATTCAAATATACGTGCATTTTTTTTAATTTTTATTCGAAACTGTCGTTTTATGAGTGCTGTAACTGCTCTATTTGAAAAAAAAATATGATTTATTTTACAAAAAAAAATAAGAATAAATTTAAAAGCATATTAACAAAGGCTAGAAAACAAATGAATAACGACATCCTGCTCTGTTGATAGATCTTTTAAATTTGTTTTAAATATGTACCGATTTTTTTTAAATAAATGAAATAAATTATGTTTTTAATTTACATAGCTCACAAAATAGTTACACATTTCCAGGTAGGTACACTTGTACCAGTACGTTTGTCTTCAAAACTCTTAGAAGACATTCATCACTCTGGTCACGTAGGAACAGAGCCGGGAAATCGATCCGCGATTAACTACAACTTTTACGGTTCGCGGTAAATCTTTTTACCTTATTTGGAGTGATTATGGGCGTAAAATGGGCTTTGGACGTAAACTTCCATTACCATTAGTGGGGATAAAAGTGACGATGTTATTACTACCTACGTAAAGCTTTGAACATGTCAGTATTGTTTCTGGTTTTAAGGATGATTGATCATGATGGATATGCTAACACATATTTTTCACATATTTCAAAAAATGGTTTTGGGATATGCTTTTGAATTAAAACTATTGACTGAATACTAAAACGAGTGGTTTGACCTTAGATAATCATGTTTTTTTTTTAATTATAAGATATACTTTCATAACCGCACCTTAGTTTTTAGAATTTTGTTCTTATAGGACATGGCTGAATCTATTTATGCTAACTAAAATACAATAACGTACCCCAAAGGGTGCCAACGGGACACTATTAAGAAACATTCGCTGTCCGTCCGTCTGTCCGTCAGAAGGCTGTAGTTAATAAACCGTAATAGCTAGAGAGTTGAAATTTTCACACAGTGTGTGTTTCTAAACATTAAAGGGGACTTCCCTACTAGAAATTTGTTTTTTTTTTAGTTTTTTTTAACGGCATAAATCTTGTGCGATGGTACGGAACCTTTTACGCGTGAGTCCTCGCACTTGGCTGGATTTAAGATTCTGTAGTTCATTAACGGGAAGTATAATGAATCAATGTGGTAACCATAAATGTCTGTGTTTCTCTCTCCCTTATAAACAATAATAAACCCGAAAATATCTAAAGTGCAAAAGAAAACTAACAACTCACGAAATAAAGTAGGAATTGATGACTGCATGGGTAGCCGAGTGGTATAGGTCACCACGCCATGGGACAAGCATTTGTGTGATCCACAAATACTTGTTTCAAGTCTGGGTGTTCTTTGGTATGTGATTTGAATGTTTGTGAAACCCCCCGCGACACAAGGATTAAATTCCTTAGTGCGGGAGTCGTTTTTTTAAAAAATAATAAAATAATAATAATAATTTGTATTCAACTGCCATTTCATATAGATACACAAAATATACTTAGCATAAAAAAATATAGTATAAATAATAATACATGAAATAATAATGCTAGAAAAATGTTAATTTTCTCAAACAAAACTACGAAGAACTTGATCAAGCTCTCCCAAAAAATGTCCCTACAAAAAGAAAACATCTACAGTCAAATATAAACATTAATGTAATTGAACTAGGTTCATTATTACTTGACGTGTCCCCATTTATACTAAATGAGAAAAGTTACCCATGTTTGATGACTTTAGGGCGGCACATACAGATATATTTTTTTAAATTACTCGCTGAACAACAATGAATAATAAACATAAAATGAATTAGTTTTTCCGATACTTTACTGTAATTTGATAGCTTTGTTTTTCAGTTATACAATATAAAATAGCTTAACGTAAAATCTGTTTAAGTTTGAAATTTATGATATTTCTGACTATTTTGGAATAAAAAAAATAAACCGATTAAAAGGCTGTTTTAGAAAAAGTGTTTTTAAATTTATCAAATAACTAGCTGTCCCCCGCGACTTTGTTCGCGTGTTTTAGTTGCACCGGTTTTTAATTTTTGCAACATTTTTCATTTATGCTCCGCTCCTATTGGTCGTAGCGTGATGTTATATATCCTATAGCCTTCCTCAATAAACGGACTATCCAATACAAAAAGAATTTTACAATTCGAACCAGTAGTTCCTGAGCTTAGCGCGTTCAAACAAACAAACTCTTCAGCTTTATAATATTAGTATAGATACAGGGACTTCGTGATAATGGAATCGTGAACAAAGTTCAGAACGTGAGTAGGTACAACATAGCTTTTGTCGGATTAAAAAGAGCCGGTTAATGCGTTATGTTTTTAATTTAATATGAGCTTGAAGGCGTTACTTTGTAAACTCGTCGCTATCAAAGTATAATATCGATTTGTATGTGTGAAATATAATAATATATAATTCATTTTAAGCAGTGTATACTGATAGATATTTTAGTAATAAATAAGACTTCATAGTAACAATTGATAAAGACTTATTCTTTATCAATTTAACAACAGATAATGTTATCTTGACACTGATTTTAAATGTAAGCAAAACAAAATAGCTTTCTTTATTGTTTGTCCCTTAAGGTAATTATTATAGCTTATAGTTACAAGTTTTTAAAATAAAACAAGTCTCTCCCGGTGCACTTAAGAAAAGTAATATTTTACCGATAAACTAACTCAATGGAGGTACCCAGTTACCATCAGTCATCAGTTTACTAAACGCTGAGTGCCGGTAATGTAATAGCTGCGCGGCATTTATAAAGACAACGGAGAACAGACAACACTTTGTTTTAATTAAGAGCCTTGGGTGTTACACGCAAATAGTTTAATTAATTGCACAAGGTATATTAATTGCAACGTCCGGGTTTTACTTAATGAAACTTTTTTTTATATAAACTACTTACTTGTAAACATAAATATTTGCGATATATTTTTATTTGTGTAATATATTATACCTACGTGTCTTGTGCTTAGTTAATACTTTTGTCTACGTAAAAACTATATTATGCACTTACCGACAAAGTAAAAATAATTATATAATATACATAATTATACACCCAACAAAACACAACTAAAAATATACAATATTATTATTATATACAATTACTATTTAGCCCTTTTCAATTTTTTTACCGTGCCTGACGGGGTTTATATTGATCTATTATGTTATACCATCTATTTAACACATATGGAATGCAATAAAGAATTGAATTAAATGCGCACCATGAGGATACAAAAAAGATATATTATCTCCACTTAATCAACTTTCATAATAATACATGATACAAAACTATGAAATCAACCTCCATAAACTATATTTTATATAATGTACCATCTACACCTCCATTTATTTGTATCTTAAAAAATGACAATGATATTATACAAGCTCGCCGCGTACAGATGTCCTTCAATTATTATTAATATCCATATTTACGAAGTCTCAAATCTTGTCAGCAATCACTTTACGAAAAGCAATTGTTTGAAACCTTTTTGATGGTTTGAAGTTTGACGACTGAAAAATGCGCTATGAATTCAAATGAAACCAGCCTACGCCTACGCGTATTATTATTATTATGCTGTGTTATATCGGTTTTGTAAAGAAAACAATCCTGCTATATGCGGGATAGTGCCTTATTGTGTGTCTTTTGGATCTTCGAGTAACGTTTCACGAGTATATTATGTTGGAAAACTTCAAGACGGAAATCAAGCTAAACAAAACACGACCTCTGACTTGCTGTTAAATTAAAATGTCTGTTTTTATCTCAAGTTTAGCTGTCAAAATTCACATTACGAACACGATCTAATTCTAAGCCGATACACACAATGAATGTTTATTAATTAGAATTAAAATTAAATTTTAAAATGTGTATTACAACTTGCTTTAATTAGTAAACAACTTACCAAGATGATACAATTAAGACTATCAATAAAATTATCCGCACTAAAAAGCCATTTGGGCTAATAACAAAATGGTAATGATATACATAGATACCTTAATACCATTGAGGTGAAAGCACGTATATATTTGTATAATATAGTTATGTCTGCCATTTACATTATCATGGCGGACAACGCAATGGTCAACACTCAAACAGTGGATCAAAAACACATTGGTTGAAAGCTCTGCCGCTAATTAAAATTGAATCAATATTGAATATTGGCTGTAGTGTTTTATAATGGCAAACATTTTAGCTATTAGTGGGTAATTAAATATCATGATTCCTCATTATTTAGCAGTACAGAAATATTAATGTGTATAAAATAATAAAGTGTATATTGAATAAATAATAATCAGACATGTATAATAATAAATAAAAAGATAATAAACAATAATAATACATAAATGTAGAAACAAACTAATTGACATCATGAATATTGACTTTAAAAAGTATCTTTTTTAATTATTTAACTTTGGACAAAGTGCATTTTATTGCAGTTTGTGAACATGCCCAGACAGTTGGAACGTTAGTCAAAGGACGAGGAGGAAACACTCGTTATTAGTCATTCATTTTTTTTAAATGTTATATTTACATTAATTTTTAAATTACCAACTGTTTGCTTTTTCACAAACTTTGCTTTTTATTATTTTTAGTAAAATTTTACTAAGACTTGTAAAGTTGATGTTAAAAGATGTCAAGGTTTTTATATCAAGTCTGACTTTTTTTTTTAATATGCACTTTACTTTTTACTTGTGCTTTTTTTCTGTTCCGCTAATTCTGCCGGTGTGTGTATTATCCTTATAACCTCGGAATATCAGTATATATCTACAAACTATTAAATTACAACCGCACAACCGTTGCATTGAGCGCTCAAATGACTAAGTTCAATTATTAATTGCACACTAATTACAATGCATGGTAAATTAATTTCAGTGGCAATTATAATGGATTGTTAAACTGTCTTAGTTATAGCGGTACGTTATCGCTCCTGTTAATTCGGTGTACAACACGTATTATTAGTGGCTTTAGACAGGTGCCAGTGTTGATTGAAGCTTTGTTAGACTAGGTTTCAATTTCGCGTAAAATTACCTCGAATAAATCTACATATAATAAGCACATGGCAGCTCAAAGTTTTACTTACAATAAACAATAGAAAACATGATTAAACCCCAAGACAAAGATGAAATTGATGATAATAATAGACAAGAAAAAACAAAAGATTGTCTTATCACTTGTCTTAGCGACGATTTCACTAACGTTTTTCACTTGGCTAACTACAAGAAAAACTTTGTAGAAAAATACTTTAACTTAACCAAATGAAGTTGGTCTGAACACCGAGACTAAACATAGTTACGTTTAGTTAAATGAAGAGAGTGTATCAATATCTGTGTCAACATTATTTTCTTTATATAATGCAGTAAATTTAACAAAATCCCTACTCTTAATTTTGTTAAAAAAAAATATCTTCTTCATTCAAATACAATGCAATTCAAAGCAGCAAAAAACCCAGCTTGATTAGTAAACGTCCGTTTTGACAAAACCAGTGATCTCTGAAACGTGATTAAATATCAATTTGAGATGGGACCCAAAAAATACCAACCAAGGAGATTGGGCCACAATCTATTCGAAGAAAAAGTATCTTTTCGGGTAGTACCTTTGGAACATATATCTTTTTGTAGAATGCCAAATTGCCTTGATTGCGTAATCTGAAAAGATAATGATAATATCCATTCATTAAGTCTCGCAACTTACAAGAGGTCCAAAGCTTTCGGTGCTTAATAGTATATTCATAAATGTAAACTTTTTTCTGACATTTTACAAACTTTGAAAATTATAAAACATAAATTTTATATGTTTTTACTACGTCTGCTCATTAGTAGTCGTAGTTTATATAAGCCTATTAGTATATATATAAGTCAATTTTTTGCTTTTTACATAGTCTCACTTTGAAAAATTATATTAAAAAATATTTTTTTATTTACATTACGTTTCATGAACATTCAAAATAGCTGTCAATATAATACCATAAATTCATTTACGTAAAGTTTTCAAAAATAAAATAAGGTTCTTTTATCAAAAATGGTTTTTTCATTCATCAATCAATATCAATTTAACGTTGCTATCAAATGTAGAAATCGGCCAGTGAGCGGAAAAGCTGTCCGTAAACCGTATTGGAGGACCGCGTTACCTGCCCGACATTAATATCAGACAGTTTTCCATTTACAAATGGTGTCGTTTTGGTCCCGTTCTCTTCCCTAAAATAACTTCTAATTAAATCGTTCTATCTTTACGGTGGATTTTATATTTGCAAATTTTAGAAAACATTGTTAACCTACAATAGAATTAAATTGAAAAACGACGATAAAAGGTATTGTTTAAAATTAAATGTCTATCAATCAACAGTAAAGACATAAGTCTGGTGATACGATAACTTACAAGAATTATGTCATAGGATTTTACAAAGTTATTTTACAAAAATGTATAGGATGTATTTTGTTTTAAAAAATAAGCATTTTTGTGTTGTATACCTACTGAATTGTATAATTACGGCGAAATAAACTTTTAAGAACATGAGTAATAAGTACTTACATAAAGTTAAACAATAATTTCATTGTTTATTAAAAGTTAAAGCCACGTCTTACTTTATTAATCAAAATGAGGAAGTATTCATTTCTCTGTTTATCATTAATTAAAATAGGGTCTGTGATCCACGTTAGCGAAACATTACGAAAGCAGTTACGAAAATTGTATTGTTATTTAATATTAACTACCTACGTACGAGGAGGAAAGAACATAGAAATATCTTTGATAAGAATAACTAAATATACATTCATAGGTACATAGCTAACAAACTTGTGTATATTATGTATTTATAGTATAGATAAATATTATATAGAACGCTTTGCTGGTTGATTTTGAATATACGAGTTACGTTGTTCGTATACGAGACACATTGATCCTGGATTTAGTTTTGTGCTAACCCTTTGCACACGTATAAAGGTATCTTTCTACCTTAACAATGATTTCTGATACGCAAGAATTTCACTAGGACTTATTTTGTTTGGTGGAACACCGTTATATATTTATTTTCGCAACAAACAAACAAACACACCACTATACGAAATTCTATCAATGAGAATGTAAACACGCTTTATACATTTTGTTTTTATTTTGTTAACTTTTTGTTTTCTACTCGAAACCATATACGGACCAACAAACGTGATTCAAATCCCGTTTAAATAAAAAAAAACTCGTCTGTATATTAAACATATTACTTTTTTTAAAACGACTCCACCACACTAGGCAAATTAATTCCAATATTGCGGGGGTTTGACAAACATTAAATTCATAGACACATTTAACATTCAGACTTGGAACAGACATTTGTGGATCCCACAAATGTTTGTCCCATACGGGGATCGAACTCGCAGCACATTGCGCACAGTGGTAATTGGCGTGGTGACCTATACCACTCGGCTATCCGTGCAGTCAACATAAAACATATTTAAATCTATTTTTATTTTTCCAATCGGTTTGAAATCGGAATGTTTTCCGGAAAATGTCAAATCATCCATTTTAAATTGTGAAGGCACGTAATGTAGAGACGGAGAACGCCGCAAACTTGACAAGAAATGACTTTCTGAGTGCATTCTATTAATATCCGTTACAAGTTTACTTCCACGCCAAGATTACATATTGTTGGAGTGGCATGTGACAACCCTGTATACATACAAATGTTTGTGACTCTGATTTATAACAGAACTGAGTTCTATTGAATCTTTTGGGAGTAGAGTAATAGAGTTAGTTATTTAGTACGAACGTGGTGTCATTTGAGTGTAATACGTTTTCTTGCGCCATATTGAAAGTTAAAGCGAAAATCAAACTTGTTTGATAAATAGCTGTATGCTAACAAGGTAACAGAATTATTGACTTACGTGTAGCTCATTCGAATTAACTTAAGAAAACATTAATATAGCACTTTTTTGTTTTTGTTTATTAAAATAAAAATACCTAGGTTAAAACCAGGATTATTGTTCCAGATAAAACACACGTTAGAGGAGGCTCTACGTCTCTACCACTACCACTAATTTGGCCATGTTGCATTTCTCAGTTTGATTATGTGGAAGGGCAAAGTGCGATTAAAAATTTTATCCTCTTTCTCGGCGGGGCATCTATCCTTTACGCAATTCACACAGATTAGGCAACTATCACCTATAAAGGATCATCATCATCCACAGCCTTTGTCATACCGCTGCTGAGCGTAGGCTTCTCCTTTCACGTGCCTATCTCTCCGGTCTTGTGCTAGAATAGTTGACCAAAAATTTTGAGGTTGGCGAAAATCGCCAATACTCTAAAAAAAAAACCAAAGTAGTTTTGCTTTTACCATATAGAAAAAAATATTACGTATTTGTATTTTCCACTTTTAATAATATCTGCTTTACCAATCTATACTAATATTATAAAGCTGAAGAGTTTGTTTGTTTGTTTGTTTGAACGCGCTAATCTCAGGAACTACAGGTTCGAATTGAAAAAATCTTTTTGTATTGGATAGTCCGTTTATTGAGGAAGGCTATAGGCTATATAACATCACGCTACGACCAAAAGGAGCGGAGCATAAATGAAAAATGTCGCAAAAATGAAAAACAGTTGAAACTAAAACACGCGAACAAAGTCGCGGGGGACAGCTAGTATTATATAAAATATGTATACACAGAATACAAAAATTAAATAAGGTAGGTTACTAACTAGAAATCAATAAAGCAACCCTTAAACAATTGATAGGTCGACTGGTTTGAAATTTCTTCTAACTCGTATTTATCATCCAAAAGAGTATTTTCCCAGGGAGTAGCGTGATAGCGTCGTCCTGAACAAAAAAGGTATCTTTATTATTTAAGTCTTATTTTTTGTACCCGTAATAATGTCACCGCCGAATAAAATTTTGACATTGCAGATTTAATAAGACGTTATTTTCAACGTATTTTAATTACAAACGACTTTGTAAGGTCGGCTCGGATTACATGCTTAGAACCTTTATTTAGTTGAACGTTAATTACCTAATAACGTTTGAAAGTAACAAACTGAAATGTACTCAGTTTTATTCTAGTTTAAATTTAATCTTCAACTAAATGAACATTTTTGGTATTTATGTTAAATAGAGACGTAGACTCAATGAGTTAGGTTTTATTTTATTTCATTTGGAAAACAAATGAATAAACATGAATTTTGCGGTTTTCATTTTGCAAAAATGTTTTGTTTTTATGGCCTCACTTATTTCGTAGTAAAGATACTTTTGAATATTCATAATTGTCGGTATAGTTGTTGCTTAGAATAATTGATATAATAAATAGAATAATAATTTATCTATTCTACTAAGGAATTGGGGAACTCCAGCCAAGCCAAGCCAAGTTCATAAAATAAGTATCCATATAACTTACAAAAGTATAGCCGCTGTTGTCACAATGTATTTTTCATATTACAATACATAATTACCCGTTTTTAAGAGAAATAAAACACAATGTCAAATAAATAACAAACAAAATTTTGCTAACAATTATTTGACATAGCCTTATAAATTGAAAGTCATACCTTATATAAGTTTTACAATGAGTTATCTGAGATTGTAGGTGTCAAACACCTGTCCCGAACGCAAATAAGGTAATGTGTGCACAGTGAAACGACACCCAGCGACGTGTCAAATAAAAAGATTTACAAACGTGCCGGGATTTGCCAGAAATCAAATATCAGAAATTCTTGCAACAGCATGTTTTCGTTCAGCTTTTATAGGTTTTTTCGTTTGTACATCCAATTCTATGCGGAGCGTAAAACATTTTTGAATTGTGAAATAGCGAACGGAATACTTTGGCTTATACGTTTTATCATAGAGCTGTACTGGATGATGTTGAAAAATAAAAGTTATAGAGATTAAATGGGTAAAATACCGATTTATTATATTTGTTTTAGACGCCATTCATATTTAAAATTTAAAGCACTATTAAGAAAACTTAATGGTTTAAGATTTAGGTGAAACAGCCATTTCATTTTGATCATTAAAATTAAAGGTAAGAGTTAAGTTATCCGCGGCCTTGTAAGTTCTTTGAAACAAAATATTACACTAAATCGGTAAAAAAATCAAAGAATTTTTAAATAAAACAAATGAACCGTCACTTTAAATGAATCGGTACAATAATGCGCAAGCTAAATATTTGTTAACGTTATTCAAGAGCAACTTAGTAAAATCTCTTCTTTTCAATAAAGTTTGTTCTCCCAAAGTTCGAGTGGGATTTGGAACGTGCCCCGACTTGTATGGATCGATTTAAGCCTTGAACAAAATTTTCATAGCTCGATGTATTGAAAGGAAAATGAGCATGTAAAAATAAGGTTGAAAGGAGATGCCTCATTATGTTATAAGTACAGTGTATAAGTACTTTTAAACAGAAATTTTATAGGAGTTAATCATTAATGCACAATGTTTACTTCAAGCATATAAACAGTCTTCTATAGCATTTTAAATTGAATAAAAATATAATTAACATTATAATTACGAACTTCATTTAATTTTGTTTTGTAGGGGTCAAGTGATAAGTATTTATACAGGTATGGCGATTCTATATTTCTAATTGTGTTCAATGCTTCCGCCTTGAAAAGTTGTAAATAAATAGTAACTAGAATAAATAGCGCAGTTTGTATTTTTTAAAAAACAAAAGAAATGCCGGTTAAATATATTTTTTTAAAATATCGTCAAATTAAATTCGACGAATATAATAAATAATTATTCTCTCATATTTTAAAGTCATCGGCATGAAGATGTACCTTCAATAAAACAGCTGCGCCTGCCTTCCCCTGTTCCAACGACGGTAATAAATATTAATTATTTTGGTAAGTACGTACGTTAATTTAAACGCTTTTATCATTTCTACCTATGTTAAGTAATGAAAACGTTTTCTGAATTACTCACATGAGCAAGTAAATATTTTTATGCCTGACTTTAAGTGCGTATTTTGTGTTGTTCAACTTTACTGTTAAATTATTTATGCAATGAATATTAAAGTTGATATTATGTAGAAAGACATAGAACAATTTTTTTTTATGGCACTACTTTGCATTTCGAATAAAAACAGACGTACCCTAAAAACTTGTTACTAAATATCACTGAAGATAATTTTATTGTAGTATAATACCTATATACGTATGTGTATGTGCAATTACTGTCGGTGTTATTCTCCGACAGTAAATCTGGTTTTTTTTTTTATGAAAAATGTATACCCATTACTAAGAACACGACTTAAGTTATTTTAAGTAAGAAATATAGGCTAAATATACCACAAGCACTAGATAAATAAATGGAAATTAATAGTTTAAGAAACCCCGAAATTTTTTTGAAAACTGTTGTTAGCTTTCAAGTTGCTAAACAGATCTTGATAAATAATAGCTAAGTATCATTAAGATCAAGTCAGCTTTCAAACAAAAACTGCATCATAATCGTTCCGTCTGTTTAGTAGCTACGATGCCACAGATAGACTCACAGATACATAGACAGACCGACAGTCCCGAAAAACTTATGTCAACCTTTTTTTTGTGTCGGAGCCTCCAAATAAACGATACCCATAATCTACACAGTACCTTCTTTTGTTTAATGAATGTCGACTACGACTTAAGAAGAAAATTAATTATCTAAGAGACAGACCTCTAATGATCGGCGTCTAGATATAAATTGATCAAGCTCACAAACATCATTAAGCACCCTTAATCCATCAGTAGGCACACTAGGTATGCTCTATAACGCCTTGCTCAATTCTGACATAATGAACGACTTAATTAAATTAGCCTTAGGAATATGATACTGTTAGATATTAAAGGAAATATAAATAGTAGTTGATTCTGTAGCTGGCCGCAGTATATCAAATAAATTATTTTATTACATAAATGGCATGGTACTTAATATGATTAAAATTGAGTGCACTTACAATAAGTTGATGATGATCTAAAATTGCACTACTTACTGTATCACTACGTAGGTCCAATTAGATGCAGCTTGAAGCCAAATAGACTCAAACTTACTCTATTAACCTTGTATTACGAGACTTGATATATGCTATCTATTTAAATAACTTTATCCCTAGCTCAAGATTAAAATTAAAATATTTTTATTTTAAGTGGGCCTTTTTAGGCACTTTCAAAACGTTAAATGACTCTAGTTGCGCGGTTCTAAAATGTAATTCCTATAGAACAACCAAACAACCGGTAAGAAACTCTATGGGTTACTTTTTTTTTAAAGTAACATTTACAATATTTAAACAAACATAAATTTTTAAATATGCGACGCCAACGTAATCGTTAAACTGGCATTTGAAGTAGCAATGTTTTAAATGTCACAATACGGTGGCTGCATTTTATCGTTAAAACACTTACTCATGTTCAAATATTATAGCATAACATCCTAAAAAACGTAGCTAAACGTCCTTGTTAAAATTTCAATAACCGAAACCTAGCACAAACCAGTTATTCGATAACCAATATTCATATTTACGCCAAAACGATAACAAAGAAATATTTCGCAAAAAATAATATTCAAAATATCTAAACGACGTAATATTACTACAGAAAAATCACCATGATGGGCGTAAACAACGAAAATTTCTCCCTTCCATAAAGCTTATTTTTACCAGGCACGAGAAATCATATTACTGTTTTCAGAAAGAGCTTATATCGATTTCTTCTTACCGTACCTTGTGTGGGGTATTGTTAATTTATACAAACGGGACGGTGCCATTGTTGTCTTTAAATCTTTGATACTCTTCTTCGAAGTGTTGAATTTTTACATTTTCGTTGGGAACTTCACCTGCTTGTTATATTTCCTAATTGGGGCTTAGCTGCCTGAGACGTGCTTGAAGTTATTACGAGAACTCTTTGATTTTTTTTATACAATAATTTATGCTTGACTAATGATATACCCACACATCATTTACAACAGTAATATTACCTATAAATTATATATATAATCAAACCTAATTAAATTTAAGAACTTGCCTAAAGATCAGCGCAATATTTTAATTAATTCACAGTGAATACCTAACGTAGTAGTCTACAAAATCAAATTCATCCCTGCCTTAATTACCAATATTCATCCAAGACATTTAAATAAATGATAAGGCGATCGAATCCCGAACCGTTTCTCAATAGATCATTTACATACGTAGAAGATTTATTCATGATCGTAAACGGGATTAATACGCCACATTCAATGGTTCGGAAAATTAACGCACATGTGTTTAAAATTAGCGATGACACAATATAATGTTACACTCTAGCGAAAGCGGTAACAGTGACTATTCGACTGTAAATTTTGTATAGATTATGCGTTATCCGATTGTTCAAGAGTTCCAGGAAAATCGGCATAACAATGCCGTACGCCTGCCTCGACTACTGAACATATATACCTACAGAAGTGCTGTGTTCTCTTGTAGTTGCCATCCAAATTCCCACTTTAAAATTTTAATAGAAATCACGTGTTCGCAATAGTCCATCTAAAACGAAATTAGCGTTTGGCTATGAATAAAACTAGCTCTTTGGAAGGTCAGAAGAAATAAACACAATTCGATATCAATAATTATATTTTATGTTTTTTTTATATATTAAAACTGCAATTAAATAAAATCGTCAACAACTTCATAAATGTGAAAATAATAATCACGTATATTATAATATCATTTTATTAATTAGTCGAAACTCAGAATGGATACACCTAGGTAGGTCACCTTTGATTAAAGTACTAAGGTTTATGGTAGCTGGAATACGTCACATCGTCCACACATCCGCTTAAACGGTTTAAGACATTAGGTGTTAGCTATATGTGTAGCGTGCTGAGCCCTGAACTAGATTCCATTTAGAAATCTATCTACACATAGCCTTAGCTCTAAGTATCCTTGATAAACCTTTAGCATTAAGTGCAATTAGTTACCTAATGCCAGACTGATTATAAGCCTAATTGAATACCAACGGAAACTCCACCCAAAGCTTAAACAAACTCCAACAACAAACAAAATATCATTAATAACTAACATTTTGACGATCAATTTATTTTCGTAAGTACTTTTCTTAATTGAGAATTATTTGGTTCCGTCAAGGTTTTCAGTCAAGGTCGATTTATCATTACTTAATTACTTAGTGGGAGCATATTTGCAAATTAGGTGCCTCTTTCGCGAACAATGCTAACGACTGCCGTAAACTGGAGTGGAGAGGTACTTTGTGAGGTGGAGCTACATTGTCAGGAGTTCTAGCTTTGAATAGGATTTTATTTGTTTGTTTTCATTTCTAATGCGGTGAAGATCAATGTTGATAGTAAAATTAACTTTGAATAAATTCATTTATTGCGTAACTTTTAATCAACAGATTTATAATTAACACCGAAAGTTGTATTGCCTATTATAGTCTAATAAGCCAATTATATGTAAGGTATTAATTCAAAAATTATGAGTTATGATGTTTAGTATTGCTATTTAGGATTTTTTGGCTATTACATATTTTCGATATCTGCACAGATTGAAACAAAAAATACGTTAAGTTGATTGTATGTATAGAATAACAGGGTAGTATATGTGAATAATGATGATGAATTATAAGATTGGTTGTTTGTTTAATATTATTTATTGATTTTTAGATTGTAACTTTAGACTAAGCTGCACAAAAAATATTATAATAAAAGTATTAATAGGAACGATAATAAGTTTATATCTAGAAAAGCTCTCAGCTCAGATTACCAGTATTGAGTGACCGTTACAATCCACTTTGTCGTATGTGTGGGTGGCTTAGAGGTCGGGTATGTTCACCGCAAATCCCTTTAAGAGCATATCAGCAGGGTTTCGGAACTACGCACCGTATAACAGTTACTCTCAGAGATTGTTCATTTATTTCCCTTGATATAATCTGGTGGTTTACAAAGTTCAAATGTCAAGATAGTAAATACAAATGTTTTAACTTAAAACATGTTATTTTGTGGTTCCTAATAGCGTATCGGATTTTTTCTTGTGTAAATATTTTAGACACCCTTATCTGAGGATTATTAAACGCGTTTTATTTTTTCATATTTCATTTCACAAAACGTTACTACGCATCTAGGGTAATACATAAAGGTTTTTCACGAAATATCAAGACTTTATGAAAAGGTAGCATTGGACATGCACTACTATTACTAGAGACGAGCTTTTAGGATAGCTATCCCTTTTTTTCAGTATCAACAAAGTACCTGTTTTTTTTTTTTTTTTTTGGAAGACGTCTACTGCAGTTAGCCTGAGCGAAGGCTTTGACTGCTTCACCGGACTTTTGGCGAGAACCGTAAGGCCTCCAGCCAGAGCAAGTAAAATAAACTAACTACGTCAGCAACGTTCACTAAGGGCACCCCCTGCGGGATTCGGACCTCGACTTAGTGCGTTGCTGACTATCTTAATAACAAATTACCTGTTTCAAAGGTATTCTTTCATAACATGAATAAGAGACCACGCATGTGACAGTTTTAAGCTAAAATTCACATATTGTAACTGTGTGTCTTAATACATCATGTTATTTTTGTTCGGTGTCCTAACTGATAAAGGTTTGTGCTGCTGTTAAAATACCAAGGGTCGTGGCTTTTGGGAAAATGGTACAGTCCCCCGAGATATTACGCATATTAATAAAAATGTAAGATGGACGCTGCCGCGGCGACGGCCGGAAAACCCAGAATCCAAAAATATGTTTTTATGACAGCCTTTACATTTTTATTAATTAAATTACGTTCTTTAAAAAAGGGTATTTGTCGTTAACGAGTTAATTTATTTTCTTAACAAAGAAAGATAAAAATAAATACTTTGTTGTAGGGGTTTTCAATCTTTAAGTATTTATTCTGCCACTCACATACGTTAGTATGTAAGTGACTGCGTTTATAACACTGTTAATGCTGAGAAATTGATTAAAAAACGGTTTAAACATAAATAATTCACCTATTAAATGCACAGTTTTACGATCGAAAATTCCTTAAACAAAAACAAAATTCAAACGAAAACCTTTCGTTGAACCTTGGTTTATTATAAAAACAATGTAGGCGTATCTATTTTTATAAATAAAAATCGTTCCAACGTGTTGCTTGCGGCATTACATACAAGTAAAAATACGTAACATGAAGATCAAAAATAAGCTACATTTAGACATGTCTTACCAGCCAAGACCATACCGCAAGAGACAAACATGTCTCCTATTTGTATTTACAAACTTCAAAGTGTTTGTAAAACCGAGACGCAAAGTGTAACGAAGAAGGGAATTAGTGGAGACAACACAAATATTATCTGTGAGGGCTTATTTGAAGTACGTGCCCTTAGGCCACGTGCACACGGGCTGGTTGAAGCAATACGACTGCTTCGACCGGTCGACAAAACAAAAACCAAGCGGGCGGGAGACGCACGTGACGCACGAGAGTTAACTGCTCGAGTAATTCATGTACAAGCGGCTTTAAACGAGTAGTTGCCTGTATTAACAGTCTTACTCATAATAAGGCAAACTGTACATGGGTGGCCTACTTTGAAGTTAGTGTTTTGTTATAGTATCCGCTGTATGTTCAGTCTAAGCTTGTTAGGGCAAGTAGACTTGGTTTTCGAGCAGAAAATACAGGATAATTTATTCAACTCATGTAGTGAGCGAGCTCTCGTCTTAGTGAAATGATAGTTTAATATAAGCTGTTTTATAAAGGAAGCACATGCTATTGCTAAATATTTTAAAATATTAAAATAAGCAAAAGAAAGATACCACGATATACCTACTAAAAAATCAGCGAAAAAAAAAACTTTTAATTATGCTACAATGTAGCCCTTTTAAAAGTATGGTAAAATATATATCGCAGCTGAATTCGCCGCTCGTGATGTTTTGGCTGGCGAGTAGAAACGGCGCAATAAACTTCCAAACAAGTACATCGCGCTAATCCTCAGTCTTACTTGAGTACTGATTTGACTTAGTGATAAACGACAGTTTCAGCCCTTTATAATATTATAAACCGTCGTCATTATCGACAAACAATATTACATTATAAGTTCGTAACTACTACAAAACCGACCATTAGTGGACTAATGACTTTATTTACTTGATCAATAAACATGAATGTCACACTTTCTACTTAAATCGATTTCAAAATCGCATCTATAAGAAATTTTGGTACGACATCAGTTTCGCGTCGAACTTGTTATTTTCTTTGACGAAAATCACGCTAAGCGTTTCAAAGTAATCATAAAATACTAAGGCATAAACTTTAATCATTTATTAAAGTTTGTTGGGGTGCGAGGGCGTAGATCAAAGGACGCTCTCCCGTTACCTTTTTACAGTAAAGTACGATTATATTGACCTGATGAGCCAGTAAAGCTGTTAATAATTCAAATTAGTCCAATTCGCACGAATTACAATTTAATAAGGAAATAAACATTAAAAATGTTTTATTTTATATTTTCAGTAGCTTGAGATTAATGTTTCCTTTTATAACGGCTTCAATTTAGAAAATACTGGAAGGCCTCGGCAGACTTATTTGGATCAAATTATAAACAGCCGAAAGGCCAGATTAAGAGTACCTACCTGGCGTTGGTCAGCAGAATGAATGTTTTTTTTATAAATATAAATAGAGTATAACATATTCTTATTTTTAAAAGAAAACATATGAGGACACTTTCCCAAAAAAAAAAAAAACTGAATCGTTAAAATTTTACGTTTAATCTTACATAGGGTCCTTCTTTTAAGTAATAACAATACCTGTGCTAGGAGGCTCTCCAATAACAGTTAATAAAAAGGTAAAAATGGTGAACTAGTGTGTGTGTGCATGTGTGAGTGTATGTGTCTGTACAGCTCCCATTGTCGATGCTTTCAGGAAGAATTCAATGGCATCATAGGTCTTCGGTTTTAGCCATTGAACTATTGCCTTTTTGCCGTCCTTGGTATTCATGGAAATACTGTTGTTTAATTTATTTGACAGCGGAATTTATAACGAATTATCTTTTGGCATATGTAGTTTTAACAAATTGTACTTGTGCCACGCGGTAATTTCTGATCCTTTCCTGAAGGTGTGGGTCATAGGGGAGGACTTTGTGTAATTTTAGGACCGCATGGAGTATGTACAATTTTCTGACTGTAAGAATAACACTAAGGGAGTATAACTCATTTGTTGGAAATCTGTAAGGTTCAGAGTACATGACCTTAATAAGAGATCTCTGTGCTCTCTCTAGCTCAAGGTATTTCGTTTTTGTCGCACCGCCCCACACTAGTATGCAGTAGATCAAAATTTATTGAGCCAAAGAGACTTAAACTTTCTTAAAACTATACAACTAGTCTCATACCATTTCTAAAGCGTGTATATTAAAAATTCGTATATAAAACGTGGAAACGGCGTAACTATTTAGGTACATATGTTTAAATAAATATACTACGTACACACTACACAGGCCAGTTACTGAGTTGTATTCGTGTGTCGTATGTCGGTTTTCATCCCGGCAATAGGTAACTCTAATTCCATCTGAATATCCATTCGAGTTCCAGAGAATAGTTCCCCGTTTCCCTTACAAGTTTTGCTTAGCTATGTCTATTAATCGACTTGAGAGTGCTCTATACGAGGCCAACAGTAGCACAATATATTGTATGTTTCAAATTAAGTTCAGATCATTGCAAGGTTTTGATGTTGGTAGCGAAGCAAGTATTGATAGTCCGACTTTGTTTCATTCTTTGTTTTACATTAAACTGCTTTAAATTATCGTTGTATGAGTAAAAAAACATATAAAGTCCACTAATCATCTCGTCAATTTCGCGTGGGGTTGAAATTAAAACATATGACTCGATACACCTTCTTACATACACACAAAATATGTTAGCCATAGTAAAAAATATATAGTAAACCACTTAAACAATTAACTTGAGCGGTGCCGCAAGCAACAGATGTTTACAAATAGAGCTATTTTAACGGCTCTTAACCACGAGCGCATGCATTATATTCATATAATTGTCACGCGATTTTCACCATAACTCACAAAAATACATTTTACAGAGATCTATTAGATTATTATAAGGCTTAAATTGAGTTGTTTTTCTTATAATGGTCAATAAAAGTTCCCAGCTCAGGTGGTCTCGGTATGAACGATAAATCAGAAAATGCGGTAACCAACTTAACAGATACCAAAACGGTATTTTGGACCTCAAATATTGTTTCACGAAAGACACTAACCTTGGATCCCTAGAGGTCTTTTTAATTTGGTCATGCTTCCCGCAAAATACAGTAGGTACCGAACACCTTTAGGATTAGCTCTTAATTAAATTCCTTATAATTTAGTGTGAGACTTTCTTAATGCATATTATTTTTAAATTGCTCAATGCAAAATATACAAAATTTTAAGGTAATATTTTTGTCAAATATATATAAAATATATATAAAGAAATTTACGCATGTAGACTGCAGACTGTAGTTCATTAAACTATTACTAAAAGTTGTTTATTCTAGCAGGTATAGATAGACGATTATTTATGTCGGGTATTTTGTTATAAATAACTTATTGCTTTCTGAGGTTTACGCGAATGTTAGACATTGAAATGAAACTACTTTTGAACGGATTTTATCGCCGTTTTATATTTAGATATTAGTTCCCGACGTTTCGACGCCTTTGCAGATGTCATGGTCACGGGCAGATTGAAACGTCGAAAGAACGTCGGGAATAAAATTTAAACATAAAACCTCGATAAAATCCGTTCTAAAGTAGTTTTATTTCAATATAAATAACTTATTGACCCAACAGTCGTTGTCCTGACCATTTTCAATATTTTTCGTGAATTTTTTGGCATATTCGTTCATAACAAACCTTGTCCTGACAAATACAAGGACAAAAAAGCCGCCAAATCGGTTAAGTCCAGATCTTTATACATGTGGCAATTGATTTTTTTTAATGTAGAAGATAGATGTTCTTACTCATACAGATTTCTATGCGTATTGTATGTTCGAAAATCAAATAATCTAGATTCTGAAAACGACTTAATAGGTATAGATAGTGCTTCCGTTCAGTCCCTAATAGTTTAAACAAAAGGTCCATTAAGCTCGTGTGAAATACCGATGCCTAAAGTTTGCGTTCCTAGCAGCCCAGGTTGATGTTAATCCTTAAACAAACCCATGCGGTATTTAATTTCATAGTACCTATTGTAGTACCTATCGACCTCAAACACTTGTTTATTTGCGCAGTCCCTAAATTATATAACTATTATTATTGTATTCGAAATGACAGCGTGCTGCTGGGGAGTTTGTTGCGCCGTTTCTTCTCCACAGCCAGAGCACTTAGGAAGCGGTGAAGGGTGGGCGAATCAGGGTGCTGTCCATTGTATTGACGTTCTGAAAGTGCTACTTTGTAGCCTAGTTGGAATAAATGAGTTTTTGATTTTGATTTTGATTTTGGTACTACCTTAAATAATACCTGAGAAATCAGTATACACAGTTACCTGAATTAAGGCGATTGAATAATGCCTGCTTGATAATATTATTTGGAACTGTTAGGATACTCCAACTATGCTCATAGTTTAAATTGTTTGCGTCTACCTGTGTCAAAATATCGGTACGTAATGTTTAGGTTAAAGTTATTCTATCTAATTCTTAAAATTAGTTTAAATATGCGTTAAATTACGTTTGATATTTTAAACGGGTATTAGAAATAATAATCGTATCGTATCGTATTATTAAATATATCTTAGATTTAATAAAAGAATAATAGAAATATTTGTCTATACTAATACTTATTCCTTGCTAAGTTTAATTTCGTGTAAAAAACCAACACATTTCATTTAAAATTTTACTAGTTTTACTCAAAGACCGCAAAACGCTTGATAGTAAAAACCTAATAAAATTATACATAATTATATTTATATAAAATTAATAATTTATATATAAATACTACGTATCAAATAAAAAATATGACCTGTACTATACTCAAGCTTTATGGACGTATGCGTAATCGAAGTATGATTTAATAATGTGGTGGACATATTCATTTTAGAACGTGATTGACCGTGTGGGTACAGAGCGTGACAAAGGATTTTTTTATAAAGAAGCTTTGGTCGAAGAAATTAAGAAACAGAAATACTCTGAAAATTTTATTGTAAGACTCAAGTAAAAAGGCATTCCATAAATTGGCAACAAAAAGAGGTGGCCACCAAAAGATCAATGGAGAGATTTGTGGGATATTGAGTTTTCCCTTGAAAGCCGTGTAACAATGTTTTTGACATGGGTCGGAACGGACATCGGTTAAGAGTGCTTTTGAGCGGCCAATATTAAGTTCACTGCTTGATTGAGTTTGCCAAAAATTATGGTAAAACCCTCTGAAATCTTTTCACGAAGTTTAATTAAGGGATTTTTGTAATAAATTCTGGCTACAAATGTGACTTTCCACTCTGGCATGTTGTTTTGGTTTTCCTTAAAGGATCCTATGTACAGCATAAACAAAACGAAGCTTAGAACAAGTTGAGGGCCTACATATAAATGAGTTTTATGTTTGTTGCAGAGTTCGATTGTATGGAGAAGACCGTGAATTGGTAAGTAGATAAACTCTTGGACAGTTAACTAAATAATGCAAAGGACGAGTAACTGTCCCTTCGAACTAGATGTGACGTATGAACCTTCAAAGTAAATACATCCATCGAGACAGTGAAGCTGAAAAAATTACGCAATATGTTTAGCATTTTTATATTGGAATAAATATATTAAGCGGTTTTTTTTCCTGGTCTATTGGGTAAATAGTATTTTTCTTACACAGGTGTCCATGTTCCTTTGTTTTCAGTAGGTCATTAGCTCCAAATAAACATACTTTTGACACGGTTGCAGTTATTATACTGCTACGAAAATTACAGCACAAAAGGTATCCTATCTATAATAATCCTAAAAGCCTATGTCAAAATATTTCCAGAATGTTCCTTGACGGCTCTTCTCAAATGTCTGATAAATCCACGTAAATACTTGATCTAATATTAGATTTTGTAATTGTAAAATCGCTATCCTGTGGTTTTCGCAGCTGCAAAATTTGGTATAATACTCGTCAAATATGTCCTTGTAACAACCAGAATAGACATTTCGTACGGAGTAAGCTTCAAGCCCAAGAAAGAACAGATTATTTTTCGCATACCCTAGAGGTCACTTTGGCGGAGCTGTGGGTAAAAGCTACTATGCCATATTGTTAATGACTCTTCATTATAAATAGAATAATAATCTGCAAATCTCTGTACGAGTGTCTAAACCGAATTCATTATCAGGAGTCGCAGTCCAAATTGACACGACTTATCCAATCAGTGAAGCACGCTCTATGGTTTCTTGGTACGTTGTCACCAATAATGTTAATCACAGGACCACTGAAATCACTACTGACGCTAATTAGGATTTTAATTAAAATGAAACTTAAATACAAATTATTTCGTTGGTCCACTTCATTTAAATGTTATTTTTCAAAAGTTCTAAAACAGTGTTCGTCATAAATTATTTTGTATAAAACGGGCAATGTTTTTTACGGACGCACGCCACCCCAATAGAAAAATATTGCACGAATCTTGCTTATAAAAATAAATTCAATCTTGTTAAGCGTGATTTGGTTATATTTTATTCGCTTGTGAAAATAATCATGTTTTCGTACTTGTGACGTAAATTCTCATTTTTATTGATGAAGCTTTGAAGTCTTAGTTTCGAATCCAAGCGATGAAAGTTATTCAATAAAAATTGTTTTAATTTAGTTCGGGACGTGAACTAATAATTAAAGTATATTTTTTAATATAAGTAAATAAAATGTTTATACAATAAAAATCATAAAATTTTTACAAGAGAATAAAAATAAATCACTTTGCGGAACACGGCAAAATAAATTCTCGTTCTTGGTAGGATATTGAACATGGACCTACTCAGATATTCAAACGAGCCCATCAATTTTGTCAGGAACAAGAAAGGCCTACAAATCGACGTGGATGCGATAGGAATGTATGAGATAGCGGCCGGAGATTATTTATCGTGGCTCAAGTATTGTGTGATTTAGTGCACAGAATTCCTTTCAGTCAAGACATTTTATAAGTTGGTTTGAACATTGTGGGACACCGGCTTGTACTGTGTTCATTATTTACATATTTCCAATAGCAAATTGATACTTTTTGTATTATTGTATTTATTGTAGTGTTGTGCGTGTCCGGGATACTTCAGGGATGATGAAATCAAAATGTACTTTTAGATAAATGTAAAGTTTATATTTGAGTTCCACAATACTTTGTTTATAATTAACTAGGTACTATGTATACGTTGAGGCAGGGCGGTGTACTGTAGACGACTGGCGAGCCGTCCGCTCGCAATCTACTTATTCGACAAAACTGCAACTTTGCAAATTGTATAACTAAGTCGCTACATCACACCCCCCCTTTCTCAAAAAAATTTGTTACAAAAAAATTTTTTAAACTCTAAACTATTTGTCATTAAAACTACATACTCTATAATTAATAATACATGCAAGTCCCTAAGCTTACACCGTTGCTTACGATAACAATTTGTCCTATCAGCATTCCAACAACTGAATGCTGCCTATTGTTGAACTTGCCGCTACAAATACTTTGCGTGCCTTATCTGCGTAATCCTATCCTAATGTTCGCGGTCACCTCATCGCCTCGGCTCCGTGCCGACTTAAAAATATCCTTATGGATATGACATAAATATTATATAACTAAGGGTAGTTGCCATAACCTCCGCTCTGCAATATTCAAATAACACCACAAGGGTCGGCAGCGTTGGTTATGGCAACGCCGTTCAATGATAAAAAATAATATAATGTTAAACAACATACAAAATCTTAAAAACGAAGGTTAACAGGCAGCTAACAGATTTTATTAATACACATTACTTACTGACTATAACTTTTGCACATTTCACACATAACGCGTTGTTAAACGTATCCCGTGTTGGTTGCGGTAGGTGTTTGGTTACCCGTTGTACCGAGTTGCCCTTGTAACGTTGCTCCTGACAGAATCAATGGCACCTCCCTTCTTAGCCAATCTCTCGCGTGGCCCACGCAACCCCTCTTGATAGCATAACATAATAGCAGACTCAATATTACAGCGATGACTATGAGTACTATTCCGAAATAGTTCAACTTGCTTTCCAACTGTTGTCCTGCTACTACCTGGGCCTGAGCCATGCTTACGTACTCCTTATTCTGGTAATTACCCATTTCAAACTTGAAATAAGGAATGCACGTGAAAACTATCTAAGTGATTGTAGTGAAATGTACAAAAATTACTAACAACATTCTATTCACCTACACTATTTTGTCATGTGAGCAGAAATCGCACCGGTTGCTTAATTACCCTACCACAGCGTGTGGTTTTAGCCATAGGCGGTAGCGGTTTTTGTTCGTTATAATTTGTATCTATTTCGTCTTTACCGCTACTATAACTATCTTCCAACATGTTTTCTTCGTTCAATATATACGCGGGTTTTAATCTGTCTATCGAGATGGTTGATTGACGGTCGCCTATTTGTATGTAAAATGTTTTTTTACCTCTATTAATTACTTTATATGGGCCGCTATACGCTGGTGTTAACGGTCTTTTTACCATATCGTTTCTAATAAAAACGTGAGAACATGAATTTAAATCTTTGTGAATAAATATTTTCCGCGAATCGCTACTCTCTCTTGCCTGAGGTCGCATACTATTTATAATATTCTGAAGCCTGCTTACAAACGTGGGTAAATGATCTACTTTAGGTTTCTCGATTTCGCAATAAAAATCGCCCGGTAAACGCATTGTGTGTCCTAATACTAATTCCGCTGAGCTTACGTTTTCGTCACTTTTGCAAACCGCACGAAGTCCTAATAATACTGTCGGTAGTTCATCGACCCATGAACTATTGTCCTGCAATCTAGCCTTAATTGCTACCTTAAGGGAACGATGCATTCTTTCTACCATGCCGTTTGCCTGCGGATGATAAGCTGTTGTGCGAGTCTTTTTTATACCTAATATATTTAATAAACTACTAAAAACTTCGCTCTCGAATTGCCTTCCCTGATCACTCGTTATAGTTAGCGGGCACCCGAACCTGCATATCCATCCTTCATAGATGGCCTTAGCTACTGTCTCCGCGGTGATGTCTGTAACCGGAATCGCTTCCGGCCAACGAGTGAACCTGTCTACTATGGTAACGCAATATCGATAGCCTTCTTGCGATGTAGGCAAAGGTCCAACTATATCTACATGTAAGTGTTCAAATCTATCTGTTAAAGGAAAACTGCCTAAGTTAGAGACTGTATGTCGCTGTACCTTTACTTTTTGACAATGAATACAAGACCTAGCCCACTTTGTTACATCTTTGTTCATTTCTGGCCAAAAGAAACGCCGTGTTATCATTTTACGTGTGGCTCTTATTCCGGGGTGGCTTATGTTATGTACTGTATCGAAAGCTAATTTACGAAATTTGTGTGGAAGGTATGGTCTTACCTGCTTATCTTTAATATTACAATAAATTGTTTTATTACACAACGGTGAATGAATTTGTTTTAATACAGTGTTACCTTGTGATTCTGCTAACATACGCGCCATTTGATCGTCTGTTTCCTGTGCTCGCGCAACTTCGTCGAAGTCGATAACCGTTGGACAAACAACGGACTCTACTCGTGATAACGCGTCAGCAACCGCGTTCTCGCTACCGTTGACGTATTGTATGTCGCTCGTAAATTCGCTGATATACAATAACTGCCTTGTGCGCCGCGGTGTTTCTCGATCGGTACCTATTTTAGAAAAAGCATATGTTAATGGTTTATGGTCGGTCAGTATGGTAAACTCTCGACCTTCAATCATGTTCCTAAAATGTACAATAGCTAAATAAACTGCTAATAATTCCCGATCATACGTGCTGTATTTCTGCTGGGCTTCTGATAATTTCTTAGAAAAATAACCTAAAGGCTTCCTTTGACCAGCGACCTCTTGCTGTAGTACTGCGCCTACACATGTATTCGATGCGTCACACATTAGAGACAATCTACCACTGTCTCCGGGATGTGCCAGCGTAACGGCGCTTTTTAGGCTTACCTTACACTGTTCGAAAGCCGCTATAGCCTTATCGTCCCAAGCTATTTTAGACTTATCCTTTTTCTTGGCCCCATGCAAAAATTTGTTCAGCTCGCACTGATGTTCAGCCGCCTGCTTCAAATGTAGCCTATAAAAATTAACCATGCCCAGAAATCGTCTCAACTGTTCGACGTTTTCTGGTCGCGGATAGTCCTGTATAGCCTCTATTTTTGCTTTCAAGGGCTTAATCCCTTCCGAGCTAACCTGATAGCCTAAAAATTCAATTTCTTGCTTCCCAAAACAACATTTTGACAAGTTAATAGTTATTCCAAATTGTTCGAACTTGCTAAAAACGAGTCTTAAATGCTTATGAAGTAAGTCAGTATTGGTACTTGCTATTATGATGTCATCTATGTAACAGAATAAATACGAACAGTCCTCTTTGTTTACTCCCATCAAGTACTCTAAACCTTGTAGGACCGTATTATTCATAAACCTTTGAAACGTTTGCGCCGCATTACGCAAACCGAATGACATCCTAGGGAACTCGAACAGTCCAAACGGTGTGATTATGGCTGTTTTCTCGACGTCTTGCGGTGCTACACAAATATTATGATAGGCTCTGTTAATATCTAAACGGGCAAAGATTTTCTTACCTGCTAAACCATAGGTGAAGTCCTGCAGTCTCGGGATCGGGTACCTGTCCGGCTTCGTGATCGCGTTGAGTGCACGATAGTCGCCACAGGGTCTGATCTGCCCGTCCTTCTTGGGTACGACGTGCAACGCGCTCGCCCATGGACTCTTTGACGGCCTGCAAATACCTAAAGCCTGCATTTCCCTAAACTCTTCCTGTACAATTTTATACCTATGTGGTGGTAACGGCCTAGCACGGGTAAACACAGGAGGGCCTGTGGTCTCAATATGATGGTATGTACTATGGTTAGATAGTTCTTTGTACGAAGCTGGTTTCGTTATCTCCGGAAATTCTTCTAGTAATGACTTATACGGATTATTATTTTGAATACTTGATATGGAAAATTCGGAACATTTAACAATAGATGCTTCTCTACTTAAATTAGTAAGACCGTCAATCAACCTCTTATTATGTAAATCTACAACTAACTGATGTGCCTTTAAAAAATCCGCGCCTATAATTGGTTGTTTTACATCGCAAATAATAAATGACCATTTGTAACCTCTGCGTAAACCTAAATTTAATTCTATAGACATTACACCATATGTTTTAATTTCCGTATTATTTGCTGCGAAAAGTTTATAATTACATTCCTGTCTTTGCTTCGTTTTCACTTTACTTACAGGTATCACCGATACGTTAGCTCCCGTGTCCACCAAATACACTATGCCTGTTTTAAAGTCTTTCACGCACAGTCGGTGATTTCCTGCGGCACAGTCGTCCACCGACGCTGACTGCACCGCGTCTAGTTTTCCGCCTTCCGATGCTTCTTGGACCAATTACACGGTGATTCACACGCTCGCGCTCTGCTTCTATAACGGAAATGATGCCTGCACAGCCAGTCAGGAGAATCCGGAGTACGCCGCGTTTGACTTTTAGATCTAAAACGTTCTCGCTGCCATTGTCCGCCGCCTGCGTTTCTTGCCGGGCTTCTATGTCGCTTGATCTCGCTGATTTCTCCACGCAATTCTTTCAATTCCAGTGACAACTCTTTCAAGTGACTGGCTAAAACGTCGTTCGCATTTGTCTCCGCTGCCGACGTACTTGGCGTTATCGACGCGATCTCCCCGTTTCCCAAGGTTTCCAGAATCTTATCCGCCTTCGTGGCCAAATCTACTAGTTTGGTATCTTCGCTCATTGTCAATAGTGCGCGAACATTGGGTGGTAGCTTATTTAGCCATAGCCTTCTCAACGGTTCATCCGTTAGGTTGCATTTCTTCGCTAAAGCCGCCATTCTCCTGAGTAGCTGCGATGGTTTCTGTGTACCCAGGTCCGCTTCATGTATTAACCGTTGAAATTGTTTATCCGCACTTTCTTCGTAAACAGACAACAAACGTTTCTTTATTACCTCATATTTGCCAGTTTCCGGCGGGGCTTCGATCAGGTCGGTCACCTGCAGTAACACGTCTCTGGGCAATTTCGCAAGCACCATATCGTATTTTTGTGTATCCCCTTGCTTCTGTGGTGCCATAATCGCCTCAAACTGGGAAAACCATGAGCTCGGCAACTCCTTCCAAAATTCCGGGACTCTCATTTGCACTGTCACCATTGCTATGTCCGCGGCTGTCGCTGGAGCTGCCCCTGGAGCACCGATTCCCACTTGCGGATTCATGACGTACCGTACGCGAGGTTATATAACCTAACTTAAACTTGCACCACGCGGTTTACTACGCACCTGCCTCAATTAAAGATTGAGTCGCCTACTCTGAAGTCGGGGTCACCAGTGTTGTGCGTGTCCGGGATACTTCAGGGATGATGAAATCAAAATGTACTTTTAGATAAATGTAAAGTTTATATTTGAGTTCCACAATACTTTGTTTATAATTAACTAGGTACTATGTATACGTTGAGGCAGGGCGGTGTACTGTAGACGACTGGCGAGCCGTCCGCTCGCAATCTACTTATTCGATAAAACTGCAACTTTGCAAATTGTATAACTAAGTCGCTACAATTGTACCTTTAAAATTTAACTATTTGTATAACAAAGAAAATTCGTTTGATTTAGGCACACTCCGTTTTAGATGAGTTATAAAATAAATCATATCAGCATAATAATATATTTACGAAATATAAAAAAAAAAAATCTATATTAAAATTACTGAATTGCCACGATTTGTCACGATACCACTATTTTGACAAAGAATAGTTTGTATGACATTTTAAAATATTACAATGGCGTACCGTAGCAAATGATAGCAAGCTACGTCTGTGACTACGGCGTAGCACGTAGCCATGTCACGTGAAAGAACTCAACATTTCATTTCAAGTATCCGATTTCCACTTTATGGTATACAAAAGGTCTTTGGAGCGAGAGCGCTACGTTAAATCTTTTGAAAACCTTCAACTGTAAGCACTTTATAAGTACTTTCATACTTTTTATTACAATAAAATTCAATTTTAACAATGGTACTGACACCGATTTGTATCCCAACAATATCTTAAACAAAAATTAATATGAAAATAGATAAATTCAAAAACTTTGTCGTTGCTTGTACAAAGGCCTTGCGGAAGCTTAAACAAATATGGAAAAGTGATTAATGGTTTTATATCACATGAATAAACACTAAATTTTGATTTAATATATTTATCTATACTATATATAATATTATAAAGCTGAAGAATTTGTTTGTTTGTTTGTTTGAACGCGCTAATCTCAAAAACTACAGATTCGAATTGAAAAATTAATTTTGTATTGGATAGTCCGTTTATTGAGGAAGGCTATAGGCTATATAACATCACGCTACGACCAATAGGAGCGGATCATAAATGAAAAATGTTGCAAAAATGAAAAACCGTTGAAACCAAAACACGCGAACAAAGTCGCGGGGGACAGCTAGTATAATATAAATTTATTGTTCAAAAAACCTTTCTATATTACTTAGAAGTCCATCAAAATGTATTTTTAATATGAAAAGATCCCATTTCCACTCATTTCACAGTTGACAATCACATTTGGGTGTCATGAATCCTTGAGGGCTTCGTTTATATTTCGTTTTCTTGGGAACAAAAATATTTTCTCTAACGCGAAGCTAAAAGCAACCGAGTAACAAACACGACTTGATGCTTTTAGCGATATCATGTTATACGTTGTAATTATTTAGGTAATGGCTTCGTTAAATAGATCTTTTTACTTAAGACTGCAATTTAAGTAGTAATTATTTATTACAAGAGTTCATGTAACCGGTAAACCCTAAAGTTGCCTCTAAATTAATTCCAAATAAATTTTCTAATACTTATTTTCGTCATTATTGTTTTATATCAGTAGATTGTTTTTCAGGCTGGAAGTCAACCCCAACATAGGGAAAAGGATAAGCAGAAGGAGAGTATGTTATTTTTAGTTACCAATTTGTTTACAAATCAATATGATTTAACATATGTCTAGGTATGTTGTTGTACTTCTGATAAATAATTTTTATGTGTTTAGTTTTACGGAACTCATTAAAATGTAATTAAAACGTATTAGTAAAAAAGTGGACTTTTTACTTTGTTATTAACACTTTTTACTCGATCACGATTTAGTAATCTGTTGTCGCTAAAATGTTTAAATCAATAATTTGTACATACCTATAATATTTATTCACTGCCGAAGCACATCAATTACATTGTCACAACCGAATGATGTGACGGACGCAAAAGTTACTCTTAAAAAGATCGATCACCCCGCTTTGAATCAGCCTTATGTAGTTACAACGAAAAAAGAAATCTTTTATAAACACAAAAAACAAGTATAACATTAAACAAGAAATATAAATATAAAATTCAGAGTTAGTTTAAAAATCAAGGATAAGTCTCAAACAATTGCGGAACATGGGGGTGATTTGGGTAACCCTAAGTGTCCTCTATCACTGGGCTCGTCGATACTTTCTGTGACACCCTGTATATATACTACTGACCTATACTTTCGGTATCATTGTGGATATGTTGAAGGTCAAGATTATGTGGTCGATAGTGTCCTTTATATTAATGCGGCGTTAGTGTCAATACTCGTCATTGTGACAAATAAACACCGAATCTTGAACGGCCACTATGCTTATTCCCGAGCCAATTGTTGGATCCAAAAGCCGATAGTCGTTGGACTTTGCATAAATTTAATCGACCAATAGAAGATCATAGTGCTTTGCATATCAGAACAACGACTGTGTTTTGTTTTCATTTTAAAATCTATTAAAAAAACCAGAACATTTCCAAAATGTAGTAATACTGTCTGTGTTATGTCGTGTAGTTCTGTCATCAAAGATAGTTGTGGAACTAAAACTATTTATCTCTATCTCTCTCAAACTTGGTATGAATTACGCCACCTAAAATTGTTATGTTCAACAGAACACAGAAACCCTTGGGGCATAGACGCGTTGAAATAGTATAACCCATTTTTTTATTAAGCTACATTATAACGAGATATATTATAGCACGATAAGGATTATTATTCTAAATTATTAACCACATTTTCAGGGTAAATGTCAGGTCAGGTACACGATTGTGCAATTTATCGTAAAATGTTTTATTACCCGCCGCGGGGACCCGTCCCGCCTCCTGTTTTGCCGTTTATCGTACAGTTGATGTAACATCAGTGCACAAATGACTTACGATTAACAACCTTGTTGCTTTGAAATAGAGACGCTGTGAAAGTGATAATATTATCAATGATAATATGCTGTCTACTGTACGCATATTTTACTGAATACAAAAAAAATAATAGGATTACTTGCGTTCAATTTATTAACCATTCAACCTCATTTTTATGTGTCTAAATGTGTGTTTTGTTTTTACACTTGTTTAAAAAACATGTGGAAATAAATCGAAAAGGTTTAAGGACCATTCTGATAAGTATATATCATATATTATCCTAAGTATAAATCTTATTATATATATGAAAGTAATCCCTATATTTTTACGGCGCACTACTTCAGAGCGCTAAGTGATCTTGACACCCTTCATTACTAAGTTAATTATACCCCACGGTAAAATGATACCACAAACGGTTCATATTCCAATTCATAGTAGATAATATAAGTACTTAAAATGTTACTTAAAACTTAATTGGGTGGAGCCGAAGTTGCCCGAATATAGCCGAAGTTATCCGAAGTTTAACGATTGTTCCACAGAAGCTGACACAAAATTATCGACGGATAATGAAATTTGAAGGTATTTACGATATTCGGGTTACGGGGTGTTAATTTTCATGGTTTGTTTTATAATCGAATACCAAGCTTGACTTTGTACTTAACCTTCAAACCTATTTACTTTAAAACGTATATACTAAACAATAGAAAAAAAGTGATAATTTATTAAAATACTTAATATTTTAGTAGTATATGTATTGTATGTAGGTAAAAGCACACATTGTGTACATACAGTGTGGACACACTAAAGCCTTTCTTAAACTATATCATCAGTGAATCTAAGGGAATGGCATACGAATAAGTAGGACGCATTTTAAAATAAAAAATCCATTAGTATTTTTTATTAAAAAATAAGTTAAAAACAGTTTATAAGAGTAATAAGGGTAATGTTATTTCACAAGTTAATCCTATTAAATATTACGCAATTATTTCGCTAGCAAAATGTTCTCGCCCGATCCTGATTAATATTTTCCAGTAACGACCGGGGTTACAAAATATTTTGCAGCTAAAGTGATTACTAGAGATAACCTTGTTTCACTGCAAGCGACTACTCAATTACAGGATTTGGTGTATTGGCGGCCATCGGTTTTCCTTTACAGAATAAACTCTATCGCATCTAAATTATGCCTATATGAAGTATTTAGCAAAAATGACATTTAAATATACAACCAGAAATCATATTTGGCGATAGTCGTGAAAATTACAAGATGTTTTTATATTGAATTTAAACATGTAGTAGTGTATCTACTTTAAACAATTTTTTTGAACCAAGTATACACGTACATTAATTTTACGAAATTCATGGATTAGTTTGAAATTAAACATAAAAAATTAATAAAATTCACCGATCAACAACAATCCCTACTAATATTATAAATGCGAAATTAACTCTGTCTGTCTGTCTGTCGCACTTTCAAGCTAAAATTATTGAACCGATTAAAATGAAATTTGGTACACAGATAGTCTGAGACAGAGCCTGAGAAAGGACATAAGCTACTTTTTGCCGCGATAGCCGACATCCACGCGGACAGAACCGCGAGAAACAGCTAGTTCCAAATAATTAAAGAACCGTGGTTTAAAAATGACATTTGTAAAACGCAAACGTGCTCGCTAACATTACAAGCCCGTAACAGCTCGCTCATCAAAAACAGCCGACATAATAATCTTGTGGATTTTGCGGGCGTTAGTGAGCTACAGCAAATATATTTGCATATAAAAGTTTCAGCAGTTTTCACACGCTGTGTAGGTAAACATGAACGATTACTTACAATACTCACATTGCGTCATCCCATCGTTATTTGTGAACATACTTTCAGTATCGCACTTTTGTTGCGAGACTACTGCTATCATAGAAAGAAGAAAAGAAAGAAAAAACATTTATTTGCCACAACTGCAACGCATAAAACTATGCACAAAAAAACAAAAGGGTACACCCGTGCAAAACGCTCAGCATATGCTATGGTTCATGCTAGATGCCTGGCCTCAGCGCTGATTTTCAGATCACCATTTGTTATCACTCTTTGTAGATACCATTCTTTGCAATACATAGCTGTGTCAATCTCACCAATACCCGACGATCATTATTAATTAGAGATAAATCCATTGAAGATTAAATTCAATCCCCGTGACTATTATTGAATTCGTGAACAGTTTAACTTAAAATTAGACCCAAAACAAGCGACAATCGCTATTGGGAAAACAAAACATTAATCACGTATGTATCTTCAGTGTTATTATTAATTCATTACGAGTATTGAATATTCTATAGCTTGTAGGTACATCCTGTTTTCCCGTATGTAACTGGGACGAGAGTAGGTCAAGTTGCATACGGCCTAAACTTGTTATCGGAAACTAATGCAGTTCCTGTATTAGGTCAAGAACAGCCTGGCCTGTAACTATCAGTATTCTATGGATACCTGTATCGATTTGTTATTGAAGTTTACTGGAAAAGGACTTATATGCTTACGAGATTGGGCGAATTCTAGATCAAACATAAACGTGTTAAAATTTGTTTAGAGATGTAGCTTCGCCAACAGGTAAGCAGATTATTTGATCGTAATAAAGAAGCTACGCTGACCATTAGGTCATTAATAATTATGACAATAAGTTCAGTTAAAAGAAAACAAAACAAAATTACCTACAAATAGTGACAGCTGACAATCATTTAATATAACGTATATTATTCTACAAAATAAAGTTCTGTAATAAATGTGAAAAGTAAACTAGTTTATTTGTCTATAAATATTTAAGTTACCCTGTAATATTGAACAAGTCTCCACTCTAAATTCTCGAAACCACTTAAAAGGGTCGTCTTATATTTTCCAAACTTGATCTTATTGAAGAGGTTTTTAAATAACCGCAGTCAATAGACTTCCCGGAGAACATTTATTTTATAGGTAAAGCTCTAGGCGATTTTTATAAGATTTAAAAGAGTTTCGCAGCAAATCCTTCCTTAAGAGATTTACGAGGTATTCCATCGAATTGGAAACCATTTCGAGAAAGGCCCGCGGATCATTTTTCAATAATCTTTGGATTGCGCGGCCCCAGGTGCGAAGTATAGCTACTGGTGACAATATTTTTGGGGCTGATTACTATTTAGTAAAGTGTTTTACCTCATAAAATAAAACAAATATATTTAATGTAAAGTAAACTGTATTTTGCCACTACAAACTTTCACAACTGGCCACAACAAAACCGGACAATGCGAATCGCGCATAAAGGATTCCGTGCCATCATTTTTATTAGTACCACTTAATGATGCTGATAACACAAATCTGTTTACACACCATAGGCAAAACAAGATAAATGATATTAACAAATTTAAAATACAATATATCGGTGTTGCGTCAGGATCATTATAAACTACTGGAACTTATACAGCAGCAGTTTGCAACATACAATTTTTTAATAATTATCTTATGCACGATATAATAATTTCTAACAAATATTTATTACAAATTAAATCTGTCTACTTTATTTATCACGATAGTAGAAAATGTTGATGTTTTAACCATCAAATATTTTATATGAAACGGTTTTATTTGTATTACTCGGTTATAATATTACAAATAATTTAATTTGCATAAAAATTACAAGGAAAAAAACAACACAGCTTAATACGTCCGACGTTTTAGAAGAATGAGCTGTCCGACCAAATTGAATTCTCGGAGTAAGACAAAAATATATTGAAATATTCTACAATTTGTTATATTCTTTGTTTATTAACGTTAAGCTTTCCAAGGCCGTATTATCATAAATTGAATCTTTGATGAAAACATAATGTAAATATTTTACGTAAATTAATACACGCACACATTTACCAAATTAATTTCTATACACATCTTTTGAGTTCCATATTTCTTCCTTCTTATATTAATTCCTTCAGAAAATATAGGCTTTTATGTAAAGTAAATATTTTCTATGGGCGAGATTTGAGATACTTTAGAACGCGGGCTTCACAAAGCTGACCATAAAGAATTATATCTTTTGAGCAACATAAATTTAATACTTCATAGGCACCTTAAAACCTTAGATTCCTATGTAACTAATTGTAAGAAGTATTTAATGCATAAATAAAGTGAATACAAATAACAGTGCTGGTACAAAAACATCTTTAGAATATTTAATTAATTAAGTTGTGGGGAAACTCCATTGAACTTATTTTTAATTACCGACAATGCTGGAGTTTGTACAGAGGAATCCTTTCAAAAATTTGTAATTTTTCGCAAACACGTGCAAGGTTTAATTTCCCTTACCGATCTTTAAAAATGACTGTTATTACTGAACTTAGTGGTAGGTATAATTATGAAGGAAATGGAATCGTATGAACGTAAAAGATAGCTTTAACGAATAGTAAATAGACAAATGAAATGGGATGAGATGCAAAGCAAACATGTGGAAAATCGATCGTACAGTAGTAAAAAGCGAAATTGAATGTTTCTTCAGTCAATTTTTTTGTTATTTCCCCTTAATTTTTCAGATTCAATAAAACATCAGAGTCTTTTGTGTATACTTGTGATTTGAAAATTAATAATATGTAGTGCATTGTTTAACATTATCATCTCCTCCTTACAAAATTCTTCAGAAACTAATTTCACCGTGTTTACAAAGTGTCTTCACATAAATACTGGCACACACTTCGCTCAATTTCCTCCCTTCCACTGGGTTACAACTTTCACCTGTCAATTCGTTAACCGGACTACAATTCTAACGTCAGAATGTTTGATTAAATTGTATCTCTTGGTTTGCATTCGTAAGATTCAGATGTAATTTGAATGTTTTGATTTATCAGCGTTAGTCAATATACTGAAATACCAAATTCCTTTGAGTTGAAAGAGTTTATGTTTGTCTGGTGCAAGTAATCTCATGACATTTTTATCTACAAGCAAGAGAAAGTAATAAATTGATTCAATTTACTTACAATTTATAAACGATTCTGTTCTAAAAGCGTTCCGATGTAAAATCATGTTTAAATTTTAAATGAAATATATATCGAAGCAAAATAAATAATGTACATTGTACTCGACATGTAACCAATTTGCATTTCGATTCCAAAAGATCGTTTTCATTTTAAAAATAAAAACTTGAAAGAGACTTTAGCCTTAAATTTTAGTAGTTTTGTACAGTATTATGTATAAACAACATTCATAGTCTGTTTTTCTTAAATATTAGTCAGATGTAATCTGCCATATTGAATTGGTATTTTCTCACATACACGAATAATTTTGTAATTTCGGACAGTGATATGATGTAAATCATTGAGCAGATGATTGATATTGTCGAAGCAATCGGAAGACAATGTCCAGATCCTTTACTGCTCCTGATGGGGTGGCGAGAAAGAGGCCTGTGACCAATAGCGAGATGGATTAAGATTGATTAGACAGCGCAGATAGGGAATGCCGCCATGTGCAATACGTTACACACAAGTGACTCTAGCGTTAATTTTGATACAAACAAAATGGTTTATACTTATAAAAAAAAATTGGTTTATACTTGTTCCACTTTTATTAATGGTAAACAAACTTTTGTTACTGAAAATATTTCGACATAAGGTTTCCTTATGTTGCACATTAAAAACAGTGGCACTCCGGGAATTCCAACATAAGTAAAAACTTGAACAATTACAATATATATGTAGAAATGGATTATTCCGAACCTGAACCGACTTATATACAGATTAGAAGTATCGCGAGTTCAATTGTATTTTCCCATCTCAAAAAATGCCCAACGCGCCTAAAAATTTTTCACTTCAATAACCATTCTGCAAGTCTATGCATTTAACATCATCATCCAGTCTTTTTTATCCCACTGATGGGCGCAGGCATCTCTTTTCATGAGTGCCATTCTCTCCGGCCCTGTGTTATTCTCATCCGGATTCGAACTGAAGCTTTTGGTTTTTTGTCGACCCATCTTGTCTGCACAGACACCCGTAATGCACATTACGTAAGTATTCTTATTTACGCTCCAAATAAAGTAAAGCAAGGCTATTTACAAAGGTTTGCTCTGCTTTATGATGCACTTAAAAGCCAATTTCATCAACCTGGATTTAAATCTACCTGAATTTTTATTTTGTATTTTTATTTAAATAAAAAATAACATAAATTACCGCTGTGACATGTCTTTGTGACGATAGCATACTGCAATATTTACAAAGTGTAATTTTATATATCCAACACAAACCGCGTTCAAAACATTCACACCACAATAAAAAGAAAATAAACCTCATATCTGCAATTCTAACAATACACGTATCAGCATGATCATAACCTTTCCAAGCAACACAACGCGTTATTTCGTTGAAAAATATGTAAAAAAAAACAAGGTGCCTTCTCAGTAAAGTGGTTACCCTTGTCAACGCGAAAGAAAACGACAAGTACTTCCGAGTGCCTGATAGCTGGTATAAAAAACCTTCACTTATATTGAAGCTTCAATAGTGACGTGTATTTATTTATATTCGTGATACGCAGACTAGGTTCCAACCTTCCCAGAATATTTTACAAAGAGCTTTGAAAAAATCTAACGTCATTTTCCGAGAAATAAAATTTTTGATAGACGTCTTCAATAAAACTATTTGTTCCATTACATTGGATTTTCATATTCATTGATGGATACTATGACATCGGTTAGCCCAATGCTAACCGATCTCATAGTATTCAGATAAGTTTAAATCGGATTATTTTTGATAAAATAATACATTTTAAGCAATTTTAAGTATAATACCTAGTCTTAGTAAAAAACTTGAAAAAACATCTCTGTTTAAAAATAAAGTTTCTATTTGTTTTTTTATTAGCGATATTAATCGGTATACCCGTATACCTATTTAAGCATTAAAAAACTAAGTAACGCTCCCACATGTTTCTTGCGGTGTAGACTCAGCTGGCATTGTTGCTGCAAGTTTAAAATGCAAAAGATTTCAAACAAAGTCTGATGCTGTAAATTGTGGCTACCCACTTACCGCAACGGTGCCCAGTGTCGAGGAAAAAAGCATCTTATTGTCGCTTTTGCAACAGACTTTACAATTCAGAAGTATTAAGAATCTTTTTCTTTCCTTCGTTCATAAAACCATCTACCATCGAGTACTTAAAAATAAATAAAATATTCCTGTAGTAAGCCTAAGCAGGTATTTTAGGATTTACTCGAGCGCGGCAGAATGACATAAGGGGCGCACATATATAAATAAAAACTTGAAAAATATCTTTCAAGTATCTCATCAAGTACCTACCACATAATTTAGTTGATCTACAAAAATAATGTTCAGGTTCACCGTGTCCGCACGCACAAAGTATAATGTACACGACATTGTTCCAAATTTGTATAATTACATTCATAATACTTTTACACCATATTTTATCCAAACCGTCATCATTTCAACCCCATGTAAAGCTACACATTCTTTCATAGAGCCGAAAGTGCTTTACTTAATAATTATGATCGTAATCTTTTTATGAGGGGCTCTATTCAGCCGGGCACATACCAGTGGTACAACACCTTTAAACATTCCCTGTGTGACCTCCATATAATTCTGCAAGTTAAATTTCTATGACGAGGGTCGGAGTTCAGAAATTTCGTAAGCAAATTATTAGGGACCGTCCCGGCATTTTATAATTGTAACGTTGGTAATATTTCATAGTCTGAAGGTTGCTATTGGTTTTGGCTTATTATGGCTGTTTCATCATGGACAGATAATTACAGTTGTTATAATTAGGTAGGAAGCAGGCACTGTTTTTGTGTCGGTACTAAATTACATCTAACGTTACTTACTACATCATATCTTTCATACTTATTTCGCGTACAATATGATGGTCTTTGTGGCATTTTTTTTAGAAACCACTATTTACATATTAAAAAGATGTCTAAGGTATTTTGTTTCATTAGTCTACGCACTAGCTTTAAATTCAATAAAATTTTATCTTACCACGTTAAATGCAGAACGGAAAAAGTTTTGAACGAGAAATATATATTCCTTAATAGTTGCACCGTGATATTCGTTTCGATATCCGAATGTGATTCAAGATATATCTCAACCGATTTATTTAAAAATCTTCGTGTAAGCTAAAAATTTATCACACCAATCTTCGCAAAGGATTTTCATTGCTCCCTGGTCGTACTAGATAGAAACAGTGACTTCAATGTTAACCTGTTCAAGCTTATTAAATTTTTATTTGTTAAATAGTTTAAGTACTAACAAATATAAATTTTAAAAAGGATAAAATAAGGTACGACACAAGTTTTGATTTCAGAGTTTTATCTATATCTATACTAATAATAAAAAGAGGAAAGATTTGTATGTATGTATGTATGTAACGAATAAACTGAAAAACTAATGGGCCGATTTCAAAAATTCTTTCAGCATTTGAATGCTGAAATATTTTTAGATAAATAAATGGCCACCCGTGCGGTATCGGTTCGGGCCGCTAGTTTCTTATTAATTTTTATATTGGAATAAAAATATGATCTCCAGTTGAAATTTACTTAAACTACAAATAAGCCTTAATATAAGGCATTAATAAATTATGGTGACTTAAATCAAGTTTCTCAGTAACTGTGTCCGTAACCACTAAATCATAATTAAAGGAAAACCCTTAGAATGCGTGTCGTGTCGAGGAGAACCTCTTTCTTCCTTTCGGGCCCTTGACCCAGCTGCCTTACGAGTAGCTCTTAAGATGTTTGGTCAAATCACTTTACCATAAAAACATTGTTTTTGTGTACAATTTTGTAAACATAATATTTTAAACTTATAGATCTCTTTAATGTTTCGAAGTGTAAAACCTAAATTATGGCATTTAACAATTATTTTAAATGTTTATTAGTTTTAACACAGGAGGTATTCTACTAAACTGCTATTACCCATTCTCTTCTAAATCGATAAGCTAAGTTAATAACAGTTAATCAGATAGGATTACGAACAATGCATTCATGCACAAAAAATAAATTATTAATTAGAAATATTCGACTGCACGGATAGCCGAGTGGTATATGTCACGCCAATAGGGATGTTTCCTGGGTATGAAAAGTTAAAATCTATTTAGTCCGTCAGTTAGATAATAAAAAAATATTAGACACGTATTTTTTCTTTTATCAAAACAATAAAAAAATACAAAGATACACCGCTTTAAAGTTTCGGAGTGGGGGCTTATGACGCTACGCCTCGCTAAAAATCGTAGCGAGGAGTGACGTCACGCGTAACTTCAGTTCTCTGTATTTTGATAATTTTTTGTTTGCAGGAAAAAAGAAAAAATACGTGTCCAATAAAATTCATTAATCTACAAGACGGACATTAAAAAAAAAATAGGAAACAGGCCCATTACCTCTGTGCGTGACGTGCTGCGGGTTCGATCCCCGCATGGTACAAGCATACTTTGTGTGACCCACAAATGCTTGTTCTAAGTCAAGGTGTTCTTTGTGAATTTGATTTGATTGTTTGTTAAACCCCTCGCGATACAAGAATTAAATTCCTTACGGTGATGGTCGTACTTTTTAATAAAAAAAAAAAACAAAAATAGAAAGTTTTTGCTAAAAAAAAAAAACTAAACAACCATTTTTGGACTCAATGAAATATAGTAGGTATATTAAAATATAGCATACTAAAACACAGCTTTTATTCAGATTTAATTATGTAAATTTGTTCTATTTTCCACGTTATTGCGTTTTCATTAGGTATCAAATACCTTATGTAGCATAATTGCATAGAATTTAGGTTAACAATAATTACACGATAATACGATATTTGAATATTAATAATTCACTCCTGCATAATACTATGTAGTGAATTTATAATAATTATGGTATAATTTTCAAAATGGTTCAGTGGTTAGCTAATTAGCATCGTGCGCTTAGGGTTTTAGGTGAAATAGGTACCTATATCATAATGTGTACTTATTCAGTGGCTATAATTTACAAAATATAATGATGAAGTATAGATTTCTGTCTTGATGCTTGACTTCAAAAACCAAATTAATTTATTTTTAACGAAATATGTTATGGAATAAATACTATAATTATTAATAATATTTATAAGTATTTATACTATAAAAAATATACTATAATATTACTATAAAAATAAGAAATTACTATTAAAATTAAGATATTTTTTATATACATACTGGATTGCTTTTCGTAGATCGGATTGCCACTTATAGGTAGGTTCGAGACAAGGCAGTCTAAGCACTAATAATAGGTAAGATGTTCTAAAATCTACACAACCAAAATTTCCACTCAGAGTTATCTCTATCTCTCTTTAGATACATTAATTTTAGGTACCTTCATTAACCGTAGAATGTTCTGGACTTTAACTAAAGAGTATATTATTAGTGGAAAGTCAAAGGCAACAGAGCGGCGTAATCAATTAAACAGTTGAAACTGAGATTGCTTCTGCTATTTGCAGCTTCCAAAACTTATATAATTAGTTTTCAATACAAAGCTAACTAAATATTTAGTTTTGATATTGAACACTTTTCAACTACGCGTTGTTTGCTTGAGTTTTTAAATGGTTTGGAAATGGTAAAATAACTTTTTTATATATTTTTTAACGTAAGAAGTTGTCCCACTGCTGGGAAAAGGGTACCACAATTAGTTTTTTTTTTACTTTCCTTTCAGTCAAGATGACATAGATTGCTGTTCTCCGAATTGTGTTGAGTAAATAATGAAATACAAATACATTTTTTTACAGAATTTTATTTGTTGGGTAAAAAACAGATATTTGCCTCGCTTTTTTAAATTTACTGTAAGTATATCTCTCAGTATAAACTATTTTATTTATAAATCGGGTAGGTACTTTTGTTTATTATCTTCAACTTTAGGAAAGTGTAAAACATTTTCTTTGTGATTTCTATGGTATTGGCGATTTTTTCCGACTTCTAAATTTGGTGATAAATATCCCATATAGGGAATAGTTGCCTAATTCATATAGATTACGATTAGGATAAATTAAGCCGAGAAAAAGGACATTTATCCTGAAAATACTTTGATTGCATCTTCCCTTCCCATGCAATCGCTCTGAGACATGCAACACTGCCCACTTATAACTAAATACTTTTAGAGTATTTAGATAAATAAATGAAATAACTTGTGAATCATCCGCGCAACTAGAGTAATTCCAATCGAGACAACTATATCCCTGGAGCAACTATCCCGGTTTTACCCTATGTCATTTAGTTAATTTAACATGATCATCGGCATCCTTTGTCCGTTTATACCAACAAACTGTGATTTCCAGTTCAACAAAGCGTGGTGAATAAATTGACTAATTAGCTCACTGTCATAATTACGATGTGGTTCTGTAGAATATATTTAATAGGTAAACATTTCCAGACAAAAGAAGTTTAAATTTTTTTCACTTAATTATTTTACAGACATAACTTAAACAGTTTTTATTAGATCGTAAATAAAAAACAAATAATTAAAATAATTAGTTTGCGTACAGCTCCCAAAATAAAATATGATTTGTGACAAAACAACAGTTAAATATTAATTAAAAAAAGGTTGGTACGCCCGCCGTCTCGCCTCGTATAATGATGTTTTGTTTTTCTCTTGGCTGAGTTAATTATTTTTATCGAAAACTTTAGAAATTTTAGGACTTATTTTACCATCATAAAATGATACAATTTAAAAACCTTTAAACCAAATGAAAAATCTGTGCATGATTTGGCCCATTTTCTTAAAGTCTGAATAATTTTATATTATACTTAACGTTACTTAGGCAACAAAATTTAATTTCTGGGATAGAGACAATTCCCTCTTCCCCTCTAGCCTTTTTCAAGCTATGTTGGGATCGGCTTCCAGTCTTACCGAATTCAGCTGAATACTTTATTTTACATGGAGCGACTGCCTATCTGACCTCCACAACCCATTTTACTGGGTACACACAGTACAATGTGATAGAGACAGAAATTGCACAGATAAAAGTAAATGAGTACCACAAACAATTCTTTCGCATTATTTGGTTTATCTTCAGGAAAACAGAAGTGACATAATACGTACAACTTGCTTAAAATCTCAACACGTAATAGCATGACTCATGTAACGATAGCCAACAAACCTTCGTACACAATTATACTGAAAACTCTTATACCAAGACAGACAGACAACGTGTCGAAATATGTTAATGGAATGATCCATCGTAAAGGAACGTTGAAATTCTTAAAGTCAGTTTAACAGCTCTGTTAACAGTCTCAAATCGCTCGTTAACTGAGGACGAAGATTTTTATTGCTGTCACACTGTTACTGTACAGTATAATACAGTACCCATATTGTCAGTCCTACATTTACATACAAATTGAAGGGACGATCGTCGCCGGTATAAGATGAAAATCACGATCTATGTAGACGTCGTTAGGACTGTATTAGTACCTATAAATCTTTATTAAAATGTACTGGAACTTTAACGCTATGTTAAGTCATTCAAACTGCTTGTCAATTCAACTGGGTTTTAGTTTTTTTAAGCATAGCCCAACACATATTATCTCGAACATAAAATAATATAAGTGTTTGTGTTCAATATTGATACAGCTAATTATCTATATTTTTATAACTAGCGGTGCCCCTCGGCTTCACCCGCGCAAAAAAGTCCCGCGCTTAAAAAGTTGTATTATTTCGCAATAATTGAGTATTTGACAAGATTTTTTTTATTTTATGTAAACAAATATATTACAAACTATGTCAAGTTGTAAAATCAGCAGATTAATTACTTTCATATTGAACTAGTTTCAAGCATTTTAATATTGCTAACTAGACAGAGACCTATAAAGAAGAGATAGAGAACATGCGTCATCTACTAACTTAAAACCTTATAACTTTTGTATTCGTGTATATTTTTTTAATGTTATTTTGCAGTTCTGCTTCAATTTAATACAATAATTAGAAATATTTGTAATAAATAAATAATTCGATAGTAATCAAATACCCAATTCTGTAAAAATCTACCGTAATGACACTTATTGGTTGTTTACCTTCAAGTCCTAGTAAAAGAACTAGTAAAGGTTATTTTATTAGCTACATAAACAACCTCGGTCTAACGTTGCCAGAGTACCAATATTGAGTGCAAATATCAGCCCGACTTGTTGCTACTGATTTGCTCAACTCCCACGGCACAGCGGGACTTGTCGGCGATATCTCAAGCTTATTACACTGTTGCTATAACTAAATCTCGTGATATCTTATCGCATCTTGCTCATTGCCTTCTACATTTAGTTTGTGAAGTAATTATTTTTTTGTTTTCTCAGAACGATGTCAAATGACGTCAGGTTTTCTAAATTTGAATTTGACACGACAGCGTCAGAATATCGACATAATTATTGTGTTTTTTTCAATGATATGTATTACATATTATATAAATATAAAAATGAGGCAGATATGTTATTACGGCTCGCAATTTGAGGACTTGAAATTACCAGCCTATAAATGTCCTAACGCTGGGCACAGGCCTCTTCTCATATAGAGAAGGAACGAGCATTGATCACTTACCCTATCTTCTTACTATTTATTAGTGCAACTTGACATCATTTTGACATATAGCAGCGCAATTAGGTTGGAACGTCGTAACTATAAAGGTAACATAGCTTGTGTATGAAATGTCATTGAATTTTGCATTTCCAAAAACTCGCAAGGTTACTAGAATAGTACTTTCATTTTGAAATTCAAAATTTGGTTCGTATAACAGTAAGGCAAGGCAGCTTTATATCCAAAAATAATACTGTTATCGGTTTTTAATCCTCTTCTATCTTGTCTAGTTGTCCGATATCCAAGTTGGGCATAGTTACTAACCTATGTAACAAGACAGGGTATTGCTATGAGACTGTCCTTCAGATTCAATCTTAATAGGATAGAACCAATATCAATTGAGGAGAGGCCAGCTGCGAAAACGGTAGCAATGCAAGCATTGACATGTGTAGATATGCATCCTTTATGTTTACATGTATCCGGAACATTGGTCGTCCTCTCGTCCCTTATGAGTTCGGTCTCAAGATTTGCTTAATATTACTTCATTGAACATACGAACTCAGTCAAACTTGAAACGTGTGACACGTTTAGGTTTGTCTGTATACAGATGATTGTATTTCAGAAATATTATGAAACTATATAGAAATCGAAATATTTATTTTTTGGGTCAATGTTGTTCTATTTTTAATTCATAAAAAAAAATATGTGACTAGTCACGTGTACTTAAATTTTAACAAAAGTTCAGTATTAACAAAAATAATATTTAATAAATAAGTTACAAAAAAAATAGGTTTAGTTCGGTTATCCATGCACATAATATACGATAATAAGAAACAAAAATAAATATTTAACATCAATAATTCAGTTATTGCATATAAAATTATCCGATTACGGGATAAACTGGAATATTTAATAGAATTCTGAGTCGAAACATATTTTCTCGGAACTTTCAACGCGCTACAAATGAATTTCATGCTCAGCTACCTTTTTCCATTACAGCAAAACTAAAAGGATTATAGTACTATGTATGTATGCATCGTGATTGTTTCGGTTCGTAAGTTCAACCCCAGGAGGTCGTGAACCCGAGTAGCCAGATTTCGAGGAAAACTCTATAACAAGATTAATAAAAGCCAATAAATTATGTCAGATTTATTATCTAGTCGTATATAAGATGTGCGTTCTTAATAGAAGGGTTTATTTTTGTAATATTATTAAGATACTTAAAAAATTGAGATGTTACCCAGGAAACTGCTAAACTCAGATGAAATTGGACCGGTCATGACTCTCACATGCCAACAGAACAACTACAGAGGGGTGGGTCCCACATGACGCTATCGCGGTAGACCAAAAAGAAGTTGAAGAGACCAACTTGACTCCTACCGAAAGGGCCTATCCTAGCTCAGGACAGAAGTGCGTGGAAGAGGAAGAAATATAAAGGCCTTTAACCTGCAGTAGGACAAGCCGGGCTAATTAGATAAAAAAATATATAATTATACAAAATTATTAAAACAACTAGCTGCCCCCCGCGACTTTGTTCGCGTGTTTTAGTTTCAACGGTTTTTCATTTTTGCAACATTTTTCATTTATGCTCTGCTCCTATTAGTCGTAGCGTGATGTTATATAGCCTATAGCCTTCCTCAATAAACGGACTATCCAATACAAAAAGAATTTTTCAATTCGAACCAGTAGTTCCTGAGATTAGCGCGTTCAAACAAACAAAAAAACAAACAAACAAACAAACAAACAAACTCTTCAGCTTTATAATATTTGTATAGATTAACAGAATTAAAATTAGTAATTGAGTAGTCATCATATTGATCAAAAGTTTCATATATTTAATACTCAAATACCGATTTAATCCATGAATACACGTACTACAACTTCGATTAATCGAACGAAATTGGGATTGATAGGTATTTGAACATAGCATTGCAAAACTATTTGTAACAGAACTATGTAGCAACACAATGCAATTTAGCGGTTAACATAAAATATTCAATCATTGAAATTAGTGGTTTTCAATTAGCAAATAATCTGTAAATTCTGCAAATAAAAAAAAAATAGGAATGTAATGTATTCAAATAATTGAAATAGACACCAAAATAATTGAACGTTGAACGCAAGTTCTGATTTGAAATGTACCCCTAAATTGTGAGCAATAAAATTAAAAAGGATTATTCTTTTGCAGAATAAAAAGACTTAATACTCTATATACCTGTTCTTCTGATCTTCGGAATATTATCTATACTAATATTATAAAGCTGAAGAGTTTGTTTGTTTGTTTGTTTGAACGCGCTAATCTCAGGAACTACTGGTTCGAATTGAAAAATTCTTTTTGTATTGGATAGTCCGTTTATTGAGGAAGGCTATAGGCTATATAACATCACGCTACGACCAATAGAAGCGGAGCATAAATGAAAAATGTTGCAAAAATGAAAAACCGTTGTAACTAAAACACGCGAACAAAGTCGCGGGGGACAGCTAGTATATTATACGTGTGTTCGTCTTCATCATTAAGAATTTAATTTGGCTATGTGTTTGTTTTAACTAATTTGCACTATTTTTTTTATGGAAGTCCTGCGCTTTTGTCATTTAAGGTATACTTTAAATAACCTTCTTCTTCGTGAAGAAATGATGTATTCGCATTATATTTTTAGTAGTCATACAAGTGCTTCGACCTTTTCTAACTACCATCTATAACACAAAATCGTATAATTTGTATCGTATAACTGTCATAAAATACATACATACACAGTTTCCACAATTCAAATAGATCAATTCTCAAAGGAGGGTTGTGTCTATAAATAAACGTAGGTAATATTGTCCTCGACTAAAATAGGTCAGCTAGTTAAAACCAAACTAAACTACATTCACAACTCTGTCAGCTAATGGTTCAAACAGATATTTTACGGGATCTCTGTCTGAAAGCAGTACGTTGAGAGTAGAACTTCAGAATGCAAAGCTTTGAGTTAGAAGTATGTTCGGACTTCTACAAAGCTTTCGTATTTCGATGGCGTAAATGAAAATGAAGGGGTAGATTTAAAAAATGTGTTTATATTTAAAAGATATGTAATTTTATTAATGTTTTAATTGTAAATAACAATAAAAATATAGGGCTGTAGAAAGACAAAAATATTTTCTCAAATTGAAGCTATTTTATATCATTCTCATACCCATTTGCATGTAGAGGTCAGATTAAATTACTAGGCGCAGCATTTACTCCGTTAATAATAACCGTAAATGTATTCATGTACATATAATAAATTATTTCTGTTCTCAGCACAAAATTATTTCTATATAACCTCTTTACTCGCTGTCTACTGAACAACGCAACTTTTTCGTTATACCCTAAAGCGAAGTAACAAAAAAGTTTTTACATGTTCCAAGAGGAATGACTAGGACCAAGGCAGGGTCATGTAAACAATGTAAACTAGGTCGCTATAGCTGTGTGCCGCGGTTGTACTCAAGAGTAATCAACGGCGGGCTTTTGAAAATTATAGGCGTAGGCCGACTCGAGGACTGATTGTTAAGTCGACTGTGTATACCACAGGTAGGTATATAATACTTAGAGCCCGATCGGTTCGACGTAATATGATTTAAAAATTAACGTTCAATTCTGCAGAAGCTCCATACTATTATAGCTTCTTCACGGTAAAATTTTAATGAATGTCGTTTTCGTATAGGTTGACCAAAAAATAATGAATGAGGGTGTACTGGCGCGTCAGCCGTCAAAGTTAAAAAAAAATATGGAATTTGACTTTTCTGACGTCACGTGTCTGACATCATGTGTTTCTGTCACCGCAACTAACACCTCTGGCGGCAAAATTGCTTACGGGCTCTCATTGCGGTCCTTTGGGCTTATTATGAACATACAATACAGAATGATCACATAAACATTTAAAAACTCAATGTTACTTTCGCGATACGTTTAAAGTCTTAAACATTTGTAATTTGTAGATTGTACGCATCTTTTTCTAGTTTGTTTCCCTAATAAAAATATATGTTTCCTCCGAACAAGCACAATGAGTAAATCTGAAAGTGACGTTCACTTTGTGTTAGTCGAACAGGTAAACATCGGATTTGATAATTGCTCCCCACACTAGTCAGCTCTCGACTCACCGCAAGTTGTCTCGTCGGTACTAAGCGTACTATACGCCAAATGCGTTGATTGATTACATTCGGCAACGGTTCGGTTTATGGCAACTTCACTGAAATACTACTATGTATTTACATTTAATAAAACAAATTATTGACGGCCGGTTTTCAAGGTGTCGCTAGCTCTGAGGTCGCGGGTTCGATCCCCGGACGGGTCGATGTAGAAAACCTCTTTTCTGCATTGTCTCGGGTCTGGTTGTGTGTGGTACCTTCGTTGCCACTGATTCCATAAAACAATGTATGTGGTTAAAAAAAAAGCAATGAATATGAAAACTACATTATTTAAACGTCATAATATAATGTAACGTTTTTTTAATTTCTTCTTCTTCTTCTTCGAGATAAATTAGTCCGCTCCTAATATAAATTTCCCACAAAGCCAGCAAAAAAATTAAGTAGCGTTTATAAGAAAGTAACAGAACACAACATTACCTTTATAAAATAAATTCGAAAATTAATATAAAAATATTAAGTTACCTTTATTTCAATTCGTTTTAATTATACCGAGTTTAATTACAATTTCATATCTGTAGAGAAGGATTTAATTATGTTCGTTTTAAAATTTCATTACACTAAAACGTACTATATGTATTCCTTCGTAATATTTGATCAGTGTACTCCGTTTAAAATGAAGCATTAATTACAATTACTCCCATATAACATTGCATTTAATTAAAATGAATTTTAGTTTATTTTATACCATGTGCTTTTACTGGCGTACTAATTATGTTATGCATAAGTGACAACTTCGAGTTAATGAGCACAAGACATAACAAAAACTTATTAAGAGTTGGCTTATTATGGAAAAAGCATTGCAACTGCATAGCTCTGTGTCACTAAAATTGTATTTAAAGTTATTCGTCTATTTTAACACAAAGAATAAAATTATGATTGAACTAAGTATCTAGAAATCCTTTTTTAAGGCAGACTAATACAAAATTAAAAAGTTCATTGAAAATTCTTAATAAAACGACGTTTGAAAATAACCTCCAGATCCAATCACGATAAAAAAAAATTGCGATCAGCAAAATTAAAAAGGCAATTCTAATATGAGCCCATCATCCCACAATATTGGGCCTATATAACGTAGGTATAATTATCATTTTCAGAGGATTTGTCCACGCGGGTAGTTATTAACGGACGACGTATTTCCATAGACGAGTGTACTTAGGACGGCATGCGGACGTCATATTGTGTTGGTTATTCTCGGGGAACAGCTGATGTGGATCGAAACTGCCGTGACATACAGACGGGGAAGAAAGACGGCTATTTTGTAATTTGTTTCGTTGTATGGCGCCAGTTTCTAATACAACGCATTCAATAATTGGAGTAGTATCTAATAGTCTGCGTATATTTATGATAATAATATCGAATGGTTTCGAAAACAAACATAAAAATGATTATTATATATAATTTATATATCTACAAAAATAAATTATATTATTCAATAAAAAAGAGAAGCTAATAATGTTGATGAAATAGTGACTTTATAACGTATACCATAGTTACAGAATTAGTTGATTGCCCAAATGTATCAAAGCCAAAGACGTCGAATATCAAATACTGTAACCAAATGCCATTCAATGTTATCATGTTCGTCTCTTTACCAAAATCCTGTGTCGCTTCCCTTTGATGTGTCGTGTACGGACTGCGTACAAGTCCGACGGGCGTTGTTTTAAACTTGTAACAGCGTGAAATCGTACGACAGGTCAGTGCGCACCGTGCACACATTATTATACCCTACGACCTAGATGTTTATGTCTCTTTATTTTGAAACTTAAATGTTAAATTCCATTTATTACCTTTGAAATATACCTATTTAGTGTGAAAGTCTGTGTTTGCAGCGTTCTACTTTTGTAAAAACTATATTTTCGGTACATAATCTGCAACAATACTCGTTAAGTCATTACAATTCTGACAACCAGCCTTACCATGGGATATTGTGTTACCCACTTAAATGGGTTGTGAAGGTCAGATAGACAGTGGCTCCATGTAAAATCAGTATTTAGCTAATTTCGGTAAGAGTAAAAGCAACAATACTGCTCGTCTTATTATAATTGTATGCTAAGTACATAAGTTCGTACAGATCCATTTTGTGGATGATTGAAAGATTCTTGAAGTTTACGTTTATTTTCAACAAGCTGTTACCCTCGGCTCCAACCGCGTGGGTGTCAGTTATCGCGACAAAAAGCCTTTGTCCTTTCTTGGAATCCCAGCTATCCCCATTCCAAGTTTCATTAAAATCGGTTCAGCGGTTTAGCCTTGAAAGCATAACAGACAATCAGAAAGAGATAGAGTCACTGAAATAAATTGTATACATTCGAACTGTAATAAATATATCTCGAGTTGAAAGTCATAGATATTGATTGACATACTTCTAGTGTACTTACATATAGTACGTAAGTTATTGAATAATATGAATGAATACAAATTGCGTGGAATTGGTATAGCATCAATGTCTAAAAGCAGACTGGGAAGCCCGTCTCTACTTACGCTTTATTGCAATCTCAGAACCTAATACCCTATTGTAAATGGTAAATGCAATATTCTATTGTATAGGGATTTACTGGTACAGAGCTAAACAATTGTATCTTCCTATTACTGTTAATACCCAGTAATGGGAAAATACAATAGGCATAAAAGCAGTTAAAATTTACGTTTAATTTATTTATACAATTTAAATGATGTAATGATAAATTTAATGTTTAAATAAATATGTGGGTAAGTAACGATTAGTAGATATGTATTTAGTTTGAGTTTGTTTTTCAATTTTTTTTTAAATAATGCAGCTTTACATTAATGCAACAGTGTTGTAAAATGTCACACACATGTTAAATGTTAAGTTTTGTTTACTATCTCATATCAGTATTAGGTACAGTAACAAACACTTACTTTAAAAGTACGACTATAGATTTCTTTCCCTAGACTAACATCAACACAAGAATATACGTCTAAGGTTACCTTCTACAAGTACAAGTTTTTGATAGTAACAACTTTAACAAGCCACTTAGAGTTCAATGACAAACTGTGACAAAACTTTACTTGCAATATTTGCGCCGATTCCCTTATACGCTAACTGAATCAAAATTAAACCATGGCTATCTTTTACTACCATACAGCGTAAGAAAAAGACGGTAATAGATAACAACTAACTTGGTAATGTTAAACCAGTTCGCTTTGAACATCACTTAACTGTGTTTTAGTGCACACGTTTCTGCGTGTCGGTAGATCTTATGATAATTTTAGTCGAAACTAAATTTGACAGCTCTAAAAAAAAAGGGCAGACGAAAAACGTCGGCCCTTTTCTGATAATATCAAGTGAAACAGTTTAGTGTGGGTTTAACAGAATCGGAGCCATTTTTAGATTTTAAGAGAAATTTTGTTTTTAAGGGTAGACTAAAATAAAATTCTAAAGTGACTATAAAAGGCGCGCGCGTCGTGGCAACGGTCATTTGCCGGCCGGCACTCGGAGTGTTAACGTCGTAGAAGAAAGCGGTGAGATTATTATTGTCCTATATTTGTCAATTGTTAATTATTTACATAATATGCCTAAAATCGAAATTACTTTTTATTTATTTGTTGATTATTGATTTTAATAATATGATTTGTATATGTTGATTATTTATTTAGGTGAAATATTTGATTTGGAGATATATCACCTAAACCAATAATCAACAATTATAACTATATTTGTTTTTTACGTTATAATAATAATTTATCACCTAAATTAAAAAATATATTATTTATTTAAAGAGAAAATAAATTACTTCGTCTTTAAGGTTCCGTACCTCAAATGGACAAAACGAAACCCTTATAGGATCACTTTGTTGTCCGTCCATCCGTCCGTCCGTCCGTCCGTCCGTCCGTCCGTCTGTCTAGACCGTTTTTCTCAGGAACGCGTGGAGGTATCAAACTAAAATTTATATCCAATACTCAGGTCTACCGTCTTTTGGAGCTGTGAAAAAATCAAACTTCTAAGCCAAAGCAATCGAAAGATACAGCTATTTATGCCGCAAATTTCCGCAAATTTTCGAAACTCGCGCGGGAATCAAAACCTACAGGGTACTTCTCGTTGACTTAGAATCTTGAAATTTGGTACGAAGTAACGTCTTATAGTACAGATTAAGGAAAAATTGCGAAAACCGTAAATTTTTTGTTACATCATATAACAAAAATATTTTTAATATTTTTATAATATTTTTTTTATTTTACAATAAAAATACCATAACTACGACTATGACTCGATCATCGTGAAGGGTGAACTTTTACTTATATACCTACAGGTTTAAACGGAACCCTCGGTGCGCGAGTCCGACTCGCACTTGGCCGGTTTTTATATATTTATTTACCCTCATACACAAAATAATTAATTTGTTATTTATTGTTTATACTTTACATTATTTTAATAAACGGCCGTACCTACCTACCTAAGGATTTAAATTGTGTTTAGAACAAAAAACAAGCATATTTTCACATTGTTTTTTTTACGAACTGTCCCATCTGTTTTTTCTGTGATTTTAGCGTTGAAAGTTATTTGATAACATTATTTAACCAGTGTATTTGTAATACCTATATAATTATTAGTAAAGCTATTTTAGTTCTGGAAATATAAAGCAAAAACAAGCGAAACATGTACTTGGCTCTTATTCAACTTAATAAAGCTTGCAACAAAATGCTGAGCTTAAGTATGGGAGGTAACTAATGATGCTCATTTATAACGAATTGAGTTCTGTATTAAATGCATGTAGTTGCTAAATTAACTGATATAAAGATTCTATGTAACGCCAATCAAGTCAATAATTGTCCCGTCGCAGTTTTTTAATAAGACCAAGCAATTAAGGCTAAAAATTAACGCACGTTAATATGAATTTCATTCTTGCATGTGTTATTACAGTGCGCATAATTGCTCATATATTAGCAATTTTGGTTAAACATTGTTTCGACAACACCTGGCCATTGTTCAGAAATACAAAAATTCTATTGTTATTACCAAGAATTGCCCAATTTATTTGCCCGGGTAAGTGTACCTTAAGAACAACAAAATGGAAAACAATAAATTCTTTTCCACTGGCTTAAAGTTAAACCTATCTATAACCTAATACTAAATGGTAGTATATAAATAAACAAAAGAGCATAGTCACGAAAGTTATATTTCGCTAATAACCAAAACAATATTATGTTACGAGTTAGTTTTGTATGTGTGTTGTTCTGTAACATATTATTATTAGTCATACAAGAAACTTGATAATACATCCAAGGCCACTCTAGGTTCGTTGAAGCCTACTAACCAACTAAAATTCAATTTCCCCTATAAGTACTCGATTATGCGCAGATATTTGTACCCAAACCTTTGTGAAACCATTATTTATTATGTAAATTCGTCTCCCGGGATTAGCTTTATTTTCCTGCCAGATTTTTTTATTGTTTTTCGTACGGAGCGACGTATTGAATAGGATCGGATCAGGGGAGATATCTTTTTACGTATTACATACATGTACATTTCTACGGTAGCAGTGATATATGGAATTCTTAGAATACAAACCATGGAAAATTAAATGGTAAAATTTTTCACATTGTGATCTGATATACCCGTATAATCTTTATAATCTTTTTGAGTAAATGATTGCTGATAAAAGGAAAACATCTTTGAGAAAAACATCCGCACACAAAATGTAGGTAGTACGAACTACATAATGAGTATGTAACATATGTAGGTATTTAACCTATAAACTGAACATAAAATCTAATTAAAATGCGATCAATAGGTACATCAAAATCCAACCAAACATTAAAAACCATTGTAGGATAAAGCAAACTTAACCAAACCACATCACGAACTACAAATAGTATTAAATCGGCCATTTTTCACAAAAAAACCATATAAATGCGGTGTATATGCCTATCAGTTTATTTTTCTGCATTAAACAGGCCCTGTCTATTTGTTTCCACTCGGTTATCTACAAAGAGTCGCGGATGAGATAAAAACTTTTTTGTTTTACCTCTTGTGACAGCACAGAAATGTTTGGCTGTTATCATTCTTTGTCCGTACCACCCACATAGACAGGTGGGTTTTGGAACTTAATCTTGTAAAAGCATAAAGGTAAAAGTTTATGCTATGTTTTTATATACATTGTTATCTTGTAAAGCTTTTAAAGAGTATCACGTATGCAAGTTATTTATACAATATCAAACAGTTAATAATAGAAAAGTTATTATACAATTTGTACAATAAAAAAAAGTGAAATTAATTCTTAATGGATTACAACGTCAAAGTTCTGTGCATACATTTTCAGCCATTCTGCTAGCACTACAGTTAATTAGTAGTTATTAAATCGCTTCATAGGCCTTGCGGTTGCAAACTGTATCATCATTATTACCCATGACTGGCTTAACAGAACATGGACTTAAATAGGTATTAGTATGTCAGATCAATTTTGAAGATTAATTTTAGTAATGGTAGTAGTTTTGGAAACTTAAGATTTTGATACATAATTATTGACGACTTGACGACCTCCGTGGTCGAATGGCTTACTCACCGGTTTTCAAGGTGTCGCTAACTGTGAGGTTACGGGTTCGATCTCCGGACGAGTCAATGTAGAAAATCACTTTTCTACATTGTCTCGGGTCTGGGTGTTTGTGGTACCTTCGTTGTGTCTGATTCCATAACACAAGTGCTTGAGCTAGTTACTTTGGGTTCCGAGCAATGTATGTGATGTTGTGCACATTTATTTATTAATTATTATATTAATAAACTACAAAAAAAATTGTCTTCATCAATCAAGCTATTTACTAACTTTAACAGCACAAATTCCTTAATACTAGCAGTAGTAGTGGTAGCAGTCCAAACAGAAACATTGCTAATAATAATATCAATTTTCATTGACCAATTTCGACATTCATTGGCTATTAGTAGTTGGTTTGCCGGCCCATGTATAATGAACACTGTAACATGTTATCTGAGTGCATTCAACTAAACTGGGGACTAATTAGTCTAAGTGAGCCCCCACAGAAGTGGTTCAAAGCCGCATTACAAAGCTAATGGTCAGCCATTTGATATCTCCATTGAATGCAACTCGATACTATCGATTGTTATTGATTTATTCCGTTGCTTTAGAACTGTTTCGACTGAATTATGAACTATTTTAGGGATGTGAGACGCATATGAAAAGTGTTATGCGAATCCCTTTTGAAATTAGTGCAAATTTCCAAAGGATGGTAATTTTACCTTTGTATATTGGTCTCATCATAAATGATTTTGCTTTAACGAAGGATCTGCACAAATGGGCTGAAAACTATAGCCACCGGTGGCCAGCGACAGCGACTTAAAACACTTTTTATATATTTGCTGTAGCGTGTGGCCGCCACCAGCTACACGTGTGCGGTACGTCTATACAAGATATATGAAAAAGTGTGTTAAGTAGCTGTCGCTGGCCACTGGTGGCTGTAGTCTGTGACCCGTTTGCGCCGAAACCACACATGTAGCCTAAAGTTAGTCGGCTTGGTATAGTATAGTTAAGACAGCTTCGTTTGATACTAAAAGAAAGTACACAAAATTTACCTATACTAAGAAATGTTCCTATATATTTATTACAGAAAATGTTTTTTAAACTCTATTTAAAACCTTACAATGCTAGCCTGCTCTCAAGTTACCTCTCTCAGCGTCATTATAACGACAACAAACCGGAAAATGTTGAACCACTTTGTTAGAACCTAACGAAACGTCCTTCATTATTACTTCAAAACTAATTAACGTACAAACAAGAGAGAGAGTCAATAGAATTTCGACAAAGTAAAAGGTCATAATAGCAAAGACCAGGTAATGGAATGTTTGCTGGTATATATTTAATGTACACTTAATTCTCAAAGGGAGTTCGTGAACCTGTGTGGGTAAGTTGAAAGAACCAGAGGTCCTTGACCTCTGTGCAGCTGCACTAAGTACCTACTCTAATATTCACATAGGTAAAGTATGTATTACTATAGTTACCACTTATCATGAATACAGACGTCTTAATTAGCTCCGTACAGAGAAACTAGGCGGGACCTAATTTGAAATTTTGTTTGATCGTCAGATGTTTTAAACAAAAAATATATTTTAAAGTGTGTTATTTTGTTTCAGGTCGACGTCAATATTTCAAACATAGCTCGACCTATATTGGTAAGTACTTCCTATCTTCCACGTGTATAATAATATCGGTTTTACGCATAGAACATGGAATGTTTAACGTTTAAATTGAAAAATAGAAAAAGTTGAAATATATTGTTACCATTCGAAAAAAATCATTCAAAAATTAATTACACATGTTATTTCTTAAAATTAGTCTATACGACTCTTTGCTAATATTCCTAAAGAGACAAAACAATTAAATAAACATCTTGGTTATTCAGGCAGAAGTTGTATACCTATGGTTATATGTTTAAGCTCCGATGTTTAACACCAAAATTTTATAAACAAATTATTACGCTGAGCAACACTTACGTCATGCACATACAGGGTTCTCATATTCCCTTTATTCTGAGATAAGTGGGTGCGTAACTCGAAGTACATGTTCATTACTTGTGCCTCTTTTGATCTCATACAAGACGACGCACAGATGTGTCCTACAAATTAGTCTCGAGATGAGCTGAGATATTGCTACAGTACATCAAAATTATAGACACAAGATTGATAACAGAGTTTAGTACCCACGCAAAACATGTAATTTATTTATTTCTCATTAATAATTAATTCATTTACTTTTAATATTACAAGTAAATATAAAAAATAAATAAACCTATTTTTTTTTTTATAAAAATCGACTCCCGCATTAATGAGTTTAGTCCTTGTGCCCGGGGGTTTCACAAGCATACAAATCACATGCCAAAAAAGCGCCCCGACTTAGAACAATCATTTGTGAAAAACATAAATGTTTGTCCCTAACGGGGATCGAACTCGCAGCACGTCGCGAACCTTGTTAATTAGCGTGGTGACCTAAACCATTCGACTATCCGTACATAATTTAAACTTTTATGATTGATACATATTTAACAAACCTGCTTGGTTGCGTATGTTGAAAAATACAACAAACTGCAACTGCAACAAACATACAATAATACTAGAATACACGACGACGGCTAAAACTGGTAATTTCCATGTTTTAAAGTCCTTAAATGTTTTAATGGGAAATGTAACGAAATAATTTATATTTATTGCCGACTGCTTACGTAGTGAGTATATACCGCTTCATATTAAACCAAGGCTCGCACATAGCCTTCGAGCCTTTCGTTACCTTTGTTGCTTAACGTTCGTGAGTATCTGTTACAAAATAATGAGACCCTATATCATCGAACAAGACCACCATGACAGGCTATTGTTATCGAAATTATTTATCTTTTAATAATATAAAAATATACTCGAGCATAATTTACATTATTCGCATAAATCTTAGCTCTTCTGAGTATTTTCAAAAGGACATTTTAAAAGCGTCTCGGTTGAAATAAATCACAAAAGTATCTAAGCATCTACTTTTATTTCAGTAGTGTACGATCTATATCCAAAACCTTTTTGGTTAACATAAAGCAAAAGGGTATCTTTTGTAGCAGTTTTTGTTTAAGAGATGTAAGTTTCAAAGTACGTATGTCCATTTTATGGGCGTCTTTCAAAAAGGTCGACTTCTTTTGAAACTTTTTCTTTTATTACGTATTACACTGAATTTTTAATCCACTTATTATGGACTCCCACACAATATTACATCTACAGATCAAAAGATTCTATTTTTGTCAAAGATACATCCTAAATAAACTGACCAAAAATTCCTTGAAATATTTTCATTATTTATCTAAATTACAAACGTTCATAATGAAGTAATAAAGATATATATTTAAAAATATTAATAAATTAATAATCAAAAGCCAGTAAGTACCCATTTCAACTTAGGGAGAGTAAAATTAATGTCAAACGTTTCCACTGAGAGCCTCTAATTTATGAGAAGTAATTATTGCCGTTCTTTCTTTGAAACAAAATGACTGCAATTTTAAACGTTCTACTAAAACTCCTTTAAATTTATAATACGATATTTTCTACATCAAACGGTCAACCATGTTTTCCTGCTACGTCGTAGCGACGCTACGCCAATATGCTACGGTAATCGTAGGCAACCTACGAATGTATTATGATAGCTACCAAAGTCGCAGAAATTATCATAATTTGATTTAAAAGTTTCATTATTATCTTTTTGTTTGACATTCACACACGAATAACATAGGTAAATATTTTTAGGTAATCACTAAAACATTGTATCTAAAAAATGGTTTATTCACCAACCAGTCATCTAAAATAATTTCAATCTGATAACTGAACTACTTAATAACTGTAATTTTCATACAACAAAAAACCAACAGTTATTTGACTACTTATTACGATGATATCTGCAAAATTTCCTTAACTTGAAGCTGATAAGCAATAACACTGATAACGCCTTACATTCGCCGGTGTCTCGCCAAACATAATTTAACTTTGACAGAATCGGCTTTTAACTGTAATAAACTTACTTTGTACCATTACCTAACGTAAGCTTTTCAATAAAACTTATTTGTTTACGTGTCCACGTCGCTAGACATACATCTAAGTGGCAATGATTTTACGAACCAAGCGTTTCGTCATATAAAATGTTAGGACGGAATATACTGTAGTCCAATATTCCTAATTCTAAGTTTATTTTTTATTTATTTGAATTAACTTAAGTCTATAATTACAGGCAAGCCTAATGCAACGGACAAGAAATTTATACAATATTTTATAATTATTTATGATAATAAATACTAATGTTATTAAATCTAATATAATGCTAATAAAGTTATACATTATTGATATTATTTATTTAGAATTAAAACACTTTATTTTTTGCATATTTTTTTTTGCAATTTAATTTACATAGACTTGGCAGAATTAGCAGAGATTTGTCTAATTTGATAAAAATCGTTCTTTAGCAAATGTCCAGTATAATAATTATACAATAATAATAGAGGACATTTTACGGATAAGCACGAGTTATTTGAACGACATCAAATAAACCTTGTAATTATGTCATAAAATCTTTTCAAACAAAAAGGAAAAGTGTAGGATGTAAACTGCTGTTATATTTAGATATATAACAGCAGTTTACACTCTACACCTCCATATATCTATATATCAACATTTTTACGATTTAGACCAATATTGATTAATTAATATAAAATGCATGCATGCAGCAACGGCGGACTTATTAAGAAGCAACCAGTAGATAAGTACCGATTTATGACTTAACTTGTGCTGCATTTTATATCCAATTAAGAGGCCACCTGGTGTTTGGTCTCCAAACGCTTTTATGTCGGTATTAAAATATTTTGAAACTAAAAGGGCTCTACAGGCTTGGCTTTTAAATCTTTTTGTAGTTTTTACTTCACTTGCCAATCAAATCAATGAAACAAAATCAAGCATCAGAATTTTATAGCTCCACACAGTTTATCAATTTCCTGACTCGAATGTCGGCATCAACGGTTCTAACTAATTTTCTAGAAAAAAGCACTCCTTTTACCGCTTAATACCATTGTTGTTGGCTTCTTTGTTCGAAACAAAGACCGCTCACAAAGAGTAATCAAAAATTTACCTTATTTACTTAGAAGACTGGGCGAAAAAAAACAAGCATTCTTTTAAAAAAATGCTAATCACATGAATGCTGTATGAGCTCATGTCCGCATGTTGTTATAGCAAAGTGCCTTTTATCTGCTCGTGATTTTCCACCTTTTAAGTTGGAAAATAAACATCAACGAGCAAATAATCATATAACTGCGCAGCTTCAAGAGGTTAGCCTTTTTAAATAGAAATTTTAACTAAAGTAAATAATTAATTAATGCATTTTTGTTCTACGTTTATTATGCTTCTTACTATGGTCAGTGCTTACTGACACCCAGATACTAGAAGTAAGTACCTACAAAATAAAGCAATGTAAAGCTTTTACCACACGAACGATAACATTTGGAGGTGTCCTACAAATCTTTTACCGCCAAATTAGTATAATAAATCCTGCACATAATATCAAGTACAAATATTTCAATTATACGCTGCTACTTTTTATCTTTGATGCAACGCTGAAATCCTGAGTAAACCGAAAGCTTTGATTTTATAAATATTGTAAACAAATAAAAAACGATGTTCAAGCAAAGTAACGTGAGCTACTCTAAAAATAGACAACTCTTTTAGCTGTCTGAAGCAGACGGACGTTTTTCAGCAAAATATTAACCGACAAAATATTCACTTCGCTGGCTTTAGAAGGAAAATCGGTAAACAAAACACATCGGTCGGCCGGAACGATTCTGAGAGGCAAACCACAAATAAATGAGTTTACTTAACTTTTGGGACGAACGCCACCTAACACAAATATCGTTTAATGTCGTGTTTAAACTTAATGCCAGTATCAATATTTATAAGCCCCTAAAGAGTATTTGGATCCATTAAGTATTTTAAACTAAAAACGTACGGTGTTTTGATTCATTTTGATAAATAATTCTTAAGTCTAAATAATTTTGAATATAACATTTAAATGAAACAAAATTATTATTATATTAGAAAAAAATATTAAAGTTTTAATTAATTAACATTTCCTCAATAAGAAATAAAGCACCATTCATAAACACTTCGTCATTAATATCGCAAAGGCATCGCGCGGTTGTATCACTTCAAATTCCTTGAGTGTAACCGCCCACTTATTTCGATATTAATCTAAACCTACGTATACACTACGACACGTATCGACACAAATCTTCAACACAAACTTAAAAGTTCACACAGCGAAACTTTTTTTTGTCTAGACAGTGTGTGTATTCTAATTAATTTCCCACCCACACTCACCCACTACACTACTCACACCACGTCGAGTGTACGTGTGAACACGCAGCGTTAATGTTACGACGGTACCATTTAGGTCCAGTCCATTATTACTTAACGATTACAATCATACGCTGATTGTTCGATATAGATTGCATCGGCACGTTGTATTAATTACTATTAACCGCTTCCAGCGTTTAATACGGTTTGTTAATATTCACTAAAGCTAATATTGCCCTAGGGATATGCTATTCGAATCGCCGACTCGTGATTTTAAATTAGTTGTCTGTACTTTGATCGAATTGATATTACAGTAATCTGCTTTATTAACATATCCATGTATAGTACAGTAAATAATATATCCTGTTATAATATATCCTAGGTCCAATGTTACAATACATAATCAATAGTCAAGTTTCCTATTTTTTTTTAATGTCCGTCTTGTAGATTAATGAATTTTATTGGACCCGTATTTTTTATTTTTTCCTGTAAACAAAAAATGATCAAAATAAAGAGAACGGAAATTACGCGTGACGACACTCCTCGCTACGATTTTTAGCGAGGCGTGGCGTCATAAGCCCCCACTCCGTAACTTTAAAGCGGTGTATCTTTGTATTTTTTATTGTTTTTCTAAAAGAAAAAATACGTATCTAATATTTTTTTATTATCTAACTGACGGACTAAATAGATTTTAACTTTTCATACCCAGGAAACATCCCTATTAAAGGTAATAGCTACATAATTATCTCTCAATACATTACCGGTGATTAGTAATAGTTGTGTATGTTATGGAGGAACTGGTAGTTACGTGTAAGCCGTACGTTTTGACCGATAATAAAAGTGAAGCCGTACTCGCCGTAGTTGATCCGTGGATGGGTGACCATGTGATAACATACCGAGACTCCTACGTGGCTCCTAAGCACGTTTAGCCGTTGGTCCTGACTGTCATATGTTGATCTTTGACTGTCGATAAGTCATTACAATTGTGGCAACCAGTCTTATTATGGGATACCCAGTGCAATGGGTTGTGGTTAGCTGAATCCAGTAAGATTGGACCGACTCTAACATAGTTTGTTGCGTGTTATGTAGTTTGACTTCTAACCATTTTTATTTAGAGCCAATTTAAAACTATATTTTTTTGTAGATTCAACTCTAAGCGATTTACTTTGTTTACATTCTTTTCTTATTACAAAAAGCGTTTTATCTAAAAATACATTTAAACCTTTCTAAGCTCCATAGAATAAAGAGGTTTAGGACCTGGTTTTAGATATATTGTTTTTAATAAAACCGTGAGTGTAAAATATGTACAGCAAATATACGTTTGAACTTTATAATACTATTCGCTACGTCACAGGCAAATCCTCAATGCGATAAAACTACGAATAATGCCTCGAATGACTCGTGCACAAACATTTTACTTACACGTTTTATGCATACATGTATGGACTATAAGAGGTAGATAATATTTGAGTATATTTTGGTATGTATTGCCGTTACTTATACCCGAACCGTTCGTTTTATTGAATTTGCGTTTTGAGAAGACTCTTTGAGCATCACATTGGCGTTCATATATTCAATATCGTATTAATACAAAAGTAGGCTTCCTTATAGTACAGTTTTTTTTTTTTAAGAGTGCAATCACGTAGCGCAAGTATGCTACTTCGTTTACTAGCTTCCATTTCCAAAGCTTTGCTAAAGTGTAGTATTAATGTTTTGAGTACTTCAATTGGCTTTACAAAGTACTACTTATCGCTCCGAAGTTCGAACTCGTGTCACTTAGATCTGCTTAATGTCTTAACTTAAGTAATAAAGGCGACGTTTTAGTTTGATATTAAAGATGCAAGTGGTAGTGTAGTCGACTTCGTTAATTTGTGTTTTAGTCTTTGTTAGAGATTATGACTAGCCTGTTGGTCCAGTAGTTAGTGACCCTGACGGACAAACCGGAGGCCGTGGTTGAGATTCCCACTGAATAAAAATCTTTGTGTGATTAGCTTGATTATTAAAATTTGTTACAAGTCTGGGAGTAGCATCTCTTGTGGTCTGGTTTACAAGTTTTATTTCTGTTTTGTTTCTATTATCATTAAATGTTATGACGTCATCGTCAGCTACGTCAACATCTTGCCTAATCCCTCTAGACGAATAGCATTATCGATACCTAAGTCAATTTATTGATAGGCTTTAATCCCAAATAATCCGATTAATTTTAATTTTGTCCTCGTAAATGATTGACTCTACAAAAAGATGCTACCAGTAGGCACATAATTAACTCGCCATTTAATCACTCCAAGTATCCGCCTAAAAATAATTTGCTTCTGAAATCTACATTACCGGACCATCCAGTAGATGAAACTTAACTGGAATTTGAAAATTAAATTCCTACATATTTTCCACAACTGCAGCATTTTGTGAGCTACTTTATTACTTCAGCTTTAACATCGTTTGATTTTACCATCGACTAGCAAAACAGGAAACGTACAAAATAATTTTAATGTACTTTTTAATTTTAATACGTTTCCTACGTACAAAATAATTTTAATGTTTATTGAATACGGAACAAATAATTTTAAAATCGCTTGCTGAATTACATATTGACACCCGTAGTGCGCTGACACGTTTATGATTTTAAGTGTCAAATAATTAATACAAAAAATTAATTCATTTTGAGCTGAAATTTTGTAAAGTGACTCTATACTAGATGTACTCTTCAACCCTTTTGGATATATATACCCTTTCGGTAAAACCCGGCTATATATATCTTTTTTACCATTGTGTTATATAATCCATGTTATAAACTTTCTCTCGTGTCCTAAAAGTGTAACAGGTATTCTACCTTTGTGCTATTCTACTTAAGTCAACGCAGGTGTTCTATCTTCCTATTGTCCGTTGTCCAACATCTCGAAGTTTACAACCTTTTTTCCACGACTCACTCTCTTTTCCTTGCCCCGCCTCCCTCTTTTCGCTCGTCTTTAATATTTTTGTATAAAACCTATACAAACAATTAATTTATTCATTTTTGTTCCAAACATGCCACTATTGACGGCTTATGCTTGAATCAAACAACAATGATAACATGAATATGCATGGTCACTAAAACCGGTTTATCTAATGCAAATTTGTAGATTTATATAATTCTGCAAAGCTCATGGTCTATTATAAATCTTTGTATACGTGGCGCACAACGCAGTTTATAATAGGTTTAGTTTCCCATTGTTAACTTTGCACGTATTTAAGTATTTGTACAACTTACGTATGTTTTAACAAAGACATGTTTTATTTACGTCCATAATTGCAATCTTTAACTATTAAATACATGTCCTATTAGTACACATAAAAAAGTATGTGTTCCAAAAAGTCTTTTAATTATCTGATTATTGTTTTGTTCCTGCTTAATCAGAACTTAAATTTTATACATAGGTTTATTTCTAGTTCTTCGACGCGTAATTCAGTAATGACTTTATTTTCGTTTTTTTAAAAAAAGACAAATCACGTGACATAAAATCTTTTGATTGATGAAAATCATTAAAAAAATACGATACATTTGCAGATTAAACCAAAGCAATTACTGAAACGGTCAAAATAAATTGGGCATCGCGAAATTGGGGGAAAAAATAAAAAGATACTCTAAAGAACTTTATTTTCCTTTTGTTTTTAGCATAAATTGAAATTAATGTACCTGAAGCCATTCATTTGTTTTTGGGGGAATTATAATACCATAGTGTCTCAGATACGCTGGTCTACGATCAATCAATGACAGTTTTTGTCTGTATCATTTATTTTCTTACGGAGGTTTCAGGATTCATAAATCATATTTTATAAAATTTCGTATCTCAATAGCAGTGTTGCCAACTTAGTGGATTTTCCACTAAAACTAGTGGTTTCCACCCCCCTTTTAGTGGCGAAATATTGCCTTTAGTGGCTAGTGGATTTTTCTAGTGGTTTAGTAGTAGAATTTAGTTTCAATTACTGAAAATGCGATCACTCAACCGCTAAGCTTCTTCATTTAATTTTCAGGAGTATTCACTTTAACTCTGTAGGCAGCCTTCAAAATGACGTGGTTGACGTTTTAAACTGTTATCAAACGAACCATACCGCTTTATAGACTATACGCGGCGATTCCCCGTGAACTTTTGTTTACAACTGAGATTCTCCTTTTTTTTTTGACGAGTTTATACATGCATAATTATGCCTAAACCGCAATATAAGCAAAAGTTTTGGGATTCTTGGCTTCAAGTTATTGAAAGTACTGCTGGTCAAGTAGCGAAATGTAAACTAAACTTTTATGTACCAAACATTTTTTTACTTTTTTAACAGTAAAAATGTGTTTAGTGGAAAATTTAGTGACTTAGAAGTAGGGCCGTTTTTCGTTAGTGGTTTTCTGGTGGTTTTAGATGTTGAATCTGGTGGGGAGCTACCTTAACTGTTGGCAACACTGCTCAATAGACCTGAGTGGATGTTAGTACATAGCTATACATTTTTTTTTTATATTTTTAATTTATTTGTTTTTGGAATATCATTCAGTCGATATGAAGTTTCTAAATAGGCCCAGCATTTATAATATAGTGCAGCAAACTTATGTGATCCGGTGTTTATAATCGGTACTACCGAAATAACCGTGGTAATTGACAGGATCTATCATTTTTTGTTCACCGATAGCGCCGCCATGACCAGGCAAGATAAGTTTGCTGCACTATAACTTATTGAATATGACAAAACAAGTTTAGCATATATGACCTTATTTATAAAAACCTCGACGGTGTTCAGAAAATGCTAAGCAGATTGACAGAATTTTAATTTAGATTTAAACACCGTCGATTTTTTTATTAATTAGACCAACAATTACTAAATCTATTGTCTAATTATATAAATCACTTAATCAGATACGTTTTTAAATTAAATTGCATTCAAACAATGCAAAATAAATGTAATAAAACAATTCTAGTTCAAATCAAAAGCAAACGATCAATAACAATGTCATGTACACGGCAACATAATTAATTACCGTATAAAGACTTTCCCTAACTGCTAACTATCCTAATTGAGTTATTATTACACTTTCCTTGTTTGCTTCTTCCTCAAAAGATAAACTATTTCTTACATTCCCGATCTAACGTTAATTCATTGTTTTTCTGTTTACTGTAACAATACTTCTGGAAGTACAAACATTCCTTAATTACTGATTGTATCTTCAAAGTCATAAAATGTTTCGCCTGAGGATGTTTTCTGACCTAAATACTAAGAATACAAATACGGGCCCTGATTTAATGGTAGCTTTAGAGCTGATTTAAACTTTGAAGATCCGATTGGAGCTGTTTATGTAAGCAGTTTGAGCTAAGATTTTGATTCCCATCATTTACATGAATACAATAATGTGGGTAACTGGATCAAATTCAAAGCATTTGAGTTCTTTAGGTGAAAGGTGACCAAGGTCCAACGGGACCTTATTACTAAGACTCCGCGGTCTGTCCTTTTACCGACTTTCTTTTTTTCTTTTTAGAAAAAGACGATCTAAACAAAATACTTTCATTGAAACCCTAAATACTGTTTGTTTAAATAGGCTATTAATAAATCCCTTTTTTGCATAATATCTAGATTCTAGTAGTGCCGTGACACGTTTGTTTTTTGGTGTCGAATAATTGATACAAAAAATTGTATAACAATTATTAAATTAACTCATTTTGTGCTGAAGTTTTGTAAAGTGAATCTATACTAGATGTACTCTTCAGCCCTTTTGGCTATAGATACCCTTTCGGTAAAACCCGGTATATTCCTTTTTTCGTTTTATAATTCATGTTATAAACTTTCTCTCGTGTCCTATAAGTGTAACAGGCATTGTACCTTGTGCCAACGGGACCTTATTATAAGCCTCCGCTGTCTGTCCTTCCATTCGTCTTTCTTTTTTCATTTTTTTAATTTTAAATTTTAGAATTATATTCTACTAAAAAATCTAAATATAAAACTTAAATACTGTTTGTTTAAATAGACCATTAATAAAGCCCTTTTTGCAAAACATCTACTCTACTCGTAAGAAAATGTTTTGCATTCGTTCGACAGCCGCGCTGTCTAAGACATTTCCTTAAATTTCCGGCCCACAAAACTGATTACAACTTCAACTCCTTTCTCGCTATTTAACTAAATGTACAAGACACTTGGTAGAAAATGGTTGTCTCTATGAATATTAAAATAAAATACTCTGAATACCAAATGGCATTAGGTATACGTAGTTGCAAGAAATTTAAAATGTTCTTTCAAAATAATCTCTAATCGAATATAAAATATAATAAAAATAAAAAATCGATTTGAAACTATTTAAGTAAAGAAATTAGGTGTGACAAAAGACGCTCGCCATAAACTACCGCTATTCATAAAAAAAGTTAAGTTGAAACTGCAAAAATCTTTGCCATAGAGAATAATTTTAACCTGTCTCTACTTCCGTCCAAAGAATAAAGGGCCATTATTCCACAGACTGCTCAATATTTTTAAGGAGCAACGCTCGCAGGTTTACCTCCGCAAGCTGTCAATATATCAAGGTGGGTAAGACCGCTCCACTGCACTTAAGAACTTTGTTCCGAGTACCGAATTCGACGAAAATGAAATATGACTTGGCGTTAGTAAGCTATTTACTCGTAATATTAAAATAGTGGGTACTTTAACTTTCTTCTGACAATGCCACTTTATCAATGTAGATGGGCTAGTCAGCTTTTAACCGAACTCCTAAAAGGTCTAAATTTTAATATATCTACTTTCATAACAAAATAATTGATTTTACTACTGTAAGGATTTCGTATTATATTCTTGCATCGAACGAGATGCTGTTTTCTTGTAATAACATCGTAATAAACACTAAATCGTAACTAAACTCAAATGACCTCATAAAATCCGAAAACGAAAACTTTCAAGGTTTCTTCGACAAGTTAGAACGCAATTATATTTGTTGGACAAACTGTGGGGAAGTTATATTCGATGTTACGGACGAACATGGTTACTTCCCCCTCTCACAGATTTTGTTCTTCTCAATGTTTTTCTGCGGTGTACCGACAATCTATAAATATTATAAAACCAAGTCCCCCGCCGCGTCTGTCTGTCTGAGGGAACGCGATATACTCAAAAACTACGGAACGGATTTACATATAGTTTTCACCAATGGATAGAGTAATTCAAGAGAAAGATTTGTGCGTATATTTCATTAATGTTTTGTTGCCTGAGAGAAGGCGGGCTGGTTGCTAGTATGTTATAAATTAGGCACGTCTTTTAGTTATTGTATTCTTTATCGCTACATCGACAACAACTGGTAGCACCTTGGTCACATTGAACAAAATTGTTATAAGTAGGTACATTATAAAACTCCTTTACGTCTGTAAGTAAAACATTTACATCGATTGCACATTAATAAATACTTCACAATAGAAAAGGCACATATTATACGTGCCAAGTAAAAATAACATTTAAAAGAGGTTTCTATTTCCGTGAATAGAGTTGCAGGAAATTAGAATGCCTATTTGAATTGTTCCGCCGGCGGAGCTGTGACACAAGATGCCCCACTGTTCTAATTTCTCGGCCGACGAACAGGTTTTACCAATATTCAATAATAGCCCGCCTTTAGATCTAACTTTTGGGTCAGTTTGAATAGGCCAATGTCTTGTCAGGCTACAGAATTGATAAGCAACTCTGAAGTTAATCAACGTATGTACCTACTGTTTTGTTGTTCAAACACTCCAGAGTTGTACAACTTATTTCGTTATTTTGCTAAATGCTTACAATATAAAATACTAACTTGTAGAATGTAAAGGTTGGCATTCACTAAGTCCAATTATATTTTGTGTGTCTTGTCTTGTTCTAGTCTTGTACCCGGTGTACCACAAGCTTCAGAAAAAAAAAACAAATATGAGCACTGTCTGTGTAAATTTCTTGTTTTTTTATACTATTCTATGTAAATAAATAAATAAAATTAAGTTACCCTACTTTCATTTCTTTATTGTCCATTCATTTCTATGACACAAGAACCGAAAAACAAATGACAGTTTCAGGTTATCAATTTAGAGGCGGATACACTGCCACTACAAGACCCATAAATCTAGCACTGGAGTTGTAAAATCGACCTTATCACGTCGAGATAAAGACGTTATCAATATCAATCTAATGAGGTTGTAATCCAAATGGTACCCTAAAAAGTTTAATCTTTTTAAAGATAAAGAGATCCATCACTGTTTTCTATAAATATTCTGCCAATCATATACATCATACAAGTACATTCAACGCGACTATATTCGCAAACGTAATAAATAAAATATTAGACCTACATTTCTGTAATTCAAAGCGAATCAATAACAAGTCTCCGGTATATATTAATTTTATTTGATTCAATCAGAATACCAATATCCTTTGTTCTTCGAACTCGCATGCATTAGGCGAATTTCTGAGATTCAAAAAACATTTAACAAGAACTATATATGGTTTTACAGGGGTATGATTTTGCAGGTACCTGAAACCTACAGATTGAATATTTTTGTCATTTTTCATTGAAAGCTGCTCTTTACTTTATTTTGCTTTCACGATTCCTTTGTTTGGAAACTCCAATATCGACAGAACTGTATTAAGTGTTCCGCTGAAATTGATAATGTTCGTGTTCTTTATACTGTTCAGTGTAATGGGCGCTAACGTGTTCGTTTCACAGAATCATATAATGAACCTTTATATATTGACAATTCATAATTAAAATAATAAAAGTTGTCTGAAAAATCTATACTATCTATACTAATATTATAAAGCTGAAGAGTTTGTTTGTTTGTTTGAACGCGCTAATCTCAGGAACTACTGGTTCGAATTGAAAAATTCTTTTTGTATTGGATAGTCCGTTTATTTAGGAAGGCTATAGGCTACATAACATCACGCTACGACCAATAGGAGCGGAGCATAAATGAAAAATGTTGCAAAAATGAAAAACTGTTGAAACTAAAACACGCGAACAAAGTCGCGGGGGACAGCTAGTATTTTTATAATTATGATTTTATTACTTAGTAGAGTACCTACTCAATGTAAAATTTTGACATGGATTAGGTATCCTTCGTCCTTGGATAATCGTTGAGAAAATGTAAAATTTAAATTAATTCTAAGCAGATCTACTGGGAATTCAGAAAATGAATTCATAATATTATGTTTCTTCAAAACAACCACTTTAGCCCTTTTGCTGTGCATTCGTATTATTCGCATGAGTTGTTACTCTTAACTGTCTAAGCTAAGGTACGTGAGCTAAACTGTGGAATGATATCTCGTTACTACAGCCAACTGTAGCGTAATAACATGATATCGTGAGATTTACACCGACCGACGGCGACAGCACGCAAGTTTGCTCTGTTTTACGATAAAGCTCAATGCGTAATGATTTCAGACGACGAAGACGCAGAGCGGAGTTAAATAACTACAGGATTATTTTTGATACGACATAAATGTTATTTTAAAATTAATGGACAAATTTAAATAAAATTCTTACGTGACACTCCAATATATTTTTGACATTCTTATTACCTTACGGATCTTGTAGGTGTATATATTGAATGTGCAATAAAATGTTTAGATCAACTAACCAAAGTTCAAATATTATACAGTTAGGTAATTTAATTATTTTTTAAATAACACAATGTAGGTACGTTATTTAATAAAAAACACATTCAAAAAGCTTTATAAACCGAAAACACTAATAAAATGTAAATTCTTACAGTGGATTAAATATTATTTAATACAAAAAAACGTCTACCTCTAAGCTACGCTTCATCAAGTTGGGACGAACTTGCAAAATGTAATTATAATTTTATCACCGTCGACAAAAAACGTGGACAAAAAGTTTACTTGAGCGGGACTCCGTTTAAAAACTCGTCAGTTACAAACCAATTAACAAAAAAAATGTACACACATTTTTTGGGCGTAATCTTAGGAACTTGTAATTTTGCCCGAAGCTGTCTTACAATTAACAAGCCTCGGATTCTACTTTGTTAACTAACACCTACTTCAAATAACAATTGGATTGATCCTCGGCCTCTTTGACTCAAACTTGAAATCTGTTTGCAAAGTCATCATGAATTTTCTTTGTAAATTTGTATTTTATTTTTCGGTGCGAGATGTGAAGTCGTATGTTGCATTTTATTAAGGTCTAGTCTAGGTCATGTATTTAAAAAGTGATTTCCATGAAATTTAATTTGAATTTTGCATAACTTTTTTCTAACAGATGTTTAGATTTTATTTCTCATTAACAATATTTAATTACATATATTCGCTCTACATGCTTTAATGCGTAACTAATAATTAAAATAAAATATGTTTAAATTTATTATATCCCTCCAGAATTTTTATCAACAACAATTTACTTGTTTCGAGTTCACAAAAGATAAAACAATAGAATACTATTTTAAAACTGCAGAGGTACTTAATTAACCTATTCAGACAACTGTAAACAAACTTAAAAAAGCAATATATAGCAGGAACGAAGAATTTAATTCGTCCGTCTTTTATAAAAAGTTGACGTGAAAACACTGGATATTAATTTATTTTTCTTTGTTTCAGATGCTGCAACTGACAATACCGAAGGGGAATTTTGAAATATATTTTAAGCAAAATGTAAGTTTAATTTACAGGTGAATATTTCAAAAGCAATGTTTGTTTTTAGTCGATACTCGATAACCACAATATTACGCAAATCAGTGTGCTTTCAATTAACATTTATTTAATGTTGCAGTATGCCGCGGTTCGGTGTGGTTTTTGATATTCACATAACACACTGTGATTGGCATATACAAAGAACATTCAAAATTTTCGTCGCAAAGTAATATTCTAGTTTTTTATTCATAATACTGGTGCATTTGTTTATTAAGGCTTTGTATTAAAATCGATCGGCAGGACAAAAAGTTTAAGCTTACAAAAGCTATCAGTTTTTATGGTAATATAAAACTGTATCTGCAAACAACTATAGTAATATTAATAAAAAAACAACAAATGTAGGTACTACGTTCACAATATAAAAGTAATCGTACGCAAATAAAAAGGTGAGTATACACAACTTACGTTTAAGGAAAAAAGTAATGAAAAAAAACATAATTGTGTAAAAAAAGGAGGAAACAAATACGAAGTAAATACTTTTCTTTCTTAATCATTGAAGTTTATAAACACGATAACACATTCGTAAGGGCGCGTTCCCACCGTGTCGTCACGACAAATAATCGTGTAGTTTTAAGTGTCGTGGCTTATATGTTTAAATGGAGGTGTTCACATTTAGAACGACACAATTTACTGTCGTCTACGACATTTTTGCAGTGACGACACTCTTTGTCAAACAATCGTTATAATGGGAACAGGTAGAGACGACAGTCGTCGAACGATAAATTAGTCGTTACGACATAGTGGGAACGCGCCCTAAGTGAATTTAAGTAGTAGTAGATAGTAAGCTAATAATTTAGTAAGTAATTAAGCGTTACACCTAAAAGGTAAGACCTACAATAGGCTCTATTGGGTAAATAATATTATGTTAGTATATAATTATTATATTTGTGGAATATTGCGGAAGTAACTTTACCTTAGTCGCAACGAAGCATAGGACAAAAACTTGTTTCCATATAACAAAGTACCCTGTTCCCCACACAGTAGTAATTAGCGCGAATAAATTAGCATAAAATTCAATTAACTCCTTACTTAGTGCAAAATCGTTTAAGAAACTCACCGCCACATCCAACGCTCGGTAGAAACAAACAAAAACTAAGTAGGTACGCAGTTAAAGACTTCTATTTGAGTTGCTAATTAAGGAGTTGGTATCACCTGAGTAACTCTACGGATTGAAGACTGCGTTTAAAATGAAGGATCCTAGACAGTATCATAAGCCGGCTTCCCACGGTGCGGTATATTGCGGACCACCCCGCACTGCCGACCATTGAAAGATACTCGTCCGTAATAGTGCGGACACGTCTACTCCGGTCTGTCGCAATGCAAAGCGAGTTAAAGTAAACCCTAAATCGGTTAAAATTTGGTTCATAAATAAATGTGGACAACATCACATACATTGCTCTGAACCCAAAGTAAGTAGCTAAAGCACTTGTCAAATCACCCAGACCCGAGACAATGTAGAAAAGTGTTTTTTTCTACATTGACTCGGCCGGGGATTGAACCCGGGACCTCAGAGCTAGCGACACCTTGAAAACCGGTGTGTACGCCACTCGACCACGGAGGTCGTCAGTCGGTTTGATTTTCGACATTTACCGCGCGGTGTGTGCCTGTCCGTGGACGTCGACCGTGAGGGGTGATAAAAAACTTATCACTATTTTATTATTTGTAGCAAATGTATTTTGCTGATGACTTTGCTTGTTTTAATATTGATACTACTTACGTATAGGTTATGTAACTAAATGACTTAAGGTGAACCATAATCTACGTATTGCATGCTTTCGTACCTACTTATAGTAATAATCTAATCCTTCGACCTGTCAGTTAAATTCTTATTACTTTTCAAGAACAAACAACCAACCGAGTATAAGCATTCAACAAACCACCGACAATTTATCCGATTTCAAATAAACAACGAGTGTTATTACAGCAATAAATAAAACGCTCCAATCGTCACTCCCGGAATTATTTACGAGAAAAACACGTTATCTTGTAGCAACGATGTCTTAAAACCAATAAACGGTGCAATAAACAATAAAAGCAATGTTCTTATGCAATAAAAATTTTGTTTTCCACTTTTACGGTCTCAACACAACATGATGTGTCGTTATGTCGCTATTTTACTCTTTCAACTGTCTTTTATGACATATCAAACTAGTCGTGTATAAACGCAAGCGACTATTATGTTCCATAATATCCTTTATGTAGCTTGAGACTGCAGTAACAGTCATTTGTTTTTACTTCTATCTACAACTAAATACTGATATCTAAATGTTTACCTTTGTTCTCCGATAGACTTTCTCCCACAAAGGTTTCTTCTGTATTACTGTTACTGTATTTTCATGGAAGGATAAATTCTTCGAAAGCGAACAATCGTACTTAAAGTTTTAAATGAGATTATATAGTCAACTAGCGAACCACCCTGGCTTCGCACGGTTAGACAAAACATTAATGTATTATAATTATAAACCTTCCTTGAATCAAAAATCATTCATATCAAAAGTTTTTTATTTCTTATAAACTTCAAAAAGGCGCTTAAGAAACGTTAAAGTTACAGAACTAAATGACTCTAGGTGCGCTGTTCCAAAGTGTCCTTGGAGAAGAACTGGCAAGAAACTCCATAGGTTACTCTTTCAAAAAATTTCATTCTTTCTTTTGCTAAAATTGCATTTAAATCCTTTGCGTATTTTGAAAGATCTAAAGCGTAGATACAGACAGTGGGAGTGACTTTGTTTTATATTATGTAAAAATAAGGAATCGTTATAGATATAACAAATTTTAATTTTAATTTATAACCCTTTTAATGGCCACCGACAAACTCGTCGATTATTTATTTGTTATGTCTAACACATGATGTCTACAGGTCGTCTTAAAATATTGCGGCTTTTTACTTCAGAAATAAAAAAAAACAAGTAATTCTATATTTTCCCGTGTCACAGTTCCTGTTACTAGGCTTCTCCCTCGATAAAGGTTATTGCGCCTTATATTGAAATTAATGGTAGAGTGTAAAGTCTATGTAGATGTCTAACCCTTTTTCGTCCGTCAGTTTTACGACCCACGTAAAATAGCTCCCACATATTTCTTTTTAGATACCTATATTTCAGAAAAGCTTAGGTTTTGCGTCAAGCATAAAGTAGTGAAAATGTTGTACAAATTTATTTGAATAAATTCTATATTTAAAATCACTGTTTTATATGCGTAGGTAACTAGTCAATATTTTTATCTATTTATATAAAAAAAACTTTTCTAAAATACAATCGTTATTGTAAGGTTTTAATAGCTAGCAGTTTTTTTTTATATAAATATTTCTTAAATTAAATAAGAAATTGTTTTTATGTTGATAAAATAAAATTACTATTAATAAACATCGTTTATAAAAACAATATCATTCTATCATAATGTGGACAGTAATTTGAAACCATTTAAAAGGTATTCGAAATACAACTAGATAAAATGTTCATTTCCTCATTATTATTCCGGATAGGAATAATTAAGATGGCAAAATAAATGTTTCAAGTCCCTTCTAAATACTTTTAACCAACCGTTTCCGACCTCTTTATAACCAGACCTTCGCAAACTTTGCAAGAATTTCGTTACGTTTATCATTCATTAGTACTCGTTATCTTTTTTCTTATTTTAATGGATATTTAAATTTCTCTCATTGATTTTTGTAACGGCAACCTTTTAAAAAAAAGTTAAAGCAACCTTTCTTTAAGCACACAACTTTTAGGCAACATTTGCATAGGATATTTGTCTGGCAAAAGGGACAATATTCATCAAGGCTGTCTTTTGATGTTTGAGAATTGGTGGCTTCTTACCAAATATGTATGCGATACAGCTTAAATAAAAATCGGTTGCTTATACAACATATTTCGTTTTATAGTCGAATGATGTTTGAATTACCAACAAGCACTGACGTAATTTATCGAGAGGATTATAATTATATTATGAGAGGTGTAGTTTTATAAATACTGGGAAAATGGCTTTATAATGCGTATTAACGATGATGCAACACCAAAAACAATCCTATTGGAATGCGTTCGAGAGCAATACAAAATAACAGAGATTTTTGATTAATGCCACTCCCATATTTCATTTGCTTGAACAGTTTTGCCGAAATACCGTCAACATAACTTCATTTTGATAAATATGAATAACGAATAATGTTATATCAAAAGCTGTATTTAAATAATATAATAATTCCGATTTATGTTAAAATCTTTTTTTATTGCTGCACTGTACGTTTTTAATATTAAATTGAAATTTAAATAAAAAATACAGGCTCATATTATATTTGACAAGCAATTTAATTTTACAATAAGAAAAGCTATTGTTTTATTTATTGTTTGTGATTATATCAAAAACTATAGATACCATTTATTTGATGATTGAATGAACATATTTAGCTTTTTCAATAAAGTGATCGCGTAACAAAAGAAAGTTCAATTTCAATCGAAGTACTGAGAAATGGAAGTCGATTTTACTCCGAGTGAGCTCAGGTGTTTGTACTACAAGATCGGAACACATTCTTAGTCCAAAACTATAAAAAAAAAAACTGTTTAAAAACAAAGTTAGATAAAGACACATAATGGTTCTAAAAACAACTGGGTAAATGAAATAAAACTACTTTTGAACGGATTTTATCGCGGTTTATAGATTTTATTTCCCGAAGTTTCGACGCCTTTGCAGTTATCATGGTCACGGGCAGACTGAGGTGGTATTCGTCTTGACAGTATATGTTGCTCGTTCTACCTTCATATTTTAATGAATTATTTGTATTCCGTCCTACGCAATATGAGCTCACTGTGTCTTGAGGTATTGCAGCACTGCTTTTGGGTTAGGTTTTAAGTTTGTGTATTATTGGGTCCAAATGCTATCTTTTCTATTGAAATCAGGGTGTTTCAATAGCCCCACGAAACATCCTAGGTAGAAATTTGTGTTCCTTAGCGAGGATCAGTCAAACCTCAGAAAGCAATAATATAGGTAATCTAAAACAATAGCAAATCTACGAATGGTAAAATTTATACAGAACACAAAATAAATAAATATTAAATCAATTATATTTTAAAACATTTCTGTACACAACAAACTGTGTTATGGTTACAATCAAGGGTCGGAAACGTTAAAAAATAATAACGAACTACAAAGATACCAATTCATTTTAAACCCTCAAATGTAAAGCATTTAATTGTCTAAGTCTGCTTACCCGTTTATTATCATCGAGTCGTAAAGGAAAATTGTCCCGTGGGTTTAAAGCCCATTTTATTCGTCCGTCCCGGAAAAGTGGTTTTAGATACGTTTTATGTGTTAAGTTCCTGACACAGATTGTTTTGTTTTGGGATTTGGGACAAGTCATTATGTGTTGACAGTAAAATGTTTAACATCGTGATTCAAAGGCCGACAATTGTGTATAATTTTTGTTTAAGTATTTATTATATTGAACTATTTTTTTGACAAAAATGTGAAGCATGAAAAGGTTATAAATATGTATTTTATAACGTGTGACATAATGTGAAATTTCGATTCGACTCTTATTTGAGCATAGCATTATAAGTATTATAACACTATCCGCTGGTTTCCAAAACGTTGATCAACACAAAAATGAGTTAATTACCTGTCAAGCCTCATGTTGAGCGCTGCGATAGGTCGTTAGTCTTTTGGTCAACCAATCAGTCATCATCAATTGATTTCAAAACAGATTAAATTAATCAGCCTTTCAGAAAGCAGGGTCAAATAAAACGAGATGCATAAAGAGACGCCATGCAAACTCTTTCTTAAAAACATTCCTTTGTCCACATAACGATCGTTTTTCAATTATAATATATTTTTTTAACACGAATACTTAAAGATAGAAATAAAAAATGTAATTATTATCGGCCAGAATTTAAGTCAACAGAAATTATGTTGATGCATAAGATTTCGCATCATTAGTCACGATCTTGTAACTAATACAGACTGGTCTCTCTCCGTAGCATGGAGTAATCACATTAGCCTTGTCTTATAATGATTAACGTCCCCGAAGCAACATTACTTAATACGTAAACACTTAGGTAAATGATATAACATAACTCGGCTCTTGGCTTTTTTCTCGTCTATACATAAGAAATTTTGTCTGTCTAATATATTGTGTTTCTACTGCCTAATAACAATACTTTTAGCTCCAAAAACACAACCAGGAACTTAAAAACAAACTGCTAATAATCTGATCTTGTAAGGATGACGATCTCAAAAACTTCCGACTTAGTTTTTAATAACATTATTATCTGTAATAATAACTTTACCTAAAAGCCACTAGCAGCCATCAATTTTTATAATAAACCTTTCAATCCAATTTCCCTAATCCCGTACATCATTAAAGAGATTCTCAGTAACTTAAAACAGGTAACTAACCAATGGAACTGAATACTCTGGTTTATACAATTTCCACCAACTAGGATTTATTCGATACTCATATTACAGCAGTTAGAAATTCAAAATTGGGGTTTACCTGGCATCAAGTTTTAACAAGGGCTATCTGCGAGCTCGATAGTTGAGAACTACGTATCGAACAAATTCTGTTATTAGATTTAAACATAATGATGGCGTTGAATGGAGTTATGCATGTGGAGTCATGCTTCAGATTTCTAGTTCGGACTAACTGAAGGCCCGCACTAACTTCAAATGCGGTTTTCGAATAGAGTTTCAGTCAGTTATTTCACTTTCGACGTCATTGAAATATTATGTTTGTAAACAAAACCAAACAAATACTTACATTATGTTTTCTGTTATATACAATATACATATTAGATTATGGAAGAGTCTAAATCAAGTCTCTCAGTCTTCCTCTAGAAGAGCTGTTTTTTGATGGGTCAGGTCTCTAGTAACACAATATAATTAACGCCACAAAGAGAATGCGAAAATTGGTATCCATTAACATAAAGACTATCATGATTTTGTCTGCTTTTATCCCAAAAACATGTAACATAATTCCATACTGTCCAATTAGTAATTTTACAAAAGGGGAACAAAAGCTTCAATTTCCGATATCCGAATATCCAATAATGAATACCGGATACTAACACACTAGGTAATCACAATGGAGGCATCCTGGAACACGGATAACAAAGCATGTCCAATATTGAGCGGACCAGACGAGTAACACAATACATCGAATACTGAACGAAGTCCCGTTTCGACTAACGAGAAGAATTAAATTGCATACATTCACCATACATCACCAACAACGAATTTACCCTTGTTAACGAACAATTTAAAAGTGTTCTAAAGTTCAACAGCCAACGAAACAGTTTTAATGTACCATCAAATTAGTTGAATTAAATTTCGTTTTACGTGAATGTAAGTTTATTTGAGCTTGACAGAACATTTCGAAACACAAAACTTGTTTGCGTTCAACATTCAGTGTTGTTTGAAACTCTAATTTAGAAATTTTGTTGGGTACATGGAAATGGATTTATCTACTCACATCTACGCATGTAATAATGATGTTACCAGGAAATCGAGTACAAAAACTCGATACTAATGGACTGCTCCATGCCGAAATATGTCGTTACGAAGAGCGTTTATATTTCTTAAGGCCGAATAAAATTGTATAGAGAGGGCCGGAGGCAGACAAGCGCTACCCGCGAGCAATGGGACGCACGCAACAAAATTAATTTAAAACTTTGCCGTCTCCATCAATCAAAAACCAATCTAAATTGAACAACATTCCCGTTTGTTCATGGACTATTTTCTAAAAACGTTAAGGACTGAAGCACTTGAGTGAACTATTATTTTGCTATAACGATCAAGCAAATACTTTCTTTAAGAGTGCCGGGAGAGGTTGCACTAATAATGGAAGCCCTACCTGAAAATTAATTGAGAAAATACCTCAAATGCAAAATATCTAATTGGTTGCTTTGTATGAAACACGTTGCTAAGCCCTCTTTGCCTGGGATTTATGTTTCCACTTCAAACTGCTGGCATTTGCAATTGGGGGAAGAACGGGTACGACTTATTTGCTTATTTGGATAGTATTCGCAAATCCTTATCAATTTAATGTAGAGACATTTTGAATAATTTTCTATGTTAACATTATATAAAATAACGGATTTTAATGCAATTTTCAGCAATCGAGTGATTTAAGATATATTTTTTGTATATATAATTCATTAATGTTTTGTCTACCTGTGCGAAGGAGGCGGGTCGCTGGTATTAAATAAGAAAAAAAATATTTTCCTTTTGAATATGTTCATTGAAAATTTAACTATAAAATACTGATTGCTCGAATAAAAGTATAAAATGAAAATAAATAATGTTATTTCATAAAACTAAATACAATGACACTACAATAAATTATAATCATTTCTGGTCTTATTTAAAAAAAAAAACGTTCAAAATTCAATCAAATAAATCCAACGTACATTTTTGCAAAAAAACTACAAAAGCCGTTAAAATAAATGTTACTACAAACTTTCACACACAGTCGAAAGTCCTTCCAAGTGAATGAAATTTAGGAACGCCAACACATCGAAATAGTTTTCCACGAATTTGCACTAAGTAAGGTTGTAATAAGTCGACGTTTAACGTAAACTGTACACTAGCGCCATCTCTGTATTTATGTCGCAAACCCTGACGGGGATAGAAGCTGAGAGTAGTACCCAAAGACGACGCTACTGCCATCTACAATTTTTAACGAAGACTTTCTGGGGAAAACTCTGCACGTGACGCATCAAGGAAAATTGCTCGGAAAACTGACACTATGTGTCGCTGTCTGCTTGTCACTAAGTTAACAAATTTTTGTCATATTCAGAGCATTATTGTGACCTGTCATATCCTAACACATCCCTTAATTGTGTACTTTATGACACCGAACACGTATTCTCCATTTATACTTTGCATAATTAAGGATGTTTGTTCCATTGTTTATATAGAAATACAACATATTTTCACGTACCTACGAGTATATTTACTGTATAGTGTATAATCAAAAATCCTTTTTGTGGTGAGATAGGTAAAAGTCACTTTACTTTAACTGCGATTTTAATAATCTCTAGCTTTACTTATTTATTAGCTTTACTCCGTGTGGTATAAGTCGCTGTTAGGATTTGAAGTACTTATAAAAAGACACAAACTTTCCAAATCTTTAATAGACTCTTTAAAAATTCTCAAAATATAGTGACATTTTAGTTAACAAGTAAAACTTCGCAACTAAATTTATTATTACTGCAACACTTCTATGCATATTATATTAAGTTTAGATTAATTTATAAGCTTAGTATATAAAATAAATACACATAAGATATATTATATTTACTATTATATTTATGTAGAATACAGTACCTATTACATTCACATACGTCATACACTCTTACCAACACAAACTATCAAACTATTTTTAATTTCTCACATTTCGATTTCAGCAATGGTGGCAGCATACCGCTAATACTACTAATACTGTTATTGTATACTATTGTTTCAGATGTACAAAGTGTTTGATGTGATATTGTGTATGGAAATTACCCTCAGTTAGCGCCCTGATCCAATGACCCGGCTTTCGACATGCCTCAGTCCCCCTCACCTCGTCTGCGCCATTACAGGTCCCTGGAAACCAAGCATGGTTATGTAACCAAGCATGAAAACGTTTGAACCAAGCATGGAATCATGAACATCAACAATCATCCGCAATACACATGTATGAACCTCGCATGACACGTAATACCAATATCTGCTTAAGGCTAGAACCGGTAGCGCTTTATAAAAACTTAATTTGCATTCCAAGCACGTTGACTCATTAACTCCAGTTTAAAAATAAACTTTTTTTTTTTGTTTCAAGCTACAAAATAAATCCTTTGCCTTTTTTTTTAATTCAGAAATTGATCACACTCAACGTTCGCGACACAACCGTTTTGCTTTTAGACGTCCTTTTTTTCAGCGTAGTAGCCGTTGGCAAAGTCCACCTCGTTTTTCCTTCTTTCGAGTCTCTCATTCAATGCGATACATGTGTATCCAATTATTTTCCTAACGAGGTTACTATAGCCTGGTAAATTAAGTTACCAAATAAAAAAAATAATGAGTTATTAGAGCTTACTACTTACAAAAAAATTGCAATCGTCAAGTAAAAGATGTGTTAAAAATTTCATCTTGTTATAAAACGAAATGGAATTGGAATTATGTGACAGTTTGAAGCCATTTTGGAGACGTCAATTAATATCTTTATGAAATCGTAAAGTACGACGCTTTAATATTTAATTTTAATGGTATGCTTTATAATCCTTTGCTTTGTAAAATTATGTTTCCCGGTAAATGTGGTGCTTCAGCTTTTTATTATGCTCCGCATATCTAAGTTGTCCTAGAAATGTTGCTTTTAAATAATAAGAGAGCCACCAAAAGACATAAAGTGATAAAGATAAAATTGGGTTAAAAACTTTTTACACGTTTTCTATATCTCGCTTAAAACTATATTTAACTTTATTTTACGTTATAATTCCAAAACTCTTTAATTCTGTATTCAATCTGCACTGTTCTCAAAACACTCCTTCATGACAAACACTCATAAACATAACACAATTTATCATTAATTTAATAGAAATATAGTCATAATAAATAAGTAGAATTAAGGTAAATTAATTATAAGCACCGTAGTTTAGTAGTAGGTAGGAAGCTTTAATATACAAATAGTTGGATAAGTAGCTTTAAAATGATAAAAGGTAGCGTTATTCAATAGAACTACGTACTTTATGCAAGGTAACGTAAGAATAAAATATAATAATATCTAAAATTTTTACCAGTTTTTTTTCTAAAGAAATCCTAATGTTCAAATAGTAACTGTCTTCGAATATGTTATTCTTCTGGTAAAAGTTCTAGTTCTAGTTAGTAGAATGAAATTTAGATAAACGTCAAAAAAGCATTTAAGATATTACATTATTTATATAAATAAGTATTACGTACGTAAACACACTTCTTTGGATTAATATCCGACATAACAGCGATGAAACACGAATCTTTAAGTGTTCATTCTCATGTACTGAGTTATCTATTACAAGGTACTTTAAGTTTACGAGTAAATTGGATGCCATTGTCGAGAGATTTCGAACCGACTGAGCACATTCCCTGTTTCCACTTCAATAATATGAACACCGCGCCACGATCTTCAGTCCCGCCAAAGGAAGTTCGCTCATCTGAATAGCCGGCAGATAGGCCTAATCAAAACATCATGCGTTGAATGACTGTGTCGCAACAAAGACAATCAATTTATCACTATCTAGCGAGAGGCTTACGAAACAGGCACGTGCCTTTCAAGGCTGCCGATACAAACAATTTCGTTCCCAATAAATTAAATTATAAAGCTTTTTGTATAATTTCAGTGTCCTTGAATTATCTAATATCATAAAGAAACGGGAACTCCGTTTGGCGATTATAATCAATACAATTATAATCCGACAACAATATTATAGTATCGCATCAATTGCCTATTGATAATGTAATACACGTCGACTGGGGGAGTGGTTATTACTTAATATCGGTAGTTCGGTTATCAGGCCGGTGATGCGAGCACAAGGGCGCGATATGTCGCTTCACGCTTATTCGCACCGACTACCGGGTAGACGCACCTCCGCCATGTATCGTGGTATCAATTTTCGGAATAATAAATCGTTAGTTTGATAAAAAGTTCATTATTTTTCTGTTTTTTTAAGATCCTAACAGTGTTTTTGTTTTTGACAGGACTATGACCGCAATATGTTTCGTTTGCAACCTACCAATATTGTCTCATCAAGTGGGACTGGTTTGGGCTGGCGGCAACGGTTGGGACGAGCTTACAAGATCCACCTTAGAAGAATCTACTTTGAGGCAGAGACTTGGCAGTCGAAGGGACTCTGCCGCGCAAGTGTCTTGTCTCTCGCCGCCAGAACCCGACGTCGAAAATCAGCCCAGAGGTATGTGGACAAGAACAGTGAATAATATAGGAACTAAAAAAATAGAAAATGTGTATATTGTCAATAGGTTTCCAAAACGTCATAACAAAACCAATATATTTTCAAAGGTGGACCCCGTCGCCGCCGCTCATCTTTGGCTCAATTAACCGACATACTACGCGAGTGGGGTGGTGGGGGCAGCGCTCCCCGCCGACAGCGGGCTCCCCTTTCCCGACGCGAGACCCTGGCGGACCTCGCCCGCTCCTTGCCCTGGGCGCGTCACGAGCCTCCGCCGCGGCGTCGAAGAGACTCTTCTGCCGATTCTGGCATTAAATCCATGGCCTCCAAACGCCGCGACTCCAAAGCGGCACCTCAAGATTTTCGATCTGATTTCCCAAATTGGGATCGAAAAGATTCAACCACCATAATGCCGTCGAGAGAAAGACGTATAAAAAGACGAGGCTCTGGCGACGAAAACAAGGAACGTAGGGATTCCGTAGATGGGCACCGTCATCGGCGTGATTCCATCGCAGCACCACCACGAATCGTGGCAACGCACAGAAAAAGGCGAGCTTCACCCCCCACTCCAGCACCGCCATCATTTGTGGATGCGTCTTCTGATCCTGGACCATCCACACATATGCCTTCAGTGACAGTCGTTGCTATTCATGAACCGAGCCGATCTGACGGAGAATGTCAATCAAGTCAACCAATGACAATGCCTACTATTATTACATCTGCTGTGACACCCTCACCTACATCACCTACGCCACCAAATTCCAATGCGACTCAAACTGTACAGACCTCCTCGCAATCAGCACAAGCAACTCCTGGAGGTCGGTCCCCACCTAACTTAGGGGGTCGTCGCGACTCTACCACGCAATGTGGGCGCGCTCGAAGAGATTCTCGGGCTGCTGCTAGTCCAGAGAGAAGACTGGGTAGGTTACAACGCCAAGCAACTGCTTTTGATGATCCTATAGGACCACCTGGTACTAGACGTAGGGATTCGGGACCATCATTAGGACCTGATGATGAAGGAAGAGCTAGACGAGATTCCTTAAGCCCTGACTCTGCAGTCAGACCGAGGCGAGAACGCTCTCAGCTAAGCCCTGACCGTTCTGGAGGTGGAGAATTAAGTCCATCGGCGGCAAGACGCAGAAGTCGTCTAAGAAGGCAAGCTTCCTGTGCCAGGATGGGCAGAGCTCGAAGCCCAGAATCTAGTTCATGCTCAAGTCGAGATCCGAGTCCTTGCGCTCGACCACCTGAAAGAACTATGATTCGAAGACAATCGACAACTGAAGAAATATTGATAGCCCGTGGCTTCCGCCGGCAATCGACCACTGAAGAGATGATTAGATGCCGGAACTTTCGACGGCAAAGTTCGCAAAGTGATGACGCATGTATGCGAGCTCGCGGCCGTCGTGACTCCTCCACACAAATACTAGATGGAACTATAGGGACCATGACTGTTGAGACAACCAGCACCTTCTTCGATTCCAGTACGCAAACTGGTAAGTTTTAAATTATTTATACGTACTTATTAGTTTACTTATATTACAAACATAGATTTGTGCATTGTTTAACTCAAAGGGTTCCGTATTTACGTCTCAACCAGCAGTAGCATTCTATTAAACCTATTAGGTTCTATCGCCAGGTGCATTGCATACCTTTTTTAACAAAGTTAGTTATCGAAAACTATTGCAATCATTAAACGTCAAGTCAATAACCATAGATACATAACCTAGAAAACTAGCATCTAAATATAATTTGCATTCGTCAAGAAAAAATAAACAAAGATTATTCTTCAAAAATCAGCCTTTAAAGTTGGTTAAAGTTAATGCTCGCGGGTGACAAACAAGTTTGAGCTAACACGCGCTGAAGAGCTTTTGCGGGACATGAAACACATTACAACAACAAACTCAATCGCCATATGAGCACTACACTACTCACTGACAACAGCCATTGCTACGTGCTCAACCCCCGCCCCTTTTCATCAGCCAATCGATTCGCGCGCTGCTCACTTGTCTCTGTCTTACCGTACTGCTTTACCGACGGAAAAGAGAGGGCTGATGGGTGAAAATCCCTCTTTACCGAGGGAGTGGGGCCTGTATAGTGGCGCCACGGTGGGCCCAGCCGGTTTTGGCTGGCCACTTTAAACTGGCAGCGCGATCGCGCGGACCACGAGATGAGATGAACGCGAGCGATCGGCGCAGGCTCGCCCGCCCGCGCCCCGTCATCTGTTGCCGAATGCTGCCATGTTTACTAGAACGAAAGTGACGTGCCGTACACAACGAATAACCTCAAAAAACATAACATTGACAGCCTAAATTCGCGAAATAAAATTTGTGAGCAATTTTTAATGTAGACGTTACAACGAATCATGTTTTCCTATAAAATACTAAAATAGACGTAATAGAAACTCGGTTTGTGTTATTAAATATTTTTGGCGACTCCCTATTTGTACAAAATATTTTTTTATGGTATGTTTTGATCTCGTGGCGTGGCGATAAATATATAAGAGAAGTTTCTTATCAAGGACCAGTGACTTTGTTTGGAAACAATATTTACAAAAGGACTAACTAGATGTAACCTATAAATAAGTGTACTGTAAATTAAAAACACCAAATAGTAATCGTATCGTAATAAATGTTAGAGTAAAATTAAAAATATAAATATATTCTTCTTTAGATAAATTTGTAAAGCACTAAAAACTTTTTCAAAGTTTATTAACGAGTGTAATCATTGAGTCAAGGCGATATGGTAAGTACAAAGCTAGCTATGTAAATATTTTTATTTACTTTGTTTTATTTAAAATTTTAATTTTAATTTACTTATGGTTAAATATAAAATTATTTAACATATTCTGAAATCAGCATTTACGGCATCCCATTTTCTTTTAGCAATAAAATTTTGGGGCCTTTGATAATTGTATGCCTCAATGAAAAACGACAAAGAGGGGAACCTCTTTGAAAATTGAGATGGCAACGATATTGCGATGGGCTCTCCTGAACCGTGTTTTTACTAATTCAATAGTTTGAATGAACTGTAGTCACAATGTGACTTTTCAAAAGCGCGCTTTGCGAAACCCCAATTGTTTTCCAAAAAATGCCACGTAAAATAAAATATAGTGATAATTCTATCACCTTAGAATAAAACTGACATATTATGGACGTACTATTTGATAACATAAACAAAAGGGTATGGTAACATTACTGATATTAAACAGATAATATTTAATTATTCAAATTAGCTACTGACTACTAGCAAGTTTTGTAGCTGACATTCAGTTTAGTACTCTAAACTAGATAAATTAATTATAACCAAAATTCTAAGTCTACAATGTTCGAAATACCTAAAATACATTTTTAGTCAGCTTATTACGGAGTCAAATCTATTTATTGTAGAACAAAGTTTAAACAAACTTAGCACTTTTTTTGACGAAATTCCAGACGTGTTGCCGTCTTTTGTTAGGCATTTTACATCAAACAAAATGTTATATAGTATGTATATACTATAATAGCATTTAAGATCGCCTTTGATCACATTGTGAATCTTTTTAACATAAATACCCATTTGCCTAGATGCAAGTAATAAACGTTGTACATGTGAGTACTATCAACCTTTGGACATTGAAATATCCGGTTACGTGAGTTATTTAGACATTTTCAACTCTGTCCCCACCATGTGCTCCATCATGAGAAAAACTTGGCCCCGATTTTCTATTGGAAAAACCAGGAAAGACTAATTTAAGGGAATTAAATACTTAGCAGAGTAAATTGGGGATTGAACTAAATGAATGACAAAAGGTTGGCCTTCTAAGAGTTTATACATCTCTGCCCACCCCTTGGGAAATCTAGGAGTGATGGCATACTTTCTTAGAGTTTTATTTTCCTTCACGGACGTATAACTTAACGATAAAATACAATCAGCATAAAAATCTTCGCTATAGCCAATACACGACGCCTCCTTATTTTAATAACGGCATCCATTATTACAACGACTGGCAAAAACGATAAACGCATGGAATATTGAAATAACATTGTTATGGCGTTTCGTAACATCAATATTATCGCTGCCATTATATACTTTCTCAGCTATAAAAAGATGAGAATACTTATTTACCGTCGACTTTATTGCGTCTACTATGATCACATTAATTACGTTTTATTTCATATTCAATAATGAAATCATATTCTTCGTTTTATTAGAAATTGTCCCATATTTTGCGAGTCGCAGAGTTGTACTTATTTACAAGTATACCTAGAATTGAGTTAACGACGCTTCTAATTTATCGTATATCTGAAATTTCTTGCATTATTAAATTGAGGACCTTATAAATATCTTCTAATGTATAAAAAATATTTATTAATTTAATACTTTAAACTCAGTGTACATAGGCGGACTTAATGCCAGAAGGCAATCTCTACCAGTCGACCATTGAAATCTCGTGTCAGTGTTTGTTATTGAAATCCTCCGAAACGGCTGGACTGATTTTTATAAAATATTTCGTGTACATTTGGTAGGTCTGGTCTTAGGCAAAATGGTAACTGGCAAACAACGTTTGCCGGGTCAGCTAGTTATTTTATAACAAGTCAAGTTTATATTTTGCAGTCATCTTTCTCTTATCTTGTTATTTTAAGGTTGGTATTTGATTAAATCGTAAATTAAAATGTCAGACCATAAAAGAGGCAAACAAATTATTGTTCTAGTTCTGAATCAATATATTCCACCTTGAGTACTTACATTGACAAAGTTTTATGACTTTTATCTCGGCCGGGAGCCATTTATCAAATTTGTACAGAAAGAAATACAATGAGCTAGTAGGTATCTAAAATTCAGGCTTCGTACCTTGTTCAACTGTCAAATAGTTTAATCTGCAATCAATCTAAACTTTGTCGCAGGGAAATTGGTTTTTTGTAAAAACTTGAGCAAAAAAAAAGAATCATTTGTCCCAATAAAGAACTGTCAGTTTCCTGTCTAAGTAACCTTTTTAAAAAGAAGGACCCTTTTTATCGACTTTTTCTTGTCAGCACTGTCTATCTTTTATTGTAAGAGGAATAACGTTGATCAATAATGCATTTTGTTTGGAACTCTTGGGAGTCCGCTAAGAATACCTAAGCGGTTGTCACATGTTACGACAGGGGTCGTCAATAACTTGGGACTTAAAATGTTAAGTCTGGATTCTTGGCAAGTTTCCGAGACACATCACTGCGTCCTTTGGCTTGTTGCCAGTAGTGAAATTTCGCTTTTACTTTTTAATAAATGGTTTTGTAATTTCGGCATGCAGTGCGAGTTTATACCTAATGATGCAGCTAAGAAGTAACTTAAATTGAGGTTGTAAGTTATTTCAATATTGTTTTTCTACCTAAAAGAAAAGTTTCAAAAATAAAAATGAGAATACTCGCATTTTTTCTAAAAACTTCAAGTCTTCGAAGAGAACCTTAACATTTTTGCCATTCTTTCTTGTTTTCTACAGAGAAAAGATATATCTTTTACAATTAAATAGGGCAGAAAGTTAGAGAATAAAATTCCATACAAAAACATTTAATTTTTCTATATTTTATTGACTTTAATAAACTGATTAATTGAAACCAGTCTTTGTTTCGAGTTTCACATACAAAGTTTATACCTACCCTAGTATTGGTTTCATCTCATGACTGTGGTAAGTTAGTTTGCTGGTATGATCAGAGTCCTGTTCAAACTTACTGGAATTCGATCAGGAATCTCTATACCACTCTCGTTGAGTAAAATTCCATGTAACGTAAATAAGGTCTAAGAGGTGTCGCCGTAGTCTATGTTTTAGGGCTGATTTTTCCAGCGCCAGATAATTGTTATTCGTGGAATAAAATTGACGTCTGACAGATTTTGTATGCAAGAACTGTCAAAATTTCAAACTTATTCGTCGTAGAAAATTATCGTGCTTTTGTAAAATCAGCCCTGTCGAAGTTATTCAGCTGTATAATAAGCTGTAGTTAAGTCCTAATGTAATGTTGTTTTATTTTTTTTATTCTTTCTTGAAATTACATAATTTGTCAAAACCGGTTTACCTCCACATATTTTTCCTTACGTTATGTGAAACGGCAGCTTGTAAAAATTAAGGCGTAAAATAAAATTTTATGCACCATCTCTCATTTAATTTATTAAATCTTTAGGATTTCCGAGAAGGCTATTAGAATTATATCGCGATAGTAATCTTTTTGTTGGTAGTTTACGCGTCTAATAAGCTCCCTTTCTCACCAGTATAACTAGATTTAAATTACGTCGCGTTAATAGTCTGAAAGGCAAACTAACTTAAATGGTATAATGGGTTTGTTCAACCCATAGTATGATAATGTAAACATAATTATATGAGTACACTCAGAGTACGGAACCCTATGATGTTATAACAGGCACTTGATAATATTTGCAACATTTTTTTACCTATGGTATACTGCTCGTAGTTTTGTTAAATATTTGGCATATATAATTTAGATTACTTTCGTGTAAATCTAAGGGTACATAGGTACATATGCTTTTTCATGTTAATTTAAATAAAAATATTAAATTGGGAAAAAAGTGCCTACATTAACAGCATTATTTTAGCTGAGAATGCGAAACAAGGGTATGGTGACGCTAATTCATAATTTATTTATTTACTTATTTTAATATCAATGATATAATTTATTTGAATCAAGCCTTAATGCTGGTAACGACTTTCTACACTCCAAGACTTTTGTTGATAAAGATATGTATTATTGACAGCGTACACTTGCTTTTAATCTGTTTGCATCTTTACCAGCTAACCTATGTATTAAATTATCTATTATTTATTAAAATATATCTTAGTGTTATATAAAACAAAGTCGGGTTGGTTACACCATTTATAACTCAAGAACGTGTTGACAGACTTTCATGGTTTTTTATTTTTTTGGATTGGTCTCCTTTCCAAACAAAAGAATAACAGCCAAACAGGAAAATTAAAGAAAAAAGTAAAATTGATATATTACGGGAACGGAAACTACTCACGGGGCACAGCTAATTTAAATGTCTGCCTTTCTGATATACGATTCATATTGCAGAGCCCTCACCGCTGTATGACAACAACCACTACCACGAGGAATGTCTCCGCTGCAACTCCTGTGGGCTGAACCTGACCGGGCCCAACCAGGTTAGTCAACCTTCTTGGTATAATCTGAATTGGACAAATAGCTTTAAATACGTGCTATGATTAGAAACTTTAACACTTCAACTGGTAATTAAAAATAAGTTTGAAAATGTTCTATGAATCATGTTGACTGAAAACATAAAAAATACAATAATATTTTTTTGATTCCATACTTTAGATGTTAGGTTTTAATTGGTTATTAGTTTGTTTTCTTGTGTGTGTATATTTAAGTTTGTTAAAAGATATTTTACAAAGTAAATATTAAATCATTAGCTGATCGATAAGTATAAAGTATGTCAGAAAAACCCTGTCTGATCCAATAAAGGCGTATTCCTGGTTCAATGGCGAATTTAATTATCAAATTCAAAACATACAAAGTAATTTACAAACAATCCAATGTAGTGAGTCGAACTACCGCATGAAGAGTTCCGTACTATTTTATATCCCTTAATTTTCAATTTACTTCTTATTATTTGTAGTTTATAGCAGCCACAGAAACACACACTCAGTGAAAAAATTAACACAAGCTATTACGGGTAATGAGATACAGCCGAAAGAACGCACCCTTCGGCTACGAAACCCAAAAACTAAGCAAGAGATAATTGTTTTTGTTCAATTCTCTTGGAAATCCTACTGGGAATGTGTAAAAATAACTACTTACTGGTAAAATGTTAAATTATAAAAAAGCTATTGCAAGTAAAAGGCTTTGCTACGCTGCTAACTCTATATAATTATTTCAAAGTTTTAAACGACTTCCCTCATATATTTTTTACTTGAACATTTCCCAGTGTTTGTACTGATATACCCCTGATCCCTTTTACAAAATCTCTGAGTTCTTTGTTAATTCAATAGCATTACTGTTCGGTACTAAGATTCTTTAATTTAACTCTCCATTTCGCATTTCGTGTGATTCTTAATTAGGAATTTTAATTAGTGATAACTTTGAATCGGATAAACAAAACTTTAAAATAAACGCAGAAGAATACAAAATCTAATATATTTTTTTCCTTTAGACAAATTTGGTTTCAAGTCTATTCGGTGCGTATAATAACAGGGAAATATTTTAAAGGCGTTAGCGTTTAAATTTATTTTAGAAATTCATAAAACTTTTATGCTTTTTATTTAAAATCACTTTAAACTTTACACTTTTAATTTATTTGCCCATACACACAAACCTGATGTCAAGTTTACTCTTCACCAGAAAAACATATTTGCTTTAGTATAAATGAGTCGCTTTAACGTAAGTAGTATTATTTTTCACTAGCTGTCCCCCGCGACTTTGTTCGCGTGTTTTAGTTTCAACGGTTTTTCATTTTTGCAACATTTTTCACTTATGCTCCGCTCCTATTGGTCGTAGCGTGATGTTATATAGCCTATAGCCTTCCTCAATAAACGGACTACCCGATACAAAAAGAATTTTTTAATTCGAACCAGTAGTTCCTGAGATTAGCGTGTTCAAACAAACAAACAAACAAACTCTTCAGCTTTATAATATTAGTATAGATTTACATGAGATTAAAACCGCGGGGCGCAGCTAGTATTGTATTAACTTGTATTGATTTTCGGTTGTTATATTACACATTCATTTATCATTTGAATCAATGTTTTCGGATAATAATATTAGATGACTTTAGAACAATCGAAAACACAAACAAATATATACAAGGAAAAGTACTAAATATAATGCAAAGGGTCCAAATAACATTCAAAATTACGCAGATCGAGGTTTTCTTCCTAACTTACTGCCGCCACATTCTGGCAAAGTATTTGAATGTAAACCAAAGGATTTTCAACGCTTTTGTGGACTGATAGGCTTTCGAAAGGTTAGCAGAAAAGTAAATTTAGAATACTTACGTTTAAAAAATATGTACTTTTGTAGTATAACTGGTTTTATGTCAACAAGAAAGAAATTATATATATAATAGAAAGATTGATAAAATTAAACATTTTATTAAGTGTGTTTAATTATCTGTACAATTAAAACAATATTACATACGTACGATCTACATGTTCAACTTTTTTGAAGTTAAAAACAATAGCAACAACAGAATGAATTTAAACATTAACGTTAAACAATTAATGTACCGTAACACCTTAATATATAGTTTCGTAAAGAGGTCACATTAATTGAATTCTATTTCTGGCCAAATGATACAAGATTTTGTTCGATTTACCCTTTTGAAAGGGAACTGCGGAAACAAATGTATTTGAAGAGCCTAATGGTCGCGGGGCCCACCCTTATTGGACGATAACCAATATTAGGATGTGCCTGATACCGACACAACCAATGTGCTAATAGCCTATTTTCATTGTAATGTATTCGCTAACGACATAAAATTACGATAGTTATTTGTTTCTATATTAGTAAAACAAATGACGTCCTCTAATTGATATTGCCGAGAGACTTATTTTGACACAAATTAAATAATTACTGACCCATTATTTTTATAATGTTACAAAGGCAACAAGAAAGCAAGTAGAAATAATAATTAATGAATGAAAACTCGTAGATATAAAGTTCCTTTTACTATTTGCTATGGCAATTGAAACTTGCGCTTTCCACGTGCTTCAACAAATACCGAGGTCATCAATCATTTTACGATTGGCCCCAATCACGTCCGTAGTCTCATGCAAAAATGTGATGCAATTTCGCTCTAAGCTTTTCAAATAGAAATCGCAAAAGTGTATATTATATAAGCTTTCTCAAGTACGAACAATTGGAAATCAATCCAGCAATAACATTAGTTTATAATAAAATCTCATTAGCTCGCATGAATACGGTAATAACCTTGACATACGGTTCTTGGGAATAAAGTTAGGCACTTGTACGGCAGGAACGGGGAGCCTGATTGAAATTAATCAAAGGCGAAGGAGGGAAGCCTATCGAGGGTTATTACTGAAGGCGAATCAATAGCATACAAAACTAAACAAATGCTGAAATCTCTGTATGAGGACAATAAGATAGTGGGGAACTTTGATTTGATTGTAGAATAGTCGGTTATTATGCAACTACATAAGAGTAAAAACATTTTTTTGGAGCGTAACTCTTTTCTGTTGGTGTTGTAGCCCGCTGGCAAATAATGAGACTTCTTTTAATAAATTTGTATTCCCATTTTATTTATATTCTAAAAATATATTATGCTTGTTTCATTCGACGTATTTGATACCAATTTAATTCTAATACGTTTATCTGCAGTACTACTATTTAAAAAAAGGAAATATTTTAGTTCGGTAACTTCATAATTCTAGAATTGACGACGGCGAACCCGCAAGCAAATACGAGTATATAGCCTTCGAATAAAATTAAGTTTAAAAGCGATTATAACATTAAAATTTCATCCCGGATACTATGTCTGCCCGGCTCAACCTCTACCCGCGAGCCGATCTTCAATATTATTAATGTATCCATGTCCTACTTTAGACTAACAACTAATTATTTATGAGCATTCAAACGGATTATATTCATACAATGTATACTAACAATACGGATATTTGACAGCAGAGCTAATATCTCAGAAGAAAAAGAGAATCGAAGAAGTAAGAGTACAATATTGTTTTCTTTTTCATATATTTATAGAGAGCTAAAATGTTGTTTTGTAAAAGTCCTTCCAATATAATAAAAGGAAATATAACCACAAATTAGAAAAAATGCTCATATGTAGAATTAAATTAAAAATACAAGTAAAATAGCAAACTATTTGGAAATTGACACATACTAGTATATTCCGTTTTCGTAAATTCGATCCTTGACGGTTTTTAAGATTTATGATGTTTAAATAAACATGTATATGGGTGAAGGTTTTTCCATACTATCGCGTGAACCACTGCCCGTTTTGTAGGCGTTACCATAATGGAAAACCTTCGTTAACTTAAATATAAAACGACAGCCAAAATTATAAGTTTATCTCTTGAACTTCTATCTCCAACAATTATAACAAATTATTCCGTTTTCATTGGGATAACAAATTTAAATTCTTCTTCTATGTAGCGTAAAATATTTCGATTAAATAATGAGAGAGATAAATCAAGTATGGGTCATTATAATTGAGTTAATTTTCGTCCTTGTCTCAAACGTCCGCTTTTGATAAATGAGATTTTATTAGATTTATGTAAGCCACAAAGTTAATATAGATTGATTATTCTAATACATCTAGTCTCTCTGATTTACTGTAGCTTTTCTTGAACTTTTTATCATAATGACAATTATTAAATAGGTTATTATGCTAAGGCTGTCTAATTTATATTCAACTTTATTAGAGAAATGCCAAATATATGGACCGACTCACTTCTATATTCAAATTTTGACAGAAGCCTAAATAATATTAGGCATATCCAATATTAAATAAAAAATAAAAAATGAGTCTTATTAAAAGCGCTATCTTTTAACACAGAAACAACATTTATACTTCCCTAATGGCCGATTTCTTTTTAAATAAAGTACAAGCTTTATGTCATCATTTTAAGTCCTTTTAACGATAAGGAATATTAAGTAAGAATAATATGAACTTTTTGGAAAATCAAAGCGATTTATGTGTGGGTTTAATAACCTACTTTCTTTATCAGCCTCTGTTGTATTTCTTGGGCCTCTAATATTGAAATAATAACTAACACTCCAGCATTTGATGATAACATATGTATAGATATTCACCTATGTAGATATTTGTTAGACGTTACCCAAAAAAATCTAATAATCACGAGCACCTAAGTACACATTTATTCTTTAATTACAGCGTCTTTCCAATTTGTTCATTTAAATGAACATGAGGAGAACGGTATCCAGTATATAAAATGATTTAATTCATTTTAGGCGGCGCCGTCGGAAAAACAAACATTGACTTTGACTGAATGAAAACCTTAATTTCCGGTGTATTTGAAGAGCATCGTACAGTCAAAAATGCACTTTAAATAAATATTCAGAAAATAATATTTCGACTTCATTTTAATAGAATATTTTATTACTGATATTTAGAATTGTTAAGTATATCATGCTTCTGTATTGTTAATTGCTCTATATTTAATAATGATAGGTTTTATAATTTTGTCACATATATAAGTACTTTCATACATAATTACATCATACTTATAATACAATCATAATAGTCAACGTTTACGTAAATCGTAACCGAATAATAAAAATAGCGAAGCAAAAACCAAATTGATATTAATTTAACGTTTAGTAATTAAATGTCAGTCTAAAAACACTTGACCGTCAACTATCATTATAAATTTGGATTTAAATTAAAATGTATATTTTATTTGTGACGTTGCTGTTCTTTTTACCAACTTATCAGTTCAAAAGTATATTCTTAACCAAGAATTTATGACTCTCGAAAAGATACATGTGCCCACAATACTTTGTCGTTATTTTCCGTTCTAAATGCGAAGATCCGCTAAATAATGAGCTTCAACAACACACAGTCATGTACAAAGCATACCTTTTCGGGATTCCTGGACACAAAGGCCAAGTATTCTACTTAATAAATCCGTAGCAAAGGTTTATTTTGTTTTCATACGTTCATTCCAAAGGCCTCATTACTGTAAAAGTTGTTTAAAAATAAAGTTATACATCGGTTCGTCTTTGACACATTTTAAAGTGAACGCGTCCAAATTTTTCAATAAAACGCTTTTCCTTTGTCATTGTTATTCCTATTCAAAATTTAATGAATGAATTTTGGCTAATTAAGAAGACTGTAGAGTCTATTGTTTAGTCTATTCGCTGTTTTCAATTCTGCAAAAGTAAATGTTGAACATTGTATAATGTCCGAATGAACAGATAAAACACTTTGTAATTGAGTTACAAATGTACACAATTGTATTCTACCCGTCTTTCACCCCAATCTGAATGGCAAAAAGTCGAAACAAGTAGATTGACAAAAGAAAATATTAAACTGGGCCATTTCCTTAATGCTAAATGTGCTGACTATATATTTTCACAGATTAAAGTTACTGTATTTTAAAATGAACCATTACGAAATTTTGCAAATCTTATTTCCTTACTTCATTTTACATTTTAGAAGTAACAGAACATTAACCAATACTCGTGTAATATCTGCAATTGATTCAGATTTCGTTTTTATTTTATTTTGCGTGATTCCAATATTTATTTACCTCAGCGAAAAACCAATCGCAATTTATATATATTTCAAATCTCGGGTCCATGTTGTTTTCGAATAAATAGGCAGGTTTCCACGCCAGTACACAGCCGGCTCCATAACATATTTGCACAATAAATTAAATGAATTTTGTGGATTTACCGGCGAAGCGTCACGGGAACCTTCGTCGATTATCAATATTTACTCTGAACAGACTTCTATTTCATCGAAATGGTTTCAAATACAATTTTCCTGTTTTTGACGATGCTTTAATATCGTCGTCAAATGGTCTGACGGACCAAAACCATTTTTAAGCTAATAAAAACCATTTTATTACCATTTACTTTTCAGTGCCGTAGATTCTTAAAATTAATTTCAATATAAACGAACGTCTTGCTTGTAAAATAAGGAAAGTAATATTTTTCGAAACGCTTCACTTATCACCTTAATGATCTAAATGAAAATTTGTCTCCTTGAAATTGTGAACGTTTCAGTATTAACGGCACAAGTTAGCGGTATCGGACATCTTTGATCGGGGCCTGCTTACAAAGCCTTGGCAGGTATCAAATAAATCCATCTAACTTAAAACTTCTCCCTGAGTGGAGGGCTTTCGGCTTTAATTAAATTTTTGCTTTGTTTGGGATTGTCGAATAGGTTTATAGTTATTTTATCAGTCAATGTAATCATAAAAAAAATGCTTTTAAAAACTTTAATCAAAAAGTAAATAATGTTTGCAGACAGCGTCGAAAATTATCCCCAGACATTCTTGAATACAATGTCTCAGTATAATAAGCAAGTATGTGCGATAAATAAACCTGACTCAAAAACTACGAAGAAAAGCTAGAAAAATAAATTTGGGGCGTGGAGAGAGGGTTCAGAAGACTGCATAAAATTCCCGGCGCGTGTAAACAAAGGCGACAAGTCTGCCATTTGCTTTATTTTGTTCATACTCCAAAGTCTTTTGTACTAAATTAGGTTTGAGATAAAATTGCTTTCTGTCAGCAAAGTCGCTGACATGTGACGATCCTTTATGATTATGTAGATGTTATGCATTTTTGTATAATGGATTGTCTCGGTGATGATGTGGGTAATGTAGCCTGACCAGGGAATGAAATTTGTGAAAATAATAAATGAGGAACGGAAACTGATTAATGAGGAAAGTCTTTTTTTCTAATAATGGCTTTTAGCAAAAGCATAAACTTATAGGTGTGTCGATTCTGGTAGAAAAATATCAATTAAGATATACAACCTTTATAATATCGGCATTCTATTGATAAATCGAAATCACCAATTAAGTAAAAAAAAGGTTGGAACATCTCTCAATCTGTCACAGTGAATCGAACAGAACCAAATTGAAATAAACCAAAAAAAGGAGAGACTTCAGAGAACATTAAAATAAAATCCAATTTTATGGTTTTCTTCTGAAACAGGCCGCGAAATCACGACATTTAAGGCCAATAAAAAGACCAATTGGTATTTAGTTTACTTTTCAAGATGTTTAAAGTCGGTGAATAAAAGAATTAGAAATCTGAGCTATGTAATAATTCTGGCCACCAAGAAAAGCAAAAAAAAAATAAATAAAATAAAAACAATCAGGGGAATATTATTTTTGGTTTTAAGACAATTATAATAACTTAGCTTTCACGTATTCTTTACCCAACCTCTTTTATAGAATTTTTACAACCTTGGGAGCATTGGGCTAGAATGAGAGGAATGTATCTGGCATAAAAAAGTTTTTTAATCATCATTAAGGGACATTTAATGGGCTTCAGTGAGTGTTGACTGTTCCGTTATCTCACGACGTAGTTTTATATGACTTAACTTTTTTAAAACCTATCAAATCATTAGATTTTTTAAAATATGCTGATGGTTCATGCTAAACTTACAATTAGATACTTATTAGTTTACATTAATTGTTATGTACCTTAATAAATTTCTTACTTTACATGGGCTAATGCAATGATTTCTTGTAGTTACTAGTTATTTCTTATTAAGAGAATACGTAATACTTTACATTCAATGTCATTTAACATTTTAAATGTAACATAACCTATATTCAAAGTAATAAGTACATTTGCTTTCTTCACACGACGTAATTTAGTGTTTAAAAATGCAAGACGAAGCGAATCGAACTGAAAATGCTTTGCATGCACGCTCGTACGGCGCTTAAAGTATATCGATAAAATGTGATGCTTATTGGATGATGCTTCTGTAGTCATGAACCACATATTAAACGGAACTCTATTACAATCTTATTTCATTAACATTATTTCTTCTGTTTTTTTCTAATCGTCAAATTCGGCTGAATTATTTATTGTTTTTATTTTACTATCTGACCCCTCACAACCAATGTTACTGAGTAATTCAGTATCTTTTGGTTTTATGGTTGTTTGTACCGTCAGTCAGAATTGTTACTTAACGACTGCCTAATATCACGTGTGACAGACAGAACCAAGGGCTTAATCTTGAAGATCGGTCGATCCGTGCGGCTTGTGCGGCTAACTTACCCACGAGTCCCTCTACATCTTTTTTTTTTTAATGGGGACTTGCCCACTACACATGCCGATCATTACAACTCCTATAAGCCAGAACTACAATGATAACGAATGAATACCACCGAAACACTTAAGCTCGGTGTGTCCCAGTGAAACAATTGACTGTCTTGGAACCCGCAACCAATATAATCAGAAGTAGTAAATAGGAGGAGTAGCAAATATAGTTCCCACTTCCCTCCATTGCAAGCGGAAGACAAAAAGAAAAGATAGCCTATGGCATAGAAAATATATCAACATCTGAGTTAGGCCCAGTTGCCAAGCGCCACGGATAAAATTTTCCCATAAATGAGACCTAAAATTCATTTAGGAGCTGTTATTTTGATTCCAATAATAGGTATATCCCTCTATACAAATAAACATCAATCTACGAAAATAAGGAACGGTACCTATAGCCTGATACGTTTTTGCACAACCAATAAGTTGCCGTTGATTTGAGCCCGTAAGTTACGTAAGCTACGATTCGAGGTAAAAGGTAGAATGTGATATGGGTTTGTTCCTAAGTATAAGTTACACCGAAGCCTGTTCGATGTTTTTGTTTTGACATCAATACGTCTTTAATTTTCTACATCAGAAAAAGTTTTGTCTGTTACCTTTCAAGGTTAAACGGTATAATAAAATAACGCGTGTACCTAATTCAAATTAGGTTTAGGTTAAGAATAAAAAATAACCTAAGTCACTTACTTACTACTTAGGAACAACGAATTATTTAGACAGAACATGTAATGTTTGATAAAATTGCCGTCAAGTAATAAGCAATGCTTTACTTTCGAAGCCTTCTTTTGAAGTATTAGTCTCTTTATTCTTATTTAATAAAAAAACGGTTCTGTCTTATAAGGTAAAACCTTATAAGGCTTACATAGTAGAAACAATGTGATCACCAGATTTGTTACTTTCATAGTTAATGACGATTAAAATCTGATTGCGCGATATGTCGAAATTTTTACTAGCTTTACTAATGAATAGTACAAAAGATAGGATAAACACGTAAATAAAAGACGTAGCTATGATTAAAAACTACCGAATAAAGAGGTTTTTGAGCCTTCTATATCCGAGCGCTAATAACATGTCTGCCTCATTTTTATAAAAATATCAATGAGTGAAATCAATTGGAAAATGTTAATATCTCTTAACTTGCACCCCCGCCGCACGTTGCATGTCAGGCTTGGCACGCGACGAACGGCGACACAGCTGTGCGTTCCCTTCGATACTAGTATTAAGGCTGTTACCTCGTGATTTTATTTGAGCTACCTTCGTGTCATATTGGGTTAGCTTCCAATGGTATAGAGAGGTACAGTTTAGCGCCGCTGGGAACTAATAAAACGTCGATAGATTTTTATGAAATACACGTGATTTAGAAATCTGACACACGCTTGAAATAGTAATGGAATAGAACTCTAGAAATATATTATGGTTTAGTTAAGTAATTAATCTAAAAAATAAATTTGAGATGATGAATTCCTTGAAGTTTACTCCTTCATGTAATAGCATTTTTAAAAATATATTTAAACAAGCTGTTTCCCGTGGCAAAAAGTAGCCTATGTCTTTTCTCAGGCTCTAGAATATCTGTGTACCAAATTTTATTTAAATCGGTCCAGTAGTTTTGGCGTGAAAGCGCGACAGACAGGCAGACCGACAGACAGAGTTACTTTCGCATAATATTAGTAAGGATGATTTGGAAGGAACCAACAACGCTTTTTTTTTCATAACACTATTCATTAATAAAATGTAGGTACTCAAGATACCTTTTACACAATTACAAAATTCATATCATTTTAATCCATCGATAAAATTATTTTTAGGAAACAACCGTTCTAAGCATATTATATACCCAGGCATTACTTCGGTACTCCATGTACCCAATATATCTTCAGGAAATTGTTTTGGTTACAATCACCAGATCTCTGATAGCAAAATTTAATCATCAGCCTCTAATGGAAAATAGCCGTTAATAGAACCTGTAAACCTTTAAGAACAATGAAGATTTTGTTTGCTAAGTATCTATGTCGCTATTTATTTGCGCATGAAATTAGTAGCATAAATTTAAAGCTACTTTATTGTGCAATGAATTGCTATTTAAAAAAATATATACTAGCAATGTGGGCGGAATTTAGATTACTAGCAATCTTGGCAACCCCTCCTACTAAGCTAAATATGCTTGTCTGGAGTGGTCACGTCAATAGGGCAATGGGTGAGGTTTGAACCTGCGAACTCTCAATCACAAAGACGTCACTCTAACCAGTAGTTAATACTTTTACAAGCACTGTTTATGAGCCCTCAATTTCAAGGTTCTAAATGTTACTTAAATAAATTATCTGTACAATAGTATACAAACATAGCACTGTTATTTCATGCTTAATTTAATGTATAATGGTCGCAAAAATCTTTAAAATTATTAAAAGAAAATGTTTTATTATTATTGTTTAAAGATTTTCTCCCTTAATATATATTAAATATACAACACTTTAATAGCTACGTCTAGCGTCTTTATTCGCACTGAATTATAATGATGTTCTTGTTATTACGCCCGAAGCAAGGAAGGAGCGGTTTTGAGCCAGCGACAAAGACTGGAATGTCAATCAAGTGGTCGTAGGTTGAAACCACTACAGTCACACGACGGAACCCATTTCTGAGAGCCGCTATGCTATGTTATTAGGAATAGTTGGTAAATACAAAGCTGGTTAAGCAGAATTAACTATGATGCGAATTTATGAACAACTTGTATTAGTTAAACCAGGAAAATTGTCAGAGAATCTGTTAAGGCAGGGTATTCTATAATAATTATTTATTTTAGCATTTCTCATTTCAAATTACATTTAAACATATAAGTTACATATATTTTTGTTAACCAATCATAATATCCTTTATATTTACATTCAAGATACGCGTGAAACTCATAACCCTTCCTTGGTAGTCAGGTAAACAAATATCTACCAGCCAGTTTTATAAACGGTATTCAATAGTCTCCAATTGATCCTGTTTTGTTTATTTTATGTTTGTGTTTTATTTCCATTTTCAAATATGCCCCAGTCTAAACCTGTCATGTTTGCATTATTAGTAGAAATATCCGTACTTTAAAATCTCATCAATTGAAATCAAATCAGAGGTCCACATCTGTGAATCCTGCTTTGATTTTAAATACGGATCACAATCGAAAGGCTTAATTAAATTGGAAATATTCAAAAACAGATAAAGGTTAGGTAAATGGTTTTTAACACAATATCATATAAACGTAATAATTTGTAATTCAGTGGGAAGGTTATGGTTTAACGCGATTTGAAGGTCCCCAACAGGATTACCTTCGATAATATAATAATTTTGTATGATGTATTAAAGGTGCACGCACAATTTATTAATCGATGAATTTATTATGACGTGACGACATAACATAATTACCAAATTTTTTACGAAAGATTTTTGTAGCCTACATTGGATCCCACTGCTCGGCAAAGGTCCTCTCGTCTTTGAAAACTTTATATTATTATCTATATCGATTTCTGCCCGCATCAGCAACACACCATTTTCGTCGCTTACTTACTTAACAGACTTACGAAGCTTTAAGACTTTCTTAAAATATCTTTCGTTGCTACTACACCTTAAAATGACAGAGACAGCATGAGACTTAACGGCTACTTTAAATTGAGTTGCGTTTGAGTGTCGGACATTAAATACTCACGTAATTTTAACAATTATTTTTGGTATCTAAATTAATTTGCATAGCGTCTGGTCTTTGCCGGATTTTAACTAACTTTTTTGGTTTAGAAACGCGCTCGGCGCTTCAAGAACCAGATCCTGTGCGACCTGCACTTCGCGGACGTGGCGCTGATGGAGTGCAGCGACTTCATGCAGCAGTTGCGCAGCTTCAAGCCCCAGTCGCTCGGCTGCGCGGTCGCCAGGCGCAAGTCTTCCACCACGCTCATATTCCCACTGCCGCCGCAAGCTTGCTCAGGTACGTAAACCGACATAATATTAATATATTTTTAGGTTATTTTTTAGCGCTGGACGTAATTCTCCAGGCCCGAGCAGTTATAACTATATCGTCGAACATTTTTATTAAATCGTACATATAACGTTTGGTTACTTGGAATAAATAAACAGATAAACAAAAGCGAACCCCCACCAAAAACATTTATTTGAGAACATTCTAATATAGGGTTCAACATTCTGATCTCTCAAGATCAGGGATTAAAATTTTAAACACTGATTTATGTGGTAGGCAAATTCACACATTAATTTAACTTAATACAATGCATTAGTGCATTTGTTGAATTTCGTAAATAGTACATTATTACAAAGCTTATTATATAAAATTTAAAATGATGAAATGAAATGAAATGAAATACGTAACATTCGAAAAACTAAACTAAACCTAGTTTCCAATATAACTTTTCTGTACTAAAATAGGAAAGCCACTCTTGTGCGATGAGTAAATTAATTGAATAAAGTGTCAGTCAACGGTTTTTACCGTGACTGGACATATTTGGAGCGCACGGTCGTATTTAACATGACACGAACGGAATACGGACATGAGAGAACTTGCCACATTAAACAGAATATTTTTACTTTTGAGACACTCGCTCCACGTTATAGAAAAATTGTAGTTTTAAATGTGTTTCTGATGCTCGTAAATCGGCTTATGGCATTATTATAAATATTTATTTTCATTACTATAATACAAGTTTTATGAGTAAAATAACATAAAAAAAACCGACGGCCTAAAAAATAATTATTCAATTCAGCTTTTCTTATTTAAAAGCACATTTAAACATAGTTATATATTTGCATGGATTTATGTAAACCATTTGTTTGTTTTAATAAATAATCGATAGGTTTGAATAAATCGTCAAAGTTACACAATTTTTTTAAATAGACCTATTTGACGTTTATCTGTCGAGCCGTTTAAAAGATACGAGGAAATGATTAAATTTACAAATATAAATATACTAGATATTTATATAGCAAAACATAAACCTTCTTGGCAGTCAGGTAAAAACATAAAACCTAAAAACTCTTCGAAAAACAAATGAAAAAAAAAACACTAAAAAAGTTTTGATTCCGAAGCTACCTCGCCTGTTTGATTCGTAAACTTCAACGCTAAAGAAATAAGTAATCAATTATTTTTCGAACTCAATTCCAGTCGGTTTTATGGATTCTGATATATTTAAGAACTTCAGAAGGTATAAAACAAATAAGAGAAGTCTTCAAAGTGATGGTTATTTTTGGGAGGTAAGACAGTTGATATTTCAGTAATGAATAAGTAAAAACATTCAGCTGTCGCTCACTCAGAAATAGTTCTCCGAACTTTTCGACTACAGTACAAACTACACAAACGCTTATTCCAAGTCTGGGTGTTCTTTGTGCATGTGATTTCAATGTTTGTAAAACACCCCGTGACACAAGGATTACAAAAAAAAAAGTTTTTAAATGTTGGTGTTCATTCAAGGATTACAATGACTACTTTTACCGTATGCAAGTTCGCCACCAGAGGCGCTAGTCGCATGTGATGTCCGAAATGCCAAATTCCACAGTTTGTTGGTAGGCTTTGACAGCTTACGCGACAGTGGCGCCAACTGGTGAGCGCAATAATGGTAGCCCTAACCCCAACCCCCCGCAACACACGGATTCAATTACTTAGTGCGGGAGTCGTTTTTTTTAATACAATACTGTAAAAAATACAGTAATTAAGGAATCCATACATTCCAGCAACGTGTTAACCCATTCTATACTAATTTTATTCTTACTTTTTATTATATAATACTTTCGATCTAGTTCCAAAATCAAAGACAATTGCATGTGAAATATAGTATCGTGGAGTAAGTCTTTGCTTTAGTCTCTTGTGACTTATCATAAACTAGCGTGTCTGTTGTTTGCGTGCAATGTATCCATATTCCACCATTAATTTATACCAAAGGGACAGTAGCGCCATTTATCGCCGTCATCGAGATGATATGTGGCAATCTACGTTCAGAAACTCCTCAACAAACAAATGAAACACGTATAGTCTATTGGACGTCAGAGGTACCAAAAAAATTATGGAAATAAATGTTACGGCCTTAAATTATAGGCGAAGTGGATGTTAGTGTTATTACCGATGTGTATTGGACTGTATGACTATACTTTAGACAAAAAAATAACTAAACTATATATGAACAAGTAAAATCGTGAAATTAGTGCCAAAACAGAGCGCGCTGTTTTATTGAAACTATCTCAAAACTTAATATTACCCTAATAATATCGGAACCGGAACCGTCAATATATTCGCATAAACGTCTGTCGTAGCCAGTAAACGAACGTAGTACAAAAAATTAATATTTGCTTACAATCGGCACAAGGCTACTAGCAATGCGCGCGCTCTATGCTTGTCTACGTTTACTCTAAGGATATATATATATATATATACTATACGTTTACTCTCAGGATATATATATATACTATACCCATATTTGTATATAATTGTCTTGGTTTTTTATAGGGTGTTAGCTTAGTTCAGTAGAAACGGTTGAGAACCCGAATAATATAATAAGGCAAATAGCAAACCAAGTTTAAACCAAGGTACTGAATAAAGAACAAAGATGCTCTTATATACTTAGACATAAAAAGGTAAAAAACAATTTTTAGAGCTCCATCTTTTTTGTCTCTATATTTTGATATTCTCTATCAAAGTCAATATTTATTTAAAACTATAAATACAATAATCTTTATTCACACTACAGTAAAATATACTCAGCTCAACCCTCAACCAGGACCCCTTTCAGCGCCACAAGTTACTCGTAAATCCATTTTGCACTGAATTGGCTTATACGTATAAACAAGAAATATTATAAAGTCAACGACCGCTGTCTCTCATATAAAATTGATAGACTATAAAATAAAGAGGTGGAGAAAGCATTTTCACATAATTTTACAATTAATCTTAAAAATACTTGGCTTAAATAAAAATATGTTTTAGCTTTTATACATCGTAGAAGTATGGAATCTTGACAGCACTGCAGATATACACACCTTTTGTGGTTAAGAATGTGGTATGCACCTCTTAAATAACAAAAGGAGTATACTCACAGGAATTCTTTATAAGATAACCAGCAACCCGCCCGCAATTTGAGTTTTGAACATTATAAATCTTTGAATTTCTCCGCTTTTTGTTCTATAATATGCATGTTTTATACATATAAACGTTTCTCTTAAATCATTCTATCTATTGCTGAAAAATGTATCAAAATCCGTTGCGCAGTTTAAAAGCGTTCCTACGGACAGCGAGACCAACTTATTTTATACTATGTAAAGATAATTTAGACTCCCACTGTGTATTTGACTATAGTACCGACGACCTGGAGTACCTGTATTCTAGATAATGGAAATAAGAGAGTACACAATGAAAATAATTACGAGTAAAAAAGGGACTGAAGACGCAATCCAGATAGTCAACATTAAACCCTAAAGCACAAGGTCTACAAACAAAATTAGGATCTAGCCAAACAATTAAATAAACAAACATTTCAGAATGTAGAATCAAGCTAACAATGAGTTGATTGTGTTTTTACTACAATACATAATTTACTTGCATCCTTGCAACAAAAAAAACTACAAATAACACGAGCGCTTGCAAAATTCAATTTATCATTTTCACAATCCGACGTGCTAAAAAATCTAATCTCATTACATCTTCACTAAAAGCCATTTTTATCTATTCCAACAGCAAATACGATTGAAAATGAAAGAAAGAATATAAAATTAAATCAATTTCATTTTCTTCAAAGATCGTAAGTTCGGAATACAACTTTTACTTATACTTTTCAATTTTCTGACAAAATCTCTTGTCAGATGTCTTACGAAAAAGTCATGGTAGGTAAAATGAATAACAAATAAAATAACAAATATAAATAAAGAATAAAATGAATAACACATTAAAAGATTTCGTTCATCATTCAGTAATCCAAGACCGATAAAACCTCAGCAATACTGATGCGCGAACCAACCGCGACCCGAACCAAATTTCCGGTTAATTGATAAGATTAAACGCGCCAACCACTCCCTTCGCTGTTAAATGTTCCTAAATTCTGAGTACTGAATAATTACGTTCAGTTTTACTTCCATTCAAATGAAGATTTTACGAAGTTCTTAAGGAATTTGTATTCGGTTAACGAGTTTATTTCGTTGTAATGCTACTTATATTTGCAAGTTTGGTTTGGCAAGAATTTGTAGGAACTTTCAAGGGTCTGGCAGATTATATCACGTCTGTCGAGATTTCTTGTTCCTGGTGCTTACGTCACTGTAAAGCTCAAAGAGAGATTCTGTACTCTTGTGATGGCCTCGACATACTTTCATAATGTAGTTCAAGTTTAAAAATCATGTTATATATACACAACTTACGAATTCTAATATTTTAGTAACATATCTCGTTTCAGTTATAACATTTTTGTATTGTAAAATTTCGAATATCTAAACGATTTCTATGTATTTCATTAAATATAATAACGTGCTTTAATTTTAATACATATTTAACAATTTTATATTTCAAGTAATTTTAAGCCATAATTACACCTATATTTAAAAATGTACACAATGCATAAATAACAACTTGATCCTCGCGTTCGAGTCTAATTACGAACAGACAGCAATAGACCGACCATGATTATACAGCGCGAACTAGTTATTAGAGTGTCGTCTAGCCAGCTATAGTGTTAAGGGGAACGTGTCTGTACAAATTATATAACAAGTGAACCTGAAATTAATAAATATTAAGTAACCAGCTGTGCCCGCAGCTTTGCTCCCGTCAACTGACTATCTACCCTACTCTATCTACCCTACCCTACTCTACCCTACCCTACTCTTCCTACCCTCCCCTACCTATTTTTTTTTTGTTTTCAAACCTACCCTATATTCTAGCGAACAAAACAAAAAAATAGTTGTGCAAATCGGCCCAGCCGTTCTCGAATTTTAGCGAGACTAACGAACAGCAATTCATTTTATATATAAGATAGTAATGTTATCTTTCATTTCCGAATAGGTAGTATAAAGAAAAGTAATGAAATGGTGCGCCATTTAAATATTCAGTCGTTAAACTAAATACCACTCTTTACGATTGCGTTAGTTAATATTTGCTGATAAAAATTTTGATGACAATAGTCTGAATACTTAGCTGACCATTTTATTCAAGCCATAAAGTAACTGGTGACATTCAACTGTTATAAAAAACTACTTAATAGTAATTTCTCTACAGGCAATTTTTTTATGGCTTGAAACACTACAGGAACAATTACAGGTAGGTAGAACTACATAGTAAGCATACTATATATATAGCTCTTAAAAGCTAAGATTTGTCAAATACTGTGTCTGTATTCCGATGTTGAGGTTTCAGTGGTCGGATGGGATGGCCGTGGTCAGTCAATAACTGTCGCAGGAAATGGAGAATCAATGTCACCTGACCACAGATTTCTCAAAGCTTTTTGCTTGATTTATTTAACTTATTCTACCTTCTGACTAGAGTGACTAGTTTACACTATAACTTAAAATACGTGAAGCATGACTTGGTTATGGTATGATCGGTTTCATCTTAAAATATGCTTATATTAACTAGTTGTTGGCCGCGGCTCCGCCTGCGTGAGTTTTGTTGATCGAGGCAAAAAGTAGCCTGTATCTTTTCTCGGGATCCAATTTTACTCCGTACCAAGTTTCATCGAAATCGTTTTAGTGGTTTAGTCGTGAAAGCGCAACAAACAGACAGACATTCGCATTTATAATATTAGTGAGGTAAACCTAGTTCCGAAAGAATGTTTGAAAATGGTATATTCCTAGAAAAGGTTTCACACGCCGGAGCATGAACGTTTACGAAAAAGTATTCGTATCTAAGTCTCATAATTTGTATGATGATCTTTATATGTTCAAATTCAATATCACCATAATTGTAACGTTTACGTGTGCGCCAAGCCTACACAAAATAAAAAATATATAAAAAAGTGCGTTAAGTCGCTATCGCTGGCCACCAGTGCCTGTGGTCGGGGGCCCGTATGCGCCGAGCCTTATCAACGATTTATGTTTAAAGACGCGTGATATATGTATATTTACTGAACTTAATAAAAAAACTTAACTCCGACTTGACTAAAAGACGAAGGTATTATAAATTTTTAGAACACAAAACATCCACTCGCGGTGATACCAGACTACAAAGCTATCTATATCCAACAATTTGACTACTACCGCTAATACACAGACACTTCGTTAGGTGTAAAATTTGGTCTCCTATTTCAATTCAATTATAATCTGTCATCATATCAAATGCCACTAATTACTTTGAAGTTCTAATCTGTTATGATAATAATGTTTAGTGTAAGCGAGGCGTGTCTCAGATCTCTGTATCACTTGAAGTTTAGGAATTGTGATCTGATGTCAATCTAAGGTAGAGTGAGCCCTAGATTGATCCTAAATGTGGTGTACTTATGTTTACAATCGTAGATTCCATTTACTAAGAACCTGGAGATATTATAATTGTTTGAGGTTTATACAACTTACTAGGTGTAGGTTTGGCTTGTGTAGGTGTGATATGAGGACCAGGAAATCACACAGGTATCGCAAATTTTCTATTAACATTGTATTCTGATTGAGTGAACATTAATGGCCTGCCCACACACGGCCTGAATTCTAAGGATTCTGATATATAGCTATCCTCAGAAGGTGAATAAAAACGTTCAGGCGTAAAAGTATATATGGCTGATTAACCCATGGGTAATTCCATCCAAGTCTATAATCAGATACTTTGTATAAGTGATTTTGATGTTAAAAACCGTACATAAATGATACCTTTGAATAAATTAACCACATTCAATTTACTTCGCGACAAATTCACTAATTACGAAAACAAAACAATATTCAGGCGATGTATTTTCGAGTTCATAAGTAAAAGCCTATTTCCCAAGAATATTAAAGTAGTTACTTACGTACGAGTAACATCTGTGAACATCGTGCTCATTACTGCTTCGCGACACGACAAATGAATCAGCCTTAAATACAGTGCCGCCTGTAATCCGGAACTAAACACTCGGGAAGTGGGAAATATTGTGTTAAAGCATATCGGAGAATAGGCAATTGTTTTAATAAAAATAAAGCTTATTTTATATAGTTTAAGTGATCATACGTACATAGAGATTGAATAGCTACTTTGTCAAACCACCCAGTTTCCCTTATTCAAGACTTTTACTTTACATCATAACTCGATATTGTATGTATTAAAATTTTATCTCTTGTATTAGACTGTGTTCTTGCGTAACTTATATAGAAGTAAGATATAGAGATACATAAAGGATTATTTTTTAGAGGAAATTTAAACAAAAATTATCCCATTGACAACAATGTCTTCGTAAAGTTTCTTTGCAAAACCACACCATAAAGTAATTCTTTGATCAAACATCCCCACAGGAGGGTCCCGCTGCATACAAAGCTTTAGATATTTCTTTCCGATCCGCAACGTCCATCACAGTCAAAGGGTCTGTCTCTACAATTTGACAATGGCACCCCTTTCCGTCGGCCGTGAAACGTAATGCATGGAAACTCAATTTCCGTCGAGTTCTGCCCCGTTTAAGCAGATCAAAATCCCGTAACCACGGAAAGGTAAAAACTTTTCTAATAATAAACTCGACGGACCCGCCCACGTATGGAAGGAACATGAATGTGTGTATGTATGAAATATTTAAGCCTCGTTATTTTCGTACGAGTGTTGTACTGTGTAAATACGTTAATGCATTGTCAATACTTTTTGGCAAGTAGAACGCGCTGAGGACTTGTGTTGTCACTGACGGTGGGTTCTAAATAAAAGTTAAGTTGTCCGACGTTGTTGTTGCTTTGTTAGTATTTACGCTGTTTGCTATAACGTGGTGTAGTAATTAAATATATATTATGGATTATTTTTGTATTCATTTATATTAAAGATATGCTTCCAAAACAGGTATTTTTTTCAGTAGTAAAAACAAAACTAAAGTTTATTGTAAGGCTTATCCGTACCATACGTAGGTATTCATGTACAGAAATATGACACTTGTCACTTAAAACAAAACACGTCTGTAATATCTCGTTAATATTTCCAGACACGAGCAAAAATAGCCCTTATCCTGTAGTATTCTCACTCTGTAATAAATCTCAATACTATAATATTGTAGCGTTCGTTTGGCTTTGCTTGTACGTATGCTAATGACGCGTTTGTCTGCATCTGTCCGCAACAGTCCGCGCCGACTGAAATACAATTCAGATATATTTTTATTCTTATTTAAATTCCAGTTGTGATTTATACTCAGAATGCTTTTAAAATAAAAATATGTATATTTGGTTATATAATTAGGATATTAACAATAATGTAATGTTTGCGTTGATTATAAATTTCAGTCTATTTTTGTTAACAATATTTGATATTTTTATGAACGTAGGTACAACAATTAATTGTTTAACTAAAGTCAACCTCGTTACCAACAGTAATGATTTCTGTGAAATTCTTCTAAACTAATCTTTGAACTTCCAGCAATTTTCCTTCTAATATTAACTTAAAAAGCTTTTAATCAATTAGCAAAAATAAGTCATATAGAACTTTAAAAATGGACGATCGCAGATCGCTCTCGTTAATTAAGAACTCACAGGTTGTTTGGCCTGGCAACGCAATCAATTCCTGTCTATTGACGGTTTTTGTGAAATGAAAGATAAAGTACATATATACGAAGACATTTAGTTGATTTAATTGAGATTGTTTTAACTTTTTTTGAACATCTTTCATAGTATTGCCTCTGAATAATTAGTGTAAAGTTCTAACTTGGTAAAGTAACTAAGAAATCCAAAGATTTTCTTTTCTTTCAAAATAATAAAAAAGCTGAATAAAGATAATAAAACTTCCAGAATATCACTTTCATATTCAAATGTTTAGTTAAGACGAAGGCCAATAGCAGGCCTGAAGTGAAGGGCTTTGTGGGTAGGCGACAGCCCCAAATTGTGTTTGTTGCCCATTCTGTGGACCTAATATATTTGCAAACTTCCACCCTTCCCTCCCTGTATCCAAAACGGCTTAACCTGGATACGGTAATGTGAAAAATAGTAGGAAAACGTAATTTTTCTTTCGTCTTACAAAAGTTATGTGGGCTTACAGGGATATCGATTACATTAAGTATGGGTTCTTCGAGGATTTTTTCGAAGCATACCTTAAATAAGATATTTACAGAAAAAGTTTTTTTTTTGTTTTTAGAATTGTTGTTTTCGCTTTGACGGGATTTTCAAAATAGCACATGAGTCGCTTATTAATGACCTAGTTGTAATAAACAGAATGTATGGAAAAAAGAGTGTATAACAAATAAAATATCTATTGATCATTTTTTGCAGTATAAATTAGAAATACTAAAAATGGCATAGTTGGAAATTTTAAACAAACTTTTGGACGTATCGCAGTTCTTTGCGGTTCGTCATGAAATCTCATATCTCTCTTTGATATTAGATTTTCGACCAACTTTGAAAAACATGTCAAAATTTGGTTTCGTGTGTTTCGAGCCCTCATATTCTGCTTGACGGATTCGTTTTCTAGATTTTTTCTTACTGCAATTTACAGTTACCAATAAACAGTTTAATAGGTATTAAATTAACTAAAAAACAGTCGCACATTTGGCTGTAACGGTCAACGGCAGTTAATCTATTTGAGGTCATGGATGACTAGTGCGCGAGGTCCCTAAAATAAAAATAAGTTTAGTTTCTAACGTTATCATGTAGACTTAATACCAAAATCTATGTACTGCGGTCTTTTGTGCACGAGACCAAACAAAAAAAGTACCTATCTGTCGTAAAATACCAAATATTTTGAATTTATTGCAGAGGAATGGCTTTAGAAATGTAGACGTAAATTTCACATAAAAATATAGCATGGCAATATAACCATCAATAATAAAACCACTAAATAAAAATAACAACTTAGATTTTGTATTTTCTGAATAAATCAAATCGCATGACTCATTAATTATGGTTAACCAATAGTCTGTTTCTGTGCTTGGCAAGACCGGGGTATAATCTGAACTGAAATGAATACCTGAACCGATATATCTGAATTGTATATTAAAATATTTGTATCTATGTTACTTATGTTCTTCAGAAAAATTTTGACTTGTTTATTTATCTTGTACCATAGTTCATTATATTTCTGATCACGTGCTACAAGTCTACGATACTTACACACTTTTTGCGTTTCCTTTAAGCACGTGTCTTTTACAGGTGCCTTTCGGATGTAATACGATAATGCGAGTATGTCAACAATAATCAAATACTTCAAAAAAAATGCTATAAATAATGTAATTTGTTTATTTTTACAACATTTACCCCTGATTTCTTTAACTCTATTCAATGAAATGCGTTATTAAACCTTGAGATTAAAATTGGTTAACCAAAAGGCTAACAACCAATAGCAGCATTTGAATTGAAGTTTGCGATGCTTCAGAAGGTTGGTCGATTTCTAGCAGAAATTGCAGTACACCAACATGGTATTACAATAATTTTCTTACATTAATATAACGTTATACTCATCTAATCAAATGAACACACACATCTGTCTTATGAGGATCCGGGCTTACGCAGATTAGTGCCAAAGCTTTCACGGAACCGCACGTACTATATGTACGAAGCCTCTTGCGGCTATATCGAAGACTCATAAGACCGGCTGGTCTAACGGATAAGTAGCTGAATTATCTTAGACTGAACAAGCTGTTACAGATTAGTTTGTTAAGGAATTTACCTTTAATGTAGGTACATTTTCATTCCCGGTAGCAACTTATTGTCGTCTTTTTTATTATTATATTTAAATTACGTACCTACCAGTGAATCATAATTAGACTGTCACACAAAAAACAAATGCCAAACAAATTTTTAACACTGTTATGCGTAAAGAAAATCAGGTAGCTATAAAATCTGTATGATGAGTTCTAAAGTTCTCTGAGTGACCGTGTTCGCCTAGCCGAGCGCCCTTCGAAACAAGCGCCCTTTATTATAACATACCCTCCATAAAGAACGCTGACAGATAACATTACATAGGAATGGATTAAAAAATAATGAAGCTCACGCGTAAAATGTGATACCTACTTCATACATTTGTCTCTCGATGAAAACATTTAAATGTATTCAATAAAACGAAATAAGTTAAAGAAAATTGGACATCTGAATAACTTGTACTACTCAAATTAAGCAGTAATACTCGAAAAGAAATAAAGTCCAAAACGGGCACGATCGTAAAACCAGACTTAAATTAAATTTACGCTCTCCTTTAAACCGATAAAAAATTTCATAAAATATTATTTAATATAAATGTCCACTAATCATTGTGCGCGAAACAAAAAAGCCGGAATTTGTAAGAAAACTAAATTTCATTTCAAGAGCCCATTCTCTAAGAGACATGGCTAAAGAAAAAAGAACTAGGTCAGAACTCTCGTATATACCATGTCTAGTTCGAAAGGAACCCTTTCCATGGAACGGAAATTAATATTTTCTTTGTGTGTTTGATAAAGAGATCGTCGAAATATGCTCACTTAGATATTTTTGTAGTGAGGACCTTATTATTCCTTTTAATTGTTTTTAACACTCGAACGGAGATAATTAGGTAATAATTAAGTTATAACTTGGTATTTTTGAACGGAATTTCTACCCTCAACTGCTTGGTAGGAAGACATTAATGAACTGTTAATTTTAGGTAATTATACAATACCAAATGCCATAAAAAAACTAAATTTAGTACCTGTGTGGTAAAGAAGATGTTATTTTATACTTGATAATGCAGGGTTACTGGCAATCTTCCAAGTTTTGTTCTCTACGGATAGTTGATCAATTATGGATGGTCACTTTTGATTTCTTCATGATATCGTGAGCGTCAACAGCTCACGATTTCACTACTACCACTTCTACTTCAACCAAACAAAACTTAAATAATTAAGTTTTTAACTTTTTGTATAAGTTTTTCACATAATAATACCTTAAAGAAGTCTAAAAGTATATGTATTTTCTTTCGATCGAGTAATGTAAAATATAAGTTGCCCAACCCTACGTAAAAAGTATATTTGTTTTAAATGAAGGTCAAAAAAAAACGTGTGATCTATCAGCTGGCTCTTGCCACGTGTTTCTTAAAGGACAGGATCGTGTCAGAGTGTAAGTACAGAAGTTCTGACGATAAACCTTGTACCATATAATACTCGCTTAAGAGAATAACATTTTAAGGCGAGGAATATTGCCAAGTCATATAGTTCTGCTATGATACTTTAAAAGCAATCATCATATAAGTTCGTGCATATTTCATGGATCTACAACCGACGTAACAATATCATTTTCATTCTGAACAGAATGACGAAAATTATTATACATGTCTTAAGGCTGCGAAATATGAACATAATTTGACATTAAAATTTGCTGTCAGTTGCTAAATGCTAAGCCAAAGGTTAAACATGTAACCATCGCATCGCATTAATTATTCATTGAATCTCCTCTTGGTAACAATATCATTTATATTCAAACCTCAAATCATTAGCAGAACAAAACGGTCTGAACAATATTCTAAAAAAACTCATTTGGTAATTATGAGTGAAAGATCTCTAGGTATTCATTTCGCACGAAATTAACTTTGTAAATATAATTTTAACCCCAAATTCTCTCGAACATCCTATTAAAACTATACCGAAATGTAATTTAATTATGGCCCTGCTGCTTGGGGATCTTCTAATTCGCTTTATTAGAATTTCTGGCAATATTATTGTTACAATTGTATTGTATAATTTAAGATCGTGAAGCTTTCAGTAAAGATGTTCTTCGGCTGCAGTAACAGGAGGTTCAGTAATTCAGTTCACTCTAAGTATGAACGCCAAGCATATTAAATAGAGTTTGGTGTTCTACCTTACAGTGAACTGCGTACTGAAATATCAACACAAGAAGTACGGAGAAAGAAGACAGAAGATAGAAGAATATACTTTGTGTCATTGTAATTGTTTGTCATAGAATCGTATCTATTTATAGAGCAATGTTTTTGTAAATAATCATAATATATTTCTTATGATTATATTCAAAACATTGTTCTGTAAGATAAAAATACATGCTAAAGGAGAAAACAATTTTCCAGAAAAGAAAATGCAAGGTTTTATAAGCTCATTTAACTTTTACAACGAACTTTTTAGTTGAGATGAATTTGCGGCAACTTTTAAAATCTGTTAGTGTCCCATAAAATATTCAATAAAGAGATAAATTGCGGCCATCTTTAGTTGGCTGTAAAGAAGAGGGACTTACCAGTGCGGCCGGATCGTCCGCTCTCTGTGCGCTTCCCTATGTAAATATTTTATTCACATCTTACATCCGGCCCGGAAATGTTATCAACATCATTCCCTCGCTAGGAAAAGTGCAGAAATATTAATAAAACGGTAGGGTGCGCTCCTTTATTCAATATTCAATTCATAGATTTTTTTAGAATTATTTTTATTTAACCATTAATATCTACGTCTGTGATTTAAATTTTACTGTATGTTAGTTTATTTTCGATAACTTTGTTTAATGAATTTGCTCCGATTGAGTTTCAAAACAGTTACAAGAAATTCCAGTGTAAGGAACTTAATATCACTTTGCAGATATATCACTTAGGTAATAAATAACATTTTTAATATAGCATCTCCTACCATTTATTTCTTGTTCTTTTTACTCCTATTTCTTATTTTATGGATGAAAAAACCCCTATTTTATGAAACTTTATAAATGGAATAGGCACAAAAGAATAAGTGTCTACTCAAAAAACTCGGAGCAAGACTTGCGCTTTAATGAGTACCTAACGAAGCTAAATAAATTAATAGCCAATAAAAGGATTCGAACGACAGCCATCTAACAACAATAACAAAATTCATTTCACAGAAAAATGTAACGAGTTTTTTCATAGTAGTTAGAAAATAAGCAGAGCTTAAATAATTTTAAGAGACCTACAATTTTTACAGATACTAGTAAGATTTTTTTTTATAAACATTTGATTTGACACTTAATTAATTTGTTTAACTATGTTTCTACCTCTACAATGATTTAATTAGTACCTACATTACCCTCTTTTAAAATATGTTCCATTTAAAAAATATGCCTACTCAACAACCGATACATTAATGTTTCCTTCTTCAACAGATGAATTCTGCGAAGAATACCCTCACAGTCTGATCCCGACGCCGGGCTACTGGATCGAGTGCTCGCGGCAGAAGATCGCAACCGACACCATCTGGGACGAGTCCGAGTCTGAGCACGATAGCGGACCTGATAGAGATGGTGATAATGGTAAGTCACATTTTTTTTTTATTATTTCGATGGAAACTATAGATGAAGTCGATCTCATTGTATGTAAGAAGCACATTGTATGTAAGAAGCACCTAACAACTTCAAATTGCATAAAACGTGAATTGAAAATTCTATCAATAACATTAAAGAAGTGATGGTCAAACACGTATTATTGCGACACGAATTTGACACATGTAACTAGGAGAGGTAACACAAATGCACAGGGAGGTCTTTGCGTGTGATAATTTTAAGGCTAATAATGAAGCTTCTTATCGAGACTATCACAAATAATAATAATTAAGAAAATAATTTCAGAAATAGTTCTTTTCCAAAGACGATTCGGACAACGATATTATATATGCAACAAAATAATTCATATACTTATTTTTCGTAAATAAAACGAACGCAAAAAATATTTCGTCACAAAGTTATTACCAAAAGATTGAGTGGTGTATTATAATATTTTCGAGGGACTTTCCACTGTACATTAAATAAGCCTATTAGCGGAGCACCGAGGAACCGCTGAACCACAAAGAGGACTTTAACGTCCATGGCCGATAAAGTCCACCTCACAATTACTTTACCGCCACAAAACTCTGCCACTGTATTTATTTTTGCAACGCTGATTCATGGGAAACTTAAAGGTGTAATTTATTCCTGTAAATTACTTTTGAGTCTATGAAAAATTTTATAAGTTTAGACTGTCTGTAAACACACGGTCCACTACTTGATATATTTGTAGGTATTTTTCGACTTAGGGAAATCGACATGATTTTCCTTCGTCTTGGGGAAAGCGGAAGAGTAATCTTGCCGGCTGAAACAGAGGTGATTCTCATTTCCCTTTACCTGATGTGACATACTTGACTTGACAACAACATACAAGTTTAGATAATGCCAATACTGTTTTTTTTTAATAAATTGATTTGATGACATTTCTTGCAAATGTGGTCAAAGTTGAACGCTTTTTTGTTATATAAACATAAAAAATCTTATTATTTCTTGTTTTATAAACATTATTAATTTAACTGAGATGAAAGAAATGCTTACTAAAATCTGTAGTTCTCGGAAAGATTTAAATTTACAAAGATTAGACACCTCGTCTCACAAATTAACAGCATAATATGTTTAAAGACACAAGGTATTCATTCTACAGCATAAAACCACGTTCAATCCGACCGACACCAAGTAAGACTACAACTTATTATACCCCAATATGTATAAGGTTCAGTTTATTAAATAAGGGATCGCAGCGGTGATTCTTCCCCTAGCCGAGAGATAAAAATGTAATTTTATACTTTTTGCGGTACCTCAATTTAGTTACGGCGGTTGAACTCAACCTCTGAATTAAATTATGAACATAAGCAGTATGTTATACCGCGTTATTCGTTGGTTATATATTAATTTAATATAGGGATTAGACTAATACAGACGTTTAGCTGCTTTCAAAGGCGTTTTATTAATCATTTTACCGTTGTTTAAATGAACGATGATTTTAAATATTATATATTTTTTAAACTAAGTCGTAATTAATTATATTCTTCGCCTATACTATTCATAACGTGAAAATCTTTATGTAAAAATCTGACTTTCATTTTTCACCCAACAATACTTCTTCTCCGAAAAATTACTGGGCATAGATGGAAGAAAGCTTGAATGCCTCGTAAACCGCAAGTCATACCTAGACAAAACCTACTCAGAACTTTTCCAACGGAAGTGAAAAAAAACTCAACGAAGGCAAACCTAAAGGGCGATGTCTCGCTAAAACAAAGTTAATGTACTCTTGAATAATACTGAGCGTAAGAGTTGAAGATAATTCTTCTGCTGTCACATTAGCTACATCCCGAGACGAAAATTAAATTTGCCTCCCTTTTTCCGGCGCTTCGATTCAGGAAAACCTCATACAATATGTAACGACCTTTACAAATATTCTTGCGAACGTTCGCAGTTCAATTTTGAATATAACCGTTATGCTCAATGTGATCTTAAATTCGAACACGTAACAGAATTTTATAGATTTCTGTGAATTTACATTGACAGATTATAATTTTTTATAGCAACGTATATCAATTTGATGATAAATTTGAATAGTTTTATATCCAAATATAAGTATTTTCAAGCAATCCAATTATTTAGAAAAAATAATAAAAAAAACTACAAAAACAAATAAGAATTCTTTTATAACAGAACCGCCGCAAGCATATAATATGTAACGTTATTCGTAAATCTTAGAAAAATGTACTGGTATCACGTATAGGATAAAAGCATATCTTTGTAACAGTACCAAGGATTACACATAAACCAACATCGTTTGCACGCGGCAAACGAAATATTTGGTTCTATATTTACAATACTCATATACAGCAACGGTAGGTAATTTACCTGCATGGTTCCAAATAATATTGATCCTGTCATCGCATGATGAATATGTTCGAAAGAGACCATCATTCAAGAAATAATAAAATGTGTGATGGTATACTTATCTTACAGGTGACGGAAAATTTCCCAATTATTTTAGCAAACATGACCTAAAAGCTTTTATCGTGAAATATAGGTTCGTAGGAAATAGGTTAGTTGATACAAATACATAAAATAAAGTGTTATGGCTCTTTATAACGTCTTCGTTTTAAAACTTTATTACTAGGAGAAGTTTCTCGATACTAATTTAATGTGTTAAATCTTTATAAGGTCTTATAAGATAGATATATTGCCTAAATAAAACTAACATTTACTACACTCGTATGTGAAAAGGAACCTTTTTATGACAAACCCAAATAAATAACAATACGTTTTCCTACATGATAAACGGAAACGTGTAGACATCAAACCAACTCAATAACATGCCTTTAGGTCGAAATAGTTCCTATTATACCCGGGATCGAACAGAAACATCTATCCAATCAGTACGACACGCTTTAGAAAACAATAAAACCGATAGGGGATGTAGGAATGAACGTCAAACTATCGACATTACAAAATTTACTGCCTTGATGTGATAAATACAGGTACCTCATTTGAAAAATATTGTCAACTAGCTGTCCCCCGCGACTTTGTTCGCGTGTTTTAGTTTCAACGGTTTTTCATTTTTGCAACATTTTTCATTTATGCTCCGCTCCTATTGGTCGTAGCGTGATGTTATATAGCCTATAGCCTTCCTCAATAAACGGACTATCCAATACAAAAATATATTTTCAATTCGAACCAGTAGTTCCTGAGATTAGCGCGTTCAAACAAACAAACAAACAAACTCTTCAGCTTTATAATATTAGTATAGATTAATTGCTTGCGCAGCAAAGTTGACACCACAATTTTATTAAGCTCTATAAATTTAACTACCGAAGAATTACAAGTTAATGACCACAAATATTGCGAAATGAGTGTACAAAATGTTGGTGTATGTAGCTAATTAAACTGTGGACTTTGTAAATATGGCTACAATGACAAATGTTTCGTTAACTCTCAATGATGAACGAAATACAAACAGAGTATTCGGGAAAACGACTTTGACATAAGTGCATTTTAAATATTCCTTATGGGCTCTGATAAATGATGTGATTATCATGCATTTTGTATATAATGAACGACTGTGGGACGACGAGTTGCAAATGATGTTTCTGGCACTGAACTCCAAAGCACGTTGGTTATGCAAAGCGGATTATTTAGACAATGTCGGAGCAAAGATGATGTTTTACTCCTTGACTTGTGGTTTGCCGACTTGTCGATCATAGTAATATAAGTTTAGGAACATTGTTACTAAGTATTACTGGTATGCATAAACCTAAAATGTCACTAAGTCTAATCTTAAGTTAAATAACATTTTAAGTTTGTAGTTTAGGAAAAAGCTTATAACAAAATTAAAAAGTTTTAGGTATAATTAGGGGATGATGATGACGATATATATAAATCGCGTACCATGGGATAAATTTAAGCGTAAATTTATCGCATGTAACGTAAGTAGGGGCAACTGTGATAACTTACGCACCCCGCTGAATCACGTTTTTTTTTTTAATTATTAACTCCAATTCTAACAAAAAATTAGCTTATTACTATTTCAACCAGAACATCTCCCGAAGAATTTAGTTACTTATTTTTTTAGTTAAAATGTTTGCTTACACCCGGGCTGTGTAAACGGACGTTGTCCATCGATGTCTCATTCGACACACGTTTTCAATTTATCGGCGTCCCCTTCATTGTCTGGTATAGAGGATCTTTGGCGCCCGCCGTCGCGTCTCCGCCCATATCGGCGGTCCTATTCAAAAGTCACGTCATGTGTGAATGTACCGCGATACTGTAATGGCACAGTGACCCGGTCGCTTTCCACGCGTCATACATCACAAACAGAATGACGTGAGCATTCTTTGTATATATGAATAAGCGTACTATAACATTTCTAAAACTAATACGAAAGAAGCAGTTACGCGTGCAAGAAGCGTGAAAATAGCCTTTCCTTTGTACAAAATTGGATAATCTAATGGATAACGTTTTAATTGCGATGGAAGTAACATTACTTAAATTAAAAAAATTAAGAATTTAACTTGCACTTATATATTTTTTTCTGTTACATTTATGTACCTAATTGCATTATAAATTAACAAAATTAATGGCTCTATTTAATACATTTTTCTTGGCATTTTAAGCACGTAAAACTATTTTTCTTTTACTATAAAATGTAGTTATAAACGCAAACATTTCTAGCTAAGTTATAATGAAAAGAAAATATTTTCCCGCCACAGCACTAACGTGTTCGCGTGCTTTACTAACATTTAACGTATAAATGAAATTGATTATGAAGACGTGAAGTTAAGTGGGCTGTGAAGTAGGTAATAACTTGCGCTGGACGGAAAACGTTATCTTGTATCAGTTTGTAAGTAATTAAAACTCTCATTTTACTTTTAACTAGCGACCCGTCCCGGTTTCGCATCTATAGACAAAACATTAAAGAATCATTTACACAAACCTTCCTTTTGAATTAGTGTATCCATTGGTGAAACCATACAAAAATCCGTTCGATAGTTTTTGAGTTTATTGAGACAGACAGACAGACGCGGCGGCGGGGACTTTGTTTTATAATATGTATATAATTCTGGTGGTTACTATGGGGTACTGTGTAAGGCTGGGTTTTGAATATCAGATAGGCATTCGCTCCATGAAAAATACGGTATTCAGCTGAATCCCATAAGACTGAAAGCCGACCTCAACATAGCTACAACAATTTTCTATAAAAAGTCATTAAGAGACTGATATTTGTTTTTCATTATTGTTTGGTTTTGTTGGAGATATCTTGGCTTTAAAAAATAACAAGGTTCATCTCATTAGTCACATAATAAAACAGAAGAGAGAAACAAGGACATCGAATTGATTATGCAATACAATGTTAGATTCAAGACCCAGGTCAGCCAGAAACGTTATTCTGTTACATAAATTCTTAATAAGCGCTTGGAATTGTAACTGCCCGTCAAATGCAGATAGCTTATCTTTCTAGCACAAATGACGTCATCGGTGTACTGTAACTTAACCCTATAGTAATAAATGTATTTGTAAGGGATCATTATCTACGGTTGAGAACGTTGCTAGTTCATGCGATCAATCACTGAGCGAACTAGTGGACGATTATTCTCAGGATGTATCAGACTTGTCACGAACAAACGGGATACACGAAAAAGCCGAGTGTTTGACTTACGGATTAAGGACTTGAGAGGGTCCTTCGTAATACTGGACCTTGTTAAGTAGGTAGGCAATGGTGTTAAAGCTGCTATTGTGTTTTATTAATAGCGTTTGTTTAATTTATAATTTTCCAAGGTGTTGCCAAACTATCCATAATTATAAAAAACCTGTGGCGCTGGTGACTTCACAAATAATCTAATCAAATTAAAATGAGGTTTTATTTCTTTGAAGTTAGTTTTCTAGTGGTTTGACAAGGTAGTCGGCTACACCGGCGAACTTTTGTTTTTTTATTCATCGGCTACGAGTCGTCGGAAGCTACGGGCTACGAATAACCGCAGTGAGATATAAATAGTTGGTCTGATAGCATTGAATCAATACGGTGAGAAAGGGGAAACTTAACCGAAGTTTTTTTTTTGTAGATACTAATATTTAGGTTTGTTTTACATCAGTTAGACCAGTATGTAAATATATGCAATGTTATTATTAAAAAAGCCAGAAATCGCAAAGGACCTAGAGGTTTTAAGGAACAAGGGCAGGCCTTTGCCCAATAGTGAGACCCAACATAAGATAGAAAAAAAACTAATATATATCTATAAACTGTAGTTAACAAGCATTTTAGTACATTCGAAGCCGAAATATAATATAAGTTTGTTCTCCTTTTCGTATAGTGAGATAGCAAAAGTAATACCGAACTTTAGCAATAGATCAATGTAAAAAGAAAATAAAGATGTATAGAATAACACACCTACACTTTTCTACTAACGTCAGTAGGTGGGTATACTTGATGGATGGGCATTGTTAATAGAAAGCAATCCATTTCTATTAAGCATCTAAGTGTAGGCACCCGAATAGGCATTCGAAAATAATACAAAGTATCTGAGCCTATTCAATTATTGTCTAGACGTACCTTCAAGTTTTGAGTAGATACTTGTGGTACTCTACTTTTGGTACAACTAAAGATATAAGAAATACAGCCGACATGACTCAAATTGATATGATTGTAAGTTTTTACTAGGATTATAATGAGTTTTTTGTTCTATATAAGAAGATAAAAAAATAAATAATAGAGAGTGAAATTATTTTAATAAGATACTGAACACTGGTAAATTAATGAACGTAAAAATCTAAATCTATCAAAACAATGGATGGTTATTTGTATATCATAGAAAAATTTATTGTACAGTAAGCAACAAAAGTTGACGAATTAAATCAGTTTTAAAAACACCTTAAGCACAAGTTAAAATTGATGTTACGATACCTTTTACAAGGTGTTTTTGTACTATATTTTATGTTCCCGGAACTCACAAGCGGTTCGTAGCATCTACAGTAAGAAAAAAAAATCCATACTGGAGATGCTAGGAACCTCTTAAGTTCCGTAAAACTTTAACATTTTAAAGTCCAACACAGCCGTATTGTAAATGTGCAGCCATTTTTAAAGCTGGACGCAAAAAAGGGATGTTAAAAGTTTAACGTGTGCTGATCTATCTGAGGACGTTAACGAGTTAACCGATTTTGATAATTTTATCGCATAATAGGAGTTTTGATCACAAAAACCTATTCAGCTGTTAAAGATTATCTATAAAACTTTTACGAGATTTATTTTTAAATTTTTTGTTATTTGATAAATATGAAATCTACTTTTTTACCTACAATTGTTTACTCAGAGATATACTTTGAATCGTCTAACATAATCAAACATTTTCAGAAGAAAACTAAGCACGGTTTAAATTAAATAAAAATATTTTGTTGCTTCAAGGGATGTTACGCATCATAAATTAAGAACTGCTTTTGAAAATATCATAATAATTGTTATCTCTCGTTTCGGTACCACACAATAGCCCGCATACATTATAAAATCTGAATAGCTGCAGAACACTTGAATAGAAACATCGCAGTCAAGCTCAGATACGCTTTTCGACTCCAAACATCCCTTTCCTCATACGATACGAAGACTTACTAACAATATCAAAATATGGTAGTTAACTAGTAAGTGTAAGCTACTACACGATACAGAATTTCATAAACTTCTATATACATATTTTCTGTGCCACAATGGAGTAAAGATCGTTGTCGAGGTGCCAGAGAAGTCGACAGTCTTCTGTTTGGTCGGAGCAAATTAATTTATTAATTTAAACTATATATTTTCGGAAATCAAGACTAATGAAAAATATTTTTTTATAATTATGTAAAAATGACTGCGTAAAAATGTTTAAAATAAACGGATAAGACCGTGTGCGTGTATCGTGTGGACCATCGTACTTGAAGACAATATCAAATGTTACAAGTTTAGGTAAGTTCAGTGAGGCGGAATTAAGCTTTAAAGAGCCGATCAATCTACATAATATATTTGGAGCCACCAAAGTATGAAGTGATAACAAGGTGTACGTATTCGGAAAAAGTAGGAAATAAGCAAAATTTGCAAAATACTTGTCTTGTGGAGATTGCTGTAACTGCAAATGAAAAAAGGTACCGTATGTTTTTAGCTCGTGGTTAGTTATCCTTTGTTATTTAATTAAAAACGGGCATTAAGGAAATTTATGGGCAAAAAAACACACTATTTTTATTGAGAGTCTTTATTTAAATCGAGTAAAAAAAAATAAGAATTATATCAATTTACGAATTAAGTTTCTAGAAATTGTCTTAAATATTTGTTTCACAAAACAAAGAACATTCATAATATCTCAATGAAAGCACTTAATTATTAACAGAACATAAATGTAACCCGAACTAGAAGTTACAATCAATACTGGCTACAAAGGTACAGATGGCGAACCCATTTCCAAATTAGATAGGTATCGAATACATTTCCACTGGCTTACTGTTTATTTCTTTTTCTTTGCTGCCCGGGATAGTCAATCCTGGCAAACTTACTTACCATACTATACCTTGTAGTTCACATAAAATTCTAGCTGTAAGTAGCTATACATTTATTATAAAAACTTGACCTACAATATATAAGAATATCGGCCCTGCTTATTACTGTTGTAATAGGGTATTACATTCATTTTCGGGAAGTGTCTCAACTAGTTTCTGTAGTGCTAACAAACCACTAAAAATCCACCACATTTTTATTTAATCGAAAAGTGTCATAAAAAATCATTTTAAATTTACATTTTCAAATTTCGCGCGTAATTTGGACACATTGCACGCAATATTAATAAAAATATCTGTTTACTTTACCATTAAATACTCCGTTTAATATAAGTAAAACAAATGTATTCAATTTAAACATTTGAAAACAACAAGCTTAAAAATTATAACCCAAAAGCTATGACACATAAAATTAAATATTAAATTCAATAAAAGACATCTGATCTACTTAGATAATATTATAACAAAATTGTCACATCATCCTTGGAAAAAGATCAGGGTTAGGTCGAATAACAAGCATGAAACGACGAAAAAAATATCGCCAATAAAATTGTATGGCACCCTAGAAGCATTTTATAGCTTCAATGTAGTAAATGACATTCCTATTAGATGTTTCTCACTTATCTATAGACATTTTTACACCGTTTTATGCAATATAATATAATTTTATCAAAAGTATAATCGATTACTATCGATTTATTTATTCATAATAAATATTTCTAATAATAGTATTAAATTAAAGCAGAACTGTGAAATAATATGAAAAAAAAATACAAGAATACAAAAGTTGTAAGCTTTTAATGTTGATAGATCACGCATGTTCAATCTCTTTTTCGCAAAACGACGACTTGTACGGGGCAGCCCTAGATTAGTATGGAGAATTACCAAGGTTACGTTACCTTAGGACATAGCTCTCTCTATCTCATTAGCAATTATAATAAAAAACTTATAAATAATGACTTGTAACTAGTTTAATATGACAGTAATTACAACTCGACATAGTTATGCAACTCGATATAGTTTGTAATATATTTTTATTTTAATGAAAAAAAAACACCTTGTCAAATACCCAATTATAAAGCTAGAAGAAGCAAACTAGGAAGGCCACACATAACGCAAAAATAGAGAAATATAAAAATTCAAATGAAATTAATAAATTTCGTTCGAAAGATTTCTTCATATTTAAAAACAAGGTAAATTATAGATCAAAAATACATGTAAAAGTAATCTGCGAATACTGTCAAGTCTACGAAAACATTTTACCCATAATTTATTCTGGCGCCCTGTCATTCCGTCGTACCGGGCCCACACTTAGAAAGTATTAAACGATAATGACATAAATAATTCTGGCCGAAATTATTTGGATATTTTTTTAACCATTTTACATTTTTTCATTTCTAATTCATTTTTTTGTTTTAAGCTCCACCAAGACTTACTAAAAAATGTTTTTTTTTAGGTTTACTAGCAATGTGGGTGGAATTCACATTACTAGCAATCTTGTTAACCCCTCCAACTAAGCTAAATATGCTTGTGTCTGGAGTGGGTTCACGTCAGTAGTGCAATGGGTGGGGTTAGAACCTGCGACCTCTCGATTACAGGCCTAATTTCCCCTATAGGTACTCCCCTTATACCTGTCGCGTGGTGTATTGTAGACACGGTAAGAAGATTGCCCGGATCCTGTTAGGAGATTTTTCCCATTAATTTCAAGTTCCAACCAAAAGCATGATATGCTAATCTTCCATGAATAGTGTGTATATGTTTAAGTTCAGTCAGGTGCAAACGACAGCTTAAACCGGATTATTCCGGTATACATTTTGAAGTGCTGCGAGGACAGAACCGTATAGCCGAGGATTAGCCAGAGAGCGTGCGACTCACTGATTATGAAATTAAAGTATTTCTTAAGTAAAAAGCTTGCAATTTTAAACTAATTTTTATTATTTTAGTTATTTTCTTTGTAACTTAGGTACTTTAATTATTATATAAGTTTATTTAGCGTAGATAAATTGGCGTTTCTCAATGTTTTTTTATTTCATAAGATGGCCTAATTGCCTGTCTTAATGACCTACTACACAATCCAATAGAAAAGTTTTCATCATTTTAAAACACTTAGCTAGATACCTAAGTATTAACGTTACTAATTAATTTTAGAAAGCTATTATTTCTATTTATAACCTGAACAAATAAAACAGTACAGTTTGCTTTATACAAAATAACAAGACAAATAAATACTAAACAATTGATAGGCTACGAATCTATATTTGAAATTGTCTGTTCTAACTCCAAATATAGATTCGTTGACTTATAAATACGTTTAAAAATCATACTTACTCAATTACATACAAAAACAAAACTATACATGTAGATACGTACATACTTATACCGACATTATATCGAACATAGTATCGTATTTCTATAGCACACACATTCGTTCTTGATAAAGGTGAGGTAATAAATAAAGGAAAGTTCGGAACACCCATCAACCCATATACAATGTTTGCATGGGATTGTGTTTCATAGCAATTTGCCGTTCTGACAACGCAGCTATGTTAAAACAAACAAACGGTTTTTTGATATGATAAAAGTAGGGACTAAAGTAATTTACCTGAAAAGACTATCGACATTATATTTTTTATACATACATATATTATAGTTTACATTTATAGCTTGAGAAAAAGAGAAGGTGAATAAAATAAAATTAAATAAATACTTATTTTACGATTGTTTTGAACATTTACCTTTCTTTTGATTTAGCTTGCTGCTAGGTATAGTTAAATGTATTTTGAATCGCAATATCTTCTGATAATAAGAATTATTAAGCAAACCCTCCTGACGACTAATAAAACAAAATAATCTGAACGTTATTAAAGGGTTAGCAAAGCTGCATATTGACGAAAGAGATATTAGGGTACACTCTATATTTTAGACACACAACTCGCATGATATCAATTCTAAACCAAATGAAACAGTCTTATCGTGTTAATGAAAGGTATTTCATTAACGTACCAAAGCAATCAAGCCCCTTTCAATAGTAAATTCAAAATACAACATTAATTTTAGTATACGCTACACTCAAAACACGTGTCTAATAACTTCTTGTAAATAATAAATAACAAAATTTCAAATAAGTATAATGAAAAATAAAAAATAAGTGCTTGCTGTGTTGCCGCGCTGTTGTCGCATTAACATGATAAAAATGAGTGCAATTCTATTACTAATTTAACACAAACTACACTGTCGAACACCAAAATCGAGCCTCACAATTAAAAACAAAAAATACTTTTTTATAAATAAAAATATATTTTAAAATTATCAGTGTAGTTTAATAGTCGGCTACAAATCATACATTTTTTATATAACTTTTTAAAAGCGTCCGGAAGTATATTTTCAGGTGTCTTTTTTACAAAAGTTTATATACCACATGGAATTTAGTTTAAGACCGCTCAAACGTGTGAAGTCAAGCATCAGTGACATTATAAGCTTCGGTCTTGGAGTGACGTCCTCGTGCATGCTTGCCCGATATTCCGATAACCGGCGACCGATCGCAGCTATCTTAATACCTGCCTGTCGACAATACTGATGCTAGCTGGCTCTAGAAATTGTTTACGACAATAGTATTAAAATGACATTTAAGTGGAGATAGCTTTAAGAATAAATTATATTGTCAATTGTGACTTATTGAGCTTTAAGTAAACCAAGTGAAACGTACTTTTATTGAACGTGAGATAATCATATTTTTGGACGCGAATTTATTCCATGTTTTATTTATTAGGTCTTCTTCTTTTAGAGTTCATAGTGGACTAACACCAGATATTATTATAATGTTGCGGCCACGTTAATACTTTACTTTTTGTTATGTAAGTATTTCTTTACGTACTTTGTATGGCACCCATTATATTTAATCATTTACCAACTTTTATTAGAGATTCTGATTTAACACTGTTTTAAAAGCGCCTGATAGATTTTCTAATTCAGAACTCATATTACAATATAACAGAATACTTGACAGATAAAAAAACCTATGTTTGACAAATAAAGTTTGATTTGATTTGATTTTGATTTGATTTACAGTTCAGGAACTATCTATTGATATGTTTTTTACCTATGACAATACAATGAACAAGTATAAACAATAAAGAGAAAGGGCTCGTGGCTAAGTATAATCCGTACGGCCGCGAACGGTCCGTGAAAGGCTTACCATTTATAAATGTACCGAGATCTCTCCGTGCCACGAAAAGCACGTTTAGCCGTTGGTCTCGACTTTCAAACCATTGATCTTTGGCAGTCGTAAAATCGTTACAATTCTGACAACCAGACAACCAGTCATAGGATATTATGTTACCCAGTAAAATTCGTTGTGGAGGTTAGATAAGCGGTTGCTCCATGTAAGTTATAGTATTCAGCTGAATTCGATAAGGCTGAAACCCGACCCCAACACAGCTTGGGAAAAGGCTAAGGCAGAACAAGACCAAATATTTGATCATACAAACTTTCAGTGCGAAGTTCTTAGTCATATAATTTTAATTGCGAACTTTATAACATGTGTGGAAATACCTCAATCGTACGGCAGGCGGGCGGCACCCATGCATTAGTCATCGAGTATCAACCCTATTTTAGGGTGCTCATCGACCTACCCTTTATCAGTACCATTTATAAATGTATAACGTTGTATAGTTAGAAAGAATTATGGGGTACTCGAGAACTTTGTGTGCCTCTTTTACATTAAAAAAAAAACAGGTAAAACTCACAAAATTACGCCATATACTCCCTATTCGGGCAAACATGCGATATAATATAAACAAAATATACCGCATTTATATTATTGAAATAATATTTTGTCTATTTGAGAGTTTTCAATAATAGATGCATACTTTTCGTATCAAACCTCTTTGAATTTTGTATAAATGTATTTCAATTTTAAGGCGACTTATGACTTATCTCCTTATTACTTCAACCTACGTGAGAAACACACGTCACACGTGGAGTTCATAATAATCCGATTATTGCATTAGAGCTGATCCTGAATTAAGAATGAGATTTGGACGTTGACAAAAAAATAAAAGAATATTGTATAAAATTCTTGCTTTATCAAATTATGTAACGCAGACGTATAGACGTGAACTTTCTTATTCACGTACCTACAGACAATATGTTTGTTTATTTATAAACTCAACATCTAATGGAAGAATTGTGTTATCATTGCCTACATTTTATATGAATGTCTGCAACACACGCGTACATACTTAACATTTTTTATGATTCGTGTGCCTATAATACCCCTGGTATACTTACCTTAGCTTTCACCAATACTTTTCATCAGGTTACTTTTAAGATAATGAAAAGATTTGTAAGACTTTTTTTTTTAATAAAGTGTAAACTTATTAAATATAGGAGTCTTATAAATCTAATAATCTTACGTATTTTTTAAATAATTCTCAGTGCTTCTACCACGTTCCTGTCTCTGCATCACCCTAAGGTCGACTAGTAGAAAATGCCTTCTGGCATTAAGTCTGCCTGTGACTATAATTTATTTAATACTTTACGCAGTTAAGGTACATACAAGGTTTACCTCACAGTGCAAAAATATTAAATAAATTAATGAATAATAAACTTACCATATATAATTAAGTAGGTATTATACACTTAGGTATAGGTACCATTTTTGATTAAAAACTGAATCATTTCTTAAACGATCAAACTATTAAGGGTAATTATCACGACGAAGTGATACAATTTTAAAGACGCCATACTAAGTAATTAGCGCACATTTCCTTTTCGTTGACAAAACAATATTTATTATAAAGTAATATAAAAATAAATAAATAATTGATAGTTTAATTTAATATTGGATATTAAATACCAATAATTAATTTCAAAATGAATTATGACCGCGTTACGTGATCAAACTGTCATATTGAAGCTCGACAACGATATCATTAATCTTCGACGAGCAGGATCATCCGTGCAATGAAAATATGAACATTTTTATTAAGTCGGCGACAAGGCCAGAGGCACGCCATACGAACGGTATTGGAACGACACTGGGATTTCCTATCTATCAGTCGATCCTTACTAATGATTTTGATCCGCTTGCCTCTGGTTTCACCGTTTTTTATGGTGCCTACTCTGACGTAATTCACTTTGGATGTTCTGTTTTTAACACCCACCTATCGCCTTAATACTATGCTATTTTGAAATAAAAATACAAAACATGTAACGTTGATTTAAACTGCAGCTTTAAAGTACAATTACTTTTTACTTAATGGATAAACTTTGTTTTAAACAAAACGGTTTACACACGCATATTCTCGGGAACGTCTGACTAGTGTCATACTCAATAGGACTCCCTAATCATGAGTTCGACTCGCGTCACCACCGCCGCCGCTTCAGCTCATGATTAGTTACTCCTATTGAGTCTGAAACTAGACGGGCGATCCCGAGAATATGCGTGAGTAAACCGTTTTCAATTATGAATACTCCTCACAAAAGGTATTATACAAATGAATAAACCTTCGTGTGAAGAATGGAGGAGAATGAACAGTCGATCCATAAAACTAAAAAGTGTTTACTATCAACAGATCGTCACAGAAGATCCGGATCGCTTGACGAAGCAGCTGAAGACAGTAGCGACAACGGTGGCAGCACGCCGAAGAAAAAAACAGCCATCGAAGAACAATGGGAGAGGTCCGGCGGCTTCGAGCTCACGTCCGTGGAACAGGAGACTTATGAGAAGTACTTCTACGGTACTGAACACTGGAACTACTTCACGAACGACGAGGACTTGGGACCTGTTATACTGTCCATTAAGCAGGAGACGCTCAATGGGAGAGACCAGTTCAGGTATGAAATAGCTAAGGAGTAATTTCTGATATTTTCACTTTATTATGCCCCAATACTTATTTATTTCTAGGCTATTTCCATATATACGTCATTTTAATATTATGTAACATTTATTCCGTCAACATGATAAATAAACATTTTATTCAACACGTTCTTATCCCTCTTCAAATCCAATATAAATGTTGAGATTGAGTAAAATATTGATATAAAATCGATGTTGACAACATCACGAACATTCTAAAATCACTAACATTAATGTTAAATTATACTAAAAGGTAGATACATCGAAATGTAGTATTCGGGATAAGCCTGTCGGAACATGGAATGTGGAACCACTAATTCTAATAATCTCGCACGGAAACAGCAATTTAGAGCATTTCATTAAATATAATTATATCAAACAGATATTTCACTATACAGTAAGCCGACGAGTGGTTAGCAAAATATGAAATTCCGATCGTGACAACCATATTCGTCGGCGTCGTACTGAAGCTTTAATTACTGGTATTGGTACGCTTTCGAAATACAAGATTATTTGTTTGTTTATACGCAAAATACACAACTCTCAGCATCTCAAATAACGGAAACGAAATTAAATAAATCCCTGTTCTAGCATTCTATTAACAAAAAATATCTTCATTTTTATTTTTTAAATAAACTAACTTTCGGTTATTTTATTCTTAATTTATATGAGATTGCTATCTGCTGCCGGGGTGCATTTTAATTAAAAATGCCAAGGTATTGTAAATCGGATGGCGCTTTTATATAGTGTTTGTAGGGGCCATAATTAACTGGGCAGTAACGGCAATGACCTCACTGGGGTTTACCTTCACGGCCCTCTCGTAAACCAAGAGTTTAATTAGCATAATGTAGCAGCAAGGTGTTAAACACTCGACGGCAATACTGCTTATAATGTAGTGTTAAGAATACACACTACATCAACATTGAAGGTTCAAATTAATGCTGTTCCTTGCCTTCAGTTATTTCATTAATTAGGGTAATTCTCATTAGGCTTTTATTTCTCTTATAGCAAAGACAATCCGACCTAGGGGCAATTCGTTCGTAAGTCTCTAAAAGTAATAAATGTCACAGTCGGCCTTTAATGGCAGTGAGCGCAGTTGTAAAGGGGCGACGCGGATGTGGCCGTGCCCTAACACCAGTAAAAGGTGTTATTACAATTCTACCGAATTTTAATTATACCTAAGCTATTTCATTAAAACGAAATTCGTATCACAAAGTACGCTATATTGGTAGCACTTAGAAAATGTCGGTGGAACATTTTCATAACCAAGTATCCAGGGCCGTGTTTTAACAAGGTTCGTCTATGTAATCACATTCCTGTTTTAGGAATATAAGAGCAGTGCCATAATTTTTAGTAATAAAATATCTTTGGTATTTTAGAAGATCGCCCATTGATTAAATAAAGGATTTTCCTATACCGTTTATTTCAGCGTAATTGAATTTTTCGTTTTTAAAATCAAGGAGTAGGCTCATTAATAAGCAATAGGTTTGTAGCATTATTTAAGTTATTTTCATTTGTCAATAATTGAACCCTACAACACATTTATGACTAGTCCTAGTCCTTTCTTTTTCATGGCACGGTACCTACCACTTGTGTATATGTCTCATATTTTTCATTCAATTTGACTTCGACGAGATTTCGTCGTCGTGCTACGTTTCCTCGTTTCCATCGGAATTCTCAGATTTCAAATACCTTTGATGCCATACTCTGTCTAAGAAATAAAATTCAATTTGATCACGACACATCACCCTCCTTCTCAAAGCCTTGCTACCGTAAACTTGGCATTTTTATTGCAAACAAAAATTATTACACATACGACCAAAAATTTTGTACCATGACATACCTACGTATGACATTCCGTGAAATTTTCATTTTGCGACAACCTTTGCTTTTCTTTGCAATGCCTCCAATGCCGTACGTTTTTATAGCGGTCTGTAGGTATATCAATGGTATATGTGCTAAGCATACCGTACTTTTATGAAGGACGAGGTCGAATACTTTAAAAAAAATGTTACCAGCCAATTTGTCGACAATAATTGGACCATGCACCAAGTCCATATCAGTTCACCAATGAACATTCATCCAATACAAATATTCAAACAAAGTTCTGCTATTTTTTTAACAATTTAGGGTTATACTCCTTTTGAAGCCGTCATCCAGATTGGCAATATTTCTTCAACGAGACTATTGCGTGACCCGGTATCGTTAACCGTCGCGTGGTCACTAGCTACAAAGGCCAATTGCTCTACAAGATTATAGGTACGATTGACTTTTGACGGTATATTACAAGCTAATATTCTTTGACTTTACATTGACCTTATAAATTATTTATACGATGTCCTGTGAAAGGGTTTGTTTTGGGATATTCAATCATAACCTTTTTGCTCGGCTAAGGAAAAGCGGAAGGGTTATGGTTTTATCGTATATGTATAGTAAAATAATGTGGGTGATGTAGACCTTTAGTTTTGAAGTTCAAAATGTTAATTTTAGAACTATTTAAGAATAGTTTTAATCCATTAAATTAACAAAGATATGTGATGTGAATTAATGCAGAAAACCAATTGAAGATATTGTCTTAATGTATATTACGATTTTGTTTAAAATTTAAGGATGTTCAAAATTTGATTTTGAATACCCCAAGTAAGCCGTCAGTGATAAATAATTTCTTGTATTCTAAACTTCCGTGCTCGTCATTTGTTAAAAGTCGATGTGAGTTAAGTGCATACTTTAGTAACTTAAATATTTTCGCAAATGTAGAATGTGGAGGGTGCGTGACTGCGTGTTTTATATTAATGTGGCTTATAAACCCCTCCACGAGTGTTCGCGTTAGAGACTATGAATAAATAATGTGATGTCGCAGATGTAAGATCTTCAAGCGTTTCAATAAACTCCCGCAATTTTAATATACCTAAACAGAATTTGATTTGTTTCTTATTTATATAAATTTCAAAGTAGGTATTGTAATCGTATAAGAAAAATAGGAACATTCGAATTATGTTTTTCTTCTTAAATGTTTATAATAAATTCTGCTCGCATAATATTGTTTTATATTTAAACCAATTACATGTTTTTCATCTAATAACAAAACTAAATTGTTTTATCACAATTTCTCACAAATAACATAGAAATTATTAAATTTTAAAATAAAACATCTTTTTTGTTTGAACTTCCTAATAGTTTTCACACCCGCGACAGTATTTTCTCTCGCCACTTTTTAATTTTCATCCGTCAGTCGTCAACATATCTATAAATAAGATCTTCATTGACTCCAATAATAGCTCAGTCGATCTTAATAACAATTACTAACATTCTCAAGCCGTAGCGATTTTATTTAAAATTTATTAGCCTTTAAAATAAAACTAAAAAGAAGCGTTTGTCTTCATGATTTATGATGTTTACGAAATTATTTGTCATTAGAATATATTTATTTTAAGAATATTTGACTGTCAGGAACGTATTCTTTACTATACTAAAAATATACTACGTAGGATAGAAATGTAAAACCATATTATGCAACTTTTCATTTTTTATAAAATTATTATTATATTATTTAATAAAAATTAAATGATTGTGGCATAAATTATGTTATGCCAGGAGCATTTAATTCTATCCCAAAAATGTTTTTCACTAATCAACTGAAACTGGAATTCTGCAGGCAATTGAGAACATTTCATTTTGGTAAACCACAAAATGGACGTTGGAAATGTGAAATATTTTTCCGACATATCCATGTTTCCTTTTAGCTGTCTTTTTGACTGAATATACGAGTATATTTACAGTTTTATGGTTACCGTGTGGAATATTGTGCCTTTTCTAATAAATGTTTGTGAAAAAAATTGTGTTAAGCATGATCATTTGTTCTGTGTCTAGTGGTTAGTGGCCCTGACTGCTAAACTGGAGATCGTGGGTTCGATTTCAACTCGGAACAAATCTTTGTGTGATAAGAATGATCATATAAGTATGTTTATCAGTTGTCTGGTTGCCATAATACATGTAATTCAAGTAATTCAACATTTTCCTTAAATATTTAAGAAGTTACTATTGGATGGCGGGTTAATTCAAATAAAAATAAATTAAGACGAGGCGACAAAGAACAAAATACTACATCATATAAAATCAAGACACGCCGCAGTTATGTCTCCTTTTTACATAGGAATTACTCCAAGGGAGATTCCTCGAATGTTCACCGTAAATTCCGGCAATTTCATTATTCTCTGTCATAGGAAAAGTGAAACGGCGAGACAAGGAGAGAATTTAATTAAAAACGTTGGATGTACAAATTTTTAGACTGGTTTAGCAGAACATAAATACGAGCTCATCGTATTTTCAAATATGCTTGTATTTATACAAGATTTAATTATTAGTTAAGTTCATTTTCATTAAGAGATTCTTTGACTAAATTCAATCAATGCCGTATTTTGTTTAGCTAGATTTGTCTTTTCAATGACAACTCTCGTCCCCAATGTATATTAGATTTAAAAATGAACAGTTTAAATATGAAATAGGTATGTAAAGGTAATGTACATTTATTAAAAATTGTTTGACCTAAATTTAGAACAGGTAATAAATTTCATAATTATATATAATTGTTGTGAATATGTCGTGTAGGGTGGTCCCCGGTTGCAAATGCGTCGCGCCTTATGTTCCCAAGAGACTCGTCATAGAATACATGGGCAGGCAATAGCTTCAGTATACGCAGTGACGTCATTATCAACACATAATGATGGAATAGTGAAGTAACAATGTTCTTAAGGCAGCGGAGTCTAGTGATTTGCTTTATATTTCAAAATATTCTATAGCCTATGTCAATCTGGAATAACGTAGCATTCAAATGGTGAAAGAATTTTTGAAATCGGCCCAGTAGTTTTTGAGTTTAAATGTTACATACATACAAATCTTTCCTCATTACAATATTAAGTATAGAAGTATAGATATTAGATCGTAAACTTTTGGGTACCTACTTTTAACAGTAGTATCAGTTGCAAAACATGCTTAATTATGTATATGTGAATAAAAAGCTAGTTAGTTTAGTACTATGCAAGAATATTCTGATTGACAGTATACGAATAAAATTGTAACTTTAATTTCTTGATAGCTGTTAGCAACGTTAACTAATTACCAATTACGTTTTTTACCTCTGGGTATTGAACTATTAAGTCCGATGAATGATACTTTCTATTAGTCATCCATTCATAGTAGATCATAAGTAATTTGAGTGTTCGTCGAAAAACTACTACAACTTAATTAATTTGAGGATAGCATTCGTATACGCGTACGATCTGTTGAATTAATTTATTGATGCGAAACTAGAACTAGGTACTTATTATAATTAATGTGCTACAGTTGCAATGTGATACTAATTTCAATGGCGTTACTACTCTGTGGAAATTGATTATGAGCCAGTTTTAAAACGTCTATAATTAAACATCACAAACAATAATAGATAAGTACCAAATTTGCTTACTAGAGATCTCTAGTAGTTCTCTGTTGGTTTTCTACTTGAAATATAATTTTAATTTAAGTGAATCATGCCAAAGTTTAACTTTCGTAAAGAAAAATAAATTGTTATGGATAAACTATCCATAGCAGGCTCCATATTCTTCTAATTAAAATACCGGTATCAGTATTACGATTTATACGTTTAGTTGAAATGTCACACGCTTATCATAAATGTGATACATTTACAAAAAGGTTCTTTCTGTGCTTGATTATTTTTGTGCCTAAAAATATACCCTTTTTCATTAAAACATAACCCCACTCGTTTTAAATGGAATGTTAGTGAGTCGTTTTCGTCAAACCACTTTTAATTGGTCAACGATTTCTCGACTAAAACCCTTTCACACAAAACGTTTATCAGTACATTGTTTTAATGTAGTGTAATTATCTAAGCTTAGTACTCGGTACCTAGCCAATTCTATTCAGGAAACTGTATAGGGCTTCTCTTAGAATAGAACATGTTTATTTTAGTATTTTCACATGACCAAAACACGTCGGTACTATTTTTGTAATTGTAGTATGACATAAGTGGACTGTTGCATGCCCACGTATCTTCTATGACGGTAATTTATCCAACATAGTGTCTAGCTTCAATCTACATTCATTCTTAATTTTAGTTATTACTAAAATTTAAGATCCTGATTTGTTTAATTATTTAAAGTGGAATTTATCATACTTAAAATATAAAAATAAAATAACGATATAAATAAAAAATAAATTTTAGAATGATATTTTAGCAATGACGTTTTTTTTTAATAACGTCAAAGTAATATAATTCTTGAACAATCAAACAGCAACAAACGTGTGTAGTTAGGATTTAAAAACCTGGAACTACGTCACCTTTGTTTCAAAAACACTATTGCCTAAGAGACAAGTATATATAATCCTTATGTTAATTCTGCTTATCAAATAATAGTTTCAATAAAAGTCGCAACCGCGTTCAAACATAACCTAAAAGGGTATGTCTTGTAGATTTGCAATACTGTGACCCATTTCCCTAAATCAACACTTACATTGCTATTGAACTACTAAAGGTACGCGTGGACTTAACTTAGTCTGTATTTTTGGCCCGTGGACTGGCATTTAAAGAACTGTGAACAAGCGATACGTTGCCTCTATATTTGGTGGAAACTACCAACCCTACTGGAATTTTATTATTGTAATTCTAGTAACAACACGGAAGGTAAGTCAAGGTAATGTATAATTTAGAGTATCGTATTTGAATGAAGAGTAGTAGTGATGAATAACTCGAACTTATCGCTCCTCCTGCAGTGCTAAAGATAAATTACCACACATGCACACACAGACAATATAAAAATAATACAATAAACTACTATCGGTCACTGTCAGTCAAAATAAAAAATTAAATGTTTCTGTTTTTAATTTGCTAATCATTTAACAGTTTGAGTGTTGTAATTGAAATGTGAAGGGTTTAGGTATGTTTTAAACCTAGTATTTTAAATTATAATTACATCACTAGACGTTACCTTAATGATCCCGGTATAAGGAATCGTCTGGGCGTTTAATAGAATGTCTGAGTTATATATCTTGCCAATAACACCGTGATCAAATAGATTATTGTCACATTCTTGGCACTCAATGCAGACGCGCCATACCTTCAGTTAATTACCAATACATGAGATGCCCCTAATTATCACAATTTCAGCATAATATCGAGTTTATTTTAGCTTATATTACTTTGATAGTTAATTAGCGATCATATTTATTTATGCATGCGTACAATATACGAAGGTATGGCTAAGCCCAGCTGTGGGTTTTTGGATTCCATAGACTTAACACGTGAAAAGTATCCTACATTTTATTCCAGATTATAAACTAATCGTAAGGCATCCTCCGATTTCATTCTAAAGCCTTTTGCGTGAAAAATTAACAACATCAATTCCAAAAAATTAAATCAAAAACCACATCTCTAAACGTAATCTCTAAATTAACAACATCAATAAAAAAAAAATACATCCCTAAACTTTTGCTTTTATAATATTAGTAAGATAAGTGGGAACAACATTGTTGTACTTACCAATACGTAGTTTCTAACACTTGACAGTGAAAACGTGCCTACAAGTCGTACACATTGTTCCAGGATCCTAGTCCGAGCCATAAGCTACACGGTCCACGGCTTGATCCCGGCGTCCTGCGTGTTCGCGGACCGGTACAACCGCGAGGAGGTAGTGAGGTCATTAGGCAAGGAGGTCAACATCAACCCGCCGCTCATGCTCGGACAGCTGCCGGACACGCCCGAGGAACTGCTCAAACTTGACCAGGTAAGGAAGAAATGGGAACTCGTCAAACTTGACCACGCAATGAAATTATGGAAAATGTGTGAAGTGACAACCCTTTAAATATAAATAAAAATTGTAATAAAAGTCTGCCTTTACAACTTTCAGCTTTAAGCCTTTTTACCCAGCTATGTTGACCCTAACACCATTTTTACAGGATTCAGAAAAATACCCTATTTTATTAGCAACTGCCTATCTGACTTCCACAGTCCATTTTTTCTGGGTAAACCACTGTAAAAAATTACGTTTTATAGCCCAGACACCATGCAATGTCCCGATGCAAATAGAGAAATGTGGACCATACCTACCTAACTAGATAGATGGAGATATCATCATCATCATCCACAGCCTTTGTCATCCGCTCGGCATAGGCCTCCCCGTTCACGTGCCATTCTCTCCGGTCCTGTGACAGTCTCATCCAGATTCGACCCGAAACTTTAATTATTTTGTCGACACATCTTGGAGACGTGTTTAAATGGAATTGATAACAGCTCCAAACCCAAAATCGAGCAGATTAAAAACCATGCATACGGGTCAGGACTCAACATTTATGACACAGTGTCGCGTTTTGTACTGTCAAACATAATGTAAGGCAACTAGCCGGGTGATTAATACGTACGTAATTAGTACTTAAATAAGTATATTTAAGTAATCTATTCTTTGTTTTATTAATTTAACTAGCAGTCTCCTGCGGTTCACCCGCGTAAATAGTCTCCGCACCCATAAAACAACATTTTCCGATGTTTTACAGTAATTCTGTTATTCAGGGAAGAGGCAAATCCAACAATTCAAAGATAATGAAAATTGGTCCACCCTACTTTATTTTATATACTACTACCTATATAGATAGAGAAAAAAATGTCTATTGCGTAAACACAAAGAAAATTAAATATTCAATAAAAAAATGCTCATAATAAAGCTTCAATTTTCTCGGGTCAGCAAATAAAAATGTTTCGTTTAAATATTCGAAGACAATCGGCATAAGGCAAACTGCGGTTTATTTTTATTGTAATTCTTCCTGGGTTTTGTTGCGGACCATAATAAGACAAACATTTCCTTAGCTTCTTTATTTTTCAAATCTATTACAATTACGTTGTTATTGTATTGTCTACAAAAATGATTACTGTTATTTTTTACTGCTCTTCCGTTTAATAGATGGATAAAGTTTCTAAAGCTTTCCATTATAATATTAATGTGTATTTTTGATACTATGCGGATTTAACTCGTTTAAAGGTACGAGTTTGTAGCCGACTGCACACAGCAGCAGCAGACGATGTGTCGCTAAGACACTAATGGTTTCCATGTATTTATATGGAATACCTTCCAAGCGACACTTCGCCTGACTATAGACGCACGATCGCAGACGAAGTGTCGTCCGACCGCAGATCGGTAGTGCCACCGAACGCGACGCTTAAGTAAATCTTGATCGCTAATCGTAAACACGTCAGGCATCTTTTGTTTATGAAACATCTCATCATCAACTAAATGGAATACAGCGCTGCCGTCTGCCGCAACCAACTGCAGCGACATAACGCTGCGACTTGCCGCTGCGACATGTCGCGATATTACATCGTTTGCCGCCTAAGTCTACGAACTCGTACCTTAAGAAACAAGAATACATTACGAATCTAATAAATGTAATTATCATAGTAATACATGCATTTAAATAAATTATATCTGCGAATAGTAAACTTAAGCAATAACTTCGTGTGATCCATGGTTGTATAAACAAACTTTGAAAGTGTTGTTTGAGCAGCATCAATTTGCGTATATCCAGGCAAAGACGAGCGCTCTGTAGAAAGGAAAACAAACACGAAAATCACGGCCCAACCCAGTCTTATCTCATTTAGCATTCGGCCCGAGGCGAACAGGATCGCAAGTAAATTAGCAGTAAAACCTTTCCCCCGTCGCTACGATTGTTTTTTCAGTTCCCAATTACGAATAAACGATGCCGCCGCTTACTGCCGTGAAACATTGATGAGGCCCGTTAGTCGCGAGAAACGTAGGGGCCTTGTATCGGCGCACTCTCGCTACACCCAGGGGGGAGACGTGCCTGTCTCCGTAGCCCGCGACTAATCACGGTAATGGAGTAATGACAAGTTAGTCGGAACTACTTCTCGAGACTCACAAACTTTGTGCTCACATGAAATCCTGTACGATGGAACATTAAAATGTTACGCGGCAATATTATAACTTTGAATTTGAAACGCAAGTTACTTTGATAACGAGTGGAAGCTAATTACTCGAAAGAGGATCTAGACAGCCAACCATTAAATACACTTCAAACGATTGCCGTATCTTTATAGCTATAAATATTTTAAGCGTGGGTAATTATTTTTAAAATTAATCATCTTTCTATAGTTTGTAGTATGTTAAAGAGGGAAAAGTGAAAAATTTGATTTTTGAATAGATACCCTACTAGGTGCCCGCCCCGGCTTCGCATGGGTGTTCAAAACATTTCCGTACGTCTTTTTTTGTTTTATTCAAACCTTGTCCTTACAATCAGGAACAAAAAGGATTTATCCAATTAGGTGCAGTCGTTCGGAAGATAGAAATCCAAGGGAAATCGGAATTCATATTTATAATTTTAGATTAATATGATTATGACGAATTTTAATATATGGTGTATAAAAATGTGACGAATTTAATTTGTGACGAAAGCCGAATATAGATGTCGAAGGATAATTATGCTAACGCGAAAATTTGTATAAATATTCGCTAATATAAATCAATTTATTATTTTACCAGTTAATACTTTTATTTCTATTACTAAATTACTTATCTAAAGGTAAAAAGTAACTGATACTTGATACCTAGATCATATTTTGTACCACTCTCTAAATCTGTTAAAGACTTTAAACTGCCCAATCCGTACTGCCATACCAATATTATACATCGAAATCCCACAAAAGAACATTGGCAAATTTGCCGCGATAACCGACCACCACGCGGGCGCAGCCTCGTACAAAAGCTAGTACCATTATAAAGCGATATAATAAACGTCCATCTTGATATAAACGTGTGTTTCAAATGGTAGTTTCTTCACGGCTGCCCCTTCATAGAGTAAATCAAAAGGAACATTAAAATCTGGGGCAAAAGATTCAATTTTGAGTGTTCCGTTTGTTACAGACAAGCTTGTTCGATCCACTGAACTGTCAATTTTCATTAGGTACTTGAAGGTACACTTAAAAGTCGGAACTTTAGAGTACGGGCCGTCTCCGTCCTTTGAATTTCGAATTTACTGTAAATGTTGGCTTTCGTGTATACGCAGCTCGCAGGTAGTTAAATATTATAGTGGAAATCACTTTTTAAATAAAACCTTATTTGTAAGAAATAAAGCTAAAATCTTTGCGATTTTATTACAATTGCTTGTTAGATAAAGCCAAGCATACCGTTGAATGACAATTGGTCTCCATTTATTTTCCTTAGCAACGCTGGGGCGTTCGAACAGAGTGTAATCAAGCTAATTAATTAATTAGATTACTCTAAATTACAAAGCTACTCTTATTGGAATACGAGTACATAGCTGTTAAAAGTATTTTAATGGATTTCTCGTATTCCTTTTTGCTTTATTTTTGAGAAATCATTTTTTTCAAACGAAGTTGTTAACATTGAAAAAATTGTTAAATAACTAGTAACTGTTCATACTTAGGTATATATATAAAGTAGCAAACATGGTTTAAGTATTTACTTAGGTATATACTGTACAGAAAGGAAATTATTAAGTTATATAATAAACTAGATGTCCCCCGCGACTTCGTCCGCGTGTTTTAATTTCAACGGTTTTTCATTTTTACACCGCTCCTTTTGGTCGCAGCTTAATGTTATATAGATTATAGCCTTCCTCAATAAATGGGCTATCCAACACAGAAAGATTTTTTCAAATCGGATCAGTAGTTCCTGAGATTAACGCGTTCAAACAAACAAACAAACTCTTCTGTTTTATATAGAATAGATTAGTATAGATTAGTTGCAAAAATAACCATCACAAGCACCCAGAAAATGTAAATTGTATAAGTAGATATAAGTAATTACTTGTTTTAAACTCTCTCCTAAAAAGAGAAACTTTTGTCGTTGATCTTTTAACAAACAGTTTTTTTTTATCTACAACAAACCTATCCCGAAACTCAAACAAAAATTCTTAAGTACTAAAAAAACATTATGTACTTAACAGTAAAAATAGATAGATGAAATAATTTAAGTTAGTAAGGACAGTTTATATAACAAATAGCCTTTCCATTAGAGGTAAGGAAGAAACGGATCGAACACAATACTTATTGGCGTTTCAATTCTGTTCTTCCATTCACTCTTCCTGATTGAAATGTATAAATAAATGTCGGAGTGTTTTTGTTTCGAATGATAATGTTTAGTGACCGAAAAACATGTACTAACGTACGGCAATGTGACGTGAATGGCTTGCCAAAAAATAGTTCACGATTTGTAATTTACTTGACGTTCCGTAAGATAAGGTACTTTATATTAATGTTGACGGATACTTTTTCTGCTCTACTGGAGTTTGATTCTTCAATAACCAACATTTTATTTTAATGTTGCCTTTTTTTATAAGGACTCGCCCACCACACATGCCCATCATTGCGAGTTGCAAGTTGTAAGCCAGGATCTACAATGATAACCAATGAATACCACCGAAACAGTTTAGCTTAGTATGTCCCAGGGAAACGATTGAATTGTCATTGTAAACTTGTATTTAGGAAATAAGACCTTAGCTTGGACTTTTTATATGTTTACTTTCAAAACATTAAACGCCTTTCTGCTTCTTAAAAACCTTATCTTGTTTTCCTGTGTAAAAGTTAACGATGTCATAAACCATTTCTTTTACAAATATCCGTACAATCGCTAAATACATCGTCGTCCACCCTTCCTTACATTTCATTACTTCTATTTAAGTATACATACAATATATTTACAAGGTAAACTTTCCACAAAACTTGTTTAAACTCAGCTGTACAAGTCAAAAAATCTATAAAAAATATTATATTATTGACACAAATGCACTGGCTAAGTGACATCTTAATAATTTCGCGTCGCGCATTTTCATTTCCTCAAAACTATGGCTAGATCATAAACATTTCAGCGAAACAGAGAGCTACTAAAGTAAACATAAAGTATTCGTGAGTCGCAAAACGCTACAAATATACGTTACCAACAATAGCTGTAGCTACGTACAGTATTTTATGTCTCCTTTATTAGGTAGTAGAACAGCAGTAAAATGTGATCTCATCAAACGAATGTTCGTCTAGCCCGTAGTTTTGAAACTGAGGTGAAATATCGAAGTTCGCACCTGATGTATGCGGGAACACGCCAAAGTTGTTAAATAGATGACACGTCGATAGCTATTATGGAAACTAATGTATGCAGTATTTTATAAAATACTTTATACTTGTGATAGTATACTTTCTACTTTATAAAGTAGATGAAATTATCTTTCTAATTGGACTTTTAAATAAGGTAAAAAATAATTAAAAGGGGCACATTAACAATTTATCATAACGTAATCTGTCAGATGAGCTGTGGGCTCATCCATATAACGCTATCCCACATAACGCTAGACGACATCGCGGCAGACAAAAAAAGCGGTGGAGAGACCAACTTGACTCCTACCGAAAGGACTGGCCCATCCTAGCTCAGGACCGAAGTGCGTGGAAGAGGAAGAGGGAGGCCTTTGCTCTGCAGTGGGACAAGACGGGCTTATTAGATTAGATTAGTATCTACGTGATTTCGTGATAAATATTTATGTATTTGCCTTGTAAATAATGTTAGTATATACCTTAAAGTTTATATTCATTGTCAGGTAATCAACAATCAAAGATCACCATCAAAATATCCCTCCTGTTTATATATTCTAATCCTCACTTGAGACTCGATTTCGTGCAAAATTAAGTGGATTTTCGTGTCGTTAACATTTTGCTTTGAGGTTCTGTCAATCAAATAGAATATACCTATTGAACTCCTATAAAATATTAATTAGACACTATATACTACTAACAGTAATAAATTTATATTAATTATTAATAAATTATTGACATTTATTTTACCTAACTGGGTTGACGCGCGACGACAAAATTCTGTATTCGTAGTTATTATTTGTGAAGGATGACATTTACAAATACAGTTATATGTATTAAATATGTTCGAATTTTTATTGGCATTTTGATAAGTATCGATAGCTTAATTATTATTGAGAAAGTTCTAACTTATGGAATCGTTTCGGCGAATTTAGAAACATCAATTATCTTCAAAAGCCAATTTATTTATAATTAAGTTTTGTATTTTTTTTTTCTAAATCCTATGCGGATAAACCAACAAAGTGTCATAGGGGTGCTCTACCCGCATTAAACGATAGTTTATGTAAACCTAAATATCCTGAAACTCGAAGGACCCTGAAAATAATATTACAAGTACTTCAGCTGAATAGTATAGCTAGTACTATTCTTTAATAAAGGTACATTTCAAACTAAAAGCATTCCGCTGTAGTAATTCCATTTCCATGTTTAGACCTGTAGTACATTATACCGAGAATATAGAGGGTTATTTATATTTATAGATGATAAGAGAAAAAAAATGAATCAAAATCCCCATTTTATATCTCGCTTCCAATATATGCTATATATTGTATATTTATATTTCCAAGTAACTTCTCCCAATATAAATGAGATCGAATTTAAGAAACATATTATACTTGAGAAACTATTCGATTTCTGAAAATGTACTTGAAAGGCTTTTAGCAGAATACACGACAAAAATAATATAGTTCGATACCTTCTCGAACTTTCTATCCCCTCGATCGTATTGAAATAGATTAGAGGTGTCCCTAGAGGAACTAGATTCGATACCCAAAAAGTATTTATATTAATCCGGATTACGGCGTCTTAATGTCTTTGATCGAAATTGGTCGGTTTCAGTTATGCTTGTGACGTAATCGAGAAAAGATAAACATTTGAACGCTTTTAGAAATATTTTATTAGCAGTAGATTTTTTTGTTCCCAAGTCCTAAATGTTACACTGGAAACATTCTATTTTCTATCCTAACAAAAGTAACGTTTTTGTTCAATTCTTTAAGGATTCTACAAAGCTTTTTTGTATCGAACTTCAACACAAGCCAATCAATTCTCGACCGTTTTGATAATAAAGCTAGTTCATCAACAAAGTGGGTATTACTTTTATTATAGCGGTACATCGGGGACCATTGTATGGAAGCTGAAATGAGAAAGATAATGAGCGATGTCTCTGAAGCCCCTGGCGATGGAATAGTACCGGCTTACTGGTCAACGAGGCTGTACAAGAATAAATTGCTTTATACCCTACTTAATTCGAGGACGGATTTTAGGAAATTGTGTACTTCTACACTACTTGATGGAGCTAATTAGAAGTTTGGTATTGGGAAACTGTTCTAGTTGCTTAATTGCTTCTATAGTTTTAGATACATCAGTAACGAAGTGATTGATTTGAGAACCTATTGAGTTATTTTTTTAAGAACTTTGGTTTTAAAGAATATCTCAATTTTTTTTTTCAGGTTTCATCCTCAGTCATCCTTAAAAAAAATGCAAATCTGCACTCAATAATATTTAACTTCGTTTACATCCTTCGTTCAATGAAATAACAAAAATTTTATCTGTTTCCAGGTATTTATAAAGTCGGAGTTAAAAGTTGGTGTCATATACGTGAAGGAGAACCAGTACACCGAGGAAGAAATTCTGGACAATAACGAGAATTCGCCGATGTTCGACGAGTTCCTACAAGTTATGGGAGAGAAAGTCAGACTTAAAGGTGAGCCGTCGTAAATAAATGAAAAAGTTATTACTAACTTCAGAACTTCAGGTAAATCAGAACTAACTTCTATTGCAAGTGTTCGAGGCATCAAGGTCACAGTTTCTCATAGAGGGAGGAATAAATATTCAGTCAATTTGTTTTGTGTTGTACTATTATTTTCTATATCTAGACGTCTGTCAGTTAGTCTCTAGTTAGAAACTAACTAAAACTGCATAATATAACAATTACTTTTATTCATAATTAAACGACGTGCCTTATCCACTTCAATGCTCAAACGAAACCTTAAGATTTAACAGTCATTTGAAACTTAGCCGTTTTATGTATTCGTTTACAGGTTTTGACAAATATAAGGGTGGTTTGGACACGGTACACGACTTGACGGGCTTGTATTCCGTGTACACAAATTGGAGAGGAATAGAGATTATGTTCCACGTGTCAACTCTATTGCCATACGAGAGGCATGACCCTCAGAAATTACAAAGAAAACGCCACATAGGTAACGATATAGTGTGCGTCGTGTTTTTGGAAGCCGACAACACTGCTTTCTCGCCAGCCTGTATCAAGAGTCACTTCCTGCATACTTTTATCTTAGGTACGTATACTTGAAGTTCTTGACATACATATTGGATATCTATTCTTTTTAGCAAATTGATATTACTTATCAAATTTCCATCAGTCCAAATTTGCATGTTTAAGCGTTTAGACGTTGTTAGGAAGAATATGTACCGCCACAAATTATTATAAAGAACTTGCTTACATTTTTGTAAACAATTTTAATTTAGTATTTTTTTATAAATAAAATATTTTACATAAATTAATTAATTAAATAATTATAATTATCTGCATGCACAGTCCGAGTGTCAGCAAAAATCAAACGCAGACCAACAAGATACGAAGTTTCGGTCGTCACTCGAGATGAAGTCGGTGCATACAAGCCTTACTTATGGGAGCAAAGCGTCTTCGATAAAGGCCCTATGTTCAGGTATAAAAATATATTTTCTAGTAATAACTTTTAAGTTAGTACTAACCTCTTTAGTTAGTAAGCTTATAATCGAATCGTGTTTAAAGGCGGAATCAATTCATCCAATAATCATGCATCCAAATTACTTTTCTCGAAAAAGTTTTCAATAAATACATCGACACAACACGTATTAGAAAGTCTTCAAGTAAACTATAAAAAACATAGATGAGATTCAAGACTGATAAATTAATTACAAAACTGTTCATTTTCAGGGAGTGGTTGCTGACTAAAATAGTCAATGGAGAGAGAGCTTCATACTCTGCACCGAAATTTGCAAGAATGCAAGAAAGAACTCGCAGTCAAATGCTTGAAGACATTGTGGCTAATCTACAAAACCATGCCGAGACGGGTCAAATACCTAAACCTTACCGAAGAGGTAAAATACCATTTCTAAAACAATCTGGGTTTTTTTTCGGTTTCGTATGGATGCATATTCAAAATCAATTGCCAATTTATGCATTCCTTTGTCATTATCACACAGTTTTTCACAGATGCTGTTGTATATTTTTCAGGGTCGTGGCGTCCAATCGGTCACATGCGACCGTCGTCACCCCTCCTAGACTCAGTGCGGGACCAGTTCGAAGACTACGATCAACTCGCTAAAGATTTCACTAGAGTCTTCCTAAATAGCGAACTAAATATGGCGCAGAATGCCCAGCTTTTTGATGTGGTGTTCCTAGTGGGACAATCAAAGCAGAAGACCAAGTTTATTGGTGTAAGGGCCATTTTAGGAGTAAGAAGCAGGTAATTGTCCATTTATTAACGTAGAAGGTGTATACCGCTGCAGCATTTTGGATTTGGAAAATTTATTTTTATTACCATTACTTATATTACCACAGCGGATCCCAATCAATGAAGGCGTTAGTGCGTATGACACATAAAGACTGCCTTCTTCTGAACTCACCAAACAACAATTAGAAACTTTTGCATAGCTGATTTGAGAACTTCAGAGTGAAATTAAATCAACATGCATATAATGTATGCGAATAAAAACAAAAAGTAGGCATGGTACCTGGTAAATTCTAGGCCAATGTGCTAATTTCCGTTAAGAATCTACCGTAGCTATGAAAAAAAAAAGATACTCTGAGTTTATGATCGTAGTATTCTGTATTTATTGAATTATAAATTATTACACAAATGTTTTCAGGGTATTCCAAGAAATGTTGTACGGCATCCAGACAGGCTTCGGATCACCACAGGTCCCGGTCGCAGAACTACTGGCTCGTCCAGCACCCACACTGCTATCTCCCACACCAGCTAGACAGAAGAGCAGCAACTTTTTACAAGTACCCGACATTGAATCACCAAGGTACGAAATCCATTTATATAATAAATAAATGAAAAAAAAAGTAATATAGTGATTACCTACTTAGAGACCTAATCGCCAAATACTTTTGTAATAAACTCTATTATATAATGAAGGTGTATTATGATGGAAATATTTGGTAAATTTCAGACCAAAAAGCGTCCCCAGTTCACCAATGGTAAAACGAGCGTTTTCTCGACTGGGCACTATCACGGCTGGTTGGGGCCGATCCATTCGCAAGCAACATTCGCAACTCAACGCTGAAGACAAAAAGAAATGGGCTAGTTCACAGGACTGCTCGAGTAAGTAACGATTCAATCACAGTTTCCTAAACTCAACCAACCATACCTAATTTTTAAATACCTACAAAATCATCTACGGTAAAGCGCCTTTCATAAATGATTGGGCAACATTTTATCTCAACTGATTTGAGCTACGAATTTTGTCTGTAAGGCGCGTTAAGATCTTATTTTACAACACATTAGATGTTATGATTACTTAGGTATTATTTTGTTGCAGATAAAGAGGGCAAAGATAAAGATAAGGACAAAAACGCAGCTCTTGCAGTACCCAGGCTGTCTGTATGTGCAGACGCACAAAAAGTTGATCGTGCAAAATTAGCACAGACTGAGGTAAGTAGAACAATGATGTTTAACGATATTTATAGATTTCCTCCTTCGAAAATAGAATTGAAGATAAAACTATTGTTTACTTATATTTGATTTAAAATGGTTTCATTTACAAATCTATTTTGTTTTCCAGTTTTCAATAATCGAATTCGACCCCGAGACATTCCGGATTCTCTTGGATTACTTGCACACAGGCAGCTGTCCGCTCACCTGTGCCTCCATCCCGGGGCTCATTTGTGCTGCAGAGCATTACGACTTGCCTGAACTGTTGCAAGCATGCTTTCATCACGCTAAGCAGTTCCTTAGAATAGAAGTGGTATGCACGATGCTCATATCATTAGAGAATTACTACTGGCGATATACGTCAGCTTCGGAATTGGTGAATATGATCCTGGCCTTCATTGAACAGCGAGCTTACGCTCTATTCCAAACGCCTGAGTTCCTCAACCTCTCAGAGTCTATGGTGCAGATGATCATGTGCCGAAACCTCGAGGTTCCCGAAGTGAGGAAGTTCGAAGCGATGCTCAGCTGGGCCCGGAATAAAATCAAAGCCAAGTCCGCTAATAAGACTGATGCCAAAAATGAATTTAAATGCACTATGGAAAGGCTAGCTAGAGACTTGAAGCTGTACAGGATCTCCCCGCAGGAATTGATCAAAGTGGTGCTCCCGTCAAAGGCCATCAAGAACGAGCGCATCCTCGAGACTCTCATGTACCAAGCCAACTCGGGCATGTACAGGATTCAGGACAGCTACATCGAGGCTTGTCAGCAGCGGCTGCAGAAGCAGGACTCGAGGTTTTCGGAATTTGAAAGTTTCGACTATGGTATATAAAACTTGAGCTGTGAGAAATATCAGTGTATTAGATAGATTACGGAAGAGTGACTGGGCTGGGTTCTTCTGATAATGTGGTATGTTGACGCCTTCTAAAGTATTATTGTTATAGATGTACTCGAGTATTGTAGAGGTGCGAGAAATATTTGTACACTTCTCGGATACCTACTCCTTGTTGTTGTTCATTGATACCTATATTTTTGACATCTTGCTGGATGTGTTCAACATAATCATGTCTATTTTTGGTACCAAAATTGCGTATAAATCGTACATCGTCTGGCAAATAAATTTTTACACAATATTGTTTATATCCATGTTATATCTACTCATAGCACATAGTATATTTATTTTTCCTTCTATGGTCCATCACAAAAGTGATTCAGTAGGTAATACTTAATAATATAACGTGTATAGTTAAAAAACATATTAATGATCAGATTTGAAATAAATGTATACATATGATGAGATAACCAGATAACCTGTTGTAACCTAATAAAGAAAGACGGTATTCTTCTTAAAACGACTGATATCTGAAACCTGTTATTAAAAGTTTTTAATGTATTAAACTACGTATTACCTAATATAACAGTTGCATCACAAATTCCTGTAACATGTACAAGCCCTTCAAAGCATAATAATTAATTTAGTAAAGTTATCTGTAGAGTATTCAATACCTATATAAAAATATGTCAGTCTCGATGAAGAGACCTCTTCAAAATAATATTATAGATACTGCTCATGCCTTCTGAATTGTATGGAATGTTATACCTACCTATATATGTATACTGTTGTTGTACTTATGATATAAGCAAATATTTCTTAAAAATTGTCACCAATTTTTCGGTGAACATTATATTTAAGCATATCATATAAATAAAATATATGGTAAATGTCTAATTGAATTAATGTACACGTATATACGTTAGGATTTGTAAACGGGTAATACATATATATATATATATATATATTATTAATGTCTTCTTACCTATTAAAATTGGTGACAAATTTAATTTCGCACAATTTTAATTCATAAAGAAGCCTTTAATTTTATCACTAGCGCAGTGCTTTACGTATCTTGTTACAAGCACATACAAAATTTATGTCTGTGTCTTAATTATTTATTTATTTCAGAGTTTTTGCAATGTCGTTTGTTACTGTGCAATATAAGTATGCAATATTAACATACAGTAATACTTACTGTAAAATATATAAACGTTTATTATATTATTTTCAACGCTCGACTCTAATTGGACACTTAGGTTTGATATATTTTTCTTGAAATAGATTATATGTATATCGAATGCATAATATAGCTGGGTGCACGATCTAGCATCTTAGAAAATCCTGTTGTTGACCTGGCAAAGAAGCCTAAACTATCTAATATTCTTATTTAATCTTCATTATTTTACTTGTAAATAGGTACATTCAAGGTAAAATTATAGTATTAAACCGTTTACCTAAAAAAGACTATTAGATCAAAGTCATTTTAACTTTCGAATATTGGTTTTGGTTCATGTTTGTATCTGTTTTTGTTTATTTTGTATTATACAACGTCTAGAATGTCAAATGGAAACCACTGTGACCGTTACAACTTTTACTTTTCAACAAAATATTTTAATAATTAATTTAAATTCACACAATTAAGGTAAACACAAAAATAACATGCAAAAACTTTAATAGACATTCAATAATATAACAAAGTATCATTTAGAAATACAACAGCCTTCGTATAAAAGAAATATTTTTACAAGCCTATACGATGATAGAAATTCGGACTTTGGACTTGTAGAAATGTCTCTTGATAGAAAATGACATTAAATTTAAGGAAATTACATTTATTTTCGATAAGTTACGTAACTTAGAATTGTCACTTCCATACATAACAAGTAATTTTATCTTTTGTATCTTTTCTAGAAAGATATAATTATCCACTATAAAAGCATTTTAGTTAAAATACATTAATGTTCATAGTTATCTAACAGACGTACACAGACAAACGTTATTTTTGTTTATTATCTATTTTGCGGTTATTAGCAATTAAATCATTTTAATTAACAGCAATTGTATCCTCTATCCTAGCTCGTTTGCACCCAGCAATATTGACCTTCTTAAGAATATAATAATAATACCATAGTAAATAAAAACGGAAAATATTATCCGACTCCTAAAAATGTTTCTCTTACATTTGGTCGTCCGTTTTTGGTTATTGCCGTTTGCAATTCACCCTATCCCTAGTTTCTGTGCTTGACGGATAATGGGACCCTGAGGGTGAACCGAACTCTAGTAAGGGGAACCTATAATAATAGCCCCAATGTACGTACTATTGGCGTATTCTGTGACCCACTTAATAATGTTGACAGATAACCATGATATTAGGCATGTTTCCTATTTTGTTTTTTAATGTCCGTCTTGTAGATTAATGAATTTTAGACACGTATTTTTTCTTTTTTCCTGCAAACAAAAAATGATCAAAATACAGAGAACGGAAATTACGCGTGACGTCACGTCATAAGCCCCCACTCCGAAACTTTAAAGCGGTGTATCTTTGTATTTTTTTATTGTTTTGATAAAAGAAAAAATACGTGTCTAATATTTTTTTATTATCTAACTGACGGACTAAATAGATTTTAACTTTTCATACCCAGGAAACATCCCTTTTCTAACTAATGGCCAGTTCCTATATTCAAAAACTATTCGTTTTGATTACCGACTGCAGAATCTACTTCGGTTTGCTTAGAAAATTCTACCGTACATTAACAAAACGAATTTAAATATAGGAACCATGCCTAAGTATGTATTGCTCAGAGTAAACTAAAACAATCACGGTCTGTTGTCACAAAGGCCAGTTGATAAAATATGGGAAGTCAGAATTTTTTAATGATTACGAGATGCGGTTATGGGGCAGGGTGTTATCATCTAGTAAATTACATTTGAGAGCCGATTTTGGCTGACGACCAAATGTAAATGACGCATCCCATAATTACCTTTTACGTAATGTATTTCAAATGTAAACGCTGTCAGTTCATCACATACCCGTGAAGAAGCGTAAAGCTCTTAATGTGAATAAAACTGGATTGCGCAGTCTGTGCTTAGGATAAGTTGAACCTTATGACACATACGGACTGCATAGATATACTTTATTGTAACTAAAACTATCTAGGTATCTTCAACTCAATCTCACTTAGATAAGACGTGTACTTTACATTTATTTTTAATACGGAAAAGTTAAGAACCAAGAGTAAAGTTATATTTCATCCTACTGTATAAAATCTTTGAGACCCATTTCTGTCTACAGTAGAACTATTATTATTTAGCACATTAAAATCATTCTATTTATTTTCAGGAACACATTCCTGAAACTAATATTTATGATACTAAGAACGAATCAGTTTGAAATAAAGTTGTCTAATTATAACCCAAATGTGTTCCATTTAGATCATAAACATTTGCTCTTTTTAGCGTTTCGCACAAGTTTTAGCTTCACGTCTGTATACTTATTCTATTTGTGTATGGTTTAGGTGCGCTGTAAGAATGAGAAACTGTTTTTATTTTTATTTATTTCCTATAGCTACTAGATGTCTTAATATGTTTATAAATGTTAGCGTCATCCCAGCCTTAGTGCCAAGTTCCATTCATGTGCGCACTCGTCGTCTAAATTAATAAATATATGAAATGGGTCTTCTAAATCTTAATGGATCATCTAATAAATAGGTGTTATCATATAAATATGTAGCCTAAATTCAAACAATTCTAACGTTCTGGCGAATGACGAGAATACAAGTTGAATTGTCGGTAAAATTTTTATACTTATGAAAATTATACATGATAATAAATTCTTCTATTGTCAATAATTTTATAATATTTAGTTGTAACTTTGCTCAAAGCTTCTATTGGTGGTACGCCGATATGTAATATTCAGTGGATGTTTAATTAAATATGTATCAATATGTATTATGTAATGCATGAATACCCGATATCTTATGAGTTTTACATAAATAATACTCATGTATATATCCTTAGGTTTAATTTGTAGGAACACCAAATATTGACGTGTCATGTTCTTCGATGGTTCAATAAGTTTTCTATTCCAAAATTTTAACCTTCCTGTGATTGTGAATGTTGCTATAAGTATGTTAATATGTGGGATCTTCAAAGAATATAAAATTATAATTATAACTGTTATTTTGCACGAGCAAAGCAAGATTATTATCAATGAAAATTTTATGTGGTGAATAAATTTTTTTGTGTATTTTATTTGTACTTTTTTTCTGTGTGCCAAACCGACCCTAGATTTTACCCTTAAATGATGATGCGTCTAAGTGTTGTGTATATGTAATTGCCAAACATCAAGGTTCCGGCACTTCTCTTCCTTTGGCCAGTCAAAAACCTCAGGTTTGACTTAAGTCTTAGTCAAAGTCCAAACCAATATCATTTTTATACCTTTGACTAACGAAGTTTTGTCTAATCCTAGGAGAGACTAATTTGTGGTTGACGTCATCATCTTTATATAGAATTTACGCGACACATGACGTGGATTAAAGAGTAAAAAAAAATCCCTAACCTAACCGACTATTTCGGCCTATTGCGTGGATAGCGTGTCAATTAGCTTCTTCGCGAAATTGGAACCTATTCAAACAAACCTTGAGGTTTGCCGAAAGGTGTTGGTCAACTTAATGTCATACCTAACTACAACGATTTTTTCTTGCTTATGCTGTTTAAAATCCTGTTATGAATGAAAATGAACATGTAATATTTAGCGAAACTTTTAGGCCACCACAGCGCTCTTATTGTTGTAACTGGAGTACGTAATTAAAATAAGATATAATAAAATCTTGATGTAAACGCTCTTTAACTAATTCGTATTATCTAAACTTCTTTAACATTATAATTGCTAATAACAATTTTGCGAAATTCGCAGTAGGTTCAGTGATCACAAAACTTGATTTCAGCGAAATTCTAAAAGGCCTTGCCAAAAGATTTTAGTGGACAAAGTCACGGGTAAAGATTAGCACTAAATAATAACAAGCTTGCCCACGCATTATAACGCCATCTACTAGTTAAACTATTTACAGAACTGCTAAATACGTAACCCTCCGCTACAAATGAGAAGTCGGGTAAAAATAAAGTAGGTTAGGCAAAGTTTATTCCACTACGCGCCACGGGTGTTATATTCCGGCGCGTTTCGTTTCTGCTGCGGATACTTTGACAGTTACGTCAGTGTAACGAAACGTGATTGGAAAGTTCTTCACGCCGCCGCGGGGAGCGCTTGTGCGCCAGTCTTCTTGCAGCGGGCGCGCGGCCGGCTGCTTGTTGCAGTGCGCGGTACGAATCAACACACGCGAGTTCGCGGTCATAGGCTCGAACGAACATCGAAATCGACGGTCAGTGCGGTGACCATGATGATGGACAACGGGGTGATGTCAAATAACTATGACGGGGGGATGTACCCGGACGGGTACATGGAGCAGGAGGAGGAATGGGAGCGCGAGGGTCTGCTAGACCCGGCCTGGGAGAAACAACAGAAAAAGGTCAGTTTTACACACCGTACACAATGTTGACACACGTAACGTGGGGTAGGTAAACGTAAACTTTATTCAGTGCACAACCTAATTCGCTATAAAAATACATGGCCAGGAAAACCTTATCTTGTTCGTGACTCATGTTTGTGTATTTACAAAAATACATATTTTATCTGTAATTTAGAAGCAGCTACTGTTAGACCAGCTCAGTACTAACGTACTACATCTGATTGCGTCTGGTTTATTAATTAATTGTGGACACTGATACAATTTATCAGATTAAATTAATCTATTTTTAGAGCAAACAGATTATCAGGAGTAGACTTACAAGAGACTATTTTTGTTGTTTAGTATAAACAAATAAAAATAGAGGAGATATGGGAAAATATCGAAATAAATATTATGATGATTATACAAGATGCAGGTAATTTTCAAAATCCGCGCGCATTTTCAAAAATTATACACTGTCTTGCACATTTCCCGCCGCTAGTTGAAAGTAGATCGCGGCCGTGGACACTATTAAAAGATTTCTTGAAGCTTTTCGTGCGAGCGAGACAAACGCACGCCGCTTCCCACGGGAGGGAGCGGGCCAGAGAGAGAGGAGTCGAATTTCCGTTAGTCATGTCCTAAAATGGGTCCAGCGCAGGCGCCGCTGAAAGCGCGGGCGTCCGACTTTACGTCACCATGAAACCCATATTTCAGGAAATTGGTGTGGTGCTGTGTCTGCCTTAACTGCATTTTGATCGTTCGCTATTTACGCGGAGAGCTGGTGGTCCGTGACGAATGCTCTGACGCACCCCGGCAGCGCAACCTGTGGAATGTCATTAACGACTTACGACATCACACTCCACACGCACTTCTGATTCAATTGAATTATTTTTGGACCTTACTTCATAAAGCTAAAGATCTGAAACACGATTTATCAAATTTTTTATGAGTTTTTTATGATCATTATCTGTCCTCTAAAAATGTCCAATAAAAAACAAGGTGTAAACGAAACAAAAAAAAAAACTTTATTTTTTAAAACATTCATCTGACTGACAATTAAAGTTTAAGGCTTTTCTTGAAATAAAATGTCATTAAGTCTCCATATTTTTATAATACCATTAGAAAGCCCACACGAAAATGTTTGCATATAGCTTTTACTGTAGCTAAATGGCTTACTCGGGAAAAGGACAATGAACGACCGAGGCTCGAGGCCTTACAGGATATAAACAAAGAGCCTGCGACACTCGGTGCATTGGCCGATCATGTATGGCGGGTCAATGTCGCGGCCGACCAACTTGAGATGCGTCTACACGGAAAAGTCGCCCGACCAGTCGCACTCGTACCAACGGCTGGAATAAGTCTTCCGCAAGGAGGTCAGTAGCGCACTCATGCCAAAGATGCTTTCCTCGACGAAATTTACAAATAAACGATATGCATCAATCGCAGATGCAACTGACGTCGTCAAACGTCACTTTCAAATCCTTCACAGAGTACAAATCCTTACTACTTGATAATCATATGGTACTACTACTTATAGAAATAAATAATTTTAGAGGAAAGCTAATAAATCGATGTTGTGTTATAACATAAATATATTAAAAACAACATAGGCCAGCGGTGGTTACGCTAGAAATCGGGCGTGAAAGTGGTGAGGACGAGCTCTAAACTGGTTATAAAATCCGTGATTTACATAAAACTGCTCATTTATTCTTTATACGAATTGTCAGAGTTCATAGATGAATAAATAATTTACTATTTGGCCATGTTCGGTTGTATCACCTATTAATTCAGAATTATAATGCCAAGCGGATTCAGAGACTGGCTTGTTGAATCAATTTGAGGATGTTTACTCAATGGAGACTTATGCTATTTCACTTCTAAGTTTAAAAGACACTATTAAATATAATAACATCAAGTAACCACTAGTATATCAGAAATATTCACCTCGTCATCAGCCAAAGAATATTATCACCTTGGCATACCTTTTGCGTGCGGGGTCATTGACTTCCGATAAGCCTAACTACACGTCAATTCTCTATGGGGGCCTGATATTTTTCCTGTTCTCATTTTAAATCTTTACTATGAAATGCAAGTAATACAAAATTAAATGTAAGCGTTTGCTATTATAATATATTAATTTCAACTTGCAAAACGCATTATTTCCATCTCTTCGTGTTTGCACGTTAACCATCTTAAAACAAAACTGACGAAACTCAGTTATTTTCGGAAAAAACAAGTCTACATAGGAACGGCATTTAAAAGTTGATCAGAAATATGTTGACGTAGACGTATAATATCAGTTACATAACATTTGACATGGCTATTTTTTACTTGTCGTTGTTAGCTCGTTTTTGGCACACAGTCAAAAATCGAGGTACAGAAGTGTCGGCTTGCAACTCTCAACACCGCAGATAAATCATAAAAAAGTCTTAAAATTGATCCTGAATGTGTGATATATTGATTAGAATCGATACTGGTTCTTAGGGTCATATCTTTTTATGTTTTACAACCGCATCCGTGGTGTCAAATGTTTACCAAGGAGTCTACGTCCGCCTACACACCTCAAACTGAGAATGTAACTTCCTTCGCACAAGGTGTGCCGTCAACTCATAATTCTCGGTACACCGTCAATTAATGGTTCTAGGACGTAATTAAAATGCAACATTGAATAAGGACAAGGTAAACAATTATCAAATGCATAAAGAAGTGACAAATTAACTCAGAAACTTCGTTTTAATGTCGTCGAAAAATGCAGAACAGTTTCCTGTCCTAGAAACGTGTTATGGAGTTGATAAACGTGAAATAATTACTTATAAGCGTGTTTGGCGGTTGAAAAGTGCAAAAATGACATATTTTGTGGTAACAGAATTAATTATATTTTTAGGAAATTAAAGTTTCTTAAAAAAATAATTAATTCTGTCGAATCGAATAAAGTTACTAGTTTCGGATTTCTATTCAACAAGATAAAGTAAGTATATAAAACGGAACGACCTTGGATATTGAACAACGACACTGTTTGTATCGATTTAACATAAACTTAACGGCGAAGTGTAACTTTCCATCGTTATCACTGAGTACCTACATCGACATACCCACTTCAAACCGCTTCCTGCTAAGTCAGGACTAAAACAACAAAAAATCAAGGATTCGAAACAGTATTATATTTTCTATACATCTAAATCAACTGATTCTCACAATTTAATCACTTACAAATTCCTTCATCGCCTTTTGAATTTTACGAAAAAGAACCAACCTTTATTGACGAAGTAAAGGTGAAAATAATTTAATCGATTCAAGATTTTTTATAATTATCTCCGTCAATCAAACGCGTAATCGATACACCTAATTATTATAATTAATAAGATTTAGATAAGAAAGTGAAAAATTTTAAATGTTCGAACGTTCGAATTAAGTATTTAAATTATGAGATGTTATTAATCTTCGTATAAATTTAAGCTTTCTTATTTACGTAAGCTTTAATTAATTTCTTATAACTTTCTCATTGAACTATTTCGTTTTTTGATTGACCCGTTAATTTAGATAATCCTTAGTAAAAAAAACAGCGTTAACTTCTGTAAAAATTGGACCAGTTCTTACCATTACACTTTCAACGAACTTATTTAAATGTAAATTGAAGTGTAGGCCCAGTTGTATGTATAACATTGGAATAAAAGAGCATAACTTTTATCAACAATAATCCGTTACAAATACACGACATTAGGGTCATTGTAGGGTGATCTTGGTTAGTCATCGTCCATATTTTGTGAACAAACGACAAACTGTAGCCACACTACACAAAAAATCTTCGTACATAACACGTGAAAATATCAACGGAAAATCCTTCAAAAACCTGAATCATTAAGTGAAAGTAATTCTACAAAATCAAAATAACAGAATTGCTCATCGGGTTTCTAGTAAAACCACATCGGACACTATAACTCGGGGCGAACGATGTTTGGTCTTGCCCACGTCAATATCATTTTAAGTGGACCGGTTCCTTCGCGGACAATCCCAGTAACCACGTAGACTCATTAAATTATAGACCCTACATATTACTTAATTGTACTGACAGTAATGAGGATATTGTGTTGGTATTTTAAACATCTTTTATCTTTTTTGTACGTAAAATGCTTTCGTCAACGTACACGGTTTGATTTGAGGTAATACGCATCGTTTATAATTCGACTTAGTTTTGTGTTCTATGGTTTAGAGATTTTTGACCTTTGAAACCTTTATTAACCTTCGGTGACCAAGTTATGTAGCTACACATACGTATTAGTTAAATTACTTTGCTTCATCAATAACTGTAATAATATGTATAAAGTTGCTTCATAAGTAACTGCCAGTCAAGAAAAACAAATTCTAAGACTATCAAAACCTGACTTTATAGAATTCTAAATGCGAAAGCGAATTCAATAAATATTACCTGCTAAATTCACAGTTTCTCAACCTAATACTCATTAAATAAACAAGGTTGGGCCAGATTTGTGTTCAAGTCGATGTCGTTTGTTATTGCTGTTTACACATCGATATGAATGTAGGCTGGTGCATTTAAACTAAAGACTATGTACTAGATTAGTATGTAGCTTTGGTTAACACGAATAACTTTATAAGGCTTGCTTGAAGGTAGTGTTGTATGATAGTCGTGGATGGGTCGGGTCCATCTCGGTTCGTTATCGAGTCGTGTCTCATTATTCCTCTGGCGTCGTGTGTTTCAAAACGTGGAGAGGAGATAAGTAGGCGTCGCTGTGTCCGCCCACCTACTGCACCCAGGTGCGTTCCAAACTGCGCCCGCGCGGCCACTGTCAACCTTGTCCTATCGTTACACAACTGTGTTGTTACATTCAACTACGATAGTAAAACTTCAACTTGATTTAGTTTACTTCATACTTCAATCTTGTACTTTTATAATGTTTCTATGATAACTAAGAAAAGAACGACTCTAACATAACATCATGCAATAACATTACATGTAAATAAACAAAACTCTGAGAACAATGAGTCGTCAAAACAGATATTCAATAAGAATGGTGTAGCAAATGCTTTTCTCTTATAGAGTTGCGCCATCCAGTTTTAGGAACAAGTTTTAAACATAAAAAACCCGACTGCCCTGCTAACACGGGACTTAGTCGATAGGTTTGATTAAAAAAATATATTAACTACCTACAATATATCGCCAAATTTCCACCATTTTTTTAACGTCTTTCCCAAGCGCACTTGGGTTTTTTATACGAATCTAAGCATCCATGCAGCAGTTTTAAACATATATACGAGGTAATAAAGATATTAGAAACATATAAAAGATACACGCGAAAAACATAACTCTACCTAGCGTATCCAAGTATTCTATATAGTAGTCGGACAACTAAATTCGGAACCCTCAAACAATAAAATTTGAGCAGTAGGTACTGATAAATACATCAATCAACCAGTTCTAGATTTCAAATTCTTTTAAATTTTTGTAAAGCTGTTACGTCTTATTTTTAAATTCATGTGTATTTTCGCAAAAAGCCAGACTTTTCAAACGAGATTGACTGACAGAATGGTACGACTACTCGGACAGAGTGCAAACCAGCCGATGCCAACATCATCTATTTTTGACTCCGTCCAATCGCCTACGCGAAATGCTTACACTCACTTGCTACTATTATTATAATTAGAAAATTGTTGTACTATGCTCAAATTATTTCCGACACGCGAAAGGCGTTAAACAGAATGTTAGCAATACGAATTTAATGTATTTTGTCGAAGAGTCTCATATGTCACAAATTTGCATTGCAATAAATATTTCATGTCTTTTTGCAAAACTACAGAATTCATTTCTGTAACGTATCAAATTCTGTAAGCGTTATTTAATATTACGTTACCGTCCCTGCCTTTATCACAAACACGCAACCACGTGTCGCTATACCCAGCTATCTCAACCGATTATCTATTTAGATAAATCCAGCAGCCGTCATAGCGAGTTAGCGAGGGGACTGCTCTCTGGTTGTTATTCATTCGGACCCTTCTCGTTCACAATACAACGCAGAGGGTAGAGCCAAGCAATAAACACCTGAATGGACGCTCAATCAATACAACAGCTGTTACAAAAATGTTGATGCCTCATTGTTAATCCTAACAAATTTTAGATGCAGACATAACATTTCGTTCACAATGTTCGTAATCATGCGACGTAATCAAGCGAAACACAAAGTGACTAATACAAAATGCGTTCACATCGAGATTTCAACCGTTCGTCAGTGCAATCAATGTGGACGCATTCGCGCGTCCAGTGTCAGATTCCAAACAGTGTTAATAAACAGATACCTATGCGTAGGACGTTTCCGCTACCACATCGCATCAACACGACTGTAAGCCAAATATACACTGCACACAAAGTCACAAATTACCCCGTGGTTACGTCAGGAACACCAATGTAATTTGTCATATTATTAATTATGGCAACGAACCGTTTCCCATAAATAATTACATGACAAATGCTGGTGACGATAGTTCAGTATTATACTAACGGAGCCGAGCCTCTAATTATGATAATTATAGATTCGGTTTGCGTTTAAATGTAGAAAGACTTTGCTAACTTATTAACTAATTAAAGCGAATTAATTCAATTTTGGAATAACTCCGCGGCTGTGTACGCATTAACACAGATCATCACGTCGGCTATAAAGATTCCGCTTTCTGCTTCGGATTCCTACACACATGTAACGTAATCAAACTTTTTATAAACTTCAACAATCGCGCAAACTGTTCTAAGAAACATGCAAGTCGTTCTAAAACAGGGCACTCTCAGATTTCCACACCAAAACTAGTAGTAATAGATCACTTCTTACACTCGGCACATTGTGTTACATATATGGGTCGTGTGTAGCGAATTTGTTTTTATTAGAGCTATACGGCTTGCTCACAGGATGTCTGGATCACAAGTCCCTTCCTCTATAAAGTTATTCATTCGCTACCAATTCGTAACGTTTCTTCTTTATTTAGCCACGTTGATGGTTTTAAAGTGCAGCGTGTGATAAGCCGTGATTATCTATCCGTATCATATCTTTTATCTCCAATAATAATAACAATGAGTACATATTTCAATATTGTTATCAAGAATACTGTATTTAATTATCATGGAATCCCTACTTTTGACGTAAAATATAAATTATCGTATCTAAGTCTATTTGCGGAGAATTTGAATTAAATCTAATTATGTACATAAAAGCAGATACTTTTGATATGTTATTATAACTCTGTTTTTCTGTTACGCTTTTACGGCTAAACCGCTGAACCGATTTTCATTAAACTTTGTATGGGGTAAACTTGGATCCCGAGAAAAGACTAAGGCTACTTTTTGCCGCGACAACCGACACCCACGCGGGCGGAGCCGCGAGCAACAGCTAATATAGGATAATTTACAATTTGTCCCAAGTTTAATATCAAGTAAAAAGTAAAAATCTATTTGTATATGTGAGTTTCTTTAAACACTCGTAACAGTATTAGGTGTTTGTTTACCTTACTGTTTATGCTTTCTATTTACATATTGTAATGTTCTCAGATAATGTAATTTATCCAATATATCATCAAATATATACCAGAGTACTTATTTGGTGACATTAAAATAGGAGAATAGAATAACCAAAAGGAGGCCCGTGGTCCTGCAGTGGGTTATAAATACAAGGCTACTAATGATGACTTGATTGATAGGCGGTGGTTTTATATAATCATAACAAAACAGCAGTTACATTAACAATAGCATCTTGAGATGTACAATCGTCCATTAATTAGTCGACGATCGCAATCTTCTAACCAATTGTGTTTTTGCTGCATAATGTGCAAAGGACAAACAAAAGAGATCTAAACGATGGAAGGTAAACGAGCGGAGTTACAGTGTCCGCGACTATTTTATAAAAAGCTCCATACACCTTCGCACAATGACATAATCTGCACTTTGTTTACTTTGTGACAAGCCCATGCATAACAATGATAACAATAGATCACAAATGAATGTACTGGCCGGTGCCAAAAAGTCCAATTTAGAACAAGTGGGTGGGGAATTGTTTGTCTAATTTTATTTAATGAGGTCTCACCGATTATCGAAAAACAAGTTAAAATAATTATATTAAAAATAAAAAAGGCGAGGTGGCCGATAAAATGTCTTACATTACATTGTCAACAAAAAAAAAGTCTGGCATAGTAAATGCAAGACGATAATAGATAAGTTTGCTCACGCTAGAAATTTTTGAAAAAACATTTGGGGCATTTTAAGAACTGATTTACAAATGCTTGATTTTTTTTTGTATTTCTTTGGAAAATGAATGAAATGATACTACGAAATTCTTACTTATTGATTTTACCATTTTTTTTATGTAGAAACTAATAACAGTTACAGGTCTTACGCTTTAAGTCTTGCATACATACACGAAATGAACAATGCAGTTTCTTGATTTAAATTTATTCATATTGTGAACAATGTCGGGCTGCCTGACCTGCCCAAAAGCCTCATAAAATGTTCTAGTTATAGTCGAACAATAGTTACATTGCAATACACATACATTGATATCAGCTGCGAGAATGTTTATATATAAATGTTAACGGTTCAATTAGTAGCAGTAGCATAAAGTTATACCATGTTTGAAATACTAATGGAAATGTAACCAAAATGTATGAACGTTCACTTGTTTTTTTTACAATCTTCCAACGATAAATTTTAAAATTTCTCTGTATCTTATATTAGAATTGTTGTGGCATTTAATATATTTGGATCCTTGAACGACAAGTTTGAATGTGGTATACATTTACCAAGATAAAGAAATATGTCACGTTTTAATTTTAGATTTAGACTTTCGTGAGTGAGTTTTTAAATTTAATTCAACGATGAACGATTTTATTTACGTTCTCTTTAGTATTACCGACTTTATGTCAAGCTTATGAAAGAATAAACTTCATACAAATTAGGTTCTAACATTACAGTGAATGACGAAGCGTGCCAGCGTCATAACAAGCCTGCCTCATTGTTGTCGCGGTGTGAATAGCTGACCGCTCTCTTTTGTTTCGCTTATTCAAAATAACACATTGTCTACTGTACTACTAAAGGTGGTGTAGACCGCAACCCAACCAAATACAGATAGCTATTTTATTACCCTTTTGATGTTGTCTTAATTTTAAACAATAGGCAATAGAATATATTACTCAGTAAAAGTATTAATATGCAAAAGAACCTAAAGGTCCCTGTAGAAATGTTATCACGTAGAGAGCGTTGCCTTAGTAACACTCGGAGCAAGATCGATAGTCAGTCTGCGCTGCGGCCAGACTCAGTAGCTATGACGACCGAAATGAACGAACGTTTAACGAAAATTTAACAATGAGTACAAAACGTGCTCATTTAAAATAGCCCGAGGGTCGACGGCATCAAAACAATGGATAAATATCTAGTGCCTATTAAAATTGAATCATACGGAACGTAGCTACGTATAAGTGACCTTTAAATGTTACTGTTACTCCTAGTACTAGCGCCACAATTGCTAATAAGCTTGCCTACGTGAAGTAATTGTTCAAGGCGACAGAAAAAACAACTAAAGATCGCACAATCAGCATGTTCACATTGGCTAACTAACTGGCTCTAATCTCAGCGGTACATTAGGTAAGCAGTGTTAATGAGTTTATTTCTTTCTGCATTACTTATATTTAATAGGTAAACGTGAGACCGCTGAGAAGTGGAACCGGAACACGCATTGATATCGGCTTGTCATTGTTGTCCTTCGTGCGGAACGCGCCATTGTCCTGTCTCTTCGTTTACTCGCTCGATGATACAAAAAATCTTTGATAGCAAATGATTAGACTGTAAAACATACAAATATTTGTTCTCATATACACGATTAACACATTTAGAAGACAGTCATTACGCAACGTGATTTAAGCATCCGGTCTCGATTTACTAAAGAATGTACTTTATTACTTCTTAATCACACTGATTCTGTTTGTATCTCTTACAGAGGCAAACAGGCATTTGAAGGTTAGCTTCATCCTGTATATTAGCGTAAAAGCATTTTGCTGTTATTCGAGTAGCTTTGTAAGATCAACTATTTAGAGAGGCAAAAGTGAAACGAGCTGTTTTAATGAAATATGAGTGGTACTAGCTTTCCACATCTTCACACAGTCGACGCGACATAAAACCGCGAACACAATAGTAATTTTACACCAGTAACAGTTTCTACAAAAACTATAGCAACAAGTGTAAATCTGTTAATCATTTTATATTACAATGACATATAAATTTACAATTAATTGGGAGATCTCGAGATCTATTTCCACTATTCAGAATGAATCGAAACTATAATTTCTGATCTCCAAATTCTAACACAATCCAAAAATTGAGCTTGGGCTTTGGTATTGATCGTATTGAAATAACTAACGATACCTTTATTTCACATCTTTAATTTTATACGAATGCTCAAAAATGTCATACATCTTCTTCCACTTTACTAAACTAGTACTAAATTCGTTGGGTTAGTATTTCGTAGACTTTAAATGTTATATATTTTAAACATTTTCATGTTAACTTCTGCGTTTAGGTACAACCAAAGTCGAGGATGGTTATTCTTTCTCATACTCGTCGGTAAAGCTTTTTTTTTCGTTTTTTATAACTTTTTTACTCAATGATAAAACAGTTACTTTGGCTTACAAAATTCCATTGATAAATTAGGAACATTATTTGGTTATACCACAAGAAAATAAGAAATATCGAACTAGTTTTACTTTCGGTCGGTGAAGGAAAAAGAATTGCGGAAGAAACTGCTGTCACTCTGGCGATCTAAATTTAACTAAAAGTTCACAGCGTTGAAGCAACTAGGTCGCATGGAGGATATTTCAGCGTTCGAACGATGATGTATCGCTGCCATGGTCCAGATAGCTGTTCAATTTTTCCATAATCTAGACTTAACAGTTGAAAATGCACATGAGAACAATTACTTCAGTCGTCATATTTTTTGCAAAATTATTTGCATTCAAGAAACGTGTGGAACATAGTTGGAATTTGTCCGTTTTTGTCATTACCGACACGAAGCCGAAGAGATAATTTTAGACGCAAAGTATTTTCAAAGGACTGTGTTCGACTTTGGTTCTTCGATTTTCCTTATTCCAATTGAATTTGTTTTACCTACTGGAGTAGTTTTAAAACTGCGTATATTACAGCATTTTTATTAATTTTAGGTTAAATTTACACCTTGAAGCGCGAGTTCCAAATCTGAGCATTACCAAAGACTCCATAATTTACGATTTTACTGACGTTGCTCTTACATCATTATTTACACAAGGAAGTATCCAGGCGCGTAAGGTTGCGAAACATATTTTACTCGATCTTTATTTATAGCAAAATCCATGGAGCATGAGTAAGTGGGTTTATGGCAGAAGTATTTTTAAGAACCATTGTAGGGTGTACAGTACTGTTTCTTGAGCTCGGGTTACGTTATAATCAGTTATTTATGAGTTAACTGTAACTGCACCCGAGAATTTGCTTGTGCAATTTATTTTGTTAACATCTCGCAGTCAAGAGTCAATAGATGATTCACGGTACGCTTTGTACATATTCAAATTTTTTGGTCATTCCGGTTGAGCAATGCTGACACATATTGCCGTCAGTTTAAATTCGTTATTTTCAATCAATTGAACTGGACCTTGTGCGTCCAATCAACTTTGATAACATACATGCGAATGTTAAAGGGTAAATAAAAACAGTAAGGAATATCAAAGTTGCGTTGTTTGTTTTTATTTTCAATCGACTGGTAACCGTAATTTGTGGAACAGACGACAGAAGATGTGGTGTGTGATGGTGGAGTTTGGTATCGGTGGCGGGTGCTTCGGCATTCAATTATGAGCTCGAAAATGTTATCTTTAACGAATAGCCTCCGGAGTATGAAAATACTCTCGGCACCGGATTCGTACACCTACGCTAAATGTTGCCTATCTAATATACTATCTACCGTCTGTTCCCATGGCACATATTAAAGCATTTTCCAAGTCATCTGTAATATTTTTTTAACACGATATTATTTTCGTCCGTGGTAACCTTTCCCGAATTCCACGGCTGTAGCCCGTTATTCTTTTAACTGCGTTTGATTTATTTGTTTGTATGAACTATTAAATTTTATTGGAGTGTATTTGTTGTTTATTCGTTTATTTTTATTATTCAATAAATCAACAAAATACATAATTTCCTGCTAATTTTTCTATATAGACATAAATTTTCTGAGAGTTTCCTAATGTACTCGTTACTCATTGACATTTTCTTCGTTGCAGGTACTAAACTGCACCTGACAGTTATCAGGATACATTCTACAGTATGACACTTTACACCAAATGTAAGTTATAGCACTCGAGTTCTTGCAGACGACGCGCAAGCTTGTAGGTTGTATAACCTTCAAAGTATTTTTTATTTGCTGATATCTTGGGTCGTTGATCTATCTCTGCTATCACGTAGATACAAACGTGATTAAAAAATACACAGACAGTTTAATACTCTAGGTCTATCAACAGACATGGCGTGTCTATGTTTACAGAACATAAAATTAAATGTATGCCGTCTAACGGGCGTTATTGTTTATCGAAATTACGGTGGGCGGGTTGGCACGGGGCCCGACCGAGCCACCTTCACAGGTGTGTCGAATCTATTAGTATTCCGAGTGTACCCGCACAAGCTGTAGAATGCTTGCCTAATTAACACGGCGCCATAATCCTACTTCAATTTTAACAAATAACATTTTACCAACCCGACTGTCAGCTGTTTACATTTCATTTTCAAAGGCTTATTTACACGTTGATAGGTTTTGAAAATTAAAAGTATAATTTGTAATTTTGTATTAGATGCGCTGTTTATTAGAATAACCTACAATTAAAGAACAATAACCCACTATAAAAATAAACGGACTTTCACAAGCCCTAATAGTAAGTCACACTCACAGGCAACCCTTATTAAACAAAGGGTTACAATCGCCGTCATTTCCCTTCTAATACTTTCGAGTAATACTAATTAGCTTGGTGCAAAGGGTCCGCTTTATACGAGCTAAGTGTCCAAATATTACTACTTCCCATCACCAGTCAAAACAATGTTTAAAAAAAAATAGAATCCACGAACTTTCATTTCGTCTGCCTGCTTAAAGTAACACATGAATATTTATTTTAGCTAGCTGTATTAATATGAGAAGTCATAATTTAACTGACCTGACCTGTCAATACACAAATATTGAGGATTTCAGGCCAATAGCGTTGCACCCACACAGATTATAAAAAGTAACACGACACTTTTCCTCTAACCACACAATCACTTAATGTTGATTAATTATTAATCAGGTATTAATAGTTATCTATCTGCAAGCTAGTAGAAAAGACTTCATTACTGATAATAAAGTATCGGTATTGACATGTAAAATGTCCGTAAGATTGAATGAATACCGCGTGTCATTTCCCGCTACCGCAAATCTCAAAGCCTGACTCATTAACAGAAGCGCAATCGAATGAGTAATTTGTGCTAATCATATCAACACACCGTTAGGATCGATCATCATCGCCCACTTATACACATCATCAATCAAAATAATCACCAATTGTCTTGTCACGTTCACTTGTATAAAACTTCATAACAGTTTTTGTTTGACAGCGTCAATTGAATTATAGTTGCTTAATGTTTTGAATAGAATGTTGTAGGTAATCGATAAGAGTATCTTATGATAATTTGTCAATAATAAAGATCAGGGTTAATTTCCTGATACCAATTTAATTTTCACTAGCAGGACTTTTCTTTTTACCATAAAATATCGATTCAATAAAAATACTAAAAGTTCACACTAACACAACACTATTTTATGTAAGTAACATTAAATTCTAACACTTTCTCTGCCACACATTGGAGCTTGCCTTCACTTTCATACAAAATATTGACATATTTTATGATACATTATGTAGTTTCACTACATTATTGCTTTAAGTATATTCATTTTAATACCTGGAATGGTACTAACGTTACTATGAGATGGCCTACGAGATCACCCTTTAGATTGTTTTATGTTAAAATCTAATTAAATAAATAAACTAGTAAAGGACTGCAATTTAAAATAAAATATTAATAAATAATAAAAAAATGCTTTATCTTGAGCATTGAAATTGTAAATTTAGATTTCATGATTTCCCATTAATTGAATTAACCGTCTTTTTATAGGGAACTTTAAGATTGTCCCTATCGATTGATGCCATAAAAGCTCAGAATAATATTTTTCTTTTCTACTATTTGTATTTAATTACAGAAAAATATTTTTTGGGACTTAAGTCGGTTCGATTCCGTGGTCTTCTTCTCTTAGTTTCGATGGTATATATATATAGATAGATATATTATAATACTTGGGGCCAGTATGGTGCGACATTAATCGGGGCATCATTAGCGTGCTTTAAGTCGTCTTCCTATCATCGTCGGGTTATATTTTTCTGTAGATAGACATATTTATAAATTTTATAGTACGTAAGTAACTAGTATAGATTTTATTTTTGCTGATTGATTTACTTACCTCAAAAACAAATTAAACAATGAGGAAAGAAACAGGTATCTCATATTAGAAGAGCAATCTGTAAAATAATCTACCAAGTGTCTATTTCTGTATCTAATACAAATGTTTCTTAAAAAAAACTTGTTCTTGAGTTGTTTGTTCCACACTAAAAGTGTAAAGGCCAACGCTTTCATTTTCTTCTCTGTGGTAATTAGAAAAGCTTCAGATGTACGGAATATACCTGCAATGTCACACGCTAGGCACTCAAAGCACAACTTATGAAAAACAAATATTTAATTAGCAGTAAGTACTTGGGTAGGCTAAAGCTACAAGCACACATTCGTAAATAATACACAAACTAGTTTATAAATAAGTATTAATAAATAATACACAAATTACACAAGGTCATAAAGAAGTTCTAGAATAAATAAAATGCCTGACATAACATCCGCTATACTTCTATTTGAAAAAGTTTACCTATCAAGGGATTAGATCGCGAGACCGTAATACCATTTGACACGAGCATAACCTCTTACCGTTCGCCATCTTTGTATAGCGCGGTAGAGCTGCACGACTGTTGCACCTTGAACTGCATTTATGATTTACACAGTGAAAGTCTGCTTGCACATACTTTAATACTTAGTACATATTATTGTAAGTTGTATCGTAAATGCGAAAGTTTTCTGGATAATTTAAGCGTAAACTTTTACGACAACCAGAGATCAGAAACTTTAGACAGCTACAAAAAGTTTGCACAAAAAAGTTTACTTTTCAATTTTAAAATATCGAATTGTAAATACATACTCTATAGAGGCCTCTGTAAATTTAGGGGGAATGATCACTAGGATCATTAAAATATCGCATGAATTAAAAAATACATTTGAATTCCTAAACTCGTTTTTAACTGTTCTTTAAATCTACAACATTTTACGAAGCAAGGCGTTGGTAATGGGAACGATAAAGTTAATAACAACAATTATTGTCTCTCTTATGAGATGAGAACTGTCTCATCACCTCAAATATCATAAAATTATGTGAAATCGTTATTTTCGTTTTAAAATGTTTACTGGTGACTTACCTACTTATGCAATACTGTATAATAATATGATGAATAAAAAAGACATCATATACCTAAGACTTTTATGGGGCTATAAACAGATTCATTATAGATACCTGTTATTTCGTCGCTTTAGGCTTAAGCTATCCATAACAGCTGAATAATAAGATTTAATAAAAATATTAATTTAAATTTTATTTATTAAAATCTTAAAATAAACATGTATTCGTGTCGTTTCTCTGTTAAATATTCAATGAACACGATGCGATTTCCTTGATCTTCATTTTTGTTAATTAAATATTCATAGTAATTGTCTATAACAAGCAACACCGGCGCCTTTCCAAACCACACAAATAACATTTAATATTCACTTTCATATTGATGTTTTCTGATTATATAACTGTGTATTATTGGAATAGGCTAATAAAATGTTAAATGCCTTTACTTCTGACTGTTATGTTGGTACCAGGACATAGGTAGACCTACGCTACGCTACTAGAACACTAGATATTAGACGTCAGGCCTTCATAACCTTGGACTTGAGAACCGGAATCCAAAAACTCTAGCTGATAACTGTTTGGGCGGAAAATGAGGCGGTCACCGAATGATGAATGAACATTCCGGCCTAATACAACTACTAAATCATGCCAAATATACTTTACCTGGCACCTAATTGCTCGTATAAATGCCTTTTGGCACTACATACGAAATATTCATAAATCATAACCAGCTGACGGATTTGTTATTTACTAAAGACAAATAGAGGGCATGTAATGTAACCACGGTGCACGAGTGTCATAAGCACGCGCTCAACAAAAAGTTATTGGCTTGCGGGCTCTAGAAATAGCCGTAATAACTGGATACAGCTGCGTTCATACTACCTCATCAACGTAACATTCGTTTAGGTTTAAAGTTTCTTGGCAAAACCTTTGCAGAGCTGTTTGCGTAAATATTTGTTCCAAGGCTTCTTCAACTACATTTGTATTTCTTAATTAACGAAATTAGACTATCATTTAAACGACCTTAGAGACCGACCAGTGTCAACAAAGCTATTGTTTGAAACGTTTTCAATGAGCTGAATAACTTCCTTTCGTTACAAGCATATCGGTTTAGTCATGTGTTCCTTTACAATGTCATTTGTAATTTCAGATCGCTATTCTAATTTTATTATCAGAAGGTAGGATTACTTATTTATTCGGATATAAAGCACCTAAGTATACTTTTAGAAAAGAAAACAGGTTCCAATTTACTTAGGCCAACTCTATTTGAATAATATCATTTAAAACTGTTATTGCCTAGATGTAAGCCTTAAAAGGATACTTAAATGTTTAACCTAAATATTTAACGAACAGTTATATTCAGAAATTTATTTGGTTGAAAACTTGCTCATGGAATTAGATCAACCACAAAGTGATTTCTTACATTTTGCTAAAATTTTGCAACAGTTTCTTCTGATTTTCGTCCAACTGACAAAACACGTTTCATGCCTCACCCATTAGCACGTTGACAATAATATTTAAACGCTTCAATGACGCCGCATCTTCACTCTAGTTCACATTCTACACATCTCGAATAGTCTGCTGTCTACACCTGCGTGCCTTATTTTAGATCGACGCTGGCCGTGATGGCAGTCGCAAGGTGACGCTGGATTATTTTCATATTCTGGGTCACGATGTGTGTTTTGTCTCAGGGACGCTGGTATTCCCGTTTGTATGAGGTCACGTCTTGTATTTATGTGACAATTTTGTAAATAAATCATATTTAAAATTCCACCCAGTCCAAGAGTGTCTTACAGTTTGAATTGTATAATATTTCAACAAATGTAGAACAAAGTCTCTGCGGTGGACTAAATAAAAAACCGAGTCTTGATTTTTAAGTTCCAAGGCATCAATATTTGAGTAAACGCAATGACCTAAGTACTTAAAATAAAACTCGAAATATTAACAAGAAAGACTATCTCCGTAATGAACTTTAATGGATATCCCCATTAACCGACCTTTTGCGCATATCCATTTCCCCGATAAATCTTCAACGCTATCAATATTTCAAAACTTTCTTTTTACGAAATATCACATAAACCATTATAATAAACGAAATTTCTTTACGGCATGCGCTCCCATTTTGCTGCCTGTTGACTGCGATGTTGATATACGACATGTGGTAGCTAGGCGACTTATACCTTCACCTGCATATTGTAGGTCATGTGGTAATGGAAGGTAGATTATTATTATTATTCTCTGTCCTGTGCCAAGAGGCGAGTTCCAAAGATGATTCATACATTACAATTTCAGAATGCAGTTCGGTCACTTTTAATGTTCCGCAGTGATGGCATCTTCGCTAACCTCGCATTGTATCTATGGATATAGGTGTTCGATAATTGTATGTCACACATTTTCTAAAGCAATATACTTTTTAACGGCGTTGACAAAAGAATCAAATTTCCGTAACGCGAACCTTTGAATTCAAATATGCTTGCAGGTAGAATTTTTTGCTCATGTCTCACATGCCTTTGTTTATACCTACCTTGTCTGTGAACTGGTTAACAATAGGAAAGATATCTACACGATCGGCTTCAATCAGTCAAGTATCTTTACAATCTATGGTGATACCATGGTTTTCTATTTCTAAGAAAGATCTAAATATATAATTGGCATGTAACTGCATTACTCTTAACTAGTTAACCCACTTGCACAGAATACAACTGATGACGTAAGAAGTTCAATTGAAATGTGGCTATTCTTTGAACTAATTGTCAACTTCAGCTTTAGTTCGCTACATGATCACGCAATCTGTTGAATGTATTGAATTCTATTTATCAGTTTCGACCTTGACGCTACCTCCGGAACCAATCGGGTTTGTGAGTTTGCATAGGACCGCCGCTCGTATACTATTACTGCCTTTCAGATCTTGTTTAGCGTTCATTACAATCGATTATTGGGTCTTTATTGGACTGACTGGCCTCTCGATAGCCGCCTAATGACATAATCAAGCTAACGGTGATGACTGCGTGACCCATTAAGTAGGTTATTGCTATCTAATGGTATTTGAATAGTTAAAAATGTACGCTCAGCTCATATCTACATCCGTTTAAATACACCGGATTAGTCGGTTTTTTAAACAAAGGACGTTCAAACACATGTTTTACATTATTCTTTTAAAAAGAATGCGACCTGAATACTAAACATTTGAGGAGGCATTAAACTTATTTAGTAAATCTAAATCGCAGTCTTTTCACGCAGACAATCCTCGTTCCTGGTCCATTGTAATTTTGTTTTCGACAATTTTGAGTCGAAATTGCGAAGAGAATGCGGCGGGTGCTAATAACAGCTAGTGAATTTGGCACTACGAGGGTCGGACCCTCCGGCCGGCCCCCGTCCCCCGCCTGATGCAACTGCAGTATTGATTAACGGCACTTGTACACGTTTAAAACTATTTCCGATTAGATTATTGAGCAAATGAAAATGTAAACGTGTATTTAAGTGAAGACGAATTTATTTGTAACTTCTTTATAAAGATACGAGATATTGAACAAGAAAAAAATACACACAAACAATCACACTGATAGTTAAAGCAGTTAAAATATTGAATGAAGTTTTGAAGCTAAAACATTTATTTATTATCTAATTTCAGACCTTCACAGCATGGTGCAACAGCCACTTGAGAAAGGCTGGCACTGGCATCGATAACATCGAAGAAGATTTCCGCAATGGCTTGAAACTGATGCTGTTGCTTGAGGTCATCTCAGGCGAGACCCTGCCCAAGCCCGACCGCGGCAAAATGCGCTTTCACAAGATCGCAAACGTCAACAAGGCTCTGGACTTCATTGCCTCCAAAGGTAAATATATTCTAAAACATTGAACATTGAACAGGCAAAAATTGGCTGTACTGTTTAATTTGTCAAGTAACAGGATTGTTAAACTAAAACATGACTGATGATCGTCTTATTTTACCGTAGTTCGGAAATCGAGGGTGACTCTCTTCCCAAATACACGCTTTGAATACATAGCATGCTTCCATTGTATGTCAAAATCGATGTAATCTGAACGGAAGGATTATGTTGTTTAAGCACCCTTTTTTGTATAATCGAATTCGGTGAAATTAATCCTTATTTTGTAAGGGTTCCCTATGTGATTTCATGAGAAAAAAAATATATGTGTATTCCATAACACATAAGCTCTTAAAGTTGGAACCTTTGTATTAGTACTCGACTCGTACTAACATTCGAAGTTCTCCACTGTCTGAATTGGCCTATAAAGGTATATTTATTACTCAATAGCTGGTGTTTCTGAGGCGATTTGCTAAGAACTCGTCCCTATTACTCCTACACTCTTGCCGTTACTTCGAATACAATGTAGGTACTATTGCCTAACACGACGTGAGCTGTACCTTTACTTCTAAATATAAACTATTTTGTAGAGCAGTATACAATAACAGTACCTAATGGCCACGACCTGTTAGAAATAAAATTAGATTACAAAGATAGAAGGTAACTCTTTCACGTAAACTAGATAGATTAAGGATTGTGTCTAATAAACACTTTAATCATAGAGTTATATCAATCACATCTGCTGTATCATGGCCGGATCATAACAAACTACTGCTAATTTACTAAACTGACTCAAAGCGTTTCTTATAAATACACATTTTCTATAAAAGTAAACGCAACATGATCATGAACAACCTAATATGGCGTAATAGGACAACGCGTACATTTATTAAACTTATACCATAACACGGAAGCCTTAGGATTTCTTTATAGGAAACGTCAACTTCCATATAAAGTTCCAATTCAAAATAAAGATTCAGTTCTTATCGAAACAAATACTTCGAAATGAAACCGTAAATGGTTTTGTTATAAGACAACATGCTCACTATAACTTTGTTTTTTCGAATTCCAGGTGTAAAATTGGTGTCCATTGGTGCCGAAGAAATCGTTGATGGCAACCTTAAGATGACCCTGGGTATGATCTGGACCATTATCTTGCGTTTCGCCATCCAGGACATCTCAGTAGAAGAAATGACCGCCAAGGTAAATTCAACCATAACGTCAATTAAAAATACTCCAACGTGTGTAATCAACGTTAGTCATCGACGGTAGAACCGCGACCGGAAATATCGTAATTTGCAATGCATTTTATCACATGTAAAATCGATTGAAACCGCTCGATGTTATTAATAAATAACTAAGGATGTAATTTTATAGTACTACTGTAACTCGTATATGGTATTGATTACACTCGAATCAGTTCATTAGATACCTACTCCTATTTTGTCAGCGTACTAAATACAAACTGTATCTCTAATAACAGGAAGGTCTGCTGCTCTGGTGTCAACGCAAGACAGCTCCCTACAAGAACGTCAACGTCCAGAATTTCCATCTGTCATTCAAGGACGGTCTGGCTTTCTGCGCCCTGATCCACAGGCACAGGCCAGACCTCATCGACTACAGCAAACTGTCCAAGGACAACCCTCTAGAGAACTTAAACACGGCTTTCGATGTGGCCGAGAAGTATCTCGACATCCCCCGCATGTTGGACCCCGACGGTAAGACACGCTTACAATGCTTCTTGCTTCAATGTAGTACAAAGTATCGCCAAGGATAAAGATCGACCATTAAACTGCTTCGGTATCAATTTCAAATTGATGCATTTGTAAAGAGAAAACGGTCACTTTGAATGACCAATCATTATCGATAAAAAATAAATTTTAACTGGATATTGCAGACTTAATAAACACACCAAAGCCGGACGAGCGCGCCATTATGACCTATGTGTCGTGTTACTACCACGCCTTCCAAGGCGCGCAACAGGTACTAAACAAATGTAAAATGGCCGCCATGCGTTACCGCCAACTTCCGCGTTTGATACCCGACCCCTAACGCCAGGCCTTTGTGTGTAACTTATAGCATGATGAGTGCCTCGCTTTATGTTAAGAAGCTCCTATTGTCAGTGTTGATCAACTAATCCTTACAGCTCGGACCAAGTTACAATACAGTTATCAGGTTCTAATGACATGCACTAAGTAGGAACCTACTAGTACAAAACATCAAAAACTGTATTAGCATTTCATTTTAGTCTGATGATGACTGCGTTGGGAACTGATATATTGTCCAAATGCCAAAAATGCAATTCCTTTTCATTGTTATACCTAATTGAATTGCACAGAAATTCAAAAGAGGACAAATGGTAAGAACGCAATAACGCCTAGAATTATTTAGGTACCCAATTCCAAGAAACAAACCTCTCCCAAAATATGTGTGTCACGTATTATAAAATTAAGCTTTATGTTGTTAACTGTCAGAAAATATTTATATTGCTGTCTTAAGAATGCTTGTGTTTCTAATTAATAGCCTGAGTAATTTACAGTTATTTGAAGTAACGCGTCATTTACTGTATTATCTAGATGTTCACTTAAATACAGACAATTAGCTCAACGTTATTAGTTTTCCTGTTTCAATTGCTATTAATAAAAACGGAATAAGACAATGCGGGTTATTGGATCTCTTTTTGTTTTGGACTAAGACTGCAGATAATTAATTAACTACTTTAATGTTAATTGAGATCTATTAGAAATCTTTTGAATACTGAAATATATAGGTTTCCATTTAACGAGAACTTGTTTAAGACGTTGTTTTTTTTTAAAGAATAGTCACAAGCATTCTAAGTAGGGATTAATTCATGATACATCGCATGAGAACTAACACCGTGTCGCTTGCGTGCCGCTTGTCAGATCTGCAGAACACGGCGATGCCGGACGAGCGCGCGGTCATGACATACGTGTCCTCATACTACCATTGCTTCTCTGGCGCGCAAAAGGTTTGTATCACCTGGACCTACTAATTAATGCAGTTTGATAAAGCAAATTGAATTTATTTTATAAGCTTTTGTATTTGTTGCAAATAATAAATGCTGCTGGCAAACATTTTAAGAATCAAATGAACCGCAATAATTTTGTTCACTAACAACATTGCTTAATATTAGGCCTAAATCTAAAGTTTATTTATGTACAATCCGCAGGCTGAGACCGCCGCGAACCGCATTTGCAAAGTTCTCAAAGTCAACCAGGAGAACGAACGCCTCATGGAAGAGTATGAGCGTCTTGCCAGTGACGTAAGTAATCACAGTAAAATAAGTTAAAACTCGCAGTATTTCATAATTTTTTGTAAGCATTTTAATTAGCATTCATAATTTTATAGACTACAGAAAACGCACGTTTGAAATGGTTTCATAAAATTGATGGTACATAATAAAATTTTATAGCTGCTGGACTGGATCAGGCGTACCATGCCGTGGCTGAACAGCCGCCAAACCGACAACTCTCTTGCCGGTTGCCAGAAAAAACTGGAAGACTACCGTACTTACAGGTAATAAAATCTATAAACGTTGGCACAGTATAGCTAACGAGACCTACAGTAATTAATACGGATGTAAAAATCGAAACCGTTACATAATCAAGACTCACTTTAAAACGAAGCATTAATTTGTAATTTATATCTCAAACCCAACTATATGTTACGTACTCAATCTATGAGCTACCAAGTATATATACATATAGACCGTTTATTAATTTGCCCGGTATTCATTTAACAGTAAGGTCCATTTTCGTAAGCACATATTTTAGTCTAAATTTGAATTTTAATTCAGGCGTAAGCACAAGCCGCCACGTGTAGAGCAGAAGGCCAAGCTGGAGACGAACTTCAACACCCTGCAGACCAAGCTTCGTCTGAGCAACCGCCCCGCGTACATGCCCACCGAAGGCAAGATGGTCTCTGTAAGTATTACAACTAATGCTATACGTACTCAACCAAAACCTAAAGCCGTAAATCCATAATTGCCCCGGTGGAAATCCTTATGGACTTCCTCGGCCCTGGGGAAGACGGAGGGCGTACCGAACTAGCTAAAACCACCGGAGTGCGTCTCCGTTCCTTTTTACCTGAACTGCATTATTGACTACAGCGCTCAAGTTATACTTACAATACTTTTGATCTAACTTTCTTTATTCAACAATTACTATGCGACGATCTCTTATTGTGTCTGAAAGCTAGTTTCTAATATCATACAACGAGTTTCGATTCATAAATAACTATCGTTTTCAAGGACATCGCTGGAGCTTGGAAGGGTCTGGAGATCGCCGAGAAGGCGTTCGAAGAGTGGCTGCTGAGTGAGATGATGCGCCTTGAGCGTCTTGACTACCTGGCCCAGAAGTTCAAGCACAAAGCCGACATCCACGAGGACTGGACCAGAGGTAACTCCATAAAAAATGTACGCTAATCTAATGATTAAACTAGGCCATTTTAGGCAACGATCGAAATTTCTCAACCTCTGAATATCTTTTGAAATTCAGAAGATTCGATTTCCTGCCTGCTTTGGCTTTACTTATAATAACTCAAATAAATTGTTACATTGGTAATCAATCAATTAACTCAGCCTTTATCGGTTAACTGCTGGCCATAAAAGGCTTTCTCAAGTAGTGCCATAGCACTATGTTTTCCTTCCGTACCTATGCAGTCCAGCTGTACGAGTCGACGTCAACGTCGTTTAGAAAACATAATGACTAAAACATGCACTTGTTTCATTTCTAGGCAAGGAAGAGATGCTGCAATCTCAGGACTTCCGTCAATGCAAGCTGAACGACATCAAGGCTCTGAAGAAGAAGCACGAGGCCTTCGAGTCAGACCTCGCCGCTCACCAAGACCGTGTCGAGCAGATCGCCGCTATTGCCCAGGAACTCAAGTAAGAATTTGATTTAATGCTTATGTGAACTTAATCACGAATGATTCTTACTCTTGTTTAGAAAACACACATAATCAAACAAAAAAAAATGATAATATAAGTTATAATTTTGTAGACTTCAAAATCATTAGGAGTTTAATTTTAACTCTTAAATGCTTGCTTATAAATAAACAAATATTTACTATAAAATCAACAAACGTAACCGTTCTTCCCCGCTTGTGCTATTGACGCAATTTTATTTGGCACTGAATCGACAGGTATCCAAAGTACATTCGATAGTATAAATACGATGTGTGTGTAGCACCCTGGAGTACCACGACGTGGCGAGCGTGAACGCGCGCTGCCAGCGCATCTGCTCGCAGTGGGACCGCCTGGGCGCGCTCACGCAGCGCCGCCGCCACGCGCTGGACGACGCCGAGCGCGTGCTGGAGCAGATCGACCTGCTGCACCTCGAGTTCGCCAAGCGCGCCGCGCCCTTCAACAACTGGTACGATCACCGTACCTTCTCACAGCCTTACACCCTACTCCTACAGTCCCAAATACCAAAACTAAACCACACACCATTTTTCGTACATTTTAGAAAAACAAGTTTGGAATTATTTGCTCGATATTATAAAACAAGGATATTATAAATAAGAAACATAATCTTAGAGAAATATGTTTTTTTTAATTTATTATCTATAAATAATTGAATAATTTCTAGACAGTAAGATACCAAATTTCTTGAAACGTAGATGCAGAATACGATAATCACAAACAGATATTAAAAAACCCATTTTAATCCTTATTTTAAATCAAAACATCATTTGATCCACAAATTTAGTTTTGTGCCCAAGCAACATTCAAGTACCTATTATATATTGTCAGGTTGGACGGCACCCGGGAGGACCTGGTGGACATGTTCATCGTGCACACCATCGAGGAGATCTCCGGCCTTATGGACGCTCACGCTCGCTTCAAGGCCACCCTCGGAGAAGCCGACAAGGAATACCAGGTACGCTACAGTAGTGCTACCTCTAAAGCTATTTTACTAGTATAGCAATAACACACCAAGCAGACCATCATGCCATCATGGTCACCTATAACAATAAAGTCTGTATTTGAAAGGAACTTACCTAATCCATTTTTTAACCTTCTGTCTATTCATTAAGAAAGTTTATTTATTCTTTATAATTACACATTACAGGCGATAGTCAACCTGGTGCACCAGGTCGAGTCTATCGTGAAACAGCACCAGATCCCCGGCGGTTTGGAGAACCCCTACACTACTCTCACCGCTCACGTAAGTTTTTAAATTATAGACACAACAAACCATTATAGATACATTCACTTTGGTTTCTGTAACCACCTCAGAATGACTCAGAGTACTTTGCAATCAGAGCGCAGCTTACTTATTTCAATTTCTACGTCTAGTTTGATTAAGAGCATAGCTTTTAAACCCCAACAAAGAATCACTCTAAAATAACACTCAATAGATACCTAACATTACAAACATAACGATAGTTACTTATTAATACTTCAACCTCTAGTTTGATTAAAGGCTAAGAAAGTAATTGAACTCTTTAGGAGCTGAACCGCAAGTGGTCGGATGTGAGGCAGCTGGTGCCGCAGCGCGACGGCACGCTTGCCGCCGAGTTGCGCAAGCAACAGAACAACGAGACCCTCCGGCGCCAGTTCGCCGAGAAGGCCAACGCTGTCGGGCCCTGGATCGAGAGGCAGATGGACGCCGTCACCGCTATCGGAATGGGCCTGCAGGTAAATAATATATCGATCCTTAGTTGAGAGATCATCAGAAGTCATGAAAATTCCAAAATAAAGAAATGGTTAAAAATAATTTAATACCTACGTAAGTTAAAATATATTACAAAATTGATGAGATTAACTGACCTCTGGTAAATATTGCGCTAAAATCATAACACCCTACAGAAGAAACATACAATGATGATTAGATAAGTCAATCCCTGATTTGTTTCCCTCATTATGATGTTCCGGAAAATAATATAATTATTTTCAGGGCTCTCTGGAAGACCAACTGCGTCGCCTCAAGGAGTACGAGGCTGGCGTATACGCGTACAAGCCCCATATCGAAGAGCTGGAGCGTATCCACCAGGCTGTGCAGGAGGGCATGATCTTCGAAAACAGGCAAGTCTTTGTTACAAAAATAAATAACATCATTATTACCCAAAAAGTTATTCAATAAACGACTGTTTCTTACACGAACCATCATTCAACCGCAGGTATTCGCAATACACAATGGAAACTCTGCGCGTCGGCTGGGAACAACTACTGACATCCATCAACCGCACTATCAACGAAGTAGAGAACCAGATCCTCACCAGAGACTCAAAGGGCATCACTCAGGAACAACTCACGGAGTTCCGCGCTTCGTTCAACCACTTCGACAAAAACCGCACCGGTAATTATGAAATACGTAATATAATATGCCTTCTGAAAATACCTCATTGATGCTTAGTTTAAAATTAGTATCTACGACATTCTTTCGAATATGTCGGTGCCTTGAATTTAGCAAGACATTGTATGGTTATTAAATTTTTCGCAGGCCGCCTAGCACCCGAGGAATACAAGTCGTGCCTGGTGTCCCTCGGCTACAGCATCGGCAAGGACAGGCAAGGAGAACTGGACTTCCAGCGCATTCTTGCTGTCGTCGATCCCAACAACACAGGTGAGTTTTTGGCTATGACCAATTAAATAGTCTAGCTGCAGATGAGAAAAAGAAATGTTTTAAATGAAATAAATGATTTTCAATAGAGACGTACCTAACAATTCTAAATGTTTGGTTCACAGGCTACGTTTCATTCGACGCCTTCTTAGACTTCATGACCAGGGAATCCACAGACACAGACACCGCTGAACAAGTCATCGACAGCTTTAGGATCTTAGCTGGCGACAAGGTAAAACGACTTTCGAGATGACTTCACTTAGGTGGAACAGTTTCGAATTGAAAAATTAATCATGCTCTATCGCTCACAGCCCTACATCACGGCGGACGAGCTGAGGCGCGAGCTGCCGCCCGACCAGGCGGAGTACTGCGTGGCGCGCATGCCTCCATTCCGCGGCCCCGGAGCGCCCGCCGGAGCTCTCGACTACATGGCATTCTCCACCGCACTCTATGGCGAAACCGACCTCTAGGTACTTCAAGGCAAACATTGAATCGTTAAATTATTTTAAAGAATAAACTATGGAAACATTTCTAAATAAACGTTTAAAAACCCGTCACGACTTTCGTCTCCCCTGATCTAACGATGGTATTTGGCAAACCTCCAGTTCGCCATTGGGCCGTTGCCTAACGCCCACTATGTTTACGTATTTAGTTATATACTCATATTTATAGAAACGAAAATGTTTTTACTCAGACGCTGGTCGCAGATATCGTATCATAGGACATTGTCATCCACGTCATCAGTCAAGAAGGGAGCTAAGATGGCGAGCAGAGCAGAGAAACACCGTGCTAAGTACTAACACGACCGACGGCCCGAGCCTCCAGCGGCGACGTAATGGCGCACAAAGATTATTTCCCTTACATTGACCTACCTCAAAAACGCCCTAAACCGAGGTCAATGTAGAGCAGACAATGTTTGTGATATAATTTAGTTTATAAAACAGTTCTATATTAAATATTATGTGCAATGTTCAAACCAAAAATGCCATTAACTTTCATACCATATTCTCCTTCCTAATGTTTAGTAACCTTTTGGCTCAAATCAGAAGAATCATTTTATATGTTTACAACTCTCTATTTATACATTAGCATTAGGTATTTTTAACTTTTATAAGAAATTCTCAGGGAAGTCACAAAAAAATTATTTGTAAGATAAAAATGGTGCTAATGTTAGGCTTGACTAATGTGTGACACCAAAATAAGACTCATTTACATTGTGAGAATGTTTTTGTTATATTTTTTTATTTATAAGCAAACATTATTTATACAAGATCGATTTTTATTTACTGCCATTAGTAATTATTGTACATGGATGGTAGGCACAATATTGTTTTAAGTTTTCTAAATTATAAATGTTGCAGGGAAGTGTCACACAAATTATTTATATCATAGATTGCCATAGCTTGCCTGCATCTATTTATTTATCATTTTTATATGATTATCGTTTGTGAGAGTATTGGAATGAGTACTCAAAATAAATGATCTGCCATATTTTTGTCTTTTAATAATGACTGCGTTGTTAATATGAATCAACCACTTATGTTACTATGAGACAGCAGCGGTATGTAGATTAAGAATGACTTATGTGCCCAAAAGTATACTAACTCGAATGTACAGCTACTTTAATAAAGAGCTCTTAAACAATTGTTCTTTTAATTTTAGTCATGCATATTTTTGTGTCCTAGGTTCTAATAAAAATTACTATAAAAAAAAACAAACATTAACTAATAATTAATATATTTGAAAAAATCAACAAAATACAGATCAGCTTGCTAGTAAGTAATAGACAAATAAGAAAAACACCCGCACACTATTATATACCAATATATAATAATAACAGAGTCAAATCAACCACAGTTTCACATATTTTTGTACATAAAAATATGGTATAATACATATCCTACACATTACTATAAATATCATCCTAAAGGTTTTATTTAGTTTCTTCTTTTTTAGACTCCTCAGCAGTTAACAGCGCACTCTTTATGCCAACCTTTTTGAGTTCTTCAATAAGCTCACCTGATTGGTGCATTTGTAGCATGATGTCACAACCTCCAACAAATTCGCCATTTATAAAAACTTGTGGAATTGTTGGCCAGTTTGAATAGTCCTTGATACCTGAAAAAATTGATAAACCTTTAAGGAATGATGTATTAAATTGTGGAGAATATCAAGGTCAAAGTAGAGGGATATTAAAGTAGATCATACTTAGAATAAATTTATTTATCTAGGGACTAGATAAACTATAATTAACATTAAACAAACAAAATTTTCCACAAGCTTAATAATTTTTTATGATAGTTATACATGTTTCAATTATTTATTTCTGTCATTAAGAAAATATATCTCCGAACCAGTGATTTCATAAGTACTTTAAAAAGTATATACTTCAAAAAGTATGTACTTCAAATAATATATGCTACCCCATAAATTTATATAGTAAAGTATTTGTGATTCAAATTATCACTATTTTATCTATCAATCACTTCAGATATTTATTACAATACATATAATAACCTCTATTATGAATAACACTTTAAACCTTCCTTTAACCATGCTCTTGTTTATAATATAGTGATACCAGCCTTTAAATATCCCACTGCTGGGGACAAGCCTTTGCTCATATAGAGAAGGAACAAGTATTGATCACTACACTTGCTCACTTGCAGGTTGGCGATTTCAGATTGTTTATGTAATACAAAAATAATAATACTATAAATACTGTTTTATATAAGAATCAAAGACTATCAGCACTATTATTTTTGTGATGTCATGTGATACAGAATAATATTTTTTTACTTATTATAAAAGTAATTATACAGGGGGTTTATTAATGTTCAGTATCAATGGTATTAGAAAATTAATTATTAATATTAAAAAATTGATCTATTTAAGATAATAAGGAACAAACAAAAGTGTTATCACCAGCAACTTGTCGATATTATTTAGTTTTATTTAGTATTAATGTTAATAACTGAAATAAAACTAACCTTGTCTTAGATTTTCGTCAGATAGGACATCATGACTGTCGTACGGTACTGCGTGCATCCTCATTATCTGTACGACGGCATTGCTGAATCCACATCGTGGGGCATCTGGCACACCTTTCATGAATACTACTACTTTATTATTTTTAACTATTGTGTCTATTTTTTGTTTTATAGGAACTTCGGCAAACGATCGGCATGTCAATTTAAATGAATTGTTATATATTGGAAAAATACTTCTACGTAGCAAACTATTCATTTTTATTATTGTACGTCCTATTTCGCTTAATAGTGTAATGGTCTAAGTGTTTACTTAGAGCCAATAAAAGATATTTCTTTTGTTTTAAATTATTCCACTTCTTGATTCTTCCACTTCCACTTCAACGTAAATGTCAAACTTTTAGTAGATGATAGCTCTACTCTATGCTGCAGCTTAAGACTTGTTATACCTATGGACCCGCCATACCTACAAGACCGCTGGTCCAAAAAATGGCCTTCTTTCCTATGACGGCGACCATTTTTTGGTCTAGTTTCATCAGGTTACGAAATCGACATTTAACTTACATTAATATTTTGTTATTTAGATCATATTTCATAATAAATATATTCGTGTTTTTTTGCCGTGTGCAACTGAAAAATATAAATGTAATGTAAATATAATGTGTAAGTTATTTATATTATGATAGTACTAGTTTTGTCAAAATTTGGTCAGTCGTATAAAAATAATTATATTAAATACAGGTATAATAAATCGCTGGTATTTCGTTACTATCCATATTACTACGACATCGCTATTCAACAAATACGTCCAACCCACAGCCCGGTCAATAGCGGAACCGGCTGCCGAAGTACTTCTAGTGACGTAATGTGTAAATGATGCTTGACAGAGAATAAAGAAAATAGCATGCATCTCTTACACCAAACGACAGGACACATTAGTTAACAAAAGACAGATTATAGATTTAGGTTTCTAGATTGATTTAATATAAATATTTTGTATAATCAAGGTACATCAGCGTAAACTTAAAGGATTGTCAATGTCAAACCAGAGCGTAAAAAAGATCACCTCCTCTTGTTTTTTTACTCTAACTCAAAGGCTCCTCAAACGTATGGTTTTGTTTATAGAGGTAGTTTTGTTAATGGGGTCTTTGCTTAATTTGTCTGAATTTGAGTTTTTACTTCTTTAGTTTTGACTTTACGTTATGTTATTACGGGATAATCTAACTAAAGTCAAACAGGCACACTCAAATATATTATATATTTAAAGAAAACGTAAATTATTTCTGATTATAAATAATCTGTTTATTTTTTACAAGCAGTGCTACTAGTTTAGTACTATTATGATATTAGTTACAATTGGTAAGGTTACGAACCTAAAGAAGGATATTGATTTTGTTCTCTAAATGGTCACTCTTTATTTTTTGATCTGTATTTACAAAAAAATAAATTAAATCTTGTCTATGTTTGTGGCTGAGTGGTTTGTTGTGTGGTGTGATTTGTAATTATATTTTCTAATTATTTAATCTCAAAATGGAAAATGCTGAAGAAATATTCCATTTTCTTGAAGATTTCTCCAAGCGCAAACCTAAAACTATTCCACAAGAGCTAAACGAGTACTTGGCGTACGTAGCGCGAACCGGTGATCCAGTTTACCAATGGTCTCTTGTAAAAAGTTTATTCAAAGAAAAATTGCTCTCTGTAATCACTGATTTCTATGAAACTTCTCCAGGAATTGACATTCCCCCATATCCAAACGTGGATCCATTCAATTACGATATCATGAAGAATAGTTTATTAGAACGCCTAGATTCGTTCACATCTGCCCCATTCACTGTTCAAAGAATTTGTGAATTACTTACGTATCCTCGTAAACAGTACAATCGCGTTGATAAGTTTATGAGAGCCATAGAAAAGAATATTTTAGTTGTAAGTACTAGAGAGCCTGGTACTCAGCGGCATGCTGAACCAGAAAATGGTGAACCAGTGGAACCGGTTGTAAATGGTTCCGATAACAATTCCGAGTACAATGTGGATGTTGAAATGGAAGATATGTCTTGGAAAGAAAACGCTGAACAACAACAGATCTCAGAACCCCAACCAAGTTCATCTGATGCCCATATTTCTGTCGATGACATTGAAGCTAGATTAAAAGCTAAACAAAAGACTCCTTTGGATTCTCAAGATAAAACTGCCACTCAGTATGAATCAGTAACTCCTCCCGAACCTAATATCAGCACTGATGAACAGCCAGCTGAAACTAAAACAAGTGATCAATCCAGCCCCCAGGCCACGGTGTCTGTAGAAGAACCCAAAGTTGAAGCTACAACTTCATCGAGTTCCTGTGATAACCCAAAGGTTGATGTTGACATGAATCCGGAAGGGACCACTCCTGCCTTAATCATTCCAGAAATTAAAGTTGATGATGCAGAAATGACCGAGCAAAGAATTAATGGACAATCATCTACAGATAAAAAAGAACAAGAAACAAATGATGAAACAAGTCATAAAGAAGCTTCCAGTTTAGAACCCAAAACTAAACTAGAAGCACAACCACTTGCTATGGATGAAAACAGTTCTGATTCTACCACAAAAGAAGACAATGAACCAAAACTCATTTCTGAAGTTTCCACATCTAGCGAGGAAAGTTCATCTTCAAGTGACAACACTGACGGAAGTAGTAATTCTCCTAAAACAGATGAAAGGCACATAGATGTGCAAGAGGAATCCAGTCACTCAGATACTCCATCAGAGGAAAATGTAATAAAAGAACCAGAACAATTAGCTGATGTTACTCCTGAACAGCCTGCTGAAGAAGCCCCCCCTAAAGTTGAAATACAATCAGATAATTACTCAATATCTGATGTGAACTCTGAACTACCTCAACCACCAGCAGAAGGCCCAAAGGCTGAGGAAGTTCTAGAAGATAAAAAGGAACCAGAAAAGATTGAAGAAATTAAGTCTGATACTACCAAGACAGAAACGGAACCGAACAAGGAGTCATAGGCATAAGACTCTACTCTTACAAGTACTTTTTTATTATGTGACTGTTAGTTAATAAGTAGAAAAGTAAATTAATTTTTCTTAGGCTCTATAAACCAATTTCATGTGTTTACTCATAGTGAAATGTGTAGTTAAGGTATAATATATATTTCTTGTAACTTCTGATCCATGTCCCAACTTACAAGTATTTAAATATGTCCATGTCTTCTTGGTTGTCCAAGGACCTAATTGCAAATTTTCTATTAAATAATTTAAATGAAAATTAATGATTGTAACTTAGTATTATTTTATACCAATAATGTAATTTGTGAGGAATAAATAATGAATCAATTTCGTATAATCACTTTCTATTACTTAAGAGGATACTCTTATATATTGCTGACTCTATCAGTGTCAATTTATTGTTGGTTTCCTTGGTTGGCCTAATGAATGCTTATAAAAGATTCCCAGTTTAAAACCTGAGCTACTACAAGCTTAAAAAATGTGTACATATTTTACAAACTTGTGGTCTTATTATTTCGCAAAATGAGTGATGCAAATGTGTTTGTTTTGAGCTTGTTTCATTCTCCAAAACTATAACTATTCATATTCTATAAATCATTTTTTGTGACCGTGATCAAAGAGGCCATTTATTCTTAACTTACAATATATACTATTTATATATGTATTCCTAATTTCTTATTAGCATTCTTTTTGTGCTCTTTTTATGCCATAAATATTCTTTAACAATTTAATAATAATATTAACATAGTTTGAAAACAAGATGTTTAAAATACCAAACTTATTTTAGCGCATATACATTATAATTATGTTTTGGGATATATAAAATAACTTCTTTAAAAAAATACTTTATTTTATCAAACAAATATCTATTTACATATTGTGTACAATAGGTGTCTGGAATAAACCTTAAAAAATAGTCTAAATAACATTACATAATTCAGTCCTATAAATCTACAAAATATATTATCTCACTTAATTTAACTAATTTACAAAAATACTAGGTAAGTATAATACTTAAAGATGGCAACTAATGTTTCTTGTGACCAAGAACTTTGAGTTCATTCCTCATTATTTTGCCAGCTGCATTCCTTGGGATTGCGTCTAAAAATATCACGCCACCGTCAAGGTGCTTATATCTCGTGAGCTTCTGCGCGACTAAGTCGCACACCTCTTTTTCAGTAAGTTTTTGTTTGGGTTTGAGAACGACAAAGGCTCTAGGTACCTCTCCGGCCAAGGGGTCCGGAACACCAACAACAGCCACGTCTGCTACTTCGGGACGCTCCATGATTATATTTTCGATTTCTGTTGGCGATACCTGCGAAAATTAAGATTCATTGAATTAGAAATTTTGGAAATGTCATATGTACTTGGTTATATCATGCGGTACGACATAGGCGTAAAAATCCTAAACATTATACTATCAAACAAAAATTATTTCAGACTGATATGTCAGAGTAAAACCACAGTCTAGCAAAGCAAAGAGATATAATTAGAAATGCAGCTTCTTGACTGTTCATACCTGATTGCCCTTAACCTTAATGAGTTCTTTCGTGCGGTCCACTATGTAGAAATAGAACTCTTCGTCGTAGTACGCCACGTCGCCTGTGTGTAGCCAGCCGTCACTGTCTACGGTCTCTTTTGTCGCGGCTTCGTTGTTCCAATATCCTTTCATGACCTGAAAATTGTTTAGCGAATGTTATTGATGTATATGGCAAGATTTGCTAGAACTTTACTAGATAGAAATCTTTTATTGACTGAACAAAATATAACACATAGCTTCGCAGACATAGATCACAATAATAGTAGCTATTATGAGAATAAACAAGCATATAATTAAAAATAGAACCGTAAATATAGTCCGTTCAATTTAGACCAAAAATAAGAGTAAAGCTATATAAATTCCCATCAAGCTGAAAATCAGTAAGATTGTTTAAAATATGATTAAAAATAAGATTTGAAAGTTCCCCATCTTTCCCTTTCACTTGAACTTTCAAATTTTATTTTTAATCATATTTTAAACAATCTTACTGATTTTCAGCTTGATGGGAATTTATGTAGCACCGAATGTCTAAATTGGCCGGACTAATAATTTATATAGAAAATTTTGGTTTATATTTTAAAGGGTTGTTATATTTTTTTTTTTCAGAATTAATTAGAATAACACTTTATGAACTTACTTGCGGCCCTCGCAACCATAGTTCTCCAGATTTATGTGGCCCCAGCATCTCGCCTGTGGTAATAGAGACAATTCGTGCTTGAGTGCTCGGCACCAGCTGCCCCACCGAGCCTACTTTGCTGTACGGATACTCGTAAGGCGTCATCAGGGTTACAGGGGAACTCTCAGTCATACCGTAACCTGAAAAATAAAAAGGGTTAAGTACCATTAAATTATTTATTAAGTTTCCAAGCTCGAGTTCTTTAGAAATCCCCTAATTCTCGCTTGTGCCTGATGAAACGGAAGTAATGTAAATTGCGCGATCGAACAATTTAATTTTTTTAAGTTTCTAATATAGGTACTTAAAGGATAACTTTTATTTGCTTGAAAGCAAAGAGAATAGCAAAATATTTTTTATTATATAAATATTATTACTTTAGTTAGAAAAATGGTTAAAAAGTTATGTGGCATTTAAAATGTAGTTGTTTGTTGGTTGTATTGTATCAATAGTTTAAGATTAAGCCGTACTTCTTACCTTGTAACAACTTAATCTGATCCTTAGTCTTCTCACATTTCAGCAAGAACTTTTCCAGCATACTGTCAGTAGTAGGTGCTGCGCCCACCATGATCGTCTCAACCCATTGCAAGTGTTCCTTCTTCACTAAAGGATGTGTCGCTAAGAAAGCCAAAAGTGATGGAACGACGAACAAGGTAGTCGGCTGGTACTCCACAAGGCATTTAATATAGTCATCCGGGGTAAATCTGAAAAATGAAAGGAGGCAAGTTGCAAGGTATGTAGCTAGTTTTTAAAGAATTTTCGTCGTCGTTCGTGCGTCATTAGTGTGGGAAAATACGTCATGAAGACAGATTGCAAAAAAATCAGTCGGTTTCGAGTGTTCATAGGTTAGACTCCATTTAAACCAACTAACATCCAAGGGCATGTAATTTCGTAAATAAGTGTGTGGATGATCTGCTGACTTTGGAAGTCGAGCCGGTACTAATATTATTTTGATTGTATACTTATGAGGTTCTAGGTAGGTACCTACTACCTAAAACCTCATTAAGTAAACACAATAACAAAAAAATAAGCCCATACAGACAAGCGGATCATTAACCATCATCATCTCGATATCTATTACCGTATCCACAAAACACACTATGAAAAATAAAGTAATTAAGCAACTGAAGTACGAAACTAGTAATTTTATGTGGTTAGGTACAGGCCAACCGCGAATATTAATGGTATATAGATAATTCATTTATTACCTGGGCATTGTAACAATGTGGTAGCCGAGTTTAAGGTTGTAGTTCAAGATACCGTTAAAGCCGTATATGTGGAAGAAAGGTGGAACCGTCAGAAGCACGTCCCCTTTGCCTGAAAAAGTAGTTAAGGAACATCTAATACACATTTTGTTTTATCTAATTGAAAACAAAATCATTATCCACAAAATTGCAAATACTTTAATTGTCTATTTGACGCTAATGGGGTTACCGGTAATAAATTCGCTGCTAATAATAATAATACTCTAAACGTTGTGCATATTTTCAAATACCTCTGACATAGATGAGTTACAAAGCAATAACTGTCAGGGCTTTAAACCGAGTTACCAAAAAAGGTCAAAAATTATATTAAGTCTTTTGAAAGTACACTTAGGATAAGCAAGTAAGTAAAAGAGATAGCTATCATTGACAACATCCTATTAGGAGGTTTTCAAGCACTCAAATTACGAGCGCTAATAAATTTGTCTCATTTATGTATAAAATTATTAGTTATATCAAATATGATTTAGGTTTAAACTTTGTTTCGCGCTCGGACCAGTAACAAACTTTTAAAGCTATACTTTACGACCTAACACGCTAGTGGCGCCAACTAGGGAGCGCAATAACGGTAGCCCTCATTGGTAGGTATAAGTATAGGTACTATATTTGACTTCTATTCTTATTTTTTTTAATGCCTACGTTTTAATTGATTTCAACCCTTCCATTACCTACAAAATTATAGGTACCTTAGAACTAGATATACCTAATAGTCGGCAAACATCTTGAAATATGATCTTGTGAACAGAAGGGGAAAGGGATTTCAACTGCCTTTTACCCATACTGCATACTGTCCGTTACTTATTGCTTTCTGAGGTTTACGCGAATGTTAGACATAAATAAAACAACTTTTTAATGGATTTTATCGCGGTTTGTATTTAGATTTTAGTTCCCGAAGTTTCGACGCCTTTGCAGGTGTCATGGTCACGGGCAGACTCAGTCTGTTACTTACTATAGATAATAATAAATGCCTGTACCTATCTAATTGTCCCACTAAAGGAATAAAGGCCTCTTTTCATACTGAAAAGGATGGCCGACGTGCTGGATACTATGCTCAAAAATGTTACCTTTTTCTCCGCCATATTTCATTATCTTGGGGCACTGAGTTTGTTTCAAGTTAGACACAAGGTTCTTGTGTGTCAGCATGACGCCCTTGGGCATGCCTGTTGTGCCACTCGAGTAAGGAATCAGGCATACTTCTTCACAGTCCACCGTCGGCAAATCTGCCTCATGATCGGCCATCAGCAATGATTTCAGGCCGTGTATACCTAAAATATAAAAATTATAATAACTAAGAGATTTGCATTTTATATAAATATAAAATAAGAGAATTTACGCGATCGCATTGTGTATAATTTTATTCGCTTAATGCTTCAGCCAGGACGGACTGGCCGGTGTCCGCAAACAGACTCTCATTCACTTCATTAACTCCGAAGAGTCTGTTGGAGATTGATTAAAATTGCCCCATCTTACATTAATGGAACGTTCTAAATAGTATATCCATCCACAATAGTATCTACCTATAAGCTACCTATAAACTCGGTTCAAATTGACAAATTAATTCAGTAAGCTGATCGTTTCGTCATACGCCAGTACTCATAGAGAATGTTGTGTTGAAACATATTTAGTTGCCTTTTACAATCCCTTCGTCTAGACAGTTCCTACACTTAGGTACAGCAGTACCCACTCATTATTAGTAAGTGTTAGATGTTCCCCGCGGATTACCCGCATAGTTACCTTTCCCGGGGACTTTTAGGCAGAAGTGTCTTTTCTAGTAATAAATTTATATAGCAATTAGAATTTATCAAGCCCTACAATCAGAGTAGGGAATAAGCAGGCGCGTGTTTAGATAGAGATGTTTATTTTGAAGCAGTTTCCGTGTATAATAGAGATAATAATTATGGTTTACTTTGTCTACCGACTTCATTGTATCAAGATAACCTTTTGATAACATGGTAACTGATTCAGAGACGTGTCTACATAACACCTATTTGAGCAATTTCGGTTTACCAAATATATCACTTCCTAAATTTCAGTTTTATGCTCTTTAAATAAATACATATTTTACTTTAGAAACCCTTTGTGGTCAATTTTTAGATTTCCTTTTTTTTGTTTCAGTATGATCAACTGAAATATCCCTGACCAATACGAAGTTATTTCTCTATGTTTTTTTGGAGATAGAAATTTGACAATATGATATCCTTAATACGTACCTACTTATTTTGCGTTTTAGAAAGGATTTCTACAGACTGCTACGTTTTTAAAACATTTCAATTCTTTCGATAGCACGTAATGTTCGATACTTAATAGACCACTTACCTTTGCTTTTATCGTCGTCGCCACCTACCCAAATGGTGCCTTTGTAGTCTTTCAGGGACTTGCCCACCTCCTGTGCAACTGGCATGAACAACTCAATCGTAGCGATGGCCTTCACGTTGCAGTCCGAAAACTGGCGTCTTATCTCATCTGTAATCAAATTATAAGTTTATTAAACCCTATAAGAAAAATTAGGAACTTGTGAGGAGTAGGTAACGTCTCTGACTCTGTGTAAAAAGGCTACAGAAACAACCCCAACCGTTTGCAATTTAAAATATGATAAATTAATTATTTATGGATTCGTTGCATAGAGGATTTATATAGCACTTTAGAGAATGAGATAGTCCAGCGGTCCATGGCATTCTCAGACGGTCCATTAAAATAGCCTTATGGCATAGCAATTAATACATTTAATTAAGTCCAGAATTTTAACTGTTCCACATAGTAACATGATTAGCTACTAGGTACCTAAACACATGTCGTCTTACAGTCTACAATTCTGTACATACCTACTAGATAGCATATATATTTATATGAACCACAAACACAGATAACGGTAGACCACGATGCAATTAGGTAACCAGCTGTCTGATTTCCTCGACCTTGACTGCAGTTGAGTAATTATTCGCGATCATTAATTGGTTGTTTGATGCACGTGTTGTTTATTAGGTTGGTATACCGTTCTGTAAGATATTCTAAATTTCTATTTCTTTACATCGCATGCTGGTCAAAAGGGAAGGAAACTTTAAAATACCTTAGGTTAATTATGTAGCTGTAGTTTTAATATTGTAGTTTTGTAGCCAATCCTTTGTGTTGAAATTATTTAATTTATTTTAGATACAATTAAGTACCTACCAAGATGTTAAATAATATCCGTAATCATTTACTGCCTTTATTATCATTATTTTACGGTCCTAAGGTCGTGTAATTTAACGACAAAAAATAACAATAAATCGTTTTATCGAACGAGGAAATCTTATTCGATAGGTACCTATGATATCTATACTATACTAATATATAAAGCTGAAGAGTTTGTTTGTCCGATTTGACAAATTCTTTCAGTGTTGGATAGCCCATAATTTTTTAAAATTCAGGAAGGCTATAAGCTATATAACATTACACTGCGACTAAAAGGAGCGGAGCATAAATTAAAAATGTCGCAAAAATGAAAAACCGTTAAACCAAAACACGCGGATTAAGTCGCGAGGGACAGCTAGTACATTTATATATTGCGTTCCTTCGGCGGACAGTTTATAACACTGGTGGGTTACTCTTGAATTGAATTTTAATTCTAATATGTATATAATGCCAAACACACAGCACAAAAAAAGTCTGTCATGTTTAGATTCCATATTTTCTTCCATCGACAAATAATTATGAAAATATAATAGCAGTAACTAGGTAGGTTAATCTTAACAGTAGTTTTACAAACACAGTTTTTATCTTGAACAGATGAACCTATTCTCTTCCTCAATTATATCTATTTAAACAACACCTAGGTAAATATTTACTGTCGGCGTGAGTTACCTACAAAAGTTATCTTATCAATACCATTATGTAACAATATATAGGTACACATAGATACTCCATGTATGACTAAGTACGTTTCCTAGTAATAAAATGTGATATAATGGTTGTGCATCAGCAAAATACTGTAAATGAACACGATCGCTTCTTATGCTTTCTAGATTATGAGAATAATAAAGGTAAACACAACTGCCCATGGACATTTATTTACATTTAAAATCAATCGAAACTGTGGAAGTAAGTAAGAGCCTTTTGTCAAGTAGGAAATGAGCTGATGATTTAATTACCAAACGCCTGTACAAATCTTTATAAACCATCTCAAACAACTTTTGATCAAAAAGAACCGCATCATAATAGGCCCGTTCGTTTAGGAGGCACGATGCCACAGAACGACAGATACGTCAAACTTACAAACCCTTCTTTTTGAAATACAGGTAATGCGCAAACAAATATGTATTTCATAAAAACCGTGCTAGGGTTGCCCCTCATCTATATTAAGTAATCTAAAAAAGTTAGGCCTTATACATGTTAAGGAACATAAAAAGTATATTATTTTTAGCTATCTGCTGGATTTCAGTCCAAAGTCTAATTGCAGGGATTCACCTATCAGTTGCATTATTATCATGAATGAATGACAGATACATAATAATAGTTAATCGTAAAAGGTATAGTAAAAAAAGATTATAAAATAAAAATAATCAAGCAATCTGCTGGATTTTAGCTTAAAGTCCAACTGCAGAGACTCACCTATCAATTGCATTATTGACATGAATGACAGATAAATATATTTATTTAATCATTTTAGAGTCATAACGATCAACTATCTACAGATAGGGCAAAGTCCATTAAATAACGATGTTAGGTACCTACAACTAATTAAAAAGCAATCATGATAATCACTTTAGTTTGAGTTTACCGGTTTTACTATTATGAGTGTTTACCAGACATAATATCTGTATGATGTCGTAACAAGCAGATATTTACTGTTAGTAGGACGTAAATTAAAGGACAGTACCCGATACTGCATTTTGGGAAGCTCTCTTTTTTTATAAACTTGAAAAAAACATACTTGTACAAAAAATAAGATATAGAATACCTATAGCAGATCGATTCCTAGTAAGTATCTGATTTTGTTTTCAAGCCTTGAGATGGTTTAATCTACTGTCTAAAACAATTGACGGATCATAATATAGTCCAATCTCTGTAAGATAATAAGATATTATAACTGATCTTAATTATAATGGTAAGTAAATAAGTATCTGTAAAATACCTTTGGATGATATGGATGGACTGATTTAGCTTATTATATAGACAGGTACTCCTCAAGTTGCTGAATAACTTAAGTAATTATTTTTGAGGAATTTATTTTAAGGATGCTGTGTGGCTTTGAACTAATAAATCATTATTGACATCGTCTAATCGACTATCTACTGGTAGTTTTTAAAAAGCTTTTATTTACGACAGTCTTACCTGCTGTGTACAGAGGGTTTGCGAACGTCACAACGAGCCCAGCTCTCATCGCTCCATGGATCAACACGACGAATTCAGGAATGTTGGGCAAGATGAGGCCGAGTCTCTCTCCAGGGGCCAGCTTCAACGGTCCAGCTAATGCACACGCACATCTCTCGATCATCATACGCGTCATGCCATAGTCGTAGGAGCGGCCTGATGCACCGCATGTCTGAGTATAAAGTAAGTTAATAAACATGAAAGTAAAATAATTTACTTAATGTGTTTAAATTTATTGAAGAATAGAAATAACAGCTATTTGGCTAAATGCTCATTATATAAGTAAACTTGGTTCCAAAGATTGGTCCCTTACTTTTAGAATGCCTATAAAATGTAGATCAAATCAAACCGACTATTTCAGTTTCAGTCCGCCTTTGTCCAGATGATTGTATCGCTTTATTGATGCGCGACAGACCAAAGTGCAACAGGCAAGGGCAAGTTATATTTACCCGTAAACATGTAAATAAACTAGACGCGCCACGTGGTCAGAAAATATAGGTCAACGGACTTTATCCTGTATTTATAAACTTGTAGGTATTACGTAACGTTTATTATACAGAAAATTTGATAATCCAAAGTCCAGTGTTTGATATTGAGATATCAGAGACTGGACGAACGAGATCGCATGAATATTTGGCACGACATCTCAATAGTGGGAGCCCCTACATCTTTATATTCATGAGAAATCGTGATAGTGTTTGAAATAACAACACAGCATTGAACATTTCATACGTCATTAAAATGGTAAAAGATGATAGATTCAAGATTAAGTACATCTTACGTGAAGATTTTATAGCTTTGGAAACCATTATTACCATGTGTTTGTAGGTAGCTACCTACCTACATCACGTGCAAAGGCATTTGTTCTTGTTTCTCTATAATCACATGCTTTGTAAGTGAATACTTGAAAATTGAATAACTACCTTGATTCACATTAGGCATTATTCAAACAACATAATAAGCATTTTAGGTAGCAACAATATTATGTACATAGATTATAGCTAGGGATGTGGTCTGTAGTCTGTAAAAATCGGCCCGATATTATCAATAAATATGCAAATATTTGTCCTTTTATTATAGGATTTAAAGCAGGAAAATACTTGTAAATACTTCATAATTCTACATAATACTTGGTACCAAGAAACTTAACCAGTATGTTATACTTATTTTACGAAATGATCTCTCACTAACACAAAGCATATCAAGGTATTTTTTAAATCCATTCATTTTCTTAACACTACGATAAGCAGTGGTTTATGTAGTTAGTTATCACCAACACCTACTTGTTCAAAGTTAAATCAATTTCACCTCGTGAAATTAATTTTCTCGTCTTCTACGCTGAATTAAAGCCTTTAACAGGGCACACTCCATATAGTTGGGAAATGCTTAAACGGGCTTTGCTGGAAATGCTTTAATAGATAAACCAGCCAATAGACATACGAAAACAAGTAGGTGCAATGTGCATAGCTGCATAGATAAGCATATCAGCTGCTTAGCAACAACATTTGTTAGTTTGTTACTATTATCCTGAAGTCAACATAAATTGCGGCTTTTTTTAATAATTATGTATGTTTAACAAGCGACCTAGAACTTTTGCACTACTGTCCTCTTGGCTCGTTGCAATTGTGATGTGCGCTGTTTAATAAGCGCTGACAATGCTCGTCCCACGTGCGAAAATGAGAACATAATTCCGATCGGAGGGTCGAGACGAAAAGTACCGAGTTCAAATCAGGTGTAATACTTAATAATTTATAGGCAAGCATTCGTTAGTCGCGGAATCTGTGTAGCAGGCATGCAGTAAACATTATACTATGACTATATATAATATGATAATATTATATTATACATTTGTTTGGGTTGATGTTGGCACCTACACTTTTAATTAAAAAAGGGCTGATCAAGTCTTATTATCTAACAAAAAAAAATAGATAGAAAACATTTTTAATAGGGTTCCGTACGCAAAGGGCCATTAAGCCTCCGCTTTCCGTCCACCTGTCAGCGGGCTTATCTCATGAACCGTAATAGCTAGAGTTAAATTTTACAGTGTCTATACGCACGAAATACTTCTGGTGCGGCTATAACAACTAATAATAAAAATAAATCAATCATTAAAGGGGGTCCCCATACAATAGAAATGTTTATTTTTATATCTCGAACGATAGTACGGAACCCTTTATGAGTGAATTCGATTCGCACTTGACCGGTTATTTTATTTAGATCAATACATGTTGGGAAAAAACCTACCATCCAACACTTGTTAATATCTAATAGGTATAAAGTTAATATATCTTTTTTTTTTTTTTTATTCATGTTTGGCACAGAGCAGGCATGTAGCCCTAACCTTCAAATACGAACTATTTATAATTCCCTATCATTCTCATATAACATCCGTATAGCATAGCGAACTTTGTACTAGGAACAATACTCTACTGCAGTGCACTTAGATTTAATAGTATTTAATTGAACATAAATAACAACTAGACTCGTTGTTACAAACTCGAGAATAAAATGCATGTCTGCGATTTTCCTCGAGTCACGTAAAAGGTCGAGACCCATTTTTATTATAGTGTTGTTTTTTATATAATTATGTATTAGTAGACTAGTACCTACATAGTACCTACATTCATGAAAGTTGCTCTATTTATGTAAGGAGGTGTCTATCTATTTGACCTGTTGACACTTTGGTATTGTTGCTCACTCATTAATAGGTAACATATTATTTACATTACCATTTATACCGACATTATTATAATTTTAAATACTGTATTTAATTGATTTGTCCATGTCGCTACATAATTTAAAAAATGAACAAAAAATATTATCAAAAGAAAAATATTTTGACTTACCACAGCCGGTGCATCAGTCCAGGATTCGACATCAGAAAACACAAAATCCGTTAATGTTTCTTTCCCGACCTGTATTTCACCCCATGGCGAGTTTAAACATTTATTATCCACTGCAGTTGCTGTTTGGGTAGCTAAACTTCTACTCAAAAGACGGCTGTATGACACAATCGCTTTGTTAGATTTTTTTCCATGTTTGGCACAAGCGAACGAGTTAAGAATTTGCCGCGTTAAACTCCCGCGCAAAACTTTCAAATTGGACATGTTTCCGCTAGCAATGTTTTCCCGCGAAGCGTTGGCGCGTAAATGTTGTAGTCGCCGCTTCTACTCGAGTTTTGGCATGTTCTCCGCGCTCGCTGAGGGCAAGGTCCATTTACTTATTTAACCTGTTTCTTGTGGCAGCTCAGAGTAAACTATGGTTTACGCGTCACGAAGGGCTTTGTTATCAGCGTAGTAATGAATGAACCACGATATCACTAGACTCGTCCAGTATGTAGTGTGCGCACGTTTTGAGATTCGGTACGTAGTCCACTGATAATTAACATTTAGGGGATAGTTGAGGATAATAGCGATAAAAAAAAACTCTTTAAAATAACAACAACCATTTATTTGTGTCAGACAAAAATATTCCTTTACCCGTTTGTCACTCTATGATTTAGACCTTAATTTAATAAATTATGTAACAAATCAGGCATTCAACATTTTGAACACATCATTATAAAGCCCTTATTATTGCATACTGCCTATACCATGACGCCATAAATTAAAATATACTATCACCTATATATTTATCACAAACTTATTCAGGATAAATAGCACAATTGATTTAATTAAAAAAACATTTTACTACGTTCAATTAGCTATAACATCGGTAAAATAATAACAGGAAATAAGTATATAATAGTAATTATTACAATTCAGGTATTTACTACCTGACATAAGACAATGCTCAGTTTGTATTATTGCTCGATATATTTCATATCGATATAAAATGTTAAACTGAACATTTTAAAATAAACGATTTAAAAATAAATTAAACTACTTCTTTATAAATATTTCGTAAACAACACAAATTTTGCAACGGAACAATTTTCATGTTTTTTGTACATCTCGATTATCTCTGTTTTCTCTTCTGTCGGACTTCTTGGCGAATGTCTGGTGCGTGACCAGTTCTCTGAAGAATCCGTCTTGTTTCGCAATCAGCTCAGCATAGGGTCCCTTCTCTACGATGACACCGTTCTCTAACACGGCGACTTCGTCAGCTGACTGGATAGTGCTCAGTCTATGTGCTATAGTGAGAACTGTTCGGTCTTTGCTTATTTCTTTTAATGCTTTGTCAACTAAATACTCGGAATACGTGTCTAGTGCTGACGTAGCTTCGTCTAGTATGAGGATTTTCGGGTTCTGCAACAAAACACTTATTATTACTTACAATAATAATGGATATTAAAACATAATTGTAGGTATAATAAACTGACTATGCCTGCAAAATATCATATTCATGGGCCAGATCAGCGTTTTTTATTTAATTATCGGCTATTTTACTGTTTGGCTAGATTTACTACAACAAATCAATAATTTTAAACTAAGAATGGAGCTAGTTATACTATCTACATATTCCTAAAGTCTACATTAAATATGCTTATAGATATCGCTTACCTTTTGACCGTTCTAAAATAAATTTTAATATGAATGTTTAAATAAAATTTGATAGTTCTAAAATAAAACAGGTTTATTAAAGTAAATAATACTACAGCTTGAAAAAAACAAGCTATGACCCCCTTAGTTAGTTTCGACAATTCTTTTCAGGGTAGCCAAAATAATTGTAACATGAGACATAGAAGTGATAGTATTTATCCTAATTACAGACAAAATTATTTTATTTTACTACTAATACTGTTTTTTAGTATAAGTCGAAACTCAGAGGGTACGAGAAGATCAGAAGCCAAAATGTCATTATTATACAGCTGTTCTGCTGTATTATAAGATGTACAAGAGACCAGTTAGTGCCAACAACCAATTACAAAAATCATCTTTACTTCTTCAAAGTAAAAGCGCCGATACTGTTAAAGTGTGGCCCTCATTGGGCAGTTGTTCTATTATAATTTTAGTACTTAATGCAGATCCCAACTTGACTACACCTGGCTTCTCTGACCTCCTTGAGGCGAGCTCTAGTAGTTACAATGACTATAAATAAGTACCTTTTACACGAAACCAAGAAGAGAATAAATTCTGTCATAGTATATTCGTTTGACGTTTCACCCAGAAATAAATAACAATGGTCATATAAATTGCCGTTTTACTGTTATATATAAGTCTACTTCTGCCTAGTTTTTCAGTGCCACGGGATTTAGCTGAATACCATATTTTACATATTCTAATAGAGGGACTGCTATGTTACTTCCATAAACTATTTTAGTGGGCAACACAATGTTATATGCGATTTTTTTAAGCTAGCATTACCTTAACTATGGCCCTAGCGATGGCCACTCTCTGCTTCTGTCCGCCGCTGAGCTGTCCGCCCCGCGCGCCCACCTGCCGGTCCCACCCGTCCTTCGTCACCACCAGTTCGTGTAGGTGTGCAGTCCGAGCCGCTGACATCCACGAGGGTTCCACCTGTACAAATAACTTATATGTATTTGTAAACACCAGTTGAGGGAAGCGAATGACGATTCTATTGTATATACAAACGTAAGGTAACGAATGATCTAAGCAAACAAGATTTATTGAAAAAAAATAATCCGAATCTGCTAAGAAACGCCCTGAGTAAACACGCGTGGCGTAGTCATAATGTACATTTTCTTATTTCACTGAGGTAACATTGCATATAACTCTTTGGGAAAGAATTTTATAACAATACAAAATTTTTAACTATCGCGCTGCATATTTATAATAATTTATTATATATATATGTTATAATTATATATGACACCTTCCACTTTAAAATCGGTTAAGCCGTTTAGGCTACAGGAGAACGCAATGGAACCGACACACATACGCTCGAAAAACCTTCTGGGTCAGTCAGGTAAAAAACCAAATGATTTAGGTAATTAATATATTTTTAAAAGAACATGTTTTTAGAAGATGTAGGTGTGCATACAGTGACCGATATATTTATTGACTAAATCCTCAAAAAGCACAGTGTAGTAAAAAAAATACGAATTTTATTTACTTTGGTAAGGTCAATATGGCAAATAAACAAACAGTCCCTTATAAGCTGATTGATAGTTTTCAACCAGATCGATAAATAAACATCAAAAATTAATTTAAGTTTTGCAGTTAACCAAAACAGTACAGACAAATAAAAAAAAAACTTGGGCGGTCATTGTATGTTTCTTCTCTATGTGTATTTTAAATAAAAAAAAAGCAGTTAAGATAAGTTTTTGTTCTATTACTGAGAGATAAATTATCTCGACTATTCGACACTCCATAAAAACGTTAATGCACTACACTATATTTTTGTGATAAGAGGATCGTAAATGTAGCGTCATGGTGACTTGGAGTCTGCCTACCGACTTTACATAAGTTACAGACTTAATTATGTACTAGAGGAGAGGGGGGGGGGTGTAAGGGGTAGGTACTTATCATGTGGAGTCATGACATACTTTTTTTTTAATGTAGGTATTTTATTCAAGATGACATGGCTTTTTATTTTAATCTAACGACCCGCCCCTGCTTTGCGCGGTTAGACAAAACAATAATGAATTATTCACAAAAACCTGCTCTTGAATCTATATATACTGCTGAAAACTGCATTAAAATCTGTCGCGTAGTTTAAAAGATAATAAATAATAATAATAAACGTACAAACTGCGGGAGCGACTTTGTTTTATACTATGTAAAGATTAATGGAGTATGAAAATTATTAAGTCTTTACACATTAAATAAAGGTATTAAACATTATTGTTAATTGTGTTATTTTACGATCTGTTAATAGGCGTTAAATGTCTTGCTTGACGAGTTGACGATAAGTACTTAAATAAATGATTTATTTATCAATCTGAAGTGAAACCTTGATTTCACTGCATATGATAAAACAATTTAAATCACACAAGATATTGAAACAATCACTTTAGATAGGCGGTGCAACATTCAAAATCTGTTGTAAGTATCTGAATGTTCTTACTTTACTTAACTTCTCTTCAAGTGTAGGTTCGACAGGGGTTTCGTCTAGAGCACCATATAAAATATTCTCCTTAATAGACCCTCTAAACAAAACAGGTTCCTGAAAAAAATCAAATCTAATATTAAACAATTGACCGGATTGATAACCCTATTAATGTCAAAGAGATAATAACAGTCAAAGAACAAGTAAATTATTACATGTTTGAGCTAACAAACATTTTCCGGACATTTAAATTATAATGAACGTTATCGGTAGCTAAAAATCGGTCAAGATCGACAACGTTATCCAGTTATTAGAGAAGTGAAACGTAGGCTAACACAAAGTAATAATACAAACTGCGATATAGAAACAAAAGCAAAGCTAGATATTTAAAAAAAAGTTACCATTACTATTTTAATTTAGGTTACTTACTTGACTAACAAAACCAATATGACTCCTTAGCCAAACGGGATCCAGTTCTCTAATATCAACTCCATCTAACAGTATCCTTCCCTTTTCAGGGTCATATAGCCTCATTATCAACGATGCGATAGTACTCTTCCCGCATCCCGACCTTCCAACAAGTGCTATCGACTTGCCAGGCAAGAGGTGAAGTTGAACACCCTTTATTAAAGGCAAGTCGTTGTAAGAATAGTGAATATTTTCTAAAACTATTTCACCTACTGGCCTCTTTTTAGGCTTTAAACCACCTGAAAGTTAAAGCATATATTAAAAAAGTTATGCTGAGTAATATAAAAATTGTTGACTATAAGTTTATTGGTCTATAGGTTACGGTTGTTACATTAGAATAAAACAACGTTACATATTTAACCATAGCATGACAGATTGTATACAAAATGCATTGAATACTAACCTGAGACGGGAATTGCTGGTTGCCTATCAATAATCTCCCATAGCCTCGTAGCAGCGCCCATTCCCTTGTTCAGCTCTGTGTAAAAACTACTAAGGCCTCCGATACTGATGCCCACGTATGCGGCATAGAGAAGAAAAGAAGTCAAGTTGCCGACAGTCAGCTGTTCGGTGGCTACCATCCCCCCTCCGTAGTACAGAACGAGGATTATTATTGTGTTCCCTGCTAGTCCAGTCTGTGGTTAGAATTTGATAACATTTAAAAAAAGTACAACATAAATTAATAAAACCTTAAATTAAACCTACTTTGTATTAATTTATTATTATTATAGCTGATGCAGCTATAGTGGTAGGCAAATTCAGCGGAATATATTCCTTTAAATAACATGATCTAATCCAAATCCATACTAATCTATACATACAATCTATATCGTCATTCATATGCGACGAATATAATATTATGTTTAATAATAACTCAGACATGAAGAGATGACAGATGGGAATACATATTATAAAGGCGAGTTTGTCACGCTTTCACAGCTAAACTGCTTAAACGAGTTTGATGAAACTTGGTATGGGGTAAGCTTGGTCCCTAATAAAGGAAATAGGCTACTTTATTCCGGGATAACCATCACCCATGCGGGCGGAGCCACGAGCAACAGCTAGTAGGTATCTTATAAATTCATAAAATAAACATAACAAAAAAATATTATCTATATCTATAATCCCGTATTGATTGTGATAATGATTATTACATAAACTATATCTCAAATACTATAGTTGAATAATTGTATATGCAGATGGTATTTTTTGTTTAAGTGCCTATGGTACAGTCTTATTTACATCTACCTATACCTCTACATACAATAAAGTTCCCTGCTGCGTCTGTCTGTCTGTCTGTCTGAACGCCATAGACTCAAAAGTTACAAAAGAATTGTGTTTAATTCAATATATTTTGTCTAACCGTGCGAAGCAAGGCGGATCGCAAGTTTCGAAATAATTTCGTCAAGTAACTATGTTATTAGAACTAGAATAGATATTTGATATTATTATTTACAACCAATTTGGAATATTCCTATTTGTATCTATCTTAATTTATTGTAACTTTGCCAAGAAAAATATCTTACCAATCCATAGAAACTGCCAACAGCAAGAGACTCTTTGTACGCCAATTTCAATAAATTCTCAATTCTCTGTCCATATGTCTCACACTCTCTCTGCTCCTTACTAAATGCTTTGACAGTCTTTATGTTTGAAATCTTCTCTTCTGCTAACTATAAACATAAAACTTACATTATTAGCCATACTAATTATTATAAATGCGAAAGTATCTGTGTATGTCGGTCTGTTACAATTTCATAGCTAAACCATAGATTTTGATAAAACTTGATATGGGATAAATTTGGATCCTAAGAAAATACTACATTTTGCCGATAGAACTTACGTATAATACTAACGAAAATATTCATGATTCAGAAACCATGTGTTACTAATTATGTAAACACAATTTTTAAAATGAGTGAAAAACGGATATTTAGTGTGAAAATAATTTTGGTGTAAAAAAGTACTTGTAGATACTTAAAGTTACAATGCTTATTGTAGTTATAAAACCTTTAATAAACTTATTGATATCCCCAATGACTACTTTAAAAAACAATCGATAATGATATTTTTTACAAATACTGTTTAATGTATTTATTATAAAGGTTTATAAACATCAAATATATTATAACAGCCAATCTAGAACATAAGAAAGTTATATTGAATTGTGGCATTGAATTTACAAAAAGTGTGGATGTAATACCTCACTAGTTTCAGCTAATGAATCCTGTAATTGCCTCGTAATGCCGCGCACGAATCGTCCGTATATAACCGCCAACATTGACACAGGTGGTACCACGCACAGTCCAATAAGTGCCAGCGACGGAGACATGTAGAACTGAACAAATATTGACATTATTATATAATTAGATTGCATTAAATTTCATTGGGAATAATTTTAATTTGCGATATAACTTTTTGATGAAATGTTTCACACTGTAAAAAAATGTTCTAACTTGAGAAGTTATGGTTAAGCAATGCTTGCTGAGATTATTTCATGGATGGGTGACCATTTTTTCATAATGGTCACCCATTAATAAAAACAAGTGGTTGTTCATAAATATTAACCAGTAGGTATAAGTATCAATTTCTTCAAAATAAAATACAATTACAATAATATTTTCCATAAAGATAAGCTATTCAAAAGGCCACTTGTTATCACAATGACTTGTCACCAAACCAAAGTGGATAGCAATCTAAACTACTGCTGTAGGAGTATTTCATATTCATATCAGTTAATTTTAAACAAGCTCAGGCTTGTTAAAACATATTACTTCAATAAATACACTTGAAAGTATAGAAACAACCTTCAAAGTTGCTCAATAATACAAGTGTATTATTTTGATAATTTCCATATCCAATGGTATTTTTTTTTACATTGGCTTTACATAATTAAGTCTTAAAAGTCATCTTTTCTTTTACCATCATCCCTGTCCCAGCACCAACCATAAACAAGGATCTCAGACCATCACTAAGGTTCTGACTTAGGTTACGGCCAACCAGCTGTGCATCTGCCGACAACCTATTGACTAGTTCACCAGTTGATGTTCTACCAAACCAGGCAGGTTCCTGGCGCATTATACCACTATACACTTGCCTCCGTAGTGCTTGAGTCATTCTTTGACCTAAAAAGATAACACAATTTTGTTATTGATGTTAATATCAATGTTCAAGTTTATTTAATATATGAATTAAATTTTAAGCCTTAAAAGTTTTCAGTTTAAATGATTTTCACTATTAGATTCAAAGATTTAGAAAATTTTGCACTTTGTCTTTTATTTGAAATAGTATGTATTACATTAAAAGAAATGTAAATGAAAAAAATTATGTTATTCTTATAAGTTTCACATTAGTATTACCTGATATAGACATTAAATAGACTCTGCCAAAGTTACAGAGCCCTCCAACCAAAAATACTCCACACAGCATAAGACATAGAGTGTCTAGCTTGGCTCGAGCAGTGGCCAAGTCAGTTGTACTGCTGTATATAATGTCTAGAACTTGGCCCAAAGAAAATGGTATAGCCATAGTCACACTTGATGATACAATAAGAAATCCGATAGCACCTGCAATCGAAATAATATTTTTATGTTGAATTTGAAGTAATGAGGATAAGTTGAGAGAGGGCATTAAATCACCTGTTAGAGTCCATTTTTCTGGTTTAGCTAATTCAAATAGTCGTTTCAATTCTGATGTCTTTAATTTGACATTGATCTTTTTCGAAGAATTTAGTGTTTTTTTTTCTTTTAGCGAATCTACGATTTGTTCCTTCTCTTTTGGTTGGTCCACTTGGCTTGTATAACATCGTAGTTTCACATTGAACAGTCCGTTTCTGTTATAGAAGTTCCTTTTATAATAATTTAGTAGATCTGGCACCTTGTAACGAGAGTTTAACCTGGATCCACATTGATGACACAAATAAGCTTTGTTCGAAATATTAAACAAAAGATATTGCCGCCGAGTCATTTTTAGTTCAATACTATTGTAAATTAATCTTTGTAACATTTTTAATTTTTTTTTTACTTTCCAACTTTTTTCTGACAAAAAAAATCACATCATCTTTCCGTAAACATGATAACTGTCTATTTTGACGTTTCATTGAGTGTTGTCAATTTGTCAAAGAGTGTTTATGTCTATGACCAAAATACTGCACACTTTTTGAACTTAGCGTTTTGAATATTAAAAACTGACAAAACCCTAAAACCGTAGATAATAATTATTGTTATTTGAAAACTAGATCTCAAAGAAAAACTTACTTAAGTTTGTTGTATATAATATACTTTGTAACTCATTTTTATTTAAAAATAAATGTTTATGCTTTTAAAATGGAACTATATTATATTAATTAAAATAACATATTATAGTTCTCCTTTTACACTAAACTAATTAGGTGTTTATTTTAGAAATTTTACCATAATGACTATATAAGTCATTATGGTAAAATTTCTAAAATAAACACCTTTTTTGATATTTTTGATTTCATTCTGCAATGGAAGTCATTTTATAAAAGTAACATTGGTTTGAATAAATTGATGTCGATAAGGTCGTGACTACTGCACCAGCTTTATAACATAATGTTGTTAGAAAACATAAATCAGGGAATGTCGTCTACTTAGATAAAGTACCTAGTCTCCTAGCTTGTTCAACTGTTTTTATTCGGCACAACATTTAGGCCACACCCCTGATTTATGTTTTCTAGCAATGTTACGTTCAAAAACTGCCATGGTAGACCGGGCTTTATTTTTAGAAAAATACCAGGTAATCGAACTCGCGCGTGGACACCATCGTTGTACATCACGATACGAACGATATACATTTTTAATTCCATATAATCACGTTACGTTTAAACCGTTTACCTAGTTACCAAGACAAACGGATAACCAGACTGCGGATACATGGTAATAAGTTTCGGTTGGTAACATACAAGCACAGAAACCCTAAACATATTATTGCTATGTGATAACAAGATTATTTTGTTTAAACAATCTATCATTATCTCACTATCGCTACATATTTATAGAGCCTAATAGGGGTACAGAAGTCCTTTGCAAAATACCTTGACCAATAACTCAACATCCTAACTGGACGAGGTTAATAATAGAAAAAAAAAACAACTTGGTTCTCATTTGTTTATTATTATAATATATTATTAGGTATATCCAATAATGTACATACATTATAAGAGCCTTCAAATCTTGGTGTAGCCAACAAAAAAATAATATAACATGGTCACGAAATACATAATATTTTTTTTAATTTCATAGTTCTACATAGCTATTAACTAAATACATCAACAAAATGTGTTTTACTTGGAATCTAGGTAGGTACATGAAGTGCAATCTAAACTGATAGCATATTGTACCCTAAACACCTGTATCACTGTTCTTGTTGCCTTGTTGTAATGAAAATGAGGGCTTTCAGGTTTTATAGTCTCGCATGTGTTCTTCTGTAAATTCCCACCAATAACGGGGTGTTTATTTTTTATTACCGCTAATCATGAGCTCTCTCATTAGTGGCAAATGTCAGATAGACAACATGCGAGACCTAGCGGGTAAATTTAATCGCGAAAACCCTCATTGCAACTTAAGTCTTCTTTCCATTACACCATTAGTTCTATTGCTTGACAGACAGTAAAAACACTAGTTACTTGAAGTGTAGGTAGAAGTATTTTTTGAGCCTATGCAGGAGGCCTATGTTTAATTTATCATACTGTAGACTACTGAATACTCCACGATTTCAAACTATGAAACCGAACTATTGTTTCGAAGGATGTTTTTGCAATACCTAGCTATATATTTTGTATAATATATGTACTAATAAGATATAGCTGCACATTACATGCATTGACAACAATTAGATGTTCCAAAACTAACATTGGTCCTAGGACATAATCTTTTCTTATTACTTTTATATACCAAGACATAAGTTAAATTTATTAATCTACTTTAGTTTTAGTTTATACATCTTCTACGTAAATAATAATAATAACTGGGATCACGATTAATAGACATCAAATACTTTCTTTAAGTACTAACCTAAACCATTAATATTTTTATTTTCCTAATGGCACAGAGAATAAATATATTTAGAACTATATTTGCCGCCATCGTGTTTGAAATGATAATAACGATAAAATCATTTCATCAAATCATACTAACAGTGGAATTGAAAGATGAGATTTTTTTTTCTTAATTGTCTTATTTTTTTTATAAATTTCTGTTAACTGATACTTTCTTAAATAGAAATTAATTAAAATAACAAAATAAATAAATCGGCCTATATCTCATATATTCTATTTTAAATGCAAATAAAAAAAATGTGCCCTCTGCACAATTTCAACATAAAATTAAAGGATGATATTATATTTCTATTCTAACATAAATAATTCTAGTATTTAACTTAGGTTAATTAATATAATAGACGAGAAAACTATAATCTGTAATAATATAGCCAAACAAAATAAACAAAATTAATTTAACTAAAATTGTTAACTCATCGGTATATTCAAAGCTTAATAATTAGAAATGATATCTTAAATAAGCTCATATTGCACTGAAATGTGTTACAACTATATCCCGGACATATTTGCAGGGATAACAAAATACTGGCAGTACAATATTGATATTAATATATTATTTTTCATATATGTATATCTTTGTCATGGGTCTATAATAACGATAAATATGTTTACTGTGTGTAGTATACTTTGTAGTACAGCGTTTTGGATCGCCATAGGCTGTAGGTATTATCGAATTTCAGTATGTATACGCCTTCTCCTGGGTATGCGTGAGAACCGGCGTACACCTAAAAAAATAGACAAACATATTTTATATTTATAGAAACAACATAATCGCAAATAAAATAACAGAAAGGGTACGAAACTATGAAGTTAGTAGAAAATACCTATCTTATATGTTTTAATAACTGCTATTTACGCTGCATAAAATAGGCCAGGGGAATCAGACCTTAAACACGATTGAAAGAGATTTATGTTTTTCGAGTGAAGTTTTTTTCATTAACATGCTCTGTAGCTTAAACAGCTTCATGGATTTTAGCTTGAGAGGTGTCGTTAGATCTCAATTGTGAGAGCGACACCGGTTCTACCGAAATAATAAAAAAAGTAAAATATGTGATTTTTCGAGCTATTCTAAATTGATTTGCTGTAAATTGTCCTAGCGCGTAATAGGTAAGACCAAGAACGACCGATAATAAAAAAGAGATTTATGGTTTATGTACCTCGGTGTGGCAGTCTCGTCGGTAAGTTGGCACCACCTGGCTGAGTAGCGGCCGCGTCGTAGAAGTAGGAACCCGTTTTTGACTCGGTTTTTCTTCACCCATCTCTAGATCACCGCGAGTCCCATGAATCGTGTATTCGTGGAATTGACCTGTAAATTTATGGGATTTCTCTTTATATAACATGTTGCAGTAAAGAGACTTAGTTAATATTCATAAAATATATGATCAGTTCAGAGGTATTTAAAAAGTATAAGTAATTAATAATTACTTATAATTGTTTATATTATTTAAGTATAGTTAAATAATATAAACAAATTGTATATCGATGTATGCATAAATTAAACTATGACTTAATGGTTCTTGGAAAGAAAGTATCTAATATCTAATCTAATAAGTACCTAGTATCTATTAATATTGGTGTAAAGATAAAAAAAAAAAAAAGAAAACAATCAAACCGTGAAAACGGTTTTGTGGGGCAAATATAGTATATTTAAATAACTCTGTAAAGGTAATTAAATAAATAAATAATGCTAATTTTATAGACCTGCTAACTGATCTGTGATATGAATAGCTAAGGCTGGAAGAATAGGTTTTCTACAGGTAATACAATACCCGCTTGGGTTCAGGCTTCTTTGTTTAAAAAACTACAATATCAATAATTACCATCAACAGGATATTCATCTTCTTCAATTTCTTCTTCCTCTTCCTCATCACTCTCGGCGACGTGTACTGTGACGTCAGAGGTCGGTGACTTGCACCACTCGAAGAATAGACCGAAACCTAGAATAACAATAGCATGAGTCATTAACGACAATGTCTAAACAAATACTGTCTAAAGAAAACAAAAGGAAAATAGTTTCGAGTAACTAGTTACAATGTTAGATTCTATGTACAATGTAACATACAAAAAAGTATCTGTAAAAAGTGCTGTGATTGGTTATTCGTGTTTTGATTGAAAATATTAAATTGAACAGCGTCTAAAAACCAGGGATACTAATGTGTAACGACGCAATCTATTATAATAAAAAACGTTAAATACGTACTTCTTTTTGAAACTGATGGTAAGATTTTTTTTTGCGGATAGGATTTGTATGATACATTACCTATATCATAGTTATCGGTAGCGAACTCCCAGCAAAGGCTCCTAGCCCGCGGGTGAGTGGGGACCCTGACGGTGACAGTTTCGCCGTGTCCTACCGTCAGCTGGCCCCCGTTGACGCGTGCCGTCTCCTTGAACGTGGCCAGGTCGCCGCGCGTCCACATGCGAACTTCGTCTACCATGGGAAAACCATCTAGAATCAATTAGCATTTTAGTATCTAAGCTTAAAGGAGTTTAAGTTTTTCGTTGACACCTAGATTGTGTATACTGCTTTAAGATGTCCCATCGCCGGAAGATGTTCTGTGAAACTGATAGTGGCCATTATTGGAAAAGACTAGGAACTTTAAGCAGGAAAGGGATTTAGGAATGTCAAGCTCAGGTACTTATATCTCCGGTTTCTAAAAGACTGATCAACACAAAAAAGAAATATTGCTGTAATTGGTTATTAGTCTTTTGTTCAACCAATCACAGTCGTTATCAGTAGATTTGACAACAGAATAAATTGATCAGCCTTTCAGAAACCTATGCCTATGTTAGATACTAGTTACTAATAAAACGTCCTTTATAAGAAAGGTGCATGTTCCTACAATAAGATGTTGTTCTTTCAGTCTTTTTATACATTTATTAACCTAACGTCTTATTTCTTATCGTGTTTTTGATATATTCAATTAGGACACTTTAAGTCAGGGGTTCCCAAACTTATTTTGTCTACTGCCCACTTTGAGAATAAATTATATTTTAGCGTCCACATTTTTTCACCTACTTAAAAACCACTATAACTTCAAATTAAATTTATTATTGTAAGCTATATTAGCGGAGATTCGATTTTATTTCTGGGTCTCTTAGCGCCCCCCTTTAGGCCTGCAGCGCCCACAAGGAGGCGTTATCGCCCACTTTGGGAAAGGCTGCTTTAAGTGATACAAATTGTTAAAATAAGATTGATTGATATCACTATCACTATGTTGCCTATAAGGTGAGTAAGGCAGGTTGTATACAAAGATAATGCCTAATGACAGAAACATGTTTTATGAATTATTAAGAATAGACTTAGTAATAACAAACACATTAACTATTTTTTATACTTTTGCTATAAGAGAAATTATAATAAAAACTAGCTGTTTCCCGCGGCTATCCCCGCGAGTATGTCGTTTATCCTACAGCTTTTCTCAGGCTCTAAACTATCTGTGTTATCTATTTCATTTAAATCGGTTCAGTAGTTTTGGCGTGAAAGCGCCACAGACAGACACTTATAATATTACAGTAAGCATTAAAATAATACCTTCATCATCTGAGTTGTCTTCTACTCTTGGCTCTTCTATGTAGTCATTTGTTTCAGTCTTCTGTACCGTCTGCATAGACCTGCCACAATAATAATAATAATTATGATATTTCAATACACACAGTAATTAAGGATGCCAAAGTACGAAGCCTGGTTGAACAATGTTTAAAGAGAACAATACTAAATAAAATGACAAATATTTGAGTAATCCAGAAATGCTTGTTCCAAGTCTGGGTGTTCTTTGTGCATGTGATTTGAATGTTTGTAAAAGACCCTGCGACAGCAGGATTAAATTATTTAGTGCTTTTTGAAATAATAACTTAATAACATTGGATTTTCTAAATTTTACTATGTGATACATATACATACAGTTTGTTACAATGCTATCAGCTACATAATGAACCTGATTCTTAGAACTACTTTGCAATATATACAGCATATTATTATCAACCTTGTTTTATTTACATGATAGAATATCTATTGTGTCTTAAGATAGAATATCCTTTGTGTCTAACAATATAGCAAGAACTTACTTATTATCCATTAGTGGAGCCACCTCAGTTTCATTTAGATTGCAATCAGTCACAGTTCCATCTGAAGCCTCTTTCTCATTTGTATTATGTGAATTCTCATTCTCTTTGTCCTCTGTTGTGTCCTTTATGTTGGAGTTAGCCAGTCTTTTGTCAACAGCCAGCTGCTGAATGTACTGCTGGTAGTGCTGGTCTTGAAGTTGACGTATGAGTATGGCCTGCTGGTCGAAGTTCCCTGGATATTGCTGTTGGGCGTACTGTAGGAACTGTTCATATGTTTGGCCGTTGAGTGCATCTTTTATTCTTTGCCTGGAAAGTAAATACATTCTATATATTATAAAGAATAATTAATATTTTTTGCTGAAGGATAATAGGTATGCAATCACCAACCATCATACCCTTTTAACCAGACCTATTTTATAACTTTTCTAAGCATAAAAAATATTTGTAGATTTATGCTCATAGAATACTGCTTACTAGATATACTGCTCATTTAATTTAATAACCCCTCTTGTCCCACTGCATGGCGAAGGATTCCCTCTCCCTCTTCCTTTTCCAGACACTTCTGTCCTGAGCTAGGATGGGCCAGTCCATTAGGTAGGAGGCAAGTAAGAGTTATGTGGGACCCACGCTGTAGTTGTTTTATCCCACAGCTCGTCTGACATGCAACAGACATGACCGGCCATGTCAAAGAGCATAAAAGGAAATAGCGACACTAGATACAACAGTCACTTGAGTAATTAAGTAACCCTTCTATTAGTTCTTACAATCTGACCTAGATAGTCACTAGTCCAATACACTGTGAGTTATGGCAGCATGGCTTAAGAAATCTAGGCATATTTTCAACATGCACCTGTTCAACATAAACCTGTCAATTATTAATGATATCAAATGTACAGCAGGGACTTTTGGCTAGGTACAGCAAGCTTGTTTTGATTTCTGGTGGGATATACCTATATTAGTGCTAAGAAGGATATTTGCGGCCCTATAGAAATATTGTGTGACTGAAGAAATATTTTGTGAGTGTAATAAAGAAGTAACTTACACTTGCTGCTCTTCTGTCAGTTTATGACTCTGCTGCTTCTGTTTCTCAAGCAGTATTCTGTTCTGTAGTTCCAAGTGTGCCCGTTCCTGTTCTTCTTTCTTTAATCTGTAGGGAAAGTCACATGTTAATAATACCTGTTTTAAATAAATTACAAGAACAAAATGGAACCTCATAACTAAGCTTACTCTTGTTGCTTTTTATCTTCAACATCCTTCTGTATTGCTTCCAGATATGGCTTGAATAGAGGACATAGTCTGAAAAAGAAATGATTAAAAATAAGATGAAATCAAAGTGATAGATTGCTAGGATCAGTGCAAAAAGTAATTACAATCATAATGAACATATGTAAACTTGAATAGCTATAAATCATGTTATCGGAAAATAGCTATGATAGATAAAAAGAGGATCATTTTAGTTAAAACAATGGGACTTTTAGATTATGTTCATTTCATAACAACATTGTTTTTTTTACCTGTCCAAAGTATGCACAAATCCAACCATGGCTTGAATCTGAGACATTTGGCCTAATGCCTGCCAAGCAGCGCGTCTATCTCGTCCAATCACATCCAGAACCCCTAAAGGAGGAGCAGAATTCACATCCAAGGGCCCATGGCCTGTCTGCTGAGTGTATGCAACTAATTTTAATCTATCCTCATAGCTCAGGTGAAGTGCTTTGCCTTCCTTATCTAAAAAGTATAGAATTTTATTAAAAACGTAATCTATAAGCGCATAAACAAGGAAGTTAAGTGTTATATCGTAAACGAATAGGTACAACTACAATCGGCGTAAAACCATCAGATAACTACTTTGATTTTAAGCAGGTCCGAAAGACAATTGAATTTTTAATAGTTGAAGGATATTTCCAACGTTAATAAGTAAACGTATCGGAGATGGGTAATAAACTTGACAAAAATATAATAGAAAAATTACCTTTGAAAAAAGCGAGTCCATGTTTATACACATCTTTTAATGGCAATCCCCATTTTCTTTCTTCGCTTTCTACGATTCCCTGATCAGTTTCAAGACAAACTTTTTCCGGATTTACTTTGTTATTATTTTCTACCTTGTTAGCCATTTTCCAGCCAAATAGAATATTGTGGAGGAAATAAAAAAACTATCGTATTCGAGTTTTGACTACACTTTTTTGACAAATGTCCAAATGATTTGTCAATTGTCTTTGTATCTGTTTAGTTTTAATATTCTCATCTGCACATTATGGCCTTTTTGGTATTGAAAACCTATATTTATCTTGTTATCTAAAACTACAAAACCATAAAGTATTTAATGTACTTCATTACTTTGTGGCTTTGAAATTGTTGAGAAACTAAAAATAGAGGATTTGCTATACATTAGAAAATAAAATCGATGGATCTGCAACTTTTACAAACATATTATGTCTTTATTGTCTGTATCTAATGTCACTGCCCGCAACTAGATCATTAATTGCAATTTTAATGCCATCTATTGCCAAGTAGCTTATACTAAAGCTTATTCCATGAAAAAAGATATAGGGAAAGATAAAATTTCTTGTAAAACAATAAAAAAACTCTAAATGTAAACGAATACATTTTTTATTCATCAAAAAAAAAACTTATTATACCACCGAAGTAACAGTACACTAAATTTCAAATCAATCGGATTTGAAGTACAAATAACTCTTTATTTATCAGAGAATCTCAGGAAGTTAATAAAACCAGTTTGTCAACTGGTTTCCAAGCGATGTTTACTACATAAAAATAACAGTAAAAACGCAATTTTAATATCGGCTAAAGTCAGTAAACAACTACGTTGTAGTAGATCTAGTTGGTAATCGAAGTTAGACGATACGAAATTTGTGTTTTCACAGTGTTTTTCATAAAGAAATTATCTCTTTTGTTGACAACCACCATAGCGAATAACCCTGCTGGTAAACCCTTTTGTCAAGTACGAAATAAGCTGATGATTACCAAACGTCTGAACAGATCTTCATAAATTATATCTATGAATATTCTCGAATACATAATATTTCACCAAAATAACTTTATCATAATCGGTAAGTTCATTTACGAGCTACGATACCACAGACAGACTTAAAGATAGACAGACACGCCAAACATATAACATGTCTTTTTGCCTCAGGGTTAAAAAAACTGTTTAAATGCGAGTCGGACTTACCATCGCACAAAAATATATAACAGTATGTACTTATACTTATTATTTGCTATTAGAGCGGCAACGGAAATATATATAGTAAAAATTTTAACTTTCTACGGTTCATGAGATACAACCCACTGTAAGATAGACGGACGGACGGACTGACAGTGGAGGCTTAGTAATCGGTAATAGGCGTAGACCGACCGAGAATGCTATCTCTGTCTATGGTAATAGGGTTTCGTACTGAACTTAAGTATAACCTGTCAATGCTAAACATACATTATAATTTTTACCTGGAAAATTTGAAATCACTGACATACTGACATGACATTACGCTAAAACACAATTTCAGGCAATTTGACAAGAGAAGAGTTTGTACGTCATACAATTGCATGTTCTCTCAGTCAGTTCATAGAAATAAAGAATAAAAATAGTCACTAACTTGGAACTGTTGTGTAATTTATTTAACAAAAGTGTTCTTTGTCTAAATACTTACGCGTGAAAAATGTGTAAAAATATTAATTACAACAATTTTCAATTGTATACATCCTTACAATATATCTCAGTTATCACCTTGTTTACTCCAGTCTGTTCATAATTTGATTTATTGTAACTTTCATTCGTAAACATGGAAGTAAATCCTTTAAACATATTTTTCGTGAAATCAGACAGCAAAGGTGATAGGCTACTATTCAGGTACCCATATACAACAGATAACAAGGATGAAAGTAAACAGAAAAAAATTGGTCGTCACAATCCTTACGCCATTAATTCTACGGAAGATTTGCTGCAGAATCCTCAGTCGCAGACATCAAATATTTGTAAAGGTTAGTACATAAGTGGGCCATAGGTCTGGTGTCGCAATTATTTAGTTGTACTACTTTCTGGTAAATACCATAACAACACAGTTTATCTATGTAGGTATTACACATGAATTTGTTGACAGAGCTCGTCTATTTATTTTCAATGGGCACTAATCAATGTTTATGTTGCAATCCTCAAAGTTTATCATACTTGTAATTTGTCTAGTTTGTAGGAAACAGTATGTGGTAGTTACTATACTTATCATTATGCATTTTCATCATAAATATATATGCAGTTATTTTTTTGCTATTACTTACTACTATAACTATTATAGTAATGAGTTATAATTGTTTTCTTTTTATGCTACTTTATATAAATGCATATTTATTTCATTTTATAAAAAAAAAATACAGTATAAGTTTACCAACTTTAGCATTATGAAAAGGACATAATTGACAGAGTTCATTTTAATACCACATGGGTTTTATCTGATTCATTTATTCTGTAATACATTGAGAACTCTTGCCCTTTATTATGAGTTACACATGAACTTTTTGCTCAACACTTTTTTACACAACAACTCTTGCTATGATGAAATATTAATACCACTAGGAGAACTACTAACAATGAGATAAGGCAGCTATCCATGAGGTTTAAAAAACATAACACAGCCCAAGTTACCCAAACAAAAGGAATAACATAAAGATAATTTAATATTATTGTATTTTGAGCTTGAACTGGCCCACTACAGGGAAAATGCCTTCTTTTATGGGCTCCATTTTTTTTGACACTTGATGCATGTAACAAGTGGTGCCTTCAATTAGCCAAATCTTAGAAATAATAGAAAAAAAAGATAAACTTAGGTAAAGTACCATATCATCACAATACCAAAATTGTATGTACTTCATGTTTAATGAAAAATTTATTGTTTAATATAATATTAAATTAATAACAAAAAAAAAATAATAAAAAAAATGTTTAATATGAAAAATAAAATGTTTAATTAATATAATAATGTAATATTTTCAGGTCAGTTGAGTGGCTTCACAGATGAAATGTTATCAACTTTGTTTGCTGTAAAAGCTGAACTATGCAACAGGAAGTTTGAGCTGAAGGTCAATGATGTACGGTTTGTGGGACATCCCACATTACTGCCTTATAGAACTAACAAGGATGACACAGCCACCATGATACTTATTAATATTGTGTTTGCACTGCAGGCTTCTGCAAGTCATTCAGTAGGTAAGTGGACATATCATAAATGTTTTGTGTAGGCTAGTATATTGAAAACATTAATTAGTATAAATAATTAATTAATAAATTAACCTGAGCTGCTCTAACTTTTATGCATGAGTATCTTGTAAACAGCAATGTGAAAATAGTGTGTTGGGATTTTATTAATATAATTTACTTAATCTCTTGTATTATTTTCAGTTAAATGTTACTATGATTTAAGCAAAAGACTGGGAAAGGCATTGAGACATGAAGAAAAAAGGTGTTCATATTTAACTGAGGAAATGAAAATTATGGTAAAATTTTTAAACTTTTTTGTTAACACCATTAGAAACTTAGTATCACAGGGCCGGATACATGGCTGTATGCACATAAAACTTATTAACATATCTAAGGCTATGATAGATAGACTCTTATTATTATATTATTATAACTCTAATTATAGTTATTACTCTCTCTCACAGATTGATAACACCAATCTACTATTAGCTTTATTTAGCTTTATTATACATAATACATGTTAATTTGTATCAATACAGGTCTTAAAAAGAATTGAACTTTCAGTTGGCAGCTCATGATGAAGTTTCAGCTTTAGACAGTGAAATAAATGGGGACAATGATGATGAGGAGGACAATCTCCGTCACTCAGTCAGTTCAGCCACCTATAGCAGTGAAAATGGAGTCGAAACCACACCTAAGTCAGCATTCCATATCATACTGCAACGGAGTTCATTAGCTAGATCAATGAAGGCTGTGTTTGAAGAACTTAGCAGTACTGGTTAGTTGCTATCTTTTTTTCTATATGGATGATTGGCATGTGCAATTGAATACCCTTAATTTTACTTAAGTAGATATACACAAAACCATACAAAATTAATCATGATTTATGATAGGTAATTGTACTTTCACATGTCTTAATGTGTTTTATGTATTTATTTGTTATTTTATTTACTAATTTTCAACCTTAACTTAACTTTTAACAGGCAAAGGCCTCCCATACCTTATTCTAAGTGTTTTTATGATCGTTATTGTGTATCAAAAGTTGGTAATATTAATTTTATTTTACTTTCTGACAGGGATCGTACAAGTTCGTATAAACAAGTGGGTGCTACTGTCATTCTGTTTACCACATAAAGCTCACCAAATACACAATAGAGGTTTAATTATTGAGCCAGAAACTATAGACAAGTGCTTACAGAAACTCAGGCCTTACCATGGGATATTGCTTATGGTATGTATTTATTTCTGTTATATTATGTATAAAAATTATACTTGTCTTTAAATTAATCATAGGTTTTTACTTTATCTAAACATCTTAATCTTTGAATAACTTCTATTTGGCTTCTGTATTATGTAAATAATTTATTTTATAGGTGAATCCAAATGATTTGCTAGCTTCAATACCTTTAGACAGCAGTTCGGCACTACTAAGACTGATAAAACTGTACAGCCCACTGAAAAGTCTACAGACACTCGCAATTGAAGCTGATTTGACCTTAAAACAGGTAAGTTTTGATTCTAAGTATACATCAGTTAAATTGTAAGTTCTAGGCAGATTATAAAGATACAGAAGATCAAATTTGTACTATACTTAGACCATAATAATTATATTCTATACTACCATTTTCTTTCTTGCTGTTCTAACACCTACTTAGAGCGGAAAAACAGTCCTGAAAACAATGAAAGCAGCTTTACTGGTGAAAGTGTAGCTTCTAAGTCAAGAAGGGTATTTTATAAGTTGCATGAGCATAGAGATTATTATAATATGTGCTTACTACTTATAAGTACATAGAAGTGGTTAAGGTTAGGTTGCAAATAATGATGACGGAAATATGTTGTTAATTGTAATATCACACATTGACATCAAGTTCGTTCGTCGGTTAATATCGGACTTTTCGAGGTATTGTATAACCCAATTTACGAATGGTTTCTTTTTCAGGTTTCCCAGCTAACAGGGCACTTAGTATACTGGGCCAAGGCGACTGTGATATACCCGCTGTGCGAGAGTAACGTGTACGTCGTCGCGCCGGGCGCTAACGTGCACATACACTCGCCGTTAGTCGAGGAGTTTGCTAAGGAGTTCCCTAACTTATGTTTATTACAGGTTTGTAGTGCATTGTAATAAGTACATTTTTGCATTTGTTGTTATGGAAAGAGTTGCAGAACCTTAATTTATGTTCTTAATTTTAGACATTCCATACTCGGTAGCCAGTACACTCAGTACTATTTTTGAACACTGTAACGTTAAAAAGTCCCTACACCCTGATCGGTAACGAAGTATCAGTAAATAATTTTATTATTGACTAGCCCAATCCCAGTACACACAATATGGTTGGTGGTTTTGTGTCAGATGCTGAGCGAGTTCTCGCTGCCGGCCCCGCTGTGGTACGTGTCGCGCGCGTGCGGCGGCGGCGGCGGGGGCGCGCGCCTGGCGCGCTGCGTGGCCTGGCTGCTGCGTCGCCGCCTGCTGCTGCAGCTGCACACCTACGTGCAGTTCAACTCGCCGCACTGGGGACGGGACCCAGGTACTAAATCACATGTGTTCACGCTGTGGTAGGTGACGCGTGCGTGGCCTGGGTAAAAATTGTAGGTTGAATTTTTACCCACAAGTGACGTCACAAGCCCCTTCTCTTAAACTTTAAAACTTTGAACTCTGTAATTTTTTATTGATTTGATAAAAAATAAGAGATTTTTTTGATGTATCTGGCGGAGTAAATGGATATTTCCTTTTTATACCCAGTACGCACCCCTATTGAGCAGTTCGTCGTATGACTCGCCGCTCATGCGATATAATTTTGACACCTACTGAAGTAAATATAAAAATCCATTGTTTTATCGTTTACAGATGGCAAAGAATACTACTGCGAGAAACACGATGTATTCAACCAGTCATGTAGCGTGTCATTCTCGTCTCTCAACCAGATGCAACTTAACGTGCCTGAGCCAGTAGAACCCAGAGAAAACGTAAACATTTTTCCCGACTCCGACGAAGATTATCCGACAGAAAACAATCTTAACCAAACAGACTTCTCACACACGAAGCCGATAGTCATAGAATCCGAACACAACAAATACGACAAATTCAGAGAAAGTGATTCAGCGAACCATTCCTTCGACGACGGTGTAGATGTGGTCGACGGGATGAAACAAGTTACAAATGGTTGCGATTACGATACCAAAGCTGATAAAGTACAGAAGAAAATACAAGGGAATTCAGTTGATAGTGGAATATCGAGTAATATGAACGGTACTAATAATGTTAACGGTGTAAGTAATGGAGAAATCACTGAGAATGGTCATACAGAACTATCCAAGGCGGAAGTAGAGAAATTGGATACAGATAAGAAAAGTTTGCCTTCAAGGTTATCAGACCTTTCTTTGAAAGATAGTGAGGCTACGTTGACCAAAGACACGAGCAGTGATGAAGACAAATTTGAGACTGATCAGGACATCTCACCGCGACTGAAGACTAACGGAATGGTGAATGGGACTGATAAGAAGAATGGAGTGTCTTTAAATTTGAAATTACAGAGTGAAATGAGGTATGCATACATTTTTTTTTATAAAGATTCTCAACAAAATTGCCTATCAAAAAATTCTTGCTTTAATTATTTTGCAACTACTAACTTCAGCGTCATTTGATCAAATTCTTGTGTTGTCATCAATAAACACTGCTTGCAAGATCAAGTTTAGAAAAAAATGTTTAATTTTAATTTATTATTTTTTCAGTTTTCAACCGCCTACAGTTTGGAACGTGCCAGCTAGTTGTGACGTGGTAGACGCGTGTCGTATACCCAACGAGCCTCCAACGACCGAGTCTCTCTTAGACACGTTCACTTCAGAGGAACGAGCTGCTTTAGCGACAGTGCCCGCGTCTAAGAACACTGACGACCTGTTATTACTCGCTCAGCTTCATAAAAAAGGTTAGTTCGGTTTTTTTATCTGGATTTTTGTATTAACGACTAATATATTAATTATGAAAAGTACTTTTGTGATAATTTCGTTAATTTTATTAAGTTATAATAAAATATAGGAAGGCTTTATTTCGAAGTAATGGTTTTAGAAAATATGTAATTTGTCTTTGCTTTTGTAAGGGACAACTAACAAACCATTATGGCAGCTTCCGGTTTCAATGATGTAGATCTTTTCCTAATTCCGATTCAGGTAAACATGTTACAACGTTCCATGCAATGATGATGCCTATCTGGCAACTAAGAAATCGTTATATTATGTCAAAACATTAAATTGAAATTCTAACTATTTCAGGCTACTTCCGTGGAGAACAGCATTTAGAGGAAATAATGTTTATGGAGAATGTGAGCCGGTCGCAGCTGATGCAGCTTCTAGACAAGTTCAAAGATGTCCTCATCACTTTCGAGACAGAAGACCCGGCCGTCGCCATGTTGTATCCCTACCAATAACTTAAAAGTCCATCAAACATTCGTAGCTAAAGTATAATTATCAATCTAATTTAAAATTGTGATAGTTTTCCTGTAAATTTAAAACCTATTAATTTTTTTATGCCTGTGTTTCCCTGTATAAGAGTAGCATATTTGAGTGGCACGTGTCAGTAGTACCACTTAGTGTTACCACTAGCAAAAATCTGCTCCAAATGACTACCAGTATTTCGAAACAAAAATTTTATGTGTGAATTTTCTAGAAAAAAATATTCTAGTGCTTGTACATAATAGCTAAGCATGGTGCTGTTTAACTTAATTTGATCGATTAAGTACACACAAGAGGAGACACTATTTTAAACAAAAGTTATATAGTCATTAGAAAAATTATAGTTTTTAGGCCATGGTTTCAAGTCATTGTAATAATACAGACTCTTTACAATTTGACTAATCGATTGAACTTTATCATCACAAATTTTGAATTTTAATTAAATTAAATTTATTTGCCACTAATCACACAAAACACAAAAAACGCTAGGTGTTTCTAGAATATGAAACAAAATCGATTGCTTAACAAATATGCTATAAAATGCAGTTTTGAACAATTTTATATGATGGTGCCTTTAAACACAACCTACAGTTCATTCAGGAATGTTTTTCTGTAAGTAGGATTTTAATGCTAAATGTAACATAATAATTAATGATGTATTTATTGTATTAGAATATAAAAAAATAAATATTGGATTAAAGTTTTTATGAATAACGTGGTATTTGTGTGTTGACATATTGCATATTTAATTAACTTTAATTTTTATATATGTTCCGTCTTTTTTTGTATTTGCTCTTTACAATATTTCAGTATTTAATAAGCTCTCTAAATATGCTACAATAGCTACAAATTAAACCTACGTAGAAATAACTGCCAATTTTTTTTTCAATCCTAGAATAAAATGCCATCTAATGTTTTAACTAATTGACTGTTCCTGAATTTAAAAAAAAATCACCTAGTTTACCTATTTATACGTAATTTAATTATGTTTAGTAATTAATTGGTTCTCCTATTTTTATAAATAGGGTTTATATCATTTAATCAATATATTCTTAATTCTTAATAAACATGATCTATTTATCTATCTATCCTATCTCAATAATTTTCTGAAATATCCCCTACATTACAAACACAGCTTAAAAATTTCTCAATACATACACTAATATTAACTATATAGATACTGCAACTTTCTATTGTTTCCATTTGTTTTTAACTGTGATAAATTAATTTCCATCAAACATTTTGTATTTATTATACGAAATATATAAACTGATTTTTGTTTTCATTATAATTTATAATCAATATTTATAAAGCAGTTCCAGGTTGAGATCCAAACTCTATAAGCATTGTTATTGAAGCGACGACTTTCTAAAACTAAATCGTAATAACGCATTTTCAATAGAATAGCACTGCATGGTTAAAAAACGGAAGACGTGTGTTTTATATGTAATAGGTACTAAATGCCTGGCAAGTAGGTACATACCAAATTATGACAAAGGAACAACATTAGATGAAAGTTAATATTAATTGTTGGCTGCTATGTTATCCCTACTAATTTTATAAATGCGCAAAACTACTAAACTAATATATATACTACTAACTATCTGTGTACCAAATTTCATTTAAATCGGTGTAGTTTTTGGCGTGATAGCGCGATAGACAGACAGAGTTACTTTATATATATATTTTAAAGCCTGAAAAAGGACATAAGCTAGGTTTTGCCGCGGTGACCGACATCCACGCGGGTGGAGTCGCGGGAAACAGCTAGTGTTAGTATATAATGTTTTCAGATTCTATCTTAATTCCATTTTTCGCCAAGAGTGCGACGGTTCTCTCTCCGCACAGACTGAAGGAGTTATCACCAAGCATGTACATCACCTACAGTTATGGGGAGTCTTCGGACTTGTCGGTAGTATCTACGTCTTTCTAATGAAACGACAACTACTGTCGGGCTTTGTAAATTAAATATGAAGGAATTTTTATTTTAATTTTGCTGTCCATAATATTTTATAAGGCAACAATGCGACACAACTGTCAACTAAATTTTTAGAACATTTTCAGAGCTGTCAACAGAACAATCAACATCACGTCATTGTCGAATGTCAGTTGTGTATGTGCAATCGTGAAATTGTTATTGTTTTTTTCTATTGTGTTGTTTGTAAAATCGAATTAAAAATGAAAAATTTCCCCGTGTTCGTGTTTCCAGTTTCATTGGAATTCTATTTGAATGCACGTCACACTCATAAACAATTACTGACTGTGTACAATCCATACGATTTCTCTGTTAATTTTAAAGGTAATGTGAGAATCTACGACGTGTCGTAATTGTCTTATAGAGTTTTTTGTGTACAGTACTATGTTTTTTGCAGTACTATGTACGTCTCCAAACAAGTTTACAGTGATCGACCCGGAGGGTGTGATCGCTCCTCAAAGTTGCATCGACATTGTAGTACGTTACACACAACCATCTGTTTCACACTGCGATACAGTCGAAAAGTTTAGGATAACAATGTATGACAAAAACACCCAGCAGGTACGAACCTACACAACCGTTTCTGTGTCATATACATATTTATACAAATTGATCCATTCTTGCTAATGTTTGTTTAATGAATATTTGAGTATTAATGTAGGTACAAGTGGCAAATGTTTATGGCATAAAATTATTCAAACGACCTACATTTTATAGTTGCTTTTACTCTGAATTTCCAGGCACTGGGTAAAAGAGATATATTAACAAAACTTATAGAAGGAGAACCTTCAAATACAAACCAAGAGAGTTTAGGAGATAGTTTCCATCCATTGGTAGCAAGAGCAGCACCTGTGAGGCCTGTTGATGATCATTCCCGAGTTACACCTTGCCAACATCCCACTCATCACAGGTTAGTTCTCAAGACAATATAAAACCTATTTTCAAATATAAATAAATTATGAGATTAGTAATTAGTTCAGATACTTCTATAAAAGTTACTGAATATACTTGTAGTCTAACCTACATTTTACAAATTGTCCCAGAGTTTACTGACCTGGTTCTAAAACCTACTGATTTAGGTCATGTTATTATATTATAGTAAAAATATAAACTACTTACTTATTTGTTATTAAACAGGAAACATTAAGCTGATAGGAACTAACCTTTCCTACTATTATACTTGATAATGTATTTATAAACAAACAATATGTTTAAACACATTTTTACATCATTAATTTTATGAATAAAAAGTTTAAGGAGTCTGATAATGAAATGTTTGTGACTTTGTTTTAAGATAAACAATAATTTTTATTTTATAAAACTGTTTATCTTATAAAAGTGACTTTTTTATAAGATAAACGCTTTAAACATAAACAATAATATTTATCTAACCAGTCTTAAGGTAATCAAAATTTGATAAAGATTTTAAACTATCTTAATCAATTTCATCACCTTTAATTATCACATTTGTTATACATAAACAAAATAGGCATGTATATATTGTTTTAGATTTTTCTGAATTGTAAGAGAAGTACTTACCTAATATTCATCAAGGTGTCTCTTTGTTGAATATTAAGTAAGTACCTACTAAAATATATCATATAATATTAATATATTATTGTAAATTGTTTGATTACAGAGACCAGCAACCAGTTAATGTGGTCGCAGTAGCAGTCAGTATATGTTGCATTGCAGCTCTACTGCTCCCAACACAGCCTGAACAAGTAGTTAAGTCCCAATGGCCTGATTGGCTCCACATTGGTTCCAACCTCAAACTCGTATTCTCTTTCGTTCTTGGTCTAGTATGTATGCTGGTTTTAAGACCGTAAAGATTACAATTTGTTAATAAGATCATATGTACTATGAAATTTTATTGCTATATATGTAGTTTTGTTCAATTTAAATCCTCCGTCAATAGAAGGTAAACAGTTTATTTCGTTGGTTGGCATATAGCAAAATATTTGTAGTAGAGTAGAACAGCACTTCCAAATGTCTATTTATTTTGTCACATACATATAAATAATTGTTACTAATTTGTAGCAATAAAAATCCATGGTATTCATATTAAATATCTATTTAAGATTATTTATAAACCATGACCAACATTGTATAAAATGAAATAAAAATGTTATGTATTTGTACCTGCAAAATAGATGTAAAAACAATATGATCTGGTTGATTGTGGTACCTCTATAATATGTAAAATAACCTTTGTACTAATCATACAAATAGTCAAGTCATTCTATAATAATAGGGATGTTTCCTGGGTATGAAAAGTTAAAATCTATTTAGTCCGTCAGTTAGATAATAAAAAAATATTAGACACGTATTTTTTCTTTTATCAAAACAATAAAAAAATACAAAGATACACCGCTTTAAAGTTTCGGAGTGGGGGCTTATGACGCTACGCCTCGCTAAAAATCGTAGCGAGGAGTGACGTCACGCGTAACTTCAGTTCTCTGTATTTTGATCATTTTTTGTTTGCAGGAAAAAAGAAAAAATACGTGTCCAATAAAATTCATTAATCTACAAGACGGACATTAAAAAAAAAAATAGGAAACAGGCCCATTGTATGTTCAGTTGTCGCGTAAAAAAAGTTGAACACGCGTCACTATTGACGTGATAAAAACTCGTTGCTATCCAACTACTATCATAACGTATAAGAAGACCTGCAACTATTTTTAACAGTTATTTAAAAAATGTCAAAGGAAAAAATTAGGATGAAGTTATTTAAAAAGAAAGCTAGAAGAAATTGGGGATGGGGTATTTTGCGCATTGCGCATGATTAAGTACACTAGCGTACTAAAATACTAGGCACAATTGTTTTATTTTTAATATACCCTATTTACTCGCACTACGTATATTGATTAGCATCAACATTAAAAAAATAGAATTAAAGACAAAGTTGATTCAGTGTAGTATGTTTAATCTAATTACAAAAAATCAAAGTAATGTTGAAACTCCTTCCATTAAGTAGTGTGATGTAAAAACCAGATGAAAACGTAGGCAATTCTTTTTTAGTGATGTGAAAATTGTGGATGATTATTTTTATAAAACTCTGGGTCAAAGCTGTCAAATACTATTTGTTATTTATTTTTATTTTTGCCTAGTGTTGCGTTGCATGACTATTGACTAACGATGCTGATGAACCAAGCAACTAGCGCACCGGCAAGCATGCGGAGCGTGACCTGCCCGCCCCTTATGCCTCGTACTATTAAAGTAATCTGTGCTAATGCGCAGTATGATGCCTTGATTGCGAGCGTCTTTTTACATGACGCGACCAGAAGGCTTATTTGCTATAGCGGTTGTCAACTAAAACAATAATCGCTTTACAAAAAGCACTGTGTAAACAGAAATTTTGTATCGTCTAACATCGATGAACAATACGATATACTACAACGTGGTTGACCACCGACGTTAGCTGATACAAAACTTGCTTTTTGACCGTTACGTTTATCCAGTAAACATTGCTTGCGTTGTCAACTGGAGATAGCAAATAAGCCTACTGTACGATCCTATTTAAAATTAAATAGCCTACATATAAAAAAGACAATTGATAAACTTGATCATATTGTACGTATACATATTCATGTACAAAACAATAGATTCTTAGCTAACAAATATTTCCAATGCACGAATTTAATTAACATTTGACTGTATAATGGACAGTTATTTGTTAACTAATTTGATTTTCTGTTTGACTGTTCAGTGTGCGCTTTTATTCAACAGGAATAAAATAATACTCCTGTTTAAATTAATGTGTGTCCAGTTAGATTATTTTATGTTACAGATATTGTACAAATTTATGATTCCGTGTTACCATTACCAAACTATTCTCTCGAGTTAATTTGGCATCACACATCACATGAAGTCGTCGTGGTAACTTTTCTACTGCCATCGTTATTTTTATTAATAAAATATTGCTCTATAAAAGTATTCTCATATAATATGCTAAGTTAATTTAAAATAATAGCGAGACATTATTATTTCTAAATAATTCAGTGCTATTAATTTGACTAACGGTTTAATTTTAATTAGGTTTATTTTAAAGTCTTATTATTTGTGATAGGAGTCTGGTGCAAAAATTAAATGTGTGATTGAAATTTAAAATAGGTGCTATTACTTTTAATTAAAATGGTTTTGTCTATGTTTCAAATTACTGCCATACCTTGCTTTTAAAGCTGAGTCAAATTTATTGTTTGTGGGTAACTATAATCTTGTAAAAGGCTTTCTTGTGTCTACTTATGATATTTTTAAGTAATTAAATTATATGTTTTTTCGTTATTTGATGGTGATGTTGCATAGGCATGCTAGTATTGTTATTGTGTAAATAGTTCATGTAGTTACTACAGAGGTTGTAGTTGTATACAAATGTACAGAAACCCTTACATTATAAAAACGATTTTCTTGTATTAAAAAAATGAGCATTTTCTTATTAGTGTTGTACATATGACAAAGACAAACCCTTATCAATGCTTATGCAGATAATTGTACCTAATTTTATTAAAACCCCCTTGTGATTTGGGACCACCAGCTGTGAAAATATTCATGCCAAATATACCTACAAATCAATCATAGACTATGTTTTATTTGAAATAAAAAGAAACGACAGTTTAGCCATTTTCATAGATTCACTTGGTGTACAATATCGCTCTATTTTAAGGTACTAACAAAGATAGATAATAACAAATTGAACAGTCCGGCTCCACCCGCGTGGATGTCCTTTATCGCGGTAAAAAATTAGCCTATGTTTTTCCTCAGGCTCTAGACTATCTGTGTACTAAATTTAATTTAAATCGGTTCAGTAGTTTTAGCCAGAAAGCGCGAAAGACGGACAGAGTTACTTTCGCATTTGGTTAGTGTTAGAGAGTATTAGTAAATACCTTAGTCAGGTAGTCTTGTTGGGCATTCTAGTAGTAAAGGAAAAAACAAAGATTTGACGACCTCCGAGTTCGACTGGTGTACACACCAGTTTTCAAGGTGTCAAGGTGCCAGCTCAGGTTTTGGGTTCGATCCGGACGGGTCAATGTAGAACACTTTTTGTATCCTATTCCATAGCACAAGTGATATATCTACTATGAGTTCAGAGCAGTGTACCCATGTAATGTTGTCAACATTTATTATTTATTCTAAAATAAAACAAAAATTATTCTGTTAACTTTTTATTCGCTACAAAAAAGTTCATAGTGTTAACGACGAAATTCCTTGCGTGAATTTGAGCAAATGCACTAGCTGGCTATTTGATGCTGTTAAGTTTCTAATGTGTACATAAAAAAATAGATTAGGACAATTTTAAACTTGTTACGATAAAATTCTAGTGAATGAATTAACAATTAATATTTTATCTACTTATTCCTTTATTTTGCTTTAATAGCCTGCTACGAGACTCATGTATCTCAATTTTATGCCCATCAGACGATAGTGGCACTACTGGTTCTAGAAGGATTGTTGACAAAAAAATGTGTAGGACGCAATAGTGCCGAATTTCACCTGATAGATATGTCTGGCTAGCGTTTTACTGTTTACTAGATTTCTATAAATATTCAAAAGTTTTACGTGACAGAAATCTTACTTTATTACTACATCCAACTTTAGTAATAGTGACTACCTCTAACTCCTCAATAAAGCTTTATTTAGACGATGAGAGGAATATCGTGTGAGTTGCGCTAGGTATATTGCGGGGCCGCGCGGTTAAGGTATCATTAGTGATCGATATCATAGATGGCAATGTATCGCAACTAGCACAATATATCTCGCACCGTCTAAATAAGCTTTAATTTTATTATACCAATTTAAATGCAATGTTATAACGTGAATTTATTTACATCTGCCCTTACATAAAATTCCTTACATTCGTCCAGTCCAGTCCAACTTTGGTGTCGACTGTACACTAACAGATCTACGTTCTTAACACTCTATTCTAATAGGTATCATTCAAATTCCTGCATTTCCAATGATATGACGACTCTATGACTCTATCTAGGTACAGTAAATCCTATTACCAGTTTTAATTATCGTACCTTTTTTGTTTCCAAATTCGTAAGTTCAGCGTAAATTTATCATAACTACCTACTAAAAAGTACCTAAGAATAGCTGCGCTAATTTGTGCTATTTATTATACCGTAGTATTAAAGTTGACTTAAAAAATCAATCCTTGAGTTACTAAGTGCAGCTATCAAACTATTCGATGATTGACAATTCCAATAGAACGTACTAGATACATCCTTTGTACCTACCAATTGTACCTAATACAAGACATACAAATAGGTATATACTTTTTATCCATGCTGTTAGAAATAGAGATTTTGGAACTGATTTTCAAGACGATTTTTAAAGATCAAAGATTTCATATCTTTGTCTATTAGGATATGGCTACATGTATCTTTAATATATTTACAATAGATCTGAAGAATGAGTAAGTATAAAGATAGGACGGATTAGGCTGCTTTAAACAGCCTAAATATACATAGGTACATATAGGTAAACATATTATATTGTCGCGTAATTTATTTATGAAATTACTATAAGTACTAGCTAATATAAATAGGCCTTATAGGCCTAGATTTAACTAAGAAACCATTTAACGTACACTTTAAATAAATCGGTGGCCGGGCTGGCGAGTTTGTCGAGATTGACGTTATGCATGCAATGGCCACTTTTTTATAAGATATTTATTGCTTTCATTACTTGGAGTTTCGTTGCCCAGACTGACCTCTTTTTTTCGTCCTAATGTTGCGTCTAAATAACGAATAACATAACAGATATCTTACTAACGTATTCATAAACAGTTATACAATATTACTGCAGTGTTCTGGCACCAGAGTGCAGAACTAGCAGTCTAGCATAAACCGTAATCAGTTTTTAACAAGTCGTTAAAAACTTCAAAGCGTGATTTATTTATTTTTGTACCTTTATTAAAGTTTAATATTGGGAAGACTGTATTACTATAAAATAATGCATCAGTGCTGAGTATTTGGAATAAATTAAGGGATCCATTCATTTCCAAAAGGAAAAGTATTTGCAGCAGTTTTTAAATGGCCATAGGATGAGATCATTAATGATTTTTTTTATATATTTTCTATTATGGTGGATTACTATTATTCAAATTTTACTGAATGTGCTACTGGCGCCCTCTGTGCTTAATGTTCCCTATTACATTATGCCCATTATCAATCCATGCCGGTAGATAAGATGTTACAGCATGTAAATTGTAAAAAAAAATATTGAATATAAACAGTTTTTTAAGACAAGTCAACAATGAATAACAATGAAATCTCATTAATACTCAGTAACACACATATGTAGATTCGTGTAATTGCACTAGATTAATAACTATAAGAAATCTATGGACAGAAATCGTTCAATTCCTTGACAAGAATATCACAATGTTTTATTATTTAATTATTGCTTTATATTAATTTGAAATTACGTAATAGGAACGTTGTAGTATAGCTGAGTAAAATTGTTGGTCTCCTTAATGCTAATTTTGCAAATGAGGTAGATTTGGGTAGCCTGTAAAAAAATTAAATAAGCTTTTGTCAAACCTCTAAAATAATTGTAACTATCAATTACACAGACTTTCGAGTTAATTACTGATTCGATTTTAGCAATGTTTAACTTAGTACTTATTTGATTTATAATATAGCATATTTTGATACAAAGATAAATAAACCTTATTGACTTTATGGGGAACTTTATGGAAAAAGGTTTTTTTTTAACTGCAATAGACAATTTAAATTTTAAAGAATTAAAAGTAAAAACTTATTGAATAATCAGTCCAAATCTACCTCACTTCACATATAACTACTATTGCTTACTTGAATATAAACTTTTTATTGTTATTCCCTACATATTAAGAATCTAGTCAAGTCAAGCTATAGTTGAAATCTAATCTAAATGTTATATCTATTAAGAATTAAATTCTATAACTCTAGCTCACTACTTAATAATTAAAGTGGTCTTAAGATTTCTGATAATTAAAGCAAAATTGAACAAGTGATATGAGTGACTAGTTACTTAGTTGTATCAATTGATGTGATATGCTACAAGTCAACCATGATATGAGTAAAGAGTGGATGTAGGACTGTTGCTACCTCTGTGTATTGTAAAGAGCTCAACCCATCAGCCACCATCTTTTCTTTTGTGAAGCTCCCTGCTTTTTTCCCAAGATCTCTGAAATAGCAAAAGAAATTTTTTAAAAGTCTATTAATCTATGGTTGATTAAATTTATGCCTTTTGGCTTTTGTGGTATGGGGATATTTTGTATGCAGAAATAACATTTTTTTCATTAAAATTTAAATCATAATGATGACAATAGGACAATTACTTACACTTTTCTAACAGGAGTATGTGAGCCCAAGTGATATCGACTTATCTCTGGTTCAAATCTACACAATTTGAGATCATTTGCTTCCAAACGAGAATATAAGTCATCATCTTCTCCTTCCCAGCCATAATACTCATTGCTCATGCCATTAATTTGTTTGAATTGCTTCGAAACTATGGCTATAGCACCACCAAAGAGGTTTAGGTAAGGTAAAACAAATCTAAAAAGAAAGAGTAAGTATAAATGTATAATAAAGTACCATAAAAGCAGCATATGTAAACAATATTAAGCAAACGTAAGAAATAAAAAAGTACCTTCTTGGGCCATCTAACAAACATAAAAAATGTTAAATGATCACATGATGATATTCAGTGTGTTATCCAAATTCCTGGACTGATCTAAAACTAAAATGAAATGCAGAAACTATAACATAAAGAATAGAAAATCAAAAAGAAACTAAGGAAAAACATAAAAATAAATTAATAATTGTTAAAAGACCCTTATATGCATTATATTAAGTATATACCTGAATTTATTAATGCTGGAAGACATATGTCTAGGGTGTTCAGTACAAGCATACAAGTTAGCTGGCCTCAATGGTAAGAGATCAACATCATGAAGTATGAGGCAAGGGTATCCTGCTTTCATGGCAGCTACAGCTCCTATATTCAAGAGCTTGGCCCTGTTGAAAGGTCTAGAGTCCACTTGTTCTACCACATAGATGCGGTAGTGGATATGTTGGCGATGGAAATACGTATGCATATATACCAGAAAACCTCGCAATTCTTCAGCTCTGTCTCTGGAAAAATCAAGGTTCCTTAAGAAGTTGTTACAGTCGAATATAAGGTTTTATTCTGTGAATATTTACCTGTAAGGTACAATAATAGCTGTACTATACTTAGGTTTACAGTCAGACGGAGCATACTCTCCCCCTTCCTTTATCCTGTGGCCTTCTATCAAATCGCCACCAACTACACTAATGGACAGACTAGTTTCATCGTGTATAATGTCGTAATAATCACAGTCAAGTATAGCGGTACTGGTAAAGTTAGCAGCAGTTTCTTCGTGAAGGTTTTTAATAATATCATCCTTTTCAATGTACTCGTAAGATCGGCGCGCATTCATATCAGGATGCAGCAGTATTATTAATGTAATGACAACCACGCCGCAATATAAAATCTTCTTTTTGTAAGCATGGCGCATTTTAAAACAATTAACCACTTGGTCTGTAAATCTTAAAATTAATTGACAATTTTCATTTAAAATAAATAATTATAATAATGAAAATAATAACGTGTTGTTTACGTTTGATCGATCGTTTTTTGACATTATTTTATTTGACATTTACTTACCATAGACTGTCGCTCCTCCTTATCGACATTAACAGCTGACTTTTAAATTCGGATACACGTAAAAGGTACAAACTTCGTAGATTTTGATAACCTTTGATTATGTATTAAGATGTTTATTAACTGATGCCTATGATATGTGGGTAGACAAAAATATTTATGCTTGTTTTATCTGGATAGTATTTTGATACACTTAAACTGTAAAATTGTGCGAGATGACGTGAAATAAATTAAAACAACTCAAATAATATTTGAAACGAGCTAAAAACTTTATTGTATATATGTACTTACTGGTTACTTTGAATAAATTACAAGATGCCGTTTGAAATGAGTGAAAAAATAACCATTACTGTCATTGATACGTCTGAAGAAAGGGAATTTTGTAATTCTATTGAAGAAATAAGGAGATGTCCTAACCAAGACACGATAAATACGTCATGGGATCATAGTTTTTCCCTACATGAAAACAAAGAAAAAGACATCAACAAAACTCCTCCTTTTGTAAGCATCATGGTTACTGACGACCCTAGTCCTACAATGGGTAATAATACATCGACAAGTTCTACTCAAACAGAACCATATTTATCTTTGCCAGTTAATTGCAGTTTTGTTGACGTGAGTCTTTCATTTAGTAAGGACTTTAACATACAAGACTCTACATCGAATGAAAATTCCGAACAGTGTTTGGGAAGTAAACGTTACAGACGGGATTCAAGTGACGGAGATCACAAGGAGTTGCGCCCATGGAAAAAGAAATGTACAGATTCATGTTCGTCCAGCACTTCTGATTTAACAGACCCAAAACTGACCCTGGGGCCATCTCCCTCCTCCTGTCTGTCTAGTAATTCTGAAGCCTCATTCAAATCTATTAATAGCAACCATTCTTATAAAATAAGAAAAAGACGCCTGAAATCGGAATCTAATCTAATTAGAGACGCCCTACAGAGGGCCCGGAAAAGCACGAACTTTAATAAACATAACTATTCGGAAAACAGTACTCCAGGTAAATCTTTTTACCTTAATATTTAAACCAATATCTTGCTAGACAACTTTGCATATAGTTTCCTTTAAATGGCATTGCATATTATATAATATAGTCTACATGCGAAAATCCAAAGCAAAGCGTGTGATGCCCTGCATGGGGTGATGGTGTTTTACAAATAAGTAGGTACATATTTGTTTCAAGTTGAAGCACTAAAGACAATTCCCTAATTTTCAGGAATGATTAAAACACATTACTTTTGCAAATTACGTGTATATCTGTTCTTACCCTGTACAACTATGTTTTATAGTTTATTGGTCGAAATTCTAAAAGCTAAGACTGGAAATGACAGAAACTCGGATACGTACGACCATGGGAATTTATCGTTTCGTCTCATTTCTGAATAATAGTTCTAGATATAACCTCGGACTCCAGTCGATACCCCAGACGTTTCCTTGCGGGCATCGAACTCGATACCTCCTAACGCGTAATGAAATTTTCCAAAGTTCCTAAAGTCCATGATACAAAAGTGATGTTTCACCGTCTTTATCATTCGAAAATAAACAATAGTCACAATGAAAAAAGTAGGTGATTAATCAATTAAACAAGAGTAAAATAGTGATATGGATTATTTGTAAATTTTTCTGATAAGATTTTAATTAACTGCTAACAGTGCCTACAGCTATTATGTGATATTCGTAAACACACCACAAGATAAATATATCTACCCATTTTACTTAACATGTATTGCTCTATATTTGTTTATTGTGTTTCAATTAATCCTACTTTCCCCTTAGTCCAAAAAGATTTAAAAATAAAAATCTTAGCGATTGCTAAACTAACTAAAATGTATTTTAAATCAATTAAGAATAAATTTAACGCAAGAATACATAATGATAACACGCTATATTATTTACAATTTTTAAATATTAACCGCTAATTAGGAATTTGATGCCGTATTTCTTCTATGACGTCCGTGATATTGTAGGGAAAACATGAAGATGCATTTGACTGACTAGGGGTTAGTGTATAGACTTGAACTTGTTATCGTAATTGATAACTCTTTTTATTATTACAAACATCTCTGCCTCAGTCAGCTGCTAATATAGTAGTGACATCATCGTCGCGCCTTTGAGCATTTCAAGTTTCGCTTTAACGGACAAGACTCGACGAGAGGACAATATACAGTATTTTGAGCTGTTTTAGTCTTTCGCGGGATAATACAAACTTAGTTTGTGTTGAGCCGCGTTAGGTTCTAAAACCCTCTGATGGGTGCTCTAACACATAATAACATTAAAGTTGAGTTAGAAATAGAATGTGCTCTTGATACGGGACAGTTGAGTGATATGGAGTGGTTCATGTTGTCAGGTGGGACGCCGCGCAAGGAGAGGAGTTACCGCCGGAACAGCAAGCCAGCTTGGAGGATCGTTGATTTATGCGCGTGGATCGGCAGAAAGGTAGTTAGTATCATCTTAACCTAATAAAGCGGGAATTAATAACTAGATGTATATTATGTATGTTTATGAATTGGACACATTATTGATCTGCTAAAATTAGTTGTTAGTAAATATTAGGAACATTTTTAATTATTTACATGCAAGTAGGTACCTGTCTTATACCTACGTATTCATGTATGTACTTTAGCCAATGACGTGAGGAGATTATAACGATCGATAACAAGTTATTAATAAATAATCTACTCGCATATTCATGGAACTATTTTTCGGATTTGAAAAATACATTCGATATTTATTTATAGATGAGATTGGACAGATTTGAATAAACATTTGCTTTTATAGCCCAATTCTTTAGTAAGAATATGGGCTATTTAATATCACGCTATGACCTTTGGGAGCCGAACAAAACGGTGGTCCGCAGGTCACAGCTCAGTATAAAATAACAAAACTGAGTTATTTTGACCATTATTCATACTTACCTACCTAATGCGAATTTATGCATTTTCCGAAGACCCCGATCATAACATTGTTACAATGATTCACTTATCAAGAGCACAATAACAATCTATAGTACCGTGAGAAAAAATAATTAACAGTTAAAGCTAATGAACTTTATGTAGGTATACGATTATTGACCAAATAAGACTAATTTGGTTCAACTTGGGTTTTAATTGATAAAGCACTTGCCTAAGAAAGAAAGTAATAAATGCTCTACAAAAAAAAAAAAAAATAACCGGCGGATTTGCATGTTAGCATGATTGTATAGGTGTTATTTGTCGTTGCATATTAAACTTGCGGAAAAGAGATATCCTTTTATGTAACAAGTTTCACATGCATCAATTGGATTATTTAATTCTAGCTGTTTCCCGCGGCTCCGCCCGCGTGGATTTATGTTATAGCGGCAAAAAGTAGCCTATGTTCTTTCTCAGGGTCTATCAGGACTATCTGTGTACCAAATTTCATTTAAATCGGTTCAGTAGTTTTGGCTTGAAAGTGCAAGAGACAGACAGAGTTACTTTCGCAATTGCCACTCTTGTAGTATCGTTTCGAATAACTAGCGGTCCTATTCGATTTATTTACTACTTACTCTAGTCTTCTATTCAGTTTTTTTTTGTCAATTCACATCAGGGTTACCAGTCAATCACTGGGCTCTACTCCGACATACTTCGTGAGCCGTTAGTGCATAAAGAGAATGACGACAGCTCCGAATTAAAAGAGCTGAGAAAGTTTTTGGAGGAAGTGGATAAGAAACAAGAACGGCTGGCGCAGGAGAACGAGAGCTTAAAAGAAGGAATGAAGAAGATGATGGACAAAATCGAACAACTCGAGGGTAAGCTCAGGTAAAACTTCACCATTGGCGCTATTGTGTTTTAATGTAAAATATTATGTTTGAAACACCTAAAGACCAGTTACTGGCAAAGTAAATTTAAGAAAATTTATGATAATTATAATAATGTGGTCTGCAGCATTCCCACTCCTAAGACGACGAAACTTTTCAAAAAGACAAGTAAGCGAGCATTGACAACCAAGCTTATTCTCTTGAGGTTTACAGATTTCGGTTATATGTTTAGAGTTCAGGTTACTTCATGATGTCCTGTATCCTTAGTCAGAACTGTACTGTACTATCTTAACTTAGAAAACAGTTACCTACAGATAAATTTAAAAAAGTCAGCTTAGATTTGCCTAATATTGAAATTGAACCTGCAATCTAGTCATGGCAATGGTCACGATGACATTTGAAAATATAATTAAAATAAACGATATATAAGTACATATCGCTGTCATGATGGGACTCTAAAAATGATGTTTTATCATGTTTTAAAATAAAAGAACCTAAAATGTTAATAAATGTCTAAAAATATATCTAATGCTAATAAATATTTGTAAATATTTTCCACAGAATTCACGAGAGTCCCTCAAAACCCCAAGTTGCTCCGCCTCCTCCGCCGCCGCCACCACCTCCCCCTCCTCCTCCGCCGCCTCCCTTCCCCTCCACCAAGCTACCAATACGGGCTCATACTATACCACGATGCGGATCCGCGCCACCGAGGATAGCTGGGCCCCGGCTGACTATAACCCCGCAAGATATCGCTAATGTCAAGCTAAGGAAGACTAAGGTAACTTTTTACACATTTTCTTTAAGCTCTTTCCTTCAATACTTATCTTCATTTTGGTAAGAGGTAATGTCAAATTTAAATCTTTTTTTAGCTCAAGTTTTGAGGAAGTGATAAGGCCGTCAAAAAAAAACTTACTAATCTTGTTTCTGACGAACTCATCTTCTCAATAACCACTAAAAATTCCAATATATGACCTGATTAAGTCATATCGAAGTCATACGAATTTCTATGTTGTAGGACAACCCAGTCCGCACGAAACCAATACCAAAAGAAGGGCAGCTACCTTTAGTGACGCAACAAATGTTGAAGACAACGCGTGCTAAATTAGGGCGAGCACGACCTGTCGCCGCGTCTACCCCTAAGCAACAACTAACCGAATTGGAGAAGTAAGTATCCTGTCATTTACTTACGTCCTATGCTACTCGGTATAAGACAAAGATGCTGTCGAATTCGAAGAACTCAAACATTTAAGCTTTAATTCCCTTCTTCCAAAATACGGGCACAAAACATACTATTATAGTATGTTTTGCATACTATTATAGTATGTTTTGTGCGTTCTGCGAAGTTTTGAATCTGTAAACTGAACTGCTATTATTAGGCCCAACCAATGATAAGTTTAGTTTTAGAAAGTTAAGTTTAGTGACGGGGTATTTAATAGATAGTTTGCACTATAGAAGTCACAATATATTCATCGCAGTTCCCACAATCATATCATATATTAGGCACAAGTTACGACTAATCTCAATCACTGCTTTAACTTGGGTTATCTGCGAAAGTCTTTCAATAGTTCATACAGACTAACCTTACGCAGCATTCAGCCTGCAAACAGTTGCGAGTTGCGAGTTAATGAAATCAAGCGGCACTGATTCAATCCAGCTTCTACTTCTACCGGCACAAGATCTCGAGACACATTGACAAGGCGAAAACATCGGGATATTAGGTTAGTTGTAGTGGTTCTCGGACAGTAAGTTCTAAAATGAAAAGCTCTAAAGAGGATTTGACTTTAAAATGTTGTTTCTGGGTCATGCAGTTTTTCTAGTCTGGGGTGCTAGTTCTCTTACTTCTTCTTAACTCAATAGCGGTGAATTAAATTGGGATGCGAAATTTTTAGATAGATATCTTATTTTCTGTTTCTTTAGGTGCCTGTTGCAGGAAACCACGGTGACTTCACTTTATCGTCGGAGAGTTGCCCGCAATACTTTCCGCAGCGCAGAAGAGCTCCGGCCGCGACCTTACCCCGCGTCCCGGTGTTCCCGATCACCACTTTCACCCCGCTCTCCTCGAGCCAACTCGCTACCACGAGTCAAGCCGATGTCACCTCTTAAGTTTCCAAATGGCATTAATCCTGATGATACTAAAATAAATAAATAATAATTACTAGAGTAGATATTGATTGAAGACTAGACTGAAAGTAGGTGGATGATTAAGTTACTGTCAGTGAGTTTACGCTTTAACTTTCTATGTATTTGAGTATTAAAAGATATGGCAATGAGAATACTCATTCATATAGCCTATACTTTTTTATGTTACGGTAGTAAATAACGATTTACGTTCAAAGAATCAGAATAAATAATTTATTTGATCGCTATTATTTTTATACATTTTAGTCTCTATTTTTCTTTCAATAAGATGACTTATTTGGAATCGCAGGCGCATTCTTCTTCAATAAACTAAAATAGAGACATAGCGATTAGTAATTCTTTTATATTTTTAGTTCATATATTTGATTAAGATTCAATCGTTTTGATTGGTCTAAAAATAATCCTATAGATATTTTATGTATAAATACTTTACTTTAGAAATAACGGAAACGACGTTGCTCCACGGAATTAATTAGGCTTAAATTATTTTTGTTTTTTCACGACTTGTAAACTGTTCATATACTTTTTATTAAGTATGTAATTAAAGTTATTTGTAATATGATGATTTTTGGTTCTAATTTACGTTTGTATAAAAATTGACATTACACAACAATATTTATTACCTAAATTATTATTTAAATATAATAAAATGTACATTTTATAAAACAAAAGTTAATTTGCTTTTGGGATTAAATACTTATTTCAATGGTTATTTGATTTTTTATTGTTACTAGCTGACCCGGCAAACGTTGTTTTGCCCTATAAATTAAAAATAGGGTTGGTGGTAGAAGGGTCAAAATTAAGTACCTACCTACCCTACCCTACGTTACTACCATACTTACCTACTCTACCTACCCTACCCTACCGAACTACCATACTTACCTACCCTACCTACCCTACCCTACCTACCCTACCCTACCTACCCTACCCTACCTACCCTACCCTACCCTACCAACCCTACCCTACCTACCTTACCCTACCTACCCTACCTACCCTACCCTACCTATCCACCTCACCTAACTACCTAACTATTTTCTCATTCAGTCAGTCACTTTTCGTATTAAGAGATTGATTTTTTTTTGTATTTTTTTTTTCTTTCATAAGAACCTTCTCCTGACAATAACAGACACAACAAAAAAAGAATTATTAAAATCGGTCCAGCCATTCACGCGTGATGGCGTGACCAAGGGAAATAGGGATTAATTTTTATATTGTTATTGATAAGTACGTTTTATAGGAAAACATTTTTTACATTTGAAAACACAGTGAGTTTCATGGTCGCAAGTTTTTTTGGATGAGATCTACGCAGTCAGCCTAAGCGCAGGGTTTAGCTGCTTCACCGGACTTTCGGCGAAAGCCTTAAGGGCCTCCAGCCAGAGCAATAGAAAAATTACCTACGTCAGCAATGCACCAAGGGCACCCCCTGTGGGCTTTGGACCCCGCCTTAGTGCGTTGCTAAGTTTTTATTACTTGTGGACATATTTTTATTGCTAGTTTGGCCGGCTTGTGCCAGCTTGATCTTGGGACGACGGTCATGATCGAAAGCCATCATAGATTTAGCCGTTAAAATAGGTCTTATTAAAAATTACATCTATATGCTACCCACAGGTACAGTGATTTGTTTAGTATTTAGAATTGAGTCATCATTTTTAAGAAATCTTCTGTTACTTAGTTTTAAGCGATTTAAAAAAATAAGGACTTTCTCTGACAGTATCCGTTCACTCATCATTGGCAACATTTTTCAATGTCATTGTCAGTTTTGTGACAATGTCAAGTCAATGCCAAAAATATTGTCGTTCGAGCGCTCTTTCTAGTCTTTCTTCTTTTAAATTAAAGAACAGTTAACTATGATTTATGTCGAAGTAAATTCACATTATATGTAAATAACTCCATATGAGTCAGCATTGAAAATAAAATTTCTGTGCTTTTGGAGAGGTTGTGTGAATCGACAGAAAACTCGTAAAATTATTTCTATCCTTTCGTCTTTTTTCTGGCGGTTCTTATCTATTTTTCAAATATAAATGAATATTACGTCACGGAATGGATTTTAGTTCTAGAAACCCTGCCACTTCAAATGCACTAAATCTTGCTGCAAGAAATAACGATGAGGAAAATGTGGATCGATTACTTAAAAAAATTAATCCAAACTGCGTCGATAATCGAGGGTGGACATGTCTGCACGAAGCGGCATACAACGATAGTTATGAATGCGTTATGCGGATATTAAAAAGTTCGAGATGTCGACCACTAGCTGAAACTCATGAAGGCCATACAGCTTTGTACCTGGCCTGTAAAAATAGTTGTTCATTAAGAACCATAACAGCCTTACTTAATTCTGCAGATGACATAGCTAATTACGGTAGCACAGAGGGTGTGACACCCCTGCACATTGCAAGTGGCCATGGAAATGTGTTGTTGATAGAATTACTACTAGATTATGGTGCAATTATTGATGTTCAAGACTTTGACGGTGACACACCCCTGCATGATGCAGTTCTTGACCTGCAAAATGAAGCAGTGGTCACCTTGTTGCATGCAGGAGCTGACCCTGAGATTAAAAATGAAACTGGTGGTTATACACCATTTCATTTAGCTTGCTGTAGAGGTTTCTATCCAAATGTTGAAAGTCTATACCCCTTCATAACTGATATTAATCAAGTTATAACTTCAGGAGATTCCCCACTAACACTGGCACTACAAGGATTAAATGTACAAATAGTATATTTTCTACTAGAAAATGGAGCTGATCCACACATTAAGAATTGTTTTGGAGAAATGGCTATTGACATAGCATTGAGTATTGATAGCAGGTCTGAGGTATTCCAAACCCTGTTGACTCTGACAGATCCAGATAAATTAAACAAAAACATAATTCTTAATGCTTGTAAGCCACATTATTTTAAGTTTGAATTTTTAGAAATTTTACTAACAAGTGATCTCGGGCCAGAATTCTTTAGTTTTCTTGAGCCATTTAATAAGGAGCTTGATGAAGATGATGATCTTCGGCCTCGGTATCGTACGAATGCGCCATTGAACTCTTATTTAAATATTTGTGGATACATCAACCAGAAATCTCCAGAAAAGTTTAAAGAGTTTTTTTATCTATTTCTAATGAGAGGAGTGGAGGTGAATGCTCTAGATGTAAATGTATGCCCACCATTAGTGTATGCACATTATGTAAATACATCATGTTTCAATGAAGTAAGTTATTATTAAGTACCCGTTAAACTTATATGTAATGGGCACTGTGATCTTGGGCCCTGTACTAGCTTATTATGCTCAATGACCCAATGTGTTAATTGCTAAAGTAATATATACAACAACTTACCATTTGAATGGTAAGTTGGGACATAGCTTGCCAGAAGTCTAAACTATCCTTGCATTCTTTTTGTTAATAAACAGCATGTTTCATAATTATCATTTAGCATGCAAGAAGTCTACTGGTAAAATTTTCAATTTATTTTAAATAGAAGTTGTTTTATGTTATAAATCATTTTCCTACATGGCTAATTTTTATTTGTAGGTTTTTAAAATTCTAATAGAGCATGGCTGTAATGTAGATTACTGCAGTTCATCAGTGTGTTTGAATGAAGACAGATGTATTCCTGATGCATTCCTTACATCACTGACCTTGTACCCACCTTCTGCACCAGTAATGATGCCTTATAGTCTTCAGTGTGACCCAGAGGATTTGCTTAAGTTTGCCTATGAGAGAGGCCAATTAGGCATAATTCCACAGCAAGTAAGTTTGTCAAAACACTGATATGTCATATACTTTAATAATTTTTTATTTCTTGAGAACTTAATAAAGTGATTGTTTCAATTTTCAGGTTCAACACGAACTAATGTCAATGATTGATACTGATTTCCAAAACATATCCGCCGAATCTCTCACATATCATGTGCCATGTTTAAAACATCTTTGCAGATATAAGATTCGAAGCTTATTAAGAGTCTACAAAGGTGGAGTAAAATCAACCAAGCAGTTTTTATTTAATCTTGATAGCTTACCAGTACCTAAAATAATAAAAAACTATTTAAGGTATACGGGTAATTAAACAACTGTTAGTATTACAAAATGATATTAATATATTACAAAATAAATCAGCTTAAAAAGCTTTACTCACTTTTCTAATCAATAAAACGATTATATTCACAATAATATCTTTGTTCTTATTACTACATATAATATATATAGTTTATCTACATTATTATACAGAAGAATACATAACTGGTAAATATTTCTGTTGGTGGCTGGTGATTACTTGAAGTTAGCTCCATTCGCCATGTGTTCTTCGATTTCTGCGACACTGTAAACAAATAAGCTGTATTCATATTTCGTCTAAAGAAATGTGACAAAAACCTAACTCTTTCTTCTTAACACGATGAGCGGCCACTTGAAAATTGCAAAACCCAGGGAACATCATAATTTAAGTTCTTTTATTTAAAAAAAAAATCTTTCGCATTAAGGAAATAAAATGAATAATCTGTCGTCGCGTGAATTTTTATAAACATTCTAACCACATGCAAAAAACTCACTCAGACTTAGAACAAGGATTGGTGGATCACAAATGCTTGAGGAATAAACATGCAGCACGTCGCGCGCAGTGGTAATTGGCGTGGTGACCTATACAACTCTGCTATCCGACCAGTCATTATTTCAGAGTCAGGTTTTTCTTCTAAATTACAAATTTGCCTATATTCCAAGTTAGCTTTAAGCTTATTCTAATTAGTATTAAATACCTTATTCCTATCTTGGGTCAGTGATGTAAATCAATCAGTTTACTATTTCTTTCGAAAATCCTAAACACTGAGACTTCTCACATAAGGCAATTAACCATTTTAAGAACAATTTAGCGTTTCTCTCAGTATTAATCGCATAATGTAAGTGTACTCATAAAATACTCACGTCCTTGGCACGAAAGTAAGATTCTCGACGCCTGTATCGGTAATAAGAACGTCGTCTTCGATGCGTACGCCTCCGAAGTTTCGGAACCTCTCTACCATATCCCAGTTGAAGAATTGCGACTGCGCCGGGTTGTTCTTGGCTTCAGTCAAGAGCTGTCAATAATAAGAAAGAATAAGTATTTAAGTGTAGTCATATTATATGTAAGCTATATGCTATGTACCACGTATACTGAGCCAGCTCTGGGGTAGAGCGAAAGCGGGTCTAAAAAGCCAAACGTAAAAAAATATTTCCTGCTAATATTTTTTAGCGGCACGTTTAAAGGGGCACGGGGCATTTTTTCTAGATTTTATTGATAAAAATTTTGATTTGATAGTAGGTAATTATACATATTCATAATAAGTGTAATTACTGTTTATGGACATAATTATAATTAAGACAATAGACGCTTATGTGTAATTATGCAGTTGGTGTGCTAAATATATAAATAAATAATCCATAGCATACCCTAGGCACGAAGTAGCATCCAGGCTCTATAGTGAGTGTCATGCCGGACAGCAAGGCCCTTGCGGTCCGCAGCCGCTGCAGCGGGCCCGCCGGCCGGCGCGGGCAGTGCGCCAGGTACCCGCCCACGTCGTGCACGTCCAGCCCCAGCAGGTGGCCCAGCCCGTGCGGCTGCAGGACGCCGTTGATACCGTTCTGTGGACAAAGGGAATAATATACTCACATATAACTTTTTCTGAGGACAAAAGCCAACTACAGTAACCTATACTGGCAGAGGCCAGATTAAGCAGGCACACATGATATCACGGTAGTTAGCGTTTCCGTCTGGCCTAAAGTAAAACGAGAGGCACCCCGGTGGTTTTAGCTGGTATGATTCCGGTGTACCCTTTCACCTTTCTGAAGGCAAGGGATGTTCATAAGCATTTATTTTCTCCGGGCAAAAATGGCCCATTGCACAGGTTTAGCAACGACCCGTTGCTAAAATTAAGAACAACAAACCAAGGAGGCGGGATCTGCCAGGTCACCTAGATAGATGCAAAGCAAAAGACGGGGATAGGAATGTTTTTAGCCGATGAAAGTCCGTCAATATGCCAAACTCTCTGCGTATATTGAAACCATTAGCCGTTTTTCAAGATAAACAAAAAAAAAACCAATTTAGACTAAAACATGACCTTGACTACATATAAACAAATGTTTGGTAACATCTGTTTTGTTAAACCAAGTTATCTTGGTTGGAAAATAGATAAGATAGATACAAAGCATTTATCTATCTTATTGTGTAATGACTTTATTTAATACCTAGTAACAACATTTAGTAGTTAACAAATTGTCTTGTAAGAAATTTGAATTAATTAATTTCGTATTGAAGTATATATTTCTTTAGTTAGCAGTAATAAGACCTTATTTCGTATTTAAAAAGTTTGGATTGGCTGGAAACTTTTAAAAGGGCATACCTACGCTTATGCGTTTGATCTTGATAACTCAACTCTCGAGTTAACGCGGACAAAACCGATATCTAGGAACCTATATGGTCTTAAAATATGAACTTACGTTGATCATATCTTCTACATCCCCTTTGAGTAAGCCTCCCTTCTTCAGGTGTTCGAGCATGGCTCTGTTGGCGGCAAGGTGCATGTCTGGCCACATAACTCCAGGTTTTGCTTCCCTAATACATAAAGTGATTTATTTAAAAACATAAAACTTTATAAATAAATTTTTTTCGACAAAATATATATATCTTTTTAAAAGCATTTACTCGAAATTATCTTATTAATAAAATAGAGTAAAAGATATACCTGATGACAGCATCTCTGGCAAATAAAACTGCTTCGTATATGAGTTTCTGGTCTTCCGTAAACTTGCCATTAGCGGGGAACGAGCAGGTGATGTCCGCGGCATAACCCGCGTAGTTACCACCCATGTCGAACAAACTGCAAATACGTACAAGTATTGAATAAAAAAATAGCCAATAAAAGCTATGACCCACTTTTTTTCGTGTTCAATAGCAATACGACTCATACCAAATACTCTTTTTTTGTAAAACATGAGTGATGAAAATGGGATAAAATAACAGATATATTTAAACAAAACAGCTACAGGTTTCAGTACTAAAAGATTTCTTCAGAATCATGGAGAGGTCGACTCTTCATTTTGCGCGCAATATTGCTGTACCGTCCGTCTAGAGACGTAACATTTTTATATCTATACTAATATATAAAGCTGGAGAGTTTGTTTGTTTGAACGCGCTAATCTCAGGAACTACTGGTCTGATTTGAAAAATTCTTTCAGTGTCCCATTTATTGAGGAAGGCTATATCACCGGAGCCCCGCCGAGCATGCGTTAGCGAACCCGGGACTCCGGCAAAGGCAAGGACGGGACGGGGGTGTTTTTAGTCGGTGCAAGTCCGACATATCCCTTCGGCGTGGGTTGAAGCCATTGGATTTTCACCCCGTAACAAAAAAAAAGGCTATTAGTTAAGTATATAACATTACGCTGCGACCAAAAGGAGCGGAGCATAAATAAATAAAATGTTGCAAAAATGAAAAACCGTTTAAATTAAAACACGCGGACAAAGTCGCGGGGGACAGCTAGTACCTAATAAAAAGTTAAATTACCACATATCCCCATTCGCTATGATTTTGGTGTTGGGCGCGGACGCGTGGCCGTAGTGCAGCGTGGCGCCCGTGACGCCCGAGCCGCAGATGCAGGTGTACGACACGTGCCGGCAGCCGCCCACGCGGTAGCAGTGCTCCAGGAACACCGCTTCACACTCGTACTCTTTGGCCCCGGGTTTAGCGTATAACATTACCTGGGCGAAAAAAAAAAACAATAAATAATATATAATTATTTTGTTTATGATGGCAAATGGTTTATTTACATATTTCTACGTGATAGCTCGACTAGTGTTGGACCTAAAAGCACTCTTCAATTTTGGGTTTGTTTCTTAATTTTTATTTTTTTAAAACTACTCCCGCACTAAGGAATTTAATCTTTTTGTAGCGGGGGGTTTTACAAACACGCACAAATAACACCCAGACTTGTAACAAGCTTTTGTGGATCCAACAAATGCTTGTCCCATGCGGGGATCGAACCCGCAGCACGTCAAGCACTGTGGTCATTGGCGTTGTGGTCTATAACACTCGGTTATCTGTGCAACATTTACAAGCCGGTATTATTAGATTATAAGGGCAGGAGATAATTGTAGTTTGCAATGCGTTATGAACAAAATTAGAATAACTCCCTTGGTTATAACCAGTAAGAACCTGGCATACCTCTCCGTGTTCCTCAGGGCGGTGGAAAAACAGTACGATTACCCTGGGAAATGAAATTTCCATTTCAGGACCCAGGTTTTCATTTATAATGCCTAATAGACGAGAGTCCGTGAAAAAAAAAAACAATATCCATTTCAACTCGGACATAAAATGGTAATAAGCATAAACGTCTTTAAATCATACGTCGATAAAATACCAAATTGAATTAAGATTACCTTTTTATGAGCATCGGATGACACTTTGCACACGTATCTAAGAACTTCAATCTCCTCTTGCGTCTTGATAACGCGCCTGTAATCATAATATTATGTTATTGTAGCTTTACTTTATATGCATAACTTGTTATGTAAAGTATGTAATAGCCAAGCCAAGGTTATTGGTGGACCGTGTTAAGAGATAAAATCTTTCAGATTAGACATTTAAATTGTTTACTATTTTTATAGTTTATTCTAGACAACGATACTAACTGATATAAAAAGTTGTACCTAGTTCTTAGTTACAGATAATATTATGCCATGTTTTAGAAAAAGTTATAAGCGCATACTTTTATAGGCACTATTATTAGGTGCAACGACTCAAATACAATAAAAACAGTACGTAGGTACCTATTATGCGCTAGCCTACATTACATAAAGACGTATCAGTATATTTGGTAATAAGGACCTATCTGTTCTTTAAATTACCTATCTATTCTTTATTTTATTGAACATAATTATAATTATTATTAGTAATACAAAATACGTACGACAAAGCCACATAAGACATGCTTTAAGCACGATTAATTCTGAAGAATTCAAATTGGCGTCGATTTGTTCACAGTTTAGGTTTTGAAGCTACTTAGGTAAGTTATTACCTCTTTAATCTTCACAAACGATAGAGAGAGAAGATACTAAATCTTATCATACCTACCTATTTTATTTTGTGTCTACATATCTACTTACTATTAAACATTTGAGGTTATTGTTACAACTGACTTAAAACTTTAAATGTAACATGTATAACTAGGTGTTTATTTTGTAGTTAGAATAAACTTTGCGTGTATCAGAATGCTTTTTTCAGACTATCTAATGGTCGGTTCATATATTTAAGAAACGATTCGATCCTTACGGACGGTAGAATTTTCTAAGCAACACGAAAAAACTTGAGTCCGTAAGAATAACGGAAAGTTTCTTGAACATAGGAATCAGGCATAAATCAATACATTATAGATTGCAACTAGCACAATGGGTAATTAAATGCAACAATAGTAAATACGTTACAGTACACTACATTTAAATTGACAACATGTCATTGAAAACACAATCTCTCGATAATATTGATAAATGCATTTACATAAGCAATGTGTTTGATAAAATAAATATGTGATTGCTTAATTTGTAGATAATATAGATATGTAAAAAGGAGCTTGGAGATATCAAAATTTTAAAATCCATATAAATATTATAAATACGAAAATAAGTGTGTATGTCTATTATGCTTTGACGACTAAACCGCGTAACGATTTTGATGAAACTTGGTATGGGGTAAACTTAGATACCAAGAAAGGACATAGGCTACTTTTTGCCGTGATAACCTAGTAGTTAGTATCTATGTAATAATAATAGATTATACTTACAACTCAGCAATGATGGGGAATAATGTTTCATTGTCAACTTTGAATCTGTAAAAAAAATACATATATATATTAAATTTATGATTTCTCTGTGATATAAGGCTATTCAATAAACGTCGTCATAAGTTCGTGTTTTCATGACAATTATATTGCGAAATTTTTCTCATTCTCAATTACAATTATGTAGCAACTTTAGTAGTTAAAAAAATCAATTAATTCATGCTATAGACTAATAAAACAATATTACATTTACTTAAAATGAAAATTTTCTAAAAATATTGCTATTATTTTAATTTTTTAAAACTACTCCCGCAGTAAATAATTTTATCATTGTGTCGCGGGGTTTTACAAACATTCAAGTCGCATGCACAAAGAACACCCAGACTTGGAACAAGCATTTTGTGGATCACACTAATCATTGTCCCATCCGGGATCGAACCCGCGACACGTCGCGCACAGCGGTAATTAGCGTAGTGACTTATACCACTTGGCTATCAGTGCAACTATTTAATTTTTCATGTGCACATAGAATAGTAAAATACTACATAAGATAATAATCTAATGTGTACAAAGACACTGCTTATTTCACAATATATAATATATTTATGCCACTTACTCGTTAATTCCCTCAAAAATGGCTTCTTTGGCAGTCAAGCCACTGTCAGTGTTCACACCACACTGTAATATTAAAAATGTTATAGCAATAATAATTCAATACAATTCTTCAAATCAAACAAAACATATCAGGCCATATGAATAACATGGTAGTGTACAGGATATTATATTTTCTAGTATATTCATGATTCACATTCATGATAACAATGTTATAAATTATATTGTATACTAATTATTACTGATACAAACACACAAGTCTAAAACTAGTGTCATAAGAGTTACATTTTCATTGTATTGTTAAAACAAAGAGGACCAAACTAGTTAATAGCAATGTAATTATATTCTACTTAATAGAAAAAAACAAATTTTAAAATTAACTTACCAGTGTTAGAAGTGTTTCTGGTTTTAAGCCCTTGAGGACATCTGCTAGCTGAAATATAAAAAAATACATAAAATATTCTTGAAAATACGGGTGTGGGGCTGAAAACAGTCATGCTTGATCCCCTCCCTTCATCCCTTGGCGTTTCTAGGTGGACTGAGTCATTACTCAGTTCATTATATTTGAGTCACTGTAACTACATGATCTTATTTTTAATTAATTATATTTTTTCAGTAAGTAAGTAAGTTTTAATATTAAAGTAATTGTATACCTCATCCACATAATGGACTTCATCAACAGCATAAAGTTTCTTAAAGTCATCGCAGCTCAGGAGCTTCCCCATCCATATTTCATAGTCAAGGGGCAGTCGCGGGACAAACAAGTAACTCTTTCTGGTGGCCACATCAAGGGCAAAGTAGCAGCCTGGGTCACGAACACCACACACCCAAGTAAAGTAGGCCTCCTAAAATATGATCTATATTTTACTAAATTCATTATATTACATGACTGAATAAATGAAAGTGTTTTTTTATTTAATATATACAGCATTTAGTTTAAAAATTATTCTTGGTAAATGTGATTATCTTCTTGCCTTAAATTATGTTTTGAGAAGCTGTGTTGCTAACAGGTTGGTGACAGGTAGATCCCATTTTATTTCTAAGTGCGTAAGTTGCCGACTTTGGTCAGTATTATCTTGGAAGGATAGTTCAGAAAAGTTTCACAGTACTAGCACGGAATAATTAAATATATAATAGTAGTAGCCCCAAAAAAACTAAATAAGTAACATAAGAAATATTGAGACTACTAGTTAGAACATTTTGCTGAGTAATTATTTTATACTTGCCTGTCTAAATACATATTCGACGTCAGTGTCGTAATGCGGTATATTATCGCCGCCTTGTAGAACCACTACTTGTCCACTTTTAAGCTTTTCTGCCAACCGGTTCCTGTTTTTAGCAAACAGTGAAAGTGAAACTTCCAAAGTCCCTGGCCCCATAGACCAGGTAGATGCCATCTTCGCAGTTAAATGTATACTGAAACTAGGTGTTGTTGCCAGCTGGTATAAAACAGTCCTTTGATACGATAAGCACGAAGTATGTAATTGATTGAGATTACGGCGAATGATATTCAAATTACACTTGTGACGTTTGTTACTCAATAAACAATTATTGATAAATAAGTTTATAAGACTCCTATTCCTTAACATTTAGGATAAAAAATATTGTAATATATTGTATCGTTTACTGTTTGGTGATAGTGACTTTATTTACATTTTCTTGTTATCAACACTTTGTACTTTAGACACATTTTAGGGTTACGTACAAATTTGTATAAAGTTAGTTCTGAAGTTGACATTATGAGGATCACATAAAAAATTTGAAGTTGAAACTTCAGTATAAATAATAAATAAAATTACATGTCTGACAAAGAAAACTAATAGACGAGAAATATCTAAAACGCTTACAAGATTGGAAGCTAAGTTTGATCAAAAATAATCAAAATCGAATAAATTTATTTTATTATTACAGAACCACAATAAAAAGTCGCAATTGATTTTGTCTATGACCAGCTGTCATCCGTCATCGTTGACAAAACCCATCAAGTTAGAGCTTCATGAAAAGACCCATTCTTCTTAGATCTACGCAAAACCAAAACAAATTTTGCTGTAAACCTGAAACCTCAGAGCCTTAGTTATCTAAGCTCAGAACAAAAATATTGTTGGGCAGTTTTGGGCTGAAAACGGAAGCCGCAAACAATTTTAAATTTTATTATTCGAATATAAGTTTATTTATAAATAACATGCACTATGGCATTGGTCTATGGCTTGCTAAAACTTGCTACTCGTCACTAGATGGAGTGACTATATGAAGGTGATCGTGATTATCTTTACACCAGATCTTTACTTTATTTATACTTGTTTTGTAAACAAAGTTAAAGGCTATAGGAGTGACTAATACAATGACCGACTGTGTGACTAATTTTATGATTATTTTTCTTGTAAGGAATTACACAGATTTCTATGAAATTGTTTTAACCAAAAAGCGGATTGTTATTAGTAGTAAACAGATAAAGTGAATTTTAACACAGTCTATTAGCAAGAAAAGCTTGTTTTTAAATGTGGTTAGATAAGTAAACCAGTTTACGAATAATTAACTAAAAATAGTTTTAATAAATAAAACATAATGTTAAAATCATCAAATATTTAATAGAGGAAAAATAGATCTAACACTGAAAGGTTTTGTAGATCGCTATTTTTTCAAACATTTTGTACACCCTAAAATATGCGAACGCAATTCAAAAAATTAATTTTTTGAAATTCATTCTTTTATTACTTAAACCTTACCTAAATCACAAGATCGACGATAAATTAAACTATATAAAAATCACAAAATGCACTAAAACATGCACACATGTAATATTACAATGATTTTATACCATATTCGGTACAATTGTACATAACTACTACATTGATGCAATAAAATATTAGCTAGATAGGAATTTTTTATAACTATATGCTACAAATTGTCTAGGTTGCGCTTCGATCGCCTTAAAAAATAGAAACTTTCTGAAATCGCATTGTGCGACAGATTGTATGAGATTTTCCTAAACTACCACGTGTGCGAGGAAATAACTGTACTTATTACAATGTTAACATGTACTGTTATTTTCTACAATCACTTTTAACAGTTTAATAAATACTCCAATTCATTATGACCTAATTATGTTAGTGAAATTCACTACACAGGTCTTTGGCTAGTAGAGTAGCTACTGTAAGTAGGTAGATACATTTCGAAATATTTAATGCAAAATGCATAGTGTATGAGAAGGATAACAATTATTAGGTAATAGGTAGGTATACGTATAGGTATGATAAAATGTAGTAAAACATTTACGTAAGTGTTGAGCTTAATCGTAAACACATGATTTAGTTACGAAAGACAACTGATATTTGCTATAAAATAGAGATAACTTTAAAATAATGACATAAACAATAGTTAAAGCTCTTGAATTATACTTCACATTGGCTAATTTAATTAGATGGAAATGTCTTAACGTGACATTCAGTCACAAAGTATTAATTATTATAGAAATAAGTACTTTATAACTCATAACAATACTAAAGGCTAGTTACGTCATTCAGTACTTTGATCATGATCAGTTAAGGTCACTATAAAACGAAGAATAAATATTATGATTGTAGAGTACGCGCGGCCATTTTGGATCGTTCTCGTGACTCGTGTCGTGCGGGACACGTCATTGGTGGCTATCTCTTTCTTGCACGCTCTCCGCATATAGCACCATTGTAACCCGACACGTTTCTTACACACAAGCGATTTCACAACACATTCAACACTTTCACAGCTAAAATGTTTTGTTTATAAATTATGAATCTACAGAAATTTCATGACACGGTTGTTTCTTTTCTTGTAATCTCCGAACAGCTTCGGCGACAAGCGCTCGTTGCTCCAGTAACCTTTCAACAAGATCCACTGGTTCTTGTTTTCTAATGTAGTAAGGTGCTGCGCGAGCTCGAGCCTGCAGGTGAAGCTTTTGTTTAAGGCCAAGGGTGAGTTCCTCAATAGCAGGTAATCTACTGGAAGCTAGCGGTCGAGCTTCTTCTCCAGAGGAATGGCGATTGTCATATCTGGACTTTTCTTTCAACATAATGAAGAATGGAACGCTTAGAAATTGAAGATTGATTTAAGTAAGGGACTAGAGATCTCACCGGTGCGGTGGGCGGCGAGTAACAACGTTTGCGAATGCCGAATGAATGAGCGAGTGAGCCAGCTCGACCCCAGCGTAGAAAGACAGGCCTCCGCGGGGGTACGGACGAGGGGGGAGGGCTGACGTAGTCCGATGCGCAGTCGTGCCGGGCTGTATACAAACAATACGATGGACGTAAATAAACACAAGACAGACTCGATATGCCTGTACAGTAAATGGTGTTATCTCTGTGTTAGTGGCTTAGCTAGTCGGCCGACTGGCGTGGCGATGGCGTGCTGAATCATATAGCGATATTTAATATTTATACCTGGAGATACCTATATGAGACAGATAAGTTATCAGCTTGTAGTAAAAGCCAACTTGTTCATGACATGTATTTGTAAATATTATTTTACCTACCAGTTTCTATGTTGTTCCATATAAGACCCTAAGAAAAGAATCAGGATAGTAAATCGCAAGGATATTGCAGGTAAATTCTGTAAATTTCTCCCACCGTTACAGTAAAATATCTGTTTGTCGACTTTTTATTTCAGGGGCCTGACTTTTTAAAGCGCTATTGACGCTAATTAGTATTAATTATATTAAAATAGCAATAAAACGTTAAATACTCTTTGATCAATGGCCCCTTTGAATGTGTAGACTACCTATGTTGATTCATGTGTATGTACGTACGTATCTCGAGCGTATCGTTGAAACACACTAAAAACGGCCAATGCCCTCGGATTTTTCCACACTACAATTACACAGACTTCGTTATTATGTCTTATTGTTGTGACGGTTTTGCTCATTCTTATGAATAATAAACGATTAATCTACTAATCATTCAAAAGAAGATAACTTTATAAACACATAGGTACCTAAAATTTTAATGATGTTTAAAAAATAGCAATTGTAAAAAGTGTTGATGAGGTTAATAAAACTTAAGTCTAATTTAAGGACTCATATGTTTCAAGCTTATAGAAGTAATTACCCGAGAGATTGTATATTATATCCAAAATATGTACCTACTTGAAAGAAATACAAAACACACGAAATTGGTGTATTAATAAAAAAGTTAGCATCAAATGACCACGTGGTCATATATATATAGGTATATAACGGTTATGGCGAAACGGAGTCAAAATAATGTTAATTTTACAGTAGGTAAACTGTATCACGCGTGTGTGTGCGAAGTTGAAGTCTGAATATAATAATACATTAACTGAAAGCAATGTACTTATCCCTAATTTATTGTATTAGGCGACGACTTCCTCCATTTTGACCTTCAAATGAAGATAACACTTGCTGAACCGCTAAATTGCGTTTAATTTTGTTTTATAAATACCTGCTACGTGATACCTTCATGTTGAACGATTTTATTTAAACAATAAAAGTAAAATGCACTTGTTACATTATGAAATAACATTGCCGATATTTGCAGGTTAAATGAAACTGTGTTTCATGCTATTTACGAAATAAATAAGTAGGTATCAACAACAAAAAATGCCTCATACTAGCTTTCCCCGCGGCTCCGCCCGCGTTTATGTTGGTTATCGTGGCAAGTAGGTACCTATGTCGTTTAGATTCAAATTTATTCCATCCCTAAGTTCATGAAAATCGGCTGTGTAGTTTAGCCGTGAAAGCACAGTCAGACAGATTTACTTTCGCATTTCTAACTTTAGTAGTTACTACCTATGTTTTTACCATTAAAATGTTTTATGCAAGAAGGTAAAGTCAGGTTATTGTAACTTGTTTCTAGTATGTTATGTGTGTATGTTACGGCACATAATGAAAAAATATAGGTACCTATCTATGCACTAAAGCAGACGTAAAACTTTGACATTGATGGTAGGTATAAGGTTACTATTGGGTAATCGTTTTTAGCAGTGACATACGGTACGGCCCATCGCCGCATCATAGGTACTAAAGAAACAGAAATTAGTAGGTACCAACTAAATACCGTTAGATAATAATAGATGTCAGATTATAAAATGTCGCCAGTGTGTAAACAGACAGAAATATTTGTGTGTGGGTTACAAAGAGCATGGTTCAAGTTTATTGGTTAAAAATTAGTCGCGTGTTCATCTCCACGATATTTATGGCAGTAGACCGAATTAAGATTAGCTTGGCTTAAGCTTTTTACTTTTACTGAATCTCATTTGTCAATCATCAATTTAGTGTTGTAAGTAACGCTAAATTTGTATTTCCCCTAGTAATTATTTTTAGTTGTTAGTTTCTTGACTAGATTGTACATTCACACTACAAAAAACTTTTAATACACACGCTTTTTGTTAATTATTATTATTAAAAAAGGCCAGTTGAAATCTACTTGCTAAGTTTTATGTCATTTATTGTGTCTCATAATAAACATTTAAATTATATAAACAATATTATTGAAAGTGCTAATCGACGAATTTTACGTTGGCCCAGTTTTGTAAACATTCAGTTATGACCTAGTTTTAATTTTGATTACTTAAGCAAAGAAAAAGCGATTTTAATGTTGATGGAGTTGAAGACATTTACCTATGTACTTATAATTACCTATGATTAAAATAATAAAAAAAAAGCAACAGACTTTCTTTTATTACAATGATTTGTCCAAATATTTATTTTGTTTCGGTATTTTGTTGTACATACGTGCTTTCTCGAGGATATACCTATATAATTAAGAATAACTATGAACAAACAAGCCAATTTAGAATAAAATAAGCGCTAATGTTTAATAAGGTTATCAACAAAACAAGCAACAAGCTGTTCAAAACAAGTTTCATCTATTGTTTGCATCACCACCTACCTGTTTTGTTTACAACTTTAACAATAACCATAGACAAGACAATAAACGTTAGTAAAACGATTTGAATGCCATCTAGTGCCCGATAGCGTTACTGTTAAACACATTTGAGACAGATGGCGCTATTGTGCAACTGGAATGACCAATGACATTTTAATCAGAGAATGACGCGCGAATTGTGATCATTCGGTAACGTTACCTATATTGATAGTGTCGAATCCATCCTCAAAGAATCATTGGTAGGAATGTGTAAAGGTACTCTGTGCATCGCATTGCACACTCTCGTTTGGCATACTTATTTTGTATTATCAAGTTAAGCAGGATGGCAGAGTACCAGCAGTTCGGTGTCCTTTTTGAATAATTTACCCCTTATAGGTGTTAATATTTACCTAAGTATTAAGACAATTAAAACGTTTTGTAAAAAAAAAACATTAATTAAAAATAATTTTATTGTTGTGATCTTGTTTTTCGGAACTGTTAAACTACCTATGAAATAGCAAAACCTAGTCACGTAGCTGGCTGCCAGCTTATTTCCACCTGGTTTTGTATGCACAAGGTTGTGGTTTCAAATCACATTTTTTTTCACTTATGTGCCTTTTCAATGTCATAGTAGGTAAATGATCACAAGTATCCTCAAGAACGACTATACAAATGATTTTATAAAAAAAGACTAAAGACTACTCGTTTTGATGATAAATATATACTTATGGTGTTGATATCTTATCCAGATTGACACAAAATTCTTTTGTAATGCATTAATCTTCCTGGAACTAGAAACTCAATTTACCAGCCATCCCCTAATTTATGTTTTGGTAACTATTTATAAATCTGTGGTATGGCCAGCTATATTTAAGAAGAGAAAACATTTTTGTTTTGTCACTTTTATTGTTTTTGTTGTTTTATTTCTTATACCCATATCTCCTTACCCACTCTGAATGAGAAGTGGCATTTACCCAGCGTAAATGCCACTTCTCATTCAGAGAAGGGACTTGAATTACTCACTAGCAAGTTGGAAAATTTTAATTTAGAATCTAGGTTTCCACTGGTTTCTTCATGATGTTTTTCTTAGTGGTGTCATAGAATAATGCAGAAAGAGTATAACTTTGAAAAGGTCGCATAGGTAACCTAGGCTGGTTTCGAACCCGCAATATTGTATGGATAATTAAACCAGTGCAGTAGCAGTACCTACTCCAATCAAAACCAGAATTAAGGTTCATAAAACAAAAACGTGTCGAGTTAAATTGGGCTATTAAATTCATGTCATATGATTTATATTACCTAAGTAAGTACTAATATTATAGTTTTATTTCTGCAAATGGTACATAGGTATTGTTATTTTCGCGTTCCGTAGAAACCAAGGAAAACAAAGAATCATAGATTTTGTGTCTAGGGATTGAAACAAAATATAACCGGTTAATAGAAAACAGCATGTTAGGACAAATCTCTGCAGAAGGAGGAAGAATATTCGTCAATTATAAAATCTACTTGAACACAAAAGATAAGCTCTTGACATTTGACGTAACAGCGAAGAGAAAGTTAAAATATTTTTGACGATAATACTGCTGTTTAAACTACTAAGGTTTGTGCTTAGGGCTCAACTAAGCATAGAGACCTAATGCTTAGGTAGGCGTTCTTATAACTAAAGAGCGAGCACGGAACAACAAAGATTGAAGCTCGATTCTGACATTGAACAAGTATGCATTCTATAGCTTTAACAAAATCGATATCAAGTCTTTGCTTTTTTATTACTCAATTGTAAAGTTGGGATATGTCTAATAGCATATTCGTATGGTCTTTAAATACCAATGATGTTTGCAATCTTTGTTCCAAGCAGAGCATGAAGTTGGCCGGTTAAAATATTACCCAGTGTTTTTAATATTATACCAAGGTGTTACCTCACCGAAGGGTGGCGCTGTGGTCTGTCGATATTAATTTTATCGATAGATATTACAGGAAAGTAACGAAAGTGTTTATTTTAATTATTTGTTACGCATTGACGCATGCGGAGCGAATATTTGTAATTAAATACAAATACTTAACAGAAAGAAAAACATAAACCTCAGGCAGGACTCGAACCTGCGACTACTTGTTTAACGCGCCAGTGTTTGATTCTTTTGGTTTGTGAACCTTTTAATGGCGTTGCTCATGAAGGCAATATTCTTATAGTCGATACCCGAAATTAAGGAATTTATGTAACTTTTAAAGGGTGTTACCGAAAGGTTGTAGTATAAAAAAAAGGGGTGAAGAAAACATCTTTAACATACTTTATTCTTTGTAATTTTCTTCGTAGGCAAGTCAACGCTTTCCAAATTTCAAATAAATATGGCACAACAAGCAATATTAATATTGTAATCTTATCATAACTTTAGTTAACGCTATCTCGGTGTATCGATAACAAACCTAACTGTGCTCAGTTATTATTTAGTGTACATGAAAGTAGTCTTAGAAGAAAATACAAGCGTTGTACAACACTAAAATAAAGGCGTTGCGCAGACATGCCACTAAAATGTCGAAAGAAAGTGAACGCAATACGCGCCGAGAGCGGGCTGCTTGCCGCTTGGCAGTATGCTCAGATGCCTTCGCCTCGACGCTCGTTCCATCCGTCAAATGCGGAAGACGCGCGAAATATGAAATTTTAAGCAATTTGTCAGTGAAGTACCACGCTTGCAATATCAAATATGTTGTAAATAAAAGTTGGTATTATAAACAATGCTGAAGGAGTAATTATCTGTGAATTTACTAAATAGATAAAGTGACTTATTTAAAATGGATTTGTTAAGTGAAGCCAGTAGCGGGACGCGGGTTCTCACCGCTCGTCACATAAGTGCAGACAAACAGTTTCCTGATACGAACATTGCAGTAAATACAACACTATTGTGCCATAGCTACAGTTTAAATCCTGATTTTGGATCCTACTTCACAGGTAAACTTACAGATATTTGTTTAAAAATAAGTGCAAGTTTCCGTAAAGCTTAGCGATGTTTTTTTAATTTTCTACGCTATGAATGCGATCTTAAGATATATGCACATAGATTGAATAGGTATGTTAGACAATAACCATCATCATTAAACCAATCATACATTGGTAAACAACCCTGTATTAAATACCTAGGTAATTAGGTACTATACGGAAATCCTCTACGACTATTTGTTTTTTCTTATATTTATATTATATACTATTATGACTTTACTTTTTTATACTTTTTTTATTTCAAAGCTCGCTAATGTGTTTTTAATCCTGAAAGTTAATGACCAACCTAAGCCAATGGGGAAGGTGACCATCGGTTACGAAATACAAACAACACCCTTTTATGTAGGTACTTGTTTAAAAATAACCTGAACATTGGATGTGGTCCACTCACGCTATGCAATAATGGCACGGTATTGACTATGACGAAGTAAGTACATAATACCAGTACCAGTATTTGAGGAAAGGGAAAATAATAATCGAATAAAATCGTGTTTTTGGCAAAATAAAATGAATTCTACCAACAATGTAGGTAACTATTTATTGTTTTACATGCTCCTAAATTAGTGTTTGGATATTGCCACGGTATCTTATCATCGTTATAATAATTTTCATTTTCTTTTATTGACCTTCAATACTATCTGTCTTTAAACTATAATAGAATTTCATCATAATTTGCCTGACGTCTTTTATTATTTAAATTAAAATTGACTAATTTTGGTTTAAAATTTATTGAATCGAGAATTATTTATGTGTAGGTAAAGTTAACTTTAGCTAATAAATAACCCCCAAGCAGACCAGCGTTACGCCATCATCTCCTAATTTGACAGAACTTTCGTCACTAAATCTTCTTTTAGGCGCAACTGATAAAAAATAAAAGAAAACCGACTTCAATTAGAAAAACTTTAGCAAGAAATTATATAATACTCAATTTTGTATTGACATTAGATTATTATTATTATTGTCAATGCCAATTACATATTTTAATTAAAAAAAAACAAACTAGGTACAGAATTGATTATACCGATTGATTTATATAGGTTATACCACTGAGGTTGTGTGACAAAAATATTGTTTTAAATAGATATACAATTGCTGGAGACAACGCTTATCGCGTATAAATCACACACACAGTCGAATTGGGAACCTCCACTTTTTGAAGTTGGTACAAAATGAAAACAAAATGACAAGTACCTATACTAACCCATCAAAAAGGTCGACTCTAATTATAAACCTCATGATTATAAACGATGAATTAATGAGATTGTGTCAAAAGCCTATCAAAAGCTTCTTATAGACGCGGCAGTTTATAAATAATCACTTTCAGTGCTTCCTGACTTGTGAGGTTCAATGTTAACTGAGTTCAAGGGAATTTATCGCGACATTTATAAAAGGTAGGTGTAGTAAATAATCAACACTTAAACTTTTGTTGACCACTGACATTCCCCGTTTCTTACTGATTTTTTTTACTAGATTTTTATTAAGATGTAGCGTTTAGGGGACATTGTACAGAATCTCCCTAGAAGATATTCTGAAAAAATAATGGTTTGTGAAACAGGCGTTAATGGCCGGCCGACATTAAAGTTTTGACTGTGAGAGGAATTGTAACATTCTGTGGGTCTAGTTTGCATTCGAATTCCTTAGGCATTAGACACTACTATTAAGATTTGTAATGTTTGTTATTGCGTGAAATAAAAAGTAATAAGCCTTGGAAAGAGCATCTGATACTATTTGTTTTGTCCAGTTAGGAAATGTAGACTCCAGCAAGCTCAAAAAAATATATGAAATGTAAAAGTGATGATATTATCCTATTTAGAGAACAAATTATTTCATTTCATTTTATAATATGGAAGATTTCTATTACCAAAATTGAATATTGCCTAGAATCACGAATGGCTGAAAATACATTTAGGTAGTCCAAAATAAACTTCACACATGCTATCGACCTTTCATTAGTGGACACACTGTGGTATCTTATTTTTATTTAAGGGCTCATAACAAGGCTGTGAATTTTAATGATTTGTTTGAAATAGGTAGTGGACGTTAATTTGTATTAAACAACAAGGGAAACTACTGCACGAATACGCACTCCCCGGGGTGTATGGGGACTATGGGGACGTTTAGCTGCTATTCTATTACTCATTCGATTAAAGAGAACCGAGTCATATGCAATAATCAGTTATAAACTTTGGACTGCTATTAAAAAATTATATACAACAGACACAGATATTCTGTTAAATTCAGGAACATTTGACTTTGCTCTCGGCAGTCGGGTTTCGACCACAACTCTAAAAATGCATTGTCATATTCAATCATTTGTAGTAATAGACAATGATTCATTCATCATCAATTTACGTTGATTTCTGCAATTCCAGGTAAGTAGTAATATAGACTGATCACTGATAAGTTATTAAGTACATTAGATTAAATAAGGAAAAATGCTATTAAAATTATATACCTAATAAATAATTATATTCATTAAATAAAAATAAATATAATTTCTAAAGGCAAAAATAAAAGATTAAGAAAAGAAAAAATTACATAATATATTTATGATGTGGAAGTACCCATTGTCTACGTTACATGTGGGTATGCCTGCATATAATATACACAACCTAGGTACATGATAAGCGATAGTGTACCAAAATTTCCGTGTACGTTTTTCTTTATTCATAGCATATTTGTTAGAATACGGAACTATAAGAGTTAATTATTCATTTAAAATACAACAAATAATAAGCAAAGCATGACGCCTTCGTGTACCTACATCTAAATAGGATGTGATACAATATAAATTAATTTATGTGGTCAGCCTGTAGCAACGCCATATTTACAACCTTGATAAAGAGAATGGGAAGAAGAAAAAATTATGTTTAATCATGTACCTACGTACTTAATCGAAGTTCCTGAAATTAGAATTTAACACGCAAATGGGTTTCTTTTTATTTTGGATTAAGTCATACGAATACATAGATACGAATTCAAATTCTTTCCTAATTGTTAATTTGTGCAGACGTTTTATTTTTCAATTGTCTATTCAACTATTTTATCACAAAGTTGGGAAAAATATTTATATATTTATTAATAGATTTATAGAAGTTTTCCTTAATCAACATTTTGAACTCGAAATCTATTGTATTGTAATCTCATTCAATCAGCACAAAACACCTACTGTTAAATATATAGCACGTATTACTCAATATAAATAATATTTCTGGCGGATTCAATCTAATCTTATAACTATCTCACGCACAGTTTATTTTAAGTTGGATCAAAGCTTGCGTATCCATAAACCCATGATTACTTGTATTGTAGTTTCGTAATCCAAACATTACTTACATGTAAGTATGAAGTAAGGTTTGTATGTAACAACTTTCTAATCTTACGGATGGTAGCGGGAACTACATACTGTATACCTCCTTTATTCCTACCGTTTATATAGCGGTTGTCAAATAAAGCAATAATCGCTTTATAAAAATACTGTCAAAACACCAAATTACTTTTCTTCTAACGTCGATGGCCAACTAGACATATCTACTACAACGTATTCGTACTAAAACACCGGCGATAGCCGCTACTAAATTTACGTTTTTAACGTTATTTTTATTTAGTGAATATAGTTTAGGTGGTCAACTGGAAATAGCATATAAGGCTACTGGCTTGCTGAAAGAAATAAGCAGTACTTTTGTACCAATATTTTCTTTATTTATAATTTTCCTATAATCATGTAAATAATAAATAACTTTAAGTAAAAATAAGTGTGGTAGGTATTAAAGATGGGTCGACCACGTACCCCCCCATCCCTAGATCAAGCTGGCCCGAGCCGGCCAAACTAGCAATAAAAATATGTCCTTAAATAATTAACACTTAGATCCAGCCCTCCCTTGCTGATTTTGCCTTATTAAGATTGTTAGCAACGCACTAAGTCGAGGTCCGAACCCCACAGGGGGTGCCCTTAGTGAACGTTGCTGACGTAGTTAGTTTTTCTATTGGTCTGGCTGGAGGCCCTTAAGGTTCTCTCCAAAAGTCCGGTGAAGCAGTCAAAGCCTGCGCTCAGGCTAACTGCGTAAATCTCTTTCTAAAAAAAAGGGTCAACCACGAAACAAAGTTTTCGGTTTAGTTAGAAATTAATGAGACTGGCTTAAGGCAAGAGTTGACACCGGAAAAAAGAGAGGCGTATGTTCAGCAGTGGAATACATGGGCTGTGAATATTCATTACAGTCGTCAACATCATTCACAGCCTGTGTATGATGTTTACGACAATTATATAACGTTCTTTTGCCAAACTATGTTGCTTCCAGTCTCACCGGATTAATTTAGTATTTATTATTTTATTTAATTGTATGTATTTTGTTGTGCAACTTCTCAGCGGAGTTGTACAACGGATGTAAAGATATTCGACACGAAGTTAAGAAATGTTTCTTAATCATAATGACTATTGTGTGTATTACCGTAATTACCGTTTTCACGCAAGTTGTGTGAGCTAGGAACTGGTTGCTTAACGTTTGTAGTCATGGTCAAGTAACTTGTAGATATTCCATCAATTTCGGATCTTATGGCTGCTGTAAGAGCAATTCACAATAACATAATACATAAAAAAAAATATTTATGCATCTAATTAATTGATTTAAGATACTCCATCTTAAATCAATTAATTAGATGAATTTTAATTATTTTCTGTTAAAAATACTAAAACTTGCGGCCCGTAGGTAGATCTTAGTTATCTAAGCGCAGAAGATATTATAAAATATTATACTCCATTATGTACTAAAGGCATGAATAAGGATGTAAATAGATGTAATCCAATATAAATAGGTACCTATGTTGATATCAACACAAGCGTAACTAACGTCGGTATAATTTAACATTTGATTACGTTAACGTATATTTAGCTACTAATTGTTATATATAACTATTTATTTAACGTTAATTTAGAACACTTTAGGGATCTAAACTTAAATACTAGGTAAACTATATTTAGTATGTTATTAATATACCTATATATATACACATATAAAAAGAAAAGACGTAACTTACTGACTTCCATATACGCGCAGCCTAAAACCTGGGACCTGGAACGCTGATTGTAAAGTATTTGATCTGAATAATCGTAGATTGAAAGACAAAAAAGAAAGCCCCCGACCAATTTTAGAAAAAGCAAATAATTGATATAAAAAATAAAAACTCATCGGTGTTAAAAATAAACAATAATCATTAAAACGTCTTTTTCTAACAAGAATGAAATTTTCTGCTTCTTACTTCGAAAATAACAAAGGTAGGCACTTCCAAAAAATTTTTCAATATTATGACTGACGTAACAAAAGCATTATTTTGTGAATTAAGTAGTTATTTCTTCTAGAACTAAAACATATTATAAAGGGTGCCTAGACCCTGAAAACTTGTTTAGTGTCCCCCCGGATAACTTACATAACTGCGACAATGATGTACTTAAAAGAATAAAGGACTCCTAAGGCATCATAGTTATTTTTTAACATGATTACAAAATTCCGCTATCGAACTACATACAGACGGAGACGAACCACTTAAAAGGTACCAATTATTTAATATTAATAATAGGTTCCGCCCTAATTAAAGATTCCAGTGAAACAGTTCTGTCATGAGCTTCATTGACGACAATTATATCAATTACAGTGATAATAAACTAAACACGCACGTGAGGACACTAGTCAAGCTAATATACTGATCGCTTTCGCAAACGTAGAGCAATTTAAGAGTAGCTACCAAGAACCCGAATTAAAAATTATTAATATATTTGAAACACATAAGATACAGAGATCGCTCTTTGAACATTGTTCCCATAAATGAGAATAAAATTTGCTGTCATTTGTTGCCAATAAAATTGCGACTGGTTGTCGAGTTTTAAGAAATAATGTTTGATGTTCGATGTTCTATAGTTTGCAATCACCGAAACATTAGTATTCAGTATTTTACTTTATTAGATACCTTTAATGACATAGAAAAGGGATGGAAGCACAACGCGTTTTTAAATCTTGATGCTGCTCATATTTGTATTTCATTTGTCATATTTTTTGCATTTTTTGGAGAGTGCGTTAAATCTATTTATCTTTTTATGAAGCAAATCCGATTACTATAAAGGAAGTCAAATTATGTAGATTACCAAACACGTGACTAAATATAATTGTAAAAAAACGAATCGCACGGTTATTACAAATTATCTATTTTGTAGTAAAAATCTATAATGATTATGTATCTTGATAGTTATGGAGGAATTCGTTGATACATCTGTAATTTATTATATTTCAAGCAAATAAATAATTCTTCTTCATTACCCGGGTTTGGTGGTTGTGGTCAAGAGATCAAATTCTAAGCATAAGCTCCAACGAATTATATAATAAATAATATTTCCTTAAAAGCGGATTTAGCAAGTTAGGTAGTTAGTTTTGTTGGGTTTTTCCGCACTTGCCTCTTTATTGGGTTCAGAGCAATGTATGTGATGTTGTCCACATTTATTAATTTATTGGGCCATTGTTTTTCTTGAATTTGGTTTCCTTCTTTTCTCTAGCCATTTCAGATCATTCCAGAAGGTTAGCAGCCTTTTCAGGTTGGTGCACGCTTCAGGTAATAATGTAGACTTTTTTTATCTTTGAACAACTCATTCACGGCCCTCTGATCCCAAACTAGGCAGAGCCTGTATTATGGACTTAGATTGTATTTTTGAGTAGCTACTATTACTCAAAACTAGAACTGATACAAATATTCAAACCACGACTAGACTGGATGCGGATTCGGAAATCGAAGCGTCCCTATTTTCCACAAGAAAAGACAAACGGGTCATTATAAAATTTTTTAATCGATTTAATTTTCTTTAACGTGTTTAAATTTAAAAGTGTACTATGAAAGAGGCCCCTGCCCAGCAAAAGGGCATAAACTGGTTATGAAAATAAAATTATGATCAGCATGTATATGAAATAACTTAACGCCTAATCTGGCCAACGAAAGCAAGTTTTCTCATTAACGACTTATGGTCAGTTCATATAAAAAAAAACGGTTCCTTTTTTTACGGACGGTAGATTTTTCTTCGTTTTTCTTAGGGAATTCTACCGTCCGTTTGCAAAACGCATGGTTTTTTTAATTTAGGAACTAGGCATTAGTACGACTTAGTACTAACAATTCGTTCATGAAAAGAACAATTATGCCGTTACTTCATACAACCCTCTCGCTGCTTCTCCATTTTAACAAACAACGTCTTTGTTAATATAGAACCTACAAAGATTTAGGAAAATTTTATTAGCTACCTTAGTTTACTAATTTTTTAACAATATATGTACAATATCCAATAGCTTTTTAACTTGAAGGAATAAACAGTATATTCTTAGCAAATCTTACGAGTAAATAATACAATATAATTATGTAAGTATGTACAACTGTAGAGCATTGAACTTTTTCCGTCCTATTGTAAACTAAAAATAACCTCTTTTAACATAATTTGATAGAGAAGAGAAAGTGGTTTAAATTCATGTTTTTGAAGTAAATTTGTATTCTTAGATGCATACAAACCTATCTACAATAAAACCAGTATATCAAGTATTTTTAAGCAATTTCATGATTCTATGTTATAAAATAAAATACTAGATGTCCGTCCCGGCTTCGTACGGTTGATGTGATGGGACGGGTGTGAGATTTTCAAAACATTTTTCCTTTCATAAAATCCTTCTCCTGACAATATGTATTCACGCGTGATGCAATGACCAAGGGAAATAGAGATTATTTTTTATATTTGAAGATATAGATGACTACATCTAAGTATATATATAGGTGACGAACTTCTCCGAAGCATGGAATCACAAATGAAACCAAGAAGTGGGTAAAAAGAATCCTAACATTATTCATTTATTAAACGTATAGGTCAAAGATGGCTATGATAAAATTATTGTCTTTAAAAACACCAATTACTTTCAGAAAGTATAGACTATTAGGTATCTATAATAGTTCTAGCTTAGCAGCAAAATATTTTAAACACAAATTGGTACAAATTTGCCAATAATAGTACCGAAATCGAACAAAAACAAAGTTTGCTAATATGTAGCTCAATCATATCGTTTATTTAGAAGGATTTTTACCAGGTAGGTACTACGTACACCAGTGCGTGTAAAACCTTTTAAGATTTTGTTTTGCAAGAAATAAAACCAATCGTGGCAGTTCAATTTTATACGGTTTACTCTTTGTTGCATAGCATGTTATGCTTTTTAGCTTTTATAACTTCAAACTAGTCTAGCTATAAATAGCTTTTGTATCTAAAGTAGCCTCGGATCCTGAAGTTACGACTGGGTATTTGTAGAACTTTATATTTAAATCATAGTAAAGGTCATTATTTTTTAAGTTCTCTCATTTGCCAATGTTCAGTTAGATATCCAAATATTTTTTCAGCTATAAGCGGATATAACTATTTTACCTATGTTGGCAAACGTTCAATGATTGTTGGACATGTTAGTTTTTGCTGCACCTAAACTAATTGCCAAAATTACAAATTTAATGATACTTAGATGATTTATTTCACATAAAACAAAAAATTGGTGTTTAACCTACCTAATATTTTTTTTGCAGTATTTTGTATCATTGCGAAGATAAAAAAACAATTCAAGTGGTTTAACAATTTTTTAAATATTTTAATATTTTTGTTCCAGCTCTTAACACATACGCATGGGTGCTATGGGTCTGTGGTGCAGCGATCCTGATTACAATATGTGCTTTATACGTCATCACCTTAAGAGCTGCGATGAAACATTGGAGAGAGAATATCTCCCATGTTGCTGTGGTGCTCAGTATTTACCCCGTAAGTAACATTTATGGTACCTAATTTATACGCCTTCGAGCATAATTTTGTTAAAGATTTCCACTTGACACCTATCCTATAGGTATCATTAGTACGACACTTTTCTTTGCTTCGTGCATTTAGTATGAAATTATGACAAGCGCTTGTAGGGATTAAATTGTAAAATCAATTTTAGGAGCCATCATTAATAAAACTACTTATATAAAAAAAATCTGCACATAGGACGTAAATTATTAAAACATTCTCTTTGTGCGAAATGTACTTCGATTTCGACAGCGAAGATTTCGATGAGGCAAATACACTTTCCATGAATAAAACTCTTGATCAAAGCAAAGCTGACTATCTATTCATCAGCCAAATTACGCGAGATCAATTCATTATGTGAGTGGAATAGGAGCTATCTAGGGATTCCATTTTACCCGAGGGGAGGGTGACACCCCAATATAGCCCTCTTATATTACGCCTACAATAAACTTCGGCTCAACCTTGTACATGCGTCACGTATTCCACCAAGTTGTTATAAATAAATAGTTCAACGAATATTCAGGCTTCCTTACTGAAAAAAAAACATTGTTTCCATTTAACAAAAAGTATTTTGCCTGTCATTGCTATCAATTTGAACGAATTAAACTTAACTATAAAAGGTTTTCAATGTACGTTAATGGAACGGCTACTTTTTGCTTCAGATGTTTTTAATTATATAAAGGACTATATTATAAGATATCGTTATACGTGAACAATATAAGCTGAACATTATCCGGTTTAGTATAACACGGGGTTAAGAATAGGGACGCCGTTGTAAATTTATCCAACTTTCGAATAGAATAACAACGTTTATTGTTACATAAAACTTTTTTATGTAGCACTTGGATCTAATTGGTTTAATAAGTTCGACATCAATTTGGCCACTTCCAATTGATTTAGTAGTTTCCGTGCATTTAAAAGGGGATATTATTATTTGATCCTCTCAGAACGAATTAATATATTGCGAATGAGCACTTTTTAAAATACTTAATTTATTTAATGTTGGTATTATTATTGATTTGTATAATAGTAGATCTACTGGATAGGATTTGTATAATAGTTGATATTCAAAAGTAATAATTTTCTTTTTTAATTATTAGTCCTGTTTTGTTTATACATCGTTTATATTTAGCTACCAAAGGTAAACTTGGGACATACCAACAGGGGATGATAAGCGAGCGAAGCAAGCGAATTAAGTCTCCGTTATACCATTTGTGTTAGGTTACTTCAGACTCCTAAAAAAGGAGCCCCGCTTGGCGCGGCTCCCTATTTCCGTCGACAGGCGAAGCCTATTAGGTAGTTAAATAGACAAAAAAGTAATTAAGATAAATCGAATTACAAAAAAGTGTCTGAATTTATTATATAGGCATTGTGCTAATTTCTCTTGATTTGGGGACCAACGAGTGAACCATCAAACATAATTTCTACATTACTAATTTGTTTTTTTTGCATAGCTCTAAAAAAAATAAAATATTGCCTGTGTTTTTTCATTTTGTGTCTCAAAGAAAGGATTTATCATAGAAAAAGATAAACGTTTAGATGTTTTTGCTTGTTTGCAAATTAAGAAAGATTACATGCCATTTAAAAGTGTTATGGCACTCACCCTAATAACGTTTTTGTTTTGACAAATAAGCTTTCATGATCACACCCTTGTTTGTTTTAGTTTAGCTGACAAACATGCCATAAGCTTTGTGACGTTACCTGTGGGAGCTTTCATTATTGCTTTAGAAATATGATATCGCTTGTGCAAGGTTTACTTGAACCACTTTGAGACGGTTTGAACATTGCCTACTTTTATTGGATTAAATACTGTGAAATACATTCCCATATTTTACTTAAGCACACAAAAAACAATACCTACTAAGTTGATATTTTTGTAGATTAAAATATTTAAATTTTCATTTGCACTATAACTGTCATCCAACGCCAAAGATTTGTAATCATTGTAACTAAATTAACTATTTTTTCTCGAGAGAACATTTTGAAGAGTGCAACCACTTAGATCAAAATAAATGGCGATTAATCTCTTATGCTATTTATTATACACATATGACCTCTGTGTAGTCGAATACGAAGTTAGCAATTATTCTCATTTCCAATTATGTTTATATTATTTAATATAACATAATTTTAATAATCTAAACAATAGGTAAATTCTTACTTCAGTTTACGTAAACAATGACCTCGACATTACAAAATGGACGGTGTTCTTGACCGTTATAAAGTTTATTTTGAAGTTACCAACTTTTTGCTTAAGTAAGTACTTGTTAAATTCGTTGTAAATATTTTTTTTTCTTTTTGGGTAATAAAATGTTGGACAACAGAGATAAACAAATAAATAATAATTATTCATGATGCTTAGAATCCTTAATTATACCTTTCATACTTAGTTACAAATTTTGTAAGAAAAACACTGGCAGTATTCTTGGCCGGGCCTCTATAATAACGATTTAAATGTGATGTCATCAAAATTTGGCGATATAGATACCGATTAGCATTTATTATCAAAATTTCTTGCTCATACTTAGCCACAAAAGTATTTAAATAATGTTTTGTAATATTTATACAAGGCGGGGTAAATTAAAAAAACTCAGTGGTTCATTGAATAATTATACGGAAATTTAATAATTTTTTTTAAGGATGATCAAGGTAAAATACTATGTGATACCCTTTATAAAATTGTAATAAGTGCCTCACTAATTAGTCTGATTTATTATATTTAGCATGGTAATAAGTTCACCATAAGTTAACTTAAGTTTTAGATTCTGTTTAAATTTATATCGGTTTAAAACCGAATACTTAGAAAACACTGTTTTCACTCCTTCGTCCTTTAGTGTTAAATCAGTCGAATGTCTTTATACAGAAAATAGAATTAGAATTAAAATATGTTAATAGATCCTTGTGGCAAGTAGGGTACGATTCATTGGCGAGGCTCGTAAGTCATTATTGCGTAAAGTCGAGTCTCGTTGTTTCGTAATAAGCCAGTGACGAATACCATTCTCTGATGACCGCCAATACTGAGAAAGTCGATTCTTAAATATTATCATACTGAGCAAATATCGGACGGAAAGACGGAGACCTTCGAGGATAAGCTTCGTATTTCTACGAATATTTGTAAGTTTTACATAAAAAAACAAGTGTGTGTAATGTCAAAACAATGGGGATTCTTAGGCGTTCGTTATAAGCTACGTGATATATATAAAACTGGCTACAAGTCCCACCCAAATATACCTACAATTTATATACTAGAATTTGCATCAAATTGTAAAAACGTATCCAATAGTAACTTCATAAGTATCTACTTAGGTACTTGGCTTACCTCACCTGCTTTATAAATTTTATTCCGTCATTCTACTAAAAATATAGTACCTAAATAGCTTTGTTCTGTTTTTATAAAAAGGCTTTTTAATTATTCCCATTGCGTGTTAGTCAGCAGCGATTAGCATGTTGAAAAATAATTTCTGTCCGTATGGAGATAGAAATCAAGCATTCGTAGAATCACGATTGTCATAATCCAATCGTATTTTAAATTTTCTATGTATAATTATTTTAAATCACCTATAATCTAAAGGCAGTTAGAGCATTCTAAGTAAGAAGAAGTAGTAGGTTAGGTACATGTTATGTGTTCACTAAGTTGCATTATGTTGTGGCTTGATCATTGTTATAATCAGGGTTAACGATGATTCGAAACCGCGTAAGCTATAAATACAAATTTGCAATATGGTTTTGCTTATGTAATACATTCATAATATAATAGACCATTTCTAGAAGATACAGTCAAGGGTCATAAGTTTGGTAGCACCTCAACTTTCGAATTCGCTGTCTCGATGCTTCTCATTTTCAATCTAATAAGTAATCGATTCTCGTACAGTATAAATGTAAATGTTCGTGTTTATTTACAAAATACTTACTGAAAAACTCGACTTCAATTAAAAATAAACATAACTAGGTACTGAATCGGTTTTATGAAATTTATATGGGACCTCCTCTGAGGTATAACCCTATCGATACACAACAAATATTATTTAAGGAGATAAACTATAAACACAAGAACCTATAAGGACCTCCACCTTTTAAAGTCGAGGCGAGTACGAAAGTTGGAGTGCTACTGCATTTATGGCCTTGACTGTACTCATATATTTCTCATCATTTTCTGATGATAAGGTGGATGTATGTGATGTTCTAAGTTATTAATAAAAAACCAAAAAAGAGCTTGTCAACGATTTATTATCTATAATAAAATATATTGCCATTAACCAACACGTGCGGCAGTAGTTCAGTTACGTATTTTAATAAACTATAAATATATTAGTTTCCTGTTTATTTATTATGCTAGCCAATAGTACCTATTATAAAGAGCTGACGTCATTTTATCATTACTTCGTTCAATATTGATATCGGTTTTTTAAACTCCTTAATGGATTTGTTTTTATGAGCCAAGTAAAGCATTTAGATAAAAACTGCAGACTAGCCTAGTAGGTCGGACACAAAAGAAGGGTAATGTTCCTTTACATTTGCATGATATTATCAAGAAATTAACATATTGGTTAAGAAAGAAGAGTCCTAGTTAAATTAATAAATCATTTATAAACATTACTACTATTTTTGCCCGCGGCTCCGCCCGCATGGAAGTCGGTTATCGACCAAAAAGAACTCTGTCCTTTCTTGAGATCCAAGCTTACCTCATAGCAAGTTCAGCGGTTTAACTGTGAAAGCGTAACGGACAGACTGAAAGACTATAATTTTAGTATGGATATAGAACTAGGTATAACAATATCGAAATAAAACCGACAAAGGGATTGTAAGTGTTGCCAATTATATCGCTGACACGCGTGATTTGTTATCTTAGTTATAGTTGTTTTTTTTTTGTATTTTTGCCTTTAAGTGTTAAAAACGACTGTAACAAATTTATTTTTACAAAAAGTTCATATTGTTATTAGTACCAGTGCTTTATGCATTTTTAATGGCTTGCGTACACTAGTTAGGTCAGTAGTGCTGGAAAAATAAAAATGAACCTTCAGATCAACCACAGATACATAGGTCTTTTCAGAGGTCACATGTCGAATTATTAAGGAACAATAAGTATTGGGCAATTTGTAACGTTATCTAAGTACTTAATGTGGGTAATGGACGTTGTTTCACACAATATAAATGTCACTAATGTAGATGCATTAACATAAACTAAGTAAATAGGTAGATACGGTTAGACCACTAAAGCCTTTTTTCCTGTAATTTCTGTATTTATGTGTTATTTTTCTCTTTATATATCATCTACAAATCTTTTAACATTTGTGATATGCATGGCACGTAGATAAGTAGATTCGTTAATTTGTTTTTTATTTTTTTTATTTTAATAATTATAAGATTTGTAAAGAAGCTGAATCGAAATCGAGGCCTCAATTGATTCACAATGGCTCCGAACAATTAATTACACATTAATAAATTTCAATGCTTTGTCTTTGCCTGTACTTGACCGAGATTTATTTTCTGCGCGGCTTGCCGAGAGTTGTGGGAAAGATTACGTTAAGTAAATAAATGCAATCGCAAACAATAGGTAGTAATTATCATTGGAATAATAATTAGAACCTATGATTATAATTTACAGTATTTTTAAAATGCATGTAGGTTTTTCATATTTAACAGATATTGATACCTGATACTACTGACTAAATAAAAATATACTTCGTTTTTTTTCCTTTTCTGTTTATAGCGATTTCTCACGTAGATAAGTATTTTGGGTATAATTGTGTATTTAATAAATGCTTACGTTAGATGTATAGGTAGTTCTTTTGTGACGTAAAAGGCGTTATTTATTAAAATGAGTGATTATTAAGTGTTTTTCATAGTAAATAAGTAAATATTAAGAAAAATTGTTTAGTACAATTTTGTGGACTATAATTTTTAATATAACTTAGATTACCTACTTGTGAATATTTAAAAATAAATAAATGTATTATCGGAAACACATTTAACCACCTAATTGCGCGAGTCTGTCTTTACAAATAAAAAAATGATAGGTATAGTTGTACAAATTTTGCTGTCAAATGTTTTTGCTAGATACGTAATACGCCACACTTGCTCAAGCTTAACGTTACGTGTATGGCGTGATAAGAAATTTCTGTGATACATAAATGTTAGAAGTGAATAAGAGGTAATCAATTAACTAAGGGGACTCAAATTCAATTCTCTATTAAATGAAATGTACGAAATATACACGATCGCAAAAGTTAGAAGCTTTTAATGTTTTAGGGGACGCATGTTATATATCCCAATTCCTATGTTCTGTGTAAAAAAAAAATACTTTCTGTCTTTGACATTTGTCAATTATTAAACTCGTTCGAAGAAACTCACTTCATAGGAACGCGAAATGATGAAATCACCTTATTATGACAAGTTTATAGATTATGACTAGATTTCGCCTGAGAAGTTGGCTATCGCGGCCAACAGGAGCCCATGTTTGATTTGCAGATTTTGATTTGATTCAGCCGATTTTGATTCCTCAAAATCACCTGTTTCCTTTTGAGAGCGTAACATAAGTACATACAGATAGACACAGTAACTTTCCCATACCTGTACAATATTAGTAACAATAGTTAAAACGTAAAGTTTACTAGACTGTTATTTAATTATGTGTATGTTTGTTTTTTTTGTTACAGATCGTAGCTGCGACATCCTTTATAACAATAGTCGTGCCCAGAGCGCGGTTGCCGGCCGAGGCAATAGCACAAGAGGCTGTTATGATAGCATTATACCACTTCTTCTGCTTAATGATAGCTGAATGTGGCGGAGTCGAGCAGTTCGTCAGGTCAGTATTTTTTTTAACAATCACTATTAAAATTGCTTCACAATAATCACAATAAGGAAGCAATTTAATCATAAACTATTATAACTTTAGCATTTAGAAGTTGTATTTTATTTTTGGTATCAATTAGTGTTTTATACTAACAACCTTTATGATATTTATTGTAAATCATTCAGTAATTAATCAATAACAAAAAAAAAGATGTTGATGTGCTACTTATTGTTTGCGCACTGGTTCTATTGAAGTGAATTACGTTATTTCTATTTAAGTTAGACACGAAAATGTGGTTCTATGTATTTCAGTTTCTTTTACACTGTTGATAAGAAAGTACGTAAGCAGATAATCAGAATTAGTTCCTTGTAATAAAAATATAATATAAGTAGCTAGGGCTCTCTCTAGGTAGTGACAGTTTTTATACTATAAAATCTTTACGGGTACCTACCGATATGGACCAACAAAACATGTGTCAAAACGTACCTACGTAAGGCTTGTGAGTTTTAAATTAATACTGTCTTAATGATACAATTAAAATGGTTTCTGATACATTTTTGTTTGAGAAGTTACTCAAAGTCGGTGTCAGTTTTAATATCTAGTGCTAAAAGTAGCAGACGATTTATTTAAGAATGAAATCGTTTGTTTAAGATTATTGTACAAAATATGCGTAAAAGATAGCGATTGCGGTGTACTACAATACAAACACTAGAAGCAGCAGCACGCTTATCACGGGTACTTTGCGTACTATCTTTATTGATATGAAGCTTAGCTACTTTAATTACTTTTCCTTGTAATAAAAAGCTTAAAACATAAGTCGTCTAAGGTACGCACAATATGTTAGTGCTTTGTAACCGTAGCTATCTAGAGTTACCTATCTTGTTGGTTTAGTTGTGTTGACCGATATTAGCGTGTTGCAATGATACGATTTGTCTCCGTTAAAGTGTTCCACGAAGACTTGCCGCTGGTGTCAAATTGTTTCATCATAACGTGTTTTGTTTTTGCGAGAGCAGCACGGTTGCTGTTGCAAATCACTGCTAAAAGTCAACAAAAATATGATGGTTATATCTTTCAAATTAATAGACAAATCGCTTTTTATTTAAAACAACGTTTAATTAGCTATATCTGCAGGGCCTAATTAGGTGTGCATACCCATCTACTATATTTCTTTTTCTTCTTATTCTGTGCTATTAGTTAAGATTTCTACATCCAAGCCTTATCCAAAGTGGGATTAATCTTATTAGATTTTTAGCCCAATACAGATTTTCAATGGGCAAAATAGTGTACATATTTTATGTCTATTTCTCCTGTGTGGGGCGAGAAATGTGGGAATCTGTGATGAAGTCTTGGGATTTCCAAATACACAGGATAATTAAACTAATAAAAATAATCATTTTTATACTTATTGATAACTGATAACCAATCTTGTTTTTTTATGAAATGACATAAATGAGTGCCAGCTGGAACTTTATGAATAATTAACAATAACATAGTAGTACCTAATATGAATGGGCCTGTTTCCTATTTTTTTTAATGTCCGTCTTGTAGATTAATGAATTTTATTGGACACGTATTTTTTCTTTTTTCCTTCATACAAAAAATGATCAAAATACAGAGAACTGAAGTTACGCGTGACGTCACTCCTCGCTACGATTTTTAGCGAGGCGTAGCGTCATAAGCCCCCACTCCGAAACTTTAAAGCGGTGTATCTTTGTATTTTTTTATTGTTTTGATATTTAAAAGAAAAAATACGTGTCTAATATTTTTTTATTATCTAACTGACGGACTAAATAGATTTTAACTTTTCATACCCGGGAAACATCCCTATTATGTCACCATGTAAAGAAGTAAAAACGCCCTGTCCCGGTTTATAAAACCATCATATCTGACAGTGTAAAAACATCTCGGAAGTTACATTTTGACCCACTTCTCGGGTTCCGATTAAGCTGAAATGCACACACGTTCGGATCACAATATATGGTTAGCTAAGTTAATTGTTTATAACCGTTGAATTGCTTATAGTTAAGCAATTGAAAAAAAATACACGTATTTAATTTCTATTTAAATAAAAAAATCATAATCAACAATGTGAATATCGATAACCCTCAACACCCAATAAAACAACTGATTACAAGTCTGCTTATCATTTATCAATGGGAGAAGTGTAATAATGCTCTCGTACCTTATCCTGCCGAAATAAGCCCCCAACTAACGTATGCCAGTTGATAAGTATTAGGTCAAATATAGTTCCGATATTTGAGTATTGATTGTATTTTCAGGAGTGCTGGAGGCGCACACTTAGAGACGAGGACCATGCCCTGCTGCTGCTGGCCGTGTTGCGTGATACCAAGGCCGAAGTTGCAAAAGTAAGTAACTATGTCGATGACTAGAGATGTCGCGGTCGCCTCGTCTACAGTGGTTATGTCGACTTTGTTTGCATAAAGATGGATTGATCGGAGATTGGAATAAAACTAGATATTGTAGCGAAGTACAGTTCAATGGAGTTGGCAACCTTTAAAGTGGTATAGCGTAGCTGATTCCTAAATACTGACTTTCGTTGCAGACGTGCTGTGTCAGCTTTGGCTAAAAGCTGTATGTCGTCAGATGTTTGTAGATACCACAAGATTCTACTTTTGTCGAAACTAGTCGAAAGCACTTTATAGACGATGATTGTAAGAAAGTCAGCAAAAAGAATAATTAATCTAGCTTGTTAGCGCTCGATAGCTATCATAAGTGGGTTCGCCATAAAAGGAAAGAGTTTGTTATGACGCAGTTTCATATCAGATACAATTATTTGTTATGCAACTGCTTAACGGTGTCTGATTCATCTTCACATTCCAAATTTCCAAAATGTTATCACAATGTGTCGTTATCTATAACAAAATTAAATAAAAAATGATCATGAAAGTGATTTGGGTTAATTCAAAATATGAATAATATTTTATGGATGGTTAGTTTTGATAAACAATATTTTCACAATATCGTGTCTAGAGTCAAAGCAAACGAATTTTTCTTACCTTACCACTAGGTAACTTTGTTTTTTCTTGACCTCGATGAAATCCTAGACGCACAAAAATTAGAATAACTCGGAAATGACGCAGTTTAAATTTAGGTCTTGACGGCCAACCACCATTTATACTATCTATTGGAGTAACTCTGATTGATTGTCTCTAAATATTTGTGTCCACAAACTTCGCACAGTAACTGTTTCGCATTGTGATATATTATGACTTTATTATTGTTAAATCTTCAATTTTCTATTGGCTGTTTATAAACTATTTCCAGATTTATACATTTTCGTAGCAAACCTGAGCAATGAGAAACACGCCTTGTATCTATTGTAGTCTTACCACCATGTTTACAGATAACATAATCAAATTACGATATTTAATTTACTTTACCTTGCGATATTTCTGTTAATAAACAATAAGAATTAATGATAACAATAATAAAATAAATAAATCATTGTTACTGACTCGTGGCCTGCTTACCTAACTATACAAGTGTTACAACGTCTAGGAACTTGCTTTACTTAGTCTATAAATTGTACTAACTATTTATCACTTGAATTGTAATGGTATAATTTAATGGTAATAAATAGCATAATGAGTATAAGAATATTTATAATAACATCAACAATCGTGACTAACGACGAGCAATTAAACCTGTTTATTAAGTATTTTTTATGAAATAAAAAACAATTATAAAATGTACAAATCGTTGCGTATCCTGTAAGTTTATTTCAAGGGTCATATATTTTTATAGTTTCTTTGTATAATATTTGCTCTGTGAATAATGCGTGAAAGGAAAATAATTCAAAAGGCGCATTGCCTTCACCAGCCTCGGAACTGTCTGTACTTGGTAAACTAAACTCACACGATTTCACATAACTACTTATTGTTTATACTATATATGGAAAATATGCTCCCGTACTTTGTCGATTCTTTAGCACAATATGTACCTAGAAATTTGAGTGAGTATTTTACTGAAACTTTAAATACAGTACGAAATAGTCAGCACTTTTCGTCAGACTTTATACATCATAATTTCACTCGTTAAAGTGATATAGATCAGCGTCCAACTTGACAGGGAGTCCCTCCGGGGTTTCGAATTAAACAGTATGTTATACCAATTTGCCAGGAATACCATTAGGGCGATGAAACATCAACCGGTAAACAAATTAGTATCCCTAGAGCCAATTTACCTGTATCGTTGTCACTACCAGTTCTGTGGTCACTACTATATACTGGGAACTAAAGTTTGTTCATTGAGGAGTAATATTTATCAAAATACAATTTGACCCTGCAATAACTGCCTGTAACAGACGCAAGGGCCAAAGATGATGATGACATAAGTATATTTATAGAATGAAGGTACCTATGTCATTTTGACAGTGTTGTCGGTAGCTGATTTCAAGCGAGTGTCTACGCAAACGTGTGTCTTGTGTCGTATTCAAGCCACCAGTGAATATAATGTTTTCATATAAACAATACGCAACACACCAGTTGCTTAAAAGTCCGGTGAAGCAGTCAAAGCCTGCGCTCAGGCTAACTGCGTAAATCGCTTCAAAAAAAATAAAATCCTCTTATCATATACCGACGGCCAATCAAAAAGTGTTCGGTATCTGTAACTAAAATTATCTGGTAGAAAACTCAAACAATGCAACATTAACAATTATCTTTGCAATGGTGGTGTGCTGTGTCGGCAGCAGGCAACTGCAGCGGTATGACCGGTTGCCGCCACCGGACGCAGCAACTACGGAGTCCTGTGGTGGCGTGACGTGTCGGCGCCTAAAATTGTTAAATGATGGTTAAATGCACAGAACACTTTACTCTAGGTTAAACATTTAGGTAATGAAATTAGTGCTAGATTAAACGAAGTGATTTTGAGTTTTAAATAACTATTATCTAGATAGGTACTAATTGTAATTGGTGTGTACAACAAGGACAGTCCATAATATCCCAGGTGGTAAACAATTACCTATTAAAGAAATGATGATAGATATCTATTTAATTGGATAGGTACTTTTTCTAACCATTCTCTAAATATTACAATAGTGAATTGTAAATTGTACGTCGCGTTGTTTTAATTGCTCTCTAATAATTAAATAATAATTGGACCATTACATTTTGTCATGATTATAAATGTCAATGGCTCCATTTACTAACTACATTGCTGCCATTAAAACTATGGTAGGTATAATTAATGACAATATACATAGCTCTGTTTGTTTTTGATAGTTATTTACTCACTTAAATTATAAATTTGTAAATATTTAAAATTGTTAATTGATTAAAAAAACAATATCCCTTGACAGAATAAAACAATTATGATATTGCGCTCACTTAAAGTTGTTTAGTAAAAGTTTTTAATTGAAGTAACGCAAATCCTCGCATTTTTAATAGATAATGTGTAGTTTGTACACATTATCTATTAACTAACCTACACGTTTAATAAAGTCAACGTATTTTTTTTCCAGGCAGAGTCTGACGTTTTTAAGATACCTGGTTCTCCAGATACCGATTGTGCAAGCAATTATTTACTTCATCATCGTCGTTCTTTGGGCGGAAGATTTTGTAAGTATACTAAGTAGCTTATGTTTTTTTTTAGGCAGTCTAATAAAGTACCTGTTTGTTTTTTTTTAATAGGCATTTTCTTACCTTGCTCTGTCTTGAGTAAAGAGTATAAAAAAAATATTGCATTTTCTGCCGCACTACAGAGGCATTGTTTGTTATCCTTGTGTATTCAATGCACTACTTTTCTGTTTCCAGATGTTGTACCAACAAAAATTCGTATACTTCCAACCATTCATTGCGGCGTCAATTCTATCAGGCATGTGGGGCGTCGTGATGTGTGGCCGAGCCATCGCCTCTATGGGCTACCAGCCCAAACATAGATTCTTAGTCATACAACTAGCACTGGTTATAGTCAAACTACAGAATGGGTTAGCAAGAGCCCTGCCCGATATTGCGACATTGCCCTGCATATTACGGCTACATCCCGTCGTGGTGACCAATAGTAAGTAAATTGCTTGATCACCATTCACCCTCAACTCAATGTTTTTAATGTCCCCAAGGAAATAGGTTGTCAAAAAAGTACTCGTGTGAATGAACATTAAGTTGTAAACAATGTTATTAGGAAACATAAGGTGTGTTTATTTATAAAGTGATGAATGGTTTTGTTGTCATAAAACTAATAACATAATTTAATATTATCAAATTGACGTCGACTGTTCACTGTCGTGTTATTATTTTTACTAGACTGCGCCGAAAGGAGGGTTATCTGTTAGATCCTAGATAAGATGCAGTTTTACGCAGATTTGATTATCGTTTCTTTTCACCTTAAAGCTATGGTCGCTTGAAAAGTGAATGACCTTTGTTTTTCTACTATTATAATAATATAATAATTTCTAATAATATATTCTTTATTTATTTCCAGTGATACAAAACTGTATCATGATCGTAGAGATGTTACTGCTGTCGACATGGGCATGGCGGCTTTACAGCCTACCACCGGGAAAGGACTTAGAGAAAGTGCAAAGAGACAAAGTGGTCGTAGCGGTACTAGAGGACGGTGTGCGATCTATTGAAGTGAAAACAGTTAAAGACGGCATAGACAACAAATCCTACAACAATAATGTCAGTGAAGACTGAACGCTTTAAAGGGTCTGATTATGTTGTATCAATTCAGAAACTCGAGAATTAGGGGAGTATTATCTAAGCGTAAAATAAATTTGATTGAATAAAATAATCACTTTTGGTGTCTTTTTATTTGTAGCTCGTTTAAATCTTGTTAATCACTAGTAAAGTTTTTGTGATATTTATAGAGCAAATGTACAATATGTGTACCTGACCATAAAAGTAGGATCCATTATGGTCCATTAATTTTAAATTTACTATTTACGTATTTTTATCAATGTTTCTATTTCGCGTAGCTACATAATTCTCACTCATTTCTATCTTTTTATATAGGGTGTTTGTTTGGGTGACCGAAAATGATTTACAATGTGTCATTATTAAAGATAAAATATTATTTAACACATTCGGTGCCTATAAATAAGTAATGCGCTTTTAAAGTTTTAATACTTCTAAACTGTGTGAATAAGTCAACTTGTAACCTCAAGAAAATAAACTCTAGCAGCTATTTTGGTATCTTAGCCTTATTTAAAGCTTTCTAGTTTATACGTGTTCTTAAAGTACACTATTACCAATCAAAATCAGACAAACATCATTGAAAAGGCAGAAAAAAAAAATAGTTTTGTTCGTTTGGTTGTGGTATTGACGTTGAAATCTCCAACTACAGCAACGAAGAGTATTCTGTGTTGATGGTAGAACACCCTGTATACTATTAAGATTTGGATACACGTGTACTTTAGTTTTTTATGAATATGTGTATTAAGAATTTGTGCACTTTGTAGATGTGAACTTATTGTAATTGTTGTGATAAACTAGAAATAGATAAATATACATTTAATCTTGAAGTGTATTTTTATTATTTACAATGCTTAAATAACAATATAATAATACACGCGGACAACATTATTATTCATCAGGCGATTCGCTTCTATAACTTTTGTCTTCATTTTCTTCAGACGGTGTGCCAGCTCTGGAACTTTCTGATCCGTAAATATTATGCAGTTCCTCCAATTTGTAATGGATTTTTACTCCCTTTGAATTCGTCTTGTTAACTTTATTTACAAGTGATTTCGTTTGTTCTTCTAACATTTTTAACCTCAAGTCACGCGCAGCAAATCTGGCTTCGTGGTCGATTTCATTAGACGTGGATGCCACAGAATCTTCTTTGTCAGAATTGTCTTCTGTTGTTGGGTCAACGGTAGTTTCTGCAGTTTCAATACTTTTATTTTGATGTTCAGTGTGCAGAGAGTCCAGTTTTTTTATAATTCTGTCACTTGAATCTAGAGTATTGGCTAAAGTTTGAACTACTTCAGAACAACTGCTTTCTAATTGTTCAAGTCTTTCGTCTTTTATGGCAAGTCTCTCATTTTGCTTTCTAACATTTTCTAATATAGCTTTAAAATCAGGCGTGGTTTGTAACGCTTCTGAGAGATCATTTGTTGAGTTTGCATCAGATTGATTGCTTGTTTTAGGCGTTGTTTCATCTATACAATCTGTTTGATGCAACTCTGGAACTTCTGCTAGTTGTGTTGTATCTATTTCCTTTTTATCTGCAGACGTTTTCTCATAAACATCATTGTTGTTACTTGTTTTATCCACGAGAGACGATATAGGTGGATTTTCTGTTAAATCTGTAAGTAATTGCTTATTATCAATGGATTGATTTTCTTCCATGCATGTTGATAGATCCGCAATGTCAGTTGACAAATGACTAGATGTGGGTCGATTTATTAGGTGGTCAAGAGTGTTGTTTATATGTTCACTAATGTCCACAGTAGCTTGAGCCTTTTTTAATAAAGCAGCGCTACCCTTTTCTAGACTATTCAACTTAGCATCCTTCTTAGCTAATCGCTCATTTTGAAGCTGAATATTTTTTAATATTTCAGAGGGATCAATTAGACCTGAAGGCATAGATGACTCATCTGAGTTAGACGAGGCTATTATTTGTCTGTTTTCTCGAGTACTAGTATTTATCGTAATATCAACATTATTTATAAGTTCTTGTTCTGTGTGTTCTTCAGGACAAGAATCATCGTGAGCAATATCACCGATTTCATCTTCAGTTTCCTCGCATCCCTTTTCTGTTTTGGGTAAATTTTCTCTTTTGCTGGGTTCGGACATTAAATCATGATTTCCTTCACTATCTTGAGTATCTAAAGGTAAGTCGGCTACGTCAAGCAAATCACTGACAGGGTCTTCTCTTTCTGCTGGCAAGTTGAAGTCTGTACTTGAGTCTAAAATAGTCTCGAACGGTTTCTTAAGCTTTCTCTTGCATCTGACCGTTTGCTCTGCAACATATTCACTTTCATCATTTGATTCTGATGATTCATCCGAAGGCCTTTCATCACTGTATCCACTTTCTCCCGAGTTATTAAATGAAGGAGAACCAGGTTTAGCTTTCCTGCTTGAGAACTCAGCCCTCAGATTTTGCCAGTCTTTTTCTGACTGAGTGTTCTTTTCACGAGCCTGTTCCCATTTCTCGCGGCAGTATTCTAGTTCTTCCTTTAACTCATTTAACAACTTTCTCTTCTGCTGTAACTCGTATTTCAGTATTTTTTCATGAGTATGTAACTGGTGATGATGTCTTCGTAGTCGACCAACCACGTGCCATGTCTTACTTAACTCATTTGTAACCATACATAATCTACGTTCTTGTTCTTCTAACCGGGTTTCTAAATGGCCATTTAGTTGTTTCATGCGATTAACCTCTTTGATCAAGCCAAGTTTTTCCAATATAAGATCCTGAAATAAACATTTGCATACGTTTTAAAACAAACTAAACATTCAGATTCAGAGAGTACAATAACTGTTTTTGTTTTCGGGGATTACACAAAATATTGGCGCAGTACCAAAATTGATGCCGCGCATTTTTTGTGTACTTCAAAATAATGATCATGAAGCTGTTTATTTTTACATTGTGACTTTTGACCATGACTCAATTTATTTAGAAAATAATTACTACTGAGACAGAGAGTTAATAATTTACCTTCAATCTGATGTAAGTCTGACTAACGCTTGGCACTAACACGGGTCCTGATTTAGTTTCAACAGATTTGTAACACGTAGTAACTTTTTCTGGAGAGTTCTCTTCTGTAACATTCTGGTGGCTTAAAAGTTCGATTAAGACTTTCCAAACTTTTGGCAGGTTTTCCACTATCTCTTCTGCTGTGCTGGGTTTTTGACTCTCTGAAAATAAATGAACTTTTAACAACTGAATATTATTAACAAAAAAAGAGGTAAATAAAAATGTATTTACCCGATCCTTGATCTGAAGTTGTAGCTTCTTGGCTTGATGCCTGATCATCAATTTTGCCATTTTCATCTGTGCATCTATCCTCATTTTCATCTACTTGAGTGACCAATTCTAACAAGAGTTTTGGTAAAGCTGATGATGCTTCTGAGTCATTTTCTTTTTCAGCCATCTGTGTCAGCAAGCCATGGTTTTCTTGAAGTCTCTGAACTAATGTGTCTAAATCTTGTTTGGTCTTGGAGCCGAGCAAAACTTGCGAGAATAGCTGAAATGGCAATATTTAAATATAAATAACAACTCTGTGTACTCGATTATTATTTACCACTTTACTTTTTCGCAATTACCTTGTTTACAACTGCCATTTCTGCTTTTAATACGTTTGTTTCAATTTGGCACGAAGATATTTGGGAATTTTTGTTATCAATGGTCTCAATTAATGAATCTATCTTTAATTCAAGTTCTTCTATTTTATCTTTGAGATCTTTACATCTGGAATTATTGAAAAACGATTAATAGAGAAAAATGAATTGCCGTTGACGTTTTGGAGCAAAAATTTTAAAAAATAACCTGGGAAACAATACTAACTTTTTAGCTTCGGCCTGGTAAAGGATTTTGTGCTCATCTAATTCTCGAATCAAACCTTGCCTGGTTACTTCTGCAAGTCGAGCTCGCTCTTCATAAAGTCCACGTAATGTGCGAATGTTTAGCAATTGACGCTCGTACTCTTGTCTTAGATCAGTAGATAGTAAATTAGTTTCTCTATCAGCAAGGGTGCGTTCTATTTCGTTTAATTTATTTTTTAGCTGAAAATAACATTTTTATGTAATAAATAGATAGTTGATAGCCTTATCATATTTATGCAGTCAGGTTCGTGATAGTTTTAGTAGCAGTGTATAGTTGGCACATTGTCAAGTTGTGGAACGCCAAACATACAAGATACTTATTGCTCTTCGATCGTACATTTAAGGTCCCTGACCGGGTGCAGCCATGTTGTTTTCAGGTCGTTGGCATTTTAGTGGTAAACTTGATTTTTTATAGCAAACTTCTAGACAAAATGAAAGTTAGTACCTAGTTGTGAAACACTCGCCAAATTATGCGAAAAAGTATTTGTTAAGCTTTACCAGATAAATATTTGGGGATTTGTGCTTCTGAGTAACCAAGCGAGTGTTATGTTGGTCTAACAGACAAAATCTCTAACAAAACCACAACACTATATAAAAAAAAAATAGTTTTTGCATCGAATTTTCCTTAAAACCTATGGTTTTAGACATATGCAAATAGAATTTTGGATTTATGATAAATATTCTGTTATGGTTAAGGATATTTTAACTTACATCATTCAATTGCTGTTCTCGAAGACTTATCATAGTTTTACTAACTGTAACCACTTCCTTCAGTGCACGGATTTGTTTAATGAATTCCGTGTTTTGCACGTTCAAATCTGCAATTTCTGAGTAAGCTCCTTGTAAAGCCTGATTAGTTTCAGACAAGTCCTTTCTGAGTCTTAAGTTATTTGCTTTTAAATCTTCAAACTCTGCCCTCATGTGTGCTAAAGCGTCTGTAAGTTGACAGTTTCCTTTTAAATGTAGGAGGTTGTCAGGAATTTCTATATTATTCTTTGACAATAATTCACATAATAATTTGTTGCTCTCGTATAGTTCCAGTTTAGCAGCTTTTTCATTTTGTAAAGATTTCTCAAGTTCTTCTTTTTCTGCTCTGTGTCTTGCTAATATCTGTCTTCTTTGTTCACGTTTTATATCCAACTGCTTTCTGAACTCGTTCATTTCTTCTTCTTTTGCTTTAGCACGAGCTTGATCTGCACTGAATTCACCATCATTCAGTTCAATGTCTTCACTCATTTCGTCACCATGGGAAATGCTTGCGTTGTTCATTGTTTCACTTTCACTGTTGACGTTATCAGCGTCGCGTTCCCTGGTTGGGTCACTACTGAGTATATTTCCCATTTTGGAATACTTTTATAAACAAGTCACACTTTCATCCGCGCAAAAGCAGATTGAGGATACGTGTTTATTAAACAGTTATCTACCTATACGTTTTTAATCAGACAAAGGACTGTCGACTTGGTGGACTCACACACGTATGTTCGACGAAGCAGGCGTCACCCGAAATAGATTTTTCGTCAGCTCCAGACGTGCGTCGGCACAAACATATAGCACGTTCGATTCTGCTGCTCACAGTTCGCTAAGTATAGGTAGGTATCTATATATTTTTCGGCATATCTCCGTCAATAATTATTTTTACCGGGTTATTTCCAACATGATGAGCTATAGCTACCTACAAGTAGGTATCTTATGTATAAATGTTCCAGTGAAAGTGACCTTGTATGATTATGTTATGGGAATTAATATATTTTAGGTGAAGCTGGCCGTATTATAATGAATGGTATTCCGTTTATGCTGCCTCAGTAGCACGTTATACCAATTAGTAGGTCACATTCTTTTTAACTTTGCGTGCCGTTATGATTATTAAGAAACCTAGGTAATGTGGATTTAAATTACTCTTATAACTAAAGTCATAATAGTTTCGTCCATTTTTATTTATGAAGCATTGTGAATGTGCTAGATATTCTCCTTAATATAATTTTGATTCATTCTGTGTGCTTAAAAGGCGCTGATGTAGTGGCAGTACTGAAAAATAGTCAAGGTAGGTAGTGTATCTAATTTGCTTTATAAATATCTGAAACAAAAAAAATAAGGCTTTGCTGTTAAGTTTTGTGCGAGGTTTTTTTGTTTGTTTTGGGGTGTGGAGGCTTAAACAAGGTTCAGAGATCTGTAACGCATATCTAAAATTTCTAATCTAAAATCTATTATTTTTTTTGTTAAACTGATAGCCATAGTTCGCTTCGTTCACTTACTATTACTGACCCGCGTCGTTAAATGCATCATCAAAAAATGTAATAAAAGTTCGTGTGATGCAAGTAAGGTTAACCAACGATCAAGGTAAAGCAACCCGATATTTTAGCTGGTAAAAGTCCTTGCAGAAATTCCACGAAGAATTTCCTGGTTAAAACAAAAAAGGCGTACTTTGTGGTAAGATGTGTAGTAGTTTACTTTATTTTCGAAATAAAATAAAATAAATTGTTGATGATTATAATTTAATTTTATGCACATATAACTCAGTCCGCTAGCTAGGAATTTAACGTATAATATGTACCTACAAACGCAGATGAGCTGCAACGTAGGAAAATGAAAATAATAATATAAGTAGCAACTCATAACTAATAAGCAAAGGCCAGTGAGTCACTTTAAATACGATGGAGAAATGTGGTGGATGAGACATCATGGCTACGTACATCATTGGAGAGTTCTCTCTCGAGGGTCGAGATGAAGCAATTTCTAAAATAGTCATAATATTTCTAGATAAAAATTGAACAGAACTAAATTGTCGAAATTTTAATAATTTGGGTGTTTTATTAAACCATATATATAGGAAAATAAAAGTGATTTATATTTTTAATATTTAATTACATTTTATTACCTTTTATCAAGTCTGTTATATCTTTAGCATAATTTATTTTATTAAGCCAAAAGGTCGGGTTCCAAATATCGATTCTACCACAGATTAGTTAAATCTTACAACTATTGTCAAACGTCAGTTGGTTATCAGCCACATAATCGAAATTCACATCACAGAACGAATTTTCTTTTGGAAATTCCAATTCTAAGTCATATTCATTATGTACATAACATTTCCAGTTTTCTGTTTCTAAGTAATTTGTTTATTTGAGTCATAAAACATTGGCAGCTGGCAAAAGCATATAAAATAAGTAAATATTTCACGTTGTGTGTCAAGATTGATTTTATTTTATTTTGTTTTAACAGTGGCTTATTGGTAATAATAGCTAATAAAATCACTTTGTGTGTGACGTCGTTCAATTTTTGTCGACAAATTGGACCTACTCTAATCTGAAATGTGAAGTAGAATTAAAGCTTGTTGAGCGATGGATGAGAGTACTAAGAATTCCCCTTGTAAGGTAAAATTTACCAGTGTTTTGCTGTTTATCCTCTTCTGATTGTAGAAAAATCTAAACTGACTTTTCTTGTGGTTAATAATTAAGTATTGATTAATTTTGCTTTAATTAGACATGCCATTAGTGCATACAGTTGTTTTAGATTGATATAATGGCTATACATTTGTGTGTTGAATTACTTTTACTCTTGTATGTGTACATATACTAATTTCAACAAGGGGATATAAATTTACCAATTTATATCATACAGTAGTGGTTATACCAGTTGTGTTCAAGAAAAAACTGTGATAAAATGGTAAAACTCATTATATTCTTTTCAAGATAAGAAATCTAATTAAAATAAATAATCCAGTATAAAATGATAAAGTGCACTTTGCTTTTCTTTATTGATTTGCATTTATAACACTTTCTAACTAAAATATTTTCACTTAATAGTTTAGATTTGATATGTAGTTCAATTTTTTATTCATTGTTACTCTGTGTGTGTTTAAAGGAACATAAAATATGTTGATAATGTTTATTTTGGACTGAATGTTAAATGCAGTCATAAAACTTGTGTAACCTTAACTGTTGAATTCAGTTTTATGTTATTCTCTTTTACAAGAATTACCATAATAGTATAAAATATAATATTAATTTTTAATAAGTCATTGTTTTTTTGTTGGTCTATTGTTAAGCAGAATGATAACATGTGAAAATGATAGTATTAGCAAACATGCTTGGCTATACCATTTTTTTTTCCATAACAATTAAAATTAATTTATGGCATGGTTTTCTGAAAATCTAAAATATTTGTAGCATAAATACCCATATAATTCTAGAAATGGATGATAGATGTTCATTATTTACTACATCAACAATATTATATATCTTCCTTCAAACTACCACTATTGAATGCTATGTCCACAATAGCTTGTTTTGATGTCGCACAAATATTGCTAGGAGTGTGATGGTGACGAGGGGCTGCAGTTGCACGCTGAGGTTGAACACTTAAGGCAGCATCTTGCAGAAAGGGACAGCCATATTGTAGCTCTTGAGGGCGAGTTCATCAAGAGCACTACTAGGGCTAACGAACTTGAAGAACAAGTTGGTACTTGGAGGGAGAAGTATGAACGGTGAGTTGGTCTTCACATTGCTTTACACTGAATAACGAAAGAACCAAATTCTTGGGAAGATAGAGAGATATAGATCTGAATATGTCGATAAGAAATAATGTAAACTGCTCTATATACACGGGTTTTATGTTAACTGTTCAATATACTATTTAATCACACTGTTCATACTTTCATGTGCACCATAATAGTAAACTGATTAAATGTAAAAAAAATGTGAAAGGGTACAATGCCATTCTCTTCGCTTATAGCAATATCTTCTGTGTGAGCGATACAGGTTTCAGAAGTTGAATATAATAGAATATATAGGTATTTTAGTTTTTAAATTATTAGTATCTCCCAATAATGTTTCCCTGGAAGTCAGAATAACTAAGTAAAACCATTGTTTATGGTTTGAAAGTTTATTGATTTTGATACTAGTTGGAACTTGCCACATTAAGCAGTTTTTATCATTATAAGGTTTTAATGATTTATGCTTGTCCTTAGTTTGCATATTGTGTTCTATTTCTGGCTTGCAGGTTATATGATTCTCATAAGCGAGTACAGAAGCTGAATCAAGTGCTTGAAGACAAACTTCTGCAGATGGTTGATAAGATGAAGGGAGAGAAAAGTCAGCTGACCAAAGACATTGCCACTTTATCAGTAAGACTAGCCGAGTCGAAGCATAACTATAGCATGCTACAAAAGGAAAATGTATGTGGTATTATATATTATGTTCTATAAATATACATTTATTACAATAGACTTACTGTATTAATTGTACCTGAATGGTAAATAGAGTGGGATAATTATATGTTTATACATCTGTAACTTATCATTTATCATTTAACATTGAAATAAGTTGTAATTATTTTTATCTGTTGTCTTCTTTTTATTTTAAGTATATATTTTTTAATAGAGAAACATTAATTTGTATATTTGTTTTATTATTTTTACAGGAAAGATACAAGAATGATATGAATTTAGCAATCCAGCTTTTACAATGCAAGCCAGACAATTTTGTGTCGCAGAAGTTGGACAATGTGAGTAAACATCCTCGCCGACTCATATTTGCTGTGACAGTTTACAAAATGCTCATAAATAACTTTTTGTTCTCAGCTTCCTGTAGACACTCAAGCTCGGGTATCTCAATATGTCATGTCCAAGACATCAAAACCGTCTAGCTCAACTCAATCCAAGAACGGTAATGACATAGATACATTTGACGCAAGTGAATACGAATTCAATATTTCTGCTTCCCTAATGTCCAAAATCCTTGAAGATAGTATTCAGGATACTGTAACCAAACACTGTGATACATGCACCTGCAATAAATCTCAAAACAAGCCATTCTGTTACAATGAAAGCTATTACTCAGTAGCAACGCAAACTGTTTCGAGCGGAGAAATGAAAAACTCTCTTTGTCTGAATTGCAACGCTGACGTAAAATCAGTACATTCCAATATCAGTATTAGAAGTATGTCACCGCATGCTGTCAAGCTTATTAATGAAAAAGTAGTAAACCTAGGAATGATTACTCCTTTGTACATATTGCCACAAAATACTGAACCTCAAAAAGACATGCCACCACTGGTGGCACCGATTCTGGAGAAGCCAAAAAATAACGGAATAATTATCGATAAAATTAAAATGAACGAAAAGAATGCTTTGGAACCAATTGCACAAAAAGACACAGTTCCCAAACAACAAGTAGAAGATTTGAAGCCATATAGGAAGACTAATAGTGTCAATATGGAACCTGCAGTTCATCACAAACTCTGCGATCGTACAAAAACTTCGATTTCGAGTAAGAAAAGTAGCATTCAGAGTGCGGCAAATGAAGAACCGCTACTTGTTAAAGATGTCAATAGAGATATGCTCAACAATAAAGATGTCAAATCGATAACTGAAAAAGTCGAAGATAATATTAGTGTCAGGAAACATTCTCATAGCTCAATGGGTGCTGTTAGTAGAACGTCGTCGATTGCCAAGTCAACAGTAAGTACACATAAGTCTAACACGGCAGTCGGGCCGGGGCCTCGGTTCTGTCACTTACGTATGCAAGCTGGCTCTAAAAATATACTACTTGATAACGCTGAGCCGGATGTACCACCTGTACTGTACAGACGGCAAAGTAAGTGTAATGAAAATTCTATATTCAAAGATCTCACCGATGATGTAGATAACTTTATCGATTTAGATAAAACTGACGATGATAATACAATTAAAGAAGATATAAAAAACGATAACATCGTTGTTGAGAGCACGCTTATCGATGTCCATGTTGACAATAATAACAAAGACGTTAATGTCACTGCAAAGAATACAACAATTAATCCTGTCTTACTTAATGTGTCATCTTCACCATTGCAACCGTTGAAAACACACACATTTTCAAACAGCTCAGAAAACAATAACAACAAATCCCAAAGTATTGCAAGTCAACAAAACACAACGGAAATAGATAATTTACTAAACGACTTTAATGTCGATATAAATAACACTCAAAACAATAACGTTCAGTGTAATGAAGAGACAAAAAAACTTGAAGTATTCACTCCCATCGATGATAATGATGTAAAAATATTTAATTTTGATCGCTATGAACAAAAGAAATTAACTAATCAATATAATAAACCTTTAAGGAAAATCGACATGTCTCAACTACACTCCCTTGAAAATACAAGAATTTCAAAAGATCTTCCACCTCAAGGCGATGAACCAAAAGTGGAGAAAAAGCCTGAAGTAGTTAAGGCTCCGTTACCCTCTATTGTTAACGTGTATCCAAATCTCACTCAAACTCATTTAAAAGTTAACGACAAAAAAGTGTTTACGAACGAGCAGAGTACAAGTTCTTTATCAAGCGACGACAGCGCTGCTATACTTCAAAAGCAACAATTACTCAGAGTAGCCGAATGGGTAGAAAAAAACTTGGAACAACAAAACAATTTCAACGACCCACTGGAGGAGGACGTTAATTTCTCAAACAGAACGCGACGCGATAGTAAGCTGTCAAGGCTCACTGAAACTTTAAATGAACTAGCACTCAATATGCCTCATCCTGTCAGCAAGTATTCGAAATCTTTCGCTAGAGACGGCCATAATGCTTGGGTTCACAATAATATTCCGGGGCTGAGCCAGGAAAAAGCAGGGAAGCTAACGATCCCGCTTCAGAAATTGTCTGGTCACGTGGCCAAGGAAACAATATTCCCTGTTGAATGTGGAGACGCCACTGTCACTGAAATAAGTAACACCACAAAAAATAGGGAAACTGTCGCAGATTTAGTCGCGGAAGGGCTCAGAGCTAAGGGTAATAAAGAGATAACTCCGGAAGACTTGGCGCGAATGGAGTATAATGTGAAGAAGTTTCTATTGAGTGGGCCTCATTGGGTGAACCCTGGTTCCGTGGGCAGGAGTCGACGCACAAGCAGTAAAACTGAGACTGATGTATAATTCCACAGTAGGTAGCTACGGTAGTCAGAAAACTTGCATTCCACTTTAATGCATAGGTCAAAAAGCGGTATGGCTGTCTTGCTCTACGTATCATTTGCAGCTTTTGTAATAGTTCACTTTTATTGCCATTCTTAATCGTATAAAAAAAAATGATATAGATACCTTACTGTTTTCTTTATTTTCAAAATGTTCCTAAATGTAGATACTTAATTCATTTTACTACATCAAAGATTGTTTACCGCTTATTTAACGGATATATTCAAACTAGTCTATTATACGTGTGTTTAAATTATTTCGCTTAAGAGATTTTAATATAGGATTTCTATTGTGTGAAGGTTCAAGATTTTGTATACATTTATTTTATTAAATTAAGCTGGAACGAGTGTGAAGAGTTTTTATGCAAAGAGTTCGGTTGAGGACGAGAATGACGTATGGGAATATGAGACAAGCACAAATTTTAATTAATTAAAGTTAAAAGCTTTAGATTTGTTCGTTTATGGTAGTTGAAATTCAGTGTTAGTGTTGAAATGTCGATATTAATTGAAAACAAAGGCTGTCGTTTGCTAGAATAGCCTAGAATATAAAGCATCGCCAATATTAATATAAAGTCAAGTAATAAGAGCTATTTGTAAATGTCGCATCACTTAAGCATGCGCAAAAACACGGCCATTTTATTGATTCACTTATTCTGTGTTAGTGCCGACGTAGTAGTGTCGTTTTCGTTTTGTATTTTCATCTCAAATTACTATCATAATTGTAAGCTTGTGAATAAATGTGATAAATGCAAAATATATGATAGTGGTTAAATTCGCCTGACGTACAAAATATTCTATCAGTGAATTTACTGTATAATTATAATTGACCGGATCTGACATTATTTTCTTAAATCTGAACATTGACTTTACCAAAATACAGTATGATGTATTATTTGTTTGACATTTTTGTACATATTAAGACAGGTCATATTCCAAGTAAAGTAAATCTGATCGGAAAATGAGCCTTGTATTTTTGTGATAAATATTTAAAACCAAAACTCTTTTAATTTCAGGTCTTTTGTGATAATTTTTTTCGTTTATTTAGAGTACATATGTTTTATTATTACTTTTTCTTATTTACTCTTAATTTATTTTATTTCCATTTAAATATTTATGTTAGTTATTATAATATAAGGGATTCATCGTCAGTATTTATTATACCAATAATGAAGATGTACTCCTTAATCATTATGTTATTATAGCTACTATCTTCATACACAATGTATTATCATGCCTCCGCTTACACGACATGTACAAGTTTTATATAAAGTATGTTATAGTTATCTAAATGGGTGTGTTTAATATTTTCCTATATCGATGGAATATATTTTTAAATATTAGTTATGATCGATCTGTATACAGTAGTTAGGAAATGAAATGTTAGATTGTAGAGAGTACCTGGTGGTATGTTGCGAGTGCGACATACGTGAAAGCGGATAATGTTTAACCTGGTTTCTGAAAGGCTTATCGACATAAAAACAACATAATTTGTCAAATTTCGTGGCATTTTCTGTGACTGGTTGTTAGGTTTTTGGTCAACCAATCACACGAATTTACAGTACACACATCACACATTTTGATGATCTCCGTGATCAAGTGTATACACACGTATACTCCTAACTCTGAGGTCCTTGGTTCGATCCCCGGACGGGTCAATGTAGAAAACCGCTTTTCTACATTGTCTCGGGTCTGGATGTATGTGGTACCTTCGTTGTCGCCGATTCCATAACACAAGTGCTTTAGCTACTTACTTTGGGTTCAGAGCAATGTATGTGATGTTGTCCACATTTATTTATTTACAAATTAAATTGAATAGACTTTCAGAAACCGGTAGTTAGTGTATTGAGCACAATTTAGTGTCGTCTCGTTATGTGTTAGTGATTGTCAACGTCCCATCTACTTGCAAACACATTCCTTGTGTCAGTCCAATATTTATATTGATATATTCATTTAGATTGTTTTACATTTTGTATAACAGCTGTGTAGGTGAATGTTTGAAAATGTGGATCTGTGATTTTTTGCCAAGATCATATGATCAGGGGTGATATTATTTTATCGATAAATATCCATGCTATAACAAAATATTTGATTTCCTTGCCAACATGTGAAGCTTGTCTTATTAAAATCAAGATTGTTTAAAGGTAGCTTTTTAGTTTGAACTGTTTCCTATTTAAGTCTCATTTGAATAATTCTATCACCTCTGATCAGATCTCAATTTATTGTATGAGTGTCATTATTTTGGTTTGACACCATTTATCACGAAGCTTGTTGCTGACCCTAGTAGATAAGATAGATTAGTTATGCCACAGTCTAACTAAATGCAGTGGACCAGTGCTTTCATCTAATAGAGCCTGTACAATATACCTACCTAATTGATGTTAATGTCTAAAAAGTGTCAAATATCACAACTTATTACAAAGAAAATAGTTTGTACGCGCAATTTTTACAAGTTGTGTTGCACAACTCTTGGTCTACTGCATGTAGTCAGCACTTACGTTATACTGTGGTTATGCTTTCAAAGAAATATTCACACGAGTGCTACGGCTACTCCAACAGAAAAGTAGCTTCAGCAGCGTATATGTAATATGTGTTTATTTATTAAACATTATGGTCAACATTATTGCCTTTTATTTCAACTCTACATTCACATTTAACTTTTCAGTTATAATTGCACTAGGAAATAGAAGTCAAGATTATTGTGGATGCAACATTGATATTCCATTGATTGATACCGACTTTAAAAAGTACCACACAGGTGGGCCCAGAAGTGTTGTCCATTCTGGGACACAGTGTTCCATCAATGCTTTATATAGTGTCCCGGACATTGTATAGGTAATGCAAAACAAAATGCTCAGTATAAATAAAAGCTAGCGCTTAACTAGAGACTAAATGTGACAACATACGAGCATCCTATAATTTAACTTGACAATGTAAACATAGGGTTGTGGTGTCCACGTTAGCGTGAAATAGGTTTTCGTTGCTAACAAGGAGGAAAGGCTTATCACAGATCTCGACACAGATGACCTTCGCATTTCCAAAATACTTGGTGTACCTCTATTGTATGACGACCTTGTAGATTGCGGCCCATTGTTCATACCGTCTTCAATTTTCGCTTTAACATAAAATTTCACCTTGAATGATTAACAGGCGTAATTGTGTATTTTTATCTTATGATGTTTGTTTTGGCCGTAGATACCTACATATGCTAGTGACCCAGTTGCATTGTGCTAATGTCTGCAGTAATATTTTGTGTCGTGACTTCGTGAGTTCTATAAAAATAAAATTGCGACAAATACCTAAATTTAAAATACCGTGTCGGTTTGGTACATTTAGGTAACTATTGTTTTATTTTATTTGGGTTGTAGGTAGGTACATACTAACTTCGTTACTCCATTTTCCACCCAAAGTTTTCTGAAAAGCGCGAAGTTATTTACAAAGAATATTATGAGTATGTAGGTACCTAGATATAAAAAGGGATAGGTACACTTTAAGTACCAATCTACTAACACTTAGGAGATGAAAATTAAATCTAATTTAACGAGAGAAGTTAAAATATTTTTAGTTATATACCTATCCTCGGTCAAAAAAACCGGAGGGAAGCTCAATAACTGGCTGGAGTAAGTAATGGCGGGAACTTAAAAAGAGACAAAACATTTTATATTTTTTTTTATATAACGCAAAATAGTAGGTCTCCTACTAACTAATAAGTCAAGTGGTAAAAATCTTTACCTAACAAAGGGATAGGACATATATTGATATATCCGGCACGATGTAAATAAATCCACAATCCTAATGGACAGTGTGTATCAGCCTATATATATCTAAGCCCTTACAACAAAAACGTTAAGATGTTTGTCTATTTCTCGTAACTACAAAAAGGTTGAATGCTATTCGCACGATTTGCGGTGTTACGAAGTAATGTCGATCATAGCGCGGCACTTGGCAGGTGCGAGAGACGAGAGTGAATGACCGTGCGATTCGCGCCACGCTCCGGGTGGTAGGCCCTAATGTCCATACCGCCTCACAAAGGACACCGAGAGCCCCAGAAGCGTGACACTCTTCCTGAAAGCATTGATTGATAATCTCAATAGTGTAATGTCAAATAAATTGTGTCCTTTCATGAGAATAAATTAGAAAAGGAACGGAATTAAATCTGAACGCTAATGGCCATGCTTTACTTACATACCTTCTAGTGTTGAGCGTTTCCTTAATTCCTTTTGGTATTTCTATTGCCAGTTTATAATAAACTACCTTTCCCCCGCAACCTTGTTCGCGTGTTTTACTTTCAAGGGATTACTGTTTTGTACCTGCGAAATCGTAAATCTTTTTTTATTCTAAAAAAAAGTGTTTATATATATTATAACCTCAGCTATCTGCCAAAAAATCGGTCTGTTAGTTCCAAGGAATAGCGCGTTTATATCTACGTGGCACTAGATCATTATTTTGTTGCGAAGTTATTTTAAAGCTACGATATCTCCTAAGATATTCATTGAAATCAAATTATAAAAAGGGCAATTTAGTTCAAAATTAAATACTTGTTATAATAACGTATATATTTAAGGGAATAGCCTCAATAAATGAACTATTCACCACAAAGATTTTTTCAATTCGAACCGAATTGAAAAAATCTTTGTGGTGAACAGAAAGTAGTTCCTGAGATTAGCGTTTACAACCAAACAAACTCTTTGTAAATTAGTATAAATGTGCCTACGTAGTTACTTGAACGTAGAATTGATTTTTATTAACTAAGTAATACTTACCTATTCGTAAGTAAGAGAAAAATCTTTAAATTCTCCTTTTAGATCCTATCGTACCTAAGTAGATGTTACATTTACCGTTTTCTTTATACAACCAGATGTCAATTTCTCTAGATCTGTGTTAAACTTCTATTTCTTTAATGTATACCCCAGTAATTTATATCAACGAATCGATTTACAAGGAAAGTTCGAATGCCACTCAAGATTAATATTGAAAGCAATCTATTCTGAACAAAAGCTCGGAACAAATGCTCGAACAAATCAGTGAATTCTCGCTTTTGTTTGAAACAACTTGAACGTCTACGGCTGAAGACTTTCACAATCAATGAGCTAGAAATTTTACGGATTTAAATTATTCAGGACATAGCCGGAACAAACTGAAAAACAACCATAATAGAGATATTTATACTTACCTACTTATATCTTTGAGAACTTATTTTGAAAATATGTATGTAACCTTTCGGTACCTAGAGCCGAAACTCCAAAATGGGAGAGGCCGAAAAGACGCTGGCGAGACGACATCGATCGCTCTTTGCCAGATTGGTGGGAAGCGGCTTCAGACAAAAGAGCCTGAAGCTGAAGAAAATTGGGGGAGACCTTTGCCCAGCAGTGGGACACCTAAAAAGTTATAAAAATTAAACTACGTATCATTAAAAAAGACTTATATGTTTGGGTTAAATGCGATTAAGTATTAAACTATCTTAAATTAGTCGTTCCTTTTTTTAATTTAGTCGTTCTTGAATTTAGGAAGGTGTAATCGCATTCAGTCATTCTGTATGTAAAAAAATCAAATACGGTGTCATTTAGGCTTCCTAATTCATAGACTAATTTAGGAAGAAATTAAGGAAAGTGTAGTTACCTAATACCTAACCGCATAACAACTTAGGTACTTATAAAAAATGCAGAATAAAAATTACACGTGGTCAGTAGTTAAGATAACTTTACAGGTTCGTTTAATAAATAAAGTATTATTGTAACTAGAAGTTGAGTCTATTAAGCGTAATTGTTGCGCATGTTTTACTTAAACTGCCACCATATAGTGTAATAGTCGAAACTATTTATTAGACACGGCTACGTCTTACACATTGTTACATGAATTCGCATCGCGATCAATTATAATATCCTAACAGTTTTCTACAGTTGGATACCCATGACAACAAAAGTTTTTTAAGAATTTTCTTTGATAAAAGCTCTACATTTCTCTTAAATCAAATCGCAGGCCAAGACATTTTTAGAAAATCTAATCTATGACTACCAGCAACTATAATTAGTAATAATATCTAATAATATCTAGGGACAGCTCACACACGGCCACCTGATCCCACACTAGGCAGAGCCTGTATTATGGCAACCAGACAACCGATAAACATACTTTAATATTTCTAAATACATACATATTATAGATAAATTACACCCAGACACAGAACAAATGATCGTACTCATCACACAAAGATTTTTCCTGGGTGGGAATCGAACCCACGACCTCTAGCTTAGCAGTCAGGGTCACTAACCACTAGACCAACAGGCCCGTCAAATTAGTGAAGTCTATAAACCATTGTTTGAGGAAAATGTAACAAAGAAGAAAGAATTTTAATAAATTCAACAGTTACATGAAGTTTAACACGTAACAACACATCGTTATGGTACAATACACAAGTTATGCCGAACTAACTTCGGTAAGATTTGCACGTAATTTTTTCGGGTAACGGGGCAAGGACTTTCGGCCTTCTCACGGTCGGCTAATGCGTTGGCAGTGACAATGAGGGACTATACAATAATGCTTCACCGTTATGCCACATGTGCCTAACTGTCTGCCGTGGTAATATGAATTAGTCGGGTTCAGAGTGACGAAAACACGCACGCGGCGCAAATGATTTAATCGACTCTGAAAACTTAGGTCCGTTGTTACGCGCGATACGATTTTTGTGTTCCGAAGAAAACTTAGCTATGTAATATTATTATTTCCAAATAGTGATCGAAAATTTCTTGGCTTAGAAGATTTCAATTGGAAAATATTTTCAAATTATTGTTATTATTTGCAAATGTTTGTTATTTTTTGTTTTAATAAATTTTTAGTTTAAGCGTGTTTATGTAAGTATGTATAAACAGGGTGAAACCGAAAGGTCATAAAAATCCAAAAGGAGTGAAGGGTACCTACATCTGGTATAGAGTCAGTTTACAAAATACGTACGTAAGGTGCAGGCTAATTTTTATTAGCAAAGCTTTAAAAAAATATACATATATTATGCAGGTATAATGAAAACGATCAAGAACAAAGAAGCACATAACTACATACTCTTGGATCTGTAAGAATGTGAACTAACAATGGCGGAACGGTATTGCACAAAGCGGGAAATTAGGGCCATTTGACACTGGCGACTCCAACAGATTAAGCTATAATTTGAATACATTAAGATAAAATTTTGAAAATACGTATTTTGGATGTGCTAGATTATTTAATAATGGTCGTAGTAAAGGTTAGAACCGTTACATATTATGAAGCATATGAAAGTTATAAGTAATTATTATGTTACAAAAGTCAAAGGATATTTGTTTTTCTTTTGTATGGATAGGTAAAATACCATACGTTAACGCGCCTTCATCCCTTGGAGTAGTCAGTGAAGAATTTTGTAAAACACGTGGAAGTACCTATGTATCTATAACACGAATGTGCAAAGTAAAAGAAAATTTGGACTTAACAAGAAAGTTAAAGTACTACTACTCTTCAATAGTAAGAAAGTTCTCGGAGATAATTTAAGAACCTATGCCATGCGGCTAAGCTACCAGTCTTTTGGGCACACTTCCAGTTGTCAGTGATGTGGGTGAATTTTTTGGCGCCATTCTAGTTTTATTTTAAGTTTATAGTTTGTAAGTATTTAAATATTATGAAGTTTCTTGTAAATAAGTTATAATTATAATAAAATTAATTTATGTTTAGATCCTATCACAATACTTTTCTAGATTATTAATTTGAGTCTGATCTGGAGCATAATATATTATAAACCTAAACAGATAAAAAGTGAGATACTACTGTGGTAACTTGGATGTGCCTGCGTATTCCACGCGCCATCGCCAGTACCGGTCAAAATCAGCCCTTTAAAAGTCACGTCATAATTAACAAATATTACTAATAAACTATGAACTGTAACGACAATAATTAGGTAAATTAGGTCATAATTTAGTGTGAAATATTACCTGTTGTGTTTCGCACGGTGAACCGCGGTACGTGCCCTGTCAGTGTCGGTTACTGGGCCGTTAGCGCCTGACTCGCTAGATTCCGCGAAATTAACCCAGTTTCGGATGACAACGTAAATACTGTAAATGGAATTTCGTAGAATAATATCAACAATAAGTTTCAGATAACATCCAAAAAAAAAATACTTTTAGCCCATTCCCAGATATATTATAATTTATTTATACATCATAGCTGCGTTTGGTGCCATTATGACGTTAAAACCATATGCGCTAAGCATGTTAAAGCCAATTTCGGATGTCGTCTTTCAATATCAAGCGATCAACAACTAAAGAAGTTTATATATGTAATTTATATTCAATACTTATGCATCCTTTATACATCAATTGACATAATATAAAGAAAAAAGAAAACCTCATTTTATAAAATTGCTCAAGCACCCGTGACAAGTGTTACGTCATATTTGTTGTTATATGTTATTTTTATTTTGTGTGACCTTCAAAATCTTCAGTGCTATGTGAACTAATTGGTATATTCAATATAATAACTCGAATATTCTGCAATTGCTAACAGCTTTATAATTACATAATATTGAGTCAATTTTACAGCACCTTTCTCTACCCGGACACGACCCAACTAAATTCATGTGACATATTAGGTCGAAGAATACGTAAGTTATTCTATATAACCTAATGAAAAACTACAATAATAAACATACAAAAAATAAACCTTTCAAAAAACTTATGTATGGATGCCGATTTATTGAAAATACTCCTCTCTCTCTCTCTCTCTCTCTCTCAAAATGTTGTCTTTGGACAGCAAATAGTGCTTGCTACCATAAAGATATTTGTGGGGCCATAGAGACCAAAATTTGGAAGGTTTTAGAAGAAGAAAAAAACATTTAATTTTAGCATCCAATCAAGCCATCAAAAAGTACTTAGTCATAAAGATTGTTGTTATATACTTAGGTAGTAGATACTTGTTTTTAAAACACATCACAATTTAACTTGTTTTTAAAGAAAATGGGAATGCCACCACTTTAAACGTAGTATTTACAACAATTCTTGACCAAAGTCTTATGAAATAGAGTCTATCTTTTTTTAAAACACAACTTGAAAGGGGAACATAATATTAACTACTGTATGTTATTGACAATTTCTAGAGAGCTGTAATGACTAGCGAGGTAGATTGCGATATTTGCATTCATCCTAAGAGCCACCCCTTACCGCCGGCCATCTGTGGGGACGCGGTTGAAGAGGCAAAGGATTCGGCCACGTGGAGGCGGCAGTGCGGCTGCATCCGGACCAGCGACAAGCTGAGGCACATCCTGAACTCGTTTCCGGCGCCGCCGCCGCCCTCACCTGCACCTTTGTGTGCGGTCACACAAAACGCGGTAATTTTAATACTAATAAACAGTACGGCTCTATCACAAAGACTATCGATAATCTATTCTTATCGATAACGTCACAATTATTATGGATTTAGAACGCCACTCTCTACACAATATTCAAATACTTTGTCGATAGAGATCGTACTAGGGCCACAGTTTAATAATCGAAAATTGACTCTATCGATAAAAGACATCGGTAGTATTATTAGAACACAAGCTCCATTGTGTCTTCAGCCCTTATCTTTACTTAAATGTACTCAGTTACTGATTGGAAGTGTAAAATTAACTTCATATTGAGGGTGAAACATTAATAAATACAGTTTATTATAGCATTCGAATCATCACATCTTTTGGAATTCAGATTAACTCCATCACCTACTTTCATAGTTATAGAACAGTGTTTGTAAAAATAAAAGAAGCTAAGGCATTTTAGGTAAACGCTATTTTTTTATTCTTCTTGCCCTGAGACCTAGTTGGGCAGCGCGTCGCAACGTGTAATGACGCGACAAATTACATCTTAGGAAAATCACTTTTAAGGTCTCACGTGCAAGGACAATTATAGGCTGACCGCTTTTGATCATTGTTCGATTGATTATTTTGCCTACTGCGGTCATATTCCCTTGTCATCAGTTCATCACGGTAGGCACTAAACAAGAGCAAACCAGATAAAATACCCATAATATATCCATCATAATTGTTTAAAAAATCATGATAGTCAATATTTACAACACCCATGTCTATAGTCCTAACTTCTTAAAGCTGAACGCACATTTTACCGCACCGTATGCGCGACACGCGCATCTTGCTCCGACTATACCGACCACGCCGCACGCGCCGTACGCGCCTCATTTTTGAAACCGAACGCAATTATTTTAGTAGGAGGCCACGATGGATGGAATGGGGTTTTACTCGAACGTCCGCGTCGTAGAGAGTTATTGTATGACCTATGAAAAAAAACATTTCTGGTCTATGTCCATGATATGTATGAGTTTTACCAATGGAGAAAGTGTCCATAGGTTTTCGAAAATGATAAAAAAAGACACTGAAATAGTTCCTGACTATTCACGTCTCGCTTAAATATTTCAGATTATTAAAATGTTGTCACCATGTAATTAACCCACTCGGGCCTTTCCAACGGTCAAGGATTTTCCATTCTGATCGCCTATTCTAGATGCGGCTAAGCTCTACATACAAAGCTTATAATAATTATAAGCTTTACATTATATAGTGCAGGTACTCAAGAAAATTCAGGACATCTCTCTTTATGTATAACTAACGCGCTTCAATAAATAAAAAAAATCATCTCTTGGGTTCTCGTAATAGGAGCGCTCATGCACATGGCACCTCCGCGTGACACCACACATGACGGCAGACGGCATTACTTTGCAGTATTCATTTGTATCAGACCAATTCCAATTCCAATATACGACTGCAACTGCCGCTACGCGTCGCGCGTTTGTTTTCATACAAATTATTCGAAAAACCGATGCGTACGGGCGGGTGCGGCGCGGCCAAATGTGCAACTAACTTAAGTGATGAATCCATTATGCAAAAAAAAAAAACAGATATTCACTAATGCAATGCATGTGATCATAAAGATTAAATTAGCAAAGTGGAGATTGCCATAAATTATAAATATTTTTCAGATTGATAAGACATGCGGTTACTGTTACTCATCGGCAATCGTCGATAACACGTTCATGCAGTCGATGGATAAATATGAAAGCGCCGCAGAAAGAAAGGTAAAGATAACTTGTGGCCTTGATCAAATTCTGTGCAATGCAAACAAGTCAAAAGTTTTCCGGCTTATTTTCCTTATAAATAGAAACTATGTTTAACAACACACAATTTATGGGATGATTCACATCTTTGAAGTGACGGTATGCCTAATTAGGGGTGCGATAGGATCATCATAAGTATTAGTTTAGAGGCGCGGTGGCGTCGGGCATCGGGCGTCGTGAGCGAGGTGGGTGCTTCGTGCGCCCTCTATCGGACATCGCTCCTCGATGCATCGCCTGTCGTTACTTAGGAATGTCTTGCTTGTCCTGTTACAACACGGACACGTTGCGACCTGCCCTTTGACTGCCCGCTAGGAACCAGGAACTTTCTCAATTGTACGGCTTGCAGTACCTATTGCCAAATTGTAGTAGTTGTGTATTCCAAATTGTAAACTATAAAATCTTTCTTGGTGGTCAAGGGTTTAATCCTTAATAGTCTTGCAAGGCAAAGGTTTTAAGACAATTAGGCTTTATAATATTAACTCTGCCTTAAAATGTGTATTCGCAAAAAATCAGTTTCCACTGTTTTTGAAATTCCTAGTAGCTCATTTTACACCTGTGATCTGTGAACTATCTCATATTATGAGGTATTGTAAAATTGTGATCAGTATTGTGATAAGTATATACACAAACGTGGCGATTGAGTCAGTGCGGCGTAGGAGTGTAGGTACACTGGTAATGGATGCTCGTGAACGAAGATACCATCGAGACTAGGATCGTGACGCGTCGCGCCCTGCGACACCGCTGCTTCCCACTACAAGGTGAAATGGTCACTTTTTGTTGCTTTTTAAATGGTGACGTAATAAATATAAGCACACATAAATGCAATCTCATCTAAAGAGATCTTAGATACAACCTATGCTTAAAGTTGAAAAAAAGCTTTTTTTTAATTTTTGCTGGTTGTTTTTTTATTATTTTGCAGTATAAATATTTGATATGTATGTAAAATAATTATTTTGTTAGTCTTCTTATTGTTAATTGCTAAAAATCAAGAGGGAATGTATAAAATCAATGCGTTCTAATCTAATCAGATTTTTGAATAACACGCGCAAAAAATGCAAAGAAAAACATTAAAATAAATAACTAAAATACTTTACAAGTTTATTATAAAATAACAGAAAAAAACGTAATGCACGTAATATCGATAAACATTTACCGGATGACGGACCGGACGGAGCGAAGGTTCCGACGTTAACATTATGTACTATGTATTCAATTACCTCTTATCTCTACCATTAAGTTTAAGTTAATTCGGGAAAATTATACAACATATTGTATTGTAATTAGCTGTGTGTAAACATTTAAATGTTTCTTTCCTTCCGGGTCTGCATTTATTAACGTAATTTGAAGTCAATCGAAAATTCTGAAACGTAAATCTTTCTTCAGATTTTGTGAACGACGAATAATGTCTGTTTTCAATATCGGTAGTTAACCCTATTTTATAATATAAGTTGCTTGAAACATGCGCTAAATTCGTCTCGAAATCGGAAAATTAGACGATCCAAACTGTTAACAAATAGGTAATAGGTAGGTACTTAACCACACAGTAAGTGGGTTTTAAAATAAAATAAACGAACCATCAGGTCAGTCAGAGATGCGGTCGTACTATCGTCAGGTCGTGACTTTGAACTCCTCCAGTTCCACTGATTACATAAGATTTACTAGTGAAATACGGAATCATTGCAAAGATCATACAGTTCACCAATTAGCAGTGACCATAGTAGTAGTCTAAGGATGTTTTATTAAATAATTTGCTACTATAAAAATTAACAACCAAAAATTCAATTTATTATAAATTCATGCTTATTACATTTACAGGGAAAAAGGAAACGCGATGTTATTAAAAGTGTTTTATTTACTTAATTCTCTTAATGAAGCCTTGTTTGATGAACCCAATTGAGGTTGCCGACGCGTAATGTTTGTTAATGTTTAATTAAACCGTCCGATAGCGATCTCTCTAGGTTAAGACCAAGTACAGTAGTGTTCGCCTGTCGACCGCTAAATTGTTCTGTCCGGCCATTCATATCGTTGATGGATTAGGATAAACTTGTTACTTCGATAAACACACACAACACAGAAATATGAAGTTAAACTGGCATTGAAAATATGATGCAATTTTGTTTTATTCTGCTGAAAAAAGTCTTCCTTTATTTACCCGACTGCGGCGAAGCCCAAAAGAATATGTTTGACCTGTATAAATGTGTCTGTTTCTATGTCCGCTTGTAACTACTCAATGGATAAACCGATTTTGCTGAATGATACTTCGTTCGTTTCGTGTTGATAAGGGAGTGTCAGTGGGTATAAATTTCTTTAAAAGTAAAATGTCTGTTTTTTTTGCATGAGCATCGAATTGGAATGAATAAATGAAAATTTAAATGGCGGACGAAAGGCGCAACTAAAATCATTATCATTAAAATCAAGAATATGAAAAAGCTATAAATTTATAATAATAATTTAATTTATAGTCTAACTTCTAGCTTTTGTGCTCTACAAATATCTCAGTCAGTCAGATTTAAGTAAAAAATAAAATACAAAACGGACCATGTTCAGCAACTGTAAATTCTTTCATCTAAAACCATAAATAACTGTTTAACGCTAGAACAAAAGCATGTTATTTTTGATGTAGTCATTAGGATAATTAATTACCTAATTGTTTCCCATGTATTTTCCGCATGTTCATTTATTTATTTCATTTTACTGTTTAACATAAACTAGAGTCTGTGGAATTTTATAACGAATTAGCTTTTGCCCGCGTCTTCGCCCGCGTGTATTTCAGTTATTGAGACAAAAAGTAGCTAATTGTCCTTTTTTTAGAGTTACTCCATACCAAATATCATCAAAATCGATTTTGTGGTTTAGCCGTGTAAGTGTAACCGACAAACAGACAGACAAATGGGTTACTTTCGCATTTATAAAATTAGTTTGGATATGGGTACTTTGCTGCTTTTCCGATGAGTTATGATTTAAACATACATGAAAATTTAAATAGCAAATACGTATATGAGGTATTTAACATTTTAAATCTAACAATAGACTTGTTTATTTTAAGATTGGAGACTGAATTGAAATCTTACTTGATGAGTTGAGAAACCTATTCATAAGCTTTAGTTCGTCTCGTAGCTATAACTTGGAATTGAATATTTAATTATTTATGTACACACAATAGGCAAACATATGACGGGCCTATTGGTCTAGTGGTTGGTGACCCTGACTGCTAAACTAGAGGTCGTGGGTTCGATTCCCACGCAGGACAAATCTTTGTGCGATGAGCACGATCAATTTGTTCTGTGTCTGGGTGGAATTTATCTATTATATATGTATATATTTAGAAATATATAAGTATGTTTATAAGTTGCTGGTTGCCATAATACAGGCTCTGCCTAGTGTGGGATCAGGTGGCCGTGTGTGGACTTTCCCAAGATATTATTATTATTATATAAAAAGCAAAGGAAAAAAGGTACTGCTTATTTTTTTTTTTAATTGTCTGCCAGTTAATCTGCGACAGGATAAGTAAGTAGTCGACTTACCAAGAGTTTCAATAAGTATTCGCGTTGACCCAAGTCTAAATAATTGGACTAAGATCAAACATTTTGTATCGATGTTATTCACAATTTTCCGGTCTAATATTCGTTGCAACTAAAATCATTTTGTGGTGTGAATGTTCAATTGCGAATAATATTCAATAGTTTTCTATTAGATTTCAATTGGTACTTTGCATTTTTTTATGCTTTTTTTATGCTTTATTTTCTATATTTTCTGATGGCTTACATATTTAATTCGCATCCCCAATTCTTTTATAATAAGCTTTCTTGTAAATTATTTTAAGCCTATCGTACAGAAATTACATTTTACATTTTAACTTGATTATGAGGTCGCGTTGGCCTAGCGGCTTAGTGATCGGAATTGTATTAACAAAGTTGCAGAAATAAACTCAGACTGTGGGAGTTTTTATACGTTATAATTATATTAGTATTTTCTCAGTTATTCTAAGTTATCACCAACTAACGTTGTAAGCAAACATCTTGAGGAAAACAAAATTCGCCGGCCCGAGAGTTAGCGTGATCTTCAATTGTCTTTTCTACTGAATGTAGGAAGAGGCCATAGCTCTGCTCTAGGGTCATAATTTGCCATTGATTATCGCTATTGCGGGTTTCTTAGAATAATGTTATTTATAAAATACAACAGTTTACTCACGCACATTCTTGTTATCGCCCGACTAGTTTCAGACTCAATAGAACTCCCTAAACATGAGCTGACGCGGCGGCGGTGGTGCCGCGAGTTCGACTCACATATAAACATACAAACGTATTTTCTAAATAATTATGAATACTCCTCGCGAAAGAAATTATACAAATAATGTATATTTTCAGGCAAACAGCAAGTCGTGGCAGGTGGTAGGAGAACTGGTCCAGCTTGTGCAACTGTCGGTGACGGCGACGGCGCTGGCGCTATACTACCTCATATACTGTTACATGCAGCTGGTCTACTACACGCTTAGAAGCGCTCTATACTTCCACAACGCTGACGGGTGGGTTTTACTCGTGTATGTTCTACGACCTTTAAAAAAAGGAAAAAATATTGCTTGTAGATAGACCTAAAAATATGTTAGATGAAGTGTAGGTATATAAGTACCGAAGACGAAAATTAAGTAAAATATTTTCATGACGACTAATGTTTTCAATTTATTTATTTTTTATTTTTGTTATGTAACGCTGGTCATATTATATGAAGAGTTTTGGTTTCGAAGGTGCTCTGTCTATACCTATGCGTTTAGCCTATTTTAAATAAGTAGTCTTAAATCATTGTTTTTTTTTCTTTAGATTTTTATAATGTTAATGCTTTTCTTTTTTCTTTGCATCGCACAAACCATTAAATTAGATATTTTCGTTGTTGTCAGTACTTTTCATTGTATACTGTTAAATTAAAAAATAATCGATTTAACATTTGGCATTTAAAATGCATTTATTTTTTCATTTTGTATTTTTAGCTATAAAATTTTGAGCTATTTCCTTAATAAGCGCTTAAGAGGCATGTGTACGAGTTTTCACGATGTTTTATTCCTCGTTACTCATAGGTTTCATTTGTAATCGGCCATTTAGGAGGGTAAGTCAAGAACTTTTTTGTTGTGTTACAGACCTATGAAAATAACGATTGGAGTAGTCACGGTGACGTCACTTGTTGTTGGGTTCAACCTGATGCTACGGATGGAGAGAATCCTCGGAATACTTTACTAAATCTCCTATTGTATATAGCAATTACTTCAACTAAAATGTATAATAAAGAATGACAAATTATTACACAAAAGTAACAAAACAAAGTAATGTAAGTTGGTAATAAAATAAATTTACTTTTTAGGTTAATACTCATAGCCGACGTGAAAACAGGAAAAACGTTTTGTTGCATTTGTACCAAAATGTTCAAGTCATTGATACCTCACTGTAATTTATTATAAACATATTGTATTGTCAATAAAACATGTGAGTCAAATCAACTGTTGCGTTAAACTGCGATTTTAGTAGTCGTCTGTAAGTAGGTACGGGCCGTAGAGTAAAAATAAGTAAAATACAGGGTGCTCCTAACAGAGTACGAACTGTGAGCACCAGTATGAACAATTAAAATCGTTAAATGTCAAAACAGAGCGCGCTGTTTTATTAAAATTGTCTCAAAACCTAATATTACCTTCCCTAATGATATTGGAACCATCGATATTTTCGCATTAACGTCTGTCGTCGCACGGAAAATCAATAAATCAGTAAACGAGCGTAGTAACTTAAAAATTGCATCCCTTCGGCACAATGATCTAATAGCTATTTGCGCACTCTATGCTTGTCTATGTATACTCTAAGGTACAGGCTAATTGCCTCTGAGCTCGTCATTAGTTGAGATAGATTAAGCGTGACTGTTTTGCACCTGGACATTGTTTGTTGGAATGGTTTTGGAAGTGATTAAGGCCCCCCTCGCGGTTCGCGTCGCCGCAGCGGGAAGCACGACGCGGATGAGGAGGCTCGCTGGAGGCTGAGCCGCTAACACCAACACTTGATGGTCAGACGCCGCGAGAGTCGGTCGTGCTCTATTGTTCGTTGTCGCTACAGATTGTTACCCGCGAACTTACGCACGCACCCGCGTCAAGTGATCTATTGAAACTAGAATTGTAGTGGCAGTGAATATTGAATGAACAAGTGTGAAGCGTGTATCGCTTAGTGCAAAATGGTGCTGAGTGTCAGGTAATTGGGGGATGTCTTATATTTGTTGTCATATTTTATTTGCAACGAACCCATAAAGAACGTTTAATATACATACAGTTTAAGTAACACACACTCACACAGAAAAAACAATTGAATAACAATAGATCTATTTAATTAATGTTTTTACTACTGATATTTATTATTTCATAAATAAAACGTCTATAACTGTGTACTTAGGAGTAAGATTGAAATAAAATAACTGGTTAAAACGTATATCAATTTCAGTTATGCGCTCAATTTCTTACGACCTTTCAGAAAACAATTTCAGGGTTATAAATTTACAAATAAATCCATAGAAATAAATTCGCGACGCAACTACAAAATTATATTTGTACTAGTTCTGTGACCCCGCTACGCTTGAACGGAATAAAAGGCATGGCTTATTTGCATCCGAGCTTCAAAAGCATCAATTTGAGCAGCTGCCGCAGGTTTAAGGCCGTCTTACCTACAGATTCGGCAGTTTACCGCAAGATAATTTATTGTACTATTGTTCTCATTTCTAGCTAGACTGCATTCATTCAGGGCCTTTGTTACTTTTCCAATAACGAAATATAATACAAAATGCAAGCTTTTTATAATTCTGATTAATCTATTATAGGTATATTTTTTTTGAAAATGACCATTGTAGCCATTTTCCTTATTAAGGAAAACAAAATTAACACTACCATGATTAATAATAATGTCCTCTTGACCGAATTTCGGTCAACAGAGATTAGCCACCTATGCGGGACATATTTTAGTGCACCAGTCTGTGCGCGAACACAGTGGCACTCTATCCTTTTACTCCAATAATCCGATGGGATGGCAACCCGACACGACCGGAGAGAGATCAGGCGCAGGATCAACGGCTTTACGTGGTTACCAAGGCACGGGGAGTAAACATTGCCAAAGTTCCTGATTCCGAGCTTTACTGAGTATTTCCAAATATAACTATTTTAGGCCTGGCCCAGGACTCGAACCCGAGTCCTCGTGCACGGCATTCGCGCTGGCCACCACTTTTCCAACGAGAAAGTAAGGTCATGAACGTAATAAAATCTCGGGACATACTTAACAAATGAGTTTTGATCTATTTCTTTTGTGTGAATTGTGAATGCACATCGAAGAATATGCGCGTGTACGTTGGCATCTCACATAATTTTCATAAGATCTAAACTGTAGATGTTCTTGCTTCTTATTTATAGTCGTAGCTTGTCGTTTAGAAGAGCGATACAATCATAGGTACATTGGTCGTGATGTTTATAAAAGCATTTTGCTCAGATCACATCGTTCGCGGAATTTGCTGACAGTAGATATAGCTTAGGAATGATAAGTACTTTTTTAAATCATACAGCTTCCTTTATATTCATAATACATACATTAACCTATATTAAAGTAAAAAATATAGTTTAAATTAAAATTTAAACAAATGTCTGATATCAACTTTTTTTGGGGGGAGCGTTACTAAGTGTTAGCCGGTTTGACCCATAATATACGTTAAGCCGCGCTCGCCGTGGCTGGACCGTGGATCGGTGAATAATTTTTCAACAAACCGAGACGCTTCCGTGCCTAGGAAAGCACGTAGGCCGCTGGTCTCGACTATCATACGTTGATCTTTGGATTTCGTTAGATCATTAAAATTATGACAACCAGTCTTACCATGGGATACTGTGTTACCCAGTCAAATGGGTTGTGGAGTTCAGATAAGCAGTCGCTCTATGTGAAATACAGTATTCAGCTGAATCCGGTAAGACTGGACGCCGATTTCAACATAGCTTGAGAAAAGTCTAGGCAGAAGAAGTCTAAACTCTACTTGCTTCTAATTGTGTATCAATTCGACATTATTTAAAAAGTGTAATATGTAATATAGCGCCATTTCTCTGATTTGGTGATGAAGTTGGGATATAAATAGTTATTAATATGCATTATTAGCGGATTCTTGAACACCGTTTATGATCTAATTAAGGTTTTATGAGTAGTTAAACCCTCCAACGACTATTAGCAGTAAATTTGGTGGAGACTGCCTACCGCTGGGACAGTTGTAAAAGCCGGCTTGCGACAGATGCTGGTGGGATGTGCAAATGTGTGACAGTGTGTTGCACAGGTCACGGCGCGGGTGACGGAGTGGTGTCGAGGTGTGAGCCGCATGTCACGCCAGCCGTGCAGTAACGGTGCGTTCCGCGCGGCGCCCCTACTCGCCTCGCACGTGCTAAACGTCCACCCTTGGTTTCACATGTTACGATGACAATGCTATGTAACTTGGTCAAGATGAATCAGACATACCTGACTCGTTTCTTTAGTACCCGTAGGTTTTTGCAGCTATTCAGTATTTTGGGCTAAGATCAAAGTGAATTGGTTCTAAAGAGAATTTGTGAGAAGGAAACGATGTCATATAAACGGGCCTATACCACATTTAAATATTCCTTATGACTGACAGGGTTTCACTACTGTTTAGGATCAAGCCCAGTAAGCTACGACTCCGTTTCTTGTATAATAAATTCATAGCTAAAGTCCGGTGAAGCAGTCAAAGCCTGCGCTCAGGCAAACTGCAGTAGAACTCTTAAAAAAAAAGAAACTTGTATAATTTAAAACATATATCACTTTTATTTTGAATGTTATATAAATACAACTACATACTAAATACGGCTACAACGCTAACAGAACTAAGTACTTACTACTAGAACTACTAGTAACTAGCACCTTTTTTTCCAAAAGAATATCTTAAAATTTCTCTACTAGCATCAAAATACGTCCTTGAACAAACATGATGACCTACTTATCAAAAGCATGCACGTGAATGCAAGTAAGGAAGTGGAAATGAGGCCATTACGGTAGGAGATGTAGGAAGCCGACCGAGGACGAGCAGTTCCGATCGCCGCCGAACCGAGCCGAACGAGACTCTTACTAACTGGAAATTATGCAACTGAATTAATTTAATAGAGGAACTATGATATAAGCATCCGTTTGACTGACCCTCACCTCTAATGTTTGTTCAGTTCTTGTTTCATAGACTTCAATTCATAGTCTTTAATAATAATATTAATTTTATTTAGTATATATTTAAAAATATATTTGATATATCTTGTTAAATGAGTTTAGTAAAAAATAATAATAACTTTTTATTGCAGGCAATGTGCAACAGAAATAATATAAATAAAACAAAACTTATAATCTAATAAACACGAGGTTGTCAGATTGGTGTTGAGGTTTGAGGTGTCGCGTATCCGCCTTCGGGAAAGTCGATACAACAACTTTAGGCCAAAACTCTTTCTTGAGAAAGATCTCAATGTGAGTAGTAACTTCAGAAGATGTATTATTTTATTTATTTATTAAGTTTTTTACAATAAGCCTTATACTAATACAATGCTCCAAAAAAGGTTGGATCTAGTCTATATTTTTTTTAAGAACTTTTAATGCATTTATTAATAAAATAGAATAGGCTTTTACACTACGATCGGTAACGTCTAAGAAGAAAAGTTTATCTACAACTTTCTCACTTTTTTTATAATCTCGACATAAAAATTAACGAAATACCCGTTGCGTTAGAAATGGGTTTGCATTTAATACTGCAACAAAGTAACTTAATCTCATCGATCCATCTATTTTTGTGCGTAAAGTACGGTTAGCCTATTCAGCGAGTTTCTTAATCTTGTTTTCTTCGATATTGACCATTTGTACTGACAAAGCTCGTACGCATTTATTTATGTAATTTTCTTTACCAATAAAAATTAAATGAATTTAGATTTTATTGCCATAGACGTATGTTCTTTACATATTAAGTGTTTTAGCGTTGTATTTTATTTATGATTTAATGAAGCATAAAAAAAATATACAAGTACATTGAATACGGAAACTGATATAGTCTAAAAGGGTTTGGTGTTGGTTGATCTGTTTAATTTTGTAAAAAAAACAAGCAAAAAATTATTATCGCCTATCTTTTTTAATGTTTATTCCTTATGAGACGCAAAATAAAAAATCCAGTTTATAAATTACGCTATATATATATAAGTAATGTAATGTAATATATATAAGCAATTTAATTAAATTCGACTACGTAATGTTTTAAAGGCTGTGTGAAGTAAACTGCGTAGCCGGTCCTCATGAACCAGATTGAAAGACTTATAAGATTTTTATACTAAAATCACATATACTGAATATCTTAAAAATTAGTATAACTTTTTCAATAATACTTAAAAATTACTGCGAATACAGCCTTATTGTCGTAACCAATCGCAACATGTGACGCGTGAACAAAAGACATCAACGACTCACGTCAAAGTGCTACGAACTCTGGTCTACGAGATTAAATTGAAATTGCAAACTTGTACAGTTGAAATTCTGTCTATATTTTATTAATGTATAATATGTGTTCTTAATACTACTATTACTATTTTCTAGAGGGTTTTTTTACTTTTGTTTTGCTCATACAACAATGATAATTATCTTATATTAATTTAATTTTCTAATGTGTAATGTGTACAATAAACAATTAAGAACAGATCGTTTAAAATATCACGATACAGTACTGATTTTTTCAACTTACTTTTTTTATTTTGATTTTGAAGTGGAAATTATAAAAAAGAAACAAACCATTTCAATCATCAACTAACACAAGCTCTTTAGTTTCTTAATTATTTACGAACTTAAGTATCTGACTAAAAATAATACCTACTAAAATGACGAAACTCACCGCTATTCTTAACCCTAGGTCTGAGTTGACTTCGTGCTCTTCGGTCAACTCAAACCCCCCGAGGGCTATCCTACAAACCGGGCTATTACGCCATGTCGCCCTCTGGATGTGCACGAATAACGGACTCGATTCTCGATCACGAAATCAAAACGATTATAACTTTAACGATGATCAGATCGTTCATCGATTAATCGCGAACACAATCACGAAACGTTGGAATTCAAATGCGGTATGATGTTTGGTTGTTATGTAATATTAGTTGTTATATTGTTGTATGTCTACAACTCGTGCTTAGTGATGTTGCTAGGTTTACCAAATATAAAGCTGTCTAGTGATGTGTGTACGCATATTTGATAAAGATACCTTGTCACCTAAATGTGTTAAATATACGATCGTTTAAAATACAATTTCGTAAATGCCTATAAAATTAAAGATTTTATTGAAACAAAATGTTAACTTAGCGCCTATCAATTTTTGCCTAAAAATTGGATGCTTACATATTTTTACAAATGTAACATCCTTTTGTACCATGTTTGACGCAAATCAATATATTTATTTATTTATTAATAATATTGGAAAAAATGGGTCACCTTGTTTTATATAATGTTGGAGACAAACCTTATAGGGTGAAATGAAATAAAGTATACATGTTTCGTTCGACAGTCAAATTCAGTTTTGACCTCTCATCTATACATATTTAAATTCAAAACAAAGTCTCGCACCGCGTCTGTACTACCGAAAGGTTTTTTATTTGGTTTTCACCAATGGATAGGCATTCATGAGGAAATTTTGTGTGTATCATTCATTAATGTATTGCCTACCTGTGTGAAGCCGGGGCGGGTCGCTAGTATACATTAGAAACGTTGCGGATTAGGAATAAATAAGTACATTTGTCATAGTATAAAAAAATATATTTACATATATATAATATTAAATACTCTATTTCTTGATACGAAATAGTCAAATATAAAATTATGTAGTTAATTTCTTATGACGGTCACACGACACGGGATGGCATTTCAATGATTCATCGATTTTGATTAGTTTATCGAATCTGAAGGATACTAGAGGTCACGGCTCGGTGGCCAGAGGTCACTGACCGAGGTACATTGTTCCTTACATTAGTAGAAATGTAACGATCGCACGACGATTGTTATTATATAGGTAGGTATATCTTTATTTAGATTATGGCTTCTGTGACTGATCAAAAATCTTTACATAGTATATTATAAAGTCACTCACGCTGTTTGTACGCGTAGATTTTAAACTTTACAGATATAGTTATTCAAGGAAGGCTTTTGTGTAGAATTCATTAATGTTTTTATAGCCGTGCGAAGAGAGGGGTCGCTATTATTAACATATTACAATGTTTGATTTTGACATAGTATATGATAAAGTGTCGGCGACCGATTATAATTAATTAGGAAAACATAAAAACGTGGTAGGCGAGTTTTTACGAAAACAATTCAACCAAGTTTCAAAAACAATGCATGTATTACCCAAGTAATGCGTCCGTATTTGCTTTGTTTAACATAAAAATATGAGTACTCATTACTACTGGCTAATTTTAAATTGTTTAATCGGAAATCGCTTATCTGTAGTTGGCTAAGTGATAACTGCAATTAATTTTGCATCTTGAGAAAAGGCCAAGCGATATAGGCATGTGGAATTTATTAAAAAAACCCGTAAGTTTGTAATTTGCTAATATTATTAATGCATTACAATTTAAATGCATGTTAAACTGATTTGATTGTAACATCTTATGTACAGCTAACATATTTTAAAGCAAAATAATAAAATAAAATTAGCAAAAATAATAAATATTATTATACCTTCTATAAAATTTTTATTAATCTACTTTACAACTAAAGGTACAGTTTATTTACAGACGAATTTATGCACAAAAAATCGTACCGTAAACATTACCAATCAACAAGATTCATTCACCTTTAACTTTTACAGAAACCATTCACATTACAAACATAACGTGAAACACAAATTGAAATTGCGTAATATATAATATTTACATCGCAAACTGTACGTGATTCAACAATTTTGTTGGCAGACAAGTAATTGATATTGATTCTCTGGGATCAATCCAATCTCGAACCCTGTCATTACCTTACCGTGTCTTTTGACCCGTCATTAGGTGGTAGCATTACTTGGGAACAATGCACCGAAGCTAGGACATAGAGTAGATACCCCACAGAGGCAAAGCTTCATACAACAACCCAACAACAATTTCCCAATACTCAACTTTTCTTGCATTTCATAATGTAATGCGGTATTCTTAAAGCAATTCATAACGTTGTTAGGCACAAAAGTACAGTTGGAGAGAAGGCTTAGTTTACTAACAATATTAAATTATTATCAATATAAAACTGCTTAATAGTTATTGTTAATTAATTGATTTGTCGAATACCTTGATGTTGTAGTAATTTTTGTCCAGTCCAGTAGTAACACCAATACAAGTCCCTATTCTTGTCACCCTTCCTGATATTGACAACTGGCCGAGCGTGTGGTTTCAGCGACAAAACGTGACGTGCCGTGTATGTGAACTCGTCGACATGTAATTTTCATACAGCGTTTTGTATCAATGTTAACGATTGCCGTTTTTAGTTAGTGTAGCTTTGCCTCTGTGAGGCATTTACTCTGTGGCTTGCGTACCTGAAGCAAGTTTACCCGCATTTAGTTACATTTGTTTGTCGATATAAGTAATCATTAGAATGTATCACGATTCAATTCGGTTTGCACGCATCATGTTATTGAATTTCTTTATTTATTTGCATGAATTATCTGTTTTTATTGTTATTTACGAGTCAGACGTATAAAATTTAATTTTGTTTCAGATTTCTCATTGTTTGCAGTTTTATTATCTCAAGAGTAAGTATTCGTTATATTATTTCTTTTGTTTTCATTTAATGGTCGTAGATTATGGATTTGAATATTCTCTGACCTTATTAGTCTTCTTAGAAATTCAATACTTTGGCCAGTTTTATTTTGATTTTCATTCATCTTAGCTACTGGAAAATTAAGCTTATTGTAGAGTACTTAAGTTAAAATTTGTTTAACCGGTCCGATAAAAGGGGTTAAGGCAGATAAAATAAATGTATCGATAAAATTTCTTATTATGGAACACGAAAAAATAAACTTAATACGTTCATTAAGAAATTTAACTTTGGTTGATGATTTTCCTGATCCTCATCATTGAATTGTATTTTTAATATAATTAGCTATTTATATTTCTGTCGTTACTGTTATCTAAGACACATGTTTTTCACTTAGGTCCACTCGGCGTCCCAGCACATAGACTCAGCAGAGTATTCGGAGTCGACGGAGGTTTCGGTAGTGTCGGTGTCGTCGTCCGCCTCCTCGGAGCTGCACGAAGGCTCCGGGGATGATCCTCCCGATCCTATAACCTTGAATAATACTAAGGTAAGTGATTTGGAACTTTTTTGATGTGATGGTTATACTAATGTGCTTTCCCTTTGCCCAATAATACTAAGATACATTTTTGTTGATCAGTCCGTCGATCCGAAAACCGTCAGATTATTTTTCCCTGGAAAAAGTTTTAATTCGACGGAGTGCATTCAAATCTTCCGCAGTAAATATTTTGTACTTACTTTTGCTTGTCGTTTGTCGCCAGAGAGTTTTCATTAAATCTTCGAGCTCGAAGTTCGTTACGAGAACAGCTCTTAAAATAAAAAAAAAATACAATACAAGCCAAGATAAACAAAACTTTTAAAGGCTCATGTTAAAGCACTATCAGGAACTACGTGTTCTAAAATACGTAGTTCCCAAAAGTTGCCCACTATTGGGATAACATGTCACAATAAACCCTTGCTATAAGTGTTCAGAACGTTATAAGAATTTAATTTAAATTCGCATAATTTTAACTACATAATTCAAATTTAACCTCCTTTTCAGAATCAAACAAGAGAAGCATTAAAAAGTGACGGCAGTGAACAGGATCCGGTAAGTTACAGAAATTGTTACATTTAAATAAAGCTCGGATCTAAAATCGACTGTTATTCTGAATATTCAAAAGCAATTACTGTTTGACGAATGCCAGTTAAAATGCTAATTTTTAGTAGTAATTTATGCAACAAGTTTCACTTTTACTATTTTCCCGATTCGGCCTTGATGTGGTAACGTTTTTAGTAGTACGCACGTATGGATACGAGTAATGTAACTAAGAACAATGAGCTATTTCTTGATATAAAAGAACACGCCACCGGTCAGCCCTGTCTCTTTTATCGTGCTTAATGGCTCTGAAAATAGCCCGATTCGTTAACTAGGATTTATAACTCAATTATTTGCAAAATTTTTAGATTGCTGAATCTTTTTGTTGAGACTGTATGAATTGAAATGAAGACAATCGAAAACTATTGTTGTTTCTCACAATACAATACAGAAGCCGCCTGGGTTTGTCAATACTAGTTCAAATTGATAGGTAATCTAAGTAGAAAGGTTAACAGAATACATTTTTGAATTTAGTTCGCTTTCACAGAATTTAAAGAAACAAATCTAAAAGTTGAAACAAATTACATTTAGAATTAAATATACAACATAAATGAAACGTAAAGTATTTTCACTTTTAAACTAATTGCCTATCGTCAAGAAACGGCAAACAATGTGTATTTGAGGGCGCAAAATAAATAAGTGCCTGACAAAATAATCGTCACAGTCTCGCACAATTACCGAAGGCCTAAACACAGAAATGGGTGAAAGGTACGCCATAATAGCGACCAATTTACACCCATTTGTACGAGCATTGATGGATTGATTGAAAGAATTCTTCTAAGAATACATGATTCGATACAGTCTATCTTTTCCTTTCGTTTTGCAGAATTGCTGCACTTATTTGTGACATTGGTTTTACGGTCATTTTGTGGCTTGGTATGGGGTATGAAGTTTACTTGATATGTTTGTCATTACACCTTCTTTGAACAACATTTATAGTGTACGTACAATGATTATTTCGATAATTAATTGATGATGAGAATTGCAGATTCTGATGTAAGTTTCTCTCAAATTGTACTGTATAAATAAAGCTAGTTTTTAGATGTTAATTTAATAGTAATTTAAGCATTTAATATCTCTAGCATTCCGTACACAAATGGTTTTAATGGAACCGTTATTTTGTTTAATAATATAATCTAATTATTGAAAATTAATTGCGATTCTAAACACCCAGTTCATCCATTTCTGAATGTTAAGTTCATTGTAAACAACGAGTTGAAAATTCAAATACATATGTTACAAGATGTATTATTTGTGTTTTACGCGTGAGTACTCGCGTTCTACCCATACAGTATAGTCAGTACGTTGCCTAACTCTCTAGTACTCTAGTCCACACTGAATGGGGAGGCCACGCCGCAGCCCGAGCTTGTGCAATACAATATTCTTGCGAAGGGCTCCTCTAATCTGATTAGGTTATCATCTGTAGTTCCGGTGTAGATTTATGGCGTTTCCATCGTATAAAAATGATTTATCTATCTATGTTTGCTAGTTTAATTAAATTGTCGGTTTAAATGTACTTACTTAAGGATCATATGTAGCGTTTGAACTAGGCTTTTTGTTTGTAAATAATGGCGATGCATATACATGGTGGTTTAAAATAAATGCATAAGTTTGATCAAAATGAAAGGTTTATTTATTATTGCAGTTAACTCAAGTTGGTTTCCATAGTAATGTATCTTCATTGATCTATACATACAAACATATTATTAAAAAAAGTCCCCCGCCGCGTCTGTCTGTCTGGATGCGATAATCTCAAAAACGGATTTTCATATTAACCGCACGGATAGCCGAGTGGTACTGTGGGTACAGGTCACCACGCCAATTACCACTGTGAGCGACGTGCTGCGGGTTCATTTGTGTGATCCATAAATGCTGGTTTTAAGTCTGGATATTCTTTGTGCATGTGATTTGAATGTTTGTAAAACGCCCTGCGATACAAGTATTAAATTCTTTAGTGCAGAAGTCGTTTATTAAAAAAAAAAAACAAACAATCATATGATTTTCACCAATGGATAAGGTGATTCAAGAGGAAGGTTTGTGTGTATAATTCATTAATGTTTCGACTACTCATACGAAGCCGGGAAGAGTTACTAGTTATTTTTTAATTAACTCACTGGTTCCTTGGTTCGTTAAAGTTTATCACATTCATATCAGTCACAATTAATTAACATAATCGAATTACATCGTGAGAACTACACCCAGTGTTACGCGTATCGTCGACGTTGAGACGCATGTTTGTTGGAACCGAGATAGCCATCTCTGACCTGAAGTCACTGGCGGGATAGCTGTTGTTTGGTTTACATTGCATCTAAACCATGAACGATGAACATAAGCCCCGTGTCCCACAAACGATTGCTTTCCTTTGAGAATATAGAGTAAACAATCTAGATTTGAATTTAATTAGCTGTTCCATTCTTTTTCGTTCCAAAAATGTAACTTTTATACTCTGCTGACAGCTCCGAAAATAAATAGCTACATGTTTGTTCATGTAGTAAGTATGTAAATTGCTCAGTGCAGTATAAAAGTTAAGTACGATGAAATTATGACTTGTTCGCCGTGTTGCTCATGGTCTTTGCAGTCGCTAAAGTTTTACAAAACTTAAGTATAAACTCCAGGTTGTTCTGGTGGCTTTTAACACATTATATTATACCAATTCGAGTCATCACCAATGCATTTCTCTGACATTCAAAATTTAGAACTCTTTTCATTATATGTATTTGGTATCTGACCAAATTGTTATGTGACCTACAATATCTGTAAAATATGATAAATCATGTCATATTTTACAGCTACTATAGATCAGATACCAATTTATACTCAGAGGACTATAATGGCGTTTAAAACATGAAAATAAACTTGGAAATATAAATAAAAACATTGTGGTAAAAGCAAAAAAAAACATAAATGTCGTCGATTACATTTGAACAGTATTGCTCGAAATTGGTACTATAAGTAGTCCGTCTTTCTTTCTTGTTCGCGCAGTGAACGTGATGAAGATTTTAAAGGTCCGATCGACAAATATTTGTGTTTAATTGTAATTATGCCGTGAAATACAAAGCTGTCACGGTCCGGCCGAAGTAATTAAAATTGGATAACAGTTACAGGAATTGATTGAATTCTTTGTTACATTGTATTTGAATGTTATGAGAAAGCATAAATGTTGAAAATATGTCCGATATATTTAAACTACGAGGAAAGTGCTCGTTATTGTCTTATTTGAATAGTTGTGTTCCCAATCCAGATAAGTTATGCTTTGACGCACCGTGATGTGGCCTCAATATTGCTTATTGTTGTTTTATGTAGAAATCAATTTGTCAAAGTGATGTGGCGACGGCGTTTACCATCATTCCACTGGCCCAATTTTATAATGCGTAAGCTCCAGCAGCCGGCGTGCGAACTGCGCTGGCACACTTACTGTCATTTGTAACTTTTTTGTGCTAAACGCTCAAGGGGTCGGACTGTGAAATGGTGAATTACCGGCGCCATAATTCAATAGTTTGTTTTGATTTTTTGTTCAGTTAATGGATGCAGTGAAGTTGCAATGCTCGCTCACAGACTCACAGCTTAGACGTTAACGGTTTGACTTTTGTTCATATTTTTGTTTGCATTTGTTTTAGAGGTTTAAGTGGCTAATTAGCGGAGGTTGTAAAATGCTTTGAAGGCAGTCAAAAGTCGCGTGTTCCGGAAGGTGGTAGTTAGTTCGTGTTATCTCAGGGCTATCGGATTGCGAAACCTCCACGAGTGCTACCTACTTGAATGCGCTCTTCATGTAGGAATGTATAATATACAAAATGAGTCATTTAGATAAGATATACTAACAATGTATTGTACCTCATATCTGATGGTAAATTTTAAAGTTAAGGGTCGATTTCAACACTTCCTAATTTTAAATCCAAGTATTACGTTTGAGTAGATTTAATCAGAGATCTTATCGATTTTGATGATATATTTATGTTGTGTTAATTACGTGCGGTTTATTTTTTATTAGTTACGAAACTACATTTTATAAATTAATTAATTAATTCTTGTTGTTCTTAGGTGGTGTTCCTATCAGAAAAGAACAGCTACATACCAGTGAGCATCAAGCCTCGGTCGCCGGTGGTGGACACGGCGTGGCGCGAACCACCGGCCTGGGAGCGCGAGTACCGGCGACATCGGACCAATGGCAGCAGGGTGCAGTGTGAGTTCTATTACCTACTATGTTATTTATAAATCCTCTTTACATCAACCTCAGCCTAATTTAGCTGACTGAAGGACATAGAGTTCACGTCATTGGGTAGTAATTAAATACAAATAATAGAAACAAAAAAATTTAACCTTAGACAGGACTCGAACCTGCGACCAATGGCTAAACGCGCCATCGTTATAGGGTTGTTCAGTTTCGTGCTTTTAATTTAAACTTATAACTAAAATAAAGCAGGTATTTAAACTAGGGCCTGTACGAAAATTCTCTTTTAGTTGCGCGGTACGATGCTAAAAAAATACCTACCTAATACAGTGAAACTTGATTAAGTGGGACCTGGATAAGTGAGAAACCTCCATAACTGAAACTCATACTGAGGTCCCAACACTTTGGCACTGAATTACCTCTGTTAGTGGAACGAAGCAAACCTCTATATCTGAGATTCGTTCTTTCAATTTTTTTGTCATACTGTCATAGTTACCTCTATACCTGAGACAGCGAGTGAATTTTATATGCATTAACCTCTGTAACTGAGATAACATCGTTTTGTTTGTTAACTTACTTATTCTTACTTTAATTACTTAATTCTTATTCTACCCGCAAATTCCGCACTTAACTAATTTTGAGCCTCAATGACCTTCAGTTTTAGTTTTGCTTTTCTATCGTACGGATGTTTATTTGAAAAATGCCGAAACGAAGGTTCTAATCGTTATCAATACGTGAAAAACTGAAGTTAATTTAATTTAATTTTTGTACTATTTATAAAAAAACGTGCTTGAATATTTTTGTTTATTACATTTATGACCTTTATTATCTTTTTTAATTCCCAATAAAGATTAAAAATCACGTATAATGTTTATATAATACGTTATTTTATTTAATAATCGCACCTCTGTAACTGAAATAACCTGTATTCTGACCTCTATTAATAGAACCCTCTGTAAATGAGACAGATATTTATTTATACCTGGATATCTGAGACACTGGGTAAGTGGAATACCTATATAAGTGAGACAAATTTGCAGGTCCCTTGATGACTCACTTAACCAGGTTTCACTGTATTAACAAAATTATTGCCCATGTTAATTGGCCTATTATGTGTCTTCGTTTACATTTAATTGAGTTAAGGAGTTTGTTTGAAGCGACCATTCTTCTCTTAAGAGATAGACATTACTGCATCTGCATTAAAATTTAAATGTTTATTTTGGTTTTATGTTAATTGAGTTTCAAAATAAAGAGACAATACTTTAAAAAAGAACACCGGTAGCTGGTTTTAAATTAATTATAAGCCATACACGGGTAGCGAACATTGTCTGCTTAAGGTTGTGAAACCGGACAAATTGAGATGTTATCTGCAGGAGCGCGTGGCGCCGCGCTTGCGCAACCCTTTGTTTGACTTCTATTAGTTTTTACTGAACCATTCTTATGCAAGATACGGGAATATTAGAGGTGACGTGTTGTGATTGTATTACCTTCGTTAATTAATAGTATTTTTGATATTAAGGAAATAGAGTTTACACAAAATCTCAAGACAAACGTAATGTTTAACCCAGCGAAATTCTCCTGAAAGTTACCAATCCTGTGAAGGAAGAGGGTCATCACAGGATGGGAAGGTATTGCAATCCGACACTAAGTAAAAAAAGAAGAACATAAACATAATTTTTAGTTTAAATAAAAATATTAGGAAAAGCTTTCTTGGATTTGATTGTAATAAGACTCTTCTCATGAATAATTTTCTACCAACAGATATTGAAGCGGAGTGTCAAGATGACTTCATGAAGATCAGAGTTGGTTTCAACGGATCGTTCGCCGGGCTTGTGTACTCAGCAGGTAAAAAATATAATATCATTTTACGCTTAAATAAAATACCACCAGATATAACAATTGAATTCCCAAAAGTCAACTTTAACAATAAACTTTACATAATTTTAAAGGTTTAATCAATTTTATAAAATAATTCAAACGCCATTTGCCAGGTGATATGGATTCCTTACTTCCGCAAAGCGCTTACTATCATTAGTATGACTTAGCTTACTGTACATTTCTCAGCGGAGTCATTTTCATATCTTAAACGATTCTCATATTATAACGGTGACGTAGCGTAGTTGGGCAGTTAACAGAGTAATCAGTCATCACATTAGCCCTCAGTTGCGCAGACAGGTGGAACAATTAAGTGTGTAAACTAGACGAGTGTCATTACCGCGTTATTGTTACATTCGTCTCTTTGCAAGAGCCGCAACATTCGCAACCACACAGTGTGTGATGTCTGTGGGCTTGTACAGTCGACATCAAATAAACAGTTTATAGCGTAGATCGCATTAATTAACATTATCAAATTGAGTTCGTTTTTGATAAACTGTAAACAGTCTTTCAGTGGTTTCACGTCATTCGTCGGTTGTGTTTGCGTACACTCCGTGGATCTTTTGACTAGCCTGTTTAGGTCTAGTGGTTAGTGAACCTGACGGCTTAATCAGAGATTCTGGGTTCCATTCTCACCCGAGACAAATCTTTGCATGATGAGCATGTTCATTAGTCATGTGTCTGGGTGTAATTTATCGTTATATAGTTTCTACAAATATATAAGTATTTTTATCAGTTGTCTGGTTGTCATAATACAGGCTCTGCCTAGTTTTGGGTCAGATGTCCGTATGTGAGTGGTCCAAAGATACCTATATTATCTTTCTTTTATGACCACGTAGACAAGTGACATTTTTACAAGCGTTAAAGATATTAAAATACGCTCAAATGTATGGAAATGACATTTCTTTTTCGGTTAGTCACGTGAGTTCGACTAGTCACTTTCATACATTTGGGCGATTCCATCAGTATCAACGCATAGAAATTGCACTTGTCTAGGGGCACTGGTGGTGGCTGTAAGGTTGATTCTCGTAACTCATTGTTAACACTACTGTTTCGTCGACTATACCAACTTAGCAGTAGTTCACAAAGGGCGTGAGTGTCGGATGTGAGGTTTGATAAATTCGCGGCGTGCTTATCATCTATCAAGTACCTGAGAACATACCGTATCATACTCGTGAAGTTCTCATATATTGTATGTCTCATACAAACAGATTTGAGATAAGATCTACATAAGTATATACTTTAAAATATTCTGCACAGTCTGATAATATTTTAAATACAAAAAGATATATTACTATAATGTATACTTACTTTATTTATCCTTATTTTGGAAATATGTAGATGTTAGCAGGTAAATTGAATGCAAAATGCATTATTATTTTAGTTGACATACCAGAGAGAGTTTACGAGATGAACTAATATTACCTAACTGATCTACCAAAGATATTTACTTAATCATCCTTCTACTTAATTTCCCATAGAATCATTTAGAACTGTATCATCCAGCAACCATTAATCATTAATGTATTCCATTAATCATCTGAATCATTAAGTGGCCAGTCAAGCGACTGGCCTTACTTTACGAACCTAGATAATCTGCCTATAAATAGCGATTGCTATAAAACCTAAGTGTATCAAAGAGCCACGGGAACCGGGAAAACGTTTACCATGAATTCCAACCACACTCTATTAGAAGATTACTAGATATTAAAATGTACTGTACACTAAGACTATATAATTTTCCTTCTTAGTGTGAGATTAGGTGCATTGTGTAGTGATTCGTGGGACAAACTCTTAATTCGCACTACCGTTACCTAGACTGCTGTCACTATAAATAAACACGCAGTTAATGACTTTAAAAGTAATTAACTAAATACTGACAGACGTGTTCGCAAGTTTTGGTAAACTATGTCACCTACATAACGTGCATTAAGGAATATTACGCGGTTTCAGTTTCTAAACACTTTCTTTTACTTTTGTTTTGCGGTTAGGTCAACGTCTGTGCGCTATGGTGTGTTTGACACTTTGAAAAGATTTGTAGGTCAAATAAACAATTAATTAAGTTTTTAAACTGTAAATTCAAATTTTCTTTCATTTCAAGATCCCATTTGTAAATAAAGGTCGCCTATGTATATAAAATTTATGATTATATTAATGTTGGTATTATCTATTTTGAAAGCACATAAGTACCTACTTTTGTACTAAATATACAATTAAAATGGGCATTTATTGCTACTAGAAAAACACGGTACACATTATTAAATATCAGTCTGAAGAAGACAGCAGCAAAAGGAGATGGCTCAGCTACTAATGCTGTGCCGGGACGAGCATGACCCGTCAACACGCTGATTTCCAGCCATTACATTTCACAATATTTTGAGGTTAGGCGTATATATCGACATTTGCTTACATTGCAAACATTTCAGACATTTCTCATTTTAGTTCCAACCGACTGTGCTAAGTATGAGAATTTCCAAATATCCAACTTATTACGACTTTTCTTTACAGGCTACTCTTATGATCCAGATTGTATGTACATAAACGGTACAGGACGAGACTACTACGAGTTTTACATACAGCTGAACAGATGCGGAACTTTGGGCAGAAATGGACAACACGACGACAGCAGAAAACATCCCACTGTGAGTTGAACATTATTTATTAAAACCTTCGAGGAAACATAGACAAGGATAGAGCGCGCGCATCGCATTTTAACTGAATGTACTACGCTGGTTTACTGATTTAAGTGATTTTCCGTGCGACGACAGACGTTTATGGAAAAATATCGACGGTTCCGGTATTATTAGGGTAATATTAAGTTTTGAGATAGTTTTAATAAAACGGCGCTCTCGGTTTTGACACTAACTTTACGATTTTATTTGTTCATACTAGTACCAACACCAACAGTTTATACTCGATATGCGCGCTCTATAGTTTACTTTTTTCTTTAAGTTTTAAACTTATGCACATAAAGAAGTACTTAATGGTGGAGAGTATAAGATAGGCATTCTCTACCAGTCAACCAAGGGTGGTGTAGAGATAAGTATGACAGGTACAGTAAACCATTACATTATTATATAGTATCAGCCTGTAATTGGCCCACTGATGGGGAAAGATCTATTGTCATATAGAGAAGGATACGTTACTAGAACTTTTATTTTACAATTATTACTAAAAGGATTCTTGGCGAAGGATTGCGTTACAAAGTAATTTATATGAGATTAGATCGAGTTGTTGGGTGATTATAAAATGATTTTCTATCCTAGTATTTACTGGCTCGTGAGTGTAAAATGCTTTTTCTTAGGTGTCGATGGCTTGGACTAAGTATCGCATTTATGCGACACGCGAGTTTATGGTTACTACTTAGGTAAAAAGATATATTGAAGCTACTCTTTTAAGTCCATTAGGACACATCTCAAGTGAGAAGATGTTAATATACATAAGTATATGTACCTAAGGTCCGCTTGCACCAACCCGGGTTTTAGATTTAAATGCTAATACGAGGTTAAATTGACAATTTGTTGTACAATATTAAAAAAAATTCGTGTTAGTATTTAACTCTAAGTTAAGTTTTTGTTTTTGTGAGCCTTAGTTTAGAAAGTGTTTTTAAAGTGCAACATTAGTTGAAATACTTAAGAATTAGGTACCTAGCTAGAAAATCTGTTATGAAAGCATAGTTCCAAGTCTCAACTACAAATTATAATACACCTAGATATTCTTAGAACATTGCTCTACATTAAGCAAATGTCCTGTAGATTGCGATCATTTAGCCTTATAAGCTCTACAAAGAGCGATCTTTTTGCGATATTGTCATATCTTCAAGTTTTTCAAGAGGATGTATGATATCTTTACGGTTGTTAGTCAACAGAACGATTTAAAGTAATAAGGACATTAATTTCACTACTTCAGATGATATGCTTTACTGTGACTTTGTATTAATGTAGGTATTAAGCTAGTAGGTACAAAGCCGTGGCTGCAGCGCACTTTTTTTAAAAAACATTTTTTTTTAATTTATTCACTACAGGGCAAAGGCCTCCCTTCGTTTTTTCCATTTATCTCTGTTTAAAGCTAACAGGGGCCACTTCCGCGCAAAGGTGTCGAGTTCGTCTCTTTTTAAATTTAGAACATAGGTAGAAAACAGTAATTAGAGATGTGGCCAAAGATCTTCGACTGCTTTAATGTAGTAATTCAGTTTAAAATGCTATACTGTATTTACTGTTTATGCATATTTTATGATAAATGTTCGTATAGGATCCATCTTTCATCATTTATTCATTCGTGTAGAGTCTAGACATGTTATAAGCAATATACTAATAAAAAAGTTATATGGTTTATGTGACAGAAGAATCTGATGTGGAACACCATAACGGTGCAGTACAACTCGCTGATCGAGGAGGAGCTGGACGAGCACTTCAAGGTCACCTGCGAGTACGGATACGACTTCTGGAAGACTGTTACGTTCCCTTTTTTGGACGTCGAGTAAGTATACGAATTATCAATTAGCGAAATGAGCTGAGAATTATTATTATTCATTTATTTGAAATTGCAGTTAATATGTAATTTAATTCAAAAGAGTTAAAAAGATTTCAAAGGTTTTAGTTAACTGTTTTTTCCTAAGACCAAGAGGGTAGTTCCCTCGAAAAAAAATTATAAAGTAATTCACAGAATTTCTTTAAATAGGTATTATATATTTTTCTTTATACCAATCATCACAGAAACCGACATCTTTATCCCTACAGCCTCTCAACAAAATGGTAAAAATAAGTGTTAGTGTGACTATGGATGACGTTCCACTTTAAATCGATAAAATGCGTGAGCTACTCAGCCGTGGAACGTTGGTTTCAGTTTTGTTTATAATAGATAAAGTAGAACTTTCGATGTTTATTCTATTTTTGGTCGCAAACCACAAAATTTTTCCTAAACCTTTACGATGCGCAAACAGTGTTGCTATGGCGCACGCATATTTTTTACTTTAGATATCGATGCGGTTTACCAATACAAGAATGCTAAATATCAGTGTCATGATTTTTGTCCCGATAATAAAGGGATTTTTTTGTATGGCCGTTAACATTATGTATGACAAACAACTAGTTATATGACTATAGAAATATGGGCAAATATGTAGATTAAAAATTGTTGTTTAATGATTAAAATTTGAGAAAACTTTGGCAAAAACCGACACTTTATCGGATTCAAACTTCAATGTCGTCTCCAAAAACTTTTATTGTGCTCGGAACGCTTTTTGAACTTTCGAATCGAATATTTATCCACGCAAAATAAAATCAATGTTCTATTGCTTTTTACAACATTCTTATAAATGTTGTCGTTCAGGGTGGCGACAGGCAACCCGGTAGTGTTCACGCTGCAGCCACCTGAGTGTTACATGGAGATCCGCTCGGGGTACGGCGCGAATGGAGCTCGAGTGTCGGGACCAGTGCGCGTCGGGGATCCTCTGACGTTGCTCATTTATATGAGAAGCGCTTACGGTAAGTTTTACCTAAGGAAATTTCTATTATATTACGTGATAAATAGTCTATCTGGTACTTGTTGATTGAAGTCAAGTTTTTAACATTAGGTAGGTATGCCAGATGAAATATAGCTTCAATTGTATTTTAGTAATTGCAAAAAAACCTACCTTTATTATGTAAGAGTTTGTGCACGTAGGTTGCAAAACCATAAAATATTATTACTGTAGCACCTACCTCCATTACAAAACAGACATGAAACGAATCCAATTGGTAGCAATATTTTTAATGCACGCATAGATGAAATGAAGACCCAGCGATTTGTAACTGGAACACTGAATGGTTATTTAAAGTTAATGTAATTAAATGCTGGTATTTGTCACAACTAATTTTAATTGCCAGTTATTTTTACCGTTTAGCCCGACTGAACTAAATATCCCAATACCAATTAAATACCGTAACTCTAAGGGCGTAAATCTTAACGGTCGCAATATAAAGATCGCATGACTTAGTGCAATGTGGACCCAGAAACATTTTGATCAATTTTAAACGCGAGATCTTCTTGCGTTTTTTGGTAAATTTTATTATATGGAACGGTATGGGAGCAATGACGTTAGTTAAGGTATGTTAGTAATCTGTGTATGAAATAAACGTTCAGATAAATGATGGCTAGCTGCGCCTGCAAAATCTGATAGCGTAACATTTAATTTAAAACAATTCTTAAATCAAAGAAAAAAGGATAAAATGTACGAGTTCTTACGGTCATAAAACTTTATTGTGTTATGAATTTATATAAAAAAAATATAAATATGTTGATTACAGATGGATTCGATATTGTGGTGAATGACTGTTTCGCTCACAACGGAGCCACAAAGCGAATACAGCTTATTGATGAATATGGGTAAGTTATGTGTGTCTAATCCTTGATTTCGGCAAAAACACGTGTGAAACTATAAATTTAACACTTGCTGAACTTTAAAAGCCTATCCGTAACATAAATGCATGTACATAGCCGTGTCTAACTACCTCCTTAAAATTGCCAAACATTACGATTTGGTACAATTTGTTTCAATTATTTGGAAAACGTGTGCATATATTAACTAAGATTTTACGGGATAACGTCGAAATTTACATTTTACGAATATCAGAAGCCAGAGAAACAGGAATAAATTATTCATTTAATAATAATTACCTATCTTATTTATTTATTAAAATATCTTTTCTGTGGAAGAGGTCTATGCCCTTGTGAGGAATAAAGCGCGCTTTATAAGCAACTAGATATGAGCATAATCAAGCATTAATGTATGTTGAATTAACACATTACAAATCACCATGAAAATTACATGTGTTCATTGGCCACATTTCGTCTAGACAGAATGCCGTTAAGACAATTATTCCACATTGCATCATGTGCTGTAACTATGGGTGTCGGTACATATGATGGTGAAACGTTAATAAATTTCGATACCTATCTTTTTGCCAGAATCGCTATATTGCTCTCAAGTAGTTAGCAACAAAATTCTCAATATTTGAAGGTACTGTCTCTTTGCTCTATATTGCTCCATATCTGTTAATACTTACATGCGCCATTATGACAAAATTGCTGTAAATTGTTTGATGTGGCCGAGACGTCACAATTCTTATTGATTTCTTTGAAAGTGAGCAATTTTAGTTGAACGAGTCTTGACGTCTAGTCTACGTGTTTTATGGGATCACGCTTAAAAAGCAACGTTAATCTGTTTCAGATGTCCAGTTGACGACAAATTGATCTCTCGTTTCCGCGGCTCTTGGTCGGAGTCGGGTGTGTTCGAGACTCAAGTGTACGCGTATATGAAGACGTTCCGGTTCACTGGCTCTCCTGCGCTTTACATAGAATGCGATGTTAGGATGTGTCACGGAAGGTGTCCGGTAAGAACTTATATAAATATTTTGACTAAGTAGATCTCGAACCTAGCGTGACCAATGCCTTATGTATTCGTTAAATACGTAGGTAGGTACCTACTACAAAGGTTTTTTTCGTGTGTTGCAAAGTCAAACATTCTTATAAGGAAATCCACACTGTTAAAGTCTTTCGTAATGCTTATAATAGTTTACTTGACGATAATTCACCTCGATTGCATGTTAATTCAAGCACAAGCATACATAAACAAAGAAGAAAAATGTTCACTCAACACTATTATAACTTTCCATTATCATTTTTTTAGTCGCAACCATGTCACTGGCGCAACATGAAAAGCGTGAAGCGTCGGTCGATAGACAGCAAGCCGGGCTTGGAGCCGGCGTCGACCGCGGCGCCGCGCCTGTCGGAGAACATCTCACTGTTCCAGTCGCTCAGGGTGCTGCAGGAGGGCGAGGAGGATCCTGAACTAGCAGCCAGCACAGGTAAAACAAACTATCCTGGGGAAATGCACAATTTTTTTTTTGGATATAGGTACCTACTAGCTTCCAGAAATACTTAACATCTTTTTGAAGCGGATTTAAAAACTAACTTTTTTTTTGGCCCCGCACTGGGAAGTTAAACACACAGGGATTAACTTTCTAGCTAGCAGGTGCACAGGGTCAAGAGTGGTTCCATAATCTATCCAAGTCCTATTCGTGCGGTCTGTTTTTAGTCGACTAGTCTTATACGAACTCAACTAAATTATAATTTGATACTGCATTATCAGATATACTTATTATGTTTACCTACAGAAATGTTTAAAAAATGTCTAAAAATATATATTTTATTCGTATTTAAACCCCCATGAGGACTTTTTAAATTATTGTAAAAAGACGACTGTATGCAACTGAAATGACAATGCTGGATGGCGATGGAATGGAGGTGGATGTCAGGAGTAACGCTGGTAGAAAAGTTGAAGGGTAGTCGACTTTTATGATAAGGGCATATAATGAGGTATGAAATTCATATACCAAACAGCGTAATGAGTAAGGCAGGAAACAGATATAGGTACATACAGGCAGAGAAAGACCGAAAAAAGATATGTATGGATTGTGTGGAAGATGCTATGAGAAACAAAGGGATTTATGGAAAAACACATATTGCGTCGACCCCAAACGATTGGTAACAGGACAGGAAGAAGAAGTACCTACAGCAATTCATATTTACCGAAAGCCGAAGGCATGAGTCACGTCTACTGCATTAACTTTAAAAACTCAGATTTAGGTAGGTAGTAGGTATTTTTTTTAGATATAAATGAACAGAATAATTTTGCCTGTTGTCAATTGATGTTAATATTTTTGTAATCTGTAGGTACACCAGAAGGTCAAACATGTATGAAGACATCAGCTCTGTCGGCTATAATGGTGTCTTGCGGAGTGCTCATCGCCGCGCTGTGTGGCGGCGTGCTGGCGGCCGCGCGGGGCTTCCGGCGCGGCGAGGGCCGGACGCCGCACCACGCGTACGTCCCGCATAAAGGAAGAATTAAATAAATACTTTATAAAAAAAATAATGTAAAAGCCATCATTGTTGATAGAAAAAGATGGAGCGATCTGGCTCGTATAGTATCGCCTCTCTCTCAAATAATCATGGTTTATATAGTGTAGTGGTAAGTTGGATGATATTTTTGAGACTGTGTAAGCATCCGTAATACAGCTTGCTCCAAGCTTAAGCAAAACATTTCAGATACCAAACAGGAGGTCAAAATAAACCCGTTATTTAGTTAATAGAAATTGTGTGAACTTCTCCATGACTTAATGAATTTAGATAGGATTGCTTATGTTCATGTTGACTTTGCCCAATTACCCATTTTTTATTTGCATCATGTTACATTATGGTACAGTTGAAATTAGTTTGCAAAGCTTTGCGTCTAGCTTCGGTCTCTAGCTTGAGATTCAACGAATGCTTATAACATTTTTAACATATCACATTATTTAATGTACCTACCTACCTAATCATCAAAAAATATGTCTTCATGCCAAGTTCAATACCAGTTCATTCGTCGAAGTCTAGAATTTAAGAGTGATTTTATAAGTGCTAGACTGCTAATAGAAATAAGATAAATATAACTACTGATAATCGATTTAAAAAGATGAAAATAGTTATGTATAGTTAGGAATGCATAAAATAATACACGGAAAAGCAGGCGGGGAGACTTTTATAAATTGAAATCGCAGTCGCACGGCGTCCGGCCTATTTATTTATCTGTGGTCCTGCGGCCCTATCCATGTGTACCAAGGACAACTGCAGATCTGCCTGAGTAAGAAGAATATATACAGTCTTCCTACATCTTTTATAACTAATTGTTAAATTTGTACTATGTACAAATCTAAATAGGAAATTTTGAGCAATTTTGTAGGGTTCTAGTGCTTTCTAAAGATTTTAAGTTATCATCAAAAAGGAATACATGGAATACAAGTAGTTAATATTTATATTACTGAATATAATTGTAGCTTTATGGTCAAAACCCGCCAGCAAGAAAACAGGTGAGAGAGTTTGTATGGAGAAAACCTACCCACGATTCCTTAAGCTTTTTATTTTGAAATATTCAAATTCGTTTTAATTTACAAACATGATGTAGGCTGACACGATCTGTATATGGTGCCTTTATAAAAAGAAGTCGAATGACAAAATAATATTTAAGCATATTATTGTTAATAATATTTAGACGTATAAGTATTAAGGTCGTAGCTCACTTACACGACCTCTCCAAAACCGGGTATCGAGCGCTGCTTGCAATTTTATATTATCATTGTAAAATGTGCTCAAATACCACGACTTTAAACTTGTTTTTGAATGTCTATTCATATACCGTGCAGGAGCGGTGTTGCATATGTGTGCTACGACCTTTAAAGTAATTGGGTATTTGACAGTTTTATAAAACTGTTCTATGTTAAACACTGATGTCTAAGAACTCGATAGAAAATCTATATTTTAACGTTCCATTACATATAGTACAAGAAAAAACGGAAACCAAAAAATATCTTGCGAAAACGCTTTTCCTGACAATATGGCGCCTCATGTCATCGTGACGTCACCTGCTTGCAAAGCTTTGGTTGTTGACTACTATTGAGAAGCAACTGTTTACAAGCAGTTGACGTTATCCACCATTCGGCCAACCACAGCCGTTTACGATCACGTGACTAAAGTACACAAAAACATATTTAAGCATTTTTTCTTAAAATATGGTCGTGTTTTTCTTAACTGACTAAAGATTTGGTTTCCAAAATTCATATTAAATATGGATGACATCAATAGATCCTATACTTTACATGCTGTCAAATATCTTATTTCGGATGCTAAGTTAATTAATACTCGTTGTAATACTCGGACAAATTGTGAGGATCTGTATTTTATAAAAAATATACCTCCTCCATTTGTCTTGCACTATTTATGTATGCAGTTCTCAAGTTGTGATAAAATAAGTATTAAATAGAATTAAATACGTAGTGTAACAACGAACTGTAAGTTTTATGTTTTGTGAGATCAGGAGCGATCTTTGTGATGTTGCCTACCTTTTTTTACATGTCCTAATTTAGCTTTTTTATCATAGAATTTATTAACTAAAGAGTAAGCTTGTAGTAATGTAATATCAACTCTATGTGCAATGAATGAAAGCACAAATTTGATTGATTAAAACAACATTTTTGTTTAAATTTTGTTATTAGTAAAAGCATTTTTTTCTAATTTATTTCTATTTAAATATGCGTAACCTGTAAATATTAGTTTAATAAACAATTAGCAATAAAATAAATTACAAAGCTGTCTTATTTTGTACTATTTACGCGGCGGATTAAATTTATTTCTTAATAGATACTATATTAATCAAAAACTATATAGTTTAACAAATCACGAGTCTTGTCCCTTATTTCTTACAAATAATGTTTTCAGTATTTGGATTGCAATGTATTGAGCCAGTAACTGCTGGCAGCTCTCTTAAGGCATCAACATAATTAATTACATTTTTCCTATGAGCGATATGAGCCTGTTTTTACATATTTAAATATTTTATTCAATTTGATTGATCAGATGCATGATAATAATGTTCCCCAGAAGGCGATAAATAAAAGCAAAATGCGAAGATGAATGTTATAAACATATTTTATAAGCAGTAGGCACACTTACCTGCATTAAAAATAATAGGAGCAGGTAAAAAACGATAAATAATAAATAAAATCAAACAATACCATAAAGCACTTAAGTATATTAAATAATAATTGCACACAAACATAAGTACATTACAACTAAAAAACAATAATAAACACACAAAAATATAACAAAAAATCCCAGTGATTGAAATTCGTTGCATCGTTAAAATATTTAAGTAAATTGGGTTAAAATAAATTGTTATGTTGTAAATACTGTCATGATTTTTTTGTATTTGATCACTTATTCTTATTTGTTAACTAGTCAAAAATATCTGTAGACTTGGACCGGGAAATGTAAAACTGACTTCCCACGGTTCGCGATATCAAGGATCACCGCGGACGGCCGACGACCAAGGACGGCCGCGCGACGCGCATCGCGCAAAGAGTGTTAAGAATTCAATCTAATTTTAACCTAAGTCGGGTATATTTCGACTCATCGCGGTAGTTTGCACCGCGTTCCCGTGGTCCCCAGTTTAAGGGAAGGGAGAAGCACTTCGGTGGTTTTAGCCGGTAAGAGTCCGGCATACCCCTCCGCCTTCCCCAGGGCGGAGGACGTCCATGAATATTTCCCCGAAAAAAAATATATATATTTCGAGTCGCGGTGGATTGCGACGGACCGGGGCAGACGTATCTACGCTATCACGTACGGGCCGATTCCCATGGTCGCCGGTGTGGGGTGATCAGCGTTATCACGCACCATGAGCAGCCAGCTTTAGACATAATTTCCATTTGCAAAAATGTCTATAAGGTCATGTGGGGTAAGAGCGACTACGGGGCAAGAGAAAAAGTCGTTAGAAAATCAAAAACTATAAACTCTAGTTCCTAAATAGTATTTTACATACAAACATCTATATTTTTCAAAATGTAATGTTACCCCGATCAGCCTAACTGGACAAATGGACAATGCTTACTCTCTCATAATATTTTTTTTCAGTTTTATTTTCTCGTGAATCGGCCCAGATTTCTTCGAGAAATCGGGGAACATACCTACATAAAAATAAAGAATTAAAATTGGAAACCTTTTCTTTTTTAAGTCTATTAATAAGAAATAACGTCTTATTGGAAATTACTTAAGTTGTCGTCTCATCTGTAAAATCTATTTATTATAAGCATTATCCCCCAAGTCTACAGATATTTACATAGAATTTGAATAATTTATTTAGATTTATCCGCGGCGGGTATTTTACTCAAAGTTTCTTCTAGATACTTCATGGCACCCTCTAGTATTTGTACTTCGCATTCTTTCAGTAGCTTTATATTTTTCCTGAAAAGAAAAAAATATATCTCGTGTAATTTATTAAAAAAAATTACGCTAATTAAACTGATCAAAAAAAGTCATCTTATGAATAAGTATAAAGTATATTTATATCTTATATTTATTATTATTTATATTTTATAAGTAGGTATATTTTCTATAGCCCTTACTGGCCCTCTGCCGCAAAAAGAGCTACCGTTTCTACTTCAACATCAATACATACAATATTAGTAAAAGCCGTAGATATCGAAAAAGGAATAAAATTCAAGTCCCTAAAAAATCTTTGCATACTGTTCTTAGTGTAAGAAAATTGGCTTAATCGGTATTGAGATACCTGTCTAGCTTCCATACATTTGTATGTCTTTGATAATCCTACTAATATCTATGAATCATTGTAATTAAACCCAAATAGGTGTCGTGGTGGCCTAGTGGTTCAATGAACGGATTTGTTTGCACAAGGTTGCAGGCTCGAACCCATTACAGGCAAGTACCAATGTGACTTTTTCAAAGTTATATGTACTTTCTTAATTATTCTAAGACATCATTGACAATCGGTGAAGGATAACATCGTGAGGAAACCTGGATTCCAACAATTGTAATCTGAAATCGCCAACACGCAATGAGCAAGCGTGGTGATCCATGCTCGTTTCTTCTCTATATGAGAAGAGGCCTGTGCCCAGCAGTGGGACATTTATAGGCTGGTATTATATTATATAAACCCAAATAGTGGCAAGAAAAACCTAAAGCTCAGGCAAGACTCAAACCTGCGACTACTGACTTACCAACTAAGCTACCGAGGTCAATGCCTGAAAGTTTATTACGTCTATGAATAATATTCACCTATGAAGTGATTCCTCTGCACCTTCCTCGCTCTTCCTGTAAGAAGCGGCGATGAGCTTGCAGCGCGTCAGCAGGTACGTGTACGCGCGGCGGTCGGTGTCGAGGCCCACAGCCTCCGCGCTGGAAGGCTCTGATGACACCAGGTCAGACGGCAAGCCTTCGCTGGACCATTTTGTTAGCTCCTCTGTAAATATTAATAACTTTTTAAGATTAACTTTTTAGTCTTAAAAGATCCTATAACCTATGGAGTTTCTTGCCGGTTCTTCTTCATAGAAGCGACATTTTGGAACTGCGCAACTGTAGTCATTTAACGTTTTGAAAGTGCCTGAAAAGGCCTTCTTGAAATAAAAATAGTTTTTATTTTGAACTGTTGGATGTTACTTGTGTACTGTTGAATGTTACTTGTGTATGTGTTGTGTGACTTTGGAATGTTTTTAAACGAATAAGACAGTTTAAAGCTGTAAATAGGTGTAGATAAGGTAGAAGCGCAAAAGATTAATTTTACTTATAATTTTATAATACTAAATACGTACGAAAGCTGGTATACTTAATTACTCGTTAAGTTTTTTAGTTTTTATATTAATGTTATTTATACTCAAACTGATAATGAACAGTGTCATCGCCGTCATCTCAAATTGGATAATAATTTTGATTAGTTTCACTTTTAACTAACTGCTTACGTAATCCTGTATTTAATTAACATTTTATCTCGCCGGCTTTTTTCTTTTAAAACTGAGCTTATGAAACCCCATAAAGAAACTATACGTCAGTAAAATAATCGTATAATAACTTTCGTGAAGAGTATTCATAATGATTTAGGAATATAACGGTTAACACACGCACATTCTGGGGATCGCGAGTCGAACTGGCGACTTCGACTCGCTACACCGCCACCGCCGCGTCAGCTCTTGATTATTGAGTCTGAGGGGCGATCCGTACCATATACTATATTATACCATACCGAACCGTTATATATTCCTAAATAAGTAAAAAATAATTTTAAATCGCATGACTAACGATTCAAACTTAACATTTCTGCTGATAATTCCAGAGTCTTACAATTACTTTCATTCTAGTTATGGTGACACAATCATTACTGACACAGTTTCTAAAGGAGCGAGAACTTTTTGAGATACGCATCAGCATTGTCTCGTATCGAACTAGCTTAACTTTGCATGGTGCAAACGGAAAAAAAGTGTCTTCTCAAGACATTAATTAGAAAAAATGCTATTTAAATCACGGAGTTTAACATTATCTGAAGTTTGTCATCAAGTGTTTAAAAAGAGAGTTAATGAGGAGATCTAAGTATAATAACTTTTTTTTTTTAAAAACTCCCGCACTAAGGAATTTAATCATTGTGTCGCGGGGGATTTCACAAACATTCAAATCACATGCACAAAGAACACCCAGACTTGAAACAAGCATTTGTGGGTCACACAAATGCTTGTCCCATGCGGGGATCGAACCCGCGGCACGTCGCGCACAGAGGTAATTGGCGTGGTGACCTATACCACTCGGCTACCCGTGCAGTCTTAACTATAGAAATAAAATAGGAATAAAAAAAATGCCCTATTTACTGGCCTATTTTACATCAAGTCATTACTCGACTTTATTTGCTTTGCTAAAATCTTTTCCGTGCGGTGCGGTGCGGCCCGCCGATATGTGCGCTAGTTATAAGTCAAACAGAAACCGTAAAGATTTTAGCAAAGCAAATAAAGTCGAGTAATGACTTGATGTAAAATAGGCCATGTATTGGATGTATTTCTTAAAGATCCTTATAAAAATCTTCATCTTCTTACATAACTTTAAGTTGCACGATTCTAAAATATATATTTTATCCTATCGGGAAAAACGGGTAAGTAAATATAGGTAACAATAAATTTTAATTAAAAATAATGTATAATAATAATATTTCTAACTCACCTTGGTTCATATTGAAAATCCTTATAAACGCCAGCAGCTCGGCACTGACGGGTAGCTCTCCCTGGTACAAGCTGTAGTGGGTGACGCCGGCTAGACCCAGCTTCGTCAGCAGGGCCAGCTTGGTGTCGCGAAGCGGGTCGCTAGAGCTCACGCCGAGGGATAGGGATAGACTGTCGTGCTGGTTTTTAGGGTAAACGAATCTGGGAATAAAATAATTTATAAAGCATTCATTCGTCGGGTAATAGGTATTTTGTTCAACTAAAACATTATTCCTTATTTAAGTGGATTGGATATAAAATATAATGTTTTGAATAAATATTGATTTCGTTTTTTTGTAGATGCTCTTCTGTTTGGATTGAATAATGAACTTAAATCCTTCAACTATATAGTTTGAAGACTTTGAGTTAAATTCTAAATGAACTAGTCACTTTAGTGTGGTAAGTGTTAGAAATTAGGACTCGTCTTTTTTTGCAATTTATTCTGACAAATTATTTTAAGCCAACTTGTATTTTCTTGTTACGGTATGAGATTATTGTCATTAATAAAAAAACCTGGATGCAAAAAAAAATTAGGTCAAAAGTAGTGACCCGAACAAGGCAACAATGTAACGCACTCGTTAGATATGAACCCGGTGTTATTGGGTTCAAAATCAAAATATTTTTATTTCGAGTAGGACTTTTCAGGCACTTTCGAAACGTGAAATGACTCTAGTTGCGCGGTTCCAGAATAATAATAATATCTTGAGACAACTTACACACGGTTATCTGATCCCAAACTAGGCAGAGCCTGTATTATAGGAACCAAACAACTGATAAACATACTTATATATGTCTAAATACATACATATTCGACTGCACGGATAGCCGAGTGGTATAGGTCACCACTCACCACGCCAATTACCTCTGTGCACGACGTGCCGCGGTTTCGATCCCCGCATGGGACAAGCATTTGTGTGATCCACAAATGCTTGTTCCAAGTCTGGGTGTTCTTTGTGCATGTGATTTGAATGTTTGTAAAACCCCCCGCGACACAAGGATTAAATTCCTTAGTGCGGAAGTCGTTTTTTTTTTTAAAAAGAAAAATATTATAGATAAATTACACCCAGACACAGAACCAATTCAACCAATGATCATGCTCAACACACAAAGATTTGTCCTGGGTGGGAATCGAACCCACGACCTCCGGTTTAGCAGTCAGGATTACTAACCACTAGACCTACAGGCCCGTCAAAATGTCACTTTTATGGAGAAGAACGCGCAAGAACGAGCCAACCCGAGGCGTGATATAACCAATAGCAACGCCGCAATCACTTACATAAGCTGTTATGTATCAGGAACATCGGATACTATTGCATGCAGATTCGTTTTTAAATAGTACAAATGCATGTTCACATTACTGCATGATTACGTTGAGGTATATGTAACGATTTTCTGAATACAAGTCTTTTATACTTCTGTATTTTAGCCATCAGTATATTGACTCTCATTAAGGAATGAGACACATTTTTATTCAGAAACTGTACAATACTTAATAATACAAATGGTTAAGTATTAGTTAATCCTTACTAATAATATAAATGCGTAAGTAACTCTGTCTGACTGTCTGTCGTGCTTTCACTCCAAAACTACTGAACCGATTTAAATGTAATTTGGTACACAGATAGTCTAGAGCCCGAGAAACGACACAGGCCTTTTTGCCGCGATAACCGAAATCCTCACGTGCGGACCCGCCGGGAACAGCTAGTTATATATACGACAAAAATAAAATTAATAAATAATTCGCGCGTTTCATTATTTTAAGTTGTATTTGATGCTCTGAGATTGACCTCCGGTTTCTGAGAGGCTGATCAATTTAATCTGTTGTCAAATCAACTGATCTCTACTGGGTTTAGTTGACCAAAAGACTAAGAACCAATCACGACGCTCAACATTATAGGTATTTGACAGTGATTAACATTTTTTGTGTTAATCAGCCTTCCAGAAACAAGGGGTTAATCTTAATATGTAGTTATAAAAGCAATATACACGTAATAATCATTACTACCGACAAAGGTGTCATTCTGACGGTTACAAAATTTATATTATGCCTAACTTTCATATGTTAGTATCTTTTTTATTAATAATGAATCCTGATTTCCCTAAGTCACGCCATAACTTCCGAACGACTGCACCAAATCGGAATCTTATTTTCTTGTTAATTTCCTTAATGTAAGGACAAAGTTTTTATTAGGAAAAATAAAAAACCTACAAATGGAAATATTATGGAAATCTCACGCGAAGTCGTGGTAAGGATCTAGTTAGAAATAAAATTGCATATACCATAATGTTACAACACACACATAAACGTTTACCAATTTACCCATTATGCAGAAAGAGGTCAGCGTTGGGCCGCGCGCCGTAGAAAATGAAGATCTGTTCGTTGGGCTTGAAGTCTCGCAGCGCGAAGCACTCGCCGCGGTCCAACTCCTTGTTGAAGTCCGTCGTTATCTATAAAATGAATAAACATGCTAAGGTGTTTGAAGTGTCCGCACACTTAAGACACGCTATTGACCTTAGAGTATGAAATAAGTAAACTAAAGAGTGCGCCTAACGGAGTATGAATTGTGAGCGCAACTAGATATGAACAAGCGTCGTCTTAAAATTAGTGTTAAAACAGAGCGCGCCGTTTTATTAATATTATTTCAAAACCTAATATTACCTTTATAATATCGACCATCGATATTTTCGCATAAAAGTCTGTCGCCACACGGAAGTTTGCTTAATTCAGTAAACAAGCGTAGTACTTACAGCTAAAATTTGCTTACGATCGGCACAACGGGCTACTAGCCATGCGATGATTCTAAGCTACTCAGTTAACCTATATTGACCTGGCTTTTACGCCCAAAAATGTAACTCATGGTTAAGTCGCATAATATGATATTACAATAAAGTACAATAAATATCACAAAAGATACTTTCACATAATAATATGCATTATTTGTATAAATATGAATATTATCCATTACATCTAACAGTCATCACTCCATTACACTCAAGTCATTATTTAATATATATATAATAAATATCGCAAGTAACAATCCAGTAATAAGCGTAAAATTTATTTGATCGGTCATATTATGTCTGACACAAGTAAATAGAAAGTCAATAAATTGTTCGCTTTCAATCAATTATTTATTATAAGACGTAATTTTCTTGACGTGATAATATAATGATAGGTTACTTGACGGTCACTGATTTGATATATGAGCAATGTCTACGTAAGAAATGATCAACTAGGCATCTGATATGTTGTAAGCTTTTATATAATTAGGTACTGTATAATCACATATGAGTCATCAGAAATAATATGACATGAAGAATGAAAAAGGTAAGTTTGTAATTAAGTATGCCGTTATCTTTATTCTCGTACCTTCATAAAATAGGCGTAGCGACAGAATGTTTTTAATACAAATATTAAAAAAAAATAGTCGCGTATAAGAATAAGAATAAGAATCTTTATTTGCGTGAAACATGGTTTACAAATTTGATGGTAATAATAATACATGGTTCGGCACAATCCGCCATAACATAGGCATGCAAATATTTTCGTAGGTTTAAACCTAAGTACGCTAAGTTTTCTAATTATTTCATATAAAATTCTTTAAAATTATCAGAAATGAAATAAAATAACACCCTAAAATTAACCATTACATTAATCACTTATTGTTAATCATTATTATTAATCACGTATCTTTTGTCCCGTAAACAGAAAATGACAAAGGTAGACAGTTGACAGTGTATATAAATTTCACGTAACGACACAATTGTACTAAGGCCTTTGACGTCAGTTATACTCATGAGTGACGTCAAAAGCCCCTATTCCCTGAACATTGCATTTTTTCATTTCATTAAACCTTTGTTTGTTATTTAACTGAGGGACTAAGTGGAATTTTAATTTTTAAACTTTGTAATCATGCCTATTAGATGCTTTCCTGCCATTAAAGGCCTAAAAATTACATAATATTGTTTATGGACTACATTGTATATAGCTACGCTGCAGGAAACAATTAAAATTGGACGATTTCCACTGATAACCTGTGACGCACTATGTTTTGTGTTTATGTTTGACCCATATTTTTAAGAATTCTTATGAAAGCTTTTAATTGTAGTATAAATAATAAAATAACATTATAAAACATCTAGAACACAAACTCACCTTGCCATGTTCGTGGTTACACATATCCCAAAGAGGGATGAAGGCTGTGACGTCAGCATCGGCCAGTTGAATATTGTTTTGCCTCGTCATCACCGTGGATACTGCCCATCTGAAAAAAGAGCAATTCATACAAATGTAAAAAAAAATATAACTAGCTGTTTCTGGTATCGCTGTGTGTCGGTTATCGCGGCAAAAAGTACCCTGTGCCCTTTCTCGGGATTCAAGCTTACCGCATACCCGGTTTCATCAAAATCAGTTTCGCCGTAAAAGCGTAACAGACAAACTGAGAGAGTTACTTTCGCATTTATAATATTGGTATGATTAAAGAAAAAAAAAATGTTTATAGTTTTGCCTGCTTGACAGTATTTAGACCCCATGCTTTTCTAACCATGTATTTTTGGACCACAAAGGGTCAAAAATATATGTAATTAGGATTAATAAGTAACGGGCACGACACGACAGTGATCAGATGTCAAGAAGCTAATTACAATAAGTGTAAATGCTAGAAATAATAATTATAATTCGACTGATACTAATTGCAAATCTATTTTATGCCAATTTTATTATAATTTCACCTTAAAATTTATCATTTACCGTATCATATTCTGTTCATAAGTATCTTCGCAAATATATTAAAAATACGACGTAATCTATATAAATAAAAAGACAAGTCCTGACTGACTGACTGACTCATCAACGCCCAGCCCAAAGCCTTGAACCTAGAAAGCTGAAATTTTGCACAGAGGTTCCCTTTATAATGTAGACAAGGAATAAGGAAGGATTTTTCGAAATTCAACCCCTAAGGAAGTTAAATAGGGGATAAAAGTTTGTATGAAAAATCGTCTTTTTTGTAGTTTAAACCATAAAAATTGGTGGTTACCTTCCTGGGGAAAAATTAAAAAAACCACGTGTTTTAGTATTTTTCAAAATTCAACCCCTAAGGGAGTTAAATAGGGGATAAAAGTTTGTATGGAAATTTGTCATTTTTGTAGTTTAAACCATAAAAATTGGTGGTTACCATTCTGGTTAAAAACTAAAAACCACGAGTTGCAGTGATTTTTAAAATTCAACCCCTAAGGGAGTTAAATAGCGGATGAAAGTTTGTATTGAAAATCGTCATTTTTGTAATTTAATTGCTTTTTTTGTTGTTACATTGTTTAAACCATGAAAATTGGTGTTTATCATTATGGAGAAAAATTTAAAACCATGTGTTTCAATGCTTTCCGAAATTGAACCCCTAAGCATGTAAGTAGCTGTAGGAACGAGCGCGAGGCAGTATGTATATGGGTGGGTGCGAGTGACATGGCGAGTTAAGTCTACCGCGATCCTTTACTGTGCAGTTGTTATTTCTACTGCGCATATATTGTTTAGTGCATGTTTAAATCATCACTACATAGTATAAAGCTAAGTCTCTTCCCGCTGTCTGTCCATATGTATGCTTAGATCTTTAAAACTACGCAACTGATTTTGATGCGGTTTTTTTTAATAGATAGAGTGATTTAAGAGGAAGGTTTATATGTATAATACATGCATAATATAGTAGAGAAACACTGATAATTTTAGAGGTTTTTAATGGTACACCTTAAAAAGGTCTACAAAAAAGTCCGCGATGGTATATGTCTATGTCTTAAGGATAAGATACTATATCCATTGTTATACTTTAAAAAATGAGCAATTATAAAGCGGGAATTAAGAAGCTATTTACACAAATACGGTATTAATCCTTATAATTTTAAATAAATTAGCATTTCATATTACATTATTTTACTTTTTTATACCATATAATTTAAAAGAATATCTTAGGAGCAATCGTAAAAAAATTACGGACACGAGAATAAAATTAAGCGCCTCGCTTCGCTTGATGCAACAGGCTCCAACGGATAAACGAAACTGCCTACGTAAACGTACGTAAAGTAAAGTTATATAAGTTGACACAAGTCCAAAGTGTAGTGACCAAATTATATCAATCTAAGTACCAATGTAATTGTTGGCTAAAATTTGGTACTTTGATAGATTATAAACTGGAATAAGACAAAGGCGTTTTATCTCTGGAATAGTTATACATGGGTGGCGGAAACAGGATCAAAATTTCATGATTAATTTTGGTCGCGACACCCGATATCCACGCGGGCGAAGCCGCGAGCATCAGCTAGTATTACATAATTCTGAAAACAAGGAACGAGTTAAGTAAACAGCTGGTTCAATGTACCAGTAAATTTTCATTAGTTGTTCCGACCAGTATAAGTGAGGCTATGTTTTAGACAAGCGTCTTAGGAAAAAGTGAGGAATTCCTGAGTAATTGAGGTATAGCTCTTCAGTTGGATAGCAAGATATTATTTGTGATAGCATTGGAACATATCACGCAACATTGTTGGCGTTGTTCACATACACGCATTTCACCACTCTACTTAGATGTTTATTTTTAATGTAACAGTTATAAAAAGACAAGCGACTAGCCCAGCTTTGTACTGGAAGCCAAAACACTAATATTTTTTTTATATATGACTGCACAGTGCATGGTTAGCTCAGTGGTATAGGTCACCACGCCAATTGCACATTGCGCAACTTGCAGCGTGTTCGATCCCCACATGGGACAAGCATTTGTGTGACTTACAAATGCTTGTTTCAAGTCTAGGTGTTGTTTGTGCAAATGATTTGAATGTTTGTGAAACATATGCGACAACAATATTCAATTCCATAGTGCGGAAGTCGTTATTTAAAAGAGAAAAAAATATCACTCGAGAGTTCGACTTAAATCACTATCCATTAGTGACCATATGAAAATCGGCTTGGTGATTTTTGAGTTTATCTCGTTTAGACAGACAGACGCGGCGTGAGGCTTTGTTTCATAATATGTATAGATAGAGGATAGATTGGTAATTTGCATTTATTTATATTTCTCCTATCTAAGTTTTAAGCATATTCTTTTATTCAATTATACTAATTTACTCCCACGACGCTTTAATTTTACTATTTGTTATAGTAAAATTAAAGAAATATAAAGATAATTACACTGCAAAATGTTTATATGGCACGATGCAATAAAAGTCATTAGTAAACTTTATATTATTAGAAGTCATTATATTAAAATTGTCTCAGTTACACAGCATATAAAAAGAAAAAGAAATCCATTTTCCATAGCATTTCCCTAGACACCACATTCAAATTAACATATACCAACGTAACAATTATTTGCATATGTAAGTGCCAGCGTAACTTCAAACAATAGGTGCTTGATTGAAACAGACTCTTACTTTTGTGTAATTACAATTTTCACTCTTTTAACACCTTTATTTAGCTTTTGTTTCTATGTGGTAGGTACTCTATGACAAATACTTTCGGTTTATCTAAGATCTTCACGTACTAAGTCTGGTTTATTTTCTCATCGCATTAAATTATTATGGGTTTATTAGCGGACGGATAGACGCTCGTTACTTTCACAACACAACATTGTTAGAAGTGGTTTTATTTACAAATACAAGCAAATTGCTCGGTCGCGGAATTATGTGGAAGTCATAGATAAAACATCCACTTATTTAGGGAACGTGAGGTTTTGGTTTTATTAGTTAATGAGAATCTAAATTAAGCCCTTGACTTTCGACTTTCATATTCAAAAGGACAATGCCAGAATTTTTATGAGCCCTAGTCCCACTTACCAATAGCTACGTGTGATAAATCAAGTGATCAAGAAATCAAGAGATAGTGCAAGTGATAAATCGCTGGGGTAATAGGTATTATTGAGCTGAACAAAAGTAACTATGGTGCTAAAATCAAATGGTAGTCCGATCAGTGTAATGCGTTACTAAACATGTCACTTAAACAAGGCATAAACCACAATATTAGAAAAAAAAGGAAATTTATCATTATCTATCAAATCTAAAAGCACGTCAATAATAATTATTTCTAATAGCTGTAAATGTTAAAAGTGACCAAAGAAACGGTAAATAATAAATGAAATACAAAAATTATGTCATTTTATGAAAACACCATTAGGCTCTTGTTAAACTGCCATGTCGTATAAATTGCTTGTAGATATTGGAGGGTAAGACCAAAATTAGCACCTTCCTTTCTTTTGATTTTAGATAATTAGGTCAACAATAATCATATTTTAAGAAATCACTAAAACAATGAGCCCATTTCTAATGAACACGTTTTTGCTGTTCGATTTCCAAATTTAATCAAATAGCTATTCCTTTACATAAATTTATTATGTGGTAATAAGATATTATCGTAATGATTTGCGGTTTACTAAATAATAGGAAAACGTACGGAATGAAAGTGTCATCTTCCATTTGAACTAAGTAGGAATTAAATTCGTTGCGTAAGACAGAAACGTCTGTAGAAATCAAACAGCAAGACATAAAATGAGAGCGATAAAATTGTCAAGTAATCGGTTACTCGGGTAATTCCATGTCTCCCTGGAAATTAAAGGTGTTAAGCAAAAAGAGTAAAAGTATCTATATAATCTATTAGAAATTTATTAGATTACAATCGCGTCAGAATTATTCTTAAATCAATCGATAAAAAAGCATTTTATCGAATGAGCTTTTAGAACGGAAAGCCCGAAGTTTAAGTAAAAAGCGTTTTAAACATAATTAATGTTATTTTTTATAGGAAGTAAAAACCAATAAAGACATAGCATATTAATTAAACTCACGACAATTTAAACCGTCATTACTGCAGCTAAAATTATCGAAATAATATTATTAAATCTCAATTGAAATCAATGACTTTATGTTTTGAATGAAGATGTAAGCATGACAAAAGTATCTTTCCTTGTATTACTTAACCAAATGACATACATTAATTCTTATTACATGACATACTCGATATTCTCAATACCTACGCTTTATATTTCAATAATATGAAAGTTTACTTTATTACTTAATCACGTCGTAAACACTCTTTTAAATACGGTATCATAAAACAAAATATCTGAATAACAAACATAAGTAGGAAGGTATATTAAGTCCGTATTTATTACAGGTCACCGAATTTTTTTATTTATAGTCATAACATTGATATATTATGTAACATGTTTATATTTTCTGTAATCTATTTAGTGTACTGTTTTTTCCTAAATAAATAAATAAAAAGTCTTTTCCAGTTGTTTAAATCAAATAAAAATATTTTTATTTCAAGTAGACCTTTCAGGCACTTTCAAAACGTTAAATGACTCTAGTTACGCTGTTCCAAAATTTCATTCCTACGGAGAAGAACCGGCAAGCACCTTCCTAGGTTACTCTTTTAAAAAAGGTCATCCGTATACAATGTTTAAGTAATTGTAAGTAATACAAACAATGTTGCAGAAGGTATATCACGAAGAGAACGCGTTTGATGATCCGTATAGATTGCTCGAGTTATTCGATATAACGAGGTTCTTGCGCTGTCACGGCGATCTCACTAAATCAACGATATTATGCGAGATGAAAGTAAGAGCGACGCGTGAGAAATCATATGATGGTAACAATGTCCCATACAGAGATGAGATTATATGTATTATTTTATATTATCTATGAAAGCATGGGATTTGGTGTTAATATAATGAATCAAAACACAGCATATAATGACTTCTTATCAATGCCAACAACAGTAATAAGGAAAGAAAGTATTATGTTATGTAAAATTACAATAAATTAATGTTGAATTACGAAATCCCAGAATATTATCACAATATACAATCCTCTCTACTGGAATTTTAACGTTATAATGGAGGCTTTGCCTGTTGCAGATTGATTTCCACAAATTGCACCTCACTGAAAGTTACTTTATTAAAATCCGCAATAGAATAATGTAATCACATCTAAATAACTCTTATTCCCAGTAATTGATTCATCCAATGGAAGAAACAAACAATATTGGCACTACCTTACAATCAAAGGAAAAGCGTGACGCTATATCTAGACGGACAATTATGTGGTAAATGTTACACAGGTGTAAATCCCACAGCATCAGTTCATCAAGACATTACGTAAAGAGTGTCATTCCTCTATTTGCAGTTACACAATCCACAATTTAGCGGATTAATGCTAGAAACAGAACGAGAGAAATGCAAGCATGCAAGTGGGCGTGAAAATTTTAATTCTTACTTTGTCACGATGCTTAGTTTATGCGGAACTTGTAAGTAGGTACACTGTCTATCGATAAAGGAAACCACGCAAAAAACTGTTTTCATACGACACGGAAGTCGAATGGCTGATTTAACGCTGACAGTAATCGCTTAAACTACCGTTGGGCATTTTCTAAAATAAATTTGTCGTTAACGTTTAACGCGTACAACAACTTAGAATTTAACGCAATCAAATGTTACGCATCAATTCCTGAACTGTAAAATGCGTTTAGTTTTTCAATGTTTTGGAACAAACTACAAAACAGTATATTTGGTGGTCACGGTGGGATCGATTTGAGCTAAGGTTCCTACTCAAATAAATCCAAAAAGCAAGTCTTGAGAACATAAGCCAAGGCGTTCTAGCCTTATTCAAAACGGAGGCATAGAGATGTTACATAAGTTATGAAAAAGAATAGGCCTCCATTAAAAAAAAAATAACTTACAAACATACAGAACAAATTAATGCCTTCAGAACGATTCATATCTCTACAGGACCAATATTAAAGTAAAAAAATTATTTTTTTCATTTATTATGTTCGTTAGGGGAATTAAAGTTTGCTTCATTATACACGTACTTTGAAGTTATCGGTGACATGACTTACATTAACACAACAACGCAACTCTAGGCTTTAAAAAATTATGTGCGTGATAAGGAAAGTGTGAAAAAAGGGATAATTTCTTAAGAAAAAAATAAGAGAAAACTAAAACAATGAGAAGTATTTTTATACATGCATATTATGAGATGCTAGTAATTGATTAACAAACGACGCTAATTCGCGCATGTGATCGTCACGGGCGGCGGCGCATACCGCCGGGGAGGCGGCGCGGCGCGTGCGCACATTCCGTTTCACATAATACTCTGATTTGCCATATCTGCCGCATGGAAATTAAGGGAGCTTAGAATCTATTAGATGCTGGATACTGATATTTTATATACTATGTATTTTATTGTAATGTTCCTACTTTATTTTATTCAAGAACTTCAATTATATCTAGTTTAGAGTAATTTAACAAAACGATCTATGATTTTGATTTATTTTTATTATTTACGATTTTTTTTTAATTTCAGATATAATAATACTTTATTCTAAATGATATGATTAATAAATGTACTGTAAAGCTATAAAGAGTCTAATATTTTTTAGACGAGAATTATAATCAGAATACTTATTTAATAGGGTACAGCGAACTTGAGCATGTATTGCAGATTTCACTTTAGACCATGCATGCCCCTCCTATCGATCGGATTTAAAAATACCTTAATAACGCTTAGAATAATTAAAAAGGAAATAAATCAATTGACGAGAAGAGGTGTAGTCTGTTCCTCGTTCTATATCTTTGTGTCGAGACTAACGTATATTATCTTATGCAATATGGATATGCATGCATATTTGAGAACAACGCTTCATGGTAAAAATAACGGCGACATGCATCAATGGGTTTTATCATTGTTTAATCGAACATTTCAAACGCGACTGAACAATGTTGAAAAAACACCAAGTGCAGTTGTTATTGAAGTACAAAAGAAAAGTAAAAATTGTACAAGCGCATAGCAGGAGCGCTGAACATTTGCCATTTCGAAGAGTTACCACTCGAACGCGCCGAGCCGCCGCGGGCAAACGTGTGCCACCAAACGCCATCAACACTTTCACGTTTACAAATAAAAAAGCGCGGGAACTTGCGCGAGAGATCAACCAGTATTATAATTACTCGAGATTCTAAAATAGATATATCGATAGTATCGTATTGTTTACAAATAGACAATCATGATGTGAAAATAAACAAAATCGATCAACTAATTATCGAGTCGAGTGTACGCGTTTTAAGAAAATCGACGACTACCGCACGTGACTTTGCGGACCTTCTTTTTCCACTATTTCTCTTTCCTTATCTTCGACTCCTTCGTCTATTGCTTCCTAAGACTTTTTTTATTCGGTTATCGACTGAGTCGCGACAGTTGCGTGAGTTAATACCAACTTTGGAACTTGTTGGCAGTGCAGTGTAAGAATTGTGCATCAATACGTGTGGACGTACTCAAAGAGTGCGTTCGAAACTTGGAATTGTCTCGTTGATATAATATGGGTATAATTTGGAAATCCGCCATGCCTTTATTGACCACGTTGGCCGCTTTGGTGATTATTGTAAATTCTGCGGAGGAAGACTTGGAGACGGAGTACAGACATGACTTAAGACCCAGGATGCTGGACACGGGGACGCCTAGTCATGACCAGGTAAAACACAAATAATTTCTTAATGTACGAGTATATTATAAAGAAAGAGCTCTAACATAAAATACGAGATGAGGGAAATTGAATAGTGCAAACCTTTTGTCTCATTAGCATACTGTCACTGTTTTTTATTGTCGTGCTATTGTTAGGGAATTGTTATTTTAGTTCCTACAATGAAGAATAGCGGACACAAACATCTCGGATATTGATAATTTAGTTAGTATTAGAATAGACAAATCGAGATTTGGGGTGTTGGGATATAAAGACGGAAAGGTTTTTTGAAGTAATCTATTTATATTAGAAGTACCTTAAAATAAATAACAAGTACCTTATAAAAAATGCATAAATCTATCTTTTATGTACTATTTTTTTATCTAACATTTTAAATATAAATAAGACAAAAACCCACCGCATAAATACATTAGGATGTTATAAACACGCTAATAACTTAGAAGTCGAGTAATTTCTTTAAGCCAATGGACCAATTGGGTCTCAGTTTATCTCTTAAAAGAAAGTTCTATTTATATGTAAGACCCAATAATGTTATTTTTTGGTTTCTTTGGTCTAACAACAATGTTATAATAGGCACATTTGACGAAATCTTAGAATACATACTAGGCTACGTAGCGTATATCAGGAAATTGATTAGTTTACAAACTATGCATTCTTTTTGTAGTTGTTTCATAACAATGGTAGTTCTTTCCATTCGATTTCCTTTTTTACTATTTTCTCTTCGACGGTGGAAAATTTGTGTAAAGAGCAAGAAATTTTAACCCAACTCAAATGACTCAGAGATTTTGTTTTGTTTAGAGTCGACTGTAAATATTTTGTTAAACATGAACTTACATGCCATGTAACACCCTACTTATAGAAGTGTTTTGACCTTTGATTCGTGTTAATACATAGATATACAGTTCATACGGTCTAACTCAAATATTTTGGTGTAGTATAACCATTTTAACATTAAGGAAATATTAAGAAAAGAGAATGAAATATCCAACAATATGAAGATCAGCACCTTCATAACAGATAACAACTTATCAATAGTCACTTATACATAGAAAGTATTCAGATCTCGACAGCTACTCTTGCAACTGATCCAGACTCCATGATATAATCACCGTAACTAACTTATCGCGATGATAATAAAGAGAAATTCTATTAGAAACAAGGGAGTCCGCGAAATGCGAGCCTAGATCAGCAGAATACATGTCTAGAAACTGGTCTAGAAATCTGGGGGAGGTACCTAAGTAAGTGGAGCGTGCTCCATTGCCAACACATTAATTAGACAATTCACGCATACGGACTAAGGAAGCTGACACTCCGAAAACTTGCGATAAGTACTTTCTTATGTTGTGACAATGATTAATGCTGGCATTAGGTAAGACCTGTTTAAAAGTCGTAGTTGTTATTGCTCTTTATCCGCAACGGAACGGAGAAGCTAACGATCTATATGTGTTAAAGGTGAGAGGTTGTTTGTTCGTTTGTTATCCTTACTAATATTATAAATGCGAAAGTAACTCTGTCAGTCTGTCTGTCTGTCCGTCGCGCTTTCACGCCAAAACTACTGAACCGATTTAAATGAAATTTGGTACACAGATAGTCAAGAGCCTAAGAAAGGACAAGGGCTACTTTTTGCTGCGATAACCGAAATCCACGCGGGCGGAGCCGCGAGAAACAGCTAGTACTATATAAAGAAAATTTAACATCTTTAGTTAAATAGTTTACATCTTTTATGATGATTTTTTTATACAATTTTTGATAACAATTGCTTTGTGGTAAAAATAAGCAATGTAGTGGTAGCAATGTCAGCAGAAGCTCTTTAAGCGGAAATGCGGTCGGAGAGACTTTTGAAAATTAGGTATTTGAAGAAACTGTCGCTGTCTTCTGTCCGCTGTCGTATCCATGTGTGATAAGGACCACTGCAGATCCAACTGTATAGCCTAAGTAAAAATTAAATATTGAAGGTTTGGTTCTCGCCTATCTCTTCCTCTAATATTGGTCTCTGACAGATTTGTACACTACGCTTCTATTGACAACAATCGAAATAGGCGAATTTGAGCATTTTGGAGGGTTATCATAAAAAAGGAATATATAGGGAAATACAATAGGTATTTTTTTTTTAATCTTTCCTTGATAGACATAACCAATTATGGGAAAACAGGCGAGAGCGTTCCTATGGTGAAAAAGACCACCTTCCATCCTTTTAAACACCTGATATTATAGAAAAAGAGTTTTTATTATTCGGCCGGAATCTTATGAGGTATATAAAATATTTTAAGAACTTAATCTCTACTCGGTACATTATGTGTTCGTGTAAATTGGTCCAGTGAGTTTGGCACGCACTGGGCCGTGATATTATGCGATCATAATTTAAATTCATCTTTTTTAAGCGAGCTACATCACTAACCCCTTGGCTAAGCAAAGGTTGACCGACGCGAAGTTACGTATTAAAATTTTAAATAGATGTCTTTGTGATATCTTGCAATATATTGCACACAAAAATGTGTGAATAATAGTTTGTACCTACTATGATGTATCTTAGAAATATAGGTAATGTGTAACAGACCAATTCAATGTCAAAAAAACGAATTAATCAACGCCACTACTTATACGGAATCCGAATGAAACTAAAACGCAATAATTAAGCTTAATAGTTAAAGCACGAACCTCATATTAAATAACCAGAAGCCGGCAGCATTAAAGGTTATAAGTTAAACTTACATGTTTTGTCGGTAAACCACAACAGGTTATAAGTGTTCAATTATTGTAGTGTAGTGTATTTGATTTAATTATTTAAATAGTTATATGCTTTGTATTACAAATATATAAATAATTATTGTATATTATTAAAATATTAATTAATACTAATTTAAACGCATGAATTCACGACAAAAATGCATGATCCACAGTGTCAACAAATCACGGAAGAATAAGAAAAATAATCACTGTACAATGTACATTCAGAATCGAACGTAGAACCTCTCGATATCCTTAAAAAATCATGAGAACAACTTTCTAAGTTATAAATCGTATACTTTACGTATTAAAATATTATGTTAAAAATTTCGTCGATTACGTATAAAATACAGCTATTAGCATAAGCCATATTGCTCAGCCCGTGTTAATTCAAGTTCGCAGACCGGTACCCCGCTGCTTTCAACTTTCCTCCGTGCGGTTATAACATCGGTTTTGTAACAGCTTTCTTTATTCAAAGATGAGATAACTAAATTATATTTGAACAGATATATTTCGCGATGATTCGCGACTTTTTTGCTAAATAGATGTCTCATTAGTGTCTCGTTGCGCTGAATTTGGATGTCCATTATGAATTTAAAATGACAGGTATTATTAAATGAACAATTAACTGGACAAATATTTAAAGAGAGATATTGTATAAAATAAGTACTTTTTCATATAAAAAATAAAAATAACGTGCTTTTTACTAAAGATTTATTGACCTGACAAATGCGATTATTGCGTACCTTATTGATGTCTCTTTGTGTTGATATTTTGATGTCTAAGTTTATCATTAACACTTCTATGTAAACAAACATTATTTGTGGAGCACCTGGTTCGTGGCACAGCTACAACACATGTTCAAACCGGTTAGAAAACTCACCTACCGTAACTAGATCAATGATGTGATATTCTGACTTACATGCACCTTAAGTAGTATCTAAACGATATATCTAGCACCTAACTATCTATTATAGAAAAAGATATGTCACTATTCTTAATGGCAAAAGGCTTAAATTTTGGACATACTGCTAACGCAACGCGGGATAACATCACGACTCGCGCGCATCACACAGGTGTGTGCCTTTCTGAGTTCCGCGTTTCCCTATCGGTTTTCTTGTCTGATAGTACTATGGAAAGGAAACCCTATAGACCGGATATATAACCATCGGTGGATAACCGGCTTTTCGTGTTCTCAGACAGACATGTTATACTAGCTAATCTAGCAACTATAAACTCCATTTGTTTAAATTCAATTATGAGACCAACACAAATCCTTTTAAATGTTAAGTTACGAATGAAACACCGTCTAAATTAATATAAAGAAGTAAATGAACAAGCTTTAACGGGTCATCTGGTAAAGTGGTTATAGATCACTGAACTATTAAAAAAACAGTTACAAGTTTTGCAACATCGATTGCGTGTTTATAATCAAACAAAACACATTCTGTTCAATTTCAAGTAAAAAACAAATACCTAAATATGAATTCCAGCAAAAACAACATGATTTCAGTTTTGGTTTTCGTGGAAAGCTTTTATTACCTATAAATTAATAGGTATAAATGATTAGGATAGGTTAAGTCTTTAAGTCTTTTTAATAAAACTTATGATATATATACTGTTTATGTTTGGCGATTGCACATTGATTTTTAAACATTACATAACAAATTTCTACCAAAGAAAACTTAGCTTTTAGAAAAACCTGTTTTAGTGTAAATACGATTATAAAAGTGCCGTTTCGTTAAATTGATTTATTAACAGTACCTACTTATAAGAGATTTAATTTTGACTTAAAACTTGTTACTTATACAGGGTGTCACAGAAAATACGGACGATCGGTGTTTTCTAACCGAATTCCGACTTTCATCACACTTCTGCTCACTCTGCCGTTATGAGTCGCAATACATTGACCATATTTTTTTCTTAAGTAGCTAAATAGTGCACCTATTAGATGTTTAATAATTAACTACAATAAGATGTAACTATAGAGGTTAAAACTTTTATAATCTTGAAAATTTCTAAAACGGTTATATCACAAACCAGTAACACATAATAGAGGGGTGTGGTACAAACCCTGATTATCAACACCATTTCTAGTTAAGGTAAACGCATTTTTAATAATGGAATACACATCATTATGCGGTTTAATTATAAGGGTCTCCTTAAAAAACTAGAGCATTACTACATGGTACATAACAAAGTTCGTTTTTTTCATTACTTTTACAAGTCAAAACATGCCCAGTAAGTAACTTTAACGCTAAATTTGTAATCGTGAAAATTACATAATATACCCATGTAGGGTAGGTAAGTACCTACTTACATATACCTCATATTTATGTATGGATATTGTAAGTGGAAAAGCTTAAAGCCTAACTTTACCGACTCTTAAGTATGTCAACGCATTAAAACTAATTTCCCTAACTCTACTTAACTCATTGGAGAGATGACAAGCAGTTAACAACTTACTGCACACATTATTCTCAAGTCGAACTGACGCGGAAGAGCTGTATTATGTAAACACAAAGCGCAAACAGTTCAAGTTAAATATTACGTACATTCTCACTGCAGCGAAAAATATACGTGAAGTAAACTGTCGTATCAGGTAATCGATAGTCAACAAACTACGATTATACGGTAATCTGACACTTTCTATGTTCGCACAGAGTGCACGCAACGCATCAATCAATCTACACTAATTAAGGCGCTACACGAATAATTATTTCGTTTGCGAGAAGGCGGAGTCAAGCGGACTGGAGAGCCAATCCGGAAATGCAAGACAGAGATAATACTAACTGCTTGCTTACGGGACAAAAAGAGCTAAACATATGTCAGGGTCGCGAAAAATTGCCTTGGAAATAATAACGTAAGCGACAAAATGGAAAATCTCATATTAATCGAAATCTATCGGATGGAATAAAAAATCAATCTACTTTAATCTAGATATTATGATTATGCATCACAGAGTATGAAAATATTATTATTAAGTTGAATAGTTTGGTAGATAAAGCAAAAAAAAAAAGTGTTTTTATAGAGCTGATTTCAAAAAATAAAACTATCGAGGAAAGTTTCTTTAATCGTGTAACTGACATTTATTTTCATCATATCCTCTTATATCTAGAAACCAAATTTCAAGTCAATAACTTTTATAGTTGCTTAGTAAAAACGCTAGGAAAATAGAAAAAAAATTGTGTATCGCCTTGAGACTTTACGAAATTGAAACGTGCGCATGTGTAACCCGTGTTGAAGTTTTTACCCTGCAGCGCCAGGAGGGTTATGTTTTTCACATCTATGTATATTTGTTTGGCACGCTAGATAGTGTCTAGACAGTGATTCAGGAGAAAGGTTTATTTATATGTATAATTCATTAATGTTTTGTCTAACCGTGCAAAGCTGGGGCTGGTCGCTAGTCTCTGATATATTAGATTGTTGTGCTAATTTTATATTATTATAAATAGTTGCGAGCCTCAAGTCGGTATTAAATTATTATACTAAACTTCATACAATAAGTGTTGTATTATATATTACCCAACGAATAGGGAATATTATTCGAAAAAAGTTATTATAATTGGCTTTAGCATACCTCTATTACTTTTAGCTATTCCATTGAGAAATACAAGCGTGATGAATTAATATAAGAATGTTTAATAATACCCGTATGTATGTTTAAGTTGAGAGTAAACGATTTCATCTCAATACGCAACAAAAGAAGAAGACAAAACAAAAGTTAAAAAAAAACACAAAATACTGTATGTTATATTAAACAAAGATTAATTATTAAAAAAATGTTAGTGACAACGTAACGTGTGTTTTTACAACAGATTACATTATTGTTCGTTATTTTCACACGAGACTCATCGACAATCCGCTGTGTTTTTTTCGCGATTATCAAACAATGTCATATATAGAGCATAAAGAGTCGCATCGTCTCAAATTTACGTAACATGTCACTGCGCAGCTATAAAAATACTTAAACATTAGCAAACTTCACGCTCTTTTTATGTGATGTCGCACTATCTTATTAATGTTGCACTATCAGATTAATTTCACAGAGGTAGGTACGTATATAATTAAGTATTACGAAATCACATAGCATAAAAAATGTTTAGATATAAAAATAGTATGCTACCAACTTAATTAGTTAGGTTGAATGTGGGTTATTATCATTATTACCTTCTTATGTTTTTGTATGTGTAGTTTTAAATTATGTAATTACTAACAATCGGATTTACAACAAAAAAGCATTAACTTCCTTTTTTAAAAACGTCGATCACTTCTCGTATGGAATTACATTAGAAACGATAGAATTGGGTCTCAAGGACCAATGTGATGTGCAAAGGATCTCGAGTTCCCGTTCTAGGTTGTTTTTACAAGCATGCAATGCAGCAAAGCAATGAAACGCTTGTTTATTATACTATCTAACTTATTAAAATTAGATCTGATAGAGGCAACGTAACTAAATACAATATAATACAGATACTTCTTTTAACAAAATATATAAATAATCGATAAATTATGTAGATCTGCATTTATTTACACGATATTAAAATTACAACGATTTTCTGGACTTAAAAAGAGGTCTAGATATTTTTGTTTTCTTCTCAGCGTAGCCAGTTAGGAAATGTCAAATCTATCGAGCTCAAAAAATATATTTGAATGTGACTTGTAAGTGATGATTTTTTTACTAGTTACAAAGTAAATGGTTTGATTTGTCAAAATATATACAACCCATTTATCTGTAATTGTCCTTACCAGAGATAACATTTGGAGATAAGCCTCATACAAATTGTGACTAATTCTTATCTCTGGTAGGAAAAAAAACTTAAATGGAAAGTTCATTACTAATATCAGGCGTTAGAATGATAACAATCCAACAGAGTTAGGCACGTACACATATAAACAAGACACGTTTAAGACCAATACAGTCAAAGCAAAGAACACCGCAGTAAACCTAGACGGTTGAATGTAAGAGATTACTCAGTCATTCACCTACCAACGAGTGACCTTTCACTACCATTTCATTTTCCAATCGCAGACGCAACCAATGAAACTGGTTGCTAACAATGTTAATTATAGAAATAAATACAAGCGCATTAGTAACGGAATTAAAGTGATTGTTAATAGAATACATAAGCATTATGAATAAACAGCAATCATAATATAAAACGGGTGAGCACGAGACTTGCATTCATCGTTCCGTATATAACCACTTTAATATACACTTTAAAATTAAATTACTTATTCTCACACTTTCTCTGTGTAATTATGAAAATAGATTCTTCATTTAAAATGCGATGTAACTTGTGAATGTGCAGATAAACTTATGTATTCTGTACCTATGGCTCTGGGATGCGAATCCATTTCGTCAAAACACCCTAACTATGTACATAATACCTTTGTAGGTACTAAAATTATTTGTTTGGATTTCTTATATGTACGTATACAGTAAGTAACAAAAACCCTGTCCGATCCAATAAAGGCGTATTCCTGGTTCAACATATGTACTAGAAAAAAATATCTCGCTCAGGCGGCTTCTTTGATACAAAAATGTAGGTAGTACACGTGAACTTTGTCGAGCGATCAGTGTTGCCTTTGATCAGTTTTATTTTAATTTAATTACCTATATTCACCGGGGAAAAATAAAAATCTCAAATCAATTTAATAGTCACGTATATGTATATACGCAAGTTCAAAATATGTTTCTTAAGTTTACCTACAAATATTTAATGTACCTACATATTCACCACTAACGTAACCCTATAATTTACCAACGTATAAAGTTATACATGATACGGTTACGGTATGGATCGCTAATTACATTGGTAATAATCAAGTAATTTTTTACCACATGTAACGAATCACTTAACCAAATTGAATCTATTGTGAATTTTCTAATTGGTAGCTAATAGGAATAACAATAGGTAATAATTAACTGTTAACAGGTTTGCGTTACTAAAAATACTTTAATTTTGTTTTCAGAAGTGGAGAGCAATGGAAGCAGATCCTCCTATACAACAACCACGCCATACAGAAAATTGGGACAATGAATCACCAGATGAACTGCCGAAGCGACGCAGGTCAGGGCGTAAACGAAAACGTCGTCCACAAACCCCTGCAGGAGATGATATCGCGCCACAGGACAGATACATATATCCAGATGAACCCCCGCGTCCCTATTTCGACGTAGAATTCGATAACACTCGTCAAACTACAGAAATGCCTAAAAGAAGACAAAAGAAACCCGAAACTAGACCCATTCGCTGGACAGACGATGTAGTAGATTTAGAGAGACCACTAAGAAGGAGAGGTCAAAGAAGAAAACGACCTTCTCTAGAGCAATGGCCCGAATTGAGCGAATTTAGGCATTCTGCTGCGATTGTCCATGACACAGTAGAAACCAAAACAGAACCAACTGATCATGTCACAATAGATGATATTCTACAGGAAAATCCACAAGATGTACCAGTTTATAGAGACGAACTCAATTTTATGGATCAACAGACTAGAAACTTAAAAGTAGATCTGAATCAACCCGTCAATAATGATGAGTTCACTTTACCTTTAGCTGATGGAGAAGAACATGCGGAACCTACAGTTCAAGTTGTTCAAGATGTTGAAGATAAATCTTTATCAGAGTTTTCATCGGAAATCTTGATGGGTGCACCAAGACCAACCCAGCAAGACAAAATTATTAAAAAACAAGATCACAATAACAAAAGCAGTATTTTAACTGAATTCGACAAGGCACAGGTATGTGTGTAAGCCTCGGTTTCTGAAAGGCCGATCAACATTTTTTTTAAAGGTACCTACTATGAGCATTTTGGTCTTCAAATTAAATAGGTTGACATAATACATAGGTTGAATTGACAACAGATTTAATCAAAAATCCTTTCAGAAACCGGGAGGGTTAAATTTATAAAAAAAAATATGACTTAATGAAGAATTATTATTATTTTATAGGATAAATGTAAATTAAACTATTGCAGTAAGCAAGGAATAGGGAATTTATTATCATTCATTTTACAACACGATAAATTTGATATAGACAGTAAATACGTGCCTGTATTAGAGACATCAGAGCAAGAAAAGGCTAACTATAAGGTCAAAGAAATTATTGACGCAGAACAAGTTCTAGAGAAAAACAAGAAAAGATCAAAATTGATCATATCTAAATGTAAAGATAAAATCCAACGATTTAGGAAAACAACTTTACAAGAAGTTCAGACTGGCTTGTGGATGGATGCATTACAAGTGGTACCAAATAATAGGCATCCCCGAATGCCAGTTTTAAAGGTGTCTTAACTGCGTTTATCGCAACTGTAGTTATAATAACAAATTGTTGTAGTTTTGATTTGTGTTTAACTCGTTGATTGACTATTTTGTATTTATGCCTTAGTTTAGTGCAATCGTCAGTACAATAACAAAAAGCTTATGATAGACAAACATTTAACGCGGCTAAAAAAATAATTTTGTTTGTTATATGCATAGGCAAATAATAGAATGGATTTTATTTTCAGGATAATTATTTGATGGACCCATTAACGTTAAAAGACATATTAAAAAGGTCGAATGGAACAAGTTTGAGTGAAATTCTTCAACAACATAATCTGTCCCTGACAGATTTGCTTCGTGGGAAACAACATGCAGTTTCAATATTTAAATCTCATGAATCACTCGAAGTTTCTAATCATCCTTCTGAACCAATAAATGACTTAACTGATTTAAGACAAGACTTAACAAACAATGACGAATCCGAAGAACAAACTTTAGTGAATACAGAAACAAAATACGCTACAGAACCAGCAACTGAATATCCAATACCAGAAGAGATTCAAACTGAAGCAAATAAAAAAGATGACGATGAATTAACAACTGCAAAAACTTTGGAAGAAAAAACTCCTAAAATATATAGACGCCGTTACCCCGTAGCAATGCGAAAAAAATTGCGTATGCGACCAATGTTAAACAACACTTATAAGGGTCAGTTGAGTAGAGATATTATATCAATGACTGCTAGGAAATATTCTCAACAGAGACGAAATGTAACTAAATCTAAAGAATGGAAAGAAGTAATTCCATCTATGATGCAAAATAAGACACAAGTAGAAAAGAACTCGACTAATGAGTATGAAACGACTACAGTTTTTATTTCTCCCGAAGAAACTACCATTACGATTGACGTGGGTAATAACAATAGTTTATCAGAAGAAAATAAACCAGAGGACGATCTTATCATCAAATTGGATGACGTTAACATGGAAATGACGGAAATTACCATTATTCCTACGAAAGAAACGACAACTGAGGTTATTAAAACTGAAAAACCAACCATGCTTTCTATTGCTAGACCAACACCTAATGCATCAGGTCTAAGACGACAAGCTTTTAATAATAGATTAAAGCGTAAACGTCTAAAGCATAAAAATGCTACAACAGACCCGCCACAAGACGATATTATAAAACAGCTGTTTGGAATGGGTAGTTTAGTTTCTTCTTCTGAATTTATAGCAAGAACGCAAGAACCAAAGACGACATTAGACGATAACAACGACGACTTAACTACATTAGACGACTTTATGACGACGGAGAGTAACCGTAAAACAGAAAGTGTTCCTGCACAGACCAGGAAATTTGCAATTAAAGTTTCAACAACTTCAACACCAATACCGACAACGGAAGAAACAGCTAAAATTGAAATTGAAGAAATTCTGAATGATACTCAAAGTAAGTAAACATATCTTAAATGAGTTCGTAAGTCTTACATAAAACCTCATTTAAACAATAAAAAGTAAGCTACCATATTAACATTAACTTTTTCCATTTCAGCGAGTGCGAAACTATCCAAGATACTGATGGAACGAAATATGACACTAAGTGAATTAGTAGAACATAGAGAACGTGGATCAAGCCATGTACATTTGGCTGACATATTCCACAATGCGTCGCGAGAACCTAACCCACCAGAACCGTTCTTATCTAAGTCTCTTTTAGAACCTATATCGAAAGAGACTTACCCATTGAGGGCTCTTTTGGATGCTAACTCGCATGATCCAAATCCAAGAGCAACAACAGTAGATTCGAGTATGATAAGCAACGTAAATATTCCTGTTGTAATGGATTTCCGTAACAATGTCAACGAAAACGCGGAAAATATGGGTATTATGTCATTATTTAATAATTTCACTAATCACATAAATAAAACTATAGACACAGACTCTGAAATTAGCGATACAACAACGCCTGTAGATGCTGATGTTACAAATTATAACGAAAATGAAACGGCGAGGGAGAGTCGAATTTTGAGCGAGAGTCAAGACGATGTTGTTAGCTGGAATGAAATATTTTCATTAATGGGAAGAAATCACAACAATGACACAGAAATAAATAATATAGAAGGTACAAAGTATATTATATATATTGAATTATGCACACTAATATTACAAATGTGAAAGAAACTGACTGTCTGTCTGTCTGTTACGCTTTCACGGTAAAACCGCTGAACCGATTTGGATAAAACTTAGTATGGGGTAAGATTGGATAAGACATAGGTTCTTTTTGGCGCGGTAACCGACACATACGAGGGCGAGACCACGCAGAGGTCGCGCAACAGCTAGTTTAACATATATCGAATTATATTATAACGATTGTATTTTTTCGTGATTTCAGAACTGTCTCTTATAAAACCGTTCAAGAAATTCCGATTAGACGAAGACACGGATGGAGATGGCTTAATAGTGTTAGAAGACTTACAGCATCTTAAAGATTTAGACAGCAACATTGCTTCCGGTTCAGATGAAAAAATTGAAGTGAATGCGTTTGAAAACAAAGAGTCATTGCCACATGGATCAGGTATTCTAGATAAAATACCCAGCCAAACTAAATCTGTGACAGTTGCAACGGCAAGTATCGCAGGTTTAGCTATGATATTATTTTTATTAACATACGCTGCATTTAAATGGAAACAACAAAGATCCGTGATTAGAAAGAAGCGCAGTTTCGGTGACGAACGGATTCCGACACCTGTTTTTGAGAATAGAAAAGGTCACAAGAATAACAGTAGTACACGCAGTATTAGTCCAATGTTGCAAACGTCTAATATATACACATTGAATACGTTAGATTCACAAAATGGCAAAGATTCGCCAGATTACATGTGGGACACTTTAAGAAAACCATTCCAATAAAAGGCAATCACTCAAATTTTAATATAGACTGATTGACAAAGGAAATTGGTTAAATAAGATTAATTAAGACATTTTAGGATAGATAAATGGATGTTTTCTACAATGATAAAAAATGCATGACATTTAGGAATAGATGGTTAAAATGTTTGACGTTTTTTATGAAATTATTGTGAAAATTGCCTTATAATTTAAACTAGTGACCTGATATTGATTAAGATTTTTATAAAATAGATCAATATTAATTTAAAGCACAAATTTAAACCTATACTTCTAATGATAGCTACTTTTTAAGACGATTTTGCTATTGTAGATCAAATTGTTTGTGTCATTCTTTTTTGGATATTTTTCTATTTATACATCAAACTAGAGTCTATGTACACTTATGTAACATTGGTCTAAACTACAGTATTACTTTTATTCGGCCTTTATTATTTATTGATTTATTTCAGTATTATTCTATATGTGCAATGTAACATATCAAAGACATTTTTGTGTTTCTTATTTTTATAGTGTTGTCTTTAAAATAAAATAAGAATTTCATATAATTTTTATTTATCTTACCTGTAGTTATCATAGGTAAATATATCTTGGAGTTTTTTCAGAACTGGTATATCCAAAGTGTGGATTTTGTTGTAAAAGTAGGCATACTGTCTAGCAATACTTCGGTACAGTTTGAGTGCCGACTCAAAAACTGGAGATGGCTGTAATCATAAATATAAGATAAATAGATAATTAGTTAATTTAGACTAATTACAAAATTGGATATTTACTGTCTTTTTACAAAAAGCAGGGTTATAATTTAAAACCCAGGTTAAAACCTCTTTACACTATTGAGTTAATAGAGGTTTGAACCTGTTTTTAGATAAACTGCTTTTTGTTTTAAGACCATTAATGTTCAAGCATGTAGGAATTGACATTTATCGAGTTATTTATATCATGCTATGAAAAAGTTCTCAATATTTCTTAACCTTCCAAAATCAGTATTAGTAAAAAGTCATTGACAATGATAGTCAACAACTATTTAATTTGTTTAAAAGGCATACACAAAACACAATTGGTTTAAAAATAATATACTTTTATCCAAACAAACACATCCATGCTCAAATGACCTTTTCTTTGGCAAATGGTTGCCTGGAAAAAATTGTCATGTGCACTAAGGCCGCCTTTTGTACATACTAGGTACTTCTCTATACATTATCATATATTTTATTAACTTGTTTGTGTGCAATAAAGAATAATTAAATAAAGAAATAATCAGTACAATATATTTTAGGGTACACAAATATGAGTTACCTTAAGTTCAGCAAGCTCTTCTAAAGTGAAGTATAATATTGTTGAATATTTCTCAGGCAGGATATCAATGTATGGCTTCCAAAATGATTCTGAAAACCATAAACAATAGTAATTTATTAACACTGCCATGACATAGTTTACATGATTTGGTGGGCAACAGTTTAATATGCAGTTAACACTTATCCCAAAGGAATTTAATAAAATCTATAACTCTTAACATAATTATATTAATAAAGATTCAGTAATATGATACATTCCAATGCCATGTTTTAATGAATAAATCTTATGACATCAGTTCTTACCTGGATTATTCTTTTCAAGTAGCAGAAATAAGGCTAATGTAATATTTGGCATGTTCTGAAGTAGCGGGTCAATAGTTATAAATGTTGCTAACTCTGATTCCTTAGCACTCTTCTCAGTTAACATAACTTTTGATGGTATAATGAGAATTAATGACCCTTCTTTGAAGTCTTTTGTTGCTTTTAGACCAAGTTCATAGCCCTCAAATTCTGAGATTTCCACACCTGTAAAGACAAAGCAGTTTTTATTGTTTTAAAATTGTTACTTTAAGGTAATAAATGGCAGCATTAAGTACCGAAAAATGAATTAGTATGAGGATATACTTTTATAGTATGCCTGCTATTAATTGTTTTATACAGAAACGATTTAAGGAATAATATTAGTACAACAGCTTACCATCAAATTGAGCTCCGTTCTCACTCAACCATTTAATATATTTGTCAATATTCGCCTGCCTGTTATGTTGTGCACTCTTATGCTGTGGGCATTCTAGATTCGTGATTTCTTTTATCAAAGCATTAATTTCTAATTGATGCTCCCAGCTTTTCAACACATGATTAGAAGCCTGAAATATACTCGTCAATCTTAACACCTTATCCACAAGAATATTCAGTTCTTTTCTTCTTTGCTGTATAAACTTGTTATTTTCCTTTCCCGAGTTCTTCTTAGAACTTTGCTTTGATTGCGATTTGCGGCCCATGTCGGCTTTTATAGAAGATCTTCAAAAGTATATGGAACTAAAAATGTAAAAGTAACTTAATCTAAAACGTGGGAATAATATATTGCTAAAAATAGGTCAACAAAATTTGAAATGTTTTCCTTTCAAAGTGAAAGATGTAAAAGTGACATTGACATTAGGTCACATATACACGTTCTGACGTTCACAACTTCACAAGATCATGTTTTGATGACTGATTTCAATGTGCAGCTAATAGCCAATAGCCACACAAAATCTTGACTTATTATTATCAGCACTTTATATTAATGTACTTTTCAACTTCACGATTGACTACGTATTACATTGTTGTTAAAGACAATTAAAAACAACCTTGAATATAAAGTAAATGTGCACAATTAACGTTGTAATGACAAATACATTTATGAAGGCTACGTATTTTTATTCTAAGTTACTATTAATTAAAAAAAAAGAAAGTAGTTTGAATAAAATTGCACAATTTATAAGGAGCTACGGAGCTACCCATGCACAGCATAAATTCTCTAAGTGCCCATGCTATTGTTAAATGTTTTAGACACTCATTCCAGGTAATTTAATAATCTTTTTTAAATGCCTTACCGCCAAGCTTTACAAATTAATAAAAACTAATTTATATGGGATAAAATATATTTTTAATGCAGCGGTATTTTATTTTTTGTGAATCGATTCGTCTACTCTCTTGTGTGTACAATGGTCTTTCTTTATTACTGCATAATATTCTACTATTATACAATGATAATGATTACCTATATCTTTAGCATGAGAAGTAGAGAGCGAAATAGCAACAATTTTATTAGGCGTAGGAATTTAGATTTACTTTATTTTAGTAATTGGTATATTCCTAAGGCAAATACTTTGGTTCACAGACAGAATATTGAATAGATTATCATAATAATTACGAGAATTAGTAGAATACTCAAACGCCTCGCCTATGACTCAGTCGATACTTGCGTGCTTAAAACCTGTCATCATTACATAAAAATCAGTCTTAAATCTGAACCGCTGCACTAGTTTATGAACAAGACATTGTTTGAAAACATAAATGAGGGGTATGGCCCAATAAAATCGGTAAAACAGGCTACACCCCTAATGAGGGCTACCGTTCCTGCACTCACCAGTTGGCGCCATTGGCGTGTCAGCTTAGCTAGCTCATCCTCAGAACAATGAGCTCACCAGTCACCAATAAATTACGGGTTTTTATTATTAGGTAGCCCTTAGATAAAGAACCATTATCTAAGATCTAAGAGGTAGCCCCAAGGAAAGAACCTAATCCCTTATTTGCAATGAAAGTTAGCCATAATGTAACTTTTACTAAATCTTTTTTTTTTCCTTGAGTGCGTACAAGCGAGCTAACAGTTCTTTCAGATCCGCAGACTATATTTGATGGAATTATTCGCGGGCAACTTCGTATATGAAGTTATAATTGCTGCGCCCTAGCATCGTGCGTATGACAGCTGTCAGTATGAGACGACTAGGGAAGTGGCACTATTCGAACGGTGCTGTCGATAAGATAATAAAATAAAATAGTTACATCGACCTTTTTTTTAATATCATGTATTTTTTTATTGATCGCTTATTAACATCTTGTTTAATTATCCTTTTATATAATATAAAATACAAATGATGAATACTCCGTGCATGTACATAATAAACCTACATTATAATGCAATTAATATGAATCTAAAGGTATACACACATTACGCTGTACATGCAGTATTTACAGTAAATAACCTATAGTAATTACTTTGACACACAAAAAGTTAACATAAGTTTTAGTAATAACAAAAAATTAAGTGTAAAATATGATTATCGAGAATTTCGTAGCAGTAATTTCCCATCTCTAAAAAAGTCGATGACATTACGTTACATGCATAAAGATTAACATCGCTTAAAAACGTTTTAAACTTATTTCATAGTATATACACCATAAATGAGTAAAATTTTGGTAAAAATGATTTAATTTAGTTGTGTTACCAATAATTTAGTATTTTACGCCTGTAATATTCAGGCTAGCTCAGAAATTATTTACGATCCGTTTGATCACTAAAATATTAATTAGTGTAAAGGAACGGTTTGTCTAATGTCATACGCACGATCCTACAGCGCACGAACTATAGTGAAGAAAGCTTCAGATAAGCATTCTAAAAAATAAGAGTCTAATATCTAGCAATTTTAATAAAAATAAAAACAATAAACTTGATGTGCCTTATTATTTATTTTGACTCTATAACCCTATGTTTTAATTAGTAGCAATCATAAATGGTGGCAATAAAGCAAGACATCCAATGCCTAGGAAAGGGTTGGTTTTTCATGACTAAAGAGTAATCAAATAGTGATACTTAAATATATTGTTTAATTATAATAGTCTTAAATCACATCTTATGCTACAACACATTTTTTTCATCCACCAGCTTTACTTCTATCAGGGCTAGAAGCCATACTCGTATCCTGGTTGTCCATCTGTGAACTATTTGGGTTCTCATTGTCACCAATGAATGTTATCACCTTCATTGTCTGATTGCTCTGAAAATTAAAATATAAATCTATACTAATATTATAAAGCTGAAGAGTTTGTTTGTTTATTTGTTTGTTTGAACGCGCTAATCTCAGGAACTACTGGTTCGAATTGAAAAATTCTTTTTGTATTGGATAGTCCGTTTATTGAGGAAGGCTATAGGCTATATAACATCACGCTACGACCAATAGGAGCGGAGCATAAATGAAAAATGTTGCAAAAATGAAAAACCGTTGAAACTAAAACACGCGAACAAAGTCGCGGGGGACAGCTAGTAATTACATAAATCAGTATCTAGTCAATGGTAAAAGGTAGTAAAAATATTAATAGATCTCTAATAGAAATTAAAATGGATTATTCCACATTTGTTTTGTTGCACCAAAGAAGTGTGGTTTGGTGCAACATTGTTTTTTTTTTTTGTGTAAACCTTTATGGCCTTTTCAACACTTTGTGTGTGACATAAATTTGCAGATAGGGCAATAAATTAACAAACTTACCTTTTTTATCTGGTGGCATGTCTTCAGTTCTATTTGCAACTTGGAAAGTGATATTCTAATTCATCAAAATCAAATACTTGGTCTGTTGGCAGCAGACATGGCAGATATGCGGGAAATGTGGGTTTGCAAGCTATTACTGTAACAAAGTTCAATTAAATAACATATATTCTGGGATGTTATAGCCTTAAATGATTTGGCCCTAAGTGGGCAATCAAAAGGTAATTAGTAATAATAGTAATATAATTTATCTTGGGTCAATTCACACAACTGTCTGATCCCAAACTAGACAGAGCCTGTATTCTGGCAACCAGAGCACTGATAAACTTAATTATATATTTATATCTCTAAATACATACATATTATATAAGTTACACCCAGACACAGAACAAATGATCATGCTCATCACAAAAAGATTTGGCCTGGGTGGGAATTGAACCCACAACCTCCGGTTTAGCAGTTAGGGTCACTAACTACTAGACAAACAGGCCAGTCTATCTTTAAAATCAATTGATTAAACTTTTTTAAATCAATAGGAAATTACATGGGAACACTTGATTATCATCTGTGTTAAAGAGATTGTGTGTTTCACTGGTTTTTGCTAAGAATTTTGTTAATGCTCTTTCAATGTCTCTCTTCTGTGAAGCAGCCTTTTCTCTAATAGCTTCATTCTCAGTTACTGGCTGTTTGTTGGTCTGAAAACAAATGCAAATGATAAGTACTAAAATATTTCTCATTTGCAGACATGATTGAATAGACTATTGAGTCTTCAATCATAAATAGACACTGCAATAAATAGATGTAGGCTACAGACTACAAATTAATAATTAATGGTAATGCATATTAGCTAAAACAAATATACAGTATTGCAACATTAGCAGTAAATTTTTAATACAAGTAGTAAAATTAACACTTACAGGTGTCCTAATGTATGCATGTGGATCAGGTAATGGTGGTAGGTGGAATGGTATATGTGGAGCTGGCTTGGCTTTGGATCCTGCTGACAGCATGGCTGGTGTGCGAGGAGCTGGAGACTGTTGTAGTGGTTGGATGACATGTCTGTTTGGCCTCACTGCATACTGTTATAACCCTTGTAGACTGATTCCTGTAATTTTAAAGTTTTATAGATTATTCTTATAGGTTGACTTTAGTGGTTTTGTTTTATAAATTTTAGTATGTTTAATTTTTTTTAAATTTCTTACCATTAAATGGTATTGGTGTCTATCACAGATTAGAAATATAATCAACATGTAATCCATCTTTGGCTTCAGGGACTAGAACAAATATAACTCAATAATTATTTTTTTAACATTAATTATATTTTTTATAAAAACAAAATATTCATTGCAATTGAGAATAAAAACAACCATTTGAGATATACCAAATAATTTAGTATTGTAGTCCGTTTATTGGTACAAATTAGTATATTATATTGTTTCATATAATAATCAAAATGCTACATACCCATATTGATGAGAGCCATGACCACATCTCCGAGAACTGGTTCCACTCTTCCTGATAATTCACAGAAGCTTTTAGCTCAGCTACCAACTTCTGATAGAACTAAATTATTTTAGAGATTAGTAGCATGTAAGGTAATTATCATGAATTGTGATGATTATTTATAAATACAACATTAGAATAATTTAATTATATAATAAAATATAAGCAAATAAAATGATTTTTGAGTATTGCTAATTGCTATAATAATATATTATTTTAAGTAAGAAAAACAATAGCTTCAATCTTGTTAAAAAAGATACAATCACAAAGAATTTTATATTGAAAGAACACTTTTGAACTTAGGATAAAAGTTTGCGACTAGCACGAAGTCGTGTTTGGGTCCTATAATTCAGGTTTAAAGAAAATTACATTTACTTACAACACTGCATAATTTCTGTAAGAGTTTCTAAAGACATCTTGTCAGCAGAGGCAAATCCAGTTTCAAGTAGTACTGTGGACACGGCTATATTTAATATCCGTCTTCGTGCATCAGAACAATTTTCTACTTTTTCTGTAGTTTCTGCCATAATTAATATCCTTCCTTTGAAGAATTAAAAATTATTATCAACAAACAGTTAAAGATAAACACTGTGATTTTGTTAAGTTGTCATCCAACGTTTTGTATGGTTTTGTAAATGTTTGGAGTTTGTTTGTCATTGACACTTGACAGTTCCACTTAGGCATTTTTAACATTAACATAGACTCAAAAGCTCATTATAGCATTTTAAATTTTAACTTTAAATGATAAAATAGCATAAAATAAATCATATAGAGAAACAAGTTTATTTTTACCTATTTTTACGTATTTATTTATGACCCTTATTTAATTTATAAAAAAATGAAAAAATAATGGACAGCAATTTAAATTTAACGATGTTTTGCTTAGATATTTTTTTAGCACTTAGCTTTTATCTTTCTTATGAGAGGGCAGTATGAGGTCCCTTATTATTTTAAATTATTAGATACGTTTATGTATGGATGGTATATATATGTTTGAAATATAGTTAGAATCACAGAACACATGGTTAGAATTTGCCACTCATTCTATATTAAGTGGAATCTTTATTAAAAACTAGTTGTCCCTCGCAACGTCGCCGCGTGTTTTAGTTCAAGGGTTTTTCATGTTTTGCGCGGAACCCTATTTCTTTTTCTAAATCAATAGTAGGTAACTATGTTCAATAGGTATGACCTCAGCTATCTTTTAGTAAAGACGGTCTGGTAGTTTCAGCGATTAGCGCGTTTATACGTGGTACTTGATCATTATTTTGTAGCGGAGTTTAACTAAGTACCATACTCCTAGGATGTCTATTGAAATCAATTAATTAAAATTGTAAATTGTAAAGGGCAATTTTGTTAAAAACTAAAAACTTGTTATGAATATGTAACATTCTTATTTGGATAAGGATTAATATCATGTTAATAAAAACACCTTTGCAAATAATGCATTATTATAGAACAAATTTGATTAGGTACCATAATATCTATAAAAGGTTACAGAAAGTCAACCTTAAAAGATGTACATATAAGTATATACATATGCTGTCGCGGCCTTTTTTTTTTTAATTTAAAATAGGAATAGTTCCGTCATTTTTGATTTCCGTCATAAAAGACAATTCCATAATAAAAGATTTTAGATCGGCAGATTTTGTTTGATAAAAGTTTAAGTGTTAGGTAGATAGATAGGTATCAACATTTAAAAATAAGCAGCAGGTTGGAATCCTGTCTGGGGTTTAAGTGTATCTTTCTACTATTTGTATTTAATTAGAATTAAGAATAATATTATAATGTTAAAATTTTAATGAAATATAATATTAGATACCTGAGTTAGACACAAATATTCAAAATAAAAAAAAAAAAAAAACATTAAATTTTCTGATAAATTGCAATCTATTAATTTTCAAAACATTTAAAAAAAAAAATATGTTTGTCACGGCCTATTAGGCATTGATAACTAAATTTTGTCTGGCAATGACAGTGGTGCAGCGAGCACTTGGCAGCGAAGCGGTCAGTTCCCCGAAAAGTTATTTGAAACCGCCCCAGTTTTTGGGCCAGAGAAAGAATTGTTCTCTACATTAATTGCGTTGCAGAATGTGGCATACTTGCAGTAAATTATTTAATTCATAGCTCTAGCCGTCACTTTCGTTCCAAGATACTTCGGTAATAGGTAGGTACTCCCACCTGTTAGGTACCTACATTGTTAAATACCTATTGTAAGCACATAGACGTGACGAAAATACCAGGAGATGGTAAAACCGCTATGAGTATGCTACTACTTATAAGTCTGTTATTACTTTTTTAATTTGTGAACTAAGCTTAATTACTTAAGGATAATTACTTACTTATTAATATCTAAGCAATATATTTTTTTTTAATTTTTTACATACTTTGGAATTTGTTGTAGTTTCAATTAAGTTCCTATTTGGGTTATCAAAGTAAGAGTTTACCTAGGTACTATTCTTAAAATATATATTTTCTACTGTTGCCAAGTTTTCTAACGTTGTTTTACGCATAAAAAAGCAAGATATGTGTTAGCTAAGCTACTTTACAGATCTCTTTGCTCTTGTATCTACCTAAATTGATCAAGTGAATCCCGGCTTTGATCCCCGGACGGGTCAAACTAGAATATCACTTATTTACATTGTCTCGGGTCTTGGTGTATGTTTGTTGTCTCTTCGTTGTCTCTAATGTCTCTAATTCCAAAACACAAGTGCTTTAGTTACTTACTTTAGGTTAAGAACAATGTACGTGATATTGTCCACGTAGGTATATTTATTTATTGGTCTCTCTATCTATACTAATATTATAAAGCTGAAGAGTTTGTTTGTTTGTTTGTTTGTTTGTTTGTTTATTTGTTTGTTTGAACGCGCTAATCTTAGGAACTACTGGTTCGAATTGAATAATTCGTTTTGTGTTGGATAGTCCGTTTATTGAGGAAGGTTATAGGCTATATAACATCACGCTACGACCAATAGGAGCGGAGCATAAATGAAATAGTTGCAAAAATGAAAAACCGTTGAAACTAAAACACGCGAACAAAGTCGCGGGGGACAGCTAGTTCGCTCAATAAACGCCGGATAACATGTCTAACAATCAATCATAGTCATGTTTATAAGATGTATGGATATCTCTCCATCTGCACTAGACAATGAGAATGGCCTTTGAATATTGTTGCAATGATTATTATTTTCTGTATAAACGAGCAAAAATTACAACAAAAATATTAATACGTGTTTATTTTAAGTTGGGACCTACCTATTCTATCTTAGTAGAGTGATTCTGAGTAATACGATTTAAATTTTAGGCCATATATGATTGAGATTTCAGCGAGCCTGGGTAGTCTAGCATACCCTCCTGTCATAGAGTTGCACTAATGGAGAACTATATAGCTAAGTAGGTTCACCTTAGGAACCTTTTTATTTATCTAAAATGTTAGATACTATTGTACATTTGGCCCTTTATCTATAGTACCTAGGACAAATAGAAGATATCTGCGAGTTTGTTTCAACTAATATGCAAGTAAAAAAAAAAAAAAAATGTTTAAATTTACTTAATATACAATTCAGCCCTTTTTTTAAGTTTGGGTGCCGCGTTTTGCGGATTATTGTGATTCGGATACTTCTACGTGCTTTAACTCTGGACGCTGTACTGAATATTCCGAAAGAACTTGTATAAGTAGTAATAATATCGATACATACAATAGTATCTATACTAATAATATTATAAAGCTGAAGAGTTTGTTCGTTTGTTTGTTTGTTCGTTTGTTTGTTTGAACGCGCTAATCTCAGGAACTACTGGTTCGAATTGAAAAAATCTTTTTGTATTGGATAGTCCGTTTATTGAGGAAGGCTATAGGCTATATAACATCACGCTACGACCAATAGGAGCGAAGCATAAATGAAAAATGTTGCAAAAATGAAAAACCGTTGAAACTAAAACACGCGAACAAAGTCGCGGGGGACAGCTAGTTATTAATAAATGACCTACAAATATTTCTTAGAACAATACAAAGTTATTCAAATCTATTCCATCATGATCTTAAAGATCAATTTTCAACATAAGAAGTTAAAATAGCAACTAAATACCTGGAAGCTGAGTATCGAGTATTATAAATGACATAAATGCACTCGTAATTGCAATAATTAGCATAGTAAATGTCACGAACACAAGTCAGGCCTACGCACTGAATACGATAAAAACTTCTCTTATTATACCCATAGAAAACACTGAACAATTAATTCACACAATCAATTTAATTCAATTTCTTGTTCAATTTAATTCAATTATTGCTAACTACGTATTCCTTTTTTTACATTGGATCGAGTTAGAAGTACGTAGGTTCTTACTATCGAGGAACTGTAAAAGAAACTATCTGAGGGAGTACTTACTTAGTAGTTTGGAGGACTTTCAACACTGAAAGTAACTGAAATCAAAATATATCAGTTCAATTGAACAAAAAATCAACTTCTCTTACTGGGAAACTGTTTTTACCACATTTTTCTATGGTGCCATATTTTTCCATAAAAATAATGTATGACAGGCACCTATTAAAAACATAAGAAACCATAAGATATTAGCACGTCAACTTATTAGTCATGCCGTACATCCTTGTTAGCGAGCAAAAAAAGGAGAAACACGAACTTGACAAAAGTTAGATCATCTGTAGGGATTATTATAATAATAATATGTTAGTTTATATTTGAACGTATTGGGCACACTATTGTCTAAATGCCAGTAGGTATTAGTTACTGATACCTAGTGATTTCTACAACAACACAGTCTCCTGTTCTTGGGAAATAAGCCGTGTTGGAGGGTTTTACAACAATATATACATAGCTACAACATTCAGATGTTCTTACAGCAAGATATACGTGAACAAACATTTGAGTGAACGACACAGTACATTAACACAGTAATTTAAATTAAACTTTCTCTTATAATACTTTATTTATTTACTTGTTATTTAATTTATTCATTTATTATGATCTTTCTCTCCTCAATCGTTCCCTTACTGCTGAGGATCGTGGCTCCTTTTATATTCCGTCAACCAGTCGTCTTCATCGGCTACTTTCCGTTGCTTGGAGAAGTGCGGCACCGGCAAATAAATCCAGCTGCTCTGCTATCGGTCTGACCACCGAGATTTCTGCATATAGACCATTTATTGAAATGCAACCTAATAATAGTTACATTTGGTTGAATTTTAAACAATGTAAGCGATATAAATATTTTCTTTGCAACACGAGGGGCTAAGCTGTAGCCAATTCCAATGTAACGGAACAGCGCTCTTGACATGTTTATTTGCTTGAAATCTTAATACCTAACTATCTACCTCGTTTTATGGTCACTTCGTCAAGAAACCGACACCCATTTAGATCTAAACCCGGTTGGCCACACCTACATGTAGCCGTTTCAAAATCTGGTATTAACATCTACAGTTTAAAACAAGTGTCACTGGTTTGCACCTGGGGTTATGCGAAAGATTTTAACATTGAAGTTGCTAATTATAATGGATTTAAGAAATAAAACTTAAGAATGCACCTAATGTGAGCAATTAGCAGGCTTAAATGTTTATTTAAGTATCTACTTATCTCTTGAAATTAGGGTCTATAAAGTCCAAATCAATACGATATGTTATTTCTTGTCTAAATTAATGCTAAAAGAGGTTACACAGTACGAACTAAGTGTTATTCTAATAACAAATTCATACTTTACGCATAATAAGCAATTTGCATAGATTGACGTGTAAAATAATTGTAGAGTTTGAAGTGGAATTCCTGAGCGACACACCTTTCATTACGAAGTCAGCACTAGCCCTAGGTACTGTTCGAAAGTTTCTGTGGTCTAATGTGTATAATACGATCGAAACATTTATGTTGATTGAGAATTCTAATAAAGGCTATGAGCTCAGCGATCGTGGAATACATTAGCGGAGCGTGAACTTTATGCAAAGCTCGGTGCGTACCGTTTAACGCAGTAACGGCTTTAACTATTTAATTTATAATAGCTATCCTGAGTTTCAATTAAGCTTAATGTGCACCTTATCATGCTCACATTATCTAAGCAAATTGAATTTTGTTGAGTGACTCGATTGCTTCGGGCGCTGCCTTAAAGCTGTTAAGAAACCAACATACCTAAGTATATTTAGCAATGATGTCAGACAGCGAACATGTTCAATATTGAACAAGTTGCCTGAATACGGGTTTCCTGGATTAGAAGAAGTAGGCAAGTGGCTAGAGAAAACTGTTACAAAAATGTTTATTGATGCCTATGCACCTCTCACGTATGGTAAAATAGTAAGTATTAAACAAACACGGATGTAAAAAGGTCTAAAAACATTTTCCTTGAAACTTAAGACAGTAGTAGTTGTAAATGTTCCACATACTTATTGGTACATACCAACTAGGTAATCCTTACTAATATTATAAATGCAAAACTAAGAGTTACCCGCCTGTCTGTCTGTCGCGCTTTCACGCCAAAACTACTGAACCGATTTAAATTACATTTGGTACACAGATATTCTAGAACCTGAGAAAGGACATAGGCTACTTTTTGCCGCTATAACCGACATCCACGCGGGCGGAGCCGGGAAACAGCTAGTTAGAAATAATTATAGATTAAAGATATTTGCTTATTCATTGAAAATTATATAGGAACCTTAGCAGAACGAATTAAATCTTATATTAATACATTATAGTTGTAGTAGTAGTAAAACTAAGAAGAGTTTTTCCATTTTACGCCACGACGGTTCTCTTTTCGCACAGACTCGGCTTGGCACGGGTGGTGTTAGAGTTCTTTTGTTTGTATGCGATAATCTCTGGAACTACCAGTCGGATGATGTTTCTGTATATGATAGCCTGATTCTTAGTAGGAAACCACATGAAACACGCGGACGAAGAAGCGCGGGTGAGCTAGTAAGTAAGAAGAACGATTCAGTAAAATAATTCAGTACATCGGCGACATTTCGATTCCATATTGAAGACAGACATTTAATTAGCGTGCCTTGACATTTTACGAAGATGACCGTTGCATATTAATAAGGAATAACACGGAACTTCTTAAAGCACATTGACGCGACTTCTTTACATCAAGCAACACGGCTAACATGAATGATATGTCCTGCTTATGCATATGCGTGGTACAAGCAAGGAAGCAATAACTCATTAATTAATTAATTGAACATTATGTTTTAGCATTATTGATTATAACAATATAAATCGATAGTTTTTAATGATTAAGATGCGCAATACAACCGCCTTTACAGACTTACTATTCCTATTCATAATATACTTCAGCAGTGGCGTAGCTATCGGAGGGCTAGACGGGGCTGTGCCCCGGGGCCCCCAAGCTCGGGGGGCCCTCGGACTCTGACTTACAAACGATTTTGTTTTTAAATTTGTACATAATTAACAAATCACAATTACCTATTTATCGTCACCTGGAATCATATATTATTGATACTTAACTATTTTAAGATGATTGTAAGTATACATCACTACGTTCATAGACAAACATTACACAAAGTTTTTGATCCAAGTTGTAGAAGATTTTGATTTTAAGGAAAACCTTATTAATAGATAATTATATGTATTTGAATGAGTATTTTGTTGTTTTTCATATTGTGTGTGTTTCTTTTATAAGACAAATAGGTTAAAAATGGGATATACAGTCTGATGAAGACGCTAAGACGTTATTTTGTGTCGGAGCCGGGTACATGATAAGACAAGTTAGGAAAAATCCACATAATTCATAACAGTCCTACTACACTTGGATAGTATTCGTACGAATGTTTAACGGAAACGGAAGCTTTTGTCTCGTTTTTACTTTCTAGTGAGCAAATAGGCAAATTCGCAAAGCTACGAGCCGCATACATGTGTAGTCGGAGCATTATAGGTAGTATAGGTTTGCCACGGTAATATTATCTACCACTATTGTAAATCGACCCTATTTTTTAAATACAGTCTATAGCTTACAGTCGCGCGGTACGTATTAGGCGTGTGGACTGGGTATGAAAAGGACATATCCATTTAGTCCACCCAATACTTACTTAAAAAGAAAATAAAACTCGTATTTTTTCTTTTATGAAACCAATAAAAAATTACAAAGTTAAAACGCATTAAAGTTCAGGAGTGGGGGCTTGTGTCGTCACGTCTTGGTAAAAAATGTAGCTAGAAGTGACGTCACGAATCATTTCCTTTTACTGTATCTTCCTCATTATTTGTTTAAGTAAAAAGGAAAAAAAACGTGTTTAATATTGTTTAAAAGTATAAATGTAACGAGTAAATAAAAAAAAATTACCACATAATTCGAGTTTCTATCTAGTTTAGTGAATGTATTTTGTGATTGTATTTTTTTTTATTTAAACATCATACGTTGTGAATTAAATAGAAAGTGTGCAATAAAAATGCACGTTTTTTTTTTTTTTTAGTCATATTCGCGACTGGTTGCATGCCGAGCGCATGTTAAGATACGAGGCGCGTAGGTAGCTCGCGCTTCGTCCGTTTATATATCTAAGATTAGGCCCAATTTGGGCCGCCCAAACATACTCTCTCCTAACCCGACGATAAAACAACGGTTCTCCAAGAAGCATTCGAGTTAGCTAGCAGTAGCAATACAAAACACAACCGCCGTATATTACGTCCTCGCCGGCAAGGCCCGTCGGTCTAAATAATAGGGATGTTTCCTGGGTATGAAAAGTTAAAATCTATTTAGTCCGTCAGTAAGATAATAAAAAAATATTAGACACGTATTTTTTCTTTTATCAAAACAATAAAATCTTACAAAAATACAGCGCTTTAAAGTTTCGGAGTGGGGGCTTATGACGCCACGCCTTGGTAAAAATTGTTGCGAGGAGTGACGTCACGCGTAATTTGCGTTTTCTGTATTTTGATAATTTTTTGTTTGTAGGAAAAAAGAAAAAATACGTGTCCAATAAAATTCATTAATCTACCAGGCGGACATTAAAATAAAAAATTAGGAAACATGCCTATTGTAACGTAAATGTTACCCCCCGACCCTAGATCAAGGTGGCCCGAGCTGGCCAAACTAGCAATAAAAATATGTCCTTAAATAATAAAAACTTAGATCCCACCCTCCCTTGCTGTTTTGGCCTTATTAAGATTGTTAGCAACGCACTAAGTCGAGATCCGAACCCTACAGTCCTTAGTGAACGTTGCTAACGTAGTTAGTTTTTCTATTGCTCTAGCTGGAGGCCCTTAAGGTTCTCCCCAAAAGTCAAGTGAAGCAGTCAAAGCCTGCGCTCAGGCTAACTGCGTAAATCTCTTCCAGAAAAAAAATATTTATATGAAGGTACAATACTGATAAGTAATATTACCGTGCTAATGCCCTCTGTCGATCGATATACATTGCATTCGGTACACGACGAATACGGAACCAACGAATTTAAATAGTCTACTTGGGGCCCTAGTTTTATTTTTTGCCCCAGGGCCTTTGGTTACCTAGCTACGCCACTGTACTTCAGTAAAATATTTATAGCATTATTACCCACTAACTGTAATTATATACTTTAAATAACCGCTGACTACATAAATTCCTGCGTTTGAATTCGTATATGAAATGTATTAAATTATGGGGTATAGCTATTTGTTTGATGATCAAAGACAATTCGTCCGGTGAAGTCATTTTGAAATAAACCTATTATTTGTAGGAATCAGATGGAGATGAAAACACGTAGTGCAAGTTTATATAAAAATAACCTATAGAAATTTTACAAAAGAATGTCCTTATATATTCAATGACGTTTCCCAAGTTACTAAGCTAGAATAAAACAAACTTGTACGCTAGAATAAACACATGATGTATGTACCGCATAATAATGTATGACATAGTGTTTATTGTAAAATTTAATGGTGCTCAAAGCCGCTTCATATTTTCAACTGACCTCAATACTCAATGTCATTTTGACGTATTATGATAAGTAGGAAAAAACAAGCTATTATCTAAAAGCTAATTTTCCCTTGTTGACAAAGGCATATTTCTAACATTATCCCATTTAGCGCGTCATATAGGTTTTCTGCCGCCCGAACCTACGCACGAACGCTGTACGTATTTAATATAACTAACTTTCCATGTCATCTCTATTCGGTAACAGTTGTGATGTCACTAGTGACGAACTCATTACATCTGACGTGCTAACTGCGGTTAGCGATAAAGTGTTGTCCAACCAATTTATTGTTTGTCGATATCGAGAATTTTCCGTTTATGCGCAGTAGTCACACTGTCATACATGTGACTCAAAGCTGCAGCAATCTAAGTAATTGGTGTAGTAATCATTTGTACCAATCCCGTCTAGTCTTCTTAACGACTTGGTCTCGGGTTTCAGGTGAGTCGATTTATCAGTTATCTGAATTTACATCTAAGAGTCAGGCAAGCTCAACTCATGAAGAATTAAAGTATAAATGAAATTTACCAGGTTAAAAATATAGGTAAGGTACTCTTAGTAAAATTTTATCGAAACATATCTACTAAATGGCATGGTATGGTATTTTGGAACAGTCCAATGTGATCTTAAATCACACCGTGGGGATAGATGAAAACAAGCGAAGGACGCACTTGGCACGTCGTGACCTGGATCTTTAACTAGGAGAAGCAGAGGTTACATCAAGTTTACGATTAAATCTAACCTTACCTACATAGCATGTGGCGAATCTCATATATAATCATATTGTTCACATATTCAATTGCTCAACCTTCTTCAGTACCCCATTGTACATTTGCAAAAGCAGGTGTTTTTTTTTTAAGATGTCTTCGCTGTTAGCCTGAGCATACCCCTTGACTGCTTTACCAGACGCTGCTTTATGATTATTTTGATGTAAACACATTCATTTAGGAGTCTAACGAGCCTGTAAAAATGTATCCTACTTGTGAAAGTTCACTTGTCGAGTGGTTGACGTCCAAGAACTTGAACGCGTTGCAACTACACAGGATTGTAGAGTCATAAAGTATCGATAAGTGTTAGAATGATTTCCAAGCACTAAGCATGCGAATCATCGAATAAATTACTAAGAATTACATCATCGAAGGATTGAGTCATGGTCACGACCTGTTCTGAGCCAGGTCCTTTTGTCCGTGGGTTGGGTCCTTAGTCATCACGTGACTATATCCAACTCACTACTGACCGCAATGTTGTAAACAATCATTTTGTTAGCGTTCTCTGACGTCCACGATAATATTATAGGTAATTGTAAAGCTGAACTGCATTCATACTATACTGGCTTAATACTGTCGACCAACGCAATTCTAAGGGGATAATGCATTGTCCACGAACTAAAGTAGTGTCAAACTAATTTTAGCTACTTAGTAGTAATGTTCGTTTCGGTTTATATTGTACACTAACTACGTGATGTTATCTTGTTAATACATAATAATATAAGCGTCCCTTAAATGATAATTTTCTATCAATGATGGTTAAGAGTATTTTGCTGTTCTCTGAATAAAATAAAATTTAACACATGCAATATCCTAGTAATATCATAGTTTCGTAGGCAGTATTTCCAAGAAAATATAGTATCAAAGAATTACTTGCCTCTTCCAAGAACAGATAGTTAATCTCAAGTTTATTTTATGTAAAGGGCTTGAATTGATATTAAAAACTCATGATAGTTGCAAAATTTATTCCCATATGCAATTTTAGGCGTCAGGCGACTGGTTTACTTATTCTTAACCTTTTGAACTCCATGATATATGTGCATCGGCGTGCCTTAAACACAGATATTCAATACTAGGATTCTAAAACTTCACCGTTTTATACCTAATTCGTGATCCTGATTTTTGTCACGTAGGTCTAAAACTCTGGGAAGCTTTCGCTGGTCACGACCAAAAAGACAATCGAAGGAATTACATGTCAATATTACCATTTCTGTCTATTTAAGTCTATTTTGGTAGATATATAGCTATCAAATAAGAAGACAAGTGGGAGAGATGAAAACGTGAACTCAACTCTACGATATTAAAAAAACAAAAGCTAGTAGAAGAAAAGTTCTAAGATTCCTGAAGCTTTATATCAGACGCATTAGTTATTACGTAACTAGTACCGAGTAACTAACTTCCTAGTCATCATAAAAATAATACGCTAGTTAGATTAGTCAACCGAGTTGTAGAATATTACCATATCGAATTATGTTTCATATGTTAAATAGTTGATCTCTTAAGGATCTATTAATAAATATTACTTCATAATAATCTCGTGTTTATGTACTCTGCAGATTTTATTATAAGTAATCTATCAAGTGATTGGCGCTATTAATGATATCATCTTTTATGAGCGATAGAGGTCAATTTTGTTAATTATTGTGAAAAAAATTGACCCGTGTCAAGTACCTAAGCTTCGAGTTCGGTTAATGTCAGTATTTATGGAACTTCATGACGACTGGCATGATGATAATTAGGAATCATGATTTAGGACTTAAACTTTATTCAGAAGGTAAGATACCTGGATAATGAGAGAGGGAACTACAATTGATCAGACGCGTGTTTGTTGCGGGCCAGGGGTAGTGATTAGAACCAACAAGATCTGTTATTATATTTTGTTGGTACTAGATACCGACTAGTAAACTTCTGGACGCTCATGGTAAAATAGTTGTATTGGTAATATTTTGCTCTATAAATCTGTAAATCACTATTTGCGAATAGAACTTACGACACGTAGGATGAAAGATAAAGTGTTTTAATTCACGAATAGGATCGGCCACCATTAATGTAGGATTCGTAGAAGCGATTGAATTATATTTGGAACAACCGCATAATCGTGCACCTGCATGCTTGTAGAAGATCGTGTGTGTAGGTTATCGTGAAAACATCTGTAGTGCTTATAGTACAAACCATTCCTTTTTGATGCGGTAGAAATACGGACATTCTCTACTTAAGGACCTACTCCGCCCTAAGGAAGATGGAGTGGTGACGACTGCCAAACTGTCTGTAAACCGTCTATTATCCTAAGTCGGTATGTCAACTTGAAGTCAGTGTGAAATGCTCATAAAAACAAACATATTTAACGCTAACAGGCGTTAATGTTGGATGAAACAACTAGCCCTTAATGAAGGTAAATTTTCTTTTTATAATTCAAAGTCCCTTAGTGTGTAGTATAAAAAAATAAAAACATGACGTTTAGGAGATTTTTTTAAAGTAGTAATAATTGATGTTTGTCAAAAACTACGGCGTTGTTGTCGTAAGGTTAAAAAACACAATTAATTAAATTAGCTTCCAAAGGACACCAATTTGGTTGACGTTTAAAATAATTAGTTAAGTCATTTATCTTTTTCTACGCTACCAATTTATTATTTTTCTAGACGGATCCGGTTTAAAGTGCTCTTAGTTAAGATTACGCAGGGTCAAAGCCGGAATCCACGACAGCTAAGTATACATTAAAAACGTTTTCACCTTATTCCTTGCGCGTCAATGTAGGTCTTCTTCCCAAAATGTATGTTTGAATATTATCATCTTTAAAATAACTTTAAATATTGCAATTTTGTCCCAACCTATATTATTTTATTCTCTATATTTAGCGTACTCACAAACATAATTAACTCAAGAAATTTCAAGCAGAATAAATGCGAATTACCTTAACCAAAATGGTAGGTAATCAAATATTGATCTCCACAATTTACGCAACAATAAAAACTAAATTGCTTCGACGCACATAATGTTACTCGCATCTTACTCGAACTGCGCACAAAGCCCTTTAACATTTATCCATGATTTTATTATCGTTTCGTAATTCGTAAACTGCTTATTGAATTACAATCATTACGTTAAACACACTTTAATCCTGTTTAGCCGTACCTACCAGCCTAATGTGTCGTCTTTTCATTCGTTTCTAAATGCCAAGGTCTAACATATTGAAAAATTATTTACAAGGTAAACGCTTAACTGAAAGTACAAGCCAAGTTCCTTAATTCGTACAAATCATTTATTGATCATTGAGTTGTATAACGTATAGATAAGTGTTTTCGCAGAACCAAGTGATTTATAAAATAGTATTTATTGAAATTATTAAACACTTCCGCGTAACGTTAAAAGCAAATAGCAAAAGATTAATATTTATCATTACTAATATGCGAAAGTAACTCTGTCTGTCTTTCGCGCTTTCATGCCAAAACTACTGAACGGATTTAACTGAAATTTGGTAATCGGATAATCTAGAGCTTGAGAAAAGTCTTAGGCTAATTTTTACTGCAATAACCGATATCCACGCGGGCGGAGCCGCGGGAATGAAATATTTTATATTTTTCAACATTTTTTATAGTGAATTTATTTACAAATCCCAGGTATTTTTATTTTATATTTAATGAATACTAAATATAGGATTAAATAAGACCCGTCGTTATGGCACAAGATGTAAATATCCTTGTGGTTGTGGTCTGTCATATCTTTATCGTTTTTGTTTATAGTTCGATCGTTTAAGGATATGCTGATGAGGAATGCAGCCTATTAATGAAATAACGAATAAAGATAAACAAGAAGTCTGCAAGAATGAAGATACCGCAGTATAATATTTTATGCTTGTACTTATAATAAGCTCAGTAAGTAATTCTTTTATACGTAAAAGGAGCAAAACCTCCTTGAGAAAAACAACTATAGAAATCTAACATCAATGCTCCTCAAGATTCCGTGATTAATGTACCTACAATTATATTAATATATGGTTTTAAGACCATCACTTATTTTTTTAACCCACTTTATTGTATACTAGCTCTTAGCTAGTTACATTGCTTAGACGTTTTTCTAAAGACCGAAACTGAACCTTTTGGGGTGAAAGCTTCAATCTGTATCGCGTATGATTATACTTAACTGAAAAATGACTGAAAGGGGCCTCTAAGTGGGACTCATAAAAATATCATGAATTTAATTTAGCTACCTACTGGTACATTATATGCGTACATCGAATATGCATCATAGCGTCACATTTTACAATTTAATTGTTATAAATTTGCATGATTTACATTCGTGAAATATGTGGCACTGATTTAATTGTAACATCTTATGTTCCTACCATATTTTAAAGCAAAGTTCTTTATGCATTTAGCGACGATCGGTGTCGAATTAAAATTGAAACATAAAAAAAAATACTTGCAACATGGTTTCGACGTTTGTACTTTACGGACAGACACACGACCGTCTATTTTTAATATATTACACTAGAACTACTTAGTATTTACTAACATATATCACGAAGTTCTTCAGGGGCGGCCGCTTTGATCAGTAAATAAGCATTCATTTATAAAACCAAGGCTCTACATATTTTACAATTATGTAGTTATCTTAGCTTTATTACGGAGAACGACTAAGTGCTTAGATTTAATTATAATACGTAAAGTGTTTTACTACTGAAACTAAATGATTTGCTGTTAGCACATATTAGATTCTTAGTTTACGGCCATGTTTACTTTATATGGTCTATAAAACAACCACAGAGTGGATGTTAATTAATGCTAGACATCGCGGCAGGCCGACAAAAAGGTGGAGAGACCAACTAGACTTCTACAGAAAGGACTGGCCCATCCTAGGACAGGAGAGAAGTACCTACGTGGAAGAGGGAGAGAAACGCTTTTCTCCTGTAGTGAATCAGTATGGGCTCAGATTAAATTAGATATGGTCTATAATATGGATACCATTTAAGGTGTAGTCTCAAGAATATCTTTAGTTACTTTAACCTTCATACATTTGATTAAACAAAAGTCATAATAGGTGTGAAATGTATTACTTTACAATAATAATTAAGGATGCTTTATGATTAAATAGATAGTACATAAATCAACTAGGTGCTTAAATTTAATTTCTCACAATAAATACTTAAAAATCTAAAAATATCGATTGACTATTATGACACACACAATTTATAATAGAGTTAGGTATTTGTGTGATAACATTAACGAACTGCAAAGAAATTTACATATAAGTATACAGGTAACTGTACTGTAAGCTTAAAACGTTATTTTATTTAATTCCAATTATAGACCCCAAAATGTACCGTAGATAGAACAAAAAAGACACAAAAACGAAAATTAGGAAAGGATTAGGAAGTTATCACGATTTGGATAAAGGTATCTAGATTTTGACTTGAAAGTAAAGCGAGGTCAGAGTTACTTTAGCTGATAAGAGTATTATGTATTCAGAAAGCCTTGATGAAATAGACTCAGCATGATTTTACAATTTTTAATGCTTTTTTGACATGTGAAACTGGTGTAAACAAATTCGTCATATCAAAGATATCGTTATTATCGTTTAATTTTAATCAAGATGATAGTTGTAATAGATAGTACCTTTTTTATATAACACGTGTGAGCTCATAAATATAAAAAAATATTGTTTCATATCTAAACTTCTTTTTTGGTACGTAATTACGTATACACTGCTACACTATACAGACACAGCATACACTCGGTGTAGGATACCGAGCACAGAAGGTGTCGGTGTAAATAGTCAAGAGATTAGTGTCCCACGTTTACACGTTAACGTTGTTACGTTATACGTTCATAAAAAAAAAATGGGATTTCAAAATACAAGGGCCGGAATTGCCCATAACTCGCGAAAGCAGTTGACAGCTCGCGCACTCCGAATGCGTTGATCACAGTCTAACTCCTCGAGCATTCCATGTACGGGCGGCCTTAAACTGACAGAGATAGCATAAGACTTAACGGCAGGCCAGACCGAAATTCGGCATCGACAGCCAATCTCAAGTGAGATCAGCCATTATTAGTTAGAGATACTATAGTGATATTATAGACAGACACGACCGGAGAGTGACCAGGCGCAGGACCAACGACTACGTTCTTTCTGAGGCTCTGCGGTTTAAAAACCATCACACTTCCTGACTCCGAGCTCTACTGAGTGTTTCTAAACAGATAATCCTAGTAACTATTTTTGGCCCGACTCGGGATTCGAACCTGAGGCCTCTTGTACGGCAGTCGCGCTTACGACCAGTAGACCAACGAGGCAGTCACAACCGTGTCAACAGTATAGCTAAAACAGCAAAAGGCCAACTACCCAGCTCTAATGTCGCAATGTTAATTCTAAATCAATACACCTACCTATTAATTCGTTTACGATTACCAAATATATTATTACAGTAGACCCACCATTAATCAAATAGACAACGGGCCTTGGTAAATAGAGATAAAGAATTAACACCTCGCAAGGCTGGGAAGACTTCCAAAAGATTTGTCAAAACACGTTTTTATTTATCTGTGTTAAAAGTTGATTAAGCTGTATACTTAATCGTTAAAGCAATTTTATGATTAATTATTCGCTTATTATTAAACAAATCTTGTTGATTTTTTGACTATGTAGATATACCTAGGTCGGTTTGTGTGCCTTATACTGTTGTAAATTTTCATCATGAATGATAAACATTTAGCTATAAATAGCAAAATGTTTTAATTTGTTTTTTAATATTGTACATGTATTACCTTTTTTAAAAAAGTAACCATTGCAGTTTCTCGCCGGTTATTCACCATAGGAATGATAATTTAAAACTACGCCACTAGACATTTAACGTTTTAAAAGTGCTTTAAAAAGCCTACTTAAAATAAAAACATTTTGATATCTTTAGATCAGTAGTGAGTTATTTACTTAAATCTCATGGAAATTAAACTTTTATCTATGAATACTTACAAGTATTAATATTAAGTTTATTTTCTTCTTTATAGAGCAGCTTAAGCAGTGTTTTTAGAAATATGTCTGATAGCTCTTAAGTGTTGTCGCTTTCAGAACAAATATTTACTTCATTCGATTGTCGTATCAGTAACACGTACTTTTTATCAAACTGTAGGTATTGTTCACTCATCGGTAGGTAAGTCTGGGTGCTGTCAATATTTTGTTTAAGATATATTAAGTACTACTTAGGTAGGCACACATAGTACATATTGTCAAACCTAAGAAATCATGAAATTGTTTTTATCATATTTAGTTCACTGACGGATGTAGGCAAATCAATTTCATGTTCAGGTTTCATTGTGTTCCAAAATACCTATATAAATATTGTAAATCGTCCAACATCTATATTTTTATTAACTTTATTGAAATCTATTTTAAATGCGATTAAGAAATTTGGTTTTAGAAGATGTACAATACAGGCAGGTGAATCAAAACCTTATAAGTATCCACAGAAATATTACGTTAGACACCTGCTTCCTTTCTAGATCATTGATAATGTTGCTGACAACGAAATTACAGGCGAGGGGTTTATTACATAAGCTACTGGCTGCTTTATCACTTTAAGCACTGAATGTTGAAAAATAAATATGAAAGTGATTTGATAATAGGTACGATACGATGTGTAAGTACTAACAGTAAAATGGAGCAAACAAATTCTGTAGTTTTTAAGCATAGCCCACTTTACACAATACAAATACCTACTATGTAAAGAAATGTGGTAATTACTTATATATAAACATTGAAAAATACGGAGTTTAATTAAAAAAAAAAACTATTATATTAATATAAATAAAATAATAAAAATATTATATTGCAGGTAAATACAAAATACGTAATTTCGTTTTGACATTTGATATTTTCTAATTATTTTGATTTGAAAACCAATATACTTAATCGATTTTGATAATATTTATATTATTACTCTATCGATTACAAAAATAATTTCTAAAATCGATCACCAATCGCCGGTAATATCGCGTAGCAAATATGCAGTCGACTTGAGAACCTTCTTTTGATTAAAAATATTATTTCTATGAGTAGACGATTGCAATACAGATACAATATTAGCTCCAATAACACAATCTGTCTCCTGAAACAAATGGAACTTCATAAACTAGTTTCTGAAAGCTTCATTATAAAAATAATTTGTAACGCTCACAGTTTTGTTGCTGTCGTAACTCCAAGATGGCAGCTACTCATTAATATTTTCAAACACCAAATAATCTTAATGTCTCCCCATTATCAATGGTGCAGCACGTGTTGTTCCAGTGAGAAATTCTCGACTGTTATTAACGATAGTCTCAACCCTCTGTCTGCGCCAGATTTACAACTACAGAACAAAGGACATCAATTTTAATAGTGACATGTGAACTATGGGGCACGAGTGATGTGATTCTTTGTGGAAACGACGCGGAGCGCTGCCGATAGAATAGTGTGAACATTACCCAGTATATTATTATTTATACCTAACTACTAAAAAAATTGTAGCTATAAAACTTTAAAATGTATAATTTGACATACATTGACATGCCCATTTTAGGAAGGTTAAATAATCTATACTAATATTATAAAGCTGAAGAGTTTGTTTGTTTGTTTGTTTGTTTGAACGCGGTAATCTCAGGAACAACGGGTTCGAATTGAAAAATTATTTTTGTATTGGATAGTCCGTTTATTTAGGAAGGCTATAGGCTATATAACATCACGCTACGACCAATAGGAGCGGAGCATAAATGAAAAATGTTGCAAAAATGAAAAACCGTTAAAACTAAAACACGAAACACGAACGAACAAAGTCGCGGGGAACAGCTAGTTATCTATAAAAGCTTACAGAAAAATTATATTAATTAAAAATTTGCAACTATACACACCGGCAAAATTAACGGAACAAAAAAAGACTGAATGTCAATTAGTTTGTCACTAATTACACTATTTGATTACTATTTCATCAATATACTTGCACTTTGTTATTTTATATCAAGCTTTTTTTCCTGTTCCGCTATTTATGCAGTTGTAAACGTATACCTATATAATATTCTTTGCTTAACTTTCTCCTTTTTTAAAAAAATATTAAACGTTATTTTTCAGGGAGGCACTAAGAATTGCTTAGGTACATTTGACATCTTTATAAATTAAGTAAAAAAATCAAGAAGAAACGGGCAAGGAGTCGATATCATAGATATTGTACTATATCTATGATATCGACTTCTTGGTCGTTTTTTCTAGCAGTAATTATATTCGAAATAAATAAATAAATCTTTTGCAAAAAATAAGTATCTACAGACCTAATTCTTTTGGCAGTATGCAACAGCAATGACGACGTTCCAAATGATGTCACGAAATAGTCCGTTAGGGATTTATCATGATGTTCGCATAACAAGCAAGGTCAGTTTATCCAATTGCTACTTATTATAGAATATAACACTTCAGTTGCTAACTCATTTTCCTTAGATTACACATATTTGAATTAAAAAAAATAAGTCTGAATAAATATTATGTTAAATACTCTCTATTTGCGGCTGGAAAGGCCCAAAATAATGATTAACAATAATCAAAATTGATGCTGTGACGCAACTGTGATAGGCCTATGCCCAGCAGTGGACCGCTGTTTGATTGAAAAACAACATTGTATTTAGATATATTATAATCCTTTTATTCATTGAATATTGCCATTATTTTAAACCTTAATTTATCTGTGACTAATGAGCATGTACTAGTAGTTTTAACTAAGTTTACAAGTAGGTAGCCGTAGGCTTTGGAAATGTAATAAACAATTATGAAACAGCTGTCCCCAGCGATTTTGTCCGCGTGTTTTAGTTTCAAAGGTTTTAATTTTTGCAACATTTATCATTTATGCTCCGCTCCTTTTGGTTGCAGCGTAATGTTATATAGCTTATAGCCTTCCTCAATAAATGGGCTATCCTAAACTGAAAGAATTTTTCGAATCGGACCAGTAGTTCCTGAGATTAGCGCGTTCAAACAAACAAACAAACTCTTTAGCTTTATATATTAGTAAATATAGATGTATGAAACGTTACATTATTTCTAAAACAAGATTACGGAACATACTCGTTAGTTTTTTGGGTTTTCTGTGCTATAATCACTAATACATGACTGATTATTAAACCATCTCATAAACCATTCAATTTAACATTTTCATTGTTATTATCAACCACGTGGGACATTATTGAATATTTCTTACATTAAGGTTGATTTGGTGTATCGAACCATTAAAGATAAGCGTAAGGAATACGTAATAAGTAGAGATTAAATAATTTTGCTTTGTTATGTATTATTGCGCAGATAACGACGTTGGCAACAGATAGAGATAGCAAAATTAATTTAATCATTGTCACAAGTGACGTATTCTTTTAGTAGGTGTGGCTAATTAAGTTTAAGATTATATTATAAGACCAAGTGTTGAAATAGAGGCTTTCAGTCCTTAGTTATAGTTAAATACAAACAAAAATATTTTCTATTTGTCAATGATTGTGTAAGCTCTAAAATATAAAAAGGTCCGTTGTAGAAATAGAGTAAAAATTAAGAAAAAAAAAGAATAATTAAGACACAAAAATATACTTTCTCAACTATTCTAAGATATAATTTACGATTGGTGAAGTGCTCGTTCCTTTCCTATATGAAAAGAGGCTTGTGCCTATTAGTGGGACTTTTATAGGCCGGTATTATATATTACTAGACGTTTCCCGCGGCTCCGCCTGCGTGTATCAGTTATCGCGGCAAAAAGTAGCTTATGTCCTATCTCAGGCTCTAGACTATCTGTGTACCAAATTTTATTTAAATCGGTTTAGTAGTTTTGGCGTGAAAGCGCAACAAACAGAGTTACTTTCGCGTTTATTATATTAGTAAGGATAATAATGCTTATTATGTTAAACAAACAATTGAATATTTGTCCTCATAAGTGTCTTACATGGGCTAACGGAATAGCAACACTATTCTCGTGTCTCGTTGCGGTAGATAAATTATGGGCAAGCATGCGCCATCTCTTTGTCCCGTCAATATGTCAAGTGCGGGCCTCCTCACTTTCCTGGTGCCGACATAATAATACCTTTTAGTAAGCTTCAATTACGACACAAAAATACTAACTGTTATGTTTGAGTTCAGAAGGCGAACTTGTTGTTGAAGCATCCATGCATATATTAGTTCTGTTTGGAACACAATTGGAACTTCGATGAAATAGGTACCTATTATACAACTAAATGTATATATTATACAATAATACACTATGTATCCATAAATCTAGAATAGGCGCTATATAGAATACGCTTATTTACTCACTAAACTTAGCATAAATAACCGGGGTATTTTTAATTGCGGTGACATAGAAGCTTGAATTTGCATTCGAGTATGACCTGAGTAGGTATTTGATATTAATTTCAACACGATATCACAAAGCATGCCTTTAATAAAAGCTTGACAGACAGTCACACAAAGAACAGTGAATCTATAAAGGTTATTCTTTTCCTTTTTTTACGAAACCCTAAAAACTTCACGACATGGATTTAAAACTACAATTGTATCTAAAAGTGATAATAAAATTTTTAATTTTGCTTGTTAGTAGGTAGATAAGTATTTAAGTATCATTTGTTTATGCACGCATGAAAACTGTTGCAATAAGTACTGTTGCTTCATACAAAACATGTTGAGTAATCTTATTTCTCCATAAAGCTTGAATGAAATATTTATACTGCACTTTACAAGATGCAAACAGTTGCTAAACTAAATTGATAAAAATAAGTTAATCTCTGTCCAAAATCCAAAATATATAGGCACACATCCTTTAAAAAATACAAGTTAATCACCTAATGTAGATTTTTTCTAGACATTATCTTGATACGAGATGTGACACTTCCGGCGTTGGAAACCAAAAGTCGACTAAAGCATATAAATGAAGGTTAGACAAGGTTTTACAATATGAATTAATCACCCTATACAGTTAGCTATGTTAAATATATATTTTTTTTAATAAATAAAGCAATTTTGTTTAAATTGTGTACCAATTTATTGATGACGACTGTGATCATTAAGGTATCGAAACTTCGGGAATGAAATATGAATAATAAATCGATAACAGAATCTGTAGAAAAAAGTTAAATTTCACTAAATATTATTAGCGTAAACATAAAAATTCATAGGTAATACAGTTTTTTATAATAAAACAATTTTATTGGTAACGTTGGCTTGCGTTTTTGTTATTAATTTACTTGCTCAAAATATTAGAAAAAAAACTGGGATTTTATTACGGAGTTTTCCGTAATAAAATACCACAAACTACTTAATGATGAAACAATAAAAACATACAACTGTACCACATTTTATGGCAAATAAAGATATTTGATTTGACAACACCTAAGTTAATCATATTAACGCTTTTAACAGACGACACAATTTCGTTAATTTTTTCTTCTTCATGCTATACGATTAGGTTCATGCAGTGAAGTAAATTATTTAGTACACAGTAAGGGTTAAACAGCCAAAACAAAGTATTTATTAAAAAGGAAAAAAACGTCATGAGAATCGTAATCATTACTAATCCATAGTTCTTAGAAGCAATTACAAGTGTAGGCAAAAGAGGTATAATTTTAAATGTATAGGTACCTTCAAATATGGTTATTTGTTATATCCGTATTATTCATAAGGTTTCCTTGATTAATATACGTCGGGGATTTAGAAATAAGTGTTCAGCTTATCGACAACCCGACCAAAAAGGTTTTTCGACAAAAGTTATGACAGATTATAGTTTAAAATTTTATTGGAACCAATCAACTGAATAAGATGCCTTCAAACTGTACGAATACATGAGGTTTTCGTTCTATTAAAAGCATCTCTACAGCTTAGTTTTAAAAACATACTATTGTAGAGCTTTTAGGTAGAGACAACAAAAAAAATATTTAGGGACAATTTGCACACATCCATCTGATCCTAAACTAAGCAGAGCCTGTATTATGGCAACCAAAAAACTGATAAAAATGCAAAGCACTTATGTTACGGAATCAGAGACAACGAAGGTACCGCAAACCCCCAGACCTGAGACAATGAGGAAAAGTGGTTATCTACATTGACCCGTCCGGGTATTAGGACCACAGTGCTAGCGACATCTTGAAAACCAGTGTGTACGCTACTCGACCACGGAGGTCGTCAAAATACATACATAATATAATAATCAAATTATACAGGTGATGTAGGTACATAAAATATGTATCAGCTTGTTTTCCGCGACGTAGATTGAGCTTTAGTCTGAAAAGGTCTTTAAGCATTGAAAATCTTGAAGTACAAATGTACAATATTTCATCGAATGAAAACTCAGTACAGAAAAATAAGAAAAACGAACTATAATGAATCTAATTGCAACTAAAACTTTTAATAAGTGAACATAAGAACTGTAATTTTAGCAATAATAGTGATTATTATTAGTAAATCATTACTTTACAACTACTTTAACAAACCTTGTTTTCCTGTTAATGCATTAAATTTAATAATATTTATTCGTGTAAAATAATTATTGTCTCCATGTAGAAAGTATTAGAGTAAGCCAACAAAATTAATACCTATGTAGACAAGTTTTTTTTAATGCATGGTATTTTATTATTGTGTATGTGTCCCACCAGCAGTGGGAATGTAAGTAAACGGTGACGATATGACAGAATATAACTGGGTACCTACTGAAAAAATCAACTCAACTACAAAACCATGTCGGTTATTAAAGGCTGACTTAGCTGAAAAGCTGATCATCGACGGAAACGTACCGCAACTTGCACGATATTTCTCGCACCATCTAAATTTAAGAAGAAGAAAAAGTTAATAATTAACCACGATGAATTTCAACAAAAACATTTACATAATAAAACAATTTAAAATTTCCGTAAGTTTCGCCAAAAGTCCGATGAAGCAGTCACAGCCTGCGCTTAGGCTAACTGCAAGTAGACCTTTTCCATTTTTTTTTCAATATGAAATATTATAAGAATATAATATATAATATATAATATCTTGGGACATCCCACACACGGTCATCTGATCCCAAACTAGGCTGAGCCTGTGCTATGGCAACCAGACAACTGATAAACATACTTATATATTTCTAAATACATACATATTATAGATAAATTACACCCAGACACAGAACAAATGATCGTGCTCATCACACAAAGATTTGTCCTGGGTGGGAATCGAACCCACGACCTCCGGTTTAGCAGTCAGGGTCACTAACCACTAGACCAACAGGCCCGTCAAAGGCCGTCAATAGGCCTATATAGTGATCTTTGATAATATGGCATGTTATGCGAGTGACAAGTATGACGAAAATCGAATATACAAGATAAAATAATCTTTGAGTCGAGCGAATAGAGTACATATCAAATCAGCAGGACTTCTAAAAACTGATGTAATTGTGTAGCTAATAGATTATTATGACAACTGTGTATGTGTGCGTGAGCGCAGAATGGTGGACTCGACGACGATAATCTTGATCTCGAGCTTTTGAAACTATGTATGTACCTATGTTCTTTAGCTATTGTATGTGTGTGAGTTGTCCCAAGATATTATTATTGTAAATTGTTTGATAACAAATATCTTTTCATGAACCGTTACTAATACTCACTTTAGGAGTAGCTAATACTAATAATTATAATCTCTCGGGGTAAGTTGTTACATCATCGTGAGAATAACGTAATACCTGATATTAACTTTCTTTTCCAAACTTTGAGATCCCAATAAAAAATAGTTTATATCCGCTGGGCAGCTTGTGGCGCGCTATTTGTGAGTAGTGGCACAATGGCACTAAGTGCCACAGGGAGTCAGTCACAAGGAGGATTCCCAGCTCTTTTTTGCCTTAACTGGCAAGCTAGAGAGGATTGGCTAGAGGTATATGCTAGGGGGTGGAAGTGCCTAATGTCGTAATAGCGAGGAAACCCTCTCCGTGCTACTGTGACCCGCGATGACGAAATCAGGGCCGCACTGCTCAACACCCCTAGCCGTCCGCACTGGTGTTGCTCCCTGCTGCCTGCAGTGGCGGTTGTTTGGGGGCCCATCTAGTGAGGTAGAGATTCACCACCTGCCCATTTGATTGAATATTTATGTGTTGAAAGGCAGGTGTCATCGTTTTCCGATTTTATATATACACATAGTATACATATTAGTTTTAGTACAACAATTCACAATATCTGTAGCTACCTGGGGCAATTAATGTCTGTTCTCCCATAGAGTAGGAGTGAATGGGCCTGGTAGATGCCCCATCCCATATTAAAGTTCTCAACAAGGCCGCTGGGTATTGGACCTGTGTTCCCACGCAAGCCTTGCAAAGGACCGGGTATTCTCGTTACTCAATATAACCCGTGAAAAATAAGAGATACAAGATAATAATAATATTTATTCATTAAGATAACAATTTTCAAAATCACAGTTTCGTTGGGCGACAAACTAAGCTAGGCTTGTATCTTTTCACTCTAGTTTGGATTACAAAACTAAGTTACCTACTAAATCAATGTGCTAAAATTATAAAACAACAAAGTTAACATAACAATAAATATAGAACTAAATAACACTGAATTAGAGTAGATGGGCTCCATTGAGTATTTGTGTCATATTTTTGTATGTAGATATTTGTGTGTCTATGTATGGGTAGTGTATGTGTGTATGTACACATGGTGCGTCCTGTAACAGAGATTTCGTGCCTATATAAGAAGAGCTATCAATAATTTTGTAAGTTTTATCTATCAGTCTTTAAGTAAACAGTATCGATTTTATTAAGTTTGTTGTAAGTGTTGGGAAGTGCTTCTGTTTTGTAAGTAAGTTAATGTTGTAGATTTAGTATTTTAATATAAAATAACAGCTCGACCGATTTGGCTATGTTGTTGGTTGTGTTTGTTATTTTGTATGAATGAAAATTTGCAAATAATGGCGGGAAATGTCGAAAATTGATAACGACCGTTGGGTCTGCTAGTTACTTAATACAAATTTTGAGGTGAACGAGGTTTTAACAATCTAATAAGAATCTTACTAGGAGTCGTAACCTTAGTAACATAATATTAAATATCTTTAGATTTTTTAAATGGTAGTAAGTACGAATAAGATTAGTTTGCGATTTGCTCTCATTTTTAGTTTCAAGGAAATCAAGTACTGGATAGATACAGTTTAAAGTAACAAATTCTACTTAAGTGACGAAAAATTTTTTGAGACATTTATAGACTACAAGCTGTTGCCCGTGGCTCCAGCCGATTAGGGTGTCGGTTATTGCGGCAAAAAGTAACCTGTGTCCTATTTTACGATCTAAGCTTACCCCATAACTTTATGTTTTTTAATCTAGAGAAAGTGAATATTTTACTAGGGTGTGAACTCCAAGTAAGATTCTTATTGGATTGTTAAAAACTCGCAAATGTGTAATTTTAACTGACCCAACAGTCGTTTTCCTTTGAATTTTCGACATTTCCCGCGTATTATTAGCAAATTTTCGTTCATACAAAATTACAAAAAAGACAAATAAAAGTATCTAGCTGAATAGATCAAGCCGTTATTAATTGATGCTCCGCTATACATGTAGTTTTCCAGTATTTAACTATCATATAAGTAATAAGATATTATCATTATATATACATATTAATTAAACATTAAGAAATAGAGCTACATAAATCTCTAACACAATCTAACTCTACCTTAACAAAACTCTTTAACAACTCAAATAAATATTGGTTACGGTTAATGAAAAAATATTTCTGTTTAAACAAATTACAATAGATAAAGTAGTTTTAAAAGCTCGCGATCAAGATTATGGTCGAGTCCACACCAATCTGTGCACACGCACACATACACAGTCCTCATAATAATCTATTAGCTACACAATTACATTAGTTTTTTAGAAGCCCTGCTGATTTAATATGTACTCTATTCACTCGACTCAAAGATTATTTTATCTTGTGTACGATAAGTAATGACGGGTGATCGTGACCCCTGATTTCAATATACAAGCAAAGCTCTGTTTCAACGTGTGTATTGCTCCAAAGTTGATTTCCAAACATTTATACCTCCAATAAAATATTTTATTTAATAGTTAGGAGAAACTAAATGAAACGTTAAATAAATAAATTTCAGTAAATTTGACGCTGAAGCATTTATTTAACTCACTGGAAGAGAATCAAATAAAAAATATTTGAGAGCTATGTTTTGCAGTATTTATAGTACTTACATAAATATTTTTTATGTCTAGAGCACATTCAAATACTATTTTAAAATTATTATGAGCTAACATTTTAATAATACAAGACAAAGCAGTTGGTCAACGATAATTTTAATTGAAATTCGCGCCAAATTTTATTGCGTTGAGTGTTTTAGCAGGTGATCTCTAATCTCTACATATGTCGAAGGATCGAAGGATCGCAATATTAACGATTACTAAGATTTCACTGATATATTCTGTCGTTAAGATTTCATATCAGTTAAGTTTTATCAAAAAGTTTCAGTTAATCGCGAATTAAAATGCCTTGTGGTGGCCAATCTATCAATGGAGCCTCAACCGATCAGAAGTCGTTATGGCGTGATAGAGCTGGCTCGTGATTGGTCGGAGTTGACGCGATATCTATTTCTGTCGCAAGCCAGAATGCGCGCGCTGTAGCCACTGCGCATGTGTGCGAGCGATACGTGCGGTATCGATGTGTGCGTGTGTTGTTGAGGCGCGTCTCTGTTTACAGCGCGGTGGTGTGGCCGGCGAGCGCACGCATTCGACACTGTGTATCGTGCGAAATCGAGTTTTCCGGCGGCTCTCGAGCTGCTATAGCGTCTATGGTGTTTTCCTCACAGTTTACTGGTGCTAATATATGTCACACCTATAGAAAACATTCGGGATTCGTGTTAAAACTCAGTTCCGAGCGTACTTTTGGTGCAGCTCATAAAAATTATTCGTGTTTTCGGCGGATGCGATGAATAAATTTTGCAAATCGAGTCTGTGTGTCGAAAAGGTTCGTGAGAGCTATGTTTTGATCGGTCGGCGTGTTGTGGAAGTGCCGGGCGGTGCAGACGCGATACGACTCGCGGCCCTCATCCTGATCTCAGTGAAACTCAGGCTGTGCTGCAAGTTGTTCTCGCTACGAGTCCTGGGCCCGGAGGACGTGCTCGCCAGGACCACGCACCAGGACTTGCTGGACCACTCCACGGTGCCCGGCACGTGCTGAGGTAAGCCCAACAATGCGTGACCTTGGCTTTTTCGCTTCGCTTTACGACGTCTAAGAGGTACAAGAAACAGATGCTAATGTATCACATTTTCTTCTTCAATATTATCATCGTTTTCATGTCTGCTAACCACTTAAAGCTATCCTTTTCTAATTAGCACCGCAGTGGTACTCCACGAACATGTTTCTTAGCACGATGCCGCTAATCGTTTACATAATTTATCTTTAATGTGTATTCAAGTTAGTGTTTATACCAGAAATATATTGTATATTATATGATGTAAATACATAATCCTGCTTGTAAACTTTATCGTTGAAAGAGTTACGAAATAATGTCCAAATTTCTTCCTGGTCGACTCTACATTTTCAGGTGACATGACAATGTTGAACATTGATAATATAAATTGAATGTTGTTAAAAACCTGTACATTTTGTTCTATTTTCACATGATAACTTTTAGGAAAATTACACTTGTTTTTGTTGTTGTAAAACTCCTCATAATCGAATTGGAGGCACGTCCGTTAAGAATTGTAGAGCTTCTAGACAGTTCGCCAAAACGTCTGTACTCACGTTTATGCATTTGACCACTCGAGTAGATAACAACAGATAAATGTAAAGACTAACTAGATAGTGAATTGTCGCATTCCGAGCAAATTTGTGAACACATGGCAAAACATTGATATCAAGTGGGTACTTAATGCAAATGGCAGGGATCTAAAGGTTTTTGTAACGCAGCGTGTGCTGTATTGTAACTTTCATATTATTAAAATTTAGAGTCAAGCCAGTTAATTTTCCTCAATAGAGACAGGAAATTTACATAATTAGTAAAGCACTCTTCAATTCCAAACTCTATCTCTACCTACGCAAAATCGTCTATGGCATGTTTTGAATAATGCCCATAGACTGTAAAAATGAATGTTTTCCTAGCATTAAATTAGGTTTTCACTTTTATGTTATTTACATTATAAAAAGCCTACAACGAACTTTACTATATATAAACATAACAAAAACACAAAACAAACGATTAACTAATCAAAATCTAAATACCAAAATATGGCATCAAAAAATTTAGTTTACATCGCTGTCGATTGGAAGTGTGCCCAAAAGGCTGGCGGCATTGCCACGTTGTATGGCAATGCTTAACCTCTTTCCGAGGTAAATAGGTCTTAGGACTTGATTAAATTGTGTACAACACTCACCCGTAGAAACTTGAGAGTACGCCAGAAAAATAGCCGACGGTAATTTGTCCAGCTTTATGAAAATTTTGTAATATGATGTTATCCTCGCGTAATTATTTGGGAAAGATTAGATAGTTATCGCTTTATTGCTTCCGTATTAGTTTGGTAAATACTTTGCTATTATAATACCCATGACTTTGCAACTTACATATAATAACTTATGATCTCCTTTATCATCAAAATAAGGAACATGGTAGAGATACGTATGTTATCAAATAAATGGCATTGTAATTAATTTGGACACGTTTAAGAGGACATCATCATCCTTTCTGTGGTGTCTGTCGATGGCGAATCTTATTCGATCATTGGGTAATATCATTATGGAGTTAAAAGGCTCTACTTTATCAAAAACAATATATCTGAATATACCAAACTAATGGGCAAACAAATAGGCATTTTGACCGTTAAGACTCTATCAATTTAAAATGCAAGGTAGCGACGGATAGCCTGTTTATAATGCCTTAAAATTAATTAATTTCTTTGTACGAGAGTTAAGTGTCTTGAAATCCGTAAATTTTATTAAAACTAAAACTAAACCCACGCTTAAATCCCAAATCAGCAATATACCAATACATATGTTTGCCGTCGGCAATTTACAGTTTAAAAAAACAACAACTTAAAGTTTGCTGCCCGTTTTATTATTTTGAAAATAAATATTAAAACACGGAAAATAATAAATAAACAAAAAATTTAATTAGTTGAAGAAATGCAAACAATGTAGTTACTGTGTTTAAAATTTGGAAATTAAACGTTTTCTATTCCAGTATATATTTAGCCGAGCTAAGTGTTTCAGAAGATTAAAATAACACGTCATTTAACTATTTATATAATTAAAAAACAGTCAGTAGTTTTAAATCCTTTCATTCGTTCTACCTACATATTACTATATAAAGATATTATCTATGTTGGCAGATATAAAAATATTGAGGACCAAACAACATACAATTTTCTGTTTATACTTAAAAGAAGCATTATATTGAGATCTCTCCTTTTCATAATTTTATTTTAAATATTAATCCAATTCCTAGTTTGTATCCACTAACCAATTAATTTACAAATTTCAGGTTCCCAAGTTAAAAGATTAACTTTACCTCCTAATATAAATCATATAATTTATATTGTTTAAGCAATCCCAATCCGCAACCAGAAAAAGTAAAGTACATACCTATGTATTTAAAAGATAATGTATATATTAAAATTTTTGTGGTGTGTATTGTTTACGTCAACTCTTTGCATTAGTTAAAATTTTAGTTATTCATGCATAAGTCATACCTAAAATATGTTATTTATAAAGTGTTTTCAATTAATATTACTTAATTTATTGCATTACGAAGTTAGTCTCACAAATTTTATAGTTACGAAAAGAAGTTCTAAAATCTGAACATTTAATTTTTAGGCATTGCTCTACCACGAAAAATATCATAACAAGTATGACTAATTATATGACAGCTGACATTATTTATAAATTATATTACTTATTAGAATTTTGTTTTAGTAGACAGATGGGCAATAGAAAATATATTATGAAGAAATAAAAAAAAATTAGAGTTGAAAAGCAATAATCTACTCACTCTTTTAGTTTTCTTTGCAACCGCTTGAAATAGTCTTTAAAATCAAAGTTCACTGTCTAAATCACAATGTGTCACACACACAAACTTATTTTGTTCAACAGATGTCCTTATTCTGTAAACAAAACTAAAACGTATTTACCATCGATCGTTACGTAAAGTAAAGCTAAGTAATATCAAGTTGCGTCGCGTACTCACTGGCGCCGGCTGCTACCGAACAATACCGTTCAGAACAATGAAGGAATTAACGAATTTCCAACTGATGAATTATATAAGTGAGTACGTGCATTGACGTTTGAAAAATGAACTAACAACTATACTAGAATAGGCTGCCTATAACGAGTAATTTTTTTTTAACACTTAAATTTTAGATAGTTTATTTGTAATTAAATACAAATAATTTAATTCGCTCCGTATGCGTTAAAAATAATTAAAATAATAGATGTAAGTCTGTTTTAATACATTTATTAGGGCCCTACGATTTGTAGACGGCGATTGTGTAACATTTTGTAGAATAAAATATTTAGTTTATATTTATATTAAGTCGGCAGTAATCAAACAGCTTTAATAGCATTGCCATAAAAAGCAAATAAACGCAATAAATAATGTATGAATATAAGTAAAGCCTCATTACATTAACGTTATTACAACCAGTTATTGTAATGAAACACCATAATTTAACAATAACTTTGGAATTTAATGTATTCGCAGAACTTACCAACCTTTTAAACTCATTTTTGACGCCGAAGGTTGTTACGCGCATGAATGAATGCAATAAAACGTATATTAACGCTTATTCTGAAAAGAATTGTTACAAAGTTATACACTGAGATTATTTCAATGATGAAACCAAAAAAAACATAAAGAAATGTAAGCGATTGGATATAAATAAATGTAGGAGTATTAATAATTTAGTTCCATCCGAATATGGTTGCTAATAAAATACTATTGGATGTATCGACGATCTATCGACGTATTTAAAATCACGAATTAACTATTCTCCTTATACAGATGATGAAGCATGGAACGATCAAATTATATTCTGATAAGGGTATAATGATGTTTTGTTTAATAATTACAACGGCAAAGTGTGCCAGAGTATTTATCGGCGAACCGATGTACGCGTTACAGGATAAAAGCATTTGAACGCGTTTTAAGATTAGGTTGAGAGTCCTCAAGATAACGAATATATGAGAAGAGTTGTGAGGGTTATGTATTCGTCCCGCTTGTTTCCCACTATTCATCAAAAACATAAAGCTTCTGCTAACACCAGGCACTTCAGGGTTTTCTGTATTCTTTATCATGTGTACTCTGTAAAATTTGGTAATAACGGTAAACACATAATATCAGTAAATAGATTTAAAGTGAGATAACACTCAAAATTAGTACTCTGTTGCAGTTCCTGCTGTATAAAATTCGTCAAACAATATCGCTCGCCAAAGACATTATGTAATAATTTGAGGCACTGTGAAACAATACGATGTAATCATTATCTCTTTTTAACGCAGCTATAATATAAACACATGATATAGGCGCATAAGTACTATTACAAAACTGGTCACTCATGAATGGTCCTCCGCCCACGCGGCCTATGATTTTTTATAGCAGCCGTACATCGAAAATAATCGTTCTAACAGCGCCCCCAGTCGCAATAGAGGTCACTAGAACTTTATTATCTCCAACTCCAATGTACAATGCAACAGACAAATTAATGAAAGCCAGACAAAATAGGACTCAAAACAAGAATGTTGTGAGCTGTGACACAATTTTGGAACAAAGGAAAACATACCATACCAACGTAGTTGGAATAGAATATTCGATGTTATAACTTATTTCTAAGCAACAATACGGTGACTTGAATACCATATTGCACTTAACGCTAAGAGTGCACACATCCGTGATAAGAACGTTGAAGCAGCACACTAGAATCAACTTGGCCTCCACACATCTGAATGGATGTTAATTAGTACGTTTGTTTTAACACTTGAACATTCAAAGGCGCACACATGCACGGGTGCTACTCGCACCATGTATAATGAACCTTTACATTTAACTGCGGCTGATTGGAAAATACGTAAACAAATTAGACGAGATAACGTTATTTTTCTTTCTTATTTAACTAAGTAACTTCATCAACTACGTGAGCTGTTACATGTTCATTAAAAATCATTAAGAGAATGTACTAGAAGTATCATCGCAGAAGTATTGATCAAAACTTACCTTTTGCTTATAGTTTATATTACCTTCACACTAGTATTAGATCGTGAGAATTATATGTTCAAACATTTGTTATTTTTTCAAATTGAAACAGTACTTATGGTCTAAGATCCCGCTGCAGGATTGGTGTGCTCATCGACTTTTTGATTAAAACCAAATTTTTATGTTTATTTATAATTAAGAGAATATATATTTACTAGGTTGCCTATCAAAATTTGGCCGCCATTATTTTTAATTAAATTATTTTTAAATTATTTTTGGTAAAAAATTTCGTTTATTTATTTTTTAAATAAAATAACGTCTACATCACGGTAATTAATATGAAGATTCTAAAAAATCACGGTTGCCGTTGCGCACCTGGCCGCACCTCTTTGCAGCCAGGTGTAAACAGGTATGATTTCGATAAATTTATACGTTTATAACCTATTTTCATTAATTATATGTCAAATTGAAGCTAATTTTTTTCTATTAATTATCATATAAAGTTGCTTAATTAAATCTGGCCGCAAATAAGGGTTGCTGGCTGTTAAAGATAATAAATATTTAAGGTAGAGTGAAAGAGAGTTAGCGCGTAACATCATTTGTCAGACGAGGACAGCGATTGCCGGCTATGCGACGCTTTTAAGCCACTGCGCATGCGTCGAATGTTATAAAAACATAAAAACCACGCTGTTTTGGAGTTCGTAATAAACAACGTTTTAACATTGTTATTTTATTTGTGCATCTAAAAATTATTATATTAATGAACGTAAAATAAAATTGATAAAGATGAAGTCGTGTTTTTTGTGTAACGAAAAAAGCAATGTACTCGACTTTAATAATGTATCATTCCAATGAAAACAAAATTGATGCAGTCCAAGAGTTTACGTGCCTTATGTATGGAATACCAAAGTGTCAAAGTGTAAATACCGCAAGATTTTTATTATTTAACAAAATGTACGCTTCAAAACAAAATAATGAAAAATTTATGAAGAGAATTAAAGGTTTGGACTCGACGCACATTCCACCGTGCTGGAAATCTTTGAAACAAAAATTGTTGCGGACAATCTTTGTTAATTCGATGTGGTTAAATGCCACTGAACCAGACTGCATCAAATTCAGCCCAGAAAATAATGGCTGGCTGGTACTAGATGGTTTTTTAAAACCAACATGGTTCCTGGGCGACTCAACTCCAACGCAAGTAAATAGTGTGCTATGTGAATCCACGAACAAAGCTTCCGATAACGACGATTCTGATATTTGTAGCGATGAAAGTGATAGCTCCGATGACAGTACAACTGAAAGCTCCGATGATTCAGATTTTTAAATAAGAGTTACGGAAATATAAGAATTATAAGATAATTTTTTTAATTTTTTTATTTACTTAAATGTTTAATTAATATGTAACAGACAATTAAATACTTGAATAAAATCTAATAATTTTTTTAAATAATACTTTCACAATAAAATTTTCTTTTACTTAAGTCACCTTGGTTTAATTTTTTTATTTTTTAAATTAATATTAAATATCGACGTTCTAATTAGCAAATTATCTAACTCCATTTTAGAGAATCTATTATTTGTACGAAAAAAACAATTACTTCAAAATTTATTATCTATTTAAAAATCCATTTAATATCATTAATATCTAATAGAGATATAATATTTAAGTTTGAATCATTCAAATAATTTGTAATTGGATTATTGCTTCATCAAAATGTTAAAAAAATCGCCCTCTAAAAAATAAGGAGTTAGACAAATTGCTAACTAGACCGTCGATATATCAAATCAATATTAATTTTTTGTTGCAATTTTTAAAATTGTCATTTTGAAAAAAATTACATATTTTTTGGAGTATTTATTATAAGTCGTCTCTATTACTCCCCGGTGGTTGAGAACACTAACGTTCGACGCATGCGCAATGGCTTAAAAGCGTCGCACAGCCGGCAATCGCTGTCCTCGTCTGACAAATGATGTTACGCGCTAACTCTCTTTCACTCTACCTTAAATATTTATTATCTTTAACAGCCAGCAACCCTTATTTGCGGCCAGATTTAATTAAGCAACTTTATATGATAATTAATAGAAAAAAATTAGCTTCAATTTGACATATAATTAATGAAAATAGGTTATAAACGTATAAATTTATCGAAATCATACCTGTTTACACCTGGCTGCAAAGAGGTGCGGCCAGGTGCGCAACGGCAACCGTGATTTTTTAGAATCTTCATATTAATTACCGTGATGTAGACGTTATTTTATTTAAAAAATAAATAAACGAAATTTTTTACCAAAAATCAATTAAAAATAATTTAATTAAAAATAATGGCGGCCAAATTTTGATAGGCAACCTAGTAAATATATATTCTCTTAATTATAAATAAACATAAAAATTTGGTTTTAATCAAAAAGTCGATGAGCACACCAATCCTGCAGCGGGATCTCGTACTATTAATCACTTCCTACAATGTACATTACAAAAGGGCGGAAGTCATGCCTTTACAGAAATAATAAATTAACGCTTTTGGTGTTTCATTTCGATGTTTCTTTAGTGAGTTGTGACCTTGACAGAAGGTCAATTCGGCTTCTATGTTTGGGAGGAACATCGCGCACCGTTGCGACACTCGCATTAAGACTTGACATGAGTTTGTTTGTTTTTGTTTTGTGTATTCGGTAATTTTCGAGTGGACGTCGATCACTTGAAGTGGGCAACGAAGGACGAACGTCGGCACCCACGCATATTAATATATCAACAACGTCAAAATCTTGATGGGAAACGTCTAACATAAATAGTAATCATGAAATAATGAGTAGACAATCATAATAAGTGTTGATGTTGTTGCGGTTACGAAGTTTTTTTTTGTTTTTGACTTCTGGTGTGGGTTATAAGCCTATACCAGTTTTGAATGTAAGATCTACGACAGTTTCTGACGCAAAATCTCTTTTTTTTATTTTACTAAGGGCTGATTTTTGCAAAATCAGATAATGTTTATTCGTGGAATAAAATTGACCGTATGAATAAGATCATGCTGTCGATAGCAAGTGGAACAAAACTTTGGAAGTGCGTTATTATTGGAAGAACATAAATATCTTATAACAATGCTATGCGCAATAAGAAGAGTAGCCATCCTTGCCCATCATTTGTTGTGCAAGATTTTACAAAACGACAAGATTTTACAAACATTTGTTCGTTACATAAATTTTAGGTTACTGCTCAGTCCAAAGATAAAACAAAATCAAACAGTCGTCTCTGCCTTCTTAAAATATACTTAATCTCTGATAAACTTAAGGGAAAATCAAGAAACGCATAGGTTAAATCGTTGTTTGTTTATCTTATTAAATTTCATTACGATTTTATCTAACAAGATTGACGATTGAACATGTCAAGTTAAATAAATATTTGATTTATAAACCAGTTTACATTAACATAACTGTTTAAAGGGCTACCTACAGTTCACTTTTTATGGAAGTCTATTATTAAAACGATTGTTATTTATAGACTGCTATATTTGATACGTTACACAACGTTTTTGTTTATAAATTTATAATTGTGTTCCTTGACCCTATATCAATAATTCAATACCTACATAATGACTCCTTACAATCGTGTGCAAAGAACGTAATAATTTCTGAAAATATAATGATAACGGTAAGTAGAAAGTGTGCTTATTGATGTACAAAGATCATCATATTAATTATAATTGGAAAAAGTCAATGTCGCTTAAATGATCAAGAGCGTAAGTTATCTTTATTATATTATAAACATTTATCTTCTTTATTTCAACACTGTACGTGCAAAACAGTATACACCTAGCCGTTGGTCACACGTTTTCCTATATGTAGAGCCAAGTAAACGGACTCGTGGATAAGATTGTTTGCTTGAAGGCAATATTTGACATCTCACAAACGGGTCAGGCGGAGACAACTCGGACGGCCATTTTGCAAGTGCAAATTTTCCAAGATAAAAATAATCTAGGAGGGCTTAATTAAGATTAAGTGATAAAAATACGACCAATAAATTTACCGCTTCGAGTAACACTGGGTTTATGTACATACTTAAGTACTTAATGTTGTATTACGTGTTACGTAGAGATATTGAAAAACAGATTCGAAAATCATATAGTTTAATCGATGTTATCGGGATAGTAATGAGGAGTTTTATCAAGATTTATTAATACTATATCGAATGCAAGGCGAGTCGTTGACATGGTATTATGTCAGATAAATAGAATGATTTTCTCTACACAATAAGAGGGCGTGAACGCTAACCAATGCCATTTTCCTAACTACACAGATAGACTATGACTTTGTACATTAATAATGAAGATTAGGATCACATATAAAATAGTAGGACGTTTTTGGGTTATATCATATGAATACATACATCTTTAAAGGAAGAAAGAAACCCTGAAATAATGGCAATTGGTTACCAATGGAAGTAAACACTTTCCTAATCTACTTTAAACATTATTTACGTTTACAACCGGCAATACGTTATTTCGGCCATTACTACCGTGGAAAGATTCCGGTCCGCCGGCAGATGTGACTGGCACAAACAAACAATTCCACTTCAATTCTGCTACTGATGCGTAATATCGTCGTGGCGATCGTGTTTTCTCGGATGCCGTAATAATGTGTTCAATTTGTTAATTTGACTCGTTCATCCAAAGTTATTTGCATTTTATGTAAATTCGAATGAGCGAGCATCTAAGCCCGTATGGAAATCTTTTTCAATTTATTGATCGGTCGAACTCAACAAGGTTCGTAGCGAAGTGTCTCTACATTTCAGTAAATGTCTTATTATTTTATGAGGAATGTATTCAACTGGTGTAGATTTAAATCCGTAAACGTTTGAATTACAAATCTCGCCATCAAAGAGCCCGCTTAGATAAAGAAAGGAGCGTCTGCCACGACCCGAGACTGTGTACAGTGTAATCAGGTTACAGGTCGCGCTAGGAATGCCAGCCTCTTATTGACGCCTCTAATGTACTTAATGCAACATATTGACCTTGCGTGCTATTTAGGCGTTCCATTTTCGCCACACAGCAATATCCAACAATTTCTAATGAAAAACGAGGCTCTATTTGCTAAGTGGATATTTGCAAAGTAAATAAAAATTAGGGCGAACTGAAGGTCCAATTAGAGTGATTAATGTCGGTTATAAACACAATGTGTTAGCTCCTATTATGATACTACTGTTGATAATAATTCCTTGTTATGTAGAAAAATAACATTCATTTTTTTGTTTTAAATTGGGACGGTAAATAAAAGATATTAACACATCAGCTCTATTTTTGATACTCGCTAAAACCAAGCACAAGCAAAAAACACACAGAAGTGTTCAAGGCCGGGAACTCGTGAATTAGTGCAGTGCCGTGGAGCGCAACTGGGTCGATCGATAGCGCACTCTTAATTGCGATAAAAACTGCTTCTCTGTATCAGGCCATTAATTCTGTAATTATCGCGCCGTCCGCACATCAAACGAGCCGACGACGTCGCAGCGACAAATTTGTACAAGCTCATGAAGAATGTCGGTAATGAGGTGAATATTATAGACTTATACCATACTTTATGTATAATATACCACCTGGAGTAGAGCGAAGGTGTTTGTGACGAATTTTGTTTTCTTTCATTATGTGAACTGAGTTGTTTTTACTGCAAGTGTTATCAGTAATGTTTTTATTGCTTGATAATATTAACGAAGCAGAAGGTTATTTACCAGTTTAACGTGGTATACTAGACATAAGATACTTTTTATGTCGTGTAGTAATAGTAGGTGTATTATGCGTTGTAGAATGTAGGTCAGTGGAGGCAACGTCAAAGCGTCCATTGTTTCCACCGGGTCGTGTCCATTAGGCTTTGTGTTGGCTTTAAGCGTCAAACAACTTTTAATTGGAAAGTTTACGAGTAGGTATATTTGGGACGATAAGAAAGCTCCTTCTATTGACCGTAGGGTCGCGGTATCGTATCGGGGTTCAACTCAATAACAATTTGTCGGCGTTCGTTGGCCACCAAGCTCTGACAGTGATAACGACGTCGTTTTCCAACTAAACTCGAGTCGAAGGAAACCGTTTGAACCTGTTAACCTTGCATGATACAGATACGATTTGAAAAGACGTTTTGTTTCATTGGTTGAGTACCCAGGCCGAATTATAGGCAATATAATTCTGATACTTGCGGTAGGTATGTATTACTATTTGTTATGCTTAGTTAGGCACTTGTCAAATTTACAAACACTTAAGTTTAAAATAATAACGCAACAGATTCGCATTATCAGAAGTAGGTTAGGTTACACTTCGTTTTGTGTCCAGAAAAAATAAAATCTTTTTATGTACTATGAATTCAAATTCTCTATAGAAAACGTGAATTATAAATCTGATAAACAGTTGTTAAACACTTTCAAGATTTAAAAAAAAATGTCCATTATGTACTACTTATTTTAACTGTCACTACTAGTACTATTTCGAAGATTTCAAAAAGAGGGATGCCCCTTTTATGGTACCTGATCTCTAAAGTATCGTATACACAAGAAATGCCTTCTTCTTTTTTTATACGCTATCGTCAGTACAAGCGCAGTTATTTTTATAAAAATCCTCTTAAAATAAAAACTAAAACAATCTATTAGAAGGCTCATCTTCAAGCATGGACGTCAAACCGTTTAAATCCATTATAATAAACGATCATTAGTATTAAATGACAGGTACTGAACATCAATCACGAACGCGTAAAAATATTACAGATTTAACACTTTAAGTTGAAGTGCGTGCGTCTAATCGTGTGCGGTCGGAAATATATTGTGATTGAAGAGTACTCAAAGAATTATCTAATATAAATGCTTACGAGTTAGTAATATTCATAAAAATAAAAAGTTGACTGCTGTCCTCAACCTCTTGCACAGGTGTGGCCAATCACGAAGTCGACCTCATTTGGTGTTATTACATATGAGTGATTTTATTTAAAGATATAACTGTTTGCGATTATGTTGACCTGGTACTCATACTCATGTGGTCTTGACTTAGATAACTGAAAGAAATGCACTGGACTCAATGAAAATTAAAACCAAGTTTAAACGTATACCTTATTGTATTTTTTTTAAGATTTTCGGATTTTTGTTAGATACTTAATAATGAGCTGTGTAATCCATTAACAATATACCTATGAGAAATATGGAAAAAAAAAGAAATCATGTACTAATTAAGCACTGCAAGGCAAAGGTCTCCCTTTCCTTCTTCCAAATGTCCCGGTCTTGGGCTATTGTTGTCCTTGATTTTAAAAAGGAGTCAAGTTCGTCCCACCATCTCCTTCTGGGCCGGCCACAATCTCTCTTGATGTTTTGTGGAGACCACATTGTTTTCACTTTTGCCCAAGGAAGGAAAAGGAGGTCTTTGCCCTGCAGTGGGACAATCATGGCTGAAAATAATAAATAATAATAATAATTAACCACTGACTAAACTTACCATTGAAATAGAGTGATATTTCCAGGGAATCAATCCAACCCAGGAAGAGCGACTACGACAATGATGATAAGACATGTACACGTTAATCTCAACTTAGTACGCGATTGAAGCAATCACGATCACTCTGGCAAGAGTGTACGACTTGAGAGCCAGACTTACCCCCGGTTTTTGAAAGGCTGATGAATACAAAAATTTGTTATTAACCTGTCAAATCTCATGTCAAGCGTTGTAATTGGTTGTTAGTCTTTTGGTCAACCATTCACATACCTACGTGGTCAGTTGATTTGACAAAAGATTAAATTGATCAGCCTTTCAGAAACCGGGGGTTACCACGGTTGACCCATTATTTTTTATAGGAATCGAGCTAAAGGTTTTCCTTTTGTTATTCTAAGAACCAAAACTTCTTCCTTACTATAAGAGCCTTGATTGTATTGTAGGGATGCCAAATTTTCTCTATCCTTTACCTTTTTACCTCGAGACATATGATGAACAAGTTTTATTAGTAAAAAAAACAAAAATATCCGACTGTTCTTCTAAGAAAAATTATCATTTATTTTAGCATTTCTCATTGCAAATTATATTTAAACATACAAGTCGCATATATTTTTGTAAACCATCTATAAAACCCTTTTTTTAATACCCTACTCGATAGATTTAATTTAAAAAAATATATACTCACAATTTATCGCCACAATTCCGCCATTTTAATTATGCTGAAAAAATGGTAATTAATAAATAGATCCTGCCAACATTAGCGCTTATAAAACATACCTAACCTTACGCTAAATGTGATACGTGATCACACACCCATATTTTTATATACATAATTTATCTTCATATCATCTGTCTAATACATTTTGACATGCGTTTAATTTCAGTCCCAGCTGATTGCGAAGGTTGTTAAACGCACGTTCGCATTCAAAAAGTATTTGAGCTAAGTCTAGCTTGAAGGTTGTGTGTGGGTAGGTATTTTTATAAGCTTTATGATTCTTCTCTGGTTGTTGTTGATCAATAAAAATGAATGATAGCGTGATGCTGAAACTAAGTGAAAGGTATAATTTATTTAGGAACTTTCATCAGAAAATACTTTAAGTAGTATTTTTAAAGAGTTTCTAATACCCTATTATATCATTGTAATATTTCTAGTAGCACCTGTTGATTGGAGTCATAAAATATAATGTGGATATTTAAATTCATGCAACGGATTTCTTTTTCTTAATCCTCGTAATCTTTGCTGATGACAGCAAAGATTCCTATAATAAAGCTTTGGTAAATTTAATTATACTGACTCAAATGTAATCCCATTTGTTGAATGATGATTAAATACGACAAATCTATTGAAAATTATAGTTTTTGTCGTCGTTCGGTGAAGATATATTGGATATAAAACTAGCCTCGCCCTAAGCCAAAGCCATTATATTTTATATTTAGTCCGTAACCGTACCATTAGGATGAAAATAATGACCATAATGTGGGTATTTGAGAGCTTAAGTTATTCCTATGGTCACCATAAATATAAAATATGCAAATTGTTTTGTGTATTAAGCAGTTTCGGTGGTAAATTATTAAATGAATAATACGTCAATTAATTAAAAAAATATATTCAATAAATAAAACAAAAATAAACATTTTAATGCAGAATATGTTAAATAAATAAAATATTATTTTTTATCTAAAAATAATAATAAATAAATAACGTCAATAAATATATTTTACCTTAACATGCATTATGTGAATAAGGGGATTCGATTCAGTATTAAAAAAAAAAACGGAAAACTTAAATTGTTTAAGATCTCAAAGAATGACAAGGGAAGGTCTTAAAACCCTTTAAATTCAATGTTAATGTCTTAATTATATTACGATGTTCGTCTACAATTGGCTTAAGCTGTAGGTAACAACACTAACGACTCTATCAATCAAACAAATCTGATAAGAGACCTAGTTTTAATTTAAATGAAATATATTTCTCATGAAAGTTAATTTGGTGGGAAATGAGGAAACGTTCATAGACAGATGCGTTCGTCACAAATTTAACCTTTAATCGATTTGATTTTTTTCGACTGCTGATTTTAAACTCTTTTTTTCTCTGTTCGAACTTGTTTCAGAGGTATTTTATGCATTCATCCTTACAGTGCGGCATTTTTTTATTTAAATTATTATTAATATAATATTTATAAATATAACTTACGTATTATTAGCAATAAAAAATCACTAAAGTTGAATATGACTGTCACTTTCTACTTTTATTGTCATTTTATGTATGCCTCTACTTTTAGCGTAAAAAATAAAAAAATAATATTGAATTATGAGTGGGTGCGGCGTTGACACAGAAATCTTTTGTAAAAAGCTAAATACTGCGTAAAAAACTATTGTTTAACAGAATTTTCAGTACCATTAACGTGCCTGAGAATATCTTTTTTATTATATATCTCCAGACCAGAACTTTGTAACTATAATCTGAGATCAAGTAATAATCTACATATGAACAAAGCCAATAATCAATACTTTTCAGATTTGTGGTTTTCCCAATTAGAGGTAGGAGTTTAACATAATATTATGTATATTTTCTATCGCTGGAAATTTGAGATGGTTAACCAATTCATTTCGGGCGATATACTTCATACAAATATTTGTTTTCTACTTTAGAAATATTAACTGCTAACCACCGTGTTAATAGATTCATCAAATAATATACTCCAGTTATTAGAGTCTTGGGTTTATAAAAGTAAACAAGACGATTTTATTAATAACGTATTTCAGACTCGGCTATGACAGCTAACGAGCCCAATTCATTAACGTAGGCCATCTCTTGGGAGAGTCGGTCGGCCTTTGAATAACTACTTACAAACACGCAATTATTTGCCCTCATAATTATTTGTCATTAATTTTCATTTGTTTTATTAGAAAATATACCTAACTAGTGGAAAATATTTTTCAATAATTAATACTTGCTCTACCAATAAATAAAATATCGTATACATTCCATTTGGTAGAAAATTAACTGTTTTTTGTTAAAAAGAATGTAAATTTTGAGAAAATTTAGATAAATCAGACTTTACACTAACAATTTTACCTATTATTGTGATAGAAGTTCGTATTAAAAACAATTAAGAAATGCTTGTGTATGTAGCCGAGTCATTAAATACATAAACTAAGTACATATGTATATTGCTAGTCTTTAAAAAGACGTGACACTATAGTTGACACGTTATTCTAAATAAATAGATTATGAGCTTTAACGACACTTAAATTTACTGGAAAGTTGGCAACGATTAGCATATCAGCTTAGCTGATGTTTTACCCTTATTGAAAGATAATTCCCTGCGTAGATATTTAGTTTAATACACGTACGATACATCAATCGCATATAATATATGTCACGGTTTAGTGCCTGCTATTGTACCATGAAACACTTCGTGGAATCAACAAAACATGCCATAAAGCGCACACAACACTGGTACAGAGATTTTATTGCTCTAAATTACATGTTCCGAAACGTTGAACTCATTAACAAAATGTTACGCAATCATAGACCGCCCACAACACGTTCTGAAAAACTTCAATAGAATAAATGTTTCAATGAATGAATTCAATTTGAAACATTCGTAAAATATTATATGGTTCATCCGTGTCATAACATGTCAGCATATAACTAGATAGGTGGATTTACATGACAAATTAAATTCTTGCGCCAATGGAATCACTAAATTCGAATTTAAATTATTTTAGCCTCGTATCTACCAGTGATTGGAAACGTGGTGTATTTTTGTGCACGTCCATCTTTATTGCCTCCAACTCTAACGACGACTGCAAAAATCCGTATATCTAATAAAAAGTGATTGCGTATCTAATCCGCTTGTGGTTTTATCTGAATTTTGTCTTGTAATACTGCTCAGATCTGGCACTTTCCTAACCAACAAAACGCTCATATAACTATGTTTGCCTTTTCAGTATCTATTATTTAATTAAGAATTCAATCATCTCTATTTAGAGTCCAATAATACGTCTGCATGATCCATTCGTGAGCTTAGGATCTAACACATGCTGCGTATGGCAACTTGCCTGTGGGTGTGAATTAAAAATCGCGATCAACGCGGCGTAGCGGAAAGCTGACGTTGTATTAAAACGAAAATAACAGTAGGCCTTGAGCTATTATTTAATTTTAATGTGTATATTGGGTGTGAACGCTACTCGTGACACGCACGTGCGCCTATACACTGGTTATTGCTTGAGTTCGCAGAAATAGCGAAAATTTTGCTATATTGTGGTTTTGCCAGTGCTGCATAAGCATGTCTAAAAATAAATGTAAATATTATATTTCAATGTTAGCAAAAAAAACTCGATGGATAAAATTGTCTACAGCGCAAGTATTATAGCCATGAAGTTTTCACACTACTTCGCAAGCTTTTGCATAGTTTTGCTAATGTAGTAGGAATAATATAATTAATTGCCATCACGTTATAACTGTTGCATTAGTAAGAATGTTGATACAGTCTTGTCGTTAAAATTCTATTTTTCATTTTCTATAAAATCTATTCACGGTTTTCAAAATTATTGTACTACGTAATCCTCGTTTTCAATGTCTTGTAGGTACTTTCTTACTTACCAAAACATTGTATTTTGGCAACGGGCCAAGTGTCAGGCCCAGGTTGATTTAAAATTCTACTCTCGTTTAATGTAATATAAACAGTTTCGTTTGTTTATTTTCACGTAGACAATACATAATCTGGTATTAATTTTCGCTTATTTAAATGAACACATGATAATTGTTTAAATTGCTGACGCGCGGCTAGCGACAGCGAAAATAGCTATTTATATTTTTAGATTTTTGTACTGGAACGCTAATAGGTTCAACTGTAGCTATTCCCTTTGTTTTGCTCACAAATAAACCATCAGGCAAGATAAAAATAAGATTTGGTTAAAAATTTTTGTTTTCAAATAAGTATTTCATCATATGAATTTGGTATTTCGGCTTTCTTTTATAAAATTATCTGCTAATAAAAGTAGAAATTTGACAAATATTATTCTAAGATAGCAAGTTAGCAACAATAGATAACTTCATGATGCAACAAGTAAAATTAAATTGTAAGTTTTGATTCGAAAAAAAAAGACATTCAAATTCATAAAAAATGATTTGTTAGAGGCTTAACTATTTAGATAAATATTTGTAAAAATCTCAAAATATTTACACTATCGCTGCCGACTCGTATAGCTGTCTTAATAACTTTTCGACAAATCGTATTGGAAATACTTGTTTCTTATACAAAAATGTTAATGTCGTGAGTTATAAATTCTATACGTCTACGCGGCCTGATGATGTTGACTGACTGTTAAACTTGCAATTTTAAACACGATAATACAAATCTTAATACAAAACTTTGTTTAAAAGGGAATCCTCGTCAGTCCAAACTGTCAGTAAGTATGTCAATCTGTCATAACGCTGGGCAAACCTTTTGTCATTTAAAGATGGCCGCGTATTTCATATCAGCGCCTTAAGTTTAGATGTACTTTCACGATGTAGATTTTATGTTCTTGATTGATAGGAAGGAATGAGGTTATATTAAATCTTATTTATATAATAATTTACATACGTAACTGATCAATTTTTTTACATTGAATACAGACATATCCGATCATAAATTATCGATTTTTGGCAGTGTCCCATATCCTACAACGTAATAGCAGATGTGTATAAAAATATAATAAATTTATATAAGTCCTTCCTCCTACCTATTTTATATATCTAGGTACACATAACAGGAATTGTATTAGCGTGATAGAAGTTCAATGATCACGGAGCGTCAAATAGTTTGGGTGGTCCTGTCTGGCGTCGGTCCAATTAGTTAAGGTGCGAATGATCATAGTGCTCGAATATGAAGAATTGAGACGCCAACCAGACAGCTCGATATTCCAAACATATGTGAGGCCTGTATTGGACCAATAAACGCCAAACATATTGAAAATTATAGTTCTGTGTTAGAGGCCAAAGGAAATAAATCGTTTTCATTTTTAAAGTAAATAAAATCTATTGAGATGAAAAATACGTCATATGTGAGAAGACACAAATATAATATATAAGAGAGTAGAGCAATGCATTTAATTTAGGTCAGATAAATATAAAATTCTAAGAATAAAACGACGTCATAAATAAACCCACGGTTCTAGGAACAAAGGAATTAAAAGAACAATAATAATATAGGGCAAGTTACTAAATGTATTACAGAAGTTGAAACGTGCATTATAAATGTTGGGGGATGTGCACTTAAGTTAGACAAAGCGTAGTTTGATAAAATAAATGCCTCGACATCCTGAACGCACGGAGACTGCGAAGTATCTAGGTCAATATTCATGCAGTTCTCTTGAGATTTTTATTACCAAGTTAATGCAAGTTTTATTGTTAGGGTCTTTAGATCGTTAAGTTATGTAATATAAACTTCTCAATTCGTAAGCGATTGATTGAACAAACTTATTCGTCGAATTGCTGTTCCAAATTGCAAATTGATGCTTAAGAATACAATTGGCTGATTTACTCATAAAGATGCAGTATGAAATGTTAATGGATGAAGAAGCTTGACGTTATTATGTAATTGTCAAATTAGTTTTTCTACTCATCCATTAACGAGAAAATGGGCTAGTGTTTTCCCGTGAAAACATAATAGGTATCCGGGCGCGATGCCAAAGTCGAACACTACAAATAAATGATAAAATATTGCTGTTTAGATGGTTTTTGTTTTTATTTACATTTATATTTTTTTTCGATGTATTTAGGTTTACAAGTTAATCATTCCGTCGCATTAATAGATTATTCATTCGGTAATATGATAAATTACCGACTTAAAACCAAGATTTTTTAATAAAATAAATTAGATACTACTTTTAGCTCTCGAAAGCGATTTTAAAAGAATTGGTGAGTTGGGTTTTTTATACATTAAAAAAGAAATGGAATTTAAAGCAAACAATTACTTTTTTTGGAGTGTGAATTGTTTTTTTTTTAGTTTATAAAGTCATAATTTCCAACGATGTTTTTTAAATATTTTGTAGTGTATATCGATGACTCTTCAAGAGCGTAAAGATATAAAATTACGGGATGACCTATTCGGAGTAAGGTGAATCTGATCCAAAATAACGTGTAGTTGGTACCTATTAAGAAGTGCAAGTGAATGTCATTACAATGCAACTATTCTTACACTAAAAACGTCTCGTATATACTTAGAAAGGGGAATGCCCTGACGACTCATCAAAATATAATATTTTGTTTTGTTTGCTGTTCAGGTACATCGTCATGTGCTGAGAATGCGTTCATATGCAGCTGTGCACAAGTTGTTTAGATTCCTATGAACGCGCTCAAATTTCTCTACAATCTGCTGTAACAAGTTTCGTAGGACTGTTAAAATATTTGCTGCGTCTGTAAATGTTTGCTGAATAAATTAAAAGCCGCCATTAGTTTGCATACGTAAGAGGAATGTGAAACGAGCTGCATGATTTCAGGGTTAGGGCTGAACTTTTTTTCTTTGAATGAATAGTAAAAAAACAATTAATGTTATGTATTATTAATAAATTGCTGTACTTTAAATGTTCGATTAGCAAGAAATAATAAATACCACGATATACTAATCGACTGTTTGTATTTTAGATATATTTACGAAATTTCATTTAGACTAACCTCGACGCTAAGATCAAGTTGCAACGATCATAATCACAACAAAATAAATTAATATTCATAACACATCCTATTATTTTATTATTTGTTATTTATGATTTTGATGAGTAAATAAATATTAATTACTCAAAAAATGCAGTTAAATTTTTTAAATATTAATAAATTAATAAAAAATAAGGTATGAATAAAGTGGTTACCCTTGTTGTAGGGGTATGGCATATTATTATGAAATGTCATTGTCGTGAATGTAAGCTATAATAATATGTATGATAAAATACTCGGGCGTGTACCGACATGTTTTTCAAACGTGTGCATAATTTATAAGCAACAGATCAAAAGGTGAAGGAAAATATTCAATGGATAACATTTTTTAATACAATTATTCGTGCAGCACATTATTAAGACTATAATTATACCTGAGATTTTCAGTCTATTGCACTATAGCGCTATGTTCTCTCCATGATTTGCGGAAAATGTAAATTTTTAACTTATGATTACGTTTGCGGCCACATCGAGATTTTTCTTCGTTCAATTTTGATTTTATCATAAAGACCAAATAAATATTATGTGACGGTCTGTTTTAACAGATTAACTTATAAATGTATTTAGCAAAATTGGGTAACCCGACGCAATATTGTCCAACTTGATCATCAACAAAAATAATGAGTCTAATGTCTTTAATCAACATGTATCAAATAGAACTGACTTCTTAAAAAAAAATATCACAGAGACACGGTAGGCGAGAGAATCAGAGCTCACGTTTGCGACCGCTAAGCGGAAGAAATCACTTAATGCTCGATTAAAAATATATTAAAGAGCTGAACGAATAAGAAACGCTGTTTTTGCAATTAACACTACCGGCCATCATTTCGCCATTAGTTCACCATTATACACCTCCATCGATTAACGTCCAAGGTAACATATGGCGGAATCAGGGCCCTTAGCGTACAGAAGCTTGTTTAAACAAATACCGGCTTTTGTATTTATTTACAAAGACTAACATGAAACTAAATAAAACAGTGAAGCTACTAGATTTCTCTTGAAGACATTCACTACATATTACATTAACTATCTATATTGTATTACGTACTTATTTTACGGGAATTTCGTATCTTACGAAATTTGGTCCTTATCATATAATTCTTAATATATAACTCCAATCGTAGAAGTAATATGATTCCTAATTCCATATTTCTCTTATTTATAGCACTTGGCCGTTTTTATGTGAGGGTCGTAGGACACAATCGGTAATAAAACGTTCTCCAAAAGTAATAATACTTGATGGTACGATCTGGAGCATGCCTAAAGACCAATACCATCTAATTCGTCCTATCCATTAGGCCTAGATTAAATAAGGATGGATAGCCAACATTTTATATTACCGATATCAAAATTTTTGTGCATGATATTTTTTATCAGATATTATTCTGAAATGGAATTTGTTTTGCACAGGTCAGATGGTAAAGTGGTATATGGTGTGTATAAGTATTGTTAAATTGTTACCTACTAAACCTAAAATAGGGTTCGATTCATTATCAATTGTAGGAAAAAAGGTGGTTGTTTTAAAATAACACCATTCTAACTATACATGGGCTTGTCAAGAGACCGTTGTTTAGACACGACTGAAAATATTCATAGCGAGTGTTTGTTTTGAATTTATTCTATTCTCTATTGAAACCCTTTGTTCTAGTCGTTTGTCTATGATTTGTCTCATTGTCAACCGAAAACATTGCTCTTGTATTTTTGTCGTCGCACCAAACGTATTATATGTGTTGTTGTTATTTTGGCTTGTTCAATTAGGGACAGATTGGGCTGCGGCCCTAAATATATTTGATCATTACTATTTGAGGCTGCTTTATTGTCGTTGCATTTTGCTTGCATTGTTTCTTAGTATTGCTATGGTTATTTAACTTGGCTCCAATAGGGATGTTTCCTGGGTATGAAAAGTTAAAATCTATTTAGTCCGTCAGTTAGATAATAAAAAAATATTAGACACGTATTTTTTCTTTTATCAAAACAATAAAAAAATACTAAGATACACCGCTTTAAAGTTTCGGAGTGGGGGCTTATGACGCTACGCCTCGCTAAAAATCGTAGCGAGGAGTGACGTCACGCGTAACTTCAGTTCTCTGTATTTTGATCATTTTTTGTTTGCAGGAAAAAAGAAAAAAAACGTGTCCAATAAAATTCATTAATCTACAAGACGGACATTAAAAAAAAAAATAGGAAACAGGCCCATTGTATACATATTAATTGAAAAGATGGGAGTAAATATAATTATTAGGTAGTGTGCAATTTAACCTGCAGAGATATCTGTTAATTCCAATTAATGAAACAATACATTTCGGATAAGACCCGTTAGTTTGCATGTTTGCAGCATAAAGATTGAATACAAATACTAAAAGAACAAATTATATTTGCACGTAGTCATATCACGTGCCTGTTTATAAAACTTCCATGTTACGTGGTTGTGTATTATCGGCTACAATATTTCATTGTAATATTGTAAAATAATGTATAGTCAGTAAAAAATCTGTTTAGATATATGCTCGATGGTACCTATTGTGCTAACGACGTCAATTCTACAGGATAAAGTAAATCCCAGTTTGATGATATTCTACAACGATTTTTCCTCTGTTGAGCGACAGAACAATCGAACGTGTAGGTATTGTCATATGAAAGACATCATTAACGACTAGAATAATACCTCTCGATTTCAATTATAAATAGCAACGCATATTTCGAGTGGATTAAAGTAAATTAACATAGAAATATTCGGATTTTGATTACCCACGCATTAAGTAATTTCATTTAATTCTGCAATCATTATTATAGTTTTTAAGGTAAAGTTATTTATACGTATGCTGTGGTTTAGAATGATACTGGAGGTTGTGTGGAGACAGGCTATCAATTTACTTCCCCATATATAAATAACTAGCTGTTTCACGCGACTCCGCCCGCGTGGATGTCAGTTATCGTGGCATAAGTATGTCCTTTCAAAAGTATGTCCTTTCTCAGTCTTTAGACTATCTGTGTACCAAATTTCATTTAAATCGGTTCAGTAGTTTTGGCGTAAAAGCGCGACAGAAAGACAGAAAGAGTTACTTTCGCCTTTATTATATTAGTAAGGAATGAAAATACAAAATTTATCAATAACAATGACCAAAAAGATCTCTTGCTTTTTTTCCTGTAGAAACGAGGTAAAAATAAATTAATTAAAAATAGTATATCTCTCGTTAGATTAATTCTATAGCATACTCAATATATATATTTAAAATGTATGTTGATAAAATACTGATAGTTATGAAGTGTGAACAAAATATTTGATAATCTGACCAGTTGTAGAGCACAGAATCAAAGAAATAGACTTTATTTATTTTTACTACTTTGATGAATTAGATTGGACAATTTGTTTAATAGCGTAGGTATTCTTGTTGCTATTTCGCGTTCGCTTTTAAATGTACAAAATGTGAAGTTATGTTTCCTTTGTAAACTCTTAAATTATTTTAATAATCATAGATTTAGAAATAATTAAATATACCTAAGCTATTAAATCGCTGATAAAAAATATGAATGCAAAGTCGATGAAGTTCGAATAATCACAAATGATTTGTCATACCTTCTGAAGGTTGATTTTTATCTGTAACCTACAAAAAGTAATCGAAGTAAAGTATAAGTCGTACTTTGGTTGCAAGACAACAGTAAGGTATCGTACATTTCGTAATATTGCAAACTTTAGTGCGTTAAACATGCTAATATTTGTGCAAAACACTAAGTCTAACTAGCAATGCGTAATTCGAAAAATTAGCCTTTTAATTAGCATTCAGAACAAGTACGAAGTGAAATGCAACTGCCTTTTATGATCCGCCAATCAGAGAGCGAGTTCGCGAGCCGAGGCCACGCCTACACTGGATGTGCACTGACCACGGCCGCAGACTACCACACGTTTAGAGGTAACGATCTAAACCTATGCTAGCGCTTATTACGTAACTGAATGTCTATTGAGTCTGGGCACTGAAGGCAACGCGAGCCGTCACGATTCATCAAAGCGGATTCAATTTTCACACGCGTCCGCGAATTCTGCGTAAATGAAATTGCTTAACGACCTCTTCCTAATTTGTTTTTTTTTTTTACTTAATTGAATCGAACAAATTTTGTAAAGGTCTCCAAGAAGGTTCTCTCAGTAAGCCGATTAATTAGTGTCGAAGTTAACGTAAACACATTTTTAACGTAGAATCACAGTCGTGACTTATATATTAAGAACTTCTCATTAATCAATATCATGCGAGGTGACTTCGGTGACCTTGTTGATTATTATTTTATCTGTGATCGCGAGTAGATGAAATGAATGGTAATCGAATTATAGACATTTCGGCGTTCTAAAATTATAAACAAAGTTTATGTTTCCTGCGCAAGCGAGTTGTTTTATCTTAATTATTTTAGTTGCGCGACAGCAATTGGTAGAGCGCAACCAATCGCTAAACGACTAGCACAGGAACTGTGTTAGAATTTAAATACTCGAATTTCTTAACGTGTTTTAGAGTTTAGACATATTTATTTTACTATACTTTTCGTCATTTATTTATTTTACTTATAAATTTGCATACCTCAATAACACATAATAACAGCAATCCAATTAAAAACCATCAGAATAGTAAATATTAATCAAACCGTGCAATCTGTCCGTGAATTATCCACGGACGTCAAGTTACATAATGAGAGCGTTTGACCCAAATCCTCTACGTGTTTCGTGCCCTATATAAATCTGTAGTCGGCCGTGGGCGTGATCGTTAATGGATTTCCATTACAATAAACAAATATTACAGATTCATGGGTAATAATTTTGTCATAAAAAGGGACATTGAACAAGTATAAGTATAAAAACTGTCGTACCCTCCCACACATGTTGAGAGTTCGTACATAACGTGGGTCTTATTTGCATGTAGAAGTAAAGATTATAATGTAAATCGCATCACATTAGGGCGAAACTCGAGTACTGACCGTAATGTTGTTTGTTTATGGTTGGCATACAAGGTATCTAAACGGAATAACGCAACAATGTTGCTTAAGTTTTATGGTCCAATATCGGGTTGCATGTCAATAAATTACCGTACTTATCAGGTAATTTACTGTATGAACTTCATTCCATCTATATCTATACTTCATGATCAAAATGTATATACATATATTATGCTTTATTCATATGCAAATACTCCCTTAATTCTACCTTTGCCCTATTTACCTTGGAGTCGACAATATCGTGTATTTCATATTGTTCATACTAATTATGTCATCTGGGTTTCTTCAGCTTGCCTTTTCTTATGCAATATTATAATGTATTCTTATTACAATACATTGTGCATTCAATAGTATGTCTATCATCTTGTCTATTATTCGGGGAAATCCTTGATCATTAAGAGTTGAAACACGTGTTGCATTAGCAACTGATTGCATTAATTGTAATTTTTACATAATTAAGTAGGTGCCTATAGCTAGGTATTTTAACAAAAATATTGTTTTTGCGATAATATTATATGAAACCGGACGTCCAGATTATTTTAATAATTATCTTCACGCCTGTTATCTCAGAGGTTAAGCAGAGGTGTACTACAACTGTAAGTTACTGATAACGGTTTGACGTCATTTTTATAGGGTGATAGTCCATCAACATTACTCAGACACATCTTGAAATAAAAATTTTAACAGAAATATGTTATTTCAAACGAAACTTCTTTAACGAAACAAGAAGATCTATGTTCAGATGGTATTTACAGTCAAGTTGCTTAAATTGTACAAATGTTTTGCTATCTTTCACATGAAATTCATGTAATTCATGTATTCTTTGAGAATACTTAAAGTTTTCATATCGAGGAATACCAATATTAAGTTAAGTATCAGAGTCTTAACCATTTCTCTGTCCCGTGTGTCACATGTCTATTGTTTTACTATTCTGTCCAATGGTTGTTAAAATACACGACCATTCCAGTTCAACTCTAAAAGAATAAATACTATTGGCCTTATTAATAAAAATCTCGACGATGATTAGCAAATTCTTTTTTCCAGTTTTCTATGAGAATTTAAATTTAGAAGTTTTTTTAGCAATTGCATTAACACCGTCGAGATTTTTATAAATATGGCCTAATGTATGCGTGTTTTAACAAAAAGTTTATTTTGAGACGCTCTCAAGGGACGTTGGGAACTTAATACGGAGTGTTGCCCTATAAATCTTTGAGAACACATCAAGTGTCGGCGCAGACGATCGTAAAGAGCCTTAATCGGGCTCTCGCAATTACGGTGTCTTCACCGAGGCCACTTTATACTGTAGGTAAATATCCTAGTTTGCTAACACAATATACAATGACCTCGAAAGAATTATGCTAGACTATCCAAACAGATTTTAGCTGTTGTATCCCGTGTGTTATATTAAGGGAGTCAATGTTTATTTGGCTTAATTAATGACTACTACCTGAAAGTCATGTTTTTTCAGTACATGTTGTTTGTATGGCTTTCATGTCTTAGCAAGAATTAAGTAAAGGGATGGTAAATGACTACGGTGTTTCTCCATTTATCAATGTAAGACTTGTAAAAAAATCGCGGCTGACAAGTAATGTTGAAAGATCAAAAACAAGTAAAACTATTGAAATTGCTAAATTAGATATAAAATAAAACTCGATAATCTGAAGAAAGCTTTTAAGATTTAATCGGATTACTTGATACTAATAACATAAATTTATGCAGCATAAAATATTCAACAAGACTATTACTAAAAAGAATTTTATCCTTGCCATTATTTTCATATTATAACAACTTTCATTTATTTTCTTTCTTATTATTTCTTGTGTAATATTTATTTTCATAATAAAGTTCTTTTATAAGTGTCCAGTGATTTGATTAAATCTCAGAATCTTTCTTTAGATTATCGAGCTCTTTTGTAACTGGTTTGGCAATATCAAAAGATCTACATGTTTTTGATCTTTCAAACAATCTTTACTATTATTTATAGCCTGTTTTATGTAAGTGTTGATATTGGTATTACTTACAGATTTCACAAGATCTAACGAAACTAAGACAAGAAATATGATTTCGGTTTCAATAAGCGTATTATCTACTTTGATAACTTATAGCATCGCTCTCTAAATATAGGTCAGTTTTGTAATTATCGTATTAATACATATCGATACGTATCGTCGAAACCGGGTGTTCGATAAAGCCAAACATTACAAGTAAAATAATCCATAAATCATGAGCTTAAAGAAATATTTACTTTATTCCAATCCTAAAATATCGCGCGACACGTTATATACAGAAACGGCTTTTTGCTGATCACGTTTCTGATATATTTCGGTTTTTTAATCTTTTGTGACATCAAAACCGGTTCCACACCCACAAATACTCGAAACATGTAGCTAAAGTCGCGAAAGTTTTGACGATTCCATCCATTCTGTATCTTTACACGACATTATTTTCATAAATGGTTGCGATTAAGCTTGTATTAGCTTTATGACAGATTCATGAACAATTTGTAAGTCTTATTCGTGGTCGTATTTTAAATGTTATTTTAAATTCTTACTAAAAATACTTACCGAAAAATGCCGTTTGCAGAAAAAAATATTTACAGACGACATACATTTTTTTTACCTTGCGTTCTTGAATGTATCGTAAATATTAATATGCAACATTTATAAATATTAAAACCTCTTTGATTCGTCTTCAGCCTTTCAAATTCTTTTGAACTTAGCTTTTCTATTAAAACGAAGGTATTTTAGTTGCGTGACCTCAGTTAGTTTGAACAAAAGCCGTTCTGTTTATTAAAAAGATTTGTGGTTTCTGAGTTGATTTGTTTTGACCTAAGAGCTTTACCTATCTGTGGTTTAGAAATATTAGTATTTTTAAAATGAATAAAAATAACGCCGTTGTATTTTAATAAAACTTACGAACTACAGGAAAGGATTTTTTTCAAGTTAAGAAAAATACATTCTTTAAAAGTTCAATGCATCTAAATCTTCTGCCATTTTGGTTACAAAGACATAATAAAAAGCGATGTTAAACATTTGTCTCAATTATACCTTGTTTATAGTTGTGGCGATTCAAACGGGACTCGCCCAAAAATGTTTTTCAAAAGAAACATCGCAGCCTTGGAGTCTCGTAAACATGGCATAATAATGCCTCCTGCGCCCGCGCGTCCTACAAAAGCCTTACATGTCCATCCCGTTAAGAACATTATATACCGCCTTCTAGAAAGCTCAGTTTTAGATCATGTTTACACATCTAGCGAAGTTTTATTACGACTCCAAATGTAATATTTGTAAAACTGCAAATTACTACGATTAATTTTTCCTCATTCTCTGTAAGAATTACAGGACCCTAAGTCGTGGGCAATTTAGAAGATTTAATTATTTATTTGTTTAAACAAATCCTAAAAATTATTTTACCATGCACATTGATAAGATCTTGATAAAACTTGGAAATTACGATATTTTTACCCATACTTTTCGGTTGTATTGTTGCGGATAGATACACATGTGTAGTTACACCTTAAGGTGTTTTGTGTATCCCAAAAAAATGAAACAAGATTGCAACATAAAGATTACCTACGTTTACCAAGAAACAGTGCTAAGAATTCATCTAAGGAAAATATTATCACGGGAACGTTATCAAACTGCAATTAATAACAACAAAAGAACATAAAGTTGCGAAATTATATGTTTTAAGTTTCGAGAAATGAGTAGTTGTGTAAATATAAAAGTGATTTAAATAGCCTAGTGTCGTACGACCTTGACAAGATGATGATGATTAAGTTTAGTTGTGTACTTCTAACAATAACATAGACACAAGTATCTACTGTAGGTTACACATAAATCCGTGTTTAGGTGGATAGTCCTCGTATGACCTGGAGTGCTATTCTATAAAATTTCAGCGTCGAGCGTCTAACGTCAAAATAATGTCAAATAACATATAATTTTTGACATTTCCACATTGTAGTCAGCGCAGTGTTTGATTTTAGAGAATATCATGGCTGAAATTGAATCCAATTTTATTGTGAGTTTGACACGGAATAGAAAACTAACTGAAAATGTAGTACCTAGCAAAAATGAAAGCTTGTTGGCACATTACCAGACTTATGATTAACATAGGTTTCGATGACCCAAATTTGTGTCGGTGTTCGAATAATGCTGCGATAAACACTATTCTTTTCGTTCGTCCAAATAAGTTGACTCTCAAAACAAATGACGTCGGCTAGTAAAATATCAAAGGAAAATGAGTCCTGCGCCTAGCCAAACGTATGGTAACTGTTCATACGTAATTAACCTATGCTTTGTCAGTGTCCAAGCATTATCATTTTATTGGTTTCCTGTCGTAAAATGTTCGAGGCCGTCGTAACAAAGTGCAGCTCATCGTGATCTATAGTTGCAGTTTTCCGCGTACAAAACGTGCGAGGGTGTAGCTCAAGCCTCCATAGACCTTCCGCTACATGGCATTGATTTTTGATATTGATCAATTAAGTACACACGAGTTTATGCCGTTAACTTGATTTTATTTGATGTAACGGAATTTAATTAATTGAAATTCATGTATTAATAGTTCTTTCATTTAGTCGTTTTGAACGTTGTGTTGGTTTTGTATATAAGTTTTGTTCAGTTATACTAATTGTTTCTTTATATCTGAAATGATATTGAAACTACTAGATTACTCTTCAATTATAAATTTTAATCCATCATCGTTCACAACTACTATAAGGTATTTTTAGAAAAGGTTTCATAGAGATAATGAATATCCGTTTCTTAACCTTCAATATTATTAGTTTAATAAAATTCAATCAAATGTTAATTTATTTAATATTTTATTTACACGTGAATATAAATAATTTACATTATGTCAAATTAGATACATCAATCGCTTGTAAACGACGGGCATAAAATGTTAATAATGTGGTATAAGGAAGGTATATATACCTATGTATTATGTAGTACCTGTATGATAAAAATATATTATTATATATGTCGGTGAAGGTTATGCTTGTAAAGTACCTATCTATGTAGCTGCACGGAGATGGATGGCTTCTTGAATAATACATGAGGAAAATATTAAAGCTTAGCGTTAGAATTTAATTGTCGATGATTGTGGTAGGACGGTTTCTAGCTGGCACGACTATTGTAAAATTGAATCTAGATAATTCGATATTTAAGGAAATAATTGTAATAATATTTAGTCAAGTATAATTACACCAATATTATAGGCGTGTGATTGGTCTTTTTATTAAATAGAGCGTAAAAACAAGTGATTTTAAAGTCACTTTACTTCTCAAAACAGTTTTTGACGACCGAATTTCATCGAGTCTGTTTAAGGACATTAACCATTCCGACCTTTTGTGTATATCCTCTAGTTTATTATAGCGTGAAGCTAGCACAATGTTGGGCAAAACGTCTTTACCGCAGGATGTAGAGATCCGACTCTACAAGTTTACTCGTGCCGTCGACACGATTAACGATCGAAACTGTCTGTTTTCTAGCGAACAATGCGGTTGACTATTGCCATTATGTACCTAACTGTTTCATAGTTAAAAGTAACATTACTTACACACATGTTATAAGGTTGCTTGACCCGCTTACCCATTCTACATGCTAAATGTCTCATTCATTACTTTATGAACATATTTATTGATATTAACAAGCACAAACCTATTATCATCACGTATTTCTCGGAATACTGAATAAATATAAAGTACCCAATAAAATACATGTATTTACCTGTACTAACCGTAAAATTGTATAGATTTCATAATACGTACTTATAAATAGCTATTAAATGACCATTTACCCACTCGAATATTTCGAGTAAATTGTTTATGAGTATAGTGGTGTTAAATGACAAATTAAGTTACTAATGAATATCTATTTTTTTTTCCATATTTAATAATTGACTTTAAATACTGGTGATAAATAAGTTAGGGATAATAAATTTGAATTTTCGAGTAGAAACCATAGTGAAAAATTGATTACCCACAGTACATTATTCTGTACCAGTGGTTTCTACTCGAAAATTCAAGTTTATATATCCTAACTTATTTATGACCAGTATTTAAAGTCAATTATTTAATATAGAAATAAATTGATATTAATTAGTAGATAGGCTTATTAGCCTAGATATATTAAATCTTAACGTAACCTGGTATGTAACAATTAGAGAATAAAATCATGCACTTTTTAAACATGAAACCTACAAAATGAAGCCACTTTGCCGAGTGGCTTTTTTACATAAGAGAGGCGGTGCTCAAATAAATAAATTACTATCATAACGTAGGTACTATAAAAGAAAAAAAATGTGTTAGAAATGCGAATAACTAAACATCTATAACATGTGAGCATGGAAATTTACATTACGTAAGTTTGAATTGCAAATTTTTTCGTCTACAGATCGGCAGACTATGAACAATACGTTGCCAAACTTCCTTTGTTCCTTATACGAATATTCAGACATGTGGACTAAATGGTATGGTCACCGATGTAGTAAATGATAGCTCATGGTGTCAAAGTCGACTAAAAAGTAAATTAAAAAAATATATACATAATTATTAATACACAACACAACTATGTAATAAAAATTAAATATAGAAACTGTACTAAAAAAAAATGTATTGTTGTGGTTCTATATTTAAACAAATATATTTTTTTTTAGTTAATGACACGGCAATTAGCAATGTAATTGTATTATTTTGGGTTTAAATTTTATTATTATTCCATTTGACAAGAAAACAGCTATTTACAATAAATATTTATTTATAATGTTCAATGTTCAATTAAATAAATGTCTATATCCAACGTTTGCCGGGTTCACTTAGGTAAAAAATAATTTCATGGTTATTTATGTGCTTATTGCTAGTCAATGATGTTAATGAATAATTAACCATTAATAGAATAAAATTATTAAATTGTAATGTAATCTTTGTTACTTGGTTGTTAGAATAATAAACTATTCTGTGTCTATCCGCAACATTTGATCAAATGTTGGTAAACATTCGATCATTTATTCATTATCTGAATGGAAGTAAGTATATAAGTAACTATGTTTATTAAAAGCTTGGGTGATGGGTGTGTAATAATTTTATTCAAGGCTCTCTCGGCTATACGTTAATATATGGCTAAACATAAATAATATAACAGATGTTTTGAACCTTTCTGTCATCGTATTTTATTGAGCCAGACAGTTAAATAATTTCGTTCAATTTGTTTAAAGTAAATGATTTCATAAAAAAACATAGATAAATGGATTGATTCTATAAAGTAAAATATAAATGTAGATATATTTTCTATTAAAGGCCTTTGAGTAATTTTACATACTCGTACAGACTCTGTATTTGTAAGAAACTGTAAAAAAACGCTCTTAAAATGTCAAAAGTGAGTTTAATTAACTTAAGAAACAACATTTCTACTTTCAAACTAAAAGAACGCAAAAAGCAGGCGATTAAATACACACACCAACAAAAATCTTCGCTCTATAAAAACGTATCGTACCTAGTTAAAAAAGGCGCGTCGATACAATTATAATCTATGGTATGGGATTATGCTTCATTTGTGTGCGTCGGCTGGACGGAACACACCCACCAGTCAGCGACGCGCCGAAATTACGACCGATAGTTTTTGCCCGCAGCCGAGTGTCAAGGACAAACTGCTGTTGCTATACGATGCCGACGAACACTTATACTGACTTTGAATTTGACTTTGCAAGAAAAAAGGAAATACAATTTGCATTTTAAGTTTGCAGTGGTTTTGCAGTTGTATTTTTAGGTGTTTGAAACATTTATTATTCGTGTTTAGGCGTAGTTAGCGCACTTCTTATAGAGTTTTTGTTTTATATTCACTTCAAAAATCAAGACAACCTTTTTATTGTTTAGCTTTTTATTAGTCATTAGAATATTCATTAACGTTGATTAAGATTTTATTATCAGTTTTCATGAATTATTACTGTAATTGGATGACAGTAATTGACTTGTATTGCGTTTTGTTTGTAGAGTCGCTTTTAATTGTAAATTAGTAGGCTATTTAAATTTTTATTGCGAGTTATGTAAAAGTTTTATAATATTATCATTAGTTGGTAGGCAAGTTCTGCGTATAATTAAAAAACATGAACCCTCCTTTTTTGGCTTCGCCGCAGTTGGTTAAATACTGAAATACAACAATAAATAGTCAACTTAACTATTTATAATCAAGTAGGTAGGTACGTGTTTTGAAAAGGCGATGAATTAATTTTCATTTTCTGTCTAACGAATTTCAATACTTAATTGGGAGTTAATTATTATGAGTGCCATTGACCTTAATCAAGTAAATTGTTCGTTCGGACTTAAGGTACAATTGGCAATTAAACCTTAAAAGGAATCGAAACGGAATCCAAAAATTTATATTCAATTTTGAATCGCCGTAACTAATATTTAAATGCCGATATACTTTCGTGATGTTTTCTTGTATAGGTACTTGTACTTCTAAGGTTGTTTAGTTTTTTAATTGGCCAGTTTATTATTAATTTGAAGTTTTGTATAGTTGATATCATAGATAAGGTATTGAGGTTAAAATAATCAATAAATTGCTTAATTAAATTAAATTATAAGAAGATAAATGTGCGCGTGTTACGTAAGCTCGGTTACCAAATATTTACACAAAAATCTGTTATTTATAGAGTTTGTAGTATGGTGCTATGTGCAGAAGAAACGTGTTAGGTTAAAGATCGTTATTTTTCTATATTACAATATTTAATTTTTGTCTAATTTTTCAGGTAAGCGGTACGTACTACGTAATATGTTAAGCATTCAATTTTTTTTTATAACCTGAACATGTTTTTGTGGCCTACAGCGTCTACCTCAAATGGCTGTAAAGTGTTCAAAACGCAATTTTGTTTTAATGAGACTTGGTCCTCGCGAGCTCAAGGCATTTAACCCATATAATAATGTCAGATGAATGAACATAAGGTGACTACCTATTCCACAAATAAACAACATTACATTAAACAATACTAGCAAGAAAATATGACGTGTTCTGTAGTAGGTAGGTACCTACACACAGCAGAAACATAAATTATAACAAATGAGAAACGATAATTTATTATTAATTTATAAATGAGTTTACCGTTCTAGTCTCTCGAGAATATTTCATAACGTGGATAATCTCGAACGTTACAATAGCGTTGTTAGCGTAGATGATAACTGAACATGAACTGCGTTTTATATCTACGCTCTACAAAGCAAAAACCAAATTATCGAATAAAATAATAAAACGAGAAGGCGGATTTTAAAACTGCTTTTTTTGACTACGCAGAACTCAAATAACATCGATTAATCAGTAGGTAGGTACTCATTACTGAATGTTACTATAGGTACTTTATTGTGCAAGATAGTTAAGCATGATTAAGTTAGATTGATATAGGACATCCGCGATTTAATGGTTATTTTCGATCGAACCACTAGATATCATTCATTGCTTTGAAGGTCTTAGCCTACATAGGAATGGTCCATCAACTATTGAAAACGGTTTTACAATAAAGGCATAAATTAAAGCATTGCCAACATTATTGAAATTCCATGCCTATTCAGTTTTGTGCCATGTTCAATTTGTATAAAGGTAAGCCTATATCTAGCCATCTATAGGTTTCAGACATCCTCAAATTCATTCTAAATCTTTTAAATCAGAGTTAGAGTAACAGAAGAAAGATCAAAACAAAAGCTTCTCTTTGAGGTAATGTGAATGGGCGTAATTTATACGTTACGATGATACTTTCTTTCAGTGCCCTAATAAAATAAAACCCTTTTTAGGAGCGATATATTACAGCACATAAAAGGTAAAAAATAAAGACCGTTTTGTTTTGATATACATATAGTGAGAGTTCAGGATTTCGAAAAAAATAATATTTTTAAATTTTAAGAAGTTTGAACCAGCAATATTTTAAAAACTGCTTAGATTTGTGAAAACTCATTTGTCTTACCTACATATAAGTATTAGGTATATGTACCTATACGGTTTTCGCTCTACACTATATCAGTCGTTACTTAAACCTATTAAAAATAGGTTCATAGCCATATAGTTACCAGATATCACTTTATTGACAAAGACTCGTGGGTCGTGTGGTGTTTGACAGAAAAATGTGGTATAATTAATGATCACGTTCGTTCGCCTTCAGAGCTGACATTGTCCAACTAATCGGTGGGGAACAATGGCGCCACTTGTCTCGGTTTAGGGTTCAGCCTAATTTAGTTGGCCATTTTATTCTTTTTAGTTTCCGTAAAGATGTCTAATATGTATTTAATTGCATTATAATCTTAGTACGGAAAAGATAGGCTGGCAAGAAGAGCAGATCCAAATGAAAAGACAAGGCTTAGACAGATGAATAGGGCAGTCAATAAAGGCTGAGATGATATCCCGATTGTACATTTTAAATTTGTATACAAAATAAACATTTTAAGTGAGATTTTTTTTTAACTAGCTGGATGACTATTCAACATTAATTATGCTTTATTATACCATAAGATTTATCTTTGGTAATTTTCCGTTAATGTCGTTCTCCTATCCTATTGGATATTAGTTCAGAGAATAGCCGAATAATTCTAGTACCTACATTAAGTTTTTGTATGATTCGTGTTAAATGAAATACCTAGTTCTACAGGAAATATAGCACTTAGGTAATTTTCTGTTTACTATTAAATAATACAAGGTATAATCATTAACTAATGAGTGCCTATGCTTTTGAACTCAACATGAGTAATCGGCGCAGCACAACTGTCACGTGTAGTTCTGTAGCACGTGACTCGTGACTATGGTTAGTGCACAAGATATAAGTAACGAAAAATGCGTTTTATTGTGGTTAAAAAAGAGATAAAATATAATAAATACTTCCATAAATATGTTGCTTGTAATTTTAGTTAAGAAGTATAAATTTAAAAGAAAATAAATACGGAACCATTTAACACAACAAGCTGTAGTTAGTTAGTTTATCTGCTAATTCTAATACGTTAAAATTTGTTGTTTCCGCTCCACAGAAAATGTTAGTTTCATTGTTTTATGTTCGCAGGCGATGTTAAAAAACTCCGTCCTGTACACTTGAATAACAACGACTCCAAACGCAGACAGATTTATTTTATTACTTTATTATGAAGTACGATCATCAGTTATGCTTGTCAAAATTGTGTTGTACGAACAAGTATTTCCTATTGATCTACCTACCTACCTTCTTGGTCTTTAATGTTTAACAGATTTCATATTGTATTTGTATACATACCTACCTAGCATCTTACTTTTTCCTCTTAGCGGCTCTACCTACAATGTTATGAAAGATTTTAAACAAAGGTCACGAATTTCTTGACCTTGGCTTAATTAAACCAAAATTGCTATATTCGATTACCGGCTCGAATTTTGAAGGTCATATTATGAAGCGTTTAAGTCATCTTATACCATTTCAAAGTGATGGCGATATCTATCTCTTTAGCTTTATCTCCGTCGGCCTCTGTATAGTAGAGAGCTCTTGTTGGGTAAGAGAAACCAATTAAGATTTTCTGCAAGGATAGCAGGGCGGCATAGGTCACCACGCCAATTACCACTGTGCACAACTTGCAGGTTTGATCCCCGCATGGGAAAAGCATTTGTGTAATGTACAAATGCTTGTTCCAGTTTAGGGTGTTCTTTGTGTATGTGATTTGATTGTTTGTTAAACCCACCGAGACGACAACGATTAAATTCCTTAGTGAGAGAGAGGTTTTTTAAACAAAAAAATAAAACAGAAAATCATCATCATAATGAAAATGTGACACGAATTCTAAATTTTCCAACGATGTTATCAAACATTTTGACATGCAACATTGACACGATAGGTACATAAACATAGCTCATAGATATTACTCCTACAGATTGCGTAGTCGGAACAGAAAATAAACACGTATTTACTCACAAAGAAATGATAAATAACTAATGTTAATGACAATAAATATTTTATATTTATTACTTATTGTAAGTTACACGTTCACAATAAAAAAAGATAAGGCGTTCTATCAGTTTCATGTTGTGCGACACAGGTGTCCCTGTAGTACCCAGAGCCCACTATTATGTTCTTAAAAACTTAAAAACAGGTTAAGGTATAAATAGCCTTAATGCCTACTACTAACTATGAATTTTTTAGATTTAAAATTTTAGCTGTAATTCTAGGAAGGTAGTTGATATTATTCAATAGCGCCATTAGACTAACATTGAATAAATTTTACAGGTTGCTTCCTTTTGATTCTCATTCAGACACGTACCTTAAGTCCTTTTCTAATATTTCCACTTTGTTCCAATTTCGATGTTCTTTTGTTAATATAGTGAATATTGTTGTAACATTTTAAGTATTTACTAGTGTCTACTAAGTGGAAGAATGATAGTCTAGTAGGGTCGGCCCAAATACTCGCCTACGAACACATTAAACTCATAGGTATCGTCCGGTTGATCCTTGGACATCCGCACATCCCAAAATAGTACAATGAGGATACCATTTAGTTTTGTCTATAAATAGCTGTTGGAATAAAACATACGGTTCATTGTTTCACTTGATTAAGCAAGAAACAAGGGACAACTATTATTAAACAGTTTTCAAGCTTATGCGGTTCGCAAAATACCTTTGTAAAATTAAATTGCATTGACCCTGACACTTACTTGAATGTCAAAGAACTTTTTGCATAATATTATAAAACCTGCCTAAACTGAGTAGGTAAGATACCTACAAAGTTTTATGAATGTATTTTAATTTTGCGTTTAAACTGTCCTTAACAATATGCTCAGAGAAATGCAATTAAGTTGACAAGCATTAACGTAGTACGCAGCGGGTGCGGCCGAAACTAGGTTACCCATTTCTCGTTAACTCAGTAGCGTGGGGACAAAGAGACGTAACGACCTCGCCTTTATTGCTCTCCACGACGTTTTAAACATATACAACTCGACCCCTTAGCTTGCAAACTCATGGCAATCCCATCGCCCCTCTCCTTCATGCGCATTTATGTCTCTGGCATAAGAAAGAGTGAGAATATAATAAGTGCCCCCATATAAAACTTTCGAGACGATAACGCGTTAAATGGCGCTGAATTTGCGCAGTTATTTCTTTATACATAAAAAACTAAGAACACGATAAAAGAGTGACCGTAAAATTATGAACGTGCGTATACATACGTTCTATATTGAATAAAACAAAGGATTACGAGAGGTAATAACAAAAGAATTTGATTATTATTATACGCAGGTTGTCAGCTGATAAAACCACAAAAACATTTCTGCTGGCACTTCATAATGCAGAACGAGCGAAGCCTACGCACTCGGCAGAGCGGATACATTTGTATTATATTCTTTCCCCTTTTCGGGTACGGACGTCCTACTACCTACTCAATATAATTTGCATATTCGCTTTAAGGCAGTTATTGGCACCCACGTATACCTAGCTTCGTTTGGCATTATGCAGCCAAGTAATGGGCGTACCTTTGTAGTTAGTGAGTTTACATACGAATTACAATTTCGCTCGTAAAGTTTTCCTTTACTTTCCGTGTTGTCGCTTTCACCATTAGATTATTGTGTTTATTGTGTGAGCGTTAAATCTTTGGCAACTAGCTTGCGCGTGTTTGTACAGATGTGTTTAGTTTATTCGTCAAACACTCACTGCTACTGATGAATACGAGTCTTTAATATTGCGTAAATCATTTGACATCGTCCTCTGTTTTTGCATTATTACAAAAACATTGTTTGAACATGGCGTCTCTACTTAGTAAAAAATATATAATGAAGATGTTTATATATTTCGGAATATTAATTTGTGCTTACCCTTATTTCCTGTATCAAATCATAATAAGTATTTCATAATATTGAAAATTACATTTTGAGTAGAATCATAAATGTTGTAGGTTCACTCAATGACTTCAAATAAAATTATATACTTCTATTCATTTTCGTGATACATAGGTATTTACATCAAATTTAACAGGTACAAAAAAAACTCATTAAAATCCGCAAACAATATTGGCAGAGGTCAGTAATATCTGCAAGTGACACGTTATTTACCGAGAACGCCGGCGACCTTGGGAATGCCTGCCCATATCTGGCACCTCCATATTTCAGGCGCCGTGGCACATTTTCCTCCACTTCGCGAGTGGAATAAGCAAAAACCACCGCAACTAGGTTACACAGACTCCGTGCTTTATTGTGTTTACGTGCCACAGATATGAGATACACAGATATACAGCCCAGGTCAAGGCGCCAGACAGCTTTCGAGTCGACTAGCTATATATGGATTATTGTACTTAGCTCCCGTTTTGATCGTACAAAGGGTCTTGTCACGATGCGTGTCCTAATTATGCTGGACACCCTACTTTCCACACAGCTAAGACACGATAAAATCTACACGATATTCGTTAATTGCTTAATCCATGCATGTCCTTGTGTTGGACGGTCGGCTACTAATCCTCACGTTGACACCACGCCGTGTTAGATAAATGCCGAGCTACGGAACGAACAATAGCCGAGACGACACGCGGAAGAACGTTAAAATGCGTCGTAAAAAAGTGCGCGTAGTTTAAATTTTATAGCTGGCGTTCAATTGGGGCCCGTAAAAAAGCGTTTTATTGGACTCGCATCCTGGCTGCGAGGTCGCGATGTTCAGATAGGTCTAATTAAAAACCCGCCGCGTGCACTGTTGCGAAAGCGGGGCCCCGCCGAATTGCCTCTTGCGAGATTTCGTGCCCTTCATTTGTTTACTGACCAGATTTTTAGAACAGGATTTACAGGCTCTAGGTTATCTTGTTATGTGTTACGCAACCGCAAACACCTCCTTACAGATAAATGCATGCCTACTAATGATAACGTACCCACTAAGAAACGATTTGACCATATAATTTATTTTCTTTAATGATCCCCTTTTATTGTAATGATAGTGTTTACCGACGGGTCACGGTTCAAGATCCGGTTTAATCGTAGATATCTATAGGTTCTTTGAAACTTGTATTTAAGATAAATTATAGCTTCTTTATTTTCTTTACAGATTACGAGAACAGTGAAGCGAACGTTACCCGTGAAGACTTCTTGTTAAGAAGACTTAAGTGCCATTCGTAACAAGTTTACCACACGCAGTGATATTTAGTTATATGTTAGTGATAGAGTGTAACCGTGATATAGTCATACTTAATTTAGGTGCTAACCGCTATCGGTAATTTTAGTGCAAAAACGTTACCAAAAAGATACGAAACTGGCTCCGTACAAGGATATAATGAACTCGACGAGCATGAGCTCTGCGGTGCCTACAATCAAGTGCGAGGATACATCGCCGTCGCCGGCGGCCGCTGTGGCCACGGACGGCGACACGGCGGGGACCTACAACCTGAGCGTCAACGTGAACCTCAGCGCTGCCATGATCAATATGCTGACGGCAGAGTCCGCGGGGCCTACCACGCTCAGAACACCCGAAATCGTCAACGATGTCATCACTATGACCAACCCCTTGGACCAGTACAACTACGAGAAAAATTCCAGCTTCAAGGTGAGCAACTTGTTTCTTTTTCGTAGGTACATGTGGTAGCTCCGTTTTTTATTTGCGCACGTGCGTGATTAATGTAAATCTCAAATGAAACGTTGTGTCTAAAGTTAATTAAATAGTGTGCATGCGAAATCATGTTGATAAAGTAATGAGACTTTGTTATTACGAGAAAAAACGATATCAGTGGAACGTCATTAAGGTTTTACTTTAAATGTTTGATGTTGGTGGGTGCAATCGTTTAATTTCCAAGAAACTAAACCCGATTAAAACAAATTGATGAATACTTATGGAGAGTCGTGCATAAAGCATTTGATAGGCTTATTTGTTCTCATTATTATTCTTGCTTTCACAGAGCGGCTGGACGCTCACAGTGCACGTAGGATCCTTCCAGTACTTAGGTCACATCCATGCATGCACGTTAGAATGTAAAATAAGTGTTACAAGTATTTTGAATGGTTGCCAAGTGTTAGGTGCCACGTAACGCATGATCACGTGACCGGCCATCACTCCCCCATTATAAACATTGGATAACACTAGCAGCATGCAATGGCATGAGGTCATGCACCTTATGCAGACTCCATATTTACTGTTTAGCAGCAGACTTGATGGCGCCACGGTAACACTCGATATCAAGTTATCTATGTATATTTAGTTATCACACATATAAATAGTTAGATAGCTACTATTTGTAATGTTGATTATCTCGATGCCGTGTGCCGCGCTTTCATGAATGAGTTTCATTACACTGAAATGTGAATGGACAATTTGGAGCGTAAAAAAAACAATATGACCGGACAGTCGGACAATAATTTCATGATGCAAACCGTTTGATATGACAATTTGATTGCGTGTGTCACGGTTGACACAAAATTCACCGTTATTTTATTGTTTGGCGGAACTACTAATTAGTTTTTGTTAATTATGTAACATGTTCGAATGTGGGTAAACAAGTGAATCTCGAAATTTCTAAATTCATGCATGATGTTAGGTAGGCACCTGTCAACCTAAAAACAACCAAGTTAATTATGCCATTGCTACAAATGTAGAGAAAACACTCCAGTCGAGGCAATAATTCCAGATTAGCAGGATTCCGTTCTAATAATAAATTGTGCAAAAACTTGTAAGTTACCTACTTATTAACACACGTGCCTGTCTCATAGATTGGCGTGGACTTTTAACTGTAACTCGGACCATTTCTATCGAAAATTGCTGAAGTAGAAAACATTCCGATATAAGTAGTCTAGTATCCTTATTAACGATCGCTTTCTTGATTGAATTTCCTGATAGGAAAATAAATATTATAAGTAATCAATATTGAAAGCTTACTTCAGTTGTAGCCTCACATAATACATCTGTTAATGATAATTCGGATGTTCTACTATTACCCATATTCCCATATACGGCCTGCCAACTATAAAGTCTTATGTTCCTGTATTTTTTCAGATCGCAAGTGGGAATGACTCCAACTCATCTATGTCAAATGGTTCGTCGGCAACTTCACCGTCTTCTAGCACCCCACCCAGTATACAGAAGGTAATTATTTTTTTATAAGAATTTACTTACCTTATAGTTAAAAACAAAACCAAATTACAGACCGGAAAATAGTGACTTGGTTGGCTAGAATTACTTACCTATTTGCTTAAGCATCAAACTTAGAAACACTGTTATATCCAGGTGTGTTCTGTATTTTAATTACCCTATTATTTATATAAATAGATAGATATACTTGTAGATAGTACTTATAATATTAAAAGTCGGTATTAATTTAGGACTAAGTAGTTACCTATTAAGTTTTTACGATACACTTACCCATATCTAAACAAACATTAAAAGTTTAACGTTCCATATATATTTTTAATTTCATACCTATACATACATACATATAGGTACTTACCCACGAGTTTCACATCATAATATATCAGTCGAGCCGAATATCGCAATTTCACTCATACCATAATAAACGAGAGGACGAGATTAATCTTACCCGTAATAAATTAAGAGTCAGGCTACATTGTAATTTCGTTTCATCCGAAATTTTTGGACTTTAAACGAGACCTTGACCCCAGTGTATGCGCCTGCATTTCGTGTCTGTGGCACGCCCGTAAGGTTTCAGAAAAATGTTACAAACCTTTTTTGAGGTTTGTTATTTAAAAATATCCGCAGTTTAGCTAATTCACCAAAATAGAACGTTGGACGTTTTGATAATAGGTAATAGGTATATCTAATGTTGTACAAGGCATAATGTACCTAACAGCGGATTTGAACTACTCCTTACCAAGTAAATATTTAAGTATGTTGTTTGAAATCCAGTCTTTAGGTATTTAAAGTTGGAGTTTTACTCTTTTTCCAACTGCGCGCATAATTTGTAGATTTCCTTTGACCTCGTATTCAAATTATCTAATGTTATTATTAGTACCTACCTATTGAATGAATCGACCAGTTTTTTATTCAGTAATTTATGTAGGCACAGTTCCAAAGGCTATCTAAGCTGGGACTAGACAATGGGCGGACGTTGAAAATGTGAGAAAAACAAACCACCTTGATAATTATTAATCGTAATATCAATCGTGTGTTTATTTTTTTCTAACAGTTCAATTGGAATTGCACAATTGTATGAATTCGTAATTGCACTTTAACATTCTCGTAATACTTATGTATTGAGAATACATCTTCAATCTCGACCTTGGTAAGATCGTAAAGGAGCAGCCATGAATCATTGGTGAACAGGTGAAGTGCACGACATATTAGATTCTCTACATATGCAACACATTTTGTTAACACACCTTCGTAGGAACTTGATTATAATTGAGCGCCTTGGAGTTCGTTAAGCACCCGCTATTTCGTTTCGGACAAATTGCAGAGCGACTTTTGACCTCCTTTTCTATATAGACATTGCAAAGGAATTTTGATAAAAAAATCTATATCAAAGACAAAAGAAATCTGTTTGTACGTTAGTTTCCTTTTTTTTTGTTCTGATTGAAAATTGCTTTAAAACTTATTGCGTAAATTCAAAGAGGATTAAACGCTGTCGCACAAAAAATGACGACGAAATGCAAAATAGAAAAAATATTTACTTCATAACTCTGAAATGAGTTCTGTAAGGCATATTTTCATTTGCAGACGTGTTCGGAACTAATAAAGGCTGGTCTGAAGTTGTCGATAGAGTCAAAACGGAAGATGTCAGGCAGCGACACCGATGCAGGGATCAAGCGGATGAAGAAAGAGGACAGCGATGATGACTACGACAGCAGTCATACGCAGCACACAAAGTCTGATGGGGTAAGCTTATTTTTCGATCTAAGTATTCCCGAAAAAACCTATCCAAAGATGGTTTTTCTAACTAGAAATAGGAATTTGACATAGCCTGTGTGGAGGTAAAATTAAAACTCTATTACTAATAAGAGCATCATACTTATGAATGTGTTCTTGATTTTCAAAACATTTATGTAGAAAAACTTATACAAACATATTATGTAGGAAATACCGAGATATCTTGGTCTGAGCAATAAATATGTTATATGTTGTAACATAGCATGACCGAAAATTTACCAATTAATCCTAAGTACCTAAGGTATTATATTAAATAAGTTCAAAACAAAAGAATAATCAATGAAACCCAGCAATCTTTTTGCAATACCTACGCCAGATGTTTAGAAAAAAAATGAAAAATTAGTAACTACATACCTAGTAACTGACACCCACACAGGCCACAATGTATTTTAAGTTTTACCTATACAAAACTTTCGTGTTACAATGTTTATAACCAAACTCGTCCGAAACGGCTTGACCGATATTTATGAAATATTCCGTGTATATTCGGTAGGTTTGAGAATAGGTCGTAAACCAAGCCTGGAAAACAAAGTTTGCTCGGGACAGCAGCTAGTAATAGATATAAGTAAATCTTTTCAAAAGTTAAAAGCAAAAATGTTGTGTATGTTGTTTAAAAGGACCACGTTTTATATTTTTCTTGGAGTACGCATTGCTAACCACAACCATACCTAAAATGAAGTCGAATCCTATGAAAAGAACCATTTAGTCACGTAGACATGGGGCAGGAAAATATCAAACAAGGAATGCTGTGGGTCTGATCAATATTTAATTCTGATGGAGTTTGCATTTGTATGTCCTTAATTTTGACGCTAACTCGATTCTGTAAGCATAAATATTCCATCCGATATTTAAATTATGGGCCGCACCTTAAATTAGCTACCTACTATTTGTAATTGGTCACGATATTCAAGTAGCTATATAAAATTTTATTCGAGCTAAGAATAGTTAGATGCATTTTTATGTTCTAGTTTATGACTTGACTGACTGCACCACCCAGCAAAAGTATCTAATAAATATAGATATGTGCGGAAGATTGCAAATCGTATCTAAAGTAACTTTTATTGCGACCGACGCAGCATTGTAATTCAACGGCTTCATTGAAGTTTTATGAGCTTACGAAGAAGGCATCGCAAATGTGGCGGCGACGGTCGTGACTTCACTTCCTGATTTTGAAAGGTAGCAATATGGCAATGAGAAATGATCGACGTGTCGACTAGCGTTACTTATTGGATCGGGCTTTGGTTTGATTATTCTTTTGTTTAGACATTGTATTATGCATTAATTAATACGTGGGATAGGTTAGATACTCGTTTTTTTTTTCATTGAAGTTTTCGAAAGGATTAATAATTCTAAAAAAAACTGTTTATATTTTTTTGCTCTAATTATTTATTTGTTCTTCAGCTTACACCAGAAGACGAGGAACGCAGACGGCGCAGAAGAGAACGGAATAAAATCGCAGCAACAAAATGTCGCATGAAGAAACGTGAAAGGACCGTCAACCTGGTCACAGAGAGCGAAGTACTGGAGAACCAGAACATAGACCTTAAAGCACAACTTAAGGTAAATATATTTAACTTAGTTGATATGTGATGTATCCCTGTGTGTATGTACCCCACAATAAGACAATACATGTTAGTAGCATTATAATGGATAAGTGCTTTACGCAGCCAAGATAATAAACATATTAAAAAAATCATGATTATATATAGCTTTCTGATAAAATACATTGAATGCACTCTGCATAAATAGCATTTTTATTTATTACGTAGGATATATAAATATGTTGATATGAATGTTTAAATAATTTCTATGAACAATTGTACTTAAACTGTAGAAATTATTATTGATTGACGTTTCATAGCAAATTCATCCTTAACTCAACGACGTAATGCTCAAATTTATTATTACGTCAAATTATGACGTTTGTAAGATAACAATTTAAGTCCCAAGTATTGAATTAAAATTTTGAATGTTATGGTTACATAAATTCTGATAAGAAAGCGATAGGTACCTACCAAAACAACGATAAATTTATTTCTAAACATATGATAAAAATAACTTTATTCCTTTCAGGATTTGGAAGTTCAAAAGCGTCGGTTGATGGACATGTTGACAATCCACTCAGCGTCGTGCGTCAAGTCAAACAATCCCAACACGAGGCAATCGCCGACGACGCCTTACATGATTCGAACGTTCGAATCGCCGACCACATTCCCCGTGTCGTTCGAAGCGCACTCGCCCTACATTCGACCGGAGTCGGCCAACATACTGACGTCCAGCTACACATGTGTCACCCCACTCAACGGGGACTCGTCCATCGACACCATATCCTCCTTGGACACTATCTACGTAGCACCTCAACTCGCAGATCCAGAATACAATCGACCCGACAGTGTTCTCAGTCTGCAGCCCACTTCGGAGCCCAACTATGTGACTACGGACGGCTACCTCCCCAAGTCCACGAACCTCCTCGTCCCGATAGACTCGGAGCAGGAGTATTATGACCCGGATGTGAACTACAACTTAGGGAACCAGCAGTGTCACACGTATCCTAGCACAATGCCCGAAGCGCAGAGTAAACTCAACAACGGCCTTAATGATGGATGTCTTGTTTAGATGATCCATGTTACAGTAAACATTTTTGTCGGGTCCAAATTTATTTTCGACATGTATACGTATAATTTAAGCATTGGAGTTATTAAAATTCGAAATAGAGTGTCACCGTTTATAATAATTCCATAGGTACCATTCTACAGTCTGTTCAATTAGCTCTTCTTTTTTCAATTTCTTTAGTAACTACATTAAATTTTCAATTCGGTGGCAATTTTTGAAACATAGTATATCTACACTGTATAAATTACAAAAAAAAATAACGTTGTTTTAAATTTTCTTCCTTGAAACCATTTTATAACGATACAATTTACCTTTGTAATAAAAACTTTAAAAACTTTTTGTATTTCATATAAAATAGCTTGCAACAGTGCAGAAAAACGATAAAGGGCGGGGAAATTTATTTCGAAACGAAATCATATGTCTACTGTGTAGAACAACAACGTAGAGATAGTTTGGTGCCTGTGTAACGTAGCTAGTATGTATGTTTCAGAGATGGAGTGACATTTAGGAAGAGGATATTAGGCATTCTTTAAAATCAATTCAGTATGAAATTCGTCCATTCTCAAACACATAAGGCGTATTTTTTTTTTCAAACAACCATGTAAAAAAGTTGTGTGTTGTGAATTTTGAATCCCCAAATTGATTGTAATGACTACGTTAACACGGATTAGTAACTGTGAAACAGTTCTTTAGGTAGGTATTTCACATAATATTTTATTTTATCTAAGTGTCTAATTCTAACAATTACCATTCGTTTTAATTTTGTTTAAGTTCTATGATTTTGCTTTGATCTGTTTAAAATATTTATTTAATTAAGATCTGATTCTGAAGGTGCAATTTTATGATAATCATCGGTGTCTAGTCCACGTTTGTGACTCCAAGCTGCGATTTCAAGTCCCAAATACTAAGTAAATACATCACATAATCGTTTACTTCCAGTACAATTATAGATATAGTAATACAATACCTCCTGTTGAAAATTCCAAAATTATATATTTTTTGTTACAGAAATATATTCGCAGATTATAATGAGATATATACCGCATATTATATACATGTGTTACAATTTGTGTAAGGTAATATTAGTTTTAAGGTGCTTTAACTCAGCGTAAGTCGTGATATACCTAATATTATTGTAAGTGCAACAAGCGTTACAGCCCGTTCACACTAGTCGTAAGTCGCATACGACTAAAAGTCGAATGCTCTGGTCACCATACACTTTATATGGAGCTGTTCACATTGGATGAGACGCGATTTTTAGTCTTATACGACTCAAAAAACCATACGACGGGCCAGCGCCCGTTGTAAGACTAAAATCGCGTCGAATCGTGCTCGCATAGGTCCCTGCTTGTTGCTGTTCACACTAGTCGTGCATCTAATCGACTCGAGCCCGTTGTTACCTCTCTCCCCACCCTGCTTCCTAGTTCGCTACACATAAACTACGACCTATACGACTCGCGACGCAGTGTGAACAGGTACATCAGACTTTCGACTTTTAGTCGTATGCGACTTACGACTAGTGTGAACGGGGGGTTACTCGTTTCGGACGATAATCAATTAATTTTAAGAATTTGACATCTCTATAATTAAGTATGTACATGTAACGAATTGTAATGTGCACACAAAGAAACATGACGAACTCTACCATTTGTCAAATTCACGTGTCTCGCGACTCAGATCCTTATTGTAATTGCACAAAGACAAAATTATTAAAATAATGTTAGCGTGTGACTTTGACAAATGGACAAATGACAAATGTATTATGTGTACGTTCAATCGCTTCATAAGCGTTCACAAAAAACTCCATGGTAAAGTGCCTCTGTATTATAGTTTCAGACGAAAGCGATTTTGTTGTTCTGTTGATATTTTTATATGAAGTTTAGTAAGTTACGATAGAAGTATAAGTCTGGGCGAAATATTTTTGTGAATAAAAATAAAATTTTGGTGGCCAAGGAATTGAAGCACCATTATTACTTTGCGTAAGAGTTGTACTGTTACGTAAGAATAGAATAATGTGTAGTTTCTGAGCTGAGACGCCGTCAAGCCCAGACAGAAATGCAGACCTAATTAAAGACAGTGCCTTCTGCATACCAGTGATCCTAGTCTATGTGGCCGCCTTACTGGGCAGTCAGTCGCGCTAGCATTTATTTTTATATTGTTGGTAATATTGTGATAGCAAGAAAAATCTATTTATTAACACAGAGCACAATTCGTACTAAATGTTCTATGTCGTTTCTTGTCTAACAAGAATTTCCAAGTCTTCACAATCGTAGTTTCTAGAAGGCCCTCAGGCCTATATGCGAAATGTAAAGGACTTCCTTAGATTTGTAGTTTTCTATCATTATATATTTGATCGATGTTAAAATTATGCATTTCGATTGTTTGAAAGTTCTTAGTATTTTATATTTCGCTTTTGTAGTGTGATTGTACCGTCATAGTAATCTTGTGTATAAGATTAACTTAAGAAGGTATAGCTTAGTGTTTGTGAAGGTCTTCTGTTGATAAATACGTTGGAATTGATCATCAATTAATTACCTACTGCATAAAGAAAAAATATATATACCAACCTAACCAAAAATCCATAAGTCCCTAATTTTAAAGTAAAAATTGGAGTGTCTTGTTGTACCATCATAACATCCTACTTAAGTTTTCGTGATTCGACCTATTTAAAAAATAAAAAATCTGGAGCAAACTAATGGTCTTGAAATCCAATACTATCTGGTCTCTCAACTGTTGAACTGTAATTATGACGATCAATGATCAATTCGTGACGTCACTTCTACTTAATTTATCAGTGTATCTCTGCTGCTCACACTTGTGGGCAGGTGTGATAGTACATTACTATTGCATAACATTTGGTTGTAAGTTATTAAACGACTAGTATTACAATTTGTTTAACGATTTATTGTTGTTACAAAATAAGATTTAACTTTATAATTTATATATGAGTATTCGAATCAACTTTTATTGTCCGTTATATCTCTTGCTATTTAAGTCTTCTGTGTACTAATGCTTTGATATTCAACTTTATATTAAATTTTCTATAGTTTTACATAATAATTTAAACACTCATATTCGTTGAAAATAATATTTTAATTAAGTCACAAAGTGATTAAAATGTAATCATATTGTACCGTATTCAACTAAGAACCGTTGTTTGATATATCAGAAATAATAATTCGTATTAGGTTTTGTAAGTGTTGTAAACATCACTTGTACCTGCTTGATATATAATAAATATTTTGACAGTCAAAGCAAAATTATTGCGCTTATATATTGAAGAATAAATCATTATATTGCATACAAGTCTGTTTGATTTTTATATCCCAAATTCAACTGTGTCGTTCTTTTCCACAATAATCATATTTACGCATATTTGTAAGTGGATTTTGACCATCTTAATAACACTAGTAATAAAAAACAAATTTTGAAAACAATGATATTGTTTAATATCACAATAAGGGTTACATTTCGAAATGTATTGAATATCTTACTTTGCTAAAATAGCGAGCATTTTTAAACAAAATTTCAATCACACCAAACATTCTCACATATTTTTATATTTAAACCGGTCCAAACTGAGACTAGAAGTTATTATCAATTGCAGATCTCAAAAAGTGTAGCACTAAGGAATGAGTTATTTTAAGCATAAAATAATGTTATTTGGATTACATTGTAATTACCAAAAGTATTCTACATTAAGTCAACTAAGATTAAAATATTGAAGTATGTCTCGTGTTTATGCTATACGTAGTAAAACTTCATAAAGTTAAACCAAATAAAAGCATTGTTAAAATCGAGCGGTAAATATCTAAATTACAAGTATGAGATCGGAATTATGCCAGAATATGGCGAAATACTTACTTAACCTCTATTACATTATAACTGTGAACTAGTTAAGAAATGATCCGACAAAACGGCACCGAATATATGAAAAACTATTTACAAACCGAGAATGATTAAGTAATTAGATACTAACTAATACTATGTACGAGGTAGAATACACAATACTTCAATACATTTGTACTACTATACTACAAGTAATTCTAAAAATACACTTTTTGAGAACTACTAAATTCTAATTATTTAAAAGAGAACTAGAACACATACGTTGTTGAAGCGGGTGATATCGGACAAATCCTCACGGTGGCTGCAAATGAACTGGTATTTACCTAAAATTGTATGAGAATATATATTAAAAACTCAATGCATTTATGTTGAAATAAAAATGTGGTAAATATTTATAGTGTGTATAGTGTTTACAGATGCAAATAAATATTGGAGAGTAGCTTAGTAGACGGGATTGAAATCGATATTTAGTCAAGAATCGAAGATGAAAGGAATCAGACTAATTAGACTTCCTAGACAAGTGGCATTTCTACAGGCCGTAACGATGATAGAAACCTTTTAAATGACATAAAATGTATGGAAATGACATTTCGTTTCTGTAAGTCAAGTTCCATACATTTGAGCGATTCAATCAGAATTAACCAGAGTAAACATAGACAAGCATAGAGCGTGCGTATCGCTAATGCGCACGCTCTATGCTTTTCTATGTTTACTACTTTTTCTTCAATACTACTTCTACTTTTACTTCTTACTCGTTAGTTGACTATTACACTAGCACATTATTGCTAAATGTACTGCGCTCGTTTATCAATAAATGTGATTTTCCGAGCGACGACAGACGTTTGTGCGAAAATATACGCGGTTCCGATATTATGAGAGTAATATTAGGTTTAGAGATAAAACGATGCGCTCTGTTTCGACACTAATTTTATTATTTTTTATTTTTTTTTGGTTGAGATTTACGCTGTTAGCCTGAGCGCAGGCTTTGACTGCTTTACCGGACTTTTGGCGAGAACCTTAAAGGCCTCCAGCCAGAGCAATAGAAAAACTAACTACGTCAGCAACGTTCACTAAGGGCACCCCCTGTGGGGTTCGGATCTCGACTTAGTGCGTTGCTAACAATCTTAATAAGGCAAAAACAGCAAGGGAGGGCTGGATCTAAGTTTTTATTATTTAAGGACATATTTTTATTGCTAGTTTGGCCGGCTTGGGCCAGCTTGATCTAGGGACGGGGGGGGTAACATTAACGTTACAATTATTTATACGCGACGGGCCTCGCCGGCGAACATGTTCATACTAGTGCCAACAGTTCATACTCGATATTCGCACTATAGTTTACTTATTTATTCCCCTAAGGCCTACACTTGTCGAAATTCCACTTGCCTAGGGAGCCTGGAGTGTTAAGTAGAGTAAGTATTACGTGATTTTAAACCAATATAATAGGAATTACATTGCAAGATTACAAACTTTTTTTACCACTCATAAATTTTAGGATGTGTCGACTAAATCAATTAACAAGACCCCAATGTAACGACTTTTAAGAAGGTTATATCCAGTAGTATAGGCTGAGTTGGCACTTTCCTAAGGATGTGAAATACTAAAATTTTTCTGACAGCCGTTAACAATTTTTTTTTAAACAGTGACATCTAAAACAAAACTTATTTAGTTTTGCGACAAGTTTACAACAGGCTAATACCGATCTCAATCCCAGCTAGTCTTTATAATTTGGTGTGTATAAAGCCACTTAAGCGGCTATGTGAGTGCTTAGCCAAGCGTCTCGTGTATTTTGGCAGTATTAGTAAAACCGCAAACACTTGTAAATGTTTCCCATGAACCATGGTTAGTATAAGGTTATTTAGCTTAAGCACCGGCTACGTTAGCATTTTTTAATACTTTTGGTAGCTAGACAAAAGGATTGCACACTGAGGTCTGTTAACAATCAAACAACCCGTTTGTTTTTTTTTTTAATTTCTATATAGGTACTGTAAAAACAAATGATAACCCTTTTTTTAAGATTCAGACTCAATCCTTTTATCTCCAATGCCTTTGTTATATTCGAATTTACTATTTAGATACCGCGAACATAGTATTTGGGTCACCATTGTTGACCAAAATACTTTGTCTTAAGAGTGCTTATATATATACACAATGCAGCGATTATTGCAAGCAATCTCGCCTTAACTTGGCAATTATTGAGTAACGTTGGTTTTACGCAATATCTGGGTACATCATTATATTTCAAGCAGTTATTAATAAAGGTCAAAAACCTATATAAATAACTGCATATTACTGAAACAATTATTACGTAACGTTCCGCGAATAAGGTTTACTGTCGTAACTTATATAAATACCAATGACCGTAACATGCAAAAATCTATTTGAGATTAAATATGGATCTAAAGACTATTTCCCAAGCCGGTTAGTAATGATGAATGACAATAAGGTCACTAATATTGCACCGCTGGCGTCCGTCAGAAAAATGAGCATTCAAATATGGACCTAAACTCATATAGCGTAGGTGCTTTACAGTGTTGTTGCGTCAAGTTTGCTTACCGCGCATTATATGCGTATTTTATTTTAAATTGTTTCTACAGAGTACGAGTTTAAAGTACATATTCGAATGGTAATTTCTGTATCGTGCGGAAGCGATGAGTATTGACCTTAATGAGTAAATGCGAGTACCATATGAATGTTAGATACAAAATTAACAAACTGCGTACGTTTCGGAAGCCAGAGTTAGATAGCTCGCGTCTTCGTTACACTCTATGACTTCAAACGCTGGTGACAAAAGAAAAAAAAAATATACTCAGCAGTAGACATCAAAATGGAATTTCGTGACGTTCTTCTTTGTACCTGACAGTTATTTAGTAATGGAGATATGATACAATGTGGGTAAAGGTATAGAGTCCTTATCTTACCATTTCGCCCGTTTCGACCAATCTTTAGGTGTCCAATGCAAACATTTTGGGTCGATTCGAAGCATTCTCTTTTCCATTGCTTTTTCGTGTTGCTAGTAAGTAAAAAATAATTTTATTAGTAGAACACACGTTTAGTACAGCACTTTAAATGGTCATTGACATATCCTTACCTCATTGACAGATATTATGTATTGGCCTTTGTAGTAATTTATCAAGTTCAGGTTCTGTAGTGTGCTAATAACATCTTCTTTCTTTATACTGGTCAGCTCACATATTTCACTGAAAGGAAATCAGCGCCATTTTTTATTAGACTCGGTCGGACAGTAATTTTAAGCCGGATAGGTCAGATACCGGATAGTTACTAGATATCAGTTTCATTAACAGTGTATACCTATGTTTGTATTATGTTCATTAATTGTATACCTCGCTATATGCTAGATACTTATCTACGCAGCTATGTTATAAATGTAATCGTTGAGTTGACAGAAAGATGAAAAAAAAACCTACTTACTTAATGGTAATTATAGGTTTCTCGTTGTCTCCAACAGGTTTGATGTGTGTGAGAATATCCAATATAGTTTGTGCCCAGTAGCTTCTGTACGATAGCAGTCCCAAATCTGAGAGCGGCTTCTCAGGAGAACCCGTCTTGCCTTCAAACTTCGATAATTCATAACCTGTTGAGTTGAGTAAGTTCATATTGATAAATATAGAGTAGACTGGGTATGAAAAGACGTAATCTATTTAGTCCGTCAGTTAGATAATAAAATAACTATTGAACTCGTAATTTTATTTAAATAAGAAAAATCGTAATTAGATAAAGCGAATTAAAGTTCAGGAGTAGGGACTAATGACGTTATAAATAAATAAATTAATGTGGACAACGTCACATACATTGCTCTGAATCCAAAGTAAGTAGCTAAAGCACTTGTGTTGTGGAGTTCAGAGACAACGCAGGTACCACAAACACCCAGACCCGAGACAATGTAGAAAACTGGTTTCTACATTGACCCGTCCGGGGATCGAACCCAGGACCTCAGAGCTGGCGACACCTTGAAAACCGGTGGTTACGCCACTTGACCACGGAGGTCGTCAAAATGCGTTACGAAATGTACAAAATGACGGCGTCGGGCGACATTTCAAATCAATTTATTGTGACGTCAAAGTACGTTACCGATTCGATTTCTTCTAAAAATTGACTTTATAATATTTTATTATTGATTTCATATTATTTTTTAAACACAATCATAAGTAAAAATTTGTAATAAAATAAAACATCTACGTAAAGCAGTAGGTATGATAAATTTATTTATTATTAGAATTACGTTACTGGTGGTTTTTCAATACGAAGAAGGTCAAAATACATAGTTTATCAACTTGTGTAAAATATAATGAAAATACTTTATTTACACTGCCGCATTTTTATTCTTAACGGAAAAACCTAAAAAAAAAAATCAGACCTAGAGACATGTCTTTTTGCCATAGGCAGCGTTCATAAAGTATTGCATTTATTCGTCTACGGTTTCCTGTCAATTAATAATGAAATTCTTAAGAATGCATATTTCAAAAATTAAATAAATGGTTGAAACATATATAATGCAGTGACATTGAAGATATACTTACTAAATTCTATGAGTAGCTTCCCATAACCTTTCCTCTGGTATGGAGGTAGCGTCAGTATACAAGCGACATTGTAATCTTCCGTACTCTCCTTCTCTTTAGAAAAGTATCCTACTATGTGAAATCCTAAAAAAATAATGAAATAATTCAACACACATAAAAATAATTTATAACTTTTATTCGAGACTTCATAAAATATTAACTATTCGGGATAAGATATAAGCTTCTTGAAAAAATCAATTAAAGAAGTTCTTAATAACACAACGTATATATGTGCTATGCTTAAGGCGCTACTCGAATAATTATTTCGTTTGCGATTAGGCGGAGTCTAGCGAAATGGAGAGCCAATCCAGAAATGCAAGACAGAGATAATACTAACCGCTTGCTTACGGGACGGAAAGAGCTAAACATATGTCAAGATCGCGAAAGATTGTCTTAAAAATAATAACGTGAGCGAAAAAATAGAAAATCTCATATTAATCGAAATCTATTGGGTGAAATGAAAAATCAATCTACATTAATTTAGATATTATGATTTTGCATCAAATAGTGTGAAAAAATATTATTAAGTTGAATAGTTTGGTGGATTAGGCAAAAAATGTGTTTTAATACAGCTGATTTCAAAAAAAGAAAACTATCGAAGAAAGTTTCTTTAATCGTGTAACTGATCAACATTTATTTTGATCATATCCTCTTCTGTCTTGGAATCAAATTTCAAGTCAATATCTTTTAAAGTTGTTAAGTAAAAACTAAATTAAAATAGCTAAAAAAATGTGTTATTTTAAAAATAAACATTTACTCACATTCTAGATATACGAACAAGTATAGCATTAATTTTAGTAGCAAACAATGTAACATACAATAGCTCTCACCTCTAGCGTCGAATTCCGTCATAACATAAAACAAGAAGGGATCAGTGTCGTAGTACAGTGTCTTGTGGTCCAGAAACAATTTGGCTAGTAAGCAGAGGTTTTGTGCGTAACATTTGTTCTTTCGTCCGTCTATCTCGAAGAAAGAAATGCTGCCTTTGCGGTAGATCTCGTTGCCCGGTGGGTGTTTTAGTTTGCATTTAATCTGGAATTGTAATATGTATGGTCATTGTCGATGTCTTCCTTGAGAATAAGAAAGAAGTGGCGCAGTGGCAAAGAATGGAGGAAGGCCTTTGCCCAGCAGTGGGACAGCACAGGCTGATAATAATAATAAATGGGGTCAATCGGGAAAACATATAAGTTTTGAGTATCGTCATGCAATGCACTACCGCCAGCACCCTCCAGATCGTGATGCACAACAACGACTGAGCTATCCAAGGGGCGACTCTTTTGTCAGGACGTTTTAAAAAAACATTGAACACGCAAAGAAGATGGGAGTGAGTGTACCAAAAAAGCCAACACATTTTTTTTATAATAAAACTGAATTTTAAAATTTTAATTCTATATCGCGAATTAAGTGTATAAAATTTTAATGATGTTAACAATAGGTAGGCTCTTGGAACTTAGTTGCCTGTATTGCAATTTATTATTAAAAGATTTTTTTTGTTGTTATTTTATTGCTATTTTCATTAGAAAATTTATTAAGTTTTTTTGTCACTATTCGTAATTTCAGTAATAAGATACCAGTTACGCTAGAAAATGTACTTACCAGGTGTCTTTCTAGGCACTTTTTACTTTTTCTGTATTTCAGACAAAATTCACAGATGTAAATACAAGGTAGGTTCACCATTTCCTGAAAATTAAAGTATAAATACATTATATTTGTGCAAAAACAATGGAAATTGTAGTTACTATGAAACTACTACCTATTTCAGATTTTAAGAAAATAATTAGTACAAGATTACCTACACATGTGGGGGGTACTAAGAAGCCCCGCTGGAGTCAAGTAGAGAATGCGCTTGCGATCCCGTGACTTCGGTCAAGGGGAGAAACGGAACCGGGGTGTATTTAATCCATCAGCCCGAGCCCGAAAAAAAATCAAAATGTCCAAAGAGACAATTATTTTGAAGTTTACTGACCTGTGGGTAAGGCGCGAAGTACCAGGGTCGTATCCGGTTCCTGCCCAGCTCAATCATCTCGATGTTCTTCATCCTGGTGACCAGGTCATCATGACCATGAGCCACCATGCTGCCCGACTGTCGCGGCCGCGCCGTCGGCGTCGCCGTACCGCTGACCGTGGTCTCACTGCTTTCAGTCTCAACAGACGGAACGGGTTCCGCCTGAAAAGTTTTAGAACTTTTGGGTTCCTGTAAGAAATTTCTTTTTATTTGACTATGTGGCCCCAGTACAAAAGAATTTTTTATCAAGTATAAGCATGTTTTCAAGCACCGATCAACCGTTGTACAGTTTCTTCTACACAAAAAAAAAAGTTAAAGAAACGGTTTTGTGCACTTTAACAGTTTTATGTTTACTTAAAAATATTAATAGGTATAGGAGGTAAAGTGTAATACTAAAAAGTTTGGATGAGAATTTAAAATGTGTAGTTGTTGTTCACCTATTCATTCAAATTAAGTATCTAACTAATTAAACCGTTTACAAACATAATTTTCTACAAAACATACTTCATTATCGATGGACGGTGCTTTTCGTTTTCTGTTCATTTTCTTCTGTAAGGCGGCGGCCAGCACGGCGCCTCCGTTGACAAGGGACGCCGAGTCATTGCCAAGCGTTGGGCTTGCGGGCCGCGACACCAACTGCCTGGGCTCCCCAGCAACAACACCTTACATCAAAGTAAGACATCCAGTGAGAAGTATGAAAAGGTTTTGGATTAACGAAATGTGAATTACGATAAATATTAATGTGTGTTAATGTTTCGATAATAGATTAAATATTTGGAAATAATAGCAATTTAAACATTAAAGATTTATGTATGGTTTATTTACAAGGTTTTAAAGTATGGCAGCCCAGCTTAAGCAGGTTCGAAAAACTTATACCAAACATAATGAAATATACTTTTACCTTATTCCAGCATGCTTTGGTTCAAATCCACATGTATTCATTGGACGGAAGCTATGTGTAGCTATCAATACATCAGATTCAAGCTCTTACATACATACCTACCGCAGCAATAAAAACATGTACAACATAAATAATATAGACTATCAGACCGAACATCAATCATAAGTTCATCTAGGAATACATTAGATAGGTATATAAATATATAATATATATGAATGAGCAATGTTAATATATTGGGAATAAAAATATTGCATAAATGTAACACAAAGCACACAAACAATTATACCATAAATTGTATATGTAACATACCAAGTGCAGTTTTTGGCGTGGAACCATTGTGTGCAATAAAATGAGCTTTTTCATGGACTTTAGGTTGGGGTGGCTGTGTTTGTTGAATTGGTTGGCTCACAATAGTGGGTCTACTCGGAATCGTACTAGACTTCTGACTTTCGTTGCAGACAGTATCATCTGCAGACAAAATGTTATCATTTAATTGCCAATTGTGGTGGTGATGTGTTATTATGATGGTAAATTGGGTTTTATGTCGAGCAGCAAGAATTTTAATGTATAATAGCATTATTATACACTATGTAGTGTTTTGAACGAAATACTTTATCTAAAAAAAACTTTTTGGGGCTCCGTCTACTCCACCTACAAAGGAATATAGGAACCTGTATAGGATCACTTTGTTGTCTGTCTGACTGTCTATATGAAGGTTTTTCTTTTAACGTGTGATGGTATCAAGTTGAAATTAATATTAAATACAAAAGCAATCAAAAATTATGTTGTTTATTCCATAAATTTCCGAGGAACTCAATACCTACATAGGGAGACCCAGACTCTCAAAATTCGGCATGATGCTAGTTTTAACATCACAAGTAAAGAGAAAAATGCAGTTTTGTTACATAAAAAATTCAATTTTGCGTTTACATATAGTAACTACAAACATATTTACAATTGGATTTTTAATTGATGAATGAGAGAGCATTTTTTCAACGATAGCGATAAGTTTTTTTTGTGGAGAATTAACTGTGACAATGAGCAAAATGTGTATGGAACCCTCGATGCGCGAATCAGACTCGTACTTGTCAGGTTTTTAAATTAAAATAAATATTTATTATCAATGAGACTTGTGTTAATTGCTGAATATATTATTAAACATTAATTGTACCAAGAGTCGTTCAACTATATTCTTATTCAGCATAATTTTCATTTCTACAAAATGATCTTTAACTTATTTAACTATACTGGAATAAAATTAGTTTTCATTTATTTTTGGGTTTTATACAATTTCTTAAAACAATATTATACTTTGATTTCTTACTAATATTATAAACCCGAAAGTTTGTAAGGATGTATTGATGTATGTATAGGTTTATTACTCTTTCAAGTAAAAACTACTGAATGGACTTTAATGAAGTTTTACAATAATATAGCTTATACATCAGAATAACACATAGGCTATAATTTATAAAGATATTGTGTGAATTCTCCAAAATATAACGATAAGTGTCAAGTATATGAACCATTTGTAGTCAAAAGGCTAGTAAAAAATGAAATTTGTGATGAACATAAAATAATCTGGCAATTATTGGTATAACATGGAGATAAGGTTTTGTTCTGTCATGTTTTTAAAAAATTAATTTGTATGATAGAATCACAGACCAGAATAAAGGGTAGACAGAGCATATGCAAACAAAAGAGTTTCATGACAGGCCTTTTTAAAACTTCAATAAGAAATAAAATTTGCAATCAGATTTGCTAGCAGTTAGGCCATCTACCCTAAAGCAGTTTTGTTTATGAAGTGTTTAATTTCATCTACTATACATAAATTTTTTCTGATCTTAAAATAACCAAAAATTCTTCAAAGATTTTTAACATCCCTTATTCAATGATAATGATGAACCAGTACAAATAAAATAAATTTCAAGTGTTTTAATCAACTCCATGAGCTCGATCTGCTGTTCACCATTTACAAAATTTGAATATATAAAATATACTCACTAATGAAACTTGGCATCATTCCACCGCCAGAACCGATGTGTGCCTTCTTTGGTGTGGTTGTACCTCCCGTTGAGACACCATCCCGTCTTGGGAACTGTACCTTTCTTGTGTCCAGCCATGATTCTCCAACCCACTCATCTAGGCGCTTGTTAACTAGAATTTCAAATAAAATACAAACTTTTATTCTAAAATAACACATCCAGTATCTTTACTAATTAAAATGTCGGATATGTTTTACAACGCTGAAGATTTTATTAAAATCTTCTGAATAGTTACTCATAATATGAAATAATTTCTAATACACACAGATTATAATCAATTGCTGAAACAATTTAATTGTGTGCAGCCCAATAAACATGATAATACAACCATAGTCCATATGAATTATTATTAGATGCCAATCAAATGTATATTAAGACCTACAAATGTAAGGACAATATTAGGTGCAAAATATTTAAATAAAAGCATCTTGCTGAGAGATTTGCTCATAAATATAGGTTGTAGAGGACTTTTGATGTTTCTCAACATTTATGTGTTTATAACAACAAAACATTTATCAATGCAGAACATCCTCATGCCTCAAAATGCACACTTACAGTCAACATAATGAACGTAATATCCTCTTTGGCCACGAATTTCTTTGATACTTATAATTTCAGCTAACGGCCAGTCGTCTCCGCCTTGCATTCGTACTGGTAAGCGACATCCTTCGACAAGAGATGCCTGAAACGGTACCACAACTAGTAACACAGTCATCACATTTTATCGATCATATTACTTTCCCGGTTAGAGATATTACCGCAGAATCACAAAATGTGGTCAGCTCATCTTCTGTGTCGTTCATTTTCCAGAAAAACTTAAATTAATTTCTAGAAAATATTAACTTGTTTCTAAACTGTCAGTGTCAAAATGACGAGTGTGATTATTGTGTGACTGTGTGAGTTTGAAACGCCATTTTGAATTATCCATACCTCGAATATTGTGATATCTCAAGCTTATAAGACTCACTTTGTACGTAGACAGGGGAACTAATTGTATTAAACTATTCTATTATATTTTTTTTATTTATTAAACAGTAATAAAAATCTATATTTAAATTAATATTAATCCCGATTTCTCTTGGTCAGTCTTAGGGTCATGTCATTACTTTCATTTAAATGACTGTACCTCAGATACCCAGCTAGACGGGACATAAAGTACATTGTAGCGGGACTGCACCAAATTAGACCAAATCGGATTTTTTTTCTTTTGCTTTGTTCCTTATTGTAAGGACGAGGTTTTTATATCATAGGTACTTCATAAAAATAATTATCCGATTTGGTGCTATCGTTTGGAAGTTATGCGAGTACATACATTTTGGAGATTCATTTTTATATAATTATATAGAAGATAGATAAATAAGTATAGATTAGAGGCATGCCTAGTATTATGGGGGCCTCAATCACAGTACACTTATACGTGCCCTAGCGAGGCCTGGACCCTTATTGGAGAGAGTACATTAGATTAGGTACTTAATCTAAGCCTCAACCACTGTTTAAAATTCAAATAGGTACAAACAACAGAGAGTACAGTAATATAAAGCCGGGTCTACTGCTCTAAATTCTAACGTAAATTAAGGGTATGGTTTAAACCTAAGTATTCTGGTTTTGCCGAATAAAAACTGTCGATCACGATACTCCATAGATATAGGACATTATACTCTCGATTGGGTTTTCGATTAGAGTGAAAGAAAACTCCCGCTCTTAACAGAACTTTGCTGTGTTAGAAAGAGAGAGAGAGAGAATGATGCTGACAATAGGTAGGACCCATATATATAAAAGTACTCTGTGGGTAGGACCTACAGTAGGACTATGGAGGGTAGAGGTAAGGAGCACTCTCTCTGTATATTAAAAGTGTCCATAAAGTCATGTGGAATTATGGTGGCGCTGCCGTCAGCTGATGACGGCATTTGAAAGAAAATATTATTTATTTATTATATTAATTTAAATATTATTTTTATAAACTACTCTATTCAGTACAACTACTTCTGTACTTTACTATTTCCCTTTGGCATACTTCACTTCATCAATAATCGCCAAATTCACATCGAATCATCAGTGGTCATCAGCGCCTTTTTAGTTGGTTTTGGAACTATAATCTAACAGCTTATCATGGACACTTTTGAAAGTGAAGCCCCATATGAGAGAGTGCTCCTTACCTCTACCCTCCATAAGTAGGACCAAACACCACAGAGCCACAGAGTACCTACGTTTCCTAAGCCAAACACGTATTTGCTAGCGGCCACAGAGTACTTTTATATATATGGCTAGCGGCCCTTACCGGCCACGATAACTGTCTATGCAAGCGTTTGGGCTATTATTTATGTGAAATATTGTGATAACTTGTGATTATTTAAATAATATAAATACGATGGTTTCTTGTCCAGTACTAGGATCTGACCACAGAACAAAGAGCTGACTGTACAGGATTACTTGTTTCACCAGTAAGTTTACAAGTTGCTTACATCGCTATTTTTGCAAGACCAATTCACAAATGAGCCGGTTTTAGGCAAAATATGACAAGAAAATTGTTTTATTTGTTACTTATATGAATTATTCGCGTATCTAAAACCAACTCATTTGAGGAAAAACAAATAAATAAATACGAGGGCCACTAATATTCTAACCACACTATTTAGTGATGTGATGGCTTGGCTTTTCTTTATATCGACATTCCTCAATACTTTATTGCATTCCAGCATTGTTATTAATAAATTTATAATCAAAAAAACATTTTACCTACAAGTAATATTACAAAATAGAAAAAAAACATTGAAAACTTGGAGGAAGATTTGAAACATGTTGAAATATTTACTATAGGTAGTATTTTCCATTTATCCAACCTAACAGTAGGTACTCATATTGTTTGCAGATTTCATCTAAATCCGGTAATAGAGAAAAGTGGTTGTGAATGCTACATAGACCAAATTGGACCCCGCACAAATATTCAACAGTATGCAGCAAACATTTTGATGCACACTGCTTTTCAGTCGCTATAGTAAAATTGATCATTGAGAAGTTTTTTAACATAAGACTCAAATATGAACACAAGTTGCGAAATATTTATAAAGATAGCATTCGACAATTTTATAACAAACTAATTACTTTTAAAAGTACATAAAAATGTCTATGTTCTTTGTATAATGTATTTGATTAATAAATCACAATTTTGTAAGTTGTTTGTTATTTTATTTCATTACCTATGTATTGATGTTTACCTATATGACCGCTCACTCAGTGGCATTGCGTGGGATATAATGAAAAGGGTCGCTCGAGGATCCAAATGCTAAAAGAAAGATAGACAAAGTTACTTTCGCATTTATAATAATATTATGATAGATATGTTCTCAAAATGATATGTTCTGTCGACAGACAACGCTATACATGCACACACATTTTAGGTACACATAGGTCGACGGTTTTTGGTCTCGTTTGATAGTTGTCATTGCCAATCTAGAGTATATTCCGACATCTATGGCACACCTAATTTATGTTTTCTAACAATTTTGACGGGCCTGTTGGTGTAGTGGTTAGTGACCCTGACTACTAAACTAGAGGTCGTGGGTTCGATTCCCACCCAGGACGAATCTTTGTGTGATGAGCACGATCATTTGTTCTGTGTCTGGGTGTAATTTATCTATAATATGTATGTATTTAGAAATATATAAGTATGTTTATCAGTTGTCTGGTTGCCATAGCACAGGCTCTGCCTAGTTTGGGATCAGATGACCGTGTGTGAGATGTCTCAAGATATTATTATAATTAAATGTAATTTTAGAATTTTGGCTAGCAGACACAGCTTTACAGGGACAAACAAACACCCAAATAATAAGAATACATTTCTTTGTAATTAAAAATAAAATTAAACTAAATAAACTAATAATAAATTTAATTGTAACAAGCATTAACGATAATGTTCAGTGGTCTCCAAACTAAGTATTACTTGTATCTTGGAGACCAGAGTTGCGGTAATGTTATACAAAGTTATATTAATTACTACCCTTCCCTACCCTACCCTACCCTACTTACCCTACCTACCCTACCCAACCTACCCTACCAATTTTTTTGTTTTTGAATTTTCCCTGTATTCTAGCGAACAAAACAAAAAAAGAATTATTCAAATCGGTCCAGCCGTTCTCGAGTTTTAGCGAGACTAACGAACAGCAATTCATTTTTATATATAAGTTGTGAAGATAAGATCAAGGTCTTTATTTATATTTTTTTGTGTGTGTGTGTGTGTACGTGAATGGGCGTGTCAGGAGATAATAGTTTCAGTATCGTCATATTTTAGGGTGAAAAGATAAGTCTTACACTTCTTTTACATTCATATTTAGTGAGGGATTTGATATTACATTGCTTACTGATATTATTGTAAATTTTTATTAGTGGGCATGCTGGAAATCTTCTTGATAATAGACTCTGACGCAGGGACCGGTACATGCATAATTTTCTTAGCAATAAAATTTTTGTAATCTAGTCTATCTTTTAAAGTCTGATGAACGTGTAAGTGGCATTAAGAATAAATAACAGATCTGTAGGATATCTAAATGGTTTTCTTAGTGTTACCTTAATTACGGCCCTTTGCGCTCTTTCTACTTCAATTATTATACTTTTCCCGGCTGCACCTGGGAACAGAGATTGCATACTCTAGGACAGATTGGCATAGACCTAGGTATATTGTGCGTAGGATGACCACAGGGGTGCAATCGCGATTTTTTAAAATTATATAAATTAGTTTTCTAATGCAGATAATATGTGCATATGTGTTTTAAATGAAAGTTTTTCGTCTATTGTAGTCCTAAATAGTTCATTGAATGAGTACTTTCTATTGTAAAACATGTGCAGTTTATAAGCTGCGAGTCATTTGAGTGGTGTGTGTGAAACTTTAGGGTGAGTGATTGAGGCGGGCTTGATTTTGCTGTTTTGTAAAAGGTAATGTAGGTACTTCGTTTTTTTTCAAGCGTTAGTAGGTTTCTATCGATTTCTTTAGCAACAGTAACCAATCTATTCCCTACAAGACCGTAGACTTGGTCCCATGTTGTTGAATGGAATAAGATGTTAGTACCTATGTCATTTTGGATCCCAAGGGAGTGTGAAACTACGTTTAGTAAACGAATTTTTTTTTTGAAGTCGGTCTATTTTGTACCTACCTAGGTACTATAAAAATATAACCTATTTCTTAATTTTCAGTTAGTTTAAATTATTTAAGTAAACCTATATTTAATTTTTACTTTGTAATTTTTAGTTTTAAATTCAGTCTCGACTAAGTAGGCGCTTTAGGAGCCGTCCGTGGTTACAGGACTCTCCGTCCGTGGTTATGGTTTTTGCACTGATTTAAATAGATTTATCAGTGTAAAGATATCTGATAGCTTGATAAATGGGTTTGAAAGATAAACACTAAGTACAGATAATGACAGTATCTTGTAAAGTCCGATCAGTAAGCACCTATCCGGCTGCAATTAATCCTAGTAATTAGGGAAAACCCGCACAAGCAGGATTAGCATTGAGTTTATAATCGTTATCTATAGTACCTACATAGTATACCTAGGTACCTACGTAGCTGGGTTGCATCATGTTTTAGTAGGTAGGTACCTCTAAGAAGAAAAAAATATTTTTTGAGGTTCTTTAACGTACCTGCGTACTGCGTAATGAACTGCTTTATGATTACATTTTTGTCCATCTGTCTGATCACGGAATAGATAAATAAGGTGTCTGATGTTGCACCAATACCGATTTCTTAGGTGTTTTGAAACATCGGGTTGAATTATTAGGTGTTTATTTTCGTAATACATATGAAAGGCCTGTATGACGAACCATTCGTACTTAAGTTAGTACCTAATTCGTAGTTAAATGTTGAAAGGTTCAAGCGTATTTTTTTTTATTATGATTACTACTTAGCCTCTACGGTCTACCCCGTGTTCACGAATTGAGTGTGGGATCTGTATTTTATATATATATGAGTAAGGTATCTCCTATGAGGAGCCTAAACCGCTGATCGTAGTGAACTGAAACTTGGAGGGCAAGTTCTTTGTCAAGTATGATGTAGGCAGCGGATTCAGAAAAGTTAAAATTTAGTAAGAAATACTGGTCAGTGCTTTTGATTTTATTACATTTTACTTACATTTTATTTTAACACGTGTTTGAAAACTCAATTCGATTTTATTCAAAAAACGGTGAACTCACATAAAACGCATAAAACCTTGGTGAAATGCAATATTCTTTAAAATTGGAATGTCAAAAACCATTTTCGACTTTTACGCGGATGATGTCGCGGGCAAAGGCTAGTTTATTATAAAAACGAATAAAACCGAATCTATCTTACATGGCTTTGGAGTCTTAGTTTACCATGCCAGGTTGATAATAATATTAATAATATTATATTTTACCAAATAAATAAATAAATAAAAAAAAATCCCTTGCTATGGATATGCATATGTAGACTATTGACCAAAATAAAATACCGAGTACATTAAATTAATCTATTTAATAAGCTATATTATCCTTGTCTTGATAATTAATTTACTTATAAATATCATAGCATTAGTATCATTCGTTATGAATAATATTAATGATATGATATTCCCATATCATTTTTATCGTACATATGATAGTGAAAAATTAATAACCGGACCTAATAATCTTACATTCGAGTTTCAAACACGAAGAAACGCATTGTGTTTTGAAAGTGTCAAACCAAAATGTTTTAAGCCTTTTTAGCCACTTTTAAACCGTAAACCTACCTATTCCTAGAGAAGAACCTTAAAGAAACACAGAAATTTAAAAAAAAAAAATAGTTGGTGTATAAAATATTTCAGAAATACAATAATTATAAATATGCGATAACAACGCAAGAGAATAAAAATCGAGGGAAACAAACGAATGAAATTAATTAATTAAATAATTTTTTGACACATTGCATAGGTACCTACAATGCGATTGTCTGGGATGTAAAATGCAATATCAATATCTATAATATCTATCTATATTATTGTAGTCCTAATCCAAATCTCTAGCAGGAATGTCAAACCATATCAAAAGGCTTCTACGAATACTGACTAGGTATGTGGAAGGTAAACAAGATGATCAAGCAGACCGCCAGGGAGGCCACATTTGCAGATGGCTCTAATTCCACGCGCTCTTATACTGTAAATAGTCTCTAACTTTATAACTGTAAGCATTTTTTATTGCTGTTTATTTCAGGCACGTAGTTAATTTTTTTGGTAGGTAAACAAGAATGGCAGCGTCACCGTCGCTAAATTTTAAAAGTCCATGACCATGTACGAAATTATGCACATTTTAAAGAACGATTTAAGTAGGTATTCAGAATATCTTGAAAAAACCCAAAATAAAAAATGATTACTTACACAATTCCAATTAATAAATAAGATAAATTAATAATATAATATAGAAATAAACATAATTGTATCGAGATAGAACCATGTGTTTAGAGAAAAGTGTAGCACAAAGGAACATGTACTAATAATGACTGAAAAAGGACAACTGGGGTCCTAACGCACTCTCCTTATGTTATAGACACATAGGTATTAGATAATCAGTTAATGCGTGCATGTCCAATTTTAATAAAGCTACCAATATGAGAAGTCTGTAGGTGTAGGTGCTGCTCCACAGCGGCGCACGCTGTGCACAATGTCCACGCCCACGTTAGCTACGTGTGTCCGCTTGTCAGCCATCGTGGGTTGACGTACCACTTCTAATAAAATTCGCAGCCACCAACGACCACGTAATACACAAGCAAATGCAAGGACTATGGATGCGAAATGTGCACTCTAAAGCGCTACGCGATATTCGGTCTCTCCCTCTTATTAAGAACATGCGTAGTGCAATAAGAGTAAGTTAGTTAGTCAGACTAATTAAACAGCAAAAGTGTGTTTGGTTTCTTGTCCCTCTAACGCACTAGCGGTTAACCGCCTTCAGCGACCCATGTATTAGTCTGACTCTTTTATGATTTTTATTTCTAATAATAATAATAATAAATCAGATTCATTTTTCAAATCATCGTCGAAAGAACTATCTAAAAAACTACATGCTATTTAGAATTCTTACTATTTACTAAGTAATACGTCTGTTCTAAAAGCGAATGTACCAGAACCCTCTTGTTTGTATACATATATCATTGACCGAGAACCGACTTCTTTTTGAACTGATTTCAAAATTCTTGGCCCGCGTGTGCAGCGTGCACAGCGTTGAGCAGCGTGGGTGACATATCCGATAGGTACACGCGTGTACCAATGACGTAATTTCATGCGTAGCGAGTCTGTGGCTAACAGTTTGATGTTATCACTACCATTTTCATACAAAGCGAAGCTTGACACACGTGCGTAGCCTCTCCGTGCGCCGCAGTGGAGCGGCCTCTCTCTTTTCACAGCACTATGTCATACGGCATTCTGCTATGGGGCTCTGCAGCCCCCCCCTTACAAAAACTATCGTTCGTGCAAACTACTGCATGGGCCCTTGCAAGTCTCTAAGGGATACATTAAAAGTATAAATATTCTCACGCTGCCATCTCTTTACATCTTGGAAAATATTATGTAGGTATCTACATACGTAAAAATCTAATATGTTTAGTAATAATAGTGATCACCTCAATATAAATGGAAGACATAAAAATAAACTAGTAATCCTACGATTTAGACTAACTAAAACAAGTAATAAACCTTTTCTAGGGAATTTATTCGTTTTTATAATACATAATAGGAATCGAACTCATCTCAACATCTCCGCCTGGGCCTACCCCGACGTCGTGTGTGTTTTTTAAATTCAAATACAAATTCAAAGTCTTTATTGCGAACTAAGTGTAGGTACAGATTTTTAGATGTAATATGTATGTTAATGTATGTTAATAATATTATAAAAAATAACGTTTAGTAAAAAACACATAAATAAATATACCATTAATTATTTCTTGTCCAAGGGCCATAATAGATCAACAAAAGAAAAAGTCTGTACCACGTAGGTATAATAATTTTAATAATGTATTAGGGCCGGCGCACAGGCCGAGCGCAGAGCAGAGCATTTTGAACTGTCTATTATCGAAATAATATCCAAAATGTTAATTTCCTAAAGAACATCGAAGCGACTGCGTGCTAAAGGCGCGTTTAAGCAATAAAAATATGTCCTTAAATTATAAAAACTTAGATTGAGCCGGGAGGGCTGGATCTAAGTTGCTGTTTTTGCCTTATTAAGATTGTTAGCAACGCACTAAGTCGAGGTCCGAACCCCACAGGGGGTGCCCTTAGTGAACGTTGCTGACGTAGTTAGTTTTTCTATTGCTCTGGCTGGAGGCCCTTCAGGTTCTCGCCAAAAGTCCGGTGAAGCAGTCAAAGCCTGCGCTCAGGCTAAGTACGTAAATCTCATCCAAAAAAAAAAAGGTGGCGCGTTTAAAAAACTTTGCGGACATACTCTGCGCTGCGCTCCTCCATATGTTTGCCGGCCCTTAAAGAGTTTGTATTTGATTTTGATTTTCAAGAGTAGGTAAATCTAATAACTTGATGATTAATAAGTTTAGTAGCGTTCTTTCTTTATATATCAAAGGGTTATAACAAAACAATATAATTTTGGTGGATTTGGTTCCCTTTTATAGATCTACAAAATAGTCCGCAATGGAATGTCTATCACTTAAGGAAAGCTTATTATACCAATTTTAATTTTGACAAATAATGGTTGCAATAAAATAGTTCTAATTGAAGAGCTATATAAATAGAGACGATATTAATCCTTATCAAGTTAAACACGTTAGGTACAATGAACATTTTATGCACAATATTGCACTATACCCTTTACACTATGCAATTTAAATCAATATCTTAGAAGTTATCGCAACTTTAAAACTAACGCGCGAATAAAAAATTCAAGCGACCGTTCGTCGGGGCATGCTCAACGTAACAGGCTGATACCTGAGACATAACGATTGAAAATAAATACCGGACAAGAGCGAGTCTAAATCGCGCACCGAGGGTTCCGTCCTCATTTTGCTGTTCGTTATAGTTAATTCTCCAAAAACAAACATAAATGTGCGGTTGAAAAAGCTAAGGTGGGATTAAAAAACGATAGAGTTTGAGGTAATGCAAACAAGTACAATCTCGTATATAAAATGAAGTTGAAATTACATATTACTTTTTTATATACATAACTTTTTGTTATATCAAACAAAACTAACACTTTTCAACGGGTATGTCATACCCGTTGAAAAGATTTGACACAAAACTTACTATGTCCCATGCGACAGAAAACACCACACACACATTTATTCTTTTATCAAGACCAGTTCATAAATGCGTCTCTCGTCCTTAAAATTATCCCTCGAAAAACTTAATTAAAAACCAAAAAACATGTCCTTGCATACCGAAAATGTAACGATTCGAGTTGTCAAACCAAAGCAAGATAATAGTTCTTCCAGTTAGTTTGAACTTTTGTCTTCATACCCATAAAAATACACAGAAAATTACTGTGTAAACGGTTTTGAGGGGTGTTGTGGGAGTACCTAAGGTTTGTTGTAAAATACTTAATAAATAAATAAAATTACTATTAGAGAGAGGTTTTTTTATTGAATCATAATTTATTTATCAAACTGCTTAATTAGATTCCTAATGATAATAAGGAATTATGTCTTAATTATCCATAATTATGATAAATTTAGTGAATTGCACTTAAAAATGACATTTCAGCTATCAAAAATTATCAGTGCCACTAAGTATAAATAGCCATAACGCGAGTCTTAAAACTAACTACAGGTTTATTTCCCGTAAAATGAAGTTGGCTCTGGCTTTATTGGCTCTGACCGCGGTCACATCCGCGAGGAACATCAACCTCGAAGATGTCATCGATCTTGAGGACAACACTGCGTACGGTTACTTGACTAAAATCGGCCAGCCGTCATTGGAGAGGATTCGTAAATTTGAAGAGGAGGAGGGCACCCAGACCAGAATCGTCGGTGGCTCCACAGCTTCCCTTGGACAGTTCCCTTACCAGGTATGAGTTTATTTTGTTGCGCACATTAAACTCTGAGTTATTTGTCTAATACTATTATAGACAAAGATGCGGGGGCAGCTAGTTACTTATGTATTAAAATGATAAAATACTAGCTTGTCCTGTCCTAGCTATATGAATATTCAATTGGAATTGCAAAATTTGTATTTTTTTTTCTTACAATTAAATTTATATTGAATGTATATAAAAAAAAACGGTTGACTGGTCAATTCACATTAATTAAACGCGCAAAAATTAAAATAGTCGTTAAGTTTAGTTTTCTGAAATTATCCAGTTTTCTGCGAATTTCTCATTTTTTTCTTTCCGTAAGAACCTTCTACAAAATATTAGAAAACTTAAAAAATAGATTAATAAAATCGGTGAAGTCTTTTTCAAGTTATTGCGTGACCAAGGGAAATAAGGATTCATTTATATATATAAAGATTAACCGAGATGCTTTTATGCAGGCTGGACTTATCGCTACATTCTCTGGCGGCCAAGGTGTCTGCGGTGGTTCTCTGATTAACAATAGGCGAGTTGTAACTGCCGCCCATTGCTGGTTTGATGGTCAAAACCGGGCTACTTCGTTTACAGTTGTTCTTGGATCAATTCGTCTGTTCTCTGGTGGCACCAGGATGAACACAAATGCCGTGACCATGCACGGTAGCTGGAACCCCAACATCATTCGTAATGATATTGCCATGATCAACATGCCGTCCAATGTAGGGTTTACACGTAAGTAATTATTTTACACATTCTTAAAATCTTTTTTTTCTTTCCCAATACAGCGTTACCTAAACCTGAAGCGTTAAAATAAAATATTCATCCCGCAATCATCATTTTATTAATAACTAGCTGTCCCCCGCGACTTTGTTCGCGTGTTTAAGTTTCAACGGTTTTTCATTTTTGCAACATTTTTCATTTATGCTCCGCTCCTATTGGTCGTAGCGTGATTTTAGATAGCCTATAGCCTTCCTCAATAAACGGACTATCCAATACAAAAAGAATTTTTCAATTCGAACCAGTAATTCCTGAGATTAGCGCGTCCAAACAAACAAACAAACAAACTCTTCAGCTTTATAATATAAGTATAGATTATTTTATTGTTTCATTTATACAAATGCAAGATTCCTCACGGCATACGAATTTTTATGTTCCTAATGTCCTTCTTTGTTTACAGACCACATCGCAGCTATTGCACTTCCTTCTGGTTCTCAGGTTAACGAGAACTTTGCAGGAACAACTGCCGTTGCATCTGGATTTGGTCTTACCAGGGACGGTAAATAAATAATATTTGAGTTTTAATATTAACTGCGGTGTTTATGTTATTTTATTTTGTAAGACTAACCGTATTTTTCTTTCCGTAGGTGGTAGCATTTCCAATAGCCAGGCCCTGAGCCACGTCAACTTGCCAGTGATCACCAACGCTGTGTGCAGTACCTCATTCCCTCTGTTGATCCACTCGTCCAACATTTGCACCAGCGGCGCCAACGGCAGAAGCACTTGCCAGGGTGACTCCGGTGGTCCCCTTGCGATTACCAGAAACAACCGTCCTCTTTTGGTTAGTAATTTATTATATTTGTCGAAGTTCATTCTGCTTGAACTCTCTCATTGACTTTGAAGATTCAAGGGTATTTGATTTATTTCAGAAACATGAATATTTATGATGTTCAAACCAACTTAGATTAGATATATGTACAGAATAAATAACTAAATTAGGTTTTTAGATTCATACCATAAGTAGCCAACTTGATATTAAGAAACATTCCTATGTAAATCTAAACTCGCATATCTACGTTTATATTTTTTTATTTCTACAGATTGGTATTACGTCCTTCGGATCTGCCCGTGGTTGCCAGGTCGGATCCCCTGCCGCCTTCGCTAGAGTGACCTCATTCATCAGCTGGATTAACTCTCGCTTATAAATTGCTGTAAAAATACCTATTAATTGAAAATGTAACGACTGTTGGTCTAAAATAAATATGAATTCTGATTAAATGAGCTTGTTTATTTACCTAATGTAATAATATAAAATCACGCCCACAAACCTACAGTCTAAATAGCTTAGACTTCTCTATAACTACTTAAATAGAATAAAATTCGGTACCCTATGCACCAGGTAATAAACTATCTATTAGTTACTACCTGGCGCATAGGCTACTTTTCATCATCATCATCATCATCATTACCATTTTTCATCAAAATACAGGGGAAGCGCAAGGCGCAGATTCTGTGGTATTTACTTTAAAACAATTTAATGTTTTCTTAACAATGTTGGGAGATACATGAATAAATTAGAATTTGGTATCGAATCTGCTATTCACCATTTTTTAAGTAACGCTAAAGATTTCGTTACCAACTACTTATAGCTTTGGCAGAACATTTATGTCATATATTAAGCTTTTATTCTTTCAAGAAAATATTTTTAAATTTCGCTACATCTTGTCTAGATTTATTGCGGGTTCGCTGTTGCCGCTCGTCGCGAACATGTGCAACACTAGCACTTTTAGACGTGGGTAAAAAAAATTGGAATAATTTTATTTGGCGTAGGTACGTTACAAGCCTAAAGCATGTAAACAAAATACTCGTGTACTCGGTGGCGTCAAATCGGTTTATGGACCGACGCCGCCGAACACCGACGCCAATTAGAATCAGCATAACATGGCGTCATCATTGCCACGTCACGGATCCAGCGCCGCTAAAATTGATACGAATGACGAATCGATAAAAAAAAATCGGTTTGTATTCTGAAAACTGGTAATTGATTTCGGTCTGGGAACTTTCAATAAACCTTCTCATACTTTACATAAGTTACGTAAGTCCTCAATACTCAATGTTTATAAAATTACTTAATGTACACAAATTATTACATTATTATACATGATGAAAGTAAATTATTTCTAAACGACCACAAATTTAATACGTTCCGCAGTTAATAAAATAAATACTTTTAATTATGCATTACCTTTGCATTAACAGGGATATAGAAATCAAAAAAAAAACCTGGGGTAGTCTGAAGTAAAATATTGGATACGTGATTTATCTTTTTGTAGTTCATTGGAATAAAATGTGGCATGAAGCCGCAGAATGCACATGCATGCTTCACATTTTGTACCAAATGATAACGTAGCGAGCCCCTACCAACTTTAATTCGCTTTATCTAAGTGGATATTTCTTAATTCGACAAAGCAAAAAATACGTGTCTTATAGTTTTGTATTATCTAACTAATGGACTAAATACATGTTTACTCTTAGTACCCGTCTTCATCCGTCACTTTACTTTAAATAGATGTACCTAAGTTTCAGAAAGCAATCATTTTTTGTTTTTCATTATTTTATTAAGTATTACAGATTAATGTGATGATAAGATTTGCGATTACCTAATGCATAAAGATAAATCAAGGATAATGTATTTTGGCTAAGTACTTTATCGCAAGGCTGCAGTTTTTAAGTAGGTATTATCTATTAACAAGAAAGGTAGGTAATTTCAAAGTGTATAAGAAACTTCCAGAAATTTCTTGAAAGAAAAATTTGATTGTACTCTTTTCTTTTCTTTTAAAATATTATAGCATGCCTACAAAATCGTTTTTTTTTTTATTTAAATCTATGTTAAAATAAATAGAAGTACTTTATTATTATTACAGCAAGTTTTTAGCACGCAGGGCAAGTTGTCGAGTCAAGGGCTGTTGTTATGAAATAAATTAGTCATAACACACCGTTTAATTAGCGTGATAATTGTCGCACACGGTTCAGTCCGTTAGTCGCGGACTAATACCGTATCGGCAAGCATAGCTCTCTCAAAGACTTTACTAATTAATTACTTGACAACTTGACAAACATAAGTATTGACTTGATTGATCAACAACCTTTAAATATTTGCATTATGAACTGTGCCTTATGTATTACGATAAAGTTGCTTTACTGTTTAGGTAAACTACTCAGACATTCAACAATTTTATTTGACTAACAACCAGACAATTAGAATAATACTACTTTTAGACAGTTAGTGTATTTTTTGTGGTCCTTAATCTCTATTTAATGTAGGTATTGGCAGATGACCCGGTTATGGACATTTTAAGGCTTTTGTCTATAGCGAGGCTCTTAACTTAGGACTTATATGTGTAAATAGATATTAAAAATATAATTAATAAATTATTTTTGTAATAAAATGTTAAAAATATGTAATAAATTATTTGACTAACAAAAATCAAATTTTAAGGAAAATCGATTAAATAATTATAAAAAAGTACAATTATAACTAGCTTTGTGCCATTTCTCCACATTTATCATATTTCTGGCCACATCGTGTACTTCTGCCACATGAATAAAACGAAATCAAATACGTAATTAGGTAATAAAAATATACCGTAGATTTCTTCATAGTTACTGCTATATATACTTCAAATTAAACAAAATATTTATTTATTAAATATTTTTAACTTCGTTCATGGTAGCTTTTCAAATTGATTCTGCCATTTTACTTTACCTAACAAAAAATTTAAAACATACTAATAAAAAAAATACATATATAAAATTAGAATAATTTTAATTGAAATTAGGATTACACTATATATACATACAAAATTTTGTAATTATTGTATATTATGTTGTATTTTGCATCCGAGGCATTCACATTGCACATTGTAATGTTTCAATAAAGTAAATTTTAGTAAAATTTACTTAAATATTTAATTTGTTTTTGTCCCTCGCTTTTAATTTTTTTATGAAAATTTTGCTAACTTGCGTTGTTGTCGCTTATTTAATAATTTATGTATTTCTCAAATATTTTATGTAAAAATTACTATTTATTTTTGTAGTTCTATGGTTATTCTCCATACGAATGACGTTTTGGAACCGCGCTACTGAAAGTCCGGTGAAGCAGTCAAAGCCTGCGCTCAGGATAACTGCGTAAATCTCATCCAAAAAAAAAAAACCGCGCTACTGAAGTCATTAACGTTTTAAAGTGCCTAACAAGGCTTAAAACATTTGGTTTGACACTTTCAAAACACAACGAGTTTCTTCGTGTTTCATTTTACGAAACTCGAATGTGAGATTATTCGGTCTGGTTATTTATTTTTCACTATCGCTATTTACGATAAAAATGATATGAGAATATCATTATCATTCATAACGAATGATACTATGATAATATGATAGTAATTAATAAATTAAATATCAGGACAAGAATAATAATAGCTGCAATGGGATTAAATAGATTAATTTAATGTATACGTTATTTTATTTTGGTCAACAGTCTAATGTACCTACATATCTATAGCGACATTTTTGTTAGCTGTAAAATATTTAAACGATTTTTTTCTTTTATTTATTTATTTGGTAGAGAGGACAGAGTCACAGCATGTTAAAATATAATCTTATTATGAACCTGACATGGTAAACTTAGACTCTAAAGGGATGTGTAAGGTACACAGCGTGCTATGCATGGACCAAGGAATCACGTTGCCCGATACAAACTTTTCCCCCGTTTTTCACCCCCTTAGGGACAGAATTTTGGAAAATCCTTTCTTATCAGATGTCTACGTCATACAAAGAACACACCCTCTAAGTTTCAGGTCTCTGCGATAAGCGGTTTAGGCTGTGCGTTGATCCGTCAGTCATTCAGGTCAAAACATTTTATATATATAGAAGATAGAAGATGCAAGCACAACTTAGGGGCGATTTTAGCAGTTACACTAAAAACAGCGTTCCTAGAAAGTACATTCTCCGTGATCAAGTTACCAATGTTTAACTATGTCGAAGTCTAATGTTTTACTTTAAAACTGATTTTGTATTTGTATCTATAACTGTATATATAACTGTGTTTTATATACTCTTGCTCACGAAAGCACGCTGCTGTCTAGCACGTCACTGATGTATATGCTTATTATATGAGATTCAAAATGGACGTATCGGCATTACACATATAAAGTACTCTGTGGTATTACAGGGTTACTCAACTCAAACAAACTACAAAGTAGTTTACTATAATTTTTTGTAGAATCCCACAAAAAAAAATTTAAGCAGTTATAAATAATTGAGTATAGAATAAAACTGATCTCAACTTATAATACGATAGATAGTAGTATTTTTATTTAGTTCTCAGTACAGTGTTGTTTTGTTTATATGTCTGTTTTATTTTATTTTTTAATTTAGTATTTGTTAAGCTTTCATTTTTGTGTATTGTACCTTGTATCTGATATAAAGAATATTATTATTATTTCCTTTTTTTTTAATTAATTACATATCATAGATAAGTTACATACTTATACAGTAATAAAACAATAAGTTACATATTTCCTTTATTAATAATGCCTATCAGCCATTACAATACTTCAAGAATTTTTTTTAATTTGGTCCTTGGTATAGCTGAAGTAGCGTCCTATGGGCTTATGGGATATTTACAGTTGACAACTCAAGCGATGGTCACTGGATAAAAATAACGGCGAAAACGCAAATTTAGTAAGGGGATTTTTATTCAGTGGTTTTCGCTTTAGTTGACAACCGCTATACCCAATACGCCTATGTCGGGTGTCATTATGATGTTTATTAGAATAAAGTTTATTGAAAAACACATGGTGTCCGCGGCTACGGGCAGCAGGTTGCAGAATTTATCAAGTATTGTCCGTATGTAGGTATGTTTATTATACTTATGTTACCTTTCCTTTGACACTTAGCAATGATGTACCTATAATAAGGAGCATCCAACTAATGAACGTTTCATTTTTTTTTATAATTTTTGTTGATGTATAATATATATGGTGCAGAAATTGTCCTAGTAGTACTGAAGGACCCTCGGCGATTCTATTCTGGGCAAGTTCTTCAGCTTTACGAATCCTCTCGGCCGAGGGTATACCCTCTGTTGAAGTAGTCGTACGCTGTGTTACCCTCCATATTGATGACATCTTCGAGGTTAATGTTCCTCGCGGATATGTCCGCGTTCAGAGCTAATAAAGCCAGTGCCAATAATATCAGTTGCGGATTTTTTTCAATTAATCCATTATTGATAGACACCCATATTATACCTTTGACATAGTTGCATGAATGATGAAATGAAAATTAATCGTCGTACATCTGACAATCGATGCACAGTCACAGCTATGTCATGCCAGTTTGTCGATTTACCAAGTCTTAATCATAGCTCGAAATTTTCTTACAGGCGCAAGTAAAAGTAATAATCTTAATAAAAAAAACCGGTCAAGTGCCAGTACAACTTGTGCGCCGAGGCTTCCGTATCTACCCATTATGCTGCCATCATAAAATTTGTATAATTTTTGCTGTACTGGTTGAGTTGCTAACGTGTACAGGTGTAGTACAGGGTGTGGATGATAGAAAAACTTAAATTGTTATTTTTGCCTAATAAGATAAAAAATAATAAAAAAAAAGATTTTCGTGAAAACTTGTAAGTACTAAAATTTACCTTAATTTTTAATTTTTGTTTTTTTTTTTATATTCTTTATTTGTGCTGTACCTTGATTTTCGCCAAACGGGAACTACCATATAGGTTTTCGACTCAAAACCTATATATATATATAGGGACTTCCGGTTGACCTAGAATTGTCAATTTTGGGTAAAAGCGAAGTCTTACAGCATAAGTAAAGGGCAAATTCCGAAAAATTCGTTACTCGTATGTCCCGACGGGTAATCTGTAGTCCGCGGTGTTTTTAGCCAGTATATGCCCAAGACTTGCTACGCCATCTTCGATTTGGTGTAGGACCTTTCAATAAGATCACACGTGTATGTTAAGTATTTGTTTAATATGTAGAAATAGGACTATTTTGAACTGATTTTATAGCGATTTATTATTAACCGATAGATAACATTCGCTTGAGCCTCGGAAGTCATGACTTGTTTAGATAATACATATGTTTATCTTTGCCAACCAATCAAATCAATTATATTACAAAGTGATTTATCATGATTAATATTGGCATAATGCGTACCTATTATTTACAAAAGATTTTAGTTCTTAAGACTTATGTTGATAACAACGATCTATTATTTCGAAGTAATAAATGTTTTTATTGGATATTACGCATTAACGTATGCGAAGCGAATACTTGTTATGAAATACAAATAGCATAAAGCAAAAATTGGAATCTCAGGCAGGACTCGAACCCGCGACTGCTGGTTGGATGCAGCAGTCACTTTATTTAACTTAAACGATGTTCTTTTTAAATCCAGCTTTTTTGTCCTATAAAGTATTTTGGTCAAAAGGGTTTAGATAGATTTCTGCTCATTATTTTAAGACGAATTTAGGTTAGGTAGGTAGGTAGTTAGGTTTGAGTCGCGTCTAGGGCAAGTATAATATGTTTAGTAAGTTAACAATTGAATAACTAAACACCACCACAGCTATTTTATTTCGTATCAATGACCAAGTTTGCATACTTTGCAAATCCTTCGGCTCTTTCAGGATATGGATGTTTGTTACTCTTTCGCGCAAAAACTACTAAATGGATTTAATGAAACTTTACAATAACATAGCTTTATACATCAGAATAACACAAAGGCTATAATTTTAATTTATAAAGGTATTGTGTGAACTGTCCAAAATATAACGAGATGTGTAAAGCAAGTTGGAAAAAATTTCGTCGTCTTCGAGCTATTCTGGCGTGCGCTGCAAAAAGCATTAAATTTAGACGTCTATAATGAATAATGGAAATATTAATTATCTTAAGCAGTTCTACGAAAAAGACCGCGACAGCATATATTTGTGTATAATAACAGTCTCAAGAATATTTCAAAGAATTTACAATTAACACAAACATAGACGTCTGAACACTCCGGAATATCCGCACAGGCTTCATGAACCCATCCTTTACCCTGAATCCAATATTCGTCGTAGTCTTCGCAACAAATAACACAATAGTAGTTATCCAGCTCCTTTACAGTTATTTTTATTGTTATTTTAAAGTTATTTGAATCCCAAGTACCTTTTATCGTTGTTTCCATGATTCGAATGATCTAAAAAGATAAGTACAAGTTAATATGACTACATATTTATTGTATGTAAACTTGGTTTTTCTATTTCGCTATTTTTTTTTCTTTTATAGTTTTGAAAGGATGTATTTAGCTTATTTTTTTTCTGTTTGATTGTAAATGCGTCAACAGCGTAGATTATTACTATTCTCACATATTGAATTTCTTCAATTATCGAAGATGCCATTTTTATTGGCCGGCTGCATTGCGTTATTGACGCATATCTTTATTTAATAATGACCTACTTTGAATGTATTTAACTTATTTTTAAAAGAGTAACCTATGGAGTTTCTTGCCGGTTCTTCTCCATAGGAAGGATACTTTGGAACCGTGCACCTAGAGTCATTTAGTTCTGTAACTTTAACATTTCTTAAGCGCCTTTTGAGGTTTATGAGATGTAAAAAACTTTTGATTTGATTTGGATGGAATAATACAATTCATACAAGTTAATATTTTGACAAAATAGTGTGCATATTATTGTAGTGACTATTCTGGTCAAAATATGCTTTCAACGCGCAAACACGACACTGGAAACTTGAATAGGTCTAATTCAATTTGTCCAGTACGAGGGAATCTGTTACTGTTTGGTGTTATGGGTAAGACATAATATATCTGTATAATTATATCACATAATATCTCTTTATAATTCCGATTACAATAAAATTTAGTAGAAATCAGCCAAAAAAAGAATATCAATATAAAGCGCACTTACCAATGATTGAAAAAAAAGCACTACATACATTTAGTTAGTATCTCTAAATAATAATAATAACACGTTTTAAATATTATTCTATGCAATAAATTCCCGCGCAAAATTACTATCCTGTCACCTGTAAGCCGTATCGGGCTATGTTGACGCCTATCCCGTCTAGCGAGGGACCCGTTCGTTATTTATGACGTATTTGTTTATACTTATGTCCGTACAAGCGCCATTTTGCGTATCTACGTGTTTTGTCCGGAACTATGTGCTCTCAGGCGCTACGGGGATTTAAAGTAGATAAACTTTGTCTTTCACACTACATCATTTGGGTAAATATTTTAATAAATAAAATAGTAGTTACGACGATGACCAATCGAGTGTTCGATACCGCAGAACCCATTTTGATAATTTTTGGTATATAGATAGATAGGACCTTGGAGAAGAAAATAAGCTACTGGAAGTACAAATTCTTCGCAGACGAAGTCGCGGGTACTAGCTAGTAATTAATATTTTCGTGACTAGTGAAATTAATTGGCTACTTGACAGATGTCGGAAAAATATCTTAAAATTCACGTAGGTCGTATTCAGGTAGGGTTTTTTTAAAACAGCCTTTTTCGTGACCGTTTACAGCTGTGTCTTCGAATTACACACATAGGTCATACGCTGTAACTCTTGTGCGTTTGAGTTCAACTTTCACACATCATGTAATATAATAATCTCGTCACCCGCTACTCAGATTAATTTTCCGAAAATAAAATGTTAACAATTTATTTCCATCCCGACCCACCTCAAACATACACATACATCCCCTATACACATACACACCCATACACACACTTACATCCTCCCACACACCACACACATATTCTCATCCTCTCACTCCACCAAACACCTGATTATTGCAAAGGGAATATTGGTGTTTGTATTTCTGATTTTGGATTCTTGTTTTCTTTCTTTTTTGTAATAGTATTAAAACATATCTTTAGGAACTTATAGGATTGTTAGAGACTAGATCCTAAGACACAAGAAATCCTAGTGTAGGGTCTAGGGCTTCCAACACTTGAACAATTGTATTTTCTGGCACAATAAAGATATCATATTTTTTTATTTTATTTATTAAAAAAAAACATATTGTAAATTTGTTTTTGTCTGTACAGAAGCATGTAAAACGTATATCATGTTTTATTGTTACACCTGTCAAATAACTGGATTGTACTTTTCTATATAAAATAAATATTAACGTAGCACTTTGCCTGAAATGTTCAACGGGTTTAATGTTATCTCATACTAACTCAAGTCTGTTTACAAGAAAGTCAAAATGTAGTTGCTCTGTTGAGGATTGATGACTTTTACTACTGTACGATTTGGAATCATCTGTCTAATTGAGTAATATAGGAAAATAAAAACAGATCTTCCACGTATTTATTATTTAAAATTTACATGTGTGCTGTGATAAAGTCAATGTAGGATGTCACGCGGGCGAAGGCAGCGGGTAAACCAACTGTGCATCCTAAAGCAGAGCCGAAGGAAGTAATACCAACCTGTGAATAAAAACAAAAGTTGATATAATAAGGGTATTTCTCTACCGGGAACTTTCAAGCAATGAATATTGTTAGGTTCTAAAATTTCAGTTGATCTTTATTTTGGTTAATATCAAAATCAAAAAGTTTTTATTTATCTTAAATCTCAAAAAGGCGCTTAACATGCAGATTAATATCTTGGTTTGCGATTCCTAAATGTTCTTCGTATGGAGAACTGGACATTATTAGTTAAATATAATGGCAAATGAAGAAATAAAATAAAATAACACAACGACAACGGAAGAAATTGAAAGCGTATTGCTTTTTTACAGAAACGACCTGTAATAAAACAAATATCTGTTCCAGTAGGCCTATTCGCTGTTGCCAACCCAACCGATGTTTACCGGATAAAAATAAGTATAAAAATGCTTATTCAGTATCGGCTTACGTCGGTAACCAACTAAGTAGTTGTAGATCTAGTTTGTCATCGAAGTTACACGATAAGAAACTGGTGTTTTAAATGTCTTTTTTATAAAGCAACAATCGCTTTTGTTGACAACTGCTATAGTAAATAACCCTGCAGGACATATAAGTACTTACTTAAGTTAAAATTGAATACCTTCAATGTAAATACGTACCAGAATTGGTTTGTTGCCTATATTTACTACAAGAGGACCGCCAGAGTCACCTTGGCAGGTGCTAGTGCCACCGACACCGCTAGTGCAAATGTTGGACGGTTGCAATATGAGCGGGAAAGCCCATTGGCAAACGGTGTTAGTGATTATACTCAAATGAACGTGACTCAAAACCTGGCTGGACGGGATTGATCCACCTGAAAAGCATTGGCAACTATTAAGTCGATATATTTAACTAAGTACATAATAATTTAATCAATAAATATAAATATAAAAATTATAAAAAGTAAACAGTGAGTTTTTTGTCGTTTTTCAAACGAAAACTATAACCTCTTTAACTATATCGGTTATAAAAACGATTGGATAAAAAACTCGAATGTCAGCATTACTATTACCATAAAACTCTTACGGCTACAGTATTGAAATTCGACTTTTGTTCTATTTGTTTTTTGATTTTTTTATACCTAGCGTTTTTGTAACCAAAATAGAAGTCATCGTTTTCGTTTGTACAACGATAAAAAACTGACCTTGTATAATTTATTGTAGTCGCGAAAAATTACATTGTATTAAAATAACTTTCACAATTAAATGAGTATTAGTTATTTAAATTTATACTCTCTACGTTTCGATTCCCTTAGAGGGATTACAGTCGCAGGTAGACTAACCTAAAAACTTAAGAATTAAAAACTTTTATTGTTTATTTTTTCGACTGTGGTGAAACAAAACGTAGCCCGCATTAAGTTATACATCACAAGGAGTTTAAACTCACCATCCGAGGTCAAACCGTAACCAGAAGCTATAGCAGAAAAACCAGCGAAGGTTTCAGTGAGTTGAGAACCAGAAGGCAAGGCGATGGGTGTAACGCTACCTATAAATAAAAAAGGTAAGTAGTTATTAGTTGGTATAATTGTCAAAAAGGACTACAATAACCTTACTTTTTTGTGACGAAAAAGGGGACTTATAAAAACAATTACTTTATTTATATTTAGTAAATGATTAATATCGATTATTAAGATATTGACTCAATAGTTTAACGAATATTAGGTAATATTTAAAATTACGGTATTATACCGTTAAATTTCTAAGTAAGAGTTTAATTTGTTTGTTAAAACTATGAATTATATGGTGATACTTGCATATTGAGTAAATTATAATGTTAGTTCTGAATAATTGACATATAAACAAAAAAATAATAGTATTTGAGGTACAAATTTATAACTAATTTACTTACTAGAGGTGACATCGATAGGTAAGTAAACGACAGCAACGTCATTTCGGACTAGCAAAGGCGTCCAGTTAGGGTGAAGTTGAACCGCGCTGGTGGTCACCCTGGTTCCTCCAGAGAAAAGAGTGACGGAACCAAGGACGACTGTAGTCGCCCACGCCTGATTGATACCATCGAACCAGCAGTGGGCAGCTGTGACCACTCTATTGCTACTGACCAGCGAACCTCCGCAAATTCCCGTACCGTTGATGTGTTGGTAGCTAGAGAGGAGACCAGCCTGTGAAATAATAGTGTATTGCGTAAATTCTTTCGTTGTAGTATTAATAAAAAAACCGTGTTAACCACATTTTGTTTACCTGGTAAGGGAATTGACCATGATGTGAAGGAAGACCACCAACAATCCGTTCTTGCATCATCCGTTCTTCTTGTTGACGAATCTTCTCGCCCAACGGGATAGCATATTTCTGGATGTATCCATACGCTGTGTTGCCGTCGAGCGGCTCCACATTTGCGTAAGCGATGGTCGCCAAAGCCAACAGAATGATCACCTTCATTTTAATTTGAACTAAACAGTGATTAAAGAATTTCTGAAGTTTTCGCATTTATATGAAGTCTTTATCTGATTGGAAGTCATTACGTAGACTAAAACAAGTAATTTAATATCGATATTGATGTAATCTGTAAGTTGCCATATTTTATAGCATTATAGAATTGTACAAAGATAAGACATTATACATAACACTAATTTTGTCGAATTATGTTTTAATCCTAACATTTCAAATGTAAGGTCAACACAGCGTTCTGAACCTACGTCTAACCAAAGAAATCCATGCAGAATAATGCGATTGCATCAAGCGATACATATATCAAGTCAGTCATTCGTTAAGTTCTAGAATTAAGGCCGGTGCATAGGACGCGTTCCATCGAAAATTCGCAATGATTTCTAAACATTCTAGGGGCGTTGTCTCATCCGATCCGCACCGGTGTCCCGCAAGACTCCGTGCTCTCTTCACTCTCCATTACCGTGTATACGACATTTCCTGCGGTGGCAAATTCCAAGTAGTTTTGTACACCGATGACACGGCTAACATAGGTCGCCCTTAGCGATAGGTCCACCTCCCGCGGTCACGGCCCTCTGGAAGTGGTTCAAGAAATAGAGAATCGAAGTGAGCTACTAAGAAATAACAAGAGCGATGCTGTGCTGGTTAACAAGAAATGGCAACCTCCCGCTTAACCTCCACTCATAACCATCTCTTTGGAGTTCCTATCCCTTGGGATCAACAAATACCGGCGGACTTCATTGTCTGTTGAAAAAGCACAGAACTCTCTCTTACCTGTACAAGAGAATTTAAATAGATACCAGATTTTATTAAACCTATCACCACACCTTACGGCATCGTCGTGTTCTCCCACGTACCCGGTTTAAAAGGATGCACGCTTTCCAAAACCCTTTCGTACCTAGAGCCACAGGCACTCTGGTTTACTTTCGTAACGTGCAGCTGCACTGTAACTACAAGCTTTCCAACATCACGCAGTTCATTAAACGCACGGAGATCCAATTTTTCGGCACCACCGAAAGGCCATATAATTTGACTAAGGTTTGTGAAGTTAGGCCTTGTAGAGTTAGAGCGTGTAGAATAAGAATCTTGACTCTACATGAGATTATTTATATCTGTCTTGTCTATATCTATCTATACTTATAATAAATCTGTAGAGAGGTCAATTCTGTACATTAAATATATTTTCAAAATAACTATCAGGGGGTGATTAGTGATCGATACTGATGCCAAAAATGCAATCAGTAAAATTTTTGTCTGTCTGTCTGTCTGTCTGTCTGTATGTTCCTTATAGAAACAAAAACTACTCGACGGATTTTAACGAAACTTGCTACAATTATTCTTCATACTCCTGGGCAGGTTATAGTGTACTTTTTATCACGCTACAATCAATAGGAGCAGAGCAGTGAAGGGAAATGTTGAGAAAACGGGAGAAGTTACTCCATTTTTTAAGCTTCCGTCGCGTATGCAGACTTAATGGTTAAAGCTACATAGAAATCATGTATGACGGAAATGTTCTACATAAAATTATCTAAAAAATATCCCACAACAGCATATGTCTATCGTTTATGGTTGACTCACAATAACACGTGTAACTCCCGATAGCTTAGCAGTTCGGAGCTTTCTGATTATATTTGTTTACTCTTACGTTTATAATACTCTCACTCATCCCTAATTAAAAAAAGTTAACATTATTACCTATTCAATAAAAAAAGAATAATAGAAATCGGTACAGAAACACCAAACTTATACATGAAATACGATAACAAGCCATCACGCCAATACATTAACTTAATAACAAACAAGGAGTTACACGCTGATGGAGTCGCGGGCACAGCTATTAATAATAATATTCTGCGGTTCCTTATTGCGATATTTTTCAACAGTGTTGTGGATTGACATATTATATTTCTCTACTAAAATACGAAAGTTAATCTGTCTGTCACATCAAAACCACTGAACCGTGAGGAAGGACATATGCTACTTATAATACTATTTTAATAAAACGGGAATTAGCAGACTGTCTGCTTGCGACCACGGCCGGTGTAACCTGGTCGAAACGTCAAGCGTAAAGGTATTTATAAATGTTTCGCGCTAATTCCCGTTCTATTAAAATAGTATTATAAACATGCAGCGTGATAGTTTAAAAGTTAACATATGCTACTTTTTTACGATAAACGACGGAAACGCAGACGAAGTCGCGGGCAAAAGCTAGTGTAGGCTTGTGTAAAATAAATCGGGCAAAACTCAAAAACATATGAATTAATACCAATATAAAAAAATATTTGTAATTAGGTATATAACAATTAATATTAAACATTTTCGTAATAAGTTTTATAGTCAGTTTTATAATAAAAAATGCCTATAATAATATAAACCACAATCGGTCCAGATAAAAAAAACTAAACCTATTTTTATTTTTCATACATTATTTCATTATTCTTAATTATACATTATTTGCGTAGTTACTAATTTTATAATCAATCATATTGTTTTCTTTAAGTCAGATATAAGGCACTATAAATCCTATTAAAAATTTGATAGCATGTGACGTAGTAGAACGTGCCTACTGGATATTACTCATCAAATATGATGGACTTTAACCCTAGTCACTTTTTTCCCGACTGGCAAGGAAGGGTTATGGTTTTTTGCATTTTGAGAATTATTGTGTTTATCGCAACAAATTCACATGACCGTCTCGTGCTCGGTGCATAGTAATGCACTGCGCAAATTTATAGCGCAAAATATACGCTTTTTTAAAACTACTACTTTTCATTACTATGAATGAGCACAACCTTGTTTCTGTTTCCGCATAAGGATCAGGAACAAATCGCTTCATCATCAATTATATTGTGATATTATACACAAGATACGTGTAATGTGACCTTCATAGTTACCGATGTTTTATATCAGATCGCGCTGGTATATATGTCACAATCTTGCCAAGTTGCACGAACGAATAGTGCAAAGGATAGAATAGGCACGTAAGTAAAAGAGATAGGTAGCTCTAATTTGAACAATTGCGCTTCGAATATTTTGTCGCAGCATAGATTATAATTTTCATGAACAGCTAGCATGTTTCGTAGAAAACTTATCTATATATATAAAATGCTTTGTCCTGAATGACTGACGGATCAACGCACAGCCTAAACTGCTGATTGTAGAGACTTGAAACTTGGAGAGCCAGTTCTTTGGATGACGTAGGCATCAGATAAGAAAAGATTTTCCGAAATTATTACTAAGAGCTGAAAAACGGGACCAAAGTTTGTATGAGACAACGTGATTCCTTTATCCAATCTACATCAAATTTTGCATAAACATTTTTTTAACAGAATTGATGATAGATATGTTTCGTATTTTATTGAATTTCATTGCCTAACGGGGTTAGAAAGTTATTTTGGGGGTGATTTGCATCGCAGTTGATATCGATACTCCTTAGTGCTTTTGATTTAAAATACATTTTATTTTGACACATGTTTGATAAATCAATTCGATTTTTTTCAAAAAACGTTCAATTTACATAAAACCTTGGTGAAATATTGGAATGTCAAAAACTATTTTCGACTTCTACGCGGACGAAGTCGCGGGCAAAAGCTAGTTTATTTACAAAAAGAACCAGCTATTGCACGTGTCATCGTCCGCGTTTGCTTCAAAATAGAATTCAGAGATAAACTATTACTATTTTGTTAAGAATGAATAATTACAATATAAGATTAAAATGAAATAAATATGTAGTGCCTCCAGAGAACGTTAACGTTTTATATCTGTTCAACCGTTATATTTTCAAAAAAGCTCATTTATTATTTTCAACCTTGTAGCTGAATGAATTGAAAATATCGAAATAATCAAGCCAACTGGGAGCTCAACATAATATTATTTGGTAATTGAAAAGCTACTTACAAGGATAAAACATTAATATTTATCAAATTAAAAACGTTAGTTGCTTAGTATGTCCTGAACAATATATTGCCCTTTTGCACTATACTATATAAATCAATATCTTAGAAGCCAGTCTCATTTGTGTCTCTGTATTCTAATAAATGCGATCCGCTGTTGACGTTGAACCTCATCAATTGGAAACCTTTACAAAGAAAATTTGTTATAAATCTAAATAAATTATTTCATTTACTAGCAACGCGGTGGCTTTCTACAAGGCCGAGAAGCCGATATTTGTATATGGTTTCTGCGTTATAGCCTCTGGAAATCGATTCCTAGCACGATGTATCGTTTTCGTGAAAACCCCTGAAAAACCTGTAAAAGAACTTAACCCTGAAAAAGCTGCTATTGTATGTATGTGATTTTATCCACATTCATTTATTTATTTCACGGGTTATCCTCAGAAACGAGAAAACCCAGTCCTTTGAAAGGCTTACGTGCGGACACAGGGCCAACACACAGTTGTTAACAACTTTAATATGAGATGGCCATGTACCAGGGGTCATTCACCCCTACTCTATGGAAGAACAGACATAAATGGCCCTAGGTGACTACAAAACTATTGTGTATTGTGGTGATGTGTGTAGGTATATGTTAAGGTGGATTGGTTCATTTAACCAAATCAAATCAAATCAAATCATTTATTTGTGTTAACAAAATCAAAAAAACTATAACACCTGCCGTTCGACACATAATGAAATGCTGACCATTTGGGGTGGGGGTGACTCGCAAGCTCACTAGATGGGCCCCCCTAAGACCCACCACTGCAGGCAGCAGAGGGCAGCAGTGCGAGCGGCCAGGGATGTCGAACGGTGCAGCCCCGATTTCGCCAGCAAGTTTTCAATTTTCACAGTAGTGGACCCGGAATGGGTTTCCACGCTATTACGCCATTAGACACTTCCACCCCTGAGCATATAGCTTTAGCGACCCCTTTCTAACCAGCCAGTTAAGGCAAGAAAGACCAGTTAAGGCAAGAAAGAAATCCTTTTATGTAGTAAGTGACTCCCCGGGCACTCAGGTACATTGTGTTGCTGCTTACAAGCAGCTCGTCACAAGCTGCCCTTCTGCATTATTTTATTATTATTATTGCTCTCTTTATGACCATCGTGGTATACAACAACAAGTGACGTAGGTACTACTCTCAATATAATGGTTTAAATGCTTTTCTAAACTTCTTTTAGCATAAGTAAACTATTATGTACAGAATCAAAATGTTATATCTGTTTTTTACTATTTTTTAGTTCTTGCTAAAAAAAGTAAACCAAAGGTTACGGATAAGCTTACAATAATGAATCATTTAATCATATACATAGGCGAAATTTATAACACCCCTATTTTTGAGGTTAAAACTTTGGCGTTTGAAGGATTCGCTATCGAGGAAATAGTGATAAACATAAAATTAAACTGCTAAAGAACCATTTATTTTATTTCCAATTAAAAATAATGTTTTGTTTATATTATTTAGTTCATGTGGCTTTTGAAGAAGTCGACATAGGATGTGACGCGGGCAAAGGCGGCTGGTAATTGCATTTGGCATCCCAAAGCAGAACCGAAAGACGTGACACCGATCTGTAAAAAATATATTTATGTATATTAATTATAATATAAGAATTTACAAACACCAGGTATGTTACCAAAAAACTACAAACTGAAGTATATTTTTGTATAATTAAATGGGCCACATTTTATGATTTCTTTTCAGTTTTTTATACTTAAAGGCTGAAATTATTATCGTTATTGTGTTATAAAAAAGAGAAAATAATAATAATAAAAGTGTCTACGTACCAGAATAGGCTTGCCGTCCTTTTGAACAGTCAGGGGACCGCCAGAGTCACCTCCGCATGTGCTAGTTCCACCAATTCCACTAGTGCAGATGTTGGTAGGCTGAATTATTAATGGGAAAGCCATCGAGCATACCGTGTTACTGATAACGTGCAGACTGACATGGCTCAACTGCTGACCGAAACTGATGCTTCCACCTGTAAAAAGCATAATAAGTTTAAGTAATTATATAAAAATTGTCGTTTGGAAATATAGTTTCTAATACATAGTAGAAATTACGAGACTCTAATCATGATAAAACCTAGATGCGATGTATGAAATACTAAATTATTAATACCTAATGACGAACACAGGTTAGAATCTTGCCCAGAAATCAATAACTTTACGAAAGTTTAATATCAAGATGCAACGATTTAGTTTATATCCTTTTTTTACGTTCCAGGTTGCAATTAAAAAAAAAAATAACTTTATTATCTGTATGTAATAAGGTAGGCACTTACCGTCGCTAGTTATACCAAAACCGGAAGCTACAGCGTCAGCGTTGACGAACGTTTCTTCCGCATCGGATTCCGAAGGCAGAGCAATAGGAGAAATATAAGCTAGAAAAAAAGTATTAAAATTTAAGAGAATTACCACATTGGTACCTAATTTTTCAGCTTCAAGTAGTGTATTAAATTAGTCTTCTGTGTACTTACATGAAAACTGGACATCTGATGGCAGATAAATTACTGCGACATCATGACGGGCGAGTAAAGGCTGCCAATTGGGGTGAACAGCAACTTGGCTAGTTTCGAAGCGTGTACCACCACTAAAGAGATACACGGAGCCAAGGACAACTGTGAACCTCCAAGCCTGATTCATACCATCAAACCAACAGTGAGCAGCTGTAACGATTCTGTTGGCACTAACTAGGGAACCTCCGCACACGCCCGTGCCCTCAAGGCCTACATAATTAGCAAGAAGACCAGCCTATGAAACAAAAACGAAATTAGTGATAGGAATTTGATTTCAAGGAAGAATATTTACAAGATTCAAATGTTCATCATAATTTTAAATATATATTTTATTATTATTTTAATGTTGTCATCATCACATACATTGATTGTTGATGATCACATAATTTACTTTAAGTTTAGGTAGGTATTATATTGGTTAGGTACATTACAACATGATGTGATACAAATTTCTTAATTCGCTTGCCTTTTAGTTATTCTTATAATTATTACAAATAAAAATATTAGCTGACCTGGTAAGGGAATTGACCTAGTGCAGCAAGTGAACCGCCTACGATTCTTCCTTGCTTTATCTGCTCTTCAGCTGCGCGAATTTCTTCTGCCCGAGGTATAGCATAATTCTGAATATATCCATATGCGGTGTTGCCAACGATTGCTGGCACAACGTTGGCGTAGGCAACGGTCGCAAAAGCGAATAAAATCAGCACCTTCATTATGATGTTAATAAAATAAAAAGTCCCGAGACCAGTGATAGATTCATATTTATATCAAATCGTTAACAGATTGCAAGCTTACATAGATAAGTAGCGATACTTAGTCAGTGAAAAAACTCAAATAAAATATTAGGAACAGAAGGAGAAAAACAATAAAACATTAGTAATATAGCTAATAAGACGTACTTATCCTTACTTCCTCACTTATATTATAAACGCGAAAGTTGGTAAGGATGTATATACGGATTTTTGTTACTCTTTCACGCAAAAACTACTGAATGGATTTGAAATAAACTTTGCAATACAAGGTTTTACATCAGAATATAAATTTATTTCCTGAGCAATCAGCATCGAACTCAGCGTTATAATTTAAACAAAATAGTTTGTGATTTGAGATTGTTTTGGACAGCGCTGAGCTTCGATAAAAAATATTGATCATTAAATAAGTACCTATGTATATTTGATCAAAAATGCTTTTAAAAATAAAGAGAAAAATAAATAAAAAATGATCTAACACTACAAAGCGAAATAATAAGAAATCGTCTTTGTTTATAATTTTATTGTTTGGTCAGTATTGCGTGAAATGAGTCTTCTGTCCATTTTATTTTCATCGTGATTAATTAACTTCTTAAACATGTATTGTACTATATCATGTTGCTAAAGTAGTAAATTATGTCATATTCTTAAGTGATAAGATGCATTATACGTTAATTCAGTATATTCTTTATTTTTTATTACCGATTTATATTTATGTACAGCCTCATTAAAAAAAAATATGGTAGGATTCCAGTTACAATATTTTTCTAATGATGCTTTATTTATGTAACTTAGATTATTAATAAAGTAATTATACTTAATAACAGTTTTTAAATACCTACCTACCACAGAATTGGAAAGCAATGCCAATTTTTCGCTTATTTGTAACCGACTTCCAAAATGGAGGGGTGATAATCTCCTCCTTTTATCTTTCAGCTTCTAACATGTCAGTAAGTAACTTAACAATTAAGTAAATAAGGTAAACTTATAATCCAGATCTTTTTTGGTTTTAAGTAGTTTGGTAGTGCTTTTTTTGAAGTTTTAAAGTCGGTTTAATAAATAGTGTAAATTTTGTAGTAAATTAATATTAAAGAAGTAAATTTTGTTTATCTTAAATAATTTTAAAGTTCAAAAAAAAAAAGGAGATGATTTATTACGTTGCACATTACATTTTTCAGAACTGTCTTTGGGTCACCGATTTGCATTCTGTATACCAAGTTTCAACTCAACCAGACCGTCTTCTCGAAGCAAATTGGTTCTATAAGAGTTCAGTTTTTATCTCTTTAGGTACGGAACCTAACAAAATTGGATCAATTATTGTTAAACATTTACAATTTACGTATGATAAAAATACGTCATTAAAACGCCCTTATCTCCTTAATGCTAATCCGCAACGCACCATAAGTGTTATCACAATTTAATCCAAGTTAATCCACTTATATGATATGACAAAATATCCAAAATAATCATAGGCTTGAATATCTAATTAGATTTTGACGTGACAACGTCTTATAAATTGGTTTGCCGGGTGACACTTCAAGAAACTGGGTAACGCTCCGCTCACGTTATGCGCTCACAATGAGAGCGAGTGAGAGGCACGCGTCCCTTCCACTCGGGCATGGTTAGCCCGCCTAAGAGCGAGAGAGACAGACATTGACATTGACAGTCGTTGTCACGTAAAACTTTCGCCCGTATACCGACTTTACAGGCAACCAATTTTTTTTTAACACTGGACTATTTTTCGGTTAGACAGTATACGGCTGCAGCCCGTATTCGGTCAACGACCAATGTAAACGGGTATTCGGTTGGCCGTATTCGGTCACAGACTAATGTAAACGAGTATTCGATCACCACTAGTGTATTCGGTCGAAGCCCGTAGGTATTCAGTGACGAGAGCGAGAAAGGTTACGATTCAGTCAAAACAAAAGCGGTTGCCGTGGCCGAACTAATGTAAACGCGCCCTAATTGCGACGGCTTGACTTATTGATCCCAGCTATGGCTGTGATGTTGATTTTTTTTTGAGGTCGAAGATTTGAGAGAATAGGGATGTTGACTGGGTATGAAAAGTTAAAATTTATTTAGTCCGTCCGTTAGATAATAAAAAAATATTAGACACGTATTTTTTTCTTTGATCAAAACAACAAAAAATTACAAAGATACAGCGCTTTAAAGTTTCGGAGAGGAGGCTTATCACACCTCGCCTTGGTAAAAATTGTAGCGAGGAGTGACGTCACGCGAAATTTCCGTCCTCTGTATTTTGATCATTTTTTGTTTGCAGGAAAAAAGAAAAAATACGTGTCCAATAAAATTCATTGATCTACCAGGCGGACATTAAAAAAAATATTAGGAAACATGTCTATTGTGATTAATGCCGTGTCTATGTAATTAAGTTTCGTTATATTTAACATATATATATGGCTATATGTCATTCTTAGTTTGGTTAATTTCGTGTATTTAATAAAATATTATTGCTTAATTTTCAGTTAAATTTAGAAGCAGACTTTTTAGTTATATTGGTTTTTTGATATGTATATCTTTATATTTTTGTTTTGTTTTAAATAAATTGATGTAAGTGCTTTATCTTTGTCTGATAAAACACCATATTCGGTCGGCTTTCTTGATTTCTTTTTCAATTATTTTTTGTGCAGAGAACGTTTTAAAATTAGCTGTTGAAGATAAGTCATGCAGTTATTAAATGCTAACATTTTTCACATCTAAAGATCATATTTTTATAAAAACTTAGTTGTTTTTAAAACATTGTTAATTTAATATATCAAACTCCGAATATAGTTGTCCAGCGATAAATATTGTCGTGGGTTTAATTTATTTTCCAATAATTATCATTAAATCACTATTGATTAATTACTGATAGATTTGGATTTCCCTTTGCAATTATAGGTATCTTATGGATTACATACTATGTCAAATCCTCATTTTGTTTGTATAAGTCTCATAGATAATAAAAACCCAAAAAACATCGATCTAGATTCTAGAGCAGTTGATAATGATGGGCAAAAGAAAGAAATGTTGGTTATGCAACATCCGCGAATGGACAGAAATTGCCAGCGTAAAATAACTTTTTCGCTTGGCGCAGGACAGGGAAGAGTTTGCTGTTGATTAAGATAAATAATTAAAAAAAAAGAATGATAAAATGTATGTCCAGGTCTAGTATATGCAAAGCAAGAAATCATAAAATAATATGACGTAGTAAATCTGTGAAAGTCTGAGGATTTTCCAGTTGATAAGGACAAGTGTACTTCATGTATAGTGTATTTGTTGCAAGGTTTCCTTAAACGAAAGATAACCTTTTTAATAGACCTAAAAAATAGACAATAGACCTAAATATATAATGTTTAGTTTTATCTCAAATGGGCCGGGTTTCGATGAAAGCCTTCATTTGGCTTGATTTCTTCCGATACGAATCCACCCATTATCAAAAAGTATTTTTTTTACAAGTTTCAAGTTACAAGCCAAATACTGAAACAAGTCCGAATATATTGAGGTTTTATGCTATCAAAATAATTCCTGGTGGATTTGGCAGCTGCAAAACTGCAGGGTTATTCGCTATGGCGGTTGTCATCGAAAGCGATTGTGGCTTTATAAAAAAGACAGTGAAAACACACATATGTTATCGTGTAACTTCGATGACAAAGTAGATCTACTATTACTTAGTTTGTTACCGACGATAGCCGCTACTGAATAAGCATTTTTATACTTATTTTTATCCAGTAAACATCGGTTAGGTTGGCAATGGAGATAGTGAATAGGCCTACTGGTATTTCTTAAATTTGATCAAATAACATTCTAAAATGTTTTTTTATAATGTTGTGTCTTCCTGTGATTTATTTAGACCTAAGCCTTTACGTTCCACACTTTACTAAGTGTGGAATGTAAAGGCTTAGGTCTACTATCTTGTCTAATATCTTACCTAGAGTACGGACACATTTAAGAAAATTACTGATAACTTTCAATGGAATTAATAAATGAAAGACTTCATAAATTTTAGCTCACAACCATCTGAAAAAAGTCATTTTAAGAAAAGAGCATCATAATCGGGCCTTTCGTTTAGGAGCTACAATGTTACAGACACACAGACAAATACGTCAGACTTACAACACTCCTGCTTTTCCGTCGGGGTAAAAAAAACGAAATTAAATCCTCGGAATTTGTAAATCTTATTTTGATTTAATAGGGGAATAGAATTGAATAAAACCACCTTTATAAGCTATAAAGGTTCGCCTCAATTGTGTGTTTTAGATCTGTTTTAAATTCAAATGTTTATTTTGACTAGGTGAGAGTGAATATTATTGTTTAAGGTTGTTCTTACTTATTGCTTTTCTCACACTGTATACTATTAGTGTATGGTAACTTTAACTTGAATAAGTTTGTAAACCACAGAAACAGCGCCATGGTAAGACGTAAAACCGTTGCTCCAGAAGTATTTTTTCCTCCCACAAAATCGATGGCCACTTCGTAAATTTTGGACACCAGTGAACATCAGTTAGCGCCATCTTCAGGCACGCTTGAGCAGTCATCCGAACAACCAGTCATTTAGCACATTAGGGACAACAAATGCAGGTGGCGCTTATGCGAGTTTGATACTTAGATATATTTCCATTTTAGGGGTTTTTTCTTAAATAGGAGTAAAGAAAAAAAATTGACATTCAACGTGTGTCAATGTTAAAGTAATTTTAATTATTGTTCTCAGGGTAATTTTATTTCTACTGCACAGAGTACTTTATATAATTAATATATAAACAAGGGGTGCTGTGATCCCGTGATTCAGTTTGCTTAAAAAAAATACTCCCAATCCTTCCACTAAAAGTTCATTTTTCCTTTTATTTTTACTGTTTTTTTTTTAATTAAGTCTGTTTTATTCTTTTAGACATTTAGTACCCATGTCTTTCATTTTCTTTGGTTTGTTTTTGGATTAGATATATATCTTAATAAATAATTAATTAAAACAAGTTTTTGTAACAAATAATTTATTTTAATTCCTTATTTTTTTGTGGTTGTAGGCGACAATTGAATCTTATTTTAATGATGCATGACTTATTACATGTGCTGTTGGAGGAAACCTACGTGAGATGTGACTCGGGTAAACGCTGCAGGAAGATTAGCCTGGCATCCGAGGGCCGATCCGAACGATGTCACACCAATCTGTGGACGACAGATAAATAGATTAGATAGGTATATCGTTTTCTGTGTTGTAAAGAACGTGTCAAATAAAGTCAAACAGTTTTAAAACAAAACTGAGTCAAACTCCAGTAACTTAAATAAAAAACATAAATTGTAAAATAAAAAAGTTCTTTTTAAAGTACAATAAAACAGGATCATACCAAGATTCCTTTGTTGTCTCTAGTGGCGACAAGAGGACCCCCGGAGTCGCCTCTGCAGGTGCCGACTCCACCAATACCGCTGGTGCAGAGGTGGCTGTCATTCAAGATCAGAGGGAAGGCCCAGGAACAGGCACTGTTTGTGATCACATTCAAGCTCACGTGACTCAGGAACTGGTTCGCGGAGATCGAACCGCCTGGAAAACAGAGACAGGATTGTATCCAAGAAACTAAGTAGGTACCTAATTCACAATTATTTTCAGGATCAGTTGTTTATAGAAAGATTTGTCATAGGCGCAACCCATATCACCCAGTGGACTCGTGTTGAAAACTCAGTTTGATTGTATTGTGTTTGACAAAAATGTCTGAAGTCAGTCTAAAGTGACACTGACAAGAACTCTTATTAATTGCCCATATTTTTTCTGCGAGCTATCAAATTATAAAAAAAAAATACCTACTACAAACATTGCATACAATACACGTACTGACAATCGATTAATAGCGATATAAATTTATCAGATGTATTTTATTTTACATAAAAACTATCTGTAAAGCGTTAACTGAAGAGTTGTATAAAAATGCTTAAAAAAAAAAAGAAAAAAGGCTTATATAATAAAATAAAAATCCACCTTCATTTAAAGTCAAACCGTTTCGTAATGTTGGATACCTTCGAAAGTTTTCATTCGAATTGAGATATTATTAATGGATGAGGGATATAACCTACTAGTGAACTAATTAGTACCTACTTGTAAATTAAGTACAAATTAGTTAGTAATAAAAAACTTACTGTCGCTTGTTAGACCGTATCCTGAAGCAATGACGGATTCACCGGCAAAGAGTTCTTGTTGTTGTGATCCGGAGGGCAAAGCAATAGGAGCAATTTGGTCTGAAAACAATAAAAAAAGAGTATAGTTGCCGTGAATCATCGTCATGGGTTGTTTTATTTCACTTTCTTCATTCCACAACTCCTGAATGAAATTTAATTAATGTTTACTGGAGGGCGCGGTGGTGCTCCTGCTAAGTCGACCAATTGTTTTTTTCTTTTAGCTATTTGCAGAAATTTATATTTTAAGAAATCGTAAGTATGGAATTACCCACTTATAATACTACGTATGACGTCTTGGTAATTTAACAATAAAAAAAGAAACGGTATAAAATATTTTAAGTTAAAAAAAAATTAAGTTAAATTTTTATTTAAAGTTAAAAAACGGTATAGAATATTGAATTTTATATTTAAATTACGGTATTATGAAACCAACAAAACATTGAAACTCTAAGGTACAATGACTCGTTTAAGAGCTTTGCATCTCAAGTCACTTATTTGATTTACATAAAAATTATAATTTGTTACATCCTTACGTGAATATTGGACTGAGCTTGGCAAGTAAATCACGCCGATGTCATTAACAATCAGCAACGGGTTCCAATTTGGGTGCATGGCAACCACGCTAGTATCTTGACGAAGTCCGCCACTGAACAATGTGGTGGAACCAAGAACAGTAGTAATTTTCCATGCCTGGTGCAGACCATCGAACCAGCAGTGGGCAGCTGTGACGATTCTGTTAGCGCTGATAAGGGATCCACCGCAGACACCAACACCATCTAAACCGATCATCGATAGGAGAAGTCCAGCCTGTAAAAAATAACCAATAACACATCATTAAAATATCCGTAACTATATATAAATAATAAATAAATGTGGGCAACATCACATATATTGCTCTGAACTCAAAGTAAGTAGCTAAAGCACTTGTGTTATGGAATTCAGAGACAACGAAGGTACCACATACATCCAGACCCGAGACTATGTAGAAAAGTGGTTTGCTACATTGACCCGGCGATGATGATGATGATGATGACGGGGTCGTATCCGGAACTCTATAAAGAATTCTCTTAAAAGAATTGCTGGTAGTCTTTTTAACCATATTTTATTAAACGAAAACTAGTCTCTTCAAACAGACTCACCTGGTATGGGTACTGTCCAATAGCAGCGGGCACTCCTCCGACGATCCTCGATCGTTCGAGGAACTTAGCCTCGGCCGCCCGAAGCCTCTCCGCTTCGGGGATACCGTACTTCGTGAGATACCCATAGGCACTGTTCCAAGAACCTTGCGAATCCTCCACAACCTCCGAGGCCAAGCTTGCCACAACACAGAGGGCTAATGATATGAATACCTTCATCGTTCCTTTTAAAACTGGTGCAATAATATCGTTCGTGTTTATTATATATGCAGGTAATTGATATCTAAAGGATTAATACTTTTCTATCTGATTCAACCTTATCGTAACCGTGATTAAGCAATTAGCAGTCGGAGTCTCAAAAATATCGATTATGTGAATACACTTTAAAACTACAGTGCATATGAAGTAAGTATACCCCCTTATGGTGCAGGTACATGTAACTAAAGCTAAAGGACTATAATTACATTATTAGGTAAGACTGTTTAAAAACACTCGAGTATAATTGTAGACTTCCATCTTTATTAAGAATAGCTGTCCCCCGCGACTTTGTCCGCGTGTTTTAGTTTCAACGGTTTTTCATTTTTGCAACATTTTTAATTTATGCTCCGCGCCGTTTGGTTGCAGCGTAATGTTATATAGCTTATAGCCTTCCTCAATAAATGGGCTATCCAACACTGAAAGAATTTTTCAAATCGGACCAGTAGTTCCTGATATAAACAAACAAACAAACACTTCAGCTTTGTATATTAGTATAGATTTAACGTTAATACTTCATAATATGGGTAACCATTGGCTGGAGTCCTATCAATTAAAAAACAAAGTTAAATAAAAGGAATTTTCTACTCCTGATTAAAATTAATTTACGTAGCACATTGTCGCCATCATGTAGAATAAATCTAAATTATACAAATAATTTAAATAGATATCAGAATATCTAATAATAATAAACAAAAATCTATTTAATTATGTACAATTTAAAATCTTCACTGAAAATGACGAAAATATCATAACATACTACATATTAAATTGTTCGTACTACTTACTTACTACATTATCAGTTTGCTAATCCGGTGACCACATGTCTTATCAAAAAAATATATTTAAAATCTGATTTTCAAGTAATCATAAAATTTTGTATCGCCAATAGTAATCAGAGCAAATAATTGATAACTTTGCTTTATATGACGTATCTGTTATCAGCTATACATATCGGCAATAGTGATATACATAGTATGGTATGTACCTACCTAATTACACAGTACAAAAATAAATAAATAAACCTATGAAGAGGGAAGAATAAAAGAGCTCTATCTCTTTTGACTATAAATTTAAGTCTTAATATAGTTTACAAGCTGTTTCCTGCAGACCCACCCGCTACGTGTCGGTTATCGCGGCAAAAAGAAGTTAATGTCCTTTCAAAGGATCCAAGCTTACCCCATACCAAGTTTCATCCAAATCGGTTTAGCGGTTTAGGCGTGAAAGCGTAACAGACAGACATAGTTACTCTCGCATTTAAAATATTACTATGAAGGTATTCATTTACCCACTCATGCGTACTAAGTTTTTCTTTGCATATATTTTTATTTTTATAACGAGTAGTAGAGATTAATAAAAACAAAATACGTATTGCGCCGACTCCAAATAATTAAATTGGGAACAGGGCAGGGAGATGATGATATTAATATTTTAACTAGCAGCCCGCCCCGGTTTCGATCGGGTATTTAACAAAAAATTAAAAAATATTATATAGCGTATGTCACCCGGGGATAGTGTAGCTTCCCAACAGTGAATAATTTTTCTAATCGGTTCAGTTGTTTCGGAGCCTATTCAATGCAAACAAACAAACAAACAATCAAATCTTTCCTCTTTATAATATTAGTATAGATAATCGTCTGTTCTGTTATTTATAATTAATTGTACACCCTCTATAAAGAATATCTTTTTTCTCTCCAAGGTTTGCTGAAAGAAAACCCAAAATTGTTAAGCTTGCCTTGTACATCTTATATTATGTAAAATATTTAAAAATGATTATTTGTGTATCATATAGAATAATTATACTAGTGTACTATATTCTTTTTTAGGTTTACAATAAATAAATAAATAATAATATGATAGAAACAAATCGCTGACTCAAACATAAATGCTCATCTTACTAATTTATTTTTACTTACCGACATAGCCAAATTTGTTTTGAGACACTTTTACGATGCTGAATCGAATGTGATCATCTCTATCTAAGAACTGAATTTATTATCGTTTATGACAGAGTGACTATTGATAAAATTTATCAGTCTCTTGAGACACCTCAAACATAAGACTAAAAAATGTTCTTGTGCATTAAATATTTGCTAATACTTATGTACTTTTTAATCGGTTACCATTTCTCTCATTATTCTGTAGGTATGTGGTATGATAATGACATAAATTATATGTATAATGTTCGTAAGATAGATTATTAAAAATGTTAGCCATGATTTTTGACTTTTTTCACGTAACCCAAAATTCACGACGATACATTGATTTGAAATGACAAATTCGTGCTTATTGTTCGCAAACATGACGTCATTTTCCCCCACTCCTGAACTTTGTTTCGCTTTATCTACTTACTCGTTTTTTTTTTTAAATTTTTGGCAGCATAAAATACGTGTCTAATATTTTTTTACTATCTAACTGGATTGATGGAATAATTTGATTTTGACTTTTTATCTACCCCATTACGTGGTATCTGCAAAATTCTAAAAGTATTCGATTGGATTGAAGTTTTGATGAGGGTTGTAATTTGATACCTACACCATGTATTTATATATGTGTCATAGTACTATTTATTATTCTGTGGTTAAGTATCGAAAAAAATATAGATATTTAAAAAAATGCTTAGATCTTGACAAGGTAAAACTGCTGCCACTGCAGATTTGTCGTCTGGAAAACTGAAAACTATAATAACCATAAGTGTATTTTTTTTAACATACATGATCGTTGAACTAAAGGTTATTCCATGTATTAAAATATAATACTATTTATAATTAATTATTTATAATAAAAGATGTAAATGACTTCTGAATATATATTTTTATTAGTACGATTTCGATACAACGACAACTATCAAAGTTGTAATATTGTATTTAAATGTGTTGTCTAACGAAGTCTATGAACGACGTCAGACGAGAGTAAACATTCGAGCGATTGCTTTCGCAGCCCAAACTCGAACGGAATGATGAGACACCAATCTGAAAGTTGTAAACAATTATTAACCTTATGTTATGGTAGTAATGGTTGTAATTTCCATAATTTATTGAAGATTTTAGAACATGGCGCCAAATAGGCACATGTCTGGACAGAGTAGTAAACATACAGCGTAGAACACAAGGCTATAAGTAACCTTTGCCAACAGTGACAAGTACGTGTACGTTAAAAATTAGTTCATAATGCCGTTGTTTAAAAATTCCTGTCATTTACGTACATTATAAGGTAAGTTTACTTACCAAAATCGGTTTATTGTCTCTTACAACGGCAAGAGGACCACCAGAGTCTCCATCGCAAAAGCCCACCGTTCCAAGGCCGCTGGTACAAATGTTGGAAGGTTGGACTATGAGAGGGTAGGCCCTAGAGCATTCACTATTGGTAAGTACCAGCAAACTAACGTGGTTCAGGGATTGATTGGGAGATATAGTACCACCTGAAAACAAAAAAAAAATAAACACAACTTGTAATATTCAATAATCCATTGTATTATTAACTTCTTAAGCAAATTTATCCCTAACTCAACGTGATGGTCATATTTCTTCGGAGATAAAAAAGACGTGAATACGCGCGCATTCATTCTTGCAACTTGGGAAGTGTTTGAAACTCCGATGCGCTTCCATTCTGCTGTAGTATGAGTTGGGTCTAGATTTCCTGAGCAAATAGTACCTATGTATGTTAAAAATTACGAAGTAAACTTAAGACGAACCTTCGCTAGTTATACCGAATCCAGTTGCGATGGCCCTTAAACCAGCAAAAGACTCAAACATCTCGCTGCCACTTGGTAAAGATATTGGATTAATGTTATCTGGAAAAAAAAAATATTGTAATTTATTTTTGATAAATAGTCATCGTCATGTTGTATAAATGATAAGATTATAACTTGATAAAGTAACTAACTTGATAAAGTAACTGGAGCAGGCAAGTAGATTACTGCAACGTCATTACGAATGAGGCCAGGATTCCAGTTAGGATGAACGGCGACTGCACTAGTCTGTACTCTTGTACCACCACTGAATAATTGTACTGATCCAAGTACGACGGTATAGCGCCATGCCTGATGCACTCCGTCGTACCAGCAGTGGGCAGCCGTAAGAACTCGACTGGCTGATATGAGGGCACCTCCACAAACACTCCCTGCGGCCGCATCGTCTACAAATATTTCTCCCAACAGTCCAACCTAGTGATAGCAAATACAATTATATAAAATTTTCGACCTTAAAGCCAACCAAGACTAAATTGGTCTAAAAGAGTAAGTGAGTGCAATATTAAAAAATAACCAGCTACTAATAAAATATTAGTTACATTGTTACATTTCAAATAATGTTATACAAGCACGCGGTGGCAACGAACTCAATGTATAACCTGACATAGCTTCGAAGTTTGTTAATACCTCAAGGGAACAGTGCAAGCGATACATTGTTACACAATGCAATAGGAAGAGCGAAGACAGTTCACAGTTTAGATTTTGGTACACACCTGGTAAGGATATTGACCGAGTGCTGCTGGTACACCTCCAATAATCCTCGAAGATTGTAGTTCCTCCGCTTTCCGAATTTTCTCAGCCAACGGGATCCCAATATTCTTTATGTACCCAAAAGCAGGATTGTGTTCAGAAAACGGCTGAGCATTTTCCACGAATACAAATAGCCCGCACAAAAATAAGACAAGGGACTGCATCGTGACTACGAAACAGATACAATACCCGTTTTGTAAATCAATTGGACTTTCAAGAATCCTGCCTAATTAAAATAACACAGATAATTTATCACTATAATTTCAGTTTGTGATTGGTTGGTACCAAAATAATTAATTAATTATTATCATTTTGATAAAATGTTTCTGAATATCACGATAACTTTTATGTACTTTGCCTTAACATTGCAATCCCTCCTGTTGATGCGAAAACAAAGATAATGAAATCTTACGAGTACACATTTAATTTGCTGTATATATATATATAAGAGGTATATTTTAACAATAAATAAATAAATTAAATATGACTGTTACGACGTACAGACTGTTACTGTTATAGCTTTCTTTATTTTATTATATTGGAGTAAATTATCTATTGAGATGCTATAATACATACCCTGCATTTTTAATTGATTTGACTAGCTGTGCCCTACGGTTTTTCCGCGTAAGTAGTTCCCGTTCCAATAAGACAACTTATTTTTTAGATTTTTGACGTGACAACGTCTTATAAATTGGTTTGCCGGGTGACACTTCAAGAAACTGCGTTACGCTCCGCTCACGTTATGCGCTCACAATGAGAGCGAGTGAGAGGCACGCGTCCCTTCCACTCGGGCATGGTTAGCCCGCCTAAGAGCGAGAGAGACAGACATAAAAAGACCACTCAAAGTCGTTGTCACGTAAAACTTTCGCCCGTATACCGACTTTACAGGCAACCAATTTTTTTTTTTCTAGGTATTTCTGCTATTCGGGAATAAGACGAATCTATTTACATATATGTATTTAATTTATTATATTGTTTGTTTTATTAATCCAACCTTGTTTTGTATATTATATAGATTACAGATAGATTGAAAAAAAAATATATACAAGCATACTTGTATATGATGGATACTATAAGTTTTCTAATTTAAGTAAGTCACGTTTTAAATTTTCCCGAATTTCCGTGAATGACGTTTGCAAGGGATGCTCACGAACGCTATGTTTATACGGTTTATGGTTGATGGGCCAGCTCTCCCGCAATGCGCTTCTACAAACAATTTCAGTCTCTGCCTTGCACAGGGGACTGTCACTCAAGCGCTGGCGCGGAACAACCCAATGATATTAGCTACCCATTCAATCCAGACCCCAACGTCGCTTACCTATGACCCTTTTCTGCTCCTTATATAATACCGGGTGGGGCACACGGGAGAGCAAGCTTTTCTGGACTGTCGTTTTAGTCTAAAGTCAAACTCTTTAGTTATGCTGACATTGTATTCAGATTCAATTCGCATACACTCGTGTCAGTTTGGTTATCTTTCATTTTTGGCGAAGGTTGAGGTTTATTTGTATGACAATAGAACAGAATAATTGGCTGCATTGTGATCCTTTCAACTTTTTAAGGATTAAGGCAAGTGTTCTGACGAACGTAAGAACATGGCAAAAGAAATAGTACATAAAACTTTGAATTAATCACATCAGAATAAATATTCGCATATTTAAATCGCAGTACCTTTGTTGCAGGTGCACAGAAAACATTTAATACGAACTCTAGGAATACGATTCGGGTTTGTGTCGAATTGAGATTCGATTAGTCGTAGCGAACTTGAAACGAAGTGAGTTGTGGCGGGCTCAAACATTAATCGAATTTCGGTCTTCGGCAGGCGGACGATCAAGTGTGCGTTAGTTCACATTACGAGGCCTCTCGACTCTCACTCGATACTTGCACTCGAGTGTTCGATATACGATATCGACTCGAGATGTCTGCTACGAGTGATTGCAGGATGTCAAGTGGTCGTAACAGAGGATCACTGCTATACGATTTAACATAGTCGACAGATGGTAAAGCACTTCATTTTCGGTGCATATTGTTGACGGTCAGTTACGACGAGAGGCTATCTAATAATCCGTGTAGTATCGCATGATATGATTACGTGATGATTTCATTTGTTATTCATGAGGTATTGATCATATTGCTTATAAAAAAATCGCTATCTTATTAGTAAGCTTGATTACCTACGTCATATACTAAGGTAACTCAGACGCTATTTACTTCACAATAGGAATATTTTTAATTAAATAAACAGCTATTTCCAAAGCAATAAAATCAAAACCACGATTTTTTTGCAAAATCTTAAGTTAGTCTCACTCTTAGTCATTATTGTAATAGTATAAAACATTTAAATGTTGATGCATTTAATGTGATTTATTTAATTTGAATTAGTAGGCGTCTGTTAAATATTATATATACATGTAAGTAGGTACATTATAAAATACAAATAAATAATTGACGCTAATAAAAACACGTAACAGAATGATAACAATATATTCATCGCTTATCTTACAATTAATTTAAATTAAATTTCGAACGCAAAGTATTCGAGTGTGCGTGCTACTGTTGTCATTGGATAGATTATCGCAGTGCGTTAAGCTGAGCTTAACAACACTTTGTACATAACTAGCCAATCGATCTCATGTGATTGACAGCCCGGACGGTTAACAACTACAAAATGGAAACGATTTTAGGTATCGATAATTTTCGCACAATCATCGATAAAATTAGCTGTACAAAAGTGTAACGTTGCTCTATTTCGACAACAATTAATAGGCTTTAGGTATTGAATTATCTTTATTAGTATATATCTTTATTGATCCTGGTCAACTATGTTGTATATTCTAAGCGGGAGATTTTTATAATGACATTGTGATTTGTTGTTTTTTTCATTTAATATTATTTTTGTTATGTTTATAATGATTATGTTATGTCTAGTTAATAAGCCGTTGTGTGCGTTTTTTGGTGTGACAATAAATGATTTTCTTTTTTCTATCTTCTAAATTGATGTGTCTATGTATACAATCAAAATAGATTGTACAAAAAAAATGTTTTGTTTACAGATTATTTGTGTTTAAAGAATCTTTATTTTCAAAAGAACAGTTACAGTTCACTTATATGAGCAATTTACAATTTAGCATAAGTTATACATTAGCGTCTAATGACGAAGCATGCAGAAATTAATTTACAAGTAAACATTACGCAAATAACATAGTAAGATCGAAACAGGATTCGTAAGTAAACAGTATACTATTTAAGTAAGTGTATTTTTAACACGCAAGTAGTATAATAATACCAATACTCACAAAACATACAACAGAACCGGCCACTTATTTAAAACCATCATTTGTTAAAACATCAGTCGAATCGTCCCTATTCTTCTTAATTCACGTAGTTTTTCTCGATAAACAAACACTAAAAGCACTAAAATTTATTAAAGTTTTAAAAGAAATCTCTATAACATAATAACACGCCATATAAAAACGACACCCTACCCAGTATCGTGCCGTCTCATCATATTACTTTCCATCCACAAAAGTGACAAAAGCGTGTATTGGTAAATAAATATAATTAAAAGCGAAGTGTGTTCGGAACGTGACAGCGGCGGGACGTTAATGCCACCGGACTAAATAACGTTAGAGCACCCTTGTTACTGCAATTACGCCCGGCCCGGTTAAAATGTCCGACCGTTTTAAAGTTTTCATCCGGATTTGACGCGGCAGACTATAACATCAATCAGGGTTGGGCGTTGATGCTTTTTAATGTTGTGACCCGGAATATAAAGAGGTTTTTCTTTTGTTTTTATGCTATTATTACAAACCATTTTTTTTATTTATTTAATAGTTTATGTACACACACAAAATCATAAGAAACAACATAATAGAACAGATGTACAAATGTACTGCTTATTTCTAAAGAAATCTTTACCAGCAGACCCACTTTTACTCTGCTGTGTCACTGCATTATGAATATTTGCTTTTTATTGTTAACAAAACTTTAGTTTTTTAGTAACAAAACTTTTCTGAACTATTCTCTTAGCTTGCAGGAGTTAGGTACTGTCGAGATCATTAAAGAGTAATTATCTGAAGCTGAGAAAATATACAATTGACAGCTTTAAAAAGTAATTACCTAATAATAATAAATTGGCTTCCCTTAACATGCCCTGGCGTCTATTATTTATTATCTACTTAAGAACAAAGCCCTCTCAAATTCAATTCCAATCAATCATGTTATTTAAATTCGATCCATTCTCCAACAGTTTAGTAAATGTCAGATTACGATTGCGAATAATAATTCGTAATTTATGATTACCACCAAGAAAAATACATTAACGTTAAATAATTTAACGATTATCGTTTTAAGTAAACGATGCATATAATACGGAGCCTTCATCGAAATTTAAAAATATTTTGGATAGTATTTCACTGTCAGTGCTCGAGTGGGTTATAATGCAGAATTGATGTCGCATCAGCGTATAAATACTTTACATTGACGGCAGATAAATGAGTCAATCAACGTGCGTTATTTAAAATGTTATTGGTACTTATCTCTGTAATACCTACAGTATTTGCGTTTGATATGGAAGCCATTTTTGATATGGTGGGTAATCGAGGTTTGTAAATAAGTGTTTTAGAAGTTATGGACAGAGCTAATAAAAAACGTATTTAAAATAAATCATTTATTGTACTTATAATGAATTAATTAAACGTGTCGTGGTGGCCTAGTGGTTGAATGAACGGATTTGTGAGCACGTGGATTTTTTGCAGGTTCGAACCCATTACAGGCCAGTACCAATGTGACTTCTTTAAAGTTCTATATACTTTTTTAAGTATTCTAAGACACCATTGACAATCGGTGAAGGAAAACATAGTGAGGAAACCTGGCTTCCAAAAATTGGAATCTGAAATCGGCAACCCGCAATGAGCAAGCGTAGTGATCAATGCTCAATCCTTCTCTATATGGGAAGAGGCTTGTGCCCAGCAGTGGGACATTTATAAGCTGCTATTATTATTATAACGAAATATTGGAGACAATTTCAAGTACAATGTGCAATTTTAATTATGTATTCTAAGTCAGATTTTACATGCTCTACGTCTTTTTTTCCTTTCAGCTTAATACATAATTATGAGGTATTCCATGCAAAATATGAAAATAGTAGTTAACCTAAAGCAATTTAAATTATTGCATAAATAATCGAAATCATTATAATCGTTTTTTTTATAGCTATACCTATTAGGGAAGTGAGTATGTTCTATGCCTAAACATGTTAGTCTATATTTGAACTAAGCTAACACATTCAATTTTACAGGTAAGCTGAATTTATGTTAAGGTGTCGACGTGGTCTGTCGATTTATGACAGAGACGTTCATTTCCTTTGCCGCGACTTTCCTGAAGTTTGTGAAATTCGAAAAGCATTTGACGACCATTTTCTTTTATATAAATGTATTAAAGTTTGGTACTTAAGTTTTTTTTACTTCAGAAATAGTTAAGTAGGCAGTTTTTTAATTTTCACTCACTATTATACAAGGTGATTCGGTTTTCTTTGTAAAAACGAAAGCTATGAACTCTACATTGTTTCTAAAAACAATTGTTATTAGAAATTAAAAAAAAAAAAAAAAAAAAAAAAAAACAGGAAAAAAGTACAATAATAGTACTGAAATTCGAGACATTTTTGTTTGTTTGACGAATTTTTAAATTAAATTCAGTCGTTTTTATAACCGGTACCTATAGATTTTCGTTTGTACAAGGTTGTATACCTTGTATACTGTAACTACTATACTGTCATATGAAGAGACAGAAGATATACTCTCCTAATATCCTAGTTAAATCACACCCACACACACGCAGACAAACACTTACACACATACACACATTCACACACTCAGGCACACACAAACACTTACACACATATACACACTCAGACACACTCAAATTTTGCTCTTTTGCATAAACAATAATTTTTATTTTTATTAATAGTTCTGTTACAATTATAAGATATTTTTATTTTGTTATCTGTCTACTTTTTGTTGTGTTTAATTTTTTATGACTGATCTCACTTTAATTGTTCATTAAGATAATCGTATGTACCTCCACCACTCAGGCCCCCAAGATACAAGCATTGGCTTAGTTTGGGGACCATTGGATTTCCAAAATGGTTATTTTAATTATTATAATTAGTTAAGCGAAACATACCTGTAAGAAACGATTGTTAACAAGTGAAACAATAAATTTAAATTTATTCTTAAATTTATTATTCTATATTCTATCGTAAATCAATACCCATCAGAAGCATTTGATTATTGTTGGTATTTTCTCGATCTCTATTTCAGCTTTGAACGTTTGCTGTTTGGATATTTATCGAAACAGTTATCGGTAACAGGTATAACTACAAGCGTCTGAAATGATATTTGTGTTGCTGCGTAATAAATGAAATAGCCGTAAAAAATGTAATAGTAGAAATTTCTTCTTTTTGCTTCTAAAATTCTACCGTCGGTAAGCGAAACGAATCGTTTCTTGAGTATAGGAACTAGGCATTAATCGGTTTAGTTACACCATTTATAACCAAAAACAGGTGAACCGATTTTCATGATCATTGATTTGATGAATTCGTCTTCACCACGAATAGCAGAAAATAAAAAAAGAAGAAAGAAGAAGAAGACACAAGATAACAGAATGGTAAAAACACAAAAAAATAATGTCTTGCGGGAACGGGGACAACTTACGCGGGCCTCTGATAATAAACAATAAATATTATTTTACAATTAGTGTCAATTATAACTCGTAAACGATTCTTTAGTGGGCCATCGCAGAGTGGCTCTTGAACTCCCAACTTCCTATGAACCTACATGGCATGGCAACTGAATTAAATAGTTTCCCTTCAAAACTGGGTTGTCGTAAACAATTTGCTCGACTTAGATGGAAGGTGGGCGTCACCGGTTCGAATATTGCTCCGGTTCACGACCGTTAGTTGGTCCACACTTCTCGTCTTCATAACTTTTAATCAATTAAGTTTTCGGTGTGATTGGATCGGTTATATGTTAAATTTTGGTAGATATTTAATAAAATAGTAATCAAAACTAGGTTTTGGATGGCAATGAACTGATTTCGTCATTTGTTTATTTAAAAAGTCTATGATATCGAAAGTTGTCTTTTTTTAGTTCAAAATTATCTAATAATAATTAGAAATATAATATTTTAATAAATAACACGAACACGATCATATTTTAAGATACACTATTCCTTTAACTTAACTCTCCTGACAGATCTTTAAACAGACAAATCTAAGGATGCACCCTAGCTCTGGGTTTATTCTTCCCCGAATCAAAAGTCCCTGGAGAGGAAGCCTCTTATGCCTTGTCGATAATAGTTGAACCCATTGTCCGAACCATTAGCGAAGTTAAACCCGAGGTTTGCCGACGTACCACATGATTTACTCTTGGGAAAATATATACTTATGCACCAAATAGTATATCCGAATAATTATCCTGCTAATTAAGATATGAAAGGTTGTTTGTTTGTATGTTTGTTACAACTTCACATAGATATGACTGAATGGATTTTGATGAAACTAGGCAAACTGGTGGTTAAGATTCTGAATGAACTGTCGGGTACTTTTTATTCCAGTTGTTAGTTCTTGTGGGATGATTCAGCATTTTGTATATTATAAAATAGTTAAAGTTGAATTTTGTACAATGTGGAGCAAAAAAAAAACCCATAGGATTACGGAAACGATGATTATAAAAATCGTCATTATGAGTTAAGCTGATAAGTCAATAAGTAAAGCAAATTATCGAGTTTGACAATAGCAATTTACAGATTAGAACGTTTGTTTTATCATAGTTATATTGTGAAAAGAATAATATAAGGAATGTCTGAAATGATATATTGATTAACAACCTTGTGTAATAACAACAACAATATTAATAATTTATACCTATACTAAATAGCGTAAAACCATGTCATTAATTACAAATCAAATAGATTTGTAATGAATTTATTCTTCTTGGAAATATATTAAACTTCATTCAAGTGGGAAACAAATCCATTAGCCGTAACATTACTTGAACTTTAACAAAACAGATAACGCGAACACATCAAAGTTGGCACACCCTCAACCCTTGAACTTAATCCTTTCGCTAATCTGGCCACGAGAGACGACACGCGTGTTTAATCCATCAGGAGTGAACTAATGAATGATGATAAATAGTTCTGTCAGTTAGGAATGAAAAGGTTTGAAGAATAATACAGATGATACGCTTCTAGTTTTGTTATCTTACGTCTAAAAACAGACGATGGACGGTACAATAGATTATAGTTAGTTGTTTTTAGCCAACCATGGTATTGCTTCGGTTTTATAACACCCTCTAATTAAGAAGGTACCTAATGTTTGCTATCTCATTACCTGCTTTTCACCAATATAATTTCTAATTTAAATAATAATCTTGGGACAACCCACAAACGGCCATCTGATCCCAAACAAGGCATAGCCTTTATTATGATAATCAGACAACTCATAAACATACCAAAATATTTCTAAATACATACATATTAACTATAGATAAATTACACTCAGATAAAGAACGTATGCTCATCACACAAAGATTTGTCTTGGGTGGGAAACGAACCCACGACCTCCGGTTTAGCAATCACGGTCACTAACCACTGGATCAACAGGCCAGTCAATGCGGATATCCAGGATTCTCTATAAATTGCTTAATGTGCTAGTTCTGATGCATCAAGGGTAATAAAATTATAAAAAAGAATAAATCTTTACAGTTCACGTCCAAAAAATATGGTTTCCGCCAACCAATTCAAATTCCACACCATTTCTCTGTACCATCGATATTCGGCATCACTCTAACAACGGGAAATGCATGAGCGAAAAATTCAAAGCAATAAATCGCTAAAGAAACTACAATCGATACACGCAAACCTCATTCGAATGGCGTTGTTATTCGATGTTCGCAAACAGCGCGGGCTCGCATGACTGGATGTACCCGAAACACCACTTAGTCTCGTATAATTTTCAATGAGTAATGGTTGCAGCGGTCGTAAGGAGGCCGACCTAGGTCAACGCATTACTGGCCGGAGGAGCCGCTTCCGTCACGAACAGCGATGCTATGGAGCCGACTATGCACTGTTATGATTTCGGACGCGACGATAGCAATACGTGAAAATAGGTTATTTTCACGTTGTTTTTAGTGTCTGCAAAAAGTTCGACTGTTTTATAGTGTCAACACGTGTTTGTAGGTCACTTGCTCGTCGTAAATTTCAGTGGTAGAACGTTGATGTAGGAACTGGTGTGTGACGTGACATTTGTTGAACTTTCTATAAAATGTTTCAAGAATGCAATGCAGCAATTCTAACTGGTATTTTAAGCTTAAGATGATTGTGTACTATTTTAATAGATACTTAAACTTTTGAAAATTTGTTAAGTAATACTTAATTAAAACTAATTATTTCATTAAATTGTTTGTAAAACAACCATCACATTTATTTGTTCAAAATTTGAAATGGTTTTTTTTATTCTTAATTCGATTTTAATTTGATTACAAATAATTATATTAATCTAAGCGAACAATAATTTTATTTGAATATGCAATACCTACAAGTCTGTGACTACCATAGCTTTATTTTTTTATTTCTTTAAGGTTACTCCATGAGACATTGTCCGTGACTTCCTGTGAGGGTGTCCGGAGATCGGTCACGCTTATCTCGTTTTGTAAACATCGGCCGATGACGCTTCGTCAGATGGACGAGCAGATAGTTAAGGATGTTTTACTTAGGGCTGATAGTAACAGTCATTTGCTGTAAATGAAATCACAATGGAAACGAGAGAGACAGAGCGATAACACGAGCCAAGACGGTACGAAATGCACATGAATTTACCGAAGTTAATGTTGTGTGTAATTGTGTACATCGCATTCGAATTGACGCAGTCAATTAATGTGTCGTGTTGATAATTTAGATGAAAATATCCGTTGAATAGTCGTAGTAAAATATATCTATCAATATCTATTACAGACAGAAAAAATCCTTACTATTCTATACTAATCTATACTAATATTATAAAGCTAAAGAGTTTGTTTGTTTGTTTGTTTGTTTGTTTGCGCCAACGCGCTAATCTTAAGAACTACTGGTCCGATTTGAAAAAATATTTCAGTGTTGGATAGCCCATTTATTGAGGAAGGCTATAAGCTATATAACACGCGGACAAAGTCGCGGGGGACAACTAGTAATAATATAAATGTGAAAGTAACTGAGTCTGTTGCGCATTTACGCCAAAACTACTACATCGATTGAAATGAAATTTGGTACACAGATAGTCTAGAGCCTGAGAAAGGACATAGGCTACTTTTTGAAGCGATAACCGACATGCACGCGGGTGGCGCCGCGGTAATCAGCTAGTATAATATAAAATCAGACAAATACGAGTCTGACTCGCGCACCGAGGTTTCCGTATACATTTTGCTGATCGTCACGGTTACAATCTAGAAACAAACTTAACTGTGCGGTTGAAAAAATGCTATCTCATACATCGCTGTATAACACTATCAAATTTTCAGGTCGAAATATAAGTTTGCGATCGCAAAAACTAGAGATTCTTTACTTGTGAAGTTAGACCTAGAATCATGTCGAATTTCATGATTCTTGGTCGACGGGAATTACCTAAAAAATATGTTTTAATTAATCTTTCCTGTATTTTGAGCTAGATTAAAAACTTTGTAAAATCGTTATTAACATCGGATCATACAACATCGTAACTAATAATCCTTAATGATTCATTGATAAGATAGAAGCAATAATACGCGTTCTTAAATACTTAATGACATAATGCGGAAAAACCACACAAGAACCCGCTATTTTATCTTCATAATTAAGATATTTATTTGTTTAGATATATCAGTAAATAATTCAATCAGTTTGCTCAATTTATTTGTTTATCAAAGTACATGCACATTCGAGGTAATAAAAAACAATTCACAGATAAAATGAGTTTTATTTTGTACTTTATTTTTATTTATTTATTTAATAATTTATGTACACACACACAATCGTAAGAAACAACATAATTCAAAAGATGTACAAAGGTACTGCTTATTTCTAAAGAAATCTCTACCAGCCGTCTTTCTGTTAAGTGTGTGTGTGTGTTTTCCGTCTTTATTATTTTTATTTTAACAAAATAAACCTGAGTAGTTTAATATAATGTTAAGAAGCTTCTATCGTACGCCACAATATTCGTTCAGTGAAAATAAATAAAACAATCCATTGTCTTTAAATGCACGAGTATAAAGGAAGTTAATGTACAAAGCTGTAGTGAAAATCCCGACTCATGTTGGTGTACTAGTCTATATTCTCTAATCTCTGCTGTTTCAATTGTGTATGTGGTGCAAGTCACAGGAAACGCAATACGAAATATAATAAAAATTACCTAAACAGTCAAAATCGTAGTGTTAATAAAGATGTTGCCAATTTTTCTTTCAAATTTCGTGTTTTATATTAAAAATAAAAAGTATATTATACATGTATCTTTTCTTTTGTCTTTTAAACAAAAATTACGAAGATACAGTGAATGGAATCATGAATGGAATTTTATCTAATTTTGACGTCACAGGCTTGATCTTTGATATTTGAACATTTAAATTCTCTATCTTTGTAATTTTTCATTGGTTCTGATAAGGGAAGAAAAACGTGTCTAATATTTTTTTCATTATCTAAACGACGGATTTAAAAAAAAAATGTCTACATCCCTGTATGACCAAATCGTCATTGCAATGCTTGTAAGAGTTACGTTTGAAGTTACTTCTATTTATTTATTCGTGATCCATTCATTAATTTCTATGGGCAATGCAAGCAGTTTTCAATTATGACAACGCATTTCCGTAGTAACCTGTATAAATATCTAAACATGCTTATAAAGTATGCTTCTCGCATCATCTTTACTCGTACGCCATCCATAAGGGTAATGCACAACACATAGCACTCACGCGCCGCGATTGTTCTTTTCTAGCGAGGAATTAGCAAACATTTCGAAATGCTTTTTAATACCGCACTCAGAATATCTTAACAGATTATGTACGAGAGCTTTTAGACCCGAACCATGATATAGCGCAGTGTTTAAATAATGTTACCGTGTTGGTATTGTTTAAAATGGAGGCTGTTATTGAAATATTCTCTGTTCTACACTCTCCAAAAAAAAGACATAACTACTAGGGTACGGTTGGTATTATTATATCGCATTTCCTGCAGAATTTAAAATATAATGACGGCAATTAACTAAATTAAACTTGTCGCAGACACACTAGTTATATAATACACTTACATTCCCGAAATCACCGACAATTCCAATCTTGGAGTAATGTGGTGTGAACTACATTGACATTGATACAGGGTGCATAGCATAGCACGCAGCGGACGGTGCGGTCGGCGCGTGCATCGCTCAACGACCGCAAATGTGACCAGACACCTGTCTCACACATCTTGTGTGCATAGCTGGTGGTAATGCTGGCCTGAATCATGCACAATTAGGTCGAAGAAAGTATTGTATAACCTTTGGAGAACGAATGTTACTATAAAATTAAAAAGCAGTATCCGTACTTAATGTTATAAATGCAAAAGTAACTCAGTCCGTCTGTTATGCTTTCACGGCTAAACCGCTGAGCTGATTTTAAAGAAACTTGCTATGAATTAAGATTGAATACCAATAAAGGACATAGGTTATTTTTTCTAAACTAATAACCATGTGGATATATCCATGTCATACGCGACATAATATACCTATTCTGTATTTATTGTTTCAATACAAGAACATGTCAATGGTTTTAATAAATAGGTATGAGGTTATTTGTTATGGGTAGCTAGAATGTTAACATTTATTAATTTTTTAGATACGTTTTGTAGAATGTGTCTCCATAGAACTTTTTAGCAAAAAAACGTATTACTGCAATTAGAATGTAAACACGAAATATTAAGATGGAGTGCATAGTCAGTGGCCATAGTCAAAGGTATATATTCCCTTGAATAAATATCCTTCTGAAGCTAAAAATCGAATCTTTGAATCCAAGATCGCTTCAAGAATGTTTAAAATAAATCATTTGTTAGAGGCCTAACAGAAGCCCCTTTTAAGACTTATATTCTAAACTTAAGCCACTAGAGACTTCATACTTCTTTCCAACTAAGTACTAAGTAGAAGTTTTCATTATTTTGCTTTGTAGAAACGGTTTGACGGACTGGCTTAACTTATTTTGGATTGAAGGTCTTAGTTGAATTTTAAATTTATTGTTTCTAAAAGATACTCTAAATTAGATACTTTTAGAAGTTATTTATAACCAGTATCGTAGAAAAATCAAAGTCAAAAAGTTTTGACGTTTTTGCTATTGAATTGTAAGCAATTATTTAACAAAAAGTAGAAAGCCCTATATTGAAATAAAATAAAATAAAAATCTTGTATGTATCGCTAAATCTAAAACGGTAGTGTAATTATATATTCAATACAGTATTCCATGAATATAAATCATATCATTTTTGTTATTTAGACAGTTAGTTAATATTAGTATGGAATAATATTAGTTTTTACTTTAGAGTATAAATAAGTAAATTATAGAGTGCGCATATTGAGTATGAACTGTAGGCACTAGTATGAACAAATAAAATGGTTAAATTTATGTCAAAAAGCATCGCGCCGTTTTATTAAAACTATCTCAAAACCTAATATTACCCTAATAATATCAGATGTTTACAGAAACGTCTGTCGTCGCACGGAAAATATTTACAGCAAGAAATTTGCTTTTGGTCGGCACAACGGGCTACTAGCGATGCGCACACTATGCTAGACTATGTATATTCTAAGGGTTCTACTTGTAATTTACAATAGTAAGTACGTTCTAACCACGTGTATGCCAATGTATGTACATATTACATAAGGCGCATAACTGTGACATGCAGTGGCTTTACGTTCTAACTTGAGCATAACCAGGCCCAATGTAATGTGTGGAATGGAACGTTGGGCTCAATTGGACTGTGACAGGGATTTCCAATAGCTACACTGGGTACAGATGTGAGAGAGATGAGAGTCTATTAAGATTGTATATAGACTATAATTGGAGAGACTAAGGCGTATGTAGGTATACCTACCTAGATAATAATCTATAGTTGTTTATTAAACTTGCAGAACTATGCTACACAGTCCACCAAATCTACGAATTTTTAAAGGTAACTCACACATTTCAATAACCGTTTACGTAAAAATATGGAATTATGAAACAATTTTTATTTTATCACAAGATGGTTATTGCTTTATTACTAAATTTAAATTTAAAACGTATAAACAAAGCAAGAAAATAATATATTAAACAACTGTCAAACAGGTACCTACTTCTTAGATTTTGTATGAGTATATATTTGATAGTACTGTCTGGATATTTTTTTGCAAAACAGACGTTTCATTTTTTTTTTAATGTTTGACACATTTTGTATGTATATTTTATAATTAACACTTGCTATTATAATAAATGTTGAGTTGCGTTTCAGTATTCAGGGGAAATAGGTTCAATTATGTATAATAAAAACTTTTTTTGATCTGCGATTGTCATTTATCTAATAGTGGCGACCCGCCCGGCTTCGCATAGGTAGACAAAACATTAATGAATTATACATAATCTTTCCTCTTGAATCACTCTATCTATTGCTGAACGTATGAAAGATCTAAGAATACAGACAGCAGGAGGATCTTTAATTAAACTAAGACGGGTTAGTGACACCTTTATAACGCAAGTACGGTTGAACCGATTTCCATGTTTTTTTATTTGTCATTGTTTTTTATCTTTCTCTAATAGAGAAATTCATTGAATCAATCGATGAAAAAAAAAAAAAAAAGTATCTTACGAGAATGGGAAATACTTATGCGGATCAAACCGCGAGGCACAGCTGGTATTAAATAGCTCTGAGATAAATACGTCATAAGTAGCAGTACCTATCTACCTTGTTAATTTACGTAAACATGAACAGGTTTGAATATAATATGCATATTGTTTATTTTGTATTGCATAGAATCGTATTGTGCATCCCAATTGTGTGTTAAGTAAACATCAAATTAACATTTCACAGTTTGCTCTTCATCTGTATTTGCAGGAGCTTAGAGTGATATATGGTATGATGTATGGTTATAAATGTCATCAAATATTAGGTATGTAAGGTGTGTATGAGATGACAGTCGCTTCAAGTTACACTATTTGGTAAATGTTGCCCTAAACACGTTTTTTTAATTTTTATTTCTTAGACTCGTTACTCAAGTACCTACATAAAATGTTGCCCTTCTCGTAAACTTATTTGACTTATACACATAGATAATGTTATATAATTGCATTGTCAATTTAGTTATGTTTGATGGCAGAAGACTTGTATACATAGTAGTATGTTTTTTTTTATAAATTTTAAAATCATCATCATTTGTTTATCAACGAATATTTTAATAAAATTTATTATATCAATAAAATAATATGACCTAAGTATTTTAGGTGAATTATTTAGATGAATCTTTGGCAGCAAGCCCTCGGACCGCTGGTTAGGTACTGGTCCTCAGTAAATCTGAGCGCACATACAAATAAACAAAACGTACCCCTACGCCCGAGACTGATTAACTGGCTGGTTCCCCTCCGGACCTACCTACCTAAGTACGTTAACTTGGTTCGTTAAAAACGAATAATTTACCAAAAAGTTTAATTCGTAAACAATTTTAAATTAATTATACTCATATCAGTCTGAAACTTTGACTTTTGTTTAAGGAAATGTATGCTATCTATATGATAAATTAAATGAATTTCACGCTAGAATAAAATGATAAAATGAGATACGTTTTATACTTTTAACATCTGGATAACATTACCAAGTATTTTTTATTTCGAACATTTATGAAGATTCTTTTTATGATTTGACGAAGATGATGGAAGGTACTCTCATTTGAATAAAACATAAAATGGAAACGCAACGTGTTCGTGAATCTTCGCGTTATGTTTCGACATATTCCCGATAAAATCGTTATTTCATACATTTTATACTGATTGGTCTTGCTTTACGTCACTTTGTTCTTTTTCACCCACCTGTCGTATTTCATACGTTTTCAGTTTGCTGTCAATACTCAATTTAAGCTCTTAGCTGCCTGGCTGTTTACATACAGAAACAATGGAAACTAAAGTGCTGATTAAATATTTTTAAACATTTTTCATGTCATATTTATTTATTTATTGATTGTCAAGAAATAATACTAAAAAATTATGTGACATAAGTTCCTACCTAGATGATTCTGAATTGTTTATACTTTATTAAACGTGGACTAATGCACAATTTTTTATTTTGAAATAATATTAGCCCCATCTTGATAGACGCATAAACTTGTCATTACAATACATCACGTTTAGGAGTTTAATCTTATACGTACTTGTGCTTAAAAGTGAGGGTTAAGCCGTACTTGTACATTTAACCTTAATTTTATGCAATTATAACCGTCCCAAACGGAACCTCGAGTCAATAAATTTTCCAAACGAGCATTAAGATAACTAAGTTTTTCGCAATTACCAAAACTAGTTAAACGACACAAAGTTTCTCGTGAATGTACCGAATAAGGTACATTGGTGTCGCTCGGAGGTCCGTGGTGCGGCGTCATTAGCAAGCGTCCGCGATGCGTGACTCTTTATGGTCCGTGACTACCGTTTCACCCCTTCAGCCTAAACGAGGACACGTGTGCGAATTAATCGTGAATTTTTCCCAATAAATCTTCACCTACAACAAAGCTAAAAGGTGCAATTGTTATACAATTCAATTTACGTTCGGCGTTCACGTTAATTGTGATATTTTTCTAGCGAATGTGTTGTGGTTGTTGTGAGTTCGTTAATTAAGTTAAAAGGTTATTCAGCTGTTCTATAACAGTGGTAACAATGTTACTGAGATTTATAGAGAAGTTAAAATTTTCTTATTGGTCTGATTGATTGATTAATCTGAATTGTAAACGATGCACAAACGTTTAAATATATTATTTTACATGAAGGTATGGAAAATCTCTCACAAATGAAATGATTGCAATGCTTTAAATAAAGAGAAAAAAAAACTTGATTTTGAAGCGGTTAGAAATTGGCTCTTATTCACAACAGGGTTCGTAAATACATAATAATAACATGTTTATGTATCTAAAATCATAATTCTGTATTTTACGATATAATAAATTCCAATTACGACATAAAACCAAATTCACTTTCGGTGTCGGGCGCGAGTGTTAGGTTGTGTGAACACATTTGCCGGCCGCGAATTCTTCATTACGGCGATTTAAAGGTGAGCCTAACACGTTTTATGACCAACAATACGTGCTTATAAAATTTGCATACCTTCATTCGCACTCTTCCTCGACCATTACCTTTCCATTTGGTAAATAATTTAGGAGCCCTCTAGGACGTCGACCAAATATTAAAAGTGATGGGTCCCCGAGGTTTAATATTAGACTCCCCTCGTATTAAATTTTCTGTCACGCGAAATTCCCAAATGCATACGCCAGATATTTTTTGCACATGTTCATATTCTCTCCTTTGTACTCTTATTCGACACAGAATGTCATGAGTTGTCGTAATTTCGATTGGAACTCGGGATTTGGAACTTGCAATGTCTTATTTATTTTTATCGACCTTTTTACTTTATTTATATGGTTAGTGATTATTTTTTGTCGCTAATATTAACAGTAATATTATTGCAATCATGTTCACACTGTCATACCTATTTTATAAAATAAATCGTTTTTGTGTGTAAATAAATAGAAAACTGTTTTATTGCACATAATGATATCTTAAAAATAATAAAATTTTATTACATAATATTAATATTTATATTATGTTTCTAAATACATTTAATGTTCTTAGATACCTACATAAAACAATTTTATAATTGTCTGTTTAAGGAAAACGTACCCTCAATTTTTGAGGAAGTCATATGGCTTAATTTGGAATTCATATTTGCAGTGGGTACAATACTAGGCAAGTTGCGCAGGGCGTTGAATAATCGAGCTCATTTTATATGCATCAAATTCACAGAACAAAACTAATCTAGAGCTTGGGGGCAATAAAAATGTCCCACTTGCCTTGCTTGCAATGCTTGTAGCATTAAAAATAGATGAGCTCAAGGTGTAATCTCGGCGATTCTTATTATAAAATTTTGCATCTTAAATATTTCACATTTTTCAACACACTTCGCTTTGCGACGACGCCGACGCCCCGAAAGAGGGTAATGCCGCTATTATGTCAGACAAAGTAGACTCGAGAACAGCGCTGCTGCCTTACCTATATAAAAAAGCTAATTGGACGGCTTGAGATATTTTATAATAGCACACAATATTTTTATCCCCTTAATAAGTATTATGTCTTAGGTTTGCTTGATTATGGCGCAAGCAATCTCCGGTAGGCAAATCTTCTACTCGATTAGCTCGCCTTCAATTCTATTGAAAAGGTTGACATCGCTGAAGCAAACATTATAAATCTCAACAACAATAAGCGTTGATTTATCAAAATTAAATCTCTTTGTCGAATAGAGTAATCAAATTTATCGCTCATTTGAATCTTCAATTCATTTCAAAGGGTCTGTCCGGAGACTTTGAAATCATCACAGCTTACATTCGTATGATACAATTATAGTAATTAAAGTCATAAATTATTTTAGGTTGCCTTACGAGTACTTCGGAAAGTATTAAATGTATTTTTAAGGTGTGTCCTCGTTTACCTGTACCTACTCGCCTTCTTAAGACGTGTTTCGCTGCATAGTCAAAAATGGACAAATATGGCCCGACATCCCCTCGTCTTGGGATAACGGGAACATTGTTTGTTCTTCGTATTTTTATAAAGCCCCGCAATAAAACGTTTGCATTTTACATTTTTGGGGGCCATAAATAAAAGTACTCACGTAAAATTGCATTTTAAGCATTTCTAAAAGCGACCGTCACCTTTGGCCGGAGCGATGGTGGGTTTGTATAGGGACCTTCAACTTTTAGCATAACGATGGGACCGCACGTATGGCGTATTGTAATTTGTATAATTTATAGCTTATTTATTGCAATGAAATACCGTTCTGAAGTGGAAACCGTGAACAATGTTTTGGTTTACCTATAAAACAACCATGTTTTTCTGGTAATAATTTCTAAAATAATTAAATAAACAGACAATAAATTAACATCATAAATTGCTGTTGTCCATGTCCTGTGCCTCCAACGCTGAGTTGTTGGGGTTCAAATGAAATTAAATTACGAGTTGACAAAATGAGTTACGCCCTTTTCTGTAGATTAACAAACAAAAACTGATGGTATGAGGGTCAGGCTGGCATTAATGTTGTTAGAGGCAAATGACTCTATTCTTTGCGGACGTGTCGGCGGCTGTTGTTCGTTCACAATGCTACAATTTAAGCTCGGCATTGTTCTTGCTTATTCCGGTCTCTATTTAGTTTTGTGCTTTTATCGTTGCCCATTTGGATCGTGGGACGCGTATCTGTCTCCGCTTCATTGCGCTCGTCCGTCATAACAATGTCACAATAAGTTAATAATCAGATTGTTTCGATAACACTGATTGTTTTAACATCATCAGTTGCAAAATGTGAAATGAACTGACTATTTACTGCCTCATTTGGTAATGACGTTCCCTGTTGTGTTGAGGTACAGTAATAAAATAAAGGCGTTGTTATTATTCATTCATAACTAATAATTAACATAAATTGGTAACCACGAGTGTTCATTTTAATATTTAAAACTTATTTTACAAATCATTTTAACCAACAGTTACAGTAAATAAAATCACAATTGATTTCCATGTATTTAAACCCCTTGTATGGTTAATACATTTCTGTGATGCAGTTAATTTTAATGTTAATTTAAAAGCAAACAATACCGTACTATTCTTATCTTTTCTGATCACAATCTTTCAATCGCTTCGAGTAGTTTTGCTGGATGCATTACACTATCTTCAATGCAACTACACATCTGTGTGTTTTGCAACCCTACATCCAATCATTCATTTTTAATTACACAAGGATGCTATCTGCATAGATAAAAATCAAACTGTCCAGTTTCCAATACATTCTGCTTCAGTTACTGACCGCGATGTAGGGAGCAAAGCCCACAAATTTTCCACGGTTCCCGATCCAATTAATTTAAAAATCGCCATAACGAACGGTGGATATACGAAAGGGCTTTATTGTTATGTAAATTTGTGCAAACTTGGCGGGCAGACGTAGGCATGACTAATTGTTAATTCGACTAATGCGCTTACGAGAGTGGGACACCGCAGCCCATCCCGGGCCGATGTAATAACGGATTAGTCGCCTGACCTCGCAACGCTTTCGTCTTTACGTCCCCAGTTAGAGGGCTGGCTTGACAGCGCACTACAACTTTGTCATCATCTTCTACATCTATAGTAAAAGTTTTGAAACAATAATCGATAGTGTTAATCGAATTGAAGCTTTGTAATGGCTCAGTAGGTTTAGATCCGGAAACTTTCAAAGATTATGATAATTTACGAACCCTTTATCGTCCTTGACGTCTAAATACCGGTTTACATCAAAACGATAATATTGTACTGTATTTACTCGATATGTCAATAGTAAATATGTTTAGATATAGTAACCATTTCTTCCTTGTAAAAGTTATAAATTTTTATGATATTTTATTTTATAATTACGCCTGTTTATACCTATATAGTGTTATAATCATAACAACGATCTCCTTATTTAAAAACATCAATAAAAATTAAATCATTTTCTTATTTTGTTTCTATTATAAGAAAATAATCTACTTATTCCAATTATGGTACTTACTAAATTCTTTTAAAAATTATAAAATGCCTAGATATCATATAGATGTGTAAGTTTTATAACCACTACTAACTGGTAAAATCTTTTAGGGTAAAAGCTCATCCATCTTAAACGTCCCTCTATTATTAATTGCGTTCAGTTTTACGCTGTGCGTAATTATTTAATGGAGACGAATTCCGCAAAGCACGCGTCGGCCGCACCGTGAAATGAAAAGTTACATGCTTCAATGCTGCCATTGAAGACACCGTTTTTATGCAGCGGTACCCTCGAACAACCCTCCATAAACAATTTTTTTTTTGCTCATATTTCGGGTATGATTAATTTTTGAGGCCTGATTTGGATGTTTTAATTGTCTCTGCGTTGTTTTTGTTTGTTTATATGTAATTGAGTGGAGAGTCGTTTGGGAAAGTTTTTTTTTAATAATGATATTATAAAAAAAACCTTTTTTTTATTTACTTGCATTACGTACCTACTTTGGTATAAATATTTTATATAATGTTATATATTTTCGAATGTACATTGTACGAGAAATTAAGTGTATTATATCTACTATAATTATGTAGCATAAAATACTTTGACAAATAACAATTATATTAATACTCCAGAAAGAACAAGTTTTAGCGAGCACAACTATTACGAGTAACGCCATTTTCTATTCCCACAACACCACACAATTTATGTAAAAATTTTAATTCATGTACAGTAAGCCACAAAATAATTAGGTATCTACATTTGATAAGTCTGTGAACTCTCCTGCGAAGGATTATGGTGCAATCGCAATCTAATCTGCAGTTTACTTCCTCCGTTCTAAACTTGTCACAAGTTAGTTCTTGCTTACAATGCATACGCTTCACTTTAACCTCACGTTATAACCTGGTTTAGGAGCTCTGCTATCCTAATTAGTAGTTTGAGAATTTATATCTATCAATTGTTTTCTTGTTTGACGTGACTCATTTACTCAAAGCAAGATTTATAAGTTCGTTACCCCGATATTTTGTAATTATGGTACACAGATTTTATTGCTAATTTTATACGTATTATATTGGGGATTTCATTCTCAGATTTCAGATCTCATCTCTGAATTCTGTTATAAAAGAAAAATATCTAGAAAGAATTATTTTTGTAAATCGTGATAGAGGCCGTTCAAAAAGTCTTGTGTCAATGTGTAACATTCAAAATATAACCTAAGAAACCTAGAAAGTATTTCGATTAATGCTTACCTCATTTTGTATTCACATTATACGAATTGAATAACCCACTCTTTCTAAAAGTTTATAATGCACTGCTATCAAACTTTAATTGCTTATTTAGAAATCACAAAGAATTTAAAAACAATAAAAGTACCAAAAGCTTTCTATTATTCATAAAACTTTTGAATTTAGAATTAGACTTATAAAGTTAACGATATTATTCGATTTACTTTTTTTCTCTACTTTAACTTAAGAACTCTTTGGGTTTTTATTTTTTAAAGTCAGTTTGTATTTAGAATTACCTACTCGTTCAATTTTTTATCGACTGTCAGTTGAATTGCTAATTGGCGTGCGGTGCGTACGTTTGCTGATTTTGAATCAGCGAATGTAGGGAGTAATAGTTCAAACAGTATTGGCTAGACTGTATATTCTGTACGTACCTACATATTTAGTTACCATTGATACTGCGGTTCGCTGTATAAAATGTTGCAGGCCACATTTACTCCGCTTTACTTTTTTATTGAAAAGTTTTCGTTTGATAGTCATTTGTTTTTAAATGACTTTATATATGACGGAGGATTAACCCCCTGGGTGTTTTTAAAAAGTGTGACGTCAGCAGAGCTGACGTCACTCATGTTGTTTACTTGCTGGTCACTCATTATTATGATCCTTAAATGAAAACACCAAAATATATGCCAAGATTCTTTATTCAAACTGGCAGCGTAACAACGTCCAAACTAGGTCCGTACTGGTCGGCGGCTCGAGAGCGACTGAATCATAATTCGTTCCGTCCCCTCTATTTATAGTGGCGACGCACGTGGCGGCGCACGTGATGTTTAGTTTGCAAAGTAATTTCTTATTTTATTTCACAAAATCAACTAAATGTTTAAAACAATAATGATTACATAATTTTAGGCATTCTTAATTATTAATTAGACGACTACTAAGTAATTGCGCCGATACGGCCATTCTGACAAGTGGTGCGCGCTCTGCACCATGCCACTTCCCAAAGCTTCTTCCTGCTCAGGGCACGTTAGTTTGTAGATCAATCTTTGAAGAATTCGTTGATGACATTTGTAGTTTACCTAAAGCAATTGAAATATATTCTGAGTTTGGTACCCGTATGCAACTGTGTTGCTTTTTGGGTTTTATCTTTTTGCAAATTCATGATTATTTTTGAAGTTTTTATGGTTTTCGAAGATACTCGAAGACTTATAATATGATTCTCGAAGATTCTCGAAGACTTTTATGATTCTCGAAGATTCTCGAAGACTTAAGATTTTATAATTCTCGAAGACTCGTAGTGGAAGGTGTGATGCTGTGCTCTGGGCGGTCTTGTTCGCCGTGGTACACAGGGGCTCTAAGGAAAGTAGGGAAAGGTCGATGCTGTGCTATGCACAGGGGCTCTAAACTAGGAGGGGTTAAACGTATTTCAGGATGATATGGCGAGTTTTGATAATAACTTTTTACGGGTGTGATACACCCAGCCTTTAATAGTAATAGTTAGAGACACTCACATGGTTTTAGTCAGTTGGTTGATCTTCCTCGTTTTGATCTTGTGCTTGTTGTTGACCTGGTTCAGTGCGTGATGTACTTGGCAAAGGGTCTCCGGCCATCTCAGATGGTGGAGATTGTTCAATTTCCGCCGATACGGTCACCGGATTGCCAGGTTGTGGTGCGCGACGAAGTTGGTCGTGAGCAACCTTTCGAGGTCGTCCTCTACCAACAACTCGTTTAACGAGGTACCGGTCATTCTCTAGCACCCTGGAAACCTCGTATGGCTCACTATATTTGAGATCCAAGGAAGTTTGGTTGCGAGGATTGTTCTTTATGAGCACATATTCTCCTCTTTGGAATAGGTGTATTTTTGCTTTTCGTAAATTAAAGCGTTGTCTGTCTTGTTCTGCAGTTTGGGTCATCTTCTGTTGAGCTAAATTGGTGAGAGCTTCTATGTCCACAGTCTGTTCATCGATATCCACCAGGCTCAATAATTCTGGTGGTACACAATGCTTCCTTTGTGTTAAAAGCGTAAGTGGAGCAATACCTGTGACCCGATGTGCAGTACAATTCATAGCCAATTGTAGCTCATCAAGTACTGTATGCCACTGTTCCGTTTCATAATTTTTGATCATGACTAGAGCGTTTTTGAGTGTTGCCATCATCCGTTCAACTTGACCGTTGGCTCGGCTAACTCCTGGTGCGATAGCATGGATGTTTATCCCAAACCGGTCACAGTAGCTTTTGAAATCGCCTAAGAATTCTCTTCCGCCATCAACTATTATTTGTACCGGTGGGCCAAACAAGTGTACATGGCGTTTCAAAGCACCCAGCGTACTATGCTGACTCTTATCAGTGGCGTGGTAAAACAAGACGTATTTTGTGAATGCGTCTATTGTTACTATGATATACTGCTGATCGTTTGGTGTGCCCAGTTTGCCGGTTATATCCATGTGCACCACTTGGAAAGCTGTTGATGGTTTCTGAATAGGGTGCATTTGGACCTGAGAGGCTCCTGAATTTCCTTTTGATGTCTTGCATATGACACAGTTGTCTACGAAATTTCGGACAATGGTGCTCATCTTGTCAAACCAATAGGATTCTCTAATTTTCCGTAAAGTCTTCTCCCAGCCAGTGTGTTTGAGGGCTGTATGGAAGGAATTTATGATACTCCATTGAAATGCTTTTGGTACAACCGAACAGGTTTGTTGTCCAAAAACTGGGTCCTGCACTATTCTTTTTAGCAAATCATCTTCCAAAAGGTATCCATCTATTGAGTTGTTATCTCTGATTAAATCCATTATCGGTCGTAGTGCTTCATCTCTTCTTTGTTCTACCTTTAGCCACTCCAAATCCTTTGTCATGATATTGACTACTAAATCTGTTGGATTCCTGCTAAAGAAGTCCGCATGTTGCAATCGTTCTCCTTTGCGATATTCAATATCGAAATCGAAATTTTGTAAGAATGCCCACCAGCGGTGAATTCTTGGAAGTAAATCCTTTTTGTGTTTGGATGCCTTAAGGGCGTTGCAGTCGGTTATAACCTTAAATTTGCGTCCATACAGGTACTGACGGAAGTGTTTGATAGCCCGTACGACTGCCAAAGTCTCCAACTCATAGGAGTGATATCGGCTTTCTGCGTCGGTAGTCCTCATACTCATAAATGCCACTGCATGTTGGCGTCCCTCAATAATTTGTACCAGAACTGATCCAAACCCCAGGCTGCTTGCATCAGTGTATAATAGTATAGGTGCGTCTGCTTGGAATAAAGTGAGCACTGGAGATGATATCAAGATTTGGATGATGTCATTTCGTGCTTTTTCATGGCGCTCATTCCACTCCCATTTAGCACCTTGTTTAGTGAGTTCATATAATGGCACCATTATGCGTGAAAAATCCGGGATAAATCGTCTGAAGTATCCTGCTAAGCCATTAAATTGTCGTACTTGTTTGGGCGTTTTTGGTACTGGGGCTTTCACTAAGGCTTCCACTTTCTTCGGGCTTGGTCGAACTTGTCCGTTTGAAATAATGTTGCCTAGATATTCAATTGACTGTTTAAAGAAACTACATTTATCCACATTGATTGAAAATCCGGCCTTTTGTAGTGCCAAGAGTATGCGTTCAATTTTTGATAACCCTTCTGAAAAATCCGCACATTTGCAGAGTACGTCGTCCACATAGACTTGAGCAGTGTCATCCAAAAGCGAGGATAATGCTTTGTTTATACATCTCTGATAGACTGAACAGGCGTTACTCAGTCCAAACGGCATAGTGAGATATTCGTAGAGTCCGTCTGGCGTAACGAATGCAGTCTTCTCAATTGATGATTCTGATATAGGAATTTGATGAAATCCAGCTGCCATATCAAAACTGGTGTAGTATTTTCCTTTCGCTAACTGGTCAATCTGGTCAGATATTAGAGGCAGTGGATAATGATCCCGTAAAGTATTCGTGTTTAATTCACGAAAATCAACACAAAGGCGATCATCTCCGTTCTTTTTCTTAACCAAAATGATAGGACTCGAAAATGGTGATTTACTCTCACGTATGATGTTATGCTTCAAGAGTTCCTGGATGATCTTGCGGACTTTCTCCCTTTCCACAGGGCTAAGACGATAAGGCCTCCTTTCCACATATTTATTTGGGTCCTTCAATCGGATTTCCAATTCACCAGTATTTACTCGTGTAGTTGGGTATCCGTGAATAAACAAGTGTTCATATTTGTTCAGCAGTGAGCGTAATTGGGATATTTCATTGTCATCCGTGAGGTCACACTCCAGTTGTTCAAAAACTGGACTGTTCTTACTGATCTGGTAGATGGATGGTTGACGAATAAGTTTAGTACCAGTTGCCGTTATTGTCATACATAAATTTGTGCCATTAATTAGGTTCATCCCAACAAGTATGTCTGTAGACATTTCGTAGTCAGGAAGTATATAAAACGGCAACTCGACTGCGATGTTATCAATAGTGCAAATTGTGGATAGTGTTGTTAATGACATAATCGGAAATCTCCCAATTCCTCTTAAGCAGTTCACGGCTTGATTCCTTTGTCCTGGTAAGGCCTTAGCTACTGTTTCCCGCATGACTGAACATTCGGCACCGCTGTCAAAAACGGCTTTAAAAGTCTTGTTTCCAATTGTCACGTTGATAGGTGCAAGTTTATGTCCTCCAATGTTATTTATATTTGTGGTGATTGTGCGTTCCCGTCGAAAACAGGTATCGTATGTATGGCCCAGCTTCTTGCAAAATGTACAGGTAGGTGGATTTGTCACTTTGTGCTCCATACGTTTTGACTCTTGAGGTTTAGTATCCGTAGTTTGAGGTTTATAGCGGCAATCATTAGATGTATGATTGTTCCTTTTGCATATACGGCAAAACAATGATGGTGTAGTTGTTTCTGAAAATCTTGAACGTTTATTTGGTACTACGGAACTTGATCCTGGATGAGAACGTTTTCTTCGGATCGAAGATGCGACCGAAATTAATTCTGGTACTGTAGTAGCCCTCGCATTAAGCAGTTCAATGCGTAAACGTTCATCATTTACACATCCAATTACTGCTTCCACTGCATCTTCATTGCCAAGCTTATCTTTGGTAACTCTCCTCCACAAAACCCATGCTCGTGACAGAAATTCAGCGATATCTTTCGATGGGTCGTAAGTATGTTCTCTGAACCGTATAACATCCCTTGAGTATCTGTTCTCAGGTTCGAACGTAGTAATAAGGTTGTTACGGAGTTCGTCCCACGAAGATGTGGTAACCATCCAGTCATCCACCCACATCTTTGCTCTTCCTTTCAAAAGCCCTCCAACTTTCATACGTACATCAAAGTCGCTAAGGTTGTATGTCTCAATTGCTTTGCTTATGTGTTGACACCATTCTCGGATCCCAACGTTCAAGTCCGGGTCAAATGACGGTAGATAAATATCATTGATCTTCACTTTTGGCTCGAGGGGCTTACATAAACGCTCCGACATTTGCTGCATCATTTTCATCATGTGTGTGAAGAACTCTGGTGGGACCCCACCCATAGATGTACTGGGCATAGGTGTATCCATTGGTGATTGTGATGGCTGCACTGGCCCCGGTAGTTGGGGTTGTGGTGCAGCAGGTGTTGGTGAAAAAGTACCATGGATCCCTTCGGATCCCACTTCTGATGACGGAGGATTAACCCCCTGGGTGTTTTTAAAAAGTGTGACGTCAGCAGAGCTGACGTCACTCATGTTGTTTACTTGCTGGTCACTCATTATTATGATCCTTAAATGAAAACACCAAAATATATGCCAAGATTCTTTATTCAAACTGGCAGCGTAACAACGTCCAAACTAGGTCCGTACTGGTCGGCGGCTCGAGAGCGACTGAATCATAATTCGTTCCGTCCCCTCTATTTATAGTGGCGACGCACGTGGCGGCGCACGTGATGTTTAGTTTGCAAAGTAATTTCTTATTTTATTTCACAAAATCAACTAAATGTTTAAAACAATAATGATTACATAATTTTAGGCATTCTTAATTATTAATTAGACGACTACTAAGTAATTGCGCCGATATATATATTTTTAGTATGACTTGCAGTGCACCGTAGTGTTTGGTGCACAACCGCTGTAATTGTCATGATTTTTAAAGTAATGATTTTATTGAATTTTGTCTTCTATTTTTGCTTATAACTCTTATCTGTTTATTTTTATTGTTAACCCTACTTCAGCACGTTATGATATTTTTATATGTACGTATGTATGTAGTATTTATAGTACGAAGATATAACTTTGAACAGCGTAATCGAAATTAATCTAAAGTGCAATTTTATTTTGAACAGGTAATCACAAACTGAATATCAGGGCAAAGGTCTACATAATACTGAATCCAGTGTAATAAAAAAATAAATGTCTATACTCGTTATACAGTTCCTGCCACAGTTGGTGGTTACGGACGTGTAAATTACTAACTATGTATATAAATTATAGTAACATCAAACTTCTAAACACGGTTTGGCATGACGTTAAAACCTATAATTATCAAAACGACTACCCAAACATAAAGCACGCTACGAAAGCCTTGAAAAGCTAAAGGTCGTAACAATTTGGTCCCTTCATCAGCTTATTAATACGGGGCCAATTTCACAGTAACACATTGTGAGCGACATTAGCAATTCATATGAAATAATACGTAACAATAGTAATCAGGTTGGCTATGAAAGAAAAATCACATTTCGTTGGCAGGCAAGGCGGTGCCAAGCACAGATTTCATCGGCAATGTATCGTGAAATCAGTTTAGTGGCACTATATAATTACGCGCCCTCACTTTTTATGACCCCGGCCGTCGGGGTAGGGTGCCGGCCGCCGCACCGGCCTGTTATGACGAAAATGTCAACCCGGTATGCGACTTGATGAATCGACATTATTTTAAACATTTTCTTCTTGTTGTTTTCTGTGATGACTCTATAACACTACACGATATGTGCCCACGTCGTACGTTTTTTTTTATAAAATCTTTGTAATATGTGTAGTGAAATGAAAGTGTGTTGAGTGCCTGAACAGGGTAAATTAAACGCAAACAAACTGAAAGATACATTTCATAGATTTATTATATAAAATCTTAACGCTACATTTGAATTTTTTAACTTATTATAGTAACATGTGAAATTTACAGAGCTATTACATTAGTATAGATAATAGTAATTAGTTTATAATTATTGCGCAAGATATTCCCAAGTAGAGGGAAATCCTTAGTTTATTTACTAAAATACATAAGTACTGCGACTTAACTAATACAATAAACGACGAAGCTCAGATATTTCTTACGAATTTATAATCTATTTCGATTTATGTATGTACATTATGATATGAGAGGAGTCTAGAAAATATTTTATATATTTGCAAAACGAAAGCTTAGTTAAGCACCTATTAGACTATATTTTATCACTACTTTAGCAGTTATAGCGAAGGGCTTTGTAAATAACGGTCACATTATTTTTTATCACTTTTCCTACAAATACAACGAAATGCAATTTAGCTTTAGTTACTAAGTAGGTACTTTAATGAGCAATTGAATAAATTAATACCCTTAAGTACAATATAATATGTTAAGTGAGGATGAACACGTTGTAAATAAATATTATAAACTACAGTACATGAATAATGTGTTTTTAATCTAAAAAAATCTAGTTTTATTCATACTTTTTTATTTGACAGAATGCTAAAATGTTTAGTAAATAATTTTGATATTTTAAAAAACAGTATTGATTAAACTCAATAATAAAATTCTGGCAGCGGATATTAAATGGCATTATACGAAAAAATGTTTAGAAAAAATATATAGAATACTCATTATAATTTTGATACATTTTTTATTTGACCGCTGCGAATGTAAATATGTGTGACAATGATTATGTACAAGCTCTTAGGTACAATTTTATGATATGGAATCGAATAAGTTGAGTAGGTACTAGATGATACTTGGATATCGAGCTGAAAATGAGTACAATACTTTTGTACAAAAATATTAGATATTCTCCTAAGAATGACTTAACTTTGCTACTTTGTGTACAATCTATATTTATTTATAAGTGGAAACATTATATTTTAAACCCCCATAAAACTGTCATACGAATCATATTGATCAAATATGTATTTTACTCAAGTAAATACTTGCATCCATTAACTTGCGTTTAAGTTAAAATGGAGCTGGGCTGGTCATATTGGCCGCATGGGTCTGGATAGATGGGCGAGAATTGCCACCAAGTGGGTAGCGCCAGAACTCGAAAACGGGGTAGGCCGAAAAGACGCTGGCGGGACGATATCGATCGCTATTTGCCGGATTGGTGGGAAGCGGCAGATCAGACAGAAGATCCTGGAGCAAATTGGGGGAGACCTTTGCCCAGCAGTGGGACACCTAAAAGGTTATATAAAAAAAAAAAAACTTGCATATTATTAGGAAAATTATTGTAATTTAAATTGATAAAATTCAAAGTAGAAAGTTTGGAGGACAGTTTTATGAGAGTTTTCTAAATCCGTTTAAAAGTTCAGTTCTCTATTTCATTACTGTGACAATAAACCAAACATTTAAGTTGTGCAAGTACAAGTTTTATAGTAGATACAATCTTTCACAACTTGGTAGGTTGAGTCTAAATAAAATAATCCCATGTTAATTCTATAGTTAACTATTCGTGATCAAAAAAACATTGCAGCTATATTAATGAGTGATAATTTTAGTCTTAATAAGTCCACGATCAATACTTAAAAATATATTTCCTAAACGAGTTTCTTATATATCACAGGCTTAAATTATACTCATTACCATTAGGGACGTGCATACTATACGTACACTTATAATAGATACAGTCGAATGAAATTAGGTAACTATTTACACAAATAGGGGAAAAATAATGAGGCGAACCCTCCCACAACCCTCGGAGATTTCAAATTACGACTGCGGTGTGGCAACACACGCCAATACGTATCTTTGTATTTGAATCGTTCGTTTACAAATAATGAGTCTTGATCCAATGATTAAATAAAATCTAAGATCAAGAAACTTTAAATTTACATAAAAAGTCAATAAAAGGAGAGGATTAGAAATACAAATGTAAAATAGGAGCAAATAAAATGTTCAATGTCAAACAATCTTATATAAATATCCGAGTTAATACCATCCCATAAATCTAACAATTGTTCTATCACTTAGCCAACGAACAAAGCGTACTTATAATTTCGATTACTAATTAATATAATACATTCCATTTACCAACAAAGCAACGCACAACGCTCTTATATCGTTCCGTTTAATTTTCAATAATAAAAGAGTTCGTAAAAAATTTTGAGTGTCCAACAATCACCTACTCATGTTCTCGCCGAGAGTTTGGAACGATGCACTGTTGCATTACTTTAGTTCACTACACTTTCAATACGTCTTTACAAAAACTAGAGGGAGTCACATTCTGTAGTCTTCACTAGTCTTGAGCTCGACATACACAACTATGGAGTCGCTATGAGATCTGTAATGGAGCGGATGATATTGACGGATTTCCTCACGAGAATATATTGAAGTACTTCAAGCCGGCCGAGACGTAAGGTATCGGTATAGCTCCAGCATAATAGTTAACAGACTGAAACATGAGATAGGCGATGTTCAGAAGCTATCACACGATTTCGTTTGGATGTGTGTTCTGATTCGAGTCATTTTGTCTTGCGCACTGCTGAAAAAAAAAAGAAATTTGTATTTTACTGAACATAATAAATAAATAAAAATATAATTAAAACATTTTAATTTTTAATACAAAACATAATAATACATTCAGTAGATTAGTATACAACAAAATTACCTCTTGTTTGCGTTCCCAGGTTTTCATAGCCGTTTTGTATTTTTCGAATTCATGACACCAGTTAGAATATATTTTCTGATACTCATTACTTTTTTCTGGAGGCGAACACCTGAAAATAATATACAAATTTTAATTAGAATCTATGCCTACTCGCTACTTTTGTTATAGTTATCTTAATATTTACTTAATTAATCTTTGTGGTTTCATACCTGTGAGTGTCAACAGTGATGTTGTATGAGCAAAGCAAAGAGCCGCCCAACCAACAGTCGTATCGTCCGGCATCCGCCTCGTTCACTGAAATAATCAGCAAACCGTGTTCCGACGTCTCAATATACTTTTCCGGTTTACTGCAAATGAAAAAACATCAAGGATCAAGATTATTCCGCTGTACTATAAAGTATTAAATATTGCGGTTTGTAGATTTGATGTTTTTGTTTAAAATTTTAATGAGTCGTCCATCGCCGGGGAATCCTTTAATATTCATGAAGGATAGAATCACTTTGTGATTAATCTATATCCGAAATGAATCTGTTCATTATGAGTTTGTCGATTTCAAAATAAGGGTTGCATTACAAAGAGGCCGTCTGTAAATAAATTGATCTCCCCAACTCGCTAGCGGAGCAATCATTACCATTTTGATATTTCATTGAACTATTACTGTGGACTTCATTTGAAATTGTTTATTAAGTTAAAACTTTGATAAAAGAATACGAAAAAAGGTTAGCTTATTTGTCATTGGGACGTAAAAAGAATTTTTATCAACAAAAGTCTTTTTTCGTTTGATTGAATGTTCAAACGAATTGCTTTTTTATTTCGCCTCCGTCAGGTAGCTTAACAAATCCCCGGTGAATAAAACATGGTAAATAAAACGCTAATACCGAAGTTTCCCCTTGCATTTTAATTGTAGCGGCGGAAGTGCGATAACCGAAGATTTGGGAGCCCTTTAATTAATGTTGTTGCATGCGTGTTCACTTTCAGTATATTCTGTGAGTTTAAAAGCTATTTAAATTGTATTTATCTTCGCGTCTGAACGAGTGAACGACTTTGCAGGTGTAGGCAATTAAGTTGTGCCTTAAATGGGACGTTTAAACTTTTTGGACCCGAGGGATGCATTAAGCAAGAAGTGGTGGTTTATAAGGTAAAATATATTAGGTTTCCTCGTAGTTATGCCTTGCACGTTAATTGAAGAGAACTTGTTAGTATCCGAAGAGTTAGGTGAAGTAAACTTTACACTGCGTGAGCTTTAAAGTTTTTGTCGAGTAAAAATGTGGTGAGATTTTCAGGGTTGGTGATCTCAAAAAGGTTTTTATATAAAGTAGTATTGTATGGTAATGGAACTGAATTCAAATACAAACATTCATTGACTTAATTTGTCCCCCAGTAATAGGTTTAGACATTAGACCCAAAAAATATTCAAACAAACTTTACTCACTTGAAAGTGATCGGATGTCGTCCCTTTTCTCTTGAGTAGTGGTACCACGTGACTGCTCTTGGCTGCAGAACTTCTGGCATTTTCACGAAGCTGCCTAAATGTAAGCTCTGGCCCCACGTGGCGGAAACACTTTTACGAGCTATTGAAGAGTCACAAATGTCTGCAGTCTCATTGGCCACGTCTTGTATTAACCTAGGGAGGATTAAAAATTGAATAAAACAATATTTTTTTGTAGTAAAAAATAAACTATATTACTTTTACTTCATTGTTTTAAAAGTTTTTGCGTGATTTGTATTTTTTTTTGTTTTGTTGAGATTCATGGTCAATCCTAGGGTTTTGCTTTGTCTTTTTGGCAGGGTCAGCATTATTTCTAAGCTGTCTTGGTTTTCGGTTAACAGTATCCGGTCATCTGCGAATCTTATGTAATTAAGCTTTCGCCATTTATATTTATTCCAAACGTACCTATCCTAATAATTTTCCTAAATAATATTATGCTCCAACACCGCCGACAATAATTAAAAAAAAAACGAATGTCATTAAGGAATCATAAAACAAGACGAAACAGTCAGATGCAATTATAGCATTTATTTCTGCATATAATAAAATCCGTTCCATACCCCACACTAAAAGTACTATTGTTAACAAAAATCAAATCCAACTTGAATTGTAATCTCAATAAATCTCGTACATTAAAATTTAAAATAGTTACCCTGGCATGTATTCCCTGCAGACACCAGCTTCCCTGTCCCAGCCGCAGTAGGGGTCGCGCGCGCACCTCACGCACGCGTCGTACCGTCGAGCACACAACGCTAGCCTGAGCTGTAGGACTCGTCTGTCGGATGCAGCGTATAGAGATCCGTGCATCCGGGATATTGCCATCGCCTAGAAGAAAACAGAAAAGTTTTAAACAAACCTTTTTAAGCAAAAAACTTTTTCTTGAATTCTAGTCTGGTCTTACCTGTATTGGTTCACCAGGCGTGACGTCAAATATGTCTAGCAACGCTGATTGGCTATCACCGTTTCGATTCCATTGCACTATCTTGTGTATTTTTCCTTCATCTGCAAGAAAAAAGAAATCTACTTTAGTTTCACTATTTTTAAATGTATACTGAGAGACTGCAGAACCCTTTTATTTCTATTACTATTAGAAATAAAACCACATTAATCGAAGTTTAAAAAACATTTTGATCTGCAATTAAAACGGCTGTGTATAGACGCACGTGGACCATTCAAAATAACATGATAGTAATAACTATCACATAACATGATAGTAACTTAAAATAATCGTATTATCTTCAAACAGCTTTCCCAACGCCCAATTACCTAAATACCATTCGCAAGTATATCTATTTAGTTAATTAACTGTATCGTATACATAAGTGACGCGTATCAGGAATTCCGGAGGCTCGTCATGTACCGGGATCTATTAGCAACATCTTAGGAGGCTGTTAGCATTAATCACTATTAATATTATAATTGAGTGCTAATTACCAGATAATGTATGAGTATGTGTCAGGTTTGATGTATGTTTTGTTTAATGAATTTTTAATATTATGCGTGACATGTGAATAATAATAAGTTTGATACTAATAAGTCTCTCTTCTTGACTGTTAGTCATATGTGGTTTGTGACGGCCTTTCGTCTTCAAAGCCATGGACTAGCTCATTATTTAATAAAAATAACATAATGTTTTATTTTTGTGTCATCAGTAAAAATAAGCTTCGTATTTAAATAATGGTTGCTTTTTTTAAACATATTAAAAAAAAGTCGACACTAATGTTCATTTTAGATAACCCCGTGGTTTCCAAACCCCACTTTACTGTACGTAAAACTTCCAAAGTTTACTACTACTGTTACTCACTTCCTAATTTAGTTACAGACTGTATCCAATAAATAATGCTAAGGTATTTGTTACAGGTGAGACATTCAATAGTTCCGTGAGTCGCGATCGTATACTAACGCGTGAACTCACTCGCGAACGTCAACCAAACACTGAGCATTTCTAACAGCTTGTTCTACCTGATAAATGGTGGGGACAAGTCAAAGTGATGGCACCAATTAATTCCCCTCCCTACAATAGTCACGAAACGTCCAACCCATTGTTTGTTTATCTAGATCTGAGCTATTCCAAAACGTAAAACTAACTTGTGAACTACTTTGTCTTGTCTTAAAGTGGCTTTATTATTCCATTGTTTAAAACCATAATTACATAAATTATGACTATGTTCATGATTGCATGGAAAAGTTTAAATATATAATTGAAAAAACAAAAAAAATAGGTTGAGTAACGTGTAATAATGTCCTGCTTATCCTTACTGCTATAAATCTAACATATTAAATGTATATACATCCATCCATTCGCAAAAAATCCAACTTAACTTTCTGAAGGTCAGAAAATACAGAACAATCTTTGTAAACACAATCGAAAGCACAATAGCATTCGGCACGTGACCACCAGGCCTATGAAAGCCTCCATTGTACATAAGGTCACAGTTTCCAGCTTCCTTACAAAGCGGCCAAATCAGGAGCGAATTAATATTCGGGCCACGAATCTTAATAGCTAATTGGATTAGAGGCATATAGCGAAATAACCTAACCCGGTTACGTACAATACCAAAGCTACGTGTCTCAGTGTGTCGCTTTCGCCATAAGACGAAATAGCGGTCCCGTATTATTGTATTCGTTAAGTTATAGCTGCTGAGCTATAAATCAGTAATTATATTAGGGCCCTTGTCGTTAATGAATGGTATTACATTGATTGTGTGAATAGGTTCGCGTGTTATGTTACAGCTTGCTGTTCGTAACATATTTTGTGTTGGTAGGTAGTTGTAATTGGCGTAAAAATAGATTTACCTACATCTCAGTATTATGCGGATTTACTGTAATTTATTTTTGGATCCAGCAGCACTGTTTTGGGTGTCTCATGATATTTATTAGGTACTTGCAAGACGTGAATGTACAGCGGAGTGGACACTCAAGCGATAATCACTGGATACAAAGAACTATGAAAATGCAAATTTATATCTATGAAAGTACATTTTTACGTAGCCCTTACCCTTCAATTCATTTGGTTTCCAATATAGTGACAATGCAAAATTGATATTGGTTTAGTGGAAGTTTTCTTGATAAAATACTGTCAAAGGAAAGAACAAACTAGAATTTAAACAATGTCAGTATTTTATGTATTGTTTGTAATCTGAGTGTAGTTGTATTACAATTGAAATTTATTCAACAGCTCCCAGATTTGGGCTTGAAAAAATATTCAAAACATAACTATATAGTTACTGAGTTTAATCAGTCTATTATAATAGAATTGATTTTATTGAAAACAAAAGTTCAATGAACATAGGTATCACCTTAAAACATTTTGTATTTTTATACTTTTTCAAGTTGAAAATATAATATTAATAACTCTCCGTACTATGAGTATGTTAAATACCTATACTGTCTGAGCCAATGGCCACATCATACCCTTGGCTCCTGAATTTTAAATGTGATACTCATCAGCAAGTCTAAACTCTTAAAATCCATAAGTAAGCTTATTTATATCTGAATATTCATGAAGATGCATACGAAACGTGCTTTATTTGTTGCAATAAATTTACTTTGAAGCCTTTTCAAATGATTGGAATACGTAGTAACCGGACTGGAAAATGTTATGATGGTAGGTATTTAAAAAACGAAATATTTAAATTCTGATTGAGTACTATATTACCTATTCATAGTTACGTTACATATCTGAAAAAAAAAGTTTTGTAAATAAAGTGGCGATATTGAGTTTTCAAAAGTTTCAAACATTTCATTGAACTCACTTTTACATTAGGCCTAGAATCTATAAATAATATTTTATCACAACCTTTATGATAAACAATTTAGAATTAAAATAACGAAAAGGTTTATCAGTAAGTGTGTACCTACATAAATTGTAAATAAATAAAACAATTATCTAAATACTTGTTCCTTTTTGAGCGTACTCACATGGTATTATATTTAAATTGTTGTACTTTCTGTGATCTAAATGTAACGTAAAAGGTAAAGCCGTGAATAAAACAAGAATATATTGACTGAAATGTAAGAGCCTTGCACTACACACACTTAGCATTAAGCACTTAGTACGGTCAGCAATCTAGAGGTAAAAATCTAGCTGGTTTTTTTTTCAATTTTCTAGTAAAATGTTAATGGATAAATTAAAAGGTAAAAGATATCTCTCCACTTTAGTGGATAGCTTTGTGTTACAAAGATACCTATTTAAGCAAAACTGACTTAAACATTAATATAAAAAGATCTGCGCTTTTTATTTACCTATTTTAGAGAATGCGTTGTCAAAACGAGACAATCCTTGACTTTAAAATATAAAAATCAAAATCGGTTAACAATTACTAAAGCTTGAGAATTTTCACCGTTTTAGAAGAAAGCGAATCGGGATTTTCGAATGGTGCTTAAGTCGTATTTTATTGCAAACTGTACATTAGTCGAGTCGACAAACGACAATATAATAACCTTTTCCGTCGACTGACTCTTACAAGTGGTTCAACACGATAAGTAACTGGCGCTCTACATGTCACACTGCATTTTCATTTCAACCCCACTTGACGGCCAAAGCTCATATTTTATTTGAATATTTCATCGTCCATTGTCTTGCTAAAACGGTTTAATCTTACTTGGCAGAATGGTTTGCGTTCGATATATGTTTAAATATAGTCACATGTTGTGTGTGGAATGTAGCGACGTGTAATTCCTTGATAGTACTTTGACAAAGGCTCTAATGTGGTGCGGAATGTACGTCTGCTCATTTAAATGTTGATGGATGTTTAGTTGATGGAGCTCATCGGTTTAAGTTATAATAATAAACTTATGGAACTCAGTTTTTTTATGTTACTTGTAATAAGCCTAAAACAGCAGTGTCACGTTGAGCTCTATAACAATTACTGTAGACTTTTAGGTGTAATTCATGTAGACTTTTTGTACTGAAACTTTTTTAGGCGCATCGGACATTTTTTAAGATGGGATAAACAATTGAATTGTCGATACTGTTACCGTTACTGACACCTCTGTATAGAGTATGTACTGCTTCAAGTTTTGGTTTTAGTAAACAGTCTTTTTTTTTAATGATTTTTCATATTTAAATTGATGCGAAAAAAACAACATACTGTAGTGTGGGATAGAGACTATTAAATCCGAAAGGCCACATCAACTAGCTACTTTAAAATGTGCTACATCGACATCGAACCCTATTTTTAGAATACGCATTTCCAAAGGGAATTGAGGAACTAACAATATATTTTTGCCACCCTATTTTACAACAGGAAAGGGTAATAGAGTCAGACAAGTGCGTTGTATACGCATTAGTTGTATATAACTTTAATAATGGTAAAATAAGGTTTTAAATGTCTGCTTGTATTGTTGTGCTCTAAAGGGTTTAAAACGACGTTAAGATTCAATTATTTTAGCACTTTTGTGTATGTATTATTGTATATACATTGTATGTATGTATTGTACATAATGAAATTGTATTTTAAAATATTTAAAGAAAATGTCAAATGTTTTTGGTAGTAAATTAGTTATTAGATTATTATGCAGAATACTTATATTATTATTATTATTTATAAATAAGAATCGCTGTTTGTTAGTCTCGTTAAAACTCAAAAACGGCTGGACCGATTTGAATATATCTTTTATGTTCCTTATTATAATATAACAAATAAAAATGGTTTGAAAATCTCACACTACCCGTGCGAAGACGAGTTGGGCAGCTAGTGTGTAATGAATTATTAACGTAAAAGTAAAAAATAATTATATTACACAATCCCAAATTCTATAAATAACACTCATCTCAGTACTACACGACATTCGCATAGTATTAGCGAGATTAGAGCAATAAGTAACAAGGTGCGACATCGGGCTGACACTGGGACCATTAATGTCTTGTACGCAATGCACGTGATTGACGCGAGCAACCCGCGGTAATTATGTTTCCTGAATATCGCATAAGGAACTCCGTAATTGGAACGTGTTGTCTGTGGGAATTGGATTGCGCGCGTTTTCGAAGCGATAAAGCGTTACTGGGTTAAGGTGTCCTTGTTTTCGTGTCATATTGAAGGTACTGCTGAATATGATTTTTATTTCTTTGTTAAAGAAAGGTCTAAAAATGTTATGTCTTTTAATTGAAAACTTTAGGAACAACAACAAGTGAAGGAACGTTTTCCAACGTACAGGAAATGCACTTTGAAAATGAAACTTTAAAAAAATCGATAAATTATTTTGACGTGGTTTGCATAACTATTTAAATAAAAATATATCTCAGAAACTAATAAAACCTGCATTGAGTTGTAAGTGTCTGATGTCATTTTCATGTTACAATTACTCACAAAACTAAAGCTATAGTAACAGTTTAGTACAAGTAATTATATTTTTACCATTTTATAATAATCGTAACTAACTTTTTTAGACGAAATAAATAAAATTTTATTCTTAACAATTTTGGTAGTAAACTTAAACCAAAGTAAATACACGTCAAAAATTACAATGATAATATTCTCAACAAAGCGCGAGTGTCTCTGGGTTTTGACGCACAAGTATCTTGATGCGATAATAGCTGGTACACGGGAAAGCATTCAACAAACTTGTCTGCAACCAAATGTGGGGAGGCGTACAAGGTACCCGACTCAAATCTGTTTACTGAGACACTGTTACATGTTTTAAGCTTTAGACGTCACACAATATAGTGGGAACCAATGAGGGTAATATTGTAGATATAAATAGAAAATAAAAACTATTTCTTTTCATTTATATAAATATTTAATATTACACTGTAGCAAGGCGATTATAAATCCATATTGTTTTGCTAGTGCCAGAGTTAAGAAAACAGTAGTTTTTTTGAAAACTGATGTGCTTTTGTTTTGTTATATGAACTAAACAGATAGGAATTATTGATTATACTCTTCAGCAAAGGTACGTATTTGTACTCTGATATAATTCCGGCTAATAACAATTTCCCTTGTTGATCATTTAGCAAATCTAATTGAAGTCTCTACATAATGTATATGTATGCACGTTCAACCGTAGCCGTGGCGGTCTATAAATAAATTTACTTCTAGTGATTAATTCCGATCACGGTCGGGCCGAGCAAAATAATTAAACAATCCCACATTGGACGTGGACGGACGGGTCCGCTCCCCGAAGACCACCCTTGCCTAAACAATAACGAATTTCATAAGGAAACGCCCAAAGAAAATGGCAACAAGGAAATCTTGTCTGAAATGTCAAAGAAAAACTACCGAACCGTAGTAACCGCTACAGTTCTGGCGATACATACAAATTAACCAGTTTATTATATTATTATGAAATAACATGTTAGTTGGTTATTTTTTCGGGTCGAGGATTGAGACTCGGATGATGTCGTGACTTAATTATGTGTTACAATACCTTGGCAAATCTCAGTATATTATTATAATAAATGTATTTATTAAGTTTTGAAACACTGTGTGTGATAATAATTTTAAATACATATTATAACTTAACAATACATCTAGATAGCAAAAATAGTCTATAATGTTTGATTTGAAATGTAATATTTGCTATCTGATTGATTTTGTTTTGTTAGAACTTGCCTGGCCAACTTGTTAATCGATAGACACCGAACGGCACAAAACTCTCAAATAATCCCAGGTACGACAACTCTTTAATTATCTTTTGGTATTATTTTCCTTACGAGCGATCACGGTCTCTCACGACAGCGGTCTCAAAAGAAATAATCCCGCAATCCAATAAAGATTTCGCTTCGACAGGCCTAAGTGAAAACTTTTTTGCGATCCCCGAACAATATAAGTTTTATTCCTCCAAGTGGTATAAATTCCCAAACACAAAGTAGCTCTAACATCTTTATTGCTTTTCATAAAAAAGTCCGCGTTTAACGTATAGATTTACCAGTTAGAGATCGGTCGGGTTCCCCTCATCTCGACGTTTACACCGTGACGTTTTTTACCTTTTGTATTTTATATATTACAACACCTGCAACTAAATTTACTGCATAATATTTCAGGGTGGCAGTGTATTGTAAATTCCGAGGGGGATGTCGCTAAAAGTTTCTTTATTATACAACCTTTTTCGTGTTTTCCTATTCATTAGGTAATTTCAGCCGACATTTTAACAGGTAATATTTGTTTTAAAATGTTGGAACTACTAATAAATATTTCAAGAACATTTCGAATCGCTAAAATATTGATATGAGTGGTGTTCAGCGCTGCGGCTATAGGTAGCGTTGGAGACCGCCGAAATGTATTTCATAGACAGTTCAGATAAATTCAGCGATTGGCAGTATGAACGAATTCGGCAAGGACTTTTATCACGAATCGCAATATGTATTTTATAGGTGCCGTAAATCGAGAAACGTGGGTTTTTAACGTTTGCCTACGAGCGCTTCGCTGACTTTTACGAGATTTGTCGCAAGAAAATTTTATGTGAAGGATCTCCTGATCCGATTTATTTCATCAATCGATTTGAATAATTAGGTTCTTTTGTTTATTTAGTGTAGCTCTTCCACATATCTTAGAAAGAAATTCTTACAAGTTTTAAACCAGGTCAGTATTCGTTAGTAATAGACTTAATGACAACTAATATAGAGAAGTTAACAAATGATTAAATAAACATTATATTTTAAAATGTTAATTAACTCTTTTGTATTTATAATCAACGAGTCCCAAACTTTACCTCTAAATAAATTTTTGATTTACGAGATAAACAATCTTATCTGAGCGGACGATTATTCCAAACACGTTCCAAAGGTGTATTTTTAAAGAAGGCTTTCACGGTTGCCGATATTAGGGATGCCGCGACCGCTCCACCTTCTGAAACTTTCTCGTTCGTGCACCTTTTGATATTCAATATACTGCGGGACCTAAGCAATCCTTTGATGAGATGTTTTATGCAAAAAACGTTGGGCGTTAGCGGGGCGCGAATAACCGTTCAAAAGTGAACACATTAGTATTCCCAATCTCGTCCGGAACCGCGGCCACCCTACAGTTTTGGGGGAATAAAAAATCAATGTTTATTCCCGTTGGACGCGATTCGAATGCTAATTATAGGTATAACTAATTGCTTTGTGTTTGTGTGAAGGCGCAATCGTTTTATAAATGGTTCTCAAATGCGGTGCGACGAATCCTGATTGAATTTTTCACTTCCCTCTCATATTTTCGTGGTATTAACGTATTGTTGGTTCAATCGATCGTTGTCTTCATAGGCCGCTCAACAAAGCGATGTTATAACTTTTAATTCACTTTGAGTTCATATTTATCAGTTCCCACAACCGAGCGGTTTTGAACAATTTAAAGAATTTTCCTCTATGCTCGACGTGAAATCAAAATTGAACCAAGGCACGAGTTCGGAACGGAGCAACGAAGGCAAGGTGTTGCAAACTATAAATTACTTCGGAAATTCCGTTCCGGCATATCGTACCGCAACTCGGCAATAAATATTGTTCATTTTCGTCCTGTGGGCAATGCACGTCGATGGAGCACGAAGCTATGCTACGTTGGGGATGCCCGTTCCGTACACGCTGATACACTAACTCCTTAGATTGCCGCAGCGCCAACTTGTTCTCCATAAACCCCGCCCGGCCGGTCCGCTATGCCTCACCCACACCTTAACATATCATTTTGCATGGACCGCATTTCATGTTTATGGCAAAACTTGGACTTCATGCACTTAGGCAAATGGGTTTCCGATACTTATAAGAGTAATATAGGTACGCCTCGTATCGCTACATTTTATGCAAGGCAACTTATTTTGAAATTATTACTGTCATTATTTTAGAACGGTAAATATAGCCATTCCGCGGGATTTTATTGGTTTGGAGTGTAAAATCAATTGGTAATAAAATCATTTGAAAGGTCTCATCTCTTATTACATTCAAATCCTTGACTCACCTCCTTATACATTATTAGCATACAAATCATAATATTTTAAAAACACCCATAAAAATCGAACAGGTACTTCATTTCGTAAATACATAACTATTAGAAATATTAGATATAGAAATTGTTGAGAAGGAGAAGCTATCGTCATTACTTTTTATTAAAAAAAAATCTCAAATTCAAAATTCAATAAAATTAATGTATCAAAACTCAAAGTATTTTTCTGTATTTTATAAGTGCAACGGTTATTTATCAATTATGAATTCCGCGTGTCAATAAAAACAGTTGAATATTTGAAACGCGTAAGCAAATCTGCATATCTCTCAAAATATCAAAAGGCTATGCGTTTTGTGACTGTGAGCTTACATAATTACGTCATCAAATTGCCGTGATGTTTCCAACGCTGGTTCGGCAGTTAAGCCTTCTGTGAATTTTAAATTGTTTTTAATAGCACAGCCGTACCACAGCACACGCCGTCAAAGCTGACCCTTACTTTGCAATTTGATTTTCTATCCGCAGTTTTTCCGATACGTCGCCATCGTAACAACTTTTCCATGATAGCATACTCAAAATACAGACAAGGCTTTATTTTGTCTTTTAGAACAAACGCGTCGTAATTACGTAGCGAGTTCGTTGTTAACACAGCCTGTATTCACGCGATACGTTAACATTAATATGTTCGTTTGTTTACAAAGGCGCCCTTGATACTAAAGAGTCGCGGCGTCAACGTCTAACTCGGCGAATTTAATTAACTTCGTTAACTTCTAAATACTCTTAACGTCTTTGATACCTCCGTTCCCTTTCATTGACAAACACGATCCCTTGGTGTGTACACGACAGTTGCTGTCAAACTTTTATCAACCTCGGCGGGGCGTTCAAAAGTTGTCTGGCAACAGTGATTTAGGCGTGATAAAACAAATGGAATGAGGCGAGACGTGGGGCCGCATTGCGGGAGCATCATACGCTCATTTCTCATTGTCTGCTAGCACCTCGAGCGCCGCTACAACTTTCTGCCAGTGCAGTTTAATGCATATTATAATGCGGTAAGTACTCAAAATGGAGTAAGCGGTGAGGCAATATCGCCGCGGTAAACGCAAGCGCACGAGCGCACTCTTTATTGAAAGAGTAAACTGTCCTTTTTCACGGGACGCCTCGGGCTCTTTGTGACGGAATTTCGTGCAACTTATTTTGCGCTCGAGTGTAAATAATAGTGAACTAAGAGCGCTCGGGATTTCGGACGCTACACGTTCCTTTGCGGTTGTGAATATACTCTGCCATATATTAAACACTACGGAACACAGTCGCATAAAACTATTTAGTTTTAGTCTGTGTGTTGCGAAACGTTATCGTTATGGTTATTATAAGTGCTCGGTAGAGCAGTATTAGATAGTCTTAGAACACTGGTCCAAAGTTATATTGTGTAGATTAAGTTAGAGTAATTATTATGGAACGTGGCTACGCTAGGTTGGGGTACGTCAAAGGTAACGTTTAAACAATTTAATATTCTACACACAAGCATTTCAAACGCCAACTCAAACGTAGCTTCTCCTTTCGTAAAAGTTGTTCCGTAAACGAACCCCCCTTCGTTAGATATCTACGTGAGTTTAATCCAGTCGGCAGGGCGGTTCGGTCGAGAACGATTTCGGTCGGAGAAAATTGGTGAAAATTGCAACAACATAGGCGAAAATTACCACTTGGAGGCGTTGTTTAGAGAACGGTGGTGGCGAGCCGAATTTATGCGGCGATGGAAATGTGAAGTTGACTGCGGTGTACACAGAACCGCACATATACAGTCTGCTACGGCGTAGCACACGCTACGAAAATGCGCCGTAATAAATGTCAAGATATATTTCCATGAGTGCGTACCAATGAGAATCTTAATTGTTAGCAGCAAAAAAGAAGTTTAAAAGAGGGCTTTATATATAGGTATTTTAAACATGTAGGTACAAAATTAGCTAGCATGATTTTATACTATCGAGCTTTATCGTGTGCTGTAGATTTACTTTGGTTGTATTGTACAGCGAACGGATTTACAAGCTTTAGCACGAGCTTTTTAGGAGTCAATAAAATTGAAGTATCAAAAGCGCTTAAAACTGTAGAGTGTTCACACGCCATTTTGATAGAAACAGTAAACGTATAATCGGTTTTTCATGTTTCGTATTAAATCCTCTGTTTCATGGCAGGGGTGTAGGTAAAATACCGATGGCATCCAGACAGACGTCCAGCCGTCATATACGAGACGAATTATGGCCTTTGTGCCACTTTCACTCGCCACCACTTTTTAATTTCCCAGCGGAAATCATTTTTTAATTCGGAGCTTTTATGAAATTTTATGTCCTGACGATCCGTGCACTGATTGTACGGCGCATAGCTTTGCGTTTTGGAATTTGCTAATTGTTTCAAGCAATGGACGTCTGTCTTTAATGTTTTGTTTTGTAGATCCATTAGAGTGCTATTATTCTTTGTTAAAGGCGTGTATGGCGCGGTGTAAGTACCCATGTATGTTAGGTATCAGGTTTTTCCATTAGGACGAGTAAAATTTGCATGTATAGGATGGTTTATGGCTTTTACATGTGATACCCTTATCTTTTTATCGTAAGAGGCTACTGAAAGATTATATTTGGTAAGAGGGCTAACGTGCTCACTCAATACCCTCCCAAGGGTAGTGAAAGCTAGTCGATAGTTACACCGTATTTGAAATGATTTAAGAGTAGGGATTTGACTTTGTATAACGAACAACGAGGTTTTTAAACACTGTGTATTAAATGTTATTTAAGTTAGATTGAATTATTGAATAAAAATAAGTGATAATATAATTTCAGTAAAATTAAAGAGTTACCAACTAATTAGTTTAGAGTGAATATTCTTGTTAGATCTGTATTTCTAGCGGTCTAATTAGAATTTAATTTAAAAAATGCCAGTAGGCATTTAATCACCCATGAAAAAGAGTTTTGAAAATGAGGAATAAAAATAAATGATCAACTTACTAGTCCCAGAGTAGTAGACGGTGTACTCGAGCTGGTGCCCCATCATGTCGACCTTCACTTTGTCGACCACTAGTCTCGTGAAGAACAGGTCCCGCTTGTAGTATATCGGCTTTTCGTTCTCGTGGGATACCGCGCTGTCCATTAACGGGTGAGATCTGTTGGAAAATGGGGTGGTTATTTTTTGTAGGTGTTTGGAAGCAATGTATATTTATTAGTGAAGATTCTATAAAGATAAAAATATAGTCTAACTACAAAAATAACACCCTGGGCTGTGTTTCACGATAGATGAAATTTGAATAATTAGTTCGTGAAAGTTATGCAGGTTTAATAACAGCATTTCATGCATTCAAATGACAAAATTAAATAAATAATACTTTGTATGGTTTTGAAAAGGAAATTTTCAAAATATTTCAACGGTGTCGTATTTTTTCTCTATCTATATTATTATGCAAAAATCTATACATTTATAAACAATGCAGCGAAGGTGTCTAATAACGGAAAAGTCAACGGAGCATGACGACGGAAACATTACAAGCATGTTGATAACAATGAGGTCGCGACGGCCGCGCGACAATCGCGCGCCGTGATAATGTCGCCGACATTTGAATCGCACAATGCAGACTTTGCTTCGACGCATACAACAAAATACCATTCATTTAATTAAAATCTCTTCTCTCGTTATAATAAAAAAAAATGTTATACTATTTTCAGCAGACTGGTTCAGGTGAAGTGTTAAAATCTCAACGTTTCCACATGAGGATCATGGAAAAGCGGGAAAAAAAATAATTGAACGCTCTCGGGGTGAGAGCGTCGGATAATTAACAGGACGTGTCGCCAGATAAAAGTGCCTGTGGATTTCAATGAGCGTGGAATTCTGGAATCGCTAGAGACCTCGTCAGCGACAGGATCGTGTTTCGCGTTTTTAAGTGACGATTTTCTACTTTGTTTACGTCCGGCGCGCTTGTTACAATAACGACAGTCTCGCCTTTTGTTCTTTTTGCGTATCCGGGAGCTCGGCCGTTTCGAAAATAAATTAATTCTCTGTTTCGTGCGAGTTCTTTTTTAATGAATAAATATAACAATGCATTGCAAATTTCGATAAATTGAAAGAATACGTTGGAGTGAAGTCAAGTTTATTTTAAAGGTCGGATTAAATCGAATGAGTCTGATATGAATTTATTTTTGTAACATTTAATACTTTAAACTTTTTGATCTAGCATTATTTTCCTTTATTTTTTAAAATTTAGATACTATCATATCACCTGTGCCAGTACCGAAATACATCAATCAAACTATAAAAACCTTCTCACCTTATAAAGTTAAGCACTGTATCAGGTAAAGACGAAGTATCATTGACACAAGTCCCAGGCCTTGGTTCGGGGACTTTGCTGGTTATCACCGGTAACCACGCCGAGCTGGACGACGCTTGCTCCTTGAATTTTCCTTCAAAGGCCTTCTGTATGTCTCCGATAGTGAAGGTACATATAGCAGACCCCATCAGACCAGTTGAGGCCGTCGTGAAGACACCGTAGAACCGGCTGTCATCACCAGGTACTTTGTAGATGCTCTCTGGACAAAAACAAAAACAATATTTAGATTTTTTTTAATTCAAACAAGATTAAAAAAAGAAGAAATTAGGTTTAGATAACAAATAAGTTTAAATATTCTTTATAATGCTTGATTTAGTAAAACCTTAGTCTTCGTGTAGGTACCTATTTTGTAGTTTATGCTCAGAGTAGGATTAAAATGTTTTTGCGCTGTTCATCCATACTGTTTTTTTTAAGTCCCGAAAATCATAGCTAAAGGATTCGACCATATTTTGTTCTTTTAAATAAACCGAGCTTTTAAAATTCTGCTATTCTATAAAATATACTTAAGAAAATTTGAATTTTTTTCAATGTTTACACATGAATTTGAATTGTATGTAGTGAATTTTATCTATTATTCATTCAATGTAGTAAATTAATAGCTAGTAATGTTGAGCAAAATCTGATACCTACTAAAAAAATAACTTTTATATTAAATCAAACACTTCGAATTTAGTTTTAATATTAAAGCGTTTTAATAAGAATTATAAATAAAAATCTACTAAGGATTAAAATATCAAAGAGAAATAAAATAATTTAAACATAATTAAGTTTTGAACTATAGGACGAAGCTCAAATTTAAAAGCCCCAACACAGTGTCTAATCGCTTAAAACTTATCGCAGCTATTTAATTGTATTAATTGTAGGCTACCTATTAAAACTTAATACCTTTGATAAAGTTATAGCGTTTACCTATTGATGCCATTATAAAATTAAAACTTGCGTTAGTACTAAACTGTGGGTGCAATTAAAACAACAGAGTAATTATATTGAGTCAGGTGACCTAACTGACTATGTTGTCTTCAAGTTACGGCTTGATTTAGTTTTAATAGTCAAGTTTCTTAGAGATTCTATTTACCAAGCTATAAAACAAAAAAGAAACTATAGATTTAAAAGTCTATTTAATTCATATGTTTGAAGCGTGATAAACACGTAATATTAATAAATATCTAACTTCTGTTGGTACACGAAAGAAGTATTTACTTTCAATCGAAGTGATGTAGAACGCTAACGTATTTCAACAAAACGACCTTTCCTTCAGTTGGTGCGAACGTAATTGCTCGTACTGAAATGTAAATAAAACACCTGCACCAAATACTGAGCACTTGAGTACCTATTACACTCTCATGAGTTATGCAGTGCAGGTAGCGGGGCCGGGTGAAAAAGTGTGGTGCAGCGCAAACGCCGTTCGTTAATATTATATGAACTCAGTCTGCGAGGCTCCTAGCAGCGGCCCAAGTGCAGCGCGGAATCGTCCAGCCTCTCGTAAAATCGCTCTATGCACTTTTACATTTAGAACTGTAAATGTTTGCGCGAGACTGACAGACAATATTTGTGTGCTTTGAATGTTAGAAACGGTAACTCGAAATTCGACAGCGCACTCGAGTCAAAGTGCTACTGAAATCTTTATGAGATTGTTACGCCTACACGTCGATTGTATTGTTATTATGTTCTAAAAATACCTTTTGTATGTATCCAATATAACAAATATTCGTAGGTATAATTATTATACATCAACGATCCTTTTTCTTCTACAAATTATAGGCAAATTGCCTTTATTGCCTGGACTACGTCAAGGTTTTATAACCTACCCCGTGAGTAGAATATCACTAATTAATCTAATAAATCTAAAAAATCTTTAATGAATATCATCAATCCAATTTCATCAATGAATATCACAACAGTTTGGATTTGATAATGACAATATACATGTGGAGGCTTGTCATGATCAACTTCAAATATTATTTGGTCATGTATTTAGTCTGAAAGCGTTATTAAAAAAAAAACCTATTTCTAACGTATTTTTTAAACTGTGCATGTATCAATATAATTAAAAACTTACGTATTTCATTAAAATAGAAGGGGAACTCTCCCGGTATGCTGCAGTTGAGTCTTGCTTTCAAATAAGTGGCCCAGTTCTGGCTGAGTATGTTCTTGCCGCCAGTGTCTCTCTTGCATACCCTCGCCACCCTAGAGTAGACCGCTTTGCCGCAGTTGATGTATTCCACAGCAGTCTCACGGAAGAAAAATAGCACGTAGTCGCCCACATCGAAAGATCCCACGAAGTTTGGTTCTAAAAGAAAAAATAATTGTAAACGTACCTATTAAGAAAATTAATATAATAAATTCATTTAAATTAACGGTCATTTGCGTACAAGTTACTTCACCATAATGTTTATAAGAAATAGAAAATAATCCTATGTTATTTTTATAAATAAGCAGCTGTCAAGCAAAATTACAATAGTCACGTCGCAGTGTTATAATTTAGTAAATTATGAATATAAATGTAGTATATCCAGGGCGTGGCGAGCGTGCGTTCCCACAACCACAGTTAATTCCACAGTATCAAATTGCTGTTATTCCATGTGATATGCAATAAATATTAGATGGAGCCGTGGGTGACAATTATGTCACACGTGACGTTTATAGCTCGCATTAATAAGTGCTTATTTGTTGGTACCATAATGAAACAGCCACGTGGCGCGGATTACAGAATACGGACGCGCGCCAAACGCCCAATATCTCTATTCACATTGTTGAATAATATCATCCAACATAAGCTACAATGGCGGCTAACATAAAGCTTAAGAATCAAACTTTAATAAGGTTTCAGATCTTTGAAGTTATTACGGCTATAAATTTTGGCTTCATATAATTAATAGTGGTGATAAAGTTTAGTTTGATGGATACGATGTACGCGGCATTGTTCCAGAAAGCCATATAAAATGTTTCATATTTTAGTTCGAAGATGACCGATAGCTTATTTATTGATTTATCAAGTTTGTATGTATTGAAAACCTATGTAATAAGCATTACCTATACGTGTTACGATATAACACTTACCCTATTAAGCAATTATTTATCTAAGTTAGCTCGGATACAAACCTGTCAGTGTGTTAAAGACTTTAGGAGAGAATTTTGTTTCAAACATATTCAACAGCAAACTGTGTATATACTCACGTCAGTACTAAAACGGGATATTACGCTCAAAACAAGTTAAATATTCAAAACGAAACTTAGAAATAAAATGAATACTAAAAGGGTTGAGTAGGTAAATGAAAATTAAAACGAAAATAATTAACTATTAGTGGCATTCGGAACATTAGCAATAAAGGGCCGAGTGTAATGAACAGAACAATATTAACGAAAATTAGGCAAATTTGTGCACAAGCGTAATTTCTATTTCGCTGCTACCGTGCCACACAAATTAACGGCCAAAAGGGTTAGTCCCAATTGTTCCAATACTAATTTTGTACTAAAATCAGAACAATTAAACCGTTTACGCTACAAAGGTACTGTTTATAAATATTAATTCCATTTGTTATCTGCGTTCCATTATAATATTAAAACAATTGTCTCCGGCTTTTATTTCATACAATTATATTATACTTAATACGAGGCAATCCTATGGAATATACGCTGACAGTAATTGCTTTTAAATAAATAAAGCTAAGAAATTCTATTGTTATTGAAATTATTATTTAATTTGTTATTAGTACTACTATTAAATAATCATAAATATAAATAACATTAACCTAATTCGGTATAAAGCCAACCAAAAAACTACTAAAAGTTCCAAGTATCTATAAGTATAATTTAAAATAGAGAATACATATGAACAATATTTATGTTAAGCCAAACAATAATGTCCCAGATGTTCCATTTATTTATAGATCTCGATTCCCGGAGACATCGATGCTCGTTAAAGCGACAGTTTAATTTCGTTGTTTAATCGCATACACGCCAATTGCCGTGTGAATTGTGTAAGCGTCGATGATTGTAACATTTGTTCTAATGATTACCGGCTCGCTTTCAGCGTTATGGATACCACTCCTTGCTGAGCAGCAATGATCACATTCATTTCTAAATTGATTGCAATTTTGAAATGCTCAGAATCCAGTTGACCTAGCTACGAAAGTTTTAATTTAACAGAGAATCATTACTGTTTTTTAGGTTATACATTTTGGCTTAGAACAATTAGGAGGTCGTTTGTGCTGGAACAAAAAGCCATTTTATTACAGTTAAGTACTGTACCTACAATCTACTTCGTACTTAATGATAAAATAATTATCTTCGCACAACCAAACTACATTTTTCCAGCACACCTTCTAACCTTGTGTTTTCAAATTGAAGAAAATTACTAAAATGTTTTGCGATTTATAACGTAGATAATGGCGTCAGTTCCCTTGTACGCTAACTAAATCAAAATTAAACCATTGCTATATTTTACTAACAAACAGCGAGAGAAAAGACGGCAACAGATAACAACTAACCAAACCACTTTTCGCCTTAAACATCACTGTGTTTTAGTGCCCACGTTTCTGCGTATCGGTAGATTTGTATAAGAACTTTAGTCAAAACTAATTTGACATCTCTAATTTTCGTCTATTCTTTTCTAATTGTGTTCAAGTAAAAAATATATCAATGGCCTCAAATAAGTTTAGTGTGGGTTTAACAGAATCGGGGCCCATGTTCGTTATAAGAGCTAAAATACTTACTGTCAAGCCATTTAGAGTCATATTTCAGTGTTCTCTTAAACGCAAACTCGCGTCTTCCTGTCGTCAAGTTATGAAGATCGGTTCTGAAGATCACGGTGTCTGCCTTGGTGAATTCAGCGTTGGTGCCAGAATACAGGGCGGGTAGACTGCCAGGGTTGCCCCTCTCTACCCACAGGGCTGTCGAGTTGTCAGCCGGATCGTACGGGCACTTGGCGACACCCATGCCGATGCCGGGCACGTACTCGTGACGAGGCAGGTGCGTCAAGTTGGACTGTAACAAAAGAAGATTATTGTTATAAGGAGCGTTTAAGAGTTGCCTGCGAATATTACTTTTGGAGAGTTTGCGTTAAGCAGTCGTGCTTTTGCTGTTATTTCTAGTAATAATTTAGTATTATTATGTAAAGAGAGTCGAGATATTCTAAGGCCTTGAAGTTACACATTTATTAATGTTTTATTTTATATATTAAATTAGCTCCTGCTGCGATCCCCTCTAAATGAGATTGCGTTTAAGTACCTATCTCCGCAGTTGTTTGTGCATAAGGGTGTGCGTTTTTGGTAAACACGTTAATTAAAGCTTTCAAACACCCCAATTTCCGAAACACTAAACTAGGGACGTTAGTAGAGGGTGAATAGAAAAGTTTCCAAAAATATTAAAATTCCCACTCGTGAACGTTTCGATTTTATGCGCCATTAATCAAAAATATATCTAAAAAACAAAACGTAACGAGTGAATTTATGCGTTTCAAAGTCAGTAACAGCGCAGTGACCAGTCGGCCGCCCCCGGGCGTCCCCTGTGCAACTCAACAACACATCTGCTATTAATTTTTCCAAAATTTATGTTCGTTTCGCGTTGAACGCGATTTATTAACCGAAACTTATTATTTTGAAGGCGGTCGAATTTTTTCGGCATAACGTGGCGCTCGGGAGAATTCCTCTATTAGTATAATGCGATGGGTGGCGGTACGGTTTTCGAAATTATCATAAAATTACTAAATGTAGCATAAACGTGGGGTGGGCAGCGGCGCCCGTCGTCGTGGATTGAGACTTTATGTAAATTTTAACGACGCTGCGACCATCGGGGCCACCTGTGACCCGCCTCCCCCGCGCGGAGCGTCGCCCGCGGCACCTGTCGAAAACCTATGTCGTTTTTATTTCAATAAGCCGAGGATTAAATTAGGCATGCGAAGACGTGCCGTCCCGACCACCCGGGGGTAAAATTTTCCTCGTCCCTTACTTGTATTTTGACTTTTATCGAAAACCCATTTATACTTTGCACGTTATTATAACATTGCAGTCACACGTACCTAGTCACATGTAACTTAACTAACTTAATTAAATGGCACAAAGTTGAATTTCAGCTTTCGTAAGTTATTCCCGCCTAATCAATATAATATTTCACTTTTTAGGGTGTCACTTGTCTGGGATCTTTTTTAAACCTAAAGTTGTAAAACTTGCTCATCCTGCATCTAGGTAAATAAAAACTTGTATGGCTATAAAGGACGCCGTTAAAAAAGTTAACAGGTACAATTTTACTACTGATAACTTTTTCATAGAAGCCTCATGTGGAACTTAATACTTAAAAAGTGGTTCTTTCTCGGTTCTTTCGCGCGTAGTAGCAAACATCTTAGTTTATTCCCCTGTATAGTCGCCTGTACTATTGGCCCACAAATCGTTAACGAGTTAAACACACCACGAACTTAGGAAACTGTGAATTTCTTTGCAACATTATTTTCCTTTTCAGCATCGGAGATTCTAAGTCCAGGATAAACAAGCAAATGGTCCGGGCGGAAGTGCCGGCGGTCCCCCTTCGGTTGAATAAGAAAGTTTGTCTACGGCCCCGCAAGCGCCCCTCATTAGGCCTTAGCTTTTATTTGCCTACCAAATTAGCATCTAGAATCCTTTCATTCGCAGAAAGAAACGTCGACCGTCTAATGATGCGAATTGAAATTTCGGAGCCGAGATTTCGTCTTAGAATTTGTTATGACTATTTATTGTTTGTTGGAATGTCGACATTTATTATCATTGTGTAATTTGTCTATAATATGTATGTATTTTGAAACATAATAAGTATGTTTATCAGTTGTCTGGTTGCCTTAATCCATGCTCTGCCTAGTTTGGGATCAGATGCCGTGTGTGTGAGTTGTTCCCAGATATTATTATTATTAATATAAGCAAAACGAGCCGTCCATAAGCAAAACGATCGTTTTTTTTAATATATTAACTGGCCATTAGTGATAGTGTACGTGTGTGAAATACAGTAGTGTTTTATTTAATGTTTACATTGTCTATATAGTAAGAAACTTCGCCGATTCAACAAGGAGATTGTCAAACTCAAGGTTCTCATCCAAGTTACTACAAGAACTTTTGAACTGTCTCAACTAGTTGTTTTAAAACTGCTTGTACTTAACAAAGACATAACTGTTATGTTACAGGAAAACTTATGTGAAATAACAAAACTCTTCTAAACTAACATAACATATTTGACGTAAAATAAATGAAATAGAATTTAAAACATTTTGATTATTTTAAAAATATGTTTTTTTTTTCATTAAAAACTTGACTTTAGTTGCTATTAAACTTTGTTAATGCCTTCTTTGATCGGCTATTCTAAAATCTGCTGGAAATCCGTGCTAAATAAATCAACATAAAAAGCTGTGTGTCTTTTGTTAAACATTAAATAATGATGACTTTTAGATCTTAATTACCCTCTACACACACAAACTTAAAAGAGACAATATTCGCCAAACTCCAACAAAATTCGCCAAGATACAACAATGTCGTTTAAAAGTTTATACAACGTCACTACAAAGTAACACGGTATCTACACAAGTGCATAGTTAGCACCTACAGATACGCTACATGATATACGACAATGGCTTCCCGATACATCGTGAATACATACGTTACGTTCGTAATATCCTGCGGGAAACTTTCGACACGTTCACTGCGAGTTGCAGGGAACGTAATGTGTGTGAATATTCATGTAAATAATTTGTTTCGTTTTACTTTTTAAATAATAAGTAAATAAAATGTAACAGTTTTTTATCTAATGGGCAGTATTTACTATAAACACAAATAGATTGTGTCCTTTGGTGTCTTGTCATATCCATACTATCCATGTTAATAATATAAATGCGAAAGTAACTCTGTCTGTCTGTCTGTTACGCTTTCACGACTAAAAAACTGTACAAATTTTGAAGAAACTTGGATCCTAAGAAAGGACATGGCTATATTTTTGCCGCGATTACCAACACACATGTGGGCGGAGCCACGAGTAACAGCTAGTCATTATTAATTTTGTTACTTAAGCAAATAGAATGGGTGAGATATTTTTTATCCTTCTCTAACTCGGGACAACTATAATATAATAATATAATATAATATCTTGGGACATCTCACACACGGTCATCTGATCCCAAACTAGGCAGAGCCTGTGCTATGGCAACCAGACAACTAATAAACATACTTATATATTTCTAAATACATACATATTATAGATAAATTACACCCAGACACAGAACAAATGATCGTGCTCATCACACAAAGATTCGTCCTGGGTGGGAATCGAACCCACGACCCCCGGTTTAGCATTCAGGGTCATTAACCACTAGACCAACAGGCCCAATTTATGAAGTACCTGAGTGTTACTTCATAAATTGATCGCCAAACTATGATATAATCAATTAACAATATAGGTAAATATATAATGTAGGTACATAGATTTCAAACGAAAACAAAGCGAAGCTCTCCAACTTCTGATAATACTAGTTACGTATTTAAACAATAATTATACAAGTTGTGAATATGTTACAAGTTGCGACGTACATTACGAAAGTTGTCTTTGTCAGTGCGTGTATCGGAGTAACTCTCAAACGCATAAGGGATCGCGGGATTGTACGAGATTGTGGGGGGTGGCAAAGTTTTGACAACCACGTCACTATCAGTTAATAACATGTGGGGATGATCTGAATTTATAACGACGTATTGCTGATACAACTAATGTATAGCACTTTGTTATTATTAATTTAGTATGTCTTTCATTTTAATTGTAAGGAGTTATGTAAAGTCTTGATATCCTGAATATTTTGGTGTTATTTATAGAATCACTAGCTGTTGCCCGCGGCGTCACCCGCGTGATTGTCGGTTATCGCAGCAAAAAGTAGCCTAGGTCCTTTCTCGGGACCCAAGATTACCCATACCAAGTTTCACCAAAATCGATTCAGCGGTTTAACCGTGAAAGCGTAACAGGAAGAGAAACAGAATAACAGACAGACAGAGTTATTTTCAGATTTATAATATTAGTATAAATAAATGTCTGAGAACCTAATACTACAAACTAGAAAACCAACTTCTAAGACTAATTTAATGCTTAGGATTGCGAGACCTTCACACTCTAATAAAAACAAAAACGTCTTTAAATTTTCTATAAATATAAATAAAATAAAAGAGAACCATCAACTCTCATTCAGAATAAAATAAGAACTAACCACTCAACGGTTTTATACTGTCAGGAAAGGTATATATATTTAATATAATAAGTATTCGTAATAATCTCGACAGTACCTCAAACAGAACAGAACTTTAAGAAAGACCAGGGTAGTGTACTAAAATTTGCAAGTTAAACTTAAAGTTTGGTAGCCGCATATCACTCGCAGAACATATTCCACAAGCTTTATATAGAAATAAGCAGACTGCTTGAATCAAGGAAACTTGGGCTTCAGTTGCATAAGGATAATTATTGTGGAACTAGTTCATAACGAGTCGGTATGAGTGTTCCAATGTACCATGTAATTAGCCGTGATTAAGTAAATATACAAAGAAGTGTAACTATGAACATCGATAGTTGATCACACACAAATTATAAATGTGGATAACATCACAAAAATTGCCCTGGCCCAAAGGAAGTAGCTAAACCACTTATGTTATGGAATCAGAGACAACGAAGGTATCGCAAACAGCTAGACCCGAGACAATGTAGAAAAGTAGTTTTGTATATTGACTCGTGCGGGGATCAAATCCGGGATCTTAAAACTTTCCTTGAATCCGGTGTGTACGCCACGCGACCACGGAAATCGACATATAATATGATTTGGTTAGTGTGATTTCAGGTATCTAAAAAAAATAGTAATTCAAATACCTATTTAATATGAAATGCGACATCAATAGAAAAGTTTGACCTAATAGATATCATATATTTTGTTTGCTACGTGCAAAAAATACGTAATTACGAAACAAAATACGCATCGAAATAAAAAAAACAAACAATAAACGTGCAAGAATTTGATATTGCATGATCTTCCAAAAAAAAATCAGAAACAGATTAGTAAAATCAAATATTTAAACATGATTACCGATAAAACAAAAGACAATCACGTTACAAAGCAACAGACTGCAATCGTAAAGTGTTCGCGATATTGGATTCTAATTCTGAATGTGATAGCTATTGCACCTGTGCACTGAGTAGTGAGCCGTGTGAAATACGACTATGGGTTTTAGACAAATAAAAAATGTTTTTATTTCACGTCATGAAAGATGAAAAGCTTTTAGGAATTTTTATATCACATATTTTAAATAATTTAGTAATTGTAGCCAATTTCATTAAACTGATAAATTATTTGATAGAACTATTATAATATAAATTTAACGTTAATAATAAAATAAAATTAATTTATGAAAATAAAACAACCAATTTAGTTTTAAGCTACGAATTAAATAAAACAATAATGTATTTTGCTAAGCTTTGTATTTATGATCACAGAGAATACTATAAGCGTTCTTAGAAGAACGCTTCATTAACTAGTCACAAGTGAATTGCTTTTGATTATAGACACACAGTAAAATCCTCCTCGCAAAGAACCGATTAAATATTCAGCTCTAATGAACTAAGGAACACGTAGTAAAACCCAAGAACTAAAATAGAAAATTGCGCAAAGAAAATAATAACCATTTATGTTATCGCCGCAACGACACAACATGTTAATTAAGAAAGGTATGACAGACAGGTCTCAATAAATTAACCCTTCAAAACCCAAAGCGAAGACAGTAATTACGAACAATTAATTGAGTAAACACACATTCGATGGGTTGACGTTTCAAACTACAGGGCCGGCTAACTAGAACCACATTAAAAATTTAAACCCTAAACACCGCTTCCGTGAAAATCAATTTGTCGTAGACCATACTTGGCTTACAGTCATTTCTTACTGTTGACTATGCAATGGACATTTTGTGTCCATTTATGGAATTTAATAACGTGACGCGTTACGTTTTTCTGTCACTTACGTTTATTTAGTATTTATATTTTTGGTGTATAGGATGTAGGAGATAGAACTAAGCTGGCAGTTTCATATCCCTTAATGTATTCGTAAAACGATTATACTTATGCTTAAGCAGTGTTTGGTAATCCATGTTTTTATCGGATTACTTTTTAACTGACAATTTGTTACGAAAACATTAAACGCAGAAAAAAAATCAACTAAGAATAAGAAAACGTGAAACATACAGTTACAAAATGTAATAACCTAACACAGGGTCCAACATTGATAAACTAAATCAATTTCCGCATCAAAAATAAGTACACTTAGGTTCAAAGTTGTTTGTATAAAATTTTACGGGCAGCTGCATTCATGTAATGCACAAAAATGGTTATGCGGCGTCGGTGTTCAGCCGAATGCGGCGTTGCATAGATTATAAAGTGATTTTCCGAAGAGCACTCAACGGTGAAGCGTGGGAGTTGAATTTGCACCATTATTATGCCATAAACATTATTGTGTCACGTCACTAAAGCTTGTTGATCTATTGGCATGAATAATTATAACAATGAGGAAAATAAGACCGAAATTCTGATTTTAGTGCAATGTCCGGAATTCGACGTATCGTGAATTTGTATTGAGGTGTCAAACGATTTTATACTTGTATTTATAAGCTTTGTTAAACGCAATTCTTGGTAGCAGAATACTGATTAACGAAGCCATCTTTTCCGCCCGTTTGCCAAGCAAATGTACACATACGAAGTATAATGGCACGTTGTTCGCGCCAGTAGTTTATGCCTAACGTGGGCCCGCCACTTATCATGCGTCCTAGGGCATTTATTACACACTTTTGGAATCTATTATTCAATGTGTGGGTTGTTTACGATAGTTTTCGTCGAGTTTGAAACTAGCAATATTACATGTGTTTATGCCATTTGTTGTGCAACATACAGGTGCAGTTTTAGACACCAACTAAAAATTGATTTTGTTGAAAAGCTAGACGATACTAAGTGGTTGTTTTAGTGTAACTAATAATAGGTGAACTACTGTTAATATAATATATATTTAAGCACGTTATATTCAGACAGGTTACACAATAGGTACCTAAGTCGTGTTATCTGACGTATGGTAATGATCAAGCTTAGTTATAGACCAGCTTATCTGCTTGTTACTGTTCAATAATTGCATAACACACACTAAATATTAAAATTTGCAACTTAGCAAACAATATCTTATTCTAATATGTTTTGATTGCTTTGCTAAAAAAATCTGATCAGTTTATGCTAAGGGAGTTCTTACCTCATTGTTACACTCACGCGCGTGCAGTGTCAAGTGTACAATAATGATAATTTATCATGTAAATTTGTGGCTTTTTTTCATTTATTTTTTGATTTTACATTTTTGTTTTTGTATTTTTTTCTATAATTATAAATATTATGTTACGTTAATTATTATTGTGCGGGCAATAAATGTCTTTCTCAGTCTTTCTTTCTTTCTTTTCTAGTAAAAAGCAGTAAATAAGAAAAATAAACCACAAAATTTAATAGTTTTTTAGACCATTATAAAATCATCATGCATCAAAACCAGTGCGAAAACCCCAAAGAAAATTTGATTGCGAAAAAAAGGGGAAAACCTAATCGAGTGGAATAGCTGTGAAACTTTCTAGATCAACACGAGACCCTTATGATAACTACGCGGATGTGTACAAAAGTTGTAAAGGTCTATACGAAAGCCTCCCTCAAGTTATGTTCGCGGTAAACTTTCGGGTAAACAGCACTAGAAACTTTGGATAACTTTTTGGACAAGTTTTAGGTAGAACTTGGGTAGAGTACTGCCTAAAAATATCATACAACAGCTGTTTTAAATGTGACTTAAACAGTGATTTTTGTTGTTTTATTTGTTGGTTTGGTATATGCAAATGCTCTTTGTTAAAAAGGTAGGTCGACTGCTCAGTAAAATAAAGCACTGAAAATACATTAATATCAGTAATAAAAAAACTTAATAATAAATTATTTAATTCAGATAAGTAACATCCATTTATTGAATAAATATTTTAAATTAGTAATACAGGTATTACACTTGCTGTAATTGTAATATAAAAATTTTAATAAGTCACTAAACATTTTACCAAATAAATAAAAAAATGTTCCGCTACTAAAATTATTACACTGTAAAAAATATTTTAACAAAATTTTAATCAAGTTTAACTTTATAACAGAAAGTAAGAATTATAAAACTCAATAAATCTAAGAACAATAACGTTATGAGCACAAAGATCGAGGCACAAAGACAATTTAGAGCGCTCGTTGGCAACACCAGGACTAAAAGAACGGTGTGATCAGACGAAAAATAAAAGTATCGGCCGTTTGTTACCTGTTTCGTACAATAGTACCATTTGTACGTACCTAATAGCAGATTTAAAACACATCGTATTCATCTCGTAAAAAATACGATAAGCCCAGCTTATTGATTGTAGCCATTTAAAATGAAAACGTTGAATCTGTTTTTTCGTCACAGTTACCAAATGAGGTGGAAAAATGAAGCGTAATCACAATAAAGCTTCTTGTAACGAGTATTGGATAAAGATAAAACATTAAAAAGTAATTTTGAAATTTTCGTTTTTTGCGAAATAGGTTTTTTAGGTTTACAGACTTCTTCGGCAATATACATACTTAATAGTTTGTGGGTAGTATTTTTCAGACATGATGTAACTTGTTATCGTTTTTTTAGTACCTATATATTTTTGAGACCTACTTAAAAAAAAGTATAAAATGGTTATGTAAAAAATGTAGGTTGTATTGTATTTTCATGTTTAATAAACGATGCTGTTACATTTTACATAAAGCAACTGAAGTCAAATATTATTAATAGCAATATACCAGAGCCTTGCCACACAAGTGCACAAAAAAAACCAATACCGCTACAAACAAACTAGCGCGTCATTTGTTTCCAATACCCGTCCAATCGGCTACAGCCATTTGTAACAGAATAGATATAAATTGGTGGTTGCAGCAAATATGAATCGCTCGGTCGATTTAGGCCCTTCGTACACAAGGCTACACAAGTTTCCGATACCCAACAATTTTTGTCTCCAACGACGCGTGTATACGAATCTCTATGAGTTTGTAAACTCGCCGGGAATCGGAGACTTGTGTAGCCTTGTGTACGACGTTCCTTCGTTCATGCAGAGACGCAAGTCGTATTCGCCCTATCAATCGCGTACATGTGATTTCACTCAATTTTTGAAACTGACGCGCCCTAAGAGGAGGGCGCATTACTCATAGTGCAGATAACGCGCGACTCTGCACTTTGTATTTATTTTATTTATTGCACTGTGAAAGCATTCTGCTGTAGTGTAGTTGGTTTCAGTATTCTGTTATCAAATTAGTCTGAAGCTTTTGTTATTAATATGCGGTAAACTTAACATTTTCATCATTATTATACACTAGCTGTCCCCCGCGACTTTGTTCGCGTGTTTTTCATTTATGCTCCGCTCCTATTGGTCGTAGCGTGATGTTATATAGCCTATAGCCTTCCTCAATAAACGGACTATCCAATACAAAAAGAATTTTTCAATTCGAACCAGTAGTTCCTGAGATTAGCGCGTTCAAACAAACAAACTCTTCAGCTTTATAATATTAGTATAGATAAGTTGTACTATAGATTAATAATAAAGATAGAACGGCTATAAACCGAAATACAAAACAAGTTATAGTCTTCTGTTCAAAAAAAGTAGATAGCAGGTTTTGTTTAAAAAATAAATTTAATCCTGCGAATGAATTTCTATGAAGCAGACATCTAACCAATTCGAAAGTTAATTAAATCAATTTTCAAAGGGAATTAATATCCAGTCATATTTAAATGTGCAACTATCTCTGTTTTGACAGTGCTCTGTACAAAAGAGTCCCGGCGCACGGGATCAACGCGGTCCCGTGTCCCCTCCCTACAATGGTATAAATGATATATTTTCAATTTTTGGCTTCCTATTAGTGCGAATTTTCGACTTGTATGATTTATTTTTACGGTGGTAAGGGGAACAGATAAATGTTCAGTAAGTGTTTTATTTTCACCGCAACTGTTTTGCATGTACCTACGTAGTATTTTTGGTCTTCAGTTTAGAGTTATTTTCATATTAAAACTTATTTTTTAATTATGGTTACACGTCACTTTTAATAACTTTAGCTTCGAATAGTGTAGCACAATAGACCTAGCACATTTAATATAGGTATTCTTATAACGCGTGTTAATCGATAATATGTTAAAGTGTTAAATCCCTATTCGCATAATGTCGAGGTAAAAGGGCCATTTATAAAAAAATACGGCCCTTCTGCAATCTGAATATCATTAAAATTCTATTTTCATATTTCTTTATGCACCTTTTAGACCCCAAAAACTCTACTGTGTCCAAACTGCGATAAAACGTGTGAAGGGTCAAAACGACCGCCAATACATCATAAAATTATATGAAAGTCAAGAGCAGGGAAAGTGAGAGGTGAACAGGCCACACTGAAATTTATTGCGGTCTGCTTTCGATACCTATTGTGAAAAGTTCTTTTTATGAGTTTTTTTTAAATAATTTTATGAAAATAACTCCACTTATCGTCGCAACGTGGGGACTCACATAACGTCCATTTGGGCGAAAGCGCTACGAGTCTGGTCAAAATGTAAGTAATAAATAATAAATCCAAAGTGTTCGCATAGCAGCGGTGAATTTTATTTCGAATTTTATTACGGGAAAATTCTTTTGCATTAAAACCCGTCATTGGGCGGGATCTAAAGGCGTTCGGTTAGAAATTTCTTCCTTCGTCGTGCAAATCTTCATTCATGTTAAGGTGTCATTTGGAGTCGCTCCCCGTGAAATTTGTCGCGGTTCTAGCTAGGAAGCGTTATATACTGGATGCATCCAGCTGCATGTAGAATGGACGCTTAATACCGTCTCGTTGAGTTTGTCGTCGGTATAAACCGGCGAAATAGAAATTTAAAGAGCATCACTATACAATGTTAGGAAAATTGCGAGTCTCAGGGAACGCGAAAGCGTTGGCGCTCCTACCAGCCAAGTGGAAACTAGATTACTATTCATTATAATTACTGCTAAAAATTTTTGGAGCCAGCAAAATCTCAGACAGCTTAATATTAGCTTTGTATATTATAATGCTTTATATCTTACGATAATCTAATAAGCTTTTGTGGGTGTCAGTTACCTAACCTTAGGTTAAAATTAGAATCATATAAGTATCATAAATGAAATTTGAGTGATGTGTTAATTTGCTTTCTTTAAGGCATTATTCGTTCTGTCGGTCATTAGGCAAAAAAAGTACAAGAACTTTGAAAACGAGAAAGACATAGTTTTCCTTTGTTTTATTTATTAATTTGAGAACTTTTTTCCTTGGAAAGACATAGTTCAAAACATTCTATGATTAGAATCTTTCAATTGTGTCACAATCGGTATCACAAATATTTTACTACAAGTATGACCTGTTGGGGATCTGTTGCGTCGCTGGCTCATGTCCAAGGCTCATGTCGGGATCAGTTCGAGGGGGGTGGGTCTTCAGATAATAGCTCGCATTTCGTTGCATGTGCCGCGAGTGTGCGCCAAGATACCCGTGTTGGACATGTAATGGAAATCGCCGCATAAAACAGTCTCGTTGTTTATTTTATCCTTGTCTGCGTCGCTGGATAGATTTTGTTCTCAAGATTCTGTTTGCTGATGTGTTTAAGGAATGTTTGAATCAAAGTATATTATGTTTTAAAACTAAGTTGTTTACATCCGCTTTGTTTACCAGTTTTGACTGACGATACCTATGTACAAGAGCACAGACAGAAAGCTCTTAAATTGCTGACTTGGATGTGGTATTTCACCTTATAACACAACAGATAATTTCTTAGTTTTATACTGAAAAAGTCAATGCTAAGTTTAATTATGGTACTTACATATAAAACCCAATCTTTAGGGCTGTGTGCATTTGTACCGCAGACGTAGAGACGGGAACCATCACCCATTGGTTGGATTACTCTCACGTGGTTCCGGCAGTCGAAATGCTGTAACAAACAAATAATATTAGATCATTCACTGACATGTTGGTCTTGTGGTTAGTGGCCCTGACTTCTAAACCGGAGGTCGTGGGTTCGATTTCCAACCAGGACAAATCTTTGTGTGATGGGCACGATTATTTGTTCTGTGTCTGGGTGTAATCTATCTATAACATTTATGTATTTTGAAATATATAAGTATGTTTCTCAGTTGTCTGGTTGCCATAATACAGGCTCTGCCTAGTTTGGGATCAGATGGCCGTATGTCAGTTATCCCAACAAATTATTATTATTATTGAACTATACCCACACAAAACTTAAACTGCCTAAACTAAGATTATCTACATAATTAGACAGTTTCATTAAAGTTACGCACATGTTTGAGATTGGTGATAGTAGTTTCGTTATTGGTATTACACACATCCTCTCAAAATAATCCGTAAGATACTTCTCCAAACACGCTCCTCGAACTAAGAACTAAATATAAGCGCCCTAGACTAGCCAAGTTCAGAACAAAGTTTTCAACTAAAACACAAACATGATTGGACGTAAGTACAACTCGTCGAACAATACAATTCCAATTCAGTTGATAACTTTAATGAACATTTAGTGAAACGCAAACTAAATTAAATATAGGTATATAACATTGTCAGCGCGTAACAAAAATAAACTGTAATGCAAACAATCGCAATACATCGATGGGTGTGCGATGCGCATACCATACCTCGGGCATTTTTAATAATAGTAATTCGAAAGTACGTGGGTGTGTATGAGTGTTCACAGGCTGTGATTATGCAAATTTGCCTTCGACATAAATATTAAACGGCGCATTAATATTCCGGACGACAGAAATGCATTGCTCGCTTTACTGGTTAAAACAGTGCTATATTGGTCCATTTCAGTACATTACGGTTCATTAAAGATCCATTTAAAAAATGAGTATTTACCCGACCGAAAAACGGAAGGTTATGTGTTTGACCTGTATGTAAATGTATGTATATTCGTTTCTGTGTCGTAAATACACAACAGATTTTGATAAATGAAGCGTCATTAGATTTGTATTGATAGCGTGAAAGTTACTGGGTGGGGAACCACACACTTTTAAATTTAAGAAGTTCCCTGACTACAATATCATTTATTAACGAATACCTACAACTTGTTTTCTTTCTTTTATTTAGTTTTTTGGCAGTTAGGGGTTTTCAATTTTTTATCAATAATTTTATTTAGGCTTCGATTTAATATTTTAGTACTCACGTTACATAATACGTTTAAGCGTATTCGATAACGATATAAATTTTTGGTTTATATTTTAATTTTGTTATAGGTACCTACGTAATCAGTTAATTTAAATAAACTACGTAGTTTTAATAAATACATGAGTTACAATGAACAGTTACAATGTCGATGTTTGTATGTCGATATTTGACTGCACGGATAGCCGAGTGGTATATGTCGCCACGCCAATTACCACTGTGCGCGACGTGCTGCGGGTTCGATTCCTGCATAGGACAAGCATTTGTGTGATCTATAAATGCTTGTTCCAAGTCTGGGTGTTCTTTGACCATGTGATTTGAATGTTTGTGAAACCCCCCGCGACACAAGGATTAAATTCCTTAGTGCGGGAGACGTAAAAAAGAAAAAAGAAAAAAGAAAATCTATTTTAGTTAGAATGTATCTACTCTCTTGACTTCTAATAACTCAATTGCTTTTCCTCTCTGTATAAGGCTTATACCACGCAGGTATAACTGATGTATCCATCGATCTCGACACTTCTATAGATACAACCTGTGTTTATTCAACAACAGATTGCTATGTGGTCTTCGTGGTCAGTCGTCAAGCTCGAAACTAATTTTCTCTACGTCACTACGACAGGCAAACGAGCGCACGGATATTCTGACAATTTTTCCTATCAAAATACAGTTCTTTGAATAAAAATGTTCTAGGCACACAAAAGGCGTTTGACGCACGATTTTAATTTATTGCTAAACGAACGGCTAACTTTGGATTATCTGTTAGTGTTGTGAGAAGAATGCAACAACGATTATAAAATGTATTATTACTTAGTATTACATATTATATATAGGATCTTTGAATATCAGCTTTTTTGTTAATAGACATATAATAATATAATAAATTTTAGAGATAAACACACAAGGTTTGCTTTGCTTAAACCTTTAGAAGTATTGATTAATGTAGAGAAACAATACAAATCAAAACTATACAACTAATAAGCTTTTTGTCTGAATACAGTTGATAACAAACCATAATTACATTTCGTACTTTCTACATCAAATCAGAAAACGTAGTAAATCTCGATTTGGAATAGGCACGTGTAAGTAAGCAATTAACCGAGTGCTTTGTTTGTTAATAAAAAGTTTTGCTCGGCGTTTCTTTGGTTCGGCCCGGCGAGGTAACTTCGCGAAGAGATTGTTCTAAAGTAATTATCGGATTAATATACTGTGAGCGCTCAGCCGTCGTACTGACGTGAACACAGAACTGTTTTGCACTCAGAAACAATCAGAATTAAGCAAGAGAACAATCAAGCTCACGTCTAAGTTTCTTTTAACGGCACTTAGCCGGGAGCGCTCGCATAACTTCACTCGGAACTAATGCCTTCGATTGGACCATTTCGTTAATTATTCGCCACTTTGTACGTAAGTAGATTTACGGCGGGCTTTCCTCGCGTTTTTCTATCCAAAAGGTTTCTTTCTTGTTTTTCTATAATGGTTTTTATTAGGAATTTAAGAGCGCTGATTTGCATTACCAGTACGGAACGTTTTATTGCTTTTACCACGATACTGGAGCACAAAGGTTATTATAAGGACTAGGAAATTAAAAGGAATGTATTGTAAGTAGGGGTTTGTGGTCTTTCGTCTGGAATCCGATTGGAATAATTTATTTCTTTTTACTTTTCTTTTTTGGTCAAGATGTTTTAGTGCATACTAATTTGCAATGGAATCGCAAAAATGGAAATAAATTTCTTTAGTAGTTTCTTTACACATAAAAATATGTTAATAAGACAAATTAAGAAACTTAATCCAAAAAAAATCAAGTCCGTCTGATTTACCTAAACAAGTAAATTTTCTTTAATAGCGTCACAAAGAGCGGAGAAGTTAAAACAACAAGGCGAGCGTCGGGCCGGTGGCCGCCTTGCGGAATTCGCCGACGGCATTTTTCCAGCCTTTTTCGTGTTACGACATCGTGTTTAGAGAAAAGAAAACTCGCCGACAGCGAGAAACTTTGATTATAGCCTTCACGAGTGGCCGTTCCGTTCGCGATCGAGGTGATAGACTCAAGGGTATTTCTTTTTTATAGCCCTCTTTGATACTAATAAAACAAATTCTCTTTTTTCTTCATTGGAAGAGTTGGAGTGGGTAGCATGTGGTCTATTGCTTTTCTCCTAACGCTATTGCGGAAGTTTGACCTTTTATTTGCGTGGTTTATGTTACCGCGATATTTTGCAGTAAACTTGTGGATTTGTTTTAGCAGCTTTTGCGTGCAGGCAGGTTACGGCAGCATTCACAGTCGCAAAGAGGGTTTACTGCTCTTCGTCAGACTTAATGCTTTTGCCTGAGACTTCCTATTTCTGGTAGCTGACTTTATGACTCTCTTATTAGATATAAACGTGTCTGAGAAGCGTATAAATATATACGACGAGTGACGCTGTGTTGCAATTTTTATTGTAAATAAAACTGGTTGCAGCGAAATCCTGTAGCTTGAGATGCGGATAACGGATAAAAATGAAGGAAACCACTCAAGTGTAACATGAAGAGCGGGTATTATTGAATTAGTGGATGACGCACCGAGGCAAGCCGCAATAATCGTCGTTCCCCGATCTTCTAGACAGCCTCCGTCCGCCGAGAAATAAAACAAATATTGCTTTTACGTTGCGATTGTAAATCAAAATTAACGGCCTTAATATAGCGAAGCAGAGCATGGCTGTAAGCCCCCTGCTATGAAATATGCTCGCCGCCCGCCGCTCACAGTTAAAAATGGGATTAACCCTTGATGGAAATAGTGCTAGTTGTGGGTAATTTTGCAAGAGTAATAAGAAACTTTTAATCTCATTTGTGTAATACATATATACTTATAGCTATTCATTTACGCAGAGGATAATGAACTCACCTCTGATTTTCCTTTTGATACGCATTGTGCCACGTTGCTGGGCTCCAAATTTATGGAGTCTCTCTGCAAACAAGAAATGACAATTGAATTTTTGTGTAATAATTTTATCATGCGAACTCTGAAAAAAACCTTTTTATAAATTCTGTTGTGGTCGCTATTCGCCATGTTCTAGGAAAATAGTCACACAAAACGTATGGAAATTTAATTTAACGCGCCAGTTATCCAGTGTGATACCGACAAAGAGATTTTGAACTCCACTTGATACTTTTGATGGACGCTTTTAGCATTTTAGTCTGGTCATTTAAATAAAATAGAGTAGAGTAAATATATCATGTTGTAAACTTACTTCGCAGTGTGATGCGCTGATGTTATTCATATTCAGTCGATATAGCCGATCCCTGAAAAAAAAAAGTATCATAAGAAAAACATAAAAGGAATGTTGCGAAACTCCTTTAACTTGGGCTATTTGAATGGTAAAGTTAAGTCAATTTACTGCGGACTGGAGGGATACGTTACAAAGTTGCGTAAAAGTTACCATAACGTTTATAGAAGAATGGTTTTATAGCTGAAAATGCGGCAGTATTATTCCCCGAACGAAATTAGTTGCCTTCGTGACACACACGATTGACCTATATCACCTCTTTTTATTGAATCACCGGTATAGGCTGACCCTCCTGACTCCCTAGAAACTTTATATAGGAGGTTTGTGCTCAGTAAAACTATGGAGTACCACAGGTCAATTGGAGCTGGTCCATGGTTAACTGTAGTCAACCGAAGGTAAAGCTGATACGGTGGCACACTCGTAAAAATAGCTATTTGATTGTATTGGACCGATTGGTTTTTGTTTTGTGCTGAGAAAATGATAGATTGTGTCGTTTTGTATTGAAGGCTGGATTTGGGTTCAGGTTTGTTTTTTCGATCTATAAATACCCAACTATATTATTATAGTATAGTATGAACAAATAAACAAGTTATGATTATGACGAATAGTAGAGAGCAAGCAAAACAGGCATTGCGCCGACCCCAAACAATTAAATTAGGAGCAGGGCAAGGAGATGATGATGATAATTATTATAGTATAAATAATACGTTTTTTTTTAATTAAGCATTTTATTTAAGTTATCTGGCAGCTATGAGCAATCAGATTCACAACAGGATAGGTACCTCTATAGTACCGTGAATCTGCTTGCTTAAAAATATATGAACAAAAAACCTAACATTATCTATATATTCCATAGCACTTTTACCCGTACCCAATAACCATCAAAATTTTATTACTCTGGATACTCGTAAAACGTGTCTAGGCTCAATGTAAACAAAAACACTTATCCAATAATTTACACTAGAAGCCATTACTCACATTGCTCCAACATATAGGGCGTCCCTTTTGGAATCCACGAAGAAGGTTCGATAGTACAGCGTGCCACATGAGAATTCGCGAACATGATCTGAAAAGATGGAAAAAGTAAAATAAGTACACATCTACGCAACATAGTAGCATCATATTACGCACATGACTTCATATTAAGTAAAGGGAACTTGAAACTTAGTATCGAATTATATACGGCGACCCAATGTTTTACAGATTTAAAACCAGAAGTCCGAAAAAGGTTTGGTTAAAATAGCAACAGCCCATAATTGATATTAAACTGCAAATTAAAATACTTAAGTCAAAACGGACTCAATTTTTCAACTGTTTAATCGGTTTTTTTGTAGATGTAATAGAATTTAATTCGAAAGTATTTAAGTTAAAACATCTGTCACCAAAAATATTTTCATAACAGACAACAAAAGAAGAAAATAGTTCTATATTTCACCGAAATGCTTATATTTTAAAGAAACTCAATACTCAACATTTTAACGTCAGAAAGACAGTAACCGTCTGCAGTATAATGTAAGTGGAGCCATAAAGACATGACATTACTGAGATCCGTTGAAATGTAGTTTGAATTGGAAAAGCGACATCGTAGGGAATCGGCAGGTGTGAGACTATTCAGAAATCAGTATTGCTTGCGAACGAGACGCCACTGGGATGCCACTGGGACGCCATTTGGAGATTGTTGTAACAGCTATTTGCATATAGTTCGGTTTGTAAGCTGGTCGTGTGACGTTTATTGTTGTTTATACGAATATGAATATCATCGAAGACATTTAGGAATATTGATGGTTTACTCTCGCACATTTTTGGGATCGCCCGACTAGTTTCTGACTCAATAAGAGTCCCTCAACACTTTTAAGTTCAACTCGCGACACCGCCGCCGCCTCAGCATCAGCGCATGATTAGGGACTCCTTTTGAGTATGAAACTAGTCGGGCGATCCCGAGGATGTACGTGAGTTAAACGTCAATATTTCTAAATTATTATGAATACTCCTCACGAAGGTTATACAAATCATCGAAGTCGAGAAATAATTGTATTACTTGTAGAGAAGCTTAACCATAAAACCCTGACATTGTTATTGTACCAGACATATCATTTATGGTTGCATTATGAAAATTTGAACATGCAGATAACACTAGAACGACAATGTTCATGAACATCGAATAAACGTAAATAAATAAAATAATAGACAAACAAAAAGAGCTGTGAAGTATACAAATATACATTTTTATAGCAACGTAACACTAGACTCCTGAAACAGTCGTCGCGCATTAAATGTTAACTACACTTAATGTCGTTTTAAAATTTTCATTGTGATAAATTTTTGTAAGAATGGTTATTTTATTTCTGAATGATAAATTTACTGCAAAATAAAAAAATGTTTCTTTATAACATTCAATTTTGTGTATCCATACTATACCTACTGTACATAAATACATATAAAGTAACTCTGTCTGACTTTATGTCTGTCTGTTACGCTTTTACGGCTAAACTGCTAAAACGATTTTGATGCAACTTGGTGTAAGGTAGATAAGCTTGGTTAAGTATTTAATAAATTCGGAAAAATAAAAAAAATATGTTTACTAATATAAATAAATATACGATACATAAGACCTATCTTTTATGACAAACAAGAATTGGAACAATAAGTATGTTTTAAGAAAGTTCCCAATGTACTTCCTTCAACATCTAACAGAATAAAATTTTATTTTGATCCGACATAGGATTGACTGATGAAAAATGCACTACTACTGAATATGTGATTCTTAGAGCAGACGCAATGAAAGTTAGGACGACAACCGCCGCGTACCGATGAAATATGTAGACTTTAGTGTCGAACCTTCGGCTCAAAATATTCACGTTGATCCCGGCTTTCAGTGTAGATGATCTACACAGGACACACATTGAATTTTAAAGTACATGTTGTAGTTTGTAGACTGTATTAAGACTGTAAAAAGTAGAACTTTTATGTTTTTTAGAAAACTACATACACTAATAACTATTATATTTGAGGAGCTCGAGGCTAAGTGTAAACCGTACAGTTTGACCGATAGTAGAGGTTAAGCCGCGCTTGCCGTGGTTGGTCAGTGGATGGGTGCGGATTTGTAAAAAAAAAAAAAAAAACGAGAGCCCTCCGTGCCTCGGAAAGCACGTTAAACCATTGGTCCAGACTGTCATACTTTGATCATTGGCAGTCATTACAATTCTGACAACCAGTCTTACCATAGGATACTTTACTAACCAAGTAAAATGGTTTTGGAGGTCAGATTGGCAGTCGCTCTGCGTAATATACTGTCTTCAGCTGAAACTGGTAAGACAGAAAGTCGAACCTAACATAGCTTGCGAAAAAGGCTAGGCAGAAGAAGAAGAAAACTGTATTAATCTGTTTGTAGTAATTTCTTTTTTACTAACCTTATTTTATTACCCATATCAAGAAAAAAAAAAATTTTTTTTAAAGTGTAATTTTTAAGGTTTCGTACCCGAAGGGTGCTAACGGGACCGTATTACTGATCCTGCGCTGCCTGTTCATCCGTTCGTCCTTTAGTATGTCAGCGGGCTGTAGCTCATGAATCGTAATAGGTAGAGAGTTGAAATTTCTGTTGCCACTATAACAACAAATAACAAAAATGAAAAATTAAAGGTGGAAGGTATTTACGTTGGCAGGAACCCTTTATAAGCGAGTCCGACTCGCACTTGGCCGATTTTTATATTATCATTGACATTGATTTACATATTTTCCTATCTTGTATGCCTATATTTTTCAGCTAAGGCCTATGCCTACATCCGTATTTTTTCACGAATTTATCAGCAATTTTGTTTAACAATGTTTAAGATCAAAACTTTTCAAAATGAGATATTGTTTTTTTCTGTAAAATAACAGCTGTATATTTAGGTCAGTACGGTGTCTACCAATTATTACCAATTACAATAACTAGTCGAGGTCGCAAGAAATAAGCAAAACTATAATTAACGCCGCCCGTGCGGTATCAAGATTACGGTGAGTTTAGACCGACACGCGAGTTGTTTAAACGGTAACACGACAACGAACCCAGATCTGATAATAACAACTAGCCTATTGTTTCTCCTTGATTTTTTTTACCTAAATTAGAGGCCTATTTAACAGAACAACATAAATAAAAGCTACATACCTTATCTAGAGTTAAAGCTTTATCGACGCACGTAAAATAGGTCCCGTATGTTTATGGTAATTTTTCTTTTTTTATTAAGCATTTGTTTCTTTAACTACATGAGTTTAACGCTGACATATTTTATGGCCGTCGAAATTTATAATTAGCTGTTTTACTATGCTGGTTTATTACTTCGAAATCGGTAATGTAAGGGTTAGCTTTAATTACTGTTTAAAATTGTAATTATTGTTCTCGTTAAAAAGTAATAACATTTCAAGGTTTAACATTAAAACTTATATAATTACCTGTTTTATTTTTGTAGATTTTATTAATGCCTTAAGTATTATCTGAGATATACTTTTAAAAAGCCTATGTAAGATAAGGATTTAATTGGCCAACTTTAATTGCTAGCTATATGAAAGTTTCACGAATTTAGGTTTCTGAAGTTTTGTACTCGGAACGCGACTTGATTGTTGTAATTGTTTTATCGCATGAGCACCGTTACACTGGTCAGGTGAGGGTGGGAGGGGAGTGCGACATGGTCCCTCACAGCTGGAACTCTTAGGAAGAAAGTTATAATAAACCCGCGCACGTTCCAAAGATCCTATCACACGGCATTATTTTGGTCAAGGGTAGTTTGAGCAAACAACATGCTTTGTATTTTATGGATACTGTAATTTGTAAGGGAACACAACACCCTCCGTTTTCATTATATTATTTAGGTTACTGATATAGTTGCATGTCTCGCACGTAAAATCACGAATCGGTTTAGGACAATAGATTATTTTTTGAGCTTCAATTAGATCCCATTGCTGGGCAAAGGCCTACCCTTTTCCTTTTCCAAAGCTCTCAGTCTTTTGCAATCGAATTTAGATCACTAAATTTTTTTCCATAAATTCAAATTGTTTACCTTGCTAATGCTCGGTTGTTTTATTGAAAAATACGTCGCACAATAAATCAAAACAAATACTCTGTAAATAACTCATACATCAGTCGTATTAAATCGTGACAATACGTAATAGGGCAGACTTTCGTACGGTAAGCAAAGCGTTCAACATCGTTTCATTTGATGGATTACATGGCGATTACGGTCGACAGGAAATCCGCGTATTTTTCATTTGGCAATTGTACGGTGGGTTTGATATCAAAATATCGTTATACACGGCACCGATTAGATTAACGGCACACAATTGGCTTACATGGAAACTTTGCTCCATTAGCTTTCCGTAATACCTATTCCGTGGATTGGATTAATTCTAAACGCGGCCCGTGGGTGTTTGTGTTTTCTGACGTTATCGCTTCTCGAACAATACCATATCGAAGCAGAATTAAATACATAACGAATTAAAGACGCGGGGCTAACGTTTATTGGTAAAAGCCAATTAAAAGTTCTCACGCGTCGACACTTGAAGCAGAAAATTGAACTTATTATTACATTTTCAATGTAAATTATCAACAAATTTAATAAACGAAACAGTAATAAACGTGCAAGTTTTACCTCCACCATGTTCTATGGAAGTAGTAACTACAAATGCCGGTAAGCCATCAGCGGGGGGAACTAAATTAACTCGCTTATGATATGATATTTCAGTCACGATCTTAGTGAATACTCAGTTACTTGCGTCGGCAAGTCGAAGTGAGTTAAGAGAGTTAATCGCGACACGTGTACAGATAATGTAGCGAATGAATTTCGGATACACGGTGTATGAAGTTGGTTACATGAATAACTTTGGTGTTCTGAAGAGCGATTATTGTCTGCATGTCTACGAACTAAATTTAACCCTTAGGATGCCTAGTGGGTCTGTCAGAACTGTCACTTTAAGGAATCACCGTTATTTTTTAAAATATAAAATCGAGTCCTGTGTAGCTTCCGATATGGACTGGACGTCAATTTGCCGCCCCTCCAGCAGTCCGCAAAGTATATTTTTTGGTAGTTAAAATAAGAGGTATTTTCAGTTAATTAATAAAGTTTTTAATATATCTTTGGTTTTATTTTATTTTATTATTTATTACCTTACAATTCTCACACATTACATTTTATAAAAAAATATTTACATTTACGGGTCTAGCAGACCCACCAGAAACGCGGCGTGATTTTTACCCACCAGGCATCCCAAGGGTTAAATAAAATAATATAAAAACTATAACCTATTTAATACAAAGCTTGCTTAATGAAAATGATTTCAGTACTTAGTATTAAATTTGTTAATAACATGCATTTAACTCATTTTGTGTTATAGTAGATAAGTACGTACGTAGATATAATTATTTTTTATTTATGAAAAGTCTTTTGAGTTTTCAACTCCCAAAAGGGTGAAACTATTTATGAAACTAAAAGATAAACAAAAGCCGCTCGGTTTTAAAACTTGATTAAATAAATAATAAGTTACTTTTAGGTACTTACTGTTAAGGGATTGTGCCACTAATCTTATTTAAAAGTTTGATAATAAGTAACAAATTGTTTACGATTAGGTTGCTTAGGTTAACTACTAATTTTGTTCGTATTATTTATTATGTTCACATAATATATAAATGCATGATTGTGTTGATTAGTGAGTTTTATAACAAAAATATTTATAGAACTAATTTATCAAAAATTTACTTTATTCAGTTAATTTATTACGACATAGATATTAATATCAATTGCGTATCCGAAACATTCAAAGTTTTTTTTAATGATTATAATATAATTATTATATCATTATAGAAATTTAATATTTTAAAAACTTGTACTGGTTTTTTTCTTTAACAGAGCCAATCTACAGAAAGTATAGATGACATCACCAAAACGAACCACCAATGAAAAATGAAAGTCAGCTTAAAGAGTAATAACTCACTTTAATACCTACATTGAAACATAAATGCCACACAATCTTTAGACTCTGTCATATATCTCATAATCCTTGCTTTTTAAGAGTTATTAAAGTTGAAAATGCATTTAAAATATTAATAACAATAAACTCGTGGGTAAAAGTCGTGGGTCGAACTCACTGGCTATTAAAAGAGTGTCGTAAAGCGAGGCCAGTTATCTCGTAGGAACCGTAATAAAGTATTACAGAACTTCATCACGTCTCACCCCGTTATAAACTTATTTCATAAAATAAATTCGTTTATTATTTTCTGAATATAATTATAAATTTATGTAGATAGCAATATAATTAAAAATTATTAATTTAGCAAAAACCGTATTTGAGGTTGTCATAATATTAAAAATTCGACAAAGGTACAAAAAAATATAGAAAGACAAAGACTTACTTTGGGATCAAAACAATGTATATCATGTTGTCTACATTTATTTATTTATTTACCATCCAAGGCATACATACTTTATATTATATACAGTTTAAAGAATGCGAGATCTCTCATGACGCGAGATCGCACTGAAAGATTGCCACAATCAATCTTTGCTCCATATTAACTTTACTCACTTGATTAACAGTACACACGTACGTTTTAAAGAGACGCCATCCACAAAATCCTTTACAACCGAAATCTTTTTGTTAAAAAGGTTCGGAACTTTCAAAACAGGAAAACGACGGAAAATTGTTTTCTAAAAAAGCTAACAATATCGTAAACATTCACCGTCTATGTTAGGGAGAAATTCAGTAGTTTAAAAGCGAGTATTATACGCTTTTCGCTTCGAGTATCAAAGTAGTGTTGACGTCGTATCGATTCGTCCAATTTATATCGGAGGATGTTGGAAATGATTAAAATGAGTTGACATTGTCTTAAAGTAAAAAAGTTGCTTCGACATTTTTAAAGAAAAAAATTGTCATTGTAATCCTTTTACCTTTCGTTGGAGACACGAAAAGGCTCTCCCGATGGTGCGGACTAATTCCGAATGCACCTCCAATCGTAAAAGAAGTCGTAAAGAAGCGAGTCTCCCCTCGAACCGATGCACGGGAATCAGGGAAAAATAGTTGATTTCTTATTGGCTTCCACCCAGACTCAGATTGAAAATTCGCCATAAAGACATTGGGACACGCCTGGCCGGATTAAAGGGGGAAACTAATAAAGAAAACTTTTGCGACACCGTATTTTTAGCAAACGCGCACCTAAAACTTCTTGGCCTTTATTAGGTTCGCGCTGGTAATTTAGAAAACGCTCTGCGGTGTTACTGGCGCTTTTCTTAAAATGGTTATATAACGGATATCTAGTTTCTGTTATAGCTTTGTGAAGTTGATTAAGTTTTTTTTTTTAAATCTCGTATTTAATATTGTAGGTATATTAAAAAGAAACTGTAATCGCTTTGAGAAAAGCTTATTTAAAAATGCATTTCATTTTAGCCGCGTTTTATATATATACAACAGATAGCTTTTAGCGTGTGATAAAAATGAATTCACAGTCGGGAACGGCAAAAATTATGAAATACGGCGGCAGCGCGGCGACATATAGGATGAAAGTAGTGACATGAGAGGCGAGATAATAAAGACAAAACACGGCAATAAATATGTTCTGAAAACTTGTCAGCGCGTATCCTACTTCGAATAGGAAACAAGGTAATGTGTTTTTCATTTGCATAAATTATCACACGCGAAACGGCATCCATTCGGGGTGGGAGACGCAAACCACCTTCCTGGGATGCTTATTTACGCAACACGTCGTGATCGCCCATTGGGATTAATTTACTTGAGGCTTTTAAGGATTAAACGAGAGCTGTTCGGTCGGGGTGAATTTAATCGGAGCTAACAAAAGTATGTGAAAATAATACTCTACTAAAATAAAGAAAACTGTTTGTTCATTGTACGTTTAAAATCATATGCTGCAGAGTAAATGCAGTAAATTTCACCACCACAACAGTGTAAGGTACATAATTTCACACACGCCTCGACTCATCGTTCAGCGAAATATTAAGGTGTATAAAATTTTATTACTAACATTACCCCCTTACCCAGTACTCTCTATAAACATTTTGTGTGTCGCGTCTCCCCTCGCGTCGGCGAGCGAGGCACAACTTTCGCCTTTGCCTTATTTCCCTCTAATGCCACATTTGTGTCTTAATAACGAATGGTATTATGTTACGAACGATCGCATTGTTTGATTTCAATCTCTTGAGATTGCAGATTTCCTTTACTTCGCTAATGGTCCGTGTCGGAGAAATGGAACATTTGAAACACTATATCGGAAGCTTGAGTTTTATTGCGTATTATTTGAACTGCTTATTGATTATTGAACTCGTGAAACGTCGGATCCGATCCATTTTTAATATTGTTCTACTTTGTACGCTGCACTGAAAAAGTTATTGCATTATGAAGTCAAATGAGATGTTTATTTTCATTGCACTCAATGAAAGCGGCAGTTTAAACAAATTGGCACGAAAGTATTTGCTTTTCCGCGAGCTATTTTGATATTGTTTTCTTTTGAAGTGCAGACTGCAGATTGCGTAGAGAAGCAGCATTTATTTCGGAAGATTAATGATGTTGCGAGTAAGTTCATCATGTTGTAACGCGGGCGCCGGGCGCAGGGAGCGGGTAGAGTTGATAGTATCAGGCCCGATAATCGTCTCCAATCTCGACGAAGCACGCTCACCGCCCCTACTTTAACTCGGCAGTTCGTCGCGGCATCACGCCGCTTATTGATATCACCGGTGTACTCTATGGTTGTCTCAATATTGCTACCTGTTTGTCTTACATCTGCTATATTGGCTATCACCGCAGCGTTCGTGGGAATACTTTTTTCTTATTGCTTCTTTCCGTAAGAATTCATTGCAACGTGACGCGCTCGGCTACAACTATTGGTTTTATTGTCGTTTAAACGAACAGGGGTTCCTTTCCAATATGTCAGCTTGAATCGTTTTGTTTTCATACGCCACTGATTTGTATCGGAACTACTGAGGTACATATTTTTTGAATTAGGTAAGAGAAAATAAGCGAATTCCGAAACCTTTTACGTAAAAACGGTTTGTGACGTCCTACCCTTAGCAAAATTTTATTTATTCCTAAAGTTGTTTGCTTATAATTTGTTAGGCACTCGTTTTATATACAGAGAAAATGTTTCTCAGAATTCAACGCTGACGAAAAATAATTTACATAAAATCTTAAGTAAACGCAGTGAATTGGGTAAACTTCAATCATAGGATTTCGTCATCTTCATCGGCGACCAGACCTATTTCAGTCGTAGTCCTTGAGTAAAAATCGATGGCGAAAATCCCAAATAGATTCAATGAAAATGTACTCGTTCAGACTTATCGCGACTTTGTTCGTTCGACTGTGAAAACAATACACAGCATCCAAGCTGCGGCAAGTGATTCAACGTCGCACTAAAGAATTGTCGAAAAATAAAATAAATATTTTAATGTTAACCGATAGCCCATATAAGGGTTTCAGGTAACTCTTTGCACCTTTTCTACGTGGTAGATATACGCGCGTTCCCAAGAAATATTCGGGTCCATCCACCGCGTGGAATCCTATTGCAATTTATGCTCATTGAACTGGAAAAAGTATATGGGGAGGCTAAGGTCGGCGTCGATTCTTTTATTGCCACACGAAATCAATAAGAAGCGTGACGCGGCAACTGTTTTCGAGGACCGTTTCATGTAATAAAACTCATAAAATCATACTCACGTCTGGTCGCGTGATCAATTTGTACTAGGGTTCTATATAAATCATGACTTATTGTGTCTCTCGTGGGCAAATTCAATCGAATCCGATGGCGGTACTATAAACAATTATTCTGAATACATTATTGAGGCATCAGTTCATAGCCGTGCAATAAGTCAAGTCGTCCTCTAGGGAGGTTCTGACTGCCACTCCTACATGGGCGTAATTGAAAATTGAAATTTGTTTAGGACTGTGCCGGACTCCTAATTTGATTAAGGCGACGGTTTGCGCGCAATCGGGAAGCAATAACAATAAATATAACCGCTTGAGGTGAATCTCTGCGTTCAATTCCACGTTCAGTGCCTTGTTGTGATTTTGTCTACATTCAATTGCTACGCCGTGTCACGTAGGGGAATTAATTTCGTAAAGAGCTCTGCTCGAGTGTGAAGAAACCGCCGCATGAATTATTTCTGGTTCACTTGTTTCATGCACACCTGACAAATTTCGCAAATGTTACTCAATGTATTAAATGTACCAATTATTCTTCTTAGATGTCTTAAGAGTGAAAATATCCTACTGTTCAAATCACCGTTCTTGCTCATGCTGAGATGAAAATATCGTCGGAAAATTAATAATACATAATTTTGTTAAGGTTAAATGTCGCTGTACTAAAACATAGTCGCTATCAGAGTTAAACTTTAATATTATATTAATGCGATGTCAAAGAAGTTGTACCAACACACATAAGTGCCTGAAAACCACATATCCTACCTGAAATAAACAAAAATACATCGTCACATAAATCGAAGGCCCTATTCCTCCTCACAACCCCCTTGCCTTGGGAGTAATTCTTCTACGAAGACATCCCAAAGAGAACATAACTCTGCTGAATATAATGCATCCCAAACCGAGCAATAAACTGCATGCTTCAGAGTACCACGTTATAAATTTATATGCCAGGACTAATATAACAGGCATTAGGTGTTATAAGCCACTAGTACTCAGCTGTGTAAGTAATAAATATAGGTACTTGGTTCGCGTGAAGTTTAAATAGCTGTACAGTATTTAGCTAAAGCAAAATATTTCATAACTTTTATAGTCCTGAATGTATATTTATTAAAACATTTATTTGTCATAGATTTAATTTATAACCACGTTATTACTATGTACAATATGTATCTGTTATTCTTTTTCATCAATAGACAAATGCCAGTCATTGAACAGAGATTCCCTCGTCGAACGTAACCCAACCGTACGGCGCGCTTTGACAGAAACAAAAGTGTGCGCACGTGAACACCCCATATTGGCAATATCCAAGAAATTTCGCCAATACTACAGAGAGATACTAGCATTATTAGCTAGGGGTTCCTTAGTTCCAAGGCCCCCTCGCTATCACTCACCTATCCGTATCAGTGGCTAGGGGGCGCCGTACCTCCACGCGACTAATCACAGAGGATGTGGCATAGACGCGCTATGCATATTTATTATTGCCTCCGCCGAATTCTCACTGTTTCGTTCGATACGGCGGAGCGTGAATGTTTTTAATTTGCTCCAGTTATTTATTTAGCAAGGCCCCCAGGTACACGTAAGGGCTTAATGTTTGATGAGCTCAGATTCGACCTCTTTAACTTCTATACACATCTACGCTTGTTAGATTAAAGTTCGATCACGTCCTAAGGCTGTTTGTTTTACGCTAGAGATAAGTGAATTTAATTCGGTTTGATTAATCTACAAGATTTATCAGGTATGTGTTGTATACGCGCATGATTCGATATTTGGAAAATCATCGACGTATTAGCGGACGTGTTAGCAATAGCAATGTTTGCTAATGAATTATGTAGCCGAAATCGGAAAATTTACAGGGCTGCGAGGGAATATGAGCGATATTACGACCGCAACAAACAATTAGCGTCCGAGCGAGGCGAGCGAACACCGGCTTATAAAACACGGTTACACGCCCTGCAGTAATTAAAACTTCTCTAGCGAAAAGAAAATCCAATAAAAATTAATTATCTCCGCAATAGTTAGCATTGTGATGTGGGAGGTAAACGAAAATGTAAAAAAAAATCGTATATATATTTCGGTATATATTTAGAGATGCCCTCGAATTAAATTCCTGACGAATGTTAATGTTTAACCAGGGAATTCTTGTACAGCTTAACAGGGGGAGATCGGGTTAATTAAATGGGCTGGGGGTTCATTTTCATAAAATTATTTGATCTTGGCCCAACACGAGGCCAATTGGTCGCGATTCGTTCGCTTAGATCGCAGATTTTAATTTCATTTTTGTGTTATGAAGATTTTGTTTGAGTTGAGGTCTGGCATTGCTTGGCTTTATTCGTTGGTAAACTACATAAACACAAGTTTATTGCTGTCTGTCTGCCTTCACTTTTGACTCAGAGGGCGGTTCAGTAAATTGACTAAAGTGCGGTCTCGTGTTGAAGTAATAAACGTCTTTTATTATGCAGAGCTAACATCGCTATGCGTCTTATTATAATTTAGTATGTATGTCTCTAACATTAAATAGTACCTAAATATAGGAATATTATTTATATTCATAATTTATAATTTACAAACCAAAAAAAAATCTTCCATATCATGCAGATTAAAGTAAATTGCATTTTTATTTGAGTTTATGTTTTGATGAGCTTCATTTAAATGATTGCCTATTAAGATGACATTTGCTGTCTAAATATTAACAAATTATGTTAATTTTACACACTTACTGGCAGTAAAATGTACCTGCACTTAAGCCAGATGTTGACATTGGGCAACTGTATTACAGCGATAACATTCAGCCCTTGGAGTATCAATACGGCTAACTATATAAAGCCCTAATGTAATGTAATTACGTTGTATTGCTCTAGTCTATTTGCCTAATGTCAAGCAAATCCAGTCGGAATGTCTTCAAATTTACTTTATGAGTTATATTTTTTCTAAATAAAAAGTTGTGGTTCTATATCACAAAATTCCTTCAACATTTATGTCAAACTTTAATCTGATGAGTTAAGTTAGGGATTGCCTGTATAGTGTATAATTTATAGTTTCTTAAAAATCTTGTCATCAAAATGAACTGCAAACTATCTTGATTACTGCCAAGCTTTATTGAAATCTGTATTCTAAGTTATCATAAGTGTTTGATGTGTATGGCTGTCACTGGCAGTTCTTATATAGTATTAACTAAGTCTTAAAATTAATCTGAGATCAACAAAATTCACCCCTTTCTTATATCCGGTCTGGAGGTTCATATTCTCATAAGCACACTGACTACTACGCATATAACTCATACTCGAACGTTTTATTCGCTACCTTGGCAAACATTGAAGATTTATAATCGTAGAGTGCATGCGACAGGCTGCATAATTTAATTACCCACTCACACCCTTGATTAAAATTTTGCAATAACGCATTAGCGCAGTAAGACGCCGAAGGGCGTAGGGCAAGGAAATTAAACGGTCCATAATAATTTCGTTACGCCAGTACCATGATTAAAATCTTACAATTAATTAGGAAAAGTTTGGCGTATGGGGGATGGCTGAAGACATTAATCGCAGCTTTGGCCGGCCTGCGCGTGAAAAACAAGTAATAGCGATAAGCTACGTGCTTTTCCGACACTTGTATTTATGTCTCGAAATGTAAATAGCTGTGCATATTTGCAAATACAAGAGATTTCAATAAGGTAACTTTGAGATGCATTCGACAAATATTGTTAACTATTAGTACATAAGTAGTTAGCTATCTCGAATCCTAAATAAAAGTCTACAAAACTAAACGAACATTTAAGGTTGATAGAATGATCAAGCTTAATAACATATTTTACACCATAATACTTACTACACTGTCGATTTAACTAAACCATTAATTTACATATAAACGACCGCTGCACTGTCATTACAAAATACTGCGTCCTGCTTATATTTTCACTATGTAGCGAGACACGATATCCAACACAAGTGAATTTGATACGATTCTTACCCTTATCAGCGTGAAATAATCATGCAATATTTATTCGAAAAATATTAGGAAATAGGGTAAGCCAGATGTTAATCAGAAAAAAAAGTATTCGATAACGTTGGCGTAAACAAAGCCAAGATAATATGACCGCAGACCATTAGAAGTAGAATGGATACCCGGGAGTGTCTAATAAAACATTCAGTAGCTAAAACGGGAAATACACAAAATCAGATTGTCTCAAAATCACACGACTGACAGCATCACGCGGCGGGCCCCGCATCTATAATTCAGACAGTACCGGGGATCGAGGCCGAACGGGAATACTTTCTAAACCGAACTAACTTATGGCAATCTATTCTTGTTGAATCGAAACTGCCTACTGTTGTTTAAACGTAGCGCAGGCCAGAAATATCTTGATGTGAATAAAATAGACTTGAATCTTCAGTTAATGTTTTCATACGATCAATTTGTGTCTCTATTTAGACAACACTCTATTTCAGCTTGTTTGCTTTTAAAAATGTGATACGAGTTAAAATTGACTAAAACAATGCAAATTTTAATCTTAAAAGATTTTTTATAGCGCTGTTTATCTCTAACATAAATATATTACTGACATGACTTCTGTGATTTTCCCATTTTAAGGAGTTTAATCTAATATAATATTTTTAAAGTGTAGTACATTTACGTTAACTTAATTTTAAATACAATTTCAAGAATTTTATACCGTGGCATAAGCTAAAAAATATCTAGTAACATTTCTTCTACCTTAAACTACACGTGTTACAGCTCTTCATGTATAAATCGTGAACCATTGAACTACATAACAAGCCCCAGTACCTATACGTGGACTGTTACGCAGTTCTACAATACCTATAAATTACTATTGTCTTGCATTCTAATTGGTATTAGGGCACTTCAGTATAATTCGCGCAATTATCGTCAAGAATGGATTCACGACAGACGTACTCCATTCCAGTGTCGCCAATCGTCTGTAATTCATGAGAACGTTCTATTTTTAACTTTATTCTCGGAGCAAAAGGTTCTGTTTACTTTAATCGTGGTTAGTTTAACGAGAGTTAAGTAGAAACTTGAGTCTTTATAAGTTCATCAAGTTTTATGAAATTAAACTTTACAGAACATTTTTTATTTGAATACGTTAGACATGATGTTCTTTCCAAAATAAATGAGTTTATACATACAGATTAATTGGTTTTACAGTGCAGCAAGACTGTAATTACCAATGCGGATATCGTGTTTTAAAAAGGCTTTTTGTAGCATAATGTCCCGATATTTACCGGTCCAGACTTGGTAACACTAGGAACGTACGCGGTGGGACTGATAATTGTTAAATTGAGCTCTCGCTCCTGCCTACAGTGGATCACGAAATTGGCACCCCGTTCACACTTCAGTAATTATCGGCGTCGAACTTTTGACTCGAATGAAGTTTTAAACCATTACCGCCACGGAACGGTGAACCAAACGAAAAGTCTGTGATACGCTTTCTCTAAGTTTAGAATTAGTGTTCAAATACTTTCAAACTGCACCCAGTAGAATTCAAACATTATATAATTACAGTCTTGCTACATTAAATCCTGACGCAAGTATATTAAAGCTCAGTAAGTATAAATCAAATTTTATTATTACTTACCCAAAACAGCACATAGTGTTAAATTTAACGACCAATTATATCCTAAAATAACACGGTTTTCTGCTAAATTAGGCGTAATGAGTACAGCAAATTTCTAATAAAAGGCGGCTTTGATTACGGTGCGGTGAAATCGAAATTGTACAGCGCTATAACATTTCCCATGAGTCGTGGACATTTATCGGCGAATGGTCGAGGATAAAACAATAAAGAATGGTTAACTGCGTTTTAATGTGAACAAGAACACGGTTGGACAATGGCCGGCGATTGGGGCTCGAGCGGTGGTCACTGCGAAATCGTCGCGTCGGGCCTACGGTAGGGATTGCGGAATGTCGACAGTAACAAAATCACTCGACGTTTTTTTTTTTAATAATCAAATTTTTGGTTATTGTATATTTATTTCTATTAATAATCAGAAAAATGTAAGTTGTATTGGAGGTTGTGTTTCGAATGATTTCGCACTATATACATTTAGTTAATAAGAGGAAATACTTATTGTTATTTAAATAGTTCTCCTTGTGCGTCAGTGACGTATAGATATTAAATTTTTATAACTACATTTTTTTTTAATGTTATTTTTATTGTTAGTTTATTCTTGAAGAGATAGGCAAAATATCGATAATTCACATAAAAAGTACAGTACAGCACTAGTTCGGGTGTAGGTAAGTAATAAACGTACCCGCATAAACCTTTGAATTGCTGACCACGGCATCGAACCTATACGCCCTTTGTCTGTGTCCGGCCGCAAATTGTTTAAGAAATAAAATAAAATCTAATTTACCGCCTTGCTACGTTTATACGAACCGTTTTACGAGTACCGCTGACTAGAGTGTATTGTTTATTTTCAATACTTTGAGTTTTTATTTGTTTCGCCCTAATACGATCAAGGCTATAAAGTACTGTGAAATAAAACTGATCACCGCTTTTGGTACTTGATTTGCCAGTAACACATTAAAATAAATGAATAAATTGTAATAAAAAGATACGAACTCCTTCTTAAAATATGGTAACATTAAACCCGAGACTAAAAGAAGAGTCCCTGAAAATGTATGAATACTAAAGCTACCCTCTGTCAAGAAATGGAATAAAGTAAGATGTATAGAGACAAGCCAAACACACTCAACATACTGAACGTATATCTCATATTTATGTTCATTGCATTCGCACCACTCAGATGGACAATAGAAATTGTGAACATATTTGCAGATAATACAGTTACCGTGACTAGAGGGACGGGGCGATTGCGCTCATACAAACAGAAAAATGTCCCCAGGCAAGCTGCAAAATGTCCCGAAAATACATTAGTCGCATTAGAAACACCATTAAGGGTCGGGCAGGCCGATAACAATTAGGGTGGATCTGCGATCTTAAGGGGAATTAACAGCGCATGGAGCGTTAGCACTGCTTTAAAGAACACTACCTTCTACTTTGCGGTATTGTATTACATTAGGAAATATCGAGGTATTTGAGAAAAATTGCTGTAGACTTGACAATGATATTGTGTCTATAACATCACGTTTTTGCTTCATTATAAAGGCAAGTTAACGAACGAGAAAAACAAATCATAATCATCATAAAGGGTAGATTCATTCATACTAAAGCGAAAGACATAAAAGGTATGAAAAACGAGACATCAACGAAAAGGAGACGCCGAAAATTCTTGTAACCGCGACGCCGACTTTTACAATATGCATAACTTGTTGAGAGAGTAATCAAAAGACGATATAAAGTGAAGAGGAAGACACGGCGAAAGGCTAAAAATGTAAACCCTCTCTTAGATTTCCTTGAGGCGAGAGCCGCGACCCCTCTGGCGAAACTTGCCGTAAGATGGGAAAAATTACCCGGCTCAGGAAACTTTTTTCGATTTGAATTATGATTCCTTATTTTATGCTTCGTCGTCTCACTAAGTTTGTTGTACAGCGGACCAAGCTCATTCATTGTCGTAGCACGAATACTAATAATGGTGACAGCAATATAATTATACGCTGGACAGAGCAAGGATATAATTTACATTTTCATTTAAAATAGGCAAAAGGAAGTGGTGTAAGCTCTATAAAGATTATTCTAACTTTACCCATAGACCATTGATTACTAATCTTTGTTTAAAAAAAAACATTTATAAAATATTATTTTCTATTAAAGATTACTTTAAAAACGAATGACAGTCGAATGACAATTTCGTTAGCATAAAACTTAGCAAAGAGTCACTGGGGGATTATTACTCTGAAAGAGGCTTTGACTTTCAACTTTGTAAAGAGTTTGTTGAATAAGTTTTCTGTATTACCCTGGGTAATATAATTTGTCAAGCGCTGAGGCGACTCGAGAAAATATTATTTTTGTTGATGAAAGACAATATATTATCATAAAAAAAATATAATTAGGATTTATTAAATGCGTAAATCTAGATACTTGATTTCTTACAGCACTTACTCTAAAAAGCAGATTTATTTTATTGTTGAAATTCTGTTGAAAAGAAAACTTCGTGGTTCTTGTGATAGATAAATTTTAAAAGCATGCGGTTTTTCGTTGGATAATAAAAGTTCAAATTTATTTACGCCATAAAATAATACATTCTCTTGCTGTTTAGGTTACATAAGTAGTGTATAATGCAAGTGGGGCCGTAGGCGCGAGTTCTCGCTCTCACTGAGAAAATATGTAAACTTTTAAATTGTATTTGCATTTCATACAAGCCGGGAAATATTGGCTTCGTGCTCGTGGACCACCACAAAGACTCATGCTAGATCCACGGGGGATACGCCGCCGCAGGGCTGCACAGCCTGTTAACTGGATACCTGGTGTCTCACTTGCAAAAGCAAATTCAAAATACCTAATTGAGGATTAATTTAACATGCCTGATACCTATACGAGCTTATTCCTTTATATACTGCTTTGTGAATATAAAACTGCTTTTAAGGTAAGAGAAAATTTTAGTAGCTTTCAGAACTTGTTTAGTGGTGTTCTGGAAGTTTTAAGGTAGCATTTAATTAATGATTTTCACTATAGTTTGACGAAGTATTACAAAGATTTAGTTATAAGCTCGCTGAAGTGCAAGATCTGGCGCTAGCTTACATTTGTGAGTTTTTGATCATATTAACTTTCATAATTATTGTGATTGTGATCACATTTGTGCTATTTTATTAAAATGCTGGCCCGCAAAATATAATTGTATAGAAGCACACCTTTGCCTACCAAGGTAAATTCTGTTAAAGTTACCATCACTTATGAACCTAGGAACCTAAGTACATTGACAGGATCTGTATATCAAGCAACTTGGTCTGCATTCCTTAACATCGGAGAAATCTATAAACCAAATTTATATTCAATGACACTATAACGGCTATTCAAAATACTTAGTCGTGGACTGGTAACAATAAATCTGTTGAGTAAACTCGCACAATGTCCATATTTAAACAATAAAACATTCCAAACTCTCGATATAGGTCGACACAAATAAATTTTGAACTATAAACAAGCTTTGTTCCCAAATTTTCAAATAAATCTTTGCGGACTAATTTCCTACCTTTTAGATAAGCATTAAATTTTGTTTGTCGAAAGGCTTTTATTCAATATTAATTGTTGAGAAATTACCTGGGGCTTGGAGCCCGAGTTCTGACCTTTCGTTTTGCCCTTTTGCTGACCATAAACGTCGAGGAACAATAAACGACTAAGGAGTGACCCTATCCAAGTACCCTTACTGAGTTCTTGGCCCGGTCACCCTCGGTGTCCACGACCACCCCTGTCAAAGGCCAGCCTGCAGCCCCCGGGGAAATTATTGTCGGGATTTAAAGGGCATTGTTTACGTGGAAGTACAAAAAACAGTGTACTTATAATAGAAAGTTTTTGTTGCAATAAGTTTGATCTGGTATCGGTCACGTGACCGGGATCCCGATCGAAGTAATATTGACAGCTCTATTAGCGTAAATGCAATTCATGTGTTAATCCGAAAAGATAAAGTCAGTTCAAATATGGGTTTATCATTAATTGTGCATTGACTATATGTTTTCTTTTTCACAATACGCAGGAAATATATCTAAATATTCATACAAATCTGACCTTACTAACATTATAAAGAAGACGAACGATGTGTTCCGAAAACACATTACGTAGAATTTTAATATTCAAGATTTGCTCCCTTTAAAATGCCAAGAAAGGAAAATCTTTATTCAGTTTTTAATATACTCTGTCGTAAGGTCTAATCTCTAAAAACGTACATGTTTACTGTTAAGTACCCCTTGTTTAAACATTTTCACCCTGCTTTAATACACATTCAGTTTATCAGTAATTCAACTCACCCTAAGATGTCAAGAATTTGTTTTGACACTTTAATACTTTCGCGAAAAACTTCGCTTCAAACATTATTTACATGGACAAGATAAATTCGTCAATCAGGATCAAACGAACACCCTATATGCGAGTCTAACTTCAAAAAGCTCGCATCGAAGACGCTCCGTCGAAAAAAGTTTTCCTAAATCATTGTCAGTCCCAATAAAATAACCGAAATTAAATAAACAGCCCCCGGCAAGATAAAAGGTCTAGACGTCGACTCAGACCGCACTTTTGATGGTGTCGTATTTTAAAAAGTTGGGGGAAAGTTGACACTTGGAAGAATTTAACCTACCATTGTATTAATTATTCAGGGCGGTGCTTTCGTGTTTTAAGGTGCTCCTGCAAGGAGGGTAAGGTAATTTGTTTTTCTAAAAAAAAAGTGTACAGAAAAGAATTTTAGGGAAGTTGCACCGGGCCTCGACGCTCCAACAATAGCCAAAGCGGGAGAAAAGTTTAATAAAATTGTTTTGGAATGCAGCGCGGAACGAGATAAGTTCCGCCTAGTGGATGTTCTATCGATTGTAGGGTTTATAAAGTTAGCTTAAAGCGAAAAATAAAAACCTGTGTCCATAACAAGTGCTTGTTTTGCTTTTTATAAACAGTTTATTTTAAGAAGTACTAAACTAAACATATATAGAAACCACACAAGAGCATTTAATAAAGTCGTATATCAAAACCAAAACATATTTTAAAAGGAGAGTCCACATGCTAACGGAATATTAAAATTAAAATTGCTATCTTATTTCAAACGGAATAATAAAAAATATCAAACATAATTAAGTGTAGAACTGTGACTGCACGGCATGGTGTACACACAAAAGAATATTCCTACACCAAACTCATTTGTAGATAGACGGGGGAGGCTTACCGTCCCACTCGGAATACTTTAACTTTTCAATTGTAACTTTTGATGGGTTTTCGAACGTAATAATAATCGCTGTATCGTCGTGATGGGGCGCGCGAATCAACTAACTGTACGTACAAAAGAATGCCAATTTTTATGCGGAAAATTGAGTTACATCTCGGGTGTATTATCCACCTCTGTCCCTTAGTTTGTTGCATTTTTTTATTGAAACTATCTTCAATTTGAAATATTGAATACAAAGTATGGCGTGGGTGCGTTTGATATAGGTACGAAAGAAGTCGTAAATTTGATTTTGGGAATTATTTATTACGTACACCAAGTTATGTAGGTGTTGGCTTTATACGTATTTACGGGATGTATTTTTAAACCGCAAGCAATACATACGGTTTTATAGTAAACCTTTATAACTATTGAGAATAAAAAAGGGTAAAAACTAAAAAGGTTTGACTAGAAGATTATTAGAAGCACGAGAGGTAAAAACAAAACGCTAAAAAGAAAAAGAAATGTTCCTAAAATATTCAGAACATGTGGATCATAAATTTTAACATAAGAGAAAAACGACTACTGACATAACATCCTGGATAGCATAAAATATATAAATATTCTGTACAAAACCAAAACACAAAATCAATAATCGTTACCATTAATTCCAACGCGGAGACAAGCCGGTAATATTCAATTCTTAGGCACACATTTCATGGTAGATAAAACTCATGAATCAGGAGTCCATATGTGAAAGAAGGTTCGTTTAAAAAAAATCTTCAACTCGAAGGCGAGACGAGTCGAATTTCCTGCCCGATATGAATCTTCCCTTCTCGCTTTAAGGTGATGTATTTTCCTATTTCTACCCCTCCCTTGATAGGTCGGGTCCCACGTGACAAGGTGAGAGTAAAGTGCCGAGCGATGCAATGCGACAGAATATTTAAAGGTTTCCAGTAAAATATGTTTATGGAAGATAAGATAAGAACTAAAAAGCTAGATAACTCGTTAAAAATAGTTATAGATACTCAGCAGTCATTGCTCAAAACTGTTTGCTAATATATAACTAGCGGTGTCCCGCGATTTCACCCGCATAAGTTCCTGTAAGACATTTTTTTTCGTGACTTTTTCCGATGTTTTAATCGTTATTCTGCTATTTGGAGTGAAGAAGAATCGAACAAATTAAAGAACATGGAAATCGGCCCGCCCGTTCTCGACTCATAAATGGTGTAACTAACAACAACTTAAAAATTTACAAGATGTGTTACATCAGTTTTAGTCCTTAATACAAAATTACAATTCAACTTTAATTACTTAACTGTTTAGTCAAAATATTATGCAAAGTACTTTACGACAGAATATTTTTATGAGAACTTATGTTTGTCCCGTCTTATCCACGTAGAACATTTCCAAACCACGAGTCTGTTTATCTTCGAGACGTCTCCCGTCTATTCCATAGGACCCTTCGTTAAATTGATTTTCAATTTGTTTGAAATGTGGTCCGTGGTGCACTGGGCAATAAGGAGGCGGAATAGCGGAAAATTATTTTACTGAACTTACCCTTGATGAGATTTCAACTGAATTATACGATTGTGGGGGTGAGACTACTAAAATATAATTTTGATATTCAATATTTTATTCGATTTGAAAGCGTCAAGTTGCAGAATATTAACGATATAACAAAAAAAAATCTTCTATGTTTATAAGTCTATATCTTGTAAATTTATTATGTAAATAAAACTGTGAAAAATATACTGTGCTGAGACAATCCTTAAGAACAAAATTTTAATTTTACCCTTTTTTTATTTGTTTTTACTATATATATAAAAAATGTTTAGCTATTTCTTAATTTTAATGAAGTACATAAAGTCATGAATAATGGTTGCCAATTGTAATTTAAACTATTGTATTAAAAATTCATCCCCTTATTTAGATTCTACAATATGACGTCATAAAAATTTAATATTAATCGCAATAGCTCACAGAGACAACAATAAATTTCTATTAACTTCTTGTGATGTTACTTTCATTTTATTGTCAAGTGATAGGGATTAATTCGTCTGACTTATAACTGCAATACATCTGCTGTCTTTTGTCGACGGGGGAGTATAAAATAAAGCTTTCTTGAGATTATATTAATACGTGAAAGGGGCGGATCAAAATGATCTGGGTCTGGGAGACGTAAGCCGTCTAAGTGGAGACTCGGTACGTTGATACCGCTGTGAAATTTGAAACTCGTCTATACATCTTAAATAACCCAAACATATATATAATTACGTACGTTTACATTATGTACTCATGATTTTCAAGAATGTGGTCAGATCAATCAAGTATGAAGCATTGAAATAAAAAATAGGCCATATTATAAAGAATTTCGTGTCAAAATTTATTAATGATCATTAAGATTTATTATTCAGTCTTCTATATATATTCTATCGGATTGAATTCCCATTAGACTTTAGCAGTAATCACACTTTAAGTAACTGTATATAATGTTTATACATCAATTTTTGTAGCTTAATTTATGAAATATATCAATGGATAACCTATGTACACAGAAACGGAATGCTTATATTAATAATTGTTCGGTTCTATACTTTCACAAAACGTCTTAAAACTGTAAATAGAAAATATATTTCTAGGTAATTTAACGCAAACATCAAAGTACGACACGAAGCATTTATGATAACAATAAAATCAAAGACCTTTTTGTTTAGGAACAATACAATGACAAGCAAAACAAAGTTCGGAGATACCCCATGACGTCCCGTGATGGCAAGTTGCCCTGATTAATTTCAAATGATATTTGATATGTTCATCTGACGGGCAATAGTAGGGGAGACCTTGACAAATGAGAAGATTTTCATGACTTGAGGTCGAAGGGAGCCACAATTAAACGTCTTCTGTATTAAATTGCATCGGATTAATATTCGATCGATTACTGTAATATTTTAAGGTATAGTCTTATGTTGTGCTTCTGAGAGGCTTCTTAGATTAAGTCGATATTTTTATAAGAAAATAGTTTCGCAATACAATACATTGTGAAGGTCCGATAGCTGTAACGTATTGATATTAAGTAGGTACAAAGTGTTATAATAAATAAATAAAACAAAATTACACTAGAACAAAAATTAGTTTTTTTTTAATTGAGTAAAGTACCTGCTCTAAGAATCTCTGTAAGATTATACTAGAATAAAATTGTAATTTAAAATCAAAGAAAATTTTAGATGTTTCTCGAGCGGCAAATGTGAATGTTAATATGTCAAGTTGTGATGTTTATGATTTGAGTATGTAATCTAAAGCAATAGGAATACGTCTTGAAGTATTTAACGTTATCTTTTAAGCGTTCTCTTTGAACAGCTACAAAGTTAATTACACTTTCTGTTATCTGTAGGACTTCAATTTTGTTAAGATTATTCAATTTCAGATTATTTATTCGTATAGAATGGTTGCAACGAAGTGGGTTTCATTGTTCCCGTTGCGGATAAGTCTCTTGGCTTCTTGTAATTTAACATTTTAGTTGGAAAGCGAGCTTGTCTCCTCGCCATCTTTTGTCGTTTCGCCGGAACATCTTTATAAATATCTTATTATGAACCTAAATTTAGAAGAAGCTTACCTAGTCCTTATTTGCGTAGCAGCAATTTTTGCTCGGATTTATTCAGCCATTTTCAAACAATTTTAATTGGGTTTTTGTGCCTCTACAAACTTGTTTTGTCCGCGAAAATTAAAATTTTACTATGTATTTTATATTTTATCCATTTTGCCTCAACGACCAATTTAGCTTAAAAATTGACGCCTTTACGTTGATACAATTTAACCTGTCAGATTGTTTTGTGTATTTACGTGTATTATCTTGGGTAGGTATAATTTGAATGGCTCATTATGGAGCTCCATAAAAAGCGTGTTAAAAATGTTATAAAAGCATTGGCATAATATCTTATTTCGCATAAGCACCGTGTTGTCATGGTGACTTTGTAATGACGCTACGAGAGTTACCATCAAAAGGCGTCATTACACCGTGTCTCGTATATTACATCATTATTCGCGCAACACGCACTCGCTCACAACTCCTACAATCTGAGATGTTGCTAATGGAAAGAACACGGGAGTTTTGATAAATTCGTGCTCGTTTTTCCCCTTGCGTCAGGAGTTTAAAAAGCTTGGATCCCCGGTGTCGTGTATGATGGCACGTAAAACAGGATTGAGTGGAAATGAGCCGTTTTGATAAGAACGTTTTGTTAACCGTATCACTGACTTGATGTGATTTTCATATAGAAAGTCGTCATTTTCAAATTTATCTCTGACTAATCATAAAATTTACAGCATTGTAAACTTGAGGGCCAAATGAAAGATATATTTAAAATTTTCTGCAACATTGTAAAAATGCTATTACACTTTCAATTCAAAGGTATTTTTTGTTGTTTTTTTTTGCTTAAATGTTGTCACAGTAATTAAGGTATAAAAGTCTTTATAAAACTCAGACAGAAACTTTTCTCGTTCCTCGTTGTCGAGATGACATTAATGTTGTTAAATTACTTTTATAAATATTATGCTTTCAACCTGTTTTTAGATCATTTTTTTTATTCGCAAATAATTTCAATGTATGTATACCTTAATGAACGAGAATTTTTATTTTGTACTTCTTTTTTTTTGGGACGTCATCATGGCTAAATCCTTAAGCATAGGTAAAAATAGCGGCATGCTTAGTTTAACGAGCTATTTTCAATTTTCTTCTAAGCCCGCGAAAATCCCTATCGTACCCCGAAAATCCTTCACCCCTAATCTTAAACTGGTCTTTTCGAGCAAATGTCGTGCTATCAGCTCTCCTCAGAGTAAATAACGAGTTGAAAAATGACAGTAATAACTATCGGGGATAATGAGTGGGGCGAAATGCCCTGAGGAATACATGGGGTGCACCAAATGTTGCAGCGAGCGGGCATCGCACAGCCGCAAGGTAAACAAACCATTGCCGACGGTTTTCCGTTGTTCCAATATGATAAAATACGTGCTCCTGACATTTATTTGAAATAGATTTTACGGTAGTACTTCGACATTTGAATTTAGGTTGTTTATGTTGAAAAAAAATAGAACGATGTTAGTAAAAAATGCAATAGCAGCGTGTTCTTAACTTATACTATACATTTTTGTATTTTAACGATTGAAGCGCAGTAGCAAACTGTTTATTAAACATAGGACAGAACATACTCATATTTAATAATTAATTATTCCACATAGTATTGATAGTATAAATGAAAAATTTTGTATCTACAATTTTGCTCCGGAAAACCGAATGTTAAAAGTCAGTCAAATCTTTGGAGATTATCATCGATGACAAATTTTCTTTCAAAGTTCAAAATTCAGTGCACATTAATTATCCTTAAAAGCTTCCTCGACTTAACTTCAGCGGTGACTTCACTTTGTCAAACATCAATTTACTTTCTGACAATGATCAACGATGAAATGGACGAATACGTAAAATCTGTTCAATCATTTTAGCAGGAACAATTTTATTCCAACATTTAATCGAAAACTTTACAAGAATTTTACTTGTTTGGATGCCACGCGTCCGTCAATAGGGGTCGTAATTACTAACATTATAACAATCTTCGACGTTGATGCCATGTGAAATTGCAGTAACAACGAATAATTTATAGGTTCGTGACAGCAAATAGGTACTGGAAAACTGAAGGAAAACCGAACGCGTCTAGACATCAGTACATCAATAAGTAACTAATACGAGGTAAAAGCGCCTTATTAAACATCACCCTTGGGCGTATAATAGGGAACGAACTTTTATAAAAGGCCATTTATAATGGATTCGTGGCCACGCAGGATTAGGTTTGTAAATATTTTATTGGATCTATTGTGGAGTGACTGCTGACTGATTGACACGAGAGGCCCTTAGGGACCGGACACACTCCATAAGAATTACTACAAATTACAGATTCGACCAAATGGCAAATTATTACGATACCGCGGGTATTATAGTTGACGTCGCACGAAAATTTGCTGTCTATGCAAGGGTGTAACAATTTATTTTTTCATATAAAATATTTTTATTGCAAGCTAGCGTGACTTATTGATACCAATAAAATTGAATATGGCTAGTTTTTATTTCACTCTATTTAAAAGTTTAACTGTTTTAATTATTTTTTACTGTTTTGAATGCGGCATTTAAGTGTGCATTTAAATCACGTTAGATTCATTTAAACGTTACGTTATTTATTTTTAAAATCAGTATTATACTCTTCTCTCTATAAGGTTTTTTAGTAAGTAGCCAAATATTTTTCTGACCAGAAACGAAAATACGTAAGTACCTCTATAATAATGCACAAATCGCAGATTTAGTTTAAACTTTTTTGTCTAATGCTATTTTAATAATAATTCATAACGTAATGATTTTTTTTATTTCAATTCAATCAATTACATAAATAATAAATATTATGTATATATTTTACTATTATAGATATAAAAATTATTAAAACGAGGTCACAATCCGTGCTGCATGTGTTATTGTTCCCGTTGATATCGACTCTGACGCAATTTTGTTGTCAATAAACGCAATGAAAGGCCGAGAAGATGGCGGCTGTTTATTTATTTTTTTAATACTTCATGCACAGTGTACATAGGCGGACTTAATGCCAGAAGGCATTCTCTACCAGTCAACCTTTAGGTGATGCAGAAACAAACGTGGTAGATGCACTGAAATGCATAGGCTGTTTCAAATGATTTAATTCTTATGTGGGAACTATATGGTTATTTTGACACATTTTTTTTAACGTGTAACTGAAAAACTAAGCACATAAAAAGGCCGTTTTATTCCCTATTATTACAGCTTTGTTTACTCATTCCATATTATTAATTATTGAAGCTTTTTTAAAAGCACTTGTTTATGTGTTATTTATAAAATTATTGAATTAATAAAGCTCTTAGTTCTTAGTTATTGAAGCTCTCGACTAGTCTGAACTAAGCTCCTTGCTACTTTCCTCAGAATTAGCCTCAACGCTGCCCTAAAATGCACAATATTAATCAACATTTAATTCTATATCGTGGGCTAGTGAGCAAAGGCGGTACACGTACGACTACCCTGGGACTCCTAGGAAATGAACTGACAGCATTAGTTTGCCTGAAACTCGACCAACGTTACAAAATATGCAAATGATAAGGAGACTCGTTTGACGAATTTTAATTGATATTTAAGTGTTAATTATGAAGTTACCGCTTTATATCATTTTATAATACGTTTTGGTTTATTTATAATAATTTAAGTACAAATATAGAAAACGAAAAACATGTTGATTTTAGTTTACATAAGTAAAATAAACATGTTTGTGTTGTTAATGAAAAGATGAGAATACAAGTCCATTACGAAGCGTGAGCCCATCGTAATTCTTAAGGTCTATTTTAATTAATTAATTAAGAACTACTACTTTAATAAACAAGACTTTCATTTTAAGGCTTCGCTGTTGGTAATTACATATTTAATTAATTTTACCTTGTGTGGTTGCCGTAGCTTCATATTCATTTAAACATCTTACCTGCAAAGAAAAAAATAGAATCATTACAATTGGTACATTATTCATCAGAGAGTTGAAATATAATATCTAGAATTTATATTTAGGAGTGGTATATTTGTGTTAACAAAGCCAACTGCTATTTTGATTGACGCATGGTACCCACAAAAAATTATGTGATCCACAAAAGTTTAGGTGTTGTTTGTGTGAGCGATTTAAATGCTTGAAAAGCATCCCGAATCATTATTGATTTTTACCTAGGTTTAAAAAAAACCTCAGCACCAGCGCTACGCTTATAAAATCGTTTTCAAGATTTTATTATGTCAAAGACTTAATCGTAATTATTTTAATAACCAAATTAATTAACTTTCGAATTTGCAATTTATTAAGAAGCAACAAATTTTATAATAGGATTTGTTACAAACATTTTTCTATAAAGAAGAGCTTTAAAATTGAGTAACTAAGACATGCCGACAGGCCTCAACAGATTTAAATTTACGAAATATGTAAATAGACCATGCTGTGTTGAAAAATTGTTCTAACACAATTTGGGTTAATTGAATTTTTGTTCGTTAAACTCGATGTGAAGCACACCTCTCGCTTAATTACCGGCGAGGGTTTGTTAATTTATAACGTCCGGCAGACTTAGCGCACTTAAGTCCGTGGAGCAGGATAACATCGAAACTCCCTTAAGATTAATTTGCCAAGTAGGTATTCCTGAACTTTAACTCGTTTGCCTCTGACCAAATTCCCTGGCGGCCCTTGAGAGTTTAGAATTAAATTTAATGAAATAAATTTGTGGAATCAGCAGTGGGAAGTTGTCTGGGGCCGGGCAGGACGGACACTCGGTGCGGGTATAGCTGCGGCCGCGGCCGGCCCGCGCGCGCTACCCTTTACGTTGTCGTTACATTCAACTGTTATCGACACAAAGCTTTCACCACAGCAAAATGTAGGATCAGGGACATTACCAGCAAAACCACTTTTATAGGCAAACTTTGAGAGGCTAGATTTCTTCTACAATTGTCTCCTGAACCCATCTTTACTTGTAGTACTTGAAATGTGAGTAGGTATTCGAAGAATGGACGCCATTTTGAGACAGGCAGCTTTAGAAGCCGTACACAAAACTTTTAGGCGGGTATTTGGGGGTATAGAGAAGCCGTATTAGATGAGAGCGGCGAAACACATTACCAACGTATTTAGAATTAACACGTGTGAAAGAAATTGATACTAGATACTATTACTTTTTGACTAATCAGTATTTTTGTTACACAATTTTATGAGCTTAGTGGATTATCAAGACAATTACATTAACATGAGAATTTATACGAATAGGATTAGGACTGTTGTTATAATGTATGTACCTACTTTGTCTGTGTTTTCATAAGGATATTACTAAAACTACATGTAGTAGTGTGTAGACTTGTAGAGTGTAGGCAATGATGATCCGATATTATTGGCAAATATAATAAAATTCTGACGCGTCTTACGCAAGAAACAATCAGAGGCTCTCTTTTGCAAAAGCCATTTCTTTCCGCTGTAGAAACTCATTAAGTCGTCAGTAGGCAACTGGCGGCGCAATGAGTTACAACTTAAGTGTCAATCCGGGAAGCGTCTGTCGAGTGTCGCCATCGCGGTAAGAGGGAAATTAAAAATTGAAAAACTCGCCGCCATGATGGCAGTGGCGTTAATGGCTGTACATAATAAATAAAGCGGGCCGCTCGTAGGCTTATGTGCGAGTCGAGTGGAGGGTGTGGCCGAGCCGCGCGAATGGGCTCTCTGAGCGTCATCTGAGACGGCCGCGCCGGGCCCTTTGGAGTGCGGATCACACGGCTCGACCTGTTTCATATTGCCCTGCCCGCTGCCTGAGAGCTGCTTCACTTTGATTTAAGAGAAAAAGTTTGACACTACAGTCCGAGAAACTCTGCTCTTATGTGATAAAAAGGCTCTAAGTGAAATGAAAAGCTACAAATGGAAAATGTGGCCTTTGTTTTCAATGTCAAAAATGCTAAAGGTTGCGGGTTGCGGGTGAATGAGGCTGTTGGTCGACTTTTAATGACTTTCTTTTAGATGTTCTGTCTTTGTGAATAAAGCGTGTTCTGCTTTCACGGTGTTATTAGCAAAAAAGAGACTAGGCAGAACTGGTCAAGGTGAAATATTATTTGTTGCTAAAAACGAAATACACATTAATTAACCTTATAGTGGATCATGCCTTTTTATAATGAGTTTTGATAGCACTGGCATAGCAGTGCTAGTAGTCGATAAAGGTATACCGACCTACTTTAATAATTTAATTTAAATAAATAATAAACAAAATTTAAAACTATTACAATGTCACGCAGTATTATGGAGTATTTATTGGATTCTTACTAGGTATTTAGTAGTAATTATCCGATTTAATATAAAAGAGTAAAATCAACACAGTTCTTGACTTGGCTCTAACGACTGACTTAACGATCAAGTTTCGATAGCGAATGCCCGCAACCCGCCAAAACAACTTGCTAACCCCTTTCATGCAGCCATCTTGTATTTCTTATTTCGCGCGTCAAAATTACGTGTGACAGGCGGCCATTTTGAAAAAAACTCGAGTGCGGCTTCCTTCCGCATCGGTGGGCCGTCATAAGAACTATAGTGGCGGCGACACCCCTTTCGTTTTACATACATCGGATTCATTGTTTTAGTACATACGATGAACTTTTTGTTGTTTGACGTGTGTGTACAAAATCCAAGTGGAGCGTAGTTAGGATCCCTACCATTAGATGAACGCACCCCTTTTTAGTTTGAATGAGTTTTCAACCTATGTCTCACACATACTATACTTATCATGTAGTGTACATATCAATTAAAATAAACTGCTATACTTAATTTAAAAATAACATATTTTAATATATAAAATTATTTATTCAAACAATGTTATTAAAATTATAATTGTATCAATGTACCGTTGAAGTATCAAAATTAAATAGACAACGAATATTAATTTTAACTTTTATTTATCAGTGACTTTAACTAAAAGTATGAAAAAACAATATAGCACCTCATCTCCATCAAACAGGGGACATCAGACGCGAGGTGTAAATTAAAAAAATCCCCCTTACGTTTCTATTTTGTTTAAAAAAGCAAAAAAATCTTTTTAAAATATTAACTGCGAACTTTCAATTGAAATGTGAACGTGACGAGACATAATTTACCCAAGTATGTATTTTTGTGTGGTGTAACAAGCTGTCGGAAGAGAGAGCCGTCATCGCTTCCACTCAGTAGTTACCCCCTCACCCCCAGCCCTTAAGTTTTAATTGTTGCCTCTGAGAGGTGGGAGGATCTAAGCCCTCAACTCTTTTATATTTCAAGCGTCATACGATGTTTAGTTTTACATAGTTGAGCTGTGAAGTTTATGTGCAACTGCCGCCATCTTGAAGCTTTGTTTTAAGTATGTACTCAATCAATGAGTACATAAGTCTATTGAAAAACTTATTCCTGCCATTTTCCCAATTAATTATGTAAAATTAGCGGTAGGTAATATATCCATTGATACGGTATCCAGCTAAATCCAGCTAGACTGAAAGCTTAAAACAACATAGTTTGGGAAAAACTACGCAGAAGAAAGTATAGGCTAGATGTCTAGTAAAACACAATAAATGCGGATTCAATAAGTAACTAGGTATGTATATACAAAGTGTAATCACAGCGAGCTTATGTGCTAATATAAAAAAATCGTAAAGCCCTTCATGCTGACGTTGCTAAGTAACTTTAAGGGGCTTAAGATACGACAACACCTGTGTTAGGGGAGAAGCCACAAATTTTAAATTAAACAGGCGAATACCGTGGCTTTTATAATTTTCAGTGATCCTTTTATTGAAAAAAAAAAAAAAAATTTTCATAAAGCGATACAAAGGATAACTACGTAAACACTATCACTGGGTACAATATGTAGTGGCTCAAATGAAGACCTTTATTATGAGCTTTTTAAGCATGGATTTTTTAATGTTGTTACTGGGATTCTTTAAGTCATAGAAATTTTGTGATAATATTTTTTTGTTGTTGTTATTTGCTACCTTACGAGGCTGACTTGACGCACCAGAGCAAAAAGCTTCAATAAATAAACGAGATAAAAAAAACTATCACTGTTTGTACACATAAAAATCATGACAACACACATTTACCAATAAAATAATAATAAAAAGGCGTTTATGTTGTCACCATTGAATGTAACCGTTTGCCATATAAACAATCCTGGTACTGTAATCGATTGTAATTACGAATCCTGAATACAGATGGCGTGTAGCAAAATATGCCGGCGGGTATCAAAACATGGGGTACCGCTGTGAAAACACAATCCGGTCAAGATTTAGCGACATTACATTAAAAGGGTCTCATTGTGCAATATCATGTTTATTTGTACCAATTGACTGATACTTTTGAAGTGTGTACCTATTGTCCAACAAAAAATATTGACCTAGAAAATCTTTTCAAATTAATTTATAGCATTCGTTAATTTTTTTACACAATCGTCCATTGTATTCGTATTCAGAATATTCGAGTAGTATTATCAAAACAAAGAATTGCATTGTACAAGGCCTTAATCAAAGAACTAAAAATAAAAGTGTTGCCATCAAAGTTTGCTATAGTCACTGTTTTCTAAGATGGGTTAAAATGAGACCCTATTATCTAAGATTCAGACTTAGGTATCAACGTATAAACCGATAAACTCTATTCATATTATCACCTATGTATAATGTTTTACTTGGGAACTATAGACAAAATGTTTGTGTTAGGTGAGGCAGATATAAATCAAAGGTCGAAAACGAGTTCCATGACTCGAGTGAATGAAGATCGAGTGTTACGAGTGCTCGTATCTAGGCGAGGTTTAGACAAAAAACACTTTCCATTTATATCAATCGAACCAAAAGTTTCAGTAGAGTGGAGGTAGAATATTTGTAAATCAGACATAACTTTTGTTTTTACTGTATTTGTCAACCAAAAAAGTAAATGTGGTTATTTATAAAATTTATTTTGATTAAAGAAGATTGTTACTAGAAAAATCAAAGTTCCCTAACCAGTAAAGCAGTAAATCAAATCATTGCAACCGATAAAAGTCTACTTAACAGGAAAACTTAGGTACTCTGACAGAGTAGGTTATATCAACAGACCAAAAAAGTTATCTAACTTTTTCTTGGTCCTTTTATACAAATGAAACCTGAAGTAGCTAATCAAAGGCTGAGGATTATACAAACAAAGTGAACCTTCCTTGGCGCAATCACGTCGACGACGCCCCACTCCAATACTATTTGCTTGGACCTCTTTAGAGAAAACATCGCTTGTCAATACACAGAACAAACAGTTGCACAAAACAAGGGGCGCTCGTCCCAGTTCAGGATGTTTCGCAATTTACTTTTGCTACAATTTTTGTTACTTTGTTACCTTCTGGTTCGTTAGTGTTATGTTCCTTAGGTATTGATAGAATTAACAGTCTACAAACCGGTTACATGAACCAGAAACAGTACAAAATTAACGGTGGAAAATAAAAATGTAGTAAGCAACAAAGTTTTGATGAACATAACAAACAAAATAAGGCACTTGTAAAAAGAATCGGACGTAAAAATATATGTGAACACAGAACACTATATTCCTCGGAGTCAGTAACAACTGCAAACAAAAAAAAGGTCTAGCGACCGCTGCACCCGCAGAACTTTCAGTTCAAAAGTTAACTCTACGTCCCATAAATAAACCTTCGGTTTTGCTGGGATCCACGCCGATTGCAAATTTCGACGCTGTGGTGGAACTGCAAAGTCGCATAAATTACAGTTTCCGACGGTCGCAAAGAGAAAAACAAAAACAATCGGGAAGGAGCACTTAGCAGCTTGACTAATCGTCGGTCTGCGATGACAGTTTCGGCGAGAGGAATTCGGACGAGGCTTCGACCGCAAGCCAAGTCGGCCTGCCATCGCGCCCGCTAATGCGTTTGCCTGTGACAACTTTTGGTGAAGAGCGAATTAGTGTACTGCCACTAGTTGTCTGCTTATATACCTATATATATATATATATAGAAAACATTTTGCTCAACTCTAATATGCAATATCAGTCGGTATTCATTTACTTTATCATACTTTATCAAACGCTTTTCAAGAAACAAAGTTTCTTTTTGTATATAGTTACAACAAATGATTTATAGCAGACGAATAACTTAAAATAGCAAACAAATAAAATAAAATACAAAACGAAACATTGTTATTTTTCCCACACATTAGCTCTATGTTCTTTGCTTCAAATATTAACAACAACCCATTTCTCGTTCAGCTCACGGCGAACTGCGAAAATCGTTACACATGTTTTAAGATATTCCGTACATAGCTTTTCCGTGTGATCTAAGGCGTCTCTCGCCCCGTAGTTACGGCGCGGTCTTGCCGTACATCTCTCTACACGGGCAGTTCATTTGCTTCACGCCTCATACCCGCAAATAAATCAGCACCCTTACGCGCACAACACCGATACGGGGAAAATTGCAAGACTTTCTCAACTGAGAGAAAAGTTTATAAGAAGGCAATGTTTCTCTTTTTATACTTTTAGATTTTTGTTTTCGGGTATATTTTACGTGAAATCTATATATATAAAAGTGAAACCCGATTTTAAAAATCTCACACAATCCGTGCGAAGCTGGTACGGACAGCTAGTGTAAAATAAATATAATTGGCGCTTAGCCCTACAAAAAAACACTAAACGATGTTTAGCTACAATGTGTCAAGAATATGGAACATACGCTGTAGGTAAATCAATGTGTGTAAATAATGTAAAAAACATTATGTATTTACATGTTTACCTCAAGAAATATTATAAAACTAAAAGAATAGACTAAAACGTTCATACAAGACTATTTGCGAAACACCTGCTCGGAATGTTTTATGAAGTAAAATGTTGGAACTGGTATTCAAAGCGTAAGGATTTTCATCTTGAAACGTGCCTCGCTACACAAACACTGGTTCTTTTAGTCTCAAAAGTGTCTCTGAAACAAATAAGTGCAAAAGAAATGCTTTAGACAAATATTAGCATGAAAATAGTTTGGAAGGAGATAACATTGTAAGCGAGGGTTTGTTTGCACTGATTACGGAACACTCGAAGCGTACACTAGACAGCCCGAACCGTAAGTCGGTTCACACACACTATTCGGCCGCAGCACGCCAGTCGGCAACTTTCTTTGTTGCTTAACTATTGTTTGGAGTTAAACTTGCTCCTCCGGATACGGAATGGACAGAACCGAGTCTGTGAGAAATTGTTTTGTGTGAGTTTCGAAAAGGAAAACATTTTGCCAGTAGCTTAGGCAAATTGCTTAAACAAAAGGACCAGTTGCGAGTGAGAGCAAGTTGCGGTGTTCTCTCATATTTTAGTTAATGCGAGTTTAATTGCTGCTCTCAAGATTTTTAATAGGTACCGGTATTTTCCACTTGCTAAACTTCACCCTTTTTCTTGCAAAAAAAAGAAATAGTCGCTTGGAAAATCGGGACAGCGTTCTTTTCAGTGGCGTACTTAAGAAACAAGTGTAAAACAGAATGAATTATGTTATGAATATGTACGAAGCTTGTAAATTTCCTAAAATGTGTATTTTACTATGAATATTAACTCCTTTCTTTATTTCAAATAAACTTAACTATATATACATACAAAAGGAATAATAAAATTATCTATTTAAACAGAAACCTAAAATATGGCATCAAAAAATTCGTCCATATCGCTAAAAAATTCGTCCACATCGCTGTCCACTGGGAATTATGAATGTAAATATTTTTATTTTTCAGCCTTTTTCCAAGCTATAGGGTTGGTTTCCAGTCTTACCGGATTCAGCTGAATACCGTATTTTACATGGAACGACTTCGAACTCCATAACCCATTTTACGGGGTATTACAGTATCCCATAGTAAGACTGGAATCAATTATTATTTATATATCAATTATTATTTTATTTAAATATTTTAATTTTAAGCCGCTTCCGATGACTTCAACAATTTTATAATGAAGCGTATAATTTATAGCATACCTACTAAGACTTTTCGTAAAGTTAACTACAAATGGAATATGTCAGTAATTTTTTATACCATATTTTGCAATCCAGAAGATCTTTATGGTACATGAAAACAAAACATTCAACAAAATTAAACTGAAAATAATATGCAAAAACTTGATGAAAGTTCAATTGAATACGAGTTTACATATAAAAGAGTATGTAAGACATCTTAAGAGAACCAAAACAAGACGAGACGACTAATTAATTCTATAACTCCAAACTTACTTCAAAACTCTTAGTGCATAATTTATGCGGAGTGGTAACCGAACAAAAACATAATTCACAATACAACACAGGGATTACGAACAATTAAAAGTTTGTTTTCCTAATAACGTCCATATATCACACAGAATTTCCGAAACATCTGAGTCTCGTTCGCTGGTAATGCAAATAGATTTTGGGTACCTAGCCACCTATACATTTTCCGTTGCTTTACCAATGTTGGTAAGCTAAGCGATCAATTTCGTATTATTTGGTACATTGATTGATATGTTTTCTTTGTTCAGGTAAACGGTGAAGTTAAGAAATAAATAATTATTATAGGGTTAATAACGCTCGATTTTTATACATTTGTCAAAGTTTATTTTCTTGAGATTTATGCAAAAAATGAGGCGTAAGTGGTTTATTTTAGAATTTGTATGAATCGCGTTTTGTTTAAATTCAACCGAGCCTAATATTACCACAAAGTAATAAATTTTAAAATGTCATGAAAAAATATTTTTTATCTCACGTTAATGGCGTTTGAAATATTCAAACACATAAATATAATGAAGTATTAGAAAACATGAGTAAAATATGTTCATAAAGAGTTGTTAAAATATTTTAATGTTAACTAACTTTACTTGAAGACTTTTTGATGGCTTTAGCTATTGCTTTCTATATTCTAGAACTTTAAGTAGAAAATTGTATTACTTTCGTATTCTGGAAAGTCATGAATATATTATCATGTGGACTTTTTAGACAGCGGTAAGCCATTAGGTAATATTATAGACAAACAAAGAAATTATTTTCAGTAAACAAAATCTAAACATTTATAATATTTAAGTAGGTAGACATTAAAATCTATACTATATATAATATATCTATACTAATATTATAAAGCTGAAGAGTTTGTTTGTTTGTTTGTTTGTTTGTTTGAACGCGCTAATCTCAGGAACTACTGGTTCGAATTGATAAATTCTTTTTGTATTGGATAGTCCGTTTATTAAGGAAGGCTATAGGCTATATAACATCACGCTACGACCAATAGGAGCGGAGCATAAATGAAAAATGTAGCTAAAATGAAAAACCGTTGAAACTAAAACACGCGAACAAAGTCGCGGGGGACAGCTAGTCTATACTAATATTATAAAGCTGAAGAGTTTGTTTGTTTGTTTGAACGCGCTAATCACAGGAACTACTGGTTCGAATTGAAAAAATCTTTTTGTATTGGATAGTCCGTTTATTGAGGAAGGATATAGGCTATATTACATCACGCTACGACCAATAGGAGCGGAGCATAAATGAAAAATGTTGCAAAAATGAAAAACCGTTGAAACTAAAACACGCGAACAAAGTCGCGGGGGACAGCTAGTAAGTGATCTTTTACGTACACATTATTATATTTTATGTTAAATAGATGAGATTTAATATAAGTTTCTTAGAATTAAATTAATAATGTGTTAATAAAAAAAGTTTTTGATCTAATTAATTTTTTGATAAAATTCGGTATACGGCTAGCATGAATTTCAAGTAATTAATGATAATTTTTGCCATGATAACCGACATCGACGCAAGCAGAGGCGCATGCGAAAGCTAATGTATAATAAATATAAGGAAATGTTATCTACTACTTAAGCAAACAATGAAATACAAAAGATACTTCGTAGAAGAATGTTAAGCGGTAAATTGTAGACATGTAGAGGGTGAATTCATTGAAACTATTTATGCAAACGGGGTATAATGACGGTCCTGCAATATGTTTATGGATGCGCCTCATACGTCCATTCGTTCGGACATTCAACGGTTAACCAATTATGGTAATGATCAGTTCGAATGCGGCCGAAGAACTGAGGAGAGATTTTCGTGCAGTGTAAATAAATGACGATCATATTGCCTCGTTTTGTTATATTAATCTTTGTTTTAATTGTTATTGCTGACATGAATATATATGTAGTATATAAATAAATGAAGTATATTAATAAATGTTTCGATTCATTATTATCATCACTTTTATATATCATGTAATATATTGTTTTCAGCTCGCTGGAGTCGTAATTTTCTTACTGACTACCCTGAGAAGAAATATCGCAACAAATTCAAGGGATAACCCTTATTAACGTATGGTATGGATTCTACAAAAGTACCTAAGCATGTTTTTTTTTTATAATATGATGTTAATTTTTGGAATGTCAATCTTAATTGTATTATTTTCACGTTATGAACAGTAATGACTTCCACGTTACTCCAGACTTAGGTACCTACAGATTGTAATTTAATCGATCTACCATTATATTTCCTCAACACAATTTCAAGGGATGTAATCATATCGCAAACGACAAAAGCTTTTTAACTACTGGTATGTAGTTAAAAAAGTCTAAATCTCGATTGAGGAGTCAAAAAACATCCTCAAAAGAACCGCTGAGAGACAAATAAATACCGATTATCTAATTAAAAACCGCTTTGTACCTGAATAACGTTTTTTCTACAATATTTTTCTTCTATCTTCAGAAGATGACCTCAAATGCAAGGACAATTAACACCCCTCCTCGAACAAGTTACTCCGCTCACAAGGAAAAGTTAACCCGAACAAGCTTCGCATAAAAATGTTTTGTTTGTCCTAATTGCTTAAAGTGGCTGCTTAGTGAGTACTTTCTTGCGAGTCATTGTTTTCGACGTGACTACGATGTAATACAAATATTTTCGGTAACCACCCTTCTAGAGAATTCGTGACTTTCGAAACTGAAGGCAACAAGCGGATGGGATCATGAGGATGGGTGTGTGGTGTTCTTGGGTAGCATTTGTTTATTAATTTTATTATATCTTATACGTTAGGTATTTACGTATAAGTCAAAATTTACATCTACATTAGCCATGACATAAAATTTACCTAATTATTGTTTATGTCACATGAGCGTTACTAATCTTTATTGGGTAACGGTTAGACCCATAGTATAAACTGAATACATTAATTTTAGACAAGGAATGTATTGTATTAATTGACCATTGTTATCTACGCAGCAGTTCTGTGGAAAAGAAATTGTTTAGAAATCGCGAAAATCGATTTTATTTAACTTAGCCAAGTGACATTAATATTTATGCAAGCCAAAGATTAATATTTTACGGAAAATCAAACATTTGTTTAATAAATTTGAAAGGCGCGCACGAATTTCTTCCAATTATTAATATTTTCATTGTTTGACGCTGATCTCGATCTGTATAGCGAGCTACAGAAACAATCAGTCAAACAGGCTGTTCATATTGAATATTAATCGCCATTTTCACTGACGAATCGAAATAACCTGAAAGGAAGCCGGGAGGCCGCGGCCAGAGGAAATAAATTTGTAATGCAAAGTTAGAAATTTCATTCCTATGTTACCGATAAGTAAACGCTCTTACGTCGAGCCGTGCACAAAGGCAAAATACGTTTAGCATTTTACTTTCCAATTGCTACAGTTACACAAAGAAGCGTCGGGAACTTGGCTAAAAATAATCCAGTGCGGCCCGGACGATTAAACGTTGAGCCAATAAGGCCTAGGTATTCCGCAATTTATTAGCCTTGCAAATTCGAAGCTGCCTCTCCCCCTCTATGAAATATAGCTGCGGCCGCGGCAACCTTCCCGCGGCCGACGCCGCCGCCCGTTACCAACCAGTATTACACCCTATTTTAGCTCTAATTAAAAAGCCATCAAAGAGTTTTGAGTCATTAATCATGAAACTGTTAACGTTGAATGCCGACTCTCCTCCAGTCCGAGCGCGGAAAAAAGGAGGATTAGGATATTAACAAATTGCCTAAAATATTCAGGGTTAGTGAAGTGGTAAGCCGCTTGTAAAAAAATACTTATCTGCGGTACAGATTTAATGCGGACGAATCTTAAGTTGCTTCCAGTGGTTTAAAGGATTGAATACCCTTTTTTTTGGGTATTAAAAGGAAAAATACCAGAGAGATATTTTCAAGCTTCGTAATTGACTGCAGCGGTTGTTTTTCTTGTTTCTCATCCTTCGTTTTACGGTTTTGTCGGACAAATTATATTTACATTTAAATATTTGAGTCGAGAGATAAAAGGGACGCTGTTAATAAAAGTAGATTAAAAGGTTTAGTTGAAATGAAGATATCTTTGTATTGGCAATTTCTTAATACCAACAAACGGCTGGAAAATATTATTATTGCAAAGCGCTCAGTTGAATACAACGGGCGTGTTATTGAATAACATCAGAGTGAATAAACATTCGTACATTGCGATGAGTATAGTATTTGACATATAAAAAATTTGAAATATTTATGTGACTTTCCATGCTACTATGACTTAAATAAAATGTGAATAAAAATCTTCTATCTACTTAATTCGGTGTTACTTGATAGTGATTTTAAATAAAAACGCGTGATTTGAAGTAGACTGTATACATTTCAGGTACATATTATTAAAAATGTCATAAAAATATTATAACAACAGACTATAATTGTGTAGTATTCATAAAACATTTCTCACAAAAGTTGAAAAACAAAAGAATTCTTTTAAACAGGTCTATTTTTGAACTTCGATCTGTCCGAGTTCATTAATAAAGCGTGTGAATATAAACACGGAAACAGTTGTATATGATAACAAAGAAGAATCTTCAATTTAATAATGGTACTATATAGTTTACTACCACTAATATCAACCTAGTCCTAACCACCCCATAACTCACACACACAATAGTACTTACTAAAACACAATCCAAACACTCCATATTCAACAACAGTACTAAGTTGTACGAGATTAATCGTAAACCAATCATCACAATCTGCAAGTCGGTCGTATTCGGCTAAAGTTCGCCGGTCGGTCGGCTTCGGCTGCAATCGCGTTAATTCGGCGCCGGGTCTAACTCGATGACACGCGATTATCTAAACAATCAGCCGTCGGAAACGCGTTGATTTCGACCACCGCTGATGAACCGCTCTGTTTGTATAACACGAATATTTGAGCTCCTGAAGTTTGTTGCTCTGTATAGTAAATGGCTTATGTATTCCGCATTATTTCTGTTCTATACCTATATTTTATTTGAGAATTTACTTTTATAGTCTTGACTTCGATTATGATAAAATAATTGTGAACAACATCACATACATTGCTCTGAACCCAAAGTTAGTAGCTATATAGCACTTGTGTTATGCAATCAGCTACCACAAACACCCAGACCCGAGACAATATAGAAAAGTTGTTTCCTGCATTGACCCGTGCGGGGATAGAACCCGGTACCTCAAAGCTGGTGACACCTTGAAAACCAGTGTTTATGCAAATCGACCACGGTTTTTTTAACCTTCAGCTCTACCCAGCACTTATGCTCTTATCTAATAAGGTTTAAAGTAGGTATATAAGCTACGTCAATAAATCAAACCACTAAATAATAAGAGTTGTTGTTTTGTTTGTCGTTTTATAAATATACAAATGTCGTAGGTGGTAAGTAGGCGTGTGAAAATAATTCGTTCCCATGTATATCCAAAGATTGATTTGGATTGCCCGTTCTTAATGTCGTCAAGTGACAGTCCGAAAACTTCAAATTTCAAACTGATCGAGTTGAAAGGTTTTCAATTAGCCAATGCGATGGAACAGGAGTCCGACTAGACATGTGTTTCGGACGCTCCATATGACAAGTATGTACTAGAGGATCGTGCGAACACGAGCATATGGACCGATTCGAGAACCCTTCACCGCCCACTCGATAACTGATTCCGAATCACCGATTGATATCGATTATTTCCGACAAACCGCGAAACAATGACCCTTTTATCACTTTGTGTCACCGAAATCCGAGAGAATTGTTTGTAAATGGTGCAGAAACAATAGCTGGTAATACGGGTATGTCATGGGAACTGCGCTTGACTTCTGATTTACAGTAATTACTTAATATTATTAATACCGAACATATCCACGCAGTCCATTATAAATAATTATGTTGCTTGGAATATAAACTTAAAATACACAAAGCATACACGATGAGTTTAGCGTCAAGACTATAATTTGATATCCAGCCGGTATTCAAGAAATAATAAGGAGTCTCTTTGTTTATTGTTCATTAGGTCTAGACAAGGGCGTTATGTGGACAAACGCAATAACTTATAAAACTTCACATAATTATATAAAAACTCGATAACAACAAATAATAAATATTATATTGCTGTCAATGTCCACAATACTTGTCAAAATTCCTTATTATGATTGATCATCACAAGAGGTTTTGAAGAGCCATCGCGCGCGTTATTCACGTTCAACTGTCACACATTTCATGTTAAAATTTGAACAATTTTTGTAACGACTTTTTCTATGGTTTACTCTATATAATTATACTAACTGTTATCGACTATCTGTGTACCAAATTTCACTTAAATCGGTTCAATAGTTTTGGCGTGAAAGCGCGACAGACAGACAGAGTTACTTTCGCATTTATAAAATTAGTAAGCATTATTTTAAATTTGCTAAAAAAAATTGCGTAGTTTTTTATTTATGAGCGTGTATGAAAAAAATATTGCAGCGTCTGTTGAACTACGATATTTTTTAGGGTTCCGTACCTCAAAAGGTAAAAACGGAACCCTTATAGGATCACTTTGTTGTCCGTCTGTCTGTCTGTCTGTCTGTCTGTCTGTCTGTCAAGACCTTTTTTCTCAGGAACGCGTGGAGGTATCAAGCTGAAATTCATATCAAATACTCAAGTCTATGGTCTCTTGGAGCTGTGAAAAAATCAAACTTCTAAGTCAACGCGATCAAAAGATACTCCCGTTTATGCCGCAAATTTTCGACACTCGCAAGAGAATCAAAACCTACAGGGTACTTCCCGTGAACTCAGAATCTTGAAATTTGGTACGAAGCAACGTCTTATAACACAGATAAAGGAAAAATTGCGAAAAGCATAAATTTTTAGTTACATCATATAATAAAAATATTTTTAATAATTTTAAACTTATATCCCCTTTACTCATGAACGCGTAGTGGTATTATATTGAAATTCTTAACAAATACTCAAGTCTATAATATCTTTAAGCTGTAACAAAATCAAACTTCTACGTCAACGCAATCAAAAGATACAGCAATTAAAGCCGCATATTTTGAAACTCGCAACTACTCGCAAGGGAATCAAAACCTAAAGGATACTTCCAGACGACCTGGAATCTTGAAATTTGGCATGAAGCAACGTTATAAAGTACACATATAGGAAAAATTCCGAAAATCTTAAATTTTTAGTTACATCACATAGTATATTTTTTTTAATAATCATAAACTTACTAGCTGACCCAGCAAACGTTGTTCAGCGATTAAAAAAAAAAAACAGATGTTGGCCGATTCTCAGACCTACCCGATATGCACACAAAATTTCATGCAAATCGGTTCAGCCGTTTCGGAGGAGTTTGGAAACAAACACCGCAACACGAGAATTTTATATATTAGACTTGCTGACCCAGCAAACGTTGTTATGCGATTAACAAAAAAAAATAAAAAAATAGATTTTGGCCGATTCTCAGACCTACCCGATATGCACACAAAATTTCATGCAAATTGGTTCAGCCATTTCGGAGGAGTTTGGAAACAAACACCGCGACACGAGAATTTTGCTTCCCATTCCCTCTCGCTCCACACCATGGTCTGAACCAGGGGCCCGGCCCTACGAGAGGTCGCTGCCGCCGATCGCCTCCACGAGGACACGGCGATGCGGAGCATCGCCGTGTCCTCGTGGAGGCCAGAAATTCTGGTTACATGTCTTATTACTTCTAATATATGAGAACAATGCTAATTAAAAATTACATTAACAATAAAATTAAAATAAGCTAGTGGCAGTTGAGAGATGACCAGTCTCAACTAATGGCGCCCGTTCACGAACATGACGCGTGGATCAGCACTACTCAGCTCAACCATATTGAAGGGAACCGAATGACCCAACACACGTGCCACCATCAGCGAGACATTTGAGTGAGCATGACAAACTCTCAATTGCCATGCTCGTTCATGTCAAAAAAAAAAACAAAAACAGTTACATTATATTACACGTGGTACTCATATTTACAAAATAAATAAAAAATGCTTCGAAGTTATACAATACTATAACTTTTCAAAAGTTAAAAATAAAAAGATTAAACATTTACTCCAAAAAAAAAAACGATTTAAAAAAAAAAAAAAAAAACATGTTTATAAAAATAAAAGGGAGAGCATCTCTTCCAAATATAAAATAAAAGAAAACTAATTAGTGGACCCAAGTGGCTGTGACTGTGGAGCAGGACCAGCATTAAGCCAAGCTTTTTTATCAAGGATATAATCCTCTAATTTATAATATGCTTGTCTACATAGTGTGCGTTTTATGCATGTTTTAAATTTTGTCTCGTTCAGTTGTAGAATCCGCAGTGGTATTTTATTATAAAATTTTACACAATTCCCCATAAAAGAATTTCGTACCTTAGCCAATCTAAACCGAGATTGATCCAAATTGTGCCTATTTCTAGTATTAAAATTATGTCTATCACTTCTCTTCTTAAAGAGATGAAGATTTTTCCGAACATACATAATTTTTTCATATATGTATTGACAAGGTACCGTCAGCTTTCCACATTGTTATGTTATGGATTTCATTTAGCAATAAAAATACCATAACTTTTACTTATATACCTACAGGTTTGTACGGAACCCTCGGTGCGCGAGTCTGACTCGCACTTGGCCGGTTTTTTATAACTATTATTGTAAAGCAAACGGCTTTTATTAAAAATACTTGATTACAAACAAGTACGGCTAGGTAAATATTTTTTGAACCCAATACACTCACAAATAATAAAATAAATCGTTTACTTTGTGGTATCACGAAAATCGTTTAGCATTGAAGTTACGCCACAATAATCCCAAATAAAATTATTCTTTTCCCAGTGTCACAAAGTCAGTGATCGCTAAATCGTTTCTAATAATATATCCAACATAAAAACTCGGTACAAAGCCAGAAAACCCAATTCAATAGCGCAGTTTTTCGTAACAGTAGCGTGCTCCGAAGCCAATTTACGTTAGTTTGGGGGAACAAACTAAAAAAGAATAACAATAAAGTAATATAATTTGGGAGCCGACATTAGCTATTGTGGGGTCGGTACTAATTTAATGAAGTCATGGGATATACAGATCTTTGATAAAGACAGCTTTTTTTAATTTAGTAAATAGGTTTGTGTTAGTGTGGCCAGCTTTGTGTCGTCATGATTAATCGTTTCGAAACCTATACAAATTACAGCTGTTATTCAAACCTGTCTAAAGAAACAGTTTTGTTTTTTAAACAAGTTTGATAGACTTAATTTTCAAATAAAAAATCCAACGTCTTAAAATCTTTTTTAAATATTATTTTTTATCACGTAGATATTTAAAATATTTTGGTACTTAGGAACTAATGGCTTGTATTTTCAAATACATAACTATAATTTTGAGCCACCTAAGCAAAAACTACCTAAAGTTCAACCAACCAATAAACCCAACAAATCACATATATGGCAAATAAATCATTGTTATTATTAGAACTCAGAATGTAATAAAACAAACCTCATTTAATATATTTCATATTAGCACCACGAAATTAATTTAACATCGACCCCAAACTTTATATTATGCCCACATATTGCAACATGATCAGAGATCCCTAAAGTTTAATTAGACGAAACAATCTCGGGACAGTTGTTTTTGATTGCACGAATCAAATCTAAGTAAACACCGTAAGATCCCGATTGAAACACGGAGCCCTGAGGGTTCACCTGATAAAGGCACTTGATAATTAATTTTCTAACAAGACTTACTTGCCTAACCTGAGTTTAGAAGATTGAGCTTCTCGTGTGTTTGACGGGATTGCTTTTTAAAATTATAAACTTGGCTTGTTAATTAGTTGTATCAACTACTGACAGTATTGATGGCATAACGGTTTTGTAATTAAGTAAGCTATTTTTGCCCGACGCCAAGGAACGGTTGTTTTTTTCGCGTATCTTTTGTTTCTATATTTTTTTGTTTTTATGTTTGTATATATTTTTATCACCTTCGTATCTTCCAAACGGCTAGATGGATTTCGAGAGTCAAGTTAACGTTATATTCGACTCAAAAACTCAAGTATCTACACGACACTTGAGTTTTGAAAAAATAATTAAAATGGTGGAATTGTGGCTATAAATTGTAAGGCGTTTTTTTTTTTAACCAATACTTTTAGGTTATCAAAATAAAGGGTTTTGTCAGATGTTTTATTGTTTATTTCATAACTTGTATCGATATCGCTTGATACTTTGTGTTAGCCAGTTATTATTTCTAAACATTAAATTGTGTTTAGTAAATTTTGAGTAATAATACTTTTTTAAATGAGCAATAATTCTAAAGCTCAACTCTTTTTTATTTATTTTAAGAATAATAAGATGGGGATTCGGCTCTCAATAATAAAATTACACTCGTTAAAATAATAAGATGGGGATTCGGCTCTCAATAATAAAATTACACTCGTCGTTATATAAGTCTTAGTAGTTTAGTACATACATTTTAAATTCATGATAGATAAAAAATGTAGCTACATGCTCAAAATTACTTAATAATTATTACGTTTAGTTAAAAAAATTAATTACGTTATAAATTAGTTTCGTGTGGGTATTAATTATATTGTCGTCAAAGCTACAATGTAATGTAACGATACAATTGTCAATACCGAATTCGGTAACCGTAAACTTTCCTTTTACAATGTCATTAGGGAAATTGGCGTCGTTAATTTATAATGCCCCCCTTTAACTGCTTTGATATCGACGAATTTAAATCGTCGTAATCCTGCGGTTTGTTTTATAGCATCGATATCAGAAGATTTATATCGATGATCGTAAACGTACGGTTAATACAGCTGAATCGATGTTTAATTCATAAATCGAAAAAATACCGCACAACCCGCAATCATATCCGTCGCACAATAAAGTTGACAATCAATGCTGTTTGTTATGTTTATATATTAATCTATAGATTTAGCATTTAGTAGAACATCGATGCAACAATACCTACCTTATACATAATATATGTATAAGGTAGGTATTGTTAAATATACGGTACTTAAAACACACACACGTAAATTAAGTTTTAGAAGTTGAGTTTTAGTATATAAGCAATATATACTCGTAGTTATTTTAATAGACAATAGGTATCTAGAAAAAGATTTTGGAAGAATATTAAAAACAAATCAACAATATTTATTTCATAATGCTTAAGTATAATGTCTATCATAAGAGTATAAATAAGTAAACTATAGAGGGCGCCTAACAGAGTATGAACTGTGAGCACCAGTCTGAATAAGCGTCGTTGTAAAATTTGTTTAAAACAGAACGCGCCGTTTTATTCAATTATCTTAAAACCTAATAATATCGGAACCACCGATATTTTTGCAAAAACGTCTGTCGTTATACGGAAAATCACTTAAATCAATAAAAGAGCATAGAACCTACTTACTTACAGCTAATGCATAAGATCGGGACAACGGGCTACTAGCTATGCCCGCACTCTATGTTTACTTATGTATACTTTGGTAGAACAGATTGCTTGAATGTCAAACCAGTTATTTTTGTCGTTCCAGTAATAATCCTCAATATCTTGAACAATGCTTCACAGCTTTTGTAATCTCAAAAATCTTTAAAAAGCTGCCCCGTTCATCAATTCCAAATAAAAGAAACCGTTTTCATTGATTCCATTCACATGTTTTGATTGGAAGTGTCAATAGGGGCGCGAAGTTCGCGAGTATAAAGTTACAGCTAAAACAAACTAAAGGCGCAACGCTTAAGTGCGAACACAAAACGAACAAGATCCACGTATCGAATTACCTTTGACGAAAGCGGATTGCATTCGAATAAAAGGAGACTCGATAAAGGAGAAGCTCGGGCTTTGTGTTTGTTGTTTGTGACATCGCAACAGTTACTACATGAGACTTGATGAAATTCACTAGTTTAAAATGTACCAAATTATAAAAACACAATAATTGAGGTATATAAATAAAATACCGTCATCTTATGTATGGTTATTATGGAACAATAATAGAAATTAACGGGTTTAAAAAAGATTATAAAAAGTTGTCCCAAGGGACACATTTAAATAGGTAAAAGTTTATTTAAATTTAAGGAAAATAAAACATAAAATAAATTAAATATTTTTGTAACAAAACTATTGTTGAAACAAAATGTTAACTTCGGTATATTGTTAAAATTAAAGGCAAGGGACCAATAAAACGAGTCCTCCCTTGTTCTTTAAGTTTAGAATCGGTAAGTAGAATAGGATTTGTAGGCGTCAGAAACAAACAGAGACTTCTAACATTATGGCTGGAACCAAACCTTAATTAAGACTAGGCACCTCTGCAGAGGAAACTAATTAAACTTATTCCATTATTCGTGCAAACGAAATTTTAAGAGAACGTCCGGGGACAAGCTGCTGCAAGAAAGATTTATTATTATTGCGTTAAAAACGTTTTGTCGGGATCATTTCTATTACTTTAATAACGAAATAATCTTCATATTATTTTGTAAGACTGCAAAAGAGTGTTACAATTAACAAATAATCTGGGGTTTATCATCTTTCCCACTTTAATTTATTTGTGTACCGGATGTACTTAAATAAAGATTACGTAAAAAAAGTATAAGACACTCCATAAGTCCAGCATTTATGAAACAAACTTTAATTCTCTATCTTACGATGCATAAAACGAAAATGTTAAATGTATTTAAAAAAAAATATTTTCCACAGAAATAAAATTTTAATTTGAACGATAATACCAAAATGTCAGTAGTCAGTCATAATCATTAAAAGCCCAATGTTCGTGATGTCGAAAATCAAAGAGTTAAAGGACGTTGCGAGGCAAAATCCCGGCTTCGAACAAGCACGTCGAACGAGCCAGTCATAGAACTTGCTCGAGGTGCAATTTCCAAAAGTATTGATGACTCGAACACAAAGGGGGCGGTGCAGAGATTAAGTAAGTAACTTGTGGGGCTTCGTTGTTCGGCCATTCGCCACACAAAGACTAAAATTTTCCAGACGCGAAGAATTTTGACGCTTTCCGCTTTTCGGCAACAATGGCTGGGATCAAACGTCAGAAGAGTTTCTGATGAGTGTTTTACGAGTGGAATTTGTGGATTCTCTTCTCGTTGCCACAATTGTTTTAAAGTGAACAAAGCGGCCGTAATACAGTTAATGTGGTCTGACTCAAGGTCCCGCCGGCGAAGGAGATAAAGTACTGAACGAAATTAAATTTAGATTCGCTGCACTGCGCGGCTTGTGGATGCTATATTATACTCAGAGCTTATTTTATTAGTTGGTCAGACCATGTGACGGAAACTTTGTCGTAATTAAAATATTATTATTAAGTAGTCGGGTTCGCGACTCAGTGTGTACTTAGCTTCCAGACATCTCTAAGATGTTTTGCTGGCTTATTTTATGTACTTTTGTGAGAAGATCTCTATTTATTTTCTACAGCATGATCAACATAACATTTTGATATTAACTCATATTTATAAACGTTTTAATATTAGATATTACGAATATTCGAAAGTAGCTGAATCATTTTACGTTTACTACCTATAACCAGGCAGGATTCATTTTCATATTCATCATCATTAACGCTTTATTGACGTATTTTGTTAAAGGCATGTTGGTTTACATGACTACTGTAGATTTTAATAAACTGATTATGTCAAAACTGTGACAGATTGTTATTTCGCCGGTATTTGTTTGCACATGTAAAATTAAAATAATTTTATTAATTAGTTCGCAATAACGTTTCGCGTAAATTGAACTTATCGATGAAATTACGCTCGGGGCGTAATGCAATTATTATTGTTGGACACTGTAACGGAACAAATGCACTGTTACTAATTAGCACGTTTATTTAAACTTAATCCAATTATATAATCTTGTGAATAAATAGGTACTTACGTTTTACGTTCGGTGCAATTGACTTAAAAATTACATCCCATCAGGACTTTTGAACCTTATGTTCTCTGTTTAAAATACATCGTTACTTCAGGCACAATATGGTTTTCAAACAAATATATATCGGAGTCTTAGGTCCAGCGCTGCGGTATCATTAAAAATATTGTCAAAATGTGTGTAGATTATTGATAATGATAGTGTGTAGATCATTGATATTGTACAACAAAGAGTAATCAATCAATCACTTCGACCATATTGAGTGGCATGCAGCACTGTCTATCTGTCCACCTCACAGAAGCGAAACCATTTTATAAAATCCCGACTTTTTCCCATTACTTCACCCAATATTCACTAACAATGGACGCTTTATTTCCATATGAGGTCGCATCGCTATCGGGCAGTTTCATCGGTAAAATGTATCTGAAAATGGCCCGTTTATAATATGCAAAACGCCAAATATATGCAACTGCAATGAATTACTTAACTATGCTTGAAAAGTTAAAAGGTCTATATTTAAAAGGCTTCGGGAATACTTCGAATGTAAAATGATTTTATGGTAAAAAGGCACAATGCGTTGTCGAAAGCAAGCATAAAATATTTGCGTCATTGACACTCCATTAACCGACATTCTTTTTCTATAATGTTCTGGTAATAAATACTGATGTGCGTCGTACGTCGTGCGCTTTCTTTACAGACAGTGTGATGTTTGAGTTATTTAACTTATGAACAGCCTGGTCTTAAGAACACATTGTTTTTGAATAAGTTCATTTGCAATAACCGTGAAAGACGAAAACATGCCATCAAATTGTAAAGAGAAATTTAAATATATATTAAATAGAAAAATAGTGAGTCAATAAATAACCTTAAACATTTAAAATTATATTGGTTTGGTATATTATTTGTGTAAACTCGAGTAAATCATATACGTAGTAAATAACAAATAAAATAATGAAGCCGAAAATGTCTTTGCAATATTATGAACAATAATTTTTAGTAATAATTCTTAATAGTAGTAGTACTAATATTATTTTAACATTTGACTGTTTTTCATGAGAATCCAAGTTTGTGTTACTGCTTCGTGTTTCCATAACCAACTACCAAAGTTCACGCGAGCGAAAAGAAAAATTATAACAACAACAAATATAAATTGTACTGTAACAAGATACACAATAAATTTGAAACTTATATTAGCAACAAAACATTTCTACGTAATGTTGGTAAGTACAAAGGAATCGAATATTTGTTCTAAACCAACAACACGAGATAAAATGTTCCAATCTATTCCAAATACCTGAACGTTTGATTCCAAAAAGCGGTTTGACGAAGGTAAGCTGCCTTCGAGGGTGCTCAACCCTTTTGTCTCGTGAGAATACAATGGACCATCGCAATGGTTTGAAGATGCGACATGGGACACCCTCATGACTACGTGACTAAATTTTAAGCAAAATGTTTTGTGGCAAACCTATATACGAAATAAGTGATGTCATCTCGTACGTTGTTTGGTGTCGTGTGTCCGTGATAGTAAGGTTGAAAGGAAGGGACAACCAAGATATTAGATGTAAGTAATAGTCGTTGGGACGGAAATAGTCACATACCTACCTGTTTATAGGTATGTGAGGTTGAAAAACTTAAGTATGTTGGACCGATATATTGTAATGATACGTTTACGTAATCAGTGGGATAAATGACTCGGTATGAAATGTCAAATAAGAAATTAATCGTGTCTAATAATTTTGAAATAATCTATCCGTCGGACATTAAGAAAGAATGCCATCTATCCCATCGTCGTTAATGCAAATTACTTGATTCAAGGCCTCATGTAACTTTCATAACAATAATTATTCTAAAGACAAATCATTTCATTGTGTTACAAGTACTATGACACGTAGGTATATAAAAACAGCAAAGTCATGTCGGTTCGCACGAACATTTCGTTTGTAAAAAAGTTAATAGGACTTTAAGTCCAGCGCTAATACAAAAGTTTTATTACTTCATCTATAAAACTCTGATCGAATTGTAAGATAAAAACGGCTCTAAATAAGCCAAGTTAGACGCTATTAAATGAGTGGTCAGTGAGTCAAAGCGGTCAGGGTTGTCCGTCCAAGTTTCGTCTAGTCCGGACGCGGACGTGGCACCGTCTGCCTCCTTTACTTATTGTGTGATTCTTTTTTACCTTTTGCGCTGTGCCCGGTTGAGTGTGCTCTTTCTTTCTACTCGGCCTGTGCATATTTTTTCTTGTTTGCTCGCCACTAGCATGGACATTTGCCTCTCAGACTCATCCAGCTTACTCTCGGAACGTTTTGAGTGTTTCAGTTCATGGTCACTTAAGTTTGAAAAAGCTGGCTACTTTAGTTAAATATTATGTTCTTTTGTGTTTCGAGATGTTTCTTTAACTTTAATAATTTTGCTTTAGTTTGCTAGGACATTATTATGCTAGACTATTCTAAAAACGTCTTAACTAATACAAGATTTAGATGTAGTTTTAAGTGTTTAATTACTATTCATAACAAAAGTTAGTTTTCGTTTTACTTTTAATGATACTTTACTTTAATTGTCTTTATATTCAAATGTATACTTTAGAACGTCTTATATTGTTATAATTTATTAAACTTTATTAAAGTAATCGTAAACTTTGTTATTTCATTTACTAACTGTAGTATTTTTGGTGCTAATTTCATTAGTAGAAGAAGTCTATTGTCGTTGAGTTTTATTTTATTTAATACTGTATAATTTTTCGAAGCAATCAGAATAAAAATATTGTTATAAACATAACTACTACGATTAATCAAACACAAATTGCTATTTACCGAACCACTTGCACAAATCATTTGGGTCTATATTTTATTTGCAAATGTAAACTCCCCTTAGCGTAATGGAAAACGATTTGTGAACTCAGGGGCGTTTGCTTCAGCTCAAACGTCATCAAAAGTGTCAATCACGGATGTTTTCAAATAGCAAAACCGATTATCGGGCGTATTAAGTCGGTTATTTTTATCGAGAGAGCCGTCCCGTCCAACAGACCGTGAACCAGATTAAAGACATCATAATATGCCCATATTTTGGCGTCAGCTGCATACGTCGCCTGCACGACGCACGTCCGCCTACGTTTTTTCATGTGGTTGGAATTCTTATTAAATTTTGCAAATTCTGTGGTGAAATTGGATGATTATGTTATATAAATAGCTTCTGAATTCGACAGTTAGGGTGATCCGCCCGACTCGAATGGTTAAATAGTTATTTGACGCGCTCTATTTTTATTGCAATAGATTCGTGAAAAGTTTATTCTCAATCTAGGTAGGTACCTATTTTTATATTATCCGAAGTACAGTTTTTTTATTAACAAACTTACAAAATGTACCTACCCATGGTTTTATGTTATTTAATCAATAAAATAAAAACAGTACTTAAATAAAATGTTATAAGATTCTCGTTTCAATTTATTTAAACATTGTTAATATTATATTTGCAAACTAAATTAAGGTAGATTGTACAAGGTTTCATATAAAAAATATTGTACTAACATTCATTAGAAATAAAGATATTCCATTCCAAACACAAATGAACGCCAATTCACAAAATAATTTTAGCAAAACAAAAAAAAAATACTTCAATCACAAACGTTCATACAAAATGTGTTTGTAATTGAAGAGAATAAAATGCTCTTAAATATACGTACAACAAACGTCTAGCAGTTTTTGTAAACCCTAAATATATAGGTTTTAATACGTTCTTCATATTGATCATGAACTTAAACATAAACATATACTCTCCATTGAAGCCACAAACTACATATAATAATAATAAAACAGCCAGAATTAGTAGCATGTTGCTAATTACAAGGGTTTAAACCTTCAAATACCAGGCACGGATAAAGGGATGAATAAGTTTGTGATCATTCTTTGGAGTATTCGGGCCTGTCATTAGTGGAACCGATGTTTTAGGAAGTTGCCCAAGCATATACGTGTGTATAGAAGACTTTAAATGTAGTTGAAGGGACCTGGTTAGTTGAATACTTTTAGAACGGTCAAGTTTGCATATTTCAAAGTAGATATGGATAATTATATTTTTAGATCTAATCTTCCATCTAACCTTTTCCCAAAATGTGTTGGGGTTGACATTCATATTTTTATTTTGCTTTATTAAACAAAATAGTTAACTTTGTTAGAGAAATATTGTTAGTAACTTTATTTATTTACACATATTTTATTTTTATTTTATAAGATTATTAATGAGGTCTTTATGTAAATCTTAAATTAATTAGTTTGACAATCACTCGTATTTCAGCAAAACATTTATATGTCCAAAGTGAGGTACCACATGAAATGTATTTAATTAAGTGCTCGATGGTTAATGATACAAGTTTCGAATTCATTAAGCCCCAACAAACTGTTTAAGCCCATAATGTTTAATGGTAGCGGTAAATTTAACATTAATATTGCGGTTTAGGATGACCACGTCTCCGTTAAACCGACTAAAGCCACAACTGTAATAACAATAATTTCAAATTGTCACCTGTAAACTTAGTCATGTAATTAGAATGCTGAGAGTTATTGGAATAAGGAAATGTTAAAGTTCTTGGCGGCATTTAGCAAATGTAAAAGGTTATCTCTTAGAAATGAACTTATTTATATTTACGTTTCTGTTTTTATGATTGTGAATTTATAATGAACTAGTGACCCGCCCCGGTTTCGCACGGGTAAACAAAATATAATGAATTATACACACAAACCTTCTTCTTGAATCAATCTATCCATTAGTGAAGACCATATGAAAATCTGTTCGGTAGTTTTTGAGTTTATCACGTTTAGAAAGACAGACGCGGCTGGGGACTTTAGTTTATAATGTATAGATATAAGTGATATTGTCTCTAGGATCATTATGCACAGATTTAGACTAATATACTAGTAAAAACGTGATTAAAAAAAATACGAATAATACAAAATATAGGAAAGTAGAAACCAATAGCGCAGTGTTAAAATTTTCATACTAACATTTTTATGTTAGAAATTATGTAAAAACAATTAATTTTAGACCACGTTTTGTTTTTGTTTAGAATTTATTACATTTTTTTATGGGTTTTGAAAGGTTTTCATTTATAAACTTAAAGTATATTCGAACACCATTTTCTAAGCAATCATAGCCCCTCAGTCACCTTTTAGGACACCCATGGGATCTAATATGGCGGCCCAACCATTAAGAGGCCCCGGTAATTCTAAAATTATTTATTTATTTAATCGGTAAATCCTTACGAACAGTACCTACTGTAGTACTAATTAAATAAAATTAATATGTTATGATTCTGGAAATTTTGATTAACGAAAGTGATTAGTACACCTAGTAATTCTCTAAAAAAGGAATTAGTAATCTGGATTAATTGTTTTAATGATTTTAAAAGTTACTAATGTAAAGAATATATGTAAAACTTAAAATACAATAGGGCAATAATGGATTCGCTTACTCACAAGGGTAAATATTAACTACAACTGTATTAAAATCTTCACTCTCGCCGTCACGGGGAGGGCAATGAAACAAAAGGTATCTCGCATCTCTTTTACCCCCGTTATATTTACATATATTTCTTTCTCACCTGACATCATGTACCCTTGAAAGCGTCTCAATGTTGAATGTGTTAGTGATACGAGTACTTGTCACACGTTTGTGTGTGTGCGTGTGATTTTGAGTACTTTGTGACATGAGACTCGTGATTCACGGGTTCTCCTCTCTCGGGTCTGTCTTAGTCATAATACCTAATACAGTTCTCAGGTAACATCTATACTAATATTATAAAGAGGAAAGATTTATATTTTGTTGTAAGTATTTTTGTAACGAAAAAACACAAAAATGACACGACCGATTTAAAAAACCACCATTACAATTTCACCATTAGAATGCTACATTATCCTTGAGTAACATGGACTATATTGAAACTGTTGATAAAATCTCAATCCACCCGTGCGAAGCCAAGACGGACCTCCAGTAATAAATAAAGCAGGTTTTAAAGTTTTGAATGATGAGTCAGTAATCGCTTTTAATTCTTTATGAAGTTTTGTGTTTTTCAAAACGATATTTACAAGATATAAACGAGCTACTACTGGTTTTCTATACGAAATAAAATGTACAACCTTAAATCGAGAACTCTCTGTAGGTACTGTAGGTCTAAGAGCTAAATGTATTTGAGAAATAAAACACTCACCTCGCCTGTGTCGCACGTGGTATTTACTCTTCGTAACAGTCCCCGAACAACAAGGCTGCTCGTAGTAAAAATTATAAGAATTGTCCACTTCTGTAGTCTGTTGCACTGTCTGTGAATGTACGTGTAAGCTCACGGCTATCAGTAGGAATACCGACCACCGGACGAAAACGGCTAAGACATCCATAGTCCGACAATTCACGGCAAACATAGTCAATCACAACACTAAACCACTAAATGTTCTAAAGTCAAATCAATTCATTTCATTGACCTGCAAATAAAAATACCTCTAAATTAATTGAATTTAAGAAATGGTCAACCAAACTCCGAGGTTTTTTCTTCGCTATAACTTTTTGAGGATACTATAAATACATTTTCAAGGCATTTTTTGTTTAATTTAGAATTTGTGCTTTTGTAAGCAGATTATGTTTATAGTTTCTAGGCCTAAAGTCGGTCTGTCTGAGCGACGGGACCGAGTGTACAAAGTTTTAAATTGAAGTTGAGTAAAAATTGCTGTCGAAGTAGGTATTTCTACAAATCAGAAAATGTTACTTTTAGTAGCAAACAGGTAGTCAATAGGCTCATTCTTTAAATAAAAGCAGTATATTGTGTTAAATATAGCTTATTGCAAAACAACCAAAACTCTTTAGCCTAAAATCCGAAAGTATATGACTTACTAATTTTGGTATGGGTACCAAATAATCATGATTTTTTTAAACGGAAAAATTTTAACAATAAATTCCAATATTTTGTATTATATTAATTGACTCCACCAATCGTTATGTTATCTATAAAAACCAACATTTGGTAAATCATTACAGCTCATTGTTCGCACTCCAAACAATTTGGATCATAAAAAGAACATGATTTATCGTCGGAACCATCAAACCAGAATCAGAAACGGCAAATATAGCAACAAATGTCACCCACCGATTGTACCACGAATAAAAATATAATGGAACCGATAAAACAAAATTATGGGGAAGTATAAAAAACATCAGTACGCCTATTTGACAATGAAAATGACTATTTTGCTTGTAGAGTTTGCTTTAAAAAGTATCATGTTATAGGGTTGCTTAATGGCAGCAAAGACCATTATACGAGCCGATGGAATTAAGCACACCTCTGTAATGGAACCGCATGGCGATATGCAACAGGGGCATATTAACTACACCATATTGCGACTAACAGAATATGTTTGTTTGGTTTTTAATTGCTCCATTAAACTCATAAATGATTGCAACAACGATTGTTTTTTATGAGATAACCCACACACGTCCATCTGATCCCAAACTAGGTAGAGCCTGTATAATGGCAACCGGACAACTGATAAACATACTTATTACACCCAGACACGGAACAAATGATCAAGCTCATCATACAAAGATTTGTCCTGGGTGGGAATCAAACCCACGACCTCCGGTTTAACAGTCAGGGTCACTAACCACTAGATGGACAACGTATGCAACTGGAAATGGACAACCAAAGTATAGATAAATGAGATTCAAATAAGAGCTTTGGATTGCTTTACTCTAGTGAATTTAGAAAATAACTACCAAATTAAAGACCGTATTTTTTAAATAAAACCATGCGAAAATAGACATTTTCCCATATACCAACGAATTTCAGCCAATAAACTTAATCACCATATCTAAATCAATGTAAACGGACGTACACGACCCAAAAAACGATCCTTCATCAAAATCCAACACATTTGAAGTTAATCCATTACGTTATTATCAGCGATGATCCGTTATCGCTACAGTTACCCTTGGCGATGATTACCCCGGGACATCACTGAATAAGTAAATAAATGTCTTCTACTAAATTTAACTCCAATCTTTCTCAGCGACCGTCATGTGACCGATATCTTTCGTTGAATGCGGTCAGGGATCGCTCGTTGAAAGAGTCCAGAGATGAATTAAATAGATAGGGCCCTCAAAAAAGGGACTACGAAAGGGATAGAGACGCGTCGCGAAATTCGGGTTTGTATTCGAAACTGGGACACGGAACTTAGTTCATTTAACAGTTAATATCGAAACTAATACTTTAATACTCATTAATATTTGAACTATTATTTCTTATAAATATATTTATTATTATACATACTAAATATATTTCATTCATTTTGAAAAACTCAAATAGACCGCGTTTTGGGTGGTTGTATGTGTTCAGCAATAGATTGCTGTCTACTCATTTTAGGATATTATTCGGTAAGTATTTTAATAAGAATATCATTATGTATATTATTGTATAATTAGATTTTTTTCAATTTTTAAGTTATTATGTTGAGTATATACATACTAAAATGTTTCACGGCTTTTTTCACGTACATTGAAGAATTTAGACAGTCAATTTACACTTTTTAAAATGTGCATAAAATATTTAAAAGAGATTTTTATGATAACATATTTTTTTTACTTAGAATCGTTTATAATATTTATTTAAATCAGGAGCATAAACTTTTAAGCCTTTAACTATAGTTATTTTTTACAACAAACTACCTATTATACTATTTAAAACCAGCCAGTTTGAAACAACAGCTATCGTATATTCTCGGTAAAACATTGATTAGTTCCGCTCTTTGGTTCTAATAACTTTCAACATTGGCGTATAAATTAGGTTACAATGTTGTATCCCTACATTCTTTTGTGTGAATGTTTTAATATAATGCTGAATTCAAAAATCTATTTTATTTGTAATATATTGCATTATTATTCCATCAATAATATACTTCTGGTTAGGGCTTGTCAAATATACGTGAGGGTTTCAAAATTTTATTTCGAATGATTAATGATATCGACTATACTTATCACATCTCTATGGGTTAAACGCCTGAGTGATTTTTGTTCAATTGACAGTAGATCCTTTGCAGTGGATATTTTAAATCCCCCCATTTTGATAAAACTCTTGCGGATACTCAACTTTTAAATTTGAGTCATTCAACGTTCCTTATTTTGTTTGGTGCACGACACACTGTGAGATTCATTTAAAATGATAAATGGGTTTGAAATCTTTAGACAGTATCCTACGAGATTATTCCGTAAATATAAACCGGAATTCCAGCAAACATTTTTATGGACTCCAAAAAATGATTGTACGGTAGACTACCCGGAGATTTGAGATTACTTTATTTATATACTAAATCACACATAAATATGGAATGGAGATAATTTTATCAGAATCTATTCAAACATGTCTCTGGAGATTAAATGTAAATTCAAATATTTAAGCTAAGAATCCAGTCGTGCGTTAAATAATTCTACAAAAAATTCAAGCTTCTGTCGTAATTCGTAGCCCCTCGGCCATCGGAACCGGTTCTATAATGATGTCTTCATTACCAGGTGATTCACTACGACTTCGCTCATGCACGCTGATAGGCGACTTTTTATCTTGTAAATTATTATTCTTCTTTTATCTACATCCTGTATCTGGATTCCATTTTGAATTATGAAGGTGTTACGGCTTTGTCATTTATCATTGTGTCCACGATTTATAGTTAATTATTGATGTTAGCGCTCTTTGATTACCGTACCACAAGATTTTTATCATATTAATATTTCAACTAGTTTATTTTTAAACCTATAAAAGTTGTAACTTGATTTCATTTTAATACTTTTTCGTTTAAAATATCCCAAGAGTTCTAGAGAAATATTAAATCTTATAATTTTATTACTCGGGTTCGTTATCCAGATTTTAATCTCTTTTAATATCTGTCGATCTCGTTTCGCAGTACAATTACACCGTTACTGGCCATTGCACGACAGCGTCTGCTCATTATGAGCGAAGAATGTTAAGAAATTTCATCCGACAACCCATTGAGGCAACCCTCCCAATTGTATGAAGGTGTTCCAATTGAATGGTGGATAGGTGGAATGGGGTACGATTATAATGAAATTTCGCCTTGATAAAGACCAGTGAGCCCCGAAACACAATACTCGATGTTCCTCCTCAACCCGTATCCATGTCACGTCATTAAACCGGGTAAAAATATCTGCCGACACATCTTAGTTAAGTAAATTAACATTAATTTGTTTTTATATGAATGCGCATTAAGAAGAGCGAATGTAAGAGTTATAATTAGAAAATCAATTAGCGGTATATTATGGTATATTTTGTTTGTCTTTTATTTTGTGCACAAATCTTTTTGAATAAATAATTGAGGCTTTTATGACAAGTAAAGATATATTATAACATTAAATAAAATAAGTGTTTTCGAATCTTTTGACATAAAAATGACGGCTTTATTTAAGGCTGTAGAAGACGAATTTAAATCGACTTTTTTGAACATTTATCTATAAGTGAACGCGTTAATTGCTTTCTTAATGGAGCGACGCAATCAAATTTGTGGGTGTATCAATTTGTTTCGCATATAAATTAAGCTTATTAAAGGATTATTTTAGACTTGTAATTATTTATTGATGCGAAGGAATTTACATAAGACTATCGAATATTAATTTGTCTCCAAAATAGCAATAAACATTGTTAGATTTATTGTACGCACATACTATCAAAACAATATAAATATATAATTTTATTTAAACATTTTCATTATTTAATAATAATATTAGTGTTATTATAAAATATATTATGGTTATATAATAATACTAATACCGGCCTATAAATGTTCCACTGCTGAACACAGGCCTCTTCTCAGGTAGAGAAGGAACGAGCATTGATCACCACGCTTGCTCATTGCGGGTTGACGATTTCAGATTCCAATTTTTGGTATCCAGGTTTCCTCACAATGTTTTCGATCAGTTATATGTACTTTAAATAAATATTTCACTTTTTTTAAGCAATATGTTCTTTATTTGGTAACATTAACCACCATGTTAATAGATTTGATCGTATAAACTAGAAAGTAGTTGTCAAAACCAAGAAAAATACCTGCTAATTACTGAATTGTTTTTCCCAGACTCGATATTTATTTAATGAGGAGTAATCCAGGCGATAAAATTGGCTGCCCAAGAGAGATACGGTCCCAGGAAATACGCTGTGAATTATTAATACAATACTGTAACAGCAAATTGTAAGCTTCTTATGTAGGGATCTGAATAAATATCGGTGAGCCGATAGTACCAAACTAAACACAAGTAATAACGACACATTTGGCAATATCTTACGGTTTAAATTTGTGATAAATTAGTTTGGCGATATTACTAAAGGTTGTAAGCTATTTTCGGCGTATTATTTGGAGGTAACTTGGAATTTGTACGGCATAGCTCAAATTTAGGGCAATACAAATTTAATGTCATGGGGGTAAATATGAAGTGTGAAGTTAATTTAGTACAAATTTAATTATGTTATATTTTCGTACATCTACTTTTATCATCAAAATTAAGTTACCATTTTTTTTTTACTTTGCCCGTTTTTAATCATTTTTACAGTAATATTAAACCCATATCTAGAAAAATATTTGATAATAATTAATATCTATGTACTCTATATAAACTATTTGGGGTAATTTTGGTTAGTTTATAGGATTCTTACATTTGTTAAAATTTTTAACTAAATACAAAATAAAGTAAATATAATAGTAATAAAGTAAATAAACTAATTAAACACGATATTTACAAAATTTATCAAATATCTCATCATACTCAGTCAAAAAAATAAGACAAAAGACGACTATTCGTCAAAACTCATTCTGCAATATTAATTTATTCAATTACCGAAAACGGATTATTAGACGAGATTATGATAGGGCAATACGATAACTTATTAATACAGTTCGGTTACATAAACCTCGTTTCTAATTAGTTTCTGTTGTACAAAATCAATTAAATGGTACTAACCGAGCCATCGGATCAGACCGCAACCTCAAGAAATGTTCTTAGACTCAAAGGTTTGGACAAACATCTATGTACATCACATACGAACTGAAATTAATATTGGATTCCGCCTTATGGTGGGGAACTTTGTTGTGGATAGTTTGCGTGAATTGCAGACTAAGTAAATACGGTTTTATTAGTGCAATTTGAAGTTATTATTGGCTTTCCTTTTATTTTATTCAATGTCCGTATACGAATTACTTAACTTTGATCTTACACATTTAAATGTGCATAATTTAGTTTATAAAATACAGATTCAGGTTGAAAATGAAATAGAAAAATTACCTATTTAAGAGTAGTTTGAAAATAAAATTACAGCTTAGGCACACAATCTTTTATCGCAAATATAATTCCTGTTTATTTCCCAAAACCGATTCATAAGCCTACATAAACGTCAATAGTTTCAATAAATGCTGCGTCTGTCCGACATTCTGTGGCTACACTACTGTATTCGAAACACGTACGAAATTCACGTAAACGTCTGCTTCCCATCTTATTGATACAAATAGAGATATCAATTGTTTAGGACAAGGAGAAACAACAACGTGGCAATGATAGTAATTCTTCTGACGGGATGTGAGGGGCCTTTATGACCACTTTGATATCTGCGGGGTAAACTTTACTGTGTTATGGAATGAGATTTTTACGGACTTTGGGACCCTCGTAATGCTATTGACCTCTTTGATGGTGTTGGCCCGGCTCTGAACCGTATTTAAGAGCCGATTGAAATGAGCCCGACTTAGATAATCATAATTGAGTCAATGTTTACGTTTCCGCGATTAGGTGTTTCGTTGGCAATAATAATATTGTTTTATGATAATTTTTGTTTTCGCTTTCATAAGCGCCCATTAACGACGAATTTAATTACTGTACAACATTAAGGTGTTGGGATAGCTGTTTATGAATATTATTTCGTAGATAATGCTATGTCCGTAATAGACACGGTGAATTTTATCTCTATTGTCTTAAATGTAGAGTGTTATAATAATTTTAACTAATAATTAAGTTATGTAATAACACATTAGTATATTTATCTTATTTTATTTTATATATACTATTTGCAAATTGTTGCACAAAGGCGGACTCAATGCCTGAAGGTATTATCTGCCAGTCAACTGTTATGTTAGTATTTCACAGCTGGAGTATTAGTAAGAAGATAAATAAAGATCCTCTAGGCCTCTTCTTAATAGGTGGGTATTCAAAATTATCATGCAATCTTTATTCAATCTTACATTATTAGTTTTGGTACATAAGTTTAGTAGAACCTAGTTTCGTGATTTATAACTTGAATTAGCTAGTTGGGTATTAGGTTTAATTGTGAAGGTTAGAGTTAGGTACATATTTTTCGGTATTAAGTAGTTGGATATAAACTGATTTCATTTTAATAGTTCTTGTGTCCTTGCAACCGAAATATATAATTTCCTAGTATTCAGGGAAAATGACTAACTGTAATTTTGGTTGAAAGCTTTAATGTAATTTTACTTTGGGAGTTAATGACTAAACTAAGAGCTTTATTTAAAATTTTAATTTCGTTAGTCATTTAAATAGATTTAACTTCAATTCATTAAGGCTTAAGTTAGATCAATAATAATAATCAAAGCTTGAAGAAACATTATTAATTTACGTATCTTAGAAATGCCAAAACGAAATTTGAAAGGCTAGAATTAAACAATTAACAGGGCTTTTAGTGACTAACTTCAGAATAATAAAATACTTACGTATTTACGAAATATTCAATAACAACAATATTGTGAATATTTAGGAAATTTTCCTTTGTTTTTTAAATGACATCAAAAAAACATGGAGTAAATGTTAATAAGCCTGATTTACTCTGATTTTGTTTCTAGGATTTAAAAACACGAAGGTAAATAAAAGTCTTAGTAAAATACTGACAATATTGATGCTACTTTAGCTAGTAATGCTTGAATAGTGTTCTAAGAATGAAAACTAGTTATAATTTTAACAAGTTTGCTTGACAATGATTTGTAAAGGGGAGAGCTGTTTGCCGGCCGACGTGTGCCGTGCGTTTGTGTACTGTCTGTATTCTGTATCTATTTGTGTCCAAAGGTTGTTCAACTCGTCAGAACGAACACCATACAAAATCCTTGATGGTAATTACACAATAATAGAGTTGATGAAACTCTATGCTATATTTTAAAGATTTGATTCGTTTTCATGTTGACGTTAAAAGTTTTAAAAGTGTAGGTCACATTGGTAAGCTTTCGAAATAAAGTCAGCAGTTGTATAAATATGCCTTGAAATGTATTTATAATTCTCAAATGAACACCATTTTTGATATTTGATACACTATAAACAATCAAACTCCTATCTCAACATTCTCTCAAAACTTTTGAAGAATTGTACAAAGTAACTTTTAAACAAGCGACAAAATATCTCAGAGTGATTTGGTTGATGCACAATAGCCTATACACGAGAATACGACGACCAACCTCCTCCGTAGTCCGTTGAACCAAACACGTTGCAGTTTCACAGAAAAAAATAAACAACACACAATAAACGACGATGAAAGAATCACTTTATTTAACAGCAGTGTTTACTGACACTAACTAAAAAACTATTCGAAAACATTCAGTTATAATATACGAATAAACAAGTTTTAGTACTCGTAGATTTACGAAGAAGTTGGACGCGAGCGTCCTACACGCGTGCATCAAGCGTGCCGGCCGGCGCAGAACTAGCTCGCTGGTCTCATTCCGTACAAAACTTTTAAGTCATGGAGACGGCAAAGCTATGTCGCGCCTCTACAACTCACGCACACAATCATGCCCGACACCCTATGCACAAACACGAAAGCGAGCTTCCAAGTTCACTAAATAAACGAACACCAACACAAACGTGCACCAACACCGTCTACCCCCTGTTCATGAGACGTCCGAGCGAGACGCGTATATCAACAATGCATTTACGAACATAAGTGCGAGCGAGAGGCTGATACCGCAACAGATGTATATCATTTTACGCAGGTAAGTATTGAAAATGTTGGTGTGTATGAATGAGACGGAGTACAAATTTAGCTTAGGCAAAGCCGGTTGGGAGCGAATGGGACAGGAACTGTTCAAGTCACCCACTGTACATTCCTTCCTGATACCGGCGCGCCGTCGTACCTTTCGATCGTTCAAGTGGCAGATGAAGCTTTTAGGGTTGTCACCTGATCAGTTCGCAAAGCGATAAAAAAGCGGGGAATTTTAATTAGTCACATGCACGGTGAAAATTTATGAATACGTTATTCTAATATCACCGATTTTTTACATACTGGCGCTTCCAAAATTACCTCTACTGGTATTGAATATTGATAACAATATATTTAAATATATATATTTTTTTCAAAGAATAAAACATTTCCAAATAAAATGCAATTAGGAAAAAGAACAATAGAGCATCTAAAGATAAGCGCCGGAACAAAACACTTCTATTTTTGCAAGCTTATAAATGATTCAAGGCGCAGGTACCATCCTTACGTCAAGATGTCACAAAGTAGCAGGTAGTGTAGTAACGTATGCTGCTAAATTTTGCGAATGTTTTTTGCATACACCGCTTCCACTACTTTTTGTGTTTACAATGAAGACATCTGCTTTAAAAGGGCGGGTTTTGTACAACTATATTATTATATAATTTATTTTAATTGGGTATCGTATCGAACGAAATAGTGCTAGTAATTGTGACCCCTATATTAAATTATTAATACTAATCATACACCCTTTATGAAGAGTTAACACCTGTTATTTTCTGTTATCTTAATAGAATAGGGTGACATACATTGACTTATATTTCATTCACTATTTAAATAAATATTTAATATCAGTTTCATATCAAATATCAAGTTCAATACTTTAATATGAAATTGAAATTAAATGTGTATTAAAAGATATGAAATAATAATCAGTTTACTTATTTACTTTATTTGTTGAAAACTTGACAATTATTATTTAATAAGAAAAGAAAAGAATGGAAGATATATTAAATACGAAAGTGTAATAAAATATTTAATTATGAAATATTATTAAGTTAATAGATTTGTTATAAAAAGCTTTATTGTCACAAAAAATAATTCAGAAATGATTTAATTTAAAAAAAAAATATTTCATTCAGAAATAATAAATAGAGAATGGTTCCCAACACAGGTTATTTAGAGTTAGAATTTTTTGTTCGTCGTGGGTATTATGTTTCTAAAAAAACGAAGGTCCGCGATCGGAGAGCGTCGAGCGAAACACTTCTGCGAAACCGGAGCCGCATGGTGAAGGCCTGACGGTAACGCGTCACGACACCGTATCACAACACATCCCTTTCCATGTAACTAACACACAAATTAGTGTAGTATTATGTTCACGCCCTTTATTTTTATACCTTTGTCAAGCTTCACGCAAAACGACAGAACAATACACTCACACGGTACGCAATACATTTTCTAGAACGTTAGCCGAATACGATATTTCGTTTTACAGGCTATGCATTCTTTTCGCGTCCTGTTCCGTAATCCTAAACAGAATTGACGTGGCGATAGCTTGTAAAACAAAAAATAACACGTGAAATATGACGTGTTCTTGACGGTTTGACACGGGTAACGTTCGCGGTATACTTCATTAACTTTTCGAATACGAAATCCTGACAGCTCGAGTACTTTGCCCATAGAAATGGAATTCAGTTTAGTCGTTTACATCTGAATCCGTGTGCCAAACAAAATCGCTCAGTTCTATTTTTGGAAGCCATTAGAATCTACCTAAAAAGTTTTTACTATTGAAGAATATTATGGAACTAGTCAGTAGTAGCTGTCCATCGAAGCTTAATAATGATGAGTTAATACTTTGGATTTTTTATTAACTTTAGCAGTCCCAACAATGTTACCAAATTAGACAATAAATACACGTTATCAAATCCTCGTTATGAATAAACTAATATAAAACTAATTCTCTTTTAATAACAGTAAACTGTGGCCAACAATACTTAAAAAAAAAAAACGTGGAGCTCTATTGTACAAATTTTAAACTGTACCGAGATAGCGTACTCGACAGAATAGGGTTTAATGATTTTGACATAAGGCGTCGCGCACACTGTGCAAAAGGAGTGAAAGGAGGGCCTGTGGCTCCATAAGCGCGAAATAATGACGACGCATTGTAGCTTCGCAGGATCAAGTAAGTCGCTATTATTTATTTCTTCGAAGGAGCTTCACAATAGCGTACCACGGCTTTGCTGTCAGCGATACAATAAGCAGCTGTTCTTGGTTTATTTTGTACGAGCTGCAGAGTAAGACGTACGGCAGATGACGTAATGTTACCTGCCTTTAGGACACGATAAAAGGAATATGACGGCACTGTCATCTTTAACTTGTAGTCTTTCGTGCTTATCTTTTGTGTCGGCTAATATTGCGCTCGGAGGCAAGTCTCGTGTATACAACAATGTTATTCAATTATTATTTTACGTAAAGCTTAAATAACATTGATGGATTGGGACAACAGCTGTTCGTAGCCGCTCATATCTCCTAGGAAATCTTTTGAAAATTTCAGACGGTTCTATACGTCGTTATTGTGCTCTCCATCTGAAAATAGACATATTGCATCGTTCACGTGTTCATGAATTTTTACGCAGAAACCACGAGTTGCAACGGACGGCTCCGGTGGCGAAAAAGCCAGAAATAGTCAGTAAAGCGACGGCCGGAATATAATAGTAGCAATAACAAAAGTGAGTCGGGCTAACCATTGATTTGAATTTTACGTTAGTCGGACAAAAAAATAAGTGCCTTTGTATTGCATCCGCACAAGTCTGACCAGTGGATGTCACTCGAAAATGCATGTCATACGCTATGGTAAGCCCGATGGTATTATTTCAGGGCGACAGGTGAATACTAAGTGACGTTTTATTGTTGTGTGTGCAAGCACTCATCAGCTTTGGTAGTTTACACGGGCTTCTGGTCAATTGTTAGGATTTGGTAGCAAGTGTGAAAACTGAGGTGTTTTTTAAATAAACTAGAATGATAACAAAGTATAACTTTATGTAGGCCCAGGCGGAGATGGCAAGATGATGCGACTCACTTTTATTCTTAATAGATAAGAATGGAAGAAAGGAAAGTTGGGAGGGCTTTGCCTAGCAGTGGACAGCATGGGCTGATTATAATGATAATAATAAATTACTTTGTGTTAGAGTTAGTAGAGCTCTTCTTAACTTTTATAGTCTCTGTATATGTTTCTTTCGTGAGGAGTATTCATAATTATTTAGAACAAAACGGTTTACTCACGCATAATCTCGGGATCGCCTGACTAGTTTCAGACTCAATGGGAGTCCCTAATCATGAGCTGATGCGGCGCCGGTGGTGTCGCGAGTCGAACTATTTATAATTTATAGTCTCAGTAATAGTTAGTTTGAGCAAATCAGTTAAGTAACTAGATGATATCTAAAGAACTTCAAAAATCTAGCAAACGGAAAAAAAAATACAAAGTACCCACATTTTTAAGAGTAAGTCAATAATGAAATTAACTAATATAGTTTCGTCAAATTCTTGATCATATGATCCGAGTGGCTTTGAATACAGGTTATTTACAAACGAATACAATTTAGAACCAATGTAACTAGCCTGAACTGCATAATAATCCTGATACCAAAATAGTGTGAAAGTTAGAATGAGGTCACCACTTAATTTCAAACAAACATCGGCTAAACATTGTTACAACAACTGTGGAACAATTTAACAGTGCTCGGCCAGTTCATCCGTATTTCCTACTTAATAAATGTCTGGTCGAAGAGGCGAGGCAGGCCGCAATGACGCTAACTCGACGTTAGTCTGACACCGCGCCGGCCATGGCTAAAAATGACGCAGACGTTCCATCTGACGGCTCCTGTATTACCAAACTATATAAGACATCAATGGAATTCGTTGTCATTGGTATAAATAGCGTTTTTTTTATTTATCTCTAATTATAAATTTATATGTTTTTGGCTTTGGTCAGTCTTTAACGACTGTTCACATGGTGTTGGTTTATTTGTAGACTCTTAAATAAAATATGTTTTTTTTTTTTTTTTCTATTATTTGTTCTGTTTTTACTTAAGAAATTTAAAGTTACCTATTTGTTATTTTGTTTATTATAGTTTGCTTTTGTGATCCACCAATTGGCTGCAGAAACTAAGTATAGTTACAGTAGACTGATAAATATTTATCTTACTTTTCATCCACAACCGCGTCATTAATAAACTAACAAATGATAACGGGCCATTACATCAAGTCGTATATGGGCTTAAGCGAAGAACATGTTAATGAAGAATCAATCAGGTGTAACAGGGATCGAATTGAGTCCGTCGCTGAGGGTAATCAATCAGGCGTCAGTGTTATTGTTGTGATTTGTTGCGGCATCGGCTCGAGTCCAATCGGCCGGCCCTCCGCCAGCCATTAGTTTGATTAGCTCGTCCGTCCCACGCACGCTGATTGTGCGAACGTTTGGCTTTGATTGATTCCTTCAAATGGCATCGTTTTTGGACTACGTTTTATTTTAGTACCAACCAATAAGATACTTGTATAATAACTTTCGTGAGGAGTATTCATAATTATTTAAAACAAAACGGTTTACTCACGCATATTCTCGGGATCGCCCTACTAGTTTCAGAGTCTGAAAGTCGTTTTAAACAATAAGATACTTTCAAAATTTACCGTAATTAATTTTAAGTTAATTATAAAAGTTATATATAGATTAATTTCTTAATTACTGTTGCAAATATTTCAATCGAACGTTAGATGATAATAATCTATACTATATAATATTATAAAGCTGAAGAGTTTGTTTGTTTGTTTGTTTGTTTGTTTATTTGTTTGTTTGAACGCGCTAATCTCAAGAACTACTAGATCGAATTGAAAAATTCTTTTTGTATTGGATAGTCCGTTTATTGAGGAAGGCTATAGGTTATATAACATCACGCTACGACCAATAGGAGCGGAGCATAAATGAAAAATGTTGCAAAAATGAAAAACCGTTGAAACTAAAACACGCGAACAAAGTCGCGGGGGACAGCTAGTATTATATAATAGTATTTCCAAGACAATGCCTTAACGATTTCGTTAAGGCCTGAAATTGCTTTGCGATAGATAATATCAGTTTCAGTTACCAACTTAAATAATTAATCTAACTAAACTAATACTAAGCGCTTGTATAATAATGCTCGCGATGGAATAGTCTCCATTAATAATTGTATACAGAACTTTGTTAATTTGTAAGCTTCGTATATATTTGTGATAATTTATCATTAAATTTTTCTATCTCAAACAATTTTATTTAAGATAATGATATAATTATACTTTTATATTATGACAACAGTATTTTTACCGATATTTAAATACACAAAAAAAAATACTATCATTTATATATTGTAATATTATGGTGTGTTTGTAATATGTATATATTATTATTGATCATAATACGATTTGTAGTAGCTTAGTACATCTACCACGTTCCTTTCTCTGCATCACCTTCAGGTAGACGGGTAGAAAATGCCTTTAGGCATTAAGTCCGCCTATGTAGGTACTGTTTTGAGCATAAAGTATTAAATAAATAAATATTTCAGCAATTTAGTAATTTATTCCAAGAGCACTTAATATAAATTAAACATAGACCCACGGACTAACACTTACTAACATTCAACAACGCCAGATGGGCAGGAAGAATTGACAAAAACCCGTCGAATAAAGGTAAGTCTAGTTTGTATAGGCCCACGTCTGAATGACGATGTCATGTTTATTTGCGTTAAAGCGGAGAGCACTTTCTTACTTGAGGAAAGAAAGCATGACATTGAAGAGGAGCTCCATGAATCTTTAAGGTGGGTTTGGGAGGTTTAATTTTGTATCTTGTGTAGCTGGCTGAGAATGTTCTTTTTTTTGCAATGATTTTTTTTCTTTTTGTTTATATGTAAGACTCCTGCACTAAGGAATTTAATCATTGTATCACAGGGGGTTCCACAAACATTAAATCACATGCACAAACAACAGACTTAGATCAAGCATTTATGAATCTAGCATTTAGATGAGCATACAATATATCGATGGGAGATAGTAAGTATCACTCGTGTTCACTTGGTCATCATGATTTAGAAGTTTTTGTCGATGTTTAGCAATAGAATTATCCCGTAGTTTATCTGTCCTACTTTTGCAGTAGGTATATCATGAACGATTACAAACGTCATGCAACATCAAATAGGTTTTACCAGAATGACATCTTTTAAAATAAGCAATGTATATTGTATTCTAATAAAGGAATCCTAACTTCTATATTATATTTCCTAATCTTTCTTAAAATGATGTATAAATAACAAAATTAAAAGAAACATTTCCATATCTACCTATGAACTTACATCTTAATAATTTCCAGAGAAAATTTTCTTTAACCTAGTAGTTCACAATCCCTCTATTATTCCATACATGAATTCTTGGTATTAGTTCAAACATGCGAGATAATATTACTATAATCCTTCTTATGTTTACTAAATTAACGCACCTTTGACTTCTGAAGCTGTTTAACACAATGTTAATCTTTGCTAGTCATTTTTACTGGAATTCCGAAATTTCAACACATTTGTGTAGGTACTAAACTAAATCTCTGAACATACAAACTTGTTTTTCTAAAATAAAAAGTAAATAGGCGTGCCTTTTAATTTTTGCTATAAGAAGCTCAGTGTTAAATTAGTTTCCGTTCAAAGCTATACGTGCTCGGATTGTATAATTACATTTTTCCCTTTCCAACGGCAGGTTGCGGTCGAGATGTGTATCGTATCGATTGAGGGAGTTTTGCTAAATCGAACTAGGGCCACAACTCACGAAGTGGACCATCAAACTGCAGGGAAAAAGGACAAAACAAAATGTATAAAGGAAATTGCTTCCACAAATCCACTCGTATCTTGAACAATAAACGTGGAACGGTCCACCCGCCCTAATAGCAATGAAATCACGAAACCAAAACTGTCTCCCATGTCGGATACAGTTCGATCTGCGACTTAAGAATTTTATTGACTACCCTTCAATTGTCTCAAATGACCAACGTGGAAGAGGGTACATACCCACCTACATTTTAGTTTTAAATTGCAGGTATCTATTTGTGAAAGTTATTTTTAAAAAGCAATAACGGTAGCTTTTGAAGTGCATGCTATTCAAGAGAAACAACTCAGGTGAGTATTATTAGACTGATGCCGTCAGGTGTTTTTGATAGGAAAGCTATCATATTAATAACTGATGGACCCTTTTTTAATTATTATATTAAACTTTACATTAAAAACCCCTCTGTTTAAGTATTATAATATACAAACAAACAAATCCTACAAGCCTACAGAAACTGATATCCTTATCCTTACTTTTAATATTATAAATGCGAAAGTAACTCTGTCTGTCTGTCTGTCGCGCTTTCACGGCAAAACTACTTAACCGATTTCAATGAAATTTGGTACACAGATAGTCTAGAGCCTGAGAAAGGACATAAGCTACTTTTTGCCGCGATAACCGACATCCACGCGAGCAAAGCCGCGGGAAACACCTAGTATAATATAAATATGAATAATATCTTGGAACAAATCATACACGGTTATCTAATCCCAAACTAGGCAGAGCATGTATTATGGCACCCAGACAACTGGTAAACATACTTATATAATATTTCTATATACATACATATTATAGATAAAATTACACCCAGACACAAAACAAATTAATGGTCATGCTTATCATACAAAGGTTGGTCCTGGAATCGAACCAGCGACCTTCCGTTTAGCAGTCAGGGTCACTAACCACTAGGCCAGTCAAAAAGAATTCGACAAAGCATTTAAGAAAAACACAGGCGTTTACTAAACTAAAACTACAACTCCCTTTGGTCAATCTTAGAGGACGTGCCGTTCCTTTTGGCGTTACCCTTAGTGGCCTTTTATGATACCCATGAGAGATGAAGGGGTGGCCTATTCTCATATACCCACGTAACAAAGTAGTATTACTCTCCTTCATTACCTCAAACTAACTCAGGTGAGGAAAAAAGTCCTACGTACATGTACATACACTTTTTCTCATCTATCTGATAAATTCTAGGGGCTCTTCAAATATCCGGAAAACGAAATAAAGGTCCGATCTCAACCGACATAAGCCCTACATAGATAATATACAAGGATTTTATACAAGGTAACTTGCTGTAAGATATTTCCAGTCCTTGAGATATTTTCTTACATTTTATGAGGTATATGATATCAGGGACGATTGAAGATATGTAGGTTAAGTCCGCAAAATGATACAAGATTTTATTAAATGCCAATGTTAAAACAAAGTTAAGCTTTGTAGAATATAATAATTACATTGGAGAAGCCGTCAATGTGTATATTTAGCAATAAAAATACCTAATAATGAAATACGTTTTGACTGCACGGATAGCTGAGTGGAGTAAGCCATGTGCTCTGCGTTTGATCCCTGCATGGAGCAAGCAATTCTGTGCTCACCAAATGCTAGCTCTAAGTCTGTGTGTTCTTTGTATATGTGATTCGAATGTCTGTAAAACCCCGCGACAAAAGAATTGAATTAAAGGGATTCGTTTTTTTTTTATAATTATAAATATATATATAATAGACACACATTTTAGTCCAGTATTTAACATAAATCAGTAACTAAGCAAATTCAAACCAAAATGTTACCTCAATAACACCTTTTTGCTGAAATAACGGAATATATGCGCCTATTAGCAAGCAAGAGCTCTCAGTCCTTAATATGGTTAATTGGGCTGAGCACATCACTAACAGGCGCTATGCTTAGAAGTATGTTGTGAGCATATGGATGGAGTTTCCTCTCCACCTGTAATTACCTTTATTCGTCTCACGATTTTAGGGGAAAAGAAATCCTAATACAACGGCTAATAAATTTGAAATGAGGCATGTATACAGGTATAATTAAGCTATTTAGACAACAGTATTTGTCTCTAATTTACCGTGACCAATGTGAACACGCATCGATGAATATTTTCGATTGTTATCGATAGCAGAGCAGCACTTCATACTTTTAAAATTAAATATTTGGCGTGTCCATGACACTTTCTTGGCTAAACTACTGAAGCTGATTTTGATGTAATTAGTAAATTAGAAAGCGCGCAAATTTTTCAAAATACAAACAAAAGAATATAAATGCTTGTATTATTAAACCACATCTTAGATCAGGCAAAATGGTAACCAATTTTTGGCTTACAGAAAATTGTAATGCTAAATAAAACTTTCTGAGTATAACAAAGAAAAGTTGGTGCCAATCAAGTTATTGGGCGCCCAATGAAAGTAATCAGTGTAAGTGACTTCTTTTATGACATTAAATATTAACTTCAGTATGTTCGCTAAACCAAAATATCTACTTATATAATTAATTCAATTCTTGGAATAATACGAAAACATTATTCTAAGAATTCAATCATATTGTTATTAAGTGGTTGTTTTAAAAAAAAAACATTTTTGCCGACAGTTTTAAGAAATTTTAACGCTGTTTTCCATGTTACTCAAAGTCGCAATTATCTAGATACTAGCTGTCCCCCGCGACTTTGTTCGCGTGTTTTAGTTCAACGGTTTTTCATTTTTGCAACATTTTTCATTTATGCTCCCCTCCTATTGGTCGTAGCGTGATGTTATATAGCCTATAGCCTTCCTCAATAAACGGACTATTAAATACAAAAATATTTTTTCAATTCGAACCGTAGTTCCTGAGATTAGCACGTTCAAACAAACAAACTCTTCAGCTTTATAATATTAGTATAGATATTGATCTTACTAAGGATGCTTACCAAAAACCACCATTCGAAAATATTTTTTAAGAAATATTTCCTTTTTAATTAACGATCAAATTCACCTACTTTTACGAATAAAGGGGGAAACGGCACACCTACTGTTTCTGACTAATAGTATTACAATTATTAATTCTCCGATGAGGGTAAATTCAAGACCGATTCAACACTTTAATAAATTAATGACAGGTTTAAATAAAACTATACAATTTCTAACAATTATAAAGTGGAATAAACACATTATAATATTGTAGAAAATTGCCTGTCAGATACACTACAAGGTGGTCAAAGGATAAAGAAGGAGGTTAGCATTTAAGTTTAAAAGAAATAAAATTGTTCTTTTTGCATGCTTAATTAATTTTCTGAACTTTGTGAATATTATACGATACTTTTACTTAGATTAGAATTAAAATGAACTAGCAAGTAATTAATATTTTTCAATTTGCTTAAGTGATGTTGAATATGAGAGCAATTTTTAATCAAGAAAGAGTTGTGCAAATAATACATTATTATATTGGAATGAAGAATAGATCGCGCATACATTAACAATTCATAAACGTACTTGAAACACGACTGGACTGAGTTGAAAATAGATAGATATTAAAATTAAAAAAAAATAGAGTTAAGATATAGAACTGTAGTTGAAAAGCTTATTTTGTTTAAGAAGATTCTTATTATACTATGTAGTTTTAAGATCATCTTTACATAGTACCTATAAAACGAAGGTACTCGGGCTGTGTGTACGCTTAGATCATTTAAACTACGCAACTGATTTTAACGCACTTGTCAACAATAGATAGAATGATTCAAGACGAAGGATTAAGCGTGCGTACGAAGTCGGGGCGGGTCGCTAGTATAATCTAAACTAATTCATTTAAAACAAAATGTAACAAAAAACACTACATGATAATCTCGAAAAAACAAACAATACAAAATTCAACACTATATTATCCTTACTAATATTATAAAGGTGAAAGTCACTATGTCTGTCTGTCTGTCTGTCGCGCTTTCACGCCAAAACTACTGAACCGATTTAAATGAAATTCGGTACACTGATAGTCTAGAGCCTGAGTAAGGACATAGGCTACTTTATGCCGCGATAACCGACATCCATGAGGGCGGAGCTGCGGGAAACAGCTAGTTTAAAATATATGCTAAATTTCAATATCGATGAATACGAATCGTCTAAAGGGTTAATCGTACGTAAGGATTCGATAATCTATTTGACTTGTCTTTCTGTTCAATGGGAACTTAGTTAGAAATTGTTTCCGAACTTAAACGATGTTAGTTACTATGTATAAGTTTATGATTAGTCTCGTCTGAATTTGAAATACATAATAGGAATTTTAGAGCGAATTCGTGAATTGCGTTGGTGTGAGTCTGCCTAAGGCTGTAAGATTTAGTCTAAAAACGTTTTATTCTGAGCAGTTCTAATGATTTGGGTAAAGTGCTTGTGGTTTAAAGCGACAGTATGTAGGTAGAAGACAAAGCAAAGAGGTACAATTATACAAAACTAGCTGTCCCCCGCGACTTTGTTCGCGTGTTTTAGTTTCAACGCTTATTAATTTTTGCAACATTTTTATTTATGCTCCGCTCCTATAGGTCGTAGCGTGATGTTATATAGCCTATAGCCTTCCCCAATAAACGGACTATCCAACACAAAAAGATTTTTTCAATTCGAACCAGTAGTTCCTGAGATTAGCGCGTTCAAACAAACAAACGAACAAACAAACAAACAAACAAACAAACTCTTCAGCTTTATAATATTAGTATAGATTTAAATAATATTCTATTAAACTGTGTAATTGGTTTTTGTTTTAACTTTGTTCCCAGAAGTCCCTAAAAAGAGGTTTTTCTAAAATAAAATAAGAATGTATAGGTACTTAAATCTAACTTGTGTTTTAGAAATTATTGCCTAGGCTTTAAAATAAACAAACTAGCGTTTTATAAAATGCGTATTCAGAATAAAAAATAAACAAAAGTAAGTACTAAATATATTTTCTCGAATATATTTTCTTTAGTACAAAATATATTGAATATAAAAGGTGATGTTGCTCGTTCTACCTTCATATTTTAATTAATTATTTGTATTCTGACCTACGCAATATGAGCTCACTGTGTCTTGAAGTCTTGCAGCGCTGCTCAGACTAACTAATAGCGCTGTCAAGACGAATACCACCTCAGTCTGCCCGTGACCAAGACACCTGCAAAGGCGTCGAAACGTCGGGAACAAAAATCTAAAATAAACCGCGATAGAATCCGTTCAAACTAGTTTTATTTCAATGTCTAATATTCGCGTAAACCTCAGAAAGCAATATACTAAATATATTTTCGCGAATCAATATTTATTATTACTTACTTTCACAAAAAAGCGTTCTTGTAAATTCTTCTTCATATTTCCAAAAGTTTGTTGACAATAAGCCTGCAGGCGTCAATACAGCCTCTGACACAACGGACTTTATAAGTGAAATTATTATTCTGTCACAAATTATAATTAATCTGAGAAGTGAGAAATGATATCCTTAAACAAAAAGCTGACAGTGGTTTTGTTAGACGGGTGAAGTGTCAAAGTTAAATTGAATATTATAGGGAATGATCTCAGGCAGACGAAGTTTAGTCGGGTCGCGCTGACTAGTTAATCCAATGCCACAATTCACTTCAAGTTATTCTGGGACAATTGGCTGTTACTTGCATTGCTTATTCATTGTTAATCGAACGTTCAGACTGTTTATGTTATTCTCGTACACCAGTCTTTACTGAAACTATTCCGATCGCGAACTGGAACTGTTGTTTATGGCTAGGCATTTTACCTGCTGTCAGGAAATTTTACCATGGCTATTAATATTTTTCGTGCTTTTTGATTTTGATTGAAATAGAAAATAAAGTTCATGCATCAATTTGAATAAATAATAATAATGTATCTTTGGGGGTGGAAGTGTCTAATGGCGTAATAGCGAGAAAACCCGCTCCGGGTCCGCTACTGTTACCCGCGATGGCGAAATCGGGGCCGCACCGCTCGACACCCCTAGTCGCTCGCACTGGTGTTGCCTCCTGCTGCCTACCGTGGTGCTACCTAGTCACCACCTGCCTATTTGATTGCATTAACATGTATTAGAAGGCAGTTGCCATAGTTTTCCGATTTAGTTCTTATAACCAATCCACTAACATTTACCTACATATAGCCTAAATTTTTATTTTTCATTCATAATTTACAATAGCTTTGTATCTACTTTGGACCGTTCATATCTGTTCTTCCATAGAGCAGAGGTGGATGGGCCCTAGTAGATGCCCCATCCCAGTTTAGAGTAAAGTTCTCAACAAGGCCACTGCGTGTTGGACCTGTGTCCCCACGTAAGCCTTTCAAAGGACCGGGTATTTTCAATACTGAGGGTAACCCGTGAAAAAAGAGAGATACAGATAATAATATAATAATATCTTGGGAGAAATCACACTCGGCCATCTGATCCCAAACTAGGCAGAGCCTGTATTATAACAACCAGAAAACTGATAAACATACTTATATATTTTTAAATACATCCATATCATAGATACAAACACCCTGACAACAAAACAAATGATCGTGTTCATCACACAAAGATTTGTCCTGGGTGGTAATCGAACCCACGACCTCCGGTTTAGCAGCCAGGGTCACTAACCACTAGACCAACAGGCCCTTCAATATAAAAAACAAAACTTAACAACACAAATTTTTAAACTGAAGCATTTCATTTGTTTTTCTTTTTTAGATCAGCATCGTTAGTGTAGGCAAAAGACAATGTTGGCCCAAACTGCTTAATAGCTTTGATCAGAGATACGCAATCTTGAAACCACTCACGTTGGCTCGGTGCTCGAGAGAGTTGCCCGTTGCTCACCACGATCTCAAATTGTTTGCAATTGGTAAAATACGCTGCACGTACGATATGACGACTCGACCAGCATAGCAGTTAGGTAAATAGTTTGAGGCAAACCGTTTCGATTCCGGTATCAGTACCTAAATATTTGAAACAGCTGAAGATAATTTAATTAAATAGTCCATAACCTTACCGCTTAAAAATAATATACATATAAAAAAATCGTATGCTTACATAAACTTTAAGCAAAGATTTTTTTCGTATAAAATTTTCTTGAACATAAATCCAGCTAGACAGAGGAAACAAACATTTTCTCCGAACACTTTCCACAACATATTTATGATGCCAAATATTTGCAGTACACACTAACAGTGCAACAGATATTGGCTGACAATATTGGCAGGGCTACGGGCTGTCGGCTCCTTAATAGGTTAGATCGTAGATAAGGTATCTTGAAACCACTCACGTCGCTCCGTTGCCCCCAGTAAGCTACCGGTGCTACACTGCTGAGATTGTTTGCAGCTGGCCAGGTCTGTACAACACAAGTGGTTCGACGAGTTTTGGAAATTGATTCTAACACTATAAAAATATCAATGTCATAAGTAGATAATGAATTTATTATGACATTGTAATATTTTTTTACAACTTAATCATCAGGTAATTTAAAGATATTTGTGACTTTCTAATTTATGTCACAAAAATTTTATAACTATTACTTAAGCATATGAAGATCAATAATTTCATAGTTCAAAGTTGACTTAGACACTATACGACTTTAGTTATTCAATTTAGGTTTTATGATCCCTCAGTCTGTTTTAAACAAAATCGTTAAGAAAAGAAAATGTAATTTATATCAGTTTATACCATTTAATAAAAAAAACAATAAAAATATTATTATAAAATTTTAAATAATTTTAACTTTTCAAATAGATATATTTTCATAGTAACTACTTAGACATATTTATAGCTGACTGATAAGCAAAGGTCAGTAGGTGAAAAATATAAACAAAACACAAGCGTCTAAAATCTACTTTAAACCGGTACATTATTTTATTAATCAGTCAGTGTAAATTCCCTATTAAATAAAACAAAAACGAAAACAATTCACCAAATCGCTCAGGCAATTTGTGCAAGCCGATATAAAAGTTGAATAAGATGTGGTATCATAGATTAAATAATCGACGTCTGATTCCGGAGGCTGACCACGTCCAATTAGGGTCGGGGTCCCAGGAGAGACGTGGGATCATATCGTGAGAGCGGTCGCCTATACGTGCTGTGTTTTGATGTAAGCTTTTAGATTTTTTCGCTGTAAACGTTGTTATTTAATTTTATAAACGGGATAACACGTTTTCTTCTTGTTTATAGTTAGGAACATATTAAAAAAAAGTTTTAGATATTAAAATACGCTCTGTTTAATTACCTTCTTCATACGGATTAGATACTATCCTACATTTTGATCTATCCTATAATTGTCGCAGTCAACTTTAATCACAAAAAAAAAGTAGGTAATATTATTTTTTGTTTGTACTTTTAAATGCAGTGAATGTTTTTTATTTATAACTGGAAGACAACAAATGAAAAGAAAAAACAAAAGTGTACATTGTCTTTGACTTTTCCATAAACAAGACAAAGTATTTCGAACGTTAAAGTAGGTAACGTGGGTGCAGACTTGAAACCAAATTCAAAGTGACAGGATTACTGGAGCATTTCGAACTGGTTCTATAGTGTTGCCTTGCTCTCCTTCTCAATGTCACATGCCTACTGCCCTAGAATAAACTGTGCTACAATGTATTCAAGAAAAACCAAATAAACTGTTACAAAACCTGACAACCGTTACACAATGTATTTAACTTTTCGCACTACAGTGGCACATACAAACATACATAATATTCTTCATTCATTTGGTTATAGGTACAAATTATGATCATGGCCACCTTGTATTTTTACAAAAGTCGTTTAAATATAGAACAATCAAAATCGTACTACGTTTTTTATTTTAATGTAAACTTTTTATCTTTTATACTGGTTGTTAATGTATTTTTGATGTTCGAAAATAGAATGTTAGAAAAAAAGTAATTAACAAGATTCTTCACTTATCGCATTTACTCGTACCTAATTCAGCGTTATTACGCAGTACGGGGGGTCGCTTACAACTGTTTTCAAAGCTTAAAAATAAACATTAAAATCATTGCTTACATTTAAAATCATTTAAAAATCAAAGCGGCCAGCATTTGTAGCGGCCCCTCTCGTTACGAAACTCATTACAAGACGCCAAATAAGAAGTCGTAAAGTAACCTTTCTTCAGAGGCCATTACGCTATGCCAAATGATATTTTGTCTCCTTACCTAGGGTCGTTTACATGGGGCGCGCGGGTCTCACTGCAAACAAGGCCCGAATTTAATCTCTGCGCTGCTTTATCTCTGAGCCAATGAGAGGAAAACTTTATTTTGTGCGTAAACAAGGGTAATCGGCTCCTTTTTCCACACAGACGGCCACGTTGCGAATGATATTGAACGGGCAGGTGGCGTTGTCTAGAATACGTTAGAAGATGCCGGTGTGCCCCTGTGGCCCTCCGAGGTAAACCCGCAAATCGAATAAATCGCCTAATGTGGACAGAGACCACTATTGATTTACGTGATCGTAAATACCAACAGTATTCGCCCCTATTACCGTGGTCAGTTTTGCAGAGTGAACAGTTTTAGAGTAAACAGTGCTCCTGAATGATCCTGATTAGTCAGTGTATTAAACTGTTAATTAGACAATAAGCAAATATAATTAGCTGCAGATTTTTAATTGTCCTAGTAGTCATATTTAACAGTAGACGAAAAATGCACTGCATTCTATTGTAAATTAGAAATTCAGTTCAGTTATGGATAAATTATCTTATATTTTTCACATTGGGTTTTAATATTTAAAACCAATACAATAATAGGCTAAAATTTAACGTCGACCTAAGTTATTTGCGTTGCGAATATCAAGTAATGCGATTACAAAAATAAAACAAGGAAAAATAACACGCTAAAACTCTTAAGTATACTTCAAAAAACATAAGACGCTCAAAGCTCATAATAATACTATTATATCCTATTTCACGAATACGAGACACAAAAAAATTCATCCAAAGTACATTTCATAAGTCTTCACTAACAACGTGATAATATTACATGAAACAGGGAAAATATCGAGTATCAGAAATCGTACATCGTACAAAATATATACTATATTTTCTGGTACAAATAATCTTATTTCCTATGCTGACCCAGTACTACCGATATAATTGTATCAGTTACTATATCATGTTTATCTGAGTTGGAGTAATCTAGAGTCGAAGGAGGTTTAACAAAGTTGACCTTTTGAGGCCATAAGGTCAACGTTGTAGGTCACCAATAAAAGAAAAAAAAATGAGATCCAATTACATCGTTCCTGTTAATAATCTCGGTATAAGTATTTATTTTAAACTAAAGTTAAACTAAAGTATTACTAGGTTAAAATTATTACTGGCACTCGTTAATATTATGAAAATAACAGTTTATGGATAATATTTTTACACTCATTGGAGACTTTTTTACAAGAAAATTTAAATAACTGTATTCTCTCAAGTCTCTTCATTTGTTTAAAATACAAACACAGTTTTTACTTTTTTGACGACCTCCGTGGTCGAGTGGCGTAAACACCGGTTTTCAAGGTGTCGCCAGCTCTCACGTCCCGGGTTCGATCCCCGGCCGGGTCAATGTAGAAAACCACTTTTCTACATTGTCTCGGGTCTGGGTGTTTGTAGTACCTTCGTTGCCTCTGAATTCCATAACACAAGTGCTTCAGCTACTTACTTTGGGTTCAGAGCAATGCATGTGATGTTTTCTACATTTACTTATTTATTTATTTATTTACTTATCTGTGATAGTAATAAAGAAGCAGTTTAAACATTTTGTCGTGTTTTTCTATGGTATAATTAGTCCCAAGCTTTTCTAAACTATGAAAGTAAAACTTCTTTCGTATAATATTTTCGTATAAATAAAGGTATTAAAAAATATCGCTTAGCTCCCTTAAATTCTCATTTTTTTTTCTTGAGCAATATTTTACAACTCTAGAGTAAGATTCTCTAAGGAGTTTCCTTAAGTCTAGTAAAGTCTTTGGAAATTACTTTTGGATTTGTTCACCGCTAACAACTATTATTGTTGATTGTGATTTACGTCGTAACTTTTACAAGGTACAAAAAAAAAGAAACATTGTCCAATAATCTAGAAATAACATGCTTTCTTTCAAAATGGTGTACTCAAAAGTAAGTAGTTATTTACTAAAAGATAATTTAAAGATACAGCAATAATTATATAAATAACTACCGAAAATCTGAAATATTTTAATTTCGGTTAGAAAGTGTCCTACCTTCAAACATTTTCTAAATCAACTGACTATGGCACCGAATAGCTTAGTCGATAAAAAATTACCCCATGTTTTCTATTTTATATATTATGCGCTTAAGCGCCTAAACATATGTTTTTCATATCGATCATTTGAGATTAACAACGTAATTTTCATTTATTTACGACCAATTTTAAAAGAAACAAGAATATTTGTTTGAAAAATCAAATTCCGAATAATCGAATATAATAAATAATATTTCGATCATTTCGAATATTACAATATTCAAAATTGTCGGAATGTAGGATTACATTCTAAAAGTCTAGCCATAAATTATATTTTATTTTTCACACGTCGCATTTGTGATTAAATAACCGTTTAAAAATTATGAAATTGATATGAGTTATAAAAACTATCGTAAACCTTTAACGATTAAAACAAACATTTAGACAAGCCCTTTAGGAACAAGGCGTGGGAAAATGCTGTCTCTTATTTACACCTCACTAAAATAAATCCGTAAAACGATATACGAGACCTATAAAATTGTAATCGATATCGCAATATAAACACAAAATAATTGGATCAACTAAAACCAATAGTGCAGTGACATCATTTTATAAACTTCTCGATGCTAAGATAAAACCTTTTTGCATATCGATATTTAAACGAAATATGTAAAACGCTATACCGATGAGAGTTTATGTGATCCCGTTTGAACCATTTTATTGAATATCGGAAACGTATTTGGGGTTGAAATGAGATCTTTTCGTATTGTTTTAGATGCCTCTTTATCTCTCCGTTTTGAAGTTTGACAGTGATTTATTTTGACGCTCTTTGAACCTTCAATCGCGTTAGATGTTTTAATATACTTTCTCTATAGCGCTATGAATTGAAAAACGAGTTTTGAAATACTGCAGTGTCTATTTTCGTGTTAAATGTATTCAAATTCGTTTATGTTGGCCTTTGTTTATGTAAAAAATAAAAATAGAGAGCTTTGGAATTTATGGAGACGAGGACTTTATATTGTGTTTCGATAACGTGAAAATGTAATATTTTTATCAAAAATGTTTGCAATTGTACTTTTCATATATTTTAGAAATTAACTACTTGGTAAACCTAAAGCCTGTAGCAACACATTTTCTTAATATAATCAGAAACGACAACATCACACAGTTGACATCAAGACTATTTTTTTTTATAAAAAATATAAATTTCTGGATTCCCATAAAGGTTCTTAGAAATAAAGGGCACAAGATGAGTCTAGAAACAAGTAAATACAAATTAAATTAATATTTCTTGCTACCTTTTCTCCACAACCTTCATTCCAACCGCAATAATCACGTAAAAACATACCCTCTACCTCTAATTAACTCGCGTAAATGTTAACGACAAATAAGTAAAGCTATTTAGTTGTTATTGTACGACAGACAACAGTAACTCGTGTAAAGACGTTAATCATCTCGGCTAGCTACCCCTGGGAGCTGTTCACGAAGATTTGGACCTTCATTTCCTCGAGAACATTACTCCTTCCGACTTCTAAGGCATGTTATCAGACAATGACGTCACTGGCCGAAATGATAAAACGTTTCTCGTCACTAAGTAGGTATATTACCTAAAAAATAAATTGTATTTTTTTATTTGCGGTTTGAATTTGGAAGAAAAATTATTTTTCTTATCTTAACGATCCGCTTCAGTTAGCTTAGCTGCAGTGTTTTCGGCCAGTATTTAATAATAAATTTTGTGTTTATTTAATAAAAAATAAAAAACGTTAGTTATCCATTTAGGGGTACTACCACTTACAACGTTGAGTGATAAAATTAGAATGATACATAAATAGAAGCAGGTTTTTGGCTCGTCGCCTACAGGCAAGGACCTATTATTACCCATTATCTTAGTTGTTCCTTAGAACTAGCGTGGGATCTACAACAGCTGTTGTTCACTTGAAACAGGACATGTACGGTAAGCATTATAATTATGAAATTAGTTTTACAATTTCGTCGTTAGTAAATTATTAATTAGCTGATAAAAAATTGCTTAATCAGATTTTAGTTGGAGTACATTACTTTGCCAAACTCTTACTTAATGAAACCAATAGCTTTTCGAAGAAAATTTGTGTCAAATTTACCTTCCTTATCCGTTCATTGAACACACAATTTATAATGTAAGACGCGCAGTGGGTTAAGTATACTTGAATATGCATTTCATCAGCATTAATTAATTCAACCTCCTTGATAAAAATATTGTAACGCCCCGGATTAAATATTCTTAAAAAGTATAAACAGCTTTATTTTAAAAATAAATAGGTATTATGTTATTTTTTTGTGTATAAAATAACCTAGTACATTTATCAGGCAGTTAGTTACTGCAGTTTTGGTCATGTCACTGTCGTCAATCGAGCATGGGCGCGCGTCATTTGTTTTAGTGTCACAAATCGCCCCCATCCACCGTCCGGGACCCTCGGTAAACAAAACAGAGTGTTTCTAAATAAAAACTGTGTATATTCCAAAGTAGGGTAAGTAACTGTGACTGTGTGTTTGTTTGCTTTTACGCATATATTAATAAAAGTCGATACCTGACATTTTATGTTTAGTTAGTATTTTTATTTACGCGTAGGCGGTGCAAGCACATTCTGTTAAGAAACATGAGTTGCATTGTATAAAAAAAAAGTACGTTTTCACACTAATTGCAAATAACTTTACGATTTACTTTACTTTTACGAAAATTTAGTAAATATATATCCAATTTACACAATTATATTATAACACAGAGCTTACATTGAATATACCAAAATACTAAACGACACACAGAGCGCGAATCTAAATACATAATAGAGTAATTGCTAAAGTTTGAAAACCAAATCGAGGTTGTCTTCCAAAACTATTCAAAGCCGTGACTTTGTATTCATATAGTGTCCAAATGAAGGCGCACAGAAGTGGCCATATATTTTACGCGAACACTCAATATCATCTTAAAACAATGTAAGCAAAATGTGAAAGCGAACCCTGAAATTACCCCGAACAGTACAAATGTAATTAAACCTAACTGTTAAACTCAGGCATTGTCGTAAAAGTTAAGTAAAAGCCCCACAGAATCTTTGTTAGATTTACGTTTTATGATACCAGAAAGAAAAGAGCCAAGAATAATTTAATAATGCTAAGTAATGAAAAATTAACGTTTTATTCAGATTTTTTGCTGTCTAAAAGCTATAGCGATAATTGATAGAGAAGGGTCGCTATCGCTCTTTTCAAATTGACTTTCATTTTAAGTATTAAATACGCAAATAACATTGATTGGATTTTTTCTGAAAAGTTTACAACCAGTAGATTTAGTAACAGATTATCTTGTGGTTCCGTGTAACCCGTTGGTAACTTTCATTTTTTCTACATCTTTTCACTTACTTGTTTATCCAACAAAAAAAAATGTAACAAAATGTAGTAATGTAATAAAATTATATCAGTGTTTAATATTAAATAAAAAGTAAAAAAAATACAAAAATAAAGAACTTTTTAACAATGCGACGACTCAAACAATGATCCTGTATTCAAGGCGGAACGTATTTCCTTAAACAAGGAACAAAATAATATTGAATTTGTATAGCCGCTAGGTATTTGTTCAGGGTCTAGGCGTCCATGCATGTGAGATTTGTCTATAAACTACCTACGGTATAGGATGATTCTTTAGACTCCTGTTATCCTTTTACCTTATCCTCATTTAGAGAATGAAGAGCTTACATTCATAATTATTACATAAAATAAAAATAACACAAAAAAAAAACATAACATAATAAAAAAAATTCAAAATAACAATGAGTGCTCACATAAGCATTATAGAATTTGAAAAAGGCCCCATCTTCTCGGGCCTTTTTATTACGGATTTTGACGTCGCAACGACGTTTGAGTCAATGTCAACTGGAGTAATAACACTTATACGCAGCACGCAATTTGATAATTCATAAATCCCGCATAAGTATATGCGATGATGATCTATTTTATTTTAATCATTACGTTATAAATTAGAGCATGGGATGCACAAAACATATCAGTGATTTATTTGGTGCGTCCCTATGACAAACTAGACACCTATTATAAAAATCTGATGACCAGAATCTTGAAAGATTGGATATGATATAAAAATATGATTATAAGTCCCAAAGGGTAACGAATTTTAATTTCCATTTCGTTACCGAACCCTCTAAATACAAATTTGATTTAAATTTAGGGTTGACAATCACAATAAACTAAGCTCTAAAATTTACCATTTAACCAATGTCTCTTAACCCTAGAGTATGAATATTCCACTATGAAGCAAAACTTTTTCTTCGATCAGGCGAACAGTGATATATCTACTTGTTATACATAACTACAACATTATCCAATATTTATTACGGAACCCATTCATCTAAGTAAAAAAACTTGGTTAAAAACTACACAACGACACAAAAAAACAACAATTCAAGAGCAATAATATAACACATCCTGTACCTAATTCGGATGCGGATGGCATAAAACGTCGTGTTTGTATGGGTCCAGCCATTCGTCGCCGACATGTTGCCATCTATACTTTTAATTGGCAGCTATAGATCTATGCCTGCAGGCGCCAGACATCATGTGTGGGACAAGTTCATGCCAGTTAGACAGCGATGCATCATGTTGATGAATCTGGACTGTTTTGTGCTGATTTGGGTCATGTGTCTAGTAATATGATTGTGTGATATGCCTAGAATCTTGTTGATTTTGGGAATGCGATTTTCATGATTTTGTTTTTAGAAGCCATTTAACAATTTGCTTAAAAATCTATTTCGGTACTTTCATTAATATTTAAGTATGTTTTTTGTGTTACTTTGACAATTGTTTTGTGGCTACACATACATCCAGACTAAAATGAATTTAGTTTTAGTAAAAGCAATTTAAGAGTCTTTGTCGTCAACGCACGCGGAACAACTTTATATATTTTTGAGCATAGGTCTGGCCAAAGCGTTCTTACACAACACTCGTTATACGGATATGAGCGGCACAGCGGGACTCCTGGAGCGTAAAGTAGACGTCAGTTTTAGTTTAATACTAAAACCTTTCTTTTTTTAAATTAAGATATTTAAGGCACAAGTATATTTGGTCCAAAACATTTTAGCTAGTTTGTGGTTAATTTCCCAAAAGTTATTGTTAATAATGATTCAAACCTAATAATATGGTTACGTAGAATTTATTGTTTAAAAGATAAATACTTTTATAAATCAATTTATTAAAATTATCTATAAGCACTGATATAGAATCAAAGCTTTTTTGGCAACTATAAATTAATAGATAGATACCAGTAACGATAATTTATATGTTATTAAAGTGTTGTAGTTAACAACTACTTTAACATAAGTTTTAAAACTATGTTTTTAACATTTAGGGAAAAATTTATTAAATTAGCAAAATCAAAACCGTGTTACAACCCTAGATAACTCGGTAAAGGTAAGTCGCTCAAGGTCAGGCGAGAGACTTCTTTTTCTTATTACTTGGTTTAAAAGATTAAATAAAGTATCAAGATAGATGACTCATTTACAAGTCTTGAAGAGATTAATAAAAAAAGGTCAGAAAGTTCAGAAATATTTTTCCAAAATCTTACAAATATAGGTAAATTTAAATACTTATTATTACGTAACATTTATAGTAGATTTTTAAATTAAGCATTTAGCTGTCTTTGGACACTGGTGAGGCAACTATGTCCAACAATGATAATTATCCAAACCGGTTATAAAAAAAAAGTGAAACATTTTGTCACAAATGAATATCTTATCAAACAAAACAAAACATTTAAGATAAAACCACAGACACTCTTAGACCACACACTGCGGTTCCATGTTTGAAATTGAGCGCATTTGATTCGTTTTGGTACTGGCCGGCTGTGAGACCTTTACAATATGGAAGTCTAACGCCACTCACAAAAACGTCATCCTTAACTAGTTAACTATATTATAATACGCTTTTGCGTGGTACCATTTCTGCGTAAAAGGTGACTCTAATTACGGAAACGGACATGTTAATGAAAATATATATTTTATTTATCACTTTTAAAATATTTTCGATGTTAAAAAAAAACATCTGTAAATAGAATTTGTTGTAGGTGATGATTAGTTTACATTTTATAAAAAAAACTCTATATTATTTTTTGCATAATAAAGGATGAAAGTTTGCTATTTTTAAATTGATTAATATTGTAATTAAAATGATCTCCTATTAAAATGCTTAGCTAAACTGAGAATCACTGAATTGACGCAGTTACAAAAGTGTGTACATAAAAAAAACAGAAGAATGAATGACAGCCAGGATAAAGTGTGAAGAAGAATGGCTTGTCGCCTAAATTAAACTACACAAAAAAACGAAAATGCGGTATAACGCATTCAAACGCACATTCACGTTTTTTAATTTGACTGCTTGACGGTGCTGAAACTCATTCGGTACGTTAAGAAAAACAAATGACGCTAAATTCTTCATGGGTTGCAGTGGAAATGCAATGAAATACGCACACAAACACATCAAAGAAAAACATAGGTTTAAGTTACACACATACACGTTGTATTCGTTTGTGTGAATCAATAAAGAATTTTATGTGCCAAGGTTTTTTTTACAACAGTAATTACCTGAAACAGCAAAAAGAATGCGTCTTCGTGTTTTATATGCCAACTGCGAGCTCTTAATTGTACCTTCGTTTCGTGACTTGCTTTCCGAGTTGTTTATAGGTTGCTTTAATTATTTACTTGATTACATGCTATTTATTTCTTTTATTTAGTGCTAAGACTGCACTTTGCAAACTTGCTTCTGTTTCAAACAAACTTTTTCCAAAACGTCAAATAGCATGCATAATTTTTTTGTTCTGGTGTTTATAATTTTGGGGTGAAAAAGGCTGTCATTTACAAACACTGAATAATGAACTGGATCTCTCAAGTTTTAATTATTGCTGTGATTTACTGTCAGTGAAACCCCAACAACAAGGAACAATTCCGAATCCATTCAATTATTCAAACTTTTAATTAATATTAATAGGAGCTCTCACTTTCAAAAGAAAGAATACTGAAGGCACAGATAAAAACTCCTTAGAAATCCGCGTTACCCGCAGCTGTGGACTGTAAATTAATGCGAAAACAATAAAGCGTCGCTGCGGCAGAGTCCGAAAATAGACACCGAAGAGCTAAGAATAAAAATTAATTCCAAATGGTTATTAGTGCCTTCACACAGAAGTAGGTTGGATCACCCTGGTGTGAGTGAGCTGGTCCTTAATAAACGTCACGATAAGAGAGATAGGAAATTAAACGAAACTAAAGAGAAGTCGGTCGTACTAACATCTGGGGGAACAACTTTGGGGGAGACGGTTCATGACTTAAAGTAAAAAAAAACTAAATTAAGAGCAGCCGCTTGGTTCTGTTTACCCTCTGTGAGCGACAGGTTAGCACCTCTTTTGTTTTTATGTGTATTTCCACTGATGCAGTTTTCGAAATTAGATACGTGTCTAAAAATAATTCGCTTGGAAAATTTCCTTTGAAAACCGTAATAAGTTTTTATGTATTAGGGTCTTTTCATCTAAGAAGAGTGGTTTTGGGTTTAGTCTATTTTTGTTGTTTGTTTTCTTTAAAGAGTTTATGACAAAAATTCGTATGAGATACAAAATTAATATTATTTTTATTTGGTTGTTGGTATATTTAAATTGACTTACCTTTAGGTAATGGTTCTATGACGACTTTGACAGCGTGGACGCCTCCCAATCCTATGAGGATCCACAGCAGAGCCATGGCGCTTCGTGTCAAATGCAGCAAGTCATCCATCTTTATCCTATTTCAGTCTATCCTCCGCATTGCAGGCGTTTTCTGAAACAAAAGAGAAAAAATATATCATTTTTTACAAAATTATTTTAAATTAATAAATTTCAATACGAGCTAAAAAGGATTTTAGCTTCAGATATTCCAATAACACAATTTGAATAAGCCAAAACAACGAATAGGCTTGGAAATAAAACATTTTAGCATCAGAATCAGTATCAGCCACAGTTCAACGTAATATTGACAAGATTCAATCCAACTCGCAAATCCAATCCTTCAACTTCTGAAGTGAGTTCGCCTAATATCTAGCGCCTTTGCATTTATGAATAATAACTGGAAAAAGTTAAACTCACAAATCCTACTCCATCTGAATATTGTAAGATTCAAAAGATAACGCGCCAAAGGAAAGAGGATTCTTTTTTTTTTATAAAATGCTACCCGGTGTTTATTCTCCAACGACAAAGTTTGTAAGGTGGATTAAAATTGTTATAAACCTAGATGGAGTTTTATATCTTTGCGGATTTATTACAGGATTTTACATTAACCTTTATGGAGCCAAATCAATTTCAGTTGGTATAGAAATAAGGAAATAAGATTGAATTCTTAACATGATTTTTTAATCCATAAAACGATACTGTGCCAGGACAAACTCTGTGCCACAATACTTTGATTTATTAAAATATATTCTTCTTTAGTTTTCATTTGTATCAAGTTGAGTTTTGATAAATATATTTTTAACAATACAGCGCAACCTTGATATAACGAAACTAAAGGGCCTAGAAAATAATTAGTTATACTAACAGAATTCGTTATGTTGAGGTTATAAGTTGACGAAATTCGTTAAATAGAGGTAAATAATACTTTCTATTTATATTTTGTTATGAATGAAAATTCGTTATAAAAAGGTTTTTGACAAAATGTATTCGTAATGTACAGGTATATCATGCAATAACTCTTACGAGCAGTTCTAGGGGATTTCGAAAAATTTGTTGAATCGAGGAAATCTTTATATTGAGAGTCGTTATATTAAGGTTACACTGTATTGTTACAGTATCAAACTCAATTCAAATATTTACAGGGTCAATACGATAAATAAAAAAATATAACATTTAAAAAATTTAATATACATTTTGATTTATATCACAATATTTCATTTGCGTCTTTTCCGCACTTCATTCTCAGTCAACATATAATTAAAATACAGAATAAACGAGGAACGCGGCCGCTGAAAAAAACAGTATTTTATTATCTCAATTGGAATCTCTTGCACGAACATTAAAAACCTATATTTAAGGGCGTTACACACTGCGACTTTTCGCAGTGGTAAAACGTACGTCTGTGAACATGCGAACATCACGGCATAACTGTTGTAAACCAACGAAAAAGTTGTATGTTTGCGATTATTACTACATATACATCAACTGTATTGGTGAAAAGTCGCAGTGTGAAGCTGCTCATACACGGCTTGGTTAACTACAAGTCATATTGCACGTAGCACTATAAAATTGACCCCCAGACAAATCACTTTGTAGTTACACACGTTAAATTGATGGCGGTGTATAACGTTGTTTGCCACTACTGAAAAGTGTTCGTCCTCGTTCAAACTATCGTTTTTCGGGAGAATCAATTTGGTAGAGATTCTTCATTTGAACGCCGTAAGCGGAATGCAGTGGACGTCTGTTGTCGTCATTCGTCCGTAGATTCTAATAGTTCAGCGGTGTAGATTGGTTTCGTGTTGTGTTTTAATTTGGTTGACGTACCTATTGTAATTAGGTACTAGATTTTTTTATTCGGTGATATTTACACAAGATTGTAAATATACGACCGACACAGTCAAATTAAGTGAAATAATATTAGCGCATTTACGTAACAGGAAGATTTTTATTTAAAGTAAAATATTTAACTTTTTAGGATACAGACCTAAACAAACGAAATCATCTCAAATGAGTTACTCTAACAACGGTGAAAAATTAGCTTTCTTTTTGTAAATTATTAATAATGAAACAAAAAGAAAAAGAACTGTATATTTACGAAGCCAGTATCTAACAATCTACATGTTTTATTTTTATAGGTCGATCTCATTAACTTAAGCTAATAATTTATATTACTACTAAGCTTTGAATAAATTTTTTATTGACGTATAATTTATCTTAGTTTTAGGTAAAATTATTTCACACTTTGAAACCGGAGGCGTTTACACAAAATAACATTCTATTTGGTCATGATTAAAACCAAGCTACTTAGGTAGGTACTAATAAAGATTTTTATTGACTATTATTTTATAGTATCTATTATACATGCTCCTCCTTTATTCCAAATTGCACAGCACAGATGCAAGATATTGTGAATTAAACACTGCATTACAGTAAGGAGAATCTAATAATAGTTTGCTTCCCAAACAACAATTTAATATCATAGTCAAATAATTAGTTTCTATGAAATTGGGAAATTAAACAGCCTTGAAAGCTTAGAGACTTACTTTACTATCTCATACCGCTTTATTAATAGTCAACACATTGTTTAAAGTAATACATAGTTAACATTATTTAACTTATTTCTGAGTATTATTTTGTTGTAGAAAAAATAAATTTAAAATAGAAGATTTATTAGTATAAAATTGTATGATAATTATATTGAATCCTTTTGTAGTTTTTATCTTTTTTACTTTTACTCGACTGCCAAGGAAGAGGTTAGGTTTTTGGCGTTCTATATTTCTATGTTAGTAAATTTATTTATTGCCTGTAAACATTTATTTATTTGAATGTCAATACAATGAAATCAATGAGTTTAAAGAATTTATCTAAGCCTACAAAGCTTCTTTTGTGCTATCAAAACAGAAAGTTAAATTAAGCAAATGCGTGCAATAGAGAATGCGGTAATAATAGATGAGTGTTTGTAATTGTGCGCTGTGTAAGCTGCTGTAATTGCAATGTGCATCACTAGTACGAGAGAAAGGGACTACCGACACTACAGTCCCGCTCTAACAAATAAGGTTTTGCGCTATATCGTTAGAAAAATAAAATTTCCAATAGGCTAAAGCTACTTGCCAAGCTTTTCTAATTTTATCCTGATACAGTTCTACACTTGACTTTAATTTTCTAGTACATTTTACATTTCGTGCCATCATAAAAATATGTATGTAACTGGTCTCTTTAGTATTAGTAAGATTTAAAATTACGCAAAACATAAGATAGTTCTGATAACTGCTAGATCTATAATCTTCTCCTCTCTCCTTACCCTTGCATGAATTTCAATTTTAATACATTCCAATGCAAAAGTGTTACTAATTTAGCAGGCAGACCAAAACACAGTACAATTACTACTTACTAAATTGAAAAAAAAATATTTTTTCACGAAATCAGACTGTTATCTCTGTAAAACTAATATCAATTTTGCATTGGAATAGTACTGGAATGAATTGAAGAGTGAGAGCGCAGGTCTTGAGAAATGAAAGCAGATTTTTTCTCAATAAACAATTATTCGCCCAGAATCTATCCATGTCCTATGATGGAGCTTCAGCGGCACCAAATTAAGTGTCGTCGTTATTCATTCGCATGTTAAAGGTGCGAGCTGGCTATACAAGGAGACATTCTAATTACGGCAGCGGGCGTGGCCGCCCGTCGTCACCTGATTAAGGCATCAAAGATTCCAGCGTGAGCCAGTTCGTAATTATTTGGCCTTACCGTGTAGCCTTTATGCTATGAAGAGTTATTCAGCCCAAGAATTAATCAACCGAACCAATAAAAAGAATACTGATAGCAAAAAATACGTTAATTACAAGAAAATTATGTTAAAATGTTCAAATTTAAATTTTTACAAAAATAATCTTATCAGTAAATAACTTCAGCTATCATAATATAATGTCAAAACTTTGCAAGTACTTTTATTGATAGATTTATTACAACAACCACCGAAATTCAGCTGGCACGAACCAAATATTAAAAAGCAGAAAAAGGGCACGAAAATGGAACATTAAATATGAATACCAAGTTGTTTTAGCTTGAACGTTCGCCTTAGGTAAACTGTACCGGAGTTTCGTCGTTCGCAGCACCTTGTCCTCTTCAAATCCTATATAATAATGAGACAAGCTCCGGTCCCTTTGAGGAAATTTTTAATGAAACACCCTAGAAAAGTTATAAAAGCCTCGTCTATCTTTTAAAAAGTAATTGAGCCTGGCAGAGAGCCGCTTTTCAAATGATTTGCGGGTTTTGTTTTACAATCATTGCGAAAAGTTACCAACTTTAAACATTAATTTCGTAATCAGAGAGTACGAACAAATATTTTGTTTGAAGCAAAAAGTAGAACTCCTATTTTCATCATTACAAAGGCCCGATACTCAGACACCAAAGTTTCCATTGAATTTGGTTATTGTTATTTACAACTTCTGATTTACTTTTTAAAGATGATTAATGCGCAGATTCGGGGTAATAATATGATTGAAGACCTTGTTTTATATCAGTTCAGAATTGGTTCCAACTTGGATCAGTCATTCATATTTGAAGCATTTTTTCTAAAACATTCATAAATAAGCCATCATTATTATATTTTAAAACTTAAATGAGACTTTTACCTAAGGTAAAAAGGAAATATTAGGTAAAAATATTCTCTAAAACACTCTTTTTAAAAATTCATTTTTAACGTTTAACAAGTTAGCGTCATAAAGTAAAAACTTTTTAGTTCACTGTTTTATTTGAAACCTCAGTTCGAATTTAATTTCTCACAACGGGTGTAAGTTTTCGCGCTTGGAGATTAACGAAATTAGTGAAATTGCTATTAGGGGGTGTGAAAAAATGTAATTGTGCCCTCGGCGGGTCATTAACAATAGTTAGAACGTTCATGGTACTCGGTGCAAGCGAGGCGAGTTATTGCAGTGTGAATTGCACTTTATACGAATTTTTTAACCCTTTTTTGTTTAATTTGTTTGGGAAATTGCAACAGTATTTAGACATTTTTGTGAAGGTGTAGAACGTGCTTATTGCTTGTTCAGTTTTGCCCAATTATTACAAGCTTATCAACATGAAACTTGAAACTTCATAAATGAAAATAAGAAAAAAAACATTTGGCTGTACGTGAACACTATTTTAATTTCACGTTTTTCTATGTTATTCAACGAGGTGACATACATATTATATTCTAAGTGAATAGGTTACTATGGTTCTTTTCTATTAGAGTAAGAAATACATTATCCCCTGGTTTCTAAAATTCTGATCAATTTAATCTGTAGATTGGTTGAGCGAAAGACTAACAACAAATCACAGCGCTAAAAACATGAGGTTTGACAAGTGATTAACTATTTTTGACGTGATAACGTCTTTAAAATCGTTTTAGTCGGGTGACATGTTCAGAAACTTGTGTCACACCAAAACCTCACGAGCGCGATCGCAGGTATAACGAGAGAGAGACGGACCGATCTCCCGTCTCATCTCGAGCGCTGCCAGTCATTCCGTGAAACTTGTCACGCGGAATCCTCACGAGCGGAGGCTGGCATAGCGTTCGAGTGAGTGGACCGATCTTCCGTCTCTCTCACTCTAGCGGCATACAAACGAATGGAGATTTTCTCGTGCGGTTAAGTTTTCGTTGAATGTTTAACAGTGAAACAAACTATGAAAATTTGAAAAAATTGTTATTTTCATTAATTCCTTACTTCCCAAAAACTTATATCACCAATAAGACGTTATCACGTAAACATCTCGATCGTAAACCTACTTTACAAACAACCAATTTTTTTTATTGAACAACGTTTTAGAAACCCGGTATCGATCAGGTCGAAATAGAATATCGATTATTTCCAAATTACTTGTCAATAATTTAATAACATCAATCACCTTTTGTTGATATACGACGCAATCAAGTTTTGAGTTATACTAACATAAACAATACTACCTACAATTCAAGATAATCAGGCTCATGATTTACCATTAAACGCAAGGACGCCGAGTCCCTTTGTCGAATTATTGACGTCATAAAAGTGAAGCTCTAACGATAGCCGACAGAGCCTTATTCTTGGCAAATAATCGAACGACGGCTAACAACCAGATAGACTGTTGAAGACAAAAGAATATTTTCTAGCCTATTATCAAAATTATAGACGGGCGGGGAAGACAATGCTGGCTCCTTCTCGCCTCCGTCTTATTTTAATTGCGTCGTCCCAAGAGCTGTATTGCGTTTTATGAACGGAATAATACCGCCTGTAGGCATCGTACTGTTAATCTAAGTTGCAATTACATAAAAATATGAGTCAGTTAATTAAGCTAAAGCCGAGTTTACGAGTTCGCTGTTTAGGTGCATCTACAAAGGTAGTGCGGCGATGTGGGTGGATGCACGTGGTGCCGACGTGGCCCTTTGTACAAAGAAATCCAGTGGGCCTGACGCGGGCAACAAAGTGGTTTCCAACATACATACGGACAACGCGCCAAGCAACACGGAAAATTGAATCACTGCTACACTTTGAATACTAGCTCAAGTTTTTATAAAGATTTTATCACGACTACTTGTTTGTGGAGTACGGGACTTCCAGTTTCAGTTTGTTGTTTTAGTTTAATACATGAAAAGTATTTTGCGTTTTATTTTGTGTTTTGGTGTTTTATTTTGCTTATTTATAACGTCCACGTTTATTTATATCTGTGTGTTAACAAGGATCGCGTTATCAAACTTATTCAAAGCCAAACTAGTTCATTTAGATAAATAGAAACGAACAATTTTGTCTTTTGTTTAATTATAAGCGTAACATGTCTCACCATGGTTATAACACGAATATGGAATAGTGTAGACTAATGCCTACACTAAGTTTATATAAGGAAATATGAACACACCTACTTACATATCAGATGTCTATACTATTAACTATTCAATAAGGTTCTCGAGCAGAATATAATATTGTTGCCAATAATAGAGAAACCTCGCCACAAACATATTTTTACTGCATAAACCAATACAGGAAAAGCTGATAAACGCGTAAAAGGATTAATATGAAATATTGGCGAAAACCAACATAAGTGAGAGGAAATATTGGTCGTTTGTTTCCTTTGGGGAAATCCGAGCAGCGATGTGGTTATGCAACAACAATAAATGATTGTAGGTAGATATAACTAAAAGATTATCACATCAGATATTATACTATTTGAATATTTTGTTAGAACTAGCTTATGACTACAAAAAAATATTTATTGTATGTTTATATGGAATACTATTCAAAGAAAATGACTTTCGCACTAAGGAATTTAATCCTTATATTGCAGCGGTGTTTTACAAACATTCAAGTCACATGCATAAAGAACACCCAGACTTGGAACAAGCATTTGTGGATTAACAAATGCTTGTCCCATGCGGGGATCGAATCCACAGCATGCCACGCGCGTAGTAATTGGCGTGGGTACCTATACCACTCGGCTCTCCGTGCAGTCATTATCATATCCGTCGTTATGTTTTATGATAGGTAGGTGTATTTTTTCATACGTTTTATCGACTGAAATGTAATAAAGGACGATGCAACGATTCGTATGAATTCTGGTCCCACCCTCCAATGGCTTTGTGTAATACATCGTTGAATAAGTATTTTGTGAGTTAGTTACTATGTCGCAACGTTTTCCCAACCCACGATATTTGTTGAGTAATCTGGTCTGTTATCCAAACTAATATAAATTATGCTTTACTGAGATTATCTGCCTATTCATTTCAAATCAATTCAAAAACATTAATTTGCTAAATAGAAAACTTAGTGGCAATCAACCTGTGCAGGTAGTATTTTAATTTTAGCATAATCATAAATATATTTCCAACAATAAAAATAGAAGTAACTCGGTCTAAAAATGTTTCTATTGGAGTCTAACTAAAACCTGTCTCAGTCAAAACAAACCGTTATACAAAATTTAATTAAAATAAAATGCATTGATTTTAAGAACCATAAGAAACACTGGCGTGTGAAAACATGACAGCTTGTTGGCATCTTTGGCACAACACTGTTCTTACAACGATACCGTCACTTCCCCAGCTGCTAGACTGGCCGGTAAAATACGTATTCAAAAATATAAAACCAACCAGCCAGTACTCATTTCAAATATTTCTTTTTAATTTTAACACTATCTTCTTCCGACACCCCTCCTTTTTTCATTTTATTTTAAACTACCTGACTGTAGTCATTGTCCTGTCAATTAATTTGCCCGATTCAATTTTCAAACAGAAATGACATAATTATGAAGTTGTGACGTTATATTTTGTAATGAATCAACTGGAAGTGACTTAATTAGTTCATTGAAAAATGATTACTTTATAATTAGAAGCCAATTTGTCGCAGACTTTGAAATTTTCATTTAAAATGAATTGCTGGAACCCTTTGAGCTGACATTTAATTAAATAAGAACAAATGCATTAAAATAGTATATTTTTAAGAAGAGACTAAATTAATTTAAATATAAATCATGAATAAAAAATTTTAAAAGGTGCAACAGTTGTATTTTACAGACAGACAAGACCAACGTATAGATGCTTCGTTACTTTTATGTAGAATCGTAGTTACCGTACAGTGAAAATAAGCTGCAAATTTTCACACCCTCGCTTTTAATGGTGTGGTTTGCAGAACAGACGAAAGAAAAAGTTCACGGACAGTATTTGAAAAAGCTTTTAAAATGTAAAAGAAATACTTTAAGTCAATTTACAGTTTTTACAAGGTAAGTTGAAATAATTCAATTTTAATTTTAAACCCTTATTGTTTTATTTGACTTACTAATTAAATAACTGTTAAGTTTATTTTAGATAAAAATTAGGCGTTAGCTTGTTTTTAAATTTAAGGATAAGTTATGTATTCATTTTTTTGCCGACCGTACGATCTAATTTCGCGAGTCGGCGTCACCTCTTCACAATCCACAAAGTAGCGAAAGTGGCGCAAAGTGCGCCGCGCAGACAATCCGACCCGCCTATTGTTGTCTTTGATTTAGCCACCGCACTGCACCTAACCACAACGTACTGCACATACAAACAACCTTTCACATACCTACCTAACATACAACACCAGATTATAACAGTAAACTGAAAATAAGAATGCCCTTTTAAAATTACCGAACTCACCCAAAATTAAAAAAATCCAAATTCCCCACGGTCCAAAAATCACTCGAGATTAAAAGACAAAAACGCCGAGACTTTTTCATTTCATCACGTCGTTCATATTAACTTAGAGAGCTACCTAAATATGCTCGCAATTTTCATCCATTCCATTCCTAATGACTTTCACTGACACGGCGCAAAACCCCTCATTTTACACTTTGACGCGTTCACTTACGCCTAGTCCTGTCGCGATGACATTTTCCAATGGAAGCTAAAATAAAACTCGGCGAAAATTACCATTTCGTTCCCGTTAATAAAGTTGAAATTCGAATGGAAACGTCGAGCAGGGTGACTTTTGTCTATTCTGGGTCTTCAAGGATAAAGTATAATTTGCGTCGAAAGTAATACAGCGCAAGTTGACTGAGCTAACATCAAAACTGAACCGTATTATTTTCGTGTTAGAGTTGTAAACGGCTTGGCTACAAGTGACAGTTGTGGTAAATATAGTTTGGTAGTTTTTGCTGTCGGATCGTTTTGTCTATCGGTAATATGAGACTCGGTTCGCACCTCTGAACAACAGAGCCTTACTTTTTTCACACTTTATGAAAATACGTCTCTATGGACGTGAGCGTGTGTAGTCGAGGTGTTTAGTTACAGATTTTTTGAGTCAGCACGGTGTTGCGTTTGGTATAATTTATGTGTAATGAAAAAATAAAGTTTAACGCATATTTGACAGTTATTAGAGTACGTAACATCAACTATTAAAATATTTTCAAACTTTCTCAAATAGTTATAAAGTCTATCGGCAACTTCAATTTCTCCAACATATTTCTATAAAATAATAATGAAGCTAGTCAGGAATACCTGACGCTGACCAATATTAGACGTGGAGGCCATTGCGTGCCAGACATTCCTCGCTCAAGTATGAAATATGGAGTTGGAGAGACATCGGTTTATACGGTCACATACATATTATATCCAGTGTTATGATAAAATTATAAATTTACCTCTAGGTTATATGTAATATAAGACAACAAAGAATTTGCTTAAGCTATTATTATTTTACGCTACCTAAAAGCCTACAGCGTTTAATACTCTAAATTTCACGTTTTAAACAAGGGACGTTCTACGTCACGCTTAATTAATCCCAGACTAAAATGTATCTATTTTAGAATATGGAATCACACAACTCGTTCTGAACGAGGCGACTAGAATTTAAGAGGATTACGCAGGAGGCTAATTCACAATTGTAATATGGAATGATGGCCCAATTCCGTCCCCATTTTACGACAAGGGTGGTTGGTAAAAAGCAGCATCGCCCGAGGTGATGCCTGTCATGTGGGAGACATTCCCCTTTCCCGGGTTCCTGTACTTGTTCAACATGCTTTCACACTTTTGGGCATCCGAAACGGCAGGGAAAAGTCGGCCTATGAGAAAACTTTATGGATTCAACAAATGTTTGTTGTACCAAGAAAATATTTCATTTGGTGTTGTAACACTTTTGTATTCAGACTAACAATGACAAGTTCGGTTTTACTCATAAGTTATTCCACACGAAGTTATTTAAAACATTCTTGTTTTGAAATAGAATAACAGAATTAGGTCAAATAAAATAAATAACTCATTGTGTTCAATAAAATAAAACGTAAAATCACTAACCACCAATTAAAACTTTTGATTCCAAATTCTGTATCTAAATAAAATAAATTAGAATTTATTTATATAATGTAAAGAAACTAAAAAGATGATAGTAAAAAAGCTCATGGAAAATAAAGAACAATATTCTTCCTTTATGTAAAATTGTTATAACATTTTTGTTTGTTAGTTGATGCGAGCCAAATATTTTTTGCTACGCTCTTGAGAAATCAGACAAGATATACAGTCATGTGCACACAGTGTGAAATAAGGTTTTTGTTCGGAAAAAAATGTTTTCATATTGCATTGTGAATATACTATTCATTTCATGGTGATGTTGTGTGAAGTTTACAATTTCTCATTTGTATAATACTGCTATCTTTCACATTTTTTTCTTTTTTATAATAACTTTCATTTTGCTATTAATTTTACCGAATTTGACATGGAAATAAATAAATTATTATATTTCTATTTAAAAAGTAAGGGAGTAATATTTCTGGCTACATCTAAAATGCATTTTTAATCTGCCTAAGTGTTGATATAGAGACGAACTGGACGCCTTTGACAAAGAGTGTCCTCAGCCAATAATAGAAACAAAATATAAAGAAGTAAGAGAGGGTATTGTCCTGTAGTGGAACAGTTCGGGCTAAGTAATAATAAATATTGGTATATTTAAGGGAGCGATTATTCACAATATTATATAAAAAAAATGTATAAAACTGCAATAATGAAAGAATTAACAACGCAAACAATTCATAAAATATAGTTACAATGTAAACACCGCTGTGTGCAAAGCTGATTAATTAATCAAATTGAATTTCTTTGTTATTCAAATATTAAATAACCTAGTCATTCCTTGTGGAAACATAAATTTAGATGATTGTTAACGAAATTCTGTGTAATTAATTAAAGTAATACCTACACGTGCGTTTAAACTGTTTTGTAATTTGTATAGAACTTCAATTACAATTACTTCATGTTTGTATGATAACTTAATGTTTAAAGCCTCAGTTATGATGTAAAATATTTTTGTGCGACAAAGTATTAGCCATCCATTTTCTTCCCATGGGTGTCGTTAAAGGGGAATAAAGGATTGTCAAACAAAGGTAGGGTGTAAGGTCCCGCATACTGGGATCAGTCATCAGTTGTCATTTGCAGAAGCTACTCAGATATACCTTATATGGAGCGAATACGTCTCTATGAAGTTACATTTTTAGCATCATGATACGACAGTTCAATATTCAATGCAAAGTATATACATAACTACAAAAAGTTTCGTTGTAGGTATGTATAGTTTTTTATGTTCTTGTCACTAAATTTCAGTCTCGTGACTTTGTGTCTAAATGGAGAAAAACTTTCTTTCTTTCAATTTAATTCTAAAGACACTTTATTGCTGTTAGTATGTGACATGAATTCATTATAAAAACTAATATTGAATGTTTAAAAAGTTAAATCTTTAATTAAATATTTCAAATGCAATACTACGCGACACCACAATCCCCTTGTTTTAGAACGAGTACTTCAAAACACAACGAAACAGAATAGGTCCGAGAATTCAAGTAATCCCATTAATCATCTTTGAAATTCAATACATTGACACGTTACCGCGCACCGAGAGTGGGGTCGGCCGTTATCGGCATTCCATGGATTTTATGATGTTTCAGTTTCTATAGACAGACATGGGAGGCGAGATAGTTGGAATATCACTTAGCTATTCGAATATGCAGATCGGCCGTCGGTATGCCATCTCTGGCTCTATTGATTTGTACACACCGGTTTGTTAGCGTTCAAGATACCGTGTTTGTTTAGCTTGGAATATGAATTATTCATAATCAACGCCAGCATGTAACACGTTTCAGATTAATATTATAGTATCAAATATTTATTGACCTTCGTGGAGCCTGAACTTGATTGAATACAGGTCAAATATTAAACATTCGTGTTTCAACGATTTCAATTAATATTTTAAATCAATTCACTTGCTCTTTGTATAGTAAAAGTTTTATTTGAATATTTGTGTACAAAATCTTAAATAGCAATCCGGGGTATTATGGAGCTTTTTAAAAAACTTTTATTTAAAATAGTAGATAGTGTTTATCTATACTAATATTATAAAGCTGAAGAGTTTGTTTGTTTGTTTGAACGCGCTAATCTCAGGAACTACTGGTTCGAATTGAAAAATTCTCTTTGTATTGGATAGTCCGTTTATTGGGGAAGGCTATAGGTTATATAACATCACGCTACGACCAATAGGAGCGGAGCATAAATGAAAAATGTTGCAAAAATTAAAAAGCGTTGAAACTAAAACACGCGAACAAAGTCGCGGGGGACAGCTAGTTGTTAAATATAACACAACTTGCGCGTTTTATAAAACTTTTGCTTAAAAATAAATTGAAAACTAAAATATGTTGGTATTTTTTTATAATTCTTACAATTTTATTCTTAACTAGTCTAACCACAATCAAAATCAATTTCTTCGTGTATATTTTTAAGGGAGTTAGCAGAGGAAAATCTAATATAATAATATGCAGTTCAAAGGAAATACCGACGAGGAATAGTAATACTTTCGAGTACTTTATGGATTTAAGCGTCACATTTTTAAGGCGACAAAACGTGACCAGCATCTGTGAGGGTCCATTGTTCGGTTTCAGGCAGTAGACCAGAGTTTTATAAGTTTTTTCTTTAACATAAAAGCGAATTCACTTATTTGAGTTACAGCTACGTAATAAATTCAGGGTGGGGAGTTAATAAAAGGAGATAACAATGAGCAAAGCCTTCCGTTTGTTGATTAAGTGACTTGTGAGCCAAGTAAACGGTTTGGATTTAATTGTACAGATTTAACAATCGACAAAAAAATGTTTTTTATTGGGCACAATTTTCTTGAACGCTTGTGTATATGTAGGTACTACTAGTATATATTTGAACCATAGTATAATAATAATAATATCTTGGGACAACTCACACGCGGTCATCGGATCCCAAATAAAATAGAGCCTGTATTATGGCAACCAGTCAACTGATAATCATATTTATATATTTCTAAATACATACATATTATAGATAAATTGCATCCAGACGCAGAACAAATGATTGTGCTCAGCACACAAAAAATTGTCCTGGGTGGGAATCGAACCTACGCCCTCCGGTTTAGCAGCCAGGGTCACTAACCACTAAACCAACAGGCAAATCAAAACTAAGTATGAGTTTAGTAAAATATATTTTTAATAATAAATGGAACAAACCTACTCAAGTAATTCAATATTCAAACGAGAAGCATTTGACAATGTCGATGCATAAACTTAAGTCCATGTTTAATTTGGTTCAGAATGAATTGACCAAATCGATCTGCGTCTGCTCTCGGTAACTAGAGAGCACTAGACTTGAATGATAAATAATTTATCCCTTTTAATCTTATTGCCCTTTAATTAAATAAGGTTCTGCGTCCTTAATTTAGGGAGAAAATTTGCTAAAATGTGAAAGATAAAATTGCAAAATTTTAGGTCATTGTACCTATTCTTATAAAATATAGTTTGAGTATTTTTATTGTGTGACCTTTTTCACTTAAACGTGGATGTATAACATGATAGAGACTATCAAATAATGACTTATCTTAATTAGGAACTATGCAAGTCCGATAAGAAAACAATAACATGAATATGTGAAATTTAAAGTCCATTTCTCAATTCAAAATTCAACAGTCAAATTAAAACAGGATTAAAAGAATTAAACAGTGTATTAACCCGACAACGTTAGCATTACTTTTCAATAAACATTCTGTCTGCATTGAATCCCGTTCCGTGGAATAGTATTTAAAACGAGATAGATTCTTGCAAGCGGCGGCGCAGCGGTGATCCGTTGGCAATCGGCAGCTAATCTTTGTTTGATTTCAATTAACGCTCTCCATCTCCTCTCCCTGCAGTGTCCACAAGGCTCTTTTTTTACTTTTTTATATTTTTTATAGGTCTGCGTCAGGTGTAAATATTAAAATTAAATATAAAGTGAATTGGCATTGAATACACATTTTGGTTACGCCTTCAGTTTAAAAAGGTCTTGTAAACTTGCAGAAACAAAACACTGTTTATGATTTCAATTAAAAAACAATGCAAACATTTCGAAAGCCGTGATAAAGTTTGTTCATTGTGTGGATTACCAAAATAAACGAGTTATATAATATATATGCAAACAAAATTTTCAAGCCTTTGTACAAAATGGGGGGTGTAAACAAAACGTAGACTTAATTGAGATAATGTAAACAAAGAATCTCCGCCAGCGATCAGCTGATATGGCTGCAACCGTTTGTTTGAGCCTATGTATAAATGATGTTTCATTTATTTTAAAGTACTCAAAGCAAGTGTAGGTTTGAGTAAACACAAATAAGTACCTACTTTATTACTCTTGAATAGAATTTCTTGCCTCTACTTGTAAACTTTCGAGTATAGAAATAACGAGTAAGATTACTTGGTAGAGGAGTTTTTGTTTAGGTACAGCAAACAAATCGTCTTTTAAAATTATTATGATACTGATATTATAATTGCGAAAGTACCTCTGTCTGTATGTTACGCTTTCACGGCTAAACTGCTGAACCGATTTGCATGAAACATGGTAAGGGGTAAGCTTGGATCCTAAGAAAGGATATAGGCGTCTTTTTGTTGCGATAACCGACACTCACGCAGGCGGAGCCGCGGGCAAAGGTTAGTTACATAAATAACAGCTTTTTCCAATTAAAAAACATATTACACTGTCTAAATAACCAGACATTAAATTCCCTGAAAATCTAACGGCAAATTTTCATTCCTGTGCCACGAAACACACGTGTAACTACGATGTTAACTGTAGTAAATTACACCCTGAAGCCAGACAGCACGCAATCATCGCACAGTCTGTTTTACCTCATTAGCTCGATATCGTTCCCTGGATCGGACTTTCAAACGGTCTATTAGAAGTTTTCTTATTAGAAGTTCCCCTATTACGACTTGTCTAGTTGTACAAAATCTCGATCGATAAAAATCAAAGAAGATTCTTTCTTGCGTGTATACAACATATACAACTTATACACAGTATAACTTTTTTTTAATGTACTTGTAAAGAAACATACTTAACAAAACTTTAACCTTAGGATACACCACAAGTTATATAAGATATAAAGAAAAATAATGATGATTTATACTACTAGTGAATTAAAATAAATGAAGCAAAAGCAAAATATCATAATTAAAATATGGTACTGCTGGACGGCTACAAAAAAGTTTGAGTTGAGACCGAAATAAACCTTTGGGATTTTACTAAAATATACATTAACTAAAACATGTACTTATTTGTATTTCCATTTATATTTAATCGAAGTTTATGATTTCATATTTTAGAAAATAATAACATAATAATTGGATACGCATACAGTAATTAATTCTAAATTAAATTAATGCCAATACATTACGCTCTAAATTGAATTGATTTCTGTTAACAGAATAAACGTAGTCTAAGTAGATTTAGAACTAACAAGGTCATGTCTAGATATCTTGTATTATGTACTTAGATCAGTTTCACTAATTAAACGAACCTTTACAGCAACATGTTTTCAAGGTCATATTATATGTTATGTAAACATAACAGTCGACTAGGTATGAAAAGTAAAAATCTATTTAGCCCGTAATTAAGATATTATCGATTAAGATATTGTCGAAATAAAAAAAAAAACTATTCAAATAAAAAATTGTCGGGCCTGTTGGTCTAGACTCTAGTGGTTAGTGACCCTGACTGCTAAGCCGGAGGTCGTGGGTTCGATTCTCACGCAGGACAAATCTTTGTGTGATGAGCACGATCATTTGTTCTGTTTCTGGGTGTAATTTATCTTATGTATTTATTTAGAAATATATTAATAGATTTATCAGTTGTCTGGTTACCATAATACAGGCTCTGCCTAGTTTGGGATCAGATGGCCGTGTATGAGTTGTCCCAAGATATTATTATTATTATAGGTACTATTAAAGGAAATAAAGTTATCCGGTACATTTTGTAGCGGTTAGTGGCGTCATGTGACATTATTTTCAAATCTATGTATCGTCGTAAGTTTTTGATTACGTAAAAAAGGTAAAAATATGTGTCATGATCAATAAATGTCAATCAAAAAATGATGAGTAAATCTATCTGACGGACATTAAAACAAAAACTCTTGTCAACATCCCTATTATGAATTAAATGAGATCAAAAAACTAGATTTCAGTTATTTTTTTTTAATATACGACGTCTTTAGTTTTGAAAATACTTGACGAAAAACACTTTAAACAAAATTTTGTTTAAATTTCACTGTAGATGGGCGACGTTTATGTATTTTGTTTTAACGATCACTAAAACTTTGTGATCCGTGAAATAGGACAGAGGCGATTAAATGATCGCCTGGTAATGACAAAATGCGATTAATTTTGTTATATTCATGAATAATATCGAATCTTCGTTTCGTGCACGCAGTGTCTAGACTGATAATTAAAATCAAACAAAGAATATTATGTAGTTTTACGCTCATAATATCTAGACCGCAGACGAGAATTGGCAAATATATTTTATTTAATATTTATGTTTTATAAAAAGGGAAAATATTTATTTTGGTAACGACACGTGTATTATAAAAGTAACTAAATAAATATATGATTTGTTTTACAATTTTTGTGCTCATAAGTAATATTTATTTTATGTATTTTTTTATATGAAGTAGTTTTGTATTTTGTACTTGTTATCGTGTTAGTTTTGTTGTTACACAACACACACAAGTTTTTATGTATAGAAGTAAAGTTTATATTAAATACTTTACAAAAAAATACTAATTTAGTGTTATAATAAACTAACCCTTGGTAATTAATTAAGCCAGTATGCTACGTTTACTTTTATTGACAGATTTTACTTTATTAAATCAAAACAAAAGTGCTTGCTTTTTTTTTTAAATATAACTTTGTACCGTATTTATACAGTCTGTTTGAAGAACGGTTACCGATACTTTAATTATACACTTATACACTAAATATCATACACTTATTTTTATCGACAAATACACTATTAAAAATATTCCTAACCCAACATCCTGCTAATGGCAGCCATCTTATTTTTTTAATCGGCGTACCTATGGTATTTTCATAAAATGCTAATTTCCTATAATTTAATAGACCTACAGACGTGTTTTAATAGTGTATTTATCGATAAAAATAAGTTTATAATATGCCCTTAAAGTATTGGTAACCGTTCTCCCAACACACTGTATGTGTAGGTATAAGTCACCTACTCTCCGATACTTTATGCATTAATTAAACCAGACAGATCAAAGATTTCTTAGGAACACAAACCTATTAATTTTCTTCGTTTATCTAAAGGATTTGAGAAAAATCACCAAAGTTTTCTTTTAAACTGAAAAGATAAAGTAGGTATTCTTACGCGTATTTTTTCACCGTGTGGTCCTTGTACGGTTACACTAAACTAGGTCAGGTAAACGTAAAGTGGGAACTCCTTTTTCAAGGTCTCTGCGGGCGAAGTTCCAAGAAACTGGTTTTCTAAAGAAATTCTTGCTACATACAAACATTTTCTTTTTAAATATTAACATGTAATGTGAGTTTGCTATTTACAATTTCGTTACACTAAGGTACTTTGACTATATTAGATGGGATTTAATTTTGCAAATAAGAAAAAAGTTTATATATCCTTGTATAAATACAATGTTCTTCGAAATCATAACTAGGCGAGTAGAAATTTTGATTACTAGAACTTTTTCCACAATTTTAGAATGTAATTTTATTTTGGCTATTTTATATTTATTGGTTATATTTTATAAGTAAAGCTATTAAAATAACAATGGGTATGTCAATATGTTAGATATTTACCTAGTTTATACAATTACATTGTTTATACAACGACGCATTGGCAAAGGCAATTACTTATAATGTATAACCAATTACTTAAGTTAAACGGACCCTTGGGTAAAAAGCATTTATATCCAGCCCACTATTACCTAGTCTAGACATGTAATTATACTCCTGTTTATCCTACTTAGAGACACCAGTACTTAGGGTGCGTGAAATGGCCAGTTATTCTAAAGCCGTTCATATAGATCATAGGTAACATAACTAATCCTATTACTATAACTCAAAGATAGAATCTTATTCGCGATGTTCATCACGGGCCTTACAATCATAATCTACGTGGATACAGGCACATGTATCGTTAATATGGGGAGGGTAGGGTTCACCGAACATATTAAATCGTTAAGTGTTTTGATAAACACAGACATGGGGGGATCGCGATGATGCGATTTACAGTTGGGAATTTGGTAAATCATCCTCGATGGGGAAGCACGTACTCTGATTTGAAATGTGAGGTACCCTTATCTAGCATGAAACGAGATTACATTCAGGTATTGTTAAATAGTTTCTAGTTTTTAGGAGCCGTAAAATATTGGTTGTTTGTTAAACAAGATTAAACCTCAATTTATGAAGGTATGAATAATATTTAGTTTTCAATTAAGTGTTCGTGTATAAAGTAGAAATGAAAATAAAGGGTGACTTATCCGCGTCTGTAGTTATTGATAAAATTAATATTAGATTCTAAAAATCTTTTTAAAAGTCTTTAGCGTAAAGTTTTTTTTTTATTATTCTAAACGAGAATAAAAGTGTTAAAATTGCGGCAGAACGACACACTACCTTTTTACCCGTGAAAAGATTTCAGATAGGCCAACAAAAAATATTCAATCGCAATATTCATGACTCCTCGATTGTATTCGTGATTTGAATGCAAATTGAAGGAATCTCATTTGAACTGAAAATTATATTGAAGTTGTTTCGCAAACAACGCGGAGCGTTAGGTAATTTAATTAAATGTGTGAACACTGATTATCGTTAGAAGTTTACATAAAATTAGGCCGTTTTAATGTGCGTTTCGATATTCTAATGATGAGTCCAAAGCGTCGTTGCAACAGACGGGAGATCCCAAATGTACGGCTTCGCTTCCAAATTAGCTATCAGGCTGGGCGACGACAAAGAGCTGAGGGCTTATCGGGCGGATTTAGATGAACTGAACCCTTGGCGACTATACAAAATAATAGCTGGCTCGATAGCGTCATTGTTTGAGCATGAAATTAAAATTGAACGGGGTTCACACGTGCGCACCGTTGAGATAAGGGGTTGTACTGGCCTGCAATCGATTCGCGACTACCGATGTTTGTCCGTGTACGTTGATTTACTTTAGGGGTTTGCTCTTTTCTTTATTTGATCTAACAACTAGGTACTCTTACGCTTTTGTTCAGTTTATTATTGAAGTATTGTTTGTTAAGTTCGGATTTACCAATGAGTAAATAGATAAACCGAGGGCAGTTTGTATGCATTGTTTACATTTTCTCATTTATAATGTTCTCTGGTATTTTTCAGTATTTATTTTGTGTAAATATTAGTTTAAAGATGCAGTGCAGTAATAATGAAGGTTTACGGCTTATTATCCCGGGAGGATTATATTTACCTGCATTGTTTATTCATGCGCTTATTTCACAACTATACTCAATCGGTTTAGGTAATAAATTAACGTAAACAATGTTGAGATTCATTTTATTTATACTACAAACTTTTCTTCGAAGTATTACAGTTGAATAAATTACATCATTAGGAAGCCATGTTAATATTATTTGCATTTAATAAACGACGGGGTATTCCTACAATTACTAGAATAGAATAATATTCTATTCTAGTAGAATAGTATTCTATTCTATTCTAGTAGAATAGTATTCTATTCTATTCTAGAAATTTAAGAATAGAATCAAATATTTATTTAATGTTATTACAGGTAATATTATAAACAGCTGGTAGTGTACATGTCAGTGATCTCTGTAACATACCTAAAGGATGTGCATTATTGGTATAGGCTGTACAATAATATCGAATTAACAAAAGAAGTATTTCTAAAATTAACTAAATACTTACCACAAGAAACAAAATATTAGTCTGCAAAGAACAAAATTAAATTAAATAAGCACAAGACGTATTATTTGAAATTAAGTATAGATAAATAAGGTAACAATAAAACTTGTTAAGTACATTTATCATACAAATAGTCGTTAAGCGTAGCAACATTAATTTCTCAGCTAAAACACTTTGAGCCTTCTTTTGAATAGGTTGTAATTTAAATATTTTATTAGTTTTAGTATCATATTGTAAACAATTGGTGCCATAATTTTAGTTCATAATCATCAACGTAGATTAAGAAGCTTGTTCTGGTAATTAACAGCTTCAATGTTCAATTGCTAATCTTTAGGCGCCGGCATTGTAACATTTCTTTTTCTGTCTGGGTCTCGGTATGAGCTATTTACTCAATCCGTTGTGAAAAATTGGCTAGTCAGCAAGTGGTAGCGTAGCGGCCTAGGGTGCGCCAGACACACGTCAGTCGGACTCTTTCGTGCATCCCTTTTTTAATATTTTCTCCCAAGAGCTACGGTAGTCTAGTTTTATTTGGTAATTGCAACTATGAAAGACTGTTAGGTACCTATGTATATGGTAATATAAGTCTGTGAATGACAATAACTGATACTTAGTAGTGGTATTCTTCTCCTTAATATGTTATTAGGTTAACTTTTTTGGTCCAAATATTTATTCTCAAAAATATTTCACGATACAATTTTTAGTCATAACATAGACACTATAATATTAAAGTTTCTATGTTTTTGACATTTATATAATTATGATATGGTCAAAATAAAAAATAATAGTATTAGTAATGATTTTTTAAATTATGCAGACAGGTTTTAATGGATAGGTATAGTTTACGAGTTACTCTTAGGAGTAGCTCCAACAGACACGCGGTATTTAAAATAAAATAATTCATGTAGTGCTTCCGCATGTTCATTACAATGTTATAGCTATACAAGCCGCAAACAGCAATCATAATCCTGCTTAAACAAGCTATTGTGTGCATATCAAATCAATTTACAAACAAAGCGTTGTTGTCTGAATAACGTGTCTATCCTGGAATTAGATCTATTAGGGGGATTTGGCAGTCTAGCTAAACGCATTATGATACATATATTCGATTTACCTATTAACTGGGTGCATGCAGTCCATGTTGGTGCAATTTAATTTATCGATACAGCGAGTATTGTGTGCTTTGCAACTGTTGGTGCTTCGTACGGCCCGTTCCCGAGTTTCAGACGGTATTTGTTCTCCTCTTTGGATATTAGATAGCTGATTTAATTAATTGAATTTTGATATATATCCAGATCTATGAATATACAATTAAGCGACCTCACTATCGCATTAGGTTATAAGGACAAACCTGTAATGATAGTTGTAACGAGGATGGAAAAAATAAATAAACAATTAATTTATGTATGTAGGTATGTATGTTTGTTTCTTAACAATTTTTGTATTTCAAATATTAGAAAATGACATTTGATTATAAAATGCGAATTAAGTTAAGGTTAAGATTGGGCTGTTGTTGGTCTTAATACAAATGATCATTATCAATAACTATATTTATAAAATCATTGTTTTAATACAAAATACTACGCGACATACACTACAAGAACCCTATGTGTAACGAACCAATAATAAACTATTTCATTTTATTATGAAACATACTTGGCTCTTATATACGTAAGCTTACTGTCATAGCGGTTTAAAAAAACAACTCTGCAAGGGGCAGACTCATAATGAAGCCGCTTACATCATCCCTAGTTAACAATTTTATTTTCCTTGGAGGTAGCTAATCCATTACCATTTACACGTGTTCGAGTATTTATTAATTAAAACACATTAAATTAAAACGAGCCTTAAACCTTTAACGAAAAGGTTGAAAATTCAATGATAGCTAGTGAAGAAAAAAATAAAATTAAAGGGTAAAACCGAACACAAATCATGAACTGTTTATGCAAATCCTCGCTCGGAGCAACAGGATTACACGGGAGCATCTGTGTCTACACTCAGTAATGAGATTAGTGACACCAAGTAGAGCCTGAACTGTGCCGCTTAATGGTTTACGTTGAAATACCTAGAAATTATCTAGTGTTTATGCTAACACTAGAGAATGAGTTTACAACGGGTAAATACATTTTACCGTTGTATAGAGCTCTTGGACAAGATGATTTAATGTTTATTAAATTTATAGTATCTATAAAATATTAAGAAAAATAAATAAAAATTAAACTAATGTAAAACTGAGTGAAACTAAAGCGGAAAAAAAATTATATCATACTAGCTGTTTGCCGCGGCTCAATCCGCGTGGATGTCGGTTATCGCGGCAAAAAGTAGCCTATGTCCTTTCTCAGGCTATCTGTGTACCAAATTTCATCATCATTTAAATCGGTTCAGTATTTTCGGCGTGAAAGCGCAATAGACAAACAGACAGATAGATTTGCTTTCGCATTTATAATATTAGTAAGGATTATGCCCCCATATCACATGAGAGGGAATGTAGTTGGAACTTAGAGAAAAAATAAGTAAACTATAGAGTGCGCATATCGAGTATGAACTAACTGTGGGCAATAGTATGAAACAGACCGCGCTTTCTTATTTAAACTATCTCAAAAACGCAATATCACCTGAATAGTATCGGAACCACCGATATTTTCCTATAAACGTCTGTCGTCGCATCGGAAGATCACTTAAATAAGTAAACGAGCGTAGTATTTAAAGCTAAAACGCTTGGCACAACGGGCTACTAGCGATGCGCGCACTCTATACTTATCTATATACTAGCTGTCCCCCGCGACTTTGTTCGCGTGTTTTAGTTTCAACGGTTTTTCATTTTTGCAACATTTTTCATTTATGCTCCGCTCCTATTGGTCGTAGCGTGATGTTATATAGCCTATAGCCTTCCTCAATAAACTATCCAATACAATAAGATTTTTTCAATTCGAACCAGTAGTTCCTGAGATTAGCGCGTTCAAACAAACAAACAAACAAACTCTTCAGCTTTATAATATTAGTATAGATACTCTAAGATTTGGAACAATTAGACTGCATGGATAGCCGAGTGGTATAGGTCACCACGCCAATTACCTCTGTGCGCGACGTGCCGTGGGTTCATGGGACAAGCATTTGTGTGACCCACAAATGCTTGTTCCAAGTCTGGGTAGAACACCCAGTAAGTTTATTATGAAGATGATAATTATATCAAATTATATTTCCTTATTTTACGAATTACTGTATGTAGATAATCTAGTTGATTTGGGATTGTGTTTTTTTAATTCTTGACGAACGAACGAACGACATGAGAATGTTTATGTTTGTTTGCATCCATTGTTACAAGAAAGCTTTTAAAAAGTTTATAGCAGTACTCTTTAAAAAAATTGAGTATGATTAAAAAAAATCATTCTTGTACTTTTAAGTTTTAGCCAATAGTATCCTTAAAAATGTTTTGCAGGTACCCCGCACCATTCTTCATTCTTCATTCAAATCACATGCACAAAGAATTGTGCATGTGATTTGAATGTTTGTGAAACCCCCCGCGACACAAGGATTAAATTCCTTAGTGCGGGAGACGTTTAAAGAAAAAAAAATGTTACCCCTTTTATTACATTTTAATTACAACTGCTAGCTTTATCTTTTTTAATTTAGTTTGAGAATATAACAATACCATTATAATTAAGTTTATATATGTTTGTATGTTTAGGTTAACCTAAATTCAATCTTTTATATCGGTAAAGTTTTCGATATTATCGATACCAAAGTTTGAGCTTCCTACATTTAAACTTTAAATTGACTTTGTCAGTATGTCTGTTCCGTGGTATCAATTAACCAATACAGATGTCGAAAGAGAAGCAATAAAACGTTACAGAATTGCTAACAACTTTGTTTATAACCAAAATACATTTAATTTTACAATTGTAATTTGTTTTATGAGTTTTCCTGATATAAAATCCCTGTTGCTAAGCCATCGATATTTAATAGGATATCGATAAAACTTTCCGAAATTCTAATATCCATTCAACGTATTGTTGGTATACACGTTACAGACAGCAGCTTGTATTGGGAATGCATCAATTTAATGAAACAGAATTGCTTCCGTGGGGTAGGTAATAGGTACAAAGCACGGAAAATTTCTTGGAGTTTCCCCTGATAATCATCAATAAGTATGTACCACATGTATGTTGGTAAAATGATGTAGGAATGACACGGAAATTTATTCTAATTAATCTGATATCTCCGTTTTTATTTACATTATTCTTTTTTTATTAGTAAATCTGAATTTTATCAAAATTTTAGAATACCTTTATTCTAGGACAAATTTTAAAATCTTTCCGCTATATTGTAAGAACAATTAAATTCACCTACGCATAAAACGTCTCATATATTTATTTCAATTTGTGTCTTTACCGCTACTAAAAGTTTTATAACACTAAACATAATGGATATGTAAAGTAAAACAGCATAGCTTGCAATAGAAAAGTGTTTTAAAAGGAGTCTTTGTAAAGTACTGTGTATAGCGTTTAGTTCTGACAAGTGTGTCTATGATAAATTTCCCCGAACATATTTATCTTCCTATCTATTGCCCATATCCACTATTGTCTTATGAAATTTGCTTATATACGATGTATAAAGTTCCCTGACCCTCAGTGCTGCTTATATCCAACCGTCTTGTATATACAAGACGTACGTGTGGAGCTCCCAAAACAATACGCTATTTATATCAATGGGCTCGCATGTAAACAGCCCATAACCACAGACACCGCACTAACACTATGAAAACTAGCCCATTCCAGGATTTTTATTAAAACAAATAAATTATATAAGGGGAGCCAAAGATGATAATGCACGATATGTAAATTGAATGGACCGACGAAAAACTACCGCCTTAAGAAACTAGGAGATTTTTATCTACCTATACAATTTATTATTTTTGCTTGAGTACATTTTCTTATTTTCTGGTAAAATTGAGTACGGTAACTCTATATGTGTATTTTGTACGTTAGAGGTATTACTTGACATCATTATTTTTATATTCAAATATTGGATTTTATGTCGGTGAATATTCGTGCTCAAAATAATTTTCACGAGCATGAAATATTTGAGGAATATCGGTTTGCCCATTATTCTCGTGGATACAGTATGTAGGTATTACAATGTAATAGGCTTCACAAATGTCAGTAGAGCAAGTTATGAATTATGCTTACAATGAATTACGAAATTTAAAACGTTTCAGTCTTTTCGAAATACTTCAATTCATAAACATGGCTTCCAAATACCTTTTGTTTTTGCGGGGCTCAAATTCCAATTCAAAGGCCTTCAAATGGCACCCGGCCTTGTGGGGATTTATAAGACCGGGTAGTGTGATACTTTTAACTTACTAGAACCGCCCCGTTGGTCCCCATCAGCACATTAAGAAGAGCTTCTGTTGCTTCTTAAAGAATAATCCAGAAGCACTTCGTGCAGCGCCTATTAAAGCACATTCCTGGGAAGACTGTAAAGGGGTCTTTCCTGATCCTCGCTATGTGCAGCAAATATATTCAATAAAATTTTAAATATATTAAGTTCCAAAATTCAACCACTCATATATTATTATGTTATAGGCGATTACCGAATGACCCCAAATTAACTCCCCCTAAGACCTATCGCAGCACTTGTTACACTTGTAAGCAACACATTTGTAACAACATCAGTATCTAATGTGTTATGTATGGTATTACAGATAAAAGGTAATTTTTCAGTATGCAGACAAATACCTAAATGTGTCATGTATCGAACGCTTTCTATAGCAGACACGAGACAGACATATCTCCATGCCAAAAATATTTTAGAGCTATCACAACAAGCGGATGAACAAAGCAATAAAACGGTAACGATTGATACAGGAGGTACGTGGAACGCAGTCATTAGTCACACGCTATTTAGCAGTTAACGCTAGCTCACGCAGTTTTATCAATGCGACATTTATATTGTGTTAATCGTGTTTGGATATTGAACCCGACCGTTGGGGTAGGATGGGTTGCCAGTTATGGTTGGGACTACCCCTATTTAGGCGATTTTGCCGTTAACGAATATGGTCGGCGGATTTTATCGAGTATTTTACAACCTTTTTTTTACCTCGGAATGTATGTACGGGTATGTATTTATGTTTCTTTACGTCAAATCTTGCAAGCTTAATTAGAAACACTACTGGACAACCAATTCAGACAGATGAAAGAAAATGAAAGGAGATCAAGTTCTCGAATTTTTAAGTATACATACCCAATGTACCTAGTTCCCTGGACAGCTTTCTCTTAGCTAGAGAAGACGGTAGAGTATACCAGACTCTTATTGGCTACACATACCAGAGTTATTCTCCTTTACTTATTACCAGGGACTATGCAGGAACGCATTTCAAAATTACCGCAATCCCTGGCACCCAATATCAAATATTATATCGTATCCTAAACTATCAAAATTTTAAGTTAAGTAAAAAATTATAGTATTTATCTCTATAGTTATATATATTCTATATTATACTGGTAAAGCCAGTAATTGACGTCGAAAACTACGTGCTACAATTTTAAATCATTTTAAAATATTATTCCTTTAAATGTGGCAACATTGTACGAATATCATTGGATGTACGAATGGATGGCGTGGCGCTGATAGCTAGTGTTGCAATTATTTATCGGAAACTTTTACTGGTTTGCGGTAAGTCGTTATACTAATAGTAACAAGGATGAAAGTTTTGGTTGTTCCAAATGAGTTCATGAAATTGAAATATTCGTGTATATATTTTACAGTAAACAGGTATAATATCCAAAAAAATGTTTTGAAATAATTGCCCTAATGATAGGTTTGCCATTGATATTTATGAAAATAAGTTATTGTTTCCGGTATTTTACTTTAAAAGTAACAAAGTAGTTGAAATAGTAACGTATTTTATCTATTTATTTTTCTTTGAGACATTCGCGTACCTTTATAGCTATCGAACATTGCAATAAAACTCTTCAATTCAGTGAAGCAAAATTACATGATCGAACTAAATCATTTGTAGGAACACGAACTATCTACCTTCAGTATATCACGGCCGAACATTTTCCCACTAAGGCAAGTGACACACATAAATCTGCAGGTTTTCACCGCACAACTCCGAGTCGCGTTAAGTACACACAATATGAGCGGCCGAGCCATATTTAATCGTTATCAAGCGAACGCGCAGACCTCGTATTCATCGCTCGATGATTTACTCACGGCTTATCCTACCTCAGTAACTGACTTATGGAGGAGCGCAGTCGATGAGTTCGGTGTGAATACATCTTTAATTTAATTTTAGTGTGTTTTTTTGCTTCAAGTATAATTTTATTAGGCACTTAATTAGGTATATAGACATGTTTAGAGGTAGTGCAGTTTTGTATCGGATTTTAATGTATTTTTAGGCTCCAGTTTTTTGCTAGTCATAGGTACCTTATAATTGACCCATATCCTAAAAAACCTTATGTATTTATAAAACATTGGTTTTTAGAACTAATTTAGGACATCCAGTTTTTTACCGGCAAATGTTTGAAAGAAATGCTAAGAAAGCTCTATAATACAGTAAAACTCTTTTTTATGAAAGATCGACCCACGAAAATTCAAGGGAAAACTCATTGTTTACCGTAACATCAGTGTAAGCGTATCCGCACCGGTCACTAGCCAAAAACAGCTGACAGTTACCCATAGATATCGGCACTGACTCTGACGTCACGACGTCATGATCTCCCCCGGCTAAAACCGCTCGGACGGGCCGCAGCATTATCTTTGATAAGTCGACTGTCAAAATTTAATCTACATACAACGTGAAGCCACGAATGTGCACCGAACCATACGAATACGAAATGATTTTGCGCATAGGATTTGTTTTATTTTCAGAGACAGGGGTGCGCTCAGCCGCGGCGTCGATAATGGAACCTACCCATTGTTGGTGTTCTGAAAAGCGCCAACTGCCGTATGGACATCAAGCGATTAGAGCTCTTATTGTCTTTGTGGAAATGTGTAAGCGTTTTACAAAAAACCTTTTTTTGGAAAAACGTTTGAATTTTTAGTTTTGCGTTGATCGAAACTTAATTCAAGTTTGACATTCTTTTTGCTGTTATCTAACTCATGGAAAAGTTTCTCATATTTTTAAAGTTCCATGCAATTTTTGTGACTGATGATAATGATGACACTAGATCTACTCAAAAAGGAACATGACAAAAATTTATAAATGTTTTAAGTACTGCTGTAACCGCAAAGTAATTCCATTAACGTAAATCCACTTCGTAATTCTAGTAAGCCTACTTTAAATCAGCCAGCCAGCGCAGTACGGTCACCCTCGACGTATCGCGCGCCAACTATGCAAAAAGCTGCTCCCGGCATTGATTCCGATGATGTCCGCGGTTGCAGACAGGGTCATTATCATTATCGTGGCGCGCGGAATCCATTAATCACGTTGGTATTCCTGAACCGTGCTTCATCACCCCCCCTCCTCATGCACCCCGCGGTACCCCAAGTACCTGGACGCACTCGTGCATTCACCCTTCTCTTATCAGTTTTGATGTAGCGGCGACAGGACGGAACTCTACATACTAAAGGAAATGACGTTGATTTTTTAGATTTATTGTTATAATTTTGTTTAGCTATTCTCTACACAAGACTCCATTAAATAAATAAATAATATTACAAATTGATGGAGTAGTTATATTATATTTATTTTGTTACCTGAACTTTTCAAAAGCTCATTTTGTGATAATATTTCAGCTCGTACATCGTCTTTCTCTATCTGCCGATAAATTCACTGCATCCATAAGGTCAACACATACTTGAGAATTATGCGGATGTGCGTCTGCCACCCCTTACGGAAGTAGTCGTTATATTAGAATATTATTTGTTTATTAATATTGGGGAGCTTGAGTCCCTGAGGCGACGTCTACGAAGCTCCAAGTACCCCCCTGAACTGTTTGCTATCTGTCTATTCCACTAATGCGTTGTAACAGGGCATTGATATTCTGCATACAATCCCGTTCATTCGATTCGCGATGAGCCCAGTTATTAAATCAGATGGATAAACAGACACCTGTGTTCCTAGATGGATTTGCATACGCACACATTCACGTCGTACCGTCATTTGCATAATTACAATAGCATATGAAAACGTATTTGTGATTTGTCACAAAAATGCATCAGTAATTATAAGTGTCGTGTATGACGATGGTATTTCGATGTTTTTCCATTTCCCTATTAATTTTCTGATGTGCTGCGTAGGGTGGAACCGCCAATTACTTAGTACTTTAATTTGTGGTATTATAAATTCCTTTTTGTGCTATTTATATTCCTTGTTCCCTGATAATAAAAACGCAATTTAAGTAAATTGTTTTAGGGCAGTTTTAACCTGCGGTTTGTGTTGACATACTTTCTTTTTTTGTGGCTTTGATTTAATTGATATTTTAGTAAACTCTACCAATTTCTTTAGTCACGATAACGAACCACAATATTGATGGAAATAGGTACCTATTATGTTTGCTTTGGTAATTTATAATTGACATGGAGCCTTCATGGTCTGTATAATTAGACGAGTTTATAGCTGCCCTATTAAATAAATACGTATGATCATTCGGTCAATTTACTAGATATAAACACTAAGATATTATTATTTTCGACCTCCATATTAGATTTATTAAAAGTTTTTGATCACATTGTTCAGCTCCTGAATCATTTATTGAACCTTTATTGTAATTAAAAAAATAAGTAGATATTATATTCTAATCATATCAATATATCAATTGACATAGAGTGACAGATAAACAGACAGGACACGTGTGTAACTTATATAAGATGTGTGTTTTTCTATTGGCGATTGGATTCATAAAGTATATACTGAAAATGGAATGATTTCAACATTTATCCCTGTATATTATACAAGGTGAGTTTTTTGTCGGTGAACAAACGAAAACTATGACCTCAAATCTCAAACTATGAAAAATGGAATTTTAATACAGTAGCCGTAAGAGTTTTACGGCTACTGTATTTAAATTCCATTTTTTTTCATTTGTTTTTTGAGTTTTTTATACCAATCGTTTTCGTAATCGAATCGAATCGAATCGTTCGTACAACGAGAAAAAAATCAGCTTGTATATTGTATTTATATCCTGTGGATTGCAAAGCAATACACGTGTCTTATATCATACATAGTCTATACTATAAGAGACACCAATAATACGCCCGTATATTATTAGCCGGTAATAGCCAGAGACGTCGTAATTGAGTCGAACCAATCTGATATGGCCATTACATTATAGTGATTTACGCGTTTATAATACTATCGTCCAGTATCGTGCGTGGATTGGTTCGTGGCATCACTATTGTGGTAAAGACAATATTCATAGAACGAGTAAACGATCCATTAGAATTATGTAGGTCTATAAATAAATATAGTATTTATTTTTGTATACAATCAGAAAGCGATTGTATTTTATTGTCCATTAATACAAAATTTGGGTTAAACATCATTCAATGAAACAAAATAATATTTTAGCTTTTAAGCTTTTCTATGTATTTTTTTATATATTTGTTTGTTTTTCTTTTATACGTGGGGAACAAACTGAGCACTTGGTGGTGATTTGTGGCCTTTTTTAAAACGTTTACCAAGGCATTGCAAAATCTTAAAAAGATGAGTAAGGACTCTCCATTATTTTTTACTGATATATATAAAAATGAATCCCGATCAGCAGCTAGTTTACAATAATAATTCCTAGATTCTAATTCCTCTGATTCCTAAATTAATGTACGTAAAATAATATTATCTCACGAGTTGATTTCGTTCAGACAACCTTCCAATGAACCAATTTACTGAGTAACGATAAACCCAGACAGTATTAAATATTAATAGTTCAGTTTATTTTCTGCGAGGTACTTTCACACTATTTAATTTATATTACTTCTTAATTCTGTATAATTTCAATTTCATTTTACTTCAATTCATCGAAGAAATTTAGTTTGCATATTAAATACGACGGAGTATGACCTATTGAGTTTTATTTAGTTAAATGAAGAATGAATTAATTACCCTCAGTGAATATTATGTCAACTATAACTCTAGGGTAGTGTGTTTTAGTTGGACAAATGCAAAATAAATGGTGACTCCAAATACTTAAAATAATAATGGCTTTTACTCGCTGTCCAATGCTATAGAAAAAAAAAACGTATAATGGGTATAATTTCTTGGGGTTCCAGATTCATCAAAATCGGTTCACAGGTTTCAAAGAAAGTAAGTTTCTGTAAGATGGAAAACAGAGAGGCACTAGACAGAGTTAAGTTTCATATTATACCTAATATTTTTTAAACAATATTTAAGGTCTTATTGACCATGTAAAACTAAAAGTAATCAAAATATAGAACCAAATTAATTCGAGTTTTTAAAATAATTTCGTGAGTTAACTACCCTTTTGGGAGTCTGCTAAAATTGGTTTTATTTAAACCCTTTGCTTAACTTACCCATATCTGCATACGACTTAATTAAAAATTCAGTAACCGTACTAATATGGGTTATAACTGACTTTCATATTAGTATCTGTTGCAAATGTTTGGGGCTGTCATTTGGTCGTATCATGAATAAATTATTTCTAAGGAGCGTCACTAAAAGATAGCTTCAGAAGAGAGATCGTTATTATTTTTGTTTGAGTAAAACAGCGTCTATTTAATATTAGTTAAAAGAATTATGAAGAGAATTAAATTAGTTAACAAAAACAAGCGTAAAAACATTAGATTATAATATATGCGCATAAAATTAAAAAAATTCTGTCATACTAGTTTAAATTCATATAGACGTACATTATAGGGTAGCTATTTAACTTGATCCATATTTAATATTAGATATAGCATTAGCCTAATACATGTTCAAATAGACAATTCCTCTCTGACAAATAAAGGGATCTATTTACCTATACATTTCAGTGGTAATTATTGTTGATTCTAAAGCCATGGATACACATTTTTCTGAAAGGGCGAAGGCTGATAACATCGTTTGTTGGGGGTGTATTATGACGATCGGTCGAGGGAGAATCGATACGGGCATGAATATTTGAACGCATATCGTGCTGTCCATACTTTTGTCGCGCTGAACTATCGGCTAATTGAAATAGTTTTGTTTAGCAGTGACCCCTTGAAATACGCTTATAATATGGCTTTGAATAGTGACTCACTCTTTTGTTTTTTTTGTTGTTAAATCAGAAATTCATTCATTAAAAATCTTTAAAAACTTATAATCATAATATTGATTTATACAATTGGAGATTGATAATAATTAAAATGACAAAGTTTTTTTAATAATCTGACATTTTGGGCGACTACCGAAGGAAAATAAGTAAAGATCAGAAAAAAAACATAGGTATCTGATATAAAATGTAAATTAATTACTTACCTACCCTGCGTACGACGTGAAGTTAGAACAATAATTTATCGAATTTTAATATTTTAAATAATATTTTCTGAGTTCACAAACAAAAGAAGTGTCTCGCATCGTTTACGCACGCGGCAGTAAATTACGTAACAATTCGAATGGAAAATGAAATGCCTGCTTCCGAACCATTAAGCAATTTGAATTTAACACTCGTCCCTTCATTTTCCTATTACCGCAGAAATTGCGCGATTTACTCACAAGCCCTTAGAAGTGTAACAACTGAACGCGAAACCTATTAGGGCCGTTACAAGTAAGTATTACTTGCAGAATTACCAACGCTTTCCTTTGCGTACTAAACGCAATTCTTGTTGGAAAATAAAAATTGTTTTTAATAGACGTAGTTCTTCTTGGAATCAAAATACGTGCTAAAAATCAAACGTAACATTTAATGTCAACTGTATGTTTATCTTAATCTACAGACGAAATAATTTCGTGTACCTAAACTTCCAAAACCGTTCACGAAACGGTTTGCGTCAAAGAGAAATGGAGTGATCGATGTGGAATAAATCAACAGAGAACAAATTAAATACGTGTGGAGAGCAATTAATAGAGCTGTGAATGTGAGCCAATCCGATGCTTTTTATCGGAACTTCTACGAGGAAATGAAAAAAAATACGTAAAAGAAATCAACGATATAATGCGCCGAACCGTTGCCGCTTGAACACGCTCAACGCAGATGTTATATTTTTACTCTTTGATTTTATTTTCACAAATTGCGAGGGGAGTGTGAATTTAATTTATTCATTCACTCTTTCTTACTTTTAAAATATAAAACAATTTCTTCAATCTCTATCTATGGGGATTAGTGTGTTGGGAATCTTTGTCACAAAAGTTTATAGTTTTTCAATTAATTTGATAAATATTTTTATTATTTTAAAATTTTAATATCACGAATTGGTTACTATGTCATTGTTATTATATCATTTATGGAATACTTATTTTAGATTTGTTGTTCTTTGGAATTTAATTCAAAACTACTTGTCTTAGCTACGGGCTCGATAAGCAGTAGTAATATATATTGGCACTTAGTGGAAGGAACTCATTGAAGGTTCGCGCTGGAGTCTAGGCGGATTAGTATTCTGCGCCTCGACAAGAAGGGGTGGAGAGATCAACTTGCATTTTTTAATCAAACACATCGCTATCCGTCAATGGGACGCGCCACTGACTAAAACAAAGCGATAAATTAAGGCAGGAAACGGGAGGCGAACGCTCGCCGCTCGTATTGAAAGATTTACTTCCTCTGTTTAATTGCAATAACGGCTAGGCACGTTGGTATCGTATTTTTCTTTTTACACTCCGCCTCTTATTGCCTTCGGGCCGTTAAATAAATTTATGACGCCCGACAAAGTTCAGCCCACCTCGGCAGCCTCACCGGCCTGAAATTAGGTGGAAATGTATAACAGAAATAAAAAGCTCGGTCTCAGGTGCGTTGTTCTCGGCGGCTGGCTAGTGGGATTAGCTCTTGACTCGCGCTTAAATGGCTCGGCCGCTCATAAAAGTTTCTTAACGCTCATAGTTTTGGGCTACCTTCCCGTTGACTAAAATTTCCCTCTCTGAAAAGTTTGCCGGCCGCTAGTTTCGTTTCACATTACGTGAGCCTATCTGCTTTGGGATTTTATTATTGTGGCCGAGTTTAGACGCGCTGGACACAAAACTTTGTTATTTACATGTAAGTATGCACTCACAACTTTACTATAGTATCATTGTTCTACAGAAAAATTAAATCAGGGAATTCAATTACAACGTATTATAATAAACAAAAGTAAAATTCGGAAACTCACATTAGCGCCCGGCTCCTTTAAAACCTCCGATGTAATCTGAAACAAGGAACAAACACGCCTAAATAACAATAAAATTGTAATAAAAACTTTGTGCACGCAACCGAAATTGTGGAAAATTGACCAAATTATTATTTACGGTTGGAAATTAAAACAAGGCATTATAGAAGATTACTTTCCCCCCTCTTTAGAACAACTCGCGTTTGTGCTGTTACGGACGTGACTAACATGTTGTCTTTATAAATATAAATTTAGGAGCCTTGCAATTACGTTCATTTCTTAGCTCCCTTAAGTGTATAAGTTTCACCCTTATTACCGTTGTATTGAATCGAGTTTACCGGATCAAACTGATTTATTACGAAAACTGTGACGTTCTATCAAAAATATAAGGATGAAACGTCATTGTATGAATACGGAACAACTCGATATAAGGTCAAAGATTATGCGAAAAAAGTGATAAACATGAACAAGTGTTTTCGGTACAAAGAGCCACATCAAAAGTAAATTTCTACGTTTGTTTGGTTTGCGACCGCAGCTTAAAACGTTAGCTCGATCTAAACCTCGTCCCAGCTAACTTTATGAGGCCCATATCAATACAAACAGTTATCAAAGAGCAACTATACTTTACAATGCAAAGGAGTCTAGATTACTATTTTATTAAGAATACATAAAATATCTTTAATTCTTAAAACCTGTATATTTTGCATTCCACATTAGAAATTATCTAAATTTAATTTATAAGATAAACAAATACTATTTAAACTACATTGTGGTAATATTATTTTAGTATTGATTTTTTTTTTGAGTATCCGCGTGTGTGTCCGTTATCGCGGCAAAAAGTAGCCTATGTCCTTTCTAAACATTGAAACTTACTTCATATCAAGTTTCATTAAAATTAGTTCAGCGGACAAAAAGACAGACAGAGTAACGTTCGCATTTATAATATTAAATATAAATTAATATAAATTATTTAGCTCATTCCTGTGATGGCCTCACAAATTATTATTATTCTTATAATCGGTTTGAGTTCCTAAGAGATTCTCACTCCCGGACTGGGAGTTAAGGATCATCTAAGATCTTTGAGTTAAAGGTACCAATGCATTCCACAAAATTGTAGACAAGTCTTTTGCTGTTGAAGCTGCATGTTTGTGGAATGCATTATCCGCAACTAACAATACGTCGGGAGCAAACTTTACGTAAATTTTAAAAAGCCTATGACATTTTTTTATTATTATTTTATTCGGTAACATGTAGCCTTTTATGTATATTTATTTACAAATAAGTATATATTTTATTTTTAGTACACTTTTGTTGTTATCCTGTTTTATTTTATTCATATTTTTTATTATTTCACTATTTTCTTGGTTTCTGGTTGCTAGGAAGAAATTGCCATGTGCAATAAGGCCGCCTATATAGTACGCCTTACTACTGCAGTTTTGATTAATTTGCCTGTTTTTGTTTACAATCAAGAAATAAATAAGTAAATATATTTTTCTACAAAATCCTGTCTAAATAAAGAACATAACGTAATTCGTCGTCGAATTATGTTTCAAAATTACCTAATTCGTCGCCGGGCAGGGTTGAAATTAACATTTTGTTGTGGCATTTTATTCTCGTGTAGAAAGTTAGAGTGTTCGGACGTCCGGAACTTTTGCTAATGTCAGAATAATGTTGGCGGGTACAGGTCGGCCCTTGGTAATGGAACGGCGAACTTTTTATTTATATTGTATTGTACTTTGGTTTATATGGTACCTATAAGGTAGAGTAGTGCGAGCTCTATTAAAGTTTCCCCCGAGAGTCATCAGTGTAAAAGGAATTAATGTATACGGGAATTCGTAATTAAATATATTGGACCCTTTCACATACAAAATAGGAGGTCGCTGTTGTTTGTTCGTAAGAATAATTATTTATGTGATGTGGCTGTGGAGGTTTTTAAATCAAATTAAATGTTTTATTGGAGAACGAAGGTATGATAAAAGGTTTACTCAGACTGAGAACCATATTCAATTCATTTTGCACGCAAATTATTAGAGTGAAGATTTAAAAATAATTATGCGCTAAATGCATTATTGTATTTAGCACGTATTGTTAGTTTTTTAATCATAAATCGTACCTAAAAATAATTTTGTTTGTATAATTAAGATAAAACGAGTTTATGTTATTCATAATTCACAGGAAAGAACAGTTTAACTTCAACTAGTTACGAAACACAATGAAGTCTATTTGTTTAAATACTACAAATCTCATTTACAATAAATAAAATAAATTTAACATTCATTTAAATTTACTTTATTTATCGCGAACGAGACTCGTAGTAACGTTTATTCATGATAATAAAACAGTATTAATTATTATAATTGACTGTTTAGTAACACAAACTTTATACCAGAGTCGAATAACACGTACCCAACTATTTACCAGATAATCTGTTTAAACCTAGTTCGGCTGTAATAAATAAAACAACAAACATATCTGGCTGGAAATATAACAGAATAAAACCTATTTACAGTTTTGTTATGTGATTTCGCAAACTGGTTATGTCTGAGAAGAGATGGTTGGAGATAGGAGAGAACACCAAGAATCCTGAACACTCGTTAACTGAGTTGTCCCATGTCGGCGTCGTGTCGTGGACGTGGCCAAACAAAATGTAATTTTCTCCCCGAAGCGCCCTCTTACGTGACCCGAGAAAGATATAACGCTTTTATTAAATTATTTCTGCTTTTATAAGTAACTGTTACGGACATTTCTGAAAAAATAACGACTCCAAAGGCTAAAGAGATTATGGCGACGGCTAACAATTTACCTAATGCTCGTAACACCTGCTGTGGTCCGAGATTTTAAAAGCACTTTACGTTGTTCACAGTGTACATTAATTTGTTTAAGGGTACGTAGGGTATTTAATGAAGATAATTCCGGGTAATATCGCTTTCACGTACTCCCTTACGATAACGTGTTTTGTGGGGCTTTCTGTGGTTATAAATAGAATTTATTTTTGTTCTTTGTAATGCTTAGAATGCTTTTATTAAACCTTTTCTGATATTTTAATTGCTTAATTTGTTTGTTCCATTTACATTAATTTAAAAAAGGAAATGTTCCCTTTAAACGCAGTGCGCTACTAAACTTTTCCCGCTTCAGTATATATAACTTTTTACAGTGAAAATCAATTCGAATCACTCACTATTTAAAACTACTTGCATCCACGATAGGCAATTGTGTAAGTTTACCTCAAAATCTTATAGATAAGTGTATGCCGCGGAAATACACAAACTCCTTATCGAACTTCCGACATTATGAAATAAACGTCCGATTTTATTTATGAACGGAAGAGGGCGCGATGCGAGATTGCGCATCCGATTACAACACCCCAATGTAGGTAACAGATATTTCGCACAAAACTGCGCTAAATTATCATTTGGTACCGATTTGTTTTACTTGTGCCCCATTGAGCGCACCTCGTTCACCGGCCGTGATTCAATTAAAGCTCTTTGTAGGTACATCGCTGTAAAAGTTATACACATTTAAACGTTGTGACGGGTTTTTACGAATATAACAGTGATTAAATATCAAATAGTTTGGATTGACACTAGATAAACTGTTAATAACGAATAAAATCATGCTGACATTTTTGGTATTTGAAATGGAAAATTTTAGCAATGCTGGATTTTCACATCATCGCTCACTTCGACCATTTGCATTGATTACCTAAATAAACTTTGACATTTATGTTTTAATACAACATTTAGGATTTTTGGAAATATTGCCGTTAACTTTAGGGATCAAATTCTTTTTTAACCCTTTATTATTAAAGACGTATATTTGTTTCAAAATTGTCTACTACCTACCTAATTAGAGAAGATTAGACTTTTCAACCTTATACTTACATAAAACTAAACTTAAAAGTCCGGTCCTCCACAATCCGTTTTTAACCGACTTTTCACTCACACACAAGTATTTTTTTTATTTGTTAGACAAAAAAGTAAATGCTACAAATAATAAATTGTGAGAACAACGATTACCGCCAACTTACTTTACGATCCGTTAATGTTGAAAGAACCAGACAATACTAAAGAATTTTCTCGACTTACAAAAGATAGATGACTTAAGTAAGCGAAAGAACTTGAAGTTTTACTTTAAGACATAAAGGCTTTGCAGTTAGCAAGTCTGGAAATAGCTTATAACTTGTTCATTATCTTCCTAATAAATTGACAGATTTGAGTCAAGTCTACATATTTGTAGCGTAACTACAAAATTAGTTTCACGAGATAAATACTGCTTTACTAAAATAAAAAAAAATATATCAAAACAAAATCACAAATTTTACAGAAAAATAATTTTATTTTTCATAAAAAAATGTTTTTTTTTATTTTTATTATTTTCATTATCCTAATTTCTTAAGCCAGCTCAAACAATTTAGACAGCACTGTAATATGGAATCATTCGTACGGATTAACTAAGAATTAATTAAACTCGTTCCTTTTAATCTGTGACGTAATTTTCATCAACGCATTTTGCCAAGAAGGCCGTCTTAAACGGTTGTGTCTTGGACCGTAGCCCTGCCTCGTAGCCCGCTTCTACAATCAGAGCTTATGCATAAATTTGAATTTTCAATTAAGGATACTTTGAAGAAAATTTTATTAGACATAAAGTGAACTTTTGGTCTCTTAAGACGAAATACGTATTAACGAACAAGAATGGCGTGGAGATGTATGTATAATTATGCTAAATAATTCAACAAATAAAATTTGCTGAAATGAACCTAATATAAAAATATATATTATCTACTAATACAAAGCTAAGACGTAAAAAACATTTTGTTTTACATAAAAAGCCATTTATCCTATTTCCGGACTCCCCTCAGGATAATAAAATATTAAGAGGCGTATTCGTTTTGTATCAACGTTTTAATACATCCGGTACATTACATCTGTTTTATCTCCATCTAAGTACTTCGTTAAACTTGTAAAAAAAGTATTTTAAAATTCATGAGCGCGTGACTTCTAAAATGGTTGCACAAACATATTTTATCATACAGCGAACATATTATTTTTATACAGCAGTACGTAATCGACCAAATATTCGTTAGTGTTTTCTTTAAAAAGATGAAAGCGGCTGTATTTTTCAGTTTGAAGTAATACATATAATTTCTATTTAAACCAGATTTGATAGATTTTCACTGTGTAGCAGCTTTAATTACCGTAATACAAAAATATTAAACTTATTTACTAAGTGTTTTTTATTTATTAAATTTTTATTGGTTATTTTTCTTCTGCCTAGCCTTTTCCTGAATTCAGTTCAATACTGTATTTTACAAGGAGCTATCTGCATATCTGACCTCTAAAACTTATTTTACTGGGTAACTCAGTATTCTAAAGTAAGACTGGTTTCTGGTTTCATTGGTTATTAAGTTACAATAATTTTGCGCATTTTATTTCCAAAATGTTATAGAAAAACGAATAAAAACTCGTTGAGTAAAAAGTAAAATCAAAGAATTTTTATATAGGGCAATTCCACACCCGCCGCTGTGCAGATCCAGGGTGCACCCCAAAATGTCTGAAAGGCGTTTGCGCGATATCTTAAATGAGTTTCGTTATCTCCGACATAAGAAAATAGGATTAATAGTTACTGAGGATGGTGAATTAAAAAAGATAAACTTCAATGTTAATAGTAAGAAAATACCTTGAATAATATAAATTATTATTTACAAAAAGCTACATAGTCCTTGTATCTGTAATGCAGATATATTATGCTCAAATTAAATCGCTGCTTGTAATTACGTTCGCTTTAATAAATAAGCTGAAAACTCTGCAATTGTCATACTATCAAGATCAGACGGCATTAAAACACCCACGTATCGTGGTCGCAATAATACTGATGCAAAATTCAACATTCATGACTTCGAGCGGTCAACAGTGGCGTTCGAAAACTTGGAACATCGAGGCTTTATGCAAAAGGACCTAAGTCTATAAAGCGACCATAAAGGGCCCGCGTACAAAGAATGCAAAGTGAGCTTCGCCGTAAACTGAGCTAACCTCTCCGCGGTGTCCTTTACGATAGATTTATATTCATGACACTATCTCCAACGCGTAAAATTTCGGGCAATGGCGATCCAGAAGCAGGCATATGTAATTTTGTTTGAATAAGTAAAGAGGGGTAAGAAACTAAGGACAAAGGCTATTTGATCTTTTCCGTCTCCGCTCGAGTACGAATAAATAAAATCGCCTGCGGACTGGTTTATGTGATATTTCATAAATGGATTTCGAAGGATAGTGTGTTATGGGATTATTGATTCTCCCCAGACACCGTCGATGTCTGAAGTACGTTGGTACATTATCTTGGCGGTCTCATGAGATAACCTAATATATCTCGTATCCGGGGAAGTATGCCTATGCGGCCATATTTACCGAGAACTCCAACAAAACTGTTTAATATGTTTATGGAACAAGTTAAGACTGCATGGTGGTATTAGTCTTATGGCTAATATAAAAAACTAGCTACTAATAGAAAAAAATAATATGAAGACAATATTTAAATCATCATGAAATCATAATATTAAAAAAATATACCTACTTAAAATTAAAAAAAGTATGATCTTATTACATTGCTTTATTTACGAGTAAGCACTTTAAAAAATTAACGTCATTCTACATTGCAAGTCGCGTTCATGAAGCAACTATTTTGAAAAGCAATTTCGTCTAGTTTTACGAGTAGTTAGTTCTATTCATTTAATAGTAAGCGCATTCGACCTCTAAAACTTACACCAACAAGCAGTTAATCATTCAACATCCACGACGTCCACAACTACATAACATTTTATTGCTCAGACGTCTGTGAAAAAAAGGAAAACAATTCAACGTAAACGTTGAGACTGGATTTAATTCGGACAGTGTTTTCATAAATATTTATATGTCAGTGAGGGCTGAAAATATGTTTAAGAATCTACAATAGCTTCCCGCTCCGGGCGGCGTGTGACAGCTACTCCGAAACATACGGAGCTCCGGAAATAAAAAAAATACACGTACACACACGGAGCACTTAAAATAAAACCTTACAACGAACTGTAAGCAGCGGTTTATCTTGATGTAATATTTTCCCATTTTGTTCTTCAGCTTTGTACTTCACTGTTTGCAGGCACATATACTTTAGCGATGTTTATTTTCATCTCTCGGATTATTTTTAGGCTATCATACTTGTTGACTATAAGGAGCTCTATTCCTTTAAAACAAAGACATAAAAAAGAGTTACCGCAGTTATTTGTCATCTTTAATTCTTGGTTTTTATTACTGAGGAAAAATATCGAAGGGGAGTAATAGTAAAGTGAGAAAGCCATAAAACGGATTTAATTAGAGATGCAACGCTAATCTCTATTCGAGCCGACCCGACTTGGAAACGGAAAATTTTATGGCAACAAAAAATGTTAATTCATGTCGCAGATAATAAAATTTTACTGTTGATGAAGAACTTGGATGGAATTAGGTACTTAAATAAACATACCTATGTCTTTTACATATTTAAGAGGTATATTAGCGGCTTTTTCGGATTTTAATGAGAAAAGTCGGTAGAAAAAGTCGTAAAAGCAGCTATAGAAAGGGTTTCGTTTCGCTTTTGTTATCTGAAATAATCCGTTGGCTTAATGAATTTTCTTACGGTTTATGTACATGGTTTTGATACTTAGATTACTTTGGATGTCATATTTATCTTAGCCTCGACTCCACTTGCCAACTTAGGGATACGTATCAAATACGATATTCATACGATAAAATTCAAATAAACTTTATTTTGCTCTGTGAAATTTTATAAATGTAGCATGGAGAGAGCACATGTTTCAATTTATAAGTTTTTATTTTACATAATATTTTCCACGTTTTCAGTTAATGTTTTTGTTTTATAATCATCTTCTCCAAGGCCTCATCTCGTATAGAGATGAAAGTTCTTTATAATATAAGATTGTTTTTTAATTGTAGTGTCTTAGAATTTCAAGCAACTTGAAGTGTCCATTACGAATTGTTGATATATAAAGCAGTATAATGATGTATATGTTTTTACTAAATATGCAATAATAATATTTACGTATGATTTAGTTAACCGCCGCTTAGCATTATCCTATTAACCGCTGGATTAAATTTTGTTATTCACAACAACAGCGAAAATGAGAGCCGACCACAATTTACGCGGTGCAAATGAAAATCTTCGCCAAAATGGTAAACCATTAATTTGGGAATCATTTTTAGATCGAAATGAAATTTGTATTGCAGGTACTGATAGAAATTTTCATTGTTTATGTTCAAAACAAATGAATCAGGTAAGTATCTACTGTCATTTGTCATAAAATAAATATAAGAAACTGGAAAAGTGCGAGTCTGACTCGCACACCGAGAGTGCAGTACAAATTTAATGGTTAATTCTGATAAAACAAACTGTACCGTGCTGTTAAAGTAAAAATGTTCTCTCATGCATTAATGTATGAACAAATCAAATTTTCAATGGTAAATATAAGTTTGTATTCACAAAAAAAAAAAAAATTATATTACAAAACTACAAATTAACAGTTTACAGATACCTTTTTTGCTTTTCTTGTGACGTTAGACCTAGCATCATAACGAATTTCGTGATTCAAGGTCAACGGGACGTACCCTATATAGTTTTGAGTTTCTCTAAAAAGTATGGCAAAAGAAAAATTAACGACATAGAAGCTTGAATTTTCTAAAATTATTACTTTCTATTGGTTACTGAACCTGATAGTGGGTGGACAGTGATGATAAAGAAAGGCCAGACAAAATGCCATAAAATGGGTTCTAAACGAAAAACAAGTGAAAGTCAGACAGTAATAAAACACTTTACGATTCGCCGTTTTCGCCCAAACAAATTAGCGTCTAAGTTCACGTTTATGGTTTAGATATAAAAAAGTCAAAAGTAAATAAAACTTACTTTTATATCTGTGGAACTTCTAAACATGTTTATGTAATAATTATTTATATAATTATCTTGATTAGTTAGAAAAACATATTCAAGGGCACTTCAGTTAAATTATATAAAGATAATTTAATTTCTTGTTTGAAATATTTCGCGCAATATATATTTTAAATTTTATTTCAGCAAATCTATTAAAAAAAATTAAGCTAGGTTATTCTAATAATTCGTGTATAATTCTACTTATGACTATATTGTTAATGAGCAATGTTCTTAATTCCCATAACATGAGAGCTTTGTTAACCATGACTATGTATGTATATTATGCATTGCCTCTCACACGTCAGAATTCATATTTCAAGATAAACAATTTAACACTAAATACATAACACACTAATGAACTCCCTAAAGTCTTAATAACATTGAGGCATCCTTTGTATAATATAACCGACACATATATATTCTAACATTCCCTTCATTATTGTATACGTGTGTGTAAATGCTGAAGCTCATAATTAGAGTAAAAGCGTCGCTATACCGGTGTGGGGCAGGCACCTCAAAGAACACTTACAATAGGTAATGTACTTAACGCGCGGTAGTGCCTAGTATCGTCATTACTTTGAGTCGTCATACAGAACAAGGGAGGCGTGGAGACGTTAGTTGTGATTTGTGTGTGACTGAAATGATGTTTGTATGGAACGGTGTGGTTTTCCTAATATTCTGTTTTGTTATGTCAATTATCAGGTTAGCTTTGTGTTAATACTATTTTTTTTAATTAAATCGAATTATTTTCATGTCAAGAACATTTTTTTTTATTTCGTTACAATATAAAAGTAATGGTTCAGTAGAAAAGTGCAAAAATAAAAAGTGAAGTCCACAAACCCCAAAATTCCCAGCTGGAATATCGTCTCCACGCATCGAAACGGGTAGCGCCCCTGGCAAGATAAAGTACATTTAGATAAATGGAAGAGAGGCACAACCTTCAGCCGGGTGGGCACTCGGGCTAAACGACAGTCTTAATTTTCCCAAAGTAATAATTAAGAGTGAAGGTTCGTGGGGGCCAACAAACTCTTGCCGAGAAAACTGGCGCTAAATTTTTAAACAAGCCTTAAGTACAAAGTCCGATACGTTCAAAGTTAATTATATTAATAAATAAAATGTTAACGATGCTAGAAGGCGTAGTTTTAGAAGGTTTCATGTTTTATTGCTTCTACGCTTATAAAATGTTAATGCACTTTTTATGCTGATCGAATAAAAACAATAAAATAACTTATTATGAGCTAGACATAAAGACAGAACTGTCTTTAAAATAAACAAAGATTGTAAATGAAAAAAAAACAATAGAACTAAAATAAAATATACAAAATCCCATTTTAATGTTAAACGATTAAAAATTATAAAACACAGTGCTTTTTCTTGTTCAATTAAAAGTAAAAATAATAACTATCTCGCATTTAAAATATACACGTTTTGTACACGTTTACAGAAAAATAAATTGTGTGTTGTATTGGTTTGCGAATAAATACTGGCACAAAAAATAATTGAATAACAATATCAGGAAAGCTTACTCCATTGTTTAAAAAATGTAACGGAATTTCGATTCAATTCTGCAATTAAAAAGTTAAAGCTATTGATAACTGTTTTTTTTTATTTTATTTTAAAGGCCATTCAGTAACAAGTACTTTCTTTAAAATGTAAATGAAATTTGTATTTTCGCAGAATAACAATACAAGTGTCCGAAAAACGAAGTGTTTTTAATAGAGTCAAGAGTCCCACTTTTCACGGCTGCGCTTTTCAAGTACTGAACCCATCTCACCATGCTCACCTTAATACATTTTAGTAGTGATTTACAGTGTTTTATACAGTATTAATTATTTAATTTGTCAATGTTTTTATTATCTCTGACCAACCAAACGTTAGAAGTATGAACTTGGAATATTTTGTAAGTGTAAGCGGGACTAACACTGTTATTATAACGAACAAAACAAAAGAACTTATAATGAGCTTAAAAGTGGCGAACACCCAAATTATTCCGTTAAAATTTGTCCATATTAAACTGAAGAATTAAATAGAAGTTGAGGGACAGTCCTTCGCTTCAGGTAAAATAAATTGGTCGTCGGTCCCATCCAACTTAATTACTAATTCATTGCAGACTGAAACTTTTGTAAAACAACTGTTCCCGGCAAAATATTTCCATCTACTTACTACCCATCGTAACTGAGTTGTTTATAAACAGTTTTATTTAAAAGCATATTTAATTTTGGGCTTTGAAAAGACCAAAATATAGTCTGGATGTTTTATCCAGTTTTTCATCAAACAAAATGGTCGGACTGGCATAATTTACATCATTTAGATTATTATTGCGTTATCTTTTATTTTTTTGTACACTGTTATTGGAACGAAGTTCCTTATTATAATGCTTTCTGAGGGGTACGCAAATGTTAAACATTGAAATAAAACTATTTTCAACGGGGTTTTATTTAGTTAAAACTAAACCCAAGAGCAGCGCTGCAAGACCTCAAGACATAGTGAGTTCATATTGCGTAGGTCGGAATAAAAATAATAAATTAAAATATGAAGGTGGAACGAGCAACATCTACTGTCAAGACGAACGACCTCAGTCTTCCCGTAACCATGACATCAGCAAAGGCGTTGAAACGTCGTCTAAAATCTAAATAAACCGCGTCAAAATTAGTTTAAAAATAGTTTAATTTGCCTTTTGTTTTATTTGTTTTTAATGATTATAGTTTTTCCTTGTTTAATGGTTGCTTGGAAGAAATTGACGGTGTGCATTGTGCAATAAGCCCATTTTGTACTTACTAATTCTCTATACCACATTCTTTATTAGCCCTCCTACTAACCCTATTTATTAGCTTGTATGTGAGCAATAAAATAATAAATGAATTAATGGTTATTCGTGTAGATATTTTTTTTAATCTTGTGTTTTAGAGTGCTTGTTGTTTACTTAGCTCCATAGTTGAAGACTTCAAAGAGGCTAATCAAAAAATAACCATATATTAAAAAACAACCGTCGACACAAAAAGGAGAAGAGAACTTATTTGTAGCATCGAAATAAAATAAATTGTAAATACAAGTACTACATAGCTAAAACGAATCTGAAATGTAATTTGTAATTTCTTAGTTGTATAAATTCGAGCCCTAAATGGGTTAATTATATTAACCCCGGTATCATTGCTTGAATGAAACGGTTAATATCTTTAGATATTTTTTGCTTTTACTTCTGTCTAATTAAGTTAGTGATTGAAGATAGGAGAGTTTCTCGTAAAGGGGAGCTCGCAAGTAATGCAAAGGCTGGGACAGAGATCATAATAATTTTACTTTACACTTGAGCTAGCCCGCCCCTTACTTGTTGAATTTCAAAGCAGTCATATTAATTTTCTAATAAGTCAAGGTAAAATTTAATTTTATAGAATCATTTCATAGACTTATAAATTCAATTTCGACGTTATTTTAACGTCTATCTATTTAATTAGGAAGGTCTTAATGTCTTATTTTATTTAAGGTCTTATTTTCAGAATACATTTCTTTATTATTTACTATTGACAGAGCAGAGTCAGATTTTGAAAAGAAAGAGATAATTAGATTTAAAATATAATAAACAAAAGAATAAACAAAATAATTTATTGAAAATACATCTAAATACCTTTAACCAAACCTAGTTTAGAAAGACCGTATCCACATTAAGTTGTATTACTATGGAGCGATGAGACATTACTTAGAACACCTACTTAAAGTTCTATCGATTTATGTTTGTAGTATTGGTACATAGTGTAAGCGTGTGAGTAATAAGTGTGCTTGATCCTTTATCCTCTAGACTTCGAATTATTGGCAAAGGAGCTCTGAATATTTACACTGAATGCCTAAAGATGTTTCTAATTTAATACAGGGCATGACCTTACGTAAAGGTCAGGTCATTTGTTAACCTGTGATTGTCCCACTGCAAGACAAATAACTCTCCTTATACATAAAAGGAACATACATTGAATAATAATGTTAATTAGTGGTATAAAAGCTAACCTTAGAAAAACTAACAATGGTACTGGACTGGATTAGAAACTGTAACATTGGACATGTCAATGTAAGACTCTCTTTTCTCTTATTTGATTCCATAAAAATCAACTTAATTAGAAACAACGAGATTTAATTAAGTATTCAATAAGAATAAATATACCTAAAGTAAACAGAATCCAATATAAACCGGGCCGAGACAAATTAATAATTAATAAAACTATCAGTATATTGAATTTGAATGGATTTAATCAGGCGTTGGATATGACCAAATGAACCGTGGTTTGGACTGCGTTTATTAAATAAGTTTGCTTTGAACCAATCCAAATGAGTAATTACCATTCGTTTGGTTAGATGTACCAACTGTGTGTATTGTTGATTTGACTGAATATTATAATGAGAAATAATTTTTGATTATAATTATTAATTACTACTTTCATTTCAATGAAATAATATTACAAATTACGGATATTTTAAAGAGGAATAGAATAAGGTACCTATGTCAAAAAAACTCCACCATGTAACCAATTCCCGTAGGAAATATTGTCACATTCCCAGTTATTTATAAATAGCTGAACCCCAAAAATCCTTTCTACTTGATTAAATAATATGACTCTTTGATCCAAAAATGAGTCTGCCCAAATCACGATACTCAATTCAGCGGACCGGACCGGCTCAAATAGGCATTGCGTGTATCGAAGGACTTCCAATAAGGGACGGCGATGCTTTCCAATACGATACGAGTATATTAATCTGCTACTAATGTGGTGTTCCTTGCCCTCTGGCAGCGACCGGCGACCGAACTAAACTCAGTTATATTGATGACGTCACTTTGTCTACGTCCACTGCCCATTTCGTCTGTGTAAGTTTAACGTGTTGTTGCGAATGGATGCGACCTTTTCAAATGACTAGGACTTCGCTCGTTTAATTCTACGGAAATTCGAATGTAATTTGGGGTGGGGATAATTTACATGGTTTAATTTGTGTAGTCTGAGTGGTTTGTTTAGTTTCGCCGGCGTACTTAATAGTTTTAGGGTGATGTAGGTATTAAGGGTGGTTCTAATATATGTTGGCCCTTTTTATAAGAATTTTAGATATTTACATATATGGTTTTACATGATCTGCTACTGTTCGTAAGGAAAAGTATACTTAAGTTTTCTTCAACTTCAACATCAGAGCATTCAGCAGTGTTTTCAGCGCGTCGTAATTCTATAATCTTTTTAGCGAATAATCAAAATGCAGTAGACAATAAGGTAGCCGATACTACTAACGAACAACCAATTTCCATAACACACGCATTTACCGAATTATACGGGGCCTTACGTCAACTGGCCCGAAAATCTCAACTTCTATTGACAGAACACTCGAAAACAGTTCATCAAGAGAGGTTCGAAATTTGAATTAACATCTTGATACACTAGCCGGTGTCATGCACCTCAGTAATGGGGATGGAGACAATTAACCATGGCAACCCAGGCCTATTAAAGAGGTGCATGTGTGCGTGACTAATTCACTGCTGGCTGTATCAGGCTGAATGACACGTGTGTTTATAATGTTGTTGTAGCGGTGAAAAAAAAAACATTTGAGTTACAAACTTTGGGGTCGTAAGTTTGCAATTTATTCGCGTGGAAAAGAGTAGGACTTGATTAAGTAGCTTCTGTTTGTGGAATAGACTGCTTTTCAGTTTTATTAACACTTTAAAGTGGGATTTCTTAGTGCCACTTATGAAAAAAAAAACTGTTTATAGATAAAGATTTTTTTTTTTATTATTTGTAAATACCATTTATAGATTTGATTACTTGAATTTAACACTTTCGAATGTTTTTACTTACTGTAGCTTTAAACCTACATACTAAATACTAGTTACTTACTAAATACTAGTATTTTCGTTACTTTTGCCGATGTTTTTATAATTATTCAGCATTTCGGGGAGGAGACAAACCCAACAAATCAAAAATCCATTATATCGGTCAACCCGTTCTTGAGTTCCAAATGGTGTAACTAACACGACTTCGTTTTATATACAAAATTAGTAACATAACTGCTCACAAATTGTACCTACGTATAAATATGAAATATTATTTGAAGTAGCTACATTGTCCCAACGGCATATCACAAAAAAATACACAATACGAACGACCACGGAGAGTAACACACAAAATCCGAGCTAACCACAGATTAAAATAAAACTCCTACGCACAACAGCAGCTATATTCAAATTGTTCCACTTCGCTTGGTTTAACCTCAAAGCGGCATACGTTTTCATAACGTTTCGAAAAGCTTTTTATCTGAGTGCAAAGCCGTCGATAATGATGGCCACAACTAGAGCTGCCACACTTTCATTAAGTTTCTAGTCTACAAACGTCGTATTAAATCCGCAACCCCAAAGCCGTGTGAAGAGTCCAGAAGATTATTTCGTGAACAAGTGACAGGGACAAAGAATATCGTACATCCCCACACTTGATCCTATTTATCATGCACGGGACTTATTAAAGCGACCAACACGCGCGTTGTTGTTCCACAGTAAAACTTTAAAAGTAGATGAAATACTTGGAGTCGACAGAGTTTTATAAATATAATATGTTATATATAATTCATGACGTTCCGCATTGAGCTCATACTAAGTAATGTGCAGTTATTAGGTATAAAATAATTTATTCATAAAATAATTAAAGAATATTAATGGCGGCAAGTAAAAACTAATTTGTTAACTATAAAAGCAAACTTAAACGCAGCATGAGCAAACAAAACGGTAAAAAAATATTGGCCCACATGCGATAATTACATTAGGTAAGCACACAGTGCGTGCAAACATTATTTTAGCTACAATGTAGAGCGGTGCAACAAACAATACGAGTTCGACTCGATGCCCTCCAACGTCCAACAGATTGGCGTTCTATTCATATGTAGATTGCAACAAAAAATCCAATAAACAAGACACAGAGCACTCACATCTCCCCTCCCATCATTATTGAAAAGAATGTTAACAGTGCACCCGGCTTATCCCGGGGTCGTTTTACCAAAAGAGTTAGACTAACGAATGGTCGCCCTACACCGGCATGAGTGACTCTCTCGTTACGCTTGACACTTCAATTCGGATTAAATTCAGTTACGAATTTAAATCGGCAATAGTGTTTGTGCGGCAGATTGTTGAACCAGATATGATTTTATGTTGCTTTCGTTACCTTTGACTTAGATACGCTTTAATTTAAAAAGGGAAGCTTATTTATCCGAATTAATAGTTACAGCTGACGTATAATCATGCCCTACACTGCCCTCGGCTTTAAAAGGGTATTAAAACTTATAAATTATGTTTTCATTTTGAACGCTATGCTTCTGATTTTTTACGGCAGCGGACGCGACAGACTTTCATTTAAAAGTATTTTTTTTATTATATGCGATAGACAGTTCCGTATTTTTATTTTCATGATAGAATTAATACGCAACCTTTTCCAAAGTATTTTTCAAAGTAAAAGCCATTGATCTTAAAATTCGGAAACACAAAACTTATCAACACGCTGAATATTGTTGATAACTTTTCTGTTTTCTATTTTGTTATATATATTTTTTTTAATTTAAAAACAATTTTATTGAATTATTTATAGATGTGATTATACCTGTAGGTATATGGCGACAAAACAACTTGTAGTGGTATTCCAAGTATTCACATATTAGCTGATGCCCGGCTACAATTTTTCCACTTCCATGCCACTTAGCACAACTTCAGAGAGGTGGATTCATATCGCCGCAACGGATGCGTTTGTTTTGTTCAAATTTATTTTATCAAGTAAACGTTGGTATTCCGCTCAGTGGGCCGGACCTAATATGCAGTAATGCGGCAAAGTACTACCCTCTGCACCTACCGCTACTGAGGCGGCCGACTAATGAGTGAAGTTATTCGCTTAATTATTTTTGTGCAGATTTTAACGGTTTGTTAACCTTTAAATGTGCGCTTTCGTTTGTTGAACCGCTTAATTCGATACAAGAATTTATATTGGAGGGTCTGTATCTGCAAGCGTAATCCCTTGGCTAAAGTTGGAAACTACCATCAAGAGTGGTAAAATAACACGTTTCCATTATATTTATTTGTTTATTTTTCAAGAATGTTAATTAACCAAAATTTAAACATGACATCGTATAAATACATCTAAATAAAAGAAATATAAAAAGTGTCACTAAATCGAATGTTGTTTATGCGAACAACTAAAACATCAAACGATTCCATCTCAAAAATGTAAACAGAACGATTAAAACAACATCGTCGTCAGGAAAAATAAACATTTCATATTGATCGCAAAATAATTGATCCCTTTTAACGCAACCCTCAACCCTTCCGCCACAGAATCCATTCCATTTAGTTTTTTGAAAAACCGCATTAGGAAAAAATGAATGTTCGCGAATGAAAGGGCAATAATAACAAAGTGCAGTACAAATTGCAGAATCACGCGTCGCGTACCATTTCATTCTCCGGCGAGAGCAGTGATTAATCGCGTTTTCATTAGTGTCGCATCCAAAATGACATAGTTATGAATCGCCAGTTCAATCAACTCGGTTTCAATAACAATTTTTCATTCTCGACACACTAATTAAGTGCTTTTCATAAATATTCTGGCGAAATCACATAACGTTCCAAACCATATTGAACTTTATCAGCTAAGTTGTACGTTTGAAATTTTCTTTCGCAAACTTTTATAATGGCAGACTTGAAAGCGACATCCTTAGTAACAAGTGTAAAATATTTTCCCCAATCGTTGTACCTGGCGCCCCCTAGGGATATTTCAAGGGTGAATAAGCTCGCATAATGGCAAAGGGTACAATATTTTAAATTTCAATCGCTGCGAGCGGTCCGGCGTCTCCCTGGGCGGCGTAGAACAAAGATTTCACCCGGTGACTTGTGCTAAGTGTTATAATAAGTTATTACATCAGGAAATTATTCGAAATATCGAAGTTTATATATATTTTTATAGACAAATACTAATTTTATATTCCAGAAATATCGTTACCGTTCATTTATTTTGAACTTGTAAATGTTTTCGAACTTTTCGGAGAAACTTGATCTTTAATCTACGGCTTTTATATATTAAGATCAAAGTCTTTGATTTAATATTAATCATTCTCATGAACCGTTTAGCTGTTTAATCTGACATTGATTCCCCTTCATTAACTACACGTGTTTATTTGAAAGCATACTTTGAAATGTAAACAAAGTTAACGCACCGATCGCTTTAGAGTGCAATTATAATTTGAATTAACTTTTTAACTCGTGTAATTTAAAAAAAGTGCTTTCAAAGAGATGTCAGCAAAAAGTATTATACAAGTAAATTTTTAAGGCACGGTATTAAATCGCTTGTAAAAGGTGAGTAATAAATATTAACTGCGACAAACGCAAGCAATCCATCCATGTTTCGCTCTCATTTCGCAGCACCCCTCAGTCCGTTTTTTCGGCGAGATTAATTTTCTGAATCGTTATCAGCGCCTTACGATTGGCACAAATTTGTTACACTAGAGTTCACCTTTTCAGTAAAATTGCAAATTTTATGCGGAGCGATAGATAAAGTACCTATAATCATTATTATAACTCATAAATTTGATTGAAATTCGGTCACATTTCGAACGACTCTTATCGCGTGGTTGCAGTCGACTTGAAAAATACCTCGCCCCTAAATTCGTGATTTGAGAGACGTCGAGTCAACGCTTCCGATCGATTTGCGTTTAGTGCTACAATGAACGTGTTTAATATCGACATTTGCATAACAAATTTCGAAAATGTGACAATTTTCTTAGATTAGGAGAGCGGATTTTCTGAAGAAGTTATCAAGAGAGTTGACTCGCTCAACTGTTAGCTGTAATTGTAAAGTAATCCTACTGTTATCTAAATCAGAAAATTTTGCTAATGGTAGTTTTTTTATTGGTCCACAATTTGTATAAAAAGTACCTAAACAAGGTTTTAGATTTTACACAGTGTTTCTGTAAATTATTAAAAAAACCGAAAGTTTGGCCAAAAAAAGTGTCGAAAAAATTTTGGAAAGAAAATTTTCATAAAAAAATTGAGGAGTGTTATATTTTGAAGTATACATTTGAATAATTTAATGTCAAAAATATTTAACAACTGTTCTAATGCATCAGCATCGAATAGCTTTTTTTAATAGTTTTTTTAGAAACGTATCCCGCACGAAGAAATTTTTATCATTGTATCGCTGGGGGTTTTGTAATCACATGCACCAAGAAACCCTAGACTTATAAGAAGCATTTTTAGTTCACACAAATGCTTGTCCCATGCGGGGATTGAACCCTCAGCAAATCACGCATGGTAATTGGCGTGGTGACCTATACCGCTCGGCTATCCATGCAGTTATTTGTATATACTGTCTATACTTGTCAGTACCCAACAAGATTCCTCTAACCAAGAGTCACTATCGTTCAGTAAGCGAATGTTAATCAAAGCTCAAATGGTTCATTAAACTTTTATAGTTTTCATTCAGTAGGTACTTGGGCACTGGATTTATGTGATACCGTAAACGTAGCCTTTGAAGGCTTTTAATTATTTTTTAACGTTTTCATCATTATAACTGAAGATTAAAGAAACAATAAACTTAATATAGACTTGGATATGAGGTTATAATACCGGTCTGTAATTGAATTACGGTTGAACAGAGGTCTTTCCTCACAACGAAAAGGAATAAGAAATTATCTCCACAATTGCTCACTTACAGGCAGACATATAAAAAAATCGCTTCTTATATTCCTTCTTTCTTTATGATGTTTTAGTTAGTAGACTGCTCGGATAGCCGAGTGGTACCTATAGGTTAGTACGCTAATTACCACTGTGTGCGACGTGCCGCGGGTTCGATCCTTGCATGCGACAAGCATTTGAGTTTCTATAGTTGCTTGTTCCAAGTCTGGGTGTACTTTGTCTATGTGAATTAAGTGTTTGCGCAGTTATTAATTTCAATAGAGTGGGCGTCGTTCTTAAAAAAAGGAAGCTAAAGGTGATTGTTGTACGTTGACTTGTTGATTATACATATATAACTATACCTAGATGATACTTTGATCTACAGTATTTACAGAGCTTAGTGTTCAAGGTTTAAGAAAAACAAATTGCTAATCACCTTTTGAGACCATTTAAACCACAAATGAGGTTTTAATGTGAGTAACTTAATAACAATGTAGATCTGTCTAACCCTTTTAGTCACTCAATCGAGATGACAACAGAATTATATGTGCCCTTGTAACTATACAAGCATGACGGTTTGATAAAACTATCCATATTTTTTAAACCTAATACATATTTACTCAATCGTCTACAGATTGACACAATTTATCATTATCACTCTCACCTTTAGATTTCAATTTCTTGATGGATTTAAAATACACTATTTTTCGGAGCTTGAACAAACATAAACTGATGGTAAAACCCCACTTAACAAGGACCTAGTTGGAAAATAACAAAGAAACAATAAAAATAATAAAATAATGTACCTAAATTGGGCAATTCAGTAGAAATATAAGGTCAGTATTTTCTTTATATACAGACATCTTATCTATTTTAAAATTATAACAAAAAGACAAAAATAATTTTAAGTTGTTATTTTATTTTATTTGTTTTAGTCTAGAAATAATTTAAGCAAAACATCCGGAAATAATAATATGTACACTACCATTAACCAGGCAACAATGTCTATACAGCAAACACAAGATAAGTCAATTAAAACTTTTCTTTACACGTCCTCACTACAATGCTTTCAGACGTAATGTTATCACTTTAGATATTTCTCTTTGTCAATTAGAGATCTCTATTATATTCACGAATGTCTTAAACGAGATAGAAGGGTTCGGTATAGCCCCAAGGGTTGTGGGGCGACGGTGATACCTTTAATGTATCCACTTGCGAAACAATACCTAAATTGGATTGTAAAAGAAAAAATGGTATGTGAATATGTGATCAACGTTTAAATTCTGAAAAAATATTGAATCCTAAACCCATTCAATTTATCGCAAATAATGAAATACAATGTCTTTGTTATTTGCTATTCAAGTTGTAGTAGTATTGTAAAAATAAAACGAATAAATGTGAAAATATAAGTAACTTATGGTCTCGGTATTTACAACATTATTTTAAATCATTTAGTTTTCTTTTGTTTGCATTTGTTATTCATACGTGTACAAATAAAAGTACTTGTAAGAGTTAAGACTCTTGTAAATAAACAAATCCATTTCTTTTACACAGAATAAATAAAACTCTCTTTTTCGCAATTTTCTTTTCAAACGGTTATTCATAATACTTTATAATATTGTGAAAATTATAACTAGATTCGTATAAGCTAAATCCAAATTCATCTCAATTAGCAGTTGAATCAATAAGCATTTGCATGCAAATACGTTTTGATAGAAACCAACGTGCAACTGAAATGAGAGTGCTATTAAAAATGCACCCTCCATAACTTACTTTACCGACAGCTTTGATAATTAGGCAGCTTTAACCGCTTTCGCATATTAAATATATATACAAGTACACTTATGTGTATGTACGTGATATCAGCTCATTTATTCACCAGACTGAGGGCTGATGTGATCGACTTTTAATAGTTAAAGTTCTGTTATCAATGACTAATGTTTAATAATAATTAGCTCGCTGTTGCGATTCGCAGAATTTATATCTTAACATTTCATTTTTCAACTTTTGATATCTTCTATTTATGATAAATTCGACTTTAGAATTGAAGATTTATTTTATAATGATTATTTAAAAATATCAACATAAAATCATAAATAGGATTACATTAAAGACTTATCCGAAATATTTTTTATAGAATTATAGAAGAAGAATAATAAAAACAAATGTAAAAAAATATATTTAATATTTACTGAATTATTTTATAATTTAAGCACAGAAGCAAAGCAAGATTTAAATGATCACTTCGCTGCACCATCTGCTAGCCAAATTAATTCCTCTTAAAAACTCTTAATAAGATCCATCCAAAATGTTGTGACAATGCTAACACAACTGCAACTTCGTACCTACAAAATATTAACAAACAAAATAAATCGCATTTAACGAAACAAAGCATTCGTGATTCACCCTGGAAGATCTCGTTAGAGTCTTAATGAATCTATTGAGGGCTTGTCGAGCGAGCCGGACGAAAGAAAGGGGGAGAGTGGGGGTTAAAGTTGCGCTAATAATTTGTGTTAGAGTCGACAGGGCCTCGGTGTCGCGAGAGCCACGTTAAACTGCGACTCAACGCGAACCATTGAGCCGTGGAGAAGCCTAATGCCATTTGCTCTCGCTCCAACTTGCATAGACATCGTTAATTCTATGCAATTGTCTTTAATAAGTACAGCTCAATCTTTGAATGTAAAGGTTTTATAAAGCCTAAAACAAAGTTGCAGTGTTATATAAATGAATAAATCTATATATATAAAATTATTTTGTCTCAGTGTTTGTAACCAAACTCCTCAAAAACGGCTTGACCGATTTATCTGAAATTTTACTTGAGATAGTGAGGGAAAGATTTTTTCTGAGAATAGGTAGAAAACTATTTTTTATAGCCTAGTTTTTTTTTATTTATTTAGTAAAACAATATTTGCCAGGTTAGGTACTTCAATACATAAAATATATTTTAATTAATTTATTAAAGTAGCCAGATTCCACTATATAGAATATCACTACTTTATAACTTTTTATAGAATCGTAAATTGACGAATGTCAATTTAAATTAATTATTTTTCTTTGTTTTAGTATAATTTATTTAACTAGGTATTTCTTAGCATCACTTGACCGCCAAAGGAATTTGGATTTCTATGTACTCATAACTTTATTGGTTGACATCTAATACAATTCTAAATCTACGCTAATTATTCCCATGGGAAACGACAAGGTACCCTGCATTAGGCCAAAGGATAAAAAAATAAATTAGCAATTTCTGTGATATAAAAATATTAACATAAATTATCCCAAAGATAATTGTCATGGCCCGAGCCATAGACGGCTCGTTCCAACACAACGCATTTGCATTTTACAATCAAGCCTTTTTTGATAATCATCTCAACGACCGCAACTAAATTTCTTTGTATAATTACGAATAATGAAGCAGACGAACATAAAAAAAATATAACCCTTTTATTTACCTTAAAATTTCCATCTTTTTAATTTGCTCTAGATAGAATTAGATGTAAAGGAGAATCTCCTTCGGCTGAGATTGTATGAAGCTCGAGCTAAAAGTTCTTCGCGAATTTTAGGAAATATATTTTAAAATTTTGCTACGAAACTGTTAAGAGTTTAATAAATTAATTCCATTTTGTATTCGAGTATGATTATAATAGTTTAATTAAATATATCTTGATGAAAAAAATTATAAATCACACATTATTTGAAAGGCCAAAAACTGTACAACGCTCGTGTTTTTTAAACTCATTGTAGCTTTTTGTCATATCATGACGACCTACGTGGTGGAGTGGCGTACACATCGGTTTTCAAGGTATCGCCAGCTCTGAGGTCCCGGGTTCGATCCCCGGACGGGTCAATGTAGAAAACAACTTTTCTATATTGTCTCAGGTCTGAGTGTTTGTGGTACTTTCGTTGTCTCTAATTCCATAACACATTTGCTATATTGCTACTTACTTTGGGTTCAGAGCAATGTATGTTACGTTGTCCCCATTTATTTATTTATTTATTTATTTATATGAGCTAGAATTATGTTAGATCGGCTTAGCTAACGGCGCAGCAATCGCAGTTTTTTTGATAAATGTGTATCCGAACATTTGTCGCCCGGTCTCTTAGCATAATATCTCAGTCACTCTCTATGATTCCCACGAGAAGGCAAGACTACAAAAAGAGAAATTTGCTTTTTCATTAAATATTGGCGATTGATTTTGAGAAATATAGTTTAAAAACTGAAAAATAATAAAATGACGGCTGAAAAAAAAACAGAGATGTCAACCAACAACGTTTGACATTTTCTATTTTATTTTTATATTTAATATAATAATAACATTTCTTAAATAGCACATGTTTTTAGAGAAAATGTTTTAACGAATTTATATAAAAATATGTGAAAAAGTCTCAATCTAATTTGGCAGCTTAAGCTTAGCTTTACTTCAGCAGAAAAGGCAGAAAATGATAGCTATTTTGAAGTTTAAATTATGTTTAGTTTGTGTTTGACATAATCAGCATCGCTAACTAATTGAATATTACTAAAGATTTGGTATATTATATTTTATTTTTTTAAAGGCTTTTTGCACTACCAATTCAGCCTCGTAAGGTAACACAAATGACAACCAAAAAAAAAACTTTTTACTAAATATCTATGACTTAAGGTTAAATTAAAATTAGACGCTTCGAAATATAAATATTCTAATAAATATAAAAATTAACTATTGTGTCAAAGGTTTTTTATCTTATGAACACTCCACGGCGTAATCTTATTAGGGCGCGAATTATATTTAGGTTGAGAGCGAGCGGTGTCGCGCGGTGTCGGTGCCTCGGTGTAAACTAATTGCATTTAGAGCGATAGAACTCCGAGAGACGGAGCAAGCGATGCTAATGGACGGTATTAATTAATACGGGCGTCTCGTCAAATTTCAACTTAGTGGAGTATCTATTCCGTTAACATTGGGGTTTATGTTGTACATGTGTATCCTACTTTATGTATTTCGATGGCATGTTGATTGACCTTGTTATAATAATTTGAATTTAATATTCATCTAAGTTGAACTCCAAAATATTGGATCTAGAAGTTTCATTTTAATAGGGATGTTTCCTGGGTATGAAAAGTTAAAATCTATTTAGTCCGTCAGTTAGATAATAAAAAAATATTAGACACGTATTTTTTTTTTATTAAAAACAATAAAGAAATACAAAGATACACCGCTTTAAAGTTTCGGAGTGGGGGCTTATGACGCCACGCCTCGCTTAAAATCGTAGCGAGGAGTGACGTCACGCGTAATTTCCGTTCTCTGTATTTTGATCATTTTTTGTTTGCAGGAAAAGAGAAAAAATACGTGTCCAATAAAACTCATTAATCTACAAGACGGACATTAAAAAAAAAATAGGAATCATGCCTATTGTAACTATAGATTGAATTTTTGCGAATAGTTTATTATGTTAGGCGAATGTAAATCGTCTCATAGTTAACGTTGTTGCGACACCATAAAAAACACATAATATTATGTTCATACTATTTAATAGCATGTTACTAGTCAATAATTTACTTTATTTTATTTATTTCATTAAAATATTATGTGAATACGTAGCTATTCCATTTTGATTACGCGAGTCTTTTTTTTTAACGTTTTGCTACTAATGAATTTAATCCTTGTGTTGCGGGGGGTTTCAAAAACATTTAAACACCCAGACTTAGAACAAGCATTTGTGAATTACACATATACATGGATTACATTTACTTAACCCGGGTATCGCACCCGCAGCACGTCGCGCGTCACGTCAGTGGTAATTGGCGTGGTGACCTTTACCACTCGGCTATACCTGCAGTCATCAAATCAGCAGCAATAATCATACCGCAAATAAAAAGTACGACAAAAGGATAAGTATTATAACAGTTATAAAGCCCCTAAATCCCTGAATCAAAAATAATCACGTAATCTCAAGAAATAACCGTCGAATTTCAATTTAAAACTTCTGAAGTGTGACATTGATCATAAGTAGGGAATAAAGATAAAGGGGCAGTACAGTGACAATTGAATACTGTTATGGCCTCGGCAGATGGTCCATAAACGTCGAAATGTTGAAACTTGGCAGATAGAAGTGAGACAACAACCGTCTGCGCCATCTAAACGCCGTTTAAATAAAAGAAATGACATTCGCTTGGCAAAGGCAACAGCTGACGTAGTCACAAACGGTGGCACTTTGATAATTGTTCCCTGTAATTATTTCAAACACTTAATTGCGTGTTCAGTGCCGAGTTTCACCAAATTACAGCTTGGAATACTTTGTTTTTATTTCTATTTCACAGTTATTCTGTGTGGTTTTGTATGTATTTTTAATAAATAGTCATTACAATGTATTCTATTTTTCTGACCTGAAAATGTTTATAAACGCTGTAGTTTTTTATAAAGTTTATTTTTTCATTCAATAAACCCTTCAATGTATTGTATGATTTTGTTTGATTTTAAGAAAAATAAACTAATAAAATCAATACATAACATAATTATTATTTTTTTTGTTCTGGATGGTGTATTATACAGTATCAATAAAAAACTATTTAAGCATTTATATTTACAACTCGTAGGTACATTCATAATATCTGTCTGAGCACGGATCGGACTTTTACCAAAAAATCTAGGAACGAACGGCGTACAAAGACGCTTTGGCTTCAAAGTAGAATTCAAGGGGATTCTGCACTTAGTGAAAACATTTGAATCCGGTCATCGGTAAAGTTCCGCGGGAGGCTTGAGCATTCGATCGATGCACCTGAACATCTCCACGATAAGAGTTCTCCAAGGAATTTCGTCATCATTTTATCGTATTGCACTTTAGATTATGAATAAGACGAAGTGTGGGAGTTACGACTTGGGCTGATTTGATATTTAAACTACAAGTAAGGTTCATCTACATTTAATTCTCTTTACATTTAGATTAGACTTTCCGATGTAGTAGCGACTGGTAGTCGATTTCTCAACGAAAAACACTGGAGACTTACAAAAACCTTAGACCCTAAATATTAATTTTAAAGCATGTATGACCTAGGAACTCATTATATTAGTTTTGATTTTGATACAAATCAATACTATATTAATTAGTGAAAATATAATAAATGTAACAATAACATGAGAAACAGAATTTCAATGCAAGAACATGTGTTTCCCAAAAAGTTCTTAAAATGCTCGCCGTAACAGTGACAGTTCACTTAAAGCGAATGCTAATACTTTTACTTTAAATACACTTTCCTGTGCGCTCTCAATAGCTTGTCAAATTCATACTTTAAGCTCTGAACTGTGCGTTGAGTTGAACAAAGTTTGACGTCTGCTCCAGTCGACACAGGCGCCATTATTGAAGATAACTAACACGTTCATAAAGTATGGAATCCACCGAGCGAATAAAGATAAAGCTCGTACGTGGCTAAAGGCTTTAATAAGTGGGAGACAATTCCAACGTACGTAATTCATGTGGAATTTTCATTAGATATGTTTCTGAAGAATGTGTTGCGCTGTATGAAATATGTAATTAAATGAATGGACGAGATGAGACTAATGACGACAATCGTGATAATAATCTCCTATGAGTTTCGTATTTTGCAACAGAATAAAGTTAAGCTTAATTAAATTAATAATCTCTTGAAGTATCTTGTGTTACCGGCTCCCGTACAAAATATTCCACAAGAAAATTTAAAAATCATGAACTATTTTAAATTTTTATTTTTCGGTATAATTTAAACAATAAATTTGAATACTTGTAGAAGGTAATTATACAAAACGATAACCAAAACCATGACATAAATCAATATAATTGGTTTTGCTGACCAATTATTTACAATAATACATATTCCATTAATTAATGCACGTGTTATAGGGGAATAAATATCATGATCAGTGAGCGTATTGACGATTCCACTGGCCCTCCCTATCTGACCATCGCAATGACCGTTCGTAGGGCGGATATTGTCATCATCATCATCATCACGTTTGGGAATTTAGGAATTTAATTGGATTAGGTAGTTATTACGCACTATGTTAGCTCCCTCGGCTCGGCGAAAGATAGGTATATTTAAGAGTAACATACTACATACATTTATGTCGTGCGGCGTCATCGGTGACACCAAAATATATAATAATTTAATTAATATACCGTCTTATGTATTCTTTTAACTACTTAATCACAGTTGTAATGTACCTACTTTAGTGAATCTATAGAATTCACTCTGTTAAGGTAAAGCGTTTAAAATTAACATAACATAAAATGTACAGTACATTTAAATAAAAATTACCGTTTTGGTTCTGCGTAAATATTATATCAATCAAACCGAAACAAATTCCACTTAACAATATTATCTAAATTAAAGACCATTTCAAAACTTTTCCCCAAATTAAAATGTTTAATGCAAACTGTTAATAACACGTGTTTTGAGACACGCCCGACTTTCACTTCCAAGAATTTAATATAGTTTCAAATTGGCAAAATAATAAACCGGTACGTCAGTTGCAGGAAATGCAATCACGTCAGTTATGGGGTCGTAATTAAATATGAAGCTCGTTGCGATAGCTGTACGCCGCCATTGTGGATTTTGATGTCGCGATTGCCTGCGATTTGTTGCGTTTCATGAGAGATATTCGAATGGGGTACGGCGTAAGCATAATAAATCAACTCGTTGATATTCGGCTCTTAAAATACAATAATTTTCGAATAAAATACTAGAATTTTAGTATTCTGCTAGCTATTGCTTCAATCGTCGAAATCAGAGTGTTAAAATATCTCTATTTTCTTTCTTTTTTATAATGTTATTGTGCCTAACACACCTGTCTCTACATCACCTTTGGTTAACTGGTAGAGAATGCCTAAGGCATTAAGTCCGCCTTTGTACCAATTTTGTGCGAAAAGTTTGAATAAATAAATGAATTATTTAAAGGTTCCTTTCTATATCTACATAAATGACCACATCGACTGCTAAGCTCGTATCTTATGGTAAAGGCTAGCTAGCTAGGATGGTTAAGGTAATTGCTGGATTAAGTGTTTAATATGTACGAGGCTTTGATTATAATAATATATGTGATACGAGGTATACGATTCAGTACAGAGTTTAGTTAAAAATTTCAGTACCAGCAAAATCCGTTGATTATATTAACTAGCTTGGAAACAATGAATAGAAAACAAAATAATGACGATGATTTTAATGTTAGGAATTCCGACCGTGCAAAGTTGCTTAATATTAAAGTCTCATTGCTTAGTGAAGTTAATAGATAGTGGAAAGTTGAGATATGACGTCACTCCTGCGACTCCTGCAGCACCGCGCAATGTTTCTTTTGTGTTTATACTTGTATGACAGATTTTTCTAGAATGAGGCTTGAATTTATGTTTAGTTTCAGTTATATTTATAAATTTCTAGTAGTCGTTCGCCGCTCCGCCCGCATAGGTGTCAGTTATCGCGGAAAAAAATAGCCTTTATCCTTTTTGGGATCCAAACTTACCCCATACCAAGCTTTATCTAAATCGGTTTAGTGGTTAGCTAGACCTACCAAAGTTTTATCACAATCTGATCATTGGTTTAAGCACGCATAGAAGACAAACATACTAACATTCTTTTTAATATAATAATAATGATCTATTGAAATAGATATATCCATGGACCAGTTATCGACGAAACGAAAATTCTAATAATTATTTTAAATTTAAGAGACTGTTCGCTAATTCAGTATATATGTATTACACTACTCATTTAGTAAGTACAACTCGCACATACTCCCTAGAATCAAGACAACCACAGTTTCACTTACATCTATTATTTAAATCTATTTTTATTTGACTCTCATTTGTTCATTTAAACTTTTCCTCTATAAACGAAACAGACAGATTAAAAATCAATGTATATCAAACAAAAATTACAAGTTACTCGGGCTAACGTATTTAAACTCCTCGCGGAAGTAGAGCTCTCAATACCTCTTACCGCGCTTTCGCAACTCTTTGACTGCAAAAAATATTCGAAAATAAAAAAATACTGACGACTCGAAGGACGAGGAAGTTGTTTTTTTATTTATTTAATACTTTTTACTCACTGTTTTATGTTCGTCAAGTTAAGCTGTTTTTCTCTTTAATTAACTGTCTATTTCATTTAGTTTATAATTTACTAAGGTTTTGGGTTTTATGTTTGTATTAAAAGTTTGGGAATAATATAGTGGATCAATGATTAACAATGTTTCATGACTGTAACACTTGTTTATGGTAGTTACAAAACAATATTTTCTTATAAGTAAACAATATGTTATAATGTGATTTACTGTTTTTATTTTATTTACTAGAGTTTATTTTTATTAATAATTAATTGTAGATGTGAACCGAACAGGTAAAAACTTTTGATACGATGAAATATTTTCTCCATCGACCGTCGTATCATCTCCGAGAGTTCTAAATACAACAATAAAACCGTCAAAAAATAAACAAATCTACAAAAAAAAAAGTTCTGCTCTCAGAGCAAAACTAAACAGCAGACACAATACATAAAATAAAACTTCATGAACATAAAGCGGGAGAAACGAAGCGTTCTTTAAAAAGCCAATAACAATATGAGTTTAACAAACTGCAACATAAGGGTAGTTTAAAATCGATAAAGCCTTTTCCGCTCCATCGATTTGCACGTACGAGAAAGCCCGCGAAAGGCTTGGAACCCCCGCCGACTTGCCTTTGTGTCTTAATAACCGGTATCACAAAGGCTCAAAAGGAATTGACAGAAAATTAGTATGAGCTGTAATTTAATTGTAATTAGTACTAGTACTAAGTAAAGGGGAGTTATAATCATATCTCTTGATGTATTTCTGAGTAGTTCCAACGAAATTAAAGTTGTCATGTGTTTTAATTAAAGGATGGGTTGGTACTTTATCGATATATTTACGTGTATAAGCGATAAAAACTCGTAAACACTTAATTAATAAATTGACGATACGAAGAAGTAATTTGTACATAATAAATTACTTTTCGATAGTTTAAGAACGCTATTTTTTTCTTTCTTTTTCTTGTTGTGGTTTATACAACTACCTAATTTAGTTGAAAGATTGTTTTTATAGGAGCTAGATAGTTTAAATTATAGCGATAAAATTTGATCAATTAAACGTAAAAAATATATAAAAGCGAGCTAGTTTTAAAAGTATAGTAAGTGGTTTTTCTTCTTTAAAAAAAGCGACTCCCGCACTAAGGAAATTAATCCTTGTGTTGTGTGGGGTTATAAAACATTCAAATCACATGCACAAACATGGAACAAGCATTTCTGGATCACACAAATGCTTGTCCCATGCAGGGATCGAACCCGCAGCACGTCGCGCAACGTGGTAATTGGCGTGTTGGCCTGTACCAATTGTCTAAACTTAGTGTAAAAGTAAGTAAAAATTCTGTGCGTAACATTACTAAATTATACAAGCCACACTTACCAACCAAGGACACAATTATAATATTCAGAATCCCAACATTTTATAAAGAAAAAAATTAACAAGAATTTTGGCGGAGATAAGTTTTTTTTTCCTTTATTATCCTGTATGTTAAAACATTACATAAAAAAACAAGTCTTCCTTTCACGGTTAGTACAAACGCGTACGAAGAAAACAACATAAGTACGCCAAATAACTGTTATTAAAGGAATGCAAACAACTTTTTCACGAGAAATAAATGTTATAGCTAAATGTGTACTGACATCGCGGTGTGGAAAATGGGAAACGGTATGCGGAACCATATAAAGACTTTCTTGTATTTTGTGAAGAAATTATGTACCGTGTTTATTATTTTCGTCATAATCTATATAATATAATTATATATGACGGCCTCCGTGGTCGAGTGGCGTACACACCGGTTTTCAAGGTGTCGCCAGCTCTAAGGTCCCGGGTTCGATCCCCGGCCGATTCAATGTATAAAACCACTTTTCTACATTGCCTCGGGTCTGGGTGTTTGTGGAACCTTCGTTGTCTCTGAATTCCATAACACAAGTGCTTTAGCTACTTACTTTGGGTTCAGAGCAATGTATGTGATGTTGTCCAAATTTAAATTTAAAAATTTAAATTTATATAAAATGCTTTGTCCTGAATGACTGACGGATCAACGCACACCTTAAACGCTGATCGTAGAGACCTGAAACTTGGAGGGTGAGCTCTTTGTATGACGTAGGCATCCGATAAGAAAGGATTTTCCGAAATTCTGCTCCTAAGGGGGTGAAAAACGGGGGCAAAATATTTAATAGAATTGGTGGAAGATGTGTTTCGTATTTTATTGTAACTCATCGCCTAACGGGATTTAAAAGGGGTAGGAAGTTATTTTGGGGGTGATTTGCATCGAAGTTGATATCAATACTCCTTAGTGCTTTTGATTTAAATTACTTTTTGTCTTGACACACGTTTACAAACTCAATTCGTTTTCATTCACAATGAGCAATGCAACTCGTTAAAACTCTTTAAAATTGGAACCATTTTCGACATCTACGCGGACGAAGTCGCAGGATGAAGCTAGTAATGTAAATAACATCAAAGCACTGGGTAAGTTATTTTGTGTACTTTTTATATTTACCTTAATTTTTACCTTGTACATTTAAATAGTAACTGACTGAAAATAATAGTAGGTACAGTCATGACAACTTAAAGTATCAAGTTGTCCCATGACTGTCTCTCAAAAGTTGTGTAGTTACAACCCTTTGTTGACGGCTTGTACCGCCGTATAAACCCTTCACAACTTCCCTCGTATAAGGAAATTAATCTTGACCCTTTATAAAATTATAAACGCTTAATAAAACGCGAAGTATCCATTCGAGTTGCTAAAATTAAAAGAACACGTGTCAACTTTACAATGACTTTTGGAAATTAACGAATTTTATTAAAAGAACTAGCTGTCCCCCGCGATTTTGTTCGCGTGTTTTAATTTCAACGGTTTTTCATTTTTGCAACTTTTTTCATTTATGCTCCGCTCCTATTGGTCGTAGCGTGATGTTATATAGCATATAGCCTTCCTCAATAAATGGACTATCCAATACAAAAAGAATTTTTCAATTCGAACCAGTAGTTCCTGAGATTAGCGCGTTCAAACAAACAAACAAACTCTTCAGCTTTATAATATTAGTATAGATAAATAATGAGATTGATGGTCGGTTCCTATATCCAAGATACGATTAATTTTGCTTACGTAAGATAGAATTTTTGTTTTTACTTAAAACAATCTACGTCTAACAAAACGAATCTTTTCTGTAATATAGAAACTAGGCACGAGAGATATTTACGATAAGTGACCTAGTATGATATATTGTGTATCTTTCACGTTTTTCATTATCTAAGAAGTAAGCAGAGGTGTTAAAAATCTATTTCTAATAAAAAGTAATCTATAAAAATATGAGCAACCCGTATAAAGAAACCGTTTCATATTTTTATAAAGATTGGTTCTTGAAATTGTAGATAATGAACAACAAATTTCAACAACTAGCGTAAAAATTAACCTGATTAACAAATTACATTTCTGTATCCTTTGCACAATATTGAGTGTCAGAGTGTCATATTCAAAGCTTATTAATATTTTCAATAAATTTTATTCGACGGTTTGGCACGATATTTATTTATATTGGTATTTTAATTATAAAATTACGATTATTATTTTTTTAAACTAAAGGTGCGCGGCAATTTGACGACAATTTTTTGAACGTAGATAACTGTTTTAGTACTCGTAACTAACTGGGTATTAGTTTTTCTTAATAAGCTACTTTATTTATATATAATTATAAATCAAAATCAATTGCCACGTGTATAACGGAGCGTCACTGAAAAACGGCTCGATTGATTTGTCTGTGTTTTCTTTGTTGTGTTTATAATATTTTAAGGACTAGGCAAAATGTCCTTAAAATTTCTCTCATACAAATATATGCGTTTTTTTTTTGAAAATCTTGAGGCTACGACTATATAATATGAATAGGTATTATATCTAAGATTTTGAGTGTTTCATCAGCTTGGTTTCAGTGCATAAACTCACATATAACTTATTTATCACTCACATGAGAGTTTATCCACTGGAACCAAGCTGATCAAACAATCAAAATCTTAGATACCTTACAGTATATAATTATAATAGATTTATGTTGTTTCAAACTCCTTAAGACAACAATTAATTTATGCTTTCGATAGACAATGGCTTAGAGCAAAATCTAGAGCGCTGCAATCTTACTTTACCTAAACTAAAATGTACAATGAGGTAATAGCACCTTGTCTCACTTAATCCCGCACATAAAGCACATTGGGAATTGTTTAGAAACCACTGTTCCCTCTCGTCTTTACAGAAAAGGAGAGAACATATTCACAGCTTATAATCTTAAGAGTATCAAAACTGTTCGTCGACAAAGGGCGTATTTCACGGGTGTGTATAAACGTGATCAGCTGAAGGGAGTCTTGTGTTAAATTGTGTTCAATTTTTGCACATAAACTGATCTTAGGTTAAGCAAAAACTAGACATAATTATGAATAAATCAGAAAGGCTTGGCGAACTGCGTGGTCGAGTGCCAACACACGGGTTTCGGAAAAAAAAACACTTTTCTACCTTGTCTCGGGTCTAGTGTTTGTGGAATTTTCGTTTATTCTGATTCCATAACACAAATGCTTTAGCTACTTACTTTAGGGTTAAAACAATGTGGGTAGGAGATAGGGTCAACAAAAAAAAAAAAAAACAAAAAAGGCTAGATACGTTTAAAGATATTTTTTTCGTATAAAGCAATCCACGTCTCTCTTAGCCTTGGCATTTAAAGGCATATAGCACAAAAAAAATAACATTTCGAGTTTGATATTTGACAATTTTGAACTCGATCCTGAAAAACTTCCTAGGAACGCGACTACTTGTGAACTTGCCTTTAAGTCCCAACGCTCCGTAGTTTACTACACTATTAGTACAATACGTATGTACATTTGTAATTACTAAGGCGCCCGTCGTAAAGCTATGGAACTGTATTAATTATGGCTTGCAGGCGCAATCTGGAAAACAGTCGTTACACTTTACTGCTGTTGTATAAATAGTTTTAATTACCTGTATCGATTGCTGGCTCACTTGACATCTGAAACGATAAAATATTTATAGAATTAGAAATCTAGAATGGTAATTATAGAAGGTAAAAATAGTATCTAATTAGTTATGTTTCATGCTAGAAAACTAGAGTATGTTTGTAAGTATAAATAACGTAACAGGAAAGATTTGATTTTACAACTTAAGTATATAATAACTCAATGAGATCTAATAATTTGCATAATTCAATTTAAATCGCAATGTATAAGGTCGTTAACCTAAGGTGGGAAAAAATGAAACAGACTACCAGACAACGAAATCCAGAAAGTTACCGTCGCATACTAATTAATTAGAATATAAAAACATTCGGCTATCTTTGTCTAAATGCCAGCTGATAAACCGTCGCACCCCATAGGTAAGGTTGTTTGACAAATGGTAATATAAATGGCATGTCAAACGTAACCATTTTCGTGTCAGATGACTATCAGAAAATTGCTCACTTTTTGTGGCGACGAGTCGACGCGGAAGCGCCCTCTGTCGTGACTGTAATGAAACCACAGTGCACACAATACAAGAGCCTGTCGCAAACTCGCCACAATCAATATGAAAGTAATCCGATACCTGACGTTCAATTTGTAAAGTGAATAAGTTCACAATTTACATATCCGACGTATTTACGACCGAGATTCTTTGATATCAATTAAAATTAATTTTATGATACGTCGTGGAAAATGGAATTTCGGATTCGTGAAATAATTACTGTTTTACTCTTATCTTGAGTCAGCAAAGTTATGAATGACGTACGCGTGACGCTTTATGAAGAAGTTACTTAGTTAAGTTATTAATGGTATCTTTTACGTGCCGCGGTACCGTTTAGATACATTAGCTTTGAAAAAAAAAATGTATAATTTAAAAGACGGGGTAGACCGAAAATACGTTGGCGAGATGACATCGATCGCTATTCTCTGGATTGAGGGAAACGGCCCCAGACAGAAGATAATGGAGCAAGGTGGATCTTTACCCAGCAGTGGGACACCTAAAGGGTTATAATAAAAATTCATACAAAAGGTTAGGTTAGTTTACGTTACTATTTTAATGAGTCGAACTTACAACTTAAATTTTAAACCTGATAGTACAACCTACTGTTTCCATGAGCCATGTACTGTGTGGTTGTTTTTATGTTATTATTTTAAGTTTAAAAAAGAAACACCACGCCTTTCACTATTTTATGACTATTTAGACTCACAAATACTTTATCTGATAATTACAAACCACCTGTGTTTTCACGTACACCTATCCACTGGGGGTGAATGAATTTTAATGAAAACAAAAAAAAGACACGTCAACCAAAAAAAATAAAACAGGGAACTGGTAATAAATGATTCAGTCCAGTGTATGTTATAGTTACGTAAATAAAATGCAACGTTTATATTGCGGTGCCAATTATTTTACAAGTGTTAAATATATCAGCCAGAAATAATTGATAGCCCAACATAGAACAAATATTATTTAGAGTGCGTAATTAAATTTAGTATCATTTAATGGCTTTAGTATCTAGAAAACATGTAAAGCCAGCGAGGTAATGTTTTCAACAGCCATCGGCATTTGCATTGAATTAACACAAAATAACCGTTAAACAAAAACAATCCGGCCGAATTTTAATACGGCTTTAAATCATATGGTAGTGAGTGTTTCTGCAATTAATTGTGTGAAATAACGTTATCGGTAAACGGCCACATTATACCGTGCAATGTTTGTAAGCATGTACCACATAAATAACGGACACTAAGCTGATTAGCATAACCGAGTCGACATTCACCGAATTACCCTAAAATCTGTTAACAAATGGTAGCTTTGCATAATTGAATGAGTCGAACGCATATTCGCATATGGAGTGCGAACCCAAAAATTCACTTTGTTTTTTAAACAAATTACAATCGGCCCGTAAAAATGGGTTTGTTTCATATTTGATAGACAAATAACGACAAATTCTAAAATTTGATTCGTTCATGTCATGTTTGTCTAACTGCGACAGGTGATGACTTGTTTATACAACGATGCTAGAAAAATGTTTGTGCTTTGCAAAAAAAAAACATCAAAATTTTTATTTATAAAAAAAAACAATAAACACATAGTAACGTTCATAAATAATAGTGTTATAGATATAATTTTCGAGCAGAAAGATATTTTTTTCTTCATTCTTACTGCTATCTTAAATTTTGAAGCGATTTAAAAAAAGGGGTTTCTCAATTCAATACGTATTTATGTAATATTATTGATACTGCATTATTGTAGGTTAATTTCAAATTAACCCTTGCAACATGCGAGCAATCAGCCATTCAGCATTGATTTAACGGTTTAATAGCATACATCTACATCTACAAGCGTACAAGATCTACGTAGCAATCGCATTCTGAACGTTTTGGTATCTGTTAGTGCTACGGCCCTACGGTGCTACGTCGTAGTCAGAGCTACGTGGATTGCGGTGCGTTGAGTTCCGTTTGCGTTCCCGCCCGCTCGGGACCCCGCAATTAGATCCCGCCCATTGTTTCTCCAAGCACTTTCTGTTAGCAATTCCAGTTTCAATTCAAAAGCTGCGGCATTCCCTTTGGCGTCGGCCATGCCATAGAGTACGACTGCAGAATAATAGGAGATATTAACTTGTCTTTCGATTCTTGTGAAATTGTAATCTATTGAGTTCGAGGTATTTAATTGTAACTGTGTGCAAAGTTTTGTATTTATTGACTTCACGCTCTGTTTTCACTGAGACATAAATGAAACTTCACGTTTATATTATTTCACAACCTTAGACCTATCTATATTTACAATTTATTTAATGTGTAATATATTAATTGAATATTTAATTAATAACACGGGAACTACCTATACGTATCAAGATTTTTTATCCTTGAGGGTAAAAATAAAGAAACTGTTGTCATTTGTAATAAAATTTCACAATGTAGGTACTAACTACATTCATTAAATTTTTGACGTGTTTTACAATTTGTATTTTTAATATGTCTGTACCAGATTTACGACAAAAACCATACTGACAAGACTACAAACAAAACCGTGTCTAACACACTCGTTCCCAAAGTATAACATCGTCCTCACGTACACTGCATGCGGTATGCGGCTCTCGTTACAAACTCATTTCACCAAACTTTGGGCCAGCGTCCCAGCGTCATGCACAATCATATTTACATAAAAGAACCACCAACCGGCCTGACGTAAAATATAAATAATGAAATTTCACTGACAGCGAATGTCCGGCTTTTAATATTTTTTTAATGCAAATTAGGATGGACATGTTACTAAACTGTGCAGTTTTTGGTAAATGTTTTCACGAGTATTTGTGCCTTGTTTTATGGTAGGAATAACTCCATTTTGATAACATCAATTGCTCCTTTGGGTGTTTTTAGTTCGTTTCCTTAAGCGAATACTAATAGTAGTAAAAAATTACGTCAATATTAAAGTGTCCACTAATGTGAAAAGGACTGAGCAAACTTGTTTCAATGTCATGTATACTATTTTGGACGTATGTGTTTCCAAAACACAGTTCAAAAAAACGCATGACATTGGTGCCATATGTACCAACTTCTTTAACAGAATATGGGTTAATTTTTGGTATTCAGATAGTTTAAAACATTTATTATTCTTCCATTCTCATAATCCAAAATAAACATCCAACACTAACGTGTTTTGAAATAAAACTATTGTGTACTAAGTACTATTCTGTATTCAATATCCAATTAATTTATAGATTAATAAACGTATCATTATAATATTCACTTTCGCTCAACCCTAATTCATTTTATCAATACAGTTTGTTTCTAATTCATTTAAGACCAGCAATAGGTACTTAAACAATGATGATAATACCCATAATTATATCAGGGTAAACACAACCGTCAAGCCATTTAAACTAGCTAGACCCATTGAATTGCAAATGTAAGGAAATAAAACGATGTTTGGCGTTTTCTGTTTTCCTCATTTTCCAAGTTTCAGAACTTGCATGTAATTGCTTAATTCCAGTGCGGCTACGATAAAGTTCTTCTGTGGTACCAACAACCTATACAATATTTATAGGCAGGGAGCTAGACATGGCTGGCAATTATTATTGTAAGGTTTTCAAAGTGATGGAAATTTATTATTTTTAGTTTGTCCTATGTTGAACTAGCTTTTTTTTACGTCATTTCGAATCGAAACAGCTTAACGTAATATTGTACGGTGTAACTAACTGACACATATTACCTAGTCAAAACTGTATCAAAACCTTTTATTTTATAACTCGTTTATTGCGTTTAACTATATTACCTATATTATTTAATTTAAACCTGTAAATGCTATCAGTACAACAAAAGAACGAAGATATATTTACTATCATGTCTTAATTAAATTTCAGAATGCGTGCTTAAACTTCGATCCCTAATTAAAATTCAGCGTCTTATATCTTCACAATTCTGTACCAAGATTAATTAATTAACATTTCGAGTAACCAAAACTTTAAAAGTCTAAATATATAATAAGTTTCGACACCAAATTGATGTAGTAAGCCGAATTATTAATTTGTGCCCAAGAATTTTCAGAATAGAAACTTTGTATTTTGGGAAAGTTCGATTCATTCGAAGTATTTCTTAACTAAAACAATAAGCGGATTCAATATTAATTTTGCACCCCGTTTAGTATAATTGTTGTACTTTATACAGTTAATATTTTCGTAAGACTGTGGCTGCGGTAACGCCATTCGTTAAATTAATGGAAATAAAAAGATAATAAATATTAAAATTAAGTTTATAGAAATAGTCTGAATGAATGATGCTTTTAATTCAATAGATCTGTAGTAAAAAATATAAATACGAGCCTGGTCTTTTACTGATGATAAGAGTTGTATAAAAATACAACACCTTAAATTATAAACGATTTCTAAAGTTTTTAGACTATAAAACTCAAAATGTCTTTATTTAATTAAAAGTTTTTCATTTCCAGAAGTTTTCGCAGACTTGGAACTTTCATTATCGTATAAATTTTCATTACACAAAACCAAAAAAATGACAGCATTTTGTTTGCTTTCCGTCTTATAAATAAATGTATTTATTGTAGCTGCATAACATACGAAAATAGATAAGAATTTTATAAGTAAATTGTTTTTTACAAGAAAAAAGGTGTTTAGATACTTCAAAATGGGTAACCCTTATCAAGTCCTTTTTAAAACAGTTCATTCTGTTTTATTTTACATTTCATTATCTGAGATACGTTTTACATTTTCAATTTAGAACTTCCATTACCCGAATTCTAGAAGGGTCAAACAATTCAATTTAAAACTCGAATGGAATAGCATCGCACATCGAAGCTCTATTCCTAGCCTATAAATGGCACGCAATCCAGTATTTTTACGACGAACTTTGGCGACAAGTCTGTTACCAACTGTACCACTTTAAACATTTTTGTAAAAAAACTGCCAACCTTGTCACGTATTTAATTTTCTAATTGTTACACCAGGGGAGCTTATAACGCAGTGGTATTTTTCTGATTATTATCGTGCATTGAAGTATTGCTTTAGGGGCTATAAAAGTTATAAAGTTGATGAAAGCTCCGGGAAAAACGTTGTACTTACATAGTAAGCTTTGAAATAACCTATTGAGTGTATAATTTAAGTCGTTTTGATAATACAGTAGTTGTAGTTTTTAGTCACACGCGCTGTTTCAATGTTGCTTTATTTGTTGTAGTGCGCAAAAACATATTTAACTTGTTTGTCATATATATAAAAGACTAGCTGTCCCCCGCGACTTTGTTCGCGTGTTTTAGTTTCAACAGTTTCTCATTTTTGCAACATTTTTCATTTATGCTCCGCTCCTATTGGTCGTAGCGTGATGTTATATAGCCTATAGCCTTCCTCAATAGACGGACTATCCAATACAAAAAGAATTTTTCAATTCGAACAGTATTCAGGAATTCAGTAGTTCCTGAGATTAGCGCGTTCAAACAAACAAACAAACAAACTCTTCAGCTTTATAATATTAGTATATATTAGTATGTGTGTATGTTCAGCTAAAACTCGAGAACCGTTAGCCCAATTGATATGAAAATTAGCACTCATATAACGGGCGACATGTACACTCGGACGAACATAGTTACGTTGGTGCCGGATAGGTGGCGCTGGTGGCAGTGATTTTTATATATTGGACCATAGGTCGAATTGTAGACTTTTTTAAGTAAAGCGATACGCGCTACTAATTGCTAGCAACACATTAAATATACTTGGTTTTTCGATTATTCACAACGAGTCAGTGTAAAATATAACGGGTGGTTCGTTGCTACGGCACGTTTATATGATAGTACTGACGCCAAATTGTGTCGATATTCCTGATTGAAAAAAACCACTACAATTTAAAAACCGTTTAATCGACAGCCATTTAAAAAAAATCTTACTTATTAATGACGGGCATACATTGGGTATATACATCAAATGGTAACATAATCTCTTACGGTTGACCTGAACTACATTAAGGCCAGATGCTCACAAGCGAGTCTTTATTCAAGCGTCTTTTAAACTAAGACTATATTTGTACCTACTTTTAAACACGCTTGTAGAAACAAGAGGGGTAGGCAGAAGTGCTTTTGAAAAACTTTAGACTTGCACTATATTCTACAAAAGTTCGTCTAACTAATGCAAAAATGAATATAATATATATAATGAATATAATTCAAAATTGGGTCTAATAAAGGAACCTACTAGTAAACTCCATACAATTAATAAAAAAATATTTAGAGAACCAATAGATTCTTACACCAATCGAATAAAAAAACAATTCCAGATGACCCAAACTGGACCGCAAGTAAGTAGATTTATAAATAAACGCAGGTGACCCAGTGAGCGAACCGTGAAGCAAAAAGAATGTTAATTAGATTAGAATAATTAATTCAAACAAAAATTGTTTGTGTGAACCTTACCAGCCGAGTTATTAATTTTGTTATTTATTATGGTAGAGTAAGCTTAGCTGCGATTCAATTTTCTTTTGAAAACTATACTTTTTATTTATATTTATAAACTCTTGAGAATGTTTAGTTTGTCCTTGTACACACTTGTTCTTGTAAGTATTTATGCAAAAAGACAAAAACAATTGTAAACTAGTTATCGCCTTGTGCTGCCAAAAAAAACATTACATCAATAAACCGAATGTATAAGTATTTTACTGTAAGGGATAACTTATTTTCTATTATTTTTATTTGTTATCAGAGTTTGTTTTAATAATTTGCACACATTGACTGCCTTTAATTACCACATTTCCTGTCGTGGATCTGCTGGCAGAGGTTACTTAAGGAATAAATAAGCAGTTGATACCATTGTACAATGTACATCTGCCCTAATACTTTCTTTTATTGTAATAATAGTTTTGTAATAATAAAATCAACGAATTGTTAGTACCACGGTAAGAACGGTTTCCAGCTGAAGTTAAAACTATTTAACTAAAAGTATTTTTGGTTTCAGCGCCACCTAGCGTAGGGTAGGTATTACTGCGCACCTGTAGTGAAGCTTAACACAATGAAACTCTGCACACTAGCGCCACACCTCGGAACATTGATGGACTTCTTCGCACAAACCAGTCCCAACAATAGATGGCACTTTATTAAATTAAGTCGAAAAGCTTTTTCTGTATGTTATTGATTGTCCCCAGTTCATGCTTGTTTCTAAGTTTAATACAAGGCATGGGTATATGCTTATTTTCTATAAGATCTACAGGAAAACAGGGTATCAAAACTAGGTTTTTATTGATATTCTTTGTTTATTTTCTGTTTCATTGAATGAATTAGTAATGTGCTTCCTATATAATATGTTTCTCCACGGTCCTTTTTTTTTTTGAAAGAGATTTACGCTGTTAGCCGGAGCGCAGGCTTTGACTGCTTCACCAGACTTTTTCTCCACGGTCCCTACGTTTATTACAATACTTAAAATATGCTTATTTTATTTAAGTTATCATCTGGTATTGCAGTTCTTTGTAAAATATCGTCTGCTTGTCGTATGCAATTTTTGCATAATTGATATTTTAATAAATCAGCTCTACATAAATTTAAAAACAGAGGGGCTTGTGGCTATTTCTAAGCTATACGGTTTAAACGATAATAAAGGTAAAGCTACGCTCGCCGCGGTTGGTCCGTGGATGGGTTACCATTTGTAAACATACAGAGAAAAAGCACGTTAAGCCGCTGGCCCTTACAGCCACACGTGGATCATTGACAGTCGACAAGTCTTTACAGTTCTGATAACCAGACTTACCATGGGTTACTGTGTTACCCAGTAAAATGGGTTGTGGAGGTCAGATAGATAGTCGCACCATGTACAATACAGTATTCAATTGTATCCGGTAAGACTGGAAGCCGACCCTAACATAGATGGGAAAAAAAGGCTTGGCAAAATAGCTCTACATTCAATTCAAGTCTAACTCTACAATTTTTTCTCTTTGATAGGTATATTTAGTAGTCATTGTTCTGAAATATTTGGTATTTAAAAGCGAACATAGACAAGGTATATCTTTTTTTCTTGCTAACGTGTTAAACATCAAGTACGTCTACGTTTTAAGACTCGTAAACTTAACGTGGTAAGACAATGCCGTCACCAAGAATTCGAGCAAACATGCCATTACTTAACAGCAAGCGGAAAGGCACAATAAGATGACCCAGTTTCGTAAAGAAAAACGGACGTACACAACATTTGCACTTTTTGTCGCCTCCGAGTTACAACACTAGACGTCGCGGTCGTGCGGATTTCTATGCAAGATAGCATGCAACTATGTCCGCATTGTTTTATTTGATCCTGTGAGCATTGAAGAAATGAAGATAGTTTTTTTGAAGTTAAACTTCTTTACGGACACTTGACTTGGGGACTAAGCTGGTAAATGCGTGACGATAGCGTTACGCAAAGTGTGTACGGACGAGGCGAAAGGAAGTTGAGAGGGAGATATAAGTTAGTAAAGATAGAAAGAGAGAGAGTTACGTTTTTTTAGAGTTTCGTATATTACTGTAGGGGCAAGTGAGAAAGGTGTTTATAACAATCTAATAAAAATATGTATGAAGATGCTTCTTATTCTTTATGATAAATAAATAATAAATATTATAAATGTGGACAATATCACATACATTGCTCTGAACCCAAATTAAGTAGCTAAAGCACTTGTGTTATGGAATTCAAAGACAACGACGGTACCACAAACACCCAGAACCGAGACTCTGTAGAAAAGTGGTTTTCTACATTGACCTGGCCAGGGATCGAACCCGGGACCTCCAAGCTGGCGACACCTTGAAATCCGGTATGTACGCCACTCGACCACGGAGTTCGTCGAATGAAAAGTTTTGTGTTGTTTTAAAAATAGAATTTACTTAGTTACACAATTTTATGAAATTTTGGACTCACTTTTCAGCTTATTCACCTTACTTATTGGAAAATTTATTCAAAATGGAAATAAGTGCATTTTCCAATAACGAATAACTGTAGAATAGACTTGCATAAAATTGCATAACAATGGCATGTGAAGTATCTACAGACACAGGTAAATAAAAATACTATTATGATATCTAGAAATAAAAACCAATGTCGAAGTTATCTCACACTTCATGTGAGATACTACCGCTATTGATTTATTTATTTATTAAGGTCTCCCCACAGCGTATACGTATGTTGGGTTTACGCACTAGCTAATTATGGGCTAACCAACATTCTCAAAAACAAGCTACGTTTCTCTATAAAATACACAGTTTAAAAATACAGTAAAAAGAGAGACAAGTAAATTAAACTAATTAAATATTACAGTGAGGTACAAGAAAAATATTGAGCAATACAATTATAGTAGTAAAAGAGTGAAACGTAGGCTAGTAGCATAAATAAATATTACAATATCATTGCACTTCCTACGATGGCTCTATGGCGTATGTTGTGTTGTTCTCATTAAATCAGACTGGAAACAAATATCCCTAGGGCGTACATGCAAATATTGGTCCATAACCGGAATCGAATTCACGTCAGTGAGTACAGATGACGGTCTGTCGTATTGAAGAATAATAGTAACGAATACACTGTGAATATACGTTTCATAATCAACAATCGGTACTATTTTGTTTTGATAGAATGATTTTTTTAAAAGAGAAATACTAGATAATATTGTTATGGCAGTTCGTTTAGCTTTATTTATGTCAAAAAAAAACAACAGGGAAAACACTAGCGTTCTAGTTTAAAAAAATTAAACAAACAATGTATTAGAATTTTCTTACCTTATCACAGAACAAGCGGTGCCCCGCGGTTTCACCCGGGTAAAGAGGCCCCGTTTCTTTTTCTACAATTTAATAGTTATTTTGCTACTCGGGGTGATGAGGAATCCAACAAATCAAGGATCATAAAAAGCGGTCTACCCGTTCTTGAGTTATAAATGGGTGAATATCAACAAAGAGCATATTTCTTCAATTTTGGTGGCGAAATTTTTTCTTCAGTTTTCGTGAAAAATAAGGGGCTGTTATAAAAATAGAAAGTCTAAGTTAAAAGGATCTTCAAGAGGTCCTAGAAAATCTCGATAACTTTTTGATATATTTAGATTAAAGTCTAGTGAGGCCACCAAAATTGAAAATTGCCCACCAAAATCGAAAGTGCCCACCAAAATTGAAAATTAGTGGCACCAAAATTGGATATCTGACATAAACCTCAATCTCACTAATAAAACTCAATGTTCCTTATCTCACAAATTGTCGTAAATGAAAAACTCTTTATTGTTAAAAATATTTATTATTTCTTTTATTCTTTGTTATTATATATTTGAGTGCTAAGCACCAGATGAGATCAACGGTTTCTACAATCAGTCTTTAAATCTAAGAAACAATATGTAATTTTCAATCTAAACCTCTCATCTTTACTAAAAAAACTTAAAAAGAAGAAAACAATATGATAATACTTATATCTAATAGGAACTTGACTGCAATAAGTAGTTACAATCAGAATTTCTTCAAACAGTCTTTACATTTAAACAAAAAAAAAACTTAATAAAGAGAAAACAATGTAGGTACATAGTACTCACTTCTAATAGGAAATTGACTGCAATAGTTAGAAGAATTGTATGGAATAACAAACTTAATAGTGTGTACTATAAATTTTAACCCTTTAAAGATCTTAATTACTAATAAACTACCAAATAACAGGCCGAATTTACATTTGCAAGAATAGGTATATTAAAAGCAAAATAGAAAAAATACGACGACAAATAAATTCTAAAATATGTTAAATTCACTTGAGTCAGATGAATCATCAACATCAATGTGTGGTGTTTTTTCAGCAGTTGCTGCAGAGTCACCAGATTTTTCGAATTTGGAAAATACATCACTGTTAATATCTTCAAAAAACGATTGCGAAGGAACAGCAGCTTCATCCAAATCGGTTTCAATCTGCTTCGTATATTTAGATAAAAAAGTTGTATTTGACGACTTAGAACGTTGCTGCTGAGAACGTGATGTGCTAAATTGAGATGTACTTGGTCTTTGCAAATTACCAAATTCCATTTTTTCAGATCCTTTGAATCGATGAACTGTCGGGGGACGTTTGCCATGCAAAATAGTCTGAATATGAATGTCTTGCACTGAGGACTGAATGTTTACAGAGTGCCGCACTCTGTCGGTTTTTGGTTTAACCATAATATTGCTAGTCTGAGCCTGAGCTAGACTTTCTTCGCGAACTGTGCGATGAATTTCACCATCCATGTATTCATTGTTCGGTAAGTAGTAAAACCCCAAGTGCTTACCATGAATGCATTCGGTGGAATTGTACATGCACTGAGGCTCAGCGCAAGACAGTGAACGGAGCGCCAGTCGGTGCTTGGAACATTTGGTCCAAATAACTTGGTGAACCTTCATAGTTCCAGGAAAAGGTTTTAACTGACTAGGAATAAGCCAGTCCTTCTCAGTGATTTCATAGTCTTCCACGCGTTCAATTTTTACTGATTTTGTATTAGCTTTCAGGCTTTCAATGAGAATATCAGTGTCCGTAATGTCATTTCCGTAAGCTACTAACTGATCTGCAGTTCTCTTTAGAACACCGCCAACTCCGTCAGGTGCACCCTTACCATGACCACATTCACAGTAATGCCATACTACACAGGCCAGATTTGAACAATAGGACCAGAACTGGGACATTACATAGAATATTTTTTTATTTCTATATTGTGCAGAAGGTGAATCTGAAACAATGTGTAAAGTGGATATTTCGGGAAGTATTTTGTCTATTTCAGATAGAATTGGGACCATGTGAGCCCACACTGCGGAGGCGTCGTGCCGCAAAGAGGAACTGATTGTGCAGAATGCTTGTGACTTGAGTGTTTGGTGTTGTGAGCAGCGGTAATATATAACTCCAGTATGCAGCGTCAACTGCTGTCTACTTGCACCAAAATGGACCGACTGAATTTCAGATCCATACTTCGTCGAATAGTTTTCACTATAATCAATGTGTACTAGGCATTCTGAATAACCGAGGTTATGTTTTATTTTATTAACTGCATCTGTTTGATTCCTTATGTTACCACAGTGTCTCAGAAATCGTTCCATATTGTTTTCAAAATATTTAATTACTTGAATAGGTTTCTCTACGAATCTGATCTTTTCAATAACATTTGCAGATTTCTCAATGTTGTTCTGTACGTAAGCTCTCGTTGATTTGCCCCATTTCCAATATATCATTGTATTTGAATTGTCGAATTCCCTATATAGTATTGTTTTATTTTTACAGTCCGAGCACTTTCTCAAAAGACAATTAACATTTTTTTTGTCACAACACAAACTTTGCAATAGATCGGTGGTTGTGTGTTCACTTATCACTTTATATGTTTTTAGCGCCGTGGTTACAAGTTCCATATTCGCGTGTATTTGGCACATGCAAGTGTTTCTATTGCTTATGTTGGGTTTCACTACCCAAAATGGTTTCATTCTACAAAACGAAGTGTAACTAATTGGTGTGAGACCTGAAGATAAATATTTCTTATGTAAAACTTTTAAAGAGCTTGACAGAAATCGTTTTTGTTTTTTTAGTTTATGTCTTGTTACGGTATCTTTTTTACCTGGACATAGCCGGCTATTTTCATCATCTTCATAAAATTTAATTACATCACTGCGTATTTTTTCATTCTGATTATTTGTTATTTTACTCACTGTGTTTCGCTTTGGTAAGGCAAGTATCTCACTTGATTCATTACTCTTAACTATTCTATTAACATTTCCTAATCTTTGTACTTGTTTCTTGTAGGTACTGTTATCTCTTCTAAGTTCTGAAATTCTTCGCTGTAATAACTCTATCTCTTTGGCTTTAGTTTTTTGGTATCGTCGAAATTTATTCTTAAACTCACGTTTAAAGTCCACTGAAGTAATTGATGATGTATCTGATGTGGGACTGTTAGGGCATACTATAGGAACCGTAGAAATATCAATGCTGCTGACGCATGGAGATGTAGGGGGCGACAGCGCCGTAAGTTCAACAGGGCTACTTGTGCGAAGTTGTCTCGACTTACTTGGTTTTGGATTAATACAAACTGTGGTCGGTTGTAAGCTAGTATAATATTGACGTTGCGAAGTCGTTTGATTGCAACTTCTTGTGCGAGGGTCCGGACTACTGCAATCACGACAGGTTCGAGGACGTAAATTTCTAGTGACCGAAGTATATTGATGCGTGCTTTCATTATCAAATCGTGAATATCTCGTCGTGCTGCTTGCAAGTGGGTCGTGCACATCAATAACTGTACAATTAGGTAAGCTGTTTTGTTGAGACTTGGTGTCACAAAGTATTTGTTGGGGTGACGCATTTGATTCTGCTTCTCTTGTGAGCTTTTTCATTAATTTTTTTCTTTGATAATATTCTTGTTGATATATTTTATTTCTTCTTTGTAGAGCTCGACGCTCGCGTTGTGACTTTTGTTGTTGTGTACCTTCTCGTTTTTTTTTGTGATATCTTTCCCTTTCTTTTTTACGAAGTGTTTCAGCCTGTTCGGGATTGCTTTTTATTCTTGCTTTTCTTCTTCTCTCTGCCATTCTCTTTTTAAGCCGCCTCTCTTCACTGGTCTGTTTTGGCATACTAAAAAGAAAACAAAAACAAATGAATAAGAAACGTGATAATTAGAGGGCCACCATTATAACAATAGGTCTTACTTACTGCCAGGTATACAATATTTAATTGTTTGCTAATCAAACTTTGTCTTGAAACATAAAAATGACTATATAGGCACAAACAATACATATAATAATATAATAATAACCATATAGGCACAAACAATACATATAATAATATAATAATAACCATATAGGCACAAACAATACATATAATACTATAATAATAACCATATAGGCACAAACAATACATATAATAATATAATAATAACCATATAGGCACAAACAATACATATCATAATATAATAATAACCATATAGGCACAAACAATACATATCATAATATAATAATAACCATATAGGCACAAACAATACATATAATAATATAATAATAACCATATAGGCACAAACAATACATATAATAATATAATAATAACCATATAGGCACAAACAATACATATCATAATATAATAATAACCATATAGGCACAAACAATACATATCATAATATAATAATAACCATATAGGCACAAAAAATACATATATTTAAAATTTGGTGGCTCGTTTTCAATTTTGGTGGCATGAAAACGCCACCAAAGCCACCAAAATTGAGCCACCAAAATTGGAACCAGGCATAAAAAAAATCTTTAAAAATAGGGGTTTTAAGTAACAATTAAACTAATATCACAATTTATTGCGTAACTTTAATCACTACCTATAGCGTGTAGCAAATATTTCAAAACTCTTTATAATCAACAGCAAATCGATCCACCAAGTTTGAACAATTCTTGTCCCCCGTGCCACCCAAGATGCTACTTACGTTTTTGGCGGGAAATCACAGCACTAATCACACACTTGTTACGCGCAAGTGCCGGCGCACGACTGAAATATGAGAAATAGTAAACCGCGATTGATCGCACACGCACGATACCTAATGTTATGGTTAGTTGAACAAGTGCCACCAAAATTTTGATTTTTGCTTGGACAAACTTTGATCGAGTATCCTGAGCTTTTAAATTAGATTTTCTAATATGGTTTGATGGTTTCTAGGAACTGCGTCTTATGCATATACTAACGGAATTGGTTATTTTTAATTGTATCTTAATATCTGACATTGGTGAATGCATTTATATAAAAAAATGGAGCTGGGACAAGCCACCTAACTTGAATTTTCAGGCAATTTATTTTTTCCTGATTATTTATAAACACTTAAGAAAAAAAATATATGTGGCCCTAAGTGAACCCAGTAATGTAGTTCACTATAAAAAAAAATCAGAATCATCCTATCATTTAACACCTCGATTCTCAACGTGGACACGTAAAATTTGGCGTGGTGATATTCACCCAAATATTGACGATAAACTAACCCGACTTTGTTTAATATATATTAAAATTACTAGCTTTTGCCAGCGACTTCGTCCGCGTTTCCGTCGTTTTTCGTAAAAAAAAGTAGCATATGTCCTTCCTCACTGTTCAGTGGTTTTGATGTAACAGAAAGATTAACTTTCGTATTTTAGTAGGGAAATATAATATGTCACGTTACACAAAAATAATCCTTATAGCATGATTCAGTATTCACGCGCGACGGCGCGGCGCGATGGCTTATTATCGTATTTCATGTATAAGTTTGGTGTTTCTATACCGATTTCTATGATTCTTTTTTTATTGAATAGGTAATAATGTTAGCTTTTTTTTAATTAGGGATGAGTGAGAGTATTATAAACGTAAGAGTAAACAAATATAATCAGAAAGCTCCGAACTGCTAAGCTATCGGGAGTTACACGTGTTATTGTGAGTCAACCATAAAAGATCGACATATGCTGTTGTAGAATATTTTTTAGATAATTTTATGTAGAACATTTCCGTCATACATGATTTCTATGTAGCTTTAACCATTAAGGCTGCATACGCGACGGAAGCTTAAAAAATGGAGTTTTCCAAACATTTCCCTTCACTGCTCTGCTCCTATTGATTGTAGCGTGATGAAAAGTATACTATAACCTGCCCAGGAGTATGAAGAATAATTGTACCAAGTTTCGTTAAAATCCGTCAAGTAGTTTTTCTTTCTATAAGGAACATACAGACAGACAGACAGACAGACAGACAGACAAAAATTTTACTGATTGCATTTTTGGCATCAGTATCGATCACTAATCACCCCCAGATAGTTATTTTGAAAATATATTTGATGTACAGAATTGACCTCTCTACAGATTTATTATAAGTATAGATTCAAGTCGTAATCATATTACAAATAGAGATAGGCGTACGATTCGTCCTCACCGGAGTTTCATTTATTTTGATCGTGTTGTGTCACAAAATGTCTAGACATACACGTAATAGTATCAGTATTATTTGTATATTGTGTAATACGGCAGTTTATATGGTCATATTTTTTTATAAGCACCTAAGGCACAAATTCCATTACCTTGTTTTGTCAGTTAATAAATATCTAATAAATAACATATTTATTATTTTTTTAATTTAACGTTATGAATACAAGAAGGATTACTGGTAGAACATCAATCATCATCTAATTCAAATTCATTTTTCAGCGTGAGGATACACGGCAGCAGATAACATACAATGTCTCGTAAAACAATTTTTTACGTTTATTATTTCTTTTATGTCATGTTTGTAAAAAAAAATATTACAGAGGCAATAATTTCCTGTGAAAACTGTGCAGAAAGTGTGTTTTATTTATTAACTTTATGACATATGGCGAACGACAATATTATTTAATAACCGACAATATAATTATGTAGTTTTAATGTACACATTCATTACTCATCGTTTATTTAGCACTTTTACGTAAACACTTAATAGTGTTTCACCTAAGCACAAATTCCAACTATACCCTATCCTTATTTAGGTATTTTGTTGACCATGTCATCTCATATACGATATTGTTTCTCACAGACAAAATAAATAAGTTTAGCTCAAAATAATCCTGCTTGCTATCTAATCTTACATTATTTTCTGAAAGGCAATACTCATCTACTTAGGGAACGAGGACGGACGAGATGCCAACAAATACGTGGAACGAACGTCTCAGCCGTCGGATAAAACTTGTCAATTATGATAATGATGTACGTAACAACAACGTATCGAATTTAATGTTATAATAGTACGGATACAAAAACCAGGTAACGTTATTTCGCCAATTTTCTGTCTCTAACTTGCACTTGGAATGTTATATTTGTGTTACTAATTACAGTAATAATGCGTTTATTTATCTCGGACTAATAAACATAGGTCCTAATTAAAATATAAATGACATAATTTTTATACGGTACGTAATAAGGCTTTTCTAAAATGCTGATCAATAAAATCTGTTGTCAAATCAAGTGACCACAACTGTGATTGGTTGATCAAAAGACTAACAACCAATCACAGCGCTTAACTGTTTGTACAAACAAAAGAAAATTTAGTACAACTATTTATTAGTCAGTTGTACCTATTTATGTTGGATCAGAATTATAGTCAGAATAGGAAGACATAATGAGGGCTACTGTTATCAATTTCGCCGCCAGAGGCGCTAGTCACACGTGATGTTCGAAAACGTCAATTCCATTTGCTTTGACAGCTGACGTGCCAGTGGCGCTAACTGGTGAATGCAATAACGGTAGCCTTCATTAAAATGTTAGACCTCTCGAAACCAGTTTTGTAAGACCATAAAACAATGTACCTCTAACAAAACTCAGAAGCGATAATTTGAGTATTTATCCTGAACAAAACAAATGACGATAATTCATTCCCATAATACCGAAGAATGAGCTTGGCCTGGTTCGAAAACTTATCAAATATTTATAGTTGAATATATAAAAATTCGGTCAAGGGCGAAATAGCGATTCTTATGCCGAATATTTCACCCAAAAACAGGGAGGGATCGTCTAAAAGGGATGCTAAATTTCTGATAAGACAAGAGATATCTTAAAGTCTTTGATAGCTGAGTTTAGCCTTGTACTTTTGTATAAAGTAATACAATTATAAAGCCACAATTTTGTAAAGCCCCAGCTGTGTACTGTGTAGTTGTGAAATCGCTCGCTTAGGAAAAGTTTCAACAGTATTTGTAAGTTAATGACGGATTGGCTTTGTATTAGAATCGATTTAACGTCTAAAACTTTTCTTTAATAAACGTTAACTTATACTTACAATTTTTAACAAAATGTTATCTATATATTTTTTAAACCATTTAAATAAAAAAACATGTGGTTTGTATTTTTGGAAGGCTCTTACCATAGCAATTAACATGTAAGATAATAAGTCTCAAACTACCAAAACAAATGTAAATAATGTTACTACTGGGTACATAAATATTGTTTAACTACGTAGTTATTTTTCTAGGCAATGTAGTGACTAAAAACATTACACAAATATTCTCTATATTAGTCTTTAATATATTCTATTTAAATAATAGACGTTGAATTTATGTATCGTATCTGAGAATGTTTTTTCAGAACCTATAGGCCTTCAGAGTATAATAATATATTATGTAGGTTAGGTACAGACATTTTATAAAGATCTAACATGATCATTATATAAGTATACGGCTCTTTGTTTCATATAGCGCGAACAACATGACCCAATAATATATATTTAGAGTCCTTATTAAAACTCCTTTGTGTAGCCTACCTTTAGAATAGTGAAGGTAAAAATATATGAAACTATATTCTTAGTACAAATACTCCATATTACCAGCAGCTAATACCTCATCGGTATTTAATCCTGGGCTACTCGCGGAGACAGGTGGGCTTCATTTGTCTTCGTTAGGAAAATGTCCTACACTCTATACGGATTACGCGATTCATCGCGTTTCTTATAACAAAAATCAAGAACTTTTTACTGTGGGGTTTATTTTATGGAGCAGTATTAGTTATGCTTATTACGATGTAGGTAAAAACTTTGTACCTAGGATACGTTATCTTTAGTTTGGTACATAAATAATATCATGTTTATTGCAAACTCCCCAATATAAAAATAAAATATACACAAAAATATGAAAAAAATGGTAAAATTACTATTTCGAAGAACCACTGTGGCAGTTTATTTCAAAATTGATTCTTCACAAATTCAATATGTTATGAATTACAAAAATTGCACAAAAATAAATTAATTTATCTCGTACCAAAAACATTTACACGTGAATCCAATTCAAATAAAATGAATTACTAAGAGAATCCCTCAAACCAAGCATTAATAAAACCAGGCTTAATCCATTCAAGATAATCCAAAACTTTAATTCAAAATAGGATTTAACGGAACAAAATGACAGCCTTCGAACGAATTTATTGGGCCATCGGAAACAAGGGTTCGCAATACCGATGCAATGACGTGTCGCAGGTCGCATCCTGCGCGGTCGGCTGGTGACGTCATAATTCACGTCGCATGTCCACCCACATAGCACCGCATGAAATATGACCGATCTGCTCGAATTTACAAACGACCGTGCAGATTTCGAAATAAATGTCTACGAGAATTGAGGTGTTCTGATAAGTTTATTAGCTTTATTATTGTTTGGATCAATTAATCAATATTTATAGTTTAGTAGTTAGGGGAATTATTGGACACTTAAAATAAAATTTTGTTTAAGCAATAAAATTAAAACAAAAATAATATTATTGTCATTAATTTTTTACTCGAATATTATTTATTGCCTATCTCTAGAAGTTTCTTTAACTTGGTTCTCTATTTACGTGTTTTGTTTACTTTATTGCTTGACTTAAAAACGTGTTCAGAAATTGTCGATAATATTCACACCATCGCATATAGCCCAGTTTTTTACCTGTCTACAAACTCAAATAAAATTCGGTATTCAGAGTTCAAATGGTTGAATTTTCACTTGTTTGTTGTTTCCAAAATGCAGTTAGTAGGTAAGTTATGGACTTTGAAACTGTGAATTTCTATTTACTATTTTTGAACACCGGTTGGCACAGTGTTACGCTTTTAATTACAAATACAAAAATTAATAGAAAATCTTTATTAGAGATTTATGAGTTCAATGGTAAAAAAAAATATAATTATTAATACCTTGCCTATTAATGCCTTTAATGTGGAATTTTTAAATATTTATAAACTTAACTATGTATACACTTAAAACAAAACTAATCTCTTAACGAATAAAATCTCTAAAAAATAGCGTCAAAAATTTCATCTACATCGCTGTCGACTGGAAGTGTACCCAAACGGCATTGCCACGTTGTATGGCAATGCTTTTTCTTTGTCCAAGGTAAAAGCTAGCCCTTGGGTCAAGCGAGGAGTCAACAAGACGTTTTAAAATAAAAGTGTGCACTCGGACCCCACGGTACAACATAAGTAACTTGTATTTTTTTTTTCCAGTTAAAGTTAATCCAAACTTAGAAAAAACTAAGAGAGACTCGAAAGTCTGGTGAAATTATTTTACGCAAAACACACATGTTATCGGAGTTTATTACTCAACCGATCGAGTTACATCGCGTTGCCTGCAGTCTTTTTGCAATCGAAAGTCTGCGACCAGCGCAGCTTTACAAAGACCGCTAACCAGTCGAAACCAAACGGCGTAACCAAAGGATTAATCCATTAAACGCTGACAGAAACAAAATGAAATAATAATTTGTCGTCGGATTCGACGTGCGGGAATATCGAGGTTTGTGTGTAGGTATGTTCACGTGTCATCAATCACATCCTTCAGTCGCCAGGATCCGCTGCGGCAGTACATTAGCTCCTTAATTAAAGCTGCGAACAGATGGCGCAACGCCACCGGCCGCGTCATACATTTCAATTAATTCTTGTCACCAAACAAATTTGGTTGACGACTATTTAATTATTAATCAAAGTTACATTGACAAATTGTTTTTGCGTCGTTTTAAATTTATTGGCAAACAATCAAATTTGGTTCGGCTCGCAAACGATACATCCTATTGTGTGAAATTAAATTGGTTTTGTTGAAAAAATAATTGATATGTAATTACCTAGAAGGGTTATAAACATTTTAAACAAATTCGCTATCTGTTGAGCAATTCCAAAAAAATCAAGGTCGTTAATAAATAAAACGTAATTTTATTAAAATAATGAATTAGAGCCGTACCTTTATTGCTTTTGAGTCGTTATATTATATAAGTTTTACTACAGTATGTATTTTTCTTTCATCAAACAGGATAAAAAATAACTGAATGTTAGATTAGTAGTTTTAAAACAAATTTTGCCAGTTTGTGCTCTTACTTCGTCATAAAGAAAACAAAGAACCACTTAAAGGTCGTAGCGTTATTGGATCTCCTTATATTTGGATAAAAGGACCTGAACGTATTTGTTGACAAAGGATTTCGTCTCACAAAGTAAGTAACGTGTAACACCACATTATTTTTTTAACCCAACCTTTTTCCACGATTATCCTGTAGAAAAATATACTTTGGAAATAATGCATCTTTATCAAGTAATATTAAAAAATCCAGTTTGTCGCGTGCCAGTGGCAGTTCTCGGAGTGACACGCTCCCTCTAGTCAATATAAGCCACTAATCGGCTTGTCAACCACAGCGCGAGAACATTGACTTTCAGATCACGTACTTGCAATCTGCATGCCATGACATTGTCGGGGGACATAAAAAACACATTTTTTTGGTCCCACAGGCAGCGTCCGACTTAAACTATGCGCAAATCAGAAACTTTCAGTTTTTTGTTTACAGACATTTTTACCATATTATTATACTATATACTTTTACTGTTTGGATAGAATACACAAGTCAAAGTGTTTCTGATTGGCAATTTCAAGCCTTGAAATTATGACATTACAAATAAAGTAAGTACATATATTATGTAAAATGTTCTCGATTAGCAATTATTGTACTACATTTCTTAAAAAAAACTAAGTTTAGTGTAGTTTATAATCTTTTCTCGCACCTATGTTTAAATCATAATTCAAAGCTATTATAATATAGAAATGTTTCGATGTCTACATTCTGTATGCATCGAAAATATTAAACAAAGTAAAGGTACACACTACAGCAGCTTTTAACGAATAATTAAACCAGATATGCTTAATACTAAAGCTTTAAGTAAGCTTGCCAAAACATTAATGCCAATCTGCTTAATACACATCCAAATCCCACGCCTATTTACTGAGAAAATGAACATAATTATAGGTATTTCGGCGTAATGTTTCCTAACCGTGTGTCAAATGCTAAGCAGTAAGCAGTGTTACGTCATGTCACCGCACAAGTACATGGCGTGCGGGAGGGTAATTATCGCGACATATCCACACGATATTAAAGCCAACGTAAATTTGACATGACTTAAAATTAATCTCGAGACGTGATGCCGACCCCAATGACAGCTTGCGCTTCGGTAAATTTAATAAAGAGCTCCCACTGAAGCCTAGGCGTGCTATCAAGATTGATGTGTCAAAAACATAGCAATAAGGAAATTTAATGAGAAGACAATTCTTAAGGCATATTAAAATATGTATGAATAGGAAACCAGGATGGTTCATTGTAATGAAGAGGTAAAACTGTCCTACTTAGTAAGATTTTTTGTATTAATATGTATAGTGTACTGCGTGGTAAACACTGTTCACAGTACTTTTTAAACGGATTGTACGCAGTATATTTAGATTTTTTGTCACGACGTTTTAATGCCTTTGCAGGTGTCATAGTCACGGGCAGACTCAGGTGGTACTCGTCTAGGAAACCGCAATAGAATCCGTAGAAAAAGTAGTTTTATTTCAATTTCTAACATTCACGTAAACGTCAGAAAGCATTATGTTCACAGATCATTATTTTGCCTCCTTAGTCGTGCCACTGGGACTAGTATTTTGACTAGCACCATGAAGAAAATCAGTCAGTAATAAATTTGTTAATACTTTCTCACTAGACACTCAACTGGATTTAAATAAGGGGTTTTGCAGTTGAAACATTTGGTACACTAATAGAATTGAATAAATAAAACGAATAGAGAGCGTAGAACAAGTATACAATAAACCACTTCGTAGAAGTTATAGTTGGAATCTTGGAATTCCGTGTATAAGTATTATACAGGATGTAATCGAAAGGGTATGGGTGTTACATCTCAATTAGAGTCAGTTTACAAACTTTTATTTCAAAATGAGTTTATTAAATTATTGATATCCAATTTTTCGCTTTAAATAGGTATTTGACACCAAAAATCATAACAAACATGACACCGGACTAATACGAGGGTCAATATCTGATTACGTCAATAGCTTAATGTTAAGATACATCGTTTCAGCGGTCTGGTTATGATTTTTGATGTCAAATAATTTATACAAAAAATTGGAAATACATAAATTAATTAACTCCTTTTGAGATGAAATTTTGTAAACTGACTCTATACCACATGTCCCCTTTACTCATTTTGGATAGATGTACCCTTTCGGTAACACCCTGTATACTAAAAATACGTATTATTCAACTAGATATTATTGTGTTTAGACTAGCGAACGTCTCTAAAGCAGCTGACACAATAATTACTATACAAATGAAAGCATTAGTCTTCCTAGGTAAACAGAACTATTTTAGTCACAATCAACCCGTAATTAAGTTGCCAGTTATTTATCACTGTCAAATGACCTTTACCCATTTCACATTTGTAGTTAGAAGTTAAAACTCTTCGAAATAAGCACGTGTCGTGCACCTTGTTATTTGAGTCAGTGCCGTCTGATTTACAACAACCGTTACTTGTGAGTGACGTTGACAAATTACGTCACATGACGGTCATGGCCCGTGTGTTTTGCGTCACTTGGCTGCATTCAGAGGCGTTCGTGACGTCACACCGTATCTTGCCTGGCTTGTTTATAGCCGGCCCGCATGTTTGAGTTATGGCGTGTTTGTCTCACTCGTGACACCATGGAAGATGAATTTATGAGTAAGAAGAATGTGGGACGCGGAATATTTTATGTGTTTGAGTGGCGGCTGCTGGAGTGATAAGAGTTTTTTGGATGATTTAGGCGTGACCGTGCTGTTTCGTTATTAGAACTGTGTGTGTTCGCTCGTATACAATGCTGATGATGATGTTTTTTTACTAGCTACTAACTGAAACAGTTAGTTTCTGCATGGATGCTTACTACACGGCGATGTTTTAAATAAATCTACGTGTAATTATAATTTGAATTAGGTTACCTAAAGGTACTTTATAGGGATTTTCATCTCACAAAAAGCAGCTTTTTAGAATCTACAGAAATATCTCCTACTGTCCAAGTTACATTTCTTTTAATAAAATTATAATTATGACAAAATGAAAATTATCTTAACAACTATCACACTTGAGACTGTTATTTAACCTACTGACGAGAATCGACAAATAAAAACGAGTATTACTAAAATTTTATATTACTCGTCAGAAATACATTCTTTCCTCATCATCATAATAATACCTAGTTCTAGGCCTGACTCCATTTGAATCGAAAATCCGTTTACATAATAAACATCGACAAAGTACTATCACGCAAACGTGCTTTGCAATAATAATAGACATAGCATGTATACGTGTTTCAGTTACCGTAGCTTGAATAACTAGACCAATATAATGCCTATAAACTTCGGTTGGGTAGGTGGGCATACATGTACAGTGTCTAGCGCCTATTTCAAAGCGTATGAACTACAAGACATTGATGGAACTACATATCTTATTAACTTTAAGTAAGGTTATGCGGTGCTTCGCGCAATAATTATTTTGAATATTTAAAAATGTATCATATATTTGTAAAACAAAATAAAGGAGATGATAATAATAAATTATTTATTTTAGACCTACACATAGTCCATATTATTTCGGCCCTGGATCCCACACTGGGATTCCATGTGTGATAGGACCTAGGCTCCGCGATACGTATAAATAAGTCGTTTAAAAATATAACATTTCATTAAAGTACAAAATACGTATTTTTAATCAGATTAGTAGTAATTTCAAACCTTACCTCCTGTAACATCTTACAAACAGACTCGATTCACCTGTTTATACGTGACATGAGTGCAGATTATTCTTTAATTTGGTACCTATGTTGTGAAAAATATACCTACTACAAATTAAACATTGGCAATATGTAAGTCAGAAAACACATTTATTTTTAACGGTTAAGATTTAACATTACCAAATTTTTTAATTTGTTAGCTTTTCTCTATTATAATATGCATGTATTGTGAATGATAAGCGTTTGTCTTGAAACACTCTATCAATTGCAGCATTAAAATCCGTCGCGTAGTTTAAAAGATCTAGGCGTACAAATAGCGGGAGCGACTTTGTTTTATACTATGTATAAGGACAACGCTTCTACAAAGTAAACTTTGTTACAACTCCATAAACTTTACCACAGTAACTTCGTCTATTACTTACCCAAATCAAAGTTAAAGAAGACCAACAAATCACGTAATAAACCTAGAAATCTGTGTTCGAAACCAATTAAATCATCCTTTAACAAAGGCAGAACGCATGGCCGCTCGAGACTCATCAACTTTTATTAACACGTCGAAGTTTTAATGATGATAAATCATGTTTAAACATATTCGGAATTATTCCTCTTGTGTTATGAGAACTCTCGTCTTAGTCGGATAATTACTACCATCATTAATAACGTACTGACGACGGATGAGACGCGGTATTAATAAGACGTCAGAGTTGACATTTATGTCATAACTCGATAAATTAAGGATTGTAATTACACGCCATGTGTAGGGTTAAAAATGGGCTGTCATTGTTTTGTGACAGTTGGTTAGGACAGGACGGAAAACGATGACCTACATAGATACATACGTAGCTGTATTTACCACTATGTTCTCTCCTAAAACGATATGTGGGGTAGATAGAAGAGTAGTAAGGGTAGATGATGAAAGTCAAAATTTAATTAAACTGACAGTTGATTAAAAAATATTTAACACTTACTTTTTTTAATAAGAACACTAAGTAGAGTCAAACGAATCAAATTTCAGGAGTGGGAACTTATGACGTCATGCTTGCGTACAAAATGGAAGAAACTGTGACGTCATGCGACATTTAAATAACCATACGTACGATAACCATGAAAAACGTGTTTAATATTTTTTTTAATATCTATCTGAAGGACATTAAAAAATAAAATTAGTCATCCTGCCCATTATGACATGTCAAGTTAGACACAAATTCATGACAGATGTTTTGAATCTGTTATTACATAAAAGCAGGTAGAGATAACTTGTTAGGTTAGTGTTACAACTTTTAACAAGAAAATTTCTAAAAGAAATCAGGTTTATTTTTCAGCAAAAACATTAAAGCTAATTAACGTCCAACGAAGAGTATTTTTGGTTAACGAGGCAGGTATCTAATTCTAAATTAAAATTGTAATTTTGAGCGAAATAGCCAAGTTGATTAAGATAAGCCATATACTCTAAGTTATATTTTCATTCTCAGCCGCTACCCGAACTAACTTGAGCATTAATTTTCCAAACTAATTAGTACAGGTACTCAAACCCACTGTTAATAGAAACGTCTTTCGAATTCATTCAGAACGAAATTAAGAGTGCGGTCGGAAATTAAAACGATCCCAATTATCTCGAGTTAATCAATGGAACATTTTGTTTAAAGGAGCCTATATAACTTAAAGACCTTGACTCACTTGAGTATTCATCTTACAGCTTGAAATTAAAGAAAGGCATCTTCTGTATGAATATAAACAAACTTGTATGCTACGCCTACGCGGTGTCGTAGCCAACTGTGCGTAGCACCGCTACGTGATGAGCTTCGGAGCAAACCGTGTAGCATAATATATTATACATATTTCTACGAAAGTAGGTAGCTTACGTGCTTACTCAGAAATTTCTGGAATAGCTCACCACTGGTATTGCCTTATAGGAAAAAGTTTTTGGGCATAGGAATTCCTATTGATAAATAAAAGTAAGTACGATAAATAACATCTAATGGTAAGCACACATATTTTTAATATTCAAGTAGTGCCCATAACTTGAAGTATTTATCAATAATAGGTAAGTCCTGTAAAATTTGATAACGATCGATTTAATAAGGTCGTAATCGGTGGGCCACGTAGCCTTGGAAAGAACACGTACATAATTTAAAGCCGGAAGAAACCTTGGTTCATTTAATTACAGTGTATTTAATTGAACTTCGCTTTATTATTGTCGTTATCATCTGTATATAGTCTGTGATTACTTTTTGCCTTTATGTTAACTCACAAATATAGAGTATCTTCGTTGAATACTTATCATAAGTATAAGATAAATCAAGTTTTTTAGTCTTACGTGTGACTTTTTATCTCGAGTCTCGAGTCTACAACTTCCGTGGTCGAGTGGCGTGAACACAAATTTTCAAGGTTCCGCTAGCTCTGAGGTCCCGGGTTCGATCGCCGGACAGGTCAATATAGAAACCACTTTTCTACATTGCTTTGGGTCTGGGTGTTTGTGGTACCTTCGTTAACTCTGATTCCATAACACAAGTACTTTAGCTACTTACTTTGGGTTACAGAGCATTGCATGTGATGTTGTCTTCATTAAACAAAAAAAAAAACAGGCTTAAGTATCTTTCAGAAGAGGAATTAAATGAAAAAGTCACAAAAAAGATACCTGTGTTGTAAAATGATGTGATGATGATAAAATAAAATCAATAGCTATATAATTGCTCAGCCTCTAGTGGCTGAGCAATTGCCTCTAATGGTTGACATTTGAATAACAACCAAAATAATTTAATTTATTTAGTTTCTATTTATTGGTTTTATAAAAAAAATAAAACTATGCTAGCATAACTACAGTCACAAGCAAAAGTATTTTACACAACCAAAGTACAAAAATAACTTTAGATCGTGACTCAAGTATCACGAAAAACTCGTAACAAATGAACGCGAAAATCATCGAATCGCGAAATATAGGGCACGCGATGAGAGTGATTGCATTTTATTAGTCCCGTTAAATCGCAGTGCAGTATCAATGAAGTGTCAAAAACGATAGTCCCCGCAAAATAGCTTTGTTTACCCACAATTATGAATTGATTAACTGCTATTTTAGTTCCAAATGCCATTTTTAGATTAAATAGTATTTCAGCTTTAAATGGGACTTATTTAGAATGTGTGCTGGTTTAATAACATTACATTTAGGTTCAATATTTATTAATACTAACTATGCCCCGCCGGTTTGTTATTCTGCTATTTGAGATGGAGAAACATGCAATAAATCAACATCAACAAAAACCTTGAAATTATCCACCGGTTCTTGAGTGGATGGTGTAATCAACCCGGCTTTGTTTTATTTTAGGAAAAACAAAACAAACGGACAAAGCTATGTAACGAATTAATTTAAGCCTAATATTAATTTAAAATATTAAATATATTTTTGGATCAAAATGGGAAATGTTTAAAAATATCATAAAAATTTTAAACATTTTTTTAATAGGTACATTTAACACTAACATTTTTAAAACGAAAATAAGTGGTGTTTTTTTTAAACGTTAATTAAATAAACATTTTAAATTACCGTTTACTAAATGGAAATTTAAGGGTGCATTTATTGATTGTGAGTAACCATTTTGGTGTATTAAATAGGTTACATCGGATTGAGGTTAGGCCTAGCCCCGCTGACAGCCTCAGGCACAAACGGCTACACCTTCGTATAATTGCATTGTGGTTTCTGCTCGTACCGTATCGTGCACGTAAGCCAAGCTAGGGGTTCTAAATCATTACCTATTAAATTACCTTGTAATTAAGTTAAACATAATGCACATTAAATTAAAATGCAAACACATAAAATTACAACAAATTACCCGGACAAATGCGAGTCTGACTCTCGTATCGATGTTGAAATATAATGGCCAAATATTGAAACGTTAGTTATAAATAGCCGTTACGTGTCATTCTGAATCTGTCAGTTTATGGCGTAAAGTAGCAAAAGATACACATTTAAGAACGTCTTAAAGTAAACTATTTAGGAATATTGACGGTTTACTCACGCACATTTTTGGGATCGCCGGACTAGTTTCAGACTCAATAGGAGTTCGTAATAATGAGCTAATGCGACGCGGCGGCGTTGTCGCGAGTCAAACAGTCCACAGTCTATAAAATAAAGTTACTAATGGGAGTAAATTTACTCATATTTGTTACATAACATAGATAAAAACGTGATTTAGTTAAATTAATGGTCTTGATAATTATAAATCAAAAACCAAATCCACTTATCATAATTAAAATACATCAAAAGATCGCACAAGAAATCTTTTACGCGTCAAAATAAAAATACATGTAGACAGGCAACAGATTACATGTCATTACATCTGAGTGCCCGTGATCTATAAAACTAGCATTCACTTGACGAGCTCCCATAATCGCCATGCATTTATTTCGCGCGGTCATAATGTTTCCTTGTATAAAGGTGACGTCAGATACCATGACTTTAAGGCAGAACAGGTTTTGGTAAATAAAGTAAAATATATTTTTGATTTTTTATTGTATTTGTAACTTATATCCCATTTGTTACACGAAATAGTGGAAATCTCCTTGAAATATGGTCAACCAAGATAAAGAGTGAAGTCCTAAGTAACAAGATTATCAAGTGACAACTTTGTTTTAACTATATTATATTTAAATTCTTGTGCCAATTGATAGTATCTTCACTTAAACAAACATCAATTTTATGTAAGTGTAATTAAAGTTGATTTTAGACTGGCTAGTAAAATTCATAAAAATATGAAGTTGTAGCGCAAACTGAACCTTGTACATAAGAATTACAGTTGTTTTTATTAAAACCTGTGTTTGTTTACGTTTTTGGCATATTAATTTCGGACACGCTATAGATATCACGGAAAACATAGGAACTTAAGAATAATAATAAACAAAATAAAATTATTTTCCTTACTTTTAATAGTATTCATCTGAATACTACAAATCTACATAAAATATCTACTTTTACCAACCTTATAATAAATTTCAAACTTCACAACTACATTAAAAAGTTTTCAATGAGTATTAATGAGGTGAACACAAGAGGCGTTAAATAAAAACGAAAAATAAAGCCAGGATCACACGCTGTCACAAACAAATTTTAATTTAACCTGTAACAACTTACTAACTTTACTATTGAGCTGGATATTGACGACCTAAATATTGCAACTCGCTTGCACTTTTAGTGCTGACGATAACGATTTCAATTTTAGAATCGAGAAAATATTTGTCGAGCCTAGTTTGTTTTTAATATTTACACAACTGATTTGTGTACAAGTTAAATGGTCACTACACTGTATACATACCTACAAGTGTATTTACGTGTAGAATGTTAATACCATGTTAATACATTACCAAACTATTGGTAACTGCAATTCGAACTGCAATTGAAACAATTCATTGTGCCTAATCTATGGTAATCAAATATTAACTGTACGTGCCGCAATATAGCTTTTGATTAACCTAAAAGTTACGTGATTAGAATTCGGATATCCGCTTTAGACAAATGAATGTACACTATCACATAAATTATCGTTAACTATTAATATTTGAATATAATATAATGATAAGTTAGTATTTATTATGTACAACACGAATATTACATTTAAATTAATTTGTCATGCCATATACATAATTCGTAAATAATATTGCTCATTATTAGATTGTGAAAATTGTTACAGTAAATTTTTAGAGTTCCGTACACGAAGGTTGACGTCAACGGTACCTGTATCTTATGAACCGTAATAGAAAGAATTGAATTTTTCACAGAGTGTATTTTTGTTGCCGCTGTAAGAACAAATAATAAAAAAGGGCATAAATCTTTTACGATGGTACGGAACTCTTCATGCGCGATACCAAGTCGTACTTGGTCGGTTTTCCAAATTTTTTTCTTGGAAATGACCCAAATTAGCCGATTTTATGTTAGAGGTTAGTTAAGATTGCTCTAATTTTAGTTAAGTTAATTCAGTTTGTTTTAATCATTATAGTCTTAGTAAGTTAGGAGCCAGAATTACCGTAGCTAAATTGGCCGGTCCTACAATTCTCCTGTTCGAGAACATTTACAGGAAGGTCGTTGAACTCCCTAAAATAGGGATGAGCTACACGATCACTAACGATGCCAGTTGCAACTGTTAAGTTTGAACCAAACTTACATTTGACACGAATTTAAAAGAGGACGTTCCTTTTGGAATTCGTGTCTAATAATAACTTAATGTTTATCATAAATTTGTTCATTACTTCATCGTTTGTAGTCAAAATATTTATTCGTTCTTTACAATAGTGACTTTAGTATTCTAGATATAGGTAAATACTTCCCGCAATAAATCCTTCTTTATTAATATCAAAGCATATTAAAAAACAAGTGCCCCGCCATGTCTGTCTATCTGAACGCGATAAACTCAAAAACTACGGAACGGATTTTCATAGTTTTCACCAATGGATAGAGTGAATCAAGAGAAAGGTTGGTATAATTCATATATGTTTTGTCTACTCGTGCAAAGTCGTGGCGGGACTCTAGTATTTTAATAAAGTTATTGTTAAGACACAGCATTTTAACCTCTACATCATAATCATAGTTTATACGGTTGATAATGTTGCAAAGAAACTAAATTACATGAATAAACTAGTTCCATTCTACACATCGTGTATTAATGAGTAAATGTCTTCCCGATGTGAAGATGCCTTAACGCTTTACAAAAGCCCTTTTCAAGGGAGCCAGCCACTCGCACCTCGGCATGTAGTAACGTGTTTGTTTATACGTTTCACACGTACTGCGGGAATGTGTCGGCACAAGTACTGTTCGCGCTTTCAAGTACTAAAGGATCACTTTTTACTGCGTTCCGATGTTTGACGCGAATGCACTGGTTTCGTAAAACAAACGAAATCGATGTTTCGAATGTTTTGTTGTAAATGGAATCGTATGAGTCAAAGATTGGTACACTTTTTTGTAGAATATTCTATAATGTATGAGAAACAATAATATTAAGTTATTAAAGATTTATTCCCAATTTACTATTATATACTACTTCTTACATTATAATAAATAGATATACATTGATTTTTAAAAATATTTTAAAGGGCCATGAAAGTGTATTTATTTGTTCATTGATTGAAAGACAAGTAGGCACTTATTGATAAAACTGTTTTGTTATCTAGTTAATACTTTTCCGCCTTCTTATTTCAATGAATAATAAGTATCTTTAGTAAATCTTTTGAAGACTAAGTGTACCTAAGCTAAATATTATAAAAGAAATTCTAAAATAAATAATATATGTACGTATTGTAGAGTTAGACCTAAGGTCACGTGTTTATGTGGAATGCCAGAGAAAAGCTTTACTAATGAAAACACAAATAATTAATCTACTAATATAATAAATGTGAAAGTAACTCTGTCTGTCTGTCTTTCTGTCGGTCGGATACGCTTTCACGGCTAACCGCTGAACAAAAGGTAAGTTTGAATCCCAAGAAAGGACATAGGCTACTTTTTGCCGCGATAACCGATATCCACGCGCACGGAGCCGCAGGCAATAGATAGTACCTTAATAAAACTGTATTAAAATTAAAACATTTTCCACATTAACGTCAGTATTCAATTTAAATGATTATGTCTATTATAAACACCTTATTGTAATTACGAAAATGTAATGATGTACGTATTTCGTTTATTATAATGGGAACATAATTATGATTTTATTTACTTAATCATTTCGTTAAGCACATTTAGTGTACGTGTATATCAAAGCTGGAATACATTTAATGAATGCTTAAAAAATCTAAAAATGTTTAAGCATGCAGAAATTCATTACTTAGATAATAAATAAATAAATGTGGACAACATCACGTACTTTGCTCTGAACCCAAAATTAGTAACCAAAGCACTTTAACGAAGGTACCACAAACACCGAGATCCGAGACAATGTAGAGAAGTGGTTTTCCTACATTGACCAATCCGGGGTTCGAATCCGGGACCTCAAAGCTGGCACACTGGGACACCTTGAAAACCAATGTGGACGCCACTGGACCACGGAGGTCGTTAACTTTTATAGCAACACAGGATAATATACTCAGTGCAATGTAAAACTAGGTATGTCGTCGATTTTAGAACTTGTTTTAACAAAATTATACAACTGAAATAATAAAATATGTATCCTTTTTATAAGGCCAGGATAACGTTCAGCTGTTTTTGGAATAACGAAAACGCTTTTTATCATAAGAGGACAAGTTATGACCATCAAAATAAGATTATTACATAATTAAGTCCCATTGTGTGTGTTTTAAAATAAAGTGCCATGTGATAAAGTGCCGAAAAAAGCAAAACATTGCTTTCATCAAAATGGAAAAAGCGAATATTGAGCGAAGTGACCGGAAAATTCGATAGTGCATTGGGTAGGGAGCGCTCCGCACAGGCGGCAGCGAACCCACGAGCGGAGCGGGCTGCAGAATTACGCCCCACTTGTACACGCTCAAAGCACTCGATGAAACACTTCCACTGAACTAAAATTTCGCTAAATTGAAAACCCTTGCGTTTAGCATCAAGCTTTTAGTGTGAAGCATTCATCGAAATTGTTATTTCGTATTCTGTTACAGGTATTTTTCAATTAAAACCTTGATGGTCGTTTGAAGTGGCGTTATTTCAATCGTTCTTGTTTGATTGGTGTGAGTAACGTAATATAAGTATAGCTACATAGTCATAGCATTGGAATAGTTTTCTGTAATAAAAATATGGCAGAGTATACTGGCAGTTTGTGATAGATTTTAATTCGGTTTTGTCTGTTATTATTGCGAAGGATACCTATCTAATCCTTACTAATATTATAAATGCGAAAGTAATTCTGTCTTGCGTCGGGCTTTCACGCCAAAACAACTGAACTGATTTAAATGAAATTTGGTACACAGATAGTCTAGAGCTTGAGATAGGATATAGGCTTTTAGCCGCGACAACCGACATCCACGCGGGCAGAGCCGCGGGAAACAGCTAGTAATTTATAAAGTTGAAATAACAACAAATACAAATTTCTGACAACTAGGTACTAAGTTCAATAACCTAGCACGGTGCCAATCAGACTACAGCAATCTGAATAATATTAGAGCTAACTATCCTATAGCGTAGACTGCGTATCAATCGGATAACCGGATCCAATCAGTCGATACTGGCCACCACTTACCTGATAACACTAACAATTCCCGGACACTGTGCACTAGACGCTTTTACTTATCATTGTTACCTACAATATTGTCTTAAAATAAAAAAAAAATAAGATGTAGAGATAATCCTAACTTATAAATGCGAAAGTAAACTCTGTCTGTCGCGCTTTCACGCCAAAACTACTGAACCGATTTAAATGAAGATTGGTACACAGATAGTCTAGAGCCTGAGAAAGGACATAGGCTAGTTTTTGCCACGAGAACTGACATACACGCGGGGGAGCCGCGAGAAATAGCTAGTATTTCTATATCATCTAACTTATGATAGGTAAATTAAAAAAATACAATTTGCATTTTAAAGAAAAGAAATTAACATTTACAAGCGTTATGAAGAATTTCACAAAGCGATGTTAACACGTTTACTTTTTTTTTACCAAAAAAACCAGCTAATAAAATAATGCCCGCAGGTAATCACGAATCGGACAACACCTTGCGTCCCGTAACGAGGTTAGAGATTTTCCTTTATTCTGTATTGCAACACCTAACGTGAAAGCCACAATTCACGCGTTGCCAGTAATAACAAGATTACGTGCACAAGGCGAGCCGACTTACGAATGGACTGACGCAGTAATTAAGTGCTTGGCTTATTACAGTAGAAGTAGGTTTGAATCCTGTAGACCTTCACTGGAAGACCTAAGTATTTGACAATTTCTTTTTTATTTTATTTTAAAAAATACAGTACTAACTATGCCGAGTTGTAAAAACGGCAGATTAATTACTTTCATATTGAACTAGTTACAAGCATTTAAATATTGCTAATAAGACGGAGAGAGCTATAACACAATGTGACGTCACTATTGTTTTCTCCATACTAATCTGGGGTTGCCCCGTACAAGTCGTCGTATTGCGAAAAAGAGATAGAACATGCGTTTCCTACAACTTTAAAAGCATATAACTTTTTTATTGGTGTATATTTTTTTGATGTTATTCGCAGTTATTAGGAATGTTTTTGTAATAAATAAATAATACGATAGTGCTCAAATACCCAATTCTATTTTCAAGTAGAATTTAAACTGAAGATGCATTGTTTTGTTGTTGTAGACGAAGTAAGAAGCAAATCAAAATACTAACCTAACCTAAAACAATGATCCTTATTTTTTTAAACTAACGAATCGCCAATTATTAACCAACGCAGGCTTTGGGTATACAAAGCTTGCATTTAGGTCTCGAGGATATTTTCAAGCCGAGTAGAAATGGGAGTATGTTTATTTTTAAAACGTATATCCGGAATTAATAGACTAAATGGTCTACTTAAAAACTACTTATTTGTTTCATGATTAAGACTGGTCAGTAGAGTTTACGTTGAACCTCGATAAGTGCTAAATAAACTAAAGTAACAACTGAGTATCTTTTTACACACAGAAGTCACAAGTTTTGAACGCTAAGGGAAACTTTCACAATTCAATTTTACTTTAGCAACTCAAACAGTAAAGAAACGTTCTATAAACTCTATGAACAACAATTACAAGGTTTCAAAACTGAAAATCACTGATCGGAACAAAATGACGTTAAAAATTAATTTAAATAACACGTAAGAAAATAATTTAAATCCTCTTTTGGAATTAATTAGCTCAAATTTTGTCCTGTATAAAATCATGGCTAAGTAGAAAGAATATTACAGATTTTTGTTAAAATTGACAGTAGCCTATGGTTTGCGGTTTTATGGTACTAATAGCAAAATTCATCAAAATAACTTTTATGGTTTGGTTGTCGAAAAGCCACAAAGTAACTTTTGCATTTATAACATAACTAGGTTTCGCCCGAGTTTGTGCTAGCGAGGTTATCCCGGAGAAAGTAATCTATGTCCTTTAGTGAATGCTTTTGGCAATTTTATTAGGGTCGATCCAGTTTGTTACCCTTATGATGTTACAATAAACATATGTATTTGTGATAGCAATAATAATAACAATCAATTTAGTTTATTTTTATATCTAGTGATTGCAATTCGTGATGATTCTTGGTTGATATTTCATGGAAGCAGTGAAGAGAATTGCGGTCGTTTCTCTAAACATTTATCGTTGAATATAACCCAAAATTTGTATGATTACTATATAGTTTGGACCTTAGACAGCGCTGCGGTTGACTAGGTACGCTAATATTAAGAGCATAACAATAAAAATATAAAATATATCTACCCATGTCATTACCTATATAGGAACATTAATAAATGCTACCTATTCTCACACAAAATGTTCATATATCTGTATTTACCGCGTCCCCGAGTCCACCCTTGCGCGCCCAGGCGTACGTCGGGCCACTAATTACTGCGTACCACGGTTCGTTCCGCATTTTTCATACAGATCACGGACCTACTCAACTCTCGTATCGATTTGGAACTTCACGAGGAATCGCTTGGATTTCTGAGAGAGTCACCGGAATGCAACCTAAGAATGTCTTATTCATTGACGAAAAAGATTTTAAATGTAAGTAATTTTATTGCGAATATGATTTTCTTAAGAGCTTAAAAGTATGTATGCAATACAGTCTATATCATATCATCAAAAATGTAAAAGGATTACGTCACACTTGGTGGTGTGGGTTTATTTTGATAATGATACCGATGTAGGAAATTAATTTATGGCAATAACTAAATGAAAGGTTTTTATTACTTTTAACCGACTTCTAAAAAGAGGGAGATTCTATGTTCCATTGTAGGTATAATTTTAAGTGAAAATTTCTTTAGGCGCGATGGGCTGGTTTTTTAATATAAGAAAAAAAAACATTTGAATTCACGACACTGTTACCGTTACAGTTACCGACACCTCTGTAGGTATATAAGTATCTACATAATAATATTGTAATAGTTCAAGTTTTCAGTTCTGTCGGCACTCCCGGAAAGCCACTGTTTTTTTAATCATGTGTTTTATGTATAACGAAATATGTATGTACCTATATAACATTTATTTCACCACATTTTATTTTAAGAAAGGCCAACTAAAGACTTTCGTTCTCGCAAAGAAAAAGGTAAGAATTATAAGAAGCTATATTTTTCGTTACGAGCGCGAATGCTACGTCCATAAAGTTTTTGACTTATGTTACTAATATAGTGAGCGTGTGTATTTTAGGTTACCTGTTAAGTTTTCTTTTAGGATATTTTTCGACTTATTATATTTTTTATTCAGCTACACAACATGAGCTAGTTTTTTTTTCTTATAATATTAGTCTTATAATATTTTATACCGAACTGTAATCATTTACTAACACGATTATAAATAATAAAAATATATCTACTAGGTGCGAACTGTGTGCATTTATGACAAACATAACACAAACCACAATACTATAACTAAACTTGCTTGATTAACTTTCAATGTTTATAATTATTTCCACAGCCACCTCAATTCCGTGTAAACTCAATAAGAAATAAATTTAATAGTCTCTCAGACCCTTTTCTACAAAAAGCCAATTTATTCAGATGTACTAATTTAGCGATTACAAAGCTTAACATTGTTAAAAAGTTGCTTACAAAATGCTCCGACACACTCGTTTGAGGTTCAAATAGAATCGATAACGAAAATAAAGCCAACTGAATTAGGTATTTCCAAATTGAATTTAGATTCGATTAGAATTTATATTTAACCGTCTGATTAAACGCGTCGTGTATTAATTAATCTGTTAATCCATGTTTGGATAGCTGCTGTTAATTATTTGCTTTGTCATAGGCTTGTTGTTTACCTGAAGCACAGTTAAATAAACTGCTAATATTATTTTGTTTACCGCCCTTTGAACCAATTATTAAACAAAATAATACATTTCCTTAATAAATAATTAAGGTCATAAGGCGAATGAAATAATAAGCAATTTTTAGGTCATATAATAAAAGTAAACTCTTGGTTAACACGGTCACACACGGCCATCTAATTCCAAACTAAGCAGAGCCTATATAAGGGCAACAGGCAATTGATAAACATATTTATAAATATTTCTAAATACATACATAATTATTATAGATAAATTACACCAAGAAACATAACAAATGATCATGCTCATCACACAAAGATTTGTCCTCGGTGGAAATCGAACCTTTGGTTTAGAAGTCAGGGTCACTAACCACTAGATCAACAGGCCAGTCGTTGAATATACTTTAAGAGTTATCTATCTTTGTGTTAATACTAAAATTGAAATGATAATGATGATGAGAAAAAAAGGGGAACAAACGCAGATAATTTCTATGCACACACTCATAAAAGGGAGGTGTGAAACAAACAGTAAATCAGTGTCGCACTTCAGTCATATTTGAAAATAGCTAGTTCAGTCGCTGTAAGCGCGGCTGAGGCGTCTAGTTCCCATTTCACGCGTGCCGCGGCTCGTTGTTTTCTTTTTTGCACTTCAACTACTCGGGTGCGTATCAACGGCGTGGAGTGTCGGCGGGTGTAAATTGAAACACTTGCAAATTTACCCCATACATTATTCATATCCCAAACACCCTCAGAGCAAGAGACTCTGACAGTTACAGTAGACGCAAAGTTCACAAAAGTAAAGGCAAAATAAACCTATATCGTAACACGGTTCTGCTTGTGACCTTGACACAGGATCGATATTTCTTGGATATCGAATTGTGGCGGTCTCAATAGAGTTTACTGTTAATAAATGATAGGGTACGAATAATTGTTTGAGGTACCGCGACGCAAATCACACCCTATTCTAGCAGCTTCGTGGCACATAAGTAAAGTGGGTCAACCATTATACGTCTAACAAATGGGTCCGCCTTAAGTCGGGCTGTGCAATAAGGAGTCGGTTCAGAAACCCACAACCTGCATTATTCTGACCCTAATAAATTCGCCGAGTCAAACGGGCATTGTCAGACAAATGAGTTTGAAGACGTACAGTAAAGATACTCCAGTCATAATAGACTGAAACGCAAACTCGAATAACACAACTATATTACCGTTATTTTCTTAGTATGAGCACGTACGAGTATTTGAATGCGAGCATAAATAAAATATGCTTTGCTCTTGCAAAATATGCGAGAATATATCGATTACATTTCTTTTTCTGTGTAAGCTCAACGTTAAGCAAACGTTCTGCCAGATGTTATTATGCATACTTTTAAGCATGCCGATACAAAGACGTATTAATTTGTTTTATTATAAGTACCTACAATAGTTATTATGTTACTGTGTCAGCTATATATATATACAGCTTTTTTATCCCAAAACATTTACATTTATAGCAATGAAGCATCTTGATTTATTTAGCCAATTAATACTCAGAAATAGACGATATAAATATTAAGAAATAATAGAACAATCACTTAAACATGACTGATATTTTTACTTTTGTTTAAATCAAATAAATAGCTCAAACAAAAGTAATACATTGCATAATCCGTTAAAAAGCAAATTATGTTCAGCATGTTTATTTGTGTACAAAAACAAACACTGGAACATGATTTAGGACAGCGAATAAAAATATCCGACTAAAACCTATACAAGCGTAATGGTAATTTACAAAACACATTTTCCTTGGAGAGTTTAACGTAATTTCTTTCTCACCAAGGCGTTTCCTGAAATAAATTACAAGTGTAAAATTCACAACAACAAAAGAGTAACAACAAAAGGCTCGCGGCTCGCAACATCCGGACGACCCTTCCAAACTTAGCAGCCTGATTACGGATTTCCGAGCGAAAAAAATAAAGGGAGGAATAATACGCATCCATGTAAAAACCCAAGTGTTTTTAAACAAACCACTTTTGTGTTGTTAATGTTAACGGACAAAAAGTTGATCTAATTTAGAAAAATCGAGTGCTATTCTTTATCGATATTCTCAACGGAACATTTTCGTCTCAGCAGGACGTTTATGTGAAAATTGACGTAGTCGAACAAGGCGGGGTCAGGGGTGTAATGTTTGACGTAAAGATGAAACCGCGGATCTTTTGGTGGCGGTTGCTTCTGCACGTCACCGTCTCCTGCCTTGACCAATGTTGGGGTTGGTGTTGGGGCTGGCGGAGGAGGGGACTGCAACGAGGTTGACCGGGAAGATGTAAACGGACCTTTAGCCTCACATGGCCCCGGTGGCCTCGGTTTCTTCCACAAAAATGGCTCTTTATGAATCCGCCCGTGATGGGTCGCCTTATGCCTGTTATCCTCTCGTTTTTGGACGGGCATTGTCAGTTCATACATTTCGGCTAAAGATAGGTACCAATAGTCGGTCCCGTCCCCTATTATAGGAAATAACCTCTTATTCGAGAAAGCCGGTCGGTGTTTTCTAACAAACTCATCGTATTTTCGTTTCAATCTCTTCATATATTCGGTGTAATGGATCGATTTAAGTAGTTTTTCGAATTCGGATAATTCTGAAGTAGCGGGTTCAGAATAGACACCGGCACAAACAAATGTTCTCAATAAATGGTGTAATTTGAATACTACGAAGGCAAGCCATTGCCGGGCCTCTTCTTCTAGAATCCTAAGGTCGTCTGCTCTACTTCTGATGCCAAATTCTGCAGCTTCAGCAGCTCTTCGTTCACCGCGCTCTTTAACTGTAGCCAACCAACGCCGATATGTGCGATAGCAGAATTTTGTGCGCCTTGAGTAATGTCCGCGCCAGATTGCCTATAACCAAATGAAATTAATGATCTCTAGAAATACAACTGTATTTTCTTTTTCTAATAAAGACTAACTAAGTGTACGGTTTAACAGATACTAAAGGTAAAGCTACGTTCGTCGCGTTTGGTCTGTAAATATGTGACCACTTGTCAATATACCATGGCTTTATTTATAAATCATTACAATTCTGTCAACCAGTTTTACCGTGGGATAGGTACTATGTTACTCAGTAAAATGGGTTGTGGAGAACAGATAGGCAGTGGCTCCATGTAAAATACGATATTCAACTGAATCCGGTAAGGCTGGAAGGCGACTCACAATTATGCAAAGCATTAATTACTTCAAGTAACTACGCAGCTTTCATATAATCAAAACATACCTGAATGCTCCTTGCTGCTTTTGCGTAATGTTTATCGTGTTTATTCCGGACAGCTCTCCTGAGAGCAGCCCGAGTACCTCTCCTAGCTAAAAACATTCTGAACGCGCACTGTATGGTCGTAGCATTTTTAGATAACCACTCCACATGCACCCTGATGAGATGGCCACGGACGATTCGGATCATTATCATCACAGCAACAAATCTCTTATGCCGCCGATTTTCAGCAATATCTGTCCTCTCCTGCAACTCCGCATAGAAATCATTTGCAGTTGGCAAAAGCCGATGTACAGAAGCCATTTAGATTATTTAATTCTTATCGCCGTTTCGTGGGTCGACATTAGCTGTCAAATGTATCTTCGGGGAATTTTAATGGCGGTTTTATTATTCATTGCCAGTAGGTACGATTGGCGATTCCACAGAGATTTTATTGGTTTGACATTACTACGAATATTTTGTGGTTAATTTTTACTAGACTTTACATTTTAGGTTTTGTAGAAAATACTGTTATAAAGCGAATATATTCAAAAAATCTGCAATCTTATAACTAACTACAGTAATTTCAAAGGTTCGTAGTATAATAAATTATAATGAACCTATGAGTAGCCTATCAAAGAGATCCTGTCCTCTTTATTGTAGATTATTCTGTTCCTTTTATTTGTAAACTTAGCAAAAAAGTATCACTTGTGGTGACAATATCATTATCGTATTGTATTGTATGTTTGTCAAATATTTTTTTAAATTAAAAAGTACGATTACAGCCGCATACCAAATTACAAAGTCGCATTGTTATAATAAGGCCAACCTAACTTTATTCAGACATTGCTTTCTACCTGTACCCTCTTCCCTCGTTCTCACTTAATCATAATGACACTTTTGGTGCCTTTCGAGCTACCGTAATAAGTTCAGATATTTTTTTTATTTGGGCCCTTAAATGAGGCGGTGTCTCGGTTGCCCATTTCGTTATTTCCCCCCCCAGCCACGATACGATGTTTAGAGAGTACTCCGAACCCCTCGGCAGGCTACCATGTGAGACATCATGAATAATTCAACAATCAAATTGGCAAGGTGTGTACGCCTGTTTATTTATTTTCACCCGAATTTTGTGGTAATTTTTATACGTATGTTTTCAGTTGTATTGCTCGACATAGACTAATTAATTTCCTGTACAGTCTTTTACAAAATGATTGCCTTATTTTTTTTGGAATATTTGCGAAATAATTAAGAAGGTAAATATAGTACATACCCCAGTACATACATTCTTGTTTCCCAGCCTTTATCCTAATTTATTTGGGATACCGTATTACTCATCATGTTATCATTCATAGATTTTACCACAGTCAATGACTGACGTTAAAAATCTCATTGCGCGCTGGTGTATGCTAACATTTTGTCTAGTTGCTCTAATGAATAGTACAAAACATAGGACAAGCATGATAGCTATCAATGAAAACTTCCTCTAAAGAGGTTTTCGAGAGCTCAAAATGCGGGCGCTAGTAACATATCTGCCTAATGTTATATTTATATAATATCGTTCACCCTAGTAGATACATTTTTAAATAAAAACTATGTTAGAAACCTAATTTACGATAACTACAGTGTTTAAAGATTCATAATCGCACGATCTATAGTTACTAAGTAGGAAGTACGAAATAGTTTATACTACAAAATAATGAAAAAGATTGTAGAAAATCATGGACACTTCATATATTTTTCCGCTAGTCACACACAAATGCAAGTACTTTTATGTTTCCTTTTATACTTATGTTATATTATTAAACAAATACAGTAAATTATTCATGGAGGGAGTTGAATGCTAAGAAGGTAATAAGGTATTTTACACACTGCCTGCATTGCGTCGTTTTTTATGAGGCCTTGCCTGGAAAATACGCAGCTCTTTTTCTCACTTATATTATAGCCCTTCCTTATAAGAAACTAGTGACCCGCCCCGGCTTTACTCGGGTAGCATAGGATTATTTACCATTATTTTCTGTAGTAGTGTCGTAGGTATCATCACAGAAGAATTAATTAGCACTGTATGATCTTGTTGCTTTGAAAATGCTCCGGCGTGGTCCCGCTTGAATATTGTTAATTTGCGTTAATTTCTATGATATTGAATTAAATTGTATCTCAAGCTCAAGGTAACTATCGTATTTAATTTGATAAGGATTAATATCGCATCCATCTTAATAGCTTTTAACTTATTAGTTATTGAAAGGTGCCCTTATAAGATATACACATATGCCATAGCAAACTTTTCTAAGATAGATAAATAAAGAAAAATCACGCTTAACATTGTTTTATTTTATCTCAAAGGGATTATGATGCGTTTTTTTATAAAAGCTCGCAATTGGCTTGATTTTTTCCGATAAATCAACCCAGAAGGCGGTTTTCACATAAAGATATTAATTAAAATCAAATATAGCCTACACCACTCAGGCATAATGTAGCTTACTGTAGCTGTATAGAATAGCTGCAGCTTGAAAAGATTTTTTTATGATCGGATTATTAGTTCCAGATATTACTTCCTACAAACAAACTCACAAACTTTACCTCGTTCTTGTACTATAAAAGTATGTCATAGTAAAAAATATTAATCATGTTCATCATAGGATGGATACTAACAATTTTTTTTTTAAACGACTCCCGCACTAAGGAATTTAATCCTTGTGTCGCAAGGGGTTTCACAAACATTCAAATCACATGCACAAAGAACACCCAGACTTGGAACAAGCATTTGTGGGTCACACAAATGCTTGTCCCATGCGGGGATCGAACCCGCGGCACGTCGCGCACAGAGGTATTTGGCGTGGTGACCTATACCACTCGGCTATCCGTGCAGTCTATATTGCACTAATCATCTATTTTTGAGGGTTAGAAATATGAAAATTATTCCCACAAATTTGCGACTGATATTTGAGTTACTCCCTGATCTCTTCGGTCATACTTCCAACTTCTATTTACACTTTTACCTTTCAGAATAAACGACCAGCTTATTCAACCCAGTGAAGCCTACAAAAATCTTGGTTTGCAAAAAGGGGAGTTTAATAATTAATTTATAAAAAGCCCGCTTCAAGTTTCTTAGACCAAAAAAGTAATGACTCCTGTGAATTTTTAAACATTTTATCATTTAGCTCAAGATTGCAATCAAGGAGGTCAAGTGGTGTTAAAAATTCAGTGATGAAGTTTTTAATATACCGCCGGTCCGCGAAAGACTTATTATGGAGTTTGTGAGGACGTATGATTTAATTTATTTATAAAATTTGAAGCTGCTCGCCCGACTTCGCCGTGTTAAAAAAATGTATCTTCTACCTTCTTTTGTGGTTTATTTTTTTTGTCCAAACTTGTAACTTTTTATTTTTGCTATTGGCCAAAATATAGACACTTATTATCCTTCGATTTCTTTTATAAAACTATATCTATCGAAAATCAGTGTGAAGTTGTTTTTTTTTGCGCTCGTTAATATTACTTAACTAACTTTACTTAAAATATTATACAGTTCTAGGTAATACAATAAGAAGTGATATTTTTGTATTTAAATACAAAATAAATAAAAAAAACATGAGCGCAATGTGAAACTGTTTCGATAATACATTTACCTATATTTTGTGCAAAAATATTTGTAGCAAATATTTAAATTAAATCAAATGTGTCTGTTGATATTTACGCCGGTAACACTCAACAGTTTGACATCGGCAAGTGCATGTTATTGTTTTAAAGTCATCATTTTTGCTTGCTCAAAATTTCCGTCGCAATAAAGGCTATGTTAATTTTAGTATTAGTGTAAACTTATACTTTCCTTATTTATTGTGATTGTATGTGTAATAAGTTTATTGTCGTAATATCTTAATTAAGAAGTCGAACACTATTTAATTATTTCAGCATATACGGTATACTTGTATTTGATTTCTCGGGAGTTCTCAGTTCCGGCTCGAAACTCAAGGACATCGACCGCTTATAAATATACCTACTCAATACTCAATGTTTATTCCATTCCACAATGTTATTTAGATAGTAAAATTAACGAATATTCGGATTATCGTGGGCCCTGTCGGCACAGCAATTTGGCCTACCTTTGTCATATAAAGGATATCATTATGATATGTGATAATAATAATTACACCTTTTAATTTGTTAAGGGTTGATCTATTTTCCAGAAAAAACGTCACTCCAACAAGAAAACTGGAAAAATAATGACTATAGCACAGCAAATGAATGCTGCGTGTACCTATAATAGGCATGCATATTGGAAATATTATTGACAATTAAATAAATAAATATTGTAATGCTGTTGGTATACCTCAATAAATAAATTAAATAAATAAATTGCTCGCATAATTTAAAAGGTCAATTAACTTACATGTTTAACAATTTAGTCAAATGTTTACCGAACCACAAAAGCGTTAATTTTTTGTTGGAATTCAAGCGGTTACCAACTATGTTGATGTGTTGTGGCCACAGGGCCTCTGCTAGCCATTCAAGCACAGATGCGTGTAATAGTGCAGATATGGTCCATACAATCACTGATTCCCTTTGATTAAATTCCCGATTCGAACGCTGATTACAACAAATTACAGACGCTTTGTAATTCGTTATGTTCACATACAAAGCGAATTCAAGTAAATTACGAATTAATTGACTTACGTCAGGTAGAACAAACCCTTTTTATTGTAATGTCGTTTTAGATTTTTTTTATTCTTGGCCCGGTAATCAATTACGTTTTATGGAACATAATATCAACAGTAAATATATATTTAGTTATTCGAGATATATATCTATCCTGGGTACTTAAAATTGCTTGTAGACTAGTAAGACAATAATTCCATTCTTTTAGATATCCTATCTTTTATAATATTAATAAAAACATTATTGTATAATATCAAACGAATATAAGTCACTATAAAATTGTAAAATTCCCGAACACTCCAACAAATTCTATGTACGGGACAGTATGTACCTACTTATAATAGAATACTAGTATAATCAAGAAAACAATATAATCGTTTTTTTTTTTATTGGAATAAATTTACGCAGTTAGCCTGAGCTTTGACTGCTTCACCGGACTTTTACAATATCATTGTCCGCTACACATACTTAACTAAACATAATACTATTGTCTATTTAATTTATTGTGCCAATCTATATTATTTTCACTTACACAAAAATCAACTTTATGCACGGGTAAATAAAGTTCATTAAAGACTACTATTGTTGAAAAAGTAATACTAATTGTAGCGCAAACTGAACATTATTATGATGTTTATCCTAAAACACGCGTTTGTTTACATGTTCGGCTTATAAACTGCAAACGCATTGTAGTATTGTGGACACTATTGTCCAGATTAAGGGCAATTAGACACGTATAGGCTATACGTACATAATTGCCCTTAATCTCAGTACCAGTGAAGTCATGCAGAACAAGTACTAATCTAATCTATAGAATGTGGACGTAACTCAGTTTAGATGCAACCATTGCAGCTCTAACATTTATGCTGGAACTTATTACGGTTGTTATTATTAGATACAACACCGAAAAAAAAATTTGCCAAAGCAGGATACTGTTCATAAACATTTTGATTTGAGACACGTACAAACTTACGGTTGATTTTCTAACACGGGTTTGTGTTTGTCCTAGGAACAAATTTAAATTCTTGACAGTTCTTCCATACAAAATCTGGTAGATACGTCAATTTTTTGGCTGGAGGCCCTTAAGGTTCTCGCCAAAAGTCCGGTGAAGCAGTCAAAGCCTGCGCTCAGGCTAACTGCGTAAATCTCATCCAACAAAAAAAAAAAAGTCCTCAATTTTATTCCACGAATAAAAAATAACCGTTAACAGGTAATATACTGTAAGCCAAAAATGAAGTTTTGAAAAAGTTGTTTTTTTTAATGTTTCCTTTTTTTTTGTATGTTACTGTGGAATAAGCAAAGATAAAAATGACTTTGATATTCATCTATTTACTAGTATATAATCCTCGATATCTACCAAGACATATCGTGATTTTAATACATCGCTTTAAACTGAGAGTAATTCTCATGGATTGTAGTAAATTCACAGTTTTTCGATTTCAACCACAGTTGTTGTATGTAATTATGATGGGTTAATTTCCGCGCAACGCACTGCAACTAAACGTAATCACAAATTTTAATACAAGGTAGCGCATTGAAACGTTCTGCTAATTACAGTTACACTGCTCCCGAGATGCTGCAATGCAGTGTTTCAAGTAATTTTCAGTAATATCCTTAAGACAATGCAAAGCGAGTTATCCCGCTACTCCTAGCTGGGAAGATACTCTGAATTAGCGTTATACCTACGTGATCATATTAGCCTAACTCTGCATACGTTGCTTTCAAGTTTAAAGCAAATGAACCAAGTTTAAGACGGATGGAAGTTGCGTGACATTGTTATCGTGAAAAAGCTTTGTAATTAGTGCTTTATAACGCACGTGGCAAGAATTATAATCGCGGATATCAAGCTCGTGTTAGTACGAGTTTTATTCGCGTTTCTTTTGTTTATTGTTAGCTACGTATGTAACTTATTAATTATTTTATGTGGCATGCATTAGTATTATACTTATGTATGTATATTGTATGCATACTGTAATGTGATATTTTCTAAATAATCCTATATGGTTTTGACTACGAAAAAAAATTTTTGGAACCATTTTTTACACAGAAATGATACTGACAATGACATTGTAAATTGCATTTTTAACCTTAGATTTTCACTATACTTAGTTATTATGATGGTTTAAAGGCACCCGTTTTTTTGACACATTAACACTGTAAAATGTAAAGCATAAAATATAGCGCTGCTCTAATAAACTCGATTAAAAACTAAAAAAACGCTGTCATAAAAAGCACATCAATAATCAATATTTCAAACTAAATAAAATCATTTATACATGATCTGTGGTAGAATTCAATCATCGCCATTAAACCATTTCTATTTCACACCCATATAACTATTTACGCTAATATAAAATTCCGATTAAACAAATCGTTGGTAAACGCAAATTCATTGGAAAAGGACCGGTTAACTGCAGACTTACACGTGGATATGTCGAGTACATGTGTTTGTGAATAATCCAATTTCCATAGGGTTTCACTATGCAGTCGCTGTAGTGGAATCATAACTAAACTATTACCTTTACGGCTAACTGCACCCCTATTAATCTAGGAAAGCTCTTATGATATAAATGGAGAACAGAGTGTTTTAATAGAGCTGTTTGTTAAGTTTGTGTGGTTTGTGAGTATCGAAATTAGGACGCCTTTGGCGTGCGGTTAGAAATAGGTATACTACACCTAACAAAGACTAACTCTCGAAGAGTTAATATCCGTCGAAGACAGAAATGGTAACACTAGCCTGGTTTGCATAAACAAACTATCTGCCTTTAGAATTCACATTGACGTATGAAATACTTATTTTTTACAAATATAAATATTAACATAATTTTGGTTTTGTTATTTACAGCAGACAAATAGATTCAATTTTAAATAAACCTTAGTTAAACGTAAATGCTACCTTTAAAATATAAATAAAATACGAATTCAAATTATTAAAAAATATATAATTTATTGTTAAAATATTTAATTTGTTACGCATTGAAATAAAACAGAATCGATGGCGTTAGTTTTTTGTCTGATTCTTTTTCAGGCATGGTAAATGGTCATGGGTAATTCCAGTTCAAGTTGCCGGTTCCACTATGATATCAACTTAAACCAATTCATAAAATTGCAATAGAATCCGTCCAAAATTTTATTTCAATCTGCTAATGGATTTTACACAATATTTTCGCGTCACAACAGATTATTCGATGTATTCATACATAAATGAATTTGAACGTTACATGTTTTGTAGTGGTTACAAAAATTAAAGTGGAATATTTGCTTCAATAAAACTGTCATTGTTTCATTAATGCGATGACGATCATTACGCACTTTGTTATAGCAATGTGTAATGAAGTCGGTCTGTCCGTCGCTGATATAAGCTTTAACTGAGCTATAAGCATATCGTAGTTATAACTAACTAATCTGCGGAAACACTTTGATAATCGGATTAAAGGAAACGTGAAGGTTAGTGAAGCAGATGGTATTAAATCAGTTGGTTATGTTGTGGTTATGCTGGTATTGAGGCTTAGTTAAGTACTACATAATGCCATCCTAAAGGACAAGCGGACATTGTATGTATGTTAGCATTATTCGATACATATTGTGACCAAGAGTAGAAACAGTTTGGAAAGCCCGTTTTGTTTCGGACACAATGATACATTGTTAAGTATGTATATTAGTAACTCAGAGTTGAATATATTATTTATTTGTCGTATAAATTATTATTTTTTGTACAGTTATTTAAAGTACTTGTTATTTAAAACAAAACGGTTTACTCACGTATATTCTCGGGATCGCCCGACTAGTTTCAGACTCAATAGGAGTCCCTAATCATGAGCTGACGCGGCGGCGGTGGTGTCGCGAGTCAAACTGTAGTACTGTAGTAGTTCCCAGAGAATTATTAGGATAAAGAGTACCCTATGTCCAGGTTATCAAAATCAAAAATCTAAATTATTTATTTCGTTTCACGATAAATTAACTTAAGTTCGTTTATGGAGTGTCCTTTAGTTAATATCTTCTTTATAAAATATATTATGTTAAGAAGATTTTGCGTGAAACATTTAAGAAATAACATCCATCCACGCACCATCACAAACTTTTAACAAGTCCTATACAATAATCTGATCATCTTAGTATAACTAATATTTTTGTCTAGAATAAAATTCAGAAAATAAACTCACTTTAATAACACCTAATTAGTATGATGAATTTTATTAATAAAGTAAGCAATTAGTTATTACTTAATCTACTTATGCGTGGATAAATATTTAATAAAACATTTTAATAATACAAGATGACTTATAATTTCCAAGAAGAAATCTGCAATTTTTTTTTTTATAATAGCATATTTTTCTGAGAATAATTGTCGTCTGCGAAGTAGTAATCAAATATGCCCGGTTCCTATATGTAAGAAGCGACTCGTTTTGCAGATTTTTTCTTCGTTTTGCTTAGGAAAATCGACAATCTTTTGTCGAGTATTAGACAAAAAAACATACTTACAACATTGTAATAGTTTAACTAAAAAAATAATCAACGTTTTTTATTATTACGTTTGACCGTACCATAGACATGTACACGAACACATGTGTTGGTTAGATAACATTAATAACCATCTTGTAAACATAAATATTTCTATGGACATTACAAAAATTTTAACATTGGCTACAATGCACGCAAGCTTCGTTTTTTATAACACAGCGTAGATATACATACCTACCTATGTATGTAAATTTTTATGCAAATTTGAAATGATCTTTTTTTATGTAGAAAAGACAATAAATCTGGTTGTCCTCGTAACAGTAACTCATATTATAAAGGCGATGAGGGTTGAATAGCGAACTTCCACATTCTTCCCAGTTCACCTCCTTTGACCGGGTCACCCCTGAACTTTGCGAACGTGAGCCATATTGCACAATGTCTCCATGAAAAAAGACCTTAAACTTTCCCCTCACCAAACTTAATATACGCTTCAGATATTTCTTTTTTATAGCGATTAAAATGTAAAGCGGGACAGTTAGTAGTTATCGCAGTTTTAAGTGAACTCTTTTTCAGTTCGTCCTCAAATAAATTCTTTGACAGAAACTCCGTAATTATCTGCTCGCATAAAACGAAAGTTTTATCATTCCTTATAAACTTAATGTAAACTAGTTTATATGCGCATATTTAATTTTAGTAAGTACCTAAGTAATGTAAAGTTTTTTTTTATTTGCTAATGGAACCACCATTAACCTGGTTGCCATTAACATGCCATAGACGTATCTATTATAAATAAAATTTACATTGTGATCATGGCTACAAAAACAGGTATAAATCACCGCACATAATGTTACAACATACTTACGGAACAAAGCAAATATTAATACGATGCATAATCCAACAATAATTTACCTCTAGTGCAGCCCGCACTGTGTTCTAATAACTATAAAAACTTATTCTTACGAGGGCATGTAGAGCAGATAATAAAATATAATACGATAGTGAAAGCCAATCTCTAGTTACCGTAATAAATAAATAAGACACACCTAACAAGGTCCATTTATGTAGAGTGATGTGATAGACCGTATCAGGTACTATATTGAATTGAGTTTGCCAGTGAGGTCGCTTTATGAGGTGTAGCTCGTATCCAACAGGATGCCGGCGCATAAAAATGCCATAATTTTGTATGCAACAGATATGAGCTGGGCTTTACGACTTCAACACAGCTCTGACGTTACTTACAACGTGCAGAATGAGAGGTGCATTAGCGCACGTAATAAAAACTTTATGGATCCTCTACGAGCAAATTAAGCGGCTTGAAAAGCTGAAGCGTAACAGAAAATCGTCGAACCATTTCGAGGTTAAGGGTGATATAATTCGAGGGTACTTTTTCTATTATATAAATTCGAATTCTGAAACTTTTAAGGTGATAAAATTCCAAAGCTTTAGAAAGTTGACGGCCTCGTCTGAACTCTTGACATCATAACTAGGTTAGAGAAAAATGAAAACTTTCGCAATATGGTCCTGGACGAAGTTTGCTATGCACGAGGGTTGAGTAATAACAGCTCCCAGATAATATATTTGCAAATTTGCTAGTGTAACTCCTTGCACCTCGCAACAATTTTAAGCTTTAAAGTTAGATCGAGAGATTATAATTATGTTATATTGCATGTCACATAACGTTAGGGTTATAAATTTTTTACTTTGAGTAAAAGACAATAACTACGCCAAAACTTAAAATCTAGTCAAGAATCCAATTACATATTTTTATTTTTCAACATAAAATTTAAGATTTGTGTATTTTATTTGTCAAAATAAAATTTTTATTTTGATGTGTAATTTATTAAAACTTTTTGATTTCTTTACAAATTATCTTTGTTTTTTGCCCTTTAGTCATAACAAAATTTGCGTGTACCTAATTACTTATTACCTTGTGTAAATCATTTGTTTGTTATGTCCACAAAACAAAAGGTTATCTCTTAGTTAACTTTTTCTTTGTTGTTGGTTATTCATTTATACAGTAAATCGTTATGCGCTGAGGCCACAATTTTATTCCCATTTCATTCTCACGCCCTACCAATACAAACGAATCGAAGAGACTAATAGAATCGTAATCAGAACACAATACAAATGAAGCCAACACTAGTTCAGATAGCGGAACATTTGTACGTACAATAAGTAGGAACAGTCACGCACATAGAAAGCTAATACAATTTAACTTGAGAGAATGAAAACCGCTAGAGGAGCGTTCCGTACACCCGACCGACTAACTCGTGCGCTAACGTTGGATTTACTACTAAAGTTTTACTTAGTGCTTATTTCATGTACCGCAAAACCTATGTGCAGCTATGTACAGATGTTATATTGAAGTAAAGATTGGTTTACATTGTGATACTTCGGCTGAATATAAGAAAAGAAAAGGTATTGCATTTTTAAATATTCAGTTGGATAATTTTATTATCTTAATGAAAGTATATATATCATTTTATTATAATTTTAATTCAATCATTTTAATCATTTTTTGAATAGTTTTTGTAATAAATTTAAATACCTATAAAATAAAAATTAAACACATCAGACTCCCGTTACAGATACATAAATGACAATATACTTACACTATAATATACTTTTCTTTTTTTGAGTGAATCACCTACTAGTTTCAAAATCATAATTTTTTTTTAACACGCCAAGATCAAGATCAAATTGTCAAAAAAAAAGCTTCACATTAATTTAAAGATTTAAATAAAAATCGATCGTACTTCTAAACGCGACTTTAGAGGCAATGTAGTACATGATATCGCTCTAATGTACCCTTTGATACGCTGATGGTTGACATCATCAAAGCTTTCCATTAGGTCTAGTGTACCAGGGAGCCTAATACGTAAGGACTAATGGGAACCAATTCACTGGGGCGAACATTCGTGTTTTAACACTGATAGCGACCGAACAAGGCTCCTACATAATATACTTGAAACTTAGTTTGGAGTTACATAACCATTAAATTGTTATCTTATGTTTGTTAACCTTGGTAAGTCAGGCAAAAAGTAAAAACTTCATTACAATTATTTGTAAAAGGAATAGGGATGTCGACTGGGTATGAAAAAAAAATCTGTTTAGTTCGTAAATTATATAATGAAAAAATATTAGATACCTACGTATTTTTTACTTTTTCAAAATAACTAAAAACTAAGGAAATAAAGCGAATCAAAATTTTGCAGTAGGGGATAATTACGTCACGATGTTACACAAAACGTACGACATCTTGACGTAATGCGACATTTCAAATCGATTTGTCATCGTTGGTTTTTGGGTACGTAAAACAAAGAATAAATATGTGTCTAATATTTTTACTATGATGTACATTAAATAAAGTTTTAGTAACAAATAAAACATGAGTTCTTTTTTTAATCTTTCATTCGTTGAATATTCCCTATCAAGTTAATAATAATTAGTTTTTATTTGCCGATACTTCGTAAACCTAACTTAAAAAATCCGGTTCTAATATACTACGTCCACTATTCATCGAACAATCAAAAAAAAAATATTATTTAAACCATATCCTCAGAACTAGTCTCTTTATTTGATTTTTTTAACTTAATTAAATAAATTACACATTGTTTAATAACTTTCGTGAGGAGTATTCATAATTATTTAAAACAAAACGGTTTACTCACAGTTCGACTCGCGACACCACCGCCGCCGCGTCAGTTCATAATTAGGGACTCCTATTGAGTCTGAAACTAGTCGGGCGATCCCAAGAATATACGTAAGTAAACCGTTTTGTTTTAAATAAATTACACATTTTTATTCTGCTCTGTAAATTCATTTTTATAAGTAGGTATACACTTTCATAATTCCTTTGATACTTTTACCAACCAACCACTTACGTACACACTTAAAACGATCCATTACTTAATTATAATATCATAATAAAACAAATCCACGTCGAGATCAGTTAGTTCAAATAGGCATAACAGATGAGTGAGCCTTTTTGATCCCTACCAAAAAGCGAAAGAAGTTCCCCGCGTATTTTATCAAGGCAAATAGGCCGAATCAAAGGAATTTAAATGGCTTACTTAATTGGCGAATTTTCTTTGAAAGTGATCTTGAGGCATGTCGACGTTGGTCTTGGGATTCAAGGTATGATAAAGGTTTTCCCCGTAAGTAAGGCTCTTGGATAGTTGGAATTTTTCTACTCGGTTAAAAGGCCCATTCTTTAGTGAAAGGAAAAATGTTTATTCAATATACATGGCTTATAAAACAAACATAATACATGTTTAAATATAGACCTATATTCCAAATTTGCCGACGCGAATATTTTTTTCGTTCCTCTTTATACCCCTGTTATCTTACAAATATCATTCCTCCTTTGATGACGTCTGTGGTCAAGTGGCGTCCGTGTTCAAAGTGTAAGGTTCCGGGTTCGATCCCCGGACGAGTCAATGTAAAAAAACACTTTTGCACATCTCGGGTCAAGGTGTTTAAGCTACCTTCGTTGTCTCTGATTCCTTAACATGAGTGCTTTAGCTACTTACTTTGGGTTTAGAGTAATGTATGTGATGTTGTCCACATTTATATGGGTTGACTCCTTATTAAATGAGATGAAATTTATAGCATTGTTAAGATTGGATGTCGACAGACGTCTTTGAAATCCGTAGCTATGTATATTTAATATCTATGAATATTAATATAATTAAGTCTTCATGGATTTCTTTATCCTAAATATCAAGTACCATAAGCTTCGCACTAATCAGATTTCATGTTACTAAGCGATTGCGAGAAATATAAAAAGCGTCTTCGGTTGTCTTTAGCGTGCCAACGAATCGTTTTCCTGGTAATTGTGGAATAACAGTAATTGCAGGAAATGAAAACTTTCCTAAAGGAAACACAACTTGTAGGTAAAGTAAATAAGGCAGAAGGAAATGAATGGATCCGATATTTTTTGCGGAGATGAAATAAATTGGGATATATTGGTAAAAGACTGTTTATGCGGCCTGATATGATGAAATCTCCGCCCAGTTCAAGATGCTGATTCGATTGTCAGTAGATTTCTTGTAAGATGAAGATATGATAAAAATTTACTTGAGTTGTTGATAATACAAAATGTTTAATTTCGATAAATCATTTACTAATTCAGCTAAAACTTATTATGTGTGGTATGAATGGATGGCCTTAGAGATGATAAAAGGCCAGATTGCTTTGGTGCTGGTATAAGTATAAATATACAAATATGTTCTGGTTTATTAACCAGAACATATTTGTATATTTATACTTATACCAGCACTATAAGATTTCATTTTGCAATGATATTTCATTGCAAAATGAAATCTTATATACCTCTAAATGTAATATAAATTCACCTTTAAATAAACCACTGAAATTCTACACAATCTAAAGAAGCAATTTGTTAAATAAACACTTACTACAAAACTGAAGACTTCGTGTTCGGGACGCGTCAATATAGAATTTTTAATTTATTTTGCCACAACACAACACGTAGAGAAATTCGCACGTTTACCAATAAACGAAAAGCTTATTTCACTCACGCCTGACTTTGAAGCATCCTTCGATTGGAAACTGAAAAATATTGCCAATATTTTTCCACTGAAGAATTTTCGTTTCTATTCAAAAGTATGTAGGAGCTACACGGTACAAACGAGAGGAAATGAATTTTGTTTAGACTAGTCGAGCGTACCTTGTTGTTACATTTTTGTAATAAGTTACAAACATGGGTATCCGATATTAAACATAAGCAAAGTTATGTAGGTCGCTCGGGGAGAAGAGGTAACCATTTTTCAATTGATGTCGTGAGACACGACTATTAGAATAGGTACCTCAATCATTATAAATAAATCACTCACAACCAAATAGCATTTAATAATTTGTATTAAATATTCTAATAATATATATCTCTTAATGTAATATAATTTTAATTTTCTTTATTTTACTTGTATTTCATAGCTTATTGTTCTTGAATTACTAAATATTTTTGATGAATTTCATTTTAATTTTTGCAATGAAATTAGTTTGATTTATTATAGTTTTATAGTTGTATAGCCACATTAAAGTGTCAAAACCGATGGTATTATTTTTAAAATGTTATTAAAGTATACTTTCTTTCATTAAGCAGTCTTAAAGTTCTGTCTTACACATTTTGGCTGTTAAAATATGAATTTAATCAACTCACTGGGTCTCTATTATTAGCATCTGTGCGTAATATCAGTCAGACGCAGCTGCTACTTTGTCATAAAATAGTTTAGTATTAGAAGTAGGCTTAGGGTGTTAAAGTGTTGATACCTACGAGAAATACGCTTGTAAAATAAGCTTATTTATTCAAAGTAAATAGAGTATATATACATATAATGTCACTACAAAATATAAAATCAGACAATTTTAATCAATTGCTAACAGTGATTTATTCTACGATTATTTACTTGCTAAAATATTATAATGTCAAACTGTAAGTAAAAAAGATTCTATCAAAAAGCTTTTATGCAAACCGTACCTATTTTGCTTTTGCTCCTTTCTCTATTTCTTCTCACACACAGTCCAACAAACCAGCTAAGTGCTAAATAGTACTGAATAAATATTAACTTTCAAAACTGTCTCAAACATACAGAGGGTTGGTAAATTTGTTTCATGAATTATTTAATAATTGTCATAACATTCACAACGTATAATTTCCTATCCTCACAAAGCCGATGACAAGACCCTATGAATAAAATACATTGCTTAATCGCAAGCAATTCGACTCATATCGTATATTTCCAGTAAAGAGTTTGTTTGCCTAGGTGAGGACCGTATGAATGGCCCGGCTTTTTGATGCAAATTTAATGAGGCAGTCTAGGGAAGGCTTTTTAGAGAGACTGACCATTACCCGAGACAAGGGCCGACAGACTGAATACACTGTCCGTTGGAATGCTTTTATCGTTTGCGATCTCAGAACGATATTTTTAGCTTTTAAAACAGACGACGGATTTGTGGTTGAGATATTACTAATGAGGATTTAAATGGGTCAGTGTTTGTAAAGATTTTCTCGTAAAGGTAAATCGAGTTTGTAATGATTTAATAAAAAATTGCTGTTATATAATTATTTGCAGAGAGTAATTATATCCTTCAACAAAAAGTAAAATTACAAAGATGGGGTAGATGACTATGTCTTTTACTGTCCGACAGATAGATTATTAAAAAATATTAGACACGTTTTTTTTCTTATTTTACGTAACCAAAAACTGACGACGATACATTGATTTTAAATGTCGTATGACGTCACAAATTCGTACATTTTGCGCACAAGCATGACGCCATTAGCCCTCACTCCTGAACTTCGATCATCATCTACCTACTTAGTGTTGTCTTATTTTGAAAAAGTATAAAATACATACATTGTTTTTTAATTATTTAACGATTCACCTTAAGCTGGTAAATACAGATTTAGTTTAATTTAGCTATTCGTCTAATCTTCTGCGTCCATAGAATAATCTAATCATCTATATTATTCTACCACCTCTTTAGTTACTAAAACCTAATTTATGTAACACAATATTTGTAATGTGTTTATCCATCCAGTAATGCCTGACAAACTTTTTATCTCTTCTTGGCGTCAGTTATTAAGCTGATTAAATATCTTGACTATTTTGTATTAAGAACTATTTAATTTGCATTGCAGATTAAATGTCTCCGAGTCTGTTGATAGCACTTCTAATGTCGGAAATTAAAATTCCTTTCAAGTCACATCACTTCAGAATCTTTATGACGTCTAATTAAAATAAATTTTGCATCAATCATAATTCTATAGACACTTAGTTTCACAAATGTATTAGTTTCTCTGACTTGAACCCTTTCTGTCTTTAGTTTAGAGTAAGTACGGTGAACTATGAACATAGTTCTTCCTTTACTGTTAAAGACTGCTACAAAAACCCAAAAATCTGACCAAACCAAAGCAATATATTCTAAGTCACTGTGTCAACTGTGAATTTAATTAAATACGCCATTGCGTGAATCAAAGGGCACTGCAATCGTATTCAGCAGCAGGTATTAAAGACATTTGGAGCGACCCTAACAAGGTGCTTTACTATTCACAGATGAATGTTAAAGCTCTTTCAAAGTTTAACTTGTTCGTTAAAAACATGCAAACGTTCCTTTAACGGTGTACTGTGAGAAAATGAGAGCTATTTTATGCGATCAAAAGCGACGTCTCGGTAATAAGGTTGTTACTATTAGTAGGATGTATAAAACGAAACGGTTAATTGGAGTGGGAAATAAGAAAACAAGTACAAGACGTATTTTACTGGATAAGCGGCCGGCCTTAATTATGTTTAGGTTTTCTAATTGCTTCATCTTGAAGAGGGAGTCTTGAAAAACTACTCGACGTGATTCGAGTTTAAAATTCTTGTCCGTTATCTGTTATGAATTAACAAAATAAGTAGACATACCAAATATTTATTACTATCCTGATGGTAAGCAAATAGACCATAAGCTTTTTTGGTTTATTTTAACAAATGAAAAGCTTTCCTTTCTTATTATTGCAAAAAGAAGACACCAGGTACGTCCTTAGAAAAATGCAAGGAACCCCTTCACATACCGCTTTTCATTCATATGTATAAAATATACAGGTCGTATAAGAGTTCGTTGTCGGTGTAAAAATAAAGCATAAATGATTCCCTCAAAACGGGAACTACAGTGCAGCGCCTTAAATTTCCTTTTGGGATTCAAGTCTCAACACATTCACAGACCATCCTGCGTGCATATTCTGCATCTTTTTGCGTCGGTCGTGACGTATTCATACCACAAGAGGCATGGGGGTTTTGCAGAATCTCTGTTGCATAAACGCTCGAGCGACGTCGCGAAGACGCCGACGCACCTACCGAACCGCAACTAACAAGCTACACTCGTCATACAAAGACAAGTTTTACAGAATAACCCGCTTGCCTTTCACTGTAACAGCAGAATTCATGAATAGAAACTTTGAAATCCGCAAGCTTGAGTAATAAGCGAGGTAGATACCCCTTTGTTCCTAACTCAGATAATAATTTCATCTTAGCTCTACCTATTCCAATTAGCTTTTACATAAGCATCGGTTTGTTAAACACACAATTGTCAAATTTCGTGAGCGTATGTAATCGATAGGAAATATTTACATCATTAAGTTTGGACTACATAGTTATAATAATATAAGAACTTGACTGACATGTAATAACGTTAACATACATTTTCCATGTTTATCAATTTTTTGTGACTAATTTACAAACTTAGTCGCTTCGATAATGGCCTATTGTTGTCGCGAATTTAACACGTCGAATAACTTGATTTATGCGTATGTGTTCGTTGGAACTTATTTAATTACATACCTATTAAGTTTGTATTTAATTTTAGTAACATTTTAGGTTAAATTATAACTAATAACCTTAATATTTAAACTTAAAATTCAATGTCAATATCATCAGCTAAGGAATTGTTATTGATAATATGGTTTAAAGCGGTAACGTTGACCAACTATTATATAACACTACTTAAAATGCATAAACAAAACACATAACACTACATAAAGATATAGGCTTGGAAACAAACCGTATCGACATAAACAAGTATCAAACTAAAACAAAACAGAATCAATTACAAAATTTTCCTCCCTTTAACTGGGAAAACAACTATTAAAACTTAAGTAAAACTCTAAACACTTAACATTTTTATGTAGCTTCAAAGTAATTAACAGAATAACCATTTGAGAGTGAACTAGACATTTCATTACTGCGCTGTACGGAACGAATGTCGTAAAAAGTGCGACAAAAAAAAGACAGGTAGACTGTCCTTCACATTTTTCCTCTCGGTTCTATGGTTATACATATTCATTGTGTTCATCCACTATACGCCTTCAGATGATAGGCCGCTGTAAAACAACGGGAGCGAATTCTCTTTTAATTACGAGCCTCGGACGTTGCATAGCACGATGCTTAGAATACTCTTTTGATAACCACTTTTCAGACAGAACAATCAATTATAAATCTTATTCGTTATATGACAAGGTCTAATTTGCCATTATCGTCATCTCACGAGGGTTATATGGGTACAATTGTATATTTTTTTATTCGTTTCCAGATTTTTTGTGAATAATGGCGAATCGTTTTATGATTTTTTTTTATGATGTAAGTAATTGAATTGAAATGGAATTATTGCAGAGGCGGTCGTCGCAGTTCCAGACATGAATTAATTTACCTGAAACAAAGAAGAGATTTCATTAGTAAAAAGTAACAAGAACATATTTTTCGCGACGCTATTAGTAATATACAATGGAAGATCAGATAAATACTTAATTCCATCGCCGTGAATGGACAAAACAGGGAAGAATTAACCGCAAGGGGGAGTCTGGACGAGACTAATAATTATAGGGGGATGAAAAATGTTTGGCATCGTGTAAAAACAAGTAGGTATGTCTACAAAGAAATCTAAAGAGTTTCGCTGTGTTCATAGCAACATAAGAACCAATAATGTAATAAATGAAAACACAATTATTCTTTGAATATTTATACATGTTCTTTTTTATCTTTTTCATTTAATCTATAATTATTTAAAACAAAACGTTTTACTTACGCATATTCTTGGGATCGCCCGACTAGTTTCAGACTCAATAGGAGTCCATGTCATGAGAAGACGCGGCGGCGGTGGTCGCGAATCCAGTTAGACTCACGACACCACCGCCCCCGATGGGGGACTCCTTTTGAGTCTGAAACTAGTCGGGCGGTCCCAAGAATATGCGTAAGTAAAACGTTTTGTTTTAAAACAATTATGAATACTACTCACGAAAGTTATTATACAAATTTAAGCTATACTCGCTACCTATAGCTGGTATTTGTCTTTTATACAAACATATTTAAAAAAATACGTTACTATAAAAGTTTTATAATTAATATGAAATAAAAAATACTATTAAAATAATACTAATAAAATATTTAATTAAATAATTGTGTGCCTAATTTCACAAATAAATCGTTTGACGTTCTCACCGAAACGGGTAACAAACAAACTGACACATTTTTAGTAGTCAAATATCAAACCATTGTAATGCTAAACTAACTCGTAGCTTTAAACTCTAAAATGACTAAAAAGTGATGTCGATACACGTACGGGTATTATCGACCTTTAAGTCAAATCCGATGTAAAACATGTTGCGCAGATTGAAATTCTGTTAAGCTTGAGCGAGGTTTGAAGCGAACACAAATTTAATCACCGGTTTCCCGGCTTTGCGACGCTCGCCACCTTATTTCGTTAGTCATTTTAACCGCTATTATTAAGAGGTTTCCACCTATTTAAAGTTAAAACTCACTCATCGGACTACCTTGTGACGCTGTTTTATTTATTGTTTCATTCTAAAATCAAAGAGCGAGTTGGTTATTATCATAGAGGAATAATAAAGTAAACTATAGAACGCGCATATCGAGTATGAACTGTTGACACTGGTATGAACATGTAAAATTGTAAAATGAGTGTCAAAACATAGCGCACCGTTTTATTGGAACTATCTCTAAACCTAATATTACCCTAATAATATCAGAACTGTCGATATTTTCGCATAAACGTCTGTCGTCACACGAAAAAGCACTTAAATCAGTAAACGAACGTAGTACATTTAGCTAACAATGTGCTTACGCTCCGCATAAGGGTGCGAACTAGCGATGCGCACGCTCTATGCATGTCTATGACTACTCCAAGTTTATCATATTACTTCCTCTACTTCAAAACAAACGCCTTGTGTTTGTTGCGAATATTATTAACCACATTTCTCTTTAGAAATATAAGATTTTTTCAAAAAATTATTTACTTTTTAAATAAATAAATATTATCGTAACTATTGGATGAAAAGATTATCTTATATAGAAGTCTCTGTTCTATCGTAAAACAACGAGCGACGACTAATATTTTCGACTTTTTTCTGCCTGACTTCTAGACCTGATTTAGACGATACGAAAAATGTGAGAGTTTCAGTACACTGCGGGGCCGTGCTTCTTTGATGTCACAAATAATAGATTTTATCGATGGCAATGTACAGCAATTCACACGATATTTCTCGCACCATCAAAATAAACTTTTATAGTATTTTATAGTGAAATATAAAAGTTCAGTCGAACATTTCTTGAAATTGAAGTCACTATATAAAAACCATAATATTTTCCATCATGTCTAATAACTACATTTGCCATAGAAACTCTCTCATATTTTAAGTACTTCGTATTGACTTAAAACGAATATCTTTCCGACATGACTTGCATGTAGAGGAAGAACAATTTATGTTACTATTTCAGTTCATATCCGCTTTTGAGTTGACACAGTCAAGTCACTGTAGACGTGTCAACAACGACGCTCAGTGGAAAGAAAATTAAGGTTATGTGTTATGGGTCAATGGGTTCTTACCAACTCAGGTAAATAATGTAAATGTGGAAACAGGTAATTTAGAGGGAAAGACAAACAACAACATTTTGTGTTTAGTTAAAATTTGGTGTGTAGTAGTAATTCAAATCTATTGGTTAATGCATTTTAGTCGTGCATTGTTGTAATAATATCTGCTGATGAGAGACATTAACTATGACTTCACCTAATTGGGTATTTGACAACATTTTTTTGTATCATGTTTAACAAATATATTATAATCTATATCGAGTTGTAAAAATGACACGCTAATTTCTTTCTTATTGAGCTAGTTACAAGCATCTTAATATTACTAATTAGACAGAGAAGCTATAACCTAATGTGATTTACTATTAATCATACTAACCTGGGGCTTCCACGTACAAGTCATCGTTTTTCGAAAAATAGATATAACATGCGTCATCTTAGTAATACGATTAAAAAAGTTGAAAGCGTTTAAAGTTTGTACTTTAAAAGCTTATAACTTTCACAATCGTTTATATTAATTTATGTTATTTCGCAGTTTTGCTTAAATTTATGACTTTTATTATAAACATTTGTTAAAATTAATGTTTTGATAATAGTCAAATACCCAATTTCGTACCGGCAATTTTAAGTATTCCTCAATCTAGACTTTTCTATAAGTATGTAAATTCTCTTTAAACGCTTATTTTTTTTTAAGTTTAAGGTACGTTCTTTAATAAAACAATTGACTACAAAACTTTACTACTACTCTACAAATAGAATGCGGTCAATAGTCCCACAACTACCTCCTGTCGGGGATGAATTTAATTATTTTCGGGTGGCTTCCTAACTCGATTTAAGTGTTCCGCAGGCGATGTGACCACTACCGACCACTTGGGAACACATGCTTTAAACTATCTTCGTCACCTACTGTGGTTTAATACGAAATAGGTGTCATGTATGTATACCGATACTGATTTATATTTAGTGCGTCTTATTTTTTTACACATTCGTCTATATATAGAAAATAAAGGCCGTGACGCGGGTCGCAAAATTTTTGATAAATCAGTTTTTCTGTAAAAACTTTATTCGAAATAACTTAGAACAATCTTCAATCTTCCACAATAGCACTCTACATTATACTTTTTCCTTATTTTTATTTTTATTGTCTTTCTTTTTGATTTTTATTGTTTGTTGATTCAGTTATATCCATTGGTGAAAACCTTTTGAAAATCCGTTCGGTAGTATCCAAGTTTTTCGCGTTCAGACAGACAGAGAAATACATTGTTTTATAATATGTATATATTATATAACTCACGTAATAATTCCGATTAAGCAAATAGGTTAGATGCCAGACGTACAGAATATGACCAAATATGGGATAGAGTAAATAGTGTTTCCTAGTCAAATTCAAGTATTCTCTACCATTACTCAAATAATTCTCGGGTAGTTAACCAATTCGACGATTTGGCAGTATATCACAAAGGAAAGGGGTTTCATGTTCTCTCCAACTTTGCTTGAAGCGTGAAAATTTAAGGTTTCCATTTCTAATTAGGTTGTAAGACAAATAACCGACAGCAGGTGGGACATTTAAAACAGACATGCTCCGATTGGTCCATCCAATTACTGGCTTCAATTTTAAAGGGCGCACCCTTATTTTGTACATAAAGGTAGGTTCTTACATTATAAACATTAGGTACGTACTTAATGAGAAAATTCCCCTGCTTCAATAAACAAGCACCCTTTTTAAATTTTCTGCTAATGACAGTTTACTAAAAGTTGTTTAAACAAAAAGTAATTTGCCGTATTCATTAGATATGAATATTATAGACATATTTTTGAAATTAACACTTTCGCAGTTTAATCAATAGTCACTGTTATCCCGAAACAAAGGATCGTATCTAAATAACTTCGTCACATCGGAATGGTCCAATCATTTATCAAATACCGTAATACATTTACCGTACTATTGACATGTCACAAACCATAAAACCCGCTATGGTAACTTGTTGAGTGAGATGTTACTTTTGCTCCATTGCAGAAGATGTTTTGAGCTGTACTGAATTATTATATTTGTTCCTAGAGTAAGAATGACACGTAGTTCCAACTCTTAAAAGATACCTTAAATCGTGGTTTTGATGGTCATCCGTAAATGTATTAGATCTCCATTGATTTTTATTTACGAGAGCTTGCGTTTCGTTTTGGCTTTTTACTTTTACTAGACAATTTTTACTCTAGTAAGATGTAAAATATATTCCTATAGCGGAAGAAGAGCAACAAAATTATTAATAAAATGTGTTAATTTCTCGGTTGTAATTATTACGCATGCGCTTACAAATCACATCGTTAGTTAATTGTTGGTGCAGCTAGTCTTATTCAAACTCCGCAATAGACGTAAGTCAAGCACTAACGACTTCATTTATTTCCTCTTGTCAGCTATGAACGCCTGGTACGTTCCCATCGGTAAAGTCGCTGCATGGATATCATTTATCATTTTCTGCATCAGAGAGAGAATGATATGAACTGAGATCGTATTATTATTTTATCGTATAACAGTAATGTGTTTTATTTGATAAGTAAATATGTGAGTGTATACACTTGTTTTTCTGAAATGAAAATCCCGGTACAGAGAACATTTATAAATAACTTGTGACAAAACTCTTTTAATATCTTAAAAGTAAAAATAATCAAAAAAATATTTTACATATAAAGGCACGCCAACACGAACACGTGCGTCGACGTCAAACACGTATTTGATTTTAAATAGCATCTGTGCCTGAGTTTGCTGCAACATTGCATCGGAATAGCCGGACGGCACCGTGGAGTCCCCGATCTCGTTTCAGATAGCTCCATCAATCTTCTGCAACAGTGTATCGGCTTCCTATTTTAAAAACGAAACGCGAACGAGTATTGTTAAACCTTTATCGTTTGTGGAAAACGCTTACGTATCGCCTTCAGTCGGGTAATGGCAAATCCTCGCATTCCGATTCGTGGCCGTATAAAAAGATGCCATTCAAACGATTCAATCACTTTTAGAAAAGTTTCACCGTTGGTTTCAATTGAAATGTAATTGTAGAAAGTTTTTTTCTAATCGCTTTTGACTGTGAAACTATTTCGTTCAAAAACCCTTTACAACTGCGTTCGTTGGCTCAAATTACGCTGGAATTCATTTCAGTCAACTATCAACACGAAACCGAGAGCTCGTTATGAGCAACAATTTTTCTTTGTTTTGAAAAAGTTTATTCGAATCTCGACCAATTCCATTAGCAGTTGTTGCGGAAACTTTATAAAGCTTTACATTCATTTGGAGTTGCTCCTTATTTGTCCGTGGAGTTTTAAAGCGCGCCGATTCACTTCAGAAGTAAAAAAATAAATACAAACGGGCTATTTGAAAACGTTTCTAATAACGAATAACTCAATCTGGTCCGGGCCGTTCCGCTGAGCTACTCAATCAAGCGGATTGAACTGTAGGGTGGTTTGTAAGAGCGAATACGTACCGCTTGTATCGAATGTATTGTGCTCTTAGTGCTAAAATAAAAAGAACACCAGCTATACCTCCTCCAGTGTACCGCAGGAATTGCTCTGATGAACGAGCAATGCGGTTCTAATAGCAGTAACCTTTTTTCCTTTCGTTGCAACCCACCGACGTGAGCGCTTTTATAAGAAAAATTCGAATGGTCGGAACGAAACCAATATATTGTGATACAGTTTTTAATTAATGTTATGTTTTCTGCAACATGAATGTGCAATTCCAATTCCGGTGATGAGGAAGTTTTAACTTAATGAGAACACGCGAAACTCATTATCGGAAATTATTGTGAAGTTACGCGCGTCAAATATTTTTATATCTAAATGGTATTATATTTTCCTGCACATAGAGATTTTTATAACCGTAACTACTGCAGATTTGTCTTAATATAATTTAAAGCTATAGGTTTTAATGTCACTTAAAGAATAATATCTATTAGATAAGTATGTTATAGGTACCTACTATAGTACATACGATATAGATTTCCCTTATTATTTTTTTTAAAGGTTATTAGCAATGTGGGTGGAATTCAAATTACAAGTCATCTTGTTAACCCGTCGAACTAAGCTAAATACGCTTGTGTCTGGAGTGGCTTCACTTCAATGGTGCAATGGGTGGGGTTCGAACCTGCGACCTCTCGATCACTTACAAGGCGGTCACCCTAACCATTAGGCTATTGCCGCTTTCAAACTCAAAGCGATTTTAAAGTACTGAAATAAAAAACAAAACAATTTCGTATAAACAATTATCAATGTAACACACATCCACGAATAAATCGCGTGTCCACTCGTTAGTTAAGCATCGGGACTACAACAATGGTGATATAAGTACAATTTGTACGCGTATATCCATTTTGTTCACGTGTTTTAATCCGATTGTCTGGCTGCACCACTCCTATCCAATCAAGGTTTTTATTAACCCTCATTATTATTGATTGCTGTGAAACTGCATGAAAATGTATACATGATGGACAAATTTACCGGCCTTTTTACCAATCTCTGTGTGTGGGAAGCACGTGTTTATTGGATAATATTATCAACTTTTTTTATTTTACCACAGAGTAGTAAGTTTGCAGAGTATCTTGATAGTACAGACATGATGCATTGAGTTGTGAATAGAAATTTGAATGTACTACCTACCTATTATACTGAGTTCTTGTGTTGTCTAAGAATTATTTTCATTGAGTAAAGTTTATTTTTAAAGTCTCTTCAATTCCGGATACTAAAGTTCCTCCTAAGCTTTTGACTTATTTTTTGAAATTACATTTAATATCTAATTAAATTATATATATGGAATTATATAAATATAATTTACGCAATCGTCTTTCTTTGAATTCTCAAGTCTGCTCTTTCAGTCGTATCTGTAGCTTACATCTTTCCTTTTCATAGTACCTATAGTTACAGCAACAAAACAGACTGTAATTACGTTGTGAAATAACCCTTCCAATCTACCAACACATCTTGTACAGACAATATTTTCCACGGTGCATATCAGACGTGTTAATTCACACCGGACACCAGACCGCAGCGTGTTCGCATACGTAAACAACTCGCATTACGATCAGATAACCGCATTAGTGCTGTGCGGCGTGTCACAAACAGATCGCCTGTATTACCGACGTCGTGATATGCGTCACGACGCTGCTACGATATTACCGAGAATTCTCACTTAAAATTTGCCTTCTCATTCCCATTATTCTTTACATGCTCAATTTAACAACTGTCCATAAAAAAAAATATTATTGAAGCCAAACATCTCCATCTCGTGTCGTGGTGGCCTAGGGGTTCAATGAACGGATTTGTGTGCAAAAGGTTTGCAGGTTCGAACCCATTACAGGCAAGTACCTATGGGACTTTTTCAAAGTTATATATATACTTTCTTAATCATTCTAAGTTATTGAGAATCGGTGGAGGAAAACACACGTGAGGAAACATGGATTCCAAAAATTTGAATCTGAAATCGTCAACCTGCAATGAGCAAGCGTGGTGAACAATGCTCGTTCCTTCTCTATATGAGAAGAGGCCTGTGCCTAGCAGTGGGACATGTATAGGCTGGTATTATGATAAATATATATTATTATAAACAGCTCCAACAGCACACGTCGATGTCGCACGGTGGCAAGGGTTCCAAATATTTATTCGAGGTTCAATCAAATCTATAACATGTTTTAATAGATCACTTGACGTAGAGATCAAATAAACCAGTCTTCCACCCATGTTTTTTTTTTGTTATTTATTTCTTGATTTAAACATAATCTAACTACATTAGCAGGCACAAAGTGTGTCGCCTGTATTGTCAAGACTGGCAGCTGTCACGGCGAACATGGAGTCGATGTCGTTGCAATGAGATGACGTTTAAATGTGGACATTATTGGATCAGGAAGAGTTAGTTCCATTTGAGTCTTGACAAATAACCACAGTACGGAGAATAGTTACGTTATATGTATCTTTCTAATATTGTGAAAGAAAACGTCGATTTTGTTAATGTAGCAATCGCGCAGATTGTTTTCTGATGTTCGCTGTAACACAATTCACTTGATACAAATACTATACAATAGTTGCCTAAGTTCATACAGTTACGTGAGCCTTATCTGTTTCTACAAATATAAAAACTTAAAAAAATTGGATCTTTTGTTGTTACCCCATAAATAATATTGGAACTATAAAATATTTTTTGAGGTGGTATTCGTCTTGACAGTATAAAAAAGGTAGAACGAAGAACAATAGCCTTTTTAAGTTCGGGTTAATTAATTATTTATATTTATGCGAAAATTATAAATTTTGGTATTTACTCCAATTAGTTACATCAATACTTTTCGACCATAAAAACATGTTTCTTTTGTTCATTTCATTTATTATGTCAAGTTTTATAATTTCTTTTTTTATTTTTTTTTATTTTTGTTAGGTTACCAGTCCCAACGTTTTGGCTTCTAACAAATGTAAAACAGCAAATCAACTGCCTTTACTAAATCAATGGAACCGCGCTTTGTTTAATAGTGGAAAACAAATTAACGTGAGTGGTTTACACAAACAAATCGTACATATGTTACGCTTACCACAGGAACTCTGTTACTCTGTAGTCATTACAGTTGATGAACCAACTACACACCTTGAATAGACTATTTATTCTAATTTAATTTTCATTGAAGCAGATTTGAGTTTATGTCCTATTGTTTAGTATGAAATGTAAACGTGAAAATTAAGGTGCAAACAGACCGGGCTTAAGTGATGCCATATGTGATGTTTATTTGGTCTCGTAAAAGAATCACATAAGATAAATGTAGTTCTAAATACTGATTTGTTGCATATTCACTATGAAAACCGATATCTACTGACGGACGTCTCGTACTGGGTATCGCACAAAAGCCAGTCTGTTTGCACCTTTAATGTGTAAGTATTGTTTAATGTTGTTTGCACTGATAAATAAATAATAGATAGATAATGTAGTTTATATTCAAATATATTTTTTCTAAACCAAGTTCAATTATTTTTATTATAACAGACATAAATTGTATTTTAAGATGAATTTTTAACGCTTGTTATCCACTGTTGAACAATTTTGTAAGTTTCCTTATTTTTAAAATTATTAGGTATGCAGTAGTAGTAGGTTATTTATATTATAAACTTTTGATTTAGTGTAGTTTAAGTTTTAAGTTGTATAATTGTCACAATTATTAACAAAATTACATTTGAAAGAATAAATTCTATTAGTCTTACATAAAATCAGCACAATCGATGATCGATGAAAATTTGGTCACTTAATGCTACTCACAAGTCATAAGGTTTTAACATATAATTCATATTTATAATATAACTTAAATATTAAAAAATGTTATGTCTAATTATGTAATATACATAGTAAGACATAACAAGTTTTAAATATATCTAAATTAGCTTTTAATCGAAAGGTTAATTTAAATAATTTTCTGAATATTTAGTGTTAATCAAAACGTAGAGCTAAAGCTTATTATACTTACAGACTTTAACTTTAAATTCAATATTTTCTTAACGTGTTATAATATTTAAATAGGATGAAGTTCAACAGTTAGTTTTTTCTCAGCATAAGTCCGTAAGTTAAAGTTAAGCTAGGAATATTCTATTAGAGAAGTCAAAGTTGTTCCTTTGAGTTTCAAAGTAGGTTTGTATGTTATAATATTAAAGGATCTACTATAGAGACAGACGTACAGACGCAGTCAAAATTACCGTATTTAAGGCATATTGTACCTCTCTGTACACGGGAAGTCAGTGGGCCAACTATACCCAAAGAGCTTGTAGTGCTTGCGGGTCCAAATTCACAATGCGTTTAGGACGCTGTTGCGGATTCCACGTTTCTGCAGTGCATCAGGCTTGTTTGCTGATGCACATACAGATGACATTGCAGCTATCTGGCGTGAAAAGACTGCATCACTTATGTGTCGGCTGCGTGAAAGTAGCCACAGAATACTGAGCACCATAGCACCTAAGTACCATTGTCCATTTATGTTTAAACTAGCTGTTGCCCACGGCTCCGGACGCGTAAGGTTCAGTTATTGCGGAAAAAAGTAGATCATATCCTTTCATGGGATCCGAGCATACCCCATATCAAGTTTCATTAAATTCGGTGCTTTAAATGAAACTGTTTAGCTCTGAAACCGTAACAGACAGACAGACAGAGTTACATTAACAGACTGACAGCAACATCTTCTTCTTCTTCTTACTGCCCTTTCCCCAATTTATTTGGGGTCGGCGCACAATGTTTTCTCCTTCCATTGTACTCACACAAGACGTTATGCTAAAGAAGCGTCTCCAGGTGTCCAGCAACACACTAGACATTCAATAGAGCGGAAGCCGCCGAATGACTTGGAGTTCTTTTCTAACTCTGAAACACAGGTCTTCTTACTATTTTCCTTCACCGTTACCCACTAAAATTTTCTTTTTGATTGCCAGCTTGTGAGCTAACATTGTCATTGACGCTCGTTTTTTTCCTTAATATGAGAATATGAGAACCGGCTTTTTTTTGCTTATGATTGATATTGTTATATACTATGATGATAGATTTTTTTTTTAATGTCTTCAGGTGGAAACTAAACAGACTTATCTAATCGCTAAAGTATTCCCCCATCTTGTCTTAAATCAACTAATTCTACGTCTTTTTGTCGCCATCGTTTATCATTAAAGTTAATCACGCTGAACGGCTCAGTCCATTCAACTAATTAGTCGCTTCCAAAAAATCGAGGATAATTGTGAAGAGTGATTGCCAGGATTTTCTTTCTTAGGACACACTGATAAATGACGTACCTTCGCTATTCAGCTGGTGTGTATTTTTTGTCCGACTTTTATATAGAGCAAAGGTAATCAGTAATTATAATTAAAAATATTTGCTTAGAATCCATGACATGTTTGACAGTAAGATTTGGAAACCGTCAACCAAACAAGAATGAGTTAATTCAATATCTGCATCCCAACAAATTAATTCTTGGACTTTACTTAAAATTCGATCAAATTAAACAATTCACCAACTCCAACCGTAAATTGTATTTGATTTAAACTATCAATTCTATCTCAATCAAGCTGTAAATTATATTTGATTTAAGCTATAAATTTATTTGACTAAACAATTCTATCTTTAAAGTGCCGTGCCCGCAATGAACCTACCACAATTTACTATAAATCGGTAAACCAATTTAGAGAAGACACTTGATTGATGGATTAGTCCATATTTTACCTCTTGGAAATTAATTGAGCAAATTATAGAAGGATATTAACAGTTAACACGTTACGAGACTTATTAAGTTATAATTCATTTTTGAATACACATGAGTTTTTCTAGACCGATCTCAAAAGCCAATTAATGTAAATAAAGATTACTTTAAATAATGCAATAATAAGGTAGATAGGTAATAACAAAATCAATTGCTACATGTATGACAGAGCATCGCTTATGATCTGCTCGACCGTTTTGTTTTTTTTTTTGTTTTTTGTTGGGTTTTTAATTGTCAGGACAAGTTTTGTATGAACGAAAATTTGCAAGAATCTGCGGAAATATAAAATTTCACAGGATCATAATTGTCACTTTTTTATACAAAATGTCTCACTCTCTTTTACTAAATTTTTTAATTATCGTTAATTTTATAGATCTGTTTTATTTCGGTGTTTACGACTTTTTATGATTTAAGCTATAACTGTGCCTGTTTGCTATTTTAGACTATTTTAACCAATTGAGTGATTTAGAATTTTATTTCAGGAGGAAAGAGTAATCTGTTATGAATACATGAAAAATCTTGGTTACCTGTATCGATTATGTTTATTCTATCTACAATAATAATAAAATATATCAAAATATATTAATAAATCACTGAACCATACTTGTGTTTTAAAAAGAACTTTGACTTAGGCATCATAATAACTAATTTGACTAAGCTTAGGGCTTGATACCTCCTACGATTCATACATCTAAACATATTCAATTAATTTACGAGCGATTATTAAGTCGTCGGAAGCTAACATACCTACATAATTTTACATGCATAATATAATAATATGCGGGCAGTCCGCTCCAGGGATGTGTAAATACAATCCGGAGTTTGCATTCCAAACATCACCTAATTATTCAATTGTACAGGTAATGGATGCCTTATGGAATTATAAATTAACCAATTATATTATTAAGGAGATATTTCAATTAATATTAGTTGAGTTGTAGAGAAAACTTACCAAGAACGTAAGCTGCTTATAATAATTTTTCTTACAAGACTTACTAAAAATATCAGAAATAATTTTTTTAATAAATTAGTTTTAAATATTTAAACACGTTGAGATAAAAAAAAAAACAGAATCTAAACAGAAAACAAAGCCTGCCCTTCTGTTTGAACGCGATATACTCAAAAACAACCGAACGGGTTTTTAAATAGTTTTCACCAATAGATAGACTGATTCAAGAGGAAGGTTTGTATGTATCATTAATGTTTTGTTTACCCGAGCGAAGCAGGGACGGATCGCTATTTTTATATAAGAATAAACAATAAACATGCTAAAAGTTTAATAAATACTTTTGTAATCAAATCTAATAAAACCCGTATAAAGCAATACGATAAACTGTCCAAGGCAGATTTCAGTAAATCCTCTTCCAGGAAAACTATTTCGCACCAGAATGTAATGACTTTTGCTCCTTGCTGTCTTGCACTTACTTTCCTTAAGACACCAATCCTTGGTCATAGAACGAAATGAAAATTAATGGTGGCCGTGAGTATTTTTTCATGTCGGTTTGAGTACACACCATTACTTCCGTTTTTGGTGCTGAACCCTCATTTATTATGTAAGTTGGTCGGTAAAATGTTATACGCAAAAATGCAGATGGTGTGGTGAAACGAGCTTATTTCCGACAGAAGTTACAGAAATTAAGTACTTCTAACACAGATGTCCTCATACGGGCTTTGATGTTTCACTGACGATAATATATTGGAGTAGTTCATTGAAATGAAAGAGGAAAATGATTTCATTACTAACGTAGTCTTTACGGGTGGGTAAGCTTCCGAAATAATTAACTTACTCCTTGTTGCCTTATTATTTTTCTTTACCTAAGTGGAACAACAATTTATGATCTATATATTATATAACATTTCTCCCAAGAGTCTTTGGAATATTTCGTGATTTTTTTCTCGATTCCGCCTAATTGGATTGATGGAACGGCTCTCGCAAATCTGCCAGCCGAAGATAATGAACGGGCCGACGGAAAGAACTTTTGTCAAGTTACGCTAACTATTCTCCGACGATCACGTCATCGTGAAACGGGACCTATAAATATTATAGCTATAAAAGTCAGTGAGAACAAATTTGTTTCTATCAGCGTAAGCAAGCGGCTTATTGTCTTGCCGTTAGGAAAAATTAAATACGTTGGCGTTGCTTTGTGAAGCAACAAAAGGGGATTACATAATCTGTCATGAATAAGCCGAAGCTATCTAGATCACGGATAAACGTCGGCAAATACGCCTTTATTTACTCGATGTAGTGTACCGTATCTTAACAGTGATTGGATGAAATTAGAGGATCGTAAACATACGTGATCTGGAACGTAGTTTGCACATCCTCTCCCTTGAATAGGCCGGTCCGTGGCGCCCTTTCAGCGGTTGATGAAACACAAACTGTGTCACTAGGTACTGCCGAAATTTCGGATAGTGTTTGTAGTTGCAAACGAACTGCCTTGTGCTGGGTAATGGGGTTTTGAAACATGTCTAAGTGAGTTTGTATCCAGCCGATAGTACGCCAACCAACAGAGGCAGATTAAAGACAATCAATGTCAGAGAGAACTAAATTATGCCTTTAATGAAGTGCTTCATGTCAAAGAGCTAGGGTATTATGTGGTTTTAATCGATTTAAAATAAGCAACGGTAACAACTTTTTGGTATTATTATGGATCTTTACTCTATTTCCTATATTTTGTTAAAGTTAACTGAAGCCTAATGGTTTGTGTTTTGCATTGTTATATGCTCAAAAACAGGGTACAGGGTATAAAATAAATAAATTAATATAAATATTTATATTGGTCTTATTTTGTTGACAGGCAATATAATACCTACTAGTCACTATAATATAGAGAACTATTTATATTATTAAATGTGTTATAAAATCACAATTAGTTTAAACACGAAATCACAACGCAATCCTCATGTTTGCAGTCAAGACTGCTCTGAATAGTGCGGAATTTCATTTATCATAATTCACCTCTCTAGTAAGGGAACTAGGTAACGTCGGGGCACTTCCGCGGCACATGATTTGCATAATAACCGAACTAAGTATACCATATTTTATTTAAGGTCGAATCTGAGTCGTAAATTGAGTAGAATAAGAGCTATTTTGCATAAGTAAGCTTAGCGAATAGGTAGCGCCCGATCAATTCTCTTACACAAGGATTCAAAACATTTGACGATTCGAGCGGTGCAACTTTAAACGTTATGAGTTGTAGATCGAACGTCCAAACTACACAAAGTATTTGGTAATTAATATTCCTAGCTCTATACTTCCTACACATAAGTTATTGCGATTATGAGTGATGTGAGACAAGTATACGCTAACAAGACCTTCGACATAGATATATAGAGTTAAGGTCACATTGTTTGTTTACCAGGAGTCGATAAAAAAGGGTTTACAGGGGCGAACAAAAACGATTTCCCCTCGTGACAATACCTACTTACACGTACAACGTGGATCGAACCTATTGATTGGTAATTATTTTTACCACGACATGTGAATAGTAAATCTCTTCCGACTGTCATTCTACTAAAAAGGAAATCATTTCTAGGTACCTACTAATCAAATCAGTGGTATTATTCAAAGAGGAATATTTCGCGGAACAGATAACAAGACGAAGTTCTTAGAAAAGGATAAAAGGATTAATTTATCTATAGCTAAGAAGATAAGAGTAGGCATAAATTTTTGTTTTTATTACAAGAACATTAATAAATTAAATCCGTCTGCAAAACATATTATCCCACACTAAATGGTCAATGGTAATGAAAAATTATGTTATTTATATTTTCTGAATCATGTCTTGTAACTTTAAAATAATTTTGTAATAAAGCCCTTGCAATTAAGTTGCATAGAAATCACGTCAAACGCAAATGAGTAATTTACAAGAATGTGCTAAACGCTATATAAAAAATATAAAAAATACGCTAATAAAAAAGGTAGGTATAGAAATGAATCGCGGGACCATATTCAAAATTTCCAATCCAACTTCATTTAGCACATCGTTCGTCAAAACCTAACTAAGCTCATTTCATATTCACTTTACAATCACGGGCAACCCTACTTACAAAAAATGCAAGGCCGATAGTGAAGCCGATAGGCAAATACCCGCCCCAAATCATGACCTAATATCGGGCAATTTATCACCGACAGACCTTTGTGTCTACGCCATCAATCTTGAGCTTCCTCCGCACTCAACACTCCAACTAATTATTGTCGATCGTGTCAAGAAAGTTTTCTTACGGATTTAAACATTTTTTTAACATTCAACTGATGTTTGACGTAAGATTTATTTTGAATATTTAGGGACAATTAAATAAACTTTCTGAAGAGGGTGAACACCATAAAATGTAAACACTAGCAATCCGTCAAGCGGCGACGTTGTTAATAGATGAACGCCGGGTACAGATCATTCGAAGGGAAGGGAGGGAAATGAAACCATCCATTACAGCCCAAGACGGACATCTCGAAGGCAGCCGGAGTCGGCAGATGAGGAAGATTTTCCCCAGCAAGAAATGGGCAACACGCGCCCGTTCCCGTCCGTTAATAATAAAATAATACGCACCATACATTACCCACACAACACAAGGTTTTGCATTGCATACGCTCATTTGTTTTTGTTTTCTCCACGGCAAGTACTCTACATAACACTAATGACATCATATTTTACTTAGACAAGATCTGATAATGGCATAGTAATTTCACACATTATACTTAGTTCTAAATGAACGCCATTTCCGGCGTAAAAGAAAAACATCCTGGTAGATTTATATACGTAGCAGAGGTAACACAGGAACATTAAGTTAATAAAGCATAAAAATATTTTACAGTAACTCGTGGAGTGGCATCCGCACGCGAGTAGCGAAGAAGGGCCATTTGCTTTATTACATTTACATCATACGCGCGTTAAAGCAGCCAACTGTACAAAATGTTGCATGAAATTCCTTCCTCGTGTCCTGATTGATCTTTTTACTGCCTTTCAACTTATCTTTTCTAAGGATACTGTTGAATTATTATGAATACATAAATATTTTTGGTATTTTTGCGTTCCTTTCCATTTAGGCGTCTTGAATGTGTACCCAAAATTATCGAAATAACTCTTTAACACATGTCTGCTACTTCGGATTTTTATAGATGTCTTTTTATGATTTATTTACAAGAATACACAATATGCAATAACCTTAATGGAGGCCTTCCAATAAGGTTAATATACCACAACGTGGGTATTTTTTTGTATAAGCTATGGTAAGAAAAAATATATTGTGTAGTCACCTTTTAACGTGCACAAGTGTTACATAAAAATAAATTAATATTTAGCTGCCATTGAATACTTTCATAATCAACAACTATAAATAAATACGTATATTTCCTTCTGGTCGTATGGTATAAAATTAACAAAGAATCTAGAATCTTCGATTACAAATATTGACTTACGAGTACATGAACAAAAATTGAGAGAACGTTCGAAAAACAAAATTATGTATGCTTCATACGATACCTACGTACATAATAATGTTTTCCTTTATTTTGTCCTCGATCATAAATTTTCATTATAAGGACTAGAGTTCACTTGCGTATGGCCGATACATAAGAAATAACAAGATCGTTCTGACAGAATTTTATGCAATACGACCGACGCAATGAAGAAATATTGTTTATACGTAACCCTGTCTTGATCAAAGCTCATTTCTTTTCCGCATAAGAAGGCGCTTATGCCTAGCAATGCAAGGGTTACCTACAATTTATATTTTTAAAACACACAGTCATCTGCGTGGTTTATTTAAAATCTAATGAACGTATCAAAGTAAGCGATAATCATTTCAAATTAGAAGAGAATCAATAAAAATCGTGAAACAAAATTGAGCGATTCCCTCGATTTACCTGGGATCTCATCATCAGATGCTGACCTAATGACCATAGGATTATCCAGGAAGATTAACCTACTAAAAAAAAAAATACGTCGGTCCAGGCTTCTTCGAGTAATCGGGCAACATACATCAAAATATAAAACAAATATTTCGACCAATTAAGAACCTTGTTTGTATAAAATAAGTATGAAAATAAATAGCCTTTTAGACTTTTGGAAACATGTAAGAACCTACGTTATTTTCCACTTAAATTAATTGCTTTTCAAAATAACTAAATCAATTTAAATTCAACAAGAAGAAAACATACCGTGAAACTACATTTTTGTTGGCAGTATACGCCCCAACATTAACTTTCATGAAAACACAGACGTTATTAATCCGGCTGACTACGGTGCGTGATATCGCGGATCACCCCGCACCGCTTACCGTGGGGAGGTCCTCGCACGTGATAGCGAAGACGCGTTTGCCCCAGACCGTCGCAATCCACCGCGATTCGAAGTATACTCTAAGTCGGTTAAAATTGGGTTTGATTCTCAACACTCGCCTACACGGTGCGTGGCTGTCCGTGTTTGTCGGCTTTGCGTTATGATCAGTGATATCGTACTTCGACAGAAACTGGCTTTAGAATACTAGGTGATTATGTTTGGTTAAACGAAGGGCCCCGGGACGTGACGGTACGCAACAACGGGCGTACGTTGCGGCTGGATTTTTCAAAACCACTCCGCGGAACACTGCATGCTGTGCAAACAACACTGACATTGGCTTTGAACGCTTATATTTACCAGAAACACACCAAAAAATAGTGTGAACGTGAATGCATCCACTATTCTTGGTCCCCAATACATCGCTAGCACTTACAGGCGCAAATAAAAATTGAAAAATCCACGCTAACAAATCCCCGGAGGGTCGAGAGTCTCACGTTCCTCACGCACCGCTCCCTCCTTTCACAAAGAGCTTGAATTGCGACATTATTTATTTAATTATTTATTTATTAAAGCTTAGCGATAAACTCGCAAAAATATTGCGTTGTGTTACGAACCAGCGGCGGGAAACAATATATTACGTCGTAATATTCAGTCTGTATGTACTACATGAAATGTTTTTGTTTAATACGAACTTGATACTTATTAGATTAAAACAATACTGTTGCTTTGAAATTCAGTTGAAAAACTATAGTCATTTAAAACGGTAATTTAAAATTAAACTTTATGTCGGTGATAAAATGGTTTAGAAACTGAAATAAACTTTCGTTTCACATTTAAAACAGAGATTAAGTCAACTCCTTGTTACGTTTTTATATTCTTTACTTAGTATAATACAAAGTCGCTTCTGTTTGTACGTTTAGATCTTTGAAAGTACGCAACGAATTTAATGCAGATTTCAGCAATAGAGAGTGATTCAAGAAGAAGGTTATACATGCATATTACAGCACAAAAAACCCAAGAAAAACAAAGCTATTTAATGTTAAAAACTTAACCATGCAAAGCTGGGTCGGTAGTAGATACACAATAACGTTTATAGTTGGATACATACACAGTTAACAATAAATAATAATTTATAGTTAAATAAAACAAGTCGTTAAAAGTATTGTTCACGTTTTTATTTAAAATCTTGGAAAGCAACATTATTCTTATCGATTGTCATTTTGACAACAATAGTCTACAAAGTCGCGTAACGTTCAATGGTCCAATGAGTCAATGATCGATTACACACTATGTTAAAGGAACAATAAAAATACATACATACAAACAAAATACTAGGCAGAAATTTGAAATTGCTGATAACCTCATTTAGGTGTAGTTAAATATAATAAATGTGGCATTATATAGCTTATATGTTAAGTTTCAAAAATATTCCTATGAGTTTTAAAAACAGGAATCTTAAATCACCAACCCGCAAGTGAACAAGCGTGGTGATCAATACTTGTTGCCTTCTGTATTTGAAATATTCGAACCGTACCTATTTTTTCTTATTTTACGTAGAAAAAAAATTAAAAATATTAATTGATTTGAAATGTTGACGTCGACAAGCATGACGTCGTTAGTTCCCATTCCGGAACTTTGATTCGCTTTATTTACTTAGTGTTTTCTTATATTAATTAAGTAAAAAATACGTGTATAATACTTTGTTCATTATTCTGACGTACTATCAGATTTTGACCTTTCATACCATCTAGTTCATCTACCTCAAATTACTTACTTACAACATCTAAATACCTACATTTTTACCAACATATTTACCAAGTAAATATGTAGGTAGTTGAGCCTAATGAGATGTTTCATAAGTGTTTATACCTCCACTTATATAGCAATTTGTCGGGTCACCTACAGAATTAGTGAAATGGGTTCCTTATTACATCTTCACTCGACATACAAGTGTCATGACTTACCTTGCAAACATAGATAGTAATAGACTTATTTTTTTTTTTATTGTATGAATATAAATTTATTGCATTAATTTAAAAAAACTGAGGGTATTAATAAAAAAAACAAGTACTAAATGTAAGATTTAAACGTAGTGATTTACATCCTTCTTACTACACTATAAATCTTTCTTTTATTATAATAAAACCCTTTCATATAAATATTGTAGAAGCATATACAGGTTAAGATAAAGTTATTTTACAACAAATAAGCTAAGTCTTGTCTTATTTAAGCCTATTGTCTTTCAAAATTATAACACTAAACTTTACAACAATTTCGTCGCAAAATCATAAAACAGATAACACAGTTTCTTATTCTACAACTAAAACAATAATAACCTAAAATTATAGTTCCATAAATACGAGTTCATAACAGTGTGGCACAATATCTCAACAATTTTATGACGTTGTAAACACCAGCAACAATAGGTAATATTTAGGCACAGCACAGTTAAGTAAACAATATTACTGCTATACATTACCGTCTACAATGATAAACCTACCATTTCTAGTCGGCTAAAGACCATTTATACTACCTTTAACTTAGCTCGTTCATCAGTTTAATGTTCCCACATCTTCCGTGTATCAATACCAAAGTCCTCATTTGCGTTGACCATAAGTTTTGCTTTGCGTCGCACACATTTCGGTTCACTGCATACGAAATTAAGACTAATGGCTAAGAATATACGAACTATATTAGAAGAGCTTAGAGACTTACATACTGACCTGTTTATGTTAGCTTTAGCCCCTATATCCTTTCTTACGCGTACTACGTTCTTGTTCCTCGTAGTATATGGGCTGCTTACAAAGGTTACTTTATTTTTGTACTAAGTAAAATAAAATCAGGAAACAGTTTGTCGTCTGTAAGCCTTAGAAGCCCTTTGTTTTTACTTATGTCTCATCCCATACAGAAAGTAGAATTTTACTCAGAAACACAATTTATGGAAAATAATAAAAGACTTTACTATAAAATGAACCTGCAATTTACTAGTACAATATAATGCTTATTTACACAGCCATTAGGGTAAACACAACCTCACACTTTAAATAAATATTTGTTTGGAATTTGTGCATTATACAATAACATCACACCAACATTTCGCCGTTATCTATAACGTAAATACTACCCGTGATACTGCGCGCGCGATCGCTCGATAGATAAAGAATCAGGTCAGCGACCTCCTCACTTTCCGCCATTTTGCCGAGCGGATAGGATTCGTTACGGTTTTTGTATAACTCGGAAACTTGTTGTTTAGAAAATCCAGCTGTTTCTGCAAAAGGAGTCCGAGTGCCGCCCGGGTTGACAGAGTTCACGCGCACACCGTGTCGACCCAGCTCCAAAGCAACACATCTCGTAAATTGGTCGAGAGCCGCTTTTGAAACACAGTACGGCAAGTAATCCACGTCCTTGATCGGCCGTAAAGCCGCCACGCTCGATACATTGACGATGTTTCCCTTTGTTTTGATGAGATGCGGTGCTGCTAAACTCGTCAGATGGTACACTGCACGCAAATTAGTTGCCATGGCCCGGTCAAGTAACTCTACGCCATCGAAAATACTTCCTCGAGTTCCAACACCCGCGTTGTTTACCAGGACATGAATATGGCCAAATTCATCGATTGTCTTTGTAACAATACTTTGTACATCATCGTCGTTAGACAGCTCCGCCTTGATAACTAGAGGTTTAAATCCTTTAGTATCTTCACATTGTTTCGCAACTTTGTTCAAAGATTCTTCATTTCTCCCAACTAAGACAACTTTGGCAGACTGCTTGGCGTACAATAGGGCGGCAGCTGCGCCGATGCCGGAACTCGCGCCGGTGATCACGATAACTTTGTTGTTGAAGTCCATCGTCACCCGCGCTACGATACCAACTGACTAGCTTTCATTTTATCACCCGCTTTTAAACAACATGATGCTATATAAAAAATACGGGTTGTTCGAGAACATTAATTAGATACTTAAGCTACGCTGATAAGAAACCCTTTGTACTTAGGGATTACTTAAGTACTAATGAGGTTTAACTAGAAAAGCCGTCTCGGTGATTGTTATAGGTATATTATGTACATCCCAAGTTCTTTATGTTATTACTTTAATGACCTTCCAGTAATTCAGAATCATAACAATAGCCATGGACTTTTACGTTAAACTGAGCATGACAACGACTTAGAAAAACAAGAATGGATCTACGACCAGGTAATAATACAATTTCGCGGTTATATGGACACCTAAATATTTTTTTACGAAATATTTCAGCAATGACGAAGCGGGTCGCGGCCGTCGCGGCAGGACGTATGTATTATACGAACTGTCTCGCGTACCACGAATATTTCTGTACGTCGGGTGTCATTTTATTATTGTTCGCCTGGACTTTCGGGAAAATGTGTCAGTAAAATTACTCGTGAAGCATTTTTTAACAGACTTCTAAATAATTTCTAAATAATGGGCTGTACACACTTTTCTTAACTTTTATGTAGGAATTCGTAATTTGATTTCGGCGTTAATATTAATATAGCAGCTTATTTAAATATGCTTTATTTAAATCCTTTAATCTATTCATCCTGACTTGCTTCTCGTATTGAGGGCAAACTACGTAATGTTGGTTCCGAGGCATGCCATTTACATTTAATGATTATTCGGGTGGAGAAATAGTCTTATACGATTTTGATCCATGATATTAGCGGATGTGAGCTTATATTTGTATGACAGGGTCCTGAGACCATTCCGAAGTTTATCTGTGCAAGCCGTGTGGAAAGCATTGTCCGGACCCGTTAGCCTATGTTAACACGGCGGCGGCGCTACCCCAGTTGGTAGACACACGGTAAACATAAATCGAATTCCTGCAAATATTATATTTTTGAGGTTATGGAACTTCAAATCAAACTATATGTATGTTTCAAAAGCTTTTGTTTTTATTGTAGCTAAGAGGCAAGGTAGACCATTTTTTGTTAATGTATACAGGATGGAATTGTTTTGATGCCCTGGAAGGAAAGACATCTTATAATCCTGGAAATAGCAAATCGTACTCAAAGGAAACATTCTTTTTTATTTTTTATTAAAGTACGGTGGTATCAAATCAATAGGTAATCGGTACTTTTGTACCTACTTTATCATCACTCACCAAAAACAAATATTATAACGTGTTTAGTTAGTTACAAATATATATGAATTCGAAAGCGAATAACATGTTTTTATATACAATGATTACGTGAATACTCTGATTTATGTTGGTAATGTTGGTGCCATAATTAGATAATTTTCGTGAGCGGAATTAATTTCTATTAGCCAATATTAGGTTCCATAAATAGTAGACCAGAACGTTATTATTATTTTGATAGTAATTTAGTTACACGGTTCATTAATTTGATCAAGCACTTAGCCGTGAAAATCATTGGACATTCGCCGTTTATTTATTTACAACATTAATAGTTTTTTGACTATATAATTATGTGTTATTATACTATGATTTTATTATTATTTTAGCACTAGATAGTGCATTAGCGTTTTTTAATAGCTTTTTCCCAGAATCTGCCGCGACACACGAGGAAATACAACTACCTTCAGCTAAGGTCAAATAGAAAATTCAAAACTAAACGCAGTTTAAATAAACAAATGAAATTTTGTGTGCTATTTCCAGCGCAGTCTCGCATTACAAAATAACCACACGAAATAAATATACTTTATCGGCGATACCAGCGATTTATACAGCCTTCATGCATCGCCAAATGAGTTCCTAATCTGTAATTAATACAAAATTTAATGCGGCATTTGCGGGTAGGTGTCTCACTAATTTGTACTGATTACTTGTTAATCTACCGCGAAATGTTAACACTGTCGGATAATGACAACTTTGTCGGCAAAAATTAAGTTCGACTGTGATGTTCAAAGGAAAAATGTGCTGGAAATAATAGTTGTAATATCAGTTCGGAACTTGTTTTTGGGATTACTGCGAATGTGTCTGAATTCAGTTCGGGGTTTAAAAAAGAAATTGCTTTGACGCCGTTTTAAACCGAATTGAAAAAAATAGTTTTTAAGTGTTTTAAATTACTTACTATGATGATATTTTTCATGATAATTGTTTTGACACATATACCTGTGCCAGACTAGATGATTTTATAACTTTTTTTTTATTGAGCAATAAAGTTCTTTCCAAAAAAGTTTATGGATTTTTATGATCAAATGGTTGTAAGATTTCAAGGTAAATGTTTGACAAGACAAACAGGTGACGTTCAAAGTAACCGTTACTCCAGGGGCGCAGGGAGCCAAGACGTTGCGCAGTGGGTGGCGACATCCGTAAGTTGGGCTCTTATCATAAATCTTCGTGGGCCTGCAATGGATCACTCGCGCCGACCACCCTGTCTCGCCCTTCATCATTTATACTTTATTATTGGAGGCTTACATAGCTGCAACCCTTTCTAAATACTAAAATATGAATTGAATCTCCTACCGTAATTGTAGATTGATTTACAAGAAAACGTTCTCAATGTTATCGTAAAATCCAAGTAGATCAGATAAACAGACTTAAAAAATTAATTAGAATCTGTTATTCAACAAACTTGTGGACAAAAACATCAAGCGTCGCATAAATTCAGTGCAATATTACGTAGCGTTAGAATTTTAAATTCGATTTACATTGAAATATTTCGCAAAATTGAGTTGTCATCAACTAACGATTATTGTCACGCGACAACTAATCATACAGTTAAATTAAATTGTCACTTCACGGGAAATGTCAAACTGGCGACCGACAGGAAACCAATGTTTCCCACCAGCGCACTACCTGATGAATTTATGAATTAATTAAACGTCAATAACTAAACCTGTCAATATTCAAATTCGCATTTCACTGAAACTAAATATAACGAGGACCAGAGCATACAGGAACAGTTCTCGTTTCATAGCGCGTTACAATATTTCTTTGATGTCATTTAACTGACAGCAGAATGCAATGGACAGTAAAATAAAACTCAAAATTTGCAGTGCTGAAGCCTTTCTAGATATAAAACAATGGTACATTTGAAAACAACATTAAGACGTGTGTTAGAAGTAACCTTACCTAACCTGGTTTGAGTGTTAACAATAATAATTTAAGTTTAAACCGAACACTCATTAACTAAGTACTAGCAAGTTCTTATTAAACGTGCGGTACTCTAGATAAACAATAAAAAAAATTGATACAAATTAGAACAATAGAATTCCTCTTAAATTTTTCTGTTAAAAGAAAAAGGTGTAGGTACGCTAAATCGTACCCAAATCATTTCCAACAACAAGTAACGAAGCATCGCTTAACTTTTTTACGCGGAAATCGCAGATAGTCGTTCCAAGTAAATCAATCAGCAAACCATTGGCTACGGCTCAAAGCGGATGCGGTTGATGTTAAGCGTTTAACTCATTATTTGGCTAGGAAACAACAAGATCGATGTGCCAAAACAACCCAATACAACGTTATAGCGTGCACCACGTTCCTCCGGATTTATATTATGGAACAATATTTTTACCCCTACGTACCTAAATTTTTATTGAATAAATTATTCAAAAGTTGAAAGATTAATTTAGCAATTACATAAACGTTTTATTTTCAACGTTACAAATAATTTGATTGAGTATTATAAAAATATTGATCGGATAATTTATTCTCATCGTGCATATTAAACATTTCTTATAAAAGAAAAACCGAGATTTAATCTGTAAAATCTCATTGGGTGTGGAGCATTCATAGACTATTCGTTTATTTTCCCGTAATCATAGTACCGGATAGAACGAGCTCTGAATAAGGGATTGATAACCCAATCCTCAATACTTATATTAAAATGGCCAAGATTTTTCTTTAAAAATAAATTATTAATAATGGTTGGAATACGCTTGATTTTATCAGGTTTTTACTGATTTTTTTTTGTGAAAATATGTACTGTTTTTAAATAAAATTTTACTAAATTAGGTTAATGTATATATTACGTAAAATAAAAATATTTAATCAAGAATTTTGCGAACATTTACGTTTGTAGGAGATTTATATTTTATACATTTCTATTTCTGGGCTCTTTATTCGTAAGGATTGTACGATTTATATACACACGTACGCATAGAAGAATAGCAAAGCACGCTCGCCATCCATCAGGCTCTCACGGCCTATGACAAGAAGGCTTACTTGCCTCATGAATATTTATCGCCCTGTTTATACCCAAAACCAAGTGGCATGGAAAAAAAAATTATGTTTCAGTCAATTCGCTCGGAACTTCAAATTGAACTTAGAATTGCTTTGAAGATGTAAAATTGCGTGCACGTAGTTAAAAAGCAAATTTAAGGTAAATGATCAAAGGTAGAATTTATAATAATGTCTATGATGCTTATTTGTGAGCATTCACCTACGACGCGCTTATGTAAAATATTTAAGCAAAATGTCTGCCGCATGAATAACAAATGTTTTTCGATCGACTGACTAAAGCACTCTTTTAGTCTAATGGTTCCCAAAAGTTATATTCTTTTACAAGTAATTTGAGAAACGTGTCTTGCGGCTTATTATATCTATTCGAGGAAAATTAATACAAGTTGTCTGACTACTTGTAATTTATTTTGTAATTGATGAGGCTTACGGAGATTGTTCTTACGTTTAACTTACCTACATTCTAAATTCGAGACAATAAATAAACAAAATTCCGTAAAAAATACGTAAAATAATTGCTGTAAAAGTTGGAGTAAGTTGAGGACAACGCCAACAGAACTCTGACTTCTTAAAAGCCTTCAATACGGTGACCAAAAAATTCTTTGACAAAAGACGTTCTTTGTTACGGGATCTGTCTTTGTTTTGGCCAACTTCTTTGATCAATCATGACAAATTGTATTTTGTTATAAGAGCAGTGCGTCACAAAGTTTGACAGTTCTTGGCCAAGTTTTCTTTTGTAAAAACAATGGAGTCAGTACGATTCCTAATATTATATCAATTAATATTAACTTATATGCCAAAATGTAATTTGAGCATGAGAGTTTTGTTACTGTTTTCTCTTTCATAGGTAAATCTTATTTAAAGATAATAGTTTTGTTTTGTAGATCACTGTATCATAAAGTTAAAAAACAGCTTGTAAATAAATTGTTGCAAACAGAAACAGATCAGTTGAAACATTGTGCTTTTTTAATCATCTGTCGCTAAGACATAATATAGGGCTGCATAATGTCAACGTAACTTTCCCGAAAAAAAAAAACTGAGACGATAAAAGATAAAAGAAGGGCGATAAAAGGCGAAAGGCCAGTGCTGCGAGCATCCCATCGACGTCAAAAGTTCTTCAATATATCGTGTCAGTAATATCATAATATCTGTTCTGTCCTCCTTCAAGTTTCACAATATTTTACGCTGGCTCCCATAAACGCGAATGCCGCGGAGGCCGCGCAGTAAAATATGGAGAGCAATAAAAATGTCAAGTCAGGTCATCAGAATGGAAAGCCGAAGGCGTTTTGTCGCCAGATGTGGCACTGAATCAATGAAAAAGTGTTTTCTTCCGTGGCTCACATCGGCGATATATCAAGATGCGCCGGCCGTGAGCGGAGGTGAGCGGTAAGGGAAACTACGCAACTGTAATAATGGCCGCTGTTATGTTTGCTGACGGGACAAATTCTGAAGCGAGCACCTGCTTGCGCTGACACGCGAAATATGTGTATTCACGATAAATATATATCGCGGATTTATCCTTGTAATGTTTAATAAAAATGTCACCTTTTTGACAGGACGACAGCAGTAAATATTGGAGAACGGGAATAAGACCCGTCACTTTAATATGTACCCTTAATGCGATGCGTGCGTATGAACCCATTTAAAAAAAACACCTTATTGTATCTTGTCTGCTAGTTGGTTAGTAGGGAAACAATCAAAATCTGAACAAACTTGATTCTTTAAGTCTTAATCCGAATATAAGGAAACGGGTCGCTTCCTATCGGCTGTGTTTATCCGTACACAGTATTTTAAAGAGGCAAGCCGATGGGGAGAACAATGAGTTCGGAACAGTTTTCATGTCGGAAGTGGCATTACACTGAACATTAGCCTCGGCGATAAGGCGCCAACACAAATTGGTCCGGGCACGCGAACATTGCGATCGCATTAGAAGAAAACGCGCTCTTAGGAATTAGGGTATGCGCCGCTTGTGACATGTACGTTGAGCTGAAGACTTATAAGACTTTATGCTTCTACTATACTAGTACCTAGTAAATATGTTGAAATTAATCACATGATTATCAGTAGGTAACAATACCTACTTTTGAAAATGTTGAGTAAGAGAAAAAAAGACATGTCCAAAAATTACTGTTAGTACATAAATACTTTATGAGCATAACATCTTACTGATTAAGCATGTACCAATAACGACTCTCGCGTAAAATGCAATAGAGAACATGATAATATGTAAATGGAGTGCACCATTGTACAGGAAACTGTTATTCAACGCCCTCTGCCGGATCGGCAATAAATTAACAACGGGCTGGATAAATCCATTGAGCACTTCGATCTACGATGGCAACTGCACTGAGACTGCATTTGAATAATGTAAGGCAGAATGTATTACCCCATAATTTATCGTCCCTATACCATTTTCCTTTAACTTTAGATATAAATTATGTAGTAACCATGATCTTCAGTATCTATATACTTAATATATAAAGCTGAAGAGTTAGTTTGTTTGTTAGTTTGTTTGTTTGTTTGAGCGCGTTAATCTCAGGAACTACTGGTCCGATTTGAAAAATTATTTCATTGTTGGATAGCCCATTTATTGAGGAAGGCTATAAGCTATATAAAATTTTGCTGCGACCAAAAGGAGCGGAGCATAAATGAAAAACCGTTGAAACTAAAACACGCGGACAAAGTCGCGGGGGACAGCTAGTTTGATATATGAAAGATTTATATTCATTTAATGGCATGTTTCAAATGTATAGCTGATCTTCCCCTTCGGTCGTAAAATCAAATTATCAAAACGGACCATGTCGGAGTTCATGCGTAATAAAAACGGACTTAACACTACATAAGCGTTATATTTACGGTAAGTGGTATTAAGACCCCATATATTTTAGAGGGTACTGCAACATTATCCCTTGGTTGGCAATCAATTTCCACAGATTCCTATGGCGCTTGATGTACAAAATTTCAAAGATTGCAAGCAATATGAGTATGTACCTACATATAAAATCGTATAATTTATACATTCATCAAATTTTTATCAAAGACTTCTCATATCTGTATAACTTCAGCATTAAATTGTACGTCGTTTTAATTTGCAGTATTATATACGCTAATGACTAACATTTATACTCCAAAGGTAAACATGGAAGCTCATCATTCTTTGAGTCTTAACGGACCATGTAAGAGTTAATAGACGTACTTCGTAATAAGACCAACTTTATTTTTCAAAGCTATTACAATTTTTTCCCGAGCAATATTTCATAAGTACAAACATAAATTCAGCAAATTACACTGACGGTTTAAGATGGGAACTTCGCTTTAAAATTCATGAAGATAGGTTTCATATAGGTACATGTTCATGGATATAGAGAGAAGAGTATCTATGGCGGAGACCCGTTAACATTTATGTAAGTTCCCTTGAGTAATACGAGTCCAAAACGCCGCGGGCTCGTCCCATCCCGCTATCTGTAAGCAATCAAACAAACGGTACGGTAATGACGTTAGAACTTACGAAGATTCCCTTACATCTGCTGACATCAATATTACGTCGGCACGTCTATAACGAAGACTGAGATAAAGCTTTGTTCGACGGAATAACGTAATAATCATATTTATGGGCCATCATATGACCTAAATTGTGATAGAGCTGTAAACGTTACACGTATAAGGTAAAATACAAACGTTTTGTTTTATTGGACAATTATTTTTTGGGCCTAATCTCTCGTAATAACATAGATTAGGTCGCTGAAAATAATGTCGAATAAGATTGTTCTGACGGTCGACTAATTAAACTGTATTTATTGTGTTAATGACGGTAATGTAATTTAATTAGACGTTCTAGATGGAGTAGTTAATTAAATGATTGTGTTTTGTTTATTATTTTCCAAATACTTCGGTTTACCTCGCGCTGGGATAACAAACGTCTGTAGGTCATTTCATATTATATATACTTTTAGAAGTGGTTTTGATATGCTTAACATACGCAGTTTGACTTTATTCAAAGTTCCAAGAACCCCTATCTCTAGACTAGGAGTTACATGCTACTAAACTCAACGATATTATGCAGTTTACATAGTTATTTACTTAGCAGAATACTAACGTTTCTTTTTGAAAACTTATTTCAAAATTACAAAAAAAAAGTGAAGCATCTAAGTAAGTGCTATAAAACAAATGCGTGCAATTCGAGTTTAGTATAACATTTAAATTTTTCGTGAAATAATAAATGTGCCAAACCTGCCCCATGACAGACGGTTCGAATAAGCACCAATGTGAGACCATTTACTCACATCATAATTATCATTTCCATACGCACACATTGACAAAAAACTCATTAACTGAGTACAAGCTAAAACGACGTCAGATCATATTGTGTTGGACGTGACGCGATGAAATGTGAACGGGACAATCAAACGTCATTAGGGCAATAGGTCGTAGCTATGTCACGCCTGGAATGACGAGCAATGAATAAATATTTTCGTTATTGAACCTCCCCTCGTGTGTCAATAAACGCAGTAATAACCTTTCCAAACGTTTAGGGACAACGGTCCATTCTAATATAGGTAGAATGTACAGTCCATAACAAAATTGAAAAACGCACGCAAAATTAAGTTCGCATAAGATTCTGTTTACTCGCAAGCGCGCAAACATTGCGACAAAGGTTCGCGCGGTTTGATATCTGTTAAAAAACCGACCCAGCTTGGAAATGAAATCATTTGCAAATATCGTCCTGAGATTGTGGGTTTGCGTATTTGTGCGAATGTGAGTGACCGGCATTAGACAGACCGAACATTGGCCATCAAATAAATTGAATCTTGGCAATTCAACATTATTGCGTGTTTCTTATATCTCTGCTAAGTAAAGTCAAAATTATAACTAAACTGAAAATTTACGAACTATATACCGTTGCTTTATAAAATTGTTTGACTCAATTCTCTATTATAACAAAATGTTTCATATATCACATTAACCTTTTACAGGCATGATGGAACATGGAGCATTGTCATTGAGACCCACGTTTAATGCTATTGAAATCTTGACATTTAAACCTTGCTAACATAACCTAGAGAGAAAAGGACTCTTACATTTTTTTCGCCTGGTTATATTAGCACAGTAAATTTATTTCTTAAATTGTGCTATTTTGTAAAATTTTGCAAGAAAATATTTACTTCGTTATAGCAAAGTTCTTTTAATAGACAGAAAATGGTATATGATGGAAAGTTCAATAGAAACGTTCCACTATAATATTACTATTATTCATTAAACAATACTGTTTTGAGAAATTCCAAATTGATGTTAATTAAGTAGTTATTTCAACTTCATCGTTCTTGGATATAACTCAGATCTTGTTAAAGAAAATATGCTCAAATAAACACGTCACATTCGTTGATTTACTCAAATTTATTCAGAAATATTGGCTAAGACCCTTCGCATCCACAACATTGACCAGTGGACCGTTGTCCCGACGTATATATTTCATCTTTTCAGCGTTTATCGCACTCCACGCGCGAGAAAGCGCGGACAATCGAGTAAACTCTTGCAAATATACAAATAAAAGTGTTTAAAAGGGTGCAGAGGGTGATATAGTTGACAAGATACGCAAAATACATTCTTTTGTGAACACAATACAAAAGTATGTGAAGGTAAAAAAAATTGGGATGTTAAACATGTGAAGTATGTAGTATTTTATCAAAGGCAAAAGAGACATTTTTGCTATAGACTGATGGCTCGGGTGAAATACATTCCAAAACCTCTTAATTTTTTTTCCTCCAGAGTCTGGTAGAAATTATAAAACGTGAAAAACATTTACTTAGGGATATAACTTTCTCATTACTCATAGCAAAACTGTTGACCCATTATAAACTACAATATTGAATAAGGCAAAGTGTATAAAACAATAAAGGATGAAAAAAACACACAATAGAAACTTAAACGTTTCCCTACGGCAAAATATTTTTATTTTTATTAAATTATTATTATTAATTCAGCTTTGTAAAAATACGTACAAACCCATCCGAGTTTAATAAACGCCTAACTAAAATCGATTAGCACTGGTGATAATTCATTACGGAAAAAAGTATGAGACATGTAACTATATTCTCTTCCCGCTGTACGGGGACATGATTAGGTACGTCATATCTGACGGCGACGTTTCCTCGGCTTTTCTACATAGTTACCCGCCGTGTGTGCGACACTCAATGATATACATGAATGGAGTGTCCGGCGGTAGATCTTTTCATCGTTTATCGTATAGCACGGCTGAGGGAGCGAGCACAATCGCGCGGCTTGAATACCCCGCCAGGTAAATGTCGAGCTTTTGTAAATACGTGCTCCCCTTGTGAGCTAAATTCTTTATCTTAACAACTATCTATCTGGCCTCGCCTACATAGAGGATTACGGCGTATATGATGCCCTAAATAGCACCTAAAATTAAATTGAAACAGAGAATTCTCTTACAACAAAGATAATCGTTAAAGATAAAGGGTCAGGTCTATACAGAGTTATATAAACAGGCTAATGTAATGTGGGCCGCGGGAGCTTTGATGGTCACGATACACCATATCTGTAAATAATAACCGGTTGTTAGGGTCGAAATATTATTCTTTGTATACAAAACGTACCATATTAAACAGTCAACTGAAAAGGTAAAATATCAATGAAATGTAATGTCTGATTCATTCAATTTAAATTCATATTAAGTGCTAGTCGCGAGCGTGATCGTAATATTATACTTCTACTTTATTTGGACCGAACTTCTATGAATGCCTTTTAGTAAACTCCTACTAAATGTATCATAGTAAGTTAACAGCTAAAGCAATAACAGTAATGGCTTCAGACTGTATACACAAGTTCAAGTATTTTAGGTCCTGCAATAACATTTTCCTTGGAATTGTATTTCAGTTAATAGATAGGCAGGTAATTAACCTTACCAAATTTAAACAGTATAATACTGACGTTCTGTATTTAAACAAGAATTCAACAGTATTTCCGCTAAGCGATCTCAGTTGCTTTGCAGCTGGCGCTTCAAACTACATAGATGTGACATTTAATCATCGTTCTAAGCAAAAAAACTGATTCTAATTTGACAATCTCATTTTAAACATTCGATATTCCTTTTCCTGATATAAAAGGTGTACAAGTGTACCGATCAAAATATATTTAACCCTCCAACTCCCAGTTGCATTGAAATAAAATCTTCGAGCTTCTGAATGAAAATTCATACGTATAGTAAGTGACCAACGTCGGCTAACAGCTCTTGAGTACATTTTTAGCAGGTGGCTTGGTCCCGGCGCCGCATCGATATGTTAATGCCTCCGTTGCGGCATGACGTAACATGATATTCGTTCTACCAGCGACGAGCAATTTGCAAGCGAAATGCCGAGGCGCGTTTTATACAGTTTTATCTAAAATGTCTATTGTATGTTGGTGTGCGATTTAGTAGTTTTAATAGTGAAAATGAGGGAGCAAGGGGTGGAAATTACCTTTTATCCGTCCATGTCAAGTTTACCAGCAGCTGGTACTCTCTGCTGATCAACGAACAAGGATCTGGCAACCGATCGTAAAGGTATGTTCACACCTCTGACTATTTAACCGACCAGAAGAAGCACAGTCGGCCTTAAGGATCAAATTGCCCTTAAAAAATGCGCTATCTACCAACCAGTATAGTGGAAAAAAGTGTGGTGGACATCCCTGTCTAAACCTCTTTCTTCATCAGAAAAGAAGAAAGTGAGTTATTAAATTAAAACATAAAATAGTAATAGTGAAAAAACGTAGCAAATATTTAAGGATAGACTAGAATATATTATAAAAAGTTAGAATAAACTAATAATGAAACTACAAAAATAAGAACCCTGCTAGAGCGTTACCTGGTACCGGTTATATTGATCCAATGAAATAATATCTGGCATCACCCTATTCATCATATCAAGTGAAAAATAAACTTAGGCAATTTCATTTTTCAGTGCTTACATGCAATCGAAAACCTTTATGTATATAGAAGAAATTGAAAAATCACACCGAACGTGGCTTTTTTGTTTTTCTCTAGTTATCTATGCGTCGCAATAAAAACACTGGCCATAACAAAACATACGCAGATGTAGAAAATAAAAAAACCGGCCAAGTGCGAGTCCGACTCGCGCACCGAGGGTTCCGTACAAACCTGTAGGTATATAAGTAAAAGTTCACCCATCACGATGATCGAGTCATAGTCGTAGTTATGGTATTTTTATTGCAAAATAAAAAAAAAAAATTTTGGTCTTGGTCTCTTGGAGCTGTGAAAAAATCAAACTTCTAAGTCAACGCGATCAAAAGATACAGCCGTTTATGCCGCAAATTTTCGACACTCGCAAGGGAATCAAAACCTACAGGGTACTTCCCGTGAACTCAGAATCTTGAAATTTGGTACGAAGCAACGTCTTTTAGTACAGATAAAGGAAAAATTGCGAAAAACGTAAATTTTTTGTTACATCATATAATAAAAATATGTTAATTTTTTTTTTTTTTATTTTGCAATAAAAATACCATAACAACGACTATGACTCGATCATCGTGATGGATGAACTTTTACTTATATACCTACAGGTTTGTACGGAACCCTCGGTGCGCGAGTCGGACTCGCACTTGGCCGGTTTTTTTTTTGTTAATCGCATAACAACGTTTGCTGGGTCAGCAAGTCTAATATATAAAATTCTCGTGTTGCGGTGTTTGTTTCCAAACTCCTCCGAAACGGCTGAACCGATTTGCATGAAATTTTGTGTGCATATCGGGTAGGTCTGAGAATCGGCCAACATTTGTCAACATCGAACAACGTTTGCTGGGTCAGCTAGTAAGTTTATGATTATTAAAAAAAATATACTATGTGATGTAACTAAAAATTTAAGATTTTCGGAATTTTTCCTATATGTGTACTTTATAACGTTGCTTCATGCCAAATTTCAAGATTCCAGGTCGTCTGGAAGTATCCTTTAGGTTTTGATTCCCTTGCGAGTAGTTGCGAGTTTCAAAATATGCGGCTTTAATTGCTGTATCTTTTGATTGCGTTGACGTAGAAGTTTGATTTTGTTACAGCTTAAAGATATTATAGACTTGAGTATTTGTTAAGAATTTCAATATAATACCACTACGCGTTCATGAGTAAAGGGGTAATAAGTTTAAAATTATTAAAAATATTTTTATTATATGATGTAACTAAAAATTTACGCTTTTCGCAATTTTTCCTTTATCTGTGTTATAAGACGTTGCTTCGTACCAAATTTCAAGATTCTGAGTTCACGGGAAGTACCCTGTAGGTTTTGATTCCCTTGCAAGTGTCGAAAATTTGCGGCATAAACGGGAGTATCTTTTGATCGCGTTGACTTAGAAGTTTGATTTTTTCACAGCTCCAAGAGACCATAGACTTGAGTATTTGATATGAATTTCAGCTTGATACCTCCACGCGTTCCTGAGAAAAAAGGTCTTGACAGACAGACAGACAGACAGACAGACAGACAGACAGACAGACAGACAGACGGACAACAAAGTGATCCTATAAGGGTTCCGTTTTTACCTTTTGAGGTACGGAACCCTAAAAAAACAAGTGCTTCCTATTTCAAACGTGACAAGAATTTCAATTATTTAGTCCCTTCAAGAAAACGGACAGAAATCACCTTTTTTGTTTTCTTATACAATGTAGGCATACGCTGTTGTGTTTATACGAAATGGTGCATTGTAGTAAATCATTTTAATAATTGATCCCGCTTCAAATATTCATGAAGTTCCAACTGAAGGTACCGAGAGGAAAACGGATGAAAAATATTTCGGCCCCACTTATATTTCACAGCTGACCGTTTTTGCAATAGAACCACATTTTTGTTGTTCCGTTATGCACAGTTGGTGTTTGTTTACACTTGTTACGTGGAAATTTTGGTTTTGCAACTGCTATTCAGTTACTGTGGCGAATACATTAAACTGGCAACAAACGTAGAATGAATCGTCTGACGGAAAAATAACTGACATTAGGTAATTTATTTGATTTATTCGTTTGTTGTCCTCATTTTCCTGTATTTCAATACCCTGTACGTCATATAAATTTAGCGGTAACAAGAAAATACGTTCCTATGTACATTTTCCCTGCCAAAGGAGCCACTAATAAGCCGCATATTACGTAAATGGAAGGAAAAGAAACAAAACACCAGCATCGCGTCCCATTCCCTGCGTTACCAAATGGAAGTTCCCAATCCGAGTTGACATAGATATCGCTCCATCCATTTTCAAATTCTCAAGTTGCAATAAAACAGGAAGTGGGTTCAAAAACAACGTCTCAGTTTCCAGTCTCTAAGGAAATTCGGTAAGGAAATTCTGATGGCAGCTAGGGTTGGTACGGCGTACGTGTCGTTGAATAAAATGCTGAAACATTAAGGCAGGTCACTGGGGCATAAACCTACTTAGAAACCACACGCCGGAGTGCTTCAACGATAGCCTCGCTTGATTGCGTTTTGACCCTCTCAGATCGACTTAAGTGACGCGTAAAGCGTCAAAGATCAACATCGCCAATACTTAACTATCAACCCTAGGATATTTGTATATTTCTGTTAGGGTGACAATTCTGTTTTTTGATGGAGGTAAATGAAGTAACAGATATTTACGAATAGAAAAAGTCCGTAATGCGCATATGAGACGTATTGAATTATTTAATTTCATATAATTAATTAATTCAATTTTTAATTCTATTTTTGAGTCATAAATTACATAATTTATGACTCAAAAATAGGTAAACCGAATAACATGATCCATGATTCATGATTTGTTGCAGCAGAATAACTATAAAAACATCGGAAAAGTCATAAAAAAATCACAGTCTTACGGGAACCGGGACTACTTATGCAGCTAAAACCGCGGGGCATTGCTAGTGGAACATGAATAACAGCCTGTTATTTAAAAAAAAACTTAAAAGATAAAAGAGCATCACAAAAATAATTCTCTCAAAACCGCAAATTTAAAATTTTATGAAGTAGAGACTTCCAATTCAAAGAGTTTGTTTCCGAACCTGACCCAGATATGACGGAATATAAACGCGATGTCTGTACTTCCTAAAGCTGTATGTTCGTGATGTAGGCCTGAAGACGGCAATGGTACGAGGTGACGGCTTGTCAGGTCATCGTCCACGAACACTGCAGTAATACATTTCCCTCAGACCTGGCAACTTGCACGCGAAGATAGGCAGATTTGCTCCGTTGTTGTTTTTTAGTACGATGTTAAAACAGTGTTTTTTTCAGAAAAAAAGCTTAAATGTCTTGAATGTTAATTTTTAGTGCAGGCTTTGGCTTGACTTACGAACTTCTTATCCTTTTAAATAAGTAGTGGAGAAAAAGTACTACATTTTTAACCTGCCCTGCTGCTTTTTCATAATTTGTAAAGCATTTATCGTGCGAATATTTGTAATTAAATTAAATAGTTTTTAGATCTTCTGAATCTCGTATTTGTGCTGTCTTCCTCTCTCTACTTTCTTTGATAGATTTAAACATGAGTTCGATCTCTAAATTCAACGCTGAGTGTGACATCAACTCTTTGAAAGATATTTAAGGCCAAACCTTTACATTACATACGACAAAAAAAATAAGGTTAAGTTTACATCTAATAAAATACCTTATAATTATTAAAAAAAGAATCCTTTTTTAATGTAATGGTTGATTATGAAATATATAAAAGCGAATTATTATTTTTTTAGACTCTAAATACTACTTCAAAAAAATGAGACATTTATATTGTGAGAGGTATTTAGCACATAACAAGGTATATTAATAGAATATTGAAGTGAAGGCTACTCATGGTGCCAAAGTTATGCAGGTTGCTCTGAGGACCGGATGCCGCCCTTCCCATCGACTCTCCCTCTCACTCTAACACGTAGACAAGCAATTTACCCATTGTTATTCAAATCGTAAATTAATTATTCATTCACGTCATTTTCAGACGTAAATTTATTTCCTGCTTATGATGCTAGGAAATGTCGGAAATTCAAACATGACGCAAATATGCATCGTATATTACATTATTATTGTTTGTTAATCATAATTTTAAGGAATACCGTAATTAACATTTCTTTCTAGTTGCCGTCAATTGGGTAGGGCTGTTCCAAGAAAATATTGAATCCATATTAAAAAAAATATATATCAAAAGCGTAGAGTAAACATAGACAAACACAGAGCGCGCGCATAGCAGCATATGTAGATTTTTAGCTAAATGTACTATGCTCGTTTCCGTGCGACGACAGACGTTTATGTGAAAATATCGACAGTTCCGATATCGTTAATGTAATATTAGGTTTTGAGATAGTTTTAATAAAACGGCGCTCTCTGTTTTGACACAAATTTTACGATTTTACTTGTTCATAGTAGTGCCTACAGTTCATACTCGATAAGCGAACTCTAGTTTACTTTTTTATTCTAAGATCAAAGGTCATCGACACTACAATGATCGAGTCCGTTCAAGCATAATTAAGCTGCCCTACACAAACAAATATTCCCTTAGTCCTTTGGTGTTTTAAAGCAGAAAAAAGAAATCTGAATAAAACAATTAAAAAAAAAACCCGCATATCCATGCAATGTTAACGATCTGTCAAAGTACTTAAACCCGGTCGTATAGCCGTAGTACAAATGATTACGAGGCAGCTTTATTCACTGTAAATGACGAAAATACCTTTTATTATTGTAATAAGATAGCGGACATTAAATATTAAAAGCTCACGCAATATATTAAGGCACAGGTGTCACCGAAGTTCGTGTATGTTTGTATTGCTAATGGGACCTCGCACTTGGTAGGAAATGAGCGATCCCTACGTAAAGCCGCGTTTAATGGAACCGAAATAAACTAGCATTAAGAATACGTAGAACTCACCTTCGCCTTACATAAGTTCTCGTTTATATTAAGCTCTGAGATGAGCGAGTCTGAGACAAATATAGTCAAGAAACAGTGCCCCGATTTTCTCAGTAGCTAATTAGACATATGTTAAGGATTTCGACTAGATTTCTGCAGGCAAATGTTTGTATGATCTGCAAATGTACAATATAACGGGTCGAAAATTCTTAAAAATTTATCTACAGAAATAAATATTTTCATTCTATATATTTATTTTCTCTCGACAAATGTATTGTATTGTAAATCATTTATTTCAAATTAACACAATCCATATCTCATTAAATGAAAATTAAAAACAAAAATAGAATTAAAAATATTAGGTGGGTCATTAATATAAAAAAACATATGCAACACATTCTTTGTTAAGGATATGCATAACCAAAATGAAAAAGCAATTCTAAATGCTTATAGGTTATTTTTTTTTTGAAAATCTGCCATCGTTGACATAATTATTAAACAGGAGTTGACTAGAAATATGATATTCCATATTTTGTTACGCGTTTTACATTTTTAAAAAACAGCTATGCTACGTTTAGTCTACAAATAATACAATTTTTCTAAGATGTTCGTTATTTTCCAGCCTACTTGCCTAATACAAACGCAGCTTTAGCGCCATCACAATGTATCAAGCGGTTTCGTTGACAAAGTTTACAAAGCTACGGTTCCCTACGAAATAAGTATATAGCTTAGGTATATTTGACATGTCACCGCTAATGGAAGAAAGTATATTTAGGCTAACTTGACATCATGACCCAATTTGCTTTTCCATAATAAAAATGCGTAAGCGATATTATCGTAAGAAAACTTTGAGGCATTCTTTTCGGGAATATCTTCACACATTCCTGTTTTTCTTTTATTTTCTGTTTATGTACTGACAATAAGTAATTTAATTTTATAAGTAATTTTCGATTTTAAGGTAGAAAGTGTTTGTTCAATAATCAATGTTAATAGCATTCCACACCGTAGTTCAGATGGTAAAATTGACAAATATTAAGATCATCATGTACCCTGTCGGGCACAGGAATTTAGGAGAGAGGAAGCACTGTAGATTCATATTGTTACATAATTAGTAAAACGTATAATTTACTTAAGTATTATATCATTGTTCAGTATTTACCTATTCCTTTATCTACGTTTCCATTAGCAATTCAAGCGTGATTGAGTACAATTATTTAGACATTAGGTAACTTTTGAATTCGAATCAGGAGTTCAACTCGACCCAGTTTTTATTTTGTTCATTGGCATACTTTTTTCATTGCTTTTATTGATTTGATATTTGTATTTTATGGACACACATACAGTATTCTTTGTAGGTACAATAATTAAAACGTTATGTCGTGAATATTTTTTCTTATTTGAATTAAGGCACATTTATAGGTTAGTCTAGCATTTAGTGGTCTAATTCCTTAAAATAAACCTCAAGAAAAAAAAGTAGTCTTACTACAACTTTGAAGTAACTCTGAAATTGATAATGCGAAAAAGAACACTTTATTTTCTAAAACTGAATACTTTTAAAAGGTACAGAATTTTTCTATTGTTATATGATAAATCATAGAATACGTATTTTAAAATTCAAGTCATCAAAAAATCTAATCTAAATGTTATCCAAGAACTTTCAATATTTTTTTTGCGAAATGTAATTTTTATTTTAATACCTACATCAACGTCTTTTTTGTACCTAAAAAAATATACAAAGTTCTTTTATAATACTAACGTAGAAAGAAAATAAATTACTTAGTATCTGCTCAGAATCGTAATATTATATTCATAAATAAAAAAATCTCTGTGTATTCATAATGTACAACTTACTATACACTTAATCTAATATAAGGCTTCATGCTTCTAAAATATATACACACAAATTCATGCTATCATAAATAATATGCGAGATGAAACTGGTAGCTAGCATATTTCTATTCTATGCCAAACGTACTTCTACAAAATACACATAAACTTTAACACCCCCTAAAATTCTATCGAAGGAAAAAGTCCCGAAACTCTATAAACTTGAGTTATGACTGCTCGGAGGATTTACGTCGAAGAGATTGACTTTATTCGTTAGCCCATTCCAGTAAGAGCCGCTATTAAAGAGGTATTCTACACATAATGGTGTTATCGGAGAGATAAAGCGCGGAAATAGGGCCTTGCACATATTGCGTACCAAATAGACTAAATCACACCTAATAACATGACATAAAATTTTTTTGTTCACTATTTTGTTTGAAACAAATGCGAATCGAAGTACAAAAAAACAACGTTTTGTATATCGGAGCAAACTACAAAATGTTAACCCACACATGTTGGCTGTGGTTTTAATTAGTTATAGAACTGAAATAGAAAGCTTTGCCGGTTCCTGCTTCCGTGAAAACGTTCAAAACACCACCAACTTTAGAAGCGCTTTCTAACTTTTATTATTTATAAGTTATTAGGTCAAAGCACTTCTATATTTGATACTTCTCAAATTACTTTATAGACTTATATTGATAGTTTATAAATAAGATAAAGTTGATCATTTTTGATTTATAAAATACGCTTGTGAATATCGTTTGAAAATAACGTTATGTGTTAAGTTTAATAGCCTCTCGCAAGCGCTTAGCAGATAGTCAGGGAACAGCACTAAATTACATAAATCCCGATCCCGTATACAGCGCAAGTGAACCGACGAAGTGACATGAAATCGAGCACGCACTATATCAAAGTAAAGTACACTATTTTTATATGTAAATTCTGTAAAAAGGGATCGGTGAAAAAACTTGGAGTCGGAGGCGGTAGCCGGCAAGTTTGTAGAGAGCAATCATAGAGCAGGCCCTTGCGCAGTAAATCATGCAATAAATTATCGTGCATGAAATATTCAAAACGCCTCGACATACTCAGGGTGTGAAGAACAATAGGAAATTTCGCCTCTCCGTATTCCGTAGGGATGGAATAAAAACTTTAACAGAATGGTACTTAATGCAAATATACGTTTTGGAAGTAGGATTTATGCGCTAGTTTGGCTTATTTATAACAATTGTAAATGTACTAGAATCTAGTACATTTACAATTGTTATAAAATAAGCTAGATGATTCCCGGTGCGCTTCGCTTCACCTAAAAAAAAACAATATTTTAACCTGTGGTTCAAAAGATAAAAATAACTGCCCCAGCGCCACCTATCCGGCACTAAAGTTACATAAGCGTTGAGCGAACGGTTCTCGAGTTTTAGGTGAACATATGTGCACACATACATTCTCTTATATATATTTTTTATATATATATATTATAATTATATAGATAATAATTTCTAATTTGGCGTAATTATGACATTTCGTACCTTACCTACATTTTTATTAGGTACTTATCATTCAGAACATGGAACTGATCTTCTGAAACTTTATTACATTCCGTCTTGGATATAAACTTATTACATTATTATGCAGCAAAACATTTAAATATCGAAACATTAAAGCACACTCTCGCATTTATGATATTATGCAAATTAGAATACACACTAAAATAGCGACTGACTTCTACCCTATCTCCTCTAAATGGAACAACGTATTCGTGCCCGCATTTTGTGTTAATGAAATTTAGCGTAGCGCAGTGTCTGAAACCGCACTAGTGCAGCACAGCCCTACTCGTAGCGCAGTCTCGATGCCGGTGCTCCAGGCGCGTTAATTCTCAGTTATTCGATGATCGCCCCACTGAACTCACTGAACGTTAATTAACTATTAGCAACGTTCAACATTTCCAATTTTAACGTCACATTACGACTTTAAAAATATCACTTTCAACGCCAATACGTTTCTGTTTTCACACCTCTCAGTGGAATTAATATGAAAAGGATCATTGGGATACTTGAATTTAAAAAGTATTTTCTACTTAAACCACATGCAACTTTGTTATTGTGGTCTTTTGTTTTACTTGACGAATTGAATCTGTGGAGAAATAGGCTTTGAAGTTTCCAAGTGTACGCGTAAGATGAAACTTATCTACGCCTAGATCCATTCCTCCTTTGATGTTTCTGCAGAGCGGAATGATAAATTGTATGATACTTATATAAAGGTGTTGTATGTTCTAGTAGTATCAAAGATACATGAAAGTCAAAAACACAACACTCACAGAAGTTATAATCTTGAGCGAGTGTAGTTGTAGCTTGGAGCTGTGAAACTATCTCATGCAAGATTCTAAAGATCGTTCTGGCGTCTTTTAATTTAATTAATGTACTCAGCGGTCTCAATTATATTAAAAGTTTTTTTTTTCTTTGTAATCCGTCTAAATACTGTGTGTCTAATAGGGAACAAAATACATGAATGGAAAGACAAAAAAAAAGAAAATCACTTGTTGGAACAAATGAGAAATTGTCTAATTTAACAATGTATTAGCGCTTGAAATTAAAAAATTAAATAAAACTTCATTTTATACATTTTACAAAGGTAAAGTTAATAGCTTTCGTTTGAGTTCTTCCGCAAAGTAAATGAAAATACAAAGTATACTTATAACGCCACTCAAGCCGCTCTACTATGAAAATACTTAAACCGCTCAACTATCTGTGACTTTTGAATGCTTCCGCCTTCTCGACCAGCCGAGAATACCATTTTTCAAGAACTACTAAACATTGCGAGTCCTTAAATATAAGCGCGAGTCGTGACCCGTATTGAACAAGTGATGTACTGTGATCCATCAATAAGTATCGCGATCCCGGGATTTAGCGCTGTGCCTACGTAGGTACCTAATACATACATTGATCGCGTAGCCTCCCCCATTCAGTAATAATTCGAGCAAAGTTCCTGCACGCTAATAGCAGGTTGAGGGTCGATCATTTTTACCGTATAGCGAATAAATTGAATTCTAATTTTCAATTTGAATAACAATGCCGTATGAAGATTCGAGCGTTAACAGGAACGCGTTTCAGGAAGAGATTTCTTAAATATATTGTGAATAAGCGTAGGAATATATTTTTGCTGGTACTGTTTGTGAGGCCTCATTAAAAACGAGGCATACGAGTTGATGGAGCTACTTTACTATTCTATATCTTAAGTAAGCAAAAAAGAGTTATTTAATAAAGACTTAAAAAATATTGTTAATTGTATTGCCTTGATTAGTTTTTAACTCATTTTATAGCATACCTATATGGAGCTCTAATAAACATAGCCAAATAGTAATCTATTTTCACTATAGTCACCAGTTAAGTACCTAAGGATAAATTGCTGTATTCTAGTCGCATCAGTAAATACAATTTCTATTTAATACATTTTATTGATATCTATTTCTCAGCAATTTTATCAAACGTAGAAAGTTCTTATGAGACTACTTCAAACAAACGACAATTTTCTATTTACTTCCATACAAAAAGGAGCGGGCTTATTGCTATTTACAGCGCATTTGTTGTATACCTACAGTTCCGAACTCCAAACTAATTTTGAACAACAAAACAAAAGGTTCTGATTACAAATATAACCTGGAACGAAAATTAATGCCTTGACTGAACGCATAAAAAGTAATAAAATAAAAACAACTGAAGCAATTAGGTAAAATATGTGTTTGAGATCGCGTCACGTTTTATCCTATTATAACATACTCGCCAGGTAAGTTAAATTCTTATAAAAAACCACAAATGGAAAGTACAATTCTAGCATAGAGAGGTACATAATAATTTGGTTATTTTAAAGTAATTAAATAATGTTTTATAGATTAAATTATGGCCAAGAGATATTGAATTGCGGGCGTAAAAAAGCAGAGTCAAGAGTGAGCAAGAACGAGCACGAACGTTTATATTTACGAAGCGTTTTCATCTTTATTGCAGAAATTCTCGATGACCTAAATGTATATTCCAGTCTTTATACAATGTGGATGTAATTATATTTGGAATCTAGTTAAAAATTGCTTTGTTCTAAAACACTGGAAGTGAAAAATCTACGGAAAGCAAATACAGATAACTTTTCATCTACGCTTATGCATATTATAATATACTAACTGGGTCCCGCGGTTTCACTTGCCTTCCTTTTCTCCCAAGGCAAGTAACGTGATATACCTTCCTCGAGAACTGGGCTATCAAATGCATAAAAAAAATCTAATCCGACTGCTAGTTTCAGAGATTAACAGTTCTAACAAACAAATTATTTAGTATTATTATATTAATAAAGTATACATATAGCTTTTTTTACTCGAAATTATTGTAGGAAAAGAAATTATATGAAATTTTGACAATGTTCCAGTCTACAATTAACAAATCTAAATCCTACAAGATAATAGTTCAACAATATATTTTGAGTACTGACAATTAAAGATTAAATTTCATAAAAACGAGTCAGTCATGAAGTTTAATTATAGCTTTTCATTCTCTGGTTAGATCAAGCTGTTCGCAATCGTTTCAGATGAAACATGCTCTAGATTTTGATTCAGTCAGCATTTATCGGATACTAAGTATTACAATTTTCTTGCTATTCACAACTCTTTTATTTAGTTTATATAAATGAACCATTTTAATAAGAATATAGGTCGATCATTTACCGTTTTTTTTTTTTAGATTTGTTTTCTTACTGAAGAAATGTTTAATGCGTGCATTTTCAAATGTTTAAAGGTACGGTACCTGTTTGATTTTCCTATACCCTTTATTGGCATAAAATATTATTACAATAAAATAGTAGGTATTAAACCTAGTAGGTTTTTAGGACTCCTCAGTAAATACAAAAGGTTGTCTCTTGATAATAATGTGAATTTAACCATAGTCTAGTACATATAATAAGATTTTATTTTCTATTTTCATTATTTCTATCTTCAAAAGTCTTACAGTAAAAAATTGAATTTTATTTTTTGTTAGCAAAATCGCACAAGAGAAGATAGATCAATGCGTGGGTCAATTCAGTACCTACTTTTAGTCCTTTTTAATTCTATGTCAGTTATGACAACCGTATCGTATTTTAGGTACACTCACCCCCGAATACTCAACGCAACTTAGCTTTAAGACGTTCTTAAATGTGTATCTGTCGCTACTTTACACCTTTAAGTGACAGAGACAGCATGAGACTTAACGGCGACTTAGACTGAGTGACGTTGCAGTATTCGGCCATTAATTGTGTTTCGACCAGTTATTATTATGAAACTATTCTATCTAACAATGAAAATTATATATAAGTATCGAAAAAAAAACAGCTGTCTACTACTGTCTTTCACAATCATTAAACGCGAGAATTTAAAATAGACGTTAAGTTCTCAGAAAGTATCCAACTTTTTGCGAAATTTTCTTATTTTTCTTTACCGTAAGAACTGTATGCAAATAATTAGAAAAGTAAAAAAAAAAAGGACGGATGAAATCGGTAAAGTCGTTCCCATGTTAAGGCGTGTCCAAGGGAAACTGAGATTCATTTTTATATAATATATAGATATAATTATTGGCTTCATAACCAAAAAAATATGGGTAATATTATTACAAAACAAAGGCGATCTAACATCGTGTGTAATAACAATCAAACTAATGTCAAAATGAGCCAAATTGTTCCTCAGTGGACGGATGAATAACAGCCGTCTACCAAGTGTTGATCGTCCGAATAAAACGAGGTAAATTGCTTTTTTACTGCCTCCAACGGGGTTTTTAGTTTTGTTCTCAGCTTTCAGCGGGAAAATATATGGTTCTGGTTTCAGTTTCTATGAAAGGAATTGAATTATATCAAATATTGTGAACTGTGAAAACGACTGTTATTTCTTAAGTATATAAAAAATTAGGTTCACAAAACTAATGTTAGTTTTGTTTTATTAAGGGCATGGGCATTTCTTGAATATGTTTAAATTCATTATTTTTTTAATTAAGGTATTGTCCTAATTACGCTTTTTGGATATGTATCCAAAAAGCGTAATTAGGACAGGAGTATCCTGTCCTAATTACGCTTTTTGGATTTTTTGGATTTTTGGATGAATTTAAACATATTCAAGAAATGCCCATGAAGTCTCATAGTAAGTTTAGTTTCAATATAAATATTCCTAAACTTCAAATTTAAATAACACCCGTATACTTTGATACTATTACATATTACAATCAGAACTTCACACAGAGATAAATTCCGAACCCTTTCAAAATTACACAACAACAAAATAACGAAAACCAAACACAAACGGTTTTCATTAAAATTGTTCTTCTAATTTCCTAAGTTTGTCATTCTCGCGTTTCGGGATCCCGTTTAAAGAACATCGGCGGGTGTTTGAGGGGTAAGGGGGCAGGGGTAGGAGGGGGGGGGGGGGGGTTCAGCGAGGCAATAAGTGCCCCCTTCTATTTCACCGGCACTTTAACTCGGGTGCACTGATTTGATAACGCCGTTTGTTTCAAGTGCCACTCGCGAATACCATCATTTCAAGACCATTTTTTTTTAATAGAGCTCCTTTTGAATTTTGTATTGAAAGCATTCAATTAAAAGATTGAAGGAGTCTGGATTTTATTTTGTGATTTTTTTTGCGATCCATATCGTCGTGTTTCAAAATGTTAGGTCGGCGCATCGTCGATTATATTATTTATGACTATAAAGTGTATTCATACATCATATTAATATCCTATTTTTCAAAATGTGCCAGCGCCATCAAAAATTGGTTCAAAACCCTACAACCACTACTTTGAGTCAGTAGACACGATTACTTTATAAAACGTAGGTAACCTTTATGTAGCAACCTGTATCATTTTAGTTTTGTTTTTTTTTTATCTAATAAGTAGGTATCATGTTTTTATAAAACGTTGACCCATAAAATCATAATCATAATTTGTGCCATCAAAAGTAAATAAAAAGTTAAAATTAGTTCGTAATTTCATCAAACTTGCCTCAAAGGCCTCTTCAATACTTAATAAACATTTTTTTACCTGCGACCTCCTTATTATATATTGAAAAACAAATTAACAATTTTTACTATGAGGAATAAAAATTATGGCCGTTTTAAATGTAAAAAATATACCTACACGTAAAATCTTTGAAGTATGGGCTGGAATAAGCACACATACATAGTACGTATACGCAAAAATCCATCATTCACAAACTGATTTTCATGAAATAATAGTACTTAAAAATAATGCGATAAAGACTATAATAGTTTCTAATATCCGAAACGTGGAATCACAATGTGCGATTAAACTGTTTTGTGTGTGTGCATAGTTTACTATACACTCACATTCATTATTAAATAATGTACTGAGAGTATTCAAGGTGTTACCATTAAAGTAGTTTAGGGTAATTTAGGGTAGAAAGTTAGGGTAGATAAAGATAATCTACCCTTCCACTGCCTTCCAGCAACGCAAAGGAGCTCGGCTCGGATCTCGCTCCTCGAGATATCGACTAAGATCGCTGCAAATCAGAATTGAAACGTCATTTTAGTAAACGAGTAAGATTTGTAGCATACGAATTAATATTTGGAAACTATTGAAATATTTTTAAAGCCACACTATATAAACGAATCAAATCTCACATAAATATTTATTTCAAACAAACAAACTCTAAACTTTTGGAGACATTGTAATATTAAAGTGCACTAATCAATTACTCACTTTTAATTAAAACTTTCAAGTTCAATTGATAAATTTCAGCAATTTTATCAATCGTAAATTAAGAGCACCTAATACTATTCAGACTGAAAGCAAGACAGACTACAAGGTGATGTGCGATTTTTAATTAGCCTTTCGCTATCCTTCGCTGTCCTCTTCAAAAAGAGTGGTCATACCTATGTAGGTAAATGTTACTGGTAAATAAGCTGCGTTTACACAGGCAATTAAAAATCGCTTCATTCTTAGCATTGAAATGACCTCCATAGTCGAGTGGCGTTTACTACGGCATTCAAGGTTTGGCCAGCTCTGCGGTCCCGGGTTTGATCCCCGGAAAGATCAATGTAGAAAACAATTTTTCTACATTGTCTCGAGTCTGGGTGTTTGTGGTACTTTCGTTGTGTCTGATTCCATAACACAAGAGCTTTAGCTAATTACTTCGGGTCCAAAGCAATGTATGTGATGTTGTCCAAATTTATTTATTTTTTAAATTTAAAAAAAACCTGACCCACTTTTCCCCATTTTTATAGGGTGCGTTTTAAGTTAATTATGTCATGTTACCACGTAACTAAGTCACGAAACTCTCGACCACATCAAGCTATTAACAGCAATACAAGCAATAATGCTCTAAATGAGGCGAAATCAAATAGACGGGTATAGAGCAATATAGTTTATTTTTAGCCTGTATTCTATGTCTCACGTTCCAAACTTCTCGGCCACTGGAATAATATTACTCAAAATTGCTCGTGGAAACGTATCATAATGCGTTTACACGAGCAATTTTACTCACAGTAAATAAACGGCATTTCTAGTTAGAAATGCCGTTTATTTACTGTAGAAAGCATCGATATATAATTTGAGTCGTGATGTTAAACATCTGACCAATTACATTAACGGGACTGTGGATCACGGTTTGTGCGAAGGGACTCGGTACAAATTGAAACGTTACTGCCACCGACATCGGCCCGAACTCGCGAGCTCTTCAATTTTATAGCTTTGTATTTTGTTTGAAGATATTTCTGATTGTAATGCTGATTGTATTTTTTTCTGATTAGAAACGTCTTTGAGATATGCGATATTTTTTTATTGTTATTTTTGCATAGCGTTCGAAAGAACGATATGAAAAATGACGCTTATGATCGCGTAGTGTAAAAATACTTAAATATGTAGTATTAAATGAAAATTCTTGTCATTTTAATTCATTAACAATGATAACAAGCAACTTAACAATTAAACTCGAACAGATTTCACATTAACTGTAATGATACAACAATAAACAATATCCTTTTTAACGTGAATGTCATGTACGTTTGGTAGCGTGAAGCTAAGTGCCGGCCGGTGCCTGCCCGCCATTTAAAATGTATCGGCCGCTTTTGTACATACGTAGTCACCCGTGCAACTGCAACATCCTGACCCAAATATTTAAAAGACTGATCTGTTATTGTTACAAGCCAAACTTGTGACCGATTTTAAACAATATAAGTTAAAATGAAAAAGAATCCACATTAAATATCCATACTAAAATTATGAATACGAATGTAACTCTGTCTGTCTGACTTTTACGCTTTTAGAGCTAAACCACACAACAGATTATGATAAAATTTAGTATGGAATTAGCTTAACTCCAAGAAAAGATTTTGCCGCGATAACCGATATCCACGCGAAGGATGCCGCGGGCGAAAGCTAGTCGTAAATAAATAACATTATCACAGTTAACGAAGTAACAGTAAAATGTGTAATTTAATAATCAACATGAATAACACCGTACAAAGCATGAATGTTACATTTATGTTTTTCATTAAGCTATAAAAATTAAAAGTCATTTTTCTTCTGTCCCGCTGCAAAAAAACGTATGAAATATGTAAAATGAACTCGTAATTTATACGAGGGTTTAAAGTGAATTTTTAAGTAAAGTTTAATCTGCCTCGGTCACTAAGTTACCCTACACCTAAATGCCGTAAGTGGGTCGACCCGGATGAGGTTTACATGGAAATATTTATAAGGTTTAAATACAAAAAGTGCTCTTTCAAATACTTGTGCCCCATAAGTATGTTAGCAATGTGTTTTTGAAGACTAAGTAGGACGCTTGTAACTTTGTTATGTAAATATTATAATTACAATTAAAAGGGATGAACCTCGTTTACGGGAAAGTTTTAAAGCTTTCGTCTGCGAATGAAGTTTAAAGCCTTATTGAGTTGGTAATATGTGTGCAGAGAATCCTTTTTGAGTTTATCTTGCGGCGAAACTCGATGGCCTACATCCTGCGTCGGGGCGTGTTTTCATTTCGGATTTACTCCAAGTTGGCGCCAAATCCGAGCAGCTGCGCTATTCCTACAGGATATTTTCTTTTCCTTCTCCGAACGATTTTGACGACTGGCTTTTGTGATTTAAAAAGATTTTCACAGGCAAAACCGCTTAGTGTAACATCGATGTGCGGCATCGCCTATGAGCAATATATTGTATCCGCGACATAATAATATGTTGTACATAAATCTTATGGCTTCAGGCATTGCGACACTGCACACCGTTGCGAACTGATTTCAAAGGGAAGACTTAAAGCTGTAAACATTCAATGAGAAATACAATTTCTTATCAAATAACTTGGTTTATTATAAATGGTTAGTGGTCTCCTACCGGGGGACCAATGGGACTATATAGGGACCGAATCTACAAATTTTATTCCGAGGGACGAATATTAAAGGACCAGTATGTTCTGAGCCATCTTGTGTCTTTTGAGGTATACTGAATAATGGTATACTGTTTTATTCAATAAATCAGTATAATTTTATTTTTTACTTATATTGTATGACTATTTTTTTTTGATACTTTACATTTGTTATGTATGTCGACATAAAATATTGAAGAAATGCATATCGCTTCTTGTCTTATGTGTATACAATACTTCCACGCAAAATATTGGAAGTAGCATTGCGGGAAAGTATACAATACCCCCTTTGAAACCTAACTCTAAATTCAGATGCGTATTTAGGCATAAAAACAAATCTGAAAATAAGATCTTCAGGACCCATAAGAAAGCAGAACTTATACCCAGCTTTAAAACACCAGTTGTATAATTGAAACAATATGTTTGGCTTCTTATTCCCGTAGATACAATTTCTTCGAGATCCCGGTCTTTACATTGTATGCCAAAGAACCTTATTCCTATATTGTAGGGCTTTCGCAGTAAATCTTTACAACGCCTTCTGACAGTATCTTGAATAAAATCTTATATCATGATTACATTTGCGTATTGGATATTTGGGGCACGGGAACACACACGTGAATGAGTAAAACATTTGTAGATCATACAATTTAATTTCGCTAACGTTTCCTTGCGTTTCATATCTGTGTCAAGATGCCATGTGTAAGACGTATATATGTTTCGTATTGCTCTTGCATTTAGTTATTAGAAGTGTACGTAGATGTAGGTAGGTATGTCTCCTTTAGATCTGATATCTTGAATGATGTCAACGTAATATAGGATCGTGCGTATATTTCATGAGGGTTGGACGCCATGTGTGACGATCGTCATAAACTCAAAGAGTTCCTTCGTCGTAGCTATATCTAGAAAACTATACGTATTGTTTCATCACGAAGTCTTATGATTATATATTTTTGGTCCAAAATCCATAGCTGTATTTGTATTGTGTACTTACGAAAATTGGCAGTAATCTAAACAGTAAACGTACAATAAAATATACCATCGTAAGCTATTCTATAAAGAACAAATAACAAACAACAATAAATCTTGTGCTTAATTTACCAAAAAGCTTTTCTTCTAAGGCAGCACATAAATAAAATTAGAGCTGCAGTAATTCCTTTCTTTAATGACGAGCAATCTAATAGTGGTCATTATTTTCCCGTGGAAACTCATTACGTGTACATGAATTATACAATAACAAAAAATGTTAATAAAAATGTTAGTACAAACAGTACATTTGAAATGTGAATACACACTTACCTTTATAAATAAACTCGAGCATTATCTCATGGGCGGTTTTCAGTTACATCCACAATATAATAATACAAAACAATCATACAAATTAACTACACTTAGACATTTCACATACTACATCAAGAATCTCACGGTTTTGTTTACGGTATTCCTTCAATATATTTACATTCTCGACGTAAATATTGGGGGGTCACTTTGTGCGTGGTGCGTGTGTAGCGCGCGGCTTCACGCTTTTTGACAGTGGAGAGTGTTATTAAGGTAGTCGTATTGTGGCGCGGCTTAATGAAGGAAGGTGTGATGATATGTGTGGGGGGAGAGCGCGGGCGACGTGGCGCGGCGGCGGCGGCGCGGGAGCGACTGGTGCCCGGAGCAGCCGGGGCGGGGGTGCGAGCCGAGCACGCCGGCAGACTGCGCGCCGCCCGCCCAGTCCGAGACGCCGATACAAAATTAATACTTGTTTTCCTAAAAGCGATTTCGATTTGTCGACCCCCGAATTGAGAAAGTTAGATGGATCTTGTTAGCGATAAAGGGTTCGCTAATCAACACCACGTTTTCACATCAATGTTCGTTATTTTAATAGAGTCGTTAAAATGCTCGCGTTTCAAGTTAATTTCTGTTAACATTTAACAAGTCAAACCATTTTCTATTTAAACTAAATCAATTATTTAAATCATTTATTGATACTGCAATGAAACTAGAAAAGTTCAGGTTTATCTTTAAGTTTCGGGAGGGCATTATAAGGAGCAAAGCTCTTTTATAAATCCATGTCAAAACGTCGCTGGAAATCTAATATTTTACTGTGTCTATGTACCTACAATAATATATAGCGACTTAATACACACAGTTGAATGTCTCATCTGAAACAACAGAAACGGTCCGTATAGAATGTTGCAGCCCCAATCTTAGCTTCGGAAAATGTTTCAAATTTAAACATTTCTAAGCTGAAAAGAGGATTATAGGGTAGGTAAGGAAACGGTTGAACTGTTGTGTGGGAGTTCGGACCACCGAGTTCAGGAAAGACAAATATTGTGACAAAAGCCCAACATACACGGGGAAGTTTTGAAGGCGGACAGTGTAGTGCAAACGTTGAAGGGACTCGTCCCTCCATAGTGCCTAGTTGAGTGGATCTGTAGCCTCGACCGACCGACGACCGTTATTTTGTCCTAACTTTTGTTCACCGTAGTTTTGAAGCGAGTTTATTTTGCTTTGTCAAAGAGGTGATAATGACGTGGCTGAAAATTTTCCGATAAGGTGAATATAGACATAAATAGAGGTTCTTTTCTGCTCAGTTTAATTGTCTATCATGCTTATTAAATTACTCAAACTGTTAAGTAGATAGGTTAGTAGTAAATAAGTTTTCTAAAGGAAAAAAATATATTTAAAATGCTGTTAAATTATATTTTCCTCGTCTTCGTCCAACCACAAGACTTCCTACTGTCATGTGCATAATTAAATAAAGAAATCTTTATCGCTATGATTTAATAAAAAATAAGAGGACCTTACTCACATTTTTTAAAAAGAAAGTAAATTTTTACCGAACCTCATAAAACCCTACGTATACTATTCTAACGGAATAAAACGAGACGAAGTGACATTTTACGACATCGGACGTTTGATATCACGCCGATATTTGACGATAGGCCCCTGTAGTATCTACAATAAATCTTTAAATAATTGTATTTTACTATGTAAAATGTGTAAAATAAAGAATTAAGAATTAAGGACTAATTTACACAAATAAGATTATAATGAAAGACCCGTGTACAACCTTTGCCTACTTATCTAACACAACGTCTTCATAAGATAAACCTTCTTTATCAATTCATAAACACGACTGTAAGAGTTACGGGCCGCCTAATCTTATTCAGGTACAGCACAATGCTTACATGACAACATTTACTTCAGTTATTTATACATCCAAGGACTCACTCTTTTAATACCTTAAGGGATACGCATGTATATCTATAAGCAAGTAGAACTAAGGTTCACTAAATAATGCATTATGTGAAGGCGAGCTTGCGATCTTTTTACTTCCTTCCAGTCCCAAATGCCTACTAAATATTTTCCTGCGAAAAAAGTACTACAAGACATTAAAATATACCAAGGTTCTTGCCTCTGGAATTTATATGTCATAAGAGAATGTATGTATGTATGTTCAACTAAAACTCGAGAACCGTTAGCCCAATTGGTATGAAACTTTGTACGCATATTAGGGGCAACATGACCACTTTGACGAATATAGTTACATTAGGGCTCTGGTGGCAGTGATTTTTTTCTTTTGAACCATAGGTTGGATAGTATTTTTTTTTAGGTGAAGCGAAGCGCACCGGGCACCAGCTTTTCATTGTGTTCCATACTGGTAGAGCACTTACTACTATTGTAAGGTTATAATCTCAACCACCAATTTCATAATAATAATTTCAAACGGAATTTATACCGTAATTCTTCTTAATTTAATACTTTTGACGGTAAAATAAACAGGATCCATGGGTATAGATATATTGGTGGCCTTACTGCAGAAGGTCACATAGAACATACCAATTTTAATTAGGTCGACTACAAACTAGCTACCAGGTGGCCTTTTGAGTGGTCATATCTATTGTATAATGACTATTGCAACCAGTGTAATCAATATTGTACAGAATTCATTACGAACTCCGAGAAACAGCTGATTCTAATAGAAGCAATTAGTCTTCCTCTTACGTAGAGTTGATAAATACAAGTCTAAATTATAAGGCCTGTTAAGTTGACATTTTTCAATAAACTGGCAGTGTACGAGTATATGGCTTTCTCAAACCAGAGTTGCGTAAGATGTCTCCGTAGGAAATTTCAGTGCAAATAGGACACAAACATATGATCAGGACTCTTCTCACGACTTACAAGGACAATCAAAGATGACCGAGTAGTTAATACCCTTCACGAAAATTTTAACCAGTAAAAAAACAAGATTAAGTTCACCGACTGTCGCTGAAAATCAGTGTTGAGGCTCTGCTTCTAGCATGAATCGTAGCATATGCTGAGCGTTAGCCGTTTTGCACGGATACCACGAAATCAAAATTATAAATAACTCAAACACATAAATAAATAATTGTGGACAACATCACATATATTGCTCTGAACCCAAAATTTAAAGCACTTGTGTTATGGAATCAGAGGCTACGAAGGTACCACAAACACCCAGACCCAAGACAATGTAGAAAGGTAGTTTTCTACATTGGCCCGGCCGGGGATCGAACGCGGTACCTCATAGCTAGCAACACCTTGAAAACCGGCACTCGACTACGGAGGTCGTCCGGTAGACAATTATTAAAGCCTAAATATACCTACTCGTAGTTCATTATTTAAGGTGCACAAGAAGTTATTTATAAAATTTTGTGCCTTTAATTAATGGTTATGGTTTGTAATTAAAGTACAATAAACACAGTTTGGGTTGTCGAGTTTTCAGTAAAGTGGTAGCATACAGGGAGGGACCAACGAAAGTTTTGTGATCAATAATTTAGCAAACATTTATATAATTAAATAAATGATCTTGTTTAATATTTAAAGTTTTATCACTAATGATATTATTCACGAGATATGTTACCTTCATAGTTACCGAAGTTTTAAATTTGATTGCACTGCTGTGTTGCTATTTTCAAAATCTTGTTAAGTTGCACTAATGAAAAGTACAAAATATAGAATAAGCACGTAAATAAAACTAGTAGCTATCATTGAAAACTTCCTTATTACAACATTTTCGAGTCCTCTATCTCTCTGCCTCACCTTTATATGTAATAGCATTGTTCATCTCAAAAATATCTTATGACACAATACGGTTGTCTTCGTAGCATTAATTGCTACGAGCAGAATCCAAACCCTACGGCTTAAGTACATGCTGCTGTATAAAAAATACTTTACAAAAATACATAGATAATATTGGAACACAGTATTGACTTTAAATATATTTAATTTACCCTAAATAGGAATTTAAAAATAATAAGTAAAAAATAAATACTTTTTAGAAGAAAATCGAGTACCTACTACATAACCGTTCAGTTGTCAACTGGTTTGATACACAACCTAATTTTCGGTACCAACTCAAATGATATACAGCAAATGTGCGCCAATATAATAAATTCCATCTAAAGCAATGTCAGTACATCTGTCGGTATTGAAAATGAGGTGTACCCTAGCCGGGCGTTTCATCAAACCGGCCAGTTGACCCCGTTCGCCCGAGCGAAGCCGCGCGATATAATGTGGTCACAGCTGCCGCGCTGCTCCCGCATACAATTGGATTTTTAACTGACCTCATCGGACAGTACGATTGTCTCTATTGAGTTAGGGTAATAATCGAAACGGGTAAGTGACTGTGTCACTATATTTCGTCGACATTCCTATTAGAAACAATGGCGGAAAACATTTGTAATGTAACGTTGGCCGTTATTTTTACAAATGAACATATTGCTGTTTGTTTTCAGGCACATTATCTGTATTCTTTAAATATATTTATTAAATTCAAAACGTAAGAACTTTATACAACACCTGAGATACTGATATCAGATTCAAATATGCTAATTAAACTGTTTTGTCTGGCACTATTTTTGCTGAGATGCCAGAAAACATTAGAATACGTATGAGTACGTTTATACACATTGTGTAATAGAAAACGTAAACAATAGTATGACATAATAGTGCGGTCCTTTCGGTGTGCGAGCAAGCGGAAGCCTGACCCAATCGGTCCGCGTCAGCTCAATATGACGGCAGCAATAATGCGGTCGTGCCGCCTTCCTACGCGATTAAATTTTCAACATTTCCTCACGCAACATCATAAAAAACCCACAAGCCTTGAACGCGCATCGGTACACCCAACTTTTTTTTATAAATCCCAAACATTTTACCCGTTTATCTGACGACCCACATATCATACGGACTCATACCGATTACATAAAGAGGCGGGCTTTTGTTGGCAAAGCTGATACAATTGAAACAAATGCACGTTACAACCGACTAACTTGACAATTTGTACCTATAAATTTAACCCGTTGAGTGGGTAAATTGAGTAGGTAAATCTATTCTCTTCTCATGTCACCTAGTAAATAAATTAAGTAAGTTACATTCTGTTCTGACGGAGCCGTATTGTTCTTCATGTAAACCACATTGTTTCTCAGCTAATTTTATTATAAAATAACACGTATATTTGCGAATAAGGTTTTGTTATTTTCAGTTCGTAACATGAAGCTTACCTACTGATTCTCTTTAACATTTTAGTCAAAGTGACATTTGAGTGAGGTCTGTTTAAATTGCCTAGAGTTTTCATGTAGAATTTAAGATGAGACTAATGTTGAAGTATGCTCTTGTGGGGTATGAGGGCTTGAGGTGGCGTCGCGAGTACAATTGGCAGGACATTAGCATAACGAGGCGCTTTCGGGCCGCTTCTAATGAATGGTCTTGCAATTGAAACAATAGTGGATTAGCGCCAACTCCCTTATCTGCTTATGTAAATCAGACGGCTGCGGTCTGATCGCTTTGCTACAGCTGATTCTATAAGATCCTGAAATGTAGATAGACGTTTATCATTTGTTTTTGCGATTGTTTATAAGAATTAATCATAAGTTATATTGCGGTGAATTTAGGAACAGTTGTTTTTAAAACATTTTCAAGTTGTTTAATTGAGTACAAATATTTTTTTATTTTATAATGGTTTTATCATTGATTATGTTGTAAACAGTTATATTGTTTGTTTCCTAAATAAATGTTACAAAATAAGCCTTAAACCGTTACAATTAATTATAAATAAGATATCTATTAATAGCCTACAATATAACGGGTACTCGCACAAAACGTGTGTCAATGTGTGAATTCACAAGCGTGTAAAACACCTCACGGAAAGGATCAACTTGTTATAATCTACATACATGCGTAGGTATGTATATGCAAACATATGTAGATTATGTACGTAGAGTATGTTTATCGCCCGATTGCTCTTATATCGGGAATTTTAAGCTGTATTAGCAACGTTCGCAGCTGTTCCGAACACACATTAGATTGTACGCGTGTAAACGGCCGTAACGTCGAGTGAGCAGTTGTATATTACCAACTGTGTACGTAGAGTTTGACGCTTAACAACCTTAACTTAGGCTCTATAGAACCTATAAACGTCATACTAATAACAATTTGTTTTTATACTTTATTTTTGTTGTTTTCACGTATGTTACACTCATTATATACCTAGGTAGGTACCTAAATAAGTATAAATAGAGTTGATACTTTAGGACTAAGTTTACGTATCTTAGGATTATTAGAAAAGGAGAGAAGAGGCGTGAGGTAATAGGCATTTAAACTTACTTTCGTCTTTTAATGAATTTCATATTGCTCGTTACTAATTATAAAGTAATTACTTGGGCATATTGGAAAGGCTAGATAGCATCTAAAAAATAACGCGCCACATAAATAACGATACATACACATTTTGTATCCTCTCTAGACAATAGCGCTGATATACAGCCTAAGGGTTAATGAAATACGTGAGCCAGACCGTTCAATTTATTTCCTTTCCTAGGCCTTCCTTCCTTTCACATGAAAAGAGTATGAACTACACCAGTATGAGTGCCGCAGAAATTCTCAAAACGTTTGCTTGTCGCTAATTTCTGACTCCCCTAATTTACAGCGTCGCTTTCAACAACGAAGCTTTAAAACGGTGTCATTAAAACATAGGAGCGTCTTTCTCGTTTGTTTATGGTAATCGAGTGGGCAAGTTACGAAGCTTTGATTTCGAAGCTGACCCGAGCCCGACACGCCCTAGTTTACTTTAGGACATTAACGATGCGACCTTTCACAAAATTCGACGGTTCCTTAGTTTTAACGAACTTTAGTTTTGCCTTTCAAAGCAACCTTAGCACACACTACGTCCCAATTTTCGAGCTCCAGGAAAATTGCATGCACCTCAAAGCTGCACCGCCGTAGTTATCGGATCACTTGATCTCGTTAATATACAGCCAACGGCTTTCTTTAGCTTTAGCTTTTTGGTCCTAAATATTTTGGCCTTAAACGTTCAGCTGAGAGCCAAGCGCACATAAGTGAAATAAGAAAACGTTTATACGAAATGAAATGAAGATGTTAAGACGAAAATTCTGAGAAATGTGTATTAAAATAAAACAATACTTGAGCCTGCAATAATGCTAACAATGATTAAGACTGCGCTGGCAGCACCTCCTCCACTGAACAGTTTGAACCCTCTCCAAGTTTTAAACGAATTTCATTACGCGAAATAAAAGCATACGGCCGTCTGAGCGAGTGGGTATGCTATATTTCTGACGTCACGACTCCAGATAATGCCGACTGTATTTTATTATCCCAGCTTATTTTTGTTCGGGATGTTTACGGAAAATTGATGAAAGCTACCGAGTGTCCGAAGTCGTCCATTAGTTTTGTCAATAGTTTGAACTTGTTATGTTCTGGCGGAACGAATCATGTATATCCGAGTCACTGATAAGCAAATACAAAGTTTTCCAATTTATTGCTAAGCTCAACTTTCCAGTGGTAGGTCAATCCCCGATGGATACTTACAGGAAACGGTGTTCGCTAGGTAATATACATCTTATCAAAGGGGAGGCCCGCTCGTTGTACCCGTAGGCGTAAATCTTGCCTTTACGGCCTCACCTGTCGATGGAATAATTTACTGCTGGCTTAAAACTTCCTCCCAAAAGGAAATCCCAAACACTTCTCAAGAAATAACTGAATAAGAAATTCTCGATAGTACGCACAACGCGCGCCGCGACGCCCCGTGGCCTCCCTTGCCTGACAGCGACGAGGAGAACCTCTAATAGAATAAATAAAATTCCGTACACTTTAGCCGCGATAAGAGTTTTAACGTAAGGATTTATGTGAAAATGTGTTCGGAGATTTATCCCCTAAAATCACACGCCTAGACACAGAAAACACAATCCGTCTAAATTGAATTTCACACCGAGTTACGCGCCGTATAACAAGTAACACAGTCACTAAATATCTGTGCGGTTATATTTTATGTTAGCTGGAGGTGGACCGTTGGCATCCCGATATCGATGGATATAAGCAATTTGCAAGTAAAATGCGAATGTCGGATGCACGGGCGGCAGCGGCGTCGAGCATCTATTTTTTTATTATTTTCATAGAATTTCATACGTGAATATTGCACAACAACGCTTTTGAGTCACACCTATTGCCAGGAAAAAAATCTTTGTGAAATATTTGGAGACCAATTCCTGGTCTCTAAACGTGTTTACAGCACTTTCTGAACTGAAATCTCGAATTGTTTGAACTTTTGGACTGGTAGGTACGGTACGTTATAAGTTAGTTCGGCAACATTTAAATTGATTCGAATAAGGACTGCATAGTTTTGGCAGATTGTATAACGAATTGTGTTGGCGGGTGTACAGCATAGAATAGATAATTCAATGTGAGGCACGTTAGTTACGGTTAACTCTAAGAATGGGTGTTCAGTTTAGTAGATTATCTTGGCTGAGGCTGGCCGCGTGCGCGAGTATGTATAGGCACCAGTCCAACTGGCACACACCACACTTAGCTGGCGAACAATCCATTAGGATGTCAAATTTGGTACCATTGTGATTTATTTTCTAAGTTACGGGCAATACAAAAACTTTTTTGTACGAATAATGTTTAGACTTTGGTATTAACCTTTATTGACGTGGCTGTGTTAAATAAATAGATTTATTTTCTTTACGGTAACGTATTATTCTACATTTTTGATGCATATAGGTGACATTTTTATACGAGTACACGTTGACAGATACAGTGATATAAAAGCTTTAAATATTTAAAGTTATTCTTTAATAATAAATAGGTACATAAGATTGTCGCTATAAAACCAACTAATTATAAAAAAGCGATGAATCGCAAATTACACAGATACCCGTAAATGCCTGGGTACAGCTCCTTAATATAACATTATGAAGCTGCACGCGCAGTGTTATTAAACGAGAACATTTTTCAATAGCCGCCATAAAAATGTAAATGGGTGAACCAACACTTCGGTAGTGTGAAGGCAAGATATTCATAACAATAGTGAGGGTCGGGCCGGGCTGCTTGGCACGCGAGTCTCGCATGTACAAACACCTTTCAACTTATAACACGTCGACTGTGAGATAATGTTATTATTTCTCGTGTATGCTCTCTACCGCCGATTATCCCGCTTTTTTACCGTACTAATTAACATTCGCGGTTCAGTTTACCAAAGCTTATCGCGAAAATTTCGTTCCACGCGTTTTGACGCGGAATTAATTTGGTCACACAGATTTAGATTACAGCTGTGTTTAACATATAATTTGAAACTGCAATTTGATGCTGATGTGTGTTGTTGCTAAATTGCTTTTTTTATAATAATTTATTAATGATTAAATGTATTTGAATCATTTTACATATTTATTATATGATAGTATTTTAGTATTTTTTTATGAAACATCGTTGAATAAATATAACATAAATAATATAAAATTAATAGGCAAAATTATATATAAGGCAGAATTTGAAAAGAAATAAACTAGTTACTAGTGCTTTTTAAACTAAAAAAGGAATTTAAATTCAATAATAGATTAAATATTTGAGCTATACAAATCACATTATTATAGACACCACGAATCAAAAGCCTTCAACCGACAAACAATACGTACACACAAATAAATTAAGATAAACGAACTATTTAAATAAATGTGAACAAGGGTAAATCTGTAGAAGACATCTGGCACACTTTAATTTGTTTGGTGGCATTGTTATGCGAAATTAATATTCCAATTTATTCCATTTCTGTATCGAGGAGTTTAAATCAATATTTGGTGGCAGCCCTGTTTCATCTGAGCCACGTCTTAAGCACCCGACCTTCTCAGATAATTGGAATGTTACGCTCCAGTAATTAGATGAATTGTGTGACGATTTATTTACTTTACCTAATTACTGTTAATCGTATAATATGTTTGGGGATGTTTGATTTTCAGCTGTGATTCTAGATCGATGTACTTCTCTAGATCGATAAACTACTGGTACCTATCGATGTTCGGTGGACTGACCTAAATCCACCGAACGTCGATAGTTGCCAGTAGTTACATTACTCAACGAAAAGCAACATTACTGAAACAAAGGCTCCATCATTGTCAAAGTGTTATAAAATAGTGTGGTGCCGTATGGTTTTGGTTACACATAGAAGTACACAGGTTATACATACGTATTATATTTGTAATATCTAAAATAACTAGATTATCACATATGAAAAGATTAGATGAGATATGTACCTTTGCTCTTACTACCTTTTGCTGACATCTTTGTCCGTTATGCGGGCAAAAAGGGGTACAAGGTTGCTTCGTACTGAATTTTATCGAAATCGGTTCAATGGCCTGTAGGTAAAGTTGTGTGTTGTGTTGGGTTCGATTCTCACCCAGGAAAAATCTTTGTGTGATGAGCATAATCATTTGTTCTGTGTCTGAGTATAATTTATTTAAAATATGTAAGTATTTAGAATTATATAAGTATATTTATCAGTTGTCTGATTGCCATTATACAGGCTCTACCTAGTTTGGGGTCAGATGGCCGTGTGTGATTTGTCCCAAGATATAAATTTTAATTTATTATGGTTTAGTCATTTCGTGTGAAGTAGTAATACAAGGAGATAGGATAGGGAATTTTTCTTTACTTTCGTTATAAGCAATAAGAACAATAATATATAATGAATTGTAACAGTCCATTTATTATGCCCATTACGCACTTCCAGGAAAATGTCTTATCCAATCATTTGTACGTGCAATATCAATAATGTTTGTTCCGAAAGAACCTACTCTTACTAGGTCAACATCATTGATTACTACAAAATAGTTCTTAATCTTTACATAGTATAAAACAAAGTTGCTCCCGCTGTCTTTACGCTTGGATCTTTTAAACTTCGCGTTTTTAATGCAGTTTTCAGCAATAGATAGAGTGATTTAAGAAGAAGGTTTATATAAATGTATAACTTTTTAATGTTTTGTCTACCCGCAAAGCCAGGGCCGGTCGTTATTTAAGAATATACAATTAACTAGAGGATTGACCTTCGTAGATTCCTATTCACCACAAGGCTCTTCTTTTTCTCCACTTTTAGTATCATTATCATCATCAACATCAAAATTGTCATTATCCACAGCCCTTGTCATCCCTCTGCTGGGCATAGGCCCCTCGTTTCACGTGCCAATGCTGTCCGGTCCTGTGCTAGTCTTATCTAGATTCCACCCGAAACTTTTGTTATTTCGTCAACCTGTCTTGCTCTCGGATCTTACTTCTAGTATGTAGGTAATTTTATTTTATCCCTATTCTTGACTTACATAGATATTTCACTTTATCCTCCATTCAACAATTTTAAGTCGGCTTATTCAACTTCTGGTTTTTAGAGATCTATCATATCTGTAATTTCCAGCATCATAGATTTATGTAACAAAATAAAAGAGTATTTCTCAGAACTTATTTCTTTCAACGAAATCCCTTATTATTATCTACATTACAGACACTGATGAACAAAGTAAGCATGTACCAAGCTGTAGCCAGTAATTGACTTTAGGTCGTAAATGCTTGCTCGACCGGAGAAGTATTTCGCTCTTATAAATACATTGTAAGAAAGCAACATTGTTGCTTATCTAGTGAGCGATGGAAGCTGATGGGTCGATCCTGATGACGCTATATGAAGCTTTAGAACTTAGACATCTAAGTAACAAATCAGAAAGGTCAGATATGCAGTATGTATATCATTATGAACTAACTGAGCCGGAAAAAAGAAGTTTTGCTAGGCCACTCTTGTCACCTAGGGTATATAAAACAGCTTACGACCTATTCTCGAACCTACCAAATATGCACAAAAAAAATCGATCAAGCCGTTTTGGAGAAGTACGATAACGAACACTGACTCGAGTTTTTTATATATTATTATTTTTTTAATAAATAAACAAAATCTGTTAAACCAGAACCCATTTACAGATTTTTCTAAAAAATCGACACAAAACTAATCTCTTTCTTTCTCTTCACTTCTCTCTCATTGGGTACGTTTATTATGTTATTTATGTTTATTGTATTGCTAATATATGTAATAATGAGTTAGTATATGTATTAGTATGTACTTTTATGTGTATGTATATTAGTTGCTATATTACAACACATTTAAAGAACTTATAAATAATTCTGTTCATTGAAAGTATCGTTAATTTTTAAATCAGTTACGCCTACTACCCTTAATTACATTTCCTTACATCCAATCCATGCGTATGTTGTCTGGAAGAGATCACAATTAGTGATAAGACCACCCTCTGTACCCGCTATTAATATTGTTGTATTTTAACTTGTTTCTTGATGAACAATAAAGAGTTTTTATTATTATTATCGCCTTTATTGAACTTATTATTATTATTTAAAATATATTTACCTACACATTTTTCTATTAAAATTAAATTAAGAATTAGAGAGAGACCCGTCTTCTTTTTTTCTAACCTTTAGGTAAAATAGTTCTTGAAATCTTATCAATAGTAACCATGCTTGATATTGTACTAAAGTATCAACAGACTACCAATAACTTTTCCCGCCGACATACTCACAACATAACTAATATGACTCGTAGTTCCATATTAGTTTCGAGCATGTCAGCTAACATAAGTTAACACTTATTTATTATACAGGACTCGCATCACGTAACAGTGTTTTTAACAAGAACAAATTGTGTGTTAGTAAGTTCGCGTGTTATCCTCAATTTAAACGTAACGTTATCCAAATATGTAGGCTTTTTTAACTGTAGTATCAAAAAACACGTTTTTCGTGTAGTTCCTTAATTTATGGTTAGTTTGAATGACCGCGTTATACTGTCATGTTTCATTGCTACAAAAAATGCGACGTTGAATGGTGTTTTTTTTTTTGTTCATTAATTTGTTAGGATTTTGTAAATTAAGTGCACTTCTGGTTTACATTCTCCGTTTTCTTTAAAGTCGCCTGATATATTTAAGAAGACAGATTTTTCTTCTATCTATTATATTATCAAACTAGCGGTGGCCCGCGGTTTCATCCGTGTTAGTAATCCTTGTTCCCGTACGTAATTTTTGTTTCATAACTTTTTTAGGAAATTTAATAGTTATTCTGCTATTCGGAGTGACCGCGAATTCACCACGAATCAAAGATCATGAGAATCGGTCCATCCTTCTTGAGTTATAAATGGTGTAACTAACTCGACTTTGTTTTATATAATTATATTATAGATATAGGTACCTACCCAATATGGTAGAAATTTTATGTATACATTTTGTCTATGTATTCAAACATCAATTAAATCATCATTCTTAAATACCTATAGCTTAATTGCGCTAAGATAGGCAGATACCTAAAATGGATCCACGTTTTTATCAAGACGCAATAACTATATCAGAGTAAAGTAAGTATATTACAAAGAAGTACTTTCCACTTAAACCATATACCGCCTCATTTTAATATTCAATGAGTTTCTTTACCGGTGTCGCAGATAAAAGAAGTCACTGGCGACCTTTCCGTCGACATCTTAAGAGAGATAGTTAATTAAATAAATGGCCTGAGACGATACCCCTCATCATTGTCTCCTGCGCCCTACATAGGACCGTATTGTTGTGGAACTCACAGGTTTTGTTTTGTTTACACACTACGTCACAGGGTGTAGCGAAAACATTACATTATCTTTTTACAGTACTAAAGAAATTATAAAGCTCTATTTATTTTATTATATACGTATGTGGTACACAAGATTTATTCCTATTATAATGTTTTTATTTTGTTTGATTGATAGAACAACTTTCAATTTAGATGTTTGTAGTATTCATCAAAACGTTGCTTGTAACAATACCTTTATATGTTTAACTAGCTGTGCCCGCGACTTCGTTCGCGTGGATGTCGAAACTTATCAATGAGTTTTTTGTGTAAAGTGCTATTTGTGTAGAACGTTATGGAGCATACCGGTATTAATACTTTTGGGCCTTCTCTTGTGGCTAATTACAATAGAAAACCAATTGTGTCTCATTAGCGGTGATTAAGAGGGTAAATGATATCTTTGCTCGAAGCATCGCTCGCGTTCTGTAGATTTCTACTTTGGTGCCTTTTTAGCAGGATATCCAATAGCGAAGCTGACGTTCATTACAACGAATGCTCACAAAGATAATAGTAACGACAGATAGTCACCGTACGACATTAATTGAGAGCTTCAGTATACACGACATTGTCATTGAGCCCGTCCGGAATATGAACATACAGGTTTCTTGGACTGCTCACACGGGACAGAGCGACGTAAAGCTGAGCTGATGTGAAAAACAACTCACGGTAAGATCGACGCCAGCAACGCCTAGAGTCTGACCCTGTGCCTTATTTATTGTCATGGCGTAACATAAACCTTTTGGAAACTGTACTCTCTTAAACTGGAATGGAAAATTTTTCGGAATCAAAGGAATTCTAGGAAGCAAAACACTTTCCCCGGCACCACAACCGTTTAAAATTTCTGCCTCAATTATGTTAGGTTGTAGATTTACGACTTTTAATCGAGTACCATTGCACAGTTTAGGAGGACTTAAATTACGAAGAAGAATTATAGGAACACCGATTTTTAACTTAATTGTATGTTAGGGAAGTCCAGGAACATTTAATGAATTCAAAAATTCTGTTGGATAAATTAGTGGATTCTTCTTGATCAAATCATTCTGTTGATAGAGATATACTCTCGACTTTCTCCTTGAATAAGCGACAGTATTTCATTATTTATTGCACATGCTTGATCATTTCGAGGAGTTAAAATAGACCTTTTACATAACCAAGTATTGTGCTGATGTGTTATATTACTTACGTCGCCGTACACTGAAAATATTAGCTCCTGCACGGACGAAACCGTACAACATAATCTATCATTTAAAAGCAATTTTCCTTCATCATTTGGATAAGTTCCGTCGCCTATTTTTAATAATAAATCAGAAAAATGCTGTGCATGTGGGTCATCTCCAAGTCTCACCCGCATATATTTTGTTAAATGCATGGATACAATATGAGGCCATAAACTTGACCTTTTTAGGCAAGCTCTGATTTCGTCAGCTCGTGTTCCCCGTGGTATAACTGGCAAAATTTGCCTAAAATCACCACAAAAACTACTGTAATACCACCCATGGGTTGGTCAATGAGCCTGATGTCTCTCAGAGTCCTACTACCTAAGAGTAAGTACTAAAAATAACCTACGTTACACACTACTACTACCTATACTTAAAATCTATACGGTCTACGCCTTATTAAAAAACCTAAGTACCTACCTAGTTAAAAAAAAACTCAATAACAGAAAATAAAACACCTACCGATAACAAATCTAAACCCAATAAATAAGCAAAATCCCTAAAAACTTATATCTGTAATGACTAATCTTACCTAACAGTATTATAAAATAACCTACAGTCACACATAAAATAACGTACACTATCAAATATACTACATATATATACTTTAAAATTAAAATCTATGCCTACGACTTATAAAAATAAACCTAAATAACTCTAACTTAAACTGTACTTAATAAAAACTAAAAGGAATAAAAAGGTCGCGCTGAAAAGCACGGTTTAGAGTTGCAAGTATTTAAAACATACAATTTATAGAATGCTAATAAGACCGACCGCTCGCCACTCGACACGTCCGTTCAAATCAAAGTTCAAAAAATGTATGATGCACGCGCGTTTTTGGAAGCGGTCTACTGCAGTTAGCCTGAGCGCAGGCTTTGACTGCTTCACCGGACTTTTATGATGCAGGCTTTTTTTTTTTTTTTTTGCAAAACGTCTACTGCAGTTAGCCCGAGCGCAGGCTTTGACTGCTTCACCGGACTTTTAATGCACGCGCGCTCAGAGGCCGTTCTTATATACGGTAGCGATCCATGGCCGCCGCGCGCCACGCGTGTGCTGCGAACGGTGCAAGCAAAATTCAACCTACGGCACTACTTTTTTTTTTTTTTTTTGAAGAGATTTACGCAGTTAGCCTGAGCGCAGGCTTTGACTGCTTCACCGGACTTTAATTCGGCACTTCATTTACAGCATAAATTGGGGCGCAGCGCCAACTGAACTCCACTGCGGCCGGGCGACGTAACCTACGACAAACTTATTATTTGCGGTTGGTACAGTAATCGGGTCTAGGGATCGAACCGCAAAATTAAGTTTGTTTTATATTGTATATACTTTTCCGGGATAAAAAGTACCCAGTCAGGTGCCCAGAATATTAAAGAATAAGTATACCAACTTTCATGGTAATCGAACCGGTAGTTTTTGCGTGATGCCTGAACAAACAGACAGACAGACAACCAGACAAAAATTTTTTTAATCACATTTTTGGGTTCGGTCTCGTTCTAGTAACACCCCCTGCCATTTATTTTTTTAATATTTTCAATGTACAGAATTTTCACTTCTACAGATTTATTATATGTATAGATATCTGGTGAATTCTACGTTACTTAATTACACTACATGTTAATTGACTTAACGACGTCATTTCAATTACCTAATTAGCTACGTATTTTCAGAAAATTTTAAAATATAACCATTACATTTTTTGTATTACACCCTATATGTTTATTCGTTGTTCAAAAAATCTTTAGTTCCTAAAGAAAGGTGTTATACAAATCAGCCACGAGTTTCCTTTATGATAGAATAATGTGAAATTACATAAAACAAGAGCTACCTCTAATTGGTTTAAGGGATGCGAGTAAATCCTTTAAAAAAGTCGATTTCATTAATTATTTTGTTGTGGTAAAAAAAAAGGTACTAAAGAAAAGAATTAAAAATGTCAGTCTGTTACACAAACGTACAATTTGCCAGTTCCGTGGATGCGTAAATATATGCTACATAGATAAATGCTCAACAATAAACGAACAAAGAGATTTTTAATATGACCAGTTACGCGTAATTACAATAATTAAATGATGTAAAATACGGAGCTCGTTAATATCTTCACTATCTACGTTTCTCTATAAATTGAGCGAACTCCCAACGGACGCCCATTTACCAGAGAAAAATAGGTTCGCAATAAAACACGATAGAATGAGTCATTATTTTTCCAGATTATCCACCACGATAACATTGTGGTATTGATCAAATTTTGATAAAGCTATAAGGAAAATATTTGCACAAATAAAGCCCTTCGTTTCTATTGGAAGTCGGAAATGTGATAACTTTTATCTTATTCCTGTTTTAAATAGGTTTATCTATTGATTAATCATACATTCTTTGAGAGTAAATATTTGATTTCAGGTAAATTACTGGACGCAGCATATATTTTTATTTTGGGGTTTTAAATAAACAGCTCCAAATTGAAAGATATGCATTTATAAACCACTTACTATTCTATTTTAGGTTTAGACCCGACTTGCCCCAATGGCCGGTTTACTTCCGGATAACAATGTGATGCTAACAAAACCAATATTTATACCTAAACATTACTACTTACCTATTTAGTATAAAACTTTAAAATATATAAACAAAAATGTTATTTATTTTAACCGTTACAGAATACGGCTGCTTTTAGTATTAAATACATAAACAACAAAAAAACATAAAAACTAGTTTTTTTTATGAACCAAGCTGTAGTCTATAGATGGAATATAATAATATAAGTTCAGCCCTAACAAAAGACAACACTTCTCCTTAAAAATAACATATATAACTTATTAAATTGTAGATCTGATGTTTCTCTTTTTTATATCATGACCTAATTAGAATAAATGATAAAAATATATTTTTCTGCAACATAAATTACAAATTGATATAAATTGCATCCAATCAAGGCACTCGACTGAAGGATAATGAATTTAAATACGAGTAAGGTGTCACAAAAAATCCTAATGGATATTAATTAAGCTCTTAAGGCAACGAGCGTACTGAATAGATAGGCAATTAGGTGGTATTAATCTTGAGTCTATTCACAGAGAAAAAGTAATTATAAGAAATGACGATGACGTCTTACGGACAACTCTAGAAATATGCGTCCGAATTCTGTAACGCGAAGGCAACTGCTTTTGAAGTTCATAAACACTTCTTATGTATATATAATAGAAGCACAGGATATTAAAAATAAAACTTTAGTTTCACAAATTGAAATTCAGATTAACTTTAACATTTTTAAAAAGTTAGACAAGACCTAATTTTTTAAATAATCATATTAGGATAAATACTCTTACACAAAATCCGTTTCGTAATTAATGTTATCATTAAATCTAAATGAGCTTAGATTATAAGGTCACAGTCATTTTGCTGTATCTAATTATGTATCTATCACAAGATTCTGCATAATAATTTTAATACTTAATTTATTTTCCGCAACCGTGCCTTATTTAAATTAGAGACCCAAAAACGGAATATCCCTATCTTCACATTAAATCATTTATGACGGTTTTGTCATAGGAATGAGAAACCTTTAGATGTTTCATAATTTGAATTGTGAAAAGCGGTTTACACTTGCATTAAATATCCTTGAAATTCCCATTGAAACACGTAATAGAAGCGATGCGGGACGACCAGCCACGTCCGACGGCGTTAAAAGAAATCATAATTAATCGTTCTATTCCCCGCCCGCTCGTCTTAATAGAGAGCTTTCCACCGCTTTCCATGTTTTCTCAGCGACGTAATAAATTAATCTCCATTCGCAGTTTTACTGTAGCCTCTAAGAAAGGCAACACAAAACAATGGACGGGGGTAACTTCTCAGCTTGTGGTCCACGTCTGTGGCTGTGCGTGCATGATGCAATATATTGTAATACTTTTTAGTAAGTACAGCTTTATTATTTTCTTTGTTTAAATAAATTGATTGTTCATTTTTTAACAAATCTTTAAAATAATCGAAAATAAATAGTACTATTGAATTAAAGCTACTTAAATATAAAATATATTACATAATGCACTATGCGAGCCAAAATGAGACAGCGTAGATACAAATCCCATCCAATCCGTATTACCGAGTTTATTTCCTTCACAAACATACATGCAATAGTTGGGAAGTGCTCAACATCTTTCTTGTACTTGGGATTAGTTACAATAAGCCTTCTCGCATGTTTCTACATTTACCTTTTCCTTTCGCGTAAGTGCTTGCGTTACTCATTTTCCTGAACTTGCACAACTACCTACGGAATAGAACCTACCTGTATGTTACTGTACATAAATTGAAGAGGTAGGTTAGTACCTATAGTTTCTTTACTTTTTGTCCTTTTTTTATAATTTTTCGTATTACCTAAATTTTACACAGGCCACGAAAGACTTCATTCGTCCACTTTTCGTAGGGATGTGTTCTATTTCTTCGGAACTCTATGAATATTTAAGACGTTTCATAATTATATTTAATGTATTTAATATATTTAATAATTATCATAAATAAATTAAAATAATATAAATAAATAAGTTCAAAAAAATGTATTAATAAATTTAATAAATAACAAGTTTTTGACAAAAAAATATATTTCTCAATTTAACTCGATACCTTTGTCAAGCTCTAGCCTAGTAGAAACCAAGTAGACCTATAAGCAACGCCACGAAATCGAAGCAATATTTTGTTATTATTCAATAAATGTATTGCACAAATATAACAACAGAAACTTACATAGAAAGCATATAAGAAATAAGCAACATATCTTTCATTATCAACGTATAACTGTCCAATAAAGCAACAAAAGCCAAGCTGGTTACTAGCGGCAGGAACTTGAAAAAATGCCATTAGTAAGCAATAAAATACATAAATACTTTGATACTCTTTAGTTACCTTAAATTGTAGTTCCGTGTATTCTGTAAAGAGATCATGTCAAATGACTATGGAAAGAACACATGCTTACCAATTATCCTGAAAGAGTAGTATGATTTTAATTTACACTTATTAAAAACTTTGAATACTGAATCTGTCATCGATGTTTTTAATAAGAGTAAATTTTCTGATATCAGATCAATATCAGATATGTTCCATTACGTTAATACTGTTTTCGATTAAATAGATCATTATCAAGTATGGGTTTTTACATTGGACGCTTACTAGTGTTATCTTAATACCCAAACAAACAATATCGTTCAAATAATTAGGTAACGTCACTTAAATTGGATAGACAGCCAGGAAGTAATTAATCAAAGAAAATGTACTGCAAACAAAACTACTTACGGACACGCAAAAACTTATTTCTGGAGAAAAGTAAAAGTAACGCTCGGTTTTATTGCACGAAATGTTTTGGCTAAAGTAGGTAGACGGTCCATGTTTTTATTAACCGACTTTAAAAAGGAGGAAGTTGTCAATACGAGTGTTTTTTTCTTGGTTTGTTTGTTACGCTATATCTTCGGCAATTGAGGATTGATTTTAAAATTAAAAATAAAATTTTAGGCTCTGTAATTTTGGATTCAAGGGAAGAATGGTCAATTTTCTACCTAACCCGCCACTACTACCTACTACTAGCCCCCAAAAGCCTCCATGTTTAAAATTTATTTACGTACCAAATTTCATCTCAATCGCTCCAGTCCTTTCGGATAACATTGGCTGTGAGAGACGGACGAAGAGACACACGAGTGATCCAACAAGGACAAGGTTTCCGTTTTTACCTTTTGAGATACGGAACCCTGAAAATGCTCGAAAATGACAATAACTTCAGTACCTAAACCTCAGCATAGACGTGCTACTGCTAACTCCACAGGCTATGGTCTGCTCAAATACTTAGAAAGTGAACTTGTGTTCGCAACTCTTGGAAACCGACACCTCTATGCGACTAGAGGTCAGGCACTCGACAGAAGTATTTAGCTATATAAATTACTAGCTGTTCCCCGCGACTTCGTCCTCGTGTTTTAGTATCAACGGTTTTTTATTTTTGCAACATTTTTCATTTATGCTCCGTTCCTTTTGACCGCAGCGTAATGTTATATAACTTATAGCCTTCCTGAATAAATGGGCTATCCAACACTGAAAGAATTTTTTAAATCGGACCAGTAGTTCCTGAGATTAGCGCATTCAAACAAACTAACAATCAAACAAACAAACAAAATAAATCTCCTCAGCTTTATAGATTTCTAAAGTACGATTCTAACACTACCATATTACTGGATCTATTGTTTTGGTGGTTTTTGCGCATTGAAATGTCACCTATTTATTGCTTATCTCTATGATGCAAAGTGAAAAAGACCATGTAATGAAATATAATTTATAAGTCATGTAACGTAAATTTGGAAAAAACAAAGATAAAATATATCTATAGCGTAATACAGAATCACATTAATACTATTTTGATAAAATAAGTGATAATCTGATTACAATTGAAATACATGTTTAATACACATGATAAAACTCTAGTCACGGTGCGTAATATATGCGTATTACGGAAAAGGGCTGAACCGCTAAACCTATCAGAATTTGGGACAGAAATAGCTTTATCCCTGGGAAAGACATACTTAGGTTACTTGATATTCCCGAAAGTACCTAGCGGAAAATCGTTCCACGTGTAGGAAACCACGGGGACAAGTTACTAATAAAAAAGAAATCACTTTCGTTATTTTACTTAAAGATACTTGTGTAGTGATTTATGCTCGTTTGTTTACGGTATACTATTGTTTTTTTTCTCCTGGAGACACGTGATTGCTTTTGTCTCTAGATGACATATATTTTATTAGTATGTTTATTTTCATTGATTAAACCCAGAATGGACAACGCTAGAGTATTACATGTCGATAAAAACCGGACAAATGCGAGTCTGACTCGGAAATGTATGAGGAAAGCGACATAAAAGGCTGTAGTTTTTAATTGCGTTAACATATAGCATTATTTTTACATCAAGACTCAGTAGACCTGATTTCCAACACGACACACAATGAGTTTCTAAGAAAAAAATGCATGACAGATAGACAGACGTACGGACAACAAATTGTATCCATAAAGGTACCTTTTTTTTTTTTCCCTGTGAGGTAAGGAGACATATATCAATTAAATAACGGAAAGAGACATGTATTAAATGTGACTACTATCATTTACTAATCAACTTTTGAAAGGCGGTGTATATCTCCATCTAGGTATGATAAGTGTTTTTTTGTACAGCTAGGTATCTAAGGCGTCCCCGCCGTGGGACGGTTTTTCCCACGGAAGCAGTTCCTGGACTGCTATCGGGCGCGTCCCCAGGTGGTGGATAGGGGCATGCTGCACAGTGCAGTACCGGAGTGGACCCGGCGCGGACCAAAACCAGGGGTCTTGGGCGTACCGTTGCGTCCCGTGATGGGGCGGACAAACGGCCAGTGTCTTCCTTTCCTTTCCTTCTTTTCCTTTTTCCCATCCTCAAAGGGCAGTTTGCTCTATCCTTACCTATTCCTATCCAAAATTCTCCTTTTCCTGTCCGGTGGAGACAACCACTTGCAAAAACCGAGGAGGGGGCGGCGGGTCCGGAGAGCACTTACCCTGCCTTCGGACAGGCCTTATCAAGGCCACCGCCGGCCAACCCGTAAACCTCAACGATAGGTCGGGTGGACCTTACGAGGAACGGGGGTCTGACCTTAACTGGTTGGATCGCGAGGAAGGACACCTCTGAAAAAACCCCTAATCCGAAGCTGCGATGCACGGTGAGAGGATGAATGGCTGGAGGGTCTCCAGTCGTTAGTGCAAATCCCCGACGAGGTACCGGTCGACACCTCGAAGGGTTATGCTAGACTTTTCCCGGGCACAGGGGGCGCTGCCCGGGAACGACATTTACTTCTCCCATACTCGTGGGAACAATTATGGATTTTCATTTAAATAAAACAAAAAACGACGTTGAGGGGATATACGACTCAGATGGGTCGGATATGGCGAGCGTGGTGAGCGCAGAGAGTGTAGGGGGTGTGACGTCAAAACATTGGCGTCAAAACAAAAAGCGAAAGGCTGAAGAGGAGCCGATCTTATCGGCATCGAGTACGGACGATGCTGAGGTATCTGTTCCCACTCCACGAAGAAGCCAAAGAGGAAAGAAGACCGAGAAGGAACAGAAAGAGAAGGAGGGTGATGCAGTCAAGCGTGCCTCCTTCCTAGCGGTGAAGACTGCTGCGAAGGGTAGAAAGGCTGCTGACGCAGCCTCGGAAGTAAGAGGACCGAGACTCTCTCGGTCCTCTCTGTCTGAGCTGGACCACGATCAGATGACCAGCGATGACATTAACCGGAAGGTTCAGGATGTTGTGACCTCCATCAAATCGGTGGCCAAAATGTCCAAGGGACTCAAAGGCACAAGCCAGAGAACCCTAAAGGACGCGGCTACCATCATTGAGGAGGTCACGGAGGTGCTCCTTCAGCGATCGGCGACGGGAGAGACTCGCCGGTTGCAGAGGGAGAACGAGCGCCTCAAATTGCAGATGCGAGACCTCAATAAGGAAATGGAGGATATCAGATCAGAGCTGACTGCCCTGAAGCACAGTCCTCGTCGAGAGGAGGAGGTCAGGACGCAGTCCGACAGGGACTCGGAGCTAGTGGCGGTCCTAAAGGACGAGATCGCCAAAGTCCTAGCCCGGGTCTCATTTTTGGAGGGGAAGATTTTGCGGCCTCCTTTGGCCTCGGACAATCGTTCTCCAGGGTCAAGTCAACCGGTTCAGATGCCGCAACAGCGCGCAACCTACGCGGCGAAGGTGGCCAAGAACCGCCCTACGCCCAGGAAGGCGCAAATAGCAGCGACTTCAATGGGGGAGGATCAGCAGCCTGCAGCAGCTTCGCCCGTGCAGAAGCCACATTCCTCTAAGAAGGCGCAGAAGCCTTCTCCTGCCTGTCCTAGTCAGCCCAAAGAAAATGAGAGCAAATGGGAAACGGTGGGAGACAGAAAGAGGAGGCAGAAGGCACTAAAGAAGGCCGAAAAACAAAAGGCCAAGGAGAAAGCGCGGCTAAGAACGCCAAATACGACGGCTGTAGTTCTGACTTTGCAGCCGGACGCGGTGAAGAGGGGCGTAACCTATTCGGACATAATGACCAAGGCAAAGCAGGGCATCAGCCTGCAGGAGCTAGGTATTGCGGGCATCCGTCCGAAAATCACGGCTACGGGCGCCCGCATGCTGCAGATACCAGGGGTCACCAGCGGGGAAAAGGCTGATGCTCTGGCCGAGAAACTGAGGGAGACTTTGGAGGCGGACGTCGTCCGCATCTCCAGACCTCAGAAGTGTGCCGAGGTCAGACTTCTGGAGTTGGACGACTCCGCGACTAAGGCGGAGGTCATCGCTTCGATCGCCCAGAAGGGTGGCTGTTCTCCCGGCGAAGTCCACGTGAGAGAAATACGGAGAGACCGCACCGGGCTGGGAACGGTAATAGTATCTTGCCCGGTAGCAGCGGTCAAAAAGCTCGTGGATGTTGAGGAGCAGGACCGGCGGCTCAAAGTTGGCTGGTCTTCAGCCCAAGTGAGGCTTATGCAGGCGAGGCCCATGCGCTGCTTCCGCTGTCAACTAAGCGGACATGTGGGAGTCGCTTGCTCATCGGCAGTAGACTGCTCACAGCGGTGCTTCCGATGTGGCCAACTTGGCCACAAGATGGAGGGCTGTTTGACCCCGCCGCACTGTCTAGCTTGTGAGTCACTTGGAAGACAAGCCGACCATGTTGTAGGCAGTCGAACCTGTGGGGCAAATAAAATTCCCCAGAAGAAGCGGGCACAGGTCTCAGTACCTGTGCCAGACAAGGAAGGCGTGATGGAGACCGACGCTCATTAATGGCTGTGAAAGTTCTCCAAGCCAATATCAACCACTGTGCCAGGGCCCAAGATCTGCTATTGCAGAGCATGGCAGAGTGGTCGATAAGTGTAGTCGTCGCGTCCGAGCCGTACTACGTCCCGCCCAGGAACAACTGGGTAGGGGACGAGGGCGGTTCGGTCGCGATAATATCGTCAGTGGCTTCCGGATTCCCGACCCTCGAAAACGTAACGAGGGCGAGGGGATTCGTCGCCGCACATTTCGGGGGACTGGTTGTCGTCGGGGTGTATTTTTCTCCGAATCGGCAACTGACAGAGTTCAAAGAGTTTTTGACCCACCTTGGTTTATTCGTTGCCCAGAATCGGTCTAACCCTATCGTAGTCGCCGGAGACTTTAACGCAAAATCCACTGCGTGGGGCTCCCCGGCGACAAACGCGAGGGGTGGACTGATAGAAGAATGGGCGCTGGAGGTGGGCCTAGTTCTGTTGAACCGAGGCAGGGTCAACACATGTGTGCGGCACAATGGCGGCTCCATAGTGGATCTCTCGTTCGCGAGTCCCTCTGTCGCAAGACAGACGACGGATTGGAGGGTCGTCGAGGGGGTGGAGACGCTGTCGGATCACCTTTATATCCGCTTCAGCGTTTCCACACAATCTTCCTTTAGGCGGACGGGGAGACTGACGAGCGAGGGTCAGGGTCCCCGGTGGTCCCTAAAAAAGTTCAATAGAGAGCTCCTCGAGGAGGCCGCCATAGTCTTGACGTGGGAGCCACCGACGACGGAAGAGCCGATTGACATTGACGGAGAGGCCGTACAGTTTCGGCAGGACCTTACCCTACTGTGCGACGCGGCGATGCCTCGCATTCGCAACAGCAGGCCAAGGAGGCGACAGGTGTACTGGTGGTCGCTAGACATCGCTAACTTACGACGTCTATGCGTTACTGCGCGCCGCCAGTATGCCAGATTCCGCCGGAGGCGTCACCGCCCTGACGATGCAGAGGCACAGGAGACCGAGCTGTATGGCCGCTACATATCGGCGAAAAAGACCCTGCAGCTGGCCATCAAAGCCGCCAAGGAAAACGCTCACAAGGAGTTGCTGTCTGAGCTGGACAGGGATCCGTGGGGTCGGCCCTACCGTTTGGTCAGAGGTAAACTTCGACCTTGGGCCCCTCCGCTGACCCAAGTCCTCAGGCCGCAGCTTCTGCACGAAGTAGTGGCCGCTCTGTTCCCCGGAAGCGATCCTAACTTTGCCCCACCACCAGTGGCAAGTCAGTCCTTCGACGCGCAAGAGTCTGGCGAGGATGCTCCGGAGGTGACAGAGCACGAACTTCAGGCGGCTACTGACCGGCTCAGGGTCAGAAATACGGCACCAGGGCCAGACGGAGTACCTGGTAGGGCTCTCGTTCTGGCCCTCAAATCGATGAGACCACGCCTCCTAAGACTTCTTAGTGTGTGCATGGAGCGGGGCCTCTTCTCGAAGATCTGGAAGTCGGGAAAGTTGGTCCTGCTAAGGAAGGAAGGGCGTCCTACCGAGTCACCGTCGGCCTATCGCCCCATCGTGTTGTTGGACGAGGTGGGCAAGATTTTCGAGAAAATAATTGCAGACCGTCTCGTCCACCATCTGACGCACATGGGGCCAGATTTGGCGGAAAGCCAATACGGTTTTCGGCGGCGGCGCTCTACGATCGATGCTATCGCACGGCTAAGGAGTCTGACTAGGGAGGCGATTGCAAGTGGCGAAGTGGTGGTGGCGGTGTCCCTCGACATCGCCAACGCCTTTAACAGCATCCCACCGAGCTGTATTTTGGAGGCGCTCGTGCACCACCGGGTGCCTACCTATTTACGACGGCTCTTGGCAGCATACCTGTCAGACAGAGTCGTCGTATTCCCGAGCCAGGAAGGCATGGGAAGCCACCAAGTTTTGCGCGGTGTTCCACAGGGCTCAGTTCTGGGCCCTGTTCTGTGGAACATCGGGTACAACTGGGTCCTGCGCGGTGAGTTTTTGCGGGGGGTCTCGTGCATATGTTATGCAGATGACACCCTCGTCACCGCGCAGGCCCAGAACTTTAGGAGCGCTTCCATCCTGGCCACCGCTGGTGTTGCACAGGTGGTGGCGCGCATCCGGAGGTTGGGGCTGGAGGTGGCGCTGCACAAGTCCGAGGCCATATGTTTCTATGGCCGCCGGAATGCGCCACCTGCCAACTCTCACATCATTGTGGGCGGAGTACACATCGGCATCAGACCAACACTTAAGTATCTGGGTTTGGTGCTTGATAGCCGGTGGAACTTCGGGCCCCACCTTCGGCAATTGACGCCGAAGTTGGTCCGTACAGCCGGGGCGTTGTCCCAGCTCCTCCCAAACGTTGGCGGCCCAAACGCCGCTTCCCGAAAACTATATACCGGGATCGTGCGGTCGATGGCCCTCTATGGCGCTCCAATCTGGGGGGGGCAACCTGGCGACCCGCAACGCTGCGTTGCTTCACAAACCGCAGCGAGCGATGGCCGTCAGAGTCATCAGGGGGTACCGCACGATCTCGTGTGAAGCTGCCACCCTGCTCGCGCGAACGCTACCTTGGAGATATGAAGCTCAAGTCTTGGCGCAGCTGCACGCTTGGCGCACCCAGGCAACACAGGACAGCGTTCTGTCGCTGAGCGAAAAAGGGAAGGAGCTGCGAGCGGCGGCCCACGCAGTCTGGCTGGACCAATTGGGCGATCCCACCGCTGGGCATAATACAATTGCCGCCATCCGACCTGTCTTCTGGGACTGGCTGGAACGGCGGCACGGAGATATCACGTTCCGACTGACACAGGTGCTTACCGGACATGGCTGTTTCGGGAAGTACCTGTGCCGAATCGGACGTGAACAGTCGAAGGCGTGCCATCACTGCACGGAACCGGAAGACAGCGCCGCACATACACTGCAGGCCTGCCCAGCGTGGGAAGAAGAGAGGCGCGAGTTGGTCTCAGAAGTTGGAGTACAGGAGCTCTCGCTCCCGGCTGTGATCGCAGCCATGGTCCGGAGTGAGAGCGCTTGGCGGGCGATGGTCGCTTTTTGCGACCTTGTTATGGCGGCCAAGGAAGCTGCTGAGCGAGAAAGGGAGGCCAGCTCTTTGCTCCCTTCGCGCCGCAGGCGCATAGGGCGTCGAAATAGGGCGCAAAACGACCTCAGACCACCGTGAGGTCGGGCCTGCGGGTGACGGGGAGGGCAACCCGGCACCCGATCAGCTGACAGGCCACGGAGAACACGCACGCGACGTCCTACGCGTGCGATCTCGGATGATGCGAGGGGTGGGCACTTTACACCCACCTCTCTAGAAGAGGTCCTTGAAGGACCGAGGCCTGCCGGAGCTGCGCTGAGAATGCGCATGTGATCCCGCGGCTCTGGCTAAGGCAAAGACGGGACCGGGGTGTTTTTAGTCGGTGCGAGTCCGACATATCCCCACGCCGTGCCCTCGGCGTGGGTCGAAGTCAATTAGCTTTTCACCCCGTAATCAAAAAAAAAAAAAAAAAAAAAGGTATCTAAGGCGTTGTAACTTGGTTGTGAAACACTTAATAACTAATAGTAGGGCACTCATTAATACTATTTTGATAAAATAAGTAATAATCTGATTACAATTGAAATACATGTTTAATACACATGATAAAACTCTAGTCACGGTGCGTAATATATGCGTATTACGGAAAAGGGCTGAACCGCTAAACCTATCAGAATTGGGGACAGAAATAGCTTTATCCCTGGGTGAGGACATACTTAGGTTACTTGATATTCCCGAAAGTACCTAGCGGAAAATCATTCCACGTGTAGAAAACCACGGGAACAAAAAACTTATAAAAAAGAAATCACTTTCGTTATATATTCGGTAGGTATTATTACTTAAAGATACTTGTGTATTGATTTATGCTCGTTTGTTTACGGTATACTATTGTTTTTTTCTCCTGGAGACACGTGATTGCTTTTGTCTCTAGATGACATATATTTTATTAGTATGTTTATTTTCATTGATTAAACCCAGAATGGACAACGCTAGAGAGTATTACATGTCGATAAAAACCGGACAAATGCGAGTCTGACTCGGAAATGTATGAGGAAAGCGACATAAAAGGCTGTAGTTTTTAATTGCGTTAACATATAGCATTATTTTTACATCAAGACTCAGTAGATCTGATTTCCAACACGACACAAAATGAGTTCCTAAGAAAAAAATGCATGACAGATAGACAGATTTACGGACAACAAATTGTTTCCATAAAGGTACCTTTTTTTCCCTGTGAGGTAAGAAGACATTATATCAATTAAATAACGGAAAGAGACATGTATTAAATGTGACTACTATCATGTACTAATCAACTTTTGAAAGGCGGTGTATATCTCCATCTAGGTATGATAAGTGTTTTTTGTACAGCTAGGTATCTAAGGCGTTGTAACTTGGTTGTGAAACACTTAATAACTAATAGTAGGGCACTCTGGTTGAATTGGTAACAATCTAATGTTTAGCAACTGCAAAATGGAATTAATTATCTGCGTTTTTTGTTCACGACTGTTCATAATACATAAAATTATCTATTGCTTCCTGTGTGACAAATTAAAGGCTGTCTCGCAAAACGTAACTACATTGAGCTATACACCGTTCGCAATTTTTATGCCAAATATGTAAACAAACACAAGTTTTAGGAAAAACAACTGTAAGGTTTACGAATAAGGTTCAGTTTGCGCTACAACGTCATATTTTTTATAACTTTTTAACAAAACTAGTCAATCTGAAATGAACTTTATTTACACTAACAAAAAGTTGACCTTTGTTTTAGTAGAAATAACTTCAATTGGTACAAGAATTTAAATAGACTAATAAGTATGTCTGTTACGGTACATACTATTCCATTTATTCATATTTTATTTTATTTTGAGAAAACTCCAGCAGTAAAATTTTGTGATTTTATTTTCATTTAAGAATATATTGCCTTGGTTGTAGGTTCTCAAAATTTCGTTGACACAAATGAATTGAATACTGAGTGACTACATAGTACGCTTGTTGCATGCACGGTTGCATGTATTACATCGTAATACATACATTATGCACTATGTGCGTAGCATATAGCTGCAACACCACACGTCATGTTACTGCATAAAAAGAGCTCCATATTTTAGAGTTAAGAACAGAATACACGAACCGATTTCCAATAGCAACAAAAAAAAACGTATATAACTATGGATGTGAATACAGCCTATATGCCCTAAGGCATGTAACATCATTCCGCGATAGTATTATTAGGCCAGTATTCTAATCGAAATAGTGTATCAATAATAATTTAGATTAATTATAATACCTATCACATTAAAATAATTAAAAGGAAGTCAATACCGGAAACATTAACCACGTTTTTAAATCTGATATCCTTATTGCCTTAAATGGTAATGATATTTCTAAGGTTTACAAATAATAAACATGAAAAAATGGAACTTGAGCCCGATTGATTAAGGGATAAAACGCCCGGTTTATTTAATAAAATCGGGTATAGTCACGATATCTGTTTTACATATACATCAACTTGAGCTCCCCTCCTTTTTTTTTGTCGGTTAATCAGAGTAATGAGTAATTTTTATACCAAGTCAAAACTGAGCCTTAAAGGAATGCATACAAAACATTCCGTGGCGAAGTAATGAGGGGATTGTCTGAATCGGTACAGTTGGTTACAAAAGTTAATTACAATAAAAATATGAACATATAAAAAGCCTAGATTCGGAAAGGAAGTACTTTTTATACTCGTAAAATGTTCTTCAAAATCATACAATGAAACACTGCATAATAAATATAATACGCAGTGTTTCATTATAGTAACCAGTTTTACTAACATAATTTTAGGCTTTATATAGTAACAACTTTTGTTATATTTTTATAGGTATATGTTACTTAGTAAGGTAAAGTTGCCGGAAAAAAATCATTTATTATTATTTGTATCTCTCTTTTTTCACGGGCTATCCTCAGTATTGAGAATACCCGGTCCTTTGAAAGGCTTACGTGGGGACACAGGTCCAACACGCAGTGGCCTTGTTGAGAATTTTACTCTAAACTGGGATGGGGCATCTACTAGGCTCCATCCACCTCTGCTCTATGGAAGAACAGATATGAATGGTTCAAAGTAGATACAGAGCTATTGTAAATTATGAATGGAAAGTAAAAATTTAGGCTATGTGTAGGTAAATATTAGTGGATTGGTTATTAGAACTAAATCGGAAAACTATGGCACCTGCCTTCTAACACATGTTAATGCAATCAAATAGGCAGGTGGTGACTCGCCAGCTCACCGGATGGGCCCCCCAACATAACCGCCACGATAGGCAGCAGGAGGCAACACCAGTGCGAGCGGCTAGGGGTGTCGAGCGGTGCGGCCCCGATTTCACCATCGCGGGTCACAGTAGCGGACCCGGAGCGGGTTTCCTCGCTATTACGCCATTAGACACTTCCACCCCCGAGCATATAGCTCTAGCGACCCCTCTCTAGCCAGCCAGTTAATGCAAGAAAGAGCTGGGAGCCCTCCTAAGGAGTGACTCCCTGGAGCACTCAGGTCCGTTGTGTCGCCACTCACAAACAGCTCGCCACAAGCTGCCCTGCGGATGTATGCTCCTACATAGACCTTAAGATACATTTTTTATTTATATCTCAAAGTTGGAAAAAGCAAGTTAATATGCCCTCAGGTATTGCGTTATTCTCATGATGAGGTAACGGCTTGCCCCGAGGGGTTTATTATTATTATTATTATTTAGTTATTATAAAACAAATGATTATTTGCAGAGTAAAAATTACGCGTAGCTTTATCAATTTAATAGCATTATTTTCTTCAGATCTCATTAGTATTAGGTTTTGTGGGCACAGAATAATATTTTATTTAAGAAATACTCGTATTGATATAATTAAGGCTGTAGTCGCTGCTTCCCAAAATACCTGACGGCGCGACGTTTGCTATTTTTAGAAACCTAGATTAGTTTGGTCAGTGAAGCATATCATTGCTCGATAATGAAATAAAAGGTTTTTGGCTTCGTAGATCTCTAGCATTCCTTAATTATATTATAAGGACGAAAATATTTAAAAAGGTTTTTAATCATTGTTAAATTGAACTGTTTATTTATGCATATTATTATGTGCTAGATCGAATGTGTGGTTTTCAGGAAATAATCTATAGTTTTACTTATTTACATCAATCACAAAAGGACCTAATCGCTATTTTTGATGTTTTTTTTTTATAAAGGCAACTATTTCAAATCACATTTAGTTAAATAGGTTTTTTGAAACCCTTGAAATACTTCTATCATGTATCGATATTGGCCTTGGCGTTTATTACCTACTTGGAATTAATGCAGTATCATGTAGTGGATACTACTACTACTACTACTAGTGGTAGTACTTTTAGTTAATACACTTACCCGCTTCCGAATACCAAATCTCGAACGACAAGATCGCCTGTCATGTAGTATGTCGATAATTTAATCATTATTTTAACGAACGACTTTTGTCTGTAACTGTACTAAGTACAACAATTTATATTCTCAAAGAAATCAATGCGTCAGAGTTAAATAGGCGACATTCTGGCCGCATACCTACTTGGTTCGGTTGAAGACCTTGGTTGCGGGCAACCACTGACCTTTTGTGAGCACTTGCCAGCAACGTGTCTCTTATTACTAAGCGTACATAGATCTACATTAATGAATTGGAGCAAATATTGAATTGCTTATAGTCTTCCATTGAAATATATAAATAAAGATAGAGTCGTTAGCAAGCAGCTATCGCATTTAAATCAATAGTCGTACAACTAACGTCAAGACTTGCCCTATCATTCCTTACGCAAAACCCGGTCAGGCAATTCTCAATAAACCTTGAATCAAGAGAATCCTATTCCAAACTAAAACGAAATCCTAAACTCAGATGAAGGCAAACGGCTCAAGTACTAGTTATAACAGCAGATTACATCTTAATCCAAGTCAGTATTTATTGATCCAGTCTAGTACATATTGAGATATTTTCAAACAGCTTATGGCTTCTTTAATATTGTCAATATAAGACTTGACAGATGACAGGTAACTATGAGAGCTAAATGACCTTAAAAACATACAAAATAATCCTAAAAAAATATTTTATTTAAATTTGTATCTCTCTTTTTTCACGGCCTATCCTCAGTATTAAGAATACCCGGTCCTTTGAAAGGCTTACGTGGGGACACAGGTCCAACACGCAGTGGCCTTGTTGAGAACTTTACTCTAAACTGGGATGGGGCATCTACTAGGGCCCATCCACCTCTGCTCTATGGAAGAACAGACATGAATGGTCCAAAGTAGATACAGAGCTATTGTAAATTATGAATGGAAAGTAAAAATTTAGGCTATGTGTAGGTAGATGTTAGTGGATTGGTTATTAGAACTAAATCGGAAAACTATGGCACCTGCCTTCTAACACATATAAATGCAATCAAATAGGCAGGTGGTGACTCGCCAGCTCACCAGATGGGCCCCCCAACATAACCGCCACGATAGGCAGCAGGAGGCAACACCAGTGCGAGCGGCTAGGGGTGTCGAGCGGTGCGGCCCCGATTTCGCCATCGCGGGTCACAGTAGCGGACCCGGAGCGGGTTTCCTCGCTATTACGCCATTAGACACTTCCACCCCCGAGCATATAGCTCTAGCGACCCCTCTCTAGCCAGCCAGTTAAGGCAAGAAAGAGCTGGGAGCCCTCCTAAGAAGTGACTCCCTGGAGCACTCAGGTCCGTTGTGTCGCTACTCACAAACAGCTCGCCACAAGCTGCCCTCCGGATGTATGCTCCTACATAGACCTTAAGATACATTTTTTATTTATATCTCAAAGTTGGAAAAAGCAAAGTTAATATGCCCTCAGGTATTGCGTTATTCTCATGATGAGGTAATGGCATCCCCGAGGGGTTTATTTAAATTATTATTAATATTTCCGAGACGCAAACAACCCGATACTTGTGATATAAGTTCAATCTATCCCTCATAAATTCTATCATCATTAGTTTAGTTATTTAGCTATTGATTGGTGATAGACTAATGGCCGAAAACTGACAAGCCAATCAGTTTTAAGACGCCGTTAAATCACATGCTGTCTCTGTTTTTTTAAGGTGCAAAGTAGTGGCAGATACATATTTAAGAACGTCTTAAAGTTGAGTTGCGTTTCAATTTTCGGGGGAGAGTCTCGCATTGCAAACCTTACTATTTTAAGAAACATCTTTTCATCATCCCATGTATAATATCGGACATGTTTGTTGCATCTTGGGTTCAAATCGTATGGGGATGGGATCAACATGGTAACTCAATAAAATGTTATTTGAATACGCTGTAACAGGTATATTGTATTACCACGTATCACCGCCAAGAGGGCATTCATATCTAAAAAACAAATGCCGCCTATAAACACAAGTACACTTACCTTCTTTTTTACATTCTATGCCCAAACCGGTTTGATCCAGTTTCTCTCAGCAATTTTCACTATATTGTTCCCCGTATTACTCTCTAGTCCTTTTACTAAAGAAATATTTGTGAGCTGTACAAATATTTGTTTTTAAGTTAAGCTCTACGATACTACAGTGTAACAGTTTACAAGAAAAACTTAGTAACGAAAGAACTATTTATTCGTACAATATAAATTATGTTGATAAAAAATTGTAGATTATAATGTATTGAAGTAAGCACATTACCTTAGAGTAATCATAGACAAACATAGAGCGTGCGCATCGCTAGTACCCAGTATGGCAAGCGTAAGCACATTTTAAGCTGATTGTACGACAGAAGTTTATGGAGAAATATCGACGGTGCCGATATTATTAGAGTAATATTAGGTTTTGAGATAGTTTTAATAAAACGGTACGCTCTGTTTTGACACAAATTTTACGATTTTACATGTTCATACTAGAGCCAACAATTCATACCCGAGCGCGCTCTATGGTTTACTTATATATTTCTCTAAGCACATTACGCAAATATGTAAAAAGAAAATTACAGTATAAATTAATCCATTCTTTCCGTCTTCAATATTAAAATGAAAGATATTTTTGGATTAGCAAATCGTAGTGTATGTGATAAGTGTATGTAATCAAACTTTACTTTGACTGCTTGACAAATTTACTAGTTTTTATGATTCAACAACTTTTACGTTTAAAGTTCTCTATTGCCACGAAATAATGTCAACGTCCAGCATGAATACCGTAATTTTGATTAAAATCAGTAGTCACCATCTTAGACGGCAGACTGGAATATATAAACTCAAGTCACATTGCACCAGTTACATAAGCTTAGTCATTACTTAAGCAGACAAGGTCGCTAGTATAGATAATGTTGCCTCCAACTTGCATTTTACTTGAAGGTTAATTTAAAAAGAAAGAGCATTATTTTAACATTTTTAATAATTATAAATAACCTTCTAATCTTTTATTTAAATAAATTATTTATGTATTAAACGGATTTTGTCTGTGCCTACAGTATTTGGTAAATTAATAGAACCAAATCGCATTATTCATTGGGAGAAATAGCTCGCGTTCAGGTCGATATTAAAAAAGGCAAACCTTAAAAACAGGAAAACAATTGAAAGTAGAATTTATGTATGTTTATTATTATTTTTAAAGTTTTTTTTTTTCTCTTTGTATTTCACTTTTAATTATAGTACACGGAGCAGTGGATTATTAAAATATTTGACGGTGACACTCATAAAAGGCAATACACAACTATGTAGATACGGTGGACCGCAAGTCAGTAAAAAAACAAGAAATCACAAAAGTAGACTTTATTGCCTTAAAATAAAGTTGCTTTTAGTATCAACGTTAAACCAGAGATGTGTAGTAGACCCACTTTAGACAGTATGACATTATGATGACAAGGTAGATTTTTGCACGCATTTATTAACTAAAGCCATTTAACTATCTTGACTCTTAAGAAATTGTTCTACATGCGATGTTGCTTGTAGGTCATTTGAATTACCATTATTTCTTAATATTCTTAGTGTGGATTGTTAAATTTTAACTAAAATATTATGTTTTTAAATATATATATTTTTCATATTATATATCGCCCAGACGTAAACAAAAAAAAATATTAGTCACGTGCGTATATCGTGCAAAATAAAAATATTTACGTATCATATCTTGCATGTTAAATGAAGGTTACATTCAAAATGAACTAACTAATTACTTACTGGCACAAAAAATATTTTATTATAAATTATAACAAATAAATAAAAGTAAGTATTTAAAGCACTTTTGGTATGGAATCAGAGACAACGAATATCGCACAAACACCCAGACCCGACGCAATGTAGAAAAATGTTTTTTGTACATTGACCCGTCCGGAGATCGAACCCAGGACCTCAGATTAAAAACCGATGAGTACGCCACTCGACCATGAAGTTCAAAGTCAAGTCAAAGTTTAGTTATTTATACATTTTCCGCTTTATTCTTTCTACTTTACTATCTAACTATCACGTCACACAACTGTGGACTAACTCGTCAATATGAAATAAAATGAGTTTGTGGGATCCCTTATGATTTTACCCAGGGACAAAACAAAAACATTGTGATTGTGAAAAGAACATTTACAATACCTAATTATAAAATAGTAATCAAGTTACAGCCGGCAGTATAATCGTTTAAACAATAATATATATCAATCTTAATGGTGATTGATTACAATTAATTTGATACTATTTTTAAACATAATGTTTTGTGCATGTAAAGATATACTATAAATAATATTGACATCACGATTTTCGGTACCGGCTGGAATTTAATAAGTTTTAAAAGTATGAAAATAAATTATCATGGCTTAAAACTTACTGGAAGCCTGCGTAATTGCGACTATTATAATAAAAGATGTGGCCTCTTATTTATTTAAAATATTCAACAATATAAGGATATTATTAATAAAAAGATACCGTTACACTTTGAACGCCAAATTGTGGGTAAACAACCACACTTGATTGGCACAACATAATTATGACCAACACAGCGCTTCAAGCATTCAAAGCGTTCATAAGAACATATAGGTGATTGATTGAGATTATCCCCGATAAAGACCATGGAAGAAGCACCATAGGTTTTTAAGTCATCAAAGCGGCAATAGCCTAATGGTCAGGGTGACCGCCTTGTGATTGAGAGGTCGCAGGTTCGATCCCCACCCATTACACTATTGACGTGAACCCACTCCAGATACAAGCATATTTAGCTTAGTTGGAGGGGTTAACAAGATTGCTAGTAATGTGAATTCAACCCACATTGCAGTAGTAACCTTTAAAAAAAAAAAAAAAGTCGGGAAGTATCATAGTCTTAGAGTAATCATAGACAAACTTAGAGCGTGCGCATCGCTAGTAGCCCCTTATACCAAACGTAACCACATTTTTAGCTAAATGTGCTCGTTTAATGATTTATGTGATTTTCTGTGCGAAAATAAATAGGTTTCGATATCATCGGGGTAATATTAGGTTCTGAGATAGTTTTAATAAAACGTTGCGCTCTGTTTTGATACTAATTTTACGATTTTACTTGATCATACTAGTGCCAATAGTTCATACTCGATAGGTGCATTCTATAGTTTACTTATTTATTCCTCTAAAGGCATAGCCCTCTCTAGTCCCCAAGAAGAAGTCCATAAGAATTTCCTAGGAGGTCAATAAAACAAGGATCCTTTATTATTGGGGAAGGTTGCAGTTCGGATCGCTTCGAAGCACGTAAAGCCGGCGGTCCGGCTCCTGATATCTCTCCGGCCGTGTCGAATTGCCGTAAGAGTTCAACCGTGTTGACGTGCAGATAGCTAATCTCTGTTGATACAAGCTGATGTGACCGAAATTCGGTCAGAAGGACATTATTTCTATTATTTACTACTAAAAATAGACGCGAAACAGCCATTTCTCCTACATATTGAGTAACAATCAATTTTTAAAAAAAAAATCGATTGTGTTACAGATAGGTATGTAATCTATATGAAACATCAATTATAAGCGTAACAAATTGTATTATTTTATCTTCAATCAATGGTCATTGCATGGTACGAGTGCCCCAAATACCATACCGTCTTATATAATGCAAGTTCAATTGCGTATTTAATTCATGGTTTTACGCTTGCTTTCTCTAGTGGTGTCAGCAGAACGTAATTAATTAATGTTATGCGTGGTTGTATTAAGAAGGTTTTACTTTAAAGTACAAATAATAGATTAATGAATGATGATCATCCCCTATGGTAAATAATATTTATTACTTTTTTCATCTTTGATTTAACTAAAACATTTTTTTATTATTGATTACGCAATAACGCTTGTGAAGCGATTACTTTTAATTAAATACAATACATAGAAAGGAATAGTAGAAAATATTTTTTTAAACCATAGGCAGGACTCGATCCCGCGACTACTTTGTAGCTTAGTTGGTAAAGCGACCTGGTTTCAGAAGTCGCTGGTTCGAATACAGCCTGTGGTTTCATTTTTTCTTTTCTAGTATTCTTATTTCATTACTAAAACATATCATTGGATATAATATATCTTTTTTTTGTATTTTTTTACTTATTCACGGTTAATAAGACTCATTCGGTATAGACAGAGCTCTTGATTATGGCTTTCTTTTTTAATTTTGTTTATTTCATAACTAAGCATCCTGTATTAAGTTGTATCACGAGTATATTTGCAATAACTATTTAAAACCACACATTTATGGTCTAATCTTTAACGGAAATTACAAGATCTATCATCCGTAGCATAACGTAACGTTATTTTTTTTTACATATATATTTTTTTATCTATATGTCTATAATTAAATAAATTGTATAAATAGAATACTTTTTATGTACATATTAAAATATCTTAACCACGAAGAACAAAATAAGAACAGAATCGTGTCCTAAAAAACCATGCGCCCTTGACAGGTCACTACGTAATTCACTAAATATTCAGGTTAAATGTAATAGGCATATACAAATGTAGGTAATGCGCTAACTAGAGAATTATAATCACAATAACAAAGAACTATAAAAAATATAATATTTACCAACACGACAGACTTACGTAAGAAACGCTTGTGAGAACTGCAATAGATTCAGTGTGTACTAATACAAAACAAAAGAATTAACAGTGAGTGATAAAAAGGTATGGAGGAAATTGCAAAAGTAATGCTCTATTTAAAGCTAAGATGTGTTATGAGCTGTCCACTATCCTCTGTGTGTGTTATCCTACATCGATTACTACATAACTGCCGCTTCGTTGCTAAATAGCTGTACCTACTTTAATTTAAAAGGTTGTCTGTCCGTTTTTTTTTCGGCAAAACGGCTTAACCGACTTAGGTCTAATTTTAAAGAAATGAAGAGTAGGTTGCATTTTGTACTACTAATTACATACGAATTTATCCGTAGAACATTAGTTACTTAAACAAAATAAACATTGCAATTTGTTTATGCATAAACATATTGTGTACGTAAGTCTGTTTATAAACATAGAAGCAAACAATTCATGGACTATCGTGACAATTAGTAAATGTACAGACAATTTCGTAGTCAGACAATAGGCGCAATTGAAATACTTGTTCTGGGCGTTGAATATGGCTGTGCATAACTTTGCCTTTAAAATCCCCATATCGATATATTATAAAAACGTATAACAATTAAACTTGTATAAGAAACTATGAGTTTTATTAAACGAAAAATACATCATTTATTTACTATTAATTGTAATTATCGTGTCGTCTCAAATCGAATAAATCCTACTCCGTTACTAGACGAGGTCTGGGATACCTCGTAATATTGTAAGCATGTATATTTGACGGTAAATCAGAATTTAATTTTATCCGTACGTACATTTATTAATTACTCAATAACATTTATGTATTAATTGGGTCGACCACAAGCGCACACTAGCTCTCGAGACAATACGACCACTGGATACGCTAATTGTCACGGATCGGCAATTTCATCTACAACTTGAAATTAAAATTTATTACGATATTTCAAAACTATATTCCCCAATTCACACAACCATTTGATGATGTCAGTTAAAAGTTATTTCCTAAAGACTAAAACTCAACGATTGATATAATTATTTTAAAAGTTTCGTTAAAATTGCCGGCCCACTCGTCGAGTGACATTTACACAGGGCCGATCCTATTCCGACGGACGACACCTGCTCTCTTCACCTTAATGTCACTTCCCTGATATGTGCCATACATCCGAGCCAGGCTGTTTGCATGAATAAGATTTTCGCGGTCGCACCCGCGAGCCCTTCCAATACACGTCAAGGCCTCTACTCGCCGTATATATTAAGTTCACCCGCCCGCAACGACACACTTTGTTACTTTCACGCGAGCAGTGCACATTTTGAACGGTCAAAATGTACAGGCTCTTTATCTTTACTATTGTGATCGCAGTCGCGACGTGTCAGCAGCAAGAAGGGGGAAGACGCGTTCCCAAATATGCAGGAGACCCGAAAACAGCAGCCATCGTGCAGGAGGCGCGGTACCTCAGCGGCAACGGAGCCTTCGGTTCCGCGTACCAGCAGGAGGACGGCATCAACTTCAAAGAGGAAACCGACGCCGAAGGCAACAGGAAGGGCAGCTACTCATACATCGACCCTAGCGGCCAGAGAAAAACTGTGAACTACATCGCGGGAAAGAACGGATTCCAGGCTGTCGGTGACCACATCCCGACCGCGCCCCAAGCCGCCGCACCCACACCTGGATACACCCCGGACCCCCGCTACAACTCCCCGGATTACAAATCTCAACAGTACAGTGCACCTCAGCAGTACACCGCGCCCCAGCCCGCCCGTAACTACGGTGGCAAGCCCAACGAGGATGACGGTCAATACTACCCAGAGTTGTACGAAAAAGAGAACTATGTGGCTCCCCAGCAGCAGTACCAACCTCAACCTCAGTACCAGGCCCAGCCACAGCCGCAGTACAAGGCCCAGCCGCAGCCACAGTACCAGCCCGAGCCGCAGTACCAGTCCAACAACATCTACCCGGGCACGCAGCAGGCGCAGTACAGCGGACTGCCGTCCTCCCAGTACTCGCAGCCCGCTCAGTACACCCAGCCCCAGTACTCGCAGCCCGCCGCCCAGCAACAGTACTACGAGCAGACGACGCCGCAGCCGACCCGCTTCTTCCCTCCCGGCAAGTTCAGCTTGAACCGAGCTCCCGACGGTTACACCTACTCATTCCACAAAGTATAAAACTAATTTGTAAAGAAAGACTACGGCGATTTGTAAATGCCGAAACACGTAAAAAGCACGCATCAATTAGCAACTCGCCGAGTCATTGAGGGGCGGTCGCTGTGTGCGTACTCGGCTGCTTCAAAAGCATTTCTTAATTGTTGTTTGCTGTGATATTGTGAGTTAATGGACAGGTATACACGTATTATGTTGTTCGTTTTTGTTACTAAGGAAGGTTTGCGGGCCGAACGCGCGTCAGTTGACAAAACTGAACTTTGTAAATATACTTAGACTTACACACTGAAACAGTTTTTCATTAAACGGCGTAAAACAACCCTAATGCTTTGTTAAACATGTTGCATGACCTATATCACTATGCAAATTAAATATTGAAATAAATATATTCATCATTCAACTTAAGTTGATCCAATAAAAATAAACAAGCAATAAAAACAAGAACCCCTTACAGACTTCCTTGTTCTCGGCATAAGCGCAGGGTGTGGGCAGCGTCCGCATTCTACCGCACTTACACAAACTACCTCAAGACTCGAACAACTAGATCACCTTACCGCTAATACAAGGATATTTCGCTACCAAACCGGTCCGGCCCTGCCACGCCTTCCTTTCCATTTACCGCCTTCATTATTAGTTCAAATGCCGACAGCTCAATAAATGCAATACAATCACGTGGGAATAGAAATAGTTCAATTAATTCTAAGTCCAAAACAAAATCAACACTAAATGGGAAACCAAACATTTGAACTGACCTACCTAGTTTATCATATGGAATAAGCATTTATGAAAAAAAATATACTTGAATAATGTTGACCAACTCATAAGCGTCCACTCGAGAGCCACTTTCCGACATATTCATTTCATATCTGCAAATTCGACAACACTAATATTTCTTATGAAATAAAGTCGAAATTCTAAACTGTGATTACATAGGTATCAATTATTGGATCTACATTGACCTAACAATTTGTGTAAAATTGGTCGAATAATTGCATTGTTTTATATCAGATATCACCACAATAGAACAACTCATGCAATCGCATGTTATTCGAAACAATTTCAACGCCATTTCGTTGTCGAAAACACAATTGACGATCAATTTGTAAAATTGACCGCGGCGGACACATTGTCTTAAATCACGAGATTGTTAAAACTACATTTATCATTGAATGCATTGTTGCTAAAACGAAAATAATGTAACTTCTGATTTGATTTATTTGCCTCAAAGACTTCACAATGTTCACGTAATTGTATCTATAATAATGTATACATTATGATCATCATTAAAATGCAAAATATGAGTTTTCATGCCAGATCTTAGCCGAATCTGTAGTTAACTATAGTCGCTATAATTTTCATAAAAAAAAATAGTTTTCGGTCGATAATTATTGCGAACGAAGTAATATACCTATCATTTAATTAGCATAAAATTCTCAAACTCTACACAGTTTAAAACTAACCATCTTATTAAATCCTTGATTTAATTTCTACGGTCTGGAAAAAATATTGCAAAAGAACTACAAGATAGCGAAGAACTCTTAGCTACTCCAGCAAACTTGTACTATTTAATTACAATGGGAAATGGAAATCTAAATGCACCAGGTAAGGAATAAAATGCAAAAGTCAATCTAGACTCGCCGGCAAAATGCGGAAACTGGGACACTCTATAAACTCATTTATTTCAACAGTAAGTGGCATAAACGGGACATCGAATAGGGACGGTATTTAACTTTGATTTGTGAATAATGCAGTTATTTTTGTTTTTTCGATGTTTGTTTTGATAATCATCGCACTTTCATGGGGCATTTGTTTTTTTTTTGGGTTTTGGGTTAAGTTATTTGCTATTGATGTTCCATAGGTTCCAATAGGTTCTCCAACCATTATAATTATCAAAATATATTTGCAAGTATCTAAGAACAATCCTTAGAAAGATCTTACTTACATGACAAATTTAAAAATATTATAACTAATAATAATCTCATTATTTTTTATAAAATATTTCTCGAATGAATATTTTGCTCAATATTTACAATTTCATTTAGACGTACGGGCTCAACTAGCATAAACATAAGGAGCATCAATATTATAATAAAAAAACAAATTAATAAAAAAAAAATTAGCAATAAAGTATAAAAAAACAAATTATCAGCATTTTTGTTCTAGAATCTCGATGATTGTTCTTTTGCTTAAAATCGAACTTCAACGAAGTCGTTCAAAAATGCGATAAAAAATATTAATATTACGGGAATATTTTCATCGAAGTTATTAACCGGAGCAAGTTTTGAATGAAACTAAAATGAAGCATGGCGTTTTTTGCTCTTAACTTAGTGAAAACATTTTTAACTGAGAATAGTTTCATCCGTGCTAAGTGAGCCGTCCGAGGAAAGTTTAATCTATGCGCGGGGCTGCACTCAAGTTCTATAACATTTAAACAATTATGAAAAAGTACCAAGAAGCGTGATTTTTTCAATTAGGTATGTTTCAACTTCTATATTGTTAAGGAAGTAGAAAAAAAGAGAGGATTCACAAATTGAACATAGCTTCTTCTATCTTTTGTCTTACTGCAAGTCTTTATTCTATGCCATTCGTATCATTAAAAATAATACATTTGCTAGTATACTCAACAATGTTCAATAGTGTCAAATAAGTAACTAAATAGCGAACAGAAAACCACACTATCTATTAAAAAGTATTACTGATAAATACTTTTATAGTGTACCACGCTCTTCGAGAATCATTATTTCACAAAGTGGACTGCAAACACCTTACCAAAACACATTCACGTCTGCACAAATCTCTGAATGAATCAGTCTTTGTCACATCCTACAAAACAATCTGGAGGCAGGATATACCGTAGGAAGGAAAAATCACGACTGACTGAATCTGCAGTTCACTTTGTATGCATTGTGCATCCCTTTCGATGCATTCGAGTGCAGATCACGACGGCCCGGCGCACACACTCCGCACCAATACGACAAACACTCGCCAATTGGCAACTCTCGCCTCGTGATTTTGTTTTACCCCGTTCGTATTGAATTTAGGAACGAAATTGAGAAAAAAAAATCTAAGTTTGCCCATTTCTGCGGGGTATTGAACTGTTAAGGATGTCGTCCCAGCTCGTATTGAATTTGGGAGGAATTCACGAGCGACGCTGAGAATTAATTGCTTTTTTGTTACGTTGTAGCTTCGTTATTTTATTTTATCGGTTGTATTCAATCTTTTCAGTAAAAATAAATGGTGCCTTCCTTAATAGTTCTTTATTTTTTATAGATTTTGTAATGTATTTTTAAAGATAATCGACCGATATTTTTTTTACATATAGAATTTAAGAATCAAATCATATTGCCCTGCTACTACTACACGCTAACAATATGAATAGGAAGTAAAAAAACCGGCCAAGTGCGAGTCGGACTCGCGCACCGAGGGTTCCGTACACACCTGTAGGTATATAAGTAAAAGTTCACCCATCACTACGATCGAGTCATAGTTATGGTATGATAATTGCAAAATGAAAAAAAAAAAAATCTGAAATATTTTTTTTTATATGATGTAACTAAAAATTTACGGTTTTCGCAATTTTTCCTTTATCTGTACTATAAGACGTTACTTCGTACCAAATTTCAAGATTCTGAGTTCACGGGAAGTACCCTGTAGGTTTTGATTCCCGTGCGAGTTTCGAAAATTTGCGGAATTTTGCGGCATAAACGGGAGTATCTTTTGATCGCGTTGACTTAGAAGTTTGATTTTTTCACAGCTCCAAGAGACCATAGACTTGAGTATTTGATATGAATTTCAGCTTGATACCTCCACGCGTTCCTGAGAAAAAAGGTCTTGACAGACAGACAGACGGACAACAAAGTGATCCTATAAGGGTTCCGTTTTTACCTTTTGAGGTACGGAACCCTAAAAAACGTTAATCACAAACGAATTCCTAGAAAAACAATGGAGCCGAAAAGAATTCTGTACGTTTACTGACATTTCATTACCCACTCACTCCCCGAGTACAGTCACGATACCTCTTAGAGCAATATCGCCGAAATCAAATTATAGCTACATTGCAATAAAGATAGAGCTACTATCGTTAAACGAAATACCACAAAAAATAATGTAGAAGGTTAAATGTATCGATCGAGTCATATCAAACACAATTACAAAAGTATTTTATTCTTCACAGTAGGAAGATTTTTTAAGTCTGAGTATTTTTTTATTTGTTCGTATGCACTTAAAGGAATATATAATCTGATATAAGATCTATATACACTTCCTTTAATACATACGGATGTAATAAATAAGTAAATGATCATAATGACAATAAAAACCACAATCATTAAAAAAACAGTACCTACTTTTAAAAGTTTTGACAGTACCCGGGAAATTGATTAACGGGATATTGATGACATTTGAACCATAGATACCTGTTTTATATTTTATAGTCTAGATAAAGAAAAAAGACAATACAGGAGAAATACTGGCAACAACAGTAAATAGTTTCATTACTTTTCTATATATTTTTTTCTATGATACAAAACAAAAGAGTATCTTACATCATTACTAAAACCTTCTGTAAGTACTTACATCTTGGTAATAAGGAGTCGGTATCGTGTATCCAGGTCCATGCAAGTATCCCCGTCCGACACCGTCCCGTGGGACTGCCCGGGTAAGGAGCGGTTTTCCACGGGAATAATAATGCAGGATGCCAGACAAGATCGATAAAATGTTATTCCTTTATGTTGAGGGTAGTAATCAATTTTGTTGATTAGAAGCTTATGGTTCAGTTGTATGTGAAAATACATAATGTTAAATATGATCACGAAAAATTTAATAAATAATTGGATTTTTTTCAGACATACTCAAAAAGCGGGTAACACGTAAAACAGTATAAATAACAATATTTTGGTCTATGGCAACAAAACGTGAAAAGAAAATAATATAATGGTGCGTTAAACCAATAGTCGCAGGTTTGAGTCCTGCCTGAGGTTTCAATTTCTTCTTTCTTTATATACATATATATAAAATACCTACAAATCAACACCTGTTTTCATTCAGTACAATTGCTCAATGAACGCGTTAAAAACTAAACTCTACACGAGCACACAACCGAGTTTTTTGCTGCAAACAAATGTATGCAAATTGGGAACGCCAATAAAGTCTGTTTTGGAGTAACTGCGACTGTTAGTCATCATGGGACGAACAAGTTTATTCCCGAAGCCTACTCGTTACACAGCCGTCATTTAGCCAATAATAGATGACAATCGCGTAAACTAGCTCAACGTCATATTTCGCAGTTAGTACGCTTGAACTTTAAAGTCCCTCTCACAATATGATGAATCTTTGAAATTCGTACGTAAAGATAAAGATAATTGTTAAAACATAACCTTAAATAATGAATGCACATAATCATAGTCTTACAATAGCAGTTATTATTTTCTGTGCTTAATTTAGTTTGCGTTCTTTACAATAAACTAAGCTCCTTACCTCAAAAGGAAAAAACTAACCCTATAGGATCAGTTTGATGTCCGTCTGTATATCAAGAATTTCTTCTCAGGAACGCGTGGCATTTGGTCTACGGAAACTTGACCCAAAACAAAACAAGTATCTAGATTGATGCTAGGTCTAGCGACACAAATAATCCTTTATTATAAGCCAAATTGAAAATTTGTAGATTTGTAACATAAAAAGAAAATGCGATTACAAACTTATATTTACAGTTGGAAATTTGATAGTATCGTGATCAATTTGTATAAGAGTGCATTTTTTCAACTGCACAGTTAAATTTGTTTCTGTAGATTTAACCGTGATGATCAGCTTTGTACGGAACCTTTGGTGTTCGAGTCAGATTCGCACTTACCGGTTTTTTATTTAAGTATGTATTTTATATAATAGAACAGGTATGTGAGTAGCAGCCACCCCTACAAAGCTTTGGAAAGGCTGTTCAGAAGAAGATATTGTATGGATTTTGTATAAAAATGTTCCCGTTATAATGTTTTAGATACATGACTAAAGGTATATAGTACCTAAACAAATTATTGTACAATAATTGTTAACTCTGATTTCAATACTTGTCATTCCAATTAAAACTTTTACATGCCCGAGGCAGAGCCGCGTAACAGTAAAAGCGTATACTACATTGAAAATGCCTGCTCAATTATATATTATATTTTAACGTAATAAAGTTACACGTATGTAATTGTCTTCTGAGATATAATTATTATTCTCATAGTGCGATTCATTTTTGTTTTTTTACTTTTCTTTATTACACAGAGTCTGCATTTTCGAGAAATATCATATTAAGATTGTTTACTACGCATCAGTTGTATCACTTTTTCATCGATATCGTTTAATTTCATATAGAAAAAAGGTTATTTCACGATTTTAGTGGTTACCACTATCGTCGCGAAAGTTACTCTGTCTGTCTCTCTGTTACGCTTTCACGTCTAAACCGCTACCGTCTAATTTTGATGAAACTTGGTATGGGGTTAGCTTGGACCCCAAGAAAGAACATAGGCTACTTTTTGCCGTGATAAACGATACCCATGCGGGATAAGCAGCGGGCGTAAGCTAGTATTATTTATTAATTACTAATCTCTCATATCTACTTAAAACTATTTATTAAGTTAAAAAATATGTGATTAGTAATAACATAATACAGTGCAACCTTGATATTACGAAACTGAAGGGACCTAGAAAATAATTCGTTATATCAAGTAATTTGTTACAATGAGGTTCGTTATACAGAGGTTAGGTTGGTCTACGATTCGTGTTAACATGGTGAATAACAAGAATACAAAAAATTTAACCTGTCGAGACACGAATTATTGTGAAATTGAATGTAGATAACTGATAAATAAAATGAAAAATTCGTTAAAGAGAGGTAAATAATACTTTCTATTTATATTTTGCAATTATTGGCAATTCGTTATAAATAAATAAATGTGGACAACATCACATACATTGCTCTGAACCCAAAGTAAGTAGCTAAAGCACTTGTGTTATGGAATTCAGAGACAACGAAGGTACCACAAACACCCAGACCCGAGACAATGTAGAAAAGTGCTTTTCTACAGTGACCCTGCCGGGGATCGAACCCGGGACCTCAGAGCTGGCGACACCTTGAAATCGGTATGTACGCCACTTGACCACGGAGGTCGTCATCATTATAAAAAAAATTTTTGACAAAATATGTATTCGTCATGTAAAGGAAATCGTTAATTTTAGTATCGTTATATTAACTTTAATATGACGAACAAACTGTAATATGAATTGAAAATAAATTCTTGTTTGTATTAAGTTTACTTAGAGTTGCAAACTGTTGTTACAGCACTATACTAATAGTTTCTCAAGCACTTCTGCAACAATTTCAAAAACTCGTGAAAGAACCTCAACTTCTATTCTACAATCGTACAGTAAAATACTGGTGCACATTATTGAAGCGAAAACAGTTCGTAATCGTTTAGCAGTCGTTATGTGGAAGTCAAGTTTAGTGGCCATAAACGCCTGGCCCGTAAAAGGGAGCCTTTCCTCAGAACATAACTGTCTAACTTCATTACTGACGCACTACAGCTGGCAAGATGTTTACGCTCTTTTAAATTGTTTTGTAAACATCAAAGATGTAACCGTTAATATGGCTAAAACAAATGAAGATTGCGTAATAAAACAAATTTTGCAAAATGATGACTTAATTTATTTTTATTCTTATCAAATTATATTATTTTATTCACGAGTATTTCTGAAACAATTTAAAACCTTCTTGCAAAAAGCGTATTCAAAACTACCATAATGTTATTACGAAAAAGATCATTTAAAATACGAAAGGAAGAATAAAACTTAGATCGGTTCAAAGTAGTTATGTCTTTTAGAATAGCGCTTTTCAAAGAATATTACATCCCACCAAAAACATTTTCATGTAAAATGTTGCCAAGACGAGCCCATATGACTCGCACTGTCAAAAAGTTATCAGATCTCATGTAGAGCCAAGCTTCTAACACTACACGCCCTAACTCTACAAGGCCTAACTTCACAAACTCTACACCTTAGTCAAAATATGTGGCTTGGCCATTTCGCTACATTCACATCGGCGTAAGGTGAAAAATTAATTCACTGTTCATTACTTTTGTGTTATACAATAGTTCTTGTAGTAACGAACGGCCGGGTCGTGAACGTTAACCTTTTATTTTTGTTAATGTCGTGATACAGTGTATGTATAATATCTCAACTATAATAAATGTAAACTTGTGAATATTCCATTATTTGTCATTATGATATTAAAATTACAGACAGTTCTTAAATTGTCAATAGATAAGTGAACAGTATGCGCGGAATAACGTGATTATTGTTATGAAAACTTCAGTGTTATATTTCATTCAACGCAAACAGGTATATTTACAAGATAAAATCAACGGCCTTAATAAAATATAGAGCACACAATAGGTAAATTCGTACACACCTGGCATCTACATCATTGAGATAAGCATCGCTGAGCAAACTTAGCTTACAAGCGGTCAGTGGGACGTTTTTATTGAGGGTTGTTTGAGCGCCGCTCACGGCCCGGATATAAATCCTACCCGGACGTGCCTCACACGAAAAATTAACTTCCAGCTAGGTCCCGTTTTTATAGCTGGCCAATAATGCAATTTAGTGTTCATTCCTGTTTGAACGTGCGAACGCTTGTAGTTCCATGGTTTGGGTATATAACCGTTGTGGTGTTTTATTTCCAGTTGTGTTTTGTCATGTGATCGAATGTCCAGATTTTGCAGTTGGTTTAAACACAGACCTACTAATGTCATTATTTTAAAGGTATATAAAATATTTAGCAGTCGAACCGTCGGTGATAGGAAATATTTCAAATAACTTGGCTTTATTAAACATAGCCAGCGCTAAGCACGTTTGTTTTGACTATAAAATTAGATTTTTTAAATAAAATACCTTTTACGGTTTGGACTTAAACTACTGTCGAACCACTATAAATTAATATTGTATACTAGCTGTCCCCCGCGACTTTGTTCGCGTGTTTTAGTTTCAACGGTTTTTCATTTTTGCAATATTTTTCATTTATGCTCCGCTCCTATTGGTCGTAGCGTGATGTTATATAGCCTATACCCTTCCTCAATAAACGGACTATCCAATACAAAAATAATTTTTCAATTCGAACCAGTAGTTCCTGAGATTAGCGCGTTCAAACAAACAAATAAACAAACAAACAAACAAACTTCAGCTTTATAATATTAGTATAGATTAAACTTACGATACGGTATAAAACTCATGTGGTACACCGAACTAATTACTTGAATGTGAGTCATTTTATAACGATGTGCCGCGCAGATTGCATTACTTCGTAAATAATAGTGTAATATACCTACTTCAAAATTAAATTATATGCTGCGAAAAATTATGCGCTATTTCTGTATTTTGAAATCGACACAAAACGCATTGAGCCAGTCTTTTTAATCTAAAATAAAGATAGCATACATCTATGTCACGGTTAAAACAATGCAAAATTCATTAATATATTAATTACTAAAATATAAGTATGATAAATAAACTCAAAATGTATTTATTACTTAAATTAAATTAAATTATTTTAAAATAATTAGATATTATTTAAATATTTCTTGAATCATTTTATCATTATTATAAATTGTATTTTATTATTACCTACAAAAATATAATAGGTGTAAGTACCTACCTAATATATCAGTAGGACTAAAAATGAATTAAAAATACTTTAATAATATTTTAAAACATTTTTTTAAATTGCTTTGAGCAGTTACTGGAGACCTACCGTCTACAGGTACTGATACTGGTACTGGTTCTGATACTAAACTTATTGTCTTTTGTTTCCTAGTTATTGCTCATAACAGCGGATTCTGCCGCTTTACCGTAACACGTTAGTCACACGGCCTAAGGTGAGCCTACAGCAATTACATTTCGGTTTGAGCTTAGACCGTGAGAGAATAATTGTGTGAGAGACGTAAACAATCGTAATCCTTGCATACTAACCTCGCCAACATAGATTTTTCCTGGTTCACAATGAGGGCTACCGTTTACACGGTCGCACGAAATGTCCGAAATGTCAAATTAATTATCATAGTTCCTTGGCAGACTTTGATATCAGACGCGACAGTTGCACCAACTGGTGAGCGCAGAATAAAGGTAGACCTTAATAGAACTCTACTTACCTATCAACAAAAATACGAACTTTAGAAATTGTGTGGATGTTTTTTTGTTTTTGCAATCTTTTGATTCCTTTTTTGGGATCTTTGGGCCGTTCAGACTAAATACCAACATAGGCCAGGTCATGTAAATTGGGTCACCAGTCTGTATTATGAGCTGCTATGCCAAACTTTGTTCAGAGTTCTCGCCACATCAAAGAGGATGCTCGTCATTGTATTGTTTGAGTACTAGCAGAGATATACGAAACGACGGTTTAAATTCTGCTTAGATTCCATTGGTATTGACGACATTATAGGTAACTATTCATTTAAAGACAAAGTCACCAAACTTCGTCTTCAAAGGCAACCAAGGGATTGATAAATCTACATTCACCGCTTTAACATTTAAATAAAAGTAGGTATGAATGGAAAATAAATATCACATTTCCTTATGACAATCTACAAACAAATCGACTTAAGTATAATAATGATTACAATCAAATCCGTATTAACAACAATACAACATATCAATTTAAATTTTCATATCTTGTGTTTTCCCAAAAAACGTCACAACAATATCGCTTTATAGAAAAACCACTTTGCTACGAATTTAAGGGAAGCCGACAACAAGCGACTTTATGTAATAGCTTTATTCCACATTAAATTTATATTGTAGGTCATGAAGTACGGTACGTCGGCGACAGGTAAACGAGGACACCCCGCGATCCCTTACATATCCGGGAGCCGGGTAAGTCGGAGAACAGGGAAATTAGCGCGCCATCCGGAGATACCGACTCTCGAACCGGATAACATTTTTTGTTATGTTTCCTTTTTACAAGTGAGAATGTTTACGGCTGTGTTAATGCATGTTATCGCGCTCTTTTGTTTTATGACCGGTGACACAATCTGAGTATATGTAGTGCTGTAACAAGTAATGTCTTAAACATTTTGTCATGACAAAAAAAGGACTTGAAATGTTAGAGAAAGTTATACAGAATTGCAAGTGTGATAGAAGAGAGATTACAATGCATAAAAATGGAAATAACTTTATACGTGAAAAACACATTAATAAAGACAATTCTACAACTTCTAACTAAATATTACAGGACCCGGTAAGCGAGAAAAAAATGAGATAAAAGTACGTAACAAGAATAAAACTCTTACAATAAGATAAAACCAAATCGCAACCAAATTGCAACAAATATAGCCAACAATAAGAAAACACAACACCCCAGTGGCCAAGCCGTAAGTACTACATAACTGGCTTCTAAGTTTATATTTAACTTTACGCAGTACACGTACACGTTGGTTTAAATAAAGTGCACCGTTTGTTTGCTTTGGGAGATTATTTCCTTGCACACACAGTATAACATTACCACGACACACATTGTTTAATGCCCCCTGGAATTACCTACAGTCCCGCTTTCATTTTACTTTCTTAGGCGACGCATTGCATGCCTCGGATGGCCAACTAAGAAAATTGGATTACGCTCTGAGACTGGATAAAACTCCAATTAAAACAAGGAGCCATTGCATAAAAACAAACGTTTTCGATATAATTATTAATTGTTAGTTTATGCATGAAAATGAGATGAAGAGATTTGAGTTGACGGAAATGCAACCGTATTTCCTTAAAAACTGTTAGTTTGACATTTATGTTGCAAATACAAAAACGACCTCATTTTGCTGTTAGCAAAATGTTATCGAAGGCTTCCGTAATCCATTTACCTAGGAACACCAATAAGTACCTAAGAAATAGATATCGGCAAGGAACGTCCGACGTATAACTGGCACTAAGCCAGCGATCGTAAGAACATCAGGGCATCGAAGTTAGCTCAACGGGGGTGCCATATGTGATATCATTTAGTCGGCCGAACGGTAGGTTTTCCACATTAATTTGTTTGTACCAACGTCTCACTGCACCTTCTGTTTACTACTTTAATTGCTTTAGCCATTAATCCCCGTCGTTTGGGCCGCGCTCAGGCACGGAATGTGGGTAATACGCGATAACATGGAAAATATAACGACAATAAATCATTGGCCCGGTCATAAGCGCTTCGTTAAGCGAGTACCAGAGGCTTTTCGTAATTTTAAATTGGAAACTTGCGATGTGGGGTTAAACTAACAAGTCATTAGGTGTTAGGTACCTACTGCTTAAGGCAACTCAGCTCCAGTGATTCGTATTAAATTATCGTCGGATCTCCTTTTATTATCTTGGAAAATACCAAAATTTTATCTACCGTGTTTTAGTTTTATTTATCTAAAATATCGAATTATTGTAATTGAAAGAAAAAGTATATTATGTAGGCAAGCCTGACGACATGAGTCAGCTGAGCGGAAGGATTACACATTACTTTACTTGTTGGCAACGCGACGACATAGCAACCGATTACGAGGCAGTCGTTTACTAAACCTATTGCTGTATAAGTACTATGGAATGGTAATAGCAACGAAGAAATGGATGCTTTCCACTTGGACAACTTTGCAGACACACACTTTTATTAAGGGACGCGACTTGATCTTTCTCCATACAAACGTGGGTTTTTGTTTTTTTTTTCATACCGTAACCACTTAAAGAAATATGTCCCTCCAAAAATGACTGTTTTTACCGCCCTGTTCCGATGACTTTGATAGGATTTAATAAAAAGAAAATGATAGAAGCATAGATATACCTTTCTACTTTAAATAAAAATATTTTTATCAGTCCAGTTTTAGAGAAGAAAACAGAGGAATACGAAACGTCTTTCGGTCAAAAGATTTGCTAGAATTGCCCCGTACGCACTTTACGGTTGAAGGTCGGAGGTGTGCGACGGCAATATATTCTTTAAACTTATTTTTTAAACCTATTCATTTTACACCAAATTCATCGGGAGTACTGTCCCCTCTTAAGGTGCACAGACATTCAAATTTCAGGAAGAAGTATGGCATCTACGTTTCTTTGTAAAATGTTATATAAAACTAGATACAAATATGTATAATAAAGGTAGCTAAATCCGACCCTGTTTACGGGGTCAGCTGTCGCATTCACAGTGTTTTTGCACCTTCGGACATGCCCCTGCCTTACCCCTCCCGTCGCTAAATTGTTTTCTTGTGGTATTTCGGTATTGCACCATTTGTGCTAACGACTATAAATACTGTCTGCGTTTCAGACGAGATATAAACGATTTTTGTTCGGAGAATTCTTTTCATTAACTTTTAATTATACTTTTTAACACGTTTATTCTAAGCTATAAGGTAAAGGGAGATTAAAAAATTACACATAAATCAATTTATTGTCCCAGATAGGAAACCAGAGCAAAAGTCTAGAGAGCCCAAATGGTATAACGATAAAACATGCAAATTTCTGTATGTACCTACCTATTATCTGAATGCAATACTCATGTTTACCGTTCGTTTTATTACTTCATGTTTCTTTTTTTCTTTTCGTGTCAAAAGACCGTCAAACTCTTTCCAACCAAAAAGTGACTAATTAAAACTTCGCTTGGTTCATAAGAAAAGAAATACAATACGCATCCAGCGTACAAAACATAAAATAAAACAGAGCCAAAACTTAAACTGAAGCACCAGGACTACGGAGACGATTACGTATTTCATAGAAATATTTTCGTTGCGCGACCACGCGGTGCAATTAAAGTTTTTGCGCACTCCACGGGGAAGTGCATCCGTGGCACGTCCTGGAGTTATGAGGCGATCGTGACTCCGAACCGCTAGTCTCGAAACACGGTACTTACTGTTTACTTCCTGCAAGTCGTTCGCTATTTTGAGTTATAACCGTTAACTGCAAATGAAGTTGGTAGTCAATTTCGAACCATCTATTTCGTTGGTTCCATGTCGCTTGAATCGGTTTGCTGTGGTTTGTTAAATTAAGATTTTGAACTTTAACACAAAACCATCACAAACTTTAAAATTGTGTGGTGTCTTTTTTTTATCTGTGACTTATAAAGAGTAATGGACAAAAATATTATTACATACCTAGTAACCATCCAAAAGGATCAAGAATTAAATATAGCGAACCTTGCTACATTCGAGGAAAGTAATAAAAAGACATAAAATTATACGATTTAACAACATTGCCTTGCAAAACTCGAAATGAAAGATGGCAAATATAATAAAAAGAGCTTTATTTCACGAACCTATAAGTACCGTCGGCAACAAAAGGCAAAGAGCGGTTTTTATTTGAGAAACTTAAATTGAAGTAAGAGGGGGCATCCCGTCACCGGTCCCGTTCATTTGCTCAGCATATTTAAGTCTCAAGACGTAAGAATTTTTCATAAGTGTCTAGCTAATTAGTGTTGGCACAAATCTTCAAACTTGAAACTTTTAATGACGACGAATGAAAGTTTACACGCTTCTTAAGTTCTACCACTCGGCGCGCACGAATTTTCTTGGCCTCATTAAGAAGTTGCTGTTAAATTTAAAGCAGTTGTTGCCATTATTGATAACGATATGTAGCGTTATGTTCGTTAAAATTTACATCGTGCCATGCCTCATTACGAGATCGATAATAACATCTGTTTGTTGAAGTTTTCCTCATAGTTACCGTGTCTAATATCATGTTGTAATAAGAACACGACATCTAAAATAAAAACGGATACAGATCCTTTTGATGGATTTCATGCTCTATATAAAAATAGTCTTAATGTTAAGGAGATTGTTTTCGTTCTTTCATAAAAAAAAATCTTTAAAATAACTTTAGCGAAATAGATTACCCTGCATTGTTGCCAAACTGATTCACAAATAAATAAAATAATACAGATATAGCTAACAGGGTCAGAAGTTCTACAGAACAAGATTGATATTTTTTACCGTCTCAATTTCTTAGCTTTTTATACACTTATTTTATAGGCTTCTATCCCTTTAAAAATAAAAATATCCCACTCTTTTCAAACTTCGATTCATTTAAATTATTTTTTTATATAATTATTAATTTAATCGCACTGCTTAAATAATAAATTATATGACAGCAAAACTGTAAGATCCCTTGCAAAAAATACACCTTAAACTTAAAAACGATATCGGTAGATAAATCTTTCCAATCTTCCAGTGTATCAGCTCAGATTACACTACTATCGACACTACCCACACTCATGTAAAAGGGGCAATAACGTGTGAAAATAGTACGCGGCACGCCGTGTCAATATCAACGCGATCAAATTCCATTAAGGCTGCGATCTTCGCCTGAGAACTCTACTTAAAACTATATAAAAAGCTAGCAGAATAGCGCCATCCCACCTGATTCACGACAGTTAATACGACAGAATAACAATATATTCAGGGTTATTCAGAAGCCACTTTTAACATAAACATATGCTGCGTTTAATACGCTGAAGCAATTGCCTATCACAATATTTTCTTACGGTTTAAACTTGTGCCGGTGTTAGTGTGTTATTATCTAACTTATACTTCACGGTAGCCTGAAATTCTGAACTACATTAAAAGCTTGTTGCTGCTAGGGATTTTAACACTTTCAATAAGTGTCCTTTTTAGTTTATTTGTCAAAAGAGTTAAGTTATTAAATATATCAAATTGTTAATTATATATTTAAATAAAAATTAAACACTTTTCAAATGTTAAAATATCATGGCTTTAAATTAAATATCATGGATTTAAACTAAAAAATCGTACTTTTTACAAACTTTTACTTAACTTGCAATGTATGTATGTATGTATGTATGTATGTATGTATGTATGTATGTATGTATGTATGTATGTATGTATGTATGTATGTATGTATGTGTATGTATGTATGTATGTTGAGGTCAAATCTTGCTTGGGTGACAATTACTATGGTACTTTTGAGCTGATCTGATGACGCAATCCTATTTTGTTTGGACTTGTTTGATTTTTCTTCATGAGTACTTTGAACCTAGCTAATTTTAAAGCTTGCGTTTAAAAATTATTTTTTAATTAAATCTTAAATTATTACATAATTATGATTTGTATCAGTCACATCACACAGTACGTGTATCTCTGTTTTTGCGTATATTTACATTAACGCAGTAAATATAATTTCAAAATCTCAATTTTAATTAACTTGTGTATAACAACATAACGTAAATTACGGTATCAAACGAGACCATTTATGAGCCGAGCAAATAATGTGATTTCCCGTGAAATATATCCTCTGGCAGCAATTTATCAATCCATTAAGCTTAATTGAGGTGCAACGTGCATTAAACGTAATGAATAAAATTTGATAATACTATTCACAATTTGGTGCACAAACATCTACGAAAATTATTCTTCAGAACCATTAAGTTATAAAGTTATTAGAACATTTTGAATAACACAGAATTAAAATGTAGACAACATCACCAACATTGCTCTGAATCCAAAGTAAGTAGCTATAATCCTTGTGTTATACAATCAAAGTCATCGAAGGTAGCACAAACCCGAGACAACGTAAAAAAAATGGTTTTCTCCGGGGATCGAACCCGGTTATTCAGAGCTGGCGACACCTTTAAAACCGGTATGTACGCCACTAGACCACAGAGATCGACATTATCATTATACCATTACATCAAATTATCAAACTATTTATACATTTTGTGAGCTAGACTGTAATTTATTGTAAGCAACACGTATATCTTACCCAAGTAAACAATATATTTAAGGAATAATTTCCAGTCTTGGCAAATTACTCAAATATTTATTTAACTAACAATGAATGAAGATTATTTCAGATATATATACGAAAATAATAATTTACAAACAAAAGCCAAAATTATTAAGTGTTATCGTCCATGAAATAACATCTGTTACATACAAGTAACACGTCACGTAAAAAATAATGTAAACTTTTCTCCATTTCTCGTCATATCTCACAACGACAATGTGTTTACGGCCCATAAATTTTCTAATACCTCGTGAAATTTTAGAACATAAATTAGGTTTTTTGACACTAAATAAAATGCTAGAGTATAACGCTGCATCACTAGCGTCACCTACTACAATACAAAGTATCGCAGATAGCTTTAAAAAAATAAAGGAAATCAAAAGTTGCAACGATGACGTTATAGGGTGCTGGATGGCACGCAAATTGAACGTTAAAGTTTCTGCGGTGCGGCAATAGAAAACGCCAGGCAACTCGTAGAAAGGCTATTAATTATGAGAAAGGAAATTGAAACCCCAGTGGAAATGGAAAAGTAATAAAATGCAACAGCGATTGCAAGATGAGTGGCGGTGCCGCCCGCTCGCACCGTACTACCCACCTCAAACTGGGGCAATCTCGGGACTCTGCCTTTACATTTTACAAGTACTCATTTAACCATCATTTAACTACAAACCGCCTGTTTTGTTTGTCTCTGCAAATAATAATTAGTTAAACGCAACTTAGTAGTCTGAAAATTACTGTTTTAATAAAAGTTAAGCGGAAAAAGATTTTTATTTCGAAATAAGACTGTTCTAATTTAAAAAGACGAGCGGCTGTGTGGTTTGCTGAAATATATAATGAATGGCGTGGACTATAAATCTTTTAAACGACTTAAGAGATGATATACGGTTGGCGCATTGGTTATATAGTAAAGCTGGTAAAGGTATTTATTAGTAGGCTAGGTTTGAAAGCGTTTATGTGTGTATGGAATTTCTTGCCGGTTCTTCTCCATACAAGTGACATTTTTTAACAGCGCAACTAGAGTCATTTAAGGTTCTGAAAGTGCTGGAAAGGGCTTACTTAAAAGAAACATATTTTAATTTGATTTATTCTAAAACGAGATCGTTTTTGACTAGATCATAAGACAGTTGTGTACCTTTGAAAACAGACGTAGATATTTGCATGTACTCGTATAAGTTTAATCTAATGGTGGGCATTCAATTTTCTTTAGTAAGTTTTTAATTTGTTTAATTCGTTTGCAAAGCACAACAATAGAAGAGGTAAGTTATCTGATAAACGAGAATGTAACTGTATTTTATTGTTAACCCTCTAAACATACTCTTTGATAAATATTTATAAAAACCAAAAACCTTAATTATTTCTAAATGCATGTTGCTGCTATACTAGTTTTGAACATTAATATTCTTTTATCTTTTAACTCATATTTACAATTCTACGAAATAGAATAAAACTAAGGTGGATGACACCCAAGAACAATTCCAACAAACATTTATCACAATAGGCGTGTAAATCCTGAATACACATTGAAAAATAAAACCCCGCGCCAGGTGCGAATAGTCGCGGCAAAACAAAAACTGAGCTCGATTTATGTATTGTCTACCGTAGCTATCAGTGATTCGGTTTACATTTTTTTGCTAACAATAGAACTCAAACCAAATGAATAACGCGCATAGACGATACGTTGGCGAAATGTTTGCTGGCGGCCATTTTGTATGTCGTTGGGCGATGGCGTTTCATTAGCAATTTGTTACCCTCACGGCAAGTTTGCGAGCACAGACCAATGAACGATTTCTAATTCTTCTTTCGATTGTGTACACAGTTTAAAAAAAAAGTAACGCAGGACTCTATGTCGCACTTATAATTCTTAATATAAAGCAAAAAATCGATGAAAAAGTCTTGTTTAGTAATTAAATAATAGGTATGTTAATGATTTTTGTTTATTGCTGAATAGAAATAATATCATATTATTTGACCTTACATTTATTTAATTTAGTGAATGCAAAAGGTAACGAGGATAAAAATAAACCGGACAAGTGCGAGTCTGACTCGCGCACCGAGAGTTCCGAATTGTACGGATACCCTATACACGGATAACCAAACTATCCTACAAGGATTCCTTTTTACTTTTTAGGTAAGGAAACCTATTAAATGAATTTAAATATAAGTTACTAGCTGTCCCCCGCGACTTTGTTCGCGTGTTTTAGTTTCAACGGTTTTTCATTTTTGCAACATTTTTATTTATGCTCCGCTCCTATTGGTCGTAGCGTGATGTTATATAGCCTATAGCCTTCCTCAATAAACGGACTATCTAATACAAAAAGAATTTTTCAATTCGAACCAGTAGTTTCTGAGATTAGCGCGTTCCAACAAACAAATAAACAAACAAACAAACAAACAAACTCTTCAGCTTTATAATATTAGTATAGATATGTAAGTTGGTATACGGTAAAAATCTGTATTTATCTGTTCTGTGGTAAAAAAAATGTGCATGTCTTTCAACTGTCCCAATAAAACTATCTATAACTTGACTTTATAGAACGAGCTTTAAATAGTCACAAAGACCTCATATAAACGTTGTACCTGTGTTAGTATGTATATCCTGTAAATTCCGCACAGGTAGAATATACGCTGAATTTCCAAGTTCATGACCCATTTTGTCACATACTTACCTAGCAAAAATTATATGTGTAAAGCAATATTTGTTCAAATGTTGTTTTTACGAGCGTCATCCAGGCTTACACATTCATTATGTACCTACGGGATAAGCAAACTTGTGACGCAGCAAATATGTACCTACAATCATACATAAAATTATGTTTTAACATTGACCGCTTTTTTTAAGTAGGGTACACTTCTGCGGAATTGGTAGCTTGTGTAGATATTTACATAGCTATAGTGATATCTAGTCTATATACTAGTAATTGGTATTGAATAATTAAGTTATACTTAGTTACATTAGTACATTGTCAATGGCGCTAGTTGCCACGCACAACATTAGCTCCGCGTATTTTAAATGTTTAAAAATAGTAAATTTAAAGTAATTAACCTAAAAACCAGTTTAATAACAAGAACATACTTCAGATCATAGGTGAAAGTGTTATCCTTTCATAAATATGTTCTAAAGAGTGCAAAAACCCAAAAACTCTAATAGTGCATCAAGTTTTGTTTACAGTGCAAATTAACAACAAAACCTGGACTAATTACTCTAAAACACAAACAACACAGTGTTAATAGTGAATAACAGAACGAAATATATGCAATAATATAACTAATTGACAATTTAAAGTGCAAACAGTGGTTTTTATAAATGCTTGCAGGTCATTGACCTATTTTTTCGAAAATCAAAATCCACCTCCGTAACGTTTTATTTTAATAACGGTTGCATCAAATAACAATCACTAATTGAACATTATATGTAAGTGCTTGAATGGCGTGGAGGTAATAGACATTTAATATTATAGTGTTTATGACATTGTCGTGAGTTCGAGACCCAATTCGTCATTCGACTTTTTGTGTTATATTTTCGTATTTGAATATTGAATATATTATATACCAGTGCGTGGACTTTAATCGTTAGCTCTCAAAACAATAATCAAAAACATAGCTTAAAGTACATTTTGGATCTTTATTTTGTTCAATATCCTGACTTGGATCTTTAATAGACTCAGTGTTGAAATATCAAGTGTCAATTTACCCATTTAACATTAAAAACAACAATAAACAAAACAAATTTTACAATTTACGTGTTCCGCGAGCTGCGAAGCGACTTGACACAAACGCGCAAGCGACGCGAAATGCACGGCGCTTAGGACGTTCTTTCCGTGAACGTTTACGCGGCCGCTGCACGGATCCCTGCACGACTAGACGCCTACCGCTGTAAGATCTGCTTGAATCGCTTTATTTGCACTGTGCTAAGTTTGAATTTTGCACTGTAGCGTGCGTTGTGTGCTCACAATGTCTACAAATATTTGCGCGGGATGCTTGAGCGCTTTAGAAGGCGCAGACAGCGTACAATGCTTTACTTGCTTCAAATTATATGACCTATTATGTGCTAATGTAAGTAAAAATACTTTGAAGCACGCTGAAAACTGTGGTAGTTGGAAATGTCCTGAATGCATGCTTAAACAACCGAAGCTTGATAATACTAATACGCCAGCCCAATCAATCCGGCCCGAAAGTTCCTCAAATAATAATCTATGTTTTCCTACAACTACTACTGCCACTTTAGCCCTTTCTGAGAACTCCCAAGTAACAAACATAAATTGTGCCGCCTGTCGAGGCTTTATAGTTGATGGCGAAGAATTTCTTAACTGTACATTGGATAAGTGTAAACAAAAATATCACATCCAATGTTCTGGCGAAGTTATTGCGACCGAAGGACACCTAAATACCTGGATTTGCCCGGAATGTGTCTGTCCTGCCGGAGGAAAAGGTGATGACTACAGTATTGCCGTAACTCAGGATAGCGATCTGAATATTACATTTAGGAAAAAACTCCCGGAGATGCAAAACGCACAAAACCAGGTTGAATTCCAAGAAATCTCGTTCGAAATGAGTAAATTACGGCTTGAGATGGAAATATTAAAAGAACAACTTTTCAAAGCGGTATCTCTTGTAACGGATTACCAAAGTAAGTTAACTGGTTATGCCTCTCAAATGGACCTCCTTCATACCCAGCTAAATCAAAACAATGCTCTACCAGCAAATTGTGTAAATGTTGGCCAGACACACATTGATACCACTAATAAGCAAATTCAGCTCTCGCCACTAGCACTTGAAACCCCTACACCGATACAAACAACGAAACGTGCCAAAAAACAGAAATATCCTAAGACAAAAAATGTTGCTTCTAATGTACCAGTCACTACCGTCTCTAACCAGAAGGTCGTCAACAAAGGTAACCTAACATGCCTTGAAGTGCACACGACAGAAACTTTGGAACAGATTAGTGAGGATATGCACGCATCTCCTGCCGATGCCCACACTTCTGCAGCCAATGACCTCACCTCACTTGCCGAAGATCTCGTCGCCCCTGCAAACCACCACGCTCCTACCGACGGAGGCACTTGTTCTACTAACGATCAAGGCTGGACGGAAGTAAGGAAATATAAATTCCGAAAACCCGCGTCATTATCCGGTACTGCCGGCCCCCACATCACTACCTTAAGAGCAGTTGAACCGCGTAAATATCTGCACTTGTGGAATATGGAGTCCAGTGCCGATGAGATTCGTGACTATCTACGACAACTGTGCCCGACTGGCACATGCACGGTTGAAGAGCTGCGGGCTAGGGGAAGTTACAAGTCGTTCAAGATTGGTGTCCCCATTATTTATTATAGAAAATGCTTTTCTGTAGATGTGTGGCCAATGAACGCGAGATTAAACACATGGATTACTTATGAGAACCCGAGACACTACAGAAACCAAAGTGCATCTGTTGAGGCCCAACCAACTCACCAGACATTTCGTGCCTAAGCAGCCTTTTAGCAAAATTAAGAATATTGATATGCTGTATCAAAATGTCCGTGGTCTCAAAACCAAACTGTTGACCTGGAGAGCGAACTTGTTACAGCTGGAACATAATCTGGTCGCCACAACAGAGAGCTTTCTTGATGCGTCTATTGAAGATGGAGAGCTTGCGGTCGGCGATTGGAACGTGATACGACGTGACCGGGGAACACCGTGCGGTGGAGTGATGCTAGCCGCGCGCGCGCCCATCGTTCTATGTCGCCGCCGTGATCTCGAAACAGACGGTGGTGAGGACTTGTGGGCTGACTTTACATGGTGCGGTCGTACTGTTCACGTTTGTGTTGTATATATTAAACCTAGTGCAAGCGATGATGAGTACATGAGATGGTTTTGTAAAATAGAAGAGTTTATACATAATTTAAAAGGCCTTATTATAATCTTAGGTGACTTAAATTTAAATAGTGTTTCGTTAAATATTAAGAATTATTATTGTTACTTTTTATCATTTTGTAGTCTGAATGAAACGAACGTTGTGAAGAATTCGTACGGAGGTATGTTAGATGTTGTTTTGGTTCAAGAGAACATTAGTGCACCGGAAACATTCGTCACTGCTACTGAGGGTATAGTACCACTGGATGCATATCACCCGGCACTACACATTGAGGTAAGAGTCAATGTAAGTCATTGCTCGGAATCAATGGAACCCAGCAATATGGACAGTGCCAAGGATTGGAACTTCAGCAAATGCGATTTCGAACAACTTTATTTATTATTCTCTAAAGAAAATATTTGGGAGGAGGTCTTGAAATCTAAAGATGTAAAAGAAGCCACTCTCAAGTTCTACAGCATTGTCTATAATCTCTTTGATACGTGCATGCCTAAAAAACGTAGAGGGAAAACAGCAAATAGGCGATATCCTACATGGTTTACAAGCGATATCATCCAGGATCTAAGGCTCAAGTTAAAACTTCATAAAAACTGGAAACTAACTAAGTGCGATAGCGCTTATTTGCTTTTTACTGGCCTCAGGTCTAGCCTTAAAACCCGTATTGCAGATGCATATTCATTATACATGAGAAATATTGAGGATAAAATTAAAAATAACCCTCGGCAATTCTGGTCACACATTTCCAGCTTACGGTCTAAAGGTGGGTTTGAACCAAATATAGCATATAAAGGCTTAAGCTTCTCGGGTACTAAGGCAGCAGGGGCCTTTGCTGAATTTTTCTCAACTGTTTTTCTACCTGACGTTCCACAGCTGAATGCTAGTCATGTCTGTACGTCCGATCATCCTAGTAACAACAATTACATAAATATACCCCCCTTTTGCCATGAAGACATTGTAAAAGGCATAAATAAACTTAAACCTAACAGTTCTATCGGCCCTGACAACATCCCCCCCTTCATAGTGAGAGACTTGAGAAATATATTTATTTATCCTCTTTGCCATATTTTTAATTTATCATTGCTGACTGGTACATATCCCTCTGAGTGGAAAGTTACTAGAGTTACGCCTATCCCTAAGACCCAAAACAAAAGTTCCGTTGAAGAATACCGCCCTATCGCAATCCTGTCTTCCCCGGCGAAGGTCTTCGAGAACATCCTCCATAATGCTATCCACGAGCAAATAAACAAGCATCTTTGTAATGAGCAGCATGGTTTCAGAAGGAAAAGGTCAGTTGACACAAATCTCTTGACCCTAGTTGATTACATCTCGTCCAGTTTGGACCGCGGGCGTCAGGTTGACGTCCTATACTTCGACTTCCGAAAGGCGTTTGATAGGGTTAACAATGATGTGCTGCTGATGAAGCTTAGTAAAATGGGGTTCTCACCATCTCTCCTCCATTTCTTTGCAGACTATCTACGTGATCGACAGCAGTTTGTTAGGCTTGGTATGTACGTATCGAGTACCTATCACACCCGTTCCGGCGTGAATCAAGGATCTATTTTAGGGCCTTTACTATTTCTTATCATGGTCAATGATCTTCCTCAAGCGCTGCTTCATGCAAGATGTCTCTTGTATGCTGACGACTTGAAACTGTATCTGGAAATAAACTCCGAGCGTGACAGTCTGGCACTGCAACAAGATATTGATGCGATATACAAGTGGAGCGTAGACAACAAGATGGAGTTTAATTCGTCCAAATGTTTTGCTATGACATTCGGTCGTGTGCGGCACCCGATTAATTTTGAATATAATTTAAATAACAATACCATCACGAAGGCAACAACCATGAAAGATCTGGGAGTCACATTCGACCGCAAGCTCACCTTCCACGACCATATGACCAGGGTAGCTAAACAATCCTACCAAACGTTAGGTTTTGTACTGCGCAATTGCCGCGATTTTCGCACCGCTCACGCCGTCAAAATAATATTTAATGCGCTTGTACGTAGTAAGCTGGAAACCAGCTCCAGCGTCTGGAATCCTCACGAAAGTACCTACGCACTTTTATTAGAAAAAGTGCAAAAAGCGTTCCTAAGGTACCTATATAAGCAGAAACACGGTTACTATCCTTACCTTTATCCGACAAAATTCTTACTAGGTTGCCTCGGATATAACTCGCTGGAGGTAAGGAGAGCCCGCGATCAGCTCACGATAGCTTGTAAGACGCTCCGTGGCGCTATTGACGCTCCTGATTTACTAGATGCGCTGGCGCGCTTCTTTGTCCCAGACAACTACTGCCGGGGAAGAAAGCACAGGCTGTTTGCTGTGCCTCCATGTCGTACTGTTGCACGTGCTCAGTCGCCAATTCCTCGCACTCTGGCAGCGCTGAATGATCTCTTGGATTCCAATCCAACAACCGATTTATTTGCGGATGGATGGACGATGATTTTATTGGAATGTCAGAAGTACTGTGAGAGGAACTTATGAAAGATTTTAACTGTGTTTTATTTGTTTTATCTTTAAATTTTTACTTTACTTTGTTTTTGTTTTTTCGTATATTTAAATATTTGTTATAATAATTAGTGACGTTTTTGTAGTTTTAGTTACTGTAATTGGTTAAAGCCGTTGTAATTAAATAAATAAATAAATAAATAAATAAATAAATTGTCTCTGATTCCTTAACACAAATGCTTTATACTGCTTACTTTCGGTTTGCGTGTGTTTTCCTTTCGGTATGTGATGTTGTCTAAATTTATTATTTATTTATATTTATTATTTAATAGTATTAGCAGTAACGATTAATGTCTAAAAGACTTCGGAAACCCAATCATCATGAGAGCAATTCCAGTATGAAATTCAAACCCATTATTTTTCGGGAAACGTCAATACAACCATACAAAAATCTTTCCTGCTTAAGTGGTTGTGGATATTCTTCACGAAACCAAAAGAAAGACTTCAAAGTTCAATTAGAGTCCCCTTCCATACTGTGTCTTACTGAATAGCAACCCTAACATAACTTTAACTTAGGTAAACAGCTAGTTAGACCTACAGTCTCAGACGTCGGCGTCGGATTAAGAAACAAAAGAGGATTCTCCGAATGGAAATCACATCTCTTTCCACGAAACCTGAGCTGCAAAGTCTATCGCTTTTATCTAGCGTCAAACGTTTAGCAAAACAGCACAATTTTTCAAATATAAACGCCTTGTGAGGATTACGTAAAAGCGTTGTTAAAATTACATCACGTTCCATATTAAATTACAGAACAGAACAGAATCGGGTAACAAAGCGACAAGGACCGTTCTCCGGGGATGAGCGGAGAATATTTTCTAGGTCAACACTGCATTTTATTATTTGCTTATTTTATTAAAATCTCCGTCGACATAGTGAATCTTTTAGTATCGTCCTTGTCAGTTTTTATGATGTCTCGCTACTTTCGTACTTATCTCGAGGATGACGTAAAACTTTGTTTTGCTTTCATCATAATATAAGTTACAAAAGTGATGTTTTAGTTTTAAGTGCTTTTTGTACAACCGCCATTCGCCACCCGTATGTTAAAACTGACATTAAAACATTTTGAGATTTTTATTTTTGCCGCATTGGTGTCGCATATGAAATTTAGTACTTAATTAATGATCTTAAAATATTATATATACTACAAATGACTATGTTAAAGATGTTATTACATCAAGACGTAAATATGTAATACCTATACTTAAGCTATCTACTGACATTTACATGCATTACCTAACTGATCAGGTGGACAGTCTAATAAGTAGAACAGTTTGCAATAATTACTTCAAGAATAGATTTATTATCAATTCCTTGATTTCATCCACAGTATGAAGTCTGAACATCAATCATATTGACAATATTTTCCATTAATTTGGTTGAGGAAACCAGGTGTCAGTCGCTTCGTTAAGTTTATATTTAAAACATCGAGATTCAGAAAAGTTTTATTTTGCAAATTATTTTTAAGAGTAGGCTTTTAGATTTGTATTTAAAATCAATATGAATATAAAATTGGTTTTAGCTTCAAAGTACAGCTTTTTTCTTATAAGTTAAAGGTGCGGACGTACTAATCAGAACTGCAGCACAGCGAAACTGCGCGACACTACGCGACAAAATATGATTTATATGAAATTGCATGAGAAAACAGGCACCTAGTGGCAGCGCAACTACACTGCTGCAACTACAATTTCATATAAACAAATTTTGTCCCGTAGTGTCGCCACTGCGGTGCAGTTCCGGCTACCACGGTCGCAATTTTATTCAAAATTCAAAACAAATAAAAATCAATAGATCCGGTGTAACCCGTGGAGCATGTACGTTGGCTGGGCTACGTGTGTCCAGTGATCGTGTTTTTCAAATTTATACCGACACTCCGCATGAAGGTTCAATTAGCTCACAGAACCGTTTAATCCGGATTTGCTTACCAACCAAGGGGACACCGTGAACGTTTATTTAGGGATTTACAGCTCAAGTGTTGCTTTACGCCAAAGCTTCGGTAACGAGGACACGTTCAATACATTTTTATGAAAAATATCACAAAAAATTTATTGAAAAATTTGTTTAGTAAAATATTTTTGACTATTTTTTAAATAAAAAAGCGACCAAATGAATAAGCGGCACCTGACGGCAAACTATTACTACCGCCTGTTAATATTCGCTATAGAGAATCACTGACGAGTTGCCGTTGACTTTTTATGCATATACATATAACAGCCAGAGCAATGCAAATTGTTACATTTTTAAATAAACAAATGTTGATCAACTAAAGTTTGTATATAAATTCATATGATTAGGCGATGCTTCCGAAAATACTTTGCATATTTACCACCGAACCACCATCCACCCCGTCAATATTAGTTAGGAAACCGATATTTCATCAACAAGGTCTATTTAAACAGAAGCTATTATGAAACAAACTCCGAAGCAAATATTTCAGTTATAAATATATACGAAATCCGAGATAATTGACTAGCTACGTATTCCTTTAATTTATAACCCCTTAAATAAGTTTTACCCTCGGAGGACGAGTACGCCGCAGTCCAATTTAAAGCTTTAACTTTTAGTTAAACTTCGCCATATCTTCCGCGGCCCCAGATTTAGATTATGGAGTAATTGAAGTAGCTTATATCGTGCCCTCTTTCTCTAGAGCACCAACAACTTTTGTTCTGTTGTATAACGATTTGTTTTTATTACGTCACAATATTTTATGTGCTCATTGAAATTCCATATCAGTAAGTAATAAACACACATAGATTTCTTTTTTTCGTGTGTGATTATTTTTTTTTATTATTTATAAGAGAGCTTTGAAGAATTATAAAAAGAAATATAAGCTTTTGTTAAATAGTTACGTACCGCAAAACACCATGTTTATTTTGTTCCAGGTAATTTATCTCTGGTTAAGTTTGCATGATTTTTTCTGTTATAGTGCTTTGATATCACAGTTCAACATTCATATATAAGTACGCATTATTTGTTTAGTAAATATATCTACTATTTATTATAATTAAAATACCTACGTTCAACATTAACGAACATAGGAAACCTGCAATCTTATATCAAAAATAATCGTAGATTGAAAACACCAAACAAAGATCAAATAGCTCCCTCTTTGAAACGTGCACAACAATAACACCCCACATAAAACTGTAGTAAATCTGTAAACGAAACACCTAGAAGTTATCAGATGAGGGCACTTGCCGAACCTGACCCAAATAAAACACGGCGCTATCTACGTCGACGCTACCGGACCTAAGAATTTAGTGTTCACCCCTGTCGGGTGCAACCTCCGCAACCACCCGGCAACCAACCCAATCCAGACTGGATTTATACCAACTAGTTTCCCTAGACTTTACTGCTCCAGTGGACCCAGTTGACCTGTTTTTGTTCTAAGACAAGCCTTTGATTCTTTATGATGAAAACTAGGATCTATAATAAAGATTAATTTTAAAGACACCTGTTTTTTCACATTGAAAAAGGGTTGAATTAGTTGTAGTTAATCCTGCTTAGCAAAACCTGTTCCCATATTTCAAATCGTATGTGACATTTATGAATAAAAACAATTTGTACATATTGTCATATTTTTTTTACATTTTGTCACACTCAACCAAAAAATGAAGGTGTATATATCCCTAATTACAAACAACGCTTTTTATTCTAGATGTAACGAGTATCATTGGACCCTCGCTACCCTATTACTGAGGATTACCGATATAACGAACCAAAATTCCCTTTACGTTGAATTTATCCCAAGTTCTGTAGGTACTTTTTTATTAATAACAAAATATTAATATGTGCATATTAGAATAATAATCATTTACTCCATCCTAAAGGAGAAATTGTGTCTAGTCGGTTCTCAATTCTATTCTGGTCAATAAATAACAACACTAGAATAACAATAACTCTTTGCAATTGTTTTTAAATTGTTTGAAAATGAAATATTTTAATACAACTTATTTATTTAAAATTTCAAGTTTTCTGCACACGTAATGAAATATGTAATGTAAAAAGTCATGGCCATTTGAAAGTCTTTAAATAAAGTTTTTAAATAAAAAAAGAAAAAGCCGTGTGCGAGAATTCCAGGAGGTTGTTCTATTCCAAACATGCGGTGTGTTTACAACAACTGAGTGTGAACATTTAACGGCGTCGCTTGCCCGTAGAACGTGACAACATAACTTTTTGTTCACTTTTGTTGGGCACACCTGAAAAACGAAAAAAATGGCGACTGTCCAGTAATTCACTGCCGCCATGACATGCAAACCCCAGTACTACTCGTTGCTGAGTAATCACATTTCGTGTTATCCTTTTGTTGCCTCTGATAGGCCCTAAACGCTGTGATTTCGCCGTTATTATAGGTGCTATAAAAGTCCGTCGTACTGCCGATATGGTGGCAAAGTCACATCATAAAGTTTATTACCATACTTTCGAAATGTTGACTAAAATATTTTAATATTTTAGTACATACTGTATAAAAAAAAACTTAGGAACACGAATACAGTTGTTTGTTTGTAATACTTGAAATCAATTTTGGATTATAAATAATCTTTATATGTTTTTTGTGAGATTGAGAGGGGTTTTTTAAGTTGAAATATTATATTTTGTATGAAAAACATGTAGGCGGGCAGATTAAAACCATTTAAATTATTTACGTATTTCTGTTAACCTAATATCTAACTAGTTAATAAATATACGCTAATTAATTACAAAAACTTGTTGATTTACTAAGTTTTATTCAGTCGTGGTTTACTTTACTCAATTCAAAAGAGTAACTCAATAAACTGGGATACAATTTGCGGATATAGGTATTCAGAGAACATTCCTGATGGGACACAAGCTCTTGGATTATCGCCAGTGGCCTGACGTGGATTTGTTACTGGAGTAGAAAATTCAGTGCTCACCCGCCTTAAGACTTGCCTTTCAGAATTACGAAGTCATAGAGACGCAACAACTACATTTATTATCACCCGAAAAAAAAATAGTGACTTTTGTAGGTCTGTTGGAAAAATAGATAACCTGTGTTTACAATAATTAACAGTGCTGATATGATTAGATAAACTTTTTGTTATCTTAATGTGCCATTACAACGTTTGGCATTAATATTTATATATAGGTATTAAGTAGTACCTTGTTTAATGTCTTCCCATCATAGCATTACCTATATTAGGAACGCTTATGAATCATTCACATCATTTCCTAATTACATATAACATCGAAGTATCCAATTAGACACATGTTTAATAATGGTATGCTTAATATCAAAATGCAAATGAGCGTCGACTCCAAAGATTCCGGCCCGCACTGTTCGTAGGGGCACCTACATCGGGAGACTGTCGGATTACGCGGGCTACGGCCCCAAACGTAAACTTTTATCCTTCACTGTTTTTATATTCGTTGCCAACTTGTTCCTCAATTCCAACCTACTTGAAAAATTAAGCAACTTTCCGTGTTGTGTCTTCTTATATCCAAATGTATATCTGTATACTGAATAGCTGGCTGCTTAACGACATTTAATGATGTATTTAACGACCCTTCGCTCTTCAGACTCACGGCTCAGACAACATTATAAACAATTATTCCTGTTGAAAATCCTGACAAGTCCTAAATAAACAGCTGTAATTATTTACGTTTTTATTCGTAAAAAAATAACAAAATGTGTTATTTTTGATAATTAAAAAATGAAATCTTTATAAACTCAAAGGCACTTTTCTGCTCGACGTGAATGTAAAAGAACGTAATTTCTGCTTTAAAAGGGGTTAAAAAGACTTTATAATACATGGAAGGGTCATTACACGGCTGTTGAGTTCACAGCACACGTGCAAAAACAACCTCAAAATATAGGTATGAAACTCAGGCACGTGTTTAGTGCCTATAGGGATGTGAGGAGCACTCCAGCATAGGGCTGCGGCATGCAACGCTTCTTGAGATGCTTAATTTCCTTAGATATGATGTAATTATAAACCTTTTCGGCAGAATCTCTAAAGGACTTTGCACACACACTATCTAGAACAAAACATTACAGTAGATAAAACTCATAGTAATTATCGATATGATAATTAATTATGGTTTATAATTATTAGATAGTATAGCGATACCTAAGCCATAAGTAGTACGTATAGTAGTAATCTTATTATAATCAATACAAAATCATAAAACGTGACACGTAATTTTTTGCCTTTTTAACCATGTTTATTTTCCGTCAGCCCTACATTAATATCATTAAAAATTGCACGCAAAACCTAATGCAATTTAAATGCAATCTAAACACAAAATTAATTACAAATATTTCCACCACGTAATATGTCAACTAGGTCCAAACTAATCGGCTCAATACAAAACAACGGTAATACTATGTCCAATTATTCGCTGACACGTTCGCTCTACGCATAGTTAAAATATTGAAGGACTGGGCCCAATCCGTCTATGTCCACAACCCCTGCTCTCTGACTAGGATTAATGGCTAACGTAATTAAAGTAGTTACCAGCAGGTGTGCCTCTATTGCTCTGCATTGAGCCTAATGCGTCCGTAAACGATGTAGAATTAAAAAGTATGCAGTAACAAAGCAGGAATAAACATATATTAAAAGAAAATACTTTTAAAAAGGTTTTATTCACAGGATTTGAATACCTCTGCGACATATTAAGTACCATTTAGTCCGCAGTTTATTTAAAAATGTATTAATGTTTACTTTTTAACATATTATTAGTATGAATTAATTTAATACAAACATAAGACCGGACGTGTGATGCTATTTTAAAGACTATATACATCATATATGATACAGTCATACTGAAAAACCCCAGCAACGTAAAAACCCTCCTCTAACTTAATTACACAAATAAATTAATCCTTAGATATTAAATACATGGGTATTTCTATTTAATCTATAACACATGATAGTGCTCTGTCGTCGTCGTTGGGTTGTGTAAGTATTAGTAAAAACGTTACCATTTCATTTAGACAAAGACAGGACGGATGTTGTCTATCTAATCAGTATAATCGCTATTTAAAACCAATGTTTATTTTAGGTAGGTTAGTAGTTTATTTTATCAAAATTACTCTCGCGCTACTGACTTTACTGACTTTAAACCCTGTATTACAGGGAGTTTTATAAACATTTCAAATAGACTAATAACACCCAGTGTGGAACAAGCATATGCACAAAACATATTGAACCTTAACCTTATCTAAATTTTCACCTTGATGTATTTTATTATAGTGGTGGACTTATCGAGATGAAGTAGTAATGTTAACACTAGCTATCCCCTGCGACTTTGTCCGCGTGTTTTAGTTTAAACGGTTTTTTTTGCAACATTTTTCATTTATGCTCTGCTCCTGTTGGTTGCAATAAATGGGCTATCCCAATATCAAATCGGACCAGTAGTTCCTGAGATTAGCGCGTTCAAACAAACAAACCAACTCTTCAGCTTTATATATTATGTATAGATTTGTCAATATAGGTTAAAAACTATTTGCGTAGCTTATATCGTCCTTATTAAGAAGTTGAGTTTTTGCTTGAAGAAGCAACGATCATCGATCCACCCTTTTATATTTATAACATTAGTAGGACGGTGATATTCTGTGAATGTTGTAAGCTATTTTGAGAAGTAGTCAGCGCTTTAGATGACACAAATACAACGTAAACCACGGGAACAAAGCTACGTGGAAACTGCAGTCATAACTTTGCCCAAGTGTCCATTGAAGGTGTGCTACTAAATAAAGCGGGAAAGATTAGCGCACAAAATTTATTAAGCAATTATTTAGCTTCCTGGTTAAAAGTGGACAAAATGTTTTCTTCTATACATATACCTAAAGATTTCTGTCGAAAACTGTGGATAGAGAAAAGGCCAGTGGGATAGGTTAGGTTTAAAATAAATAATAAAATAAATGTGTAAATGCAATCCAGTTACATTTACTATTGTAATTTACGTTTAACAATTGTGGAATACCTATTTTCAGTATATAACAAGCAAATAGATATCGTTAGATGACATTAATTAATAAAAGCATAAAGGTCCGATCAATCATTGTTAAAGATGAGCAAGTAATAATAAATGTTAAAGTTACTTATATATTGAGCCATTAAAATACAGACAGACCTTACCTACAACGAAAAAAAAACACAAATCGTTGGACCAAAAACATTACTTCTTGTGTGAGTGAAAACTGTGTCAAATAATTTAGATTAGATCCACTTGTGTAACCATCTACATAGGAATAAGGGCCGAGGGTTTGGCCGAGATTCATTTTGATTACGAATGGGATTACAGCCTAAGATCCGTGGGACAGGACATACGACTACACGGGCGCCTACTTAATCTACTGCGATTAGGCACATGACCTCACTCAAAGGGAAATTGATAGACTTTTAGTAATTATATAACCTGTCGTATCGATTCAATAGAGAGAATATACGTTCAGGTTATATAAAAGTTAAAAGCGTTAAGGCAGCAAGTAGTTTCTTAAAAATATTTTAATTAAACGGTTTAAAGACCTCCAAGTTTAAAGACCTATAATAACAAAATAAGAAAACGGTGGTTTTTTACAATGCAGGAAAGTATTATAAAATTATCTGTGGTAAACAAACGTTATTCATAATATTTAACACCGATTCGAAACAATGTATGAGAGCGAGAGTAATGTGTTCAGAATACAGGGTTTAAAACACCACCTGTCGCCTCAGGCAACAACCACTGACATAGGAACATCGATTGCCATCAAACCCCCATGTTTAAGAATGCACAATTGAGACTTTCACTATTCTACTGAGTAGCTGTGTATTTACACAATGGCTGATAATGGTGATCTTCCATTGTTTAGCCTGTCATTGCATAGTGAGTTAAGTAAAAAATTGAGATTAATTGGCATATCTCCTCGTACGTAAGTATACGTTTAAACAAAAACATTATACCTCGTAATACATAAATGTCATTTTGCTAATTGCATATTTATAATAGTATAGAATTACAAGCTGACAAACGTTGTTTCACCAGAGCCACCCTTATCATTTAGGGGTATAAAGAATAGCCTAGGAACTATTTTCAGACCTTCCAAATAAACACAAAAAAACTCCTAAAAATCGGTCCAGCCATCGAGATTTTTATATACTAAAAGAACACAGTTTAAAGTTTTTTTACGTAGCCGCTTTTTTTCAGATACGAAAAGCTTTACATTAAAGAGTAGGCAGTATAGTACCATCCCAAAGCCACCATTCGAATGTTTTTCTTCCACAACAGTTGACTATAGTCAGTCCCCACTTGTTTAACAAATTTAAACAGTAAATTTTGTCAAAGGCCATAAAACACTCGTGAACTGAAGACACCGGGTGGAACACATCCCGGCGGACGAATTTACCGACGTGGGGTGTAAAGTACCCCTGAACTACATGAAAATGCAGCGACCGTGAACATGTCCAACTTACCCACATGAAAGTTTAAATATATTGCTATTTTATTCTGAATTGCATATTGATCAAGCTTCTTAGATTAGTGTTACTTCTGCAATTATGAACGTTGATACAACACTAAAATATATGGGAGTGACATCACATCTCATCATTTAGGCAACTGTACTGTAAAAATAAAATTTCTTCTCATCTTTTATTTAGTTTCTATTTATATTTTACGGTTTCTTTCTTCCGATATAACGCTAGCACTTTAAATACAATTTTTCAAATTCGTATAATACTAACATCCTCTGTTCTACTATATGACTACGGCACAATATATGTGGATGTATATTCCTTTGTTTCGATTCATTCTGCCAAAGTACAAAGTCCCGCTTTTACAACAATACAAACAATAGTGGTCCAGTATTTCGCCGTAGATTTGTCGTTGGGGTCGAAAATTTAGTGCAACCTCTTTTAAACTTGACCTGTTATCGAAAACATCGACGTCTATGGAGTAGCACGAGCAAACATTTTTCCTACAACTTTTTGGGAATAAAACATGCATTATTTATACCTTTATTTATTTATTAAAAGTTGAATCATGCTTTAAAAATGAACTGATTTTATTTTGTTATGTTATCTAGGCAAAAAAAATATTTAAATTACAAATAAAAAAAAATACAATAATTTAGTTAAAAGCAATTCTTTTGGCCTTACAAACAGAAATAAGTACGGAACGATATGGAAAGCGGAGATCCGGGTGCTATGGAGCAACTTGTCAGCGCAATATCCATACATGAACTTAGTGATTATTTCATAGTAAATGTAGCCTAAAAAAAATCTATGAGAAGTCTTCACGCCTTTTGCGAGTAAGTGTCGGCTGCTGTGTCCTCAGCTAGGGCAGATTATGCAGCTCCCGCCCACCTCAGCCCGCGCCTGCTCTGCTTAGTTTTGTATTATCTCCTTCTAGATCTTTCTTTTCAAAAACAAACAGTGTATTTTTATTTAATTCCTACACTTTCCTGCATTCAATATTTTTCAGATATAATTAGAAAATTAAAAACATTGGGACCAACTAGAATCATTAGATAACAAATTGTTTCAATATTTACTTACTTATCCAAACTACTTTTTAACTTTCTTTTTATCAAATAACTATACAGATTAAGTCATGACTAGATCTGTATCTTATCTAAATCTGTCTCTTGTCGTGACGCAGCGGTCTATTTATCAAGATTTATATTCGAGATAGATACACAAATAATTAGGTGCTCAAAAAGAGACAAACATCACCTAATTGCTGTCTGATAAGTTTTTTCCCAGAACCAGTTTTAATAAACGATTATATTATTATAATTAAAAAAAAACTATCTTATGATTTACATTTGATATTATATAAAAGAAAAATAACATATATTAAGTCGATAAAACTTTAAAAAAACAGTGAAAATATAAATCAAAAGTAACAATGAAAAAATCATACCATTTAAAGTAAGTCTTCAGTCTGTTAACCTGCAGAGTTCCTAAGTATACATTTCAATTCAAAAATATTTTACATTATGAACTTTTACATCGTTTCTTCAGGTCCTACTGCAGGACAAAAGCCTCTTATTTCTCGTAAAAGAACAGTTGTTCACGTTTCACGTTAATTTATATGTAAACCTTATAAAATTACAAATAGTTATCCCACTTTTGAGGTTAAGTTCTATCCAAATTTGCTACAGTCTCTTATGTTTCGAGCCGGTAACAATAATTTTATTAAACAAATAAGTTCGTAAATATATTCATCACACATATGAGGCCGGGTCGGAGATGAGAGTATATTTTTATCGCAAGAGTTTTTGGCTAAAAGTATTTTGAAACGTGATAAAAATTTACTCTCCTCTCCAACCCGGTCTGTGTAAAGGGACGCTTAGTCTATCTAATAGGTACTATCCATAAATCACCGTTCAGAAACTAAGTTCGCGCACCGAAAGTTCCAAATAGAAATGGAACTTTCCACCTATTCAGTTCTAAAGGAATGTAAAGTAGAAGCCAGTAGTTCGGTGTAGGTGTTGTAGTTAGCATAAGCCACTGAGAGGACTTCCCGCTAGTGGCCCACACTTCACGATGCACCATAACGGCGATTTCACCAGTGACTTTAAAAACGCGTTTGTATGAACTAAGTTATCCTTATGAGAGTTGAAAAAAAAATGCCAATACCGAAATGTTTTTTATTGGCACCGTACCTATATTGAATTTATCTCTAAGACTTGAAGGGTCATGGATTGGTCATTTATTCGAATAAAAAAATTATAAAATTATAAGTTAACAATTTTCGGAATTTTTGCTTTACTTGTGACGTTAAACCTAGGATCGTGATTTTGTGTCGAGGAGAAGTAGGTACCCCAACATATTTTAAGTTATTTAAGAAAGTATGAAAAAAAAACACATCTATCGATGTATTTTTCAATTGCGTTGACATAGAAACTTGTTTTTGATTAGATTTGCGTATTCGATGTTGACAACTTGACAACACAACGCGTTCCTGAGAAAAAATATATTGACAGACCGACAGACTGGTAAACAGACAGATGGATAACTAAATGACCCTATAAGGGTCCTATAAGTTATTCCTTTTGAGGTACGAATCCCTAAAAAGTTGCACAGTCATCTTCCTTATTTATATGTTTTTGCCTGAACTGTGTTTACTTTAGTTTGGTGAAATGCAAATTGGAGTATCGAATTCAATTAAACGCGTAGTCGAGGTTAGCTCTAACTAATCGCGTTTATATGCACCCGTGTAAAACGCCCAAAGACGCCTTCGTGACCCAGTTCCTAGTTCACACTTACACTTCACATTTCTATTCACATGATTCGCGCGAAAACTGTGCCTTTAGAAAACGTCAGTGTGCATATTAAGTTGTGATACACTTGTAGCTAGTCTGTTAAGGCCATGTTCTTTTTATGATGTATTAGATTTTAGAAATTATAGATATTTTTGATGCCTTTTCATTTGGTTCTAAAAGTATTTACAGTACTCACAGTTCGAACAAAGAAATGACGAAGAAACAAAACAGTGTCTACTATAGGTACCTCGTGCAGCCCTATCGAACACATCATTTTTTTCTTTCTCAACTTGGAAAATATTAAAATATACTTTTAGATTTTTACACAATATTAAATTTCAAAACTGATAAACTACATTGTAAAATAGATTGCAAATAACAAAATAGTTTTTTAAAAGACTGGTAGGTAAGAACGCGTAATTATAGATAATTATGTCGTGAAAAAAACGATAACATCATTTCATTAAAAAAATATATATATAAGAAACCATGTCGAGTTGTTAAAACGGCAGATTAATTACTTTCATATTGAACTAGTTACAAGCATTTCAATATTGCTAAATAAACAGAGAGAGCTATACCATCAGTTGACGTCACCTTAGTTATTCTCGATACCAATCTAGGGCTGCCCCGTACAAGTGGTCGTTTTGCGAAAAAGAGATAGAACATGCGTCATCTACTAACTTTAAAAGCTTGTAACTTTTGTATTCGTGTATATTTTTTTTATGGTATTTCGCAGTTCTGCTTCAATTTAATACTATAATTAGACATATTTGTAATAAATAAATAATTCGATAGTAGTCAATTACCCTATTTGGGCCCTAAACAAAACAGCAAAGCCTTATTTACACCGATCATGTGCAAGATATCTGCAAGTAAAACCATAATAAAATAATGGAAGATAGATGCAGCAGCGGTCCGCGTACGCCCACCAAGTTAATCCTATCTGTATTCATTGCAAAATCTGACTTAAGCGCAACACTCTAATGAACTCTCTTTGATACCAATCTCTTTGTAAACACATACACAATTCGCGAGCAATATTATTGAGAAATCTTAATGGTATACCTATCTACATTTTGACCAAAGACTGCCACTAACTCAGATTATACATCTACCTGTCGATGTCGGTTTATCCGAATTGTTATTCGCATTGTATCCGTTTAATCAACTCAAGGATTATAATTATGTGTATTTCCCAATTTGGTATAGTTGATAATTTCTAAATCTTATCAGTGGATTATGTACTTACGCTTATTTAGATAACAGTAGAAGGCTGGGTAACTATTTGAGTATATTTCATTACAAAAATGTTTTTAAGCAATTGGCGCTTTGAATGGGAATTTTTTATGGGAAAATGTCGATACTTTCCTCGCAGAATATCTAACTTTTTGACGGGATAACTGACTTATGGAGGCGGAGCCGCAGGCAACGACGAGTAAGAAATATAGGTAGCTAAAAGTATAAAGTCTTAAGCCTTTACAAGGTCTTATACTCGTATAGATTAACATGACCGTCGATGTGTCGAGTAAGTACCAAGAAGTAAGCCATGTAGGTTAGTATTAACGGTAAAGTACCAGCCGCTTATACAACAATATCCAGAATGTTTAATATTTGTTCAACGTTTAATAATAATAAAAAAACGCTTTAAATAAAGTTTTTATTTACTGATAACTTAAAATTACATAACACATTCACACATTGTTATATTTGGCATTTTAATCATATTACCTAACACTCAAGACTCCAACCCTCAAATGAGCAACATGACATAACCGTTTTTATCAATGTGGTTTACCACGTGGTTATTAAAATAACTATCGTATGGGTTTCTAAAAAGAAAAAAAAACACAATTCATGCGCACATACCTTTAAATCCAGCTTCTGCAGGTTGGCTACGAGCCGGTGACACTTTACCAATATTATAGGTTATTAATTGCACTAAAGCCACCATTTCACGTCTATGTGCCAATTAATTAACTTAACAAATAACAATCCATGGACATAGACTACCAAAGTTGCCACATTACCACTTTCTCTCCGCGTTCCGCATAAGTCCGATCTAGTTATCTTTTCAAAACAGCAAAATTTCACTACATAACTGATTCTTCAACGTTGTCTTCAACTCACAGAACATTGGACAAAGCTCTTAAGTTGGGGGTAGACTTAAAGAAAAAGAGAACGGAATGACTGCGAAAGAATGGTACGAGAAAGAAATTTCTTAGTTATTAAAAACCGGACATGTGCGAGTCTGGCTCGCGCACTGAAGGGTCCGTATATATTTTGTCGTCGGGAAGTACCTACCTATAGGATTTTTGTTAGTCGAAAATGTATTGGGAAATCGGCATAAATGTTTATAATTCCTTGCATACTAACCTTGATTTTTTTACAGTTTCATGGGACCGTAGACCAGAGTTCTTGTTGCAACACGCGTTCCTGAGAAAAAATGTCTTAGCAGATGGACAAACAGATTTATCCGAAGTGATCCTTTTTACCGTTTTAAGATACGGAACCCAAAAAACAACGCCACGAAGAGGTAAAGGAATAACTTCGATTCTATGTTGTAACACATTTCCTAAATCGTCATCCTATCTCTTCGCACTCCGTCCGACATCCGTCACTATGCAACAAAATTCCTACCGTTCGTTCTATATCTAAATTTCTCTCTTTAACCGACAGTACGACGTAACTTTTAAAATAAAACCTTTTTTAGGATATTGCTGCAACAATTGGGCTTTTGAAAAACGTCCGCATAGATTGTAATTGATTACTGAATTGTATAAACTAATCTGTTCAAATAGGTAATGATATTATCGCAGTATTAGGGGATTTTTACTTTACTGTATTTCCCAATTATCTTTAGGGTTGTTTTTAATTTGATTTGATTGCGATAGGTGATAAAATTGACATTGTCACCAGAGACGTCGTTATGCACTCCCAATGGGACCCCGATACCGCGGCTAATGATGTTGCTATTCTGCGGCTTGGTGAATCCGTCAGCTATACCAGTACGTACATAATATGTTTAATTGACCAAGCTAAGGTGATGGTTTCGCAGAATTATAATTATGATCTAATTATAACTAGCTGTGCACCGCGTTTTCACCCGCTTTAGTAGTTTCAGCTTCACTAAGATAATAATATAAACTTTTTGGTTATTTTTTCTATAAATTTTCCTGTTTCGATAATTATTCTGCTATTTGGAACGGAGAAAAATACAACAAATTAAATTCCACTCGTTCCTGATTTATAAATGGTGTAACTAACCCGAATTTGTTTTATAAATGAAGAAAAATAACGTTCATAATGGGGTATAAAACCGGTTTTTAAACACTGTTCTACGTGAAATGCTAGAAAAAACGAAATATATTATTTAAATATCCCGCAAAAACGCTTTTCCTGACAATATGGCGCCTCGTGTCATCGTGACGTCACCCGCTTGTAAACTTTGGTTGTTACTACTGTTGAGACGCAACTGTTACAAGTAGTTGACGTCATCAACCATTTTCCTTCTCTTGCACAGGTGGAGTGTGCTTGGTCACTTTATCGCCTCTTACGACATCCGCAGGATGAGAAGGAGTGGTGACATATTGTATTCTGCTCGGTCACCATACGGACAGGTAGAGTGTAACCTTTACATGGCAGTAATTAAAAAAGGCTTATTGTAATTTTTTAGACGTAACCCAGCCCATCGCTCCCCCTAGCGGCGACGACCTCAATAATATCTTCTACGATTGGGAAGCTTTGGCATCTGGATATGGACATACTTCTGACGGTAAGTAAAATAATAAATTTTGTTTTTATTGGTCTTTGGATTAAAAAAATATACGGAAATATGAGTAAGAGAAATAAAAACTGATTCTCTATTTGATAATGAACAGGCAGCATTTCTAAAACGAAGAGTTCAATCAATCGAATAGCCTACGTCTGATACACACTGTAAAACGTAACCCTACCCGTCATCAGTAACAATGAGTGTTTTGCTGTATTTGGTGGATTTGTACAGTCTACAAACCTCAGCGGCGCCGGTCGAGGCACTTGCTATGGCGACTCCGGTGGCCAGTGATTGGTCCAATTCAAGAAAAATCATCTGTCACCATAGTGTCAAGTTAAATTAGTATAATATTTGCTTCAAATAATACCAGCCTGTCTCAGGTCCATTATACAAACCATCTAAGGCACTGCAGTTTGGTGAATTTACAATAGTCACAATAACTCTTCACATGCTTCCATGGAGGTTGGAATACTTTGGAGGACAAGAAGATGATTCCCAACAAAAGTTTTTCATCTTATGTTTTTTTTTTGGGTAACAGATCGGTGTTACCTCATTCGGCGCTCAGGCAGGATGTGCTGTAGGCTTACCTGCTGCTTTCGCCAGAATCACCCCCTACGCCTATCAGTTTGGTGTCAAATTGAATAATCACAAATCACATTTACTCTATTCGCGTGTCAGGTGGAAAAATATTAATTGGATTAAAAAGTGATAGACATCCTAGCCCGTAACGACGCCATCCAATACCTACGTCGCTTGCCATGCGCATGAGAATAATTTGCCGGTACGCTGCGTGCATGCCACACGACAGTGCTGGTCGGTGACGGAACGATTTAGTGGGCATAGTCTCATACTTTACAATACCAAGAAAATTTGGTTTGGGACAATTTCATATTGCTCCCATAGTATGATACGTTATAGTGAGCAGAGTAATTTTCAAGTTGTATAATAAAAACATAGAAATCCCGACTGCCCTGCTGTGAAACATTATTATTTATTTTAGCATTTCTCATTCTAAATTACATTTAAACATATATTGTATATATTTTTGTAAACCATTTTGATACCCTACTCGTTAGGTTCGGTCACTATTTTATTATATTATATATATACATGAAAACTGCCATATTCATATTTTTTTAACGGCTGTAGTATTTATTTGATTACAATGTTAGATACAGCTACAATCAATTGAATTTAATCACGGCTGATTAAGATTACAAGTAATTAGTTGTACTGAATAAGATTAACTAGCATGAAAGGTATTCAGGGATACTATATATAAGAGACAGCATTTTAAACTGGACTTCAGTTGTAGTTGTGGTTTAGTACTCTTCAAAATGAAAGTGTTGATTGGATTCGCCTGCCTGGCTTTAGCCGCAGCAGTCTCTGCGGAGGTCTTCGTAGCGGAGCAAGAGTCTCCCGTCTACAACTACCACAGTAAATTTGGTATCCAGGAAGCCGCCAGGATCAAGAAAGCTGAAGAAAATGCCGTAATCAGCGGTGAAAGAATCGTCGGTGGACAAATCTCTCAAATTTCCGCTACTCCCTACCAGGTAAAACAACTCATTCATGGTGTAAAATATGCCATCCCAGGTATTCTCCTCACTAGACAGCTAGGTCACGTGATTGGTCCAAGGATCGGCAATGGTTCTAGTCTTAGAAATTTGCAAGGAAATACCAGCATAGCAAATCCAGTCTTATTATGGGATAAGTGTTTTGCTCAGTAAAATGGGTAGTGGAGGTCAGATAGGCAGTCGCTCCATGTAAAATACGGTATTCAGCTGAGTCCTTTTGGTATTGTTCATATTTATAAATAATCCGATAAGACTGGAAGCCGACCCTAACATAGCCTTTTCCCAAGCTATATATGAACTAATTCACGTATGGTTTATATTTATTAAATAGGTTCAATAAATGACAATAGATTCCTATTACTATTAGATTACGTAATCAACCTATGTTGCTTCAGTGGCACATACCTATTAAACAAAGATTGGTTTTAAAGTATAAACGTCAGCCTATTAAATCAATTACAAGATGATATGAACCACCTTCTCCACATATTTATAAAAACCAATACGCTACTTTGTTTGAACTTGTTTTTAATATTGCAAAAACAACTTAACTCATACCATGGCATGCACGTAATACACATGATATTGCTACTACTCAGTTTTTAGGGTTCCGTATCTCCGAAACTAGCGATGCTATAAGGGTCCCACCCTTATAGCATCGCTAGTTTGTCCGTCCGTCCAACTGTCACAGCTAATTCGCTCCGAAACTACTGATTGAGTTGAATTTTGGACCACATAAGTCGGTGACCTAAAGAAGGGATGTAACGTAAATAAAATAATTTCAAACATGCGGACCACTTTTTATGGTAAATAAAAACCTAATTAAAAAAAGAAGTTCTGCAAAATATATTGTGTGAAATATTAAATGGAAAGCATCATTGTAAGGATTTCAAATATTTTTTTTTTGTATAATTTAAAAAAAACTTTTTAAAGTTATTAAATTAATAATATAAATAGGCAAAAATTTACCATTTCCAAGGGCGATGGCCAATCGAAACAACAGAAAATAAAATTTTGAAAAAAAACCATCTTATAGTTTCTTTACCAACAGAATACAGGAAACCCTATAAGAAGTCTATAATTAAAATAACAGGAAATTTCTCAATCGTACGGAACCCTCTTGCCCGAGTATATCTTGCACTTTTCCGTATCTAAAAACATAACGATACTCGATCGTCCTTTAAGGTAGACTCTAATACGTGGCTAGAGTATGGTCAACTTACTGACGTGTAAATGTCTGTACACGTGCACCTTAAATGCAAATAATAGTGGGCCAAACCATCGATACTATTGACCCAAAAAAAAGATTGTAACAGTTTTCTTAAACTAATTTACTGTGATCTTTTCCAGGCCGGTCTTGTGATCACAGTGCTCGTCATCTTTACATCAGTCTGTGGTGCTTCTCTCATCTCCAACAATCTCTTGGTGACTGCTGCTCATTGCCAGTCTGACGGACAGATGAACGCTATGGGCATGACTGTTGTGCTTGGATCTAACTTCCTGTTCAGCGGCGGTACCCGTACCGCTGCCACCAGCGTGATCATGCACCCACAATGGAACCCCAGCACTGCTGCTAATGACGTCGCTGTCCTCAGAATTAATTCTGTTACCTTCAGCAGTAAGTATTTTTTACTTGTATATTTTTTTTTTAATTTCGTGAGGTGTGTATTCGTAATTGATTGTTTAAAATATTTTTTTTTTACGCTAGATTTATATGTATTTGATAAAGATATTTACAAACAATAAATTGTTTATATACATAAATATCGACTATTTGCAAAATTGTTTTTGAATATTTTCAGACGTGATCCAGCCTATCGCTCTCCCCAGTGGCGACGAGCTTCTCAACCACTACGCTGGCTCGACCGCTTTGGCTTCTGGCTTCGGTCGTACCTCTGACAGTGAGTAAAAGGCTCTAGGTATTATTTTAATTGTTACTGTTTATTTTTCAGCATTTGTTACTGTTTGTTTTTCAGCATTTCCCTATTCACTTTAATATATTATTTTTCACTGTTCTTCTAGCAACTTATATAATAGTCGATGGAGTAATATACAAATTGTTCCATAAGTTTCCGTTTGTACTCATCCCTTACACACTCGTCTGCACCTACAAAACACCACATAAGGTAAACGCAGCTATTACCGACCCTAATAAGACAATTTTAAAATCGATGATAATTATTAAGAGCTGTAATTGCTTTCAAATTCAGTGTTTTATTTTTATATGAAACTGTTATTTGTCTAGTTTATATTTATTACCTTATATGCCCAAGTTTAGAATGTTTTCTTAAAATTAAAAAAATATTAAGTGAATAACTTGATTTTTGGTATTACCGACCCATAGGAACGGCTATGAAGCTATTAACGATTTTTATGAAGCTATTACCGAGTGTAACAAAACTAGGTATTTTGTTTAAATAAGAACAAGTAAATGTGGTTTCGTGAAGGTAATTAGCATGGATTAAGAAAGGCATGTAAGCTTGCATTGACTTTCCTCCGCTTTTGTTCATCCATGTTTCTGCAAAAAGAAATTTTATGTATTTCGTTTGCCATATTAATTTTCATAATTATTTTTGTTATTAGTTAATAATATTAGCTAGTATTTTCTGTAACCAGTTAACCAGTGTAATGTAACATTATGGATAATGATCAGTATTTTTTTTTTATTTTTTATTTTGCTTTATTTTACATTTTAGGAAAACTTACAGCTAGATAATACAATAGTAAAAATTGTAAGTAAAATATGGCCAATTACAAGTTTTCACTACTAAGATAAACAATAGTAAACAGTACAAACCTTATTCAGAAACAAAACATTAAAAAATTTAGAATTTTTGATTTTTCCATAAAATAAATAAACTAAGTAAACAAATTAACACGTACAATTAAATGCTTGCTAATGGTTATCAAATATTATCAAAGAAGTAATCGCACAGAGTCTTTTTAAGTTTAGCAATACTAATGTTACAAAAATCGATGTAGGAGTATGGAGGATCATTAGGAATATGGAGTATCAGTATGGAGTCGGTAATAGGTTCCCATACTTGCTATCACCGACTCACACGGGTCGGTAATAAGCGATGTATATACAAATATGAAAGCGTGGCACCGACCCACAAAAACTAGATAATATGTATTTATTTGATATTTATAACTTTAACAGAGATTTTAAATAATTGATTAAACAAATAAGATTAATAAATGCACATTATTATACGATGAAAGGTTATATAATTATGTTCCTTTAATATAACAATAAATGAATAATTTTACTATACGTGGTGAATATAAAATGGAAAAACAAGTAAACTATACAAAAAAGTATAGGTCGCTAATGGTGTGTAACAATGGCTGATTATTTGAGATTAAAATGTCTTATCAAAATAACTGTTTTATCATCACATATCTACAGAAAATAATTAAAACTAAATATAATGTTCAGGGCAATTACCGAGCCATGGATCGGCAATAGCTGCCACTATTAAAATTATTGAAGCTATTACCGCTCCATTTAAATTTCAAGTTTTATCCTATTAAATTACTTAAACTTTATGAAATACTATACGAAATAAAGAATTTACACTTAAATAAACACATTTAATAATACACAACGAGTACAGGCTTCGTATATTTCTGTAAAAAATCTTAAGCAAAAATTGAATGTGCTTACCTGTAGGAACAAGGACTTGTACCACACGGCCGGCGAACTCGCTGTCGTCACAGAAAATAACGAATTTTGTCTCTTTCCCGGGATACCACGCACACAAACGTTAGTTTTTACGATGCTCAATGAACAAACATTCGTGTTTCGTCAAGTATCTTCAGCATAAATCGTTTCAGTAGCATAAAAATTGCAAATTAATGGAATGGATCGGTAATAGCTGCGGATTTTCGATGGGTCGTTAATAGCTGCATTTACCTTACTACAAAATATTACGTAATTAAAAAATACAACAGACTACAAATAGTCATGCTGTTTTGCTTTATAATGCTAACACTTTTTATTTTTACTTTCGCTTATTTTTATTTTTTTTTAATCTACCGCCGTATTTTTCAATACGCGGATACATTACGCTTCCATGTTGACTAGCGTGTAATTTTGTAAGTGCTATAAAATCCTCCGAACGACAAATAATCTGCCGCTGCCTATCCGTTTCCTAAGCTGAATATTATATTTCATACATAGAGCGTTTGGCTATCTGCTCTCGACAACCTATTAACAGAACAACATTTAATATTTCACTTATATTACAGGCGGCAGCATCGGTTCAAACCAGCAACTGAGCTCGGTGACCCTGAACGTCATCACAAACCAAGTCTGCGCTAACACCTTCGGGCCTTTTGTGCACGACTCCAACCTCTGCACCAGCGGAGCCGGTGGTCAAGGAACTTGCAACGGAGACTCCGGTGGCCCTCTTGCCTCCCAGAGCAACGGTCGGAGCATTTTGGTAAGATCAATTGATATGCTAAAATCTTAATGATATCGTAAATATGAAAAATTTTGAGAATATATAGATAGACGTTTGTAACCCATTACGCAAAAACTACAGCCCGCGTAGTCAAGTGACGTTTCTACAATCGTCGGCGTTGATAGAAAACGCATAGATGTACGGAAGTAATATATTAGTAACGTTACTTATCGCAATTGTAAAATATCAAAAGGCCGGAAAGACTTTCGAATTCGAGTTTCTTTTATTTATTCTAGTATTTTCGCGAAACATCACATAGAAAAGATTGTTATTACCTTTTCAGTTTACCTTTATGCCTGCATGAACTAATTATTTATTCCTGCATTTGTTTAACAGATTGGTGTCACATCTTACGGAGCTCAAGCTGGATGCGCCGCTGGCTTCCCCGCAGCCTTCGCCAGAGTCACCTCCTACGTCAGCTGGATCTTATCTCACTAATTTCACAATGTTTGTTCTCCTTATTATTAGTCTCACAATGTTGTTTTCTTGAAATTGTTTTTCATTCAAAACTACGACTATTTAAGTTTCTTAAATTAAAACTAAATTAACATCACTAAGATTGCAATGTATAACTTCCATATCTATACTGAGTATTCACATTATGTATTTATGTACAGAAATTAATAAACCAATTAAATTATTACAAAATTGCTTTCAATCTTATAAGGTATTTGTTATTACTCAGAAACACAAAACAGCATATAGACACAGTAATGACGTGGTGTCTTAAGATTGGATTTTTTAGTCCAGACAAATAATTGCTATAATTTTTAGTAAGGCGCTTTGGACAAAAACTCATAACACAGTAAGCAAAATAACTTGTAGATATCAGAATGGATTTTATGGAGAAAATAAAATCCGATTAATCAAAACTGTGATTATGTTTTGTGATTGTTGATGACCATTGATTGACCCATGAAATGTTTACTTAAACTTTTAATTAAAGCTGAATTTTTTTCGCCTATATATAGTTGGTAATCTATTTCAAATAGTCACTTAGGAGAAGGAAAATTTAATTTTCTTTAACTTTAGAGGCCAGAAAACTTATTAATCTAAACTTTTAGTGTACTGTGTCCATGAAAACATTTCAATTAGTCATTCTATTTACTATGCAGAAATCAGGATAATTTTAATGAGACTTGAAATAATTGTTCTGAGTCTGGGTGTTCTTCGTGCATGTGATTAGAATGTTTGCAAAACCCCGTTTGTGTCTGTGATTAAATTCCTTAGTGTGGAAGTCATTTAAAAAATGAAAAGTAAAAATTTTTTTTAATAAAAGTGTCCAGTTGCCCGCAGTTTAGCGCAGTCAGTCTACTCGCGTCTGTCAAAGCAACGTGATTTAAATGTTAATCAACTTTATGTGTATATTTATAAAGTCTTGATAATTATAATTATTTATCTTTGCAATAAGAGCCAAATCAAAACTGGTGATAAACAGTGATAACATTTCGAAAATTTAAACAACCACTCTTGACGCATTTACTTCAACTTTGATTCTTGACATTAATTTAAATGAGTAATTTTGAATAAGATTGAGATATAAATACTGAATTCTTTCCGAATCCCGTGTCCATTGACACCACAAAGTACTTTTATATATATGGAAATTGACACGTAGTACATAGTATGTATATTTTTAAACTGTTGTATCGGATAACTGAAAAAAAAAATGGAATAATAAATTGTGTTTGATAAAAGTATAAACCTACAAGCTAATAATCACTATCCACCAGTTCACTACATTTTTTCTAAAGAACAAATTGACTTATACACTTTAGATAGATATTGAAGTTGTATATCGAAGCGATAGGGTTAGAAGTGTATCATGAATAATTGAATGATAGTATACCTACATGCTTATTACCCGTGAACGCGTGCCTTGTAATTGATAAGATAGTTTAGGTGTAATAAAATGATGGTATAATAATATGCGCTGTGGGGAAGACAAATAAAACCAACAGTCTTAACATAACCCAGAGTTTGATAAATCATGATTTGTTCAATACAACAAATAGGTCCAACGTATGAAAGTTCGGTATTTGAATGAATAAAAACATTGTTTTTACCGTAAAAAATTATCAACCAATCTTTAATCAGCCGTATTTGGTGATTAGATGTAATTTGATGAACGATAAGATTCTAAGTAACATATATATTGTTTTTTTTTTGTACAAGAATAGAGTATTGCCCACAACATGAATGTGTTGATCAGTGCTGTGTGCTTGGCTTTGGCCATAGCAGTATCCGCAGATGAAACATTTAAACCGAAAGACGTATCAGTGTACAGTTACCATACACGGATTGGCATTCCTGCAGCGAATAAGATAAGAAAATTTGAAAACACTATCAACAAAATCGTCGGCGGATCTATTACCGACGTGAAGTATACTCCTTACCAGGTAAGCTTAATTTTAGCATCTCTATCTACCAGATAAAACGAAACAGTACAATTTTGAAATGTCTAGGAATTATTTAGTCTTATTGCCATCGTGTTTTGATTCAGTAAAAGATATGGCGCTAGTAGTTAGGCCCTAGAATTTTGGCTACCAGATTCTGTAGAGGTCAGGTGGCGCGATGTAAAATGCTGGTATTGAGAATTCTGTGATACTGAAAGCTATTCTAACATAGTTTGGGAAAGAGCTAGGCAGAAGAAGAAGCAAAAAGGTCAAAAAATATCCGCCCATTTCACTTTATTGCTACCTATGACCGGAACTGACAATCTGATATCGTCACACTATTTATCGTCTGCTGGCACCTTAGACACCCAACGTGCAGAAACCTTTATCCAATGGTCACCGTTCATGACGTAATGAGCTCAACCAAATTTAAATCCATCAAATAATTTTACGTCCATCCTGAACAACAGCGTGATGTTCCCTCATATCTCACACGATTTATTTACTAAATTTCAGGCTGGTCTCGTGATTGAAATCGCCCCAATGTTGACCTCAGTTTGTGGTGGTTCTCTTATCTCCGGCACTCGGGTACTGACAGCAGCGCATTGTAAAAATGATGGTTGGTTCACAGCCAGCATCTTCACTGTCGTCCTCGGATCCAACACACTGTTCAGTGGTGGTCTCCGTATTGTTTCTGACAACATAGTGCTGCACCCCCAATGGGAACCAAGAATAGTTGCGAATGATATAGCTATCATTCGCGTCAACCCCATCACTTTTACAAGTAAGGTATTTTTTGACCCTAGAAGCTTGCTATAAATAATAACGATGTAATTATTTTCAAATTATCTGCATAGTGGGTACTATCCTTTTTTTCGAAATAATTAAATATCAAATTTTCTATAATATAATGATGAGTTTAAAAGAAAATTTACTCAATGAAAATTATTATCTGGAATATTCGTAATCGCATCTTGGTAACCTGAACCTAAGAAAGTCACATATTTATAAAGTGGAAATGTAAGAATTACATGGGAGCTTTGCTATCAAAAACCTTGATCATTATTTACCATCCTTTTCTTGATTTCATTATTAATCCTATAAATAATCTGTCTAGATGTGATCCAGCCTATCAATCTGCCAAACATTAGAGATATGGACAATGACTTCGTTGGGTATATCGCCGTGGCGTCTGGATTCGGGGTCAACGTTGATGGCAAGTATAGACCTATGTTCTTTGATCAATACCTACATTGGTAATTTGACTGGCCTGTTCATCTAGTGGTTAGTGACCCTGCTAAACCGGAGGACGGGTTCGATTTCCACCCAGGACAAATCTTTGTGTGATGAGCATGATCATTTGTTCTGTGTCTGGGTGTAATTTATCTGTAATATATATGTATTTAGAAATATTTAAGAATGTTTATCAGTCGTCTGGTTGCCATAATACATTCTGACTAGTTTGGAATCTACTTCGCGTGAAACTGCGTGCCCGGCTTAAGCATAATATGCTTAACTAGGCAACTGTAGCGCTCAGTCTGCATCGGTGCGCCGCGCTAGTGGGTTTCGCCAATCTGTATCGGGTATATATATTGTCATCATCGTTTTAAGTTAATTCCGGATTGAAATCATCACTAAATCGTGCTTGTGACGTCAGAGTAGGTAATCGACAAATGGCACGCTTGGTTTTTATACAGATCGTGATACTTGCGTCATCTAGGTCTACTTATATCTGAGCTCCCAACACACGAAATTCGAAATATAAAATGCTAACTGTTGCTAGCGACTTCGTCTGCGTTATCCTTTAAATTGGATCCACGGACAAGCTTTTTATTACGCCTTAAAAAAATAGTCTAAAGAATTTAGCCTCACAAAAAATTGATAGCAAAAATAAGCCTATGTGCTATTCTCAGTAGTAATAAACGTATATGTATGTATGTGTATATATATATGTATGTGTATAGTTAAGTATGTTTGTATTTCATTCAGATCAGTTCTGGCTTAATCGAGTAACAAACATCCATCCATCCAAACTTTCGCATTTATAATATTAGTAGGTATAGATATTTATCACTTCATTGAATTCTACTTAGTTTACTTCTTCTTTTTACGCAGGTGGTTCCATCAGCGACAACCAGCCTATCAGTTCAGTGACTATGCCCGTCATTTCAAACAACGAGTGTGCTACTGTATTTGCGCAATTTGTTACAAACTCCATCATCTGTACGAGCGGGGCTGGCGGCAAGGGCGCCTGTAGAGGCGACTCTGGAGGTCCACTTGCAGTCCACATCTCTGGCAAGCCTGTCTTGGTAAGATATAGCCAACAAAGTAATTGTGACAATAATTAATTTCAAAATTTCCTATAATAATTTTTCAAAGCGAAGCCGCTGATTAATCTACAGATGGCTAAGCAGATTTTCTTGATTGATTTCTCTTTCAAACAAAAGAAAAACAATAATATAATTGGTTCATTCGTTTAGGACATACGATATCACAGACATTATAGATCCACATAACCCACGTAATCCCTATTTTAACGTCTGGTGCTATTAAGAAATATAATATGGAAAATGATGCAATCTGATAATATTAAAAGTCCGCTGAGGTACAAAAGTACTTCACTTTTGCCATTATCGAGGTTACTAGCAAAAATGTACCGTTTGTTTCATAAAAGAGTATGTCAAACCATGTCCATCTTACCGTATAAATATTACAAGTTACATAATTTTAATAAACCTTTCGTATTACTTACAGATCGGTCTATCGTCGTTCGGTATCGCAGGATCCTGCACTCAGGGCTCGCCATCCGCCTTCACAAGGATAACATCATTTATGTCCTGGATCCAATCAAATTAATCTCATTTAAACTACTACTCTGTACCTATTAAGTAAATTAAGAAAGTATTTGTAATTAAAGTTGTATGATTATAAGATATACACACCGCCAAGACTACCGAACATAACAACCTAACAAAACTAGCAGTATTGAATAGAAACAATACTGTATCTAAACCAGATAAACACAATGCATCAAATAATTATATATTTACAATAACTTATAACAATAACTTATAAACATACAAATAGAAAGCGTAAAATGGCAAAAAAAAAGCTGGACAATGAAGTAAAATTCCACCTTTGGGTTGTTATATGTATTATTGCATATAATATGTATATAATTCATGCCTCATGAAAAATGTGTTACCTAAGTAAACATATAAAAAAGAACACGCTTGCTGATCTCTACTTCTTATATAGATATTTTTAATTAATAACACATACAAAGAAAGTATTTTGCTTTCTACATAGTTACGTAGATGACTACATAACTATATCTATATACTCTATCTAATCATAAATCTTATAAACAGCAGCCATACCAACCAATTAATCAGTTCACGTAAAATAGTAATGAGGCACACACTTACAGCCTTAATAGTGTTACCGTTTGTATTTACACGTGCTACTGAGAGCAACCTCAAGGCTGTTGGCGTACATTATAAATGACTCTAAAAGCGGTCGCCACAGCGCTTGCACTTAGTGAAACGAGGAACCACCGTACGTGCCCCAATTAGCCAATATTCCACTAATAGTTTATATGAAGCATTAGGAATAATACGGCGGGCGGTCGCTCCACATCCACTTAATCTATCAGATCTAATGGGAACTCGCCCCTCCATCTTAGCTTTCGGAACAAAGCTGATAACTTAAACGAAATTGAATTGATGTAACGCAAATCAGTCGAAATTCGGTCAATAGAATTTAAAGAAGCTATTTAGTTGACATGAAGACAGATTTGCTACAGACAATCACAATGACTGATTAATCAATTATTTAGGCTTTACATCAGATTTTTTTATAAATTTTCAATTCAATTTTTATAAATTATTTCTTAAGTTTTTGACACAAGCTATTTCTTTGGATAACGAAAATTTTAAATAAATAGGTTAGTTTTATTTGTAGGTACTATATTAAGTTTTAATTTGAATACAAGATTAATAATTGCTATAAATAAAAAAACATACCGACAAGTCGAAATTATAAGTTATTGTTAATCCAAATTTCAAATGATTTTAATCCAATCTTATATAGATATATATAAAATATGCTTTGTCCTGAATGACTGACTGACGGATCAACGCACAGCCTTAACCGCTGATTGTAGAGACTTGAAACTTGTAAGGCAAGTTATTTGTATGATGTAGGTATCTTTGCATAAACATTTTTTAAGAAGAATTGATGAAAGACGTGTTTCGTATTTTTATTGAAACTCATCGCCTAACGGGGTAGAAAGTTATTTTGGGGTGCTTTGCATCGAAGTTGAACTCACATAAAACCTTGGCGCAATGCAATACTCTTTAAAATTGGAAGGTCACTCAACTCTTTAAAATGGTGGGCAAAAGCTAGTTATGAATACCTACCACGCCTAGTTTTAATGCGCAATACTTATTGTCCAAAACAAATTCAAAGTAAGGTGTGGTATTTTTCGTACTGAGGCATTTAAATATTTTAATTAACAGCAGATTAATGCGATCAATTAAATTAATCCCTGATAAATTAATCTTTTAAATCATATAAAATGAAGTCATGTTGACTTTGGCACTTATAGATAATATTGCTTTTCATTTGCATTGTAGAAATTTTTGCTGAATGACAACATGAAAATCTTTGCATTGTTTTTATTTGTGGTGGCAGTAGCCACTGCTGTTGAAGAGTCGAAGCCGATCGAAAATGGCGTATATGACTATCACAACAGGGTTGGAATTCCAGAAGCATTGAGAATCAAAAAACTAGAAAGTGAAATCAGCAAAGTTCAAAGCAAGATTGTCGGAGGATCTACTACAACCATTCTTTCTGTGCCGTACCAGGTAAGTTATTAAACTTCAATCTCATACAACTCTATAAAGTCCGGTGAAGCAGTCAAAGCCTGCGCTCAGGCTAACTGCGTTAATCTCTCCCAAAAAAAAAAAAACTCATATAGCTTGCTGCTTTTAAAGTATAGGCTATTACACAAATTTTTGAAAAGTGTCCCAGATAAATAAACCCCAAATAAAAACACGTTTTTTGATCGATAAGTGCCATACAAATGTATATAAAAAATCGGTTTTTCTTGCGTATATGCTGGACGCATGTTGCTGCGGTCATTAGAGGCGTTAAGCAGTTTACAGTTGTCACTTCTTAGTTAGCATGACGTAATAGTAGTCCACAGATAATTATAAAAGTTAAAACATTAAAGATTTTTTTATAAACTTTTAGTAACGGTTTTCGACTCCTTAAGCCAGCGGTCGGCAACCCGCGGCCCGCGGGCCGCTTGCGGCCCGCGGGCGTCTTACTTGCGGCCCTTGAAAGCTTTGTAAATCCATACTAATCCTTTATTACATACGCGAAGTTTGTATGGCTGTATGGATGATTGTTACTCTTTTACACAAAAGCTACTGTAGTAGAGTTTTTTTTTTATACAGAATTAAGAAACTATAGTTAAGTTTCTCATTCTTCTTGATATCCTTAATGTGAGAACTTATAGGCGTTAAGATATTTTAATAAACGTATGAGATATACGTGTTTAAAATTTGATGCCACCGAAATGAATCAGTCGGACACCGAAATCAAATAACATGCCACCGAAATGATACAACCTATCCACTGAAATTAAAATCTACTGAAAATGTATGTACTTATACCAATAAAAGAGGCTTACCTAAATAAATATATAAAATTGAATGACTGTTTGTAGTACCAAAAGTAAATAAATAAATGTGGTGCTTGGGCGATGCAGCGCTAGAAACTTGTTTTAGTTTCCCGTGGGCCTCTTTAATGAACCAAATGGGTGGAAACTATATTTTCTCCCTCACTTCAAAGAAATTAGACCGCCGTAGTAAGCAACTAAACTAACCGGCTGGTAAAGTGTAGAGACAAGTACTCCGGTGGTTTTAGCCGGTAAAAACCATGCCCCTGCCTTTCTTTCTTCAGGGTGGAAAGCCCATGCAAATTTCCACCAGGGAATAAATCTACAGCTGGCCTGTATTTACACCGAAATGAAACAATTACCAACCGAAATGATATAATTATGCACCGAAATGGGATTTTTTGTCACTCTGGTGGACTTTTTATCATTTCGGTGGACAAAACTGTCCACCAAATCAACGAAATGATAATCAACTGTCACCTTAATGAACAAATATTTAATGCGTCAAATAGGTAACTACCTCTTCTACCTAGAAAGAATATTATAATGCTTGGCTTCTAGGGTTTATATCATAACTGCGGCCCGCGTTTGGTTTAGTTAGCCACTTTGTGGCCCTTGCCTGCCAAAAGGTTGCCGACCACTGCCTTAAGCTATCGTAATTGTATATTTTTATATTATTTCTCATATAGAGTAAAATAGCATATTCCAAAATTACTGTAATGCCGTTACATAATAGGCTATTTAATACACTTGTTTAGCATACTGCAATACTATTCCAGGCTGGTCTACTCATTTCTATAGGCTTGGTCTCGACGTCAGTATGCGGTGGAACTGTCATCTCAGACACTAGAGTGCTCACGGGCGCTCATTGCTATAACGACGGCAACAATATCGCGAGGTCCATCACTGTGGTCCTCGGATCCAACTTGCTGTTCTCTGGTGGCACGAGGATCACCACGACCAATATCGTCACTCACCCTGGGTACAACCCCAGGATCATCGTCAACGATATTGCTGTCATTCGCATTAACAGAGTTAGCTTTTCAGGTAAGTATTGTTATTTCCTGAGGTATGGTTTCCTTGGACGGAAATTAAAAAAAAAAAAATACAGCCGGAAATTCGGTGTTGTTGTTTTGGGTTTAGCATTATTACATTATCCAAAGATACTAACTTGTTAGCAAACGGTTATGTCCTCTAAGGTAAAATTATATAACTCAAATGCGATCTTAGCTACTTTAGTAAAAGCAATTGGATCTTGGATTAGAAATTAAATTTTTATACTTTAGTTTAAGTTACTGTTCTTTCTGAGATACTTCTCTTTCAGTATTCTTAATTAAATAATACAGTGCTTTCATAGATTGTTCTATCAGTAGCTATCAATTGTCGGTATCGATAAATAAATTCTATTTGTTTATATTTTCCAGTGACAATTCAACCAATTAACCTGCCATCGGGAAGCGAAATCAACTCAAATTACATCGGCATGAACGGTCTCGCCTCAGGCTATGGAATCACGAAAAACGGTTTGTATTTTATCAATTCTATACATTTTATCTACCATTTCTCATCCGCCAATCAATGTTGACATGTACAATAAGTAACCTTAATAGCAAAAGAAATGGAAAATTTTCCATTAAAAATAAGTACCTAGGTAATGTATTTATTTATACTGGAAATAATAATACATAAGTTGATAGGTAGGTAGGTATTAATATGTATATTTAGTAATTAAATATTATTTTGCTTATTTTTTGTGAAGAACTAAGTATTAGGTTTACGTTAGTTGAAATAATGAAAAAACATATATTTTACCATAACTTGAATGACGCTAATCAGTAATTGTGTCATTTGCTTGACTATTTCAATGTAATTTGTACCTTTACAGTAAGTCATATAAGTAACACTAACAGCTGACTAGTTGGTACTACACAAGTAGCAATATGCTCACGCTATACATACTATATTATAAAACACATATTATAAATTAAAGTCGCTCCCACGCAAAGTCGTCTGTACGCTTAGATCTTTTAAACTACGCAACGGATTTTAATGCAGTTTTTAGCAATAGATAGAGTGATTCAAGAGGAAGGGGTATGTATTATAAATTTCTCCCATGCGAAGCCGGAGCGAATCACTAGTAAAACTATAAAATAAATTAAAAAAAATATTGTTTTTTCACAAGCAAAATCAAAACAATTGATATTTTTGCCTAAACGTCTCTCATCGCAAGGAAAATCACATAAATCAGTAAACGAGCGTAGTATTTTTAGCTAAATATTTGCTTACGCTCGGCACAGGGGGCTTACTAGCGATGCGCGCACTCTATGCTTGTCTATGTTTACTCCAAGGTCTAAACGCACCCATTGTTTTGCATCAGTGTCTTGTTATGACTAAATATTTCTATATTGTTTTATAGGTGACAGCATCAACTTACTACAAACAATCAGTTCGGTGAGTCTTCAGGTGATCAGCAACGCTGCGTGTGCGAATGTCTACGGGAACCTTATCTTAGGAACCCATCTGTGCACCAATGGCTCAGGAGGCAAAGGTGTTTGTGGAGGAGATACAGGAGGTCCACTTGTCACCACTGGCAACGGCAACAGGAGAATACTGGTACGTCATGAAACTGAAGGTTTCTGAAAAGTAATCTAAGATATAGAGTGGACTAAAACTGGCAAAAGTGTCACTTATTTTTGGCACTTTTTTGGGTCAGACCAGAGCAAATCTCACACTGACATTTGGAAAAATATTTTTTTCTAGTAAAAGTTTATGATCAATTACAGTGTCGCAACTATTTATCAACAAAATATAAGAAATACTATAATATTTATTATTAAATCCATTTTTTATTTTCGTTTACAGATTGGTATCAGCTCCTTCTTGGCAAACGCTGGTTGTCAATCTGGCCAGCCCTCCGGTTTCACAAGAGTTACTTCATACATTAACTGGATACATTCGATATAATAACCTGAATGAAACACTGTTAAAATATATGTCGATAAAATCGTAGAATATGTTTTCTTATAAACCAACGTAAATAACAAACGAAGGTTAAAACGACCTTATTGACATTCCAAGAAAAAGGCTAATTTTTTCTTTTTTTTTTACAAGTTTACATGCGCAAAGAACACTCGGACTTAGAACAAGCATTTGTGAATCACGCAAATGCTTATCCCATACGGGAATCGAACCCGCAGCAGGTCGCGCACAGTGGTAATTGGCGTGGTAACCTATACCACTCGGCTATCCCTGCAGTCACCGGAGCAGAACGATAATATTCACAATACAAAAAATACAATGGATTATTTTATAAAATTTAAACGTATTTTAAAATGTAATAAAAGTAAAAGTCTATAGAATGTAACAAAAGTCTGCGCAACAAAATAAATAACAAATCCTCAACACGATAGGATGTCGTTTAGCAAATCACTTCTCCCGCGCAACAAATACATCAATATCCTAAAAACAGGCGAGTGCGGACCCTTTGAAAAATGAATGAAGTTATCAATCCTGAGATGGGAATAATTGTGAGTGGGTACAATCGCGATATGATTGATCTCACACCTCACGGGCCCATCAAATCGCTCTTCAAAGGGTAAATCTATATTTAAGTGGGCCGCGAACTTCCCACTTGTAATTACATTTTTATGTTGTCGAAGACCCTGCTCGGTACTAATGCTTCTTACAAATGCGAATATAATAGAGCGAGCTGCGGTTTGGAAGAGCCGAGATCTCTTTCAGGGAGCGCCCGTCCTTTGTGAATGGTCTGCGTGAGTTTAGAGATAACGAAATACTCGATCGTTGTGTATTAATTTAAATAAAAAATGGGGTCAAGTAGTTAGTGGTTTGTAAAATTTTTGTTTTTTTAAATAAAACAATGAAAATAAAATTAGTGAAAAGACAAACGACAACCATACCTATGCTTGCTCATCTTGCTCAATTAATATTGTACTTTAGATTTGGCTGATATATGTATACAGTATTGAGATCTAAGTTCATTTTATGAATACGTGACATTATGTAAATATATTACCAACATAAGACAAAACAATTAAATTTTTACAAATATTTTAAACCTTAATTTAACCCCACATGATCAGCACTTAAAGTAATTCACTTTACTTCGTAGAGCGTCAACATTTTTTTGTTTGAAATTATTCTCATGCATCATAAATATAATTAAGTTATTACAAAACACGCCTTTCTACACGCTAAACTAAGTAAAGCTCGATGCTAAAGCCTTCTAAAGCCAGGGTAAGCAGGTTACAAGTAAACACTGCCTAAGTAATAGACCATAATTCCTCTTAATCCGACAGTCTGGAGTTTTTTCTAACAATTTATAGGGCTGGCTAATCAAGAAAAAAATAATATTAAGTAGCTAATTGCTAATCTTCCGATTATGACAATTATTGACAACGCCTTATTTTCGCGTTAAATTATCTGTGATTTTATTAATCTTTTATGATATGATTAAATAAAAATTTCTATTATCTTAAGAGCTATATTTATGTTTGTTTTTAAATTGATTTAATTAAAATACTATTCAAGTGATTATAAATCAATACACAAATTAATAACAAATAATTATTTATATAATTTGGTGCAGAGATACCAAAAAGGTGCATAACATAAAGTTAAAAAGTTAGATAATATTAAGCTATAAACGATATATAAGTCATAAGGGATTACTAACACATATACCAATAGTAACAAATAAAAAGGGAAATAAACTACATAATAAGTAAAAGGCTGTTGCCATCACTCTGCTAGTTTTTAAAAAGTTCAGGACAGGTCGCGAACCTTTACTTTAAATACATCACGGTTAGTGGACGTTTGATATCGAGGGGAGGGCGTTCCATAGTAGCACCAATTGAATAAGAAAGGAAGAGTGAACAAAGCCAGTGCTATGAGAGGGACACTGAAGGAGAAGATTATTATAGGACCGAAGGCTGTCGCTTAAGTAGTAGAAAGTAAAGATTTAGGTAAGCGGGGGGAGTCGAAGAAGTTAAAATATAGGTAGGATTGAGGGTAAAAAGAGTACGTACCTACATTCGGCGCTCGCGAACATGTAGCCACCGTATTTGATAGCGATAAGCAGACATCGTCATACTTACGAAGATTAAAAACTGGTATTTAGAAGTCTACCTATTTTATTTAGAAGGTCTGCAGGTCAAAATAACACACGACAACAATTATTTATCTTTATTTATTTGTAAAAATGTGCATGTTTGTAAATGGTGTTTAAAGTTTATATCTATAATTGGTAATATATATATACTAATATATAAAGCTGAAGAGTTTGTTTGTTTGTTTATTTGTTTGTTTGTTTGAACGCGCTAATCTCAGGAACTACAGGTCCGATTTGAAAAAATATTTCAGTGTTAGATAGCCCATTTATTGAGGAAGGCTATAAGCTATATAACATTATACTGCGACCAAAAGGAGCGAAGTATAAATTAAAAATGTTGCAAAAATGAAAAACCGTTGAAACTAAAACACGCGGACAAAGTCGCGGGGAACAGCTAGTACATTATATTATTACTAGCTGTCCCCCGCGACTTTGTCCGCGTGTTTTAGTTTCAACGGTTTTTCATTTTTGCGACATTTTTCATTTATGCTCCGCTCCTATTGGTCGTAGCGTGATGTTATATAGCCTATAGCCTTCCTCAATAAATGAGCTATCCAACACTGAAAGAATTTTTCAAATCGGACCAGTAGTTCCTGAGATTAGCGCGTTCAAACAAACAAACAAACAAACAAACAAACAAACAAACAAACAAACTCTTCAGCTTTATAATATTAGTATAGATTGAATACATAAATTTTTTGATGCTATTTTAATAATTATTTAATTAAAGATAATGTGCGTTAACCCTAAGTGAATCCCTACGACGGTGTCTGGGTGGTGGCGACAAGCAACGTCTACCGACTACCTAACATGCATTTATCATTATTTCAAAACAATTAATACATTCCTCTATCAAAACGAATTTAAAAGTGTTAATTCTTATTTAAATTTTAAAACAATCGATTTAGTAAATAATTTAACAAATATAACTTCGAATTTATGTGAATCAATTTATTATTTAGTTGCTGTAATTGTACCACATAATATAGGTACACACATATAATTATATACATATATTTTTACAAAACTGAAACTATCGATAACTCTTATCGAAATATAAAAATTCGAATTTACTTTCTCAAACTAATAATAATATGGATGGTTCTAGAATTGAAATAATTACTTAGAAATATCGCAGTTCATCAAATACTTCCATACTTATATTATAAATGCGAAAATAACTCTGTCTGTCGGTCTGTTAACTTGGTATTGGAAGAACATAGGCCCAAGAAGGACATAGGCTACGTTTTTGCGTGGTAATTTATAGCTAGTAATTGATAAATGACTGGAATTTATACTTGTATCGAGAAGACATTGTGACGATTAATTTATGTTACGTAGTTCAAGAGACAATTCAATGATTTGCGTTTATTGCTTAGAATATATCTACAATCTACTAATATCTGTTACCGTATTGAGTTATTAGAATATTAATTGTTGTACATATCCCAAACTGTTGTAGTAGAAACTGAACTCATAGCATAGGTATATATGTATATATGATAGAATAATCTATGTAAATACGGAATGTATTTACATAGATTATTCTATACTGACACTTTTGAATTTGAAATATTGAATGTTTCTTTAATCTACCTAAATTATTGTACGCAAAATAAGAAATAACAATAGGATCAAAGTTTATTCGGATTCTCTTGAAAATAATAATAAAATAAATAAAATAATATAGCAATTTACCATACTGGCTGGTTTGAGCACGGGGCAATGACCGCGCTGTTTGAAACGTCACGTCATGGTCAACTTTCTCTAACTCACACAAATTTACAGTTCATACTTTTATGTTTAGTGGCATAGATATTTGAGACCAAAGAATAAACAATACTGATTTCAAAAATCAATAAGTAAATTGCATTTTAACGTTAGAAAACTGTATAAATAAACAGGACCTAATAAATAAAATATCTGTTTTCAGACGACCGACTTTCTTAAAAGTTATTATTAATATTATTCTTTATTTATTCAACAGGCATCAAGTCTCTATACCTATATAACCTTTTTTTTAAACGTAACTTTTAGTTATTTCGTACTGAAGATAATTGACGACGATTTTAAAATGTAGTTGTGTTTGAATGCAAACGTAGATACTATAATAAATAGCCTATACAAGGTGAGTTCTTTATCGTTGAACAAACAAAAACTATAACCTCCATATCGGTTATAAAAACGATTGGTATCAAAAATTTAACAAACAAACATAAAAAATCGATGTTAGCACAATTACCGTGTAACTCTTACGGCTACAGTATTGAAATTCGAATATTATTATGTTTTTCATTTGTTTTTGAGTTTTTATACCAAGCGTTTTTTGTAACTGACTAATGGCCGGGACCAATAAACAAAAAACGAATCGTTTCCTTAACGAACTGTTAAAATATCAACGAGGCGTTAAAAAAAGCTGTTCCTATAAAAAATATTGTAACTGTTCGTTACCCAAATAACTGACGTCTGCTTACGAACGTATGAGAGACCGCCTAGTGACGGATCGTCACGTTAACGAATAACGAATCAAAAGATATAGGATCTAGGCGATAGAAGTCATACTTTCGTTTGTACAAAAAACTCACCTTGTATAAAACGTTCATATTAAACCAACATAAAATCATTTTACATAGGCAAGAGGGTAGCATACTCAAACGACGCCACACATACCTTCTAATGTGTGCCCGTTTATTAAGCAACTATGAACAATAGGTAGTCCGTATTGTTTGGTGATGCAACATCGAATGTCGCAACTAGCTGCCTTACAATAGATACAGTCTACCGACCCCCAAACATATATACACACACATTAATGCATTTCATTATTACGACATAAACTAATGTAGCTAATTAAAAGCTAAATAGCCTGCTACCCGGTATTCTGCTATTCGGGATAGAGACAATTGCAACAAATGAAATATCATAAAAACTGGTCCACCTGTTCTTGAGTTATAAATTTTATACCTCTTCTGACTTTGTTTTATATATAAAGAGGATTTAAAAACGTTTTTTTTATTTATATTTTTTACATACTGCCTACAATATTGTTTTATTTGCAATCCTAACTAAATATCAATTTATAATACTTGATGCATTTTATGCTGTGGAAAAATTAACCGTATCTACTCCCTGTCGTGTTTATTATTTAGTTCAGTAGCATCGCAACTGTAAACAGTAGATAAATTTATCGTAGAAACGTCATTCTGCATTTAATTATGTATTCACTTATTATTTTAGTAGCCGACACGACACCGGAGCAGGCACACGCTCGCACATACACAACTTGTAAATCGAGGTCATGATCAATGACATCAGTGTAGTCACCGAATATTTTTATTCCTTACGAAACCACCGTGGCGTCAACGGTATGGTTACCTCATACCATCTACCTATTATTAGATAGCTACGTCAGCCGGCATCCATTTACGCCCTAGTAACCAACAAACTGTGCGGCAACACGAACGCGTCCGCATCAAAAATGACAAAACACATAATTTTTATTTTGTATTTCATCGCAAATATATTCGCAACGGACAGTTACAAAATTCTCGGGATATTCCCATCACTAGACCGTAACCACTACCTCACTTACCGTGGACTCATTCGGGAATTGGCGAATCGAAACCATGAAGTCACATTGATTAGCCATTACCAAATGCCGGATGCACCGGCTTCGTATAAAGAAATATTACTGAGTGAAGACATGCAAAAAGTGTACAAAGACTTATCGTTTGAATCTGTGATAGTGAATGAAGTGTCGCGAGTGCCGATCGAAACATTAGAGGCGACTAAAACCGGCAACGATGACTGCAAGACTCTCATGAACAACCATCAAGTGTTGCACATGTTAAGGACGCGACCTCGGTACGATGTCATATTAGTGGAGTCGTACAACAGTGACTGCGGCTTGGCGCTGGCCGCCAATCTGAGCGCACCTTACATAGCCTTCAACCCGCACCCTCTCCAGCCTTGGCACTATAGTCGATTAGGTATTAATTTCAATTCAGCGTATGTAACCCAATCTGGCCTATCTTACGGAAAGGAACCTTGGTACTTTGAGCGCCTCAAGAGTTACGTATTGTATTATATTACGAACTGCATATACTATGTCGCTTCGCAAGTAACGGACCATGTGTACCTGTACAAGTATCTGGGCGATGACCTGCCATCTTTAGAAAGTATTGCGTCGCACGCTCGTCTCGTGTTTGTAAACACACATCAGTCAGTGTACAGCGGTGTTGCCAGACCTGATAATGTAATTGATATTGGTGGTATTCATGTGAGACAACCGAAAATTCTACCGACTGTAAGTATTTTTGTCTATGCATAAATAGAATAGACTCAGTAAACATCTAAATAGAACATTAACGTCATGTTTTGCAATGTTACCACACTACTGAGCACATTGGAAGCAGCATCAACATTAATTAACGATGATTGTTTATGCACAAAATAGCGTTCATGATCAATTAAGCTAAAGCATTGTTTGACACCACGAATGGCATTAACATGAGTAGTTAATATTGATTTAAGATCTCACATATCAAGGTTGACAGACCCACGCCAAGTTTTTATTATAAGAAATAAAATATCAAACTTATTGACTTTAGCTACGATGACTCATGTGGCAAAATAAAAATTAAATAAGAAAAATATATAATGTCTCGTCGGATATCATTTGCTCTCAATGCCAAATATTAGGTCAATATCATCTTAGATTTTAGTAGCATTATATTATACACAACAGATACTATCAAGTTAACTAAATTTTCTTACTTTACAGGAAATAGAGAGATTTATAAACGAGGCCGAGCACGGAGTAATATACGTGAACCTTGGTACTTCTACGAAGGATGCCACGTTTCCCGGTGATAAATTAAACGAACTGTTATCAACGTTTGGTAAATTGCCTTTGAGGGTCCTTTGGAAATGGGACGGAGGCAATCTGCAGCTGCCGAGAAACGTTATGACTATGAAATGGCTCCCACAATACGATATATTAAGTAAGTACACCCACATGTGTTAAGATATACTGGTAATCGTTTGTGCCTGTTAAATTACTTTATTATACAAATGATTGTAATCTTAATTATGACATATTTAAATTATAAATTCGCGTTTTAATTGCACTTTAAATATAAGGTGACAGATTTAAAACGAATTCATAAAAATGCATGCTTTATTATAGTTATAAAGATGTATATCTTTATATAATAAAGTATGCAGCGAATCAAAAAGGAGGATTATAAATATTTTTAACATAATATTTTATTTTTTCAGAACACGAGAATGTCAAGGCGTTTATATCCCACGCAGGGATACTCAGTACTATAGAAGCGATAGACGCTGCTGTGCCAGTAGTAGCTGTCCCGCTGTTCGGTGACCAATACGGGAATGCTGCGGCCTTACAGGACTCTGGTATTGGCACCATCGTACACTACCAAGATCTGAAGAAAGAATACCTCTTGGATGCCCTCAATGAGGTTTTAGATCCGAAGTGAGTATGACATGACATGATATGAGTGAGTTTACCAATAGATATGTAGGTATCTTTTTTTTTACGGCGTAAAAATCTGATGACTTAAATTCAACCCACGCCGAGGGCACGACGAGGGGGTATGTCGGACTTGCACCGATTAAAAACACCCCGGTCCCTTGCCTTTGCCGGAGTCCCGGGTTCGGTAAAGCATGGTCGGCGGGGCAATAAACGAATCCTTGACAAGTATATTATGACTTAGTATGCGTATATGCGTATATAAGGAGACATAGTATTGTTAATTTATGTTCAAAATAGGGATGTTATTAAACATTCTCAGTTCTATAACTATACTTGAAATAAGGGACTCCATACAGGGCAATTAATTAGCTCGCCCTTATATTGGCATGTTAATGTATTTAAGGAAGGAAAACAAATATACGCATGTAGATATGTACAATCGCACACTGATGCACTTGTTACTGAAAAACTAATATCCATTTCATTACTTTAGTCATATCACAACCATCGATTTATTCGCTTGAAAGTCTCTCCGATGGCAAACTATACGTCATCATTTGTAATTTTCACGCACAGATTTTATAATGTTGATGTTATAATTAAAACATAAGTATAATGTTACAAATAACATGTAAATTTAACATTACTAACGCTGATCAACGATAATATTACATAAAGATATTATTGAAAGTTCGTCAAAACTAGATTAAGTTCAAATAAATACTGCAAGCATTTTAAGGGAGTGAAACCTTAGAGTATCAATAGACAACCGTAGATAATGCATTCAATTTATCTAGATATTAATGTTAATAGAATATATCAACATCCATAATCCTTGAGATAAAGAAACAAGTAAAATGTTACTTCCATTTATCGGGCAATGTTCCAAATTTTTGGCCGAAATTAGTGTCAATTGTGTTTTAAAAATAAACATTGTAGAATTTTATTTAAGCGCTATTTAATCTTAACATTTAATCATCAATTTGAAATTGCTTTATTTTTTTAAATTAAAAATGCTTTTTGCAAAACAATAACTCCGTTGGTCTATTGCCAATTTTACAATAAGACACAAACAGACTAACCGTCTGCTTAGTCCGTCCTTTTTACAATATCAACGAACTAACATAGCAACAAATACTTGATTCAGATGTGAGATGAGGTTTTTAATGTTTAAAAAAATAACGAAAGATAAAATATTTTACTAGACTTTTAATTTTGAAATATATATTGTCCATCAAAAGCAATGTAATCGTTTTGTTTCAATAATTGACATATAGGTCATATCTCTTTGTTACTATAACAATATTATGTTATCTTATCTATCAATTCCAGATGGCAACAGCGCGCAAAGTTCGTATCAAGATTATGGCACGACCGTCCTATGTCACCTTCAGAAACTGCAGTCTACTGGACGGAATACATAGCCCGCTACCAGGGAGCACCCAACCTTCGAACAGCATCAGCTACGGTACCCTTCTACCAACAGCTTCAGATAGATGTACTAGCATTTATCGCACTAGTATTGTATATCCTGAGCTACGTACTGTACAAAATTCTCTCTGTACTTTGTTGTTGCTGTTGTAGAAATGAAACGACATCTGAGACTGTTGAAGAAAGGAGGTCTTCAAAGAGAGTAAAGTTTGAATAAAACTTTTTAATATAGGGTTGTTAATATAAGTTTTAATCTCAAAGACCTTGTTCAGAAGGGGGAATTCGCTGCGAATCGATTCGCGCGAATACATACGCGCTTTGGAGAGCTACTGGGTGCCTATACATCGCGTCCACAAGCATCGCGCGAATTCCAAATACACGCGAAAAACGCATTCACTTCGCCAGACTCGCGCGTGATGCTACGGGAGTGGAGATACTACAGACGCCTTGTTGCGTCCAGGTTACGCGCGAACTTCAGAGGGAGTAAAAGTTTCAAGGTAAAGGGAGCGCGTAAATTTTGATACGGAATCGCGCGTTGGTACGCTCCTTCTGGTTGTAACGGTCGCGCGTATTCGCCCTCTTTGGACAAGCTCAAAGTCTCATGTGAAGACATGCAATGGTACTTACACGTAGGTACGATATTTTGAAACATGACTGGTTTGTAGGAATTTTGAGGATATAAGTAGGAGTTATTTAATGTTTTTGTTAAATAGATATTTATTAATTTCTAAACAGTATTTCTATTTATTTTACTCTTCTATCATCGCACCTACTGCTTAGAATATTAATCAAACTATTTAAAAATAAACTAAATTACTAACACAACCTTACACGATTTCAAATGTATTAGTCATATACTCAGCTCTGATGCATTATAAATAAAAATGTCAAACATCCTATATCCTACACCTAATTAGTGTTTAAATATATTTTATTTATTTGCATATATTATAGTTTATCCGATTTTATGCAGTTCTTCCGTAAGATGCAAATGAAGAGTTAAAAAGTAGATAAGATCTTATCATTGGTCAACCAAATAACATAAGTATAAACATAATTTTTTATATTAGTTTTGTAAGTTATAAAACAGGTCTGGTTTATTATTATTAATGACATTCTAATACCAGACATTAATATTGAGCTCATTTATATTTTTGTCAGCATGCGGTGTTGTGATCTAGACGAACGGGGTCGACGACTTCCGCCAATATAGATTGACAAAAAATATACATAATGTAATCTATCAAAGTTGGCTTCCGACTGATGATCTAATGTTAGAGCTAAAACACTCTGCGGCTGGCCATGATGCGGCAGGCCGCAATTAATTTTACAAATTAAACGTACAAATCTTATTTTTAAATGAGTAACCTATGGAGTTTCTTGCCGGTTCTTCTCCATAGGAACGACTTTTTGGAACCGCGCACCTAGAGTCATTTAGTTCTGTAACTTTAACGTTTCTTAAGCGCCTTTTAGAGGTTTATAAGATATAAACAAGTTTTGATTTTGTTTTTTTTTATATGAAACCGCATCATGTCAACGCACTGGCTTGCGGCACAGACTAAAGTGTATATAGTGGTCAACCGCTCCGGTTGGTTTTGAGCTTGTTACGACGACATTTTCCACGATAATATAATTAAAAAACTCCATCAATTTCTTCGAGATCCATCATGTCCAATATTTCTAGGAGCATTGCTTATTGCGGCGGACCGCAATAGAATCGAGATGATACGGTTACCGGAATTCGCGCCTTTGCAGCCCACCGTACATACTGCGGCACGCCGCATTACGGCCAGCAGCTAGTGCGGTTTTTGCTCTTATTGATTTTAAATACTAAGCAAAATATTGCAAAGTAGTGTTGATGTTTTATTTATTGTTTGGGCTCTTCTAAAAGTGAATGAACTGAATTAGATTAAACTCTGTGGACATAGAGAGGTTGTTGTCGGGATTGGCTAAAGACAGTTTGCTTTTTTTTTTGTTTTCAAAAATGTTCCAGGTCTACAGATTTTGCTAATTGACTTTCAGCTGTGATACCTTGACTCTATAACGAGCCTCAAAAACTAGACTACCGAGTTCAAACAAACATACTTTCAATTTTTTTATATTCGACAGTGTTACAAAGATATAGTGTTCCTTTAAAAGTATAAATAAAAGATTTCGCCTATGAACACCTACTCGTACGTGATTCTTGCTAACTGTATCGTCGGATTATTGTATTTCAAAAGCCCAATCAATAGCTCATACAATATTTCTCGAGTGAACTGAGCGAGAGGATTTTAAAACCAGTTGCGCAATCTCTCCGTTATTATTAACTCTTCACGAACCATTCTTTAAAGGGTAGAGCTTGATAAATTGTACCTTTATTTAAAACGAGACAGTGACCTATATAACTGAATATTTTATAAATCAGTTTAGGAGCTCTCCGTTGACATTGCTTGATCTCTAAAATTGTGAAAATATTTTTACCACTTTTAAATTTTGTATCATTTTTTATTTCAATTGTATTGCTTATTTTTGTTTGTTGTTTTTGTTCCAGTTGATTTTACGTTAAAAAGGCCTACATGTTTTTATAATTAGACTTGTAAGTATATTTAAAAATAGCATGTATAATTTTATTGCCAGCTACTGGTTTTGGAGTAATTACTATGACATTATTCTTAAAATACTTAATTTATACTTAGCAATATACTATAACTTTATTCACAAACTATGTGGATATTAAAAATAGCCTTTAGTGGTAATGCATTTAAATTCTCATATATTTATTTAAAGCACTTCCTTTTAAAAAAATTCGCTCAACTTGGCCTTCACACAAATTTTAATATGCAAAATGATCAGATTAACTTGCAATCCCATGATTTTTATGGTAAAATATTTTTATTGTTGCAATTAAAGTCACAAAACTAATTCACAAAAAATAATCTATAAATCTTCCTTGATAATTAAAACTACGTCGTAAAACGTTTACAAATAAATAAATGAATGTGATGTTTTCCACATTTATTTATTAAAAAAAGAATAAAATATTATGTAGAATAGTGCATAGTTCTCACACTCATCTGTTCCCAGCGTTTATACAAGTAAAGAACTCGATTAAACATAATTTCATCTTCGATATTATTTGTTCCTGTATTCGACTACTTCATCTCACCTGTAGGTGTGGTAGATTTCCATATAGGGTAGTTAAAAAAACAGGTGCCCGTGACCCTAGGGTCATCTGAAAGGAGAGGTTATTAGGAGGAGACTAGGGGGTAACATCACTAAAAATAGCATTGCCGAGAGTTATTATTTAAAACAAAACGGTTTACTCACGTATATTCTCGGGATCACCCGACTAGTTTCAGAGTCAATAGGAGTCCCTAATCATGAGCTGACACCACTACAATAATTATGAATATTCTTCACGATATACAAATTGGCGAGAAGGTTTGGTGTCTGAAGAAAGTCTGAAAAGAGATTGTGGATGTGAAATTTTCAGGAGGTGAGGAGCAATTATTTAGTAGTAGTATAGTAATCATAATTAATAGGTAACTTAAAAGAAGCCCAAAGCACCAGCAGGCATTTAAATATCCTTTCGTAAAATATCGCTGTTTCTGATTAGGCTACGCTCAATATTGTTATTTGGGTGTTTGGGTACCCCCATAATGTGATGTCACATCTAAAGTAATACTTTATATTCGATTACAATAACACAATGATTAGTGATCGTTTTTGTTCATCGATAGTTATATTAGTATGTTTGATTTCTAATGATAGCCAAAACGACCAATCGAAATGGAGCGGGAAGTTATCGCTATTTAAACGTACCGCAACAGTTTAATACCGCAGTGAGCAGATCTCACTAGCGTCTAACACACGTAGTGTACCGGCTTAATGATACCTATATCTCGAAAAAAATGAAGTTAAATAAACTAATATTTTTGTTTATTAGTGCTATGATCAATGGAGTGTTAACACTTAACATATTAGGAGTGTTCCCATACCAAGGAAAAAGTCACTTTTTTGTTTTCCAATCGTATTTAAAAGAATTAGCTAAACGAGGACACAATTTGACAGTGATATCATACTTCCCACAGGAGAAGCCGATAGAAAACTATCATGACATCAGTTTAGCTGGCAAAACAAAAATATTGGAAGACGTGTTCCCCATATACAGGTCATATTGGGGAATAATACAAGTGAGTCTATTCGTGACCGGCTCAGGAACAGAGAACTGTGAGATTCTTCTAGCTGATGATAATGTACAAAACTTGTGGAAAACTAAAGCCAAATTCGATTTAGTGGTAACAGAAATATTTAACAGTGATTGTACGTTAGGACTAGCTCACGTCCTGGGTGCTCCAGTGGTCGGCCTGACATCCTGCAACTTGATGCCGTGGCACTACAAACCGTTCGGGGTCCAGTACAACCCAGCTTACGTATCCTTCATGTTCTTGGAAGGAGGCACAAAGCCAACCTTATACCAACGAATCGAAAGGACCATATTTCAGACATACCTCACTACTTTATATAAGTATGCTAGTCAGAGAGTCGACCAAAACACGTTGGCACAGTATTTTGACAATGTTCCGCCGCTAGAAGAATTGAGTCGGGATATAAAATTTATGCTGCTGTATTCAAATTTCGTCCTCGCTGGTTCTAATCTGTACCCACCTAACATCAGGGAAGTGGGTGGCTACCATGTGGCTCAAGCGAAACCGCTGCCTGAGGTAAGCCCCTTTAACTTCTTAAGACTATTGTGATCATGTATTTAATTTAAAAAACAGTAGGTAAATAGGTTCAGTTCCAATGTGCTAACGTAAAAATATTAAGAAAAATAGTCGAAAAAAGTAGTCTTCGTTCTCAGCATTATCCTTTCAGGCTTGTAAAATATCATTACATCTTAATTACTTTATACAAATTATTTTTAATTTACATACCTTTTTTAAAGTCATCTGGACAAAAACGTGGGTAAACGCATTAGGTATAATTCAAATACTAAATAATAAATTGTAGTTGCTTATTTTCTTCACAAATCATACCCACTATATGATACTTGCGAGTATTATATAGATAAACTAAACAAATATGTGTTACGCTTATCAGATTGTCTTCGTAAAGAGAAAATGATTAAAAACAGTATTTACATTCAGAATTACTTTTAAAGAGCTGTTACTAAAAACATGTAAAACACCTTGATTTAACAATAATGTTTTATATCTTATCATAAAATTAGAACAAATTATTGAGGAAAATATTACAAAAATTGTTTTCAACACGGTGTTATACGTGTTATAATTTAATATACTTGTTTTTAATTTAATAAAAATGTATTTTTAAACAAGGTTTTAAATAAGTTTTTAAAACCAATAAAACAAGCCCAAACCCTATGGAATTGCGTTACGTTACAGAGTTCCTATGGCTATCATCTGACTACATCATAAGAGCAGCTTGAAACTAAATAATATTGTATAGACACTTAACTTATGAGTAACTAAAGTATGCAAAATTTCATCTAAATCGGATGGCTAGAAGTGATTCTAATGTAGCTTGCAAGATTTGACCTAAACAAACATACATACAAGTTAATTAAAAGTTTGTAAAAAATAATGTTTTGTTAAATAGAAATAGTGATTTGCAGATCTTAGCAATAATATAGCTTTGCATATTTCGCTTCCTTATATTCTTTATACTTATTATGAATTTATATATGTATTCAAAATATCATTGAAAACTGTATTACCATGATCATAGATATATGTACTTAATATAAATTCATTCTATATAATAAATAAATATTTTAAAAACAATAACTAGTGACAAATAGGTGTGAAATTCCTTAAATATTGTCAGATAACACAATCTCATTTATTCAATTGAACTATGGCATTGAACTTTAAAATACGGCCCCTAAATGGAATTCTAAATCTTATTTGCACTTTTATATAAATAGTCATTTTCCGTACATTTCTGGACAAAATTGTGTTAGATCGAAGACTCAACTAATGATCTAATCGATCGACATATTTATAAAAATAGCATTAGTTTTATTAACAAACTGTCCAGTCATTCGGCTACAAATTTGTACGACAAACACATGTCATTGTTATCGTTTAGTCAATGTTTACAGCATCAAGCTTGTGTGACCAGTTTGCAAGTTTCTTGATTTGCTATGCCATGATGCAATCATACAGTGAAATCATTTAGCGTGGCCTGGCTTCGGTAACACAATATGTCTATTACGTACTAAGACTACGTAACATTTATTGTGTTGCTCTAAATAATAATTCTTGAATTTATAGGGCACACAGACTTCCAAAGTTTTTTTTCCAAGCATTTGCCTGACGCGTTGATTGACACAATAGATAGTGCAAAAAATATGCCAAAAAAGACAGTCACTTGGAGACTGTTCACAACTTTAAGACTTTAATAGTCTTTAATTTAAAAAAAAGTATTAATTTACAAATATATGTTTACTAATAATAATAAACCTTATTTTGAAATGTAAACATGTTTTCAGTAGTTAATCAGCAACGTAAAGAGTGGCTCCTTTATAATTAATAACACTTTATAATTTATCTCTTATGTATGAAATACAATCATTTAAACAATTATATTTTCGTCTTTTGTCGTCGGAAAAATAATTCTTCATTTTCTTTTTGATCCACTAATTATTTATTAGTACCTACCTATGTTATTTCAGGATTTAAAGAAGTTCATCGAAGAATCAGAACACGGAGTAATCTATATAAGTTTCGGATCAATGTTACGGGCCACTTCTACGCCTAAAGATAAATTGGAAGCCATCATCGGCGCTATATCAGAATTACCGCAGAGAGTCATCTGGAAGTGGGAAGAAAAGACCTTGCCCGGGAACCCGAAAAATATATACTTATCGAACTGGTTCCCACAAAACGATATACTAGGTGAGTTTGATGGATATGTACCTATATTACATTTGCATTTTCACTATATTTTTAGATTATACCTTTAGATGGTAAAAGGTAACTGGCGCTCGTGAACCTAAAAAAGCATAATATATTCAAGTTTGTTTTGCATGTGCCTAAAATTTGAAGCAACGGAAATAATATTGTCTTTCTTAAGTAGCGCATTTAGTACCTACTAGTAATCCACTGGGACTCGATAAAAAGACGCTATTTCAGTAGTCATTTGAGACAGTTCCCGTGGATTTTATCAACCGCAACTATTTTTATTATAGGCTTTAATGATACCTAATCTTAAATCATCCGTTGTGGATATGGTTAAGTATTAATGAAATATCAATCGAATCTGGGAAAATTTAGATCTCATTACTAATTCCCATGTCAATCAAATGTAGGTATCTGGAAAAACGAAGGCGTATAGCAACTTGTTTAGTACCAAAAATTTAGTTTATAATAAAAAGGCCAAGTGTTTATGCCTTTTCGAACTAAAAAGGGCCTATTCTTAGCGTTCTAACGAAAAAGCCTTTAGAAATATCAATAACACCACAAACAACAAATCATCATCAATCCTTTTTTCCAAACCAGGATTGGCTAATTTGCTACAAGGTTTTTTGATATTGCTATTCCGATACGAAATCCCCTTAGGATAGATTCTAATAAGATACCTCGTTACCCGCTTACGGATATACCCTTTCTCCCAAACATTATCGTTCCGACGGCAAAAATATAAGGCCGAAATTTCTTGAGAAATTCCTGGTTTAAGAGTTGGAATTACTTTAACTTTGGTCTGTCAATGTCTAATTCCGTTTAAAAGAAAACTATTTTACGAGCCGTTATTTTTCTAACGCTGTTCGAAGCTTCACTGCTTCCACTTGTACTTGCCAATAAAATATTTGTTAGATATGTTATAAATGGTGTTTTCAACTCCATGTAACCCTTTTTTAACACATTACACTGTGTCAATAATATCCTAAAAATAGTTGGTGATATAACGAAAATTATTTAATTAACCTTTTACGCTAAAATAATATAAAGTAAATTCCTACAAGATACTTCATGATATACCTAAGATTCTAAAATAACGATGATAAGAAATCAATATTGATAACTCATTTACCTACGCACAATGTAATGTTCACCGTTGATCTGATACGGATAAAAGTTATCGATCAAAGTCCGAGTAATGTCATAATACCGTCCTATAAATGTCCCACTGCTGGGCACAGGTCTCTTCTGATGTGGAGAAGGCACGGGCTTTGATCACCACGATTGCTCACTTTCGAGTTAAGCGATTTCAGATTCCAATTATTGGAATCCTGGTTTGCTTACAATGTTATTTATCATTTAACGTTTGCCAATGGAGTCTTAGCAAAATTTATATAATACCTATATATAACTTTTGAAAAAGACACATCGGTACTTTTACGTAGTGGGTCCGAACCTGCAACCTTTTTCATAGAAATCCGTTCGTTAAACCGCGAGGCCACCACTTCATGTCAGTGTAATATAAGTAAAGATTATTTTGATTGTTTTCAGCGCACCCAAATGTTCTAGCGTTCTATTCTCATTGCGGGATGTTGGGTACGACAGAGGCTATTTATCATGGCGTGCCCATGGTTGGCATGCCAGTTTTCGGAGACCAACCTTTAAATGCTGCCGCTGTTGAAGAGAGTGGACTGGGCGTTCAAATCCAAGTCAAAGACCTAACTAAAGAGACATTATTGGAAAAAATAAGAACTGTTTTGGATCCAGCGTAAGTTATTTATATAACTCTATTTTGAGAGTAATCAATCAAGTCAAAACTCTTGTTAAGAGATCTGACGACCTTAAAACTCAGATTTTTAACATCGAGCTGAGTATGCAATATTGTACAAATATTGACCTCGACGATAAGTCTAAGGCAGGTGCCTTGGACTAGTATTTTAATCAGAGCCAAGGTTAAGATTGGACAAGCAGGAATCATGCATGTCTTTTTTTATATTTCAATTAAAGTCAATATTAATCTTGCTACTTATTAGGTACTTTTTATGTCATTTATGTCAATATATGATTTTGCAAATTATTTTGATTTCCTACTATTTCCAATTTTCCCTACTTGAGGAAGAAACCTTGAATGTTGGGAATTCTAAGGTCGTTTTCTTGTGTACCTATCTAGATGCTACTGAAGCAGAACTCACCTTCAATACTTCCTTGTGTTTTTCCTTGTAGATCTATAGTAGATGTTACGCATATGCAGTTATGCAAACATAAACTATACAAAAGTTTCCTATTTTAAACACATGCCCAAAAAAATATGTAAACATAAATAAGGCTCGTAAATTATTATGAGTTTAGTTAAACAACAAACTATGAAACGAAAAATTAAAGTTGTAAAAAAAAATTGTCTACTTAAGACAAACTATTACATAATCTCTCTAAAAATTTAGCTGATCCTTTTTTATTGTGTTAATTATCGGCTTGAGGTTTTAAATTAAATTTTAAAAAATTGTGAACGGGGTGACGTGTGAATCCGGGGCAGCTACCATAAAATAATTATTACATTTCAGATTCCAGCGTAAAGTGAAGGAGCTGTCGAAATTATGGCACGATCGTCCACAATCAGCGATGGACAGTGCCATTTACTGGACTGAATTCGCCGCCCGCTCTCGAAATTACACCTTCAGGTCGCCAGCCAGCACTGTCCCATTATACCAATATCTTTATTTAGACATCATTGCAGTATTAGGTGGAATCTTATTTATTACATTATACATCTTAAAAACTATCATTTCAATCCTCTGGAGAAATCCACAAAAAACAAAAGTCAAAACGAAATAAATGAAGCAAAATTAATTTATATTATTTATTTTATAAGATTAGATTAATTTAGTTAAAGGGCAATGAAAACTTGGGCGGCGGAAGAATTCATGGCTGAGGAATATCCAGGAATATTATTTAGAATTTTATTTAGCCGTGCAAGAGTTAGGACAAAACAAGCAGAGGTGACTGCCAACCTTCGCTAGTTGGAGAGGTTTTTATTAAGAGGAAAATGTATGGTTTAGATAGAAATGGAAACAATTTTGACGGTGTGTACTATTGTGATAAATAAAATATTTAATTATTTAATTGTACCTTGATTTTTTTACATCAAATACAAAAGATCAAGTAGAAAAGAAAAAGTAAACATCGTGCGTTTAACATGCGTATCACGGGTTCAAGTCCTACCTAAGGTTAAATTTTTTTCTGTCTACTATTTGTATAAAAAATACAAATATTTGTCCAGTATGCGTGGATGAGTAACAAATAAAAAAAAAATAAGTAGCTAGTATATATTGTATGCAAAGATAGTATAGACTGTATGGATAACCGAGTGGTATAGGTCATCACACCAATTACCACTGTGCGCGAAGTGCTGCGGGTTCGATCCCCGCATGGGACAAGCATTTGCGTGAACCACAATTGCTTGTTCCAAGTATGGATGTTGTTTGTGTATCTGAATTAAATGTTTGTGAAATTCCCCGCGAAATTGTTGAACTAGCAAAAAAAATTGTTGGTGTACACAATTAAGTGTTTAAACAAAATAGAACTAAAAAACAAAATAATTATAAAAAAATTGACGGCTCGCATTTCAATATTTGAAATAAGTATATTACGATTTGATTTGCGGTCTTCATAGTTAATTAATCTATTTTATTTCCTGTCCGTAATTTAATGTTCTAGAATGACATTAAAGTTACATATAGGTAATAAAGAACGCTAAGGTCTCCTTATAAATGTTTAACACTGCAATCGGTTTATTTTACGCCATAAATATTATAGATAACAGTGGCATCTGTTACACTCCGCGTGAACTAAATTAACGCTTCGCAGACTAGAACTACAACTTGCTGAAGATTATCGTCACGGTGTAGTTTTGCAACAAGGAACTGCCGATTTTATAACCGGTTAAACTGACGAAAATACGCTAAAAAAAATTAAGCTGAAATGTATCATATGGATACATTTTAGCTTAGATCACAAACAAATAAAAATGATAATGCTAAATTATACGATAGGTAACCAGACATACTTATATATTTTATGTTTCGCGATAAAGATCGACAACACTTAGAGATAAATCATTAATGTGTAGTTTAGACTCATTCTCAACATATAGTAAATATTGCGTCAGCCTTGCTAGATTGGTGTCCGCGTTTGCCATTCGCTAGTTACTAATCAAAGTAGTCAGTCTGTGGCCGCACGCACTGATGCCGGACGCGATACGGTAGACTGGCAATTGTTTTTTACCATCACAACACTACTCGACCTTGAACTGATTAAAATGAAGACCATTACATTAACAGTAATTTTATCCTTTATTATGTTAATAGACTACTCTAGCGGTCTTAACATATTAGGAATATTTCCGTACCAAGGCAAAAGCCATTTTTTTGTGTTTCGTGTCTATTTGCGTGAACTTGCAAGAAGGGGTCATAATGTGACTGTGATTTCACATTTCCCTGAAAACGATGCTCCTAAGAATTATCATGATATTAGTTTAGCTGGAAGTGTGCAACCTATAGAAGGCGATGTTCCTGTTGAGAATACATACCTTACATTGCTGGGAGTGAGCATCTTTTTAGCAAATAGTGGGATAGAGAACTGTCAGATTATGCTGGCAAATAAACAAGTGCAAAATTTAATTAAAGAAAAACCAAAGTTCGACGTGATTGTTGTGGAACAGTTTAACAGTGACTGTGCCCTTGGAGTTGCTTACAAGTTCCAAGCTCCAGTTGTTGGTATTATGTCTCATGTTATGATGCCCTTCCACTATCAGAGGTTAGGGGTCCCTTACAATCCGGCCTATGTTCCATTCCATTTCCTAGAGGGAGGGACAAAACCTACGTTATACGAAAGAGTGGAGAGGACTGTCTTCGATTTTTATTTTAGAAATCTTTTTAAATACTATACTCAAAGAAACGATCAAAACACCCTTGCTTTATATTTTGATGATATTCCACCACTAGAAGATTTAGCTAGAGAAATAAAGTTTCTTCTATTGTATCATAACTTTATTTTAACTGGATCGAGACTGTTCCCATCAAATGTGATTGAAATTGGAGGGTTTCATGTGGTAGAAGCCAAACCATTACGAGGTGTAAGTAACTTTCACTTTACATAATTTAACCCAATTGATTACATATAAAATATAGCTAACCTTGTCTTAAAATGACTTCGTGTTTAATTGAAAAACGATCTTATTGATAGTATATTTGAATGCTAAAAATAAAAGATATTTTAAATTCTCTCGATGGGTTCACTATGCATATAAATAAGGCTGTTTTTTTTTAGGATCTCAAAAAATTCGTTGATGAGGCTGAACATGGTATTGTATACATAAGTTTTGGTTCAGTAGTGAAGCCTTCCACTATGCCTGCTGAAAAAGTTAAAGCAGTTCTAAATGTCATGAAGCAACTACCACAGAGGTTTATCTGGAAATGGGACGACAAAACTTTGATAGTGGACAAAAATAAACTTTACACAAGCGATTGGTTACCTCAAGTCGATATCTTAGGTAACGTTTTATAACATTCTAATCTCATTTTTTTTAGATTAAATAATATACACCTATCTTCATGAAAAAGAAACAAAAACTGTTGAAAGCGGTTCACTTGAAAATTAGTGCCATTTCATACATCCCAATAAATCATACTTTATCAAAATATTACGTTTTCTGACATTGATCGGGCAGAGTCGTCACTCTATGTTGATGACGTCACATCGACGTATTTATTGTAAAGTCAAGTTTAATAAAAGTTCCAATAGAGTTGCTATCCCTATTACTTATGTAGCCGTCTTATTTCTTAAATTAAAATGTCATGTAAGCTGGGTTGACAGAATTTTTGATAAAACATCACGCAAAACCTGACGGATTCTCAGAATTTCCATTTCAATTTGAAATAAATGGGCTTTTAATATTTTCAGCCCACCCTAAAACGCTGGCATTCATGTCTCATGCTGGCAACGGTGGAACAACAGAAGCCATTCACTATGGAGTGCCAGTTGTGGCAATGCCAGTGGGAGGAGACCAGCCCGCCAATGCTGCGGCTATCGAAGAAAGCGGCCTTGGAATTCAGTTACACGTCAGAGAATTAACAGAAGAAAACTTATTGAAGGCTCTGAACAAAGTTTTAGACCCAAAGTAAGTGTTAAAATATATTTCTGTAATGATTTAAGAAAATGTTTTAACGGGAGTCGGTGATGCTATCTTTTGAAATTTTGAACACACATTATACAACATACTAGCTGTTTCCCGCGGCTCCGCCCGCGTGAATATCCGTTATCGCAGCAAAAACTAGCCTACGTCCTTTCTCAGGCTCTAGACTATCTATGTTCCAAATTTCATTTAAAAAATATATCAAAATCGCGACAGACAGACAGACAGAGTTACTTTTGCATTTATAATATTAGTAAGCATATAACAAAATATTAACTTATATCATTGTAATCTTTCAGGTTTCGACGAGGAGTTAAGAAAGTATCGGAAGCGTGGCGTGACCGTCCAATGTCCCCTCTCGACACTGCAGTGTACTGGACGGAATTTGCTGCAAGACATTCTAATTTGACATTCAGGACTGCCGCAGCTGATGTACCTTTTTACCAATACATTATGCTTGATGTCGTATTAGTTATCATCGTCATGTTTAATTTAATAATCGTTCTAGTAAGATCTGCTTTTAAGATATGCAGTAAATCGAAAATGAATACAACGGAACGACGGTCGGTCAAGAGAAAGACAAAACGTACTTAATTTTCTTAAGTAATTAAAAATATTAAGTATTTATAATATACTAGCTGTGCCACGGCTTCGTTCCCGTCAACTGAACACTTAGCCAACCTACCCTACCTACCCTACCTACCCTACCCTACCTATGTCCTTCTCCTGGTTCTAAGCTACCTCCCCACCAATTTTCAGCCAAATCAGTTCAACCGTTCTTGAGTTATAAATAGTGTAACTAACACGAATTTCTTTTATATATATAGATAATTCTTAGGAAAGTAATTAAATAAATAGCTATTGCTATAATAATGACTAGGTAAATGGTTATTTTCGTATAATAACAAATTATCGTATTGAAGTGGGAAAGGGAAGACCCTTAGAAATGTGATTTTTGTTATGTACAAATAACAATAAAGTTCAACCTAAAAAAACGTTAAAAGTTAAAACACTCACTATGTTAATAAATACAATTATTAGTTAAAAAAAAAACACCGATTGAAGAATAGGGATGTTTCCTGGGTATGAAAAGTTAAAATCTATTTAGTCCGTCAGTTAGATAATAAAAAAATATTAGACACGTATTTTTTCTTTTATCAAAACAATAAAAATATACAAAGATACACCGCTTTAAAGTTTCGGAGTGGGGGCTTATGACGCTACGCCTCGCTAAAAATCGTAGCGAGGAGTGACGTCACGCGTAACTTCCGTTCTCTGTATTTTGATCATTTTTTGTTTGCAGAAAAAAAGAAAAAATACGTGTCCAATAAAATTCATTAATCTACAAGACGGACATTGAAAAAAAAAATTTCAAACATGCCTATTAACTAATACAGCTTGTTTTCTTACCTTTTTTGTTTTCTCATTTTTTAATTAATAATTTTATTTTATACATTTTAGAGACAAGTTTATATTACAATAAAATAGTTTCGGAAGATGTGCTCATCATCTTAAGGAGTATGTCTTCAATTATTATAATTTTATACCCATTGTAATAATTGAAGAAATAATATTCTTTCACCATATAATTTTTTTATTAAAATTAAATATATTTTCGAACTAAACTTTAACTATAACCCTTTATTTTAATACCCCACTCGAAGAAGTTGATGAGAAAATTTTATTTCTGTCTGAATAATTTCGTACCCTTGCTAATAAGACGAATCAAATGACGTATCATTTATGAAAATCGGGTAAGTCGTTGACTAGCTACGAGTGGACATACATACAAGTCAAACACAAAACCCTCCTTTTTTGGCTTTGCCGCAGTCGGGTAAAATTGTACGTCTATTACATGTTTCCTAGTTATTTGTCATATTATTTTAAAATTTAAAATTTTGTAACATTAATCGATCTTTTTCCTTTGTGTTTGTTTCCAAATTGATATCGTTATTAATATGATCTTCTTTACAATATAAAGTATTACTATTACAAATAATGCTATAGCAAAAAGGACATCGAGAAGAAAATATTGATAAAATGGCAAATCTACTGTTGGTGGTTTCATGTAAACCTTTCCTTGATTTCTGGCAACATATTCTATCCAAAATACTGCGGTGTCCATCGGTGAGAGAGGTCGATCCTTCCAAAGCTGGGATAACTCTTTAGCCTTTTTTTGGAATCTAAAAAAAACAGAAAATGCATTAGGCCCTGTGACTTAATTATGCAATTAAAAATCTTCAGCCGCAAAAGCGGCCCCACGAATTTATTTTGTCCACTGGGCTCTCTTTGGTGGCATTTTATCAATATCTTTCTGTTTCATAGGAAGAAAAATTATAAAACCGCACAGTAACCTGTGGCTTTAACAAAGCCTCGTTCGTCACTGAAAAGATAGCGGCACGAGCGACCGCGGGCCAATACCAACCGATTGCACCGAATAAGCGCAATGTGCGTGAAGAGTAAAGTGTGATGACATTGTTTTCTGCAAATTTCTAAATGTGGGCTTTAATACCCTCCGGGCCTTACTTACCTGAAATCGGAACAATTTTGACTTACTTTTCGTGCAGGATTGTTTCTAAAGCGTCTTCTAAAATCCTATCATTAATTGTCAATATATCGACTGGGACAGCAATCCCGCATTCCACAGCCGAGCGCCCATTTGCGAACTGTTCACCAAAAAGGGGTACACTAACAATAGGCACCCCGCAATGCATTGTTTCCGAGGTACTTAACATCCCAGAATGCGATATGAATCCAATTACCTTGGGATGACCTAAAAGGAAAATTAAAAATAGTATTTATTTATTAAAATGTTTATAATTTATGTCTGTTACGCCATGTTAGTGTGATCTGTAACTGACACATACAGTGCCATCTGTTATTCAATAGGGGAGTTACTAGCGCCTCCGTGGTCGAGTGAGAGGTCGAGGCGTCCACACCGGTTTTCACGGTGTCGCCAGCTCTGAGGTCCCGGGTTCGATCCCCGGCCGGATCAATGTAGAAAAAAAAACAGTTTTCAACATTGTCTCGGGTCTGGGTGTTTGTGTTACCTTCGTTGTCTCTGAATTCCATAACACAAGTGCTTTAGCTACTTACTTTGGGTTCAAATCAATGTATGTGATGTTGTCCACATTTATCTCTTATCCAGTAGAGGATTTACTTAGCGCCATCTCGTATCGAATCGGTAAACGAACCCCAGCTCGTAACATGTCTATAAATTAAATACTCACATAAGACCGCTGCCTGTGGCATCCACTTCCCAAGAAATACATTACTAGGTGGTACCCAATCAGTGATGTCTGTTTTCCAAACGAATTTCAAATTGCTCTTTTCAATCAATTTTATTATTTCATTTGATAATCTGCGTGGAATATTCGAAGCAACACTTCCGAAACTAATGTAGACTACTCCATCATTTGCAGAATCCAAAAAGTTTTGCAAGTCCTGTAAAATAAGCTTTGTATTTAAAAAGTTTGGTTGGCACTGGCACTTTATTTATTTGTTATGGAAAAAAAAATGCAGGTAAAAACAGTTTACAAGCAGGTAAAGAAAATAGAAAAACGTAGATCGAGTTATTTCCCAAATGTTAATTCAACCATAACAATTCGCTGACATTGATAAGGAAATAGAGATAGCATTAACTGCAGCCAATTAAACTGAAGAGATCACGATTCTTAATTATGAGGAAAAGGTGACAAAACAACTACTAGGTACTTAGATGACATTTACTTGCTCAAAACCGGTAAAAAATAGAACTTATTCGTCATAAGACAGAACTCCACTATCATCAATGTAAATGTAATGTGTAAATTAACAAAGATAAAGGTGTACCTAGACTAATATGCATAAGCGTATAATTATATGGAATCTTCAACCTTCAGCCAACGCTCTATAATGTTGATTTCGGGTATACCTACAATTAAAATAAATACTCAACTGCAACATTTTTCTATGGTATACTTTCAGGTTTTCACTTAATTTTCAGTCTCTCCACTTTTAATCACGCTAACAGATACAGACAACGCTAGAGACAAAGGGAAATGATATTCTATTCTACTCTTAATTTTATTTGTCTTGATTGAGATAAATTATACAAAAAGAAAAGATGATAAAAAACTAAACATGAATATTCTGTTTATTTAAAACAAACGGTTTACTCACGTACATTTTCGGGATCGCCCGACTAGTTTCTGGCGGCGGTGGTGTCGCGACTCGACTCGCGACACCACCGCCGCCGCGTCAGCTCATGATTAGGGATTCCTATTGAGTCTGAAACTAGTCGGGCGATCCCGAAAATGTACGTGAGTAAACCGTTTGTTTTAAATAAATATGAATACTCCTCACGAAAGTTATTATACAAATATGAATATTCTGTCCTCATTCATGCTTTCGCTTAGTTACGAGTTCTGTATTAGACGGCCGAGAAAAGGAAGAACGATTAAAATAGTAAAACAAGTATACCGAACGAATAACTCGTTGCGGCCGCTAGTTGGGTACGGTTATTAGTTTTGTTTTTGTTTATTTGGTTGAAAAATAGCCACTACTGCGGATACGGAATTATATCGTTATGTCGCAGGGGGTTTTACACACCTTGACATTAATTGCACAAAGCACACCCAGATTTGGACAAGCATGTGATCACAAAAATGCTGGTTCCAGTGCGTCTTGCACAGTGGTAATTGACGTGGTGACCAGTACCACTTGGTATCCGTGCAAACGTAAAAAATCCTAATGTGCGAAATCCTAAATTTTAAAGTATATCCAATTTCAGCTTGGCTATTGACGTCACAAATATTAGGTAAAGGCACGCTTTAATAAATTAATTTTCAAATTCAGGATTTGAAAACAAGGTATGTTAAGGTACGGTAACACCATCTCTGACGTCATTAGCGTTGTGTGGAGGTATAGATTCTATATAAGCTACCCATGGAACAATATACACATAAAATGATGTATGGTTATACAAACCTGATCTCCTATGAAATCATTTTGATTAACATGTAAGCCCCCAACTTCTACAACATTACAGCTGTACAGTCTTGGGCTAGTCAAAGGGAAATACTGATTTATTAATATCAAAGACATGTTTTTTCCAAGGTCTTCTAGGAGTGGTACATCTGGATATACTTCGTTAACTATTTCCTGGTCACTCTTCTGGATCACATGCTCATAGTAAATATTCATTCCTAAGTTTATGACAACACTTTTTATTTTATTAAATAAGTTAGGTTTTGTTCCGGACCCAAAGAAATGATTAGGTACAAAAGCAGGGTTGTTCGGTGCACCTAACCTTGAATAAGTCCAAGGGCTTAAAATGTGAGCAGCAATGCCTATTGTAGGGGTGTTTAACTTGTAGGCTATAGCAAAACCACAGTCAGTCACAAATTGTTCGACGATTACCAAATCGAAATGCTGTTTTGACTTGATTAAATCTTGGACCTCTGGATGTCTGACTAGTTTTCTACAGTTTGAGTTTGCTATATTTTTAAACACCCTAGCTGTAGCGTACGCCGTAGATATGTCAGAAACAGAAAGGAATTCCAAACGTTTTTCTATATCAACAGTAGCACTAGCATTTTCTTTATCCTGGAGGGATATTTGACGCAGCTTAGGTAGTCTCTGCATGGAGTGGTAGTTGATCACTGTTACATCGTGTTGTTTTCTAGCTAATTCTTCCACTAAAGCTGTAAAGTATATATGGTGACTTCGTGCACTGTGAGGAAATATGCCCAGTATTTTGTAACCATCGCTATTTAGAAAGAAGTACATTAACAGAATGATCAAAGTTTTCATCTTATTTAACCATAAAAATATCACTGTAACTTGAAATCACTGATTTTAAACTGAAAAGATTCACATTAGACTTTTGAAACAATCAATTTTATTTAATTATTATATTATAATTTTTTATCACTCAGCTTGACCGCGTACTATACGACCAATATCGGGCTTTAACCTTTTGATTGAACGCTCATCTATATAATACGCAATGTGTCCTTCAGCGCCACGCTACAAATAAAAATATTTTGTGATAACGTATCAGGTATCTATAGTAAAACGTAGGGATGCGATTAATGTCCTATCGACAAATAATATTATCAGTTTAAATTAATGCTTATTTACCAATTTTCTATTTTTGTAAGTAATTACATTTTGAGCACGGCTTGCAAAACGAGCCATTCATTGATTTTAATCCCTTCTTTAAATCCAAATCATTATTTAATAGTATTTAGTTTCGATTAATCGGTTTGTAATCAATACGATCAATAGCATTTCAATGAATGAGCAATTATGGACAGCACTAGGTAGCGGGTAGAGACTACGCCATTTTAGTTTATTTTTTGGCACACGAAAAGATCGCTTAGTTCATGCCCTCTATATTATATTCTTTTGTCATTGCTAGATGTCCATGTCTATGGTATTTTTCTTTTTTCTATTCACTGTGATCGAGTTACACGTGCATAACCTCAACCGATTCATGCATATTTTTTTTTTACGTTTACTTACAAAAAGAATATCAATCGAAGCTAGATAAGTGGTTTTCCACGCTTTTTTTTTAATTAAAATGGAGGGTAAGTGAATTTTAGGTATAGGTGTCGCAAAATACTAGCAATGATTTTTCTTGTTTTTAGAAACTAATAGAAAACGAAAGTACATTCCTGAAACGGAAGTTGACGACTTAACGGAATGTCAAGACGACGAACTATTTCAAAATTCTGATTATTCAGAAACTTTTTCTTATGATGAATCTACTCAAAAAGATAAACATTGCACTTTATTAAAATGCACAGTCACTATGACCTTGAAACCCAAACTTCTATACAAGTTCGTGGCGTTGTGCGCACTGACAACTAGCCACTTTGTAAGGATGGGTTTTTCAAACGGTGTTTGAGTATCGACAATGATTAGAAAACCTATTTATTCTTGATTAAGGTGAATAAAACGTAGTTTATAGTTTACAATATTTTCTTGCAATAATAGTATTTATGATCGTTTCGACGAGATGAAATATAGCGAGGTCTTCATCGTGTCCCATCACTGGCTTAATTTATATCAAGTACTTGGCGTTGGGGGCATTAAAATATTTTTGGCGTTTTTGTTTCTATTGAACATAAAACAAACAAGAACTTATTATGTGTGAAAAAGTTAAAAATATGGCTTATAACAGGGCAATTTTCAATAAAAACAAAATGAAAGGTCTTGTAAAAGTCGTAAATTTATTTTATACTACTATTATTACTTCTAATCAAGTAGTGGCGCTGAGGGCACGAAAATCTCGAACTTGTATACAAGTGATTGGCGTTCAAAAGGGTTTGTCTTTGATTTTTGTCATTAGTTTAGACCTGGTTTAGATTCTGGTTGAGAAACTGCTATAGATTATGTTGAAAATACACGCTTTGTGTATAAAAAGTCTTCAATATGAAAGATGTTTTTAACGTTTTGATGTTTGGATTCGGTGTTTGTTTGTCAATGTTTATCTTTAGAACTATTGCGCCGTATCCAATAAAGTATTTTTTGTATTAAGCACATAGGAATTTAACTAATCTACTATATAAAAATAAATCGGGTTTTCCTTCCTGACGCTATAATTCCAGAACGCACGAACCGATTTCCACGGTTTTGCATTCGTTGGAAAGGTCTCGGGCTCCTTGAGGTTTATAGCAAAGAAAAGGTAGGGTAGGGTAGGTAGGGGTAGGTAGGGTAGTGTAGGTAGGGTAGGGTAGGTAGGGTAGGGTAGGTAGGGTAGGGTAGGTAGGGTAGTGTAGGTAGGGTAGGGTAGGGTAGGTAGGGTAGGGTAGGGTAGGTAGGGTAGGGCAGGTAGGGTAGGGTAGGTAGGATAGGGTAGATAAGTATGGTACTTAGGTAGGGTAGGGTAGGTAGGGGAGGTATTTTTTAATTTATAGGGCAAAACAACGTTTGGCGGGACAGCTAGTATATTATAGAAGATACAGAAACGAAAATAACAACGGAAAATTTTGTAGAAATTGAATTAATTAACTTTTTGTTCAGTACTAATGTTCTCTTTATTGGAATAGGTAGGTATTATATTATTATGTTCAGTGGTTATTCTTGATTACTAAAAATCGATTTGATTTCACTACCGTCTTCCTATGTTTTTTGCACAAAAAAATCTTCTACAAAAACAAAAATGTTGATTTTGCAGCACATAGTACTAATATAACAACTAGAGCTAGTACAATGACCATGACGAAGAAGACATCGATAAGGAAATATTCATAAAATGGCAAGTCCACTGTCGATGGTTTCATGTTTACTGCTCCTTTATTTCTGGCTACATACTCTATCCAGAATATCGCTGTATCCATCGGAGACATGGGTCGGTCCTTCCAAACTTGAGACAACTGCTTTGCTCTCATTTGGTACCTGAAATCGTTCTGAATTAAAACACCGGTCATAAAACAGGTACATTCTAAAAAATGCTTTTTTATATCAAAAATTGTTACTTTTTTTGAAGTATTGTCTTTAAAGCGTCATCTAAAGCTTTCTCAGTGATTGTTAATACATCTACAGAAACTCCTATACCGCTATCTACAACTGAGCGTCCATTTGCAAACTGATCTCCAAAAAGTGGTACACTAACAATAGGTACCCCACAATGTACCGCTTCCGAGGTACTCAGCATTCCAGAGTGCGATATAAAACCAATCACTTTGGGATGACCTAGAAAAAATCGACCATTTAAAATATGTTTTAACTTCAGAGCCAACTTGTACAACAGTTATTGTATAATATAGAAAACGTTTATTTTTCAGTCAACCGAATAGAAGTTAAATCCTCGACAGTAAGTTCACTTACACAATAATGGTACCTGTGGCATCCATTTTCCCATGAACACATTTTTGGGTGGATCCCAGAATGAAATATCTGTTTTCCAAATAAATGCAATATTGCTCTTTGTTAATAGTTTTATAATTGCATGTATTAGATTCCGAGGCAAGTTCGATGCAAGGCTTCCAAAGCTAATATAAACCACGCCATTTTGGGCAGAATCTAAAAACATCTTCAATTCCTAAAAATAAAATTATGTAGGATAATCATTTATGTTGGTTGTAATCTAGGTAATGTTCTTAAAGATTTAATAACAAACCTGATCTCGTAATGGTTCCTTTTTTTTAATGTGTAAACCGCCAATTTCTATGACATTACTGCTAAACAATTGAGGACTAGTTAGAGGGAAGTACTGATTAATCAATACTAAAGACATATTCTTCCCAAGGTCTTGCAGAAGAGGGATATCTGGATACACTTTGCTAACAATTTTTTGGTCACTCTTCTGTATTACGTGTAAATAGTACATATTCATTCCAAAGTTAATAATTAAACTTTTTATTTTACTAAACAAGTTTGGTTTTGCTCCAGAACCAAAAAAGTGATTGGGCACAAACGCGGGATTGTTCGGTGCACCCAACCTTGAGTATGACCAAGGCTTTAGGATATGGGCGGTTATACCAATTGTAGGTGCATTCAACTTGTATGCTATAGCAAAACCGCAATCTGATACAAATTGTTCAATTATTACTAAATCAAACTGCACGTCGAAATCTAGCATTTTTCGGATTTCCTTGTTTTCCATTAGTTTTACACAATTTCTATTCGCAATATCTTTGTACTTTTTAGCTGTTGTATACGCCATGGAAATATCAGAAATGGAAAGTAGTTCCAGGCGTTTCTCTGTATCAACGGTAACACTAGCATTTTCCGCTCCCAGGAGAGATATTCGAACCACTTTGGGTAGGTTCGGCATGGGGTGGTAGTTGATCACTGTTACATCGTGTTGTCTTCTAGCCAATTCTTCAACTAGAGCCGTAAAATATATGTGATGACTTCGCGCACTGTGAGGAAATATGCCCAGTATTTTATAACCATCACCACTCATAGCGACATATAAAATCACTACAATAAATATTTTCATTTTTAATGTTAATTTAAATCAAACAAAAGTTAATAATGTGAAAGTACTCGATTACATAGGAATTGAATAAAATTACACCACTTTCTAAAAAAAATGAGCAGATGAGATCTGCGATCTGTGTGTTGAAAGACAAGATCTGACAGTGAACTGCTAATAATGAATGTCATCAAATCTCGTAAATCATTAGGTACTGACCGGCAGTACATTAACGTTAGTGGTAGAAAAAACCTTTTAGCAGATTTCTCAGTTCCTTCCGTATCTTTTTCTACGCTATCACTAAATTCCATTAACCGATAGAAAAAATCGTTCCAATTTTTTTATTAACAGATTTATAACCTTCAAACGTCGAATAAGCATTTGACGGCTATAAAACATAATATATACCATCGTCGGAAACTCCAGGGCCTCTAGACAAGTGACAATGCGACAAGCGATATCGCTGATCGAATCACTCAAATGTATGGAAGTGACAAGTCCAAGTCACGTGACTTATCGAAACAAAATGTCATTTCTATACATTTAATGTCATTTAAGCGATTTCTATCATCGTTAACGCTTGTCGAAATGCCACTTGTCTAGGGGGGCTGGTCTCAGAGAATAATTGGCGATCTTCATGTTTTGATTAGGTTTCCCACAACCTCCAACCAAACGCAACTGGTAAGCAGCAATTTTGTCGAAATAAAATGGGAGATTGGTAGGTAGATATCATGAAGTGTATTTGATTCTCTTTTTTTCGTCAACTTGCTTAAACAAACACAAATAATATATATCTATACATATAATAAAATAGTAACCAACAAGACAACTTCCGTTTGTCGGTGTGTCAGATTATCTGTAAAATACTTATACAATTGCTGTAAAATATTGAGAGAATATTGTCGAAAGACCTTTTTTATTCAAACATCATCCTTTGTATTTAAACACGCTATTTCATCACAACATATGAAATGGTGCTTTAGATTTGCAAAAACTGAAATTCAACTGCAAACCAATCCTACATCTATGTGCAAATACAAATGTGTATTTTTGACGTATATAAGCAAAGGGGTAACCAAGACATTAGGTAACCGTAGCGACCAGATATCTTATTTAGATTAAAGTATTGTACTTTTTAGAAACCTATCTGTCGTAATAAACAGCTCGATGGTTATACGATAGGAAATGAGTTTTCTTGCTGAAAGTTCAAATCCAGTTGTTACTATGTGCAGTTTTTTTTGCGTCCCATTTTTTAAAGAATTTGAATTTTTTGTTACTCCATGCTCTTATAGATGTCTGACATCAACGCGCACAAAATCCCAGGTACACCTAGTAAAGGAATAATGCATGATAAACGAAACAATAGTCTCTTTCTGATATTATATATTTTCTATTTTTTCTTTTTAATATTTTGTTTTCTCACATTTCTGTTGATTTTTAATTTTGTTAATAAAGTCATAAAAATTTTGACCGTAATAAAGGTCATAAGTATTATTATTAATCCTAAGACAAGAATAACATCAATCATAAAGTATTGGTGAAGTGGTAAATTAATTGTTGGCGGTTTCATGTTCATAGCTCCTTTGTTTCGGGCTACATATTCCATCCAGAATATGGCAGTATCCATCGGTGATAATGGCCTGTCCTTCCAAAGTTGTGACAACTTCTTTGCTTGTTTTTGGTACCTGGAAAGATGATAATTATGATAAAGTTGTAACAAAGACGATGAGTACCTAATTATCAAGAATTAACCTTACTTCTCTGAGACAATCGTCGTCACGGCATCTTCAAGAGCACGTTCATCAAGAGTAACTGCATCAACTGTAACTCCTAAACCACTTTCAACAGCTGATTGTCCGTTTGCGAATTGATCTCCAAATAGTGGTACGCTCACAATTGGAATCCCACAATGCATTGCTTCAGATGTGCTTAACATTCCAGAATGTGAAACAAAAGCTACCACCTTTGGATGGCCTAGAAACAAAAACATAAAATAAGCTATTATGACGTCATATTTTGTAAATTCTCGTTTCGGGCAAGTTAGTGTGAACAAAACTGTGATTGATTACTTCGAAATTTACCTAGTCATGAAAGAAAACTCATAATATTATAGGTACAGCATAAAGTTATACAATACTATAAAGGTTTCAATAGTAATTATATACCTAAGTATATTAAGGGAATCTTGACTCACATAAGACTGTGACTTGTGCTATCCATTGTCCAATAAACACGTTGCTAGGCGGTACCCAGTTCATGATATCAGTTTTCCAAACAAAACGCATATTGCTCTTTGTGAACCATTTTATAATTTCTCTTGTTATTTTTTCAGGAAAGTTTGAGGCAACGCTTCCAAAACTGATGTACACTACTCCGTTATTTGCAGTATCCAAGAATCTTTTTAAATTCTGAAAATATACTTATATTTATTTAACTACACTGTTAGAGGTATCTATAGAATTACTATATATTATTACTAGCTGTCCCCCGCGACTTTGTTCGCGTGTTTTAGTTTCAACGGTTTTTAATTTTTGCACCATTTTTCATTTATGCTCCGCTCCTATTTGTCGTAGCGTGATGTTATATAGCCTCCTCAATAAACGGACTATCCAATACAAAAAGATTTTTTCAATTCGAACCAGTAGTTCCTGAGATTAGCGCGTTCAAACAAACAAACAAACAAACAAACAAACTCTTCAGCTTTATAATATTAGTATAGATTATATACTATATATAATTAGTAATATACCAATAAATAAAATGAATAAATGTGCACAACATCACATAGGTACATTGCTCTGAACCCAAAGTAAGTAGCTAAAGCACTTATGTTATGTAATTCAGAGGCAACGAAGGAACCACATATACTCAGACCCGAGACAATGTAGAAAATTGGTTTTCTACATTGACCCGGCCGGGGATCAAACCCGGGACCTCAGAGCTGGCGACACCTTGAAAACCGGTGTTTACGCCGCGCGACCACGAAGGTCGTCGATTACTTATGTGTAATGTACGAAAAATATACGTACAGTAGCGGTCATAAGTGCAGTAGCAGTTTCACAAATCTATCGCATTAAAACAAGTCGCACTTACGACCTTTTTCTATAACAAACATTTTGCACACATACACGGTCTCGCACTCTTTCATCATTATCTAGTCAGAAAGAGTGCGATATAATGATAATTTGCTTTAGTGACAAACCTGTTATGTCACGACGCTGATGGGGCGTATTAAGATATTGGTATTAAACTTTGTTCCGAGCGTTTGTATTATTATTGCTATTAGTGTGTTGTTTGATTATCTTTATTCAAGATGCAAGCAAATATTACTATTGATGCCAGGGCAAATATTGTCGCTTTGCGTCAAAATGGGTTGAATATTTCTCAAATTTCAAATCAAACCGTTATGTGTAAGTATTTTTTTTTATTGTAATTATGATTGTTGTGGTCCATAATTTTTTATTTAATCACTAGTTGCAAGTTTATAATAAAATTTTCGTTTTTTAGAGAAATACTGTGAGCCGTTGGGTAAAGAGGTTCGAGGAAGAAGGTAGTCTGAAGAGTCGTGTAAGAAGTGGAAGGCCACCGCTTATTAACCCGACTCAGCGACGTGTCATGGTGGAAGAATATGAAACAAATGGTTTCATTCCAACTAAAATATTTGCTGATCAATTTGATACGTCATTACGAACTGTTCGCCGTGCACTTCATGCTGAAGGTTAACATCATCGGAAACCAGCTAAAAAACCATTTTTGACACAAAAACACAAGGAGGAACGACTACGTTTTGCTCGAGAATATTTAGATTTTAACTGGGATACAACCATATTTACTGATGAGAAGACTTTCAAATCTTGCCAGAAAGGAAGACTTCATTTATGGCGAAAAACAATACTCGCTGGTCTGAGAAAAACATTATTCCGAATACAGAATCAGGTAGAATAAGTGTGAACATGTGGGGGAGGATTAGTGCTCAAGGGCCGGGTGAATTGGAATTTATACCTACGCGTGCGAACAGCTCTAATTACGTCGAAGTTTTAAGTGACATAATGTCACTAGTCTTTTATGGGGTAAACATTACGCACAGTAGGTAGCTACTGTACTGTACTGTACTGTGTAACTACGTACAGTGGACATATGTCGGGCATGTCACTGTCCGGGTGAGTCCTTAAGACACATAATTTCGGGTTGTTCTCGTCTTGCTAACGGCGAATACTTGCACAGGCATAACCAAGTAGCCAGGATTATCCACCAGCAACTTGCTTTAAAATACAAACTTGTTGAATCTGAGGTGCCGTACTACGAGTATGTCCCCGACCCAGTTCTCGAAAATGATCGTGTCACATTGTACTGGGATCGATCTATCATCACTGACAGGACTATTGTAGCCAATAAGCTTGATATAGTGGTGATAGACCGATCAGAGCGTCGGCCAATGATTGTTGATATAACTATCCCTCATGACGAGAACCCCGTGAAGGCTGAAAAAGAAAAATAAATAAAATATTTTGATTTAGCGCACGAGGTTGTCGACATGTGGGAAGTGGATTCAGCAATCATTGTTCCGATAGTCGTGACAGCCAACGGGCTAATAGCCAAAAGCCTCGACCAACACCTAAAGAGGCTTTCGTTGGGCATCTGGGTCAAGGGCTTGATTCAGAAAGCGGTACTTCTCGACACGGCGCGTATCGTGAGAAGGTTCCTCTCTCTGGAGCCCTAACCACCGTCAGCTTGGACCCTGTTCCCGATGTCGGTTGGAGACTATATTTTATATTTTTAAATGTATATTATTTTATTGTGTTTTGATATATATTTAAAAATGTATTTTATATGTTATTAGCAAAATAAAGGAAATATAAATAAATGTTTCTTCAAATTAGCTAATACTGTTTTATTTGAACCTAAAGTTATGATTAATTATAATTATATAATAATATTCATTTATATGTAATATATATATATTAATATATAAATAAATATTATATATAACTTATTATAAAAATATTAATTCAAAAATATATAATAATGTTGCTTATAATAAAAAAGCAAAGAAAAATAAAAGCGATCTGACGAATCAGTTGAGATTCGAACCGACAGCCACTCATTTCCAAGTCACACATTGTTGCACTTAATCACATGAATTATTGATGAAATGTTTAAATTTATATAATAGTTGGTTCATTAACAGACCGCAGAAATTATGAGGTAGTTTTAGTTAAATTATAAAATTGTGAATATGTTGCAGGTAGATTTGACTAAGGTGCATACCACACTAATAGGAAAGAAAACAGACATATTGTTATCTTTGTCTAGTATTACCCACACACTATCATCTTCTTGTAGTTATACTGTATGACGGGGAATTAATGTTTGCGTGGACATCACGCACACATGTATGCGCAGTAGCATGCAGGCGAATACGATCGTTGATGTGCTACTGGACTTATGGCCCCAGACTGTACACTATCTACTTTATATACACTTATCATAAGCGAACATACATAAATAAAAATTTAATTGACAATTAGATAGACGAGAACCACTTACTTACATTACTTCTATTGTTTCACTTAAAATATTAGATTACAAACCTTATCTTCTAAAGAAACATTTGCCTTTATGTGCATGCCTCCAACTTCTACAACGTTTGAACCATATAATCGCGAACCAGTTAAAGGGAAGTACTGGTTAATCGCAATTAATGACATATTTCTTCCAAGGTCTTCTAAAGGTGGTGTATCGGGAAACACCTCATTCACTATTTCCTGGTCACTACTTTGTATAACATGCGTATAGTACACGTTCATTCCAAAGTTTATAATTATGTTTTTTATTTTATCAAAAAAGTTTGGCTTCGTTCCGGATGCAAAAAAGTGATTCGGTACAAATGCAGGATGGTTCGGCGCGCCTAACCTTGAGTAAGTCCAAGGCATTAGAATGTGAGCGGTCATTCCTATCGTGGGAGCATTCAACTTGTGAGCAATAGCGAAGCCACAATCAGTCACAAATTGTTCCACTATTACTAAATCGTAACGCGCTGCTGACCTTATTAACTCCTGTACCTCTTGATTCTTGACCAGTTTCCTACAGTTCTTATTGGCTATGTGTTTGAACGCCTGAGCTGTATCATACGCCTTAGATAAATCAGAATGGGATAGTACTTTCAGATGTTCTTCGATGTTAACGTGATCGCTAGCGTTATGTTCATCTTGCAGGGATATCTGATGTAATTTCGGTAGTTTCTGCATTGAATGATAATTTATCACAGTGACATTATGTCGCCTTCGAGCTAATTCTTCAACGACGGACGAATAGTAAATGTGGTGACTTCGACCGTTATAAGGGAATATGCCCAGGATATTGTAACTATCACAACTACCGACGAAGTATAAAAATAATAAAATAAACTTCATTTTTTTAACGTAGATAGATGATTTTTTGTAATAATGTTAACACTTTGGTTGACACCGGCCTGCCCGACACGGCTGGATTACTGTGAATCTGGTATACAACTGATTCTGAGACGTCAAACGCGTTTTGCCTTCTAATGTAAACTTGAATTCAAACTTGTGAGTTACTGGTGCACAACGTGTTTATCCATACAGAATAGCTATAGGTATAATGTTATTTGTGGGATATTCAATAATTGTTATTTCTAAAATAAAGAACAAAAAGGTTCATTAGCATAAAAAAACAGAAGAAAAAAAACTAGACATTCCAAGAACAAAAATCTGTTGTCCTAGACTTTCCGTTCTGTCAACGTCAGTGATTTAACAGTTTACTTTAAAAGCAGACATGTAACTCAAGATATCCAATAATATAATTAACACTACGAATTTTAAGCAATCATGGGAATAATATACCTATAGCATTCAATGGATAACATAACTAGACTTAAAATGGTTTCCGTAGCATTATAATAGAGGTAAGTTGCTACCATATCATCAGTGAAATATAAAAGCATATTATACTTACTATAATTGTAATTATTTTTAACCCCTAACACCTCACAATAGACATCTAGGTACTACTCAATAGAATTTTAGACAAAAGGCGCCAAAAGCGCAAAATCAAGTGTCATAAAGTGGACAGTCAAGTTATAAAAGGCACAGAATCTTAGTAGGCATCTGTAGTAATTTATTCACTGACTTCAGAAAATTCTTAAAAAAGTAAATCTATCAACAATTGAGTAGCCTATAGGTACTCAGTTATAGGTATATACCTGCCTACCTACCTAAGACAAACTGGTATTTTTATATGTTTGTAACGAATAAACTCAAAAACGAAAGGACGATTTCAAAAAATCTTTCTCCATTAGAATGCTACATTATCTCTGGGTAACATAGGCTATCTATTTATTATCTACTGTTCAAAAATGTCCTCTTGTGCAAAGCCGAGACCGACGGGGCGCTACCGCGCTAATAGTAAATAAAATTGTTTGCCCAATTTGATAAGTGTGTATGTAGGTAACTACACGTTATTGCACTTGGAACCAGACACATAGTTACTTAGCTTTGGTAGGTATAACAAGTAGTACTTCTTCTGCCTAGCCTTTTCCCAAGCTATGTTGGGGTCGGCTTCTAGTCTTACCAGATACAACTGAATACCGTATTTTACATGAAACGACTGTCTATCTGACGGCTGACCCCACACATATCATATATACCTAACTGATATCTCAACATATTTTACTGGGTAACACAGTATCCCAAATTAGACTGGTTGTCAGAATTGTAATGACTTAACGACTACCAAAGATTAACGTATGAGTCGGGACCAACGGCTTAACGTGCTTTCCGAGGCACGTAGGGGTCTCGGTATGTTTACAAATGGTCACCCATCCACGGACAAACCGCGGCGAGCGCGGCTTAATCTTTAATATCGCTCAAACGGTACGGCTTACACTTAGCCACGAAGCCCTCTAATTTACTACATTAATAATTATTTTGTGCTATTTAGAACTACGTTTACCCAAATTTTATACACATATTTAACAATCATTTTTCATTTTCTTAAATCAAGTCCTGCAGGCAGTGCAGGCAGTGCGCCTTTTTGTACAAACATTCAAATCATTTGTACAAAAAACACACACTTTAAATTAACAACTTAACACACAGTTACTTATATCCTTCTAAAACCCAAAAGTTTGTCTCGTGCGGGGATTGAATCCGCCGCAGTCATTTGCGTGATGCCCTATACGTACCATTTACCACTTGGCTATCCGTGCAGTCAATGACTGAACGGAGAGCCGAGTAGAACGAATGAAGCTAAGAACACTTCTCTTTGCTCTTAATAGTTAATTACATTTTACAAATATCTCTATTCTTTTAAGGTCTTCTGTTTAAAAAATGGCATGTTGCTGTAAACCAGGTCGATGTGAGTATTATCTACATAGTAATTTATTCAAGGTAAATTCAAGAACTAAAACATACCTTATACCTACTTACATATAGGTGTCTATATACTGCATATTTACGTTATTTTATTTTCAGCAAATAAATCTTCAGCCAGTTGCTTAGGTCGTTGCGATTTACCGAAACACAGATGCTTAGACAAAGAGGATATTAAACCGGGGCCCGTACCAAAGCACATGGGATGGCTGTACACCGCAAAAGATGCCCCCGAACATCAGGTATTTAGTTATATTTCATTTAAACGTTTAAAACCAGTACCTATCTTGTTCTTAATTTTGTAAAAATCGATAGAGATATTTTTTTATTATATTTTTTAGTTAAGGTGTGGCTGGCGCCCAGGGCACATCTCGTGTCCGGTTCTAAGAAAGATAGAGGCTCACAACTGCGTGAAAGCTGGCGAATGCACCCCGTGCCCGTCTGTGTGCTCCCGCCCACCGTGCTCAAAGCCGTGTTGCGCGCCCCCGAAATGCGTCAGCGTCTGTCCCTCAACACCGTCTTGTTGCAAACCACCTCCTTTCGGTCAAGCTCTAATAAGAGTCATCAGACATGGTGGAAACTACAGTATTTGCACCAAACCTTCCAACGTAAGCAACGCACCCTCAGGACCATACCCACTGAAATACGTGCTTAACACTGACGATGAAACTGGTCCCGACGCAACCGCAAAGTACAGTGTAGAGGCTAAATTCAATGACTATCACTTTGACTACACCAGTTCTCAATCATCCTTCGTACTAGACTTCTCGCCACCAGAACAAAGATGTTTTAAACCATGCCCTAAGAAGAGCATTATGTGTATGCTGTGTAAGACAGAAAATATCAAAGGATGTCCTAAATGAAAATAATAGATCCTGTTATATAAGAAAATACAACAATATTGGAATTAAACATAATTACTTAATAATGGATTTCCTATATTGCCTTGTTTGGCTAAAGTATATTAAATATCGAATGAAACAAATGATCTTACACACCCTCATTCATAACTGAAAATATTAGTAATATAGACATAATCCTTCAATTAAATTTTTTAACCTTAAAATAAACATGTACATTTGAATACATAACTTTTATCCTTTTATTTTTGCATGCCTTAAACAGAGATGAATGAAAAGAGAGAAGGGAGGCTTTGCCCTGCAGTGGGACACTAATGGCTCATAATAATAAAAAAAAAACTATCAGTTCCTAAAGTAAGTTTTTGTTTATAAAGTAAACCACTGGTAACTCTACCACTACATCTTCATTTTTTGCCTTCAATTTGTATTTATTTATATAAATATTTTTCTTACTCTATGGCTTCATACTATGTAGTCTAGACAGAAGCACAGAGTACATTGCTATGGCATCATACTTTTATTTTCTTAACCTCTTCTAGATCCCACTGATGGGCAAAGTCCATAAATATATTATTATATAAATAAAAATGAATGTTTGTGTTAGTCCAACAAGCTTTCTTCAACCATTGATAAAATTTTGATGAACTGACTTTAGTAGTGTCACCTAATCACTGAGGGTTTCTGACCCAAAAACACACAATGTGCAAATAAACACTTATTTACACATACCTATTTAAAAAATGGTGGATTATTAAAAAATAACTAGCGACATACAAGCTTGGTTTTGCTTTTATGACAAAATAGGAGCTCACATAATCAATCATAAGTCAAAAAAATATGATCAGTATCTGTTTAACAACTCTTTATTTTTCTAACACTCAGGACAAAAATCTATAACAAAATAAAATAAATACATCATGTATTTTAATACCTAAACTTAACTTGGATTATTGACCAGTTTTCTGAGCTAGGGCTATCATATTTTCATTAGCAAGCATTTGGAACTCATGGAATCGTTGGGACACCCTTTGATTTGTTCTCAAATATTTCTCCATACAGTTTAGCGTGCATTTATCCTGAAAAATAATAAAATACCTTTATAATATCTCTAGCATGCCACCAGTCAACCACAACTCAGTTGTTGTATAAATCTGTGGTTAGATATTTAATAAATTAACCATAGGTGTGTTTGTAGAGACTTTTCAAAGGAACATAATAGTTTTAAAATCAGTTATTAGTATTAAAAGTAAACTGAAAAGCTTGCCTTCGATGCACAGGAAAATTTTACATTATGTTTTAAGTAAGCTTCAATGTCTATATAAATATTCTCTTTGAATTAGTAGATATTTTTTTTTCTATTAGAATAATACTTGCCTCGGAAGGTTTGAGCGTCCTGGATGTGAAGTCATGAATGCAGTCGTTGAAACAGAGCTCTGACAGTTTGTTGTACTGGACCAGAAAATCTTTGAACTAAAAAAGGAAAAAAGATTTTGAAAAACAGTATAAGAATTGAAGTTTTCTTTTGACAATGCAGTATACTTGTACTAAGTCACATTTGTAATGAAACGGCTAAAACGCAAGCAATTTTTAATAGATAAATTATTTATTTACAGTTTTGATTTGATCAGCTTCGCTCATTTCGGGTGGAGCCGCCATTTCGAAGGTTTGGTTGAATAAAGAAACAAATTAACAATTATGTATCACTGTAACACAAATAATATTTATAATATAAACAAATAACAAATGAAAACAGGCAATATTGGTTATTTCAATTCAAAATTGAGGTTAATTTTATGAAACATGAACTTCGAAATGTTGCAAGATGTCAGATCAAGAAACTAAGAAAGATGAGTGAATTGACCAGAAAAAAAAATGAGCAAAGCACTTAACATTAAGTACGGTATTTTGGTAAAAAAAAATTAAGGTTTTTCTACCGAAGGTATTCGGTAAAATGTTATAGTTAGCTTATTTAACTTAATAAGTCATAAATGTTTTATTTCCTATTATTTTATTTTGCTCTATCTGTAAGTCGGAGAGGTGAATAGAAACGTAAGTGACGATGCGTTTCGAAATTTGACAAGCTGTTGACACACATTGTTTTGTTTGCCAATAATCTTAATATTTTGCGCATTTTTATCGTTTGTCTCTTTCACTCTTCAACAAAAACAGATATGCGCTCACCTTTTATCGAAATTGAAACGTCATCCTAGCATCCTACATTATTCTCCAAGAAGTGGCTTTCGTACAGTCGTTTATTGTTAATTTTGTTATCTTGTGAAATACTGAAGTAATCTTTATTAAAATGGAAGAAATTGGTATTATATTGCCGGAAAAGGTAATTTTACTAATATTTCTACAAATTATATTAATACGTGTGTTTTCTAGCAATATGATTCAATAAACCTTTTATCATTGTTTATAGGATGACCAAATCGCTGATGCCAAAGGACTACATTTTGCGGGTCCACAATCGTTTGATGAATTAGAATCTGAAGATTTATACACCAAATACAAGGTAAACCTAAACAAAAGAACTTTGATCCTGTTACAACCTAACTGGACTGTACGCCACCACTGTTGAGCACTATTTCTTTACAACATTCTGTTTTGTAGAAACTGCAACGTATGTTAGAATTCTTGGAAGTGCAAGAGGAATACATAAAAGATGAACAAAGAAATCTTAAGAAGGAGTATCTACATGCACAGGAAGAAGTGAAGCGTATACAGTCTGTACCCCTTGTCATTGGACAGTTTTTGGAAGCTGTAGACCAAAACACTGGAATAGGTAAGTAAATATTACTGTTAGGAACAAATAAGTACTATGTAAAATTTTAGCACTTTTCCAGCACTATTAAACATAGCACTTGCAATAATGTACTTGCATATATTTCGACAAATTGTTTTAATTTTTACAATGACAATTTGTCTGTGTGTATCTAATAACTATATTATCTTAATAAAGTTTAAGGTAAGAAATGATTCTCCATAAAGTAAAAAATACACTACTTAAAGATATTAATGTTATAAAAAATTCTATATTATTATAAGTTTCCTTTTTATTTCACAGTTGGTAGCACAACAGGTTCTAACTACTATGTTCGCATTCTGTCTACTATTGATCGTGAGTTGTTGAAACCATCAGCATCAGTAGCTCTTCATAAGCACTCCAATGCTCTTGTTGATGTGTTGCCACCAGAAGCTGACAGCTCCATCTCTATGTTGCAAGCTGGTATGTATAATCTTTTAAACTAATACTCTACTAACCTACCCATAGAATTATAACTTATATGCATAAATAAGGATCAATAATCAATACTCGGTGACATGGACTAGATTTTAAGTTGAAAATAACAGTATGGTACAGGCTAAGCTAAATCAACATTTGCTTCACAGATGAAAAACCTGATGTGCAGTACTCAGACATTGGAGGCATGGACACACAGAAGCAGGAAATTAGAGAGGCTGTGGAACTTCCACTGACGCATGTGGAGTTGTATAGACAGATTGGTATTGAACCTCCCCGCGGAGTGCTCATGTATGGCCCACCTGGTTGTGGCAAGACTATGCTGGCTAAAGCTGTGGCTCACCATACTACTGGTTAGTATATTAATGGGACTTTAAGTTTATATGCTTGTATAACAAAGCTAGGTCTTTAGACACAACCATTTTAGTTTACAAAATAGAAGAAAACTTAGATAGAAATTTGTTTAGGTTAGATACTATTACATGACGCTTTTAATTAAAAGAGATTCATATCAGGCCAAAGGCTAATAAAAAAAACCCACAGGATGATAAGATTTGAAAAACACACCTTACATTTCTAGGTTATTTTCTAATTTATAAACTTGCTTTTTCTGTTAACTACCAGTGCTTTTTAAAATAATTGTATGTCTCAAATTAATATGTAATCAATAATTAAATTTCAGCTGCCTTCATTCGCGTGGTCGGTTCCGAGTTCGTCCAGAAGTACTTGGGAGAGGGGCCGCGTATGGTCCGAGATGTGTTCCGTCTAGCTAAAGAAAACAGCCCCGCAATCATCTTTATTGACGAAATTGATGCTATTGCTACTAAAAGGTACTATAATTTACTTAAACCTGCAAAGCAAGCAACTGCTTTAAATAATATTCAGTATAATTTTATATTTAGCATTTTTGTGTAAGGATTTGTTAATAGTAATAATACTATAATTTTAGATTTGATGCACAAACTGGAGCCGATCGTGAAGTACAAAGAATTCTGCTTGAACTGCTGAATCAAATGGATGGTTTTGATCAAACCACTAATGTTAAGGTAAGCCACAGAATAACTGACTGCATAGATTACGAAATTTCCACTATCAGCATGTGTAATAAATTATATTTTTTTAGGTGATTATGGCAACAAATCGTGCTGATACCTTGGACCCTGCATTGCTTAGACCTGGTCGTCTGGACAGGAAAATTGAGTTCCCTCTGCCTGATAGGTAATTTTTTTACTTTACTGGTTGTATAAAACTCCCTTACCAGATTATGGACATGCTCCATAGGTGGATTTAGTTGTACATAAATTGTTATAATTATATTTCATACTAACTAATTTTTCTGTCCATAGGCGTCAAAAGCGACTGATTTTCTCGACAATTACGGCTAAAATGAACCTGTCTGAAGAAGTTGATCTTGAAGAGTTTGTGGCACGACCGGATCGTGTCTCGGGTGCTGATATCAACGCCATCTGCCAAGAGGCGGGTATGCACGCCGTACGTGAGAACAGGTAAGGCTAAGTTATGGTTTTAGATTTCTTGAATTATGATCATTTACTTACGAAAATGGATAGGTTAGAAAGAATATACATTTTAGGACTAAATACCATATTTTAGGCAAAGGGCCAATTTTGTAAACCATGAATCTGTAATAAAAATGGTCGGCTAAATATTTAGGTATGGTTTTTGCGTTGTTTGCTAACCTAAGTGTATTTTTGCTGATCAAGCAATTATTTCCCATTGCCATGTATTCGTTCGTCGTCATCGTTGTTTATCCAATTTTAATTTCGTACCATCGTATTTATTTACCTCTCATTTTGTTTTAGGTATATCGTTCTTCCCAAGGACTTTGAGAAGGGTTATAAGAACAACATCAAGAAGGATGAGAGTGAATATGAATTCTACAAATAAGTTTTGTTTGCTATATTGAATTGTAATTAACTGATAATAAACTTAAATACTTACATCTAGTTATCGTTTGTTTTTGTTCCGTTTCCTTACTCTATATTCTGATGAATGATGCTGTAACGACTGTAGGTACGTTTTGTAGTTAACGTAAGATAACAACAGTTTGTGAAGTAGACCATGATTATTTTCAAATCAGAGATAAAGTTACTATACAGTTTTACAATGCAAATACAATTTGACAATGTTTGGTGTTTGTTTACAAAAGATTTTTAATATAAAACTGCGGATTACTGTAATTATGGTTAATTTAGAAAGTACAAGGGATATCCTATACTTCTAAGAAAGAAAAAAAAAGACAATTTGTTTCAAAGTCTATATTCTGTAACAGTTCTTAACAATGTGATTTTACAAATATGAAATAATACAATATATTTGGCATATTACCTTATAAAAAATTGATGTGAATGTAAAACAATAAATTAGAATAGATTTCACTCCAACAACTGCTACTTGAAGATGAATATCATTGTGATGTGTCTAATATTAACAATGTCACTCCTTAGATATTGTAATAAATATCAAGTGCAATAACTAGTTCACTATAAACAATATGGCTGCGTTTCATAGTGAGGGATGTTTGTTAAGAACTAATGGAATCGATTCATTTGCCTAGCGCATTTGTGAGCGAGGCTAGGTAAATGAATCGATTGTATTGGTTCTTAACCATGAGCTACTCATCCTCGCATATCTCTGGTGGAAACGCAGCCTAAAGGCTTTATTAAGGCACTACAAATTCTAATAAGGCTTCGACAAATCTAGGTATAATTTATGATTTATCTTATCTAGCTGCTTTCGTTTTATGTCTAAACACTAATATGTTAATTTACATTAGATAGTACACTTTTGTTAATGAGTAAAACGTCAGTAGAAATGTTAAAACAACGCTCAACGCAGGCGCTAAATATCATAGGCTCTTGTAATCACAGTACATTACAGACCATGTTATAACTAATTTAGAAAAATAAGTAACATTAATTTCATATAAGAATAATTAACATTATGTATATAAAATATTCCGGAAATGTTTGTGACTGACAATCAACTTGAAGAATAACAACACAATTTATTTTTTCGGAATGTTACCTAGTCATTAGAAAGTAATAAATTACTGATTCACTAAATCTTAACCTAGAAAAAAGTGTAAAAGCTTTCATTAATAAGTACAAGGCAATCCATAATACTGATTTAAAATCGATTTTCATAATTTTCTGGCACTTCATGGTTCTAATTTTAATTACAGTTAAGAAATCACTTTTTACATAATATTTGATTTTATAAACGAACACTAACCATATTTTAGTATTACATAAAAATATAATATAGAGTAGAAGAACATCTGTAGGTACTTTCACATCACGTAAATTTTGTAGAAATAGACTACATTAGAAGATAATTAATAATTGACTATCTGGACGGGGTGGAAATTTCGAGACATCTTAAATTATGGATTATTTATAAATTACTTCAAGGTACTGGAAAAAGCTCTTATAGTAGATATTGTATACCTAATAAACTCGTATATTATGTAAATATAAAAGAGTTAAATACAAAGGAATGTAATAAATATCATAAAGATTCAAGGAAAAACTAAACGCAAATATTGGAATGATTTAACTGGGGCCACTGAGTTAATAGCATAACAACAGTACTGGTGACCTTTTGCCTTACATGGGCTGCAATAAAGCGACTAGTTGCTCTCAAAATATCTGTCCTGTACGCTATAAGTATTAAGCATCTAATGTTGTCAACACAACAAAAGATTGAAAGTTGTCAATATCAAATAACAGAATTATTGGTATGTTAAAGTTGCAAGATAGGGTGATTGCCTTTTAAAGTGATATAAATAATAATAAATATTATTTTATATAATTGCAATCGTACTCATCAGGTAAAGCAAAGTAGAAGAAAAACGTTTGTAACAATATTGTTATATCAGTACATCCAAAACATTATGTATAAAACTACTATTAACCCTTTCAACGCCAGGCAGGCCCAGATACTGTTGTATTGCTATGCACATAACATGTTTAACTTACTTAAGTGCTGCACACGATAATAAACTTAAACAAGTTGCATTACAACAACTTTGGTATGTCATGTTCGATATTTTGTCGTCTATTTATTCATAACTTAATATATATGCATAAATAACTGTCGATTAATTGGTCTGTTTGAAACTTGACCAGGTTTAACAATCTTACCGTGGTTGACCAGTAGACATCGTTTGATCTGAAATTAAAATAACAATATAAATATTTTGTAATTTATACAATATAAAATTTATCAAGTTTTCGGTAACAAATAAAAACATAATCGAGTTAAGATACAAAATAAGTTAAACCAAAATTAACCTTACGGCGCTTACCTGATTATCGCACAATTATAAAAATATAGACTGCACATGCAGCAACTGAGGGCAAGGAGCAGTCAACCGCAGCATAACTGGGAATAGTACGTAAGTGCATAGTGGTAACGTAGCGGCTGGAGGGCCGGCACGGCGCAGGAAGGGGTGGTGCAGCAGGCGCGCGGCGGCCTGGCGCTGTATATATACTAGTACAGTACTAACTGTTGGCGGGGTCCGGCGGCGGGTGTGGCGGGTGCTGCTGGTGGTGGTGCGGCGGCATGAGCGGCACGAGCAGCGCGGGCGGGCCGGCGCGGCGCAGGAAGGGGTGGTGCAGCAGGCGCGCGGCGGCCTGGCGCTGTATATATACTAGTACAGTACTAACTGTTGGCGGGGTCCGGCGGCGGGTGTGGCGGGTGCTGCTGGTGGTGGTGCGGCGGCATGAGCGGCACGAGCAGCGCGGGCGGGCCGGCGCGGCGCAGGAAGGGGTGGTGCAGCAGGCGCGCGGCGGCCTGGCGCTGTATATATACTAGTACAGTACTAACTGTTGGCGGGGTCCGGCGGCGGGTGTGGCGGGTGCTGCTGGTGGTGGTGCGGCGGCATGAGCGGCACGAGCAGCGCGGGCGGGCCGGCGCGGCGCAGGAAGGGGTGGTGCAGCAGGCGCGCGGCGGACTGGCGCTGTATATATACTAGTACAGTACTAACTGTTGGCGGGGTCCGGCGGCGGGTGTGGCGGGTGCTGCTGGTGGTGGTGCGGCGGCATGAGCGGCACGAGCAGCGCGGGCGGGCCGGCGCGGCGCAGGAAGGGGTGGTGCAGCAGGCGCGCGGCGGACTGGCGCTGCGCGGGGTCCCGCACGAGCGCGCACTCCAGCAGCGCCAGCAGGTCGGCGGGGCAGCGCGCGGCGCCGCGCGGCCGCGGCGGCGGCATGTCGCGGATGCGACGCATCGCCTAGCACGCACACACGTACACGTTAATATGTAACCTCTATGCAGGTCTTCAACTTTATGAAGGACCCATGATCGATTTTTTTTTTGCTTTACTAGGTAATTATACATCGATCCATTTACTAGGTAATTATACACGAATACTCTCCTTATTTAGTTATAAAAAAAAATCACATCACTTAGGCAGAACAATATAGAACATGGAGACAAAGGTTCTAAAACTAAAACTTCAAATATGTACCTGTAAAGGCGGTTCATTGAAGAATGGCGGTTCTCCATCTACCATCTCGACGAGCATGATGCCAAGCGACCACACGTCCACCTCTGGACCGTAGGGCAATCTCGAAATTACTTCAGGCGACATCCAATATGGCGTTCCTACTAACGACTTTCTTTTTGGCAGTTCCTGAAACAAATAGACAAGTTATATACTCACTAATAAGGTAAAAAGATAAAAAGATTTGATTACTAGTTATTCCTAACTTACCTCTGATACTTGAGCACAAAATCCAAAGTCAGATAGTTTTACGCGACCGTCAGCCGTCATAAGAATCGAATCTGACTTTATATCTCTATGAATAACACCTTGGCTGTGTAGGAATGCTAAAGCCTGTAAAGAAAACAATTAAAAATCAATAATTTTACCCTAAATTATAGTAAAAAAACATTGTATTGGGTGTACCATTGTTTGTTACCTTCAAACACTGCTTGCAGACTGTAGCAATTTGTTCGGGGTCCATCCTTGCCCTCGTCACAATGTCGGTAAGTGCGCCACCAGCCATGTACTCCATCACCACCCACAGCTCATCGCCGACTAAGTACGATGCGTGCATCTCAACTATGTTCGGGTGAGGGTAGTCGCGCATTATAACCTAGGAAAGTGTGAGAATAAAATGTATGTAAAATACAGACACCAAATTAACTATTTGAAAGATAAATTATAGCTTTAGTGGAAAAAAAATAGTAAATTTGATCATTCAACAATCATCCTTGACTTTTAGCTGAATAATATGATGTTCAGGGTTTTGTGACAGACAAACTCAAATAGACAAACTATCTTTTGTTGTGTCACCTTACAATAATAAAACAATAAAAATAAACAAGTTCAGGTTTTTGCGCACGCTTCCTGTCAACGTTTGATGCAACTTCAATGGGCCTGTTTCCTATTTTTTTTTTTAATGTCCGTCTTGTAGATTAATGAATTTTATTGGACACGTATTTTTTCTTTTTTTCTGCAAACAAAAAATGATCAAAATACAGAGAACTGAAGTTACGCGTGACGTCACTCCTCGCTACGATTTTTAGCGAGGCGTAGCGTCATAAGCCCCCACTCCGAAACTTTAAAGCGGTGTATCTTTGTATTTTTTTATTGCTTTGATAAAAGAAAAAATACGTGTCTAATATTTTTTTATTATCAAACTGACGGACTAAATAGATTTTAACTTTTCATACCCAGGAAACATCCCTATTATTTGGATTAGTAACAGGGTACTTACAACTTCGTTGAAGAGCAGTTCTCGTCTCTGCTGCTTCCTGAGGTTCATCATCTTGACGGCGACGCGGCGCCTTGTGCGCGTGTCGGTAGCAGCGCACACCACGCCAGTGCTCCCCTCGCCGATCTTGCTGAAGCCGCCCAGCGACGCGCGCGGGTCGCCCTCGCTCACCACCAGCCGGAGCGCAGCGCGGAACTGCTCAAACAGATACAGGACAACAATTACTAATGTTACATCATGTATGAGTTTAAAGAAAACAAGAGATCAGAAAGGATTCAGTGCCAGATTGCGAGACATGGAAGAGATAATTATTTAGAACATAATGGTTCGGTTTGGTTCGGTTCTCGGGATCGCCCGAGACAAAAATTGAGTTTGAAACTAGTCAGGCGATCCCGAGAACCGAACCACTGACAATGTGCGTGAGTTAGCCGTTATGTTCTAAATAATTATGATTACTCCTCACGAAAATTATTATACAAATATGGAAGAGATTGGAACAATGCCAAAAGACCAGGGAGCATGGTACTTAAAAGAGAAGCCTGTAGCCAGAAGTTGAATGACAAAGTTTGTGAATAACTATGTAATGCTGACCCAGAAGTAGAAATATAGTAGGTATTCAAGTTCCTAATAAAATATCTATCATTATTGAATCTATTAGAAACAATAGAATGGACTAGCGAAATAGTTCAAGGATGAACAGATAAACCTATTCCGGGAACTTTAACGTCATGTAAAAGGATGCCCGGAATTTAGTTAATTACTGCGAGCTAGATAGGAGATGCAATGCGCGTCATCCTATAGACACTTAACACTACTATTGTTAGTTACGAATATTATACTATGCGAGTATATAATCAATCGAGATTTCGTGTTAGATACCTTTAGATATTATGATGTGTTATAATGATAATTAATTTGCTGCATGTCTATATGGCAAAAAGCTATGTATAAAGACATACGAGATTTAACAACAAATATACATAGGCGTCATGTTAAAACTTTTAGCACGTAACTACAAGCCAGGTATCAGAATACATTTTCCTATGAGACATTCAGTATGGGCCTCTGTTTAACTGTCATCACAATATTACAGAACAATAAGGTGCATAATGATGGTCACGTTACGTTAATAAATACGTCACATATAGCTATTTAATGTACCTGTTCATGCGTAAGACGCAGTTCGTGTTTAGACGCAGCGAGGGGCAGAGGAGGCGCGCCTCCCGGCGTGCCTTGCGCCCGAGAAACACCGTACGCATCACCTAAAAATATAAAATAATGGGTTATATTATTTTGTATGACGGAAATATTCATCACTGTTTATCAGCTGAAAGTAGGTCATAAAAATATAGACGATGATAATGCTACTTTAGTTCCATATCAAAATAATGAATGTACAAATATTTATCAGAAAATACTATAAAGCAGAGCTTTAAACTTATAATTGTTGGTGGTATATGTACATAAGTCTTTAAACTACATATTTATTGCATGAATGTCAGTGTAGCTCTATATTGTAACATTAGTAGCCTACACACGCAAATGACGAAAGTATGTTTAGCACAAGTCACGAAAGTATGTAATCAAGTTTGTACTATTGTATTTACTATCTGAGGCTTTGTTTATTCAATTAAAATAAACAATTGAGTACGAAATTTTTACATAGTGTGAAAATTATTATTATGGGGTTCTGGGGTCAGACTAGCTTTCTTTCTGTATGTCTACCTATACTTAACTTATAATAGGGATGTTTCCTGGGTATGAAAAGTTAAAATATATTTAGTCCGTCAGTTAGATAATAAAAAAATATTACACACGTATTTTTTCTTTTAATAAAACAATAAAAATATACAAAGATACACCGCTTTAAAGTTTCGGAGAGGGGGCTTATGACGCCACGCCTCGCTAAAAATCGTAGCGAGGAGTGACGTCACGCGTAATTTCCGTTCTCTGTATTTTGATCATTTTTTGTTTGCAGGAAAAAAGAAAAAATACGTGTCCAATAAAATTAATTAATCTACAAGACGGACATTAAAATAAAAATTAGGAAACATGCCTATTACTTCACTTTATTTACCCTGTATTCATATGTTTTTTTATAGATTAATGAGTCTAGTAATATAAGTTTGGTGATTATAAATAAAATAAAAATAGATGCTACAGGATATTAAACTGCCAAAGAACCTCTGAATAACCATTTTCTGTGCTTTACTAAATGTAAATAAACTACCTCCTTTTCAGATGATCTTTTGTTATGGAGTTTATGCTGAATACAATAGTGATATTGGTAGACTGGGTAGATGTTTGTTTTTATAGTAAAATACTGAACAAATGGACTTGTTAAATAGGTAGAGGAAAATCCCTATGACTCATATTAAAGTACTTGCTTTGAGCATTTTCAGTTTCGAATTTATAATGATATAAATTATGATCTTATATATATATATATGAGTAAGTTAATTTAATGTATAAAACATTTATATTTCATACCCATATTGTTGATGTTGTTTCCATTAAGGCCATGAGGTCCATGTGTCATTTGTTGAGAAGGATGATTGTGTTGGTAAGGCACATTAGCATTCTGAATGTTCTGGTATGTCATTGGGGCATGGTGGTTGTCATTTATTTCTGGCACTTGTCTTATAGTAGCCTCGTGTGCATGCTGGCCCCATTCCACAGGAGATTCAGCAATGGGTTTATTTAATGTATAATTGCTATGTTCGCGTCTCAAACTAAGATACTGTGTGGGTGCAGGTGGCACTGGAGGCGATTCCTCAGGCACTGCAGGAGGTACATTAGGCTGACTCCTTAAATCTCTTTTGATTCTCGGTGGGCTACTACTCCTTAAAGAATTTGATCTTGCAACATTTGATGTCTTTGGCAGTACAACACCATTTTGTACAGGCTGCTGTGGTATATTTGTAGGTAATGGCCGAGCTATAGATGACACTGAGATAGTTCTGTGATCTCCTCTTACAATAGTTTTAAGGTCTAAAATTTCGGTGGGTGTGATTTCAGATGGGTCTACTAGTGGTAAAGGCCTGTTTGTAGACTTCAATATCTGCAAAAGACAAAAACAAGATAAAATAGGATTCTAGTAATAGAACAAAAGCAAATGCTCTATTTTGTTTTTACTGCTACTTTTCAACAATATAATAATGTTCATTTAAAGTGTCTCTAAAAAGATATTAAAGTAAACACAAACTGGTAAAGCAGGAAATCACTAGAATGATTGGTACATACCTGATTATTACCTACAAGTGAGGCCCATTGCAAAGGAAGTCCAACAAACTTTCCCTCTCGTTTATCAAAGCCAGTATGTACTCTGTGTTCAAAATTACTTGGCGGCGAAATTAGAGGCTTTTTCTTTTTCTTAGAAAACATTGTACACTGCAAACGAAAATTCGTTAGTAAAGTAGTTTAATTACTACAGCAATTAACACATTCTTATTATTTACAGCGTAATGGAAAGAAAGCTTACCGATACTTTCTTTTATGATAACACCAATCGTCATTGACGATCGATTTGAAACGGCTATTTACTACGCTTTTTAATCTAAAACAAAAACAACTCACAGTTACTTTTGAGGTGTGTACTCCGAGCTTTAAGTACTTATGAACACACTCTGAATACTAAATCATAAGCGTATTCCAACATTCCTCAGCAAGCATCCATGCTCTAAACAGGTACATAACACAACAAATTAAATTAACGTAATGGTATTAAACACACCACAGGCAAGATTAAAATCTTTTTGGTCTAATATCTAAGAAACCCCTTTTATTTCAAAGGAATTACAATAAAATTATCAAACTAAACTGAATTCCTTTAATAAAAACGTTTTATTCTATAGAACAAGTAACAAACTACCACCGAACGAACGAAACAACACCATGAACCACAGAGTACTTTTATATATATGGAATAGAGGTCTAACTCAACGATCAAAATGGGAAACGCTCAGTGTCGCCTCTGGAAGCCAGTTATGGAACTAAATCAAACATGCGTATGTGTGCTATAGGAAAGATTCCTATAGCACACATACGCACATACGTACGTCACCTACTATTGCAGCCTATATAATTATTTAAAAGGTTATTTTAAAATGAGAATTACATATTCGCTCGCTGTTACGTAGAACAGCGAAAAGTAATTCACATTAAAATTGAGACAATAAAACAATGGGTAATTTTCGATTTCACATTTATTGCTTCCTTTTTAAACACTTCTTACTAAGTTTTCTAGCTTTCATTTTAAACGAATCCATATCATCATTATCACACTCTCACTTATTTAATAATAAACTATTTATATAATTATATACATGATGTAGTTATAAATAAACAATCTCACAATGTCACAAACAAAAATTTTAAGTAAACTGGTCGTCTGAGTCCTGTCTCAATACTTAGATTTTAACAATCGAAGCAAGCACAAAATCAACACGGCGGTACAAGCAAAGTCTCTACTTAACGGAATTAGGTGGAAAGAGCACTTTTATACGATTAAAATCTTGAAAAAACAGGAAAAACAAGTTGGATAACCGCCGGCAAATTTTTGACAAAATGAATGACATTTCTTATTTTTTTTTTAATATTTTCTCTTTTCTCCCATTTGGAATAAGAGTCTTTTGGGTCGCATGTACATCTATCATATTCAAGTTTTGTAGCAGTAAAAGATTAGGAAAGTGGATTTTTAAGAAATTAGATGTAGGGAAACTTGTTATTGTATGCATAAAAGATTAATTGGTCTTTGGAATTAGGATCAGAGCGGCCTAGGTTATAAAAATATTCTACTCATAGTTATGTATAAACAAAACATTTTTCAACTTAATATTATTACTAAATATATAATTAGAAATAACTAAATACAAGGAACGGGTATAAGAAACAAGGAGACTACAGATGTAGGGAAAGTAACAAGGAGCAAAATTAGGTCTCCAAGACCAAAGCCGCATTCACATAGTGGACTCTTGATTATTTTAAACTGAGCCAGGTGGGCTAGACATAGTATGCTCTAGCCGCATTTTAATAAATACATTTGTAGTAATTTTGCCTTATTTTATTAAAAAAAAACCATGGCTAGATACTGATTTCAGGTTGTATTGTTTTTATTTCTTTCAACTTGTTTATTGTAAGCATATTGTTTCGTGGATTTCTTAGAAGGTCACACCAAAAAACAAAATGCATTACTACTTCACGCCATCTTGCGAACCGTGGTAGAACTACATAGTCTCAAACATAGACTTAGTATTTTCGTATGGTCTCAAATCATAACTACTGCCATCTCTTACTGAATTATTGAAAAGGAACGGATTTTAATGTAACCAAATTAAAATGTCAGTGTCATGTAAAGATCCGCGATACTTCAGGTGTCCAACTTTATTTTGTATACCTATAACGAGAACGATTACCCGTTTGCTAGTTCTAAGATTGTCACCCCTGCCATGAACCACCTATTCCGGCTATTCCATAGAATGCAATATAATGTGTTATCTGTGACCACCACGGCAACCATCGAGTTCAACTCACAACAAAGTACTCTGTGCTCACAACACACTAACACAGTCAGTCAAACAAAAACAGCATTTCGCAGATATTTTTTTTGATTCTGTTATCGATTTATCCTTATAGGAATAAATAAGTAAACTATGGAGTGCGCATATCGAGTATGAACTGTTGGCACAAACATCTATAAGAGTTAAATTAGTGTCAAAACAGACCGTTTTATTAAAACTAACTACAAACTACTAACCAAATATTGCCCTAATAATATCGAAACCGTTGTTATTTTCGCATAAACGTCTGTCGTCGCACGGAAAATCTAAGATATCGGTAAACGAGCGCAGCGCAGTACAATAATTTAGCTAAAAATATGCTTACACTTGACATAAGGGGAAGGGCTAGCTACTAGCCACAGAGTACTTTTATATATATCTACTAGCGATGCGCACTCTCTATGCTTCTTATGATAACTCTATGCCCTACTCTATGCTGACTCTATAATGTCATTGTCATACACATAGAGATAACAATAAGATACACTTGAATGACATTTGTTATTATTTGGAATCCCAGAATCCAGATTTTTTATTTAATTTCTGTATTCCTAATATTATAAGACATTTCTGTTAGTAAACATGAATGAAAAACGAAAGAAAAGTAAACATAGCAAGTCCAGAAAAAGCAAAGACCGTGAAAGAAGTAGACGGAGATCTACAAGTGTAAGTTGTAAAAAATCGTTAATTTGTCGTCTACATATTAATTATTTGTTTATTGATATTTATTTATCCTAAACATTTTCAGTCATCAAGATCTGATTCATCAGGCTCTGATGAATGGGTGGAAAAGAAGGAAATCACACAAGACAAGGAAGCACAAAGAGAAGACTGGATGTCAATGACTGGTATGTTAAAGACATACACAAAAGACGACATTAGGCCGAAACGAGAAGAAATAGACAAGAAAGGTATTGATTCATATAACCCAGGAACCAGCAGTAGGGAACTCAATCCTTACTGGAAAGACGGAGGTACAGGTCTACCACAAACAATTGAAAACTTTCGGAAATCTAAACCGTTTCTTAAACCTGCAGATGATGATGATGACTATTATTCAAAGCCAAAAACTTCCAGGTCCATACATTCCTCTGACTCCCATACTAGTGGGAGTTCAAAAGATGTGCACAGAGGTTATTATAAAGATAGGAAACATACTGATAGAGAATCTTATGGGAGATCTAGTAATTGGAAAAAACAAAGTCAGGTTTGTGAAAAGCAACACACTTCACAAGAAGATACATATGAAGAAAAATATCCTATACCAGAAAGAAAAGTGACACCAAAACAAAATTTACCAGTGGCAAAAACTGAACAGAGCAGTGCATATCTAAGTGATGAGAAAATGAACAAATTAGCGGCAAAAATTTTAAAAGCTGAAATCTTAGGAGATAGTAAACTTGTTGATGACCTGAAATCAAAGTTAGAAGCCGCAAGAGAGTACAGAAAGCAGAATCCTGATGCAGGAAAGGAAGATGATAGTGTTATGTTGATGTCAACTAACAGTTTTGGCAATAGCAGGCCACTGACTAATCAAAAAGGAGATCCTAAATCAAGAAGTAATAAAAGAAAAGTAGAAACTCATGTTTCTGGTGAGAGGGCAAAGTACTTTGGTGATGATGACAAGTATAATTTAGCGCAAATGGTATGTTGTTTACTTATTTTTTCTTTTTGGTTCTATGATTACTGCCTGAATGCTCATTCTTACACTCTGTTAGAATTGGTCATCACAGACATGTTATATTATATGAGTTATTTGTAAATGGACTTCTGTTCTAATAATCTGTCTACTCTTTGGAACCAACAAAATCATGGCTAGTTTTTTGATGACTATGGCTATCTTGAAAAAATAAACTCTACCTCACGCTCATCTAGTAATTTGAAATATTATGCTTTTTTCAGTTTGAACAAGAAAAATACAGCAATAATTACAATGATGAGGCTGAATTAGCTAAAATTGCGTCTAAGCATAAGAATCCCAATGATGATTTGGAAGACATCTTTGTGGATGAAATTTCAAAGAATAGGAATACTGCAAAGGATGCTTGTGTTGAGAAACAGAGAGCAATCAATGAACATGTTAAAATGGAAAGGACTCTAGAAGGTTGTCAGCATTGTGTGGACTCTAAGAGTATGATAAAACATCTGATGGTGAGTTGTGGAACCAAGGTATATATGGCTCTACCTGCTAGACAATCTCTGGTTAAAGATCACTGTATTATAACTACAATACAGCATGCAACATGTGTCACATCTATTGATGAAGATGTTTGGGAAGAAATACAAGTAAGTATCTTTGTTATTTAGAATTCGTAATGTAAATTTTACAACAAATATAATATACATTTTTTAATTTTTAGGATTACAGAAAAGCAATAACAAAGTTTTTCAATGCCCGTGGTGAAGATGTTGTTTTCTTTGAAACAGCAACAAGGTTGCATAAGCACCCTCACATGGTTATAAACTGTGTGCCTCTACCAAGAGATGTTGGGGACATGGCGGCAATATACTTTAAGAAAGCTCTTTTAGAATGTGAAGCTGAATGGTCTATGAACAAAAAGGTTGTAGATTTAAGGGGAAAAAATATTAGAAGAGGTGTACCTAAGGGTTTACCATACTTTTGGATTGACTTTGGAATGGATCCTGGCTTTGCCCATGTTATTGAAGATCAACAGTTGTTTCCAAAAACATTTGCAGAGGTACATACTACAATAGGTTTTATTGTAAATATCTCAAGACATGAAGGTTAAGTGATATAATTATGTATTGATTTTTTTTTTAGGAAATAATTGCTGGTATTTTGGATTTGGACCACACTTCATGGAAGAATCCAAAGAGAGAGTATGGAGATCTGCAAAGAAAAAAAGTTATGGATTTTGTAAAGGAATGGAAACCTTTTGAACCATTTAAGAATACAGCTTAAATATTAAGTACATAATCATTTAAAATATAAATTATACATTTAAATTTATTTTTTATTCAATGAGCTGCGGTTATCTTTCTCATTCTGTATTGAATATTTTGATTTTGGCAGGCAAAAAAATACCTGGTCTCTCTGGCTACATGACAGACATGTTCAATATATACTCAAAATATTTTTTTTTTACTTGCAAACTAGGTAGAACCTGTATTATGGCAACCAGACTACTAATAAAAATACTTATATATTTCTGAACATACACATATTATATATAAAATACACCCAGGCACAGAACAAAATAAATGATCATGCTCATCATATAAATATTTTTCGTAGGCGAGAATCAAATCCACGCCCTCCGGTTTAGCAGTCAGGGTCACTATCCACCTAGACCTACAGGCCATTTAAAATCCTTAAAAACTGAGTTCAAGAAAAAGATAAATAAATAGGTATTTAGTTTTTTTTTTATTATGATTGATTCTCATCTTCTTTTTGCATTTCTTCTATTAGTCTTTGTCTTTCAGCTGCTTGTCTCATTTTTGTAAGTACTAGAGATTCATAATCTCTATCTGAAATTACTGATGGGCCACCAACATTCTTCTTAGTAGTCAACACTGGTCTATCATTAAGCCACTTTAATTCTAATGGGTTTTCTGGTAATCCTGAAATTAATAGTAAAAAGTTTCAGTAGATAATATAGTAATGTAAAATAAAATATTGATATTGAATAAGATTAATAAATTAATGAAATAATGATAATTTTGAATGTACATAAATTAAAAAAAAAATATGTAAATGATTTCATAGTTGTATGATTTACCTTTTTCAAATTCCAATGCCATTTCAGATGCATCTTGACATGCAAACTCCACTAATGCTTTTCCCTTCTTTTTAGGTGACATAATTAAAGCCGCAATTTCTCCATACTTTTTTAAAAATCTCCGTAAAGTAGATTCGTCATAACCACCATTATTAGAATCAGCTTTATCCACTTTCCATTTGATTTTTATTCGGTTGAGACTTGAATCCCACACAGGCTGTGATAGTAGACCTCTGGTTCTTTGTATTTCTTCTTTCATTCTTTGCTGTTCTTCTTGTAAGAGTCTACTTCCTTCTCTTTGTAGTCTCTGAATTTCTGCTGCTAACTTTTGTTCATCTGTGAGGTTACTTGTCCCTTTTCCAGTTTCAGCTTCTCTTTCTCGTCTTTCTAAATCTTCTTTTAATTTCTGCCGTTTACTGTCCAATTCCTGATGTCTGAGTTTGGCTGCAGCCTTTGCTCTTAATACCTTGTCATATGCAGCTCTGGCTGACTCATCTGTGAGTATTTCCAAAGCTTGTGATAATGAATGGAATGCTTCAGCAGCTTTCGGGTCATCAGGATTTTTATCAGGATGGCATGTTAAAGCTTTCTTTCGGTAAGCTTTTTTTATCTGTAAATATACGGTATTAATACAAGTAAATGAATTATTAAATTCTTTTGACTACCATGTTATAAATGGTATTTACCTCAGATTCTGTAGCAGTTATTGGAATATCCAGTAATGCGTATAAATCTACATCTTCAATATTTATCTTTGCCATGATTTAATATGTGCTGCAAAGATTTGTTTTCGTTAGTCTTTACTTTATTATCAGTTAATATTTATATCAACAAATCCGCATCTAAAATTTCTGTATGCACTGAGCCAAGGCCAACTGACAGCACTGACAGGCGACAGCTGCTATTTTTTTATAAGTGGTGTCCATAGCCAACAATCATTTTTTTAAATATAGTCAGGTAAAGGTCCAAAGTATACAGCCAAGGTCCATTTACTCTAGAAAATCAACTGTCGTCCAATCTAAGACCGCGCCTTGTCTATGGCGCCAGTTTTTTCAAGAACATTGTTAGATAACATAATTTAGGGGTGAGGCCTATGTTGTTTATATTGGGCAAAACATTTAGGCCTTACTCCTAATTTAAGTTACAATGTTTTGTCAAATAACTGGTGCACATACACTCCTGCGACGAATGATGTAAAACTTGGAGTTAGGATATAAATTTTGCCAAGTTTTGGATGTTTAGTTGAAAATTTGAATCTGTTATTTTTATTATCCTCAACTTTCAATTTAATATAACGATATTCGACAACGACCAATATTATAAACCACAGATTACACTAAACTGAAAGACAGCGACTTGCAAATCAGCTGTCCTCACCACAGAGCTATGGCCTTAGAGTAATCATAGTCACAAACATAGAGCGTACGCATCGCTAGGAGCCTCTATATCATACCATAGAGTTTTTACTTATTGTTTTCTCTATGCTTTGTGCTCACTGTCCTAGTGTCCTGTCATTTCTTCCCATCCTATGTGATCCTATCAGAGTTTGTTATTTAGTGGGGTTAGTTTAGGTTTCGTTAAATATTAACATAAGTTTTTCTAAAGAAGTTATATTAATATGTTTTCGAGTTGTATCAGTAAGTATTTATTCCGTATGGTTATAAACGTAAACGTGTGATATATTTCAGATTTGGACTGTATAGTGCATATTACTTTTGTTATTTTCAGAACACCGAGCGCTAAGACGCCCCTTGCAATTGTTAAGATGTAATTCAACCGCTACAGAACCTGTGACGGCACCTGCCTCTGAGGGTATGTAATCAATACCTATATCACATATATCTAGTACGTGTTTGAAATCTGAAATTATTTTAGAGGTTCAGCTTTCTGGCAAAGCAATGACATATTATTCTGTGAATTGCTCTATTGTTGCTTAGGTAGGTAATACGTGCATGTCTGAGTACTCAATTACAAGGGAACAATGAACGTAAACCACACATAATGTTGGCTAAAACAAATGGTTAATATAGTTTGTACCTGTACCTAAACAAAACTGTGTTTGGGTTGTCCTAACACAGACTTCTTAAGCAGTTCGCTCGTGATCATTGTTCACAGACACACAAGTAGTTGACTGTCTATTGCTCTATTTGTTTCCTACTTGTAAATTACAGTCTGATTTTATTTGTAATTATTTAAAGTATATCTTTTAATAATCCTATGTAGCTTGATATTAATAATATTAATGTCTTTATTTTCAGATCAAATAGCCAAGAAAAATCCTTTGGATCACCCGGATTACTTTCAGGTTCACAATTTATTCACAGTAAAAGATTTGTTTGATGCAAAGGTTCACTATGGACATAAAGAAGGTTCATTAAATGATTATATGAGGCCATATGTCTATGGATCTAGACTTGGCCATTTAATATTTGATTTGGATATTACTGCTGAACATTTACGAAAAGCACTCAACTTCACAGCACATATTGCCTACAGAGGAGGCATCATTTGTTTCTTCAATAGAAATGCTCTAAATTCCCACTTGGTTGAGAGAACTGCTCAGGAATGTGGAGAATATGCTCACACAAGGTTCTGGAGAGGAGGTATTTTCACTAATGCCAACCACCAATTTGGTGCAGTGACCAGGTTGCCTGACTTATGTATATTTTTGAATACTCAGAATAATATTTTAAACCAGCATACAGCCGTGAGAGACAGTGCCAAAATGTTAATACCCACTATAGGTGTTGTTGACACCAACTGCAATCCTAATATTATTACCTACCCAGTACCAGGCAATGATGACACTCCAGCTGCAATAGAACTTTATTGCAAGTTATTTAAATCTGCTATTCTTAGAGGTAAAGAGGAAAGAATGAAATTTTTACAAGAAAATAATTAGAACATTTGTATAGTATGTAGGTCAAAGTATAATTAAAATAGTCATTTAAAATATAATGCATTTTATTATAAATGATTAATAAAATATCACATTGTGGCACATGCTCAACTAAAGATAAAAATAACAAAGTAATAATTTTGGTCCCAATATTAATTTGAATTTACCAACTTTTCTGAAATGCTTTGAATGCATTTGATATTGTCATAAAACTCATAAACATAAAACAATAGATATTACATGTTTAATCGAACATTTAACTTTGGACACAGTGACTTAGAAAATTATACATAACAACTTTTAAATGAATAATAGCAGAACATAATAAACAATAACAAACAAATAACAAAACACATTTTCTTAGATATTATTGTAACCAGTGATTACATGATTTTAAAAGCAAGTCAATATTAACTAAATTCTATCTACGTATCTGCAGCAGTTATTTTTTATTTCATGCAAAACAATAAACAAAGTCCATTATCTGTATTTTACAAAAACAAGTCATATTATTTTGTTCGTTTTCATTCTCATAATATGTACTATAAAATAAGAATAATATAGTGTGGAATGTTCGGGTATTATAAACATTTTTGCTAAAAGCAATTGATACTCGTGTTATACCTACTTATCCAAGAAGAACCTTCCTCATCATGTGAGGGTGGGGGTTGCTGTCTACTTCACGGCTCTCCCAACTTCCAGTTATACATTTCGAGCTGCACAGGTATTGCAACAATGGGATACGATATTTGCCACAAAAGTCGACGAATTTGATATGTTCTACACGGTTATCGAAAAAAACACCTGAAATGAAATATGTATTTACAAAAAGATACAATGAAAAAAGTTTTTATGCAGTGAACGACGGACCAATAAAATTAACACAATAGTAATTGTTATCATAAACGTTCTAGGGTTTCTTGCGTCTGTTGTGGGAACAACCAGTATATAACTACGTAATAACCACCTCTTCTTTACCTACACGTGACTTGAATCATTCATGATTCTTGCGAAATAGTTATCATGGGCGCCGTCTTAAATTTCGATTACAAGGCTAATGTATGCATGTTATAACATAGTTCTAGTCTTAAAAAATCCCTGTCTGTATTAGTTAAATAGGAGAGCCCTTTAAGAAAATGTGAAGTTTCGTCTGTTAATGCTTAAATTTGTCTTGGTCTTTTATTAGACATCTATTAAATTAAATACAGTAAATTTTACCTTTGCATTTTGGATTAACACAACATTGAGCTGCGCCAAGATATCTCATCAAGGTCAATGGCACTTCCCCAGCCCTTATTGGAATCTCATGGAGCTTGATCGTCCGACCAGCAAGTTCTAATAAAGATGGTGGTTGCAAGGTCATGTCTCGTACAAATCGCACAACAAGAGGGTTGTCGCGAAGACTTAGCTGAAAGAAAATGTGTTTATTAGGGATGTCTGATTCGGGATGCTGGAATTATGAAAAAAAAAAAGGAAAGCCTGTTTAGTTTTGTTGTTAGATGTAAATCTCGTGTAGGTACCATTATTAAAACCACACCGTTTGAAAGTCGACGATTGAATTTAAAGGTCTAGTCCAGGATAGACTTGAGCATTCGAGTGAATGTTACATAATTTACAAAATAAACGGGATTTTAGCGAGCACTTCAGCAAGCTAGCGAAACAACAATAAATTTGCGTCGTTCTTGCAAGCTTGACGAGCGCAAAAATTTAGTCTTTGTTTCGTCACATCTTCGTCAAGAATACATTTTTGGACGAGCATTAACTAGAGCGCGCTAGAATGATCGTGAAAATGCTCGTAGCGATTTGTGAATCTATGCTTGGCTCTGTTCGTTGTTCAGTTCGACAAATTTAAAAACGGTGAATGCTCGTTGTCTGATACAAGTGAATGCTCAATCCTATCAACAATCTAGGCGTATTTTTTCCTTAAGGACTCGATGATCATTGTGTAGTTATGTAATAATTATTTCGTATCGATGTAAAAGTAACCGACCAATACGTCACCTATTGTACAAAATAACAAGATTAAAAGATTATTCCGTGAATATACGCCCAAGCTGAATAGACATACACAGGTTTGTTAGAATTAGATTAATAGCCTCATTGCGCATTCTTGACTACAAACAAAGCAAATAGGTATGTACCTATTATTTAGGTATATAGTTGTTTACATTATTATTTCGTTTAAACAATGGAGGTATTCATGAATAGTTATTGATAAGACTTCGGATACACACTGACAAGGCATAAATCGTAGTAAGCAGTTCGCAAAGGCATCTGTTCTCGTACCTATGTGTAGGAACGGCTGCTTTCAAAATATTAATCAAGTTAGTTAAGTTACACTTACCTCTGTTAAACATTTTAGTTTGATTATTTGAGTAGGCAAAGTCTTCAATCTATTCTTGTGGATTAACAAAGAACGTAGTTGATTCAAACTAGCTATACTCGCTGGTAGTTGCTCTAATAAATTGTCGCTCAAAACTAAAGCCTGGAGGCCAGTCAGATGACCAACCGTCTCAGGAACTTCGATGATTTGGTTGCCTCCTAATGATAGAATCTGTAAACTGTCAAAACAGAAAATGTAAGTAGGTACTTTTACAAAAACACTTTCTTCGGCAAGTATCTAACAAATGAACATATTCCACCAAAAAAAACTACTTATATACTAACTTATTAAAAGTAAAATTTATAATAGAAGTTGCACCACTCATTGAAATTATTGTTACAAGTCTAGGCGCCTTTTATAGACTTGTTAATAAATTATGACTAATTAGGTATACCTAAATCTCAATAGTTTATATTAAGGGAATCACCCGATCATGGCTAAGGGCTCTTACACATAAACACGATACTAGGTCGCGTCGTTTTACTTTGCGACTTATTATCGTGGAATTGGTGGAAAACTACGAGCAAAGCGGTATTGGTATATAATTTTGTATTTTTTAAAACAAAGTCTGTTTATTTAATTATACCATTAATTTATAACTCAAAAATGGGCGGCCCGATTTTCTTGGTCTTTGGTATGTTGGATTTGTCTCCACCCCGAAAAACAGAATAACTATAAAAACATCGGGAAAGGTAATAAAAATTATGTCTCACAGGAGCTATCATATAACTAGCTATTATGGATCTTCCTGATTTATCGGTGCGGCAGCGGTGAGGAATTAGGAACCGCATTATTTTCACCTAAGTTTTATACCATTCCTAGTAGTAAGAAGTAACGGGTACAGGATGTATATTCTTCTATAATATTGATAATATCCTGATAAATCTGTTTCGAAGCAGACGAAAAATTGTTTTCAGCACGATAAATTGAAACAGGGGAACACAAACGGGTAATGGGGGAAAGATCGATTACTAGTAGTTACCTACTAGTCTATTATTTGTAGTACCATAAACAGAACTAAGTACCTGTGGTGTCAAAATACCTTTAGGTAACAAAGATAAAACGATTTTTTTGTATTTCAACTGCCTCTGGTGAGGTAAGATTGAAATGCAAACAAACCGTGTTAATTTTACCCCACCGGAAGAAGAAGATTGACTGAAAAAAGGTTCTTAAACTTAAAAAAATAAATAAGAACCTTTTGTTATATTTAAAGAAAAACTTCACAACAATCAAATAAATTGCTTAAGTACATATCTTATCAGCTACCCACAGTTTGAGAACGTCTGACTATTAGCGTAGTCTATAAAACCATAGTAGTCTGACGAAGTCGTCTAGACAGGGCAATAGTGCGCAAGGTAAGGGGCGAGACGCGGGAAGGGCCATCCCAAACTGCTAACGCCACCGTATTAATATTTTGGGACACAACGCGTGATTCTATTTTCAAATAAATACTATAGTGTAATAAATACTGTTTGCTTGTGACAACCCTACCCTCCATACGCTGTCGCAAAACTTGTCGGTATTTACTACGAGATCAAAGGCGTCGTCCTACTGTATGTTTTTTTTCTGTGCGATTAATTTGCCTTTTTGAAACTGGTAAGATCGAAACTTTTAAATGTTCTTCTTACCCCGTCAAATATTACTGGGTATAGACGGAAAGTTGTTGTAAATCCTAAAATACGAAAAAGAGTCAGAGTCTGTGCGGAACGAGAACCGTTTGAGATTGTAGGCGCTGCTGTGTTTAATTATATTTATCGTTACCGTATTTGTTTTGGTAAAAACACTGTTGCGTCATTATAGTGCAAGAGTAGCATCTGGATATTTATAAAATTATGTTTGAACATAATGTTTTCAGATGCTGTCTGTCTGTAATTACTGTATGGATTTTATCATAATGTTTCAGTATTCGGCCGTTAGTTTCTTTTTACAGCACGAAGTTTCCTTTTTCGCACAGATTCTATTTTCATGTAATAACACAATCAAGAATTAAAAATAATTATTAGATTAGATATTCCAATAAAACACTCGTACGAAAAGTTACAAGACACGGGATAAGATTCGAATAACTTGCGAAAAATTTACTAGACATTTGTATTTTTCACGCAACCAGTCGCTCAAAGTGGCGAACGCTGCCGAAGGTAGGTCTCTGAACAAGAATAGCTATGATTTTGTAGGGAAAAGTCAGTCCAGTGTGTGTACTAGACTGGCTATACATTACAAAACGAGACGAAAAGCGGGGTAACACGTTGATCTCATTACCTACTCATTGTTACCCCCGTTTTTCGTCTTTCCCTATCACCCTATCTGAATTTGTTAAGTTGTGAAAATAGGGTCAGTTCAAGAGTCGATCACATAGTAAGAGAATACCTACGCATAAAAAATGAGTGATTGATAAAAAAGTGATAAGAGACACGCATGATCATAGCATGGGGAAATTCGTATGCGAGTATGATACGAGCGAATTTCCAAATATTTATATTTTCTGCCTCTTCTAAAAACAAGTAATATTTGATGTGTGAGCAAATAGGCTATCGTGATCATGAGAATAATTTCCAACAACAGTAAGTTGGTTTACAGTTTAAAGACACTATTTGTTCAACCTGTTCATGACTTTCTGGCCATATGAAAGTCATGAACAGTTTAAAGTAGATTGAACTATAAAATTAGTTATTTTATTAAGCATTAAATCAACATCATATAGCCATCATATCTATTTAACCCTTCTGCTATGTCTAGCCTTTGTACAAACGATAACAAACTTAGTATATTTATATTATTATCTACATACATGTCGTCAGTCGCACAGATGTAGCGCTATCATTTAGCACATAATGGCATGATACAGCATTATTATCCTAAGAAACTGAAGTGTTTGTCTGTTTGAACCAACTGATAAGAAAAATAAAGATATCAGTTTTGGAATGATAATATGTAAAATTGTTGTCGGCGACGCACAACGCATATAGGTACCTACCTACAACGATATAATATTATTTTTAGCGTTAAAATTTGTCTCATTTTTTACAGACTTCCAAAAAAAAGAGACTCCTTATAAGCATCAGACTAAATATGCCTACACTTTTTAATAATTTCTATCAATAATAGAAGGTAGTTTTGGCGCCGTTGATTTTACTAAAACATTTAGGTAAGTATCTCTATTTGACTTGTAGACAAAGAGCGTCAATGATTAATGTTTATAAATTCACGATTGTTATTATGAGAGGATAGTGAGAACATAAGACATAAGTAGCTAAACTGTATACCTAGTAATGAAACTATATGTGGGAAAAGAAAATAATGTAAGCAATAATTACCTGTTCAATTTCCATATATCCTTTGGTATGTTGACTATGTTGTTACCGCCTAAGTAAAGATATCTCAAAGATGTTAACTCTAGAACTTGTTCAGGAAAGAAGTTCAACTGATTTCCGCTTAAATTAAGCTCTCTTAAAGAACTCTTATTGCTGAAAAACGATTTGGGAAGTGATTCATTGGTGAGTTGATTATGTTTCGCTATCAGCGACGTTAGCTGACAATTTTTAAAGATATCAGGGAGTATGGTTAGCCTGTTGTTGCTCACATCCAATATCTTCAAGTTGCTAAACCTGTTTATCGTGTCAGGTAAAGCCTTTATCCTGTTGTTGTAGAGAAGAATGATCTCGTAGTTTTCTGCGCAATCCTTTTCGTCAACAATGCCTTTTAGTTCCGATGATAGGCTGAGCGTTTCCAACAGTTGGCTCGACAAGTCAAGTGTTTTCTGCTCCCTGGTGTCACTGTCACAACTATCTGATGTATAACATTCCATGTTTTCTAACAGCGTTGCGGAACGGTGGTCTCTGTTTCATTTGATGTGATAGAATGAATTAAAATCACATCATTTAATGGAACTGCCAGTCGCTAGCGGACCGCTCGCCTCCTACGCGGCGCACGCGCAACTACTGTGCAACTATTCTTTCAAGCGATAGCGGCTGCGTACATATGTATTCAACGTGATTCAAATTTCACACAAACGCACGCAGCCTAAACATATAATTAGTATACATTGCGTGGTATTTACCGTAGGTTTATAGATACTTTGTGGATTATAAAACTTTGCGACTCAATGTATAATACATTATTAAAAGAAGTCGTATTTAATAATGTGTCCAAAAACTATGGTGGCGATTTCGTTGCATTGTTTATAATTCCGCAATAAGTAATTACGAAACTTTCGAAAGAACTGATTAAAAATAACTGGGTACCTGAGTAGGTACAAATCTATAAGAAAGCAAATGCTCGCTGAAAATAATAACTAAGCAATACAATTAAAGCATTCTAAAGATTAACTTCATAAAAAAAAACTACGTTTAGTTTACATGTTTACGGCATACCAAAAGAAAGAGAACAGTATAATTAACGAATTTTGTAATTGATATAAATCAACAACTTAACAAAAATGGTAGTAATATCGAGAATGTCGGAATAAACATAAACATTAAGGTTTTGGTAATCTGTAGGTAACTGTTTTACTGAATGAGCTTCTATAAGGAATGCATGCAATCCATAGCCGATCAGTAGATGGCGCTAGAAAGCGTTTACGTGACGTCACCTTCGTACGTTCAGTGATCGAAGGTCCGAGTGAATGCCGAAACTAGCCGAACGAGCAAGTACAAGTCTGAAGAAACTAAAATCTGTCGTACACTTTAGTGATGTAAATTTTGAAAAATTAACAAAATGATATTGTAAAACCGTAATAAGACTGTCTTATTTTGATTTCAATTGTATCTTAGTGATATTGTTTTGACTATACCATCCTTAACTTGTATTCCATCGGCAAAGTGAGTTCAGTGCGAGTGCAAGGGTGGTAACGAGAAATGTGAAGCATCTATGAAGTTCAGGATTCTAAGGCCGTTTATTTTATACCTATAATAATGAGCGGACGCCCTAGGACCACGTCATTCGCCGAGGGCAGCAAATCCGTTCGAAAGACTTTCGATAATCAGCCACCGAAACCACCTCTTGGAGGCGTAAAAATCAGTAGTAAGTACCTACCACCTAACCATTCTTTTGTCGGCCATCGTGATTTCTTACGCCTGTGACGTATTTCGATACTGACAATTTTAAAAATGGCTGCAACCTGCCACAAATCAGCTTTAGAGCATGTAATGTATGATAATTTGTAATTTAATCAATATCGACAGCATTTTATGTCCGCAGTATTTCAAAAATGGCCACAGGCGGTGCTTAGTCTCTGCCACATAAGCCTGGCGTGTGACAGATAAATCGTGTCAAAATATCTCTACGACGAGAAATGCGTCGTATTCTAGATTATCTCTTCTGCGTATCGCTATATACTTAGCTATATGTTTCTAATTTTCAGTAATCATTAATCAACTCGTTTATTTCGTCTTAGTCTATGGGAGTTCATGTATAGGAATACTACGTTCTGAATCTTTGAGGTTACTTGCTATCTATCATGACGTAATAAACTAGGGGTTTTTTGGGAATAAGGAGTAGTTAATTCTTCAAATAGAACTTTATGAGTAATTACAGCTTCTCCTTATTATGAGTATGTATCCCTCTTTAATTCATGTTGATAGGTTGAAGGATGTGGTCTTACCTATTAAAACATGTCTTTTGTTAAACAATATATTAACTTAATTTTTATATTCATTTCTATAAGTACATTAAATGATAGATACATCTGAACTGATAAGATCACCTAAACACTAATGAAATGATAGGTATGTTAAAGTTTATTAATAATATATATTATAAGTAAAAAAGTATTGGAGACAAAAATTCTCTTTTACTAAATTGTAATGATTATACAACAAAATACATTGATATTGATTGCTCTTTCTGATTGCTACATCGCATGGATAGTGGCACTACACTACAGATATTTAACATGGTTACAGCCTGCCCACCTTATAAAACTCATATTAATCATGTTTAGTTAATGATAAAATAGGCTTCAAGTACTAATCAATACTAATCTTCCTGAAAAACTAAACTATGTTATTATCATCATTCTCATGTTTGTATCCTTTACAAAGTGCAATATGAAATATAAATTGTGACAAACATAATAATGTAAATGTGAATTAAAGTTTAAATATTACTTAACTTTATTTGATTTAAGCATAAATATGTGTGTTGATATGAATAAAAAAAGTAATAAGAGGTTACTTCTTGTTTGATATGCTGGATAGAATAGTGAATTCCTCATTTACTTATTCATATTAAAGTTGTCTATCAAATTCTCTAGCCAATTTGTTTTAAATTCCCTAAATATCTAGTAACCTAAATAATAGTCACATTAATTGTAAATAAAATAATATCTTGGGACAAATTACACATGGCCAACTAATCCCAAACTAGGCAGAGCTTATTATGGCAACCAGACAACTGAAACATAGGTATATTATTATGTTCTAAATATTATAGATAGGTAAATTACACCCACACAGAACAAATGATCATGCATCATTACAGAAAGTTTGTCCTGGGTGGGATCAAACCCAAAATTCCTGATTTAGCAGTCAGGGTCACTAACCACTGGACTAATAGACCAGTCAAATAATATGTAATCTACTAGCCTTTTTTTTGTACATTTCTATTTTGTGTTATAACTTCTATTATTTGTTACTTATTGTTTATGAGTAGCTAAAGTGTAGTTCTAATGCATTAGGTAATAAGAGCAGTTCAATGTATGATTAGCTCTTGAGAATATAAGTTTCTAAAATATATCAGTCTGTCACAATTAATATACTTTTTATATTATATAGTAATTGAAAGATGAATTATTTAATTTTTTCTACAGACAGTAACTAAAGGCTTACAGAATATAAAAAAAATGTAACAAATTATTTACTTGTGTCATATAAATATAATAAGTCTTTGAATCTTTCTGATACACAAAAATAATGTTTAGTAACAAGAAACTGACTACAGCTAAATTGAAAAAATAATATAAGTAATCCCAATGATAATATTTATGATTTTATTCCATTACACAATATCTAAAATACTTATTTAGTGATAAATTAAGATGTCGTAAATTTATCCAACTATTGTGGTGTGATCAATTAACAACAATCAGAGAAATAAAATCAACAAGATAAGATTGATTGAACAAATGTTTTGACTGATGAGGATAATATTTTAAAATTTTGATCAGCATAAGTAACCCATAATGGGTTTGGATTGATATTCTCATCTTTTAATCAATATCATAAATGTGAAAGAAACTTTGTCTGTCTGTCACACTTTCACGGCTAAACCACTGAACCAATTTTGATGAAACTTGGTGTGGGGTAAGCCTGGATCTTATGAAAGGATATAGGCTACTTTTGCCGCGATAACCAACACCCATACCTGTGGAGCCGCGGGCAACAGTTACTACCTATTCATCATTTGTCTCTAGCACAAATAATAAATTAATAATTATGAACTTACATAGATTTATGTGAAAAAAACAACTTAGGCATAAGTAGTTGTCTTAGCAAATTTCTTATTATTATACCTTGAACATTGATGATGTTCATCTAATATTATTTATTAGAAATATCTGAAATAATACTAATATTATAAATATCTCAAAGTTACTCTATCTGATTGTCTGTTTCACCATTACAGCTAAACTGCTGAACCAATTTTAATGAATTTTAGTTTGAATTAAGCATGAAACCAAGAAAGGACATAGAGTACTTTTTGCTAGGATAACCAACGCACATGTGAGCGGATTCGCAGGCAACAGCTATTAGTGTAACAAACTAAACATTAGTTATTAAGTTTTACATATTTTATGAATGGCTACATCAATCTTTACCATACAGGTGATGATATTGCCTACTAGAACTACCTATCTACAAAGAGTAAAAAGGCAGCCCTTGTGTATCCTTGCCATACAGTACAATTTTAATGCTGAACATAAAAGAAACACTTAATGTTGGTATTATTTTCTTAGATACATAGATAGGGATTTTGATTTTAATGTCCTTCTTTTAGATAATGAAAAAATATTAGACAGGTATTTTTTTTCTTTCCAAAACCAAAAAAATACGTAGTTACAGAGAATGGCATCCTCACGTGACGTCAGTGTTACACTACTACTTTAGCTAATTTTTTACGTCACAAGGCCCCACTCTTGAGATACAAAGGGCTTTTTAATTTTTTATTGTTTTGCTAAAGAAAATAGTACGTGGTGTCAAATATTTTTTCATTATAAAGATAAATTTTGGGGTCCGTGTTCTTTGTTAAAATGTTTTATGGTAGGTACTTAATAAACAGTGGACTAAAAACGTAACTCGCTAACCCTTCATGGCTAAGCACCGCGGCTTATGCATTTTTAGTAATGTTTGTTATGCTACTCAACCTTGATAGCTTGATTCGTGGCGTACTAACAAGATCGTTATTATTCTTTTGCATGAATAACAATCGATAGTGTTAATTAACGCATTTTTTTTTGACAGATAAAGCAATTTAATCATTTTATTTAACTAAAACTTTCAGTCGTCTTGGTGTTAATTACGCTTTATTAACATTTAAATAAAAAAGTGTGATATAATTTCAACTAAAAAGTACTAAAAAAACAGATAGGTTTTTTCAAAATAATTATACACGCCTACATTAATTGGTGTTAGAGTTGTTTGTTCTAAAAATATCGAAAATGATGTATCGATAACTTATTCGCATTTGTGTATCACGTTTAGTATATTAGGTATTAGTTGTTCACGGTTATCGCTTTTGTTATCAGTAACTCAACGATCTCGCTATCTCGCGGCCGACATGACCGCATCATCCTGTCATTCGCGGAAGAACCGTGCCAACGCACTCTCGGTTTTCGAGTTGCCTTTCGCTCAGTGGCCGGTCACAGTCGACCGACGTGGTCGCCGGAGTCGGTGCATGTTGCAAAATTACCAATTGGTTCGTTAACCCACTTCCTCAGTAGTGCGCCGCTGCGCCGTTGCGGCAGCTATCCGGTACGCGAGTAATTTGAAAACAATCTGTCGTTTTGTTCGACACTTACATACGCGGGTCAAATATTATACAGTGAATAACAGCGCGTCGAACACAGTTATATCATTTATACTAGCCACTAGTTGCGATTTGTGGAACGTGATGTGATACATATCCTATACATAGGTATATAGGTATTTTGTGTGTGAAAGGGTCAATGAGAATGATAGTTATCAGTGCTGTGCCTCTTGTTGAAGACTTATTGTTATGCAGACAACTCTACAAAAATAATGTTACGTCGTCGTGGTACTTATACTGTCAATGCTGATCCTGATAATCGGCATAATAGAGCCCAAACCGACGACCCCACCTCGTTTGTTGTGAAAAAACTAGGTATGTAGCGATTTATCAGTAAAACTTTACATAACAACGAAAGTACAATGTGATACCTATACTTATTGAACGTGTATTTTACAACCATCAAAATATTATCTTATATGTAGAACTATCTAAGTGACTTTAGGTACCTACGGAATCTTATTGATATATTGATAACAAGATATTGCTATTATCTTTAAGTGTATCACCCTCCAGTTGGCATTTGTTACCTACCTGTGTTTGTAATGTCGGCTTCTTCTGTAAATCCTTCTGTTTTATCATAATAGAACAATGCAATTGTTTATAGTACGACACGAACACATTGGCATGTTAAATTGCGTAGGAACGCTGTTTTATTTTACAAGTTGAAAATAAACACACAGTTATAATATCTAACCTCTGAGCCGTGATATCAAACATCTAATAATTCTGTAATTATCTGACGTCTTACAAGGGATAAAGGTCATTTCTAAGTTAAACTAATTACCTACTGAAGAAGATTATGTCGTCTTTTACGTCTTACTCGCATCACGAACAATGTGTTGCTGCATTGGTTTCTGCTGCTAGAAAAAAAAACAGTAAAAATCGAAGAACAAAATGTCACTGGTACCAATTAATATTATAGGATAAAAATAAGGCAGATAATATTAAGTATATGTTATTAGATTTAGCATCAGCATTTTAAAGACTCTTAAATTAAAAGACCATTGTTTAAACATTGACTTTTTACTAAAACTTAGGAAACCTATAATAATTATAATCATGTATTTTTACTACTCTTCCACCTAGCCTTTTTTCCCAAGCAATTTTGGGGTCGGTTTCCAGTCTTACCTGATACAGCTGAATACCGTATTTTACATAGAGCGACTGCTTATCTGACTTCCACAACCCATTTTACTGGGTAACACAGTATCCCAAAGTTAGACTGGTTTTCAGAATTGTGAACACCTAACTACTGTCAAAAATCAATGTATTTTACTACTAAACCTAGAAAAATAATAAGTGATTTAGAAAATCATTAATCATTTTCGTCATCGGTTCTGTTTACCCTTTGATTACTTGCAAGGACCTAAGTATGTCAAGTATGTATCTCCAAACAACATATTGTCTAATTCAGAATCTCCTTCTTTTTGAAGTCGGTTAAAAACGGCTCGACGCTCCTCGGATAAGTCAATACCCTAATATTGACTTTTCTACCCAATTCCAAAGTGTAATGGACAAGCTGTTATGTTGTAAAATGGATAACTGAACAAGATACACGAGTAATGACGAGTATTTTGACAGAACATTGTCAATATCAAACAGAACTACATTTCACTAGAAAATACATATACTTACATGGTTAATAAAACTTCGTACATAAATAACTATGGTACCTACAGTAAATCTTTTAAATTAAATCTAGTGCATGACTGTGTATTCGAATATGAGAGTCACGCATGTCCTTTGTGCATTGCGATTTGTTACTGGTGCATGTACAAAGTATTTAATTCTGTACTCAATCAAATACTGTTACTGATTTCCTAATCTTGAAGTACGCAATTAAATGCAATTTGTTTACGAAAGCTGAATGATAAATCAATAATCCTGTACTATGAGTATGCGCAAGGTACAAAATCTAAACAGCTGTACACTTGTTTGTTCACTTTTTTTTTATTTAAATCGACGACAACACTATCGTCACAACCATGGCCCGCCTTGGAAATACGCCCAAAATCACTGATATTATAATTAGAAATTTACCGTCACATTTTGAAGAAAGGAATATATCTAGGCTGAGAAATGTGTTTATTCTTAATTTACCTAAAATAGGTAAAAAATTGAGTGTATTTTTTATTTTGAATAATTATCGTGTATAGTATTTGTAGTGCTTCGGAAAGCACGTTATGGCTGGTCCCGACTGTTATACTTTGATCTTTGGCTGTCGTTAAGTCATTACTTTTCTGACAACCAGTCTTATAAATAAATAATAAATAAATAAATAAATGTGGATAACATCACATACATTGCTCTGAACCCAAAGTAAGTAGCTAAAGCACTAGTGTTATGGAATTCAGAGACAACGAAGGTACCACAAACACCCAGACCTGAGACAATGTAGAAAAGTTGTTTTCTACATTGACCCGGCCGGGGATCGAACCCGGGACCTCAGAGCTGGCGACACCTTGAAACTGGTGTGTACGCCACTCGACCACGGAGGTCGTCAAATCGTCAAGTCGTCTTATCATGGGATACTGTGTGTTACCCAGAGAAATGGATAGTCAAGGTCAGATAGGCAGTCGGTCCATGTAAAATACATTAGCTTTAGCTTAATCAGCTGAATTCGATAAGACTGGAAGCCGACCCCAACATAGACTATGCAGAAGAAGTGCATTACACATTACGTTTACCTCATTCAGTGAAATAATTTAAAACCTAAATCTGCACCATATTAATTAGGTACATTTCCTACTTCATAAAAGAAAAGGAAACCAATAAAAGGAGTATGGAAATTACCCTCGAATGCTGGAACGTCAATCACTTTTAAGTAGCCGTTAAGTCTTTCGCGATAATAGTAGCGACAGATAGACATTTAAGAGCGTCTTAAAGTTAAGTTGCGTTTTAGTATTCGGGGGTGAGCTTACATCTATGTAAAATTTTATGCTGTAAGTAGCTACAATAATAATTTGTGTTAAATAATTATGGGGATGCCCGAAAAAACGTTCATAGTAACAAGACAGGGCGCTTAGTGACATGAAGACGCATCTCTAAGGTGAGCGATGCGTCATAAAGCTGGCACGACCGGTTCCCCCATTATCTGCGGTTAGTCTCTTGCGACAGTAGGGCCTTGGTCGAATTCAGAGACGGAGAGCGTGCGCGTTAAGCGTAGAGAACCACAAAGCGGTGTCGCTTTACAAAAACAATAGTAGTGTACACTTTACATTGTCCTTATAGTGTAGGTTAGAGCTAAGACAGCTTGTATTAGCAGTATAATTGCAAATTACAGTTGATGCAGGTGGGAAGAATCGAAAAACACCTACCTTTTCAGATGATCGTGCATGCACTGCCCATGCACGATGATCTAACATATTTTTTTAATAGATTTTGTCGATAAATGCGGTGAACTCGATTAAGTGTAATACTATATAGTATATACATATAGTTCTACATGTGATTTGTGATTAGCCTTGACCTTATTACTCAATCTCAAAATTGACTACATTATTTGTAAACGTTGTATGTATGTGTTTAATAAATATAAACGTTTAACTGTTTTATACCACTGTATCAAAGTGTAACTAACCAGTCACAGCCTATTGAGTAATAATAGGTGCGTAGGCCCGAGGCTCTTCACGTGCCGAGAACCCAACAAACTCCGCCAAAAGTTCTAATCCAATTGCTGCGAGTCCATGACAAACATAATTCTATTAGCCGTTCCTATGTATTGGCTATAATAGTAATTACCCTGTAAAGACCGCCCGTTATATGGTCGCGTAGGTATGACGGTATGAATTAATCGTAATGTTTTTATGTATGTTAATTTGTATTTATGAGCCGTATAATTAGTTGAGGCGCAATAATATTATGTATTTAAAGTATAATATTTTCAAATTATAAATGCTTCACAAAACTTAAAATCTTATCGGAATTAATTAAATGTAAAATGTATTGCGTTATTACAGTCTTTTAAGTACCTGAAACCAAGTAATTTGCAGACAGGTAGGAACAAAAATATTAATCCATAGGTCGTCTTATCTTCTAGAAAGAGAGAGTTACCTTTAAGGTGCTACCTCACCTGGAGAATTCGCCTGTTATGTAATATTAGATTCCATTATGAGCATTTAATGTGGCAATATTGCTTAAACGAAGAAAAAAAAACATTACTGGTTGCGCACTGTAATGCTCGGTTCTTCTCCCTCACTAATGTATTGGTCGACTCTGTAACGTTAAATTACAACGGAGTAGACCTTGTGCTTTAGTCAAAACTTATATTCACAAAATGTTTACCGATTAAAATATCCAACTTGTTTTGTTCTTTTTCCTCTCTCTATTTCATAGACTATTTTGACAATGACAGTTTTCATTGTCAGTAGTTCAGTACGCCATGTCTTTTTAATAAAGCGAGTGAAGTTATTTTTATACCCTTAACGTAGTTGGCTAAGCATCTAGCCACTGCGTTAATAATAGGGTCTTAATGTCCCTGGAAACAGTAACAACCGAATGACATAAAAATCAGAAAGGGGTAAATCATATAATTAAATAGTTAAAAATTGTAAAGTTTGTAAACAATGATTACCTTTAATTTTATTGTTCGACGCGTAAGAAATTATTTCTTTGTATACGCGTTGAAGTCGAGTATGCTTAATGACAACATATTTTGAGGGATAAATTTTCGTGTTTGCATCGGTAAGTTATCATAAGAGTGCACTAGTTCATTGTTGTTATTTTGTGTACGCAGCCATTTAAAGTTGAGAATTATTTAAAGTTTGCTATTGGTGACGTCACATCTAAATTATCACCGGTTGTATAAAAAGGTAGACACGCGCGCATGCGATGTGATACTGATACGAGTTAGAATGGAACAACAATAGCATTCTTAAGATATATTATATGTATTGGAAATAGTGTATCACATTTAATATTTATGGTTATTGAGTAATTCACTTTTATCATCAAATATAATATATTATCACATAAAATAATCAGAAACCGAACCCCAACATTGTCTTACTTTTGAGCTAAGTAAACTTTTTTATTTTTATCTATCATAAAATTTATGGCGATTAGAATAAGCTGGAAAGTAACAGCCGCAAAGTTTGAATTAGCATCACGCAGTTGTAACGAGGGTCGACCTCTTCGGGGCGGGGCGGCGGTTTGAGTCCCCGCGGCTGCGGCCGGCAGTCTACCACAACGCGCGCTCGCGTGCGATCCTCTGCCAAGCTGGAGTGTTCCGCAGGGCCGGTATGCTTCGACAACTTAGGAGTATCCGAAGGTCCTCCTACGGTGGCTTTACGTCCCGTAGGAGAGGTGGCCGCTCGTTCAGAACCATCGCTACTTCGATTACTTGATACGGAAAAAACTGGTCAATTAAGCCGCGCCCGTGATCGTCTCTCTTCTTTCTGTAAAAAACTCCGGCGTACCATCAGTGAGTGTTTGTAATTAGCTTTTAGTTGTCAATTCGATTATAGTGTTCTCCGGTCCGTGTTATGTGGTTCTTATTTAAATTCGTCACTCCCAGAATCGCACCGTTGTAAACCTGCGGCGTGTATTTTTGCATTGTACTTGTATGTTCACCATCAATGTTCTAATGCTGCTTTTGTGTTTTGCTGCGACATGCAGGCGACGTGGATACTCCTAAAAAGAACGAGCTGGCTTCAGAAAAGAAGGCTGCCTCCTCGCATCGTAAGTGCTAGATTTTGCGCACATTAGCTCGGCGTAGTGCCACTTGACTATGTTTAGAACTTCACCTAACTATCTTATTGGTATAAAGCGAAAATCCTCCATTCTAATTAACTTATTTTTAAAACTTTCAGTATAATGCGATTATAGTTTATTAAGATTGGAGGATAATCGCAATAACACTAATTATTTACAGCATCATTTTATGTCTTGTCTGTGTTCTCTTGTATTTTCCTGATTGTTGATGTTGTGGTGTTTGTAGATAATAATACGAAATCCGTCTTTTTCTAAAATGAGACTTAGTTGTACTTGAGTACTTACGTAATTCTGTGTGTTTTTATTAACTGTGATTTTTTATCTATTGTCGTATTCATACATCACATTAAAGACCTTGGAACTACACAACCACATAAAGTGCTAAAACAATCATAAACTTTATGCTTGTGATAAGGGGCCTATTAACGGCATCATGCTTAAATCTAACCGCCGTTGTGAAAATCTAACTTTCATAGGTAGGTATAGTACGTCCAAAATGACAGAGTGTTTTGATTAAAAATCATATTACTTTAACGTTATTAAGTAAATTCAATTTTGTATTGTAAGTTCGTTGTTTTATTAGTAGCAAAGTTTTTTAATGAAATATAAATATAATAAAATACACAATTATAAAAAAAAACAAAACCACTTTTCCCATCTAGTATGGAAAAAATGATAAAGGTTAAGGGTACTTAAAGACAGAGATACGCAAATAATTTAATAAATCGTTGGGTCTTTATTGGGATATCGGCACGTGAAGCATGAGCTCTAAGAAAACAATTCACAAACCGTACCTATCTAGCTTTTACTAATTGCCTCTCAATGTCAGTGAAAAATGTTTTCTTGAATCTTCCTATATTTTAGTGTTCGATTCTCAGTGTATCTTACGTAGTCCCGCGGCATATCACCTGAATAAAATAATCATAAATACAGAATATTGAAAGTTTTTTCAAATCAATAGTTCCTATTTTAGTTAATTGTTTTTAATAAATTAATTACAAATATCTACAGTTTTCTGGCAAAACTTTTGTGGGCACGAAACATGTTCACATTTTTTACTCTGGAGCAACTAAGCCAATAGCATCCGGCATTTCACAGGATTGTCAAAATGGTAGCTGTTACATGTTCCACTATCAGTGACTTCGCTACGGCCCACCACTTTCGAAAGAAGCCTACTACGTAATTTTGCCCATATAAATTGACAATTTTTACGTATAAATTTCCCTTATATCTATAACTCAATTATACGGATAAGTAGAATAAAAATATATCAATTTGTATTTATTAGCACCTGAGACTTACTGATCGGTAAAATTATCAACTCCTCTTATCTCTTGTTTGTGGCCAAAAATAACAAACTATAGAAAAAAATTGAGGTTTTTATCCAGCAGTCCTTATGAGGCCCATTGATATGCTCAAACTTAATAAATAATGTTTTTTTGGAAAATCATCCATCTTTTCTCCCGCAAAGTATTCTTCTAATTTTGGATTTGTATTTTTGCTATGCCTGTCTTATCTTATAGCAGTAGTCTAGTTTGTCTTAAATACATGTACGCGACCGGTCTTGAAATATACATTATATTTATCTGCTTTCCTGGGACGAAAAATGTGTGAAGGGGAAAAATATTAATTATTCAAGTTACGAGGTGTCAAAAGATTATACCTATGATGGTTATTTTCATATATTTGATTTTACTTTGACTGTCGGGCTGCAATACTGCATTAAAATATCATAACCCGTAAACCTGCACTGCTGAAAGTTGGACAGAACTTAACACCCCCTCATAGGCAACTACAATCAAATTACGTAAGGGGATCTTGCCATTATCAACACGCTTCTTAAAACGGAATGGTAATTTTAAGTGGAGCCGTTATTCATAGACAGGCAGGTTTTATACACATAAATATTTGCATGCGTCGTAACTTTATACTTTCTACACGCTGTATTACATATCAGCACTTGAAAACATAAAGCCCATTTATTTTTATGATGTTGTCGTTTAATTTAATATAAATATCAAATCTGAATAACTTTGATTTGTTTTTTAAGTGAGAATTAAATGTCATTAGGAGTATTTTACGTAAATGTTTACTAGATTTTATCATGTAGCCTCTTACTTTCATATAAACTTATATAAGACTGTAACTTAGCATCTGATGTAATCCTTGATATTATGACTGGTTCTTCGAGATATTGGTAGCCAAAGCAGGTATTATAACAATAGAAAAAAAAATAGAGGACAAGTTTTTATAGACACATTTTAACGGAAATCAATTTATGCTTGATTTTTTTGCATACTTAGGAACCTTAGAACCATTATTATTATCTTTAAAAAGTGTTTTGTACAGGTTAGTTGCTAAAGCGGTAGGCACGGAAAACTATTATTTATTATTTAGTGGTCATTAAGTTTCCGTATTGCTTCCTACAGTGTTGGACACGTAAACGTCTGCACTTGCAAACTGCGGCGTAACGAACCTTCGTCTTTACTTTCTAATGTATTTATGCTCATGTTCTAAATAATTCACACCAGGCACGCTACACGTTACCGTTGCCACTCTATTATTAAAATAAGAACGTTGAAATTGAAAGATTGCACAACGTGTGACGTTTCATTATTTAAATTGTTACATTTTTGTCAATATGTTAATCTTAGCAGATTCACATATTGAATAGCATCCATGTAATAACTAATAGTACTATCAATACAAACTCTGTATTAATAAGGGATACTTAATTAAGTAAGAGTATGAAGGTATAAATTCATGAGGCTTAAAGCACCACAACAAATTAAAAGAAGTAGTTAGATATAAAGCTGATAAACAAGGGTGGAGAGCGGTTAGGTTTGCGTCAATAAGGGTTGCTATGGGTGTGGCGGTCAGCACATGCCCGTAGTTCTTTCAGGGTCATAATTGATATCGTATATTTGTTCTACAATTTCACCTTCTCTCCTTATTCAGTGCAAATACATTGACGTAAGGCGTTTATAATGAGCTCCCTTTATTTACGTTAAGAGCGGGCCATTAAATAGTTTAATCGTTTCCTTAGAATTTTTTAATCACTGCAGTCTTTACTTTGATGAGTTACGTATCGATCAGCCTATTTGGAGTAATTGGCAAACGTCAATAACGATAAGTTATTTACACAGTTTGCCTGTCGAACAATTCTATAGTAGGAAACAAAATGGCGAATTAGGTATATATATACCTTCTATGTTTCTCCCTCATCGTGGTCCAGAATAATATATTGCGTTACTGTGTATTGGTAACCAATAAATACAGGTGTCGTATGTATAAACAGTGACCAAGTCTACCTCATTATCGTAAGTCATGTGAACACAAATAGGATAGGTCACGACAAAAGTCGCTAAATATGCCATAGTGTTATTACCAATTTTTACAAAAGATCTGGCAGGCACTAGATACCGTCTGTCTGCTAATAATAATTCATTTCAGATCATGTCCATTGTCCATAGTCTCTATTAACTGAAAACGTATAAAGAGGAGAGTCAACTCCCGAGAAATTTAGGTTTTTAGGTACCGGTAGGTTAAAAAGTTTTAAAATATGTAACCAAAACTATTTTAGGGTGGGTTTTTAAGGCGGTTTAATCTTTCGGTAATAAATTGCTTTGTGGACATGCATATCCATAAAGTAATTTATTGCCGAAAGATTACGCCGCCTTAAAGCCACCCTAAAATAGTTTTGGTTACATATTTTAAAACATTTTTATCAGACTGTTCATAATCGCTATTTTTTATTGGTGTCAGAATTGTCAGTGAAAATAATATTAAAATTAAAAATGTGTCAATTAGGACACTGCGTCTGAAGCGACTCGACCTCCCCCCGTAAAGTGCGAAAGGGGACTACTATAGCTTAGGCTAATTATACCTACAAAATCCTTGACCAAAAGACTTTTCTCATTCCGCTGTATTCTGCGCGAAAACAGGACTGATCCAAAAAAAAATTGAGTCAAAATTTAGAAGGAAAGTTACCGTTTTATGGTTTTTATTTTTTTCCTTTTTAGGGTTCTGTAACCAAAGGGAGTCAAAAGTGCCAACGCGACCCTATTACTAAGCCCCCGCTGTCTGTCTGTCTGTCAGCAGGAATATCTCATGAACCATAATAGGTAGACAATAGAAATTTTAGTGCGTTTTGTGTTGCCGCATAACAACATATAATAGAAATGATAAACAATAAATAATTTATTGCACTAACACACAATTCATAAGTTACAATTAAAGGAGCTCCTAGAAACGCGATTTCTTGGCGTATTTTTTTTGCTCGATCCTAATAATGGCAACAGATAAAATGATCCCAGAGTTTGTATTGTTATATTCGCTAGTAATAATAAAATAAAATAAAAGTTGTATTTTAAAAATAAAGGGGGTCCCCAACTGTGGTTTTGGGGACCCCTTTATTTTTTCTTTTATGAGACGCCATAAATCTTGTACAAAGGTCCGACTCGCACTTAGCCGGTTTTGCCATCCTGTCCAGTCTGCTAGTCGTTTAAGCGACGTAAAACGGGGTTTTCTCTTTTTTTTTGCAAGGTTATATTTCTTTCAGTGATTATGTTTTGGAAAAATTTTATTGAGGGGTTAAACACAATTATTTGGTAAAAAAAAATATTGCTCTTGCATTTTCCACGAAGAAAAAAGCGGAATGCGTTTGTATGGAGAAATGCCCGGTATATAATAGTATGTCCAAATTTAGGAAAGAAAAATAAATTTATACAAAAAAAACAAGTCGTCCATTCGCTTAGAAACTACGAGGCCAAAGAAGCCACACAAGACTTGTTGCGTCAGGGGTTAAAATAAAGTAATTATTTTAATATAGGCTAAGAAATGCCGTAGTTTACTTTGTTATAACCAAAATATAATTTCATGCTTCTTACTATGAAAATCACCAGTATACCATACCATACAAGGCACAACCATAATTTATTTTGTCATTTTTATATTTACACGCGAGCGAAGCCACAGGCATTAGCTAGATTTTAAATAAGTCTACAATAATGAATAAAATAATGTTTACAAGATATTCTGATATATATGGGATCGCCTATTTTATTCACATGCAGACAGACGTAGTGGCGGAAATAGCCAGTATGTTGCTCGTAGGGTATACCTAGCAATTTATCGATTTAGACGATATTTATAAAATGTTACCAACACTTTTAGGCCCATTGGATTTCAGCTACGATTAGGTTGGCCCAATTTATTCCTAAGAGTGTGGTAAAGGACTAACTAATGCATTATTAGATTGATGAACATATTGCAACTATTAAAATAATTATAATGTAATATGGATATCCCACCTAAAGTATAAGTTCTGAATTACTTACGTCATAAAATACGTTAGGGATCCCCCAAGACAGCGTGGATTGTATGTACTATACAAATGGAACGTTGCGGGAACCCCTAGGCTAACAATGGGGGGCCTAATTGGCGTCGAAGCCCAGCACTACAATTTTACACTAAAACGTTGCGTACTAGTAAAAGTTTTATGTTTTGTAAAAATAACACCTGCATAATAATATACCTATGATAATGTTTCGAATTATTTTAAAGAAATAAGATTCGTTCATCTTATTATTAGTGGAGTCAATGAATACATAAAACAGGCAGAAACCTCCCGAGTGGGTGAAATAATTATTTTTATTTTTTAACGATATTTAATAGGGTTACTTGTAAGTCGACTGCCATTTGTGTTTTTGATTTAAAATAGTATAAAAAAGAAACAAACTAAATAAACAAAAATTTACATCAAAATATATTTATTGTTTACAGTCAAGTGAAATTCATAATAGGACCCGTTAATCTTATCGACTGGCACTTGATGTCGTCGTTTTACACTTTAAGTATGTACTTAGCATAAAATAAATGTATTACAAACGCTTACTTAAGTCATGGAATAGTGAAGGTTAATAGTAATAATTAAATTGTACAGTTATAAAAAAGGCCTCTTGTAATTTGTAAGACTTGATAAATCTATATGAAGCCAATACTGCTCATGTGATATTATTGAAAACCTAAATAGCTTAGTAACAATAATTTTAAGGGGCTTCCATTGTATTAATTAGAATTACATTACGGCGTCGGTTACGTTTTGAAAACAACGAACGTTAGTATAGGTATTTTATGAAATAGATGTTGCATATAAATGAGTTCACACGTAGACATTCGAATGTTATTAATACAAGTACTTGTTAAGATAAACTACTGGATATGTGCTTGTCTAACAAAATGATGAACATTATTTTAATAATAGCGGTTACCAAATATGAAATATTGCATTAAAAACCTATCTTCAAATTGTAAGCTTGTACTCTCACTCAAAAGAAATGTACATAAACTCAATCACATGTTTTTTTTATTATATAATTAACGCCAATATTTATAAAAAAAATGTTAAAAGGCCCCCTTTTTAAGTAAGACCATAGATGCGGCTGATAGCCTTGTGCGAAGGAAAATAGATTTATGCTAACAATGACAGGAATACGGCAGAAAGATAAAGTCAGATATCAATAACCAGTTAAGGCTAGCGCACATATCGACAGTCCGAACCGCACCCCGCAAACCGCAACGCAATAAAAGGTCATATAAAATGTACGAAAGTGATTCAGGAAAAAATTGTTTTGCGATGCGGTGCGGCTCGCCGATATTGCGTTAGCCTATAAACTCCTCTTGTGCGCATTGTGTGTTTGACTCCTCACAACATAATTAAACAAAACGTAGTTTAATAAAACGTCAACGATGACGTTGTTTAGAGTTAGACTGGTTTTCTATCTAAGTTCAATTGAGCTCACTCTATAAAAGCTCTTCTGCGCCTAAAATCTATACCTATTCCGTACAAAAAGGTTGTGGTTGCGGTGCTCTGAAGTCACCCGGCCAACCGTAAATAGATGCGCTCTGCGTTTAACCCCACGCGACTTCTCTTTCCTGTACACTCTTACGTAGGTATATTGCCGGTTTTACACTTACCAGCTTAAATATACATAAACGTGAATAGGTCGAGGTTTTTGCGATAGATAAAAAATAAAACATGATGTTTTTCATCATCTATGATTTTGACACAATTTGTATCCAGATGGCCAAGAATTTTTACCATGATTTATTTTTAGATAAATTGTTATTTAGTAAAATTCACTATTTAATCATCTTTACCCATCCCTAACCCATTTTATAATGATGGATAATGACAGACGCTGCACTTACACATTAAATAATTCTGATACAGAAGGTTAGTCTCTCTCGCTCTGCAATCTATTTTTTAAATGACGTAGACTCGTATATAAATTGATGGTACTTTTTATAACGTGAGAGACTATGATAAGTCCGCTCACGCCACCTATTTATTACTGTCTGAAATGGATGGATTAGTTTACGTCACTACTCAATTGCATTAGAGAGGCCATTCAAATTGTTGTTAGATTAATATTTTATTCTTCTGCCGTGGTCTAGTCTAAACGTAAATCGTAGTCGACATCTATGGATCCAACTAAATAAATTAAAAAGTAGATTTTGACCTTCGTTTCAATTTTCGTTGTTAATGTTTAATAAGTAAACTGTTTAAAATAAATTTATAAGGCAATTTTTGAAAATTTTATTGAACAGTTTGTAGTCTGTAGAAAACATATTTAATATGTACTGAATTCTAATTTCTATTTGTTTTGTGTTTCAGGCAAGGACGGCTCAAAGGTGACGACTGTGGTGGCAACGCCGGGGCAAGGCCCCGACCGGCCGCAGGAGGTGAGCTATGCTGACATGAAACTCATCGGAAACGGCAGCTTCGGCGTTGTCTACCAGGCCAAACTATGCGACACCGGCGAGCTCATTGCTATCAAGAAGGTGCTCCAGGACAAGAGGTTTAAGGTAAGTCTGGTTCAAATTGTATTGACGTCCTACTAAAGTATCACTGTTACGTTTTAATGGCTGTGCATATGGTTTCATCACCCTTTTTCTGCTCCTAAGAGTCGTAGCGTGATTTTTAATAGCCTTCTTAAAGAAACCTTATTAAAGATCTAGGCTATGGGTAGTATAGATATGTGGAAATTTAAACAAATTTCAGTTCTTTTTATATTTTTTGTTTAACACAATAATTCTAATAACTTTTTTTTTTACTAATGAAAAATTCTTTATTTTTTACATTATACACACAGGATTTGCCTATATTTAATTAATCGGCCACAAATTGAATAGGTGACTGATTAAATCACTATCGGGTGTACATAGTAAAGAAGTTAAAGAACCTTGGAGAAGCGCGTCGCCCGCAACTTATTTAAAATTAAGGGCAGCTCGTCTATCGATTCTAGACATGTTTGTTCGTTCAACGCTTGCAAACATGCACTGTATTTTTTTTATAAATACAAATTAGGTTAATATAAATAAAAAAGGAAGATACCAACAAATATTAGTTAAATACTTCAATTGCATTGGCCAAAATATATATCTTTGATTTCTGAAAGTTTTAAGTGTATCGTCACCTGCAAAGCACAATAAACAACTCACTTCATGTACCTCATTTTATATTAAGTTTCATTAAATAGGTCGTTCACAAAAATCACGTCTTAAGGCAGGTTCTGTCTTTTCATTATTCATATATTCAGAGTTATATATTAATTTACTAATTACGTGGTACACTTTGCAGAACCGAGAGCTTCAAATCATGCGACGACTGGAGCATTGTAATATTGTCAAATTGAAATATTTCTTTTACTCCAGTGGAGAAAAGGTGAGTGTGCTAGGTTAAAAATGATGTTACATTTATATTTATTAATTTATGTGTCTAATAATTTTCTTAGACTATTTTAATTTTTGTAGTTATTTGGATCTAACTTCTAGTTTGGACCCATATACTATGAATTCCGTTATTACATCATGTATTAGTTCCGAAGGGTCTGCAAACTGGAAAGGAGATATCTCATTTAGTATAATTGTTTAGTTTATTGTTTTTTCTGACAACTGCTAATAATAGTTGTGCAAATGACTTTGTTTCTTTGTTTGTTTATGTAAAGGATGTGCTAGTAGATCATGCTTATGAGCAAGTCATTGTTAGGTATAATATCTTGGATATTTTTAATGAGTCCAGTCTTTGTATTACTTATTGGTATAGAACAACTCCTTTGGTATTCATATGAGACATCTCCTTTAAGCCCTATTTCTTCAAAACGACTGACTTTCTTATTGACTATGTGTATTGATTTGATCGAGTTACCTTTTAGTTCGCTTTATTAAGGGTGTATTATTTGTGTGTTTTATTTGGGGGAAGGCGGCAGTGCCCGCAGCAGTGAGCTCAATGTTAAACGCAATGCAGTCTCTTGATGTCGCAGTACGTTTATGAATAAATTAGATTGTTGCGCTAGTGTGCTAACGCACAAATTAGGCCTTCCAATTCAGGGTATGGTTACCGAACAATACTTTTTTGTTTTGATAATTGCATATTTAATCAGTTTATGTAATTGAAAGTAAAGTATCGGTCGGTAACCGTGGAGCCCGTCAAACAGTTGCGTGCATACATGATTTATTGAGAGCAAGTCTTAATCACGTCATGAGCCGTAATCTTTCAGCCATGAGCTTTTACATCTGATCAGGTCAATGGCCACAATGTTCTACCATCAATCATCTCATAAAATTTAACTTGTTCTGTATTGCGTCATCTAAGTTGTGTTTATATGATTCTAACTGATGCTTGCTTGATACATTTTGTTTCTTACAGACAGCTTTAGTGTTTCATTGCCATGTACGTGGTTTATTTGCACTCGCCTGTGAAAACAGCAAATTCTTTGTAACGCATAAACCCGCACACTAAAATGTTAGAGATGTTTCTGTACCGTCTGGTGAAGATATTCTTCTAGTTCCAGTGTTAGGTTAATTAAGATTTTCTTATTATCTTTACTGTCATTAAAGTATAATAAGAGTATAAGTCATTTTTTAAAACCAATTTATCCAGCGGATTTAATGTTCAGTTTTAAACAGTCCTGTATTTCTGAACATTTTTAAAGCCTTGAATCACCATAAATATGTAGATAGTAAAGACATTGAACATAAATAAGAGCTATCTAAATATTGCCTCAAAAAGATATTTACTCGATTTTGTGAGAGATTTGTCCAAACATATGCACAAAAATGAAAACATCTAAAAGGAACTAAATTTTAGCGTGTGAAGTTCAAGGTCTGACTTTCAACAATAGATAACTCAGTTGCTTATAACTAGAGCCAAAAACCTTTGGACAAAGGCCAACCTTGAAACGTAGGTACTCTTCTCGCATTTTTTTTACTTTAAATTTATAAAGCTCTCAGTGTTGAAGGTGACTTATTTCTAGCACCAGTTTTCCTGTAATGCATATTTTTCAAAGTGTATTTACATAACGAAAACGTACTTCAACTACGGTAGTTTGTGTTTTTTGTTTTTGTATCCTTATCATGTTACTTAATTCTTGTTTACCTTTTTCGTAGTAAATAACGCGAGGTTTGTCTCATTCTCATTTTTTATTCCTCAATTTGTTTCTTTACTTATCATCCTTTTATGTATGAAAGCATTATAAAAACTTATACCTACAACTTGCAATATATTTACATATCTCATTGTTATTTAAAAGAGCATTGCTAGGTAAATGTATTATATGAAGCTTATATACAATTTATGTGTATCTTGTATTATGATTTCTTCATTACAGAAAGACGAAGTGTACCTGAATCTGGTGCTGGAGTATATACCCGAGACTGTGTATAAAGTGGCACGTCATTACTCCAAAGATGAACAAACCATACCCATTAGTTTTATAAAGGTTTGTATGTACATTCGTCTTAACTTAGAAGAGCAATTCAATATCACACTATGTATGTCAATGTATAAGCTTCATTTCTTAAAAAGGTCCATTCACATAAAGCTTACCTATGATCTGTACAACCTCAAGTTAACTTCATGACTATGTTAGAAGTACGTCTCACAGTACTTGGGCCTTAATATGTGGTCAAGTCAACGACGGCATTAATAATGTGCTTTAAGTTACTTAATTTTAGTGTTTGGATAGGTTGATAGCATTTTGATCAATCAATCATATGAGCTGACGTCAGATTTGACAGCAAATTAAGTTTAACAGCCTATAACTATGAGAAGATAAGAGTATAATCATGTGGTGAATAAACAATTGTATTTTGTTCGACAGCTATATATGTACCAGTTGTTCAGAAGCCTCGCGTACATACACTCGCTGGGCATCTGTCACCGAGACATCAAGCCACAGAACCTCCTTCTTGATCCAAAAACCGGCGTACTCAAACTTTGCGATTTTGGTTCCGCGAAACACCTTGTTCGTGGCGAGCCTAATGTGTCCTATATATGCTCTCGATACTACCGCGCTCCAGAACTCATTTTTGGCGCCATTGATTACACCACTAAAATCGGTAAGTAATTTATTTTTATTATATGATCTCGAAATTATGTGTGTGACCTCAATTAGGCAGTAAACAAATAAGAAAAATACAAAGAGGAAAGGCAGGCCTTTGCCCAACAGTGCCTCAATTTCACATCATTATAAAATATGCATAAAAAGGTTTTTTTTTTTCAACTGTATAAGGAAAATGCTTGTGTTATTGATTTATACATTTTCTTTAAGATTATGAGATTGTGGGTACTGCTCAAATGTTTCATATGGTTATTAACATCAGATCACATATAAGGATCACAACTATAACAAAAGCAAACTGTATTTTGTTATTTTCAATCAATATTAATTCTTTAACAAAACTAAATTCGGTCAGGATAAGCTTTGTAATGGTAAATCTTTTGTCTGATGTGTGCCCTACTGAGACATTAGTAGGTACAATGTACTGATGCTATCAATACAACGGGTCGCAGTTGGCTTAGTCGTCATCGGTATTGATTGTGATCACTCCTCTTTGTCATTAACTACAATGACAAAGCTGTGAATAACCTTTAACTTGAGACATCGCACAGTAGCGGATTCATGAAAAAAAAAACTTATAGGACGTTAACGAAAAGGCGAAGACGTAATTAAAGGTTAAAATAGTTTAATTTGTTGTTATACTATGACCGCGAAAAAACAATATGTATGTAAATAATGTACCTACCTACTTTTTTTTTGTCCTAGATGTGTGGAGCGCTGGATGTGTAGTAGCAGAATTATTATTGGGACAACCAATATTCCCAGGAGATTCGGGCGTCGACCAATTGGTTGAAATCATCAAGGTATGTTCAACATTATAGTTGTAGTTATTAAAAAGTTCAAGAGCACCAATATATATTTTATTTCTATAAACATACATAATTATTATGTCAATGTTTATATATTCAGAATACTTTATAGTTACAGACTAATCCAATTTATCAGTGACTCGACAAGTACTGGATTATACTCAATCCTTTCTTAATTCAATTATTTTAAATCGATAAAAATGTTTGCTTGACCCATGTAAATCTTACAGGTACTAGGTACTCCGACACGAGAACAAATTCGAGAGATGAATCCTAATTATACAGAATTCAAATTCCCACAAATCAAGAGCCACCCATGGGCTAAGGTAAGAGAAATTGTTTAGACACTATTCTACTGCTGATTTAATAATATTAATTAAAGAATTTAGGATAATGAATCTATCTATACTGAAGCAAATCCAAAGATTTTATGATAACTTCAGGATTTTTTATTTGTATGTATCAAAACTCATTCTTGCATGAATTATTAAAACTTGTTTGATGCTGCTTCAGCTTATTGCAGTGTCTGACTTTCACTAGGGATTAATATTAATTAGATATCCAATATTAAATTAAAAAAGAAATCTGAACAGTCAGTTTAATATCTCTTTTTCAAATTGTGTGGTCATAATGTTCTCATAAAACACCATATAATCCTTATTGTTTATTAATTTATAAGTAAACAGTGTAAATAATTTGTAGTTCTATGATAAAGTCTTAGCGATTTTAAAAATACATAATTTAGTGCACCTATGTTACTATAAGATGTTCACTAGGATATATTTGTCTTAACTTCCAATTCCGACGATTGAAACAGGTATGAATTTTAAAACGTATTAACTATAACGCAGTAATTTTAGAGAAACAATGTTTAAAATCTGCCAGCTGCCATCCTGTATCATTTGTCACTACAGGTACAAACCCTTTTCTAAAGTTAGACACCCCAGATTTCGGTAATTTTGGCCAAGTTCCTTTCAAATCAATTGTGATATAACATGAAATGATTTTTCATTATAAAGACCATTCAATTACAGTTTATGTTTAATTTCAGAAATACTTAATACATAAGAAATACTTTATACAAATTCAATCAATATAAAATTTATCTGATTTAATAACGAAAAATGTATCTTGAATATATTTCACCATGTCTTTAATGTGCAACATGATTACTTTATAACACATCATAATATCTACAATATTAGAATATATTATGTTTTTAACAGACTTCAAAAAGAGGAGGTTCTCAATTCGTTGTTTTTTTTTGTATGTTTTTTATGCGATATCGCCGGCAATACTGGATCGATTTAAAATTATTTTTGTCATCGAGGGGTGGGTTAATATAGGTAAAGTCGGCTCCTTTTTATATTTATGTGTTATCAAATTATTTAAAAAAATAAAAGTTCGTGATAGTAGCAGGATTACGAATAGGAGATTCCTGCCTAGCCTATTTGTATAATAATGAGTGTATCATACATAATTAATAAGCGCGCGTCGTTGCAGTACATGTTGGAGCGTTTGTCCACGCCCAAGTCTGCCACTGACCACCAGCGCCTCCGAGTAAGATACCGCTCTGCGGGCTAACTAGATGCCTTCATTATATTTCTCAAACTACAACTACAACAATATACTTCTTTTCAGTCTAAAATGATATCAACAAAACTTCAAAATCAGGTTAAAAAAATGAAGTCATTTAGAGTAGACAATTTGAACTTGAAAATAGCCTTGTGATGAGTTGAACAGAATGCCACATACAACTAATCGGTTGAAGCTGTCTCTTACTGCAATTTTTTGTTGGTGTTCAGTGTGCATCGATGAATTCGTACCGTGCGACTCTGTAATAACTTTGTTTTGATGTTTACATTATACTTAAGAAAATATAATTATTATTATTACTTATGTTATACGCAGTTATAATCTGTACAGATGATTAAATTGAAACAAGCTTGCAGAGTTGCACTTTGTCATTATTTTTGTTATTTACAATAAGATTTAACTAAATAGTTTCATTGGAAACCAATTACTGTTCCTAACCATTAACATTGTAAATACTGTTATATTTCTTTTACGTGTGTATATAACCGAACGAAAGTATTTTTATTTCAGCTGCTAACATTTAACTACCTCTGGCGTAGGTATTCTTCTTCAAGTTTTTGAAATAGGATTATAATAAGAGAGTTGAGGCTCCTGTCCCACGAGCACATGCGCAGTATGTGAGTGTGACGGAGTGACGTATGTATGTATAATAGGGAGCGTGTGTGCAGGTGTTCCGCGCGTGCACGCCGCCGGACGCCATCTCGCTGGTGTCGCGGCTGCTGGAGTACACGCCGGGCGCGCGCCTGTCGCCGCTGCAGGCGTGCGCGCACAGCTTCTTCGACGAGCTGCGCGAGCCCGCCGCGCGGCTGCCCAACGGGCGCCCGCTGCCGCCGCTGTTCAACTTCACGGAGTACGAGCTGAGCATCCAGCCGTCGCTGAACGAGTTCCTGAAGCCGCGCGCGGCGGCGGGCGCGGGCGCGGCGGACGCGGGCGGCGCGGCGGACGACGCGCCAGGTACTGTGTCGGCCGAGCCGCGCGCGTAGGCGGCGGCCGGCCTCTAACGCGGCTTGTGTGCAGGCGAGGCGCCGGGCGGGCCGGGCGCGGCGGGCGGCCCGAGCGGCTCGGCGGCGGCCGCGTCCTAGGCGGGAGGGGCCGAGGCGGCGGCGCGACCTAGTGATACTTACTTTCGTGTTGGCCATCGGGAAAATTACATGCATAATAGGTGTTTTCGGCGAGTAATCGTGTGATACTGTAGTGTAATTGTCGATAAAGCTTGAGCTGTCGTAGTCGGTAAGAAGGGTAAATCCGTTGTAGATTCTAAACCGTCGCGATGTGATTACTTTGTACTTTTGTAAGCTCAAATTGTCCCCTTATGTACATACCTTATATGCTGAGTTTGAATGTTTATTTAGTAAACGACAGATAATTACCGTCTGGATAAATTGTTTTGTTTTATTTTCATTTTAATATCTCGTCAGTTTCTGTCTGTTAAAAATGAATTCGCTTATATCTGTAGCCTTAATGTACTCGGTGTGAGAAGTTTTATCATAGAGAGAGGTTAGTCACATGTTTGTTTCACTTGAATCACCTATCGAAGGGTAGACATATGATACTTACCTTGCTTGGGCCGTGTAATCAGTAGGGAAGACATATTCAGTAGTGTTTTAGTATTTATTGTTGGAAAGTATCACTAATTCAACAAACTGTTACGAAGCGTATGTCTAGTGTTATTTCAACGATGAAACTTAGCAAACAGAATATTTTGTTGCAACCATAGTACGCATTGTAAATTTTTATAACTAGCGTATACTGATCTCTCAAGATAATTTATAATAATGATATCTCAGAATATTTGTATAAACAATTCAGAAGATATAAATTTTAGATGTACGACACACATATATATTTGTTTTTCGGCAACTTCTATGTTAAACATTTTTTTGCTGTGTATTTTTAACTATCCAATGCTGGATAAATGTAATGTACCTATTTAATAGCACTGTCGGTGTCCTAATTATAACGACATAGTTTTTGGATAATATTGTATTCTATATTCAATAAATGATATTTCTATTATATGAAATTTGTCATTGAGAACACTATGGTTATTAGTAGTCATTTATGAAGCGATGTTTAAATAATGGTAAATTTTCATTGTCATAGTTTTAAGTATTCGAGTAATTTCATTTTGCACTTCGATTTTGAATACCGTTACAAATTAGGAAAGGTTTAAACTTTTAAGTATAGACTAACAAAATCTTTTCTTCATGGTGTAGAAGTAGCCTAAACGCATAAACTTATTGGTGTAATGTCGAGTAACTCTTGCACCACATATTTAGAAAAACCTGGTGTTAAAAATTTCAGTCAGCTGAAAAGCACGTTTTTGCATATAACATATTTAGTCTTATTTGGACCAACTCATAGTCATCAGCTTGCATGGTTATATTGATTCGATGAATCTAATAACGAATTGATATTTCAGTTTTCTTACTATTACATTCTCATTAAAAATAATCGATTTACGCTACATATTTTTCTATACATAAACCAGGGCCCCGACCATTAAAATAATTAATTGTACGTATCATTTATTGTGTACGATGTTACGACAGGACAGCGCTGAACTCGCTCTTTCTAGATAGTCTCGGTGTATAGGTGGCTCTTTTTCTTATAGCGCCGTGAATTTTGCCTCTGTAAAAGATCGGGTTCAGTAGTAGGTGTATGCCTGTAATTACTTATAAATTATTGTACTTTAAGGAAAGCGCTCCGCGCATCGCTTTGAAATCACATAATAGTGGATCTTAGTTTTTGTCGTTAAGGCTATTAATTTGCTGAACACCCATATAATTCGTGTAAATATATTATAATTATCTTAATGGTATGACTCTTGAGTGACGCGTGGCGGTGGCAGCGGACAGGCGCGCGCCCGCTCTCGAGCGGCTCGCGTCTGCTCCATACCGCACCGGCCTCAGTAAGAGACAGTAGTTTAGATATTACATGTATTTTATTAAGTCTATCTATCTAATATGAATTTTGTAATCGACGTTGCTTCTTAAGACCTTCTGTGTAAAAAGTTATAAGACATACTAGTGACCTGAATATTTGAAGCGATGTTATTAAAATCTTTATCCCACTGAATTCTCACTTTCACGATTTGCGTGCACATTTACAACATGAGAATTTTCCGTAAAATACATAGTTCGAAATGGAGTTATGACTTATTATATAAATTATTTAAAGTAATTTTTTCTTATTACTGTAATAATATTAAATTTAATAGTGAGTGAAATTTGTATTTTGTTTTCATATTTGTTTTACTGAATTTAAATACTTCATAACCCTCATATCGTTGTTAGTTATGAATGAAAATAACATAATTATTAAAAGTAAATAATTAAATGAATAGTAAGCATGGCTTTTTATTTTTCGCATTAGTTATAATAAACCCTTTTAATGCATCAACCTGTCAATAATAGTAAGTTTTATCATGCATGAAAATAATGATATCATAATGTTGTGTGTGACTTATGATAGCGATTGGAAAGGCATCGAATAAAATATGATACAAGTTGTATTGATAAAAAACATAACAAAAACCCGAACCAACGAAACCTTAAGATTGCTAAGGTCATTCCAAATTACATTTAAACGTACAAGTGGTTTATACTTTTGGAACTATTGAAAAAAAATCCTTTACTTTGAACCTCGGCAGTCGTAAGCCTATCTAAGGACGCCGAGGCTGGATTCGGGTAGCTTCGGCAAAACTAAGAATAGTTCGGGTTGCAGACACGTCGCAGACTAGTAACGTTACATGAAAACAGTTGAGCGCGTGTATTATGGTGGATTGGGACTTAGTTCTCAATGTTTATGTTGCTGAAGAAGACGAGAAACTTGGAGCCTTAAGGCAAAAAAGTTTTTGGGTGAACATGCTGTGGAAGCAAAGATGTCTGTCGGTGAATTTAATAACTTGTTTAATGATTTACGATATGAGGTTCGGTGTGGCGGTGAACGTAAAGACTTCTGCGACATCTGCCGCGAAAATTCCCCATAGAGTACCTACTTTATAAAATGCCACCCGAGCTACTCGAACACAGCCTCGGCGTCTTTAGGTACGCTTACGAATGCACCGATAGTGGGCGCCGACACAACGCAGCCATACTGTCAAAATCCATCTAGCCGTTTGGAAGATACGAGTAATAAAGAAATAATAAAATAAATCTTGGGATAACTCGCACACGGCCATCTGATCCTAAACTAGGCAGAGCCTGTATGTACTATGTCAACCAGACAACTGATAAACTTACTTATATATTTCTAAGTACATACATATTATAGATAAATTACACCCTGACACAGACAAATGATCATGCTCATCACACAAAGATTTATCCTGGTTGAGAATCGAACCCACGACCTCCGGTTTAACAATCCGGGTCACTAACCACTAGACCAACAGGCCAGTCAATGAAGAAATTTACAGACACATACGTGTGAAAGACAACTCTGGATAAGCCTCTACGAAATGAGTGGCTCTTGACTGAAGTTCAATTATGTAAATAAATAAAATAAAAAGTTTTATTACAGATTTTTTTTACACTAAATCTTACATACCCTATGTAAGATTTCTCCTTTTGAGTATAAGCAACACCTGTGCTAGGAGGACCCGCTCTCCAATAACAATTATAAAAAGGTAAAAGTAGTCAACTAAGATAGCAACTTTAAAGATATATTCTACAATAGTGTCTAAGTGTGTGTGTGTGTGTGTGTGTGTGTGTGTGTGAATGTGTGAGTGTGTTCTTGTACAACTCATAAATGGTCGATGCTTGTAGAAATGTAACAGCAGCATAGTTAAAAAAAGGTAAGTAGTAATAAGTGCAACTAATAGATAATGGGGTGAGGCCGTTGCCTGTCTGTGATATAATGACAATAGGGAATAATAATTATGCACAAATCACACAAGTCACCGATTTGTCTTAAACTTACATTGCCGAGAAGTAGTTTTAATATAATAAGAGTTTTCGTGATTAATGTAATCCGCTAGGTTTGTTAGTCTGTCTATATCATAAGGTATATCTGTCAATATCCTCCAATCACGAGCCATTAGCTCTCGTAGACACATTTGTTCTGTGCATTAGCTTGTCAGTTGCTGCTTGCAGCTTGTTGTTGTTCCTGAGATTAGCGGTTCAACGAAACTTAAAAACACTAAAAACATTCTTGACGTAATCACATTATAAAGCATAGTTATAAAGTGACCGTCAGGAGTTTAAATATATTATCTGTGTATACAGTTATCGACATTGATAACTCTCGACCTTCTCGACTACATATAAATGTTATTTTCTTTCCTGTATGGTTTCAGGGGCTTCCGAAAGTACGACTAGTAGACGATGGAAACCACAAAACAAATATATATTACATGGAAACACGAATAATGGTTAAACGTGACGCCTGAAAAAAAGTTGCCAAGTTAGCTGAGGAAGTATTTCAATCAGTGACTCTACAAGAATGTTATATATTATGCGCGTGGAGGAATGAAATCTCAGTAATTATTTTTCGAAGAATGAACGATATAGGTACCCTGAATATTGTTTAGGAAACATTTCAGTGGTCGAAAATTATTTAGTTTCAAATTAACAATTTCTTAGCATTATTTTGTTTTATTTCACTCCCGGGTTTTGATAGGCCTATCGATGTTATTTTACTAGTATATCAATGCCTATCAACCTAAAGATTAGCATTAATGAAATCTCATTTCAAGTGCTATATTAATTTTAGCATCAACATGGATACGATTAGCTTGACTAATTAATATGAACAATATATTTGGTATAGTACTAAGTATTAGAGGCAAAAGAAAAATCTAATCAAAGTTCAAGGGTGGGGCTCTAATCACGACTTATGATTATACAAAAAAGCTATAAAACGCGAACGTGGGACGTCATGCGTTATAATAGTGTCTAAGTGTGTGTGTGTGTGTGTGTGTGTGTGTGTGTGTGAATGTGTGAGTGTGTTCTTGTACAACTCATAAATGGTCGATGCTTGTAGAAATGTAACAGCAGCATAGTTAAAAAAAGGTAAGTAGTAATAAGTGCAACTAATAGATAATGGGGTGAGGCCGTTGCCTGTCTGTGATATAATGACAATAGGGAATAATAATTATGCACAAATCACACAAGTCACCGATTTGTCTTAAACTTACATTGCCGAGAAGTAGTTTTAATATAATAAGAGTTTTCGTGATTAATGTAATCCGCTAGGTTTGTTAGTCTGTCTATATCATAAGGTATATCTGTCAATATCCTCCAATCACGAGCCATTAGCTCTCGTAGACACATTTGTTCTGTGCATTAGCTTGTCAGTTGCTGCTTGCAGCTTGTTGTTGTTTCTGAGATTAGCGGTTCAACGAAACTTAAAAACACTAAAAACATTCTTGACGTAATCACATTATAAAGCATAGTTATAAAGTGACCGTCAGGAGTTTAAATATATTATCTGTGTATACAGTTATCGACATTGATAACTCTCGACCTTCTCGACTACATATAAATGTTATTTTCTTTCCTGTATGGTTTCAGGGGCTTCCGAAAGTACGACTAGTAGACGATGGAAACCACAAAACAAATATATATTACATGGAAACACGAATAATGGTTAAACGTGACGCCTGAAAAAAAGTTGCCAAGTTAGCTGAGGAAGTATTTCAATCAGTGACTCTACAAGAATGTTATATATTATGCGCGTGGAGGAATGAAATCTCAGTAATTATTTTTCGAAGAATGAACGATATAGGTACCCTGAATATTGTTTAGGAAACATTTCAGTGGTCGAAAATTATTTAGTTTCAAATTAACAATTTCTTAGCATTATTTTGTTTTATTTCACTCCCGGGTTTTGATAGGCCTATCGATGTTATTTTACTAGTATATCAATGCCTATCAACCTAAAGATTAGCATTAATGAAATCTCATTTCAAGTGCTATATTAATTTTAGCATCAACATGGATACGATTAGCTTGACTAATTAATATGAACAATATATTTGGTATAGTACTAAGTATTAGAGGCAAAAGAAAAATCTAATCAAAGTTCAAGGGTGGGGCTCTAATCACGACTTATGATTATACAAAAAAGCTATAAAACGCGAACGTGGGACGTCATGCGTTATTTCAAATCAATATAGGCATTGTCATGAGTTTTGGTTACGTAAACGTTAAGACAAAATACGTGTTTAATATTTTTATATGACTGACAATCAAAACATTTTTAGTCATCTTCCCCATTTATAGAATATATTATATAAAAGAATATTTAATCGACTAATATATTAAAGTACAAAAAAGTGACAGAAACCATTCTTTTACCTTAGAGCTTAGAACAAACATAGATAAGCATCATAAACCAACCTCCTTACTCTATAACTGTCAAGTACTAAGTGTCAACAAACCTATTTTCATCAGCGACAACAAGCAAATTACGAATATCAATACATTGGTACTCGTTGTATTTAAATTTAATGCATAAAATGCAATTTAACATACTGTCTTTAATTTAAAAAGATATCTGTCTTTTTCTTAGGTGTAAATAAAAAAACTGTTAAAGTGACCTTTGTTTATCCAAAAGTTTAATATATGTTATGGGTGGAGACTAAAATTGGTTTGAAAGAAACTATAGAAAATAAAAGTCTTAATCATGCACGACGCCTATGAGATATCTCATCTGCTCAATGCAACGGTTCAAATTGAGGCCATTGCTGCATATGGTAAGTGAAACATCTTGACTTGTAATTAAATGGCTTAAGCTATCCTAATCATTATGTGTAACACAGCAGTCACAAAACGAACTATTCTATTTCTAATGCGAAATTTGCTTATATAGTAGCACTTTAATAATATTAAGCTATTTCTATAAATTAGCTATTATTTAGTCTATACAATAACATCTATCTATAATTCTATGCAGTATTTACCAAGAAAATATACCAGACTTAGAAACAAGTTATTAAATTCTAACAATATAAACAAATTGTGTTCAGAAATATAATTGACATTTGATTATTCCCATCGACTACTGAGGTTTGAGATAACTTTATTTCCCATAAGAATAACAATTCACTTACATGAGAAATATAACTAACTTACAAACATGTACTTGAATATCCTTCCTCTCAACTAATTTGAAGTACTTAGGTATTAAAATTCTTATTTGGCTGGAGCATTACACCCAAGTAAGGTCCCGAGTAATACACACAAAACATAACAAGGTATAAGTCTTATTTAAGTATTTTTTTTATTATTTTTAGATAATAATTTGCTACTGGGAACAAGACAAGGTCATCTGTTAATGTATTCAGTGTCACAGACAAATGGGAATCAGAAGTATGAATTGCAGTTACTTCGGTATTGTAAAAATTTCAGTAAGAAGCCCATACAGCAAATTGAAGTGATACCAGGTAAAAAAAAATCCTCCACTCATTATTTTGGCTGTGGACTAAACTTCTTTATGTCATCCAAAACCACAATCAACAAATAAAGTTGGATTTAATTAATATGTTTTTAAAAACTAAAATATTTACCCATGGCTGGCTGAATACCACATAGTTCTGACGAAAAAAAAAATGAATTTATAACTTTAAGTTTGCTATAAAACTTTTATACCTATTTAAAATACATTTGGTATACAATTCACAATGGATATTTCTTCCTACAGTAAAACAGCCACTACAATCCTTGAAAAATAATATTTTTGATAATTAATAAATCACGTTAATTTGTTTTTTTTTGCAGAGGAAAACTTGCTGTTATGTCTTACTGATAGTGTTCTGTCTACTTACAATATAAATGGTGTTAATTTTCCATTAGTAAAGACATTTGATCAGACAAAAGGAGCTTCACTATTTGCATTAGATAATAAGGTAAAATTTGGGTTTTCTAAATATAAAGTAAAAATAATTATGTAAGATTTGAAGATATAATGAATAATATTAAATTAAATAGTGTTGCCAAAGACTGTTTAAATTGTTTATTTAGATTAAATAGAACTCCTGCACCTCTAACCACCAAGCATTAACGCTGACTGAATCACTTACATTTAATGTTATTTAAGCGATTTTATCATCATTAATGCTTGTAGAAATGTCACTTGGTTACTGGTGCTAGCATAGATAAACAATAGATTTTTTTCTCTCTGTCATTTCAAGGTGTAAAATAACAACTGATAGACATTTAAGAATGTTTTAAAGTTAAGTTGCGTTTCAATATTCGTGGGTAAGCCTCAAATATGTATTTCATATATGCATTTTTTTTTACTTTCAGCCAACTACATCAATGACTGGCGAATCTAATTCTGTAGTCCGTCTCTGCGTGGCTGTAAGAAGGAAACTGCAGTTATATTACGGCAAGAATGGAGAATTTAAACAACATTTGTTTGACTTTAACATTCCAGATGTGCCAAAGGTCATGTCATGGGGTCAGCAATACCTGTGTCTGGGTTTTAAATCTGAATATGTGCTATATGATGTATGTGATATATGAGCAGTTTTTCTTAAGTTTAAGTTAGTTCTTAAGTGATTTTTATTCTACTTTAAGTTATTTTGCTATCATAGGCTAATTGATTTGCATTAAATCTTTTTATGAACAATACATTTAATTCCAAATAAGATAAATAAGAAACTTTATACAAATACACTAAATATTTAAAGGGAGTAATATAATTATTTTCCGAATATTTGTAGCTCTCATCAGGAAATCCAAACGAGTTGTTCCCAACAAGCAGCTCTAAATTTCTAGAACCAACTGTAGCTAAATATTCGGACACAGTATTCCTACTTGGTCGCGATCAAACATCCGTGCTAGTGGAAGAGGCTAAAAACATAGATATAAAGAAAACTATTAAATGGTCAGAGGCCCCAATTGCTGTTGGTAAGAAACAAAATAATTTCTTGTTTTTTAGAGTAGGTCTGTCATAGATCATAGATTCTTTCTTATTTAGTATATAGAAATATAGAAATAATAAGATAGATATTTTTATTGTATAAATTGTGGTACAAAAGGTGGATAATGAGCTTAAACTCTAAGTTCAGCACAATTTATACATTTTATCTTAACTAAAAACAACCATTACAATAATTAAACTAGTCATATTCACCTAATTAATTTCGGCTTCATAATGTCAATTGATTTAGGGAAAGTCTAGGTTGTAGTTTTAGGACTAAACAAACATGTGAAGTTAAACATATTTGTAATTTTTGTTCTTAAACAAATGTCAACACAATATACAGGGTGGGCAAATAAGAGGTATCCACTTTATATTTAAAATTTTATTCTACGAAATATAAAAAGTTTTAAGTTTCTTTTTTTAAATATAGTATTAAGTGTCGGCAAATTAGTGTGGAATATAATGCCAGACAAATATCCGCCTCTAGCAGCATGGCAAATGTGAACGCTTTTCAGTGGGTTTTTCATGAAATTTTCACTCATTTACTGCGTTATCTCATCGACTGTGTCTCGGATATTTTGTTTTAATTGTTGAAAGTTCATTGGCCTATTAGCATAGACACGTCCCTTTAGATAGCCCCACAAAAAAAGTCAGGAACTGTTAAATCCGGGATCTTGGGGGCCAATCAATATCACCATTTCTTGAAATGACAATAAACGACCCGGAAGCATAATTTTTAATGTCTCGATTGTGGCTGTGCCGTATGACATGTGGCCCCGTCTTTTAGGAAGCACATGTTTCCTAAGCCCAACTGATTCACGTTCTCTCTCAGTTTTTGAGTTACGTAAACCAACCAAGGTGTTTCTTCAGAATTGTCCGTAGAGAAGTCCTCTTAATTTCGAGTTGTTGAGAACGACGCCTGGTAGACAATCTGGGTTCTTCTGCTACACTTTGTCGAACAATTTCAATATTCTGCTCCGACATGGAACTGTTTTATCTGTTACAATGCCAAGCTGCTCAAATTTATTCACTAAATGAGTGACTGTTTGCCGCAAAGGTAAGCGATTTCTACCAAAAAATTGGCCGCAATTTTCATAGATTTTTCACAATACATGTTTGGTTTGAGTGGAATGTTTTAATAACTAAAACACGTTTTTCAGTAGTGAAACGCTCCATAACAAATTTGCCATATTTATACAAAATAAAATTTATGAAACAACTGTCATATTTGCCGCCAAAACAAAATGGCGGCAAAAAAAAGTTGTATACCTCCAAGTTGCCCACCCTGTACAATTGACTCTGAGACCATAGACTAACTCTTCAATTAAATTTTAATTCTAATACAATACCAATGCAGAATTTTATTCATTTAGCAGGCACACAACCAACACACAGTACAAAAAAATGTTTAGATTCCGAAGTCAGTTCCTTCCATTGGCAGCATTTTATTTTAAGGAGACTGAATCTCCTGACTGCTAAACTAATATCAATTTTGCACTGGCATTGTATTAGCATTAAAATTAAATTGGAGAGTAAGGGCACTGGACTTAGTAGAATTATTTTTGTATTTTCAATTTGTAAAGTTGTGCTATTGGCAAATAAATCTGTTATATTTTTTTTAGTTTGGGATGAACCCTATGTATTAGGGCTGATATCGGATCAAGTCATTGTACAGACAGTGGAGCCAGCACTGTTTATACAAACTTTACCGGAATTGAATAAAGCAAGACTGATGTATAGGTATGTTACTATTAAAAAATGTTAAAAACAAGATAAAAACACTTAAAAGCACTCTTAAATAATTAAAATGTTAACTTAATCTTGTCTATGTATTATAATAATTCCATTCTTTAAAACATTTATTTTACGTAGTTCTAGTTCATAATTTTGTTATTGCATTCTCCTATAATTGAAGGAGTACACACAAAACCCCGTTGAATTGTAAAGCATAAATTAAGTCCCCGTGTATATTCTTTGTTGAAGATCCTAAAAATGTACTCTTTTAGTGTATTGTATACCTAATGTTCAATTTTTCCAAAAAATCCGTGAATAGATTTTTTTTACAATCTTCTTTGTTGAAACAGTAATTTAGCTACTTAACTGCTTTAATTATACTTATACCTGCGTATTTTTTTACTTATCGGTGAAGGATAACATCGTGACTAAATCTGAATTCAATCATCATGTTGATTACCTAATACTCGGTCCTTTCGGAACCTTGCCCTGCGTGAAACAGTAAGAAGTTGGCATTTTATATCACTAACTTTGTAACCCGGCTCCACCCGCGTGGATGTTGCTTATCACGGCAAAAAGTAGCCCATATCTTTTCTTTAAGTTCAAGGTTACTCCATACCAAATCTTATTTTAAATTACAATAAACGTATGGTATGTTTCAGATGTAAGCGAGGGCTGATATTCGTGTCTTCTGTAGGACAAGTGTGGTGTTTAAGCTCCGTTGACGTCACTAAGCAGAGGCAGCAGTTGCTAAAAGACAAACATTTCCAAATAGCAATTGAGTTAACGGTAAGATGTAATATTTATTAGAATATACAATTGCATAAAATCCAGTTTGAAGTCCCTATTAATTACTATCTAGTGTAAACAATAGCTTTTACAGGTATGTTTACAAAATAAACTATCTATACTTATAAACTAATTCTATAGGTACTAATATTATAAAGAGAAAAATTATGTATGTTTTAAATAAATTCAAAAACTACTGGACCGATTTAAATAAAAATATACTTTATATTGCTACATTATCTCTGATTATACGACTATTCCTGTGCTAAGTCGGGCGGTTCGCTAGTATCATATTATATTTTTCCTTATGCAATAAATGCGATCATTTTTAAGTACATGGTAGATTTATTGCTTTATTTTTCCTTGTCGCAATAGTTTGTGACATTATCATATATGTCAGTAGTCAGTTACAATTTTATTCAATTAAAGTTATTATATCGTTTTACAAATTGGTTAGAAAAATCAAGTATAATTTGTATTAATTGTGCTTCAAAAGTAATATTCAAAGAAAGACTGTTTCCACAAAAAACGATAATGAATAGGCTAAATTTAACTTTTCAAATTTTTGTCCTAAAATAATTTGTTGTGGGTTTAAAACCATAAACACAAAGTGGCAGTGCATAAAAAATATCTTAATTCATCTTAGTGTACTGAGTTCATAAACATAAGCAGTTTCTAATGTAATGAGGTTGAACTGATTAGGCTGTTTATCATAAATGGCTGGGAATACCTGATATTATTTCTTTATCTATACTAATATTATAAAGCTGAAGAGTTTGTTTGTTTGTTTGAACGCGCTAATCTCAGGAACTACTGGTTCGAATTGAAAAAATCTTTTTGTATTGGATAGTCCGTTTATTGAGGAAGGCTATAGGCTATATAACATCACGCTACGACCAATAGGAGCGGAGCATAAATGAAAAATGTTGCAAAAATGAAAAACCGTTGAAACTAAAACACGCGAACAAAGTCGCGGGGGACAGCTAGTTATTCTATATATTGATTATAATAGTTAGGCGTTAACGTGGTATAAGATTTGCTTAAGCCGTCAGATTTCTGGGTTGGCTTGACGATTGCTTCTACAGTATGAACCAAGTTTTTTCATTCCCGCCGATACCCTTAGACAAAATTAATGTTTGATTAGTGATTAAATCTAACTGAGAGTGCCTTATTTAGAGTAGGTACTTAGTTTTATGTTAACAATCTAACATTATTGTTAACAAACAATCATTATGATTTAAATAAAATTTGTTAAACACCATACGTTGTTAGCGGTGCCTAATTAATTATGTTGTTATATCGATTTTGATTAGGAGGAAATGTGGAAGTATTATATTGTAAAAATAACGTATTCCACTAGTTTATAAAGTGTGAACGTTAAATAGCTTTTGTGTATAGTTTGCTTTTAACCTAATATAATAAATATGTTTCACAAAAAATTGAAAAAACGAGAAGCACAGATTGTAAATCTATTAAATGTAAGTTAAATACTTGATTTTTTTAAGACTAAGCTGTAGATAAAAAAGGAAAGTAAAAATGCCTTTTACTGTGAAAAACCGTTTACAAACTATAAAGCTGTTACAATTAGTAAGTACCTATTTTCAAAAATTACTACCACGAGTTTTTTAGAATACTTCCGTAAACCAAAATTATCAAATATAATTATAAATATAAAAAAAATACCAAAAATTATATAAAAAAAGTCTTCAAAATTAAATAAAAAAAAGGTTATTTTAGGTTAGGATAGGTGTCTTTCTTAAACTCAACTTCCAAAATTAGCCAATAATAAAAATACTTGATAGTTTCTATCAGTCTTTTACACAGCATTCTTTGTTTTATACAGAGCCTTTCAGATTGTACACCTGAAGAAAAAGAGCAAAAGATACATTCCATTAAAGTGTTATATGCTTTAGAACTGTTTGAGATGAAGCTGTATTCACAGTCTATGAAGGAGTTCCTTAAACTAGGAACTGACCCTGCTGAAGTCATCAAACTATTTCCCGAACTTGATGGCAAGTCTCATGATGACAAGGAAAAAACCAAGAAGTTGTCAGGCAGAGATTTGGAGACAGCCTTAACAGCGCTGATAGAATATTTAAAGCAGTTGAGGGCTGATATAGGGTTCCCAGGGAGTCGTGCTGAAGCCGCTGGCCAAAGAAACGTAACGCAGCAATTAGAATTAATTGATACTACTTTGTTGAAGTGCTACTTACAGGTAAATTATTATTTTTGTATGTATCTAAATTATATATTGGATACTAGTTTTGGTCATGATAAAATTTACTGTCTGCCAAAACTACCTATTGGAATATTATATTTGTGTATATTTGGTCTGGTTCTAATGCTTATCGGTATCACTGTACATACATATCTCTCGTTCTAATGACAAAGGTGCGATAATGTTAAAAAAAATACTTGGCTCTGCTCCTTTACAGGTAAACGATGCGTTAGTCGCTCCTCTTCTGCGTGTTAATAACTGCCGCTTAGAAGAAGCTGAAAAGATGCTCCTTCAGCATGGAAAGCACAGCGAACTTATCATTTTGTACCAAACCAAAGGGCAGCACATGAAAGCACTTCAACTGCTGAAAGAGCAAGCCAAAGAACCGGATTCTAGTTTGGAAGGCTATCAAGGGACTAAGAATTATTTGCAACAGCTTGGTTCGTATATTTTTTTATGTATTATTTATTGAATTAAATAATTTATAAATTAAATAATTTAATAATATTTTTAAAATAAAGCTATAAATTAAAAAGTTATACTTATATGGCAATATTTATAAAAATCTGGACGATGTTACATAAGCAATTGCTAAGAAACTTCTAAATTCAAATTCTCTATAGAAAAATTGAAATAAGAATCTGCTAATCAATTGCTAATCATCGTAGAGATTTTTATAAATAAGCCAAGATAATAATGTATAAGAGGCAACCTTAAGGGGTCAATTTAATAAAAAATATTTTAATTTCAGGCGCTGAACATATTAACCTAATATTCGAATTCTCAGACTGGATATTGAAGGAACATCCAGAAAAAGGCTTAAAAATATTCACAGAAGATATAGTCGAAGTAGAAAACTTACCCCGTCCAAAGATTCTAGATTTTCTATTAAAGAAACACAACTCTCTTGTGATACCCTACTTAGAACACGTTATACATACGTGGAATGACACTAGTTCAATATTTCACGACGCTTTAATTAACATGTACAGTGAAAAAATAACGAATAAAAAGGAGAACACAACTGAAGCAGAAATAGAACATACTAAAGCGAAATTAGTAGCGTTTCTAGAAAAATCTACACATTATACACCCGAGAGATTTGTATTGCACTTTCCTAAAGATAGCTTTTTTGAGGAAAGAGCTATCATTTACGGTAAATTAGGCCGACACGAACAAGCACTCGCGATTTATGTATTGATTTTAGGTGAGTCACGCACAAACTTACCTTTGACCCATGTAATATTTTGTTAAATCTACTTACTATCGAAATTTATTCGGAGTTCTACATGGGAATGTTCTGGGACTGTTGTATAAATTTACATAAATGATATTCTAATCTTACAAATTATAAGTATATAATGTTATTTGAACATTGTATATCGGTAATTCTTATTTTTCTTAGTCTGAAAGTAGTTTTGGAGTTAGTATGCAACTCTCGGCATATCCGGTAATAATTATTGTGTCGTTTTGGAATATTTCCCGTTAACTCATACCGTAAACCTGTGTCCTAGCCTCTGTCTGGGTTTTCTTTTTTACTAGAGGCATTAAATATTTTTTATGTTTGACCAAAGTTTTGTATTTTTTTACTCAGGCGATGTAGAACGAGCCATACGATACTGCGAGAATGTTTCCACTAACGGTAACAATAAGAACCAAGATGTGTACGTGATATTGATGAGGATTCTCATGAATCCTAACCAAGACAGTGCCCTTAGCGGACCCTTGGCTGATGTGCCACGGCATCCGAATACCGCTTCACCGGATTTGGAAACGGCACTCGATATTTTGGAGAAGCATGCTGACGAAATATCTCCGTTAAAAGTAAGTTCCGTTAAAACTAAGAGAGTCTTATTAAGTATCGTGTTAGGTACACAACATAGTCTAAACATTTGGGTTATTCCAAAGATCTATATAAAAAGACAAATTCATTGGGCGGTCATAATATTATTCTGTTAATGTACTTTGTACGGAGCTAGAGTCACCTATTAAGCTTATGGTTAAGGACTCCTTATAGACTCCATCTTTTTAAGATATTGCATTACGTGTATGGAACATTTTTATTAAAAACCAAACATCATTAGTTAGCCACAAGAATTAATAGAAAATTCACATGTGATTTATTTGCAGGCTCTGTCGGTGTTACCAGATTCTGTTCCTTTGAGTCGTTTGAAGCATTTCTTAGAGAGCGCACTAGACGGACAACTCACATTGAAGCGACGCACCCAGATTCTCAAAGGATTGTTGTACGCTGAACATATGCAGGTGAGAAACAAATAAAAACAGGCCCTCCACAAATACTCAAACGGCTTTGTTGTTCATCTATAATTATTTAGGAATAATGACGGTTTACTCACGCGCATTCTCGGGATCGCCCGACTAGATGTTCGACTCGCGAAACCGCCGTCCCCGCGTCAGCTCATGATTAAAGACTCCTATTGAGTCTGAAACTAGTTGGGCGATCCCCAGAGTGCGCGTGAGTAAACCGTCGATATTCCTAATAAATTATGTATAAGCCTCACTAAAGTTATAATAAAAATGTTTATCTTTCGCTCCTTTACACCTTAAATGACTGAGACAGAATGACGAGCAATTTTAAATTGAGTTGAGTTTTAGTATTTGGCTATATGTGACACAAAATAAACATTCGATACTTATTGAACCATTAACTAGGATGTTTGAAAAAAGTTATTGATTCGTAAACAATGAGATAGGTACTAATAAAGGAGTGTAGTCATATTTTGAAAGTTACCTATAATATCATATTATATGAAGCAACATTGTATAAAAAAATAAGTTTATTTTGGTTTGAAAGTTATCAGTGTCAACCTCGCCCCCACATTTATGAACATAATGTGTTTAACTATTCATTAGGTCACCACGATAACACTTGATTCCACATGCTGTTAAACAAACATTATTTCGGGTAAAACTAAAATTTGTTACATATTGTTCTATATGTTAGCAATTGGTTTTTCTTAGTTAATATTACATTAGATTAAACTATTTGAAAAGGTTTTTCAGTAAAGTAAAATGTAATTTTTTAGGGTTCCGCATCTAAAAAGACACAAGAACCCTTATAGGATTACTTCGTTGTCCGTCTGTCTGTCAAGATTTTTTGTATCAGAAGCGCCTGGTCCTAATTATGTTAAAATTTATATCAAATGCGTAGGTCTACGGTCCCTTGATTCAATAAAAAAATTAACGCAATTCGAAATACCACCGTTTATGTAATTTTCCAATCCAATTACAATCAATCTAAATCCAAGTCTAATTTCTGAGTAACTCAAAACCTACAGGGTACTTCTTGTCTACCCAAAAGCACGAAATTAAGCATGATAAATAAATTCCGAGATTCTACTGCTCAATTCTGTAGGTATCTATTATTGTAATGAAAGTTATTCATGAGAATGATTAGTGATTATGTTATGTAGTAGTTCCGGGTTGCTTATAAAAAATTAGGCGCACCTATCTCTAATTCAATTATTTTTTATTAACTGAAAGTTGTGTGAAAGAAAAATTTGTAAAGAAATTAAGAAGGGAAGAATTAAAAAAAAAACAACGTCCGCTAGCTCCCATTCGGCCGCAACCTTTGCGCTAGTGTCGACCAAGGTGGATAGTGTCGATCTGTCAATTTCCACTAATCACAGGTGGAGAATGACAGATAGACCTGAGGCAACACTAACAAACCTAGCGGGTTCTTGACTCGCCAAAGCCCCCATTATCCATGTAGAAACATTTCTTAATTATATAAATAATCATCTTTGTTTCAGGTACAAGAACTTAAACAGTTCCACGAGTCGAAGAGCGTAGTTATAAATGATTATAACGTATGCCCTGTATGTAAGAAACGGTTTGGTAACCAAAGCGCCTTTGTCAGGTACCCTAACGGCGAGATCGTACATTTCAACTGTAGGCTTGACAAGTAAAACTATTGTACAAAATAATGGTTTTAGAGATAAAATTAAATGAGAATTCAAAGCTTTATTGGTTATCGCGCTCTGCTTGCCCACGGCAACTTCTATCCAATTCTGGGTCATTGGTGACCGAAAAACAATAGATTTTCTCAATGAGAGTTACCGTTATTGCGCTCACCAGTTGGCGCCACTAGCGCGTCAGCTGTCAAGGCCCACCAACAAACTATGAAATAAACTCGTGTGCGACTAGCGCCCCTGGCGGCGGAATGAATAACGGTAGCCCTCATTGTTAATTATTGCTATTTAAAGTATTAAAGTGATAAAGTTTTTCACTCTCTGATCAGTACCTTAATAAGTCTTGCCCCTGTATTATGACGTTTTAGATCAGGGGTTCCCAAACTTATTTTGTCTACTGCCCACTTTGAGAATAAATTATTCTTTAGCTCCCCCATATTTTCACCAACTTAAAAACCACTATAACTTCGAATTCAATTAATTATTTTGAGCTATATTAGCGGAGATTTGATTTTTTTTCTGAGTCTCTTACCGCCCCCCTTTAGGCCTGCAGCGCCCACAGGGGGCGTTATCGCCCACTTTGGGAAAGGCTGTTTTAGATCCATGCGATTTGTAGAGGCAGATGGGCTGAAGTAATACGGCAGCCTAGTATTAATAGCGTCATCGTTACGGCCAATATTAATATAACCTATCCATCATCCATATAGATAGAATATTTTCTGCTCATGATAAGTTCTGAATATTAGATTGTTATACAATCGAATTATTGAACAATAATTCTTATAAATGGTAATTGACATTTCATTGATATGGTGTTCAAGTATATTAAAAAACATACAAATTATGTCAAACTAGCTATACCCCGCGGTTTCACCCGCGTAAGTAGTTCCCGTTCCATTAAAACATAAATTTATATTCGTGAATTTTTACATTGTTTTGATAGTTATTCTCCTTTTGGGGACGAAGACAAATCCAACAAATTAAAATTAACAAAACAAAATATATATAAATAAGATTCCTATCTCTAGTGCGTACCCTACGCAAGCATCTATGGATACTGGATTGGTTATTTATATTTACCTACCTTTACAATATATCATTTATACAAGTAAAAAGGTAATTGAGAAAAGTATTTAATGTTTTATTTGGTGTATCTAGTATGTACAACTGTTTAAAACAGCTGTACATACTAGTTACAAGAATTATGTACAGACTATGAATATTTAGTGTGATATAGTTATATGTCTAGATGTAGTCATGTACCTATTGTAACTGTATTATATATCTACCGTAATAATAAGCTAATGTTATGTTATGTATGAAATTATTATATAAACATTATATGCAAATATTTGTTTTATTTACACTACAAAAAGTATATTTTAGATATGAAAAGTGGCATGTTGTTTTCTAGCAGATATTTAACTTTACAGAAGAAAATCTTTATATCCTTGAACTAGTTTAGAACCGGTTGAGAAGCAATTTTAAATCAATGTTAGAACTTAGAACTTTGAAATATAGATATGTGTATTCGCTGTTCCTTAGTGTATTTGTTTCTAAGCAGTATATTTCTAAATAGCTCGATGCTCGTCGTGTCACGGTGATCTAAATATAGAACTACCGGTTCGAAAATGAGATACATTGAAGAATCGGTGCCGCGTTGCGCGTTTAGTATAGCAGTATAGTAGATGACTTAATGACCTGTCCAGTGTGTCCTACCACTTGCATAACCAAGGGCCAGTACAATGCCACTGACAATGCTGGCGGCGTGGCTATGAACTGGTCCGGAAAAAAATGCTGTTCATTTTAATTCTTTATTAGTAGTTTTCGTTCCCTGAAAAAAATATATAAGTTATTCGGACTGATAAGAACATAAAAAGTATATATATATATGTAGCTAGGTATATTGGTCCAGCCGATCTCAAATCGCGATTTGTTTTCCAATAAACATTTTATTTTCTATTTGTTAGCTTATCCGCAACTTTCATGTAGAATTTTATGTAACATACACAATTGTTTACTAATGAGACTAGAGAAATAATACATGTCTCTTTGGGTAACTTCCTCAGGTCTGCAAAGCTTTATCGAAATTGGGTCAGCTGTTTTGGAGATTAGCCCTAACAGAAAAAAAGATATACATAATTGCGACATTATTGTCGAAAATTTACACCAATCACGGGATTACAATCAGTAAAACTTATCATTGTGACACCTTCATGACAGAAAATGACCATTTAGACATTTCTCTTCTAACATTTCCATGAAAGTGTAGCAATTAGCACAGGCAATAGTAATAAAAGAGGCAATAGTAGAATATAGTATATAGTATCCAATACTGTATAGCAGTAGATCGTAGTTGTTACCAGTTTCTTATAAAATAGATGGAAATGTGTAAAGATAAAAATAACTTCCTAAGCAGGTTTCGACAATGTAAACATGTTTAAATTAGTGATGATAAGAAATACATTATCATTAACAAATGTATAGATAGTAGGTACTTGCCAACTTTTTCTGTGACGTCGTATTAAAATGAAAAAAATATCTATGTTTAATTTGATGACTCCTCCATAAATGCCTTCTGGCATTAAGTCCGCCTATGTACACTGTGCATGAAGCATTAAATAAATAAATACATAAGTACAAAATATTGAGGTGTAAACAAATAGTTGACAAGCGCAAGATTTAGTTTCAAGGTGACGTAAAATGATATGTGGGTAGGTTATAAATAGGAATGTAGGAGTTTGACATTAGAAGACATTATCTAAGAAATCATGTTGTTTTTTTAGTGGTAGGTTCCATCCATACATCCATCAACGGTAGTAGTTGTTCCTGGAAAACTGGTTAGCTGTCATAACCCTAGCCCACATTAGTGGTACATACTTAACACTTTGACATAACTGTACTTTTATGTAAAAGTATTAAAGTTGATTTTCCAAATTCATTTTAATTGATTGAAGTGTGGTTGACTGTATGTTGCCTAGAGTCCCAGGGAAGAAGCCTACTTTCTGGCTGATCTTGTAGTATACAAATTCAGCCATCATGATAACACGTGCTATCAAAGGAATACGAACCGTCCGGTCCATGGAAATAAGTTACTGATCTCTTTATACAATCGTATGTAGAGCAAAAAATATACGTACCTACCAGTGATACAAATGGTATAGGTAGATACCTATTAGGTACATGAATTATTTAATGATAGACAAAAAACAACGGGTACAAGAGAAGTGATTGCTTCCTAATGCGACCTTGGCTTTGAACTTAAATATTGGTAGAATAAAAAATGTAATGTATAATATTATTTTCTAGCTACTTTGGGATTTATATCACTGTCTCTCTTTGTATCACCTAGAGAATTGTAGCAGTCCGAGTGAGTTAGATGCGAAGGGCTATGTAAAAACTAAACTTTTTGCGATGTTTAGCGGCTACTCGATTTCCTTATGTATGAGTGGTGTAATAAATAATCAATGTGTGTTTGTGTGAACGCACAGTACGCGTCGAGTATGACGCGCCGCGCCGTGACGCAACAACGTCGTCGGCGCCGCAGAACGGGTGCGGCTACTCGCGTTGTTCAGCCGCTCGCCTCTGTGGCCCAATGGATAAGGCATCGGCCTCCTAAGCCGAGGATTGTGGGTTCGAGTCCCACCAGAGGTACAGCTAACAGCCTTTTTGTAGCAATGCCAATTTGTTTAAATGGTTATTTTAATAGAAAAAATCGCAAATAAAACGTGATTTTAAGAAAGTGGTTAATAATTTTATATGGTTTATTGATAATAATATAATTAAAAACTTGCGTTTTATTTAGAAAAACCTAGATAAAACTCAAAACTTTCTACTTTTTTGGGCGGATTTGTAAAATTATATCTTGTTTTTTTCTTAGGTTAGGTAAGTTAGGTACTACACATTACAGTACAGTACATTTTATGTCAATAATTGTGTGTTCTTATCACAAAAATGTTAGTTGATCACCTGTCATTCCAGGATTTCATAACATGAGGTGACACTGGCACGTTTAGCCTGCACATAACATCTGACACAGATAAACCTGGATATAACTATCTGTACACAACATTGGCGTCGATGTGAGTCGTAAGTACCTATTATAAAAGTCCCATATCACAGGGGAAAGCTGTTAGATATGATAACGATACAATTTTATTGATAAGGACCGGTGAGCCATCGATCAGTCGATAGCTTACCGGTCGCAGTCCCTACGTGACTTGCGGTCGCTCTAATCATAATCTAATAATTAAGCTTTGTTGAGAATTTATTGCATTTGCGGTGATTTTGGAGAATCAAAATAAAAAATAAACGTTTTTTTTGTAGTGTAGTGTAGATATATCGTGAACTGTAAGTGTATGATGAGAATGATGGGCGAAGGCGAGATGGCGTACGGAGATTACTACAATTACGACAACAATTGGTCTATCATACCGCCGGATTATGGCGCTGATCTCGGCTACCAAGTGCGACAGCCGCAGATCGAGGAAGACTATAAATACAACTCTTATGCGTGAGTACATGTTTACATATTTTTATTTAGAACTCGAGCAGGAACTTCAAATCGGATGTACCATTTTTTTTTTACGCGCATTTTTGGTCATTTTAATGACACGTCTACCTTTATCGATTGGTTTTTGCAAAAAATATAGTGTTAATAAATTAATAATTAAAATTTAATTTTTTAAAAATAATAATACCTTGTGCACCTACCGTGTTCTTACATAAAGTTTTGAAATACATTACCTACACAATGTCCCTAAGAGTGTATAAGTGCGACAGCTTTGCGTCATGAGCTCATGATTCACTTGAGACTCAGTCAGGATCAAACCTAGTCAGATATTTATGGATATAATAATAAATAAATAAATAACATCCCGCGAGTACCGTAGTTTATATTTTTTGTTGGGGTAGATTAAATTCAATCTACATTTTTTTTAATATTGTTCATAAGTAGCCCAAGTCCATTACAGTTAGAAGAAGGAAAGCGAGGACTCTGCGCAGTGATCATAGCTAAAACAAATATTAAATAAATAATAATAATACGTGAATGAATTCAACTTATTTTTTATTTTTACAAAGTAGGTATGGGCTACATTGTATGAGTGCACGCGATCCCGACAATGTCGTTGAGAAATGTCTTCGGACGAAGTAAAGTAGTGCACTGAAATTGACTACGAGCGCGGTAAAACCTTTTATGTGTTTCAGCATGATATTCTTATTGAAACGAATGTTATTGACGAAATCGTATTAGGAATATTGTATCTGCCTTTCTGTTGGTCTTAAGCATTAGATTTACCATTTATTTTTGTTTTGTTTGAGGATCATTCTATTACATTGTATTTTAGGTACCTATTTACTTTAAATGTAGGTTATATTGTTATCAGTTTCCCATACTTTCGTTTCTTAAACAAATTCAGTCAAAAACCAGATATTTAATTAAAAAGAGTGCAATGAAGAGTTCCCTTGTAACTTTGATGTTATGACAGTAAAGCAGAGATATTGCTATTTATTTTGTTTAGGAGTACGGCTTCTGACTTATTTACAATTTATTATTAATATACATAACAAAAAATAAGTAGGTACAAAGGTACTGCTTATTTATTATGAAATTTCTGCCAGCAGACCTGCGACGGGTAATATTTAAAAAGAGACCCAAGTGACATAATTTAAGGAAGCTTATTGATTGATGGTATTGATTCGATTTAAAATTTGTTCAAATATCATGCATGTTGTTAGTTCGTACCATCGTGAGTAGCAAGTAGCAACGTTACCCGGTGTTACGGTCGATCGGTTCTGGTTTGCGTGCCGCACACTTATAGTCCCGTCGCCGATGAATCGCACTGAGTACCATCGAGCTCGTAATCCACCAGCTGCGAGCTCTCCCATGCCTTCGTGGAGCCCTTAATTGGTTTGGAAACCCTCTTCGCAGGATAGCGTGCCTTCACCCATTTAGGCTCAGTGCGCCTAACCAGATTGCTATAACGAAATATTCGTGAAACCCCATCGACCTACTCTATTCACTCGCAAGGCGTACAAACTTGGATAAAGTAGTTCCTCCGGCAATAAATTCGCTTTAAGTATCATAGGTGCTGAGTGACGTGTTTCCTGCCGTCGTTTGTTTCTTTTCCCACAAAATAATGTAGGTCACGAATGCGGTGTGACGTTTTGTCGTGATTTACGATTATTACTGCGATATGCAAACTTATATGTCCTTAATACCCTTGAACTAACATTTCTCAAGCCACATTTCGCAGTTCATAAAATCATGAGAAAGTTGTTGTGTAATTTGTTGACATTGTGCTTTTTAGTTCAGATAATGACAGTCGGTTAGTTTGGTCATAAGGTAATTTTTTCTCGCAGCGCTCGTCGGTGGCGCGTGGTACGAACGGCGCGACTCCTCAATACGATATTCTACTTTTATACAAATTACATTTCTATCGTGCTTACCATCAACCCCCATTATTTTATCATTAACCAATGCAAATATAAAACGATTTTCTTTTTATTTTTAGTGAGTAATTCACAAGGTTCTTTTGATTTTACGAGCTACGACAAAATCACAATGTTTCGATCTGTGTGTTTAGAGTTCTAAAATATCAAGTTAATAGTGATTTGAAAACGCGCGCATTCAATGGTCGGAGTTGATCAATTATGATTCATTACCCCGCCCTTACAGATTAAGTAGGAGTTAACATATACACCTGGCCAATTCATCCTCATTTGTAATAGCCGTAATAGGACCCTCCGAACAAACAGATTTCCGAAATGCCGACTCTTCGGTTTTTGTGGATTTTTAGGTTGGTATAAAAATTATAAACTTATGTTTGATAGATTTAGGAATATCAAGGCATAGCTATTGGTATATACATGTACGTTTTGCCATACATTATTAATGTCATGTCAAAAGTTCCCATGTCCGTCAAAACAATGGCCAACTGCTTCGTTGTCGTTGTGTATTTATGAAAGGCTCATGTTTCTTTCATTAGAAACTTAAACCGATGATATTTTTAAATTTTTAATACTCGTTAAGTTAAGCTCACTTAAATATTAACCTCTCTCAACAAATTATTAAAAGAAATGCTTAAAATTTAAATTGGCAGGTATAAAAATAATGTATTGTTATTAATTTATACAATTGTTCACATTTGGTGGGAGATTACAATGTGTTTTAGTTGTGCGTAGTGCCTAGTGACCCGTGTAAAGAGGGTACAGTATTGCACCTGCCTCCCGCCCCTCACAAATCTGGCCCTCGCAGCTTACCTCTCGATTATTTAGTATACGTAAAAATAAATCTAAAAATTGTGACTCATCAGTCAAAGTTTAGTAGAGTTTCAAATGGAAAAGTACCATAAAGTAAGGACGAGTATTATTAAAGTTTGAATCATTTCAATTTGTTAGAGTTACTTTAGTTCAATATTTTAAATTACCAACTCGTATATTATTTTTAATTAATATATCGTCAGTTTAAGTAATATTAAAGATAAGTAAAAAAGTGGGTATAAATTTAAAGCTATGATATTTTTGGAAATAAAAAACGTGCAGGTGGAGAAACGTCAGCACATACATGCTATGTAATCATTCTTATTGACAGCCCTATACTGAAATAGGGTTGTCAATTATTCATTGAATTCCTAAGAAACATCTACACTTAGAAAATTTAGATTTTATCATCTTCAGAGAAATTCTTAAATTCTATAAAATTGTAGAGTTCTTTAAAAAATATATAATTAAATTTATAATGATTTTATGAACTATTTTGTAGCTAGACTATAAATTGTTGGTCTCTGTTTTGTAAGATAATATAATTTTACGTGGGTGTTAGGTGGTGATAATTTTCGTCCGGCTTGCCGACTGGCAACTATTCAGAAAATAATTTTAGTTGTACCTATTGTTACTTAATAAATAATTTACGTCTGTATTTATAATTTCTATAGTTTAATACTAGGCGCTACAAAACTCGGGGAAACTAGTTTCTTATTAAGTAGGTACTGACTTTCTTTATTCAAGTTATATTTAAATTTATATCTCTAAAAACTAACTCAAATATTAACGATATTGTATGATTACATTGTTGAAATGACTTTTATTTTTTTAAGATCTTCTGGGCGCTCAACGAAATAAGGCACCATCTCTTGTGTAGGAGTTGTTATTTTGTGGGTGATTAATTGTTCAATAAGAATAAAGAAAACTTTTATAACTTTTACAAGACTTTATAATTATCATACAACTTTAACTATAAATAAAATTAAAAAGCTTCTGATAAAAGTACATATACTGGCACCCCACACAAAGCGATGAGCAAGCGATGGTAACGATAGATTTAAAAACTCATTCTCAATAAGTCAATTAAACATTTCGTGAGCTGCACGCCACTTACGGGTTCGTTTCAATATAAATAATTGCCCTTTGTTATTGCCGTTCTGATGGGGAACGTGGTGAACGCTTTGCCCTTTACTCTATGTTCAACCATGTTTAAATAGAGAAAGTTTGATTTATTTTTTGGGACCTGGTAGAATTTTTATTAGATTTAGCGGATTCAGAAGGCAGGTACTTACTGGAAAATAATAAATTATGTCTTATTAGTATCTATTAGATCTTATTTATAGTTCAGTCTATAAATCTTGCTAGATTTTCTCCCTGTAAGAATGTTGGACGATATGGGACGTTTGAATGCACTTAATGTATTTCTAATTACCTACAGCTAGATTTATTTTTTAAACCTCCAATTGGAAAGTTCTGATTTCCGTTTTAATGAGACTATAAATCGTTTATTAATAATACTTTTTAAAAAATTCGTCTTTAAGAATTTTAGATTTGCATCTCAACGTGATTGCCAAACCATTAAAAAAACGTCTTATTCTTTTATTGTATATTTAAATATTCTTTCGAATACGGTGTCAATAGAATTTTAATCAAAGTATATTTTGCCATAATTTTATTGTTGGAACACTGTAGAGTAAGTAACCACTTAAAATATAATAATTATTTACTTTTTAGCCCACATAATAAGTACTTACACGTAATTAGGTCTGTGGACATATATCGCCCACATTACGAGATGTAACTGAGTTAAACTGAGATCCAAGCTTTAGTGGACGCGACGCCGACGGCAAAGCAATGTTGCGGCAAAAAGGTCGGAACTTGTAGGTGATTACTACCGACGTAGGTATAATGACTACTTTCGGACTTAATTAGGGTTAAATAAAGTTTTTAGTCAAGCATATAAACACATTATTTTAATAAAACAATATAGGTAGAGTCATGAATTCATCATGAATTCATCACCTTTACTCAATATTCATTCAGTAAAGGTATGAATTAATCATTAATTATATAATTATAGAAACTAGTTTTCGCCCCCGGTTCCGCGTGGATGTCGGATGACGAAATAAAAAGTGGACTATTTCCTTTCTTGGAGTTAAAGTTGGATGCAAGCTATTTTTTTTTAAATTGTTCGAGTAATGCCTGAAAGCGTAACGGACAAACATACAGACAAAGTTATTTTCGCATTTATAATATAAGTATATTTCCGCTTATGAAAATCGTTTAGTAATAACAAATTCCAATAAACCTGTATATTATTATTTAGGTTAGTAAAATAGGATATTATCTCTATTATTACCTTTTTTAATTACTTAGACATACCTACCAACTTAAAAGTACTAAAGTTTATAAGCATAGGTAGCTAGTTATGAAGAACTCCAAATATGTATAGGTATATTGTAAGGATAAACTACGTGAGGTTTTGAAGCTACACTATCAACAGAAATATAGAAGTGTAGGTAGGTATACTTATTACTTTATAAGACAAGTAATGTCGCATATAAAAATATCAAGGTTAAGTTCGTAGAATTAAAAGATTGTAAAGGTGGGCCGACTTTAAATAGTCAGCAGATTCATATTCAGTTCATTAATCTTCAAACGATGAGCTTTTGTTTCTGTAATCTTCAGTTGCACACCTGCAAGTCATAAAACCAACTTCTATTGTTTTATTATAATGGACATTAAAATGCGACTATTTGACTGACACAGTAAGCACATTTGGCGTTATTTATAAAATCTTAACGATGATTAGCAGATTCTTATTTCAATTTTTCTATAGAGAATTTGAATTTAGAAGTTTCATAGCAATTGCTAAATAGCGTGGAGATTTGTATAAATACTTATGGCCAATACTTATTTATTTTTTCTTTATACAAAATATTTAGAATAAAATCCTAAAGTTTTTAAAAATACTGCTAATTTGGTAAAGCGCATTTAGGTTCAATGGTGAAATTAATACCGGTAGGTATGTAAGTTGCAGCAGTAAATACCTAACCATTTTTCTTTTAGACATACTTTACCTAATTATTCCTATTTGGATAGGTATACAAACAGGCAATTAATAAATGGTGTTACGATTAATAAACACATAAATACAATATATATTTATCCACAGTGCGGGTCAACGGTAATTATCAACAGTATAAAAAAAAAGCAGTTTTCATGATGGTTATTAATTTGGATCATACTTACATAAAATATAATATAATACCGGCCTTTTAATGTATCACTGCTACTCAATGACCTCTTCCCATATTGAATACATAAAATATAAAATAATTATTTTGCTTCATCATTTTTATAACAGTATTACCTAATTGAACTAAGTATGTAGGTACTTCTTCTTGCCAAAATGTCAATCCCTATAACTCTTTAAGTTCAAAACCGCATAGCTTTCTTAAATAAAGAGCTTAAAAACAAGAAGGCTCTATTGTTTACCACTAATCTCCAATTGCACACCTGCAAGTTGTAAAACGATCTTCTATTGTTTATTACCCGACTGCCAAGGAAGGGTCAAGTTTTTCGTGCGTATCTTGTAAGTATGTATGATTCTATATTGCTGTTTGATTCTTCTCAAAATCCCAAAAGGCCTTAGATAGGTCTTTTGAAAAAAAAAAACCGCGTTCATCTGTAAGTCGTTAATATACTTTTTTACGCATACATCGAGTAATGTTTCAAAATAAAGGGTTTTTATAAATGGATTACAAAAATATATGCTACAATAAATGCTATTAAAACATAAAAATTGTATTTAAACATACAAATAATATGTTTAAATGTATGGCGAGAAAATGAGAAATGCTAAAATATTTTTTTTTATAAAAAACCCTGCTTTCGCAGATATTAATGTTTTTTAGCCGTCGGGTTTTTATGTCTTTTACTAAGCCAACTTATAAAGGTACTAAAAATGTCTTGTTGTCACTAATAATTTGTTAATATAAGTGGTATTCCACCACCACCATTACAACCACTACTAATTTATGAGTACTTAGGTAGGTACCTACTTGATTTTCGACATATACCTATTGACCGAGATTACTTGTAACGCAAAAATGAATTACCGAATTAGAATTTTATACCGATATTCTTAATATTCATAGATTTATTGTGCATCTAATCATAGTTTATCTAAAGATAGAAACGACTTTTATGTATCTACTACACGCAATAGAAAAAGGTCTACACGCTGACAAGTCAATACCGGTATCTAAAACAAATGAAAATCACAAACTCAACATAGAGCATAGGTAATTCCAATTGAAACATCTGTTCGTAAAGATTTTTGAAGTGACTTAAATAATAACCTTTTATAATGAACGAAGCATCGAAAACAATAGTTGGTGCACACGTGCAAGTCGTAAACTGATAACTGTAGCATTCGAAGCTACCTGTTCGTAGAAGTACTCATTGTTTAGCAAGTTTCTTTTCTCTAAGCACTTCAACATGTGCAAGAGATCACGGCTAGATCCCGACTGCCTAATTATAAAGAAGGTTTTTAAAATGGATCTGTTTTGTATTATTTAGAACGACTACGAAAGGTAGGTGGTATTTTTTCAAAGTTAAATATGCGTTGTAAAACTATATACTACTACCGACTATTTAGTTGCAAGAACTGATGTTTCTTTTGCCAAAGATTGCATATCAGATTTAAAAAAAAAATGTATGGTTGTAAAAAAAGTAAGTGTTATAAAAGATTAAAGGTAAATAAAGATGTATTTTCAAAAATAGATCTACGAAATCCCTAAACTACTATGAACTGCTATTGACAGCAAAAAATCGTTTCAAATATTTGGTTAACACAGGCTTACACAGGGTTTATTAAAACACTCTAAATGAAAATCGTTATCCGGGCATTTGGAGCGGCGTCCATAACGAACCCGGCCTCAACAATGGGCTTAATGCTCGCACTCATTACAAAAAGCGACATAACATAACGCGCTACGTCGAAAGCTCCTCTATTCAAAGTGTATACTCCAGTTTTTTTTTGTTGGGAAGGCTTCGGCCGCGTTGCTATTGGTGGGAGAAAGTCCCGCCCAATCGGCGGTGCGCTGCGATTGGCGGAGGTCAGTGGAGCACCCTCAAAGCTAGTCCGGAGCTGAGTAGGCTGTCGAGGTACGAGGGCGGCGCGGGGTGTTCTTCACCCCGAGCACCACTCGAGGGTTGTTTAGTGCGGACGCGGCGTCGCGAGGCGCAGCACGTGTTGTCGTGAGTGTGTCTATAGCCGTCAAGATTATCCCGAAGGCGAGTTCTCCCGGTCGGGAGATGAAGTGCGAGGAGGGCGAGAGCGCGCGGTCGCCGCCGCCGCTGCTGCCGCCAGCGTCGCTGCTGGCCTGGAGCCCTATCCTGCTGCCGCCGTGGGGCCCGGCCTTCCTGCCGGCGCTCTACCCGGCGGCTTTCCGCTCCGCGTTTCCTGGGTGAGACTCGGAATATAGTGAATCAAAAGTGATCCAGTGATTTAAATTGCGTCCATTACCTTCATCGGTGATTAGTAAAATATTGAACTTGTTATACCTATCGTTTTAGGAAATCAATGCGTAGTATAAACGAAGTTGTTTTTGGCCCTTTATTTTTCCGCTAACTCCTTCTAAACCACTAAACGGATTTCGATACGTTTTTCACAAACAAAAAGAGCGTTTAATGTTCTTTTTGTGCAATTTTTTTACAATATAACGTAAATAAATAGCAATTGTGCGAAATCGGGGCGGGTCGCTAGTCTAATATACAAAAATTGATTTTCAACGAATCTGAATCTGTATAGGTATAATATTATTGTAGTTGATTTATCCGACAGCATCCTTGGGGGAATAAAATAGTGTCATCATTAGTTAGGCACTTGGCAGGTATTCAATTGTGCGTTTCAATCAAATACGACATGTCTAATCCTCATCCTGTAGGATCGTGTGAGTGCGATACTCCGCACTGGCTGTGCTTGTTAATAGTGTTGTTTACAACCTGCCGGCTGTTGTATCCCGTCCTTTGAGGCGTCACGTTCGGGACGCGGGAACCTCACAGCTACACAAACTGATTGACACCGCCGAAGAACTTGTTACATGTTAAGAAAACCTTCTATTATTAGGGTCACGTATTCTCGAGAGCCGCTCTTTAACAATAATGGGTGAATTGGTGGAATTTCAAATGTTTTCTTTCAATTATATGGCTCAAGCGTGTTTGTCACTTCTTGATGACGTGAGTTTTAAAGTAAGTTTGAAGGAAAAGTATGGGTGCGAGGACCATGTTTAGAAATTTTATTACTGCCTTTTTTACATGATAATATAACTTATATTTTTTGTAGAGTCGTCAGCGTGAGATTATTTTATGTAGGGTTAGGTGTTTGATTGTATTTCTCTCAATATTACTCTTGATAAACATTGTTTTAGTTGCTATATTATATTATATTCTTTATTGTACACTAGTTATAAAGATACAGCATTTTAAGATATACAGTATTGTACCTTAGTACAATGGCGGTCTTATCGACATTATTTTGTTCTTATTAAAAATATTCTTAAGTAAATGTCACTAAATAATATATTTATCATAGTTATTTATATATGTATTTAAAACCTAAATGTTACTGTAATACTATTAATTAATGTATTCAATTCAGGTACATAAAAGCCGCGCGTTTAAATCTTTCATTCATGCGTAACTTGCGTAACGGTATACGCGTTACAAATTCAATAATTATTTTAGTATTTACCTACTTAAAAATATATATTATAGGTAGATTTAATACCTATTAAAATAAAAGTCACTTAATCACTAGGACATCTAAAGATCCTTCTATATATCTGATTTGACCTGAACGAGATAGACCAACATCTAACCAACATTTCTCTTTGTTACAGACTACTTGACAGCATGAAGATGCCCCAACGGCCTGGCTTCCAGATATCTGACATCCTAGGTCTCAACGAGGGTAAAGGGCTGGAGTCAGCGCCTTCACAAGGCGCGCTCGGCGGCTGTTCTCTAGAACTGCCTCCGTATGCCCCTCCTCATCACCCATACTCCCATGAGCTGCTGAGACACCACCAGCCCTGGTTGTCGCTTGAACATCATGATGTACATAATAACTGTAAGTATTGTATACTTGTTATTGAGGTCTTAGCACGAATGCTATAGATCAAAGTATTCGTGGCTTTGAGTAAACATAAGCAAGCATAGAGTGCGCGCAGCGTTATTAGCCCGATCGTAAGCATATTTTTAGCTGTAAGTACTAAGCTCGTTTACTACTTAATTTAAGTGTTTTTTCCGTGTGACGACAGACGTTTATGCGAAAATATCGATGGTTCCGATAATATTAGGGCAATACATATTAGGATTTGAGATAATATTAATAAAACGGCGCGGTCTATTTTGACACTTATTTTACGAAAACACTTGTTCATACTAGTGCTCACATTTCATACTCTGTTTGGCGCACTCTATAGTTTACTTATTTATACTCTCAAGATTCGTGCCGTTATCGTGACAATAAGTATAGATCGCCAGTCGCAAAATATATATCGTGACGTTAGCAATACGAGTAGGTATATTTTCAATAGCGTTCGTGCCTATAACATGTCCTAAAAGAACTCTTTGCTTTTGTCTTCTTTGTAAAAATAATAAATTTGCACATCTGGGGTCGTTCATACAAAATGTAAAAAAACCTAACACCATGTTATGACTAAAAGAAATGTCTTTAGTTTCCTTTTAAAATGTTTTAAATATTCTCAAGTTTAAAAGGTACAAATATCCGTAATATTGACATTATATCTAGTTATTAAAACTATTATGATATAATTACTGTTTTAACATACATGTATGTTCAAAAGAAAAGGGTTATTTTTCGTAAGTTGGTTCTTAAGTATATATTTTAATTAGAATAAAAATTAAATTCCAAAAAAAGATAGAAAATTCCACAAAATAATTTTCAATTAAAGAGCTTTTGAGTACAATCATATACACAAGTAAACACCATTCAAAGTTGATTTGTCTAATGAAGAGTATTTAACTGCGATGCTTCATTCAAGTTATTAGCTTTTCACGAGTGAGTACGGCAATAAACACTACGGGCTCAATTAAGTGGCGCTCACACTATTGAGACTAACAATCTGCTTGTGATTACTTAACGCCTACTTGTTTGATATTATATCATTTAAAATTGAATACGTTTATCAAAACTGTTCAAAAAACTCGCATTGCATAGTCGAGCGAAAATTATAAGCCAAAAGATAATACTGACTTTTGAGATTTGCCTTCATCGTCACAACAACAACTACGTCAATCTTCATTATTAGATTTTATTAGCTTAGGAGAAATAAATTTCACTTAAAATGGGTTGAATATAGTACGCTGAACGATACAGTGCTCGGTAAAATTCATAGGCGAGTTCTATAATTAGATAGTACTTAGCGGAAAAATTCTGTCTTCCCTTGAAGTGATTTTTTTTTATCATGTCTTTATATTTACCCGATCATACAATTTTACAATATCGACTATTGTTTTTAATTTTATAATTAAAAAAACGAAAGAGTGAAACCTCATGAATGGTCGTTATGCGAAGTCGTTTCAAACGTATTTAAAGGCCAATGGTCGATTTATACAATTAAAATGAGTTCAAATTTTTCCTTTCTTATGTAAGCATCATCATCGTAGATAACTTGTAGAAACGATTATTTTATCTCGCAAACTCTAAGACTGTAATCATTGATATACGTTTTCAAACGATAAATAATAAGTAGGAACGATGCAATAAATACATAGGTAGTATAGTCCTTATGGTATGTCTTATTTTTAATATAAACACAATGGCCGCACTAAACACCGCATCGGCAAAATTCACTGACCTTTTATTTATTTATTTATTTCGGGAAAACAAACAGATACACATTATGTCTTAATAATAAATATTATAGATACTAATATATAAATGTGTAAATCACAACGTTATCCACATCTTAATTATAAAAATATATTAATTTGAAACTAGCTTAAACGAGTAAATCTTATATTTTAAAAAATATACACTTTTTCTGCACTCGATTGGGTAATATTTGTCAATTGTTATATTAAATACAGTTCGTAATTTTTTTTTTAGCGCGTGAGGTAAAAAGTCGTTTCCGAAGACGTTTATCTAAAGATAAATGATAACAAGTGACGATCAAATCTTCACATCTTACGAACGTGATGAGTTGTCACGCTGTTGATATCTTAAAAATGTATTATTATTCTTAAATATTTTAGTAACGGTAACCATCTCTGATCACAATATGAAACTGTAACATTGTCATAGAACTAAATGGATCTTCCTACATTACTTCATGTACAATACTTGTAATGGTGCAGGTACGATAAAGAAAATTCTATGTAAAAAAAAGTGGAGTGAGTTTAAAGTTTCGTCTTTGTCAATTATATAATTTGGTCTTTCCGTCGCTTGTCTATTCTAAATCAACTCAGATTGCCACAATTACCTATATAACACCCTTAAATATACAGATACAGTAAATCATTAAGTTATGTAAAACAAATTGGCAAATATAAATCTCAATAAGTCATTACACATATAAAAGTGCGATATCTGTGGAAGTACATTATGTATTATGTCAATTGTAGAGTACACTCCAAAAAGTGTTCCTACATACACTTAGGCCTACCTATACCTATCGGCGGCATTTATCTCAAAATTTGTCATCTTTGAATTATCATACACAAATAAGTTGACCCACTCGAAAGTAATGTGTATTCGGTAGCTGTTGGAGAGGCGGAGATTATTTTTTGAAATGCTCCTCCATTCAAGTGCCTTCACCCGCTAATCTAGTGTTGTCATTAATTATTTTTATCGCTTATCTAACACTTTCGGCGCTCATTCTACACGTACTCGTGCATTCGATTGCTTGTATTACATCAATTCTATCTGGCGTTGATTGATTGGGTGTTTGAGAAGGCGTTAAATGCATGCTCATTACGAATACTGAAATATACATTGAAGTGGATCTAGCGGTGGCGAAGTTGGGTGTTTAATGAATGTACCACTTGAAACAGGATGTTTAATCGCATTAATTCGTTTGTTTATATGTCATTGTTGGCATCATTCAGTTAAATTTTAAATCTTGACGTTGTGTAGCAATTGCTCAGCAGGTTTTTAATTTAATTTCTATAAAAATTGAAATATGAATCTCCTAAGCAGTCGCTAAATACCGTCAAGATTTTTATAAATTAGGCCCCTAATATTAGACACTTAATTCAACATGTTTGTCACTAATATTCTATTCATATCTTAAAAACATTTATCCACTTCTAGTTAGCATAGCATATGAAGTAAATGAATAAACATAACAGTATGACGCTGTCTTTGAGTATTCACTATTCCAAAATGTGATTACTGCAACGATCCCACAGTTTCCCAATATGGCAATGAATTCCAAAATAAATAAAATCTTATGAGTCTTAAATGGGGTTGTGTATAGTTCACGCCCTAAGGGTAATTTGGGGTAACTTCTGTGATTGTTTGACGCGAGGGGTGCGATGTGGAACGAATTTGTCACCAATAGATGTACGTGAGCCATGGACCAGCTGTCGAATATCAATTACACCCTGTTTGCGGCTGTTAGGGATGATATTTGTTCATTATTTGATGACAGTTATAGTTTTATTGTTCTGCATTTTTTACTGTCTATTGAGTTTTTTATGTCGTTATGGAGAATTTGTATCGATGATCATCGTGATTTATGTCCAAGTGCTTTTGATTGCGATGTAATTGTATGAGAATGAGCTCCTTTATAGTTTGTCTTATTCATTAGTGAATATTGCTCTAGAGTAGTCTAGTAGTAGTCATTTAGTTCTAAAACAATGTTACTACTTTTGGCAAGAAATCCTTCACTGATGTTATTACTATGTCACAAAGAGAAAAGAACCCAATAAGTAAAGAGATAAAGAAGATCCGTGACTCGATACTTTTATTAAATTTCCTGGTTGCGCTTATGAAGGTAAGCTGGACGATCGTTGAACAAAAGCTGGCAGCTGCCGGGGGGTGGGAGTGGCGCCCGTCACCTCATCCCCTCCTTCCCCTTTCGCCTCCTCCCCTGCCTACAGTCGTCCACCACGCCCAGCCGCGCTCCCGCCCGTATTATCATATCCGTGTGAAACAACTGAATGTTTGAGGGGTGAATAAGGAACAATGTAATATGTGCCGTGATATTTTCACGTCCCATTATTTTTTGGAACAAGGCATCAACTTAGTTAAAGTTAAATAGAGCGTAACCCTCACGGAGATTAAGTGGAGATTTAGCAGTGAGTGTTTGGTACAAGCTTGTCACAGTTTTGTTTTGGGGTTTTATTGTTATTCGTTCCTTATTAGGATTGTATATGTATAGGCCAGTAATATTTTGTTGTAATTTAGTATTAAAATAATATGTACATTTTTTAAGTAGGTTTATTGATTTTTGTAGACTAACGAATTGTTTCTTTTGTCCTAGGTGTGATTGGGCAGCAAGCTAGCCCCGACAGTACTTCTCGCGCCTCCGAGTTGTCTTACGTGGGTCCATCAGCCGGGTCTCCTCCGCTGCCCGATCCCCGCAACGACCACGATCATGACCACGATCCCGACGACCACGACATCGAACACGACGACGACCACGACCACGAACCGACCGTGAACCCCAACTCCGATCCCAGCCTCGCACACAAGAAACGTAAGCGACGAGTCCTCTTCTCAAAAGCTCAGACATACGAACTGGAACGAAGGTTCCGCCAGCAAAGGTACTTGTCCGCCCCCGAGCGCGAACATCTGGCTAGCTTGATAAGGCTGACGCCGACGCAAGTGAAGATCTGGTTCCAGAACCACAGGTACAAGACTAAGAGAGCGGTTCAGGAGAAGGGTGCGCATGATTTGAACGTTGGTGGATTGAACTCGCCGCGGCGCGTGGCTGTGCCTGTATTAGTGAAGGATGGAAGGCCCTGTGTGGGCAAGCCTGACGGTCTACCTCCGCTGGGCATGTCCCTACCTCCGTACCACCAGTCCATGCACCACCAGCCGCCTGTGGCCGGCCATGCGCCCCAGTCAGGAGGCTGTTGGTGGTGAAAACACAGATAAAGAGTTTAAGTGATTTACTAGTCCACATGTCGCAGTATTTGCAAAGTGCGGGTTAATCTTTGTATGTCTATAATTTTTTCATTTTTGTTTGGTTTTGATGCGGATGAATATAGATCAGATACATTATCATTAACTGACAATACTGGATCGTCCATTGATTATACTGCATTTTGTAAGACTGCGACTTAAAAATTATGAGCGAACGTTTCTTAGTTTTCGTTATAAAATTGTTAAAAGTATTGTTCAAAATCAAATAGCAACTCGAATACATTCAAGTACCTAATCGTACTTAAATTGGAAATTGTATGGTATCTGGAGTTCCTAATTATTTGTAATAAGTATAAATATGTCCTACATTAATGAGTCTAGCGAAATTCTCTTTAAATAAGAGCGTTGCCATAGTTAGCGCTCACTTAGTGATCAAAACATTCCATTTTGTGTGGGATTTGTATATTTGTGTAAAAACCTGCGTCACTAGCTAAGTAAAATTATGAGAAATGACCAGATTTTATCAGAATGCAATATCTAGATGTAAGTTTCAGTATTATAAAAGTCGAATACGCCTAGTTAATAGTTATTTATGTATATTTCAAATAAAGTTTTATATTAATATACGTGCGCGTATAACTTAGGTAATAAACGTAAATGTATATGTATGTAAATGTATATTGTGTACATAAATGTGTGATTAGTTACCGAGAATATAAGGTATTCTCGATTTTATCGTATAGCCATAGCCTAGTTAACCAACATTCATAAATAATAGATGTTATGTAAAGTTAGTAGAAAATAGTACTTAATAATACATTTTCAGTAAGTACATTTAAAACCATCTTATTATATCTTTATTCACGTTCATACAGTTGTAACAGTTGTTCCTCCCATCATAAGATAAGACGATAAATATTATGCAAGATTGTAAAAATGTGTTACATATAAATTATTATCAGAATATTAAAATGATTGAACATATTTTCTTCTGTTTTTTTCCTTTTACAGTATCCCAGTGTCAAATCAAAATATTTTTATTTCAAGTACGCTTTTTAGGCGCTTTCATTACGTTAAATGACTCTAGATACGCGGTTCCAAAATGTCGCGCTTATTTAGAAGAAGCGGTAAGAAACTCCATAGGTACTCTTTTAAAAATAATAATTTATACTATAAAAAAAGTGTCTAATATACGTCATTAAATAAACTTGAACAAGATTCTTACGATAAGGCCTATTGTAGCGATTGAATTGAGAATGGATTATTTTTGTAATTTAAATTTGAGATAGAAGACAAGCTTTAATAACCCAATTACCTAATGCTTTGCATCATTTAAAAGTCATGAATGCTCGGATAGCCGAGTGATTAAGGTCTCCACACCAATTACCACAGTGCACGACGTGCTGCGGGTTCGATCCCCGCATGGGACAAACATTTGTCTGATCTACAAATGCTTGTTCCAAGTGCATGTGAATTGAATGTTTGTAAAACCCCCCGCGACACAAGGATTAAATTCCTTAGTGCGGGAGTCATTTTAACTAAAAAGAAAAAGAAGTCATATTAGAGACTTCATTTCATCTAAATGTGTACGATTTATTTTATGGGATAGCCGACAGAATTGCGGCCCGTTTACATGATTGTAAATGAGTAACTTTGCTCATGAACATTATTTCCAAAACTAAGTTTTGGTAAGACAACTGCCAGAAGCAAATACTATACTACTTTGTATATGTGTTGCTGGCCTTAAAATGAGTTTTCGCCTCCGGATGCCCTACGAAAGCGGCGCTACTTAAAGGGGTCTTACTTTACCGGGCATAAATATATAATTTCTTAGAACAAGTAATCCAACTATCTGTTATTTACAAATCGAAATTTCCCTACAAAAGAAAAAGAAGTTAATTTAAAAGATATTTCCTAATTGATTCTATTGATTTCGTACTGTTTGTTTTTTAAAAGACAATGCAGTTTGTGGAGTATTGTAGGTACTATATTAGTTAGCAAAAGTTCAGGTAGAACAATGATTTCCTAAAGAAAGAGAAAACACTTACATTCTCCTTTTATTTTTAGAGGATATTTATTTGTTTGCCCTGTAAATAACATATCTATTGAGACATCTTCGGTAGTTTTACAAGTGTGCATGTAGGCGTAAAACAAAACAAGCGAACGATGGTCGATTAGATCAATAGAGCATGTTTAACTGTTCACATATTTGCAAGCAAAAACATCCTCTATGTTTCAATAAAATAATCCAAGCTACGGGCAAATAGTACCTACCTACGACCGACACAAGTCGGTGTGTGACCGATCATTGTTTACTGTTTCAATATTTACCAGTCCGGGCATTTATCTAATCGCGAGCTGCCAACCGCGATAGCTTGCGACCCGATTACTGAATACCTGTGGCTGTAGTGTTTTCTTTACACCAGTTCTATTTATTTCTATTCATGTTCTAGTTAACGTTGCTGCAGTTATACGTATGCCTCTTTGAGAGTCATCTGAATAGTCAGACAACACTCAATGAACAACGCCGCTTAAAAATCTCAAACTGACTTTCTGTTACTTTGAATTGAGAAGTTAGTGACAGATAAGCTTTTAAGGACATCTTAAAGTTAAGATTCATGTAAGTATAGGGTTAAATAGAAGGGAAAGCATCATATATGTTCCAAAACATCTCAAAAGTTATTTACATACGTTAACAAAAACTGCTGTGATAGTTGTTGTTGAGGAGCAAAAAGCGTTATATTATGGTGCTTTGTATGGTATTTGATAGTACCGATTACTTACGTATTACAAGCATTTGCCTGCAATTCGGACCGTGTCAGAAAAAGTAGCTGTATTTTCTTGGGACTCAAGCTTGCTCCATGCCAAGTTTCATCAATATCAGTTCAGCGGTTTACCTGTGAAAGCGTAACAGACAGAAAATTCTACAATATAGTATGTGTTTCTTGCAAAAATACAGCGTACCTGTGTAAAGTACTTCTGAAATTATTAACCCGACCTACCGTATATTCCCAGGTTAGTGCTCTATTTAATTTCAGATAAGATAGATTAGCGTTTGGCCGCAAGTGACCTTAAATGATAATTCTTTTCAAAGAATAATTTCAAAATGTTATTACAATTTATCAAATATTTGCATATATGTATGTATAATATGCCCAATTTTCAGTTAATTTTAATATCATTATTTGTTGGAAAATTCATAAAAAAGTCTTTTTGCTTAGCAAAATTAATATGCAGTCGCCGATTTAATTTCAATTATCTTCGGGATACTGTTTTTGTAATGATTTATGTATTTAAAAAAATAAATTTAGTTGTCATAAAAAACATAAAAATAAAGCAATATAACATTTAATAACTTTGGAAATTACAAATTACTGTTTGTGATTTTTTTATTTAATCAGCATTCATTTATTTTATATATCTACTTCAAGATTTCTGACGTGTATTAGAATTAATCTAACTTTGCCATGTATTAGAGAAATCGAAAACCGATGTAGAGGTGTAATAAAGGCGTGATTTTAAATGTGTGAATGCCCTCCATCTCACATCACTGAGAATGTATCCATCTATAGTATTGATCGAAAACATTTAACAAAGAAGTGTAGCCGTTTATTAAATAAATAATAACAAAATACAATGGACTAAAGTCGTCGGTAGCTCAACAATGGCAAACAAACTGAGAATTATTTTCAATAAATTCTTGAAACGCCTTCAATTCTGTCGCAGTGAAAGGGCCCAATAGAAGCGAACTTTAAGCCGATTAGTTTAATACAAACATGAAGAAATACAGCCTTTCGGGTGCCGAACTGACAGATTGTCAGTTTGTTTTTATAAACGGTTCGTGTGGGCCAATAGTTGGGATTGTAATATGTAATTGAAATAGCAACATACTTACCAAAGATCATTTGGATTTATTTAATTGCACAGCGACTTATTAGAGGCTTTTGTTATTTGATACCATAGAGTCACATGTTTTAAAGTTAGAATTGATTAGAGACGGAAACTATACAAATTCAACTTTTGCTATGCTACTTTGATAATAAAGCTCCTGCTTTATCTATACTAATATATAAAGCTGAAGAGTTTGTTTGTTTGAACGTACTAATCTCAGAAACTACAGGTTCGTTTTAAAAAATTCTTTCATTGTTGGATATCCCATTTATTGAGGAAGGCTATAAACTATATAACATTACGCTGCGACAAAAGGAGCGGAGGATAAATGAAAAATGTTGCAAAAATGAAAAACCTTTAAACTAAAATACGCGGACAAAGTCTCGGGGGACAGCTAGTTAAATATAAGGTAAGTCTTGTGATTTCATAATGGTTTTTGGGTAAAATATATCTATTAAATATAAAATATGTATAATAAGTATATCCTACTCATAGTAGGTAGGTTTTGTGAAAGGCAAGAGCTTTTCACGCTTTTATTTTATGACAAAGTTCAACCAGACATTGAATTAGTGCCTAATATTAAATCTAAAGTATTTCTATGTGTGTTGTATGATTTATTTTTTTAGGTACCTACATTTATGTATACAAAAACAAAAATTGGAATCAGATATCCGATTAGATAGCCGTGTACAAACTGCTTATTTCAAAAAGAACATGATTAGTAGTATTTAACAGTATTTGTATAATAACTATCGTGAGGAGTGTTCATAATTATTTAAAACAAAACGGTTTACTCACGTATATTCTCGGGATCGCCCGACTAGTTTCAGACTCAATAGGAGTCCCTAATCATGAGCTGACGCGGCGGCGGTGGTGTCGCGAGTCGAACTCGAGGGCGATCCCGAGAATATACGTGAGTAAACCGTTTTGTTTTAAATAATTATTTAACAGTAGTTAACAGTGTGTAAGGGTGTAACATACAAGATGTTTGTAGCAAAATTAGAATGAAACTTCTAAATTTATCGGGAAAGCCCTCTGTATTAACTTATCTTTATCCCATTCATTGGCACATTTGTAAGCATGATATGACCTAATAAGTGCTTCATATTTATGACTTGGCGCATTATAGCCGCTTGGACAAAACATTCCCAAAACCAGAACTCAGTTCTTTCAAAATTGCATTTTTTTCACTGTTAATAGAAAACATTTTCCTTTAACAATCATCCATGGTGATAGTGGATGGTTTGTTCCGAGTGACTGCGGGGTGTATTGATTTTGTAAATGTCGTTTGTTGGACTTTTGTCCTTACATATGGAGGGTTAAGGTATGTTTTTCATTGTCTGTTTATATCCGAAACAGCAATATGAAATACAATATTGTTGGTGTAAGCGTAATATCGTTATGATGGACGAGCGGGTGCGACGGTCAGCGTGCAGCCGACTTGAAACAGATAACGTAACCACATCAGCTATGCACCTGGTTTGGGTGAGAACTCTGGTAAGCTGCTCCTACATTTTGGGAAAATTACTTATGAAAAAGAGCAATTTTTACGTTTATATACGTATGTTTCATAATAACTTTGTTTTTTTATTAAATATACCATACCACCGTAATGATGAATGTACCTATTTAATTATGTTTCAGGAATATGCCAAAATGGTTCTTAAAGTAATTTTTATGTACCTAGTGCAAATCAGGCTTGCAAAGCAAACACTTAATTAATTTAGTTGTGTGAATAGCAATCGGTTTTACAAGCTACCCTAACATTGTTTCAATAAAACTAAAATTAATATTCGCCACGAAAATCCAAATTCACCCTTGTCACGTGTTCGGCAAGTTATTTCAACAAAATATACTTCCTAATCTGATCTGATAGTAAATCAAAGTCATCAAATATGTTAGTAGGATCTGAAGAACATCGTTAGAGCTTAGCCGACACGCGCTGGAGCCATTTTGCGGCTAACCCGGAGCCGCGCACCCTCGCGACCCGACTCGATTTATTGCCATTCTCTAATAAACACGTTATGTTGTATACCTAACGAATATTAATAACTGACTTCCTGGAGCGCCCGATGATTTTCATTTTTGTTATTGCCTGTCGTCACGTCGTTACGGCTTTTATATGGATTAACCACATTTTCCAATATCAGTATTTTAAGCACAATGTAGTCTCAAGTTGTTTTAAACTTTTAGCTACCTAGTTTGTTTTAATATTTTCATAAAGCCTTCGTGAATTCACTGTAAAAGCCGTAGTTTTTTGTTAAACCTGTTTTATGGACCAAGGTATGTTTTGTAGCGTAATAATTCTCTTGGTATCCACAGTTCGCACAAAAATGTTTTAGTTTTCCTATATGTATCGCAACAGCCATTTTTCACGTGCCAGCAACAACGCACAGACATAAAGGTTTACGACAGGCCGTCATATTTATGGCGCGGGTATTGTGATATATTTTTTGTTGTGCGCATTAGGTTTTATCTGACTTTCCGCTAAATCAAGTAGCTACTGGCCGGTGTCAGGAAATACCCTCGCATATATCATCCTCGGCGGATGCGAGCGTTTTGGGGTTACGTCTCGATTCCGCAGGGCGAGCCGCTGTAATCATTTGTCTTATTGATTGGACTAAAGTTCAATTTTCTTATTTGCTGAGAATGTATTAATTTATTAGAGTACAAAATGTTGTATTAATTTTTTTTTACCACTTTACTCTTTTTGTTGTTTCTGTTGAAAGTTTATCTGATAGGCTAGTCATTTACGAACCGTTCAATGTTATTTTATAATAAATTCAACAAAGTCCTTATTACAAATCTGGCTATAAATTCTAAACTCATGTCACTGTGAAAACGGCCATCCTCATATCAATACAATGTCACCACATGCTAAAAAAAGTTCCATCTCAACAATTTGTTAACTGTAGATGTTTGTACTTTTTTGAATGGGATGCGAGTAGTCTGTGACGTCGATCGCCGCGGTGATCGCCCTCGACAAACTAGATGCTTCGATTAAGACGTATCGCGCCCTTTTTTCTGTAAAAAAGGGAAAATGAATAGTGCGGGGCGGAAATATTACGAAGTAACGGCATTTCCGCACAATAAATCGGCGTCCAATCAAAGGAAACTCTGCACTGCGACCCGCCGTATATCTTTGTTAATGCTACACTTTATTTTATTGGGCTTTTTATCGGCTGTATTGTTGTCATACATTTAGCCTAATTGATAACTATTCGTAGTATTCGGTATTTTCGGTTCATTCTTCAAACTTGACAATATTTATTGGGTTTCAAGATGTACCTATCCTTTTAACAGTGTGATAATGAACGGATTATAACCGATTTAAGTTTTTAAACTGAATTTTAATAGATTGCACTGGAAACGAACAGACTTTTTGGATAAATACAAATGCTTTAAATCTAACAGCGGGTGTTTTTATGACCTGCTGACAAATATGTCTAAGCACTTAATAAAACATAATTTTGATCTACTGTAATAAATATATATGTACTTACATGAAGTCACAACCCTAGAAAGCTACATATATGATGTAAATATAAATCATACGCGTGTCAAAGTAAGTCTACCGTACAAATAGAGGTGGTCTGTTACCTGTCGTTATCTGGCCTGGGGGAGGCTAAATCAGAAAATCGATATACGAAGCGAACGCTGCGTTTATTACATGTCGCAGCTCGCGCCCGTCCAATTTAAAAGTTTCCACTATTGTCTTTACCGACTTTGTTAAACTATATCTTACTTTTAAAGAAATTGCCGTGTCTTATTTTGGTTAAAAACTATTTGAAAATTTGTAAATTGAGGATAAACTCATTAAAGTAGTGGACTCTATAACTTTGATTACATTTAACATACAGTAACACAGTTTCAGATGGCTGAAACTTCTAGTTATTTCCATGGTCTTAGATAAGATTATAAAATAGCCATAGCACTTGCAATCCAACTGCCTATAATATGAGTCACAATAACTACAACTCGAATAATTGATTACACATACATTTAAAAAAGAACCATCAATGAAATTTATATTTTACTAGCTGTCCCCCGCGACTTTGTTCGCGTGTTTTAGTTTCAACGGTTTTTCATTTTTGCAACATTTTTCATTTATGCTCCGCTCCTATTGGTCGTAGCGTGATGTTATATAGGTAGCCTACAGCCTTCCTCAATAAACGGACTATACAATACAAAAAGAATTTTTCAATTCGAACCAGTAGTTCCTGAGATTAGCGCGTTCAAACAAACAAACAAACAAACTCTTCAGCTTTATAATATTAAATAGTATAGATTTACTAATGCCGGAGAAATCGAGAAGCAATCATACAAAAAAATAAATAAACAAATCCGTCGAATTGAGAACCTCCTCCTTTTGTAATCGGTTAATAAGTAATATTTCTTAGTCATGTTAAACTATATGGCGCACGAGTCAGGAAGTACGAAATTGAAATGTCAATATGGCGTCGTATCCGGTAGCAGCCACAATAACCACCCTGCTGTTTGTTGTGAATGAGCTGTCAAACGTTACCAATTAATTACTCAAAGATTTGTTAGTGGTAACCAAAAACCACCAATTGAAGGCCACCTAAGTGGACACACGCGTTGAAGCAAAAACGCGCAGCTGAACGACTCAATTTAGGAAACGTCGATATGAATTGTCTTCACAATGGTTTATACCACACACTGAAAATGAAAGATTTATGTAGGGTTAAATATATCAATTGGGTCAAACTTTGTATATGGGATACATAAAGGAATGAACGATTCATTGGTCAGCATACCAATGGTTATTGCAAGACAATACAAAGCTTTTGCTCTTCCGAAATTACTGGCGTGTTAGTTAGGGTACATCTTATAAAACCACAAGCAATATTAATCAATTAAAGAACATTTATTAAATCATCGTTTAGTTAAGACAAGCGCTGAGAATTTTCCAACCTACATTGTGCTGGTTATCCCATAAAGAGTATTTAACAAGTGCGTCATTGAAACTGAACATTAATCTGTACGTCTTTCGACCACCACGTCGCCATGAGTCAGCGACTGGCTAATGGTCACTCGGTCTGTTGGCACATGATTAATTATCCTTATCGAACACCCGATCCCAGCTGATGGCTCAATGATGAGCTGGTTAGGGAGTCTAATAAGTAAGGTGTGGATGCGGCACTACCATCACGTAAAATTCAGTGCTTTTAGGAAAGGCAGTTTAATGAATGTTTTTTTTTTCCAAAATAATAACATTTTAATTTATTTTTAAAATGTTGATTATTTATCTGCTTAGTTCTAACAAGGAGGTTTCTTATGAAGAAGATCTTTGTCAAATGAAATAAATTGTGCATGTACTGCCAGCTATTTATAACTTTTGGTAAAATATTGTATAGGTGCGTAAACATTTCGCGCCATTCTTTATCAAAGCACGCCAGTTTTTTAAGATCACCTAATTGATTAGGTCGTGGTGGCCAAGTGGTTTAGTGAATGGATTCGTGTGCACAATGTTGCAGGTTCGAACCCATTACGGGAATGTACTTTCTTAATTAATCTAAGACATCATTGACAATCGGTGAAGGATAACATCGTAAGGAAACATGGATTTCAACAATTTGAATCTGAAATCGCCAACCCGCAATGAGCAAGCGTGGTGATCAATGCTCGTTCCTTCTCTATATGGGAAGAGGCCTGTGCCCAGCAGTGGGACATTTATAGGCTGTTATTATTGATGATTTTAGGTGTCATTTTCAAATAGGGACAATACAGCATGCTAAACATAAGGCAAAGATTTGTCCTTACACAAAATGCTGATAAAAATAGTAATTGCATAGGTACTCCTTTTCCTATCATAGTGCTAATGGAGATATCATGCTTTATCTATGTACTACATAAGTATGACTACCTATGTAACTATAGTACGAGGAACTATTCCATCATAGGTACCTAGATAGATACAAAATGTACTTATTTAATGGCACGTTGCAGTTTGCCAGTCATATCGGTAATCTTATCTGATGTTATTGCAAACTGCGTTATTAGTTAAGGGTGAGTTAAATGTGTCAATAATGTATGCAGTGATTTGATAGATAGTTTGTAGGCATTTTAAAAGGTATTTTTTATCTTTAATTTTACTTAAAGATAATTCATAGACTTAATTGGTTCTGTCAAAATTTTATGTACGAATATAATATACACGGACATGAAACAATCAAATAGTCAACGTAAAAATATAATTATTACATTTTAATCTAATTCATAAAAGGCTTCGTAAGTTAAAGTCTTGTATTTACATGTGTTTGTACGGAGAATAATTTGAATACAAATAAATTTGATCGCCTTTCCACGCTAACGACCGCCTATAGAAATAGATTAAGTAGGCGTAAATATTTCTTGTTTTATTAATACGGGGCTACCGTAATTTGTTACGTCAGTCAGTTCTAACAAAGAAACAAATAAACCGTTTTATCTTTTAGATTGACCATCTGAAAGGGGGAGTTAGGTACCCGCGGGGAGTCTCCAATACTCTACGTCTGACAAAGGCAACGTCGAACTTCGTAACAAAGGCTACGGCAAAAAGTTTATTTCCTATAAATTATCTGTTGGCGATAAAAAACCTAATTTCTATCTACGATTAAATATATTTCAAAGCTTTTAACGCGATTTTTTATTATTGTAAGCGAAATGTCACACTTGGACGTCTTTGATTATCACTTCGTATTCAGAATTTATTCATTGAATAATCTAAATTACGCTAATCCCTCATCCTTTTAGGCGCGTTTCTTTGAAATTCGGAAGCTGTATTGGAGGGCCTTTTGAGAGGACTTCTATGCGTTGATAATTCTAATAATTGGTTCCTTTATTCGTGGCAACCGGAAAGGAGACCCACGTCAATGAATCGCGCCTCTAAAAGGATTTGTGATGGCAAAAATGAAGTGAGAAATTGTGTGAGGCTATTATGTGCGGAACTATCGTAGACAGTGTGTCGCCGACTGACACACAAAAAATGTAGAGACTCGAGTTTGTAAAAATGTTTGGTATCGTTACAGGACTACGGTAGATTAGTGGGTGACCACTAAATATTTAGGTGTTATTATATTATGTTTTTGCAAGATATCTCTATCAAATATGCGGATTCTATAATTTAGAAGAATGTTTAGTCGTGTAATTAAATTACTTAAAATACCTATTATTTTATATCAGGATATGTAGATAGGTAATGCTAGATATATCAAAGCTGCTGCTCAAGGAGGTGTCGATAAGAAATACTGATTTTATCTTTAATATGAACCACTCATTTTTACAATATATAAAGATAAAATAAACAATAATGATAACAATAATTTAATATCAATCTATTTGTATTGTTTGATAACATTTATCGCAATTATTAGTAATTGGTGATATTAATGCCGTGATTACTTGAATTGTGATACCTATATTTGCTTTGTACTAAATTATAACGATTTGTATCAAACAATTTAGGAAAGCTTATATTATAAAAACTTCTTACACAAAATGCAGCTTCAATTGAAATTAAATGGCCATATTACATGTTTGGGGTTTACACCAACAATGAAATTATATTCGTTGATAATCTCAAATGACATTTTATTCGGTTAAATAGAGTCCCCAATCCTTGTTCGTATGTAGCATTCTCCGGAGGCGTTCATTCATACAATTTGTTATTTCGAGTAAATCGCTCTGCAAAAATGTGTTGTTCGGTGTCATGGTGTCTTGTTTGTGTATGAATTTAGTTTTATGCAACGGCGCGGAGCCGTGAAATTGATTTCAAGGCGAGTATTGAAAGGCGGAAGCCTCAGCTATGTCTGATCACCTTCATTCACAGACGATGTTCATTCATAAAATTTTACAACTCGACGTACTATGAGCAACGGATTCGCAGGTAGGCGATTTTATGAATGAATTTTAAAGCCTTTCGCTTGTTTTATTGGACACCCAGGTTAGTTAGGTTCAATTGAGTTTAGACTCCCCTAAGAATTAACGGTCCTGTGTTTTAACAGTATCTTAACCACTACCCAGTCCCGTGACACATATGAAGATTTTCATTGTTTAACTATTGTGACTACAGCTAAGTTGTTAACATAACTTTTAAATATATTAATTACAAGTCGACAATATTATAAAAGCTTAAGTTTGAAGATAAATTGAAACAAATGTCTAACTGATTCCACGACGCGACGTCTGCACATAAACTTAGCTCTTTTGAAACTTGATGATGTCTATAATAAAACTCAGACCATTTGTTTTAAGTAGATACAAGTATCTCTAACAAATGCCACTCGGAGAAATGAGTGATTTCTAAATGTTCCAATGTATTCATTTAGAACAGGCGGCACTCAAGACAGAGGGGTTTTGAATGGACACCCATTACCAACGAGTGTTTTACAACGTTACTGCAAAAAGTTTAAGTCAGGTACGAATCCGGATGCGAACGATAGTGAGGCTGGGTTCCCACGCGTGGACAGTTACTTATTACAATAGTTTATGAAGTGACAAGTCCAGCACTTGTTTGTTTCCCTTTCTGATTGTTTCCGAGGCCTTGTTAAGAACAAAGCGCCATGTGTTTGGGATGGAGGCGCGAAATAAGCAATTGTAGTTTGGGCAACAGATGTGGGTTGGCGTATTTTTGTTTAGAATTACTCATTTAAATTGAATAGTTTTGTAAATGATTGAGGACGTCTTAACAGCGTGGTGGTTTCAATCCGTCTCAAAAAGTTTGGTACATTTGCTGTTGCCAAGAAAATGTTATAGTAATTTTGTAACTGAAAATCGTGTTTATGTGTTAGTAGCAGCTGGCGAAAAGAGGAGTTTTCTTATTAGAGATGAAATTTGCAAAAGCTTACTTACTTATTTGAGACGTAATTAATTCAAACCAAATGTCGAATTCTATTAGAACATTAACCCTAGTTGCTTAAAAGCTCTAAGGTTAAATGATCGAGCCCTTTTCCCACCGTAAGGCCACTAATTTTAATGATACGCGAACCCAGTGTTTTTCTTACTTTTATGCTAGATGCTGTAAAGTGTCATAATTTTTACGAGTGCCATTTGCTAAAAAGAAAACACGTTGAGTCAAACTATATTCTCCACATTTATTTTTTAATATAATTTTAATATAATATGTAACCATACGAAAATCGTCTAAATCACTTAATAATTACTTAGTACCTAGGGTATTTTATACAACCTTATTTTTACTTTATGCTTAAACCGAAACATGTGTAAAATATTATCGTGTCAATGATCTCTACACAAAACTTCAAAACTGTTTCATGAAAACTCTCAAGTTACGAGCTTGTTGTCTTTCCTCGTTCTACGCGAAAAACCATGTTCACGGTTCGTGTGGTACAGTTCGACAAAATCTAACATGGTGTAAAAATAATTGCAATACTTATATTTTCAGTTTTCGTATAAAGTAAAAATAAGGTTGTATACAAAAGGGAAAGGATATTAATTCTATTATAGAATAATATATTAAAATTAATAAAATTAAAAATAATATAGTATAATAATCTGCGGTTTATTACATAAACCTACTTTTCCATATATTATGAGTGTGTATAAAACTATCTACACTACACACAGATACAATTAGTTTCGTGGAACATCCGTCCGGAAGTGTCCGGCGATGTCCGCGGTGGTCTGTTTACACTGATCCCAGTTACAAAGCTGATGAATGAGTGAATTCAACGACCACCCATAGAGGAACGCGTTGAGTAGCCAATTGCGGTACGGTATGGCAGCAAGAAAGTGTCCACTGGCCTTGGAGCTGTAAATAGAAAAAATGTAGATAAAACTCGGAGAAATCGGGTTATTTAGATTATTTTATTTCGTTTGGATTTTTTTATTACGTTGTTATAAAATATTATTAGTTTATGGATCTTATTCTGAACTCTAATGCCAATATAGTTCGATTCAGTTAAATAATTTAATACAGAAGATCATCCGCATAAAACTGGCACAGTTGTAAAAAGTCATAATACAAAAACAAGTTCAATATTTAGTAAAGGAAATTAACGCAAAAAATGCTTGACGTTTTGTTTTAGACCGGTTGCAACCTGATCGAAATATTAAAGATCCAGTCACTTGCTAGATTGTTAGCAACGCCGAGGGGTGCCCTTAGTGATCGTTGCTAACGTAACTTGTTTTTATATTGCTCTGGCTGGTGGCCCTTGCGGCTCTGGAGGCCCTTAAAGTTTCGCCAAAAGTCCGGTGATGCAGTCAAAGCCTGGCTAAATGCAGTAGAACTTTAAAATTTATATTTTTCGCGTTAATTCCTGTTACCGTTTATTACATTATAAACATCTAAGTTATTATAAACCATCAGTAAAAAACAAGTATTACATACTTGTACACATTTCAAAATACATATTCTCTCTTTTAGACTTGACATTCATTTGTCTGGACACACAATGAAAAATTTCGTAGTCACCTGTTATATTTTTAAATTTTTGGCAGCAAATATTTAGTAAAACATCATTTACTTATAATTGACCGTTCAAAGCCGGGAACTGTAAGTAACGTGTGTGTTCAATGACGGCGTCCTGTGCCAACATTTCTTCGACCTTATTTTATAACATTGTTCCAGCTTTTTGACGGTCAAATTATTTATGATGTATTCGTTTAATGTGTGTTATTTTGATAATGTAGCGATATAAAAGTTTGCTTGTGTTTTTACGATACGGTCTATTTATTATTACATTTGATAACTACTGTTAAATAGGTACTCTAGCAACTGTTTACCTTTATTAAATACTAGCTGTGCCCGCGACTTCGTCCGCGTGGTTTTGAACAAAAAAGTAACATGATTTTTTACTTACAATTTTTGTATTTTTTCTAAAATAGAAGCCTAAGTAGTTTTAGTAGTAGTAGTAGTAGTAGCCTAAATTACTTTTTATTACATTCGCTATCTGCCAGTGTAAGTCCCGTCAAATTCGGTCCATCCGTTCCAGACAGACAAAAATTAAAAAAATATATATTTTGGTGTATGTACTGTATGTACATTCATATGCATGTAGTAAAAAGCGGCTATTTTAATATTACAAACAGACACTTAAATTTTATTTATTTGTACAGATGAAAATTATTCTAACGAATTTTCTAATACGAAATCATTGCAAAAATTAAGATTTCTTTTCTCTTATGAAATGTAAGTCCGGGACTTTATTTCAGCCGTACCTCTGTACAATCCTGCCCATTTATCACGGCACCTTTAATTCCTGCCCACATTTAGCTATTGTGGACAGGCGTTATTCTGTAAACTCCTCATTATAAACCATACTTTGTATAAAAATATGTGCTCCACTATGAAGGTAAACATTGATTTTTTCTAACGCCTGAGAGAATAAATGTTTGGGCCGCCACTGACAGACGGACAATAGGACAATAAGGGATGATCTTGAATGGACCGCACACTCTGCGTACGCGCAGGCCTGCGAAGTACACTTATAAATTATAGCAATGACTCGAAGTATTAGAAACTGTTAAAGGCTCTTGGGACTTAGTGCAAATAAAAATTATACTGTGAACCGCTAGTCACGCTTTTTGTAGGCGTTTAATGACGTTTTTTTGTCATAATAACAAAAACGTATACGTAAGTGGTGGTAAAACTTATGAATTTCTTAGTACCAAAGCTCTATGAACAATTATAATATACACAAGATATGTTGCCTTCATAGTTGCCGACGTTTCAAATGTGAGCGCGCTGTCATTATGTCACAATGTTACCAAGTTACACTAATGAGTAGTACAAAATATAGAAAAAGAGATGGCTATCATTAATAAAGGTGATGATCTGGAGGTTTTTTAAACCTTAAAGCGCTTAAACATATCTGCCTCTTTTTTATGTGTTTGCATTGCCTATGATATGCATGTTTATCTTTTCAGCCCCTTCCAAAGCTTAATAACACACTTACCAGAATGTCCAGAATCAAGTAAAGAATTCACTTTAAAAATGTACCACTTTAAATATCCCACAGCTGGGCACATGCCTCTTCTCATGTTGAGTAGGAGTTGGTTTTCATCAATAAATTGCATAAATAATATTTCAATAAAAAGTCAAATTAATAGGTAACGTTCGGTATCTATTTCTATTTTTGCGGACTTCGGCAACGGTCACAGACGATCACACCCACTTCTGCAGGATGGGTTCCCCGCCTCCCGAAGGCTTGCATCTTCGATTGAAAGCCGCGAGCATTGTTATATATTCAATAGTACGCAATTTATACGATGCTGTGCAGTGCGGTTATATCGAAGAAAAAAAATATAAATGAAAAGATTTCTGAGACACTGTCGGACTCTTTCTAAGTATAAAGAAACTTCTGTACCTACTTATCAGCTGTTAGTAATTAGAATTTCTGCACCGTAATTACGAGTATTAACAGAGATACGAAATGCAAACAAACACTTAATCAATTTTTATTTCATGTTCATATCATACAAGTACATCAAAAAAAATGGTTTGTAATTTGCAATATTGACATTCATAAATTAAATAATTTGTTATGTCGAATAAACGCAGTATATAAAAATAAAGAGAATGTAACAAATAGTTTATTTTACGATAGCTTTACTTACCTAATATCATGCGCTATAAGAAACCCACTATACTAAAAGCATTTGAGGATTGTCCTTCGTAATGGTGCTTCCGAATTTAGTAGATTTATGTGCCGCCATTGTGTACGAGCGAGACGCAGCTACCGTATATAGGCACTTACTAACAAGAACAAAAGATTGTCGTCTCTATTAGATACCTAACGAATCGCGTAGCTACGCATAGTATATGCAAAGACATGAGAAACATATTACGAAACATGTTGTATTATTTTAATTTAAATTTGAAAAAAAAAGAAGTCTATATTACATTTTACACTAGATCACTGGCTAGAGTTAACACATTTTAGAAATAGTAGATAGAGCTAAAATCTAATTTAAGTTTGGGTTACATATAAAACAAACTGTGAAATAAATGACTTAAGTATGTATTTCTTTTGATCGTTTACAATCTTTGTTGGCAAGATGATTTAGGAATTGAGGGCAAGACGATGTCTGACACGATTTCCTACGAATAACTCTGGAAATTGAGGCCAATTTTTTCAGTGATTAATGATTTCTTCGGGATCTAACATATTTTGAATGTTAACTGTGAGAGAAATTACAGAAAACACTGAATTCTACATTGTTACAGCTCATTTAATTCAATTTACTAGTCTAATTAAATTGACGTAGTAAAATTTATCGACGAATTAAAATTTATTATTATCAGTTGTAAAAAAAACTAAGAAATTCAATTAATCAAACTGTTAAAATTAAATGGAACACTAGCATATGTCCTTAGTAACAGATTCTGCTTTATTTGTGCGTGATTTTCAGAATTCAGACAAAGGGTTTACCTCCTACCGACCAAAGGCTGGTAGTGTAAACACAGGGTATGGGTAGGATTTCATCTCTTTTATTCACTTATACTATGTCAGGCAATCTTATGAAGCTCTGAAAATCCGTCTCGAGTAAATTGAAATTGGAGCGAGACGGCAAAGAGCAACGGTGTAGGATTTCAGTATTCGTGCGAGAAGGACAAGGACAATGGGTGTGAGAGCTCAATAACGAGCGGGCCAAGGGTTGGCTGTTTCTCTTACCGTCTGGATACTCGGAGCGAGGCAATATGTGGAGATTTATGTACCTCCCCGCCATGTACCGAGAATGCTTACGAGGAAGTCTCATGACGCAACTTATTGCCATTGTTGCAAAAGCGAGCGCCTCCACGTTTAGTCGTTACATTAAAAAAGTACGCCAAATACCGGCGAGTGGAACTTTTTTAAATTGTCAAAAGTGAGCAAATATTTTTTCCCTTTTTGCAAATACTCTGTAACATAAATAAATAGCTTTCAGCTTGTATGAGCAGCTGTTACGACCAATTCACTTGATGTATTCTTAGCTTTTGCGCGGCACTGCTCATCCTTGTAGACTAGTGATTGATTAACACTTTTAACATTATTACTTTATGTGTTTTTTCTACATGATAGATAACGGATTTGTGGAGATCAATTATACAATATTTTTAACTAATATAACACAAAAATAAATATCCATTTTTTAGATGATAAATACGATTGAATGAAAGATGAATGAATGAGTTGGGAACACTTATTTCACTCATCAAAGTGCAGTTGATGATAATTTTTTTTTTCCTTGTACGTTTTCTTGTTAGAGTTTAACGTCTTGTCCTTATATCGCTTCACCAGGCAAAGTATACCGTTTTAAATATAGATCTGACAAAACAGTGAGTATTTATGTATTTCGAACTACGAATTGTTGAACTTAAATAGAAGGCCGTTTCGTCTCGTATCGTTTTACTCCTACTGCAATTTAACTGAGTTACACTGCAACATTAGTCTGACCTAATGTTATTTGAACTTTGAAGCGTCAAAGCGAGACAGAAGGGCGCCGTAGCACTAATGATAATAGATGGTGTTGGATATTGCACCGCGATAAATTATCCACCGGTTCTACCATTGCTCATTGTCGATTAGAACACGGTTTTGATGTCGACGTAAAGTATGCCTTGCCGGATTATCTACTCTCTAAAAAATTGAGTTATTTTTCGAATCTAATATTTAAAAAATTGGGTATATTACATTTTTATGTGGCCAAAAGACAATAAAATTTCAGATATTGAGTGTCAGTCTATCTATGTCTGTGTAACTAGTATCTTATGTATAAAGTATAGCCGCCCGCCCCGGGATTGCACGGGTGGACATTTTTTTTTTCAAATAAACTACAGCCTATGTTAATCTGGAATACTATAGCATTCAAATGGTGAAAGATTTTCTAACTACTACTAATAATCATATTTATTTATAACCCTTTGCCACTAAGATTCATTTTTCTATTCCAGTTCCAAGAATGAAAAGAAAGTATATAAGATCTTTCGGATCATCGCATAGATAAGAATTTTCTTGTACCGACCTACTAGTGTTTTTTAAGTGACATTTGAACGAACACATTACGTTAGTAGGAGCTTTGACCGACTAGATGCGATCAGTATCTTGGACACGGTATCAACGCAATAAGACCATGACATGTTTAGAAATGTTACTGCATATAAATAAAACAGGTGATTCCGGCATTCAAAACAGTCCAAAAATATGAATGTATTTTTATGTTCCGTGCTGTTTATAGAGCTGTAATCTCAGTGTGAATCTGAATATGAATATAATGTAGCTAGTTAAGCGTGCCTTGTTTTTTATAGTGCTTATTATTGTCAGCGTTTACTATTTTAAGTATAGTAGCTAACTACTATAAAAGAACTAACCTAAAAACATCAGATATTAATCTATAGAAGATATAATATCAGCAATACTAAAGTAAACAAGTCAAGAATATTTAAGATAGTTTCGAAAAGTTTTGTGTTGTTATGATCTTAATTGGTTGGTTCATTTTAAGCAGAGTTAAATCCTAAATATAAAGTACATATTATAATATCTTGACATCCCATTTAAGTTTTCGCACTCATAAAAGATAACCGCGCAGAAAATACAGTAGTAGTTATAGGCAACAAAAATAAACTGTAAAATTTTTATTTGTTACCATGAAATTTAAAACAACAAACAAGTTGTGAATTCGTAAAAAATATTGCTAAGCACATAATAAATATTAGTAAATCCATACGAAATCTGTATTAAACAATAATAAATAGCCTTGACTCCCCTCTGAACGAGAGTGTTCGGCACTCCCACTTAATCTCGAAGTATCGCTAACAAATTTAATATTTACTCGTGTGACTTATCCTTATAAATCGGCAACCATATTAAAACCGCCAGTACATTTGATTGGGGTATTGCTGCCACCCCTTACTTCTGTGCTTGCCACAAACAAAAGACGTTAGCGAGTGACGTTCAAGGCTTGTAGACTTATGGTTTCTATATTCAAGAAACGTCAGAATTTTCTAAGCAAAACGAACAAAATTCTACAGTCCGTTAGCAAAACGAACTGTTTTTTGAATACCGGCCATTAGGACCTCCGTACATGGGGCTACGCTAGTCTAGGATACCCACCGACTTTAGTATCCAACTGCGCGTGCTTCCGCACTTTCCTCTATGAGTTTATATGGTGGTAGTTGCTTGGATATTAAAAGCGTCGGGTATCGGAGACTTGCGCCGCCTCGTGTACAAAAAAACTTAGAGAGTTGCTTAACATCTATCTCTATAAAGTTTTACAGAAGAATAAATGTTCCCTAAACCTATCATAAGGTCTTTATGTGTAACAACAAAATATGGGTCACTACTCCGATATTTAACATTATAAACTAATTGTGATTTGTAGTTATTACCTAGTTTGTTTATTAATGTTATAACAATATTATTTTTGCAATATTAATCATTTTTACACGGACAATGCTATGTACAACATTTTCAATATAACCATGCTCCTAAAATACACCATGACTATCTACCACCTAAATGAAATACCTTAATATTTAACAAATATTGCAATATTTTTTAACAAGACGAATTAAACAAGCTTACTAATACGCTAAATTCGTACACTTATACAAATGTCCAATACGTAATGTTTTAATCGCCTCAGCTTATGCCTTGCACGGTACCATGAGCGAGCTTCAGCACCCTTGCTGTATGCGATCCCATGCGCGGATTTGCAGCTAATCCGGCTGTCTATCGCTCTCCGATGTTCCGCATCCAACTGTGTTAACTTTATTAAAACATCGCCGTTTATTTACGCTGGAGAACAATTTAACGCATAACTTGGGTTTAACATTCAAATAGTTTGGATGATATTGTTTTAAGGTTATATTATTATGTGTGGATAGTTTGGTAAATATTTTTTATAACAAGTACGAAGGAGAATGATAGGTGTCTAAGTACTTTTATGGTACCTACCTAAAGTTTGGAGTTAGGAATATTTAAGTAAATTTAAATAATATAATAAAATATCTGTTTATTTTACTCATTTTAATATAAATTCTTAAAAAAAGTGTATTTCGTGTAATATTATTTTCTTTCAGAAACAAATAAAATGCCCTGAAGTGTCTTTTATTCGATCTAATTTAACTAAACACATTAGTTTCACACGAACGCACAACAAGCCTTAAGTCCTAGAGTTAATACTGAGCAATTACAGTCTATTCCTAGCCATTCAATTTGCAACCATAGAACAATCATTTAAAGTACAATATTCATTGTCAATGGAAGGTGGTGAGGTGAAGACGCCAAGATTTAATCAAGTCGGTCCGTAATCAAACTGACATTATGAGGTGTACGGGATGTCACATCGATGTTAATGACCCGTTGTTAACACAATCGTTAACTGTTTTATGTAGTGTCGGCATTGTACCTACTTATATACCTCAAGAAAAGCTTGAGTTCTTAGGTAAGTACCGATCTCTACTAAAATGAAATTAGGAATAGTGTTCGTGCATTATTTTCAGTGTGTTAACAAGTCTTGGATTATTTCTTAACCCAGTTATAGCCATAACCCATAGAAATATATGATATGAATTTTCTAAATATTATTAAAAACTTTGTTTAATATTATTTGATAAGAACGATAAAGATTCTAATTAAACCGGGTTAATTAGGTTAATCATTTATTAGGTTTTGTCCCAATTTGTGCCCGCGCTGATCAGTGGGGTTACTATTAAATTAATTATAATTCTAATACAATACCAATGCAAAATTGTAATCCATTTAGCAGACCCAAACAATACACAGTACAAAAAATATTGTTTTTGTTTAAGATTCTATTACGTTCCTTCCATGACAGTATTTAAAAAATCGCTAATTTAATATCCATTTTGCATTAGCATTGTATTGGAATTCATTAATTTAACAATTCTTCGGATTAACTCAATTGTTTTATTGTTCTTCATTCAAATATGTGATTCAAACATCCAATTATTCAAATAACCACATAGACACAGATGTGTTACAAACTGTTCTATACGTGAAACTAAATTATAAAATCAAACACGAGGTGCGCTGTCAACAATGACTGTCTAATTAACTGTTTAAAGGGTGACACTGCAAAGCTGGTGTGATGGATCCGTTTAATATCGCCCGCTTGCCGCAGCTTAACCACGCCTCGCTACGTTCATTTAATTTTAATATTATTAAACTAAGATTGATCTTGTGGCACTTAAATTCTTTAATTTTTTGAAGGAGACTACAAAATTATCTTAAAATGTAAGTTAACAAGGAGTGTTTTTCAAAGTACTCAACTGTCTCTATCTGGTGCTGCTTTTTAGATATGATTTTTCTAAAACTACTGCTTATATTATTAGGTAAGTCGTTTATAAAACCCCTGTTAATCCGATATACATGCATGCCTACAAATTTAATCAACTTATACCATAAAATTAGCTTCAATATCGAAAGCCAATATTGTAGCCTTCCGAAATCAGATGTCCGATCAAAATAGCTGAGGCGCATTAAGTAAGATGTAACAGCAGGGGTCGGAGGGCGAGGCCGAGGGTTCCGCAGGATATTGCCTAATCATTCCCGCCTTCACACCCTAATAACTGCCAGTTGTTTTAGCATTCATCGCTTTATACGCACGGTACGCACCCCGCCACATGGAGATTGATTCCCCATTGTTACAGCGCAAATGTTTCACTAAAACGAGACTTAAATTGTCCGTTTACTCTTTTAATATAGGTTCCCTTTAAGTCTCGGTCTGCAGTACAGTTTTAATTTCCACATGAATAATGCATTCGACAAATAATTATAGTGTCGGCGTTCTTGATTTACATTTTTGTTCCTCACGAATATACAATGTAAGCCAAACAAATCCTCTTCAATATTATTTACGTAATTGGATTGTCAGGTTAATAATGCGTAAAACAATCCGAAAATCAGAAAAGTTGTGGCAGTATGCTGTAAACCCCGGCCGTGTTCACGGGCTATTAATCCTGACAAAGTACTGGTGGAGGTTGTCGAAAGGGTTGCTTTGAGAACGGTTCACAAAAATGTTGTGACATTTTGTTTTATGCACGAAAATATTGTAATAATATTAATTATAAGTAGAGAACTGTTTCGCTATTGATACTAAACTCAATACACGAGGTACTACAATTAAAAGTTTTATGCCGAAGTCTGATTGATAGTAATGTTCAATAAACATTGGCTTATTGTCGAATAACATTACCAAGCCAAATGAGATCGGAAGACCGGCTCGGAACGAACAGTCCCCAGTCCATATATCATTCGTTCAATGAGGTTACAACAATTGAACAACAAGCTATTGAGCGGCCGTCTCATTGTGTGACGTAATTTTATCAAAAATATCGGACATGACAATGGGATGGGCCGACAAAAGTCGGAAGAGCGGATGCGATTCGCGTCGTCTTGCCGGTCTCGTCCGACAAACGTAACGCGCTGATTTTTTTACGCAATCGACACAAAAGATTTGTCGTTTGTCGAAGGGGATGTTTCCACCCACAAGTCAGCGGCACTCGCTCATCGCTCATTACGGACAATCGGAAATGACTTCACGTAGTTCGGGACTTTTGAGCCACTTGTACTCTTGCTTGTAAAAAGTGCTCATTGACTCCGCTGTAAATAATGTGTGGCGTGTACACACAGGTGTGTCAATTCTTTTTCACAGTTTGACCTATTAAGTATTTCGATAACAATAGTAGTATTAATGTCATATGTTTTTTTTTTTATATCTTGCGTAATTGTACTCTACTCTTTAGTAACATTTCACATCACCCTAATAGTTGTAAAGGTAATTAAGAAGAGACAACAAACCCTTTCTATTCGTTCCTAAAACTGCAAACATAAAATGTGATTGAAATTTATAGCGAAGCAATTAATCTCAAAGAGTCATCCATTAAGAAAGTGCGACATAGTTTACTCGAGCGGCGCAGCTCGCCATTATATGACTTTTACTGTTATCGTATATCGTAACGCCTGTACCGTGTAATTAGTCGACATTCGACAATACCAAACTATCTCATTACTACTCTACGACTGTCGACTCATGAACGGTTTTAAAACTTATCTGGCTTCCATTGCTGCGTTTGTATCACCTCGCTTAATTTTACGTGATACATATACAGTAATGGATGATGTATAAATTTAATAACCATATTGTCTACCCTCCGATTACGTGTTAGGGTCAGTACACAATAGCATCAGTTTGGTCATCGTAACAATACGACTAGCATGTCGAGATACAATTGATTTTCTGCTCGCTATTTAAGTCAATGTTATGAGTGAGGGGAACTCGTTTCCGTTTTGTCATGCTACACATTGATTTATAAAAAAAAAAAACGCTTTTCCTAATGTACTACAGATATAATATTTTATTGGGAAACTGAAAGCAATCGAAGTGTGATTTAAACCGATTTAAGGAAAAGACACACTTAGCCTATTCTTATGTGCTGTTTACACTTAAGAATAGGCTAATTGTACGTCTTTAGCATTTAATGACTCATTTTCGAAAAGAGCAGTAGTTAGAGATATTTATGGAAAAAGGTTACAATGACAAATAAAAAGCATCATAAAACTTCAAAAAGGTAAAATAAGAACAAAAGTAGTAAACCGACAAAAAATATCTATTAGAAAAGTGATTGCACAAAACACAATGCGTTTGTCGGTCTTGTACAAGAGGTACGCCCTTTTTGACTGCTCGCCGACTTACAATAACATTCTCTTCCCATTCTCTCCCTTTAGGAAGGAAGTGAATCATTTTTATTCGATTAGCATCCGAACACGGTTTGCACAAAGCGAGGAACACAATACATCAGCTACTGTTGCGTACAACTTAAATTTTAAATGTGATGACTCTACAATCAATCAAAATAAAGGTTATACTTACTTACCTAGCGTGTATGTATCACTTTTGTTGTTATTACACGTTTACAAATAAAAAAGATTTTATCGATAATATTAAAATACACTGTCGGTTCTAGGTTCTTTATACATTTTTATAGGTTTTTGCTTCGTAAACATGTTCTAAATTTAATAATTTTATTGGCTTATGAATTGACAGTCCTATAATTCCTGTGCATTAAAAAAATACGAAATTTTTTATTTATGATTTTTACATACTTTAACTTCGGCAGGCCAGGCTGCAAGAACAATGATCTGCTTTCGATGGAAAAATTGTTGGAAAATGAGCTACGGAAATGGTCTTACGAAGTGATATCAATATTCGAAAATGGATACATCTAAGTAACAAAGGCCAATATTTTTTCTTTTATTTAAATAATTGCTAATAGCAGTAGAAGTTACAGAAAATATTTTTTTTTCCGTCGGTAAATGTCAAAATCAATGCTTGATTTAACACTTCTATTATTTGAAACAATTTCATTTAAAATTACACAATTTCTTACTGACCTTAATATATTATTTTATGAGTTAAAGTATTACAATTTGTATACAATACACACATTTTTTGTGTTCCCAAGATGCGGTTAAGATTCAAAAACCCTTTTTAACTGTTCACTTATGCATAAAGGATAAAAACTCATATAATTACTATAACTTTACATATTTTTACATACACAAATAGACCAATTATTGTATCAAATGTACAGTTGAATTGACTAACGTAAGTCGTTAATTGTTTGTAAGTAACACGCTAACAAGCTCGCAGCCGACAGCCCGAGCTGAGGCATAGTAAAGCCAGGAAACAAATAGACAACTGAAGGTAATTGGAACTTAATTAAATTACAACGCCGCAAGTGTTCGCGGATTTATGATGTTCTATTTTAGTATTTATATTTACTTGGGCTTATTATGGTGACATATTTATAATAGGATATTAGGATGATAGCTTACTGTCAAAGGAACTATATTAATTATGTAAATTTAGGAGTTACTGCGTAATAAATAAGCATTTGTACTTTTTAGCATCGAAGGTTTAGTAAATATGCTGTCGAAATAAAACTACGGATTCTATCGCGGCTTATCCCGAAACATCGGGAACAAAAATCTAAATATAAATCTAAAAATATCGTCTAATATTCGCGTAAACCTCAGAAAGCAATAAATATGCTGTCTCTACAAATACATACATATTAAAATGACTATTAATACATATATGCACATATTAAAATGACTAACCGTAATAGCGCACCCATTTTTATATCTAATTGAAGTGCACTTATAATAATTTTAGCTTATAACTTTAACACTATATTATATTTAACACTATGATATATTAAACACTATGTTATATCTTGGCCTGTGCCACTAAAACGTTTTCAGGAGATTTTTACAGTACAATAGAAAGACAATTAAGAGTTTTTACAATAGTTCAACACAAAAGTCAAACAGGGTCGTTATGAGCATCATCGTTTTTATCACCATTGTCATAAAATTTGGGCTTTATATAACACAATGATAATTTGTCATGAAGGATGAGGCAGCACCTGGCCTCCACGCGACCCCAAGCTCTACTGAGGTACGCCTTTGAAAAGATTCGCAACGCACCTACTTTTGTCAATGACTGTTTAATTTATATTATGTGATCTTCAAATTTTATTTAAGTAGTTCTTTAAACACGCAGATGGTTCGGTAAGCGGCCAATAGCAGCTGGTGGCTTCCCCTGCGGTTTATATAGTCTATTTTCCCGCTCTTGCGAATAATCGGATGATGTAAATGCTTCTTTATGACACCGTTGTTTGCAGGTTACAGCATTATCGCCGACATGACTTCCACTGATTAATCATACTGTGTACACTGATAGCATTAATGCATCAAGGTGATTTACCTACTTGCAGTTTACATGAACATTCGTCGTGCCTGATTTTATACGGCTGTTTATTGCAGAAAAGTACATTATTCTTGCAAAAATGCATGCTATTGCTACAGTTAATCAAATATATGCTGACGTTATCCTAATTTATATTGTAGATGTTCGAAAATTGAATGAAAATACTAAAGAAAATTAATAAAAAAAGTGAGCATCAACTCGGTAGGATTGTGACAGCGGCGCCGACAACATTCGCGGTCGCCGAATCGACTTCCTGCGTACCGTTTCCCGCCAAAATGGATAGCTTCCGGCGCGTATTTGTCATCGCCAAATCACAGAGTAAAGAGTCGTTATTAGATATGAGTACAGTTGTATTATTTAATAAAAAAAAAGCTAATAAAATTTAGCTGTAATTAATGAGCTAATCACACCAAACAAGCGTTTTTGTAACTATTTAACCAATCATCAAGGGGTCGTACTTAAACGATGAAGTCCTTTTTATGTACCTATATTTAAATTTGTTTGTTCTATTTTTTTTTCCTTTTCATAGTAGATGAAAGAAGGTTCTACAACATAGTATACTGCTTTATTATTTCAATTTGAGAGCACAATATTGTAATCCGTTTGTCGCAAATAAACAATAAGTTGAGTTTTCCCCTACGATTATAATTCATTTGATGTCCGCACCCTTGCTGAGTTGACGCAAACAATAAGCACTTTCAGGTCGGACTTAATGAGCCTTAGATGTATGATGAAGCCGCAGTAATACCTACATGCTCACATATACAGTTGTAAAACAGTTTAAGAAAAAAAAAAAAAAAAAAAAAAATAAAAAAAAAATAAATGACAGTAAATGAGCAACTGCAAATGAATACTGTTGTTATATTCAAACAAACACAATTAGAACTAGTAGAGGGAAATCACGGAAGAAGATAGGCTCGTGGCTAAGTGTAAGCCGTGCGCTCTGGCCGATAAAAAAGGTTAAGCTAGGCTCGCCACGGTTGGGGTGCGTGGCAGAAAACCTCCTCGAGTGCTCGGTGGCTGCTGGTCCTCTTGTTTGTCTGGGGGACGAGCAGGCGCTGGGCCGGTGCACCCTGGGTGCAGGCAACAGTCTCTTCGTCAGGTGTGTGGGCGGGGAGATTGTTGTCTGTAGCGAATTTCTGCCGGAGCGGAGGAGTCGCTCCCGAGGGCTCCCTAGCTGCGCTCCGCAGTTGCGGAGTGCATGACTAGGGAGCGAGGTGGGATAGACCGCGGGCCGTTTTACAGTCCGCGGTCTAGGAGTCACCGCGGCGTCTACGTCGCGGTGACAGAGATGGGAAGACCGTGGGTTGCTCCTCAACCTGCGGTCTAGGGGCATCCGTGGCGAGGTTTTGAGCCACGGTGCCAGGTGGTGGGTAGGTTAGGTTAGTTTTAGGTTAGTATTAGGATTAAAAAAAAAAAAAAAAAAAAAAAAAAAAAAAAATATAAAATTTTAAAAAACTAAATTAAAAAAAAAAAAAAAAAAAAAAAAAAAAAAAAAAAATTAGGTTAGTAAATAAGTTTGTAGATACCGAACAGCGGGCGGTATATCCTGCACCGGAGGCATCCGCGGGCCTCGGGAGGATCAAATACCCTCCCAAAAAGAGCGGCCGCATCGCCTTGGGGAAGCGATGTGCGTACCACCCACTATCGTAATGAAAATGTCCACTTCCGATAATGTTTTGTCGTGCGATCCGGCTGACGCCCGGCGCTCGCAGGTATCCGGGCCTGCGAGTGTTAAATTGACTACCGACGGACGCGCAGGGGTAGGTGACCAGGCCCCTGTTGCTGAAATTATTACTGGCAGCAGTTCTAAACATGTGGACGGAGGACCGCGTGGACCGTCTTCCGTTAGGAAGCGTCCACGCGATCTGTCCTCAGATGAGGAGGGCCTCCAGGCCCCGAAGCTGCCGACCGCGAGGAGAGGTCGGCAGACTTCGAGAGGAGCGAGTGCTTCGCAGCCGCGGAGGGACGCACATGGGAGGTTTGTGCGTTCCGGTGCTCCGGCGGCTAGCGAAGCAGAGAGTGACCTGGGGGTCACCACGGAGGACCCTGGTGGCGAGAGCTGTGTTTGCCAATCGTGGCAAGGGTATAATTGAGACTCAGATGTTCGTAATAGTCTGATATAATTGAATACAATTAAACCTTATATACTAATGTGGTACGTGCGTATTACTATCTAAACTTATCTTATAATTTATCCTAAAGTGTGCTTTATCTGACTACGTGCAAATATGTAGGGGCTACATATACACCCCCCTTTATATAAAAAATAAAAATTACATATTACTTTAAGATAACTTATAAATAAATCTATATTTAAACGTATGACTAATTAATTCATGGAAACCTTGCTGGCTCAGTCAGTATAACCCAACTGCTGACGCGTAAGTATTGTGCAGACTGCTGACGCTTGTTGCTGATTTTGTGATGTACGTGTTTGAATTATTGTTGTGGTTATTTTCCGATTGTAACACGTTCGTAGTTTCACTGTTTATCACAAAAGCAGGTTTTAATCTGTCTATAGATATTAATGTTTCCTTATCTCTTATTTTAACTAAATATGACTTATCCATTCTTTTTAACACTGGGAATGGTCCTTCATAGGGTGGTGTCAGACTTTTTCTGAGTCTGTCGCACCTCACAAACACGTGTGAGCATTCCTTAAGCTCTGGGTGTACGATAATCGCCGCATGGTCTCCATTCACCGTTTTTTTTTCTTAACCATGTGTAAAGGGCTAGCCCATGGGCTATCTGATGGGCGACAAATGCCCAACTCTATCATATTTTGAAATTCCTTCTTTGCAATATGATATTTATCTGGAGGTAAAGGTCTTGCACGTGCTGATACGGGCGGTCCTTTGGTAATAATATGATGCTCAATTTTGTGTTTTGGAGCTGCGCGCAGTGAAGAGGGTTTCGTGATATCTTCATATTTGTTCAGGAGTTGCGTAATGTGTGGGTTTGTTCCCACGTCAATGGTACGAATTGTTTGCTGTGTCGATTTGATAAGGGTTGCGGGCGTTGTAAGCTCCGTAACTCTATCAATAAGTTTCCGACCAGCTATGTCGACCAATAGCTTATAATATTCTAAAAAACCCGCTCCAATAATTGGTTGCGTCACGTCTGCTATGACGAAATTCCATGTAAAACATCTCCGCAATCCCAAGTTTAAAGTGAAAGTTTTTTCACCATAAGTTTTAATTTTTGTGCCATTCGCGGCGTAAAGTGTATAGTGCTCACTTTGTGCACCTAAATATTTTTGAGGCTTATTAATTACTGAAATATTTGCTCCCGTGTCTATTAAAAATCTCATACCACTTTTTGAGTCGGTAATAGTGAGGCGTTTTGACGGGTGAATAGCGCAGAGATCCGCCGTAATCTGCGCTTTTATTAGTTTCCCTGGTCCTGTGTAGTAAACTTCTGTTTCCAATCACATGGTTTAATACATCTCTTTGAATTTATTCCATATTTGTTGTGGTAGAAACAAAAGTATTTTCCTTCCCGACTGCTTGCTCTTGAACTTGACCTCGATGAGAAATGTTGGCGATTATAATGACTTTGAGTGCTGCGTCGATGATCTCTGCGATCGTCTTGAATTGCACTTAATTCCAATTGTATTTTCGCTAACTGTGCTAATATGCATGTCATTGCACTTTCGTCCGCTTTGTTTATATTTACAGCTGATACTTCCGTACTTTTGGAATTATTTATTATTTTGTCTGCGATTTGGCTCATCTTGTCCATGTCCATGTCTTCCGTGACTGCTAAAACCGTAGTAATAGATGATGGTAAAAGCCTCAGCCACAGAAGTTTGATTGTTTCGTCTCCAATTTTTCCTCTTCCGAGAACTTGCATTTTTCTTAGGAGTTGGGATGGTTTTTGATCGCCGAGGTCCATTTCCGACAATAATTTTTGAAATTGACGTTGTTCTGATTCCTCATAGCAATTGATTAAGCGTTCCTTGAGGGCCTTATATTTTTCTGTGGTCGGCGGAGAAGTAATGATGTCACTAACCTGTAATATTTCTTCCTTTGAAAGCTTTGCTATAACAGTGAAGTATTTGTAATCATCACCTTGTTTTTGCGGTGCTAATATTGCTTCCAATTGGTTAAACCATAGGCTTGGTTGGTCTCTCCAAAACTCCGGAATGCGCGATAAAATGGAGGTGCCGGCCGCAACTTCCAAAGTTTCTTGTTGGCTGCAGCTAGGTTTGCAAGTTGATTGATTCATGTTTTCTTGTTTCTGTTGCGAGGTCCACTTGTAGAGCGAGAGTCGTAGTGTAGTCGAGGGTCACCAATTTGCCAATCGTGGCAAGGGTATAATTGAGACTCAGATGTTCGTAATAGTCTGATATAATTGAATACAATTAAACCTTATATACTAATGTGGTACGTGCGTATTACTATCTAAACTTATCTTATAATTTATCCTAAAGTGTGCTTTATCTGACTACGTGCAAATATGTAGGGGCTACACTGTGCCTCGCTGGGGAGCTCTAAGGCGGAGCTCAACGCCACCAGAAGAGAGCAGCGCAAGGCCGTCGCGGCCGACGAAGTGTCGGAGATGGCCCGACGCGCCCGCGAGCGACGCGCTGCTCTAGCGGCGGAAGGGGGGGACCCATCTGCGGTAGCCCTAAGCCAGTTGGCTTTGGACGGGGTGGACTTAGTCCTGAAGGTTGCCACGAAGTCCGGCAGCCTGAAGGGCACGTTCACCCGCGGTCTGAAGGAGGCTGCCGCGGACATTAGGGAGGCGGTTGGCATCCTCCTCAACAGGACGGCCTCAGACGAGGTCGCGAAGTTGCAGGAGGAGAACGGCCGTCTCCGTGATGACTTGGAGGACCTCCGGCGACAGGTCGCTGCGCTGAGCGAGCAGCAGCAGCGACGCACGCCCGCCGCACCGGTGGTGACCCCGGCTCCCGCACCGAGACCGGCAAGCGCTCCGACCGAAGACGAGGTCGAGCGCATTGTCCGGCTCTGCATGCTCCAGTGCGGGAGCATGGTCAACGCTCGCATCGAGGCGATTTCTCGGCGCCTCCCGACGGAGATCCTCCGTCCGCCCCTAGCAGCCGATGCACGGCGGAGGGGTGAGGAGCCGCCGAGACCTGCGCCTCGGAAGGGGAAGCCCGCGGAGGGCACCAAAAAGCCCGCGGAGCCCTCCTCATGGAGCGATCAGCCCACGACTGCCGGGTCTAAGGGTGAGACCTGGGCGAAAGTCGTGGGCCGCAAGAAGGCCCGCAAAGCCGCCAAGGCGGCCGCAGCGACGGCGCGCGCCCCTGGCGGAACCGCAACTGCGGTTCCGCGGCCTGCGCGGCGGACTGCAAAAGGCAGTCGCAAAGGGCCGGCTGTGCGTGCTCCGCGTTCCCAGGCTGTGACGCTGACGCTTCAGCCAGGAGCTGCGGAGCGCGGAGTAACGTACCAGTCGGTCATCGCCGAAGCCAAGGCCAAGATCAAACTATCAGATCTTGGCCTGCAGTCCGTCACCGTGAGGCGGGCTGCCACGGGTGCGCGGCTGTTCGAGGTGGCCGGTGCTGCGAGCGGCAGTGCCGAGAAGGCGGACGCTCTGGCCGCCAAGATGAGGGAGGTCCTCGGCCCCGAGGATGTCCGGGTCTCCAGACCGGTGAAAACCGCTGAGGTGCGGATCACTGGTCTGGACGACTCCGTGACCTCTGAGGAGGTGGTGGCGGCCGTTGCCCGACGCGGAGAGTGTCCGCCGGACAGCGTGCGGGCCGGCGATATTCGCACCGACGCCACCGGACTCGGCGTTGTCTGGGTTCGGTGCCCTGTGGCGTCGGCGAAGAAGATCGCCGAGAAAGGGGAATTGCTGGTGGGCTGGGTTGCAGCGGGGGTTAAACTCCTGCGGCCCCGGGCTTTGCGGTGCTTCCGGTGCCTGGAAAAGGGGCACGTCCGGGCAAAGTGCACCGCTGAGGTTGACCGTAGCGACCTATGTTATCGCTGCGGTCAGCCCGGCCACAAGGCGGCCCAGTGTTCCGCGGCGCCAAACTGCAGCTTGTGTTCGGCTGCGGGGAGGCCTGCGGGACACAAGTTGGGCGGGGGAGCCTGTGGCGAGCCTACCAGCAAGCCCAAAAAGAAGAAGAGGAGCTATATTCCTGCCGGGGAAACCTCGCATCCCCCGCAGGCTAGTAGCTCCGCGGCCGACTCCCGGCCCAGGACTGTTGCCGAGGGAATGGAATGTCAATAATGGCACAATTCCATTTCCTCCAGGGCAACATCAACCACTGTGCCAGAGCTCAGGATCTTTTGCTCCAGAGCATGGCAGAGTGGTCGATCGACGTGGCTGTGGTCGCCGAGCCGTATTTCATCCCCGCCCGTGGCAACTGGCTGGGGTGTGCTGACGGTTCGGTGGCCATTATTGGCGGGACTCTGATCGACCCGTCTCGGGGCCGCGGCTGGGTTGCTGCGGTCTCGGGCGGCATCGTCATTGTGGGGGCGTATTTCTCCCCCAACAAGAGTCTCGCCGACTTTGAGGGTTTCCTTGTCGAGTTGGGCGCCGTCGTAAGCCGCTACCACCCTCGTCCCGTTCTGGTGCTCGGGGATCTCAACGCCAAGTCGTCGGCGTGGGGATCCCCGGTCACTGACCCTCGGGGCGAGGTGCTGGAAGAGTGGGCGGTGACGACCGGTCTGGTCGTCCTGAATCGGGGTTCGGAATACACGTGCGTGCGGCAGCGGGGCGGGTCGATAGTGGACGTCTCGTTCGCTAGCCCCTCTGTCGCTAGCCGAGTCCGTGACTGGCGTGTCGCCGTGGAGGTGGAGACGTTGTCGGACCACCGGTACATCCGGTTCGACGTCTCCGCCCAGACCGCGAGCGGCCGCCATCCAACAACCCCGATCAACGACGGCCCGCGTTGGGCGCTTAAGCGCATCGACAGGGAACTACTCGAGGAAGCTGCCTTAGTCCAGTCCTGGATCTGGGAGTCGGCGACGGACGGCCCCGTCGACGTCGAAGCGGTGGCGCTGTGGTTTCGCGGGGCGATGACGCAGATTTGCGATGCGTCCATGCCCCGTGTCCGCCAACAGTCCGCAAGGCGCCGGGTGTACTGGTGGAACAACGAGATCGCACGTTTGCGCGTGGAGTGCGTTGCTGCTCGCCGCCAGTACACGCGATACCGGAGACGACGTCGACGGGATACCGTCGAAGAAGACGCGCGGTATGAGGTGTACCGCGCGTCTAAGGAGACTCTGTGGCTGGCCATCGGCGACTCGAAGTCGCGTGCCAGGGAGGAGCTGCTGGGGTCCCTAGATCGGGATCCGTGGGGGCGCCCGTACCGTTGGGTTCGGGGCAAGTTGCGTCCGTGGGCGCCTCCACTGGTGAAGACGATGGAGCCCCAGCTGCTAGAGGCGGTGGTGTCGGCCCTCTTCCCTGACCGGGCGGGACATGTTCCCCCGGCGATGGCTTCGCCCTCAGCCACAGACTCTCCAGAAGAGAGCACCGATGTCCCCGAGGTGACGCAGGCAGAGACGAGAGCGGCCGTGTCGCGGCTCCGGGCTAAGAACACAGCGCCCGGACCCGACGGAGTTCCTGGTCGAGCTCTCGTCCTGGCCCTGAAGGAGTTAGAGCCCCAGCTGAGGGGGCTCTTCACGGCATGCCTCGAGCGGGGTCAGTTTCCCAGTGTGTGGAAGGAGGGGAGACTGGTCCTGCTCAGGAAGGAGGGGCGCCCCGCGGACTCGCCGTCCGCGTACCGGCCCATAGTGCTGCTCGACGAGGCGGGCAAACTTTTTGAGCGTATTATCGCAGATCGCCTCGTCAGCCACTTGTGCAGAGAAGGGCCGGACCTGGACGGAAACCAATTTGGTTTTCGTCGGGGGCGCTCCACCATAGACGCCATCATGCGCGTGAGGAGCCTGGCGGAGGAAACGGTGTCCCGGGGTGGGGTGTTGCTGGCGGTGTCTTTAGACATCTCCAACGCTTTTAACACCCTACCCTGGAGTTGTATTCGGGAGGCACTGATATACCATCGCGTGCCTCCCTACCTCCGCCGTACAGTAGGGGCTTACCTGGAGGGTAGGTGCGTCACCTATCGGGGACGTGACGGTGCTGGTCGGCACCTCATGTCGTGCGGTGTTCCGCAGGGATCGGTCTTGGGACCGCTCCTGTGGAACATCGGCTACGACTGGGTGCTGAGAGGCGAGCTCCCGTCGGGCGCCGACTTGACGTGTTATGCGGACGACACGCTTGTCACTGCCCGGGGGAGTTCGCACAGGGAAGCGACGTTGTTAGCCACGGCTGCGGTGTCACAGGTGGTGAACCGCATCCGGCGCCTGGGCCTGGAGGTGGCCCTGAACAAGTCGGAGGCCATGGTGTTTCATGGCCCCCGACGGGCGCCGGCGCCGGGATCACACATCGTGATCAGTGGGGCCCGGATAGCTGTCGAGTCCACCATGAAGTACCTAGGATTGGTGCTCGACAGCCGATGGGAATTCGGACCCCACTTCCGGCGGCTGGCGCCCAAGCTGATGGGTGCAGCGGGCGCGCTATCAACGTTGCTTCCCAATTTGGGGGGCCCGAGCGCCGCCTGTAGGCGGTTGTACGTGGGGATCGTGCGATCCATGGCCCTTTATGGGGCCCCTGTGTGGGCGATGGACCTGGCGGCCGGAGCACTCGCTACTCTGCGCAAACCGCAGAGGGCGATGGCCGTCAGGGTCGTCCGCGGGTATCGCACGATTTCCTACGAGGCGGCTTGCGTCCTGGCCGGATCCCCGCCCTGGGACCTAGAGGCGAAAGTACTCGCGTCATTGTATAGATGGCGCGAGGAAGAGCGGGCACGGGGCTCGAGACCGGCGCAGCGGCAGATCGCGCTGCGCCGAGATGAGCTCCGTCAGGTCCTGGTGGCGGAATGGCGGCAAAGGCTTCTGCGCCCTGCCGCCGGCCTCGCTACCGTCGAGGCGATCCGGCCAGTACTCGACGTCTGGCTCGGGAGGAGGCACGGCTCCCTGTCGTTCAGGGTGACGCAGGTGCTGTCGGGGCACGGCTGCTTCGGCAAGTACCTGTGTCGCATAGATAGGGAGCCGGACGCTCGGTGCCACCACTGCGTCCATTGCGGGGAGGACACGGCGCAACACACACTCTCCGAGTGTGTAGCTTGGGAGGAGCAGCGCCGTGTCCTCACAGAGGAAGTTGGAGGCGATCTGTCGCTGCCGGCCGTAGTGCGGAGGATGGTCGGCGGCGCAGAGTCGTGGGACGCGGTGGTGTCCTTCTGCGAGGACGTGATGTCGCAGAAGGAAGCTGCGGAACGGGAGAGGGAGATCTCGACTCCCTTCCCGGGCCGCAGAAGGCGCACCGGGCGCAGGGGAAGGGCGGATAACGCCCTTTTCCGCCCCCCATAAATGGGTCCAGGGGCGAGGGACTTGGGGAAGTCCCCGCCCCCTATTCGATGGACCCGAGGCGGAGGCGCGCGCGGGTGTCGGCGCGCGCCTCTGAGACGATGCACGGGGTAGTTAACACCTCACTACCCCGTGCAGGAGACGAGGCCCGGGCAGACCGGGCCGGCACTAGTGCGGGGCTGCGGAAGAATTTGGATTCCCGCGGCCCCGCGCGCACGTGCGAGGAGACACCGGGGGGTTTTAGCCGGTAAGAGTCCGGCACGCCCCTCCGCCTCTCCCCAGGCGGAGGAAGTCCATGAGGATTTCCCCCCGTCAAAAAAAAAAAAAAAAAAAAAAAGGCTCGCCACGGTTGGCCCTGAACAAGTCGGAGGCCATGGTGTTTCATGGCCCCCGACGGGCGCCGGCGCCGGGATCACACATTGTGATCAGCGGGGCCCGGATAGCTGTCGAGTCCACCATGAAGTACCTAGGATTGGTGCTCGACAGCCGATGGGAATTCGGACCCCACTTCCGGCGGCTGGCGCCCAAGCTGATGGGTGCAGCGGGCGCGCTTTCAACGTTGCTTCCCAATTTGGGGGGCCCGAGCGCCGCCTGTAGGCGGTTGTACGTGGGGATCGTGCGATCCATGGCCCTTTATGGGGCCCCTGTGTGGGCGATGGACCTGGCGGCCGGAACACTCGCTACTCTGCGCAAACCGCAGAGGGCGATGGCCGTCAGGGTCGTCCGCGGGTATCGCACGATTTCCTACGAGGCGGCTTGCGTCCTGGCCGGATCCCCGCCCTGGGACCTAGAGGCGAAAGTACTCGCGTCATTGTATAGATGGCGCGAGGAAGAGCGGGCACGGGGCTCGAGACCGGCGCAGCGGCAGATCGCGCTGCGCCGAGATGAGCTCCGTAAGGTCCTGGTGGCGGAATGGCGGCAAAGGCTTCTGCGCCCTGCCGCCGGCCTCGCTACCGTCGAGGCGATCCGGCCAGTACTCGACATCTGGCTCGGGAGAAGGCACGGCTCCCTGTCGTTCAGGGTGACGCAGGTGCTGTCGGGGCACGGCTGCTTCGGCAAGTACCTGTGTCGCATAGACAGGGAGCCGGACGCTCGGTGCCACCACTGCGTCCATTGCGGGGAGGACACGGCGCAACACACACTCTCTGAGTGTGTAGCTTGGGAGGAGCAGCGCCGTGTCCTCACAGAGGAAGTTGGAGGCGATCTGTCGCTGCCGGCCGTAGTGCGGAGGATGGTCGGCAGCGCAGAGTCGTGGGACGCGGTGGTGTCCTTCTGCGAGGACGTGATGTCGCAGAAGGAAGCTGCGGAACGGGAAAGGGAGATCTCCACTCCCTTCCCGGGCCGCAGAAGGCGCACCGGGCGCAGGGGAAGGGCGGATAACGCCCTTTTCCGCCCCCCATAAATGGGTCCAGGGGCGAGGGACTTGGGGAAGTCCCCGCCCCGTATTCGATGGACCCGAGGCGGAGGCGCGCGCGGGTGTCGGCGCGCGCCTCTGAGACGATGCACGGGGTGGTTAACACCTCACTACCCCGTGCAGGAGACGAGGCCCGGGCAGACCGGGCCGGCACTAGTGCGGGGCTGCGGAAGAATTTGGGTTCCCGCGGCCCCGCGCGCACGTGCGAGGAGACACCGGGGGGTTTTAGCCGGTAAGAGTCCGGCACGCCCCTCCGCCTCTCCCCAGGCGGAGGAAGTCCATGAGGATTTCCCCCCGTCAAAAAAAAAAAAAAGGCTCGCCACGGTTGGTCCGTGGACTCACGGAGTCCATGGAGCCCCAGCTCCTCAGGAACATCGTTTCGTCCCTGTTCCCATCCCACCGGACTGACTTTATCCCTCCAGCCATGGGTACCGCGCAGTCGCGCGGACAGCTGGAGGAGATAACCGAAGGAGAGTTCGAGGCGTCTACCCAGCGCCTTCGGACGAAGACGACTGCTCCTGGACCTGACGGGGTACCGGCTCGGGCTATTGCCTTGGCTGTGGGTCCCCTGAAGGACCGGCTGCGGGGTCTCTTCAACGCCTGTTTAGTGGCGGGGAGATTCCCCAAAGTCTGGAAGACGGGGCAGCTCGTCCTCCTTCGCAAGGAGGGACGACCAGCCGACTCGCCGTCGGGTTACCGGCCTATCGTCCTGCTGGACGAGGCGGGCAAGCTCTTTGAGCGCGTCATTGCCGCCCGCATCGTCCGGCACCTGACGGGCACGGGACCCGACTTGTCGGCTTCCCAATTTGGCTTCAGGGCGGGCCGGTCCACCTTAGACGCCCTGAGCCAAGTCAAGGCGTTCGCCGCGGAGTCTGCGGCGCGGGGTGGATTGGCGTTGGCGGTATCGCTCGACATCGCCAACGCCTTCAACTCGCTGCCGCACCAGTGCATAGAGTCGGCGCTTCGCTACCACGGGGTGCCGCTCTATCTTCAGCACACCGTGGCGGACTACCTTCGCGACAGGCACGTCGCCTACGCCGGAGTAACGGGCCCGCAGCGGCAAGAGACTGGGCGCGGTGTTCCGCAGGGGTCAGTCTTAGGACCTCTCCTGTGGAACATCGGGTATGATTGGGTGCTGCGCGGTGCCCTCCTACCTAAGACTCAAGTCGTCTGCTATGCAGACGACACCCTGGTTTTGGTCAGAGGGACCACCCAGGAGGAGTGCATCCGGCGTGCGACCTGCGGCGTCCATCTCGTCGTAGGTCGCATCCGGATGCTTGGACTTGACGTCGCTCTGGGGAAGACCGAGGCACTTGTGCTGTACGGCCCCCGGAGCAGACACACTACCGGCGCGTGCCTGACAGTGGAGGACGTGAGGATCCCACTGTCGGGCACGATGAAGTATCTCGGCCTGGTCCTCGACGGGCGGTTGAGCTTCCGGGAGCACTTCAAGCGGTTGGCGCCGAGGCTTCGGTCCGCCGCGGCAGCCCTCGGAAGGCTCCTGCCCAATGTCGGGGGCCCTGACATCGGGTGTCGCCGTCTATACGCCTCGGTCATTCGATCGATGGCGTTATACGGCGCACCCATTTGGAGTGACAAGCTGACGGCCGATAACCGGGCGGTTCTACTTGGTTCGCAGCGCGCTGTTGCCAACAGAATCGTCCGGGCCTACCGGACCGTCGGTCATGAAGCCGCGTGTGTCTTGGCTGGGACACCGCCTTGGGATCTGGATGCAAAGGTGTTAACGGACCTTTACACCCGTTGCACCGGGCTCCGGTCCCGAGGTACCGACGCCCTGCCAAGGCAACGTGAAATCTGGCGAAGGCAGGCCCGTCTCGTCACGATGCGGAATTGGGAGCTTCGGCTCGAGACCGACGGCGGGACGGGCAACCATTGAGGCGATCCGCCCACACTTTCAACCGTGGGTGGAGAGGCGGTATGGTGTTTTGACCTACCGCCTCACGCAGATACTGACCGGGCACGGGGCCTTTGGCCATTACCTGTGTCTGGTCGCTAGGAGGGAAGGGACAACTGCGTGCCACCAGTGTGGTGACGGTGACGACACCGCACTGCACACGTTGGCCGCATGTCCCGCCTTCGCCGCGCCCCGCGCCGTTCTCCAGGCGGCGCTGGGGGGCGTAGACGTCTCCGCGCTGTCGGCTGTTGTCGCTGCGGCGCTCAGCAGTCGCACAGCGTGGAATGCGCTGTCCTCCTTCTGCGAGACGGTCATGTCCCAGAAGGAGGCGGCGGAGCGCGCTCGGGAGGACGACCCCGACGCGCCTCAAATACGCCGACGTCGAGTGGGGCGGCGCAGGGCCGCGCATGAGCGCGCTCTCCCGCCCTAACTAGGGTCCTGGGCGACGGGCACGGGGGTGTCCGTCGTCCGACTATAGGACCCACGACGGGGGGCCGCATTCCGTGCTACGGGTGTGGCTCCAGTACGAGGCGGAGAGGCCGACGCTCTTTACACGTCGGTCTCCAATCATGATAGTGTGCTGCTGGCCCCTATTGGCCAGCGGACCCCGCGGTTGGTACGTGAAGAATTGCTATGCATTACCACGCACCAACACGAAACGCGGATGACGTAGCACGGCGGTTCAGGTTTAGTCAGTAAGAGTCTGACACTACCCGTTCGCTCCCCCGAGTGAGCGGGTGTCCATGAGGATTCCCCCGCCCAAACAAAAAAAAAAAAAAAAAAAAAAAAAAAAAAAAAAAAAAAAAAAAAAAACAGCAGGCAGCAAGTATATAATATAAGTAATATTAAGTCGTAAGCGCGCAAGCGTTAGCGGACAATCAGTCAACGAGTGACGCGGGCTTCGCGAACAGGAGAGGTAAGCCGACTGGTTGGAATTCCGAGCGCCAGCGGTGCATGCGCACGCGCTGGGCTCGTGGGAGCGGCTAGCAGGTTTCCATAGCACGATACGGCAAATATACACGGTAAGTATTATTTCATAACATGATTTGTCTTTACTTTAAGTTATTGGTTTTTAATAGTTTTAGTAGTTGTAAATATTATAATATATTGTTAATATAATATTTATGCTTAGTGTTGAATTTATACATATATAATAATATAGTATATATAATATAATAATTTAAATGTGTAGTAATATATTTAATGTACTGTAGTGTAGTTATTTAGTGTGTAGCATATTAAACTAATGTAGAATGTAAGTAGGCTACATCACTCCCCCCCGGAGACCGTTACTACGGGCGATAAAAATCAGGAAATCGAACCGTACGGACTGATCGCGTTCTTTTGACGTCCTCCTGGGCTGGGGCACTTTGCCCTGTAGGACCAGGAGTAGGTGAGAAACTGGGATGAGGGTTGGGAGGTGGGATGGGTGTAGAGGTAGGATTGGGAGATGGGTTTACCAGCATGTAGGCCGGTTTGAGGCGGTCTATGGATACTGTAACACTCTTCCCTTTGACCTGTATCTTGAAGGTCTTTTCACCTCGCTCTATGACTTCATAGGGACCAGTGTAGGGTGGCTGTAAGGCGCCACGCAATGCATCGTCCCTTAAAAATACGTGACTAGACGAAGTCAGGTCCTTGTATATAAATATTTTTTCTTTATTGTGACGTGCAGCTGGGGTCGGCTGTAGTTTTGCTGCGAATCGGTGTAAGCGAGCCGTGAAGTCAGATAAGTCGGTGGTATCTGGTATACTAGGCTGGAAAAAATCTCCAGGCAGACGAAGCGGTTCGCCGTACACTAATTCGGCAGAAGACGACTGAAGGTCGTCTTTGAATGCAGCTCGGATGCCTAGCAGCACCAAGGGCAACGTGTCCGCCCAGTTACAATCTGCGTGGCACATTATAGCTGCCTTAAGCCGGCGGTGGAATCGTTCCACTAGCCCGTTACAGGCTGGGTGATACGCGGTTGTTTTACGATGTTTGAATCCGATCATTTTTCCAAGGTACTGGAAAAGTGATGACTCAAACTGTCGTCCGCGATCAGTAACTATATCAGTAGGACATCCAAATCTGGATATCCACGATATTAATGCTTTCCCAACCGTTACGGCAGTCATATCCACCATGGGTGTGACTTCCGGCCAGCGAGTGAAACGATCCACCGCTGTGAGACAGTAGCGATAGCCCTGTGAAACAGGTAGTGGGCCTATAATGTCCACGTGGATGAACGCAAATCGAGCGCGAGGCAGATCGAACGTGCCCAAGGGAGCAGACACATGGCGATTGACCTTGGCGCGTTGACATGCCAGACATTGACGAGACCATTCTCGACAGTCTCTGCGCACTCCAGGCCAAATAAATCGCTCGGCAACGAGTTTAGCTGTTGCATTAGCACCTGGGTGGCTGAGGCTATGAAGACTGTCGAAGACTTGTCTCCTCAAGTCTTTAGTGACAAACGGTCTCGGTGTGGAAGTACTGACGTCACAATAAAGCTCCGTGCAGGAGTTAGGAACCCTCAACTTTTTCAGGCGGAGTGAAGATTCTCCTCCCAGAAGTTGAGTCAACTCAGTATCGGAGGCTTGTGAAGAGGCTAGCACGTCAAAGTTGACTGGCATTTGCAGCTCATCGACGCGCGACAGAGGGTCTGCGACGACACTGTCTTTCCCTGAAATGTGTCGTATGTCTGTCGTGAACTGCGAGATGTAGTCGAGGTGACGATACTGCCTAGGCGAACAATTAACCTTTCTTTCGCTGAAAGCATAACTGAGTGGCTTATGGTCAGTATACACCACGAAATGTCTGGCCTCTAGCATATGACGAAAGTGTTTTATGCTTTCGTATATGGCCAGAAGTTCGCGGTCATACGGTGAGTATTTTTGCTGGGTGGGACTCAACCTCCGTGAGAAGAATGCGAGAGGTTCCCACACATTGTGCCTGAATTGCTGCAAAACTGCGCCCATTGCCAGGTCGGACGCGTCTGTTACCAGAGCGAGGTCGGCCTGACAATCTGGGTGTGCCAGTAATGCAGCGTTGGCAAGACTGTTCTTGCAGGCGTTGAACGCTTGAAGAGCGTTACCCGAAATGTCGACTGGGTGCGAAGCCTTGATGTTGCCTGTAAGCAAGGCATTTAAAGGGGCTTGAATGGATGCAGAGTTGGGAAGGAATCGCCTATAAAAGTTGAGCATTCCCAAAAATCGTCTAAGTTGCCTGACTGTCTTAGGGACGGGAAAATCAGCTATGGCTTGCACCTTCGATTCCAAAGGTTTGGTGCCGGATGCGGAAATGGAGTAACCTAAAAATGTTACCTCAGATGCACCGAAGACGCACTTAGAGGTGTTGACGATGACGTTATAGTCCCTCATGCGACTGAAGAGCTGATGGAGGTGGGCTTCGTGCTCGACTTCGTCCTTGGAGAAGACGAGAAAGTCATCCAGGTAACAATAACAAAAGTCGAGACCTCTCGTCATCTCGTCAACAAACCTTTGGAATGTTTGACCTGCATTTCTAAGACCGAAAGTCATGAAGGGAAATTCATACAGGCCAAAGGGAGTAGTGATGGCGGTTTTGGGTATGTCATCTTCAAAAACAGGGATCAAATTGTAGGCCTTCAACAGATCTATAGTCGAGAAGACGGTACAACCTGAGATGGAGTGGGCGAAATCGTGGATATGCCTAATAGGATAACGGTCTGGGATAGTCCGTGAATTGAGCATCCGGAAATCACCACAAGGTCGCCAGCCGTTATCTTTCTTAGGTGCAAGGTGTAAGGGAGAAGACCAGGGACTTTCAGAAGGACGCGCTGTGCCGTTGCTGAGCATAAGCTCAAACTCCTGTTTGGCAATTTTAAGTTTGTCCGGTGCTAGTCTGCGGGGGGTACATGAAATAGGAAGTCCAGGTGTAGTCCTAATGTGATGTACCGTATTGTGCTTTGGAAACACCGGCCTGCCTGCGGGACGAGTAATTTCAGGGTACTTACTAAGAATCTCGTGGAAGCGCGTGTCACCTGTTGCAACCTTAACAGAGTATACATTAGTGTCAGCAATGATAGCATTAGAGGAAAGAGTTGTTGTGTTGTCGAGTAGGCGTTGATTCCGGCAATCGACAACTAAATTATAAAAGCAAAGGAAATCAACGCCTATTATTGGTTTTGTTACATCTGCCACTATAAAGCGCCAAGCAAAATTGCGCCTTAAGCCTAGGTTTAAGTTAAGCTCTACGAAGCCGAAAGTAGCAATGGGTGTCCCGTTGGCTACAGTAAGCTCGAAGTCAGCCTTGGCTCGACGTTCCCGAAGCGCTGCACGGGGGTAGACATAAAGGTCACTGCCAGTGTCCACCAGGAATTGGACGTTCGTGCTGCGGTCGGTGATGAAGAGGCGACCCTTAAATAGTGGACAGTCGTTTGTCGCCACTACTGACTGTCCGCGGCGTTTCCCGCCTTGAAGTCGCAAGGCTTCAGGCACTTGTGAGCCTGAGCACCAAACTTACTGTGGTACCAACATACGGGATACTTCCGGTAACTAGAACCGGACCGGCTCCGCTGTCGCGATGGTGAGCGGCGACGATCGCGAGGCCTGGATCGGTCGGTCGAGTAGCAGCTGGCTCCGCGGGTGTGCTCCTCCAGTTTCAAGGTCAGATGCTGCACCATCCTCTTCAACTCGGCGATTTCGTCCATCTGACTGGAGGACGTAGCCCTGCTGGAAGACGCAGCGGCGACGCTGCCAGGTGATGCGAGTTCCTGGATACGGTCAGCCAGGTCTGCTAGCTGCTCCAGGGAATGAGATGGTTGTGATGCCAGCACCGTCTGTATGTTGTGCGGCAGGCGATTGCACCATATCGACTTCAAAAAATCTTCAGGCACGGAGGGTCCCGCTAAGTCCAGGAGGTGTCTTAGGAATTGGGAAGGCTTCCTGTCTCCTAGTTCCTCATGGGTCAATAATTGCTTGACTTTTTTCTCGTGCGAAGCTGAGAGTCGCTTAATTAGCTCAGACTTTATTTTTTCGTAGCGGTGCTTTGCCGGAGGGTTGATTATTATGTCCTTGACTTCCTTCGCATACTGTATGTCCAAATGGTTGGCCACCTGCGTGAACTTGACAGAGTCGTCAATGACGTCATTTGTCGTGAACTGACCTTCCAAGAGCGCGAACCACAGTTCTGGATCCTCGGGTGAAAATTGAGGAATTTTAATTTTTAATTTCCGACCGTCATTATTGTCGGGTGCAGTGGACACGCGCACTCTTTGCGTCCGCCGCGTGGCAACATCTTCGTGGCTTCGCGAACCGATGGTTTTTACGGAATCACTGCTGTCACTCATACCTGTTCGTGTCCTTTTCGGGGTCACCAGTTATGGTTGTTGGGTGTATGCTGGGGTAGGTTTCCAAATAATAGTAAACAGAGTTCCTTGATATTGGTATCACTATAATTCGTAGTACATAGGTTAACACGTTCCACAACACAGCACACAATCGTTCACCATAAAACAGAGTTTGAAGGAGTAGAAGAAGAGAGTACAGGCAGACAGCAAGTATATAATATAAGTAATATTAAGTCGTAAGCGCGCAAGCGTTAGCGGACAATCAGTCAACGAGTGACGCGGGCTTCGCGAACAGGAGAGGTAAGCCGACTGGTTGGAATTCCGAGCGCCGGCGGTGCATGCGCACGCGCTGGGCTCGTGGGAGCGGCTAGCAGGTTTCCATAGCACGATACGGCAAATATACACGGTAAGTATTATTTCATAACATGATTTGTCTTTACTTTAAGTTATTGGTTTTTAATAGTTTTAGTAGTTGTAAATATTATAATATATTGTTAATATAATATTTATGCTTAGTGTTGAATTTATACATATATAATAATATAGTATATATAATATAATAATTTAAATGTGTAGTAATATATTTAATGTACTGTAGTGTAGTTATTTAGTGTGTAGCATATTAAACTAATGTAGAATGTAAGTAGGCTACAGGTTGTAGAGGTCAGATAAGCAGTCGCTCCATGTAAAATAGAGTATTCAGCTGAATTCGGTAAGACTGGAAGCCGATCCCAACATGGCTTGGGAAAAGGTTAGGCTGAAGACGAGGGAAATCAAGAGAAAATCCTAGTTTTCCGACATGATATCTACTGAGCTTTCTTTTCCTTACGCCGCAAGATTTTCCATCACCCCAACTTTTGAACCAAGAAATTTGAAACAATGTATTGATGTTTTGCGTACGCCATGAGTCCATGACGCAACGACGCAAGTATGTAGTTGTTATCTTATAAGCTACATATTTCTACACGATATATGTGGCCTCAAGTGCTGATATACTTAAAACACTGTTTGCCGCTGGCTACTCTACACAAATAAAATTAACATTTCAATAAAAAAAATAATGAATGTAGGTACTAAGGTAAGTATTACTGGTACATTTATGGAACTCCCCCCCGTCCCTAGGCCAAGCTGGCCCAAGCCGGCCAAACTAGCAATAAAAATATGTCCCTAAAAGCATAGATCCAGCCCTCCCTTGCTGTTTTTGGCTTATTAAGATTGTTAGCAACGCACTAAGTCGAGATCCGAACCCCACACATCAAAAACGATACACTGTTTGGCTTATGAAGGATGCTATAAGCACCTTACAATGACTAAATCAGTGATTAACGAAACAAAACATTTGTTTTGATTAAATATAAATCAGTTTTAGAGCAAGACGGTTGTTACCATAATCACAGATTCCTTAAATAAAAAAGCTGGCAACATCTGATAGAGAAATACTCTCTTTAATAGGTAATATTGGATGATTAGCAATTTTAGATTCTCAAAGACATATTAGTCATTTTAGATCCTGTTGTATGATTGCCATAGAACTAACCATTATTACAAAAATCATACCGAGATTTTGTGATTATTTGTTTACATGGAATACAATCATGCTTTATATCTTTAATGTTCTATTGTTTACCATCCGGAAACGTCGTGTGTAAGGCAGGGGTGTGGGTTGGTGTCAAAGTGTCACAGGTAATTGTGAGAACTGATTGCATAATTAGCGCGACGAGTCAGTAAGGGCGCGGGAGAGTGCCACCCCTAGAGCTTGTACACCCGTGAGACTTTTAATTGTTATTGTTTGTAGAGCCGTCCGTATGACGTTACCAACGTTTTAGAAAATTTATTGTTGTTTAATGTTTTTCTTTGAATGGGGAAATTTTTGGTAAAGCTTAGTTAGCTTTATCCGATTTTTCATGTAATAAAATTGTTAAATGTTTTTGGCTTAACTTAAAGTTTATTCGGAAGCTCTACTTTGGGCCCATAATTGAATAATAGAATTATAAATAATTACCCACGCAATATAAATGAAAAATAAGAGCTATTTAAAAGCACATACAAAACATCTTAGTGAGTGAAAGTTACGGTACAACAGAACGATGTGAGTGCATCAATTTATTTCAATTTACGTGATTGTATTGTTTCGGCTGCGAGGGCGGCGCGCTTCCCGGCCCGGCTTCCGCCACGAGCAAGCCACGTGCCACACAATCTATGAATTGCACCCTACAACTGCCACCGACATTACCAGACACTAAAACATAACACTACTACACGTAACCAACACATATAATTCACGCTTTAAAAGTATACATCATAAGTTTCAATTTCCAATGAACAGTTTTTTGGCGGTTATGACGTTTTGGAATTTATGTAAATGTTTTTGATTGTTTTGTCTGCGCTAATGCTGTTTAATAATTATCTGGAACATGTTTCGTGCGGCGAGTGTATTATTGAACGGCCGTCGCTTAGAGGATGACTATAATTTGAATTAAAAGTTACGTCAACGACTTACGCACATTAAAAGTGTTCGCGAGGGTAGGTAGATAGGTATTATTAGTGTGTATTTTGTAGTTTGATGGGCCTTTCTTCTGAGTTTTTAATAAAACAACACGCAATATAATTGTAATCTATACTTTAATATTATAAAGCTGAAGAGTTTGTTTGAACGCGCTAATCTTAGGAACTACTGGTTCGAATTGAATAATTCTTTTTGTGTTGGATAGTCCGTTTATTGAGGAAGGTTATAGGCTATATAACATCACGCTACGACCAATAGGAGCGGAGCATAAATGAAAAATGTTGCAAAAATGAAAAACCTTTGAAACTAAAACACGCGGACAAAGTCGCGGGGGACAGCTAGTATAGTATAAAACCTATAAATAATTAGTAATTATGTAAGTTGCATTTACCAATTGACTACAATTATCATTGTATTTAATTTTTTAACCTTCAAATGTTAGTAAAAAAACAGCAGATCAGGAAATTTACTATTATTAAAGAAGAACAATTCAAATCAAAAAAAGTCAATTAATTTTAATCACACTTCATAACTCAAACAATACGTGTAAATAAACCAAATATGTACATAACAGGACTGTGCGTACAATTCTCACAGCGTGTCAAAGTCAAGCAATATTTGACCTTATGGTAGCAATTAAATTGTCCATTACCGTAACAAATAGAGCAAACAGTATGTGAGAACGAGGTGGGTACCGGTACAGCAAACATTTGCGATGCCACTCCCGTGTGTGCTCTTGATCGCTCTGTTTAACTATACCCACGTTTGTATTTCCGACGACATTTGTTGACGGTGACTGCAACTATGTAGCTTAAGAACTGAATGGAGAATACACGAAATAAAATCTCTGGAAATACTCAACAGCAATTGTTTTTCACATCCTGATTAAAAATAAAATATTTAGAAATAAACTGCTTTAATCCTGTAAATATACCACAACGAACAATTGTAAATAAATGTTTTAGAATACAATGACGAGGAAAGTACCAGACTCGTCGATGATTACATGTTTTGCCGACAGACAAAACTCTTAATTAATGTTTAGTGACAATATGAAGAGCGAAGAGAGAATGTGTGCAAATCATTTGAAGCAAGCGACACTCATGTTTTATGTTTTCGTGCAAAGACTGCACTAAATTCAGAACGTTCAAACAGCCCGCTCAAGTGAAATTGCATTATCTGAACGCACGCTATTTGACTAATTTTATAGTTTTTGTCAATTTGCCAACCGGAATGGAATTGTGGTTTCGAGTCGAACGGCTATTCTATTTTACTCGTCGATAAACTTTTATCTATACTTAGAAGATTGTTTTTTCTTCTTCTTGTTGTTGTATAAGGTAATTTTCAAATAGGATCAGTAAGGAGCTCAGGCCGTGGTCGAGATCAGTCAGAAAGGATGGTACAGCACAAGATGTACCTAACGTGTTTGGGTGACTCTCCTTTTTGAAAGAGTTTTCAGTATTTTGGTTTTAGTTGTGGTCTGCTGTCATGATATTATCTTCATTTTCTTTAGCTACAAAAAGTCAGTTATCAATTGGCGAATCTTGTTCTTTTGATAAGGGTGCTGTAATTAAAATACGGTCTAGTATGCGTAGTATTTTTTGTAGTTATACTACCCTTGGATCTCCAACCAAATAAAAATGATGATTATTATAGGAGTTATATGTTGATTAAAACCAAATAAAGTAAAATAAAACAGACTGCGAATAAAGTTTCGCTAGACGACTCGCTTCAACATGAGGATTATTGAGGATACTTACAATAAAACGTATGTTTAGAAAATAGTGCAGTAACTTTTCTGTTTATAGAACAACTTGTACAGCAGGAAGCGCCTGAAGAATTACGGGGTGAAGTACGCCCGCAGAGGGCATTACGCTAGAAAAGTTTTGTGTAACAATGTGTAATGTTGCCATTTCTATGCGCAAATCTCCCGGGCGGAAGTAGCGGAGCGCTGGCGTCTCTCGTCGCTCGGACAACTTTGCTATTGTGGCGCCACCTACTGTCCGTACCGTGACGTGTTTCCGGCTTCTCTTCAAAAAGTCTTGAGCTGTCAACTCATGAGGGGATCTCGGTTTCTTTGAGAGTCTTTTTATTAATTCAGTTCTCGATGAAAGATTTATTGCGGTACGTGAGATTGATGACAACTTGCTTTATGTTGTGGTGGGAGGGTTTTGATTTGAGATTGAGAAATCGGTGTTGTTTTGTTACCGTCTGTTTGTCTTTAGCGGTATGTTTTGTTTGGGCATTGAATTAGTGACTTTCTTTTAATTTATTAAGTATTCATGGAAGCTTTCGGGTCTACTAACGAACATCTTCCAATGTCCTTAGATCATTTATGATTGATTTCAGAATGAGATAAACGTGTAAAAAATATAAATATAAGATATAGAAATACTATTAATTACAAAGAAAAGCGTATATATCCTTTGTATTATACTTATATATGGTTAGCTATCATATAATCATTATGTGGCCGCTCGAGACACTTGAAAACGTTCAGGCCATGGTCGCCGGCGCGTAAACACGATATGACCTAATTTACCCACTTGTATGATTCAAAATACCATTCCACGTACATTTGTACCTACTTTGTATTATATGTACCGTATTAATCATAAGATTTGCTATGAATAAGAGATAATTCCGAAATCAAGCTCAACGCCAAGTATGAGTTTGGGCCCCCACGCCCTTTTTTACCTGTGATGTGTAAATGTAGTAAGTATATGTGGAAACACGTGTAGAAAGGTGTTTTCAATGCCAAATATAAATAAAATGATGAATCTCGAATGTATTCCAGATAAAACAGTGAGAAAAATAAATAATAGACAAAAAAAATAATTTGTGAATAAAAGTTTTCCTAATAAGTGTTTATGTATTTTTTCATTAAAGTAGCTGAAAAATATTTGTAAACATTATTCCTATGTATGTAAATAAATAGTGTACCTATATTAGTCAAACTTTAGTAACATTGACTTTGGCACGAGATGCAACATCCCAATTAATCTATGACATGATAGGTTTTAAAAGACGTGACTGTATACAAATTCTGATAGCATTTGAATTAATGGAGACATCTGCTGGTATACGAAACAAAATTAAATATATTTCTAATACTGTTAAGTGAAGCGTAGAACCATGCAAACGCATCATCAGTCTATCCGTAGGCGGGCACTATTCGTAGCAAGGTCAGGCGATATTATATTTCAGCGTAGCACAACCAGTATTCGTAGACCTCGCTTATCTTATTTGAGCGCCTCTCAGTTGTCTGTGTTACAAGAAGGTTAGGGATTCAAGGGAGGTCTTTATCTTCTGGTGGTACGTAGTGATCGCCATCGTTGTGTATGTCAGCCCACGCGTATCGACACATACGTCATTCCCGCCGGATAAACAGACACCCGTTAGCGAGATTTTCTGCGAGTTCTATATAATCGCACGGCTATATCAAAAATGAAAGTTACGGAATATTTATGACGTTAACCTTCGTCATTATAGAGGTGACTTTGATTCTGTCAATGACGAAATAATTAAACCAGAGTTTTCGGTGTAGAAAATTTAATTATTGTTCTATCAGCGTAATTGAGTGATCTCTAGCGAGTAGATTTGAGTCAAGAGACAAGATATAAAGGCGGGTTGCGGCCATATTATCAATCTACATAATATTCAGGTGCGTAGAATTACCTGACTGTATAAATGTAAATCGTTTGTAAAGTTTTATAAATCCGTATACATTTATGAAATGAGTAGGTATTTTTTATTTTACAGATACCGACATCAATTTCGCTAAAGTAGAGTAAATAATTGTTATAATGTGTAACCAGACAACAGTGTCATCAAGGTTTTCTTGTCTGTAACTAGCGTAAAGTCGTTCCGAAATCATAATTTCATCATCATCGCCTATATATTACACCTCTGTAATTTGCAAGATGATCGCCAACCTACATAAAACGCTTATAAAATCTCCAACTGTCATTAAACAATAAACTTATTTTGTAACTATCTGTTGTCTCCCTTGTTGAATAAATCATGGTGGAAATTTGCGGACTGGGACCCATCGCCACGGCTATTCTGAATGGCACGTGACTCTGACTACTGCCAAAAACAAACAAACATTAATGCTAACACATGGTGATGTTTCATTGATGGTAAACGACAGCGACAGTTTCCGATTACATTGACAGGTTTCATGTAAAACATGACAGGAATAGATCTGGGTAATGCATGCTGTGAAATGTGGCATGTGTGTATACTTGAGAGTAGGACAGTAGTACAACATTGTAGGTACCTATCTGCGCTCTACTTAGAGCTATGTTCTTGTCGGTGTAGTAACTGCTTTAAACAAGTTTTTACGTAAAACTTGGGCATCGAGGGTTCCGTACAAATTTTACTCTGATTGTCACGGTTATTTCTCCTAAAACAAACTAAATAGTGCAATTTAAAAAAAAAAACTCTCATACATCTATGTAGGGTACTATCATATTTCCAACTGTAAATATAAGTTTGTAATTCGAAAAATTATTTTTATGTTAGAAAACTAGAAATTTATTAATTTTCTGAATTTTTTGTTGTGACGTTAGATTTACAATCATCATCATGCCGAATTTCGAGATCCTGGGGCTACAGGAACTACACTATAGATTTTAAATTTGAGTTTTTCGGAAATGTCTAACAACGTTGGCGTTGACATAGAAGCTTAAATTTTTTATTGAAACAAGACTGTAGACTTGAGTATCTGATATTAATTTCAACATGTTACCACTACGCGTACTTGAGAAAATAAAAACTTGATAGACAGAGAGACCGACAGACAGACGGACTACTAAGTGATCCTACAAGGTATCCTCTTTTCCTCATGATGTACGGAACCCTAAAAATGTAGAACTCTTAAAGCTTATGATACTAAAAAAAAGGAAACGTTATTTATTTGTAATTAAATACAAATAATAGAAGGAAAAACTCAAACCTCAGGCAGGACTCGAACCTAATTACAAATATTCGCTTCGCATGCGTTAATGCGTAACAAATAATTAAAATAATACGTTATTTATTGTTTGCAAATACTGTGCTTTTACTCATTGAGTGAACCTTATGTGGACTTAGACCTTCTCTACCGTGACAGATAACCAATGTTTATAAAAACATCCCAGCAGATACTTTTGTGAGAGAAAATTAAAAAAAGCACATGAAACAAAGAATACTTTCTTATGTCCAATTAAATACACTCTTAAGAATGATTAAGACTGTTTATTACTATCTACGAATAAGACTTTATTAGAAAGGAGAATTTAATCTATAAATAATGTTGTTGATGTGTTTTTATGTTCCAGAAAATTCTGTAGCTTGATTTATTTTTAGTAAATGAGCCGCAGATGGAAACCTTTCTGAACATTCAGCGCTTCCATTGCATCTGCATTTTCAGTTGGAATGAAATAGGTGCAAACTTTAAAACCGTTACGAATTATATTTTCTGGTGTTTACGAGAATATTTATTGGAACACATTTATTTTGAACAGATTTTCATGAGATGTCTGCCTTTGACCGTGACCTCATAAAACTTTTATGACTTTACAACCACGTTTTAGAATATATGGCAATGATATTTTTTTTATGTATTTTGATTTGCATTATTAAAAAATGCTCTACAAAATACGATGGATTGCATGACATTGGAAACCAAAAATACCGAAAAATCTTACATCTTTCATATAAAAGCGCTGGAAATATTTTTGATCGCAGGATATTAACAACTTGCGGTCAGTATCCACGGTTTAAGAATAAACGGAATGGAACAACGTACAAAACAATGATATTTACGATGTAATTCTCGAGTGGACTCACACTTGACTACAGACTAGATTTGCTACTGCAGCTGCAATTATAAAGCGATCATAAATAATGCACTATATTAGCAATGTATGGCGGCAGTCTCTCAAAGAAAAATATATTTTGTGTAATTCAGACGTTGAAAGACGTCACAAATAAAAATCTTTTGGTCGAGTGGCCAAGCCATTTGGTTGCTATTACGGCAATAAATCATCCTTGCTGGTGCGTAGTTAGTTTTATTACGAATTTATTATTTTTCTTATTTTTAGTGACGTCACGCCCGCTTTGAAGGAATACAACAGTTGAACTTCATTTATTATACCAAATATCACAACAAAACATCAGAAATCTGCGTTCCGAATTATTATTATGTAACAATCTTTTAAATTTAGAATATGGAAAAGTTTTTTTTTTTGTATATATATTAAGCAACATATCATTCGTCTTTCGAACGAATTATTATTAAGTTTGGTATCGATCAAGTGTAATTAAAAAACATAGGAAAGCTTTAAAAAATCATGAATTCTAACGAATAAATTTCTTATTTTTTTAAAGTAGGTTAGCAGTTTAGTACTTTGGTGTCAATCAGTTGGCCTCTACATTCTTAGCGAAACGTACTGTTGTGTTCACAAGGTTAGTAATAAAACTAAATTCAAACGTTGCGTTAAATATTGCTCTTCCTGGTTTTATTCGTTACAATATAAGACTTCGAGTAGTTTTAAAACTGGAATCGAAGTGAAATGAAAAAGTGAATCTAACAGTGCATTATTATGAACCTCTCTCTAAAGCTTTTACTCAACTTTGTATGTAAGTATTCAAATATTCAACTCGAAAGTTTAGCATCAAACAGTAGCATAGAGCATAAAGTCCGGTGAAGCAGTCAAAGCCTGCGCTCAGGCTAACTGCGTAAAACTCATCAAAAAAAAAAAAGCATAGGGCGTTCGCATCGCTAGTAGTTATGCCGCGCGAAAGCACATTTTTAGCTAAATGACGCTCGTTTACTGATATAAAGGATTTTCCGTGCGACGACGAGGTTATGCAAAATATCGCCGATTCCTATAATATTAGGGTATTATTAGATTTTGAGATAGTTTTTATAAAACGCTCAGTTTTGACACTAATTTTACGATTTTACATGTTCATACCAGTACCAACAGTTCATACTCGATATTCGTGCTCTATAGTTTACCTAGTTATTCCTCTAAGAGTGCTACGAATATATATCCATAAAGTAAACAATTTAGTGTTTATTAGAAAACTATAAAACTATTTATGAAAAACACGTGTATGCTGAGAATAGATGTAGGCAACGGCGTGTATAGAGTAGGTACTGCACTGTCACATATAAAACGCATGTTTCAAGTGCCAAGCGTTACCACCGTGACTGACGCGCGAACCCATCAGTAAAGCTTGTTCTTAAAACCAGTCTATTTTATGAAAATGTCAACTTCGAGTTACTACTGTGTGTAGCGACAGGTTTTAAATAGGTACCTACTTGGATAAAAAAATATTAGGTAGGTACTTAGTTTACAAGAGTAACAGCAATGTTTAATGTAGGTAGTCGCTTATCGAATCTACTGTAACGAATGAGAATGGTTGACCAAAAGACTAACAACCAATCACAGTACGTAATTTAGCTAAGAAAATTTTGTTAATCGACTTTTAAGAAACCGTAAACAGTATACGCCCTTTAACTAAACATGAGATGGTAGAAGTATAATTTATGATTTAGAAAACATTTTTTATACAAATCTAGGTTTTTTAGCAAAATTTTAAATTATAGTATGTATTTAAATCTATACATATTATAAAACAAAGTAACCCGCCGCCTTTGTATGTTTGTCTGAACGCGTTAAACAAAAACTACCGGACGGATTTTTATATAGTTTCCACCAATAGAGTGATTCAAGAGGAATTTTGTCTACTCGTGCTAGTAGTATAATATAGTAAATAAAGGGCTGGTTGTGTGTAAGGTGTACACAAATAGGATAAAAATAAAACATGATTAAACTTCGAACATCGCCTACATGCGTCGATAAAATATTGCATGCGTGGCATCTAATGTTATGACTAAAAACAGACGTCAATTCCTATGATATTCAAGAGACCTACTTAGATATATGTATGTATTCTGGATCTCTGTAAATCTGTTCTGTGTGTGTGTTTGTACGGCTGTCATCTAATAATGACCATCGATTAAGTTCCTAAAACATTTGCTTCCGTTGTTACATGTTCCGCATTGCGCAGATGATTTATTGTTTTTAAACTGATTCTCGACATCTTTATTGATTGTAAATTGTACAGTAATAAACGGTAGCGAGATGTTTCTAATTAGAAAGTCTAAAAATACAAACTTTGTATAAAAAACTGGTAGGTTATCGAAATATTTTAAGGTTACATTTTGTTTAAAGGATTTGCTTTTTTAAGCAAGTTAAATAAACCAATTAATTACAATGAATAAATTATTATTATTAGAAATACTAATCTGGTAAATACTCATTTTTTTTTATTGAATAATCTATACTAATATTATAAAGCTGAAGAGTTTGTTTGTTTGTTTGTTTGAACGCGCTAATCTCAGGAACTACTGGTTTAATTGAAAAATTCTTTTTGTATTGGATAGTCCGTTTATTGAGGAAGGCTATAGGCTATATAACATCACGCTGCGACCAATAGGAGCGGAGCATAAATGAAAAATGTTGCAAAAATGAAAAACCGTTGAAACTAAAACAAAGAAACAAAGTAGCGGGGGACAGCTAGTAAGTAATAATATCATAATTGATGTGATATTATTTGTTGTTGATAATATCATAATATCAATAATCGATGTCTTTGCTATCCGTCAATTCAATTTTATTTTAGTTTTTAATATTACCAGCCCTTAAGCAAATTGTTTTATGGTGTCATAAAACACAACAGCTGAACCGCTGTTCCTGCCAATCAAAATGTAATGATCTTTACTGAAACATTTTATAGATCTTCTAAGAAAATTATTAGTCGACAATTTAGATAATTATAATATACTTCAGTTTTATATGCTTCCTATTTTAATGAATCTATTGTTATTATGAAGACTAGATATTCTTTCAAAAGGACGTCGTATTTTTTTCGGGAGTTATTGATTTACTGTACATTATGTTGTATATAAATACAGCAGGAGATACGCTTAAATATAGGTTTTTCGGTACACGATTAATGCAAATACAGAAAACTACTAAATAGGCTTATTTGGAATGGATATACATAATAGAATCTATTAAGCCATGTCGTTTTCATGACAATATTCACCTTGTGGCTTATTTGTTTTTTAGGTACTATTTAATCTGTTGCTATTGTTACGTCATCTGATTACAAACGATTTTAATTTAGCTTAAAATAAACAAAAACTATTTATGAAAAAACTAAAAATATATCTGATACGAACTATTATGATATCCGAGCCAAAACTAAATATTCCGTTATTGGAAAGTTACGCCAAATATAAACAAATTGTTTATTTACTTCTGAATCTATAAATAATTCACAGATGCCGATCGGGATCGCCATAAAGTAGTCTGCTCACGTGTCAACAGATAGTATATCTTTGAAGACGCGGCTATCTATGCGTCTCTGTTTAGCATCATTATTTCTGTACGACTGTTATTTATTTGCTGTAAGTAACTAATCCATTACAGTAACCAGATCTGCACATCTGTATTGGAGTACAAAGAAATCTATATTGGTAGTGTGTTTCTTTATTACCCGACTGCCAAGGATGGGTTATATTTTTAATATTATTTAATTGGGTAGTAGTTTACATGATGGTTAGCGAATACCACTGCTCTTGAACTTCTCCATCTTTAGAGGGCCCGGCGGTGCATATATACCTATGCCTTTTAAAAAGAGTTGGGCATTCGGATCTTTCTCAAAAACTGGTTACTGGTTACTATCCCAGGTTTATGAGACTCTTAAGTTAAACATAACCGACTGACAGCCTTACCTTCAAGAACCACTACATTATTTTTTAAAACCTCCTAAAAAGTTCATCATTGGTATCGCAGTCGCAATTGTTCTCTAGAGTTCGCTATCAATTTGATCTTTAGACACGACTGGACTATTATTTAACTCTGCGTTGTAAAAATAATCATCTAGGTCTGCACCATCCAATCCTTCTATGCAAAGTTTAAGAAAAAGGCCTAAAGTATATTAAACTATTTTATCTACAAGAGAACAATGATAGATAAATCATTGTAATGAGTAAATAGCGTATTAATGGCAGTCTAAATTGCGAATATTGAGTGTTATTTAAACATTGTCGCCTTGCCAAACGTTATTTCATATACAGTGCAAACATGTTAACGTACTTATCGTGCAAATTACCGAGCTTTTTTATTGTAAGTCTCTAAATACCATTATCAACAACACATTATATTCACAGAGTCTACTACAATTCTATTCTACAATAATAAAACTATATAAATTTAATTGGCTGAAAATAAAACTATATACCTACCTTCTATAAATAAAAAAAGAATGTTTGTATGTTGGTCCTGTATGCAAGCCTAAACCAATGATCAGGTTGACGGATGGGTGTTCTGAATAACTCCGAAAAGGTTCCTAGTAAAAAGAAATGGTTTGTCAAAAAATAGAAAATCATTTTTACTTAACTGTAGCTAGTATGCAATAAAAAAACTAGCATTAATAATGGAATATTACGTATTTCACTGCACTCAAAGCTTTCAGAGAACGAAGCATTCTTATTTAAATTACATTTCACCTTGCTCTATTTATCATAATTAATTATCATAAGTAAAACGCGACACCGATAGTAATATGTCTTCATTAAAGCTTTTATCATAAATGCCCTGTTTATCGACAAGTTCATTCTCATCACCTTGGGAGCTGGCTCTCTGACCATGTAAACGTTCAATTAATTAAAATTAAACAGACAATTTACATATAAAATAACTGTTATAAATTGGACCATTAAGTAGCAAATCATAGACGGTGTGCAAACAAACGGTCGGAGACAATAAATGATTACATATAATGCTGTACAATTACTATTCTGTAACAACTCGCATCATTAATATTTAGAATGTTTTGGCTACATCACTGAGATCTAAGAATTTAAGGTGATAGAAATATGTAGCTACGGGTGTATAAATAAAAACATGTCATCATCTCATCGGTAACGCAGTGGTACACATAGCTAGCAGTGTGCTCGGCAAGATTATGTCTGAACAAAACTGATCCACTTCTTCTCTCTCTAATAGGGATGTAGACTATTTTTTTTTTACTCCTTACAATGATTGTTTAAAATTTAGACAAGTATTTTTTAATTTTTTACTTAAACAAACAATAAGAAAGATACAGGGAGTGGAAATGTCGCGTGACGTCACTTATAGCTACAGTTTGTACCAACATGTGACGTCACAAGCCCCCACTCCTGAACATTAAAGCGCTTTTGACATGTTTCATTGTTGTTTTTTTTTTAATTTTTTATCTTTCTAGTTGACTAAATTGATATTGCCCTTTCGTACCCAGTCCACAACCTATTCGTAATTGTTAAGTAATTCGCAACAAAATGACAGTTCATAATTTTAATCTAAAAATATTACATTTATGCGATTACGGATCGACAAATTTTAATGTGAATGTTTACGCACGCTAAATTTTCAGTAAGCAAGGTTTCAACAAAATTGCTGATATTTTGCAAAATGTATCAACCGGTTATACTTATCCCTTAATTCGACAGTCGTTTGTTTTTCGGTCTAAAATTGAAATGGGAATTGAGTTTGTAAATTCGCAAGTGTTCAAGCTAATTCTGGTAAAGTAAGATTGTTTGTACAAAAGCGTTTATGAAACCGATTATTTAATTAAATACTTACCCATAGACTTTATAATTAAGGAGAAATAAAAATAAAACCTTTTAGAAACAGATGCTATAAAAGAGATAGAGATAGTGGAAGTTGGCAGCATGTTATTTTGTTGACATAATACGAATGATGTGCACGACACGATAAATTAAATATATGAAATGAACGACTCGATTGGCACATTGATTGAGCACATGGATTTATATGTCATTTACCACGGGATCAATCGTTCGTTTCAAATCTTCTTCTTCTTCTTCAAATAGTATTCGGTTGGCTGGTTAACAAGAAATTAAAATATTCGAATCAGCATCGAAAACTGTACTGCGAAAAAAAAATCGCATCAACGTCGTATTAAATTTTGTGAATTACTTACTTAGTTTGAGTTTTAATCTGTTCCTAAATACTTTTCAAAATAAAAGACGATAAAAACAAACTGATGCTGTCAATAGGCAGTTATTCGCTACATTTTTCATCGAAGTTCAGTTTATTCAACACTCGATATGTTTCGTTTTTTAATGACCGTACACTTGATATTTAATAAAGAAATTTGAGCAATTCGCAACCTTCACACGAGACGACACAAGCTCGTGTCATATTTAAGACGCTTCATTCCCGAGATTTTCAGGACTCCCTAACGCTCTAATATTGAAAACACGATAAACGTAAATATCTTGAGTTCTTTTATTACGGTATTTTATAAGTTGTTATTGTTTGTTACAAGGGCAATCAATTGCGCGATCATTGGGAATTTTGGGTGGTCTGGCGATACCTTGCAATGTATGACAATACAAAAATTGTATAGAAATTGCCAATTTTAGTTGCCTTTATAAGCGCACCTTATAAAGACATGACATAACAACTCGTTTCTTAACTTTTTTAAGTCTAAAATGACAACCGTAATTAAAAGCCAGCCCAGTTTTATAAAGTAAATGTAACTAGTTTGCATCGCTAGTTCGTCACATCCTTGGCATAATGGTTGAAAGATTGGAAGCATAATAAGTTGATGTTGGTAAACAAGTGAATGATATTACTCAATCTCCAATTATAATCCCACTGTCACCTTCAACGACACCCACGGAAGTGCCAGGACCGTCCTATTAGTAGTCGAGATCACCGGATTAGCTGGAAAATTATCATCATGTTATTATTAACTTGCATGAGCTGTTGTAGGCCAAAGACCTAAGACTGTACTCTCCATGGTTATACTTACTACATAGCACAGAGCTAGCCAACCCGTTAGGCACGTACTACTCACAACTATGAGTACCATAGTACTATCGTCTCGTGACAACAGAGGAAATAATATGCCTACCATCGGAAGTTGTTTTAAAGTCTGATCTTCAGTTGTTTATAGCAGGTCTATTTATAAAACAGTTGAATGTGCGCCAAAATTCGATAAAACGTGATGTTTCAGGGTGATGCACGTGGGCTGTATGACGCCATACAAGCAGACACACATACCTATATAAGTAGGGTTAACTAATGTAAACACACGAGACACTTGTGTAAAGGAAAGCGTTTTTTATGACTTCCATGACGTAGTTTCATGTATCCGGTTGTTTTGTGTCGTTTCCTAAGGTCGTGTCTAATCTACAAGGTGACTGCATTGTTATTGAGATATCCCCAAATTTTGACACAAATTTTTGGTGGTTTACTGCGAGATGTAATAAGCCAAAGATCTGTTTTGAACAATTAATGGTAATGTTATTGTTTAAGTTAATGGTTTTCTGGTTTAAAGAAATAATATAGACAAGTTATAAGTAAATATGTTATGAGTGGAACTTAATTCTTGTAACCAGTACTCTTATAAAAATAGTGGCAATAGATACTTTTTTCAAGAAAATATAATATCGTCTAATGTTAAAAATAATAAGGTATCAATACGAGGTCACTTGTGGCCGTTAGCGCCGCGACCTTGCCGTCTCTTTCACAAAAATAAAATATACAAAAAAATGCATCAAATATTTTTTTTTGAAATCGTAAATTATTCAGTTGGTTACATTATAAACATCCTGTTACAAATTCGATAATGGCGTAGTTTTAGGTGGATCAAAAGATATTGCCGTTTAAATAGTTATGTAAAATTATATGCCTACCAGATTATCTGTATAAGCTTTTCGCAACTATCTATGGTCAACTTTCAGTCTTATGTTAGCTTAATATATATTTTGTATATTCTTCGCTTTATGAATAAATTTTACTTTTACTCTACGTATTATGCAAAAAAAAATTAAGGGCCTAAGATGACTTTGTTTGGAGACCACTGTAAATTTATTTGTGAATTAGGTTTTTTTTTTAACTTTAACTACACGTTAAGTTATGCCTAGTAGTGTTATTATCTGAAGACTAGGTTTTTATTAAGAAAGCACTAAGGTAAGAAATAAATTTTTCTTCATTCTTAGTCTTACCTATATTGCAGATGAAAAGAGGTTTAGATACCAAAGCTTTGTACTAAATACCCTAACTAATAATGTATGCCGAAATAAATGTCAAGGAGGCCGTTTGTCACCTTAATCCGTGCCTATATAGTTCACAGAGTACTTTTATATATATGGTTAGGTAGCTGTCGCTGGATACAAGTGGCTTTGGTCGGTGGCCCGTGTGCGCCTCGCCTAAAAGAGAGGGTTCAATTAGTATTCAAACAATATCTTGAAAAATAATTGTTGATATATTTTACCTTCAAAATTGACTTACGAATTCAATCCAGAATCATGTAAAACTATCTAGAACCATTTTAAATTGAATCATCTTCCGTATAGATAGTGGCAGGGCAAACAGGCAGAGCGAAAAGCAAGTCTAGTACATATTATGGATATAGCAAATGAACGATATCTGATTATGTGTTCATAAACAAATCTGAATCATTAGCAAGGAATGTAAAGTTGATTCACCCACAAAGTTGGATAATTTCAGGTGGACGGTTACGCAGCTATTTCAGTACTTTCACGGGCGATGTGATATATACAGACCACCTGAAACTCCTATACAAGCCATGTGGGAGGAATTAATCGCTTACCCAGAATATTCTACTCCAAATATGTTCTAAATGAAACTATTTATAGATAATTCTTTAAATCATTACGTCTAGAGGGACTTCATTTTTAACGGACCCAAATAAATAAATCTTGCATAATATAACATACCCAAGGACTAAATCGCAGTTTTCAGAAAATGTTTTACGAAACAATTTTTTTGGGAGTTTCCTAAGAAAAACAATTCCATTCAAGCGACCCAACGAAAAAGCTTTTGGAAGGAGACAATAACACTCTTATTATTTTTACTATCAATTCGTCTATCTTTGTATAGTTAAGGAATATGCTATTAATAATATATAATATATTATCAATCATAATACTTCGTTCTTCTATTCAATTAACTGCAATAAAAGTTTTGCATCCGGGAACAAGCATATTCACAAAAGTAGTTAAACACGAGCAAAAAAAATGTTTATTGAATGCTTTGGGCGGGCGGGCGCGGCGGCGGGAGCGGGGCGGGCGGTCGGCAAGTGCGGCTCGCGCCCGCCGCGGCCAGTGCGCGCCCGCCCAGGTCCGACACTCGACGTCGGCTCGTCAACGAAACCACACTACTCTATTTATTTAACGACCATTATTTAATCGGTAAGGAAACTGCCCAGTGTTTCAATTAAGTCCGGTAGGGTTGTGCCAAGTGTGCCCCACGCGGGGTGTTCGCCGCGCACGATGTCACCCCGAAGCTCGTAGCGCCGTCTCGCTCTAAAGTTGCGCAATTGCAACTTCGTCTCACTCGGTTCGCGACTACGGCTTAAGTCTAGTTTGCATTCTCGCGGGTGATTAGTCGGGATAAGAGGAGATAACCGGGTAACATTTGTTCAGCAGCACGTAAGTTACAAACGACATACGTTCGCAAGTGATCGATGAAACAAAACGTGAATATTATATTCCATCACATCAAAACAACGGAGTTCTAATAAACACTGTGTTTCATGTAAATTTAACATTACATTTTTATACTCTTTTAACAGTTTAGATTTTCAGCTGTGTCAATGTTTTGCTTAATTTTGAAAAATTTATTTCAGTTTAATATTTTTTAAACAGCAAAACATTACTTTATTCCACAAGTATGTATTTTTTTAAGTCGAGTGTTTAGTGTTTACAACAGAAAAACTGATTTGTGTCGATAAAATCATGTAAAACAAACAAATCTGTGCTAACTAAAACATGTATGTCTCCTTCCTTGGACAGGGTACTAAAAAACTTCATGATTAGCCTCTTATTCTAATCATGCCGATCGTTATGTAAAATGTTTAATTATGTGCATCTAAAACAGACAATATATGGAATATTTTCTGTCAATTACAAACGAAATACATTGCTCTCTTAATGATGTGTGCTTAAATCTTATAGTATTTGCAGTTAGTTGTTAGTTTTTTCAGCGCATGTTTCGCGTACATGTGCGGGTGGGCGCACCTGTGCCCGCGACAATGCGCCGGATCCGGGAATGCTGTGAATCCGATCCGCCCGCGCGCGCAACTATTTTCAGCCACACTCATCCCGCGCCAAATTTGCAATCCCGCCAAATCGACGCGCCTCCATGTATTTTTGTAACCGTTTCACAATCGACTAGCTTTTTTTAACGGCCAATCCACATTATGCTGATATATACTTAACCTTCAATTCGATTTAAACTAGATACCATACCATGGACGCTTCTGAAGATGACGCTGGAAGCGCCGACGTTGTAGTACTATGGAAGCCGTGTAAAAATGGATGAGGCAAAACATATTTGACATTGGCCTTTAATCTTGACCTATTTTATTATAATAGGTACTTTAGATAGGGCCTAATAATTAAAATCAATAAATGTTTTATACATAGGTTTTTTTTGAATTTACATCAACATACATGATTTTTTTAATGCATTATGTTTGTTTAACATTTGTATTCAAATAATATTAAATTTAAATGAAGCGATTTAAAACATTGTAGCCTGGATAGGCCTGTTTTTTTTTTCGCATTTTTTTATGCATATATGAATAAGATAACATTCATAATTTTTGGGTTTTAAATCGAAATGAATAATTTTGTTCAACATTTCCAGTGCTTTTTGTAAATTAACGTTACAATAATCATTTCCGTTAACATCGTTAAGTGTTGTAAATACAATAAAATATATAATATTATAAAATTGAGTTTTGTATCGTAAACATTTAAATAAAAACTTGACCTAAATCTATATATTTAAACCAGCCTTTTTAAAACTAGATCAGACCCCAATATAATTGGCGCCAAATCTCCTTTCGCTTTTCATACTGCGATGATGTTACACAGTTACCTTGGCATGAGTTTAAAATGACAGGTAGGCAAACTATCACTCTATAAAAACTAAAAAATATGAAATATAAAATTATTTCTTAAATATATCTAGACTGTAACTGTAAATTGAATAATAATTATAAAATAAAATAATTATAAAACAGTCTTAACATCTCGACAAAATTTGTACCTATCATAATCTACAAAGTAACTAGTATCTGGTTAAAAGAAAAACTAGAAATAGCTACATGGAACTTGGAACCTTTTACTCCAATATTTCCAAGGAGCTTATAATAATAATAATATGCATTCCATACAACATTGAAGTATTTCTTCTTATCTACCAACGTCGATCTTAACTCTGAGCCTGACGAATGGCGATTCTGTTCAACTAAATTTAAACCAATGACGCACGTCAATAAATAAACTAAAAATCTAGAGTTTGTGTACATAACGCATTTTACTCGTATGTGTTACGGCGTATCTTGTAACATGGTGCATTGCAGTTTAATGTAGATCCAATATAATTATTAGAATAACGTAGTTTATCTTCGAAAATTAATTATATGCCTTAGAATAATAATGACTTCTCCCTTCTCGTAATAAGAGAGTTGAGATTTGTGGTTTTAAACATTAACTAAAATATATTTAACGGATAAAACTATTTGGAATGAACAAACATTCCAGTCATCCTAGAAAATAGTATTGAGCTTCAAATCATCGGCATATAACAAAAGAACAAAGATATAATGTAGAAGCTCCTGAAATACCCCGAGGTCGCGTCGTAATACCTTCATCAATATGTGTTCGCATATTTGAGTCCGAAGCTTACGTAATTAGAAATTGCGGCAGGCCGCTGACTTATCCACGTCGTAACTCGGCACAAGGTCGTCACAAACTCGAAAATAGCAGAGCAATGAGTAGACATTCGTAAAAACGGCTGTTTTCAAGTTTCTTCTCGACATCAGTTAGATTGGCATCTGTCCAAGTCCACGGGCTATTCGACACGGCGGCCAGCCACCGAGACGGCTATTTGCGGCCCTGCTGCTAACTCTAACGAACGTCACTGCTCTATTTACGAGGATCGAGTACGCTATTGTACTCAATTATGTCACCTGGACATATTTTTAAAAGATATACACTGTCAACCTCAAGGTTACGTTTTGAAACATGAAAACATATGATCGGGCAAAAACATTAAACTACAACAAAAGTTGATTTGAATTGAACTACTTTACGACTTCAAACTACAGATGCTTACTGATAAAAATTTTGTTACAGACCACGAGCACGACATAATCTGCCAAAATGTTTAAAAGTCATTTAGAAATGATCGGCAGAAATGAGACGCCATCGAAGAAAGCCAGATTTTGGCAATCCTACGTGCGTTCTCTAAAAGGTAAGCAAGGATCTTAAGCAAACCAACAATGGAAATATGTGTTTATTTACATCAATCAACGCAACGTCTCAAACTGAGATGAACGTAGACTGAAGTCTGTAAACTTATCTCGTAGGATCTGAAGACATCAGAGCCGAGGAGAGGTACAGGCCCACCCGCCGTAGCGTGTTCCCCGAGCTTTCGAGCAGCTACCCCTTCACTAAGTCCATCTACGATGACCCCATCGGCGCTGCCGAGAGGATCGCCGTCCCCGGCTACCGCTACCTGCCCGTGCACCGCGAGGTTTACGGCTACTCCCCACGCCCCATCTACACCCACAACTACCCGCGCTCCCTCGATGCGTACAGGCCAGGTTAGTCTCCACTCCACACAACAACATACACACCTCACAATTACGTGCACACACGCTACAATAACCGACTTGCCAATCGACAATCGATATTGTTGCATTCTCACGATTGCTAAAATCATAAAACAAAAATAGATAATGTTGACAGATCACCTGTTAGATGACGCAATTCTGAAGGTAATCGATTGGCAAGTGCATCACTCACAACGACACTTTAATTTGGCAATCAGATAACCTTTCGATCCAATCAAGACGCAGACGGTCTGTTTAAAATCGAATGAAAGTATCAATTAGTTGATAGAATCCAATGTCCAGTTGGTATGTATTTTCCACTGTAAATAAACGATCTAATGTCTCAGTTAATAATTAATTATGTACATAGTGATATCATTTATTAACTTGTTTAATTTAAAACTTTAACACATAATGTGCTTCACGCTTTAATACTATTGAATTAAGGAAACGAAACCTTCCCCTTTAGATGTGTATTGTATAGTCACAGATATCAATGTCTGTGTGTTCTCTCTTCAGTTATAGAACTATGTCAACATTTTGTTTCAGCACAAAAGGTCTCCGGAAGAGTGTAAATAAAAATTCAGGACTTCTAATCTTACGAACACTTACGAATGTATAGTCACATTGTGAGCCATATCATTATCAATAATGATCGTCACCAATCTTTAACAAAAGCCTATGAAGCTGTTTTTTTTATGTAATTTTATAACGAGACGTAACCGTCTACCCTGCTGTCTATATTTTATTATGTAATAAAGTTTTATATTATAAATAAAGACATTTAAATGTGAAACTTAAATAATGGAAGCCTGTCATAAGTTAGAAGATAGAATCTGGATGAATCGATTTAACATTACATGGAGCTACATACAACCACACTCGTATTGTTTTCAATGTTTAATTTTCGTCTGCGATCGGAACTTTTGTGAACGTTTACATAATTGTCAGTGGCGTACTATTCTTACATTAAAATTTGTGGAAATGTTTATAAATATATACGTATTTACTTATTATTTCTTATTAACGTGATAAGTAATGCTTCATCAGTTTATGTACCGGCTGGCATTAGTTGCTTGTGCAAGTTAAAATTTACTAATAAACGCATGTGGAATTCGATAGAAATCACCTCTTATACATAACATTACTTCACACTATTTATTCCATGAATGTTACATCGATCACTGTTTATATTGTATATCTTCCAGCATTTGTCAGGTGAAACATATTTTTATTTTATCCCTACATATTTAACTTTCTTGTGCCTTATTAAGCCCAATTATTACATTGTATCAAGCCTTCCCCGGCAAGTTGATAAAGAGGTGAGTTCTATAAATAACTTTCATGAGTTACTGTGATCCCCCCTCCTATCATTTTCATTATAAATACCTAAAGCTATGCTCTGCAACTAATCAAATACTAACTGATTTAAAATATATAGATTCAATATATTTTTTTATTAAATTGATTAATTACTCTTACAATTAAATCAAGTATCATAGAATATCTCTTGTTTTCTATTTTAAATACCATACAAGAATGGTCAAGTCTTGTTTTCTTCTTTCACTCGCTCTCATAAGGTGTTTTTTCTGAAGTTTGTTTCTTAAAGATATTCCTTTCGAAAAGAGTTATAAAACTGGTTGTACCGTCTTTTTTTAATGATTCTATCAACGAATCTGGTTTGAGTTTTAATGCAAATGACAGTGAATGGTGGCTTTAAATCATGTCATCTAATAAAAGCATATTCGATTACAGAACAAGACAAGATCCAATTCACTGGCATTCTAGAGTGCAACATTGATAAGTTGACTGAAATTATTATTTGGGGAAAATATAACAGTTTGCACCTTTTGTACTACAGTATATCACGTACCGAGGCGCGTGCGACGAGGCGTCGACCCCTTCGATGCCCACAAGGCGTGGCAGGACCACCTCGACAGGCTGTCGGCCATCGACCGCCTGTACCCGTCTCGCTACGGGCTCTACCTGAAGGACCGCGCGTACCCCATCACCGACCTCAGCGCTCCCTTCACCAGCACCCCCTTGGCGCCCAAGAGCCTAAAAGGCATCGAATATGAGCCTGACAGCAAGCCCCACTGGGGAACAGGTAAATACTAACAACTTTATGCACGAACATTAGGTTTAACTAGAGTAAGCGCCGCCGCGGTTTATCTGTACAAGTTTTACTTCTACAATTTGATTGTAGTCGTCTTTCGTGTCTGAGATAGACTGATTGTTATTGTAAATAAAGTACAGGCGAATCCCGGCTGACTACTGATCCACGTCGCGGGCTTGCTACGGAATACCAGTTTGTAATATTTCTATTATCTAATAAAGATATTCTATTCTTACTGGAACACCGAATCAGCACGACACGTGGATTCAGAGAAATACTTATTAGGACTCCAATCACCTGTAAGATTCGATCTGATTTGAATCTAATACGAGTGGTATGACGATGTCCGAAGCAAAGAACATAAGAAGCTAATGATAACAACAAAAATAAATACATTATTAGTAATTCTGTGCCGATCTGAACAGATACGGAACAACTGCCACCAAACGAACTTTATGTTCTTACATTTTGAATGCATTACCTACATTGTAATAAAGAAACATCCAAGATTCAAAATTGTATATAAAACTTATTTGTAGGTCAAATTGAGGCAATTCATCTACGATATAAAATCTGACATCCTATTGTAAAAATCATATTAAAACGATTTATTCATAAAGAGTGAAATAAAAAATTTGTATTTGTAACGTATGTAGAAATATTTTATACTATCCCATAACTTATTGAATAGTACAAAGTTTTAAGAACATTTAACTAACACTTACGATATATTTTGTATTAAAACATAAAAGACCAACCCGTGTTTTGATTTAGTAGTTTAGTACCTCTCCGCTGTTCTAATTCTACTAGCTATTTATTAAACAATCTGCAATTTGGCAAAATGTATTAACATGAAATTATAATATTTGAACTTAGGTTGGATTGAATGAGGCTGACGCACATGGCAGCTCCGTATTATGTGATTTTCCACAAACACGCCGTTAACGTTAACGTACTAACTACCGAAGCATTTGTAAGCAATTTCAACAAAAATGTGCGCCAGTCTCGAAAATAGTAATGAATTTCCATGCATCAATATTTTGAAATGAACATGTTTTGCATGAGCTGCATTGTATATATGAGCAACATTCGCTCCGGAATGTTTTGTAACACGGTATTCATGCTCTGCGTACAAGAACACAACACTCTACAAATATTTAAATAGAAGACTTAGGTGATCCTTCTTTCCGGTCTTATGTCTTGACTTTTCTGAATGGTGAGCGGATTTTATCCCTGAAGTGTGTAATTAGAATGGTATTGATAATGAGACTTGCCATGAAGGAGCGTGGCCGGCGAGGATATCGGACGTGTTCGGAAAGGACCCATTTTTTGCGGAAGCAGAAAAATGGGCAGGCTTTGACCGTTCACTCCGAGGGAGATCCCCGACGCCCGTGAAGCCAAGGATTAGCCAACCGCGCGACTGCGAGGTCGCTTACGACGCCGACGGTAAGGGCAACAGAGCCTCCCTGTGCACCCTGTATCTTCGTCATGACCTACTCTTCTATCTGGGTTGAACTTTCTTTAAGAAACCAATTTATTTACGTCCGATGCCCCAGTTCAGTGTAGCACCTAATTATTTAGAGCTGTGTGAGACTTAGCATTTGTAGTTAACGTAATTTATAATTGTCCGTTTACATTTCTGTGAATAATAAATCAGGACATTTTTATTCACGTTTATCCTATTGTTGGAAGATAATATACTAATTAACAACTTGTGTAGTTCTTTCCAATGAGTGTATGTGTTCTTTTTAAAATAATAATTATAACCAAAACGTTTGCTTGCAATCGCATGTCTTTATAAAAACAATATACATACCTAGTAGCCATATCATACCTACTATTTTCTGACTAATACTAATTAATAAAAAAAATGACAGAGTGAGATTTTACAATTTTCTACATGCGATTAATTTATCATCGTTTGGGAAACAAATGCAATTTGTAAATTTATACATTTATCAACATGTATTAAAAATTACTGTGACTTACCTTTAGGTGATAGTCTTTTGTCCAAAATAAATCCCTATTTATGTTCGGTCCGTTAAATATTTCTTTTATATGAAAACTTCACTATCGTGAATGTGAATGTTTTTGCCCATCATTTATATTTAGAAATCTTACAGATCTCGATATCATACATAAATATACTCTTTATAAATTTCACTTTAGATACCTATTAGTTTTCTAAATACTACTTGTGGGGAAAAAAGGAATTTATGTATAAAAATATCCGAATTCTTGGACTAACATTGTGTAGCAGTTTCACGCAGCTGTGTTAAACGCTTGAGGCTTGGCTAACACTGTATGGGCGGGCGATGACGAAGTGCAGTTGGAGTGTTTCTGTTGTCCCAACATTAAACGTTATAGTTGTGGCGTATAGGTGCTCCGCTGTGGAACGCCGGCGGACTACGGCGAAGGCCTTGGGCTGACATTTTCAACCCAAGCCCGTCTCTACCGATCTCGGCGATCACTCGGGACCCCTTCTGGTACGACTGGCCGGAGCTGAAGCCCATCGCCAGATGGGACCGCAGCCCCTCCTACATCCGTGACTCCTACCTGTCGCCAGTCAAACGCACCTTCCTTTGGGACAAGCACCCGGTCAGGCCGTTAGGTTAGTGGGTTGCTGTACATACGCAAAACGTCACTCTGCAGCTTTATTGATATCTCAGCTGTACAAACTGGCCTCGAACTACTTTATCATGGATTTGGATTACCACCGCCATTTATTAACTTTGATTATAACAATGTGATTGCAATAAACGAAGAGTTGTTGCGGTTGGTGATTTGTATTAACCTAGGGCTCGCAACCTTCTCAGTGGGAGCGTTGCGTGTGACGTTTTGATTGGTGTTTCTTTACAGTTTCATACAAGTTGTCGAATGTATACATCTGTCTTAATATTGTATCTCTAATTACGGCAGATTTAATGGTGGCAGACCAGTTCACCGTGGACGATCTAAGCAAGACTTTACCGTTCATGCGTAGCCTATAAATAATGCAAACAAAGCAGGTATCTGTCCGTATCACGTGCAAGTGAATGCAGTATGAATCCTATTGTTTTGTTCAAGTGTTATTTCCTTTTCATACGTAGCAGTTACACTGTCGATACTAAATACATAGATAATTAGATATCTATAAAACATAAGAACTTCTTATCACTGTAGATCATTTGTTGCAAGTATAACAGAAATTATATATCATATTTTAATTTTCTACTTAATTTATTATTTCTTGTAGCAGCATATAGTATGAGTTTGTTTTAATAAAATTTATATACACGACCTGATAAAATCTACCCTTATCATTTGTGTTCATTATTTCTACCAGGTATGCAATCATATTGAAAGGGTTTGCAATCAATCATGAATCGTATTAAAATATCGCACTTGACCACATAATATTAATCATTACCATTATAATTAAAGCACCCCTAAAGGAAACCAGGATGCACCAAGTCATATCTAAACTACACATTTACATAAGCCCTAATAAAACTTTGTACATAAAACCATAAACATAAATAGACAATAATATTAATTCAACTCCTATAAAATGTTTTGATATCTAGGTATTTTTTATTTTTTTGTACAATAAATAACTTTCCTGTCCCAATAGGATACACATTGAACATCATATTCAATGTGACTCATAGAATAGAGAATATTATCTCAATTCTTATTTAAAGTCATAACAACGTATTCACAACGACTTATTGGTAATATAATCATCGATATTTAGAATATTCGATAAGATTCTTATACCTTTATAGATAGATACATAATATTGTAAAATTACAGCAAATTAATAACAATAGATACCTAAGTTTTTGCTAACCAATTTATAATATTACCAAAAAAGTCTCAATGTATCGCAGATGCATTAGAAACCCCTCAATACAAGGTGATTCTGCTATTGATGTTCAAATGAAAATTATGACCTCTGTATGGGATTCAAAACGATTATAAAAATAAATATAAATAAAAAAAAAACGATTTTCAATACTACAAACGTTTATAGTATTAAAAATCGAGTTTTTTTTCCATTTGTTTTACGGAAATAGTACTGAAATTCTAGAATTTTGTTTTATTTGTTCGTTGAATTTTAATTTCAATCGTTTCCATAACCGATACAGAGGTCATAGGTTTTGTTTGTAAAACGATAACAGAATTACCATGTATAATAATGTACCTATATTTTAAGTATTAAACCCCCTGTATGACTTTCTGTTGAAAATGTTGGAAATAAGTTTTAGACATCCCAAGTTGAAGAAAATCTGAAGCTTCCGTAACAAAAAAATTGCATTGGTGATTAATTAACTTGAGTACTTTTCTTTTTTCTTTTTCAGCTGCTGCTTACTAAAGGGCATCTACCATCGAACCCAAAATATGATAAGAACTTAATTTATATTTTATAAACATTTCTGTTACACAATGACTATGTTAAACAATTAAGATAAATTAAAAAGATTATAACTAAGATACAAATTAAATTACAAATAATATTTTTGATCAGTGATCACGCAAGATCTCAAAGACTGCATAACATAGTCACTGCCACGAATATGAACTTGTTGCAAAAGTTTTGTTTTTATTACCTTAATATTTTTATTTATTCCATAAATTAAAAAAATCAATAAAATCGAAAAAACACTTTGTTGTTTTATTGAAATTATTCTTAATTATTTTATAGATATCCTATGTATAAAGTAATCCCATCAAAAACATAAATGCAAAATGACAGCCAAGTTCAATATTATGATATATGCCTTGGTTGTTGATTTCAACGACAAAAGAAGTAATATCTAAATGGGAGCCAAGTTCATTCATATATTCCCATAAAGTATAATTTATTCTTATAACTTGGGATAATATATTGTAGCCTAAGGTCTTGAACCTAAGGAACTACTTGTAGCCTAAGGAACTTAGCTTTGACACGCTACCGCGTGTCTAGATTGCAGATAGTTGGTAAGATATATTTTCTTAAAAAGGCATTTTTAATACGTTTAAACAGGATTTCTTTCTCTCTTCTCATAGCTTATATAAAGTAGAAATCACCTTATTTATACTTACTGTAGGTACCTATAGGTTGGTATACCTAGTTACCTACCTACAGAGGTAATTAGCCGTATAGGGCACCGTTGGCACGTAGAGTTTTAACATGAAGTAGCTACATAGGTACACTAGGTAACTATAGCCGGATCCAGTACAAATACTACAAAATGCGGCTATAGAGACAGTCATGTAGGTGTTTCTTAGGTATAGTTCAATTCAAACTTAATGGCGGCTGTGAAGTGCGTTAAACACTGCGCAGTACCTCGCCCCGCACCCCCGCTGGCGCATAAGTTTGGTACTGCGCAGCGACTCGCACCCCCGCTGGCGCATAAGTTTGGTACTGCGCAGCGACTCGACTCGTGTTCACAGCCGCCATAAAGTTTGAATTGAACTATACCTACGTAAGATTTTAACCTCAATTAGAAATTATTTAGTTTTCTGCTTCAAACGGCCAACAACAGCAATTATTAATGTTTAAATTCACATAAAATCAAAACCTAATTGAATTAAGTTTATTAAGATTTTGTGGTAGGTAATTAATTAATGGAACAAATAAATGATTGTCCCAATTTAACGCAAATTGTGATGTGGTCTAGTATTCAATATAAAGGTACCTACTATCCATTCCTAAAGTATGTAGGTAAGGTAGGTAGGTAGCTGTACCTCCCTACCTAATTAGATATTATTCTGTGCTATAACTAAGCACAAACAGGTAAAAACTACTTATATACAAAAACGATTAAAGGAAAGCATTATGTAGGAAAATAATTAATAGATGAAGGTACTAAAACACTGACTACTTAGATTATGACAACTAATAAGAAATTCTAAGCGGCGCTTATCAGATCGGTCAATAAGAGAAAGTAAGTACCTATAGGTACCTATTATTGTTTGTATTGAATCCGTATCACCCATAATGGTATAATGTTAAATAATATAATCCTTTAGTTAAATGTCCTAAACGAAATTGATGAAAATTTAGAGAAGGATAGCGTTAACATCGGAGTAACTTCTCTGGTATATTATAAGCATTATCGGCCTGTGAAGTACAGTCGTCTACAAAATTAACATTAATGCGGTTAGAGTAGTGGCTATTTAGCTCTTATGGAAAAGAAGGCAAAAAAGACTAGCTGTTGATCCTTAAAATGGTACAAGGTTACTGAGAGGCGAACACGTAAGATCTTTTTGCGATTTACGAGAAAATAGTCATAAATTTTATAAATATTTTCGCCAATCAATAACTAGTTTTGACGAATTACTCTGCAAGTTACAGTCCTCTTTACGACGATCCAGCTTATTTCGCATCCCCATAACTCCAGAGGAAAAATTGGCGATCACTCTAAGGTAAATAAAATGAAATCGATATTATAATTCATGTTGTACTGTACTTAACGGCGCGTCTCAACAGCGTCACTCTAAAACGCATACTGATCGTATCGTAACTCGCGGCGCGCGCTTCGGCAGCGCCGGCGAACAGCGCGCGTTTACTCAACAGCGCTGCTCAAGCGCGTGGCTATAAAACGCAACTACTACCCCGAACAAATCCGAACGCGCGCGCTTCAGCCGCGCTGTCGAAACGCGTAGCTATAAAACCAGCCTTAGTGATTGCTCTGAGACGCGAGGTCATGCCATAGTCTATTGGTGGGCTTTGACAGGTGAAGCGCTAGTGGAGCCAACTGGTGAGCGCAATAACCGTAGACACCAGCCGTCATATTTTTATCTACTGATCCATTTTTTTAATGTGCATACAATGTCCCTAAATTTTAATTTAATTGTCTAGTCTTTGAATATTTTCCAGTAGATATATTCGCTATCTACTATAAAATATAAAAATTATATTCTGCTTTTCCTGTAGTAGTAACAATAATAAATAGCTATTTGTCTGTAAATAGTTTTGTAAATTATGTTTCAGTTAGTAAGTAGTGGACATCCCCAGATTCTATAGTCTGTGACCACAGACTACAGAACAGTATCTGACAGTGACAAATGATTGACATTGACATATGTCCTTTGTGTTGATTTTGTGTAGACGCTAATGCTCGTTATTTTGAATCTAATAATTAATGTGAATATTGACTTTTAAAACTCCCAATTTAAGTAATTTAGACGATGGGTGAAAATGTGGAAAATCATGTCAGTGATATAGATATGAATAATTCGGAGATAACTTTTGAAAACTTAACGATTTTAAAAGAATTTGGTAATATTGTAAATCTTGTGAGGTGAGTAATCACAAACAAACAAAATGAAATTCTTTAATTGTGACTATTGTATGAAAAAAACTTGTTAATTTATTGCTCCAGTAAAATTCTCAAGTTATCCCTTATTACAGAAATGAAGATTTTCTCGAAACAGTTCCTAAAGCAAAACTCAGGCGTGTGAAATGGATGCCAATGTTCAACTGTTTAAAACAAGGAATTCTTGACGAAATGGTGCAAGAGTTAAGTTCCATGTGGGAGTATGAAAACATGCCCGAGAAACTCGAAATCCTTGAAAAACAGAAAGAAAAATATAGTGAAATAGAGGCCACCAATATTTTGTGGTAAGCCCGATCAAATAAAAGGTATGAGGTACTGTTCATTTAAAGTTACAATCTTATGAATCTTGTTTCTTTTTCTCAGGAGACCGCAACTGGCTGATGTAAAAGCACAACTTAGAGCAAGCGATGTTGCAAATTTACAAAAACAAAAGATCCTGCTTGAATCATTGGCTAAAGAATATGAAGTGCGAGTTAATAGACTTAAAAAGATTTTAGCAGCCAAGCGAGGTTACCTTAAAGCTCTGCAACTGGATATTCAAAAATACCAAAGAAGAAATGAAGATCTTATTTCAAAACTAACTGACAAGTTAGACAATCATCAAAATTTGATCAAAACAATTTTAACTGATAAAGTTGATGTTGAAGAGATAAGCTGGAAAGAGAAAGATATGGAAGTGAATGAAATAAATTGATAGAGATATTATTTGAATAAAATTTATATTTCAGAAAATTGTACACACCTGAGATAAAGTACAACTAAATTTATAATAAGTTATATAATTTGAAACTCAATTGCTTTCAAAACTTATCTTTCTCTAAGTGTAGACGAAAATAGAATAAAATTTTAAATGTTAAGTGACACTGACAGTAATTACATAAGTTCTAATCTTGCTGCTATCCATACCAGCTAATTATTTTACAGAAAAGTTTTTAATGAGAACAAATATAATTTTTAAAGCAACAAATTATCTTCTATCAACAATTAATTTAATAAAGCATCTAGTGATGTAAAATTATGAATTAGATAAAGTCACATTTACTTTCTTAGAAGATACATAAAAGTGTTAGTGTTAAAACAAAAATACATTTTGTAAATGCAAACCAAAATGAAAACTAAAATAAAAATAAACCTCTTAGTTTAAAATAGTGATATTTATTAATGAAAATCATTTGACATACATAGCTAAAAAATAAAATTGTACAATGCAAAACCTGCATATAATTTTATAATATAATAGTAATAATACAGCAATTGCACTATTGTTGCGAGGACTACACTGCTTCTACCACATTTTATAAATTATATCAATTCGTTTGAGACTTAACAGTAAACTTTGTTGGGAAAGCCTCAGTAGGGAGATCATATTACACTTCCATACAATTTTGAAACATCTACTTACTCGGTAAGAATAATACTGAGAGCAAAATAACATTAATTTCACTGGGTACTTCACTCCCTAAACACATAAGTGATTGCAATGGAGTCCTAGAAAAGAAAAAAACACTTATTGCTATGACGAGGAGAAGGTTAATATCATGTCTTAGGCCAGCTCCACAATAGGATAACAGGAAAAAATATCATTTACTAAAACAAAAGGATGAAGTTTAATGGACGATCATTCATTTTAATGTTGCCTAATCCAATAAACTAGAAATTTCAATTTAACCAATTGTCGTCACTTACTCAAGACCTATATATAATTTACATTTATAGGCACATTAGTTACAGAATAAACCAAGCGAATGTGCTTTCGATCCACTACAACTTAATAAATAGGTAATATGAAAATGTAACGACGCTTTTGTCTCCAATGCCCGCATCTTCAAGATCCCTTGCCACCTCAAACACTTTAAAATTAACGAAACAATTTACTACAACATCAACATGTTACAATAACACAACAGGGTACAATACCATTTAAAAGGCTGCCTTATATCAGGGATCGAAAAAGCAATAGTCACCGAGGCATCGCCGAATAGATCATGTCAGCTCAATACACAGTCTGTAGAACTAAATTCATAAATTAATATCACTCACATTAATAATAAAAATTAAAAATAAGAAGGCACAAGCAAATCGATAAATAAATTTTAACAATATGCGACATATTATTCGGCTATGTCCAATGACCACACTAAACATAATAATTATAATACATGATATAATTAATTATTTGTAGCATTCCTCTCACTGTGCAGCACACTGGATACCAAACTTCAGTTATTTCTTCTTAGGTGGTGATCGCTGAGGTGTGGCTGGCCTTCCACTGTTTATGCCATTGTACTGATATTTTGCCTTTTTCTCAGATGGCTTTAAAATCTGAATCATGCAATTAAATATTAGTTTCATTTTACGTGGGTGTCAATATAATAATATGGATTTACTCTAAGGATTATAAATCTGTTTATTACACAAGATTGCAATAGTAATGTTTATGTAAATGAAACTATAGTTATAGCATTTGTTACAGAAGGTTTATATTGATAGTCCAACTATGAATAAATAAAACCTATTTTTATTGCAAAAAAAGAAATAAGCACTCTTAAAGATTTTATCAAACTAGTTACAATAACAATAAAGTTAAAGGCATACCATACAGTATAGCTACCATTATCATATAGGATTTTTATAGGTCCAGATTATAATTAACTACTTGGTAGGTAAACTTTGATAAGAAATAAATTGCACATACCTGGAAAGAACACATGAGTGTTTCATCAACGGACATCATGCCACCGGCATTATCAAACTCTCCACAGTAGTTAGGTGCGGAGAACAGGGTCACCAGCTGTCGCTTTGCAAAGAATTCGTATCCATCTTCAACTACCTGTAAACAATAATAAGGTTGTGTGTCATACCTACCTAGCAGCTATTTGATATTTATTTCTAGAATTAAAATGGCTGCAGGCTGTTTTAGTTTAATTTTTACTACGAATTATTTATTTAATAATGCATTGTACAGATATGAAATACCATTGTGTGTAATTTACATGATCCAACCAATTTTTCTAAATATGACTAGTTTTTTTTATCTAGAAATATACACAAAAATGCAAAGAAAGCTAATCAAGACCAAGTAGGTCACCAAACCTTATATATTACTTTCAAGCAACATTAACAGCGTGAATATGCAATAGAAATGTAAATGATACCTGATGAGCCCGACAGATCAAATCCAAGTCATGTCTGTTGAGGAATTTACTGACGACATCAGGCCCGAACGTGAAGGACACGCCGCGGTCATTTTCGCCCCAACCCTGTACATCTTTATCTGGATCTGACCATAGCAGGTCACAAAGCAAACCTGAAACATATTTATGTCAGTGTGAAGAAGGATACATAGACAGAATACATTTATTATACATTAATTTATTTTTAATTTCATTTATCGACTATGTTATAAGTTTAATGATACAGAATATATCAATGTCGGAAGTTAATTGTTTGCATTGATAGCATGATGAACAAAAATGACTCATCAACTAGTCTCTGAAGCTTTACCTGTGTCAGGGACATCAGTGGGTCTCATTATTCGTCTGATTTGCTCCATGCCTTGTAGATCTGGAGAGAGACCACCATGGCAGCAAAATATCTTCTCATCAATTATAGCGGCTATTGGCAAGCAATTGAAGCAATCCGTGAAAGTTTTCCACAGCTTGATATTGTATCGGCGTTTGCACTCGTCGTAGAAACCTATTGAATACATGGTTGAATTGTAGTCATAAACTATCTCTCTATTAAAAACCTTTATTAATGCATTCGAGCCTTGACAAAGGCCTATTAAGTGAGGTCAAGGTTAAACCTAATTAATCTTTCAATGAAGACATGCTCTAATATGGTGCTGGATATAAAATATCACTCCTGTTTTCCTCTCTGTTAGTAAGTAGTGTGTTTTTGCACATACCAATTTTGTCAATGACAACAAATAGCCTCATAACATAGGATTAGATGTAATATAACAGGTATATTACAACAACATTGTCTTAGGCTTCATTAAAGAGTATGATACCTTAAATCAATCACAGCTACTGGCAATTTCAGGACATTATATAAACTATTCACATGTCTCAGTAATTATGTTTTTTAGTATTGAATTTTGTTTCGAAATTATAATACATTTAATTTAACTAGTCACTTATAGATAAGATTTTATTTACTAAAAAACATTGATCTTGACTTACCATAAATGCGATTTATGCTTGCACACTCATGATTGCCTCTGAGGAGGAAGAAGTTCTCAGGATACTTGATTTTGTAAGCGAGCAAAAGGCAAATAGTCTCAAGTGACTGTTTGCCACGATCCACATAATCACCCAAGAATAGATAGTTAGCCTCTGGCGGGAAGCCGCCGTATTCAAACAGACGTAGTAAATCCGTGTACTGGCCATGTATATCACCTAAAATGTACATAAATATTGTTAACAAGTTTATACTTTAAAAATGTTTTTATTACTCTGTAATAAGAAATTCTAGTATGAATAACAAGATACTGGGATTAATCAGTTCTTGTAACTACTGGCCTGATAAAAATAATAATAATTAAACCTGCAGTATTATCTTCCTTTTCTCAAAGAAATAAAATACATTATATTCACCAAACCATTGTTTATGCTTTAGACAAACAATTAGTAAATAAGGGCCGAATACTCAAACGTCAATCAATTTTAAGTTGCCGTTAACTCTCATGCTGTCTCTGTCACTTTAAGGTGTAATGTAGCAACAGATAGATATTTAAGTATGTCTTTAAGTTAAGTTGTGTTTGAGTATTCGGGGGTAAGACAGTTAATTTCAATAGTATACCACAAATTTTGAGTGGTGCTTCCAATTCCAGTAGTATCGGCTGTTGCAGGAATATCTCTCTGGACTTGGTGCAGAGGCCGCGCACCTCCGACTCTGACATCTGCACTGTCTTGCCAGGTCTGCATCCTCGAACTGTGGCAACATTACATTCACACTTAAATACTTTATCACTAACTTATTGACTTAACATTACTTCAATGCAAAGTTGCTTAAAAAATAAATAAAAAAGCAAATACAGTACAATTCAACATATTTAATGCAATATGTGACTACAGTAAACACTGAATGATATTTAGAATACAACACAATGATGCCATCAAGCTTTCAAAAATGCAAATTAATGAGTCAATTTACATAAAATGAGATAACTGCACAAAATTGTTGTCATATGAACACTGTACAATACAATACAAACAGAACTATACCTAAATGAATAATTTTTAATTACATATATATCTAAAACATGCATGTTAACAATTTATTTAGTACATATAATTTTAATATCTGGGATAATTACAATCAATTCATACTCACAAAAATTCTTATACAAAATTATTTTTAGATTTTGTTATAACAACTCAATCATGCCATAATCAGAACAAAACACTCAAATAATATAAATATTTTAAACTTACAAATACAATATATTCAGACAAAAAACAAAGCCAAAAATAGTCAAATATATTTTACCACAAATTCTTGAATGTTCAGTGTATAAATAATTAGTATGATTAGTATGTATGTGGTCAAATTACTGTGTAAGTTTAGGTTAAGGTATACATGGCCTTCTTGAGCCAATAGCTTTCCTTTGTATTAGGTGAGCTATTTTTAGGACCTATGAGGGATAGTAAAACAAGTAAAAGATATGGCTGAAAATTAAACTTCAATTGAAATGGGAACAAAATTGCTTATGGGATTGCTCACTAAAGGAAGAAAAAAAAAAAGAATCTAGCTTAATACTTTGGCAAGAATTCTGGATATAACCATACATTCTCCTGAAAAGATGTCTTTCAATTTCCCTTTTCGCCTTGCTGTTTCCTGCTGCAGTCTGTATACTGCGGTAACCCACCAAAAAGCAGCATAATAAAGTGAAATAAACATGTTTAAATCATATAAAGTGATACAGAAAGCGAATAAAAGCTCAACAATAGGCCCATGGAAGTGTTCCATGCTATGGAATCTGACATCATTGTTAGTACATAGAGTGAAAATCTATATCGTAGCTATATTATTTAACTATTTACAATATATGCTCTATTGCTAAGACGGAAATAGTCGTCTGCGAATCATCTAAAGATCTAACATCAATTGCAGAATCAGATAAGAATACAGGGGATAATCGATTTATTTATGAGTTTGACGTTTCTATACCTACATACTCGATGATAATTACGCAACAAGAGCACACTTAGCGAAGAACCACCATGTCAGGGCATAACTTTCTGAGTCAGAGAACCAAAGTACATGTAATAAATTGAAATAAATGAATCTTTACCTTCTAAAAGTCTGTGAATTAGACTGTCAACATTGAGTTCGTCAGCCATATTTACTACACGAATAATTTACGTCAAAAAGTCAAATCTTTCGACACCACCACCGCCAACTGCTTGTTTTTGGTTTTTAAGGGTTCCGATTCGTTACATGCAAAATTTTGTAAACCATGAACATTGATTTAGTATTATAATAGTAAATAATTTCACTATACATACATTATCATTTTAGTGTATGTTTATTGTCCTGATAAGTATAATTTACAATTCTTAAATCCAACCAGTGTTTATTTTTATAAAACTTTTCTAAACTTTTATCTAAACTTATCGCAGTCCATACTCTTAAAAAGTAATCTATGCTCACTCCTGCATAAAATAATAGGTGACCCAAGAGGTGGCCCAATTAATGTACTAATAATTTGAAACTTAAATACTTTGTACATTTCTACTATTCGTTTACATTTGAGAATTTAAGGGCTCCATTTTAATAAGGTTCTCGTGGCAAGCGTAACAGTGAAGGCATAAAGTGAATGGGAATTGCTCGGCACTGCTAATAAGCAGCGAGACTGCCTCATTATTGTACCATACTTGTGGTTGCTGTTTAATAATACTGCATGCATGCTTTACGTGGCCTATTATACTATTGAATTGTCGATCTGTGCGTAATCTATTTTGATTATAATATTTTGATCAACATAAATAAAAAAAGACTCTATGGTTGGAATTCTTTTTTTAGAGTGTCACATAAAAATTCAAAGACAACATCGGAGTGTTGGTCATAGACAACAAGTTTTTTATTTTTAAATTCTATTTTGCGGGCAAAATGTCGCTGTTCTTGATTGTCAAGCTATTTTCTCATCGTAATGTTCCGTTCTGTCGCATAGTATGTATGAAACGCCGTGGTTTGGCGTGTGCGTTCTATTTTATTTTAGACAAGACTTGACGGCTGTTTAAAAAAACTTCATGGCTCTTTGTTCGATTTTGTTATACCATTGCTTAGGTTTTTCGTAAACAACACGAACAAAACAACGTGAAAATTCAATGAAGTGGGTGGAAAATCGTTATAGTATCCTGTGAAATAGCTAGGTCTTTCCTTAAGACTGCCTCAACGTTGAACTCCATCCCGGTTCTCAATGGAAGAAAAGATGGAAAGTGAACACAGTTACAGTGGGGAGAGCAGTAGCTCTTCAGACTCATCCAGCGGCAGTTCGGAGGGAGATGACGAGGTGATGGAGCCGGTACGCATCATGGGCTACTCTTTGGAGCTTCCGCAAGAGCTCTGTGAAGACTACTCTGTGTTCAAAGAGTTTTTCTCTATGAAAACTTGGGAGGCTTTAGAAGATAAACACAAAGAAGAACTATGTAAATACTTGCCGAAATTTACTGAAAATGAGGAAGAGGAGAAGGAGAAAACTATTAAAATGCTTTTTAACCATGAACCTTTTCACTTTACTTCACCATTAGGTGATTTTTATAACAATTTAAGGCAAGGCAACTATAGACCAGATATAGCTAAAATGAGGAAGTTCCTAAAGAAAGCCAGGGCAAAACAGCAAAAGCACAAGGTAACATTTATCATCTATTATGTACTTCTCAAAAAGTATGATGTTTTACCACCTGTATGTTTACATATTGTTTTCAGATCAAGTCATACTATGCTAAATTATTACCTGAAGTTTTATTATCTCGTGAACGAATATTGGCTGCAGTCAAAGCAGCCCCACCAGGGCCCATACCACGTCTTCCTTTGTTGCCGCCTAAACCTTCAGCCAAGAATAATTTTAAGCCATTATATTTAAGAGCAAAACAGAGATATTTTGAAGAGTTGGCTGCTGTTCGAAGCGAAGTTGGAGGAGAAGAATCTGATGATGAGAATTATCCAGAAGGTCCTCCTGAACAATCTTTGAAGAAACGGAAGCAAGTTATTCCTGGACAAGTAATGCATCTGTTATACTCTATGCTCTATACCGGGTGATGCAAAACATGTATGTTATGCGAGAAACCCTATATTGTTTGATACACTATAAAGTATTTTGGAAGGTCGCCATGGTAATTTTCCAGTTTTAAACAATTTTGTTTTTGTCTCACAAAATACAAATAATATTTAAATTTTACTATGCCGCTGCAACCCTATCGATAGGGCGGAGCCAAAAAACACCGTAGGTATGTAGGCATTGGCGCGTCCTTGAACCTCGCCAGCTGTTGCCTCGTCGTTGCTTTAAACCACACATAAGTATACCATAGCTAATTAACGCACGAGTTAAAGTATCAGTAATTATTGAGTTTGTAGGTTTCTACATACCATTTTCCTTTTCGTCTCCTGCGCAGTTTTATTAAGAGTTAACAAAAGGTCGCGTCACTCATAGTTTTAGTACATGAAAGTATTCACAATAGCGATAACAAACACAACACATACACAGAACTTAAGTCTTTACTAAAATGGTTCGATATGCCTAGTGAAAGTGGCCTCATCACTCCACAAAATAAGCCTACCGAAGTTTGGGTCAGCACGGATTCGGTCTAGGTACCACTAGCAAAAATCGATGCGTGGTCTGTAATCCGCCTCAATCAGTTCCTAGGTCCGTTGGTAGTGGGGTATGGGTGTTGTCTGTCTCTCTTTAAAGCACGCCAGGCACTAGTCTGGGTCACACCTAAAGTGGCTGCGGCACCACATTGTCTGGCTGCTGCGAGATTGTTATTGTCACTCGAACCTACACACATTATCATATCATAATATTCGTTATTCGCATATTCAGACATGATTCCGCACTAAATTCACTGCAGTCCAACGCGAAATTAGATGACATGCATTCAGTTCGAAAGCATAAAGTGAACTAGCAAAATTACTTCCATTATCCATATTAGCCTACAGCGAACCTACACAGTTTTAGGGATCGTTATGTAATTAGAGAATTCCGATAGGTAAATACAATTTTTTAAATATGGCGTTCGGATCACTTTGGATAAAACATACACATAACGACACATGGTTACATTGCCGCTGTCACTGTAGCATCGAAAGACGGGCTCCTAGGTGCAGGCACACTGTAAGTTACCTACACTACCTACATTTTGCTTATGGTATTTTTGTCCCATGATGTGATGAGGGGCGAGTCAAACTTGTAATATCTAGGTAAACTTGTAATATTAATTACTTTTAGTGCTTAACGAATGCAATTTTCCTTATTTTCTGTATTTTTTAAATAAAAAGAGATGAAAAGAAATTGAAACAGGTCGAATTAGGTATGATTGAATACAGTTTCAGAAAAGCTCAAAAAGAATAACCGGCCTTGAAATAAAATCAAAAAATGTTCAGGTTGTAGATCATAAATTAATTTAAAACAAAAAATTGTACGGAATCTTTTTAACTACACGATATCGAAGACGGTGACAAGCGGCAAACTCAAAGGCTTGTGCCGACGAAATTTACGACGGCGAGTACAAAAGAGGCGGCATGTAGCAAAGAATTTTGTATTTTATGCTTTAAAAATTCTTTCGGATTATGGAACCAATAAGAAAGCCGGAAAAAATGGGCGTGATGGTGTAGTGTAGGTAATCGTTTTACATTGGTTGCTTTTTAACCAATCAGTAATGTGTAAATGTACTTCGCCAAAGAGTAACGAAACAGTTATAACAGACTGGTACCTATTAAACAAAATAATGAAATTAGTTTATTAATAAAAGTTACTCATAGCTTTTTAATTTATTTTCGTAGCGAGCTACAATATTTTTTTTTTAACTTTAAAGCATTAGTAGTTATGTAAAAACCTACTAAGGTTATGTTTTAACTAGAGTTTTATGCAGATGTATGTACATACTTGCGTACATACTTCTACTCTGCGTAGGCATTTCGCATACCATACCCGTAGAGGAATTTAACGCTAAATTTGATTTTAATAAAATATCCACAACTTGCCTCTCTGATGCAAGGAAATTATAGGCCTTTAACTATGATGTGTCATGTGTCGTATCTGTCGAATTCATCACTATTTTAAAGAAGTTCAACAGAGTTCAAACAATTTTAAGGTTGATGCCATCAAACATGTGGACAAAAACATGAACATCTCGAAATCATTAAAAATCCTTAAAGAATACTGTCGGGATTTCACCTAACGCTTAATAATGTGCAAAAGAATATGGGGTTCCCGGGATAACATACGTGTTCTGAATCACCCTGTATAATCAAGTTCTTGGTACATGGTCTATGAGCATATTATCTAAAATATGACTTATTGTGTAACTTGATCCCTCAATTTCTGTGGAATAAGATCCATCTTATTCATTTATGTTTATAGTTCAAAAAGTAACTTTTAACTTTTGCTTTTCTTAATGCAATAACAATGGAAGTATGGAATTTCATTTTAATATTGTGTTTGTTTTTAGAATGCTGATGGTAATGTATCTGGTACATTAGGAGGTTCAGATCAGTCTAGCCTTACCTCTTTGGAGTGTCTGAAGAATGTACTAGCAGCCCATAGAACTAGAAGACAATATAGAGAGGTAAACACTTTGACTTTGAACTGTTTTCATTGGTCTATTTGTTGTTATGTAAACAAATGGTGTGTGTACAGTTGTAAACTTCACTTTATTACATAAAACTTCTATTCAATCATGGATAAGTACTGTTATTATTAGTATATTACATGTATTTCAAATATTGTGCATTAAATATAGTTATACTACCTCCTTTTAGATATTAGACCTGCATAATTGTGTTGTACCTACTTGTTTTTGATTGACACCAAAATTTTTCTTGTTAAATTATATAATCTTTTTATTTTTCCTATTAGAATCATCCTGAACTAAATACAACAGGTATTACAATTGATGATATAAAGCAAAGAGTTGCTCTTGTAAATGGTGCCAAAAAACTTATGTTTGGAGGTCAAAAAACTGGATCACCTTTACAAAAGTTAAGAAGAGGGTCAAAGAAAGATAGTGTCAGTAAGAGCAAGGTACAGGATAAGGCATCTATTAAAAGAGGCAAGGAGGAGGCATATGAAAATGTAGAGAGTAAACCTTTGTTGCCAAATATTAAGATAAAATGTGAACAAGAAGAGTCTGATTCAGAGAGCTCCTCATTTGTGGACCCAATTACAAGTCCAAAATCATCTAAAAAGGTTGACCATATAGATATTAAGCAAGAAATTATTGATAAATATCCAAGTAATATGTCTAAGTGAGTATGTTCCCATATATTTATGTGATCTTTATAAAGTTCTTGTTTATAATGTGTGTTTACTAAATTGAATATTTGCAGTGTAAACTACAATGATCCAAAGTTAGACAATATAATAAAACAAGAGCCTCCAGATACAATGTTATCCATGCAAAACTCAGCTAGGGTACATCAAGCAGTTCCTATTAAATTGGAGGATTTAGATGGAATTGGTAAGTTAACAAACATTATTATACACTAAAGAATATTTTCATTTGCATCATTTATAATATATTTTTTTTATTATTATTTAGCCAGATCCCTCCCACTGCTGGGAAAAGACCTCCTTTTCTTCTTTTTTTTCGACTATTGACTAAGGACAATCTTTTTTAATGGTTAATAACTCATATAAAAGATCAATTGATGTCATTGGTTTTCATTTTGTTTAATCATTACTCAAGATTTAATTCTCAAGTGTTAATCAATCAAATGCTGTTTCAGATATGATGGCCTTACCAGTAGAATTAGCAGATGATTCTGGCGAAGTCATCCAAGTAGAGACATCGACAGAAACCGTAGAAGAATCCATTGTGGACACAGATGAGTCTTTGACAGAGACAACACATGCAAACTTTTTGTCGTTAGTACGGGCTTTGTTTCCTGCTAGGGCTGCACATCGCGCGTCCAAGCAACAGTTGCATGCGAGATGTTATGCTGTCATGCGGTCACCCATTGCACCCCTCAACACTTGGTACAACTGTAAGTTTTATTTAAGTATATTTTTCTTAGTAAGTTCTATATGACTGCAAAGATTTAAATTTGTAAGTCTATTTGAAATGATAAATAACATATAAAATTCGGCTGCAACAAATCTAATTTTCGCGTATAATGTTTAAGCAGTAATGTAAGATGTATATATAACCAATAAGGCATTATGTTCAGTACTAAGTACCTACACAAAATAACTTTCTATCTTGCTATAGTATGTTTAGCAATACTAAATACTAAATTGTGTATGTTTCTTCCAGTGTCGGATGATTGGACCAATGAATTAGATTCAGCCCTGAATTTTCTGGCTGGGGAGAGAGGTCAACATCCAGACGATTTTGTACCTTACCTGCAGTTTATACCTGAAACGCAGGTTAGTAAAGATTACTCATTTACTCCATATTATGTTTGTCATTAACTCGAAAAGATGACGAAAATAGAAACAGTCACAATTTTATTATAAATTAAAAAAGAAACCTACGAAGGTTGTCGAGCTTTTACGTTTAACTTTTTTACCGTTAACCGTTAGTTTAAAGCTTTTAAAGCGTTTTTTAATGGTTAACTGGATTTTTGTATTTTGTTTTATTTTATTCATATTGGGAGTGTTTGCAGATGTATCAATGGATCGGCGCCGGACGTGACTGCGACTCTATCCTGGGTCGCTTGTGTGAGAGGTGGCTGCGAGCGGCCTCGCCTCCGCCTCCAGCCAGCGAACCACCACCGCCTAGGTAAACTAATTAAATGATATTTAACTATAAGCACTTACAAAATTTCCGTTGTTTTGTTATAAATGATGATCATTAATACATTGTAAGGTAGGTTTACTTTTAAAATTTTATATTTAATTTATTTATGAAGAAAAATAAGGGGAAAAAGGGACTATATAACCATAGCAGTAATGGTAATCTTTTATTTGGTTCAGGAAGAGACACAACTAAATAAAAGAAAAAGTTACAAATTAAAGTATAAAAAAAAAACAAAACTAAAATTGGTTTTACAAATAAAGCATTGTGTGTCTCGCGACTGCACCAAAAAAGGCCCAGTTCAGTAAAAACCAGACTAATATTGTATTGTCTGATTTTTAACTGAACCTGTAGTGGTGGTTGGTCACTGTTGTACCCTGTACGTGTAGGTTCTCTGAAAGACTCTCCTTTTGGATATTATTAAGTGATGTATTTTTCACAGGTATCCAACTACATGGTCAGTTCGTCCGGCAACAGACGCGGAATTGGCCGACTTCCGTGCTCAAGAACGACGGAGGTTTTCTGCAGCTGCCAAACCCTTTACATACGTACAGCATGGGTAAGTTGTTTAGAAGATTGATTGCTTCAATTGTTATATTGTTTATTTGTTTATGATTTTTCCTTTTTCGAGCCGACCCGATGAGAATGATATAACCGACACCCTGATATCTTAGACGTAAAGCGTGTGTTATAATCAATTTAATCCGACTGATCGATTGATTTCACAGTTAAATTTATTCTTGTGTTTATTGAATGAGTGTACGTATTCAAGCGTATTTTTAGTATGTATTTAGATATATACGAACCCTGGAATTTTGCCTGGTTATAATATGATATTATTTACCAGGATTTTGGTTTTCGTACAGATGTATTAAAAATAAAAACCAGACGACTTTGACTCGCGTACCGAGGGTTTCGTACATATTTTGATGATTGTCACAGTTTATACTCCAAGAACCAAACCTAATTGTGGCGTTGACAAAATGTTCTCTCATACATCGATGTATGAAGCTATTAAATTTACAACTGAAAATTGGATTTTACGATAATGTATAGAAAAAAATACATAAACAGCTGTATTTTTTAATTGTGTTGACATATAAGCTTGTTTTTTTTTTATCATTAGTTCGTAGACCTAATTATTTGTTGTAAGTTCCTGAGGAATAACTGTCTTAACAGACAGAAGGACAACAAACTGATTAAAGTGTTCTTTTTTATGAGGTAGGGGTCCTAAAATAAGACGCCCCTCGCCGTTAACATGTCAATATAAATGTTCTGGAATGTGGGATGTTGTGTTCCGCAGCTATCGCTCGGCGGTGGGCCCGTGCGCGCGCGGCGCGGGCGGCGGCGGGCCGCTGCTGGCGCCGGCGCGCCCGCGCCACGCCGCGCTGCCGGCGCTCGTGCGCGACGCGCTGGCGCGCCTGCCCAACGGCGAGGGCACACGCCACCACCTGCTCACGCTGCTCAGGTCACACCACCTCAACATACACACCATCCCAACAACACTGCATTCATTCCCGCCTATATATTTAAAAAAAAAAATTTGCTCTGATTACTTTACTTACACATTTATACTGCACTTTAAAATATTGTATCACTAATAGGCATGTGTCCTAATTTTCTTTTCAATGTTCACCGGGTACATTTGTTATATTTATTAGACACGTATTTTTTATTTTTGTTCTGCAGAGAAAAAATGTGTAACTACAGTGAATGGAAATTTCGCGTGACGTCACTACGTGCAACAATTTTTACGATGGCGTGGCGTCATAAGCCCCCACTACTGAACTTTAAATCGCTGTATCTTTATAATTTTTGTATTGTTTTGATAAAAGAAAAAATAATAGTCTAATATTTTTGTAATATCTAACTGACGGACTAAATAGTTTTTAACTTTTCATACCCAGTCAACATCCCTATTATTATGTGTTTACATAGATTAAGAAAAATATTTGGCGTAACATTTTATTGTACAGTTTTCAAATAGTATTTAAAATCTGACCAAAAATCTCAGAACTCCTACTATAATCGAATATTTTAATGTGGACATTTTTATATAGGATGTCACAATGGATAGCGCCTTGCAGTGATCAAACACTATTGAATGCGATGTCGTCAGTGTTGGACAGACTTCTCGCGGCCAAACGGGATCCGGTCGTCAAGTATGACCAGAGAACAGCTGTATGGACTTATCTACATAGGCATAGGTAAGTTTGTCTAAATTTAAATTGTTAGCTCTCCATCACTCTTGCAGGACGAGATTTTAGCCACACGATTGCTTAAATAGTCTTATCTTGACACATGACCTTTGTTGTATGAATACTTATACACACTCATTAGATCAACACTTGTACGTGCGCGTACGTTCCCTAGCCATAGCTCATTTTAATCTAGTGGTTTGCCGATACCTATAAAACTAGTAGCACAAATGAGACCACACATTTTCAACTCGCATTATTTTGGATTTTAGACTCACCAAAATTTACAACGAATAACAAAATTCAACTTTGTTTTGTCTAGTTTTCAGTTGCTGTAAGATAATTTTGCAAAATCTGTATAGTAAGATTGGACCACATGCTAAATATAAATATTCTGAGCTAATCAAAGTATCCACCACAAAAAAATTACCAATAGGCCATTTAATATGATTGTGTATCACATTTTAGAAGTGAAGAAGACTGGCTGAAGATAACAAGCGGTCGCGGCCGCGGCAAGGCTGTGTCCGCGCTGTCGACGTCCGCGGCCGCCTCGCTGCCCGCCTCCATGCAGGCCCTGCTGCCGCCGCCGCATGCCGTGAGTACACATGAATGACTGGATGAAATATTATGTTATTGAGATGTAATAGGTTTAGGCGTTGAGCAGACGTTAGACTATTTGTCTGCTGGGCAAAAATTTCCATGCTTATGTATTGGTTGTCGTGAGTAAGTTGAATGCGTCAATCGAACTTCGATGTCGCGGTCGCCATGATCGCAGTGTAGCCAATGGCCATGTCTGCGGACAAATTGTAAACAATAACAAGTTTAATTTTTGATGTGCTTAAATTTTCAGTTGGAGTTAGAAGTCGCTAGCGTAGAGGAAATAGTCGAGAACGCGTCGGACAGCGACGTGGACGTGGACGACAGCGGCGCGGCGGGCGCGGGCCCGCAGCTGTCGTCCGCGCAGCTGCTGCGGCAGGCCACGGCCGCGCCCCCCGCGCCCCCCGCGCCCCCGGCCGCGCCCCCCGCGCCCGCGCCCCCGCGCGCGCGCCCCAAGCTCGTGGCCGCGGCGCCCGCGCGCGCGCGCCCCGCCGCCAAGCAGACGTCGCTCATGGCGCAGTCCGCCAAGCAAGCCAACCTGCTGGCGCAGGCCGTGCGCCACGCCGCCGTCGCGCAGCCCAAGACACCCTCGCAGCCCCCGAAACCAACACTCGTACACTCGCCTAAACAAACGAACGTCACCATCCATCCGCCTAAACCACCTGTCACACAACCGGTCAAACAGGGAACTGTTATATCTCAAGTTGTTAAACCAAACATCGTAAAACAGACCATTAATCAAGTGAAGCAAGTCAGTCAACCGACTCCAACGTCGCAATCACCTAAACAACCTCAACCACAGACTACTAAACAGATTATTGTTAACCAATCTAGTCTTTCTGGACAGTTGTCGAAATCACTACCTTCGGTGGTGGCAACACCACACAAATCACCGCTCATCAAACAAAGACCTTTACAGAAAATAGAAGGAACACAATCACAGGTAAATTCCTTCACAAATAAATTGTTTACAAAATGTAAAGTTGAAAATATTGATGTGTCCTTTTTTTGCAGATCATTACAACTAGCATTAGTAGCCAGCCAAACTCGCAGACTACAACTGTTATACAACCAACTAGTTCGACGATACAGGTTGTGCAGAATAAGGTATGATTTTGTCAAACATTCTTTAACTTAAAGCTTGACTTGACTGAACTTGAACAAGTGAAGTCATGGTGTCCTAGTGGTTCAACGAACGGATTTGTATGCAGATAGATGGTTGCAGGTTCGAACCCACTGCAGGCAAGTACCAATGTGACTTTTTCAAAGTTATATGTACTTTCTTAATTATTCTAAGACACCATTGGCAAACGGTGAAGGAAAAACATCGTGAGGAAACCTGGATTCCAAAAATTGGAATCTGAAATCACCAACCCGTAATGAGCACGCGTGGCGATCAATGCTCGTGCCTTCTCTACATGAGAAGAGGCCTGTGCCCAGCAGTGGGACATTTATAGGCCGGTATATTATTATAAGGCAAACATTATTATAATATAAATGATCGTCTCAGGTGACTCAAGGCACGCGGTCTCTATTGATAAGGCCGAACACCGTGCAGACTACCGTGACGGCTGTAGTATCGACACCAGGCACCCAGGTATGCTAATTATGCTATACTAACCTGTTATCTACTGATCAAGACTATGATTGGTTGACCAAAAGACTAACAACCGCGCTCAACATGAGGTTTGACAATTGATTAACTAATTTTTGTGTTGGTCAACATTTCAGATACTGTTTTCGATAGATAATTATTTCTTATACTTTACTATAGGAAAATATGGTATATTAATATATACCAATATATTGACTTATTTACTATGTTACATAACAGGCGACACCTACGACTAGGCGCGGTGTGGTCAGAGTTTTAAGTCCAGCCACGCCAGCGTCTGGAAAGTCTTTGATTTCGCCGCGAGCGTTGATGCAGCAAGGTAATACATTTTTATTTTATTATGCCTTTGCTGGTCAAAGATCTCCATTCCTTCTAACGATCTGGGTACATACATTTTCATTGTTTACAATAAATGCATTATATTATATTAATAGGCTGCTCTATGTTATGAGAATTAATATAAATTTAATTCCTAGCAGGTACACCTACAACAAAGAAGAGAACAACAGTGCCAAATATTGGGTCTGTTACAACTATAGCTCAGGTAATGTTATATTTTCTGCCTAGTATTAATTTATTTTTATTTATTTTTATATTCTGACTGACTGCAATGGTATAATGTAATGTGAACTTATTGAATTATCTGATAATAATATCTATGTTAATTACTTTAATTTTAATTTTATGATATTAATTGAATTTGTTATTTATGATCAAATTAACTATTTGTACACCATCAAGTGGTAGGGCATAGAGATCAAAATGTATTTTTCTGTAACATCTATTGTAACCTATGTTCACAAATAAATAAATAAATAAATAAATAAATAAATAAATTTTATCCTTAAAAATAAAGCTTAAATGTGGGCTAAAAAAAAATTTGTAATTTATTTGTATTGCTGCAACACGTTATAAGGTCGTCAGCAATACGTGCTTATATTTTATGTGTTTTAACAGAGCACAGCTGGTGGGACAGCTGTAGTGAGCAGTGTGCCGACAGTGGTGACATCATCAGTATCTACGCGGACAGTCCAGCTGGCCGGCGGCCGGACTGTGCAGCTGGCCGCCAACCAAACTGTTCATCTCCCGGGCGGCCAAGCTGTACAGTTAACCTCCGGACACACTCTACAGCTGTCCTCTTTACAACTACCTACACATAGCGTGCGCCTGCCGAGCGGACAGACTGTACAGCTAGCCTCCCCTCAAACCGTTCAAGCCGTCCGCGTCTCATCCACGGCTGTCAAAAGCCCAACACCCCGCGCTCAACAAACCACACCCACCGTCAAAACCATTCAAACCAGTCAACCTGTACAAATACCTGTGTCTACAGTACAGTTGGCGGGACAAACAGTACAAATCGCCGGTCAAACAGTTCAGTTAGCGGGACAAAGTGTGCAATTGACAGGCCATACAGTAAAATTGCCCAGTGGACAAAGTGTTCAAGTAGCTAGTCAGAGTGTGTTGCCGTCGCAAAGTGTTCAGCTACCGAGCGGTCAAACCGTTCAGCTAGCGAGTGGGAATGTGCAAACAGTGCAGTTAGGTGGTTCTAATATGCAAATATCCGGGCAAACTGTTCAAATGCCGAGTGGACAGACTGTGCAGTTGGGATCGCAGACAGTTCAGTTGGGTGGGCAAACTGTGCAGCTAGCCGGTCAAACAGTACAACTGCCTAGTGGACAAACATTACAGCTGTCTAGTGGGCAAACGGTGCAGTTGTCGAGTGGACAAACGATACAGCTGGCAGGCGGGCAGACGGTGCAACTCGCTAATCAAACACCCAAGTCGATATCGCAAGTGGTTCGGAGTCAGCCCGGAGACAAGCCGACTACTGCGCAGCCGATAGTAGCGAAACTGTTGACAAATGCGCAGGTAAGATTACTCAACTGATATAATTAGTCAAGTGTTAATTTTCTTGTCAATGTGCAATAGGTGATAATCATCTTGTTATGCTGTGGAAACTTATAGTAGAGGAATGTTTTTGTGATACTTATGAATTTTATTTGATTGATAGTTTATTTTTAAATAGATAACATCTGATTATATACCTTTTGACTAACATGATATGCAAGGCTAAAGCTAAAATACGAAGTAATAATTTGTATTTATGGCATGTATTTAAATGATATTTTTAATTTTGCAAGAAAAAAGTTAGCAGCAGTCTCAAAACGATTGTACGGTTAACGTACAGACAGATTGCTAACACTGCAACTTTGTGAAAATTTATTTTAACTATTTAGGTGACTAATCGATTGCCGCGGATTAGCTTCAAAAATATAACATCACATACACATCTAAAGTATCTTTCTCCGAGACGTAAAATATAAAAAAATTAGATGTAAAAATTAATTTTGATAGGTTACTTGTTGGACCCCAAAAGTAAGAGAAGTTTGGACACTTTATTATAATTCGATTTATCTTAATTACTTTGATTTAGATTTTAAAAATGATTTAATATGTCGAATAAACAATTTAAAAAATCGCCTGTTGTGCCAAGGTACTTAAATACAACTAGAAATACTATTATTTTTCTATTGGAATCTAAAAGCCGCAAGAAACGGGCCGATCCACACAGTGCTAACAACTGTATTCCTATTTGAGTGGTTTGTTGCATATTAAAATACTAAATGTAAGATATTATTATTCCATACATACATAATATTAAAGTATTATTAAAATGATGTAGGCCTATGATGTGCCTGTACATCACGGTATTAATTTTAATAAGCCCCTTTCTGGTACAAATGCGCGTTTTGCCTTCTCAAATACACAGCAGGTATCGTAATTACAGTACATTTTTAAAACGTTACTTATGAGAAATTTAATATGTACTTAGTACCTAAGAGTTAAATTTATACCTTATTTTTACTCCTCGCATTTAGGCGACTAAGTGTATTTTCTTAAAAATTGGGCAAGCATTAACCCGTCTATTTTTTTTTTTTTTCTGTAAACTCAGTTTTTTTTTTTTTTTTAAACGACTCCCGCACTAAGGAATTAAATCCTTGTGTCGCGGGGGGTTTCACTAACATTCAAATCACATGCACAAAGAACACCCAGACTTGAAACAAGCATTTGTGGATCACACAAATGCTCGTCCCATGCGGGGATCGAACCCGCGGCACGACGCGCACAGAGGTAATTGGCGTGGTGACCTATACCACTCGGCTATCCGTGCAGTCAAATTAATGTAAAATATTTGAAGTAAGTTATCAGATTGTTCTTGTTAAAATTTGAAATATTGTAATAACGATTTATATAAAACTTCAGTTATTGTGATCGCTATAACTCACAAAGTAGTGCGAGAACGCGCCATGTAGTATGACGTCACGCAGGCACATAATATTTAAATAATGCATAAACGAAAATTATCGTTACTTCGCAAATACTCGCTTGATTACATTGGATTACAAAAATTTGTGTATTTAAACAAATACTAGTTGTCCCGGCAAACGTTGTTTACAAAAATAGCCTACGACCTATTTTGAGACCTACTAGGTATGTATACACAAACAATTAAATAAAAATCGGTCAAGCCGTTTCGGAGAGGTTCTATAACAATCAGTAACTCGAGATTTTTATATATTAGAAGATTATAAGCTAAACGCTCATCGAGTTTCAAGTGATTTGACCGACCCAGTGACATTCTTCACTGTGTTGTGTAAAGTTCTTTTACGGAAAAACTCTGTGGAATGCAGGGGGCTTTAGCCCCCTTAACCCCTTTTCCCCTGGATCCGTCATCGACTAGCACTAAAGTGCATAACTATAATGAAGCTTGTATTCTTTGCGTCCAGGGCCAGATGATATCCCTAGAGGGCCTGGTGGGCGGGGCCCGCGCCCTGCAGGTGAGCGGCGCGGGGGGCGCGGGCGTGGCGGGCGTGAGCGCGGCGGGCGTGCGCGCGCGCGGCGCCGTGCGCGTGCTGTCGCCCGCCACGCGCCTCGCGCGCCCGCTGCTGCTCACCGCCGCCAAGCCGCTGCACAACATCATCCTGCAGGTACCACGCTCACACTAAACATACACAACACATATTCCTTCTTCACACATATTCTTTCTTCGTGGAAAATGCTTCCAGAGCAATGATTTTTTTTTAAATGATACAGATTTATTTAATGCGTGCCCCTATTATTTAGTTTTTTTTACCAAAAAATAGTCACTTAAAGAAATGTGACCCTTCAAAATTGCCCGTTTTTACTGCCGTGTTCCGAAGGTATATCTTTCCTCTACATTTTTATGCAAAAGTTATTCGGATCAGAAATACGAAACGTCTTTTGGTCAACGAATTCGTAGGTATAATCTGGCTGAACTGCAAGGGTAGGTCGGAGTTGTGCGACGGTAATGTAATATTCTTTAAATACCTATTTTTAAAATTCGTCGCGAGTAGTGTCCTCTCTTAAACTGCATAACAGCTAAAATTCACACAGTAGTGGTAATTCGCTTCTAACATTCGTTCAGAAAACTTAATCCAGTAACATCCAACAATCAAACTTAAAGTCTTAAATATATACTCCCTCTCAAATCTAGTTTCTAAAGGTAATAATACTTTTAATACGTTCACAGCCTTTACACAATTATTAATGTTACCATTTGTATTAATTATTTTTTTTCGTTTTTTAGCAAAGCGATGGCAATACTATAAGAGTTCCATCAAGCGGAACGGCGACATCGTCACAAACTTTAGTATTAAGTAACATAGGTGAGTATTATTACCATAATTTTTAATTTTTTTCAACAATATAATTTTAATACCTTGTTCCTTGCTTACTATTCGTTTTTTTTTTTCATATAAGGTGCTCAAACCGTGACTACGTCATCGACTTCAGCGCCAGTTTTAAAACTGCAACAGGTAAATGAATTTCAATATAATATAATAAAACATTACATAAGTACACCACAAACAAAACTTTGAAATGTTTATCATTATGTCATCAGGTGAATCCAATACAACAGGTTAAGCTCGCGCAGGGAATTAAGATACAACAGGTGAATTTTGTCAGTTTGCATGGTTTGATAATAACTTCAGTTTAATACTGAGTAATGTAGTTAAGGTTTTCTGCATGAATCGGAGCGAGTTCACACTGCCTGGGATGGAGGGTTTATCGGAAAATGTAAATTGTTTGCAGTTAGCACAAACTTTTATTACTATAAAACCTTAGCGTGGTGATCAGTGGCAGTAAAATTTTCCCAGACCAGAACTCAGCCACGCAAACAGCTTTGTCCGTGTCCTTGTACAGGTCCTCTCGAGTGCAGGTGGTAGGGTATGCTGGGCAGCTCATAAAGTGGACCATCGTTTGAGGGAAGATGCCACACTCGCATACATCAGGTTTACTGTAACCATGGGGTTACAGTAAACCTGCACATATGCACATAATTTCATTACTCCGGCCGACTTGAGTCCGGAGTCTATTCAAAGTTTTCCACGTCGAAGGCACTGTGCCTTCGACGTGGAAAACTACTACTACTGTGTTAAAATGTGACTGTTACAAGATGACGTATCGCAGATGTAGATTTTAACATGCTATTATGTTGTAAATACCGGATTTCTCTAAATGTATTTTGTTAGTACACACTTTCAAAGCGGACATACTTTCCCTTGTCATTATTACTGCCAATGTCGCACAACAGATGAAGAATAGGGATAAATTTATAAACATGGTCCAAAAGGTAAGGTATTTCAAATAACTATGGTCTGAAGCATGCTAACTGTTCTCAAATTGCATTTTGCTGGCCCGCCGTCCATTACAAGCAGTTTGATTGAACAAGAGTTGATTGCATTTATGACTGAAAGCCGAATGAGTCTATTTTGAACCTTTAACACTTATTAACATTCCTATACACTCTACTTATAAAACGTACGCTTTTTACCACTTTATGCTAAGACTGATATAACAATAATACTGTAGATAGTGAAATGGTGGCAGTAGGTGACTAGATAAAAGATGACTTCGATTGCTTGTGTATGAAAGTCGATTCTTGTCGATTGCCTTGCGAAAATACTTTACTTTTATTTTTCTGACGATGGTAACGCTGGAAGAAGTTTAATTGAAATCAAGGTTTTAAATTGGCTACTATTCAGTTTATGGAAAAAAAATCCAAAGTCCTCTTACAATGGGGTAGATGACTGTGTATCATCAACATCATCGTCGTGAGTTTTTGGTTATTTAGCTATATCTATACCGTTATCTAGCTTATAAAACATACTTCATGTATTATTATTACGCCTATCAAATATGTATTTATCTAAACATGTTGTAAAATATTAATTAACAACTTTCTTATGCCGGTTGGCAGATAAGATGCTTTTGTTTAAATACGCGACAGTTAAAAGAATTCATAGGTAATAGACCGTAATATTTAACTCTTTTAAAAGTAGTAATTTATGCTCTCTGCTAACAAATAAAATTATTATTGTCACTGAAACCTTATGAATTAACCTTGTGAGTGTATTCTAAAAACCTTGTAAATAAATACTATTTATGTAGGAGACTTATTGTCACTTCGCTATATTTCACAGAATATCTGTTATTTAAAATACTTTTAGCGTTGCTTTCGTTTTCCGGAAATATTAAGTTACTCTAAAGCCTACAATATTTGGTGTACTTATTCCAGGCTGTGACAAGTGCGACGACATCGACATCTAGCGGCGTCCGCAGTGTTCTCATGGATGGCCAGCAGCTGAAGCTCGTAGGCGGCCGGCACGTGCTCGCCAGAATACTGCGGCCGGCTCACCCGCCGCAATAACTATGTAACTACTTTCAAACCTTGTACATTTTAAACGTGTCGTTCAAATATGTGGCCATTCTAACCTACATACAATTTGATTTCGACGTTCACAAAATATAATTTTGTTAAATCATTCAGAAACAAAATTTTGTTCACTTTTAGTTTCCTTATAAAGGTACTAATGTACAAATGAAGTATTTTGGATATTCGACTCGGTCATAGCTTAAGATTTTCTATGATCTTAAATTCATTATATTTAAATAAAGCAAAATAATTTGATTCTTTAAAATTATTTTAATTATTATTGACAAATAAAACATGTGTATCTGAGATATCTCGTTTTGAGATTTTTAAAACTGATTATTACTGTAAGGATGGTAGGTATTCTGTACATAAACTAATTAATTATAGACTAATGAGGTGTTAAAGGGGAACATTAATGTTTTATTATAATCTTGTTATGATTATGTTAATTTATTATTTGTATATAGAGGACAGGAGAGCTTAAATAGTGGCACGAAACGTTTTTACTAACGTTACGTGCGCTATATATCTTGACACATACAAGATGACCTGTCAGTGATGGGTCAACCCCAGTTACATGGTAATGTAATGGCAGAGTCATTGCAACTAACTCAACTACATTTATTAAAAACAAAACTTATTCAAATAATTAATCTACCCCCTTCTTGCTTCTCTCTTCTTGTTATTTTGACATATAATATTGTTGGCAATGATTTAAAATATTGCAGTGGACAGTTAAAACATTTACATTTATAGAAATACTTACAGCTATGAATTACGTGTGGCTCTGCTTATATTACCTACAAAGGTTTACTTTTAGCAGGAATAACATCTAATAGTAATTGTCATTATCTGAAAAGAATATTAAAGTGTAAAGAGGTAATAATAGAAGTATATAATTATATTGTAATAGGTATTGGTGGCAATAATCTATTTAATATGTTGTTTATTTTAACGTTATTGTTCTCTTTCTGTAAATATTGGGTCTGATCCCCCTAAACTAATGTGACATAAAAGTCAATTGCTCTAACGAGTAAAACTTGTTTATAGTATTTTAAAAGCAATTTGAAATGAATGTCATAGTTTATAATATTAAATCTTAGGTTCGTATTGCACAGTTTTTCACTGTTAGATATAAAATAAAAATATGTTGAAATACGAGCTTTTTGTTTTATTTTCTTGCACTCGTATTACATGATGTATCTCACAGCTGGGATGTAGCAGAATAGGTTTCATATATATATATATATATTTTAAACGTTATTAGTAATGTGGGTAGAATCAATCTTGTTAACCCGTCCAACTAAGCTAAAAATGCTTGTGTTCTGAGTCCACGTCAATAGTGCAATAGGAGGGTTCGAATTTTATAATCCTTGTGTCGTACATAAGTAAAGAAGTACAATAATCGTCTGATTTTTTGCGCATAAATACGCAGTGAAGCTACATGAGTACTACAAATGATGTAACACTTTAACGGACATGTGTATGTGTTAAAATGCCTAGCGTTAGGTTAATTGACTTTGTGCGTTTGTTTTCCATAATATCTATAGTCACGCCACACGTAAACTCGAAGTACAGGTTTAGTACCTACAGGGATCAACAAAAACGCCATTATAATAGTCGGGTGGGAAAACATAATTTATTTTATTATTTATGTACATGGTGTGTGTTCTCAGCAAATACAAGATAATCACACTGCTCGAGGCATTCACTGAAGTAACTTCTCAAAAGCTAATAAAAATAAATACTATTATATTAACACGTTAGTGTGCGATGTTACCTTTGCATGATACAAAATGGCAGCATTCAATGATTCACATGTTTTTAAAGAGGTCCATATAATCCCAACGTTGTCTTAAATTGCTTCCTTGCATTCGGCACTATTACTTGATACGAATAATCGTATGCAAGTTACTTAACAATTCCTTTCTACAGGGGTACACATTATTCAAAGATACTACGGAGGTATCACATTTTAATTTCTAACTAACACTTCTTCCCTCTCCCCTCTTACATATGATTATAGTCTCATTATATGCCTAACATTGAATTACACAATACGCGTGAGTGCTTACACGTACATCAAAACCAATAGTGCCGTTGTAAAATAAATTACACGTCATTTAAATACACCTTACTTCACCAAAAAACTCAATCATATAATCAGTCTTATACCTATGTTTTAAAAATGATTAAATATTTATTTGAAATGTAAGTTAAGTGTAGTGTAATTAAATGTATAGTAATAAAAGAGCGACGTTAAAACACATATTACACCAAGATTGATATTATTTCATCTTATACTACAAAAAATAAATGAGTATGCTTATTATATTATTATGTAGATTTATACCACAGGTTTTGTTAATACTGACGAGTCATATAATCGATTTTTTCAGAGATATGATATATATAGCATGAATGTTACCTATGATTGTTACAGCAATATAATAGTTGCCTATCTGTAGTGTCACCACAAGTGTGCAGTGTACGGAGACAGTACCGGTGCTTGATAAACATTCTGATAGCGAGAATAACATTAAGGCGACTGTGGCAACCGTTACGACGTATCTACATTAATTAATAATGAATGAACAGAATGTCTGAATGCCACTCTATATTTAGGTAGGTACTAGCAAGCTCATAAGTACACTATCAATATCTAATTATCATGTTTCATTATTATACCAATAACGTTTATTTGTAGCAGGGTAGGGCTGTGTATCGATTACTATCTATCTGTTATTACCGACACGCTTTTGCTATCTCGGCAAAATTTATTATACTATATTTTAGTGCATGAAATGCCTTCCCAAATATGCTGTTAGGTACATGACTACAATGAAACGAAGCTACGTCACTATTTTATCAAACTGCATTAGCCAATTCCCTGCGACAAACTCGTACTATTAATTTGTAACAAAAATAATTTATTAGCATTTTGAAACGTACGTCTATTTACAATCGAATATGTAGTGAGATTACAAAATATATTTACTTATTATATCGTATCTCTGAACATGGAACCACCTCTTGGCCTTCGCTGGCGGGAGACCAGTCGAATCGTACATTATAATTATACAAACAATAGGCACTGAAAATTTGAAATATGATCAGTGTGTAAGAAGAACACATAGGTCTTGGAATGCGGCTTCAAGAACTACACTATGGCGGCTAAATCATTTCAAAGTGCACGGAATGCCTAATGTACAATTGAGGTGACAAGGGCGTGTGCACGATGCGGCGCCATCGATATTATCTGTTCACAATAAGTCTGCTAGTCATACCTACACAAGCAAAATTGAGTATCCTTAGGTGCAACATTTATCTTATACAATTCATATTGATTACAATTTTACATGAAAAACATTTAAACATGACGGTTATTAATCGTGACAAGCAGTTACGTACTGCTGGCGAGCGATTTAATATTTTTTACCGGTGCCACAACTTGATCTATGATATACCTATCTTGTTTAATGAATGAGCTGCTGTGATGCTGCTATTGCCTCACACCTTACGATCTAGCATTAAGCATTTTGCTTTTAATAAGTAGTAATCCAGTACACGTATAAATATATATTCTATTATTTTAATAATTATATTTTTAATTTGCATAAAGAAGTACTTATAATGTAGACGAGTGTGTACTGTTATGTACGATATGTACCAGAGTTGTACATGAGGCATCCTGGTTGCTGAGCAAGCTGAAGCGTGTCTGATGTCCTCACTCGTCGGCGTCGGCGTCTTCAGCGTTCTCAGCCGTCAACAGGTTGGTGTTGTCGTCAGCCAGATGGTCAGCGGTTATCTGCTGGAACAAGGCCTACTATCATACATCAACGCTAAGAGCACACTGTTGCAGTAGATATCTATTTTTAATCCCCGACGATAAAAGATGAGTTATAAGTATAGGGGTGTTATAAGTTTGTTTGTCTATGAATCTGTGTGTCTGTATGTGGCATCGTAAACTAATGGACCGATTATGATGCGGTCTTTTTGTTTTAAAGATAAATAGTTCTTAGCTTATAAATATCTGTTAAGCATTTTGAAATTTATGAGCAATTCTGTAAAATTTGTCGGGGGTTCCTTAAATTTTTATATTACATTACTATTGTTAATAAAATCGGTGTGGTCCACTTTAAGCTTTTACTTTTAGTTTCGTTGCAAATGTATCGCACCTCGGTACGCTAAATAGTCATGCACTTACGGTAATGAAAGTAAACCTACCTAATCATAAAATAAAACGAGGGTATGTTCTATCAAGTAAGTACCTAGGTACTTCGATTCCATTTTTATTCTTTAACACTGATAGGTACGAAAGAAAATTATGTTTACTTCGTTTGCACCTACATCCCTTGCATCCCCGTACGTTTACGATAACGCTGGCAATAACGTTCTTTAATGGCCATCGTAACCGCACGCCGTAAAAGAAATTCTCATGAAAAGTTCGTTCTTGGTACATATATACCTACGCCAAACAAGCAGACAGCGTGGCTAATATGCCATTCTAATGAGGCATTTACTGAACCAACAAACCCATTAGGTGCACTATCGTATCTGTGTACACATTAATAAAAGTCATTTGGAATCTATTAAAGTACCTAGCTGCTGGCCAGTTTGCGAATGACGCTTATTCGTACCTTCCTATTAATAAAATGAAACTTCACGATAATCAGCTTCGATGTTTTGAATATCTTGTATTCGAAGCACTGTAGTTCAGCTTAATATTAAACCAAAAACTTGTAAGTAGATTAGTTTAGTTCTTTGCAGTAGGTTTTTACTTTTAAGAAATGGTATTTAAGGAGTTAATTTGATGACCTCCGTGGTCGAGTGGCGTACACACCGGTTTTCAAGGTGGGGCCGGGACCCGGACGGGTCAATGTAGAAAACCACTTTTCTACATTGTCTCGGGTCTGGGTGTTTGTGGTACCGTCGTTGTCTCTGATTCCATAACACAAGTGTTTTAGCTACTTACTTTGGGTTCAGAGCAATGCATGTGATGTTGCGCAAAAAAAAAAATGAAAAAACTAAAAAAGCCGACGTTGGAGCCACGTGGTAAAAGAAAACTACTTACTACCTACTTAATTATTTTTATACTTAGTAGGTAGGTAATTTAAGTAGGTAGGTACCTCAGGTAGTAAAAAATCCTTTTGTTTTCATAGAATTATTTATGAATCGATTAACACTAGCTATATTTACCTACGGCTAATTTACCTACCTATACCTATGTAGAATAAGGAAAAAACTAATGGCAGCAAAGTTTGTGTTTTTAGACTAGGTACTTAGGTAGGTACCTGCCTATCAACACGTGTAGGTATAGCTTTTACGTTGAATATTGATTAAAACTTACTGCGTAGGGTTGTCAGATGTCCGGATAAAGCCGGACAGTCAGGCTTTTTGGTTGCGTGTCCGGCCAAATTAGACGGTGACCAGCGGAATATCCGGGTTTTTAAATTTGACGATTTATTGATGTTCCATCAAATTTCAAAAAATATTTTATGATGAAAGATAATAAGGCATGTTTTACTTAAAAAAAATATATGATCATGTTTTAGGTAATTTGAAAAAACAATTGCTTGACGGACTTTTTAACCTAAATGTCCGGCAAAACTGGCTGGTCTGTCCGGCTTTTCGGATTTAAGATCTGGCAACCCTAGCTGCGTGTGATCATAATGAATATCTGTCATTGTGGCTGAAATGACGATAATAAAAATATTTACCCGATTCAAAAACCGTTGTTGGTACCTTTGTTGTTATGGTTACAGGTACCTACCTATCTAAGCTAACATATTGCTAAGAAGTCTTCCTTTTGTTACTTCCAGGAACAACTTCCGTAGCTTTCTCTGGGTTAATGAGAATGTTGTAGGTACCTACTTACCCTTTTACTTATATTGTATGTAGGTACTATATAGGTATGTAGGTAAGAGCTATCTGCCCATCAATGCCAATTGATTACGGAAATCTATTAGGGTAGGTTGCTTAATAGATTAAAGACGATTGATATTCGGCGGTCAAGGGCTATTTCAGACCCTAAGTAGGTGATTTTTTACCCTCTATTACCGAGAATAGGGATACGAAAGTAGGTAGATAAGTTTGTTGAGTAAATTAAAGCTCTGAAATCAGATAGGTTGAACAACTTGGAACAAGTAATAAACTTCTTTGCAAAAATCTAGATAATTTCATTATGTAAGTACCTATTATTTTTTTCAAGTTATGTAGGTACCTATCTACCTACTTACTAAAGAAACAGTTCTACTGCCTGTTTTTAGATTCGGACTGAATAATCTTGCTACCTACCTATACCTACAAGCACAATTAAATCTACCCGTTCCTACCTACTAAGTAGGTATGTTCAAATCCGCCAAGACCATAAAATATTTAATGAACCACAAAGAAAATAATTTAGAACTATTTCCTATTTAAATGAGTGAGATGAACAAGTTTGTTAGATACCTACCTACCTACCTATCTTTCACTGTGTAGTGGTAGTGCAAAGAACACAAATAGGTACAAAGAAGGATCTAAGTAGATAAGTGTAGTGTTGTGTTTGTGAAATGTGCCCTTACCCCAATCTTAGAAGCAACGATCTGCGAGCGTTTGCGACGGCGAAGAGTCAGCGCAAGTAACAGCACTATTGAAATGGAAGATAGGGTTGCCACCAGCAGAGGCAGCAAGAGGTTGTCAAGCGGTGAGTAACCCTGAAAAATAAAAACATAGATATTAAATGAGTATATAGGTATTGCTTTCTGAGGTTTACGCGAATATTAGACATTGAAATAAAACTAGTTTGAACGGATTCTATCGCGGTTTATTTTACGACGCCTTTGCAGGTGTCATAGTCAGTCTGCCCGTGACCATGACACCTGCAAAGGCGTCGTAAAATAAACCGCGATAGAATCCGTTCAAACTAGTTTTATTTCAATGAGTATATAGGTATTAAGCTGTTCTGTAACAGAAGACCAATTAAATCACCATCAGTCTTCTATTAGCAGCGTGTAACTGATTTACTTAAGTGGTATTCTTACCCCCGGTTTCTGAAAGCCTAATCAATTTAATCTGTTGTCAAATCAACTGAACACGGCTGTAATTGATTGATCAAAAGATGAACAACCAATCACAGCGCTTAACATGAGGTGATTTAGGTATTTAATTTTGGTATTGATCATCGTTTCAGAAACCGGGGGTTATTCTTAGAACCGTTGTTATATGAATAACTGGCTGTCCCCCGCGACTTTGTCCGCGTGTTTTAGTTTCAACGGTTTTTCATTTTTGAAACCTTTTTCATTTATGCTCCGCTCCTTTTGGTCGCAGCGTAATGTTATATAGCTTATAACCTTCCTCAATAAATGGGCTATCCAACACCGAAAGAATATTTCAAATCGGACCAGTAGTTCCTGTGATTACCGTGTTCAAACAAATAAACAAACAAACTCTTCAGCTTTATATATTAATTTTATTTTATTTTATGAATAATATTTCTTTTAATCGATCGATTTCTTATCATTGATATCTACACATAGTACTCTGTGTAAAAAGTATCGGGAATATGTCAATAAAAAGACCCGCGTAAAAGAGGTCGTTCTAATTTTTTTACTGCATGTTGGTAGCACTGTAGTTACTGATTTAGCGCGCAAAGTTTGAGCGGGATCTGTCATTTAATTGGTTTTAAACTACACTTTTTGTTGGTCATAGTTTTGAGTTCTCGGCGATGTTTACAATGGAAAATATTGTTGAACGAAGAGTGTGCCTTAAATTTTGTGTTTCGAATGATATTTCATGTGGTGGAATCACTAAAAATGTTGCGAAATACCTACGGCGAATCGTGTATATCGAAAACAAGGGCTTATGAATGGTATAAGGCTTTTAAAGAAGGCCGAGAAGTAGTAGTAGACTTGCCTCGTTCTGGTAGACCTTCGACCGCTACGACCAAAGAAAACATCGACAGAATCAAGAAGCTAGTGCTCGAAAATCGACGTATGAGTCTGAGAGAGTTGGCTAGTCAGGTGAACATATCTTTTAAGTCCGTCCACAACATTCTCATTGACATTTTAGGCATGAAACGCGTCGCCACTCGACTAGTTCCAAAAGAGCTCAATTTTGTTCAAAAAGCGCAGCGAAAGCATGTCGCTGAAGGCATGTTTTCCCGAGCTTCTACGGATCCGACCTTTATGAAACGTATAATAACTGGCGACGACACATGGGTTTATGAGTACGACATGCAAACAAGCCAAGAGCGTGAGAGTATCCGCCGAAAACGTCCAAATTTGTGGCAACACAACTCATGGATGCTGCACCATGATAATGCACCATCACACACAGCCATTATAGTGAAAGAGTTTTTAGCGAAAAATTCAACAAAAGTTAAAGTAAGTAGTAAAAGAAAATTCGCTGAATGAGCTAAAGGCCATACCGCAAATAGCCTATGAAAAATGTATGGAAGACTGGGTGAAGCGTTGGAGATGTTGTATTGCAAGCGATGGGGCCTACTTTGAAGGCGATAAAATAAATTTAGATGAATAATTTGTATTTATTGTTTTATTGACAAATTCCCGATATTTAGTACACAGAATGTATATCTATTTTCATACTGTTATAACGACTGCCCTGTCCTGTCTGAAGTCATAGTAGTAAATAAATAAATATATAAGCTGTTTTGAATCACCTTAGGTACTAACGGGATAAGGAAATAGTTAAGTAGGTAAATATACTTTAGTAACTAAAGTTAGGTGTAGCAGTCAAAGCCTGCGCTCAGGCTAACTGCGTAAATCTCTTCCAAAAAAAGAAAAAATCTTTAGTACCTAATTAACTATCTATAATGTAATCGTACCTATAAGCAATGACTTTATATAGACTGAACTATTGGTCTAGTGGTTAGTGACCTTGACTGCTAAACCAGTGATCGTGGGTTCGATTCCCACCTAGGACAAATCTTTGTGTGATGAGCATGATCATTTGTTCTGTGTGTGGGTGGGTGTATCTAATTTATCAATAATATATGTATGTATTTAGAAATATATCAGTATGTTTATCAGTTGTCTAGTTGCCACTGTACAGCCTCTGCCTTGTTTGAGATCAGATGTGCGTGTGTAAATTGTCTCAAGATATTATTATTCATTAAATTCGCCTTTTAATTTCATGGATACACTTATGGATCTACGAAATTAAATTCACATTATTAATTACCTACTCATATTGTCAGTAATTAATGAATGTCATTAGTTTAATTTGTATGCTCGTTGACTAGTTCAATCCTGACACATTTTTTTCAAGGTTCCTATATGATTAAAAATAAACTGATGCCTACTTAAATAGATTACGATAACCTACACTAAACTCCACACGTAATAATACCTATGCTTGTTTATTTCACGGTGCGTGCTTAATTACTTGAGCCGCCTGTTGACAAGACTTGAAGTTATTACGATCAACTTTGTTTTAGAACTGGCAACGATAAGAATAACCTTAAAACTTCAAATAGGTACTAAACTAGAACGTCTTTTTTTTACAGTTTATTACAGGCTGAATAAAAGTATACGTAAGCCTTACTGGATTAGATCATGGTATGAAATAATTATTCTGTTTACAAATCTAGGCGCTCGTCTAATGTTTGTAACTAATAACCTAATTCTCAACAACTTCGATACTTAAAGACAAGTACCGACTATTATTCACAGAGTCTGTTAAGTAAATGTCAAGTACGAAGCCCTCCTACGTGCTATAATTCATGTTCCTCACAATATTGCATGATTCAGAGACAAAAGTTTTAATACAAACTTCCTAATGAATCACAAAGATGGGAAAATATAAAAGCACACGCTACAAAGCTTTATTCCTAAAAAGTACACTTATTTTCGCACGGGTTTATATATCCACTGAACCATTGGTTGTTTGAAGCACTCTGTCAGGTATAACACTAACAGAAGTATCTACCCAAATTTAGGGAGTATTTCTAGATCTTTTGAAGGCTTACGATTTGATACCTATACGATATTCTGTGGAATAAGTTGGGTGATATTGAACTTCCTACGGAGTTGCTTAATGTTCTTAAACACTGGTAGCACAACCAATATGGTAAGATGGGGAAATGTGTATTCTGTACCTATCACGTAAATTAGAAGGTGGGGTGGGGCAGGATGGGTCCTCCCTACCGGAGCCCGGTTGAGCATGCTTTAGTAAACCCACGACTCCTGCAAAAAGGCATAGACGGGACCGACGTGTTTTTAGTCGGTGCAAGTCGGACATAACCCGTTGGCATGGGTTAAAGTATGTAATTAGATTTTCACGTAAATCTTAAAAACGATATAACATTGACAGGGAGCGTAGAACGTCGAACATACTGGCACGTAAGATAGCTCGCTGTTCAGATGCAGTTACAATTACGTTTTATAAAGCATTTTGTCTATCATTGTACTCGAGCGCCTTATGGTCCAGCTATACCCAACGTGCTGTCAGTGCACTGCGCATCCAATACAACAACGCCTTCTGAGCGCTGCCGTGCAATTGCGATTGCCACGTTACTGTAGCGTTTCCACTATGCTTGCCCGAAAGGTTCTCAGCTGTGGTAAAAAAGAAGATCATCTTTGCTTAGTACGTTAAGCCCCTTCTAAAAAAAACTGCTAATAGGTCTGATAAGAGTCCATTAGTGCGGCACCTAGTAGAGAAAACACTGTCTCTTGCAGAATGTAAGTACTAGCATAGAGCAAAGGTTATTTTGTTACTAAAATCTTAGATTGGACTTAAATATAACTGTCTTATATAAATAAATAAATAATTATTTCATACAAACATTGACCATGATCAAACGTATGGATTAGGTATATTATTACGGTATTTTTTTTACCTTATTCACATGATATTTATTTTTGTCTGTTGTATTTATTTTAATGTTTAGAATTCTTCTCCATTTGGACTTTATTCAAACTATTTGTACATATTTGGTGAAACGTAACCTCCTATTTTCCCCTCTATAGATCGTCTGAATAAAGTGTTTGATATTAACACTATAATGATATGACTGCATTAGTAGTATGGCGGTTGCATTAGACGTTTAACCTAAAATAAGACGCATCAAAGCTTCAGGTAAAGCTTTTGGTTCCAACACAGTATTCAAGTGCTGCCAATCTTACTTAAATGACTCTTTTACTGAATCACAGGTTTTACCAACCAATGCACGTAAAGTCAACATCGATCGACAATCACTTGACGTTAGCATGACTCTTTGTTGCGACTATTTACCTAACTGATCTAAAGCAGTGTCACATAAATGATTAAAGAGGAGAACAGTGTTAGTGACCTGATTATTACAATCAAATTCTTTAGGTAATTTTATTATTATTATACGTTTAACTTCACTGATCACCAATACGGAATCGATCGATATTTACGTTGCGTTCAACGAAAATCCTTATTGTACGTTATAAATATCGCATTACATAAGGTCTTGATCGGTAATAGATTTCATAAATCAACTGCCATTTCCATGTACGCTTACATTATAAATACCCACCCTGCTGTTACCGAAGAATTGTTACGATTAGTTATGTCGATCACGCACTTGCGTTATAATCAAGTAAATACATCGAAGCTAATCATTACATAAGTCGGGTAACAATTGCAGTACGTACCGTCCATTGGAAGTAAGATGACGTGTCTACAAACGGCCATCGCGCTCCGTACCATCCGCCATAACCTGCCTTTGACACCGTTACTTCATCAGTATCAGTGCCAGGAGCTGCGTAGTCCGGTTTCAACGGTGGCAACGAAAATACTTCATCTACTTCAAGCGACTCTTTAAAATCGTCATCGTCATCCACTGACAACATAGTATCTTTGAGATCTTTTAATTTAGACGTTGCACTAGTAGTTGCAAACTCTGTCGTTACTGGAGTCCTTGTAGTTGTCGGTTTGGTAGTAATTAAAACATCATCGAATCCTTTTGTAGCTACCACAGACTTTTCTGAGGGAACATGCGAGCGGGAGTAGTACCTTAGTATACTACGGAGAGTGATTGGTTCCGGAGTAACTGTGGCCCGGATTATTATATCCTTCTCCCATTTTATTGTCGTGTCGTGGCTAGGAACCCGATTACTTCTAGACGTAGTCTCAATGAAGGAAACCTCGTTGGCCTCGGTTGGTATAGGCGGAATTACAGTGGAGGACGTTGAGCTTTTCCAAGAACGCAACGCTGGCATTGTCCAAGGAGGCAAAGTCACCTTTTCCCCAGACACAGGCGGTGGTAAAGTAGTAGTACTTGTTGTGGGCGATGTAGAAGGTGTACTTGTTTCAAATCCCTGGCCTAGCGATAAAACGACTTCAGGAGACATTTTCAGTTCTTTTTTCCTAGTTTTGGCTAATTCACGTACGACAGGCGCAAGCTGAACAGAAGGGACGTTTTCTTTATGGTCTTGCTGATTCCATCCGTCAATAACGTAAAGCGGAACAAGAGTTAATATGAGGGTGGCTGTCATACTGCAGATTATGAATAGAGCGTACTTTAAATCTGATTTCCTACGAGAACGCCGCACATGGATTGACGGACTGTAGTCCCGTCCTTTCCCCTTGACGCCACTATTATTTAACACTTCCTCGGTCTGCGGAAGGATAGTGTACTGGAGACTGTTCTCACCATGACGTACTGTCTTGTACATTTTGCTATTGCTCCTACGGAGTTATCACAAAAGGAAACACTACGATTACGTTTTCTATTCACACTAAACTTTATCACATGCTCGTATTTTCACTGTGCTAATGCTGGTCCGCGGTGCGATCAAGTCACCTTATTGCGAGTCATCAACGCGGATAAGAGAAGGTGCGAGACATCGCGGCCACTCGCGCTTTGTGCAACGTTGTCGGTTCGGCGTAGAAGAGGCGAGCAGCGCGCACGCGCGACAACATTGAGCGGCTGCGCGTTCCCCTCGCTCGGCGGCGGCTCGGCGGCCCCAAGCTTTTGAGGTTATACGACTTAAAGCCGGCTTCTATTTTACATCACGCCGTACGATAATAACAATAACATTACAGACACTAAGAAGACTCGACTCATTTGCTAGTTAAAGCTTCATCATGTGTTCATAAAGACCAGCTTAATTCCTAAGCTTCGTTACGAAGTTCCATACTATCAAAAAATTTTACAACATTAACCATACTTGATCAGTCAAATGACTTTTTCGATAAACAGATAATTGACTAAGCAGATCTTTTCTCATAGATTTTTCCAGCTTCTCAGCTCATTACGTCACGGAGAAGAAAGAGCTTCTTAATATCGTACTACCGCACGACATTAAAGCTCTGATCTGTACTCACTAAAGCAAATCAATTTGTGTGCCGTTGTTGGAGTGGAAAATTAATTTTGGGTACACTTGGGTACACTGATTCAATTGAAAGTAGATATATATACGTATAATAACTAAGACTTTAACTGGATTTATACTTCACTTTGATACATCGACTGTCGACCAGGTCGATTGTTACATCGTGTGATTTTCTTGTTTCCTTTTTTGTCGGGCACTTACGGTCTTGAAATTGCAGACCTCTGAGGAAAATCACGAGTCTCGATTTTTTTTTTCATTCATTTTAAATGGGTGCATGATTCATTATTCGAGTAAATCTCATCTAGATGGTTTTTGCCAGCATTGATCAAATGCAATGACGGATAATTTATCATGTGAATACAGCGGGTTTGGCATCGAGTTCAACCGCTGCCTAATTTTGTATGCTTCGATGATATCGATAAAAGCTGCTATTGGTACTTATATTTGTGTGTATATTGCAAGCACTAAATGTTGTATTGTTGATCATATTACAGATTGTCTCTGAAACATTTATTGTATGTGTTTCCAGACGTTCCCTAGACAATGTATTGATTAAAGTTGATTAGATACTACGTCTTGCTTGGCCCTTTGTTGCAGTTATATATTTTCTCCAATGTAAAGCGAAGTTAATTAAAAATCCAATATCCATATTTTTACTTAATCTTTTGGTCGTTTTTTTAATGTAGGTAGGTACTATCGCCAGTTATCCGTTTAAGTTAACGAAAGGCAAATTTGTCAAATGTCAGATAGGAAACCGGCTACATCTACTAATTAAAGCTTAGAAAAAAGTCGACAACGAGTATATTAACATGTTTTTGCGGCCGGTCAAGCAGCGAACACACCACACGAATACTAATTCACTTGACCTTGAACAGAATCACGTTTCCTTTCGAAATTGGTTCGTGAATGCTATATTTTTAGAATAAAAGTAAAAAGAGAACGGCCAAACCGAATAAAAGGGTTGGTCGGACGAATCGTCTCGGTTTTTTGTGGTCGACCATCTTTTTCAACTTAGAATATGGTAAGCGACGAGTTAGATGGTATAAAGGTGGCCGTTTATACCGTGTCTTTATAACGTAGCTGTGTTATTATTGTTTGTCGGTTTTCATATTGATGTGATGAGGATGGATGAGATAGGACTGCGCCTTTTTTTATTCAGTCAACGTATCCTTATCTAATTATGAGTTATGCTTGATTTCAAATAACTTTATTCCTTTGAAGAGAGGAGCATAGCATCTACATTATTTGGGTAACAACTGCATATTAAACCACTAAGTGTTGCGCGCGGCTCCGCCCGTGTGGATGTCGATTATCGCGGCAAAAAAGTAACTTATGTCCTTTTTTAAGATCCGAGTGCTATCCATATCAGTTTAGCGGTTAAGCCGTGAAAACGTAACTGACAGACAGATGGACAGACAGACCGAGTTACGTTCGCATTTATTAGTATGGATAGGTTTATGTATATATACATCTAGGTGGGTGCAATTACAAATTCCAGACAAGACCAGTGTGAAGGCAGTAGTAGTCTGTTTTGATCTATACATAGGTACTTACCTATGTCCTTAGCTTTTTAGATGTACTTACGTATTTCTTAGAACTATTGGATATGACTGTGGCCTTAAATATTCTTTAATTTTGATTTTTGATACTGAAAATAATCTAATATTGCGTTGTAAAGTTACTCCACAGTAGTAAATATTAGTTGATATGTAGGCAAGTACTAATATTTACTTTGGCTGCTTTAGTTATTGATATTCCTGCCTAATCTTTCCCGATAGCGACGCATTTTGCTCGATATTATTTGACATATCTAATAATAAGCTAATATTTTGTTGCGATTGGAATTTGAATTCGCCGAATATCAAATTGTCAGCTGCTGCGTAGTACCTACCTATAGATTTATTAGTTTCTTTGATACCCAGGTGTTTCATGTCAAGCCACCAAAATTGTAGAGCTTAACAAGTTAAATTCAATACCTACTTACGTACCTATAGCTATATATTTCTACCTTTTAACTATCTAGGTATTTAGCTACTTATAGGTATATTTTTTTTTTAAACTATCTTTTAGATATTTTATTAGTTTTTTTTTTTTTTTTTTTCTCTAGGAAAAATTTTATTGAAGATAGTTTATTAGTTAAGTTTAATTTTGTTTTAAGCGTATGGGTATATAGTTAACTTTGTAATTATTTATATTTTAATTAAACTCACACAATATTTTAACTTATATAAAGCACCAATTGTTATAAGATTCGTAAGGGTTACATAAAGTTGTGTAATATTATTTGTGAGCGTCATTTGCGTGTTCAACAATGTCTCACATCAATCGAATATTATATTACCATGTTGTGTCTTCTGACATATTTGAGTAAATTAGTTTCTTTTATAGTCAATGTGTGGAATTAACACACTCATCAATCACTTTTGTTCAGTTTGATTTGGCTGCTTGATAATATTATTATAATACCGCGTAGTACAAGTTTAGACTGTGTATGTTTGATATAAGTAGTTATGTCTCTAGATGTATCAATGAAGTGCATGTATCGTGCAGTGTAAGGGTGGACCCTACCGCGGTGTGCATTAGGGCGTCGTTTGCTCTAGTACAATGACATCGACAAAGCTGCTATTTTCGTAAGCCGCTGGAACACGGCCAGAGCCGCGGGGCATCGCGTAAATAAACGTACATGACAAACGCATGCTGCGTTCTCTTCGGGACGATTTCGACAAATTTAGTAATGCCCTGTAGGAAGCTATCGACACAAAATATGGCTCGACAGCGCTCGAACACACGCCACGCCGAGAGAACACGCTAGTAGCTACTATATAATATAAAGTTGTATATTCTTATTATTATCTATCCATATAGTACACAAAGAAGACACACTACAATTTAAAAACAGATTAAAATTTTAATGTATTTGGTCTGGTTTAAGGAGCCTACCAAAGCGGACATGTCTGAATTTTATGCTTATGTAAATAGTGATTAGAATACCTGAGTTAAAATGTATAAGTACATTTAGAAACAATAACGTTACGAGTTATTTAAAACGAGCTCCATAACCTTGAGGGTTCAAAGCACATCCTGTCAGCGAGTTTTACGAGGTTTGCCTAAATAAACATTTTCACGAACACGTGTTTGGTCGCTAATGTTGGCAGGCGACCGGCGACCGCTGCAGCGAACCTCCTTCGTCGTAAAAACTCTATTTATTGCCACACCAATATTGTTCTTTCGTCCACTTACAAAACAATTTCGGAAATCGGAGGGAGAAACTATACGTTACTTTACTACCTGCTGCGTTGTAAACGGCACCAAACGTTTTTATAGCACTTTTTTTGAGCAAGCTTTCTAAATAATACTACGTCTTTTCGATCCCTGGACTCGAGATAAGTCCTCTTTCGCTTATCTTACCCCCAAGAGGCTGACTGAGATAATATTTTAGGCTTAATCTTGCATAAAAACGCTTTTCATTTTGGATGGGACTGTTGACTCGATCTTTATCTTTACCGGGCCTTAAACTTTTAATTACAAAAGGGTTTGTTTTGTTTCTGCGAGTGTTTTATGTCTGGCGATTGTTGAGCGTTGCGCGCTGATCTCATTGGTTCTCGTCAATAGGTGTCAGTAATGTTTGGTAGCGTGACGGTGTGGGGTGCATCGTCCGCTCCTGACCCTGGCTGGCCCAATGCCACGATATATTCGCTGAGCATCGGCTCCGTGGCACCTCGCCAACACCCAGACCCTTCCGCATCGTTAGCAAATCATCATTCTGCGCAAACTGTTAAAACGGCTATTTTCAGGAACCGTTTAGTGATTCCTGAAAACGCTGACTCATATATACTTCTGCTTATATTAATGTCAGAACAAAAAACTGAGGCTTCATCTTTGGTCGAGCTCGATTTGACATTGTCATCTAAGGTCTGTTCCGTATCTTTGTCATAATGTTGTTCTATCCCTAAACGACCAAGACGATACAATTAAGTCTCTTGTATTAAAGGGCTTGTATATTAAGCATTTGTAATTATGACAATGTGTTAGCCATAAATTCAATGTAATGGTCTTACGGATTTAGGTCGACGAGGCGCGTCGAAATTTCTAGAACACGAGACTATTTTATTAAAATACAAGGAAGGATGAAGCTTACGATTGCTGTAACAATTTTTGTTATATAAATTTCATATTTCTAGTATACGGATTAGTACTTGTAGCAGGCGATTAACTGGACGGTATTGGCAGGCAGGAGTGTTGGCATTGGCATAGGTTCCGGACGTCGAACCCGACACATGATGTGCGAGCGGTACGCACGTGAGATTGAAAGTGCAAGTGCATTGTCCGATCTTGTAGCGCCTAGCCATGAGATGGTTGCAGGTGTCGGCTTTGTTGTCACTTGGGACGTATCTATTTCCATCTATGCATAGGTAGTATGTAGGATATGAGTATACGCGCAAATAAAACAATTTTAAACGCTAATGGTAATTATTCTTCAATTCCTTTGCAGGGATAGTGGTCCAGGGTAGACTCCGGGTGGTTGGGTTAACAGTTTGTGCTGCTCTTACTACCTTTATGTAGTATGTGTGTTGTAAATCTCAAGACTTAAGCAAGAGCTGACTTTCCGAAGAGGTTGTTTTCTTGAGTGGGTCATAATTTTTGCTTTTAACTTCATTCTCATGTTTTTTTTTAAACCTGAGAGGCAGAGACAGGATATAGCTAAGTGGTTGTTACCGACTTTGTTTACCATCTAGTTAACACTAGCATTAGGATATCAAAACGAAATAGCGGCAAGTAGTATTATTTAGATATAGGAATAAATAATATAAATACACAGTAGACTTAGTTTAGACTCAGCTCCAAAGACCAGCTACAGATGACGCAGAATACAAGTTTTTAAAAAGAGTCCAAAAAAAAAACGATTTACCTATATTAAGTCATTAAATACAGATTCCCACATCATAATTTATACATATACCTAGTTATTAGAGATTTGTTAATTTAGTTCTAAATTTTCCACGTGGTTTTTGGATATCGGCCAGTGGCCATCCGAAATACTCTACCTTGAACTTGACGAGATAGTATTGTGACGTCATTCACCTGTCTGTCAGGTGCCAGACTACCTAACATTCATAATCATCTTGCCATTTGTAATCAACCATCCCCGTGAACATGAGATAATTGGCAGGAACTTACATAAGTCTTCGGAGTAACGAAACATACTTTTGGCAAAAAAACTAAATCTCATCTCACATTGAAGGTTTCCCTCATTCTAGAACGCAACTAACTATATTATTTATGCAAATGTTTCGGTTGTTATGAAGGCAATAAATCATTCCAATCTTGTTAATACAATCAAGGAACAATTTATAATAATTTTAAAAACATTAGGCTTTAATATGCCATTATAGTACCGACGTAAGTAGCTAGATATTGTGCTTATTTACATTTAACTTGATATGTGTAATGTGTATCGTTAGTTATGTGCGTCGTACATTATCTAAATGTGCAAGTGTTCGGTCATTAAGAGGTCGGCATAGATCGTGTTAACTAAACGTTTTTATTATTATAAACGTCACGTAATATGCATGGTGTAAGATAAAGCTGCGTTCCATATGTGTGTTTGCGACGTTCCCACGGCTCGTCCCCGCTCCCACCGCGCCTCCACACCATGTGTTCCCGACCATTATAACATGAACCATCCCTTTATAATTTAAATTCGTACTACGTATTATTGTACGAGATGATAGGGACCACATTATGCTGGTAGATGATTACCTCCCGGGTTCGTGTTGTATATTCACGCCTAGGGTTTCAGAACGACTGTTCACACTAATTGATCGACGGGTAATTGATTAATGAAACATGAAAGTTACTTGGGTAATGCATCCTGCTTAGTACGTCAGACTCGGGTGATTTAAACGCTTACGCTATGTATTTTTTTATGTCGGTTGCAAAGTGCCCGCGTACATAACGCATGTGGGTAATCTGTTCGCGCTATTGAGAAATTACAACAGATAAACCAAAAAAACACAATTACGAGTAATTATTTGTTAGCAAACCTACAACAAAAGCGTAATAAACGATTAATGAACAAGTGTAATTGTGTCAAACAGCACACATAGACGTGTTTAGATATCAGACTACCTGTACGTAACCTCTATATCGAACTTTTTTTTTATAAAAAATGTTTAAAGAAACAAGTGACGTGCGGTTGATAGATTAGTTTTACGTGCATACAGGCGGGCGACGATAATGGATCGTGTTAGGGACATAGGTACCATACAAACACACATTGTTAAGTATAGGCGAGGCTTGGTTTGTAGAAGAGCTTCGGTTGTCCAGATGGGTCTCGACACATTATTATAACGACGCTCACGATCAGCCAAGATAAGTCTTTGTGTGTGTGGAGAGCTTCGCAGAAATAACGTTTCTGATTCGTGTAGCCACATAGAATGCTTGCAATTAACATAATTTGTTTACAGAGTTTTGCGACTTGTTATCTGATGATTGTTTATGCGGCAACATGTTTTGATGTGATATTATGTCATTAAAACTGCGAAATACATTTTAATATAGTGCTTTAGTAAAATACTAAAAAAAAATACAAGAACATTACAAAAAATGCTATAAAAACCGGTTGGTTTTCAGCTAATTATCCCAAAGTTGGTGTATATAATGAGTGCATTATAATGTGAATTATGAGCAGGCAATAAAAGTTTTATTACACGATCAAACAATCGAAGCATGCATCCTCTAGTACCTAGATTACAGATGGGGTCTTAAAAATCTCAACCAAGTTGTACGGCTTCATACAGATAGCTATCGTAACACCTGCTGCAATATGATACATGCCTGATTTTATCACTCTCTGGTTCTTACTAGAATATTTTACTAAAGTTTTTAGTTGTATGGTTCCTTGTCATAATTATTAACTTTATCTTGTAAATGCTCGGATCTTCCAACTTTTGTCGCCATCTTGAAAATAACTACTACTTCTCGTTTCCCTCTTGAATTACGTTGCACATAATGTTGACACACAAATGTTATTACTATAATAATAATACTAGCCTATAAATGTCCCACTGTTGGGCACAGGCCTATTCTCATGTAGAGAAGGCACGAGCATTGATCACCACGCTTGCTCATTGCGGGTTAACGATTTCAGATTCCAATTCTTGGAATTCAGGTTTCCTCACGATGTGTTCCTTCACCTTTTGCCAATGGTGCCTTAGAATAATTAAGTTATTACTATGATAGATGTAAATACTGATTACTCGCCACAAACTTCTTAATCTTCGTATATTTTCAGTAATTAAAACATAGGATATTTTAAAATCCTTTCCCTTATTAAAACATTTAAAAATATCGCCGTCGTTTTGTTTTAGTAGTCAAGACCACACGGGTAGAATGGAAATGTGATTAATTCAAGCGTTGTTTCAGTGGATGCTAGTAAATCCTGAACTAACCTTATGTACATGCACGACACGCTCTTGGATATATTGTTTTTCTTTTACTAAACTTCGCAACCCTCATAAACTTCGACAATTTTATACGACAGTAAGTTAAGCAAGCCAACTTGAGCTTAAATGTTCGGATAGATTCTCAGAAGGTTGGCAACAACCTAGTATTTCAACATACTTCGATATGCAATACTCTACAATGCCACTCAATCAATGGTGAAATAAAAAGATAATACTTTGTACAAGTCTTATTAAAAGTGATTACATCCAATTAAATCACCAACGTAACGCTTGTACGTGTAAGTTATGTTTAAGTGGGTGCGTGATTAAAACATCTCGCAGTACCACTCAAGTCGAAAGTGTGTCGTAACGAGCAAAAAATCTAAACTAAACAAAGCGTGATTTGTATTTGTGTGTAGGTAGAGTCTGGTCGTCACATGCATGTGCAGTGGAGTGTGTCACCTGACCTAACCCAACCCTGCACTTGTAAGTTTGACTCCCGCAGACACGCTAGTGATGTATCCCACTCATATCGTGGAGTCGAGTCATCGACTCTGATTTAATAGATAACATTCACAAACTTAAGTAAAATACCTTTTTAAATTTATTTGTTGTCCCATTAGTGTGTACTTCGTGTTCTCCACGATTTCTAGTAAGATTGATTTATAACCAAAACAAAGAGTGTGATTTTCCTTGTGGTTTGGCAGACAATAGTGGATAGACCACCGTGTACGTGCACATAGGAAAATGATCATTTATTTTACAAGTTGAATTTGATCACTCTCTTTCTCATTATAATAAAGAAGCTCTTGTATTGCATGTTTTTTACAGCTAAAATTACTTAATCATTGATTATGAAAACACACACTTGACCCTCTAAACCGTACTAACAAAAGCCCTTCAATTTATTTACTTGGTGCTTGTTCATCGTAAGCACACAGTCATAAGTACACTCAGTAATTAATGGTCATATTACACTCGCATAATGTTTGTTAAATGAAACTAATAGTAAACAATTACAAAAACATCGACATCGTGCAATAATCGAGGTCAGCCCATCACTAAACTGTTTTGTTCGAAGTGAGTGGGGTTGACGGGAGCTACAAAAAATACCACGGTGACAACGGAAAATTTCTACGATCCTTCATAGGGACGAGTTTTGTAGAATTTTGTTATTGAATTTCTCACCCCTAAGCACCCAGGTTCGAGGACTACTAATGGGTCATAAATATGGCAGCGTGGTTTATAATAAATTTACACTTGACAACGTAAATTGCTTTTGCCATAATGTTTTTATGATATTTTTCGAAATAATGTTTCTACATCCTGTCCCGTCAATTCAGGTAGTTCTGATTTCATCATTGTATTGTGCACACTTAATTATATCTTTCCGAACGAAAACGATAACATTATTTTTTGTCTGTCGAAGAAACTTGACCTCATAAGAGCGAAAAGTTTAGATAATACGTATATGTACGAGTATCTATTGTTTCATAAAAATATTCTGAAATCTGTCAGGTGTCTGTGAATATTTTAGCGGTCGACTCGCTGGGCACTTGCCAAATGTTACCTGTTAAAAGATATTTACTTATCACCACATTTTAACAATTTCGTTGGCTATAGGTAGCAAAGAATTATTGAATAAGAAAGTAAGTATTATGTAAGGTATGCGTGCCGAGACTTCACAATAACGAGGTAAGTTGTCTTGGTATTGGCTTTTGTTTCGGTTTTTGATTATATCTATCTCGATTCTTAAGCTCTGTAGTTTCTCAAAATAAACAGACTAAAAACTGAAACAGATTATTCATTACTACCTTTTTATCGGAGCATAAGCATGTAATGCCTTATAATATGCCTGAATCTACACCGATATGGATTTACTTTACCTATTTAAAGTAAAAAAGTTACATTTACCAAAGTTACCTCGTCGGATATTGCTGTAGGAGTATTCATAAATCAGATAAACCCAATCCTCAAATTTAATAAAAAACGGATGTAAAATGATTAAGGATGCTACAAACGATCCAAAATAAACAAAAAGTTGTTACTAAATGGAATAATACTAGGATATTTTAACTCAAAAATATGTAAATTAGTGATCAGGTAAAATAATTTTACAAAGCAAATAAATAGAATTCCCTTTGCGAAATGCGCTCACGTAAACACAAGCGGATCTCTTTGATTACATTTGTACGTGGCTTGGTTCTCTGTCGAAACGAAATGAGCCGTGTTAACCGACGGAAAAGTATTTGGCAAGAACATTTCATCACGAGGAAACTGTACGGACAGTTTCACATACACGTTACTTGAACTGGTTTTAGCTTTAACGTGGATTAAAGGCTTTAAGTATGTGGTGTAAAGACCTGCTTTGCGATATCATAACGATAACCGTCCAATAAATATACTTATCAAACGTAGGTTAATTGATTCGCGGGAAGAAGTAAGAGGTACACTTTCTTGAAGGTTCGTCTCGTTTACGCTATCGATTCTTTCCCTGCTAGAGTTTACTTTCAACCAAACTTTTTGATGAAGGTGATGATTAAGTGGTATATTGATATGGGTTTACCATACCAACTGCTGCGAGCGGGTTCGATCCCCGCAAAGGACAAAAAATTGCGTGGTGTGCAAACTTTTGTTCCGGGTCTTAGTGATGTATATCATTTATGTGCAGGGGTTTTTCCCCAGTGCAAAAGTATCGTTTGATTTCGATACAAAAAAACTGAAAAATATCGCTTTTCCTAATTTAGCTTAAACGTATTATCACTTAGGTATTCGTAACTGAATGTAACCTAAAAACAGGACATTCAAAAGCCAACTCACAATAGAAGTAAAAACCAAGTTGTACATAAAAAACATCATCTTTTCTTGAATGACGATGTTTTGCTAATTAATAAAATAATTATCGTAAATGAATCCTGATGGTAGCCGATGACATCTGCATTACGTGAGCTTAAAGATTCTAGACTCAATTATTTCCTTATTATATGAATAAATGAATAAAATGACTATTCATCGTAATGAATAAAATTAACACTAATTGAACCAGTAATCTTTAATACTCTGAGTTACGGTATTATCTATTAGATCTAAGTATTCATATAATTATGAAAAATCTATTATAGATTTTTTAAAACCTAGGTATAATTTTACTTTTACTTCTTTTTAGCTTTATACTTACCTACCTACGTTTTTACTAGGGTCTCTAATACATTTAAGTACGTCTTTTTATATAGCAAGTACCTATATATTTAACATTCATTTTACAATTTCTTAGTACAAATTAAATTGAAAGAGCCTATTTTTAAGTGGGTATTATTTAGATATTTAGGGCCAGGATAGGATAGTACAACTGACAATGTTTTTCTTAAATAAAAACAAACTCTAACGTCTGCATGGCACAGTGTAGATTACGATGTCATACGACTGTAGTTGATGCTTTTGTGCAGTGTAGGTACACCGCTTACAGGTCAATATAAAGGTTTAACACAGATCAACATCACTATTATCAGAACAACGCTTTGATTTGTATGACCTATAAATATTCAAATTCATTTAAAAGCGCTATTTACGAGAAGGTTATTGAGAAAAATTTTCTTTATCTTTAGCATTTTGGTCACTAGCTTAGTGAATTTATCTTGATGAATGTGTTGGTTGGTACCTACTTTTGTATATTAGAGTTACACTTATATTAAAAATGGTTAAACAGACGACCTTTTGTGAACCCTTTTGTCAAAAAAGTTTTAATAAAATGATCTACTTACTTAAACTTGTGATATTATATATATACTAGCGACCCGCCCCGTGTTCGCTCTTGTAAATAACACAATAATGAATTATACACAAAAACTTTTTTCTTGAATTACTCTATCTATTGGTGAAAACCATATGAAAATCCATTCGGTAGTTTTTGAGTTAATCGCGTTCAGACTGAGACGCGGCGGGAGACTGTTTTATAATAATTATGTATTATACAGTTATAGATAGATTATGTATGTATGTATATGTAAACGTTGTTTTTCTCATAATGCAGAAATCCGCTTCCATTCTAATCGAGTATTAGTAAAATGCGTACAGAATACACGAAGCGAATGCCATCTGACCTACGAAATCCAATTACTGGGAGTATGTATATAATTAGTTCTCGCAAATTACATGTAATTTAGAACATCGTATTATGAAGGCTATAGTATAAAAACATGTTCAATTCAGACTCCGTACAACTTTTTAATTTGTGTTTTTCGGGTTGCCCTTCGTTTGTACTCATAATATGTTATGAAATAATACAGTAGTGAAGTACCTATGTGTCAAATGTAACATATTTTCATATATTGTATAAATATTGTGTGGCAATGTTAAGAGACGCGAAGGTTGCTTAAAGTTCAAAGATGTCGCCATAACTACGCTTTGTCCACTTGGCAGTTTGATTTTATCTCATGGGTGTTGTAAAGTCATAAACTTACAACTAAACTAGGTTTGACGTCATCGTTTTGTACTGAATGTAGTCGAGTTTTTGAAAATATTCTTCGCAAAAATTATACCTGTCATCCTGACTCTTTACTTTGTATTTAATTGTATGACTGTCTAAGCACTATCATGGACAATTAGAAAAACAAGATTCTACTTCTTAGATAAATAAAGTACCTAAGTTATAATTAGCGAAAGATAAATTTCAGGAATGAAAATAAAATTTATTAATAAAGCTTCTAAACAAAAATAAACACAAATGAATTTCGTAGTTTGTAAAATCTACCCCAAAGAGGGTGAAATAGGTGTTGGTAGTTTATTTGAAGTTCTTGGACATTCTATCCCTAACCCGTTGTCCTAGGTAAGTGACAAGAAGTAACACAACGTGGCCCAATTTCTAAAAGAATGTAAGTTAAGGGTTTGGTATGAATGAACAATAATAGCACATGCGCGGGTTTGATAATATATCCAACGGGCAATGGCTTGGATCGATGACCGGGGCATTTTAAACTACAGCAATGTAAATCGAAATGCGTTAACGAAACCCCTGACAAAATCTAGAAAAGCGCAAATATCCTGATCACTTTAGCAAACTCATCAAAATTGGGTTAAGGTTTAATAATAATATCATTAAACTAAAAGTAAATTAAACTGTTAGTATACTTTTTCTAATCAGACTGAAATTTCTTGTTACTTCCTTTGAAAATTACATATGTACTTAGATACAACTATTAATCCGACCGAAGCCACGGGCAACAGCTAGTATAACTATATATAAAATATTAAATTCATGAAACAATTTGTTATATTTTTTTCATTCTTTCTGCATTGTGATAAACCATCCTTGACTTTCTGTCTCACCTATTATTCTGGTCAAGTAATAACTAATTAGTGGGCAAAGAGCTTGGTAGAATTTATTTAAATTGGCCTAAGGCAGTATGAAGTTCATTCAATTTTGAATAATGTATATATTGTTATGAGCGTATGACATCTGAAGTCTGTATTTTATTGACTTTGTAAAATAAATATAAATAACGATGCAGTTATAGTCTGTATGTAAATATGTTCAGATGACGTACTATGATTTCCAAGAGGTGTAGGTACAATGCACTTTTATAGTATGCGAGCCGCGTGAAGCACACCGCAAGAGTGTCGCCCTCCAGTCAACACAAAATATCGATAAACTAATGAATATATTTGACGTTTTATAAATGCACCTTTCTTCTATAAAAATCCTGATATGAAAAGAGGTCTTTGCCAAGCAGTGGAAAAAAAATATGCCGGTTAAATATATTGCAAAATAACAACGAATATTGCTCCTCGTATCGCAAGAGGAAAATGTTCGTGCATCGATACGTCGTATTGTTATCTTTTCCTTTAAGGAAAGATTAATTAACTGGATCTTGTGTAAATCGTGACATGGCATGAATAAATATTCATTGTATTTTTCTTGTTGCACTAGGAATAATAAAAGCTATTTATGTAAGTATCTTTTTACATAGTTCGTATATAAGTAAAGTAAAATAGTTATGTGTTATGGCGCAAACTAGACAATACGCAATAATGTCCTTAATTTGATGCATATTATGCTGCTCAGTAGATATTTGCATGTTGGCCTTTTAAACTATTAAAATCATATAGTATCCAGATCAAAACTTACTTTATCTATACTAATACTAATACTAATATACTAATACTAATATACTAATACTAATATACTAATATACTAATATACTAATATACTAATATACTAATATACTAATACTAATATACTAATATACTAATATACTAATATACTAATATACTAATATACTAATATACTAATATACTAATATACTAATATACTAATATACTAATATACTAATATACTAATATACTAATATACTAATATACTAATATACTAATATACTAATATACTAATACTAATATACTAATATACTAATATACTAATATACTAATACTAATATACTAATATACTAATACTAATACTAATACTAATACTAATACTAATACTAATACTAATACTAATACTAATACTAATACTAATACTAATACTAATACTAATACTAATACTAATACTAATACTAATACTAATACTAATACTAATACTAATACTAATACTAATACTAATACTAATACTAATACTAATACTAATACTAATACTAATACTAATACTAATACTAATACTAATACTAATACTAATACTAATATATAATAATATAATATATTTAATATTTAATATAATATATTATATTAAATATGTCTATGTAGGAGCATACATCCGCAGGGCAGCTTGTGGCGAGCTGTTTGTGAGTAGCGACACAACGGACCTGAGTGCCCCAGGGAGTCACTCCTTAGGAGGGCTCCCAGCTCTTTCTTGCCTTAACTGGCTGGCTAGAGAGGGGTCGCTAGAGCTATATGCTCGGGGGTGGAAGTGTCTAATGGCGTAATAGCGAGGAAACCCGCTCCGGGTCCGCTACTGTAACCCGCGATGGTGAAATCGGGGCCGCACCGCTCGACACCCCTAGCCGCTCGCACTGGTGTTGCCTCCTGCTGCCTATCGTGGCGGTTATGTTGGGGGGCCCATCCGGTGAGCTGGCGAGTCACCACCTGCCTATTTGATTGCATTAACATGTATTAGAAGGCAGGTGCCATAGTTTCCCGATTTATTTCTTATAACCAATCCACTAACATTTACCTACACATAGCCTAAATTTTTATTTTTCATTCATAATTTACAATAGCTTTGTATCTACTTTGGACCGTTCATATCTGTTCTTCCATAGAGCAGAGGTGGATGGGCCCTAGTAGATGCCCCATCCCAGTTTAGAGTAAAGTTCTCAACAAGGCCACTGCGTGTTGGACCTGTGTCCCCACGTAAGCCTTTCAAAGGACCGGGTATTCTCGATACTGAGGGTAACCCGTGAAAAAAGAGAGATACAGATAATAATAATAATAATTAATAATATAATAATAATATTAATATTAATATTAATATTAATAATATTATAAAGAAGTAAAGTTTGTGTGTTTGTTAAATTGTAAGGGGTAATCTCGGGATCTACTAAACCGATTTTAAAAATTCCTTCACCAATAGAAAGCCACATTATTGCTGAGTGTCATAGGCTATATAAAAAACAGAAAAATAAAAAGGCTTTTACGTGGTAGTCCGTTTTGCAAAGTGAATCGGAGAAAAAACGGTCGAATGAAAGCGATTCTTACGAACGCTGCCTTAACTATGAAAGATATATTTTTGAGTTCTAGAGAAAAGATGTGGAGCTTGAAAATGCCTACAAAAAAGTCAACGACATATGTCTAACTTTTATATTTAAGTTACAAAAAGTAGTTTTTTTTAATATTAGATTATCTATATAATTTAATTTTTAATAATAATAAAATAATTTAAATCTTTAGGTCATATGTACTAAAAAAGGATTATTAAAATTATGCCCAACGAAGTGGGCACGGGTCAGCTAGTTTAAAATACGACTAGCGCTTTTCAAACTTTAATATAACAGCACACGTATTTTTACAGTGATTGCCATTATATATTTTTAAGAAAACAAATAAACAACCTCTCACCCCAACCGTATATACTGTCTCCGTTCCGGGTAATTTATAAGAAATAAATTTAAAAAGGATTTTGGTTATATCGATAATAATAACAAACTGAGGCCTTATCGGCCACATCCCTATCGCCAACCGCAAGTTATAAGGCTGGTCACGCACTTCCCTAAACGCGTCCCGTCGTATTGTCCTCCAGACGTTACAGAACACATACCTACACTCGACTGCAAATCACTCGTAACACTTTGACATTAAAACCACCTTTAATACATACCAGTAACATTCAGTTTTGTACTTCGTTGTAACGACAGTCGTGCGCCTAACTATCCTGCTGTTTTTAAAAAGCTATTCAAAAACAAGCATAAAAATTTTAAACGCATACATGTTACCTATACAAATGTTTTTGAATAGCGCAGGTCTGAAGTTTTAGTTATTCCTGCATATGTTATTTGTTATATGAAATGCGGTTGCATATAATTTTACCTGCGTCCATGCTGGTGTGAAGTTGAAACCACATTTTAGGTTTTGTTACAACACGTAATTAATTTACCTACATTGTTCTCAATTACAGGATTAGTAATGACCTTTATTTAATTAATTTAGTGGTTTTTCCTACAAAATACAATTATGGTTACAAACTTTTTATTTTAAGGAATATTATTGTAAATAATGAGTTATATATGTTGTAAAGGGTTAGTAACCTGCGTTACTTCTTTATAAGGTTGATTCAAATGCAGAAATAATTAAATTAATAAAGTCTGCAATTGTATTAAAGAAGTACGATGCTGTTTCATTGCTAAAAGCATTATTAAGTGCCTATATCCGGGACGTCTGCCACTTGGGTGGGATATCTAACACACTATGTTTGTTTCTGGTTTACATTTAAATAACTAAGTTAGCAAGACAGTATATCCTGTACATAGGTAGGTAGCAAAATGACTAAATGTTTTTTTTATGCCAGTGTTTGCAACCAGTGCGTGTGGAATGAATAAGCTTTTAATAACATAACAAGCTTTAATGAAGTAGTCTTGATAATACAAAAAGTAATTAATGTCTGGAATTTGCATTGAATAAGTTAATAGAAAATATTGATTTCAGTACATTTTTTTTCACAAATTCTAATATAAGTATATTGTATTAGATGGGTTGGTATATTCAAATTAGATAGATTTCAAATAGATCTAGATGTTTCTTACGACATGATATGCAATAAAAACCTGTTATTAATTATGTAAAAACAACTTGAGCACATTAATAAATATTAAAATGTAATTCAGATTTAGGTAATTAAACACATTATATTACTCTGTGCTACCAAAGCATGAACGATGATGTAAGAAGTTATTATTTAAAATTGATTAAATTTTATGTCTGTCTGAGATTTGAGTAGTCTGCTTTTGTTCTTGCGCAGTGACCGAATGCCATACTTAACTTCAAGGACATAATATTTTTAGAATTCCATTTAATATTTGGAACAGTATGACTAATGCTCATGACTTTCTGCCTATTAGTTTTTTTCTTCTAGATGGAAAACTCTGAAAGAAGAATTATTAAATAAAAACTTTTCAAACAACTCAAGGATTTAAAACTTTAACAAAAAGACGTTTTAGACCCAATGTCGCCATCTGGAATCGCGCGTCGTTCTGCCATGACTTGCGCTGTTTTGAAATTTTACAATTTATAGCTAATAAACATCTGTTTATGTTCAATTAAACTTTAATTGGATTTTCGCAAAATTCTCATACAAATAGTTACTTAGAATTGAATACAGGAACCCTGTAAAGCCTTATAAGCTGAGTAATTACTACTTACAGATACTTAAGAACTAGCGATTAAAAGTTAGACCTACAACTATGTTTTGCAATAAAATGTGTGCACATAATGACCAACACGTATATTTCAATTTATGAAAGAAGAACAAAATTACTATCTCCTTTATTTGAGACACTGAGCCGATTTTAATATCATAACTGTTGTTTTGTCAATTCGAGATATTTATTAGAAAAGATAAGTCTAATAATCTTAAAGAACTAACAGTTAATATCTAGCATTCTAAAACTGTTATTATATAATTCTTTTTTTTTTATTATTTTATTGTAACGTAACATTGCATATTGGGTTCTTTTATTATTGGTTTATCATGACCTAAAGAGTTTCCTGTTTAGCATCAACGACTAGTACACAAAAATAATTTAAATTATTTTCTATAATTAAAACAATTACAGCCCAATAAATCATCGCAAAGGCCAAGGCTCAACGATTTCCGTGTACCTCGGAGGTTAGGAACCTTAATTTGCAAATATAGTGCAAGGAATTAGACGACATAGGAAATCACTATGCTACTATAACGATGCTTCTAACTCAGGAAGGAGGACCGACCTTGCATGTATCCGCATAGGAAGCAAGATCTAGTTCCTACATTTTATTGTTCTTTGTCATGTGCATAATGCGTACGAAATTAAGATGATGACAAACATAAAAACATCGTAAACACATTAATTATGTCATATTTAAATAAACATAAAAACATAAAATGTTTGTTTATTTATTTTTGTTCAAGTGCGTTATTTTTTGCATGCGTTCAATTCTGTTTTAATGTCAAAGACATTTTAATTGTTTGATGATAGAGGTCAAAAAATATTTCTATAATATGACAAAATTAAAACTCTTTTTTTTAAATACCTGCAAATGTTGAGACATGTATTTATTTAAACAAGCTTGTTGAAACTTCCCGCCGCCCAAGGGCTGGCTTTTACCTTGGACAGAGGATAAGCATTGCCATACAACGTGGCAATGCCGCCAGTCTTTTGGGAACACTCCCAGTGGACAGCGATGTGGACGAATTTTTTAATACCATATTTTAGGTTTATGTTTAATGAGATTAGTTTATTTTATAATTCCATCTGTTTGTATATATACCTATAGTTAATTTATTTTAACGAAATAAATTAAAAGCGTGTCATAAAGTAGAAACAAGCTTTAAATACTCATTTTACATTACCTACGATGAATGGTTTATCGATTCCAATTAACTTCTCAATTCCATTCTTTAGTCCACAGTGCACACGGCTGAGCGTCTTTCAAGTTCCGCTATAAGTATAATGTATCATGCAAATTAACAACCAACTAAGCGCTTCTTACCATAGATTATTTGTTGCTAATGTTCAAATGCACAAAACTCGTTTAAGCGATTCTAGTTAAGCATATAAGCATATCTATTTTTTACACAGAAGCCTTAGGCGGTATTCAAACCAGGAGAGCCTAAAAACTGGTCCTACGTCTTGCGGCACTCTTTGATACCTCCCGAGAATGTGTGCTCGCTCGAAAAGCGCCAGCTCCATTTAGTTAATCAGTTTCACAATGGTTTTTTACGTCGTAACACTACATTGCTCTTGGACTTTGAAGGCACGAATAAAGCTAACACTCTAAAATACTAATTAAATAATTTATGACAAGCATCTAGATCACCTCGTTTAAGTCAGTCTTCATTGATCTCTTAAAAATATGACTTGTTTTTTGCGTCCTTATAAGGCGGTTAACAAAATTATGTTCCATTTGAGGTATTTTGTCGGAGCCATTATCAGATCAACCGAAATAGCTGGAACGTGCCAAATTTTTGCGAGAAACAAAGAGTCGCCTGTTCCAAGTTCCTTGCTGAAGTTAATTGGTGCCGCGGCCGAGAAATACCGAGAACTTTGTACATACAAACATGGCTTCTATAGTTACCACAAAGCTATGTGTCAAGACGCCGAAATATCTAAGATATTAGCGTGTTGTGATATGAAACCGTCTGTAAAACAACACGAGAAAACTAACAATGATAGTATTGTAATTCTCGCGTATTTTATGTATACCTAGGTACTTTTAAGTATTAAACTCATCCGTACAAATTATCGAATAACCTATTGATTTCTAAGAATCCAATTTATATTCATGGAATCTCCGTCACAGAAACTATCAATCGATATAGCATTTTAGGGATTGTAATTAAATGTATGTTAGCATTACATTCTTTCTTCCTCGTTGTACAAGATATTGAAAGCCGTACGAGCCGGCAGCGGCTGCGGCGAGTTGAACTCATGCATGCGACACAAAGGGGCCTTGTTCATGAACCACCGAAGGCCGCCCAGCTCTGCGACAACGAGTTTCCTACATGCACTAGCAATGTACTCGCACTTACATTTTGAGAAGTTCATGGCTACTTTTATTTTTAAATGAGATAAACTCAGAGCACGAAGGTCAAGGACTTTATTTTTGGCGGATGCGCGCACTCTTGTTGCCAACGACCTGCTTTTAAGCTTTCAGTTGCTTATCTCTATGTATTTATAGATTTATACTACGTAGTAAACATCGTATCTAAAGAAATGTCATTCAATGAAACTGTACAGATGTGTGCAGTTCGTTTAGGATATTCACTATTTAATTCAGCCTAACACATAAGCCTATACCTATATTTGACAGAATTGTCTAACTCGAAAACTAGTTTTCATTGAAGTCTATTCGTGTCCAAATAATTACCGTGAGTAATTGGCCGTCGCTATGTGTATTAAGTGCCCTATGCCGTGTTTATCTTCGACATTTTCCTATGGCAGTCTCGTAGTATGTAGGTATGGCAGTTTTTTAATATCGCGTAAGGTATTCACCGTAGCAAACGAATTAGCATTTCGTTCGCGATTCGCCGGCGGCGGCGGCGAGCTGACTGTCCTTGGAATAAGGATGTGGCAAATGGGTGTCTTATCTGGCCGTTTGGATTGTCAGTTGGCTGGAAATATATAAATAGATGTCGCCGGGGTTTCAGAGATATAATAATGCGTAATTTTGCATGTACTCGGCGTTACCGGCCCTGTTCCTGTTCATTGTTATATAAGTAGGCATTACTTTATTCAATTCGTGATCATTGATTAGATCGAAGACGTGAGATGAGTGTACCTTAGAGCTGTTTATACACTCATTTCTATGCGTTCGCGCAGGACATCGAGAGCTTGAAGTCATAGATTGTTTTGCTGGATTAATTTGATTATTGACCGATGTAAAGTGCGCAACTCTTACTTTGTTGCAAACACGTATTAATTCAAAGTGTGCACCAGACAAACAATGTCGAATGCAAATCATAGTTGTTATGATTTCCTGTTAAATGCGTCGGCAATGTGATCGCCAATTACTATGAAGTGTTGGTAGTTAAACTAGCCTGGGTGATGGCTGACGGTGGCTAATATTAGCGGATTATTAAACAACGGCTTAGGTTACCCCTCGTAAGATTCTGGAATGCAGCCTGTGTTGGTAAATAATACGATGCGTACGTTTGTATTTAAATGTTTACCTCTCGGTGGAGCTACGCAGTAAAAATGTAGGAAGAAGTGACTTAGTTATTACTCATTGTCTATTTAAACATAACTATCTCATTTCTGTTCAAGCGAACGTTTAACATCCATACATGCACAGAATATAAATTATAGAGCTTTTGTTTTCTTGGAAGAGTAGACTATTCAATTATTTAGGCAACGTTACGATCTTGCTAACTTCAACATTCATATATTTGTTTACTTAAGTTTATTTTGTTTCTGCATTAGAAGCGTAGATTTCGGTTTATGGTGGTATTAAAAACAAATATTCAAATAATATTAAAGTAAGTTCTAAAGATTTTACCGACTTAATTCTTTATGAGTACACGATATGTGCGGAATTCACGTTTATAGTGTATTCGTTTGAATGTAATTATGTACTTGAATTGTATTTTTACAAAATTTCGTATCGAAAAGTTCAATGCTCTGATCAAGTTTGTGCAGTAATTTCGCCGTGACCAGTAATTTACCCGAAATATCTGATATTTGGTACCGTCAGCACGTTATGCTCAAATTCTGCGAATAAAATGTGACGTGTTTTGCCGACGTTACAGTAATAAGGTACAAAAGTGCTGCTAGTTTTACTTTTTACGTCGCTCGGGCGCTAATGCATTCTAGTGTTGACATTTGTTTTAAATAAAAAAAAAAACAACGCTGGGAGACCATTCAGTACATTTAGTTAATGTTTTTTTAATATATTTAACGAACATGACTACGTAAGTAACTTGACGAGGCGACTCTACAAAGAGTATTTATATCGTTGAACATCTGAAGCTGACAATTAAGCTACTTATAATATCTACGTATATTTCATAACATGATATAGATCATATAAGAAATAATATGAACAACATTTCAATTACTTTTTGAAATAGTAGTACAGTTAATTTATCAATTAATCATTGCACTATTGAAGTGAACCCACTCCAGACACGAGCATATTTAGTTTAGCTGGAGGGGTTAACAAGATTGCTGGTAATGTGAATTCCACCCATATTGCTAGTAACCTTTTTTAAAAAAAATACCAACAATATTCATTTTTTCTTTTAAAATATACTTATCACATGCATAATCACAGTTACAATAATATACTTACAGAGTCACTTTACTAAGCTTTTGAATACTCTTAGATCTAACAGTACAATTCAGCATATCTTTTAGATAAAACACACTCTTAAACACAAAGATATCCTTTTAATGGTCATAAACTATACCTGTAGTGCTTTATTCCTTTACTTTTGTAAGTCTAGCGAAGCCTCATAGAATTTCTCGTGTCTACGTCAAAATTGTCGATGGAGTTACAAAGGACGCACATAAATAAACATTCTGACTCCAATAATATCGATAAACCATAAAAATCTTGTCCTGCATGTGGGGTCCAAAAACCAACAGCTAAAATAAATACGTAGTCATTTTGCCAATGTACTTGTTGATTGGTTCTTTCTTATGGGATATTGTGTAACAAAGATTTAAGTCTTGTTTGCTTGCTGCATAAGTATTTTAAAGACCGAGATCTGTCTATCAACTGAGAAAAGGCTTTGTATTTTACTAAAAAGGTGTTAAGTTGACTTTTGCAAGCACAAAGTCATAGCATTACGAAAATTAAACGCAGTTAATGGTTTGATTTAATAGGTATGTGGTTAACTGTAAAGATAGTAATGACTATATTTCAAAGAAGCGTGATATGAAGCTTCTATTGTATAGCTCTGAATGCCCCAAAGTGTATGGCCGTTAAATGTTCCTTACATCTTTAACACTAGCAAGTTTCCTGGATGCGCCCAACAGCGTGTCAACAGCATTCAATCTGCACAAATTGAATTGATCTCAAGTTGAAGATATTTACGATCGATCAATCACCGAGGCTGGATTGTCATGGTACGACCGTTTAGTGCGGCGTTAAACTTAAATATCTACGTAACTTAAGATTAAATAACATCTATCTGTTTAGACCTTGCGGATTCCGGTCAGGCATATTGCACAAGCTACCTACATTAATTCAAAATGTATCAAACATAACACGATATTTCCCAATTTATCCATAAAAGGTATGGAGATTCGATGTATTTTACTCTTTATGGCGTTGTAAACTGATACTAATTTTAATATCCACGTATTTCTACACAATATCAGTAAATATGTATGCAATAAACCTGTTCTGAGTATGAGGAGACTGTATTTTACCTTGTTCTTACTCGTTAATTTTTTAAACATTACGTCATCGATTTGAGTTGATGACGTCACTGCACATATGCAATTTAATGACGTCGAGTGACGTGTAATGGAATTTAAATGACGCAAAAATAATAAATTTGGCATGAAACGGCCATGTTTGATAAATGTTGTTACGCCACCTCTTGTTACGTCAAATTTGTGAACCTACTTCGATACTCGAATCTATAATCTATCGTGGTTTTGTTTGTGGTCTTAAGGATTTCAATTTTTGGGGAGTTCAGATAAAAACCAGTATTTTACATGGAACATTTCCCTATCTTAACCAGACCCATCCTCAACCCATATACTGGCTAAAGAACTATGATGGGTCATACAAAGTTTTCAGGACTTAACTGGGCTGACCAAAATCAAAGGAATCAGGAGGTACGTAAATGCATGGTCACCGATCTATAACCCTTGATAAGGGGGTTACTTAATTCTGTGATCGAACCAGTCAAGATTGTTACTTCCTTCTAAATAAGATAAATTAATGAATGATTACAGATACATAATGCGGAACATCGGTCGGCCTCGCTGAGAGCGTCTCAGGAAGCTCGCCGCAGTCGCCACTTCCGACCGGAAGTCGGTGCAGACGGAACACTTGTCACTTCCGATCGGCCTCATGACGCCTTATGTGTTGGCACCACTGGGAACAATCTCGTTTAAAGAACTTACAGTTTTCCTTTTCACCCCCAAAATTTGGAAATGTAATAAAAAAAAAATGAGAATTATTATTTAACATAATATAAATAAAACTGATGCTTAAAAAGCGATGTGTTCTAGTAATATAACAGAATTATCACATCATCTTAGAATTGCGATTACAACATAATTTATAGTCTAGTCTACAACACTGTTAACTTTTCTGGTAAGGCTAGTGAAATATAAGGCAGTCTAGGTGTTTCAAGGAAAAATACCGTCGGATGCAAATAGTTTGGTAACTAACTTGCTGTTATTAGGTGTCCACCCGAGAACCTGCGCTTTTATAATCTGCATTGGTTTACGAAGCACAACGACTGCATCGCTTAACTTATCATCCATTGCTGGTTTTGTTTTTCGCGGTTTAGTGGAAGTTGTACTAATGGTTCAGTGCATGGGGTGGTAATGTTTGTGGTAGTGCTGTGGTTAGTTAAGTGGTAGGGGTGTTAAGTGACGCGGTAAAGGCGGCGGGCGTTGCGTGGGCCTGCAGAACGAGTGCGACCGGTCCCCAGGTGTCAGCTCCGCGAAACAGGGCCGTATTCGCATGCAAAAATGTTCGTAATAATAAAATAAAACGACATACAATCTAACTTCATAACTATTGAGTTATGAAGTTATTGAGTTATGAACTTAGTATTGACTAATTTACTTAGCGCCCGCCGGCTCATTCAGAATGTGAACTTAATGATAAATTAAAGTCATTATTGATTGCTAAGAATTATTATAGTATTCAAGAATTTTGTCAGGATAAAAAAATATAATTTATATTTATTTTATTGTAAAATTGTAACTTTTGTATTAATTTGATACCGATGTTGACATATTATTGAAATTGTAAATTTATGGTTATATGATAAAAAATTGACGGTATCTTTATCTATTCCAACCCTTTCTATTGATCTTTATAATCCATGCATATTTTAACACAAATGTAGGTATTGTTTTCAAGAGGTAAAGAAATAAATATGAAGTGGGTTAAAAACTAGGACATAACAAAATTTAAGAGAACACCATTTGGATTGAGGCAATTATGATTTGACCCAAATAAAATAAGTATCATGTTGAACATTTCAATAAAGTTGTGGATAGAGAAGTTTGTTCGGATATTTCGATGTTCGGTACTCAATCACCCCGTAATACCTTAATGGATTTGGAACATAATATTTAGTAAAGGGAAAACACACAAAATTACTTTAAAACCAATAAGAACACGAAAACGAAATTAATCTTCTTTTCTAGAAGAATTTTTCAACAGTAATCCGATGCTTTCGAAGGGCTCAGTAAAATTGACAGATAGGTACCTACTAATTAACCAAATACGAAATATTTACGTTTATTTTTTTGTAAAGTTATGAACTACGCTTTAAGACCTCAAACATGATACTTCTTTATTTGTATTAGCTTAAAAACCCTTTCTTGCTTCTTCTAAATCACTTGAAAAAAACCTATGTTTGTTTATCGAATAATTAGGTTTTGAAAAAAAGGGGTTATTTTAACTAGTAAACACATTACATACATGTTTCGTTCATGTCAGTTCACGCTGTACACGATGTACTAAAAATAATGATACCGATATCAAAACTTTATTCAGCTCAAAGAATTCTAATGTATTTCGCTCGCAATCACACAGTGTATCACACAAAACCAGTGTTCGTATAAATTAGTTTACCGAAATAACTACATTATATAAATTAATATAACTAGTATTCAGACCTGTTTTAGTTCTAACATTGTTTATAATTAAATATGTATAAATAAGACAAGAAGTCACTAAATAGCATTAGAATAAATTTAACTTTAAGAATGTGCAAAAAACCAGGAAACATATCTAATTGTAAATTCAAATTACCATTATCTGTGTGTTGTAAAAACAATTCATTAGGATTTGCTTAATATACTAGAACTATTAGGGGTTTTTATAACTAGCTTCATTCATTATTTTAAAAGCCTTAAGGATCGTAAGGCGAGTGAGACCACTCTTGGATGATTATTTTTATTGTATATATTATATAATATATACTATAATTAAGAAAACTGCATTAAAATAAGTACCTATACAGAAGAGGAGTACAAATGGAGATCTTATTTCACTTGCTATTTTTTTTTGTCAGGAATTGCTTAATAAATTAGCTACAAATTATGTAAATGTAAGGCAAGTGTCATGACTAACATTAAATGTTAAGATAATTAACTTGTTTCATCCAATAAAAATGATGAAACAAGCACGTTTAAAGGAACAAATAAAGTTATTGTAGTGTACAGTATTGAAATAAAAATAACCTGAAAAATTTTATCGCAATTGATTGTTTAAATATTACTATTAAATGTTTCGATAACTTTATAAAAATCATAGTTACCAGTGTACTGTCCACTCATTTATTTCAATATGTAGTATTCTCTTCTTAATAATAAAAACTAAAAATTACCTACTAGTATTAACTATTCCTATATTATAATAGTTTGAGTGCTTCCCTGTGCAGCTAACAATCTAAGGGAGTCGCTAAGTTGAGAAGCCAATACGGTTGTTTGCGTAAACATTCACTGCATCAGCTGAGTAACTTAGTAACTTGGTAAACTTACATCTTCATAGACACAGCACTAACATACAGAAACGTGTGTAGATATCCAGCGCTTCTCATTTGCTTAAGTGTCATATATAACGTGCAATCTTCATAAAAGCTCAAAGTCCGTTGAAGCAGCCAAAGCCTGCGCTCCGGCAAACTGCGGTCGATATTTAAAAAAAACCATGAAGGCTCAAAGAGTGTACTTGATGTAGTAGATCACGGAGTAAAGGTAAATTGATGTACAGGTTTTTTGATGTTGGGTAATTGGACACAATAGGTTATGGAAAAAGAAAGAATCTAAGCTATTTATGGTAAACTTACTGTTGCCCGCGATTCCGCCCGCGTGGGTGTCACTTATCGCGGCAAAAAACCTATTGCCTATCCTTTCTTAGGTTCCAAGAAAACACCGTACCAAGTTTCATCCAAATCGGTTTAGCAGTTTAGACGTGAAAGAGTTACAAAAAGACAGACAGAGTTATTTTCGCATTTATAAAATTAAAGTATACTTAGATTAAATAAAACGTTATTTTATTTAATTAGTTTATTCCAGTAGCTTTGCAGTATGGCCATTGAACATATATTTGCAGCTTGTTGCGATCTTCAACTGCAATGATTTTTTTTAGTCGGATAAGTGGTTTCGAATGTGGGTTACATTACATATTTACTATAAACTCTATCTTCAATAAATTTAGAAACTGTAATTTTCAGTAAGTTCTTAAAACGTATTACTACGTGTTTAATAAAGGTCAAAGGTTTTAAATTGATTGCATTTCGATCTCCGGTACTGGAACTTATACAACGACAATGTTCTCACCATGTGGCGGATGCTGAGCACACATTAACATTGTAATAACGCGTAGTAATGGAGAAGCTTGTTGTGAACATGCATATATTACTCGCACTTTCGATTACCTTGGTTTCTTAATGGTGATTCTAAGAAAATATTCTTCGTAACACTTAAATTGAGCCGGGTTATTGTATATTCGCCACAGAGTAAATTCCGTATATTTTTGTAAACTTCATTTTCGCCGCCCCACACTTTCGTGCAAGGGTAGATTGATTAAAGTGTATAAAATAATGGTTGTTAATAAGAATAAATAGAGGGGTTCGTTTGATACTAATTATTATATATGCAAAGTTGCTATTGTTAATTTGAAAGAGAAATAAGATTAGAGAATAACACTCATAGAATATAATAAAAGATAAAGATGATATATATAAAAGATGTAGATATGTATTATTATAGGGTTCTCGAATTAGATGTCAGGGAGAATAAAATCCTAGATATAAAATTCTTTATTTATTTTTTTCACACGAGTCACCAATGAGATATTCGAAGTGATCAGCGAAAACAAAAGAATAGATTATAAGCGACGCCATGCAAAGATAGTAATTTTTTTATGTAGTACAAAACTCTGTAAGCCATGCGAAGAAAAAATCGTTTTGATTTTATATTGGCATTGCAATTGATGAATTCCTGTTACTAAAGTTTTGAAATGGGTATTTCTAAACGACTCCGAAAACATGAATTAGGTCAGTCATCTATTGCACAATTTGGAACATCATTTTGAAACGTAATACAATTATTGGTATTGCGATTGCGTAATTCCCATCTCTAGTCAAAGTGTGCGCAGTGAATCGTTCTCTTTCGCGAAATTTATTAATATGATTCATGAAAACATAAGGTCATCTCACAAAAAAAGAAATGTCCCAAGCCACGCGATTTTGTTGCCATTCGCTGTAATTTCTAGGGTTCCTTACAAAGAAAAAACGAACCTTTATAGAATCACTTTGTTGTCTGTCTGTCTTTCTGTTAAGATGTCCTTTTTCAGGAACGCGTGGTGATATCTTTTTGAAATTAACATAAATACTCAAGTCTTCTAACTCTTGATCTAATAAATAATTGATGCTTCTATGCCAATGGAATTAAAAAATATATATACATATATCTGTAACTTTTTAAAATAAATTTCCGAAAAACATTCAAATCCTTATAGGTGCCACAAGTTTTGTAGTTTTGAAACACAAAAATACGGTTTTAAGAAAAAATAAACTACAGCTGGAATATATTGGAATATTGTCATTCATCAATTTATGAAACATTATTTATACCTCACTCTTAAATTTGTTTTTGTAGAATTAACCATGACGATCAACAAACTTTGTTATGCAGCCATCCCTCGGTGCGCGAGTTAGACTCGCACTTGCCCGGTTTTTTTTTCTGTAGATGTTTCATCTGAAGTTTCTTTGAATTGAGCTCTACGTTACTCCAACATTTTCACGACATTTTTCCTCCTAAATGAAAGGCAAACAAACTGAATAAAATTACTTATTCTTAAAATCCTTACCATGTGCCCTGTACTGTACACGCAAATTCATTTTGACGTAGATTGTTTTACATGCAAATAACACATAAACAAATAAATGTTGATCAAACATCTGTGGGCCATATAAATAGTTTTTTGTTAGCGAGGGAATTGAACCCGTGACCCTGAATGCAACGTGAGGACATTAGTGTTAATACGTCGTAAAGTTTTTAATAACGAATCATAAAACTTGATTGCACTAGAAGCTTAAACTCTAACGAAAGTTGTTCCTTAGTATAAGTTCTCTCTAATTGTAAATTTGTTATTCTTTAAACATGGGCTTAGTGAAGTTTTCTTAATTGAATTAAATATGAAATACTTTTAAAATTATGCATCATTAGTTTAATTAATTAACTAACCTAATAAATTATAAATTATAATTAATGGTAAAAAATACGACAAAACATAATTTTATTAATGGAATTTAATAAAGAAATACATGACTTCCTAAATTTTGTGTGATAACTTTCGTAAATTTATAATTATTTAGAAATATTGACGGTTTACTCACGCACTTCCTCGGGATCGCCTGACTAGTTTCAGACTCAATAGGAGTCCCTAATCATGAGCTGACGCAGCGGCGCGGCGTCACGACACCGCTGCGCGCCGTGCCAATATTCCTAAATAATAATTCATCATATCGATTGTTTAACATATGGGTTTATAGAAGCTGTATTTCTCATAAGAAAAAATGATACAAGTTCACTTACACAGTTGTCTAATAATAATTATTTATTCATGTAAATAAAAAGTAGTCTTCTAAAAACGAAGTATGCATATTAAAAATATAGCTTACAACTGTAACTAGATGTTGATCATCGTGAATTCAAAGTATCGTTGATCATTCAATAATTTATGGAAACTATTTATTTATTACTTAGTAGCACTTGATTTGTACTTTTTTTATTATATTGTCAAAAACCAATAACGAAGTAGAAGTGACATCACATAAGAGCCGAAAAGTGATGTTTCTCAAGAGTTTTTAGTCATTTAAATGATCGCTCTTCCTATTAACCTCTGTATGAATCAACTTTTTGTTTAATAAATAGATGTGTAGGTATACGTATGAATATGCGAGTATACTCGCTTATTATTCATGAATCAACTAAGTGGGCTGTATATTTTGTTTTTTTTTTTTTTTTTTATTATTATTCTGTTTCTGTGTGGGTCGTAACATCACACATTATGCTGTAATTGTATGTAATTATAAATCAATGCTGCTACAGTAATTTTTCATTTGAATCACAGGTTGACATTGTTTTAATCCACCAAAACATGCGTAAGTATGCAATAGTCAATAAAGATTGTTGTCTTATAACCTTGTTTTTCAGGCAAACAAAACTACACTACTTAATAGTATTCTGGAAGACTAGTTAACTTTCGTATCTTCGTACATATAATTAATATTTATTTTCTAAACCACGTGTTAAATTATATTATTGGTGTCTCACACACGCATTTTTTTTTGAATCACAACAATTACATTGCATCACACATTCACATCTACATTGGTTTATAATTTAAAACATTAAGACGGGCGCTACTTTAATGGTATTTTATATCAAGTTGTTCCTACCTTTGTATTTTATATTTTAAATTCTTGCTGTTTGTTGACATATTGATATATTATCGCAAACGGCAGCGTGATGCGGGCTCACATCGATGCCCCTAATGTATTATCTAAGTGGCTCTGCTATCTACCATTCACTGTATATGCTTAAGTAATCTGTTCCGTTATTGATAACACTCGGTAATCGAAACAATTTCAAGTTAAAATCTGTCAGACATTTTATTTGGCAGTGTAATTTTTAAAGTAATGGCGCTGCAAACACGTGTTAATTAAACAAGTAAAGTTTACTACAATGTGTCATTGCTATGCTAGTCGGCACACTGGCTGTAAATAACGTGGTCTATTATACTCTACCTTAGAGTAAAACAAGTTAATTATAGAATACGCGAAACAAAGTATGATCTGTGAGCACCAGTATGAACAAGTAAAATCGTAAAATGAATGTCAAAATAGGGCGCGCCGTTTTATTAAACTATCTCAAAACCTAATATTACCCTGATAATATCGGAACTATCGATATTTTTCTATAAACGTCTGTCGTTGCACGGAAATTTCCTTAAATCAGTAAACGAGCGTAGTACTTACAGCTAAAAATCGGCACAAGGGGCTACTAGCGATGCGCGAACTCTATGCTTGTCTACATATACTCTAAGTACTCTACACTCTCCTCCGCTTCACGATCTATTCTTTATATTTTTTGTATCGCTTGCGGTTTTAAACGCGTGGGCGTTCAAACTGGTTGTAAATAAAATAAACAAAAAAATATTATTTTTATAACACAGCCGAATTGTGAATACGTTTAATTAAGTATTCATTTAACGACACAGGTATATTACGTGTGATCAGAAGTTAATATAACTCATTCTAGAATACGGATGCATGACATGTGTTAGTATGCGCTGCGCCAACATGGTTTATGTTCTGCGTGTCTTCACATTCTCACAGACATTTTCAACGTGTTACACGTCCAATGCGTGCTTGACGAACTTGAAGACAGCTCCAACTAAAATAAATCATCGATATAATAGGCAGGTATACAGATGTTCGCTTGGTCCAGGGATTTAGTTTTCTGAACACGTACGTAGCCACAATATATCAGTAAGAAGTATAGCCATAGTTTTGTAAGACGATACCACATACGTTACACGGCGTTGTCATGGTGACGTAATCCATAGATACAACATGTATTAGGGACAATGTCAAGGTCTCATAAATTTCACTTGTCAACAACACTGATAACAAACGTTCAAGTTTGCATAAAACTACAAAAAAGGTAGCGTAATAAAAATAATTAATTTGGAATACAACGTGAATTACAATTTAACACGGAGATATATTTAGCACCACCATATATATATATAAATACTTTGAAATATGTATTTCAAAGTACATATCTTGAGTTTTCCTCAAAAGGTACATTTAATAACAAAATCATATTACACAGCGAGTATATTTGCATAGAAACGGTGTTAAAATATTTTAAAATGGTAAGTGGTAATTCAACAAGTGTGATGTACTAAATAATATTAACCAATCCAAAACCACACCTTTTACAATATCGACGCAGCAATGATTACAGTCACGGGGTGGCATAGCTGATAGCGGTTCATTGAAAGGATTTGTGAGCACAAAGTTGCAGGTTTAATTAAACCCCTTACAGACCAATGTAACTTTTTAAAGTTTTTTTAACTATTCTAAGTCATCATTTACAAGCAGTGAAGGAAGACATCGTGAAGAAACCTGGATTGTAATCATTGGAATCTGAAACCGCCAATCCGCAATGAGCAAGCGTGGTGATCATTTCTTCTCTACATGCCAAGAGGCCTGTGCCCAGCAATGGGACATTTATAGGCCGATATTTTTTATTATTATATCATAATGATACTAACTAATTTATTTCAGTCTCGTGGGTGGTTTAGGATTGTACTGCATATTCTCGCGGAGAAAACAATGTACTAAGAAAATCGACTATAAATATTAATTACTGTAATTTATATGTGCAATATATTTACAGCAATATTATTCTTGTTAAATGTTTTTACCACAATATTGATCAGATACCGCTTGATACAATAATAAGCTCAATTATGTGGTATAGTGGTCGTAGAGTCCTGTCAAAGCTCTGCACACATCAACACATATTTTTTCAAAAAGCTTTATTTAACTTAAACTGTCCACTATAAAGCAAAGTCTTTTTTTCTCAAGACATTGATCACCAATGTGTAATATTTCATATTATTGCATTCATGTTTCATCACATATTTTCCTTCGTAGTTTATCAGCAGTTTCTTAGAAAAACTTCAAATATTGATAAAGAAAATTATTCTTTATTCGTTTTGGTTTCAAAGACAAGTCATATATAGAGAATGCTTATTTAGTCACTATCTAACTATGTACATGACAAGATTTGATTCGTAAAGTAAATAAATGCCAAGCAGTTGAACTTTGTGAACTGTTTCTATATGCGGTTTTTGTTCTGAGAAAGTATTTTTTGTAACAAATGGCTATTTAATTAAAATATTTACTTTTAAGAAAGTTGACATATGAAATCTAGGTAATATGTGACATGATAGAAATGTTTTTATGTGTACCTAGTAGAATTATTATTGTCTTTTAGTAAACTCTTATTAGGTCTAAAAGACATTTTCTTAAAGATATTGCCATTCTATCTCCTTCAAGGATGTTATGAATGGTGTCCTATTTACAATTATTAGATTACATTATAAACATATAATTAAATAACATGAGTAGGTATACCGTCATAGTTCAGTGTAGCAAAACTTTGAGCAGGAGTGCTCTCCACATAAAGTAATATGTGTAGGGAACTGACTCTGCTTAGTGCTTGTAGCATGTGCTCCAAAGTGGTTTCGGAACTTCAAATATTAATATATTTTCGGCATGTGCCACTAATGGTGGCTGTAAAGCTGTATGTACACTAGTTCTTAACACATCTTATACGAATACGAAAGCGATATTAAAGTACTTTAAATCCGTGCCTCGGAAAGCACGTTAAGTCCCGACTGTCATACGTTGATCTTTGACAGTCGTTAAGACATAACAATTCTGACAACCAGTCTTTCTATGGGATACTGTGTTACCCAGTAACATTGTGGAGGTCAGAAAGGCAGTCGCTCCGTGTAAAATACAGTATTCAGCTGAATCCGGTAAGACAACAAGTCGACTCCAATATAGCTTGGGAAAAGGATTGGCACAAAAATAATTTAAACAAATTAAGTACACACTGTATTCCTTGAAACCTTCAAATCTTGTTCATTGCTCGCGTATTTTATCACCCTTAACTTGAAACATGTGTTACAACTAGTTTTAAATGTTATTACTTGAGTTCACTTTTAACATTTGGTTCTCGTTAAGTGCGACCATTGATATGTTTATTATACACAAGTTTTGTATTTTTTGCGCGACATCATTGTTTGGGCGAGGCGGTGTGGCGGGCAGACTGGCGGGCGTTACGGGCACGGAACCAGTTTCGTTGGGAATCAGACGAAAACCTGTACCTATGCTTCGCACCAAACCACTCAAGACGCCTCTAAGTTAGCTGCTTTTAAAAATGCGTAAAATACAACCACAGTTACATATCAACTAATTTATTTTTTCTATACGAACGGTCTAGAATTATTACCTGACACAGGGCATTAAAAGACAATATTTAACTTAAAATTACTAGATGTTAACACGGCGTAATAGTCACATAAATAAATGTTTTATTAAACGACTTACTAACATGAACGTACAATAAGTTCCTGGCCACCTAGAGCGTGTTGAAACAGTTGAATGATTCATTAAATTTCAAACTAGTTCAAGCAATTGTTATAATTTCGACTAAGTGTTCGTACAGAGTGATCACAATAACGCTTTTGACTATATGGAGAAAGCAGACCTCTGATCGATACTAAGGTGTGTTAATATCGCTTGAGACCTGAATAGCAATCACGTCACGCAATAGTGCAAGTAGGTACCGAGTGACAGCTTGCAACTCATTGCATACTAGCACCATTAAGTAACCTTTTCCCCCATCCAATCATATACCTCGGAGGAAGACCGCCAGCTGCTATTACTACAGAAACTTATACATTTTTTGTTCTCAATAATATGAAAATGAGGGTACAAAGTTCGAAACCCGAAATTCGAAAATCACTTTAACATTTCCCAACCTTTTCCTAATCGCTTTCGATTTTGTTCATAAAGTTCAACGGACCGTGAAACGAAATCCCAAATTCTATTCCGGTCATTGAGCAGATTCACGGATTACTTTGAAAGTACATAATTATGCGAAAAGGATTATTATTATATTTGTTGTTGAAAAGTGAAATTGAATCATGTTTCTGTTTTAATAGTGCCTGATTTATAATGTAGTCTGCAAACTTACCTAGTAGAGTGTAGGTATGGCTACGTAATATGCAGTGCATTATGCAACTCGTCTGTGCGACTGGTCGTTAAATCCTACGCTTTATGAACTGTTGCGATCGCATGCCATGACCGATTCACAGCTACAGCTCGGTTCATAGGTGATTGATCCGACATTAATGTCGCATAATTGTATACACCCCATTCCTTTGTACGTAGATTACATAAGGAAATAGAGCTAGTAAATATAGCGCGTCTGTTTATGATACACAACACATTCTGTCGCTATAATTTTAATGACGTCACAAGAGTATTTTATCTTTTGTAACCTCATTGTTTTATTGAGATATATCTACATGATTTTCAATGAAACTGTGTGTCATTTCTAGGTAAACTGGTCAATAAGATGGAACAACGCATTGTCAATAGTTTGTTTTAATGAATGTGTGTTCACAATGTTGCGTAATACTTTATCGATTAATTACAATTTCGTTGTAAATTACAATTGGAATAATTTCATTGATGATTTGAAATACTTATTTGAATTTTATTCTTTACTATATTAAAATTAACTTCCGCTTAGCTGCTAATAATAAAACAATTAATGTTAAAATTCAATTCAATACAATTTCATTAGCTATGTTTTGTTATATTGGCGTGTAGAATAGAATAGTATTTTTTTTTCATCGTGGCACGTGTTTTAAGAACAAAGGGACTTTCCACAATAAACTTAATTTACTTACTTATATATTTTTTACTGAGGTGACAAATTGTGTTTAGTATTAGGTATAATAATATAATACATAATAATAGTGTTATTATTATAATTTATAGCACTTTGCATTGTAGTTCGATGTACAAAATTCACGTAAGAAATCATATTCAAATTGTAGAGTATTATAAACTTTTCTTCTTAATCTAGATTTTTTTTCTTTTCCATAAGACAAAGCAAATATATGTTCTAACTTACAGCCTTAGAATTACAGTCTTCTTATAAGTCATCGAACAAAGTAAAATGTAAATGGTCACGAGAACTCTCATTAGCGTGTTTTAGAAGGAAAATCTCATCATTTTGAGGTAACTGAACTGTGAATTTACCTACTTATTTACACAAATACAAGCTCTAATAGGTTTAGTAAAAAAAATGCATTTATCCAAATAGCGTCGGATGATTCAGCACTTAAGTTAGCCACAAACTTAACGATATGCCTTCTTGTGTAAGTCTGACGTATTATGTATTTTGCAAAAGCATTTTATAGCAAATTTGTACACCTATTGCTGCCAGATTGCTTATTTGTATTGAATTAGTAATATTAAAGCAATAAAAATGTTGCTGTCGCTTTTGCAAGATATGGAACACGGCAGATTTGCACAAGTGATCGTTACGTGTGTGGTTACCATTAGTTAATTTTATAAATCTTTTACAAATTATTATCTAGTATCGTGTACACATTTGGCAGTTCAAAAGTTTTTTGGAGATTGGTTCTTTGACATAAGTTGATTATTCACTATTATAACCACATAGATAATAGTGTAGGCTATTCACATGACACTATTGCGGAGAAAACAATACGCGGTGCGAACAATAATCGATCTGTATGGCCCTCGTGTGAACTCAGCCTCCAATTGATTGCGAAACTGATTGGTTGTTTTGTTATAAATTATATTTAATATTTTATTAAGGTATGACGTTTGTTTTTAAAATCATACACCATCTATTTACGCAGTCGACTCAATTAATTAAAGTGTTACTGATACATTTGTCCTAGGTATTTCCTCACATTGTTCTATCACAGAAAAATACCACACATTTAGTTTTTCCCAGATAATTCTAATTATTTAATTTGACCCGGATGTTCGATAGATTACTGACTTCATAAAGCATCTAGTTATGCTAAAAAAAACAACAAGGAAGTGGCAAAAGTTAAGTTTTTATGGAGATCCAAGGATTTGCGTGACGTCACTACAAGTTTTTTTTTGTTCTAATCTTGTAATATTATAATTCAAGTTTTTAAACGGTAGGTACCTACTTGGTTATTAATTTACGTGCCAAATTATTCTGCCAAGTTTTTGAGTAGGTTTTGACAAATAAACATCACATTTTACGGAAGTGTGGAATTCCCCGTTTTATATTCGTAATAAAAAACCTTATCTTGTATTAGATGTAGATATAAATAATAAGATGTTTTTTTTATAAAGTTGAACTAAAATTAAGATTTTGCACATTCGTGCATAGTTTAGGATTAAATAGATATATAGTATCTGTTATCTATTAATTACAGCATGTATCGTTTAGTGTCAACCTGTATTAGAAATAAAGCTGCTGCCAAACACTTTTAGAACTATAAAACATAATTACTTTAATGACCAAACTCGTTCGTAATATAATTGCTGATTAATGCGTGAGTTTTTGTACTCATAATTTGCAAAAACCAAGTACTTTGGACCTTTTATTTTAACATTTATTACTCACTAGCTGTCCCCCGCGACTTTGTTCGCGTGTTTTAGTTTCAACGGTTTTTCGTTTTTGCAACATTTTTCATTTATGCTCCGCTCCTATTGGTCGTAGCGTGACGTTATATAGCCTATAGCCTTCCTCAATAAACGGATTATCCAATACAAAAAGAATTTTTCAATTCGAACCAGTAGTTCCTGAGATTAGCGCGTTCAAACAAACAAATAAACAAACAAACAAACAAACAAACAAACTCTTCAGCTTTATAATATTAGTATAGATTTAAATTAAGGAAAAAATATACTCTATATACATGTGAGATATATTTGGGATATACGTATTTATAAAACTCAAAATACATATTTCATTTTTCTTTTCATTTTTAATAATAAATAATCCAAAGAATATAATTATAACTTGTATCCGTAATCTAATATATTATAACAGGTTTAAAATGTGCTTAGTCTTGTCTAGTTGTGAGAAGTTAGTTATAAATATTCATACATAATAATCAGAAAATAGTTGTTTGACATTCATTTCGATTAATAATAACTAAAAGACAACCAAGGGTAAAATAGCGAACAGTTGATCGAAAGTAAGTAGTATTTTATCAAAAATAACCATAGTTTTTAGACCAAGTATAATTTATAAAATTGATATTGCTTATTATGCAATCCTTACTAATATTATAAATGCAAAAGTAACTCTGTCCGTCTGTCGCGCTTTCACGCCAAAAGTACTGAACCGATTTAAATGATTTAGTACACTGATGAATTTAGGCTACTTTTTGCTGCGATAACCAACATCCACGCGCGCGAAGCCGCGGGGAACAGCTAGTTAGGATATTAATTCACTTTTACCACGTCACTTTTTTAGAGCTAGTTCGAATCGACTATTTCATTCAATTCTTCAGCCCTAGGAAAGGCAGTGAGGTAGTTATGCCAGAACCTTGCTGGCTTAATTAAACTAACGGGGTTATGTGCCACTACTCTCCTTTTTCTAGGGATCAAACGCATTTGCAAACTTCACATAGGTACAGAAACGCGAACGAAATACACACAACTGGTACTCCGTTAGAATCTGAAATTAATCCAGAACATCCAGAAAAAAAATTGCGCGTGTTTTAATATTTGTAGATCACACAAATGTTTGTCCTATGCAGGAAATACACCGCAGCACGTCACGCATTGAGAGTTTGGATGTTGGCTCCTATACCACCTGACTTCCCAGGCAGTCAAATCAAAGAAGTCCTTGCTAACTTGCTTAAGTAATAAACATAAAACAGGTCTACCAATACCTCGTATGATTTATTAGATACTTTTGCTCAAAAATTTAGTTTAGTTTTATTTTATGAGAATATAATAAAGTGATGCAGAATTAACAATGTATTAGAGACGGGATTCAATCGATTATCCGATAAGAGATTGCGCTTTGTTTTACAATAAATAATTATAATCAGGATGTAAAGTGTGCCGCATGACATTAAGAACAAGTATTTGCGAAAATCGAACTTACTGCGTTTGAGTAAAGGTGATGTTAATGTCAAAGTGTTATTAATGATGTGCGGTTGACTGTAGGTACGTACATCATTAACTGATAATGTTGTTAGGAAAATGTAATTGTACTATTGTCTCTATGTAATTGGTAGTAGTATAGTGTGTACGTGGATTGAGAATAAGGTGTGACGGTTGAGATGGTTTTCACGGTCTTTCCTGTGTCACTGTTCCTTCCATTATAATAGGGATGTTCCTGGGTATGAAAAGTTAAAATCTATTTAGTCCGTCAGTTAGATAATAAAAAAATATTAGACACGTATTTTTTCTTTTATCAAAACGATAAAAAATTACAAAGATACAGCGCTTTAAAGTTTCGGAGTGGGGGCTTATGACGCCGCGCCTTGGTAAAAATTGTAGCGAGGAGTGACGTCACGCGAAATTTCCGTTTTCTGTATTTTGATCATTATTTGTTTGCAGGAAAAAAGAAAAAATACGTGTCCAATAAAATTCATTAATCTACGAGGCGGACATTAAAAAATATTAGGAAACATTACTATTCAGGATATTTAAAATAAGGTATATAGGGTAATAGGTACAACTGTAGAAAAGAGTTACAAAATAGAAATGAAGAACTTGTAAGAAATACAATTACATATAATATATTGTGTAGCGTCCAGGTAAAGCTGGAACCCACGGCTGAAAATATTAAATGTCACCGAACGCTCTATGACATATTTAAAACTGGCCAAGTGCGAGTTGGACTCGCGCATGAAGGGTTCCGCACCTTTTTATGGCGCCCCATTTTTTATTTGTGGTTATAGCGGCAACTGAAATACGAACTCTGTGAAAATTTCAACTCTCTAGCTATTACAGTTAATATGATATAGCCCTCTGACTGACAGACGGATGGACGGACGAACAGACAGCGGAGGCTTAGTTATAGGTCCCGTTTTCACCCTTTGGGTACGGAACTCTAAATATCTTTCTGCTTAGGTACTTCAACTTATTACAGTACAACTATTTTAGCATAGCTCGTCTTCTCTCGTGAAAAATATCTACCCATCAATATAAAAAAGTAGTCTTATTTTGAAACCTGTAACTTCCGTGTTGGTTAGAATAAGAATAATGTAACATCACTCCTATAAATACCCTAAAGTTTCAAAAGAACACCACACAAGGTTATTTATAATCCGCAAAAAAAAACTAAAAATCAGCGTCATATTGTAATAAAAAATATATGAATATTATATATCTCACGGGTATTATTCATTCGAAAATAATAACCGAACAAGAATTATGATTGTCGATATACGTAAATCTGATTGAAACGCTAATTTGCCACGTGGAGGCATCTGAAGGTATCGAGGTACCTGCCCCATGGCGCCTTCGCATTACAATCAAAATCTAACCTTGAGCCGCGTTATAAAAATACCTCTTTGTTTTCAATAACCAATTTAAATGATAAAATTGTTCTACGCAATACGCGTTGCGTAGCTGTTTTGTTTACTAACACACTCAGAATGCGAAATATATATTTTTTTACTTACATAGTATCGATCGTTCACCATTTAAGGCATAAACGGCTTACCGGTTGTATGTCACCTGTCACATATTATAAAGATAACGAGTTGAATGGAATGCTTCTCTTCGAAGACTTGAATGCTGTATCCAACAAAGGCCACTCAGTCTCTTCATAGTTATTTGAATTCCAATTTACTTTCTATAACCATTGCTTTAGAAATGTATCAATTTAATAATGTGTGAGAATCAAGTCATGTTTGTTCTGTAGTTGGCAATTTCACGGAGCGCGAACCCACACATTAAAGCTTGGAATGCAATTATATGCGGTCAAAGAGACAATAATAAAGCAAATATCTCAACCCTGTATTTGCCTCGCAATTATCTCTTACAGGCCAAAGTGGTTAAAATTAAAAAGATTCGCACATATCATTCTGTAAAAATATCAGAAATAAAATAATTTGTAAACAGAAAGTGTTTATTTATAATTTATTTGCTGAATAATGCTCGGATTCTGAAACAAAGAGCACATATTGGGAGTTGGGACCACATCCAAAGCTATTTTCGCGTGCGTTTGTTTTGGGCAAACATCCGGCACCCCACCTACTACCTTGTTTTATTAAGTGCACAATGTAAACGTGTTGAAACCTTTTGTTTAAACTCTCGTACGGAGAGCTGCGCAGTTCTTAATTAGGGGTTACGAGCTTACCAAAATGTGTAAATTATTTTAGTGTATTCGTGTCCTTTTAATACCTACTCACGAGTTAATATGTTTGTGCGCCAAAACTGGTTGATTTTACGTCAGGATATTTTTAAAGACGAACGAGGCCGTTTAATGTGACGTTATATTATTTGGAACGTAAACACGGAAACTATCACGAACAAGACTATTGAATTTTAGGTATTTTAGACAATATTGCAAGAAATTAAAATCTAAATCAATATGATATTTTACAATTACATTAATATTTAAACTGGAATACATTTTAATGGGAATGATTCTACAATAGTTTATTCGGAAAATAAAGAAAAAACAAATTTGATATTATTAGATAAGTACCTGTAGGTCTACACGTGTAGAACATAGATATTATAAATACAATAGAAGCAGTAAAGCTTCAAGGATTGGCAACATGGGGCCATATATTAGCATGATATGAACCCGCGTATTGCAATAACCTAATGGGTTCAGACGCTGCAGCAGCATACAAATAGAATTCCAAGTGGAATCGACGTGAAATATTATTGCTCCCCAAATGGAGGAGCAACATGCTGGTTTTGTTTCGCAATAGTGCATTATAGTAACGTGCATAAACCGACTTACATCACTAATGTTAAAGTCTTGTGGTAATACAACAAAACGTTATAACATTTGCATTAAGACAATGTATAAATCTGTAACTCTCACTTTTACAGTTGGTACATGTAGCGGACATGGTATGTCGTGGTAGCCTAGCGGTTCAAAGAACGGATTTGAACCCACTGGCAAGAACTAATGTGACATTTTCATAGTTATAGGCACTTTTTTAATAATTCTAAGACAGCATTGGCAAATGGTGAAGGAAAACATCGTGAGAAAACCCGCAAGTGAGCAACTGTGGTGATCAATGCTCGTGCCTTCTCTACATGAGAAGAGCCCTGTGCCTGGCAAAGGAACATTTATAAGCCGGCATTAATACATGTTGCGGACAAGCTGCTCACCTTATGGTAAGTGAGCACGCTGCCGTGGACTTGTCCAAAACCAGAGGTTCAAAATGGTACTGTCACCAGCCGTCAGGTGGCGCTACATCAAAATTCCTTTATTAATTAAAGTATGAAAGTAAATATGTCGGTATAAGTTATACCTATGATGAAACTGTTTTGTGGTTTAAGCCGTTGATTTTTGGACTTCAGTTAATTAGTCATCGCAACGATTAAAATGAAAGATGTGGTTTTCTGAGAACATAATGTGACTGTACACGTTACACACAGTTCTATAAATTGTTGTCTAAGGCTAACCAACATCTAATCTTAGAAAACGCGCTATAAAAATTTAGAAGAATATTTTCGCATGACTTAAGCCAATCTCGAAAAAAGACTTGTACTTAAATATATCTTCAAAACCCAAAATTACAATGTATGGAAATTCAATTCCTTATTATAACGTAACGCAAAATTCGCTTATTCATTTGAAACAACCAACAACTGCTTACGAATGTTAATAGGAGCCAGCAGTGCTCGCTTTGTTCCTAGTTTATCAAGTATTGGACAACATGACACCCAGTGTCAGCCTTGAATTTCATTGCGAAGCTGATAAACGACCACTACACACAGCAATGTTTATGCTAATTTATTTTATTACTAGATTAACATATTTACCAGTTTATTTTGTAGCGTTAAAATTCAATGCAATCATTGAATGATGTTTAAGTGACTAACTTATGTTTATCTTTTTTAAGTATACAGGTGCTAATTTATTGTAAACTAACTACCCGCCCCGGCTTTACATGGATGGTGTGAGATATTCAAAACATTTTCACACATTGCTTTATATTTTCTTTTATAAAAACCTTGTCCTTACAATAACAAAAAAGAAGTGTTCGATTTGGTGCAATGGTTATAAGTTATGGCGTGACCTATACCTATTTAGATATTTTTCAGGAAACTGAGTCGTATAAGATTTATTTTCTTTTCTGGGTAATTTCTACGGTTTATTGAGTTTTAAGCTGTCCGTTGAATCTACCATTATTCTTTCAAACCAGATTTACATTACTTTTTTTACGCTATATATATATATAGCGTAAATATCAAAATATCGCTACAAAAAAGTGTATTAGTAGGTAGTGAATTCAAGCTCGTTATTCTGCTAATTGCCCTTAGTTACGTTTCACTAAAAATCCGTTGATACAGCAAAGCTTTCGTAGAGACTAAATTGGAAAAAAGATTGGTACGAGTAACATTCCTACTTTACCTTTTTTGACTAAGCCTGCTCTTTTTGGGATCCCAACGAAGTTAAATCGTAGCTCCGTTAACAGCCATACCCTAATTCACCTTCCACACGTTTGGTTCCCAAAACCAATTAAGATTAAATCCGAATATGTCAGTATTAAAAGTACATCGTCTAGCGGATTATATAATATCTGTTGCTTGGTCAACACTTGGCTAAATCCTTTTTACGTGTGATGGTCCCAGGTCCTACAAAAATTTGTTAAGGTTTATGATCTATGATAAAGATTGATTAATGTGTTTGACATAATCACAGCTGCATCAAGGTCCAGTCAGTGTGTTGCACTCATAGAATGTCAAAACATATACAAACCATTATCTATGTAATACAACATTATTAATAAGATTTATTAACGTGTAGGCAATAATGCGCTGCTATGATTATGATTTATTAGTGTGCATTGTGGTTTTGATTATATTGATACAAATGGAGAATAAACATTTTATTAAAATATGTTTTAAACAATAATGTTTTACTAAATAATATTTTTAGGATAAATTATCAGCAAATTAACATTGGCTAATAAATTAAAGCGATCTCGATTCTCTCAACATTTACCTAAATTGACTCACTAAACTGGTTTGAAACATGACACCTACCGTAACAAAAGTGTTACATAAATAAATAAACGTATATAAAAAGTGATTATGTACCATTAAATGTAAGGCACTAGTAAAAAGTTTCCATTTAAAATTAGGACAGAACCGGCGCCGTTCACTGGGCAAAAAACACGGTATCATTATGTCAATAAAATAGCTATTTAATTTTCTATCTAATAAATCAATAGCTTATGTTAATAACAGTGGACTCTGGCTAACAATTACTTAAATAAGGTGTACATAAAAAGTTGGTAGGTACTCACGCAGAGTGATTTGAGTTTAAGCATTTAAGTAGTCGCTTGATGTGTGTGAATGTGTCGTGTTGTAATCGGGAGCCTAATTCTAGTGAGAGGCAGTTGCCCAAGCCGGCGAGTTGTTGCCAACGAGGAAGTGATGGTGCGTTGCGTGGAGCAATTGACCTTGGACGTGTGAGCGCAGCTTGCCTACTAATGTATGCCCAGTTCGGTGTCACTTGAATTTAACTTAGCTCCTGACTATTCTATCGAATAGGGGATCGAGTTACGCTCTAGAGTAAAGATTGTATCGATAAGATTAACTCGAAACTGAAAAAATGTTTCCTTTGAAGTATGACCAGGCCGGCGATTTTGACCTTTGTTCTTGTTTATCGACATAATAATATGTCGGAAACTTAAAATGTAGTCTAAAATGATATAAATTAATTTTGTAATTCGTAGTAAATAATAAAATAAATATCCATGAGGTTTATCAATAATTACAATATCTTGTGCATTCATTACCCTTGATCTAAAAATGTGGCCGATACTGGTATCTAATAAGTATGCATTTTATTCCTATTTATCATTAAATTTAAATGGTATGGTGTCAAATGTTAATTGATATAAAGATAACTTTTAGGACAAAAGATAACTTAGATATACGTCACCGAACTTTTAATCTGGCCAGAGACTAATTAAGATAATTATTTTATGAAGAGAGTAATAGAGAAGCAGAGAGCAACCATTAAATGAACTTTTAAAAGTGTAATGAAATTTAATTCATGAAGAATGAAGATTTTTACATATAAAAAAAAAGAATCCAAAACCAACCTTCTCAGTGTTTTAGCGCTCAGAAAAGTACCTCAATTCTTTTGGAATTCAGGAGTCATTAAAGGATAATATCAGGTGGTTCGTTCTCAAAAATAATATAAGAACAAACCAAAAAAAGGGATCTGATAAATGTCAGAATCTATAGCTTTCGGATCAATGAAAAGTTGCAGCACACTCGAAATGCGACGTTGTCAGATCGAATAACTTCCAGATTTTAATAAAAGATAAATATTTACATGTAAGGAACTCGGACGTTTCCTTCTAAAATTAATTACCATTATTATTCTGTTCATTTTTCGTCTCAGGTGGTTGTATTTATCAAGCTTTTGGAATAAAAATATATTTTCAACCTCCAAATAACGTATATGTGTAGTAACAGAGCATAACAGAGCTTCAATGCGTACAACACTGATACATGATACTGACACATACATACATCTTTAGTGGACATAATAGAACATATTTAAAGTATTTGAATCTCCTTTGCTTAGTAGTTTTTTTTTATCTTATAATAAGACTACCGCATAAAAGGTTTTTAATCCTTGTATCGCGAGTGGTTCTACAAATCACATTCACAAAGAACACCCAGACTTAGAACAAGCATTTGTGGATCATACAAATGCTTGTCCAATGCGGGGATCGAACCCGTAGCACGTCGCGCACAGTGGTAATTGGCTTGGTGACCTATACCACTCGGCTGTCCGTGCAGTCATATGGATGGCGCTATTCTTCGCTACAACTAAAATATTCAAGGTTCTAAAACATCATAACGGCCTCAGGAGTAGAAACCCGTGGACAACCGTCAAGCACGACATAATTTATTACGTAAATAATACCGCAAATTAACCGAAAGTATACTTGTACACAATGGCTTTATAGTGGCAAGATAACATCTGTAGCCACGTAATATCTCAAAATCCTACTGTTTTGCAACACAAGCCGCTATTACTATGAAATTAATGTAACACGGTCGTTACCAATTTAAAATTTAGAACAGAAATACTATTGCGCTGTGTTGAATATTTTTCAACTGTCATTTGTAAATGTCTACGCTGATTTTCATATTCAGATTGTGTTTGGTAACGTTTCAGGCTGTTTCTTTTATCATAAAGTATTTTTTTTTATCAAGGGCGTTTACTACGCACTATTGTGAAATACGTATTTTTAGAGGTTTGCGGAAAGAGTCTGACATATATTTATGTTTTTATCACATCATTCGTAACATAGATTGATGGACTTGAATATGAATGTAAGATATATTTTGTATACTACTACAACTGCTTGTCTACTACGAAACTGCTGTTCTATCTGTTTGCTGTTCATAGTTTAGTTTTTGGCGCATACATCGCTCTTAACAATCTTGTCAACTAAACCGTGTCCTGAAATTTGATTTCTGAATTTCCACTATAGTCAACTAGATTTCTTACTAAGAAAATTTCGATACGCTTTTAAGTACTATAATAAACTTAAAGCCTTAAATATAATAGCCACTTAAATTTTGCGAAAATCTTGTGACTTCTGCGCAAGTTTTTTTTTAATATCTTCCGCTTAGCCTGAGCGTATGCTTTGACTGTTTGACCGGACTTTTTGGCGAAATCATAAGGGCCTCCTGCCAGAACAATAGAAAAACTAGCTACGTTAGCAACGTTTCTAAGGGCACCCACTGCGGGGTTCGGACCTCGAGTTAGCGCCTTGTTGCAAATCTTACTAAAACAAAAACAACAAGGAAGAGCTGGATCTATTTTTTTATTATTTAGGGACATATTTTCATTGCTAGTTTGGTCGGCTCGGGCCAGCTTTATTTAGGAACAGGGTTTTGAGCAAGTAAAATTGTACATATTAATACTTACATTGATATACTATTAAATGTAGAGCACCTCTACCTTGAAGTAAATCAAATTCAGGACTTTACCTCTAGATATCATATAAAATATTTCTCCAAATAAAACATTATTACAAACACAGGTTTTCATTAAATTATCTACACTTTATAATGTTTGATAGACCTTTAAACAGTACTTAAACATTTAATAACACCTCTGAGTGTAACGTATTGTGCGATGATCACGCGAAGTAATTGTACTATGCTTTGTATTAACTTTTAATGGACATTTGTATATGTAGAACTTGACATTATCAATTATAACATTGTTTGCGTTTCAACATTTTATCCTTGATTTTATGTAACATTTTTCTTTCATATTTTATTAATTCCTTTTATCATACCTAGTCACGTTTTTTAATTAGGAACTCCAAAATTCTACCTTTATAATAACCAGAAAAACAAAAGTACGCCTTATCAATATAAATATAGAGTTTAGTCTTTAGATATGTAGACTATCAAGCTATAACAGTTAAAACTCATCCCGGAAAAAGGCTGGCATGTTGCCATATAAACTTATTCTGGTGTTTACACCATATGAGTTTATACAACTTTAATAAATCCATTTTTTTTTTTGTCATAAAATTCTCATATTTATTTTGTTTTCATTAATGTATGTTGTTTTTTGTTTATCAACATTGCACTGAAGAAAATAAATACATATTTACAAAAGTAATCTTTTTCTCACATGGTTAATAATAAATTGGTAAATCTGACAATAGTGATGTGGACTATTTTTTTTAATCACCCGTCACATAGTTTATTAAAAAATATTAGACACGTATTTTTTTACTTAAACAAACAATGAGGCAGAAACAGGAAACGTTGCGTGACGTCATTTGTAGCTACAAGTTCTACTAACACGTGACGTCACAAGGCCCACTTCTGAACTTTAAAGCGCTTTAACTTTGTCATTTTCTATTGATTTGTTTATCAAATCAATAGAAGAAATACGAGCTATTTTTTTTTATTTTTATCTATCTGGCGGACTAAATAAATATTTCCTTTGCATACCCAGTCCGCACGCCTATTAATAAATAAAAATGTTGCTTTATTTTACAGCATTTTTACTACTCATAAGTACCTACCTACTTGTTACACATGCCCCTGACTTCTCATTTACTGTAAATATGTCAAAGAGGTTTTTTCTTCCTGCCATAAATAGGACAGGAATGAAAATTGCTCATGATTAATGTAACAGATACTAGAACATCAATCAATTTTAATTTATATTTAAAACATGAACAAGTTTTAACTCCCATCACTTCTTCAAAAGATTTTAATTAGCATCAGCAGGTATAATATTTTTTTACTGATGGTACTATATTTATGGATGGTATAGGTCATTTTTTGTTTGAAAAACGTGATCTCCATTTATATATTTTGTCATAAAAAAGGGGCTAACGTCATAAAAAGCATCGCCTCACTTTTTTAGGGAAAAATTACACACGTATCGATGGGATTATGTAAGGCGTTTAAGTCAAGGCAAAATTCATATTGCATCATAATATTCTATCAGATTATTTCGTAGTCTTGTTACATGGATACGTTACGTATGAATAAAAATCAAATGGCGCTGATCGCTATTGAGTCCGATAGTAACGTAATGACATTTGAAACCACTATCTCTGACCCGCGATGACTAAGCGCGAACAAAACTGGTATGACCGAGGATGATGCCAAAGGGAAGGTAGAAAGAGAACACTGCAGCCAGCAAACAAGAACAAAAGAGACCGACACACAGCCCATCCCTCCTCTTTTTAAGAGGGAAGTGAGGACGGTGCGGTTGCACCGAAAGTAAAAGTGAACGCTTTTCTGTCTTAGGATTTATATTATGAAACTAACTACGTATTTGCTTGTATTCGTAATGGTTTCGTTCATGTGATAATGAAATCATATTGCACGATTATGCAAGTTATACGTCAAGTAACGGATATTGGTGTTATCAGTTTTTTGCAACAACGAGTAAATTTTTTACGGCTTCTTCTGTTATCGACATTTTAAGGTGTACGCTCAAATTGTACATACAATTTTCTAATGAATTAAAACACTCGATTTAGAAATTACTTAGTGGGACAATTTAGTGTGTTCATAACCTAGTAAGATGCCAATACCTGATTTGAAACTTGTTTTGAATTGATCTGCAGTTTCCCTATTACATGAAACATATACCAGTTGCTATACCAGTCAGAGGAAGTGAAGTTCTTTGCAGGAAATACAGGAATTAAGGAATTAATTTAGAAACATTACTTATTTAGTATTTATATAATATAATATGTTAATGTGTACGTCGGTAATGACATACAACTAAGCTCTCTCTAAATGTTCTGGAGTTATTTCGGGACTCTCTGTAGCCGGTAACTCTGTAGGAATGAAAAAAATGATCGTGTAACTGATATGAACGCAGGATGGAAAGTTCCTATATGTAAAACGAAGCCAGGTAGTAAAAAAAAGGCTGAACTGAAGTAAAATCGTCATTTGAATGTGTTTAAAAGAACCCTTTGGCTTATGAATATGTTTTATATTCGCTTTCCTTTGAAAAGATTCAATACGTACAACTGAGGCAGTGTAAAATGGTTGATTAAACAATCGCTACAATGATTTGCAAGATATCGGTTCCGTAAGGGACCATGATAATTAAATGATGAGTTTTTTCTGTAATTATTTTATGTTGTAGATACTAAAAAACTATACTATACAAGGTTTTTATTTATAAAACCATACAGCTACCTAAAATTTCATGGTATACCTAAGTACCACAGAAGTATCTACTATTTTTTATGTACATAAAATCTAAAGTCCAATCAAATCACCATAACTTTTATGAACCAGCATAATCAGGAAGCAGAACTCATCTAAGGAACCTTTCCCATACCAATGTGGAATAAGAATTCATGATCAGGTAATTTCTTTATTCCGCTGGAAAACCCGGTTCCTTGCAAGGGTAAGTGGAAAATACAGTTTTGCGTAACATCTCATTAGTTTATACACGATTATGTAAAGTAAACAGCCTGTAATGTAGCATCTTATGCATCATGCTGTATAACTTGTGTCCATTATAAGAACCAGTCCCTGATAGGATGACTGTCTTAGAAAAACTATTAAAATTTCTTGCGCACATACAGAATACATTAGTTTTACAAGTTCCGCCAACTTAACATAACCGATCTCTATCTGTATAGATAAGTTCTCTGTCAGTAATTAAATACTTCGATCTATGTGCTAATATTATAGTCCAATCGCTTTGATAGCCGCTTGAAATATTTATTTCATAACATAAAATATCGTTGGGAATTGCATCGATGCCACGATGTTTCGGAACGAGACTTCACAAAGAACACATCGAGGAATTGGTAGATGACGTCATTTGGTAACCGGTTTTAAGTTGTATAACGAGCGGGCCCTGATAAAACCAGACAGGAGCGCACAACTCACTCCCACTTTTGTAAATCCTGTTAACTTAGAGTTATAAACGATTCCTGGCATCCAATAAAAGGAAATAACTGCCACTCTTGTATACGCCGCAATCCCAACTTTTACTTTCTACTCGTTATTTCTATTAATAATTGCTATCTAAATTCTTGTCGCAATTTCCGTAAGCTTAAACTAGTTTACGATATCGAGGCTAGTGTCCATTTTCTGTGTCGTCATCGTGAATGTTATTTAAATAATAAAAATATTATGTGTTTTGCAAAATCGGCCGTTTTTATCTATAAATAAATACCGGTTAACGTTCATCCAAATCTTGCATATCAGGAATCGTATGTTTGTCATTTGGGCTCAGTCAACCCACCGCTGTTCGGTTCAAGTCTTATCAGTAGATAGCCTCGACCTCCTCCCCTGCTTCTCACTGCCGATATCGCACCAAAAAGCAATTACAACAAACCAAATTAGTTCTTATTACTAGCTGCATAAAGCTTATTTTAAAATTTGGGAATGTTGTACCCCTATCCTGTATAGGTATATAACGATATCGACAGTACATATGCAGCACCAAAGAGTGATAAAATAAGTCATGGACATGATTTATTAACCTGACTTAACCACTGGATAAGACCACCAGAGCTGTGTCGCTGTGTGTCATGTCATATAAGTCAGGGCCTCCGCCTAGCAATTAAATATTGAAGTCAAAGCAATAATATCATCATATCGGTTCTTAGAATACATTGTCTGTGGGTAATATAATAACGTGTTGTCTTTGACAAAGAACAAGAGAAGCTTTCTATGTTCTTGAGTGGGTGTCATGACAAATATGAAATTACTACCTTTTGCCCGCAATTTCGGTCACGCGAATTTTAGAAAGACCCTAAAACTCGTCATAAAGATGGATTTTAAAACAGATAAAGTTAGACCTAGATATCGCCAGAGTACTACTTAGCGTGCCATTTTTTGTGCCAGGCTTAAGCATAATGTGCTTAACGTAGCAACTGTCGCGCTCAGTCTGCATCAGTGCGCCTCGCTAGTGAGTTACCACTCTGTACCGGGCTTTATTGACAAACGAATCGTAACTACGTTTTAAGATTATTCTAGTTTGAAATAATCTCTAAATAGTGCTGTTGTTTTTGTACAGATTTTAATACTTGCGTTATCTAGGACTATCTATATCTTAGGCAACATACAGTATTTAAAATTCTTCTCTCTATTATGGAAAACGATCAACAGAAAGGTTTATTAATATTGGCCAATGGTTATAAGTCTCTTAGTTAAGTAGTTTAACGGCAATCTAACTCAGCAAAAATGCTACTGTAATACCCTTTAGTTTCTAATTACAATTCCCACTGTAAGTAAATTGCAAGTCATTTGAAATTACAGAAGTAATATTAGCTTATTTCGTCGTAAAGTCTTTGATGTGTTAGCAGTTATTGTACACTTTGACGTGAGACCGCGTCTTAAGCACGGAAATAAACGCAATGCTAAGGTATTTTTTTATATTTTTCCATATAATATTATTATAGAAAACTTTGGTAAGTTAAATAATGGTAAACAATAAATAAGGCAACTATTGTGCACTCGTATTTCTATTTGAATATACGTTCTATTTATAGGAGGATATTTTATGTAATATAATAAATATAAATTATTGACTCAATATCAAGTTCAAAATTAAACTCTTCTTAGATTTGAGCCTACATCCTCAAACAACATAGTTGGCCCCAAGCCACTTTAAAAAAAATGTTAAAACAACGTGATTGTGTACATATTTGTGCATACAAAACCGGAGCAGAATCTTGAATCGAATATAAAATAATATACAATATTGCCTACAGAAATTGAATGTTTCAAACAGCTTTTATAACCATGATGTGCCAATCACACTTCTAGTTTGTAGTCGGCCAGATACAAAGTATTTTGTATCAACACCCACATTGTATACTTGGCAATAATTTGCAACGACATAATTTGAGTTACAATAATTTTATAAAATTTTGTGGTGGAGCAAATCTGTAAGATTAAATAGAATTTACCACATATATAGGTCTTTAAGCCGATTGTAAAACTATGAATACCACTTCCTATTTTTATATGAATGTAGATATATTTTAATTAATATATTTTTAATCTTTTAGGTATAAAGTATTTTAGTAAAAGTTGAAAAGAATGAAACTTTTCACAGTTCACCTTTTTTTGTAAATATTCCTGGCTTTTTCTTCGCCTTTTAAATCAATGTTAAATTTATGTGTCCAGTGCCGTCCATACAAAATTGATACAAATTTAGCGGACACGTGTTTCAGTTTTCTTGGAAAAAAATAGTGTTATGGAAGGAACTAACTGGAATCTAAACATTGACAGTATTTTTTTTTACTGTGTGTTGTTTGTCTTCCTACTAAATAATAACAATTTTACATTAACGTTGTATTAAAATTACAATTTATTCAAAAGTAAGAGGTTTATGTTTGAAAGAAGTTTCTTCGTATTATCAAAGGCAAAATTATATGTAAAGTGAATCTTGCACGTAATACGAAACAATTTCATATTTATTACAGTTGCCACCTCTATACATAAATATATATTTAAATTTGTATTCCATGTTGTTTAAAGAACTTATCAAATCACTTGCCTGCCTACACAAACAGACACAGCCAGCTTAAAATGTTTAGTAAATATGATGAGCCCGTCAAGGCCTGATTTGTAAAGTCTAAACGATATTTTTTTGATGTTTGAATATGAATTACAGATTTGTACACTAAGAATTTATATTTGGTATTTGTTCTGTTTTTTGGTGCGGTTTTAGTCAACTTATTTACATTTTGGATATTTGAATGTACACGAAACATAGAAATACAAGATTTACATACTTGTAAGTATGTTGTACCCTCATCGAATAATAGTAATTACAGTGTAAACTGAATTAGTGGGCCCCTGATATCTGAGAAAACCGTTACTACTGATAAATAAAAACATTGAGAAATTTAAATTTATCAAGTTGATGCCCGCGACCCCGGCCGCGTGGACGTCGGTTATCGCGGTCAAAAAATAGCCTGTGTCCTTTCTTAGGATCCAAGCTTCCTCCGTTCCAAGTTCCGTCCAGATCAGATAGACTGAGTTACTTTAGCATTTATAATATTAGTAAGGATTTCTAGTGTTGACACAAGCATAACAATTGCGAATGGCGTTCATGTCGTCGACAGGAAACTATATAAAAGCTTAAAGCGAGATTATTTTCGCTCAAAGTTGCGACTTGCGAGCTAAATATGCCGCGAGTGAGTTCTCAGAAACTGCGGTGGTCGGCGCTCCGACCCTTTGTTTTTGAACGTGACTTGCGTTTTAGATGCACGCAAATTAACTAAAAATAGACCATTTCCACTCTCACACTTTACGATACATTATAAGCTTACGGCGATACTCGTAAACAACGCACACACTTATTAAACACACTTTGTATGTAAAAAAGAAAAACAAACATTATCTTATTTACGAAAGCCCGCCCTGCAATGCCAAGGTTTGCATACTGCTGGAAATACATTTTGACATTTATGTTGTTGTGTGTTAAATAAAGGTAAAAGGTTAATACATGATAATTAGTTATTTGTGTGACAGTTGTATGTATTTTTTAAATAAAATTAATTTAAAACCGGCGGAGTATTTAGCATAAATAACAAATAAAAATCAAACAAATATTGTTTTTGAAATATTTTAAATGAAAATGAATGGGTGGACGTTGTTTGAATTAAAGTGTTGATGCATTTCAGTAGAGCGACACCCTCTCGTTTTAAATAGCCCTCGTGAAGGGGAATCGTAGTTAGATTGGCGCACCGCTAATAACACTTATGCGGGTACTTGATGCCCTACCTCCCCACATGGAAGCCGTTTTTATACAGTGACCGTTGGCGGGCGCTCATTCAATAATTACCATATTGATTTTGCCAAGATAAACGACGAGCCCTGTTTATAAATTATAACATACAATTATGTTTAATTGCTCCACTTTGTTGTGACCGTAATGTATTTTTCCACCTCCTTGTTATATTTAAAAGTCACAGTTCAAACCTAACATTAGATCTATACTTTTTAATGCCTTTATATAATTTTACTTACATTCTTAATTCAAGCTTACAAAAAATATTAATAGTATAATTTAATCTACAAAAGTACAAGGAACATAGGATTTATTTTGAGGAATATTAATTGTTAAATAACTAAATACCTAACAAACGTTTTTCAATTTGTTTTAAGTGTGTAGGCGAAACTTTTCCCATGACATTTGTACTAACAAAATAGTCCTTAACGATATGTTACAATGGTGTTTTTGCCCAGTGATTAGTTGGGGTATGCCACCCTTAACTGTACTGTATTTAATCTGACGAGTACAATTATGCGGGTTCTCTACGAGTGGACCAACTAAATACTTTTTATTAAGCATAGGCTCGTTGTTACTTACAAACAATTCTAAACCTTAAAATGAAGCCCTTTAAGTTCGAAATTGTGAGGGGAGTACGAACATTTTAGCAATCTGCTATTAATGGAGAAATCAGAACAGGGAAGATTGATGTCATGGGAACTTAACGTGGGATTCTGATAGCATTTTGTTATTACTTACTTAATTACATTCAAAATTAAATTACGAAAAAAGTCAATAACTTCTGGCTTGGACTTTGGAGTTCATTTTAGAAAAGCAAATAAATTATGATTAGCACTAAACTTGTTTTTGTTAGCAAAGATATTAGTCATGCATGATACCACCCTTTCTTCGTCTAGAGGTCGGTGAACGACGCGATTGCAGTGTTATCATGAAAAACTGATTACTATGTCTGCGAATTAAATCGTTTTTATCAGCAAAAACATAGGAAAACCAACAATACATTATGTATTTTTATCACGTTCCCGATTCTCCTCAATAAGACACATTGTGTCTCGCTGGCAAAGGCATTGAAGATGTGATTACAAAGGAATGCAGCTCTTACAATTAAAAGAGCAACTCCCATGTTCAGCAGTGAGTGCCGACTTTAAAACGGTTTTTATATGAATATATTATCGGTACTGTGGACGTACACTAAAGCAATTACGCATTACGGAAGCAATCTACGACGAAATGTAACTTATTACGTGTATACGAGAGTTGAGCCGACTCCGACACGTAGCTCTCGTGTTATCTTACGAAGGTTGTAACAATAATTTACGTCATTACCAATCACGTTATTCATATTATGAATACGGTTGTTTGACTAACGCAACTCCTATAATAGGGGAGCGGACTGTGTATGAAAAGGAAATATCTTTTTAGTCCACCAGAAAAAAAAACTCTTATTTTTTCTTTTATCAAATTAATGAAAAATGACAAAGTTAAAGCGCTTTAAAATTCTTGAGTGGGGGCTTGTGACGTCACTTGTGGGTTAAAATTGTAGCCACAAGTGACGTCACGCGACATTTCGATTCACTGTATCTTCCTCATCGTTTGTTTAATTAAAAAAAGAAAAAATACTTGTCTAATATTTTTTAATATCTATGTGACATGTAAATAAAGAAAAAAATAGTCAGATCTCCTGTTCTTATAACGCATCAAACTAACGTTATTGGAGTTCCAAGCGATTGTCGATGTGTCAATATTTAAATATTCCGATTAGACGTTTGTTTCCATAGTTATAGTATCTGTTAGGGTTGGGACACGTTACTAATCGCTGGGGTTATCATTCAACGGTTGCGGCTCACCCCTAGTTAGGGGACAAAGGTTAACGTATTCACTTATCTAGCTTAACTAACGAACAGGGTTGATCGTTCGGAACGTTCAGCGTTAACTATTTTTTTAAGTTAGATAATTAATGTAAAGTTACATTAAATAACTACAGAAGAATGTCAACAGAACAACGGTAACAGGTTAAGTCATTGTAAAATTTATAAGTCATGTTTTTAATATAATATATCAATGTCTCCACGCATACACAAATAATCTTTTTATAGACATAACCTATTATTTTAATGCTCGTATTTTTTTTCACTTCACTTAAATTTTCATAATATCTGAAAAAACAAGGTTAAAAACACCTGTTTTCATACATACGTGAACAAGAAACATAGACCAGATATTAATATCAAAGCTTCTAAAAATAGAGTAGTAAAGTAATTAATCTATATGAGTCTAGATATATTTTTATTGAAATCAGAAGATCCCATATATGTCACAAATCCGGTTCGCAAATATCAACCGGTGTACTCTCTGCAAAACATACCAACTTTAGTATGCAAATATCGCTATTTGTGTTCACGACTGGGCCTTGATCTTTCGCACCTTCCCTCGGAGCTCACCCCTTCATAACAAACGCTTACACAAACAGCTCATCACTAAGTTTATGCGTGCTTCAAGTGTCGATTTGAACTTTTTATTATGTTTAAATTTGCGTGTTATGTGGGACACGCGCGCAGCACGCGACCCGCATGGGAGACTACACAGGGGTGCTTTTTGTAACAATCATTATTCGCAAATGAGTAATGTCAGCTACAAACAATTTTGTTGCGCCGTCAAATGAGTGACGGACGATAAAGTTATGTACCTCTGCGGACGCGTTATGGGAACTTTATGGTTCCCGTCGAGAGTACAAAACAACCCTTAATTTGCTATATTTCCCTTTCAAGCCTGTCACCGCAAAATTTTGAAGCCGTGACATTTAAGACAATATGAAGTTCTTACAGTCTTCACACGCATGCATTGGTCTAAAATTAGACTCAGTACCTACAACATAATAAAGGAGCACTTGTCATGAATCACAAGTCAACGGCCAGATAAAATGTGTTGTCTCCAACTGTTTGTGTTGTAATTACGTAGCGCCCGATTACATTGTCTTAACTTGTTAACAGATAATATGAATTCGATAAATACTCATTGGTGTTTTATCGTGCGACGACCCCGGCCGGATAACTTGCTGCCAATCAAACCACCAACTATCAATAACATAATGGACGAATACATGAATGCGTGAGATGAGGCCCGCATTTAAATTTCACTTTATATTCATAAGCTCTTTAACACATCGATACCTTGATGCGCTGTCATTGTAATACCAGAGAACTGATAAATATTTAGTTCGGCCTGGTAAAAACATCCCGCGACCAATCCCCTGGGACCAACGTTTTTGCGCAATATAGTGGAAAATTTTTGAATTACAAAAATGGAACGAGTTATTTCGAAATCAGAACATCAGTCTTTCTAGTGTTTTAATATTCTTGCTTAACTGTTTTGAAGTGAAACCGAATCCAGAACAAAATCGGAATTTCAAAATTTTTCCTTATGAATGAGAATGTGTTAAATTAATCAGTTGTGAAACAGGAATAAAACAATGTATCAGAACCTCTTCTGCCTAGCCTCTTTCCTAGCTATGTTGGGGTCGGCTTCTAGTCTAATCGGATTTAGCTGAATGCTGGCTTATACATGGGGCTGTCTACTGTCTATCTGGCCTCTACAACCCAGTTTCCTGGGTAACACAGTATCCCATGGTAAGACTGATTGTCAGAATTGTAATGACTTAGCGTCTGCCAAAGATCAATCTCCCAAAATCCAATCTGTCATGTCGAATATACCAGTTTTAAACAATAGCTCTAAAAACCATTCCAAAGGTAGTTTTATTTCTAAAACACTAGCCACTAGTCCCACTGTGTGGCAAATGGCATGGTACTTATAGAGAATGAACTAACATTTATAAAATATTTATTCTGTAGAATATGATAGCAAATTGAATTCAAGTTGCATCACAATTTTATGCTTTGGCGATTGTCAATGCAAGAATAAGAATTTTGAAGAGAGAAAATAAGAGTCTTGAAGAATTTTGACATTTAAAAGTTATTTTCCTTCCTTTTATGGCCAATCAATGTTGGAGGTATACTAGTTGTACATCAAACTAAACTAATGTCGAAACTTTAATTGCGTAACTTTTAAAGACCTCGAATAAGTTGAACTCTTCGTTAATTTAAAATTTAAATGCATTAAGCGACCTCGTTTTAAAGGGTCCACCTCTTTTTTAAGTAACTTTCAAAGGTTTTCGGGGAAGATCAAAGGATGAAAAAAAGTAATTAAATAAGGTACATCCGTAGGTATAAAATCAGAGTTTTTATCATAGTAAATATAAATGAAACAAAATAAAATTGAAGTAAAACTAACAGTTTTAATAAATGTACAATTCAATTGCTTTTAAATCAAGAGAAAGATAAAATATTTAATTCTTATTGCCTAAATGCTTTAATTCTTAATGCTTATGCTCACGTACTCATGCGTTTCTAGATGCTGGCAGATTATAGAATTGCCTAGTAAATATATACCTAAATGGCCCGACTCAGTTAAAAAAAAAGTTCATCAATAACGATACATAAACCTCTTGTAAATCCTCCAATCAGTTACATTCTCGTTTAGTTGCAACTTTTGTTCATTTACAGGCAGCTGCTATAAATCCTGTTACAAATATATATATTTTTTTACTTATTAAAGATTTCTTAATAACCTTACCAGACTGTCTTGAGTCGGTGCATTTTCAAAATCCTTTTAGGCACGAGAGCTAAATTTCTTTAAATAACGAAATTATGTCTGTATGTACCTATAGGTATATCACTATTTCTTTCCTTGTCTGCTTATCTAAGATGCATTCTACATCCGAAAAAAATTAACCCACATCACATCAGTACAACTATTACATTACGGCATGATTGAATAACATACATTCGAATTTCCATTCATTTAAATCATCCAAATGAGTTAACTCTCGCATAAATAAGATAAATTTAAAATGAATAAATTATTGCTACAAAAAGCTGTCATAACGTATACGTCTTACCTTGAACTATGCTGAATAAATGTAAAGATTATACACCTCAATGCTCACTCTGATTACTTCGAGAATATCATTTAGCCATGTACGAACAAAGCCACAGAAATACGTATATTTAACCGATGACTAATTTATTCCTCAGTTATAATGGAGCAATTTAACTTTGCATAACATTAAACAGACCAAACACACGAAGCTATTTGACTTCCTCGTTAACAAAGAGGAAAGTTTCATTGTAAATCAAATCGTTCCGACAAAGTTTTCAGCTAATCACTGAAGCAAGGGTATTGTCAGACATAATTGAAATTTTTTCCACGTGTGCTATTTCGTTTTCCGACAGTGAGCATATGAATTCGACTCAACGTAATTAAATGGCTAACAAAAGATCAAGGTTACGTTCTGAAGATAAAACTTTTTGTTGATATTCGTGACCAATCTTGAATAATGGTAAAAAATCAGCGTGTAATTTTAAATAGGCTTCAGAACGCAAACTGGCATAGCGACATCAATGGCGGGTTCTAACGAAGGAGTTTGGTGTGAAAGGGTAAGTGAACACGGTAAGCGGAATACCGCAGAGTAGTAAAAAAGATCTTAAGAACACTCCAACAAAATTAAATGTATGCACGTTGCACATAAAAATGTTAATACCTGTTATAAATTGAGAACTCGCGCTGAATTCCAAATCTAGATCAAGTTAAATTATGCTTTCAAAGTAGCAAATTAAGTAAGTTACGTGAAACGACGAATACGTAACTAGCACATAAGTGTATTCTAGACCTTTATCCTCAATGAAATGTTTACTAGATTTTACTTAACTGATGATCTACATTTTCAAACCACTATTGTAATTAGTAGCTCGTTCTGAGTCACAAATGATGTAGTTTGTTACACTCGCTGAACACTTATATTTTTAATTTAATAATAATTTTCAAACTATAAAGTTATAAAAATATTAAATATGGCTCGACTCGCTAAACACGTTTTAAGCTTTGAATTCAAAACATATTTCTGTCTCTATAAAGTTCAAACAAGTGACAGAAATAAATGATGCTTTAATTATGTAAAGAGCGAATTTATTTTACGCTGTCCACCCTAAGACATAAACAACAAACGCATTCGGTCTAAACATAATGAGTCTTCTACATATCTAAATAGCCGTCATACAGTCAAATGAGTTTGACTATAACATTAAGCCATCTAAACACGCCTATACAGTGTACACGATACAGAACACTGAGTACGGAATAAAATTAGTGAACGACTCCAGTCAAGGTCATCACATGCGGATGTGGCGGTGTTGCCAGCCCACAGCCCACGAATGTGAGTAACTACTCAGTCGATGCCTCAAATACTCAAATCATCAGATCTGTCTACGATTTAAACATTTTTAACAAAGAGGCTATGATGAGATTTCATTGTTTGGAAATATTTTTTCTTCGTAACTGAAATATTAAATAATTAGACTGTAGCATACTCTACACTGTCTAATTAAGTTCGTGTTATAATTACGTGTTTTTTGTATCTATTTTTAAATTTTGCTATTTTATTTGTAGCAAAGGACTCCTTTGCGAAGGTGAGGTAGGCACTAAAACATAAACCTCGACTTCGTTTTATATAATTATGTGTTTCATATAAAACCGCGTAAAAAATAAACAAGTCTACCCTTGTTTCATATTTTTATAATAAATAATTATGCGCCCGGCATCGAGTATAAGAGGTAAGCGGGCCTAATTTGCATTAAAATCCAATTTTTACGTAACACAAAACTGGTATTGGTTATATTAGCCTAATTAAAAGAAGAATAATAAAGCTGCTTAATAATTTATAACCAAACATGGCGCTTTTGTGCTAGTTAGCGCAGAGAAAGGGAACGAGCGCGGTTTATGTTTAAACGTGCAAAGTGGCGCTAAGTAACTGAGGTAGTTGTTAATAGCAATTACATTTTATGATGGCAATCGAAGCTTTTCCGTAAAACTTGATTACGTCGTGTGGCTACTGAGACTGTAATGTCTCTGCGTCGTCTACATGCTCCACACATATACACACACATATACCTATATTACGCATCTACTACCATATTCACACATTCTTATGTATTTAAAAGTCATCAAGTAAACTTCCACTTGATCAATTAGTGAAGACAAATGCTCCAACGTCTCACGCGACTCAAATAAGAAACCCACCTTAATTGTAAATCAAATAAATTTGATTGTTGCGCCCACCTTGGCCACGTCTAACGAGATAAACTTTAAACCGTGAACTTAATGAATAACTCAATGACATACCTTATGAAGAATCGTCTAAACAACTGAAGGTTTAAATAAATTAATAAATATCATATTTCTTCAAAGTAGAGACCTACTTAAGACGGTTCCTAAATTAGATAATAATATAATTAACGAGAATTAAACGCCGTCTTTCACCATTATTATTATAGACCAACATCTTTATACAGATGAGAGATACAGCAAATTAGATAATAATCATTATTATCGACAATTATCAAAATGTCACGTTACATCATTCTGCATAATACAAATATGTTCGTTTGATTTTTCTGCACCAAAACTGTACAGCTGTATAGTATAAATGTAATAGAACAACTTCCTATTGTATGTGTAAGTGTGTAAGTAAGGCAGTGGCGTAGTGTTGAGCTATTATCTAACAGTGAAAGTGTGAGTGTGTGCGGCGAGCGGTGACGTAACGCGACTCGCGAGCCGGTACGCGGGCACCGCGACTCTGCGCCCGGCTCGCTCGCTCCACTCTCACTACCGACGATTGATGCTGATTTTCAAGTAAACTAGGAAGTTCCCGGTGTACTGGATATTTATTAATTCCTTATTAAGTTTAAACCCACATTTATAAGGAAGTGCGTGAAATAACTACATACACTTACATTCAATGATGTTTAGATAAGTAAGCGCGTTGAAGTCTTTTGACTGACACGCTATTCTTGTTTACTTATGTAATATCTTTGTGCATTATTTACATAATATCCGAGCTCTACTGATGTATTTACATATACATTATACTTTTTTAAGTATTCGTAGTTAATGGTTACTGTAGTACATTTTCTTTTAATGTTGCATTCATTTGTTTTATGTTTTTTATGCTCTGTATCATGTTGGGAATTTAATTCACTAACCATATATGCTGTACTTTTTTACCGTATTACTTAAATTTAAGTGTTTGGTCTAAAAACTTTAAGGTAGCGTACATGAAAGATGATATAACTTGATTGATAATATTTTTGTTATTCTTTAATTGTTGGCCTATAATATAGGTGAGTTGAGATACTCTTAATTAAAATTAAATAGTATTCGCTCCTAAATCTTGGTAATACTTGGTCCCGTGCTGGGATAGGCGATGACTGTCAAACTCCTGCGCAGTGGAGTGGAGCGCCACGCACTGCCCAATTTGAGTCGCCACGCTCCGCCGCCCTCAGCTATTTCAGTCTTAAACTTTTTGCTTAAATCCGACCCACACTGATTTTTAGAGCAAGAAGAAAACACTGCTTCGAATTTAAATAAACGCTATTACTAAGTAAAATTGTTTTTTTATCTAAATATGACGTGTAAACCTAATTAGGGCAGTAGGATTTGCGTTGCAGACTTATATTTTATAGATACGATTGTTCCAAAATACCAAACACAGATAAAGTTTATTCAAACGCACCAAATAGAGAACAAGTACTTGTCTACTGTTATTTAATACACAATACTAGATAACACACAATTTCTATTTCAATTCATATACGGATATACGTGTTATAATGACGTTTATTTATCTCTGTCACATCGATCCTAGTCATTGTAATGCATAACTTAACAAATGAAAATCAAAGCTACATGACGTCACACGATTGTATTCTACACCTTCTAACATTCTAAGACATAACTAGGTCAAAGATAAAATAATATTGAATAATTTATTTCGTATATCTGTAATTTATTCAATAATAACTTAATTAAATTATTGAAAAATATATAAAAAAAATATACAAAAACTTCCTATTCTAGAAAGAGCTGTTATCGTAGAAAGTTATTTAAAATAAGTATAATTAATAGTTAAGTGCAGTAATATTTACAAAAGACTAAAAATAAATTACAAAATTTTTGCAGTATGTTAAGAAATATTGTCAAATAATCATAAGTTTTAAAATTTTATGGAATAAATTTGTTCCTACAAGTTTACATTTTCTTTGCAATCGATATAAATTTTATGTTGCTTCTCATTTATCCTCTGAAATGTCATCGAGGCGCACGCGATGACCTCACTCAGATGTTACATCTTGACATTTAGGTGCCACTTATCTACATATACGTGTAGACATGTTTTGTTTATTTTGAATGCGTACTTTTGAACAAATTACACGGAAAATTGTAGTCAGTTTTCAATTACTAATGCAGTGGGATTGTATGAAGTGTCTAGACATATATGTCATCGATCAGATTATATCAGTGACTTAAAGCTTTCATTAAAGATTAGTTTTTTATGTTATTGGTTGTTTACGTCATTAAAATATATCGTGCCTGCTGTAATTACTCTTCATATAAGGTAAAGTTTGTACTAATTCAATCAATTAACATAAAATAGTAAACTTGTAGAATTGTTAAGAATTAAATCTACACACAATGCTTTTCTATATGCATAACGCTCGCTAAGTAGAACAATAAATTAAAGTAAAGGTTAGGTCAGGTTATGTAAACGCCAGCCTCATTCGTTACAATTTTGTCGATCATAATAAGTGTGCCGGAAGAGGCCAGTGGGAAACACCGTTGAAGAAATAATAAGCCGAAAGAAATATCCAAAATTATGCAATATGTTGTCATGTGTTGTTGACGCAACGCTTGTTTTCGTGGGTCGTGCTAAGTGTGCCGCGACCATTACGGTCAGCCGGTGGCCCAGTGAGCCGCGCTGTGATATAACCGAGCTTCCGCCACCGTTCGCTCAGTGAAAGGTACGCTTAACTCACATAAACTACGAGCGAAGGCGCTTCTCCCGGCCACCATTGAGCTTCTTGTACTTACTCAAGTCGACACTCCACTCGTCGCGTCAGTTTAACGACACCTCAACAAAAAGTTAAAGGAGCTTTTAAAAGGTTGCGTTCTAAGGATGTCGGGTGAAGTAACGCCTACAATTATAACGTCGTTACGATGATTAGGCTATACTTACTTATATGACGAGTCAATAAAACGTTTATAAAATATGCCTCCAATAATTGGATAAATAAACGAATACAAGTTTTCGCGTTGTAATGTTTGTGTCGCAACTCAAAGTACTTGCGCGACTAGTTGCTATGTTGCTGAACTAGTCAGTTATCGGAGCAAACTGGCGGCTTGTAATTTGTAACAGCACTAATATTGTCATTTGAAATCGTAATTAAGTACTAAACACATTCATACCAGCTAAACTGTTGCTTGTTATTCTGATTATACGGGCGGTCTTATTACCTTGAAGTCACGTCACTCATAGATAATGTTAGGGTATCAAGTTTTTTGTAGACAACTTTGTTTGAATTCGTTTTCGTAGTACCTACATAAGTTGCTTCGGCTATGCCAAGGCACCATAGTAATTTTCCGCGTTTAAAATATTGTTATGCCAATTTAACGAAAAGAAAGCCTATAATTTGATAGGAAACTACTTCCGCGATGTTACATTGGTGGTTTTGGGTCTCCAACATGTAACTATATTGAACAAACCATGCGTTGCGTTATGATATTATGAAACGTAAGATTTACAAACGTTAGTGTTGCTAGTGTTGCTACCCACAGCAAATACAACAGATTAGTGTCCTGATACCCTTTTGTTTAATTATATTGTTTGAAGACCACGCCTTAATAGTAAACTAATGAGAATAAATATAGATTGTTACTAATGACGATATGTTTAATGAGCTATTTTTAGATTACATTATATTGTTTGAAATAGAATAAAATTATAATATTCATTTTCTTTTGAAGGTTTGTAAGTACATACTGAATACGTTTTTTTAACAGGACTTTTATTTATCTACACATTAAGCCATTAACATAATTCTTTTTTGGATAATTACATAACTGTGGGAAATACAAGTCAATTTTACATAAAATTCAAAGAGTTGAGTACTTTTAAAACTGCTGTCAAGGGCATAAAAAATAAGAGCAACGGACACTGACCTATTGTCAATGAGAGCCATTTAAACTTAAAGAAAAGCGTTAAGCCCTCTTCATACTTTACGCATGTGGAATATAAATATCCCCACCGTTTAAACGTTCCGGCTGTTTTATCATGGAAATATTAGTAACATACAAAGAAATAATAATTAAAAAAACATTATGTCATTTAGGAACAAAGAAATTGCAGTATGACTTGTACTTACATTTTAAGTAAGAAGGTTTTAAGGCCCATGTAGTGGAGGGCAAAGCAATTAAGACACGAGCAAAATTAAAAATTCCGGAGTACTAAACTAGTAATTTTAAACTTTGTCCGACGGCTTCCCTAATCAAGTAACATTTAAACAATAACGAAAACGCTTAAATATATGTAAATGATCTTAATATTGTGACTTATCGTTCAGAAATGTCAATTGACTGTAGCTTTTAATATAATACAAGACGACTTTAAGCATTCGTTTGTACTATACCAAAGGCGTTCAAGTTATTATTATTGCAGCTATAAGCATTATCTATTATATCTAGTGAATTGGAGCGATAATGCAACAAATTTGTGCCACTATATACAACTAAAGTGTAAGTATTACAAAATGTAAGTGATGCAATTGTCGGTTTTAATCGAAGCTTGATTCTGTACTTCCGCGCGGGTAATACTTAAAAACCAGTTGTAATACTTATGTACCTACTTATGCATAAACGTTTTATAATGTCTTATTACTAGTAGTAGGAATTTTAAAGTATATTTCCATGTTATTGGTAGAAGAATGGAATATAGCCGAATTCCGAGTTTTTTATTTCGTCATTTTTTGTCACACTGATAAGTTCTAAGTTTCTTTGGAGTACCTTTACGAGTATAAGACATAATAGATATATAAAGTTATATTGTATAGTAAAGGCTCCATATAGTACATAAGTAGTCTATAAGTTTCGCTATAAATCGATTCGATACTTCATCAATTCATCAATTGTAACACCGATTCTGAAAATTTGTAGCTACTGCGCTCAAATCGCGTCAATTCAATAGTCGTTTTGCCTGCAAATGGCAGTTACGCCATTGACACAATAAAATAGTTACGAATTCAGTGCGCGCGGGCTAACAGTTCAGCTAAATTGCATTTGATTTTGCCAGACTTTTTGTTATTTCTGACAATTTTGTTATTTTTTTCTTGTTAGCTAATAAAACTTTGTAGAGATATAAAAAGTATTATATGTATTTATTTATTATTTAGTCTACTGTGTTAAGTTTTAACGAAATTAATTGCGAAATTATTTGTAGCTTAGTTATGTTATCTTAAACATGCATAACATGAATAATGTAATTATAACACTACTAAAGCTTAAAATTAACATCTATTATGGCGTTGGTGAACTATTAAAAACTTGCACATTTTAATACGGCCATGTTAAATTTAAACATGCGATTTATTTATAGAGCTTTAATATTAACATAAACGTTTTAAAACATTTATTAAATACGAGATAAGCTATTGCAAAATCCAAGACTAAAAACGAAATGGTGAAAAAGATACTCAGGTCAAGGGTAAGAAATACGAGATTCCACCCGGTCAAAGTTAGAAAAGGTCACAGCAATAAACCTAGATAGCACACAGGATCTAGGTGACCTAAATATTACGTAAGAGCCGCATTCACAACCTTGTAACAAAGTCCTCCAGTTAGGCAACAAAAATTTAAGAGTAATAAAGTGTACACAAATGTATCAGTAAGCATATTGATGTTTTAATGGAACTAGATTGGGTGCAATGAAACAAGAGCCCAAACAATCAGCTTCCATCTGTCTCGTGCGGGATAGAATTTCTTCTGAGAACTGTTTTACGTCGAAACAAAACGAGAAAGCACTTTGTCGAGACGATCTTACTTTTGTTGATGTGTACCACACTGTCTTTTTATGAGTACAACTTTAATTTAAAAGTTTACCACCACTTTAATGTTGATCCGGGTATGTATACATAACAGGTATATCAGCTTAATTTATTGCATTTAATAAATCCCTCCTTTTAATATAAACATGAATTAATGAAACAGCTTTTGAATATAATTCTATATTTAAATTGGATTGCATAAAGTAAGTATGACTTTCGTAACTTAAAGCTTCACCATAAGTCTGTTTTTAAAGCATATTAAATCTCTTAAATAGTTAATAGCCATGTGTAATTAGGGTTGCCAGATGGCCGGGAAATCCGGGAATGTCCCGGAATTTTTCGTCTGGTCCCGTGTCCAGTAATTAGACCTTATTGTCCCGGATTCCGAAATCCTACTAGTTTTTTATAACAATATACCTTCTAACAACGAAAGATACGGCTGGCCTGCCGTATGAGCGCGTATCGTATCGTATCCATCAACGAGTAAGAAAAGGTTCACAGGTTTTAACTATAAATGGACCACTGATCCTGATTTTAAAGACTGGATTTATTTATTTATTTAGGTTACACATAAAATTACGGGCAAACACAACATTTACAACACAGACGCCAATTACCGTTTAGCTAACTTGTGTGGAAAACAGAGGTCAATAGCGGCAAACAATTTAGGGAATGAAGAACAAATAGAAGACATTGAACATGACAAACATGAAAACATGAGAAACATTAAAACAAGACAAATATTAGAAACATACACAACATTAGAAACATTAAAAACACTACAGGAGTTTTCAACAGTCAACTATGCTTCTCCAATGTGTAGAGAAAGGTAACCTATTGAAATCTCTTATTTCTGTTACCCGAATCTTTTTAATTTCCCAGATGAATCAATTTCCAGTGCACTAAAACCAAATTTTCAAAAAGTATTTTTTTATATCCCATATTCTCATAATCCAGATATAGTTATACCAGATACTCAGAATACTTTTTTTTGTTTCCCATTGTACCATTTTCCAAATAAATTATTACCAATTTTTTTATAATCTTTTTATTTAGTTCCCATACAATCATATTCCTGATGAACTATTGCCAGATTTTCATAATCTTTTTATTTAGTTCCCATACAATCGTGTTCCAGCTCAACTATTGCAATACATAATATTATTTTTTGTTTTCCATGCTAACAATTTCCAGAATAATTACTAAATATTGTTTTATTTGCCCATTACAGATAGAGGTTTAAGTGTCAAAATCGACTCAGTAGGTTAGGTTAGAACTGCGACCGAAGCGAGAACACGATCCGAGCGAGCGAAGCGAGCGTGAAAACTGGGTTTTCATTCATCTTTACTTCTACTTTTCGGATTTAAAATACAAGGATTTAGTATTTTCTGGAAATCGTCATTTAATTAAAAAAAAATGATTTAAAAAATTTGGATAATGTTTGTCTGGATATCAATTAAATGTATTTCAAAAATTTGAGTTTTAAAAATCTGGATTTTGTTCATTTAGATTTCTGTGTCTGGAACTCATTCGTCTGGATTCTAAAACGTCGTAAAAATGAATAAATGGGCAAATGAAATTCGGAATTGCGATTATATAGCAAAAAAAATTTCGGAATTTTTAAAACGGGATTATGAAAAAATGTCCAAACGTTTTCGGGATTATGATATTCGGAATATTAAAATTCGGGATTAAGATAGATAGATAGAACCGTAGAGAAGCCATGTGTGGATAGAGAAAAAAATGAGTTTATTGCAATTTTCAAAAGTGTGTACCTAACTCGGATATCGCAACACAATATGAAGTAAGTATATAGGTACATAGTACATGATGTATGTTGATTTCCTACCAAAGTTTATCTAATCAACAAACCACAAGAATTTGCACTTAATTTTTGTTTTAATATAATATTATAACTAGCGTTTATTGCCTCCTTAGTAGGTTAACGTTTACATACTTATATAATAAAAGTATGTACTTATTTGAAAATAAATGGTATTTTTCTTTAAAATACATATCTAATATCTAATTTAGACAACTACCTATTTATTTTCATATATTTTTAGGGTTCCGTACCTCAAAAGGACAAGACGGAACCCTTATAGGATCACTTTGTTGTCCGTCCGTCCATCTGTCAAGACCGTTTTTCTCAGGAACGCGTGGAGATATCAAACTAAAATTTATATCCAATACTCAGATCTACTGTCCCTTGAAGCTGTGAAAAAATCAAACTTCTAAGCCACAGCAATCAAAAGATACAGCCGTTTTTGCCGCAAATTTTCGAAACTCGCACGGGAATCAAAACCTACAGGGTACTTCTCATAGACTAAGAATCTTGAAATTTGGTACGAAGTAACGTCTTATAGTACAGATAAAGGAAAAATTGCGAAAACCGTAAGTTTTAGTTACATCATATAATAAAAATATTTTTTATATTTTTTTTTTAATTTTGCAATTAAAATACCGTAACTACGACTATGACTCGATCATTGTGATGGGTGAACTTTTACTTATATACCTACAGGTTTGTACGGAACCCTCGGTGCGCGAGTCCGTCTCGCACTTGGCCGGTTTTTTACTATGGCCGCGGCCCGACACCTTTATCCTAGAATTGTCCCGGACGTGATAAGTTTTTATCTGGCAACCCTATGTGTAATAGTCCTTCAACTGTACGCAAATATCGTGTTATGTGTCATCAATCAATAATAAACATTGTCGCAAGTGTCATTACGTGTATTGGTTAACTTGAGCACAATGATGCGTAGCGCACTAGCGCAGCACATACTCAACGATCGCCCAGTAATTGGCTCAACGAACCTTGTCATTATACCTACACTTTGTAATGTAACGTATGAACACACATTAGGAAACTACATAAAACAATAATTCTATATGAAATATATTAACCATAATTGTATGAGCACAATCTAATGAAATGTTTTTATATGGTGTTACTGATAGGGAATAACCCATTTATAAACCTCCAAATTATAAACAAGAATAATTTCTACTTATATAGAGTTATGGACTTTTTGGTTCATTGAATATACTTAACCGTTTTATTTTTTACAAATTAGAAAAAAAAAACGTTAGTTTTTGTAATAACGTTTGTATGTTTGTTATTATTTTCATCACCGTGATAGAAAGTGATCCCAAAAATTTAAAATTGTGGAATTGTTTAACTGACATTCAACAACAATAAATTGATTAGAAATATAACATAGGTGTTTAGATTTTAATATATTTTTAATGGTAAGCTTATTTTCAAAACCAGTTCTTTTGCATATCCAATAAAAATATTCAACGTGATCAACCAACAAAATTATAGAATTTTAATAGTATTCCAGTGGAGCGCACGCGAAAACGAACGCATTGCATGCCGCTAAGGCACAAACACAATTAACCTGCGACTTGATTGGCAATTGAACTGTCGATGCACTGAAAGTATCAGCTGTATGGCCTGTACGTCTGATGCATGGCTGATGATCACGATGCCATATGATGCTCGTTACCAAAGCAACCAAGGCCGTTGCACGTGATTGGTGGAGCCGCCTTTGGTTCGCCGGGGTCAATTGATGGTTAATTGTGAAGTCGACGACTGGGCTGCCAGTAGCAGTTGATGCCCAACGACACTATTACAGTGCGTGCTGTTATTTTTCTAAAAATACACTCGAACGTTTGTGTGGCGAGTACACTTTCTATTTTTGAAATGTTTATTAAGCGAACCCTTATTGGAGTTATTTTTTTGTTTGTTTTTTAATAACGTTGCACATAACGTGGCAATGTTTTAAATACTATAGTTAAGCCTACTCTAGTATACCTAGCACTAAAATACACCTAATAAGTAAAATACTAAGACTGTTGTATAGAGTTACTCGGATTTTATTAAACACGGTTGTCAACTATTGCTAATTTAATGAGATCCAAAGTGCGAATTGCAACATCTAATGTTACCATAAAACCAATTTCTATAGATAACCGTTTCTTTGGCGGGTTATTTGACATTGAGTTATGATGGTGCAACTCTGTCTTAGAGTGATTTGTAATAGGCCTATTGTGAAAAGCTTAAACCAGTTACCATGCAAAATAAATCTTTTCGACCGACTATATTATGAACCTACTATCAACAATTTTGTATAAAATATATTTATACTTATCACTGTTATTGTTATTAATTAGAATTAGGTTTAAGACTTAATCAGGTATTAGGATAAAATCTATCGAAACTAAATGTTCTCATTTCATAAATTATAAAATTTTGCTATTTTCTATGAAAAATAGTCGGCTTCTTTTAGATAATTTGTTTGACATGAATTTTTTTAATATTGTGTTTGAATGATTCAAACACAAAATGATTAAAATAGAGCGAACAACAAAAATATATATGATAGTAACATAGATTAAAGACTCACTGTTGTTTATACTAATTACTTTAAGCCGTACGTTGCTCTACACTATTTTACAGCATAAGATCTATATCAAAATCGTGGATTACAATTTATTATCGGTATGAAATGTCGATATTTTCGGAACAGTCAATCGCACATGTTTGGAAACAAAGATATTGGCAGCGTCCTTATGAGAAGGTGATAAGGTTGATTTTTGTATATTTTATTAATGTTGTGCAGTCGTATTTTTTAAAGTAGGTACACGGTTGGCGGGCCTTTATCGGGCGCAGAGTGGGGTCGACGGCTCTGATAAGCTCATATCGGCCTGCCGTCTCCAAGTCTCAACTCACACCATATATTTCAATTATTAACTTCAATGATAAAGCAGGATGTTAAATCGAACGTACTCATTTAAAATTAAAATGCTTCGATTTATGTTTTTGGTTGTTGAGAATGTTTTTTTTTATTGGCAGCCAGTCAATGTATACTTGTATTAAAATATTTGTTTTCAGTATATGTCTTGGTTGTTAACATATTATTATTACTTATACAATATTTAATATGCACATGTATACTTTAGCTTGGCTTACTTACGGGTAAGGTCTTAGGTACCGATTTAAATAAGTAAGGATTTAGATTAGCTACAGTTATTATAGTTATCTTCCCTCATAAAGGCTACCTTTAATATCGGATTAATTAAGTAAGTAGGTCAGCCGAATATACACATAGATACAAATAAAATAATAGAAAAAAAACTGGGTTATTAATCAGATATTCAAGGTAGAGTTTTGTCTGCGCAATTTTATATAATGATCTTTAATGTTTGTCTTGATTAGGTACATGTACGGTTTGACCGATAATACAGGTTAAGGCGCGCTCCGCGCGGTTCATCCGTGAAAGGGTGACCATTTTGAAACATACCGAGACCCCTCTATGCCTTGGAAAGCACGTTAAACCGACTTTCATACGTTGATCTTTGACAGTCGTTAAGTCATTACAATTGTGGCAACCAGTCTTACTTTGGGATACTGTATTACCCAGTAAAATGGGGTGTTGAGGTTAGATAGGCAGTCGCTCCTTGTAAAATACGGTATTCAGCTAAATTCCGTAAGACTGGAAGCTGACCTCAACAAAGCTTGGGAAAAGGCTAGGCATAAGAAGAAGGAACATGTAATCTATCATAAAATCTCGTATTCTTTTGTTATTTTTAACATATTCTGTGCGATTGTGGAAATTCAAATATCCTTTTATTAATAAATACAATAATAAACACAATAATCTTGTTTGATAGTCTTGTCGTTGAACACAAAATATTCCGTGTATTCGAATAGATTCTTTATGTGTTTTGACTTATGGTAATATATATTACAAACATGATGAATATGTAACAGTGGCAATATTTTAGCACATGCGGGTCGCCCAAGCTTCCGGCATGACACAAAATTATTAAGTGATTCAACCCGCTAACCTATTATTTTTAAGTTATTAAAATTCAAACGATTACCATGTTTTTATGAATTTTTATGGCTGCTCGTGATGTTACATTTTGAATGCTTTTAGAACACGAAATAAAAAATCAAGGAAAAAGAAGAAACGGAAATATAAATGTATTTAATAATAACAGACCAACTAGCAACCCACTTCGATTCGATAAGCGCAATATTTAATTAATGGTGTTGGTGATAAACTCAATACTACAGTACCTAACAATATTTATCTCTACGAAAGCGAAAACAATCCGTTTAATTTGGACACACGATAAACTTGTTTATAATAAGATGCCGCGGTCTATTTCCTGAAAACAAGAGAGTGATCTCATAACTGGGCAAATATAATAAGCAAGTATTAATTTATAATAATAACGCTTAATATATTCAAACAGAGCTACGAATCATATGCTCAATGACTTCCTTTCCTTATTACACAAAGTAATCATTTTAATACAACATTATACTAATTGCATAATTGGACTTGGTATTGGATACAGACTGACTCAATGCGAATAAGCAATACCAGTTTGGATTTATTTCTAACAGGCGCAAACCCGGTCCATCGAAGTCAGTCGGACGTTTATAAGTGGTATAGAAATGCCGATCTTATGTAATATCCCGCTAGTCGACTATTTGGTTGTCGAAAAAAAAAACAAAACAAAAATGGCTGTTCTCATTGTTTCCGTCCACACGGGCGCGATTTATGTGGCAGTTTAAATGACCAGGCCTACTTCCAGATTGTACCTAAAAACATAACTTGGCAAATGCGCGCTTTGTTCTCGTCCCAACTCTGCGGGCGACAGCTTTTTTCTTAGACCCTTTTGTTTTTAAATTATGACCGAATCTGTAACGAACGAAAGAACTTTTGATGATTGACTGCCTCCTATATGACTTTAAGATAAATCTGTTTTGATACTTTGATACTCTAGTGTATCGACAATTTGAAAAATAAAATTTAAGACACCGTTTTCTGTAAGTCTAAGTTAATAAAGTTATTTTCTTTTAGCATTCGATTCAAGAGAATGGCAAAAGGTTTTACTGTTCACGTTTATAGGCCAGCATCCCTTGGTCGTAAAGCAGCGCTCGCGCAGGCACGCCGGAGCGCGGTCGCGTGATCAAACCGGTTGTGGGGGTAACATTGTTCATTATTCAAATTAGTGCGTGCTGTTATAATTCGAGGCGAGTCGTTCCAACCGCGATTAGGTGCTCGAAGCGGCCAGGATCCGCTGTTTTAAACACTGTCTTCGAGCTTTTGTAGCAGAATTTTGATTTAAAGTAGCAACATTCCTTAAGAAATTTGCATTTTATTAGTAGATAGCAGTCGCCATTTTGGTTAAGTATATAAAGATAATTTAATTGCTTTGTTTATTTACGTTTCGTTATGATAGCTTCTACAAAACTTGTTTATCGACCGGTTGTCACAAAATTAAAACAAAGACCCAGAACTTTCCGTAACGAGCGATAACTTACGATAAACGTTGCAATGATCGCGTCATACGAGTACCAATACTTCCTAGTTGTAAACTGTCAGTAGAAGGAGGGTATTATAATAAATGGCATGTGTATATCGCCGGCGACACTACGTCGGTTGTGAGGCAGAACCGGTCCTAAACTTCCTCGTGAGCGATCAGCGTTATTGGAACTATTAGCGAGTCGACCAGCAGACGCGTTTATGTCTGCTTATTGCTAAAAGATCGTTACTTTCGACGCAATTGATTTGAGACTGTACTTATTCCTTTTCAAGAAACGTTTTTTTAAATTCATAATTTTATAACGTTATAACTAATTTTTTATTCAGTTCGTTTTGGAAAAGACTACTACTACTTTTAATAGATATCGCTTATTTAAACATAAACACTAAATACTCAAGTCTAATCCAATCCTAACCGTCATTTTAAAAACATATTAACCTAAGTATATCAGCATGACTATATTTAAAATATTATCCAAATGCTCGCATGGCCCTAAAATACGTCCTTGAGGAACTCGACCTTTTATTGGCTCTTCATACTTTTTAGGCTTAGTAAAAACTATATTAATTTACGAATTTAATGGCAGCATGAACTCACCCTATACTCATATAATCCAACAGATTTTCATCCAGTAAATAAGTAAGGTAGTTCTGTGCATGATCTATGCAAATGCTTACCGTAGCTCGTCACTAGTGTCTGCTACATGTGACCTGCATCGCGCAAATCTCATTCATTATACAGAAACGCCTTTAATTGTATCCATTATAATGGAAAAATACAATGTGGGTTTCTGTCTAGTACTGATGTTAGTCTACTTGTATTTTTTATGCATTTGCCTGTTATTAAGTGACTCAAAGAGACCATAGTGCATGCTTGTTATGATAATGAAAAGTGCGATACACAATACGTTTAGTTTCCTTAATAAATAATGTGCATTTTTCCTCGCAACTATCTAATTATAACTACGTAGTATGTAAATATAGGTACAGAAACAAAACTAGTAAACAAGAACTGAGCCTTTACCCAGCAGTGGGATGTCAAATGATCCTTCTGAAATACCTTTAAGGTTATGTTTGAGGTTATTTTAAACAAATTACTCCCTTCTATCTTGGTCTTTTGGGGCCTTAAAATCTTGCCAAATCAATTCACAATTTTGACTTTCTTTTTTTAAATGAAGCCTACGATACATTAAACTGTATATTTTTATTCATTTATCATGTATATTTTTAATTATCTTGATGTTGTTACGAGCGCGTCATAATTATAACGATCATTAAATTCTCATTACTAGATCATTCAATAAACTGCAGAGAGCTATTAACATGATAATAAGTTATTATCAAAGATAAAATAGAATTTTCCTTTGTTCATTTAATCACGTCACGAAAGGAAATTAAGGGTCATATATGAATTTAACACTATTTTGCAAGTTAAGCCGTTTGTCCAGACTGTCTGACCACCAATCTTACCATGGGATACTGTGTTACCCAGTAAAATGAGTTGTGGAGGTCAGATAGGCAGTCACTCCATGTAAAATATATTCAGCTGAATCCAGTGAGAGTGGAAGCTGACCCCAACGTAGCTTGAGAAAAGGCTACGCAGAAGAAGATAAGGATTTTACACTACTTACAAAAAATACTATAATATTATCGTAAATAAGTATATCCTTATAGAATACCTAACTATATAAGATCAACAAAGAAGTTATATAAATGTGGATCACGACAACATAGAGATGGACGTTAGAAATACAAGAAATATTTTAATGTGGCTCCTGGGTGGGTGAAAAATATTATTGATACAAATTACATCTATCTTTTTCTTAGCGTGTCAATCAATGACATATATATACATTTATAAGTCTGCACCTTAACAATTTTAAGGCTTACTACATCCATATAATCAAAACACCTTTTGTCACATTTTACGGTTCACGTTAATGATACAAGAGTGCTCCTTTAATAGGCGCAAACTAATATAGTATGCGGTAGGTTATTTAATATTTTGTATCTAACTATCCAATTAGTATTTATTTAGGAACTGTTTCTATATAACATCGGCTAATTATATCCTTGCTGTTAATATTTAATTAAAAATAGGTTAACGATACCTTAATCAATTGTTTGTGCTACGGCTGTAGAGGAAAACCGCTAATATGAATAATGTGTGCCCAGTAAAAATAGTTCCTGACTACAATGGTAAATATTATTCATTACTAGCTGACCGCCCCGGCTGCGCAACAGGTATGAGATTTCGAAACATTTAAATCTATATATATTTTTTTAAAACTTTCAAATAAGAAACATATCAATAAAATAATAGGCATGTTTCCTAATTTTTTTTTAATGTCCGCCTGGTAGATTAATGAATGTTATTGGACACGTATTTTTTCTTTTTTCCTGCAAACAAAAAATGATCAAAATACAGAAAAGGGAAATTACGCGTGACGTCACTCCTCGCTACAATTTTTACCAAGGCGTGGCGTCATAAGCTCCCACTCCGAAACTTTAAAGCGCTGTATCTTTGTAATTTTTTATTGTTTTGGTAAAAGAAAAAATACGTGTCTAATATTTTTTTATTATCTAACTGACGGACTAAATAGATTTTAACTTTTCATACCCAGGAAACATCCCTATTATCCGATTTGGTGCAGTCGTTTGGAAGTATTGGCGTCACCAGCAAAATCGAGATACATCCATACTATTATTTATAACTATTAAATGCGAAAGTAACTCTGTCTTTCTGGGTATCTGTTTGTTAAGCTTTCACGGCTAAACCGTTGAACCGATTTGGATTAAAATTTGTATGGGGTAAGCTTGGATCCTAAGATGAGAGAGATCCATGCGGGCGGAGCCGCAGTCAACAGCTAGTTTTTAATTATATAGATTTACGGTTTGTTCTAACGTGTTGGATTATTCAGGGTCAAAGTTTGCGTCTTCAATATAATATCCATGGTTGTGTAATCTTTCAATAGACGATTTAAAAAGATAAGAAGAAAATACACCTAATATTTACATATAGTTCATTACCCTTATCACGCACGTTGTGGCTTATGATTAGGTTTACGAAAATTTTATATTTATGAAGCAATCCATATTTAGTAATCTAATTTCTGATAGTTATGCATGTCATCAAAGATGGCTGATAAGGCTAAGTACTAACGATAATATAATACTTGTCTTTTTTAGATTTCAACCGTAGAAAACCAAAAGGCCAATTTAATAAGGTTTTATATATTTATATAATAAAGGTAGATCGAAACTTGACAAACGTTATTTCGATTTTCCAATCCGCATTTAGGCCGCTCGATAGGCTTTTAAAATAAGGTAATCTTAATAAGTCGTAACAATAATTTTACATACTTTTACCTTATTATATTAGCATTTCATACGATTCGTTTCCTATCACGGTAACTTGTTTTGTTTTCGCATAAGGAAAAACAAGATAACACAGCAAACCAGAAAATAAATGTTTTCAAGAGTGCTGTGCCTCGGTTGTGACTTGTGCGTATACAGAACGGGTCGTTAATGGCACTGTTTTGTTTTATTGGAGTCTTCGTTATAATTTGCCAGGTGTTCAGCCCTTCACCGTGGGTCTAGCCTATCGGGTAAACCGCTTCGACAAGATTAATTATCGACAATTCTGTAAGAAAATACTTATTTTATTCAATAAAGGTTTTTATATTAATGTAACCACAGAACTTAAATGAATGTCGAATTTGTAAAACATAATGTTGTAGTTACTATAAATGATACGTCAGAAATACTACATGGATTCAATAAAATTTACAAAATATAAATCAATCGATTACTTTCGGGTCGGTCCAGCAAAATCAATCTATTATTTTTTTTAAGCCACGAATATACCTTCAGTAAAGACTTGTTATACCATTTATTTTAACTGACCAGTCTTAGTTACCGATATTATGTTAGTTACACCACAAAATAATAACAGACTGCCACAGAGCAGCAATTGGCAGGACGCCAACATAGATCTACTGCCGGTGACCCTTTAATTCGAATATAAACAAAATTAGACTGTGTGCTTAGTATGCTGTGTGTGAATCCTATAGCACCATAGCTTCCGTTCGCTAATATTGCCATACAACAGACCGCGAAAATTAATGGTAGGTACTTCGGTTACACGTAGAATCTTGAGAAGGCTTGAAGATGTTATGAATTACTTTAAATCTAGTGTTCGTATTTTATAGTCTTTCCAGTTCCGAAATTGTAATAAATCATAGGATTAAATAATACGTGAATACTTTTTGAAATATTGTTGGATAATAACCCGTGATTGCTCAGCTTTGCAGGTTTTATGGGCGAGGTTTAGAAGTAAACGAATTGAACTTATAAACACACGTATTGTAGTCTTGCTAATGGTCGCATGATGCTTGCTAAACGAAGTACATATTAATTATTTATGATACCCATTCATAAAGATGTAAAGTCAGAGATAGTATTTACTTTATTGGAAATAAATATAAATAAAGAATATTCACTAATATCAAATATGTTATTCAACACACGCACATTTAATGAGGAAATTACACAGACTTGTTGTAATTCTATTTGGTAATTGACATTTGATGACGAAAACTATTACATTTAATCATCATTATTCTCACATCAAAGTAATATTGCGTATTTAAAGACCATGAAACGTAATAAGTTGAACGCCAAAAATATTTGGTCATGCCTTTAATCTATACCCACGTATTATATTGTTTTTGTTCCCTTATCTAACAGCAAACGGTTTGATTATAAATGTTGACTAAGCTGGTCTGTGACGAAACGATTACGATTGCTCGCATGGGACTAATTGCAGCGGATCACGTAAACTTGGTGTTTTTTCGCACACGCCGAGTGTCGTGCGTGCAGTCGATGCACGATTTCATACACAAATATAGTACAAACTTGCGGCCATGTTGTAATTTTGTTATTACACAATGGTAATAATGACGTGAGCGATAATGCAATATTCGAACTATTCACAAATTAGGTTTCCGAATACTGCGTCCTTGTGTTTGAAGACAATGGTATTGTTTAAGCCATTTCCTTTTAATACGGAAGTTAAAACTTTATCTTTTCTTCCTTTTTGTAGCGAAATGTGTAAGTAGCCTACTTAAATTATCTTCGTTATGGCTTCGTCGGTTCATAATATCAAAAGTCATTAGTTCAGTGTGCTACTGCTGAAAATAACCGCAGTAAAATACTGTGGATAACTGGATGTATGGGCACTATAATAGTATAATATACTATGCCCAGACGCGGAACGTAAATGTTGCATAAGTAACTTATACTGAGTTGTTGTCCCAAGTCATAATTTTAGCAAAACCCTCAACAGACTATATGGTTACGTAGTACCGTGGACCGTGGTTTTGGTAGCAACGAATAACGAAACTCAACCAAAGTGCTTTGTGATAAAGATTCTGTCAATGATAAATATTACCACTGCTGTGCGGTTTACTGTACAACAGCAGGAAACAGAGAACTACGCTTCCTGATCTACCAAATACGTACACAAGTCCTATTGAAAGTATCGGGCGGCCTCAGTCGGCCTTTCATCTTTTTTATTATTAATCCATTATGAATGTGTACGAGCTTCGAGAACCCGGCAGTAATCAGGAGGTCACCAGCATCGTCTCGAGGTAATCGTTTAGCTGCCCTTTAGAAACCGCCGGCATAAACATACGCACCATAAGGAAATTAGGTACTATAGGGTTGACTACTTATAAAAAACTTAAGTTCTTTACTGTGGGTTAAAAAACCAAAGAGTTCAATATAATCAATATAAATACCTCTATTCTTGCAACCAGTCTATAATACCAGCCTATAAATGTCCCACTTTTGGGCACAGGCCTCTTCTCATATAGAGAAGGAACGAGCATTGATCACCACGCTTGCTCAGTGCGGGTTGGCGATTTCAGATTCAAATTTTTGGAATCCAGGTTTCCTCACGATGTTTCCCTTCACCGATTGTCAATGATGTCTTAGAATAATTAAGAAAGTACATATAACTTTGACAAAGTCACATTGGTACTTGCCTATAGTGGGTTCGAACCTACAACCTTGTGCACACAAATCCGTTCATTGAACCACTAGGCCACCACGACATTGCATGGGAAAAATATCTTAAATATAAACCACAATGATGCTGTAATTTATAAACCAGCGAATTCAAACATATATTTTTCCAAGAATTAACAATTATTTTAAGAAATAATTGCTTTATTCGTGGAACATATTAGTTATCTTAAAGTATTTCCGGCGTAGGTATCTAATTATATATTCATTGATAAATTAATATGCCTAAAGTTTCTACGCACTTATTTTTTATTCATTTCTATCTCTAAAAATAAATCTCCTGTAATCAATTTTTAAGGATTTGATACCTGAACACTTAACAGCCCTGAAACGCGTTTTTCGCAGACGCACATGAACGTGAACGAGAATCAGCTATGAAATGTGATGTTGTGATGTGAATGTTTTCTCGTGTCTAATGAATGATTGAAGTGATATCATAGACGTTATTAGTGGTAGGAAGTGTGCACGTTTAAACCAGCACGCACTGCCCCACGTGGCTCTCAACGAGAACTTATCATTCTATATAATCGCGAATAATATAGGAACTTTTTAATTGAAATTTATCATGTTTTCCACCGAAGTGCCATTATTCTTTATGTACGTTATCGTTCGATGCCGCTAATCATCATGATTATGTTATTATCAACCAAAAACATTAATTCTAAACAAAGTACAACTCAAATACTGCAATAAAAGGTCATCACAGAACATTCTCAATAAATAAAACGATGTGTCTAATCCCACAAGTTGTATTATACGCACAGAATAAGGTTTTTGCAAATCCATCTAGTAATTCTTCACTCTTAACTCTCTTTAGTCGCATTACACGTCACTTCTAGGAATAAGGTAACGCTACGTATTAAGGCTACGCTTTAAACCAGTTTTTTGTAAAGTTTCTAACGTATTATGTCCTGAGTAGGTAATTGAATTCAATAATGTTCAATTACACTCGAGACTTACCAAGTCTTTCTAGATATTTACCCATTGTTGCGCTTAACTACACCGCGGATCTATGTTTTTTAACAGTCTCGCAATACAACATAACTTCTGTGCGTTCATGTATTTAAGTTCGTTGGAATAAAAACGAACAATTCCTGATTTTTTCTTAGAACACACATCGTACCAACCAAGCCTCTGATTAGATCTAGTAAACGAGTGCTCATGTGTTGCCGGAAAACATCAGCGAAAAGTAACATAATCAAGTCGACGTGTTCCGGCTCGTATGTAGCGACTATCTGCCCAAATTTGGCAACCAGCCCTGCTTCTTGGATTGTTATCAAATGGGCTATACTTTGTCTTATCACAAAAAAAAACGTATTTGTTTAGTGGATGGCTTGTCTGAACGCAAAATACAACACAATAGGTTGGAGATAGAAATCTAAATGCAGATAGCATATCAGTTGCAGTTAGACACACTTATTAAAAATAAGATTTAGGTACTTACTGAAAAATGACACTGTCCAAATTATTTGATGAAAATTTAATGATCTAATTAGTACCTAAAATGAAAAAGGATTTAGACAATAAAATAATAAGAATCTAACTTTATTTTTTAGCCGTTTGTGTAGCACTGTTTGTGTAGGCCTTCCTTCCACTTTTTAACTGCATTCTCTTGAGCTGTTTCCTTGTTCATTTATAAATGAGAAACCAACCTATCCCGCCGTCTGATGATAAGTAATCACATTTACATACTGTGGAAAATGAATAATTTTGTAAGCAGAATGCACGTTAACAATGCGTTTAATTTTATTACGCTATTCATTATGTTAGGTTACATAAGTATGTATACCATAATTATTATCGGGTATCGCTCTGAATTGCAGACTGCAATGCTTTAGGGTGATAAGCGATGTCCCGCCCGCATATTATTTCACACAGCGGTGTTGAAAACATTACATTGTTAGCTAGTGTTACAACCGTTTCAAGTTAAAAGAATTACACACTGAAATGGATAATAAAATTAATAAACGTTGATTAACAGATGTCTAATTATAACAAAAACCGTGTACATTTAGAAAGTTCATGTGTAAGAATAGAAAATATTGAAATAATAGAATAAATAAATAAAATATTGAATTGATAAATAATAGAACCTACAATTTATACTAAATCGCAAAAACAATTTGTTAACCAATTCTTTGAAAAATAATGTTTATCGTACATAATAAATTTATGATGACTGGAATAATTATCATTAAAATATACATAAGTATATAGTTTTCGACGCATTAAACGTAAAGTTAAATAACCTTAAAATAAAAACAATAGTAGAGTATTGAACATAATTTGATTAGATACTTAAGTAAACACTAGAGATATAATATAATTAGATTTATAAATATTTTTTCTGAAAATTTTTTTTTTTTTTATTGAAAGCTTTCTTGCAGATCTTTACAATCTACTGTAACCGTGACGTCACAATTTCTAAAAATTCTTCGATTAATTGGTAAGTTCCTAGCTAAGGTTTAATATGATATTAAAGCTAATATTAGCTAGGAACACATAGGCTATGGTCTAGTGGCGAAATACTGAAACGTCGATCCGATTTAAGTCGCCGTTAAGTCTAATGCTGTCTCTTTCACTTTAAGGAGTAAAGTAGCGACAGATAGAAATTAAAGAACGTTTTAAAGTTAAATTGCGTTTCAGTTTTCGGGGGTTAGTGTATAAAACGCACAATTGATTAAGTTTTAATTGTGTCTATAAGGTCTAATACTTAGTTATACCTAGATATAACATAAAAATACTTATGTATTTAAAGACTAAGTAAAAGAATCGTAGCACATGTTTAAAATATTCGAACAAAATCATTAAATGTTAATATAATAGAAAATTAAAGAAGATTACACAAACAAAAATGTTACGTCTCATTAATAATCAATATTACATGCATTAACTGATCATTTCTGAGCAGTTGGTTAAGTTTTTAAAGTAAAGACAGCAGAACAATCAACTATCACCATCTGTTAGCCAACCTTGGTGATCATGGTTTTTATTCTCACAGACAATTTATTGTAATGTAGTATAAGTAAGCAGACAGCACATAGTCAGTGGTTTAAGGGCATTAAAATAATTATGTTAAAAAAGTACATAATTTAAAAGCCAAATCTGTAGCGTAAACGAAGAAGGCAGTAAGTAATGACGATAGTATCTCGGTTACGAATAGGTTAAAGTTACCTTATCGCTTCCCGTTTGTTTCGTAATATAGATTTTATGTCGATATCCGCAGGAAGGGCACCTCTACCACTTTCGTTACTAACATTATGCGATCGCTATCTGCATGCTACGCGTTGTTTATTGGCAATACCTCCCTCAATTGAGCGTTGCTTTCGCAGTGTCGACAATTTTCGCGATGACGCCACACTGACAACAGTTACCATATTTCAATCGTTACATTTGTGACACTGACAATATACCTACCTACCTAAGATTGCCAAACCGAATTGCAAAAACAAAGACATTATTGAACAATTTATTAGATTTGTTTCTAGTAAATAAAACCTATCCTTACTAAAGTAACATTTCAGCAATAGTTTGATGGAAAAATAACGACTCCCTTTTAATTATTAATTATAAACGTTTACGAATCCAGAACTATCACTTGGCTACGCTCCCTTAAGTAAAAAAAATTTGGTACGCAGGTGGACAATATAAAATACATATAAAATGTATGAAGCATTTCAGGTAATCAATGAATAGCAATGTCACCTTTTGTTCTTTATCGCAACACCCACACAATTTATGTTGTAATTATCGGCCAGAATGAACTTAAAAATAAATATTTTAAACTCATTGATAATTTTATGTACAGTTATAATGTTTTGGTATGTACCTACCAACAATCATAATTTAGAGAGTCGTAAAACCAAAGGTTTTTATCAAGGTTATACCAATTTTGTATTTAATTTCAGTGTTAAACCAATTTAAAGACTTTTGTTAATAAGTAGAACTAATTACATACTATTGATTGCTAATAAAAAGTACATAAATATACCATGGTAATGTAACCTCGAGGTACTTATTCGAAATATCGTATGATAAAGTAACTTTAAAAAGAATATTAGTCGGATTATTTACAGAACTTTATATTTCAGTATAAATTTGTACACATAACTATTTTTTTTATTTATCAAGGAATCACATAAAATTACATTGATCATAACCAGATTAATCTGCATAATAACCAGGCAATATTTTCTAATTTTTTATTAAAGCTACTATGCTCTTTGAAAGAGGATTTATGTTGTGTGTATTCTTCTTTATACTGAGAATGTTACTTAGTTAGTAGTACCTACGTAAGGGTAAGCTCAACGTTAGATGAATTCTTTTATTACTACACCCTAAATAATAATAATTAAGTACTATTTAAAGGTTCGCATTGTTTAAAATAACATTTTAACCATCTATTGTTTAAAAAGTTTATGTATAATGAATACGAAAGTTGCTTTTAGGTCAAAGGAAATGGTATTGTTAAATACGGGTCCCTTTTTAAGATACATTTGTAACTTTTATTATTTAAGGAAGTTTTTTTAGGGTCGTTTCTATAGTGTTTACCAAATAGTTTTTTCTTTATTTTAGCACTGGTATGTTTGTTGTTATTATTAGGTATCAAAAAGTTGCATCCAGCTGAGCTAGAACTTAACGCATGCGTTGGTACCTAAATGTACCTACATAATTAATGTAGGTGTCATTAAATTCTTGTTATTATTGTAAAAAAAAAAATATTAAGCTTAAAACGTTAGAAATGAGCTCTATTCCGTATTGTGAGATGAAAAATATCTAAACAAAACATTGTTTTAACTATTCAGTCGAGTGTGTGAGTAGCCTAGTTCATTATATGTGCATGTGTTACGTAGACTGCGCGTTAATTTACATCTTGACATTTCATAGAATTAGTGATTACAGATAATAACATGCTGTCTGTTCAATTCTAAATAAAATTAGGAGACTGTGGCATTGATTAATTCCAAGGTTCAATAGCAAATAATATGGAATGCTGATTCATTAATTATGTATATAGGTAGGTATTTAAGCTTTGTCAACACTGCTATCACAGGTTAGCGCTGTTTGCACACAATGTGTTGTATTACCAAGCGCCATAAGTTTAGGAGTAAGCACTACGTGACCGATACTTGACACTGACCCATAATATCAAGTCAGGCGTACAACAAGCATATCTGCGCTTTGGGTTCCGTGGGTTTATTTTTTCTTCATGCTGAATCAATTTAACTTTGACTCTTCTACTTTAGATAGTGACAGTTCGTTCTACGTTTGAAAATCAACGACAACATAGTGTGAGCTCAAGCTTTTTTTTAAATATTTTTTACAATTCATAGGAACTCGATGCCAATTATTTTTTAACTAGGATACTATAATAGAGAATTACATGGCTCCAATAATACGAAACGAGAAGGAAAATTTATTAAGAATAACAAGAATAATTAATATATATTTAGTTACTTTTGTGTTTTTAAATACATATTTTTTTTAAGTACTTATTTGTGTTTCTGTATACTGATCTTCGATGTGACATGTATGTTGTTCAGTATAGAGACCCCTAAACATATTGCAGTTTATATTTCAGCTCGCATTTCAAAATGTTTCCCATGAGAGACTGTCAGCCTTCAGCTAGCAACTTTATGTTTTAAATTAATACTATTTTTTTATGTTTCGTCTCGTCTGCCACTTTGTAGGGCGTCCGTTTCTTTCCGTAACATGAATTTATTATTGTTTACGAGAGAACACATTAATTAAATTCTTACAGGAAGTTAGATTGCGGGTCACGTAATAATGAAGCAGATTATTAATAAAGCGAGTTTGGTGTATATGTATTGTTATTTTGTCGGCATATACTTGTTTCCTGTGATAAGCTCTAGTTACTTTATTAACTAATTATAATAAGTATAACGGTTTCCTTTTTAGTTTACAACTTATTAATGAAGACGGAGCTTTAACAAGAATTTCCGCCGTTGGGTTTGAATGGGCATTCCCTGTCTATTCCTATGGGTATAACAGGCCATAGACCATAACATATCTACGTTAGGACAATGGACAATTACACCCACCCTTTGCCGATAACGTCGCGAAGACGACAGTAGCTTTACATTGAACTGAAAATATCATATTTACCTTTAATGCAGTTTATTTTTGTCAATACTGATACTATCAGAACTCTTGTGCAGTACTAGGTACTTTTTATTGAGGTTAAGTACTCAGTTACAATGTACTCAATGAAAAACCTTAGTTGATTAACTTATTTCTTGTGTACTGTTTAAAATATACATATTATCTAAAAAGTAAAAAAAAAATACCTAAGTAAGCACGTGTAAAAAGTATAATATCGTGATTAAAATTATTTAATATACCTAAGTAGGTATGTATAGATACAAACCCTCAACAATGTAAGCTCAGGGCTTGATTCCGATTCCGTGAGCTTGGTGTGTGCGATATAGCGTATAACACTAAAACCGTCAAACGGGTTTCCAACGAACGAATGCTATTATAAAAAGTTGTTCCAGAGACGCGGACTCGGGACGGTAAAGGGTTAACTATGTTGATGAGAATTAGCGAACATAAAACAAAAAATAAATAATAATGGAATAAGACGTTAATCTATGTTCATACCAAATAATAATAAGTACTCCAGTTATCCAGTACCTAAGTATATACCTATCTATTTTATTTTTTTTATATGTTTTAATTATCAAAATCGAATAAGTAAGATTATTATATTATTATTATGTACACTAATATCAGCTAATATCTACGCCTCTTGTGTATGTTTTATGTACTTAACTTGTATATTCTAACTTGACTGAAAACAACAGTGAAAAAAGTGAAGTTTATGATGTGTAAACAAGAAAATGTTCGCTCATGACTTTACTATGGTCGCTACTTGCTTAGGTGACTGGCAGACATCTCGATTGGTTAAACCAGCTCTAAAATTGCAACTTTTTGTGTAGACCTTCAACCACTCATATTTACTAGGCGACGAGTTTAAACTTCCTTGCTGAAATGTAAAACTATCATAAATTGGCATAATACAATTTTTTTAATCCGCTATAGTGTGGGTACATAGGTACTTCCTATAAAACGTTTAATTAGCTCGATACTTTTCACTTAAAAAACTAATTTGAAGACACCTTAGTTTCTTATAAACTAAACCTGCTAAGTGAATAATATGAAAAGCTTAGATTGATGTAAGATGATAGTATGAAATCACCGGAAATCAACTAGGTACCTACCATGGAACTACCTACGAAAAAGTTAAATCATAATATTATTGTTTGTATATTTGCCAATTAATGGTAAAATTAGATAAACTACCAAAAATGCCTGACAAAGTTTTTGTTATAGTTGTGGCGACTGCGAGCGGGCGGAGCCGGGGGAAGCAACAACAGAACAAAACAAACAGCCGCAAACAGCCGAATATTGCCGAACCCACCCGAATGGAAAACGAATCTCGCTCCAAAACGTGATCGTGCTGTTTGATTTGAAAACAAAATCCACCCGCCCGCTGCCGGCGTTTCATGGGCGAAGGCGAACTACAACAGCAAACAGCTCGGCTCGCTCAGTGCGCAAGCAAGCGTGATACGGAATGTACGTGTGGTGCGTCTTGCGCGGACGTTAACTCTGCGATTTATTTTTTTATCTTGCGATTTATACGGCCAGAATAAAAAAGTTTTGGAGTATACAGTCGATAACTAAAAAGAGTTTTTAATATTAAAGTTCACTTCGAGACAGTTCGCGCAGAATTTGACCAATATTTGTGAATTTCCGTATAGACGCGAAAAAAGTGAAGGAGACATTTCGAAACAAAGGACTGTTTTGTACATTTTCGCAACGATTGCGAAATTGTGTTCAAAAATACTGATCTGGCTCAATCGTGGAGGGTGGAATAAAAAAAATACTACCCCTTGGCCAACTAGTTCGGACACAATCTGTGGTCACCGAACGACAAAACAAAAACGCAACGATTTTACTAGAATAACACAAGGACTATATTTACAAAGATTTTCATAAAATTCTCGTTAAAAGTATCGTGAACTTTTCATCGGCTAACCTAAAAATTACAGTGAGTTCGACGACCTTACAAATTCGTGCTTCAGTGGATCAGTCAGTTTGCAGATTTTTGATACGAGATAATTATTTAAGCACTATACCTGGATTAAGTGCCGATTTGGTTTTGCATGATGTCTACTGCCATAATGCATCAGTCTGCGCTGTACGACTTTGGTGATCTGTTCTTGAAGGTATGTAAGATTTATTTATTTCTAACTATTAGGTACTTACTGTATTTTACAATAGATCTAAGATGGAAAAAGCCCTTTTTATTGCAAGCTAGATTGTTTGTTGTATTGTTTTCAATTTTACGCGTAGTTTGGTTTTATTATTACCTTTTTATGTACGTAGGTAGGTATTATTTTACGTCTTACCTACCTACCTCAACTCATAATTGAGTCCCTTCAACAGTTATTCAATATCCGCGAATTAATTTGGACTTATCATTCCTTGAGGCTATAGGTAATTAGGTAACAATATTTTAAAAATAAGATGGTAGGTAAATGCTTTTTTTAAAAACCATCAAAACTAGCCGCTTTTTAATGGGTAATTGGACGTAATGGGCTAAATTCAATTTTATAATCATGTGTTATTATTATGTTCGTATAGCCAGCCGTATTTGTATTGTACTTTTGCTTTTAGTCGCTTATCTGTCAAAATTAATTACTATCGTATCGTGGCCACAGACATTATCGGTAATTTTATAGTACCAATTCACTGTTGCTAGAGATATAACGTATCAATTCGTAAGCACTTATTTTTTTTAAGAAATCAAACAAGATGTTTAGATTTTTAAATCCCAATACGTAGGTATTAACTAACCAAACAGATGACCTATTATTAGGTATTATATAAACTAATAACCTTAATAAAAATGGCTACCTGCTACCAGCTTATAATAATTAAAATTAAGAAAATGTTTTTACGTTTTTGTTTCTACTACTTGATCATATCTACGTTAAAACCCTTAAACCCCCAATTCAATTAAATCAAAGTGTAATAAAGTGCCTGCATCACACGTAACTTTTTTAATTTGTGCATAAGATGGTACAGTAATGTACCTAGACCTACCTATGCTAGATTTTTACCACTACCCGAAAAATTTGGGATTAAGGTAGCTGTATGTATTTTGTTAAAGTACCGCCCGCATGTGATTTTATATTATTACATAATTATAAAAACCATACCAAAGTAAATAAATAGTTTATGTGTATCTACCTATCGAGGCAACGTTAAACTTACGTCAAAATAACATTTTTTTTTGCCTAAATCTACAGGACTAAAACCAGATATCTACCTCGTTAACAAACATTTTTTTTAGTAGTTTTTAATTATGTACGAAACTCGCAATCCTTATTTAGAGTCTGTCAAAAAGATTTAAAAAAATCGATATACCTAAGTACTTACACTTGTGTAATTACAAGGAGGAATTTTATTTTAAAACAAAGTTTCTATTACACTTCTGGGTAGATATCACAAGAACGTTCAATTTCCCACCTAAGTCAATGTTCTAGCCAACATAATTACACGATACGGAAAATAAGTAAAACCAGTTGCTGTGACTTGCGTGCACCCGCAAGATGTTGCTAGTAAAGCTGCAAGACGAGGGCTTATTCTGCAAAGATAAAATGTTCATAACCAACTCAGTGTTTAAAACAATAATACATAAGAATTAACGGTTTAGGTACGTAATATTTTAAACGTCTGTGTAAATGTTTTATGGGAATAACATTATTTTTTCTGCTGTTACATTTTACATTTAGATGATTGGTACTATAATTTATACATAGAGTGCTAGAACTTCAATCCAATTAGGTCCTACGCGAGATTTTTTGCTACTTTAATAGACTTCTTACAGAATAAGTCTTCCATGTTTTACGGCAATATCAACCCAAGTAACACGACTAGGCTGAGCTCGAAGCGGACAGTAGGAAAGTAAAAGTAACTAATATAAGGTTACGTTTGATTACCGCACCGGTAGTTATTAGTTTAACTGTAGGTAGGCATTATTCATAATCATTTAACTATACCAAACACCTTATTTTAAAATTTTGTGCGTTTTACTTAATACAATTAAACAAATTCGTATGAAAACGTTTTGGCATTATTACCTAGTACCTAACTATATCTTACTTGCTAGACCTACCTTTTAAAAAGACATAATTATGGTAGATACGACGACACTCGATTTTCGTATTTAAATCTGTAAATGTCAATTAATTCATTGTTATGGGATTTTGGTGCGTAAAGTCTACAAATGTAAATCAACATTGCTTCTATTGCAATGATTAGGTAGGTTAACCAATGCTAACCTGTCAAATTTATTATATATATATTTTAATATCTGTATATCAGGATTCAAACTGGTTTGCGTCTTACTGGTGTTGTATTGGTCTACCAAGAATTTTATTTTAATAGTCATGCTTATCTGGTATGTTTAAATAAATGCTTGATCCTTTTCAAATCTCGGCAGGGGTGAGTTAAACACAAGGCTAAGTGGTAGGGTACAGTCGTGGATCCCTTGAAATATAATTTAATGCCACCTCTATAGAGATCAAAATCGTATGTTAAGAGCAGTTTACAACGCTTTTCGTAATAACAAAGAAAAACCGGTCCTATTAGTTAGTCTTCATGGTCATAAACGCTTTGGCTCTCCTAAAAGCTACCTGCTCAGAGTTTTTGTGTTCTTTTACTTTGCGTAAAAGACACTTGTTGCTCAGGGGTATTATGTTTTCCGTTGGCTTGTATATAAAGACCACGTGGAAAGGGGTCTGTTATTATGTTATACGTATATGTAGGTAAGGTTTAGTTTTAATAACACGATTTCGAGTTCTGAACCAATTTTATGGAATTCATTTTAACAGTTGGCTAGTTTTTTTTAGGAGCCGCTTTAAAAATTGCTAATTATCATGTTTTAATGTAATATTCACATTCGAATACGAAAATTTATTATGATATGATTTTAAAATATCTGAATAAATAAAATCGTGAAAATCCAACCTTAATGTTCTTGTGTACAGCTGATTTTGCTTAGGTATTCCAAAATGAACTGAATTAGGTTATTTTGAGCGTCAATTACTCGAGTGCAATAATAAAATCTAAGGTATAGAATTGCAGTGGGAATTTTTAAAAGGTGCATCGTGTTACTTTTTTTATGTGCTTAAATTTAAGATTCAACCGAAAAAAAATCTTTTTAAACCGTTGAATACACCTACAACCTTCTACCTGCCATCTATTTACAAATACAACCGCTGCTTTTTTTTTGTCCTCTTTTGAGCTCCAGATAAAGAGCCTTTTGTTCCATGTCTCCCCTTTGTCCCAAAATCTACTGGTGGTAGAGCTCGATTTTTTTTTTATTTTGAGTTTCTTTTTTTGCTGAATAATTGGCCTGCAACTGGCAAAAAGTTATTCAATGTTTTATTAATAACTAAGTAGGTAATAAAAGTTAAGAAAATAACTACCTAGGTAGGCAGATCTACCTAGTTCCAGTAGTCAATTCTCTATATCGACCTATCTTGTCGTTGAAACATGCAAATCCCTTAAGCTAGACGTAACTTCCATGAGAGTCGAACAAAACATAGGTAACATGAGGTTGAAGACTCATACAAAACGCATATACGACAGAGTACGTAGTAATTCAGAACCTAAGTACCTATCTATGATTATTAAAGTTTTGGTAAAAATGTGTACCTACGTAGTGGAAAAAATATTATGCCACTAGTAACTTAACTATTTCGTTAACTATTTCGCTAGTTGTTAGTTGGTCAGTAAGGCGTGTAATCACGTGGGGCGGCGGACCGTGTTCGTGCCACGCTTGCACGCAACTCGCCGATATTGTTCGTAAAATCGCAACACATCACCTATTACCTTATTTACTGTTGTGAATCTTTTTTTATGAAATGTAGCTAGTGTATATTTTTGTGATAGCATAATTACGATGTAAAGCTGATTACGTTAAAGCGATCCCTGGTTTACATTTCATAAAGTTAAGTCCCATTGAATACTTCTTTAACTTTGTTAGACTTCTTCTACTAACATCAATAAATTATTGATTTTGCTTCGAGTTAAGTAATTTGATTTCTTCTCTGGATTGACATGGTTGGCATGTTAATAAATAGCAATAGGTCGGTATGTGAGCTTAAATCTGAGCCAACAGAATGTTTTAATTGCATTCAAAAAAACTGAAAGAGTAGAAGTGGAGGTCGTCACGCGACGCGATTAGCTCTCCACGTGTGCTGATAAAGGTTGATTGTATAGCAACCTGCTGTATAACCAAAATGTTGTCTGACGTCATATGAAAACTTCCACAAAACTGTTTGGTAAAGCACGCAAGACTCACAAATCCCGCTAGAACTAGAAACAAGTCTAAAAGTAAACAGTCATGTGATAATCTTACAATTGAATGTTTAATTGCGCCGCAAAAGATTATTTCTGTATTAATACAAGCTTTCCACGTTTTTCGCAATCTAAACTCGAAAGGTTTCTCAAACAGCCGGTTTTAACCTCAAAGTCGACACCTCCGCTGTAGTTTCCCAACATCGACGTTGCAGAAACCTCGCAGTGCAACGCAAACAATAAGTGTCGATCGTGGGAGCTTAGAACTACTCGGTTCGGTACTTCTAGCACAGCATTTGATTGTATACTATAGTCACATAGATAGTATTTCTATTTCCTCTTATGCTCTTTTAGCAAAATGTCTTTGCTAATGGCCTAGCACCTGACTCGACTGAAAATGTCTAGAACTCTAGATGCCTGATTAAAACTTTACTTTGTAGGTACCTAGGTACTCGTTTTATTGCAAAAAATAGGTTTGAAACTTAATACCTTACGCCTATTAGAATTTCCTGATTAAACAGTAGAGCATTACTAAGAAAGCAATCTAACTAATATTATGTTCTCAGTGCATGTGTCCAAGGTATTGTGGCGTGATAATTGGGTATCTAATGTCAGGGCAAGAGTTTAAGAAGCGATCTGCGTAGGCCAGGTCCAACGGCCGCACTCGTTACTGGCAGTGTACCTACTATTTTTAGCCCGGCTCCTTTCTCCGCCGACTGAGGCCCGGACGTGAGTCAACCCTTTGTTCCCCCGTTGCTCAACGTCCTCAACTAAGGACGCGCTGCTTATTTACCTCACCACACGTTTCTCTGGTGTGGTCAACAGTCGTCAAGGTGTCGCTTTCCAAACATTCGTCAATATTGTTTAGATTTTTAATAAGCTGCTCGCCTTGAACGCTTCGTTGCTTAATGTGGAGATGCCATTATGCTTCATTAAAGACTAGAATCTATTTTTAACGTAAAGATAGAGGTTTTGCACTACAGCCCGCCGGTCATAGTGATTGCGACAATCGCCTAGCTACCCACACTGGTCAATTTAATTTGAATATTTATGAGCTAGAACTTGTCTCATAAATTGAATAAAGAACTGTGTGGACAAACTACTTTATACTAGAGTTATTTACCAAAATATTTCCAAATGTGGGTTTTACCTAACTTGACAACAGCATCTAGCAACATAATCTTGAGAATAGCATTATAAAGCCCCTTCGTAACCAATTGTTTAGACAAGGAAAAGTGAATGCTTCTACATAATACTTCACACGATACATCTATTCAATTTGTTAGACACTTCTGATAATACAGGTAAGATATTTGTGTTGAAAAGAATAATATACACGGAAACAATTACATAATTTTGCATCGCTTGCGCGATATGATCATTTTCGTAAAATAATGTTCAAACATTTTATTCATAAGCATCAGTTTTATTATTTAATTTGTCCTAAGTAGGTCATGTAGTCATAACATAAACAACATTGAGTAGGAAAATCACATTGGATATCGAGTTTAACATATAGACGTCGACACAAACAATACAAATATCAGCAAAACTTTGCAATTGATTTGTTAGAAATACATTTAATGGGTTTATTGCAATAGCAGAATAGGCACATTTAACGTTAACCAACCATGCTTTATATAACTTTAATGTTTACTTCAGTTATGTAGTATTTTTATACTTTGAACACCGTAATTAAGGTGCTGTTTAAAATATTTCCTTTGCGAGCAGGCGGATTCTAGAGGAGAGGCGAGCGAATGCGGTAATGCAAGATAGTGATAATACTAATTGTTGCTTACGGGACGGAAAGAGCTAAACATATAGGTCAAGGCCGCGAAAAATTGTCTTAAAAATAATAACGTAAGCGCCAAAATGGAAAATCTCATATCTATCGAAAACTAAATCATCAGAGCTAAAAAAATTGTATATCGCCTTCAGTTAAACCATATTTAGACTATTTATTGTTAACCATTGGTTAGAACATAGTGTAGATTGAATCACAATATGTGAATTAGAGCTTGTACAATGGCATCAAGACGATTGCTGTGTAAATAGTCTCCTTAGATTCGCGACGCGTCGCTAATTGTTTCGGCAGAGCAAATGCGAGGGTTCATTGTCGGCCAAACGACATTGTCGTATACTGCCCATGGCCACTGTTAGGTACCTATGTAGTTTTAAACGTCTTGACGGAGATAAAAATTAAGTAAATAGAAACTGTACAATGTTTTAATTCTTCACAACAATTTAATAGCCTTTCGCCTCCTAGACCTATGAGTTAAAACATGTACTTATTATTGGTAACCTCAAAGTTACTAACAAGTTTACAATGTTACAGTATAAACAAATTGATAAGAAACTCGTAACGCAGGTATTAAAAGTAAATGGCATTACTTTTCATTGAAATAGATAAGTGAAGAACGCGTGGCATGACGTCTGATTACCTTAGTAATTCGGAAATAATACTATACCATAAATAAATAATAATAATACTACATTGCACATTGGACGAATACTGACGAAAATAAAAATCGTTTATAACAAATAATAATTAATTAATAGACGCATTGTAGATTTATTTTCTAAAATTCGTGTTTCCTTTTAGATGGCACATTTACATAGGTTAAAATTACTTCACTGACCTTACCTTGATATGTTGTATGACCTCTGCTGGTCATATTTAAGCAACTGTGCTTTAAAGTTAATTTATGTATTCGATAGTGAACATCATGCAGCATTTGAATATTTTTAGTTATGTTAAAATAATTTTGTACCTGTTTAAAATATTTAAATCTACATTATTTTTATTTTCTTAGCATTTGTATTTATTATGATATACGTTCCCCGACAGACAAAGAATAGACGTAAGCATCGAGTGAGTAAGCAAATAACTAGTTACTGTACTTATGTAGATAATGCATTATCTAAGGTCTCATGTTGGAGCGCAATGCATAAACAAAGGGGTACTGTACTATATCTTATCACGGCGGCTGATAAACGACTGGAAACATTATTAGTGTTGTTGTGAGAAAACAACGTGGTTATTTAAAGTATTCAAAAATAACTTCACATTTTAACTATGATCGAGTCTTAAGCAACATACCGTGTTTTAGCGAAACCAAACCAGTAAGGAACTTAAATGTAATTGCTAATTATTTTGTTGACCTACTTAAAAATATTAAACCGTCTAAATTCTTAGATATAGTTTACATAAAATAAAAAGCATTAGAAACTGAGGTTGACTTAGTCAACGAGATTTAGTAAATGAACACATGTGTTCCATGTCGGCAACTAGGTGTAATCGAAGGTTTGACTGCACTTTTGGCATACATTCGCTGAGAAGTTGCGTCACAGCGCGCGCGGAATCGAGCACACCGCGTAACACTTTTACCATTACCGCCGCGGCAACCTCTCGCCTACTTGTGCACAACACGATCCACCGCTTTACATAATTGCTCGTAAAGAACACATCAAGTTATGCAATACCAAACATTTTGATATTCTGGTTCACTTTAAGAGGGTCACGGTGATTTATTACAGACTATTTTTTTTTAAAATTTTGATGTAAGTATTACATATAGTAGTGATTTGTAAAAAATATTTTATTTTAAGACTAGGCATTTCCTGTCTAACTCTTCCTGAAAAAGAAATGTAGATCTAAACTCGCCCTGAGTTAATTTCTTCCAAATGCGAGTCTTTTATAGCCCAGTAAAGTGAATAGGTGGGTAGTCTAGCTAGAAGTTAAACTTAATAGCTATAAAGTTACTGGATACTACCATAGTGTAAATAAAACTACTAGAAAAACTGAACCAATTCCTTCAGCGTTATCCGTGCATCCGAACAAATCATAAGCGCTTGCGCAGTATGGTCGAGAACCGACTCTAACTATATGCGTAAAGCACGGTATAATTGAGGGTATGCAGCACAGGAGGCAGGAGGCTCCAGATAATAAGTTTGAGCAGTCATATCTAGAGATGTTCCCAATTCAAATGCAAAACATCTAGTCCGATGTGCTCGTTATTCGTTAAACAAACAAAAAGTGCAAGTTGACGCAAAGCTGTGGTTACATCACGAACGGAGCGGGGATTTCGCGAGGATGTAATATGGCACAACACAGCGCTGCAGTGCTGGCTGTGAGCCGACTGGAGGTACATTCTCTCGGCCGAAACGTTCTTAACTTTCTTTTCTTGTTTCGTAATAACACGGCCGAGTGGAGAGAAGCTGTCGCGGCCCAGCGCCGCGCTGGCGTCGGTTGCGGAAAACATCACCACTGGCGCCGATGAACCGACTCTAGCTGTGACTGTCTGTCCAAACGCCCCTTACCTTTTAGTATTTAAAACAATTCATTTCATGATATTCAAAAATTTTAACAGTATGTAGTTCTCTCTAGTATAAAACTAGAAGAGGGAAAATAGCGTGCTTTTTTTCTCCGACTGCCAAGGTAGGGTTGTTTTTTGCGCGTATCTTGTATGTCCCTTTGTTAATTTTATTTATTAGGTACCTCGTTTCTTCCAAACAGCTAGATGGTTATCGCAGTAAAGATATCGATTGATTTGTATCTAAAACCCAAGTCTACATAGATAATGGATTTAAAAAAACAAAGAATTTTTGGCGCTAAAATGTCAAGTCGTTATTTTTTTTACGAACGATACTATATTTATCCATGCACAATTTATATACCATACAAGAAGTTATCTCTAAAACTAACGCGCGGTCAAATAAATTTAAGCGGACCCAGGGACCACGCCGCGCCGGATTATACTACTATTCATTATTCTGTGCTACCTACGATAACACTACTGAAAAAAAATGGCAGAAGAGTTTAACCGCAGAATTCACTAAAGTGACACTAGTAACGCACTAACCAAACAGGATAATAACATTGTTCTACTCTTTTTCAAAATACTAGAACTAAAAGTCACAACCCTAATTGTCATACACCGCGCATGTTTCGCGCGATTGCGGTTTGCATAAGCGTGTTGCACAAACGTTGAGTTAGGTACCACGATGTGATTATAATCCGCGCGTGCCGCGATATCTTATGCACTCGCCTTACAGGAAGTGAACTTTCGAACTCTTTCACTTTTTATGGTATTAAATCCCCGACCTACACCAACGATTACTTCAGGGCCACTTACTTTGTTTCACTCATTAATAATTAAATTTACAGTATAAGTAGGTAATAATACATTGTAATAATATTTTTAACTAATCAATCGATTAGACAATCATCTAAAATAAGACAATAATTTTGAATAATAAAATCTAAGCTTACCCCATACCAAGTTTTATCTAAATCGGTTAAGCGGATTAGCCATGAAATCGTGACAGACAAAGTTATTTTCGCACTTATAATAGTATGGAAGTATAGATAGTATGGAATGGATTGCAATATTTGATTAACGCGACTTTTAAAACATTCGCTGCGCAACGATTGCTTTTAGACGACCTCATGAAGAGGTGTTGAATGCGTCATCTGACCCTATATTTAAAATGTACCTATATTGTATTGTAAGTAAGGTTTAATATATGTGTCCGGGTTCCACTGTCCTTATATGTTTAGTCATTGCAAATACTAATTTAAATATCAGTAATCAACTGAATATTGATACAAATCCTAATTTAGATTTTATCTATTTTATGAAAACGACAAATCAATTAAAAAACAAATGGTAGTAATTATAAAGTATGGTAATTTTTTTTTAAATAGTACACATTCATAACGTGAACACGTTTCGTTTAACATTACGACTGCGATACTCATTACGTTGTAAATCACGTCACTTATAATTGCTGTGTAACATTTCGCAACAGTTGAGCCACCCACAGACTTAGATTGTTAGCTGCGAAAACTTCAATCAATGACAGATAAAATTTGGACATGGCATAACAGAACACAAGTATAAACAAAGTGTAAACAGGCTTAAATATATATTGACGCGGCCTAAACTCGTACATCCGTTGTAAATATTATCTAACATGGCGAGCAAATGCGATTTTTGAGTTCATTCTGTTGTTTATAGCGTTGATTGAAGAAAATTTGAGCAGGTTGGCGCATCCAATTTTTGTATTCTGTGTTGTTACTCGTATTTGTATCGGCAATCACGTAGCTAAGCTTAGCGATAGTAGTTGTCCGTTTATAGATAGTGTGTCAATAATGAAAGGAAAGTGGCGCGGCCGGCCGTCGTCGGTAGGTCAGTGTCGGACCATTCGACTTACGTAACCCATGTCATACTGCACATCCATTGTGCCAATTATTCTACATTCTTTTCTCTTAGTTCATTGATAAATTACAGTGCTCGCTTTGCAGCGGAATACGTTGCGTTTCGAAGTATTGTTATCGATTGCATAAATGTTATCGGCCGGCCTATTGCAGCAATTTCAAGCTTACCAGTATTTAATATTCAAATGAATGTAGTCTTTGTTATTAAAAACTATTTTATAGACGACTGCATTTTGTAATAAGTAAGCTTGATTGTATGGTTTTTTAAATATCATAATATAGGTCCATTAACTTTAAAGCTTCAATATAGTTTATAATCTAAATCAATTTTTAAGTCATAGACATAGTTTAACAGGAATAAAGATTTTATTTTGAGCCTTATGAGAGCATGTTAATTGGTTTCATAAAATTGTTTAAGTAATCGTTTAGATGAATGAAACAAATATTTTACAACTCCCAGCTACATATTTAGCAAATTTCATAGAGTTGCGCGAAGATCATTTTGTAAGTTTGTGTCACTTGCACAATGCACGTTGCATAATGCCTAGGGGTATTTGAAATGTTTGATTGCAATGTGCAATAGAGCAGGAGTCAGTTTTCTCTTGTAGAGGTCGCGGAAGCATTTGTAAAATGTGTTGGCACAATGCGGACTGTGGTCTTGTCATCATCAGCCGTTGAACTTTGCAAGGTCTTAGTGGCACTTCACTTCCTGCTTCGTGCAGGCGCCAAACTTGTTCAAGCCAGGTTGTAAAACATTTCCTACACACTGATACTTAATACTTATAATGATTAAGTTTCTTTGAAACAATTTAAGTTGTAACATCCGAATACATAAAACATGAATTCGTACAATAATTAGGCTTAATGTAACTATTTATTCAGTCGCAAGTCGTTAATAGAATAAACCCGATGTCAAGCGTTTGCTTTGTGAACACACTCTTGTAGTACGCGTGCGGCGTGACTAATTCTACGATGCGATGGATGATATGACAAAAAAAACTAGAATTAAATATGAAATGTGGTTTCTATCCGATCTTAGGATTTTTAATTTGTACTTTAGATTAGATTTACCTATTACAAATTCCCACAAAACCAGTTTTATTGCTTACTGTAGCCTCATAACGATATATATTTTATGGGCGAGGATTTCAACTTACTCAAGATTATTCTGTTGCCTCTTGTCATGCGTGACTATCAATCATTGCATTCATACCTACAATATAATATTTACTATATCTATATAGCACACAATCAATTAATTCTTATTCATGGTTTAAAATTTATTCATTTAGCTTTGATAGACTAGCGAACTGTGCAAAGGTGAAGTTTTCCTAACTCAAATAATATACAGTTCAGTCATTGTTTGGATCTAAGTAGGTAACGCCTATTTCTGTTCCTTGGCACACATTTTTTGATCCAATTTAAATAAATAGGTGAAACCTAATTACTGTTTATTATGTTTATTTACTTTTCATAAGCCGTTAAATAAATGAGTTTTGTTTTTAAATGTAAGTATAAAATTCACATCAAAATTAACTATACAATGGCGTTGTCGGTACTTGTTGAATTTTTTAAAGTAATGTTTTATTCATTGATCATAAGTTAAATAGCGCAGTGAGCGTGATGTTCGAAATAACAGGTTCCGAACAGGTGGAACTTGCCCTAACTGCATTCTGTGCAACAATACTGTGCATTATCAAATCGCTGCGTCCGCGCATCGCTGCTCACCGCGAGTGGAGCGTACCTGCGTGATCAAGGGCCCGTGAAATGTGCACCACAACGTACCCTAGGGGGCCTCTAAATAATAAATTAACCTTTACCTGCTATTTTATTATTAGCGTCTAGCTAACATCATACCGATAAAATCGCAGGTTTATAGCCAACGTGTGATTTCTTCCTCGCAATTACTCAAAATGATGTGTACAAAGTCCCTCAATGTACCTAGCAAACACATCAGTATGCAAATACCTAACTCATGATATTTAAAAAACTTCGTAGTTTGTTGCAAAAACTCGCAATTGAAACAAGCCGCCGATTGTGAACCTTGTAAAATTATTTTGTAACCCATACGAAGCTGCGAGCTATGCCAAAGTGGATGGGCAGAGGCATCACCGTGACAAATGGGGTGGTCTATGCCATGACGTGGAAAGCCATGCTTCGATGAGCGGCACCCGTGGAAAACGGTTGCGATAGCGAATAAAGTTTCACGTAATTGTGACTGACTTTCTATGACCGTCTACACCAGAATAATTATTAAAAACAACGTTCCCGTTTTTCTACATAATATTTTATGTATACATATGTAGGCTAACATTTAAAAATAATGGTATCATGACGCACATTGATAACTTATCCAAAACTAGTACAGTCGGTTCATAAGTTATCTCGTTCTGACCCGGCGGCGCGGCGACGGCCCATATCGCTACCTCGAGAGCTTATTTTATGAAAGTTTGTTCAACTTGTGTTACGTTTCATCAGTGTTTTTATTTACAAATTAGTAAGTTTAAAAATACAGCCTAATTAAGTGGTAGTGGGGCCTTTTATAAGTTGTTAAAATAAATAAGAAGCAGACCAATTGCACCGTAGGCGTTTGTGACTTGCCGCATGACGTTATCTAGGCAACACCTTATATTACTAGATTATTATATATGTTCTATATTATGTTACATGATTGTCGTGCGATGTTCACGTCAAATAACACGCAGCATAAACGCAGCTCGAGGCCACCGGAGCTCGCGGCGGGGGCGGCGCCAGCGCATCGATGCACTGCGCTGACCCGCATGCTCTTCCAACGAAAGTGAAACTAGATGTAATCGCCCGCTTGTTCTCTATTTTTGTTTGTAATAGAACCGCTCGCTATTACTATTTGCCAGTCCAACCGACGCAGCTATCTGTTGATCTACGCGCTTTGAACCACAGCCTTTGCCGTTCGGCTACGTCTGCTCGTCTCCGCGCTTTACAATTTAGATTTTTGTATTTAGTAATAGAGTGAATTCCCTACTTGCGATTTAAAGCTTTCTCTACTTTATAGACCAGCTCAGTATTATCTTAAAGCTACAATGCAAAATCATTCCTTGAAACAAGATTTCTGTTACAAAATGAAGTAGTCAGTAATTTTGCGCTGAAAAAAAAAACTAAGCGCGTTAGGAACGGATGTTGCACATCTGTTGTTTAAGACATAATAACAAGTAATTAGCGAAGGAAGACGTTCGTCCAGCGGAGGAGGCCATGTTCGCACGCACAATGTGTCCCGCACGTTGGACCGCTTCCGTTGCCCCCCGCGACATCACCCCGCCTCGTTAAACCCCTAAATGAACGGAATTATTGTGCACTTGTTCCATCAATTGATGAACACAATACGAGAAGGGTCTATTAACTGCACACAGAACCAAATAAAAGCCATTAATAGTAACCAAAATATAATTTGCATTAATTAACAACAAGAACACAACCAATTTAAAAATTATGTTTAAAATATTCTAACATAATAAAAACAGAAGGTATCGCTTTACATTTATGTAAGTTAACACAAAAGTTGTATTAATTAAAGCCATTTTAAACGAGTGGACTGGTAGAGCGGCGTTGATGAGCCCATTCCCCTGCTCCTCCAACGAAGGTCACCCGCTCACACACCTACTTGCCTTACTCCACGAGGCAACCGACCGTTGTTTCAACTTACATTATTACGATCACCGATTGCAATATTTATACTTATTTCTGATTTTGGAATTTGGACTTATGACCACGGCTTTATAGATTTTACTGATTTGTAAAGTATTATTTGAAAATTTACCGTAGCTGATATTTAAATTTAACAAAGTAAACGGAAGAATAACGAATTTATGGTTTAAATGGTTATAAAAACAGTTGAGAATTGCAATCTCTTGTTTTTATTCAGTTGTTGTTAATCAACGTTATCTGCCCACACTCCGCGTTTGCTCATTAACTGTTATGACTTGACTTAATATCAGTAGAGTACATACTCGGCTACGATCAAAAACATAAATTCCTACTGTGTTGCTGATTCAGTCAAATATAAGATTATTTGACATTTTCCAGCAAGATGAGGATTGAATCGACTTTAATGACATGATTAAGCATCATACATACCAATGTTATTTAAATCAATTATCAGGTTGGCCGTACACAAATTCTTAAGTAAGCCGGTCGCAGGAAGATGTCCTGGTTAAGGAATCTACGAGAGTGGACTGGAATCTCGAGCGCCTCAGAACTATTCCATCTCGCCAAAGAAAAAGACAAGTATGCAGAGCTGACTGTCAACCTTAGTCATTTGGAGAGGCACTAGAAGAAAAATACTTACTAAAATGTGTAGGTACAATTCGGCGTTGAATTGGCTACGGAGCAAATGTGGCTAATGGAATATACCTATTTCAGTGAATTATGAAAACATTGCTTAACGACGGCAGTTGCTGGCGCGGCACGTAACTAACACTTGCCGAAACTTGCTTGCAATACTGCCACCATTGCGTCGCAAGACAACCTTCGATTTCTCCCAACGTAACGTTTGTTCGTCAGATTTCGAAGAAAATGCCTGTGAAATTTTGCGTAAATCATCACGCCAATCCTATTTAAACCATAATCACGCGAATAGACAATTTTACACTTGTCTTAATATAATCCGTTACATAAATGTCCTATATTATATTTGGTGGTCACGTTTTATTATTAGTATTTTAATTGATCTTCACAACCTCTTCGCTTCTATAAAACGCATTTAAAGAGGCGGTTTATTATTCCTTTCAGACAAGAGCTCAATGGCGAAACTCGACTAATTTACGAAAAACCTAAAAACGCATATTTAGGAACCACGACACTTATGGACTACAATAATACTGAAACGTCAATCAGTTTTAAGTCATCGAAGTCTCCTGCTGTCTCTGTCACTTACCTAAGGTGCAAAGCAGCGACAGATAGACGTTTAAGATCGTCTTAAAGTTAAATAGCGTTTCAGTATTCGGGGGTTAGGACTTTAAATCAAACGGTAAACGATAGTAAAAAGTCCCGGTCTCCCTTATATACTCGACGTATATTAGATATGAGTAGATAGAGCTACCATTGCTTGACTGCCAATTACGAATGAAGACTGTTCGTGGCTTAAATGATCAGGTTAATGAAAGACATTTCAACCGCACACAAATTAAAATCGAACTTTTATTAAGTCTTAAGTGGAGGTGTGAGCTAAATCTGGATCCATTAAATTTAATGGACCAATGAATAAGATATTCAAGATTATGAACTCTCAAATATTCGCTTACATGTTTACATGATACGTATTTATCTTACGAAACTGCGTGGGTCATAATTATGGAAAGAGAATGTCTCGTCACAGTTGGAGACCAAGGTTTCGTTTATAACTACGCTGCTGAAGATACCGATGCTAATGTAATCTGAATTGTCCTCGCTTTACTGTGTATAGAAACGCAGTAATTTTGGGTGATTATGTCAGCTGTTCCAAAGAATGCGTCGGCGTAACAGAGCTTGTGGAACGTGTATTGTTTTGTGGAGAATACGTAACGCACGTGGGTTCTTGGATCTGCAGTGGAGAAAGTAGCACAGCCGCCGGCAAGGCCGTCTCGGCGCGTCCCGACCTTCGACGATGCACTTCCGGGATTCGTAATATACTTATCTAAAGTGAATAATTTAAATATTCATAGGAACTCCGACAGCCTCCCATCGAAAAGCCCTTATCCGTTTAATTCGTAATAGATTTACATAAATGGTATCGTTTCATAAGTCTTTAATTACAGATCAAATCGAATATCCAAGCACGGGACGATTAAAAATCACGTAATATTAATTATACCCGTCTTCTACTAGCTTTCGACCTCTAAGTTTAACCTTTAACTGATACTTTTCTGATTTTATAAGAGACCTGAAAAGTAAAAAGTAAAAGGTCGTACCTACCTACTTTGCAAAATTGCTATAAAAAATAGTAGTTGATTTAAATCTGCCCCACAACGTTTAAACTGCCTGCCATTTTAAGAATTTAAGAGTAGTCCAAGTGTCCATATCAATTTAAGAGTAGAATTCAATGATATAGGTATTTCTTCCTAGTCCTCCCATAACCTGTAGATTACCTACATATTACACTTTTAAGATTTTTGGGGACTGTAAAAAATATAGGCCAAGGGAACTTAACATTTACGTCAATGATTAAAACTCTTGCAAAACAGAGGTCGCGTGACAGTCGCTACATGTGATTGCAACATCAGTCGCAGTCGCGTGCATCACGCTGTACTAACCATACCGTAGATCCGCATAACCTGATGTCTCTGTAACATCGTTCTTTATAATTGCATTGACGTCTATTAATTACCTGTCAATAGTTTGTCAATAGGTGTTACTGTAAAATATGAAAAAACACGCATCTTTTAACGGTAACAGTAACCCTATTGTTGTTGAAGAAGTAAGTAAAAAAGCCTCTACAGTTTAAGCTGTTGGACGCAATGCTGTTGATATAATTAGTTAGTCATCACAAAACTAGGTTTAAACCTCTTATACTAAGGAGTTTATACAGGTTTAAACCTGTTTTAAGATAAACCGCTTTTTGTAATAAGACCGAATATGTTTTTTACATATTATATATCGGAATCGTTATTTGTGCCTAATATAATTAAACTTTTCTCACGATCAAAAACATAAATGTTGCAATTGAGAGTTAGACGCACATATTATGTGAGTTACTATACATATATTGAGCAGTGTCCGGATCTTGAAGTAGAGTGGAGAATCAACACGCAAGCCACGAACTCGCCAAACGAGTTATGTTATAAATAATTAATTAATATTTGGCCGGCGAACTCTTTGTAGCTTCAAGGTCGTGACGGGTCTTCAATATTAGTCAATTGGCTTTTAAGTTTTTATAGATTTTATTATTTTTTGTGTTAAATTCTTGCCTGCACAAAGGAATTCATTTTTCTACCAATAACCTTTTTATAAAACTATCTACTTCTCATAAAATAAATGAAAACTATAATTAGTTGTCAACAAGGTATCATTTATTTACAATTCATAATTATTTGTTATATGGAGGAAGACCTTTACCCAGCAGTGAGACAGTACAGGCTAATTTATAATAAATTATATTGTTCATGGCATCCATACTTATTTAACTTATTATTACATACATACATACCTACTTACATTATAAATGCGAAAGTAACTTAACCCTATCTGTCTGTTTGTTACGCTTTCACGGCTAAACCGCTGAATCGATTTTGATGAAACTTGGTATAGGGTATGTGGATCCTAAGACAGTATATAATATATGCCGCGGGCAACAGTTAGTATTCAGTAACAATAACAGATAGTATTTTATAGCTTCTTTTGACTATTTCTTGTGTTTAATAAACGTCAATGACATATATGAATTAGATTTTAACTTTTATGATGTTTGCAGTGTTGTCCTCATGTCAATGTTGCACCATTATTGCCGTGGGTTAAGGTTGTGTGCCATTAGCATTGGACCCGTCGCTCGTTTGCTATTTTATCACCACTTGTGTAAAAGGATTAACTCATTGTATTGACTATTAATTAATCATTTTAAGTAATTTGTATCATAATTAATAGTATATACCTAACTTGCGGTCAACAGTAAATACCTGCATTAACAAATTTATGATCCTGTCGGTCTAGTCATAATAATTCAATGTTCAAAATATGTAAACTGGAGTATTCTAGTCGAGCATTCAATTCTTACAAGGCAAACTTGTTAAAGATAATCTTGTAATAAATTAAATAAATAGTAAAATGTTTCTGTGACTTATTATGCTTTTGTTATCTATTCACCCATAAATAAGTAACTTATAAATGTATAAATGGTAGAAGATTGTGTATAAATTTCGTAGATACTCATTACGAAATAGTTTACTGATGATTTTCCTACTTATATTTAGAATACCATTCATCCTGTTGTCGCCATAACTTTTAATTGCTAGTTCACGAAATATATTTTACAGACTAATAATATTAACTTGGCCTCCATTTAATAAATACATTAAACTTAAATTATCCATGATTTTTGCTACTGCGGCCTTGCTGCCGAGTTCATTGTCTGATCTAACCTATCTCACGTCTAATTAACACTTATATGTAATGCTGTGTATTTACTAGCGTACAAAAACTTTAAATGCTTCATAAACTGTTGCACACTTAAGATCTTGTGTTCGTTCTCTCACTATTTATTTAATTTGTCATATGTTCGTTATTTTCCATACGCGAAGCAGACTATTTTTATTTAGTACCAATGTAAACAGTAGCGCGATACGCCTGCTGAATTAATGTCCCCAATTCAATTGAAGTGTTTCATTAGCACAAGTGGCCCCGATTGCTTCGTTGATCGAGCCCGACGATCGTCGCAAAACTCAGGCGCCATGAATACTTGTACCCAACTGACACGTGATTACTAATACATAGGTAATAAGTATGCTTATAATAAGGAAATGGCTCTGTAGAGCCCAAGATGAATTTTGACAAAGATTTACTTACGTTAATAAGTAAGTATTGTATTGTTGTCTGGTAAAGTACCTATTTAGATTGGAGTAAGTATACCCATTAACAATATTTTGCACTTATGGAATAGTATCGTAATGCTATTTTTGTAAAAAAATCTGTGTAATTAACAATCAAGCTCATAACGGTGCTCGTACAATAAGATTGTGTTGCTAAGTTCGTGATCCGCACAAGACCTTCACTCGCTGCCGGGTTCAATTAGAGATCACCCAGTTGCGTTAGAAACGGAGTCTCCCATTACCGGATAGGGTCGTGACACCGCACGTCTAAAAGCAGTGGCGTAATATCAGTATTGTTGGCAGAAATTTTCACGTGCAACTAACTTAGTTAATTGCGCAGCAGGAATAACTGATATTTATTTACTTAACTAGTACTTAGTGGAAAATTTGAGCGTCGCGGTATATCGCCTCATACCTACACACTGTTGCATATCGGCTGTCGAAATTACATTTATAAGAACTATCAAATCTTTAAATTGGACTTATACATAGCATCTTATATAATTTGAGGGTTGTAAGGTTTAGGTAGTAGACGAAAATAATAATTAGTCTAATATAGAAACGATACCAAACGTAATAGTTTCAAATGATTCATTAGATGCTTGCATAACACCTCAGATAATAAATAACCATAAAGCGTAGTCTGTTGCAATAAAAACATCATAAAATGCCAGTAAAACAGTAATTGCTGTATTACTCTCGCAATTATACTCAATTATAAGCAGACCATCGCTTTGGCAAACATCTAGAAGCCTTGGCTTGTCCAATACATGTAATCAGTTCAGTTATATCGGGCCGACTGTGTAAGCTTTCCGAACGGCTAGCGGAGTACGTTTTACTTTCTTATAGGAAGTGCTATCGCTTTCAATGGAGACCGGTTAAGTGTAGGAGTTAGATATATTGGGGTTGTATACGCTTGCATCTAAACATTTTTAAAGCTGATCTAGTATTCCTGTAGCCTCGTGCCTTATGTTACGGTTTTAAGCGATACAAAGTTTTGTCTACGTAGTTAAAATATGTCCATGGCATTATCAATAGTATTAATATACTTCCTAGTCAATCGATCTACATATTCCAGTACTAATTTTTGGTTTTCTTTGTTTTCCAGGTGAGACCCGATTACGACCTAGATGGAATGACAGTTATCGTAAGTCATCTAGATTATATTATAATTACCAACATATTTTGTTTAGCCTTCAAAAGGTTAAAACGACCGGTACCTTTATTGTTATCGTAGCAAATATAATTTCAGTCAGTCCTGTGTTCTAAATAGTAACTAATAGTATTTCGGTGTACAAAATGTCTGAGATATAGTATAAATGCCTTTGCCTATACATTTCAAATAATAGAAATATCTTCTGATAGACAATAACAGAATAAGAAATAGGCATGGTGAACTTTAGCATATAGGTATGTTACCGATTACTATGCTTGCAAAAGGGCTTCTAAAAATGTAATATAAGACCTAACTTCAAAGAAGTAAAAAGGTCAACTTCATATTAGTCACAGAAAATGCTTTTCATGTAATAAACTATGAGTCATATAAATATGTCGAACAATTTGTGGAGAAAGTAAAACCCGGTAGTGTGACGCAACAATAAAAATTACACGGACAAAGGAATTGTTGCAACTAGACTCGCGGTTGACGTAAGGCCAACAGCTTGTCACTAATGACCGCTACACAATGATCCGTTGTCATGACGTTCGAGCTAGTTACACGACATAGATAGTTACCATAACATAAACTTATTCTCTGCATTATATTTATAGTTTATTCCGAGATCTGTAGAACCCATAGCGATCATCTTGTACAAATTGTTTACCTGTCCGTTTTGCAAATCAACCCCGAGACGGCGTTGTCTTGTTACATCTATAAATAAGGAGGTGCTAAAAGCGGACCGTCCGGGGGACGTGCTTCCTCCGCTTTGAGCGGCCGGGGGGGTAAACATACTCGACTTGAACGAAGCCCTTTGTTGACATTTGCTTTACGGCCGCTCTACCTCGAGTCGCAAGCTTTATGACGCGTGCGCTGACAAAGCACCCGTAGCGACGCCAGCGCCATCGTCGAGGTGAACGTCTCAAAAGTCAGTCCCCAGTCTTACCAACTTACAACATAATATGAAACTTTTAAACCTTATATTGAACCACGATTGGATCATTGACGCATATTGATTTAGCTTACCAGGAATATACAACAAAAAAGGTTATTTTAAGAATTCTTGATACCCGTCTCCAGTATACGTGATTTCCTTTTCGCTATGTTAATGATTACCTACTTCTTCAAATACATTTCCATTGTTTCGTCTAATATAATAAACCAGCAGACAATCGTTTGGTAGGTGTCCGTAATATAAATAAAGAGAAGCGGTTGACATGTGATGGCATTTATACCTTAGCCGGTGTGTTCTCGCATTGCAATCACGGCGTGGTGCCCATCTGCATGCGTGCGGTACGACTGGCGTCCGGTCTTACTCATCTAACAGTCGCTCACTATGTGAACTGTTGTAGATACCTTTACATATTCATAACGCACTTCAATCTAAGCACAAATAATATGACAACATTACTTACAGATGTCGTTTACCCTGCATAACGCTCATAGCTGCTGTATTAACAGGACAGCAGTTGACTCATTCAAAATAATGTGTCGCAATAAGTATAATAAATAACGCGTTATATGTAAATTAATTAAACGACCCAATTGTAACGCTGTTTCACATCACATGGTAACTATGTGGGGGAGCATTGTATCAGATGGTTACTTGTTAGCTATTTTAATTTGATTGAAAATGTCTATTCTTTAGCAAGTTATAAATATTAGGCATTTTGCCGGGAAACGCGCCTAAATAACCATAACTGTTCAAGACAAATTAGTAAGTTGTCACTACGCTCCGCTGCGGTGCGGCATCGCGTGAATCACATAATATTCATCCATTGTTCACGATTTCGCGTAAGTGTGCGCAAGCGCTTATTTAAATGTCCGACGATTTGAGGGAAATCTCTATTAAATCAATTATTATTGTAACAACAGGAAAAGTAACAATTCTCAGCCACAAATTGTATGCAAACTAAATAAACGACATTAAGTGTGTGAAATAAAGGGGCAACGTCAACCACTGAAAGGTTAATGACTACTGTGGTCATTATTGGTATTGTTGTTAGGTCTCTGTCAGAGGGGACCGCAACATCTCGTCTGCGATCGTTTTCGCGCAATCATTCAATAAACGTGATGGGATCAATCGCCAAGACCCTCGCTTGGCTCCTCAGAGAAATGAACCTCTTCTAATAGGAGAATACTTCAATGCACAACGGTTATTTTGTGCGTTTATTACAGAGGTTAAGGCTGTCTTTAGCTAAAGACAAGTAATACGTTAATGTTAGATTTTAATGAGAGAAACACCAATTGAATGCGAAGAGTGTTGCACTGAGACAGAGAAGAGTTTTAAATCGTTAAAAGTTCATTTAAATATAGAACGCATTTGATTAGAACCAATTAACATTCAATTAAGCAGTTCTCTTGTTTGAGTTATATGGTTGTATCAATTGTCGCGAGGCACTTTGTCTCAATGATTCGAATTTATGCTCGTTACGTTGTGATACTAACGACTGTCTAGCGAACTGACCACAAAGAAAATGTCCGTTATAATATACCTAGTATTTGTAAATGTTGCAATACAGGTCGGAAAGGTTACTCTTGACTGTAATTCCGAATGATTGTCATTGAAATTGTGAAGTCTCGTCTTCAACCTAACATTGGCGCCACATTGTTACAATATGTGTCCATTGGGAGGAACTAACTGGAATCAAAACAATTACAATTTTTTTTTCAAGAATACTGATTCACGTGTCTGCTTAATTATTTTTAATTTAGTATTGGCCTTGTATTGGAATTGAAATTAATTCAAGAGTAACCCTGCTGGCCACGTCATTGTATTGCAAGTTTTGTAATAATTCTAAATGATGATCAAACAGTTGTGTCAGTAATGAACATTTTACAGTCTTATTCAACAACAAAAATTATTACTTTTTAAATTCTATAAGCTGCTGAAATCATGTAACCCAAATTCGCGTTCTTTGTTATTAAATGCCATTGCCCTCAAAGGTTATCTAGAAAGAATATGTATATTTAGCAAGAGCTCGGGTTTGAAAAGCATCGACAGTAAAGCAGAGGTGTAAATTTTCGATGATTGCCAACGTAAATATGCGAGCAACGGCGGTGTGAGTTGCTTTGAGTTCGATAACCTTACTGCCTGCAATATTTTCAGTTTTCATAGCAATATTCAGTTCCTTGAGTATTGTAACGTTAAAATAAAAATGTTTTTTTATTTAATTAAATAAATGAGATATCTGTACCTTGTGTATGTTTAGTTTATAATACTGCATATAAAAGCCATACACATATTCATTCTTACCTTCATTCAATTTTGAATGACGTTCTTGTTTTTCGTCCTAAAATCGTAGTAACAGCTTACTTAGAGCAACGCTTAAAATAGCCTGGTCATACATAGTACATTATGCAATCTGGTACCGTCATAATAACGAGGAGCACAAACACATTGGCTCGAGCGGTCGGCGTGTTTGTCACGTTGACAACATCACACGCTAACCATAACAACACACATCGCAGCATGAGGCGCGACCTGTGCCCGGATCTTGGAAATGTTCGTTTTACCAGACTTTACCCAAAATTATATTTACCAAACAAACACCCGTTACTGTGTTATGGATTAGTTTGTTGCCCCGATCATGTAAACTGTTGACGTACCGTACGGCCAATGTCTTAACATATTGTGTTATTATAATATACGACGCGCTGCTGGTCGTGGTGTACTCGCCACCGTCTGATTGCCTTCAACTTCGAACGCAATGACCGCAGCCATTTGAAATCGACAGTGATTTTCCCTGAAGCTCGGTTGCGCGAGCGCAACGTCCGATGGAAAGCAGCGTTTAACCAATGTTCCGCTCTGATAACTCTCTAATTACGCCTCAACCGTTTTCCGTCGACACTTGGCCGCCACCAATTTAACCCCTGGCTTTTCACTGCAACATTTCACCCGCAACTATACGCTCATTTGTTTGCTTCACTTTCGCCTTTACTCTCTGGTATTTTTGTTTCAAGCTGAAATATAGTTTATCTATCCTCGACATTTTTTTATACTAGGACTAAAATACCTTGTCTTTGTCATTTATATCTTGATACATCAAGTATACAACATTTACGTACCTTAAGGTAATATGAACAAGGCAGGAACAATCTCTCGTGAAGGACAAATAGCAAGTGCGCAGAAGCAACTTTAAGAATAGTCGGCTATTGCCTACATAGTGAACAATAGGTGCTCATACACCACTAAAAGCATTCGTGTGTAATTGTTAACCTACCGTTTGCTGCTAACCGCAAGACTTAACGTCTAGCACAGACTTTGTCGGCATGAGCCATTAATAAAAAGCGTTTATCGAGTTTATTTTGTAGTAGTATACTCACTTTACAGCAGGTACTACTGTACCTGCGGCTAGATGCTCAGTTCATTCTGTTTACTGATTAAATAATAGTAAGATGCTTTAAGATAAACAGAGACGGAACTTATTACGCATACACCAACATAAAGAGCAGAGACATATAATAATTTGTCTGCTGTATTCCAAAACACAAGTGTTTGAGTGTTTGCGTGTTTACGATCCCCGGACGACGTGGAGGCGAATAGAATATACAATGACGTGTCATTCACATCGATTGAGGCCGCATACAAGATGCGGTATCATACATTATGTATAGAGCTCGTGTTCCGCGTCGAGCTCCAATCCAATCCGACCTTCAGGCTATAGTCGTCTCGCTAAAGATGAACTAAAACAGACATTTATCAATCTCATTATATCCACATTCTCAAGTAAATTATTCTGTCACCTAATAGAACCTAAATTATCATCAAAGATTTACTAACATTACTCCCAGAACCGCCATGATCATATTGTGACGAACGTTGCCCTTTAGAAAAAGAAGCGTCGTCAAATACCTCTACAACAATTATTATGTCCGTCATAGTGGCGAGGCGACAGTCGATGCCTAAACAATAGTGCACAATCATCGCGATTGTAGCCGCGCCCGTGTCAACTGCCTCTCGCGTGAACGCCAGCATTGTTATGGTGATGCTCTGTAACTTCAGGTTCGTCGCTCTATGAAAACAAAAGATGCTTTACGAATTTGCATCTCTAAACGTTCACACCTCTAGAAAGGGAGAATATTGACGAGAATTTGGAAATTTACTGAAATTAATTATTCATGATGGGATAGGTACCGCTCGTCTTTCGATATACTTAACATAAAAATTCGACACCCCCGGGCTCAAAGCCATTATTTTTAAGTTCTCTTAATTGGTAGTATTAACCATTTTAACATGGGGAGACCATTAGTAAAATGGAGATGAATCTGAGCAGGTAGTCGACGAAACCCGTGAATAGGATAGTTTTTTTTTGCTATCGTAGCAGGTACCAGGCTTTTTTAGACAACTTGTGTACATTTTGACTGCCAGAGAAACACATTTACAATTATATAATAATAAAACAAACTAAATTATAATATTTGTAATCGTAACTTTTCCTCCTTGTTTTTGCTATCCTTGTAGTGTATTTGACGAACCAAATAAATATTTGTTAACCTGTTTAATGTACCTATATAATTATAATTTTAATGATATACTGTAGATCATTTGTTTAACAATATTTTTATAATTTTTCAGAACCAATCTCGACCAGTGCAGACAATGAACAGTACACTGGGAGCATCTCTCGGGCCAGTGGGAGCGGGGGCGGTGGCTGGCGGCGTCAGTTGGGAACAGCACCCTGTCCTCGCCCGCGCAGCCTCCGTACCAGCACACCGCGCGCTCGCCGGCTTGCTTGATCGTCTAGGCCACCGCCGGCTCGAGCGCACCACCAGCGAACCAGCGCCTCCACCGCCAGCCACCAGCAGATACAAGACCGAACTTTGCAGACCCTTCGAGGAGGCTGGTGTTTGCAAATACGGTGACAAATGTCAATTTGCGCATGGAATGCGAGAGCTGCGCAATTTACAGCGCCACCCCAAGTACAAGACGGAGCTGTGCCGCACTTTCCACTCTGTGGGTTTCTGTCCTTACGGGCCACGCTGCCACTTCGTCCACAACGCAGAGGAGGCGCGACGCCGCGAGCCGCCGTCCCCGGGCGGATCGCTGGCGTCCCTGTCGTCCGGCGGCTCCCTGGCGTCCTACATGAGCGACGGGTCCCGCTCTCCTCGCTCACCGCACTCGCCGCTGGCGCCCCAGTCTCCGCAGTCTCCGTTGGCGCCGCAATCGCCGCCCGCCATGTCTCCTCCTGCGCATGCAACTGCTTTCGCGTTCCGCCGTGCGCAATCGCCTGATCCCGAAGAAGAGCGACTCCCTGTGTTCAACCGTCTCTCATCGGCGTTCGGAGATCTCGTCATCGCCTAGGGCCTTGCGTTCGCCTAGTCCTAAGTTAACTTATACCGAACATAGCTTAAGGATCGTCCGTCACCTAAGTGCCTACTCGACGTCTTCCAGACAGCGCCCGAGCGACGTCCCGCTCGTCGCGCCTCGCGCACACGCACACCCGCTCAACGAATGATCTCCATTTTGTCGATGCTATTTTGCTACTTCGCCTTGTAATTTATAAAGTTAACGAAACGAAGTGTTTTCTGGCGTCTCGAAAGTTTGCGGTGTGAAGTATAGTGGTTTTGTACCTACATTTTTTAGTTATCGGCACGCACTTGTAAATGGCACCTTATAATATTAGATATTTATTGTGTAGCTCGCGGAAGTCTTCCCGATGATCCTCCGCCGAGCGGTGGTCTCTGTAAAGTTAGCTTATAGAACATTTTATTTATTTCGTACTGCCTATCCGCGCTCGGTACTGTACCGCGAGAAGGCGCTCGTGATCTATTTTTAAGGGTTTAAGATAATAATTTATTATTTATTTTGAGTCTCTTTAACTGTAATAATTATTTTATTTTGTAGCAAGCAGCTGCGATGCCGCACCGCATACGGACGAGGCCCGCGTCGACGGGACGTGGCTCGTTACTAAACTCCCAACTCGACTGATTCTGCACCTGAACACAAATGTTACTATTTTAATACCGGTACTTATATACACGCTACGGACAGAATCAGCCGACCAACAACTCGGGAGCTCGGTGGGCTAGTGGACCGAATTGTTCCAGATAATTAAACTCCAAAACAATAAAATTTACCTCGCAGTCAAAACCGAAAGTGCTCATATGTGGTGCCGTTCAGTACGATTACCGCAGGCTAGTCGACACCGCTAGCGATCTCATCCGCGGCCCATCTGAGAACTATCGGCACTCGGCGTGGCCGCGCTTGGCTTCTCCGCTCAGGACTTTTTCATTTTGCCTCGTGCGAAGAGGACGAGATGCGGCTCCAAAACAGGTTCCGAGTTTTGGTGATTATTTTTTTAGTGGTCGCGCCGAGTCCCTTTTGGTGCTCGCGCCTGCGTTGCAAAAACCGCCGGGATCGAGCACTCGCCCGCCGAACTCCTGAGCTCTCGTAACGTTAAACCTGTATAAAGATATGACACAATAATATATGAAACATGTTTATACAATTGTTGTCGGCGAGCGGTCGCCGCGCGGGGCGCGGGCGGGGCGCTGCCGCTCGCCCGCGCTCCGCTAAAGTGTGCCTTTTACTAATACGAGATAAATCGATTTATTTAATTTTTAGTTGATCGAGATAGATTATTGTTTATTTATTGTCTCCTTTTGAATATAATATTCAAATTGGCACAGTTATTACTTTAGTCCTACTTTGACAGAGCTAAGTGATTAGTTTCCAAGTAGCATAGTTTTCTTTTGAATTTAAAGTGTGATATTTTATAATATTTATATAAAACAAAGTTTAAACTTTTAATTAAGGGACCAATGTAAGTGATTAGGAGAAATTCTGATAGAACCATCGTATGCTATCGATTCTTACCAAGAGACTGTATCCTCGCGCCACATATTGAAGATATTTTTGTTACATGTCAGATCTACGAGTTTTTAATATATTATTACAATAAAACGACATTTGACCAATACTGGTTTTGTGTTTAATTATTATTCAGCTTTATAGAACCGAGATGGTATTTTTTATTTTGTTTTACTATTTTTAGTTTCAGTTTTTCTCCCTTTCTAAGCGAGTCGTTGCATGGTGACCACAAGATAATAATTTTGTACCTAATGTTAAGGAATTTTTAGTTTTAAGCGTTCATAAAGATCACGATTATTATTTATTATCAGTTCATTACAAATTATAAACCATTAAAAAACTGATTAATTTAATTTCTTTTGTATTTATACCAACATTTAAGTTGTACGATTTCTTGTAACTTAATGTTAGTAATATATCATGAGTCATATAATATAACAGTTTAGTTTAGTACCTACGACACTTGTAATTAAGTATTTAATTTTTTTAATTTAATTCCAATCGTAAGTTAATCTTCCAAAAACGACTACTATGTATTCTATTTTCTTATGGACAAACAAATTAAGTGTAAAGCTTAATTATGACATTTTTCTTGTAAGTTTCCTTATTTCCATCTGCATTTTTATTGAATTATAGTCAAAATAATGTTTATTTTTGTTTTTTATTTTTGTTTCCTTATTTTTTATCACCCTATTTACCACAGTGATCCCTGAAATAATGGCATTAAGGATATAGTCTATCTATGGTCACAATATGTTAATGAAATGTAGGTAACCATTTAGTTCGGTGATCACTGATTTTCCTTCACTATAATAGATGAACAGGCCTTTCTTTGTAATGAAATGGGATGGTTACAGATTTGATTAAAATGAAGGTAACTACTTTATTCATTGTGTTGTTACGGAATTTACCCAGGGGGTCTAAATACCTGGGTAAATTCTATCATTCTGCCATTTTGTCACTAAATGGCAGAATGATAGATAAATAATCAAATCTAAATAATAAGTTACCTAAGTACTAGAAGTTGCTTTGATATTTAAGAAGTTGAAGTTGCCTTATTATTTAGATTTCTGTGGTTTATAGTTTAAAATGTTAATGTAAAACCGCTGTTTGAAGAAAATAGCCTATATATTTTTAAACTTGTTTTTTTAATTCCTACGGGCACCAGCTCTGCTCAAAGTCATACAGTGCAGTAGCTAACTGCGTTACCTATAAGAATGTAGGTAATGTATATTTACATATCATTTACTTTTTCTCTTTATTCTATGAATAACAAGTCAATATTTGTACTGACAGAAGGTAGGTGGACTTGCATTATTGCGGGAGACACCAGATGTGGCTGAATAAAGAAATGAGCAAATAAACTTAAGTACCTATTACACATTTAAGTTTTAAAAGTACGAATAATACGTCTAAGTTGATAAAAAAACTACTTATCTACAACAATTTCTAGGGAAAATCATTATTTACATTGCTACATTAATCTTCCACGAAAGTCTGTTCAGTTTGTGAAGGTAACGTTATTTATATTTACTCAAAATGCTAGCGATATATTATGTTATTGTGCCAAATGCAATTTTGTTAAACCAATTACCAACTTCACCAATTCATAAGTTTAAAAATAAGTCTGTAGGATGGATTTTTAAGTTGTGTCGTGTCATAACAATCGCATCATCAGCAATCAAACACAATCATCAACAAATATGTGAAGCACGCAACAGATAACTTTGGAAGACATATTGTAAAAAATCTTAAACAAAATAGCGTCAGGTGGGCAAGAGACACACTTTATTTTAGGAATAATGTTTTAGGCCCTTGCTAATGAAAGCGATGTTACACTATATAGGTTCATCAATGAGCTTTCCATATTTCAACCCTTGACCAAGTTCATTTAAATAGGTACTAATAGACAAAAAATTAATACAAATAAACAAATTGTTAGGTAGGTAAGTGCTGGTGTTTCTCTTTTCCGGATTTTTATTTTAAATTTAATATTAAATTCTTATTCGTTTAACGAAATGCATTATCAAATATCTATCACTTTTTAGGGTTCCGTACCTCAAAAGGACAAAACGGAACCCTTATAGTATCACTTTGTTGTCCGTCCGTCCGTCTGTCAAGACCGTTTTTCTCAGGAACGCGTGGAGGTATCAAACTAAAATTTACATCCAATACTCAGGTCTACTGTCCCTTGGAGCTGTCAAACTTCTAAGCCAAAGCAATCAAAAGATACAGCCGTTTATACCGCAAATTTTCGAAACTCGCACGGGAATCAAAACCTACAGGGATTTCAAGATTCTAAGTCTACCTTGTAGACTTAGAATCTTGAAATTTGGTACGAAGTAACGTCTTATAGTACAGATAAAGGAAAAATTGCGAAAAGCGTAAATTTTTATTTACATCATATAATAAAAATATTTTATTTATAATTATATATATATATATTTTTTATTTTGCAATAAATATACCATAACTACGACTATGACTCGATCATCGTGATGGGTGAACTTTTACTTATATACCTACAGGTTTGTACGGAACCCTCGGTGCGCGAGTCCGACTCGCACTTGGCCGGTTTTTGTCATTAAACTATAGTCTAGCTAGAATAAAAATTATTGAATAATATACCCGATTTTGCGGTAAGAGAAACACAAGTCAGAGCCAGGGGCAGCCAACTTAAAAAAAGTGGTAAATTTATAAAATTTATTAAGCGTTTAAAAGCACATATAGAAGCCGCCGCGAACTCTCTTATTCTAGAAATTGATGAACAGAATTTATGTCCCTAGCATACTAAAAGACTATTCCTATAGGTGTTTTTATAGTTACCTACTTATTATTAAACTTACTTATTCTACTGACCAATTTATAACGATAGATTATGAATGCGTTTCCGTCTAGTCTACAGTACCTCCAAAAGGGAAGAGAAGCACTTCGGAAAAAAATCCGGGACCTATGTTCCTCTGTCTTCGTCAGGTGGATCATGATGGAGGACGGAGAAATTAGGATTGCCACTCAAAGCCTACACAGTTACCAATTCGAAGAGAACGCTGCTAAAGACAATTTTAAAGTTTCATAAGTAAGCCTATCTATGTAAGAACAAGTTTCAACGGACCAAATAGGTACCAAGTGGTGATTCCAATTGATTGGCTTTTGGCCTGTTGTGACTAGGATTGCCAGATCTTATAACCGAAAAGCCGGACAGACCAGCCAGCTTTGACGTTCTTTTGGGTAAAAAGGCCGGACATTTTTTTTTCACTTTTCGTTCCTAAAACACGAACATTTTTTTTTAAGTTATATAATCCTTATTATCTTTTACCATAAATCTTTTTAAAATTTGATGAAACAACCATAAATGGTCAAATTTAAAAAGCCGGACATTCCGCTGGTCACCGCCTAATTTGGCCGGACACGCAACCAAAATGCCTGACTGTGTCCGGCTTTATCCGAACGTCTGCCAACCCTACTTGTGAGACAGTTAATAGGGATGTTTCCTGGGTATGAAAAGTTAAAATCCATTTAATCCGTCAGTTAGATAATAAAAAAATATTAGACACGTATTTTTTCTTTTATCAAAATAATAAAAAGTTACAAAGATACAGCGCTTTAATGTTTCAGAGTGGGGGCTTATGACGCCACGCCTTGGTAAAAATTGTAGCGAGGAGTGACGTCACGCGTAATTTGCGTTCCCTGTATTTTGATCATGTTTTGTTTGTATGAAAAAAGAAAAAATACGTGTCCAATAAAATTTAATAATCTACCAGGCGGACATTAAAAAAAATAGGATACATGCCTATTAGTAGGTACCTAGGTATAATTTTTATTGCATGATTTCTTGTTTCTTTTCTTAAGGATTTGTTTCCTAGCACTATAGCAATATTCCAATCATTACCAGTTTAGAACTGTAAAATATAAAGGGCATGCTAGAAAAAAATATGTCTATATCTAAAGGTTTATGTCTGTGGTAAGTACCTACCTAAGTAGTACTACCTAATATTATTTTGACAAAGCATAAACAAGTTCTAAACCTCAACAGTCCGCTTCGCAGTAAGTAAATTGATCCTTGTTTAAAACGAAGCCGGGCGTTGAGTTCTCTGGCTGAGTCGGCGACTCTTGTAACCCAATACGAAGATAAGGATTTGGCCTTGACAAAACAGTAACGACAGCCGATTGTAATTTCACGGTATATTGTAAACTACTCTACTATAACCGCATAAGGTTGAAAACTCCATATACAGAATTATTTCTACAAACGCAACGATGAAGTAGTTAGTAATGTATAACGGATGTTATAATCTGGTGCTTGACGAACAAAATAATGAACAAGCTTGTACTGAGGTCAGAAGATCAGTCTTAATTAGGTAGATAGGTTATTTAAGCCAATACTAAAATAACATCAAAACAGTATGGCATTGTTAACTATATTTATTTTAATATTGCTTAGAAAAATACCACGTGGAGTTATTAATAAACAGTTTATATGCCTACTAATACGTAGTAAACTGTTAGTAAATGTATTAGTTATTTAAACATTATTAAACTTAGGAATCTAATAGTCTCAAAAATATAAGACGGTTTATTTGACGATTCATAAGGGTAGGTGGACATGAGACCATGAGTCACGCATTATACTAGCTAAAGAGCTTGTATATTTTACTACTGAAACACTGGTCAGTCAGCATGCAAACGGAATTTTCAGAAGTTAGCTTTCTACTTCTGCTAGAACTAGGCAAGGTAGGTGTGGTAAATCTGGTCTAATTTAAGTGAGATAAGTAGCTTTAGCACTGATACTTGATAATGTGTTTTGAGGTGTGGTGTTTTGAGAAGGTAACAAAAAGGGAAGTTTTCTTCTTTTGTTTTTCCTTTTTCTGAAACTATACATACATGCATACATGAAGCAACAAATTTATCTCTAGAAACATTTATTTTATACAGCTCTTTATAACAAGCGATTAATCGTGATCTAGGTATATTTAAACAAGGCTACAAAACACATTGCTCTAGATCATGTCGTCAGCCGACACCTATGTCAATACTTATACAAAACCTTACTCCTTGCGGACTTCCGCACGCTAACGAGTCTGCAATCATACGGACAGACTCAGTGACAAACAGACAAAATTAACGCTGTTATCCTGTTCCAAAAGTGGAAACAGCAAAAGTAAAACTTATTCGTGTATCAGAAGACATTATCGCGTCTAAGAAAGTAAATACTTAACCCGATGTTGGTTTAACGATAACAATAATTACTGCTGGATGCGTGAGGGCGGCCATTATCTAATATTTGTACAGAACACTGATTAGATAACGAAGAAGATGTGTATGTTACGGTCAACTTGAGAAATGCAGTCTCTATTAATAATGCCCGGCCTGTATACATAACGCCCGTATAAATAGGGCCATATAATTAAAACTGTATGATTCATCACTTTTCCCGGTCAATATTTATAATGGCTACCCTATCTTGGGCCAAATAATGAAACAGATGAACTGTAGTGTAGGTTAGTTATTGTATAATATATGAAATTAAACTTACTTATCGAAAATTATATACTTGCAAAAAAAACTCAAGACTTGATTTTTTAAATAGACCACGGGCCGTCGGGTTTAACTAAATGAGCTAAATAATCAATTTATCTATTAAACCAACGCTCTTGGTCCTTATTCATAAAGACTGGTTCATATTAATTATGCCCGGTTAATCAAGTTGCTTGTGACATATATATACTTTGAGTCACTAAACCAATTCAGTTGGTGACTATTGAGCAGGATATGGATTTTTGTGACTTAGGTTTTGTTATCAATGCAGTTAACTGTAGATCACGGTATTGTTGTATATATTTTAAAGCCTTGTATAATATTACATTGGTAAGATTTCATACCTGAAAGAAAGGGTAAGCTGAACAAAGATTTATTGCATTGTATGTATTTATTAATGTAATGACACATCATACAGTCAACAACAGCAATACTTTGGCATTGTAGGCGCCTTTTTTCTTAATATTAATAATTTTAGATTTTACTGAAAGCTGTAACGTATGAATGTTGTCAATAAAGCCATAAAAGGTTCTTTTGTCATTATTTTATTTTGAAATATACATATTTACTAACTTATTACTTTTTATGACAAACCCAACATGTAATCTGGTACCGGATTATCTTGATTACAGATATTACACTGCGATTTCCATTAATTTATGTTCAAGTAAATAAATCACTTTTGCTGTAAACCTTATTTAGGTACTGGGTTATTCTAATTAGGATCAAGACAATAATATACCTACGAGTAGTGACCACCTTTATTCAACCCTTTGCATTTTTTTTTTTAAATCATTTATTTAATGAGGCTTTTTTGCACTGTTGCGCCAAGTCAGCCTCGTAAGGTAACACAGATTACAAAAAAACTTATCACTAAACATCTATCTACACAAATTTTGGATTTGTGAGAAGAACATGAAAGATGGCCTATGCAGATTCTTTCTAGTCAATGGAGTTGCAAGCACGACACAGAAGTTAAAACACGTTTGCAGTCAAAAACCACAACTACAATAATTGCATGCAAACGGATTAATAAACATATTTATTTTGTCGTACAACAAATACGAGAGCCTTACATCCGCTTCCTGCGAAATATTACGAAAGTAACAATTTCAAGGGTAGATAAAAAAATTTAAATCACAAATTCTGCATTCAGTAAACAAAATTTATTTCTGGCCATTTCGTGTTTATTTATAGTATTAACAGAAGGGCAAACGGATGTGATAAAATTTTGGGGGTACTGTTGTATCCAATGTATGTAAACTTTGGATCGTGTGAAGGTAACTGATAAACTAAGTAAACTGTACAGGAGACTTGAAAGGTTCAAACCTTGGTACTTATCTGTCACTGCTATCTGCTATCTAATACCCATCCTTATAAAATGACCGAACAGAAAAAGGTTAGGTGCCAACACGATATACTTATCGCATGTTATGTGTGCTAACTGTGAATTCGATTTCAAGGTAAATACGATTTACCTGATATATTTAAATAAATATAGTATAATAATAAAAATGGAAAGTATAGAAATGTGGAGTTTTAAAGTTTAGATGTATAGATAGATAGAGATAGTAATTTTATGTACTAATGTAGCTGCTAAGGCGCGATTAAATACCTACACTTTAGAATTTCTAAACTAAGTATATAAGCAAGAGAATAATACAATAGACTAATCCTAGAAGAATTGTTTAAAATATTTCACTTAAGCAAAAAATATATGAAAGCCACCAACAATGCAATGGCAATGTATAGAATCACACAATAAATCCTTCCTCACGCAATTTGTTAAGCTACATCCAATTGTAAGCAAATATATTTGAAAAACCTTCCAAAGACTAATCAAGAACAATAAACAGCGCACTAAATCACGAGCTAACGAGTTTGTCTCACAATTACATAATGCCACTGTTTTCTCTTAAAACCAAATTACCCACCTAATATCTGTTTACTTCGCGAATGAAGTGAAATTTTAAAACGATTTCATTTTAATCACAATAATCTTGGATTTCACAGTTGAATTAGCGTAAAACGTTTTTCATTAGGCAAGTTGCGGCAGCCCTGGTATTTACACCGCTGTGCATATTCTATTACAATAAGCCTAGCTTAGCTTAGAGAATGCTGTATCAACGGTTAGGCACGTCGACAAGTGACCCGCTACCGGGTGAACGTAATATAAATTTTACTGCTTGATGCATGTACTGCCAGGTACGTAAGTGTTAGGCACTTACCTCTACTTTTTGTAATGTCACAACATTCAAGTTAACAAAGGAAGCAAGCCTAGAAGCCATGTTAATCTGGTACAAACAGATTGCTCGCTGGTGTTTTCTCGACGACTACAGATTCGTAATCAGGCACCCGATGTATCAATCCTTATCTTAGTGTTATCCTTATCTTCTTTTATACAAATGTGGGTACGGTAACAGCTTTGGGAAAATTATAATGGATCACAACTGTGTTTATAGGAGAATGTATACAGAATACTCTAGATAGTAATTTATTACAAAATCTTGCATTCTAGGTATCCTTGCTTACGTATTTGAGTGTCTGGTCCTTCCGCCCTTAAATGTTTAATGTCCTGTAAGTCAGGAATTATGTTAATCAAGGAAACAAGGCGTGATTACAATTTGTGCGGTAATTATTTAATCAAAGTGATTGTAATTAAAGTTCGCACTAAACTCCGATGTGCTGCGAATCCATTAGCTTGCTTACCTAGGAATGAAAGTATACCTAAAGGGTGAGAATTATCATCATTTGGTCTTGGTCTTTAATTATTCCTATACGATCAAAAATAATAAAAACTTACAAGATATTTTCCATACATTGACAGTTTTGGTAAGTTTGTAGATTTTTGTCCTAATTAAACATTTAGGCACCTACGTAGTTTTAGATTATTTAGATCTGTGACCTTAGAGTTCCGTATTTAAGTGTATTGATCGCAACCCTAATATAGTGGCAATGCTGTTAATTCCAGCAAATTATCACGCTTAATGTACGAAGCCAATAAAAATGCACAAAAGAAAGCAAACATGTTCATACGTTTTCGTTAATTGAATATTTTGTGAGCAAGTATACTCGAGCAATACGGTTGGCAGGAATCGAGACAAAGGCTCGTAAAGATACGCTACGTATCGCTCGCTTTACGTAACTCAGGCACTCACCTCGGCGAGCACTCACACATACTCACACTCACGCACGCACTACCTACTACAGGTCATGAAGTTGATGCACTGTTGTTTGTTTTGTTTACATTCGCCGTCTTATGAAGATAGTACGCATTTTCAGAACAGAAACAGCTTTTTTAAGCTCACCGATATAAATACGCAAACATAAATATTTTTACTTTTGTGCATTTACCCGTGGGAATTTCTCCTTTTGGATTCATTCCAAATTCATACTTTTTCGTCCAAATACTATTGAAGGTTCTAGAAAGTCGATTTATACTTTATTGTCGTTAGGTTCCTAGGAAATATAAGGAATTTACGAGTTTATGTAACAATAAGGCGTACTAACAGGTATTACTGGGTACTAGCTGCGTAATTTACAAATTACAAAACAGGGTGCGGCACTAGAATAACAAACTTATTTCCTAGTATCGTTAGTCCATTGACACATTTAGAAAAACAACTAAGACTTCCTAGACATAACATTGGCAAGGAAATCCTAGATTGTACTCGTGTACCTCGCACCAGTAATGTGTAACGATTAATTAGTCATAAGTTACTAAGAAGGACGTGTTTGTGAAGAAACAATAGGTTATGTAAGTAAATGTTTTATTTCATGAAAATAACCCTGTTAGGAAATATAATTCAAAGATGAAAACAATGCATTTACCATGTCATTTTTTTCATCAGACTATGTAAATCTTAGTTGAGCTTTTATTTGCAATTGCTGCTGTGTACTTCCGTAATAGTACGAGAGCTGACGACCAAAACCATGTCTCATAGCAATACGGCAAAAACCCTATAAAATCGTTAGATTGTATGATTCTGAACCCGACTAGGTGTGTAGTAACGGTCGAAAGTGTAGCAACTGCGTGGGAGGCCATTTCTGCTGTGTCAAAAAAAAAAGACAGTCGGTATTATAGCAATACGTCTGATAGTGAAAATGTACATAGATTTTATAATTGTATTACGAAAAAGTTTGTTTTCAGACATTTTGCGCGTAGCATATAGCCTGAGTGCATTTTTGAAAATGTCAACAAATTTAGCCGACCTGTATCATAGCAATAATGATAATTTTTTTTTTCAACTTTTCATATTGCTGCCATGATTACCAAAAACCTGTTTTCAGACACTTTAAGTGTAGCATATACTCCCAAAAACGAAAATAAATTGTGCGATTTATTTCAGTCCTTCAACTTCAATGTTACGGTTTCGGGTAAATTCTTTGTTAATTATCATCTAATAAATTCAGGGTCGCAACGTATTCATTGGTTTGTAACAGAAAATTCAAGATGCCTCAATACGATTTTTAAATGATATCTGAGTATCGAAAAGTTGTCTGATAGAGAAGGTGCTACACTTAATTTGTCTGATATAAATTTTTTGCACATGTGGACCACTTATTTTATCATGTCCAACAATTTTCAGACATATTGCTATGATACCGATCGGTAAAATTTGTTAACATTTTCAAAACGGTCTCAAAATTTAATGCGTTCACATTTCCGTCTGAAAATTGTTTTGTTCGCATCAAATAACCACAATTTACTAATAAAAAAGATTTTCAGACGTATTGCTATGAGACATTTTTTTTGTCTCATTTTTTATTTTTTTAAGTGATTTTACGGGTTTGCGCTACACCACTAACGTCTGAAAAATATGTTTCCGTTATCTCAGAACTATCATTCAACTACAGTCTGCAAATCAGACATATTGCTATGGTGCAGTTCGGTAAAATTCTTTGACAATTTTGAAAATTCGGTCAGATCAAATGCTACGCGGAAAATGTCTGATATTGGTATTTTCGAGTTCAGGATAATCGTATCTATCGATTTGATGCGGTTTTGGCCGTATTGCTATGAGACAAAAATTTTGGTCGTCAGCTCTCGTACTATAAGTGACTAAGTCACCATAATACGAGTTAATACAATTATATGTAATTGTGGTGAAATCGTTTTGTGGTTTGAAGGAACATCCTAAAATTCATAATCTACCAGTAATGCAAAAGAGTGTTACCATTAGAAATAAATTAAAAAAAAAAATTTTATTTATTAATTATCATTAAAAATTAGGTAAATCGTTACTGCAACTACTGCTATTCATCGACTTGCTAAAAGAAATTTAAATAAACTTTTATAAACAATAGGTATATTCCTATTACACATGTAAAGCTTCAAATCATATTCTGATTTACCGTTAAACAATTCAATACCCGTGCCATCGTATCCCGTTACACAAAAAGGAATAATTTCGAACTATCACATGTTTGATGCAAAGATTAACAACAAACAATCGCATAAAAAATTAAGACATAATTTCCAGACAATAAGGACTTGGAATTACTTTGTAATATGATGTAATCTCTCGACTGTGTACATTAATTATGAAAGGTCATATTTGCATTCGAAGCAGAGAAGAGTATACAATTGCTAACTTGTGTATAAATCAATTTTGTGTGTGGGTCGCACGCAGTGTAGTGTTATTTAACGATAACCCGTGATTTTACAACACCTCAATACTGAGTGATGATGTCACCCATTTCCATCGTACGTTCGTTTTAACAGTCAACTTCGATTTTCATAATGGCAGCTGTTGGCGATAAGAGGCAAGGTTTACGGACATCCCGAATTACTTCTGATAAAACCCGTTTTTAAAACGTTTGGACTCGGTTGTCATTATCCTCAAAGCGCGTTACTAGGTTTAAATATTTATAACACGCACAAATATTATTTTTGCCGGTTAATAATATTTCCGTCTAGGTATTAATTACGTTATGTTGTGAAACGTGTGAATGAGTAGGTAATAATTATATAAGTACTAGGCACCGTGTATTGGTAGAGAGATTATGTCGATTCATAAAAGTCGCCCTAAAATGTGAACATCGCACGATTAATAAGATAAAAAAACGTTTAGAGTACGATAGTAAGTAACCGATAAAGAATATTTTCATTGGCTGATAAAGAGGTCGCCAGATATATTTCTACTGAATACTCCATATTAATTTATAGCTATGTTTGGTCTTGATACCGTAATGTCTTGTGACTCTACGTCCGGATATCACTACTTACCCCCAAGTCTACTAATAATGTTTTTGATAATTGAATCCTATTGCGAACATGTCTCTTAACTGATCATACTACACACAAATACACACATAGACACATAAATAAATAAATTATGGTCCAAATATATTTCTAGATCATGTCTAGACAAACAGACTTTCGGTGATCGAATTTCGGTCACGGGGATGTGTTTCATCGGAGTCTAGCCAACTGCGATGGAATATTTAGAGTTATTATTGTGTACGCAAGTGTTTATTTGCAAATACAGGTGCATTCCAAATTCCCTTAGTTTACTTGCCCGATGGGCGATGGCTGTTTAACACTACCTACTGGATAGAAATCAGACAAAAAAATCGTTTCGGGTTCATATTTTTAGTTGTGAGGAAAGATCAAAAAGTTTGCGCAAAATGAATTGAAATAGAAATCAACTTAATTATATTATAGCCCGTAATATCAACGGCATTCAAGGAGTGTGGTAGTACTTAGCTCAAACGTCGCCGTGTTAGATCACAAGAGTTAAGCAACAATTAGCCGGCACTCAGTGGTTGCATGATCATTTACGTAGCCAGCCCGATAAGTGGAGAACGCATTATACGTCTGGTCGGTCCGTTGTTAACATAACGACTATTACGAGTGAATAGTGAATGATTGAGTGTGTTGGTGCGAGAAAACTCTTGATAATTTGTTGCTGCACTAAAGGCTAACTTACACGTGTCCAGTATTTAATTTGAAACCGGCACTTATCACATTCTCCAGTCACCTGTGACTTGATCCTTAATGATAAACGAATGTGTACCTACTAAAATGACATGAGGAAGTTGATTGCCGTATTACACCGAAATATTTTGAAACACTGTCATTTTAGAACGTAGAAATACCTAATTTTTGTAGACTTTTCTAAATTTCTTGGAAAACCTACAGAATAATCGTACATTGATCCGCTAATACACAGAAATATTAGTCACTGAAATTAAAAACATTTCGTTCTTAATTTGTTTAGTATTATATATTCTGTGCCACAGAATATATAATAGTACTTACTGACTGACGGTTTTACTACAGACTTTAGTGTAATGCATTTTGTTTTAGTTGGAGACCTGTAACTATGGTTCCTGGACCAAATTAATCTGTGTCTCTAGCCTGTCTACGCATATAATCTTCTCAAAGCATATTCACTTCTCAGTCGACTTCATTAGCTATCATTTTGTACATGTTGCGCCCGATTGGACGATTTACCGTTGCTAATGAACCATAAACATTACTCAAATGTACTTCATTGCTGGAACAAAACATCAAATTCGCACTACATTAGATAATGGAGATGTGAAAATCAGAGTTCATTGTGTTGGTACTTGACAGTACTTACCGGAACCTCAAAAATTAGATAGGTAGATACTAATTTCGTTTAAGAAAAATAGAGTTGTGTCTAATAGTTTTTCTTTGTTCTCTCTCGATCAGTTAAATAGGTATTACTAGGAATTAGTTCGTTTTCTATTTGTTCTGTAGATAGTTTTATTGAGATATTTTTTATACAATTAAAACTAATAGCTATCTACAGAACGAGAATCTTTATGGCATCGTGACTATAAGGACATTGTACGCGAAGAATGTCATAAATGACCATTTAAGATATGTTAAGTTATTATAAGCTCGCAGTATTCTATACCTAAGTAGATTATAGATTTTGAATTGCGGAATAAAGATGACTTAAGTTTAATGTTACAAGTTTGCTTTATAATGAGCTATGTTGACACCTCTGTAGAAAAACGCAACAAAATGTTTGTAACCGCAGTTAATTGGACTTCAACACTATTAGAAAAAGCAAACACATTACCAATACCGCGAAGGAACTCAGTTAACTAAATGTAATCAACCAAATAGAAAATTAAATAAGAAATTAAATTGGTTGAATAGTATTTTTTGTCGATGGTGGTTTTAGCTTGGTTCACATCAGTTTATCACTAAATATTGAATAACCCGACTTATGATCGACGAGACAGCGATTGAATATAGATGTGGCATTGACCCCGCAACACTGTCTAACACAAACAATGGGATTTGCGACGTGTGCACCTACTGATAACACCAGGATGTAGCTAAATTTAGGAAACCAATATTTTAAAATTCCAGCGACACATTATTGTTAATACATGCTTCTGTTAGAGAAGCCGCAAACAAATGCCTTTTTGGAATATTGTGGGGAAAAACAAGAAGAAACAGTCTTACCATGGGATATTTGCTGTTACCCAGTAAAATGGGGTTTTTGAGGCCCGATAAGCAGTCGTTCCAATACAGCATTTTGAAGCCAGTAACACTGGAAGCCGGCCGCCAACATAGCTTGAAAAGCGTTTATTATCGGCCCCTGAAATATTATTGTATGTACCATGTATTTTATAGGAAATTAGACGAAAAATTACATCAAATATGATTTATTTATTTAATTGCAAGGCTTCTTGCAGTCAACGTAAGCAAATTTAGTTGCTTAAAGTTTACACTCCCTTATGTTATTCGTCTTGTCATAGTTTATTCCAAAGGATTACATTAATACGAAGTTCTCGTCAAAAGTCGACGTAATTTCCTGGTTTTTGTTACTACTAACCATTTCAAAATACCCTTTTTTTGTAATTCTAGGAAATACATATTTGGGGTAAAATACCTTAACATTCAATTTGCAAGTTTTTCAATGTTTTAAGGAAGCTATAATTGAAAACTTTCGCTTTGGCATTGTCTAAAACCACAGGAAAACAACAGGTGTTTTAGCAAGTATCGAATGTTTCTCAAATAAAATTACTTTTCACACTTCATATTCAAAATCGGTACGGTCAGTAACAACGTGTTTAATGTGTGTAACCTGCAAAGGTGCTTTGCATTTAATAACTAGATACAAATCTGAACAAAAATTTTCCAAACCATCATAACAATGTTCCAAATGTTATGTAAATTAAAATATAATGGTTTGGCATTATCAATTGTAATAAATATTTTAAACGCTTATCTTATTTATCACTCTAAATATATTCGTATTATTGACCTACATACATAGTTTTTTTATCAGGAAGCAATGAATGAGATAGAAACAATGTCGATAAATGTTTACAAAAAAAACAGTCGTTGTAATATTATTAATTTTTACATTGATAAAACTTTACTGCTGTCGGTACACCGAGCCCTTGAACACAAATTGTCCCTGGAGTTATGTATGGCAAATTGATCACAGCTGCCGTTGCATGGAATGAAAATTAACATTAAATGAACACTTTATTATTTTCCTGTTTACCACGTTTGCTATAATAAATGTACGAACATAATAATTGCGAAGCTATCACGATTTGTATATTAAGTGCAACAAACGATACCCTACTGCGTATTTTATAAACATGTAGCATTTATGAGTACTTATTGGTTGATTCTTTTATCCGTTTGAGTGATAACCACACAACAATTATTTATCTTAATGAGGCATCGTGTAACGAAATTAAATTCATGTTTCAATTTATCTGTTATCTGAAAATGATGTTATTATTACTCGTGGCATAAAACTCGACCAGTTGGCAGCCAACTCTCCTTTATTGCAACTAATTGTGAAATACTACTCTTATGAACCGACATTGGATAACAATTTTAATTATAACGAACGTATTTTATATAATATTCAGATATCTGTGCGTTAATGAGAATTAAAAACCATTACGTATCGTTAAAAGCAATTAAATTTCTTAGCTGCGGCTATATCTGTCTTTCAACAAGCTTAAAGTAAAGCTGGATCAATAAACAATTCATTTATTACCAACTGTGTATTAAATAGACCTTTTTTCCTTCTCCCTCGAGCGAGCTCGGGTAGGTTCATTACTAAAAATAAAATTTTAATGTATTGAACCAGTTCTGCGGGCTGCGACCGCAACTCGCCACCGGCCAGTCTGTGTGGCTGCCTCTTACTCATCTCTTCGCCACTGACTCAGCTCACAATTGTTCATTACGATCTTACTACGCAACTGCAGTAGAATGACCTCTCCTCTGTATTATCCATTACTTTTTATTCGTTCGTAAACATTTTACGTCATTTGACTCATAAATAGTTGGGGCCTATAGCTAAGTAATTACCGTAGATCTTACGATCGTCATTAGGTGCACTTGTCCTTTTCTTATTCGATTGACCAATCTTTACTCATCAAGCTTCAAGTAGTTAAGAATCCAATTGCACTAAATAAAACATTTGTACGCAATTCCTATGGATATGTTTTTGCAGTCAGCAGTTTTTACTGTTGTGATTTAGATTCGTGTCTGCTAACTCACACAGTACTGAGAAATTTATAGACTTTGAGTAATCGTTAGGATGACGGCTTTGTTAAGCTTACAAATTTGGGATCTTTTACAAACCTATGTAATGTTTATACATACATACAATATGTAACAAAAAGCCTGTCTGATCCTTATGAGTATTATTCGCAATCTCAAACATAAATAAAATAGATTTAGGCATAGAAAAGGAAAACAATAAATTTATCCTTCAGGTAATCGGTATCGCCAATAATGAAGTCTGGAATTCTGATGGCAATGTGCCGTTGTTGTAGATAGATATCAGCCACATCTGGTTAGTCTGGACCAGACGACAAAGGTTCATTCGCCAGCCCATAAGTGTGGTCCCGTACTCTCATTTACAGCGTATTATATATTTTTATTTTTAGTTGTAGTAACTGCGTGGCCGTTGGCACTAAATGTACCGACAGTAGTTTAAAACTTAGAGCATCATTAAACTATTAATTAAAATGAAGCTTCAGGCAGTAAGTTAATCATTTCTCTTTATTCTTTTTTGTTTACTAATATCAATTTGATGGACAGTTTCGACATGTTAAACATTTTGAATTGTATGAGTTTTAGATACTCGTTAAATAATTTGCATACTATCTTGAACTAACTTATAGGTATTTTATTCGTTTGTTAACTAATGAGTAATTTTGTTTTATTTATTTATGTTTCTCAGAACCTAAAGTGGGAGGTACACTTGCATATTAGAGGGCTTAAAACAAGCCACACATCCGGTAGTTACGTCGACACCTACTGTACCCAAATAAAAGAGGATGATTAAAAATTCATCAAATTAAAAAGGTATCCTTCAATTCCGTTGTTGTAAAAGTTGTTATTTAATTGATGTAAAATTTATGATTATTGACGTTTTATATGCATTAATCGCAACGCAGGTAAGTATTGACTGCATCTAGGTTGGTGATTATTTCATCACAACTGGGCTGCCCATGACCAGTCCAGCACGTTGACAGGCATACATTAGATCACATCAAGTGTTGGTCTTCATTTAACATTTGTTGATCACGTAGACTTACATACGACCTGTCACCGCTTGTGTAAAACTATTTACTATTCATAATACATCATATTTTTATCATAAAACATTGTGACATACAACAACGTTATTTGATACTTGGAAGTATTGAATTTGTATTTTATTGGTCGCTGTTTATATGCCTGTCATATTGTTTTTTTATAATGAATCAGAATTCTACGTTCTGTCGCGAGGTGCGTGTGATAATTGCCTTGAATATCATAATAATGCATAAGTTGTGACAGGTTGTTGATCCATTGTCTATAATATTTAATAGACAATGGTTTTGACTTGTTTAGTATTCTACCTTCCTACAGAAACTTTCCATTGAAAACCGTTAAACCTAACGCATCGAAGTTAGAGCTTAGTTCATTTATGTGCTTGTAAGATATCCCCAAAATAACAGAGCAAACCCGGTATTGTTAATTATAATTAGCGCGAAATTTAGATATTCCAATTTAATTGCGTTTTATTGCTTTGGTATTTATTAGTCATAGCATAACTGACTTTTAATCTCAAATGTCAATGCAAAACAATATTTGATGATGAAATTGTAATGAAATTATAGGTCATCACTGACACTTTAAAATAAATAATGACCAACTCATTTTTTAATGACGATATAGTCTGGATCATAGTAAATAAGGAGTTAACCGTGGGTTCGTAATAAGGAAAGGTCGAGGTGTTATGATAGACATATGATTCATACATTATTACCATGCTATACCTAGTAATTGCAATTCTTTTTACATGTTTTTTTTCCCCGTTCACGCGCTTTGAGATAATTGTTTTAGTTATGCAAAAGCGTTATTCGATTGGTTTGACGTCATAGCAATTATAAGATGTTAGAAAGAAACCATAAAATATAAGTGAATATTCGCTTGATGGAATCTACAATGTACCTACGCGTGAATGAGGAAAATTTATTTGCTTTTTATCATGATTATGTGAATGTCGGAAACGGAGAGAACTTGTGTGTAAATCATATCATGCCGGATTATTGGAGATAACTTTTTTAATGATGGTATTGACATAAGCTTATATTCAATCAAGCTCCTATTAAAACCAATAGAGGCTACTATAATTTAAAGATGCCGCTAGGTTGATAGACGTGCATTTGCGCATCAAGCGAACCTAGCGCATTTTTTGACTTAATATATAGTGAATTGATTTTGACTTGATACCTGTCAATTTCCACCAATCACAGACCAGTAGCTTGTCGCTTGTTAGAGAATAACAGATACACAATCAACTGATGCGATCATAGTGACCCTAGTGTATTTTTATTCCCGGTCTTCAACCAAGCCTCTCTTCAACCATAATGATATCGTCTTCACATTGTTATTATGACAGCAAACTTCGAAAAGAAATCGATAAATTTACTTTAATTTTGTATCAACGCATTTTTGTATCGATGTATCTGTTATCGACACGCTAAGAAAAATATTTTTTTATCAAACTAAGTGGCTAGATTTTGTCCTGTACATTCAGAACTGTCATGTTTACCTTTGATAAAAAACAAAGCTTTACAGACGTGACCATCACGGACATCGATGAATTAGGTTACTTATCATTTGCAGCCATCTCAACAAAGTTGGGTAACGCTAACGTGATTAGAGTCCGTTAAGCTCTCTGTTGACACCTAATAAGCATGGAGATCGTATGCAATATCAAGATAGATTGTATACTAAAACAATAAAACCTTACACTTCATATTGCAGCCCAATCTATCCCCATCATTATTTCCTTGTGAAAAGTAACGTTGCCGTATAAAAAGCTCCCTCCATCCTTGTCCTACCAGTACGTGTTAAGACTCGTAGTGTAGGATGACTTTTAGAATTGTGATTAATTCAGTGGTAAACCACTGGATTAATCACGACAAAACTCATTAAATGGCTCCTACTTTCATTAGGGTTAGTGTTTTAAGTACTACAGTAAGTACCAATTCAATTTAGGCGTTAATTGAGTAATTTCCTTCAGCGATTATTTCAACTCGCCACTTCAAAACAAGGACTTAGGAGGAACACATGTCTTTGGGTTTTCCCAAATAGTGCTATCAAGATCTATTTGCTCATTGTAAAAAATATACTAACATAGGTTTATGCTTCTATTTAAACTCTAAATAAATACATACAAATAACTAAATCGTAGTAATAAAAATTATATTATCGCCAGTTTGTCGGTTTATCTTCGACGGCAGTAGGTAACCCACATAACGCCTTATCAGATATATATTTTTGCTAATAACGTAGAAGTATCTTGCCATTGTTATAATCTAATTTTAGTAGGTATTTAGTGACATAATTTTTAAAGAGATTTCCAGGTAGCGACAATGTAAAGACTATCGCCCGAACACTGAAACATCAATCAGTTTTAAGTCGCCGTTAAGTCTCGTGCTGTCTCTGTCACTTTATGTTGTAAAGTAGCGACAGACACACATTTAAGAACGCCTTAAATTTAAGTTGAATTGCATTATTTGGGGGTAAAGCAGACAAACGAGCGTAACAAAAAGTTTGTAAAGTCATTTTCTTTAGCTTTATTGCAATAAATGAAGCAGACAGGTCCTGTACTCGAACCGGAAACTAATGAGAAAAAGCCAGTCAAAATAGTCAATTCTTAGATGAATACCAAACCGATGATTTAGTTTGGTGTCTGCTTTTGTATTAATCACATACTTAGTTACTTTCTATCTCCGTAGATAAATAACTAAATAATATATAAATAAATGTGGACAACATTACATGCATTGTTCTAAACCCAAAGTAAGTAGCTAAAGCACATGTGTTATGGAATCAGAGACAACGAACGGACCACAAACACTCAGACCCGAGACAAAATAGAAGAGTGGTTTTCTGCATTGACCCGTCCGGGGTTCGAAACCGGGACCTCAGAACTAACGACACCTTCAAAACACGTACGTGTACGCACTCGATCACTGAGGTCGTCTTGGATAGTTACTCTATTTGGGTGCTGACCCGTCAAAAGCGGCGTCACCTTACCGAAGATTATGTCACTGTACTTTACTCAAACCCCAATTAAATTAAATGACGTTTCACGAAATTGATGAATCTGAATATTAAATTTGAGTTAATAGGTACTTGAAGCAACAATTCGTAGAAATTGTTTCTTTTAATGAATAATCTCATGAGTTCATGACGCGTGGAGTAGCGTTGTAAAATAACGATGTTTTAAACATAGTTTACATGTATGTAGATATGTATAGAAATAATTGCGGAAAATATTTACACACTAGGTACCTACAGATGCGTGAAGGAAAATTTATTTGGGCTTTTGTCGACACTGATAATACATTTGTTGTGGTTGATAAGCATAATCTCGACTCGACGTGCTCAATTCAGTCAATGCCTATTTCCTTCAATTAACATGGTTATTCGAAGCTTATTTCCTGATAAGTATAATGTTTGATAATCTTTCTTCGTAAATAATTTACGAAGAAAGATTATCAAACATTATACTTTATTATTACGAAAAGTGAGTCAATAATGTCCCAGACAAAACTACGATAAGTGCCTCCGTGTCTCCGGAAACAAAAGACGTTGGATTTTTGATAGTCCTGAAATTCAGACCACCACTTTTACCAATACCTACTATACAGTGAAATGTATCGTTATGGTCAGATCGTCAGTCGCTCCATGTAAAATACTGATAATATTTTAATAGTATTCGGTAAATGGAAATCAACTCCGTCGATAGTCTCGAGATGACCTCCGTGGTCGAGTGACGTACACACCGGTTTTCAAGGTGTTGCCAGCTCTGAGGTCCCGGGTTCGATCCCCGGACGGGTCGATGTATAAAACCAGTTTTCTACATTGTCTCGGGTCTGGGTGTTTGTGGTACCTTCGTTGTCTATGAATTCCATAATACAAGTGCTTTAGCTACTTACTTTGGGTTCAGAGCAATGTATGTGATTGTGATGTTGTCCACTATAAAAAAAAAACTCCAACATGTATTATGTACCTACTAGGAAAACGGTTTAGCTGATGATTATATTATTTATTTCAAAAAGATGACGGTGCACTTTAATATAATTCTTTAGTTTAACATCACACAGTAGATTTTGCGGCAGTTCCGCGTCGATTGATGCGCACGCGCAACCAATACATCAACGACTTAACAAGTAGACACGCAATACCTAATTGTATATTACAATTATGTCGTAATTGCAACATAGATCATTACACAATAATATTATGAGCAAAACAATTTATCTGCAATTTCAGTGACATCTGCTGCTGCCTAAGGTCAAAGATTAATAATTAATTATTAATATAATTAATTAGATTTGGATTACCTATGCATACAGTGACGATATCCGATGAAGATTGAGAGTGTATGTGACGATCTAATTATTAAACGTCAGAGTTCCGCAAACATCATTGCATATTTTAAGCTTAGTTTGGGAATGACTTACACTAATCAAATGAGGTTGTTTATCACATATTACTAAGAGACATTATCTTGTTTAAAAAGCTTTCAGAAATCAATCTTCTATACATATAAAATGCTTTGTCCTGAATGACTGACTGGCGGATCAAACCGCTGATCTTAGGCACCTGAAATTTGGAGGGTGTGTTTTTGTATGACGTAGGCATCCGAAAAGTTTAAATTCACCCCTTAAAGGTGTGCAAAAGGGTTTTAAAGTTTGTTTGGAAATCCGTCATTTTCAAAGGTAGAGGCGTGAAATTTCATATGCAAGCTTCGGGTTAGAAATAAATAGACATGAAAATCGGCGATTTTTTAAATCTTCCCCTGTAAAAGATTTAAAAAGGGGTTGGAAGCTTATCTGGAAAGTCTGTCATTTTCAAAACTAAAAGGATAAAATTTACTTTAGGTTCTGGTTAGAAGCACAAAATAAATAGATATGTATTTCAGCATTTTTTTTAATCTACCCTCTATAAGAGTAAATAGGGTATGAAATATTACACATGCCTACCATGCGCTACAGCATGGTAGGTCGATAGACAATAAAGAAGCACCCAAATAGGAAATAAAAAGAAACATGCATGTTGCATGAAAATCAGATATTTCTAAACAACTAAATGCGAGCGAAGCCGCGGGAAACAGCTAGTCTATACTAATATTACAAAGAGGAAAGATTTGATTGCTTGTTGGTTTGTTTGTTTGCATTGAATAGGCTCCAAAACTACTGAACTGATTTGAATTTTTTTTATTGTTGGGACGCTACTCTATCCCCGGGTGACATAGGCTACTTTTTATTTTTTAATATTGAAATTTTTGTTAAGTACCCGTACAAAGCCGTTGCGAGCTGCTAGTACTGTATAATATAGAAACTAAAATTACCTAATTGACCCCTTTTTTTTCAAAACACGAAGATTTGTATCACCATACAAGCGGTCAGAACGGGGTAATATGTGGGAAGTAATTAAACACCTATGACATTGTCGTTAAGATTCCTGAATAACAATCCACTCCGTACAGAATGACATAATAAAATGTGAATGTTTGTACAGAACAAACATCGCAACATTAGGAAATGGAATGCAGTATCTAAATAGACAAACACCTGTGTCACTTCATTTCCGTATGCAAACATGGAGACCCTTTGATTCAACCAAATAGACAATTGTGAACTGTGGTAGGTTGTTTATAAAGCATAAACATGCATCTATACGTCCCATGTACCCGGAGAGTGTAGCCCCTTTATGCCTGGGCCTCTAGACAAGTGACTATGCGACAAGCGATAACGATGATCGAATGTATGGAAGTGACAAGTCCAAGTCACGTGACTTATCGAAACGAAATGTCATTTCCATACATTTAATGTCATTTGAGCAATTTCTATCATCGTTTACGCTTGTCGAAATGCCACTAGGGGGGCAGGTTCTATTTTCCTCGTTTTGCTCAAATAACTAATTGTTTCTTCAATATAGGCAGCGGCCATTATACGTTAAATTATTAGATACGTTAAATGATAGAAATTATACTTTATTTCATACCATAGAAGCCTACATAATATTCTTATAATTCCTTGAGGAAAACTCTACTGTTTTGACTGTACCGATAGCCGAGTGGTATAGGTTACCAAGCCAACTAGCACTGTGCGCGACGTGCTGCGGCCACAGATTACTAAATAGTTACTTCGTTCGTAATGCGGCTTCGATCCCCGCATGAGACAAACATTTGTATGATCCATAAATACTGGCTCTAAGTCTGGGTGTTCTTTGTGCATGTGGTTTGAATGTTTGTGGAACCCCCCGCGAAACAAGGATTTAATTCCTTAGTGCGAAAGTCGCATTGCTTTAAAAAAGAGAAAGAAAAAATTGTTTCTTTTGTCTAAAGATGATCAGGTAAGACAGATAAGATATGATTTTATATCCTGCTAACTTTGACCCTTAGTATTGATAAGTTATTTTTATTTCCATATTATCTAATAATATAACAATGTTAATATAACAGACACGAGACCTAATCACACAAAGTAGAAAACAACCTAATAAGGTTGTGTTTATAAATAGTTGCTTTTTTTATTTATTTTTATGGCTATTAACTACGCAATAATATAAAAACAAGTTCCGAATTATGTTTTAAATTGAATACAATTAATAAGCTGATCGAATTCACTAAGTGGATATTTCGGAATCTTCCACTAAATATAGGTACATGTGTCGTTTTTAGGACCAACGGGTGCATCAAAGTCTAAATTTAACTAAACGGCGCCATTTTTACCGGTTTTCGAAATGAGAAGGCGTTAAAAAACATTTAAGCTTTAGGTATTAATTCTGTAATCGACTGGTCTTGCAAGTTTTGGACCATTGTATGGACAAATATTTTCCAAAAATATGTAGGAATAATTTTAGGTATGACAACATCTGTCTGCTACTTAATAATTGCAGTAACTTGTTCAAGTAGATCAGGCAGGCGGGTAACAAAATGAGGACAATACGGATATTTACACAACTGCTCGCCATTTGTTTTACCACTTATGTACCTATTAACTTTGTAATGAATTATGTGCGGCACTGTTAGAGCCGAGACTCACGACACTTTTCTTTATATATTACTAATAAATAATACTTATTATAATGTTTGCCGGTGTTATTGTTATTTATTACTGGAAACAAATTTAGGTTTTTGTTGTATAAGGTACTTATAATAACCAAAAAAACATAACGTAATAATATAATAATAATACTGGTCTATAAATGTCCCACTGCTGGGCACAGGTCTCATGTAGAGTAGGCACGAGCTTTAATCACCAATTCACCAGGCTTGCTCATTGCGGTATGTGGAAAAAAAAAAGAAAGGAATTTTAAAAGTTTTAAACTCGTCATCGTGCTTTTGTTACAGTATAAATCAATGGCAATGGAAAATACTCGATATTGTGTCAAATATTAAGTTTTAAGAAAATATTCTCCGTCTTCTTTTACTTTTCTTGGCAATGAATAACAATTTATTCTAATAAATGGCAGTAGGAATTTTCCTTATTTTCACAATGTTACTGCCAATTCTGACGAATGTGCACGAATTTTTTGATGCCATATTTTAGGTTTATGTTTAATTAGATTAGTTTATTTTATTATTTCTTTTGTGTATGTATATAGTTAAGTTTATACTCTTTAATGCTTTTGATTTAAATTACAGTCTATTTCGACATTCTGACAATAAATTACAAGCAGTATTCTTTTATTTTATTTCCTAGAAAGTTATTAAAAGCAACGTTTTGGCTTCGAAAAATGTACTTTATGAGATAAAAGGTTGAGTGAGGTTAGTATTTGTTGATACTGGTTGCTGCCGGATGCTGCGGTAGCTTATCTTACACGCGTCGGGACGCGAGAGAAAGGGGAATGTTGGCGTAATCTTTGTTTATTATATTCTAGTAAACATAAACTTGCCTACCTAAATTAATGTTGTGTAGCTTTTTATTGATGAAAATTTACTAATTTAATGCGCAAATAAATGGTTTTAATAATATTAATTCTCCTCCAAGGCTGCATCGTCCCTCAACTCTGAAAATCGTCACCATTCTTGCTATTGGTGATTCCTTGCTTAAAATGTTACGGAAATATGAATTAATTTAGCAGGAGTAGTTTAATTACAAGTAATGAAAAAATATTGAGTTTTTTTATTAGTTATACAAAGGATCTGTGTGAGGTAGGTCTAAGCGCGCTCTGAAAAATACGTTGTGTGGTTACTGTAGGTAAATTTAATGTCGTTCTCTGCCATTGTGTTATGCGTGTGCGTTCGATAAACTTTGTTTATAGCTAAATGAGCGATACGCCGTCCGTTGACCTAGCTCTCAAATAGAGAACGTTATTGCGTTTAGATTGTGCGCCGATATGCGTATGCGCACGCCAATTACGAGATCGCTTAGTGGGATAACTTCTGTATGTTGTGACGTTTCCATGTTAATTTAATGTTGCTATCATGCGGAAGTATTGTTTGAAGCCGACTGGATGAGCCATTCCGCATTTTACTGAGTAATTGTCCGTAGTACCTACGTAAATAGGTGTCTAATAAGAATAAGTAAATGCTTTCACAATTATTTAGAAAAGATTCGCCTCTTATTTGCATTCTTTGGCAGCTATTGAAAGTAAAGAACCTTTACTAGAACCAAATACCTAAATCTTATAGATAACATTCATTAAATAAGTTAAATCTAAATAAAAGCTGGTAAGCTACGCACGTTTACAGTTTACACAAAAAATATTGATAAAAGTCTAAATAAATTTAAAATACATAAATTATTAAGTGTACTGTTATACATAAAATAATATACCTACTATAAATTCTTAAGATTTAATTGAAAAAGTACAAATGTAATCGAGAAAATGTACGAATTAAAATATTTCAGATGGTGGTATGATACTGGCAATGTTGCAATTATTTTGTCAAGTCATTATTAATTTCCAATTTATTAAATTTTGCAAACAGGTAATTACATTCAAAAACATACACTAAAACCATCTATATCAGAGTGAATAAACCTTATCAGAGTTCATTGAATCTTTTGATAATAATATCTTATAAAAGACATCGGGTAAGTACTTATTATAACAGCTGATTGCCACACAATAAATACGATTACAGAATATTATTATTTTGTAAAAGTTTAATTACCTTCCTAGTTTTGTCCATCACAAAAGAATATACATATGTATGTATTATCTTGCTGCATTTAAATCATATAAATTAATCATATAAAAATACATAAATAATACGTTTCTACATGAAATAATATCTAAATAAAAAAAAATCGTTTAACACTACTAATATTTTTCGTCAGCAGGGTTCGATAAATCTGCTGTTATGCTTTTGTTTCCGCCATTCGATAGCGCCAATAAATTCAAACGACTGAAAAAAGATGTTAATGAAGAATGCAGCCCGAAATATAATATGTCACTCCTCATCAACATCCATAAGTATCTACACTGCACCACCCGCGACAACCGCATCAGTAGGCTTAGTCGTAGTTCTAGGAGTTTGCCCGCTGTAAGGAGCACCTAGTAGTAATATCGATGATTCATAACATGGATATAATATATAGTAGTAGAAATTCTAGTGAGTAATTCAAATGGGTAACAAGAGCAACTAAGTACATGATGAATACTTGGATCTTACATAACATACTCAAGCCATCATACAACGGAATATTATTTGCCTACGTAACACATTCCAAATTATTACTCAGTAATTTGGGTTCTAAAATTCGTGATCAACAGTATGGAAAATAGACAATTGTGTAAACTGGAAACATTTTAAACTCACAGAAGTTTCTAGTATAAAAACAGTGATGTGTTTTCATGAACTAAGTAAATAGGTAGTATAAAATGCTATAACAAACTTGTTTTTGAGTGTCATGGCGCTAATTCCGACTTTACTCCACCTTACCTACTGTGGTGAACTCACTCCAGTTAAGATGTAATATCTATCGGACTATTTTTTATTGTTTACCCGTCTCATAGATATTAAAAAATATCAGAACGTATTTTTTCTTTTTTTAATTAAACAATCGATGAGGAAGATACAGTGAATAGAAATGTCGCGTGACGCCACTTGTGGCTACAATTTTTACCCACAAGTGACGTCACAAGCCCCCTCTTCAGAACTTTAAAGCGCTTTATCTTTTTCATTTTTCATAAATTTGATAAAAATCAAAAGAAAAGATAAAAACACTCTTGAGTTGAGTTGAAATTAATCAAAGGAATGTTTACCAATGTATTTTGGAAACATGAGGAGATTTAAGCAAGACTCAAATTGGAGTGAAATATAAGTTATGCCTATAGTTAAACGCAAGTATACCACTATTAACAACACTATTAATCAATTAAAACCTAAAACATGGCATTAAAAAATTCGTTCGCATCGCTGTCGACTGGAAATGAGCAAAAAAGACTGGCGGCATTGCCTCGTTGTATGGCAATGCTTATCCAAGGCAAAATCCAGCCCTTGGGTCATTTAGTTCAAATTTTCTCCACCTCCATAATTTTGTTGGAAACGTTGACAAACACCTGTCTAAAACACGAGCCTCGTATCAGTCACTACTCAAGTAATAAGACGATACGGTGTTATCTACATAAGTCCCCCATTTCGATAGATACTACACAATAACGAATTATAAACAATGTCTCATTATTACTAGGATAAAGATTTGTATTTTTTTTAGTACATAATTATCGTCATTTCTAAAATTATTAATGTTTGCCAATTTCTTTCTCGATACGTCTATTTGCGATATTATAATTAATGACAATAACTAAAGAACATAAAAAAATCTCTTGTTTTGACAATATATTTAACATAATAACAACATTAATTACAAAGCTAGTTGCCTTGACTGTGCCAAAGGTTATTCATCTCTATATTTAAGTTATTAAAATTTCATGTAAAAAACAAAGCAAAAGAAATTTAGTGATAATGATCACCTCAATTTCTTAACATTGCGGTCGCGGACTGTATCTTTGTTTAAAAGAATCAATTGATAGCATACGTACATTACGTACTTTGAACTTTCAACAGTGTGTAAAAAACAGGTCGGTTATTCTACCGTATTTTAAAAAGGCTAAATGGCATTAAACGGCTACTAACCTACTTTTAACCGACTACAAAAGGTTCTCAATTCGACTGTATGTTTTTTTTGTATATTGTGTATATTTCTGGAAAATGTGGATTATATTCAAAAATTTTCATCTCTTCGATATAGCTTAAAGGAGGTCCTAAATATTTATTTTTAATCGATTTATTAGTTTGGTTTTAAATTAAAATAATTGGAAATTACCAAGAAAGTCACAAAGAAATTGCGTATTTTGTACTTTCCTAAATTCCTGCAATTATGTTTTTAATTCATTTCGTTTTCTTTTTATGTAATAGATATACTTATTTAACAGCAAGCTAATACAACAGGTAAGAAGAGAAACTCTTTGAGTAATATGTGTCGGAACTACATACACCTTTGATCAATAGTATATTTGATCGAAGCATTCAAACATACATTATAGTACTTAGTAAGTCTTTCAACGGCTCGAACAAAGGATGACGGTGCGACTGAGTCCCAGTTTTGCATGGGGTCAAATGGCAGACTCAGTGATAATAACAGCAGATTCCAACGTAGGTAAATGTGGATACATAAATACGTTGCCTGAATTACAAAATGTATATTGTTAAATTGTCTTAGCAAATAAGCACAGTCTATGGTCGATTAATGTCGATAAATCGATATCATGCGATGTTGATTTTTTTATTTAGTTGAATTAGTTTAGTGTAAGTTTTCAGTGTTGATAAGAAAGACTGTTTGACTAGACTCAAAACAACAAAAATCGATTAAAAGCAAACCCAAACACTACGCAGCACAAAAAATACGCGCGAAAACATTATGATAGTGACGTTACACTTAAAAATAAAGTATAACATCAAAACAAGTAGGTATGTTGATTCAGACATTCGACGTGTTATCTTATTTACAACACTAAGTGTGTACCGCAAAATATTTGCATGATAATCGCGATCAATCGTCTGCATACGTATGTACCTAAATATGAACATTATTCCGGACGAGTCGCGAGGGTTATCTTCGTGACCTAACTCCATCCTACAGGAGTCTGCGTGAACAATGTTGTTGAGAAAATCTTTTTTTTTTTTTTGATGTTACTAGCAATGTGGGTGGAAATCACATTACTAGCAATCTTGTTAACCCCTACAACTAAGCTAAATATGCTTGTATCTGGAGTGGGTTCACGTCAATAGTGTAATGGGTGGGGATCGAACCTGCGACCTCTCGATCACAAGGCGGACACCCTGACCATTAGGCTATTGCCGCTTTTTAATTTTAATGAGATAATAATTATTGTGTCGTATCGTAGGTATGTTGTGGTGACGTCATGAGATGTAACAACAAGTTAGAGTATGTTATTGGCTACGTTCTGTCTACTACTGTTTAATGGCCACTTGTTATGTCCGTCTGTAATTTTTTGTTAAATTTCTTTTAAATATTAAGCGACATTTATTGAGTTCACGTGTGAAGAGTATTGCACAAAACATTACTTATTAAAGGCCAAAATACATCTATCAAAGAAGACAACTCTATGAACTACGTAGGTACATGTTTATGCGATAATTCATAAACATTGTCATATTTATTGAGTATTGTGTGTTGTTTATCGCAATTACCGTACTTGCGCAATATAAGCGCACAAAGTAATTAAAGCATTGATTCCCTTATCGAGATGTATACGTATGCACATAGCTGTAATTCCTATTTACAACACCTTCGCATTAGGTTTACCTACAAGGACTTAATGAAATATGTTTTAAACAAATAGTAGATATCGTGCGGGTTTCCCGACCGCATGAACACGTTCATTCTTCTAATAATAATAGTCACTTATTTAGACCACGTGATTGACTCATTTACGCCTAAAGAAAAGCCATGTTTTTTTTTTTCTTTGAAACTATTAAGGGTCATAATCATGTTAACAGTATTAGAAACTAACAGTCGCCCGCGGCTCGTCACGCCTATTTTTCGGTTATCGCGGGGAAAAGTAACCCATGTCCTTTCTTGAAGTTCAAGCTACTCCATACAAAGTTTTATCAAAATGGGTTGTGCGGTTTGACCGTGAAAGCATAACAGACAGACAGAGTAACTTAAAAGAGTTATAAATAAATAATTGTGATTTGAGACCTTTAAGTTAAATTTAAATACCACACGACAGAGCAAGTAAACCTGCGGCATAGCCATGTAGTCACAGCTCGTAAACATTTTTAATATGTCTTGCGTCTAAATTGATTTACATCCGTGAAATAATAAAATGAGTAAAATAGTTTATGTTCAGTTGAAGTAGCGTAACAAATGCGCCGCAACAGCACTGCTGATTGTTAGATTTACACACGTATGTACAATGTACGTTACATTAGCCCACATTACAGAAAATCTTAGATCAAATCGAATGCAAAATATCTCTAACAGTGGTATGTTTTAAAACGATTCCGATTCTTTGTTTAAAACTATCGTCCGATTGTTCGTTTGTCCGTCAGCGCTGAAATGTAAGTTCAAAAGAAGGGTTGGCCGCAAGGTTTGTTTTTCATTTTTGAGGCGAGCTTTGATTTTGAGTAATGCAGTATTGTTGTATAGTTTGAAATAGGTGGTCGGGTTTGTTCGAAAGTATGTTCATTTTCTATTTTAAACGATAAGTAAGACAATAAGAGTCTAACTAAAGCGTTCATTCTATTCATAAAGTCAGTTACCCTTTTGTTTTAAAAATGTTTCTTCTTTGTCTCTTTTGTGCGTTGTTAAAAGTGAATCATACACGCTACGCAGCTCCATACGTTTCTAATGAGTTTTTATTCCGAACCCGAGGACGTTGTTGTTATTTTATCACGGCCATAAGCTAAGAATGGAAACTGTTTTACGATATTAAATTTTCATCCGCATTTCAATCAGTCATTTCACATACGGTGTACATTTGTGTGTGTAGACTCATTCGCCACGGTGAGTCGTTGTGTGTATGACCGATAGGCCGGTCGTTGACCCTCTTATCAGCCTACCTACGTGCGCCTCCGTGTTGCACTCAATGATCTTTTCAACTCTACCTAGGCTGACAGACTCATATTTACATAACAACAATTCCTTTCCTCACTTTTCAGTAGAAGATATTTTCCTTTGTGACCTATTAAACGAAACGTTCAATCTTTGTAAATATGCACACTTCTTGGTTTAAGGATATTGAAGCCATGGTTGGTAAACATATGAAACATTTATGAAAAATGATAAAATCAGTACTTTACCAATTGCTTTATACCTATACTCCCCAAAATATTCTGAAAATGCTCATATAGATTTTTAGTGCACCCAAGTGGAACGTCAAATCCTCCTCTTCTGTGACCGATCACTTATAAACATGAAAAAATTAAGTAAAGCTACAAAGAATTGCTAAAAGAAGATTCTGTTAGATACCTATGGTGTTCCCGCTTAGTTTGCAGCTGTACCTTGCCTAAGTCTTATTTTGTATTGTTGTTTGATGTAGTTTTTTTGGTACACAGTGTACTCTTCGTGGGTCTAGTACAAGTAGTAATCTATAGGATTTCATCTCATTTTCTCTTAGAAATTTGCAGTTTTTTATACCATGTTTAAAACAAAACTAAGACACAGACACAACAAAAAAATTTTGGTCTGGACTGCGAAGAAAAAAAATACATGTTTAAAACTACGTGGACCTTTTCCTAAAAAAATTCAAAATGTCGAATATAGCGAAAACGGGTTTTTGAAAAGGCTATTGCCAAATAATGCAATATATTCCTATACCTACATACCTATGCTATCTATATACCTAAGTACTGAAAAATGTTTATGTCGTCCAAAACTAACACCTTTCAAAGACTTCACCCTGAAAGAACTTACCTATTTATTACCTACAATAAAAAATGCTTCTTGATGTTCTAATAGGTAAGTATGTTTAATTGTGACAAATAGAAAAATTTCTGCGATTTTTTTATTTATGCTTATTTACCTTGAATAATGTGTTAAGTAGCTATATATATAGGTATTATGCCTTGTCGAAATTCCCAATTATTGAACTTTATCGTGGGATTGCCAGACGTCTGGATAAAGCCGGACACAGTCAGGCTTTTTGGTCAAATTAGACGGTGACCAGCGGAATGTCCGGCTTTTTAGGCTATTTACATTTGACTATTTACTGGTGTTTCATCAAATAAAAAAAAAAAAATTATGGTAAACGATATGAGGATTGTTTTACTTAAAAAAATGGTCGTGTTTTGGGTACTGTAAAAACGAAAATAAGCGTGTCCGGCCTTATTACCTAAATGCCCGGCAAAACTGGCTGGTCTGTCCCCCAGCAAGGCAGAAGCTAGCTTCTTCTTACTCAGTTCCAGTAGATTTTCTGTAGGACCTGTAAACTGTAGTTTAGCAACACTGCTAATGGCTGGTCTCAAGAAGGCTAACGTAGCTTTACACGTTTTATTTTTACCGAATGCGCGACGCGGGTAATTTGTTTACTAGTAGGTATAGGTACCTAAAAATATAATGTATTATCATAGTGATATATGACTATAATAAAACATTTATATTTTTTATTATGTGTAGGCCTCAGACCAATAAAAAAAGTAAATTTTAACTTTTAAAGACATTTTTAAATTTTAGCTCAGTACTTAGTTAAGTACCTACCTACCTTCATATTTTTGTAAAAATATTTTATACCTATATCAATGTATTTTTGTATTAATTGACTGCCTACTTAAAGTATACTTAATATCATAAATACCTACCTCGGACAGTAGAGCTACTATGTCTCTGTTTGATCAAGTGCTGGTTTATCAACACAGTGGTTCGCTGTGCTACAGTCAGTGATCAACGGGGTCTTTGTGAAACCCTGACAACCCCACCGGATGCAAAACGCGCGGTAAAATAACAAAAATAGTGTACCTACATCGTTATTTCACCTTCGTATGTGTGGTAGACGACAAAAAAAATTAAATAAGTTTATGAAGTATTGGTCAAAATCCTATGAATATTTAAATGCAGGTAGGTACACCACTCGCAGCACAGGAATCTATATCACCGGCGTTATTTGTTAAAGCAGACGTTAATACGAGACGAGATCACGAGACTAATAAAATTTAATATACCTACATTATTTTAACAGTTTGATAAACCAAAGCAATATAAATAAATAGGAATTAAAGACCTAAGTGCTCTTTTCAAAAAGGACACCTATGTTAGTAATTATGACTAGTAACGCCCTCTGTTAATTATCCTGTTAAATAATATCATAAGCCCATTTAAAAAGTTGCTACATCAGAAATAGGTTTGTGCAGTTAAAAAAAATATAATTAAAGACATCGATATTATTTAATATTTTTTTACTAAATCTAGGAATGTTTGACGTAGTCAAAACGTTTAATCGTTACAAATGATAATGTTTTCCAAGCAAGTTCTATTTCTGCTTGAAATGCAGAGTGAAATGGAGCGTTAAAGCTGTCAAAACTGTCATTGCCTGCCACTGTCAAATTAATACAGCCGAAAATCAAAACAAAACTACTTTGCATGACGATTGACGACAAATTTAATTCAAGTTTATCAACTCAAGGTTAGATATATGTATTTTAATCAGTCGGCGTTGCCTACGGCGTTGTCTACACGCCTGAGGGCCTTTAACGGATCTGGCTGATTAACTTTAAGACTCAATAATATATTCACCATGGCTTCTACAATGCTGAAGTTAATTAAAACAGAAGTAAGTAATTACTATAAAATCTAGATCATATTGTTGTTATTAAGAACTATTTTTATTTCAATATGGTGTGCTATACGCTGCACGTTGTGCGTAGTCACGCTAACGGCTTATAAATATTTAACGAAAACCACTCTGACTGGTTAATAATTTATGTGTAAGGAATTAAAGCCCCAGTATTCTGAGCTAAAAGAAAAGTGTAGTTGCATTTTATGGTCACTATTTACATTTGGCATGACTATAAAGATTAATTATTTTATACATAATTACTTAAGACTAAATTGTTATCATGTAAATGACTTGTTCTATGTTCTTAAGATAGATTATTAATTCTAGTAAGTAGTTCTATGTACTTGTTGCTGCTAAATATTAAATAAGTAATGTATTTAAATTTTAAAACCATTCAACTCCATAACTTTAAAAATAATCTTTTTCTTTTTACAGCCAGTACAGTAGCTATTTTATAGACAAACAAAGAAGGTTTATACATTCATGTAATTTGGTATTTAAACTTGCTACATTATTTATAAGTGATACCAATAGGTAGTTGCGCAGTTGAATGTTGATGTATTGCTTCTTTTATTCACTATTAAAATTTAAAAATTCATTGAGTTTACGCAACATCCTTGTAGTCATGTAGATCTGGTGTAGATTTGTTTGCGATCTTGATATATTGTTGTGTAAAACTTTATAAATATTGTATGAATTGAATTTTAAATGTATGTAGCACAAGTTTTAAAAAATGGACTTTGTTTTGGGTACTCTCCCTTGCTCAGTCAAAGTCAAATGCCTTACTCTGTTAGTAACACCTCTCAATATAACTTGTTTTATTCAGAAATTAATTCAAATGTAGATAATGAGGTAACACATTATGTATACTGCAAATAAGTCCATGTTATTATTTTAAATATATTAATTCATTACAGTACCAGAAGATAAAGTCATTGTTTGAACTACAAATATGAAATTCTTTAAATTCTCCTTGACTTACGGTAAGGGTAATATAAAATGTAGAAAACTGCACAGTGCACCAAGTAATTGTTTGTAAAACATATCACACCATTCTCAATGTATAAGCACATACAAAATATATAAAGTTAATAATTATTTTATGATGTACAACAAAAAAATAATTAAGTATTTGTCACATCTTTTTTCCAAAGTAAAGTAAGTAGATAAATAGTATATGTAATTCTTTGATATCATTGCATGTTGATAACCTATATGTCTAAATAGTTATCAACATCTATGCATGCATAACCCACCACTTGGATGTAGCTGGTTCATATTCCAAATCAGTCATTTATTTTAGTTTTCTATTTGTTATTTGCAGTGATTGTGGAGAATATTATGTGTAATGGACCTATTTTATAATTTCTAATGACACATTTTATTATCTAGTCCCAGCTGGTCCTCCGTAGAAGATACAGCAGTGCAGCTCCCACAACAAAGCTGTTCATAGACGGACAGTATGTGGAGTCAAAAACTAACAACTGGATTGAACTTACAAACCCAGCTACTAATGAAGTTATTGGCAGGTAAAATGTTATACTCATTTATTTTACTAGTTATTAGAATGCTATATTGTTATGGAACAACTGAATAAAATAATTCTTCATTATGTACTCAATTTAAATAATTAAATAATTTTTTTGAATGTGAAATAAAAAATATGTGTCAGAACTGGACAAAGCTGTGACATGAGCTTAAGTAATAATAATCTCCATGCCGAATGTCGCCCTCGGCGGCCAAAGTCAAGTGACATCAGCCATTTATGCAGCAGATATTATAGTGCACAAGTGTGTGCACAAACACAGGTGCACTCTCTGCTCCTTCACTCTCATAGTCCGATGGGACGGCAGACCGACACAACTGGAGAGAGATCAAGTAACCAAACTTAAGTAGCCCTCTATCTAATCTTATAAAGGCGTTAAAATATTCAAACCCTAAAAAATAATGAAGTACTTGCTTAACTGTATTAGTAAATATGGGTTCCTATAATATTGAGTGTAGTTCCATTTGCCATATTCTATTAACATCATTTTTATTCCTTGCTTCCGAAGAATGATTGGTAAGTCTGAAACAATTTTTATCCAAAAGGACAATACTGTAAACAATAAATGACATTGGCAAGTAGTAAGTATTGCTTATCATATGGCAAATAAACAACTTGTTTGTACCTGCAAATTTGACCTTGATAATAGGGATGTTGACTGGGTATGAAAAGTTAAAATCTATTTAGTCCGTCAGTTAGATAATAAAAAAATATAAGACACGTATTTTTTCTTTTATCAAAACAATAAAAAATTACAAAGATACAGCGCTTTAAAGTTTCGGAGTGGGGGCTTATGACGCCACGCCTTGGAAAAAATCGTAGCGAGGAGTGACGTCACGCGTAATTTCCGTTCTCTGTATTTTGATCATTTTTTGTTTGCAGGAAAAATAAAAAATACGTGTCCAAAAAAATTCATTAATCTACAAGACGGACATTAGAAAAACATTAGGAAACATGCCTATTGTGATATGATTCTGTTAAGAAACAAGCCTAATGTATTCTTATTACCATTCGTCATTATTCTACCAATTTAGAATACTGGGTCAGTTTCATATTGAACTTTTAAGTAAATAGCAATAATACATAATATTAGCTTTCACTCATAGATCCATTGCATGGATGTTGGTTAATGTAACGAAATACCATCGCAATCATGTGTAACTCCAAATCACGGCTGTAAGTTTGCCAATTTCCATTAAGATTTGTTCAGCCGTGAAGAATATATGACAGACATACAGATATATTTTATTTCGAATATGTAATTGGGATAGGATTTTTAAATGCTGGTTTATTATCGTTGCATAGCGACACACCTCAAATCAAGTCGTACTTTTATTTCATTATCACATACGCTAAATCTGGCCAAATACTTAATTACTGATAACACAGTTGTCGTCATTATCTCTTGTATTTGCCTTCGCGGGCCAGTTACATAGATATATGAGTATTGTGTTATATTACGAAAGGTATTATGTAACATATTCACCACATGACAAGATGATTGTTTAAATTGTAATTTCTGTTATATTATTAATTATTTATTTTCGTGATTGGTGATTTTTTTCTCACTGATAAATTAGCTATTACGTTAAATTATTTGAATTTTACGATTAAAAATTGTAGCCTTGACCTTATTTAATTAAAAGTCGTAACAAACTCTTGCTCTTGCTATCTATCTATCCACAAACAGGTTTATTCTATGTACATATGGTGACGTTAACTATATACGAAAAATTTGACGATTAATACTTAAAGCGTATAAATAGTAGAAAAGAAAAATTTAAACCTCAGGCAGGACTCGAACCTGCGACCGCTGGCTTAACGCGCCAGTCGCGCAGGTCGCTTATAAATAGATTATATAAATCAATACTAACTACAACTATAGTAAAATATTTGTTCTGTTTTAGAGTACCAGAAGCTACAAAAGATGAATTAAATGCTGCCTTGGAGTCAGCTAAAAACGCTTACAAATCATGGAGCCAGAGCACTATCATGACCAGACAACAGCTTATGTTCAGGTGAGCATACATTATTATTCTTCTTCGTAGCGTGTCAATCAATGGCTGGTAAATTTACCCAGACCAGTAGGTTTTTAGCCACGCAAACAGTCTGTGGCTTTGCACATGTCCTCGTGTGTGCAGGTGGTAGGGCATGCTAGGCAGCTCATTAATTGGGCCACCGTTTGTGGTAAGATGCCACACTTACATGGCATTATTGAATTTAAAGATTTTCTTATTGTATTCTCTTGCTTGTAACCGTTTAAGATCTCATATAATAAGTTTACCTATTTTGTATTAGTTGCTAGTGTGTTTTACATTAAATACAGATATATACGTTTCCTGTGCCGGATCTGTATATCACCACTGTCTACATGTATCTGTGCTGCACTGTGTTTGAATACCAATTTCCCCCTTTAAGGTCAATTATATTTGCAACACTTGTTTATTTTAGGGTTAATTAATCTGGTTGATTGATGTCGTAAAAGATCCCTACTCATTTAGTTTGGCGGTGCTTATTTATTTATCAATGTTATAGGTTTGCTCGCCTCCTAAGAGAGAACCAGAGCAAGTTGGCAGCCAAGATCACAGAGGAGCAGGGCAAGACCCTGGCTGATGCTGAGGGCGATGTCCTCAGAGGCATTCGTAAGTATATTGCGATAAATTTGTAATAAAATCAAGTGTATAAAATAATAAATATCGATGTTAATACACCAGCGATGACAATACCGACCTGTATTTGCCCCCCAGCGCCATGAATAAAACTAATAAAGTTAGAGCAAGGATATTTAAAGTTAAATTTTTGTATGTTCATTAAGTATAGTTCGTTAGATAAGTTTTAGAATGTAATTAGTATTTAGTAAGTTATTAGAAATGTAAATAGTATACAGTACTTATAACTTTAAGGTGTTTTTCTTTCTTCTTTTCATGGTATTAGGTTCCAAATAATCACAAATTAATATTTAATTTTTCAGAGTCGGTGGAGAACAGTTGCAGCATCACAACTCTTCAGTTAGGCGACTGCATCCAGAACATTGCTAAGGATATGGACACACACAGCTACAAAGTGCCCTTGGGTGTCGTTGGAGGTAGGATATATTTTACATTCTTTTTTGACTTGTTTTTTTGTAAAATGGGCCTGTTTCCTATTTTTTTTTTAATGTCCGTCTTGTAGATTAATGAATTTTATTGGACACGTATTTTTTCTTTTTTCCTGTAAACAAAAACTGATCAAAATACAGAGAACTGAAGTTACGCGTGACGTCACTCCTCGCTACGATTTTTAGCGAGGCGTAGCGTCATAAGCCCCCACTCCGAAACTTTAAAGCGGTGTATCTTTGTATTTTTTTATTGTTTTGATAAAAGAAAAAATACGTGTCTAATATTTTTTTATTATCTAATTGACGGACTAAATAGATTTTAACTTTTCATACCCAGGAAACATCCCTATTGCCGTTATTTTCATGTAGTAAGGTTGTTTTTCAAGTGCCGTGCTGGCTATGAAGCATTATTAAGGTCTTAGAACAATTTTGGTATGGAGTGAGTGTGAACCCCAAGAAACAATGTCCTATAGTAGACCATGTCTACTTTTACGGTGATATTCGATATCCACGCCAGCAAAGGAAACACGCTCAGAGAACAACCGTGAGTGTAAGCTAGTAAAGGTCTTATAAAATCAAATTAAAATTCATTTATTCAAATTGGGCTACTAGGTGGTACTTTTTGAAGGTCAAACATATTAACAGACAGTGACCCAAATCGCCCACCCTTCACCACTTCGTAAGTGCTCTAACTGTAGATAAGAAAAGGAGCAACAAACTCCCCAGCAGTTGTCACTTAAAAAATGATAAGCAGCATTAGCTGATTGTCACTTAAAAAAAGATACTGCTGTGATATAAATCGTGTTACCCACCTATTTTTAATTATGCGATAATATTAATTTCAAGATTAAAGTAATCACGTAATGATTATAAATGCACATCGTATTACAAGTCAACAAAATTATCAATATTATTTTCGAGATAAACACTCGTGTAATTGTACGATCAACGACAAGTCAATGGTTAGAACTAAATAGGAAACTGAACCTTATTGCTTTGACATAAAGATGTTGATGTCAAGGTCAAAGGGAAACTAAAGCTGTACCATGGTCTATTGAACATTATATATAATCAAAAGGCCTGCTGCCTTCATTTAATTATGTTTGACGACATTTAAACGTCATCATATTTGTTATTATTATGGCAACGTATTTGTTAGAAAATAGTAATAAAATAACACATTTCTATTATCAAAAGTTCTGACAAACATGTTATATGATTTAAGACAAAGAAGATTTTAGACGATTTAATCTGCATTTTATGATTATACCAATTACTAGTTTGCCATATTTTCTGTGACATGTAAGGACTTGATAAACTTCCTAATCTTTACCAATGACAAGAGTTGCTAACCATTATTGTGCAGTCAACTATACGGTTTCCCTAAGTATATAAAATCCTGTAAGTAATTCAAAGATGTACTTAACCAAATTTATCAGGTGTGGCCGCATTTAACTTCCCCGTGATGATTCCTCTATGGATGTTCCCTCCGGCGCTGGCGACTGGCAACACCTGCATCATCAAGCCTTCGGAGCAGGACCCTGGAGCGACTGTCATGATGATGGAACTCCTCAACGAAGCTGGAGCGCCCCCTGGTGTTGTTAATGTGAGTTCAATGTTTTGCTGAAGTAAATTTGCTTCCCTATCAGTTTATTTTTCTGTCCCAAATTAAGAGGTAAAATATGTTTGGACCTGTTTTTTAAATATCAAGTATAAAGGGTTCCAAAGTGTGTACACTAACTGATTATCTAAGTTATTGGATTAGCAGGATCTTAGTTTAAATCAATCCCAATATCATAAAGTACTTTATTAAATTTATATAAACTTTTGAAATGTAAATGTACTTAAAACAATGATAAACATTTAATAATTTATAAAATGTAATATAATATAATTCATGTTTTTTTTTTTACCTAAAAAACATATGTGGATTAATTATAGTAACTAAGCAAATAGAGTAAAAAAATACTAATGAGTTTGTTACTAATTGAGATTGATTAACGGCGTCATAAATCATACAGAATTAGTACCATAGGATGAATAAGATTTGAGTATACTTGCAGGTGATCCATGGCACGCACGACGCCGTGAACTTCCTGTGCGACGAGCCCGATATCAAGGCCGTGTCCTTCGTCGGCGGCGACGCGGCCGGCAAACACATCTACACCAGGGCCTCGGCCAACGGTATATATTATGCCCTTATAGCCTAAGATCCCACTGCTCGAATTTGCACTTATCTTTTTTTTAATAAAACTATATTCAAATTATTTATTAGCGATTATGTAGTGCAGTAGATCCAGATTGCCTTATAAAAATTTGCCGCGAGTCCTTGCAATAAATTTATTTGCAATTAAATTATTAAAATAAGTTACAACTGTACAAATAAAGAAAATATCACTTCACAGTCGGCCGCAAACTTTAGGTAATAATATGGATAAATTACTGAACCCTGATGCAATAAGCATAGAAAACAGATAAAGCCGCGCGTGCGCGTCTGCACTTGGCTTTCTGTTGCTATGCTTACTGTGACAGGCACTCAGTATTTTAAAATTTTTAGTTAATCCAGGAGTGGGATCTCGGAATATTATTATTATACGGTGGAGTACTGAGACATCTAATTATTTAATTGTTAAAACAAGGTGAAGGTCAAAGGACTCCCTAAAAAAAATCTTACTTGAGAAGTGGAATGATCATGGTATATCTTACGTATCATGACAACCTTATGACTGCACGGATAGCTGACTGGTATAGGTCACTACGGACGTTTTGCAGGTTCGATCCCCGCATAGGACAAGCATTTTGTTTAATCCAAAAATGCTTGTTCCAAGTCTGGGTGTTTCTCGTGCATGTGAATTGAATGTCTTTAAAACCCCTGCGACACAAGGATTAAATTCCTAAGTGCAGGAGCCGTTTAAATAAAACCCTAAAGTGTTGAGCAGACTATTGTCAAATTGTCCACCAGAGATGCTTGTCAAAAATATATAAATTCATAATCAGTTATAAAAATATACCTTCTAGGCTCTTATATAATCCTTATTGCTATATCAGGAAAGCGCGTACAAAGCAACATGGGCGCTAAGAACCACGGCGTGATAATGCCGGACGCCAACAAGGAGCACACGCTCAACCAGCTGGCCGGGGCCGCCTTCGGGGCTGCGGGACAGCGGTGCATGGCGCTCAGCACTGCTGTCTTTGTGGGTCAGTATTATACTATTTAACCGATAGAAAACGGAGGAGGTTGACAAATGGACGATTATATTGTTTTAAATAATTTATTGTTAGTACCTATTTGAAAAATGTGTATAAGAAATATATTTCTAAGTTTTTCGTGCTTTATTGTAGGACTTTATTGTAGCTTTAAGTACAAGTCAAAACGAATGGAGTTGTAAAAAATGGTGTTAAATGATAGAGTTATGTATGTAAATAGGGTGTAAAATACATAACCTTCGCTTTACATAACCTTACATATTTTTAGATATGAATTTTCATATAAACAACGTCCAAACTAAAGGAAGTACAATGTAAAATAATAGAAACAAAAAGGTAGATAAAAATGAAAGCATTGTATTATTAAACATATGCAACTAATATTTTGTTCTATCCCAAAGGTGAGGCTAAGGATTGGATCCCAGACCTAGTTGCGCGTGCGCAAGGGTTGAAGGTGAATGCTGGCCATGTACCCGCCACTGACGTAGGACCCGTCATCTCCATTAAGGCCAAAGAGAGGATCCTTAAGCTTGTCGAATCAGGTAAAAATATATTTGTTATCTATTTACTAAGAAACACAAAAAAATATATTTAGACAATTGCCTATTCTTTTCAAGAACAATAACCCATTCAAATATCTTTACCGCAATTTACTAATTCCGCATTCTTTTATTAGGTGTAAAGGAAGGCGCCAAGTTGGTTCTCGACGGCCGCAGTGTGAAAGTGTCTGGCTTCGAAAAGGGTAACTTCGTAGGACCCACCATCCTCACTGATGTCACCACCAACATGGAATGCTACAAGGAAGAAATCTTCGGCCCCGTACTCGTATGCCTGTTCGTCGATACTCTAGACGATGCCATCAAAATGATCAACGCCAACCCTTACGGTAACGGAACAGCTATCTTCACGACTAACGGAGCTGCAGCCAGAAAGTTCGCCAACGAAATCGATGTCGGTCAAGTCGGAGTGAACGTACCCATCCCTGTTCCCCTCTCCATGTTTTCCTTCACGGGCTCCCGAGGCAGCTTCCTCGGCACCAACCACTTCTGCGGCAAACAAGGAATTGACTTCTTTACCGAACTGAAAACTGTTGTATCCTTCTGGAGACAGAGTGACGTTTCTCACACAAAGGCCGCCGTATCTATGCCCACGCAACAGTAAATGGTACAATAAATAGATTTATTTTTATACTTTTATAGACGTAAGCAAATGTTAAAGCATTTATTTTTTTTACTGTCAAATCTAAGCAAAAATTATCAATAAGTCTTCCAATTTAAGAATTACATTTATTTTTTTACTGTTACCAAAATCACAAAAAATATACGTTATATTTTTTAAATATTTGTACATTTTATTTAATTGGACCACAAAGTTTTGAATGGACCGCGTTATGATTATTGCGCGTGCGCATATTATGTAAACAGGACCAATCGTCTGTGAGATCATCCTATTGGTTGTTTTAAAGTGCAGCTTGTTCTCGCTGTTATAACTCTTATGCGTTGTGTAATAAGGGTCATACTGCATAACTCAGAGTGCTTGTTTAAATTGCGCCAGCATTCCTTTGTCTGACTTAAGGGTTTGACAGCTGCATGTAATCGTATGAAATCATTCGTGTTTCGACAGCCGTGCGTAATATTCGAAGGGAACTATATTGGAATGTTGTGTAAATAGAAGTATTGTTTGATACATTAGCGGTAGTGATGCTATCGTGTTGAATGACATCATAAACACACCAGCAACGCGAACTTCCTGGGTCTCTTGTTACTTCGAATTGAGTTCCCGCGATACGAACACGCGTCGCGATGTGTTGTTATATTATTTTTGTGGTGTTTTCCATTTTTGTGACTGACTGTACGGGCTTGACTCCGCAATGTAGGAATGAAAAGGGCGAACCAGTGGACTGGTTAGTATATTGAACGTAACTATACTGTTTTTATCTCGCGGTCCTTTGTTTGTGGTTTTAGATTTCCTGCTTGAATTTATATTTAGACCTCGTTTTAGTTATTTTCAATAAATAATGAGGAAGCATATGGAGTAGATATAAAAAAACAATGTTCTCAATTCGAATCTGGGACCCAACGCAGAAGCTAACACACCAATCGATATATTGAACATTTAATAAAAACAATCTTTACCTATTTATTTAGGTTTGAAATTGTAGGCAGAATTTTTGAACATGAAATCAATGATAGCTTAGGTTTGAAGAAGACAGTGCAGACACATTTGTGTAGATAAGCTAAGTACATAAAAAATAAATTACTTTAAAGTACCGTCCATATAACGCTATTGTAGGATGTTGTGATGACCTATTTAGAAATCAGTTACTTTTTAAATAAAAAAAACTTGTACAAATATTTGCTAAATTAAAAATACTAGGATTTCATTGTAACGCAATGTAAAATTAATGGGTTTATAAACGCATTTATAAGACAAGTATGTTCCTAATCCTTTTTAATTGGACTTAGATATTGGTTAATTTAATAATAATATATTTATGCCATATTCTATTAAATTGATGTTTATCTATACAATTTTTTAGAGTAGATAAATTAGGTTTATTTTTTTATATTATTACATTAAAATTGTCTCTACAAATATTGGTTTCGCTTGTTCTTATCTCCACTGTACCTAGATGTGTCATTAATTTATATTCTAACTATGACACATAAGTACACACTAAACATGACCCTGCCTTTGTTGTCCCGCAGTCGGGTAAAAAGTATAAACATCTGTTCATTCATACGGACCTACCATGTATGTGTTTACAAAGAATTAGATTAATGCCTAGATCAAATTCATTACATATAGGGTAAGTATTCAATGCATAATTCTAGCCTTAAGTGGGTCAAGGAGAGCAATAGAAGTAGTATTTAAATATGGCGCTTAAGCCTCCGGTTATGTATTCTAGCGGAAACCTATGTATTTATTATTAAAGGTTGCAATATGTTTGTTGTTATTTTTTATTACATGGAGAAGATAGAAACCAGGTGCCTACGTTAGCACCTTAAATCTTAATCTTTATTAATTCTCATTTAAAAACCATCAAATGTAAATTGAGGCGTAATCATTGCGTAATTACGGATACGCAAATGGATATTTTTATTGGTGCATTAATTATTGCTTTAGATAGAAATGTTTTAATCTAAGCTAGTTGGAATTGGTACAATCCAGCTGCTAATTATAAAGCTGTTTACCTAATCAATGACGGTCAATTGCGACGGTATATTATACTACATTATACATAGTTATATAGGGCATTAACCTGAGTGTTGTTTATCCTTTTATCCTTTTCTGATTAAGGCCTAACGTATTGGAGATTTTTTTTGCTTTCTATGCTGGAGTTCTGGGGTTGTACAATTTGCAAACAGAATCTTATATTTATGAGATCTGCAGATATTTTTTACGAGTCAAGTTATCTATTTATCTATTATGTTTAAAAGTTTTTGATCAAACATCTACTTTTTACCACTTGCAGGTTCTACGTGTATAAATTACCTAGAGAGAAGAATCACTTAAATCCTTTGGTTCGTCGGGGTGTTGCGTATATGCATCTTACGCCTTCTAAGCTAAGGGGAGGATGGATTATGTCAGACTTAGCTATCAGCGATCCAAGGTCAATGGTTGGGAAGACGTTATCACCTTTGTATCAGGTAAGGCAATAAATAATACAACTATTTTTATTCAACACTATAGAAAGCTGCGATCAACTTTATATCTCCGGATAAAAAGGGAAATGAATCGCGATGAGGATTTTCTCATGGACTTTTCCACAGCCCTGGGGAATATTGAGCGGTATATATAAGTGGACTGCTATGGGCTAAAACCTTAGGATATTTCTTCTGTACCTTTCACCGGGGACCATACGGCAACGCATTGCAACTACTGCGATTAACGCAAAGTTGATTGGTACCCCTGTCAATCAACTTTGCCCCCCTTTCGCTGGAGGGAAACCAATAGTTGAACGTGGTAGCGCCTCATGGGAAAGTAATAGTGATCATTTGTTTTTCAGGATAGAAATATAATTTCCTTGATCTACAATGACCAACCGCCAGCTACAGAACATCAGCCTGATATCCTGCAATCTGTCGCTGATATGTACTCTAAGAGTAAAAGAGGTGCGTACTATCCTTATGTAATAATGAAATATTATTAGACTCGTAATAAAATGTGCAAGAAAATTAAGTAATTTGCAAAAAAAAAGAAAAAAAACTTGATCTTAATTAAATTGAAAGTCTTCTAGTCAGACTTTATAAAGCACCAAATCTACCCTGTATAACTCCATTTTTCTGTTTTGGTTTAATTCCAGCAAGTAGCCTCTATCTAAAAAGAGCGAATGAACTACATTGGTTTTTAATGCCATTCCAGGTCAGATGAAGCAGGCAGGTATTAAAAAATACAAGAAGTTCAAGTTAGGCGACAAGTACTATGACGACTACGATCTGGCCGAGATGTGTAAGATGCACTCAAAGTTCATGAAGACGCGAGTCGAGAGCGGACACACGAAAGGCGTTATTTTGGGGGACAAGTTCACTTCGCTGTGGCTGGTGCACTCTGTACCGCGGTTTCCGCCTATTCCAGATTGTAAGTAAACATTATTCTTACTTCCTGCCATGCCTCTATTTTTTTTGTGTCGGCTCAATGAGTATTTTTCGTCCATTCGATCCTACTATTCGCCATTTCAGCATTCCTCTGCACTCTTTTTTCACACGATCCGTCCATATTATCTTCGGATTTTATTTGCGTGTATCCTTATCATTACTCTATTAACTATATGAGTTGCGCCTCTCTTAATGCCCATGGATACACCTTTATGCGTCTTTGTAATCCCATGATAGTTCAGGACCGAATTATCAATCAATATTGACGGTAAATCGGAGGCTAAAATATCTTAATGCAAGTCCAATTTTTTTTTAATGTGATATCAAAATGCCACCTAATGTCATTTTCTATATTTTTAGTAGTGATATAAAATCTAGTTTAGAAAAATAATTAAGTTAACCAGCAATAAGAGTGTTCTTCATATTCCGGATAGTCAAATTCCACAGATAAATTCCTAGCATAGCTACGCTTTTTTGTACATACGTATTATTAATTAATTGTAATGCGTAATAATTATATTGTGCAACACAATAAACTCATTCAAACAATGCACATGAACTAATCAGGGATCATATACGGAAGGATGTTTTTGTTTGCCCCTTGACAATTCTAAGACAGTTTCCCAATACTCTATTCTTTGCTGCATATCACACGGCAAACACTAAACAATAGATAATAATATTTTTCAAAACACGTCCTGCCCAATTGTTTGGTGCCGTTTTTCCTAAGTATTGAATTCAAGTTAAACAAAGTGATTTTAGGTGTTCTTAATAGATGTTCCAGTTGATGGCATGTTGCCCTTTTTGCCCTGGTGTGAGAATTTCACGATGTTAGCGGCAAAACAAAATTAGAGATAGTGTTCTTCGGCCTTTAGGATTGCTAGAAAGTTGTTCTCTGTTTTTTAATCTTTCAAATCCTCATAGAACTTCCTCTGCTTCCTGGAAAACGAGGATGCATACTGGACACATATACTTAAAACTTAACCAGGGGACCAGGCGGGAACTCTTCATTCTTCAATCTACTTACTTTAATCAGTAAAAAAATGTGTTTGTCCAGAATGAAGAGTTCCCTTGATTTAAAAAATATTTATATTTTTTCTCTTTTATTTCAGTGATGAACGGCCTAAACGTCAGTGGATACGACTACCCTACAACTGGTATGAAATACGGCCAGTCGTTCCTCTGCGTGTCCGTACAGACTTCAACATTGAACCAGATTGCCACACAGTTGAAGTACAATGAGCCTCTGATGGTCTACTCGCATATACCTCAGGAGTTTGATAACGAACTGCCGAACTTAGTCGATGTGGTCCGGAATAAGACGATCGATGCTTCGCCCTGGTGAGTTCTATATGCCTACAGCAACTTGAAGATAGTAAATAAATAATCAATGACGGCGCATGATTGGTTTATAAAGATTTTATATAAAAAGTTTAAGGCGTCGTGCATAGATGCAATTGTTGTTTAAGTATGAGATTTTTACCCCAATAAACGATAACTGGCATATACACAAAGACTGAAATAAGAATAACTGTGTTTTTAATGCAACACTTGTTAACGTAAAAATATTTGCAATTTTAATTGTAATATGGGTTCGTATTAAAAAATCCAGATATGGAATCGATTTTAACAATAAACATTGGATGCCAAGATGTTATTACATACTGCATTCCCGTTATATCATATTACTACGTAACTTATAGAATATTTTACAAACATTGCTTCATAAATGAGTCAGGGCAATTCTTAATTTAAGAACAATTACAAACAAACACTTTTGCATAATGACATCATAACCGTGTTATGAATAGCGACGCAATGTTTTAAACCGATTTCGTTTGTTTATAAATAGTAGGTAACAATAAATCATAACACATGAGGGATGAGAAATCATTAAGGATTGCCAATTTTAAAAACTTGTTGTAAGACTTGATGCAAAACGCCACAACTGGTCTAAGTAGCGTTTAAGGGAGGGCGCTCATGTTCAACAGTGGTCTATAAGTGGTGTATAAGCCGATATTTATTCATGAAATTTTTGTTAGGTATTTTTTTTCTAATTTAAGATTTTTTTTATGGGATATAGGATGTCTATCCGCAAAAGATACAATTATGTTTTTATTGTTACTTTTAATTTAAATATTACTATTATGTATTTAATAGCTATGCGGGTCTATTTTGAAGCAATAATGCCCTAGAAAGTAGGAATAAGTTAAACAAAAGTTAAGTTAAAAGTGTCTAAGTTAATTTAAAAACAATGGAGTTATTAGAAAGAAATACCGCAAAATGGGTTAAAGTGAGCGTTTACAATCAATAGCTTAAATTACAGAAATACAGAATAACTCCAGTGTTATATTCTAAGTAGTGTTGAGTAGGGCCCTCCTTGCATAGCTATTTCTTATAATATGTTCTTAAAAGGAGGTTAATACTATTTACTTAAACGTTTTTTTTTCTAGGTACCACATAGAGAGTTTTGAAACATTGGTGGGTCGCAAGTTTCTGTCGTTCGCGAAGAGTGCGATGTTCAACGATGACTTGTATAGCGGGCTGGTAGCTGAAGTACTGCAATCTGACCTCCTTGTGGAGTCTTGGACTAATGGACCTGGCACGCTCGATTCTGAGTGCAGTCGAAACTTTCAGTGAGTTTATTTTTTGTTATAATGTTAATTTAAACTTTTTTAACCCTTTTTCTTAAACTTAGCGGTAAGCAGGCAGAGTAGGTTATTTAGTTTCTAGCTGCTAGTGTTATATAACTCGTCGTATTTTTTAGTCTCACTAAAACTTGTATTTATTCTCCGTAAAGTATATTTTGGCTTCCAATACAAATGAAGGCCAAGTTCAAGCCACTTAAAAGACAAAAACATTCAACATGTCTGAAATGTTTTAAAAACACCACGTGTCGCTAAGACAAATGCAATTCCGGTATTCAATTGTTTTCTTATTGAATCGGAAGATGGGATATGTTTTCGACAAGCATGTGTGTTTGTTGAGCATTTTTGTTTTTTCCTGTACTATTTCCTTCCTTAAGCGGAAAACGTGGTTTAAATAAACGATTTGATTCGAAAATCGATAATGGCCGGTTTGATAAACATTCCTAAAAACTTGTTTATTGTTTTATCCAAATTTCGTGGCCGGTTCCAATCTTCTGCCTGGCCTCCGATTTTTTTCGTAATGGTTTCGCCTTTCTGTCTAATCGGAATATTTTACATCTTTAGGTTTTGGTTGATATAATACTCATCTAATCATAATAGTTATAATAGGTCACGGCCTAGCTTCTTGATTCATAGATCCTGTTTCAGTGGTCACTTCAAAAATTGTTATGTGAGCTAGGGAGCGTTCTAAATAGAAAATATTATTTCAGAGTGAGGAACATTGAGCGGCTCAAATTCCCGATCGCAAAGATGTCGTTTACGTCACACAACGATCATTCGAAATGGGCTGTGGCAGTTGCACACAAGATGCACAACAGTCAGGACACGAAGGTCGCAGACTACTGGGTTTGCGTCGGAGATATAAACAGAGCGGTAAGCCAACTCAAAATAATATTTCTAAAACAGCTGCTTCTGTTGATTTATTTCTACAAGGTTTCCAAGTATGTAGGGCCGGCTTCAATCTTACTCAATGCAGCTAAGTAGTATGTCCTTTGATTGATTCTGCTGTCTGTTAAACCTCCGAACCTATATTCTGATAATTATGTCTATATTCTCCTTAGTACTCATTGTTTGACGTTAGGGAGATAACGAATCCTCTACCGATACCGCCTGTTGGCTCGGAAAATGGATCGGATTTTAGATCGGACTTTAGCTCGGATTTTAGACTTAGGTGGTATGCCATAAGTCTAAATAAAAAAAGATCCTTTTTTAGCAAATGTATGTGTATGATGTTTTAAACTATTGTTTCAGTTACCTCAAGAGTCGCGTGGCGGTGGCACAGTGTGTACTTCAGGTCCAATTCTTTGGGGAAACTTCGCTCATCTCATAGAATCAGTACAGACGTGTAACTAACTGCACACAATTGTCTACTTAGGGCTAAATCCATGGCTCCATTACACGGCCAATTTAAATGGAGTCATTTTCAGGTTATGTATGCATTTATAGACGTTAAGACGTTAAGTAAAACACACTTGAGACAAAATACATAAAATTGCATCAACCAGTTCAATTTATTGGCTGGCCATTGTAATTGAAGGAATGCCATAAAACTCAAGAAATAACAATTAACAATAATGATAACAAATAAAGCATTATTCATGTCAAAGGGTAGAAGTTTATACCTACCGATAAATAAAAAGTAGGTATTTTTAGAATTTATTAATGAATATAAGTAATTTTAGCTTTTTTGAGATCTGGGTCTTTTTTGGCTTTGGTGGTAATGCTCTTAACTAATTTTATGACTCCTGGCCTAAATTGAAGCGATTTTCCTTCAATGTATTTTGATGGGCTGTACTAAATACCCAATATTGTACACCAAATCCACTTTTGGATAGGCTCTTTCTGAATAAATAGATTTAATAATAAAAATGGTCAATAAGGTGTATGTATGATGAGTCGTTGAATGAATTTAATAATCCTTCTTAATTATTTCCGGGTATGCATACTAACTAGTTTAATTATTTAATAAGTTGCGCCGAGTTATTCAATAGGGATGTCGACTAGGTATGAAAAGTGTAAATCTATTTAGTCCATAATTTAGATAATAAAAAAATATTAGACACGTATTTTTTGCTTTGTCAAAATGAAAAAAAAAAATGTTTAAATAAAGCGAATTAAAGTTATGGAGTGAGGGCTCGCTACGTTACAAACCGGTGCATTTTGTAGTGGCAAGTGACGTCATGCGACAATTCAAATCAATGTATCGTCGTAAGTTTTTGAATACGTAAAAAAGGAAAAAATACGTGTCCAATATTTTTAAAAAATCTACCTGACGGACATTAAAAAAAAATCTTTTCAACATTATAAATTGAATAACTGGGCTTAATTTTTGCATTTCTCAACTGGATATATAACATAAAATTTGTTTTGTAATAGAAACAGCTAATAAATTATAGTTTTAGTACAAAGGGTGTGTGTTATGATCTGTGATCATAGGATACGATTGTGTAATTATTATTAGCCGTATAGATATAGATAAGTATTTATATACTGTGACGTGTGGCGGGTATGATTATTGTATTTATTTATTGAAAAAAAAAACAAAATAAGATCAATCAATGTAATATTAAGGATACTTCTTAAATAATTTAATGTATGGGTAAGTCTTAATGAAGTTTTGTTTGTTTTTTATGAACTCTCTTTTCGTTTTGTGAAAAAAAAATCGTGAATGCGTGGTAAAAAATTATGGCTAAATAATTGTAGGATTTTGTAATAAAACAAAACTAAGAACGATGCATTTTTATTTATTTTACACAGTTACGCTTACAATGTATTTGCACCTAAACTTGAAATTACTTTTATAGCACAATAAATATTTCAATTTAAAATGAATCGATAAAAATGAAGTACCGGTATCCATACTTGTGGTTTTAGAGTCAAATAATGTTGTTATTTGTATTTTTACTGACTGCACCATACTTCATATATAGTTTGCAACTTGCGGAAGGATGGGAATATCTAAATCTACATTGCAGAGATAACATCAATGATCCAGTGGACTGGTGAATCATTTTTAATATTATTTTTAAGTAACAGCCCGTCCGTGGCATTCTTAAGGAAAATAATTTTTAAAACTGTAACACGAGTTTTTGAGTTTATTTGTTACAAACATACACAAATAAAAATTATTCCCCTTTACTACCTATTAGTATAAACAGTGAACCTTGATGTAGATAATGAGTAGCTTTTTACAAACGGGAAATCCAAGGGTAAAGAACCCCCTAAACAGTCACGAATGATGCTTATGTACTAATATTTCGCAATACTTTATAGTTTTAGACCGATGAGATTCGATCGCATTTTTTTGGACACCTTGTATAACCTAATAGACTACTTGTACCTAGCGATAAGATTTAAATGCTGACAGTTTCGATAAAATTGAGCTGAAGCCCATACAATAATCTTAAATAATAGTCCTAAACTTTGTGACCTTTTTCACTTTCCATATTAATTCATAAACAACTGAAAAAGGGGAAAAATTAAAAGTTCTGTTGTGCTCTGTGTTTTGGTGGCCTGTATAATCCCCGCAAATTGCTAATGCGCTGGAACCATGTCCAATCAACATCCACGTGACGTCATCCGCAACTCAAATCCGTACTCGCTGGCCAGTGATACTAGCGGTAATGAGTGTTCGGTTACATCACTATTACGTCACCAAAATGACGGCCAGGCGCATTACCAATTTGCGGGGTTTATACATATTTACCAAATATAATCTATAGTCTTCAAAAAAACCAAAAGATGATTTTTTTAGATAAAAGTGTGTTTTTCTTTAAATCCATTTTCTTCTTAACTTCTTGTGGAATATGCGTGAGATAAATGAGTTTGAATACTTACTTAGGTGGTATATCTACAAGCCTCCGAGCAATGTAGGTCCACTGCTGGAGTCTGGCATCAACTTCTCATACATCACGCCGGACGTCGCGGGAAGATGGACGCCGTCCAAGAAACACATCTTCTCTAACTCTATGCTACGACACACGCTGATACCCATGTATAATGTGAGAGTTTAAAAAAAATTGTAATTTAAAGTTAAACGTAGATTTTAAAGAAATTTGCTACGCTTATTCCTGTTTTCTGCGGCCTATTCGGTAAGAAAAAGATTTTTGTTTCGCTTGCAAGACAGCAAAGACAAGAATTGAGCTGTTAAATAAGAAGTTATTTTAACCAACAACAACATTGTTAGTTCTCACTACCCACCCCGTACTCTGAAAGGCTGAAAAATATAAATAACAAGTTTTAATCACCTGCCAAACCTCATGTCAAGCTCTGTGATCCGTTGTTAGTCTTTTGGTCAACCAATCACATCAGGGAGTAATAGATTTGACGACAGATTAAATTGATCAGCCTTTTAGAAACTGGGGGTAATTGAGCGGATAAAAATTATTGGACAAAAAAAAAGTAACACTAACTTTTCTATACAGCCTACTACCTACTCAAGATCATTAATTTGATACTACTTACATAAAAGCAACCAACCATACGAATTACTTAAACCTGTTTCTGTTCCGCAAGGTATAAAAAAACTGAAAGTTTTCTACTAAATAAAATTAATCTTAAAAATATGTTACAGCCAGAATACGTTCAATACTTAGCTCTATTGGTTTACGGGCAACAAGAAGCCTCTAATGACTTCAAAGGTTCCGCTTCGCTTGGGCTCATGATGGCCAATGAAAACGGAGGCGTGTGGATCGGACATACCGTGCCTGGCTTTCCGGACTTAGCTAGTTTGTATATAGTGTTTATATCAACCTACCTAACATTTTATATTAACATGTGCTTACCAATTGTCTACTTCTTCTATAAATTTCCTTAAAGTGTATGTGAGCAGGTGGCTAGATTAGAAAGATGACTGTTCAAAAAGTTACTAGAAAACCGATTTATCTTAATAACAGTAAAAAAGTAATCCCTTTTTTCGTCTTCTTGAGTAAAATTTTTTGTTTATGTTGTATTACTGGGGCAAAAAGTACGTATTAAAAGGATTAGCTGCTAAACACATTTATTTATATTAAGCCTGCACTATCCCATCGAAGAGTATTTAAAGGCCGTATTTTCCTATATCTACACATAATAATTTGCAACAGGTAGGTGATCTGTTTATTCTATGTAATTCCTACCGCCATTTATAATGGTTCACAAAGATCTTGCTACGCACTTTATTCGCAAAAGATTATTAAACTTACACATTTGTTTTTAAGAGGAGAGTCCCACGTTCCCGTCGTCTGAATTAAAGAATGGTCACATGATCACCTGTTTGACTATGGACTTAGCAACCCTCAACACAATGGCAGTAGCTATCAAGCAGACTGAGCCGGCTATCCAGAAAATGTTTATACCGGAAAAGATGAAACATTATCTCCCAGACTGGGCCAACATGATTGCTCCTGAAAACGACTTGAATAGGATATCGAAGACCTCAGTGTAAGCAAACTTTTTAACTCTTTTTAACCAATTATATTACATAGATTCCTTCCGCCCTGGGTAATGCGTTACCAGCCGAAAATTAACCGGCTTAAACCTTCGGCAACATGAATGCTTTACCAGATGGTAATGCCTTTTCTAACTACCACAGTATCCAGGCAAGGTAAACTGTATGTAAAGCGACTCAGATAGACAGATAGAATATACTTTATAGTACACCATGAGTGTCACAGCATTAAACAAATATAGAACAGTGAGAGAGTACAATGGCGGTCTTATCGCTACTAGCAATATCTTCCAGACAACCTTTTGATAGACATGAAAGATAGAAAAATTAGAGGCTTAACTTACAGCAGTGTTCATTTGCTCATGCCACATAAGAGCTATTCATAGCTAGATGCCTTGAACATTTCTGACCTACTATCGGCTCAATAAAACATTTTTATGTTAATACTTAATTCACTTTTACAGAAAGAAAGCCAAAATATTGCACTTCGTAACTAGAGATAAAACATTACGTGGGTTGATGTTGGCTCGCAGTCCCGGAGATTCGCGTTGCCTCTACAAGAGTTTCGCTAAAACTAAATCGATTGTCATGGATGTGTACGGCCATACTGAACACCAGAATGCTATATGTGATAAGAAATACAGGTCTGTTATTAGTATTTAACTTGTAACTTAGGTTGATAGAAAGAAAACTCCATGAGGCTTATGCATTGGATGTAATAGTACCTGCAGATGCTGGAATGCAGGCCGGTAGGGAAAAACCTTGATCGCCACGATTGCTAATAATATATTTCCTATTTTAGCCTACGTAATATCAACTCTATATCATTAAAGTATCCGGAACAAGTGTACTACATAAACAATCAGTCAGACAGCATGGGTTTCGCGGTCAGCACAGCAGCTAAGTGGCAGAGAACTGGCCACACCAAGCCTCAATATTGGACGTGTACTGGCAACATTGAGAATCAACCGCTCACTGCCAAAGGAGGAGTTATTGCTTGCGTAACACATTACAACGTGTGGCTGACGTTCGATAATTTGAAAATAAAAGAGCCTGAGTGTGCACACCCCATACCATAGTTGCACAATAAAATTAAATGTATCTTTTTCTTCAAATATAATTTTTTCCTTTTTTGTCAATGGGTAGTTATGTTTAAGTAAACTATGTTGGAGCTTACGGCATTATTATATGATTGTAACTAATTAAAAATCATTTTTTATAGACAAAATGTTTATTATACAACACAAACATTATTTACATGATTATGATTCATATCGCTTTAACACGCAAGTGTCGACATAAAAACAAACGACTCAGAAAATCGTAAAAACACTAGGGAAATATATGAAACCAGTTCTATTATATCTGGCTTCACTGGATCTATTTGATTAGTGTATAATATACAGTTTTTACTTTCAATAACACGAAAGTTTCCAAATTGGCACGTGAGCTTGAAACTTATGTACAAATCCCAGAAATTAAACAAACTTCAACAGATTGCTTCGCCAATAAAATATTTTCAGTCACCGTGTAGAATAAGGCACTACCCCAAAATATAACATGGAATATTACTCTTAGAAATATCGTTATACAGCACCACAGAAGCGCCATCATCCGTCCTCCCGTTCTTCGATATGTCTGGGATTAACGGGTCGAAACTTAGAAGATATCTACGATTATATACTTAGGTAAACGTTGACAGACCAATGAATAAAATTGTAATTAAATCAGCCGACTCATTAACGTAATAAAATATAAAATTATAAACTGACTCAATTAAAGCATTAAAAAAATAACAATATTATGATTAGAAGTTAGTTGTTCGATGTGACAAAGATTTGGACCCTTCACCGCGTGGTGATAGCGTGTAAAATCAAGACAAGAAATATTCACTGACATCATCATCAATATATGGATTGAATCCTTAACAAAATAACGAAGGCTTAACTACGACTCTAACAGGCACACCACACAAGCAACTTTTAATCGAACTCATCAAATATATTCTTTAGTTAAGCAAACGTTCAAACATTCTGTGCGGATTATCAGAATATTACTTGATTGTGACATACTTTTAGGCAGTGTACAAAATGTGTGGCGCTGTCTCTTCAGTGCGCGACTCTTAATGAGGGCATTCTGGTGAACCAGGAGTCCTGCTTGACCTTCAAGTAGTAGGCGTCTTTCGGTGAGGGGGTTGTGAGGGAGTCCTCTAGTACTTTGAGCGCGCTGGTCGGTAAGATCTTGGCGCTGTACTCAGCGGCCTCGCCCGGCATCGTGACCGCGCAGCTGGCGGTGCCCGCGCTTACCTCCGAACTTGGAGTTTCTGGACGACTACACAGATAAAGAAACGTTTTAGTGTTACAAAAAATAGACAATTAACCTATGAGGTTGGTATATACATATATAGAAAACAAGTTTATTTTTTCATGTGTTGTACTTAATAGGTACTAGTAGATGCTAGCCCAGCCAAGAGGATTTGTTTTCATAGTCAGATATTTCATTATTTATTAATTATTTATAATAAGCCTTATACTAATACAATGCCCCACATAACCGTTTATACAGTTTGACTGTGGGTGTAATTACAATAGTAGTCTATCTTGAGCATGAGCATGTAAATGCAATGCGCAATGTAGTGTAATGTGCAATGTAGTATATATTCATCTAGTACTTATTCAATAATACCTATAGAAGTATGTATATAGAGCGTGGCGGGCTAAATTTGGGTAAATTATGTAGCAACACTAGGAGAAGTGTGTAACCGGCCTGCATAATGCATAATAAACTAGCAAAAAAAAAACAACACAACAAAAAATAATAAATACTATTTACACGGAGTTTGTTTTTACGAAGTAAGTAGTAATTCACAGCTAACACAGCGTTTCTTTTTTGTGAACAAGTGGTTTGGTGGTGGTATAAAAAGTGTTTACCTTGCTGGCTGGCTAGGCGGTTGCAGCAGCGCGGGCGGCGCATATATTTCCGCCGCGGCGAGGTCGGGCGCGTGCAGCAGCACGACGTGCAGGCGGCGCGCGCGCAGGCCGGCCCGCAGCGCGCGCGCCGCGCCCCACACGCCCCACCGTGCGGCGGCCGCGCCGGCGCTGCTCTCTCCTGTGTCACCAGCTTCTAAGCGTGATAGACTCTCGCATGCTGTGTCTGACGTTAATCCTGAAATCGAAGGACTTTGCTATTTCAATATTTATTCAGCAAAATTTACCCATACAACAAAAAAGAATTTATTTTTTCTGTAAGAGGAGTTGATAAGCAAACATTTTGATTATAATCATTACCATCGTATTTGGATTGAGGAAAAGGGATGGTGCTAACTGTCAGTTTTACTTCATCCTTATATACCTACCTTAGGTACCTACCTATGTATGTACATACACATAAAGTCTGATTTTTTTTATCAAATAGTACAACAACGGAGTAGAACTTTTGTTGTTGATAATAAAATATCTGCGGCAAAAAGACCGCCTAAACATTTTCTCTGAGACTATAAGTAAGTGAAACCATTCTAAAAGCGGAACGAACACCTCCATACAGTGTGAGAATCTTTTAATCCATATCCATACGTATATAAAAGTGGACTACTAACCAATATAAAACAGTCTCCCCGCATGTGGGTGGTCGGCCGCAGCGGCTGCCAGTAGGGGCGCGAAGGTGCGTGCGACCCGCAGCGCGCCTAACACATTGCCGCGCAGCGCGCCCTCCCAGCACGTGGAACCGCCGCGCCCGCTGCTGCCCGCTGTGTTGATCACTGCCCAAATGCCTGCAGATACAAGCACCTCATTATTATATAGTTACAGAAAATCTAGACAAGCTTCATTAAGAGCACACGCACACATCCGTACAAGAGTCGTCTAGGGAAGACCGCGACCGCAGAAACTCTTTAACGAGCCCCTTATCTGTATTAGTATATAATAGGACTAGGGACTTGAATAATTGAATAGTGTGGTTGGTTTGGACTGGTTGGTACAGGCATCTTTGGTTGAAACTTCCTACCTCAAATGTTCGAAGAGACCCACATACTTAGTACATAATCATATCCTGATTAATTACTTGTACAACAACGTCGATGTCAACTGACATAAGCAATTCTAATGTTATTCAAACAAAGCACATATTAGAAATGAACGGTTATATTAACGAAACATCCTGAGGAAATCTAAGTTCATAATAATAAACCGGTGTTCTAACATTACCAAAGGTGAAATTCTAACTTAGTTCAAACAATAACTTTGATGTCGCAATATTTGTTTAAGCGCCACCTATATGTTGAGATGCGAAATAGCATCTGTCAATCGCGTATCACGTTACATTGTGACAAGTGTTGAAATGTGAGTACCTAGTTGTTGTTTATTTCAGCAGATGTCGCTACGAGATCCAGTCACTACTAGTACCATAATAATGTAATGTTCAGTATTTTATATTTATTACAAAATCAATTGATAAAAACCAAATTTATAATTCAAACTCACAAGAAGCTTAAATTAACTTGAAATATATGATCCGATATCGAACCACTATTTCGCCTAATAATTACAAGCACTGCTGGTGTAGTGGTATCATGCAAGATTCCCATTCTTGCGACCCGGGTTCGATTCCCGGGCAGTGCACTTACATTTGATTTTTTTCCTTTTATTAATTCCAGGATTTTAGAAAAAAAAAACACGTTTTGTATTGTAGTTTTCTTGACTAATATAAGTATATTGACTTGATGTGTCGCAACGTCGAGTGCAGCGGGAATGCTCATAAAACGTCACTTTAATATAAAAATTATAAATTTAAAGAGATTTTTAACGTCTTTAAAGTGATCCTACCCACTGCACTAGGATAATTCAACAGTATTTCATACCATGTTCTCCGGCCGGCAAATGCTGCGCAGTAGCCCTAGCGGCTTCCTCCAGCATATCTTCCCTAGCCACGTCCAGCTCTAGGGTCACTAGCCTCGGCTTCGGCTGGTCTTCGGGAGTGGTGGCGATGTGGGCCTGTAGCCAGGAGTCCGCCAGTCTGGCACCGAGACCGCCCGTCCTACAGCCAGCAATTACCCGCCATCCGCGACTGCTTAGATATGTGGCGATCTGTGGAAAAAATATAACTCATTAGATCACATAATATGACAAGAAACGTTTACTCCTCTAATGACAGAAAGAGTTAGGCTAGTTAGTACAAGTCGAAGGATTAGTTGAAGAAGAGCATATTTGTAAAAATATTACTCTAATTTACGCTTTCAAGACATATTAATTCATTGATTTTAATAATATGTACTGTATTTAATTGTATTTATGAGTATCTCCATATCTTTATTCTAGCTGAAGTGTTGACGTTTCACTTGGCGAGTTGATATCAAGATTCTATCAGACCTAAACTAATAAATACATTTTAAAAGGATCAGAATGCAAAACACGATTTACTGCCGAGTAAGTTGTTAAAGCGTAATTAAATGGGGTGGAGGCGTCAACCTGGGTGTAAATCATTCAGAACATAAATGGTGGTGCAAACTGGCAGTAACATTTTACTACGATCACAAATCTTCCGTCAAAGCATGGCCGTTGGTAATATCCTCCCACTCGGTATTGCATTGTAGGAGATTTTCAGTTCATTTATAGGCGTCAGCAAGATAGCCTTGCAAAAAGGAAGACATTATAAATTGATTTACGTGTAAGTAGATTCAAACCGAAAAACCGTACATCCAAAGAATTATGTTTTCCCATCTTGAAGAAGTTTGTCGGGTATTCTGATAATTAAGTTCTGCTCATGGACATTGACTAAAGAGTAAGGCATTAAAGTGGAATCTTAAGGGAATGATTGAGAAAGGTACATCTCTCCTTTAATTAAAAAAAATAATCTGTTATTTATCAGTATCCAAAGACAGGAGGTAGCTCAAGTGTATCCTACAATTTGGTGGTTCCTGGCATAAGTTAAACCCTTGGTTTTGGTGGTCCTTATACCAAAACAGGTAACAAAAACAGATGAATAATCGGGTCGGTCGATTTATTTATGAATTGAATTTACTTTACGCGGAAACATTCACTCTTTTCTTATTAAATCTTTTCTCAAGTTATAGGCAACGTAGGTACTTAAAAATGTTTTTTTATTAACTAAGTAGTTTGCTAGTTTGAGGATGTCTCCTCAAACTAAAGTGTAGATCATGATACTGAAACAATTCATAGAAAATTAGGCAAATGCCATTGCTTAAGTTTAGGAACTTTGTTGTCTAATATCATCGATTATAGAGGCCAAACGTCATAATACCAGCAAGTACTCTTTCAAAAGGGCTTGTTGCCTTAGCAACGTTTCCTGTAATTTCTTTTGTTAGTTAGTTAAGCAGTTATTAGGTACTTACTTGTAATCCAAGTGCTGTATCAACAGACGTGACGAGTACGGTCTTGGCGCTCTCGATGGGCAGCACCTCAGCGACCCTGACTTTCCTCAGCAGATACAGCAGCAGCGCCCCCACTATGGAGCATAGCGCTGCGAATTGAAGGCCGAGTGATAACCACGTTAGCGCATCCATTGCTGGTTCAGTTGGCGACCATTATTCTTTACTTGATCTGCAACAAGGGATAACCACATTAATTTATCTATAATTTTGTAGTATCTAAAAATTTAGAATTTTACTACAATATAAATGTTAGCAACAATTATGAGAATATGAGATCATCGTGGAATATTCGCTACAATAAAAATATGTTTGTCTAACATTGCATCATTCCTAATTAAAGTTAATCACATCACCTTACTTGACAAGGAGCGGCAGTAGCTTAGGTCATAAGTACCTACCTACATTACTTTTTTATTTGAATGTGCGGAGCCTACGGTTATGTTATTTACAGTATATAGTTTTATGTTTGGTAATGTAGTCATTAGTCCAAGTAAATAGACCATCTCAAATTGACAACTAGTCATGGATCGTTACGTTAAATCGCGTAACAGCTCGAACGGTTACTTATTGAATTACCGTATATTTGGGTTATGAATAATTGATTAGGGCGAAGAATTTGATTCTGTAATCAGTACAACTTTATTATTACGACATATTTGTCCGATAAGTCTCTTTCAAGTATAATACAACCTTTATCTACCTTAGTATTAAAAAAGAAGTTTATTTCGATTTTAAAGACTCGTGAAGTTTGTGGTGTATTTCTGTTTTAAAGGTAATAAAAACAGATGAATAATCGATTTTAATTTAATTTATGAATTGAATTTACTTTACGCGGGAACATTCACTCTTTTCTCAAGTTATAGGGAACGTAGGTAGGTACCTAAAAACTATTTTGACCATTGGAGACATCCTCAAACTAGAAAAATAAAGCGTAGATCATAATACTATCCACCATTGCTTAAGTTTTGGAACTTTGTTGTCTAATGAATTACTTAATTAATCCTCGCAGTTGAATCGTTTTAAACTTTCTCGCGTCTTCATTAAGACTTCAATGTCCGACATTTTTTTACTATTCTATGAGAAGATAAACACTCTCATAGTTGGATTACAATTTATATACATAACATCATAATATTGCCTGTAGAGTAAGAATAACATCGCCGACTAGATGCTAATGCTAGCTGTCTGTAACTATACATCTGCATCTTTCAACAGTTGCATCGTATTCATAAGTTGTATGAATTAAAATAACAAATTAAAATATTAATTTATAAAAAGGAATCGAAACGTTAGTAATAAAATTTAAATAAATTTCTTGATGATGATCTTGATAAAATAAATTTATTTTATTGCGTAATTTTTGCGTAAACCTGAAATATTATCTTTGTTTTTTAAGCATCGTAAAATGATCGTGATGTCACTAATAATCTGTCGGACTGGTGGGACCTAAGTAAATTCGTAGGATTTCACACAAATCACTATTCTGTCTATGAGCTTATTAAAACAAGATATGTATATCAGTAAAATTCAGTGACATGTCGGATACGCAACAAATAACCCAAACAAACGTAAATACGTTGGAAAGTCACTGAGTGAGTATAAGTTTGTACATATTTGTTTGACGTTAGCGAGAAATGTGCTCAAAGGTTGGTAAACAGATGTGGACACCCCACACTCGTTTGTTTGACAATGCGGTTCCCATACTTTGGACGCATCAACAAAATTCTTTACAAAATGTATAAAATGTTTGTTACATTATTTAAAACATGAATAGGTAATTAGAAAATTGATATAGCTGGCTCATGAAGCTATATTTCTTTTTTTTATTGCTACAGGTTTATTGTGAGTTTTCAAAAGTTCTAGGTTGCCTACTGGCTTCCTATGACTTGCTGATGGCTTGTTGTTCTTTGAGTACCTTTGTTTTAATGATTGTTCATATAATAGTTAGTATACATACACATGTCCCGTAAGAATCGTATTAAATAGACGTAGAAAACTAAAGTCTTGCTTGAAAACTACGGTAGGGTCAGTAAGTTTTTTTAAATACCTTTTTTATTAAACGGCCATCTGATCCCAAACTGGGCAGAGCCTGTATTATGGAAACCAGACAACTGATAAAGATACTTATATATTTCTAATTACATACCTACGTATTATAGATAAATTACACCCAGACACAGAACAAATGATCATGATCATCACACAAAGATTTGTACTGGGTGGGAATCAAACCCACGACCTCCGGTTTAGCATTCATTGTCACTAACCACTAGACCAACCGGTCAGTCAAACCTTCAAACCTTGACACCATTTTGTATTACAAAGGAAACAGTATTTTTCTTATAAAAGCCATCACATATGAGTTTTCATTATTGTTTATACGTCTCTAATAGCACAATAATGTTCTTAATACAATAGGTAGTATGAAGTAGCACATTTACTTAAAACATTTGCATTGTAATGTGCTTGAATCTCAATCTAAAGTTGTAATTGAGCAATTTTATTGTTGTTTTTGTTCATCTACAGCACAAAATTTTCATTTCAATTGATCTAGTGTACATTACGCATGAAATTACAACATTAAGAACGTAAATTGGTTATGTTTGAGCAATAACTTGAGTATGTAATGCATACATAACGATTGTAGAAAATGATCAGCGATCGATTTTAAACCATTCGCTTTTTAAGTTGATGTCTATTCGAATAATATAAATGGTATCGATGTGGTCATTACGATCGATTGGTGCGGTTTCTCTCGTAATGGGGGCTATTATTAGATGAAAGTCCTTCTCTCGACAGCCGTCCGTTCCGCATGAAAGCGAATTATCTAATAAAACATTTACTGATTTATTTCTTGGGGTTTGATTGTGTTTTTAATTTTTTCTTTATTTAAATACGTTTAGTCTTAAATAGTTTATTTTATTTTACTGCTTAACATTTACATAAACACAATTTTAATAGCAAAAGATAACAGATTGAAAACGCGTCTTTATTATCATTATTTAGAGCTCCCTGTCCATACTTCTCTTTGTTAATAGGTATTGAATTTTATATATAAAGTGGGATTTTTATTTATTCTGGAAAAGATTTGGCGGATGAAAAGTGTCCTATCTTAATAGCACATTAAGCTCAACAAAACAATAGACTGTGAAGATATTATTTACACAAATATGTGTGTAAAATTATGAACAAAACGCTATCAACTCGATGGCATGAGACTGTAGTTTAGAGGATGTTTATCATTACGCGATATGATCCAACAACAGACTAACAAAAACGTGGGAGATGCATTGTGTATTGTTTTTGTTTAAAATTAACCAAGATCAAGGTCGAAATGTACGAGGAATACGTTGGTTTTAACACCTTTGTGGAATTAACCGAATTAATATGTTTTGAGCAGCAGGATAAATGTGTTGTGAAAAGGAAAAATACGCAGAGAATACCTCAATCAGAAGATAATTTAGGTACAGCTGTTTTTTTTTATAAAATCTATGCATTTAACAATAATTTTGAGCTATGCAAGTACGCAGAGACTAATATGTACCTATATGTAGGTTATTTTGTTGCCATTTCCTAAGAGTTTTTTTTCTTATAATTATATAATAATTTGTTTTCTTTTATACCTTCAGGGTTGAAGTTCATTATATTTATTTAGAAGTACATTCTCCTTAGTCTGCATGAAACTGTATCGTAAATTCGTAATATCCAATTTTACGTTTACCTAAAAAAAATTGTAGATACCTGAATTTTCATTATTATTTTAATATTTCATAATAGAGGAGTTTAACTTTAAAGTGTACCTGATTTGTTTCCGTAATAAACTCTCGTCAATAAGAGAAAGGTTTAGATTAACACTGGCCACTGCGAAAGTGAAAAGTTAAGTAGAAATCCATTGATCAATAACAATAATAGTCGTTGTTAATGGGCATAAAATATCGTGTATATTAAACATAAATATATTCCGGAGTATTCTAAATATAATTGAAGCTTTAGCATTAATGGTTGGTCACAAATACACATTACTCTCGAAGCCCAGTTGTGTCCAATAAAGTTCTAAGCACTAAAATACTATTTTAGTAAAAAGTCCATAAACTCCAGTCTTTATTTGTCCTTTTGAGATTTTATGGCGATTGCGTAAAATATGTGGTCATTAATGCGTAACAGTTGCATTCTCTCCCGAAGCCGAAATAAGACAAGAAAGAGCATACGACTTCTAGTTGGTTACACTTACGGGCAGGAATAAATAAAGGAGACTACTTAAGGGGCATGTTAAATGAGTAAGTTTTGGTTGAGATCACAATGAAATAATGCTAATGCTGATAGTATCAAGTAGTTGAAATTTTTTAATGTGACAAGTGAACAAAAGAAGATAAACCTTTCTGCATGTATACCTACGTACAATTTGATGGCAAGTCAAGGTCCGGCCAAATTTTGGATGTAAAACTTTTTTACGCACTCTTGATTTGGGGAGTAAGCTGGTGAATGCGTGACGAGAGCGTTATGAAAACTGTGATCGGGCGAGGCGAACGGAAGTTCAGAGGAAGATATGTTAGTGAAGATAGAAAGAGAGAGTTACGTTTCATATATTACTGTGGGGGCAAGAGAGAGATAGAGAGAGAGAGAGAGAGAAGCGAGCAGCCTCATTGATCCTGTCTTTACGTAGTAACTATTATCTGATCTGTGCCAGTATAGGATAGTTGTCGCAAAATTAAGAGTCTTCACTTCTTCTGAAGTCATTACTAAATTAATGATCAAAATTAAAGGTAATTTAACTCTCATGTATTTGAGAAGATATTGCGGTTTTTTGAAACGTCTATGTAGTTTTATGTTATATGGAATCTAAATAGACTTGTTTAAACATCGATTTTTATTATCAAAGCTACGTCGAACCGGCTCTTAAATGGCCCTTAACAATAAAACGCAAAGCAAGATCTCGGTATGGATGGCGCGCTAAAATTAGCATATCCTGTAAGCCTGTCGCGCGATATTCATCCCGTGTTGTTAATTTTGCAATAAAATACGAGCAGGAACATTTACATCTGTTCTTAGAACCCGTTTTACAATAGATTTACGTTGTTATTAGAACTAGTGTAATAGTTACATAAATATCCTTGTCGGCAATTAAAGCAATTCGGGAATCAAAAGCTGGATTTACTGATTTTGATTCCCGAATTGCTTACTGACGTTAGAATGAATGTCAATGACCTTAGTTTTGTTTTATGAGGTAGGTAGGATACTTACTGAAATAAGGTGGGTTTCGTGCCTGGCCAATTATCTTACGCTTTTTCTTTTCTGAACAGTTCTTCCACGAATAGGTACTTAGAATATACCTACCGACTAAGTAGGTACTTACTACTTTTACCAACACTATCGAACTTTGTCAGCTATTTTATCGTGCTAGGATTAATTAATAGGTACTTATGTATTGTAATTCTGGGTAAGTATAAAATTAATAAAACCAAAAACTAACAAAAAACTGTTGATATTTAAATTTGGAATGATATTAGACGAATTGAAATACGAAAGAATAGTAAATGAAAATAAAAAGAAAATCATTCTGCAATGGCACCACAGAATCATTGCCGCCATTAGACACAGATAAATGGTAAGTGATTTTCTTACGTAGAGATTTCACCTATGGAACTTCCTTAACTATTTCCTCAATTATATACATTTTCTCTGCATTTACTATCTTATTTATTTGTGATTAACTGTCGGTCAAATATTAAAACAGTTTTCTTCTGTCCAAATGAGAAAAACTTGTTTTTTCTATTAAATTCGTATTAATCATTACATATTTTAACATAATTTACATATAATAGTGAATTTAAGTTACATAATATGAAATAAGTATATTAAATTTTTAAGCGTAAATATTCTTCGTCTTGAACATAATAAAAGTATTAAAATTTGCGCTACGATGCATTTTTCACAACTCTGAGATCAGTGAAATCTAAAGAATTTTGATTTGTCTACGTTTACTACCGTTGTGTTTGTAATTACTACCACGATAGCGATACTACCACTCATAATAATAAGCATGCAGTCTCAACGACCGGTGAATAAGACAATGAATCTTTGTGTTTATTTAAATCAAGTATTGTTATCAAATGTTTATCCATTGACTGTTTGAATAGACAATCATCAATGAAAGAGAGTGTCTGAGATTATTTTGAATAATCTCTGCATTAAATGGTAGTTTAGAATTGAAATAGCTATTTATAAAAGAATGTGTTACGTTCAAAATATTGTAACCTCTGTCTTATCACAAAACAGCGTTTATTTATTTACTAGCTGTCCCCCGCGACTTTGTCCGCGTGTTTTAGTTTCAACGGTTTTTAATTTTTGCAACATTTTTCATTCATACTCCGCTCTTTTTGGTCGCAGCGTAATGTTATATAGCTTATAGCCTTCCTCAATAAATGGTCTATCCAACACTGAAAGAATTTTTCAATCGGATCAGTAGTTCCTGAGATTAGCGCGTTTAAACAAACAAACTCTTCACCTTTATATATTAGTAATAATAGTATAGATTTAATAATTTATGTACACACAAAATCATAAGAAACAACATAATAGAACAGATGTACAAAGGTACTGTTTATTTCTAAAGAAATCTCTACCAGCAGACCCGCGATAGGAGAAGTAGTAGATAATGATAGCCAACAGTGCAACTTATTTCAAAGAACGTAAGTTGTACGTATATAGGTAACTAGTTATCGCGACAAAAATTAGCCTAGCTTCGTCATTTCTTAGAGTTTAAGCTAGGGCCGTTTCAAAACTACATTAAAATCAGTTCAGCGGTTTAGCAGTGAAAGCGAACCAAACAGACAGTCAGAATGACAGCCGGCGGAGCTACTAACAAACACTACCTACCAATATTGATAAAATATTAATTAGACTACTCAATCTACTCATATAAATACTTTGATTTTACAGCTTAATGCATAAACAGAACCGCAGTGACCTAGCACATAGCTGTTGCAACAAACTAGACTTGTAACACGAAATCTAGGTGTTAGGATGCAAATGATGTTTAAGTACAGTAATCAGTAATTAAACGTCCGTGTGTAATACCGGCCAAGCGTTGCGGACCGTTTCGATATACGCAAGTCGACGTGTCACTGTTGCCTAACTGGTTGGGTTACAAGGTATGAGATGAAGCGGGTGTTGAAAGGTAAAAATAAATTAGTTGCCTACCTATTATGTAAATAGGATAAGCAAAGAAAGAAACGTAACTTAAAGATTTAGGTACCTACTTTATAAATTATTAGGTATATGGTTATTTTGTCGAACAAAAGTTATTAAAATAATATAACCGTACTAGTTACTGTATAAAAGAATTGACAACGGGTATTACTGTATGATGCTAATAAAAGAAAAAGGTTTAGCTTGCAGAATAAAAAAAAAAAAAAAAAAGTTTGGATGATTTGGGAAGGGCTGGGATTACTTGACCGGTCAAATGCTCCTCAAAATTATTGTGCTCATTTCATTTCTTGGTATAAAAATGGCATAGCAAATTTGAAAATACTGCCAAAAATTAACAATAAAAGCAAATAAGAATGGTATAAGTTTCTAACTTAGACCAAACCTCTTTGCCCGTATAAGCACCCTTGACAGTTATTGATATGCAGTCGGTGACAGATGCCCACGCATTACGCTGTGATACCCTTGTGCTAAGTGTCGCAGTTTCACAACACTGTCAATTGTTATGCCCCAGGGGTGCCCTTTACAAATATATTTCGGCAACCTGATATGGTTAGTTGTTATTAAGTGGTATTGTAATGATTTCTTAATGACATTATTTTACGCGTGAAATGTTCTTTCTTTTACGTGGTTAAATCTTGCCTTGCCCTACCAACTGCGTGTTAAAAAAAAAAAGGATGGAGATAAGAGACTAATGGTAGGTTCAATCCAATGTCAGACATGTTATTATCATGTTCTTTCCGTCAAATCAACTTTTCATCAAGTATTCGCTATATAAGTTGGTTTATAACCCATGCGAATTAATTTACGAGTAGATTTATTTATTGAAAGACTCTATCACAGACCGGAACAAGTAAGCGGCTCTATTAACACAATAATAATGAACAAGAAGCTTTTAGCTTTGATGTAAAATGCAAATCTTAACGACTAACGAGTTGTGTTATCGACAGTACATAAGTAGTAGGAGTACTTTTCTCTTCGCGATCGTTAAGTTACGAAATTTATTTTAGTGCACGAGTGTAATACGTGTTTCCTAGATAGACATCGGTAGAAGATATTTGTACAGATTTGGAGAGATTGTGTTGATATTATTTTGGATTCTGTACCTACAGGATAATCAAGTTTTCAAATCACTTTCATGTCCACCTGTAGAAAAGTTTACGTGCGTTCAAGAACTTGTTTCGCGTGCGTGACTCACAGATACCCAAACACACAGTAATATTTTTTGTTGGTAGGTACTTTCGTTGTTCAAAAAATTATTTTTGCTGTTTTCGTTGCAAATAATCACAGATTATTACATTATTTATAACAAAATGGTGTTCAATCCAAACCAATCGAAAGTCTCACATTAAGTAATTTCAACTAACGCTTACATATAACGTCTGCCCAGACAGGTCACTTACCTAATAAGTCAAATATTATGCGTTTTTTTTATCACTTAGTACATAACTGGTGAAGTGGCGAACCACTATAGTTTCACTTTCGGCCACAAAACATTGAATCAGTCCGAGCGCATCAGCGTTGAGTAACTGGAGAGCTTTAAAATGTTGCTACATTTATTAGTTTATTCATTTTATGCAGATGTATTTTTAACGCTTATTTTCAAAGTAATATGTTTGTGATTTGGACGTTCTCTAAAAGGAAAAGGTAAGATGACTTAAACGTGAAAGTGTTTTTAATTATGTCTAATAATTTTATTTATTAGTTAAATAATGTAGGTACCTACCTAATATAATTTGGGATTACTCATTTATTTTTTGAGCGAGCAGCTAATATGGGTTAAGAAAGTATTTTATGTGTGTTCACTGCTCAAACAACACGCAAAAAAAGCAATTAACCCCCGAATACTGAAACGCAACTTAACTTTAAGACATACTTAAATATCTATCTGTCACTACTCTACACCTTAAAGTGACAGAGACAGCAAGAGAGTTAACGGCGACTTAAAACTGATTGACGTTCCGTATTCGGCCATTAGTGATTCAATCCGATACCAATGTGTTTATTATACATTTTTTTACGCAACGAAGATCCGCTGGCTCAGTTTACTTATGTAGTAGAAATCTATAAGTGAAACACGTTATTGCTGGTTAACGACTGACTATATTTCAAACCAAATGACACTTGACATTGACAGTTTAGTTTACATAATTATCAACAGATGTCTCTATGTACTATTTTGATATTATTTGCAACACCCCCACTATATCAAAATAACAAATAAACTCATACATTTTAAATAATAATCAATTTACTTTTCAACAATACCAAGTGTTTGCATGAACTCATAATGTTTTATTCCTGATAACCCTTTAGTTAACAGATCCGCAGGCATACTAGAGGTTGGCAGGTACCTCGTCTCAATCTTATTACTGTTAATTACATCTCTGATGAAATTATATCTAACATCAATATGTTTGGAACGCTTATGTGAATAATGATTGCTTGCCATCTTCAATGCACTCTGGTTATCATTATATAATACAATTTTATTACAACAACCCATCAATTCACATTCTAAATTCTGTAAATATAAACCTTCTCTGCATGCTTCTGACAAAGCCATGTACTCTGCCTCACAACTACTGAGAGCAACAGTTCTTTGCTTTTTGCTTTCCCAAGAAACAGCAGATCCTGATTTTATGAAGCAAAAGCCTGTATATGAACGTCTATCAATGGCATCACTGGCCCAATCTGCATCCACAAAACCAACCAGTTCTGCTCTGTCTTTGGAATATCTTAAGCAATAATTCTTAGTTTTTAACAAATACTTTAAAATTCTCTTGGCATAATTCCAATGCAATTGTGAATAACAATTGTTGAATTGACTAAGATAACTTACTGCATATGAAATATCTGGTCGTGTTAAGACCGCTAAATACATCAAGCTACCTAGTAGTCTCTGAAAAGGTAAGTTATTATCACACATATTAGATTTCTCTAAGTTCAATTTACTCTCTATGGGTGTGTTTGCTAAATTACAATCAGTCATATTAAACTTATTTGCCAACTGTTCAATATAATTCTCCTGATCTATTGTAATAACATTTTTATTTATATTAATTTTCATGCCCAAATACTGTTTCACTTGACCCAAATTTTTGATCTTAAATTTTTGACTCAATGCTTCTATTAGAGACTTGGTTTCTAATTCATTATTCGAAAAAATTATAAAATCATCGACGTAAACGCCAACAATAGTTTTATTATTGTTATTATGACCTTTTATAAAAACACAAGGTTCAAGTTTACATCTACTGTACCCTAAATTACATAATGTCTCATCTACTCTTTGGTACCAAGCTAGAGATGATTGTTTGAGACCGTAAACTGCCTTTTTTAATTTTAATACTTTATTAGAATCTTTAACAGGAAATCCTTCTGGCAAATGCATAAAGATACTTTCTTTTAAATAACCATTTAGAAAAGCTGTTGTGACGTCTAGGTGAGTAATATGCATACCTAATTGCACACTCAAAGCAAACAGTAACCGTAAGGTTGAGTGTCTAATCACAGGTGAAAAAGTTTCCTGATAGTCCACACCAGCCTTCTGCGTGAAGCCTTTTGCAACAAGTCTAGCACGATATCTCATTTTATAGTCACAATCAATTTTCTTTTTTAAAACCCACTTGCACTGGACCACACTAGCACTATCCGGAGCATCGACAATCTCCCATGCCTGACTGTCGTCGAATGACTGTAGCTCTTCTGCAATCGCCTGCAACCACTGTTGTCTTTCAGGTCCACTGATAGCTTCTGCATAAGTCAATTCATCTTCTCCTATAGGTGTAGTACTCAAATTTGCAAATCCATATCTTTCTGGTTTTTTTATTTGCCTTTTCTTTGGTTCTTCGCAGTTTATTTGAGGAACATTACTAGTTTCATCTTCTTGCTCTTTCCTATCACTCTCTTTTTCTATATTAGGTACTTCATCCTTATTAAAAAAATCATCTAAGCTGTCCAAGTATTCACACCCAATGGAACTCGACTGATCATGAGAAGTTTCTGTCTTCACCGCAGATTCCTGCAACAATTCCCCCACTGAATCTGTGGTCTCTACTGGAACAGTTACAGTTTCTATACTTCTTGGCTTTTCCATAATCACAACATCTCTACTCGTAGTTACATTCCTTTTAACCGGATCATAAATTCTGTAACCTTTGATGTTTTCACTGAAACCAACCAATATATGCATCTTTGATTTTTTGTCCCATTTGGTTCTTTTTTCTTTAGGTATGTGTACCATTACTGGACTTCCAAATATACGTATATGCTGTAAATCTGGTTTCTTCTTGGTCCAAGCTTCATATGGAGTCATTTCAATCCCTGAAGCTACTGATCTATTTTTCAAATAGACAGCTGTGTTAGCAGCTTCTGCCCAAAAACTTTTTTTAAGACCTGCTTCGAAAAGTAAGCATCTTGCTTTCTCCACTATGGTTCGGTTTGACCTTTCACTCAGTCCATTCTGTTCTGGTGTGTAAGCGTTTGTTTTTTGATGTATAATTCCCTCTTGCTTTAAGAAATCTTCAAAATCATTGCTGCAGTACTCACAGCCATTATCTGTACGCAAGATTTTAATTTTCTTATTTTGAAAATTCTCAGCCATAGATTTGAATTCTTTAAAACGATTTAATACTTCACTCTTAGTCTTCAGGAAGTAAATAAATGTCATCCTGGTGTAGTCATCAATGAATATTAAGAAATATCGTGCACCGCCTATTGACACAGTCTCCATGGGTCCACAGACATCTGAATGAATTACCTGAAGAATCTCTGTGGCACGTGATCCATGATTGCTGAATGGAAATCTTGATTGCTTTCCTTCGCAGCATATTTGACAGCTGGATTTGCTCGTAATAAACCCATCAGCATAATCAAGTCCTTCTACCAATCCACACTTCTTCATTTTATTCATATCCGTGCTATTAATGTGACCAAGCCGTCTGTGCCATGTATCACCACTGACTGTCAATAAACAATTCTGTGTTTGTACTCTTAACTTATATACTCCATCAACCAGATCAGCTATTGCAACTAACTCATCCAATTTATTACTTATGAGACACTGATTGTGTTCAAATACGACGCTGTTCCCATTTTTAATTAATTCGCTCACAGACAAGAGGTTAGTCGTGAGACTTGGTACACACAACGCATTCTGCACAGTGATGTCGTAATTGTGGCTCGTCGTTATTTCTATGTCTCCTGAACACAAAACGGGAACTTTCGTCTTATTGGCGACAATGATTTCTGGTAAACTTGATGAGTATTTAGGATTTTTCAACCAACATTCATTCGGCGTCATGTGCATGCTTGCACCCGAGTCGATGTAAAAGTCACTTTTATTGAATCCGCCACTGAGAAAAACAACGTTGAAAGCGTTACTTTGTTTCTTGGTTTCTGTTTTCTCCTTCCAAAGTGGACACTGGTTACGATAGTGACCAATTTCCTTACAACGATAACAAGTTATTGTTTTTGTGTTGTTGACATTTGATGTTGACTTTGTCGTATTCAATGGTTGTCCGCCATGTTTACTTGTGCTGCCACCTTTACTCGATTTTCGATGCCATTTTGCTGCTAGTGCTGAGTTACGTTCCGATTCACTCATATCTGCCACTTCCATATCAAGTAATTTCGACTTGATCGAATCTGCGGTTATTTGAATCCCGGAATGCTCTATCGCCATTATCATAGGCATAAATCGCTCTGGTAATCCAGCAAGTAACAATGAGCCAACCCATTCATCGTTTATGGCGAAGCCTGTTCCAATTAAACGTTGAGACGTTTCAACAATTTGTGTCACATAATTCGTCATGTTTTCACAGTTTTCCAACCTTATAGAAATAAGATGACGAAGCAAAGTAATTCTCCGAGAAAATCCTGAATCGTCGAACAAAGAACGTAGTTTTGCCCACAATTCCTTCGTGGTCTTTGTTTCCTTTATGTGCACGAAAAGCGATGAATCAATCGTCAAAATCATTTTTGCTCGTGCCTTTGCATCTGCCGCTGCTGAATTTTCATCTGTTCCTTCTTGCTTTAGGTACTTGTCTGCGCCTTCCAAAATTAGCAAGTTCTCAACTGCGAACGCCCAATCGTCGAAGTTCTCGCGACCTTTCAACTTTGGCACGTTAGCGAGATAACTGGAACTCATTTTTAAGCTCACACAACACGAAAGATACTACAATCAAACTGTTTTAACACTTAAATGGGTCTGGGCCCATAACCTATAAGTGAAACACGTTATTGCTGGTTAACGACTGACTATATTTCAAACCAAATGACACTTGACATTGACAGTTTAGTTTACATAATTATCAACAGATGTCTCTATGTACTATTTTGATATTATTTGCAACAAAATCGCCTAGCTAATGAAAATTGATATACAGGTAATTATAGGTAGCTTGCTAATGAGTAGGTACAACGTGGACAAATACAGGGTTCGCAATGAGGCTACATGTTCTGGGTCAACTGGTCACCTGGTTAACGGTATTAGGGACTACTTTGTAAAATCATTTTGTTCGTGTTCGAAGCGCCATTTTAGCGACCCACGAGATTTACGTGCAATTATTCAATTATCTAATGTGTGGGCAAACACATGCGGGTCATTGACCGTGACTGTGTGTAAACTTAAAATTACTTTACACTGTCTAATTACTTCAAAATTGTACGTAAAATTGGATAGAAAAAGTGAAATTACGTCGAAAGCATAAAATCTGTTTGGTATAAGTAGGTGTTACTCAATTATCACTTAAATTAAGTACTTACGTTGAGTGGTTGGCACATATATTAAGTAAGAGCTTAAGAACAAATAATGAGGTGTTTTAACGCCGGCTAACTGTTATCTTTTGTGACGTCAACTAGAAGTTAGTCAAGACCTATAATTAGTACTTAATTCCCCTCAAAAATGGATCATCAGCCGATTTTAACCAAAAAAAAAACTATGTAAAGCTAATATCAAAACTTATTGTAATAAAATTTAAGACAAAATCAGTGTACCTACCTAAGTTGTATTGATATCTGATTCTCAACTTTCATGAGGCAGAGTTCTCCAATAAATAATCTGTCAGACGTCAATTTTATTCCACGCATAAAAATTATCAATAACCTGGCGAAGAAAAAATGCAGCCCTTTGTGCGTTGCCAACAATCTTAATAATGTTAAACATGTAAATACTATTGTATGAAAACTCATCTTAAACTTCAAATCAATTTAGCGCAATAACTAAGCATTTCGCAGCTAAGCATATTATACTTATTAGATTTTTATTTAGACCTTGGTCCAAATACACCAACATCCTCCGTTATTGCAACTTCTTGCATTACATACTTTAAAGAAAAATGTTGATTCATATCGCACAATATTTCAATTATAAACAATTTTAAAAATCCATTGTTTTCATAATCATGTGCAAGATATCATCTCATTGTCTAACTGTATAAATTACTTTTTAATTTATACGTGCAGATGTTTAATGATTTATTTGATGGTGAGATAAAGATTGATGGGTAATTCGTTGTTTTATGGTTAGCGTTGATTATTATATAAACGGCCGTACAAATAACGCAACACAGCACACCTTTTCCCATTTAAGGATACCTGTACTGTACATGATTGTCAGATCTAAGATTTATTTGAGTGCTTGAGGCCAATTACACAGTATCATAAGACTGGTGCGTGCGTCTATTAGGGTCAGCAAATAAAAAAAAACATTTCAATCAAAGCTATCTTGACTTACGTAAGGTTTTAATTCGAATGATATCATCATATGAGCTTGTTGAGGTGATGCGATTATTTAAAGCTAAGTTAGAAGGATTTTATTAATCTAGCAGTACCCCGTGGCTCCGCCCGCGTGCATGTCGGTTATCGCGGCAAAAAGTAGCCTATGTTCTTTATCAGGCTCTAGACGATCTGTGTATTAAATTCAATTTAAATCGGGTCAATAGTTTTGGCATAAAAGCGCGACAGACAGACTAATAGAGTTACTTTCGCATTTATAATATTAGTAAGGATTATATACGTCAGCACAACATGTAGTTAAAATGAAGAAGTTTAATATTCAGTTACCTATAGAGCCGAGGAATATTAATTTAACTGCCTACGCTTTGTACAAACTTCCTGACTTGTTGATTATGACGGTGACGTTGACACGATAACTTCCGTTTGGCTTGAGATCAGAGTGTGATTCATTTTGATAGCGATTTAATGTGGTGATCCTTATTTACGTAACACGTGTATTGCAGATTAGCGCGTACATCGCCATTTGAGCGAGGTCTTTTCAAGTACCTATGTAAGTAGGTACCTACTAGGTAGTTGGCTACTAATGCGGTTTTAATTTTAAACCAACCGAAATTGTATATTTTTCTTAAGTACAGTCATGGCTGCCATCTACTAGGCAAATTAACCATTTTACGTTATCAAAGTTATATCAATTTTATTTCTTATATTAAACTCAGATTTAATAATTCCCCCAGTTAGTCCTAATGATCATCATATAAGATACCTTGTATAATAACTTGAGGCGTATTCATAATTATTTTTTTTACCCCCGCGTCGGCGTCGCCGCGTCAGCTCATGATTAGGGACTCCTATTGAGTCTGAATCTAATCGGGCGATTCTGATAGTGCACGTGAGTAAAGCGTCAATATTGATAAATAATTATAAGATACCTTGTTCATCTTTATATTAATAGAACCCTAACCTTGAAATGGGGCTGAGTACAGGATGCGGTTTCGTAGCCTAAATATTCTTGAAGTACCGTGATCTCATAGAAACGTAGGCATAGTACCTACTACGTTTCTATGGTAAGGTACTGAGCCATTGTCTGTTTATTCATTGGCTTCGATAGGAGTGGCCGCGGTCCGCGACGCATCAGTGAAAGTTGAAAGTGAAGGACCCGCGACTTTTCTAACGGACAGCGACGCCTATACAAACGTATAAAACTTTATTACTCACGAATGATTGATTTAAGAAACGTTAGAAATAATTGCATTTAATATCTTAATAAAGCCGTATAAATATCGCGAAAGTTAACGCTCGTAAAGATATTATTTTGAACGATAACCTGTCTTTAAAATATTAATACTTTATAACAGACTAGCTGTCCCCCGCGACTTTGTTCGCGTGTTTTAGTTTCAACGGTTTTTCATTTTTGCAACAGTTTTCATTTATGCTCCGCTCCTATTGGTCGTAGCGTTATGTTATATAGCCTATATATAGCCTTCCTCAATAAACGGACTATCCAATACAAAAAGAATTTTTCAATTCGAACCAGTAATTCCTGAGATTAGCGCGTTCAAACAAACAATTTCTTCAGCTTTATAATATTAGTATAGATTTTTAAAAGCTATTTCCTACCCAAAGGTATAGGTATCAAGATACTTACTGACGTTAATAAAACAAATATGAAGATTTATGTATATAAAAAAAAATATAATAAAGAGATTACCTACTACTTACTGAAGTGGTAGTGGATATTTTAGACGTCACAGAATGATGGAGTTGTAGAGTCAACAAAACACGATCATGTCAGCTCGGTATATTTACAGTGACGCAACGTGACCGCTTTCACCAAACACTTGATATGGAACTGATGACACACGATTCATTAGAAAGTTATACGAAAATGCATAATGCACGTCTCCGTACTATATTAGGTAATGTTAGCCCAAAAATGATTGTTATGATTGTTATCAAATTTGAAACCTATCAAGATAAAACGATGGGTTTGCGACTACAAACATAAGGAGGCCTGACACTAGAGATGTAAATATATCAATAAGCTGAAAATTTTTTGGAGAAATAGATATATATCACTCTTTTAGCTCATTTTTCTCCACTTGCTCAGTAATTAATCGATTGCTCAATTGCAAACTATAAGTTTTCACTAATTCTTTTCACTATCTCAATCGGGTTGGTTTCATTGGCGACATTTATAATAAGTTTTTGGCTAGAGATGAAACAAAGTAAATTGATTATCCTTCATACCTACTTGACATCGTATACAAAGAAGGCGAAACCTCGCATTTATACAAAATAGAGTGAGTGATGTCTAGAGCTGAGTGACGTCTTCAATATCTCTTATATCAATAAACTAAAAAGAAGGAAAAATAATATTAAGCAACAATCTCTCTTACAGCCATTAAGAAAGGTAAATAATAAAAATAAACATTTATAATAATATCACAAAAAGTTTCAATATCACAACAATGACGGGCCATAATAAAGTAACACGGAGCTATTTCTGCTATTAAAAATAATTAAATTCATAACTGCAAAAACGTGGCAAAAGAAATAGTCGCACTGACCGTCACGCACTTGGCTGTAACAGATACTTTACATTGGTCTTAATTTTCAACTAATTCTATTCTTTAACCGGACAAGTGGAAGTTATACAGGTTGTCCCAGAAAGTATAGACGATGAGTTTAGATCCCAGATCCCAGAAAGTATAGATAGTATAGATGATGAGTAGAAAGTATAGATAATGATTGTCCTCTAGTAGTACAATTAGAGGCTTCAAAGTTAAAATTGAACTTTAAGCTACAAAAAATAGCGGCACTTGCATGGGGGTTATTCAGATACCTTTAAGTGTCTTTTACCTCTGGCCACTCGATTGTCTATACTATCTGGCACACCCTGTATAATTCAAGTGAATTTGCAAGACGAATGTAAGAAGACGATTTTAATAATTAGCCATTTTTATTGTTAAATTTGCCGAAAATCTTTTTAATTAATTAAATAAACTAGAAATCTGTTTTGGTCACTTTTCTTATACCTACTTAATGTTACAGAAGGACTCAAAAACTGTTGAAAATCGTTTTACTCTAAAGTAATTAACGCACCAAGCAGGCATCAACTAGAAACATACAGGCAAAACCCGTACTGAAAATAACCGGATTGATTTACGTGTAAACGGGCCTTAACTAAGTGTATCCGTCCTTTCTAGAGTCAAGATCAACGACCTTTAGCTTGAGGTAATCGTCCTCCCAAGAGTGGGTGGAGTTAGGAAGAATCAGAGGAAATGAACCATGGACTGTACCAAGTATATTATTTAGGTATTACACACACAATGCACGGATGCAGACTGTGGACAAAACTGTTCTGAAGTAGCTACCACAACAAAGGTAAGATATAAATGATTGTCAATTGGCGAAAAAGAATTTTAAGAATTTTACAAATAGACTTTTTATTCAGGTCATTTTAAATGCAAATATTTATTTTAGTGGTGATAATCGAGCGACTGTTTAAAGTAACTCGTTCTTATTGAAATGTGGGTAATATTTATATGCCCCTAATTGATACCTAAATATTTATTTTCTAAATTGTCATTACACCCAAGTAAAATAGAAATTCGATTAACACTATCTTTTGTTTAATTCATAAAATAATTATTAACCGTATTAGCAGTATAAATAAAATAAAGAACCTGTTCTAGGCATCTTATAAATAAAAATGTTGAGATCAAAACCCAATAAATCTCTTTGAAGTTAATGAGGAAAATGTGGTTCCTTTCGTGTCGGATGAAACACAGCCTGTTTTCTATATTGGAAAAGAAAATGTAATAAATATTTTACTAGGGAAATATGTTTTACTTTTCTAACCTAAAACTACATACCAACTGTGGTAATAGTACAAGAATAAATTCGTATTTATTCTTGTGCTAATAGTTTACTAAGTAGTTCAAACGATTTTAATGCTACTTTTATTGTTTCTTTTAACACTATCGGGTAAAGTTGGTTGAGTTTTATTGCAATCCTTTAATATTTACTTTAAGATTTTGTTTAAAACTCCATAAAGTTTCCTTTGATGTACGTTATAACATATTTTATAGCTTACCTATTTAGAGATCAATAGACTGGTAATATTACAAATATTAAAGTAGAGATAAAATCATCTTCATTTCGACATCCGAATGCACAGATCAATCATATTTAGTTATGTTTACTATATTGAAGGGCCGGTGTTTTCTGCCAATGAAACATCAAAGAACTTATTGCTTTTTATAATCTATGGTCTCGTACGGAAGTTTTATATTCTGAAACTGATAAATATGTCGTCCTAAATTGCCTAAGTGTTGGTAATGATAATTGTATTAAAAAAAAATTTGCTACTGACAGTAAAACCTCGAGCAGAGAAGTACCACAACAGATTTAAAAAAAATTGATACCGTACAGATAATCTTTCTTACTTTGTCAATGTTATTTACACAGACTCTAGAACTCTTACTAAGATCAGATACAAATAAAACAGCGATTTCAAACAATTCCATTAAGGCTCACTTGAACGAAAAACCTAGCCCAGAGTTAGTTGCTAACACGAGGTTAAATTGACAATATTGTATGACCAACTGTCAATTTAACCTCGTGTTAGCATTTATCTCTGAATTTAAAAGATACCCCGGGCTCGTGCAATCGTTCCTAAGTTATGTAAGTAGCATGTTTAAAAACCTCGTACGTCATACAAAATATGACAGTGCCATAGAGTCACTTGGTGGAAGATGGCCCTTCTATAATCAACTCGCCTACGTACAAGTACATTATACAATAGGATCATTTTGACGAGCAACAGCCAGCGTCACCAGAGCGGAAACTAACTGAATACAATTAGAACCACGTGCCGAGATAAAAAACATTTTAGAAATGTCATAACAACGTCTTGATGATTATTTTACACTAGCGACCCGCTCCTGCTTCGCTCACGTAAACAAAACATTAATTAATTATACACAAACCTTTCTCTTGAATCACTCTATTTATCGCTGAAAACTGCATTAAATTCAGTTGCGTAGTTTAAAAGATCTAAGCATACAAACAGCGCGAGCGACTTTATACTATATAAAAGATTTGCTTGCTAATAAGTCCACAGTTTGCTGTTATGCATACGTTTACTTAAGAGGTAAATACAATAAAAAAAAGTCGGTCAACGACAAGAAAAATTACGACAAAGAAATTACATTGCCTGTTAGGGTGGGCCGCCGGTTTTAAACGGCGACGGTTGTCTTTATAACGGCAATAGGAATACCTATAAACACTATTAAAATAAATAAAAATAACTGTCTATCTATTAGACAGCTTGACTGCTAGATGGGCGCATATTTCACTATATTTACACTACATACAAGAACCGTAATCCTCCGAGCCAATACAACACGGAAATATAAAACAAATGAGGTAATCCAATCGTGATGATAATTTCTACAAAAAATGTTAAGGCGTTCCAATCTATTAATGCATAATGAATGTGCTCCAGTTTTGAACGCTATCTTCCGACTTGTTCGAATTGAGGTTATATAAGACTAAGAACTTGGTATACATATTCACTGTTTACTTAATAACTTCATATAATATAATAGTACTTATATTTCTTATGCAATATTGCACTTAAGGTTTAAAATTTGGCTCAAACTTTTTGAGCCGATCTTAATCGCACAAAATGTTTAAGTTAAATAAAAATGAAACGATATTTTAAATACTAAGGTAAAAAAGATTTTTGTGGTAATATTTTTATTTGAAGAACTAGCGGTGCCCCGCGGTTACACCCGCGTGAGTAGGTACTCCCCATTCCCTTAAGACTTTTTTCTAACTTTTTCCGATGTTTTATAGTTATTCTGCTAGTCGGGGTGGAGAGAAACGAACAAATCAAAGAATATGAAAATCGGTCCAGCCGTTCTTGAGTTATAAATGATATAACTAACCCATTATTTGTTTTATATATCTACATTTGTTGTCAAAAAGTTTCATTAAAATTATATGTTTCGAAGTAAATAAATTCATTCATTTCGTAATCGACTAATTTATCATTCCTAGTGATTTAGTATTACCTAATTAGCATTTGAAATCACATTACAAATACATAATGTATTATAAGTTGTCTAAAATACATAATACATTATCATATACCTAACCGCTTCCCTCCACTTAACTAATGTTGTTATTAATTAAACAACAACTGAAGCCGCTTGTTTGACGTGAAAAAGAAAAGCTGCGCATGCGTCACTTATCATCTTTAAACAGCGTGTAATCGCCGGTCGTGTACCGGTAATGACGCCTCGACTGACCGCACATTACCCGCTAACTGCATAGAAGAGTTCATTTTCAATGCTTACTACTAGTCTCATTTTATCATACTTAACCTTTAAACAATTATAATAATCTAGAAATTTAAAATAAGAACTGGTTCTTCTAATTGTAAGATTGCAACAAAATCGAAGTCATCTAACATTTGCTGATGGAAGGTACTCAAAGCAGAGAGGAACGGGAGGGGTTTATGAACAAGCTTAAAATAAATTTATGTCTGTAATTATAACAGACATATTTATGCCTGTTTTATATATGGACATAATTATCTGTCGTATCCACACCATTATCAAAAAGTACTAGAAAACTGTTTTTTTTTTTTTATTTAGGTGCGGTTCTCTATAAATAACTCCGACTCCCATTAGCCACTACTTAATTTATAAAAGAAAATAATAGGGTACAATAGGGCACATATTTTTTTTAAATAAATCCCCTATCCAAAAAGAGGAAAGAAAATGTTTTTGATTTTTCTGTATTGCGATTATGCACCACTTCCCGGTTAGGTTTAATACCTTCTTCACTTACTAGCCCTCATAATTCGCTTCGTGTTAGTATTACTCATTAAAATAAATTCTTCTGACATATTACATATATAATTATTTACTTTACATAATAATACTTATTACATTAGTAAGAAAGTTGGCATACACTTTGTCGATACCGGTATCGCCGCTTCAAATTTCCCGCTATTTAAAAAGTAGCATGCTAACTGCTCGTTATAAAAATATAATATAAAACTAATACTTCATGATACGGGATATTCTTGTTAGACCGCTTGTTAATTAATTTGCTGAGTCGAAAGCGTGAATGATGTAGAGATATAAATGCAGCATAAATATGTTTTAAAGCCTACCCTAACGAGTATTACAAAGATAAAGTTTTAATTGCTTTAATTCTAGAAACCCATGCAGTTACTGGTAGTAGCAGCTGATGTTGGCTATGTATGGTCCAAAACGATCAGTGTTGTTAGTAGGAATCTAACTGATTCATTAAAGCTGTATTAATCTGTTTATTGGTGTGTGGGTGCGTCAGTTATATGATGATAACTGATAACTATGTTTTATGTCTACTATTAAAGCAAAAGAAACAAGTTTAACAAGTATAAAGGTATATCTATCCTCCAAGGTCTGTGGGATCTTCGGTCTACCAAGTAATTTGACATTTAAAATATTGGTATGCGGGTAGAACTCGTGACTAACGTCAACTTAAGACATTATACAAAATTATCGGCATGTTTAGAAACCCATAGATATTTACTACGCATACGCATTAATCAATTTTGGTAAACAGAAAGTTGTGGATGATTAAATGTCAAGTGAATAATTCTGTTATTTATTAGTGTCATTGTGTTGTTATTCTTTTGTGCTAGTTAAAAAAGAGACGTATTTGTTCACTAATCTTGATGATATTATCAAGGAGCTTAAAGTAAGTACCTACCATTTTTTTTATGAATCCTTAAATATAAAATTATCTTAAGTTAAAGATTGTTACTAGTTAATTATGATCCTAGAAAAGTCTTCTACTTTGCGCATAAATTAACAATTTGAAATAAAATAATAATAATAATACCAGCCTATAAATGTCCAACTGCAGGGCACAAGCCTCTTCTCATATAGAGAGACACGAGCATTGATCATCACGCTTGCACCAATGATGTGATGATGAATACTTAAGAAAGTACATAATACAACTTGAAAAAAAGTGGGTCAAGGGTAATTTTAATCAAGGGACCAAGACCGCGGTCCCAGATTCCCCTTTTGAATTTAATATTTATTTTTGAGTGGGTTCGAACCTTACATAAGTTAAAAACAAATGCTTAAATAAGATAAGAATTACAATAACGTTAGCATCGACATTTAAACCAGTAGTAGCTTTCCTCACATTATCAGTCCCGTTAAGTTAGAAATAATTCCACATAGGTACATATAATTCGCGTGTAGAACACAGATCGTATTCGTTCGTGAGTAAACACTTAGCGCGGCTGTTAACGCCTGTACAATCGTAGCCTAGAGTATTACGTGTTTTGTGATTGTAGACAAGGCAATGTATGATGATACATTTTGTTGTTAAGATAAATAATACTACACTCAACTATGTTTTATTGATGTATTTGAGTCAACGTTAAACATATTTCTGTTTAAACGACCAATATTGTTTGTTTTAACTCGCAAAAAAGTTGAAAACTATAAAGTCGCAAAGTTCCGATACTGGCACTCGGATCTAAAAAGTGCTGTAAGAGTTTTTGGAATTAATTTTGGTAAATAATCTGAATCTTTCAAACCCAGCATTTTAACTTGACTGATTATAAAGATAACTTAAAATGCGCGAAAAAAAATTAAAAGTATAGATGATATTACATAGAACTTAAAGTAGGTACCTACTTATGTATTGTATAAAATATATTTTCTATATTTTATCAAAACCTAGTTTACAGGCTCCGCAAAAACGCACTGTTTACTAAAAGGCTATTTCTAATTAAACCTTGTGATTATTATTATGAGGTCGCTGGCAGAAACTAGTAGATGTAAATATTATGGCTACATCTTCATGTAAATGTTATTTGTCCATGAATGTACGCGGCACTCCCATACATTCCGACAGCCGACACACATACTACGCGTGATTGAAATATGGGAACAAGTCGCTAAGAATGTACCTATTGTTAAATATTTGGCGGCAGATAAATTTAGAAATGTCAAACTTGTATACTTAGCTAGATAGAAGCTTGTAACGGTTATCAAAAACTTGAATTGGTATTGGTGACGGTAGCCTTAAAATTATTCTAAAATGGTGGCTTTTTTAGATCCATAGACCCTGATATGTACCTACCTAGTGCTCAATTTGATTATCTTCCAATTGGACCCACTGCTCCCCTCGCCAACTGACAATTCTCAAAAGAATTAATTCTGATCGAATAGCTCAAATGTATGGAAGTGACCAGTCTAATTAAGTAACGTGACATATCGAAATAAAATGTAATTTCCATACATTTCATGTTATTTAAGAGACTTCTATCATCGTTAACGCTTATAAAAATGTCACTTGGCAACACGGATTGGTACCTAGATACCAGGGATGTTACGGATATGAAATTTCGGATACGGATTGGATACGGATATACAAATGATTATTATACCGGATACGGATACAGATACGGATATGAAATTATTTCGGATTATCCGTTAGTTTCGGATAATTTCGGTTACGGATATAAGATTTTTAAGGAATTTCAGAATTAAAATATAAATAGCTAATAAAATGGTTTTATTTGGTAGGATAAAAAATTAATCAAATGTTAGTTACGTTACGAGTATGATGAGACGACAACAGAAGAAAACAAACAATGCGCGCATGTATCGGCCGCTGCCCCGCCGATCAACAAAACAACCTGTCACAACGTGTCGCAATTAGGCTCCGCCCCTATCCGCTATTATCCGAAACTTTTATTTCGGATTCGGTTACAGTTATGGATATTATTTTATATCGGATATCCGATAGTTTCGGTTACGGTTATGGAGCTCCCTAACATCCCTGCTAGATACCCCTCTTGTGCAAGCTTTTTCTTGAGCCTAGTTAAACAACCTTCGAAAAGTTCTTTTTACTGATTTCCTTTAGACTGCTTTTAATTTATAGGCTAGGGAAGGATAAGGTGTAAACAAAAAGAGACTAAAATCCTAAAATTTTGGTGTAGCATTAATAGACTTTTGACTTGTTTAAAACTACGTGATATCAAAGTTTAAAAGTGGACTGTCTTATAGGATGGACTAATTAGATTGAAATGTCTTCGCATTTGATTTACCTGTTCTTAAAACGGTATCGATACAGTATATGAACGACTGTGCAACGACTAACTAAGTGGTAATTAGTTTTAAGTGTTGCCTTCGCCTGATTTTATATGCCCGTGCCCTTAATGGCAACGTATGTTGGTAAAGAATGTAGGCGCGTCGATCTCAGATAATTATGTTCTTGAACTTTATAAGGAAAGATATTCGTTGTAACTACATTCAATTTAGGTGTGTGCTTTCGATGTTTAAGTACTAGAAGATTATTTAATTGATTATTTTACTTTGTAATTAAAGCATATTTTTATTTATAAGGATTTTGATCATAAAGAAGAACCCATTTTTCGGAATTACTTTTATTGGTAAATACTCTGAAACTGAAAAAAAAAAACCGAGCATTGTAACTTGACATTGTATCATAGAGATAACTTATTTAACTTTTTTTAGTCTGATTTGCCTGATATTTTGTTTTTCTTTTAAATAATATAAAAAAAATCATTAAATAATCAAAGACTAGTTGGATAGACAAGTTTTACGTAACGTATAATTATGTTACAACGGACTACATCAGTGATTGCGAAATCTCTATCTTTAGAATGAAATCCTTAGCTATTTGCATAAAGAACATACCAGTCTGTTTACATATATTTTGTCGGTGACACAACAGAAACTAAGTATAAATAGTATGCAACAAAGACCACATGAAATATTCCAAGTTACAATTAAGTTTAGTAACTAGTAAGTACCTACCTATAACACTGAAACGGAATCTATTGCCTCATTTGGAATACAATATAAAAACATTACTGCATATATAATACTGGCCTATAAATGTCACACTGCGGGGCACAGGCCTCATCTCATGTAGGGAAGGCACGAGCATTGATCATCACGCTTCCTCTCTTGGGGCTTGGCGATTTCCGATTCCAATTTTTGGAATTTATGTTTGTTTATTTACGTTATTTTCCTTCACCGTTTGCCAATGGTGTATTAGAATAATTAAGAAAGTAATATAACTTTGAAAAAGTCACATTGGTAATTGCCTCTAGTAGGTTTCGAACCTGCAACCTTTTCCATACAAATTCGTTGGCGGAACCGCTAGGCCACCACGACTTCATATTACTAGTTGGTATTATATGTGTATTAAATCTAATTTCTGAAGTGATTCCCGTCACTTAAACAGATGAGATGGAAAATCACTTCCCAAAAGCACGGATCATTGAACAAAGTTAAATTATGGTAGGATGAAATGGATACTGAATTATCACAGCCCAGTAAACTAAAGGTGTCAATCGGCGACCGAATTTCACGCTTAATCTGATTATATTGAGAATGATTAATTGAGTAATGGATAGGATGTCCCATGGAGGCATCGACCCGACCCAATTGACCTACTTTATAGGACTTCATATAATTTTGTATCAAACGGTTTTGGATTAGAAAAATTCTCGTGTAGGTTTTCCTTATGATATAGTAGATTCTACCAAATAATTACCTCATTTTTACGGTTTGGTTTTTACCCGTCTGCGAAGGAAGGGTTGTTTTTCGCGCGTATTTTGTGTGTAATTATGTTTCTATGCATGTTTTTTTTAATTCTTGTCACACCTGTTTAAAATATCGCTGACATAATAACTTTAAGTATGTGACCTTCATCATGTTATGAACAAGAACTGGTTAAATATTTTAGGTTGTCTTTTTAGCTCATTTTGTTAAACCTTTGCCCAAAGCAAAATTTATTATTTGTTGTAGGTTCTAAAACTGTAATTATTTTTGTTTCTTGTCACCACTAGAATCCTGAGCATCCACCTTTGCTTGTTTAGAGTTTGTCGGCTAGACAATTCAGATACCAATAATGATACCAGTGATTGATATATTCCCACGCCCTACTTAAAATATTACTCCAGAATATTATTGGAGTTATTGGATTTAAACAAAAACAAACGACTGTCGAGGATGGAACACGATATAGCAATCGAGAGATTCTACATAATAAGGTATTACGAACGAAATAATAACGGGGCTATGGAAAATACCGTTTGGTTTGTACAGTCAACAACTGTAAGTAATACATTGAAAGCGCCTTTATTTCGTAGCAGTAAGGTTGGTTTTCACATTTCTTTACTGTGCGGTTAACTGTACGACCTTTTGACTTTACCCAAAGGTTATGTTCTACATGGTGAACTCGTTTGGACCAAAATTGCTTGAATATAAGATGATTGACGTGTGACTGTTGTTATTAACTTTCCATTATATTCAATTATTCAAATGACTTATTTTTTGAATTATGATTTAGATTGAATATTTATTCGTCGAGGTTAAGGTTGCCATGATTACGGCTGGTACAAGATTAGTGGTTATACTTGAAAAGAACATTCAAAAACTTATGCCTTTTGCCTGCTTACGAATTATAATCTACTTAGTTAATGTCCAGTAATGTATAACTTTTTACATATCTACCTAAATATACCTAAAAATATTAATAGTAACTTAAGCTGAAGAAATCGTTCCTTAATCATATGTATTGTATGTACAACAATAAAAGAAACAGCTACCTGCAACATACAAACATCATACAATACGATCCACACCTAGTAGCACCTACCTACGAATAACTGTTGTACAAATATCTAAGCAACTCTTTAATCGGACTGTTAAAACACTCCATCCACATATTATACCGTTATTTTAACACGACCAAATTGAATCCAAGAAGGTGTTATGTATGTAAATAATCGCGGATTCCGTCGGCGTAGTTCTGAGATCCTCAAGGGACTTTGTTACGTGCAATTATAAATATGGAACCAAGGTCGTGAGGCGGTGCCATCGCCTTGTTTCACATACCAACGTATTTCATATTTTACACTAGCTGTCCCCCGCGACTTTGTCCGCGTGTTTTAGTTTCAATGGTTTTTCATTTTTGCAACATTTTTCATTTATGCTCCGCTCCTTATAGCCTTCCTTAATAAATGGGATATCCAACACTGAAAGAATTTTTTAAATTGGACTAGTAGTTCCTGAGATTAGCGCGTTCAAACAAACAAACAAACTCTTCAGCTTTATATATTAGTATATAGATTAAATAAAAGTTTAGTTAGAGATCACATAGTGTCGATTGGTATCGATGGAAATGGTCTGCAAATCGTCCATCAACAAACTTGATGTCCTTTGACATTCAGGAGTACCAGATTATGCTTCTCTTCTGATTATTGTAAAGATGTTTATTTGTGTATATAACTTAAACTTTCTATATTTCTCTATTCGTGATTGAATAAATAAGTTCAGCCGTTTTCATCAGTCCGAATCAAATAGTTCCTACAATGTTGGAAGTATTTTGATTAAATATAAAATTATAGGATTAGTCGATATTTCCTCTCTGATTTTTCTTAGCAACTGATATGGCTTGCAGATTGCAAATATGTCGTCTAATAAGCACAATTCCTTGTTTTTAGGCCACTATATTGTTTCATAGCATTGACTTTTTTAGTATGATATTAGGTGTTGTAAAGTTTGACAATTATCGGCTTTGTGTAGGTGAGAACATTGTTGAATAGATTGACAGTCAATACGTTTCTTAAGACCATGTATTTGAAATGATTGATTAAGTTGTTCTTAGGATGACGATTTGAAAATATTTTTAGTAACATATTAATTGGAACTTTCGAATAGTTTAAGCTTAAAATTGTTTTACACGTTCAGAGCCACTTTCTCATTCTATAATAATACACATAACTATAACCTATAAATCTACAGCTCACAAAAAATACTTTCTTTTGTTTATTCACGTTGTTTTGTTTTTGTTAAACTACATGGCAACACAATTTATTCCTCACGTTAGATCTGCGTACACCGCATAACTTATCTGTTTAGATAAAGTAAAATTCCAACTTATGTACAAGCAATTCCGCCATACTTTCTACATAGAATGTTCTTCAAATGGCCGGTAATTTGTCTATAAATTTCTCTATTCAATGATTGTTGTGGAACAGCATTTGTCAACATCGTTACCGAGTCGTCACGCGACACTCGCTTCACGTCACCATTCAATTTGCTAGGAAATTGTTAGTTATACCGATAAATAATTCAGAAGGCTCGATAACTAGTGGTTTAGTTGTATAGATCTACAAGGGACTAATGGATGAACAGAGAACTCGGAAAATGGCTGAAGGTTTAACCCTTTACTTATTTGTTATGGGCGGTACAATATATTTAAACAAATGTTAGATCTATCTCTTTTAAAAATATGTGTTCGATTAAAAATAAAATTCATATAAGTATGTAAAAAGACATAGATGGCGGGACGAGCTGGACTCCTTTCATAGAAATTCGTTCAACACAGCCCTAACCAGAGAGAGACGGAAGTAGGGTAGTGAGACCTTTGCCCTGCAGTGGTACTAAAAGGGTTAGAAAAAAAAAGTAGGTTGAAGTAACTCGAAAATATAAATTATATAAAAAAAACTAAGTAATTTTAGTATGGTTAGAAGTGGTTTTTCTGTTTATAGCCTTGATGTGATAGCGTGCGGTATTGGCAACCGTGGCTTCCTGTTATACTGCTTATTATTAAGAAAACTGTTACTTGTTATGCGTTACCGATTATGTAGATTTATTGTTAAGTAAGCGGGTGAATAATGAAATACATACTCTTCATGATATGTACTACAAATTCTCTAATTTATAGGTTAATAAGGTCTTGTATTTATTTCAAAAAACTTAACTATATATAACACAAAAGAAATAATAAAATAAACTAATCTATTTAAACATAAACCTAAAATATGGCATCATTAATGGGTAATAAAGAATTCTAAATTAAAATACATTTAGAAAAAAAAAATCCCTAACTACAATTCATAAATTAAAATTGAGGATCCAGAAATTATTAATCAACAGAAAACTGAACTCATGAAACAAATAATTACCAAACCAGTGGTTTAGCAATATCCATAAAACAAATGCCGAGACACTCAGTACTGATCACATTCTTGGTACCACTGTTACGCCATTACCACACAAGGTTCCACTAATTGGCGCTACGATCAGTACGAAACATGTACTTAAGTAATTATGTTGACGGCGAGACAAAAAACTTAATATTCATGCAACATGCTGATTGCGACCACTCAAATGTTTTACAGCGTATTTTTTGTATGCGTGGTTGCCCGTCCTCACTGGAATTTAAACCCGCGGCTTTTTAGGGTTAAATAATAATATTTAAATACAGGATTCAAGTGACATGTGTTTAATAGAACTTTTATAGAAATCGTTCGTCGTAGGAACAAATCTACTTTAAAAATGAGAAGGTTCAATAAAAATTGCGGTAAAAACGATACATTTATATAAACGATAAGATTAATTACATTATGCAAATTTTAATAAAATTAAGTATAATTATGTGCCTAACTGTTTTTATATTATGTATTTTTTACATAACTTTATAATTATACAACTAAATAATGACTGACTGAATATATTATGAACCAGATAATAACTCAAGGTTTAGGGGAGGGGCGAGTTGACAAGTGATGCCCTTGATTGCCATATTAAAACCTTCTACTTATCAAGTTATTAACTAACTAAGAAAGCATATATGTGACATTGAGATAGTCACATTCATAACATTGAGATACTTGTCTAAATATCTAGTCCATAAAATCCTAAGGTTACCAAACAAGTTCATTATAATGTGTGTATTAAATTGTAGGTACTACATACGTCACAGTACGTATATGTAATTACTTTTTGTACATTAATAAATATAGAATAAGGTCGTACCGATTGTATTACTAAAAAAAAGTTTCCGTGTGTTATAAAATTATGGGTTGGAGAAACATAAAAGTATATTATTAAACAATTGAACCACGTGTTGCTTGAAAATATAACTGTTTTTAACTTCTTCTGATAACTTGATATCTAGATACAGATGCAGACTAATAAAACCTTATTTTGAAGAACACACGATAGAAACAGTTTTTTTAAGTAAACAGGATTTATTTAAATGTTACAGGCACGGAAATTTATAGATACTTTAACGGATTGGTTTTATGACGTCATAACTTTTTTAATCGTATTTCATGTATAGATATTTAGTTGTAGCAAATCTCTAACATAAGTACATTCTCGTTTCAATAAATTATTGCTTTTATTGACATAAGTATAACTTTCTTACTTTTTACTTTCTTCTTGAATTATAACCTTTGCTGGTCGTTTAGCTTTCTTATACTCTATAAAATAAAGTTTAAAATCGTTTATTCCTCACACAGTAAAGTGAATCACAGAAGTAGGTTCGATTGAAGTGGGTCAATTGTCTTTGACGGACGCTCAATGTTTACAAACAAACCGTTTACGCAATTCCATTGCTCTTACAATCGAGACCAGTTTTATTCGGATTAATAACTGCTATTTTAATTATTTATATTACTTCCTATGTCTCAAACAAGTGTGTTATTTTTATTTTAGTATTTTATTGTAATAAGCGGTCATTTTATCATGCATCAATCTTGTTACGTGCAGGTCTAAAAAATAAAGTATCTTTCAATCAATATTTACCTAATTATATACTGATTGTTTTATTTCAAGACAGATTATGTATATATAAATAATATTTTATCTATTTTGTCTGTTTATATGTTTTTTTTGGATCTATCTTGAAGGTGAAAATCATCGTCCTTGTTAAAAAACCAGTTAAGTAAAAAATAGCTTGACTACATATCGCTTTACATTCCAGACCAGACATTATGCAATATCATGTGTATGATTATTAATCTCAACTGGAATTTAAAGTGAGAGCAAATAAAAACATTCCATTAAGATGCACTCAGTGCGCAATCATAAAAACTAAATAAACATTCTTGTGATCAAGATATGCAAATATTACACATTAAATTACCAATGCAAAAACTAGAAAGTGTCAAAATTTATTGACGTGACGCCTATTGGAATGGAAACATGTACGAAATGTATTAATTACTATTCAAAGTGTCTGAGGCCGACTTCATGCCTTCAAGAAGGTCGTAACTTTACTTATAAATTCATAAGTGCAAAGGAAAACTTATTTGATGAACGAGCTATAAAACATATAAATGTTCGTGTGTTATAATCGTTTTAAAGACAGTATATAAATACAAATGACAGTAACTTTACAACTGGATAGTAAAGTCTTTAACACTTCATGTGGCCTCTGTCGATTTCAAAGCAATTAAATGCGATTCGAGTGATTAAAAATTAATTAATTACATTGAAATCTACTTGTAAATTGAATTAACACATTAACGATGCGCGTAGTGCTAGCTAATTTTAACTATTATATATGATCTATTCATATATCTATCCATATAAAACAAAAGTTAATCAAAAGTAAAACTCGATATAATGTTACCTATCTAAATGTAAAAGATCAAGATTTTTACAAAACTCTCTAAAAATTGAGTAGTGTGTTTTGTAAAAATCTTGATCTAGTTACATTGGTACCTTCCCTTAGGTTACGTAAACCTGGGCTTCGCTTTTTCTAATATGGTTACACAACAAGACAAAAAGCAATCACATTAAAATAATATTGCTGTAAAAGCCGCAAGATTTTCTTCACAAACCGCTGACGTTGTAACACGGGTATAAGCTGTGACAAATTGACCACCTGCGTTGATGCAGTGAAACAACAGAAAAGTCGGTCAGACGTGTTCACTGAAAAACAAAACAATATAACATAGTAAAGAAGAAATGACATTATATTGTTCTATTATAATCTAAAAAATAACCAGCTTGATAAGTTTTTTACCTTGGCATTATTAAAATTGTTTTTGTATTGTAAATTGATAAAAGATTTGTATTTTTGTATGTTTGTAACGAATAAACTCAAAAACTACTTGACCGAATTTCAAAATATATTTCTCAATTAGAATGCTACATTATCCCTGAGTTACATAAACTACATATATTGCTGTGCTACCCGTGCGAAGTGTGGGCGATTCGCCAATCATATATAATATGGAAGAAATCAAATTAACTTAAAACCAGAACGTGAAGAGGACATTGGCATCTCTTTATTAAAATTACATTAAACGCAAATATATCTTCATATATCAAGTCCTCACAATACCACAAATGGGTACTTCAGTACAATTTAATTAGCAAAATATTTGATAGACATCTCTGCAATGTGTAATAGAGCGGCAGCAACATAAAACACGAGAGATGTTTTTGCAACGCAATGCAATAATAATAACAACTCTAACATTCTCTACATGTTGATCAATTAACTAGTTAATTAAACCCGTTGATTTTCGGTCGATTGCGAAACGATGTTACAAATTATTTCATGTTTTCTGACCGCATATAACATTACGTAACCAGCTCATCGTACTACCAATTAGATTTGAATCGCATCCGTTGAACACTTAATTAATAAACTAATATAAATAATTAATTCTACAGACTACGCAGCTAATTGTAGGCCTTAATTAAAAGGGAAATAGCTGGAATGATTTAGTAGGAAACGTTTCACTGTTTAGAAAAGGTAAATGTTTGTTCAGGTATTTGTTTTATGCGTTTATGTAATTGTTTCCTTTAGTTAAAATAATGAGGGCAAAAGCATGAAAGGCGAATTGTAGGAAATTCAATCAAATTCAGGCAATTACTGGAACTCTCTACAAATAAAATACGTGAGAGTAAAGAAAAGAGTTCAAATTTGTTGAATCTATAACAAACTGTTTTTATGACATTTAAACATAAAACATGGATTAACAAATTAATCACGTGTCATGGAGCCGGTGACAGAGAGCGCCATATTAGAACATCGACAACATAGAATTCGTTGTTATGGTAGACTATAAATCAGATGTTGACACACATTATGCTTTCGTACCAACAAAATTGAAGATGACAAAATGATAGATTTTAAATTTATAGTTAACTAAAAGTAGATATTTATTAAGTACAAGGTTTGTAGCAGAAATCAAACAGAGACCAAGGTAGGTACTAGGTACATTATACCTACACAATTAATGAATCATATTTAAGAACAAAGTAATTAAGTACCGAGATATTTTAGGCAGACACTTCTGAGTAATATAAATTGCTTCGTGTATCAACGCAATTGTCTGCCATATTCGATCATACACCGTACAATAATATAAAGTATAGTTAGTTACAGGTACCTAATATAGGAAGTAATAAAGCATTGGTTTTGTTCGTTGTCGGGACTAAGCAATATGTATGTAATATCTATATACTTTTAAACTTTTTAAACCTTTATAGCTTATAATTATGGCTGACTTGTAAATTTTCAATAACATTAAACGGTTGAAGGATACATAAGAAGTTTATATAAACAAATAGCTGACCCGATAGTCTTATTGTCCTGTCTATCTATACAAAACGCGATACCACGTCTTTTTTCATATTTTCCGCGGATTTTTCGCTCATACACAATTTGTTGTCCTAACAATTACAAACACAACAAAAAAACATCAGGCAGTTCTTAAATGATGCTCCGTCAAACATGTGGCAAATGATTTTTATCATAAAGTCCTAAGAAGTACGCTTACTACCATTCCCCAGGCGTGACACAAGCAACCAAACAAAACCGTTCTGTTGAACAAAAACCTTACTTGTAATTGGAATAAATATTAAAACAATAAACTCTTCGTAAAAAATCCTGAAAAGCATCAGAATCTAAAAGAAATACCGTTTTATTATAAAAAAAGTATCTGATTCAAATAAGGAAGGTGCAGTTCAATTACGAACCGATTAACTTGAATGAGAACTATTTGACGGTAACTGTATTAAACATTATGTCAATAAATTACCCGTAGTCGTACATTACGACCTTCTGAACGTAACGACAGTCAAGGCCATAGCTGATGAGATCAGCACTCGATTAAGCATCTCGTAAATCGATTGCGGTACCTGTGAATATTCGATTATGTTTATCGATATTTCATACCGGCTGCTGAAAGATAAATGCATCATGATGATTCAATCTTGAGAAAACGTTATAGTAAATAGCAAGAGTACAGCTATTGAATTTTGTTGTTGTATTTCAAAGCTTTGTTGGTTTATAAAGATTGTTTTTAGAATTCCGTACCTTAAATAGAAAAGGAACCTAACCTTATAGGATAACTTTATTGTTCGTCTGCCTATCTGTTTGTCAGTCAATAATATTTTCTCGTAATCCGTGGTGGTATCGAAATTAATATCCAATAGATAGGTCGACGGTGTCTTGATGCTATAAAAAATTCAAGCTTCTATCTATAAACTTCCAGGCAGTGACCTCGGTAGCTTAGTTGGTAAAGCGACTGGCGCGTCAAGCCAGTGGTCGCAGGTTCGAGTTCTGCCTGTGGTTTAAGTTTTTCCTTCTATTATTTGTATTTAATTACAAATATTCGCTCCGCATGCGTTCATGCGTAACAAATAATTAAAAATAATCAAACTTCTATGTCTAAAAATTCTGCCATTTATGTCGTTTTGTCTGGGTACACTATCGAACCGTACATTTCCGAAACTAAAAACATGTAGGGTTACTTCCCGTCAACCAAAAATAACGAAATTTAGCCAAATGCTAGGTCTACGGTTTTGAAACATAAAAAATACGTTTTTGCGATTACAAAATTATATTTACAGCTGTAAATTTGATAGTGTAATACTTCGCACAGTTTTAATTTATTTTACTTAGGTAACTTTGTTTTTGAAAAATTGACCATGGAGATCAGCAATTTTTTCAATCGTCTAGTCACAGTAACTTGTCAGGGATATTATTTATGAACTAAGCATTGAAAATCGGCCATCAGTAAGCACGAGCAGAGAATTGCTCCATTAGACACACCATCAAAGCACTTTCAATGTCCTGAACAAAATAAAACGGTATTTAACTATTAATTTTGACGATTGCAAAATATTATTTCTGTAACTGTAAAGCGCAGGCCACACCGCCAGCTAGCGGGTGGGCGGGCTAGGCGGGCGAACATCGTTTCACCTCTTTACATACTTCGGTTCACACCGCGAGCTACCGACTAACCTAACGAGCTAAGCTAACGAAATATCCGACGATTCCAGCGAAGCTACTCGTTCACCTCGTTGGCGCGCCCGCGCTTCGCTAGCTTAGCTCGCCCGCCAGCCCGCTCGACGCTTGCCCGGTTCGTTCGTCCGTCCTCCCCGTTTCGAGTAGACTAGTCGACGCTCGTCTCGCTCGTCTTTCGAATAGCAGTGTAGTGTTTACGTTTTTGAACATCGAATAATAAATATCGAATAGATAGACAGATAGAACGCTAACCTCTCGCTCTCCCATCCGCGCCCCCCGCTTCGCCCGCTCCGCGCGCTCCGCCCGTCGCTCGTCTGTCCGTAGTTTTCGGTGTGAACCCCATAGTTTAGCTCGCCAATATTTCGCGTAGTTTGTATAGTTTCCTTCGTTCGCTTCGCCCACCCGCCTAGCCCGCCCGCCCGCTAGCTGGCGGTGTGGCCTGCGCTTAATTCCTTATTGCCAGTGAATGACTTTAGATAAGAATCTTAATTTTAAATTGCATTGTTGCGTTTCGTTTTTCTGTTAGATAATAAAGCTACTAGCAGTGTTTGTTTTTCTTTTTTACGAGCTATATTTGATTACAATTTCAGTTCATCTAACATAGCGTAGGTACCTGTGATTTGGAGCGCGTCCATGTCTGTGTACTTACTACTACGATATAGTATGAGTTGCACGTACTTATTTTACTGTGGTATCATCATTATTATTTTATCTAATACGCTCTTTTCAGTGCATTTGTGACGTCATTGGCTACTGTTACTCTACACCAAATGTATCTAGTAAACTGCATTGGTACTATTTTTTACATCTAACTCATATAAATTTAGTATACTAGAAATTATTAGTTTATTTAATTTGTTCAGGAAAGTTTTGTTTAGGCTTACTTAAATTTCCGACCACGTCAACCTCATTATTCACAGATATTTATGTACTGTTAAGTAGCTCTGACATAAATTATGATTGAGTTCGTAACTGATTAAGTAAGCAATACTCGCCGGCGTAACCTCGGGAAGGGAAAGAGGAAGCTTCTAAACACGTCTATATAAATAACTTTATAGTTAACATTCAACGCTTCGCCTCCCTTCTGAGACACGTATTATGTTTTAAAACAATGATAATGTTTTGTTTAACGGAGACGAGAAATGGGCAAGCGTCTTACCTCCAAAAATGGGTAAGTAAACATCGCTGCCCAAGGACAAGAGGTATTGGATTGAATTCTTTTAGGAAGGTAACAGCCTCCGGATTTTTCATTAAATTAAACAAAATAGTCACAGCTTGGATCTCTAAATACTACTTTGTTAATAGATAGCATCATATCCATTTTACAACGGAACTGAGACTGCTTAAACATTTCATAATACGGCCGTAGGCTTCTATTCATTACGGTCACGTATCATGAGTGCTTGGTTTTTGTTTATTGTATCAAGGCCTTTTGTATCAGCACGAAATATCTTGGTTGAAACGTGATAATGGATTTTATTGCTCTAATACGTATTTCTCTGACGTAAATGCTTGTAAACTATTATGTTATGTCTATTTTAATACAGGTAATATCAGTAGTAAGGTTAGTTGATGAAAGTGTTTGATGACATATAACAGAAAGTGACTCGATTATCGTTTATCGATATAAATCATAACACCGTTCTGAGACTTTCTTGAAAAACAGGCTGATATTTCATTTAGCAATAAATATGTGAAAACTCAGTAAATTACACAATTTTCTTAACTATTAAAAAATGACTTGACATTATGACTTGATATGGCTTAAGCTTTGTCTTAAGCCATATCAAGTCATAAAGAAATAATTGTACCTACTTTAAACTAACAGATTTTTATCAGTATAAATAAATTATTTAGTAAGAAAATAACGAAGAAATAGTCAACATAAAGTTAGTATACCGTGGTAACGTACCGCACGTAACTGCATGGTACCGTAATCATACATTATCTTATCTTTATGAAATCAAATTGATCATTAAAGATTTAGGCTCCTAGCTCTCCATCTAGACCCTCCACAATAATTTATCTTACATAACAACATATTGTTTCAGACACTATCACTCCGATGTTACCAAATTGTTATGTCATTCGCAACTCTGTAACGTCAGTAAAAAGCAATAGCTTATTTACCATTGTGTAAATTGGACCGTAATTTTAGTCTTGCCGTAAATTTAACCAAAGCTCGTTATTTTGGCCTACCGTTGTATTCTGTCTAAATTGTGTCTAATATAGTATCTAATAGTGTTAATCTAATAGTGTTAATGTCGAGAGATCAAACATCCCTCTTGATACGGACGCGAACAGCTGTAGTGCAGACATATTGAATTCAGATGAGGAATTAATCGGAGTTGCTAGGTTCGACGAGAGATTGGATTTCGAGAACTATTGTCGCTTTCATGTCATAGTTTTGCAAACGTACAATATCGATAGTTTGATATCGTTTTAAGGTAGTTGGTTTGTAATATATCATACCTACTCATAGTGTAAACTAAGTACAATAAGTTCATACCACGGAAAATAATTTTTTACATTTTTTTACCAGATTTCTTAATTTTTGGTTAAGTTAAGCTTAAGGTTGGTTAATGTGTCCAAACTCTAAGGACTTAATTAGAAGTTAATTAGGTCCAAACTCTAAGGACTTAATTAGAAGTTAATTAGGTCCTTAGCGTTTGGACATATTTTTAAGATATATGATAGTCTATTTTGAAGTTCAGTGTCGAAATAACTGTGTATCAAAGTTTAAAGTACTCCGTCCAACGTTATGAGAGATGAAATTCTCGAGATGATCAATTTAGTAGAGACCAGACAATATTGTACCTGTATTGACTTGATACATATCGGGTAAACTGGACGATCGAGTTAGTAAAACTGGCGTGTTTACTGTGGAAACTTACGAACAGTTTGTAACAGATAGTCTGTCGGAAACATAGCGCGTCTTCATTCGGTTGTCATGCGCAATGCTATCCTTATTTAGTAAGTAATAGTTCGTGCCATATGGACAACGGAAATCATTCAAGGACCGTAAACGGTAACGCTTTTTAATCGTTGATATCGAATATAGATATTAATAATTATAATATTATACTTGATGACGTGTTTGTGGTAATGGTTAGGTACTTATACATTTTATGTTGAAGATTTCAGCGTATATTAAGGAATCAGATATGATTCCACCGATTTACTTTTGTTTTTATTTTCACCTTTGGTACTGCGACTGTACTACAACCTCAGAAAACGAAAGGAAATATCTGAATTAGTAGAATGAATGGGAAATATAAATAAACAACAGATTAGGTGACAAGTAGAAACCTCAAACATTGGAGGGGACGAGTGGGCACAGGGTGCGAATTTCAGGGACCCAGTGGGTTCTGAGCCGTTTAGCCCTAAATAATTTAGCTTAATTTATGCGATGTTATTAAAGTGCTCTTACTCTCAAATTTAATTGTAATTTAATACAATGCCAATGCAAATTTTTATTCATTTAACAAACACACAAACAACACACTGTACAAAAAAATATTCTACAACACTTTTTTTTAAGAAAACAATCTTCTGCCTGTTATGCAATTTTGCATTGGCATTGTATTAGAATCGAAATTAAATTGGACATAAGGGGCACAGATTTGGAATTTAAAACAATCCTTCGTACACTTGAGTTGAACACACATTTACCAAATGGTATTTACTAGTTTATAACAATTAAATTAGTTGCAAGGTTACATAGCCTTGACAATAAAAACGCAAACGTTAGTGAATACGTAAGGAAATTTACGTGACACGCTATCGAAAACGTTTTAACTATCAGAATAATGCTTATTATTTCCTTAACAGTTTTTAAACTTAACAAAGTTATATTTCATTGAGTGTTGATAGATTTGACGGCCTTTTTTTGTAATTAAAAAGTGAATGTTAGTTTGTTAGCGAATTTATTTAACGGTTCGAAGATTTTAAAAGTGAACGATTACGTCTGCGTTTTGGCGAAGTAAATAAACTGTTATACACTTCCTAGCGCATTGAATAGTGAGGTTGATGCTTCAGGCTACAAACTGATGCTTAGATAAATATACAGTTACAAATATCTTAACGGCGTATGGTACCTATACAATATATTTTATGTTTTTCTTGTAGTTAGTCGTAGGTTTTGCTAGTTGTAATTTGGTTTGACATTCCGATATGTTAAAGTATGCTGATGATTATTTATTTCGGCCTATGCGTTGATATTGAATCTTGTAATATGGGTATAGTAAAATAAGTGAAGGTAAGTTAGGTATATACCTACACCTTGACAATTTATAGACATATTATCGGGAAAATGAGGAAGCACATTAATTTTGTTCATGAGTCTTTTATTTCATTAATTGCTGTAAGTACCAAGGCAGACTCTTAGTGGTCAGTAAATACTTTTTGAATTAACGCATACGTAACCATGTATGTTAAATACAAGTCTTATAGAAAAAGTTTATTAAACCTCATTTGATTGCGAACTTTAATTAAGATAGCAATAAGTGACCCTCTTTTGTTAACTTACATAATATTTAAGTGTGGTTAAATAACATACAGAGATGACAATCGTTATAACAGTTTAATAATTACTAAATGTTATTAAATTTAAGTTTGATCATAATGAAGACGTTGGCATAACACATCTTGATTAAGAGTTTAGTCGATAAATAACAACTCAGAATTAAGTAATCTTAAACATTTTATTAAACCTTAAAATGAGTCTGAGTAAAAAGATCTACACTGTATTTTGATGTTATATTGTATTTTCTGTATTTTAACATGTGCAATAAAAAATGAAGAATCAAATCAAAAAGTCTCTTAAAACCTTAGACTTAGGTGACAAATGATTTTTTTATTTTTATACTTTACATAGTAAAATGTAAAATAAAGACACTCCCGCTGTTTGTACGCTTAGATCTTTTAAAATACGCAACGGATTTTAATGCAGTTATCACCAATAGATAGAGTAATTCAAGAAGAAGGTTTTTGTGTATAATTCATTAATGTTTAGCCTACCAGTACGAAGCGGAGGCGGGTCGCTAGGATATGATATTTTAGTGACAGTCAGATGTTTGTGTTGTTCCAGGTGGTACTCGTGAATGAGATAACCTGCATACTGCATGTTAATGCAGTTTTTACACTTAAAACGGCTGTGTGCCTTCGATTCTAAGCAGGAAGACTAATAAGCAAAGATTTACAACATTTGCCTTCAAAACACGAAGATGCAATCAACGATGTTGCGTGCTTCAAGCTTCTTATAAACCGCGCTCCATAAAGTTTACAGTGAGCTGTCGTGATCGAGGGATGTGTTATTAAGATACCTAGCTCATGATTACAGATAATTGGTTCTCGTGCGATTAAACGCAGTCACGTCTGCACTGGTCACTGATCCTTATTAGATCAGTTAGTTCCTGTACAAAATAATGTAACTTATAATGTGTGTTATAAGATTCGGTGTGCAATCAGTATCAAAAGAGTGCGATAGAAAATATTTTATTTTTCTCTACTTAATTTTTACTACCTTCAACTAGGCCAAGGTTTGTTGGTGTGTTTTGTGGTGTAGGTACAGTTTATTCTTTAGACACAGATAGGACAAATAATAATAATAATATAAGTGTATACAGTCTAAATAATTTATTATTATTTACCGAACTATACCTAACATAATGTAGTAAAATAAATTTATCCTACTTTACGACAAGTTGCGATAAACAACGTTTTTAGGTGACATACCCTAAGTACTGGCAGGTATGTGACATGAAAACACAAAAACAATTTGGTTAGCACGTCCTACATTGCAGTTTTGTTTTACCTGTCTCAAATGTGTGTATTTCTGTATTCTTGTTACTTAGTTGTCAACTTCTCACGATTACACAGTTACGTGTATTTATTTACAATTTTCTCTTTGAGAACTACGTTTCCTGAATATATTTTCTAAATACTTGTATCTTCTTTATATCATACAGCCATCTATCGGGCAAGCTGTTCTGCTGATTGTAGATGAGAATCGTTGCCCATTAATAAGCCTAACACCGAGAGCCATTGATATATCGTTTACTTCTTATGACCCCAAGGATAATGCCATTTATTTACTTATCCTAAAAAAAAAACTATTATTATTACGAGTCGTATCTGCCTCATTGCAAGGGCAATGATCTCTGTCCTCACTTTTCAATTGTACCTGAATAATAGGGGCCTGTTATAAAACGAGGATATTTCGTCAAACAAATACCTACGTACGTAGTCATAATAGGTATATAGATTGTAAACAAACACGTGTATACATAACACATACCTACCTACATTGTAAACAAATAACGCCCTCTTTACCTAAATAGCAGTTCTCCCGGGAGTATTACAGCGTCGCAAGCGCACATTGTCACGTACGAAGACGCAATAACCTCACGTTCGACACCCACTCGAATAGCGCACCTTTCCGCTTTCTGAACGGAAACTCGTCGCTTTTTAAATCTGTTTCATGGTAGGAAAGTTGCCGATGTTGTGCATCTGTGTGTTTATTTACACAACGGTGATGGGTCAAGGATCTAGGTATATATTATATCACTAGCTGTCCCCCGCGACTTTGTTCGCGTGTTTTAGTTTCAACGGTTTTTCATTTTTGCAACTGTTTTCATTTATGCTCCGCTCCTATTGGTCGTAGCGTGATGTTATATAGCCTATAGCCTTCCTCAATAAACGGACTATCCAATACATAAAGAATTTTTCAATTCGAACCAGTAGTTCCTGAGATTAGCGCGTTCAAACAAACAAACAAACAAACAAACAAACTCTTCAGCTTTATAATATTAGTATAGATTAGAATCAGTAACACTCATTATGTTATTAAACACATTCGATCAATCATGACTCTTAGTTTTGAGGTATAAGAGACTTATTTTATTTTATATTGTAGCCGGTAAGGGATTAATGACATTTTTTTAATGCCTGTCATGTAGATTATTAAACAATATTAGACTAGTGTTTTTTTCATATTTCATGTAACTAACAACTCACGGCGATAAATTGATTTGAAATGTCGCATTACGTCACAATTTTGTGCATTTTGTACGCAAGCATGACGTCATTAAACCCCACTCCTGAACTTTGATTCGTTTTATCTTAATGTTATTTTATTTGGAAAAACCAAATATACGTACTTATATATTTTTTTATTATATACCAAACTGACGGACTTATTAGATTTTGGCTTTAGAACACACTTCTCTATAATTATGTATTTTGCAAGGAATTATTCTATAATGCGTAGAAATACTATCACCAATACGATATGTAGCAAACTAGTCAACCCAAGAAAGGAGTGAATGTAATATTCTAGTCCTCTCACTCCTTTTCAGATAGAGGTCGCTTTAGTCGTTTTACGGTATAACTTCTATTGAGCGTTATTTTATTACATTTTGCCTTAAGTACAAGTAGGTCAAATATATGTTTCCGCAAATCTGTATATATGGACCCTAAATCTATTAACACCTGCGACTCTGAGTAAAAATACAAGAAACAATAATGATGCGGAGTATTTTTAAATTTTTATTCTAAAGAAATCATAATATGGGGTAAACTCCAACGCTGGAGTCAAGCAGAGAATGCGCTTGCGATGCCGCGACTCCGGCCAAGGGCAGAAACGGGACTAGAGTGTTTTTAGTCACTGAAAGTTTGACATATCGCCACCCGTGCCGTTTGCGTGGGTTAAAGCAATTAGCTTTTCACTACGAAAAAAATAAGGTGTAATCTCCAAACTTATTTCAATGAATATCATTCGCATAAGCCTTATAATCATTTTTTAATTCGAAAGACTATGTTTACGTAACACTAAACCATAATTTTGTTAAGGAATTTAATTTTCTTAGAAAAAACATCATCATCCGGCCATCACCGCACTATAAAAAATAATCTGACCTTGGTTGTTATCGCGCGAATGATCTCTTTCGCACGGTGCGCACGCGCATCGTTTCTTAGTTAATTCACATTTTCATGAACGTTTTAGTTGAACTTTTGACCTACGTGAAGAAAAAAGACGACCAAATGGTTTATTACCCATTGTTATACGTCCCTAAGGTTATCAAATGATTCTGATATACAAATTAAATTGTATAATTACTGTAACAATAATACGAAGTACCTAATGAAAATTTTAAGTTAAATGAAATTATACCTGCATATAAGTTAGATGTGCAGGGCGCACGTAGCCAGATATTTCAAAGGCCAGAAACATTTGGAAGACGAGAGGGAAGGCACTTTGCCCAGCAGTGGGGTAGGCTAATAATAAATAGTTTTTTTTTGTATAGGACCACAGATTGAGATATATACCCTACTCATTTAAAGCATAAATATCTTTTAACAATAAAAAAATGTTAAATTGAGAACCTTCTTTTTGATGTTGATTTAAGATTTGTTTCGAGAGGAAATTGCGCCTTAACGTTTTTTATCGTTAAATAATGTGAGGCGGCCGGCGGTTGGCAAATTTGTTGAAAGATAGTTGGAATATAATGAACTACTTCCTATTATTATCTTATTTTTTTATCGTTTTAGTAAGATAATTGCAATGAGTGTAACGGAAGACAGGTTATGTAACACGATTGATACTGTTAGTGCTTGTTAGTGTCTGATATAAAAGTAAACAGTTAATAATATTAAAATTAACGACAATGTGTTGTATACTATTGTACCCTGTGTCTCTCTCTACCTAACTCTTTGAGGAACATGTTAAACATATCACATTTTGTTGAATAAAAGGATTTAGATTAAAAAAAAAAAACGCCGCCGCCTCATCTCATGACTCTTAGGGACTCGATACGGATACGTGAGTAAACCGTTTTGTTTTAAATAAATGTGAATACTCCGCACGAAAGTTATTTTACAAAAAAAAAGGATATTGATTGGAAATAATAACTACTGATCTGTCTAATTACTAGTAACGAAGCATATACGTACTTACTTGTCTTCCCAACGACCGAGCCATACAAAACATAAACTGAACTGAACGTACTTACTTAAAACAAACAAACTATCTTGAACAGTAAATAAAGGCACGGGCAAGTCTCTATTAGATAACGATTAAATAGATTAAATTTACCTAACTACACAGCTTAATAGATTTTAAGCTCAAGTTATCGCGTAATGAATTCGAGGCACGCGGCCATTGACTCTACAGCGCCACAATCTACAATTAAGGGATTAAAACGTTTGCGATGTGAAATCGAAGTGTCTCCGGTACAAGTACAACTGCGACTAAGGCTATAAAGGTATTAACACAGTGAAGGCCTCACAGGATCGTGTGCTTGTTTGAAAAACCTCAAACAATATTCGAGAGCTCATAATCTTCAAACGGCTGAATAGAGAGGCCCTAATAGTATTTTACATTACACGCTCGATCAAGTACCCTTCCAAGACAAAAAAAACAGTGAATGAATTCTCTTCTAATTAGGTAGGTACCTACTCTAAATTTATATCAGGTCAAAAATGTTGATGTTACATTTTATGTCAAATCAAATAAGCAAAAAATAGAATTTTACCAAATAATAATGTGTTTCAATAACTTTACCTTGTCAAATGAATGTCTGTCATGAAATAGATATCTACAAATTTACGAAAACTTTCTTTTTACCTTTCTTCTTCCTAAAAATGCGACGGTATCCGCTTTCCGCTCCTACTGTGTCTATTCCCTAATACAGCGACTTAACGTGTGCTTATTGACAAGCGATGCACGACAAATCGTCGGACGGCGACATTCGACACGCGGTTTACCGGATCGGCGCAAGTTATAGGCGAAACGGTTGTGCAACAAGATAAATTGATAAACGGCTTGAAATGGATGGCTACTTCGTTATGAATGTTTGTTAGTGGCTTGCGTAAATAGTGCGTGTAGAGATATTAATTTTCTGCTGTCTTGTTAATTTAATTGTTTTAATAAGTAGCGTATAAGTGGACTCAGCGTTTTGCAGTTATTTGCTGGTTATTTTTTTTACCTATCTAGAGAAAAAGTTAAAAATCTATAGGTCACTGACAAAATTGATATGAGTCAAAATAATTTATACGGAAGGACGATTATTATTATTATATTACGAGCAATCAAACGTAGATTGAGGCAACATAATAGGATCAGAAAATCCATGCAAATTATTTTCAAATACATTATTTATAAATTAGGACAGACAGCACCAAAGAAACAGACTACAGAAACACATTCATTATAAAGCAATCAATGATAAAAACCTTGTAATGGATATCTTGAGCAAAAAATGTACCCAGAGGCTTGTCGGTAAGAATAAAGGTAAAACGAACGGAGCAACATGTAATTGTCAGTTTTCGGAAACACCTGTTGTTATTATAAAGTCATAAATAATATTTAATTTTAAAGTCTTAAGTTCGGCCTACTTTGTCGGTAGCTATATTCTTGTATATTAAATGTAGAAATTTTCAATTAACGTTTAGGCTTCGCTTTTTTCCTGATAATTTGTCTAGCCTTATAAACTTTTACCATTTACCTTGTTTCATTTTTTTTCTTGAACCAGAAAATCCGTCATCCACTTTAATTGATAAGAATTTATTTATTTTTATTTCAAGCATCACCACAGTTGGTTCCGACACCTCTAACGCGCTAATATATTCAATGCGTGCCGCTGCAGTTAACAACTTGTGCGTTTTAGCACTTCCTGACACTAATGCCTTAACGGTGTCAGAGTTGTGTCAAGTGAACGCCCAGTTCGTTTCTATTGTATAATGAGGCGAAAACGACCCGAAGAACATTGTCCATTCAATCGCCAAGACACGTTACAATGTACGTAGTTGTAATGCAAATGGCAGAGTACGAACTATGCGTATGTATTGGTGTTTGAGGTTGTATATAGATTGAGTGTTAGGTTATGTAATCTACACTACATTTGAAGTACACTTAACACCTACATATACATAGTTCTAAAATGTGTGTTTATTTATACGATTTTTTATTTGATGCCCAAATTAAATACAATATTTTTGGGTAACTTCCAATACATTACACCCTCACCTGGGACTACATACTAACACAAACAATGGTCAGAACTCGTACAGGTGCCAGAACTAGCAAGTGAAGTCGTGACTCGGTCCAAAGAGGCCAGTTGAACTAACTTTTGTTGTAAACGTCGTCAATAGTAGGCCGTTTGTTTTTCAATAAAGAATGAAAACAAGTTTGAAAGTGTTCTAATTTCGAACAAAAGCGACGTTTTTATTTAACGTACCTAAACCATAAATATTTTTGTTTTAAAATTTAAATCTGTCATTGCGTTTAGGAATAAGCATAAGCATGCATAAGTTTAATTGTAGGATGTGGGAAAGTTACGTGAGTAGTGGGTAGTAAATATGACATAAATATACGTACATTGTATACATAGGTCCAGTACTTAATATGTAACAGCTGCTATCGATAAAATGACTAAACGATATTGTACATCGGCTAACCCTCAAACTGCTTACTCATAGTTCAACGACTCGATTCTTTTTAGATATGACGCGCTGATATTGTTAATCAGATATAATTAATCTTAGTGTACCTCGAATAGTTTGTATTAGTATGTAATATAATTAATCTCAGTGTACCTTAGTGAACGAATAAAGTTTTATGAAGCTTTAAAATAACATTTGTTAAATATTAGCTGACGTCGGAACATCTTGACGTCTAGGTGTAACTTGATTTAAAACTTGCTCCATCAATGTATATAACAAAGGATTTTTTTTTTAATATAATTTTCATAGAACATTAGACAGTTAAACCATTTTTTTTTTGTTTTTGCGAATGTCTATTTTTTCGATTTCAAATCGGTTATCGTAGTTAAAATACGAACTTATTCGGACAAATCTCAATTTCGTACAAAGTCATACTTAACTTTAACGGTACTGGAAAGGATGCCGTTTTTACTGATGAAATCTATCCGTCGTACCTAAATATATGAGACGAGTTTATCAGACATCTTGGTCGTCGCTCATTCCTTCCTGTGTCATTCTTTTATACTCCGCATAATGATCGCAGAGTACTTTATTTCCTGATTTTGAAATAATTTATTTAATACTATACTATATTTTATAGCTTACGATGTTAACTTTCGTTTAAAAGTAACGAATTCTATGAAAGAGTCTAATTTCAACAATCTTATAATGGATGGAAGCTACAAATAATATTTTGATGGTTCTTCTTCTATTAAAGGCAACATGTTTAAGTTGACATCATGTTTATATTATAAATTCTGAATCAGTTTTATTTCAATAACCGAACATAATACTGCGATATTTTTCACTCAAAACTCTCACAAAAGAGAAGTACCTAAATATATTTTTCAATAGATTGCGCTAAAATTTTTGTGAAATTTCAGCTATTGTGAAAGTGGCTATTATGTTCTAAAAACGCGAACCTGCCAAAAGACATCAGTGCTCTTTCGGAACTGTCATTATAATCTAACTCTGCATGATCTTAAAAGTATAAATGTGTAGTTTTCGATTAGAAGCAGTCCTCTGACAATTTCTATTGAACGGAAATAAAAAAAAATAGAATTAAACAAAGTGAGCTTTATTCTAATACGAGGAGTATATAATCTGGCTTTTTATTTGAACACTGCATTGCACTGTTCCATTTGCATGATGACATCATAGTTTTAGCCACATGGCAAGTTAATGAACGCTAAATGTAACTCTTAACATAACACAACACTCGTAAACTTCGAACAAAAAGCTTTTGTATTTTGAACACTCTAAACTGTGACACAATTCCGATTTTAAGAAAACATGCTATTATGAATTCTATTGTTGACGTTAAAGAGTTAATTATCGAGTGAGTTGGAAACCGTATTGTTTGCGTGTAACTTTCAGATGTAGAGTTAATAGGTACCTTAAAGTAGGGAGTCAAAAAGGTTTGAGGTAAAACATTTCTGTTCTGAGTTGGGTTTATTGTTTCTACATAGTGTTTATTCGGTCCCTACAGATTCTAAATGTGATTATAACTTCCATTATATTTTTGGTGGGTTGCGAAATGAAAAAGAAAGTAGATACTTTAAATTAAGAAACCTATTATATATGTATAAAATGTCTTCCAGCAACCCAGCTACGTGCTGGAGATAGTTTTTCAACTTTCTTGCCTGATCGAGTAGGCTCTGTCTAATACTAGGCCTATTGCCGTAAAGAACATGACTTATCACGTTGCAAATACTTTCCTAATAATAGTTGGCCTAGAAAGTTGATAAATCACGTAATAATACTAACGCACATGTCTAGAAAAGTTTCCGAGTGAGCTCTTATCAATCTTTCAAAGGTCTAATAAATATTACTTTCATCAGAAATTTTAATTTTGTAATTTACGCTTTCTTCTCCAATAATTTTTACTCAATTTGTATGAAGCTTATTTTAAAATTATATTTCTTGTATAAGACATAGTTGTATAAGACATGTATAAGATAAGGATAATATAATACAAAATAAGGCGTCAAAAGCACAAGCGACTGTACGATAATAACCAGAAAATATTAAATCAAAATAAGATTAAATCAAATCAATTTAACAATCAAATTCAATTTAATTCCACACGATTTTCAGTGAAGGTAAATTGCCTAGCTTCCGCAAAAATTCCTTGACTGAAATCGACAGTCGATTCCAATTAGTCACAAAACAAAATCGCAAATATTCGTGGCAGTTAAACGCGAAATTCCTTGCTTTTATATATTAACACGTCAAAGAAAACGATATTCGTGTTATGAACGGTAGAATGTAGTATCTTCCAGTTTTCATGATATATCGCATACGTTCACGAGCCGGCGTTCCGCATAACTTAATTAGAAATTGCTCCTAGCGTACGGCATACTACAACATACCGCTAAAGTTTGCACAGCACAGATAATTGACAAACTAATTAATTAGGCTGCGGATGTTTCAATGCGTTTTACATTAAATTTTAATGTCGTACAGTTAATATTGCCGGTGACATGGTAATCAGTAGGTAGTACTAAATCAAAGTAAAGTAACAAATTTTAAAATAATTATAACAAATCTGGATTTCGGAATGCTATTCCTGATCATGCTTGGTGGAATTCCAAACACATAAGCCATAACACAGATAAGTAGCATAAACTAAAGTATCATGCCTCGAAATGGCTATCATAACAGTTAGTAAAACAGGCTATCAATTATAACGGCTAAACTCTAGATAAACAGAACTATACAAGATAAGAATCTAAAACAAATTACTCACGATAGAACACGTTGGCTAAAAAAAGTCACGCACAAAAAGTTACGGCTAGCGATTATTTATCGAGCGGAACAGTAATTTAAACGACTACTATTAAAATGTAGGACAGCAGATTAGCTGTCATTATGCCTACGTCATTCTTTACAAAGACGGGTTCGTGAGGTTTCTAGGAAATTATCTGAATAAACACACATTATATGAAACAGTTTACTTAGATCTCCAATACATTCGTCAGGGTATCTCAGTATTCTACTAAACTATATCCTATTATTTTCAATTTTAAATACAAACTTTACTATATATACTTAAAACAAAACTAAAATCTTAATTGATAAAAAACTAAAAAAAATAGCGGCAAAATATTCATCCACATCGCTGTCGACTGGTAGTGTACCCAAAAGACTGGCATTGCCACGTTGTATGACAATGCTTATTCTCTGTCCGAAGTAAAAGCCAGCCCTTGGGTCACGCGAGGAGTCAATAAGACATGAAGAAGATCTTTAAATAACTATATCCTATAGGATCGGAGATAGCAGCAAGTAAAATAATTTTAGAAATTGTAATTTCATATTGGACCAAATTCGTCAGCGTAATGAAAATGAAATGAAAAAGTGCAGTCGCATAACAGTATTTTAAAAGAGCGCTTAAAAACTACTCAGCACTTTTTTTTATGTTCTTGATATAAATCAAGATTTAGCAATCAGGCCGAAACGCTATCAAAACGAAGATGTAAGTGGTTCATTAAAAGAAAACTGTTTTTAGTCATTATCGCAACAAGGTTGAAAAATATATCATACCTTGTTACTATAAATCAATTTAAATGTGAATATTATTATGAATGCAAACAATATTCAGTTATCCATAAATGTGAATTCATTCATTTATTATGTACTGTTTTCTGAAGTCTACTGATTTATTAATATTGTGGAGCAGAATATATTATTATAGGCAATCAGAATGTCATAAATCGTGTTGCCACATTGCAGCGCGACTTGTGACATTGAGTATTGAATATTAACCTTATAGCCTAGTGTTTTCATTAACACTTATAGTATACTTTATCACGGAATATATTAAATCTTGTGGTATTTACGAGTATACAAGTATTACCTAAAATAAGTAATTACTTTTATTATAACACAGTACTACTACCCCCGTCTCTAGATCAGGCGGGTCCGAGCCGGCCAAACTAGCAATAAAAATATGATCCTTAATAACAATAACTTACATCCAGACCTTCCTTGCTGCTTTTGCCCTTAGTGATCGTTGCTAACGTAGTTAATTTTCTTTATTGCTCTGGCTGGAGGTCCTGTAGGTTCTAGCCAAAACTCTGGTCAAGCAGTCAAAGCCCGCGCTCAGGCTATCTGCGTAGATCTCTTAAAAAAACCTAGTCATCTCAAATGCAAGTGGAACTCTATAATAAGGCTAAAAAATATATTCTTACCAATGCACAACACCTTTCTAAATAAATATTCGTCACTTTTACAACAAACATTTTGCAAAACAGCTTTGTAATGACTTTGCATGAAAATGTTAAATCATGCTTGAAAATGCTATTAGGTGTCGTGACGATACAGAAATGTCTTCTGACATTTCATTATTTTCCGACTATCATTTTGTCCCCGTATTTTTGGAGAATGCGGTAAAATTTGAAATATAATTCTCCTAAACATTTGTAAAGATACAGTACATCACAGACCTAGCCTTATTTTCTTTATTATTCTTAATTAAAGTATCCTTGTGTGTACATAAATTGTTAATAAATAAATAAATAACTTCCCAAAGGTATACCTATATAATTCATTTATTGGCATTGTCTCTGAGTGACAACTATTCAACATAATACAAAGATGAGCCATTATTAAAAATAAAACAATTAATTACACGTATTGTCGTTATAAAAATCCATTAATAAATAGTCAGTGTTAAAGAATTAAATGTAGGTGTTAATCACGTCAGGGCCAGCGGTATATGGAATGTTTTAAATACATCATGAATGTTTATGAAGTTCTTTAATTACAGCTGGTTATTAATAGTGTTAGCGAGTTAAACTTGAAGCTTACATAATATTATAAAAGGTTTTAATAGCAGTTAACTGATAATGCCAAACAGAGATTATTTTAAGATGCTTATCACTTATTTATTATTCTTATTTAATCATTACAAGTAATCTAAATAATATTTAAAGCTAATGTCCACAAAACTATATTAAACAGTTTATCTGTGAACTCCAACGAGACTCACTGTGTTTAAACTGTTTTATGTTCTTTATCTTTATCTTTATTTGAAGATAAAATCTAATAAAATATTCGTTAGTTTAGATTATCTTTTATAGATTTAATTTAAAATACGCATATTTTTTTAAAGTTTGTTCTGTTCAGGCCGTCCTTTTCAGAATGACTTAGGAAGCATAAGCGTTTAAAGGAATTTCGTTTCATTATTCATGAAATTCCTAAATCACATTATTATTATGAACATAACACATAAATCCCAAGTACATTAACATCAGAGGAAGTTACTTGTTTGTCCGGAAGTCTTGGCACCAAAGCATTCTCGAAGACATTGTCTCAGCCAGGAATTTATATTTAATCAAAGACAAGTCGCGTTTTGAAAGCTTTATAACATAAAGCTATGAAATTCAAAGGATTTAAGTTTTAAAACGATATTATAAGGCAGTCTTTCTTACCTTATTTTCAAGCTTATTTAACAATATTAATTTTATTGAATAAATAACAATATTAAATAAATTTTATATGAGTTATTTAACAATGATTATTTTTAATACCATTTGCCAATTTTATTTGTAAGTAATAATGAAATTGTGTGTTGTGTCTAATTTGATGTACCTAATGTTATTATATGATCCAACTATTGATTGAAATAAATGAATTTATTATTATTATTTGTACTTTGAATTTTTTAAAGCCATGTTGCATTTAGAAACTACTTTATTGTGCTGTTCTGTTACCTAATACATTGTGATACGGTCTGTCATTATAAAAACAATAGGAACCGTGTCGATGGTTTCATTACGGTGACGTTTCATTTTCGGTCTTGCTTACTTCGTAATTTCAAAGAATGTGCCATGGTACAATTTCCATGTCACGTAACTGAGCAAACGCCTTGATATTTGATAGCTTAGAAGCGATACTAAGGATCATTAAAGTACCTCCTTCTTGAGATTGCCCGAAAGATTTTGTGCCCAACGATATACGTTAACTTTTAAGCACTTACCCTAAAGCCGTAGAGAAAAAAATATCAAACCTATATCATTGTTATTAGTATCTCATAGACCTGAATCGCAAAATTACCTTATCGGCATTTAATAATAAAAAAAAATAACGATTACTAAAAACAATGTGAATATATGTACATACATGTCGAGTCTGCATACTCTGGCCTTTGAATCAAAGTCTTTATTATTATTATCTTTATTATTCTTCATCGCACACAAACAAGTTAATAATATATATGTGGTAATATGTACAAAAGACGGCCTTATTGCACATGGCAATTTCTTTCAGAAAACCAAAGAAAAGGTATTCTAGAAATAGATTTTTAGTAGCTGCAATGACTAAGAATAACAGGGATATACCTAATATTGCAAGTTACTTTGAAAAATATCCTATTTGTTTATTTTTAAGCTATTGTTAGCGAATATCTGACGCTAGTTACACGATTTCGTAATCTTTTGTGATTTACCTCTTTGGCAATAACAGATGGTTATTGCATAGCCAGTTATTTCTCCTATACGGGAGGATCTATTGTGTAATGATCAAGAGATGCATTAAAACAACGGATGTTTAAACACAGTGGGTGTGATGATACTGCCACACGATATCAATTTACGTGCCATTGTTTGACATAGGATATCGACATTAAATTTTAATTTAGTCCGTGATCTAACTGTAATGATTAAGTACAAAACTGTTTAAAGTATTGAAGTTTTATATAGTCAAAATTCGGAGTTAAGCGATAAAATCTGTAAAAAGTTGGAGCTAGCTTAGCTCCAACTCAACTTTTCCAGTGCTTAGATTGTGTGCACTTTCCTTAAAATTACATTTTCGATACCAAAGGCAAAAATATTGATTTCTAAAAATTTATAACCACCGCAAAATTTGTTTCCTATTTAGGTAATACCTATCTCACGTACAACATTTTATCAAACAAACAATTTTTCTCATAACAATCAGAACGGTAAAATTAGTTTCGTGTGTCATTTAAATTTTCGCACTTGCGTATGTAAACCGCATCTAGGCCGTCCGGTATCCGGAGTCTCAGCGTGAAATCGACTCCGCAAATATATTCGATTCCGATGCAAATCGACTAAGAATCGAGTGAAAATATCTAACACGATGTATGAATAAATCTTTACGATCTTCAAATTACGAGCGAATCTACTATTAATATGTATTCGCTGTGTTAACGATTTGGTTGGTGTTGCTTGAATAGCAACTGGACGTGAAATGATCGGAAAAACAATTTAAATCGTTAAACGTTAACCTGTCTTATGTTATATTATTATTATCACTTAGTAATCCGGCGGCCTTAATTGTATTAGCAGGTCTTTTGGACGATTGCAGATGACTTAAAATTTATGTAAAAGCAAATATCACTGGAGCTCTGCATGATAATTTCAATGGTTTTTTTTAACGTAACACTTAATGCATGTGGATACTTAGTATGAATGATGGCAAGTACAAAAAACTAAGAAAACATAAGAATCTTGGACAACATTTATTGATTAAATTAGGGTCCAATTAAAATATTCAGCCAAAAATTTTCCGTTAAGTATATTGTTTTTAATAGAAACTACAACGGAAGATCCATTTCCGATTACTTAGGAAGCTTATAAACAAACGCATGACGGATTTACTGCTTTAAGATCTGGCTTGTTTATGATATTACACGGAACTAGTAACTCCGCCACCCGAAGCAAATTTAAAATTGGGCGTGTGATGAACTCAATTTGTTAATAATACGAGTATTACTAATCGATTTATGTACAGTAGTAGCAGCATTTTGTAATAACTTTTCTGTTACTGTTTACAATGTTATTAATCATGGGGTTAGGAGGCATTACTACTTACACTGTGCGATAATCTATTTTCAGATACATAAAATTAGATAAAGGACAATGCCGAGAACATCAGAAAAAGGTTTGCGATGAAATTTTAATTTAGACTTTTTTTATTAGGGGAAAAAAAGTAGTTCATGGACAGTTCCATCGTTAACACAGCACCTAAAATCGAAAAGTAAATATTTCTTCAGTTTTATGCTCATCAATGTGTCTGGTTTTACATTACCCCTATATTTGTCCGGACTAAATAATTATCTAGATGTTTATTATAAACTTAGTCCAGTGAAGTATGTTTGAAATCAATGCTATGATCTTCAGGAAACTTCTCTAATCTGTTGAGATAAGTACAAGGTATTAAGTATTATATAAAATACTTATCAAATAAAAACCTCAAAATGCAATAAACAAAAAATGTCTTTTCTATTTCTGGTTGTTACGTTATTTAAGTCAGACGATGAAACCAGTGATTAAATAACTGCTTTTTATTTTTTTTGTATTATTTTAAAAATGTCTTAGATCAGAGAGAAAACCTTCGCGACTGTTTATATTTAATAAGCTTGTTGGCTAACACAAAAGTGTTTTTTAACCAGTCCATGAAATATAATTTTATATTTACTTATTCAGTTTCTAAAATGATGGACGAGAGTAAATTGCGGATGCGTGCGAACTAAATATCCTCGAAACTAAATTACAATCTATATTTGGAAATCCGAAACGCCGGTTATTAAATTTAGCTGTATAATTTAACGCAAATAACGTACATAATCATATACTAGTACTTACAAAATAAACAATCCAATAAGTATCGAGGTATCGATACACTAATCGGTATCCAATTCGGGTGTCCGATGTACAGGCCGATTTAAATCCAATTAGTTAAATTTAAAACACAGCACTGGTCACTTTTTTAAATTATAAAAAGTTTAAAACTACGGTATGTCAGATTTGAATTTAGAATTCCACCTTTATGTCGAGAGCGCATGTGCGTTTTTAACGCGGAGGCGTCTACACAACCGTGTGTCTACTTTCGAACTGAGTCTGTCCGTTCGACCGGCTGAGACTACGGCTGTTGCCTGCCGAGGAATGCCGTACTGCAAGTCGGCTATTTTTCTTCACATGGTTGATAACTTGATGGCAAAATAAAACACTGATTTGCCTCCAGCCATAACATTATAACTATGTACCTATCTACAACGAACACGACCTTATTAATAATTTTGTGAGGCAAGTTTAAGATTTTTTATGGTCAAATGAATTGTATAGCTGTAATTATGGCTTGATTGCATAGACCTCTTTTGGGACCATTATTTAAAACAACCGTTGTTTAGATGTAAATAATTGGGCTATAAAGACACTAGAGATAACAATAATATCTACATATTTAATAACATCACATTTTATATGTTGCACATGTAAATTAAATGGGTGTGTTCAGATATACAGAGATATAAAAGTTTATTTATTTCAATATAAAAGCTTGTAAAAGAGCATGATCATTATTAAAACGATAGAATTAAACAAAACTGAGTCTGGCTCATTTTCTAGAAAACATAAACTTTTATGTTTATCTATCTCCATCAAAAAACAAAAAGCACATCATTTAACATAACATGAATATTACACACACATTTATTACCCTATTTTAATCACTTAACTATCAAAAAAAAATATGTCTCTGTATGGTTAAAAAAACATCAAGTTAATAGTCTAGAGCTGAGAGTACGTGTACTGTATCTAAATAAGGAAGGGATAGCGGGATTTTTTCCTGTTTGGTACAGGATTGGCAAGCTGTGGCATGCGGTAGTGTCGGCGCCCGGTTAACGTAACTAGGTGCTAGAGCAACTAGCTCCTTGATCGTTAACGCTTTGTTTAGATTAAAACCTCCTTTGTAGTAACTTAGTAAGTACAGTTAGTAAATGAAGTTTAGATCAAGGAGAATTTATGTATCACCAATTTATATAGTACGATGTACAATCTCTATAGGGTGTTTCTGCTGTTTTGCGTGTACATAATTAGGTAAATAAATAAACTGTTAATATTGGAATCTTCGGAATCGATTCCCAGTATAAATCTTTGTGTGATGAGTATGATCATTTATTCTCTGTCCAAGTGTGATTTATCTTTAATATTTATATATTTAGAAACTTATAAGTATGTTTATCAGTTGTCTGGTTGCCAAGATACAGGCTCTGTCTAGTTTGGCATCAGATAGCCGTGTGTGAGTTGTCCTGAGATATATTATATATATTATTTCATTAAAGCGTACGTATATTATATATGAATTTTAATTAGGTGGTTTAAATATAGTACAAAATGCAGTTTAAAAAGACGCTTTTAAATTTAAAAATAATTACGGTACAACCAAGTTCCAGCAACGTACAAAACGATGTTGATACAGCATGTTACCAAACAACTATACTTTCATAAAATTCTTTATGATCTGAACATATAAAACAGGAACTGGCTGAAGAGAAAACAATGACTTGTAAACTTTAATTAACATTAGATAACCTAAGCTTAGCAACTAAGAACGTATCCTCATTGAAAGGTTCCCAATTTCACTAGATTATGTAACGTGAGTTGCTGTAGTCAGACTATTGTTGAACACAATATTTGTACAGGTTAAACACTTGATTTTCTCTAATAGCGAAAAATATTAAATGTCAGTGGTAACAACGCATGAAGTCTTCCTTCTTTGAAATATAGACTTTGTTAATGATTTTTCTTAAGATGTCTGCTGCAATACCCCTGAGCGCAGGCTTTGACCGCTTTAAATCATAAGGGCCTGCAGCCAGAGTAATAGAAAAACTAACTTCGTTAGCAACGTTCACTAAGGGCACCCCCTGTGGGATTCGGACTTCGACATAGTAAGTTGCTAACAATCCAAAAAAAATTTTTTTTGATAAAATAAATACACGTTACATGTTATTATTATGAGTCTTACTGGAAAACAGTAGCAACAGAAGATGGCTAAGCTAATGCTGTACCGGCGACGAGCACGGCCTGTCACCGCGCTGATTTTCGGCCATTTCTTCTCCCTACGTTGGAATGCTGGAGTTACAGCGCGAGTTAATATTTATATTAGTAGTACAAAATCGGGGGCCTACAAATATTATCTTATGTGAATAGGTAAATAGCAATCTTGTTTTGTAATTTTTTTATTTGTTATTGTTATTTATAATTACGTTCACTACAACTTGACTAAGATTCTGAGATGTTTTTCCTTTGACACCACAGCCGTAGCTCGTTTTAATAAGCCAGGCCGTCGTACTTACACGTATTAGCCCATATTAAAAACTACTAAACCAATCTTGATGAAACTTGGATTGTTCCGTAAGTTGTAGTTATTATAAGCCAATAAAAAAGAATGATCATAATCCGATCAGTACTTTCGAAGAATGCGTCAAACATACAACACATATAATTTTCTTTATTTTTTCCTTTGAATGACATTTTATCAAATCTGGATTGTACCGTATTAATTTTATTTCTTAAAGTACCATACCACGTAAGTAGCTGTAGACTGAATTAATTTAATAGTTAATCTAGTTACCTACTTGCTTATTATTCCTGTAATAACCCAAAAGTTGTTGATAGATGTGTTTATCCAGCATCCACCAGTACCAAAACTTCTAACTAAACTCATTAACAAGATCAAAGTTACTAAACAATGACGGGATAGATCAGTCTATTATTACTAAACGAAACTAAACGAACTTTGTTAGATTAATTGATAGAAGAAAGAACATTGTTAGATGTGAATTGATACTGTTAAATCTCTTTGGAAAAACAGAACACTATTAGTTATTTCCTTCAAAAATAATAATTAATCTATACTAATATTATAAAGCTGAAGAGTTTGTTTGTTTGTTTGTTTGAACGCGCTAATCTCCGGAACTACTGGTTCTTATTGAAAAATTCTTTTTGTATTGGATAGTCCGTTTATTGAGGAAGGCTATAGGCTATATAACATCACGCTACGACCAATAGGAGCGGAGCATAAATGAAAAATGTTGCAAAAATGAAAAACCGTCGAAACTAAAACACGCGAACAAAGTCGCGGGGGACAGCTAGTTTTAATATAATTTATAAAGTTTTTTCCTACCCTATTAATCATAATTGAGTAGATACATCTGTGGTATTCAAATTAACTTTGTAAAATAATATTGTTTTTACATTTTAATTCACAAAAATAATATATATTTCGAAATACGAATGATGCAGCAGTAGCTTTTAATAAACTGCGAAATTAATAAAAATAGTGAATAAATAATTGATATTTTATAAAAGATAACTACTTTACCGTTGTCTGCACAGCCGATAAACGAATTTTCTGGTCGACTGAAATTAAAACTCCGGAAAACCGATTACGAAATCAATGAAAAATCGTGTTTCCATTTCAGTGCAGTGAGCGTTAATCGCATTTTTATGATTTTAAAGGTGTTAAGCTCTGTAATTATGTATTCAATCGGGGGTTTTATGCATTCGTAATTAGCTGTTGGGTAATTGCAATTTACTGTTATTGATACTGTTTTAATTGCGGTAGTTACGTTATATTAATTATGTTATAACTAATTTATGACGAACAATATGCGATATCAATAAACACCTTTATGTAGTTACAGTAAGCTGTATCCACACAGCTTATTATGTTATGTTGTACTACAAAACCGTGATTATATGATACAATTTGTACTGCAGAATTGTATATTATAAATCCAATAAAAAGCTATTTGTTTTCAACCGTGCTCATAAACTGGTCATGTATTGAAATAAAAAGTGATGTGAAAAAAATGCGCAAACAAATTAAATAAACAAAAGTTAACAAAACCATTCCAACGAAGCTACGCAAAAACAACGAACCAATCAGAAGCTTGAATATTAATGATTTCGATAGGGAACGTGAATTATTTAAAGAATATTAAATTATTCATATGCAACACGTATTATTATACACCATTTTAAGTTCTTTCTCAATACATGTTGAATCAGTTTAATGTGCAGTATATTTTTTATTTTGCCCTAAATATCGTTTCATTAAATAGTAATAAATAGTAAGTTTGCATAAAGTGCAAGGGTGTTGTCTAAAGCCGGGGTTACTGGTGTAGTTTTTGAACAGAAGATTGTAAGAGAACATGAATTATTAGGAGTGTGGCCAAAACGTTTTTCGAACAAAAACAGGCGATCATGTTAGGCGGCCCCCTAATTTGTGTTTTCTAACAAATGCTATGTTGGAATTTTGGACAGCAGACACGGCTTTAGAATCTTAATATTGTAGGACATCTAATAAATATTACCTAATGCATAAGCCTAAAAATACAAGTTACTCCCCTACGCGTATGTGTAAGAAAATAAAAAGTAGAATGTAAAAAAAACTACAAATTTGTAGTAGGTATAAAGATACGAATTGCTTGCGGCTTAAATCTAGACATTTTAACACAAAATACGTGAAAGCGATAGTAATTAATCTCTCTTGTTTTAAAGATAATTGTTTGAAAGAAACATACAATTATTAAAATCTTAAACATGTTTAATGCAATTAAAATAAAACGCCTCGTTGGTTACTGACCAAAGTTGATGGTATTTATGTTTGTACCAGATACAATAATAATTTATTAATGTATGATCTAAATACTTTAGCCGTTTAAGGTGTTGTGGAGTAATATCAACGGAAATAAATATAGAGCGCATTGACTGTAATGACTGGTTTCTATATACAAAAAACGGTTTGTTTTATTTACGGACGGTAGAAATTTCTACGTTCTGCTTAGAAAATTCTACCGTCTGTAAGCAAAACGATCGTTTCTTGAATATAAACCGGACATAAATGAGGTAACTTTAGGAAACAAAGATAAATTATCCTTTATAACGCAGGTATATTTAACTAATAGGTATAATTAACGAATATAGCGTAATTCTCGTTTTCCAACCACATTGAATAAAATATATTCAATGTGGTTGGAAAACGAGAATTTTATTAAGCTTAAGAAATCTGTTACTAAAATGAAAATTTGCCTAACGGCACATACTTAAAAGACAACCTTTTACATATAGAACCTGTTTATAACATTTAACTGTGTCTACTTTACAAATTAAGTATACGTATTCACTTAAATTTCTGTGATCAGAATAGAAAATCACTCTTATGAATATGAACACAAAGGGCGCATATAAAATAGCCAAGCCAAATTAATATAAATTAATAGGTAAGCCTGATGAAAATTTTCATCCTAAAAAATATGTTTTTGTCATACATTTTTAAATGAAATATAATAGGTATAATAGTATAATAAAATTATCATAATATTTTTTATTGAAGACAATATGGTGAGGTATAAATATAATATTATATAATTAAGTACCTAAGTATAATTTTATACTACACGATTTTTATTTTCGCAAAATCAGACATTATTACGTTAAATAAACAACAAAAACACACGGATATACGTAAACATACGGTAATATTACAATACTAACACTAGAAAATCACTCATAAAAATATGAACAGAATCCACACCGTTACAAGACAAGTAATAAAGCAATATTTCATAAGAAAATGTAATTGAACATGAATATGAATGTCGGCCACGGTTATAAAAGAACCGCTTTATTCAATGTCACAAAATAAAGCCGTATGTGTAATTAAGTTGGTCAGAAACGGAAAGGTAACTAGCGCTGTTATAATTTACAAGAACCTCGTTGACACCCACATTCAATCATTACACCCGCCGCCTAAAAGAAAAGTGACAGTAGTTTGACATTGTCATTAACTCTTACTTGTCACAATAATGTCACAGCCAAATAATTTATAACTGTTTTATTTGCAAAAACTATAGTACTTAGTGGCCCTGACTGCTAAACGAGAGGTCGTGGTTTCGATTCCCACCCAGGACAAATCTTTGAGTGATTAGCGTGATCATTTGTTCTGTGTCTGGGTGTAATTTATCTATAATATGTATGTATTTAAAATTATATAAATATGTTTATCAGTTGCCTGGGTGCCATAATACAGGCTTGCGTATTTTAGAATCATATGGCCGTGTGTGAATTGTCCTAAGATATTATATTATTATAGGCAGATATTATTACTAATTATTGCAAATTGGCAAGATCAATTAAAACCATCACTTGAAGAAAGTATCGATTCTGTTAAAACTTATAATACGTAATATTTGTTCAGGCTATCACGAAAGTGCATTCTATTCATGTCTTTAGGGGATTACAGACCGATATCGTGTGTATTCATCAAGTATTACGTAGTAAGCAACGCAACAACAAATAGTGTGCGTGAAATACAAAGTATGTTGCGCTAATTAACATTCTATGATGTAATGAAGATACAACTAATTCTTTGATGCGAATTAAATAACGCTTAGGTGCGGTTAGATTACAATAGTTGTAACTACAATTAAAGAGTTGTTAAAATAAATCCTTTTAATTATAAATGCGCCACAGTTAGGCAAAGGTCTCCTAATTCATAAACTTGCTACTTAATGACCACAAAGAAATACCGATTTAGAATTAAATAACATAATAACAAATAACGTAGCAGCTTAAATGGAAGACATTTTGAAAGATAGATTGACACTTTTCTTTTCTTTTTCTTTGGCTAGATGAACTAGTTTATCCCGCGCTCGAGATTTCAGTTCACTCTTGTAGGTTCCTCAACCAGGACTTCTTTTTTAGACCAACGCCTCGTTTACCAGAAAAAAAAAAAGTAAAGTATGCAAAGCTAAAGCTGCGTATAATAAATTAAGCGCGGCAGCCGCGCGAGCCAATGTTCGACCAGAGTTGTCGTTTATTGGCGCGCGAGCCAAAATGTAGAAATAAAATTTCGTAGAACGCGGCTGCCGCGCGCGGCAGGCGATCCAGGTCGAACACCCCGCGGCGGAGAGCCAGACCAGTTCATTCTTGTAAACTAAAAAACTAAAAACTTGTAAACTTTTAGCTATTCTGGACTCTTCTATATGACGCCAAAAGTGTAGTTATTTTCCTTTTTAAGTCAGGAATAGGTATATCCATTTTTTTAATTATTTGTACCCACGCATCATGCCTCAACGATTTATTGTGGTAGTGTGAGGATTTGCTATTCCACAACAAGTCATTAGCGCCGTACAATTGAATTAGTAGACGGCACTTTTCGTTGTCCATTTTTACGAATTTGCCGCGCGAGCCAAATCACCAAAACTACACCGTCCCCACTGCGCGCGAGCGAACGACTGGAGCTCCTTTGATGCGGTCTCAAAAAACCGACAGTGAACGGTTCGCCCCGCGGCACGTTCGAGCGCGGCAATGCTCGAGTCGCCGCGCGCGGCAACCCCGTCTACATAGCGCGCGGCCGCCGCGCGCGCCAATGTTCGATGGTTTGCCGCGCTTAGTTTATACGCAGCTTAACTGCCTACCCTTGTCATTAGGGGAGGCACTAGAAGAAGAATCTGTGCTACTAACATATATTATTTTTGATGTTAATATAACTTAAATCCAAGAATAACATTAAGTACAATTAAATCGAACACTGCAGTTATGCAAATAAGCGCTTATACCATTTCAACAGCAAGTGGTTGCAAAGTTGCAACTAAAAAAATCTTTTATTAATAAGCTACCTAGTTTTTTAAATAATATATCTGTCATTTAAGTAGTGGCCAATGACATAAGTTACGCAATCTTACATATATAAACTTTTACTTGTCGAAGCAGGTTTTACATGTTTTATTCAGCCACGTTGAGAAAGGTGTAGAAAAGCTTAAACTTACGAGGTCGTAATGCTATTGATGACAAAACATAGATTAAATCCAACGTAACAGAGAGTTTACATTTAAAAAGACAAGCTTTTTATACAGAAAGATTTATGTATTAGCCTAGGTTGAGGTACAAATTGCGCTTGCAATCCCGACTCCGGCCAAGGGCAGAGGAGACCGGGGTGTTTTTAGTCGGTGAAAGTAAATACTTAAAATACTTACTACTAAAGTTGCATTGTACCGATATAGGTACATAAGTGTATTATCTTCTCAACACAATCACATTCATTTACCTATTATAGTAGATTATTACAATTACATTGCATCTCCGAGATAAAAGCTTTATCCTCTTAAAATACTCTCTCAATTTCACAAGAAGCGATAGAAATTAACATTCAATATATCCCGGGGCACTTGGATAATACAATCTTAAACCAATTAGCAAGAATGAATATCTAATCATTGCTATGAATTATTCGATTTTAATAGGTGATTTATCGTGGTTCAATTTATATGCAAAATGATTTTGTGTTGTTATGTCACCAGCACTGCACGAATTATACTTTTTTAAAGATTTATCTAAATTTGAATTCATCAAAAATGTGTATTGCGAGCTAATTCCGTTGTTCTGTGCCGACGATGTGTGATGCAACATTTTTCGTACAGAACTCGAGGAAAGCGCGCGCCGGGTTCGATCGTCCGTACATGGCTTTAAATAACTGATTAATATATACTGATAATACTGATAAAAAGTAAAAGAAAGTTTTGAAGGAAATCTTGATTTTTTAAATTAGAATCTGAAAATCGCCAAGAAAATGTACAAGTGTGGCAATAAAGTTATTTTTCTTTTTATACATCGGTGAGGCCCTTGATATTATTATTATTTATTAATGTAAATGTTCAATAGATAATTAATTGTTGTGTCTCGATACATGTGCAAAGTAAATGATTTATACAATGAATATGAAATATCAGTGTTACAACGACAATAAAACATATGTATTTTACACATAAGTAATTAAACATGCCAGTTACATTGTTACGTGATCCGACATTAGTATGTTCTATTCAGATTTATATGCGGTATTCACGGCAAATAGTAAATTATACATACTTACATTCTATAATTTTTACACGAACGTCTTATAAGGGAAATTTATGTAATTAATTTTCTATATTTGTTACGCATTCAGATTATTCGATTTTTACATGCGTCAGACCAAGATATCCGATACATTGAGTCAATAAATAGGATTCACTGTCGACATAAGCCAAAGAATCATTACCTAGATATACATAAAATTTTACATGATAAAAATATCTATATCTATCTACATCTTCTATACTTATACCTATTATTATAAAACAAAAAAAGACGCGGCGGGGGCGTCTGTCTCTCTAAACCGAACTTATTACACTTTTTATTATACGGATTTCATGTGGTTTCACTAATGAATAGAGTAATTAAAGAGGAAGATTTGTGTGTATAATTCATTAATGTTTTATCTACCCGAGCAAGGCCGGGGCGGGTCGCTAGTTACACAATAAATAGATAAGTCCTATGCTAGATAATGCTATGTTTGTCTAATAGAAGCTTATCTATCACACAAAGCCAGCGACTTAGGCAAACTTAATTACGCATTGCAAATAGTATTATTCTTTTAACATTATTTGGAGAACGGAACGCATCGTTATTCCGTAATTAAATGAGGTGAATGCACGCATAGTTAGATATTAAGCAATAAAACAAATATTTTAATTGAAGCGGCATTATCGTGTAACAAGATTTATTATCACTGTATTGTGTAATGAAGTAGCGATTTTATATACGATAGCCACTTATAATCCACATACATAGCTGACAGTAAAAGTAAACACATAAATTACGGTAAAAAAACTTGGTTTCAATTACGTCACGAATCATTAATGTGTCCAGTTATAATCGCTCTATTACAGACGAATTTTCAAATGGTTTGAGGTTTGATGTCTGCTTTGCCATCGGCACGCTAAGTGGCTACTCAACTGGAGTTTAAAAATAATATACGTAATGTGGAAAGTCGTAATATATCGTAACTAAATATTTTAATATTATGGTGAGTAACTGTTTAGTTTAGAAGAAAGCGTGAAATGTTTATTTTCCCTTTTAGTACTATGTAAATATTTGGAGTTTAAATACACATGAATAATAATAAAAGTCTGTAACTGTTCTTATAACAGAGCAACGGAACTATCACTCATGTACAATTATATAATTTTCATATAATAATTAAGTAAATAGAATAAAAATCAGAATAAAAAAAAAAGTTTCTACTATGTATTTGTATTTCATTACAAATAATAGCTCCGCATTCGATAATGCGTAATAATAAATTAGAAATAATAGATAGAAACGGGCAAAAAAAACACCAAAACACCGTTGCATAAAAAACAAACACAAAAGTCAAATAAACATTGAAAAAAAATTGCGCAAAAAGGTCTTTATTAAGCAAACGCAATCCGTAAAATATAAATAAACGATTAATATAAATTATCCAAATACATGACAGCAGGTAGATTAGCAAGTTATCCAGTGAATGATGTGAAATATGATGTGATTCCAATTTAGCTGTGGGTTATTCGGTGGCTCGGGAGAGCATGCAAATTGCTCGCCGATAATGTGGCCAATGAAGCATGAATCATGATGTGTGGCTCAAGGTATAAGAGATTACTCAATATTTGAATATTTTGGCACTGAAAGTGGTCTCGTATGAGGGCAAGGAAATTATCGTTTTTTATGTATATTGTTTAATTATTTCTTTGCAAGATATGTGCCTAGATTTATTATTGGAAATACGATAATGGTTTAGGGTTTTGTGTAGCAGAAACTAAAAAAAATCCCGTTACTTTAGCTGAATTTAATGACCTGTTAAAAATACCTCAATGATGATAAAAAGTAAGGTCATGGTTATAAAAGGTTATTTAATAACCACGATCATTTTTAATTTTATTCTACTTCTTTAATTTTATTTTATGAATACTTAGTATTATTTAAAACAGATATTTTCACTGTATTACTATAACAATAAACGCGACAGTATAAACCATAAGCTCTCCTAAATACTAACAACAACAAAGAGTGGGTATGCGCGGCTGCGCGGGCGCAGCGGCTTTCCAAACCAGCCTTCCTCGCGGTTTTTACATCGCTATGACTGGCGAAAGGCCATTCTTTAATTTTTTACTATATGCTGACCAATCTGACTCGAGTTATTACAAACATTTGACATGCTTGTTAATTTCATGCATTTTTAAGCTAACCGTACGTAGTTTCGAACCCGAATATTGGATTTTTTTTCTTGTATTTTCAAACAGATTAGAATAAGTATTTGTTTCCAATTGGCTTTTATTTAATTTTTTATTATTCAATTTTTTAGTGTTACTGTTACTTAGGTAGGTATTGTTTTGTTGTGTCAATCAATGAAAAACATTTTATTGACATAAAAAACGATCTGCACCATATCGACAAGCAAGTCTTAAAACTATCATAATTAAAACATATAAACAAACTTAAAAACACGCAAGATTCGATATGATTGCTTAGTTACAATTTCATACCTACATAGCAAAACTAAAATCTATAGATAACTAATAAAAAGATAATAAAGAGAAGTACTTAATATCAAAGTTTGAAGTCTAAGAAAGATGATTAGTAGATATACTTAATATTTGACGCAAATTACGAACACCTAAATGCTTGTATCTGCATTGGACAAGACTTAAGTAGAATTTAATAATCTACACAATGTTACCACAATGTTATTCTTATTATGAGCTTTAGCAACGTGGAACAATGTACTTAGTGTGGTTAAATCTCGATATCATATCTTACAGTAAGTAAATTAAAATATATCTTAACTAGCTGTCCCCCGCGACTTTGTACGCGTGTTTTAGTTTCAACGGTTTTTCATTTTAGCAACATTTTTCATTTATGCTCCGCTCCTATTGGTTGTAGCGTGATGTTATATAGCCTATAGCCTTCCTCAATAAACGGACTATCCAATACAAAAATAATTTTTCAATTCGAACCAGTAGTTCCTGAGATTAGCGCGTTCAAACAAACAAACAAACAAACTCTTCAGCTTTATAATATTAGTATAGATTCGAAGATACCTACTAGGTGCCTACCTCATTTAAAAATCGCAGACTATTTATTAATGAATGAGTAAATAGGTATTTGTGTATTGTTCTTATTTGTAATTCTTTTATTGTATTGATTGTCTTTGTCTTAAATAATGATTGTTCGATACAAAGCTTATTGAAGACTAGCTGTGACATGCTAAAGTGAGTCAACTTTAAAAGATAGACAATAAAATATGCGGTCGGAGATTTTTGTTTTTTTGAACTTTTAAAGGAGAACAGTTTCGTCATGATTTTTGCATAACTTTAACCGTTTACGCGGCCCACTCTATGAAATCCCTCAAAAGGAATATTTTTCCCGTTTTCCCGCTCCTAGCGTTATGTTATATAGCCTCTAGCCGTCCTCGATAAACGGACTATGCAACACAAAATAATTTTGTTCAATTCGAACCAGTAGTTCCTAACATTAACGCGGTAAACCAAACTAACAAACTCAATGTCATATATTAAAGTATAGATTAGGTTGAGATAGAGTGATTTTGATACTTTTTAAAATGATCACTGAGCTTTATTTTAGCAATGTAAATGACATCATTGTTTCCAAACGTCCAGGTTCTTACCAAAATATCCAAGTAAATATGCAAAATCTGCTCAGCAAAAACAATGTTAACTTGCTTTCGTTTCATTTTGATTACGGCAATATTCCCTTAGGTACACTCCATTTAAGCGGATGTACACAGGCTAAACCCCCGATGAGTTTCATAGCACCAAAATATAGTCCCAAAGGCCGAGTGGTTCGGCTAATTGATATCGAGTTCGCTTTCAAATAACACACTGCGTTCGCCTAACACAACGGCATCGCATAGAGCAATCAGTTTTGTTAACCTTATTGTTTTCATGCGACACTACGTAAACGGACAGAATAAATATTTAGACGATAAAAGAGAATAAAGAATGTGTTGGCACGTCACTACACAATAAAATAATTATGTGATTTAGGCTTTCATAATAAATTACCGACTTTCTTGGTTTATTTGAACACAATTCGCATTCTCGCATATTAAAAATTTAGTTTTTTTTTGTGATTTTATATAGACCATTTATTTTTATTTACATTTAATTCAATCTCCTAATCAAATATTTCATCTAATTCTAAAAATAAACTTGAAGCAACATCAGCCAACAAATTTTCACTGTATGAGAAAGTTGCTATAATGGGTATGTGTATTTACCAAAGTAGTGGAACATACAGTTTCTAAATGGCAATAGTGCATAACAAATAGCCACCAATAACATAACAGCACATAAAATAGAGCATAACCAAAGCAACACAAGTTACTTTGGAATGTTCATCGAAATGCTTGTACAAACCATTGTTATAAGTTTCACTGGTTATTTTCGAGACCAAAATGAGCTTAGTAGGATAGAAGTCAAAATCGAATTATAAACCAATAGGATAAAAATAACGTTAAAAGAAGACACACATAGAAGTCATAATTTAGAAAAGTGATAACTAATGAATAAAGATAATTTGAGCTAATAGATATTTTTATTCACACGCGATCTTTAAAGCACAATAAATATGAAACCAGTTCCTAATTATTTTAATATTACAAGAGGCGCAACTGTAGTCAATCGTGCGATCATCCGTAACCAATGTAACAGTCAAATGTAACGCAAATAAATATTTTGATGTATTACTTATCTACAATTTTAAAAGTGTAAAGTTTCACACATTTTGATAGCCACAAAAATGAAAAGATTTCATTATGAAATGGGACAGATACAGACTGTTTCTGGTATACCGAATAGGCTAATTTTCATCATCATTATTATCACCATTTTTCAACACGCGGGTTAAACTATACAACAGTTACACGTGTTTCTTCGAGAGAAAAACACTGTTCCCTAAATTCGAACTGCAGGGACCTGTATGATTACAAACCCAAGTAGGCTGATACAGGGTTACAGGATAAGAACTTTATATGGGGTAAGATTATACAAATGAAATGGAGTATCCGTCACATAGACCCTTCACATATCTAGTGCAGTATCTTTCATAAGAAATGGCGCATTTATTTGTCTTGCCCGTCATGTATTACAACGTTAACCTTTCAAGACTTTAAAGTGGCTAAGGAGCAAGCTATCCTGGTCTGAATTAATGCTTTACTATAGATGATAGTATGAACAGCCTCTGTTGTTTAAAAAACCTTGTCTCTCTTGTCTTTGTGCCTTGATAAATTTGGTCTTCAAGACACTCTTTGCGGTATTTTAAGAAGAGAGTATTTAGTAATGTGTAACAAACAGAAACTGATGTATATAAAATATCCTATTTTAGTAAACATTCATGTTTTTATCTACTGTAATCTACATGCATACATGATGAGCTGACTCTCACTGATTCTATTACCATTCCAGATATATTTGCAATACAATTGCATTTTCTAGATTTACTGAAATTTAACGCTAAATAAAAGCAGAGATAAGATAAGTATAAAATACTTGAGAACTTACTTAGTGTTCGTTTAATCGCCATTAAAATCGAAGCGATAGAAGATAAGCTATCTTTACGTATAATAAAGTAGTAGATTGAGTTTTTAAATTCAATATTTATATGCTAAACCCATCTTTGTATTCTTATAATGCAACTACTTCGGGTGGAGATCTTTTACATAGAAAGGAATAATCAATATCTTCTACAATTAAGTTTCAGTAACGGCTGTTTATTAATTGCGTTTTTTTTTGTTGTCTGTGTCGCGATATTGCTACATTATTTAATATACGGATCTACTACTATTTTGTATATGAGATAATCTGATAATCATGATCCACAGCCCTTCAAAAAAATGCCTTAATTTTCGACCTATGTGTAGCTAAAATGAATGTAACGTTTTCTTGTAGTTGCGTCAGTATTATTTAGTCAGCAAAAATATTCACGACAAATGTAAGACATAATAAATTAAAACCGTTGCCGGTAACCTTAAAAACTTTGATTTTATGAAATATGTAACAATTTAAATCAGGATAAGTGGCTAGAAGCTCGAGCTTAAACTTAGAACAATTTGTTGCTGAACTTAGCTGGAGCTCACGAATAAATTAGTGTTGTAGCTTTACAGACGAACTATGGATGGAGTTTCGCTGTTACTTTTATCAAAGATGTTGCACTAGTTTACATAATCTAATGACAAGTTTAAATAGTATAGCTTGAAGCTATTTATATCATAGACTTCTCAAGTGTTACTGGATTCACATTTTAAAGATGATTCAATTATTTTCGGAAGACAATTGAGCGAAAATTTAGGGTCCCTGATTTTTGCCCACGATCCTTTTAAGTGTTATTCACACAACACGTTATACCCTATGTGCTCAGTGTAAGTAATACATATTTATAATTTCGCAAATGGTCATTCGGAGACGACTAGTTACAAAAGTCGGCCAAGTACGAGTCGGACTCGCGCATGTAGGGTTTCGTACTATCTATAAATTAGTGCCGTTAAAAAAAACTGTTTTTAGCCACCTATAATCTTATATTTATTTTAATTTTAGTTATTTGTTATTTTAGCGGCAAAAGAAATACACACTGAAAATTTCGACTTCTAGCTATTACGTTTCATGAGATATAGCTTGCTGATATACGGACAGATACCGGAGAATACCAAATTTTAAAATTTAAATCACTTTGTGTTAGAAACCCTAAAAATTGTAAATTATTATTTTATGATAAATAATTATTTCAAGTTTGATGACGATGTTGACCTGCAATAAATAAATCATTTAATAAATATTGTTTACTCGTGACAACCCTAGCCTCCATACGCTGTCGCGAAACTTGTTGGTATTTAATACGAGATCAAAGGCCTCCTACTGTATGTTTCTTTATACTGTAGTAATAGCTTAGGGTCCCGTTGGCATCTTTCGGGTATCCGTACCCTAAAAAATATATGTTAAGAATACGCACAGGGAAGGGACCTTGTATTTTTGAAGGTATATTTATTTCTATTGAATGAGTTTTTAAAATGTAAGTGGGTACCTGTACTAAACCAACGATTATCGGAATTCTCCTCAATAGTGTGCAGTATTCCGTACTTTATTTTAGATAATAATTTATAGCCGCTACCGTACTTTTTGTAAGCGTAGTTTAGCAAAACATAATCTAATAACAGTTTATATAAGAACCTACATAGTCGGGTGGTTTGATTAAGTGCCGCCTGTCGTCTAAGCAATATGTGGAGTGAGACAAGTAGTGTGTAGTGTAAAGAACGATACGTAAACATTACGGGGAAAAGTGATATTTTGAAAGCATTTTGTTGAAGCATGACTGACAGGATGTTTATTGCGATACGCGGTAAAAATGTTTGGCGTTGTTTCATTTTATATTAAGACGATTTAACTTAATCTTACTAATATTATAAATGCGAAAGTTTGGATGGAAGGATGGATGGATGTTTGTTAGTTAATCACGATAAAACGGCTGAACGGATTTCAATGAAATTTGGTACTTTTATATATACGATAATTTATTACTTGGAATACCAAATAGGCTATTTTTTATCATCATTATCAATATTTTTCAGCAAGACGCGAAAAAAACCGCGTGTCGCAGCGATAGATGAGTTATGAATCTAAAGTTATCGCAAAACGTAAAAAAAAATAGCCGAATTTCCCAACTGAAGCTTTATTTACTATTAAAATAACAGCTACATTTAATTTAAAATAATTTAGCAATATAATTACCTACAGAAAAAAAAAAATTTTACTTTAATAAATCATTGAAATACGACCCCCAATCAATAAACTGTTTATTACTTAATTGTAACAATCCTTTACTGACCTAAGTCCCATGTTTCAAAGCCGCAAGTTTTAGTAGCCCGCAAAAGGCTCGGTGGAACGACCTCATGTCCTTAATGACTAAACTCACAATCACTTCTATATTAGCACTGGCTTATTGCCAATGAAGACTTTTGTGGCCATGCAAAACTATTTCGGCAATTTGGAGAAAGTTCTAACTTTAATCCCATTAAGCGCAATTTAATATATGCCGTTCCAAGTTGGTATGCGTTCATTCCATTATCTAGGCACTTCTAACAAACCTGAGTGACATAGGTACCTACTTTTTAATTCATTTAAAAATTGGTTCAAAGCTTCTAAAATCGCGTCTTTATAATTTAATGTTACCTATTTGCCAAGAAAACTAGCCCTGTAACTATATCTTTCTAACACGTTACAGCTATTTCACATCAAAACGGTGTTGTAAAGAAGGAATGATGATAAAAGCCTTGGAAAACAGGCTTTTATCACTCCAGAAACATAAAACACGTCGTGAGCGTAACGCCGAGCATCTGGGTCAACCGCAATCGATGCTATAATAACTTACATCCCATGATTTAATATGCAATCTTCTTGATACGGATAAAGTATAATTAGACAAACAACCACTAAGTAACTACGTATTAGGACATTAAAGTGATTAACATTCTTTATCCAAGAGTTTTCAGTTAGGTACCTAGGTAAATCGTGTTATGTTCCTAAAATAAATTACATAGGTTGGTATCTAAATACCCAATTTAATCTAAATCTCCAAATCTTTTATTTTTAACCCACTGAATGCCAAAACCCGCAGATTACAATATTACCTAATTCAATCGATTAATAATGTTGACACAAATAATGTTCACTCTCAGCGCCTCGATTACTTACCACCCTTCAGTATAACAAAGCGTGTGCCATATAATGTTCCAATTTGATACATAAACATGAATATTGATATTATTATGAACGTGATTGGATTTATTTTAACCTTGTCAGCGCTATCTAGCGGCTTAACGTGATACTATAAACTCGGATACAAAACTGCAATACACTGCTCTGAAGATTTTACGCGCGAACAGCTCAAATTATCACTTTAAAAGTAGGTTTAATTCACAAACCATGGTCTAACACATTTGTCAAAAATATCTTCTGTCACCCAATCTCCAGTATTTATTTTTTCTTTGAAGTAATCAATGAATGTTGATCTGTGTCTTACGTGAGTTCTTACTTGTGTTCCAATATTCACCGCTAGATGCTCTAGTGTGCTCCGATGTAACGAGATTCAATATGGCGGCGCCATTCGCCTCTGGAACAGGGCGGGGAGAACAGTTGCCGAATCGACAGTACGATATCTACGCGTATTTTTGTCGAAACCGTCGGCTTCGTGACTCGAACGCGGGTGATATTGCAAAATAATCCAGTGTTTCTGTGTTAATTTATGCTGTTTGTGTTATTATAAGTGTATTATGGTGATTTTGTGGTGAAAAACGTGAAAGGACTTTAGGGTAACAATGTCTAGCAGTTGACATGTTTATCTGTGTCGTGTGTGAAGATTTTCCCTTCGCGTGAGGAGGTGCGGTGCGCGAGTGTGCGCGCTAGCGCCCCAGTGTGCGTGCCGCGGTCGTGGATACGCGAGGATCCAATGATGGATTGCATTTCCATGGATGTATAGGTAAAATCACCCGCAAATTTCGGTCAATTTACTTACGGCATGGTCAGCATGTACACTGTGCAGTACACAATGAATGAAATGTTTTTTAGTCGATTGCTTGGTTTAACATTACTTACAATGAAATGTTTTTGTGCCACTATTTTGTTAAGATGTAGGTATCCTTAAATCAATTGGGATAACGCAGTCTTAGATTGTTAATATAACTGAGCTTTCCGGGTTTATAGTTTCCTTATCTCAATGAATGAGGTTGGTTAGACCTTGAGTAACACTTGCTTTTAGATTAGGTATAAAATATTTTCCTCCATGGTTCATTGTGTAATGTGCAGTTTAGATTTAAGATCTAGATATTAAAATTATTATTGTTATAATTTATGGCAAAATACCTTTATCACAAATTAAAATATCAATGTTCCAATTAGTTTCCGATTGAATGTACAAAACCCGCCATTTCACAAAGAATGTAAATCACACACATATTACGAATACTTTTAACATAAAAGCTTACTGCTTTTATGTTAAAAGCGATTCACACTCACGCACAAAGTCTTGCTTGTATACCTACCATTGAATTTTAATTCATTACATTCATGCAGAGTCGCGCGAGAATATGGTTCCCCTCGCTCTGTTCGCTGCCTCTGGTTATCAGCTTACAAAATGTCTGATGCTGTCTTACTCTGACGAGCAGCTAATACGTATAGTTCTGTCTCGTTTCGACGCATATTGCGCGTTTTTCTTCTTTTGCCGCGTCATATGCCAGTGTCGAAGCACAAGCGTAGTTTGGATTGTTTTCCAAAGTGTAGTCGATGAACGAGTGCATTTTGTAAGCGACGGTTTGATTCGGTCCTAATTGTAAGGCTGCCGGTTTGACCCTTATAGATTTGAGTTCCTTTGTTTAGGAGGTCGGGTAGGTTATTAATAAGAGGGTACCTACGTTAAGGGTAACCGCGCAGCCAAAGCGCGCAGTTAGACGTTTGGTACCCGGCCGCGCCGCACGTGGTTTCGTGTGGACAATTTGCCGCGAATCTTTTGTCCTGTTCAGTGCTCAATCCGGTGGAAAATGGGATTTTATTATTCATGGACCATCTGGTAATAACTTTTTGGAATTTGCTTTCCGTTTAGGTTGAAAAAAACCTTTTTGGGTTTATTTTTTGTCGTAATCATGTAAAATGTCCCGATGGGATCGAGCAAGTGACAAAAATTAAATCAGAGCCATCGTCACTGTACGGGAAAGTAAGAAACGAATCTGTTTAAAAAGAAATGCAATGTAAACGCTAAGATAAATAAACTCTGATACTGTACCTATATAACCTAGTGAAGTTAGGGTGAGTGAGCCCGCGCGTTTGTACGAGTATGACTACGTTATTCATGGGTCTCGACTCGTTATGCAAAGCGAAATGCCGAATTATGCAAATAATAACAATAATGTCCGCTTAAATTTTATTACGTCTTTTAGTAATGTCTCCTCTACATGTTAGTACAAAAAGATATTTAGGAACACTTTGCAAAGAGAAATTAAACTGATAGACTATTCTGATAAAATAAATTATCACTTAAACTGCTTTCAATAAGATTTTATCTCTCTACTTCAACACCCACATTCCATTACAGTCCTAACATGCATTGAGATACCATAAAAATATAACTCATCGTCAACAATCTTCAAACAGACTAATTGCCATAAAATACCCATTTAAAATGATTACATCCGAAAACCAAACTTAATTTTCATAGAGATCAACGCGTTTGACGGTTTGACCCCTCGGAGAGTGCTAAATAAACAAAATTGCTTTGCAAATACCGTAAAAGGGTGGAATTTATTTACTCTGGGATAGGTGGACAGATACTGTCAGTAATAAATCACAAATGTAAACACCTTTGCTACGTATCCTTTCAAGATAGACAAAGGTTTTTACTTTATCGGCATTTATCATTTTCTCATATTACATTTTCTTCGAATCTATATCGACTGTAAATATCTGGTACATTTCACAGTATCTTTAAATCAATTGCACATATACGTGAAATCAGATATCCAATTTATTTCCACGCTGTATTCGAGACTCCCGAACAAATCGTATGAATTTTCAATTTCTAACTTTCAATGAAATATTTTTCTCTCGGCTCTCAAAGGGCTTACTCAACATTTTAAAATATTAACAACACATTTCATTGAAACGGCCTCGCTTTCGGCTTTATAGACTCTACATTTCAATTGTCTTGTTTTCCGAGAAATGTTTTAAACTTACTAGTCCTTTTAATATTGTGAAGGTGCTCTAGCTTATGGTTTCATAAAACTTATATAATTTTAGTTATATACCAATTCTATTAAGGAAATCTTCAAACTAAAGAGTATTTAATTCGAATAATTTAGAAGCGTTAACAAGCTCCGAGGAATAAATCAAGGAAACAAAGAAAAGGAATTAATGACACCAATCATCTTAACTGGATCCTATTGTTCAAATTTGTGATATCGAATCTCGAAATTTTCATTACATCATCATTCAACGATATTTTAAAAGCGTTTATTCAAAATTCAGAAACAAAACATTTCGTGACGCGTTACGATTTTGTATTTAATTGGGAAAATGTTTTTCACGTTTAACTTTCGAATTGGCAGGAAGCTCTGGCTGGTTCCGATTGTTTTTAAAGGCATTGTGTATCGAATGGTAACATTTTGTTCGTTTATTTACAGTACTATTTCAATATTAAATTTTGGCGTTGAGCGTTGAGATTCTCTTGTTTGCAATCATCGAGGTAGTCGAAATAATAGCTTAATTTAATTAAGTTTCATAAGTCTGACTATTATTAAGTAACGTCCTTAATGTTTAATAAAAGTATATAACTGATTAGCATAGCTAATTCATCGCATAGTAAAGTCACGTCTCGGTAACGGCCCGACTGATTACTAAAGAAAGTACGTTTCCCTCCATCTTCAACTTATTCGAAAGTGGCAACGCTGTTTAAAGTACTTGACTGCCTATTACGTTAATCTGTCAATATAAACGTACTTTTACATTATACGCTTGCTCTTTTCCCCTTAAGGAGAAATGCGAACGACGTTACATTGAGATTTGTGTTACTTCGCTCTCGAAGTTTGAGGGTGGCTTGTAAAATAAAACACACATTATATTTATGTAAACTTTAACTTTATCCATGATGAGAAAATCAAATTGTGTTTAAATCCAGAGAATTTATGTAGTTTTGAACCTATATTATTAATATATTATAATTTGAAGATAAAAAAGACCACAGATATCCTATAGTTGCAATACATTATTTTCTGGTGTTTTTAGTGTAGAAAAAATGTTCACTAAATTTTCAGCTACTAACCATAACGATACCGAACGAAATCAGTTTGGTTTGCCGTTAATAAATAAAAGCCTAGACTTTAGTACTCGTTTATTAAATAATAAGATAAGTTTTCCTTTGTGATAAGACCTAAATTATATTTGGATATTTATAAGAATCTTAATTATGATCAGTCGTAATTTTTCTCGACGCGGCCTTAGCTTCGCCCACGGTAATTTAACGTCGGTATTATTTTATACAACAAAGAGAACAAAACGACTTCTAGGCCAATACACTAAACTAAATGTGTTATCGTTCGAAACTATTGTTTAGGTTTAATAAAATTCGAAATGATTTTGAAAGCAACATTGCGAAAGATTCAATACAATAAAATCCTGTTGCATCGAAATTCATTTGTAAATTGTTTTAAACAATTTTTGACAGTCCATTGACGTTTCACTTCAGTTGGTTAACTGAATCACGTTTGTTTTCGGTTAATTAATCACTTTTGTTTACAAAATATTGTCAGTGACTATCTTTTGTTTGAATATTTAATGTTGTTTCTTTAACTCTATTTAGCTGGAACTATTAATAGTAGTATAACCAGAAAACCCTAGAAGTTCTTAAAAAATCATATCTGTAAACTAACCATTTACAATAAAATTAAGTTAAAAGAAAATACAGAAATCTAAAACAAAACGATGGAATCTCGCTTTCAAAAACACCTGAATACTTAGACTAAAAATCCCGCCAAATAAAAGGCGAGACATGTTATTTAAAAGCATTTTTAGCAGACATTAGGTACATTTTTTTTTAAACCCCGCTTACTTAATATATGAACAAGAACATCATATTTTTTGTATATAAAGGAAGCACTCTGCTAATTTGCGACTCAGCGTCCTTATTCATGATGTCTAATTAAGTTCTAAAGAACCCACTAATTACACTAAATGTAAATATGTAATTAACTATGTATAGATATCATTTGCTGTTCCTGAGTTAAAAATATTTTTATACAAACATTTTTAGTAAGCTCGTGTGGAGTATAAAATATAAGTGTTGATATTTAATCTACTAAAAAAGAGGATTATGATGAAATAATTACTTTTAAAACTTAATTCGTGGCGAGGTTGTTGGCTTAAGGTTTCAGTAAAAAACTTGATTTGGACGGTGATTGTAGACGATATATCTGAATTAACTCTTTTTAGTAACATATTTTTATAAGCCGCTATTAAGACGAAATTTTTTTAGCTACAAAGACAGCCGCCGAATCAATATGCGAATTTTATTATTTACATTTGTCTTTTGATAATATTATTTAAGTTAATTTAAGAGCTTTTTTAATCTTAATCATTTTTGTAAAACACAAATTGTAGGCACGTGGATAATCATGAATATTATTATTATCATAAAATTTGCGTGAAAGCACATACAAGCTTCATAATTTATAATGTCAAATTAATATAAAAAGTTTAAAAATTTATTTAAATCAAAAAACATTTGTCTAGTACTTATATTATAATGAATTATTTTTATCTACGGGTTAATTAGATTTTGGCTTCTCATAGCCAGTCATCTGACCCATTTAGGGAGTCGGCGGCATATTTAAAGGCTCAAAGACCATTAAGTTAGAGTTTGTTTGTTGAATTTACAAGATAAACCACTTCATTACGTTAGGCATTTGCTATTTCTAGTGACGTCACAAATGTGATGCACTAATGAAGGGATTTGACTTCAAAAGGAAAACGAAAAGCTTTTAAGTAGCGAGTCATCTATCTCAATTTAACACAAATCGGTTTCAAGTGTTTATTAATTGATGCTTAACTAGGAAGAATATGAACTCCAATGTAATCAAAGATTGAGTTATCCAAACTTCTTTAATGATGTTCTGAAGCTCATCGTTACGAGATTTATAGAAGAGTTTTATTCTTATCAATTTAACTAAATCCAGGATAGAATTATCTGATATAAAATGATTGAATGGATGGCTTAGTCAAAGCGATAAATTAATTATTGATTAAGAATGATTAAGAACAGGCATATATTCTCTATAGGTATGTATGTAGGGTGAATAAGCCTCGAAACTACCTCGAATTTTGATCATTATTTTACTTACGACATACTCGATAAATACGTTTTATAGTCTTGGGGCCTACTCCATGAATATAGGAATACCATAAATTAAAACCTATTTTGTGCTCAAAACTTTTCCGTACCTTTCCAAATAATCACTTAAAATTACAAATAATGCACATTTGATTTGTATAGTATAGGTAATAGCGGTGCTTGCGGTTTCACCCGCGTACGTCCCCGTTACCGTGAGTAATTTTTTTCGAGTTTTTCTGCTATTCAGGGTGGAGACGAACCCAACAAATCAAACATCATGAAAATCGGTCCACCCATTCTCGAGTTATAAGTGTTGTAACAAACTCGACTTTGTTTTATAGATTACAAATCCTAAATAGATAGTAAGTGACTTCAGTTCAAAGTGAACTAGAATCCCCTGCACTAGTCATTATTGTAAAGCAACAAACTCATGGAGTTAATACCCCAAAATCCATAGCTAGTCCTACAACTCAGCAGTTTTACTTAACGAACTCCGGTACAAATAATACCTGAGAAATATTTTCAGTCTTATACGAAACCGGTAACATATTACGTACCCTTTGTTCTTTACGGCACTAAAGCACTCGAGCTATTTTCAAGCGCAGTCTAAGATGTTCCAGTAATATTATGACAAAGCATTTTATCATGCAAACCTGGTAGTGTTTCCTTTTTAGATTAAATACATTTCTCTTTATTTTAAAAGCTTTGTAGGTCTGTTTACAACTAGAAATGTAGCTGAAAGATGAAAAGACAAAATAGTAGGAGTCTTTTATTTAATTTCTAGGTACAATATATGTACTTTAAGTTCGGATGTGTACGTATTTAATCTTGTATGACTAGTACATTACACCTTGCTGCTGTAGTCTAACAAACAATCAAATATTTCCTCTTTATAATATTAGTATAGATAACTTCTATTAAAAGCAAAAGCAAAAATCATAAAATGATTCTCATAAAAATACAGACCAATTAACATTATTTTTCATTAAATTATCTTAAAACATATTATTATTTATTGTGCCGTAGCTCAAAATGAAGCAATAAATAATGAATATTAATAGCTGACATTAATTAATACATAGCTTTGGTCAATTAATGTATAACAATGTTAATTCATTCATAAAACGTAAATGATACAACTCGGCAAAAGTGTGTTGTGTTGGTATATTTGTGTGTTGTTACAAAACGTTCTCTCAATATTTATTTTGTTATTATACGTGCATTCAAACCGGTGAGGCAGAGACTCTGAATACTCGTGATTTACCCAATATGTGGAATATTGTGGAGCTGTTTCAACAAAACCTCTAACATTCATTGTTTTAGTGTGAGTTTATATATTGGCGTTTTATTTGTGCCGCATAGGAATAAATGCTAACTAAACTTTTGTTCTTTTATTTAACTTTAATTGGCCCAGTTTTCTTTAAATAACTATTTGGCAGAAGTATTTGTTTTATGTAGGTATACAAAATATGTGACCTGCTCTACATGAATTCAGTATGGTTGTATTTTTCATGTTAATTGACAAATATTTTTTATTTAGAAAAGGTTCCTATTATAACATATTATAATTGCGTTTTGTTAAAAACTATTATTCTTATAACTTCATCAATCAGTCATTAATATGCTCCATCTAACTAAGTATGTTTTTAAAAGCACCACTGTAAGCCACATACGTCTAAAATTCTAAATATAGAAGATCCCGAAATTAATGTAAACATTTTTCCCGTTAATCATAAAAATCTGACATCCACCGTTCATAAATCCCGCCCATCGTTAGCCAGTATTTTGTTCTAAATGTGGTAGCGTACTTAACAAAAGAAATATTTTTCGTCGAGTAGATAAATATAATTTCATTGAGATACTTTTAAGCACGCATTAAAACAAACCCTATCGAGTTGTGATAAGATTGACAATAAGATAATAAAGATTAGACAATAGTGATAAGGAAAAGGAAAGTTTACTCGGTCTATTATTAAGTAGGTATGCCTGGTATACAAAGAATATAATACAGTGTAACACTATCCTAATATAACCAATTAGTGGAGTTATGTGTGGGTTTAGCACAGAGCGAGTATTTTTTGTCTCTTCGTATGGATGCTATTTGAAATACTAGCTGTCCCCCGCGACTTTGTACGCGTGTTTTTGTTTCAACTGTTTTTCATTTTTGCAACATTTTTCATTTATGCTCCGCTCCTATTGGTCGTAGCGTGATGTTATATAGCCGATAGTCTTCCTCAATAAACGGACTATCCAATACAGAAATAATTTTTCAATTCGAACCAGTAGTTCCTGAGATTAGCGCGTTCAAACAAACAAACAAATTCTTTAGCTTTATAATATTATATAAAATCCCCGTTAAAATCCTCGCACCAGAATTGCACGAAAAATTGACTCGGCTATTCGTCCCGAATAATTACTGTCGTAGCAGGAAACACAAACTTTTCGCCGTTCCCGTTTGTCGCACTGTGGCTCGTGCTAATTCACCTGTTCCGAGGTCACTTGCCGCGCTCAACGCTCTCTTGGACGGTACAGATTGTGATATTTTTGCCGATGAATGGAAGAAAATCTTGTCTGTGTGTCTGAAGTACTGTGAGAAGTCAGTGTGATAGTCGTGTCCTTAATTAGTGTAATTGGCCTGCGGCCGTTCTAATTAAATAAATAAATAAATAAATAATATAGTATAGATTAAATACTATAAAATTATAAAAGTAATCTTACTTACAATAAAATTTGCTGATACTATAACCTAATTAATTTTAATACCTGATATAAAAGATATTTGTTCAATAAAAGATAAAAATATTAATTTTGTAAAATATCAAAAAGACTCGAATCCTCAAACCTAATTTATCATCTTATTTTATAATTTCGTTGGTTATAATAAAATAAGGATTCGCTTACGTAAATCTTTATGTATTTGATAGACTTTCCATCAAGAATTTAATACCTATTCAAAAGCGAACTAAAGACCTCTAGATAAAATATTTGTTATTCAAATGAATTAGAAGTAATGAAGATTTTACAGAACGGGGCCAGTCCTTAATCTGTTTGGGAGAGCATTAAATCTCCTTTATCCTTTGACATATAGAAGTCTCGCAATCCTGATTACTGCAATTACTTAGTACCATTATATATGAAGATTCGTCCCTAAATTACGTATACGTGACGAGATTACAACAACTGTGTATCTAAAGTCTTAGTAATTTATTCCCAACTAGAAGTTAATACAACGGCCCAACATAATATTTTAAATTAGTTCTGCTAGACGAAAAAAAAAAAAGTTTATTGCGGACAATACTGAAAGTTATTTCTTATACTGTACTCGCGTTAAATACAGAACGAAATACAACTGCAGAATGCTATTAACTTCAAAGAATTAAAAATGTACAGTCAGTACAGTCGGCGGTTTATGTACCAACACTGATATTATAAGAGGTTGTCCAAATCCACTGAGATCCACTGCAATGCGGCTGCATAATCAGGTCAACCTGGTACATAGGTATGTACAAAATGAATTTAGACCGACATGGCATGGCTTCTTACATAAAAGACAAATAAGATTTAAACCGAACATAAAATTGCTGCATAGAGGAAATAACCGAACTATCCAATTTACTCGGATCAATCTATCTGGAATTCTCTCTAGGTACCTACTTTAGCATTTTTTTAATTTGAGAAATTTTATGAATTAGTTTTGCTCAATTCTTTATTTTTTTTTAAAGATAAGAACGAATGATTAAACATGAACAATTAACTAATCGATTCGAAACGTCTATTCAGTGTTAAAATTATTATACAAAACTGGGCGAGAGAAAGCCACAGCAAGACTGCAAAATGAGTTTTAAATTAACTCTTTCACGCTTAAAAGTCTAACTAAATAAAGAAGAAAGCAATCATTAAAGTAATTAATATTCATAGTGAAGTCTTCCTAGGACTTATTTTCAACAATTTCAACTTGGTAATGCGAGTTGAAAAGTGTTATTTTAAAAAAGATTATCCGCTCAGATCTACCCTTGCTTCCTCGGGCTTTTATTTGCTTATTAAAGCGAACAAATAATCGCGGTTCATGTTTCTTTTATTGAAAGAAGTTAACTTATAACTGCATTTAAAGTTGGCTGATATTTAAATCATTTATTTATTTATTTATTTATTCAGGTTAACCAACAATTGTTTACACATAACTAATAAAAAGTAGCTTATCTAATACATAAAGGCAGGTGTAACAATCACTTATAGGTCAACACCACATTTAATACAAGAAACGGTTCAAATTATAATCAGTAACAATTATAAAATTTCCAATAACAAATAATAGTATACGGAATTTAAATTCAAATACATAATTATATAATTAAAATTGTAAAATTATTTCAAATGAATACAAAAATCATCTTGAAAGACATTTAATTAATAACAATCTTATTTGTAAACAGGTTTGGATGTTCCGGAGTTCGATCTGAAAGATTGCCTTTTTGAAATCAAGTAGTCTCAGGCGATGTTCCTTGTACGTACAAATGATTTCGCATTACCTTGATAATTGCGGTGGACCTTGCTTGCTTGTCTATAAAAACGTCATTAAAATATTTTTAAATCGCGCGCATGTGAACGTTCGTAAGTTTATTGGATGCGATGCACGAGTTTTTATTACGGCCTTGATTGATATTAACTGTCATTAAAGCTAATTTTATCTGTTATGAAGGCATCAAGTTGGGTAGTACGTAGTTAAATTAACATAGCTGTGTGGCTCCTGACTACTGGCGTACGTAACGTCTTACAGCGCAGCGGTGGCATGACACCTAATGTAATAGAGGTGGCTGGCACCTGTTCGCATTGTTTACAAATTAACGCAGATTATCTTGTATAGTTGCTTTTTACATATAAACATTATTTAACGAAAGGTATCGTTGTTGCTTTCGTACAACATCGAAAGCCACAAAATCAAATATTTGGCTGTACTTAAACAACATGTATCATTAAATACGGAAGGGTCTGTCAGTATAATTCTCTAAAACCACAAATCCGATTCCATGAGGTTTTCGTCGTTTATTAGGGAAGGTTCGGTGCTATTAAGGTTTATATATTTAGGGGCGATGAGGTACAAAAGGAACGCCGAATAATTTTAAGTAACCTTTATCCGATCGTGTCATTTATCTTATGATTGTCTTTGTCAACAAAGGTAAACATGATGTCATATTTAATATAACTAAGTACTTTTGTTTTCTGCCGAATAGGGCCACTATAAAACTTTAAAATCATATTTTGCTAGTAATAATAATTTTTAAAGTCAATTTAAATCGAACCAACACAGAGTAGTATTTCATTGTAATATTTATGAGTTTTATAGGTGATTATATGATATAGTAATTAAATAAAATCAATCAGTGAGCGTTTCTGAAACTACTTTGCAATAGGCATACTTTTTAAAAGCTAATTAACTTGTTTCAATAAATTTATTTTGAAATTTAAATTTAATTTACTCTCCACATAAATGTTAAACTCGTTAAAATATCATTTATAAACGTTTTTAAAATCAGACAAAATTTTGTGGGAACACAAAAATTGTTTAGTCTACCAAGTTTTTAGAAATTGTCAGAATTGTTTAGACAGACAAATCCATTTAACCTTTCAACGTGATTGACATTCAATTCTCAGATCTAAATTAACTGATTAACAAAAGCAATCACCAGCTCGGTCTTGAATTAATTTCCAATTTTAATAATGATACAATAAAAGCTTGATTAATTCACCTCTAAAATACAAATAAAACGACTTAGGTATCTTTAACAAAGTAAGATTGTTGGGCTTAGAAATGTTATTGGATCAGTACGAAATAGAATATTATCTTCGAACACATCTAGCAATATCTTACTAAGAACAAGACTCCAAGTATAGAAAATAGACAAAGCGCGCACGTGTTGGTAACAAAAGGCAATAAGCACTAGGGTTGGCATGACCGTACATTTTAATTAATCTTATTTTTATCACCTTTTTCCTGAAGCCGCAATAATTCACTGGAACAATAACTCAAAAACAAAACCTTCCGTGTACAATACAACCCGTGAAAGACAAGACGTTTTGACGTTGTTATTATAGGTGAATAACTTCTCGATGGCGGTCTTAGTTGGGAGCCAGTATGGTGGGCCGTCACCTCATTATACAGGTGAAGTGCGCTGAGGAGGTGGTGAAAGGGAGGCAACTACGTGTCTTCCCTCCCAAAGTAGCGCTTGTCACTATGTGGCACTTGTTGTCTTTTGGCCTGCGGGCGACGGACTTTACCGAAATTGTCTGATCAAACTGCCTTAAACAATTAAATTAATAGATTGAATATACATTTTTTTCAGGTTAGTTTATAGCAAAAAAAAGGTAAAATTAAACTTTGGAAAGAATAAATAATCTATGTGACAACTCACACATGGCCATCTGATCCCTAACTAGGCAGAGCCTGTATTATGGCAACCAGACCAACTGATGAACATACTACATTATATTTGTAAAGACGTACCAATTATAGATAAATGACACCCAGACACAGATCAAATGAATATGATCATCACACAAAGATTTCCGGTTTAGCTGTCAGGGTCAGTAACCACATCACCAACAGGCCAGTAAAATAATTGTTATACCCCGACCCCACCAACTATATTAATTCTATCTATGTTTATAAATAAAGTAGGATAGTATATCCTGGATATAAACAGAAGTTAAAAATAGAATTTCTACGTTTTTGTTCAGTCGATAGACAACCCTACGCACTTGCGGTGCGAATCTTGTTATTTATGTTCACTGGCCACTATTGAGTGTTGTTCCCGTCTGTTTATGCTAATAGCTGGCATTACAATAGACACGTGTAATTATTTATTTTTTATGCAACTGAACACTGTGTTATGGTATTCATAAAGCCAACTAAATGCCTATGAATAAGATTTTACTAAAGGAGTTACATTACGATTTTTTGTAATCTTAGGTGAGAGAAAATAACTTCAAGCACCTATAATTACTTGGCTTTACATAGTATTCACTTGGCTTTTAACACGGAGTACAGACCGTGACCGTAAAGCAGGGACCAAATGAAAATTAAATGTTCTCGAACTAATATAATAAGTCTGAAATCGTATCAATTCAATTATTGACGATAGTTTGATATTTACAATACTTACTTTATATTTCAGCTTAGTAACTCGGTAAAGTAGAAACGTTCGTTAAAATGTATTCAACGTAAACGTTTACTTAAAATTCTCTTTGGAATCTTATCTCAAACCAAAAGTTCCGAAATTTTGTCACTTCATTTGCTTCAAAGAATCGTCCTTAAGATAATATCTCTTTTGGTACATTTATTAAAGTTAAGATTATCTCTTTTAAAGACGTTTAATAACAATTATATACTTGTAATTGTAAGGTAGGTAATTAAAATACTTTTACAAATTGTTTTAAGCTTAATTTTGGAATACATTTAGACAGATTTTCTGGATTACTGCTTGAGAAAGTACAAAATATCTAAACAAGAAATCTTACTTGCTTCTGTCCAATTATTATTTTTACTTCCTACTACGAAGTTTCGTGTTATGCGAACTATAACGTCTTTATGTTTATGTAAATCTAACAATGTATTTACTTTTAAAATAAAATATGCTGCAAGTATATTGCAATACATAAATTTACATTCTAAAGTGAGCATCGTAAGCGATTCTGTAGACATTTTCACCGCACAAATCGTGTTAGGTTGGCGAGCCGTCGCCCCATGCAATAAAACAATCCATTCCTCCAAATGACTAAGAACTTAGCGAAGATAAGCTCCACAACACTTTTATTTCGTTCCCCCAAATACTTGAAGTGTTGGTAAATGTACTGACACGTTTGTAGTTTAAAGAAGTGTTATCGCTCGGGCGGTTCTAGTCACGCGACAGCCATTTCCCTTGTAGTATTCGTACCTCCCCACGAAGCATCCACAAAGTCTTTAAAAACGGTAAAAGTTCCTACCCACGGCTACCATTGTTAGCAGTTTCTTAATTACGGACATCAGATCCTTTTAGCTTGTTTTTGCTGAAAAGTAAAACTAATATCGTCTCAATGTCAAGAAAGTAAATCAGAATATTCTACCAAACTATTCTCAAAGCTCAGGTTTCTCTTGATTCAATAACTTGCGGGTCAACTAGGTCGACCCAAACTTGAACAGATTTTGGATGATCAAAAGCTTCGCTTTCCGAAACAAAGCTTGGTGAAATCAGCCGCAAAGAGCAGTTAAATGTACTCGAGTTTCATGCCTTTAATATTCCGTCTCCCATTCCGTTAGTAGTTTAACCGACAGTGGCCTCGCCGCACAAATAGTTTTGTTACTAAGTCACCGAATGGTAGCCGAGGATTACGCGCCAACTTAAATACCGTACCAAAAATTCGTCCATTTTAGTTTAAATATTATTGGTGAGGATCAATTCAACCCATCGCGTCACCGGTATCGGATAGATTGTCGGAATGTCCCTCGATCTATTTGTTTTGTATTTGTTTGCTGTGTAATCCGAAGCGTGCGGGGAAATTCGTGGAGTCTGCGATTGATGTATGCGATGTTAAAAACTTTGTCTCTGTCAAGTTTCGGTTTTCGATTCCGCTTTGAACGGAGTATTAGAAAAGTTGAAAGAGCTTACTCAGTACATTCACGCGCCAAACAATAAAGCAAGTCTGCTATTTTATTGTTTTGATACTTTAACTTTCTATTTGATATCGGTCGGTGCACTGACTACGTGTATGGCATACACAATGGTTTATGGGGATTCATTTTTGTGCGATAAATATCGCTTGATTATACGGTATGGTGTGGTTGATTAAATATTTTTGTCCAATACCTTTTGATGACATTTATTTTTGTTACACAATGTAAACAAAACGACACTTAATAAAGATCGCGACACTTACTGATAATTTTAACTTTAGGTACACTTACATTATGTCCTCCATCTCTGTCATTTTAGTCTATTAAAGCTTTACAGGTCTCTATACATTTTCCTCAATCCACAGGATTAGTTAGTAGTTCTTTTATTAACGCATGTACTAGGTAATGACCTAAGCCTTTACATTCATGACCTTTTGATTAAAAGATTGCTCTCATGTCGAAGAGTTCCAAGTTGTTCTGTGAATATAGTACGCGTGGAACGTTTCGGATAAATAACTGTTCCACGTAACAAGTTACTTACGTGCCGTAGAGTGGCCGTTAAGCCATCCGCCCTAGTTCTCATACGAATATCAGATGTTACGTCGGTCGTTACTAGCAATCTAAAATTTCCTTTGATAACCTCGGCTCCAACATTGAATGTGTTCTCCTGAAATTGAGCGAGGATCACAAATCTTGCTGTAGCTTACAGGCTATATATAACCAGAGGCTGCTAAATTCATATTAATTCGCAAATTGATATAAATAATTAATTTAAATAATGTCTTGGGACAACTTACACACGGCCATCTGATCCCTAGGCAGAGCCTGTATTAATGGCAACCAGACAACTGATAAACATACAGTTTATAGGTACAATAATGTATTATATAATATGAATTTAGCCGCGCCTGGTTTAACTGTGTTTTTAATCATGTAATTTATTAAGAACGTATGTAGTGTAATAATTTATTAAAAACGTTTAAAAATAATATTTCGTGTCGATTGATATTTTAAACAATAGCCGTTGTAAATAATTATTTGAGATAATCTTTATTCCGCCTTGAGATTTTTTTCAATGTAAAAATTTTATACATAGAACCAAAATATGCTCAAGAAAATATCGAGGGATTAAATTATGAAGAACGGTGCATATAAAATTCATGCTGGCCCACTTGTGCATAATGAGAAGTTAACTGGAAAACTTAATAGTACCCTCGACACGTTTTATTCATGACTATAAAGCCTTTTAACTTTAATTCACAAGGTTTCCAAGGAAATTTACGAGGTGTCATTGGGAAAGTTAAGTCGTTGATCAAACTTGTGCCGCTCTGTTTCGAGATTATCTCACTAGATATTAATCAGCAACCGCTTAATTTGCGTAAGTAAATACGGAGTGTATTGTTGGACGCATGAACTACCTACTAAACTTAGATAATGATAAATTAACCCTTTCTCTAAGCTCTACAAACGTTGCCTTGAATACCTAGACCGTATTTCGTTTAGTCATTCGGAAAAGCACTAAACAGTGGTCTCAGTTATTAACACTATGATTAATGTTAAACCAACTCAATCTTATTAAAAGCACATTTCATTAATTTGTCTAGCACGGCCGAGCACCAATCACATTTACTGCTTACCATCTAATATCTAAGCGTAAGTACGATTTAAATCGTCCTAAAATCACCTTAGTAACCCATAGTAAACTAATCTTCTAAAGCTGGTGTAGTAAACCACCGGCAAATCTCTCGTTTGTCACTTCGGGACCGCTGGCTAGACTCGTTACTCCGAGTAAATTTATCGCCACTTTATACAGCGCTGAGTCAGTTCCAGTCAATTCATGCGCTCTGTTGAGATCGATTAGCTGACGACGACCACGTTTTATTGTTTAGAAAACGGTACAAGCGTCCAATGGCACACACGTCGTTAATATCATTCTCTCCCGCCACGTTGAAATGTCAACCGAGCATAATAAATGTCTCAATAACTCAACACGCTGACAGATCGCTCGGCTATCATTAAGGCATAAGTAAATTATTTCGTTCGTTAAACAGTCGACAAATAGTCGAGTTTCCTCCTCGGCGTATTCCGGCGAGTGTCCCCGGAGTCCCAATCAAAAGTCTGCAACTGTAAGGGGACTTTACATTACGAATGAGCGTGTTACGCCGCGAATTGCGTCTGCCGAGCGGAGATTCTAACTTGTTATTAATTAACTGTCACGGTAACGGTGCGGGAGAAACTGTCTACGTGGGAACATCAGCACATGACGAAAGCTCTGCTCTTGTAATAAAATGCTGAGTGATTCACCACAAATTAGACCAGATATTATTGTCATCAAAATAACCAAGAAAGTTATGACGCAATTAAGAAAAGCTATGTTATTCTCGAACTTACATTTCTTGCGGCATAAACTTAGATATTTACCGCGTTTCAATCATCGTAATAAGCACTTGGCACGCGCATCTCTATACAGGCACCATAAATCAAGAAATAAAAACGTTAATGATACTCTCATTCGCATATACAAGCTGGAGTATAAACATTAAGCACAGTTGGATACTTTACACAATATTATACCTACATGGTTGTTTGTCCCTGAATGTCCTAAAAGTTTTTTCATTTGTTTTTCTGTCAGAACGCCGCTGCACTTTTGATAATTGCTGTGTTTTATGGCTACTTCAACGGCCACACAAAAACGCTCGCCCGTACTGCCATGACGACATAAGAGGGTAAAATTCCAACAAAACGAAACAAAAAAAAAAGATAAACATATGATGATTGTTTGGGACGAGCCTACGGTGCGTTGATGTGTATCAACATTGTTTTCCGAATTTTTACGTTACATTTGCTTTATTATTATGTGTACCTAATTGTATGTAATAACTCGGAAAGTCACAAGCAAATGTTGTTTATTTGGAACAAGACAGGCAAGCGTAGATAACAGAAAAACAACCTCGTTTATTCCAATTAGTTTCAATAACATTTAAAAGGAGCCAAAATATGAGATACATAATTTCGTTAGAATTTAATCCAAAACACGTGTTTGTACTTATGATACCACAATAAAATGGCTTTCATTTTTAATATTGTACCTGAAGTGGAAGAAAAAACACTTTTTAATTATTTGTTTGTATATTATTTCGCTTTTGTTTATCATTTCATTGCTGCACCTGATTAATCTTCCTATTCTTTAGTTCTTACATATTTACCTTTTTTAGGTTTTACTTTTTCCAGTTTCTTACTCAAGCCTACAGAGTTTGCAGTTGCCTAGCAAAGCTGTTAAAATATCTAAAAAAGTCTTCATTAAAAAGCTTTGTTATCAGTAACTAAGTTCAAATATTCAAAACGCAATATAAGGTAAATAATAAGTTTAGAAAACAATAAAAAATCATTATGGGCATTAGTGCTGATTCATTTGTACACAAATTAAATCCATATTAATGCATTGCTATCTTTTACTTAATACAGCGTAAGAAAATGATGGCAATAGATAAGAACTAACTTTGAAATGTCAAACTATATGTTTTCACCCTGAACATCACTGTGTTTTAAGTGCACACGTTTCTGCGTGTCGACAATTTTTTATGAGAATTTTATTTGTAACTTCATTTCACAGCTCTAGTTTTGGTCTGTCCTTTTCTAATTATGTGCGAGTGAAAAAGTAATCGATAGCCTAAAATAAATTTAGTGCATGTTTAACGGGATCCGGCCAGCATTGCTGGTAACAAGACTGCTAAATAAACTACTAGAACTATTTGAAGTTATTCATAAATTTTGCAAAACGCTTCCAAACGCTTTGGTTACTTAACTTATGCATGTGTTGGCGGTAGTTCTAAATTAACTTCACCCTCTATTCAACCCAATTACCGTTTGACTTTTACCGAACGCGGGGAACTGGCAAACTATTTATTTAACTGACCATTCAATCGTTCGACCGCTCAAATTATAACTGCAGGTTAATATTTTATTTAATTTACTGCTAGAGTTGGTTTTGAACGTAACTAACTTAGCACTTGTTAATAGCGGCAGTTCAATTTAGTTTAAAATTGGTTGTTTTATTTAAGTAGGTCTATCGACCTTAAATGTTTCAAGTAACTTAATAGAAAGTATTATTTGTTTAAATAAAATACAACAATACGCAATGTTACTGTCTTTTTATGGGTTAGACAATTTTAAAACTTTGAATTTTGCTACCTTTACCTTTTCTTCTGGGCCCTTACGCTTGAATTAATTTGAATTCCAATACAATGCCAATGTAAAATTGATATTAGTATAGCGGATACGTAAATAAGTTTTCGTAAAAAAAAACTGTCAATGGAAAAAACTAACTGGAATCTGAACATTGACAGTCTTTTGTTTGTGTACCTGCTAAATGACTGTTCACTGGTAGAGATTGCCTTTTGGCATTAAGTCCGCCTATGTACACTGTGCATAAAGTATTAAATAAATAAATAAATGAATAACAATTCGAAAATAATTTGCGTTGGCATTCTATCTCCTTCTTATCCCAGTCTACCATATGTAGGATCTGTTCTTGATTATATAGATTGGTTAATAAATTATTTTGCATTCAAAAGTTTTTTTACAGATCCGCTTTTCTACTACTAATACTTAGGTAAACAATACATTATTAAACACCGCTCTGTTATCTTGTTTTCGTAGTGACCTACGCAAATTATTTTTGGTCTGTCGTTTTGATTTAATTTGTAAGTTTTCTATAAACATATACTTATGACTTGGATTAAGGATGAAGTAATATGTATAGCTATTTTTATGGCGTTTGCGGAGTTTGTAGCTGCTTCTTTTTCCTTAACAATGCGTTGTCATAATTACTGCATGCAAAGGGTATAATGGTAACACCGGCTACAAATCAAATTAAACAGACAGTTAACATATCATTACTAAATGTCAAATCATTTAAAATTTTAATTTTATAGGTATACCATTGCATGGAATATTGTAAATTATATCTGACATTTCAAAGTCTCGTAACTCAACATAATTATTAATTACAAGACGCCTTGTCTTGTAATCGTTTTTATCGTAACCAATTATTGGCTTTAAAATAAAAGACGGGACATTTATTTTAAGTAATTCGTCACCTTTTCACTTTCCTGTAATTAGACCTTATAAATCAATTTTAAAAAAGGGAGTTCAGGCTGCATTTTTGATCTTGATTACGACCGAGTTAAAAATCCTTGGAATTTATCATTTTAGCAGAGCAACCCAATCCTATAATTAATAAAGTTCGATAACAGATCAGTTGGCTTATTTATTGGCTATCTCCAAGTTGACAACTCAAGCAACGTCGGCTAACGTAGGTGACCAATTAGGAGGTTGTAGATATAGTTGGTCACTGACGTTACTATTATTTTTGTAACCAAACCTATCGAGCAGGGCTCATTACAGTATCAAAATGAAGTTTTTTTTTTAAATGGTTTACAAATATAAATATGTACAATCTGTACGTTTAATGTAATTTGGAATGCGAAATGTTAAAATATTAGCAGCTTATATATATTATTATTATTAAATATTATGTTCCATTCAGTGATTACCGTTTGAATTGCCAACCACTACAGCCAATAAGCCAAAAAAAAACGGATTTTGCAGCCATTAACAAAATTATAAGCAAAAAAAAATATGGCAATTTGACACGACTTGTCAAATTAAAAATAAGAACGAGATTTTACTATTATTTGTTTCGTAATCGCGGGAAAGATATGTTCTATTCATAGGAACGTACACTAAATATTAATCCGGTGTTGATACGTCGTGACTCGTGAGTGTTGTGACCAAACTGATGTGTCGATAGGTACCGGTATTTTTAGTGAAGCCACGCGGTGTTCCCGACTCCTAACACATGCTATCGCCCTATTTGTAGATAAAAATAATCTTCTGTCTACGTAAAGAAAGTTTTTTGATACATGTTAACTTTTGACAGTTTTGGGTTATATTTAATTGATTCACTTAGTTTTTTTTTTTCATATGTAGGTAAGTGTTGTGTCATACAAACTAGGTACCTATGCCGTAAACAAATATTTTAATATATTTCAACCCCAAAGAGTATGGACTACTCTGTCCGTCCGTCTGTCTGTTAGCAGTCTGTAAACACCCGTAATTTTCACGGAGTGTACCATAGGTACTTCTGTTGCCGCTATAACAACAAATAATAAAAAAAAACGTATCTAATAAAAAAAACATAAGAAAAAAAAGAAAGTAACATTATATTAACTTACCAAGTGCGAGTCAGACTCGCGCTTGAAGAGTTCATAAACCTTGTTATTGTATTTTCGCCAACAAACTGTTTTACAGTTTGGCGAATTTTTAATTAATTTTGTAAAATGTTGTGTGTGGATAAATAAAAATAAAAAAAAATAATAAAACAAATTGTAAGATGGAACGCAACCCTTCAAGCGCGTGTCCGACTTGCAATTGTAAGGTTTATTAATTTTTACTTTTTCTTAGCATATTACTTAACAAGTGTTTTGACGTATTCTTTTAAAAATACCTTATTCCTGTTTTATACACGTGCTACATTGCTATACCTACCTAATTATAATTAACTACATAAGCAGAATAGATTCAGATAACTTAATTTGCACAAACGTAACAACTACCTACTTAGTAGTTTTACGATACACGTCATTTAACAGTAAAATAACGTGTTTTAAAGTTTTGAGGTTAAGTAGTCTGCAGATATAGATTGTCCTTTCGGTTGCACTGTGCACACTGATAACGAAGATATTTTTAATGTCAACAACGCATTTTTTGCTAATCTCAACATAATATTGCGCTTATCGAGTATTAAATTATTAAAATTAATTTCAGTGTTTCGTTACTATAGCAACAGAGAAAGTTCTAATACCTTCGCCAAATGATAAAGATAGTTTTGTATCTTTTGATCTACTTTAATTAAGTACCTATTTAATAAAATATGACCATTCCTTACTTTACCTTACTTCTGCTTAATAAATACCTAAATCGTACAAATATACTTAATGTTTTGTTATAATATAAATCAGATCCCATATTTTTTTAATGAATACTCCAGGGACAAGCACAGGTATGTCTACTTAAAACAACATTTAAAAAGATAACTAAGGAACGAGGCAATAGAAAAGTTTTGACAGAGAAACAACGTGTAAGACCAAGCTAATTAAACAGAACTTTCGTCTAATTAGGGTCGTAGACAATTAAATGCTTAACAAAACCGAAGAGTGGTAGTAAATGTCTTATTTCGTTTCTAATATTCCAGACATCTTGTAATGCACTTTTTAATTCCGTCGACACCTTATTGTTTCTTTGTAATTGCCTTTTTTAATATACCAAAGACCTTGTCTTTTTAAACCTGTAGAGACTGTAGGTAATATTGAATGTAAGAATTTATTATTAAAATATATTTTAATAATATTTGCAATCATTATTTCATGTATAAAAACGTGTTAATAAAATCAAAGATCTTCCTACAAAATAAATATCTCGAAATCGAATCATCTTATTGCGTTTAAATTCCTCAGAGATTTCACCGTATAATTCAGGTATTGTTCATTATTAAGTGGAGATGAGAACATTTGTCACTATAAATTAATAGACAATCTGCGGATTATAATCGGACGGCAATTCGTCATCATAATCTGTGTCTCACACTCGCAGTGTGTCTGTATGCCGCCGCGACGTGAGAATTACCGCGTTGTTGACATAGACATATCAATGCCATTTGATTTAGTGGGACGTAGTTTTTTGTAGGTGAAATAAACGTTTATGGGTGTATGGTTTAAGTATAACTATGTTGTATTTAAGTATATATATTAATTTAGTATTATTTTTTTAACGTTTTGATTATTAATACTATGGCACTATGATTATTAATAATTAGCGAACTCAATTAAAAATATAAATCAAGTTATAACAGTTAAAAACAATCATCGAATATATAATTGGGTATTCATCTGCACAAAACTCTTTATTGCATAATAAACATACATATTATACGACTCAGATGCGTAAAAAAATATTACATTAATCAGAATTCACATGAAAGCGCGGGAGGTCCCGTCAAAACCACAATTTCGTGTGTCAGATAATTATAATGCACAGTAATCATGATTTAAATGTGTTATTATACCCATTAAAACATTCTTGCGCCTTTAAAAATGTAATTTAGGAACCTTTTTGAGCTTTCTCTGTTTACACACACATCTGTACGCAAAGTATTAATTATGCAATGTTTTATCGTCATTGTTTTTACGTTCAACCTCTATGCAAAGAATAGATGGATACTTTCACGTACTTACTTAAGTACTTTATTCAATAAAGTCATTTAACTTTTTACTGTTATTAAATTGTAAAGGCTTTAAGCATAGCTTTAACACTAATTGTTTATTTGTTCAAGCCATTAAGACTCGCGTATTTATTATGTGTTTAAGATTGAAAGAAATACTGACAAATGAAAGCCAAAAAAATCATGACCTCCTTCCAACCACTTAAGACGGCGCTTATAAACGAAACGAATGGCGTGAATGAACAAAAGCAAAACGAAAAAAAAAATACAAACACGTGACTAACTGACAGGTCCACAGAGTAAAACAATAAAATACAGAGAGTACATGCAAACGAACCATCGTCTGAACGTTACAACCTTGTGAACGTCCTCCTTTACATTTTTAGAAGGCCATCGCTTGTTTTAAACTTGCATCACCTCTGAAAGGCTTGTTCTCTTGGCAAAATATTATGCATCATTGACTCCATGACGTCACACGAAACATTGTATAATAATATGACTATATTGTCTCGTCAAGACGTTCGTTCTACTACGCAGTTTATGTCATACAAAACTGCTTTAAATTGTAATGTGGTATTTCGTATTCTGAAATACTCTGAAGTTTTTAGTGACGTCACCATCTTTACACAAAAGCCATAATATATTGTAATGGATCGTTAAATAACAAAGTAAAACTTGCACATAATACAGAAACATTTTAAACATCCGTCTTATTAAGGTTTTGGCGATTAAATTCAAATTATGTACTTTAAAATTGAGTTAAGAGTAAACTGTAAAGTGCTCTTAAAAGCCTAATATAATGAATTCGTGTACCTATATAATAATTTTATGATTTGATTATTTATTGTCCTTCCTCAAGTAAACAGAATTAATTTGTTTAATAATTAATTAATGTGATAGAGTTCAGACCCATTTAAATAAATGTTCGAAAGATAAACCATTTCTAAATACTTGTGATTTCTTTTCATTGCCTACTCTTTTTTAAATTCACGTGTAGTTAATAGATTTTAGATCCTGTCATCTACTCTTCCCTGCCCATTTAATTGTTTTGCAATAAGTTTAATAAGTTAAAATCAGAGATGTTTGGGTCTATTAAAATAAAAAAAACACCTAAAATACACCTAGAACGTACAACATAAAATTGTAAACAGCTTGCTTGTTGATTCAGTGAGGTCAGATTCCTAATGGCGACCCTGATCGGTGGTCCACACCCAATTTGTTGGAGGCCCTATTAGAGGCCAGTAATGTATGGTTTAATGTGTATCAACCCATATTTCTTACAAACAAAGATTTATAGCAACAAATTTTTATCACAAGTCGTTAACAAATACTGTCATTTTATTTTCGTTGTAGTAGTTTGAGTATATATTTGTCTAATTTAGAAGAAGGATTGTGTATTTAAATATTTACTTCATACATGAGTATAACAGCATAAAACCACTGTTATATGAATTGTAATCTATATTTAACTTTTTCATCATTATCATATCAGCCTATAGCCGTCTACTGCTGAACGTAGGTCTCTCCCAAAGATCGCCAACAATTCCTGTCTTAGGCAGCCCACATCCATGCGCCGCCAGCCACCTTCTTCAAATCGTCGTTCCTTCGTGCAGGACGTCCTTAACTGCGTTTGCCTAAACTATTTAACTTACTACATTATTATTTTACGATTAAAGGCGCAAAATAGACGTAAGCTGTCTCTATATTTTCTTATTACTTTTTTTTTTATAAGTAATCAAGTACCTACAGAAAACTACACAGTTCTAAATTAGTTCCAGGTAATACAAACAAATTCATTGGCTTTAAAAAAAAACAAAAATAAACAAGTGTTTAGCAAAACTTTAAAATACACGGTAAAACCATGTCCATACAGGAGCGAAGTAGGTTTTTAAAATATTTACGCAAATTTTTCCTGTAATAAAGTAACATTTTCCTTTTATCATTTCGCGATTTATTTAAATTTAATTCCTATTTTGCCAGCCTTATTCCAGCATACTTGTTCGCGTGGCGGTATTAAAACGATTTAACGAAGTGTTAACGGACGGTCACACCCGCAATCACGACAATTGACAGATTTGAAGTTATCACGGACGTTTTATAATACTCGTGTTATTAATTTATAATAATGGTTTTTATTTACTGACATAAATATTAACCGTTCATAAGAATGTTTAGTTATTAAATATGTGCTATAAAAGCTCTATTAACTACAGTATATTTTTAAAAGAATCATATTTTTTTGTTATTCCTGATTCGCATTAAAACATAAAAGTACACATGACATAGAAAAACAAAAAGTAATATGGTACGTAGGTACCTACGTATTAAGGATGTTTTCTCAATAATATCCATACATATCAGCGGATTAGGATAAATCTCTTTATCGATACTTAATGTTCCTAGAAAACTACAAACTTCTTAGAAAATATACAAAAGAACAATGCTCGATACCTTAAAGTCTAACTCGATAGGTACCATAAAAAAATATAATTTATTTGTCTTTTATCGACTTACAAAAACTTTAATTTTCAATAATCCCTTGCTTTAACCTCAAAGTTGTTCTTAGCTTGACATAGGAAAGTTAGTTACTGGTTTCCATATAACAGATTAGGTAGGTTTAGTCTCTCAGCTTGGGGTTCCATGCGGCTTCGTAGTCGCTGCGTAGATCATCTCTGCGGTTAGCACATCTTAGCAGGATGCAAAATTATGGTATATATGGTAACTTATGAAGTTGTAATACTTGTGAAGAAGAGTTGATATTGTATAAAATATTGTGTACGTTTGCAAAATATTGCCGAATCTATATTATGTGTACTGGAAACTAAATACTACAAATCTGATTCTTTAAACAGTACAACAATGTTTGTTACATAAATGCCGCGTTTAATTTACTACAATCAAGTAGTGTTTGAAGTTCAAGATTGGGCAGTAATCCAAGCCAACATCAATTGAATGGCACCGGTTTTGTGCGTACTCTGTTTGCAATATGATAGTTTGTCAAACTGCTGTAAAAGACCAGTGTCGGCATCATTGCCCGACCCCGCACAACTTTGAATTTGTTTTCAACTAAGTTGACTTTGATCGTTCTCAGGATTACACGAAAGTACGATATACAAAGGAGAAGTTTTCCGTTGCCTTTGTGGCTGAATGAGATAAGAAAAACCGCTACTGTGATACTGAGACTTCAGTGCGAAGTGCTGTTTATCAAGTTTTAAATTATGAAAGAGTTAGTTATCTGCAAGATGTCTTTCTGACAAACTTTGGTTTATCTAGCGAACTGTAATCCGCTACCGTTTATAACTCAGTCAAAGTTTTGCTTAATAATTAATGATCTTTGAACGAGTGCTGTATACTATCTAATAAATGCTTTCAATGTCAAATCTTGTTTGCATACCGAACAGACTGCAAACTTGACAAAACTATTTAACACATCTCACATTCTCGCTTGCTATTCTTTATTCACACTTTATAATATTAGTACCTATGATTGAAATAGTTGTAGCTTTAGGGCATTTGAATAAATTAAATAATTGCTGAATCAAACAAAAGTTTTATCGAAGTTTTTATTAAGTTCATTTTGAGCTAAAATTCTACACGTCTTTAATCCTGTACAGGTATTTCACGCTAGTTAGATAGGTATGCGAAGCGCAGGAGTTCGTTGTAATTTTGAATACATGGATTTACGTTCAGTTAATATGAATATAAGTCCATGCATTACAAATTAAAGATTAAATTCTTACTTTACTATAAATGGCAGTTTGTTTTAGTAAAATTCAATGTTACAAAACTCCGAATTACTAAATTAGGACTAGGAGTCGTCTTTTTAAGGTACTCAGTTGAGAAGGTACTTACCTACTTAACTGAGTACCTTTGTATTTTAATAATAATATCTATACTTTAACAAGTTCTTCAATGTTACCTCCTTCAAAGCCATAATATTGTCCCCTAAGTTTGCAACTCACATTTTTTGTGCTTCCCTGAGGATCTATCGTAGGTGGTCGGTACATAATTCAAACTAGTGTTCGCTATGTGATTAATGTGTCCGGCAATATGACACCTGTGACTCCTTATAAGGAAACTATTGACGCTATAGAAGGCGACGACATCCGAGTACTCACAGTAGTCTCATTGTTATAACCATTATATAGAAATACCTAATCATTCACTCATGAACAATTAAACGTAATGTAACTTAACTTTAAGACGTTTTTATTTTTATTTATTTTTTCAACCTACGACCCCGTACTAATTAATTTAGTCCTTGTGTCGCGGGGCTTTTACAAACATTCAATTCACATGTAAAGAACACCCAGACTTGGAACAAGAATTTGTGGATCACACAGAAGCTTGTCCCATGCGGGGATCGAACCCGCAGCACGTCGCGCGCATTGGTAATTAGCGTGGTATACCATTGCTATACCATTCGACTATTCGTGCAGTCCAACATAAGTCTATCTGTTTCTGCTTTATACCTTAAACTGACAGTTCGTATGAGACTTAGCGGTGAACTTAAAAATGAGTTGCGATTGATTACCTATTCGGTCATGACTCATGAGTAAGATGGTACCTATAAACCGTTTTCAAACCCGCCTATGTATTAAAGCCGATACTGGGCGAATTTTTGTTCGATTTTAACGATGTTGAATAACTGTTTTTTGTGTTTTTTTAGCGTGCGAGCTGGTTGGTCTCGTTATTGTTTTTAATGCCTACATAGTAAATCAATGCATTAGCATTTTGTGAAGAGTTGGCCATTAAATTACGGTAGCGAAAAGGGCGGAGATAAGTTATGGGTTGATGATAACTTTAGTTGTTAACCTAATATGAATAATGTTATGATTGTCTCAATAATACTAAAATAAGCATAATCAATTAAAAATACACCCAAAATAAAGCTTAATAGTTCTTACAGCACGTTTAATTCCCTTATATTAACTACCAGTCAGATTATGAATATTCTTTTTTTATTTCCTATCTCCATTTTTGAGGTAGGTTATCAAAAATTTGATTACGATCTATAATATCCGAATTTATTCGGGTAAATGAAAATGCGAAGCACAGTCCATTTATTTATAAAGTCATAATTATTTATTTCCAAAATTAATAAAGCTACGATAAAGTGTAGGTAAAGTATTACAGAACAAAGCTTGCTTGCTTACGCTGTCCTCGACATTTAATTACACAATTAAATAAAATTAATAAGTTTATGGCTTCTTTGTCACTACAATTATACGATAATTAACTACTTTAGTCGTAACTTGAATGAATAATTTAATATATAAGGTCTGTAATTTGTAAAAGCATTAAACCAAACAGCCTTTTAAAGAAGCTTTTTGTTTAGTTAGCTTTACAAAAGTTTTTTTTAGGGATCTATACCTCAAGAAGAAAAACGAGCCCATAAAGAATCATTTTGTTGTCTTTCGGACATGAATTTCTTTTCAGGAACGCGTGGTGCTATCGTATTGAAATTAATAAGTTTCCAATATGATGTAATAAAAGTTTTGTAACGATTAAAAACTTATTTGATAGTATCATACACTCATACATCGATTTATGAGATAATATTTTTTCAACCGCAGTTAGGTTTGATTTAGGAGTTAACTTTATACGGAGGAGAAGAAGGAGGACATTTTACTAACGTTAACTTTGTACGGAACCTTCGGTGCGCGATTCCAGACTCGCACTACATAATCTTATGTTTTTTTGTTAATGTTAAATGTGTCGTATTGTAAAAAGAAATATAGGTACCTATGTATAATTTGGGTAAATGGTTAATTTGGGGCGTAAATAATCGAAATTAATATACGAAACAAATAAATCATAACAGATTCGATTACTCAATAAACTAATCGAATATCGGTAGAAATAAATCTACTGTTAAACTGTACCGTAACCACAAGTTGGCAGACATCGACCGATATTAGTTGAAACTAATGTTTTATTAGGGGAGCCTCGGGGGAGATCCTAACTAAACATCTGCTATACGATCGTGATACCAACCATTGTTCGTTTTTATTATCTGTTTGTTAAATGGTCTGTGACATTAATATTATATTTTTCTATTTATTACGCTTTGCACATTACTTAAGCTACTTCTTCAGTGTTTTAACAGCTCAGTGAGTTATTATGAACAACTAGCGACATGCGCCGGCGTGTCACCGTTAAGTTTCTAACATTACAAATCGTTGAATTTCTCGACTTTTCTGTACTATTATGTGCATGTACTATACATATCAACCTTCCTCTTATCTATTTCTGAAAACTGCATTAAAATCCGTTGTGTAGTTTTAAAGATATACCTAAGCGTACTGACAGTTTTATACTATGTAAAGATTACTGTTCTAAAAGTTTGATTGAGTAAAAGAGAGAGCGAGACTTGGCGGGCTTAAGCTGTCTATAACTTTATTGAATCGATTTTTTTTAAATAATCTCTTTAAGATGTCTTAATACGACCGACTATGATAGGACGGTAAATGTTAATTTGCTGTGTCTTTGTGTAATTTTAACAATGTTTTATATGTCATATTGATGTTAATATGTCATAAAAAATAGTGTATTAAATATACGAAACTTTTAAAACCGTAAAGTAATCCCTGTCGCCTCTGATTATAGATTTTCAGAGCTTTAGGGTGAGTTACAATGACGCGGAGTTGCGCGGAGTCGTTATGTGGACTGACATAATTCAAAAAGAAAATATTTTAGTCTAGCTACATGGTCACAATTCACATTTTTTTTTTCAACTTTTATTTTGAGCATTGTTTTTCCCGGAAAGTAAATATTTCGTAAAGATTATAAATTAATATTATTATTTTAAAACAATAATAGGAATTTTATGTCACAATTTGTATGCTGGCGAGTCTGTAAGTGGGCATTGTCCTTTATGATATGGATACAGAGGCAGGTAACTTAAATATCAAAGTTAAGTTGTGTTAAATTAATAATTTAAATAGATTACAGCCCGTAGTTATTAAATTCCTACCTGATACTGTAATTACGGCTCTATAAACCTTACATTCAACAAAAGCGGTTACGCAACACGTATGAACTCACTTGAATTAATTCTCACACAAAAACGGTTGTGTTGACTAAAACCATCGCTACGTACATGTATTGTGGGGATAACACGAGCCAATATTGTTGGAGCGGTTGTACAAGAGTAATTAACTGTATAGTTCGCAGAGGCAGAACATGCCCGCCCCCCGATTACGTATCTTGCGACCGCGACTAATTGCGCAAACTTTGATACGTTGATAGATAACAATTTGACGCTTATCAGTCGACTTGAGTTCATTCAAACCTATATATTGTTATGATTTTATTTATATATACCAGTAAATATTTTTATACGTTTCTTTACTGACTTATTATCTTTTTGTTGAAATAAAAATAAATGATATTAAAGTTAAATAAAGTAGAATATTTTAATTTATTGTTGACACCTAGTTGTACTCTTATTTGAAATGGTAGATAGGTGTCTACTCAATGCAACATTAGTATTATACTTCAATATATTACGCAAACCATAAGAGAACAAGACTTGAAACAAGTGAATATGAATACCAACGAAACATTTTGGCAATAGCAACTGCGATTGCAGTCGCACGGCTGAATAAGTGGACACGTAATAGTCCGGCCGAGAGCCAGTCAATTCGTGGCTATACTATATACCTACATAACTGTAGCGAAATGGGTTACTAGGTGAATCTCGTCTCTTTGTTTCGACATGTAAACGAGGACGATGACGTTACTGTACAGGTGCAAATATGCGTGTATGATCTGAGGCGGGATGAGATTAACTGGACTGTGAGATGCTTGGGCACATAATATTATGTCTGTTACGGCCCAAATTAATGGCCTATTTCTGCATATCTATGGTCTTAGCTAAGTTACCTATTAGAGCTGCAATTCTGACACCAATATCTCTATACAAAATAATTCAAATGCCTATTTTTTCGAGAAAACCAATTTATTACATTACCTATTACATATACATTTTAGTAGACGCTTTTTGGAAATGAAAATGTCCTTATTACGAGATTATGTGGTTTTATATCTAGGTATTTCATGTTGATTCATGTTTTTTTTGTAAACTAATAAAATGACGCTCGATGATCCGTTTATATCAGAGTTAAAATATTCGGAGCATTCCACAAGAACATTTTTGTTATGGACATATTTAAGTTTAATAACATTTCAACATTATACAAAATATTTTAAGCCTCTGTAATAAAAATAGATCTAATAGTTATACAGGCAAAACAATTCGAAATATTCCATAATCATCAATAGCTCTACTTAGAAGTTAATAGGAATACATCAGTCTTTGACATTTATACCATTATAAAGACATTACGTATTGACGAAGTCAGCCGTAAATTACATACATTTACCGACTTTCATTGACTGCCTTTAAATTCTGTGTTATTGCATGAACTAAATAGGCTCAATCGTCGATAAGCACAAGTTTCTAAGTTTAATTTAGATAAACGCTTTCAAATACATTATCCTTTAAAACTTGATGTGATAGATAGAGTCGATGACCTTTACAAGGGTATATTTGTCTTAAAAAGTTCGATATTTATTTACCGCATTTCGATTTAGATTTCGAGAATAATTCTCCCGAAACAAATTGTCGCTCATTCTGTATTGCTATACCGACCTTCTCTAGTTCGTAAACATTCCATCACATGACCGTTGTCCTTCAATATTCAAATCGAATTCATCGAACAAATCGAATCGAATTTCGAAAAAAAAAACGATTATTGTTATACAACCCTTTAAACGCGATGTATTTTTTTTCTGCTTTTTAAATAGGTAATGTAGAGGCGCGCTGGCCATAAACAAACAATAAATAAATGGAATTATTGATCAATGTTCGTAACACAAACAGGATAGCGTGAGCTATGGAAAGTAGATGCATGTTATGCAAAGTCGTGGGTTGTAAGTGTAACACACAATATCATTTACGTCTATTACGTTCACCCTTAACATCTTCATTTTCATTCTAGCTTCAGTAGTTGGTTCTAGACAGTTTACTTTTAAACAAATGAGTCGAGTGCCTGCGCTGAGATTGTGAATATTTGTGAACTCTTAAGTCTTTAGTCGTGTTTTAATACTAGAGGACTTTTTGAGGTAAATAAAAGACTAAAGTAAGTACATTGTTATTATTTATTTATTTATTATAAAACAAAATTAATTGGAACTTAGTAATTAAAAGTATTTGCAAATTACACAATATCGTTCGTTTATCGCTATGAAAACCATATTTATGTCGATTTTCCATAAAATATAATATTATATCAAACAGGAAATTTTTTAGTAGACTTTACAATGACAATAAAAAGAGTATAAACGTGAAATAAGATACATTCAATGCTTGGTAGTCTGTCGAGTGTCTGTTACAAATAATGTAATATATGATTTTTACGAGTGCTTTCACGGTGGTCTTGGATGTAGCGACCACACGCTACTTATCGACTAATCGTACCGTACGTTACGCGCAGACGATGAATTTGCCTTAAAACGTTGAGTAGAATAGTGTAAGTCGAAACCGGTATACGTGTATCCTAAGTTATTGAGCTTTAAGGCCGTGGTTGTGCGTAAGTAGTAATCAGTCTGTAGAGCGAATCAAAGCGACGACATGCACCTAGTAAGCCGCTTACTTTACTTTTTTGTCACGTTTGATGTACGATGAAAACTCCCGTTCTGACTACAGTAAAGCTTAAAGTAATATGCGAAAATGTTACAGAATTCTCTCGTCGAAAACGATTTTCAAATAGGTTATGGTACTTACTTTTAAACGTTTTAGATACAAAGCCAGTGGTTTCCGGACCCGAAAATGATGCTTCATCCCTTTTACGAAACATCTTTACACATACGCATAATATAGCATTAACATCCCCTCAACCGACCCTTTTTGTTTGTTCACAAATTGAAGATTATTCAACGCAAATTCACTTTACAACCCTACTTGATATCTAATAAACATGGCATTCATAAAACAACCACACGACAAACGGGACCAAACGAGAGATTAGCTTTTCATTATCACAACAATTGTGGAAACATTAATAAAGCGAGTGCTACTGAAACCACAGCACTAACAATCCTATTGTTAGAGATTTCAATTTCAGTTACTGCTATCAATATAACTAAATTATTTTATAGTTAATTATTATTAGCACGATTTTATTACGTACTTAATTGATCAATGTAGCCACTAATTAGATTTAGCCGAATGAAACGGGACAATAAATAATGCTAGCATTATGGAATGGGATTTTGGGATGTTATACAACGTATACCTATGTAGGCTTCATAAAGGATACTGTAAGGGTCACCTCTACAGGTGGTTAAGGGTTTGTGACCGATCACTGACAAGTATGCATGAGTACTTTCATCGATTTGCAATCTAGTCGTTCGAATGATCAATGTGTGAGAAGCATGCACTTTGCACTGGTGTTGGATCAGCTGTTAATTAATTAATCTATCAATTTATCAAGTCTTGTTCCCACTGACTAAAAAATCAATGAAGCCATCGCTAAAACGATTTATTCTTTAAAAAAATGAATCTTATATATATATTTAAAAAGTAATTTTAAATAAGGTATAAACATGTACATATTAAAAAGACAGGAATCCTTACTAATATTCTAAATGCGAAAGTAACTCTGTCTGTCTGTCGCGCTTTTGCGACAAAACTACTGAAACGATTTAAATAAAATTTGGTACACCGGTAGTTTAGAGCCTGGAAAGGACATAGGCTACTTTTTTGCCGCGATAACCGACATCCACGCGGGCGGAGCCGCGGGAAACAGCTAGTCGTAAAGAAATGAATACGCTACTTGCACGTGATGTCCGAAATGTCAAATTCCATGAGTTTTTGGTGGGCTTTGACAGCTAACGCGCCAACTGGTAAGCGCAATAACGGTAGCTCTAATTGAATTTTGCAATCACTATGTATGTGCATACTTACTATACTTAAATTACATGGTAGATTTAACAAACCGTCTTTCACACTTGTCAAATGATCCTTAAAGAGGTTGGTAATGTTAGTAAACTCAAGATGTTGCGTTGCAAAAAACCCATTGTCACGTTACAATAATATTGTTACGTGTCAACCCTACTCTAGCGGAGCTCGGTTTAACTTAAGCATTGCACGAAAGCTTTCTCTCTTGGATTTTTACTCATGTGGTATAACCGTTTGAAAGTCATCTTAAATACTCTTCCTATGCCAACATTTATACGAGCTAGTAAAGTTTTCACTAATTATTAAAAATAAATGTTTGGTTATTCATTGGCCCCGATTCTGTTAAATCCACACTAAACTTATTTTGAACCATCGGTATAATATTTATCACTAGTACACAATAAGAAAAGGACTGATGAAAATTAGAGCTGTCAAATTTAGGTTCGATTAAAATTCTCATACAAATCTACCGACACGCAGAAACGTGTGCACTAAAACACAGTGATGTTCAAGGCGAAAACAAGTTTAAAATATCTAAGTTAGTTGTTATCTGTTGCCGTCCTTTTCCCACGCTGTATGTTAGTAAAAGATAGCAATGGTTTAATTTTGGTTTAGTTAGCGTACAAGGGAATCGGCGCCATTACACGCCAAAGACAACACAATTAAGTAGAATAATATGTTGTTTTTAAGAAATACAATTTATCTTTATGATTTTTACATTTTAACTAATTGCTAACAACTCCACTTAATATTAATAGTTTATACCTATCTATTATTATCAATATTAAATATCGATAACGATAGTTTAAATCTATAATTTAAAATTATTAAATAAACGGAGTTAAAAGTCTAAAGTCTGAAAGGTCAGTTAGTCAAAGTGATAAATAAAATTCTAAAGAGTATAAAAATGTAACTATCCTAAATAAAAAAATGCGTTTACCATAATAAATCAAACTACAAGTACTTATTAAATACAATTTGAGGAACTAAAAATGGCAGCCATTTATAAAGAGAATTGTTTTTTCGTTAGTCTGATTGTGGACTACAGCTATGCATCATATGTTTGTTTTAGAATCACTCCTCTATTTGAATGCAGTTTATTTATCAAATAAATCACGTTCAAACACCTAAACCCACTAAAATATTTTCATAAAACAAATTGCATTCCATAAATTTCATGACTGAAAAAATAAAACTAGAATTTAATGCCGCTTCCATATCTACGTGAATGTTCTCTTTATCTCGCAATGCGTCAACTCTACAAGTCCCTTAAGAATTGTGGCAATCCAACAAGGGTAACTCAAGTGTCATAAAATAGCTATTCACTCAATAGGGATGTCGACTAAAAATTTTTTAACGTCCGTCTTGTAGTGTAAATATATTAAATACTTGTTACTACATGTCAAATTTTTAATTTAGTTGAATCAATCTTTTACGCTATCTGTAGTATTTAATCTACTTCTTAACAAATTCATTCTTCACATATTCTATACATAAGCATAAGAGTTGAATATAGACAGCGCTTTTTTATGAGGTTTGTTTTTTAAACAATCTTGGTACAATATTGAGGTATGTTTAAACTGCAAGAAACCTCCAAACTCTAACCCTATTACAAACTCATTACAAAACAAATTTATCATACAAATATATGTTGAGTTCGTTATGTGAGATCGATCGCGTAGCGTACAAATTCAAACATACAGCGGCAAGCCTGTCTATGTGTATTGTCTTCTAAAATAAGGTTATTAATTGGTGTAACATAATAAAGCAAAATAAAGCTAAGATATTGAATCTTACGACTTCTGAAAAATTAAGAAGTGACGCTGTCTTTAAACGGCGCAATACCGTGATTCTTAGCGATTCATGCAGTTATGTCCAGCAGTTGAAGTTTGTACCTTAATTAATATAAAATAGACTGTAAAAAAATATTTATCTACTCTGGAAGATTAATAGCAGGTATGGATATAAAGTTATGGTTATTAATGTGCATATTATGCCTGCATACGTTCAAATAAACGGCCGGACAACCGTAGTAAACAGGGCGGCCTATATACGGGCCTAAATATCTTTACTAATATTATAAATGCTGTCTGTCTGTTACGCTGTCAAGGCTAAACCGCTAAATCGATTTTGATAAAACTTGGTGGGGGATAAGCTTGGATCTCAAGAAAGAACATACTCCATGCCGCGATAACCGACACCCACGCGGACGGAGCCGCAGGCAACAGCTAGTATTTCATAAGCTTCATGATACTTACATTAGGTATTGATAGGTATGATAAGAAATATTATAAGGTAATTGTATTGTCATCACTATACCATATCGACTACTGACCAAAATAATACTGAAATTAACTTGAATTTAACATTCCAAAGGTTTTTTTTATAATCCTTCGTGGAATAACATCGACGTTATAATTCGATATCGACATAGCGACAGGGAAAAAACATTGGCATGACGCAACGAAAGGTACCTAATTAGGCACCCACTTCGAATACGGTGTAATAACCTCTTGAATCCTACGCAACATTAAATAAGTAGGTATTTAATACGATAATGTATCAGTTCTATATTTTGGCTAAAGTACCAGTTGACTATAATAAAATATGTACTACAACAAAACCATGCCAAAATATATTAAAACAAATACCAAGGGCTAGACCATTTCAAAGTTAATTTTAAAATGTATATAATGTGTACCTAGTAAACAAACTAAGCGCGTATATTTATTTTGGAACAAAAATAACGTTAAATGTATTTCTGCGATGATTTGTCGCATTATTTATTTTTAGACAACTAAGTATTTTATTAAATTCTCGTTCCATGGAAGCGGTAGAAAATTGCTATCATATATTTATGTAAAATTATTTTGAGGCTTTTTCAGGTAAGGTCTATTGATATATTTTTTTTGTCGGCATCATAGCCATTCACGGCATCGTTCACGATTTAATTATCTCTTTTTTTTTTAACATACAAAGATCTGATTCAGAACATGTTTACGTGCCATAATAGCCTTCTTGTTTTATCTAACTAGCAACTAGCAAGCCGGCTTCGTACGGTTAAGTTTTTAACATTACAAATCTTTGAATTTCTCGGCTTTTCTGTACTATAATATGCACGTATAATACATTATATAAACCTTACTCTTGAATCACTCTATCTATTGCCGAAACTGCATTAAATCCGTTGCGTAGTTTAAAAGATCTAAGCGTAAAAACGGCGGGAGCGACTCTGTTTTAATGCTACCTATGGAAAGATTATGAATATTGCAGAGCAACGTAGGTATTTGGAAATGATTTTATCGCAAAAAACAGGTCCGAATTCCTGGTAAAGTGAATATAATTTGGATTTTCCTACCAATTTCAGTTAATGCATATTCGATAGGCTTAACGTGAGCATCCGTTGTTGTACTACCGAAATTATTTCTGTGTATTCATTTGATTTAGTTTATCTTTTTTTATATAGTACAAAAAAAATGAAATTCTTATTTTGTATGGCAGTATTTACATGGTAGTACAACGTTTGATCTTCTTTTAGCTATTTTTATGTTTTAGGAACAATTCATTCTCTCCACCACCTTAATGGACTTTTAACTTTGTTATCTTAAAATACGAACTAGTCTTTCAGCAATAGTTAGGCAACGGTGCTCTTAAACTTTTTAGTGTTTTTATACGCGTTAAGTTTAGCCGTTTTGTTACAAACAGTACCAAATTTAGATTAACAGAGGTGTTCAAATCAAATCAAATCAAAACTCATTTATTTAAATTAGGCTACAAAGTAGCACTTTTTAAACGTCAAAATAATAAAAAAGACAGCACCCGATTTGCCCACCCTGCACTGTTCAAAGAACATTATCAAGATTCTTACGTTGTTTTCACCAAAACATAAAAAATAAAGCTGTATGAAAACGATAAATCTGAAAAATGCCGACTCAAATAGAAAGCAAACAATTTGTTAACCAAACATTCTTAAGAGAACAAAAATTTAATAACAAAATAAACAGCCACGAGATTTTATTAGCAAAAAATTGACGTTCACCCACAAACAACATCCGGCATCATCATTTTATTAGCAATTCCTTTTTATTCAGCGATTCTCGGTTTGCTCTGGCGTGCTCTCCCATTGTTTTCCCGCGTAACTTTGACAATCTTCAATAAAACGAGGTATAAAAGTGGTAAAGAGATTGCCGCTCCCGGATCTGACGTAAAATGACGAACCAAGTTGTCTGGCCGACATGAAACGTGGCGTGACGACGTGTAATCCTTATGGACTTGACAACGTAATTGTTCCGCCATTTTGACATGATGCCAACTCAACAGACGATTTACAACGGCGAATTTTAAATGAGTGCGTCAACATGTGTTCGGTTCTCGCATCTAGAGAGGGGAAGTTTTGATGTGTTCGAGTACTTAACGTATTGTTTTTTGACGTATACACTTGAGAGCAGCACGACTTGTTCGCGATTCGTGCTCGATCAAGATAAAGTCCCGCGCGAAGTGGAAATTAAGATTCAAGGTGGGAGATAGGCTAATTTGTACAACGTTAATATAAAACTGTACTTTTTACTTAAATGCCTTAATTATTGCCTCGATGTAACGAGTATTCGTCTTTGATTGGACGGATTGTGTCTTTAAATAAAGATAACTTATCTACGTCATTTTAATGTGTTATAATTACTCACACACAATAAAATTCCAATTAAAAAATTTGCTTGCTCTTTAAAACATACAAATTTAATTAAGTGGCTTAATTAATTTAATTATAAAGACTTAAAATTAACCTTTTATTAAGGTAATAAAAACTTCTTAGGAAATCGAAAGATGTAATCGAAGTTAGATTTCGATTTAGTGCGGTTTTTGGTCCCTACCGCACTGCTTCCGAAATTGTTTACGATTCAGGGTTTTAAAAAAAATAGCGTTTATTACACTATCTAGTTAAGATAGCCTATGGGAGTAAAATTAACCTTTTATTAAGGTAATAAAAACTTCTTGACTAAATTTAATATTTTTTCACTTTAACAATAGAATAATCCAATCGAGTTAATCTTGCATTCATTGCTCACAACTTATAAGTAACCTTTAACTAAACAATATGTAATGTATTCAAAAGTGAAATTATGTAAGTTGGGTTTTCTATGAGCCCTGTAGGTGTGCGCGTGTCAGTGTGTCTGGTAGGTACAAGATAACGTATATTTATTATTTTTTAATTATTAACCTAATAATATAGGTACAGCCTACACACAACAAATACTATAAAAACTTCTTGGGGTACCATTTTTTTTGTTAAGGTGTAAAGCTAATGACTTCAACCCACGCCGAGGGCACAGCGTGGGGATATGTCGGACTTGCACCAACTAAAAACACCCTGGTCCTGTCCTTGCCGGCTTTAGCAGTTTTTGGGACACCTAGTAGGTTCATTTTGCAACGCCGTTTTCGTAGTAGCTTTGAAATAAACCCTTTAACTTTTAAATTTTCGGTATTCTCAACTTATTATTTTACTTTATTCGTTTAAACACCAAACCTATAAATAACTGCAATATATTGCTTTAAATTGCTACTAAATATCGAGTTTTCAGTGGAGTGGGTTTTTGATATAGACTTGTCGAGCAACTCTGACAGAAGGCGGGGCAAGGGGCGGGCTGTCGGTGTCGGTGCAAGGTTTTTATGTTTAACTACAATACGGCCGATGTATCTTGGCGGTTCTGAACATAGGCTCTGCGAACTTTTGCGCATGTACACTCGTGAAGAAAACTGTTATTGCCAATTTTTTTGTATAAACTAAAATTGCCCTTATACAGTGACCCTGATATTTATTTTATTTGCACCTTATACAGTGTACAAATAAAATAAATATCAAAACACTGAGATAGAAAGCTACAAAACTAACTTTTAAAAATTCAATTTCGATATCTCACCTTTCGAAAATGGCAGATTCTTATAACAAACAATATTATTTACACTCAATACTTTTTATTTATTTACACATTTTACACTTATTATTATTTAATCACTGTCGCTAAGAGGGGAAATCCCTAACATTAAGTCGTCTGCCCCTTGCGTACCATGTGAGGTACTTGGCATAGGTTCATCGTCGTAATAGTCACTCTCACTTTCAGACTCACTTTCCGAATCTGAAGCTGTATTAATTATGAATTTTTCCGTCATTTCGTCAATAATATGGTCGCTCTTCCTATATTCATCTTCGATCTCTTGCACTTTTCGGCATAAAGAACTCCATTCTTCCTGACCCATTAAATTAATTTTTTCCCGTATGAGCTCCATTGTCTGGGTTACGTTCCAGTCCACGTTTTTAGCGGCTACGTGTCCTTTAATGGCAGCCCATGCCATCTCGATGGGGTTTAAATCGGGATGATAAGGTGGTAAACGAAGGACATCGTGGTTGTTTTTTTTAAACATTTCGTCTATTACAAATCTTTTATGCACGTCTTTGTTTTTTTTTATTAAATCGTAAAGTTGTGGTTTTCGCATGTCCTTTTCATAGGGTATACCCTTTTCTATTAACCACGATTCCATTTTCGCCTTCTTGTCACTAGATGTAGGGGCAGGATTTAGTAATTTGTTGTGGTACGGAGCATTATCAATAACCACCACCGAGTTAGGGCTCAAATTTGGAATCAGTTGGGTCCGTAACCATTTCTCATAGTTTGAAAAATTCATGTCGTCATGATAGTCTCCGGTTTTGCTTCCAGATTTAAACATTAGTAGGGCGTTCGGAACAAATCCTGCTTCTGACCCAGCGTGTACCATGACTATCCGCTGACCTTTTGATATCGGGCGCTTTAGTCCTTGAGCAGAACCATCTGACCACGCCTTACTTTTTGTGTGGGATGAGTGGGCATACGACTCGTCAGTAAATACAATTGGTCGCCCTTCATCCCTGTATTTTTTTATTGCTTCTAAGTACAAGATCCTTTTCAGGCGAATGTCGGTCTTCTCTATAAGAACGATTCTATTGGTTTCGGTCTTTCGCCACTTGAAACCCAAGTTCTTGACTATTGTCTTTAAACTCGTTTTAGCACCTTGAAAATTGATATCCCGTTTGAGTTTAGCTAGTAATTTGTTAATGGTCGGAATTTCTTTTTCGGTTTTGTGAAAGTTGTGTATGCATCTTTTTATTACACCTTGGTCAAAATTATCTATATCAGTAATAGGTTTTGATCTAGACCTTTTTTTACCAGGTGTGCGGAATACCGAAAGTAAGCCCGAAATATTGCCTTCAGTTGCGATCCGCTGTACTGTGCGTTGGGACACACCAGTAGCGTTAGCAACTCTTAAATAAACTTTGTCTACATCTTTTACGCCCTCTTCTTTTTCTGTTTTCATATACTGCGTTAAATCATAAATCATTTTTCTCGCCTGGCGATTTAAGACTTTGTTATGCTTTGGTGGCATTTTTGGCGAATAATGTAAAAGTGCCAACTGACACTCGCAAATAACAAAAAAATAATTAACAACAATAACAACGAAAACTTAACATTAATAATAAGAATTAACAACAATATCAACGAAAACTTTTGTAACCGACTGTGCTCAAGACAGAGATAGCGACACGAACAAGACACCAATGCTTACGTGTGACTGAGAGTACACTACCTTGTACCGAGACTATCGAGCATTGCCGAATATGCACGAAGCTTTGTAAAGAAACCAAAAAGGGATGTCCAATACGCCTGCCTGAAGGTATTGTTTTATCGATTGTTATTCAAATCGATTTAAATAAAGTCATATAAAATATATTGATTTTCAATTTTATAAGGAGGTTTTCAATTTTCTCAAACAGTCGTTACTCAAGAAATCATTAATAGATATCTGATATCTAAGTAAATCATGTCTTTTAGCCAAGAAAATAAAGTTCTATTATTATTTTTTTATTTAAGTCGAAATCTCGTTTATTAACGACAAAATCTACTATATTTATATATCTATTTTGTTTAAAATCTTATATTAACAAAAAATATTAAATTCTAAATAAAACTAATCGATTGCGATATTTAATATAATAAAGCGTCGATTGTGTTTACATAAGGTCAATCTCTAGCCTATACCACCGCCCCCCGCACGTCGCCTCATGCCACCATTTGGTTCCTAAAACAAGTCACTGCGCAACCTTCTGCGCGAAGTTCAGACCCGCCAAGATACAGCGGCCGTATTGTACTTTAATTTGATAAGAGGATCTCAGGTGTGTAACGCAACTTCTAAAAACTTTATTACACCAAACAATTTGTAGAAATTTAATTAGGAAATCGAAAGATGTAATCGAAGTTAGATTTCGATTTAGTGCGGTTTTTGGTCCCTACCGCACTGCTTCCGAAATTGTTTACGATTCAGGGTTTTTTAAAAATAAGCGCTTATTACACTATCTAGTTAAGATATCCTATGGGAGTAAGATTCATGATGTTATTGATGTATCAACAGATGAAAAGATTTTTCTAAAAAGTATGAACCCTAACCCCTGATTTCTAAATACTGATCTGTCAAAACTTAACCAAGAAGGGGCAACTACAAGATCTAATAAAACATAGGTACAATGTTTAAGAGTTTGAACCTATAGCATTTGACTGTTTGTAATGGCATTAAAAGCTTAGAAAATTTGATACATTAACTCGTGATATTCTATTTAAATATCTCAACGTAACCTCTCGGAATAAAAACACCACCTAAAACGCGTACATATTACCAAAATACCAAGCTCATTCGTTTTCTTTTCAAACTTTTATTTGAGAATCAATTCTGTAGCTACCTACGCCAAATGATAAACTTAAGTAATAAACTTCTTGTCTTTGTTCCCGCTTCTTTGCTGCTCGAGAATTAAAAAGTTACCATAAAAGAGAATTAAAGCCCAAACATTATGACTTGTAATTTAAATTGTTTATGAGAATTTTACGCAACGTACCTACGTTCAAATAATTTTATTTAGACATTACAATTTTACAAACGATAACAAATTATTTACTTATTTTAATATTGAGATTTTAATGAAAATGTTTCGAATTCCTTTATCAAAATAATATTAAAACCTATTTATAAACATTTTTGTAAGGAAAAAATAATTTTGTTAATAAAAAGGAAAATTGTCTATAGGATAACGAATGTAGGTATTTAGATAATAAATAACAGGTAACCAGTAAAGTCTGTTTATTAAATAACAACAACCGATACTTGCCAGTCAAGTACTAACTTGCAAACGACACGCAACACTATTTCCTTCCGCCGTCGTCATAAAAACGTTATTTTCTAGTAAAAGTCTAGCAATAAGGTATCATACTTCAACCGCACGAATAAATAAAAGAGCTCTGAAAAAATACACGTCCGTATAATATCGTGCCGTCATGAATAAATCGCGGGGGAATGGCGGTAAAATCGCCATTTGAACTGACTACGGATATATTGGCTGAGCAGAACCGAATTGGCGTAAAAGTGATTCTGTTTCGGCGAACCTAACAATTTTCACAGACCTTTACAATAGACGGAAAACGAAATTTACTCCGACACCGGGTGTGGGCCCTAATCTCAAAACGGTTTAACAAATCATACGGCCCCATAAAATGTGCGGTTGTTTATACCGAGCTCGGGTGCTATTTTCCTTATTGTTCATTAATTTACTTTGTTAACCACATGTTTTCTACAGGAAAATAAGCGCGTTTTCCTTTCGTTCAAGTGTGAATGTGTAGGTATCGTTCGTGTGTCTTATCGCTTACATGACAATGAGTAATGGCGGTGCCAATGCACTTGAGCGTATTTATAATTACTCGTTAGATCTTTCAGATCTTTGTTTGTTTCAAAAGGACATATTTTTAAAACACTTATTTGAAAAATGCAATTTACGTCCATAAAACTGTTTAAAGACGATTTTGTTATTTCGTGTTATAGGTATTATTTAGAATTCTTAATAAATGTTAGAATTTATGTAGTTAAACTAAATAAATGAGGCGTAATTCAACGAATCAAGCTTGAACGATTGGAATGAAAGTCTGATTCGACAACTAAAGGATGCCCTTACACTTCACTGCCTACTTGTGAGTCAAGTTATAAGCTTCGTCCCACAGAAGGAACGCTTGAGCAGTAACGAATGGAAAAACACGACTAATAATAAGTCTATTATAAATGGACCCACGTATTGCGAATGATACAAATATCCTATTTTTAGTAACCACCCTAAATGCTCGGTTTGAAGTATAATAAATAAGCTTTCTTCTCTGTAAGGTATTGTTACAATTTTTATTTATAAATGTTTAGTAGCAGCGTCTGTTTAGAAAGAGATACCTACTTATAAATAAGCTGAAGCATTGTCATCCGTATTTACAAACTGTGGGTGTTAAACTTAACATTTAAGTAGTTAGGTACATTTGCTGTTTCAAATAAAATGAGGCAAGAATAATATTAGAATCAAATCTGTTTACCTATCATGTAAATGCTTGCATGCTTGTAAAAACTTATTGTTTTAAGTCGTGAACAACAGACTGACAGAAACTCATGCATAACGTGACAATTTGGTGGCTAGACACGTTTAAAGAAAATCTAGGTAGGTACTACATAACGTTCAAAATATGCAATAAAGATTTTGTTTTCGATTAAGTACCTATATTTATTTTCCAACAATCTTCTAGACAGGTTATGCCCTTGAGTTAAGGGCAACAGACTCCATAATTCGCTGTCTATATATTTATTTCAAAGAACTAATTATCTGTTAAGTATCATCGCGTTTGCGATTTCTGTCTTTGAAATAATTGTAATTGGTACTCGTGTTTTTTGCTATTGTTTTATTTAGGTACTTTAGATTTGTACATATTATACCTTTGAAATAATACTTTACTATAGTAGTAAATATTATTATATCCTCGTAACATATAAATAATCCCCCTCACCGAATTTTGGTCACGGTTTGTGGCGGTAAAACTAAACGGAGGCTAGCCAAACTATGCTGTACTTGTTATGGTACTCATGTGTGTTTACAATCATCGATGTACTATATTTATTACTCTTATAGTAAATTAGAACACCGATTCGATACAATTGCGGAGGGATCTATAGCAAAAGCTTCAGCTTAATGCGTTAAACGTGTTTTTCTATCCATGAACATCATTTTATTCGCATTCGTAACCAAGAATTTCTCTTCCAAGTCAATTTAAACTAATGACTTACTCGTAGCTGTGGAAAAAATTGTCCCGTCAACAAGTTTCTAATTAGGCTGACTGTCTGGACAGACGTAAAAAGGTCACCAGGGGAGGTATTCTCAGACATTCTTCATTATTAATGGGTAGGCATTAAGTTAAATATACGTCAATTAGTCGTTATACGATATTATCAGTTATCTTCGATCTTGAAACTGGTCAATTGCAAGTGCTGTCAATGTAAACTCCCCTCTCAATGTCAATAGAAAAGGCACCCTAAAATGCAACAGGGTGCGATTACGTACCATATATTTTTACAAAACGCTTTTGTTATGATCAAAATATGCTGTGAAATCCTTTGAGATTTCATCTGCGTTAAATTGAAAGAAGCAAGGGTGTACATTTCGGGTGCGTCACTTATTTAACTGCCCCCTCATCTCGTGATAGCTTTTATTATTAAGTTGTTAAACTAGATAAGGTTGTCATAAGGCTTCATGTCACCGAGCTTTAAGAGAGACTCACTCGGTTATCTATAGTTCATATTATGGTAATGAATTGCGTGTTACTTTTGTATCTTACGGGATCATTCATGATCACGAGAGTACCTACTTTTTGATTTTTGTTTTTTTTTTTTTAATCTTTTTTATTTTATTAAACTATAATTTTTGAACTTTTGTGAGGTCAATAAATTTTATTTAGACTAGTTTCGGGCTCATCTGGAGGAACCGAAACAAACCTAACGAGGCAGAGTCGCGAGCTTCGATATAAGAATAATTTCAATATCTCATATAAATAATATACAATTCTATCCTCGTCAATCATACCTTTAGCGATATTCACTGTCCAAAAATCGGCGGACAGATACAGCATTTCCCTTTCATCTCTAAACCCCTGTCTAACCGCGCACACAACTCGTAAATCTGATATCCGTCCGATTGATATAAAATATAGTGTCCATTGTGATCGGTAGAGGTTACCAAGTTGACTCGTTTAAGGCGGTCGGGACGGTCGGATGTGACGTCATGAGTACGCCCCGCGCCGGAGGGACACACGTCACACCGAGTGTCGAACGTCTATTTGTAGTGACGTACGTGTGATGGCAAACACGGGGAAATAATGGGGTTCGAATAAGCCAGAGTTAGAATAACTTTATTTGATAGGGTAAATAAATAATTTAAACCGGTAGTTGTACTTTTTAAATAACGCTCAACGGCAAGACAAAATAAAAAAAATCTTATATGTACCTATTTCTTTAATTAACTTTAATGGGTCTCTTTTAGATTCCATATTTTTACTACATATTTGATGAAAAATAAAAACACATTTCCCAATAATGTAGGCCTTATAAGCATTTAAGTGTAACATCACTATAGCCTTAAAAAATTACATTAGCATCCCAAAGGTCTAGAATATACTTTAACGCACTTAAGAATTAAGATTACTTACGATAAAAGTAGACTTAAAATGAAACGTTTAGTTATTCATAATAAACAACGTTTGATTACTTACAGGTGTGCTGTATAATGTAATAAATTCTATTACCTACTCGGTATATATCAATTACGTTGTAATAATTAACTTGACATTTTTAATGTTCGTCACGAGTCAGTGACATGACGGTGAAATAAGTTTACGACTTTAAAAGTATATTATGTAAAGTCTTATAACTTCAAAACAAGTTATGAAATTTTACGTCGAAAGTAACTGCTAAATAGCTGCTGCAATTTTGTGATATACTAATTAATTTCACAGAATTGCAGCAAAATTGTGACTTTAATTAATAAAATGTACCCTGGATATGCAAGAATTGGCTTTCTTATATTTTTATTATGTACGCATTTTAAGTAATGATATTAGGTTTATTATGTTTATTTGCATATTATGCTGTTATTTTAATATAAGACTTGTCAAAATTGTTTGAAAGGTTCTAAAGTTTTTTTTTTATTCATATTTTTGTCAATAAATCTCAACATTACTAGTATCCTATTATATCTACAATAACTGTTAAAACATGTTCTTTTCTACTTTGAATTGCGTATTTTTAATTAAAATAGGCTTAACACAGTTACCTTTGTAGATACCTTTTCAATCGGTGCTCGCCGTCCACAAAATAAACACGTCAAGTGTATTAAATTGGATACCAACTCTATAGGCAATCCTATATGCGTCATCCTAACTCGATGGCATATAAAAGCTAAACAGTATACACCTTAATTAAAATTTCCTACCGACTAATTGTATATTAAGTTAATCGGATAATGGCGGGTAACAGGCGTTTCACCGGATAATTGCCTGCCGTGGTTCCGCAGTTATTCTCCGTTGGAAATTGTGTTACGTAGCGTATGTACACTTGTATATACCAATAACAATATATTGAAAGTCGCGTTATAACGGTATAATGTCTGATTGAATAGGATGGAATATAAATTTGAAATGCATGATTGAATCGAAAATTATATTTCTACAATCGCTATGTATGTAGTATAGAGCAATAATTATGGTTTATTTAGACATTTTATTAATATTATAAAATAAATTGTGGGTTACAAGTTTGTTTCTCGCGTTTACAAAACTCCAGAAACAAACTTAACTATGCGGTTGAAAAATGGTCTCTTATACATCGATGCATGACCATAACCTAACTGAAATAAATATAAGTTTGTAATCGCTAAAACGTTAAATAGTACAAAACGTACGTAATGTTACAAAACTACAAATTAACAATACAACATAAAGGTTTATTTTTCGTTTTGTTGTAAGGAACTCAACCATTCGATTTCATACTAAAATAAAAATTCTTAAAGTCGCGTAGGATTGCGCTTATTTGTCAAATAGAAATTTGACATTAAGTAATAGAATAACTATGAACCAGTCTAAAACATTAACGTGGATATATCACATGGCTAAAATGTCAAACAAAGGTATGTTGTTGTTGAAAGTAGAGCACGGCCAATATTCGATGTGACAGGTTGGCTTTTTGTATCATCGCGTTATCCATTCAGGCTAAAAGCTTGAAAACAAAACCTATCAATTTTATATTACCATCAGCCATTTCAGAATAAAAATCCCTACTAAAATAAACCTTTAGAGAATAATCGAATGACCTATTAAAGTTCTACGAAAATCTTCTATTTGTTCGAGTGTTTATAAGTTCCGAAGTTTGGATGTTATTTAAAATACTTTAAGCAAACATATAAACTGAAGAGTTTTAAGAGGTACTTGAAATGTGAATATTTCTTATTCGTTTCGATTTCAGGGAAATAATAAACGTAATAAATAAACTGGAGTGGTTGAGAATGTGAGAGATCTTTCCGGTAAGGGTTGCGCATCGATTTCGCGTTCCTAATTGGGCTCCGTTAAAGCTCTTTGCCTAAAAACCCTAAACGGTTACCAAAACGATTCAAAAAGTAGGTTATTTGTATGTAAGTATACCTATATACAAATTAATCCCGATTTCCCTTGGTTACGCCATAACTTCCGAACGACTGCACCAAATCGGATAATAGGGATGTTTCCTGGGTATGTAGTCCGTCAGTTAGATAATAAAAAAATATTAGACACGTTTTTTTTTTTTATCAAAACAATAAAAACTTACAAAGATACAGCGCTTTAAAGTTTCGGAGTGGGGGCTTATGACGCCACGCCTTGGTAAAAATTGTAGCGAGGAGTGACGTCACGCGTAATTTGCGTTCTCTGTATTTTGATCATTTTTTGTTTGTAGGAAAAAAGAAAAAATACGTGTCCAATAAAATTCATTAATCTACCAGGCGGAAATTAAAAATAAAATTAGGAAACATGCCCAATATATTTTTGTTCGTGTTCTTTATAGTTGACAAAGTTAAAATAAAAGAAAATAAAAAAAAAACGTGTTGGAAATGTTTTAAAAATCTCACACCAACCAACCGTGCAAATTTGGAGCGGGCAGCTAGTAGGTTATAATGAAAGTGATTTTACTATCAAATACGTACTCTTTTTGCCTTGTTTAGATAAACGTTTTCACTACAGGAAACTAAATAACTTTAAAAAAAAAATAAGTAGGTATCACATTATGATCATCGTCCATTTTATTAAATCAAAATTTCTCGATGTTTATACAAATTCATGTGTTGCCATTTCAATTTTAAATTAAAAAACCAGTTTTTAATGATACAACGCACTGAACACCTTAAACATTTTAATGTGTAAAATAAGCAATAAATTTTATAGCTTATGTGCTTAATGTATTAAGTTGAATCTCTTAATTAAAAGGCGCACACCAATAAAAGCATTACCGCGGTGTTAGAAATGTTGAAATAGTATTTCATTCACGCTTATAACGTGAATGTGGATTGAGTGAGTCCTTTTCTAAGGACCTGTATTCATATCTAGTGGACCCTCCACGCCTCCTTAGGCTAACAAAAGGGAGAAAAATTGTCAAGAGACGAGCTGAGAGTTCAAAGAGAGAATGAATGGCGGTCGTATAACAAACCGTGATAATAGACTCGCGTGCGTTTGCATCATGTAATTTTGACACTTGATTTCTTTATTCAGAGCTCGTAAATCTTAGTGATGAAGGTGCCCCGCTGCTTTCTGATTAAAATTCACAAATTAAAGCGCACGCAACAATCAATGTTAATTCGATAACTTTTTGTATCGTCAAAATATACTCACAAATGCATATAATATAACAACATCCTATGTAATAAGCACGGTATGCTCAATGAAATAATTTATAATTATAAGTAGCATAATTTACGAAGGTAAACACGTGTAAATTATACCAATTACAATAGCCTTAGTAATTGTCGTAATTGAATATTTGTTGGTAGTTCTGTAATGTGTCGTAATATTAGGTAATAGCAGGGTATGTAATGGCTTGAAGTTACAATTGTTATTTAATTGAAGGTAATTACTACGGGAACTTGTAAATGAAACTCCAACAGGATCTGATAAGAAACCTTACGGTTACGATGTTTTTAAAGACTTCAACTGTGTTTGTTTCCTTTGAGATTTTTAAGGGAATGCTAATTTGTTTTAAGTATGCTATCATGACAAGTTTCTCTGATTAGGCAAGCAGAATAGTTGGTATTTTTGTACAGAATTTTAATGTTTTTTCTAATAAGAATATTTACATAGTCCGACCAGGGAGTGGCATCTTAACACGCCAACTTAAATGGAGTTATCAAAATTGCTTTTATATCATAATATAATTAAACAAACTTGTTAGAAAAAAAAGTGTGTGCGTGTAACCTTTACGCGCGATTGAAGTAAAACTTTATAACCTTGTTATTGAATATTATAAAATGTCGCAATTGTCAGAAAATTTATTTTTAATTTACTTATTTTAAAAGTAATAAATAAACAAGTATATTTAGAGATTTTCAAAAAATTTTGCAATTTAAAATAATGTTTTTAAAACTGTTGAATTTTCATTCACTTTGCTATTCACAATTGATCCGTTTGACAATTTGATAATAAATAATCCTAATTGATTATGATATTTGCCACTAGCTGGCGTATAAGTCAAGAAGCGTGTAGTATATGACATATACTTACAACCAATCAGAATTATTATTTTAAAATGGCGGAAGCGTTACTTCCGTCAGAAAAAAAAACCTGAGTTACTCCCTAGTCGCGCCTAAAGAAGTTTTACTTCAAAAACACACACATATAAAACTTTTTAATATATATACATAATACCTAATTATATATTTACAACCACTCAACGTACATATTAAATAAACCGATTCCACGGAAAGCGCTTTTGAAAACATAAATGTAATATTAAATTGTTTCGCAAATATTACTACGTGAAATTTATTGGAATAAATTTATTCACACAGATATGTGTTTTATTTAAAGCAGGATAATATCTACAAATTATATCTTTCATGCACTCCACGTAAGTGATCATAAAATCTCTTTAAATCCTTCATAAAGCTTCATCGCGATCCATTTAACAGATTTTCTCGACTAATCTGGTTGACTCCGCAATAAGCAGGCTAACAAAGAATCTTTTATAAAATATCGCAATGTTTTTGTACAATTCCGTTTAGTTGGCAAACAAAACGTTTGAGTCGAGGGTTGAGGGCGCAATGGACGATTTCATTAGCGTTCGCTCTTTGATCGGTACAGTCATTTGCGCTAATTAAATAACTGCCAGTTTCTGTAACCACTTACTGAGTGTTCCGCTTCGTATTAAATAGAGTGGCTCATTTCCTTTTCGTTTTTAGTGTTTACGAAAATAGCTTAGAATCTGTGTAGGTGTGTAGCTACTTAAGTGTATTGTTGTTGTTTATTATGTGTGTATTGGTTGTTTTGTTGTAATTTGCTAAAAAGTGTTAAACAATAGGTATAGTTTAGTTTGCATAATGTTTAAAAATTTAGTATAAATATGACACGCATAATAATAATATATTCTCACTCGAATAAGTCTTATTGGATGATAAACGCGTATTCCAATTGGTTTGTATCTAATGCGGTTAAATTAATTATTATATATGAGCACGCGATTTGTTTTAGAAATGTTTCGCACGAGATTAATTTATTATGGTATCCAAACACATAATCAATTAATTTGCAATAACTGCGATTAACGTGTTGTTATTTGTTTATGCGAACATCAAACTGTTTCTAATTAGTTAGTCATCACCATTTGTTTATAATAAGTATTTATAAAAGTTATATACTGTAGGGCACCAGGTACCTAAGAATCTATTCACGAACTAACAAAACGAACGTACAGCCATTGTATTGCACTGCAACACTGACGTCATTTGTCGAGTTTAGAGCAGTTTACACTTATTGAGATTGACAGAGATTGGTGTAAAAGTGAATCTGAGCCTGTCTTCTTGTTTGGACGTTGGCTCGCTACAGATCGATAGTCCCTCCATGGTCCCTCCGCCGTCTCGTTCTACCTCCCCTCAACAACCCAGCTTCCACGAATCAGAGTACTTTCGTGGATAACAACAATCTGTGTAAAATAGGTTTTATTTGACAATGTTTCCTTTGTAAAACGCGAAGCTTTGGTGTCGCTATTTGATTGCGTGTGAACTGCAAAGAGTAAAGGATTTTTGGAAAGTTTGAAATGTTCGTTCGTGTTGTAATACCAATGCTATTGGTTTTATTTGAACTGAATAAATTTTAATAAATATTCATCGGTTTTTGTTACTTAAATATATGTACATAAATTATTTAAGTTATTATTAGCACAGCAATAAGCACACAATTTATATTGAAAAATAATTTAATAGTAACCCGACCGTTCTCGGGGTTTTTTATTCTATTTCAATGCTAGGATTAAGCATTTGTTTTGAAATAGACCCGTTTCTTTATACTTTCTTTAAGGAGCACGGTAGACTGAGTACTTTATTCACCTCCCATCATTACACGCAGTAATAATTTGATATATATGTACTTCACGAATAAGAATATAATTGGTTGAAAAATATTAATCAGACTACTAGAATTCTAAAACCTCTAGCATATAGCAATTAGAAACGAACACTAAACCAACGTAACTAAGTAAAATATTCATTGTATGCTGTAGTAAATAGAGAGATAGTACAGAATATTCTTTATTGTTCACAACAAGTAAATATTGCCCTACTTCGTGCGAGCAACACAAAATAATATGTTGACGGAGTTTTCCTATTATAATATTGTATTAGGACGTTAAGATAAACATCTTCATATTGAAAAGATATTGCTCTTGTGTAAATAACGCCTTACTGGTCTCGGTAGGCTAGACTAGACCACCTGTGACAACTATACTCCATTAAACTCTTTAAACTGTAATAAGTCATAGGAAAAGTTTCTAGAAAGTTCCCAGACTTATTCATTTGTCATAGTCTAGCAAATGTAGGTTTCGTGTAGAAAAGACATTATCCTTATGATATGTGACTCTTCATTTCAGCTCACTTTCTATTTATCGCTATTATTTCTGTGATTGATTATACCCGAGCCTTGTCTAAAAACGGCAACTTCTGTAATAAAATTGTGCAATCAATAACTTAACGTCGTCGGTAACGTATCTCTAATTGCAGGTTAAATTTCATCTTAAGAGCTGTCTAATCGATTCATTAGTACGCAAATCGATTCATATTTTGAAATTGAAAGTAAAAAAATGTCATAAATTACTTTGTGAATGATTTATGGTAATATTATAATGCGGGTCGATTTCGGTCTATTTTCCTCTCTACGCCGTAGGGAGGAAAATGCCGGTGTTTTGTCCTATATAATTTGTCACTTAGCTTCCCGCGTAGGTATTGCTTAATAGTTGCAAATATTAGAAAATTACAAGACACTACATTTTTTCTAACAAATTTTAAAATAACTGGTTACATGGCTACGCATGGCAAGGCATGTTACCGTAATTTTACCCCTTTTTCTTGGACCCGGTGTCGAGACTACTTATAAAAAAATCAGGGACAAATATTTGTAAGTTATGTATGTGTGATTAGAAGCTACAAAATTATAAAAGCATGAAACAAAACATTAACTAGTTCTGTTATCTCAATTAAGCATAGTTGAGATATAGTGGTTGGCAGACCAACACGGTCATAATTAAGTTAGTAATTATAGCTTTATCTCAAACAAAAATCTGCAACAAATTTGCTATGATTAGGGTACTAAATAAATCTACCAACATATTATCAAAGTAGAATATTAGCCAAACAATGTTAAAAGTATTGTTTCGCTTATTGTGATAGAGAAACAGCTCTTTAGGTCTCGTAGTTGCTTGGCCTACAATAAGAATTAAATAGAGCACTTAAAACAATAACAAGTGTTTGAGCCGACTGTGGCTCCCTCTATTGGGTTAACTTGACAAAAGGCTTGACGCTTAATTATTGGACGAGTTGCGCTTTGAATTATTTTTCCTGGCAGTGATGTTTGGATTTTCTCTTTGCTATATATCTTCCAGTTTATTTACTTTCTTAATTTATGTATTCTTATGATTTATTATCATGGCTATACTTGTATATTTTTACATTAAAATGTCATAGGTGGAATGTTTCAAGATTTCTGTCTAACCTATGACGAAAACTAGAACTAACGGTTTATATTTTCTGTCATCAAAGCCCACTCTAAATCGTGTCAATTAGCCGGTCTTTACCATATTCTGCGGTCACTTCAATGCAGGCGTAATTAAATTTTCGTCGATTAATTAATACAGGCTTTCCAACCACTTTACCATGACATATCGAGTAAGTCTAAGCGCCACAGCTCCGTAAATCTGATATTTATTTAGTTAATTACAAGTATATATTATTTATTTTTAAATAGTATTTAGTATTCACAGATTTTTTGAAATAATTTAAGAAAAATCCTTATAGTTTAAAGAATAAATTCGAATAGAGTTTATTGACTTGCTTTATTGTTAGAGACCGTTTTTATGACCATGTTAAGTAATGTTAAGTGTTTCTGGTTGCTGCAAAGTTGCTTCACAAGTACAGCTGTATTGCAGTTGCATTTGAAACTCCATATGTGTTACAGTTTACAACTTAATGTCCTCTATCAAAACATGTTGGTAAAGTTCATTTCAATGCCATTCAATTAAATATTAAGAAAAAACTATTTTGTTACACATGGTCTGCCTAGGTATCTTCTAAGTAAGCAGATAATAAAATACTTTCAATGATTCTCCCGAGACCGCGGCGAAATGGGCTTGCGGGTTGCGGCCTACTTGCTTTATTTTACCCAATGTCGAAGGTCACACAGACCTTAGAGAGTTCGTTGCATAATAAGATTGATCTCATGTTACTAGGGACCACAGTTTCCATGTGATAACTCTGACCTTTTAATTGAGAGCGTAACGTGAAACTGTTAAACTGTAATTAGGAAAGGAAGTAATTTAAAATAATGATGGCGTTGAGCGTCGGATTAAGGGTTTAAATACACGCACGGTTTGCAGTCCAAAACTATAATAAACTGAAACATTTGATATAGTACTTGCCGAAGTGATTAATGTATGTAATAAATGGAAATAAAGCTGTTGTTTACACATAATTTTATTATAATTATACAACAATCAATTGAATATTTAATGACTATCATCATATCATATTTGAATACAAATGAAACAGCTTTTGAAACTGTTTTATTATTTAACGCAACTAAAGACATCTACTAACTATACACTTGGAAAATAGATCGCGATAAGATCGGCTCTTAAGTGAAGAAGACTTATTTCTTCCTGTGTAAATAAACAATTCTTACTATGACTATCTAGGCTAGGCATATTGTTTTGTAAACACTTAATTGTTTATTTACACCTTGTTGTTGTTTACGGTTGTTTTTATTAGGAAAACATGTTCGCTTCTAACGCTCGGAATAATTTTGAGGAGTTGATTTTGAATGTTAATTTTACAATACAAGTTTTAGGTAGATAAAACATTGTTCCGTAGCAAAAATGTCAGCGCCATACTCTAAAATATGAACTCGATTTTATGGAAAACGCTATTTAGAGGCGACCCGCCAATCTATGCAACATAACACAACAAATACTAAATGTTGTTTCTAATGGATTTCATAAAATCGCAACCTAACAGTTACTTAATAATACTGATATTCCTGGTTTCAGTCAAACCAATTTTTTTCATTACACAATTCATGTAACCATACGTCATGTCAGAAGCAAAATAACTGAGAGTAATGTAACCAAAACGTACCAAACCATTTAATATTATATCGCAGCACAGCTTCAACACAAAATATTCACAGAATCATCGTTGAAGGCCGCTCAAAAAGTTTTATTGAAATAGTTCGCTCTAGCACTTTGCCGCAAAATGTTTGACCTCAATGAACATTAGTCTTTTTACGAGTCGGTTTCGTTTCGAGCAATGTGTGAACTTAGAAACCTTCACATTTCGACATCGTAAAATGATTATGCTTGCATAACTATTTTATGCGTGTATTAAACAGAGTGATTATAGGCGTAACCTTTAATGATCAACAACGTTATTTACTTTTAAAAGGATAGAATGTGACAAATTAATATATTTTTTATTAATTGGTATAATTTTTGTCAATGCAAAAGTTTAATGTATTTATTTAACTTTATACCTACACATGACCTTTACTTTATTTACACCGCCTTAAAGTCCCACATTGTTATTGTCGACAGCAAACAACATAATCAAATTATCTTTTATTTTTATGTTAGCATAAAGCGGCACTAATGGCGGCACGTGCTCGCAGGTACAAAATTCGATAAGTTTGGTCCTTTTTCGACAAAAAACCGTGTAGCTTTATTTATGTGTATGCGTGAGCGCATGCTATCAAAGCAGATGTTTGCTTTTGAAAGAATTTATATCGTACCTTTAAAAGGTGTTTATCGATTAACGACATTTTCTTATTATTTTTTAATTTACAAGTCACTCGGACCTCACAACTGACTAATTTATGTATGATAAATGGTAATATTCTTACACATAACATTTATGAAACATACGACTGGATTTGGAAAACCATTAAGTAATTAATAAAAAAATATCAATTACATTTAAGTGACCTAATTTGAAAAGTAACATACTAGAACAAGAACATAAAAACAATAAGGTTTTGTTTATTATTAACAAAATTGAACCAAGTATTTAATGATTACTAATCTTTGTGGTCATCTTTTTTTACACTTAGACCTACAATTCCGTTACTCCAAAGAAACTCAAGCGTAACAATAACGGCCATCTGTCGTGGGGCAAATCATACAACAAAAGGTTTTTTGCTCGACTAAAGACGGCTGCAAGACGTGATAGTTAAAAATGGGTTGCAGCCGGCATGTCAATAATTATATTTATTATTAATCTTATAAATCGCTAAGTGTTTAGTTACTACATTTAAATTAACATTTTTTTTGCTTTGTTTCAGAATGTGATCTCAAGAATCACTTCATCAATGACGGTAAAATTCATATGACTACAACCGGACAATGCGGTCACAAGCTTCAAAACCCTTACCTAAGAAAGGGGAATTGAATAAAACATCATTTAAAAACTCAACTGCCAAGCAGGCTGCAAAGAAATCCGTATCGCCGAAAAAAGTAAAAAATTTGGTAACCAAGTCATTGATCAAAAGTCCTAAGAAAAATACGTCAAAAGATGATTCAGCCAATTCTAAAATTGATGAAGATTCCGGAAGTGTCGATAAAAGTGAAATTTCATCTGAAACAAATAAACCAGGGCCATCAAAAGGCTCTACTTCGCGAGTCGATTTGCCAGCAAAAAAATCCAAGAAAGATCCTAAGGAGAAGAAAGACTCGACTAAAGCTACCACAGAAAATGTGAAGAAAGTTGCTTCCAAAAAACCAGTCAAAGCAGACAAAAAGTCTAAACCGGTTAAGGGAAATGCAAAAAAGAATGGAAAAGATGACGATGTAAAGTACAAAATTAATAAAGATGTAAAAAAGGCTACACCGAAATTTACTAAAGCTAAAACTATAATAAAAAGAGGAAATGCTGTTGCAACGGAAAAAAAGAAAGCTGCTACGCAATTAAAACAAGAAATTATAGAAAAGAAACAAAAGAACGAGGAGAATAAAAACGCAAAGGACAATACTAAAGAAGTAAATGAAACAGCTGCTGAAGACAAAGATGAACCTAAAAATAATAAGGTTGATGAAGCAAAAGAAGGAGATTTAGTTGGTCAGAAAAATATTAACGATCCATCGGTTTGTAAGACTCCAACTAAAACTACATCCGGTAGTCAACCAGAGACACCAAAGTCTGAGACTGAAAGGCCTCCGAAGTTTTTTACTTCTAGTAGATCTCCGCGCACTGTAGACATTGATGTAAAATGTTGCAAGAATTCCAAAGGGAATCTTAGTGTTTCAGAAAGGTTCTTGTCTATGAAAGTAGAAACTAAAACTGAAGAAAACACCAAGGAGAAAAACTCCTCTAACACGTTAGTTTCCCAAGGTCCAGAAATTGATGTATATACTTTTACCGAAAAAGTAGACTCTCCAAAAAGCATATTGTCTGACTTCCGAAGTCCAGTGAATAAGAATGTTGGTCGAGTTCGACCCATCGCAAGAGTTAAAGGTACAGTTATAGACAAGAAGACAGAGTCGGAAAAGAAAAAATATTCTCCGCATCGTCCAATTGAAGAGGTTGTAAATAAATTAAAAAGTAAAAGATCGGAGGAACTGAATGCCAATCAAAATCAAAATGTTTGCAGTGCGTCTAGTGTAGAAACCAATACGGTTAATAGTGAAGTGGAAACAGAAGAAAATCCAAAACCTATTGTAAGTAAATCATATAAAATGGTGGCTCGGAAGTCTAGTATAACTGGAAAACCTTTTAGTCCTATAAAGTTTCTTGAGCAAGAACCTTCAACAGACAAAACCGAAAAAACTGAAAAGCCAGTTAAAGCTTCTTCTTCTGTAAAGAAAACGGTGGTTAAGTCTAAGAAGCAAGTAAAGAAAGGAAGTCTTTCTGATGAAGATATTGATAATTCTAAGTTTGCTCTTAATACTAAAACGTTTCATTACACATCTTCCGATGAAAGCGTTAGCGAGTCGAATGATGACAATGACACCAAAGAGTCCTCTGAATCTGATTCTCCAAAAAGTAAGAAAACTAAAAACAAAAAGCTTAAGAAAAACAGAATTACGGACGGTGCCAAAAAGGCGACATCTAAAGAGTTAAAAGAACTATCGAAAGATTCTCTAATTGATCTTAAAGAAAATTCTGTTTTGATAGGTAATGAAAAACCGAGTAAGAGGCGGCTAAAATTATTGTCTATGTGGACCGGCCCAAAAAAACATAGAATGGCTTCCTTAAATGCTATAGCTAAAGTACATTGCTTGTACGAAAATGAAAGTAGAACTCATATGGAATTAGGTTTGATGAAAACTGTAGACAGACAAGTATTACCTAGCACATCTAAAAGTGTTACACCGAAAAAGAAAGAAGCTAAAGCTAAGGAAACAGAAAAACAAGAAAGTACTTCTGAATCAGAATATGAAGCCAAAAAAGAAAAGAAAGAGGCCAGTTCTGATAGCTCCGATGACAACCCACCTCCGAGGTCTTTGCGAGAAGTACGTTATATAAGAAGTGCGGGTAAGTACTGGGACCCAAAATCTTCAACCTCATCTAGTGAAGATAGTGAATTAGAAACCAAGAAGAAGGTTTCCGTCCCCGAGAAAAAAAAGGCAGCCACCAAAACTGCATCGATTAAATCTGATTCTGACAAACCACCGGCTAAAATGAAAAAGACTGCTGGTGTTCCCATCAAAAAGAAGCGTAACAGAAATGAGGTTGTAATGGATCTTAAAGACATGGTTGTACAAAAACGTATGGCAAGTTTAAATGCCACTGCTATTTTAGCAGCTAGTTACGAGAAACGTTCACCTAAATCCAACAAAGACGATACCACATCAGACTCCTGCAGCGACGAATCTTACTCACAGAAGTCAAAAAACGGGCTAAGTTCCGGCGTGAAGTCGGAATCTAAAATTGAATTTGATACTAAAACAGAAAGTGACGAATCGGCCATGTCTGATCGAAAACAAAAACTTGAGGTTATAGTTAATCAAGACACTGATGTTACCATAACCGGTGTGTATTCTACTCACCATCATGAGGGGTTTTGCACGGTGTCCGGGATGCAGTACCGGATTTCCTCAACAAGTCATACGCAGACAACAGCAACGGCCAACTGTGAAAAGGTAAGACCATTATTCTACTTAACATAAAATCGTTAGTCGACTAATTCACTTACGACTTGTTGATTTGAATTACGAGGACAATCTCTTGCCATCGACAAAGTTAGTAAATTGAGGCGCATATTACCCATACGTAATAAAGAGTATTATACAACCTCGGGCGCTTCGGTTCTCATTAATATACAGTAATGAAGTAAGTTCTATGTAAACACGCCTCGGGACCTCATCCTCACGTTATCCTTCATTGCTTTACCTCACGTTAGCACGGAAAAATAAGCCTTTGTATTTGATAAGAACGGTGTTTTTCGTTTGCTAGTTTCAGTTCCTTTATTTGTTGAATTGAGGTGTGAAAGATTTATACGTAAAAGGAGTACCCATCGCGTTACCCTTGATGCAGATTATATCGTCTGACGCGTTAAATCTTATTAATGTTGGGTTAACTCTCTGAAGCGTCAGCGATTCTTAAAAGATATGCATAATGTATCATTATGTAGATAAACAAGATTGTAAGCTTACTTTATCTACATGCCGTACAATATTTCACTTAGACCTTTTTTTGCGTATAAAATAACATATGAGGGTTCATATTGCCTACCTATTATATTCATATCAAGCCATCTTGTGGTAGGCAAACATATAAATGAATGTTAGGTCCTCCTAATCTAGTGTAATATTATTTATAGGAGGGATGTTCACGTGAGGACGGAGCCCGCTACACGCCCCTCTCCGCCTTGTCATCCATGCAGCCTCCCGCTGAACATGCACATGCACATCCTCATCCAGGTAAATATGAAGCTACTGTGAAATATATAAGATCACATTGTAGGTAACTGATTCATAATCAAACCAAACAATATTGAAAGGCACGCGAAGTCTATAGCCTTAATAAGTTATTACCCCTGAAGATACACCTTGCATTCTGACGCTGCGAAAACTGTAAATATATCAAAATCGACAGATAAATTACAACGCTTTATGCATATTGCTAACGATATTTCAATTACGGCTATCAGATTTCTTTTTGCGATCCCTCTAATGATACCGTGGCGGTAGATTGCAAAGTATACGAGCTTTAAGAAAGCAATATAAATAATAATATGTTACCTATAAAGCTGGTAGCCATCAAGAACGATAAAAATCTACAGAAGTCGTTCCGAACGATGTATTTTATTAATTATTCTGCTATAAATAATAATATAAATTGATTCAGTCTTCCTTTGATAATATGCATAAAAAATTGAACATGAAATACGTGAGAATATTTTAGAATTTCTCAAAAAATGGTTTCCTGTTAAAACATTCAATTTTAGGAGTAAAAGGCAAACAACATGTTCAGATGCGTATCGAACTAAAAGGAAATGGCAATATCAAATTTATCTCCTCAATATTTTTATCAAACGCCAGCACCGTTTCAGTTCGTAGTTTGATACAAATTTCACGGGAGCATTACCGATTACACGTCTACATTTACTTTACTTAGTTTATTCAGAATCTTGATTTCAATTATCATTAATTGAAATAAAATTCTTAACAGTAAACCCTGTATAAAAAGTTATTATAGTAAAGTTACTAAACTATGTCTTGCTTTTGTAAAAGTCCAAAAATAAAATATTTGAATATTTTGTTCTAATCAAATTTTTACTACGTTTACATACCATTCCAATTAACGCAAAAATATTGGCATATATTCGAACAGTGCCAAAAGTAATTTCTTTTTTCCGAGCATTTTTCATTCGAACGTTTTTTATCTGCAACCTATCCATCAGTTCATTTCTAGTGATGAAAGTTGCATGTCAAACCTATGATTCATTCTGCGTGAGAACGAAAAACAACGATTTTCCTTTCAATATTAACTACTGGCTTTCACTGCTAACAGAGTTTGTCTCGTTTATTAAAAGAGAAAACTGCGAAAATCCGTTTATTGTTCTCGGCTTCGTCCAAACAATAGTTTTTCATAAACGCTTGAAATACTAAAAAGACACTAAAGGGTTTTTCAATTATTATTTTAAAAGCATTCTTTTAAAAATACTTGAGTACCAAGTATTTGATTTTGTGCTCTAATAAACTGCAATTAACGATCAGGCAATGTTATTTGATTTATCTGTTGATATTCTCAGTAGTACTTGTTGGGTAGTAGTAATTCCTGATAAATGGCAATTGGTTATTTATATCGCTATGAGAGTTCGACTTACCTCCTGCACCCACCCTTTCTGCGAATACTAAGTGATTGTTGTGTTCTATGAATTTTATGAAATTGTATGGGATTTAGCCTGCTGCTTCGGATCGGCGCTTTGTAACCTTAGTTTTCTTAACCAAGACAGTTAATGCAAAAATAAAAAGTCAATGGAGCTTTGCATTTGATGGTAAATTTAAATTACTCTATCTAAAGTACGCTTAAAATAATCCGTTATAACGCACTTAACTGATGTGTAACTTATTTGATTTCGAAAAAATAAACAAAACAGCCAAGAAAATGTTTTACTAAAAATATTAAAAACATATTACTTAGTACATATTGTTCACGTACTCACGTGACTTAACACAAGTCTTGTATAGCAGATAAAAATGTATAAACATTATTATAAACATTAAATTCATACTAATAAAATGTTGTTATGCCTGTTTTTAAACTCATTAAAAGATTATACTCTTTATTTTTTGCAGAAAAATGTATCACCTTTTAAGTCTCTTTCTGAACTTATTAAGCTCTTTCTACTTAAGGGATTAGCTAAGCTTTTAACAACGTTAACATGAGCATTGAGCCGTGTATTTTTAATTAGCGAACATTGGAGACATGTTTTAAAAATACATTCATTCCTACTTTATTAACCACTTTGATGGGCATTCTGTAGACGAATAAAGTATTGCATGGATAAATTGGTTTATGTTCATTTGCGACTTAAGACTGGCTCATTGCTTATGTTAACACTTTAAAGTGAGGGGGAGTAAGAATAGTAATGACAGTATTCATGAACTATGTCTCAAACAAATCTATCAAGTTACACAGTATGTGCTAAGTAGCCGTAAGCTACAAATGTGTGAGTAAACTAAGAGAATTAATTTAGGGTCAAACATAAACCCACGAGTATAATTTGCGTTCTTCTTTGAAAATTATATCGACAATGTGAATCCTCTTTGTACTAGAACTTTTAAAATCTATCGGGATTTCTGTGATCCATAACTTTATATTGAAAGTATTGAAAGACCTTGCCTTTGTGTAAACGTATTCTCAGTTAATAAGTCTTTGAAAACTTTGACCTACATTAGATCTTGCATCGAAGTTTAATACCTTTGATCTTTTATATAAATTTTCTCGTGCTAGTTAACAGACGAGTACCTAGGGGCTAGGTATCATCGTAATCGTCAGTCTGTATGTGACCCATCACTGGGTATAAACTTCCGTCCCCAAATGCTACACAGATCTGTTTTGGGCACCTTTAATTTGCAATGATGACTAACTAATGTTGATTTACTAATAAAGTATAGTATATTAAGGCCCGGTGCGCCTCTCTTCAGTGGTCTTGCAGTAAATTAATACTTATAGTATTAGGAGCCCCGTTCATGGCCGTTGTAGGTCGGTCAACCCTAGGCTTAGTTGGAAATCAATTATTGCGTTTAGTACCCCGCTAAGATGTGGTACACAATTAGGGTCAACGATCTTCAGAATTTGTTAAATACATAGAGCTGTTGAATATTATAACTTATTTAGCTTTCATTTATTTTTGCTTTAGGCGCCGTTTACTTTAAAACCAAGCTTTCAGTAAAGCTCTAATTAAATAGTTAATTCTAGTTTTTTATTACATTATTTCTTATTAAAAAATCAGTCAGTACTTCATAAATTGGATTACCATTAATAATTAGTCCAAAACCTTGAATAAAATAGTATATTTTATGTTTTTCCTATATTTCCCTATGATATCTACATCTACATCATATCTAACTATACTGTGAAAGTTTTAGACCAAAAGTCTGGGGCTACTTATGTATATTTCGTCAATCCTTTGACGGAACTGTAGCGACCTTAAAATCTCTTTACATCTGGTTCCATTGCGATGTTTCAAACTTGATTGGATAGTTTTTTGTCATTATATCCCTTAAATTATACCGTGATCATTCATTCCATGTATTACATAAATCTTTAATAAGTTATTAAGCCAGTAAAAAGTAAACAATTACAATAATGTAAAGTTTATCAAATGTCAAACTCAATTAAAACTATCAATGCACTTGAAGAAGATAATACAAGTGATTTAAAAACTACATTATGTATTCATTTGTTGTACATGCAATATACGTATAGACGACATAATATTTACATAATTACGTTCCGCCTAACATTACAAACGTGATTCCAAAAATATTATTGTCACTCAACTCACAAACGAAGTAAACCCTTTTTAATGTGCTTTTTATGTTATTTATTAATCCATAACTCTCACTATATGTCCAGTGTTATAACGTGATGAGGACACATTTATTTAGTACTTTTATTAAATCAAAGCCCGTAGATCACCTCAAACATGTTTATTATGAACTTTATAAGCTCAAACAACTTCAATACTTTACGATCTTGTAAAATGTAAAATGAAAAATTGTTTTGTGTCTGTCATATTTCAAATTCTTAGTAGTCGAAGTATGTCTGAAAAAGCAAATATGTGAATTCCAGTGTATCTATCATCGTACCGGTTGCCTCATATCGTGCGTTAATAGGTCAATGTTTTTCGACAAGCGACGACCTCGCGCGGCGCGGGCGCAGCGCGAGCGCAGCTAATGTGTCGCATTTTACACACGATGTCGAACGTTTTTTGTTCGTGTTTCGCTTCGTTCATTCGTCGTGTCACCGCTGTTCACGTTTTGGTTATTAATTTTTATATTATGTCGGCCTGTTATGTTTTTTATTATTTTTATTGGAATGTTTATTGTTTAATACGAATGCACTTCGATGAAGTCTCATATTTCGTGTCAGTGTGTCGTATTTATTTTGACGTTTACTATTTATGCCCTTGTAATTAATTATAAATTAATTAACGTGATCATATTTTTAGTTTGACAAGCGTGAGCGTGTTATTACGTTTTAAATTATGGCATTCACAATCTCACTTTTGTAATCACTTTAATTGATACTTTTGGAAGTTAATTGTGTAATTAAAAGATAAGATACTCGAAAGATAAGTTCAACAACAGTTGTTCGTAATTACCCTTCGCAACAAGAAAACAAGAATACTTTTAGGTTGTATTCCCTTCTAAACATTTTGTAAACAGAGTAAGTTGTCTGTAGTAGGTATAACAGGACTAGTTTGGCTTTGGGCCAAGCTTGCAGATGTCGAAGCTGAATCTTGGCCTGGCCGAGCTCTTCCCGAGGATATTATAACACCTATTAACATAATCTCTTATGTTTTAGTCTCGATTTCTCAACAAATGTCCTCTGTGATCCCTAGACGTGTCCGCCTCTTAAAAAACTTAAGAAACGCATCGCTGCCACTTACGTTTTTTTATATAATTATCTTCTTGGATTGCTATTTAATAGTATTTATATTTTATAAACCGAATACTCTTGCACTGAATAAATAAAAATAGTTTTATGATCGCAAAATTTTATTAGTTTGCGTATCTTGCCAATAGGTACTGCTAAATACAAATAGTTTTACAATACCTATTTACATTTAAAAAATATGAAATGTTTTTCAATAAGAGATTCATAGCTAAATAAAATTCCAATCACTTGTAATAAAAATCCACATACCTACCTAATACCTGTGTATTATTTTTGAAAAAAAAATACAGATAATTTAGACGTATAATTCACACACTCGTTACAGATTCGTTACTTTTAATGTAATAAGTAGATTTAAATGTATACAGGAGTGAATTAATTAATGACTCGTGTGCTGTATAAACGTGTATTAAGTTAAAAAAGTTCAACGTACCTATATTTATTATTTTAAGTAAACAGGCATTCAATTTATTAAATAAGTGTATAGATAATTATGGTCGATCAAGCATTTGTAAAGCACGTTCTTTCTTTGCGTTTCTTTTTTGTTTAGACATTGACTGGTCAACAACGGCAGGAGCGAATTTGACCCCGCGCAGTCCACCGGTCATACTTAAATTCCATATCGTCCCTCAATGAGACTAATGGAATCCCAAAAATAAACAAGTAAAGCTCAGTTTAAAAGTCAAAATCAATAATCAAAAGGTAATCAGATACCATTAAGTACAAAATGGACGCTTAAAACAAACATCTACTTTACAATTTTAATGATATTAACAGTCAACTTTAATTACCATTTCACAGCTCCAATACTGGCGTCCGTTTCAAAAATCAACCTTTATAAATATTTTCCGACGGCTCATGTTTGTCGCTGCAAAATAAACTTTTAATCCCTTCAGTTGGAACCGTGTTCAAACATTCAAACCACTGTGTACACAACACAGCTGTAGGATGGCAAACAAAAATAGTTTAATGACATGGTAATGGTAGACACTACGAACTAATTAAGCCGCTCATCGATTAATTTAATAGCTGGATTAAGTGTCTTTGAATATACATATAATTTTGTGGTAAATTACAGTAATTATAAAAGCTTTTATGCCATAGACCATAAAAGCTTTGGAGAAATGTTAATGTCGGTTTTATTTAGAACTTTATCAAAGCTATGGGCAACGTACTTAAAAAGCTTACGCTTAATGTCAAAGATTCTGTGATCCTTCGAATAAACTTTTTTTTTTTTAACACTTAAAATTTGGTTTCTATTCCCTCTAATAAAGGAAATAGGTAACAGAAACTTTCGTGCTCTTTATTTTGAGGTCCTTTATATGTTTCTAGGTTTTAAATAGGTTATCGGTTCTCCTGAAAAATAAACCTATCTTGACCATAACTCAGTAGTTTTAGCCAACAGGGTGTGATTTTTTAATAGAAATAATGAACGTGTCTTATTTTGTCCTGTTTCCCCTAGTCGGGGCAGAGGGCAGTCACAATACCTCTCCGCCACGTTCTCTCCCAGGCTGCACGCCTACCCTTACTCCAGGTAAGACTTGTTCAGCTTCCGATGCTACGATGCGTCTTCTATTTCCACTGGGTTTTATAACAGTACATGCTTTTGCTGCAAAGCTTTAACTCACCTTATACTTGAGAGTGTCTTATGCTTGACACTTGGCAGTACATCTTCTAGACTTATCGCTGTGTATTAAGGGTGGCTGGTGTTCACTAACCATCAGGCGAACCGCTTGCTCCAAAGCTATCTTATTTAAAACAATGTCTTGCTGTCACTCTATAACAATATAAAAGAAATGGTGACAGCAATTGATTAATCGTTTTTGTTTTAAACACCGACACGCTTTGTATGACTTTCACCTTCCACCATATATCGGCCAAAAACAAATCCTTGAAAAGGCTCAAATAAATCCTTGCATATTGTTTACTTACAATGCTTATAAATATAACATTTTACTAAAGCAAAAAATAACAACACCCTATATTTAAATATCATATAACGTTAGAGCTGTATATAATCTACATTGTATAAGTTCCACCATGGAGGTAGCAAATAAATTTTCCACAGTGATCTGGAATAAATAAATAATGTATGTCTGCTCTATTTTTGTCCTATTTCCCCTAGTCGGGGCAGAGGGCAGGCACAATACCTCTCCGCCACGATCTCTCGCAGACCCCACGAATAAGCTCGTTCCAGGTAAGACCTTGATTCGGAGATCCGATATTACGGTGCGTCGTTTGTTTGACTTGAATAATGTATGTAAAGTTGCTTACTGCGAGCTGCGTAACCCCAAGTAAACAATCAGAAATATGGGTATTTACCAGCTTCTATCATATATTAACGCAAATATAATATACGCTATTGCTTTCTTTTTATACTAAACATATTACTAAGTGGTTTGTGCCTTTAATGTTACATTATACATTTTCATATACAATTATTATTCACGACATAATATCTAGTATTTTATCATAAATGTTTCATATACAATTTTTTTTCTCGACATGATATGTGACAGCTCAGTAAACTAGTAAAGCCTTAATTTTATCCTCAAAAAACATACCGAAGGCTGTTAAGCGATTCATGACAGGTAATACGAAATATATTACGTACTTTGTCGTCATTAATAAAGCGTCTCGAGTATCATAAACGCAATGTAATGAGTTGCTTCGTAAGTAATAAAGTTTTTGCTTTTTCGAGTTATGAGTTATGCCTATTTGTAATACGTCGTGGTCCAGTGGCACGGCGCCAGCTCCCCTATCTTGCAGATATTAAATAGCAGCCCCTTATCTAAGCGCCCGCTCACTGCCCAGACTTGAAATCAGCACTATCTCAACTGTTTGATATTCAATTTAATTTCGTTCCGAGATAATTCTAAATTGAATAGCTCTCTATACGTGTGTGAAATTTTGCAGCGCTTTAACACGGCGCTTTGTATTTTAACCGATTTAGGTCCGTCTACGTTTATAAGAACGTCAGCGCAAAAAATTACATCCTGTTTTTTGTTCAAATAATGACCCGTTTGAGGCTAGCGATTCATGTTTCTGCAAAAACCAACCATTTCGAGCCAGTAAGGAAATCCACCGATCTAAAACAATTCAAAGTCGCACTTAAAGGTTCAGTCAAATAGAGAAAAGTTCGCACAGATTGAGGTTTAAATTACAGGCCACGTTGGATTTATTTAATTTTCATCTCGGGATAATTCGAATTTGAGAGCAGAGCATTTAATTTTCATAGCTTAGCGAAATCCCATTTCGGTGAAACCCGATTAGTGTCTAAGCGGCCGTGGCCTATTTGTTATCTTGCTGAGAAAAACCATTTCAACATTTCTCGGTACAGGCGAACAACAAAATAGCGAAGGACGAGGAGGAAAAGAGAGAAGTTGTGTGAGTTAATCATGAAAGCCGAACGCTAATCGCTTCGCATTCGCCGCCCGGCTTCACTTTTTTGTCTTGTTTGCCGTCAGGATAAATGTATGACACTGCGAGATATGTTTGAAGTATATTATCTGTGTTCTCTTTGTTTACCGCGGGAATCCTTTTGTTGTCGTCGGGTGACTAAAAGAATTTTATGTTTTCCAAGGAGTTTAGAAATTGTAGAAACAAAGAAAATGTGTTCCGTATCGAAATAAATTTGAGCGTAAGTGCTTCTAGGATTTCAAAGAGGTTTGGGTCTGTAGGTCGTTCATAAAAATGTAGTAAATTGTTTTGTAAAAAAAGTTCAACTCTTCTATACCTCGACTCTAAATGACTTTAGGAGAAAGGTTCAGAACATTAAATTAAACATAATACATTTGTAAATACCTATTAATATTACTCTGTAAATATTCTTTAGTAAAGTAATTGATTTAAATTAATAAAGTTTAATTTTATACATATTAACATTTTTTAATGTGTGCAGTGCCGGAGCTCGGAGGTCTGGCGCGTCGTCCAGGCTGCTCCAGCGCATTCTCCGCGCCGACAGCTTCTCATCATGAACCAGGTCAGTAGAAACATCATCTCATCTTAAAGAATTAGGTGCTATTGTACACACGTCAATGGTAAATTCCCCACCAGCCATTTATACACCGAGTGGACAAAACCCATAGTTAAAAATCCTTTAAACATCAAGCCTAGCGCTGTGGTTAGTGGTTTGCTATTTGGCCATCCATTTTTATTTGAAAACCGATTAAATCAAACAACGTTTTATTTACCGGGGGTATAATGTCACAAATCGGAACACCCTGTGTATTATCTTAGTGTAAGATCTACAACGATCTGTAAATCAACTTTACAAGGAATTATCTACTCTTTAAAATAGCTATCAATGTCAAAGTATCACTGATATGCGGTCCTTACATACTCCTTTCATTATTCACTGTCCATCTAGCTGATCAGTAATTTAAGCTGACCCTGTGAACTAAAAAATCTATTCACAAGTCTAGTGAAAAGCTTTCATGAAAATTCTGACGAAGTCACCCTTTTGAGAATTTTAATCGAAAATGTAATGGACCAACTAACTGAGTCGGACACTAGCCGATGAAGGAAATAAACTTTTAAATACATTAATGCAGTATATTGATCCCTTCTTTTTCTGCTTAGCCTGTTCGGATTAACTGACTATCTGACCTCCACAACCCAATTTACCGGGTAACACAGTATATCCCTAAGTAAGACTGGTTGTCAGAATTATAATGACTTAACGACTGTCAATGTATGGCAGTTGGGACCAACGACTTAACGTGCTTTCCGAGGCACGGAGGGGTCTCAGAATGTTTATAAATGGTCACCCATCTATGGACCAACTGCGGCGAGCGCGGCTTTACCTGTTTTATCGGTCAACCGGTATATTTATAACTATTCCGTAGATATACGTCGTTGAGTAAAACCGCTATTTAACTGTAATTATTAAGATACTATTAGTCTACAGCGCCTACAAATTCTCGTAAAGCATTAGATAATTTTATTGACAACTACAATATTGCGTGTTAACATTAGACAAATAGTTTAATCATAAACGTTCAATAAATAAGCAGTATGACAAATTTAATGAATTACGATCTATTAATATTTATTTGCAAAGGCATGCAGAAGTAATTTATTTGTTGGAGATGAGATGTAATAAGGTTTTGAAAACTAGTTTCAGAAAATTATTTGATGTAAAGGACCTGTTTTAATGGGGCTATTTGTGTTTATCGTTTAAAACCTTAGTCTAGATCGTCAATGAAGTTTAACGACGGCGTTCCGATAGAAATATCTTAGAGAAACTTGGTATTGAAGCACTCAGCACTTTTAATGATGCGCACTCCAATAGCAATCGTAACTGATATTTATTGCGAGCCAATTATATGCAACACTGATGAATAATAAACTTTTGTTATTTGTTACTCGTATTTCTAGTCAGTGAATAAATAAACGGCATTCAGGATATACTGGTGACTTTGGCCGTGTAAATCTCAAGTAAATATATTTACATAAATAATTTCAAACGCAGACAAGGAATTTGGAACTGTATTTAAGAGAATTAACAAGAATGAGCCAAAAATAATAATTATTTAACTATTACAATTTTATTTAAAAATGTCGTGGTGGCCTATTGGTTTAATAAACGGATTTCTATGCACAAGGTTGCAGGTTCGAACCCATTACTGGCAAGTACCATATGACTTTTTCAATGTTATACATATGTACTTTCTTAATTATTCTAAGTCACCTTTGACAATTGGTGAAGAAAAACGTGACGAAACCTGGATTCCAAAATTTTGAATCCGAAATCGCCAACCCGCAATGAGCAAGTGTGGTGATCAATGTTCGTGCCTTCTCTATATGAGAAGAGGCCTGTGCCTAGCTGTGGTACATTAATTATAGGCTGGTATTATTATTTGTATTACAATCTAGTTAAAACTAATAAAAACGTAAATAAACAAGTGAATATTAATCATAATAATATATCCACGCTCTTTTCATTAACACCACGTAAGCCAAAACAATGCGAGTAATTATCCCAACTAAAAACAACGCTCCAAATCTAAAACAAAAGCGGAATAATGACGTCACTAGAACAAACGGCGAAATCGTGTACGTCTTAAGTCAAATGCAATCCAAGTAAATGTAATAGCTGTAGTGTACACCTAATTAAATGGACTAGCTACCATTAAAATGCACGCAGTTGACGGCAAAAGGTAAAGTAGCAGACTCGAGGCTACCTCAGCCCGCCATAATTCCGAGCTGGGAAGTTCTTTCACTACCGACACTTGGTAAAGTAATTAATTCTTTTGCCTCTGTTTGAATAAATCACTTGGTAGTCAACTTGGGTTATGGCCGACTTTAGCGATTCGAAAGTGAACTTTTTAAATATTTTATAGATGTAATGCTGATAAGATTCAATGGTTAGTAGGTCGTTTGTATTTAGTTGAAAGCTCTCTCAGTCTTTGTTGAAGGATTCTTTGAATTTATATTAACTAAACCTTATTTTATAACTTCGCTTGAAATAATGTTTTATTCAGAATTTTAATGAAATAATTTGTAAGCTTATTCATACGTTCCAAATACTCACTTATAATACTACAAGAGCTTCAAAATTATCGGGTATTTCCCGATAGGTTCGTTGCAAACAAATGAAGGAGTCAAGTTTTTCAGGTTAAAAAATCACGAGCGCGAAGCGCGAGTGATTTTTCCTGAAAAACTTGACGACTTTATTTGTTTGCAGGGAACCTATCGGGAAATGCCAGATAATTTTGAAGCTCGTGTGGTATTCAGGGGATTATTTTTCCGTCCCAAATGTCGGCCAATAGAATTGCACCATGAGACGAAATGTACAGATTGAATTCAACCTGTCAGTTTGACGTGTGGTTAATTTGACTGGATCATGTTTTGTTTTTTATATTATATAGCAACTACCAGAGAAAATTTTCAAAAAATTATCAGTATAATACCATGTAGGTTGTACCACGTGACGTCGAATGGTGCAATTCTATTGGTCGATATTTGGGTCGGAAAAATAATCATAAATATTAAATCCTAAAAGCTTATAAATAAATTAGTATTTTAAATATATGTATTACCTAGAAAATAATTAATTTACATCTCATAGAGTTGTTAAAATAATTATGTTATTTCTTATTTGCTTATCATTATTACATAAAAACATATTTTGCAAATTAAAACATTATTATTTACGATGTATTTACTAATCTGTATTTATTATGTTTACATTTAAATAAATAAACCGCTTTGAAGTTCTTTGTTTGAATGGTTTATTGCGTAATGTTACGTAAATATTTGAGCTCGCTTCTCATACAGCGCAAAAATAATTTAACTCATTGCTGAGCTTTTAGCTTTTAATTATCTACTGTAATAATTATAAGTTATTTAAAATGATATTTTATTTTTTCGCTGTAAAAGACTTTGAAAATTAAACTTTAGTAATAATTTTATTACGTTAATTGTTGTTAATGTTCTAAGTACTGATTAAATATGCAATCCATTTTAATATATTTTTGGAATTTAGATGACCCTTATCAAAATATTAAATCTAGCCAACCAAGTGTAAACAAAACATACGAGTCAGTCTTCTTACATTTTGTGTATACAGTTTAAAAGATACAAGCAATATCCATCAAGCAAATAAAATAATAACACAGAGAGGCAGCCGGCAGGTCGGCGCACACTACATGAAATCCCCGCTTAGTTTAGTTCCTCTGCCGTACTGAGCTCCTATTTGCAATAAACACGTCCCGTGTGGTCCCACAACTACGAACAAGTTTCACAGACTTGTTTGCACTTGGAAATGTTAAAACTGGGACTTTAGTTCGTAAACGGCTTGAATTTCTTTGGTCTCTCGTGAACTCTGAATTAGCTACGGTTGAGATATTTAAGAAATAGGTTTTCTTAGTTAAAACTGCATGGGCAATACACTCGACTACTGGGGAATCGTACCGAGTATAAAATGTTTTAAATATTCTGTAATTCACTGAGTTAATTTATTTAACTTTTAAATGCTTTTCGTAAATACTCATGTTTATATTTCGTTTCTCTTTACGTTTCAGAGTCAAAATTTTTAAGTTTAAAAATATTGTATTTATTACATAATCACGACTATGCTATGGAAGAGGTAGACAGTAGTGTTGTAAAGTTTATCGTTATACAAAAATAAGGTTATAAATATAGCTACTAAATTATTATGAAGTAAATCTTTTACAGGTATCTTGTTAGTAATCAATACCGACTCTCCAGTAAGGATTAATTACCGAAGCCATAATTATTTACTCGGCAAGGTTAACAATCTAATCTAAAAATTTAACTCGAGACTAAGCAATGATTTCAGTAGTTAAACAGGCGAAAAACTCGAAAATGCATAGCGGTGTTTTGTCTAAAAATAAAATGAAGTGCGAACGAGACTCGAATAAAAATGTCTAGGCGTCCACGAGAGGCTTATTATGAAGGCAATATTCTTTTACGCAGCCGGAATTTATATTCAACCGCCAAACATTAGCTACCCGTAATACTATGTCACGTAAATTAGATCCGTCGTAAACTACTTAAAATTCTTCTATCGACTAATTATATTAACAAAATAAACAGGAATTAATTAAAACTGAAAGCGGTTCATGTTACGCTTTAACGACTTAGGGAAAATTCTCGGTAAAACTCATCCAGTCTATTGATATAAACAATTTATTCTATCAATAATTCTGAGAAACGAGCAAATACCAGACGGATTTTATCATAAGCCGGATTTAGGTGCGCATTATAGCGGTTAAAGGATTTTTATCTATTTTTGCATAATCATAAGGTTTTAGGAGCTTTTATTTTGTAGCTTCGTAATCTTGTAGACATGTACACGTATCTGCGAAGCAATATAAAATGTTGAAGGTAAGCGAGGAAATGTGATATGCGAAATTGCGTTTTACTAGTTTGCGGGCGTCGGCGGAAAAGTTGAAAAGTCAATTCATTTTGAAGATCACTCTGGTGCAAACATTGTCGGTTCCCCAATGTTATTTTACGTTAAAAAATATTATTTGTAGTCGGATAACACGCTTTAGAGAACAATTTCCGCGCCATTGCGAGGCGTTTGCTGCCCGCGGCTTTCCCGCTCGCATAAATATTTGATATCAAGCAGGCGCAAACCACAATATTACTTTATCACATACCGCGTTTGTTGCTCTATTTCCGAGTGACGATTACTTGTTTACAAACTTTATTACGTTGCATGAATGAAACACGATAATTAATGTATGAAAATGGGACAATATGAGTAAATGACGAAACTTAGGAACACGTGATAAGTGGTGTAATGAGGCCGCAATAGGCTATTATCGTTATCCTATATACATTGAGGTGGGGCCGCTCCCTGCTGAGCAGAGGATCCAGTGACCCTTGACCTAGTCCGGAAGGGTGCCACCCTCCGAACCCCGGCCTTTTTCACTCCCGTTCCCCAACTACTGTTTCATAATCAAATCTCGGAGTTATTTTACACTTAGCCAAATACTTTAATAATTCATTGGATATTTAACTGTATGAAAATGTTTAAATAGTTGGTTGAAAAGGAGTCGGTAAACCACAGCCAATTTGATTTCTTACCAGCAAAAAGTTGTTTTTATACTTACCTCTATAAAAACGCGATGTTGAGCAACCTGATTTGGTGACTAAATAAGGCCTCCTGCCCGCATCGTGTTAAAGTCTGCATAAAATCTTTATATCTGAAATTAAACAGTTTTTTTAATAACACTCGTCACTTTTCACATTCTGTTTTAACGTATTTCTCACATAAATTTCCGACTTCCAGTATTAATTAGTGTAAGTAAAAAACCATTTCGGGTAGGTATTGCTCATTTAAATAAACAACAGCTACTCTATAAGTAGTTAATACAAAATTACGGTAACTGTCGAGTGTAAAACACAGTTAGCTTATAAAGATAATTCGCTTAAATTACCCCATGAAATAATAGGTATACCTAATCGGCAGCCGTAAACAGTAGATGTGGTGGAGGCGGTGCTAAGCAATTAAAATCAATAACTTATTCATGTGCTTACACGACAACTGTAGAACTTGATGTTCACATCGTTAATACATAACAGTAATAATAATTAACGTCGGAATCCCATAGTAATAACAAGGCCGAAAACCAAAAGCTTCTAACAAAAACGTGGATAAAAACGAAGTAATCGTATTACAATAAAAAACTTTGATAACCGCGAATTTGAAAAATATAATCAAAACAAGATATCGAGTAACATAAATGTAACTATGAGATCAGCAACTTGAGCTTTAAACTGTTCGCATACAATAAAACAAAAAACAATAGAATAAACGTTTCACTTTGTCCATGTCCAATGTGCAGCGAGTTTTTTCTAGCGGAAACAATGCCGTGCATGTCAAATAAGCCCTCATGTAAACAATTCCTGGCTCTTCTATTAAAGCTCAATAAATGAATCTCAATTGCCACAAGAGATCACAAACATAAAAAGATACACATAACGCACAGATTGTTTTTGTACTCGAAAATTCCAATTAAACTTTTCCAACTCGGTATTTGAAAAGGCTGTCTCTAACAGTCGCTACAGTGAGCAGTCAGTGTTTGTGAATGTCATATCCGTTAACGCTTCGTGCAAGTAAATTCTAGTACTAAGTTACACGTGACTTCTAAGTGAATAAACACGACTTATGAATCGAGAACCACTAGTAGTTCTTAAAGAGACAAATTATTGAGGAAACGTTAAGGTACTCGTATATGCCATAACACGTCTACCGTTTATTTAAGTCTTTCTCGTGAAGGATTATTGGTTAGAATTATGACCCGAGTCTCCGTTCTCATCATTACCTCTAAGATAATAGAAAAGCTTTGTCTTGTTCTTAACTCGATATACCGTTATCCGTGTTCTCGGGTTTATTAATACCGAGTCAGACATCGGTACTCGGAAAGGATTGGACGGCTAACTAGATAATATAAGTATACCGTAAGGCTCTATCTTTTCTTTATTACAAAAAGCTTCTAGGAATTGTTGGTTTTTACTAAACACGGAACAAAGATGTACGAAACTCATTAATTTAGGGTTAAAGTCTGGAATTAATAGCTGTAGTGTTTGTGTGCACTTCTGTTACCATTTAGGGCAAAAATTACTGAACTAAGTTTAATGGATCGTTTTATAATCACATTGGTGATATTATATAGCAAATTCAAACATTTTTTTTTATACTAAAGCTATTATATATAGTAAAACTCTTTAAACAATAAAATATACAAGTACGCAAAATAAATTAAACACTTGGTAATTTCAGATTAAATATTCACATGATTATAATTAATATTCAAATAATTAAATGTAATTAAACATAGGATACAGACACAGTAATCCCTTAGCACCGCTATCAATATGCAGTATGCAATACATATCCAATTACAAATGTCATTAGTCTATTGACCAGTAATTCTATGGACAGTGAGCACTTCGCCTTAATTAGTTCTACGTAAACTGTACGTTATGCTATTGTGCTATTAGGGGATTATCGAGAACGTCAGATAATCTTGACGTTTAGATAGAACTGTATTGACAACAGTCAATGGGGGAAGGAACTGAGATAACGTCAAATGTGTTACTACGCAAATGGGATGGGACACGTATAAAAAATATAGATAAGATAATTGAGAACGTTTTGTTAAGTGGTATTATGACGTTGAATATAATGATAATATAGTTTACATTTTTTTTTTGTATTTATTATATACAAGCTGTTGCCCGCGGCGCCGCCCGCGTCGCTGTCAGTTATCGCAGTAAAAAATGCCAATGCCCTTTTTTAGGATCCAAGCTTATCTCATAGCAAGTTTCATCAAAATCGGTTCATTGGTTTAGCCATAAAAGCGCAACAAACAGAAAAACAGAGTTACTTTCGCATTTATAATTTATTTATTTATTTATTTTATTTGGAATAACTAACAGACATACAATATGTGTTATTTAGGTAGTAACATTAATTACAATAAACTTATGTGTAAAGATACATATTATATAAAGTAATAATAGAATTTTACAACTGTATGTCCAACTATGTTATCCACAAAATATATTAGTTGTAATGCTTAAAACTACGTCATGCTGTTCAAATACAGTCTCATATAAAAGAAAAAAAAAATTGAAAAACATCCAAAATTTAGAAAAAAATAAATAAAATAATCGTGTTTTGACTTCGTTTTACATAATTTTGTCTTGACCCAAGGTTAATGCTGGATGGGTAAAGTAACATTAAAGACTATCAAGAGAATCTAGTATTGCAGTTACATGATTTCTAAATTTTCCGGCAGAATAGGCAAACAAGTCAAGATTTTCAAAATAAACATTAAAGTTATTTGTAAGACGGCGCAAAGGCGCACGTACACCTGCATTAGTTTTGCATATTGATACAGCAAATACTGGTCGATTTCGTACACTACGTATTAAATTCTTTTTCGGTACTATATAAAATAATTTACTGACAATATCTGGACAATCATACGAATTGCTACATACGCCATATAAAAACATTGCTTCGAGTAATAAACGCCTGCTCCTTAGCTTAGTAAGTTTGTATTTTACAAGTAAGTTCTCATAAGGCAAAGTCGAACGAAAACATCGATATTGCAGAGCTTTTAAATATTTACGTTGCACTTTCTCAATACAATCAGAATATTTGGCATAATGGGGATTCCACACCGAAACTGCATACTCCAGTTGTGACCGAACCAGTGATTTATAAAGGTGCAAGTATGTGCCTGGATTTCTAAATTCCTTCGCAGATCTCATAATAAACCCATACATGCGGTATGCATTGCCGACAATCCTATTAATGTGCGTATCAAGATGTAGCTTCTCATCCAGCATCACGCCAAGATCCCTGATGAGTGTCACTCTGCTAAGGTTTATATTATTAAGCGAGTAAGAATATTTTACTTGTTTCTTTTTCTTTGTAAAGCTAATATAACAGCATTTTAAGATGTTAAGCTGAAGTTTATTTTGCAAACAGTAATTTGAAAATCTATTAAGGTCATCCTGAAAACGATCACCGTCATAGCTGCTCCTAATTTGTCTATATATTTTAAGGTCATCTGCATATAGTAATATTTTACAATTTTTGAAACATGTATGTATGTCGTTAATGAATATGATAAAGAGTAAGGGCCCCAATATAGACCCTTGAGGGACGCCAGACGTTACTTTGATTGAAGCAGATTGAAAACCATTTGCAACAACCTTTTGAGATCTATTACATATATATGAAGAAAACCATCTAAGTAAGTTACCGCGTATACCGTTATAAGCTATTTTCTTTAATAGCAGTATGTGATCGACCTTGTCAAATGCTTTTCGAAAATCAGTGTATACGCAGTCCACCTGAACGCGTGAGTCCATACTATTAAATAAATAATCTACAAAACTGACTAGGTTAGTAGTCGTTGACCTTTTTTTTACGAAACCATGTTGATACTGAGTTATATTATTGTGAAGAACTGGGTATAATTTATCATGGACTAACCTTTCGAAAAGTTTCGACAATGCCGATAAAATAGATATCGGGCGATAGTTTTCCACATCATCCCTGGGACCGGATTTATAGACTGGAGTGATATTTGCTTGTTTCCACATTTCTGGAAATATTCCGTCTGAAAGGGACTTATTCAATAAGATGTGTAAGGGAACGCATAGATTGGAAGCTGTTTTTTTTAGAAATATCACTGGTAGACCATCTGGCCCAGGTCCTTTTGTAGTGTCTAGAGATCTGAGTGCTTTCAGTATCGTTTCTACATCAAAATGAATGTTATTTATTAAACAGCAATTGTCAGCATATTCATCCGTTAGAACTGGGCGGCTACCCGTTGAAGGTTCATAAACAGAGTGAAAGTAGCTCGAAAACAGATTACAAATTTCGTTTTCATCACTGGTGTATGCACGCTGGTAATGCATTATTGAAGGGATACCGGTCCTAGATTTACGATCTGAAATGAACTGCCAAAAATATTTTATATTATTCTTAAGACTGTTTTCAACTGTGGTTATGTATTCACGATAACAACGTCTACATTCAATCTGAAAACGATGCCTGTACATCGAAAATAATTCATAGTCCGAAAGATTATGGAATTTCTTCCATCTTGTCCATGCTTTTGTTTTATTTTTAAATATATGTATAAGGGAAGGGGGAAACCAGACAGGGAAGTTTGTAGATTTAATTGTAGACAAAGGCACATGAGTTTTTATGATACGGAATATGATATCATAGAATGTGCTTACCGCCTCATCGACAGACACATCATTACTATTCAACAATTCAAACCAGTCCAATTTACCCAATTCGCAATTGATGAGGTCATAGTCAGCCTTATAGTAGTTAAATTTTTTAAATGAATTACTTTTCATATACTTATAATTAAAATTCAGTGGTACCGTGATACACAGAGGTGGGTGATAATTATCTGGCTTGATTAGAACATCAGAGCACGAACTTACTGCCACGTTATTGTTGCTAATGACTAAATCCAATATTGCGTTATTATTGTTTTGTATAGTATTAAATTGATAAGCATTAATCAAATTCATGAAGACATTTAAATTTAAACAATTATTAGAGGTACCTGTGCAAGTTTGGTTTACTATAGAGGGATTGTTTGGACATAACACCCATTCTATTTCGGGTAAATTGTAATCTCCTAGTAAGTAGAAATATTCAATACCATTATTACTAAGTATAGATTGCATCATGTTAAAAAAAGATACATATACAAACTCAGGGGTGGTTGGCGGTATATATACTGCACTGATAACTTGATACTTGTTTTTACTAGAGCCTGGAATTCGTAAAAGAATATGTTCTATATTGGTATGCAGTGAAGTATCAGACGGTATCTGCACGCTGTTTAGAGTTCTGGACACAGCAACAAGAACACCACCCCCATCTTTCTTCTTAGTTGCCACACGGTCACGATCACACCTATGCACTATGTATCTCTGGTCAATAAATTCGCTGTTTAATATATCTGGTGTTAGCCAAGTTTCTGTAAGGATTATAACATCGTAACAATTAGATAGAATACCAACATACAACAGGTGCAGTTTGGTGCGGAGCCCCCTACAGTTCTGATAGTATATAACTAAGTTATTGATAGCCATTTCCACTAAAGACTCTATTAAATAATTTTATATTACAGTTTGGATAAATTAAATGAGAAAAGTGCGAAAAGCAAACACACAACAATATATGAACATAAAACAGCCAAAAGCAGTCGCCAACTTGCGAATAATTAATTTGTTTAATTTGTAGCATGAAGCGAGGTATTAAATTGACTTTGTTGTAGTCAAAATTTAAATGCGCAGAAACATTGTACATACTAAAAATAAGCGCTAAGTAATCATTCCTACAATTTTGACGAGTTAACATTTTAAGACAGAAACAGTACATTAAAAATAAAGGTTTTGCAACACGAAATAGCAATAAAAGAACATAAAACTTATTTGTATGATTTAGTGACGGAACAACCATCAATTCAGTTCGACAGTGCAGAAGCATGTCCCGGCTTAATTTTGGCAACATCTTGCCGGCATCGAATAGGAAATGCTTTAGTAGTTTCTTTTTCTCGGACGAGAATCGTTCCATGTTTGACCCACACAAACTTGTAATTGAATTTTTTACATGACTCTTTACACTCACGAAATAAATGTTTATTGTTTAAGGTAAGATGTTCATGCATCATAATTTTGTTTGAAGAACCAGATATACCTAATTGTTCAGTGTTAAGTCCTTTGGCTAAACGGTACGCACTAAGTACGTTATCACGCATAATACGTGAGGTGAGTTTCAGGACGATGTTTTTGGGATATGTGTTCTCTCGATGTGCATGCGGAACTCGATGAAGAGAAATAATATCTTGTTGACGTATATTGCAATTAATTTTGACCCCTATCCTTTCAACCACCGACAGTAAATCCTCGTTTTTTCTTTCCGGTATGTTGCATATTTCTATATTGCACTGTCTAGCACTCTGCTCCAAGTAATCCATCTTAGTGACCAACTCTCTAACTGTATTTTGTAAGTCAGAAGTGTGTTGTATATTCTTACTCAAGGTTTCAATACGGCAATTCATCTCTTTTTGTTGTTCATCGGTAAGCTGGACGGAGTCCTGAAGTTTACCAATATCTTCCGTTAAATCATTGTAGTTTAATTGTAAACCGCTTAACTGCTGTTTAAATTGAATATGTTCCGACCTAATATTGTTTATTTCGGCCTTAATTTCAATGGTTGTTTGGGTGAGTTTGGACAAATCATTTTGAATAGTTGTTACACTATCAGATATTTTCGCAATATTGTCGTTCATATCTTGACGCCATTCGGTTAAAGTAGCTTTTAGCTCCGCACTCAGTATATTCATTGCCTCGGTTATTTCTGATTCCGGTTTCTTACGTTTACGAATAGCAACATTTTGCTCGCCACTAGTCGTAGGCGCCTTGTTTAAATTACTGTCAGATGAACATTTATCTGTTGGTGAACGCATCATTTTTGTGTCAAAGTGTTGTAAACTATTATATTTTTATTAAATAAATATCTGGAAGACTCAAAAAGAACGAATGTTCAGTGTTCTTAAGAAGGATTTGAACCAGCTGCTCCTCGTTCAGTGTTGAAGGTATAAAGCTTCGCCACTCGACCAAGACGTCTTGTACAGTTTAAGTTAAATTCAATGATCATAAGCCACTGAGCTTCTAAAGTTGGTTGATGTGGGAGTGAGCAAGAGAAAACTGTACTCTTCGCACACACACTATAAGGTCACGACAATGACACGGCACGAACCACGTTTAAGTTTTTTAGATTGTAATTAAGATTTTACGACACTAATTGAGATATTTATTCAACATTGTTTTTGCAGTTTAACTATATAATAAATGAGATATAATTTATAAACTAGAACCGTAAAACATAAACGTAACGTTTGAAAGTAATATAACATTATATCAATGGTAGATAGATAAAATCTAAAGGATAATGACTTCCGTTAGATAATACGTATCTAATCTGTAATAAAAAAGGATACAGATAAAATATCCATAAACAACAAAAAGTTCAATAAAACACGAATATCATAATACAAAAGCAAAGATAGGATCTACAGAAATACGCAAAGTAATAGAGTTTTATTATTTAAAGCATAACTCTGAGCTACTACAAATTAGGCACAAAGAACGGAATTCTCGGTAACATCCACAAAATATCTAGGACTGAAGCTACTTACTACGCCCACGGATATTGCTCCACTAATCCTTGCTGGAAGAGAAACTCGCTGAAATAATTTATTCCAAGTAGAAAAATATTTTCTAGGAAATTTATTGTTTGTGTTATTTATTTTAGGCGAATTTTACTATATTTTTTTATTCAACCTGTATATTTACACAAATAAAGTAAAATAATAATTTGTATATAAATCAGAATAAACCTTTATTAAAACAATCAATTAATTACTAGGTTATATGCTTCTATACAACTAAAAACTTTAACTATACTAAATATAAAACTTGTAAAATTAAAACTTCATACAAGTATTCATTATAGGTAACATACGTTTCATAAAATTAGTAACAATTTAAAAAACAATAACTTAAATATTTTATCACTTAAAACATCCAAAGATTACTAAGCCATTGTAAAACTAGAGTATCGAATCTCAGGATCCCTGTTTTTTATAAAATCATCCTTTATTTACTTACAAATCTACGTGATAAGTTTTAAATTCTGTTATGACTCGTATTACATACATACCAGAAAGACAAAATAAGGTAAGGAAATAACAAATTTACTCCACAATTTCCTAGTTCCGTAAGTTACGAGTGAAAAATGCTTGACGCTTCATCTATAAATACTTTAAACCAGGCTCCCGCCTCCCCCTAGACCGTTTAAACTAAGAGATATCTCTCTGAACTTTAACTGAAAAATATTTTGATCCATAATGTAAAATGTCGCTTCTACTATAAATATTTTAGATGCCATTTGAGAAACAGTACCATTTATCAGAGCTTTTAAAAGGTAGCGCTTCCATCTTGTAAGTTTTTCACCTCAAACGTTTATTTATTTAATAGAACTTAAGTTATAGCTAAACATAAATTAAACTTAAATGGAAAATCGGAAGTGGTTTCGTAAGTTCTTATTTATAAATTAAATTGAGAAAGCGGCCACTTTTATGTAACTTTATTGCTTTTCTTGAGTTTGCTTCAACTGTTAATCGTATAGAATTAACATCGTTAGGTTAACTGTTGCATAACGTGGTTTTTAAAGTACGCGGTACTTTACTCATTTACAGCACAAATTGTTCATTTTGTTTGCAAATGCTGAATCAGATTGTAAAACAATGTTTACTTTTAATACAAATCTTTATAGTTTGTTCGGCATTTTAATTAGGGCTTGCAATTTAGTTACCGTTTTTCTGACATTATCGGTTCATAAGTTTTTTGGTACTGTGAGTAGCTATAGCTAAAAATCTTACTCGTTTCAAGTTAATTTCGAAGTGTCGTTTTCTGCTTAAACCTGTCATCAATAAAGTGTAAATGCATAATAAATCTTTACCCCAACCTGTCATAAAAAATACTATCCGCAGTTGTTACGAGTGGATACTTATTCCCACTTAACTGATCTAGTGTTATTTATCCCTCGTAGTCGCTCCTTTCTTAGTTAATTGGGCTCCATTATTTATTTTTCCTGTCTTGTTTTCGTCGCCTCTTCACTGAAAACGACAAAATGAAATGCTTTTTGGAGGCTCTTATTTCATTGTTAGTGATAATACTGAACCTAGTTTAATGTGATTTGATAAAAACAATTATGCTTCGTTCTTATTATAAAAAAATATCCTTTATACTGCCTTGAAAGACAAAAGCTATTGCAGGATTAGTTCTATTCACACCTGGTGACACCTTGGTATTGAAGGAGGCCGTTCCCATAAACTAGGAACAATTCAGTATTTTTCATAAGAATAAATTTAAAAGAAATGAGCTATACGTAACTTAATCATCGTTTGAACATCGGGCCTAATTACTATAGTACATAAGTCTTTGTGTGCCCCGTTTATGAATCATGTTCATGAAGCCACAAACTGTACCCATCTTTCTGTAATATTTGCAATCCTTCTAATAACTATCAAAACTAATTCTCCAGAAGATTCATAGAACAAAAAGAACAACATTTTATTGGATATAAAATTAAAACATAAAACTGTAATCAGCTGGTCGGCTGACTCACAAATAAACTAGGACTTGGAAAAGGCAACCTACACTTTATTAATTTTCAGCAAACGTAGGGAATTTGCGACGGCAATGTGAGTAGCAATGAATACGGTATGCGGATAAAATATCTGAGAACGCATTTATGAACCAAATGAAAACTATCTTTGAAATTATATTTCAAAGGCTTGCTATTGTGAAAGGGGAAACTGGGAGCAAAGTCGGTACGTAATTGAAATCCAACCGTGAACTGAGCTTTACAAAGCTAGTCGTACGTAACCACTAGTAAGTAATCATGGCCATTGTAAATGTATCTACGATAGTCATTCGTTTACAAAGTTTGAACAACGTTTTTACATACGAGTTGTTTATTTATCTTTCCATTCTCGTTTGTCTTAAACTTGTAGCGTTTTCAGTTACGTACTTAGTTGCTAGAGTAGTTTACTATTACTTAGTGCGTCCACAGTGCGAGCCTAGCGCGGATGCGATGACAGGCGCCAAATATCAAATATTATGTAACTACCGTTTAAGGCCATAGGGTAGTGAATATGGGCGCCTAACGCGACGGGCATGATCGACAGCGCGCCCAGTTTTCAAACCTTTCTATCAGCGCATAAAGTTTTGTACAAGCACGAATGTGTATTTAATTTTTAAATAATTTCTTCGAATATACATGTTTACATCGTCCGTTTAATCCAATTCATACTAGGTAACCAAACAACTCACTAAAAAATATACCAATATATCATTCAGCAATAATATTGAAACTAAAACGCTATGTTAAAATCACAGATCACCGAGAGAGCATCGGTAAATATGATAAAAAATATTCATATGTTTTTTATTGGTACATGTGAAAAAACTAGTAATTTCCCTTTTAATTCAAGTTTAAAATATTAACACAAATTATCGCGTGAAAAACAGTGTGAAAATATCATTTCCATTTTGGGTTTGGAGTAACAATATTTGCCAATTTATTTGACACGTTGCGAATAGTCAAAGGAGAATAACATTATGTTTTACAGTTATTTTTGTGTATCGTAAAACTGAAACTTGTTACCATAAATTGGCAGCGATGTCTGCAAAGGGAATTGATTTTGTGGCTCTAGTAGTAAAAGTATATAATGACAGAACGCTCCGTGGCAGGACAAAGTTATTTATGCTTTTACAATATTTTACATATTTCTTGAACGAAACTACTTGTTACTAAGCTTAGCAGAGGCTTAAATTATTAATATAAGTCTCGACTTTTTTTCTTAACTCCGTAAAGTGAAGCAAGAATTTAAAAGTTTTATTCTAAAGAACTGTAGTAATACTGTGAATTTTATTACAAACTAAGTCTTAATGAAAAGCTAGCGGTTAAATAAAATCAGGAAAGCAATAATAAAAAGTTTACTTAAACACTAAATTTCTAAATATGTGTTTCTGTCGGTAAACGCCTTGGTTTTTTTTATTGAAATCTGTATACTTTAAATGCAATAATTAGATTTGATGTTAACGTTATTACTGCGTTATAGTAGTATGATAGCACCTACTCACTATTCAGGGTTCAAGAACCTATAATGTGTTGACTTTATGACTTTTAACAGATAGACCAAGCTAATAAACCACGAAATAGACTAATTAAAAAATGTGTATTTTATTGGCGGACTAAATACATGTCATCCTGCCGTCATTAATTGTACTTTATTACTTTTTTAATACCTATTCACTGGAGCCACGGGTGCTAAACATTTTACACAGACGCAATAGGTATATTAATTAAACAGTTGCACCCTTGGTGTTGCCCATAAAAGTAGCCGCGTACATATTTTCACGCTTCGTTCCTGTACTCAAAAAAAAACTGGATAGAGCAATGATCTTGTATGTTAAATTAATTATTGGAACTTGTTGCGGTACAATTTGAGTCACTACGTGTAAGTAAAGGTGTTTGTTTACTAGCCCATAAAACACTTAGGTACCTAAAGAACTACTCAAAAGCCAGGTTTTAATGAAATCACTCTCGCATCCATTTTGTATTTATTTAAAACTTTATGTACAAAATGATACACAAGGTGGACTTAATGCCACTAGGCATTTTCTGCCAGTCAACCTTTCGGTAAAAAAGACACTACATTGAAGTGGGTACAAAACTAAAATTGAAAGATAAAAACCAAAAAAAAATAACAAAAAAGAACGACAATTAGACATACATTTTATAAAGATAAATATTGTTTATCTTTATAAAATAAAATTTTCAAGTCTATATTATATACTTATAAATATATAAAAAACCTACATAAGCACTACAATTAGAAATTTTATGGGATAAATATATATTATACAAACGACTACGGTTAGTCCTGATAATTCAGTAAATTCAGGTAGTCAGCTTTTACCTGACGTTTACCGAATTAATTTGTTTAATAATTTTATGAGCTGTTGTAATTTCCTTCAAATTATCTGCGGAAATCAAATCCAGAAGACCCTTATCGGAATACAAGTCCGTATTTATATTTTGTTTGATTAAAGAGAACTAAAGTAAGCCGGCGTAATTATATTTTATATCAGTTCCGGCCATCTAATGAAGAAGTTAAATTGCTTATATTTGCATACTATCATCCCATTACGTTATCATATGATCGTAAGATTAATGTAACCGTGTGATTGAGCAGCTGGTTAAATTATTCAATATTAGTCTGAGCGACTCAGTTAATGTTATGTTTGATGGTAATTAAATTACTCGATTAGTTGCAGAGTGAATCTCGGTTGTGTATAAGTATCGTGGGTATGTTTTACATAACAACGTAATTATAACATGTAATTTTTTTATTTTTTAAATTGTACATGTGTACGATTTTTTTAGTAAAAGGTTTAAATATAGCACTGAAGCATTTTATGCTTATTTTTTATACTAAATATTGTTTCAAATCTAGAGGTATCCAGATATCATATCACAATCTAAAACAATCACCCATTTCCGTTGCTCTTTAAATAATAGTTCCTGTGAAACGGATCAATATATTAATAAATATACCCTTTAACGCGGCTATCCAATAAACCAACATTGGGTACACGTGGCCAATTTACTTTTATGAATAAATCGCAAGCAACGGCTGGGAACCAACAATTTTCGCCGTCGACTCGACCGTTCCAACTTTATTATTTTACCACTTCATATTTCGGGGTGTTTATTAATGATTATGTAATTGGTGGGCTGTCGTTCGCAGTCGTATTTACGTGGCCCATTACATGGGATCGCCAAAAATGTGTAGGTATTGTACTGACATAGCGACACTGCAGCTGAAATTTAATATAGCGAGTGGCTTTCACTCCGTTTTGATTGTTTAACATGGATTTCACAGCTGCGTGTATTGCTTTATTTTTTATTTGAATTAAAAATGTTTTAGTTAGGTACCTACGTATGTTTTGGCACATTGTTTTTAATATTGGCAATAAATCGGCAAATTCTGACTCGAACTTTAATAGGACCTAACTTTCAAAATTATTTATTTAGGATTATTTTATTCAGGTGATCTGGTATTTATTTTGAGAGGTATCATGAGCTTCTACTCAATAAGGAAAAACATTATTATTATTTTTTGCAATAATTTCCAAATAATGATACTTAGGGTTAGAGCCGGATAGCTGCCACACTTTTTTAACTTACTTTAATCTTTAGTATAAAAAGCAAACTACTTTATGTGTTAAACGAGTAGGTTCTATGGGCTTATTATCTTCAATTTTATAACAGTATAAAACATTATCTTTGATATTTCCTGAGTAATTGCGATTTTTGCCGACCTCTACATTCTACAACTACAAATAAATCGTCCGTGTCTTTCAATCATTAAATAAAGTAACGTGATTCATCCGCTAAGACTATTACAATGGGTATGTTTCCTGGATATGAAAAGTTAAAATCTATTTAGTCTGTCAGTAAGATAATAAAAAAATATTAGACACGTGTTTTTTCTTTTATCAAAACAATAAAAACTTACAAAGATACAGCGCTTTAAAGTTTCGGAGTGGGGGCTTATGACGCCACGCCTTGGTAAAAATTGTAGCGAGGAGTGACGTCACGCGTAATTTGCGTTCCCTGTATTTTGACCATTTTTTGTTTGTAGGAAAAAAGAAAAAATACGTGTCCAATAAAATTTATTAATCTACCAGGCGGACATTAAAAAATAAATAGGAAACATGCCTATTGAGGCTATACAAACCTGGAGAGTGGATATTCTGGTTTTACTCTACATTAAATATGTCGTACGATAAAGTATATTAAATAAGTAAGAAATAAAACCACCAATCAATCTTTCCCTAAATGTTACGATAGTATAATTAGCTCAGCTCCAATATACTTCACAAAAACATTATTCTCTTTCCTTTTACAAAAAACTAACTATTTGTTTTTATTAACGGAGCTATGTAGAGTGAATTGCGATAATGTCCCGGGCATTATGCCAGAAAGACGGCAAATTAATATCCACATATAGACTTTCGGGTAAAATAAGGCGACATTACGCCCACATTTATCAATAGCAATTTGATTAATATCGTTTAAATTATATGATTATGTTCGTTCGTGTTTTGATGATATAAATATAGTTATTGGTTTTCGCCCACGGCCCGAATGTCTGTGATTAACATTATGTTTATCTGCAGAAACCTTCTTTTGACCCTTGGTAATCCATATTTACTTTAAATCCGACTTAAAAAGGGGTTGGTTCTCAAGTCATCTGTATTTTTTGTTTGTTACCGACAATTGTATACCGATTGAAAAAAATGTTTATACCATATGTTTTTAAATACATTATGTATTATATTTAATTAAAAAGATACTGTTATAACTAAACCATTTATAATGTATATCATGGCTGATAGAATCCTGAATAATGGTTTAAGTTGTACGAGACAGGCTCGCCCTAAACAAACACCGATATTTGGGTCATACTTTCTGCTTTATGTACCTTTACGGACGAGTCGACCTTTGTCCCCCAAATACAATTAAGTTAGTTATAAGAAATGTTATTCTTAAGGTCAAGATGATTGTTCCTTCTCAATAACGCATTGTGGTACCAAACAAACTGGGTTTGTGTATTGTGCTTAAATCTTATTTCGATTATTAGTCCACTTTAATTTACAATAAAGAGTTTTTATTGACTGCTTGTGACCCTCGTTCGTTTACATTTGGAATGCTTTTCCCCTTTTGGAGAATTATCAATACCTCAAAATGAATATCCTCTCAAAATAAAACTCTTTGTCGACCTACTTGTACTTCTCGCTAAAAAGACATAAGGCAACTCAGTTAACTTGTAGAAAGGAAGTACTAGCATATTGTATATTCAACTTATTTTATGCGCTGCTAAATACAATTCTTAAGACGTTTTATACGTGAGAAATGTATGCTATTCATTTCCGAAATCCAAAGAGAACGTATACTTGTACCCAAATTGCTGGTGTTCATTTTAATTTTATTGTTTTAGAAACTCTTTGGTCTAGACCCGGCTAAAGGAAGATAAATAAGAATCCCCTTAAATCTGATTTAAATTCGAATTCTTCTAATTCTTTTTTTCTATAAAAAGTCTATCGTTATTCAGACAGACGTCTGGACTACAAGAGAGTCACAAAATTTGACATACAAACAATCGAACACATAGATAGGTATCTGTATCATACGCAACTAACATATTTGTTACCTTCCAGCGTTTATCGTTCGCCAATAAAAAAGATTTACACAATGTTCATAGATAACACCGGAAACAAAAATAGATTGAAAACTACGGGCATTTTTCAATTAAGCGTTTTGCTTTGAAACGGCACGGCTCGTTTGCCAGTCGGAAATAAAACCAAATATTTCCGTAACCAGTGGTGTCCATAGCTCAATCCGATAGTAAAAGCGTTGCTCTTTAATATACAACCATTTATTTTATGGTAATTCTCACTTACAGTTCGTTAACTCGGTTTTGTTGAAGATATATTTACCTACTATTTACTTAAATAGAATATTTTATTTCGCAGGTAAGCAACTTTCGCAGCCGATCGCGATATTTGTCAACATAAAGGTAAGTATCTAATTAAATTTGAACATTTACACGACGAAATACAACGCAAATAAAAGTAAACGACATCTTATTAAACACAGCGTGTGAAAGAAAATATTATTGTGCATTATAACTGTTACGGCAAAAGTCCAGTGAGTAACCCATGTTTACTTACTGATATTATCTCGCTTCGTATCACAGATATGTACTCGTCGTAATCACCACTTAACCGTCGCTTAAACAGCACAATGGGGCAGCTCGTCCGCAACGAGCCTTAAATAAGGACCCGGCGATTTTATCACACGTCCACGCAAATATCTCGTGGACGTGGCTGAATGCCTCGTAAAACATCCACTACACTTATATTAGGGTAATATCTGTGATCTCGGTCATGCAAAGCGACCTTCAAGATCAAGACGTCGACTTAAGGGGATTGTGAAAAACTGCCCTTGCTTATCCTCCTTAATATAGATGTTATCGTAATCACATCCGCTGGTGCGTCGAACAGACCGTTATTTTATATTTTCACGTCGTTGGCGTTCATCACGGGTCGGCAGGCACGTGCCTTGTAACCTACACCTCCGCCGTGTATCGGCTGCTTCTAACTTATCTTGTTATATTTAACTAGGCTTCTTGTTGCAATTAAAATAATTACCTACACATTTTGCTAATTCTACTTAACGCTTTGATAATTTTTATTTGAACTATCTTTTGTTTATTTCTTTTCAATGTTAATTCTGTTATATTGTACCTCATAAAACTATTGAAGAAAATTCCGGTTTCCAAGTGGTAGATTTATTATCTCCATTATCTGTCTGAAATTCCCATGTGGCCAACACCGACGCAACTTCATCTTAACCTATGTTTGTTTTATTAATCCCAATTACTAAGTTACGCAATAAATTGTGAGTACAAACAACATTTTAACATAGGAACTAGTTAATAATGAAGCCGAGTTAGTCAAGGAATCGGCCCCGGGGACGCGCAACCATCCTTGACCTAATGTCCTACTTTATAAGCTTCTATGAAAATCATAGAGTCTAAGCAAGTTAATAATTGATAGATTACTTCTCGGAAACAATATTGGAAAATGAAAAAAAAATGTGGACGCAATTATTTTGCTACCTATCAATTACTTTCTCAATAAGTTCAGTTACTTGACAACGTATTGTTTTAAATTCTGAATATTCTCATTAGTGTTGAACAATGTTTGACAACGATATTAACTGGCTGTGTTTAATTTTCCATTACAAGAACACAAAAAGAACTCATTTCAAATTCTTGTAATGTAAATAAGAAAATTGTTACATGTCATTATTTTCGTATTAATGCAGCGATCGGTGTGAAATAATTTGCACTTTAATTAAAATGGAACCCAATCATCTATCTCAATAAAGACATTAATGTCATTAAAATGTGCATCAGCTGCCAACGATTAATTACAGTTTATCAGAATACGAGTTAAAAACTATTATGAGAGTAATTTATAATTGAAATAACGTCAACGTCATCCTCCCAAAAAATCATTCTACAATAAAAATACCTGTTCATATTTACACAATTCGTATTTGTTAATGATTGGGGCAATTCTTTATTATTTGCTCATCAAGGTGTATGTACCTAGTTAATAAAATATTTTTGAGCAAAATGTTACAAAGTATTTAAAATGTTTATTAACAAACATGCACATAACCCGCGACCATCCCAGATAAACATAATAAACATAAATATAAATTAAAAAGTAACCTTAAGACATATTCAATAGATTCCCTACCTCAAACATAACATAATATCCTTATATATAAAAAAAGAGGATAATACCAATATAAACACGAAATAATAATAAAAATGTGTAGGTAATCTAAGATTATATAAAATTGATTTCACAGACAAAAGTCCGAACTATTTTGTGGAACACTGTTAGTTCACAAGATTACCATGTATCTTTTTAAAGCTTAATAAACTATAATACCCGCCCATTTCTATATAACATATACAATAAAGAGAAACATAATTGTTTCGAACATCAATTCGAGTGGTAGTTCTCTTAATCGTAATCTAATCGTTCTCTTATCGATTATGAATCATCATAAAGTACTCAACAACATTACATAACAACAATCTTGAAATATATATCTATTTGCAAATGATAATAAGTATTAAGTTCAAATTAAAGATCCTTTTGATCGGACTTAATTTATTATTTTTTCTTTTTATTGTTACTAAGTATATGTTTTTCAAGTAGCTATACAAACTACTTGAAACAAATCAGTTCTAGAAGACTGATGATAACATGTGTAGAGATGCATATTTATTATAAACTAAACATGTAGATTATTTAAGACATAAACGTGGTATTATATATACTGTGCTACTACTATACTACGCTCCAAAACACAGATGAGTGTCTTAAAAAGGCGGCCCAATTAAAGTGGGACTGAGCTGGACATGTCTTCCGCATGCCAATCGAGCAATAGGCTCATTTATGTTAGGATTGGTCCTCCGAAACAACGAGGCCGCGGCAGACCACGAAGGTGATGGCGGGACGAATAGGTTTTCTTCCTTGAGAATTTTAAAGAAGGCCAAGGTTTTTCAGCCAGTTGTGGGACAGCACGGGCTAAACAAAAAAAAGGAAACATGGTAATTATTAAATGTGAAATAAAGTAATTGTGTAAAACATATTTTCTTTCATAATGGCCTTTGGGTTTACTAAAACCGATTAGTACAGTTTTAAGTGACCGGTATTCTCTTAATTATCTATCCTTTACTATGTTATTACATAAATATTAAGTAAGTCTAGAGTTCGTATATACAGCACCAATAATAGTACCACTTAGCCACTATACTCAGGTTGTCAATAAGTCCCAATTCGTTTTAGAATCGCAATGTGGGTGAGACAGCTTGAGTGAGCTCCTCGGTCCTCGGCTATTCGGAACGTGTTCCTAACCGACCACTCATGGCTATGCAGCAAAACGGACAGTAAATACAGTTTCCTAAAATCCATTTCACACTTCAAAGATTCTAAGTCGCTTTCGACTTCAATAGACTGCAAATGCGGCCGATTGATATGTTGCTCAGAATGTACAAAGCAAAATGTTTTCTAGTTCAAATGAATAAAAATGATCGTGGTATGTGTTTGCAACACCATTTGTTTTATTTCTTTGGTTAAATGGAGCACTAAGTTGAAAAAAAAATAATGCCCTTACAATTATTTTTTAGAAAACAATATAATAATGAGTAAATAGAATTTTGAATCCCTAGTCCTGTATTACTGGACCAGGGATCAGTATAAGCAGATCTTATAAAAATTATATTGAAGGTCTTATTGAATTTTCTGCTTGAACGTTTTTACTTCGGGTTTATGTAATAGACTTACGTATTACTTACTGACTTTGAAGAAAAGGGAGTTGGCGTGCTTCGCAACCGGCAAGTTTTATGTAATAAGTTTATTATTGTTTGTCAAATATTTTTTTCGAAATAGTTTCTTACTTATATAATTACGATACGGTACCTACTCGTCTTAAGAAGGAGTATGTTGGTAAGATTAACTTAATATGAATATGAAAACAACTGATTTAAATAGATACAAAATTTTGTATCCTAACACCACAAAAATCAAATGGCGGCCACGTCTCGCCTTTTTGCAATGACGCGCATGTTTGCGGAAGTCGTTTCTAGAAAACGCTTCCCGCGTTTGTGTTCGCGCATGCGTGTTGGCCGTCCCATCCCTTTCCGACGAATTGCGCGCCAGTCTGTACAGCGCGCTGCGCCGCGTGGACACGCGACACGCCGCGGAGCTCGAGCTCGACACCAAAACAAATCCTTTGACACGATGATCGCTGACTTGCCGCCGTTGCACGCGACGGAACCGCAGTGCCGACGCACCGGTGACTCTCCCACGCGGTGTCGCCCCATGCTGCCAATGCAGCACACGAATGGTACAATACAATTTGTTCTTGTTGTATGCAAAGCTTACAATTACGGCGTAGTAAGCACATGGAATACATTCCTTGTATTATACAGCGCCTGGTAACTTAGTGTTCATTTTATCTGTTGTGTATTCAATAGGAAAAAGTTAATACACAATTATGCTTTATCATTGTCTCATGCGACCTCCAGTTTCCGTAAACTGGTCAACTTATGCTTGATATGACATTTGGGGTATTGCGCATCACAGGACATGCTCCCTATGCCTCGTGGATTAGTGGATGACGATGGTATCGTGAATGTCATAAAGGCCGACAGAGGTCGTGGAGAGTGTCGGCAGGAAGGGCGCGCGCCCCCGACTTGTTGCTCCCGCTGCTCGTTGTTTACAATGTGGTTTCCCTATTTTGGTGTCGATTTACGACGAGAGAAATAACAAGTATACACGTATGAATGAGTCGCAACAGATTACGCAAATATCATGATTATATTGTGTATTACGTAGCCTACAAAACAAAGTCTGTTGAGCGTCTCGCAAGTGAGGGAAAGCAATTGTTTGCTCCGCGCTAATTGATATGAAGCCTTGTTGTTTTCATTCATTTTGTTTTCTTTATACCACACGCGTTAAGTAGATAACCAGGCGGTTCTGTAGAAGTTATTGCAGAGTTTTATGTCGCTTCACAAGTTTTAAGCTTAAGTTGGATTGTTTTCTGTTTTCTTCTTGGTGTTATATGACAAGTCACTAAAACTTGGCGATAAAGATCACACATCAAACTCTTTATTTTGTGTTTTATCCAACAGACTTTAAATACAGTATGCTTATCACACATAAGAAGTAAATACTAAGATTTCTTGCGAAAGTACTTTTAAAGTCGGTTTATAGAACTCACATAAGTCATTTCGATTAAAAGAGAGATTCTACATTACAATGCGATACATTTTCTTTGACTTCTGGGCGGAGTCAATCGGTCTTTAAAGGGGCACTAATGATACCCTGACGGGTAATCGAACGAACGAATGAAGCTCGCACCATACACCTGCCATTTACTTCACTCATTGCTATAATTAGAGGCGTTTGGTTATGCTTGTGAGCACGTATAGCGGGATTATGTTGACAAGTGACACGTAATAGAGGGGAACATATCATTGACTACCGCTACTTGTACTTATAAATTAAGTTGGTAATGTATGGAATGATAGCCTGATATGTCGACGCATCGATAAATCGTTAGGTCATTCATTCGCCTGTGATCAATAATCAACGATGACTGAGCGTGGGAAGGAGAAGGTCATAAGTGCTTGAATATAAAACATTTATAATTTTGCATCAATTACATTTATGTCTTTTTTATTAAAGCCTGTCGTTCAATTGAATTAGCTCTAGATCAAAGGTAATAAGTAAACTATTCAAACATATTTTTAATCTAATTTAAATAAAAAACATAAATCAAAAGTTAACCACTGGTTATCGAATAAACATAAAAAAAAAATCCTCGTATTTCATCAACATTACAAAATAAGTTTTTAATATCGTAATTTATTTAGGTATAAAAGCCCAGTTAAATAGATTCAGATCTACTTGTACGTGTATACAAGTCCGTACTATAACCGCTAAGTTTATTGTAAAGGTGAACCCGATCTAAACATATTGAAATGACTATGCAATCTGTTTGCCACGCTCTACAATTCTCCTCTCTTAATAAAAAATATTTGGCTGAAACTTTTTTCAAAACGACTCCCGCACCCTTTATCGCTAGGGGTTTCACAAACGTTTACGGTAACATTTGTAAATCACACAATTTTTCTCCCATGCGGGGATCGAACCCGCAGCACGTCATGGACGGCTATCCGTTAATTGCTTTTAGAACATAGTATTTTCCATACTATGAATCGAATCCAAGACGTTTAACACATCAATCGTATTCGTATTTGTCAATCCTGTGTCCAAGAAAATTTATGTGTAAAGTTTTATGTAACTGAATACAAAATACATAAAAATATGTTTAAAAGACATTTGAAGTCGTCTTATAAAGTATTTAATGCATAATGTTGAGGACAGCGGGGTCAGACAGGACGACAGAACGACCTCTAGACTTTTCCTACACAACTGCGTAGTAGGTACCTGAAACGATTTAACGTCACATATATTATGTAACTTCGATTACGCAGTGTAATAATTCGATATTTTTTAATCGATTTAATTTAAACTTTAATTTGATTACGCAAACTATTGTTATTTATTAAAACCTTCAGGTTTTTTATTTTACAAACGTGATTTTAATATTTATAATAATTATTTAAATTTACAATAAATATTTTCAAATGTGACGCACAATCAAATATATCATTAAAAAATAAACAGTGGAAGTGTTGCAATAACCGTATTTGTAAACAATGGATCTTTTTATATTTATGTATTTTATACTTTATAACATGAGTTCTTAAAATAATTAACATAAATTCCTAAAACAATATTGACAAATAATTAAAAGGTTTTCCTTTCGAACCGACTCGAATACAGCAGCGATAATGAATACTGTTTTATTGAAAACTAGCTGCCCGCCCCGGGTTCGCACGGGTGGTGCAAAAAGATGGTGTAAGATAAAAAATGCCCTTACCATGAGGAACATAAATAAAAAGAATTATTCGAGCTGGTGCAGTCGTTCCGTAGTTATGGTGTGACCAAAGAAAATCGGGATTCATTTTATATACAAGATAACTTCTTGAATATTTTATTGTAATTAGGCACCCACATTTTTTATGTAGTAATTACAAAATATCTTAAATTACCGATGAATGAATAAAAAAAGGAAATTCATTTTTTTTTTTTTAAATACTGGTACACAAATACGATCGGAGGTTTTATATACAATGTCTAGAATCTAGACGGCAAGTTACTTCGAGGTAACCTTGAAAGGAGACTCTGTATTTCATTCCTTTCTTAAGCCCCAATTTTTATACGAAAATTTTTCGTAGTTTGCCTTTTATGTCCTTATTAGAAATGTGAAATCTTAATGTAAAAGTCTTGTTTTTTTACTAAGTAGATAACAAATATTGTAATGAATCTGAATACCTATTACCATTATTTTTGTCAAGTTTTTTCTTGTTTTGTAAGTAGAGATCTTTCTGAAATAAACAAAACCTAAATACGTTCAGTCCAGTTCATTGGTAGTTTATCTAGCTAAAATTCTTGTATGCTGGATCAATCTTAACTCCGTAATAATGGCCTATTTCCATGTGATATTATTTTTTTATTATTTAGTTTCCGTTCGATAAAAAGCTCATCGATAAATAATTAAAAACTTGCATAAATTGACCTAATAAAGGTACACATATATTTTTTAACCAAAGGTGCATGTTGATTTTAAACAAATGTAGGGCACATTTATTTTAACTGTCCGCACACACATAAACTACTTTTTAGGGTTTTGTGCTCACATTGTGAAATCAGAACGTTTTTACTTTGCTACGTAGATAATTTAAAATCATTTATAAAACCAAATGCAATATTTTTGGAAACAGAGCTTTTTTGTGGAAACTTGGAGGTTTACTAGCATTTTAAGGTTGTTGAAAATCTGGCAAGCGTTCAATGCCGTATGTTCTTAGTTACAGTTAATCTAAAATACCCTGACACATTGTAAGGAAAGCTAGCCCCATAGACTATAGGGAATAGTCTGAAATGTCAACACACTGCAGCTCTATGTCGGAAGCTTTTATACTGCAACGGGAAAAAAGAATATAAGGAAGCTCATATCGAATTTTTTGTACATGTTACTATATTTTTACATTCAAATACCTACTAAAAATATTTAAAAAAATCTAGACAAACTTTTATTGTTTAATATCGTAAAAAAATGCGGGTCTCGATTTAAGTGTCAGTAAGTAGTCTGTACCTACCTGAATTTTATTGCACTTTAAACAAGTTCGCGCCGTGTCAAACCACATTAAAATAACTATAAATGTAGTGTCTCAGAAGTTGGAGAAACACGTTCGAACTTTATAATAAAATACCAATTTTAACTTTTTATATAGTAAATTAAACGTGCGTCTCAACTGACCTAATTCACTGAATGTCGTAAAATACCTTACGGCCGCTCGTCGGCAACTACGGCCAAATTTTCCAAGCTCGCGAATGGGATTTTTATAGCTGGTAGGTACCAACATCTTTGCCTAATACATTTTTAAAGTATTTTCCACTTTAGTCAGCAAACACTATATTTTCTCTAGTTTTTATTATAGGTTGTTTGCTTGTTAAAATTATGTGTTTTTGCGCGCTGCTATTTCGGTAAACTAATTTTAATTTTAGTCGTGTTTGTTTTGTTTCTGTGGGCCATAAATATCGCCACGTATTTATTTCAGTTATTTGTTAACGTCTAACGAGGAGAGAAGTAACTGAGTGGAAAAGAAATACAGTTTAAAATGTTACGGCTTGACTCTTTCATAAAAATCTTGTTTACGTATAACGCCTATGTCCTATCTTTGTAAACTATAAAAATGAATCCCGATTTCCCTTGGTCACGCCATAACTTCCGAACGAGTGCCCCAAATCGAATAATTCTGATTTTTATGTTTTTTATTATAAGGACAAGGTTTTTATAACAAGAAAATAAAAATGTAAGTAAGTACATAATATGTAAATGAGTTGAAAAGCTAGCTAGCCCTTGCGAAACTGGCACGGGTTAACATTAAACAGTAAGAAATTTGATGTATTTATAATGCCAATAAAACTTCGCACAAATATTCAAATACAAAATTAATGTGAGGACTCACGATCAAATGTGGCGATCATCTAAACGTAAACAGCGGAAGTGTTGTAATAACCAGCGCGCGCGCACCTTTGTTATATGTGTAGGACTGTAGGTACATATTATACATTATGTATTAGTGATTACTATATGTGTGAACTAATAGGCGATTACAGTTACTTAAGCATTGTTTAGATAATCTTTAATGCGGTGTATAATAAATAATGATTTGTGTTGCGCTACTTAGAGAATTTTATTCAAAATCTAAATATTTTTATTTCGAGTAGGCCTTTTCAGGCACTTTCAAAACGTTAAATGACTCACTCCTATGGAGAAGAACCGGCAAGAAACTCCATAGGTTACTCTTTAAAAAAAAAGGTAATATGTTGATACATACAATGTTAAAAAAGAAATACAATTATCTTAAAATATGCGACAACAACGTAAATAGCAAAATGTAGTAAATATGACAACAAAAATGGAAGAAAATAAAATAAAAAATAATCAATAAATCGTACATTTTACTTCAATTTACATTGTCGACACATTAACAATGGTCTGAAGCCTGAAGCATAATAGAAAATAAAATAAAAAAATATATGAGTGAAATTATTATTAGTATTAGCCAATGATACTAAATACCCAAACGTTGTAGTTGAAGTATTAGTACGGAAAAAGGTTTTTATAAATGTCTTTAAAGTATCCTTTTAGGAAGTTTACTTCAAAATTGTGATATTTACACTTTAACATATTAGTCTCACTTTTTACTGTGCCAGCCTAACCAGTTTTATACCACGACATCACTAAGTGATAAGTTCATAAATAAAAGCCATTAATAAGGGCCATTCGTGCTCAAAACTAGCCGGACTCACCCATATTATACACGTGTAAAAAAACTATAGCTATACAAACATATGTACTTAATAAATAAAGGCTTTAGGAAACCTTCTTGATACGTCGTAGAAAATCTCGCAAATCTAAACATGATACATTTCCAATACCCGGTAATCATTATTTGATTATTACTAACAATTCTGTTACCTTCATCCGATCAAAGGGTGAACTATATTTGATATAAACATGTATAGAGTCCGCCCACTGGATTTTCAGTTTCCTTCCAACGCCCACGCCTTGGAGAAAAGGTTAGAGATCACGGAAATCTACGAAGGTCATGAAAAACTTATTTAGCCCGAGTTATTTATATTTCATTCAGATAAGATGTTGAACTGTGACATGTTTACTAGTGCGAGTGAGTGAATAGGTTCATTTCGGTAATAAACAATATTATATAAGCTATTTTTAGGTTACACTTTCCAGGGTTAGTTTATTTTTTATTAGCCATCTTTTCCGAAGCAAGTGGGTATGGTATGAAGCACCAAACCCGCATAGCTAGTCCACTTGATAGCCTCTTGTAACTGTTTGTGCACCTACCTATCGGATGCATAATATCACGCCAATGATCGCACCATTTACTTAGCTATGTACAGGGTCCAAGTATAAATAAAAAAACAATTACACCATCGCTTCGAAAAGTCGAAGATCGGATTATGTAAACAGAAAATTAACAAATATGGTGTAATTCCTTCTTTATCCCTTAATTATTCCCGTTATTGGCTATCTACTCATTGCCGTACTCAGAGACGTTACCGGTCACTTGAGGGATTTCTTATTACCGATTTAACTAAACCAAACAAAACAAACTTATTGTCACACTTCTCCTTTTAAAAAACCTTAAACTATTCATTTACATCTCTCAGTGTGGCAGTTAGTCTTTTTGCAACCAATAGACATTAATTATAAAGACGAAACTTACTTATTAGGAATAAAAAGGAAGTTAGGTAATTCTTATGCTGTTAGTGTTAATTCACGACTAAAATAAAGTATCTAATCAGTAAAGCCATAGTGTCATTAAGTATTGGCTTTCAATACCTTTTAAGTTCAAGCATCAGGTAACTTTTTTGCTTTGTAAAACACTAGACTAAATTGCTAAACTTCGGCTAGTCTCAAGGAAGTTGAAAATAGACTGAGCTGAGAATAAGGATTTTACACCATAAAGAACTAAGAGAGTGATGATGTATGCAGATAGGATTTACAAAAAACCGTACTAAAAGTTAAAAAAAATGTGTATTGTCAAACAACTTTTTCCGAAAAACATTGATTTTAACTTTTATTTAAATGCAATTTTGACAATATCTCGTATCGTCTTTTCTCTCGAACTGACTTATAGAAATACCAATAAAACAAGGTCAATCTTATCTAACAGAATATTTTAACCATAAATCAAAGTCCAAAACCAATTAGTGACATCATCGCTAAAATATAAAAGTTAATAATCAAAATCTTATCTAAACAAAAGGCTGATGAATAATTTAACTAAATTAGATTATCATACGAGATTATTCATTAAGATATAATCGTAGAACAAATGTATTCGAATATTTACGACCACTTTTTGTTCGATTAAAAAAACATTAAGTTGACAAGGTGTTGGCAAAAAAAAACAATTGACTTGTCACCGAGATTAGCTAATCGTTTTTATGACGTGTATTCGTGACGAATTGCAACAGCGAATTTGACAAATACCATTAGTTACGCTGCGTTATACGTATTTATTAAGTATCAGAATATGTTATAATACTTATAATATAACGTATTAGGCTTATATGTTAACAAACAGAGGTCTTTCTTTTTACTTAAAAAATACTTCACTATAAAGTACACTATTTTGATATGGCTTATGAAAGAAATTTGTGTGCCTTATTTTTAACTAGCTGCTTCCCGCGGCTCCGCCCGTGGATGTCGGTTATCGCTGCAAAAAGTACTTTCTCAGGCTCTAGACTATCTTTGTACCAAATTTCATTTAAATCGGTTCTGTAGTTTTATCTTGAAAGCGCGACAGACAGACATAGTTACTTTCGCATTTATAATATTAATAAGGATTATCGTTTAGACAAGAAAAATATTTTAAATAAAAAAGGTTAAAGAAATCTCTTTTATACAAATTGAAACCATGCTATTTGCAATATTTTAAAAAGCCGGTGAAAACGAAAATTTCAACTGAAGCTGAGCAATTCAACTCAGCGCAGCGTCGAGACTAGAAAGATTGAAAAAAGCTTATACCAACACTAACTTTAATCTATAGTAAAAATCACTTCGCTGATTCTTCTGTAGCAGATCGGTACTCAAACGTAATGTTAATGTTAAGCTTACTTAATGTTATTGCTTGATTTTACGTCCCTTTTACTACAAAACGGAACGATTCACACGATATCTCATGCAACTTGAGATTCACGGGTTTTATTGAAATTTATTCAATTCAATATCAACAGAACCAGTTTAATGAAAATCGTACAGCCTACCGCACAAGTTGATAACAAATTTTATTAAAAACATCTTTACGTCAACATAGTAAGGTTGTGTTTTGTTATTCGATTTTATGAATGACATGCGGACGGCCGTACCTTATCGTTCAGGTATCTTGATTGGTATTTCGCTATTTGTATCGAATATTCGGATCATGCAATGACGTCGACTTTACAACCTTCAATTAGCATATTATTAAAATGAAAATTCTTGTCTTTGAAGAATTTTGAGTGGAAGTTTAAGATTGCTTAGATAAATAAAGGGAATTACATTTTTGGGTGTGTTTATTGGTTAATCGAAGACTCCAACCTAATACAGGTTTATAAAGTTGTTATAGTTACAGAGAATGTGTGGAACTTTAAGACAATATTTTCTCTTCCAGTTATACAAAGTTTTAAATTCCGTGAAGGGTTCTGTACACAATAATTGACTTTCTTTTACATTTAGTAAAATTTAACTTGGCCTTATTAACATAGTGTTTAAGAATACGCGCTAAATCGAAGCTTTAGGTACTTACCTGCACCTTTGTGCTACCTAATCGCTGCTTAGTAACTGATATAACTTGTACCTTATACGAGAGTTATTAAGAAGACATAAAGACTGTTTTTCATTTCATACGTAAGCCGGTCTCCAGTACCTCGAATACTTGACTTTCTTGAAGGACATTCAACAAGGTTAGTTGAAGTTCTTTCGGCGCCGTTCTGATTAGATACTTATATAACACCTATTTACAATACAACCTATCTCTAGTACAGGACAAAATAATTAGAAATAAAAGTTCATATGTTTAATTTATAAAAGAAGATAATTTTTTACTAGGAACTAACAATTTAGATGCAATAAAATTAAAATTTAAAATATATATTTATGTTATGAACAATGTTCTACTTAAAATATACATGTTTGCTCTTATGTGTATGTTTATACGGAGGAGTGAATGAGATATGTGTGTGAGTATGACTGGATTTTATACATTTAGTAGCTGACACGGCAAACGTTATTTTGTCATGTTTGTTATAGTAAATATTGTGTTTGTTAGCTTCATAAACGTTAATATAGAGCTGTTTATAGATAGCTAAGAAGTAGACATAAAAGCATATTACCATTATCTAACTACTTAACTCAATCATAATCGTTATATAACTATTATGTTACTATCGCGACATTTTGAACTCTTGACTGAGTTAGAGGGCATACAAATCATACCAAGTTACCTGAAATTAATATCATCTCCAAGATACGTTTTACTAAAATTGACTGCACGGGTAGCAGTAGCTGAGTGGTAAAGGTCACCAATTGCCACTGTGCGCGACGTGTTGCAGGTTCGATCCCCGCATTGGAAAAGCATTTGTGTGACCCACAATTGCTTGTTCTAAGTCTGGGTGTTATTTGTGCATGTGGCTTGAATGTTTGTTAAACCCCTCGCGATACAAGTATTAAATTTCTTAGTGCGGGAGTTGTTTTTATAAAAGAAAAAAAAAGTAGTTTTTTTTTTTTAAATGTGGGAAAACAACGATAACAAATCGATTACATTTCCAGATAACAGACCTTAAAACAGCTAAGGAAATAGGTACTTACATGTATGGCATTGAAAAAGTCACATTAGCGCATGTCGGAGTAAAAACCAGTGACCTTTAGCTTGTCAATTGTCATTATACGTCTGGGCGACCGCTACTCACATATATACCATAAAAGTTAGGTAACATTGCTTCTAAGGCCTTGTATAGATGATAAAGCAATTCTATGCTTTTGTTACTTTGATATCGGCGTTAATCTAGATTTGAAGGTTCTTTCTTTTACAATTCAGATTCTATGTCATGATCAAAAATTTCATATTGTCTTATAGGGACTTCCTCGTAGCAAGAATCCTTTTTTTTTAATTGTATTTTATAAAAATAAAAATTTTGATTGTATATTAATTTTTATATTTTCTACTTGACAAAGAACCAATTTCTATGTATGAGACCAAAGTCTAACTTTTTGGATTTCGTAGCCTGTTTTTGGGAAGATTTTACGTACGCTCGCTACGAGCCCTACGAGCCAAGCAAAAAAATATTGGTTGCCTGTAAAGTCGGTATATGGGCGAAAGTTTTACGTGACAACGACTGTCAATGTCTGTCTCTCTCGCTCTTAGGCGGGCTAACCATGCCCGAGTGGAAGGGACGCGTGCCTCTCACTCGCTCTCATTGTGAGCGCATAACGTGAGCGGAGCGTTATCCAGTTTCTTGAAGTGTCACCCGGCAAACCAATTTATAAGACGTTGTCACGTCAAAACTTATTATAGTTATTCAGTAAATTAAAAAAACCAAAAGTATCACCGTCTATTCGCTACGCTTCACACACACAGGTATAAAGCTGCGTTTATTACGTGTGCAGCCGCCCACGTGCCGGAAAATGTCAGCCTCCGGAACGCCCACGGTTTCAATCGTGTTGTTAATCATATGTTGAATACCTCTCGCACTTGCTGAATCTGTTTTAATTAATACGCTATTAGTTATGGTTTCAATTTTGAGCTTATGTAACTTGTATTTGATGAGTAGTTTGGTATTTTATGTTAAAGGGTTTCTTGCTTATTTTGTAGTACGTGTTGTGTGCTTAAATAACTTTAAATTAAAAGCTAATATCATCAAATTAATTCAATCAATTGCGTAAATTGATTTTTAGATTAAGATTGTACTATTTCTTCTTGTACATAATGTCGGTGCCAGTTTGTCTCCGTTACAATGTTTTATTTAAATCCGTGTAACAGCTTCAGAGTATACACATAAACTTCGAAACATCTTATCGTTAACATTTATATAATACATGTTACGTGTCGTAAATATTTTAACAACATGTATATTTAAACATAACAACTGCATAAGTTCAAACCGTTGCGTTTTGTAAAACAAACAAATGGTTTAAAAGAAAAAAAAATCTCGAGACATGTCTTATTATTCACTTACTACTAAAATTTTTGTTAGTGTACTTAAATCGGTCCAATAAGATGTCTTAATTGCATCCTATCGATGTAAGTATCGTTTCTTAATAACACGTACCAGCCTGTAAATATTATCTTTCATTACGAAAGCTCTTATACTGACAATACACGATCATTGATAGAATCCTAATTAACTGAAATAAACGTTATTCCATTATCTTTTCTAATACTCTAAGCCCGTTCGTAAATACGAGGCGACGTAAGTCTCGTATTTACGAATTCGGGATGCCTGACAATTTTCATGGACGATGTCTGCTATTTACTTGAAACTTATTTGATACTAATATCTATAGTAAACGCGAACACAAAAATGTAACCTAATACAATTTATTTACAGCAACTAACTTCACAATAAACATGTAAGCATTCCTTTAATACAAAATACCAAAATACTCATCAAATATAACTTACAGAAGCTCAAACATACAAATTTAAAATTGAAACCATAACTAATGTGATGTTAATTAAAACAGAGGTGGTCAACATATATATGAATAACAACGCGATTGAAACCGTAGGCGTTGCGGAGGCTGACATTTTCCGGGACGTGGGTGAGTATCCACGCAACCACCGCAATAAAAACCTTATAATTTTGTAAATAGGCACGCATCGTTGGACACTAAAGATGTCGGGTGTCGGAAACTTGCGTCGCCTTGTGTACTAACGGGCTTAAACCCACATATTACTTGTCTATATACTCACACACCCCTTCCATCGTGTTAAAAGTCGATCACTTGAAATAATATTCACAATTTGTTTGCGATGTTGTAGGTACCTAAATATCTGCCCACGCGTCGGGAAATGTCAACAGTCGAATGTAACGCCTACGTGTTACATCGCAATATTGTATTATCCTTACACTGAATGCTTTTTGATTGAATAGAATTTTATCACGATATTGTTCATTGAATTATTGCTTTTGTAGCCATTTTTATTTGTGCTTTCGTGATTGACGCTTGTGTTTACGACTGTATCCTTAATTAATACCCCTGCAAATAATTGAATTAATGCTCAACATTGTGCTTATGGAACCTGCTCCGTTTACACAAACTTTTTTTCTGTCTAAAACATTGTTTACAGAAAGCTAATAATTTTACCATCATACCCTGATGCCCTATAGAAACCTACAACGTCGACATCTATTATTATAATATTGTTTTTATTTTCACATAGATCAAGCTTAATACCTACCTAATAAATCTACCAATTAAATGGTAAAGTAACTTCAATAAAACTAAGCATATTAAATTTGTTAATACTTCCCACTAAATCTCTGACTATATTAACAAAACAGTTAAAAGTATAAAACGTAATCTAGCTGCAAGCGAGGGTGGGTGTCGTGACGTCACTGCCGACGTCATCGCCCGCCCACTACGTACATGGTAATACTGCTAACATTAAAGGTTCTCGTCCACTTGTCTTTTGCCCACGTAATAGTGTAATATACTTATGACTTACCTAGAGTTAAGTTTAACAATTAGGTATATAAGTTGTCTTTTCGAGAGTTCGAACAGGAAATAAGAAAATAGCTCAATAATAAATTTACAAACTTGATCTTTCTACCTTGCTACGGCACTATAAACTGCTAAGGCACTGCACATTTTAACGAATTCCGTGGTCTAGTGGCATATACACTAGTTTTCAAGGTGTCGTTAGCTCTAATAAGGTTCTGGGTTCGATCCTCGGACAGGTAAATGTATAACACCACTTTTCTACATTGTCTCGGGTCTGGTATGATCGGGTCCGGTGTTAGTGGTACCTCCATTGTCTTTGATTTCATAACACACGAGCTTTAGCTAGTTATTTTGGGTTTAGAGCATTGTATGTGTAAAACATGAAGAAAAGGTGAAGATGGTAATGTTTAGCATTACAATACGTACAAACCCTATTCAGTTCCTGTTAATATTCTTATTTCCTACTATACCATTCCTACAAAAGTGCGTGCACTTATTCGAAGCGTATCGGATGTCGGCAAAGAAGACAGAATGCAATGCATAACTGTGACGTCATTCTTATCATTCATTATGCGCGTCTCACACGTGCCAAGACTCAAGCGGATATACATAAGTAATGCGAAATCCGAACGTAGGCAGACGCTACACAATGCCGAATCGATGAATCCTTTATCGATAAACGATAGACGCCTCGTATATAAAAAGGCCGGCTTGAAATGACAAATGATGAAATAAATACGAGTGGTGTATCCTTAGTCGTTGATATCTAAACTGGTCGATTGGCAACTGTTATTCTGAATTTGAAAAGTAGGTGCTCCACTATGCAATTAAGTTTCTTTAAGTTTGTTGAAAGGGAAATTATCTTTTAGCAAACTGAAACTGTTATTAAATTGAAAACATAAAAGATTGAAACTGTTGTGTTTATGTCATATTAATACCATATTAACCACGCGCTGACTTAACATAAAAAACAAACTGACTGAAGATCTCATAGTTTTGTGTACAATATGCATCAGTGCCTGTGTGTAAGACAATCTACAGCTGCAACTACTGGAAACGCATAACTTGCCAAAATGCAAACAACATAATGGACGCTTACCCTTAATTTCTGGCACAGTAACACCGATGCGACATTAATAGCTAGGTATTCAGTTTTCACGCGGCTCGCTCATTTTGCCGATGGACACGTTAAATTGGTTTCATATCAGCTTGTAATCGGGCTCTGCTGAAAATAGGCCTCCATAGGACCTTTGAAACGAGAGTAAGAGGAAATGTTGTATCATCGTGCTTAGAAATTCGATACGATATCGTGTTATGTAGTTATTAGCACAAACGATGTTGTTGATCATCCCTTTAATAGATTCCAGACGTACCTTTGTTTAGTAAATCTTATTCATGTTTGACAGAAGTTTTGACACATAAATAAACCAATGGACTATAGTCGCGAGATACCATATTTAAATAAGCCTAGCTTAAAATTCATATATATTCTGAACATAATAAAAAAAGCAAAGTGTAGGGCAAAAAGTAATACTTTACTGTGAAGGTGTAATAATGATAAAATCATTTATACGAAAGCAAACACATTGTTTTTGAGAACAAGCGTTCTTAAAAAGCACTACAAATATTTTCTCGGAAAACACAAAGTTAGTTTTAAATAAAATATGCTGCAAAGCAAATGGATATTCTTCAAAAAACGGATAATAAACTGAGGATCGTGGAACGGCGCCAAAAAATTACGGAAACAGCCATGTATAATACATAGCCATTTCATTTAAATTATTGTAAGGAAACGTTACTACGTGAACAAACTCTTCTAATACAAATCAGTCTTTATGTTTATTTATTGAAGATACGGAAAAGTTTTCTGTTTCCTGGAACCTACAGATGTGTAACTTATGTTGTTACCCCTACTTCTTATTGACTTTATGTTAAGGGGAGTTTTGAATACCTAATCATACATTACAAAAATCATTATTATGCTTAAAATAAAGCATAAATTTATTTGAACTGACAAGCCCCAAATTTTATCGCAAATGTTATTAAAATCACTTCAACAAAATAACACGAAAGCAATAATTTCCTAGGCATTAAAGAACATAACCAAATACTCGACAAACTCGAGGTATGACGTAAACGGCTCGGAGAGCATCGTAATATTATTAGCGAGTATCGCTGTCGGCCCGAACCTAACCATACATAATTCATACATTTCATTCGCTCAAACCCCGCAGTAACGTGCGGTTTTATACACCTTTAACGAACAATATTTGTTCTTGTGTTCATATATTTCTTTGTAAATATGATTTGCTTTTTGTTGGATTGTAAATTCATAGCTCTTGTATTGAAGTTTATACAATGGTTTTAGAACGTTGTGATTTAAGTCTGGTATTTCCCCTTTTCATACTGGCTAGTAAGTATCCTATTAAATAAGACTTTGCAAAATTATTTTATTTATTTTTATGTTAAACCGTTGACTTTTAATGTTCTGCAAAGTTTTTTTTACGTTCGAATTTGTCTAATGTCCTTATCCTAAATAGCAATTTTCCCAATCACATGTTGGTTAATTTGTCACGTTAAGGTAATAACATTATTGTCAATAATTTATTTTATATTTGTTTTTAACATAATAGTTATTTAAACGAACGGGAACTCCACCATATCGGAGTAGAGCCAGTTGCACATGTTGCATTTCTTCCTTTAGATTTAATAATAACTGTAATATAATATTATAATAAAAATAGAATAACTTTTGATATTATTTATAAGAATGCACCTAAACAATTTCTCTGCAATGCAATGAAGTGAAAGTAATATGAAAAAAAAAATATATACATAATGTTATGTACCACTAGCATTTGACGACCTCCGTAATCGAGTGGCGGACACACCTGTTTTCAAGGTGTCGCCAGCTCTGAGGTCCCGGGTTCGATCTCCGGACGGGTCAATGTAGAAAACAACTTTTCTACATTGTCTCGGATCTGGTTGTTTGTGGTACCTTCGTTATCTCTGTTTCCATAACACAAGTGGTATGGCTACTTAGTTTGGGTTCAGAGCAATGTATGTGATGTTGTCCACATTTATTATTTATTTGTTCCTACTTCCCGGTACCACATTCGTGTGCACACAATTTTATTTTACTTCATCTGTACGTCATGTCCTAAACCCCTGTTGTTTCGCAGAATTTCAAGCGTACACTGTATAATCTCATTTTCTTGTTATTTCGGAAGCATGTTCATACATTATGTAACTATATCTTTTCATTATACAGTTTTTTATTTTTAGATTTCGTACTAGAATACAAAGCTTTGTGCACACATGAGTTATGCACCAGAATTTTAAGTTGGTGCTAAATTGAACGCATGGACTAACAGCGCGACGAATAACGGTGTAATTCGTTTTTCACACTTGATTCGTTCATTTTTTCCGAGCTAGCTGTAACAGCCAGCGCGTAGAATTATTTAACTAACGTACCTACCTACATATAGGTACTTATACCTAGTATCTGTAAACGTCAACAAAGATTTTTTCTGGTTTGTTTACACAACTTGTTTGGTATTTCATAAAAAAATTCATTGCAAACTTCCAAGAAATTTACCAGAACCAATTTGTAAACATAATTTATAAACCCTTATTTCCTAATCAACGCCAAAACACCGAAATATCTTACGTCGTCCATAAATAATCAAGTATTTACAATGGCGTCACGCAACTCATTTGAAATCAAATCAAAAGCATTCCTAACTAAAATTCGTTGGATTACTTATAATATCGGATATCGGTATAAACTAAATGGTTATATCCGATTTTAAACCGGAATTTATTGGACTCGCAGTTTATTTCGTGAAAAAGTTTGCAAAACCTAGTTGAACGTGTGCCAGAATTTGGTAACTTTTATATGACAACAATATTAGTTTATAGGTCGCAATTAATCATAAACTTAGGCTGTCTTACATTTGTGCAAATTGTCGTTCTTTTGACTTTGTATCTACTTTAATAAATATTATTTCTCAGGTATATCTGTTAACGGGACCAATAATTCGTATGATATCTCTGTCCCCATCTTCGAGTATTTCGAGGAACTTTAAATACTTTTAAGAGATATATTTCCGCAGCCGCAGTATCGTGAGCGACTCAGTGAAACGAATGATAATCGCCAACAACAACTCCATCGCAGTATTTTCATAGGGAACCGTAAATAAATCAACAGATTTTATCGAACGTAGTGCAGATCATTGTTCCGCACAGCCAGAAGCTTTCTAGGTCAATCTGGGTGGTAATTTATTTGGAGAGAGCGAGCGTGAACTCGATACTGCGAAATACGGACGACACTCTTTGCGCGGCCCATTACACCGCCAACCCGACTATGTACAAAATCGCTTTTTTACACCGACAATCCTGTAAACGTTCTGTTTCCTGTTTTTGTCGTTTCATATTGTTTGGATGAGGGTGGTTTAGTGTTTTAGGGAATTTGTCGTTCCTACTGAATTACATTTAGTACGTGTACAATTGCGTATGTAAATATAGATGACTTGTTGGACGAAACGTCTCATTTATTTGAACATTCATTCTTACGATTCTTTGCACCAAGTTATTCAGTGTAAGCCCAGCAAACCGTTAAATTTTCATGAAATGAGGGCGACGAAACCATACAATTACTTTCACTACCTTAACTACGCGGTATTTTGTAGTTTACGTAGATTTCTTAGGAAATCAAACAAAAACCACCGAAATCAAAGGTTTTCTGTTTAATTTAAAAAGTTTTGCGAAATCATTAACCAACATCATCGAAAACGTTAAATTATGATGTTTTTTATTTCCGTCCCTCGGTAACAAATAGCGTTGTTTAAACATATTTATACAGTTAATTTTATACGTTAATTTAATTGTTAAGTAATATGAAACGTGAAAACGAATTATTAATTATTTTATCTTTCGGATTTGGTTACACTTACTTGAGAATGAATAAAGGTAATAAAGGATTAAATATTGTCTTTCCCGTCAGTTAAACTGCTGTATTCAGATATTTACTTTGTTATTTATTAATTTACGGTTCCGTACCTCAAAAGGAAAAAAGGAACCCTTATATATTCACTTTTTATTGTCCGCATATTTGATGCAAAAAATAATTCAAGCTTCTATGTCACCGCAATCAAATAATACGGCCATTTAGGCATGTCGTTTTTCCCCTACATTTCCGAGAAACTCAAAACTATTCTGCCCTCTATTTCAAAAATGGTTCAAGATATAAAAACCATTTTTAAACAAAAGTTGTAGAATTTAATCCTCTACAATATTCTACTCTCTTCATTCATGTTTACTCGATCACAACCAGGGCGGGTCACTCGTCTATTAAAATATTTAAAACATTATCAAGATGAAATAAAATGTTCACTAATCTACGTAATGATTCTCATGCATTCCAATTTATGATGCTCCAAACGTTACAAGTAGGTGATAACAAGCTCCTGCAAATACGAAATGCAAGTTAATAACGTTATTCAAGTTAGTACAACATATTAGGTACGTCAGGTTAGGACTTAGTCTGAATGGGGCGCCTGTCGGTGCTAATAGATAACTAGCCTTGTGCCTCAATTATACCCGTCTAGCAAGACAGGGTTTAGAAATCAACGCTAGGATATGCTATTTCAATGGTAGATATGTAGGTACGGTTTCGTCTTTTGTTTTGAAGATCTGCTTTTGCCCAACAAGTGGGTAATACTGAAAAGTCTGAAGGTGAAATTAGTGATAACAAATATTTATAAACTTGGAATTATTAGTTTATTAGTCTAAAACTAATATGTGTATAATGATTGAAAACTAAAGTAGTTGTTATATATGAGTGAAAAGGAAACATTTTAGACAGACTTATTTTATTAAAGTTATTGAAAACTATATTGCATTTCATAGATACATACATACATACATACAAACAGGCGGATTTGGATAAAAAAAAACAATAAAGAACCAAATCATGGACCCTTATGCTTCTCAAAACATAGGAAAAAATATATTTTTATTAAAGTTAGTAAAAACATATTATAGTTACTTTAAAGTTAGGATAAACATTATAATTACTTAATAGCTAGTAGTTCTATTTAGAATAAGAAACACTAAATTTAATTTACATAGTTTGTATGACATTATGTACTGTAAATATTTTACTTTATATTTACAACAACAGTAGTAGCAATTTAAACAATATATTATATCCATGTTATATTCAATACCATTTATTAAATTCATAGAATAGTCACACATAGTCATCTTCGGCCTGCGCAACACAAAAGCCTTTAGTAAATACTTAGCTCTAGAATGTAATCCTTACGTGTAACATCAACGTGTTACAAAACCAGAACAGTTAACTATCAAATCAAAGTCCAAAGAATGTAAGTAATAAATACGAAGTAGACTCTTAAACAACGATTTAACAAGAAAGAAAAACAGTGTAAGCTAGCCGGCTCTCGGGAAAATGTCGTTTAAAATCAGCTGAGGAAATGGGTTATTCACTAACGTAAGTAACGGGCTTCAGCTGACAATTCCGTACTATTTGTGAACATTTCTAACTGGAGGACATTAGAACCAGGGTGATTCTCAAATCTTAACTTAAATTGATAAAATCAATATCTTCTAATCAGTGTTTGAATGTTATCTGATAATTGGTAGTAACTGCTTCAATAAATTCAGTTGTTAGTTTAGCAGAAGAGAATTTCTTGATGGTATTTAGGTAAGATTTGTGAGACAGGAAACTTGGTGAAATTAATAGAAACATGTCGAAAAATAGAAAAACTACTTAGATTTGAAAGTATTTTTCCAAATTCTACAGAACACAAGACGCGAAATACCTCAACATGATTTAATAATTGTACTTATTTCATAGTAAGTAGGCAATAGTGTGGCATTTTACTAAAAAAATCTCCTACATAACAAATCAAGCTGAATTCGTGCGAAAATTAAAGTAATTAATTAGTTTAAAATGTAGTCAAGACAAGTTGATTAAAATTCAAATTGTTCAGACCACAAAAAAATACAAACAAGTAGCAAATCAACAGTATTAAATTAAACAAAATTCACACCCAACATGTAATGTCAATGTACTGAAAACATAATAATAATAATTATGTATTTAAACAACAAGCAATAAACGTTAATAAAGAGAAACAAAATGTTATTGTGTGGGATAAAAGTTTAAAAGTAAAACCTTTACGAAACATTGCAAAATTTGAATCAGTGTAAGATATTCAAAACATTATTGAATGCATATTACCAACGAGCAGAGCTTTGAAAGCTACAAATAGGGCGAGAGAACAAACTAACAGTTGTTGTTCTACGTAACGATAGCATCACACTCATACAGCCCTAGTACTAACCGTAAAACGGAGAAATTAACCGTATTGTGTAAGAAATAAGGTTGATAATAAATCTTATGGGTGTCGGTTGTCTTGTCACGTCTCAATTAATACCAAATGAATATAGTTTACGCTTATTACAGTTTCCTACGATCTTTGTGCCCCTGGTAGTTTACGAGAATATCATTACAAGGAAAATTGGTCACATCCGTGCACGAGGCTACACAGTGCTCCTTTGTGTGTAAATAAATTGTTCAATCTAATCCGATAGGTATAAATAACTTAAGCGTTTTAAAATCTATGATTTATTTTTTACAATCCACGTCTATATTTACATCTTAGATACTAATATGCTTGTAAAATTAAAAATTATAGTTACATTAAAGCAAACTCATTGAATTTTAATCACAGCCCTAATCGTTTAGAATTAAACATCTATCTACATTTATCACGATCATTAGCCCACTTATGTATGTATTTTAATCGAGACTCGTCTGTGTGAGTTGCCATCCGCTCTATAGCTTATGGAAATCTGTCTCGACTTCGAGCGATGAGAAAGCTCAATACGAGCATTTTTGCTATAAACGTCGGAACTCTATAAAAAACTTATCAATTGACGTCATGTTGTCTAGAACTTAAATTTAGAATGATAGAAGACGTCAGTTGATCGGCCATGACGTACTTATTTTAGTCGTAGTTAGTTTCGACATGACAGGTACATTGTCGTAACTAAAACACATTTTTTAAAGCTTACCTCCTTACCTAGAAAGTTTGCTAAAGATGCAAAATCTTAGTGGAACTTCACAGTCTAACTTTTACAAGACTTTATGAGGGACGAAGTGGTTATATCTCGTAATAGACAAAACTTTACGTTCATAGATTTTACATAGTTCTGATTTATAAAGGAGTCTCACAATCTATGTGTTATAAACAAACGGCAATAGCCTAATGGTTAGGGTGACGGCCTTATGATCGACAGGTCGCAGGTTCGAACCCCACTCTTTGCACTATTGAAGTGAACCCACTGCAGACACAAGCATATTTAACTTAGTTGGAGGGGTTAACAAGATTACTAATGTGAATTCAACCCACATTGCCAGTAACCTTTAAAAAAAACTAGCGACCCGCTCCGGCTTTGCACGGGTAGACAAAACAATAACGATTTATACACACAAACCTTGCTCGTGAATCACTCTATCCATTTGTGAAAACGATATGAAATTCTGTTCGGTAGTTTTTTTTAGTTTATAGTGTTCAGACATACGACTTTGTTTTATAATATGTATACATGTAAAAGCTAAAGGTATCTGATGAATAACACGCGTATTAGCGTATTTAGCGTATTATTCATCAGATACCTTTAGCTCCATCGGTAGCCGAGTGATAAAGGGCACCTATGGCCAACTAGATTCACATATGTTTGTTTGAAGACCAAGTTTTCTTGGTGTATGCGATTTGGATATTTCTCTGTGACTCATGGATTAAATACCGAGAGCGGACACTTTATTTTAAGTAGGTATAGACAACAATAGGGAGCAAAATATCTTGACATACGAATATCAGACCTTAGTTGACTGGTCAAATAATTCACAGATCATCTAATACAAAAAAAAAGTAGTTAGTTAACGTTTCAATTTACAAAGCTACATTCCTGTGACAGTTAAACGTAACGCACCTAGTTGCTAAAGTTTCTCATAAGCGTTAGATACGAAGTTGCCAAAGGAGACGAACTATTGAATTGGAGACTCTAGTTCAGTTAGGCTATGTGTCTTTAAAGTAAACTGAAGAACTATTCTTGGTTGTTGCATTAAGAACATTAAATAAATGTACCAAACCTAAAAGATATAGGTAGGTAATGCAATTTGATTTTGTCTCGTAATACAAACGAAACCTATGACCTCTTAACGCTTATAAAAACGCTTGGTTTTCGTTTTTACAACAATGACAAAATCACCCTGTATATCCTTTAAAATAAATGAAAATTCAAAAAGAAAAAAAACGTCTTGGTGAAGGAGACGAGAGTGGAATGGAATTTCGAGCGCCACGTAGTTCCGTGGCTCTAAATAAATAGGTACTTACCTACTTATTTTACCACTCGTGGGAAAAAGAGAAATTCTGAAAGCTGACTATCCTCGAAAAAGCTTTAGATGAAGTGTTACAAATTATGGGCAAAAATTATGTCATCATATCTTTCCTTTTTCTAACATAAACCTAAAATAAATAGTAAACTTTTTTTAAAATCATCCATATTTTAACTGTGTATACAAAGCAAAATTAATCCTTGGAATACTAACTTCTCATTTAAGCGCAAACAGTAAACTAAACTTGAGTAGATTTAGACAACTTCATAACTTGGTTCCATTTAATTGTCAGAGAGAATCCTAGCGAGATTACAGGAGCCATCAAACATTAGTTCTAGTCTGTGGCCTGTACTGTTGATTATGTTTCTATGTCCAAAAGTTAATCTTATTTTTTTATAATCTTTATTTAGTAATATCTTAATCCTTTTTAACAGTATTTTTACTTAGATTTATTAAAATTGCTCTAGGTATCTACCTACTACCTTAAAAAACGCGATAAGGTAAATGATGAAATGGTACATGTAATAAATTCATTTAATACACATTTTACCTCATAGCACAAAAAAAATGTAATATCTCAAAATGGTACATTATAATAGTTTATAGCAGCTTCCTTCCGATCTGATGAGCACGGCCCTATCATGTGATTTGTAACCGCTACTAATCGCATTATCGACCATTCCCATTCAAACGGTAGCCGGCGCTGTCAAAATATTTACGAGTGCTGTCATCTATCGTCGAATCCGCTAAATTTGCTGAACCAACGAGCGTAACAGTTTTGCAAATTGATATCGAGTAGAAACATCGATTCGCGATGCTTTTGTTTATATTAGCTGCTCGTTATATGCCGTTTATAGACGCAAATGGAGTAATGCGGCAAGTTTTGTATTAAGTAAGATTAATATACTACCAATATCCTATAATTCTGTTTATAATCCAAGTCTGTATAAACGTACGTAGGCCTTCAAGATCCACTAAACTGATTTTCCCGCTATAATTGAATAAGGCTAGAAAGCTTCTATAAGTGTGGTACCTAACCCCATCTTAACCTACCACATCAGTAAGTAGTTATGGAGGACAATGTTTATTTTTAGTTGTCGCTTGGTGAATTTAGAACTAGAATAAATAAGTACGTAAACAAACTTCCATTTTAGTCTACGGCGTATAAAATACCTACACCTAGAAACCTCATATTTTTTTAAACAACGCTTTTGTATTTCGGAAATGTCTTAATTCTTAATTCTTTATTGTACACATAACACATAAAACAGTAATATAATAATAAATTTTATGTACATAGGCGAGCTTAACTCAAAATTGAGTTCTCTAACAGCAAACCTTTGAGTGGTAGAGTGAATAAAATATCTAATGAGGATAGGAAGAAGTGTACAATCACAATAAAAATACACATACATAAAAATAATACTTAAAATACACATCATAATGTCATATATACTGTAATTATATAAACATACATACACTATACACTAACTCATGCTGAAAGGAAATGTTCCCTGATTCTTTTCCTGAAGACGTCTAACGAGGGGCTATCCCGCAAGGCATGTGGAAGCGAGCTCCACAGCCGCACGGCACGAATTGTGAAAGATTCACCATAGCGACTGGTGGAGTGAAGGGGAGTGCGAAGAAGAAGAGAGGAAGAAGTGCGGAAAGGATTTCCCCTAGGAACCAGGAATTCAAAGCGCTCCGCAAATAGTTAATGTCTTTAGATAATGTGACTGTACCTACATAAGTTCAAAAAGAAATACGCCCATAGCACAGTCCGCGTAGTACTGGGAGTACCCAATATTACATAACCTACTTCCCAAATATTGTGCGTTCCAAGTTCCAACAATCCGTATATTTTACTAAACGTGACACATCAATCAACTGTATCAGTTATTCACAAAAATTGACAATACACGCATCAACACAGCGATCTCTATTCAAACATTTTGATATAGGGATCAGACGAGATAAGCTTTCGATCGGACACTGCTCAACACAAATATTTTAGATCTGATAGCCCACAGTGCGGGCGAGTAAACAAATAATATCCAATGTTCACAGAAACAATTGAACCGTAAACTGCCGCCGCAATATAAATTGTATTTTTAAAGCTAACTCGATGTGAAATGTCGATTATAAATCGAGTGAAGATCAGTTGTTTTAAACCAATCGAGTACATATTCACATTGTTTTTTTTTTTAAAAGCAGGATTATATATTTTTCAAAATAAATTTTGTAAGAATCGGATTTTCGGTCGTTTAAGTTCGTGAAAATCACTTCAAGAATACTTTAAAGTAGGATGTGTCGGCAAAGAGCCAGCAACAAGTATTTATTCGGTCGGTATTGTGATCTTTGAAGCTTCGATTTTTCAGATGCTACGACTTGATACGACTTAAAGGCTTAACTCTGTCACCACTATTGAATCAATATATTTGTCTGGACGTAGAGTTGCTTAAAAGTTTTGCGTTATATTTGTAAGCAAAATAAGATTTCAAATCATTCAAAAACTTTGATTTGCTTATAAAAGAGAAGACAACATTTTTACGTAAGGCAAAGTTGCAAAGTTTGGAGAAGCAGGTTTTGATATGTAATTTTATTGAAAAAAATTACAAATCACTACATATTCCTAAAGCGTTTTCAAAGAATTCACGCACAAGTTTGCCAAATCACTTTGATAAGTTTAGAGGCCCAAAGTTGGCGAATCACATTCAACTTTCTTGGATTTCTGCCGAATTTCAGATCCTAACATAACTTTATTCGTTTCCTCATCGCGTTTAATAACCAACTTATTTAACTTGGAGCGGTGTTTAATTTAAATGAAGAAAGAAGTGATATTTAAACGAGGTAATAAAATGATTATTGTTTAAAACAATCCGTTAGAGGAAAATTTTATTTGCCGTGTACAGATCGTTTGGGTTTCTAATTAATTCTTCTTTCTTTCTTATTTTCGTCTTTAGGCAGAATAATAAAAACATGTTGAAGTTTAAAAATAATTTTGAATCAACACAAAAAAATAACAATAAGAAACAGGAATTAATGCAAGTAATTCATTCAATGTAGTCATTAGTTATACTAAGAATTAGTATGTAATTATAAAAGTAATTAGTCTTTACAAAGTTGCCGGTATCCATGAAAAATAAAATATACGAAAGCAACAAAAACTTAGTTATTTTTTCCGCGTCTGATGTTGATCTATATCGTATAACGACATCGTCATCAATTGGTCGACAGTTCCAATAATGGATTGGTAATTTTACTTACTATTTTTATAATGAAAATCGTATGTCATACGAAGTTCTTCATGTTTTAATATCTTTTATTGGAAATAAATTTTCATATGCCTTTTGTAACAATAATTTTGTCCTAGAATTGTCGCAAACCAGTTGGCGCCACTGGCGCGGCAACTTTTAAAGCCCACCAACAAACTATGGAATGACCTTACGGTCGACTAGCGCCCCTTGCGGCGAAATTAAAAACAATGTGGGAATATGCAATGTCTTTATTTAGCAGGCAAAGTACCTTTATCTAATAAGTTTATTTTGGAGAGTTTGTAAACAAGTAGGTATGTTGACATATCAATTTGATGCCTTGATTTTAGTCGGATATAAATTTAAAGTTAAGTAAAACAAACTGAATTGCATTTTTTAAAATAAAAGAATCATTATAAGTCAGCACACAGAGTATTTTTTCATTGATCTATAATTGAAAATACCGTCAGTAATTACATTGATAATTACCGAGGACATTAAATTAACAAGAATTTTTTATGGAATGATCGTAATCCGTTCGTTGGCTCAAACTGTTGGCCGAATGCGTGCCTTGCATACCAGTCATAAAAAAATATTGTCTCCAGTACTGCATGCCTTGACCCAGTTGTAGCAGGAGAAAAACAGCGGGAGGCTGACAGAATGATCGTCCGGAATGTTTACGTGTGAACCGACATTTTCATTATTGATTAAATACAATAAACTTTTTAAAAAGGCTGGAATTACTCCTTCACATAACTATGAACTAACCCGTACATTTGACAACTCCACCTAGTTTTGGGAATTTGAATAAATATTTGGATAAATCATCGTAAGCTTTTAAGTAAACCACGAGAGCAATGCATTCAGTTAATCGATTAATGTGCGATATTTATCTTGAATCGTTTATCTAATAATGTGACTACTTTATTAGTTTTTTCTTTTATCAGATAGAGTTACCGTAATATATGGTCGAGCTTATGACTTTTATGGATTCTTAAGCATATTTAGGTACAAACATATCGTACCTTTTAATGTGATGAGTTTTTTCTTGTATGTATGTAAAGGAACGCGTAAATATTTAACTTGTATTTTCCTGACAAACTTAGGTACATTCAGTATTTTTTGTTTTGTAAATAATTTTTGCTTACAACTTAAAAGAAACGAAAACTAAACTCATACCACTGTTTTCTTCGTGGAAATTGCTACAAGAGCAATGCCTGCCTATCCCTATCATTTCGTATTTTTTCAAAACATAATCACTAAAAGAAATATGACCTTCCAAAAATCAGAAAAAACTGCCCGTTTAAACCGTCGCTTTCTTCACGGTACACGTACGTGTACAGTATACGTGTGTTCTAGTATGTACTAGCAAAGATCTAGGTATACTTTTCCTTCCTTATTTGGATCAGTCCAGTTTTGGAAAAGAAAACAGTGAAATACGAAACGTCTTTTGGTTAAGGATTTCGTGGGTATAATCAGCCTGAGCTGTAGTAGTCCCTTCGCACTTTACGGGGGAGGTCGGGCGTAGCGAGACAGCAATAGTTTTTTCAAATACTTCGGGAGTAGAGTCCCCTCTTCATTGCTTACGTACCTACATATTTTCATAGATTAACCTATTATTATTTAGGAATATTAACGGTTTACTCAACCACATTCTGGGGATCGCCTGACTAGTTTCAGGAGTCCCTAATCATGAACTGACGCGGCGGCGGTGGTGTCGCTCGATCGGATCATCGGGCTATCCCGAGAATGTGCGTGAAACCGCACGAAAGTTGTTATAAAAAAATTACCTATTGTAATTTTTCATAATACTGTCAATTCCGGTTCTATTAAACACAAAACTGCCAAGAGAAATACTAAATACATCTCAAAAAAAGGTGAAGACGTGAATGATTGCGGATGCTGTGATAGTCGGTTAGTTAAATCTGATAACAATGTTCTCGGGTGAAGATCACGTAAAAGGAATGAGGATCCCAGATCGTTTAAAGGGATGACGGATGGCCGTTATGAGTAGGGCTTAGTAACCCGGCAACCCGTGTTGAGGCGTTGTAGGGCAACGAATGAATGGAAATGTGGAATGTAGGAATGCGGTACTGAATGAACAAGGTTGGCGGTTGTTAGATTTGAATTCAGAATATTCCATTTTTGTTTTGTTTTGAAATAAGGTAAAGATGTGTGTTTTTTATATTATGCATTGTACCTATTTAAAAAAAGTTTGATGAAAATAAAAATTAAATCATGTTATTATAACAAAATGTTACTAATAAAATGAAAAAAGTGTAGAAATAATAACTTTATATTATTTAAAATGCATTGTTTCATGTTTGTTTATTTAAAAATTATCATAAAATATAAAAAAATCTAAAAGTATGACGTAAATAATTTCGAACAAATTCTGTTCGAAAACATTACGCTAAGCAATGACAAAGCTGATATTAATTCTAACGGTTATACCCTGATTTAAATAAATTACAGATCAGCGGACAAATCGGTGTAAGTGCCATAACATTTATATAACAATTAGGTACATTTAATTAGTACTCATGAACTTATCTATGTCAAACAGGCTATTAACAGTTCTAAATGTAACTGGCACACACTTGTGTAATAATTTATCAGTAATTAAACCTTTACGCATTAACTGACTGATCTGAAGCTCGTTAACTGGTTAAAATATGAAACTATAAAAATAACTCGACACTTTCTCTTTATGTTGTTTTACTAACCTTTAGTTAAGACCCTTTTTATAGGTCTAGTAAACTACTAGGGATTTTGTATTAAACATAAATAGGTACATAAAATATACCATAAATTATTACGAAATTATTTGTTTATTTGGTAACTGTCTCCTATGAGCAGAATCGGATGTTATTAAAAAAAAAATAAAAAAAAATATATAATTTCTCTTTTTTTAGGGTTCCGTACCTCAAAAGGTAAAAACGGAACCCTTATAGGATCACTTTGTTGTCCGTCTGTCTGTCTGTCTGTCTGTCTGTCTGTCTGTCTGTCTGTCAAGACGTTTTTTCTCAGGAACGCGTGGAGGTATCAAGCTGAAATTCATATCAAATACTCAAGTCTATGGTCTCTTGGAGCTGTGAAAAAATCAAACTTCTAAGTCAACGCGATCAAAAGATACTCCCGTTTATGCCGCAAATTTTCGACACTCGCAAGGGAATCAAAACCTACAGGGTACTTCCCGTGAACTCAGAATCTTGAAATTTGGTACGAAGCAACGTCTTATAACACAGATAAAGGAAAAATTGCGAAAAGCATAAATTTTTAGTTACATCATATAATAAAAATATTTTTAATAATTTTAAACTTATTACCCCTTTACTCATGAACGCGTAGTGGTATTATATTGAAATTCTTAACAAATACTCAAGTCTATAATATCTTTAAGCTGTAACAAAATCAAACTTCTACGTCAACGCAATCAAAAGATACAGCAATTAAAGCCGCATATTTTGAAACTCGCAACTACTCGCAAGGGAATCAAAACCTAAAGGATACTTCCAGACGACCTGGAATCTTGAAATTTGGCATGAAGCAACGTTATAAAGTACACATATAGGAAAAATTCCGAAAATCTTAAATTTTTAGTTACATCACATAGTATATTTTTTTTAATAATCATAAACTTACTAGCTGACCCAGAAAACGTTGTTCAGCGATTAAAAAAAAAAAACAGATGTTGGCCGATTCTCAGATTTAGCAATAAAAATACCATAACTTTTACTTATATACCTACAGGTTTGTACGGAACCCTCGGTGCGCGAGTCTGACTCGCACTTGGCCGGTTTTTTTTTCATTATAACCTATTGAATGGAAAGACTTTTACTCCTCCTAATTTCCATAGTTTAGTTATAATTTATGCATGTTTTAAGATGGTGTTCTTTAACACGTTTTTATTTGAGTTTGTCCATAGTGTTTTTTCCTGTTTTCAATTTTATTTTGTTACAAGAGCTCTTAGAAACAAGGTCGTTAAAAATCTTGGCTGCAAAACAATGCTTGGAATTGTAGGCCTAATCAGCATAATCTTATCTAACAACTTCTGTATCGATAGATAAACAAAACGCTTTTAGTTCAAAGAATACCTTATTTTATTTCGAGTGATAAATAAGCCGATAGAACTGGTTTTCGAGGAATTTTCGACATCAGAAACCTTTTTCTTTGGCACATAATGAACGTCGTGTTATCAATGACACATTGTTTTATGTAAATATTTACTTGTATCTCATTATCATATCAGGGTTAGAGTGTAAAGTATAAGCCTTATTAAGATACACTCAATATTTGGGAAGAGCAAGCAAAAAACAAACGAAATAACTAAGACTAAATACCTATTACCTATAGGTAATATCTAATTGAGCTTCAACTGAATACAATAAAATAAGGAAACAAATGCTTTTAAATAAATACCAAATATATCGGCATTCATTCACGTAATATTTGAAACAATATCATTACATAAGAAATATTACCTGTTATTCGACCCACCGGATTCCTGATCAAACATTCTAAATAACACAAAAGCTAATTACTCCAACAAACTGAAGCGTTTCAATAATTTCAACATCATTTGTCAACAGAAGTTAATCAGCAAATTATTCCCCCAATTGACATAATCAACAATTTAACAGCTTCAAAGTGATTGGTATTCAAATAATTAAAAAGCTTATATTATGACCACATAAAGAGGCGTACTTTTAATTACGATTACCCATAAAATTCCGATGAAAATTCAGTTGATTCCGTCACGTTTAGGAACGCGTAGGGTCCCGTAAATAAGCAATTATCGGCTTAGTAAGGTCTGATTTTCATATTTTTTCTTTGCAACGAGGGGTTACTAATTGGGCAATAAATTATGCCGCAATTCTATCGTATCCCGCAAGGGTGCGTTCGTAGATTGCGTCTTGTAACACAGCTGCCACACCTCGCATCTTTAAACGTATTTGTTTTAAAAGATAGGTACATCTGAAATGATATTCATTTCAATTTTGTTCATCTTAAAACTACGTTTTAATATCAAATTTTATCAGTTACAAGCTTATACCTGCGGCTTCGCCTGAGTAGATGTCGGTTATCGCGGCAAAATATGCTTGTCGGCCTATGTCCTTTCTCGGGATATAAGCTTACCTCATACTAAGTTTTATTAAAATCGGTCCAGCGGTCTATCCGTAATATATTATATAGGTGAAAGCGTAACAGACAGAGTAAACTTTCGCATTTATAATATTTGTACGGATTAATCATGTACTTTACATATTAATCGATAAAGGTGGATATATTTTTACAACGGATAGTGAATATTCAGTCATGTATAGAGATTACTCTTTTAAGTAGCGCTTAGTAAAATTATAAACTTAATAATGTCGGCACGAGGCAATAGTCACATGAAAATAGATCACCCTGACAAAGGCATCAACATTATAAGGCTGGCATTATTAAAGCTATAGATAAAACTGTAGTTAATACGATCAGATAACGTCACTTACCATTATTAGATACAATACAAAATATCACCGTGTTACAAAGTAACCTGACTAAATATACCTTTTTGATCACATGTTTTGTTACAAGTCTTATGTATTATTCAATCTTGTATTTAAATAAATGTCATGGATGTTTGTAAACAATTCATACCTAATGATGACCTATTGACGTTAACTGCGTATTTGCGGTGTATAATGCGGTTTTAGTAGGTACAATGCGGTAACGAAAACCCAAATGGAATTAAATGGTAACAAGAACTCTTTGTATGATGAAAACTATGTTTAAAAAGGACAGTATTTTTAAAGAAGATGAAGTACGAAGTAGGTTGTTATCCATTTATTAACACGCAATGTAAAGCTTTCAAAGTTTCTTTTAATTTTCTAATAAAATGTTAAAAGCACTGTCTAATCACCGAAATAAACTTGGAATTTTAGCGTTATAATATAAAATGGCGGAATTCGAAGGTTTAATAACAGGAAAGCATAGAAAAGCACAGAAAAAGTACACAATAATTGTGTTTTTTTTTTAAATAAACAGTTTTTCTTTATTGCAATCATTTAGATTCATAATTAAGTACATATAGTAGAAAGAAAAACTTAAACTAACCGTAAATAACTCGAACCTGCGACTACTGACTAAACGTGCCAGTAGTCGCAGGTCTTCAAACTCTATTATTCTTTTATGATTGCCACCCCAGTTAAACTCAAATACTAAACGCAAAAACACGTACAAAATAAAATAGCTACAAACATGTCAACCGTTTAAGTAGTTTAGTACCTACAAGTAATTTGTATTATATCACGCCCCAGCATTAGCCATACGTTGTCCAAACAGCGACAGCACGCAATCTTTTGTTTACCATGACGTTCAATTGTTCGTACAAAGACCCGTCCGTTAGCAAAAAGCCAGCATTAAGTGAGATGAGTCCCGAGTTTAGAGCCTCCTTTACTGCGATCGGTACGGACGGATGCTTTTTAATTTACCTTCCTCTGTATAATTAAAACCTGCGGTAGCTTTTCTGCCAGTTTTCGAGAGCCAACAATAGATTTTTTTTTACAAATAATAAGACACAAGTAATTCAAGCTCGAGTTTGAACTACAAATCAATGTAATGAAATTGTGCTTTTTAATATCATTCTCTGGTGGGGTTTTTTGCTTTTGTTGTTTTGAGGATAGAAATTGAAATGAAATTTTAGTGTAACTGGTGGCTCAATAAATATTGCCTTGTGTTACACACTAGAGGCAATATTTGTACAATATTAGTATTTCTATAAATCCTATTTTACATTGGAATATATCCCAGGGGATATGGCAGCAGTTAACTTACCGTTTAAAGATTTAAAGTATTTTTAAACTTCTACTCAGTCTGTGTAACTTTTACTTGACATACTCAATTAAAGTAACATTAATAAATTTCTTTATTGGCCTAAAAAAACATTGCATAAACTGTAAAATTCTCTGACGCCTGCGCTAGTTAAAAACTGTTTTTCATGTAGGGAATATTATATGAAAATATAATTTATACAGGCTACAAAATTTTTAATTTAGGAAAGCTAAGTTAAACGATACGTATATAGTAAAGGAAACAAAATTAAATAAAATAATCACTATTATAACAATAAAGGTAACCTTACTGTTCATTGTTCTCCAGATTGATACAAGCTCTAGTCTTATTGAGTTTTTTGGCTGTAGCTCGCACCATCGTGCCCACAAACAAATCCCTGTACACGTGCCCTTTACGCCAGGACTCTTTCACATAAAGCCTCACAAAAGTCAATGCCGAGCCGACTTTTCTAAAACTTATATTACAGCAAAGAATGTTTTTCCTTTTATAGATATTGTAAAGGCCTTATTTTGCGTCATTCTTTTGTTTAGTTATTCTTCTGGCCTTGAATATTAATCGTTTTAAAAATGTTTTATTAAATTACATAACATTTATATTTAACATGAAAAAACTTTAGCAGATCTTCGTAAGTGGAAATGGTATCAAGATATCGGTAGGACTTACCGACATAAATATTTTTATGGAACCCATAAGCTTTATACATCTACCATCCTTTTCCGTCAACACTTTCAATCTAAAATGTACCACACTAATAAAACTACATATTCGAAGACCAGAAAATATTAAAAAAGGGCTTGTGCCAGAATAAATTCAAACGAAGCGTGAGCAAATAGAAGTTTTTTTTTAAGTAATTTAATTTTGTAGGTATATAATAACTTACCAAACATATCTGTTAACGGCTTCACGGCATTAAACGCGACCATTTATTGGCGACAGTTTTGTCTACTTGTCATCTTGCCCACGGTAAAAAGTAACAAATACTACCAGATAAATGCCACTCATAGTACAAACCCTCAACAAATTATAGCTATATCTCAGCAATCCAAATCCGTTGATCCTCCCCTACCAAACTGAGTGTCCATCTAAACTTTTCTATTTATAAATATGATAAGTTCGGAAAGTTCGCTAAATTAACTAAATGTCGTTGACATTTTAAGGTGTTCAATGATTAAGTTCACCCTAATACTCATCTATAAAAAGTTTATTCTGTCTTACTCATTCATCTAAAGAAAGTTATAAGATCGAAAGTGACAGAAAAGTATCTAAAGTTACACAGATCATTACGGCAATGTTCTTTTTCTCAATAACAACACAATCAGCACTTTCACTGTTAGGCGTGTCCTTATTGTATTAACGACGGGTTGACAGCTTGCGGTTCAGCCATTGTTCGTCACAATGGTGGAATAACGAAACGCCATGTTTGTCCGCCTGACTTTCCCTGGCCATAAACCCACTATTAATTATCTAGTTCCACTTGAGACGCTCGTTGTGATGGTTTAAAGCAGCTTGAGAAATTGTTCGGATTTCGAATTGAGTATTTGGATCTGAGACCGTTTTCTATTCTACTATAGAAAACCGGAATGATTTTGAGAAACAAGATATTATTAACCAATCGAGTATTTCACGACAAATGAAACCGGAGAGAAACTTAACAAGAGAATAAAGCTGTATAATGCTGTGTATATATCTAAAGGTAGATGCTGTTTCAAAGATGTGTTCTAAGAAATCACCTACGCCCTTGCTCTCTACATGTCGCGATCTATGAGTCTGCTAATATTCCTGTAACAACAAAATAAAATCAAGCACAAAATATGCATTTTTTATTCGAATCTAAACAAAAAACATGAAAAATAACAAGACTCTTATATGAGAGGAAAAATTGTTTTCATTGAAAATTAATAAAACTACGCTATCACTAATTTGTTGACAAGCGTCCCCTTTCATTATGGCGTCGCATTTCTCTGCCTCATATCGCTACTGGAAATCTAAATTGGCGTAAAAACGAATCGAAATAAACTTCACCAAACTATAAATTTGTTTTATGTTAAATGGCTTTGTTGAGGTAACTTGATTTATATGTAGTTTTATGATAAGGAATGAAATATTATTACAAACATACTTAGGTAACTTAAGTATAATATTCTTTGTTTTATTCATTGTGTAGTTACGTTTATTGCGTACATTCATAATATACTTCAAAGTATTAAGACAAGATTCGACGAAAACGAAAACAAACTGACAAAACGACTTATTTAAACTGTTCTTAATGAAACTAGTTACTATTGAATGTCTTAATTTGAAACAGGTTTTAAATAGCGGTAATTTTGTTTAGCTGCACCAATTACCGGCTTCCCTATCGCTTGAAACAATAAATATCGCGAGCCATTTACTAAACGGAACAGTGTGAAGTAACCACAAATAAATACTTACACTTGTAGATCTGTTTATAAACCTTTGATAAATTGTTATTTACGTTAACTTTAGGTATTTGTTACGGATTAATGAATTAAAATACTCGTTCTTAGCAAAAATATTAAGTGTTAATTGTTTACTCAATATTTTATTGCATTACACGATGTAAATTATTTGGAGAACTAGCTGTTGCCCGCAGCTCCGCCCGCGTGTTTGTCGGTTATGGCGGCAAAAAGTATCCTTTGTGCGAGCTTACCCCATACCACGTTTTATCTGAATCGGTTTAGCGGTTTAGCCGTGAAAACTTAACTGACAGACATAGTAACTTTCGCATCTATACTAAAATTATAAAGCTGAAGAGTTTGTTCTGGTTCGAATTGAAAAATTATTTTTGTATTGGGTAGTCCGTTTATTGAGGATGGCTATATAACATCACTGGTATGGATGAATCGTGTCCCTGTCAAGTCACGACTGTAAGATAAATAAAGTTGTGTTTTTCTATTTCCTGTAGCAATGTCTCTGTCAAAATTATGCAGATAAATAAACAATTTAATTTCCATGTAAGGAAAATTATTTAAGGCATTCTCTTCAGCCATTACAATACATACAACTATGACTTCAAAACAGATTAAAAATAATATTAGCGATTACGTCGTGTTGCCTTTTGACTAAGGAGGTTGCCTCATAAGCACTTAAAGAAGCTATTAAAACTGCATTCTGTGTACGTTTGTTCTATGTTCAAATGAATAAAACTACATCATAAACCATCAACGTAAAATACATCATCTCTTGAAAGATTGACAGCCGTAATAATTTAATTAAAAATATATAAAAGTCAACGCGTATTTAAAAATGTAATTATACTGCTCAATTAATAAAATATTGTATTTATTGTAGCTATGAAGAACGTTGGTTTAGTCTGCTTTCTTGGTCCAGTCGGACGACTTTCTAATTTATATTTTTCGTGGATTCTCGTGTGTTATTAGCAAGGGCTTCGGTATTTATTAATCAATTAAAATTCAAATACACTTCTCTAAATTATTCCACATATACACCATTATAAAATGAAAATAGATAAGAACTTTTGTTGAAGATTGTAGAAAGATAGAAATTGAATTCAATTTAATTCTGTTGATTATGGCTTCATCGCGGGATAGCGATGATTCTGTCAATGTCAAAGTTGAGACAACAAGTGTTAGCGGAAGTGAAGATAAAAGATCGGATCGTATTAGCAACTTAGATAAATATAATAAAAACATTTAAAAAAATATGTTTTGTGTATTGTATTGTAGTCGTATAGTTGGTTGACAGAAACTTAGGACCATACGGTACATTAGGAGTGAAAGCAACGCGAGGAAAATTAAGGGAAAGTATGTCTTATCTTAATGTTAATGGGCATTTTTAGAAATGAAAAAGGAAAGAAGGTCTTTAAAAAACGGCAGGACATTATAGGGAAAGAAATCACAAAAAAAATCTACGATAAAACTAGTTTGAACGGATTCTATCGCGGTTTATTTTAGATTTTTGTTCCCGACGTTTCGACGCCTTTGCAGGTGTCATGGTCACGGGCAGACTCATGACACCTGCAAAGGCGTCGAAACGTCGGGAACAAAAATCTAAAATAAACCGCGATAGAATCCGTTCAAACTAGTTTTATTTCAATGTCTAATATTCGCGTAAACCTCAGAAAGCAAAATCTACGATGTTTAACCCAAAGAAAGATAGAAAAGACATTTAATATTGACACACCAAAGAGCGCGCACGATGATTGATTGTCTTAAGGTTACATAAAAAATACATTAATAATCAACAACCTCAGAAATAACCTAATAATTATCTATTTATTAATTTTACTTATAAATTGCAGATAGTAAATTAAATAGTTTAAATAAATTTAGTTCTATATAGCAAGAAGGACCTAACATTTTATTGTATGTAAAGGTATCTGTACTGATCATGAAGTTAAATATAAAAGTTTCAGTAACACAAAGTAATTGACGGTTTATGAGAGTTCAAAAAAGTGCCGTCTAGCTTAATTTACGTCATAGCGTTTCACGAGTTTGACAATGACGCTATTTAACACGTCAAACCATTTCAAAATACCCAACGATACTAAAAACGAAAACAATTTACAACTCTTAGATAACATAAATAACAAACAAAATAATTGACTTTTATTCAATTTAAAACGCTATATTATTCGTAACCGATGACTAGATTAATTGCTGGCTCAATTTGTAGTCGATAAAAAACCAATTGATTAAGTTAACACAAAAACAGGCGGCAGTTAAAATAAATGTAAGTGTTTAATCAAAAGTATAAATTATACGACTTTGGCTCTCAGTCGATCTGTCACCGTAATGAGCAAAGAAAACAATATATTCTCCACAAGAACATAATTACCTACTTTAATGTTTTACTTACACCGTGAATTTAATGCAGTTTCAATTCGTTATTATTTTCCAGTTCAAACTGAGCGAAAAGCATGTGTGTGTAAATCGATATAATCTTGTGGAATTCTGTTCCACATTATTATACATGCAAAACTGAAATTGTGCATGACGATAGCCTTGGTTAATCACTAATAAACCTTTTTAAGCAATTAATTACAGAAAAAAACAGCACAAACGATTCACAGAAGGTACTAAACATCCCTATTTTAATAGCTCGTGTCGAAATTACTTACTGCCGAAAAACGGTTGGCTTGCGATATGTTTTAACTTTGTACTCTATTACAATCGTTAAAACCCCGAAACTTTTATTACACACATTAAAAGGCGTTAATTTCTTATTTGGGTTTTACATATACCTACTCTTTTAAACGTGGGCGAGGACTGTATTGCACAACTCAAAAGTATAATCGAAATGTAAAATTACAAAGTTACTGGTTATTAAGCATTAGTGATGTGCCTCTTGCGTTTGATTCGAAATGCAACCGAGCAACTACGTCGTTGAAATACAGGGAGATCCCACGACCACTGGCTTTTCATTAAGCGAAAAGCCTTGCTAAGCAGCTATCTGCCGCGGGCGGCTCGCGGATTAACACCCAACTTATTTGTTAAATATATTTTGAGATTTATTATTGCGAGTCTGAACTCGTTGTTATTCTACTTCAAATGTGATTAACAACTTTGTTGTAGCTACTTTGAGATCTGAAAGTTTAAACAATGTGTGTAGTAAAAACCAATGACAGTTAACGAGATTAAACGTTTGTAAAAATTTTAAATGTAGATGAAGTTGTCTATCTTCGTTTACACATATACGCTGATTTTCATGAATATTATTTAAATTTATTTTTTATTAATATAATAAATTTAGATTGAATAATATAATAAAATTGTTTAATTTATTAAAATATATATATTTAATGAAATAAGTTTTTGAAACACAAGAAGAATAAATAAAAAATACATTGTAAAAGTTTTTGCTTGTAGATTTGAAAATCAGTGTAAGGTGCGTAATTACAGAATCACAATCTCAGCCGCGTTGATCTGAATACTAAACATTATAACCCAATATTGGCGGTGACTGTAGCTGAGGGTAGCATTTAAATGAACTTCGACGCTTTTTATGTTTTTAAAACAAACAGTCCGCATACTGTTTATTATTCAAACGAAATTTGATCACAATAACTTCCGACAAAATTACAAATGTCTACAAAGGTATCCCGCAGCGTTAACACGATCCGTTCAACACAACATTATCTTATTTCTCAAACAAATTAGACGAGCTCGTATCAATGCTTTCACTTAATTTACATACCAACAAACAAAATGTGCTGGCCTAGCGGTTCAATGAACGGATTTGTGTGCACAAGGTTCCAGGTTCGAACGTACAGGCAAGTACCAATGTGACAATTGCAAAGTTATATGTACTTTCTTAATTATTTAATTAAATAAATTAAATATTAAATAAATGTGGACAATATCACAAACATTGCTCTGAACCTAAAGTAAGTAGCTAAATCACTTGTGTTATGGAATTCAGAGACAACGAAGGTACCCAGACCCGAGATAATGTAGAAAAGGGGCCACTCGACTACGGAGGTCGTTAAAATAAAATTATTCTAAGACACCATGGACAATCATCGCACGGAAACCTAGATTCCAAAATATTAACCTGGAATTGCAGCAAGCGTGGTTATCAATGCTCGTTCCTTCTCTATATGATAAGAGGCCTGTGCCCAGCAGTCGTACATTTCTAGGCCAATATTTTTTTATTTATACATACCAAAAACACAACTACAAGTCTACAACACACATTTGGACAAAAGAGTTAAACAAAACTGAACGGTTACGAACAGAAAAGCACTTTGCCACAACAGGCTTTGATTTAAACCGCTTGAAATTTTTATCAATGCCTCCCGTGCAACTTGCGCGTCTAACTACTGCTCGAACTTTAGACTCTTCCCATTTAAGAATAAAACAGGCTTTTGTCAACGGAATGGTGGTGTTTCTGTTTTCAATAACTGGTATTGAATAGCTTTCTATGATTCTAATTGAATGCGCGACGTTCGTGTTCCTTCCTTTTTTACTCTACTAGGCTTTCATCGTCATCTTTATATTGAACTGAAAAGATATCCTTATTTATTAGTAAACACAGTTAAAAGTGATGCTCAGATGTTTAAACAAACGTAGATTAGGTGTCAAATATTCCAAGAAGTGTTTGATGCTTCCCTCTTCGTTGTATAGATTTTGTTCGGATCGGACGTACTCAAATAATATACTTCTTTGTGTACTTATGTTGTTTTATATGTTGGATGAATTTGAATAGAGTTCGCTGCCAAGTAAATATTTTTTGAGTTACTTGTAGTAATTTATAAATGTAATAATAAATAAAAATAAAATAATTAAGAAACTCCTAACAAATTTTAGAAAATTGCTGATTATTTTCAAAGCTCTGAATTAAGAACTCTTAATTAATTATATCTAAGAACCATCTCGATCACGCCAGCTTTTAAACAAAAAAAAACGCATCATAATTTAGGAGTTACGATGCAACAGACAGACAGACCGACACGTGAAACTTCTAACACCCCACTTTTTGCGTCGGGGTCAAAAACATAGACCACTATAAAATGTCATCTTTTTTAAATTAACAAAAGCACCACAATGTTGAGAATTCTCTTCATATATCTTGGAGTTATTGGTTTACATTGGATTCAATTTGAGCTTTTATTCTTATTTATAAACAATGCAAGTACAATATATCACTACAATAGAAGTGTATAAAGCTGAAAGAACGGAAACAGAACTGATTCAGTGCACTCAACATGTTTTTTGTACCATCTTGCCGACGTCTACGGTATTTTTAGACGTGTTGTTTCAGTATTTTCTTTTAAAACTTCTGACTTACCCCAAAATAGGTTCTTATTTCTTATATTTCTTTTAAAATAATGACAATAGTATATATTACCACACTAATTACTAACAGTTATAGAAAGAAACTATTTATATATTTTAATATTACGTATTTAAGTATTAAAAACGAGATTAGATAAAATATTTTGTCATCAGGGAAAAGTTTTTCTTAACTAAAACATAGCGACTAAATACTAAATTTAGAATTCGAAATCCACTCAAAATATCCCACAAATTCTACAGCTAAACCCCGAATAAACCTCAAGATAAATCCGAAAATCTGATGGCAGTTACAGCCAAGTACACATACACAGCAATGAGTAACACTAACAGCGGTGAGTCGGTGTCTCTGCGCGATAGGGCACGCGTTCCGACCGACGCCCACAACGAACTCGCCTTTTTCACGTTTTCTGCAATTTTAGAGGTACAATTTTTAGGTACAATGCATACGAAGCTCGATTCTTTGCCTATTTTGGTAAGGTCGGCGAACTGCTTTAGTCCGCTTTTAGGATTAAAGAATAAGAAATAATTTAAACTTGCATTTGTATACAAGGTGAGTTTTTGTCGATGTACAAACGAAAGCTATGACTTCTATATCGATTACAAAAACAATTGGTTTAAAAAACTCAAAAAACAAATGAAAAAATAAAATAGAATTTTAATACTTATTTTTTTGTCGCCGTAAGAGTTTTACGGTTTTTAATAGTACAGAAATTCAAGGTTTTTTTTCGTTTGTTTGTTTAATTTTTGATACCAATCGTTTTTATAACCGATGACTTCTATAGTCATAGTTTTCGTCATTACAACGACAAAAAATTCATCCTGTATAGATAAATTTTGGTGCATATGACTAATTGTTTCGTAAGAAATAGCATAGAGAAGATATATATGTAAGACATCTTCAATTGAAACTACTCATCGGATTTAAAAATGTCTGTGACTAAAAGATATCTAGCTGCGTTCCTACTAAGTGTCATAGGTTCGGTAGCTTTTATGCTAATAATATAATATGTCAATGCGGTCGAAATCGTAGCCAGTTTTACATGTTTCTGATTAACTACCTAAAAAATTAAAAATAAAAATTCTATCTTTACGTGCAAATCTTAAGTTCTGTTATAAATACTTAAATGTAATTAATCAATCAATGTTATCATCATCTATCATTTACTGATCGATCTATGTTTATATTATGTATGTTATGCATATAATGTAAAGATTACTTATTGGAATTGCAAGAATAGATAAACTACTGCGTAACCATTTATTACATACATCGTAACAGTTTCAAGAAAAACAATCCATAATATATTTATTTATTTATACTTTTTGCACTTTTTTGCACAAAGGTGGACTTAATATCTGAAGGCATTTTCTGTCAGTCAACAATATATAATAATATAATCAATAGAAAATAAGATATCCCATTTAACTCTTAAGATAAACGGGATCTTCTAAAAAGCGATATTATCATGCACATTCAAATCTATTCAAAGGATTTTATAGGCGCGAACTCGAATGCAACGGTCATAAAAATATGTGACGTCATTCCTGACGTACCGCACAATTATCGTAGCCGGTTGTGAACTAGTTTCAAGGACCACTTCAAAATTACAGCTCATATGTGAGTGAATAAATCGTATGCAAGTTTTTTCTAGCACGTCTGGCTATTATGAATGCTATTTGGAATATTATTGTCTGGCGTTGATTTTTAGTTTTTTTTATTTGACAGTTTGATTTGCGAGTACCTACTTTAGCTCTATATAGTACATTTTTCTTTGCTAACAAATATTTGTTGGTGTTAGTAGAACATTTTGCTTACTGTAGTTTTTTTTCCTTAATAACGTTATCGCCAAATATGCATAGTAACAAATATGCGGAAAAAGAACTTTAATTCTTCGATATAAAAAAGAAATGGTTTTTATGTGGAAATCCTCAGTTTCTGTAAAATGTTTCAAACACTTGAATAACTATTTATTGCCGTTTCGGCTAACAAACAACGTCGACAACATGAGCTATTCTTTGAAGTAATAATTTAATTGATCAAACTGTACATTTTGCATTTAATTTTTATAGCATTTTGATTGAATCAAAATGTAACGACCTATTAACACCATCAAATCTGATTCCAAATCGAGAAACTTCCATTAGCTAAGGTTTAAGTAATTAAGAATGTAGTAAAATTTAGTTTTAAATGTTTTATATGCTCACGAAATGACCGGCTACAGACGAATATTATGCAAATTTCTAGTAGAATTCGAAGTTGTATGTTAATTTATTAAAAATAAATTAAGTGATTTTAATGTACAAAATTTTATAAATAAGCAATACTTCCTTTAAATCTATACTTATAATAAATCTGTAGAGAAGTCAATTCTGTACATCAAATATATTTTCAAAATAACTATCAGGGGGTGATTAGTGATCGATACTGATGCCAAAAATGCAATCAGTAAAATTTTTGTCTGTCTGTCTGTCTGTCTGTCTGTCTGTCTGTCTGTCTGTATGTTCCTTATAGAAACGAAAACTACTCGACGGATTTTAACGAAACTTGGTACATTTATTCTTCATACTCCTGGGTAGGTTATAGTATACTTTTCATCACGCTACAATCAATAGGAGCAGAGCAGTGAAGGGAAATGTTGGGAAAACGGTATTTTTTAAGCTTCCGTCGCGTATGCAGCCTTAATGGTTAAAGCTACATAGAAATCATGTATGACGGAAATGTTCTACATAAAATTATCTAAAAAATATCCTATAACAGCATATGTCTATCTTTTATAGTTGACTCACAATAACACGTGTAACTCCCGATAGCTTAGCAGTTCGGAGCTTTCTGATTATATTTGTTTACTCTTACGTTTATAATACTCTCACTCATCCCTAATTAAAAAAGTTAACATTATTACCTATTCAATAAAAAAAGAATCATAGAAATCGGTATAGAAACACCAAACTTATACATGAAATACGATAATAAGCCATCGCGCCGTCGCGTGTGAATATTGAATCATGCTATAAGGATTATTTTTGTGTAACGTGATATATTATATTTCCCTACTAAAATACGAAAGTTAATCTGTCTGTTACATCAAAACCACTGAACAGTGAGGAAGGACATATGCTACTTTTTTACGAAAAACGACGGAAACGCGGACGAAGTCGCTGGCAAAAGCTAGTTATTAAATAAAATAAAACTTCAAAGACAGTCTACCTAGCCTGCCTGCTGCCCGTAAGTGTATATTAAGGTCAGTCCATTGTAGTACTAGTTTAGTATTTTTTTTTAACATGGCACATTTACCCCTTATAATAAAACTAAACAAAATTTCCTTACTACCGTCATTGTACGGTCACTAAGACTATGAGAGCGTTCAGTAGACTTGTTATAAAGTTTTACGTGGAGCGGATTGCATGTAGTCCCGCGGGGTCTCACTGAGAACTGGGTCAAGGTGCTATGCATTGTAAAGTATATGTACTAACAATTTTTACCTGACACTTAAATAGTTTATTTAGGTTTAGATTTTGGATTAAGAGATGAACTGGACGCGTAGGTTTGGTAACAAATAACCGTCCACAGAGACGTGTGGCAGAGGTAAGGGACTTCTTTGCCCTGTAGTGGGCTTTAAATAAATAAATAAATAGATTTTAAACATAAAAACAAGAAAACAGTGTGAAGGGGTATCAGAAATATAGAGGTAGGGTAGCTCCGAGTCTGCTAACTCAGTAGTATGTCGATTGGATATAGATAGGCAATTTCAGACAGTTCAGCAAATCATATTTATTGAATACAAGATGAAACTGAGGTTCTTAACAAAGAGAGCGTCAAGTATTTAATATCGATTAATATTATTTCTGGACTTAATTGCTTATTCTGGACGTACATCTTATTAATCAGCAGCGATTAGTTCCGATTTAGATGATCTTTATTGTTACATTTAAGCACTGGTGCAGACTTATCCTCCTTATTAATTACTTCACTGTCGTGGAAGTAATATAAATCCTGTTAAAAAACGCCGCTTAACTCCTGCTGTCACCTTTATTTACACTTAAGCCAAAAAGTAAATATTGATGTATTCTTAAAGTTAGACTTTTAGGTAGCCACAGTCATGGGCACACCTTGTAACTTTAAACACATGCTGTGACATAATTGACTAAAGTTGGAGTAAGCTTCCTTTACACAAAGTAATGCAACAATGGGCATTGACTAGTGTAAAGTGACTCACTGACCGCGTTTACCCATGGACAAAGCTCGCGTTATGGTGCTAATTGATACCATGCTTATACTGTAATTTGTGATTAGTTCCAGTTAAATGTAAGGTGGATAAATAAATATAATACTGAGCTTTGTATTGTGCGCTGCGAAACAGTCGCATTTATTCTTACTGGATCTCGTGAGATACTCAAATTTGAATATTTATTACAATTCCACAATGTGAAATTAAACGGCTCAAAACTACATTTTTGTGCGACAACTAAAGATAATATACAAAAAATTATATTCTATACGTCTTTCTAGAAGATCTTTTAATTGGTTTATTAATTTAAAAAGTTTTTTTTTTATTTATTTATTAATATAATAAGGGCACTTAAATAACTTCTGTTGCCCCAATAGTGAATAAATAAAGTATGTCGTTTGTAAAGATATTTTACGACTATGTTTTAAAGCACACACAAGAGCGTAATTCTAAAATAAGTTTCTCAGAAACGATATAATTTTCTTGTTATAAAGACAAATATTTTTAATTGTAGTTTAGTAAACAACATCAACTATTCATCATGCCTTTTGTGTACATATTTCGTAATGTTTCATCACGATCTTACTCCACATAATTATATATTGTAGATTCGTGCAATGATTCAGATCATAGCTTCTGACTACTGAGCACAGATCATATCTGTATAGACGCACTAACATTGCTTATTCATGTTTACACAAGTTTTATTATCTGTCATCTATGAATAGGTACGGGAGCAGAATTTTTAATGTTCAGTACCTTGATAAATGGTACTATTACTACTTTATTCAATTTATAAGTCTTTGTTGAGTTAGTTCGTTGAGTATTTCCAAGATGTCGCAATTGGTTATTTACATTTTTTAAAAATTCTTTAACCTTTTTTATCCTTTTCATTGAACAAGATCTGTAAATACCTATATTTGAACCAGCAATTTTGTTTTATACTGATTAAAACTAAAGGTTAAACATTCACGCCGTTAAAATTTAAAACGGAATACTTATAACCTAGTAATCTAACCTACAAACTGTAATAGAAACATTCGACCAATTTAAACACGACTGTGACCTTCAGTCGCGCTTCGATAAGATAACATATCAAAAGCGCAACGATAACACTTTATTCTCAGTTATAAAAACAGTTCGTCTTTTATAAAAATACATCCTTTCACTTGTTGCAACCCTTTTATGTCCCTATTTATATCACAATACGTTAATGCGGTTACAATTTCGCATGAATCAGAGTACATGCGTCAGTTGGACATGGTATTTGTCACTAGCGGACAACTGACCGTAAACTCTCGCTGACTTTACAATGCGAATAAATGACACTACATTTATTTCACAGTTTTAAAATTAACTTCCTACTTTTTAAACCGATAAAATATTGTGACTACTATAAGTTTGTATGATTTGAGCGCGGTCCGCCATTCCTCGGGAATCCCAAAAACTTGAACATTATCCGATTTGTCGTTTCAAAGTCCGGACGCGTTTCGCGTTTCTATTACGTACCGCTACGGTTTATTTTATTGGAGTTGATGTGTGACGATCCCGGCTCGTCGGGAACCTAGTGAAACACATTAAACCAAAACACAAACAAAACATCAGGCCAATTAAAGTTCACGTTTACAAGCGTGAAGTTCTCATAGTCGGTGTTACGACGTGCAATCGTAAACTGGTTCTGTATGGTGAGTGATTGATTTCCATTCGTTGTTCCGTGGCTTTGTTGTGTTTGAAATGATCCGGTGTTTTTATTAGCACTGCACGTCTTTGTTCGTGATACGTGAGGCTTTTCAAAAAGGGGTGGCTGAAAAAGTGCCACCTACATTTTTCCTTTTTTGTATTCCCCCGAGCTCGTTGTGGGGAGTCCTGCAGTGATTTAAATTGAACTGCACCTTTTGCGTGCAAAAAGATAATTTGTCTCTTATGTAACGGGAAAATGCCAAGTTTTGTGTTTAAATAAGCGTAACGTGAAAACTTGTGTGCGTTATGAAATGAAACGTCTTTTATGTTGTAAAGAAAAGTTAAACGCAATAAATATCATATTACATTGGTAATAAAAAGTAGTGCTTGTTTTACATATTTAAGCTACTCATGGATAGAGTCTCGAGGGAATCCATGAATAGTATTATTCTGAAGCAAAGCAAACTGATTGCGCTTAGCTTAAACATACAATACATGCAGTAAGTTGCTCAGCGAGAGAAGTGGGACCGCATTTACAATTTTCGTATTACACGGTGTTAGCGGGAGACGGCATGTTAAGCGGTTATCGAGAGATCTGGTGTTGTGTGGCGGGCCGGGACAGGTAGCCGGGAACATGCCGGCGGGATTCCCGAGACGTCACCGCCGGGAACTTCCTACAACTAATGTTTTTGTAGGTGAATGGCTTAGTAGGCGCCTCACTCTCCGCCATTCAATAATGAAAGATTTTTTATTTGTCTCGGCATCATTCATTGTTATTTTGTCGGTCGCTTGTTCAACAAATTTCAAAACTCGTTCTCACATAATTAAATGTGATTTATGCGTTTAAAAGAGACCCTTCGCACCAACATGCTTTGAATTACCTAATAATGCTCCATATATAAATATTACTCCCCTCTCTGAATCATCCGCTTAGTCAGATAAGTGAGTGATTACACGAGCAAAATACTGTTTTGTGCATAGATTTAGGTACAGGAGTTTGCTGAGGTCACATTGTTATTATTGCTGTTGTACCTGTATTTATGTTTTATATATATACATATATATAATTAAAAGAAATACATAAATTCTGCTGCTACATATCTTTTATCGTAGCTGATTTGGGTTCTAAAATTTAATATATGTTTATTTAAGTGATCAGACTCAGAAAAAACATAAAGACACTGTCCTAGTCATAAATATCGCCATTATACAAAGAGTGCTAGTCAAAAATAACGCCATAATACAAATACTAAATACATAGTATCTATTATACAATCTGCAGAGTTTCATCGCTATTCGAACTTCAATGTCTTCGGAAAATTACAAAAATAGTTGTATGAGTCATCGTTCGCCTCGTCCTACACATTACCGATACATACTCTACACATAAAACACAAGCGGACATCATATTGCCGGCTTGCCATTTTATGATCTCGTTTCTATAAAAATCTACGTAATATGGACGAAATCGTGAACAGTTTAACATAATATTCGTGTTATAAGTTATAGCATGTTATATTCTCTAAGCCCGTCACTATATAACTTTGAGTATCCACAATATGTATGCTTGAATAAGTATATTTTTTATTTTTCTTGCTTTTGCATAGCGTCAATTTCAATTGAAACACTCAGTCTAGACTTGAATGTAAAATAGCTGCATTTATTAACATTTATTTATTGGCTACTTACATTTTAAATGCGATAGACTATAATCTATCGAGCTATACCTAATTAGCCAAAATAATGACTACTACTTATACAGAAATATAAAATCGTTGATTGATAAAAAAATTAACTTCAAACGTTTTAAGATACTTAAATTAATGAAACTATAATAATTATAATGCTTAAAAAATCATATAAAATAATGATTAAAACGTGTTTAACATACAGAAATAAGCTTGTTCACGTTGATTAATTCGGTTCTAAGAATATTAAAGGTGAATTACATATATTGTCAATAGAAATACTTTCATGAAAGTTGTTGCTTACGCGTGGGCGGTCGGTCAGTCCTACGCAAACCTATTTCTGTAACATGTCGCAGTAAATTAATCTAAACCTTTTTGTTTCAGGTAAGACACGTTGAGAATCATTAGGCCTGTCGTTCTTTGCAGTAAGTCTCGTATATTACTAGATCAATATGTGGACAACATGAACACAAAGTAAGTAGCTAAATCACTTGTTATGGAATCAAATATAGGGATCAAACCCGGGACCTCAGAGCTAGCGACACCTTGAAAACCAGTGTGTACGCCGCTCGACCATGGAGGTCAAAAATATAGTATCATTGTTAACTAAGGTTCAAGACTTTTATGCTGCGTGTTATTAACATTGATACACCTTTTCATCTCTCTGCTGAGTTAAGTATTTTTATGAGTCCAAGAATCGAGTCCATTGTCTGGATTCCACCACGGCAATGATTAAAAATAATTTAGGTTCACTAAGGACAGCACTATATTTGGTTGGTGTTTTTTTTTTTACGTTTATACGATGTTTATAATAATAATACGAAGAAATCAACAAAATTGGCAAACGAAAACCACGTGTGTTTTATACATTTTATAATCGATGATAATGGTTATCAGATGTACATAAATTATTGTGTATTTAGATAAGGTTGTTTGTGTCTTCTGTAGAAAATACTCTTTGAATCGCGAAGTGAGGTTTTAGACTAGATTGGTCTACACATGTGGGTAAATTTCCAAGGGTACGTACTCAATACCGCTCCCACATGTTGCGGAGTAAATGGAACCTTTTACCACCTTTACCTAAAGCTGTTAACGGACCAGAAACCACTTCCATAATCCTCTAAAATCTAGACCAGTCTATGGACCAAAATACGTATATGAAATAGTTTTTGAAGGAGAATACGAAACGACTCTGTATTTATATTTTTTTCCAAGTAACATTCGCATAAACACTAAAAATTGTATACACTTGATGTTGAATTTATCTAGTATCCGTATAAGCCGTTTTTCAATGGACAGGGCAGAGTATCTTTTAAACTTCGATTAAATATACTTTTAAACCTCAAAACAAAAGTTACTGTTTTTAATTAACCCTGGTATCATTTATGTTTGGGATTACGTTCATAAATGAGTGAGAGAGTGCAGTGCGTTGCGCGCTTGAGAACGGACGCGTTTGCGCTGTACACCACGAATTGTTTAATTCGCGATTTGCGCGGCAATAGCCGCTGCCCGTTTTAGTCGCGATGAGTTCTAAAAAACTCATAGCCAACGAGGTTTTGGCATTTATCAACCATGCCATCGATTACATGGACGAGGTCAGCATCTTGCAGATCTGCAAATCAGCCTACAAGGAAGAGGAGGTTTGCAGTGCCAAGTTGCTGCTGTTCCAGTCGCTCGGTCAAGTCGAGCAGATGCCATCCCGCCGAAGGGACGGTGGCGAGAAGAGCCTGCAGGACATCATCTCCCTGCTAAAGAGGACCGATCCAGACGACGTTCCTGATTTTGTGGCGAAGGACCTGCACAAGCTGCCTCCTGTCACATTCGACCACGTCGACGTCACCAGGTTGCTGAAGGACATAACGTCACTGAAGGCTAACCTGGCTGTACTGCAGTCCAAATTGGAGGCGTCAGATTCGACCATCAATGATCTACGATCCGAAGTAGCGTTGTTACGCAATGCTGTATCGGTAAATAGAACACCGGACGCTACCAACGTGAACACGCGTCGCGGGGCGCAAAATGCGTCCGTCATCAGTTTTGAGTCGGCGAGCTCGAGTGCGTCACCGGCCGCCAATAATGCTGACGGAGCTGAACGTCCCGCCGCCGCCGCTGTGTTGACACCTGCGGCCGAGGCAACGCCATGCGTAGGTACATCGACCCCCAAACGCGCCTACGCAGCAGTTGCAGCCACCAACAAGCCCGCTGTGGCGCAAACATCGCGTCGCAAAGCGAAAGGGGGAAAACAAACCCGTGGCGAGTCACAGCCACTGTGTGGTCCGCAGAAGGACACGTGCGACAAGGACGGCTTCATCAAGGTTGAGAAGAAGAAGAGGAAGCCTCCTTGTAGGAACCAGATCGGTAGCGGACCAGTTAATTCTGACTTCCTGCTGCGTGCCGCAGTACCAACTACGCAGCTGTACGTGTCCCGATTACACCATTCCATGACGGTTGAGCAGGTCGTGGAATATATTCGGTGGAAGACCAACCTTACCTTGAGGGTAGAGAGGTTGGAACCGCGCCATAACACGAATTTCAGATCGTTTATGGTGCGAGTTCCATCTGTTTACGCGGAGATCTTTCTCAAGGAAGAGTTCTGGCCGAAAGGTGTCGTATATCGACGTTTCCGAGGGAGGATACGCGACACCTCGCAGCGCAACACGACGCCGAAACCTCGTGTGACATAGGTTTAAGTTAATATAATATGTATTAGTTTATTAGATTTGTTTTCATTTATGTATTTTATTTTTATGGGCCCACAGTGCCTGAAATAAAGTTTTATTATTATTATTATTTCCTTTATTCATTATATAAACATGTAAAATACATTTTTAAATATACATTAAAATAAAAAAATAAAAACATACATTTAAAAATATAAAATACAGTCGCCTACCGGCATCGGAAACAGGGTTCAAGCTGCCGGTGGTTAGGGTCCCAGAGAGAGGAACTTCCTCACGATACGCGCCGTGTCGAGAAGTACCGCCTTCTGTATCAAGCCCTTGACCCAGATGCCTAACGAGAGCCTCTTAAGGTGTTGGTCGAGGCTCTTGGCTATTAAGCCGTTGGCTGTCACGACTATCGGTACAATAATTGCTGAGTCCACCTCCCACATGTCGACAACCTCGTGCGCTAAATCCAAATATTTTATTTGTTTTTCTTTTTCAGCCTTCACGAGGTTCTCGTCATGGGGGATAGTGACATCAACAATCACTGCCCGACGCTCTGATCGATCTATCACCACTATATCAGGCTTATTGGCTACAATAGTCCTGTCAGTGATGATAGATCGATCCCAGTACAATGTGGCACGACCATTTTCGAGAACTGGGTCGGGAACATACTTGTAGTACGGCACCTCAGATTCCACAAGTTTATATTTCAAAGCAAGCTGCTGGTGGATAATCCTGGCCACTTGGTTATGTCTGTGCAAGTATTCGCCGTTAGCAAGACGTGGACAACCCGAAATGATATGTCTTAAGGACTCACCTGGACAGTGACATGCCCGACATATGTCGACTGTACCATCCTTTACAATATACTTCCGGTTATTATTATTATTATTATAAATACTGACAATATTTGAATTTACAATTAATAATACTTGTTTGATTAATTAATAATATGTAGTTCGTACATTAGTTTGTTAAATAATTTCTAAAACCAACCGATTAAAAATGATTTAATAATCCTATTTAACTTCTTAATTAGTTTATATTCAGGGTAATATTTGATTATAAATACTTAATGCGTATATATTTAGATCAAAAGCCTTGTTTCACTCTAATGGAAAATTTCGGCAGCCGTTCTTAAAATAACTCCGCCAAATCGCACATTTTTCCTTAACAAAATTTAAACGTTATATTTCAATACTGGTAAATTGTAACCTATACCTAATGATATCTCAAAAGTGATAAAAATTTAGGTATATAACTAAATAAGTAAAAATTAATTTATAAAGTAAGTGCCATGTACGAAAAACACGTCATCTTACGCATTAGGTTTTACTTGGATGTCAAAAAAATGCCTTTCGCATTATTAGCTAGGTATTTAAATATTTTTAAATTAGTTAGCAAGATTACAACCTTTGAGTTGCGGTATTGTGATTTATTAATAGAGTTTTCAAAAGTAATATAAGTTGCTTCGTATTTTTTACTGTATTCCAAATAAACTCATAGCAATAGCACATTTAGAATCCGTAATGTATTTTTAAAAGATATCTAATTTGCCACTTCTGGGAATAGTATTGCAAGTACAAATTCAATGATTATATATTATCTAATTAGCAATAAAATGCGATTAATTTCTTTATCTATCAATTAGCAACGTGGTGATATAACAGATTACTATTTCTTTAAAGAAATCTGAAACCAGCGCCTATCTGATAAAGATGACATTCAATTTAAAATCTTGTATATTATGTATCATTCAATCAATGTTATCTCTTGATAAATTATTATGTTTTTGCGCAGTTTTAATATTGAAAAGCATTCAAATTTTATACGAAACAATGAATAGGTTTCAAAAATGTATCGACTTCCGAAACGCGAGTACTTAAATCCGGTGGCACACAAAAATGTTATCTTCACCGAGCTTTGAAGCATTCGGAAATCCGTTCAGCTTTATAATGTTGTCGGCTTGACGTTTGGCGGAACCCACCCGTAGAAATATGGACGATATAGGGATGTGCTAACACTTACAGATCAATTGAATACGATTTAAGCAGAAATCTCGGAATGTTAAACATTTTATAGCGTTTTTTTTGCTGACCATTTATTATACAACTAGCTGTCCCCCGCGACTTTGTTCGCGTGTTTTAGTTTCAACGGTTTTTCATTTTTGCAACATTTTTCATTTATGCTCCGCTCCTATTGGTCGTAGCATGATGTTATATAGCCTATAGCCTTCCTCAATAAACGGACTATACAATACAAAAATATTTTTTCAATTCGAACCAGTAGTTCCTGAGATTAGCGCGTTCAAACAAACAAACAAACAAACTCTTCAGCTTTATAATATTAGTACAGATAAACGTAGTTTTTAAATAGATATAACCGAGTATAATTTTAAAATAGCTATTCAATCCGATGACATACATTTATACCTGATTAAGTGCTTAAATCTCGTAAAATATTATACAAAAGCTACAGAATCCGATTTTATACCGCTTGTTGAAAATCCTCATGTTTATGGTAACCCTTAAAGCGAATAGCTCACAAACAAACCGTTCGCTGAAGGATAAAACAATTTTGTTTATAGTTATGACAACCCTAGTCCGGTGAGTGAATGCTCGACTACTGGACCTCTTTGTGGGGCACAATCAGGAATAAAAACACATCCCTCTTTGTCCCCGGACGGGGATATTGCCAGCGACGGACGCACCAATCTACTCACTCGCAAACTACACTTTTATACCTGTCTGGATATGAAAACACTTGTCACATATAATGTAGGTACTTTTAAAGTATTTAATTCAACAATACTTCAAGCAAAATACGACCGTATGATATACCGATCAATGTCTAAATGCAGTCAGTTTTTGCATGCGCAAGGCTGCTACGAAGATAGACTTAATTCGCTATCAGCTAAAACTTCAAGTGCAACTTTAAATCTTAAGTTTCGTAGTAATAGAAAGCTCAGCAGTATTCAATTTAAACTTGACCAGCAAAATTAGTTGCCTCTCTATCTGTTCTATTCTGTGCCTAAGATTTCCTTGGAATTTAACATTTTCTGTACGACAAATAATTTTAAAATACACTTTTCTAATTTATTTGTCTAGTAAAATATCCTGTAATGAAAAAAATATTTACTTCGTATTTTTCGAGTTCAGGCACAAGTAATAACTTTTTCCGCCTTACGCATAACCTCATGATGACCTAGAAACCAAATAAGGTTTAGGACAACTTATTTGGGCTCACAAAAAGCAAAAGGAAAAGAAACAGGGGTTATGTAAGTCATGACAAATATATGCTTGCTTATTTTAACGAACAATTTTCGTGCATATTATATCAATCTTTTACGTATCCTTTTCCGTTTCATAAAATACAGTAATACTTGACCCGCACCACCTATTTTCTATAGAAAATTGTATGAGAGATCTTCAACATGTCGACGGTGTAAAATAGGCTGGACCGTCTAACCTAGTATCAGCCTCAGCAAACGCGGATTAGCCTATAATAGAATCAATCCTTACTGCCACGAAACCACGTAACATAAATGTTCATGTAAAATAAACTTCCTGTGTTGGTTGTCCTAATAATGCGCTATTTACATTAAAACATAGTTAACCAATTATAATTATTTCGTGTACAAACTGCAGTAATGGAGGCGCTTTTGAAACTTATTCGGGAACACCCGAGCGTGTGTTTGGTTTTGAAATTTTCGTAAGCACGCGATTAACGTCCTTCGTTGTTTGTACTACAGGATAGTGCTTGAGAAGCGTATTTTGTTTGTGTTATTAAGGATTCAGTTTCCCAGCATGATTACGTGAAAGTTGTTAATTATATTTTGGTAAATTGTAGGTACGCTGTGTTATAACGCCTTGCTCGTTAAGTTCATTAGGTTATTAAGTAATTAATAACTTAATTTTATTGTAATATCAAAAGTTTTGTCGGCTCTTCAATATAGAAACATGTGTTTGCAAATTTTATGATTCTGATAATGACTTAGCGAACTTTGATTCCTCATAATACGCAATATAAAAGCTTGTTTAGTTTAAGAATAATCATGTAAGTTTTAAATATTGCAAAGTTTAAACACTAAATCTGAATAATCCTCAATCATTTATAAAAGCAATAAAAATAATCTCGGCGGCAAAACTTCATTCATACAAACACGTAATTTTGTATAAAAATATAAACTTAAACATCACTAAAATAAAACCATGATAGTTTCCTCACGATTTAAATGGTAGAGTCAATGACTTATGCAAAAATATTAATTGGAGATCGGCAGGTCGTTTACCTAACTAGATTATTTAATTACGTGTGGAAGACTTGTAAATCCAACATACATATGCTATATTTTAGATAGGTAAATATTAGTTACAGTTTGTAAAATGTAGTCTTAATTTACTTCTGGGGGCACGGTAGTGCCCCGCCAAGCCGAGCCAAGCGATTTATTTCTTTACTTCATTTCTTTATTAAACATAAACATAGCTTAAATACCTACGTAAAATAACAAACAAATGAACTTTATTTAAATACAATTATAATTCTTACATGTATGTATAGTTCAGAAAATATTATTTTCAGCATATTTACTGAGCATACAGAACAAAAAAAAAACCGCTTGGTACTTAACGGTCATTCCACTACCTGCATGAACAGGAAATAATTATCAATAACAAGCATACGTGTAATTAAATAACAGCAATTACATTGTTCCTTCTAATTGAAAAGGTGTGCCTAAAATTATCCGGTGCCTAAATCGGAAGGCGCGAACTACAGGGCGGAACTAACAAGGCAAATGGATCGCGAACAGGGATCAACAGGCTTACGCAGATGGGACATGTCGTAACGAGCTTTACTTATTACTGCTAGTTTAACTAGTTATTTTGTTGTTAATGTGACGCGTGAGCGCTAAGCTGTTTAGACTTTTTACGCGAGAGTGCAGAAAGGTGTCCATGGAAAATTCATTTAAGGTTATATTCTTTATTCATTTGCATTTTCCTTTATTCACCTACCGAACCAAATCAGATTGTTTCTATATAACTGTTTTTGGCAATTTTTGAGAGAGGGTCGAAGGTTGCTTATGTTGAGGATTTAATCGTTGCGTTCAATGGCCCATTTAATGAGCTGCTCAGCATACCACCTGCACTCGCGAGAACCTGTACAAGGCCACGGACAACACTGTTTACGTGGCTGAGTACTGGTCTGGGAAAATCTGACTGCTATTGATCGACTCGTTAAGAACAAGAATCGTTGCGATTTGTTTTTAACTCATGTGTCATGCATGTGGTTTCATTTATTGATGTAAAATTTGTCGCTATATTCCCATTAGAACAATTTAAAACATTTAGTTCTTTTAGCGAACAAAACAAAAGAACTATTTCAGTCAGCAATATCTTGATCAGCAAATGCTTTATCGGCTGTTATAGTTATATACCTACTTACACGATTTTGTTTGTCTAACAGTTCGTAGAAAGAAACAAGAACTCTTTCGCTATTTTTATAGTTGATAAGTACCTAATTGAATTAAAACTACAACTATGCTTCTAAATTGCTGATTAATGTTGTAAAAACATCTGGTATTATACACGTAATTTACATAGAATAGCGAGGTGTTTACCTTAAACTAATTAAGTTATTAATGGAGTGAAGCGGAATTAAAAGCTATTAGACGATGTTATTTATTTTAATATCATACAGATGCACGTTACCGGCTTCTATCGAGTGGAAAATAATAGCTTCTTATAATAAAAAAAAAAAAATCTAAACAGTCGTGATTATGAAAAAAGATTCTTCCAAAATATAAAAAAGTAAATATAATAAATTATATTACGCCTCTTGGAAAAGTAACTCCGTAAAACATTTTAAAACCCGTCACTGCCAATAACTACACTTCCTCCAATCAAAGAGTATCAACTTAATTAAATCAGTCGCAAAAAGCCAACGCACATAATCTGTGGCGCTAACTATTCACAGAATTGAATACGTTGTGATACAGCGACGAACGATTTTGCAGTTAACGGTCCGGAGTTTGACCGTTAAACTGGTTCTGTTACCATTTGTACCTGCCGAGATACGAACCCCTTAGGGGAGAACTGTTTGTCAGAGCTTCCGTACACGGTAGGCCACAATAACCGTACTATTAGGCTAACACTAGTAGTTTTCGACACTGGGCTTGTACTGAAACTTTTTGTTTGGAATAAAGCTTTTAGTAGAGCCTTGTCAACCAGTCTTACTATTTATACGTTTCCTTAGAGTTATTACTCTATGTAGTATGGATTGTTAAGTAACGGGTTGTGAAGGTCAAAAAAACCATGTAAAATTAGAATGTAAACTCACATAGGTTAAAAAATAATAGAGAAAATTACGTAGAGTCTTTAATGCCTCGTGATCACATATGAAGCTATCAAAACTTCAACCATTGAGGTCATTAATATGTTCCGTTATAGATATTTTTAATAAGGGAATTCTTAGTAAGCGCATGTGATCTAGAATTTTCTCTTTAAATAGAAATAGGTCGAATAACACGAAAAATATGAGGGTGTGTAGAACCGCCTTAAACCCCTTAGAGCTGTGTGACCTTTTGGAAAAGTGGTCTGTCCTGTGTCGTTAAGGTTTTGCTTTTTATTTATAATATCATTTCTGATATATTATTTTCGTCCAGTATATGTACTCCGAAAATGTATACCTACCTACAGATATATATGAATATAATTTGTTTATTTCCCAGAGTATAAAAATACAAGCAAGAACGCAAACATCTCGGCCTTCGCATAACAATATTAGTAGCACTACCACTTAACGGTATCGGGTTTGGGCGACCACTAACCTTAATGACCGATGAAGTGGGATGTGCCCTTATTATTGCCATTATTATAACTGTTTGGTTGTCGTTTCAATTGTATTATAATGTACCGTTATCATACGATTGTATAGCTATCAGTGTATCAGTATTGCGATTTTTTGTTCTATCACTTATCGTTTAATGGAGCCGCGTGTTCCCTATCGTTTTCTGATAACGTAGGTACAATAGCGAGATTTAAATATATGTACGTGGTCAAAAATGTTTATATTTAGTTTTGCAGTTTTTAACTTATTAATAATTTCTAAATTTCAAACTGAACATGAAAATACTCATTTTAACAATGTTTTTGATATATTTATATAATTATTTGTGTAGTTATACCTACATACTTGCATATTGCTTACTGTATACGTGTCTATATTGAAGCCTACAGTTTCACAGTCAGTCCACTTAAAAGTCAGGGTTAAAAATAATAAGGTTAACTTGCAGATCGATTTTCCAATAAAAAAGCCAGACGATTTGGTTCGTAATATCTATGCAAGTCAGCTTTCCAATTAAAATGAATATATATGTCCGTCAAATCACATATATAACAATTAAATCTACTCTAAGCCACAATTATTCGCATCAATTAAGATAGGAGCCAAGCCTCTTAAAGTCATCTATACGAAGTGTATAAGGCACATACCTATTAGATCGTCAATTTAGTAGATAGTGCTAATTATTACTGAGCTCGTACCATTCACTTGGAACTTCGAATATGATCGTATTAGAAAATATTATATACGATCTATTTTATTGAAATGACAGCACTCTGTGGTGATTTTTTCCTGATAACTGATTTCAAATAATAGGTATAGATCCTTATTATAATCATACTCATTATGGATGAGTAATTCCTGATTAAAATATTCAAACATTTGCCCTCGACTTATAAATATAAATTGATGTTTATTTTCCTAATAAGCGCTACCAAAATGTCTGTCTAAATAATTTGATGTCTTTCGTAGTGTTTATTTTGTAATAAGCAATTATGAGGTTTGTAAAATATGTGTTCTTAATGAAATTGCTTGCCAAAACAGCAATAAAATTATTTACACATACGTTGGTGCAATAAACAATTTCCATTTAGACTTTTAATGAAAGAAAAACAAGATTTATCGGCCGGCTGTCATCCTGCTAAAGTTGTAAGTCTATTGAGAGAAACGAGTTACTTAATGGTGCACGCAAGATGCAAACTCACTGCTTCTATGTTCGGCATAAACTTGTACATTAACAAAATTAATATTAAATTAAAAAAAAATATAGTACCTACAATGGGGTACACTACCTTTTTTAATGTCTGTCAAATAGATTAATAATAAATATTATGGCTGAATACTGTAACGTCAATAGGGATGTTTCCTGGGTATGAAAAGTTAAAATCTATTTAGTCCGTCAGTTAGATAATAAAAAAATATTAGACACGTATTTTTTCTTTTATCAAAACAATAAAAACTTACAAAGATACAGCGCTTTAAAGTTTCGGAGTGGGGGCTTATGACGCCACGTCCTGGTAAAAATTGTAGCGAGGAGTGACGTCACGCGTAATTTGCGTTCTCTGTATTTTGATCATTTTTTGTTTGTAGGAAAAAAGAAAAAATACGTGTTCAATAAAATTCATTAATCAACAAGGCGGACATAAAAAAAAATAGGAAACATGCCTATTAGTTTAATGCTGTCTCTATCGCTTTAAGGTGTAAAATAGCGAAAGAGAGACATTTAAGAACGTCTTAAAATTTATTTGCGTTTTCAGTATTCGGGGTTTAGATTACACGATTTTTTTTACGTAACTGTAAACTCGCGACGATTCATTGATTTGAAATGTCGCATTACGGCTAGTGACGTCACGCTTTAGTCAATTTATGCGATATCGACGTCATTAGTCATGACGTCATTAGTCTCCACACCCGAACTTTGATTCAGTTATCTACTTTATTATGACAATTTATTTTTTTGTTCATGACAACTGTCTAAGTTTTTTTTCTACTACTCTTTATTAGCGCAACTAGAGTCATTTAACGTTTTGAAAGTGCCTGAAAAGGCCAACACGAAATAAAAATATTTTGATTTCGATTTTGTCTTAGTTTTCTATACTACTACTTGCACTCGTTTGTAAATAGCCTATATGGTTTTCAAATAATAATAAATAATAACATGTAATACGTAGGTAGTAACAAACATCAGCATATCCACACAAACTTTCACATTTAAAACATATGAAGGATTGAGACCATTATAACAATTCTATCTATTGTATTCCACGATCATCTCATTTTCTATTAATAACTTGTGACAGTTATAGACTTACGAACAATGCACAACAGCTCGGGGCCTAAGCCACGCCCCTCTGACCTACAACTCCTTTTTTTTTTTTTTTTTTGCAGGTGAAACTCTTTTATGAGCCAGCCTTGCATCCCCACGGGGGTGGGGTTGCAAGAGTCCGGGCTTCCAGAGCCTTGACAAAGGCTCTGACTACTCCGGCAAAACACCTGGTGCCATCCTTCGCCTGAGTGGCGGCGTTACGGGTCCAACCGAAGTCTTAACACCATAACGCCCCCGGCGACTGCCCGCTTCGCGGCGGGCCCGACATGACCTCCCTCCTAGCTAGGAGGGAGGACAGCGAGGGCAGTGCATGGCACTACACCACCCCCACCCAGCACGGAAGGAGACGCGTGCAATGAAGGCTGAGGGACCCCCGTCCCCGCCCTCTGCGTCCCTCCCAGAGCAGGTCTGGCTACGGGATTCCTCGTCCGCGCCCTACCCACCCGCCGTCGGCGGAGCTGAGGAGCGGAAGGGTCAGCCTCCCGCTCGCGCTCCGAGGTCTCTTTCTGCGAAATGACGCTCTCGCAGAAATGAGACACTGCCCGCCAGACGCGATCGTCCGCGAGCATGGCATTAACCACGCCCGCGAGCGAAAGGTCCGGGCCAGCGACCCCACGCAGGACACGGCGCTCCGCCTCGAAGGCAGCGCAGGCCTCGAGGGTGTGCTGCGCTGTGTCTTCCGCCGCGCCACAGTGATGACACGACGGGGTTTCCTCTCGCCCTATTCGGTACAGGTACGATCCGAAACACCCGTGCCCGGACAGCACCTGCACCAAACGGTACGTGAGGATCCCGTGGCGTCGCTCCAGCCATGGGTTTAGGAGTGGACCAACAACTTCGGTGACGCGGCGTCCATAGCGGGCGTTGGCGAGGTCCAACCGCCAGCGGAGGACCATTTCCTCGCAGGCCTCACGCCACACAGCGCCGCGTTCCTCTGGGGCTAGGCGCTCTCCGAGCGCTTTCCGGGCCGCCGTCTGATGGTATACGGCGGCCAGGACCCCGGCCTCTAGCTCCCAGGGGGGAGTACCGGCGAGGGCGCATATAGCTGCGTGTCCCACCGTACAGTATGCCCTCCCAATGCGCTGTGCGATTGCCCGTTGGGGCCTTCGCAGGTGGGCCACGTTCTCCCGCCTATGGAGGGAGTCCGCCCATATTGGTGCCCCGTAAAGCGCCATGGAGCGCAGGACACCTGCGTAGAGGCGGCGACAGCTGAACTTTGGCCCCCCTAGGTTCGGAAGGAGCCACGAAAAGGCACCAGCTGCCTTTAGGAGGCGTGGGGCTAGTCCGCGAAAGTGTGGGCCGAACTCCCATTTGCCATCTAGGATCAGACCCAGGTACCTCATTTGGGCCTTCACCTCAACCCTGACGCCGGCCACCATAATGTGTGCGTCAGGGGGCGCACGCTGACGAGGCCCCGGAAAATAAAGGGCCTCTGTCTTTTCTAGGGCCACCCTTAGCCCCAGACGTTGCATTCTGCCAGCAACCAAAGTGCCGCCGGCAGAAGCTAGGCGCGCCGCCTCCCCATATGTCTTCCCCCGGGCAGTGACTAGGGTGTCGTCAGCATAGCAAATGATAGCCATGCCCGGGAGAAGGACGCCCCGAAGGACCCAATTGTAGCCCACGTTCCACAGGAGAGGCCCAAGAACCGAACCCTGTGGAACTCCAGTTGTCACCTGGCGGCGCTTTAGGCCGCCGTCCTTACTTACGAACAGGACTTCGCGGTCCCGTAAGTAGTCGGACAAAAGCGCCGCCAGGTATTGTGGTACCCTGTGGTACCGCAGGGCCTCCAGTATGACGCAGTGGGGCAGGGAGTTAAACGCGTTGGCGATATCAAAAGATATGGCCAGCACTCCCTTCCCTCTTCTCTTGGCTTCTGCGCACAAAGCTTTTAAGCCCTGTATGGCGTCAATAGTGGACCGACCCTCCCGAAATCCGAATTGGGCTTCAGATAGATCGGGGCCGGTCCCAGCAAGATGGTCTTTGAGGCGGGCGGCAATGACCCGCTCAAAGGTCTTGCTCGCCTCGTCCAAAAGTACAATTGGCCGATATCCCGAAGGGGAATCGGCCGGGCGCCCATCCTTTCGTAGGAGGACTAGCAAGCCCTCCTTCCACGGTTTCGGGAACCTCCCGGAGGAAAAACACCGGTTAAAGAGATCCCGAAACCGTTCCTCCAAGTGGGAGGTGGCGATTGCCATTGCCCGCGCTGGTACCCCGTCGGGGCCGGGCGCCGTCTTTTTTTGTTGCAGGCAGAGCGTAGCAGCTGCAAATTCCTGCGAGGACACTAGGGGAATGTCCTCTGAAGGGCCCATCCCTGGAGGGGGATTCATTTTGGGAGGGGTTAAATTGGCGGCATTCGGAAACAACGCCGTAACCACCCCGTCCAGGAGACCAGTGGGAAGGGTCTGTGTCAGTGGGGGACCAATGGGGCGCAGCTTGTCACGCACCATTTTGTACGGTCTCCCCCACGGATCGGCGTTGAGACCCTCCAACATCTCCTCCCTTGCAGCATTCTTAGCTGCCCCTATGGCTGCCTTCAGCGCCTTCTTTGTCTCCTGCCATTGCAGGTGGAACCGGGCCTCCCCCTGAAGATCCCGGTTCTGGCGACGTCGACGAAGGCGCTGATAGCTCCTTCTGGCGGCCATGCAGGCTTTTCGTAGATCAGCCAGCTCTGCAGACCACCAGAAAACAGCCTTTCTTGGTGGGGGCCGGGACCTACAACTCCTTAACTAACTAGTCTAAGAGCTCTATGTACAAATATTATGTTTATTGCGCACATAAATATAAACAGGCGGTCTAATTTGAAGCAAGTTATAAGAGGAAGCTGACCGTTAACTCGTTCCTATTGATATCATTACACCGGAAGATTAAAGTATAATTTAATAGTTGATCTTCGTCTCAACGAGCCTTGAAGTATCTGAGTACACTTCCTCTTCCTTGGCCGCCTTACATTCCATCTCGGATTCGTACCGCTATAATAGTGACATACTGAGATAAACATTGACCTTAACCGCTCCTCTTATCGCGTTATCAGTCAACGACAAAATATTAAGTCATTACAAAAGCAGGGCTGACGCTATCTTTAGTAAACAGTCTATGATAAAGGTAAACATCAGAACAATAATTGCTAAAACTGTTATTTTTGATCGTGCCTATAAAAATGTAGCCAAGAACCTTCAACCTTTTTTTATGAAACACTTCCTTTTTAATTGTAAAATGAATTAAAAAATCTTTTTTTTCCGTGTACTTCATAATAGTTCAAGCTGGCCGTAAATATCACTCTTTTTTTGTTTTAATTACCCTTTTAAATAACCAGAATAATCTGACTTTAATTTATGTTTGTAAGTACTGTATATTCGTAGATACATCCTTAGATATGAACCAGTAAGTAAAAGTGGGCACCATTCACGTCTAGTATCAGTACTAGTGACAAGTTACAGATAACAATTAATACTGTTACGCGGTTATATCATGTCATTAATAGTAAATGTGCCATTTTAAGAGCAAATATAATATATGTAGTTAATTTAAGAGAATGCAATATCGATAGCAATGTTGTCTATTTATGTAATTAAAGGAGTTCCGAAACGATATCCTTAATTGATGTCTCGTTAACGACGCTATCTTTAAATATTCTTGATAGCTCAACTGACATCTGAAAGACCGTTCCGCAATTAGTAAGTTGCAAATTAAATAATGAGCATAACAAAACCCCAAAGCGTTAAGAGATTGTGTCATAACAATAAAAAAATATTGACAAGCGACCACCCTTTGTCCGTGGCGCCCCGGGACCCTTTACACCCAAATAAAAATCAACACGCTTTACAACAAAACGCATTATCAAAGAACACGGCGCTTTGCGGAAGACTGCCGTTATTATCTCGACAGAGAAGCCACTCATTACTGTCATCTCACTTCCCCACGGGAGGAGCCCGTTCGACAGCAAAGGATAGCTACATGTCGTCGTGATCAATGGATGCAAAAAGGTGTAGTGACGTCGACAGGATGCTCGGGCGCAGCTGGCTGGAACTTTTGTGTTTTTATTCTTTTTCTTTTTCCACGGACAAAAAGAGGATCGTTTCGCGCGGTTTAGCTTCGAACAACCCGCGCCTGTTTCCGTAATGGGAACGGAAAATGTTAATGAAGCATACGCCTTAGTAGAATGCGTGTTAAATTATATGCTACTGCCATTGAAGGCCAATTTGTGGAAAAAATCATTCGAATACAGACAATTAATTAGCCTAAACATCAATTTGGGAATTAAGTTTAGATGTGTTAAGCGAACGAGAGATAGTAACGAATCTATTAAAACAAATCCTTGCAGTAACTCAATAACGCCCTTGAGGCTACACCCTACACCCGGGCCTTGAAATTGTTTTACAAGGTTAGTCATAAAACCAATTAAAATCAATCAAGCGTGACTACCCCTCGTGCCTCCTGTCAGTACCAGATGTTTGATTATCAAAACATAACGAGGAAGAGTTTGAAGCGCTTAACGCTAACAGTACGTTACAAAAAATGTATGAACGGATCGATATTCAACCAGCCAGCGCTATTTAATAAGAGATTTATACGTCGAACATAAACAAATGCTACTTGAAAAACTGCAATAGCGAAGCTTTTAATATGTATTAATAACATATTAATTAAGAACATTGTTGGTCACGCGAGCTCAACACAATTTTATTTAAACATACGATGCTTAAATAAAAAATATGTTGTAAATATACCCTGTCAATACCAATGTCATATAGCAAAATATTCAAAAGTGGAAAGTTTTCTACAAACAATCGTGGTTGTTATATAAAATAAACAAATCTCAATCAAAGTACAACGTAAGAATATTGTTATAAAACTTATAATAAGTTGTAAAGTCTAATAAGTAAAATGATTTTTCGTCTGTGGTGTAAAAGTTAAGACGTCTAGTGATCGTATCTGATGGCAAACGTGTTGACCCAGTTCTGCAGACGTTCTTGTAGGTTGCTATTCAACTTAGTTGTACTTAAAATATGTATTCGTTTGCATACAGCGATGGTAGTCGGAGAATTTACCGAGATATCGAATCGGATCGCTTAAGTATTTGTTGTTTGATATGCTTCGGCTTTGAACATTTTTATTCATGTAAATTCTATTACTGGAACTCAGACTTACGACAACTTATTCTTTGAAGATTTATTTTTATTATTGTGTCTTGTGTTTAATACACTCACCTTTAACGCAATTAATTATTTATCTATTAAACAAAGTACATAATACCTACTGATATCGTTGACTGTTAATTTTATATTTATTGTGTGAACATACTTTTCGAAACCAAATAAACATTTGAGAACTAGAGGAGCACGTGATGATGTGATATATAATACTGGTTTTACGTGTGTGTCATTATCAATTAAGATAAGGAAATCAGATATTTAAATTAATTATACCCTGCTCTATTTTATTACCTTATTGGAGAAGAAGATTGGATCTTTTAAAAAATATGTTTTTATTTAATATCAACTGTTTTTGTTAACCATATTTACAATACAGAAATAGTTACAAAAATATAATGTATTAAAGGCTAGGAATAGGTTTCAAGGAGAGTGTCATAAATTAACATTATATAATACACTATTACTTATTCATCCAATCAACTGAAACAAAAATCAAAAGCGCTGATGAAATGAAGATAACAAAAGGGACTTTTCCCAAAGTTTCCAAACCCATAGTCCTTGACAACCTGTGGTTATAGATAGATCTTTTATTTTATACCTGCAACAAAAAAATTGTAGTGGTACGTGAATTTTCATTTATAATAATTGTATATAAAAAATCCGTATTTATAACGAATTACCCTATGACGCAAAAATATCCACTGCAGTAACAGTAGGTATATCCTAATCGCGTTGAAAAAGAAAACCGACGTCAGTATTACGTCATTAATCCATTTAAGCAGTTTGGCGTACGGCGGTACCTACTCTGGACAAGTAACGAAACGAACTGACGCAATCCGCTAAAATATAAAAAAATATCTATCAATAATATTAGCTTTATTTTATAGTAAACTAACTAGCTTTCGTTCGAGGGTCCGCGGATGTCGTTATTGCAACAAAAGTAGCCTATGTCCTCATGGGGTTCCAGCGTACTCTAAACCATTTTTCAACCAAAGGGTTTTCGTGGTGGAGACGTTAGTTCTTAACCGACAGACAAAACTAATCGCATTTATAAAATAAGTATGAATGTTTTTTCAAACCCTTGTTTCCGAATTTCCGTATTTTTGAATTTGTTTGTGAAAAATGTTTAATAATGATCAAATAATAAGCTACCAATCTTAATTCATATTGCTGTATTAATAATAAATATATTGTAACAAGCTATTTCCAAACAGAGATAAGAATTATATACAATACTTTATATGGCACAAAACAAATGCCGACCGGCATATAAGTACGCAATTAAAATAAATATAAATTGGAAACTTAAATATGGTCCCTAGACAGCATCATATAACATTTAACAAGCACTACCTTAAATGTTGAGTATCGCATTCAATAAATACCAAATAGTTTATGTACGTAAATTACAGTCTGCTACTACTATGACTATACCCACTAATAGAAATGTACATATTCCTTAGAAGCTTGCATTGATTGCTATGGAAGTGACGACCTTAACATTTACGAAGCTTTTTATTAAAACTAAAACTTGAGTATTATAGGTACTTCAAAACTGTTTAAAGGTTACTAAAAATAGAGACACGAATTTAAAATTATTTTATTACACATCATTTATTTTATCCATACTAATAGGTATTATAAATGCGAAAGGAACTGTGTGTCTGTCTTTCGTTCTGTCTGTCTGTTACGCATTTACCGCTAAACCGCTAAACCAATTTTTATGAAACTTGGTATGGGGTAAATTTGGATCATAAGAAAGGACAATACTTATTTTTGCCACGATAATCGGCGCATGGGCAACAGCTAATTTTAAGTACATAATTTGACCAACTATGTACTCCCAATATTTTTGCACCTTTTTTTTATTCGAAATAATCCTCTTGGCGTTCCTCTGCCCTTTCCCTATACTAAGGACCAAGCGAAAACACATCAGGAATTTACCGCGGATATGATCACACTTACATACCCCCGATTACTAAAACGCAACTTAACTTTAAGACGTTCTTAAATATCTATCTGTCGCTACTTTACACCTGAAAGTGACAGAGACAGCAAGAGACTTAACGGCGATTTAAAACTGATTAACGTTTCAGTATTCGGCCAATAGAGTCATAAAAGAAAACTAAACAATCACCATATAGAATACACAAATAAAATCAAAACGACTGCTGATGACAAAATAACCAACAACCGTGAAGCCTCGAAAATGTTTCCTTTTGTTATTTCACTAAGAAGGTGCATTTTAATAAGTATATATGTCCAGCGGTGAACTTCTTAAAGCATGTTTAAATACTTATACTTAGTTGAATTAACTTGAATAACTTCCATTCCGCTTATTCTTCTCTGTTGTTGCTGTTGTTATTTTTGTCGCAGGGGGTTACACAAACTTTCAAACTTAACCCAAAGAACATCCAGACTTAGAAAAAGCATTTATAGATCACACAAATATTTTTCCCATGTGGGGATGGAACCTGCAGCACAGCGCGCACAGCGGTAATTGACATGATGAACTGATGACATGTGGTATCACTCGGCTAGCAAAAAAACATTAAAAACTTACGCGTTTAACTGCACGTAAACGTAGGTACTATCTACTTACACGTTAGACCCTTTCTTCTTGTCTGAGTCGGTTTACGAAATGTCTAAGATAGAGATAACTTTCGCTAAGCCGTGACAAGCCTATTGCATGATGGGTCACGATCAGGAATTGAGGAATCGAATGCAATCATGACTGCAATCTATCGTCAATTTTCTCAATAACAAATGTTATTATGTCTTCTTATAGTATTTATTAACCGCGGGAACAAAAATCTAAAATAAACCGCGATAGAATCCGTTCAAACTAGTTTTATTTCAATGTCTAATATTCGCGTAAACCTCAGAAAGCAATAAGTATTTATTAACTTAAAAAATAATTGAACAAGGATAGAGAGGAACTAAAGTTAAAGGAACAGTTTCCGTTCCAAAACATTAAATATGCCATTCTGCTTCACGCTTTTCTTTGATTTGTATGAATGTCGATGTTCAATACAAAGTAATTTATTCGACTGTTTAACACTTCTGACAGAATCTTCTCAAGTTAAACTTTCAAAGTAACTTCAAATGTCAATGAATTTAGTGGGAGTTTGGGGCTCTACTTGAACGTGTAGCAAACTTTAGGATCTCATGTCTAGGTATGTTGTAGTCAGCCGACGTAAGATAATACCTAATATCTTATCAAAACAATCTTAGAAACATTTTCACTATTATTTCATTTATCACGGTTATAACGTGAACACTGCTGGATACAGTTCTTATCTTTTGATTATTATTTCGCATATTTTTCTCCTGACATCATGAAATTTTCGTCCAAGTAAAACTCACTTAACTTTTAATGTACTGTCTTTCTTATGTTTAAGGAGCTAAAAGCCCACTTCAATGTCTTAAGTTTCAACGAGGCCCATTTCTGAGATGTGATATCTATCGTTTTTATTTGAAACTTTTTATTAAATTTGGCCATATTTTCAGGTTTAATTACAGATTTATGTTAGTTAATAGCGCTTAAAAATTTCAACCCCTCTCAATCGTGTTTCCGAGACGGAAAAGTAATTCATTTAGGACAATTCCTGTCAAGCCTTAGGTGTTTTATCGATCTCAGCGGGTTTAGTTAACGCAGAGTAGTAAAATGTAACGCGAAATGCGTGACGTCAGTTCTATTTCCGAGCAGCGGAAAGTAACATTTCCTGGAAAGATACTTGATTTATTTAGAGTTGTTATTCATTATGGAGTAAAAGGTCAGTTCTGGTGAACGAATTCGTGGCCTTATTGAGTGGGCAAACAGTGAATTGTGTAAGTGAACAGCACAATAATGTCTGTGTTCTCACACACTAGCAAGCCGTATGTACGTCAGCCGGCCACGTGCGATCTCCACGTGCCGTGTCCACGTGGACAATGGCGTGATAATATACTAACGTTATAACCTACTGATGCACACCATTCTAATAGTAACTAACTTTTGTTATTGTCGCGCCTGTAAATCTATATGGTTTTAATTAAAATCCTTCGTTTCAACTTATTCCTACGTACATATTATATGACCTATCCTTCTGCGGTTCATTATATTAGGTACTTCTCAATTTTTGGACAACCATACAAAAAATTCCATTCTTTGGTAGAGTCGAACATACATTGGAGACTTAGGTTATTAATTCTGTCGTTAATTGTTATAACTTGTAGCAATGCACGCTCTAATCTCCTTTTTAGATGATATTGGTTTCCCCTCTTTTGTTTTCTATGGTTTTTCCACTATACAATCCTAAAGTTTTGAAAAACAATCAATATTAAAAGAAGGGATTCCTGTAAATACTTATAACAGTCTTTCTCTATATGAGAAGAGGCCTGAGCCCAGCTGTGGGACATTTATTGGCCGATATTGTATTCTCTATTTATGATAGTATAAAATGTCTTTTAATATTTAGTAATTTTGTATGCATACTTAAATTGTGTCGCTAACTAGATACCTATTGATGTTTAATATCATGTATTTTCTTCTAACTACTTATTTTATTTATGAAACTTGATACTAATTGGCATGAAACTGAGAGAGAAAAATACTTGTTATTGTTATGCCTTATAAGATGAAGCTCTTATTATATACAATAACAGATTGAGTTCTAAGTAATTCTAAATAATAAGGAGGGTATTTTTACTAAATTGATTGTTTAGTGAACATACCTAATAAAAAAGAAAATACGTACCTAGTTATTTTATTTGTTTGTACCTAAAACCATTACTTTATCCATTGTTAAAAGTGTAAATTATAGTTTATACACACAGACTAGTATTAAACACGACTTAACACAAGAGTAGCGACAATTACACTACGATTTCAGGAAATATTAAATCCGTAGCTACCTTAGTAATAGTCTGTCAACGCAATGTAATGTATTGTTAGGTAGAGCTGTTACAATTATAATAAAGGATAATCATCCAAACAGGACATACCTACGTACAAAAAACAGCATGTCATGAGCTCAAGTAGGTCCCGCTAACACCAAGATGTATCTATGTAAAACATGCATTCAATATAATCTATTGGCCACCTGCATTATTCAACAAGTTATGTGCCATTTGTTTAACATAAGTCTGAATTTCAATAGTGGAGTGCGCACACGCATCGATTCCGGTGGGGAAGCTCGCGCACGAGGCGAAAGCTTAGTGCATGCTCGAGTGTGAATTGCCTACATGAATGTTGTCGTATTGCATTGCATTTAATGTGCAAGCAGAAACGAGCTTACAGTCACACGGTTAGGCGCGCCTAATGAGAAAGTTTATCGAGCGTTTATTGCGTAGCAGCGGGAAGCTTCGCCGCGTCGCCAGAGGCAAGAGGCGCTCCCGCCGCCCGCAGGTGTGCCCGCCCCCTCGCCCCGCGCTAGCCCCCTGCGCCTCCCGCCCCGCCGCGCACGACACAGCTTTCTTTCGTTCGCGACCGCCGCCAGTCGACTGTCAACCACGGAAGCGAGCGGTCGCCTCGTACACGCTCATTTCGCAAAAAGCCGCGCCAACTGTAAACACGACGCACTATCTGAGCAGTGCTTCCGTTCGCGACTTAACCTGAATTCAGCGAAACATTTCACATCTAGTGTCGTGTTGTGCCAAACCAGTGAATGTTTTGATACTCTTATGGATCGTGAAACGTAACCAAACTTCCAATACATGTAAATGTCACCAGTGTCGCGTATGTAGCGGTGTGGTGTCGGCCGGCGAATGCCGTTGATCAGATCGTGCAAAGAAATTGTGGGCATTGTGGTATTGTGCGAAACGGGTTCTGTCTGCAGGACGAGGTCTCAAAAGCTACCGAATCTACATACGGCTACTGGGTGTCGCTGGCCGGCTTTCATCGCGCCTATGATCGCTATCGCGCCGGCATCATCAAATAAGCTGTTTGACTTAAATGAACACCGTAAGCGGTGTCACATTACGATTTTCACGGAATGTCAACCAACCACTCAATATTTATTTGATCAGCGAGTCTTAACTTTATTGCGTTTACATTTCGTTAAACCTTGAATTAAATACAATTACGTATTTGTATACATATTGATATTGTAACATTATATACGTTACGAAGGTTTACTTACCTCTAGGACTTGTTGAAATGTAAACATTCGTGTTGTTCATTCTTCAAGCTTTAAACTTTCATTAAAGTTTAAACTTTCATTAGTTTGTAATTACACAAACGAGTTCTAAAATAGGTTTTAAATATATTGTATGAATAACTAAAACTTCTAAATAGTTATCTTATCACAGGCTGACTGAATCGCAACCAAAAATGTTTACTAATATTATAAAGGCTAATATAATTCAGGATGGCAAGAATTCAACCGTTATCTCAAATATCCAGTAAACGAGAGGAGCATCTAAATTAAATCTAACAAGAACCTTGAATTCACCTGAAATTCTTGGCTCTATCCAGAGTAAACCTCCGTGGAATCTGTGCTGTAAGCCGAGCTTGTCAATGCTATCAATTAATGCCATCGAGGTAGTGTCCTAGTTAGACAAAAGGCGGCAAACAAGCTATTACGTTGGCATAGAGGGGCGATTTGGAACGCTGTTATTGGCTCTCCACTAAATACCAATACGGAATACGCCATGGTAATCAATTTGTTTAGGATTATGGATACTCGGCCACTACTAGTGGTAGCAATAACGTGCGCTTTCCTTTGATAAACAAACAACCAGCAAGATACCTATAAAACAGGACCATCAAAGTCCCGTTTTATTATTTTTTTCAAATTTGATTAGAATATTAGTATTTTAAGAAGATTAGGTTTAAAGATACCTGTCCAACATTAATCTATATCCCAGAATTGTTTAGTTACAATTTTTTAAAATAAAAAGTACAAAGAAGACATGACAAGAAAACTTTTCTTAAACTAAAGCTGAACTGAAAAAAAGCTAAGTAAAACGAATCAAGTATTAAATTGCACTTAAAGGAATAAACCAATCAGTGATGGAAGAGGATCATTACAGCGGAGACATTCTTGTTTAAAATTCCTGGTAAATTGTAGATGTAGGCTGGCTATAAGGACGTTAAAGACTTAAATTTATTGTTCCACGTCCAGGCATTTCTAATTTGTATATTGGCTATAACAATAAATCGCTTCATAAAACTGAAAATCTATTATCCTACTCGTTCTTCTTCAATTACTTGTGAGGAAAGTAAACCTATTTATTGCTACGGTTACAAGAGCACTTAAGGACTAAATATGTCTTTAAACTCGCCTAATACATTTAACTCTTAATGCAGGATAGTCAACTTAAATTACTAAGGAAGATTTCATTTCATCAAATTTAATTACATTATCAAGAATGTCTACCGCTTGTTCTCTAATTTTAAGCAAATTGCTTTCTGAAAAGTTAGCGGTCGTTTCGCTCGTACCTACATTTTCTTTTAACATAAGTTTAGTTCATAACTGAGTGGTACATCCATAATGTAATTCATTAAGGCTTTGTGTGTTCACTAGTGAGTTTGCGGTCTGTTGCTGCAGGTTGCACTCAAACTTCAACCTCTGTGGTCCTTAAACTTTACCTCACATAGCCATTCTCAACTCTCAAGTTAATCTACTACTTAGCTTGTTTTAATAGTGCAAACCACAGCCTGTTGAGTAAAATTTCAACGTTTTAGTTAAATGGTGTTATCCCAAAATAAATACTAAAGAATCCATTGTAATTTGCATAACTGGATTAAAGATCGTAATACATTGAATAATAGACGCTGTCACTGATATTGCCGGTAAACATTAATGGTTTTCATAAAATCTGCTCCAATTTACGTCAGGCATTTTATCGATTAGATTATGTGATAAGTCAACTTTTGTATTCAATTTGTACGAGGATAAATAGAGGTGAATTGAATGAAATTGTTTTGTAACAGTTCCGTAATTTTTGGAGCATTATCCGTCGCTGTGATCTTGAAATGTATAGCCATAACAATAGGCATGATTGCGTATGATTGTTTAAATTAGTCCCGTAGAGCGAGTAGGCTCGAGTGAAAGGCTTACTTTCTCCAGCCCTCCGGCCCTCTTGTACGATGTGGCTCTATTGCAAAATTTCACACTCTCCTAACACCGATAGCTATCAATTACATTGATAAATAGCTTTAGAAATCTTATCTCTACGCTTTCTTTACCTTGTACTAAGGAGTTCCTAAGCCTTAATTAGGACTAAAGATAAAGTGTCCTGCAAAACGTTATTTTATAAGCTTCTTTCATCATTTAAAATGTACGATAATTTTATTTGAAACATACGAGAGTTCAATATAAACGAACAAAATATTACAAAATAATATTTTGCTATTGTGATAGTCGCAAATTAGCCTGTGTGTCACGGTCCGATGCTCGTCCGACATCGAGAGAGTTTTCATTACTCCTTTCTACCTCACGTATGTGGGTCGTCACGAATCGCTTTGTTACTCCCCCATTTTGTTTCGATTTAATTTCCCGACAATTGCCATACTAAATGCACAGCTCATTGTTATAAAAAAGACATCAGACTTACTGCTCATAATTTTGAAAAAGCATATCTCTCAAACTTGTTACTCGAATATAACAACATAAATGTATATAGAAAATAAAAAGACGTTATAATACAAATCATTTCGTCGTAAATGGCGAGTATCTAATAAGCTTACAATAAAAACAAGCTTTCAACGAGTTCTAATATTTATGGAGTCGATTGAGCAATAAAGAGGGCCGATATAATCGATCTGTTATTTCGCACGGCCCGCCGTACGTGAACTTAAAGCTAACTTACGATAGAGCGAGCACCTATGCCGAGTTTACGCAAGACGCTTTATGCCTTATGTAAGCAGTGTTTCTTATGAAACCAATGTGCTTTCGTTACTCGGGTTACATAGAACGGCCGTCAACAATCGCTAATAATGATTAACGAGGGCTTCACTCCCTTTTGATGTTACAAAAGTTCCTAATATAGTTGAGGCTATAATAAAATAATACGATATAAGTAACCAAAAATTTAAAATATTATACAATATTTATCCATAAAATTAACATAACAAATCAAAGACCGTAAATACATAAATGAAAGTGTTCGATTATTTATTATTCATTGTATAGAGTTATCGCGCTGTCACGATAGCGGTAATCGATACTGATAATTCACTTGCGATAAGGCAACTCTCACTGAATTGTTTCTTAAACATTGTATCACTTTAATAATGTCAAATTTTTAAATATGTTATTAGCTCATGGTCACTTACCAAGTAATAATTTCGGTTTGCACAATGAATAATCTACATAGGTTTGATAAAAATACATTATTATTATTAACAGAGTAGAAGTTGGTAAATAACCTAGAATATCATTATCTGAGTACGAATGGATACAAACTGTAGAGCCGTAGTTGGAACAAATTGGGTTCAAGCCAACATTGGCTGCCAACTAAATCGAAGGGTGAAAACCCTTTAGATCGATTGATTAAATCATCAAAATACTTCCAATAAAAAAACGAATACATATTGGGAGGTAAAGGAATACCATCAAAAAAATTCTCAGCTGCACCGGAACGAAACAATAAAACTGCATTGGGAATTAGTGATGATGTCCCTGGGAGACAGCCAAGGAACTGTGCCAAAAGAATTTAACTACAAGAGTTATTGTCAGCAGGGTCTGAAAAACTAGCATACTCGTACGTTATAAGAGTGCAAATACGGCCGACGAGCGCGCACGTCAACCAAAGTTCATCGTTTAAGCTGTACTATCAAGTTGACTACTTGCTATTAGACCTTATTGAATGCTTGTACTATTGGGTCGGTGCCAGAAAACATTGCCAAAATATTTACAGCGTTGTCACCATTTGCTAATGCTAGAAGTATGGATTGAAGCTTGAGTTTAAATTGAACTGAATACTACGAATTCCGGCAATTTAAACATACTGAGAAGTAACTGTTGATTTTAAGAATTGGAAAGAACTATTCGCTTCGGAATTAAAAATTTACTTAAAACAAGTAGCGGTTCGCTTAAATTTTTATCATCATTGGATTTATCATTATGATTCTTAATTATTTAACTTATGAGTTTGATTAATTAGGGCGTCTCGTGTTTTTTATCTGGCTACTGTGTACTTTATAATTTTGAATTTAGTATGGTATTAAGTCAGGTGGGGCAGGTAGCTAGGGGTGGGGTATACGGAGGTTTGGGGGGGCGCGGGCGCAGGGACCTTCCGTCGACAACATCTGTCACGGCAGCTGCCTACCCACCGACCGCACGTGCGACTACACCTATTATTAAGGTTTTTTTTTTCTCCAAAACTTTGGAAGTGTTACGGAAATCCCAACATGTGGCTGTTCCTAAAAAAAATAAGATTCAATCGCTATTGTTAAAAATACGCTATCATAATTTTATAACTTAAAAGTTGTTACATCTGATTAGGTATGGTAATCACGTACACAAGAAACTTATCATCGCGCAATATTTTTAACAGCAAACGATAAGTAATCCTTTGCACTCAAGTATGTATAATCGCACGTGACTTAAATACGTAGAAGACTAACAAAACAGTAGGAAAAGATCGCAGGCACCGATTTTTAATGTGTGTTTCCACAGGCGCACACGTGACGTTTGTTTACCGGCGGACTCAAGGCCGCATGCATTATTGCGTCGCTATTCCGTGCACGTAAGCGACCGGTAACGCAAAATAAAAAAACTACCTCACAGTAGTCACTGTAGCTGAAAAACGAGCCACAGACTAACATCATAAAATTCGATTTAGCAATATTTATATCAACAGATTGCCTCTAAATTCTTTTTAATATAAATAGATTCATATCAAAATATTTTACTGTTACATACAAGTGGTATTGTAAACAAACAAAAATGAATCATCGATGAACTGGGATTGTAGAATTCCCAGGAATTTTGTTTCATGATGCGATTCGAGCTAACTGTTAAAGTGGTTTGGTAGGCGGATTAATTTCATGGATGATGCAGATTAGGCTTCATCATTCATTCTTTGTGAACAAATGATTTCTTACGCCGCAAACTTTAGCTTGCTAAAAACATTGACATTTTAAACCATTTATTACCAAGCATCGTTCTATTTCGGATTTGCATTGAGAACAGTTAGGTCAAGATGACGTCAAGGCTGTCTGTGAACAACGATCAAAGCGTCGAACACACAAACGACGCAGTTTAAATTAGACAATCGTAACACGATTATGTTGATTAGGCATTAGTGGAGTCAGGGATGGAACAACACCAACAATAGCGCATCGCCCGCAACTGAAATCGTCTGACGGCATTGCACCTTTGACCCGGTAGAGCCGCATTGCAGCGCTTGCCTACACCACACCGAACTACGTTTTATGTTTGTTTACCATCACATGCACAATCGCCGCCTATCTCAATAAACTAACTTCGCAAACGTCTCCGAGACCACGTAATATATTACATTAATTGCATTGCCCGCTATTAAATTCAACACTATAAAGCACGATATATTATATTACATCATAATTGTATGCGTGTTTGAAGGCATCACTGGCTATTATGTAAGTGTTGCTATGACGCAAATAAAGCTATCGGTTACCGAATTCAGTTCAATTTGCGAGATGACATTTCAATGTTATAGGTCACCCGCAGTTGCGCACAGATAGAGATGAAACGCAACAAATAGCTGTACGAAGTGTTTTACAGTGGAGTATGAATATTCAAATGATAAGTCCAGTCGCCAACACCATTTGTTGTTTGTCAGAATAGTAAAATATACATCGATTAAGCAGTTGGCGGACGTGCGACAAGCGATTTGTATGTCTTGGTAAACATCGTGTTTGGACTAATTTCGATTCTAGGAAAGCGAAGTCAGTTCAAACACAAACCCGGCTTGAATAGATCTAATGTCTTATACGTAAGACGTATATCTATTTAAAAGCAGTGAATAGACGTATATTTGTCTTTAATAGGACCGGATTGCAGACGCTGAACGCTGCTGTGATATCTTCTGTGATGTGCGAGCCAGCCCACGGATATTTTTATATGTGATTTACTAGTGCCCAGTACAAACCGAGTACAAAAAAAAACGGATTATAGAGTATATTTATTAGTGTTAAACGATGAAGGAGGAGTGTAAATTGTGTAGTGTGAATGGGTGGGGCGGTCCTGCACAGGGGATGACAGACTTTTCTATATCGTCGCTGATGCGGCCGGCGGCGGGGCACGCGGGCCCAGACCCGCGCCATGACGCGGTCCTGCTCTCCGCCTACCTGTTCAAACTAGGTGACTATCCCATGTATACGCTTCACGATTACTACGCCAACAGCGGTAAGTATCGTGCGCCATGCACGTACTTCGCACCTACTAATTAATACACGTACAACTAACAAGTAAGTTTATATACCAATACTAACAACTCATCGACTATTGTTAATTTATTGTGGAAATTCGCTACATTTAGCTACTGGGAACTTATTGTTTGTAAACAAACAAATAGTTTGTGCCACCTAACACTAAAGTAAACAATGTAAATATTTTTATTTAAACGAGGTTTTTAGATAAGCATGTGGTTCTTTACAATAAAAACCTCAGACAAACTTGCATTTAAAGTTATTGAAAGATTAGCGACGTCCGAACAGACATCATTGGAAGGCATTGCCCTCAATGTTGGCGCTGACAAAACCGTGGAATTTCAGACTTCACTTAGTCTCCGTTTCTGGGATTTTCCTGTTTTTATAAACAACAAATTACCCAGAAATTTATCTACCACAAAAGATATACTTCATAATGCCTTATTTATTATTTATTTCATACCCTACTTAAAGATGGTCTGCATCGATCCTAAGACAACAGGCGGCATGCTAACAATTGTGTGTTGTCTGTTATACCCGGTTCTTAAATCTAACATGTTCTTAGAGGAATAAATAAGTAAACTATGGAGCGCGCATATATCTTAAACGTAATATTTCGCATAAACGTCTGTCATCGCACGGAAAATCACGTAAATCAGTCAACAATCCTAAGACAACTGAAAATAAAATCAACATGGAATTAAGTTATTTAACTGATCAAAGACGTCTGTTAAGCTAGAAAGGTCAAGTCGGCAGAATCACTCGTTTCATATCTCAAAATTTAGTGCTCATTTAGTGCTAATTTAGTGCTGATAACAGATATTTGGTGCTGTGATAGGGGGACTAAAAATGAGAACACTGCTAACTTTTCATTAAGCTAGCAGTGTACCATGCGTGACCGTGCTATGATGCAGTTGGAGCGAGAGGCACATCGGCTAATAATTTAGTGCTCAATTAGTGCTGCCTGTACGCGCAAACAGATTTTTCAAAAAAACATTTTTTCAATTTTCAATTTTTAAGTATAGATAACTGCTGACATAACGATACGAGCAAGGCAGAATCACTCGTTTTATATCTCAAAATTTAGTGCTTATTTAGTGCTAATTTAGTGCTGATAACAGATATTTGGTGCTGTGATAGGGGGACTAAAAATGAGAACACTGCTAACTTTTCATTAAGCTAGCAGTGTACCATGCATGACCGTGCTATGATGCAGTTGGAGCGAGAGGCACATCGGCTAATAATTTAGTGCTCAATTAGTGCTGCCTGTACGCGCAAACAGATTTTTCAAAAAAACATTTTTTCAATTTTTAAGTATAGATAACTGCTGACATAACGATACGAGCAAGGCAGAATCACTCGTTTTATATCTCAAAATTTAGTGCTCATTTAGTGCTAATTTAGTGCTGATAACAGATATTTGGTGCTGTGATAGGGGGACTAAAAATGAGAACACTGCTAACTTTTCATTAAGCTAGCAGTGTACCATGCATGACCGTGCTATGATGCAGTTGGAGCGAGAGGCACATCGGCTAGTAATTTAGTGCTCAATTAGTGCTGCCTGTACGCGCAAACAGATTTTTCAAAAAAACATTTTTTCAATTTTTAAGTATAGATAACTGCTGACATAACGATACGAGCAAAGCAGAATCACTCGTTTTATATCTCAAAATGTAGTGCTCATTTAGTGCTAATTTAGTGCTGATAACAGATATTTGGTGCTGTGATAGGGGGACTAAAAATGAGAACACTGCTAACTTTTCATTAAGCTAGCAGTGTACCATGCGTGACCGTGCTATGATGCAGTTGGAGCGAGAGGCACATCGGCTAATAATTTAGTGCTCAATTAGTGCTGCCTGTACGCGCAAACAGATTTTTCAAAAAAACATTTTTTCAATTTTTAAGTATAGATAACTGCTGACATAACGATACGAGCAAGGCAGAATCACTCGTTTTATATCTCAAAATTTAGTGCTCATTTAGTGCTAATTTAGTGCTGATAACAGATATTTGGTGCTGTGATAGGGGGACTAAAAATGAGAACACTGCTAACTTTTCATTAAGCTAGCAGTGTACCATGCATGACCGTGCTATGATGCAGTTGGAGCGAGAGGCACATCGGCTAATAATTTAGTGCTCAATTAGTGCTGCCTGTACGAGCAAACAGATTTTTCAAAAAAACATTTTTTCAATTTTTAAGTATAGATAACTGCTGACATAACGATACGAGCAAGGCAGAATCACTCGTTTTATATCTCAAAATGTAGTGCTCATTTAGTGCTTATTTAGTGCTGATAACAGATATTTGGTGCTGTGATAGGGGGACTAAAAATGAGAACACTGCTAACTTTTCATTAAGCTAGCTGCAGTGTACCATGCGTGACCGTGCTATGATGCAGTTGGAGCGAGAGGCACATCGGCTAATAATTTAGTGCTCAATTAGTGCTGCCTGTACGCGCAAACAGATTTTTCAAAAAAACATTTTTTCAATTTTTAAGTATAGATAACTGCTGACATAACGATACGAGCAAGGCAGAATCACTCGTTTTATATCTCAAAATGTAGTGCTCATTTAGTGCTAATTTAGTGCTGATAACAGATATTTGGTGCTGTGATAGGGGGACTAAAAATGAGAACACTGCTAACTTTTCATTAAGCTAGCAGTGTACCATGCATGACCGTGCTATGATGCAGTTGGAGCGAGAGGCACATCGGCTAATAATTTAGTGCTCAATTAGTGCTGCCTGTACGAGCAAACAGATTTTTCAAAAAAACATTTTTTCAATTTTTAAGTATAGATAACTGCTGACATAACGATACGAGCAAGGCAGAATCACTCGTTTTATATCTCAAAATGTAGTGCTCATTTAGTGCTAATTTAGTGCTGATAACAGATATTTGGTGCTGTGATAGGGGGACTAAAAATGAGAACACTGCTAACTTTTCATTAAGCTAGCTGCAGTGTACCATGCGTGACCGTGCTATGATGCAGTTGGAGCGAGAGGCACATCGGCTAATAATTTAGTGCTCAATTAGTGCTGCCTGTACGCGCAAACAGATTTTTCAAAAAAACATTTTTTCAATTTTTAAGTATAGATAACTGCTGACATAACGATACGAGCAAGGCAGAATCACTCGTTTTATATCTCAAAATTTAGTGCTCATTTAGTGCTAATTTAGTGCTGATAACAGATATTTGGTGCTGTGATAGGGGGACTAAAAATGAGAACACTGCTAACTTTTCATTAAGCTAGCTGCAGTGTACCATGCGTGACCGTGCTATGATGCAGTTGGAGCGAGAGGCACATCGGCTAATAATTTAGTGCTCAATTAGTGCTGCCTGTACGCGCAAACAGATTTTTCAAAAAATCATTTTTTCAATTTTTAAGTATAGATAACTGCTGACATAACGATACGAGCAAGGCAGAATCACTCGTTTTATATCTCAAAATTTAGTGCTCATTTAGTGCTAATTTAGTGCTGATAACAGATATTTGGTGCTGTGATAGGGGGACTAAAAATGAGAACACTGCTAACTTTTCATTAAGCTAGCAGTGTACCATGCATGACCGTGCTATGATGCAGTTGGAGCGAGAGGCACATCGGCTAATAATTTAGTGCTCAATTAGTGCTGCCTGTACGCGCAAACAGATTTTTCAAAAAAACATTTTTTCAATTTTTAAGTATAGATAACTGCTGACATAACGATACGAGCAAGGCAGAATCACTCGTTTTATATCTCAAAATTTAGTGCTCATTTAGTGCTAATTTAGTGCTGATAACAGATATTTGGTGCTGTGATAGGGGGACTAAAAATGAGAACACTGCTAACTTTTCATTAAGCTAGCTGCAGTGTACCATGCGTGACCGTGCTATGATGCAGTTGGAGCGAGAGGCACATCGGCTAATAATTTAGTGCTCAATTAGTGCTGCCTGTACGCGCAAACAGATTTTTCAAAAAATCAGCACTAATTGAGCACTAAATTATTAGCCGATGTGCCTCTCGCTCCAACTGCATCATAGCACGGTCATGCATGGTACACTGCTAGCTTAATGAAAAGTTAGCAGTGTTCTCATTTTTAGTCCCCCTATCACAGCACCAAATATCTGTTATCAGCACTAAATTAGCACTAAATGAGCACTAAATTTTGAGATATAAAACGAGTGATTCTGCCTTGCTCGTATCGTTATGTCAGCAGTTATCTATACTTAAAAATTGAAAAAATGTTTTTTTGAAAAATCTGTTTGCGCGTACAGGCAGCACTAATTGAGCACTAAATTATTAGCCGATGTGCCTCTCGCTCCAACTGCATCATAGCACGGTCATGCATGGTACACTGCTAGCTTAATGAAAAGTTAGCAGTGTTCTCATTTTTAGTCCCCCTATCACAGCACCAAATATCTGTTATCAGCACTAAATTAGCACTAAATGAGCACTACATTTTGAGATATAAAACGAGTGATTCTGCCTTGCTCGTATCGTTATGTCAGCAGTTATCTATACTTAAAAATTGAAAAAATGTTTTTTTTGAAAAATCTGTTTGCGCGTACAGGCAGCACTAATTGAGCACTAAATTATTAGCCGATGTGCCTCTCGCTCCAACTGCATCATAGCACGGTCACGCATGGTACACTGCAGCTAGCTTAATGAAAAGTTAGCAGTGTTCTCATTTTTAGTCCCCCTATCACAGCACCAAATATCTGTTATCAGCACTAAATTAGCACTAAATGAGCACTAAATTTTGAGATATAAAGCGAGTGATTCTGCCTTGCTCGTATCGTTATGTCAGCAGTTATCTATACTTAAAAATTGAAAAAATGTTTTTTTGAAAAATCTGTTTGCGCGTACAGGCAGCACTAATTGAGCACTAAATTATTAGCCGATGTGCCTCTCGCTCCAACTGCATCATAGCACGGTCATGCATGGTACACTGCTAGCTTAATGAAAAGTTAGCAGTGTTCTCATTTTTAGTCCCCCTATCACAGCACCAAATATCTGTTATCAGCACTAAATTAGCACTAAATGAGCACTACATTTTGAGATATAAAACGAGTGATTCTGCCCTGCTCGTATCGTTATGTCAGCAGTTATCTATACTTAAAAATTAAAAAAATGTTTTTTTGAAAAATCTGTTTCCGCGTACAGGCAGCACTAATTGAGCACTAAATTATTAGCCGATGTGCCTCTCGCTCCAACTGCATCATAGCACGGTCATGCATGGTACACTGCTAGCTTAATGAAAAGTTAGCAGTGTTCTCATTTTTAGTCCCCCTATCACAGCACCAAATATCTGTTATCAGCACTAAATTAGCACTAAATGAGCACTAAATTTTGAGATATAAAACGAGTGATTCTGCCCTGCTCGTATCGTTATGTCAGCAGTTATCTATACTTAAAAATTAAAAAAATGTTTTTTTGAAAAATCTGTTTCCGCGTACAGGCAGCACTAATTGAGCACTAAATTATTAGCCGATGTGCCTCTCGCTCCAACTGCATCATAGCACGGTCATGCATGGTACACTGCTAGCTTAATGAAAAGTTAGCAGTGTTCTCATTTTTAGTCCCCCTATCACAGCACCAAATATCTGTTATCAGCACTAAATTAGCACTAAATGAGCACTAAATTTTGAGATATAAAACGAGTGATTCTGCCTTGCTCGTATCGTTATGTCAGCAGTTATCTATACTTAAAAATTGAAAAAATGTTTTTTTGAAAAATCTGTTTGCGCGTACAGGCAGCACTAATTGAGCACTAAATTATTAGCCGATGTGCCTCTCGCTCCAACTGCATCATAGCACGGTCATGCATGGTACACTGCTAGCTTAATGAAAAGTTAGCAGTGTTCTCATTTTTAGTCCCCCTATCACAGCACCAAATATCTGTTATCAGCACTAAATTAGCACTAAATGAGCACTAAATTTTGAGATATAAAACGAGTGATTTTGCCTTGCTCGTATCGTTATGTCAGCAGTTATCTATACTTAAAAATTGAAAAAATGTTTTTTTGAAAAATCTGTTTGCGCGTACAGGCAGCACTAATTGAGCACTAAATTATTAGCCGATGTGCCTCTCGCTCCAACTGCATCATAGCACGGTCACGCATGGTACACTGCTAGCTTAATGAAAAGTTAGCAGTGTTCTCATTTTTAGTCCCCCTATCACAGCACCAAATATCTGTTATCAGCACTAAATTAGCACTAAATGAGCACTAAATTTTGAGATATGAAACGAGTGATTCTGCCGACTTGACCTTTCTAGCTTAACAGACGTTGATCAAAGTCTTAAGCTTTGGCCAAGTTTATATAAATACCTCAAGGATATAATTTGTTACTTACATGTTGTATGCTTAAATAAGTAAGTGTAATTGCGTCAGTATTGTTTTATTTATAAGTCAGAAAACTATTGTCTACGTTTAATTTGTTAAAAGATAATCGTCGCGGAAAAAATTTAATCTTATTATAAATGCAAGTATTATTTATACCCTTTTTTATATTTATAGATCATTTTTACAGGAAATGTAGTAAACATAGATTTTATTACATTTAATGGGCAATATCACGTTTCGGGCAAAGTGACACAATGTAATGGAAATAATAGCCTCTGAGTGCAGAATCACGTGTTTCGTTGATTACAAAGAATAGGATATTATCTTTTTCTACTCTTCTTTTATGTAAAAGCTTTAAAAATGTACCGATTAGCTAAAACGGATGATATTGTGTGCTAAAGGCGATGTGATTGTCTATTTTTTTGTTACACCGGACCGTGACTACATATACCTATTTTTTTTATGGTAAACAAAAAAAATATAAATAAAATTTAAAATGTTTTGTATCGTAGTTTATTTAGCGGAAAACAAATAGTTTTATTTCATGTCTAATATTCGCATAAACCTATAAGAAATACAAATATGGGTAGAGATTTTCTACATTTGAAATATTTTAGTAATTATCTATTATTCTCAACGATGTAAAACACTGGAATTTTAGTTATCAGCAGAAAGGTAAGTTATTTTGGAAAATGTCCCAATATTACGTAGCAGATAAAGTATAAATCAAATTTGCGGCAACTTAGTTTTATTAAAAACTTTACGGCACTCGACAAGTTTAAATGTAACTATCGACAAGCTGGCGTTTAATATCCGGCTTCGGCACCATTCATACCCAACAATTTTTAGGATGGCATTTATAGCAAATCTAGACATTTAAACGATTGATCAATTTTATTGGTTATCGATAAATGTCGATAGTATGATTTTTATGTGAGTGTTCAAAACTCGTTCTACGGATTCGCGCATATTACAAGGCTATAAATTAACACTATAAATGATACCTTGTTGAGAAACCTGATAGAACCCACTAATGTATGCATACAAAATTTATAACTTATCGTAATCTCTTGAACAATTTATAATGTTCGCTCAACTAACATTGCATTAAAGTATTAATGCATCGCAAAATCTTTAAAAAATAAAACCAAGAGTTGTTCAAATGACGTCAGATCTAATCGGATTTTCACGTCTGTTTCCTGTGCAGTCATGTTTTTATGAAAGCGAGAACTTGCCTTACCCGGTAAAGAACGTTCATTAGCTTTAATTGCGTTCTCTGAAATATTTAACGATAAGATTTTGTAAATACAAACGATAAGCTTAAAGTACTAGCTGGTAGATGCATTTATCTAGTTTATTCCAATGTTATCGCGAATTATACGTCGGCACGATGTTAACCTCGCACAGATCCGTGAGCGAATCCGGATCTATTTGAATGTCTCTTGTCACTTCTAGATTTATTCGCATCATGATACTATAGTACAGTGCACCAATGACAAACAATATTGATGTCAGCTCGCGTCATTTACCATCGTGTGCACTGACGGTAGGATCAAAAGATTGAATCGCGTTAAAGTGGTTAAAGCGTGGGCTTAAAGGATTCAGGCGGCATGCTAACAATTGTCGATTGGATTGTCTGTTTTACCCGGTTCTTAAATCTAACATGTTCTTAGAGGAATAAATAAGTAAACTATAGAGCGCGCATATCGTAACCAATGAACATGTAAAATCGTAAAATGAGTATCAAAACTAACTGAAAACCAAATATTTCCCTAATAATATCGGAACCATTGATATTTTCGCATAAACGTCGTCGCACGGAAAATCACTTAAATCAGTAAACGAGCGTAGTACATTTAGCTAAAAATGTGCTTACGCTCGGCTACTAGAGATACGCACGCTCTATGCTTGTCTATGTGTACTCTAAGAACATGTTGTAAAATAATGACTTTTGCATCTTCACTAATAGCCTTCGAAGCTTAGCAGCAACATAGAACTCTACAATATCTAAGAATTAAATAAAGCTTACGATTTTACGATACGTCAAGTCTTAACTATTATGAATACTACCTTTCGTAAACAAAGTTATTTATCTTTATGCCCATGTTAATCTAGCTTTTACTACTAAACTTAAGTTATTAAATTAGTATTTATTTATATAACGGTTATAATAAGTTTCAGTAAGTAATCACAAAGTTTCATCGTCATAAAAATGTATAAGGCTAAATTAATTTAAAGTTAATGCTTCAAGAAGATACATATTTTAGTGCGATATTCATGGTTTTGTAGAGAAATAGCAGAAGCAATAAAAATTGCAATCATTAATCCGAATTCTAAATTCAAAAAACAAATATGTATGAATATTCTTAACGCTTCCTTTGCAAAAAGAGGCACAACACATATATGTACATAATTCAAACTAATATTCCATAAGTCATTTTGTAAATTTTCTTTTTATAAAAATGCTTTTATCCGTCTATATCCATTCGTTAGCAGACAGAAAGCGATCATTGTCAGAATCGTAAACCACTTACTGTTGTAATCGATAAGGCAGTTAAATTGGGCTTCAATGTTTACACTAAAATGACGTCATCCGTACTCCCCCATCGCAATGACTCACAAAAAATCTCACTAACACCATACAATCTTACCCGTAAATTCGTCCCTTTCGATTCTCTTATTAGGCTTAAAGTGTGAAAGAGACAACGCTAGCTATATTATCGTTCTTATTGCCCCAGGAAACGGTCGGGGAATAATCAACTCATTGAATTAATTCACACGATTCTAGAATCATCCGGAAAGTGGATTGTCCCTCTTTGCATTTTATTCATTCATACGTTTTTATACAAAGTTGTTTTATTGTAATTTGAATTTTATGTAAGTTACCTTTCTACTTAATTTTATAATAGTAAAATTTTGACATTGTATTAAACTGAATTTGTAGTGTGTTACAGTTATATAAATTAAACAATTGAATTTTAAAATCATTATATTTATACCCATAGAAGCTTGCTTAAACCTTTATTACTGATGGACTTATTGACATATATCTAGCTATTTATTAAAAACGCTGTATAAAAAAAATATATTCATAAATCAAGTGTAAAATAATATAAATATTTCTCAGATTTAAAAAGTAAATAGATCAATTCAATCGGAAAAAAATATTGGCAACAATATTCAGTACATGATCTTTATTCCGGTACTCCAAGTTAGTGCCGCCTCTCGACGCTCCAATACTGTTGGTTCACGAATGTTCGAGATGTGGGAATAGAAATAACTAGACCCTTCACTACACTTCGGGAATATTCCCTCTATATTTTTGTTACAGATTTTTAGTTTGGATTTAAAAATAGTTTTGTTTTGTTAGTAAAAAAACGAATGGGCTGTTCTCGGGTTGAAGTTTCCGATAGACGCTCACAGGGTGTAAATAAAATAATGCTTTAACTGGGTTTCCACTTTCTGGAAAGTTAAAGGTCAGTGATAGTCAGGGCAAAGGTCAAGCCAGTCCAAAAGTCAGGTAAAAGCAGTAATTTAAAAAAAATAAACCTATTTTCATAAAAAAAAGTTTGCACTCGCGGTAATAATTGGATTACATATATGCTTCGATAAAATTTGTTCTACAAGTTATTTTGTGTTTAAACATTTTCGCGCTCGTTTTCACCCACGATAATATTTAACAATAACTTGTGATGAATAACTTTATAAGAATGTCCTTCGGTATATTTGTTCTTCAATGTATTTTTTGTTATGATGATAACATAAGTTGGTAATAATGAGGGGTTTAAACGATGCTCTAAGTCTCTGACCCTTTAGTAATGGAGGGATCTACATTATTAGTAGTCGGACGTCTTTGTCGGCCCTCCTTCTTCCTCTTTTCATGTTATTTGCCAAGTGAGGATCGGAAGGTAGGTTGTTGCTTGTAGATTCTCGCTCCCTTATTGTCACCTTCATAAATTCCATCACCATCCCAAAAAATACGATGACAGCGTTCAAAGTCCTTTCGCTTCCAACTATAGAAGCTGCTACGGTCGAAAGATAGATGCTCTGATGTCCACGTCCCAGGGAAGACTTAATGCCAGGACGCCCGCGGTCACACTAGCCCCTCCAGAAAAAGTGACATTCCCATAGTCGTTAGCGATGATAGAAATCGCTCAAATGTATGATATATATATTTTCTTAACGTTTTCTTAAAGCTATACATAGTTAAAACAAATTTAAAATCCGGAACCTTACTTAAACTAAATCAAAGTTGTAAACAGTTCTCAACGAAACACACATTTGTCCTAACACGAAGCAATGAATATAACCCTATGTAACAGGGCGTCGGGTGGCCGCGCGATGGGCTATAAAAAGTTAAGTAAAACAATAATCAGTCGAGCGGGGCCCTTTAGCCCTTCACCCTCTCATTCCAACCGTAAACATTAAACACTCACATAAGTCCACGGTTTTATAAAAACCACATTAATATTTATATTGTTGCACTTATTTTGTTCCAAATATAAAAAGTTAGATTGCGTTTGTGTGATGTTCATTTCTTTTTCAATTTTATAGGTTTTCAGCCATTTATTACAAAAAAGTTCCTAAGACTAGGGTGTATTTATAGATTACAGTAATGTTACTAAATAAAAATAAATCAACACAAGCTAATAATAGACTTATTAAAAACGTATTTTTTTCGCTACCTTTGGTTTTTATAAGGGCACGATAATGAATTATTTATTTGTAGTATTGACTGCGGCGGCTTTTGCAATGCCACGCATTGAATTATCGATAACATAAAACATAACCACATTTGCTAATAGTGGTTTGATGTTTAACGACATTTAATCATTTGTCCGTTTGTGGTGTTACGCGTACCTTACAGGTGTGTCAAACAGAATTTATCAACAACAATAGGTATGTTCCTAACAAATTAACATAAGTAGCAGCTGTCGGATATTCATAATTTATTACTTTGTCATGAAATTACATTAAGTAAGTAATACGTTTTATAAAAATTCAAAGAATATTGAACTAATTCACTAAACAATTCAATGGTAAAAACAAAGCAATGTAACAACTAGCTTATAAACATAACGAATTGCTTATTTATAACGAACGAATAAAATAGAAAACCAAATTATTTTAAATGGCATTATTAGATAAATAAAACGACTTTTCTATAACCTCGGGAACATTGAAACTTAAACACATAATTACGTACACTTTCATAGGAATAGCACCAATACAAACACTGCAACTATGTCTAATACTGCGTTCAATTGACGATAGAAATATTTAAACAGATAATAGGGTAAATTAAAGACTATCGTTTACGAAGGCGTGTTGATACTGCAAGCAAACTACAGGCATAACCGATCATTACATATTACGTATGCATGCAGTCTGTGTTCTATTGGGAATCCATTTGAATCTGAATAACCTCGCGCAAATAGACGTGTCAAATACTTTATGTTGCTTGTAAAACTTATTATTGTGAACATTTATTGAGGTATCCGGAATATGTTTGTTTATGTGTGTGTAATTATTGTTCTTTTTGCTCTTTATGGGCTCACGTAAATTCAGTTCTTTAGTTTATTAGTCACTAGCAGTTTCCCGCGGATCCGCCCTCGTGGATGTCCCACGCGGGCGGATCCGCGGGAAACTGTTATCGTGGCTAAAAGTAGCTTATGTCCTTTCTCAGGCTGTGCTCTGTGTACAAAATTTCATATAAATCGGTTCAGTAGCTTTGGCCTGAAAGGGCGACAGACAGACAGAGTTACTTTCGCATTTATAATATTAGTAAGAATTACTATTTTTACAAATTCTCAGTATTTAAAATTGCATATTTTATTGGGGTCCGTACTCAAAGGGTTCCAACGATCACATTACTAAGCCTCCCTTTCCGTCCGTTCGTCTGTCAGCCAGCGGGCTGTATCTCAAACACAATAGTAGATTATTCGTATAAATAATAAATAATAGCTAGAGAGTTGAAATTTTTAGAGAATATATTTATGTTTCCGCTATAATAATAAATAAAAAATAAAAATAAATTCAAAGGGGCGGCTCATAGTACCATAAAGGAAAATACTAACATAACCTTTGCTTTTAACATCATTCTCAATTTACGGTAATAAACTAAAACTTTTACATATGTTTCGATATAAAAGTACTTATTATTCTTAGATTGTGCATTTAGATAAGACATGTATGATTGATGTCGTAGGCAATACAATGAAAACAATACAATTTAATATCTATTTAGAAAGTTACCAGACTAGGCTCAGCCTGACTGTAATCCTTCAAGCGGCTACACTGTAATTTCTCTCGTCACGTGGAATTGGATACGTGCTCCTAATTTTATTAACTACATAAACGACAGGCAATTGTAATTTAGTTCTCTTTGTGAGTTAGCTTTATTCAGTTGTTAAAAAATCGCCCTTTTGTTACAGGTAAGCCGATGTGCACATGCAGTTTGTGCGGCAGTATGCCTCGTACCTCCGCGTACGGTGAGTTTCGCAATAAAAAAAACAAACAACCTTGACCTTTATATCACTTTGGACTACGGTTGCAAATTACGGAGAGCAATTTACATATTTAACATGACCGGCTCAGTAAGGGAACAGTATGAATATAATCGCATTAACCGTGTTTTCAGCCTTTGTCCAATTGAATCCTCGCTGCAGTAATCAAGTGGGTACGAGAGTGGGTCAGCGGGTCGTTCCGTCCCGGCGCGCCGCCCGCATCGTCCCACCGCGTTCCCATGTTACATTATTCACTAATATGACTGACTATAAAAACGGCCAATAAATATCTCACCCCTATGTTACGCAACCACGTAAACACTAACCTCTTTTGTTTAACCCGAACTATACCAACTTAATAATGGCACCGCAATAATAAAATTATATTACGCGAATACGCTGAGCATTTGAAATTCATTTACTTCCCGTTTCCTTATGCGTTTGCTCATGATTATCTTAGATCGACGTCAAATAAATTGTGGAATCATTTTATTAAGTTGTTTGTAAAGTTTCACACTGTTTATGCAGTGACCTCTATTATTTGTATGCTTTTGAATTTGACAATCATAATTACAATTAAATCGATCGTATCCTTTCACATTTCAATGTAAACCATAGCGGATTGCGTTTGGTTGGCCTTCAGAATCGACGCGTATCACGTTTCCCCATACGTACCTATCTTAATCATACATTGCTCTGTATTTAACGTCATTGAATACCGGCCCAATAAACCCGCTCGCTAATTGCTCGGTTAAATGTTGACGGCAATTTAATTTCGTCATTCGGCGAGACTCGTTGCCGCAACCCTCGCTTCGGCTCGTTGAGAGGAAGTACGCACCGGTTGCTTCCCTCAGTAAACTTGAGCTGCGTCTTTAGGTTGAATAACACTTAGTTCCATTAGATGATTAATAAATAATATTTATTAGTTGTTGGCCCGCACCGTGTACATAAATAATGTCACAAGGAGCGGCGCGTCACATCGGGTCGGCTACACTCCTTTACTCAAACTATTATTTCATTTTGACTACTAATTATAGTGATTCTATTCGTGTCGCAAGCGGTACATTCTCGATTGATTGTCGATATATTTAGTCGTAGGGAATCTCATCTGTAAACTTTGACGAAGCAATCACAGTATCGCCACCCACGGTACCTTTTTACGATTTAAATAAAATGGCGCTCACACTCTTTTCGGAGCGTTTATCGTTCATCTGGCGATATAAAATATCTATTTTAGGTCGTGTTTAAATATTGATGTTAATAATAGAACGAGTCACGTCTCTTATCATCAATTCATCTACACATAAATGTGGCATCGCCTTTTACATCAGTAATGGTCATTTTTATATTTAAAATTTAATTAGGTTAATTATTTTTATTTCGTAGGTATTTGTAGATAATAAATATGCACTACTACGTTCTATAAGCATCTAATTATAATTGGTATACAGTTAAATTCCTAAAATAGTGTACAAAATGTATTCGTTGATATTTTAATTTACCTAAACACATGGATACTTACGTACTTAATTTACTTATAATGAATACTACAATTGTAAATTCATTGTATGTTGATGACATATGTGTAATATGGCATTGAGAATTTGATTTTAATCTAAAATCTTCAATGTTACATGTTTAATTTATAAACATTTGATGCGCTGGTTATAACTATTTTATGTTGTGACCTAATGATACTAGAAAATAAAACAGCTATAAAACTACCGAAGGTTTGTGAGCTTTAAAGTTGTCTATATTTATGAGATTAGAATATAAACCATACACAACATAGAGTGGGTAGGTAAATATTTATTCGCGTCATTTCCTCATATTTCGTTAGCTGTGATCTCTTGAGTGTTATCTTCATTTACTTTATCAATATCCGCACTCGTCTAGATAATGTAAATAATGTACCTATGCGTTATGTAAATCGCGCTAATTTTTGCGAAGGCCGAGGCGAGACCTCGCAAAAAGCAGATTCGACCTCGCGTTTATCATTGTCGTGATATCTTGATATGCGCAATAACTGCCTTTTGATAGCCTTTTTTTACTTTTGCGGCTTCCTACTGCCCTGGTTAGACGCGTACACTTTATTAACATAATTCCTAGTTGCTTACAATTAATTCGTTTAATTATTTTGTTATGTGGAAAAAGCTATGTGCCAGTAAGTTTAATTTAATTTGTTTTTTTTTTCCTTAAAAGGAACACTATTGTGTTTGTTCATTCATTTGGTATGCGTTCATTCATTCGCTCATTCAACCTTGAACGGGTGATCAGTTTTGTCCCGCGAGTTGTCACAAATCGGGAAATGCCAAATGCATTGTTGATTTAATGGGCGTTTTTGAATTTAATGTTTTCTGTTCACTTTCTATGTCGCTTTGTTATTTTTTGTTTATGATTTATTATTTTTTATTCCTTGTTTATACTTATTCGATTGAAATAAATAAACGCTTTCCTGTTAGAATTTAATTATAGAAATATGATTCAAGCTTCATCTGTTCATATCATTGCCAGACATTGCTCAGTGCTCTATTATTAAAAACATATAAATAATATGTGAATATATTTACTTAGTAAATCGGTTTATAGGTACATAAAAATTACCTATATAACTCTTTATCAGCCTGCAAACGGGCATTGCAATAAACTGGGCGGCCTCCCAATGAGTGTTCAATGGGAAAATTGCCGCATGGCAGACGGTATTTGTAATCGCAGTTGGTTACTTATTAATAACAAAGACTTGTAGTATGGTCCTTGTTTATTGTAAATATGCGTAATGCTTTGAGCTTTCTAACACTCACAATATTAGAGTATTAAATTTATAACTATCCACTTCATTAGGAACGCAGCAAAGATTAAATTATTTTTGCAAAACATCAATATTTTCTTAGGTAATAAATAATATCGCTTACAATAACCTGTTTTAAAATAAACATGTTTTGTTTATTTATTTTTTATTTATTCATAGGTACCTACTTGATCTTGATTAACTCAAAAATAATAAAAGCTTAAAAAAACTAGTTAAAACTTGTCAGAATACCAAAATTAGTTCATGCTATCATAATATATAATTAATTATTTTTTGCCTAAATAATTGCTAACTATATATATTTTACAGTAGGAATAAATACACCATGGTTTTTATTGTACTATATGTAATAACAGCAGTTAATATTTCATTGTAGATAATAGAGTGCGACTGTGTGACCCACGATAGGAAACAATTGAAAAGTTCAATAAAAACAATCAACGAGAGTGGCCGAAGCGCCGTTTCATTCAATTGCACTTATATATAAATAATGGCTTACGATCAAATGCAATATTGTGCAATTACATTAAAAAATGATTAAAAATAAATGTTACATTTAATTTTTAGTAATAAATAATATTTATTCATTTTAAATGCTGATTTATCTTTTTGCTGGCAAATTAAAGAGCTTATGTTTGAAAAGAACTGAAGTAGAAATCAAGCGCAATAAATATTTATTTCTATAGATTTTTGAATAAATGTTTGTTGTATGCTGGACCTTCAAAAGTGTATTATAATAGTTATATTGTTAGGAAACACTGTAGTTTAACCCCTGATACCTACGTAAAGTTAAAAAGTTCCAAACTGCCACATAATTATGTAAGTCGCTTTAATTGATAAGCAAAATAAATTTAACACTGTCTTAAAACTACATAAATTGTACCTATATCATAAGTTTTGTAACAAACAATAATCCTTCATTCTCCATCCGTTGATTACACAAATGTCCGTAACATTAACATCAATGTACCTTTTAAAACATAAATTAACGACCGCGCGATCAATCTATCGTTACGTGATAATTATTTTCAACCGTACGCCATAAAATTATCATATTAAGTGCGGTGTACGTATGTCCAGACTATTAAATAATATTAATAATTCTTGTGAATCAAAGGGCGGGAAGCTACGTGTTAACCGTCATACCTTGTAAATAGGGTTGTCATTGTCAATGCGGTGTTCACTCGCGGGCCGAACACCGCACTCAGCCGAAACGGAATGTCAAAAGGGTTGTTTAGGGTACGGGGGAAAAATTTACCTAAAATATGACGATTTTCTTCGTCATATTTCTTTCTATGTTTATCGATTATCGATTTCGAATCGAAAAATAGTAATCCGTTTAAGATGTTTATTTTAAATAAATAACTTAAACGGTTTAGATTTTTCCGCGACTCCGCCCGTGTAGGTTTCATTTATCGCCGCAGAAAGTAGCTATGTTATTTATTGGCTTACCCCATACCCAGTTTTATCAAAATCTAGTCAGCTTTTAAGCCGTGAAAGCGTAATAGACAGACTGAAAGAGTCACTTTCGCATTTATAATATTTATTATAGTAACGATGTAATTCTGCCATCTTCTAAACTGTAATATTTATTTTGTTTGATATTTTTTTAAAACAATTTTGGCAACCTTATTAGTTCTTAAGAGTATTCGTTGCGATGTTTCATTGCGGTTTGCTTGTTTTGTAAATGCCACCAACAAGGCTACCCGCAAAGTAAATTAACTTGCCAAATTTGAACTTGAACACGCGAATTATTTTACACCAACAATACATTATGATCTCACATAAGCATTGTTCCTGCAATAAAGGTTTTATAAATAAGATGTTACTTACAAAATATTAGTGTTGTTTGTATAAAATTATTTTAACCTTCATGTTTTATTTTTTGCTCCGTTTTAAGGATAAAGCTTAAATACCTAATCCACTATTATTTCACACAGTGAAATTTTTCATCGCGATTTCATAAAAAAAAAAGAATATTTTCACAACTCGCACTTTTAACAAAATGGCAAATAAAACACGACACGAATCCAACTATCAATAACTGTGTGTTGTTTAAAATTCGTCGGCCGTCAGGGATTTGGCACTTGGGTGCGAGGTTTGAATTCATAATACTTTTTATAGCCACCATCTTGATTTGGATGAATTTTATACATCGGTATTTTATCCACTTCTATTTACTTATGTATCGATTAGATATTATGCTAGCAATATGGCAACATCAGTCACATATTTACTTAAAATAACAATAACAGTAGCTCTCACAAACTCTTTAATTTCGAGGGTGTGTTTTCCAGTTGCGCTTAGTCTGCATAATCAACGAATGAATATAAAACATTATTTATACACCGCACATTTTAAAACAAGCAAAACTAACGTTGAGTGTACGGAGAGAAAAATTAGAAACGGATGATAAAAACAGAAAATTGGGTAGGTATTTTAATTCAATTTTTTTTTTTTTTTTTTTTTTTTTTTTTTTTTTTTTCTTTTTTTTTTTTTATAAAGGTTACTAGCAATGTGGGTGGAATTCACATTACTAGCAATCTTGTTAACCCCTCCAACTAAGCTAAATACGCTTGTATCTGGAGTGGGTTCACGTCAATAGTGCAATGGGTGGGGATTGAACCTGCGACCTCTCGATTACAAGGCCGTCACCATAGCCATTAGGCGAATTCTCGCGAACATTTAGATGTAATCCGTACATTTCAGCGAGGCGCTGTCGGACCGGATTTAATTTAGACAGTAGTCCGCTAGCGTTGCTGTCATTGGCTCTCCAGTGGATTGACCGGCCAGTCTAGGCTACGTAAGTGAATAATTAAAATAAAACGTAGTTGAAACAAAAAGTTGATCCGAAGGTTTTAGACCGACAATAATAATAGAAAAACATTGTGGTCTGAATTGAAGTTATAGAATAGAAGGAGAAGAAATTCTGAATATGATCTGGACTGAAATTAGCTTTTACATACATATATAAATACTTTTTACGATTGAAACCGGTGAAGTTCTTTTTTTTTGTAGAGTTAACAATATACACAGTTACGATGAGGTTTTCACATTAACTGAAACATATGGTAGTATTCATCAATACAAACAACTTTTACTATGGAGACTCGTACGAAGTCGCGAAATAAAATCAGCTGTTCCATACATTTATGTTCACTTATCTCTAAAAAACTATGGGGCAGCTAGGTTTTTTTTTCCGCGATTTGTTATGTCTCCCCAGATTAACGCCACTCAGTAGGACAATCAAAACTAAGAAAAATCCTGTTACTAGATACTTACCAACACGTTTGGAACATTTCTTTTAGTGCTTTAGTCATGTCTTGATACATGTTTACGTAACACTAGTAACTTTCAACCTCAAAAGGTAAACAGTACCAAAGCTATTTTAGCCCAAGTGCATTTTAAATATATGTTAAACCACCGATCTTAACATCTAAAGTAAAGCTAAATCCGTAGAATAAAGAGCGGAGTATTGTAATAAGTAGTTAGAGTTTATTTTCTCTAATAAATGTCGCCTTAGAATACCTTAGTAACCTATTTCCAGAGGTTAGCACTGCGGTGAAGGAGCGAAGGAAGCAAGTATAGCAACATGGTTCGCTTTATACCAGCTGTTTTCCTTTTTATACCGAGATTAGGTCGGAAATTTAACTGATCAAGTTTTAAGATCGGGAACTTGCAGTCAATAAAGCGGAAAGTTAAATAGGAAAGATATTTATGGAAATATAATTTAGTTTTCATTTTACTCTTGACAAGCTTATCTTTTATTCCGTGCCTACTTCCATAGTTCTTGATGGATCTTAATATAGTAAACCTGTTACAGTGTCTTGGTTGCAGTATTTAGAAACTATCAAACAAATCCCCCCCGTTTCTGGAAGGCTGATCAACTTGATCTGTTGTCAAATCAACTGATCACGAACGTGATTGGTTGAACAAAAGACTAACAACCAATCACAGCGCTTAACATGAGGTTTAACAGGTGATTTACTAATTTTTGTGTTAATCAGCCTTTCAGAAACCGAGGGTTAGTTAGCCTCAATGTAATTTTCTGACCGGTATGGTTAGACTAATCTTCTTACTAGTTTTCATATCAAATGCCAGTAGAAACTTTTACTGTTGTTGAATTTCATTGGTACGTCATTTAACAGTGCATGTACGTATATAACTAGGACTACATGTGTAGGTACCTGTTCTGGGAATATAAGAGTGATATAAACACAGAACATGTTAAACATTAGATGTAATCTGAAACAGTTGCGAGGCGTGTTAATCTTTACAATGTGCCAATGACATACACTTTTATCTTTCATCTTTGGAACAACTTCTAAAGTTTTAAATTGCAGCAACGGATGTGATGTGGGAGGCGGCGCCATTTTAAACTGTTATAATTCGTATTACATTTCATCTATAAATATAATTTAAACTTTAATAAATTAGGTAGTAATAATGTACTTCTATTTCGTACGTTTTATTTAATTACGTTGTGGGCGAATATGAGCTGTGAATATATTTAATATTCATGGTGACTTACACATATCTTAATAATTAATTATTAATTACCTTAGTAGTAGCCAAAAGCCCCTTTTTAAACAGAGAAGTAACGAGCATTAGTTACAATACCACGTCACAAGTCTACTTTCCTTCGTTCATTTAAAATTATCACTGTTCCTCTATATCTTTTGTGAGTCACTTTTTATAGCAACTAAATCGTAGAACTAAAATAAAAATATATAAAAACATTTTATTAGCAAATACACATAAAATATTAAATAGTGTATCATTTCAAATCAGTATCAACCAGTAGATATAATCGTAAATATATTTCTTATAAAACCAAGGCCAATGGTTTGTTCATGTAAATCAGTCACCACTATATGTAAACAAGCGTTAGATGACAATAATTCAAAACGGATTATGTATTACTAAACGATGTCTAGATAAAAAATACGAATGCTTAAATATATAATATAAATACGTATATTAAACAATAGACAACTCTATAGTTCGTGTTCAGGCTCAGTTGAAACTTAAATATTACACAACTTAATAAATTCTAAATTATTTACAGCAAATTGTAAACAAACAATAACAGAAAAATTATATTTATTATATTATCCTTTTGCAAATAGCCCGTTCTCACATTACTTTACACTAATTATATTAATAACATAAGTATGGAGTAAATTGTTATTTAGTTTAATTCTATTTGTATATTTCATAATATTGTCAATAACATTAGTAAATCAACATGACTTTTAACTTTTAGGTACCTACCTTAAAATATGATTTATTGGTTACTAGGTGTTGCCCGCGACGCCGCCCGCGTTGGTGTCCGTTATCGCGAACAGAAAGTAGCGTATGTCGTCTCTTGATCCAAGCTCACCCCATACAATTGTTTATCAAAATCGGTTCAACAGCTTAGCCGTGAAGGGTAACAGACAGACAAAAAGACAGATAGAGTTACTTTCGCATTTATAATATTAATATGGATAAGGACACGCGATACTCACGTATTTTTTAATTCAACATTACAATCAAGGATTTACTGACATTAATATCATACAGCTAAGCTTTCAATAAATGGTTTAGTCCAGTATCAACATAATAAAAATAAGTGCATATATTTAAAACGCATTAAAGTAATATATAGCAGTACATCAGTAACAAGCAGTTTAAAATAGCACTTAAAAGGCAATAATTTGGCATACGTTAAGATTCCGGCAGACAATGTTTACTCAAGTGTCCATAACACCCACCGACCTTGAAACACCTAATTTATATACCATACAAAACTGAGATACTAATTTACTGCTTTATATCATGTAATATATAAAATAGTAAGATAAAATCAACTTTTATTACAGCGTTTACAATAAACATGTAATTAAAAGTAATTAAAGTTTGTTTCACAAAGCGTCTTAAATCTTTCTCTTCATATACTGAAGCGTTAAGTACCTACTTACTTTTCAAATTCTATTTACTAAGTTTTACTCTATATTTATTTTTTTTATCGTTTCGCACATTTTTATTAGAAGATCTGTTACATCATATCACAGCATTTTCCTTAAGAAGCTAGAATTTGGTAGCGCTGACTGTATAAATAAACCAGTAAGTAGGTATCTTTCGTTTTTAATATATAGACACAGACGGCCTCTTTCGGTTTGATCATTCAAATGTCTGGGCGCAATTAGGGTTGCCATCCGATCCATAGTACATCGTCCTAGTTTTTAGTGCGACGAGGTTGAATGGTCGGTGAATATCCGAAAATATACATTCGGCAAATTCGCCCGATCATATAAACCGTACCCAAGTCTCTGGACTACTAATAGTTTTAGTGTAAACGGTTTTACCGATATGGACAGGAAAGAAAACGACCGAAACCGAAATGAAATATCATTTACTGGTCTTTTAAGTATAAGTAGGTATATTTTGTTATTTAAATTTGGTTTAAATATTTGCAGCCTTGGGTATATCAACCACTCATTATTAATTCAACGTTTATAAATCCAAACACTATTTCGATTTCTGTCATAAACAGATAATAAGTACATAGTACGTTTTATCATACTTAATTCCAATACCAATATCAAATAATGTATGTAATCATGAATCAGAATGCCAACAATGGGCGAATATACCTAAGTTGGTTTATTCAGGCATTGTCCTGGTGACCCTATAGGATATAGAGCGGGCGGCGACGCCCCGGGGTGCTCATTCCGCTCAGTCGCGACGGCCCGTCGCTGTTGACAAGCTCATTGTCAATACTCTGCCTACCCACGACCATTTAGGACATCGACACGCTTCCCTTTTTAGGCGATATTATTGAGAGCAGCAGACGACATCATTTATTCTAGGTTATATGTAAATCTTTTCATTGTTAACCTTTTCCTTAAGAGTCTTTGTTAGACAAATATTCTGTTCCCAAATATAGTGGAGACATTTTGAAGATTGTACTAACCATTTGGAGCTCGGTTTGTTACAAAATAAAGTAAAGTGGTTTTCACGTTTCGGTCCGTAATATACAGTTGCATTTTGAGTTATTGAAGCTTGCAAAAATTCCCACGAGAAACCACTTGTTGGTTTGTATTTCGTATACAAAATATGTTAAATGCACATCTCATTCATAATAACACAAAATATGTGTCACTTTATTTTGAGCATAAAACATAATTACTGATAAGTATACGTCAACTGTTTAGTACGTTGTGAACGTTTTGAACGTCGGTATTTCATATGAAAGTTAATTCCTGTCAATGCTTAATTGAGGCATTGGAATAGGCGGTATCAGAAGCATATGTCAGAAGTTACTTAGCGGTAATTATGTCAACTGTCGCTCTACCCACGGCGATAAAAGCGTTTCGTGGTCGTGAACCAAGACTCAATTCCTGACTAATTGTAGGATAAGGTACATATGGACGGATGTTGTAGTTGATTTAATGTAACACTTAACGTTTATTCATTAACTTACAATAAAATCAGAACCGTAATATAAAATAAATCTACAGTAATAGGGATGTTGACTGGGTTTGAAAAGTTAAAACCTATTTAGTCCGTCAGTTAGATAAAAAAAAAATATTAGACACGTATTTTTTCTTTTATCAAAACAATACAAAATTGTAAAGATGCAGCGATTTAAAGTTCAGTAGTGGGGGCTTATGACGCCAAATTTCCATTCACTGTATTTTGCTCATTTTTTATTTGCAGGAAAAAACGAAAAATACTTGTCCAATAAAATACATTGATCTACCAGGCGGACATTAAAAAAAATAAGGAAACATGCCCATTCAAATTATCTTTTTTAGCATACTTATGATTGTTACCGGACAAAAAGTAAAAAAAAAAGTTTTCGTTTGCGATATTTGGCACATACCTATATTCCAAATAATAAAGCTCTACTTTCGTATCTAACTTACATATCTTTATGATTAATCAGGTTATAACAACTATCAGTCTTAACAAAAACAGTATCTTTAATCTTATCGTAAATATGTTCTTCATATCACGTTCACTCGCTATCTTTGATTATTTCCATATGATCTAAATACTACATAATTAAACAGTCCAGCGATACAGCTTGTCATATTTATTCGTAAAAAAAAAAAAGTTTATTTGTCAGTAATGTAGGTGCCTACAGTGGGAACAGTTATAAATCCATTAAGTATGCACAGTGTTTACTGCACGATAATAACACTCGATGAATCGGTTCATGCATCGGAGGGGGCCAACCCTACCCGTCCAAGGTCGCAGGGGTGAGCCCAGAGTACGATTTGTTTCATCATGTAGGTACACTACACCACACTTTACGATGCCCTTATATTTGTACCTTGCTGAATAAATAAACGGTTTAGTGACATTGTTACATCACTATTATTTATTACTTTTTACAGAAACTTGCTCCTCTAGATACAGAAATTACTTATTGATATTTTATTTTTTTTGATATTTGTTCTAATTTTTTAATACCCCTCGATTGACCTACTTAATATGTAGGTACATATTAAAATTAGCATCGATTAATGATTTATTAAATTACTTATCTAAACTATTGCTAAGTCATAATGAGGTATAAATTCATTGTCACGCAATATAAAATTAATAATGGTTTAATTGGCTAAAAAAAATGTGTAAGTTTTATAAAATAATATAATATTAAATAGTTGGAATTCGTTTTATTTAAAATTGTAAAAATTGTTTATACCTCAGAAACTACTATAGCAGAATATTTTAAAAGGATTTCTTTACTCTATATAGCGTTTAAATGTATTTTCTATGACTATACTGCTATATGTATAACATAATATAAATAGAAGAACATAAGATAAACAACAACAAATTTACTATAAGAAACCGTTGTGCCAACACCGACACACTCCAAGTTAGTGCCGCCTCTATCGGAGCGAACGAGGCAAATCGAAATAGTTACCGGCCCAACACTAGGAACGTTTTGCTTCACCGAACGACTTTTATTAACGTTTTCCGCGAAAACCGATCGTCGGGATTGTTTTTACTGCAGCGGCCGATTTGTAAATATGACATCTGGATGCGATACGATACGACCGACACGACCCAGCGGATTACCTTTTTTATCACACCGCATTATTTTATTCGGGTTTTTTTCACACGTGTATGCTGGTGGAAAACCAAATTGTTGTTGTTTTTTTTTTACAATATTTGTATTTGATACGTCACTCTTTATTTTTTTCTTTTTGGAGTAAGTTGATAAATTTTATTGTTGTTTAAAACTTATTTTTAATTTAACTTTTTAAAGCGATAATTCATTTTTAATAACTGATTTAAACATGTTCTTAAAATATATTCTTAGAGAGATGCATTAATCTGCACATCAATTAGCATAGCAAACAGATTTCTCAGTAAATTAATAGCGGTCTTAACAAGCTTTATTTAAGTTCTAACGGTGTCTATTTTGTCCAGTTTTTTTTGCTCAATGAGACGCTACACGTGTCTGTAATCTGGCTGAGAGTCAAATAATGTATATTAATAGTGCTGCCTACGATTATTCAACACAATCACAGAGACGCGAGACTCTCAATCGGAAAGTACAGGAAAGACCTATTGCAAACAGTGATGTGAGGGTAACGCACGCGGGAGCGACAAAAAGTCGCGATAAAAAACAACACAGCGTGTAGTCGTGTCTAACCAATCTCAGGGCAGTGACCTCGCGAATCCGCGTACCTACAGACTTTTTGCTATTCCACGTTTGAAACACACTCGTGCGTCAACCGTGTAACTTTTTACAATGAACTCCATTCTATGCGCTTTATCCTATAAATAGACGTCCAATTCTCGACTCATAACTAACACACAATTGATTATTCAATTTAATTTAAGCAAACTAAACGTCTTGTTAGCGAGACGTATGAAATTCAAATTTTCATGCCGAAGCTAAAAATTCAACGGTAGATCCGGTGAGAAAAATCTGTTACCTTGCATTATACCTAATAACTACGTGTATTTATTTGCGTATTATATATGTTATTTATAGTACCTATATAATGAACAAGTATGTGAATTGTTTACGGAAATAATTTAAATAAAATATAGCGCTAATAAAACAAGCCGATATCTTCCAAAAAAAACGGATTAATTTCATCGTCTGGCAATATTTCTGTTATGATAGTCGTTTTCCACTAAATATATATTCATTATACCGAATCATTATACTGATTGCCACACAATTGCCTGCGGTCGTTCACATTGCGGCTTGACCCCAACAAACTGAAATCCCATTGAAATAACCGTGATTGTATTGTACCTCAATACTTTTTAATAGGACAGTTTATGACTAACCAGTATTGTAATTCCGACGATAAGATACTTATAATTCATAATATCGCAACTGTGACTCAGAACGACTCGTTAGGTATATAGGTATCTACTAATTATGTATTTCCTTTTTAATGTAATTCGATTCTAATATTCAAGGACATACACGCAAAAATAGGTATACATTTTATTTTAATATACACGAGATGTATTCATCTGATTATGAAATATTATGTGTACAGTCTAGAGCGCCGTTTGTTAAAAAAAAACAATTTCTGTTTTTAAAAACTCATATATAAATTAAATTTAGCTCATAAGCAATTAAATACTTGACAAGAGATGATGCCACATAGATATATCATTGTTTTTATAATAACAAGTTCGAAGTTATTAATTAGGTTAGAACATAAGTTAATTAATATCCAAAATCAAATTATAGATACAATCTGAACATTATAATCCATCTTAGCAACACGTAAAGTCTAGTCTAAACTAATTGTTTTATTTTAGAACAGTTTGACATCTTTATATTAAAAACCTATAAAACGACAAAACTTTGCTTATAAATCATTTTTTTTTTCGTGTTTAACGCAAACACTAGCTAGCAACAAAACAACTTTAGTTATTTTTCATAAACATTTCTCAAAAATCTGCTCGAAAAATTACTCTACATGGCTTGAAAGTTACTCTACATTGTTTTTTTTGTGCTTTGAGCTTATGTTGTAAGTTCAAAAAGGCTTATTTGTAAATATATAACAGTAATTTAAAGTTATATAAATTAAATTCATTTGAACGTTTTCCTAATTGGATTTATTAATTGTTTGCAAGATTGATTTCTGGTGAGTGGGCAATCGCTCGACGACGTTATTATGTAGACTTTTGTACGAGGTAATTGGTTTTTTCTAACGGCTGCCCTCGCTCTATAGAAACGTTATTCCCACGGGCCGTCAACCGAAACTATCTAACACTCTCTGTAATTAACCAAAATCCTTAATGGAAATATTGAATTCTATTCGTTTTATCCTTAATTTGTATATCACATAAAACGCTAAGCGGCAGTCAAACAAACGCTTACTGGTCTAAATCTATTTCTATGTTGATCATTTAACGTGTTTTTTTCTCGCTTCACACACCAATTAAAATTATAATATTCATAATTAAAAAGCACAAGAACTGGTTTCAGTTACCCGAAAACCAGCTTGCCATTTATTACATTGAGCATTGGTATTTTTTTACATATTTACTGCACCGGAACGAAATGTTGGCGATATACCTAGATTGTTTTCATTTCACGGTCGATCTGAATAGTGTGAATAAACTCAGCGGCATGGTTCTAAATTCAAATCATATGGAATGACCAATTCAAAATTCGAATAGCGTCAGGCATTTTCTGTGGACCAGTTTAAAATTTTATTACCTACCATCGATTTAAATGATGTTGTGGTTGTTTGGAGAGTGATTTTATTTATTTTATTTAATCATGAATTTTCATGCGTTAGTACGGGCACGAGAGGCCACTATTTTAATTGCCTAAGTAACAACAAGCTAACACTTTTATTTATATTTAATTAACCAACCAAAAAAGGACCATAAATTGACGCTCAGTGAGTTTAAAAAGGAACACTTTAAGACATTAAACATAGTTACAAGTTACAACGTAGAAAAAATTATATAACCCACGCAACGCCACGGTTCAAAAAATTTCTTGTGTGTATACAAAGAGCAACAAGCAAGCGAGTCATCGCGTCTAAAATACAACTTGCATAATTTGCGTCTATTACGTTTATTTAAAGTGTGCGTTCCACGCTAGCGTCAATTATACAATAGATGGTAGCATTGGCCACGCTGGCATCATCCATCAACTTCGGTGGTCCGTACATAACCGCTACAGAACGACCGTTACAAATTCGCATTTAAAAAAATTATGCCTGTCTCCGAGCCGGCCGGGATCATTTTGTAAAACGTCGGTTGTGGGGATGCGATCATACCGCTACCGTTTGCTTAATCTTGTTCATTCAATCGCTCCTAGATTACATCGTACGTCTGGCTTGTTAATCTGTCTGAAAGTCGGAATCACTGCTTCAGAGAGTTTATTTACGACGCGGGAATTCTAGCGGATAATATTTCTTTTGGAACTTATTTCACCAATATCTGCCTCCAATAACACAGATTAATGTCAAAAGTTTCGTAAGTCAATGAACTCTTTTTGTGATATAAAGAGAAAGCTCTTTTCTGGTTGAGAGATTTGCTAGATTGTTATCAAAAAGCGCTTATGTTTAAATAGATTTAACACTTTGGAACTATTCTGCATGTGTTCAGTGGTTCTTTGATCATCAACTGTGAAATACTTGAGATGCTGTAGCTGTTGTGTCGAACGTTAAAACTTTGTTTAACGTTTCAAGGATAGAGCAACAATTTGTAGAATCTTCAGGAAGTTAACGCAATTTAATAATGAGGTGGTACGAATGTTTGAACATGAAAATTTACGTTATTTTCAAATATATTATTATTTAGATCAAATTCGCGAAAGTTTAGGAGGTTTTAATCGTTGTCATACGATTTAATTAGATTAGTATTTGCTCATATATAACCTTTTCTATTGTTTCCAACATTATTTTAAAGCGACATCATACCTGAAACTGGCGATAAAGAAAACATTTTAAATATGGAATGAACAAAAACCGGTTACCAAAAAAAAAACTCTTTATAATTACATTGTACTATTATGAGCGCATAAATTGCTATTGTTTCGTTTGGTGTAAATGTGTGAAGATGTAAATCAAAAGCACTATTAAGTTACCAGCACTTAAATGTAGTTAAAATTTTACACAGCATTAATAATAATATTAACATGTAGATTTAAACTATTACGTAAATATTTTTTAGCGTTACACCACTATTTGGCCATAAATAGAGTTGTGAGAAACGCCTCTACAACCGCCTCCTGTCAAGCACTGCCTATTTGGCCTGAAGCAACATTTAATGAGAGCAATCAATTTATCGACAGCGTTACAAACTGAACCAAAAAATAAAACTTTATAAAGGATAAACTTTTTTGCTCATTTTGAAAAATGCCGAAGTAAGTTATGTAGTTTATTCTAACTTATATTATAAATGCGAAAGTAACTCGGTCTAAAACTACTGATCCGTTTTAAATTAAATTTGGCACACAGATAGTAGACTATCTACTAGAACCTGCGAAAGGACGTAGGCCGCGATAACCGACATCCACGTGGGCGGAGCCGCGGGAAACAGCTAGTTTTTAAATAACGAATACACAATCTTCTCCTGACCTACACAAGTCACGTAGCCATAAAATATAAATAAATTCGTAAACACTCTGTCAATCATTGTTACAAACTGTTTACAAGCTTCACTACTATGTTCTACAAATAAAACTGACAGTCAACTTACATATGACTCTCTCGTTCATTTTTTACCAACTTTTTATAGTAGTAAAGTGTACATTTTGTATAAGATCGATATTAAAATCAAACCAAACACTGCACTTGTACTTGGCAAAGAAAAAATAATGTTTCAGTTCAAAATTAACTATTTTTACTTAAACTTATATATTTATTTATATTTTAATGAAACCAAACACTGCAGTTGTACTTTTCAAAGAAAAAAATATGTTCCAGTTTAAAATTAACTATTTTTACTTAAACTTAAATCTAAATAAATAATTACATTTTCTTGCTTAGTATTGCGCTGCAAATAGACGTCCCTGGTCGCGTAAGTTCCGTTTTTAATAGTCTTCTTCTATAAGAAGTCCTTTGAAAACTTTGATATTGTTATATAAACGGAAAGTAGAAATGGGAATTATAATTACGCAGACGAAATCCTACAAAATAATGTTTTCTTTTTTCTGTTAGCCTTCCAGAATTAATTTTATGGTATTAAATTATTTATTGTATGGCAACTTTTTATTTTTCTATATATTTATTAAACATGGAGCAACCTTTATACGCAAACTTAAATAATAAATTAAAATTCAAACAGAGATAGAATAAATGTTAGTTGTACACTATTAAGAATCAAATCCTACAAATGGAACACTTCAACTAACGAACTTAATCTCAAATCGTCACTTAATAATATGTACTAGGCTAGCTTGCTAATCGGTCGCAAGTGTCGGGCGGTTGTCGCTCGCCGCTTTTTGTGGTGCAGTGTGCGGCGGGTCTAATTGCCGGTCTGTCGCTAATTAAACGGTTATCCGGTACCGGTCCGAGCGGTGTTTGTTAAACGATTAAGCGGCTTATTAAATGTGATTTGCGGATTTAGAACTTTTTTTATATCTATAGTCTCTCTGATTGGTTTCCTTTGCTTCATGAGGATGTATTGTGAATGCCTTTGCTTAAAATGGAACGTTTTTGTTTTTATTTTTTAATGAAATTTTAGTTTTCTTTATTGTTTTCTATTAATTTTAGGGTCGGCTTCTAGCCTCACCAGATTCAGCTTAACCCTTATTTTATATGGAGCTAAAATATATATACTAAAAATATAATCATGAAGTTAATGCTAAAAACAACTACAACGTTACCTATTTATTACCAATAAACCGTTTGTACTAAAAGAAAACACATTCTTCTAACGTCTAATGTTTATTGTTTACCTTCAGAGACTACAGCCATGATCTTTCAAACGAATTTAATTTAGATCAATACTGTTTAAACTTTAAACATACGGTTATAAAAAAAACAATTGAAGTCTTATCATCTTAAGTATTTAAATTGTACGCTTTGGCGCAAAACTGTTGAATCACTAAAGAACTTATACTGATTTTTTTTTGGTTAAAGTTATTTTTATTAATTATTTACTCTTGCTTTTCTCATAGATTAGCTTTATGTATTAGAAACTCTTTACTTTGGATTCTCTTGGCACAGAAGTGGTCGTAAAATATTGCACGGTGCCATAAAAATATAGCGTCAGTAACGTGTCACACAAACAGTGCCGCATAAGATTCTGTTCGTTCGACTCCTGTAACATCACAATGAAACCGGTAGATAAATAAAATAAGTACAAATAGTAAGTTTCAGAAATAGAGCCCCTTAAAGTATTGCAGCTGCCCTCATACCGGCTCAAGGCAAACCGCCCGCTTCTTTTAGGCCCCGTTTTGCAACGTAAATTGAGATTTTTTTTTCTTTTAGTCTGACTAGAACTTACAATGGCTCGATAAAACTTAAATGCCTATATTGACTGTAATGGAAGTCGCTTGGTACTTAATTAATTTATAAACGCATGCCGACGCCGAAAATGGTGTTATCGCAGTATATGCGGGAATTAATATCGGAATTTGAAGACAACTTTTTTTTTTAAAGATTTTATTTGACATCTGCTTGAGATATACATTTAAATTAAGAAGTTTTAAACTTTTAGTATCGGCGTGTTCCTTACTTTTTTTTTGTTTAATACACGGAAAATATGTAAATTACAAGTTGAATAAAATAATTCGTACTATAGAGCGTCACTTGTTTATGAATTCTTTATTCCGATTGTAGATCAGTCGGTACTAGTCCGACTGAATTAAGTTAAAATATGTCCACTTATCCTCATTTTTCTGTCTGGTTTTATTCCCTTTGAATGCACCTGCCAAGCGGAATATCCTTGTCCTTATTACTCCTTATCAAGTGCATCATTTCCAACATAGTGTTTCTCTGTCTATAATATCATGTTTGTTTTTATCGCCATTATTACTGAAGTGATTGTGATCTGAATGTATTAATGGACACTCTGACGATGTTTTACGATATTGTATTTTTTTTATGGAACAGTTGCTAAGATCGTTCTCCTGACATAGATAGCGAAATTTTATTCAATTGCAGCGTAAAATATCGTGCGTAATTAAAACAATCTGTTACATGTTAAGTGTTTTATAAATGTTTCTTTATTGATTTACAAGCTCCTAATAGAATACAATTGTTTCTAAATTTAAATATTGACACTTAAATAGTTAGAAATACTTTCGGTGTAACCCTGCGTGAAAATAATAAGGACATTTTCTTTTCCGCAAATTTAATTACCTATGTAGGTAATAGATACCTACACCAATAACTCATCGCTAATAAGTCCGACTATATTTTGGAAGGCGGTACGATTAGAGTGCTGTACTCCAACTTAAGATCGCCTTCCCGCCTTCGTAACAGCGCCCGCGAAGTTTGCAATAACGGTATGACGTGCACACTAGCGCCGCGCGGAATATTGCGGAACTGAACAACACACTGATGCAATACATTTTATTATTTTTTCTTAGTATTTCCTAGTACCTATGTTATATTTAAATTATAACGTGTGTAGTATAATAAAGTGTAGTGCGTAGTATAAAATTATTTTTTTAGCAGATTCAATATAGAATTGAACATGGTTGCTAGATATCTTATTTCTATTTTATTTAGGTGATCCGATATATTATGCAGTCTTTAAAATATGAAGCACTTAATATTTTAAGAACAGTAACATTTAACTATCGGGACTAACAAATTGATTAGCCGAGGAAACAACTAGAAGTACACGAAGAAGAAGTGCCCGCATCGAGATTTATTTATGCATATAATTTATTTATTTATTTCGCAATACCTTAATTATTTATTCTGCTGAAAAAAGTAAAATAAAACACGATATTTTCGCAATCGACATTGGTAACAAGCTTATCTTTGGCGCGAAGTCGCACGGTACGAACATTAGAAGTTAACACGTTACGTGCGGACCACATCCGCATCCGTGCGATAACATCTTCAACATTTTTATTATTTTATTTCAATTTAAAAATTTAATTTCTTGATATAATGTTTCTCGCAAACAATTGTATTATCAACAACTTATAGCTATATACCTATTACATTTTAGTTATGAACACATTCATTTCCGTCAAATAGAAGTTACTTACGATAACTCCGATGAAAAATAATTCCATTGTAATTTTTTACATTCTTTTCCACAATTTTTTTTTATAAAAATAACGTTTAGTTTAATCGTTTTTTAACTTACTTATAGATAATTCGTGTGTATTCGCGTGTTCGACATTAGGACTTAACACGTCACATAACTAGCTGGCCACATCCGACAGATGTACGATACCGCGATACGCTACGATAAAACCTTCCGCGGTTTTTTGGTATTTTATTTTATACTAGCTGTTGCCCGCGGCTTTGCTCGCGCTTTGGTGTAGATACTTAATGGCAAGGTATAAATTGTTGTATGAAAGTCTGGGATTTATTTATTTTGAAAGCAAGAAGCATCAAATTTCATTGTCGTTTGTATAAACTATGATTAAGGGCTATTTTTGTTTATTATTTGATTTATGATCACATTTTTATTTTAACGAAAAACCAAAAAGGATTTATCTATGGCATCGTTGGATATAGTCTCAAATCCGCCCATATACATTCATCTCAAACTACATACTTATATATATTGATGTACTTATATATGTTGCATATGTGCATAAAGTTTTTTTAACGAATAATATGTTCATACAAAACGTGCTAAACGTTCTAATGCCACCACCCTTTACTCGCCTTTCTAGTCTGAGGGGTGAAATTACTAAAACCATTGAGTTTATTAGTCGAACATAATTTTTAAGCGGAACAGTTTTTTTTTCTTTTTATTTTAATCAATCCACCAATTTCAGCCATTTGGGGTTGAATTTCCAAAAACGACTAATTACGATTATATTTCTTTTTGCTCAAAAGTTTTTATACTAAAGTAGTTTTTGTCACTCTAAACTCGCCATCTAAATTTTAAATCCCTAATTCATCATTATTAGACCACATAAATAAGAAATAAGTACTTATAAAAAGTTCGTGATATGAGGTCTCCAAAAATATTTTTATTAGTGTTTATATTCTATTAACACATGTTAAATATTTAACGTTCCAATCATGATCTTAACATGAAGTTTCCTTGTTCCAGGATATTATCAGCCGGCAGGGCCGCTGATCAAAGAGACGAACGCAGACGCAGAGCGCGCGCTCGCCAGGTACCATGCCCCACACTTCCACACGCCGCACCCGCGACCAGTAAGTACCATTTATTTACCATCAATTTATACCGAAAAGACCCCTCTCTTTGCGTCAAAAGTTAATAATATAAGGAAGTCTCACGGATTATCCGATCATTATAGTTAAGCCGCGCTAGCATTTTCAAAAACTATGTTGGGGTATACGATACTAAGCTTTAACATGGACCGATTGCCTATGATCTCCACATCCCATTTTACTAGGTAATACAGTAGACCTTGGTATTATTGCATATCGAAACTTATAGCAATTTATTATATAAATAGAATAGGGTCCTATTAAGTACTTTCCTCAGATAAACAAACTGACTGAATGATTGAATATTGTTCAATAAAGATTATAACCCTGTTAAGCTTCGAATCATGTGTCCCACTGTAATGAACACTTAATATAAACGTTTAGTTGATATTCGATGCATTGATAAAATACAGGGACAAGTACGTATTTTCCAATTAATGGAGTAGACAGACTCTTGTGTAGGCTCAGTTGATCGTAGTTTTAATAAAAGCTTTATTTTTTTAGCAGGTACTACAAAATTATGGTCCACCATATTACCCGGATCTATGTTACGGCCGTTACTACGGGCCGCCCGGGTCTTACCACATGCCTCCGCCTCAACCCGACTCTCAGGTAAACAGCCTTAAGTTTTTGAAGTACATGTAATTTTTTGTATGTTAAAAACAAAGTCAGGTTCGTGACACTACTTATAAACTCAAGAGTGGGTGGACCGATTTCCATTGTTGGTGAACCTAACAAAGTTTCACCCCAAATAGAAACTTTAAAACTATAAAAACATCGGAAAAAGTCAAGACAATAATGTCTTACGAGAACTTACGAGGGTTAAAGTCCGGTGAAGCAGTCAAAGCCTGCGCTCAGGCTAACAGCAGTAGACCTCTTCCAAAAAAAAAAAAAAAAAAAAGAACTTACGAGGGTTAAACCGCGGGACACAGCAACTATTTAGATAAAATAATAACTATTGTATTATATAATAACGCTTGAATATTAAAAATGTATTCGAAATATTGCGTGATGCTCAGATTGTACTAATATTTTTAAAATTTTATATGATCACAATCAGTAACACTCAACAACTGTAATTAAACATTGATCAACTTATTTCTTGGTCTTTGTCCAAAAAATAACGCTTACATTTTAAATGTCAAAATAAAACGAGAATCTTATGGTTTGCCAAAATTTGTTTTCCTTAGAAATAATGCAGTAGGTAAAACCAATTTCTAGTGTGTTACAAAGTTGTATGATTTTACAGATGGTAGGCGTGGGAAACGAGCCGTATCCACCACCACCATATTATGGTATGCCACCATGTTACCAACATCCGCCGCAAAGAATACCATACGTTGGTAAGTACCTTAAAGGTTTTAACTTTAGTAGAAGGGTAGAACAGAGAGTTCCTGTATTATCTGTCACCTGCAACAATTTTTAACCGACTCAAAAGGTTCAGTTTCTCAATTCAACTATACGGTTTTTAAATCAAAATAACTGGAAAAATTTACCAAAAATGTTAACAGTAAACGAAGTTGCGTATTTCGTGCTCTCCTGCATTTTTTATTCCCTTCTAATTTGAATTGGTTATACTTATACCAACTTAATAATGTTTTTTTTTTTACATTAATGTGTAAAAAAAAATCTAGGTAATACAGTACCTTAGTAAAACTGGGGTCTTAGTCTTGTCTGTTTTGTTACAGAGCATCGCGGATGCCCGTGCCCTTTAAACGCGTGTCCAAAAAACGTCCTTATTGGGCCCGCTACTGGTAAAGCCCCAGCCGGTGGTGGCCCCGCGGACGTATCCCCTGCTCTCGCGCCGCCCGGGGGCGCCTTCCGACCGAAGGTGCGGGCGTGCGCCATCGACGCTGCCTCAGACACACATGGCAGCGGCAAGGTAAACTACCTTCACCTATTTCAATTATTAGGCAACACTAACATCAATTATAAATGTTTGAGTTGCCTTTCTCATTTCTGAGTATAATTCTGTCATGAGTTTTTAAATTCGGACCTTTAGTTAAGCATTTTTTATTTGTTCTAGGACCCACCATTAGAGTCGGAACCATCTGTCGCTAAAGGTGCTCCACATCCTTGTGCCATGCCAGCCATCGGTGGTGTCTCGCCTAAACGTGAACACTATGATGTCCGGGATAAATTGCGAATTGCTAACGATATACCCGGACCAACTGAGGCCATAGGTCCTCCATCTCCAGCACGCGGCTCGGCCGGAGCATGTGCACCGCAACCTCCGCCAGTAGCACCGCGCCGCGCTCGCCTCGGCAAGGCCATGGCCAGGCGATCCCTAGCAGGAGATGACACTGCCCTGCTCTTATCGACGCCGCAACCTGCACTCATGCTCCACAGCGACGCCGATGATGATGTCCTCGCTATTTCACCTCCTACCTGCGCTCCTATAGATTTATCATCCTCAGACGAAAGGTCGACCCCACTTGTCGACGTCAAAAAGGAGAATGAAGGTCCCACGTATGCGGCCGCCAGAAAACCCGAAGCGCAGGCGCTAAGGGAACATAACAGTACAACAGGTCTAGACGCTAGCATAGTTATAGATGCGGCTAAAGCTGTAAAGCGGAGATATTCAAGACCAAAACTAGAGATAGATATGAAAGATACTCAACTTGAGGATGCCTGTAAAACGAATGGTATTGGTGAACACGTAAAACTCCAAAAACGAAGAAAGGTATCGGGAGACCAGACTGATATTCCGAGGACGGAAACCATAACAAAAGAACCTAAGAAAAAACAGACACAATCAAAAAGGCCACCTAAAACACCACCTGGTGAGAAAAAATGTACAAAAAGGAAATCGGAAAGTACAATCGGTGGACCTAAACCAAAAAAGATACTCCTTGAAAGCTCCTCTGACGATGATGCAAAAGAAACAAGGCTTAAAGCTGTTGCATTAGTAATCGAAGATCCAGTAGCGCCGAAACCAAAAAATAAAAGTGCCCTACTCCTCGATAATCTTATAAGAAAAAACAGTATTGATAGAGCAGACTCTAAGGGCTTAGACGCTGAACTAAATCCAGCTGAATTATTCCTCGGCCCTAATGAAAATATTTCCCAAAATAATTCTAAGAAAACTTTAAATATCAATAATAACATTGTCGAACCCACAGGAACGGTTAACAGCGTCCGTGCAAATACGCTCGCAGCAGTAACTCAGCTAATAGAAAAGAAACTTGCCTGTAAAGTTGAAAAAGTAGACTCCAAAGTGACTCATGGAGTAAAATCAGTATTAAAATCACCCACCGTGAAAACTGCTCCTAAAGAGGAACGTATAACTTTATGCAAGTCCGACGTAAGTGATGATATGCTAAAGACTTGCGTCACGATAGAGACAGAAGTTAAAATACCTCAAACTGAAAAGGATGTGCCGGAAATATTAAAGGAAAATAAAAGCGGCAGCACCAATGTTATTGCGTTAGATGAAATACCTAAACTTGCAAAGATCCAAAAATCTGCAAAGAAAGCAGATATTGAATCGTTACCACAAGAGCCTGAAAGCGTGGTAGTCATTGAGCCTGCTGAGAAAAGTGAAGAAAACGAAGAACCAAAAAAGGTGCGCGAGGCTGATAAAGATTTAGAGCTAGCTAAGTTGGATAGGACATCGGTGAAGCGATGCAAGCTAGCGAATGGTGAATTAAAGGCAAAGAATGTGGAGAAAGTGGTCAAGTTGTTGGTGTCGAAAAGGCCCGCTATCAAGACGGATGAAGCGACGCTGGTTGTGGAGGAGGCGTGTGCGTCGCCGGCGCCGTCGGGCGCGGGGGCGCGGCGCGCGCGGCGGCGGGGCGCGGGGCTGGCGCGCCGCGGCCGCCGCCTGCTGCCGCCGCCCGCGCCGCCCGCGCAGGACTCGCAAGCCACACCGCGCTGGAGCAACGGCTGGAACTGGGAGGGAGAACAGTACCTCTCTAAAGTCTATCTCAATGTAAGTGTATCATCATTTTAGACACTACCTACTACAACAAATCACCAATCATTCTACAATGTGTTACTGTGTCTTTGCCCGATGTTCTCGTTATCACTTGTTTTTGTTGGCCGACATTAACCAATTAACACCTTAAGGAGGAAAGGGCAAAAAAGGCAATCGCGGTTACGCCATCCCGCAAAATGGCTTTATATCAATCCAAAATTTGATCATGATTCTATTACGTATTTGGCGTCTCTCCATCTGACCTTAGACGTTCGGAAAGACGTAAAATGGCGTGAATTTTTATCTTAATAAATATCCAAAAAAAAGATTAATTATGTACTCAAAATATTTTCAACACTTTCAACGCGTATCGATCCATAATATACTAATTATTATAGAACGATTCCCGCCTTGACCGCACGGCCCGCTGCTGGTCCCGCATGACGCACGCGAGCGGGGACAGCGTGGCGCGCGGGGACTGCGTGCTGCTGCGCGCCTCGCTCGCCAGGGCACAGCCCTACGTCGCCAGGGTTGCTAGTCTCTGGGAGAACCCTGATGATGGTAAGGACCGTAAGAACCATTCATATTTTATTATTACTATAAGTTTTTATTTATCTTGCCTTGTTAGTTTACATTGATAATGCAAAAAGATGATGCTATAGGAACTATGTAATTTTTCGACGCAATCCTACCGAGTTTGGGCTCGTTTGTTTTGTCTTCACTAGTACTTTAATCCTAGACGATGATCAACGTTTTACTTTCTAGTTTTCATTTTTATACAATCCTTTTCCCATTAAAAAAAAGGCAGGTTTTTTTAATGCTTATTGTTTCCAACAGGTGAGATGATGGTGTCCCTAGTGTGGTACTACCGGCCGGAGCACACGGAACACGGGAGGCAGGCGGGCGACGCACCGGACGAGGTGTTCGCGTCCCGCCACCGCGACGCAAACTCCGTCGCCTGCATCGAGGACAAGTGCTACGTGCTCACCTTCAACGAGTACTGCCGGTTAGTACTGCTTTGTTTGACTGTTTCATCATGACAGCAAAGTCAAAGTGGACGAAAATCTACCTCTTTTGCCTGGAAAAGGGTTTCCAAATTTCTTAAAGTCGGTTTCTAAGCCCTGTCCAGATTTGTTGTAAGAATTTGTCAACTGGAGGTCTGCTGTAGGTATCTTTGTTTATGTGTCTGTTATCATATCCCTTAATTTTTGAAACATATGACTTAGCAAGTTTTTCAACACGCTTATGGTTATCCATCGAAAGACCAAATTCGGCAAAACAGGACTTAGCTGTTATGATTACTTTTCATTTATCCACTAGCCCCAAAAAGTTCATAATATATACGGTTTACCCTTATTAATATTCCACAATTTCTATTGAACTTGAATACTTACTAAGATTTGTTTTTTTTTTAATTCCAGGTACCGCAAACGGCTAAAAGCGATTGAGGAAGGCGTGATCATCCCCCCGTCTATAGTCCCACAGTTACCGGCCAGCGAAGTGAGTCCGGGGGTCGCGCCCAACGACTCCAAGCTACCGCCCTCCGTGTCGCCCGAGCTCGTGCTCTTCTGCCGCAAGATATACGACTTCAGGTCCAAGAAGATACACGTGCCCAACAAATGAACCACCACACGATACCCTCTGGTCATCGTTCGTAAGATCTGTGTCAACTGGCACCGACGCGAAGACGCCTAACCCGTCACACGCGTCACCACAAATTTTTATAATGTATTTTGTCTAAAGGAAGTAAACACCAAAGTTACGTTACGAAGTTTTACCAGTTATTTGTCGGCGGTACTTCTGATATCGGTGTGTCGGTGGAAGGCACTCCTCGTGCGACTCGAGGTGACGGTCCTCTACAGACTTGATCATTTCTTCAAATGTAGTGTCGTCTCATCGCAAACCTTTAAATTAGTACAAAAGCGTTCCCGGGTACAAGTAGAATGTGTGACCTGTGGCCATTTTATGTGAAAATAAACTACGTAATCGTTGTGTTTAGTAATCGCCGATCGGTCAGTTTTGTTGCTTGTGTCGTGATTTGTCGTAGAAGTTTCTTTTGTATTTAGATTTACATTGATTTGCGGTATTCGAGTGATTTCGATGAATAATTATTTGTATCAAAGGATGCCTTTTATAATGTGTAAGTAGTTGTAAGTAAATCATGTTGAAAGAATATGCATAATTATGTATAGCAATATATTTTTCTTTTGAGATAAATAAGCGATTGTCCTATTTATTCTCACTCCTGTTAAAGTAATGAGAAATGCTGAGTACTGATTTGATAGCTATTCTGTATAGCTGGTACGATTTTGTATGACAATTAAGTTTTTATTTGGCTACTCGGAAAATAAAAAGGCATTTATAATTATTACAATATTATGTTTAATTATGTACCTATTTGTTATATTGTTGCGCAGACAATATCTCCATACTGTCTGTGTATTGTTGTCAAGGTAGAGTCTATATTAAATTATTCTTTAATTATTTAAGAGCACACAGTTGCGCGTGAGCAATGTCAGGATCGTAGCGGTGGATCTCTTCTGTATATTGTGTACGCGGCCTGATAGATATGCATCACAGTTATCGTTGCGTTACGTGCTCGCGTAACGTAGCAAACCAAACTGTTTAAGTTTCTAAAATATACGTGATTCTTTAAAGATTCAACCATTAAATTAGGTGTGTAGTTATTGTACATCACAAATTTTGCAAGTTTTATAATTTTAACATAAGAACGTAATTTTAATCGGATAACGGGGTGAAGGTTGCCTCAGTGACGCTCCGTATCGTGTAGCCCCCGCCTACAAGCTGCAACTCCATACCCGTAGGTGCGTTCGTATATCTGCAGTAGATTTTGAAACTTTTTAATATATTAATTAAACATTAGAATGGAAGTATAATGTGTGCCCTGCCTTCAAAGGAATTGATTTTAAATTTTGAATTTCGGCCTTATTACATCCAAATAGTAAGTAATTGTTTTTATTAGGACTGGTCCAGAATAGTTACAGGAAGACTGATTTACGAAAATTGAGCATATTGCGTATTTATTTTATTTATTTGCAAGCATTATGTACCCACTTACATAAAAAAATCAAAGTGATTTGTTTAACTCTTTTTTTCAGTCAATATAAATCAATTTAAAAAAATAACAAATGGGAACATTGTAACATATTTTAATGTAATATTAGAGCATAGATGTAAACAAAAAAACACTTGAGTGTTAAAGAGATATATTGTAAGACTATAATAGTGAAATCTCTTTATCATTAGAAACATAATTTTAAGTAGTGCGAACGAAATAAAGAATATATATTTAACGTTATATTTCCCGCGGGGAACATGAAAGAAAAGGGCATTTATACGTTACAATTTGTGCACCCCTCATTTCCTGTCTTCACTATTTCCTACAATGTATCTCTGGATTGTGTTGACTATCATTATTTTTGTACATATTATAATTTCGTTTTAGTAATCGCTATTTTATTTGTTATATTTCCAGTGAGATTTGTAACCACTAACTGTATCGATAATTCCGATCTAATGGAGGTAAAATTCTCTACGATTCGTGTTTAAATAAGCATTCCGTATAACGATAGGTAACTTGGATCATACGATGTAATCGTGTTCACACCAAATAGGCCTTACAGTATTTTCTCTCTTCAAGCCTGGATGTTTGTTATTTGGTCTAACCTATTTATTTATTTCATGCAGAATGTAACATACAATTGTTAGGTAATCATAACTTGAAAATAAATCAATTTTAATAACTTTACAAAAACGTATTTGATACACTTCTATTAAGGTTTGTTAGGTGAAATATGATCTAATATTTTGATATGAAGCTTTTTCATTCTAATAACTGTATGTCACAATCTCACTGGTTGTCTATTCCAAAGCTTAAGTTTTCTTCTTTTACTTTGCTTGATGCCAAAAATTTAGCTGCAAAAATTCTATTATTCAGTAATGAAGTAATACCAATCTCCTTCTATTTAGGTTAAAGGATGACGGGGGGGTCGGCGCGTGATTGTTTACCTACTGCTACGAATAACATAGTCCATACCTAGTATCTAGGTCGAACGCTGCAAAAGTCCAGATAACTTGACAACCGTCAGTGAACCATAGTGTGCTTACAACTATATTTATCGTAGTCTACGTAGGTGATAGATTTAGAGCACAAATACCTTCCTATAGGTACCCGTTTCCGTATACAATTCCTCAAGTGCTGATTCACCCGACATCAATACTCATTATTAATTAATCATAGAGTTAATGAGTAAATTCCATGATAATACTATAACTATAAGTGAGCTCTCCCTTGCTTGTAGGAGGATTGTTTTATAAATGTTACCTGGACTACGAGCAGTTGCAACCTTCTATAGTCAATGATTTTAGATTTAGATCTACTAATAAGGAAATACCTTGTTTTTATTATTTATTTTGTTTCAATGAAAATTATATAGGTATATTTTATTATTGTAACCTACATAGTTATGTTGGCTGTAATTTAATATTGATGTAATTAATATATGTATTTTTATTTCAACGTTGTCTTTCATTTATTGCCATTTAAAGAAAAAGTCATATTACGAAAAACTACCTACCCCAGATTATTAGGTTTCCTAATGTAAGCAACACCGTTTGCCGTGACTATAGTTTATAATACCTACCCTATTACTACTCTGGCGAAATTAAATTATATTTTGTACCAATTAAATTTAAATAAAAAGAAAACAGTATTTTCAGAAGCAGTTATCAAATATATATTTATGAAACGCTCGAGTTAAATTAAAATGGACGAATTTAAATTTATATGAACGCATAACGATCGTATTCGCTTGAAGAGAAATAAATCTAAAATAACCAACCGGCAATCAATTATAGCAGTTGTAAGATATGGTTCATGAACGTAAAAGATTTTTTGTTTTGGAAAATAATGGTTTCCCCTTTTTTTAAAAAAAAATAACTGTACTGTACAAAACTGCGACATTAGCATTATTTTAATTCATATAATTCTGTTTTTCATTTGCGGTAATAACAATTTTAAAGCTAATCTTTAAATCTTACTTGCCAGTGGCGACACGGCGGTATTTTTGAAGTTGGACATCGTCAAAAAAAATATCAGAAAAAATCACAAAATAAATTGTAAATATTGATTTATTTGTAGAGTACTAACACGCCATGAAGCAAGTATACAATAAATAACATCCAACTTCCATTACATGTTAAGTAGATATTAGACACAGACAAACAATCTGCGTTATTACACATTTATTTATATAATTTTACAATTCACATACAAATTCACAAGAATATCTACCTATCTCATCAATCGACAAATTTAACAGTTGGAATTACAATTTCCATAATGGTACTGTTATGAACATTTACATACCAAACAAAACACTATATTATACACACACTCAGTGAATATGTGAACACGAGTGTTTGTGTGCGAGACATTTCTTGTAAAACACAGACACTAACTTGACAAAGTTTCGAAGTGTAAACATTGTCCCACTTTGCTTCTCAATAAGGGTCGTTGAGTATACGTAACATGTTACTGCATTACCCGACTTACAATACATAAATACATAAATTAAATGAACTTTTGTACAGTAGACCACACGTTACTGGGGACAATGTATTACGAAAATCGACCCTACTGCTTTGAAATAAAGTAGCTGTCATTGTTAAGCGTTACCACTGTTCGATGTTAAGGCGGCCCAGAACTTTCGTTCAATCAATAAAGTTTTTTTAATCTGTAATGGCCAAGGCAACTTCGCACTGACCCTTACAAGTCTTCGACACTTAAGATTAGTGGATATTTTCTAGCAATTCATTGTACCTATATAAGCAATCTAGACAAATATTCTCAGTCACTTTTAATACCACATCATCACGTCGCGTCGGTTAACATTTTATATCATGTTAGTATGTACAGATCTAATCTATCAATAGGAATGTATCGCAAAATTAAAAATGAAAATCATTTCAATGCTGCATTGCCTGCAATTAAAGGCACAGGTGCGTCCAAACATCTATTGGTCAACCTAGTTAATTTAAGTGGGATACACTCTATGTAGGTAATAGGGATGTTGACTGGGTATGAAAAGTTAAAATCTATTTAGTCCGTCAGTTAAAACTAGCTAGCTGTCTTTTTTTTTTAAATTTCATGAACATAAAAGGTGGGATTATATAGAATAATAAGGCTTTAAGGTGGAGTAAGATGTTATAGAAACAAGCTTCTTTTAACTAATGTTTTTGCCATTAATTCCATTAAAATCATATAGTTAATACCTTATTATATCTTTCACATTGGTATATTTAAATCAAATTATCGTTAAAACCACCGCCGTATTGCGACACTACTTAGGCAATGTTTCAATCCAATTAGATAATTGAAAAAAAACTAAGTCACTTCAAAAGTTATTTACAGGTGTCATTCAGAGACCAATTTATACATTTTATTTAAGTAACAATTGTTTAGTTATATTTTTATATGCATGTGATATCTAAATACAGAGTTACACATAAAATAAAATGTCTGAAAATACCGGAAAAAAAATGATACACTGTGCGCTGTTGAGTATATGTCATCAAAAACAAACTACACAGATTTTAGTATGTGCTTTATAACATACAATACATATCCCACAATTGGATGTCTATTCTAGCTTTTTAACAGGGACTACATTGAGGACTTCATTATAATTATGTACCTATATATTATTGCTGACACACATCCCACTCTCTTTAGTTATTGGCATACATTTTATTATTTTATAGCAAACATACATATATAAAAATGCTCCTATATGAATGTATATGGTTTTCTTTATATACTTTTTGTATTCCTTTATTTGTATTAGTTCTATTCATGAAATCTAAAACTTGTATACACAAAGTACAATTGAAGATCCACATATTTTTTTTGTGGATCATAGATAAAGCATATACATACACATGAATAACACTCACAACATTTAATATATAACCTACATGTATAATTACTATTTGTTCAACATACTACAGTGAGATTACAATAATTAGAACAATAAACATAGAATAGAATGGATGTGTGTAGCATAAGTAAAGTACCCACCAGTATGAAAAATACAACAGTGCAATGATATTTTTAAGAGAAGAATTAAACAAAACATTATCAAATATATTGTTTAAAATAAAAGTTTATTGAGCTGTAAATGAAAAAATACAAAGCACTGTCTATTATTTTACTATTATGGATATACCTTCTCATTAATTTAACACTTAGGCCACAGTAAAAGCTGTAACTGATATTCTAATCAGTATAATTGTGATGACAACACTGGTTTGGCAACATAGTAACATGTTTTACTCAGAAAGGGCAGTATCCCATGACCTTAAGTTACATAATTATATTGTTATGAACATTGTGTTATTTCCATATAATTCAACTCCAAAATAATATGTTACACCTATATAATTCAATATTTAATGAGAATTTCACAAAAATAATACTAAATACTTTACCTACGATTTTATAGTGATTATATTTATTGCCACAACAAATATGAAGCCTTTAATCTTCATTGACACAATAAATCATATTTAATATAACTATGGCCAAGTCAGGTAAACATCAGAATCCTCTAGAAATTACAGCAGCTGTTAGTCTTTCTTGCAGTCTTGTAAAACAATTTACTCTGCATTGATAGACTTTCTGTCTTAGCGACAACATCGTCTAATTTCTCTCCTCTTTCTAGCACCGCCTTAATAGTGTCATGAAGAATAATCTTTGTTTCATCCAAGTCATTCTGTATTTTTGTTAAGGCATCAGCTTCCCTGGGATTTTGGTATTTCGTTAAGTATTCTGGCAAAATATGGAAGTCGGTTCTGTCCTCAGTACCAGTGGGCCACTGGCTGGCAGGAACTGCCGCTGTGAACTCATCCAGTATCTTGGTGATCAATGTGTGAGCTACTCTGTTAGGGTACTCATGGTCAGATATCAGGACTCCTGCCAGGTTGTCTGCCCTCACATACACTTGCAACATATACTCCCCCTCTTTTACTGACTGCCGGGATGCTGGCTGAGTTCTTTCCACAATTGTCTTGCTCACAAACACCATAAACTCTTGAACAGAGCTACGTTGGAATATACTGAAGCTCTGTAGGTTGTATGCAGCTTTCAATAATGTAGCACTGTTTACGCCTTTATAAAGCACACCTAGTGCATATATTTTGACCATCTTGATAGCACTTTATATTTCAAGTTGTCCAAATTTTCTGAAATTTTAAAAGTATACCAGCATATTATAATAAAAAGTCAAAATTCAAGCACTCGAAACGAAGTTCGTCAGCAAATTATATATTTAGGTACTTGTATGTTCTCGTAACTGGTAGTTACGAGCGAGATACATCCTACATTTAAAATTATTGTAGTACTGTTTTCAAGTATCAAACATGACATAGTTAATGTCTTATTTGCTGATAGATTAAATAATCCTTGAACAAGACAAATCAAAAGAAAGAAATCTAAAATCTTTTAGTCAAATATCAAACGTAAAAATATATTGCGATTAGGCAAGGCACTTACTCAATTAACTTTTCCGATTGGTGGGTGACACATAGGTCAACTTAATATAATCAGCCCATAAAAACTAGTTAACAGTATTCTAAAATAGCTTTATTATGAAACTAGGTACATATTAACAAAGACAAGGACTGAAAAAGCTAAAATCTGTAATAATAGTGACGAAATCAATGCGTTGTGCACTGTCTATCACGTAAGTCAAAAAATTACTATGTGTCAAGATGGTTTGTGTCATCCAATCTGCGTATCTGTCAAATTGTCAGCTTAAATAAAGCGCTTTCAAACTCCAACCGAGTAGAAATTTCAAACATGTGGCTAAATTATTTTGACCTACTTTCCGCATTTGATTAAAAAGAAAATTCTACCGTCCGTAAGCAAAACAAATCGTTTTTAAAATATAGGAACTGGCCATTAGTAAGCGTTACTGAATAAACGTCAATATACTTAGAGCAATAGCAATATAATATTAACGTAATTTGCCAAAGTTTGGCAGTTTTAGATAAAAACATTGTTGGAAAAAATTTATTAGGGGACCATCAGAATAGTCAAACATATATAGGGGCCACGTCCCTAATTTAAGTTTTCTAACAATGTCATGTAAAAATATTGGTGCTGTAGACACTACTTTATGTAATACGCTAAAATTAGTCATCTTTTCATTTTTGTTTTCACTATATCCAATCTAAGCCCCACAACGCATTTATTATAGAATAAAAGAAGAAGAAAACCATATTTATGTTATGAAGAATAAAAACAACATTGAGGTACCTAAATACAGTTTTAAGCCTTGTGTCTGCTACCCAAAATTCTAACATAACGTTTGTTAGCAAAAGTTAAACATAAATTAGTGGTGCGGCCTAGTATTGTATGAATGAATGCTTTTATTTGGCAAAACGTTTAGGCCACATCCCTAATTTATGTCTTATAAACAATCAAAAACTGCCATTGTAGACCAGCCTTTACAAAAAACTAAAAAGCATAGTCAATTTATCGTAAACCCGTAAACCGTAAACTAAAGTGCCAATAAAAAACATTGACTAGGCAGTCAACTGTCATTGCTTGCTGTCACTACTGTGAGTGATCCAGTCTATCCACAATAATTATTGTTTCTTGAAATTTAGGGCAAGTCCATCCAAACAAACAAGTACACAACACAACTTGTCTTTCTATTATTATTACTGTACTGAGTCTGTGAACACCAAAGCCAATTGGCATACTGTACTGGAACCTGGAACTGCAGTGTGCACTGCAGTGCTAAACCTTTAAAGTAATATGGCAGAAAACACAGAAAAAGTTGAGAATGGTTCCGATGCAAGGAGAAGAGTACTAAATATAGCCGTGTCTACTGTGCTACTTGAAACTGGCTTCGATGCTGCTGACAAGATGTCTTTGGAAACTCTAACCGAAATCATGCAGTGTTGTAAGTAATAACTAAATATTTTCTCCAAACCCGAATAAATGGGAATCAATCTCAAATCTTAATCTGTGTTTCTATTGACTTGCAAGATCAAAGACAAATATTACACAGTTAAATACTTAAAAAACTATAAATAAATGATTGCAATATGGTATACAGGCACTAAAGTCGCTTTAAGATTTCAGTTCTATCAGAAGTTGGTAACTCAGCTAGAGGCTACTGTGAACTAACAGGAAGAGTAGAACCAGTTCTTGGAGATGTGGCCATGGCTCTCATCAATATGGGTATGTATTTATGGGCCATCTAAGTTTATCCTTTTGCACTTAAAGATTGTGCATACCAAAATTTTCGTTATGGTAAAAAAAAACTATTTAACTTTCATGTTTATAGGTATCAGTCTGAAAGGCTTGGAACAGTATGCAGTGAGGCCAAACAGACATGTAATCCAACCACTACAGCAGGCTTCGGCTCCTCGAACACCAGCAATGCTATCGGCAGGATCCAAAGCTAAGCCATCTCCACATATACCATTCCACCTGCCAGCACTACCTGATCCACATGCATACATAAGGACACCTGTAAGTGTAATATTTTAAGCAGTGCTTAACTTAATTGGGTTGTTATAAATTTTGCAGCCATCTGGTTAAATTAGACATTTAATTGAATGCCATTCAATAAATGCCGGAATTTAACTCTACGGCTAAAAGATAACTAGTAAGTTGTTGAGTGCAATGCTTAACCAAATGGCTGAACAATGAACATCATGACAGTTGTTTAGTTCAATTGGAAACAATCTGTGATTATTTGTTAGAAATTTCAAAACATTATTTTATATTTTACAGTTTTTAAGTTTGGTAAAAGTGTTATTCATCAGTTGCTTTTATTTTCAGACACACAAACAACCAGTAACAGAATATGAAGCTATTAGAGAAAAGGCAGCTTCACAGAAAAGAGATATTGAAAGGGCCTTAACAAAATTCCTGGCAAAAACTAGCGAAACACACAATCTTTTCAACACAGATGATAATCAAGTATTTCCATGTATGTTTCTATTGATTTTAAAGGTTTTTCTTTAACTTTGTGTAGCCCACAGTTGGGTAATGGGCTCCCTTTAGACCACTCTCCATTATATTAGAATTTTGGGTTGTTAAAGTAAATAATTATATTTTTTTCTCAATTTCTTAGTTATTTAGTACCATAAGCTTATCAGGAGAGGTAAGTCTATGAGCCATGTATCACACAATGAATGTTGTGAACTTACCATCATAATTATATTTATATTAATTATGTTCTGTTACTTATGTCTCATTATAAATGTTTAAATTAAACTTTGTTACAGTAATAGCCTGCAAACCCACATTCCCTGCATATCTGCCATGTCTGCTGCCAACAGACCAAGTATTTGATTTTGATGAACTAGAATATCACTTTCAAGTTGCAAATAGAACTGAAGATATGCCAGCTGATAAAAAAGGTGAGTTTGGTCATGTACCTATATGCAATCTAATTAGAGAAATGTTAAAGCGCATTCTCGTCGGGTCTTTGGTAAAGGAAAGGAGGAACAGCTGTGCTAATTTTAGCCAGTAGAAATCGACACTGCTTTACTTTAAAAATGTATCTAATACTGTTGGTTGACACATTCAGCTAGGAATAGGAAGACATGCCAGTGCTTTAAAAAAAAAAGGGGCTGTGCATGTAACCAATGTCTAATAAATTACTTCCATAGGTTATATTATGTTCAAGAAGCTGGCCTACATCTCTGACTTTTGATTTATTGATTTGTGTGTAATATTTTAAATATTTTTTACAGAACAATCAGATAATGAAGGTGATAATGTTGACAATGACAATCCAAATAGTTCACAGATGGATCAAATGGATACAAGTATGGCCTCTAGCCCTGATAGAATTAAAGCTGGTGGATAAATTAACTATTAGGTAATATAGGATAAGACTTCATTAAATAATTAATGATAATATATAATTATTGAAGTAACGCGTTTTTTATTTCTGTAATATTATATTCCTAGCTATATTCTTTACCTCATGACCACAGAATATGACCCCTTGGATAACGCAATTATTTTGGAAAACACCCAATTTAACTCAATTTTTTATGATATTATACAATCATGATAATTATTTAAAACAAACGCGTCAGCTCATGATTTGGGACTCCTATTGAGTCTGAAACTAGTCTGGCGATGCCGAGAATATACGTGTGTAAACCGTTTTGTTTTAAATAATTATGAATACTCCTCACGAAAGTTATTATACAAATATATTATGATATTCATGGTTTCATCAAATGGGAAATAAACTCGGTGTTATAAGGTTCCACAAATATTAACTTTACATCAACAAAGAAATATTTGTATATACACCAATTTTACGTCTCACGCGGGTATTTAACCCAGGCGTCATGTATTCGCAATTGGTGTGGTTATCTATTATACAACTCAATCATCTAACAGTCAAGATTAAGTTAATAAATAATAATATACAATTTTATTAGTTTACTTTTGTAGCCTATCTTTGTACTTATTGGCAAACAACTTGAAAAATGACCATGACTGACGTCCATGGTATAGGTTTTTTTCTGTGGACTGAAGACAAAAGGTTTATTGAAGGTAAATATTGAAAATAAAAGGTTACTATAGAAGAAAACATCACTTTATTATAAAAATTACTTCATAGACGCTGAGTTAATGACAGGCAGTACTTTGATGCCGTCTCTATTAACCACAGTCACTTGGAAGTTGGGCAGACTGACAAACAATCTTCTATGGACCTCTTTCACACACATCTTCAACATTTCATAGGCTTCCTCCTCAGTGGCATCTAAAATAATTTTGTTAAATTTAATTTCTATAATTTATTATTATACAATTTAACCTAATATATAGCAAGTCTGCTTAATTCAACCTCATAGTGTTCAACAGAGTTTCTAGAGAAGACTAAGAACTAAATGTCTGAGTGTGAACTTCATAGTTTAGTGTTGTATTTATTTTGTTGACACTTTTGTATTTACAAGCTTGGACTTACAGTCTATATTTTTGGTGATAATATTATTGAAATATATAAATTGGGAACTTACACTATTTAATTTACAAGAATAAAATAATTATGATGAAATTTATACCTTTTTTGTGATAACGGTCCAAGATACTCAAACTGAGGTATCCACCAAAGCCATGACAAGCGAAGGGAACCTTTACACTGGACGCAAGGTAGTCCATAAAGTATAGCTCGGGTCCATTCTCTTTGTCATAGCCACCCATCAGCACATTAACAAAGTATGGTGTCTGAAACAAATAAGTTATATACATTAAATTCAACTTTGATAATATTTTCAGATCTTTCTCTATAAATGAAACACTAGTAAGTTCCAAATTTTAACAACAGAACATTTGAATTTGTTCCCAAGAAAATGATGACATAATAGGTAAAACACTTCGTTCTTTTATAAATATTTTTTGTTCAGTTTGATTAGATGATACACATTTAGGCTAAACAGAATATAGGGCAGTTGTTAATCATCTAGCACCTTAAAATGTTGTTGTTATATTCTTATACACAAATCAATGACATAATGGATACATACGCTGCTTCTCAAATATTCGGCAAGATTCCTGCGTGTAAAATTGGCCGCCGCAGTTGGTCCTAGTTCGTATCCGTTGCGCATTTTATACAATTGAAGATTCTTAGCAATGTATTCGGCGAACTGTGTTGTGTCTCCAGAATCGCCTATAACACCCATGACCAGTTTGTCAGATATCTTGTAGATCTTCTCCTCATCTGTAAATATGAAAATAAATAAAACTTGTGTAGGAAACTGGAAAAATATGAATTCCTGGTCAAAAACCGCAAACTCACCGTCTTTCATAACCATAATACTGTGGCTGTTGCTTTGATCAGCTGCTATCATAACGAAATCATCACACTGTATTCCTAATAGACATTGGAGATTAATGTTCGACATTTTGTAGAAAGAATTTAATAAAACTCTCAATTATATACCGCAAGAATAACCTACGTTACGGCCCAAGCAAACTTCAACAAAGTACAAACAATCTTGTCAAATCACTCTCGAATTTAACAGATTAAAAAAAGTGAATAGCTGAATACATTTTATTGTACATATTACACTAAAAGGTTTGCTGTTAGAAAACTCAATTTTGAGTTAAGCTCACGTAAGTACATATAATTTATTATTATATTACTGTTTTATCTGTTACGTGTACACTAAAAAATTAAGAATTAAATCAATATTATTTTGTCCTAACTAAAATGAACACAAGAAAACGATATACGGTTTGTTTGTTTAAACCAGATATATTTTAAATTCGTTTGTATACCTTGCTAATTAGTAACAGAGTACAAAAACAAACAGGGTTTATTAACAGAAGTGTATTGGAAACCAAAGCATGATATTTATATTAAAAAATATATTTGTCGATGGTCATTGTTGACAGTAAATTTCCTTGACATTGACATGTTTTGATTGATTGTGATGTGAAAATGCAGCACGCGCACTTAGCGTGAGGAATGCCATTTATTTAGTCGAGATAAAACAGTTTTAATGGATTTTATCACACAAAACCATGTTCAAGAGAGTTGCGTTAGGCATTTCAGGAGGGGTGGACAGTGCCGTAGCCGCACTTCTCCTTAAACGAGCCGGTAAATATCAAACTGCTACCTACTCATAACAATTTCACCTTTACTTAGCTATTTTATGCATTATATAAAAACAAAGCTTCTTATTACAGGGTTCCAAGTAGAGGGTGTATTTATGAGAAATTGGGACAATAATTATGAAGCAGGATTTTGCTCAGACGAGCGAGATTATGAAGACGCAACATATGTGTGTCGTAAGCTCAATATTCCCTTGCATAGGGTATACTTTATTAAAGAATATTGGAACGAAGTATTTAGTGTATTACTAAAAGAGTATGAGATTGGTCTGACGCCCAACCCGGACATATTGTGCAATAGATACATTAAATTTGATAGCTTTTTCCAACACTGCAGGAACAATTTAGGAATTGTTGCAATTGCCACAGGGCACTATGCAAATACGTCTTTTGGACCTTTTTTAGAAAGATATAATGAAAGCGAAGGTATAGTAAATGTTTTGGCATCTCTAAAAATAAAAATGAAGTGTATTTCTAATTATTATTATTTTTATTTTGCAGGAGTCAGATTACTACAGCCTGCTGATAAGCATAAAGACCAAACATTTTTCTTATCACAAGTAAAGCAATTTGCTCTAAGAAAATGCATGTTTCCATTAGCAAATTTACAAAAACATCAAGTAAGAGAGATTGCTAGAACTGAAGGACTTCTCAAAGTGGCCAAAAAGAAGGATAGCACTGGAATATGTTTTATTGGAAAGAACAAGTTTCAAAATTTTATAGAAGAAGTAAGTAGTTGCTGAACATACTAAACCTTACATTGAAAATTTATATCATCATCATCATCAGCCCATATCAGTACAATACTGAACACAGGCTGATGTGACTGAACTTGATTTGTTGGAAATTCCTGTAAGATATTCAAAATTCTAATTACTAACATTATATTTCTTGCTTCTAACTATTGATTAATAAATAAATAATATTATTTAGTATATAAAATATGCCATGAGAAATATTTTGTTAATTCTACTCTATTCAATCCTAATCTATGTATTTTTAGTATATTGAAACAAAAAAGGGCCTGTTTATTGACATAGACTCTGGCCAAGTTGTGGGTGAACATGGAGGATTACACAAATGGACTGTTGGGCAAAGATGTTGTGTGCCAAGTCACAAGGATGCATACTTTGTATTTAAAAAAGATTTACGTACTAATGATATTTATGTGGTAAGAGGTCTATTTATTAATTCTTACTTTGTTCTAAATAAAACGGAAAATAGTTTTTTTTACAAGCTCTTAACTTAAACTGTTTTAGCTTGATAATATAAGGTTTAAATTATGGATTTAAATGATTGCTTGTAAATTCGAGTTGATTGTGAAACTATCATGAGGTTGTTGTTTATTAAGGCAATAGAATAATATACTTTTTGTCAAACAGGTGCCTGGGACCAAACATCCTGCTCTATGGAATAATATTTGCTTTACGGGTCCACCACATTGGATACACAGTGAGCCTCCAGAACTTGCTAGCAATGGTGTCTTACATTGCTACTTCAGATTTCAACACACAAAACCTTTAACACCTTGTAGAATAGTCAATAATCCTCAGGGTTTAACTATAATACTGCAGAATAAATTGAGGGCATTGACTGAAGGTCAATTTGGAGTACTTTATAGGAATGAGGAATGCCTTGGCAGTGCTAAAATAAAAGATATTTGTCATAATTAATAATACATTGGGAATTAGTTAAATCAGTTTGTAGATAAGACATCTGTTATATTATTTAAGAAGAATAAATTTGTTGATGTTTTTAATAAATTTGTATCCTTGTTTTCCCTCATGGTTTAGAACGCGTATATGAATAAAATAAACAAATAACATTAAAAATAACATTTGAACACTATTGCTTGAACATATTTAGATTTAGATCGATTGGATTTTTTATGTTAGGTGTAAAAAAATGCCAACCCTAGCTAACCATAGACAGCTCTCAACTAGGATGCCTGTCAAACAATACCTGTCAAACTTATTTAATGCTAAATGGAGTTGTTTGGCATTGGGTATGATGTTGTCCTTTTATTACATGTGATGAATCGTATTACCTGTCTTTTTTAGTAGTCTCATATTAGAAAATTATAATGAATGCAGTCTCGTATTTATGTTTTGTAGGAGATGTGATTGACATGATTGATTTTACTTACAAATAGCTGAACGTATGTGCTTTGTGCCGTGAGCGACTTATCTCTACATAAATCAATAAGTAAACCAGTGACGATCTAAATTCCAAAATGTCGGTTCCTCCGGTAGACTACAGTGTTCCTCCTCCGCGTTTGGACATGCCACCGCCGGCGCCGTCGTCGGGGACGAGAATTCCACCTCCACAAATATATAGCCATCCGTTTCCTTTTATATCGCCGATGTTCACTGATCAGCTGTCTTCCTACAGTACCTACGTTCCCATGGCAACCTTTCCTGCGATGAACGTACCCCCTCCGTCCGTAAATTATTCAATACCGTCGACACAGAGTCAGTCTGCACCAGTACCATACTCCTTAAATCATAGTCCTTATTATTTTTCTCAATGCTATACTGCAAGCAGTAGTAGTAAAATGAGCAATTCTGTAGGATATTCTGGAGATTGGACTGACCCTCTCAGCATAAGTCTTAGTGTTGGAAACAGCAAAGCTTCGACTTCACATAGTGAAAAAGATGTAAGAATAGAAGATAGGCAGCATTATGATGCTTCTGCTAAACCTTCTTCAAGTCGGGACAGAAATTATGACAGAGATCATGGAAAAGACAGAGATATACGATACCGTGACCGCAGGCGCAGTCGCAGCCCTAGCCGTCATCGGCGCCGTAGCAGGAGTCCATCACACTCGCATCAGAGAGACAAAGATAGAAATGGTAGAGAAAGGTTTGATGAGCGTCGCGATTATGAAAGAAGAAGAGGTGAGTATGGTCGTCATAGTCCATCTCGTGCTAGGGACCATAGAAGTCATAGTCGTAGTTATGATCTACGCGACGACAGAAGACGACACAGGTCTCCAAGTAGATGCAGTCAGCGCTCACCGCCCAGGAAATCACACAGTCGCAGTCGTACAAGAGAGATGTCTCTACAACCAAAACAGGAATCTAGAGATGCTCTCCCTTCAAAGCCAATGACAGACCGCGAAAAGATTATGGAAGAATATAGGTAACTTCATATTTTATATCTAGTTGTGTAGTAAATACTTAATAAGCTAAATATTCATGGTTACCTAAAAGGATGTCCAATGCAAAGTTACTTCTTTTTTATTTCAACATTTATATTCAACATACATATACTATTATATTTAGCATATTGGATACCAGTGATTTAACAAGCAATGTAATATTATATAGTATAGTGTTCCAAAAAGGTTAAAAAAATAATCTAATTTAATTTATAAATACAAAATAATTGCTTTTCTGCATATTTTATAGGAGGAACTATTGCAAAACATCAGAAGACTTTATTCAGAAAATGGAGCAGTGGTCAAAAGAACATAATGCAGATGAAGATGAGGTATACTGTGTTCACAATTTATCTGCCAAATATGTAAACAAATAGGAGTCAGTCAGACAATCTAAAATTAACTTTATATATCCTTGCAAAAAATTGATGTTTGTTTAAGTGGAAATAACATCAATAGACTCAAGAATTTAAACACACTATAATTATAACTAACTGTTAGGAGATAGCTTAAATTATGCATTTTCATATTCAGCATAGTGCTTATTTAATTATATTTTATGTAGCAAACAATTAATGTTCAAAAAAATTGGATATCCAATTATTTATCAACTTATTTCATCAGAGCTGACATTTTGTAAACTGACTCTATATTAGATGTACTCTTCACCCCTTTTGGATAGATATATCATTTCAACCTTAACACTGCTCATTGTTGCCATCTTAAAAAGTTTTAGTTGATGGAATTTTCTTCCTTGAATTGTACACCTTATAAATATACAAACATAATTTTAGGGATCAAAAATGTGGTACAGAAGTTCTCCAGCGGAATTATATTACAAAGTACTGGAAGATGGATCAGGTGTTCAACAGTCTCCCAAATTAGAGAAACTATGCCAGAGTTTCTTCAAAATGTTAATAAAGCGAGGAAGAGAAGCTAGGCCTGAGGTCGATGAATTGCCGCCTTTGAAACCGCCCAAATCAAAGATGTGCAAACATAAATGTGAGTTTTTTATTGGTTTAGCTTCTACTTTGCCAGTTAATTTTATCTAAAAAGGCATCATCATCAGCAAATCATAAAATTCTCCTTTCAGGAAGGCCTTGTTCTATTTTATTATTATTATTAATATATCTAGCCTCTATTGTCCCACTGCTGGGCAAAGGCCTCCCTCCATTCTTTCCATTTTTTTCGCCAATTCCCAAGGAAGGTATCCAGTTCGTCTCGCCATCTCTTTCGTGGTCTGCAGCGGCTTCGTTTAGCTGTTGTAGGACGCCAATCCTGACCTCTACGAGCCCATTGCTCATTGTTTTATTTTACGAGCTATTAATTATCTCCTTGGTAACGATCGTTTATTAACGGACTTTAACCCGGTGTAGATACCAGGGCGCCTCTCATTTCCTTTAACCGGCAACGCACGTGCAAACTACCGCGACATAAGAAAATCATTTCCCTACTTAATAGCACTAAAATGACATTAATAATCCAATCTAGCGGAGGACGGAAGTTCGTCATCCTCAGAAAGTGAAGACGAATGTTTGGATGAAGATGGCTTACAAGGCTACACTGATAGAATAATGCTGGAGTTGCAACGAAAGCAAAGCCATCCTAGAAGACTACATCCAGAGATGTGGTAAGCTCACATAAATATACATTTTCATTGACATGTTACGATAAATGTTTCCTACTGGAAATACATACCGTCTTCATCTTTTATGATCATCTTTATGAATAGCAATCCTATTGCTGATATATTTAGGATTTACAATAATAATTAGAATTACTCTAAATAAGTTTGAATAGTTATTGCTGAGGCTTAAGCGAATTTTTGACAACTTTTAAAGGATCTTAGTAGCATGACATAATCTATGATCCCGGGATGAACTCGGTTTTTTTTTTAAATGTTAAGTCTAGGCAGACTTTAATCCATATCCATATATATCCATACATATAATTAGATAAATATATTTATTTGCAATGGATTCTGTTAATTTTTTATCTCATATTTCACTCTAAAAAGGTTTAACAACACTGGAGAAATGAACGGGGGCCCACTCTGTCGGTGCAGCCCGCGAGCCCGTCGGTTCGGTATGCGTCACGGAGTGTACGCGGGCGAGGAAAAGTTCCCTAAATGTATACCCAATCAAAGTAATATTGACAAGCTTTATCATTATCGGTAAGTGACTGTTAAACCTAATTCGCTAATTTACAACACACAAGTCCTACATGGGTCAACCACTAGTATGATTCGGTCTCAAATCTTAATAATGCTTGTCCCATGTTTCTGTCTCGCTCAATAATGCTTGTCCCATGTTTCTGTCTCGCTCAATAATGCTTGTCCCATGTTTCTGTCTCGCTCAATAATGCTTGTCCCATGTTTCTGTCTCGCTCAATAATGCTTGTCCCATGTTTCTGTCTCGCTCAATAATGCTTGTCCCATGTTTCTATGTCTGGGTATTCTGAATTTCTGTATTGCGCCGAGCACATTAAATTTTAATGGGTGAAAAAAAAGAACTACGTACTTATAGGATTTTGATAATTTTTCTTTCCTTGAATTGACTTTACCTTAGATAACCGTGTTAGTTTCATCGGTTTAGTAGTTTTTAAATTATGGACTGTTAAATGTGTGTAACAATAACAAAAAGAGGATTTAAGTTAATTTTATCTATCTCTTTTTTCCTGCATTTATTAAGTATTTCATCTTTTCAGCATCACTGTATCGCCACCAACAAATTTCTTAATAAAAGCGCCGACAGTAATAGCTCATGACGAACACGAATTCTTGTTTACTGGCTTTTCGATGTTTTCTCATTACAAACTGGCCAAGTTGCCCACTTGCAAAGTGATACGATTTAACATCGAGTACACCATATTGTATGTCGAAGAGCCGGCGCCACAGAACTTTACTGTAGAAGAGTTGGACCTGTTTGGTAAGATCTTTTTTCAGAGTAAAACGATATTTTGTAAATCGATCGAATCGATTATACCTATCGAGAAAATAAATAAATTGCAATCGATATAAACAATTACGTTCTTTATATTTTTACAATTTTGCTGTTTATCGAAACTGTCTACTACTGTATTTCCAGCTTCCTATCCTGTACCTAATATATAGTTTTGAAATAAAAGCTCAACATACGGAATAAGTAAAACATGTTTTCAGACGAATTCCTGTTTTTTGAACTACTGGAGCTAGTAGATCTTGACCTCGGAAAAGGATCAGAGACGAGCTGCTCTCAGTTTCATTTCATGCCGCGATTTGTACGTTTTCTACCCGAAGAAGGATGTGAGGTAAACTATTATTTATGTGTTGTGTGCGATTATCAATGTGTACGCGCAGCCTTGCGAAATATAAACTAGGCTAAATAATACTTATGTTATTATTTTAATTTAAATAATGTATACAACACTAGAGTCTAAGCGAAAAGAGAACCGCCGCGTCGTGGCGAAAAATGGCACTAAACTAATGATAAAATTATAATCTAACTAGTAACCCTATTAAAATCTAAAAATAAAGCAATTATTAAGACGTCATCTAAAAACATCCTTACTATATAATATTATAAATGCGAAAGTAACTCTGTCTGTCTGTTGCGCTTTCACGCCAAAACTACTAAACCGATTTTAATGAAATTTCGTACACAGATAGTCTAGAGCCTGAGAAAGGACATAGGCCGTGCTAACGGACATCCACGAGGGCGGAGCCGCGGGAGGCAGCTAGTAATTTTATAAACATCCAGATGTTACAGTCGAATTTTATCAGCAACAGTGTTTTTAACACAAGAAATACGGTAATTAAACGCAGTAACGCTGTCGATCCTAAGACGGTTCTCTTTCCGCACAGACTCTTAAGGCATAATGTTCGCTGTTAGGTCTAATGCAATCTCTGACACTTTAAGAAGTGAAATGAAGTTTAGTTTGCGTATGCTAAAAATTATTACAGTATTATAGGCTCAAAAATATTATTAAACGCATTCTATAGCATACTTTATTTTATTGTTTTTATTAGCCTTTTAAATTATGCATAAGTATTTATTTTAGGTATTATCCATGTGCGAAGTTTTGAGGTACCTAGTCGACGAAAGTGGGTTACTGATTGCACCAGACACGTTGAAGGATGTTCATGAAATGGACAACTATAATTGGCAGAAGTTTGTTGATAAGATTAAAGGTATTTTAATATTTTCTTAATTTTTTTCGAGGATTTGCCGAAAAGATACGACAAGACATTTAATAAAACTTTTTTCTGGAGTGTGTTTTAAAAAAGATGATTATATTTCGAACAAAAAGCCTGCGTGTGTCTTTAAAAACACATGCCGTCCTTTTCTCACGCTGTATGTTAGTAAAAGATAGCAATGGTTTAATTTTGATTTAGTTAGCGTACAAGGGAATCGGCGCCTCTGTGAAGTTACATCATAATCTATTTGTAGTTTTTAAACATCGTCACTGTAATCATACGAAAGTTATGATAATGTACATAAGGTAAAATAATTTAAGACGATCTCTTTTGACGGTATATTAATTTTCTAGGTATGATAGTAACGTATCCCGGCAAGAAGCCATGTTCGGTCCGCGTAGATCAGTTGGATCGCAGTCCCCCGGCCAACTGCGAAAGTGCAAAAGTAGACAGTAAAACTTTCTATCCTGAGATCGTACATTTTGGAATACGACCGCCACAACTCAGTTACGCCGGAAATCCAGAGTGAGTGACCTTTCTTTTTTTTCTAACTTCTGTTGTCCCACTGCCGGAACAAACCTCTTTTTAATCCTTTCACAAATGTGCCAATGTTAAAATATATTTTTTTTTGTTGTTGTGTTCTTGTTTCATGTTTTATTTTTTTCAAATTATGGCTTCCATTAGCATTTGTTCTTGTCTAGTTTTAAAATAGAAAACTCTAAATTGTATTAATATAATTATGTATATTCATTATTGTACTCACAGAAAACATTAAATGAAAGGTACATGTTAATTTTTTTTACAAAGGTGAGCTTTACGCAACTCGGATAATTTAATCAATTTATTTATTCAAAAGAAAAAAGGGTGTTTATATTTATATTAATTTATAATGTATATCTTTCATATTTCTGATCATAGCATGTTTTATCGCTATTTGTAGATACCAAAAAGCATGGCGTTTCTACGTAAAGTACAGACATTTGATCGCAAACATGGCCAAGCCGTTGTTCAAGGAACGACAGAAGCTGGCGGCTAAGGAGGCGAAGCTACAGGAAATGAGGACTCAAAGCAAGATGAAGAGGGATGTCACTGTCGCTATATCGTCTGAGGGATTCCACACTACCGGCCTCATGTGTGATGTTGTGCAGGTAAAATTGTAGAATGACGTAGTATATTGGATTTAAAAGAAAAAATCTTAATATGTACAAAGGAATAATATCAGTGGATAGGAATAGTATAGATAAGACTTTATCCTATCTACTATATCCGATTGAGTATAATATCGATTTTGGTTATACAGTTAGTTGTCACTAATCTAAATAAAATAAATAAACTGTCAAAAATTTGGGACTAGCGGCTTATTGTGTTTTCCGTCAGTTATCCATAGGTGGAGAGGAAGTGTGCAACTTTCAAGAAAAAAAGATTTGTCATGTCCTTAAACTGTTATTTACCTATTGGATGACCTCATCCATAAACAGACCAGTCTAGTGGTCAGTTACTCTGACTGATAAACCGGAAATCGGGAGTTCGATTCCCGTCCACGATTATTTGTGTGACGAGCATGATCATTTGTTCTGTGTCTGGGTGTTATTTATATAATATGTATGTATGTATTTAGAAATATATAAGTATATTTGTCAGTTGTCTGGTCTTCGTAATACAGGCCCTGCCTAATTTGGGATCAGATGGCCGTGATTGAGTTGTCCCAAGATATTATTTATTACTAGCCAGCACTATAATTAACAAGGTTTTAGTACTATAATATTTTATTTGGAAACGTTTTCAGCACGCGATGCTTATACCAGTTTTGGTACGACATCTTCGCTTCCATAAATCATTGGACAGCCTCGAAAAGAAAATGGGCTATGTTTTCAAACAGAGAGCTTTACTCCAGACTGCCTTAACCCATCCATCTTATAGAGAGAACTTTGGAACGAACCCTGACCATGCTAGGAACAGTCTAACTAACTGTGGGATCAGACAACCTGAGTATGGAGATAGGAGGATTCATTACACTAGGAAGAAAGGTAAGTAGATAAGAGTTATAGTATATATGCTTTGGTATTATTTTTATTTTATTTTATTTTTTTATTTTATTATCTATAGGATTATGTAACAAAAAATATTTTCGTTTAATTAATTGATCAATATCCATAATCGCTGTCGAGTTTTTATTATTAAGGCCAAAAATTTCATATTTTTTTATGACTATTTTAACAGTAATAGTCAATCTAAAATAAACTTTATTTACACATGCATAAAGTTGTTTTTTTTTACTTAAACAGACATCAACATTATGCAAATGTAAATTACACTTGGAAATAACATCAAATGGCAAAAGAATTTAAGTAGACTATCGCTCGTTATAGCGTAAAATTGTTTTTTTTTTTGTGCTGGTGATAATACAGCTTAATAATAATCCAAACTTTTGTTACTCAGGTATTGTAACCCTAATAAATATAATGTCTCGCTTCGGCAAGAACAGTGAGACAGAATCGGATATAAAGCACAACGAACGTCTGGAGTTCCTCGGTGACGCTGTCGTGGAGTTCCTATCGTCTATACACCTGTTCAAAATGTTCCCTGGCCTAGCTGAAGGTGGTTTGGCTACGTATAGGGCTTCTCTTGTACAGAACCAGCATTTGGCCCAACTTGCTAAGGTAAGTTTATTTAAAAGTTACTTCTTCGAATACTCAAAAGCAACTTAAACTTAAGAAAATAATAGGGGGGCGGACTATTTTTTTTTTATTTACTCGACACATTGATTTAAAAAGGAAATTAGACACGTATTATTTCTTTTTTTAATTCAACATGGATGAGGAAGATACAGTAAAAGGGAAATGTCGCGTGACGTCACATGTCGCTACAATTTTTACCCACACGTGACGTCACAAGCCCCCACTCCAGAACTTTTAAAGTGTATCATTTGAAAAATATTCTTTTTCATCTATCTGGTGGACTAAATAGATATTTCATTGTCATACCCAGTCCGCTCCCCTATTTTTTTCTTTTTCAAAAATATCTTTAAACGGCTGAATATATTGTTTTTTTAAAGCTTTATAAACGCTCGAAATAGCCACCTATAAAAAAACAATGATTAAATTCGGTTAACCCAATTCTGCAGCTACGATGCCAAAGACATTCAGACATTAAACTTATTATATTATAACACTTTTTTATTGTATTGGGGGTATAATATGATATTACTTTAATTTAATAATAATTGTGATAAAATACACTGCAATGAAAACTCATTGCAGTGTATTTTTCATTATATACACTTCAGAAATCATATTAATATTATGTTTTAGAACATTGAGCTGGAACAGTTTATGTTGTACGCTCACGGGTCTGACCTCTGCCGGGAAGTTGTGATGCGGCACGCGATGGCCAACTGCTTCGAAGCTCTTATGGGCGCGCTGTTCTTGGATGCTGGGCTTGATGTAAGTACAAACATGTTAAAAAATATCGCTTAATCTTTTTTTTATTAGTTGTTAGTTATTTTTATTTTATTAGTTAGTTAGTAGAGTTTAGTATTGTTTTAAGTGTATATATATAGTTAAGTTTGTAAATGTTTAAAATTGTTAATTGTTAATAAATAAATGTCGAGTTCGGGGCATGCTTTCCAGATGGCACAGGCTTGCTCAGATCGATCTGGTTCTTTCTTCAAAAGACCAGTCCAGTAACCGGCATTTTGTTAACACAATATTATACGTGAATATTGTCTGGACTTTAAAAGAGAATGTAACCCCTGAGTTTTTTTCGACATTTCTTCTCAGGGCAGTCAGTTAGGAAATGTCGACTCCAGCGAGCTCAAAAAAGTGACGTGTAAAAGTGATTGTATATCCTATTTGCATAATAAACGATTTCATTTCATTTCGATTTATTTCTTAAAGTTTTGAACCTGGTGAGTATGAACTAAGGAAATTGTTAACTCAGTGAAATATGTTAGAATGGTGTAGGTACTATAACGTATCGTTACGTACCTTTTCTTTCTCTGATTTGCTTTTACAGCTAAAACTCTGAACAGATTTTGATGAAATTAATTATAGGGGTAGGATTGAATCCGAACAACGGTTACGCCAATCTAAGCCGCGATAACCAACATTTACGCGGGAATCAAATTAATTATTTATTATTAATAGTACAAAAAATAATGATTTTTTAATTTTACAATTAAACATAGTTTGTTTGTTTACCCTGTAAATAAATATATTTTTTTAGGTTGCAGACCGCGTATTTGCTCTAGCTTTATGGTACAAAGAGCCAGAGTTGCTACATGTTTGGGCAAAGGAACGAGCGCATCCATTGCAGGAACAGGAACCTCTTGGCGATAGACAATATATCAAAAACTTTGAGTTTCTGCAACGGCTAACTAAATTCGAAGAGTCTATAGGTATTTATGTCTTGAACTTTCATTTTTATTTAATTATATCTCGGATAAACATAATTGAACTTAGATAATTGCCTTGCCAATTATTGGGCCATTGCGTTTTTACATGTGATTATATCTCTATAAGTTAAACACACGGTAAGGGACAAATCATACCTGTATGCATAATACATAGGCATGATTAAATAATTGTGGACAACATCACATACATTGCTCTAAACCCAAAGTAAGTAGTTAAAGCACTTATGTTATGGAATCGGAGACAATGAAAGTACCACAAACACCCAGACCCGATACAATGCAGAGAAGTGGTTTTTTACATTGTCCCGACCAGTGATCGAAACCGTGACCTCAGAGATTGCAACATCTGGAAAACCAGTGTGTACGCCACGGAGGTGGCCAAAGTAGGTAAGACAGCAGTGTGTACATTAAATTGTACAATCAGAAGCGAAGATTTAATAGTCACGATATAAATAATAATTTTGCTATTAAAATAAAGTAACTATAACTTTTAATAACATATATTTTCAGGAGTACAATTCAAGCACATACGTCTCTTAGCCCGAGCGTTCACCGATCGTTCAGTGGGCTATACGCACTTGACATTAGGTTCTAATCAACGTCTAGAGTTCCTCGGCGATACCGTGCTGCAGCTAGTGGTGTCTGACAGGCTGTACCGACACTTCCCGGACCATCATGAAGGACATCTCTCGGTGAGGACTTGTTTATTGAGTGTATTTTAGGAATTAATAATTAAACCGAAGCTTACGTTATAAAATGTACCTTAGGTTTCTGAATAGGTGGTCCAATAAACAGTTGTTTTGAAAGTTCTCATTTCAAGTGCTGTCATTGCTTGTTAGTCTTTTGGTCAAACAATCACATTAGTTGTCATAAGAGTACAGTTTCTGCTCTCACTAATGGCCAGTTCCTTTATTCAAGAAACGATTCGTTTTGCTAACGGACGGTAGAATTTTCTAAGCAAAACGAAGTAAATTCTACTGTCCCTGAACCAGGCATAAGAAAATTTTCTACGTAGACGAACTCTGCCTTGCTTGCCTTTTGTTTTGTGGACCATTCGAAGCGGTCGAATAAGGATATTCCCGATTTAAAAATCCGCTAGGTTGGCTAGTCTCGCATGCGGTCCATCTGTCAATTTCAGCCAATTACGAGCCAGTAGCTTGTCTCTCATTGGTGGAAACAATGAACCACATGCCAGACTAGCGATCCTAACCGATTTTTAAATCGCGAACACTCATTGCTTCAAGCAGTCCGTATACCTCGGCCTTAAAAGTCTATAGTTCCACTATTACATGCACACGCAGCCTAACATTCTTTCAGAAACTGGAGAATCCCATTGTTGAAAATTCCCAATACGTTAAAAATATAAAGTTTATTTATATTTCTCCGAAAATTTTAATTCATTACTTCTATAATATTTAATTATTTTTTTCCTTATTATAGCTGCTCCGTTCGTCTCTAGTCAACAACCGCACCCAATCTATGGTGTGCGACGACCTCAATATGTCGGAGTACGCGATATACAACAATCCCAAAGCGAAGCCCACAACTAAGAAACATAAGGCGGATCTACTTGAGGCCTTTTTAGGCGCACTGTTTATTGATAAAGTAAGTGAAATCCTTGAAAAGAAGGCGGTTGTTGAGACTTAAAAATGGTGTGCCCTTTTCACCGTGAAATTAAGCTCCGCCCGCGCGGATGTCGATTATCGCGGCAAAAAGTAGCCTATTTCCTTTCTCAGGCTCTAGACTATCTGAGTACCAAATTTAATTTAAATCGGATCAGTAGTTTTGACGTGGAAGCGCGACAGAGAGACAGATACCGTTAATTTTAAAATTAGATATTCCACGATTCAGGTGGAATGTCTAATTTTAAAATTCACAAATAAGAAGTCAATTTTTCCAACCATTAACATTACAGAACCTAGAATACTGCCAGGCGTTCTGCAACGCTTGTCTATTCCCGAGACTACAGGAGTTCATCATGAACCAGGACTGGAACGATCCGAAGTCCAAGCTCCAACAGTGCTGTCTCACCCTCCGGTCTATGGAGGGCGGTGAGCCTGATATACCGGTTTACAAGTACGTATTGTGTTGAAACTTGATTAGTTATTTTAATAATTAATAGATAATTATGTACTTGATTACTGCAGGTTGGAGATATATAATAATATGATAACTTGAAAGTAGGTACCGTTTTATGTCGTCCGTTTTAAGTCTAAAATTCTGCCAATGGATATCCAATAGTTGTTTGCCCAGGAATGACTTTTTATTAAGTAGGATTAAATATATATTATATATATATTATTTTAGTAAAATCAATATTTTTCGCGAACTGCCTGTATTGACAGTTATTAAACAATTCCGACGGTTTATTATATTAGCTATAAGTACAACTTTATTTTCATTTACTATTATATCCAATACATAAATAACTTTCAATATGTGAAGTACAAAAAAGAATTCTATCACCTATAAAAATAGGATATAAAATAAAAATTTTAAATGAAGTTGTTTGCGTGTGTAAGACGTGTTACGTTTGTCCGTGCAGGGTGATCGAGTGCCTGGGCCCGACGAACACGCGCGTGTACACGGTGGGCGTGTACTTCCGCGGCACGCGGCTGGCCGCGGCGCGCGGGCACTCCATACAGGAGGCCGAGATGAACGCCGCGGGCGCGGCGCTCAACAGTGCTCACGGTACCATGCATACACTATTCTGATCTTGGGACTGCAACCAGCTCACACTGAAACTTCCGCATTACAACTTAGGGAGTAGGAATGGCTAAAAACAGCGCTGTGACGGGTCGTGCTCGTCTCGGTACAGCATAAGCTGAGCCATCTCCTTTTGCTACTGTCTTCAGACTGATATTTTATAATATGTACCGTGTTTTTTAGTTTATGAGCAATAAATGTTTTTTTTTTATTCTTATACAAATATTCGTGGACCAGCAGACGTTGTTCTGTCCTTGAAATATATCTCAAGGCACCCCGATTTCAGCACAACCAATCAGGTGGAATGTCTAATTTCAAAATTCATTCACCTACAGGAAATCAACATTAATAAATAAGAATTTAACTGCACGCGATTTTATTTGAGAGATTTGCGAAAATAAATGTCAATATTTTAGTTTCAATCAAATAATTGTCAGTAGAGTTAAATTTAAAGATCTTGGAAGCTTTTTTGACCGATTTATTTTATACAAATAAAATACAACGTAAATAATATAAATTCAATAGTTAATCAAAACTTTTAATAGGGAATGATGTGGTTCTTGCTTTTAAGTTAATATTAAGAAATAATATTCATCTGAATTTTTGGTTATTTGGATTTTTTTTGAAGTCGATTTATTGTCATTTTTTTTACTATTATTATCTTATGCGAAAAGGCATATTCCGGTCTTATTTAGTAATTGATTAATTTGTTTTATTATTACTTGTATATTTTCTTAACAGCCATTAGAGATTATCATTATGAAAATAATTCAGTTCTAATTTCAGAAGCTCATTTTTTAAGAAGCTTAAATATATCGGTTGATTTTCTTTAATTAAAATGTAATATTTCCGATTCAGAATTATTCCCACAACTGGACCACCAAAAGCGAGTAATTGCGAAGACCATGAAGAAAAAGAAGAGGCCCGGCGACGGGCGTAACGCTCAGGACCCACTAGTAAAACGTAGACGCGAAGATAACCTTCAAATACCTAAGGCATACAGACTTGGAAAGCAGAAAGAGAGTTCAGACGAAAGCAGTAACCACGCTGTCTCTGAAGAAGAAGTATATAGTCCAGGTGACCAGTCTAACGACGACTCGGGTCTAGATAGCGATACTTCCTTACCCCAAGAACAATTAGAAAACGTACAAGTAAGCAGTCTACTCAGTGACATGCAGAAAATAAAAGAAGATCTCATTCAGCGTAATGAATATGATAAACTAAAAGAAAAATGTAGGAAATCTGATTCAGATGATGACTAAGGTAACTTACTATAATGGGGTAAATACGGACAAATTTGAAAAAAATATGCTATTCATGCGTGAACTCCGGGTTCTAAGGAGTTATGTCACAGATGAAAGTCCTTGACAGTACATACATTTATTTTTGTAAAACGTGGACAAGCATTCAAGCAGCTGTCTTCTTACCCCAGGACCCCTATTGACCGAGAATATAATTATTTGAATGAAATAGTTTGAATGAAGACGCATTTATTTCGAAAGATTGTTACGACGATTACACAATGACTGATAAAGAGTGGTAATTAATGTGATTAGATTTAAGTTTCGCTTTTTAGATGTGTAAACAAACAATGGTTTATTAATGTAGTTGTCATTTATATGAATCTGCAGCGCAATCAAATGGTATATTTAGTCATTAATTTTAAACGATTTAAAGTAAGTTTTAAGCTCAATTTGTGTGTGCAATCTGATATGTTCCACTTTACGAAAAATCATCTTCTACTCTATCAATTAAGTTTAAAAATAAAATAGTAGTGATTGTGCTGATGATTGCATAATTAGTTTCATATGAACAATTTCAAATGAAGTTCTGAATTTGCTTTTCTGAAAATATGAATAGTATTTTCGATTTTAGGTAAATCTGATGGAATATTTAGAGTTAACTATATTTCTGTAATTAAAATGCTTTGTTTTAATCGTTTTCAATGTCAATATAGAAATGAGCTGTGAATATTCGCGTAGTTTTCCCAAAGTTCTAGTTATGTACGATTCATGTCTGACGTACCTAGAATACAGAATATATAATTATAATATTCTTCACCATTTATCAATGTTGTCTTAGAATAATTAAGAAAGTACATATAATTTTGAAAATGTCACACAAGTACCTACTTGCCTGTGGTGGGTTCGAATCTGCAAAATTGTGGATACAAATCCGTTGGTTGAATAAAATTCATTTGATTGAAAAGGCTTGTATAAAAACATGTCTATGGTAAGGAGCTTGTACTTATTTAAAATGTTTAGTATGAATTATTTAATATTTCAAACATGACACTAATTCGTATTATATGTAAATGAAATTAAGGATGTTCACTTAAATCCGATTTATCGCTGTTTAAATAAATTCATGCCTAACATAATGTATTGATTATTGTATGGTTAAATGAATAAAAGATCGGAATAGAAAATAAATTGATATATAAAAGACAAGCAATGTTGTAACCAAAAAAAGCTGGCAAAATGTCTAGAATTAAGTTATCATCTTAAAATATTAATTAATTGAATAAATAATAAATAGCATTAAATATTGTATATATTTTATTTCCCTCTATATTAGGCCAGAACGATGCAGCACAGTGTAAAAGCGATTGGACCTTTCATTTTCTTAGCTCTTAACGTTAGCCACTGCTTCTGATTGGGGACGTACATTTCTGCAGGCATTAGTTGCTCCGGTGTATCGTGTTCTGTAACTGAAAACAAGAACATGTAATGCTAGATAGATATATATTGGCATAGCATGCTTTTAGCATGTCAAAAATTTGGTATATTTACCATCCTTGCGTACATGCTGTGCCGACTGCATGGTGGAGTCTTGCATGGATATAAGGTCTCCCGGAGCATGTAGTAACAATCTGCCCACACCTTCACACCGCCTATATTAGACAGAAACAAAGAGAAAAGAGTTATCTTTTATCATGTAGAGATGTAGTTTTTAACAATTTTACTTATTTCCTCTGAGATAGAGTGCAAATTCAATTAAAACGTTTTTTGTTCTAATTTTTATAAATACCTCAGCAATTCATTCTGCAACATTTGTTTTCTAGCCGCGGTTGTCAGCGATTTGCATTCGGTCAACCATATCCTCACTTCGTTGAAATCTGCCAACAGTTGCATAGCTGCATCCTTGCTATAAAAAAAGTACAGTAAATTCTTAGAGTACATATAAGGTAATATTACATATATGTGTTTTAAACAGGTACTTGGGGTGTACGTATTATTAGTCCATACTCACGTAAATTTGACTTTAGCGACATATATGTGATGTAACCAAGATTCACACATGATTTTGAGGATCATGTTTAAAGTGGCAATATCTTGAGTGGCTTTTATTACCGGCAGTAGCATAGTATCTGAAAAAAGTAACCAGATGAAAAAAATCATAAAAATACAACGTAATCGAAATTTTGTGTATGGAGTTCATTTATTAGCAAAGTTTGAATGCCTGGAAAAACAACGGCTCCAAATGGTTCGTGTAATATTACACACGGTGCTGCTCGCCAGTTCTGTTACTTGAACTTGGCTTGACACGCTACCGCGTGTCTAGATTGAGGTAGCAAACAATATTTTGCAATATATCTAAATGGTTTTCTTTAATTAAGCGTAGGTATGTGCGATAAGTTTGTGTTGGAAGCCTTTTAGAGTCCAAATTTAACTTCAAATAAATGAACTTACTCAAAAACTCGTGTACATAAATCGAGCGCACGGTCTCTGGTGGTCTCGTCACTTGCCGCCACTCCGCGTTGCTCGGGAATATCATTGTCAAATGCGCTAAACTCGTGGTAGCACACACCGATGATAACACCTGGGTTATCTCCTCTGTTGCATCCTAAAATAATGTATCATATAAAGTGTAGAATGTATGTCTGTTTCATGAAATAGTTTGTGAAGATGTTGAGCGTAATATTGGTTAAGTGATCACCGTTTGAATTTATGATTTTAATTCATCATGTTCAATTTAACCTAACATTAGTTCCTTTTTTAAGACTCGTTTGCGAATCTTTAACTTAGCGGATTGTTGGCCACATTACACTTGATTGGTTATTTTGCATACAGTACAATATATTCTGCAGTCAGTTATAATTAATTAGTCCGCCTTTGTCCAGTTTGCATTAACTTGCGCGCATTTACCCCTACTAATGAGCCTTTTGGTCAACTCGTTTGACATCAGTCATACGTGTCTATGAATCTGTTTAGCACATTATAGAAACTCGATAGTTACCTTCTTGAATTTTATACAGAGCATGCAGATTGCGGATTTACTCAAAGAAAAGTATGAATGTTTAAATTACCTTTAGCTTTTGTATATTGACTTTAACTTCTGACACTAATTTTTCCCTCATTTTTGCGCAAACATTTTCATGTACTCCGATATTTCCTGCCAAAAAAAAGATTCATGTAGCTCAAAATTTTAAATATGTAAATGAAAGTACAACATCTTAAACTGTAGGTATTGTAACTATTAATTACCTGACTCAATAGTGATCGTATGGTCAGCGAATCTCAAGTTAATGAGTTGTTCCATACAAGCCTGCATATCATTATGCGCAATTCGGAAGAAGTCGTTCATCTCCCATAAGTTTGCGAGACGACGCGTCTCTGCTAGACACCACAGCCTATACGTGTGGATAGAGTGATCTATAACAAATTTGAATTTTAGAAGTATATTACAAAGCATCTAACTGGAGTCCAGGAGTTCTTATGTAGTGCAAATATTTATATAATAAGTATAAATCAAAACATCTTTATTTCAAGTTTATTTCAACCGCGCAGCTAGAGTCATTTAACGTTTTGAAAGTGCCTTTTTCAGACGCTTTCAAAACGTTAAATGACTCTAATTGCGCGCTTCCAAAATATCACTCCTATGGAGAAGAATTAGTGATAAGACCGCCGTATATACATTGTACCCGCTATTAGTATTGTTTTTCTACTAACTTTCTTGGTGTACAATAAAGAGTTATTATTAGTAACAATTAAACGTTGTATATGCAGTTGTAGGTTAAGGTGTCTTCATAAGACAATGATAAGTAGCTTATGGACATCTACTTACAACTTCCTTTAAATTTTATCTAAATCAATCGAGGGTAGTAATATGTCATCTAGGAACGTAACAATTTCGCTATTTGGACTTAAACAACTTTTCGTAATAAGATAAGACAGTCTGCTTTATCTTCCTTCTATCTCCTCAAACTCTTGTACAATGACACCAATTCGAAATTCGTAGGTCTTATTCTAGAAGGAACTTCAAAAGAAGTTTCTGCTAGTACACTAAGACATCTTACCAAGTCTATGCAGTATTGGTATTTGCTCAACAATAGGTAAATCTTCTAAGGGGGCTCCTAATATATAGTCCCAAGTCACTTCACACTGGTTATTAAGAGTCACCAATCCTTGTAGCGTCAATGCGAAACTGGCTCCGGATTCCGTGCTCTGTAAATAACAAAAGATTTATTTTCAAGTTCTTGTATGAAGATGTTTATTTTTATTTAACTTACCTCATTAATATACAAAGATATGTTCGGATTGACTTTCAGCGTCGTTAGTTTTAAATTCGTTGTCAAAGTAGCACTGAAAAGAAGAAAATATAATAATTTAAAAGGCCACGACGGAATTTTACACTAAATTATTTATTGTAGAGTCAAAGTGCTCAGTAGCGACCTCTATCTAAACGTTAATGCTTTATGGCTAAATTTCAAGTATATGCCAAAATAATATTAGACTAAAAACTCACCCGAAATGTTTATCCCAAGACGTAGTGGTTACGTGACATCCCAAAGCATCTGCTAATATTCTTAAAGCTGATAATATTAATTCTGGGGTATCTGAAAAAGATAAACCATTACATATATTGAAGGTCCCTATAGTATAATGGTATACTGTAGGTACCATCAATATATGTTTAAGGAGAATACTTACTATTTACATTAAAAGTAGCAAACAACCACTCGCGTAGATTTTGGCTGGTATTTGGAGACCTTAGAAAAAAACGTGTGTAAATGTAATATTTTAGCATAATTAATTATATATATATTTTTTAAAGTAATTATACATTTATGTATTACCTCATAGCCAGAGGATAATGCGACCACCATAGAACGATGTGTTCTAGGCAGCTACCAACATCACCCCAAAGTATATTTTGATAATATTCAGTCACTTTATGAGCCGCCTTTTTACTCGCCTGCACCCGACCTGCAGTAAAAATATTTACACTGAATTGTGGAAACAGTCGTTAATTCGTTTTATATTAAAGTTAGAAAAGAAACAAACCGTTTTTTAACTTTTTGACGCCGTTCGATCCTAGCAAGTTAGGTGACATGTTGGCTACAGTGTCTAAAAGAATTTCTATGTACATTTCTTCACTTTGAAGAATACCATTTATGTTCTCTGGAAAATAGACATCACGACAAATTAATAATTAATTTAATCCTTATAAATTATGCTCTGGAATAATTCAGGTTAGAAACGGCTCTACTGCTAAAATAGTGGGGTAGGTGACTGGGTATAAAAAAGACATTAGAAACAATTTTTGTCTTTTTTGTTCGATTTTAAATAAAGCTAATCAAAGTTCAGGAGTGATGGCTGATGACGTCAAGCTTGTGTACAAAATGCACGAAATTGTGACGTCACGCGACATTTTAAATTGTCGTGAGTTTTTGTTTACGTAAAATTAGGAAAAAACACTTGTCAAATATTTTTTCATGTTATCTGACGGACTTAAAAAAAAGTTATTTATCCCAATGTACACAATCAAAAATTAAATAAGCGTCTTAAAACAAAACTGAAAATATCTGTTTGAGTAGGCACTTTAAAAATACTAATCTCTGTGCCCAATACGTAGTCTTCGAATGTAAGTCAACGTGTAATTATAATAATAAATAATAATAATGTTTATTTATTTAAAATAGAAAATTAGGTACACATTTACTTTGAGCCACAAACTAAGCATAGCTTGTATCTTGCGACTCTGGTTCATCGTAACAAAATAGGTTTACATTCACAAATCACAGAGACAAAATAACCTGTTAATAGGCCTAGTGTACAGTAAAAAAAATAAAAATAAAATAATAATAATATAAAACTAAATAACATCCGAGCGGACAGACTCGCTGTGTCAATGGGTTTTCTGTGTGTTTGTGTGTGTATCTGTATGTGTGTGCGTGTGTGTGTGTGTGTATGTGTGTAATGTGCTTGCTATATCAGAGATTCGGTTTCATCATAGGATGTATTAAGTAATAATGCAGTGATTTTTTTCTTAGATTCGTTTACTAAACAATCTCTTAGATTACAGATTTTGTTAACTTTATTGTAGGTGTTGGGAAGGGTGTAGGTAGTACTGCGTCTCGCTAGTTCGGAAGTATAGGGCGGAAAGGGAATTCTAAAGACTCGTTTGTTTATCAGATCTTGATAATCGGATCGATCTTTAAGATCGACATGCATTTTAAGCGTCGCTTTAAGTATAAAAAGTTGACGTACTCTCAGGACCCTAAAATCTTGGTAAACAAGATCCGTAGGGTACCTATATGGTCTTCTTAGAGCGACCTTAATAACTGCGCGTTGTGCTCTTTCCAAATTTATAAAGATGCTTTTAGAGGCCTTTCCCCAGATCAGCACACAATATTGAAGAACGGATTGGCAGAGTCCGTAGTAGATTTTGCGCAGTATATCTATGGGGCAGCAGTTACGGAGTGTTTTCATGATGTGAATTAATTTGCGTACTCTGGTAGACATAAAACAGATGTGGTCTTTGTAGGTTAAGTTTTTGTCAATAATGATACCAAGATATTTTATATTTTCAGTGCGTTCTAAAGCGTCGCAAGTGCAAGTATCAATCTTTGAACACGTGTGCATTTTAAGTGATAGTGTGGTGGGAGGGCAGGAAATATTTGTTTTGGAGAAAGCAATATATTTAGATTTTTCAGCATTTAGTGTAAGTAAATTGAGGTTGAGGGCTCTCGTTATGTGAGTTAGTTCATGTTCCGCAAGTTGAAACACACAGTCCCAGGAATTACCGTGGAAAAGTACGGCTGTATCGTCAGCGTATGATATTATTTCAGCGTTATTTAGATTCAGTTTAACAATATCGTTTATGTATAATGTAAACAATGTTGGACCGAGTATACTGCCTTGCGGAACACCGAACTTGATTGGTAGTGATCCACTACAATAGTTTTCAACTTTAACATATTGATGACGCATTGTTAGATAGCTGTTAAACCATTGTAGAGGAGTACCCCTTACGCCCGCAAACTCCAGCTTCTTAAGAAGCAGATCTGTCGACACGGTGTCAAAAGCTTTAGCCAAATCTAGAAAAACACCAATAACACATTCACCGTTTTCTATATATTCAGCAATATGATTTGTTAAAAGCGACACCGCATCTTCAGTTGATTTTCCTCGTCGAAAACCGAACTGCCTATTCGAAATAACACTATGTTTGTCCAGGAAATTAATCAGTCTCTTATTAACAATTTTTTCCAAAATTTTGGACGTTATGCTCAGTAGTGCTATTGGACGATAGTTTTCGGGTTTGTCTTTTGTGCCATTTTTGAAGATAGGCGAAACTGCGGCAGTTTTCCACTTATCTGGAAAAACACCCGACTTTAGGCTAAGGTTAAAAATATGAGTCAAAGGGTCTACAATACTGTCAAGGCATTTGATAAGAAAAGTGACTGTGACCTGATCTGGCCCCGGAGCACTGTTTTTGTTTAGACTAAATATTGTGTTGATAACTTCTTGTTTATCAGTTGAATGCAGATAGAAAGAGCTTGATACAGAACTCTGCGCTTTGTATGATTCTACTAAATTATGTTGTGTCCTTTCTAGCTTGTTGAAAATCTTAGTAGCTAGTTTTTCTCCTACAGAGGCAAAGTGTTGATTACACTTGTCGAGAGATGAGATTGGAGATTCATTGGAATTTATTAACTGTGTGGATGTATTTTGGAAACTATTTTTACCACAAATATCCTTGACTGTGGACCAAAGCATTTTGGGATTGTCTTTACTTTTCTCTATCTCTAGACTGTTATATTGTGTTTTGAGTTTCTGTAATAGATTGGTCAAAAAGTTTCTATATCTGGTGTAAATTAGGTGTTTAGTGTCGTCGTTAGGATTGTTTCTGCAGATTTGGTGAAGTTTATCCCGATGCGCCATACATTTGATTAGACCAGGTGTAATCCATGGTTTAAAGGTGGCCATTCTGCGACTAATTTTTATTTGTACTGTATGGTTAGAGCATGCTTGAGTAATTATGTTATTAAAGTGACATAATGAGGAGTTAACGCACGAAGAGTCAGTTACTGAATCCCAGTTTGATTGACTTAGTTCAGCGGAGACTGCTTCCCAGTCAGTCCTCGTTTTCCAGCGTTTCGCTATAATAGATCGGTTACGTTTACGAGGAAAGCTACAAAGTGCCAAGTTATGGTCCGTAATAGGCAGATTGCAAACCAGACCATAAGGCTTCGAGTTCGTTTTGATAAAAATATGGTCTATGCAAGTGCCAGATCTAGTTGGAGTAGTAATAGCAGGTAGTAAAGCGTGCGAAGCCATTAGACACATGTAATTGACAATTTGGTTGTTATTGATATCATTAATATTAATATTCATATCGCCGGCAACAACAATGGTTTGTTTGCTTTTAAGATCTAAAAGAACCGCGTCCAGTGAGTTAAGAAATTTATCGGTGTTAATAAATGACGGCGATCGATAGATAGCTAAGAGAGCAAAATCATTAGAGATTTGAATAAGGATGCTATCGGCATCTTCAAGAATTGATTCTGTTCTGACAAAATTCACGCCCCAGTCAGATCTTGCGTAGATAATAATACCCCCATTTTTATTAACTTGAGAGGTGGTTATGTGTGCACTGTATCCTGGTAGGTCTGTTATAATAACACCACTAGATAGCCAACACTCGGTCAATATAATAAAGTCGATATTTGACTCAAGTCTTTTTAGAGCAGTGATGAATTCGTCAAAGTTTTTTTGATAACTGCGTATATTATATGTAAGCACCTTGATGTTATGTTTGGAAGCATTCAGAAGACTCTTACAGCTTTCTAAAGACACGACCGACTGACAGTCTATAGAATATGATGCGTCTATCTCATTTGTAATACTATGTAACGCCATTGTTAACAGCAGTATATTTATGTGAACTTAAGTTCGATAAGGTAAGAGAGTCAGTCGGTGAGTACTGGTTAGAAGCAGTAGAAGTGTTTATTTTGCTGCAAGTGCTTGAATGCGTGTTGTGAGTGTTGGTGAGTGCGAAGTAGTGTTTTTGTGTGGTGTGGTGATGTGTTTGGAGATGAATTTTATGAAAGTTTAAGTGTGTGAGTGTGAGTCTGTCTGAATATAGAAACAACATACATTTATTAATAAAGTTAGAAATTATAGATAAATAGTAAGATAAACATGTGATAGGCAAACATAATAAACGATTATGAAACTGGTTATCAAATATATCACTGAATAAGTACCTTCGGTGTTAAAAATATGTTCTAAAGTATACTCGTTGGTTAATAGTGACAAGTATGGTACTTCGGCGTCAGAATTTTGCGCTGTCACCAACTCATTAAACTTCTTGTTTTGTTCATTTTTCAGTTCAACCAGACTTTGCGCTTGTTTCATTTTGAGCTTTTTGTTCACAGTAAAGACGTCCCGACGTTTTTCAACTGTCATATTCCGAGACATTGTAGATGTTGGGGGCGTTATGTGTTTTGTAAGAGTGCTGAGAATAAAAGTATTAAAATTTACTAAGTTCATACCCACATGGTGTACTACTGCGCCGTTCGTCGGATATATTTGAAAAATATGGAAGCAGTAGGTACTGTAAAATGGGGTATAGGGATCCTGGGGGTAAATATGGACAAAGTGAGGACTGTTCACGTTTTACAAAGATAAAGAATTTGTTTACGAAGGCTATCAACTGTCCTAATAATGATATTCAAAAGCAATTTTCGCGTAAAAAGTCATCCATGCGACTATACAAAACGCAGAATTAGCATTCAAAGTTTTTCCCTATCCACCTCGTTGCATGGTAAGTATTTTTATGGGCTACTTACTGATATATCTCCAAACTTTCTGCCGTACTAGAGCTAGAATCATTGTCAGACTTATCATCAGGTTGATATACTTTAACTAAACAGTTAATCAGACGCTGACAGTTGATTTCAGCCCGACTTTTGGAAAGAATCTGTAAAATAATGATAAATGATTTCAACCTATTAAGGATTAAATAAAACTGCTTTAAATGACGCATAAGTATTGCATAACGAAATCCATTGTGCTCTACTCAAATTGCAAAGTAAATCTCAGACTTTATGATCATCGTAAACAGAGTACGTTGTTTCCTCATTACTAAGATATCTATGCGATCAGCAAGAGATATTCAGCGTACCATTTTAATAAATTTCCTTTCAAGGGCAACCGTATGTATCTTTCATTTTATGAGGTTGATTTATATTTAGAAGTTTTGAAATAAGTAGGTAATCGTGTTGCCAATGTTATATGTAAAATTTAAATTAAGTTAAGCTAGTGGGAGCTGTTATCTAAATATACATAATTCGGACGAATCTAGGTGCTTCTTAAATTTATATCCCTCATTGTTATAAACTGTAGTTTAGCTGGCAAGGTGTACCTTGCCAGATACCTATAAGTACATAGCTTTGAGTAGGTATCTATATTATAATATCTGACTGTTATTAGGGCGCGGATCATTTGTACGTCAATGACAAATATCCCTTTTAAAGAGGTTTATTGCCGAATATTTTATGTAGGTACTTACTTGAACAATTTTAGTCAGGGTAATGTTTTTAGTTTCACTTATTACGATGGGGTATGTGTTACTGCCGATATTAAACTTTGATGCAAACTTCTTGTAACTAAGGCCAATTAGATTATTGTAGATTCCCACTAAACTGAAAAGCAATATAAAAACAAATATTAGGTCAGTTAGTGAAGGAAAGAATCTATATTTTGGCAATATTTACAAAATTGATACCAGAAATATCATATGCAATTGTTATTATTATTATTATAGTAAGTACAGATAAAAAGAAAAAGAAAGGAGAAAGAAGGAAAAATTGCGAAAACCGTAAATTTTTAGTTACGTCATATAATAAAAATACTTTTATTTTATTTTATTTCATTTTGCAATAAAAATACCATAACTACGACTATGACTCGATCATCGTGATGGGGGAACTTTTACTTATAGGTATACCTACAGGTTTGTACGGAACCCTGGGTGCGCGAGTCCGACTCGCACTTGGCCGGTTTTTTTTGAAAATAGGAACTGGCCATTAGTCGATAATAATTATATACCGACGTATAAACGGACTTCTTTAAAGGAAAATAAGCTTTTAAAATAATTAAGTACTTACTAAGTACACTTTAACCTTTGTAATTTTTCTAATGGTAAAAATAAAAAAGGGCGTTCTCTTCTTACCTTAAACAAGATTCGATCATCTTCCTCGAGTCCTCTCTATGCAGACATGTGTTTAATATTGTTGTAATAAGCCCGTGTATAGTTTGTAACATCACAAATCGTATGCTACACAATTTATCAAAAATATGATCGTGTTTACTTTGAATTAATCCGTTGTCCTTTTTCAATCGAGCTAACTTCGGTTTCAATTTGTAAAACGATTTCACTAATTTCGTTAAATATTCAATTATTTGATCTAATACCTAAAGTGTGAAAATAAAGGTTAATTATTGTCAATACATCGTACTGAAATAATATTTAAAAAAACAAAGGGTAGATAAATGAACTCAATACTGTAAACACTATAACATACCTGTATATTCACTAATTCCATGATATAATTCCGATTAGACAACGAATGTGAGTTGTTATGCTTCCCTTGCCCACCCATCCATTTGTTGTCAGAATCTAATATTACTTTAGTAACTGCAAAACAAACCATTTCCATCTCCCGACAGTGAGAGAAAAGCTCTTCCTCATCAGCCGTTTCCTCACTGATCCATTTCTTACTGGACACTTTAGTTGAAATCATTGTAGCAAAAAATATTTTACGGCAAAACGAAAAATAAAAAAGGGAATGTCTGGCTCGTACTAGCTAGTGGGAATCATTGTGACGACTGGAACACTGCATACTATTGTACACAAAATCGATGTGTCGAGACATCCGTGCCAGCTACTCGAGGTGACTCCGACTAAGCGTCTAAACCCTTGCTGGACAACTTGCGAATTACGATCGTTAAACTTTTTTATTAGTGTTCAACCTTGAATTTATGACTGGCTGAATTAGTTAAGACATTCGTGTAAAATTTAAAGCTGACTTCTGTTTTCTTAAAAAAGGTTTTACGAGAAAAATGGTATAGGATGGTAAAAAATAACCCAAAAAATACCTAGAATAAAATATAATTAATTTATTTTGAAAATACATGTCTGCAATTAATTTAAAGGTATATAAGCACCCATAGATACCTACATAGGAAATAACTTCACCATCAAAAGTGTGTCAAGTGACTTTTTCCGTTGCGTTTATACAGAGTTATTTTTTCCTGAGAATCGGATTTCACACTGCGCACGGTGGGTCAAGGAAACTACATCGCTAAGCGCAGGCCACACCGCCAGCTAGCGGGCGGGCGAGCTAGGCGGGCGAACATCGTTTCACCTCTTTACATACTTCGGTTCACACCGCGAGCTACCGACTAACCTAACGAGCTAAGCTAACGAAATATCCGACGATTCCAGCGAAGCTACTCGTTCACCTCGTTGGCGCGCCCGCGCTTCGCTAGCTTAGCTCGCCCGCCGGCCCGCTCGACGCTCGCCCGGTTCGTTCGTCCGTCCTCCCCGTTTCGAGTAGACTAGTCGACGCTCGTCTTTCGAATAGCAGTGTAGTGTTTACGTTTGTGAACGATGAATATGTCATATATCGACGAATAGAACATCGAATAATAAATATCGAATAGAGTATCGAATAGAATCGACAGATAGAACGCTAACCTCTCGCTCTCCCATCCGCGCCCCCCGCTTTGCCCGCTCCGCCCGTCGCTCGTCTGTCCGTAGTTTTCGGTGTGAACCCCATAGTTTAGCTCGCCAATATTTCGCGTAGTTTGTATAGTTTCCTTCGTTCGCTTCGCCCACCCGCCTAGCCCGCCCGCCCGCTAGCTGGCGGTGTGGCCTGCGCTTAAATCGTCCTTGACAAATAACCCGAATGGTGCATTGGCCTTCCATTAGGTGACCTAATAATTTTGCACTCGGTAGGTAATCATTTTAAATTCCGATTCTTAGCATACACTCACAACCAAAAAATACAAACGTAGTTTATTTTTATGGATAGCCTATAAATAGGTCGAATTCGTCGGTGGATAGTTTCCAAGATCAGAGAGACTAAATACGAATAACTAAAATCTTGGGTACAGTAATAATATAAATAAAAACAATGAATACAGTTGATAAGTATTTTATTAATTGCGAAACAATATAAACAAACATTATTATCAACAAAATATTCAGGTAATTGTTCAAACGATATTGCTTATTGCGACATCATAGGAAGAGAGTATCACAGTAACAAAATTTATAGATAGCCCTGTACAATTAAAAGTATTTCATTTAACATTGTTAATTAATTACTATGTTAGTACATTTATAGTATCGTATACCTACAAAATATTTCGGCTATAGACACGCGGCAAGACAGGTATTTTGTAATTTTTCTACATTATGAAATGTCATGCAACTAACAAATATACTTTATTAATACAACGACAATAAAAAAAAGCTATTTTATAAATTTTTCAAAGGAAAAAAAGATGATCAAACAGTTTTATTAGTAGGTACATTAATAAAACCCAACCCTTATAAAATAATAATGCCTGGGGACCGCAGAATTTTATTGTTGTTATTATTTGCTTTCAAACTTTTATATAGTTAATTTACTATACCATCAATTTGTAAATTAATATTATAATTGGGAGAATGAAATCAGCTATAAATGTAACCTTGGTGTAATGTAATAGTTTTAACAAACAACACCGCGGCAATAAATAACGCTTGTGCGTGCGCGGCCCCTCGTAGGGTGCCAGTAACGCCACGCATGTGAAATATACAAGTATTTTTCGTGGTTTATGGATAGCTGTTTGTCACGAAAGCACTATGTCAACCCAATTCGTTAACAAAGTAAACAGTATTCTTAAATTTAAATTACAAATTACACAAAAAATGTATGATACAAAACAAATTAAATTACACAATATACCTAATATATATTTTTTGTTCACCAAATATTAAATAATGTTTTAGTGTCTATATATTCAGATGTTTTTGTGTTGGTGGTGTCATTATTACTCTAAAACTGGCAAGACATAATTTCAGACACACAATATTAAGTACTTTCTATAATTACTTCATTATAAAGAAAAATTGTTATTGATTCAAGACACACTTTTTACTTTAAGTTTATTTGAAAATATAAATATCAACACCGTAGAAATGTAAATCCAGTGGAAATACTGAGAAGATTTTAGGAAATTCATCGATTCTAGGAATCACAACACTAAACAAATCTAATTCAGACAAGTAATCTTCTCTTTCTCTAATGGAAGAATGGAAAACTCTAACGTTCCTTATACAATTTATATTTATATATTTAAGTGACCCACACTTCATATAATTGAATATTAGAAGCCCATATTTTGATCACATTTTAAAACAATGTGTAAATTATGTACTATTGAGATACGCTAGAAGAATAATCGCTACTGAGTTTTAATTTATGAATAAGATCGCTTGCTTGACAACAAAATGGGTTTCTTCGGCGAATACAAGCTTACTTAGCACTGATATATTTCTCTGCTAGAATTATTTACCTAATAACTGTCGCAATGGACTCACTCAGCCAATAATGGCGGCATAATGACGTAATGGAAAGCGGTCGCCATCTTGTTTTTACCTTTTTATTTGCTAAATATACCCAAGAGTATACGGCTTTTAAAACTCGTTGAATTGCTAAACATCAGCATTACAGTTCGTTTTTGTCATCGTAAACACGTTTAAACACGTATAACTATACCGATATTTCCAAAATTCCGCTAATTAAGGGCAAGTTTCACAATAATTCCTAAATATATTGTCGTTCAGACATTCCGTCTATTTAAACGTGTAAGTTTGTAAATCGAACACGTACGCGTTACTTAACAACTAGTTTTATTCTTATTCCCATCGGCATTAATTTATACTAAGAAAATTTCACCTAAGCACGTTAATTTTCAAAATAAATAATTTATACGCCTAAAATTGCGACACATCTAAAAATAATGGCAAAATGATTTGATAAAACTTGGATGATTTAAATGGGTCGTCGACCAATTCTAGACACTACAGCAAGATTGCTTATTTTGATATGACTAATAATTATCACTATTACCTGCCCGGTTAATACTAAAGCCACTTCACTAAATAAGATTATAATTCACAGTTCACAGGTACTCTCTATAAAAATACTTTAAAATTTTATCACTTTCAATCTAATGTTGCAAAATATTTTACTAATTCATGTTTGTTTGAATATATTTTTTAAACGACCTACTTGTAAACAAAGTAGAGGAACTACTATACATGGTGTTTACATTGAGATACAAACACTATACAGGCGTTCTACTCAACATGATTTTGTCTGATTATATTATCAACCATTCAATTAAAGCCTCTTTTACTTCTGCGTACATCTAAGTTAAACTCTTCACATAGCTTTTACCGTCATAGCACCGAAAATTGCATATATTTTTCATGAATTCTACAACATTTATTAACATTTAATTCATAGGGAAAAAGTATTTGTTAACTATTTATGATCGCAAATGTGACATCACATTAATTACTTGTCACAGAAATTGAGTGAAAACAACAACTAAATAACTGCTATTTGGTATTAAAAACTTGGATGTGAGTAATTTAACGACACACAAAACTTAATAAGGCCGTTTGAAATATTGCAACAAATAAACTGTACTATAATAAACATCAATGAATTACCCTACATAGAAATAACAATAAAAAATAATGTACACGATGTAATATCCTTTTTCTAATTTAACCTAAACACGGATCGTGTAGCTTAGCCCTAATATCAAACTTAACAATGTTTAATATTGCTTCATTCGTATTAAGAAGACCGATATTTACAGATCTAACGAGTGAACACACATCAGCACTTGACTTATAAAGCTAGTTATCCATCAATCAGGCATGTCTATAGATGTAATAGGCACAACTGGTTTTAGAGTCTCGTTCTTCTTTTGATTTTTCTGTGACTTTTTGCTTTCTTTGATTTTCTTGTGTGATTCTTCGTCTCTGTAGGGCTCCTGGGCGGGGGGATCGCTTGGTATTACGTTTGATCCCCTGTTCACGTTGTTGTTGTAGGCGATGTTAGCGTATTCTTGTAACAGTGGGAACACTGACAGCAGGAATTGGCAGAAGTCTTTCCTGATGCCAAACCACCCTGAAAACGAAATATAAATAAACTCCCTATCCTCTATGGACACAGACAATAAAAAAAAATATCATACATTTACCATGACTATAGTAGACTTAAATACTGAAATCTAAATGGAATCAATAAAACAAACCTGCTGGCCGTATTGGTCAAGGTTTACGATGTAAAGTTTAATAATCCCATAAAACAATATTCGCAAATAATCAATAGTTGTATTAAGTTTAAGTTCAGCTTAGTTCGAGAATGTATACATCTATTGCAGACTAATTTGGGTAGCTATTTTTTTTACGGACTTTACATTTACAACCTTTGGTATTATGCAATTGCGTGAATGCTAGAGACCAGTTTTTATACATGTTATATTACTTGCCTTTAAATTTCTATTTCATTCCCGAAATAACAAATAGCTACGATTTTACTTTCCTAACACCAGAAATGATAAGTAAACAAAGCAGCGAGCTTTAAAATAAAGCCACAACGTAGGTTGAACCGAAAATCAAACAGGGTTCTGATTGCATTACATGATATATTTTTGTTTTCTTAAATAATTTTCGTTGTCTTTGTTATAGTACGAATTCCGTCAGCGACTTCTCGTTATTCGTAACTTATTGGCGTACATGACATTTACCTTTTTACGCCTGCTTTGTACTCCATTTGTTTTCAGGGTTCCATACCTCTAAAGGAAAAAGGAACCCTTATAGGATCACTTTGTTGTCAGTCTGTCTGTCTTTCAAGATTTGTTTATTCAGGAACGCGTTGAAACTAATATTTAATACTCAGGTCTGCGAACTCTTTTTGTAATCAATAATTCAAGCTTTTATGTCGACACAATTAAATAATACAGCCAGTTATGTAGATTTTTTTCATACATTTCCGAGAAACTCAAAACCTTTAAGGTGCTTTCCGTCGACCCAGAATCACGAAATTTGGCATGATGTTAGGTCTAACGTCACAAGTAAAAGAAAAATCAGTTGTTGTCTTTTTGTACGTTTTTGTGATTGCAAACTTATATTTTATAGTTGGAAGTTGAATAGTGTCATAGATCAATGTATGAGAAAACATTTTTTCAAACACACTGTTAAGTTTGTTATTGGAGAATTGAACGTGACGTTAAGCAAACTTTGTACGGAACTCTCGGTGCGCGAGTCAGACTCATACTTTTAAATGATCTCAATGTATAAGGTAAATACTTACATTTATTTCCACCTTTTGAGCTGAAAGACATGATGATAAGGGTGGCATAGCTGACAAAGAGCGGGCTGACGACCACAGTGTATGATAGAGGGAGGCCATCGTCTAACTTGTTCGTTAATAGCACCTGTAAAAGATAATGTATTTTATTTAGACATAATTGCAGATGATTGGATTACGTCTATGGTTTTTTTTTTACATTTTACTGTTTGGCCAAGTTGCAGAAGCTCCTTAAATCAATCCAATATTTTTATTGTTATGTAGATAACCAGTATATAGTTAGTGATTTGATTATAGTAGTAAATTGTTTATTTGCTATATTTCTTAAACACAAACTTCGCATATACAGAAAATAACGAGTTTTGATTATTATGCTTCTGTACTCGATTATTCTTTTTTCTATCTCGGATTTTACACTATGATTTCCTTTAGCTATTGTTATGTCATAGTTGTAAATAAATGAATAATGTAAATATTAATAACTAGCTAGCTAGCTAGCAGTGCCCACGTCGTTGGGCATAATGTTAGTAATCCTTTTTTAGTACATATGACCTAACGATTTAAATTATTTTATTAATATTAAAAATAAAATTATCTATACTAATATTAAAAAAACTACTTTTTGTAACATAAATATAAGTTAGACATATGCTGTCGTTGACTTTTTTGTAGGCATTTTCAAGATCCACATCTTTTCTCTAGAACTCAAAAATATATCTTTCATAGTTAAGGCAGCGTTTGTAAGAAACGCTTTCATTCGACCGTTTTTCTCCCATTCACTTTGCAAAACGGACTACCACGTAAAAGCCTTTTTATTTTTCGGTTTTTTATATAACCTATGACACTCAGCAATAATGTGGCTTTCTATTGGTGAAAGAATTTTTAAAATCAGTTCCTTAGATCCCGAGATTACCCCTTACAATTTAACAAATATAAAAACACACAACCTTTACTTCTTTATAATATTAGTATAGATAATACACACCTGAAACACCAATGTTGGTAGAACTGTGAACGTGTAAGCTAAGGCGGAGTTGAAGCTGGTGCGTCGCTGTTGTATGTTGACCTCCGGCGTTCGTAGCAGGATCCCGGCAAAGATTATACTATATAGGACCCCTGAAAATTGTTGTAAAAGTTAACAGAGTAAACTTTTTAATACCCATACATGTTTTACCTAAATGCCTTTTATAAGCAACCATGAAGGCAGTGATAAGTTTGACATGTGAGCCTGTCTGTGGCCTTGTAGGTACCAATTTAATGGACCCATTTTGATGAGGATTTTTGATCTTTGTTTTTTTTTATTCGTCAGGTTTTCAATTTATAGTTTCTAATTCCTCATTTGAAGTCTAATGTTGACTGTACATAATATAAGTTCTTCTCATGATTTTACTTGTGTTATTTAATATGCAAAGACATTCAGTTTTTAGGGGCTTAAATTTTCAGGCTATAATTAGAATATTTTGCATTTGATACTTATAAGCAAATAGGTATATTATAAGGCTAGAAAAATATTTGTTGCCCTATATTTTCTTTTGTTATTACATTCTGAATCACATTCTTACGCTGAACTAAAGATAAGACTTATTTGGTATTGTTTATCATATAAAAACCAATCACTAACATAAATAAATGTAATGTATATTTATGAGTAACTTACTACCTACATAATCTTGTAGCTGTCATTAATGTGTCAATACAATCTAGTACAATAGGTAATCTAAGGCTTGTGCAAGATAATTATAAAGAGGAACATACACTCACCTACTAGACTGAGGCACATTAAAATCCAAAGAGGTACAAACACTACCTCCCATGACCAACTGATAAACTCATCCAACTTTAGTGCTAGGAATATAAACTGCAGTATATTCACAGAACAAAATAATTCCAACTGTAACAAAAATACACATTATCACAATAGGCTTTGTTTTATATCATATTATACATATATAAACTATCAAATAGTTAGTAACTCTGTGAAGGGACAGACCTCTTTTACCCAAAAACAAATTAAGAAATATTTGCAGTAGTACAACATGGGCTTAATAAATAGACAGTGTACAGTCAACCTTATACAATATTTATCCATTAAGTGAATAGGCATTACTCAGAATTCAATAGATCTATGATAGTATGTCATGAGGTCAAATAGAACATAATGTTTCATCTTTACTGTACAGTGCCAATTACCAGAAAACTTGATGATTTCTTGGATTTAAAACATATTGGCAATCTGTAAGTCAATGTTAACAAGCAAAAGTAAACCTTACAGCTTTAAAATAAAGCCCATGTCTATGACCCAATAAGGAATAAAATTTATGCATACCTCATAACTGCGATCATGTTTCACAGACCATATACAGATGGCAATGGAGACTATGCTAATAAAAATGAGTGGTATGAAGACAAGTATCCACACATGGCGTCCTGTTGTCAACTGGTCACAGACCAACAACTCAAACATAAGAAGGATTAGGTGAATGGCAAGACTGATCAGCATAGCTTTGTAATGGATGTATGCTTCACCTTCCAACCTGGAATATAAACATATATATTTATAATAATTCTTTTTTTTATATATATTATATCAACATTAGCAAATGCTGTACTGATATTTGTTTTATCTATAGATGGAATGTTTATAAGTAAGTATATGATATATTTTTTTTAAAACAATTTAATGTATGAAACATTTATTTATCTTGTGATATATGTTAGTATTTTTCATTACTATGATCTATGCTCCATCAATAACTATGTGTATATTTAAAAATAGAACTTAGTGTTGTTGCTCTACTTACAGATACTGTATTGAAGATTAAAATATTAAATACAAAGTCACATAAAATAAGATAGACAAACTGCATGTTTACGGGTCAAGGTGACTATTTAAATTCTGCATATACAATAATGAAATGAATGACCTTTCATTATGATTACTATTTTTAATAAAGTTTTTAACACACTACTATGGCATGGAAAAGAACAAGATTTGTACTAGGTGGGACTTGAAAGTAGGTAATGGAAATTTTAGATAAAAATAACATACCTGAAGTGAGGGTACTGCCACCAAACATATGTGCCTACTGTGGCACCAAGCACTACCAGGAATTTCCACACCCATATTGGCGTAAAAACAGCCCAGTAAGACCATGATATCGAGTTATCTAACTTCAAAGCTATTAATGCTGTAAATATTAGCAAGCAACTGTGAACCACGAATTTGCTGTGAATAAAAAACAAAAATTAAATAACTAATCACCTACCGTTCAATTCAATAACACACAATTTAATTACAATTACCTTGGATTAAAATCCTGAAATAAAGTTTGTAAATTCATTTCCATACACATTCGTGTTGTTGATAGTTTTTAACATCTCAATTTAACACGATTGGGTTATAAGGACCTCTAATATTAGATAATTTCGTTCTCACGGATCACAATCACAACATTAAAATCCATTTCATTTGATCATTTCACAATCCAGCTGCAAGTAAAGCTTAAACCACAGAGTAGAGCGTGTTATTAAATTAATGTCAAAAACTGTGCGTCACATCTACACAAATTTAATTATTATATTGTATATTATTACTATAAGACGAATAAAATTTCAGAAATCTCTAACGAAAGTCGCTTGTTTTTGTTAATTATTGCCCCAAAAACATTTTTTATTAAAAAGCTCAAATAGGTGTCACTGTGACCGAAATTCGGCCATGTCTTCAAATATTTTTATGTACATGGCAATACCGAACCCCGAACCATAACGAAGAATAAAAGAAACGTCATTGTCAATTTGTCAATAGATGTAACTGACAGTAAATTTGGATATTTTAGATTTAGCAATTTGCAAGGATTTGTAGAGAATAAGTAATCACTTAGAAAGTAAAGAAGTTCGTACGTAAATAATCTACAGTATATAAAAAATAAACGAACAGTTCAGTATTTATTTATAATATGGCTTCGCCATCACCTAAATCCCCGGAACAAAGTGAAAAGACGAAGCAATATGACCGGCAACTTCGTTTATGGGGTGATCACGGCCAATTTGCACTCGAAAACGGACATATTTGCTTGATAAATGCGACTGTCTTGGGTACTGAAATGTTAAAATCGATTGTTCTACCAGGCGTTGGTGCTATCACTATAGTTGATGATAAAATCGTAACTGACGAAGATATTGGCAGCAATTTTTTCTTAGAGTGTTCTAGCAAAGGTGTAAATAGAGGATCTGAAGCACTGCGATTATTATTAGAGTTGAATCCCGCTGTACAAGGTAATGCAGTGCAGGAACCTCCTGATCAAATACTTAAAGAAAATCCTGATTTCTTTAAGTCTTTCACTGTAGTCATAGCCACTGCACTTGGGGAAAAAACCATTCAAGATCTGGCCCAGCATTTATGGGATGCGAATGTTCCCCTGATTTTGTGTAGATCTGTTGGATTTTTAGGATCTTTTAGAATTCAAATGAAGGAACATGCAGTAATAGAAACTCATCCTGATAATGAACAAACCGATTTACGTTTAGATGTTCCCTTCCATGCATTATCTGAATATCTAGACAGTTTTGATATAGATGCCGTTGATTTAAAAGACCATGGTCATATACCATGGATTGTAATTATTTTTAAGGCTGTGCAAAAGTGGCAGTTGAATAATCCTCACTGGCCAATGAGCAGAAAAGAGAAGAATGAGATCAAAAGTATTATTCAAGACTTTATAAGAAAAGATGAAAATGGTATTCCAATCAATGAGGAAAACTTTGAAGAAGCTATTAGAGCAGTTAATACTGCTTTAATGCCAACATTTTTACCAGTAAAAAGTCAAGAACTGCTTTATTGCAGTGCTGCTACTAATATAACAAAAGAGAGTACTCCATTTTGGATCATGTGTGCTGCACTGAGAGGATTTGTTGAAAGTGAAGGAAAGGGCAATCTACCTGTTAAGGGCGTTTTACCAGACATGACAGCATCTACAGACCACTACATAAAATTACAAAACCTGTACAGAACACAAGCTTCTATGGATGCAGAAATAGTATATAGGAAGGTGCAACAAATTGTTGCTCAATTGCATTGTGAGAACATCAGTGAAGCTGATGTGAAATTGTTTTGTAGACATGCTCATGATGTGCATTTAATTAGTGGATCAAGTATAGTTTCAGAATACCAACTGACCAGTTCTGTAGCCTCATACATAGCTAGACATTTAGAAGAACCTGATGTTATGATGGTTCATTATATTCTGATGAGAGCTTCTGAAATATTCCAGTCAGAACATTGTAGACCTCCTGGCGATTGGGAGCCTGAAGGTGACATTGCCAAGCTCAAAACTTGTGTTACTAAGCTGCTCAGTGATGTATCATGTTCTCCTTTCCCTAAAGATGATCATGTTCATGAAATGTGTAGGTATGGAGGGGCAGAAATTCACAGTGTCTCAGCCTTTTTAGGTGGCTGTGTGGCCCATGAAGCTATCAAAATTGTTACTAAACAATATAAACCTGTGAATAATACTTTTATATATGATGCTGGATCAACTAACACTGCTACTTTCACTTTTTAATTTATACTCAATAATTGGTAATAAATAAATAGAACAAAATGTTGAGTTTCTTTTTCAGTGTCATTTACTAAACCAAACCAATGTTTCATTTAGGGATAAAATAAAATCTAAAAATACTATTGTTCAAATACTTTACTACGAATTCAAGGATTTCATATATTTATTTAATTATTTAACAGTACATAAAAATCCAGTTGATACAAATGTCGACTTTGCCAAGTTAGTATGAAAAACGTTATTTATGTGATAAAAATCAACATTGCATGGGTGATAAATATAAATAAACAGTGACTACAATATAATTCTTCAAAGTTGTGTATTTAGTTTGAATATTAACCACTTCAAATCTTACATTCAAAATATAAAAGAATTGGTGAAAATATTTCCATTAACAATTTTTAACACATAAATTAGATAAACATATTATCACATGACTAAATAATTGAAACAAACTATACATTTGGCTAAATCCTTATGGATGGCAATACAAGGATACACCATTTTGACAACAGCAATCCACTTTATACATATGCTTGACAGCATGGGCCTCCAAAAGTATGTAACACAATGTTGAGAATTTCTCTTTAAATACCTACATATTTCACCTAAGCCATAACTTTAATCGCAATGCATCTACACCATTAAGGTAATATCTAAATAAGCGCTTGTCCCGTACAAAGCCAAGATTCTCATAGAGTTTCAGTGCTGGTTTATTTGTAATTTCTGTTTCTAAAACTACTTCATCTGCATTATCGTTTATCATTGCCTGTAACAAGATAATAAATATTAGTATTGATAAAACAAATATTAAATTGAAAATATTTATTCTGAACCCAAATTGAGCAAGCAATTAGTGATTGTTGCATCTCTTTAAAAGAATATGCCTTTGCCATAGTTACAGACAAGTAGTCTTACATTTTAAAATTATTTTATTCATATTAGAGGCTAAGATCTATTTAATTTTAAATAGAAAAAAATGTTACCTGTATTGCCTTCCGCACCAACCTAGAGCCAATCTTTCTCTTCCTATATTTTTCATCCACTGCTAACATCGCAATGTAACCTCTTTTTACAACATTGCGGTGCATATCTAACTTACAAACAATGGCACCAATGCACTTTCCTTCATGTGTCGCAAGGAAACAAAGTTTAGGCCAGTTGTGTATAAAGTAACGATAGGTATAGATGGAGTAGGGTTCTGACAAATCTTTTTGTATAAGTCTCATGATTTCTGGCATCTGTAGCTCAGACTCATAGGAAATAATTTCAATTTCATCTTGTAGTTCTTGCTGTTCATTGGTTACAGTATGATCAAGATTTTGTAAAGCATCATCGAAAATACACCTAACAGTGTTTTGATCGAGGAGTTCTTTGCCTCGTTTACACATTCCATCACTACACTGTACACTATTTACATCTTTCACCGTTTCGCTCGTAGTATCTTCTTGTACTTCCGATTTATCACTCAGACCTTCGGGACTCCCGTTTGGATGATCACTAGTCCCATTGGTTAGGTTACTATTGATATTATTAATATGAAGAGTATTCGCTAACGCCTCGCTTAAATTCTCTTGATTAGTTATACTAATTTCGTCCGGACATTCAGAAGGATCTTTGGCCTTTTTACTTTTGTTTCTCATATTCGTGCTTATTTGACTGCACTTCATATTCTGAACATTATCTTCGGTAAGTTGATTCATATTGACGTTATTCTAGCTATAATTATTTACACATTCAAATGATTATAAGTTCATATAAATTTCACGTAAGCTTTTATGAAGATACATACATCTTTTTCTTGTCAAAATTGTAGAAGAGTATCACCGACATCTTGGTAAGTATAAAAGCAACAGTTTCCATATAAACTTGATCTGACTGTTTCTATGTGCGTTCATAAAATAAAATAGATATATATATTAGTAAAACTATGAGACAGTAAATAAGAATTCTGAAAATATTTCTTGAAAATATACGAAATTTATTTTATGTCCCTCCAATGCCTTCCACAATCACATTGCAAAAAAAATACCAGTCGCATTACAGTTCCACTCAATCGTAGTTATTTAGGCGTCGTCATTCATTTTTTCTTATCGGAAAATATAGGCAACTAGACAAAGAAAGATATACAAAATGCTTAAGATATCCAACATCTGTGTTAATCCGAACCGTAATCCAATGTTACCACAATAATATAAAAGATTACCAGAAAAAAAATATACAGAGTTGTTTTATAGAATCTGGGCGGAAAGAAAACCGTCTCGAGATTGAAGGCCAGTGTTTAATTACCGTATTTCGTAAGTTAAAAACATTGTTGCGTTATTATAGTGCGACTATAACATCTGGATATTTATAAAATTATGTTAAAGCATAATGCTTGCAGTTGCTGTTTATAACTGTTCTATGGTTTATAGTTATAGTAGTATTAGTCGCATTTTTTTTGCCGCGACGGTTTTTTCCGCATGATACAAGATACAAGATACAAGATTATTTATTTGTTCAAACTGTAATAGAAATCCTATTAGTATAATTTTAAACTTATTGGTCACTGACATGGCGAATTTAAAAATGACAACTGAATTCAATAAGTTAAGTATGTTCTGTCATTAACAACAAAAATTGAGTTAGATTGAAGTATGTTCTGCATAGCATTTTTAACGAAATAAGCCCTTAAAAAAAGTGAAATACCAAATACATGCCCAGATGTCTCAGAGGCACGCTTTACTGTTGCAAAGCCAGTGACTTCTGATAATCAATTTTATTCTAGATGAAAACTTTTCAAACTGCAAAATGATAAGGCAGCAAGTTTAAAAAAAGTTTTAGGTCTACCGAAGTCTCTAACGTTTAAAAAACGGATGGATATATTATTTCTAAATCATACATTAATAACATTTAGGATGCTATCATACTGGCGATTTGCTCAAGTAGGTACGCAGACCGCGAGTTTGCATCGGCCTCGGCCATATTAGCGCCACTTCAGTCGTATTTAACTTAAAAACGTACATTAAAGTAATTACGAGCCTTTCTTCAGGAGACATTATATTCTTAGGTATGTGTCCTCATGTCTTAAGTCATTTTGTAATAAATGCAACAACTTGTAAAATGTAGGTCTTGTCGTTTGCAGGTAGGAACGTATTTTTGGATTTTTCTAACTCGTTTGTCAGCACATAGTCGTCGCTCTCTCCCAGACGATTACATGATACAGGATCCTATCCATAGTCGTCGTTGTATCAGCTGTTTACGTTTTCTGTTTCTTCGAAGTAATAAAGCTAACAGCAGTGTTTTCTTATCAGAATCCAGTAAGTTACCGAGTGTTTAAACAGCGGATCGCACGCCGTAAAGTCGCTGCTCGCCCGTGGCGTGAGAGCCGCGGGTTCAGCGCGCGTTCAATGCGAACCCGCGGTGAGCTCGCTGTGAGTGCGCGTATTATTCGTTGCTGCATATTCGCCTTGCTTTGAACTCGCTTACAAATCGCCAGTGTAATATCAATATTAAAAATAGCACAACCTATGAGTAATTAAGGGTGAGAGTCTGCTGCGCCAGTTTTTGAACTAAAGGGATGTAACCTAAATGTTACAGCCAAACCCAAAAAACCCAAATTATATGCTTGCAAAAGAATTTGACACCAAAACTCAAACAATGACTTACTTACATTGTTCAGCAGCGAAATGTAATACTTTAGCAATTTGACAGCAATAATTTTGCTGTCTTATGTTTTTGCAAGATACCTAGTACAGTAGACCTGTGCAAGTGTATCGTTACTTTTGTTGCCGGCATTACAATGTCCTGTGAAAAGACTGGCGCTGTAGATGCAAGCTAATAAATTTTAGAATAATAAGATTTAAAATTGCAGCTAATAATCAAAATGTGTCCACCCCTATATATTATTATGTAATTTTCCATCTTTTGTACCACATTTTTTAGCAATTTGAGATAGGTATTTGATTAGAATTAATCATATGAAAAAAAAATACAGCACACGGTTAGGCCATGTCTACAACGGTAATTTTTGCTGTCGAATATGAACTAGCAAGGTAAATATAGCCCTATAGGTCTGTGAATATAGCAGATTTGCACACGTATATCGTTACGTGTGTGGCCAGCTTAAATCTTGTAAATGTGGTATCATCAGTCAGGCACGTTGTTTAGCGGCAATATTCAAAATTTTACAAAATTACCTAAATGAATTACTATGATTTAAACAGGGTTTGTATGTTTTATATAGTTCTAACTTGAAGAATCTGTTTATCCAAATAGCCATATTCATAAATGATTTAACCATTTTTTAAATACATCGGATTCCTATGCAATCAAAATATAATTAAATAATATCCAAAATTTTTAATTTTATTTACATGGAATTTAACATGAAGTTAAGTCAGTTAGTATTTCCTATCCTAAATACCAACCTAACTGAAATTAGAACCTATTGCTCAGCACATCAATTTTGATAGCAAATTAGAATTAAACGCTAAAACGAATTTTATAGAATTTTTTGTCTTTTAGACGTGTATAATGTTATAAGTAGTTCGTTGATGTGTTGAAATATTATGCATGAGTGACTATGTATTTAGGTAGGTATGTGTTTTAATTTGTACCATGCTGACATTAACAAGTAGTGCATCCTATACATACAGCCTTAATATTATGCTGTAGTGTAGGACATAACGCCGAACGCCTTGTTGACGTCATGAAGAGAATCAACATGGCTGGCAGGCGACTGAAAGCGCGCGCGTGTACCGCGGCGGTAGGTGGTGTGCTTGGCTTTACGAAATTACGAGTACTAGACTCGATCGACTCGAGTTCAGTACCCGGTTGACAGCCGGTGAGGCGGCGGCGTGACGTGGTGCTTTAAGCGAATATTACGCGCACGCCGCCTCTGCGCGATTTTCTATTGTAAATAAATTTTGTATACAAAATAACGTGCTAATGAAGAACATGAACTTGCAGTGTGTGCTAAGCTGTTCTATTAAAACAATCTAAAATTGTGTTGTTTATTTATACGGAACACGTAATGTTGTGTCTTTGATACGATTTACTCTGCCAGAGAACAAATCGCGTAATTCACATTTAAAACATGTCGTTTATTTATTAACGACGTGTGGGATTATACATGCGTTGATTGTTGTGTGATTGATAACTCGCTCTCATTTAAATGTGCGTTAATGACTGCTTTCAATGATTATAAACAAAAAGTGTTGCGGATGGTTTTGTACAAATCTTCCGAAGTGTTAGAAAATCCGTTTGGAATTTGATGATTATAATATAACAATGGCGGACCGTGAACGTCCTGCGAAAACCCCCATTAGGGTGGGTTTTTATGACATCGAGAGGACCATTGGCAAGGGAAATTTTGCCGTCGTTAAGTTAGCACGACATCGAATAACGAAGACTGAGGTAAGGGTTAGCAATCAATAACTTCGTCACTTGATGCATATTAGTAGGGTTTTTGATAAATTTTAACTATGCTTAATAATCTACATATTTAAAAACTACTCGTTTACAGCTCATTCACTTTGTAGATAATAGACTGGACTTTCGGTGGTCTGTGCTAGTGTAACCTATTCTAGCTGAAATTCTTGGATATAGATCAGTATTTCTAATTGGAAGATTTAGGTACCTAAAGACTATATTTTCTTTCCAACAATGCTAAGAATGCTACCAACGTACCTATAGAAACAATAAGCGTTCTCATGTACCTGCCGAAAAATTAAGCTTAGACTCCAAATTATAACGTAACAAGTCCTAGACATAAATATTATTAGTTCGGTATGTGTTTTACAACCTATACGTATACCAATTTTCGTATACACAATTTGGTTTACCTAGGTATAAATTAACAGCCTAATCAGCCGGGTCCACACGAACGTTAACGTCAACGTCAATGCCCATCATCGCGATAAATATTGCGATAATATTAACGCGTTAAATCGAATCGCCAAACTTGAACGGTCAACATTGACGTTGACCGTTGAACTTGGCAAAAAAATTGGCGTTTATTATGTTCCTTGAATTTCAAGTGACAAACGTAGTGCGGCCGTTTCAACACATTAATTTTCATGAACTATCTTTTGATCTACCGCCACTCGAGCTATGGCCTAATGTAAAACGGCTATGTTGATGCCGTTGTAAAATTATCGCGGTTGGTGGCTGGCTACACCAATATTTAACGTTCATGATCGCGATAATTAACAGCGTTTTCCGTTAGTGTGGCCCAAGCATACAGCGGTAAGGCAGTTAGCTCGAGCGGCAGCACATCAAAAGAGAATTCGCGGAAATTAATGCGTTGAAGCGGCATCACTACGTTTGTCATGTGAAATTCAAGGAACATAAACGCAAATTTTATTGCCAAGAATGGATATTAACATTGACCGTTCAGGTGTGCGACTCCATTTAACGCGTTAATTATCGCGATGATGGGCATTGACGTTGACGTCAACGTTAACGATAGTGTGGCCCCGGCATTACGAATCTACGCTCACCCCCTACACTTTAAATTTAAAGCAACTGCACTAAAACGCATTTTATATTTAAGAATAATACCTACCTAGGTACAGAATTATCTCTATAATATATTTTAACTATGTTATCCTCGAAGAACATAGCCTATCACTGAAAAATAAAACAAGTCTCCGTCAACAAACTGAATCGCTAATAAGGTAACACTTTATTATTGTTTAATGACAAACTCACAAGGAAAGACCCCACCACGTACATAGCGCGATAATAAAACCTGTGTACGAAAATTACCTAAGATTTATAATAATTATGAAAACAATATAAATATTTTATGCGCGAACATAAAAATATACAACATCTAGCGAAATTAAAAACCAATTTAGAGTGCAGAAAATACATAAACGTAACAAATAAGGATTGAAGTAAATCTAATAATAATTGTATTTAAGAATTTGTAACTACTCGTAGGTTGATATAATGTAATCTAAGGTTGTATTTTTTATTATAAAACTGTTAAACTTATGATTTTCACACAAACAAATAATCCTTGATAAATGTGATGCAAAATATAAGCTTTTGATATATACATTTTAATTCTAAGTAATCGAATTAATTAAAAGATAATATACTTTAACGATATATTTTAATGTCCTGAAATCTCTAAATTATCGTTTGAATAATAACACACAGATGTTGATATGATAACAACTGACTTAACGTTAATGATTGTTAAGAGTTCCTTAGTTGTGCAGGACGTTATCAGAATAGTAGTTACCAATTAACTTACTTAGTTCGGGTTCTAACATGCACACCTCACGTGCCCCTACTATCACGTTACGAAGGACCTCAGCGAGGCAACAGATAACGATATTATACAGCATGAAACAAAAACCTTGTCCGATCCTTATGAGTATTATTCGGCATCGTACTGCGTACACATATACGTAACTATTGAATAGATTTGAGATTATTATTTTTCCCCGATGAATATAATTAAATTAAAATAAAACTGATCAAAGGCAACATTGATCGCTTGACAAAGCCGCTTGATCGAGACATTTTTTTCTAGTACGTATGTTGAAACAGGAATACGCCTTTATTTGATCGGACAGGGTTTTTGTTACATACGGTGTTAGTATAGCTTACCATTACCAAAACGATCAGGTTCTATTCAAATAATGAAGCAGTAAAATACAACCGAATCTCATTTAGTCTGCATTCAATAAGTTTGAATAAATATACCGAAGAATAAATAACAATATCATCAACTTACGGTACAGCAAGTTGAAGTGGCAATAGAACTATGTTACTGCGAACTCGTACCGTAAGATGAATTGAAGAAGGCTCATGGGATCGCCTGGATGCGAGAGAAAACAACTTTCGTACAAAATGAAACGTAGACGAATCTACCAACTGAATATATATCAAAATAACGTTCGGAAAATGAAATTTACCTAAGCCCGGTCACATGTACAAGTCGTATGTGGGAAAAGAGAATCCATACAATCCGTATGTATTGTTCTGCTTTGTTCGTTTATGAGAATGATTCAACACTTAATTGTTCTTGCCTATTGAATTACCTTGCAGGACTTCGCTTACGGAACTTGAACTTTGATGTATCGATTGAGAAATAAACATCGTGCCACCGACATTCCTTTTAAATTGACTAGAGCAGTGAATGTATTGTATGCCAACGTCCCATCTCAGTTGCAAGAACATAGCAACCAGACAGGATATAGAATGATCGGATGAGTGTACTTATGTGTCGGCGACCGTTCGAGTCTCAGTCACCAAGTCATTGTTAGAATGAGAAGTTAATCCTAATGCTCATCTTGTCACGATAACAGATATTTTTAAAGCAGTAAAGCATATATCTAGTCAGTAGAGTCTATTCGTCAAAATTTGTGTCAAGATAAATATATCTTTAATCAAATGAACTTAATAAAGTTCATTTGATTAAACATAGTTTTGAAGTAAGTATCATATCGCAAAAGAATTTTACACGAGCGATGAGAGTGGAGAGTGGCAAAATGTCGTTTCAAAGGTCATTTTCTATTTGTACTCTTCAACCTGAAGTATGTTTGCAGCAGATACGGTGCACGAACATTTATATTGCATTTTAGAAACCTAGTTTCTAACTGCCACTCAATGTAAGATTACTTCTAGTGGGTGGCAACTAGCACAATAATGTTCACTCAAGTATTCGACAACATTAATTAAAGTAGAAATACAATTAAAATGATACTTGCCTGATTGTATTTCATTTCTTTTAGAGCATTACCAAATTTAGAGAAATTACATTAATTGCGAGCAATAAATTATTTTTGCAATCTGTGTCAAAGCCACCATATATTTTGTGATGTAGAAAATATTACAATAGGCTACTTATATAAATTTAACATAAAGCGAGACTAGCAACGAAGTGGGTCATTGGCCGAATACTGTACATCGTCGTGAATGAGTCACGGCACACGACCTGCGTTTGTATGAACGACTTTTTAACTGACGATTACATCGGTTTCAGGGTATATGGTATGTGAGGCGAAATAAATAAAAACTTTTGTTTAGAATCGACGATAAAGATGACGCATCACAGAGTGACTTATGAGGACGCAACGTTGAATGAATGCACCAAAATAACAGAACGGACGCCCTCGGCCTTCGCCACTATGCGTGTTTCATTATGTAGATGGCACCTTTATCGAACCTAGTGACCGTGGATCCGGTTTGGAATGTACACAATATCGGTCTGGTACTTTGCTTGGGTTGTTTATCGGTATTTTTCAAATCTATGCAGAATTGGAACATCTAAGCACCTACGTTATAGTTTCCCTGAAGTACCTACATCAATATTTTAATGGACATAGTATTTAAATGTGGATAACGAGGATTACCAAACAGTTTTTTTTTGTTTTGTATCAAAGCAGTGCTAAGTGGCGTAAATATAAACATAGTGCCAAAACAGTAATCGGAAAGAACTTAAAGAAATATTCCGTTTCGTGGAACGTAGCTATCAATCAGTGATTCAGCGTAGTCGGTTGGATGAGGTCGAAACGATCGCAGGCGGCGGGCTGCCGCGTCCAGAAATACCACGGCATCGACCTTGCCTCTGGTGCACGCATCGTGTTGTTTTTATTATTTTCCTTTTTTCAATGCGAGCTGTTAACACCAAGGTGATGGCCAGACGTTCGGTGCTCCAAAAGTTCGACTCTGATTTTCGTTGTGCATTTCAACAAGAATTTCATTAAGGAACTCTGGCTAAACTGTTTTATATGATTCAATATCATGTAATGCTTTTGCCATAATAATCAGTTGGTACTGTATGTTCTGTGTTATGAATACCTTTGACGTCCATACGACATGCAGTTAATACAAATGCTACACAAACAATCCATCGCGGTGTAAAATTGATAAACGATGTGTGCCTAGACAGTTTGATTCATTACGTTGCGCTTGGTAAAATAAAGAAAGCGTGATCAGCCAGGAGATGCGTGTTCAGTACAAGTCTGGCGAATATTTTGCCAGGAAATCATATAGTATGGCACGCGCTCCGTTTACACTGCTTGAAAAATGTGCGCTTGACGCAAATGCGTTATCTATTTTGGAGCTCTGCGTCAGTGGCTGGTTGTTATCTACATTTGCTGTCTGGCGGTCACCCCTCAACGTCTTCTCCGTCTTAGTTGTTAAACTTTCTCTAAATACCAACCTTTTTCTGATATACCTCTACGCATTAGCTATAAATGATAATGTTGAAACTATAACAACTAGAATGCGTTTATCAAGAGATAATTCAACGTGATAACGTCGAGACACGCGTGTTTGTTTGCTCTCGATAAGTAGTTATCTCCTGTCATGACGTCAATTGTTCATTTTGAATTGAAAATGGTTATACTTAATAAAATTATATGTAATTTAAAAATCTCTTTAATTACTATAATTATTGATGTTAGGCGACGCATTGCTTCGTATCTAAATATTATTTTCAATAACATGCACAAATAGCGTGGGTAAAAAATGGACATATATAGCTATGTTACTCATAACATGTGCTTCGACTAACGAAAAAATAAATATATCCTCCATGTAACCATTTATTTTTGTAGGGTATGTTTTCTGTATACTTGATGGACCAAATTAAATAAACAGTGCTGTAGGAAAGTAACACGGTGCGAGACGTGAGTGCTGATAAATTGAATACTTCGTGAGATGCCTCCCGTTTTTATCCTTGAAAACGTCGTCTGTAGTGGCCCGGACGAGCCATGATGGAAGGGGGGCACTAGAATGGAGGGTACTCCGTACTACGCTCCCCGTCGTCGCTTCGTACTACATTTACTAGAAGCCTGCACTTGTAACTCTTTTGTTTTCAAATGCGTAGGTAGAAAACTTTAATGGAACAACTTTAGGTCCCTACCCTTATATTAAACCTTACTTAAGTACTATGTTAACTTATAAAGAGCTATGATAATAATAATTATGTATATATAGACTACATCACACTAGACTTTCAGCTTTCAGATGCATTGATCGTATAGACATCACTACAGCTTACATTATCCAAATTTCGCTTAAACACTATCAAAGGATTCTCGAAATTTAGTATACACAACAGTTTGTGAGAATTTTGTCCCTGCCAAGGATTATAGAGGAGAAGAGAGCAGAAAAATGTATATCTGTCTTCTTCTAGTGTGTGCTGTCTCGCTTTGGTGAGTATATTGATCGTCGTCTAGACTTGTTGATTGTGGCAGCCGCTGAAGGGCTTAACGTCTCTGAATTCGGTCGAAGCTTGGACTACTGCTTTGGGATTCTAAAACGTGATTTAATTTTCATGGAATATAAACGAAAGTACCTACTGAAGTGGCCGGAACATACTAGTAGTAAACTTATCGTTTAAAATTATAGGTGGGTGATATTAGTAGAAACTGGAAATAAAATGGCGTTAGTACATTGATTTGACGGTAATAAATTTTAACTTGATCAGTTCTTTTAAAAAAATAAGTCACATTAAGGGAGATACTTAAATAAAAAATTGTAAACGAAGCGGACTTTTTTACACCTGGTTACCTATAGAAATATTGAAAACGGACAAAACAGGTAGAAAATTTAAAAATAAGCACGGAATATTTTAATTTTTTCTGATGACGAATTACAAATTTACGCACGTTTTGACGTAAATGTTATGAAGTGGATAATAATGAATTCATATTTCAATTAGTTGTTTGAACTTTTATTACGTAGGTGTATCGCTGTAAACGTCATGCACCGTTTTGAGGTACTACTAAAGGAAAGGCTTGACAAGGTGACTAACGACACGTACCTAGTTTCGTTAAAATACTAAATTATTAAGGCTTTTAATACCGTCTACACACAAGTAATAAAGCCGAGTTAAAAGTTAAAATTTCATCCTTTATTTTCCTCCCATAAAATGCCTATACTCTTAGCTATGCTCATTTAAATAATGATTAAAATCGGTTAACAATAGGCAAAGGTTTCGCGGAACCATACTAACCACAAACTTAACTTAAGACCAATGGAGAATCTCCCACTTTTTTATTTTAATATCCACTAATCAAATCTCAAATGCGATGTTTCTGACCATTGATCTAGTAATATCTCTACTTATATAAAATGCATAAAAAATATATACATAGTTGTCTATATAACATGGAGTTAGTGAATAGTTTGTCATCACTCATTCCGAACGTACTAGCGCTGTAAAAAGCGGAAACGACATTAGGAAGCTGATCAAACAAATTTTCAATGTTAAAATTATTATAATGACAGAATAAAAAAAAGGTTATGAATCATGCCAAATTGTTACATAGATGATAGGATGAATACTAAATGCTTACTTATATTAATATAATGTAAGCATATAGTTATATATAATTAAGGTGTTACAGCAATACCACTACTTAAACCCTAACATAATCACTTTATTATAAGAGCAAAATTATTTAATCTTACACAACTTTACATAAACTGCACTTGCATTCTCGTCAATAGAGCCCAACATAAAACTACTTAAAAAGGATTATAAATACACAATAATATCTTAGACATAAAAACAAAATTAGGCTAAGAAAGCCACGCAGTAATTACGAAAAAAACCCATACTGTTTGAGCACAGTTGTACAACAATATACCCCAAAAGAAATAAAGGAAGACAGTAGCTAAAATGTATTTAAAAATAAATTGAAAATATACACACATAAATAATATTAAACAAATTATGTTGCATAACTATTCAAAAATATTTTTATTATTAGTATATTTGTACATAACTCGTGCATTATCTATGATTAACATAAATTAATTTCAAGATTTTAATAATAATTATGTATATACTCAATAAGCACTAGTATTACGAATTGTTAATTATTGTCATGCATGCATAACATATTTTAAACGACTATATAATTTTTATAACAAAATTAATTCTTTAAACCGAAATAGTAATTATATATATTAGGAGAAAAAACATTGCAATGTATTATACTAAGCGCTTGACAGGTGGGTTTTAGTTGATAATATAATTAAAATATCTATATATATATAAATAATCTATCTTTATGTCGGATATTCCCGGAGTTACAAATCTGGAAGCCCCGAAAATCCACAAAACCGTCTCTTCACAAGAGAACCTTTTGTCGGAAAAATTATTTATGAATTAACAAGAGTAATTAAATAAAATTAGTAAGAGCTCTAGCCCTGAGCAAAGTTATTTAAAAGACAAACAGTATAGGAAAATCTTTGTCAGAAACCAACAATCGCATTGAAATTTATCATACTAAAGTTATTTATTGGCCTTTTTGTCGGACCACACTGACGTCACCGATATCGTATTTGGCGTTATTTATGGATTGTATGCATGTTTGCCAGTTGGCAAAGGCTTCCTTCAACCTTTGCCATTCCTGTCTCTTCCTGGCCACACTGATTCAAGTTGTTCCAGCGACCTGTTGTATCTCATCATCATATCTTTTCTCAGGTTTCCTCTCTTTCTCTCTTTCTTTGATTGTTTCTTGAGTATCACTAGGATTATTCTGCTCCATTAGATTATTTTTTTTCCTCTAATCATGAATCTTCTGATTTTTAGGGTTGTCTTATGGTTTTGTTTATTAATTTGTCCGCTTTATTGACTCCTAGCATGCTTCTCTCCACCGCGCGTTCCCATATAGCAATTTTTGCTCTTTGAGTTTCGTATTAGAACCCGTGTATGGCAACTATATGTTAGTACAAGTAATATGCAGGTGTTAAACAGTTTAGTTTTTGTAGAAATATAATTATTTGTATCTTCATCACCCCTTTCGGGCCAAAGTATGTCTTCCAGCTGTTTGCAATTCTTCTCTCAATCTCTTTACTTTTGGTGTCTTTTGGTGCCATCTTGTCCCAGATATAATTATGTATTATTCTACGTTATTTATGTAAGTGCAACCTAAGTTGTGTATATTTTTCACCGTTGGTGAAATGATCTTTGTTTTATCACTGTTTAGTTTCAATTTTGCTTTACCGTTTTCTTTCTATATTTAATTAATCATTTTGTTTAGGTATTCTGGTGTTCTCGCCAAATGTCATCTGTGAATTAAGTTTGTTAGTGTGCGTACGTCGATATTCAGCCCTAGGTTTTCTCACTCAAGGTTTCTAAAGATCATCTCCAACATAGCCAAGATTCAAGAGACAGTTTTAGTCAGAGAGGCTCGCTTTACTCCTATCATTTAATCCTAAAGTTAAGAGGACAGACATATGATTTCATTTCAGCTGCTACAGCTGCAGGTTACTTGAAATATCCGAATACAAAATTACATCTGACAGTTTATTGAAATCACACAGGGTGCACCTGACGTTTGTATCTGTTAAAAAAATATAAGCATTGATACGAAATTCTATTTATGGCAATAATATAAATTCTAATTTGAGTTTTATAAATAACGGTTGGTATCTAGGTGATGAGGGGAAGCCCCTATAATATAATTGTATTGTAAATACGAATTGTGATTTATGTTTATGTTGGACTCGTCTCAAGACCGTGGGTAGTTAGCATAAAGGTGCAAAGCACTCGTGTTCCTCGGTAATTGTATTAGGAAACTAGTGCTAATTTATCATTGGCCTCCTAATTATTGTTATTAGTGTTTGGGGAATGTGCGTCACTCGTATTGTGTGAGCGGTGACACTGTTATTAATAGCAAATCATTTGGGTAACAACCGATTCCTATAGGTTCTTTGTTTTTTTTTTCGAGTAGCAAATTGACAGATATCTTTTGTGATTCTCAACAATACATCATTCCGAATTTCGTAATTTTAACTCGACGGAAGATGGGAAGCATCTTCCGTCGACTATACAAAAATAAGAGTTTCTCGGAAATGTATTGGAAAAATTACAATAAATGGCTGTATTTTTTTTTGGTTTTAATTGGTTTGACATAGAAGCTTGAATTTTTCTTGCTTTAAGGAACCATAGACTTAATATTTGATATTGATTTTAAAAATTTAATACGACCAAGCGTTTCTGAGAAAAAAAATCTTGACATACCGACAGACAGACGGGCAAACCAGTGATCCTATTGGAGTTTCTCTTTTTTTTCTTTAGTGGTACGGGAACTTAGAAACAAAATAGATAGTGATACTGCTATTTAATTAATCACTTAATTATACAACATGGTACCGTAATGGACCAAAACCTATGATACAATGGATCCCTCTGGTGGGCAAGCGTAACCGGAGCAGACCAAAGACGAAGTCGTCTCTTAAAACTATGATCTTTAACTCCTTAGCTTATATAGAAGTGGAAGGAGAGTAGACTCCTGCAGCAGGATAGAAGCAGCATAAAGCTTTTCATTGAATAGTGTCAGGTGTAAATCGACTGTATTCATTACCTTTACTAGACACGATAATGTAATTATTTATAATAAATTAATTGCATTATTTGCACACTGCGTGCATTAATTGCACACACAATTTCAGCGTGTATTGATTACATACCAATACAAACTGTCGAGTGCATATCTAATACATTTAACCACTATTTTACCTTACTAGGTATATATGTAAATAATAAGTTTCTTGGTTACTCTTAAAAAAAGTAAAGATATATATGATGTATTCCTTATGTAAATATAAAAAAAAACATTTATTAGACCACAACTTTATCTAAGGACCACAATCTGTATACTAATATATAAAACTGAAGAGTTTTTTGTTTGTTTGAACGCGCTAATCTTAGGAACTACTGGTCCGATTTGAAAAATCTTTCAGTGTTGTATAGCCCGTTTATTGAAGCAGGCTTTAAGCTATATAACATTACGCTGCGACCAAAAGGAGCGGAGCATAAATGAAAAATGTTGCAAAAATTAAAATCCTTTGAAACTAAAACGCGCGGACAAAGTCGCGGGGGACAGCTATGTTACTATAAAGATCAATTTAGCATGGCTAGACAGGTCAAGATTATTTTCATCCAGTATAAACACTTAAAAACAGTTCGAAGTGGCGATGGCGTGGCGTCTCGTATCTGTAAAAAAGTAACGAGACTGACTAACAACTGGGTAACAGACAACAAACAGCTTTAAATCACTGTGGATAGTAATATTAATCCTTACTAAGATTATAAATGCGAAAGTAACTCTGTCTGTCTGTCGCGCTTTCACGCCAAAACTACTGAACCGATTTAAATGAAATTTACAGTACACAGATAGTTTACAGCCTGAGAAAGGACATAGGCTACTTTTTGCCACGATAACCGACATCCACGCGGGCGGAGCCGCGAGAAACAGCTAGTTTCAGAATATATGATGTTTTTTGTCAAGTCATTGCGTACACAATCATAACTAAGTACCTATAAGGTTGATGAAATCAATGATGAAATAGATTAATTGATGAGATTATGTTCTATTAATGTAATTTAGAAATATGTATGATCGGCTTAAGATTGGTATAAAAGCAATAAGTCTTAATCCAACAAAAATATTTGATCGTACACGATTAGAATTATACCAATGAACTGGTCACGTAAAACTTCTAGGTAGGTACATTTATTTATCTTTGAGGAAAATTATACGTATCCTCATTATCGACTCTATACGTACTAATTAAGGAAAACAGTAGAATATTTTACATTACTACGTAATATTTTACGTGTTATGAAAGAGTTCTAGAAAACTAATTAACAAAATATGATAACATATTGCTAAAAGTAAATACACCTATCACATCCACCATGTTAAAAAAAAATACAACTGTCTTGATATTTCGACTCGCGACACCACCGCCGCCGCGTCAGCTCATGTTTAGGGACTCCTATTGAGTCTGAAACTAGTCGGGCGATCCCGAGAATATACGTGAGTAAACCGTTTTGTTTTAAATAATTATGTCTTGATAGTGTTTAAATTTCTAAGAATTTCAGATACAGTTCAGCATTCTCAAGTGCCTTGTGCATTTTATACTTAAGAATAATGAACTAAATGACAAAAGCTCTTGTAATCCATTGAATACAGGTTGGACTGAGGCATTGTACTTGTGTTCAAACATTAGGGTCAGCGTCCAATGACCCTTGGGTTTCCCAACCTAGAGGTCAAAACTCCGTTTATTGATAAAGCGGTACCGATAAACGGAGGTTTCACGTACATCCGTTATACGTCATATCCGGATAGGCAACGTCCTCGGTTCATTTAGTTAGAAAAGTCTTCCCGCGTTGTGCAATCGAGATTCCGTGTCGGCCAGTTACCTCGACCACAGAATGCACATTATAATATCGCTTCTGCCTACAAGTTGTTTGTGTTCAAACTGTATTGAATTCCTAAGAAAAAACAAATCACTCAAGGAAATGACTTTCAATCTTTAAAATCTTGAGACATTTTTAAAATGGTCCATATGAATGATATCAAAGAAAAAAAAGTAAAAAAATCACGTGTTGTTGTTGAATCTTTTTTGTTTTCTGCATGCCTAAATAGGTATGCGCAAATCATTTAATAACGAAATACGCCATAATTAAATAGATGTAATGATTAAATTTCGTTAGATAAAGAAATTACTTTTAAAGTTGATATTTTAACCTATTTGCACGACTTTTTATTGATAGAAGTCTGGTCCGCTGATATTTATAATAAAAACGAACACCGAATCTTGAAGGAATATTTACAGAAAAATTGAATTCTATACGGTATAGAATTTACGCTTCTCCAAAGGTTTATGACTGTATTATGTTATCTGTAGGCGACAGAGATAATTTGTGTAGCGACGAAATGATTACATACTTTTGCAAATCCTACTATGACGAAAGAGACGAGGCCATTCGGTGTGTGGAGTGTTTGTCACAATCAATTGTATGTATTTATATCGATAAAAGTGTTTTTTTTTAAAACCTGATAATTAAAACCGTTGCGTTTTAATAACAACGATACAGAAAGATTGATTGACTAATTAATTAGCTTCCAATAACATTTTTCTTTAGAATCTTTCTTTAAGTATTTTGGCTTTATGTTCTTCGTTTTAATTTATTCGCTTTCTCTTAAATGGACAAACAATAGAACATAACATTTACTGGCTTGTAATCTGTCACCCAGACAGTGAGTAATGCCAGTATTATACAACATATAATTAGTAGATTGCCGCTTAATTGGTCCATTAGATTTTCGCTTTCATTTGTCACGTCGCATCACTTTCTAAGTAGCATCGGATTAAATATACATGTACCTTGCACGCTTGCATTGATAAACGTTGCTATTTGATTAAGCTGAGTAATTAACAAATAAGATAGAGAAACAAACAAACAAATTACCCTTCAAGCACCTCAATACAGTGGGTAATAATATAAAAATATTATAGGATTAATGAACCAAAACCTACGATACAATGGATCCCTCTGGTGGGAAAACATAACAACTCAACAAAGAAGAACTCGTCTCTTAAAAATATGATCTTTAACTTAGCTTATATAAGTGGAAAGAGAGTCCTGCAGCCGGATAGAAGGAGCATAAGTAATGAATAACACGATAAATTACTTACTTGTAATAGTCTTCGTAGTACAAATATGCGTGTCATAGCTAGATATCAAAGTTCAATTCTGTTCAATATTAAATCTAAGTGCATCCTACAAATTTATATGTTATAGTAAGTTACGTCATTAGTAGGTTGGTCTTTACAAAGATAAATAAACGTGTAAATAAGTATTTAGAAAGGCGAGAGAGCTCAGAAGGAAGGCTTTCCTAGTTACGTAATAACATAAATTATCTGGACGAAGAGGGTGTTTCCGAACGCGTGACGTAAGGGAGTCGTGTGCAGAATGCTGTTATCTGCACAATGAGGTCAATGTCGGAGCAACTGCCCGGTAGTTCAGCTTCTATTACTGCAATTACAATCGCGACTGCCCCAGTGTCTTGTTCTAATAATATAATGCTCGGCAATATGTGTTTTTGTTAATGGAGATGTGCTCTTTACGCCTGTATTTCATTTTACTAATAAGAGTAGGAGAGGCACCAAAAAGAGAGGTAGAGATGTTACGTTTCCTATAATCGCAATTTGTTTATTAAAATGATGTGAAAGTTCCTATATAAAATCCTATATCAAATGCTATTCAAAATTATTGATTAGAAAAGAAACCTGATAGCCAATACTAAATTGACCTAAGAATCGGATCTTTAGGTAATATTTATCAATAACATATTAATCAAACGAAAAAAATACAATATTTAAAATAATTACGATATGGTTACCTTTGTTCGATAAATATATTCCAATGCAATGGATTTTCCATTCTTTGAATTTGCTTGTTTTATAAAGGTCACTTTAGTAATGTACCTAATTACGCTGGAAGAGTACCTAACAAAGAAAATTCCTGAGCATATACAGAAAAACACTTACATTATCTCAAGTAAATATTTAAAGGAGCATTGATGGTAGTATCGCGGTTTGTAATTGACACTGTTTTCAAGTAGTTATACACAACGTCAGAATCACGGTTAGTTATCAAAATATTATGCAACACACACGATTATCTTTCGCAATATGTCACATAGATTCAAATGAAAACAATGACTGGGGAATTTAGCTCTACACACAATACAGTCACGTATAAAAAGATGCATATTCTGAGAAATTCAAATGAGTTTTTCTCGTGAAGTTGTATCTCATTATATTGTTCGAATATAATAAAAGCCACGAGTGTAGGTATATGCTTACATACTAAAGCCAGCGCTAAAGCGAGAATTATGGAAATAAATCATAATAATAACTGTCAGGGGAAATTAGTCTATCATCGCTGCACTTTATCTCGATGTTCTCTTCTTTAATTTTAGAGCGACTAGTCGCTCTAAAATTAAAGAAGAGTCTTAGAAAACAGCTCTAATTGTCTCTAAACTATTTTTATGAAAATTAACCTTGATTTCCTTTGGTCACGCCATAACTTCCGAACGACTGCACCAAATCGGATAATTCTGTTTTTGTTGTAAGGTAATTTTTTTTATTAAAAAACACCACCTTTAAGAAGCTGGGGCAGCTAGTATTCACTTGACATAGAAATCTATCAATCTTAATTATTACTTTAATTAATAAATAATCATAGCTTGTTGAAGTTTTATCCAATTTAAGGTCACATAATTAAGGAGTCAAAATAACTGAACTTGGCTTTGTCCACAAACTAAGACCTACTTCACATTGTTTCTTTACTGTACTACAGCATACTTGTGAATTGTTTTGATCGTCTGTGCAAATTGCATTGTCCGTAATAATGATTCATATGTAACAGTATTACGAAGCTTTCTTTTCCTGTGGTCTTTTTGCTGGGTAATAATTTAACCCCGCTGCGGTGGACGGAACCGTTGGCGCAATCACGTCAATTGGTTCAATCGTTCAGAAATGACGCTCGTCTTGACGTCACCGCCCCTTTGTACCTCTGGAAACACACAAGGCACTAACGGTATTGTTCCGTTACGATCGCTGAAAAAATCTTTATTAGATGACGGCTAGGGAGGCAACTAGGGGTTAATATTATTTGGCACAATATGCTGTTCCAAGCATATAGACTATGAGCAGATTCCTACATAAGAATAAGGAGAGTCGCAAGACCTTTTATGCAGATATTTGTTCCTTTGCAACATAAATCAGCTAGACATTATGTTATACTAATTATAATTCAAAATGTTATATATTTTTTTTATTGTTACATGCAAAGATTTTTTGTGCTAGCGATTTTAGAAATAACGTGTTTTTGTTTTGGTTACAGGTAGCAATTAAGATAATAGATAAATCGCAATTAGACGCCAGCAATCTTCAAAAAGTCTACAGAGAGGTGGACATCATGAAGAGACTGGATCATCCTCATATAATTAAGCTTTATCAGGTAAGATTTCTGTATTTTGCACATATTTTACTAAATTTAATTTAAAGAACAATAAAATCCTACATTCCATCAATATTTCCCGCTAAATGTCTACGCCATTTTTCCTAATTTAAATTGTACCTGTCATGTATAATACCAGTTACCTTTCGAAATTGTAAATGATTAACCCCAATGAATATTATATTGAGTACAAAAAAAAAAATACTTCGATTACAGACTGTACTTTTGAAACTGGCTCTACACATGTAGAGGATCTACATGTAGAGAGGTGCAAAAATGAATAGTAGGTACGGTTATTTGGATCAAAATTAGCGGTCGAAAGAGAAACTCCTGCGGTCGCCGCTAAGCGGTGGAACAAATGCGTATGAATTAGTAGAGTTACCGGCTTGATGGAGCGACCACTATGCCTATTACGTACTGTACATGACTCGCTCCGAATAATACGACAATAATGCGACTAGTTCGAAAGAATGAGCCAGTTGTACGACATGCCGTTAACACTGCTGACGCGTGACATTACTATGTTGCCAGGTCATACGTTTGTGGAATTTGCTTTGCAGTTTACAGTCATATTATTGCTTTTAAGGTCATGTTTTGCTTACTCAGACGACGGCAACAAGAACGATTCACATACATCGTTCTGCGCCATTTATGATGAGAAATGTCGTTCTCCTACTCTTGTAGGTACTCGTAACTATTTAAAAAGTTGCCGCAGTCTAACGTAGTATACTTTGCCTTTCAAATGTTCTTTGCGTCAGACTCTTAGTCAATGTGATTCGGCTTTGCGTATGAGACGATTTACGTCAGCAATTGCATGTTTTCTTCTCATATTTCACGTCGAATTTTGGTAACTTACATGTATACCTTTATTATTGGGTGGATAAAAATAGGTTAATACGTAGATTTGTTATTATGGGCAACCTTAAGCGGGATTGAGACTCGCAAATGCAATAATATTTATTGATGCAATCGTTGTAAAATGTTTCTTATTTTGTATTTCTCTTATATTTATTATTTAATTAGAATAGGCATGTTTCCTATTTCTTTTTTTAATGTCCGTCTTGTAGATTAATGAATTTTATGGGACACGTTTTTTTTCTTTTTTCCTGCAAATAAAAAATGATCAAAATACAGACAACGGAAGTTACGCGTGACGTCACTCCTCGCTACGATTTTTAGCGAGGCGTGGCGTCATAAGCCCCCACTCCGAAACTTTAAAGCGGTGTATCTTTGTATTTTTTTATTGTTTTGATAAAAGAAAAAATACGTGTCTAATATATTTTTATTATCTAACTGACGGACTAAATAGATTTTAACTTTTCATACCCAGGAAACATCCCTATTATTTGAATAAAATATCTACTAGAAATGCGCAAGTCAAAGGGAAGGTCAAAAAGTCCTTGTGGTATGGCGCAATTTAGCAAAGGTTTTTGTACACTATTAAACTGGTATATGCTACATCGAATAATATTGTGATAAATGAAGAGCTGAACTTGAATACGAAATACATAAGTATAAACCCAAAACTGGTGAGGCACGTTTTCCTAATCAGACATTTGACAAGACATCTATCAAGTGTTTGATTTAAGTCAGCCGTTCCCTGAGTAAACAGTAGATACCGAAGTTTAAAAATTAAAGCGTTGAGAAATAACCTTGCCATTGTACATATTGTAACGTTAACAAAGACGTAGCCTATTGAAATACAGGAAATAAACATTATATTGGGTATGCGTCATAAGAGTTTATGTGGGATGAGGTAGATGATCTCATGCTATGGTATAATTGTATACAGAGCTTTCTAGTTTATGAATAGAGAGTATTGACAAGAATGTTCTTTATTTAGAAATTTCATTTATTAAAAGCCAACAATGAATGTGCAGTATACTGATATTAGCAGTAGGTTAGTTCGTGAAACTTGGGCTTTACTCAGTTGTTGGTACGGTAAGCACAAATTAACAATGTTCGTAGTCTGTACATAGTAACGGTCCTGCAGATGAAACTAACCAGGCAAATGGGTTACAGCATAATACCAATTCTTGTAATTGGAACAATGCATGAATGTTACGTAATCTGGTTTCGTAACACGTGCCAAAGTATGAATGGATTTGTAACTATTAAAAGCTTGAATGAGGTACCAAGAGGTTCCTTGTATACAAACATTGTCATCTTGAATAGCACTTAGTGTTTATACTTTGTCCTCAACGGGAAGAGAACGTTTCCGCTTATTGAGATGTTATCATTACACAATCAAACACCCATATCCGTTGTTTTCAGTAACAAAACAATCATGTAACCCCAGAATGATTATTTATAGACAACTGCGAACACGATTTTCATTCATTTTCTCGGCGTAGTGATGACTTCAGAACAGCTGTAAGCTGTTTAAGAGAGACATAACAATACCTACTGCGTTGCGAGTATTTATAGTGATAACTATGAATTTAAAGGCCGAGGTCACGGGCGCAGTTAATCTGACTAATCTCTAAAACCTCTATTTTAATAGTGGCTTAAAGTGCTCGGGGCATTAGGTGGCGTTTCCTTAATAGATTCTGTTTCCCGATAGATAAATTGAGCAACTAAAGTTATTTGACTTCATAAACATATTTTTGATGTAGGAAGTAGTTGTGTTGCTTTGTGTATCATACGGAAAAGAACATAACGATTAATACATTTTTGAAGTTCCTGTTTTTAAAACATGCTTTTATAAATGACATAGTGCAACTTCCAAAATTGTAAACAAAGTTTAAAAACAATGAATAAAATATGTGTTTTATGGAAACGGAAACTTGCTAGTCTTATTTGCCTTTTTGGTGAAACTTAAGCTGGATTAAATAAACGGCTTTCGTTAAATGTCGAGATGGAAAATTTCCCGACAAAATTAATAATTGACAGTGGGATGAAACTCGAAAGGCAATCAACTTTGCTTAAAATACGATTCTCGAATATGACGTTGACTTTCGCTTGATGTTCACCGAAATAAATATACAGAAACATCTTGCTTCTACATTTTTGTCACGTGTTAATTTGATTTTTAATAACTTAGTTAGCTAAAATACTCTGTACATTTCTATGATTATTGTTTTTAAACACATACATAATACGTATGCAATGCAAATGAAGTTTTAAACTTGGCGGAATAAATTATTTAAAATTTTAGTTTTCGTAACAATAGAAATAACTTGAATAATTTGAGTTAGCTACTAAAAATTGTTGCAATTGAATTGTATTCTAAAATACAATAATAGTTAACGAAACAAATTAATTTTGCAAGGATCCTCTTGAATTTACATTTTACTTTAAATTAATTTTTATAGTTCTGAAATCAGAAAATTATACATAACTTTAATAATAACAACTTATGTAGATATCTCAAATAATTATGTGAAGTAATTTTAAACAAGTATTTTCAGACTGATAAAGCTTATGACTACAATTTTGAGCCTTCTAAGCTTACCTAAATAAAATTAAAACAATGACTAATATTTTCATTTAGTTCCCATTTTTTTCCTGTAGGTATTCTCTGCCATATTGTTTAGCCTGCTATTTAAATTATTTTTATATGTATGTATGTATAGTTAAATATACATACATACAAATATATACCTGTATATTTAAATTAAAGGAGGTCATATAACTTTTGTTTCCCTACCAGCATTTTTTTTATATCTTTATACATTGTATTCAAAATATACCGGGTAAGATACTAGGTTCAGCAAAATCTACGATCACCGTTAAATACGAAAAAATACCTCTAGAATATTTAGGTATACCTACCTAAAATGTTAAATTAAATAATTCTGTAGGTATTTAATTAGGAAACACTTCGCAATTTTAATGATAGCCGTGAAGCCATTCGTACGGCATTGTAATTGGAAGTAGGTACCCACTTAAGAAATAAAGAATGTACAAACTGTGCAAAGGTTACCGCGAAGTAGCTTCTGCGAGGTTAGTTTTGTTTATTATTACATACATAGTACGTAGTACATTATACTGTTAGGGTACATAGAAATAAGTATCTAGAAAATTATACCTTAAGTATGTAATATAATAAGTAATATGTGAAAACTATAAAGGAAACTCTTCCAATTATTTCGAATTTGAATAGATTGCATTTACGTTCAAAATTGATCCTACAATTGAGACCGTTCAATTACGTTTTCGCTCTTAGAATTTTTGCAAAAACGTTACTAAAAAAGTATTGTAATTTAAGCTGACATCGGCGTGGTCAATTCCAAGCTGACCTTTACTTAACAGCGATTCTCTTGTGGATAAAAACGGGGCTAACCCGTACGTCTCCTGTCGTATTAATGATAGTTTGTGCGCTGTTCTCTCAATGTCTGATACTCGGTATAACCTTGTTTGAAGTCCTCGAATTAGAAGGACTTGTAGTCCATCTAATTCGAATATAATGAGATCTATTAAGTAGGAATTTAAATGTAATGGGAGAACAAAATGGGAGGAAAATGAAATTCATGAATAGTGTAATATTTTACAGGCTAACTGAACATACAAAAGTAGAGCCGATGATTAGACTCAATAATGTGACGAGAACCCTTTTTTAACGTAGGATTACTACACTCTAGACTCTAGAGAAATGTAAGAACACTTACTGGTAAATCAGAGAACTTCTTTTATCTTTTTATTGGGGAAACCTCAACGCTCTTGCAGTCTACGGTAGGTTTTAGATTGGTTTTAGCGTTAGGTATAGTTACGAGAGTCGTTACGAGAGTCCTGCTTCATGAATGATTTTTATCTTAACTTTTTATTTTCCTTGTTTCAGGTCATGGAGACGAAAAACATGATCTACATAGTGTCTGAGTATGCAAGTAAAGGAGAAATATTTGGTAAGAATTATATTTATTAAACAAATTTAAGTTGATGAACAGTCCTATGATAATAATTATTATTTACACATACTAGTCTACACACTATCGTTATTTTGTGTAATGAGGATAATGGCTTAACTAATTAGTTTGTTTTACATACTTACCTATTTCTTTAATTATTTTGTTTTTAATTTACAGACAGAGTACCTAGTTAGCAAATATTCTATATTTTTTTTATTAACCTTCATAGTTCTAGAATTGTGCATTTGACATTCGTTAATATAATTAATTTTTATGCAGGCGCAACAAAAAAGTATAACGTAGTAAATAACCTCGAAATCGATTAAGGGCGTTCGTTTCGTAAGTTCGTGGCCGCTTTGTCTATGACGTAAGCAGGCTTGGTGTGACGTCACTGGGTAGGGTGTCGCTGACGGTAGGGGTAGTGGGCGGAAGAGGGAAGCAATTTCGCGCACAGCTGACTACGTCCCCCAAAATCCGAACTGCGATCTCCAGGCTCGAGTCCCGGTTCTTTTGCATGAATTTCATTATACGATACTCATTGGAAATTATGATTCATACTGAAAGAGTTTATGTTAAAAGAGTTATTTAGATTTCAAATTAGCTGCTATTTGCTGGAAATTGACATTGTTTAATAATGTATATTTTTAATTGAATTACTTGCCTGGTAACTGCTTAGTACTTGTTATTGTAATGTTGGGGTAATTGATCATTACGAAATACGATATAATCATTACCAAGTTTCAGTGAAATTAAACATTTGGACCAGAAACCACACATAGTTATTCCTATACTAAGTTAATAGGGAGTCTTTTAATGACTTGGTCTTGTATACTGGCTTAAATACCCACTCTATATGAGTATATTGCTAAATCGACAGCCACATTGTACGACTCTACATTACTTTTTCATAACATAATGGCTAGTATTATGTAGTATTTTTTATTATTTTCCTATCCTTTGTTACATACTGTCTTCCTATGATACCATTGTCCGTTGTCTCATTCATAAAATCCTGCTATAAAAGCTTTAATACTTCATCAGTTTATCTTAAACAGTCGAGGGTTAACGCGTTGAGCATTTGGATAACGAATACACGATTTACTACTCATAAATCGTTTGAACCCAAAAACAATTAATATAGTATCTTGAACAAAAATTTTGCTTTGTTTCACCTTTTGTTTTTCACGGGGTGAAAATCGAATGACTTCAACACACGCCGAGGGCTCGACGTAGGGTTATGTCGGACTTGCACTGACTAAAAGCACCCCGGTTGCTTTCTTTCATTTGCCGGACCCGCGGGATCCTGCCACGAAATCATTAATTATTATATAATGAAACAAAACTCATTTTTAAGCGGATTCTATCGCGGTTTATATTGAGATTTTAGTTTCCGACGTTTCGACGCCTTCGCAGGGTCATGGTCACGGGCAGACTGCTGCTGATAGAATCCGTTTAAAAAGCAGTTTTATTTCAATGCATTCGCGTAAACCTCAGAAAGCAATTATTATTTAATTTATAAAAAGTTTTCTATCCTATGTCGGTCTGCATCCAAGACGTATCTAGTATAAGCATCCTAGAGTAATACTCGTATCAACACAGTCAAAAGTTATTAAAAAATGCAAAGCAACGAAAATATTCACGTTGTTTAACTTCAACACCTGCGTCAGGTGGGTCATGTCGAAACAGATGAATATACAACAGTTTGATATGGCATAACAGCTGTGTCACCTGTCTGTCTGATCCCTAAGGGACCAAGCTTTTTTTGAACAATTTGTTACATCGATATCTAACTTACAAGTCTTTTTTTATAATCTGATAATAATTGGGATTATGGTTATAATAAGCACTAAAAAGGGAGTATTAAAAAGACCTTGTTTTTTTTATTTCCAAATGGTTTATAAAACGCTTTTAATATGTATATTTTGGTCTGTTATGCGAATAAAAAAAGTAGAGACATATCAAAAGTATATTTTAATGTAGGTACCTACTCTGTAAAATAAGTTTTTTGTGCATGTAATATGTAATGCAAATTATTTGGTCATTTTAAAACTTCAAGTAAGTAAGTACAAAAAATCCTACTCTACATTTTTTCTTATAAGCAATTGCTATACAAAAAAAAATAATGTTAAGAGTAATACTCTTAAAATATCTTGATAGTACCCTATTTGTAACATTACAGCAATTTATTATGCCATATATTTTTATGTAATGTGGTTGTAGCTCCAACTAAAACACTTACTGCCCAGGGATTCAGTTTTCGAGGTCCACAGATGTTCTTGTACTGTCCGGACCGTTTGAGTGGGTGATAAACTCTGACCCACTTTAATAATAAAGTCAACCGGGTTCCCTGTAGTCTCGACAGCCCGACCGGTAGGATCGACAAAAACTCACGTTATTGTGTCAAAGAAATACCTACTATCTTTATCGTTATTACGTAAATATTTCGTACGTAGGCCTGTTATTGCTTTAAAAATATATTCGTATGGAAAGTTATCATTAAACTAATATTAATAATCTATATTTTACCAATCACGATTTCTTTTTCAGGAGTTTTATAGAAAGGATAAATAGAGGGATTCAAAATTGTTCTTAAAAAAAAGACTGCCTAGTTAGCTAAGTTGCCTACAACTTAACTAACTAGTCAGAACATTAAAAACGAATAAAAGTAAATTGGTTACAAATGTAAAGACAGTATTTTACTCTTAGAAATTGTATATCAACTTTTTTGCATTTAACTTCTTCGGAAGAAGAATGAAGAGTAGGTAGTAGAGTAATAATGTAGAGGTCACTCAACATTGTATCTACAAAAACATGCATAAAAACACAAATAAGTGCGTATTAAAATAACTACGTAGTATTCAATATGTCTCAGATAAGCAATCATAAATTATTGTTTTCTTTATTATTTATATTGATATAACATTTAAAATAGGTACCTACATAATGTAGCAATCGGTACGATCAATTTGTGACGTAAATGGCGACTAATAAGCGACAACAAAAGAATATGCGAAGGCATTTACATCTCCGTAAAGTTCTTTATTAACGTTGCCATGTAGGTAATATTCGTCTCCAAATGCATCATCATTGTACTGGGAAATTCATCCTCTAACTAAATAAGTACATAAGATCATCCACGACATATGACAAATCGTCATCAAACAATTCCTCGGATGTTATACTTATCGTTAAGATAAATATGTGGTATTTTGTATCACACATCGTATCTAAGTACATTATTAGATACATAAATCATCGTGTGTGTGTGGTCTACTAGTAAAGAACAGTTTTAACTATAGTATTGAGGCTGTACACGCTCGCCGAGAGCCCCTCCTCCAGAGTATCGCTTCCCTCTTTTTTTTAAGATTACTTTCGGATTTTTTTATCGTTATATAGAATAATTAAAAGTCCCTTTGCTCATTAAATTGATTTTCTTAAAGCTCTTACAAGTTGTAGAGACTGAGATATGGATATTGGTTACGATTATATGTACACTTAAAAAAAACTGGTGCTCCGATACTAAAAGATTGGATAAAACACAACATTCAATTCAATACAACCAATAAAAAAAATCGTTATTGTATGTCTATTGTATCGCAATTCCTTCTTTAGTAAAACAAGAGTTTAGCTTGTTTCCCCAAATAAGTTGGAATCGGTAACCTGTATAATTAGATTTCCTCGAAGCGTTAACTACCTAATATTAGTAACCCAATTAACATGAAATATCGATACTTCCATGTTTAGATATAGAACATTTATGGGGATAACTCTTACTTACTTAACTTAAATTTTTCCTTTTTTCATCGTCTCGTAGTACATTACTACTAGTAGTAGACGTGGTGGCCGCTTTGTTAAGCTACCCAAAGACATGGCTTGACAACGAAATATTAATGAGAAACAGTCGGAATGGATTATTTCCATGCTTTGAAGTACAGAAATGCATTATAAATGCCACTAACTGGTTACCGGTCACTGGCCTGCCGATCGATTCTTGGTTGTTTCTTGACCTATCGTTATTGCCGTGAGCGTCTCTTGTTTTCTGCGTTTTACATTGTTTTAATTATTTTCTTCTTTTCAGATTACATCGCGAGGTACGGTCGCATGGCTGAGCAAGCAGCTCGCCGTAAGTTCTGGCAGATCCTTTCCGCCGTGGAATACTGTCATGAAAGGCGTATTGTTCACAGAGATCTCAAGGTACGTGAAGGACACATTTCTCTCTCGCGTCCTCGTTCTGAATAGTGGGAATAGTGCCCCGTATATGGGTTTCCGTTTTCCTGAGCTAAATTAACTAGGTTACAATCGCTACATAATGCACTTGAATAATTTACAAAATGTAGAGTCATCTAAGCAGCTTGAATCTCTGTTCAGCGTTAGACATGCCTGTCTAAGAAAATATCAGTATAGAGTATACTCAGATCAGTAATATATTTTTAGAAAATCCTTCATAATATGTAGGTACTTTATTTATTTATAAACATTTACCTAACGTATCCATATTTATCCATAATGCTAATATAAGCACAAGGGGAGCGATCGCTCAAATGTAAAACATACCGTAAATAGGTAGGTGTAACTTTCATTAACATCTATAAATTACGCAGAGTAGGTAATTTATTACGGGGCAAGTTAAGTGCGAAGCCTTGAAACACTAACCCATTTAGATACACCCAGTATTTATGTTGTAGAGTGGCAGGGAATAGGTTAATAAAAAATATAATTACATGTAACTTAAGCCGCGCTGGGACAAGCATAATTTTAATTATGTAAGGGACTTAAGCCTTAAGATTCCCAGCGCTGTACTTTAGACAGGTAAAGCACAACTTGAGAATTAAATTCCCCAGGTCCAAAGGTTACATTTATCCAGTAGATAGAACATGAAAGTAGATAAACAATGAGCTTAACTGAAATAACAGTTTAAAAGCAGGTAAATCTATTTCAAACTAAGGTTAGTCGAACATTTTGTGAACATACGCTTTTAGTGGAATTTAGAGCATTTCAGTGTCCTGTCAACCATCACTTTACAGTCACAAATATATTTTAATTTATGTAAATCCTCGACAACAGTGTATTGACATTCTGTTAGGATTCGTGCCTGATTATTCTTTTCTCTCGTTGAGCTCTTTATTCTTTTGTTTCGTATTCGATTTCCTGTGATATTTCCGATAAAATGAATGTGCCCTTCGTCGAATGGCGACACGTGGTTCGGGTTTGTTACACACGTTAAAGAGTTTTTAAAGTAGGGCAATGTTAAAAGCTTCTATGTTAATTTACCTCTTTGTCGTGGTTGTATAAAATTAATTTCAAGTTAAGAAGAGAGTTGTTTAAATGTGCTTTTGAACTTTAGCGAGTAAACTGTGTACGTTATAAAAGAGTTTAAAACTGCTGACATTAATGCTTCCTGTATTTTAAATGGGATTCGAACCTTGATTTGGCTTACCCAAATTGAAAAACCGATACGAAGTCAGATTATTGTGGGGATTCTGAAGTGTAACAGAAATTGATTAAATTCATAGGATTAATATTTGATTTCATTTAATTTTCTTATGTAAATCCGCTATAAAGCTAAACTGTATTATTAGCACTTTGATATGGCTTCGCTATTTGCGGCTCAAGAATAGCGTGGAGTTACGCGACTACCGTCTAAGTTATTTCATCTTCTATTAATAAGGACTTATAAAATAATTTTATAGGCCACCGAGGTACCTAGAAGATGGCAGTTAGAACAAAGTTTTAACGATAACAGCGACCTAGAATTTCGCGGCTCATGTACTAAACCTACTAAAAAGCTTTTTCTTCCAGGCGGAAAACTTACTACTGGACGCGAATATGAATATCAAGATCGCGGACTTCGGGTTCAGCAACTATTATGCCACTGGAGAACTCCTCGCGACGTGGTGTGGGTCCCCACCCTACGCTGCCCCTGAAGTCTTCGAAGGCAAGAGATACACGGGCCCAGAAATAGACATATGGGTATGTAATATCGATTGACAAAATGATTGATACTCTTCAAATCTATTTTAATAGGCTCATTTGTTTTTCATAGCTCAGACGTAATTCAGTATCTGCTTTCGTCACTACCAACGCATTTCAAAATCTAGAATTATATATTTCGCGCTTTAGAGCGTCATCATACATGTAATCCCATTTTATTATTTACGACAGGAATTATAATAAAAATAAACTGGAATATCTTCATAAATATTAATAAATTATTTTTCAAGTTAAGTAGTTGGTTCTGTGTTATTTACATCAAGTCTGTATAAAAATATCTTGCTTTTTTCACGAAGATATGTTTGGTAGAAGTCAGAGGGGTGGTACACCATTTGAAATATTTATATGCAAGCTCGCAGCGAGTTTCGTTGCTAATGATAATGTAATTTTCAGAGTCTCGGCGTGGTGTTATATGTCCTCGTATGCGGGGCTCTGCCATTCGACGGCTCCACTCTTCAGTCATTACGGGACCGAGTACTCTCCGGGAGATTTAGGATACCGTATTTTATGAGCGAAGGTAAGCGTTTACAGCCTTATTAAGTCTCAATTTCAACTTATCAAAATATACCATATCTTTTATTATGTTGTTATGGAATACGTACTTTGTATTTCATTTGTTTAGATTTAAACGTTAGAAGCCGATTCTTGTTACTTATTCTCAGCACATGAGAATTGGAAAATTTATAATATTACACACACAGGCATCGCATTGTCATGTTAAGTAGTAGATATGAAATACATAACAAAGATTAAATTGCGAAGATGAAACATTATATACCCACTTGTAAGAATGAAGAGAATGAAACTGAAAATATGTGTTGTTATAAATTATAATTTTACATAACTCGAATATCTCGTTATTAATAACATGACAAAGACCAGTCGAAATGACTAAGCAAAAGATTAAGTTACAAATCAAAACTAAATTCAGAAGTTCTAATTAAACAATAATAAAGCTGCTCAATTTCTCAAAGCTATTTAGGCACTCGACGTGGCTTCTAAGAACCTTCTTAATTAAAAAGATAATTGGTGAAGTTACTCGAAACGTGTCAGTCAGTCTGAGTCCTACTTAATCTCTCGGTAACACTTACAAACTTGCCCATACAGAAAACGGTTTTCTTTTCAAAGTCTTCGCGAGGAAAGTGACATTGTTAGTTGCATGTATACCTTTTTGAGCCAATGAGTTTTCGCCTACAGCGCCCTTTAATAGTAAAGCGAAATTGCTAGTCTGAGAAGGTATTCTAAATGGGTGCCTACGTGATTTGAAATTAAATTTGGACGAAATTTTCGCACGGAAAAGCATTTAGATAAAATCATCATGATTAGCAGGTACAGCTCTAAGTTGTGCGTCATTCAGTTTTCTAGCGTCAACAGTAATTTAGTTTACAGTTTGAGTACGATAATCGGACAATACTGTGGCTCTGACGTACTATTTCTAACCTTGAACAATGTTTAGTAAAAAACGATGTTAGGGTTCACTGGCTAATCATAGAGCAATTGTAACTTACCTAACGCACGATTCAGAAACATGACCATGACAGATCGAGTTAAAATAAATAAAACGTAGGTTATAAAAATAGTAAGTGATAAAGAAAATAGAATCGAACAATTAAAATAAGGAAGAAAATAAAAAAGAACTTGAAAACTTTTTTCCTTATATAACTTTTCAAAAGAATTACCTTCAAACGGATTACGTTAACCACCTCAATATTTATAAATAACACAATTCAAACTTATTTCTATAAAACGGACTTGCAAACCGAAAATAGTACTGCTGTAGTTTAGTTTATCATTTTCCCTAAAGCCCCGATGCGACAGGAACGGGTTGCATCTTACAGTTGAGAATATAATATGAGAATAGTGTGATGCATTGTTATGCATTCTTTTATGCGGAATAATTTCTAATTAGTCACATTAAATTAATCATTACTCTAGGCTGGAAACGATTGTGAACGTGGAAGATAAAAAATAATGAAATCGATAAGCGGACGGCCGCTTGCGTCATCCGCACGTTCAATCATGCATCCCGTGGACCGACCGCGAATACGTACCAATAAATTATGAACGCTTCTACACGTATTCTTGTCGAAATAACTTGAATTGGTCCAGCTTATCTTTATTTACAGATTTGCTGAAGCAATATTAGTGCCAACCCAGTTTCGCAACAATCCATATCAAAATCTTTGTAACTATGAAAAGTAACTTTTGCTTGATGTTCGAATCGTTGCTTTTATGACCCGGCTTTGTTTATAATTCCGATTTTCAGCATAAAATTCAATACTAATTGCCTCAAATAAATCTTCGTTATAAGCAATTTAATTCAGATTCGATTACCGACGTTCGTTAGATTTCTATTATGTTAACAGAATCAACCGTATGAATTATACTGATAAGAAACTTAAAACAACTTCTGAAGGCGAATCACGTATTTATTGATTTATAATCATTGAAAGGTTTTCGATTTTCAGAAATGGTTTCAATATTTGAAGCAACAGAAAATGTTTAAAATTCAGGCCGAGAAAGTACCTTGCATAATAAATACTATTTATTATATAAATACTACGAATTATACCTAATCATGGTATAATTCTATGATAGGTAGGTAAATAAATAAAAAATCTTTTTATTATCTGTAAAAGTTAGATATTATTTATCCATATCGATACAAATACCCTTGTCATGTACCTAATCGTCTTATCACATTAAGACTAGGTCATTTGTTACGTATTCAGGTATATATTTTTAACTGTTGCTAATGATAAACTAACAAAGGATGATAAATAAGTTTGACGTAAATAAGATAAGATAATTGGATTAAAAACTTGAGTAGTATAATAAGCTGTTTCAAAGTTTTAAGTCGATAGCAATTGTTTTACGGTACTTGCCTTAAAGTCCTTATAGTTATCAAATGTTTTGTAACCTCGGATTGTCTAGATGGCGAATCAAAGTCACCCCTGATAACGTGCTTACTCTAAAAGGGCAACGTCTCTTGCTCGTTCATTTTTGTTAACTCAATAAGCACCTTGACGCTATGACGGTTGCGATCCAGAAATAATGGCTGCTCTGACGTTAGCTATAGTACGTCGATACATTTCTCACTGAGGGTTTGACGCAAGATATGTTAATGACTTTGTATATACTCACTCCTTATATAAATCAGATGTTAATATTCTTTCATAGTTTACTTCATCTAATTTTGTATGGTATAAAAATAAGGACGAGTTTGCCAATAATAAATATGTTTTTATTGGCGTCAGTTATTGCGAATGTTATTTAGGCTTTTAGAGTGAAGGACTTATTTATATTAGTACCTTTTTTATATTAGTCCTAAATAGCCTCTCTATAAATTGTAGTGCAAATATACATACACAATTATACATTCCCCTAATAAATGTGCTCCGCTTCGCCGGTTAGATACTGTTATTTTATTAAAGTGATCACCGTCCTTTACGGATTCCTGTTCAGGTAATTCTAGCTAGAGGATATTACGTGACCTGGGTACGATTGTTAATAGAAACGTTAGGCCGTCTGAGGCGGAGGGCAAATGCAGAAATATGTAGGTTGAATTAAATCTATTGTTTATAACTGTTGCGTTCGAAACATTATTTAGATTTCCTCTACCTTTTATAGAATATAAGAATTCTAGATTCTTATTATAGAAATGCAAAAAGATAAAACAATAAATGTGTTTTACATTAGAAAAGTAAAATAATAAAATAATTGGTCATCGTTGCGTAAGTTTTTAGTCATCCATAAATTTTTAATCAGTTCGCTACACAGAGTTCTTTCAGTGGCCGAGTGCTGTTTGAAACGTCCTCTAGACCGCAGTATTCAGTCGGCTGTGTCCCTTATTACGGGCGTTTTATGCCCTTCGCCCACGAAGCACCTTGTCTGCGTCCTCATCATGAGCAGTGCTTGTAACTTTGCCGCCGGGGACGAACGTGCCAGTTGCAACAAATTAAAAAAAGACCTACCCATTCGCTCGCTATAACGCTAACGAACGGATTGTTTCCTTTTTTAAACACGAAGATTGAGGTCGTGTGGAGGATGTTCATCCTTTGCTAGAATACATGCCTAATTTTCAACTTGTAATATATACCTATATCTATATTTTTTATATATAAATGCTTCACACATTTAATGACAATACTTTGAAAAGTTTTCATCCAAAAAAAGTGAACGTTATTTGGGTAACGAGCAAGGCTATTGTATGAATTATTCAGACTCGTAATAGGAAGTTCGTTTCGAGGAAAATTTGGTCTTGTCTTCGAAACTTTACGAGTTTCGATAATTTGAGGAAACTCTTTCTGAATTAAGTAGAAAACTGCAAGTTGGATCAACTCAATTCTAAACTTATTTATTTGAATGCTTTGATGGAATGTTTATGGATTTATCTTATACCTAAACGTTTTTGAAGATAGAACTTTCGCAGCATATTCCAACCTAAAGTCACATTTTCCGAAATTTGAAACGCACGTGAACACGTGAGCTCGTTGGAAATTGAACACGAAAACGAACGGTTCATGAATTTACGATGTTTCAAATTGATCTCAACTTGTTCTCTAACGCAACATAAGTTTGGATGCCGTGTAAACTCTACGTCAGTCAATCCACCTAAATACATTATTAAAAGTGGTTTCTGTATTACGATAAAGTAATAAAAGACATTTAATATCACATTCCGGATATCGCAAGCGCATTTGGCTAGCGTTTCACACGCAACTAACTGGCAGTAAGCAGTAATGTCTCACTTTTTATAAAAAGGCATTGCGTGTTGGCATTAACGCCTCTAACTACATATATAAGTATATGTGAGGTGCGTATTATTTACTTTTTTCCTACATGCTCATACACGTTGACGATTTCCTTTCCGTTGCGAAATTAATTGCTAACTTCGCATGTTTGTAATGTTTCATATTAACCTACTGTATCCATTGTATTGTGCACACTAAGATGGCAAGTGAAGATTAAAAAAAATAATTGCCAAACTTTATGTTCGATGATTATTGTGAATAATGGCTTGGAGTCAACCTCGAATTTCATTCAGCACTAGGTCAGCTTATATATGAAAAAATAAGTAACGCATTTTTTATTATTATTATGTTGGAGTATTTAATAATTCCAAAAACTGGTATCTGAAATCGCCAACCCGCGAAGAGCAAGCGTGGTGATCAATACTCGTTTCTTCTCTATATGAGAAGAGGCCTGTGTCCAGCAGTGTTACATTTATATGCTGGTATTATTATTAATAAATTATTTAATAATTAGGTTTTTAATCGCGAAAAAAAAAATCGTGTTTTAAAATAAAAACAGTACCTATTTCATTGTTTTTATCTACCATTAAAATACATACTTAATCAAAAAGATTTCATTTTAAACGTGTTTAAATTCATATAATTTATAGATGGTGATCATTTTAAGTTGTTAATTTAAATATATACTTAATTCGTATACACGCAAAAGGTATAACAAGGCATGTTGAACTTAAAAGGGCATATAAAAAAACAAAATCTTTCCTTGGCAGTCGGGTAAAAACGAAGCGTTACTGAAATAGGCGGCTTAAATTAAACGCCTTTCTGTCACCGTGTCACGTCGTCGTAATTAAGGACATTTTAAATAAAAAATGAATTTTCATTTAGAGGTGATCATGCTCGCCCTGACGTCATAAGCGCGAGTCATCGAAATATCAACGTCTCGTAAAAAAATTACGAGAAAATGGAACACTGTTTTTAAAATATGTAGATTAAACGTCGAAATGGCAATAATCATTTGTTATTTAACAGCAAACATTATTGTAGAGACAGCTGATACGATTGCGTGTATTTCATTAATAATGGCAGGTTGACTTTATCATTGTTGTATGATGAACAATGAACACATGTAGGTACCTATGTCATAATGTGTAGGTACCTATATCTATTAAATGTTTGAAAACTCCGTTCCGGATTAAATATACCTGTTCTGTGCTTGGATTATCTAACAAAGTATAGATTTACCCTATCATGTAAGCATTTTCCTTTACCAAACGACTTATAAGCCGCAATGTATCATCAAAAGAAATAACTTGCCTATCAATAGAACAAAAATATCCTTCATACTTAGGCAAGTCAAAATATAACACAATATACATATACGAGATAGAGTAACAGCGTCTGAAATACTGTAATTGTTTGGCGCATAGATGTCTGAAAGCTGAAGCGCTCATTGAATGTTATTGTAGTGAGCAACATCGTTGGATGTACGTCAACTGGCTTATGGTTATGTTTACATATTATACTTTATGGCTTGTAAAATAATTGGCGGCATTAGCGGCAGGCCAATGCCAGCGACGCGGCGGGTCGCGGTGACGCGGTGACGATCATCGTAACCCGCACAAGTTCATGGAGCGGCAGCGTGCCCGCGGCCGGCTGCCGGCGCCCACCCGACTTTCCACAGTTTCATTAAATAACACATTTTTCACCCGATTGCGTCAATGGTCAAGCCAAGCACGCGATATTTGCGTCCGAGCGATATTAATAGAATCGCCTGGCAAAAAGTCGACCACTCATCGACTTTATTTTAGAAAGCAGTGAAGGAAGGTAAATAAAATAGTATCTTCAAAATTACTCTTAGCGTGGTGTGTTTTGTTAATGCGAATTTGGAAGAGCGCATGCTATTTCGAGCCCCGAAGTGCGGTTAAACGAATATTTATAATCGTATTCGTCACTCGAATCGAATCTATGTTTTGTTAATGCTAAGTAAAGAAGGAGTACTGCGAATGATATATTTACTTAAGATTATTTTCGGTATCGGATTTATTTATTTTCCGACGAACGTCATTCTCTTTCGGCATGTGAAAGCAATTATTTATATTTTCGGTAAAATGACGCATGACCTGAATGTTTTGGAAAGGACGACAATTTCTAAATACGTATGTCTAATATTTATTATTGGCGACCTCCGACAAAACCAAAAAAATAACTTTTATAAACTTGTTTTAAACATACCTACGATATACTCATCAATGATGTATAAACTACCTAACCCACTACATATCGTAGACTATTGTCTATTCTTCTTGAAGAAGTAGGTATGTTTAATGATTACGACCATGAAAATATGATTCATCGAACGGTTTACGTATAGGTTGGTAAGAATCCATCAGACTGTTGTTTGTAGCGAAAAACACTCAAAATATGATGAAATCACTCTTGAAACTATTCCAGACGTCATTGTATATATTACTGATACTAGATTACTTCAAGTCAGATAATACTTCTTGATATTGGAATTAGCAAAATTCACAGTTATTTTGAGAACTTTCTTTCATCAAACGGTAACCTAGTTTCATTTCAATATAGTCCTATATTTTTCTTAATCTAATTTAATCTTGACTCAGTGTCAATAAAGCGGACAATTAGAACAATCTAATAATAATATTTTATGGATTAAAGAGGATCATAATTAAATCTTTGTTAATGAATATAAGAAATGCCTTTGAGTAAAATCTTCAGTTAATTACTAAAGTCAAGATAGGCCGTTATTCAATTAGCCAATTTTCACGGCTTCGTTTATACCTAAATGAATTGTTAAACAAGGAGGATATTAGAATAGAATGACGTGTACTTAACAGAATTTGGACGTAGGATAGGACTTGGGTTCGAGGCCAGATGATACAAAGAGCGCAGCATACTCAAACGGAAAATGACGTCGGGACGCGTAATGCGTTTATACTTTGAATTTTGTTTGTGCTGACAGACCTAGAACTATTATGAAGTCGTTTCCTTGTGAAAAGGAAAGGTTCTGCTGTTTTTCGATGTTCATCCTATCAGCACAGTTTCTAAACATTATCGCAATGTTAACCCTAAATTGGGCGTCTTCTACAATGCCAAAAAAATCATGTGAACTTATTTATGAACCGTTATAATTTTATATTCAACTCTAGTTACTACTCCAACAAAACATCGTGATATTTCTAGCATAATCTGTCATTATCTACTCCAAATATTACGCAGTTAAATTCCTGTATATTCAATGATTTGTTTGTCCTTCACAAACCTCATGTAATTCAAATGTTATCTCTCAAAATTTTCCTACAATGCCTCAATGTTCGTAAAGATTGCCAATTATTGGTAGGAATATCTCGTAAGTATCTAGTGGTTTTATAATAATAAGACATAATAAATCAAAATAACGAGCTTGAAGAGTTTTATAAAAGAGCATAGCGACTTATAACAATATACATAATTAAGCAATTTTACAAAAACATCCTACCTATTCATTTCTATCTTAACTGAATGACGTAAACCTACAAAAAGCGTAGCAATTGTATATAAGCCGGCAAAGTCATCGTTATACAGGCTTACTATGATCCTTCGGTTGATGTCATTAGGTATTCTGTGTCTGGGTGTAATTTATCTATAATATGTATGTATTTAGAAATATATAAGTATGTTTATCAGTTGTCTGGTTGCCATAGCACAGGCTCTGCCTAGTTTGGGATCAGATGACCGTGTGTGAGATGTCTCAAGATATTATTCTTAACATTTTATACCTACATGAACTTAAGAAAAAAGTTTATAGTAATAACGTAACTACTCTACTATTCTCCTTGAGGGCGATTAGAGACCTAATAAAGCATCGTACTCTATCTTTGTATATATATCGTACTTTATTGTATACTTATACCGTCTGACACGTATCCATGAAGATCACAAGTTGGTAAAAGGATAGAACCTAGAACATAACATTGTTATCTCTCGTCTCCTGGCACGTTGAAAATTACCTTAGTGGCTGATAGCACGGTGCTAATAAGCACAGACTACATAAGTGTAAGGTTCATACATTTTGCAACGGATGTGACCGTCATTTGGCGCAACGACCGTATTCGTTCGGGCTCGGGTACTGGGGGTATGACGTCACACACGTTACCAAGGCACTCGGCCTGTGACCTTTCGGTGTTTTCCGAGCACCTTGCCATGCTTAATACATTGTTTGTGACGTCAGTCGAGAGGATTAACTGGAGACTATGATTATTCGTAGTTGTACGGTACTACGGTACCTAAATATGTTATTTACAGACAAATGTCAGATATATGTAATTGAGGTACAAAGTTAAGTTTTATTGAATGCTTTGCTTTTGATGTACCTATGCCTGTAGGCTCGAACTTAGCATTGTTATATCGAGTAAGTATGTTCTGTATTATGATATTTAAAGAGAACAATAATATACGCGACATAATAGCATATGCTTAGTGAAGTTTATGTAAGTAAATGTATAATATTGTTAGAACACATAAAATTAATAATGTATAAAAACATACACGCGTTATAGAAGGCGAGAGTTCGTAAACATAACTTAATACCTGTTTATGTATTCAAAATCGTGTTAATCGTAGGTATTTTGTTATAATCACGTGACCCATTACGTCTCACCGTATTCTGATTGGGTGCTATTCAGGTTAATGACCGTTGCAGATAAAAACTTGAACTCTAGAGTACATACCTACGTAATTGAAAGACGGCCAAATATTGTGAGCACTTTGTTACTTCTTAACGTCAAATTAGCAAGTTATATTGCGGTATCGTTAGATGACATGTATCTGTATGCCATTTGAATTATGTATGTTTGTACCGCGCGTCAATTGTTAGATGAGAATCCTCTCGCAATAATGGATGTTAGACGTAACATAAAACAATGACTACATTTGCGATAACGTCAAAGGTTAATACATGCATTATCTTTTAACGTCAATTGATTGTAAATAATCACACCACTGACGGCTGTTACTAGTCGCATTAGATCATATTATAAGCGTGTGCCAAAACATGTTGCCGGTATGTGGAATTTAGTTATTTGGTTTTCATGTCAAGAAACTGACTGATTAGCTTAGGTCCAATATGTTTTATTCCATAGCTTCGTGTCTACCTGACTACCTGACCATTATATATCTATTTGTATACTTGATTATGGATGTCCTTGATATGTCTTTGAAAGTCAAGCCGGACAAATTTGTCTATTTTAGTCTTCTTGTTGTTTTTCATTAGATTTAAAATACAATTTTCTTTCCAGATTGCGAGTCCCTGATCCGCAAGATGCTTGTTTTGGAGCCAATGAAGAGGTACACAATAGAACAGATTAAGAAGCATAGATGGATGGCCGCGGAGCCCTACGCCGTGCCCACAGTAACAGCTGACCCGGCCCGAAGCCCTGCACATGCGCCTACGCACACTGAACCAAACGAACAAGTACTGAGGCTCATGCAGAGCTTAGGAATAGATCCTATTAAAACTAAAGAGGTAATGATTAATGAGTTTTCCTTATCATACAGCCCATAATTAAGACTTAGAACATCGCTTTGTTATAAATATTGGCAGCCTATAAAAACAGCAGATAAAGAAATATAATTGGTTATTATGACGTACCTACCCAATAGAGGTCAGGAAATAAGGCAAACTTATAATATAACCAATTAACTATTGTTTATGACTTTATGTTAAGTGGTGATTTATTGGATGATATTCCTTATTCTTTTATTATTTCACATCGCTAATTTAATGTTAAACATTGGAAAATCCGACTTTTGGAGATTTTAACATTTATTGATCATATAGGTTATCATGATATTATGTCCTTCAAACGTCTTGATATTAATTCTTTTCCTGTTACTATTTCCAGAGCCTCAGGTCAAACAGCTACGACCACCACGCGGCAATATACCTCCTGCTTTTGGAAAGGCTAAGGGCGCGGGCAGCGAGCGGCGCCTCTGTTTCCAACGTAGAGGCTCGCTCCCGGCCTTCCCGGCGACCATCCTCCGTGGCCGACCAGGCTCTAGCCAAAGAGGCTCATGATGCAAGACGAGAACATCACAACAGGTAAGCAGCAGTTTATACTACAAAAAATGCCCCTCTTTTATCAGGACAATGAATTGATTGTATTTAATGTTATGTATCGTTATTACAGATTACTTCATGCTGGCGATCCTCAATCGAGGGAGTACAATAGAGCCACACCGACAATATCTACTGCACCGGCGGACTCCTCGTCTGCCGAAACGCAGCGACTATTGTCCCTTGCGGCCGTCAATATGACCGAACAACGACTGCTCCAGCGAAACTCCGACCCATCGGATACGCACCGGAGCTTTCTCGTTGGCAACCTTGACGCTCACTCCAGAAGTCATGAATCAGAATCCACTAGGCTACTCTCCATGAGAAACATTGATGTAACTCAGTCAAACCAAAGGTTAGGTGCTAAAATAAATGATCCCTCTGTGCCAACTCACAGACTGCTTACCTCGACGTATGAACAGCAACAAAACATATTGAAACAATCGAGCGAAGATTGCCGACGGCTGCTGCAGCAGTCGACAACTGTGGGACCTGACAATAGCAAAGGTACCATTGATGGTACTAGACTGTTAACTTCCTCAAGCTTCGATTCAAAATGTGCTATTGATGGGGGAAGAAGTTCTTCGGCTACTGATCATAACGCTATTGCAAATTTCCTCCAAAATTCTGCATCAGCGACAAATTTCAGCGTTGATACCATGAAGTTGCCTAATTCAACGACATTCACCATGTGTTCTGAAGCAGCTAAACTTATGAATACTCTACAACAGTCACCATTGCCTTTAAAGGGGACTGTAAACTTGAGTACAAGCCCAATTCCGTCACAGCTTGGAGAATCTAAATTAACCAGTGTTTTAGAACAGCCGAAGCCACTAGAATCGACTAGGCTAGTATCCCAAGCCCAACAGCAGGATCTCAGTAGACTCCAAACTAGTACGCCACCATTTAAAGACTACATGAATCATCATCTTCCTGCCTATTCATATTTACAAAATTCCGTCTTACCTCCAATTTCGAGTACAGCCGATGCAAATTTTTCTATGACTGCTACAGCTACCGGAGATTTATTTCCGAGTACTCTATATAGACCAGACAGTAAATTCTCTTTGAATAGATATACGACGAATCAAACGTTTCCCCAAAATATTCAAGCTAACAGCAATACACCTGAAGCCACAAAATTTCAACAACAGTATTCGTCGTCAACAGACGAAGGTTGCGAGACAGATATGGAGGACGTAGCAAATGCATCAAGTGGAGTTCAAAACCGGTTAAGCTCGTACGCCAGTTCCAGTTCTAGCAGTGGCGTTGTGACGTTTTTTAATAACAAAAGTCTCAGCCAAAACCTAAGTTGCGATTCTTCACAAAGTAATTTCTCTACTTTTGAAAGTCTGGACTACCAATTATCAGATTGTTCCAGTGAGTTAGCTAGTAGCCTCCCTAGTTGCACATCTAATGAAGAAAAGTTGGCTTACGAGAACAATTCGCTCGTAAATACCAGCCCAATGCATCCCTGCGTTTACATATCGTCGTACAACAATAAAACTCCGGGCGTGGGATTTATCGCGAGGCACAATCCATTAAACTATCAATCGGTCAATAAGAATTGTACTCGAGCAATCACGCGGAGTCCGGTTGACTTTAGGGAAGGTCGTCGAGCGAGCGATGGCCTCGTGGCTCAACAAGCTGCACAGTCCAATGAATCACAAAAGAATAGCCTGGCATTCAACAGCCAACGATTGAATGAAAACTGTAAGGCAAAAGGTGTCTTGGAACTTCATCTAGTGCAAAAAGAAGCTCAGAAGTTAAAAACTCAATATCAATCGACGATACCAGCGGAGGAAATGACACAGAGACAAATACAACATAATCAGTTCGCGGCTACATTCACTCCGCATTACTTAGACACTAAAAATCCAACTCCAAAACGTATTAGTCTTCCGGAATCATATAATTATTCGAGTACTTCGCCGCCCATGCCCGCAAGTCCTAAGATGGTAGCTCAACTACAAGACCAGTCAGAACTGCAGCACAGCGGCTCACAGGTCAGCAAGCCTCCCTTACAACAGCAGCTCATGCAACACCGACTGTTTCAACAGAAGCGACAGTTGTTGCAAAAACAGATGACTCCACCCAACATCCCAGCCCACGATATGGGCATTCACACCCTGCAAGTTGGGCTTAGCAGGCGACAAATGCTGCGGCAGCAAAGCTACAAAATTGCCCAGCAACAACAAATTTTGCCACCCTTGCCACTAACAGAGACCGAGAACCGAGACCTGCTTGCTTTCCAAGCAATAGTAGAAGGCCCGAACAGGAATCCAAAACACAAGACGGATGAGACCCAAGAGGAAGCAAAATTCGCATATCAAGGTTCAATGGAGATTAGTATAATGAATAAAGAAAGATTGGGCAATGAGAATTGGTCGAACTTGCCATCGAGCTTGCAGAGCGCTTGCCAGATATCGGAGCTGGCTGGGAGGCGAGAGCCGAGAGAGTTGCGCGAGGGCGAGGGCGAGGCGAGCGTGCACCCGGCCGTGGACGCGCCGCTGTGGCCCGGACAGTGGAACGCTGCTCTATTCCAGCCTCAGCCTTGCTTCCAGGTATTCCAACAGATCAATTAAGTAGAACACCACGTAAAGCGTAGACTCGTAGATTTTGTAGTGTGAATCGTATAAAGCGTGGTAGCCGATCGCTATGTTCAAAGTCTTCGGTTTCCACGTAAGTTATACATTAGATGAAAGAATGGTCTCATTAAGGTATATTCGTGAAAGTCGTAGGTATACTGTGCGTAACATGTGCACAGTCCGTAGACAATTGCAATTTCACATTATATTACGTATATTTAGAGTGCATGACAATAACTAGAGCTTAAAATGATATGTTACACAATAAATCAGTGGTTTACTGCAATATAATCCAAACTGCCGCTAAGTAGTACCTTAAATTTAAACACCAATATAATAGTAATATATTCTTAGCGATAATGCATTGTATCGTATATAGAGAAGATGCACTCAATATTTAAAATACCAAATCACTTAATCAAAATATACAAGACCTTTTTACAAAGTATTCATTCCTGTTGTTCATTAAATATTTTTTGTAAAGCCAATAGCATCACTAAATAGTTATATAAGTACTGTAACCTAGCTATTCCATTTTTTAATTTTACTTGCCAAGTATTGTATTAATTTATAGAAATTGTATCGTAATGTTATATGCATTTTGCCTACTTGTGCTACGTCATCACATGAGAATGTTCCTACTTATTTGTTTTTCTCCATGGTACATTACTTTTATTATTAGATATAAGTATCTATTTATTATAGATATTATAAGTTAAACATTGAGTCTGTACTTTTTCTTTGTGAAAGTCTGTATAGTTTTGTTATTATTTGCTAATTATAAAATAATTTATGTAAGATGTGATAGCTTTACTTAGAGGCAAGTTTTATTTAAATACAAGTTATTGTAAATTTATAATCATAGTTTTATTTACACAACTTATTATTTTGGCTGGTAGCTTTTTTGTAGTTGACACAGTTGCTAGATGCACGATTGCAATGCTAGAGACACGTATTTATATTAGGCTTTTATATTTATTTAGTAGAAACACGTGTGTCATACAAAAAAGCTAATGGTTAAAATTTCATACCTTAACCAATTTCAGGAGAAATGATTTCTCGTTTAATGAATTAAAAAAATATAAGGTAAAGCTATTATCAAGGAATCATGGCCTATTACGCAAACGATGCGTTTTTATTTAAGTATTTATTTACACAATTGTGCGACGCATGCTAAAATATCACTTATGTAAATAGTGGATGCTTCATGTAGTAAGTATTGAAGTAATATTTATTCTTTGAGAGTTTTTGCCTAAACGGTAAAAAATATTTTACTAAATTATTTTTTGGGTTTTATCACGGCGAAGCTGATGCGATACTCTATCTGATATGCGGGGCGCATGTGGCTAGAAAGTGCAAAAGACAGAGGTTTAAAAAGAAGTTAAAAAGAGGTCTTTGCACACCTGTGGGATCTTATATAGGCTCATAAAAATGGGTTTGTAATTCGTTTCACTTCAAGGAATCTACCCGATGCAGGTTTATACCCCAACAATTTGTTAATTTATGACCATCGTCACCAACAGCCTGCCCCTAGCCTGTCCTTAAATCCAAGGTATTTATATCACTTTTCAGTCCCAAATAATATAAAAACACTGATTACTATATGGGATAACATCACAGGCATTTGTTGGTTATTTATTAAATATGTTCCAGTAAAAAAAAAAAGTGAATTTTAGATATTTCATATTGTTTTATGTTCCCCTACCTATATATGTTTATGTACCTATGTGTGTATGTTTCCAGTCAAACTGGCAAGGCCACAGCCTCCCACCGACGGCGAGCATGTTGCCTCTCAGCGAGAGCCCTATTCTGGAGCTCACGGAACAGATGGAGTCCATTTAATATTAATCAAGGACAGTTTTCCTTAAACTTTGTTAATATAACGTCACATTGTGTCGTAGATTTAAGGAAGTTCTTGTTTAGATTGTAATCAGTTTATGGGAATTTACGTTTATTTTAATATAAAGTTTCAAATTTGTGAAGTATAAGTTAAACACCGATTTATAGTAATTGAAAAATACTAACGGTCTATTTAGAGCTGGTTAATTTCCTAATAGTCATGAAAAAGTATTTAATATTTAATAACACTGAATTTCAACTTGATAAGGAAGTATGCATTTTTTACGTTCACTTAAACACCCAAAAAAAATTACATTGCTCTATGGAACTCCCATGAATTATCCAATAAAAACCAATGGGTTTATCCGTTTATCCTCATCAACGACACAATGCGACTAATTGGTTGATACGCTTGACAACACTACGATTTTTTAGTATAATAATAAAACGCGATTGTTGTAGACTGTACGTGTAAACGTTTATAATTGTTAGTATTTATAACTATGCACTATATTAGGCAACAAATTGGCGATAATCCCATTTAATATTACTTTAATTAGTGATAAATAACGCGACAATATCCATAGGTTAAGTTGTTACATGGATGCGTTTTATTTCTAAGCAAATTTAAGAAATCTTTCTATGTTTACTCATTTCGACTTCGTTATGATTGCTTGGACAATAAATATTTAAAATGCATGTAGGTACACAATCTATAATCACTATTTTTTAAAGGAATTTACTTTTATAGATATTTTTTTAGGTGGATTTAATGCATTCCAATTAAATTATATTTCAAACGTTGGCTACAGTGCTCAGGCAAATGCCCTAAGGTTAATCGCTACTTTATTCATGTCTGTTGGCCTCGTTAAGTATCGGACCCAAGTATGTTGAACGATTTTAATTTCGCTGATAGCCAACGATTGAAAGGCCTTATAGATACAAATAAGCAAACTTAATGTTAAACAGCTGGTTTTAATTACGACTCTTGTACACCTACCTCACCTTTATTAAGCTAACAGGCATCTACTGACTTTGGTAAATAAAGTATCTCGATAACTCAATATCATTACTAAAATATGACTGTGTAGGTACAAGTGTCGTATCAGCATATCTTAGTTGTACTTTAATCTATCTAATCTATCCCTGTTATTTTCTTGTGGCACCTGTGCACTGTGAAGGTTCAACGTAAGTATTAACTAAGATCAATTCATAAAATAGGAACCTATTTTACTTAAATTAGATTTAAAAGCGTAAATAATGAAGTCAATAATTAGAATACACTATAACTAGTGTCGTTAGAGTATTTACACAAACTTTGCATTTGACGTAACTTGTCGATAATTGTTAAGTCTATTTTGACATTCGTTTGTTTATATTTTTTTCATTTGTTCCGAATGACGATCAAAATAAGATAGCAACATTCCTTGTAAATAAACTACCTCTAATTAACTTCGAATACAAGACTGAATTCGGTGTCAATTCAGAACCATTGTCGCAGTATACCATCCGAGGATCGAAGATTTATTTTTATTTTTAAATAAACGGCGATTTTATTACATTTTGTACAACATTTGATTTGTAGCAGAAGGGAGTTTGTGTGTCTAATTAATTAATGAAGTTAGGACATATCACAGTATATGGTTAGGCAACGTAAAATCACGATAAGCATACTTTAATCTTTAGACAAATAATTTTGACTGTTTCAAAGACATGGTCATTGTAAAAGCTAACAATGTTCTAAAAATGATTAGGTATAGGGTAGGGCCAGATACCATTAATCCCAGCATGACAATTTTTAATAGATAAATGTTAAACGTCAATGCTTTTGTAAAGGTTATAACTCCTTTCATACAAATGCATTTTTGCGGTATCATCGTCGCATGTTCATTAATATCATGTCCATTTATTGTCTACTAAGTAGATAAAAATATTATAATTGATTACAAATAAATTAAAAAACCCGACTTCAACTAAAAAAGAAACAACTACTGAATCGATTTTGATAACATTTATTTGAAATCGGTCCACAATTGACGGAGACATCACGAAAAACTGTCGTATTGAGAACCTTCACTTTTTGAAGTCGGGTAAAAATTCGTCATCTTTATCATTTATGACCAGTGCCACACTGATCATTATGAAGCTTTACCGAACCGTAACAATAACTTACATACGTAAGAATTATCTTATTAGGTACTACATTTGAACTAGTTGATATTATAAGTCATTACTAAAGTAGAGAATAGTAGATTAGGTGTTTGGAGGCTTTTACACAATTAGAAATATTGCCACTGTATTATAATTATACCGACATTAAATACCGAGCAGAAATCATGTTATTCGCAATTAAATAATTAATTTTAGGTACATAGATAAGTAGACAATTTTATATACCTAATGAATAATGTAGAAGGACCTAGGTACAAGCAATACGTTGATTGTAATTCACGACATGTTACAGCTTGACAGCTTCATTTGAAGATTTTGTAGACGTTACCTAAGTATAATACAGTTTTTTGTTAATGTACCTTTTGGGTTGTGATAATGATTATGGCTGATTGTTAATCAATGTATAGAGCAGTCATAACACAATAATTAATATATACGTGTTTTATTTTACACCCTTTAACCTCCTACCCCTATCCTGAACTTAATAGGTACAGTCAGCAACAAAAGTTAGTAAACACAAACACTTTACAAAATACCTTAGACCTTAGTGTAAAGATGGACAAGCACAGAGTGCGCACATCGCTTGTAGCCTCGTAAGCAAATTTTCAGCTGTAAGTAATACGCTCGTTTACTGATTAACTTAATTTTCCGTGCGTCGACAGACGTTTATATCGATGGTTTCGATAATATTAGGTTTTGAAATAGTTTTAATAAAACGGCGCGATCTGTTTTGACACAAATTTTATGATTTTACTTGTTCAGGCAAATTGTAAAAATTGAAATAGTGCCTACAGTTCATACTCGATATGCGCGCTCTATAGCTTACTTCGTTTTTTTGCTAAAGTACTATTTCGATGCAAATTCGTTATAAAAATTCATGACCTCGTAAATTAGTAAGTGGAGAGGATCCAAAACGATCTAGAAAAACAAAAGTCGATAGTTCAAAAGAGACCAAAACCTAATAGTGAACTAACACTATCATATAGGGTACCAACTAACTCCAAGTAATAACATTATTTACAAATTTAAACCTAAACACTATTGAAACACTTGCAACACTTCGATAAGTTTTGTTTTCTGTTCCTTGGTGCAGGAATAATATGAGATTTCAAACAATATAACCGTCACAACAATGAATATATCGGTATGTATTTGTAGTACCTACCTGGTATATTAAATGCAGTGCTGCAGTCTTGTATTGTCGCATACAAGCATCCTACTATCGGCTGTATACAATACTGTTCGAGCTAACTTCGCATTTTTTGGAATCGAATTTAAATTTTAAACTTTTTTAAATAAGCGTGTAGTTTTGATGTCCAATCTTCAATGCTACGTTTACGTGGATACACCACATATCTACACTCTGCTATAGGTACATTCAGTGTGCCGTAGTCAGGGTAAAACTTCAGAATGCGCTCAGCCTAATGGGGATTATAAGACCGGGAGTGTGGGATTTATCTCACTAAAACCACCCCTTCGATCACCAGCACACAGAGGAGGGTTCTGTTACCTCCTAAAAGATCAAACCAAAAACGTACAGAAAGAAACAGAAGCTGGGAAGACTGTAAAGGGGTCTCCTCTCTATGCACGGCAACAGAGACCTCTAACGTCACTTGATGAGCGGCAGAGTCCCCTCTCTGAGGACCCTTGACCTCAAAGGCCCACCTACATCAGATGTTTCAGGTGGGTTTCCGGTGAAGTAGGCGACTCCTAGATGATCTGTGTGAATACGAGCGCACACTCGGACGAGTGTGGGATGTTTAGTGCGACACAGATACTATACTGACAAAGAAAAGGTCTTGTATTAACTGTCAAGAAAGCGTCCAAATTAGGTCCAAGTCCAAGATTGTAATGCTTGCGACAAATAATTTCGCGAATATACCTACTAACAGATAATAGGTACTGATAGCACGACTTTGTTTTTATTTTCGGGTAAGCTGGTACAAATTCCGAATGAGAAGGCATTTCCGTAAAGTTAGATATCTGATACTATTATGTACGTGTACAAGTAATATTAGTTCCACAAATTACTGCAACTATCTATATCTTTCGAGCTACAATAAAAATATTATTAAGTACTTTCGTCTTATCATATGCAACATAAGTACCTAAGTAATTATCGCAGTAGGTATGTCATTTACTCTGGTCATTCACTTGACCAACTTCTTTAAGTAAAGTTGTGCGATAAATAAAAGTGTAAAAGTGATCCAGACAAGTGTCAGTTTGTGCAAAATGTCAAAAGGAAATAAAATCACCGAATTGATAAAAGATGCAGGAGAATTTAGTTATTCATTTGAAGTGACTCCAGATGTGTCTGAAGAAGAGTTATTTAACTTAAAGGTTGATCCTGTGTTCTTCTCAGTGACCTGGCACGCGAAGCAACACCAATGTACGGACCTGAACATTGGACCTGTAAGGATTGCTAGCGCTTTGAGGAGCAAACAAAAACATGTATTGCTGCACTTATCGTGTGATATGTTGAAGGCTGACTATCTTGATCAACTGCTAACTGTGTTACAAGAAAGAAATATTTGCAATTTATTCTTGATTCTAGGAGGTGAGCTACTGACTAATATTTCTGTTATTGAACTTATAAACTTGCATATATATACCTACTTAACACTCAATGGTCATGGGATCAAAGGTCACCATTTGCCTCTTTTTACTTCGACGTGTTGTTATTTAGGTATTATATTTAAAAAATTACAAAACCGCTTTATTTCTAAATGTTTTAGTCCTCTACGTTTTCAACAGCTATAACCTTACATGCTTAACAAAAAATCCTTTTTTTTTCAGAGTCATACGATCCTAACTCATCTGATTTCAAAAGCACAACAGAATTGATCAAGTATATAAGGAACACAACAGGACTGTACTTCTGTATCGGTATTCCCGGTTTTCCTGGTTGTACTAATGAGAAATTACTGCAAATAAAAGAAAAAATCGAACTTGGAGCCGATTTTATTATGACTCAGGCTCTTTTTGACGCCGATGGGTTCAAAACATTAATAAAACGATGTGAGGAAATGGACATCAAAGTGCCAATCATACCTGGAATATTTCCTTTTGAATCGCTTAAACAACTAAATGGTTTCATTAATATGTGTAAAATAAAAGTATCTGAGGATTTGTTAACAGCCGTCAACGATAAAGAAAGAATGAATAAGCCATGTTCCGAAATTATTAAACTTTTATTGCAGGACCTCAACTCAAAATGTAACACAAAACATTTTCATTTCTTTACTTTGAATAAATTACAAAACGTCCAAAATTATCTTGAACAAATAAAATAAGACTTATATTTTGTAAGTATCTGTAACATTTGTTTATGTCAGTTTATTCAAGATTATTGGAGAATAAAAGGTAAACAATAATACTAAATAGAAGAATACTAATAATAAATAATTTTAATTAAGTATTTTCCGAGTAATCTAAGTAGGTACCTACCTACTTAGATTACTCGGTAACAAGGTAAGTAATACAAACCAATTTAGGTACCTACCTAAATGGTTTGTATTACGTACCTTGTTCTCTTCCGAATAAATATTTGTTTCTACCTAATAAAAATTTCGCCGATAAAGTATTTGTTTCAATGATGTGACATAGGTATTAAGTGTTCATAATATTGTAACCCTCATCACGCTATATAACAAGCGCGATAACCGACAACCATGTATGTTATCGGTTATTGCGGCAAACATTAGCTGAACAGTTGTTTAATATATTATTGAAGGATATTTTAGAGGATACTTTACTTTTAAAATAGTTGTAATAAGCAGAACATAAGTAATGTTTTGCTTTATGGCTTTAAAGAAACGAGACAACTAAACGCAAGTGTCATTACATTACTGTCACTGTCAGGTGGTATGTCGATGATTTCGGGCGTCAGGACTTTTAGGTTATGCGGATTTATCTAAGAAAATTTGATTATCATCAAATAAAAATTGTGGTAAATAGCTATTATTACTCATAAAATTTCGAGTAATTATTTCTGGAGTGCTCGTACGTGAGTTTCCTTATTATTTTTTACAAATTGTAACGTAATAGCTTAACTATTACATACACAGATTTTAAGAAGTAAAAATTTACATTATAGGTTTACATAAAAGGCGAAAATGTCGTTCCCCGATAAACAGCAGCGAAAAACATGTTGGGACTCCAGAGATCGTTACTGGGAATGTCTAGATAAAGAAAATATCAAAGACAATTCTGAAAAACCTAAAGCCTGCATGGAATTAAGAAAAGTGTTTGAAAAATCTTGCCCTACTCAGTGGGTCTCTCATTTCGATAGGAAACGAGACTTTAACGTTTACAAAGAAAAAATCCAGAAGGAGGGATATGAGCCTATTAAAGATTAATTTTGTTATTGCTTTTTAAATGTAAATATAGAATTATGTAGTAAATAATGTTATAAAATATGTTGTTTTCTTTTCTGCATCAGTTTAACAAATTCTTTAGTGCAAATAGTAATAACAATACTTTTATATTTAGGTAAATATTATATTCTTCAAAACTTAATTGTAAGTATTTGGTTTTAACTGTAAGTTGGTTCTGAAAAGTATATTTTTCCTAACATATTATATTTCAGATAACATAATGGACAGATATGATAAAGTTATAACTGAGATTAATGTGCCAACACATGACTTGAAAATAAAATCAATACAGGTATTTATTGCTTAATGATGTTTGATATTTTATGAAATATTTTTATATTCATAAAGTAATATACCCATTATTGTTCTATTACAGGATGTGTTAATCTTAGCAAAACAGAATTGTAATAATACTGACAATGAATTTTGGAATAATGTTGCAGAATTGTTATGGGGTCACCTGAAAAGAGGTTTACAACAATTTGATGATCAGTTGTTATGTGCAACATGTTTTTATACAGTGATTACATATACAGACCGACAAAATGAACATTTAAATAAATTTTTGCAAATGATAGACAAAGAATTATTTATTAAGAAGAATAATCAAGAGAAGTCTACGGAGACATTTCATGTAGTGTCTCTTATGTATGGAATGTTTCAATCAACTTTTCTTCAGAAATCACACAATGATCCATCGAAAATTTCATCCGTTCTCAAATCAATTTTCAATTTACTGTTAGCTATGGGATATGAATACTCCCAGTACACATTTATATCATTCAAGACCATGAAGTTATATAAAAAGGTATGTGGTACAACACTGAGTGATTGTATATTTAACAAAGATAATCAAATAAAATTACTGAACTTCATTAATCACAACTGGGAAAATCCTGTAACAGGAATAAGAGATTTGAATAGATCACTATTCCAAACACTCATTTCTACACTGGATAAAGACATGTATGAGACAATGCTAAAAGAAATAAATGGCTTCTATTGGAACAAAGCAAAATACTTAATGCTCTCTGAAATAATTGAAAACAATAATGGGAAAGTTAATTCTATGATGCATGAATATCAGTGGGTGGATGGCCTTATACATAGTTTGCATAAACCAGGCTTGGTGTCCGCTGGTGCAGACATGTACTATGCAGTTCTAAAATATATCAACTTTGAACATGACTGGTGCAAAATATTTTTAAGTCCAATCATCAAAATTCTGAATGGTCCAAGGAGTAAGACAATTGAAAACTTTAATAACTTTTGGTGTTTACCAACTCTTAAGAAATTTTCATCAGTATCTAAAATTATACTTGAAGAATTGGAAGATTTGGAGCAGACGGAGCTTAATCTCTTCAGCAAATTGTGTATAATAAAACAAGCCAATAAATTGGGCCACATAGAAAAACAATTCACTTCAACTGCTGAGTTCAGAGAAATTGAAAATGCTGTTATGAATGGAATAAGCAATTGCAATTCTTACATAAGAATGTTGGCATTTGATATTATCTGTGTAGCTCCAAGAAAATTAGTACCAAGTAAACTCGAATACGATTTAATATTGGATTTTCTACATGATAATGTGAACTCAGACTGCACAGTATTGAGATTGAGCATGCTAAACAGTTTAAACAAATTCCTAACACAGTTACATTCTACATTCATAAATGTCATGTTAAAGGATGAGAGAACTGAAGAATTGCAAAATTTACTTGAATTCTGTTCAAAATATCAGAAGTTTATTGTTAACTCAATTAATGTGAATGGCAATTATCAAAGAAAGATCACATGTGTGAAACTATGTAATACCCTCATAACCTGTTTGACTGAGATAATAAAAAAGAAAAGTGATAGAGCAAAACCTAATGTTACACTCATTCAATATGTAAAGGATAAGGGTTGTTGGTTACTTTCAACTGAAGAATTTGTTTTGAAACTAGTAAGTTTACTAAAGGATCCAACAGACGATTTAAGAGAAAATGTTATTAAATTATTACTAAACCACTACTCTGTTGAGTTGAGGGAACCAAATATTATAAAGAAATTAGTAAATGAGGCTTTAAAGAGCATGAAAAGCAAGTTCTTTTATGAAATCTGTTGCAGCCAAAGTATGTTTAAATTATTGAGTAACTTAATAATTAAAGAGAAGCAGCCTGTAGGAGAATATACAAGTGTGGAGGACATTTTTAATTTTGCATACAGTGAATTAGTTAATGAACATAGAGAGAATACAAACATAATGAAGTCAATTGAGACAGGAAAACAGTTGCATTCCATGATGAGCATTTCACTTGTAGTTTTGGAGACCTGCATTTTAAACTCCTATAAAATTAATATCAACAACATTATGCCAGAATTTGTAGGAGTTTTAGAAAGTGTCTCAAACCAGTTTAGATGGGAGGAAGAGAGTTCAACAAGTTCAGATTTCTCAAAAATGAATGATATGGTCGAAAACATTATTGTTAATTACGGATATAACAATTCTGATGAGCAAGATCAGACGAAAATATCTGGATTGCATCAAATTGTACTGAATTGCCTTTGGTTGAATGTGAAGGTAATTTTTCTTCATTATAAATTTCTAATGCATTCAGAAAAAATATTTTACATTTGCCTATTGGAATTTTGCTAAATGCGTTATAATAAGTATTTTCTATTTTACTAATCAAGTTACATTAATTAATGTTTGATTGTAGACAACATGTGATTTAGCGTCAATTTTAGTACAATATAATGTGAATGATGTTGAAATGTGCGAAAGATGCCTGAATATTATAACTCACGTTTTGGAGACGTCGCGACATAAAGGGGCGATCGAATCAGCAGGAGCCGCTCTTGGTATCTATTTTGGTCCAAGTTTTCATAATAATTATCTATCGAATATTATAATAGTATAATACAAAAAATGCTATCTACTTTTAGGTCGAGGGATCCAATTTTTGACACTATTGTCAACAGAAAACGAAGTCTCAGGAGTTCCTTACAGTTTGTTAAAATGTAAACTAAATGAACTGATATCGGAAACAAATAAAATGGCATCTATTACACGCAGGGGAGCTGGCTTATCGATCATGGTACATAGGATTGTGTCCAGTGATATGCAGAAAGGAAAAGTGGGTAGTCTTAATATATTTTCTCTAAAAATATGCTTTGGGATTAATTCAGACATTTACATTAATTGTTTTATTACAGCCTTTGTTTCACTACTTCATAAATACACTGTTACAAATATGTAACAATAAAGTATACTCGCCAAATACAAATGATGAAAATGTGGCGAATCAAGTTGACCTACCAAAGGCCATCTATATCCACTTTATGACAAGAATTGTGATTGATAGCAGCTTAGCTTCGGATATGATGTTTTATTTTGCGGATTTGGCAGAACTTGCATTTGGTAATCTCACTAGTCGCCATTGGCAAATCAGGTAATTGGATTAACTCTTGTTTAAAAACAATAATTAATTAAAATGACTTACCTCATTGTAAATTAAATAATTCTAGAAATGCTGCTCTTCAACTGTACGGAGCTCTCATTCCAAAGCAAATAGGCGAGAAAAAAGCTTCAGGCGATGATGAAGAAACGATAGCGACGGTTGCGTGTGATGAGCTGCGAACACATTCACCAAAGCTTTGGAAAAACATAATGGAACAGTTAAAGCAAAGCAATGAAGCTGATAAAGTACAAGCCCATTCAAACTTAGTGCCTATCTTGAATTTGTTAGCAAACAGCGCAAGAAGATATAGCTTTTCATTTGATTTAGCAGAACAAAAATTGGCAGATAAGCATTTATTAAGCCATCTAGTTATACTGTTAAGTAGTCCAATACATACAGTTAGGCGATTAACTGCGAAATGCATATTTAACATGTATAATTTTAAGGATATCTTTGATGTTTTGAATCATGAAAATTACAAATCAGAAAATTTTCTGCATGGGGCATTAACTTTGTTAAGCCAGTGCCATAAATACTATTATTCTAATTTTATCTATAGAGAAGATTTTAATAAGATAGGAAATCAATTTGCTATAATATTGAGCAGTCAAAGTCACTCATATTTATGCAAAGAGCTCTTTGAACATATGTACACCAATCACATTAAAATAGAAAATGTGAAAAGCACAATATCTAAAGTTAATGTCTACTTTCCTGGAGTGCATCTTTGGGCAGAAAATCGATTAAAAATAATAATAAATAAATGTGTATGGGAAGACATACCAAATCTGCTGAGAGTAATCTTACAACAAAGTGATTATGAAAAGAATTGCGAATCGATTTTCTTTAAAATCGAAACATCGGATTTAATACCAAAAGAAGTTTTATTGGAAATGGTCAACATTTTGCTATCATTTGAGTTTAAGTATTGCAGCAGCATAATCTGGAGAATCCTCTTTGAAATATCATTGAAAACAAATATATCTGAGTCTTTAGATATAACTGAACTTCTACAAATGATAGAGCAAAGTGAATCTATATACATACTTAGATATATTATTCCATTGGTAGCAAGAAATATAGGAGACACTACAGATAGTAATAAATTAAATTTAGTCAAAATTATTAATAAATTAAGTGACTTTGAAACCTCAGATGTTGACATGCGATACATAGCAGCTATTAGCAATAATGAACTAGCTTATCATTTCCATAACTTGCCAGATTCAATTAAAGTTACCTCAATCAAGTGTGCAGTCATGCTTCTACAAGATGAAGATGAGGATGTAAGAAACCTCAATGTAAACTTTTACAAGCAATTAAGTAAACAAAATTCACTTGTTCAACCATATATTTGTTTGAATAATATTTTAAATAGAAAATTTTTGCACACCATATTTACAGATTCTCATTCCATACAAGACCTAGTCAAAGAATTATTAGAAGTATTACAATTAAACCACAGTGTAGATGACTACAATCCATTTGCAAATGATTCCAAAAACATTTATCTGGAACCAGAAATCATGAAACAACTTATTGAAAACTTGACTGCTTAATATCTAATTAAATATTAATGACTATTTAATATATTGTTTTATTCCCTTATAAACTAATTAGTACTTAGAATAAATATTATAAACAGTATTAAACTAAGAAGGCTTACTGTTAAAAAAGGATATTTAATTACAAAACCAAGGAAGTTTGAGAGGAATCACTCATCATAACTATACATTTGCGGAGGAGTAGTGTCATCTAACTGGATGGAGACAATGTGACGGCCTGGGACCATAACTAAGCCTAAGACTCTAGGTTCTTCTGTTTCTCCATCAACACCTTTTAGGTATTCGGAACACGCCCCTGAAAACAGTAAAATTTTATGAGTTAATCACATGTTCAGCATAAATTGTATTTTTTAATCGTCTCCAAATATAAATATAATACACTGAAAATTTCAAGTGACTTATTTTTATGCTTTTTTATTACCTGTGTAGGTATTTTTATGCTTTTTTATATCATGTATATCTGCTCAACACACAACAACAACCTGTTGCGGATGTTTTAAGTAAGTAATTCTAAAAGAGATGACAAAAAAATAATTTAATAAAAACAGTACTATAATCATGTTAAACTCACCCAATATTACATTAGCATCTCTATCAGTACATAAAAATACGCCAATAAGAACTCTACCATCAGTCATCTCTATTCTGAAGTTCATGTTTAGCCATTTTCTCAACTTGGACTTTCCATCTTCAACCTGTTAAATAAATATTTTGGTTACATGGTTTTAATTCTTCAGGTCGTCTCTATATGAGGATACAGCTAAAGGTCCTGGGTTAATTTATTAATTGCCAAAGGTAGCAAATAAATTTTCAAATGGAGTTTTCAAGCTTAGTTTTTAAATCTAAACAACTTGCAAAATTTAGCTTTGATTTAAAAAAATATTTACCTGCATAGGCTCTACTGGTTCGTCGGTAATGGTAGTGGTGCTCATGTTTGTTTTGAATAAGTAAATATTAACTAGTATTAAGTAAATGTAATTTATCTTATTTAGCTTTTGTTAGGAGAATGATCCAAAAAATATACTTGAAATTGACAGTTCACTGACAAGTGACAATTTCATTTTAGATTTTGACATTTGTTATTTTTTTAATTTCCCTGTTGGGCAGGTGAAGTTTTTCGCGAACTACCTACCTACTGGATCGTAGATTTATATTTTTGTTGAGATTTAGTTTTTATACACAAAAGAGAACATTCCCATTTCAAAGTTTGACTAATTTCCCTTTGGCACTTTGACTAACTTGTCGGTGTTTCTATCTTACCACAAAGTACAATTCTGGTAATCTAAGGAACTTTCAACTATATTCCTTTGCCTTATTTGTCAAATTGTTGCATTGTTTACTATTTTATTTTCTGTGATCTGTCACAATATTGTGGAATGTGGTTGTGATAAAGTGATAAGGTTATGAATTTTCGCTATTTCGATGGAAGAATATGGAAAAGGATCAAGTATCCAATTCGAAACAGGACCAGTTTATGAAACTATTCAAATATTATAAGTCCAACACACGTAAGCCATTGTTACAAGATGTCATATCAGTAGACGTATGTGGCGCTGATAAGGTTAAGTATTATCTTTTTTAATGATTTTTCCATAAAATATGTAAAAGTCCTGTATAAAACTTGCCTGAATTATTTTCCAGGTGACAGAGTTCACTCCAGATACATTAAAGGAAGATCCACGAATAGAATCTTTGGGATTAAGAAGTCCTAAAGAATGGCAAATAGTGACGATCAACAAAAATCCTGGATTATTATTTATAAGGAATCCGTTTACGGCTCTCGGACAAAGATATTGGATACGTAGATGCTTGCAAGAATATTCAAAGAAGCCAAATAGGCTGAATATTGATATAGATGGGTATTTGCAAGACTGGTGGACTGAGTGCTTTAAATTAAAAAAATGTGATCGACAGCTGCAGAAAAAGCTTCGATGGGCCACACTAGGCTATCATCATGACTGGGACACAAAAGTAAAATGTTAATATTAGCTTATTGTGTATAGTTTTATGTTAATAATAATTATATTAAAATGGTACAATGATATAAACGAGAGTATACTGCTGTAAAAATCATATCTTATCAATAATCACATTTTTTTAATAACATTAGGAATTCTCATTCATGAATACAATTTAATCCTTAAATAACTCCTAATTTAAAAATTTGATCATACATCTGTTGCACTCCAACATTATTATTAAACAAACTAAAAGATTCTTTGTTATATACATTTTTTATTAAACAGTTCTTTACTTACAATACCAATAAATGTTTCAGATCTACACAGAAGAAAACAAGTCTCCATTTCCTGAGGACTTAGCAGAACTATCTGATGTGTTTGCTGAACTCCTTGGTTACTCTGACTTCAAAGCTGAGGCTGCAATTGTCAATTATTATCACATGAACTCCACTCTGTCTGCTCACACTGATCATTCAGAAGTCAATTTGGAAGCACCATTGTTTTCATTAAGGTATATTTTAACAAAAATTTAAAATAGTAGTTAATTATACACCTATCTTTGCCCTAAGTATTGGAATTTAGGGTGAGGGCTATACTATGTTGCATGTTGAATCATGACCTAATGTTACAAAGGTTCAGCTTTAAAGTACTATCTTAATAACTCCTTCCTATACACAGCCGTCAATGTAAAGTTATGGCAGTAGTGTAAATTGACCAAATTGTAACCTCCATTTTTAAAAACAAATTGTGTTCTTCTTTCAGTTTTGGTCAGTCAGCAATATTTTTAATCGGAGGCAAAGACAAGTCAGTAGAGCCAACAGCAATACTTCTCAACAGTGGAGATGTAGTAGTTATGTCAGAAGAAGCCCGCATATGCTACCATGCAGTACCAAAAATACTACCAGCACCAGATTCACCTTGGGATGCAAAAGACTACACCAGTATTTCTACATCGACCCCTAACTTTAAATACATATCACAACCAGAAGACATTGTATCCACCATGAACGAAAATGCAGACAATGAGAATTGGTATCAATTTAGAAACTACGTACAAGAGTCTAGAATCAATATGAATGTACGACAAGTCTTAAACAAAAAACAAAATAGTTTATAAGAAGTTATTTATTGACATTGTTAAATATATGCAATTTTTATACTAATTGTTGTATAATTTGTCACTGCTGTTAGTCCTGGCATGTGTTCAGTTCTTCACAGCAATGTCATGAATTGTGATGGGATTTTTGAACGGCATCTCTTGCGCTCTTGGTTGGTCTGTTACTACTGAAACAAGGAACCATTGTTTAAAAGGTACATTTAGAAGTTTAAATGAAAGTCTACAGCTTTGTGGAAGCTTTCTGGAAGTACTAGGTTAAAAACCTCTGAAGGACGCAGTAATCATAGGTATTTTCTGTTGAGTAATCGTCTATGTTAAATTAAATTGCCATATAGTAATAATGTTTACTGTTTCGCCACAAAATGGCGTGTAACATAAGGCAGAAAATGCATACCTACATAAGAACATTAGGTATATGGGATAAACTATAAACAATGATCTTCCTAAAAAGGTCTTTGTAACCTAGATACTAAGTGGAACTCTAAACTTTTGGCCATACTCTGCACTTAAACCAAAATCACCCTCAGTCTTTTGGTAACCCACTGCTGGGCTTAGGCCCAGAAAGCTTACGCTTAGATACGTATTATAAGTACGCTTATCCTCCGTACTCTTGACTAAGTGAAAACCCTACGGGTGGACCCATAATACGGGTTAAGCCGCGCTGACCGCGGTTGGTCCTTGGATGGGTGACCATTTGTAAACATACCGAGACCTTTCCGTGCCTCGGAAAGCACGTTAAGCCCGGAAAGCGCGTTGGTCCCGACTGTCATACGTTGATCTTTGAAAGGCGTTAAGACATTACAATTCTGACAACCAGTCTTACTTTGGTCTTACCCAGTTAAATGGGTTGTGGTGGTCAGATAGGCGCTCCATGTAAAATACGTATTCAGCTGAATCCGGTAAGACTGGAAGCCGACCCCAACATAGTTTGGGCAAAAGGCTAGGCAGACAGACATCAGCTCTTTCCTTCACATACATACATTATAAAAGGAAGACTTAACTACATCTCGCTTATTTATTATCGTATTAGTGTCGTAGTAGGTACCCACCTATTTGGAAGTTCTTGGTTCGAAGTAGGTACCTAAGGTACCCAGGCCATAGGTAACTACTTCCAACGATAAGAAACATTACAAATAAAATTATTTTTGCCTATCCTTTTAATAGGTATCTAGTCTACTAGGATACCTACGCAGGAATACTTTGGTTTCTTCTATGTGTACGTAGGAAATTTAAATATTAATTATTGCCTCACCCTTAGTATCCGGCACGGGTACAAAGTTCTCGTTACTTTTGTGCATGTCACAAAGTCCCCAAAAACATTTGACGTAACTCTCGGCGTAACATTCATACTCGTCCTTCGCTTGGAACAGAGCAAGGCGGCGCGCGGCAGGCCTTATACAGCCATCACACTTCAGACGTGGCTTTACGAACATAATTTGTCTTGGTGTTAAAAAAATAGAGCTAAAAAATAAGTACTTCTTAATTTTATACCATTTGTTCTTTTATTAGCTTCCTAATATGCCCTTGGTTGGATGTCATGTCTAAAATGTCAATGAGTTGGCGTAAATGCGAAAATGCCGAGGTTTATTCAAAAGCACTAAGAAGGTATGTTTTGTTTTCTTTCTGCAAAAAGTATATATGCATAAAACGATCTTATAGAATAGGTACAATAAGAGTTTATCTAGTTTGCTGTTATCTTTCTCCAAAAGTCATTATTCGAACGAAGAGAGCTTTTTCAAAGCTCTGCACAAGATCTAAATGAGAATTTTGTATTTTGTACCGACACTATTGACTCGCTACTAGAGTAAGCTTCAATATTCCGATCAGTTCTTTGTACCGAGTGTAGGTATTCATTCGTCGCTGCGATCGGCAGTTAGCTGCTTCATACGATATCGAATCCAGCCCTTTCAATCCGAAGCGAATGGCTGTCGACAAAGCGGCACGGCTCTACCATTTGCTCAATGGAAATGCCATTTGGCGTTTCAATTCAAAAAAGATTATTATTCTCAAGATACCTCTAATCTGTTAATTTTTCCAATGATGCATATTGGATTTGTAGCTTGAATATTACAAAGGTCTTCTGTAAAGCTCTACAAAAACAAGAGTTGAGTTGTATGTTGTATTTACTTACTTGTAACTCATAACAAATCGTAACCATTGGTAATGACGTGATTGGTAATGACGTTTAAATTTACCTTGCAATCGATTACACTGAGCAGCAACACAAATGCTGAGAGAACCCTGCGTATCAGCCTCTCAGGCGACACGATTAAGTGGGTGGTGTTCACTACAATACGCAAATCGAGTTAGCTAGGTACAGTGTCGTTAACAAGCGGCGCAATTTGCGTGCGTGTCGACATGACTCCCTCGTCAAGCGATTAGACTTGAACAAGTATACTGTCATATGCAACCGAGGTCTCAATCCTGCGTCGACGGTTTAATGGATCCTGAACTATACCTTACGTGGTAGGTATATGGTTCTACATCAGAGCATCGAACTCATACTTAGATGTAATTAAACGTGAATACTCTGTGTAGGGTTGTTTATGTATATTTGAATGTAATTACGATTCGCTTTGTATCGATGGGTAAATGTTGACGAACAGTTCGGGTAATTTAATTGTTAGAGCGTAATCTAATTTTGTAATAATATGTATGTAGGTACCCATGAGTGAATAACCTAGGTCTTGAGGTTCTGTACGAGTACTGAGGGAAAAGTTTTTATCAATTACTTATTGGGTGATATGCCATTTTAAATAAATCCTTGAATTAGCCTTGTAAGTAATGGAATGCAAGGCTCTCGGGCGAGGCTTGCCTAACTATATAATCATTGACACATCACCTTTGTATGTAAAATGAGCTCAGTGACATTTGGAGGGCCCGGCAAAAAGCGCGAGCTGGCGTCTTCTCTTTTATTGACATTAAATGGCCGATATAAATTCAGTTGGCGGATTACGAAATTTATTGGCTTCAAAATTAAAGGAGACCGATTTCAATGGCGATGGCTGACAGCGTTCGTTTATGGGTGAACGAAATGGATGAAAAAAGCTTTTGCTAAATCCCTCATTGAAAAACTTATCGTTTTAATGGAGCTTTTTTGTGGACTATCGCGTCTCGAGTAGTTGCGATGTAGTGCTTTGCCTACTGATTAATTTTTGTTGCGGTGTTGTGAAAGGCTGTGTAATGGCCTTATATAGAGACTCTCAGAAATAAAGGCTTTTATATTCTAGTTAAAGGCAGTGTACGTCCGCAAGCTAGGCTTGTTTTTGTCTGTAGAGTAAAGCTGGAAGGAGTGTGTGCCTTATTTATCCTGCCTCATTTACACCTTGAAACGTTACGGGGACATCAACACCTTTTAAGAAAATAATTACATTTTAAGATAACCTTACCCACCAAGATTTCTTTCACGCCAAGGTCAAAGTGATTTCCCAGATTCTTTTTGAAGGCACAATTTTCATTCGTTTGGAGCTGTTAAAAGGCTAATAGTGGAGAACCGATGACTATTTCTAGTTAGTTACTCATCGAGTAAGTGGTCTTCTGATTGACTAAAATATAATACAAACTCTTCAAATATTGCGAATTTAGAATATCAAAACAAATGAAATAATGAGGTTTTAATACTCCTTAGCTTCATTGACTTGCATGAAGGGGACTTTTTGTCAGAGAACTATAAAAATAAAAGCGCGGTCCTTAATAAGGCGTAGTGTGGTAACTGGTGTGAGCTATGTCATTATGGTCAGATTAAAGAGCATTGTGATGGCCGGGACTAAAACGGGTGGGTCAGAAAAAGCCTGACATTGATTCCGCCTCGCTCCATCCTTATGATAGGTCTGTCTACATAATTAACTCGACCTTTTTCCACTACTAAAGGTTTCCTTGTTATTCGAGTGTTGCCAAACTGTTTATAGTCCTTCTGTCTAAGAGAAAGACAATTCGGGAATTTCGTTGTTTCCTCATTTAGTTTATGGAATGTAAATAATAATAGCAAAACAAAAAAAAAAACGAAGAGGCAAATAGGATAAGTAGGCACGATCGAATAAAATAATATTACAACAATTGCTTAAGAGATATTATAGTGCATTATATTGTGCGTAATAATAAAATAAAATCTATTTAAAATAAAAATATTTGTATCCCACAAAAAGAATCAAGAATCAATCATCCGAAAAAAAAACTTTAATAATTTTAATTAGTTGGGTAATAAAACCTAAATTAATTAGTTCGATAATTAGATAATTAATAAAAATAAGTAGGTTCTGAATATTTCACTAAGGTTATTAAAATCTTTTTTCATTCTTTGTGCACCTCTAAAAGTTTGTTCTTAGTTCTACTTGTTATGTGTTTCCTAAAATTCATTATATGTCTAAAAAGTACACAAAAATACAATTTCGGAATAGCATTTAAAATATCTATTAAAATAAAACAAAGCGTTGTTTTTCTTTTCCAGAAGATCCAAAGTGGCAAAATAAGCTAATATAGTTATTTGTACGTAATACCTATAAAAGTTCTCATATTCTAATATTCTAGTTTCTGCAAGACAAGTATGAAAGCAAAGTAAGTTTCTAGTTAAAATAATTTTCACTAACTGAACAATGAAACGAAACAATAAATAATAGCTTTGAACTATTTACTTTGTGTGGACGTTTGTGAGCTCGTATTCATGAGCATGTTACGCGCTTAACAATAACGAGTTAATTAAGAAAGTTCGGCCGGCCCGCGTTTCGTGGTCTCACTCAGCCAATCATTCTCCACTATTGCGCGCGAAATTATTGCGCTAAATTTATGAGTACAAATAAAATAAATATCATGATGATGACAGTATGACGGCTAATAGAGTAGAATGGAAGGAGAAAACATTGTGCGCCGACCCTAAATAAATTGGGAAAGGGGCAGGGAGTTTTTTACCAATAATAAAAATTCGTATTTTTTTTATTATTTCGGTATAATTGATTGGGCAGCATAATGATGTTAATATGGTGTTTTTGTTTAATACCTGAATATCTTATTTTTGTAGCTAACTTATTAATATTTATATATCTAGCATGTTGTGTATATAAGCTTGACCCACAAATGGGTGACCCATACAACTAACTATCATAACTCTATGTTGAAACTCAATACTTTGGCCTAACAAAAGTAGGTACCTACTCAATATTCCATTTAGAAAACACTGGACGGTCCGGCCAAACTCCTAAAACAATATTTATTAACTTATCAATCTCAACAGCCCGGCAATACACTGGCGTAGGCTTCACGTGAATTTAATCAGCTGTAGTGGAGCGTAGTTACACGCCTATATTAATTGCAAAATTTCCAGACAGGATGGCACACAATAGTGCAATAATGGGACAGGCTTGTTTGCGAGCCAACCACAAAGTACAAAGCGTGTTTGTAAACAGCCTTATTGGTCTCGAGCAATATTAATACAAGTACTTACTACCTACGTATGCAGGTGGCTTAGTGTTCGTAATACTGCTATTGCCATGCCTCGGTTTGAGATCGATTACCCATCCTTACACTGAAGGTGCATGAATATTTCAGGGCTTAATGAATGCAATTACCGTTGGTCGTTCTGAGCTTTGATTATGGCGAGATAGTGTAATAGGAGGCGGATGTGAGTGGCACGTAGAATCAGATCTTGGAATATTTTTTATTGGGAATCACTCAATCACACTTGGTAGGACCACTTTTCAAGTAGGAGTAATGTAGATGGCTGGTTAAAGAATGTTCTCCTGAACTTAGAATGAGAATTATAGTAAGAGTATTGCACCTAGTCTGTTCATACAATCAAACACACATATTCCCATGCTTGCAGAATAATTAAACCTCAACACTTATATGTTATACTTATATATTTGTATTATTTTTATATTTCATTTTACTCTCGTTTTTTTTGTTCGTCAAACTACAATAATTCAACACTATTTGATCTTGTAATTGGGTAATGCCTGACTCCTGCAATACAGGGTACCCTAGTGCAGGTGCCAGCTCAACACTGATGTAAATATTGTTGAACTATGAAATAAACGTTTATTATTACTATTATAGAATCACAGAATCTTTTACTGTGTAGTCATAGTCAGTTGCCAATTACGCAAAGAAATTTCGATCACATTTTGGAACATTACTCAATTAAGCCGTTACATAGCATACTGTAACCAGCCATCAATCGTTTCCAATCTAAAATGTTTCCGCAGATTCAGATTAGGTTGGGACGCCGGATAGATGACCCCATCCTACGGCCGTCCATTTCACAACTCCCCACGGAGTTCACTTGACTGACGTCTACTGTCCTAATTAGGAGGCGATTTCATAAATCATTATAATGATGGCTATTTGAACTGGCAGCCTTCGAGATTCAAAATGTTTGAAAAAGGAGTTTGTTGAAAAAAGGAGTGAGGTAAATGGTTTTTATAGAGTAGGAGTAATATAATACCGGCCTAATCCCATTGCTGGCTGTACCCATCAATGGGATTAGGCCTCTTCTCATGTAGAGAAGAAATTAACATGGATCACCACGCTTGCTTATTACGGGTGGGTGATATCAGATTCCAATTATTGAAATCCAAGGTTTAATGACAGTAAAAAAAGAATCCCTGCATCATCGTAAGCTTATCCACTATTGTAGAACTTAGGGCTGATACTTCTAACGCCAGATAATGTTAACCGAGGTTTAATTATAGCAGTTCTTCCATACAAAAATCTGTTGGACATCAATTTTATTCCACGAATAAAACTTATCTGGCGTTGGAAAAATTAGTTCTTAGTGTGAAAAAAGTATCAATAAAAACAGAAACCTAGTTCTTGTAATATTTTCATTCTGTAAATACGTAGGTAGGTAATATATAAGAACAATATACATAGGTAGATATCATTACAACAATAAATAAACAGAAGTGTTGTATTTTTTCTGACTATAATGTGTTTGTTTGATGGTGTTGACAAAGTGCTCTTTATTGTTTTTTTTACCACGTATTATATACTAAAATTGAGTATGGCATATAGTGTCCACGGACAAAATGTATATTTAATGGGATATGAAAAGGTTTTGTCATAAATAGCCAAGAAATTTATAGTATTTCGGGTCAATACAAATAGTAATTTTTATCGCGAAAAACTGAAGTGAATATTCGCTCGATAATATAGTCCTAGGCAGGCTGGTTGTTACGGCAATGTTTTCGCCGCCCGTCGAAGCGGGTACGCCACTCAAACCGTACGAATTTTAATTGGAACCAATTTTTTAGTGATTCTACGTTGGAGGTAAAAATATGTATTTTTGGTTAGATTTTGGGTTTTAACTAAACATAGTTTGAAAGAGCCACCCATAGCTTCGGTTCTGTTTTCAGTAAAGTTTTAGAATTTCAGGTTGAAAACAGTTTGTACGCCTATTTGACTGGTTACATACATATTACATGTATGTAACCAGTCAAATTGCTTCTATCCATGTTTAAAATATCTCACCTAATGATTTTAATTTTTACTTATTAATTAAAAATATCGTTACACTTTTATCGAGTCATATATTATTTAATAATAAGGAGTGGCAGGTATTTTATTTATTCACTTAACATTGGTAGAAACTTCCAAGACTGGAATTCACCCTTCTTTATTTTAAAATTTGCCTTAACTTCTTCACCCCGATTTTTTAATCATATCATATAAATTCCAAAATACCGATACCTAAACCTATATTTCGTAGTAATTTCTAGCTGAATGTCCTGAAGGTATTTAGTTGGAGTCTGAAACTGTACGCGTGAATATGGAGAGCTGTGGTTGCCGCACCTAAATATGCATGAACTGCTAACTTATTAATTCACTACACAAGTATGTCGTAGGCACGGGAATCCGCTTACTGTGCCGCGTATAGTCTTATGTGACAAGCAAATGTGTCCATGTGTATTGTTTAGATACTGTTCGTTACTGCTTGGTTAAAATTGTTATAAATTTGCGTAGGAATTATATTACCTACTACTTGAGCATATGCAGGACTTAAGTACGTGGAAAGGGGAGGAAGGACTTAGCCCTGCAGTGAAACTAGATTGGCTCATTAGATTTGATACTATTTTACGTGTATTGCAAAAAAAAAGCTACAAATTTTCGGAAGAACATATTTTTGTCTCGATTCCTAACATGACAGGTCTAAAAAAATAATAAAGCTTAGTTGTATCACTGCACCTTAGAAATAGAGAGTTCTTAAATTTAGGTCAAACATTGGTTTAAACTACTGAGCTATAAGTTAAAGATCTTACTTCACTTTAGTTATGTATGAAGGTAAGTTCCTGATTAATGGATCACGGTTCTAGTCCATTGCCAAACAAGACAGTAAAGGAAAAGCAAAGAGCTGGCAACAAAGGTCTCAACTACCATAAGTAGCAGTTATAAAGTGGCCCCATTAGCTCAGGTGTTCCTTGCAGCTCCTTATTACATTTGTACTATGATAATATTTTTCTTAGAAGTTAACAATTGCAGAAAGAGCTGTCAACGGCGGGCGCTGTCACGAAGTTTAAATGAAATCTCGGGGCTATGTCTGTGTAATTACAAACAACTTGGCGTCGTAAGGTCGACGTCGACGCCGTCAACCGTGTAATGGACTTTTCAAGTATTCCTAACGTGAAAACTTTCACTTCAGCCGACTTAAACGCCTTCGACAATGTGCTTAACGATGTTTTTAACTACTTCACTCAATTCCTCGACTATTGCAGGTTAAATTAATTATTTGTCTGTTCTACTGAATTTCAATAAAAAATACGAACATCAAATTTACTCCAATCGGACAATCAGACTAAACTACAAAATAAAAATGTCAGCATAAATCGTATTAGAAATATGTGCTAGAAGTAGAAAAAATATTACTCGATGTCGACGACTATGCAAAGCGATTCCGTGACAACTTCTTTATCGGCCCATAAAGTTACACTAACCAATCATGTATTTTCCGATTGAGTATCGATACTACTAAAACTTATCGAGTCGATAAAAAATGGTACATTGGGAATGGTCGATACTCGCTCGGGAAACATTAGTATGCGCGAAGCAAGTATTTGTGGTATCCCGGTTGTTTGTGCTGTTATCTTTGGCACCGAAAACATACGAAATGCGCATTTAGACACTGATTTTATGTTAGCAACATTACCTATATATTAAGTGTTATATAATTGTTTAACCTACAAAATGATGTTTGAATTTTGCGAAGTTTATGTTTTGTTAGATTCTTTATCATGTTCCGAATTTACAACTTACTGAAGTACTACTTACTCTCGGTGTAGAATTTAAATGACTTAGGAGACTTCGGTAGACAATTATAGGTATAAATAGGAAATTGATTCAGAGTTACATGGGTTCATATTTGTGTCATAATGTAGGTCCCCAGATGTCGAACGGTGCAAATGATGATGGCGATTGCAGGCACGATTTTGGATTCTCCGCGGCATCGGCATCGTGTTATCACAATTACCCTAGGCGAGGAGTCCCCGGCACGTCGCGCGCCGACGAATAAAACGCGCTGATTGCACAAAGCTCCTTCCTCTCCCCTCTCATTCGTTATCGTTGCAATTGTCCTCTTCTGTATACATTTCTTAATAACAGAACACAGAAAATGATCAAATGCAATTCCAGTGCATTGTCCTCCACCACAAAGCCTCAAAACGCAGTTATAAAAATAAAACCTCCCTAATTAGGGAAATAATATCCACTTTATTTAACGTAAACCGCGCATTTTTATTTAAAATTGTGGAGAATTTTCTTTAGACGTCGTTTCCTGTATTACATTTAGGCAGCCGACGCTGTTGAAATAAGTAATTATATTTTCCAAAAGGGTTTCTAATTAATATAGCTGTGTTTTAATTAGCAACGTTCATGCATAGCGCGAGTTAATTAAAAGAAGTCATTATAGGCATTTGAAATTACAGAGTTGAATTTTGGGGTTTCTTGTAATATTGATCAATTAATTACGCCTTTCTTAGGCACCACTCACATGAGTAAATTTTGTATTATTACGAGAAATATTATCCTTGATAACGGCGAATTTGGAAGATGATAAAAGGAAATGAAATGGTCAAATCGCACAGTGTAAGTCCTGACTTATATTAAAGGATGTTGACGTTGAAAAGAATCAGAATAAAAGTTATTTCCTGGTTATTTCCGGCGAGTTTGTTACGAGGACCGCAGTTTTACCGAATGATATGTTATAACGATCTTTTATATCTGAACGTAGGTTATTTGAACACATTTATTGCAAGCAATCGTGTTTCAAATCGATTTTTAAACACATTCGTTTTTGATATCGATCGTCTTCTTACTCGTCTTACATTGCAAGGATTAAATTACGGGAAAACACCTCTATAACTAGCCTAATAATATTAGACTTTAATATTGTAACTTTTCAGTTTCATATGCCGGAAAAATAAGACATTAGATTAGATACACATAACAATGGTAAATAAAAAATAGGATAAAAAAAAATTATGTCATTTTTCGGTGAAAAATGTTTTCTTGTTTACATAATTATGTTCACTCTATAAAAAAAGTCTGTATCTATGAATACATAATATTATAAAACTACGTGTGTCTGTCGGTTTGTCTAAACTATTGAATGGAATTTTTATATGGTTTATCACCAATGGATAGAGTGATTCAATTCAAGATGAAGGTTTGTGAGTACAATTCAGTAATGTTTTGTCTACTCATGCGAAGCTTTGGCGGGTCGCTAGTACTTACAACATAAAATTAGCAGCATTTTATTGGCAGCTAATACAGCCCGTGGTGCCACGATCTCGCATCCTGATTCAATATACTCTTCATTACAGCGTTCAATCTTCAATTATCTGATACACACCATGTTTGTTTGATACAAGAAAACACTTTTATTACTTAGGTCGTATGGTTTTTGTAATGTTGAGAAGAGATTAACTTAGTATTAGATCAATTTATGATTCGACATGTATTTAAAATAATTCGTGACCGCAGTTAAAACTCTATCTTTGCTATATAAAATAATACTGTTGGTAGTTCAGCAATCCAGAATAGTGTTCTTCTTTTGTCTTTATTTTGGCGGATATAACGAGGAAATTACGGTTATTCTGAGTTTCCTTCTGTTTATTATATATATTCAAAAACCTGAATAGATTTGATACCCGCAAAGAACAGGATTTCTCCAGTGGTTTTATCCAGTAAGAGTTCCATGCACCCCTCCACTATCGGCCTTCCTCTGAGAGCAGAGGAGGATATTCACTGGGGAAATGATTAAAATTCTTAAATCCAATCTCCAATCATAAGGTAACTTCAAGAGCATAAGCGAATAAAATCGACGTATAAGCCAGGAACTTCTGTGATTACGTCAAATATCAAAAATAACAACAAAAACGCTTTTACAATAAATGTGATGATCATAGCAGTTTGTGAATAGAATTCCAAATGTATGGGGATGTTTCGGAGGAACACTTCATCAGGCGAACTAACGAAGTGGGGTGGCGGTGTACGTGACGATAATTCAGTCCCGCGAGACCCCTTTGTGCAATCAGTGCGGTTTCTTGGACCTCAAACGCCCCATGTTTTTTCAGACATTTTTCTTTCTTGACTTACAATAAATGTTACTTTATTATATAATAGACATTTTTTTTTTATTATAAGATTTGTAGTAAAGTAAACTATAGGTTTGACAATACAACCCAAGAGTAATTTTTTTTGCAAAGGTATCATCAACAAACGTTTAAATTACAAAAAAACAAAATAGCTATTCACTGTCTACACGGTCTGCAAATAAAAGGTTTGCTAAAGCCCTCAATGAGAGATGGGTATTGTCTGAAATAAAACTACAGCCTTAGTATACTAAATTGTAGCTAAAGTTGTCTAGATCTTCGTTCGGCATCGCATTGGTCCCCGAGCTAATATCTCAGCGGTACCGTATTGTCCTGCCTCGGACTCCGTCACATCGCGACTTTCTGAGCCTTTTTCGAAATAATAAGCCATGTAATTGGGATTTATGTCCCTTTTACGATGATTAAATGGCGAACTTTCTTATTTAAGCTCTTAACGTAATACATTGCCTCGGAAACATTAATGATGAGATTTGCAATCAACTGTAATTAATTCTACGTATGGCCATTTATGTGTTCCGAGTTCGAAAAAACGGGTTTTTTTTTTCTCAGCTAAGATTATGGCGTCCGCTATCTCTTTGTAATTGGCAAACAGCAATACAATTAAGTAAAGTTGTATCGCACGATATTTCTTAGCGAAGACGCACTAAATAAGAACCATCTCATTAGCTAGCGTGGTGATTTAAGCAACAAGGTCAAGTGAGGTGAACGTATAAATAAATAACTTTCTTACTAAGGATTTTTGGGAGTAGCCACATAAAGTTCGCTGAGAATATTTAATGTGCTCTCTAGATATGAGATTCAACCTACATGCTATTTAACCTTTAAGAAAATCTTATTAATCATGTCTCGCAGGATTCTTTGTTATTTTTTCGCGGGTGAACGTTGGATAATAATATCTTTGTAAAATTAAGTTATTACTTATACACCCAAGTTAGAGTTATAGATAATGGTTGGGCTATATAAATAAAACCCACGTTATAGATCGCTATCAAAGAAATATGATTTCTTTATCTCGGAAAGAAAAGGTATTTATTACATTTATTTTTCGTATCAGTGTCCTGATTTTAATAGATCATTTCATTGACCATCTGAGTAAACTGTACTAACAAGAAGTCCACCTTGTTGGACCACGTCTTCAATCAGTTAGCCTCACCACAAGACCGCTCTAATCTTACGATTTCACGGAGAAACGTAGAAAGCTTTTCCGTCTGAACTAGATAGTTAAGGTGGAAACAAAGACTGTAACATTACTTACAACACTTTTTCCAAATGAGGTAAGTGAATCAGTTCTACAAGTCTGGTCGGGACGCGGTGGCCGGGACTTCGGAGCCGTCAATTAGACACATGGGAGATTTATATGGCTATCTATCTTGTTCCTTGTACAGACCCAAGCGGGCCAACGGAAATTGTTTTTCAAAGGATGGTTTTGAACAATGTTGCTTTAAAAATATACTTCTGCAAGGTAAATCGAAATAAATGGCGTGTTTTCACAAAATGAACGACGATACAGGATGTTATTTTAATGTTGTTGCTGATTTATGCCCATGATTGTACATCGTATTGACAACGAATAACTTTCCTCCTTCTTGTACTAGTTCAGGGTATTATGGAAATTGTCAAAAAACAAGATTGTTGGTGGTCACGGAACTTACGTCTTATTTTCGGGACTGAGCTTTAATCAACGGAATGTGTAAGGAAAGCATAAAGCATCTGTAACGAAGTAATGAAATCAACATGACTCGGGATGTATTCATTATATTTCGTTTGTTTTTGTTTGTGTTTTTTATAGATGAGCCGCTGATTTCATGCGACAGTATTTCACTGTGAATGTCGGTGCAGTTTCGTTGATGGAAACTTAAAGATTTTTTTCAAGGACTTTGAGTTTTTAGGTGATATAATCGTCAATCTTTGTGAGAATTGAATGACAGAGTTAGGATATGATTGGAATTTAAAAATATTTTATACATATTCTCCCATATTAAACTTAAAAATAATTGAAGTGAAATGGTATTAAGCTTACGTAAAACAAGATTGCTGTTTTACATGTAAACCCGACTAACCAAATAGGTCTGAAATACATCGCTACAGATAATTTCCGTACGTTTAATATATTACACAATTATCGAAAAGAACTGCAAAATCCATTAAAGCGTATTAAAACGCAACGATTAACTAACCCGTTTAAGTTCAACTTACGCATATCTTTAAAAGATAAACTGCAGATTAATTACGTTTTTATCATTGCTACTTTATGTCAATACTCCTGTTCACCCTATAATAAATTAAACGACCCAGGACGAGATTAAAACTGTTTATTCAGATAACAAAACACGACAAAATTAAACGTGGAGACAAAAATTAAAGCGATCAGTCGAACGATTTAGTTAATGAGTAAATATAATCCACGGAGAGAACGTGAGGGGAATTAATAAGGCGAAGGCAAGTGTTTGTGTGCTGATAGCAGTTGGTTTTTCTTATTTTTGTTTTATTTTTATTTTTATTTGATTTTCTTTTTTCTAGAAATCTATTTGATAAAAATTTGATGAGTGAAATGTACAATTATTAAAAACACTTTTTTTTACAGCGTTCGAGTAACTTTGCGCATTAGTATATACTTATCAATATTTTACGTCCACATACAGTAAAAAAGGCGTGTAAGTAAACAAAAAGTCTTAATAGGTACAAAACCTTTTTGGTTATAAAAAATACTGAAAGAAATGATATTAGGGCTTCACACCTCAATCGTTAAACTTAACTTTATGACCAAAATGATCTTTTATGACTGTACTAAAATAAATGTCCTAGACAATACATAAAGTAGCTCGTTATCCAATTCACGGAAAACTAAGGCTAATTTTGTAACAAATCGAGCAACTATGAGGTGTAACCAGCGGTGTTAGCGCGAACTACTTTCGTTACGTTTTATTAACAGCAATAAACTTGGGTTCATTAGATTTTTTTTTTATTTTCTGCGTAGTAAAACGGAGCTCTGCACGTACGGAGTTCATACTTCATTCAGCTCGTAAAAGGCAGGTCGGGAATTGCTCGAATTTATTCACGAACTTGCGAGCGGCGGCGTTCTTCGGCTGCGAGTGTGAACTGACCTTTATGAGATGACGTCACTCGGAGAATTTTCAGTAGAACTTTTTTATGTCTAGGCATGTTCTCATTAAGTATCTACAATTGAAGCTAGCTTTCAGTGTTTATCAAATTGGTAACATGACTTCGTTGAAAGAGTAACATTTATTTAATATATTGCAGAGAACTACAAAATAATGTTAGCCAATTTTTTTTTCTATTCCAAATACTCAAGCGTGTCGTAAGCAAATGTAATAAATAAGCAATTTATTGCAATTTGTCGCAATTTAATTCTGTATTGGTACAAATATCATTATGGGTGGCACATTTCATCAGACGTTCGATATCTCAACGTCGGTTTCCACTGCGTATTTTTTGTATAGGCACATAATATATTTACAGAGATATTTTACTGCTTCTTTTTACACACATGGAAAATTGTACTGTAAATATTTATAAACTACAATGTGTGTTGTAAACTTTTTGGTATGCATAACTTTATTAATAAATAAACAATGTTTGCTACCTCTTTTATTTAAAGATGCATAAAAAATCCTATATCTGAGTTAGGTACGTATTTATTAATACACAATACTAAAGATAGGAAGCTCGCTTAAATTTGATTAAAAACATAAAATTGTTTTATGCTGATATACATACCTGCACTAAACCAGCCAGATTGACTCGGCTAATAAAGAGCTCTTTACGTGTTTCTACGAAGAATAGTGATTTACGTGTCATTAATATAATACTTTCATCAGTTTTTATGTTAAGAAATGCTACTGAACTTATTTTTTAAAGATATTAAATTTAAATTAAATGTACAAAATGTTTACTGGTAATGATATACTTTGGATTAAGTGATGTTTTGTTTATATATCTACATAATATTTAACATTTGTGACCTACACAATATTTTATTAGGGAAAATTTTATTATTGTATTTACTCATGTCTACAACTGGCCCAAAATATTCACTCCAAATAAATAAAAACGCGGCGTAACAATTTGATTGTCAACATGTACCAGCTGTAAATAACGTGAGAGATGCAACATTGCAGTGCTCACTGTTCGCACCAACGGATTTTTATAGAACTAGCCTTAACTGACGTGCTTTTGGTACACGATTGAGCAATAAGGACTGTTGCAGATTCATGGGAGTTTGGTCCTATTGTTTATTCGTTGGCTTAACGGGAAGATGATCTTGTGTGTGAAATCATGACTGTCGAATTTTTTTTTATTCTTGTTTTACTCTTGTTTAGAACTCTTGGCGCTATAAAGATAGAATGTATTTTGCTTTCTGACGTTTACGCGAATGTTAGATTTTGAAATAAAACTACTTTTTAAACGGATTCTATCGCGATTAAAAGCAGCGCTGCAAGACCTCAAGACACAGCAAGCTCATATTGCGTAGGTCGAAATACAAATAATTAAATAAAATATGAAGATAAAACGAGCAACATCTACTATCGAGAAGCCACCTCAGTCTGCCCGTGACCATGACACCTACAAAGGCGTCGAAACGTCGGTAGCTAAAATCTCAATATAAACCGCGATAAAATCCGTTTAAAAAGTAGTATTATTTCAAAGTTCGGATTGTTAAAAAAATGTATAAAGAACATATTTAAACGCGTTAAATATTTGGTATATGATGAAATATCAGACGACAGCTATTACGAACTTTTATAAACTTAGAGCACACTGCCAAAAAGGTCATTTAAAGAACGTAGAGAATTAAAACATAACAGCATAGAGGACTCATTGTTTCGAGTTCTAAAAGCGAGTCTCGAATGAAAAGGACCAAACTTATCCTTCACTCACCACCATCGCTTGGCGGCAAAATGTGCAGTTCCCGCACAGAGATTATACGCGGATATGATTAACATAAAGTTAGATGGAAAGTTTCCATTCATTCACTGAAGTGGAGGAAAAATGAAACGTAGACGCAGTGGCTGACCATTTTCATTACACTCAGTAATAATATATAATAACTAGCTGTTACCCGCGGCTCCGCCCGCGTGCATGTCGGTTATCACAGCAAAAAGTAGCCTATGTTCTTTCTCAGGATCTAGACTATATGTGTACCAAATTTCATTTAAATCGGTTCATTAGTTTTGACGTGAAAGCACGACAGACAGACAGACAGGCAGACAGAGTTACTTTCTCATTTTTAATATTAGTAAGGGTATTTTATTTTGTGTTGTTTGCATTTGTGTATCTTTTTGTTCAAATCCACATAGATACAATACATTTACTTGACTAGAGTTTTGTCTTGTCTTTTGACATTGTTTTCAATCGAATTCAATCACCTAGTACGAATAAGATTAATCAATGAAAATGATGTCCACGAACCTGAGTCCGAGCAAGTACTGGTCCGGCAAAATCTAACTTCAATGCCTAGATCAACACGCTAAGAAGAATGAACATGATTACCTATTTATTTATATTTCTAGGTGTTTATTAAATCTTTGTGTCTATAAATTATACGATCCTTCATACTCGGTTATCTACGGTTGGGGAATAAAATAATCTTTCAATATTCTTCGTCGCTTATTGTATTCTATAAATATATTCCACACAATGTGTTCGTATTTTTTCAATACACAGAGATATTGCGAACTTCTGTCCGATCATAATCCAATCGTCGAATAATGAAAGTTTGTTTCTTTCAACGAGCTCCATCCCTAAATACGGTTTTATTTGTGAGATTTTATTGAAGGGCGACTCGAAAAGAGCGGTCTTACAATATTCAGACGCGGCTTTGCTTACGATTTGTGACTTTCCTCCAACAATAGGCATCTGATTTATCGCTTGTCGATGTAACATCGCTCCTTTTTAGGAAAACGACGCCTACACGGGACCGATTCGATATTGAGCGGCAACATATTGTCACGTTACTGAAGGAAAGTATTGTCGTCAATAAATTATCCGAGTGCTTGATTGTGTTCGTGAATATGTATGAGCTTTGTGTTGTATGCCAGTTTCAGGGAAAGAATACAATTTTCATTTAACGACAAGTGTTTTTTTTACAGGTTTATATAGGACAGAATAAAACTTGCTAGGTTTTAAAGTACCTGCGCTATTTCAAAAGCTGAATCGTTTCCTAGAAAAATTGACAAAGAAAGTTATGACATAATTAAGTTTTACGAAGTTGAAACTATTTTAATATCTTGAATTAACTTTACCACTACGTTGAGTATTGTTTCAGAAAGCTGGCTATAACCTGTCAGCTTTAAGATTTGGTTGAAATATGAAAAAGATTTTGTTATTAAAATACATAAATTAAGAAGTTTCTTCTAGATAGTAAGGATTATACTTTGTTCTTTTTATTTTATTTAAAAAGCTATGTGTGTGTTCTTTTAGGCTTAACTGATAAATCAAGCAACATGTCTCAATTTAAAGAACATTTGCCACTTTTATTTCTATAAAGAGTTAGTGAGAAACATTAAAATACTTGCAGACTGCACGCCGAGTGCCTAAGCATGAATAATTTAGCTAAGACGCCTCTTTATTCGTCGCGAGCAAATCTTTGAATTATAAAGTGGAGTGAGGTGGGACATTTGGGGGAACTCGATGCCATCTGGCGGGGCTGGTTCGAGTTAACAAGTTACATTCATACATATTAACTTAGAGACGATGTTATTCCATATTCATGCGAGAATTGTGAGGAAGCTGCTGAATTGAGAATTTGCGTGTGATTATTGTCTTTAATATCGAAATTAGAAAACTGTTAACCTCGTTTTTCAAAGCAATTATGCGAAATTACTCTATAAATAAAGAATTTAACTCTTTCTAATGAATAAAAAGAAGTTTACTTTTTAACATCATAGTTCTGTATCGATATTCTACGTGTGAGTCCATAAAGTACAGACTTAATACCAATTTTGTTTTCTTTTTTATTGCGTAACTAAAACAGTGCGCCATAAACACCAAGGCAACAGCCCAACATTTTGTAACAGACACAAATTATGTTCATAAATCATTATAAACTGTCTGACACCATCGTGTTATATTTTTTTCCTGGATCATAATGGACGCGTGTGAGAAGCTTTATTAATATTTAATTCCTTTGTTCAACAACTAAGTTCATCTAAAATTCATATAAAATCTTTATCGAGCAAGTCTTGTTTTCATGAAAATCCTTCAGAGGCCAATCGTTAAGATTTCTGGAGACTATAAAATGTATGATCAGGAATAAAATGTTACGTCTTTTTTATTTGCTTTTTGTACGAGTGTTTAGGCATAGTTGCGATGTTGCGTGCAGAAGGAAAGCACTTAGTATGGACAATTTAACGATCTTGGATTTACGCAGTGGTTGATATTTCGTTGCGTTTAATGTTAGGTTTGATGTTAGTGTATAAAATTGTAAGTGCACTTTTATATTGTAGTATTTTATTTCTTGAAAAAAACTAAAGAATTTGAAAATTAGCATTTTACAATTTTTATTCCAAAACTTTATTCTCTCAAAATGCAGACGTTTCCATTGATACGCAATCTATACAAGAAATCTCCGTGTGTCACCAAAATCCTTATTTCGAGCTCCGTTCAGGCGGGCTTTATGTCTCGTTTCCGCACAAATCCGAAGATAACGGGCCCGTGTTGGCAGCCCCAAAGACACTAGACGACTATAAAACTCTGGACCGTACACTTACAAAGAAATTTTAAAAGAAATTTGCGTTCACTCGCTGTGAAATTGTATAGATCCCAATCATTCCGAATTACCTCCTTCTCGATCAAAAAGTTTGTGAATTTATTTAAATTACATAGGCATCGAATTGAGGTTCCGAGGACATTGATGGTGTGGTAAAGATAAAAATTTAGGAGGCATGTTTGATAAATGGGTTGGGTTTTTTTGCAAAATAGAATTTCAATGAGATGGTCTGGTCGAAAATATAGTACTTGAAACCTGTTTGAGATAAATCTTTTGCTCGAACGCAATACACTTAATATAAAGGGTACCACATTTATTAGAAAACCAGAGTGTCTTGACCTACTGGCATTGACTTAACCGGTTCAATATACGTCTGGAGCAATGGCTCTTTTTACATGAACTTTTGTACCTCAGTTTTTAATAAGATGAATAGTGAAATGTCTGTCACTTGAAGTTTTATCGATATCTCAGCAAAGTCTGTTGTGGCTACACTACAATATATTTCCAATAATTGCCGAAACTGTTTTTAGCATAATGGATTGAGCACCTGAGCCCGTAGATTGTTGGTATCTTGAACAAGAAATAATTGAATGGGAACCGTTATTTATTGGTGCAAATAGCTCGCGTTTCCTTCATTTATCTTATAGAACCTGTGCAGATAAGAGCAAGTACAATTTCCTTGTCAGAAAGGCTGAGAATACTATTAGTTATTTATTGATTTGGTTCAATACGCTTGGCAATTGTCATTTCCTAAGTAAGAGAAGTAAAGTCACAAAATTGTGTCTTCCGAAGATTGAAATTAAGGACTTAATATCTTCAGCTTGCAGCTGGGAACTATGTGACTCTTGATTAAAAACTTATATTGAAATGAGTTTGTTTTTAAAACGATCTTTTAAGGCCAGGAAAATGTTTCAATAAGTTGGGTTTTATCGTGAAAAAAAAGCAATTGCAATATCTGTTATGGATCCGAAACTTAATTATACAGTTGTAATTAAATATTGTCTAATGACACCTATACTCATAAATTTCAACGATATTGTCAAGTTATATTTTATGTCGTATTAGATTAAGATACAGTTTAGTAGTCCCGGAGATGCTGGCAAAGTTTTGTTGTTGGTGCGCAGTGCAATTTTAGTGGACGCGGGTCTTGCTCGTGCTGAGTGCTTTTATCCCAACTGTTGTATGGCCCAAGTAAGAACGGAAAGCGGTGATGTGAACTCTACAATATTATGTTGGGATAATATTACGTTTATGAGGTATTAAGATCTCATAAACGTAATATATTATATTGACCAATTAAATAAAGAACTGAAAGTGAAGTTTAAGTCATACGATTAAGAATAAAGTTCCATGTAACATACTTAAGATGCAGTTCGCAACGGGTGCAGCCTAATTTCTAAAGAAAACAACTAAAACAAAAATTAAAAAAATGTGAACGTTTCTTAAAGGTATTAGGACAGTGATTTTAGAATGATAATTTTAGACAGTGGCAAAGTTGAAGAAAATTGTCAAGAAATGCTAACCTGTTAGTAAATGCCGGTAAATCTTGGTAAATCTCATCTAACGAAAGCCGAAACGGAAAGTGGAAACGACTAATGAAGACGCAAATCGTACCGAAGTAGCAGTATCTTACCTTTTATCACTCCCCGTAAAATAAATCTAACTGTAAATCTTTACTACTTACTACTTTACTTAACTTAAGTTATTATGTTTTATTCCTGAAAAAAAGCAAAAATCTAAAAGATTTGGATAATAAACAAAGTTAATATTTAGGCACTTTTTTTTTTTTTTACGACTCCCGCACTAGGGAATTTAATCCTTGTGTCGCGGGAGGTTTTACAAACATTCAAATCACATGCACAAAGAACACCCAGACTTGGAACAAGCATTTGTGGATCACACAAATGCTTGTCCCATGCGGGGATCGAACCCGCGACACGTCGCGCGCAGAGGTAATTGGCGTGGTGACCTATACCACTCGGCTATCCGTGCAGTCAAAATTTTATGTTTGTGAGCTGTACAAATTTCTCTAAAATCGACATGAAATAAATGTGGTACTTTTTTTTTAATTATCTGGCCTTAAAACACGCATAAATCGAGTTTCCAATTCAACATAAATGCTCATTACAAAGTAAATCTTTACTGCACTTAATAACTTTAAAATCTCGATCTTAATAAACCCTAAAAGCTTAGTTCTTCATTGCAACATAAAGGCGCCAGCTAGTGAGGTCGTTACTTTAAAACACACACTTAAAGCTAGGTCGTAACTTGCGCCACGCGTCAAGTTCAAGCTGTAAAGCCGATGTTACAACAGATTTGCCGCTTTCATCCAGCGCGGATGCAGGGGACAGTGTACACGCGGAACCAAACGTCCCACCAAATTCGTATGATAACAAATGTGTGAATCGAACAGGATCCTCTATTATAAATCAATGAATTTAAAAACTGTGACCCGATTCACCGCTCAAACACTATCAACATAACATTTTTAACGGTCCACAGTTTTACTAGAATATTTTACGCGAAATAGCAAATCCATTTGATCGTTGATGATCGAATATTTGTTTTACAAATTAGTTTCATATTTGTAACTAAATAAATATGGAACTGAATTGTTTTATGGATAACGATAAAGTGCGTCAGTTTTAAAAAGTGTAACAAAAATATGGCGAGAGTGTCAATGAATACGGTCACATATTTATGCTGAATGTTATTCGCTACCGGTAAAGATAAGATTAAATATATCTAATTACTATAAAGACTTTAGACGCTAAATGTGTGGTGCTTTTATCACGTGGAAAATAAATAATTCAGGTTTTACGTGACCAATCTTTCTACACGCAATTACTGCAAACTTGCTGCAATAACATGGTATGTGGGAAATAATACTCGCGTAAATAAAATAGACTATATAGTTATAGAGGAAAAGTAACATGCAGCCGTAACAACTTTCAGTAAATAACACAAATAAAACCTGGACAAAATGTGACCCAGAGGTGTCGTTCAAGAATACGGTGCAAGATAACTGGCGAAACTTCCGTTCTTAGTAGAGTTTTTATATTCGTTTGTAATAAGAAAACCAGTCAAACTCCACTAAGTTCGGGACACGTGACTCATAAAAGAGGAAGTAATCATTTACGATATTCTTCAGATAGTTTCGAGATGTGACCAAGGATGTAGCGTAGTGTGAACTTTCGATCTCATGTTGCGGCAACAACATAAGATAATGAAACAATTTCAAAAACAAAAAAAAAACAGAAATTATACATTACTTCTGTTTCCTTCTTTAGGTCCACTTACGTTACGAAAAAATGAGATAAATTTGTTTGTATAATAAATATTTCAACACAAGAAAGCAGAAGAGAAGAATAACTAACAATAAAACACCCTCAATTCCCAGTAAGCACCTAATCCTATGGACAATGATTTCGAGGCGGGACCAACTAAGAGTTTTTTCTCATAACTCAAAATGAGATCATAACGTCGCAAATCTCAGGAGGCTTTAAAGAATAACAAAAGGAAAAAGATCAAAATTATGTTGGCCGAGTAATTTTCGGGGCGAGCCACACAGAATGGTTCCTACGGGACCCTCATTGGGGACCCCTTGCGATTATGTAGCTGGTTTATAAGCTTGTTATGTTTTACGACCAAAATATAATGTTTTGGTACGTACACCTCGGTATGGACGAAATGAGTGGACATGAGCGTATTTATTAAAATTTTCTCAATATAAATATTAACGACATCAGTACAACGGGTGGTCTTTATAGCTGACGATGTGTTTCTGTTATGGAGGTTCTGTGAATTTTTAATATCGTGTGTGAATTGTCTAAAAGTATTCATGTATTTTTTTTTGTTCTGGCTTTAAATGAAATCTGTTGGTTATTAGTTTTCTTTTGCTTCTTTTTGTGTTTTGTTTAGTTCATTAGGATATGTTTTTTTTATTCCTATGTTATGATTTTTTTTAATTGATAAGAATAATTAGGTTATCATTATTTATCAGAATAACTTAGTAAGCTTGTTTTGTTTTAAGTAAATAGACGGTCTATGAAAATAGAAAGTTTGTATTTACTTCTTTGTAGTTAGCCAATACATTAGCATTATTGAGAACAAAATTAAATGTTTTAATAAACATTTATTTATGGACGTTGGAGTGAAAACGTCCGAAAGATAGAGCTCACTTTTAATTAATTGATTTACTTGTTCGATTGTACGATGGACCGCACGTCATTGATAATAACCGTAATGAAACTAACGAAATTCAATCTTATTTCTTTGACAAAGAGATACTGTCAAAATCAAAGTATGTCTACTGATTTTGCTGTCGACTGTACTTAGCCAATTTTTGGTATATGACTGGCAAGTACACGATTGTTTAGACAAAAATATTTATTTTAGACAAAAAAGTTATTGTATCTTCAGTATTCTTCAGCCTTTAACGGCAAACCGAATGACCTTAAGATTTATCTCTCAAGATAAAACCTAAGTTTACTTTGCAAACAGTTGTTACAGACCAATCAACTGGAGAGCTTTTTAAAATTAAAAAGTGTGGCATTTGTGGGTTCTATTCAGTACCACGTCCAAGGCGAGCACTAACTTGTTATTTACTGAAGTGCTTTCGTATTAACTACTGAAGGTAATTTCTTTGAAAGTCTTTTCAACTAAGCTCCTAATTTACTGGTGGTTAGTTAAAGACTTAATGTATGTGACGTCTCGGTCATTTCTTCGACGGAGAGAAGTGATAGTAAATGCAGAAATAAATAACTATTTAAAAAACATAACTCCGCTATAAGTGCACAAGAATGGCTATTGATAAGGGATAGTTAAGGTGCTATGTTTATGCTTGAATTAAAAAAATAAATTAGGAGTAATGCCAATATATCAACGGAGCCAGATGATTTTTTTCAGGTGAGTTTCCTTTCTATTACGGATTAACTAAATAATAATAAAACAAAAGATGGCGGGTTCCAAGATGAACTTGCAAATAAAAGAAAAATAATCCCTTATAACGTTAATTCCGATGAAAATGCAATGTTATAAAAAAGTGTCTTTTAATGTGGTATGGAACCTTGCTGCGCGAATCAGTCTCGCACTTGACTGGTTTAATTTACCTTGTTGCTGAGTTTACTGAAACACACCATTATCCTATATCACAATAATTTGTAATACTCCTTGTCGTTGCCAAACTACCAAAAAAATGTAACAAGGAAATGAAAGAACTTTTTTAATATCACAAATGATATCTGATTACTTATTGCTGACAAGAACTGTCAATTTGTTTGGCGTTTCTCCAAAATGATGGCGCTCTATTGTTTTCTGTCACATTGATAAATTGACATTTTCATTTGTCGTAATTTATTGTTATTTTTGGATTATGAACAGACAGTAAATTCGTTGCGTTATCTAAAATGTCAGAGGTTTGCTTAATCAATCATACCGTTTTGATTGACGTATTTGGATAAAAGGTCTTCGCTGCTTTAGTAATAGACAAGTATTTTCATATTTATTTAAAAATAATATCTAGCCTATATATCTACAATCTAACTTATAATATTTGTTTTGTCCCTCCATGCCATTGTTATAATAAATGAATTATCAATATAAATGTTAACATATTTTGTTAACATAATTCTTCAACATAATAAATGTATTCGGTTTATAGTTCAAATTGTAATAGAATTCTAGTTCTTTTGGTTCTGATTTTCTCTAAGTATAAGTTAAGAATTATTTCAAATCGACAACTACATGTATCAAATAAAACGAAGAGTACCTAATCCAATTCCTTTAGATATTAAAACACTATCTCACTCGAAGTTAATTAACAAACAATTTATTTCTACCTTCCTGCAATTTATTATATCATTCGATAGTTATTAAACCTACAAATACTCAATTATACTAAAAGAATGGCTCGCTCTGTAGCTATTCATGAGTGCAATGTACATTTAGCATGGCAACACAGGCAAATAAACAGTACCTCTGTCGCATAAACTCCGCAGCTACGATGCGTTGCCGTTGGTTTGAGACGGTCCGCTGGTCACACCCAGTGTTGCCACTCGCAATAGCATAGAATTAGGGATTTGGAGTGGAAGGAATTTAAGAGACAAGCAACGTTAGGCATTGGAATGTATCTTCAGAATAATCAAGTACATTAAATATGCTTGCATTGTTGTAAACAGAACAATAAAATTACACATTTTGTTTTTATAAATTTCAATATAAGTCGACAATAATTAAATATTAATGCAATTTATTCTATAGTTTCAGAGTAAATGCGCCGAAATATCAATCCATTAGCTTTACAAAAACGTTCTTATTCGCTTTCCTAATTAATTGAATACGTAATCTTTATTAATTGAATTGCTTTTGTTTTATTGTTTCGAACATACTGTATTCACGATACCAACGAACAAAAGCTGTGACATCTGGCAACTCCGGTCACAAAGTTCGGCATTTTGTTTATGGTATTGGAAAATAATGTATACTTTTCTGTGTTCTATATTCAATTTTCTGAAAATCACCTAAAAAGGAGTACCTAAGTAAATTAAATAGGCATCTAATAATCGTGAATAATAAAGAAGAGATACGATGTATAAATCTGTATTTAACTCTGTAATATTAATATACTAAAATCCTAAAAGGATAATATACGTTTTCCTAAAATACATCTTCAGTAAATGTCTCGGAGTTTGTTGCAGAATTTATATTAGACTAAGTAGTCACTATAATTTTTAACTTTTTCTTAGTTTGTAGACGTAAAAGTTATGTTAGTTCTTTGTTCTGACTTAGGTGCTTTTAAGCATCGTAGGTTTTCATTTTACTACGTACAAGTGGTACCAAGTCTTGCTTGTTAAGGTTCGGCTACACGCTCAATCTTGCATGCGCAAACATATTGTGCAAAAATTGGCGCAAAAAGTGTATAGTGTCTACACGGAATCGACTAGCGTGCGCAAACGGTTTGTGCAAAAATTTACTCACTGTATGGCGTCTACACTATAGCGACTTGCGCAATTTTTATTTTACCGTCTTCATGGAATGCTTAATTGTGCAATTTTGTACAAACTAGCGTTTTATGAAAACCATTTGCGGTATACCATTTTGCCGTCTTAACGCACATGTTTTCTTGTCCAAACAAGAATTTGTGCAAATAAGATTGAGCATTGATCATGTAGTCGGGCCTTTAGAAGCACTAAACTAGAAATTTTATGACTTTCACTAACAAACGCAAGTGTTGCTAATATAAATAAAGTGAAATATTATTGCGTTTAGTTACTTTATGGTGTTGTGCCGATGATTTGAAAGTATGTATTTTGAGTTTTGCAAAAATTATGTACCTACTTCTATTTTTTTTTTTTATTATGCTCTGTCTAAGTGTGTTACAGATCACCAGGCCAAACCTCGGTTCGATTTAGAAATTCAAAGCCAGAAACCCATTACCTTCACATGTTCACAGATGTCAACAGGATTAAATAAGTCTTCAACGTTCAGCGTCTTGTATTGTCATCGAGTGCCTAAACTAGTTGTCCTGTTTGTGCAGTAGGTGAGCCGTGTTGACAGTTAACACGCCGCCGCCGTGTCAACATGTCCTCGCCTTATTTGCGTGAACTGCTGATTGCAGGTGGAACAATAATTGTGTATGGGAGTTTGTTATGCTGTGATGAATGTGTAACTGGGTTAACGTGCCTCTGGGGGTTGGTTTTAGCGATTGTGATATAGATATTTTTTGTGATTATTACTAATATAATACCGTACTGTATTATATGTCTCACTGCTGGAAACAGGCCTCTTTTCATGTTGAGAAGGCACGAGCATTGATCACCACGCTTGCTCACTTGCGAATTGGCCATTTCAGATTCCAATTTAGTGATTGTTATTTGTTTTTTTACTTAAATTTTTTTCTTTTGGAATATATAAATTTAAATAAGATAACTTTTTTGTTTTGGTATTGGTTGTTTGTTTTTCTGGCCTTTATCTATTCTGAACAAAAATATGAAACCTTATTTGTTCCATAAATTCCGATAACATAAAAATTACATTATACAATCATTGAAATAAACCCTTAACATTACAATCAGTGCACAAACAGCCAACTCCACATACCTTTGTTAGTATTGAAAGCTGTATAGATGAGTTGACGTCGCATAAATCTTTAAAGACTTACTCAGTTCGTATTATTAGAGTTCACAGACCATCTTCTAGACAGTCGCAACTAGTTTGCGGGGCGGTAATAGCGAGTCTGTACAAACTGGAGTCAGCTGACATGTGTCACGGCGAGGTAACGAGCACAGAATGCGAAGCTACTGTGTTCCAACAAAACACTTCTGTAACGTTTAGATGTATAGTTGCTACGAGATTAGATGAACAAGTTAGTTCCGTGTTGGTTTGCATTGAGTTATAGCGATCTTGAGGATATTAAATCTACGATATACGCTTAGTGATGTTAAATGAATGTTTTACTGATGTACTGCCTTAATACCAAGCTTTAGTTGTAGATTAGATTTTATGTTATGTATTTTTTGTTAGATAAGAGATAATGTATTTGTGGAGAGGCAACTTCTTTAACAAGAGATTATAATAAGATATACAAGATAATAACAATATCTTGGAACAACTCACACACAGCCATCTGATCTCAAACTAGGCAGAGCGTGTATTATGAGAACCAGATAACTGATAAATAAACTTTTGTAAGTGGAAATCGAACCCACGTCCACGATCACTAACCACTGGACGAACAAACTAGTCATCTTTGCTTTAACCATAAGTACTATGGAGTTATTTTCCAAGTATTCTGGATTTCTAGTTGTTTGAAATATTAATGTAACTGTCTACTTGTATTATATGACGGCCCTCATTATTTATTATCGTTCTTTATTCTGCCTAGGCGTAAAACAAGTCGCTTTACTGCGTGTTTCTTAAACTTGATATGTCTTTTTAAATGTGCTATTTATTCTGACTCCTGTTTATAAAGCTTTCTATAGCATTCAGTATAAAACCAAGGAAACGTTTTACTACTTACGAATTCAATTCAGAGGTTACCAATGTTTGCACGAAATGTGACCTACATAGTGGAATACAAATGGCATGAGGTAGCGGCACCAGTTTTCGTCCGATATTAGAAATAACAAGTTGCAGCGCACGTATGGGCGGTACCTCGGAGTACCGCATATTATACACGAGTACGTTATTAGATTAAGAAAATAAATTCCTGGTTGAAAATAAAACATAAATTTATGTTTAGTTCTTAGGTATTATTTTAAAAAATCTACTTCCGCATCTACGAATTTAATCCTTGTAACGCAGGGGGTTTTACATGCGCAAAGAACAAAGACCAGAGCTAAAACAAGAATTTGTGGATAACACAAATTCGTTTCCCGTGCGGGGATCGAACCTGCAACACGTCGCGTACTGTGGTAATTTGGTGTACTGCACGGATAGCCGAGTTGTATTGGTCACCCAATACAACTCGGCTATCCTTGCAATCATAATTTGAAGAAGGTACTTGGAAACTATTGTCCCACTATTATGAACTGTTGTAAGTTTTTCATAAAACCAGTTACAGAAGGGACGGATCTTCAGTTGGGGAAATATAAAACTAGGTATATATAAGTATAAATCAAGCTAGAAGTGCCTTGACTAAGTCAAGAATGTTATATATAAAATTAAAAGCTTCTAAGTTGAAATCCGTATTTTCACTTGGCAAAATACAGACGTAGGTATATACGTCTGTACAAGTACTAACAGTAACGTTTACTGCCAAACGTTGCCGTCGTTAACCAACATTCGTTCAAAGCCTCTAAAGAAACAGAACCCGGATTCATGACAAATTAGCGCCGAAATTTCAAAAGTTTCACCCATTCAGTTTCGCTTAGCTTAAAACTAGTACTGAATTCACGGCGACTGGAGATGTGACACCAAAATGGGTCAAGAGGCCACATTCACTGTTGCGCCACAGTAATTTGTACAACTCCCTATTCTGCTTGCGACTGTACAAACGTATGGCATACATTTTAATGTGATCGTGTACTGTGACATAAAAAGCGACGTATCTGCTAATCTACATGCTTTTTATTTTTTAGTCCACTGAAATGGATTTAAAACTGAAATGTATCTAAAGTCGAGAATAAAAACGCAAGGAAGAAGTGAAACAGTGGTATTGCTTTAAATAGAAGTTTTTGGATATTACTTGGCATTTCACCAAAAGAATCTTCAAAGATATGTATGTATGTATGTTCAGTATAGATAGATAAAACTCAATAAAATTGAATAGAAATAGCGTACATTAGAATAAAAAAAATTGAAAACCACGATATCGTAAAACGGATAAAATGATTTATGCGCGTTTATTCCCCTACCAAATTATTATAACGCAAATGCTATTTTGTCGATTTCCATTGGAATTTCCATCTCCCTGTCAAAGATATGGCTTTATGTTCAGCCCGGAGTTGGAGAATGCATTTTCTCCTAGGGTAAGAGGTCAATAAGCGTTAGGGGAGGAAAGTTTCCGCGAACCCCTTACAACTGTCAACGCGAGTTATTCACCCTACGTCAACTGGGGTTAAAAAGTTATCGCCGCAGCTCAATAGGAGAAAGTAATAGATGTCTATGGAGTTATAGGTAAAGTTAAAAGTTTTACTGGATATACAAAAATGTTTGGTGGTTGGTCATCCGGTAATATCCCGGGGGAAGGAACTAAAACTCGGATGTCAAAGGATAGTTTCCTATCAACCGCTGTAAATAGGTTTTCAAGTTGAAATTAAGTTTTGAAGTTTTCTTCAATCTTTTTGCCCTGTTAAAAAACTGTGGGGTTAAATGTAAGTAGAATTAAATAAGATTATAAGTATAAGAAGAAGAATCGACATTTTTCATGTTTAGCTATATTTCTTGTCTTCATGTATCTATCTACAATTGACAAGCTATAGGTATTGATAAATCTTTACTTCTATTTTCGACTGCTTCTTACTTTATTTCGTTGTCATTTAACTGAAATTATTTACCTTTTTGTTCTGTAATAAACGTTATCTATTCAATTTCCTTGTTCACCTATTTTAGATTACAAGCATAGTAGGTATTTATTATACCTATGGTATGTGTAACTAAACTATTGATTCATTACATAGAACAATAAATTACTATTAGATTACATTCAACAGTAACATTTATAATACAATTAAAGGCCAGCAACGCCATAATTATAATTTTTAAATTTTACATTTTAAGACTATTACACAACGAGAGACGCGCGCGCCACCATCTTGCTTCCCCGCGTAGTTGTTCGTCCCGTGGTAGTAACGCGACGTAGTAGACGATACTCATTTCTGTTAATAGTATGTGTTATTTATTACATATAGGTACAAAGGCGTACCAGCAACGGTAGTCATAATATCATTTCATGGTGTTCCACACATACATAGTATCATAATTATGTAAAAGTTAATATGGGTATCCATTTCCGCGCGGTCGTAAACTCTTTGCGATAAAATGCTAAAAGGATTATTAAACAGCTGTTAATTACAGCACTGGGTATAAAAAGTAATGTATTATCTCGGTTTTATCTAACGTGGAAGTAGAGGTGTACAATAAAATTATTATTTATACTGTAACAGGCGACCTATATTGATTTTAATAGAGGTATTTCGGTTTCCCGCATTTTCGCGTGGGAGTAGTTAGGGGCAACTGAGAAATTTTATTACTTAGGGGAATAATATCAGATATTATCATATTAAACATTGTTTTTAATGTGGCTAAAAGCAATCTGTGGTTATATATTCAAAATTAGTTATTGTTATGATTTAAAAAAATCCCAGTATTTACAAATTAATTTTATAATGGTCGATCTGTGTCCATTGTAAAATTAAGTTATACAGATTTTGTTTGTTAAGTAATTGCAATTACTTGTAGGGGAGCAATATTTTATAAGTGTAGGCAATATTATCGGATTTTCAACGAAGTGTCAAGTATAATAATATATTGTTATTTAAATGTGGTTGCTTGTCCACTATGGTTGATGGCAAGGCAGCCTAGTCAGTATAATCTACGAGGCCGCATTACACGACTATTGTGACCCTCACCCTACATTAAATTGTGGATGAAAATGTGTTAAATGTAATCTATTTCAGTTATATAAAATACAGCTCGTATAGTCGGTTGTAGTAAAGAAAATAAAATGTTGCGAACACGTAATGTTATGAACACGTTTTTTTTCCAATTGTTTTTTGATTACGGTTATTGCGTCGTTTATTTATATCGAAATGCTGTGCTTATTGTTATTTTGCATTCAAATGTAAAAAATACGCTTTATTTACTTATTGTTGACTATGAAACTGATAGAGTTTAGGAAAGTCGTGTAATTGTAGTCTGATCGGGCACTGAATGCATCTACAACAGCGATTAAACAGGTTTGTCCACTCTAGATACTGGAATACAACAAATGCCCCATTTCACATCTACATTACCCTATTCCGATAACCATGTCAATGTTTATTCTACTGATAATGGTGCACTATCTATTGATTTGCAGTTTGCGCTCGCAATAGTTGCTCTTAAATCGGTAACAGTTGAGCCCGTCCCTAATTAGTGGTGCGGGTTGCAGCCAATAGGCCGAACAGGCGAATCCAAGTTTCGATGCTAGTTAATTGTAGAACACAGGCTATTGCCGCTCCATAAATCTCCGTCGACTTAACGTCGGCACTGTGAAATATTAACCGCACGCCCGTTTTGACGCCTCGCGTACACTACACTAAATAAATAATAATATATCGCTGGAAAAGCTTGTAAATATTATTATACGCTTACACGTTGATTAAGAAATTTATTGATCTTGTATCGATGCACATTAATTTTATCTCTGTGTATTCGCCGCAATTAAACGGATATCTCACAATGAGTTGCAGGAATGAATAGTCTTTTTATGTTTGCGGTAATTATTTTCAACTTTGATTTTAAAATTAAACGATGTTGAGCGTCTATTTTGTTATTTAATCGCAAAAAGAACGATCAGAATCTGTAAAATAATCGTGTAATTTTAGATATATAAATTAAGAGGGCAAGTGATCTTAGTGGATTATTGTTATTAACATGTTGAAATCTTACCGCTCACCGACCGAAAAGTCTTAGATTTATTTACTATATATATGGTGAGGTTTACCTACAAAATATAATAAGATTATTTGTAAGAAATATGTCAAAAAGAAAATAATCTATTTTGATAACCACAATAACACATTATATGTCAATAAATTTGATTTTCACACATGAAATAATATGTTCTGATGTTGAAATAATGGAGAAAAAATTTGTAGCATGTTAGCTATAAAAAAATAGATAACAAATACAAATAGATAAGGTATGCTAATTTTAAAAGATAAGAATTAATTACAAATAACTGACTGACTACGTAAACTAATAAATATAGGATAGATAGCAAATAAATTGACAATATTAAAAATTCGATACAATATAAACATTATTGAGTTTTTGACGTTACAAAAATGTAATATTTTTTGTCATTTCCAGTTAATAACACATAGTTCTGTGGTCTCAAATTATGACTTTACTATGCATACGGTGCTACGTGGGAGGGGTGGTTTAGCATCAATCAAGGAATTAGGACGCTAATCTCATTTGCGTCCGTTTACTGCTGACTCCCTCACGAGAATGCGTGAGCATTTGCAATGATAATCACGCGATACGCATCGTTACATTGGCAATTACGCTTTTTTGCGTATAGGGGTAGATAGAGAGATATAACGCGTTCATCTTGTCCTGTCATTGTAAGACCGCTATTGAACCATTTCATTATTTGTTTAATTTAATGCGATAGCTATATTATCGTGGGCAATAAAGAATATTCTATCCTATGCTATTCCGATAAAACTGTTTCCGACCAAAAAGTCGTAATCTGAAACCGGTTTTAAGACTTTTTAGTCCTGAAGGGTGGAAGTACAATACTATAGTATAACGTGGCATAAAAGATGCATGTCATACCACGTGTTCAGACTATATAGTGTTGTCTTTTGTTTTATTTAGAATGTTTGAATTCGGTTTAGGTTTTAACGAAAATTATTCTACTCGTAAGAACATACAAAACTAATTTAAAATGTGATACAAAGTAATTAAAATTAACTTAAATTTTAGTTTGTCTCTGGGGCGCACAAATAAACACGCACTAAAAAAAATATTGTAAAGAAAATAATTATAATATGATATCATATTATATTGTCTTTACATTTTTTTTTAAATATATATTAATAGTGTCTCCTTCACTTCATTTGCTCCCTCGAACAATATCGTTTTCTTTGCATAATTGGTACAAGGGGTGATTAACTCAAGTTTATCTTTGTTCCTAAGTTACGTGTTATTTCCTTTTTATGCAATTGTATATTCGCGAATGTCTCTTATATAAATCTTATTGATAAATTTTGAGATTCAATATTGTTATTTTTTTGAGATAGACCTAGGTATTTTTACAGAATAGATATAATGTTTTAATTGATTTTAATTTGGTATTAATATTTTTTGTTTTGTAAAGAAACTACGCAACAGCGAAACCTTCACAGATGACCTACCTACCTAATACACAAATTAAAGCTGATACCTAAGTTATGTAATGTGTAAGTTTCAAAACAGGAAAGCATGAATGTGTTTTCACTTTCGCTACAGGCTATAACTTACACCAAGCTCCATAAAAGTGACGAGTGGCCGAGTGATATATGGCTGAGGATACGAAACGATCCATACGTTTAGTTTTTACGGTGCCTCCGGCCAATGATGGATGATCGTGACATTGACCCGAATCGATTACCACACTCTACTGAATCTAATACTTTCTTTATTCAGCTAATCATTTATTATTTCAGTTAACGCTTTAATACAGCAATCAGTTAGCTTCAAAAAGGTGGGTCAGACTGGATGTGGAAAGCGGAGGACCGAGCGTTAAAGAGCATCTTGGCTGGCCAGTTGGTCTAGCTAGTGGTTAGTGACCCTGACTGCTAAACCGGAGGTCGTGGTTTCGATTTCTACTCAGAACAAATCTTTGTGTGATGAGCATGAGCATTTTTTGTGTCTGGAGGTAATCTATATTTAGAAATATATAAGTATGTTTATCAGTTATCTGATTGCGATAATAGAGGCTCTGCCTAGTTTGAGACCAGGTGGCCGTGTGTATGTCGTCCCAAGATATTATTAGTATCTTGGAAGAGGCATATGTTTAGCAATGGCCGATAGGCTGAGTTGATTTATTGTTTCATTGAAACTATTATCTTTAACGACTAAATTGGTTTTACAATTACACAATCTTTGAATTACAAATGAAGTTTGTACACCTACTTTATTTTTCGGAATCTTACTTTATCTTTAATATTGATGACAGCGTGGCCAGGGGGTTACTTTAAATGAATTTCAATTCTAATACAATCCAATGCAAAATTGTTATTTAGTTATCAAGCACACAACCAACACACAGTACAAAAACAAACTTGCAATATTTAGATTCTAGTTAGTTCCTTATAATTAATTTTGCATTGTCATTGTATTGGAATTTAAATTAATTGAAGATTAGTTAAGGGCTCCGGTTTAGCTTCAGGTTATAGATTTTCTTTTAATAGCGATGTACAATTTGAAATACAGGTTAGCTCGTTTGTTTCTAACATTCATATCAGTGAATAAAGCAACAATATATTTATTTTCAGGTGGTACTACGTTATTACTAATACCTGTTCCATTCTAGTACAATAATACAGGCAGGAAGTAGTAAGATTAAGAAAAACATGGCTTAACCAAAAGAAAACGTTATGAAATGTCTATAATCACAGGAAATAATTAGCAATAACGAAAAGGTTTTCCCAAAACTCGTAAATATATAATAGATAAATACCTTATCAATAAGACTAATCCCGGAAATTATTTATCGAAATTACCATTCAACATTGTTATCAGTGATGTTTTGGGATACATAATATTAGTTATGGTTTTATTACAATGGACGTTGAGCAATTCAAAAAAATAATATAATGTAAAAAAATATTATATGATTATGATATTATTCAGCGAATCAATTACAAGTAATTCTTTCCCTATTGACTTTAAAATTTTAGTAATAGTAATATAAGAGTTTACTTTAATTACTTTGTATATAATTTTAACTTTTTACCAGGTGCAATATAAATTTTATGTTATCAGTATTAATTATTATATTATCTAATTAAATCTAATTATATATTATAGGTGACCTTTGAATATAATCTTGCTTGTTATCGGGTGACGAAACATTTTAAATATATGTGTAACAATATACACTTATACACTAGGTAGTTTTGCTATATATATAAAAAAATCGGAGAAGTAAAAAATAGTTTACGACCTATTCTCCGAACTACCGAATATACACGAGAAATTTCATAAAAAAACGGTCAAGCCATTTCGGAGGAGTTTCATTACAAACACTGTGACACGATAACCTTATATATATAATAAATATATCTCATGGTTTTGCATGTAAATATGTCATATAATTACTTTGTTTGAAAATAAAATCTTGTACATATACCTTAAAATTAAGATTTGACCCCAGCATATCGGAGAGTTGCACAAACATTTAAAACAGATACACATGGGACACCCTGAAATATAATAAAAAATTCGTTGATCACGCAAATGTTTGTCTCACACAGAGATCGAAGCCCTTTCTATCTCTCTCCACAACATGAACAGTTATCGTAGCCTGCATCAACGATAGACTGGCGCATAATGGCATTAAATTCAAATTATTATTATCAACTTGCAAAAGGTTACCACAGACTAAAATAAATAAGTGATTCAGAAAGTGTTGAGTATCATTTCCTTGAGACATATTCGTTATAGTAAATGTTTCTCTTTCCAGAAAGTAAAACCACGTTGAACGATTAGTTTGCTGTAACATTAAATGTTCATATCTAGATCAAGATACAAAGACCCTTATGATTAATGTTATTATTATTAAATCTATTATAGCATTGATAAGAGTTGATAAACTGTGCGAATGTATCACAATCAGATTGGACATTTTTTGATTAAGTCTTATCGTTATTACATGGAAATGCGTATAAAATATTAAAATAATGTAATTATTATTATTTAAATCGGTGTAATCGCATCAATATGATTTACTATTTATACAAATTATTGATATAATTAATTATATATTCAGAACAAAGTTCAATGATTGTTACTTAGGTACCTACTTGGTTAGATTGAAGTGGACACAGGAGTTCAGAAAGTTAGATAAATTGAATATTCTTATAATAAGATTAAACATGTATTTATTGTCTTTTAGTGATAATACCTGTCATTAATACAAAGGCTTGTCTAAATATCTATACTTATAATAAATCTGTAGAGAGGTCAATTCTGTACATCAAATATATTTTCAAAATAACTATCAGGGGGTGATTAGTGATCGATACTGATGCCAAAAATGCAATCAGTAAAATTTTTGTCTGTCTGTCTGTCTGTCTGTCTGTCTGTCTGTCTGTCTGTATGTTCCTTATAGAAACGAAAACTACTCGACGGATTTTAACGAAACTTGGTACATTTATTCTTCATACTCCTGGGCAGGTTATAGTATACTTTTCATCACGCTACAATCAATAGGAGCAGAGCAGTGAAGGGAAATGTTGGGAAAACGGTATTTTTTAAGCTTCCGTCGCGTATGCAGCCTTAATGGTTAAAGCTACATAGAAATTATGTATGACGGTAATGTTCTACATAAAATTATCTAAAAAATATCCCACAGCAGCATATGTCTATCTTTTATGGTTGACTCACAATAACACGTGTAACTCCCGATAGCTTAGCAGTTCGGAGATTTCTGATTATATTTGTTTACTCTTACGTTTATAATACTCTCACTCATCCCTAATTAAAAAAAGTTTACATTATTACCTATTCAATAAAAAAGAATCATAGAAATCGGTATAGAAACACCAAACTTATACATGAAATACGATAATAAGCCATCGCGCCGTCGCGCGTGAATACTGAATCATGCTACTTGTAAGGATTATTTTTGTGTAACGTGATATATTATATTTCCCTACTAAAATACGAAAGTTAATCTGTCTGTTACATCAAAACCACTGAACAGTAAGGAAGGACATATGCTACTTTTTTACGAAAAACGACGGAAACGCGGACGAAGTCGCTGGCAAAAGCTAGTCATACATAAGTAAAAATTTTCATTCCACACGAACGTAATTATTAAATCACTCCAGTTTTTCACCAAAATTATCTAAACGTATGTGGATGGGACCTTGATCAATTGTCTCAAAATTTATTTCATTCATCTATAAATTGTGTGCTAAATCGGATTAGATTTCATGACTCAACATACAGCTCACCAAACAATATAAAGCTGACAATTAGAAAGCAGTGAAAACCACTGAAGATTTGTTCAATTGTTATTCGAGTTTACAGTGACTGTTAGCTTTACAGCTAGCGTAAATTGCCAAGTTTATTCATCGTCTTTCCTCAACCATGAAACAATAAAGTTGAGCCTTTTCTCCTATGTCATAAATATCGCATTACTATAAGTGAGACTAATAAAATTTAACGATATTTACCGTATAATGTCAGGGATTTGACTAGGAGTCTTGTATTTGCTTTATGCTCATTATTTAAACGAGTTACTCGATCAGAGGCAATTTATTGGATATGTTATTCAATCTGTAAATACAACGTGTAGTTTGCATACTCGTCAAATTTCAGGAGGCTGTTATAAAAAAAATACATTACAATATCTGCTCAATAATTAATACATACTTGTTTTTTTAGTTATTTGAGTTTTACAGTATTTTAGAATACACTAATTCCGAAGAACAGAACCGCCCCGTTGCGTATGTAGGCAGTGTCTTTATCTGTGTTAAAAGAGAAGTTACAGTGTGGTAAGTAACACATGTCGATTTCCGAATATTGGAAAAAAGAAAAAAATATATCAAGTCGATTCGAAGAAGCATTTATAAAATTGCATAATATATGATTTGAAATAGCAATTAAGTTCATAGATTAAATCAATTCCATGAAGTCTGAGAAAAAATCTAATTTCAGTTTCGTTCTTTTTTTCCATTTGTTGAGACAGTGTGTAAAAACAAAAGAAATGTAACAATGTGGTTACAATTTGCTCGAAGTCTGTAATTAGATTTTATTCAATTTGTTATTTTCTTTGCCGAGAAATACGATCGCCGATACTAAAGGATTAATACTTCTTTATTATTGAGGACAGGATTTTTCTTAAAGGAAAACAAACTTATTAAACATTAATTAATTACGTCAAATTAGTTGAAGTGAAAGGCTATCTTTTGCTAGTAAAACTATACCTAAGTTGTACTAGTAATAACTGGTTCGAGGGGGTGCGGGATAAAGTTATATGAAAGGACTTGGGGTAGGCCTTTGCCCAGCTGTGGGATAGGAAAGAAAAAAATTATTCAATACATTTTGGGCGTTATTTTAATAATCATAATATTACATGTTGCTATATTTAAATCTCGACGGTATTCAGCAGCTGCTTAGCACATTTTGAATTCAAATTCTCTATAGAAAACTTGAATTTCGAATAGTCTAAGCAGTGCTTAACACCGTCGACATTGTTCTAAATAAGGCCTTTAATGTTTTTCTATTGTTTTTGAGTAAAGCACAAAGTCTATACAATTCGACGATATTGCTCTTTTTCGTAAAGGCTTTGCTACTGTTATCTTTAGAAAGCACTTATGTAATGAAATTGAGGGACAAGAAGTGGGGTACTTAGAACAAAATGGTTCTAAGGCTCTAGTGCTCCGAGTAATAGTGATTGTGTACTATCGAGTAGCATTTAACTGATTGGACTATAAGACAATACAGTTATTCTTTTGTTGGGCAATGATTTTCTTAGCTAGTGGTATCTAATATATGTAGGTAATCGTAATGTAGTAAGGTAATAAAAACTAAAAATCTTGCGGTGCAAGAGATTTCAGGCTAGTTTTGAAACCGACTGATTTATACAAACACTACCATGCATGTGACATTACACAAATATACATTATTTTTACAGCCTCTGTCATGATAGCTGTAATAGTTTTTACTTCTTTTTACTACTCACCTTATCAGTAATGTTGAAACTTGAACTGAAAACGAATTATAGTCTAATTTCTACCACCAGTGGGCCTCTAGTAAGTTAAATACCATACTATAAAGAGTACCTTATGCTAGTGTGATAGAAAATAACTGCATACAGGCTAAAAGGAAGTATATTTGGCTACCAAAACAACTGACTATCTCCAGCAGTACATAAAACTATTCATCTATTACAGATACAAAGCCCGATCATGACAATGACAGGACAGAACATAATCTCTAATCCAAATAGTCGACAGTGCACGTTATATCCGTACATCAGTAACAATGTACATTTCAGTTTAATTTTCAGCCAATGTTACTTCAACTACAACCCTACACTGACCACGAAATTTAACATTACTTAGAACTGGACACAGAATTCTGAAACTTATTACGTAAGCCGTAAGTTTCTTTATGTAACGCGGTCATCCTCTGAGGAAACATCAGAACTTCATTAAGACGCTACGGTTTGCCTGCACCGGTCAAAGTTGGGCTCTCAGCCATGCTCGAGCACCTTTAGATGCCGTTTTAATGTTGCTAACTAAAGATGTACCTAACCTCGAGCACTATCGTTATTTTATCTCCGAGAAGCTTAGTGAGTTACAACCGCGTAGTCCACTTTCACGGCAGTTCTTAAGTATCGACACACTTTGGGGTAAAAGTTAGTTGTGTTACGAGTGTTACAACTTATTTATGTGACTTGCTTCATTACTAATATGATGTACCTTCTATTATGGTAAAATATTTTCTTTTATACAAAGTAGAGGTAAAATTAAAGTCGACTAAACAATGTTTTCATTTTAAAAGAACCGGTTAACAAAGCAACAGATTTGAACGAACATTTAGAACAATGAAAAATTTCTCTCTACCCTTATCTCGTTATAATGAATACCTTCGAAGGATTCTTTTCGCATAGTTCTGATAAAGAGGAACGTCGAAACTTCAAATTAAGATTCTTCGAGTTCCGCACAAGGGAATAAGATTAATGAAGGATGGCACCTGGGGGTCGCCGCCCCACTAACGATAGACCGGGTCAGAGGGGAAATAACTGTTAAAAATAATAAGCGGAAAAATACTCCTCATAGATACTCGGTTATACAAAGAACTTGTTTATAGATCGTTAAACGCTATTTGGAAATGGATGATCTAAATTATTTATAATATTTGATCATTTTACCGCTCCGCATTCTAGGAATCTATGAGATTATGATGTTAACATCTAACTGATTGAAAGGAACTATGTTTATAGAACAAATTATTAATTAAATTCGATAAGTCGACATAACACCTGTTTTGCAATAAATTTCTAAAACAAACAGCTAGTTTTCTATTCAACGTCGCTATTCTGACGCATTAGAGCGTACGTTAATAAGACAATATGTATGTATATGTCGCAAACAATGAGAATAATAACAGCGCATAATGGCGAATGAGAAAATTGCTCGTTGGCTGCCACTAGCCTGAATATCACAATGAGACGAGACAACAATAGCCTAGGACCTATATTCTCCAGCCTAGACTAGCGAAATTAATGAAACAAAAACCGCTTTGAAAGTTGAACAGAGGGTGTACGCAAATTGGAGCCGAACGACTTTGTTATAGGGCTTGGAAAACTTAATGTTACTTACTTTGTCAGGCGTAGACGTGCGTTTTTTGTTCCTACAGCTGTATATACACTGGGACTAAGAATTCAGAGCGGTTTAATAAAAGATTTCAGTAAAATAGTTTCGACATGGTTTCAATCAGTATTTTAGGTTAATTTATGTTTAAGATTGATCAATCTACTTATATTGTAGATTGATTAATCTACTTATATTGTAGATTGATCAATCTACTTATATTGTAGATTGATCAATCTACTTATATTGTAGATTGATCAATCTTAAACAGCTTGTTACCAGGGATTTACTCTTGAATTTAATTTCGACCAATTGACATTTGAAATTGCGCCGTTTCGTTCCCTTGAACTTAGCTATAGCTCCAAATTGTTTCAATATTAGGTATGTCCATTGGGAGGAATTAACCGCAATCCAAACCGAATTTTAACGATTTTTATTTCAAGAATACTGAATCACGTGTCTGCTGAATGAACATTAATTTTGCAGTGGCATTGTATTGGAATTAAAATTAATTTAAGAGGCTTGCTGGTGTATTTAGTGGATAACCGTTTCTTAAACAATTAAATGCCTGAAGTACCTTATTTTACCAAAGGAAAACTACATCAAAGAACATTTTGTTGTTTAGTAATCTCACATGATTCTGTGGATTTTCATTTACTACGTTTTATTAAAATTAGTTCTTAATTTCTCCGTAAAAGGTATTAAAGACATACAGATGGCCTGAGCCCTTCCTCCCGAATTTAATTTTATTTCTATTACAATAATCAATCCAAAATTAATTAGTTTAGCAGGCAGGAAATTCAGATTTCTTAAAAAAAATGCTGTCATTGGAAGGAACTGGAAATTTATAATGATACATTGAGAGTATTTTTTTGTACTGTGTGTTGTATTTTTTGTGTGCTGCTAAATGAATAACAATTTTGCATTGACATTATATTAGAATTAAAATTAAATTGGAGTTTAAGGACACTGGTTGGTTCTAATAAAGAGCACCAAATAATAATGGTATTCTAATACCGAATGGAATAAGAACGCTCACTTAATGCTTAGCGTATAAGCTTAATAAAGTAAATATCTCTTTCATTTCGAAATTCAAGCTGAAGTTTTATACTTTAAAACAGCTACTGATATTGATCGTAGCCACAATAAAAGCTAACAATGCACAAATCAGCTGACAATGTAACTATCGACGCGCGATCGTGGTTTATACGTACTTCAATACAACTATAGTGCACTAAAGCTGTGCTCCGACGGATTTTTATTACTTTTTGCATGTCAACCGTGAAGTTTATGGACGCAATTATTGTTGAAACACGTTGTGAGATTTATAGCAACAATCATGGTGACGCTTGGATAGTGTTGTGCCCAGATTGTTTGATCATCATTAAAATATCGCCAAACTTGTGATTTTTATATGTTCCAGTTTTTATGATATCTACTTGTTGAAGTAAAAATTCTTTACTTTTCTTTATTTTTTACTATTCTGACTTGGGGAGTAAATGCGTGACGAGAGCCGTACGAAGAGATTGATCGGGCGAGGCGAACGGAAGTTGAAAGGAAGATATAAGTTAGTTGAGATAGTTTTTTTTTTTTATGTAGAACAAAATACATGTTATGTGTTTAGTTTTAGTAATATTTCGTGTACGTGTAACTCATTACGAGTATTTTAATTAATCGTGGTTATTTAATTTCTACATTTAGTATCTTTGAAACGTAAATGTGTTTATAACTTAATCCTTTATTTCTCGTGGAAAGTTCATAGTAAAAATGATTTCATAAAATGTTTATCAAACAAAATACATTAATGTATTTGGATGTTGTTGAAAATACGGCCATACATCGTTTAAACGGAAAACACATTTATGTGAGAGAAAGTTCAGCAACTTCAACGAATCTTGAAAGCCGCTAAGACCCCAACATCTCATTTCGCGGGAAAACAAGACAATGCTTTTAAGCGATTCTAATGTAGGAGGGTCCACATTTCATATATTTACATTTTCTCCAAAGAGTTTTTCCAAAGTTTGCCGGGAATTTCATACATATGCACCCTAAGGAAATGCTTTCGTATGCAACTTGATTGGTTTGGTTTTATCAAGTTTGTTTATACGTATATCTTATTGTGGATGTAATAATATATAGGTAATTTAGCTTCTATGTCTGGTGACTAAACAAAATAAAAAAGATGATGATGATATGCATATTAATTTATTGGAACAAATTAGTTTATCTTCTAATACCTACACAAAAATCTCGTATGACAGTAATTGTTATCGAACTCATCCGTAACGGCTTGACCGATTTTTATGTTTTTTTTTGTTGTGTATTTGGTAGGTCTGAGAATAGATCGTAAGCTATTTTCTTATACTCCTAGGATGATCGTGGCAAAACAACATTTGCCAGGTCGCCTAGTTTATCTATGAAAAGGGTTTTCTGTCGTTTAAATTACTTTTCGTAGTCGCTAAGGATATACCTAACCAACGATAATAAACGATACAAATGTAAAGTCGGTCTTTAATTATCTGTTTTTCCGCTACCTTTTTAAAGTGCAAAACCTTTTTATCTGAGGCGGTTATAAGGCAAACCTATAACTCTACGTTGTCATTGAGACCAATATTATGTATGCAAAGAAAGATTAATATCGACATAAACTAAATAACAATTTACTCAAGCGTGTGATGAATAAATAAAATTGCGATGTAGACCAGCTTCGACATCAAATTTTTCACTTTATCAATTTGCATGTTTATAGAAATTCTTGTAGGCGCTATGTAAATTCACACGTCCACAATAAATGATTTACACCGTAATGAAGATCATGAATCACTGACCATCGTGACCGGCCGTAATTGCTTTGCCAATCGAATTAATTCCTTCGCTTAGTATTTTATGGTAGAGTTTTTGTAATTGATTCCACTGGCTTATCAATAACTTTAAAATGTGTTTATAGTGGTCGTATTTTTGAATGTTTATTGAACAACTCGTGTTATGTAATGTTGTTTGAGAATTTATAAGGGTCCTGATTTCGCTAGTGTTTGTATCTGTGTGTATGGAGTTTATTGCGGTTTGATAAACGTTTCTATGTTTATTGGTTGTTGGGGTCGTATTTTGCGCAGTCTTATCGTTTTTATTAGACTTCCTATAGTCTAAGAGGGTACACGAAGGTAACATGGATATTATGTCATATCGAAATGCACTTATGAACATATCATGTGTAGATTGTGTAGGTTGCAGCTTGCGTGTCGTTTGAATGTGCAGTTTGAGATGATCGATGAGCATGTAATTTATCATGCGCGCACTGTATGGATGAAGTGATTTAGACAAATTAAGTACCATTGGATTAGTGACCGTGGTTATAAATTTGCTTGAAATCCAATTTCGGACTCATTGTTCTGAGCTAAAATATATTTGGTCCAATTTACGTAAATGATGCTGGATTTAACCTGTCAAAGGGATAAAGTTTTGGTGGACTTATGTGACGGATTAAAACGAATGGGTTTTTCGTGACTTTTGGTCGATTTAATGAAAAAAATAATTTTTAAAGACAGAGGTATTGCGACTTTTGGTCGATTTAATGAAAATTAAAATTTATGTAGACAGAGGTATTGGTGTGCTAGAGTAGTTGTCTTAGTGTGCTGAAAGTCATGCATTAAATTTTATGATTAGGTACAATCTACGGTATATTATATGAAGAAGAATAAGGTAGGTACCTACATTAACATACTGCTGTCTTTATTTAATGTGCAAGCAGCGAATAAGTAGGTACAAAGTTTACCTTAAAGTTGAAATAGGTACCTACCTATAGATATAACATGAATAAACTGAATCCTTGGTAGTTTAATACTTTAGGTATATACATTTATATTTTATTCACATATTTTCAGGAAAATAAAAAATTACATTCGCTGGCACGAATGATATATAAACTTATTAGTATCTTCCATAGTGGTAAAATACTCATTTTAAAAACCATCTCCCCACCTCATTCAACAAACATAAAATTTTTACAACCGCTACTCCAAAATATTTTCCGCGCTAGCTTTAGCGAATTATTCTTTGTATTAAGGCGACCCCAGATATTCGCTTTTATTACAACAATTTCTTATATTTATACGTCAAAAAAGCAAACTCGTGTACCTTTGTAATAAAAGGTAATGGTGGTAGGTAAGGCGTAGTATCGTTTTGTCAGTGGATGGCTGGATCTCGGAGGCAGAGTAATTTCGCCGGGGATTATGCCTTCATCCCCAAATGAACATCAAAAACACGACGCTGGTCATTGTTCGGCGTCCGTCTGTGTGATTATATGATATTAAACTACGGTGACGTCACAACGGGAAACTAGGATGCTAATTAATTACTACTTCGGGTTCGCTGCAACATATTTCTACTTCGATTTCGTATGTTTTTTGTTTTTCTGTTTCCCGTTTTTGGAATTAGTTTTACGCTCAGTAATCATATTGTACTGTCAGAGATTGATATCTACATAAAGACCATTTATACAATACTATACAGTTACATAATTTGCCATAATTGCCTGTTCTTTTGCAACGTACGAGACTGCGGCGTAGCGACACTGTTTGTTTTTTTTTTTTTTTTTTTAGTATTATTAATATCTTCTACCCATATTTATTAGGGATTACATTAATAGCAATCATTAATTAGTAGCTCTAGTCAACTCTTATATATTTTTATCTAACACAATCCTTTCTTCTCCAATAAAACTTTTTACAGTCAAGTAGAATGTGTAGCGGAAATAGTGGCTAAAGGTCGGGCAGATAGAGCGATGTTGAGAAGATAGGTCAGTGGCGACATACAACTAATTGTGCACTCTACCTCAGACAGAACTAAGTGTAGACGTGGAAAACGACCTGTAGAATAAATTGATTGAAATACAAGAAGCGAATCCTAATTATTTTACAATATATAATAATATAATAATAATATAATAAGTCCTTTCGTAGCGTGGTGTGAATCGCCCAAGATTCCTGCAAACTAGTCAAGATGGCTATTAGGTAATTTTAAACAATAGCTAAGGATGAGGAACAACATCCTTGTACATTGTATAATCTCCAAAGAAAGCCTTGAGGGATGTCGACATGACCTAGTTCCTATTACATAAAAAAGAAAGAATAAGACAGCTAGTAAAAGCTCTCAGCAAATCAACCTCATTAGTGTATCCGAAATACAGTCTCTATTACATACGTGACACTTTCTATGGGACATGGAACCATATCTGAAAGTAATATCTATTGTGTCGTTTGTAATACACACACTATTTGACACTGATAGCGATTTTATCATAAAATAAAACAATTTGTAGATATTGATATGACGGTTAGCGTCATTACTTTTTATGGTAACTACCGGATTCGCGCGAACCCCTGCTCTCAATAACAATAGTAAAATATACTAGTTTATCGAAAGTATGTACATACAGAATGGCACACAGGAAAATGGCTCAGCTTTGTTAGTTTACAAGAAGGCTATATTATCCTAATAATATTAAAGGATTATATATGAGATTGTTTTCTGCATTGATTGGTAAAAACAGAAGCACTTTTACTGACATAGACTGCAGGGCATTGGTTGTTCCATAAGCACTCCATTTAGTACGATATTCTCCTGTTATCGCAAAAGTCCTGCCAACTCTATTATTATGAAGAGCATCACTCCACATTAAGTCATTTAAAAGTATTCAACGCTGCTTCTTTTAATAAGTGGTTTCCATTCCAGAACTGTTTTGCTATTTTTATTACTACCCGAGCTGTATTGAGATATTCATAGTGATAAGGTTGATTACATTTTTTACAAGCTAAAACCAGAACGACGTAAAAAATTATAAGGCGTTTTGGACACGATAACGTTATTGATATCAAGTAAAATTTCATCAGCCAACGGTTGTTTCCCATCTGGTGATTTTTCCATTTGGAAGTAATCATAAAATATCTACACGAAAATATGTCTGAAAATATGTATGTGAAAATGTGTGTCCCTTTTGCTCAACCTTTCTGAACTCGGAATGACGATGACGGTGGAAAAGCTTTTAAGTGCGGTACTAGACATTTTACCTTTGTGAATGAATTGATATTTAATGTAAGTTAATACCTGTGTTGCAGTGAATAAATTTTGTAATGCAAGCATTTGTTGTTTTAATAAAGATCTAATAAGAAATTATCTTTACACACAATCAAAATTTCTAATCGATTTTATTTGTTGTGTAAAATCATGCCAATATCATACATTTACATTAAAAATGCTTACCTTTTTACTTTGTTACTAACTTTATCAGAGTTACCAAATAAAATGTTCACTAGATAGGACAAAGCCACCAAAACAACGCGTTTTAACAAGTCTGATTTTGGTTTGATTATTATTATAAAAAGTGTAGAAACATGAATTAATTATTACTGATAAACAATATTTTCTCACTGTCTGTTTCTTGAGTGAAAGGCGCTCCTGAAAACCTTATATCTGTAGATACTGCTTGTATTTATTTGATGATTTTTAACTATGACTATAAATGAGATAATTTGGGATATACTGGAAATTTCCGTGCAATGTCAACTGGAAAGAGAAATCAAGGAAACTGTTTATGAACAAGTAAGTTTTTATGATATTTTTAACGATAAATTTTAATGTTTGCTTAGATGTTGGAATGATGTTGCTATCTAAAGAACCTTTTAATACATATACACAGTATATTGGATTTTTTTAAATTGGGTAAGAAAAGTCACGTGTGCCTAATAGTTCAAATAAACAGCATGTCATTGCAAAATGTGTTGACTCATCATTAAGATTTCGTTTCTTGTTACAGGAAGCAAATAATGCAGCATCATATAGGAAGTTAGAAACTTTTCAAGAATCGTCAAATCAATATCCGCCGTATTTACCGGAACAGGTACTACATGACTAAAACAATGATGTTATTTGGAATGCTTATTTTGAAATTATTATAAAACCTAAACTGTGCTTTATTTCATACACAGAAAGTTCATATTCCAAAATCGTTTATCCACCCTGAGCTTGATGAGCTGGCTCATCGTTTTCTAGGACCAAGCTTCGAAAACGAACCTGTGAGTATCATGACGAATACGTTACAGTTGTATATGTATTAGTTTTAATAATTATTGTTTTGAGAAGATGTAAACATATGTTTCAGGATTCACTAGCAGATATGGTTATAACTCCCTTGTCACCGGAACCCTCTACGAGCATAAATATGAACGATCTTTTTCAAAACGTATCGCCTGAGAGAATACTAAACAATTGGGATCACCGTTTATGCTTGACAGAATCCAGTGAAAATTTCATACCCGATTCCAATGAATGTTCATCATGGTCTTCCGATTCATCGTTGTGTAGTTTGACAGCTCCACATATTTTTGCTGTTCAATCTGCTTCTGCTAATGATATTAGTACCAGAAATCAGAGTAACCTAATTGAAAATGCACTTAAAAATGTATCGGGAGCCGAAACCAATAATTCTGGTGGAGAAACCCGTAAGCGCAAACGAAAAGGCCTTGCAGATCCTAATGAATGGAAAAAGAATAGAAGAAAAATAAGACGTCAGAGTGGTGAACCTTACTTGTCATCTTCAGGTAGAATGATTCCAGGGAAAAGATTATCTGAAGGTAGATGCAAAGGACTATGCAGAGAAAAATGTACTCAACATTTCACAGAAGACGAAAGACAGACAATATTTTCTGCGTTTTGGAATATAGAATCATTAGAACAGAAACGACAATACATATTCAGTTGTATACAACGTGTAGAACCACGAACTCGCCGAACTAGTAGCAAGGAGAGCAAACGAAAATATACTAACAGATATTACATAAAGAAACCAAACTCTACAGAACCAAAGAGGGTTTGCCAAAAGTTCTTCCTCTCTACCTTTAATATATCAGAGACATTTGTGAGATTTTGTTTTAAGAAAATAGCACAAAACAGTAATGTGATGTTAGGTACCACACAGCCAAGGGAATTTGACTAAAACGACGGGTATTTTCCCCAATGAAGTTCTACACATGGCTTCTTACTAAAAATAAAATACTTAATGATGAGTAGATTTTATTTGAATGCAAAGATTTGTCACAGTCATTAAAGTTTGAATAACTTGAGGAAAACCTGAACAAAGAGAGCTCATTCTTGTCCATTATCTACTTCAACCAAAAACTTTGACTTGCAAGATATCTCCAACATATCTGGTATTGACCATTTTGGCTGTTCTTTTTCTTGTGTTTGTTATTGTCAGGGCAATAGGGTTTGTATGAACGAAAATTTTAAAAAAATCCGCATGAAGGTCAGCTAGTTTTAAATAAATGATTTAATTGTTTTTTCAACCTTGTTTATTTTACTAAATTGTCAAAATCCAGAAGTTTTTGTTGGATTCCTGTAGATTGCATTGAGAAGGAAATTCAGTAACAACCAACCTAAAACATATTATTGAACATTGTTTTTACATATAACCTTAAAAATAAAAACTAAACTAGAATTGTAAAGGACTAGACTTTCTAGTACAACTTATTATTATGTATTTACTTGACAGCTGCAGACCATCGTAAAAGTTATCTTAATCCCACAACCCGGCGCAGTTAAATCTTTTAATTAATAAAGTAAAACGAATATTATTGTTTAACCTCATTTAGATATTTATTAGAATAAATACCAAAAACTATTGAGACATTCAACAAACAAAAAAAAACTTTGTCACTACATTAAAATCAAAGCCTTTATTTCGAAAATCCAGATAATGAGTCGGACAGTTGTATATTATTATTTCCTTTAAAAAAACTGCATTACATTTTACATGATGTTTTGCTTATAATAGTGTGTTCCTATGTGTATTTTAAACTTAAACAAGTTTTGATAAAGTAAATTGGAAAAGTTTAGAAATCATGGATTTTGTTTGGTTGTCTAAATTTGATTTTATTTTTATTTTCGAGTAAAGTTTGCCTTTCCGCGCGACATCGTCGACAAGGGATTGCGCCATATGTACGCTTGCGATCCGCTTTTTCACGCTCCCATAACTGAATTACTGATATACAATCTTTTGTGTGTGTGTCCATCAAACCTTAGTCCCTTGGAATAAAGCTTAAAATTGACCAAAGCGACTATCGTCAAAGTGTGTGACGCAACGGGAAACTCTCAAACGTCCCGTGAGGCCGTCCGGCCGGCAGTGCGCAAAACATTGGATTCTCTTCAAATATTAATTGTTCAGTGTGCGCTCGCAAGATTTAAGCTCATAAGATACGAATCTATTTGAATAACTTTACATACCTATTTTACATTTTAAAACAGATTAATTTCATATAGGTGCTAGTAGTGGCCGAATCGTTGCATTCTTTTATCTATTTTTTACATTATCTGTATAAACGGTTTGACGGTTAATTTCAAATCATGTTTCATATACTTTTATACATTTACTTATTACATTAAATGTTTGATTTTATTAAGTTACATTATTTTAAAATTGAAAAGTAACAATGGATTTTTCAGACAGGGCGTGTGATCTAGAGTGCGTAAAAAAGGCGCCACCTAGACATGAGTTCGTTGGTCCGGTGAAAATAGTATTAATAGAGCCGCTTCCTGAAGATTATTCACGTAAAGCGATAGGTTCAGCTTTGTTATCACTTGCTATGTTGTTAATGGGAGCTGTAGTTTTCACTGTATTTTTCTATACATTGACTTTCAAGTTAAAATTTCCTGAGAATGTGCATATACTGTTATGTACAATGGGGGTATGTTTACATTGTTGAAATTTTATGTAGTCTAGTCATATTACAATATTAATTTAATTCTAAGAAACTGAACTATATAAACACTAAGAATAGGCTTTAGTATGGGACGGTACTTGTGTCGAAACTCTTGCGCCCTCCCATCTTCCTAGTTATGGTCTATGGGGACCGAGTGCGCACATGCTTTTTAAAGATCTAGCCAAGCGCCTTGTTCACACTTTGCGTGACCCAAGGACTGGGTACCTTGGACAGAGGATAATTATTGCCTAACAACGTGGCAATGCCGCCAGCCTTTTGGAAACACTCCCAGTGGTCAGCGATGAGGACGAAATTTTTGATTCCATATTATAGGTTTTATGTTTTAATTAGATTAGAGTATTTTGTATTTTTTTCTATTTATATTGAATAGTATAAATTATATTTGGTGTAATTAATAAATAACGACTAAATTTACCAATTATTGTTGTATTTTTTTAATAAGACTGGATCTAGATATATAATTTAGAAGAGCACATTCAGCAAAATATCAATTTCTCGAAACCCTAATTAATAAAACTAATTTCAATTAATTTGTTACAGTTCCAGTTGTTTTTGCCCGCTGGTATAATGATGATTAACAGTTTGTTCGGCGGAGCTGCTCAACTAAAACCCTCACATAGAAAATTGCAGCATTTTTTCTTGCAAGTATTCGCAATTGGCTGTGGGGTTAGCGGGTCCGTAATAGTGTTCTTAATGGGAACATCAGAAAAAAAACTTACAATACATTCACTTACAGGTCTTTATAATATTTCAATGAATAGTTCAGCACTTTTAATTGTAGATTAATGCTAGCTCCTATCCTTGTTTAAATGGTATGAAACGCAGATAAATATCACATTAAAAAATAACTTAAAGCTGTTGTCTTGATGTCTTGATGAGTCTTGTGCTTACGATTTTCGAGTGTCGAGTCGTTTAATCCTTGGAGCCTTTACATCCTTTATTAATAAATATATAACTGTCAGCGTTTTTAAGTTTGTATTTTTATTTTGTTCTAGGCTTAGCAAGCGCTGCCCTAATGGCTTGTACCAGCCTGGTTGGTCCAACTGTATATTTCACTGACCAGACCAAAGCGTATGGAAGGTTTAATAGGAATGCACACCTTATCTTAGCTATACCAGCTTTTGTTGTGTCAACAGTTTCATTCATGTTTGGATTGTTGAAGCCTAGTTTTATATTATGGTCACCGGTAAAACATTTGCATTACATATTAATGGCATTTACTTTCATATATTGTGCTGCGATTTTATACGCTATGCAGTTGAGAATGAATCTCAGTGTATAAAATAAATTATATGAAAAAAAATATTTCATTGTTTTATTTAGTCCAGTATTGGCTTTTGCGTCTATTACAATTATAGTAATGCAACATCAGTCAAAATGACTGGTCTGTTGGTCTAGTGGGTGACCCTGACTTCTAAGCTGGAGGTCATGGGTACGTTTTTCACCCAGCCCGAATCTCGTGTGATGGTATCTATAATATGTATTTATTTTGAAATATATAAGTATGTTTATTAGTTGTCTGGTTACCATGGCTCTGCCTAGTTTGGGATCAGATAAATGTCTGTTGTCTTAAAAAAAAACGTTTGTTGGCACTGTTATTTAATTAAATACATATTTATAAATCAAAAATACTATTTGATCAGACCTATTTCGTCTTCTAGGACGGACTGGCCTTAATCTCGTTTCGGTTCCCATACTACTACTCATCAATTTTAAATACAGTTACAAATATAATGATCTCTAGATCTTACGGAGTGAAATAAAGTTAATCAAGCTTAGTTTTTTTGTAGATTTTTCTTAGAGCAAACATTTACTTAAATTATTTGCATAACACAGTCAAGAAATCAAATACCAAGACAAAACATTTGTTTATATTAATATATTAAAGAAGCTGCCTTTTTCATATACTTTAAATTCATAGTGTATTCCTCAAATAATGTGGCCTGTTTGGTCTTACCTTTCATCAAATAACCAAAGAGCATTATCATTCCATCTATTGTCATGATTGTCATCACCAAGTGACATACTGTAATCTATAACCTTATCTATGTCTATAACCTACAACAATTACTGTACTCTGTGACGTAAAAACTTCTAATTCATGCCGAATTTAAGGACGTGTGACTAATGTAGGACCGTTTTGTAATGAGTAATGATATCCGCAGACTCCAGCGCATTCCGGAGAAGGTCTCGTATAATAAGCAATGCGCTTGAAGCTGAAAGACGTGGTGACTTGTACTGCAGGACAGTGTGGTGTGCTATAGGTGTTGGGCTAACAAACGTGTTCATTGGTGCGGTTGTTATGTCCACAATTGTTTTTTCGTTTCATACGCGAAATATACACGCGCCTTTGTGTGCTTTAGCAGTAAGTATTATTTAAAATCTTTATTTTAAAATGATTATTCATTAAAATAACGTGGGCAAAAACTTATGAGCAAATAATTGTTTATATACTATAATTATAATTCTGCCGAACTGTATAAGAGAATATAGTTACTAAAATACCTGTATTTAGTTTAGTAAACGCGGTGATTGGATGGACATTTTCAGTATGAAAGCAGACGCTGTAAGAAGTCTGGTTAAAATTATTGTCGACTGAAATGGTTCCTACCATTTATTGCTTAATTAAAAACTTCCGTTAAAAAATCGGACAAGTGCGAAGTTGACTCAAACACCGAGGGTGTCGTACTAAATTTGCTGATCGTCGGGAAGTACTTACCCTCTAGGTTTTGACTTTATTGGAAATGTATGAGAAAAATGGCTAAATAAATAAATAATAAATGGCTGAAAATTTTAAATTGCATTGACATAGAAGCTTTAAGAATTTATTGCACTAAGAGTTCGTAGACTTGAGTATTTAATATTAATTTCAACACGATGCGACGGATTTCAAACGGACAACAAAGTGGTCATATAAAGTTTCCTTTTGTGGTACGGAATCCTAATTAATTTAATCCACTTAAGATTATTAGTAATAATGTAATTTAATTAGTTTTTGGATAAGTTACGTGGTTTTGTGCACTATAAACAGCAATTTTTGGCTGTAAATATTGTAGTTATAGCGGTAGTCAAGTCTAAGGTAAGTACTAAGTACATACACAAGAGTGAATTTTTAAACACCATCGATGTTTGACCAAAATAACTATAGAGACTTTTCTACGTATACTTTTTGATAGATCACGTCATAATAATATTATTCTACTTCGTGATCACATCATCCAAAATGTCAATATCGAAGTAAGGTAAGCAAATTAAAATTTCAATAGAAACAAGTACACGAAAGCTTGTAACATGGATTCTAATTATACACAAGATGATTTGGACAGACGAAGATCTACTAGGACTTCATCTTTAAAGTTTGCGTCCCCAGTACCAGTTAATTTGATAGAGAGTGTTGGGGACATATACGTTCGCGCGGTATGGTGCGCTATTGGGATTGGTCTTTCACATGTGTTCATGGGGGCTGTGCTCATCTGTATAATTATATATGGAGTAAATTCTAAAGACAATCACGCGGTGGTCTGTGGTTTAGCAGTACGTTTATTAATTTGTAATATTTTGAATAACATTAAAAATACTATTTGGCTACTTAGTCACTTTTTAAAGCGTTTGTTTATCGAATGCATGTACTGTACACGTCACGGAAGGAGAACAATGTTTTGATAACAAATATACAAGAAAAAAAAACTCTAATGTATAAAGGTATAATGTCTGACTTAATGACTTGCGCAAATAATATGCATTTTTTTATGAAACCTTATGTTAAGCTAATATTAACATAATTTGTGTATGCATATTTTAATATTTTTTTTCAGTATCATTTCTTCGTTGTCGAAGGTCTACTGACGCTTAGTTATATAAATGGTTGGTCAACGCCTATGCGATCAAAACATAGGAAGTTTGCGCATATATTGCTCCAAGTATGCGGTTTTCTTTGTGCCTCATATGGTGTAGTACAAGTTACAATAAGAGATGGATTATCGACAACCATTCACGGGTTATCAGGTGACTATTCATAATATGTACCTATAATAACGTTTACGTTGCAATGACAGTTGTAGTCGCTTTGCGGATAGTGCATTCAGGCTATGTATCATGTATGTTCCTGCAATCCTACAAACTATTGATGGAACTATAGTCATAAATGTGAAAGATTGTCAAGGGTTTAACGAAGGTTTCGTCATCCTGATCCGAAGGTCAGACCTGAATAAGCTTGGCACAGGATCGGAGGAATGGCCAATGATTAAGGATGAATATGCTTCGCAGTGGAAGGACAAGGGCTAAGGATGATTATAATGATATAATTTGTTAGTGGTTAACATAGCATTTAATTGATCTTAATTATTACAGGAGCAATACTGGCGGTCCTGACGATAGTGACGTTTGTGGCTGGTCCTTTTGTCGTGAAGAACGCACATAAGGCTTACATTATTCATATGATGTTCGGTATACCAACCTTCCTAACGTCCGGTATCTGCATGAGTTACGGTTTGATGAAACCGGAGTTTACGAACTGGGCTGGCCCAGACATCGTCCCGATTTTAATAGGTTTTATAATTTTTTACTCAGCACTTATTGCTATCACGACTTTTATGAAGTGTATGAAGAGGATATAAGATTAAGCTTTGTATAAACATTCTTATTTTTTATAAAGATGATTATATTATTATACACTATTATACTGTTTAATCAAATTCTATTATTTCATACAACACCTTGTTTTTAACACTTAAAAATAATTATATGAACATAACGATTTTATATTAAAATAATGATAGTCTAGAAGGTAACTTAGGAAAGTACAAGGTTAATGTATTTTCTTGAACTCAAAAGAGTTTTGCATATAAGGATTCTACCTAAATAAACATTCTGTATTCTTAAAAGTTTATGTTAATAAAAAAAATACAATATTAACAAAGAAAATAGTGTGTGTATAGTTTTATGAAATTTTAAATAACCTACTTCTAGTTATGAGCGTGTCGTGACGCGGACATGTTCCAGTACCTGTTACTTACAGGTTTATTCGACATTATTTCTATAGACAGTTTTTAGTAGTAACGGCGCATGGAGAGAACAGAGCAGTCAGTATTTGAGTCAGTAGCGGAAACATCTTAAGAAGAAATTTCCATTTTAAATATTTTTATATTCTTCATATCTGCTGCAAATTTTGTATAAGAAAGTATTTAGGGATTTAAGACCGAAATAATACATCAGAAATATAATTATGCCTTTGTTCGCATTTATACTTGTAACCCTAAAATGATAAGGTTTATCTAATGAAATTACAAATTGTTTCGCGGTTATTCATAGAAGCCCAGTGCCGTCAATAATTTGTAAGACGAACAAGTTAATACAGGTTGCTAATGAACGATTATGTATGAATCTAGTGAGTTTGATCTTATGTCTATGATATGATCGTTTCTATCTATTTATATCCTTTGTAATTATGTTGTAAATACGTACATTTAAGCTCGAGCTAGAGAAAATTTTAAAATGTTTGCGTTCCTTTTATTTATCTTTAATAGAATAGGGCGCTTGCAAAGGGCAAAGCCATACAATATTTTTTAATATTCTTTATATCTAAAAATATGTTTGTTTTTTCGGAGCAATTGATTAACACTAATCCAAATTAAGTAAATAAATATATATTTAATTTCTTACAATAAAACCAGTAACATGATCTGAAGTACTATCTAAAAAGAAACAATTTTGGTCGTAGATATTAATAAATACCAAAAATAGGTATGTATTATCAAAAATACCAAATTGCTAATCAGTTTGGTTTGGCTAATCAGATTGATCTTATAAGTAATTATGTATTTGTAATGCAATATAAATATTGATTATTATCCCTGATAGTTTCCAAACAGACGTACTTTTATGATATAAGACGTACTTTTTTTTAAGGCTGAGGTTTTAACATTAAGTAAACATATAATACAATGTTTTCTTTGAAAATAATAATTCACACGCCTTGGCATTGGCATAAAACGAGAATTCACATACAATAGAAAACTCGTTTCTATTTTGCAAAATAGTTTCATTATTTTCTTTGAATACAGGCCTTGAACATCACAGATGGTTTATGAAAATTGGATATGTCTGGAGTTATTAATATAATTACAATAATAACAAATAATAATTAGTTATCTAGACTTATATTATTACAAGTTATAATATAATACGGCTTGTCTTGTTGCTAAGTTCTTGGAATTTTATGCTTTACTTTTTAAACATATCTGGTGTCACAAAATCAGAACATAGGGATAAAAATAATGCATCGGTCGCTTAGCCTGTTATCAAAGGCCAGCGATAAATTTGCTCCATGGAGTGGTCCAGTACTTTATCTTGCGAGTGTCATCCGAGGCAGTTGATAATGTAATATCTACGTACGTCATGTCCTACCGTTTGTGGCTCTAGAATCACCGATAGAATACGAATAATGTCGCAGTGGGTTCCCGGTCAAAGGTCTACACACTCCTGCACGTAGTGTCGCATTTATCAAAAGATATGGTCGTACATCTCGAACATTAGCAATGGCAACAATACTCTATTCCAGAATGTGCGTATCGAGAGCCATTACTCTTCCCCGAGTTTCCTTTATATGTTTAGATGCTATAAAGATAGGTGGTAGCGCACCGACTAGTTATCCGCAGTGATCTCTTACCTACCTGTTCTCAATCGAATATAACGATATCGCTTTTAGTTTTTATTGTGTCCTCAGCTTTATTTATGATGTCTTTGTTTTATTTAATTATTTTTAAAGTGCCTAGTTTTAGTAGCTTTGCGTGTGTAAAATCATGATTGAGGGACTCCATACTGTGTAGGTAACTATTATTTTCAATAATATACAAAGTTTAGTAAGCTCTGTTTATTTTTGTACAATTAATTACAAAAGTATAAAAATACCTATATTTACATCAATTAGGTATATTTCTTTGCACTGAAGACATTTTGTACTTACATAAAACATATCACGTCCGTAATCTCAACAACAGTGATTACATTTTCATTAGTTGCTCGTCACTCAGAGGCATCAATATAGTAGTATCTACTAGTTAATATAATAATAGATCCATTAACTATCCGTAATTTTTTATTTCAATATATTGTTATAATGTCATACTTATCTGAATAATCTGTCTACAAATGCAAGCGCTGGATTGAGAATGACAATGGCGGTCAAGAGCCCTGTGAATCCCATTAAGATGTGTGCATTTATATCAGAAATAAACAGCTTGAAGAAGAATTTATCGAAGCCGTAACAAAGGCTGATAGAAGATGCAGCATAGGCCACGATTCCGAAGCATATGTGAGTGGTCTTCGACAGTTTCCCAGGGATCACTTTACGGAATTCGTAAGCATAAAGTGATGTGAGTCCGTTGATTAAACTGGCAATTGTAAACACCAATGCTACAAGACCTAAAACAAAAAAGAAATTGGTTAAGAAAACACAATACCTACTGACTCTGACTTTGTTTTTGCAGCTTTACTCGGGTAGTCTTTATGTTAATCCAGGATATCAACCATCTGTGAGGCTAATTTCGCCCAAATCAGTTTTGAATTTTTGCGTTAAATTATTACAAGCATCCATCCATGCTCACAAACTTTCACATGGCTGATAATATATATAGATAGCTTTAGGATTTTCCAGAAAGTATCTTATAGTGAAGTATTTGTTTAAAGCATTGTTATTACTTATCTTTCACTTATACCTATTTGCAATACTCTTTAGATTAGCTAAAAAGTTAGTAAATGTTTCTCATAATTATATTACACGATACTAAGAATTTATCAATTGGATTATCTACTCATAACTTTATATATCTTGGTTGTGTTCTTAGTTTGTATAAACACAAGTCGATTTTAATTTTGTTGGATTTGTCTCCGTCCCTAATAGCATAATAAATATCAAAACAGAAACAAAAACAAAATGATATCTTAGGGAATGGAAACTACTTACGCGGATTAAACCGCGGGGCACAGCACGTAAATAAATTAAAATTTAGTCAAAAAAGTAAAAATCGTATCCATTTAGAATATAACACTTACCAAATTGTCCGTGTAAGGTATCCCAATTTGCGTCTTTGAAATCGATGTAGATGGCGCTGCCAGCAATTGCAAGAACTGACCCCATTATTTGAAGAACCCAATGCACTCGCTTCTTGTGCACTAGAGATAGATGTGCAGACCAGGCATTGTGAGGACATAAACTTAGAATACCTTGTGCCATAAGAAATTGGTACTGAAACAAAAACAAAATTACTATTAATAAATAGAAAAGAACAGATTTTCGTATAAAATAGTATTTTTTTATACGCGTTTTTGACCCTTTTGACCACAAAAAACTACTGTGTTGCTTGTTTGGCAAATATTTTAACTCTTGGTCCAAGTATATAATATTCAAGAGACGTACCTACAACGGCTACAACGTCTGGTAGAGGTGAAGACCTGCAGTTACCATTGTGAAAGCGAGACGGCGAACAGCACTGCGCGTATCGGTGTCTCGCTTCCACAACCGCAACAGTCCTGCTTTATGAGCTCTCAGTAGAGGCACAGGAATTCATTTCCAAAAATAAGATCGTCATCTCTACCAGACTTTTTATAATACCAGATATTTGCATTAAAATAAAAACACTTACCCCTAATACTGTTAAGCCTACATGAATATTCGGCATGTATGTTGGTAGTCCAGTATAGAACGCGAAAAATAAAGTTAAAATTGTTATAAGGCCTATTAACATATGTGCTAAGGAATTCATTACGGTTTTTAACGTGTGTAAATGGTATTCTGAACTGCCTGATTGAAGTTTTCCCGGCTTAGTCGCCACCCCATTTTCACTGTCACCTTTTGTAAAAGTCATGATTGTAAATGATTAAAAAGTTAATAAAGCTATAGCAAATTGGTACTCCTTCTAGTGTGAACTCTCAAATTGTGAATGCTTTTGATAGACAACACAATTTATATATATACAAAATAGATAATAACGTTATCTGGTAGTGATTTAACACGATTTTGCACGGCAATTTATTTTGATTTACTGTAATCGCTATTAGATGTTAGATAACAATAATAAAAATAGCATTCTTAGACTTTACTAGTGCCTACAGGAGAAAAGAAAAAAGGCCCTTTTTCATAATAATGTAAAGAAAGATCTAAGCACTGGCAATCTAAGGTTTGTATTCTTTCTTTTTTACGAGTAAGTACCACTCTGGTGAGGATCTTAGAATGTATAAGGAAGTATCTGTATAAAAATTATGTTGGTGTCACTAATTCAAACTTCCAAATTTGTGCTTATAAATTCAGTCATTGAATCACTAGGCTACCAACACATCCGCTGGAGCCCCGCCGAGTATGCTTTAGTGGAAGCGCGGCTCCAGCAAAGGCAAGGACGGGGCCGGGGTGTTTTTAAACCGTGCAAGTCCGACATATCCCAAGTCTCGTCCTGCCCTCGGTGTGGGTTACAGTCAATATATTTTCTACCCGTAAACGCTTAACCTATTCCCAAACTCTGTAAAGTGCTGACCTCCACAAAATTTAGATAGAACCTTACCTTTGACTAAGTCTATAAGTGGAAGTATTCTTCGGTAAGATGGGATTTTAAAATTGTAAAGAATCCGGACATTGGCTTTCCCATCTTATTGCCACATTGGTCTGTTTGGGGTTATTTGCTGTACTTGTTTGTTTTGCACAGCAACAGTTATATCGGACATAATATTAGAAAAAAATGTGTATATAATTTGTACTATTGTGGTTTGTCATGTTATGTTGAACTTTGTTCTTTAGAAAAATGAACTAAAAAGTGGACTTTTTAGATCTATTTGTGTAGTTAGTTTAATGTCCAACAACTACGTCATGTATCTCATACTGGAGTTCATCGAGGCGCTTGTCGACGCTAGCACCTGCAGCACGGCGTTTATTCTAGGTTTAGTTACGTTCTATCTATGGTTGAATTTATCTGTTTGTGTCCTTTTAGCTGTCATATGAGTAAACCGATTTTGATTTTCGTTTGTTTAGATTGGAACTTGATCGGGAGTATTCTTACAACAAACTTTAGCAATAATTGAAAAAAATCTATTTTACTATTTACTTACGAGCTGAAGTTAATCAGGAGTTTTTTTTAATATTTTTTTAATGTTGTAAGGACTGACACAATTAAATATTTTTATTGCATCAATATCGAAATTGATGACGAAGTGATATCGAAAGTTATCACTTAACCTAATCATTGAGGTGCTAGTTCAGCATTTTTTCATTAATCAGCTAGCTAATCATAGAGTTAAGACAATGATGACATTTATTTCAATATTGCGGAGAACCGGTAATTAATTATGATAATTATAAATTAGATAAGATTTGCAAATTTCTGAGATTGAATCCCGTTTATTAGGTTTTAAACTATAATTAGTCGTTGATAATAATAGTATTTGATAATACGTCATTGCGATCAGAAGATAATTATGTAAAACACGCGGGGAATCATGCAAGTCATATTTGCAAGATCGAACTTGTTGTGAACGACGAAATTGATATTAGTGATTAATTTGTTTAGTAAAAGGTAAGTTGTTTGTGAGACATGAATCGTTTTATACGGGTAATATAATATTGTATTTAATACTGTTAAACGTAATATTGTTAAAAGTTTTTAACTCTGTCAGTGCGCTTAATAGTAAGTAGTCTTTTATTTCACGACAAATATAGGGTTCTTGTGTTTTAACTATCGGTAAGTTTAACTATCAATTGGTTTACAATTACCTCTATTCTGTGGAAATGTTTTCTATAGGTAGGAAAGTGAAAAAAACTATATATTACATTTGTATTTTTTTATCATATTTATATTCTAATCTAATTTTATATAATTATCTAATTTACATAATTATTTACCTAATTTGTATTCTGTTTTGTTTAAGGATTATACTAAAAGCTTTTGTAATTAAATACGAATAATAAAAACCTAAAACCTCAGACAGGACTCGAACCTGCGACGAAAGGCTTGACGCGCCAGTCGCTTTTAAAAAAAAAATACTAAAATGTTTTATTATACTAGCTACTATTTAGTGAAATCATTTGGAAACTGTGTAGAAAGTTAAAAATAGTGTACCTAAAGTAATTTGTAAATTTTATATTGGAAAAGATCAAATTGCCGCACGCTGTGCTCATGTGCGCAATATTTTATCAATAAAAGTGACATTGTGGTAATATACAAATGATGGTAACCAACACATAAGCCCTAGAAAAGTGTGTATTATATCTTCAACCTGTTTATAATTATATACTTTACTAAACTTAACCCTGAAATACTCAAACAAAGTAAATATAACAAGTTATGTTAGAAAAAAAAACATAAAAAACTCGGATTGCCTTGCTAAGGAACAATATCATTTATTTTAGCATTTCTCGTCCCAAATTACTCGTATCTAAGGACACTCAAGTTTTTGAAACCATACCTTAACTGACGAAATATAGCTAGCCGTGTGGAAGATACAAAGTAATAAACAAATTTACAAACACCGCAAAATAAATATATAAAAGTACAAGATATGCGCGAAAAATATAATCCTCCCTTAGCGTCGGAAGCTAACAAAGCTTACTTCAGAAATGCTAATCACAGGGACTTCTGGTGTTCTTACCTAACAGTTTTAGGTTAAGAATAATCTAATGATATAAGTTTTAAGTCAGCATTAAACTGAGTAAGTACCTAAATGGAGTATAAAAAACTCTAAAATATAGCAAATAGTAATTTACGAAATGACGCCTAAGTATTTAACTTTTAGGTTTTTGAATAGCGGTTACTTTAATCGAGCGTAATCGTAGGGATTTTAAATCTGTTTTTTAAAGAATGTGTAAGTCCTTAAAGCTTTGATAATAAACCATACCCAAGTAAATGATAGGCATTGTACCACTGATCGAGGCGGGTAATTATTAATTAACTCTACATCAAATTGTGCGTAATCTGTGATGCTCTAAATATTTAGCGTCCAACACACACGGCACTGCATAACATTATAATCAGGTCATAATAACATCGTAGTAAACCACGTCAAACCTGTGATAATTCTGAGCTGAGTGGTGAGCTGCGTTTGACACTGACCGTTCAGAGAATACTATTTTCTAAGCACTCAGTCTGGCTGAAGCGATATGTGAAGCAACTTGCAAAGGTTTCTTTAATCAAAAGTTATCGAACTTCGAAGTGCTAGGCATTGATGAAATAGATAAATAAATCTTCATATCGAATTAACTTAGGAATTGGGTTAGCAAACATTTGACGAAATCGTGACCGTGGCGTGCTGGACGCATTTTGCTTTGTCAATTGTCATGTATACATGACTGTGGCGGTCAGAATGTTTTCAATACCTACGGGGCAATATGTAAGATTTGATATTGAAAAATAGGTTCGAAATAGTCTTATTCCAATAGATTTAACCTCCAGACCCTTCCCAGTTTCCACCATTTTCATTGTTTAGACTACGATTTCATTATTTCACAGTATAGTTATACTTATTGTCATTGTATAGGGTATTTTTTTTTCATTCCGACTAATAGTATATTTAGTAATATATATAATATTATGTAATAACTAACCTACAGGTATCACAGCATAACATGCTTTATAATTCTCTAGTCGCTACTACGATACTGTGACCTAAATTAAATTATGTTCTAGTGTTAATTATCAAACACCTAGATACTGTTTTGACACCTCACATTATATATTATTATAATCTATCTAATAATGGTGTAGAATCGTTGATGAAGTAATAATACTAGCATGGACAGCTTATCATACAATTTCAGCAGCTGTTTTTCGTTAGTTAGGCGTGTAATCGTACGTTTAGTAGCCGAAAAGAATTCTTAAAGCCGCCTGAATGCCTCTCATTTGAATTTAAGATGCAGTTCTGTATAGATTTTAACTAACATTTCAATTCATCACTTCGTTTGCAAAATAAAGTAAATGAAAATATCACCCTTTCATAAGAAAGTTTAATAATAAATACTTAACCTAAGATCAGTTAGGTTGCATGTCTATTGAGGCGGAGCGCGGACTCAGAGCATACGAGGAAGTAAAACAGAATAGTATTGTCTGTTTGTCCGTTAAAGCCGATCAGAATCATAAAATCGGAAGTTCAGGTTTAAGCAATTCTTTAGGTCAAAATTTGCAAACTCCGCCCTTTTTTCATATCCTATCCACACCATTAGACAGACAACCTTAATGACCATTAACTACAGCAAATATTTACTTAAAAATAGTCAGACATCTTCTGTAACACGTGTAAACAGGATTAATACATAAAAATCCGGAGAAGATTGCAGTAATAATAATACTGCCCAAGGCTACATCTGGACCAGACCAGCTCTGGAAGGAGTTCTTGGTATAACTGTAGCAGAGGCTGACAGCGGCGAGGACGAAGGAGGCCAACCCGAAGAAGATGTGACTGATTTTGGAGATGTAGCCAGGCATGAACCTGCTTAATGGCTGAGCGTAGAGAGCAGGGACGCCGGTAATGATGCTTGCTACCGCAAGAACTAAGGCGACGAACCCTGAAATTAGAGTAGAGGATTTGTTAGTTACGTTTTAAAATACAAAATTTTGAGCTATGATCATCTCCCTGCAAAGCGCACATAATTGAAAAAAGTATGCTTAAAATAGCCTATATATACTATACTTAATTGTTTCATGAGATCAAATAAAATACATTAGGCTTTTGCAAAGAAGCAGCAAACAGTTTATGATGATGTTGGTAATTTTCATTGTGTAACTAATATATTACAAGCACTAACTACTGTGTAAAGTTAAAACTATGGCGACGACACGATTCACTTAAAGTATTTAATATCAACCTTACTTACAATGAATTCCAGCCTGTTTGAACATGGCCTTATTTATAAAAATCTCGACGATGGTTAGCAATTGATTAGCACACTCTTATTATTTTTTTTCTGTAGAGAATTGGAATTTAGAAGTTTCTTAGCAATTGCTTAACACCGTCGAGTTTTTTATAAATAAGGCCAACTGTGTATATTAAAGAACAAAACAGTGTAAAACAAAAAATTACGTACCAGTTATGCCATGTATCGAGGTGAAATTATTAGCTTTCGCATCCATGTAAATGTAACATCCGGCAAAGGTCAATACTGTGCTCATTAAGGCCAGGATCCAGTGAGCTCGTTTTTTGTTCTTTGTATTTAAATGCGTAGACCAGGTGTTGTATGGGCAAAGACCAAGGAACGATTGGGCCATCAACAGTTGGAACTAAAATGAGAAAAAAAAACACGTCTTGAGATAACTCACACACGGCCATCTGATTCCAAACTAGGCAGAGCCTGATAGGGGATTCAGGCAACTGATAAACATACCTATATATTTTTAAATACATACATATTATAGTTAAATTACCAGACACAGAACAATAATGGTCATGCTTATCACACAAAGGTTTATCCTGGGTGGGAATCTAACCTAGGACCTCCGGTTTAGCAGTCAATGTAATGAATAAATAACAGTTATTTTATGTAGGTGCCCATCATTTTGAACTGAATAGCGTACACTATTCAGTTGTAAATCTTGGTATTACATTTATAAATCATGATCTACTACATCTATAGATGAGGTTTAATTTGAGAGCCTAAATAATTACTGCATGTATTAGGTATGAGTGGCCACAGTCCATATTCATCAAATGATAGTTTGTTTAAATTGACTTCTTGAAATAAGAACTTGTACTGAAATTCATTGGTGGTTATAATTAAACAAAAAATATTTAAATTCTCTGTCTACATAGCCCTCGAATTTGCAATGCCTTCAAAAGCCCCCAATCCATCTTTAAAAACGTGAACTGTTGACCATTTTAAAATACATACATTGCGTAATTTTTTGTAGACTCATCGTAATAAAATAGCCCTAGATATGTCTAGGTAGGTAGATCCGTGGGTCTAGATCTATTTTATTACGACAATACTTTTGGCATTTTTATTACTTAGGTGGTTTATTACTTTTGACATTTTTTATACTGTGAAAAATATTTTAATAGAGTGATAAAAGCAATTTAATCATGCTTCAGATATCGATGATTGATACGTTGATGACGTTATGGCGAAGGGGAATAAGAATTAAATACTCATACCTAGAGATATCAATCACGTAAGCAACGTGCATGCGATAAAGTCAAGGTTATATTTGGATGAAAATTTGTCTGTTTATCAATAAAAAACACGATAGTTTATAGTCTCCCTTAATGAAACCTTTTTTATTTAATATTTATTTTTATTTTTATTAGGGTCTCCAACAAAGAATGCACCGTTAATAAATACTATAAAAAAGAACTATTTGCTTGTGTTGCCATAATAGAAGCCCACAACATGTAAAATAAAATTATTTACCTGTAAGAAATCTAACATAGAATGAAATAAAAACACTAAGGCAAATAAGTTTTAATGTAATTAATTGATAAAAAATTGTTTTTTAAGTCTAATAATAGAATTATAAACGATAATTATTTATTAAACAAGGGGTATTTGTATGTATGTATGTATATAAATAATGACTGACTTTATTTGGGAACGGCAGCAAAAGTTCCTTTTTTAGCATTATCTTACACGCATAGTATTAATAATGCGGTTTGTTACGTGTATTGTTGTACTATGTATGTTTTTTTTCTTTTTTATTGTTATAATAAATTAATATTTTTTTCCATACAAAAGATATAATTTATTTATATTCGATGTAAGTCAGGTTATTATACATTTATTTTGTATATCACTGTTGTGCTGTGTATTTTTATATATATCACTGAATTATTTTATAGATAGCTTTCAATATTGTAAAAAATAATTAATCATTATTATCTAAAACATTATATATTTAGACAAAAAATAAAAGTAGCGTGTTTTATAGTAGGCATTAAAATAATATTTGACTCATTTATTACACTTAGTTGTGCAATATACATTATTGTTATTGTTTATCTTATAATATTATTAACTATATGAAAAATGAATCCATCATTTCTCTTAGTCACACCATAACTTCCGAACGACTGCACCTAATCTGATAATATTTGTTTGGTTTTATTCATATTATATTTATAATATAAAAAAACTGCATGAAAATGTTTTGAAAATATTTCACACGAGAAGCCGGGGTGGGCAGGTAGTAAATAAAATTGGTAGCTATATGCTAAAATTTATCTGGATTTAATATATTTAATTATAATACAAGATCATTTGTATAATGCAAGGAATTATGTTAGTCAGTTTAAACTTAGTAATTTTATATCACGAATTCAGTTTGAAACCAATATTTTTATAGGTCCTTAGTTACTTTTATTGAAACTTTTGCTTACCCCTGGAACAGTTAATACAATATGCCAGTACATGATATTCGATGTAGAAATAAAGGCATAGGTCATCGGGATGGCCACAATTACACCCATAAGAAAATGGACGAACACATTGTAAGACGCCAAAGTCGCCAGATAAGCTTTACTTTCAAAATTAAAAGGCAAGATCGTCATTTTGACTTTAGTACCACAAAATTAAATATTAATAAAAAATATCACAGTTTTTTTTTATCACAGTCTACGAGAGCTTGAAATATGTGGTTACAAATATTTTTTGAGTGCTCACTTTGGACGCCCACACTAAACTGGCATATTTAATATAACCGTAAAAAATATTTAAACATTCCGTTTTATCAATAAATTCTGATTAAATAAGGTAATTACAGAATTTGCACGATACAGTTTTCTTATATCGAATTTAATCTTTAATCAATGGATGGATTTTCATAAATTTATACAATTAACACTAATTGTATAGATATGTGTTTGTAGGAATGTTTGTTCAAGGTCATCACATCATGAAGCCTTTGGCTACTCTTAACATAGGTTGATTTTTCCAACGCCAGATAATTTTATATTTGTGGAGTGAAATTGACGTCTGACAGTTTTTGTCAAAATTTCAAAGTTGTTTCTTGGATAAAATTATCTGGCATTGGAAAAATCGGCCCGAAGAAATACAGGTTTTGTTTTAGTGTGTAAAATAAAACTAACTATAAAATATTTGTAAATAAAACCAGAGAGAAAGGATCAGCATACCTACTAAACTGTAAAGATTGAATGACTGGAAAAAAACGTTTAGCCAAAACTTTTGACCCTAGAGATATAAAACTAAGAATCATTATCAAGTATCAACACGCGGTCAAAGTTACGGGTAAAAGATAGGTTATTATAGTACCCACTTAATCAATTAATGAATAATTAATCTTTAGGTTGATAAGAATATTAGATCAATCTAGGAATGCTGCGCATTTGTTGTAATTTTTATTATTATGGGTTTATTTGTTTAATTGACTCTCGTAGGTACAACAATTCGGCTTATAAAAGGTTATACTTTCATATTTCCGCGGGTATTAAGCTATATTTACAGCATATTCTATAACATTTTGACTTTAAACTCTATTTACAATATTATTAAGTGTAATCCAATTAAAACAAGGATTGTTACCGAATTTAATGTAAAGTCCAATGGAAATCGATCATATGTACATAACTCACTATTAATACCATTCACGTTGAGTAAGGTTTGAAAGGCCCTTTGAAATGCAGGTCAAGTGTGGTTTGCATATTTAACGCTAACTGTTTTGGTTCCAACTAATGGAGTTAAGCCTCTTAGAATATGAGTATAGTGTGTTTAATGAGGTCTTGTGAATAGTAATTTATAATAAGTAAACAAAATACATTCATACTTGACGACACAACTTTTTATTTCGCTGAAGCTGATTTGTTTAACCAACTTCCAAAAAGGAGGAGGTTTTATGTTCGACTGTATGTATTTTGTCATATCTCAGAAACCACGACACTTAGGACTTTAAATCAAACAGTGAAAAATAGCAAAAAAGTCCCCTCAATCTCCCATATTTTTATGTCGCTTTCCCTACCCAACACTCTGAATACATTAAAAATATATTTTAGCAAATTTTAAGACATCTGCATAACCAAGTAACAACATTGTTTTATAGTACGGGGCAATATGTAGGTGAGATTTCTTTATAGAAAAATAGGTTCAAATTATTCACATTCCAACAGATTTGAACCTATTCCAGTTTCGTGTCTGTACCATTGAGGTTCTGTATTATGGTGGTTCTGGTCACACCTCAAACCCTATGTGAAACTGTTTTACATCTCACCAATTAAATATGATTAAAAGCTTAGTAAAAAATAATATTGTAGCATCCTGAGTTTTATGAGTGAAGTTGGGTTCCTGATTAGTTTTTTCCATTTTGACTTCAATACCAAAACTAGGAATTACAGTAATTTAACTAAAGATAATTATAAAAGTCTGGAAATGTAGGAACTTGTTTCTGTGCTTTTGTTTTCCAAGATTTGGTGTTGATATTTATAAAATTAGAAGTATTAAAAGTCGGGCCTGCAACTAAAATAAATGGAATAAAATCGAATAAATTTAAATAAATGAATGAGAAAAATACTCATGAAATGCACTGAACCCAAAGTAAGTAGCTGAAGTACTTGAGTTATGGAATCATCTCTGATTCCCTTCGTTGTGTTTAACGAAGGTAGCACAAACACTCAGGCCCCCTAGACAATGTAGAAAAATGGTTTTCTACATTTACCCGACCGGCGATCGAACCGGGGACCACAGAACTGCAGCACCTAAGAAAACCTGTTTGTATGCCAGTCGACCACGGAGGTCGTCAAAATGTTAACTATAAAATCATAATAATCAACCATCTTCTATGCAGCTAGTGGTTCTGTAGAATTTATTGTTTAGACTATTATTTTATTATTTTACAATATCGTTAAATTGTCATTAAGAATAGAATATTAATAATAATAATAATAATCCGCTCCGCCTCACAGATGCCGCCTGCCGCAGTACCAGCGCCGCCGGCACCTGCAGTTGCGTCGAGCTCCAGCGACGAGTACTTCTCCCCGCCGACGACGCCAACACCTGTGCGTCGGCAGGGGAGACGCCGGCCACCGACCAGCTTGGCGCCCGCGGGCCAACCGGCCTCGGACAGGGCTCCCGCTCCCGGTGGTGATGTGCGGCGCATGAAATGGACTCGCCAAATAAACGAGAACGTCATGCGCGCATATTACGGGTCTACAGAGGGAGGAACTAACCTCACTGCGTACCGTGCGAGAATGCTGTGTCTGTTTCAGGCTCTTGAACCGGATGTCAGCGTATCGGCTCAACGACTGTCGGATCAGGTGCGGGTCATCCAGCGCAATCATAGGCTGGATGACGCTACACTTGATCGATTGCGCTCTGAACTGCAGCGTAGCCCCGCCGCCAGCACCCCGTCATCAGCGACGGTACCAATCTCTGGTACACCACCAATATATCCTGCTGACGGGGAGGAGGATGATGGGACTATAACTGTAAGTACCCAGTGCAATGAAATTATAAGGAGTACTTTGGAGGATGCAATTCGGGAGTACCGGTCATCACCTCCCGGCCTTAGACCCCGACTACCACGCTTGCCCATGCACAACCGTAATAAAGCTATAATGGGTGCCCTAGATTCGCTGCTTCTCGATTACTTCGAAAGCAGCGAAGACCTGGGTGACACACACTCGATTCTGTACTGTGCGGCTGTTGCGGCATGTCGTGTAGCTAATGTTAAAATAAATAACTGTAACATAGCTACACGACCTAAACCAGCCGTACCACTTTGGCAGTGCAGGATCGAGCGTCGTGTCGCTGAGGCTAGGGCACTCATAGGCAAATTAATTGCATTAAAAAATGGCAATTCGCGACCTAGAGTAATGCGCTTTGTAAAGCGGGCATTTGCTGGGACTAACAGTAGTCCTAGTGAATATACTGCTCGCGTTACAGAGCGCATTGACTTCTTTAAACAGAAGGTGTGTGCATGGGTGAGCCGTATTCGTCGGTATAAGTGCCGGGTAGAACGGTTTCACCAGAATCGCATGTTCCAAAGGGACCAAAGATGGGTATACAGGACATGGGAGCGACCTGTTCTAGGTGTGGATGAGGGGCGCCTACCAGATGATGATGCCACTAAATCGTTTTGGCGCAGCATTTGGTCGGTGCCTGTCAGCCATTCCGAAGGCGATTGGATCCGAGAGGTTGAGCAATTGTGTGAACCAATACAAGAGATGGGGGCAATTACTATCAGCCCCCAAGACGTAGCTAATGCAGTCCGTCCGATGGCAAACTGGAAAGCACCAGGACCGGACGGACTGCAGAACTTCTGGTTAAAATGGTTACGGAGTTCACATGGTTGCTTAGCGTCTCAATTCCAATCTGCTATAGAATCGGCTTCGCTCCCACAGTTCTTAACTACAGGGTCTACCCATCTGCTCCACAAAACAGGTAGTACCACGGACCCTAAGAATTATAGGCCGATCACCTGCCTACCAACGATTTATAAACTTCTTACATCCATTCTGAGGGCAAAGATTAACGATCATATTGATAGTAACTCTGCAATGTCTGCCTCTCAGAATGGATGTAGGAATGGGTCCCGTGGTACTAAGGAGCTACTCCTTATTGACACGACTATTTGCCAACAGGTTCGCCGCTCTAAAAAAGATCTGTCGACATGTTGGATAGATTATAAGAAGGCCTACGATTCGGTGCCACATACATGGCTCATGAGGGTGCTGGAGTTGTATAAAATTAATACAACTTTACGCACCTTCTTAGTGTCATGTATGCGGCAGTGGAGTACGGTGCTTCACTATCCAGGATGTCGGGATATCCAACAGAGTGGTGAAACAATTAGGATTGAGCGGGGAATATTCCAGGGTGACAGTCTGAGCCCACTGTGGTTCTGTTTGGCCTTGAATCCTCTAAGCACTCTGCTTGAGAATTCAAGGCTAGGCTATTCGTTGCGGAGAGGAAGCCAGGTAATCTCCCACTTGTTGTACATGGATGATCTTAAACTTTTTGCCACCAACAAATTGCAACTGATGAAGTTACTGAAGATCACTGAAAGCTTCAGTAATTCCATCAGAATGGAATTTGGTGTTGACAAATGTGCAGTCATGCATGTAAAACGAGGCGGGATTATAGAATCCCAGGGCATACAGCTCTCGGATTCTATAAACCTAAGGTCACTCTCTGCAACGGAGACCTACAAGTACTTGGGTATGTCAGAGGCGTTAGGCATCAACGTTGCTGACATGAAACAATCATTACAGACACGTTTCTTTGGCCGCCTGAACAAAGTACTGAAAAGTCTTTTGTCAGGGGGCAACAAAGTGCGTGCCTTTAATGGTTGGGTCATGCCAGTGTTGATGTACTCCTTTGGTGTACTCAAGTGGACTCAGACTGAGTTAGACGCCTTGGATAGAAGAGTCCGAACACTACTGACCGCAAATCGAATGCACCACCCACGGTCTTCGGTAATGAGGTTATATATCCCGCGAAAATGTGGGGGTCGAGGCTTTTTGAATGCTAAGACCCTCCATAATCGCGAGGTATATAACCTCAGGGAGTACTTCCTCCAAGTTGACGTGGGGATGCATCGAGATGTGGTGGTAGTGGATAAGGGCCTCACTCCGCTCTCCCTAGGCAAAGAGAACTGGCACAAACCTGTAGTACTGAGTGTCAAAGATCGCAAAGATGTATGGCAAAGCAAGGAGCTACACGGACGCTATTATCGGACCCTTCATGGGCCTGATGTAGATTTCTTAGCGTCCGTGGCCTGGCTACGCTTCGGTGATCTCTTCGGAGAAACCGAAGGGTTTGTATGTGCAATTATGGATGAAGTTATCATGACGAACAACTACCGGAAATATATTGTAAAGGATGGTACAGTCGACATATGTCGGGCATGTCACTGTCCAGGTGAGTCCTTAAGACATATAATTTCCGGTTGTTCACGTCTTGCTAACGGCGAATACTTGCACAGACATAACCAAGTGGCCAGGATTATCCACCAGCAGCTTGCTCTGAAATACAAACTTGTGGAATCTGAGATGCCGTACTACAGGTATGTTCCCGACCCAGTTCTCGAAAATGGTCGTGTCACATTGTACTGGGATCGATCTATCATCACTGACAGGACTATTGTAGCCAATAAGCCTGATATAGTGGTGATAGATCGATCAGAGCGCCGGGCAGTGATTGTTGATATCACTATCCCCCATGACGAGAACCTCGTGAAGGCTGAAAAAGAAAAACAAATAAAATATTTGGATTTAGCGCACGAGGTTGTCGACATGTGGGAGGTGGACTCAGCAATCATTGTCCCGATAGTCGTGACAGCCAACGGCTTAATAGCCAAGAGCCTCGACCAACACCTTCAGAGGCTCTCGTTGGGCATCTGGGTCAAGGGTTTGATTCAGAAAGCGGTACTTCTGGACACGGCGCGTATCGTGAGGAGGTTCCTCTCTCTGGGACCCTAACCACCGGCAGCTTGAACCCTGTTTCCGATGCCGGTTGGAGACTGTATTTTATATTTTTAAATGTATGTTTTTTTTTTAATGTATATTTAAAAATGTATTTTATATGTTTATAAATTGAATAAAGGAAATAATAATAATAATAAAACCCCTTGGGGCAAGCCGTTACCTCATCATGAGAATAACGCAATACCTGAGGGCATATTAACTTGCTTTTTCCAATTTTGAGATATAAATAAAAAATGTATCTTAAGGTCTATGTAGGAGCATACATCCGCAGGGCAGCTTGTGGCGAGCTGTTTGTGAGTAGCGACACAACGGACCTGAGTGCTCCAGGGAGTCACTCCTTAGGAGGGCTCCCAGCTCTTTCTTGCCTTAACTGGCTGGCTAGAGAGGGGTCGCTAGAGCTACATGCTCGGGGGTGGAAGTGTCTAATGGCGTAATAGTGAGGAAACCCTTTCCGGGTCCGCTACTGTGACCCGCGATGGCGAAATCGGGGCCGCACCGCTCGACACCCCTAGCCGCTCGCACTGGTGTTGCCTCCTGCTGCCGATCGTGGCGATTATGTTGGGGGGCCCATCTGGTGAGCTGGCGAGTCACCACCTGCCTATTTGATTGCATTTATATGTGTTAGAAGGCAGGTGCCATAGTTTTCCGATTTAGTTCTAATAACCAATCCACTAACATTTACCTACACATAGCCTAAATTTTTACTTTCCATTCATAATTTACAATAGCTCTGTATCTACTTTGGACCATTCATGTCTGTTCTTCCATAGAGCAGAGGTGGAAGGGCCCCAGTAGATGCCCCATCCCAGTTTAGAGTAAAGTTCTCAACAAGGCCACTGCGTGTTGGACCTATGTCTCCACGTAAGCCTTTCAAAGGACCGGGTATTCTCACTACTGAGGACAGCCCGTGAAAAATGAGAGATACAAGATAATAATAATAATAATACCAGCCTATTAATGTCCCACTGCTGGGCACAGGCCTCTTCTCATATAGATAAGGAATAGTTATTAGGTAATACTTATACTGTTATTTAATAACTAACCTTTAGGCATCGCAGCATAACATGCTACAAAATTCTTTAATCGCTGCTACGACAGTGTGAACTAATTTAAAGTCAGTTCTAGTGTTAATTATGTATCACCTAAATACTGCTTTATATAAATATAATCCATCTAATAATGGCGTAGAATCGTTGATGAATAAATGTAAACAAATGTAAATGTGGACACCATCACATTCTCTGCTCCCAAAGTAAGTAGCTAATGCACTTGTGTTATGGAATCAGAAACTACGAAGGTACCACAAAAACCCAGACCCGACGACAATATAGAAAAGTGGTTGTAATTATACTAACATGGATAGCGTACAATTTCAGCAGCTGTTAAAAAGTTTTTCGTTAGGTTTTTTATCGTTAGTTTAGTAGCCGAAAATACTTTACTTAAGCCGCTAGAATGAATGCAGTTCTTCATGGATTATAACTAACTTCTTAATACATCAGTTCATTTGCACAATAAAGTAAAGAAAAATATCCCCCTTACATAAGAAAGTTTAATAATAAATACTTAACCTAAGATCACTAAAGTTACATGTCTATTGACGCGGAGCGAGGACACGGAGTAATTCACAATAGTATTGTGTTAGTCCATTAAAGCAGATGGGAATCATAAAATCGGAAGTTCAGGTATAAGCAGTCCTTAAGGTCAAAATTTGCAAGCTCCACCCTTCTTTCATACCCACACCATTAGACAGACAACCTTAATGACCATTATCTGCAACAAATATTTACTTAAAAATAGTAAGACATCTTCTGTAACACGTGTAAAGAGGATTGATACACAAAAAGCCGGTGAAGATACCAGTAATAATAATAATGCCTAAGGTTGTTTCATGACCAGCCCAGTTCCTGAAGGAGTTCTTGTTATAGCCGTAACAGAGGCTGACAGCGGCCAGGACGAAGGCGGCCAACCCAAAGATGATGTGACTGATTTTGGAGATGTAGCCAGGAATGAACCTGCTTAAGGGCTGAGCGTAGAGAGCGGGGACGCCAGTAATGACGTTTGCGATCGTGAAAACTAAGGCGACGAATCCTGAAATTGCAGATAAGGATTTGTTAGTTTCGTTTTAATAATAACAAAATTTGAGCTATCATCATCTCCCTGCAAAACACACATAATTAAAAAGAGTGTGCTAGAATGGCCCCCATTTAATTGTTTCTTGAAATCAAATAACATATGTTGGGATTTTGCACCAAAGCAGCAAACAGTTTATTATGATGTTGGTAATTTGCATTCTTCTTCTTCTTTTTCTAGAGTCAAATTACTCTCAAACTCCGATCAAAAAGTTGCCACCTGAATGGCTCGGTCGTTGTAATTTGCATTGTGTATCTAATACGCACTAACTACTGTTTACAGTTTGGCGACTTATTTAAAGTTTATAATATCGGCCAGTAATGGTCCCTTTGTGGGCCATGTGAGAAGAGGAAAGTCTTCCCAAAGCATTGATCACGGCGCAAATTTTAAGATAACCAATAACCAATTAAGAAAAGTCAGTGGACAAACATTTAAGTTTGCCAGAATCGATTTTTGTTTTAAAGCTCTAAAATTTTAACACGACTGCTTCTCTTAAATATATTTTTTTAATCCGTTTGGTATAATTTAATTACAATGGGTTCCAGCTTATATGACTTCGCTGTTCATAGTTAAAAATAAAACACGAGACAAAAAATACATACCAGTTATGCCATGTATCGAAGTGAAATTAACAGTTTTCGCGACCATGATAACGTAACTACCAGCAATGACCAATACTGTGCTCATTAAGCCCATGATCCAGTGAACTCGTCTTTTGTACTTTGTATTAAGATGTGTAGACCAGGTGTTGTATGGGCAAAGACCGAGGAACGTTTGCGCCATCAACAGTTGAAACTAAAATGAGAAAAAAGTAACATCTTAAGAGACAACTCACACACGGCCATCTGATTAAATAATTAGCAGAGCCTAATAGGCCAACCAGACAACTGATAAAAATACTTATATATTTTTAAATACATACATATTATAGTTACATTACACCCAACACAGAACAATAATAATGATCATGCTTATCACACAAAGATTTGTTTTGGGTAGGAATCGAACCTACGACCACAATATCTAGGTATTACATTTATAAATCTTGGTCTACTACAACTAATAGATGAGCTTTATTCTGAGAGCCTAAAAAAGTACTGCAAAGAATTATTCTGAGTGGCAAACTTCATATTCATCAAATGATGTTTTGTTTTAATTGACTTCTTGCAATAAGAACTTTCACTTAAATTCGTCTAAAAATATATAAATTCTATGTGAATTTACAATGCATGCAAAAGTTGTGTGCTATTTATTACTTACCCCTGGTACACATAATACGATATGCAAGTAAATGACGCCCGTTGTAGCAATAAAAGCATATACCATCGGAATGGCCACAATTACTCCCATAAGAAAATGGACGAACACATTGTAAGACGCCAGAGTCGCCAGATAAGCTTTACTGTCAAAATTAAAAGGTTTGACCGTCATTTTGACTTTTGTACCACAAAATTAAATATTAATCAAAATTATCACAGTTTTTTTTATCACAGTGCTTGAAATATGTGGTTACAAATATTTTTTTGAGTGTTCACTCTGGACGCCCATACTAAACTGGCATATTTATTACAACCGTGAAAAGTATCTAAAGATTACGTTTTATCAGAGCACTCAGATTAAATAAGGTAAGTACAGAATTTGCACGATACGATATTTTTCTTATATCGAATTTAATCTTTAATCATTGGATGAATTGGCATAAATTTATATAATCTACACTAATTGTATGCAGAAGTGTATGTAGGAATGTTTGTTCAAGGTCATTTACGTAGTTTTTGGCTTTAGCCTTTACTACACTAACATACTGAGGGCTGATTTTTCCAACGCCAGATAATTTTCTTTAGTGGAATAAAATTGACCACTGACAGAATTTGTATGGAAGACCTGTCAAAAATTCAAAATATTTTGTGGGTTAAAATTATCAAGCGTATAATAATATAAGTTATATATTTAAGTTTTGTTTTAGTGTGAAAAATAAAACTTAAACCACAAAATATTTGTAAATACTACTGTAAAAATTGATTGACCAAAAAAAAACATTCAGGTTTACTGGTGGACTAGAGATGTGGTATTACATAAAAAAATAAATACAATGAATTATTTTCAAGTACCGTTACGCGTGAAAAATTGCAGGTAAGAGATAAGTTATTATAGTACCTACTTAATCAACTAATGAACAATTATGATTGATAAAAATATTAGATCACGAACGCTGCGCATTTCTTGTAATTTTTATTATTATTTATGGGTTTATTTATTTAATTGACTTTCGTCACAGTCTTACTGTATGTACAACATATCGTCTTGTAAAAGATTATATTTTTCACATTTCTGCTTGTCTCAAGCTATATTAAAAGCATATTCTATAGGAACCACGTAAAACATTTTGCCGTAAAACTTTATTTACAATATTATTAAGTGTTATCCTATTAAAACTAGGATCGTTAACGCGTTTAATGTAAAGTCCAATGGAGATCTATCAAATTGTACATTGCGCACTATTAATATACCATTCACGTTGAGTAACGTTTGAAAGGCCTAACAAACTAATTCCTGTGCTTTTGATTTCTAAGGTTGATGTTGCTATTTATAAAATTAGAAGTATTAGAAGTCGGGCCTGGAACTGGTAGGTATGGTACAAAAGTAAATTTTCGTGTTATTATTATTGTATTGCATGTGTTTTTTAATGCTACAAAGTAGCTCATAAAATCCGTACATTTTATCCGATTTAAAAAATATTTGTTATTATTATATAATGAAATGTTACTTAAATAAATAAATGTAAAAAAACATCTCATATAATCCTCTGAACCTGATTAATGTAATGTAAGTAGCTAATGAACTTGTGTTATGGAATCAGAGACAACGAAGTCCTAGACAATGTAGAAAAATTATTTTCTTTCTGTCCGGGGATCGAACCCGAGACCACAGAGTTGGCGACCTCTTGAAAAAATATTTGTAGGCCACTCGACCACGGAGGTTCGCAAAATTATAACTAAAAAATCTAGACACGAGGGAGCGTGTCAAGCCAAGTTTCAGTAACAGAACTGGCGAGCAGCACCGTGTGTAATATTACACGAACCATTTGGAGCCATTTTTGACCCCCACTTTTGAACTAGCCAAGTCAGACCTTAGGCTACAATATATTATCCTAAGTTTTAAGAATAAATTATATTTTATGTGAATATATGAATGAACTTGGCACCCATTTAGATCTCACTTCTTTTGTCGTTGAAGTCAACAACCAAGGCATATATCGTAATATTGAACTTGGCTCTCATTTTACATTTATGTTTTTGATGGGATTATAATATTCCACCATTTTCTATGCAGCTAGTAGTTGTTGATTGTTAAGACTACGATTTTCATATTTTACATTATATTTATATTTTTATTGTATAGAGTATTTTTTTCATTTCAAGTAATAGTATATTGGGTAATAGATACTTATAATAATTATTTAATAACCAACCAATATAGGTATCGCAGCATAACATGCTACATAATTTTCTAGTCCACAGTGTGTCCTAAATTAAAGTCAGTTCTAGTGTTATTTATGTAACAGCTAACAATTTATATTATTATATATATACCAACTAATAATGGCAAAGAATCGTTGATGAATAAATGTAAATAAACGCAAATGTAGACAACGTCACATACATTGATCTGCTCCCAAAGTAAGTGACTAATTCACTTTTCATTGGAATCGGAGACAGCGAAGATATCACTAACACCTAAATCCGAGATAATATATAAAAGTAGTTGTAATTATACTAGCATGGACACTGGACAGCGTATAACTTCAGCAGCTGTTAAAAAGTTTCTTGTTATGATTTGTAGCCGAAAAGAATTCTCTAAGCCGCTCGAATGGATGCAGCTCTAAATGGGTTATAACTTAATAAATAAACACAATAAAGTAAATACAAATATCACCATTACATAAGAAAGTTTAATTAAATACTTAACCTAAGATCAGTAAAGTTACTTGTCTTTTGACGCAGAGCGAGGACGCAGATTGATACAGAATAGTATTGTGTTTGTCCATTAAAGCGGATAGGAATCATAAAATTGGAAGATCAGGTTTAAGCAATTCTTAAGGTCAAAATTTGACAGACAACCTTTATGACCATTAACTACAGTATATATTTACTTAAAAATGGTACGACATCTTTTGTAACACGTATAAATAGGATTAATACACAATAAACCGGAGAAGATTGCAGTAATAACAATACAGCCTACGGCGACATCTGGACCAGACCAGTTTCGGAAGGAGTTCTTGGTATAACTGTAGCAGAGGCTGACAGCGGCAAGGACGAAGGCGGCCAACCCGAAGATGATGTGACTGATTTTGGAGATGTAGCCAGGCATGAACCTGCTTAATGGCTGAGCGTAGAGAGCGGGGACGCCAGTAATGACGCTTGCTACCGTAAAAACTAAGGCGACGAACCCTGAAATTGGAGTAGAGGATTTTTTAGTTACGTTTTGATAAATACAAAACTTGAGTTATGATCATCTCCGTGCGAAGCATACATGATTTAAAAGAGTATGCTTAACGTAGTAAAGAAAAAGAGTATGCGTAGCTTTACCTAAATGTAAACCCTATTAAATTATTTCATGAGATCAAATAAAATATGTTGGGATTTTGCACCAAAGCAGCAAACAGTTTGCATTGTGTATCTAATAAGCACTAACTATAGTTTACAGTTTAAAGACTTATTTAAAGTTTTAATTTGGGCCTTCAATGGTCCCTCTGTGAGCTATGTTAGAAGAGGAAAGTCTTCCCAAAGCATTGATCACGGTGCAAATTTTAAGTTAACTTACAATGGTTTCCAGCCTATTTAGCTGCGCTGTGCATAGATAAGAACAAACGCTGTGGAACAAAAAAGAAAACGTACCGGTTATGCCATGTATCGAATAGAAATTAACACCTGTCGGATTCGCAACCATGATAACGTAACATCCGGGAAATACCAATGCTGTGCTCATTAACCCCATGATCCAGTGAGCTCGTTTTTTGTTCTTTGTATTAATATGTGTAGACCAGGTGTTGTATGGGCAAAGACCGAGGAACGATTGCGCCATCAACAGTTGAAGCTAAAATGAGAAAAAAAATATATCTTTAGACTAGCCTACAACTACAACTATAGATGAGGTTTTATTTGAGATTCTTAATAATTACTGCATATATCATGGGGCCATAGTCTATATTTATCAAATGATAGTTTGATAGACTTCTTGTAACAAGCTTAAAGTAAAATTACATAAATTCGTCTTTGTTGTTTTTTAAACAAAAAATATATAAACTCTCCGTCTACATAGCCTTGAATTTGCAATACCTGCAAAAGCTGTGTGCTTTACTTACCCCTGGTACACATAGTACGATATGCAAGTAAACGACACCGTTTGGATTTGTAGCAATAAAGGCATATACCATCGGAATGGCCACAATTACTCCCATAAGAAAATGGACGAACACATTGTAAGACGCCAGAGTCGCCAGATAACCTTTACTTTCAAAATTAAAAGGTTTGACCGTCATTTTGACTTTTGTACCACAAAATTAAAAAATAATTATAATTATCACAGGTTTTTTATCACAGTCTACGAGTGCTTGAAATATGTTGTTAAATTTTTTTTTGAGCTCTCACTCTGGACTAAACTAACTGAAACTAAACTCTGGACATAAATATTACGTTTTATCAGAGCACTCTGGTAAAATAAGGTAAGTACAGATTTTGCGCATTCGTCTTTTATCGAATTTAATCTTTTATCATTGGATGAATTGGCATAATTTTATATAATTTACACTAATTGTATAGAGATGTGTTTGTAGGAATGTTTGTTCAAGGTCATTTCATTATGAAGTTTTTGGTTTTGGTCTTTGCTACATTAATGTACTAAGTGTTGATATTTTTAACGCCAGATAATTTGATACGTCTGACAGATTTTCTATGGAAGAAGAGTCCAAAATTTGAAATTATTCCTCGGATAAAATTACCTGGCGTTGGAAAAATAGGTTTTGTTTAAATGTGAAAAATAAAACTTTAACCATAACATGTTTGTAAATAAAGTCAGAGTGACATAATGAGCTATATGCATGTAAACAGTAAAAATTGATTGACCATAAAACTTTCTACTAAAAATTAGTAGTACTTACTCGTGGGAAAAGTTGCTGGTAAAAGATATGTTATTAAAGTACCTACTTAATCAACTAATGAATAATTAATCTTTAGGTTGATAAAAATATAAGATAAATCTACACAAAAACTGAGCATATCTTGTAATTTTTATTGTTATTTAATGGGTTTATTTATTTAATTGACTTTCGTCGGAGACTTACCATATGTACAATTCGCTTGTCCTATTTTTTTATTTTTCATTCACAATTTACAATAGCCTTGGATCTACTTTGGATCGTTCATGTTTTCTTCCATAGAGCGGAGGTGAATAGGCCCTGGTAGATAGCCTATCCCAGTTTAGAGTAAAGTTCCCAACAAGGCCACTGCGTGTTGGACCTGTGTCCTCACGTAAGCCTTTCAAAGGACCGGGTATTCTCGCTACTGACATTCCACCGGGTATTCTCGGGACAGCCCGTGAAAAATGAGAGATACAAGATAATAATAATAATAAAACCCCTCAGGGCAAGCCGTTACCTCATCATGAGAATAACGCAATACCTGAGGGCATATTAATTTGCTTTTTCCAACTTTGAGATATAAATAAAAAATGTATCTTAAGGTATATGTAGGAGCATACATCCGCAGGGCAGCTTGTGGCGAGCTGTTTGTGAGTAGCGACACAACGGACCTGAGTGCTCCAGGGAGTCACTCCTTAGGAGGGCTCCCAGCTCTTTCTTGCCTTAACTGGCTGGCTAGAGAGGGGTCGTTAGAGCTATATGCTCGGGGGTGGAAGTGTCTAATGGCGTAATAGCGAGGAAACCCGCTCCGGGTCCGCTACTGTGACCCGCGATGGCGAAATCGGGGCCGCACCGCTCGACACCCCTAGCCGCTCGCACTGGTGTTGCCTCCTGCTGCCTATCGTGGCGGTTATGTTGGGGGGCCCATCTGGTGAGCTGGCGAGTCACCACTTGCCTATTTGATTGCATTTATATGTGTTAGAAGGCAGGTGCCATAGTTTTCCGATTTAGTTCTAATAACCAATCCACTAACATTTACCAACACATAGCCTAAATTTATACTTTGCATTCATAATTTACAATAGCTCTGTATCTACTTTGGACCATTCATGTCTGTTCTTCCATAGACCAGAGGTGGATGGGCCCTAGTAGATGCCCCATCCCAGTTTAGAGTAAAGTTCTCAATAAGGCCACTTCGTGTTGGACCTGTGTCCCCACGTAAGCCTTTCAAAGGACCGGGTATTCTCAATACTGAGGATAGCCCGTGAAAAAAGAGAGATACAAAATAATAATAATACGTATCGTGAGGAGGTTCTTCTCTCTGGGACCCTAACCACCGGCAGTTTGAACCCTGTTTCCGATGCCGGTTGGAGACTGTATTTTATATTTTTAAATGTATATTCTTTGATTGTCTTTTGATATATATTTAAAAATGTATTTTATATGTATGTAATTAAATAAAGGAAATAATAATACCAACCTATTAATGTCCCAGCGGGGCACAGGCCTCTTCTCATATAAAGAAGGAATAGGTATTAGGTAATACTTATAATGTTATTTAATAACTAACCTTTAGGTATCGCAGCATGACATGCTACAAAATTCTCTAGTCGATGCTGCGACAGTGTGAACTAATTTAAAGTCAGTTCTAGTGTTAATTATGTATTATCTAGATACTGCTTTATATAAATATTATCCATCTAATAATGGCGTAGAATAGTTGATGAATAAATGTAAACAAATGTAAATGTGGACAACATCACATTCTCTGCTCCCTAAGTAAGTAGCTAATGCACTTGTGTTATGGAATCAGAGACTACGAAGGTACTGCAAAAACCCAGACCCGACGACAATATAGAAAAGTGGTTGTAATTTTACTAACATGGATAGCGTACAAATTCAGCAGCTGTTAAAAAGTTTTTCACAATAAAGTAAATAAAATTATCACCCTTACATAAGAAAGTTTATTAATAAATACTTAATCTAAGATCAGTAAAGTTACATGTCTATTAACGCGGAGCGAGGACACGAAGTAATTCAAAATAGTATTGTGTTAGTCCATTAAAGCAGATGGGAATCATAAAATCGGAAGTTCAGGTATTAGCAGTCCTTAAGGTCAAAATTTGCAAGCTTCACCCTTCTTTCATATCCACACCATTAGACAGACAACCTTAATGACCATTATCTACAACAAATATTTACTTAAAAATAGTTAGACATCTTCTGTAGCACGTGTAAAGAGGATTGATACACAAAAAGCCGGTGAAGATACCAGTAATAATAATAATTCCTAAGGTTGTTTCATGACCAGCCCAGTTCCTGAAGGAGTTCTTGTTATAGCCGTAGCAGAGGCTGACAGCGGCCAGGACGAAGGCGGCCAACCCAAAGATGATGTGACTGATTTTGGAAATGTAGCCAGGAATGAACCTGCTTAAGGGCTGAGCGTAGAGAGCGGGGACGCCAGTAATGACGTTTGCGATCGTGAAAACTAAGGCGACGAATCCTGAAATTACAGATAAGAATTTGTTAGTTTCGTTTTGATAATAACAAAATTTTAGCTATTATCATAAATATCCCTGCAAAACACACATAATTAAAAAGAGTGTGCTAGAATGGCCCCCATTTAATTGTTTCTTGAAATCAAATAACATATGTTGGGATTTTGCACCAAAGCAGCAAACAGTTTATTATGATGTTGGTAATTTGCATTCTTCTTCTTCTTTTTCTAGAGTCAAATTACTCTCAAACTCCGATCAAAAAGTTGCCACCTGAATGGCTCGGTCGTTGTAATTTGCATTGTGTATCTAATACGCACTAACTACTGTTTACAGTTTGGCGACTTATTTAAAGTTTATAATATCGGCCAGTAATGGTCCCTTTGTGGGCCATGTGAGAAGAGGAAAGTCTTCCCAAAGCATTGATCACGGCGCAAATTTTAAGTTAACCAATAACCATTTAAGAAAAGTCAGTGGACAAAAATTTTGGTTTGCCAGAACCGTTCTTCGTTTTAAAGCTTTAAAATTTTTACACCACTGCTTCTCTTAAATATATTTTTTTAATCCGTTTGGTATTATTTAATTACAATGGGTTTCAGCTTTTATGACTACGCTGTTCATAGTTAAAAATAAAAAACGAGACAATAAATACATACCAGTTATACCATGTATCGAAGTGAAATTAACAGGTTTCGCGACCATGATAACGTAACTACCAGCAATGACCAATACTGTGCTCATTAAGCCCATGATCCAGTGAACTCGTCTTTTGTACTTTGTGTTAAGATGTGTAGACCAGGTGTTGTATGGACAAAGACCGAGGAACGATTGCGCCATCAACAGTTGAAACTAAAATGAGATAAAACTACCATCTTAAGAGAAAACTCACACACGGCCATCTGATTAAAAAAATAGCAGAGCCTAATAGGCCAACCAAACAACTGATAAAAATACTTATACATTTTTAAATACATATATTTATACATTACACCCAACAGGGTGTAATGTAACTATAATACAACAAGTATAATACAACAGAACAATAATGATCATGCTTATCACACAAAGATTTGTCTTGGGTGGGAATCGAACCTACGACCACAATATCTAGGTTACATTTATAAATCGTGGTCTACTAGATAAGCTTTATTCTTAGAGCCTAAACAAGTACTGCAAAGAATTATTCTGAGTGGCCAAAGTCCATATTTATCAAATGATGTTTTGTTTTAATTGACTTATTGCAATAAGAACTTTCACTTAAATTCGTCTAAAAATATATAAGTTCTATGAGAATTTACGATGCCTGCAAAAGTTGTGTGCTATTACTTACCCCTGGTACACATAGTACGATATGCAAGTAAATGACGCCCGTTGTAGCAATAAAACCATAGACCATCGGAATGGCCACAATTACTCCCATAAGAAAATGGACGAACACATTGTAAGACGCCAGAGTCGCCAGATAACCTTTACTTTCAAAATTAAAAGGTTTGACCGTCATTTTGACTTTTTTACCACAAAATTAAATAATAATCAAAATTATCACAGGTTTTTTTATCACAGTGTTAAAATATGTGGTTACAAATATTTTTTCGAGTGCTCACTCTGGACGCCAATACTGATCTTGCATTTTTATAACAACCGTAAACAATATATAAATATTACGTTTTATCAGAGCACTCTGGTAAAATAAGGTAAGTACAGATTTTGCGCATTCGTCTTTTATCGAATTTAATCTTTTATCATTGGATGAATTGGCATAATTTTATATAATTTACACTAATTGTATAGAGATGTGTTTGTAGGAATGTTTGTTCAAGGTCATTTCATTATGAAGTTTTTGGTTTTGGTCTTTGCTACATTAATGTACTAAGTGTTGATATTTTTAACGCTAGATAATTTGATACGTCTGACAGATTTTCTATGGAAGAAGAGTCCAAAATTTGAAATTATTCCTCGGATATATAGGTTTTGTTTAAATGTGAAAAATAAAACTTTAACCATAACATGTTTGTAAATAAAGTCATAGTGACATAATGAGCTATATGCATGTAAACAGTAAAGATTGATTGACCATAAAACTTTCTACTAAAAATTTGTACTTACTCGCGGGAAAAGTTACTGGCAAAAGATATGTCATTAAAGTACCCACTTAATCAACTAATGAATAACTAATCTTTAGGTTGATAAAAATATAAGATAAATCTACTCGAAAACTGCGCATTTCTTGTAATTTTTTTTTTTATTTATGTGTTTATTTATTTAATTGAATTCATCGGAGTCTTACCGTATGGTAACAACAACAAAAATTCGCTCGTAAAAGGTGATATTTTTTACATTTCCGCAGGTATAAAGCTATATTTACAATATTATTAAGTATAATCCAATTAAAACAAGGATCGTTAACGCGTTTAATGTAAAGTCCAATGGAGATCGATCAAATTGTACATAACTAATAATACCATTCACGTTGAGTAAGGTTTGAAAGGCCTATTGAAATGCAGGTCAAGTGTGGTTTGCATATTTAACGCTAACTGTTTTAGTTCCAACTAATGGAGTTAAGCCTCTTAGAATATGAGTATGGTGTGTTTAATGAGATCTAGCGAATATTAAATTATAATTAGTAAACAAAATACATTTGTATATGTCGACACTATTTTGTTCTTTTATTGGTGTGCTTTTGATTTTTAATTAGCTACCTTTATTTTGTAATAAAACTTTGTGTTAGCTCAAGACCTATAAAGATTAATATTATGCATAAATCACCGAAAGAGTCTCTTATGGTTTATCAGCTATAATTAAAAAAAATCGAATTCTGGGTAATATATTTTTCAGGAGAATGTTCTCCTGAAAAATATATTACCCAGAATTGGACATTCGTAGTTTACAGATTAGTTTGCGTCTGTCCATTAGTTAGGCTGTCATAGGCTGGTTTTGTCAAATTCGAAGTAATCATTTAGATATTTGTCACCGGTGTGTCACAAGTAAGATAATTATTTGATTTAGCAATTCATGTCTTTATGAGCTAATGTATGTTCGTATTCTATTTATGTATTTTTCGTAATATGTTAAAAATGTTGTCCCTTATCTATTGTCGGAAAAAAAAGTTTGTCTAACTACATGAATTCGGATCCTAGACTAAATATGCATGTCTCATGAAGTCCACCTTGTGTACCATTTTGTACATAAAGTTTTAAATAAATAAATAAAGGGCAAAAACTGGATCGTCCAATAAGTGAGTTAGTGATCTTAAAATTGACTTTACCTAACTGTGTCCGCTGTAACTCACAAATTAAAACTGCTTTGTATTGAAACTAAGATAGTCATACATACATACATAGATACTACTGGCAAAATACATTAATGTTAGAACTATGTCTAATTTGGGCGTAATCGTTTTTCAAGTATTTATACGATTGGAGGTATTTATGTAAATGCCTATAGGCATTTACATAAATTGTGAAAATTGTGATAAAGTCTCAGTTACTAATACCCCTAATTTTAATCCTAAAGCTACTCAAATTGTTCATCATTGTTGGAATCGCATAGGTACGTTTCAATAAAATATCGCTTAAATAATTCATTAACCCAAAAGTAACTTGAACTAGAAACAAAATATTACACATACTAACTATCGAAATGTACTACGGCACAAATGTACTTCTTCAAGTGCCAATTTTTTTGCAAAGCAGTGTAGTATCGATGCAAAATTCTTGAAAGTACTTCCTTAAAAGAAAAATGCTACTAATCAAATTCTTATCAAGATGACCTTTAGTCATAATTTTGATGACATCATATTACTCATAGTTATAATCAGCAAACATTTTCTACACAATGACGGAATATTCCTATGTTTCTGATTAAAGACTTTAATGCTGATTTATGCTGGACACTGATAAAATTATTTAGAGCGGTTCAAACAAAATTAAATAAATATTTCTAATTGAAACATTAAGATGCTACACGTGTACGTATTGTTATGCTACCTAATAACCTGATTGTACTAGACAAAATTCGAATGTTTGGTAATGTTCATAATGAAATGACACACGTTCAATGTGTACCAGCGCTGTATAATAAAACGGCATCGGTCAGCACAATTAAGAGGTCCCATTTGGACCTTTGCTAATGGAATTAAATCCAATTAGATTTTAGGGTTACGAGGTGAAGTTTGCCGACGGTAAACAAATGGCTTTCTATTAAGGTCTACACCTGCTGTTTGGGCTATTTGTCCATGGATAAATGTTGCTACTCGTTTACGGTTTGACGTTTTTCCCATTAATTAGTTTTATCTTAATTGCTGCTTGTCCAATTACTTATTTGGTAAACATTGATTAAAATAAATTTAATTAAAGTATACTACAGAAAACTTATTATATTATTAAGTGTGCCTATTTAATAATGTCATCTACATAATTTGCTTATAACATTCCGCCATTCTTTACTAATAAGTGATTAAGGTAATACCATCAGAATTTCCTTAATTTACTCATGATTTTTGGTATAGGATTAGGGTTTTATTATCAATGATTGATAACCCTAATACATAAATCAACAATAAAACTAATTGATTAAGTAGTTCATAAGTGTGATTGATAAGTCCATACGTGACATAATAAAAAGTGTTATCTACGATAACAATAGTCGCCATATAACCCAGACGATCGATTTTGGTCGAGTTTATAAAAAAACATTACGACTTCCAGACTGAATTCGCAACTTCACGTAGTTTCAGTCTAGGTTTCCAAGTTTCTCACTATTCCCCTGTTAGATTAACCGTGGTCCGACCAAAGAGGTTAGATATACAAATGTAGAGCATACGTGTTAGACATACAAAGTGTTTGTTCTACATAATAAGTTGTTAGACGTGTCGCTGACAAATGAAGATGTGGACACATCGTTACGTAGTTCGCACATCGCTCGGATATCTCAATGACGCTCGCAGCTTTTTCTCAACACAAATATGACTGGATAAAATCAATCAGAATCCATCTCACGAGTATCTGAGATCAAACACGCCAAGTGTTCCGAACTTGTTTGGCTTAGAGCGTGCTGGTTGCAGCATATTCGATAAAATCCATGAAAGTTCCGATTGCGAGAACATTTTCTCTTGCTACAATGTTTCTTGCTACGTGCGGTTTTCGATCAAAGTTTTCCGTTTCATCGTCTGCAGACAAGTGGGAGTTTACGAGCGTAGGCATCTCCTTGCAAAATGCCATGTCTGGAAATACGATTACAGAAATCTTCATGTTAAATTTTTATTCGAAATTTTAGGTGAAATACACCAGTATTTCGCTGCTCAACTACCAAATCATGCATTCTTATTTGTTGCATTTAATGCAATTACTAAAAATAAAATATCGGAAACTGATGTACTTCTAATTCTAATGACTTTAATTCTAGTTTCTAATTCTAGTGTCATTTAATAGAATAAAACATTTTACTAAAAAGATTCCCTATTTTTCTCAGCTTAAAAACAACATTCAGTTTAATTTAATCCTGCACTTAGTTCTTATTGTACATTGAATTATTATAATAAATCATAAAATTTCTTAAACACTAGTTTATTTAAACGATCATATTATATTTTATTTGCATAGTAAAAAGGATCCCAAATAAAATAACGTTGTCAAAATAAATTCAGATTCCCGCAGTGATTTCTCAGGGGAGCACTTAATTTTTGTGGTTCCATTTTTGTTCTGTGTAAGAAAACAAAGCATTATGCTCCTTGAGACAAAAGACAATTTATCTCACCGAACACACTTGGCCCACAACATCGTGTCGTCTCCACCCTTGTTCATCACCCACAGTTGCAACAATAAACGTGGTGTTTGCCTTCTATTTTCGGTCATTACACGTGAGCAAACAGTTCTAAATGCACCAAGTAATTTACGATCAGAATTCCCCTGATCTAAGGCGAAAAATTCAATAACATAGAGACATTTGTTAACGCAACCGGCCCGGCTTTCATTTGGCGGTATCTCCCCTAGGCACTTAAGTTTACATTAAACTTGTCCAAGCGCGAAATTGATCTTTTAGTGAGGGGATCTCTCAACGAAAATATAAATTGCCACGCGATCCTATTGATATTACGTTCCGATGTCGAAATTTGGACGCTAAAGTATTTGCTTTTCGCTTAACGATTGTAAGTGTAGGAAACAACAATACTGTAGCAGTAGGTACTAAACTGGTTTAAGAAAATATTTTTTTAAATCATCGAACGTCGCACTTGCTTTAGACAATCAAATCACAGCGTAGTAGCCTTCCACCTTTTTATTTTCATTCTAAGAACCAAAAGTATACAGTTAATATTTAATGATACAAAATTATTTTACTTTTGGCAATGAAAGTAATTTCGAATATTTGATATTAATTGTACAATTTTGAAAGAAGCTTATTTAAAACGGCCCTTGTTAAGGATTAAATTTTCCATTGTTCTGTATTTAGGAGTAAATAAGTGATTTATGTTGGAACGAATTTTGCTTTTGTGTTTGTTTGTAGGGCGTTTGATTTGTGCAGTGTTTATTTGATTCATATTTTGCGTGGGTTGCTAGCTTAAGTTCCCACGCTCGAAAATCATTGTTACGTACAAATTACAATAATTTAAATATACCAACAGTTTGGAATGTATTAAGCTTGATATTCTATACTCAAAAGTAAAAGGAAAAAAAGAAGCAATTTTAAATCAATAGTAACAACACTTAATATAGGGCAAGGGTCATTCATGCACCTTATAATATTCTCCTGCATATAAGAACTTGCAATATCTCCATAATTAATAGCAAACATAAACACGTATGATTTGATCGAAGCGTATGGTAGGTAAGCCGCAGAATAATGAGGTTTTTAATTAAAAATCTGCAACGCTATAAATAGTAGGCACATAAAATATCCAACGTAGGATTACACCTGAAAATTTTAAAGTAAATCTCTGATAGGGTGAAGTAGGGTAAGAAATGAAATATTTCGATTTCCTTAAATATATGCAGGTACCCGCTTTAGGAGAACCTACGATATAAAATTAATGGAAGAGGTTCAAAATTAAAACAGTTTTATTTTACCTTCTTATTTAAAACACGGTTAACTGTTTGCTTTGCATGACTTCTTCTTCTGAGCATGAATTACTTAGAAGAACCCACAATGTTTAATATTTACTTAGTATTTAAGTGTACTTAGTCAGTCTTTGTGTGTTATTGGCTGTAAACATTAAATAATTGTTTATTTATGATACGGCTATACGAAGTAAAAACCATTTATAATATTACTAGCTTTGTCGCGCGGTTTTTCTTAGCTCCCAAGGATCGTAGCTTTATGGTTAATAAATTTAAGACGACTTTCAGGTATTAGCAATATCAAACAACCAAAACCAAGTTTTGTAATAATTTTTGATAAGAATAGATTTTTTATATTAAAAAAAAGCAGGTAGTCATATTAAACTCAGTATTAATATTTTCTTTTCAGCTGAAGGGGGATCTTACGGTAAGGTCGAAGGTGTGAATTATTAGGGTCTGTGTAGCGTGAGTAAAAGTCCTTGATCCTTAAAAATGTGAGTCGGTGCTTAAAGCCAATTCCAAAAAGGTAGGAAATGCTTTGTCGGTCACTGAACCTTTCACTTCTATATAAAACCGAATGACATTGATAAAATGAAGTGAATAAGCGAGTGAATAAACGAATAGTTTGGACTAGTTAGGCAAACGCGACTGCAATTTTGAATTCTATCTATTAATAAAATTTAGAATTTTTTAGTTCTATACAATAACCAACGATTGCATACTCGACGAGCGATGGTTATTTATATTAACTTTGAACTAAGAATTTTTCTGCCATTACTGCGAAAATTTCGCTAACCGACTTACAAAAGAAGGAGGTTATTTTTGTCGTCGATAGGGTATATCTCAGAGGTAGTCCCATAATTTCATTAAAGTCGGTTCCTTTTTACATTTATTTGTTAATAATATAATCCTTAAACAGAGATAAATGGAAAGAGGCAAAGGAGGCCTTTGCCCTGCAGTGGGAAACTAATAAGAAAATAATGTAACCAATTATTTTTAAAATTAAGCGATAAGGATGTTTTCATAACTGATAAGTATATTAAATAATACTTCATTATTGTTCAGTCGCATCCATTTTCGTCTAGCATCTTTGATTTGCCCCTCAAATCTGAGCGAGAGTGGGACGTAATCAAGGATTAATTTTCTGCTTGGATTATTTTCAATCCACCTTCGTATGTGAGCTTTAGATGTGTCTTCAATTTAAGGGACCCTTTATGTCTGATAATTTCAAGACATCGCCATAATCTTGGTCGAAAAGTAACATTAATGAATAAATCGCAGTCATTAAGAACTACTAGGCGCATAGATCTCAATACACGTATTCTTTAATCATATAATTTATATCATAAAACTTTCATTAGTTATACTTGAAATTAATTATAAATAATAATAAGATGGAAAATTAGTTAATTTTCCATAAAGCACTCAAGTTAAATGCCGCATGTAATTTTGTTTCTGTGTTCTGTATAGTTTGGTGTTAAATATAGTTTTGATGTAATATAACATAGAATATAGCTCCGTAATTATTGAATAAGTATGCGTAGTTACATGAATGTTGAATTTATATTCGCTCTAAACACACTTCGGAATGAGATTCATTCATTTTGTAGCATGTGTGAGTAGATTTATGATGGCGTTAAAATAAAATACGTTTTCATCTCCCGTTTCGGCGGAAAGATGGAGAATTAGAAAAATCTACATATAATACCAGTTTTCATATTCAATGGGCATACATTACTGGCATGATGACACTTATTACGTTTGTAAAGAGATCTAAGCCCTGCTTCATGCCGTGTGTGATGAATTTTTTTGATATAATACTTTTTCGAAATGCGCTCTTGAGAAAGGACTTTAATTCCGTTATTTATTACTTACTTTATTATGTACCTACTTTATAATGAAGAGGTTAAGTTTTATCATGTATTTATAATGGTTATCTAGGTTACCGGTAAGTTGTTTTAAAATTAAATTATTTACCTAACTACCCCGCAAATCAAGAACATTTGTTGACTACATACCTAATTCCGGCCATAAACGTAGCGATTTTATTATACAACTTGCGCAAGTTTGCCGTATTACGTATCTAGCAAAAGTATTTGACAGCAAAATTTGCTCAACTATTGCTGTCAAATTACTTATTTGTATTTAACTAGTATTGTGACAGCAATCAAAATTTCCTGTCTAATGCTTTTGCAAGGTACGTAATACGGACATGCACAAGTATATCGTTACGTGTGTGGCTGTCATAAGGGTCAATTAGCCAGAGCGCGCAATATTCCCGCAAAGGGTTTAATAAAATATGTTCAAAGTAACGTTAATTCAAGTTTTTTCGACATTTCTAAGAAATAGTTAATGAGACTGCGGTCTGCTACTTAACAAGTACAGAAATATTTAACTTACTAACTAAAAGATGTGCCGAAATGCCAAAAGCCAAAGATATTTAAATGAGTAAAGTAAGTATGTAATTTCTGACAACAGTACAAGAAGAATTAATTTCACGAAATTGAATTTAGAACATTAACAACGCTATTTGTGAAACTTTTAAATTAAATTAAGAACGCGAGTCAAATTGAATTGTTTCATCTTCTCAACCAACCAATCAGGTGAAGAGGTGAATGACTGTCTTATCACAAAATTATTGGGCTTAAAATTAAAAATAGAATGGAGCTTGAGAGATTCTTAAAATCAGAATGCGATTTAGAAAAAGAATTTTATCTAAAAAGAGTGTAATTTACGCTGTAAGTATAAAATCTAGTTGTTTTGTTTTTTCTTGAATATTAAGCTATTTTGATAACACATACAGTACAAGAAACTAAATCATTTCCATTTAAACGACAAAGGGCTGATTTTTTCAACGCCACATAACTTTTATTCGTAAAATAAAATTGAAATCTGAAATTAACAGATTTTGTACGGAAGAACTGTAATACACTTAAATTATATCTTAGATTAAATTATCTTTCGTTGAAAAAATCAGACCTTAGTTCCTATCTATAAAAAGTACATTTCAAAAAGTCAGTAGCTTTGATTCTTGCAGTAACGGCATTTAAATTATTAAGTCGAGCTAAGTGAAGCTACCGGATAAGGTCCACGGTAACCAGAGGCGGATATTATGAAATTTATTGCCAGTTGAAAATAAACGGGTTTTATCGAGCTCCGACAATTTCCTATCGTCAATTTAATTTAGTAAGGAATTTACCATTAATTAGTTACCTTGTAATTGCTTTGACTTCGAGGTGTTCTGTATTAGCTTATCATTAATTTTGTGACAAAGTAAAGAGGTTATTTTGAGTGTTTAATCTTTGTTTCGAGATGGCATCGTTGGTGTTGATTTTTTGGTGTGATGATTTCTTTGAACTGTTTTGGAAAATATTTATCTAAGAGTGATTTAGATGATATTGTTGTAGATATTTTGTTGTTAAGCATAGGTATGCATTTATGTTGGCAGAGGCTTTAGTATTTATTTAATTTTTATTTACATTGTTCTTTTCTAGTCGATATACATGAAACCTATTGAAAAAACTTTTTTATCTACCTCAGTGGCGTGCTTAACATTCAGGCAATAAATATCACAACTTAATAATATATCTTAAATTCCAAAATTTATTCTTAAATTTAAAAATAAAAATATTATACAAAATAATATTATAGGTTTTATTAAGATAAGGTTGAACAAACTAATAGAACAAACTATCCGTAATTATTACAATATAAATAAAATAAATCAGCCAATATCCATCGTACTTATTAATTAAATTACAAATAATAAAACTAACGCAGTACATATTACTATGTACAATAATATAACGACATTCAATACAAAACTTACTTAGGTACTCGCCAGAAGGCTTACTAAACTCTCACACAATCTCACAAAATCCAATTAAGATACTATTTTTTTAAAGTAGAATACGGCGACAGCAAAAATCTTTGTTTGCCGTGCATAGCGCCATGCCTACTCGAGAAGCAAAGGTAAATGACCATACTGCTGCATCGGGTAGCAAATGCATTAAATCCAGTTATTTGTTTAATATACCTAGCTAACATTATAAATAATAATAACTTGTAAATTAAATACAATATTTTTTAAGTTAATAACTAGATACACAAACTTGTTTTAGTTCCAGTATATGGCTTTTGTTTTTATTTATCTGTTGCGTCTTGGTTGTTTTTTCGATATTTATAATCTGTTGCAGTTTTTCTCTAATGGCGGCCTTTTTCTGTCTGCATAATTTTCGTAATTATTCATTTTGTGATTTGTTGTGGTTTTGTAAATTTACTGAATTGTTTTAAAGAGAAATTAATGTGTTTATATAAACATAGAAAATTACAGTGCGTAGTTTGTAGCAAAAATCCAAAGTGTACAGATAACATGCAAATCCCTTTACTAAGTTTTCATTTATTGTCAAAACAAGTATTGTATTAGTTTTGTAGGCCAACCCGAACTACAAAATAAGAAATAAGGAACTTTTAAAAAGTGAGTAGAAAACAGATTTTTACATTTAATTGTGATTTTTTTGTAGTAATTTCTCTTTTCGCGTAATTTGCCTAATGTCTGCTTACCTGGTCAAAAAACGAACACACGCCACTTTTACCTGATAATATATATATATTTTTTTAATATTTTTAACGTAATTTATCATTTTTATTTATAAGCAACTATAAAAGAGCAGTGTCTATCAGCTACAGAAGTTAAACAAAGCAAATAAATCTAAATGCACAAACCATAATAATCCAAACAAAATCAATCGTATCGCTAACTAAGATCTCCATATCCCGCTCAAAGCTAAGCAATAACTAATGCCGCTTATCAAAGCAGCAATGTATAACGTGTTATCAGTAAAATACGATCTATTGCTAGAAAAGCGAGATGCATTGCCGGCGGACATCCGAAAAGTATTTCCGGGCCGTCTGTTGCAGTGTACGTGGAGCAATGAATTGCTAATGAACGCCGTATTCAAATTATTTAAAAAATGAATTCGAATTCTAAACTTTTTGGTCTATTGTGTTTGAGTTTTTATTGTATACGCTTGTGATTTAAATTAAGAACACATTTAGATTTTTATAGGTACAATTATAATTATATTATTATTATTATTTACTATCTTTTGCCCGAATTACTTTAAAATTTCACACAAAAAGAAACTACCTATAGCTTTTTTATAAAGAGCAAAAAGTGATTACCTGCTTTAAAACAAAAAATAAATTTTAGCGAGTTCAAAAAGGTTTTTAGCATAAAAATAGAAAATAAAATTAATATTATGTAGGTACTACATACTGGAATTCAATAATTGATTTTCGAATGATTTGTAATTTGTATATTACGTCATTCTAACATCATAACCATCGCCATGGTTACCCATTTGTTTTCGTTTCGTTAAAATTTAATATATTTAGCTAGATTTTGATAATCATAGGATCAACACAACACACTCAGTAGTTAGGCTCTTTTTGTTTGTCGTTTTTTTCAAGGTATTTGGGTATTATCTTTCCATATAGGTAGGTACCTTTTTTTTTTTTCTTTAGGTGAAACTCATTTATGAGCCAGCCTTTCATATATAGGTAGGTACCAACATAACTAAACGAGCTGGCACTCTAAAGAGATATATATATAAATATCTATTCCATTTAATAGGATAGGTACCTACGTTAAAGAAAATACTAGATGCTTATCTGTAAAGATTAATGCATAAAAGTTCTGAGTAATCACTTCAGTGGTACTATTTATGATGTAAATCTATTTGCGGTTCACGTTAGAACGGTCAATTAAAACATCTGCATCAATATTAATAGCTGACATGTTACCTACATGTACAAAATGTTCTGTAAAATATTTGATCTATAATATTTTTAATGAAAACCACAAATGCGTCATTTCGATTGAAATTATCCGTACTAAACAAACACCAATCTAGATTTGCACGTGAATTCCTCTGTCCAAACATTCAATGGTTAGTTTTAAATAGTTTATCGAGTACATAAGGAAAGTAAGTGCAATGTATTCATAGTTGGAACGTACTTCTATCCGTTGAGTCAATATCGGAGACACGCGTCTCCCAAGCGAGGAATTTGAATTGCAAATGGAGCCCCTGAAACATTGAATTCGGAATATTAAAAAATATATATACGGGTATTTGATTTTTTTATATCACGTAATATGTTTCAAGTTGTAGGTACCAAAAAAGTGTTGGTTATATTAAGTCGAACGATTAGATTATATCTATACTAATATTATAAAGCAGAAGAGTTTGTTTGTTTGTTTGAACGCGCTAATCTCAGGAACTACTGGTTCGAATTGAAAATTTATTTTTGTATTGAATAGTCCGTTTATTGAGGAAGGCTATAGGCTATATAACATTACGCTACGACCAATAGGAGCGGAGCATAAATGAAAATGTTGCAAAAATTAAAAACCGTTGAAACTAAACCACGCGGACAAAGTCGCGGGGGACAGCTAGTTGTATTATAAGTATATTTGTACTGAGACAATTTTGTATTAATAGACAATCTTTTAGTTTCTTTTTTGTATCAAGACTCGTTTACCTCTGTTCAGTTATTTAAATTGCTTCTTTTGTACATAAAACTGAGAGGATGTATATAAAATCACAGTTAAGTAGTCTCCAACGGAAATTAAGTACTGTTACGAAGGTTTTATTGTTTAATTTATAGCATTAAGTACAATTCTTTATGTTGTGTGATATGATAAACCACTTAAAATAATGTCATATCGACATAATTATATGTCTAAGTAAGCGATTCTGACAAAGAGAAACATTTAGTAGATAATAATAGGTACCGTTAACACGCATTTAGCTATCATGATAGTTGAACATTATTAACGTAAAGATAAAATCAATCAATATAAACTCTGCTTAAACTTGTTATGTCAAATACAATTTGAAATATGATTTAATTGTCCTTGTCACAGCCTGCAGAATCTACCTATAAAACTGTAAGTTTTGTCGCACTAAAAGTTAGTCTTTATATTTTCCCAACATTCAACTGGGCTATAAAATTATAACTTGCAGACGGGTCGACAGTTGGGACTGGCTCTTGGATCTAGCTGAACGTTGGTCAGACGGAAACTTCAAAATTAATTTCGAAGTTTGATCGAAAAATGTTTTGCTCTATCGTCAAAGTGACTCGGGGCTGGTAGAGCTATACTTCTAGGTATATACTGACGGCTTGTAGGGCTGTTTTAAACTTTGTCTTATGAGTTTTTTGTTTTAAATGTGTTAAGCAAACTTACCACGTACCTACTAGGTCTAGACAAGTCATTTAGATTTGCATGAATCAGCGTTATATTTAAAATTGAGCAAAAATTTAACCTTAACTACAAAATAAATGATTCTACATTAATTGGTAACCACAAATTGACAATGAATAATGACTTCTTATCACTTCCAAAAAATCTTGCGTAAATCGAGAGACATTTAAAAAAGTATCGGTGTCATATTCCGCGAGGTTCATAGGTCCCTGTCAGAAATACTTAAAGATACACGTCATCGAAATATAATCAAACAATACCCACTCAGCTCGAGTCGCGCTATGTCATTGATGGACGGCGTAGATTTAATAGATGATTTTTCTAACATTTCAAACAATGAGGTTCGTATCATTAATCTCTGGACTACCGGTAACGGGCCGTACCGCGGACAATGATAGCTAACTACCTACCGATGCTATCGGATTAGATGGAACTAATCGATTTACTGGTCCCCGGCTGGCTTTCATTAAAACTATTGGGTCACGATGTGATGATGATGATAAGTGTTTTGCGCCACTTAACCCATTACTGTTATGTCTATCGTGTTTGGGAAGCCAAAACAAATACCAACAAATACTCTATCAATTAACCCGGCGAGATACAAATCTACGCTATTGTATGGTGCAGTTCAATTACAAGTTGTAAGTAAACTTGTTAGTCGGATTGGTGTTTGATTATCACACGGTGTAAAACATAAGATCAAGATTAAGATTGTCAATTAACAAAGGATAATGTTTAATTGAATCAATATAACCTTGAACAAAAATCTTCTAAGTAATACAAATCTGCAAAACTATGTATATTTTTCGTATAATGGAAGCTAGCGTGAATATTTCATTTAGTAATTAATGCAAATTAATTGATTGCTTATTGGAACGCACTTTCGTTCTGACGGTAGCTTTTATTAAGGAGATTATTATCCCCTGTCTAAATAGAATGAACTAACAGAAGTTATCGCAAACGAAAAGCGTATAAAAGCAAACACGGTTACTTAACACGGTGCACATAAATAAAACTAAGATATTTAATTGGTAGTACCGTCCGCTCAAAGCTTGTATTGTTGCTATCAAATTGTAAATACGAGCGTTTGGTAAATTGCCACAAAGCCGACGTTTGCGGATACACGTGTGTGATGGAATGGTTGACATGAGTCAACATTGTATTTTGGTTTGCCTTTATTGTGGTACGATTTACATAGTAGTAAAGTCAAACCTAAAATTACATACGAGTACATCGGTTTTCGTATAGTCAATACAGAGTTAATTGATTCATGTTTGTTTTAAATTTCATCTAAATTAAATATTTGGCGAAAGTTTCTTGTTAGTTAGAACATTAACGAGCGTATTGTAGTAAGTCAGATCAGAGAGTACGACTGTGACATATAGATACGAGTTTACAACCGGTTTAACTGAGGCTCTCGAGATGCTCGCGCCGTGATATCTTTGCAAGAGTCGGAATGGCTCCAAGGAATTCTTTCCGATATTTAGAGGTACCAACAGAGAAGATAGTGACACGCAAGCCAACGTAAGCATCGATGTGTGCTGGATTGAATTTTAAACAAGAACATTTGCGTTTAGCCATTGAGGCTTATAATTAATAGACTGAGATTTACAATGCACCAGAGGTCTCGCAAAACTAAATTCCCATTTGTGGAAATGATTGTATTTTCTGATATTTTGTGTACCTTGAAAATCCTCTTAACATTGTTTTAGTTACAAGCAGAATTAGAATAGACCAACAAACAGTTAAACACATTATGTAAAGTTGGAGCTGTAGTTTCACCAGCCTGGTTGCATACGAGATTATAAAGTTCATACATGCTACCTACGTAGTTGTTGTGCGTACATAAGGTGCTTCACATCCGAGAGCCTACTCGTTAATCGTAGGAATACGATCAGTTGCCGTCATGCGGAAGCACATCTTTGATCTCGGCCCTAATCAATTGGTATCGATATATCGATGTTCGACAATCGAGTCAAATCGAAATCGATTCTACCCACGCATTGCCTGTCTTATTCTATTAACGAAGGATTGTGATTAAAGTTGTTTATGAAGCACCCACGCTATGTCGTTTTTATTGTTAGTTTACAATGTAGAGTTTCTATAAATGGGCATTTATCAAATTGACACATAAAGCAAGGTTTGAACGCAGTGGATTTACTAAATACACGCAAAATTTGTACGTTTACCAAGTAATTTATGGCAATATTACAATACAGTTCTATTCAAGTCTGCAGTTTCCTCATGCAGTCAGTCTCACTGGTTTTACTTAATCGTGTATTGTATTTAATTCTCGATACCTATGTGTTTAAATTTAAATTAATATTGTGAAATGGACTTGGAGCTTGTGCAAACGTAAAATGTAGATGTTATGAATCGCTTACAAAGTTGGTCAAAAAGTTAAAAGATATTTTATTTTAATAAATCTGTTATCACCAATACACAGTGAACAAACGCGGAGATCACTCACTTAATTTAATAACCTGATTAGAAAAGGTTCTATCGTAGTGGGACATTTACAAGCTAATATTTTTATTTATGTAACTAAACACTGAACTAAACCATGCAAAATTAAAACTTTAAACTCTCACAAACACGTTAAAGCCGCGACATAATCTCAGGAACATAAAATAATCAAACATCTTAAATTTGTATCCGCACAAAATGAACTCAATTAACACGAATATAGTACTGATTCCACGCACGAATCACGAGACTCATAAATAAAGGTATAGTGAATATCAATGCAAAGTCAATTCGTGACCATTAATGTGAATTTGAAAGTCGAATATAACTCGAACGGTTAACCGGGGACCATTAAACACTGATATAATAACGTCGAAATTATAAAATATTGCTTTCAGTGCGCCTTGGGACTATCGGGGCATCGGGCTTACAAATTAACAATAAATATTCATGCCGCAACGATTACATACTAAATCGATACATTGTATCAATGTACCGATGCCGATGTAGCCACTGTATGCCACGATATCGATTTTTATAAATGTAAACGTCAAAAATGAGTAATGAATTTTAATACCTATTCGGTGCGAGCTGTTTCTTAAGCTCTTGTTGGTTTATAGTCTATAGTTTATCGTACAGGAAATTATGAATTCAAATCCTTAAACTGTTATTGCCTCAAAATGTTCCTTAAACAAGTTAATATTTTGAGCAATGAAAATAAAATGCTGCAATAAAACAAAACAATTTTTAACCGACTTAAAAAAGGAGGCGGTTGGTTTTTTTTTTATTTATATTATACTACGTTTTCTCAATTCGGTTGGTAGTTTTTTTTTTAACTTTATCACTTACTAGCTGTCCCCCGCGACTTTGTTCGCGTGTTTTAGTTTCAACGGTTTTTCATTTTTGCAACATTTTTCATTTATGCTCCGCTCCTATTGGTCGTAGCGTGATGCTATATAGCCTATAGCCTTCCTCAATAAACGGACTATCCAATACAAAAAGAATTTTCCAATTCGAACCAGTAGTTCCTGAGATTAGCGCGTTCAAACAAACAAACAAACAAACAAACAAACTCTTCAGCTTTATAATATTAGTATAGATTCGTTTAAACGTATACAATTGTTAAAAAATTTACTTGAAACTTTGTTTTTCGCTTGCACGAACATAAATTGTAAGTATCTACTTACATTTAAATTAAGTTACACCTTTTACCATTTTCATAAAGTCTAGATATACAATATTACTGAGCTAATCTTTGGTTCCGGTGCAAATGGTCACCGGGGAATTTACATGGTCGTATTTACTTCGCTCTGTACCTTTTGTTGTCTACACGAGTTTGAACAAATAAACAACAAACAGAATTCCCAACAGACTAACATGAATAACAATTTGTGAATACAGAAGCTTGCCTCATATGTCTGTTTCTTACTGCTGCTAAATAAAACGAACACACGATGTGACCCAAAGAAATTATTATGAATTTATGAGAATTGTACCGATAAAAATAAGAATAGGTAATTAATCAATTATCAGATTATACGTTTTTGTATTATGTAATTAATCTTTTGGAACACATAATTGTACCTAATCACAGAAATTATAATACTGTCGAGAATGTCTGATGTAAGAATTGCTGCAATGCAGTGGATAAGACTAAAGATTTATTGAGTAATAGGAGATCGGACTATTTCTTTAATTTACACATCACATAGATATTAAAAAAAAAATATTAGTCCGTATTTTTTCTTTTTTTAATTAATAAAACGACGATGAAGATGCAGTAAATAGAAATGTCGCGTGACGTCACTTGTAAATACAATTTTTACCCACAAGTGACATCACAAGCCCTACTCCATTACTTTAAAAGCGCTTTAACTTTGTAATTTTCATTGATTTCATAAAAGAAAAAAAAAGTTTTTTTTTATCCATCTGGTGGACTAAATATATATTTCCTTTTCATACCCAGTCCGCTCCCCTATTATGGGTATTTTTTTATGAGTTGTCAGTAATTCCAAGGGCCTTCAAATTATAAATGTATCTAACCAAAACACCTCTAGTGATATGGTTCACCGCAAACTATTATTCTATTATTATACTATTTATATATTTTAACTTTTTGGGAATTTCCATTTTATAAACAAATAACAATGTATACCTTAAATATCTCTGAATTCTTTTCATAAACGTCTAAGTGAAACTACTGGCTTAGTGAACTTTAAGTCAATAAACAGTAAATGATGACTGATGAAGAAGACTAATGAATGATGGTGTTGAGAGCTTTACCGTTGCCGTGAGCTTATGCTGGGTATTCACTAGCGACTGATTTTGGCAAACATGTTGATTAAGTCTTTTGAATACAAAATGAAAACACATTTGACTGTTTTTCTTGAACTTTTTTGTAATATTCAGTATATTTAAAAACGTAATGTAAATGACAGAGTATGAACTGTGAGCACCAGTATGAATAAGCGTTGTCGTAAAATTAGTGTCGAAACATAGCGCGCCGTTTTATTAATATTATTTCATAACCTAATAATATCGGAACCATCAATATTTTCGCACTAGCTGTCCCCCGCGACTTTGTTCGCGTGTTCAAGTTTCAACGGTTTTTCGTTTTAGCAACATTTTTCATTTATGCTCCGCTCCTATTGGTCGTAGCGTGATGTTTTATAGCCTTGTAGCCTTTCTCAATAAACGGACTATCCAATACAAAAATAATTTTTCAGTTCGAACCAGTAGTTCCTGAGATTAGCGCGTTCAAACAAACAAACAAACTCTTCAGCTTTATAATATTAAGTATAGATAAACGTCTGTCGTCATACAGAAAATCACAAATCACTAAAAGTAGGTACAAAGTGCGATGCGCGCACTCCCTGGTTGCTTATGTACACTGTAAGCATAGACCGTATTCGTTATTAATTCCACAAAAACTATTTGTTTAATGTGACATGTTCAGAAGACATCTGAATAGCTTAGTGCTGAAATTTTTGTGTAGGAAATTAGTACATTCTGCAAGTGACTGTCTGGCGTAATATTAATCGCACGGTGAATAGACAGCTTTATTGATGATCTATTGTATAATCAGTTTCTTAGGTCAAGCGCCAAACAAGATGTTGTTGTTTGCTTTTGGTGGCGTATTATAATGACAGTGATTGGTTAATGTGGAACTATGAAGACAGCAAAATATTTACAAGAATATATAATTTATTCTTATTTTAATTTAGATGAATTGAATTTTAATAAAAGAAGATGTCCAAAATTTATTATTCAATTATGTTAGGTAATCCTCATTTCCTTAGTTCTTTTAGGGTTCTAACCTATCAAACGTAAAGCTCTAAACAGCTTGAAAAATTAATATTTTCGTGTCGGAGAAAAAAGATGAGTCATTAAAAAAGATTACCGTTTCGATATTTTTGCAAGCTGCTTTAGCAAAATTAAAAGATCGATTATAAAGAAGCCAATAAAAACTATTAACAAGCTAGGTAATTTGTTTTATAAACACCGAAAAGACAAGCCTACACAGTTAGTTTTTCTGATTGTTACACCATCAAAAATTTAATTAACAAACATTCTCACGAGCGCATAGTCAAATTCACACGGATTACTCACACGCACACTTTAAAACATCGTAGATTAATGCGAAGTGAAAGGTATCCGAACTTGTGACCCTAGATGGATGTTGTGTGTTCCTGACTGATTCTGTGTCGTCGGCTCTTAGTTAGGGGATCATTGTAGTCCAAAGATTGATGATGGACTAATAGGCGACAGCCCCGGTGGCTCTTGCTTTTAATGAATAGATTCACACTGACGCTTTGAGAATCAAAGTATTTTTGGATGGATAATACTGTAGCAACAAGTGAGGTATTTAGTTTGAGTTGAATACGAATTTGTGTTGAAATTTGTTCAACGAAAGATAGCTTATTAATACGCTGCATAATATTTAGGTACATGTTCATAAATAAAATAACACTGCCTTTGCCTTTTTTTTATAAATTTCGCTTATAAGTTAATCGTGACTATTTTACCTTTGCAGATATTTTCTTTCGAGTGCTTTTGAAATCTTGTGTCAGTACATAAAAATTAGGATTTTGATATATATATAGTAGTTTTTTTCTAAAGGTGCAAATGCATGTACTTTTTTTATTATTTACGACCAACTTATATTTACATCAAGACATTATGCCGAGTAACATACACAACGTTACACACAGACAAATAAAATTTTCGTCTTTATGGCTTTGTTAGTAAGCAAAAGTTTAAAGAATTTAAATTGCAAACACACAGAGGTCGCTAGTGTGTGTTTACAGCTATTTCGGTGAGAGTTTAGCAATCATTCAAATTGGGCTTTAGCAAACAATAAACAAATTATAACAAGGTCTCAGAGGGACACGATGAACTTTGTAGAGGCTGTTATGTTTATTTACATATACAATTTCTGTCCTTTGATTGTAAACTGTTTTGGAATGTCAATAAATGGTGACGGTGTTACTGATACGATTATTTTGACCGCTCCGATAATAATCTAGAATAAAATTTGAAATTATAAAAACAGACATAATAATATTAGTTATGTATTGTGAAGTTTTTTTTATTTTGAGTGATTTTGATGTATTAAGTAGATAATGGGACAACTCTATACGTAAATAATTTAAACAAAAATGCATCCTAGATATCGTCATTAAAGGAGCACTGGATAGGCACACTTCCGTAAGTAATAACGGCTAGTTATAATAAAGCTAACAGGGTTTATTCGAGCAATTTAGCGTTCAATTTGTTTAAGTTAATCGGTTACACTGCACGCGGTGAACTTAGGAATAAATGCGTGTTGCGTTTATGCGGTTACAGTTTCAGTAGGTAATATTCCCACACTCGGGTGGTCATTACGAACAAGTTATGTCATCAACAGCAATAGATAGTAAAATAATGAAATAATGATAAAACATATTCCACTTTAACTCGACTCTCGGAAATTATAGTAAAATTCACAATTTATTTCATTTCTAATCATTATTTACAAAATTCTAATAATTATGAACAATTTTAATTAATAGTGTTAAATAAGCCTACTCCTTGTTACGTAATCCTTTATTTTTTTTATTAAATTTTTAGATTTGTAGTTTTATTTATATTATAAATAGTTGCATAGTTGTAAATAAGAATTATAAATGAAGTAAACTTGATTTTCATCATTTGACCTTGATGAAGCTTTTTTTTTGGACAGGTTTTTTTTAGAGTACCTGATGGCGTTGCAGAATGCGACTACGGCCTGCCAGGCGCTCTCGCTCCGACCATGGATGATGACACAGCCAGAAGCGAAAGGTAAAGCTGTTGTATAATATTTATTTTCTTACTCATTTATATACTTAGTTAAATGTAGTGAATCTGTTTAATATTATACCTAAAGAATGATGATGATAAAATTATGACTTCGGCACAAACACCTTTTACTACCTACACAGCCCCCGTGGACAAGTGGCAATTTTTCAAGCGTGAAAGCTGATCGAATTGCTCAAATATACGGAAGTCCAAGTCACGTGACTTATTGAAAAGAAATTATTTCCATACACTTGAGCACTTTATATCATCGCTCTATACATTATCGCTTGTAGAAATGTCAGTTGTCTCCAGGGGCTGGGTAGGCAGTAAAAAAATTTGCTGCATTAACCTTGGCTTTAGTGTTTCAAAGATAATGAGTACATAATTTTGAAGCTGATTTCTCAAACTTTTGTTCCATAATATCTGCTCGTAGGTACAGTACCCCGCGATAGATGTTGCACATCGACCTTTGCAAGTTATTGGCATAGGCCAACGTAACGTCAACTTAGGTCTTTGAACAGGAAAAAATAATCTATATGGACAAGTCTATATACATTCCACACTAAAGAAAAACTTGGAGTGGATGAGAAAGGATTAAATAGGCCAATGTCGATGAGCAATATTTGATTAATGCAATAAGTAATTGATTAAAAACTACTGATTAATTAGCCATGAAAGCAACATGCAAAATTTTCAAGAATTTTCTTATCGTGGTCCATTATGTTAAAAATATTATTACAATATGTGTCGGTTTATGGATTATCGGATTGGTGTAGAGTATCTATAATACTCACGTAGTTAAGATGGCCTTGAGCACGGATCATCTTTACAAGATGAATTATCTAAAAGATAAATGAATTATCTTTGAACAAGAACGGGTTTTTGTTTCTAGAATGTTTGTTTACGAATTGAACTCGCACGAAATGTGCCAATCGACATTTTTTTATAATATTATATAATATCGTTTATGGTTATAAGGTGTATGACGTAACATAGTGAAAACTTAATATCGGAAATAGCAGTTTATTTGAATATCTTAATTCACGATAAAAACTGAAAAAAATCTTGAGTAACAGACTGGCCAAAACTGTTTTGCTTTTTTTTTCAATACAATTAGTCATTCTCATCTTATTTTATTCCTAATTGCTATTGCTGCTTCTATTAAACGGAAGTAAGACTATTATGTCCAAATGCTCATTTCATCCAATTAACCCCAACAGGTGTTGTGATAAAAAACAAAACAATATCTACGTATCTAAAAATCCCGATTTTTTTTGGTCACGCACCAACTTTCGAACAAATGCAAATCGGATATTTCTTTTTTTGTTATAAAAACTAAAACGTACGGAATATCTCACACTACCCGTGCAAACCCGGAGCGAGCAGCTTGTTATATATAAATAATTAAATACGTAATACAGACGAAAAACACGCATTTTAGCAGGCATTTCCGCCAGTTTTGCAAGTTATCTAATATCTGATAAAAACAGAGATTAATCTACTTTATATTTACCCAATCTATATCTAATCTCTAAGGTATGCAATAAGATAAACATTTCGAATCACAAAGTACCGGTATTTAAATTAACATGATATAAAATAGCATATTCCAAGAACAGCTAGGTCTATTAAAGCTAGATTATGGTTGATGACGAAAGAAACATGTTTTTTTTTATTTTCTTAATACCCTGTTCCGTTTTGGAACGCAGTAGACATTAATGTCATATCATCAGCAGACTTGCAACTGCATAGTACCTATGCTGTAGTACTTATTTCTATAAGTTATTGGTTGGTGTGGATTCCTATGGGCATTTAAAGCCACAAACATTGCGCTATAATAAGTAAGTAATAAAAACATATTACTAGCTTATTATCACTGAACGAGGCAGAAAATCACTGTGCTAAGTCTCCAAATAAACATCTTGTGCATCCAATAATAACAACAATTAATAGTTACGACGTTCTCCCGCTTAGTGATAACACCTGTACAATGCATAAAGTACGGCGCGAGCCGTCCTTGTCACCCGTGCCTGTCCCGCTTATGAGTTCGCCGAGACAACAAACAGTTTTACGTAGTGAAACAATTACACCGGCGATTACCAATTGTGCATCGATTACTATGCAAAACATGAGTCATGAACGACAACAACAACATTATAAACCGGTCTTAGATAATGAGCCAGAATGGACAGTTGTTCAATCACGTAAAAAACAATCTCGTTTTACTGGAAAGAAAGGGACTGCGACGGTCAATATGAACACAAGATTTAGGGCGGCAGATGTAAAAGTTCCGTTCTTCTTGTATAATGTGTCGAAAGATGTAACTTCTGCCGACATTGTAGATTATGTCAAGGAAAAGACTCGGGTCACAGTTATCCCGGAAAAAATAGTAATGAAGGAATCGAAAGACTACGATTCCTACAAGATTTTAATTCCTAAACATAAATTGGACCTATTTGGAAATGAAAACTTGTGGCCAGATGGTATTTTCTTCAGACGATACTTTGTATTTACAAGTACAAGGCGAGGCTCGGATAATAAAAAGGCACAAAAATGAATTCTGTACAAAACAATATCTCAAAACGTCACTGCAAGCTTGTAAGCTTTAATTGCAAATCTATTAAGAGATCAATTAATTATGTAAAGGAATTATGTGCTACGGCGGATGTGATTGCACTGCAGGAGACATGGCTACTCTCGCATGACCTAGCATACTTAGGCAGCATTTATCCTGGCTTTGCTTCTACGGGGGTATGCGCAACGGAGTCAACAGAGTTAGTTCGTGGCCGCCCTTATGGGGGGGTTGCTATCCTATGGAGATCTAGTGCATTCGATATTGTGTCGGTGATAAATTGTTCTAATGTGAGACTGACCGCGATTAAAGCAGTTGTTGATAATAGAGAGATTCTTATTTTCTCTGTGTATATGCCTGTGTGTAACCTTGGTAATTTAATTGAATATACAGAGTGTTTAGCTGAAATTAATGCAATTGTGGAATGTAATTGTGTAGAAAATGTGTTTGTGTTGGGAGACTTCAACGCGCACCCTGGTGAGTTATTCTGTACTGAATTATTAAAGTTTTGCTATGATTATCACTTTACATGTGCAGACATTGATATGCTTGGCATAAATTCTAACACTTTTACGTACATGAGTGACTCACATGGGTGCGTTAGATGGTTGGATCACTGCTTGGTAACAAGTGTTACTAAAGGCTCAATTGTAAAAGTTAATGTTATTAATGACGTATCATGGTCAGATCATTTCCCCTTAGAAATAACATGTAATTTTAATGTTTTAGTACCTAAATATGTAAAAACAAATAAAATGCCAAATAAAGTCATATGGGGAACTAGAACTCCTGAGCAAATGCAGCACTACTCTCAACTTTGTCATGAAGCACTTCGTGATATCGATTTTCCTAGTGAGTTTATTGAATGTAGTGACAAAATATGTAGAAATGAACAACATAAATTATTAATTAATAGTATGTATGAACAGATTGTAACAGTGCTACAAGAAGCTGCCTTTTTAAGTAACAGTACAATTATTAGGAAAAATAAACGTGTAGTAACTGGGTGGAACAAGCATGTAAGAGAGGCTCATCAGAAAGCACGTCTGGGATTTCAAAGATTCGTTTTGGTAGGTAAGCCTATGTCAGGGGAGGTTTATAATGAAATGAAAGAATCGAGACAAAGATTTAAAAGTAAATTAAAATGGTGCCAAAATAACGAAAGTCAAATTAAAATGGATAATATTGCCACACTTCATGAAGAGAAAAAATTTAGTACATTTTGGAAACATACTAACGCTTTGAATCCTCAGCCGAGTCTGCCAGTGAATGTTGAGGGTTTTTCAAATAATAGTGATATAGCTAATATGTTCATGCATAACTTTAAGACTGTTCCGCTCACTACAGGCACATCTGTGCGAGGCACTCGAACCCCGTGTGAAGGTGATACTCACGTAAGATTCTCAATCAAGGAAATTAAAACTATTTTAAGTAATATGAAACGAGGTAGGTCACCGGGACACGATGGTCTGAGTGTCGAACACTTGCGATGTGCTGGTGTCCATCTGCCTAGAATACTTTGTATGCTGTTTAATTTCTGTATTAGTCACTGCTACCTTCCTGAGGATCTTTTGAAAACTGTCGTAGTTCCTGTTGTGAAAAACAAGACAGGTGACTCATCCGACAAAAATAATTATAGACCTATTTCGCTAGGTACGGTCATTGGCAAGGTGCTGGATAGTCTGCTTGAGAAGCAACTAAATAGGAAAATCAAATTAAATGATGCGCAGTTTGGTTTCAGACCCCGACTGTCCACTGAAAGTGCAATCCTGTGTCTCAAGCAGACTGTTCGGTATTATACGGACAGGAGGACACCGGTGTATGGTTGTTTTCTTGATCTGTCAAAAGCCTTTGACCTGGTAAATTATGACATTTTGTGGCAAAAGTTGTCGGATGACACAGACTTACCGGCTGAGTTAATTAATGTATTCCAACATTGGTATAAGAACCAGAAAAATTATGTTAAGTGGGCGGATACCAAATCTGACACATATGGGCTGGAATGTGGAGTGAGGCAGGGGGGTATAACTTCACCTAGTCTGTTTAATCTTTACATAGATCGGTTGGTGGGGGAGCTGAGCGGCACCATGGTTGGGTGCTCAATAGATGGTAAGATGGTAAACAATATCAGTTACGCCGATGACATGGTGCTGCTCAGCCCATCCATCTGTGGTCTGAGGAAGCTGCTGGCTGTCTGTGAGAGATATGCGGAGGCTCATGGCTTGAGGTATAACGCCACTAAGAGTGAAGTAATTGTGTTTAAGGTACGAAATAATACACCTGCTTATATTCCACCTATAAAGCTTCGAGATTCTCCTCTAAAAGTTGTCACTCAATTTAAATACCTCGGCCATGTAGTCACGGATTCTCTGACTGATGATCAGGATATTGATAGGGAGCGCAGAGCGTTGACAGCCAGATGTAACATGCTTGCCCGCAGGTTTGCTCGATGCACTAAACAAGTAAAACTGACCTTATTTAGAGCATATTGCCAGTCGTTTTACTCGTGCAGCTTGTGGGTGAAGTATACGCAGAAGGCTTACAACGCTCTGCGCGTACAGTATAATAATGCGCTGAGGTTGCTGTTGGGACTGCCTCGATGGTGTAGCGCGTCTGGCATGTTTGCGGAGGCCAGAGTAGATGACTTCAATGCCATCATACGCAAGCGAAGTGCATCCATGATGCGGCGATTCAGGGACAGTCCTAACAGTATACTAGCTACACTGGCAGACAAAATTGATGGGCCGTTTATTAGACACTGGGCAAGTAGACATGTGCGTGCTGATGTCCATGTCAATAATTGATAAATAAATAAATATCAATAACTGTTGTCTACTAACATTAGGATAAGAAATTACTAACACTTTTGTATGGATCTCTGGTCTGAAATAAAGAATTTATTATTACTATTATTATTATTATTATAAATAACACAGGATTGGTAGTACTTTACTGCGTTTTACTGGGCTTTTCTGTACCTAGCCTCATGAATGGGCCATTGTGAATCAAGTTTGGTGGTACTTATGACTATATATAACATTTCATTAACGCTTTACTCGCACAAGCACTACTGAAAAAATATATATCTATGAATCCATAATGGCGATATAAGCTGACAAATTAAAAGAGTACAGTTAAACACTATTTTACACCAGACAAAGTATTTCTAAATTTCGGCGAGTTATACTAGTAATGCTGTTTTGGACATTTGTGTGTTTGACCTTTAAATTTTTTCTAAAACGAATGGGATATAGTTACAGGTATGTAGATCGCTCCAATTTCTTTGATATAAGATTGCATCGTCATAGTATACCTTAATGATTAAGCACGTACTTATACAATCACGATAAAGTGCCTATTAAATGATTACCGAATAAACACTGAAGTCATTGTGACGTAGGTACATCTGGTACAAACCTATTTGGGTTTTTACTAATCTTGAACTGTTTACACGACAAATCGATTACGTATTGTACCTAAACATTTGATAATATTTTAATTCCGCGATAAATAAAAGAACACGGTGCTGAGGTGATTGCGGAAAATTTTTCCGCATGATATAAATGACTGGTTGTCTGCCGTGTCAAGTTGTGTTTAACAACTAAATGTGTTTTAAGAGAGATAGGGCTGTCTACAGCCAAATATCATCTCTGTGTGATGTGTTCCTTAAGGTGAGCTAGGTTGGCAGAGCTCAAGTCTATAGGTTGCGGTAACCGCTTACCAAAAGACGAGCCACATGTTTGTGTGCTTCCTTAGTAGTACATAAAAAAAACAAATGAAGTTTTTAATATGGTCGCGGAAACCAATATTTGGATGTAATCATATTATCTGACCGGCGGACAAATTGTCCTTCATCTTCACAGTGCCTTAGTCTATCTACGCGTTACAAAGTAAGGGATCATTAGAACTGATCTAAACACACGCACTAGAAGTAGCATGCAACCGTTTCTAAAGTGATTTTAGACAAATAGTGGAGTCGGTCCCACAGTCGGGTGGCCCATAATCGCAGTCATTACACTATACCGGAGGGTTCTCGTGATTGTCAGGGTTGTCACTCCGTCAACAATCAATAATAGAGTGCATTGTTTAAAATTTAGCTAATTAATTTAGTAGAATTGCCTGCGTTGTATATCAAAGTTTTAGTTTTTATTGTTGGTCAGATCACTATTGGAAGAATTTTTATCATTGCCTGCGTCGGTAGTGTTAAAAGGAAGAATAATTATGACTCATGGTTATAGGTTACAATCATTTATAGAGTTTAATATTTTGTGGCGGTATTTAAACCATCCCACAGGCGTATATTTCGTCTGGCGCTTCGCAATAATAAAAGGCGCACTTATATGTTTATCGCATTTAATAGATATTTTTGACAACCCTAAGTCTGCTACCTAAGTGGTTTCAGTTCAACCCTGCGAGCTATCTCTCGCCAATGTCATAATTCGTGTATGTCTTAGTGATTTACGTTTTTACTACTTTTTAATTGTTTCTAAATGAATTGTGGTCGCTTAACGGTTAAATGTGCTTTGTCTTGGTTTATTAAGTGCGAAAATAATAAAATTACTATGAGGATACACAGCGAATAACGGTAATATAAAAATCTAATCACTAGGTTTTAGATTTAAGTGCAGGAAAACTGCAGTCTGTTTTCAGTGTTAAACTTTTTTAGCGTTTAAGAAATCTGTTACTTATTTTTATGCCTAACTAGATGTTGTCCGCGGCCCCGCCTAATGGATGTCGGTTATCCCGGCAAAAAGTAGCCTATGTTCTATCTTAGTATCAAACTTACTACATAATAAGTTTTATCCAAATCGGTTCAGTGATTTAGCCCTGAAAGCGTAACAGACAGACAAAGTTACTTTCGTACTTATAATATAATAATAATAATAATATCTTCCGACAGCTCACACACGGCCATCTGATCCTAAACTAGGCATAGCCTGTATTAATATAAGTAGATAAGAATAATTGACAATTATACATTAAGTATCTATTATATGGGTAAGTGATGGCAAAGCACTTGGTAGATGGGTCTGAGAATCAGGTAACGAGGTTTACAGATCAATTTCTAGATGATACAATACATCACTAGGCCTCTAAGTATATAAAATAATTCTTCTATTTATGGTCATCTATAAATAAATTTAGATTGAAATCAGTGTCTCATTTCTCATAAAATTATATTAAATTATATCTTATAAGGTACCTGCAAAGTTATTAGTCTTTTCATTAAAGACATTCGCAAAGTATGTCGTGGGAAGAACAAATAGTGTTATTTTTGTACCTTTTTAGCCAAGGATTAGATAATCTTAGTCTTGTGCTGTCATGTGGGTGTCTTTGTAGTAACACGCTGTGACGTCATTTTAGGATGAAATTGCTTCAAATTCTAGAATATTTACCTTTATAAATATACAATGCATAACCAAAATATGACTAATTTTATTTCACTCTAAATTGTTATGGTAACAACATACTCCATCTACATTGCTATTGATAATAAACTTATATAAACACAACACAATTACACACCTACTCTTAAGCGACAAATAATGGTTTTTAACAGTAATTAATTATATTATTATTTGACGCTTCTATAATCGCTTTGTACAAAAGTATGTTAAGATCACAGCATCGCAACATGTAGATATATTCTTTTTGCCTCTTAACGTCTCTTCAGTGACCTTTACGACACCCCAGTAACTGGTAGTGTGGCTTATTCCCTGATAGAAATAGCACAAGTGATATATTACACGTCTAATATTAAATGCGCAATTTCGCTGAGATTTCACATCATATTTTAGGCTGTACGCCCGCGTTTCAGTGTGGGACGTGCGATAAAACGACGTAGATTGGCTTTAAAAACACTTTATGGCGTCGTGAACACACTTCAATCCGACCTGTCTTATGTCTTTATTAGTTCCTTCAACGGCTCTTGGTTAATTTCTAAAGAATCTAGGTTATACGTGCACACAGGAACCTGTTTGGTTTGCCGTGAAACCTAGTGAGTTGATTAGGTTTCTTAAGAAGTTTGCTGCGTGCGGCTTCGATTGTACATGAGGCAAGTCGAAAGCTATTTCTGTTCCATATATCCTTGTACTTATTTGTGTTATGCCTCAGAGCTACGATGCTACGGGTTATAAACTGCTTGCTTGTCTTTTGCCATTTTAGACTTATGAGTAATTAAAGTTTCAAATGCTTTTGTCTGCCTTAGGGTATAATGTGGTCGATGATGATTTGCAGGTTTACTATAATAATATTAAGGTAATTTACCTACAATTTTTTTTGATTAATTTAGCTTGTGATTGATTATGATAAAAATTTGATTAACGTCACTTGTATTAAACCGATAGGTAGGTATAGCTGAAGGTAGATTTATATCTATACTAATATTATAAAGCTGAAGAGTTTGTTTGTTTGTTTGTTTGTTTGTTTGTTTGTTTGTTTGTTTGAACGCGCTAATCTCAGGAACTACTGGTCCGATTTGAAAAATTCTTTCAGTGTTGGATAGCTCATTTATTGAGGAAGGCTATAGGCTATATAACATCACGCTACGACCAATAGGAGCGGAGCATAAATGAAAAATGTCGCAAAAATGAAAAAATGTTGAAACTGAAACACGCGGACAATCTATACTAATATTATAAAGCTGAAGAGTTTGTTTGTTTGTTTGTTTGTTTGTTTGTTTGAACGCGCTAATCTCAGGAACTACTGGTCCGATTTGAAAAATTCTTTCAGTGTTGGATAGCTCATTTATTGAGGAAGGCTATAGGCTATATAACATCACGCTACGACCAATAGGAGCGGAGCATAAATGAAAAATGTCGCAAAAATGAAAAAATGTTGAAACTGAAACACGCGGACAAAGTCGCGGGGGACAGCTAGTTTGTGATAATTTGACTTGTTTGTCTAGGTACCAGGTACCTACTGTCTACACCAATTTATTGATTGTCATTTCGGTTAGTCAGTGGTTGAGTTTCGTGTGTTAGAAGCCTAAATAAACTAGTCCTAACCCTATAAAGGTTTAGATTGAATTTATTTAGGTTTTCCATTAATTAACTAACGAGCAGGTTAGGTATATTGACTTTGCTTAGTAATTTGTTGGCTGCGTTCTGCGGTAACACAAAATTAAAGTTGACAAAACATTTTGTAATATTAATTGAAATGTTTGTAGCGGTTTCAGGCGAACAAATTTCATGCCTACGTTCGTTATCAAACCACGAGAGTTTTTAATCATCTAAAATTTTATGATTTGCGCGAATTTTGCATTACATAAACTGTGGTGAAATTAAGCTGTGTCGTAACGTTTCGTATGGAACGGAATTTATAATAACATTCATAGAATACTTCCCTGGTTGAAATTTTTAATGAGTTTGGTACGTTCGGGACCCGAGGCTGGAAATGAATAGAGTCTGAGAATTACAACCAAGAATTAATTAGAGGACGGCCCCTATTGAAAAGTTTGGAATTGTCGCCACCTGGCAATCGTGATACGAAACAAAGCTAACACAAAGCGCCGAAACGTCTTCACTCAGGAATTATTATTTTATATTTTATTTATTATTAGAACGAAACACATTTAATATTAATTTGTTCTTTAGGCAGAACGTGTATTCTTAAATAATGAATCTCATTTTAACGTTTATTGCTAAGTATTTAATATTTAGCGTAGTATAATAACGTAGGCGTAAGGCTAAGGTACGGAGGTACATTAGTAGCCAACCGTGTTCCGTATCTTCATGTAAATAAATTTGTTTCTAATTTAATGTGAAATTAAAATTATTGAGAGCTATTCTTCTACCTAACGCATATTACCTTATGAGAATCACCTTTCTGTTTGCAATTTAAAATGTTAGGTGCCTTATTAAGACATAATAAACTAATAAAAGAAGAAACTTGTAGACATTTGTAACACTATGACATTAGGATTTCCTTTCTAAAAAAACATCAATATGTTGTTACGGTAAGGTATATCACTGTATCCAAGTATCACGTCCTTATACTTTACCCAGAAAGGATAGCTTAACACAGAGCGATCAATATGCGCAGTAGCCACTTACTTACAAACCCCTCAACATAGCTTAGAAAATAACTACGCTCAAATATCGCTACCATTAAATTGGCATAGATAACAGGGTTTCAATGGAGCCGTAGCGAAACTAACAACTTGATAATACGATCTAAAGTAAACTATCGTGGAGGGATTTAAAGCGTAAATTACTGTTTGGTTACATAGTGGTCATTGTATCTTATTATTTATCGGAAACATTAATTTTATTGTGTACTAGCTGTCCCCCGCGACTTTGTTCGCGTGTTTTAGTTTCAATGGTTTTTCATTTTTGCAACATTTTTTTTTTATGCTCCGCTCCTATTGGTCGTAGCGTGATGTTATATAGCCTATAGCCTTCCTCAATAAACGGAAAATCGAATACAAGAAAAAAAATAATTCGAACCAGCAGTTCCTGAGATTAGCGCGTTCAAACAAACAAACTCTTCAGCTTTATAATATTAGTAAGTATAGATTGCGTTAGAACATAATGTCTTAGACGGCGGCGTTCAAATTGCGCGATCAGCAGATACGCCATGCGACACTTTCAGCTAACTAATGGCGCCACTAAACACGTATGAATATTCATAATTGCCTTATAGAGATTTAGTGATTCGATCACTGCTTAAAAGGATATCAAGGGATAATACTGTTACAGTTTGCTATTACAATACAGCTGACGAAGTTATTATTAGTTTGATTGTTTTTCTAAGACCCTTTTCTAAATCCAATAAAATACTAATTTGTTTTATTGGATTTTAAAAGGCCTTTTTAGCTTACGTAATTTATATTATCGTGCAGTTTGCTAAATTTTATAATTTATCTTAACAAAATATCTTTCGATAAATACCAACGTAATACTTAAATTAAGATGATTAAATATTTTAGATTTCCGTTTCAGATATAAACTAATTAGTTTTGTATTAAATAAATCAATCAACAACAAGAGGCATTGTAATCTATACTTAACATTTGATAATATGATTAAGATGTAAAAGTTGTTTGTAAAACGTAATCTTTGAAACTACTGAAACGATTTCATGAATTCTTTTACTTATAGCCGATTTCCATCTTGAATAATTTATATAAGGCTGGTTATAATTTTTTATTAATTAAAAAAATATTGGTTCGAATAACCCTGGGTATAAAATCGCTAAAAAAGCCAAACAAATATACATCGACTGTATGAGGTAATAAGGTATAAAATCAACCTCTCTCGTAAACGTTGGATTAGTAGAATAGAGCTGGCTATATCTGAGCCGAATTTCGTCTATTTATCTCAAGCTAAGCATTTGAGTGAATTGTTAGGGACCGGCGCCTCGAGCTCCCTTCATAATAATGGAGTAGGTACGCTGAGTACTGATCATCAAAGGGAGTTAACAATAAGTGTTTTTGACGGTCATTGCTCAATGCTCTTTGATCTAAACGTTCGTGGAGAAATGTGCCAAATATTTGAGGTGGAATCACGGAACCCTTAGGTCAAGGAAGGGGCTTTGGTGTGGGAGACGACGTCTTCACATTTCAAGTCTTCTACACTTGTTTAGTAAAAGAAGTATAATAATTTTACATTTATTAGCGCTTAAGGTCATGCTGTGCTGCGATGACGCTCTATTCGACAGCAAAAAGCTGCGTGAGTGAACCTAATAATACTACCTAATTAAAGTTCTAATTTAAATACTAACGAACGCCTCTTTACTTATAACTACACAATTATTAATTTGGAACATTAATCATAATGCGTCAATTTCCACTTGTATTAACCCTACAAACGCGTACGTGCAAATAAGCACAGAACAATACGCATTGCGTGAGTTAATGACCCCTAAACTGGTTAAATCCGTTTCATGCTCGGTTTGTTTCATTCACGATATTTTGATAATGGCGTAAATTTATGCAGCCGTACTTCGAAATCCGAGACTGCATAATGACTTGGTGTCGGGCTTGTTTTATGCTAAGTACGAGGATGAAAGAGCCTGCAAATGTATGCAGATCGCTTGCGTGGGAAGTGGCAACAAGTGGGCGAGACGTTGGCTCCGAAACGAAAAAAAATAGGCTTCTGGGTCTTTTTGGCAGTCGAGATTAACCACGGGTTAATTAAAACATTAAGCCTCGGTACAAGAATTCATGGAATCAAGACGACATCTGGCCATTGCAAAAAGACATACAAGTTTAAATACGTAGCGGTGGTGTTAAATGTAATGAGATGTGGTATTATGCATATTCATCAGCGCAACATCTTTAATGATATATTAAGTAGCCATAATAAAAAACGTCTCCATCAATTAGGTAGGTTAGGTACCTACATTAAATATTATTTTTTGCTATGCCATAACATAGCAATAGCTATATTGTCATGAAGTTATGTTAAAGATTTGGAATTAGTAACCGCCAATTAATGTTCTGATTTGTATTAATACTGTTAAATTAAAAAAAAAAAAACCTAGTTATATCTCATGGACATTTAAAGGGTTAGATGATGAAATAAAAAAAAACGGCTGGAATGCGATTCGGTCACTGCAGAGTAACAAAATACAATTAATGTTTGAGGTTCGAAATTAATAATTGAATGATCTAGGCTAAATAAATACCTATTTGCTCATAATGATTGCCTAGGTACAATAACTGTTTTTTTAATTATGCCTCGGGTTTTATTTGAAATAAATTTAAAAGCAATATTTTTTTTGTGATAACGAATGACCTACTACTAAAAGGAAGTACGTATAATAAGTTTTATCGTTATATTTATCACTGATCAATACTTGTTGCAATTTCGTCAACATGAACTAAGCACTGTATAATCAGCAGTTCACGCTTAAATTATTGTAATCTGCATAAACTCTCCTTTTGATTGATGAGATTAATAAACCGGATCTTAGTCCTAGCCGATAAGGACAACCGAGTTACAGTTCAGATTTTTTTTTGTGTCTTTCTTTTGTCTTTTATTTAAATCTTTTAGCATACACAAAGGCGCGCGGTGGGGCGTGTCTTCGCGATCGTATCGAGAACCCAGTAATTACCCAGCATACACTAAATTTTTACAAACGCCTTTTATCAGATATTCATCGTCAGTATGTTAATAGCACGTATCCCGAATACCGGCAGCTCGTAATCTTTTTTCCGTAGTAAAGCCGTGTAGGGTGAAATACCTTATTATTGGCAACAGTAATGAGTTTTTAAGTGAAAGCTTTAAAATATTTAATTTTATTTTAGCGTGCAATGATCTAATCAATGTATATCCGCTGCATTTTACTACTTTTTTATTAACTGAAATTAACACTAGTGATTTTAGTGCTTTTAAACACTTAAAATGTAAAGATAATAATCTATTTTTACCATTTTTTTTTTTTATATGATGTGGTTTTTATGTACAGACCTATGTACTTAATTTGTAGTAAATGTATAAAAGAGTCCCCATAAATTGGGCACCACATTCCCAATTTGAAATATTCTAAAGAAGAGAAAGTGGAATCGAGTAAGTGATGTCTTTTCTTGTGATATTATTATTTGTTTAAAAATAATAATAGATATTAAAAAAAAAACAATGCTTGTGTCGTAAATGCCGATAACCCGTGTACCTACCCCATTAATGGGCGTGTTTTTAATTGCATTGCGTGAATTCGTATTGTATGCTCACTTTATACATTAAGCTAGAAATATTATAGTTTATGAGAGTTGTAAAAGAGCATGACGTGCCTTTTATTTTACTTCCATATATAAAATGAATTATTGCAGCGGATTTTCCACTTTCCATGTTCCGTACGGCTCCGGATGTAGAAGTAATTTAATTCCGCTTAATAACGATGATTGTTTTGGAATACTCACTAATTACTGTTGAAAACCATTAGTACAAACGTGCGCAAATGATTTAAACAACATGGTTTTGTGTGGAGTCGTGGAGAACTTGATAACTAGGTACAAAGACTGAATTTCGAGACAGGTGAAGTTCGAGTTTTGTAAGGGTGTAGAAAAGCATATTCCTTACAATTGGGAATGAAGTGCAAATGCATTTAAATATGATTAGAGCTTAATTTATAAATGTGTTTTTAACCCAATGTGAAATAATACTGGCCTGTAAATATGCCACTGCTGGCTACAGGCCTCTACTTTCGTAGTGAAGGAACGAACATTGATCCGTTAAAGGTGAATATTGAACGTTTGCTCATTGCGGGTGGGTGATTCCAGTTATCTATCTAGGTTTCCTAACAATGTTTTCATTCATCGATTGTCAAAGAAAGAAAGTAAGTACATATAACTTTGACTAAGTCAGATTGATATTTTCCTGTAATCGGTTCGAACCTGCAACCTTGTACACACAAATCCGTTCATTGAACCGCTAGGCCATCACGACGCTTTTAACCTAAAGTGAACCTTGTTAATTACATGTTAGAGACATGGCGAATGAAATACGCGAATTTTCACTATTCTTTCAGGAAATAGTTTAGGTATACTATACATTTTCTTATGGTGTAAGATGTCACACAAGATAAAAGACAACCAAAACACTTCATACCACAAGAAGATAAGACACGTGCTTGAAACATGAACTCGCGCATCTACTTACTTTTAAACACGAAAAATGTCAACTCTTCCTTACGAAATGGAAGTAGTAGAAAAGTTGGCATTTCGTCGGGTGATTCATGAGGGGAACCGACGACGGGTAGATTTATGGAGCTCTCACCTGACGCGTGACGTTTATTGCACAGAATAGCCCCTCGATCCGCAGAGCAACAATTTTGCTCAAGTTATGTACTGAATGTGTTATTTGTCACAATATGTTATGCACTTCTGAAGTTCAGTTTATTTGGGACTTTATAAGCAGCTTTTACTTTCGTTTGTGGTATGTTGAACAGAAATCATAAATATTTACTTCACTGTGCGGTTAAATGAATTATATCAACACGCTAAGAAGTGCATTGAAACAAAATTGTTAGTAATTATAATTACAGTAATTAATAGGTTGTTATAAATTCATTTAACCTTTTAATTATTTATTTTTTTGTTTTCTAACAGTCTCAACAAACAAATGAAATGAGTCAAGGTTTTTTTAACCTAATAAATAAAGCAGCGACCATCTTAATCAGAAATTGCAATCTTATTTCAATAAACTAATTTATTTATAGACTAATATCACTTTATATTCAAAACAAGGTGAGTGCAGAAATATTTATTTTAAATGTAACACGAATGTATTAATGCATCTGTTCCACTGCAATAAAGTATCTTTAACATTCAACACGCAAGACTATGACCACTTTATTTTGCACTGGCGACAAAAAAATGACACAATCAGCTATCAGGGGCACTTATCACGTAATGTCATTACGCGCCTTTAATGGCAAGGTGTAAAACCAGTTAAAATGTCGCGCGCAGGATTTGCTAAGTAAATTGCATCGCATCCATTGCATCCAGAGAGAGGCGTAAGTCAGCGAGCGCCCGGGGCAATGCAGTTATGACGTCATTAGCACGTTATGTGACGTCATAACTCTCTAGCTATCTTCCGCCTGTCAGCAATTACCGCGATGGATGGAGCTACACGTGGTCCAAATGTGCGTTATTATTTTATTCTATAGTATATTTGGCAGGGAGTTGCGGCTGTCATTTACTTAAAAGCTTTATGAAATACGGTGGGTTTTACTAGATATTACTGAAACCTTTTCTTGAATTTACTTTCAACGCATAGCTATACGTGCTGATAAGCATCTTAATTGCATACAATTACGCAGAACTTTGCGGAGCTGTAAACAAAGAAATGCAAACTATTTACAATAGAAACGAAAAAGACATACAAAAATCATCCATATATTTAGGTGCATTGGCCAAGTTGTAGACGTAAATGAGAATAGTTGTTTCAGACAATGGATTCATAAATCGCGTGATCCTATCTACTTGTAAAACTGCTAAAATAGAACGCGAGGCGACGTTCATTATGCGTATTTAGTTCCATTGTAATAAATGTTCTACCAAAACGGGAGGACATGAATATTGCTATAAAGAATATCTAGTTACGCTTTAGAAATGGTACAGCTGTAAAGAACATTAAAATTGTAGTACTGCAATTAGACTGTGGGTGAAATTAATGCACATTTTCCAGCATATTAAAGTAATGCAATTGAGGTTTAAACAACGTAAAATTTGCACAAGTAATGATAACATTACGGTATATAACAATTGGTACCTCGGTATATGAAAATGATAAAAAAAAATGTATGTTGGTTCTCCGTATGTGCCACATCCAATCATCACAATCGGATAATTGGTATATGATGATCAGATTGTGATGAAACTTTGGTAGGGTCTTCAAACGACGCCCGAGAGAGTTTCCAAATTTATACAACTAAATACTTTTTACTTTGTGGCATTGCAACGCCTGTAGCTAGTTTTAAATAAAGACCTGATTATCATGTACTTTGAGAAAAAGTTAAATTGACGAAAAGTTTCGAATAAACAAAAGCTGTTGTTCCCGCTTTCCCCAAAGTCTGTGTTGCGAAAATTGATAGCATGTTAATTTTATAAAGAAATTAGCTAGTAAACAATGCAGTGCTATTAAGGCATTATTAAATTCTGTAATTAATTTACTGATCAAAAATGTTAACTACTCAATCTTCCCAAGTTAATTAGCTTGATTTTAAGAGAACGTAATATAAAAACAATAGTGATTGTATTTAGTAATATCCGTTAATGATTAAGTATTTCTTTTCTCTGTAGTCTATTTATTCAACTACCCCTGTGCCTTCGGGGGCAACACGTGCCTACGTGCGAGCCTTTGTGAATATCCTTTGTATCTTATGTTCTTCTCTGAGGCGATGACCTTTCCCTTAACAGTGTATTTGTACTTAACATCTCCAATAGACTTGAAAGCTTTTGTCTTTAAGGCAATTTCTTTCTATGTATAAAAGATAGAAATGCTGCAGACTTATTTTTTAAGATTTCCGATTCCAACGGTTTAGGCTGAGATTGAGAATACTATAATATCGCCCGACTTCGCATGGGTAGCACAGAAATATAGCCTAGATTAGTCTGACATAATGTAAGATTCTAATGGTGAGAGAATCTTAAAAACGGTCTAGTAGTTTTTGAGTTTATTTGTTATAAACACAAAAATACAATTAATAATTATTTTAGTCAGCTGGTATTTTTTATTTTTCATAGAATAAAAATAAAATATTATTACATTAATTAAATAAGAAATAAAAATATTTTTAAATGGTTATTACTAAGCATTTTTTTTATTTTTCATAAAAGTAGACGACTTTACAATAAAATAAAATACCTCTAAATATACTTATAGAAGTAACTTGGCCACCAGAACACCGTTTTAATTAAATGTTTAATTTGATTGAGTTAGTTTGGTCTGAGATTTTACTTTTCTGAGAAACATTCATAAACGTTTATACAAGATATTTTAATAAAAGTTATCGTTTGTCTTACTTTATCTTTGTACCACTTATGCGATTGTCCATCAAACAAGTGTCTTACATAAATACTTACAGATGAGTAGGAATGCGTAATCATTCCATTAAAATACACGTTCGTAAGGATTTGGTACCCGTTATCCCACAGGGAATCCAAAGAGAAAAAAAAAGGTCGAGTAATTTGTCTTTACTTGGTGGATTTATGTCGGGATCACTAGCATAGAGCAGTCGCCTGAGACTGGATGCGGACCAATGAATTGTTGATTATAATCTTCCAGTATAGACTGATATGCTGTAATACTGTGGAGGTATTGGACGGCTTAAACTGATAATTAATTTATAAATGTTTATTAATCTAACGTCCAGTGTTTGACTGCGGACACTGTGATGCGTGTGTGTGATTTTTTAGGCATACTAAATTACTGTATGCGTTTTAGTGTGCTGCTATTTGCAATGTAAAATTATAAAGTGCTTATAAAAATAATGCGACATTTGGTTAAAATGTAGCATGACGTTTTAATTTACCTTACTTTTACTTACTGTCAATATCATGGTGGCCTAGCGGTTTAACGGCGGATTTGTATGCACAAAGTTGCAGGTTCAAATTGACATTTTCAAAGTTTGTATTTTCTTAATTATTCTAAGACATCATAAGAAAACGGTGAGCGAAAATATCGTGAGAAAACTTGGATTCCAAAAATTTTAATTTGAAATCGCTAACTAGCTAGTAAGCAAGCGTGCTGATTAATGTTCGTTCCTTCTCTGCATAAGAAGAAGACTGTGCCTAGCAGTGACACATTCATAGGCCGGTATACTGACGCACCATCTCAACAATAACTATATGTAGGTACGTCGGTTCCTGTCAGGCATATCATCTCAAGATTAGCATTGAAACACATTTATAAATAAAATGTATGATTGCAGGATATAACTGCACTTAGTTGGGTGTCACTCATCGTGATGTATGTCTGACACTTGAAGAATGTACTGGTTGTCGGTAGCTCTTGAACGGACACGCTGCCTTATTATCCATCTGTTTATCTATTCCCGTTTTTAAGATATATCACATGTGTACAGAATTTATTATAGAGTAAGAAAATTTTAATTTGATTTCGATAGAATAAATAAATAATAAATCTGGACAACATCACATTAATTGCTCTTAACCCAAAGGAAGTAGCTAAAGCACTTGTGTTATGGAATCAGAGACAACGATGGTACCAAAAACACCCAGACCCGAGACGATGTAGAAAAGTGGTTTTCTACATTAATCCGTCCGGGGATTGAACCCGGGACCTCGGAGCTAGCGACCCAATGAAAACCGGTATGTACGCCACTCGACCACGGAGGTCAGAATAAGATATGAGTTGAATTACCGATTCCGAGATTTTCAAAGACGGAATTAAATGGTTTGATTTACTTATTTCTAGGAGACCGCGACCATACTTTTGTAATAGGAAGAAGTCGGTTTAAAGCCGAATTATTTTTTTTAAACTCCATAGTATTTAATTGGAGTCAATATAGAGTTTAATATCCATTTGTACCGTAAAAAAATGGATTATGGTACAGACACAATATGATTATTGTTCTTGGTTCCATGTTTAAAATTTTGACATTTACCGCTTCTATGGGAGCTTTTACTTTATAGTCTAAAGATACGGCTCACAACTATCACGTATAGGCAAAGTTGAGATTGAGTGATGTCAAATCATAGAATGAAAAAAAAAAATAGCCCATTTGTAACAGTAATTTCTACTAAATGAAGTACCATCGCAACTCAAATTTAAATAAACCATAATATTTTAAAGTCCATCTATCTTAAGTTTTACAACCCGTGCGTAGTTACGGTGGCTACATACATAGAAGTCCGGCTTTGTGCAACTCATGCGTTCCAACTAGCCTCATTAAGTCGCACGTGTATCCACCCCGCAGGGAATCATCAAATGGATTTCAATAAAGTATTGCTAATTATTTACCGAAGGGCATATCGTGATTATATTTTGAGTTGTTTAGAGCAACGATCTCATTTATCATTTCCTTTTTTTATCGAAGATTTATGTGCGGACAGTATTGAGTTTTAAATTTAGAACCTCTATTTATTTTTATTTGATATTATCAGCTTACTGAAGAAGTTTAATAAAGGCAATACTTTATATTGCTCATACCTACGGTAAGTGGAGGCAAAGATGAGTCATAGCTATTAAAATGTAATCTATACTAATATTATAAAGCTGAAGAGTTTGTTTGTTTGTTTGTTTGTTTGTTTATTTGTTTGTTTGAACGCGCTAATCTCAGGAACTACTGGTTCGAATTGAACAATTCTTTTTGTATTGGATAGTCCGTTTATTGAGGAAGGCTATAGGCTATATAACATCACGCTATGACCAATAGGAGCGGAGCATAAATGAAAAATGTTGCAAAAATGAAAAACCGTTGAAACTAAAACACGCGAACAAAGTCGCGGGGGACAGCTAGTAAGTAATATGAATATTAGTGTGAACTTAGATTAATTTTGTTTGAAGCTTAAAAAAACATTTATGTTTCGTTATTTATTAAAATATAATAATATTGTGTAAAATAACTATAATTAAAAGTTGTAAATAAGCACAAACCATGTAAAAGTCAAATAAAAACCATTCTTTGGAAGTTATTTCACCTATAACACATAATTGTTATGTCCATCAATTGCAAATTACACCACATAAAAATTACTTAGGGCGTGAACGCACAACACTACTCGCCGGGCAATGCGTCTTTGCGTCACCTCATTACATTACTCGTCACGATTTACGTTTGCGTTGCACGCACATTTCGATCTCGCGTGTCTGACCATGCAGTCGCAGCCTTATTCCCTTTCATATTTCTTTTAGCTACTCGATACTGAGATATGAATCTAATATAGTTTTGAAGGCTCACGATAGCGTGGGTAGTTGTTGATTGATACTTCATCAGTATTCTATTTGATGATTCAAATAACTATATAAATTCTGTAAATGAAACGATCGTATCGAATTCTGTTGGCTTAATATTCTTGTAATAAATGTGTTTATTATTTTATTTTAATAATATTTCCATATTTAATTAAAGGTACGAAATATTGTAAATGATAATACTTCTGCACTATATTTTGATTGTATTTCGAAAATGATTTATAAGATTTCGTTTCAAGTTAGTCATCGCCGTTCAGCTTACACTAAAACTTTAATTACACTACAGTGTTATAGTTTTAGGTACCTCTACTTTAGAATAAACAGTGTACCTAATTCAAGAAAAAGAAAATACTGTCTGCAATTTGATTAGTACTCATAATATTAATTGTTCGAAAAAGCTTGACGTATTATCTAAAAAGCTAAGGTTTTACGAACAATAGCGAAACAGAAATATGGGCGAAAGGGCATTAATTCCACCCAAGCGAGTTCCCTCAGCAAATATTATGAGTAGCCTCAAACAACACATGAATTGTTCAGTGTAACGAAAACGTTGCTATATCCCTGCGGATATCCCATACATTGTTAAACAACTTTCTTTTATATCTTTTGTTTTTGAGGAAATTGGATTCTAAGAACCTCTATGGGTTCCAGGATCGTATACCGTGTCGATGGGTCATTGCTAGAATAAATAAGATTGTTATCATTATAGTGATGCCTGAAGGTGTTAGATTTAACCAAACATACGTACCTACTCTAGATCGTCAGAAAAGATTTTTATTTCAATTTCTAAAAAGGGGCTATTTAATTATTTTTTTTGTGGCCAGCATTCACATGCATTATATAAAGAAAACGCCTAGTTTTTGAGTAAGTAAATATCCAACGAATCACCTTGTATTGCAATAAGCTTACCTTAGAGTATACACAAGATAACATAGAGTGCGCGCACCGGTAGTAGCCCATTGTGCCGATCATAAGCCAATTTTATTTGCTGTAATTCGCTCGTTTTCTGATATAAATGATCTTTCGTGTGATGACAGACGTGTATCCAGAAATAAAAAAGTAAAACGAAATGAAAAAAAAAGAAAATAAAACGACACTTGTTCTTACTGGTGCTTACAGTTCATACTCTGTTAGGCGCTCTCTAAAGTTTACTTATTATTTTATACTGCAAGCTGAGACCTCAACCACTGCGCTATTCAGATCACTGCATACAGTAATTCTAAATTGGTGAACACAAAGCATATGCTTATTAGCGTTGTAATATTTATGTGTTATAAACCATGCCCTATAGTTACGTCATACATCGCTAAAACACGACTTTGAACCCTGCCCTTTGCAGTATGCTTTATTTAGTCGAGACTATTAAAGAAAACATCGTGAGAAAACTCTTTATGAACAAAAGTTTAATATTTAAATGGTAGGTTAGAATTAGCTTTGGTACAAATTTTTTGTATAATTTTTTATTAGTAAATTCGTTGTCGTCTTGGTTGTGTTCTTCATTAGTAGGTGCAGTATTCGTAATTATTACTTTTCCTTAAAAAATACAACATTACATGTACTGCTGTGAACCCAAAATAAGTAGCTAAAGCACTTGTGTTATGGAATTCAAAGACAACAAAGGTACCACAAACATCCAGATCCGAGGCAATGTAGAAAAGGGTTTTCTACATTGAGCAGGCTGGGAATCGAACCCGGGACCTCAGAGCTGGCGACACCTTAAAAACCGGTGTAACTTAAAAACGCCACTCGACCACGTCACAAATAAGATTTGCTATCTCTCAATACATACTTAGACCGGCAATACTAGACTAGTATCATTTAATTGTCGACAACACATGCCAGTGGCATAAGCACCAATACTACTATGAAACCGAACTTTAGTGGTATGATGTAAAGGTGACGTTAATGATGTAGTACAATCGATAGTACCTACGCACTGAAATATGTTTACTTCATCTACAAATAGTCGATAAAGAGCTAGTCATATATTGTGTCTAGGCATACGAGTAAGCATAGACGAGCATAGAGCGTGCGCATCGCCAATAGCCATCGCCCCTTATGTCAAGCGTAAGCACATTTTAGCTCAATGTACTACGCTCGTTTACTGATTTAAGTGACTTTCCGTGCGACGACAAACGTTTATACAAAAATATTAACGATTCCGATATTATTAGGGTAATATTAGGCTTTGAGATAGTTTTAATAGAACGGTGCGCTCTGTTTAGACACTATTTTTATGATTTTATATGTTCATAGTAGTGCCAACAGTTCATACTCGATATGCGCACTCTATAGTTTATTTATTTATTCCTCTAAGGCTTTTAATTAGTCGAATTTAATTAGTTAGGTATAAAAGAATGATTACCTTCAATGAATCATTTTGTTTTTTACTCAAACAGTAGTAAAAACTTAGGTAAATTGGTAGAGCAACGTAAGCACTCAGATCGTAAAGTTTCTGTTGCGAGGCTGAGCTATTGGAAGGATTACTATGTAAATGACTGGGTTCTACTGCTAATAACTTTCGTGTAAATAAGTTGCGTCTACTGTGAGTAGGTTTAAGTTATATGGGTAGTAAAATTGTATTACGTAGGGAGGTTAGATATATGACGCACCCATCTAGAATAAACTTTTCATTTTGAAGGTTCCTATTTCTTATTTATTTTATATGTAATGAATTTCGCTGTGTTACCTGAATCGCAAATCATGGGTGCATTTATGAGATAACTTTCTTCCTAGTCTACTATTCTTAATTGGTGTACGATAATTTTTTTTTCTTTGAGATAAACGAAAGTAAAAGTGTTAATATTAAAGATTGTTAGTTTATTTCTGTCTCTAGACCGTAAACAGTATTAAAGTCTGGTCTTGTCTAAAGTGATACTTATTGAAATCTAATTGAGTGTTCATGTCTTATAAATTTAAAATTATCGACAAAATGTAAAAAAAATATTATTCTTACCTATCTTTTTAATTTTAAAATAAAAATAAATACAATAAAAAGGGTAGTATATATATATTTTTTCATTTCATAATCAAGAAATAAAATAAAATCAGTAGAAAAATATTAAAAAAATCATCGCTCAGCAATCTTACTTCTATTACTAACATAAGTACGTATCATATCGTGAGACGCGTCGCGTATATTATAAGGGTAAATTGGATTTCTGATTTCCGAACGTCTTAGATTAAAGCCGATCGGATTCCTGTCAAGAATGTTATTTTCAATGTACTAACAAAGTACATTACGTTACGTTGACTTAGTTACCATGTGGTAATACGTTTAATATATTTATGGAACGAGAATTTGGAGTATATTCTAACTTAGAGTATATTTTAGACTGATATTATTAAGTCTATTTTATGAACAACCAGTCTATAGCTGCTAGCTGAATAATAATTTGTTTAAGCAATATGGGTTTTAAACTCAAAATATAGTTAACAACTCTGTTGTACTTGAAAAGATTTTTTTTTTAGGCTCGTCATGAGCAAGTATCGTTTCGTCCAGTTATAACTAAAGTGTTCCACCATTAAAATATAATCGTCATCGAAAAGTCGTTGTGTTTTGATAAATAAGAATAACATGTTGAATAATATTTTATGAAAATATATATTTATTTGCAATTTATGGTGTAACATAACTTTTTATTTTTATTCTGTTCATAAGAATAAGAAAAAAAGGAAGGTACTTAAAAGTATGTACAACATGATATGTAGTATATAGGTGGGTATTTTTAGTGCATATCTATGTTAAAGTGTTCACCGTAGTGTGATATGTAGCAGAGTATTACGTAATATTACTGTAGAACAGTAACGAGTTAAATCCCCAAACGATAATTTACTTTATATCATAGTATCTAGCTATTTATTTCGTTACTATGGCAACCCAGTTATGTAAACTATACATAAAGCTGCTGGACAGAGTCGTAAATTAGCGACATCAGAAAAAGTTTTTTTAGTAGAATGAATTTGTTCGTACTTAATCATTATACTAATCGTACCTATTGTTGTGAAATTATAAAGAAAAACCATTTACACTCGAATTTGTATCATAGTACTATAATACACGTAAGTATATTAAAAAAGAACTGAATTATAAATGTATTCATGCGTTTAAACCTAATGATAAACAATTGAATTTAATATGTAAATGATGCTAAGACTTATGTACACTTCAATCTAGAAACAGCTAAGTTAAACAAATAGTCTTACATCCAGCCAACTTACCGTCTTAAACAGAATTATAATTTGTAATCCCCTTCACATAAAACGTGTTGTCAAAAACATAAATTATGAATGTTTCAAACGAAATTAATGATAATTAATTCGGAGATCAAGAGTCTAGTCGCTCGCTGGCGACAAATTACCATCTGACAAGATTAAAATAAATGCAGATGCACTTTAGTTAATTAAATCAAACTCGAATGGAACTTAGTCACAACTGTGAGACAGTTTAAGTACTTGATTGTGGGGATAAGTAACTAATGGTGTTTGCACCCTTATGTAATGTAGTAAGGGCAATGTATGACAGAGGATTTTATTTATTTTAATATAAGTAACTCCATGGTCTGTAATTAAGGCAAAGCGCTAATATTTTTTTCGGGATGAAACTATTAGACTCTCTTAATTAATTCTACCCTTATTTAATGATACCTAAGTGTTAATATTCTATTTACTTTATCTAATGACGCACGGTCGAGCGTAATCTACTTTTAATGTAATTCTTCTTAATATAAGACGTGATCATCACGTCAAAAAAGTTGATTTTTGTATGGCGGGCTTTTTAATGTTTTTACCTATAGAATTAAGCATAGGATACAATAGGTCTGGCACTAAATAAGATGTATAAATAATGGTTTGTTCTAAAATGAATTAAAAATTTAGGTTTTTTACCCTAATAGACAAAACGGGTTTCAGATGCTGTACCTACTATCAGTACCTATTCTATGCTAAATTCTATAATCTAAAATATGTTTTTAAAAACCCAGCTGTACTGAAAACTCTCGTAGCGTAAGATAATGAAAACAATTGTTGTAGTACATAAGCAAAGCTTGCAAATCTTTAGCTAATTGCAAAGAATTGAAAACATTTGCGATGCTTTAAGCTTAGACAAGATATCTTCTATACTAATATTATAAAGAAATAAAGTTTGTGTGTTTGTTAAATTGTAAGGGATCTACTGAACCGATTTTAAAAATTCTTTCACCAATAGAAAGCCACATTATTGCTTAGTGTCATAGGTTATATAAAAAATCGAAAAATAAAAAGGCTTTTACGTGGTACTCTATTTTGCAAAGTGAATCGGAGAAAAAACGGTCGAATGAAAGCGTTTCTTACGAACGCTGCCTTAACTATGAAAGATATATTTTTGAGTTCTAGAGAAAAGATGTGGAGCTTAAAAATGCCTACAAAAAAGTCAACGACAGCATATGTCTAACTTTTATATTTATGTTATAAAAAGTAGTTTTTTTAATATTAGTATAGATAATTTAATTTTTAATATTAATAAAATAATTTAAATCGTTAGGTCATATGTACTAAAAAAGGCTTATTAACATTATGCCCAACGAAGTGGGCACGGGTCAGCTAGTATTATATATATTGCTGACCCCACTTAGTACATGAATGTCAAATGCCGGTATGATGCAAACATTAAATACCTGCGTCCATCTGTTTAGAAATGTGGGTCAACTGTTAACTAAGTCTATCACTTTGACCACTTCTAGGAACATGTTTATGTATTCAAACCTCCGTGAAGTATTTAATGTGAAGCTGTAGTGCTGTAGTAGTTTGTAGATGAACTTCTAGTAAACTTGAATAATACAACTGGATAATTTAAATTGGTAGATAAATAAACTTTGTGTTATGTTTAAAATATTTAGGTACTAGAAATAATAAATTCATTTGAATTGTACCTAAATGCTTTGAAATGAAGCTGTAATTGTATTTTTAATTAATATATATTTGGTAATTATTCTCGTATCGTATTTTTTATAGGTATATTTTTTAATAATAATACTTTTTCTCACGACATTTTCGCAGTATGAATAAAATTTGGTAATATGTCACGTCCCATAGTCAAAGTTAATTGCAATCAACCAGGCTGCGTAAAACGATATAAATATTTAACAATCACGACGCGTCTGTCATGCAAACACGTCAACTGAGATGAATCTTTTTGGTCTTATTTTAAATATGTAATTAGTCCAATTTTCCCATTATTTATGAATAAGGCTGAAATCAAAACCAATGTTTTAATTTAAGAGGTTTTCAGTATGTTTAAAGAAATTTATTTACGTATGTGTTGGTAAATGTTTTTGTTTTACATCCATTGCTTATAATATTAGATAATAAGTATTTTAAGATATTAGGCAAATACAGAACCTAAAAAATCTGAGTAAAGAACTATAGAATTACATCATTTGAACAAGGACCGTTCGGCACATCGGAACAAATTGGACGACCAATGCCAATAAAGAGGAAGGCAAAGAAAAAGGAGAACAATAAAACTTATGCTTGCAGTGATTTACTTGTTACTGAAAAGAAAAAACAAGCGCTGAATTAGCTGATACAGACAATTCTAGAAATGTAGGTCACTGAAGATATCGGTCAGGCGTCGTGTGATCTATTCAATTAAATTGTAAGGAGATTTTATTTTAACATCAAGTCGTACGGTCAGTAGAACCTATTGCTAGGATATTTCCTAAGACGTGCGACGCAAACAAAATCTTATTAACATAATAATCAAGTTAAACAAACTTAGTTTCCTATGTGTTTACACCTAGACGAAAGGTTCTAGACGAGTTAAAAGGAATTTCTGCAAGGAACATGCAAGTATGCAGATGTTAATGAAATTATTTCTGGGAAAGTAAGATCTGAGACGGGTGCAACGCCCTGAGTGCTGCCAGCAATTTGCATTTTGAATACTAATGACGGGAGCACTCACTACGGCGACAACGCCGGGAACACTATAGAATAATAATAAAATTGTACGAAATGTAATTATTGATTAAAATGTTGCTAGTCCTTTAGCTTCGCGAGAATAGTCCGCTTCGCTAATAGAATTACGAGCACCAATTATGAAATGACGATGCTAAAACAGATTTACTTTACCAAATAGCATTACCAATGGAATGGAGGATACAAATACCCACTCAAAAACTTCAAACCAATTGTATTTAACTTTAAAACCCTACAGTAATGTCAGCATAACAAAAAGTACATCAGTGCCTGCTAGTTGTTCAACAAATTGTCCATTTTGAAATTTTCGAGCCAGTCTCGGCTACAAAAACTGTTCTCAGTGGCGGACAAGGCGATAAGGAGTGCTTTTATTAAATTTTCTCGCATCGCCTGACTAATGCTGTCCAGCTGACGCGTATCCGACATACTTACTTTCTCTTTTTCGCTCCCTTGCAAAATTTATACGGATTGCTAAACACTGCCGTCATATTTTCCTCGATTTTACTGCTTGGGGACCATTTTGATACAATAATATTAAGCTACAAAATGTTGAATCGTTTATATTTCATGATTATACTTTATCAGTATATTAACTATGTATTTTTTCTATATTTTATATCAATATTGTTGTAACAGTCACAATTGTAAATTATTGTAACTGTCTCAATCTATAAGGCAACAGTCCCAGACAAAAGCTTCCCTTAAAGTTTATTTAATCACGACGTTTCCCACTTAATCAATCTAAACGAACAACGGATTAAATGGAGCGTTTTAAAATTGGCTTACATTATTATCTACAATAGCGAAACGTTTGTTCTTGTTCACATTAATTAAGAATGTTCGTTTTGTGAACACTACACTCGATGGGGAGCGGGCCGCTCGTTCGATTCCACGAAATTCATTAATTAATTTAAACATTCATGCTTAATTATCGAACTCTTCAATTAAAAATCCCTTTAAATTTGTTGCTTTATTTATTTATTCTATTACACTCGTTAAGTTAAATGCAAATATCGGAGTTTTTGCATGAAAATCTATGTTTATCGTCCGACCATCGGCGGTTGTAATGAACGAGTAATTAATGGTGTAATTATGTTTAACCGTGCTAATTAGTTATAGAGTGATTTAATGGTGATCAAACGCGTCCCTGATGTTTAATTCAATTCGACCTTGGAGTGAATTACTGAGCAAGCAATTAGGAGGTAATTGTATTCGGTTTCGTTTTAAAAAAGAAAATCTGGAATTAAACTTCGTGGTAAAAGCAGAATATTGATATAACGTTATGTAGGAGAGATTTTTGGGCTATAATACGATTAGTAAAATGTTTTTTTTTGTATTAAGCATTAAAAAAACTTGACCTTAAATAACTCCAGTCGGTATTCAAAACCTTACAAAAATGTAGGTACACAAGTATTTGATTAAAAAAGAATGAATTTCTTATCCTTACGTAGGCAGATACGTATCACTGAATCAGAAACTTTTAATGGTGCGACTCGTCAGCAATCTGTCTACGGGACTCTAAAGAAGGCACTCTATCAGACCGTAGCGTAACAAACGAGCGCACGAATGTTCTCTCATCGTAAAAATGCTCATTCGGACTCTCAAAAACAGAAGACAAGCGGACATGCTCAAAAAATATATATCTGATTTACGAGGAAAGATCCTAAAATCTAGATTTCCCGAAAAGGCTGACTAAAATGTTACTCGTAATAAAAAGAAAGATGAGCTAAAAAGGATTTCTTTGGATTTTTCTTATTTACAAGATAATCTTTGTTCTAAAGCTTACTTAACACACTTAGGGATAGTATCAAGTTAATCTTTCGCCTAAAGGTAGTTTTACAGTTAAACTCATTTAGAGTCCTGTTGCGAAAAGATTACCGTCATGGCGTAAAATGAAACTAACTTTATGATAACATTAATATAATCCCAAAAAATAATTGAAGACAGCATCTGAAAACATTATGTTCTAACATAATTTTATGAATAATATCTATATATTACACTCGCACCATATAAAGCAACATAAAAAATACAGTAATTATACGCCCTCAATCCAAAAACGGTCCTCTTACCGCACAGACTCTACTCGTCTTTTATTTTGCTTTTTTGTTGAGTTTTGTCACAATAGTCAATATGCACGTTTTTTATGTGCTTTATTGTTCAGCTTCACCGTTTTAACATCAAAAAATATAACATCATAACAAAAAATAAATGTGATATACGATGTCAAAATAACCATATCTCTCACATAATATAACATTTGAAACAGGCGCCATCTTTATCACGGATATTGACGTCAAAATATCGTCAGAGTCGATGTCAACACTTATGCAGCGTGTATAGTGATGTCATATATTAGGGACCAATGGCGTGTTTTGATAAATTATAAATCCCGCGTATATTTTGCGATTAATTTCTTTTTGTATTTCTATGATTTCATATATGATGATAAAATCTAATCATTACGTCATGTATTAGAACTGAAATAGCTTTGTAAAAGTAAAACCAAATGACGTAATTTGTGCATATTCCCTAATATTAAATTCTGTCTTAAAGCACAATATATTATTCAAACAAAATAAATCAACATTTATTTCATTTAAACAATTTCGGATATATTTTAATATTTTGAATAATTTTCATTATCAAATTTTGATGGTCATCACCTATAATCATACAGTACAAGAGTTTAGTGTTATATATTTATTATTTCACTGCATGCTAAATATATCATGGATAAACATATTTAGCAAAACGTTTTACTATTATCCGTGTGTAACGGTGTGACGTACAGACATCTCACGTGCACGTCGTCTAGAGCTTGTTATTGAACAAACTTTCCACGTGACCACTTCCAATACTGCTTAGTTATATTTCTCGAAGAAATATCCACTTGCAGTCTACTGATTTTTCTTTAGTTGTTGTTTTTCTTAACTTTTCTGTATTAACTTTAAGACTAGGTACCCAAGTTGGCTTGTGCATGATTGATTCAGTTTCAAAGTTAAAGGTACAATTAAAGATAAATTAGACAATACATACATGCATTTATAGTACGATAATATGAAATATAATGAGTTTCCGTTTCCGGACGTCAAATAGTAAACATCATAGTTGTGCAGCTCCCGATAATATTGTGCTTTGAAAAATATTTACGCTCACTTGTTGTTATTACAACATCACGAACTATAAATAAAGTGTTGTGAATACGGCAGAAGTGTTGATTACACGTGATCCTGGACATTAAACTGCATTATTTTGTGTTAAAAAGTCGCCGGCTGTATTACTGAGGTTAGAAAATGCGTCAATCATAGATAATACCCACCAATACAATATAATACTGTCATTTGTCAATAGTGCCAAGACGTCATATGACATTACCAGTTGTACCAACCTAAGTAAGATAAGAACGAATACTCATCACGTTCCATTATACACAGATATTTTTTAACAACAAACATAAAATGGATGATCAATTTCAACTTTTATTTGACAAAGTGAAAAATGAAATGCAAAGACAAACCACGGAGCTACAAACTTCTATAACTAACATAATAATGGAGAGAATGGACGAAAAATTACAACCTATCATAGAAGAAAATAAAATCCTAAAAACAAAATTAGAAAACGTCGAGAAAGAGCTGGAAAGCTTAAAAAGAGCTAAGAAACAGAATAATTTAATAGTTTTTGGTATAAAAGAGGACGAAAACTCTAACCTAGAACTACTACAAAAAGTAAAAAAAGTTTTTAAAACCGACTTAAGCATAAATATTGAAGATCACGATGTGAATAACATCTATCGCATTGGAAAAGCAGGTGATAAGTCAAGACCTACCTTGGTATCTTTCGTGAATGAATGGAAAAAGAACGAAATAATGAAAATGAAGAAAAATCTTAAAGATGTATACATTTCAGAAGATTATACTAAGGAAGTGCTGGAGAAAAGGAAAACGCTGCAGCCACAACTTATAGAGGAGAGAAAGAAAGGAAATATCGCATACTTAAAATTCGATAAAATAATAATAAAAGGAAAAAGTAATACAAGCAATGAAAAACGGAAAAGAGAACCATCAACATCCCCAGAAAATAAAAACCAACCAAGGAAACAACAAACCTTCATGCCATCGAATGTCAACAGATTAAATGCTTTTGATTTAATGCGGATTAGAAGCAATTCTCTCCCCTCCAACTCAATAGATAATAGGCAATAACAATTAAATATCGGTAAACGGAAAACACAACATACCTATAACAAAAACAACACAAGTACAAAACACCACGCTCCCCCAAGCCGACTGGTCATCGTGGGGGAAAATGACCACGACCCTCTAAAGGTTAAAAATAACGTCAACGTCAATACTCACACTAAAAAGAAAACGAATGATATTCAAATAACAACCATCAACTGTCGATCTCTTAGAACACCCGAAAAACTTGAAGAATTTGAACTAGCTATACAAGAAATAAAATGGGATATTATAGGGATCAGCGAAATGAGAAGATTTGGAGAACATATAGAAGATCATGGAAAGTATATATTATATCATAAAGGAGAGACGCCGGGTATGTATGGAATAGGATTCATGATTAAAAGACATCTGATAAACAAAATAGAAGAACTAAGGGGAATAACTGAACGTATCGCAATTCTTAACATTAAACTTAATATAGAAAAAGAAGAAGATTGGTCCATTATCCAGGCGTATTCACCAACGGAATCTAGCAAAAAGGAAGACATAACAAAAATCGAGAAATTTTACGAAGACCTCCAAAATACAATTGAAACTGCATATAAAAACGTCATAATAATGGGAGATTTTAATGGCCAAATCGGTACACAAAATATCGGAGAAGAACTTAGTATTGGAAGCTACGGGTTTGGAACTAGAAGCAAAAATGGAACAAGGTTGGTAAATTTTTCATTACAAAACAGACTAAGTATCCTGAATAGCTTTTATAAAAAGAAATTAAGAAATAAATGGACATGGATCTCACCGAACGGCCTTTATAAGAACGAAATCGACTTTATTATGACTAACAATAGAAAAATATTCAAAGATGTGTCGGTCATACATAACTTAAATTTTAACACAGACCATAGAATGATTCGAGCTACACTGACAGGAACACGCCCTAAGAAAACAAGACGATTTCATAATAAATACGCAGTTATTCAATACAAAGGCGAACCAGAAATCCTACTTAATAATTTACAAATATCAATAGACAGTAAAGAAGGCATATCAATACAAGAAAAATACAACAAACTACTAAACCAACTAAAAACTGTACCTAGAAAAGTAAACACAAACAGCAAGAAGCGAGTCTCACTCAAAAGTAAACAACTACTACAGAAACGTAAGGAACTACTACAAGAAAAGAAAACTAAAGACAACCGCCGAAAAATCGCAGAAATAAGCAAAAGCATAAGCAAAGAACTACGGAACGAAAGAAAAACGAAACGATTGAATACTATGAAGAATTATATAGAAAAAACTGGAGGAATAAAAAAGGCACTGAAAGAACTAAATCGAAAAAAGGATTGGATACTAAAAATAAAAAAGAAGGATGGTAAAATTACAGAGAAGAGACCCGAGATACTAAAAGCTGCTACAGAATTTTATCGAAATTTATATCAAAGTCAAAAGTTGGGAAAAGTGGTAAGAGAATATGATGCATCTACCGATGAAGAGGAAATACCTGAAATACTAAACGAAGAAACCATAAAAGCAATTAGTACACAAAAGAATGATAAAGCTCCAGGATCAGACCTCATTACAAATGAAATACTGAATATTACATCACCAGTTATTGGTCCGATGCTTACAAATATATTTAACGAAATTATTAAAACGGAAAATATTCCAGAGGATTGGACTAAATCTACAATTATATTACTACACAAAAAAGGTGACAAAGGAGATATAGCAAATTACAGGCCCATAAGCTTAATGTCTAATATTTATAAGGTATTTTCTAAAATTATACTATTGAGGATTACAAATATTCTTGAAGAGAATCAACCCAAAGAACAAGCTGGATTCCGTCGAAATTTTTCAACCATAGATCATATACATACCCTTAGACAAATAATACAAAAATATAAAGAATACAACAAAAGCTACTACTTAGGGTTTGTCGATTTCAATAAAGCATTCGACACACTAGATCACGGATATATCTGGGATGCACTAAAAATACAGGGTGTACAAACAAAATACATACGATTACTTCGTAATGTATACACCAAGAGTACTGCGCAAGTCAAGTTAGAAGCTATAGGCGAAGAATTCCCTATCATGAGAGGTGTACGCCAAGGAGACCCTATCTCACCCAAATTATTTTCTGCCGTTTTGGAAATAATATTTAGGAACCTAGACTGGACAAATAAGGGACTAAACATAAACGGTGAAAACTTAAGCCACCTACGCTTTGCAGACGACTTAATAATATTTTCGGAAAATTCAAGATCACTAGAAATGATGCTGCAACAACTAGCAGATGTAAGTGACAAAGCTGGACTATCGATGAATTTAAATAAAACAAAAATCATGACAAACTCATCACAAACAGACACGATAAAAGTAAATAATGAGCAAATAGAGTACGTACAGGAATATGTATACTTAGGACAGCTAATATCTATTGAAGGCTGCATGGAAAAAGAGATTGAAAGAAGAGTTACCAATACTTGGAAAAGATATTGGTCACTCAGTGAAGTGATGAAGAACAAAGATATGCCCATGAAAGAAAAGAGGAAGGTATATAATATGTGCATTCTACCATGTTTACTATACGGGTGTCAAACTTGGGCATTGACAGAACATCTAGCAAATAAAATTAAAGTTTGTCAAAACAGCATAGAAAGAAGTACAATAGGTGTTAAAAGAAAAGACCGAGAAAAATTAATCGACATCAAAAGTAAAACCAAGTTTAAGAATGCATACACAACATACAAACAGCTAAAGTGGAGGTGGACAGGGCATATGATGAGAGAAAAGCAAGAAAAATGGACAAAACTTATCACAGAATGGTACCCTTTAGACGGAAAGAGACATAGAGGAAGACAGGCTAAGAGATGGGAGGATGACGTTAAGAAAATAGCGGGTTCAACATGGACTCGCACTGCAAAAATGAGAAAAGACTGGAGAGCTTTAGAGGAGGCCTTTGTCGGAAGACAAGTTGTAACCGAACTACCGTTTGCCGATAATCAATAGATATTAAAATTGTTAGTATATTAGTTAAACTCTAGTTAATAGTCAAATGTGTTTTTTTTTAGATAGTAGTCATAAGTAAATTAATTTTAGGCACACGAAACTACTTTGTGTAAAACTTGTTAACAACAATAAAGGCTTTTTATTTTATTTATTATTTTAATATGAAATATATAAAAAAAATTGGTTGTTTGTAAAGTAGGTTTACGATCGAGATGTTTACGTGATAACGTCTTATTGGTGATATAAGTTTTTGGGAAGTAAGGAATTAATGAAGATAACAATTTTTTCAAATTTTCATAGTTTGTTTCACTGTTAAACATTCAACGAAAACTCAACCGCACGAGAAAATCTCCATTCGTTTGTATGCCGCTAGAGTGAGAGAGACGGAAGATCGGTCCACTCACTCGAACGCTATGCTAGCCTCCGCTCGTGAGGATTCCGCGTGACAAGTTTCACGGAATGACTGGCAGCGCTCGAGATGAGACGGGAGATCGGTCCGTCTCTCTCTCGTTATACCTGCGATCGCGCTCGTGAGGTTTTGGTGTGACACAAGTTTCTGAACATGTCACCTGACTAAAACGATTTTAAAGACGTTATCACGTCAAAACAAAATAAAATAATAATTAAAAATTATGGAAGTAAAGTTAACAAACATTAATATTGTAATTTGTATTCATTGATCATCATATAACTCTTTTTCTATCAAATAATAAAAAGATTGACCAACAAGCCTTTTTATTTGTTGTCATATAAATTAATAGAAACATTAAAGAACTTTTTTTTTCGCTTGTTTTCTTTTATTGAAGTTACACGCCTGTCTTTGCGTCGTTGAATTTCATAATTATGTGTACATTTAAAGGCTGATATTATTATACATTATTAATCGGTTTAGTAGTTTTGAAGAACATTGTCTGACAGACGGACGGACAGACACACGAATGATCTTATAGGGATTCCTGTTTTACTATTTGAGGTAAGGAATAATAACAACATGGTATTTTTCAGTTACCAAGATCATTTCTTAAACCAATACGATCATACCTATATAAAGTGCACTGGCTGGAAGGTCAGTTTGATGTGAATTTTTATTCAAACACAATTTTATGCCGAAGACGGGCCGAATATATTGTTTACAGAGCATAAAGGAGAGGAATGAAAACTGGTGGAGTCCAAGCGTATGTTGGCTCGCCCGAGAATGTAGTGTGGGGCAAGTGAAGCGATACTGAGAATTATAAATAATAAATGTCACATCTTTGGACAACATCACAATACATTGCTCTGAACCCAAAATAAGTAGCTCTAGATCTCAGAGCTAGCAACACCTTGAAAACCAGTGTATACGCCATTCGACCACGGAGGTTCTCAAAAGATAATAAAGGTATCAAATAGAGGTTATAGGTATGTATTGACTTGGAAGAGGACTATGTTCAGCGATAGGTTAATGATACGTTTCTTCCTGATTCCTGGTTAGTGTAAATGAGACGCAACTTAGTACGATGATTTAGTATAGTATAACCCTCCGTCTTCCTCAAGGCGGCAAAACCGCAATAGAATTTTTCTGCGTTTGTGTAAAATATTGAATGTTCAGCAGACAATCGAATACGTATTTGTAGATCACTCAAAAAGTAAATTTTAATAAATGACTATCTTATCTGTTTCGGAAATTGCATTTGATATTCAGCTTTAGTAGTTTTATCAGATGATCTAAATTTGTGACCAACATAAATGATTGATCTTTTGTTATGACTGCAACGTTGGCCTTAGCCCCATTTTCAGTAAACAATGATCTGCAAAATGTGTATTTATATTTTCAATTAAATCCAAAATCGATGCAGCTTGTTCCAATCTTCTGCCGGATATAGGTCTTTTCTAAATCGCGTAATAACTTTGCAGAACAAGTGTATGTTTAGTCAATTAATTAAAAGAGATCTTTAGTTTAGTATATACAACCCTATTCAAGGGGGGGCCTGTTATTTTATTGATAACAATTTTCCGACCCATTTAAAAGTGTCGAACGAAAAACATCTTTCGCTTATGTTTTGAAGACTATTTTAAAATTTACTTTCTGGACGGGACAATCCCGTGAAACTCTCAACGGAACACTATCTGAAAAGGTATGTATTTCTAAGTGGCCGAATCCCACGTAAGACGTACGAGTATGTTCACGTAATTGTTTCTAATTCACTGACACTATATCTGTCTTCTGAGTACCGTTTCAGAATTACTTTACATATCGCTGTAACTTACTAATTTTGCAAGTCACACTGTCATAACTAAACCGTACCTATAGGTGTATGTATTATGTACATAATAGGGATGTTGACTAAATTGTTTTTTAATGTCCGTCTTTTAGATAATAAAAAAATTATACACGTATTTATTCTTGTCTCGTAAACAAAAAAATACGATGATACAGTAAATGAAAACTTCGTGTGACGTCACTGTTACACTAAAATTTGAGTCAAATTTTGACCAGAGTCAGCTCTCTTGAACTTTACTTTGGGAAAAATATGTGTTAAATTTTTTTTTATTGTCTAAAAGACTCTGAGGTTAAAAAAAATGACAACATTCCTATTGAACCTAGTGTAAAATTATTCGTCATACATTGCAAACACTTTGTAAATATACTAGTGTTTTACAGGTACTAATTGGGTTAATTTCTTTTGGTGATCACGATCAGCGTTGTCTACGTTGGTAATTAAGAGAAGAAAGAGAATATTTTTGCTTTATACCGGACCGGTAACGTTAACTGATGTATACACACTTACAAAGACATACAAACAGTTTTTCTATAAATAAACAACACTACATTTCAATGCCCCCTTATTCCAGAACCAGATAAAAATCTATTGACTTCGCGTCCACTATTGTACAATAGAAGCTACAATTCTATTACGACACAGTATCATGTGTTATTATTAGCCTTTACAACATACCCACATTGTTCTCCGGATATTTGTTGTTTTGCTACGAACGTGTTCTACTTACAATATGGTGAAAAATCGTCTGTTTACCGGATCTCTAGCCAAGAAACTAACAAAGGCCAGTGTTTTGTATCCACAAAAATTTACTTAATAGTATTTGGCAGAGCAACTCTTCCGACTGAGTAGCTGGATTATAAAAATTACTGAATGAAGTAGGGGTTTTGTAAAAAAGGTTTAAGCGGTTTCTTTATAAACATAGATACTATTTAAAGGATTTTCTACCATCGTAAATTTTGAGGATTTAGGTTTGGATGCAGTATTGATATTAGTAGGTATTAAAACGTGAAATAATTATATATAAATAAGGAACTTTAAATACGATTATTATGTGTTTATTTAATTTCATCTTTCATGTCGTAGTTCAACTATCGCGAGAGATACTAACTGTAAACATATATCTTACAGATGTAACTAAACATATGCGCCATATATACTAAATATGTGCCATACGATATGTATAAATATATAAATTCAGGCCAACCTAAATGAATTACAAAATATTTTTCGCTGATTCACCTAGAAGTCCATCACTCGTACTCAGTTGCACAAGTCACTATATTCCGAATGTAGCTGATTAGAGATTTGCATTTTAAACAGGTCTTCTGCCTCGACCTTATCTCGACTCCACGAGCTCAGCTCAATGTCCCGCTTAACAAACAGTTTCCATAGAAAAATGAACGAAAAACATTTTTTGGAGAGCTTAGATGCAACCTCTTTAGACGCTCTATTAAAAAAGAAAGATTGATCTACGCTGGCTTTGTGAGCCACCATCTCTTCCGGCGACGCTGAAATAAGAGTACCTGTTATTTTCAAGATGTAGGTCAAAATGCAGAACAATAAAACTAAGTTTTTTAGTAACCTACTTTTCTTCTTTAGAATTTTGTTTTATCTTGATAGTATAAAAAACTTTATCAGAAAATAGATATCTTAGAATTAAGATGTTGAAAATGCCTTTTAATCAAGACTAAAATGTAGCTGAGTAGCTGAAACTGTAGCTGAGTAGCTGAAACTGTAGGTGGAAATCTAAGGGTAAAAAGTCATATCAAATAGCTTAGGAACAAAATTCTGTTCAAACTGACTAAAAACAACGCAAACAATCGTTTGATGTTTTAGCTCACATCAAACGGCGTCGTAATAAGCATGCTCATGTCAAAATTAGCGTGTAACATTTTTCTCGCGTTGCGTTCGCGAGTGGTATCAAAATAAAACGCCTTACGCTTTGGCACATTTCAACGGAGTTCCCTGCAGGTAGTCCTAACTTCAAAGCGGCTTACAAACGGACGCCCCTAGACAACATTCGCTAATTCACTTTGATGTCACCCCTCGCACCCCTCTCCCCAACCCCTAACTGGTAACGAGAAAATGTGCCATAAAACTTTCTTAGCTCGCAACAAATTTCAAATATTTTTTTCAAACGAGAAATTGTTTTAAACTTCTTTGAATAGGAAATTTCAAGGCGCTTGTTAAAAAAAAACAACAAAAATATTCAACCATTTTTTTATTAATTTGGGAAAGCAAAGTTAGAAACATCACTTTGAAGTTTGAATATCTTTTCATTTGGAAGTTTCTGAATTGGCTTCTCGCTGTGTTATTTCAAACCTTTTGTATTTTTCATATTCAATTCTGCATCTAACCATTTTCAAAATATTTATATAAATTTAAATAATAAAAAAGTTTTGAATTTGCCTAACCTAGATTTTTTTTTGTAAAAAAACTATTTTATAAAAAGATTTAAGTTTACATAAATCATAAATAGCTTGCTTTTAAAATTATTCTGCAAATAAACAACATGAAAGCAAAGTAATTTAATTAGCCTTAAGTGAATACAATTCAATAATAAAACATCCAGAATATTTACCTTCATTTTAATTATAATAATCAGACGAAATGAACATAATGCAACAAACAGAAAAACACAAAATAATTTCGATATTAGCATATTATTATTATGAAACTGTGGACGGAGTTAATACATATTAAGCTTTCAGCAATATTGCTTTGTGAAAGGCCAGCGGTTACAACGTGCTTTCATAACGTAGATTGAAAGCGATACAAAGCGACCACAAGAACGCTTTGTGGTATATTTTGCGTCTCCCTACTCGTTTACAACTAAACTGGCCAACAAAATCGAGTTGTTTATCTAGAGGACATACTTGTGGGATGCGCTCTTCTTAAGGGATTGTTAAAAGTTGGGAGTTGCTATGAGAGTGCGGTGAATCTCTGAGACTTGAACTCTTGACCCCGGTTAAAGGGAGAAGAAAGGAGGTGATATACTCTTGTTATTTTAACTGACTACCTACATGTGGCTTCCAGCGGCCCGAGACAGTTATGCCTGGCGATCCATATAAGAGAGTCGAAGTCCTGTGTCTGGCAATGCCAATTCCATTGTCGATCGAGACGTAGGCGATCTATTCATTGTCTAAGGATCTCAATCACTATAAAAAATACCACCAATGAAATAGTTATAATATGATGACCTTTGTTTAGCACTTTAACCCCTAAATCACAAAGAGCACGGCAAAATGGAGTGTTCAGTGAAAACGATCGACTTTATGTGGTATTAGGATTTTTGCTATGATTGCAATGAAGTTATTATGATAGACTTGTTGCCAGCATGAACCAAAAAGTTGTGTCAAACAAATTCAACGTCTGTTGCCGCTAATCTAAGGTCTAAGTCTCAAAGCTAATTTGTAAGTAAGGTCTTAAAAAACCTTTCGTATTGTCAGTTTAAATGAGTTATGTAAAATCGAGTTAACGCGCGGTTAATTAAAAGTTTCAGTTTTGTTTACGAAAGCCTACTTATAATTTTTTATATAACATTGTTGTCAAAGGAGTTTTTACTTTATACGGCTACTGTTCGTATTTGTTTTTAAATACTCTTTTTCTTGTGACTGTGAAAAATAAACTTGAATATAAAAATTAAAAAAAAAACAGACTGTCTTATGTGCACCAAAAAAGGTACCAGAATGTAACAAAAAAAAAAAATAATTTATTTGCAACAGATTATAGTTTAGTGTGATTTAGGAAAGAAGTGTCATGTTAAAAGCAAAATACACAGGTAGTTGTCAATAGTGTAATTTATATCTTACTTAACCTTTGATTAAATAAATGTATCTAGACCAGAATAACACTAGATTCCAACAAAATAAATCTCGGCTTTTAAACGTCTGTTTTTAATTGGTAAATGTTCGCACTGGCCATACATTCTTTTTTATCTATTGCCAATATATGTAAACTATTGGGCGATAATAAATCGGCAGTGCTGCTATCTGCCATGTAACATGCATCGCAATTCCAACGATAGGCTTTTATGTGCATCTAAACAAACTCATGTTTTAGCGACTTCATTTAAATTTTAAATGGCGCTTTTTTTATAAAATTTTTAACATGTAAGTACATAAAATAGCGATTTCCTAAAATTAATCTACTTTGGTACATTATTTCTCACGCGTTCTTCATGTTCATACTGAAATGAGTATAAATATTCGTGCACAGTTCTATAAAATAACACAAGTTTCACCAACATCTTAGACAAGCATTGACTGTCTCGCTTACTACTGGAACCAAAAGATTAAGGCTCAGTTAACATTCCTGATTGTCCAGCAAAGGTAACAGACAATTACGTCTGATTAAAATGATAAATCGAAGTAGGCTAATCAAATCAAAGATTTAATAGCCATTACGCCACGAGCATTAGTAATAATATTCACAATCGACTGGCGAACATGTGTTTAACTTGTCGCTATTTTAATGGGTCTGTAGAACACGTAATTACCAAGGAATCTACCCGCCGTTTGTGAGTTAAAAGGGCTCTGTATGCAAATGTTAGGTGCGCAATGTGCGACTATGTTGCCAGCTATTCGCATTGTCTAGCATCCTAGTTACGACTCAATTATCTTCAGAAAGTAAGGAACACCAATTAACATCCTTTTATGCTGTCCCTACTACAGTCGGTAAAAAACGAGTTTCGCAATACTCGACAAGCTTTCATTTACCGCTCGGGAATTCTTATTTCAGTGACACTGAACCCTTTATTTGTCGCACAAAGAGTATATTTTAGTTTGTTGATGGCAAAATTGTTTTTGTGTGTGGGTAAGGAGTGATGCACACTCATTTGCAAGTGTCCGCGGCTAGATTACGTTTTGACATGTCTTAACAAACGTAACCAGTTGAACGGGAGCCGGATCGATTTGTTTTATTAATTTAAAGATTACTTTGTGAATAACGACTGTGTGTCTTAGCTTAGTTACAAACAGAAATAACTTGATATTGAATCATGATAAATGGTTATTTTAAAAGGAGTATGCGTCGTTCTGCAAGTGGGTTTCAAACATGTTGGTGTTTATATATTGTGAAATACATGGGAGGTGGTTTGGAATAGTTGCAACTTAAATATATTTATGTAAGCATTAAAAGCAAATAAGTCAGTGACAGTATAAAAGCACAAACATTTCTACGTGGACCATAGAATGGGGGCCATAGCAAGAGCGTACAGACGCGAGTAAAATTGTTAGCAGGATTTCTTCTCTCAACTTCTTATGTTACAATATATTCTACGTTCTCAAACTGTATAAAAATATTCTTTAGTGTTAATTTTCTTATGAAATTGCTAATTGAATTAATATCATGTACAAAAAAATCTAATGCAAATTAACTACAATGAATTGACCCTGATGTAACTCGTACTTACAAGTACAGATGGTATTTTTTGTACAAAAATCGTAATTTAATATTGCTTCCATCACCAGTAACTTGATCTTCAGTTTTTTAGAGTTGGTTAATATAATTTAAACTTATACTTACCTCTTATCACTGGCTGCTACAACAAAGGTAAGTTTTTTTTTGTGACATACATAAAACTGTTTTTGTAAGATAATAATATTACCCTTACAATCCAAAGAACTACACCTTTTACAAGTTAGGACGGCTATTAAAGGATTGCGATAGGAATTTCTATCTAACATTACACAAAACTGCTAACAACACGCCTAAAATCGAACAAACCCATTGTTTGCGGAGGTACAAGGCGGTGTTACCGGCAAAGCAGGTGCCAACGCGAGTTCCATTCAATATGGCCCTATTGTACCATTATGGGTAATCGAGATACATTTAGAACGAGATGAGGTGTCGAATTTATTACTAATATTGCCTTGTACGTGGGCTATTTGCTATTATTGTACGGCAAACTGTTTTGGTATTGGAAAAAAAGCGACAAGCGATGTGGGTGGGTGATTTCTGTGTAGTTTTAGCATGTTAACCAGTATAAAGTGAACAAAGACTAAACGATAGATTGTTAGGCGTGTAACTAGTGTAGGTAAAGTATCAACCAAATTGGAATTTGTAATAATAATAATATCGGCCTAATATTGTTTCACTGCCACGCAAACTCATTAATGGGTTAGGTGGACAAAGATAGAAGACAAAGAAAATAGATTAGAAGTAGTATCTATTAAACATATCTCACTGTAGGAATACCAACCAAATAACTTTTTTTTACCAGCCTTTCTGTCCCACTGCTGGCCATGGGACTTACTCCAATCTTTCTATCAACTAATTATTAAAATTGTTTACATTTTGACTCGTTTAACTATGACGTACTTTCTCATAATTTTGAGTTCACTTAAGGTCAACTATTTCATTGAAATTAGTTTCATTTGTCATAAAGTAACATGTGACCTTAATGCTCTACAGTTTATGACGCGAAATTCCCTAGCTTGTCTATAAAACTGGAAGTATTTAGGTCATAAAGTGTCCCCTAGCCTTTCATAGAGGGATGTTTAGTAGGGTATTCCCTGATCGCTATCTCCATGTTTCGTGAAGGAGGTTTTGACGACCATTAGTGGTTTACTACATAATCGTTTGAAGTAATGTTAATTAGGATATAAAAGGGGACTGTATATAAAATAAATGTTTTGTTTCTTATGAATATGTAAAATTATCGACTATGGTTCGGAAATGAGCATTAAATATTTTTAAGCACATGAGCGACAGCACCGATAGCCGAGTCGTATAGGTCACCACTCCAATAGGGATGTTTCCTGGGTATGAAAAGTTAAAATCTATTTAGTCCGTCAGTTCGATAATAACAAAATATTAGACACGTATTTTTTCTTTTATCAAAACAATAAAAAAATACAAAGATACACCGCTTTAAAGTTTCGGAGTGGGGGCTTATGACGCTACGCCTCGCTAAAAATCGTAGCGAGGAGTGACGTCACGCGTAACTTCAGTTCTCTGTATTTTGATCATTTTTTGTTTGCAGGAAAAAAGAAAAAATACGTGTCCAATAAAATTCATTAATCTACAAGACGGACATTAAAAAAAAAAATAGGAAACAGGCCCATTACTACTGTCCGCGACGTTCGATCCCCGCATGAGACAAGCATTTGTGTGATCCACAAATGCTTGGTTGTGAATTGAATGTTTGTGAACCCACCGCAATACAGTGATTTAAGTTACTAGTGCAAAAGTCGATTTTTAAAAAACTAATAAATAAACTACAAAAAAATGTATAAAATTTAAACCATAGTAAACAATTTTTTAAAGTCAAAAGGTCAAAAGTCCTTAGGATTCTATTCTGCCTCAGAGAAAAGTGAGGGGTATAGTAGACTGTTACCTGCTATAATCACAGCGGTGTTATTTCTCTCCCTTTACTAGAGATCAGACGATATACTTTTCTTACCCTACTTTTTAATTACCTTTATGGCTTTATGGCATAAGAGCTTTTGGCAATAACAGCAGGCAGAGGCAGTTAGTTTTAGAAATTAAAATTATAGTGTATTTGACTGGCCTGTAGGTCTAGTGGTTCACTAACCAGCATCACTAGCAGTCAAGGTCACTACCCTGACTGTTAAACTGGAGGTAGTGCCACCCAGCCACCCAGGATAAATCTTAATGCGATAAGCATAATAATTTTTATGTTATTGGGTGTAATTTATCTATATATATGTAATTTATCTTTTATTTGTTGTCTAGTTACCATAATACAGGTACTGCCTAGTTTGAAATCAGCAGGCCGGGTATGAGTTGTCCCAATATATTATCTAGACACGCGGGAGCGTTTCAAGCCAAGTTCCAGTAACAGAATTATAAATAACACAATGCTTCCTATATGAGTTAAACTCTGTTTCAAATTATGCCTTCAACCCTTGTTCTGCTAAAACTGCTAAAGATCTTAAGCTTGATCGCACCGGCATATGAATGTAGTTATGTAGTAACAATAAGCGCATAAAGTTTCGCAACTTTAGTACGTAGCTTAGTTCAGTTACGTACAGATACGTGCGGTGTGGTGTACCGCTGATGTATTTACGACGCACCCGGCCCGACGTGTTGTCTCATCCGCGTAATTTAATCGGCATTATGATGCTGACTTTGTAATTAATAACCTCCCTTACGTTCTGAAACTAATAAAACTACTGCAATAATGTAAAACATTATGTAACTTAGGTAAGGTTTGCGACAAAAACACGTTGTTTGAAACAAATAACAATAAAAGTACCTATGTAAGTATACATTTGTTTGTTTTTTTTTTGTAACCTTTTTAGTGTCCGACTGCTGGGCAAAAGTCTTCCTCGTGTGACTTTAGACTATTCTGTACTGAGCTACTTCACACTCAAAAACGAGGCTATTTATATAAAGAAAAAAAAAATAGTAGTACAGTTAAGATGTGACAAAAATTTCGATTCATAATATTCTGCCGTTTCGGTCGCATAAATATTTGAGTAAAAGTACAATACAAGATTTTTTACACATTTATTACAACCAGGCACATAGATACTAGTTAATAAACAATGTTTTAAAGGTACAAAAGGAATCTAGACAAATAATTCAACTCCTTACATCATTTGAAAGTATGTATGGAGGTAATGTTCATATCAATCCCATAAATTGAGCGCCCATACTACTTACCCAGTTTTGTAGCGGTGTGGACCTTTTTATAGCGTATCAGGTAACCATGTAATATCGTGACGCAAGTCATTTCATGCCTATAAACGTTCTTTATATTTTTCTTGATATCATATCAAACCGATAACTCGCGTTTCGCGAACCTCCATCAATAATTTTCCATTGCAATATTACTACATAATTTACGATCCCATGAAATGATAAAAATTTGTATTTCATGTAGGTATTCAAAAATACACATAGAGTTGAGTTTGTCCCATAAAGGCTTCATCGATAAACCGTAAAATATTTACATACAAGCCAGCTATGATGTTTGTCGGTATGTTTATACTTTGTTCTGTGAACAACTTTTTGGATACTCTTTAAGGCTGGCCACACAGCAAAGACTTAATGAACTTGCCACGGTGATTTTCCGACATTTGAATGTATAGCGTTACAATTTTATGGCTCAAAAGTGTGATTATCTATTGTTTTGACGAATTTTCTATCTTGCATAAAGTTTTTTTTTTTAAGGTTGAGGTATAAGTGAAGTTTTGAATGATTCTTTTTAGAATAATTATTTAGAACATAACGCTTTACTTACGCACATTCTCGGGATTGCCCGACTAATTTCAGACTCCATAGGAGTCCCTAATCATGAGCTGACGCGGCGGCGGTGGTATCGCGAGTCAAACTCTATTTAGAATGTCATTGCCAACTGGTCGTGTGTAGCTACCCTAAGCTGTTAAAGCGTTTATGACCGGATCATTGTGAGGTATTCATTCGAATAGGAAGCTATTTATACTAGAACCACTAAATGTTTATGTGTTTCGGGCAAGTTGATATCGTTATCTCAAACTGTTCATGTTTTGTTTTTAACGATTTTAATTCGACAAAATAGGTGCTAAAGTTCACCTTTAACGGTATGAATTAAACAAATATGTTAGTTTTGTACATTCAGTAAATGTTTTACATTATTTGGTTGTTTGTAGTTGTACATATATAAACCTCTAAGGATTAGATAAAAGGTTACGTTAAATAATGCTGCTTGCATAATAAAGTGACGAAAATGATGGATGGGTTATCTTTATTAAGTACTGCATAATACAGCTCCTGTGTTGTTTATGAAAACATAATAATATTTGAATATTATCATACCACGTGCTCGTTTAGTAGGTACATAGAGACAGGTGTAGACGTGTTATCAAGGGAAGAGCTGATAGCGAACTATTTACAATTGTCAACGAAATAAAGTTTTACTGTTTTAGAGAGTATTATTCTTGCATTGGTATGGTTGAATTTCTAAACAAACACATTTTATACAGACTGGGTACAAGATCAGATTCTCCTTTCGCGGGTCTGCTGGTAGAGATTTCTTTAGAAATAAGCAGTACCTTTGTACATCTTTTGAATTATGTTGTTTCTCACGATTGTGTGTGTGTACATAAATTATTAAATAAATAAATAAAATCAGTTACTTTTTAATCAAGAAATCAGTAGCAGTTCTTTAAGCTTTTCTTACAAGTTACAACACGGGCCTGCTTACAACGTGTTGTCCTCCTAATCAAGACTCACTAAAAATCTTACGGTAATTGTTACTAATTCAGTTGTTTATTTATTACAGGATTGACCCAATTTGACATAGCGGGGATACCAATCCATCACAACATTAAATGTTGTTACCTCCAGGGTCTACCATACACTTTGATGTCTATCGCCCCAATTATATAGCACTCGTATCAAAGTGACCCATAATTGGACAGTGCATGAAGCTAACAGAGCATTGTAAAGAGAAAATTCAAGCGTTGGAGCTGTCGCATGAATGTCCCATACCCCTTTACTTACACCACATGTCTATTCCCTTGCGGTCCAGTTTACAGCAGTCCTTTGTTTGTTGGCGACGCCCGCGGGCTGTCATCAACCGTTAAACGTCGACCGTTCCCGTGTAGCTTTGTTAATTTCATGCCGTTCTGAATACGTCCTTGGGCGAGACACTCTAACAAATTTATTTTACAGCTCCAGGATGAATTACATTGTAACTAACGTGTCTAATTGCCGGACAATTTGTTGGCGTTTTTGAGGTGAGACTTCATGAAGTTTTTAATTGATTGTTGGTGATGTGTGGCCATCGTTGTCTGCTGTTGCGAGCGTTTTGTTAATAGGGTTATTCTCACCTGTTGTTGGGGTGTATTCTGCTTTGCTCTATTTAATGCATCCACAGAAGTTAAATTGTAGGAGCAAAAGTTATGTATCGAATAAGTCTAGTTAGTTGGTATGTATTAAGTCCAAATCAGAAATTAGGTACACGTCCCATCGACCTTTATTTTTTTATTTTTATAAAATTTCAATATATTCTATTCTAAAGAGCAAATTACTTGAAACTAATGAAACCAAAATGGTTTGAATTAAACCAATTTAGTTTTAGACAACTCCTAAATCATACAAAATTTCTCTTTACCAGTTCAGATGAACACAATTACAAGCGAAATTCTAGACAATGTTAATGGCTTCAATTTGCAAAATCTCAAATAAATCTACCCAGATAACTAAATTACCTAGAGATTAGTTAATTTGGCTCCCGAAGAAAGCAGTTACATATAATTAGACACATTTATTACACCGAAGAATTCTGTTATTGGAAAATTGGACAATTTATCTGAATTTTTCATTTGAAATGGCAGAAACTGTATGGAAACTCACAAGAGCCGGACTCATCCTAAGATTGCAATTCTCTTTCAAGCTAGGGTTGTCGGACGAACTTCTTAGATGTATTCTAGTTTGCTACGTATTTTTCCAAATACAAAATAAGTATATATATATTTTTTTTACATTTTCTTTTTTATTACTAATCTTAGGTATTAAGTATGACTATGTACTTTTTATGTTATAGTTCATAGCAATAGATTACGTACGAATATAAAGCTCGTTCTCCGCCCCTTAAAAATGCATACGTTAACTATTCATATATTAGTACTAAGTAGTACTATTCATTTTACGAACCCTACTGTAGTTTGATAGAATTGTTGTTTTCATTTGTATTATTTACTAATGAAAATATAAAATGTAAACGTTACCCTAAATCAACCTCGACTATTTCTTAACATTTAATAAGAAAAAAGTATATTACAATACGAAGGCACTATTTTTAGATGCTGATTTCTAATTAAAATAAGAGGAGTAAATCGAAACAATAGTCGTGTTATTAGATTCATGTTTTAAAATATATAATAGAGGCTGTTCTGTAGAACTGTCTATGTTTTGTTTAGCATAGTTACGAGACAGCCCTACGTCTTCAAGTACTTTATTGCTCGCTTCATTAAGCAAAAAGTATGCTGATGTTACGATCCAGGAAAACAACCAATTAATTAGTTTAAGTAATTGGTAGTATCTGGACCCGTAACTTTTCTCATTCCAAATAAATCCTTTAACTGTTTGAATAATGTATGAAAGATTTTCCTTTGGAGACTTTTTAGATGGAATACTTGACGTTAGTTTGCGCCAGTGATTTGTGAAATACATAGAAGGTTATTTATAGAACAGACTTTAATGTTGTGAGAAAAATAAAATTGTACTTGTAAAAATTTTCTGTAATTCAAGTGCACTGAATCCGATCTGAATCCGAGCATTTACGTAATATTAAGTTTATAATAGTATTTTTTTTATTGTTGTTCACGAGCTCCAGTCAGCTGCCCCCTAGGATACGCCCATGGTATATTAGAAGAAGTTGAACTCGCAATCAGCCTTGTAGTGTGTAGTGAACGAGCTAATTTGCGCCGCCCTGGTTATTGATGATGTGGAAAAAAATATATTTTACAAGATCACGTACCTCTAGTATTCACGAATTTCTCAAAAAAAGGAAACGTCGTCAACTATAGGATAAAGTGTGTCGGTAAAAAAAGTAATTTATCCCAAAAAGTTTTAATGATGACCCTGGGCCTTTGTGAAAAAACGTTAACTTCACCTACATGGTGTTTTTGCTTTGATTTAACGTAATGATATTTACATTTTTTCTTCTTTATAACTTCCTGTTTATCATGGGGATTGTATAGAGGGAAAAATACAAAAAATAACAAAATACGTGTTATAAAAATATCACTGTGACATAGTAGAAAATACAAAAGAGAATTATTTTATTTATGAAGTTTGTGCACTATTATTAAATAAGTTCTGCAATTTTTTTGGATGCCTTTACCAGTGCCATTAAAAATATCCATGTAATGCACATGTTAAACTTTTTTCTTTTCAAACTTCCATAGCAAAACGGAAATGTATTATAACAAGTACTCCTGCTTACTTCTTTATATAAAACCGGCGTAATGGTAAACGATAGTCAAATTAAATTACAGCCACATCCAAATTCGCAAGCAAATTTAAACTGCATACGCGTCTCGAAGCACGACCTCTGCAGTCGACGATTTCACGCTGGAACTATTTCTCTCCCACGTTGACTTTTAACGTACGTTTGTTGCTAAGAAATTTCGCTTTAAATTCTCATTCCGTTAACAAAATGTAAACAGAAAGTTCTGGCTGAAGGCGTCAGGGGGCGGAGGAAGAGTGGAGGAAACGCGGCCCGTTTGCACTCCTTCACTGATATAATTGAAATTTTGTTCAACGTTCCTCCGCTATCTGTCCCCTCATTTATGTCGTAATGGGAGTATGCTAATAAATTATCCTTTTTCGCTATTTTGTTTATTATGACGTTTTTTTCGAGGCGCTCATTTGTCTCCTTGAATTAAATTATCAACGTCTTGCAAAATATTATCATTTGTGTTCCAGACTTTTCTGCTTTCATAAAATTCTATCCAATTTTGTTCGAAAAGAATTAATGTTAAAGAATTTAGCATAATTTTATTTTCACATTTTTTAAATATTTATTTGCGTTAAATAGAAACGAATTCAAAACTTTAAACAACAACTGAATAACGAATATTTCGTCTACTCAGCAACAAAGTTAAACAGAACACATAAAACGAACTCCAATATTGACCGATGGTGTTAGATTGTTGATTATATTAATTTAAACTTAGTGTTATGGTTGTTTCACAAAAACCCTTTGATTTGGGTACTACGAACTTTGGTGATGAGGGTTGATCGAATTGTGAGTGCGTTTAATTTCTGACGAAGCGTATATTTTGTTGTACTTCTTAGTTATTTCGTTGCTTTCGTTTACATTTCATAGAACAGAACTACTTAAAAAATACCTAAATTTGAAATATCATGACAATGTTTGTTAGAAGCTCTGCGAAAACAATAGCTATCTATTAAATAAACTCAGGCTAGGTGCCGTTAATAATTATTGCCATAAATACTCGTACTTTCCTTAAGCTTACCTACAATTTGCAGTTAAAATAGTGATGAGTTCTATTATAGTATTTACTCATCTCCATTTTAATGTAAAATGTTTTATGCCAACACATATAATATAATATGTAGGGTAATTTGTGTATTCACGAAACGCATGCCACATAATAATATCAAAATTGCCCAATTTTGTGTCCCAAGTCAACTCCGCTACGTTAAATTTTGCCTCCAAAGAAAGTAATTAGTTTTTAAATTATCTTTCGTCGTTTACAAGGGTAGTATTAGATAACGACGTTTAAAGCCCGGGGATGTTTTAACATCAAAAATTGTATTGTCTTTATGAAAAAGTAATTTAAAACATTCTGCAGACAAGGGACTCAGAAATAATTGGTCTTTGTTACTAACTATAAGACTTAATGTAAGAAAATCTCACAGGCAAAGGAAATTAAGATTGCAGACAACATTAAAAAAAAATACCTTACAGCTAATTCTATTTTAAACAATCATTATACGCCACATAATTGTTTTGGAATTTCTTTCATAATGCTTAAACCAAATTTTAATATAATCCAAATGGGTTATAATTATGTAAGGTGCAAAATTTACGACTAATTTTTTAACACCGCTACAGCAGCTTACTATAGTTTTTTTTAAATAAGCCTTTAAATATCTGCAGTATATCACGACCGAAAATGAACATTTTCCCTATATGCACTTCAGTCCATTATGAGCATTCAACATTTCAAGAATTAAAGCCGACGGTTAATAAATGAGGAAATACCTTCAACAGTACTTTGAATAAAACATCTATTAAGAGGAAATGAAAAATAAAGTTGATCTCTAGTGGAACTAGATTAAAGTTAAACTATTGAGAGCCAACTTGTCTAAGTTAGCACTAGGGATTAATTCCGTCATGTTTTTTTAGATCCAGTTGTCTCTAAGTTCGAGTCAGTTGAAATACTAAGCCTATTAACAGTTGTTAATGAAGATAAGTACAGTTGTTACTGGACTTTAGAGCTAAGTACATTTCATGTTTCATTCAATTTGGACTATTTTTTTAAGGACTGGTGTTGAAAATTTTAGTTTTGTTCAAAATTTTAACATTTCGCTTATCTCCTGAAAGGAAAAATAATGAAAAGATTTTAAAACTCATCTACAAAAGCAGTCGTTTTAAAGATGATGTATTATATTCATGATATATTATTTATAAAAATTACCTTTGTTATAACATGTTCATATATTTATTTATAAAAAAATGGAAAGGATTTCTTACAGTGTGGCATATCGTATTATTCTAAAAATACGTAACAATATATCTAGTGTATATTTTTAGTATCAGCTTTGAATGACTGAAATGTATAGAATAAAAAACATTGAAATACTGTAACAAAAAGCTTAAAAAACATTAATCAAATAAGGTTGTGTTGAAATCCAAAACCTGACTACTTGATTACAAGCTGGGTAATTGAATTTTTAGTCAATACAAGATATAGGTAGTCTATTCTACGTGTTTTGGCACGTGCGGGACTCGGTACCTCGTTAGCGCGCCACTTTACCATCGCCCAATTATGAACCAAGTTCAGATGACGTCGGCCATCAATTAAATCTGTACGGGAATTTGTCACGAGTGAAATGATGTAAGCCTTTTGTTAATGCAATTGTTCAACTGCTTGTTGTTGTGCTGTATTTGTTGGGTTAGGCTGCGTTTGCCGTTGTTTTTATCATCAGTAGATGTTATGCAGTTTGAGTGAAATATTTCTTATGGTGATAATGTCAATATAGCTTTACTTGTAATTTTTTTAGTTTATGTTATTGTTGCATTGATTCATAAAAAACTGCGAATTGAGAAATCAATAGGGATTAAATGCAAAACCTACCTATTAGTGTAAAAAATTGCAGATTTCTTCGTTTAGGTATATATTGAGAGCTTAAGAAATACACAAGACATATAATATTATGTTTTGGTTTGAGTCTGCAGCTTGAGTACACGTTAACGTTACATAATCCAAATGACGTTCAAAGATCTACAGGATATTTGCTTATACGTAATCATTCTATAAGCCAAGAAAAAAAAACTGCACTTGCAGCGATTAATAAAAAACAAACATTAACTAAAAGGTCCGCGGATTTTTTGGTCCGTGAAATGTGACCGCCTTTGTACCTGCTTCCGTGGGTTGGCAAGCGTCTAAAAAATGCAAAACAAACACATTGTTTGGCCTCGTTTGTCTAACAAGCTTGCGGTGAACTAGGACCGGCTTGTTACTAGCCTAACTAGATGTACCTAACAGCTAAGGTCGAGACTGGACCCAACCGCATGGCTTTGTTTTTACACCTATGTATGTATGAGCCAAGATTTCGTTTGTTTTTGGAACCGTGCCAAAAATATTCACTAAAGTTTTTGCTGCTATCGCTATATGTTACAACAGTTACACTATTTGACAAATAATGATACATAATATATTATGTAACTAGCTGTTGCCCGTGGCTACACCCGCGTAGGTGTCGGTATCGTGGCAAAAAGAAGCCTATGGAGATAGAGTTACTTTCGGATCTAAAATATTACTATGGATTGTATTTAATCAAATAGTCTCGTAAAATCGAAATTACATCGAAATTGTCACCAATTTAATAAGCTTTACAGTAAGTATTCAAAATTGTAATCTCCTACTTTAATTTTACTGGGTGAAAAAGTAAGACCCCTAATTCAACTTTGCACGACTCTAAATAAATAATAATGATGCGACGAGGTGTTTTACTGAGATAATTGAATAATAATAACTACACTCATTAGATTAATGAAATAACTGTTTTCATAGCTCAAAAGTATGTCTTAAATGTTAACACTACCTAACCTACACAGTACACATAGAAATTCAGTACACCGTACACTGTACATTTTATCAAACCCTGTTCGAAAATGTCTGTCATGTCATTTCCTGGCCTGCACCCCACTGCCATTTGAAAGCCGGACTCCTGTTCCTTGACAACTGATTGTCAGGACGCAGTTCACACAGTGTTGAATGATTGGTTGACAGTTACTCTTTCCACGAGATTAAAAAGCTTTTAGACCAGAATTACAATTGCAAAGGCTAAAAGGTTTGCACTTGTATTATTTTACTTGTAAATTCTATTTGTTGTGAACTTGTTTCTCTTAGACATTTTATTCGGATGTCAGTTTATGTAATACTTATGAGACCCGCGGTTCCACCCACGTTCTTCCAGTTTTGTATATTCTATGGTACCTACTCAGGAATGATTTAGCTATCTACTGGTGAAAGAATTTTCAAAATCGGTTTAGTGGTACCAGTGTTTACTTTCTACTAACAAACACAAAATTTTAATTTTTACTCGAATGCAATTATATTTTGAATAAAACATTGTTTTAACAAAATAATATTCTTTAAAAGACACCAACCTACCTTAAAAATAGTGTGAAAACCAATTCACTCCCGATAAATTAATTCTATCTACACAGATTTGTATAGATACATATTATAAAACAAAGTCTCCCGCCGCGTCTGTTTGTCTGTCGGAACGCGATAAGCTCAAAACCACTAAACGGATTTTTATTTGGTTTTCACCAATAGATAGAGGGATTCAAGAGGAAGTTTTGCATGTATTATTCATTAAAGTTTTGTCTACCCTTGCGAAGCCAGGGCAGGTCGCTAGTTCTAGATAAAACATTTATTAAAACTCTTACGGTTAATTGTCTGTTTCCAGTAAAGTTAATTTAACAAGTTACTATACTTATATTGTTTGTTACCGGATTTCTACGTGTCGGATGCCAGTGTACCTATCTGTAATTGGATTTTGTAAAAGAGCACGTAAATTTACATAAAATTGCATCGTATTAATTTGATATTCTATTTACTTGGAATTCACCGCGTTTATGAATTCTATTAACTGTGATGAGTTCAGTACAATGCACGTTGGTTAAGCTCGTTTTAAGCTGGATATTCTTTAGCGTGTGGTACAAGTTGATAGCGATTTCACCCTAAACTTATAATCTTATAACACATTAGCGGTTCCTTCTTTAATTAATGCTGGCTTAAAGTTTCTTTATACATTATGTACATTTTAATCTACTTATCGGCCAGTTGTCGCTAAAAACCAGCCAGTGCATCGCAGTTGCATCTAATAAGAACCTTAGCATATGCTGAGCGTTGGTAGTTTTGCACGGGTGTGACGTATATTTCATCATACCTTTTTTGGTTTTTTTTCCAATAACCCCTATTGATATGGAAAATGTTCGTAAAGTGAAGTGATCATGCGTTGTTGACTGGTTTCTTTACCCTGCAGTAGGAGGAACCTGCAGTTCAAGTAATTGTATTTTTGAGTCAAGCTTACGTTTTATAAAACATTTAAGTCATAGTGGGAGGCGGTAATAAACGTTGAAACACATAGAGTGTGATGTATCTGCGCTTATGTTTTTGTACCACTGTAAACTAGAATGGGATCCTCTTCGCAAGAGATACGTGTCGCAAACAAGCACGTGTCGAGGATTAAGTTGTTGTGCATAATAACCACCCACTTTATACACCCCCTATTTTGATTACAAGGCTTAGTTAAAATAGTAATTCCCATCATAACGCGCTTAAGTATTTTGGGCAAAACGGTTAAGTTGATCAAGAATGGGTTTCCTACCTTCATATTAAGTTATTAGTTGGCATGAAACAATATTATGTGAGATTTTTAGTTATTATTTTCAGAGTTGATTTATATTTGTTTTATTAAGAGAGAAACTCAATTATATGAAACCTACATACGGGGAACACGTGACATATTTTTTCAGAAGGTTTTCGAGATTTTTTTAATTGTTACTGTTCTTTAATTCGTTTCCATTTAAATAAAAATAAATCTTTGTATGTTTTTCCTCTATGCTTTTTTAAACCATTGATCAGATTGTGATAAAACTTTGGTATGATTTTCTATCGACGCCCGAAAAGTGAGGGTTTCAGTCCCAAAACACACTTTACTTAACGTGGCAATGCAACGCAGCTAGTGTGAAATAAAAATAATAATAAACAAGCTAGGGTCTCCGATACAAGTTCGACGTTAATTTCTTTCTAGTAAAGGTTCAATACAGTACACAATTTATTTTTATATGCACGCAGCATAAATATAGAATAATTACTTCAATATTGTGGATGTGTCCTTTAAAACACAGGGATACCTACTTAATCCAATGTCAATCAACGTGATGAATGTTATAACGTTGTTGGTTCGAACTAATGACGCGTTTCTGTCCAGTACCCCTAATCACTGGGATATTGCGGGTTCGTGATTCTTGGAAAATAGTTAATCGTCATCTTGTGAGGTCGTCATATTATATTTGAATGGGAAATTTATACGTTTGAAATTGTTTGCAAGAAGAAATCGCAGTAAATATACATAGTTTGGAAACGATTGAAGTCGAAAAATTAAAATTAAAATCTAATAAACTATATTAGATTTTAATTTTAATTTTTTTACTTGTAGTTTAGTAGTTTGCAACAGTTTTATCTTTCATGCTAAGTCTAATGTGTACTCGTCTTTGTATTCGAATAAAAATAATTGACAATCAATGTCCAAGCCAAAATTATGGATCCAGAAATCCGTATATCCTATCAATTTTATTCATAAATTTTCAGGTACCCAAAAAGAACTCTCCTGTCCAATTTAAATATAAATTAATACTATTAAATCGCAAACAGAATCTGAATCTACCATCGAATATATTATTACCCAATAGAATGTTGAGCAAAGGCCTGTCCCGATCAGAGGGACTGGTCGGGCCCCCGGTCGATTATTTGCCGATACAGACGACAATCAACACAAATTTGCATGTGAGCCGTATTGAATTGAGACAAGCGACCGTCACGAGCCAGCCCTGATGGGTCACGACTGGAAATACTAAAGCACTGGATGCGACACATCTTTAATTATTACCGATTTAAAATTATAATTATAAATGAGGTCCCTACTTTCATATCAAAAGAATACACAGTTCAGATCGATTAATTTCTATTCAGCCCCCCTAGACAAGTGTCATTTTTACAATTATTGTATTATTTTTTTAATTGAATTGTTTATTTAATTTGATTATGATTTTTTGTAACTGTTGCATTATTCTACGCAATGTAAAAATTGTTATGAATAAATATTTTAAATATTCATTAACGCTGTTCAATTCGCTACAATGTAATATAGAAGTGACCAGTCTAAGTCATGTGACTTATCGAAAAGACATGTCATTTCCATACATTTGAGCGATTTCTACCATCATTAACGCTTGAAGAAATGACATTTGTCTACGGCTGTTTGACATAAAATAGGAATAAGAATATGTCTACCCTTTTTTTTTTTTTTTTTTTTTTTTTTTGGGCGGGGGAATCCTCATGGACACCCGCTCACTCGGGGGAGCGAACGGGTAGTGTCAGACTCTTACTGACTAAACCTGAGAATATGTCTACCCTGGTGTGGTTAAACCTTTTAATTTAGTGTGTTTATAGATATTTCTAATATTCTATTACTGATTCACGTTAGTTCAATGTGTGATTTTTAGCAACCGTTACTTAATCTTGAATTTAAAAGCTAATTGGACGAAATCTGTGTCTGTTAAAGATTAACATTGTGTCTGAGTAGGGCTTGAGATACTTCTTCACAAAACGTAAGGGATTAAGGGAGAGACTTATTCGAAAAAATTGTAAAACATATCCAGTATTTTGTATCTAGATACAAATTTGCAATTCAGTAATCTACCGCCGAAGGGAAAGATAGCTGGAGAGTTTAATTTAACCGTCTGTATCGCGGGTCAACTGTTCCATCCATTTCATTAAGGTTACGTATATTTTTATAGTATTCTATGAAATTATTATACACGGGTCTCCGTACGAAAAAAATATACACGGGGAGCAGCTGTCTGAATTCACACGTAATTTACTCGGGATTTAAAGCACTCAGGTTTTTTAGCGTCTATATTAATCATAATTTACTGAGTACTTACAGAATCTAGTTTTTATTAACTTTATTTAATAACTAGAAGTAGACAGTTGATACTATAACGACTGTACCTAGTTTTATTTTTCTGTCTTTAAAACGTGATAAAATATAGATAAATTTGCTTTATCTTTAATCATTAAAGTGTAAGTCATTTGGTAAAGAATGGATAATTAAGTACTTTTTTTAATTTATACCCCTTCCGCGTTAGCGAATAAATAAAGCTATACAAAGTCACCAAAAGGTTTCGTTAAATGTCTCATTTATAAAGATAAACTTGATAAACATTATCATTGCAAAATTTCATTATTCACAACAAACGATCACCTGTATTCTTTACACCTTTAAAAAATATATACAGCTTTTATTTTATATAGTTATAATCGTTACTTTAATAAAACCAAAATGGCGATATAAGCTGTCAAAAGAGTACAGTTACAGACTATTTGACATTAGAACAAGTATTTCTGAATTCCTGCGAGTTATATCGGGCATGTTGTTTTTGTCATTTATTTGCTTACCTTTAAATTGTTTGCTAAAGCGAAAGGGATACAAAAAAATATATTTCTTCAGAAAATAATATTTAAAAATAAAATGACTGCTGCATTATGTTACAGAACACGTCATAAATGTTACGTTCAGTCCCGAGTCACATTTAGTTTTCAACGTACTTAACGTAAACTAAATGCGATTCGGGACGTGTACATATATAACATACATTATTGACCTAAATTATGACTGTACATTTTTCAAATAAGTAAAAGAAAATGAGCATTATGAGCGAAGTACTTATCCCATGAAAAATGGTAGTCTTTTGTGTGGCCGGTGCAAGCTTCGTAAATTTACAAAATACAAAAAAAACTAGCGCTGAATGAAAGCACACTTTGGAGAAGAAAATGTTAAAGTATATTTAATATAATAATAAAGTTAGTCGCAATTCCAAATATGCGCAATTTATATAAACTATGCACCTATGTCTCAACATTAAACTGAATCTGCCTTTCAAGACAAGTGATATATACAAGGTTTAAAGCCGATCAAATCGCGTGAATGTATGGAAATGACAAGTCTAAGTCAAGTGGCTTATCGAAAAGAAATGTCATTTCTGTACATTTAATGTCATTAAGGCGATTTATATCATCGTTGTACAAAATGTCGTTTGTCCACGGGGGCTGGACTTTTGGGCAACAAAAATATATACAAAAATGTATACATCATTGAGTGATGACTGATAATATATGTTGCTTTGTTTTTTTTTCATATCTTATTATAACACAATATTCATAACTCTATCGGTGATATCGGTGATATTCTTAAAAATTGGTATACTTTAATTCTTGTAATCTTCAGCTAAGAACTAGGTTTACTATGTGATAAAAGCTTCTTATAATATCCATCAAAATATTATTTATAATTTGTACCAAAAGCAACATAAAATCGAATTAAATGCCTACGTTGTTTAGGCATCTAGCTTTAGTACCGAAGCCGTAATTTTCAAAATGGTCCCATAACAATTCAAAATTTAGTACAAAGTCAAATTTTGATGGGAGTTTTCCAAAAACTTCGCTCGTCTCTCTTAAAGAGGGAGCATGGCAATAAAAAAGTTTTAATTACAGAGGCCATATTTCACTGTATTATCAAAACGGCGCAAATGAATCCGCGGGTTTTGCTAGTCCATCATCATTATGGAAACGAGTGGAGCAACCTTTACTGCCTTACTAACAGGGTTTACAGATGAGTGAAATTATGTTTGTATTTAAATGAGCATTAGTGACTTGGTAGATATAATTACACTGAAATGAAATGAAATAGTTAATTATGCAGTTAAGATGTACTGCTAATGCTGGGTTCGACATTTCCTAACTGACTGCCACGAGAAGACATGTCGAAACAAACTCAGGGTTCACGGTCTGTTTTAGAGTCCAGACAATATTCACAAGTAATATTGTGTTAACAAAAGCAGGGTGGTCTTAAGCAAGCCTGTGCCAGTAGGCGGCAAGCATGCCCCGAATAGCTCATGCAGCTCAACCTATTTAATTTTGAGGTAGCTGCACAACAATTTTGCCATAAAAATATGTGGGAATAAATACCACCATAATAATTATATTGACCTACTAGCTGTTCCCCGCGACTTAGTCCGCGTGTTTTAGTTTCAACGGTTTTTCATTTTTGCAACATTTTTCTTTTATACTCCGCTCCTTTTGGTTGCAGCGTAATGTTGTATAGCTTATAGCCTTCCTTAATAAATGGGCTATCTAACACTGAAAGAATTTTTCAAATCGGACCAGTAGTTCCTGAGATTAGCGCGTTCAAACAAACAAATAAACAAACAAACAAACTCTTCAGCTTTATAATATTAGTATAGATTAATTGCTTTTTTTTACTTTTTATAACGACTCTCGTACTAAGGAATTTAATCCTTATGTCGCAGGGGTTTTACAAACATTCAATTTACATGCACAGTTAATAATACCCACACTTGGAACAAGTATTTGTGGATCACACAAATTTTTCTCCCTTCCGGGGATCTAACCCGCAGCACGTCGCGCACAGTGGTAATTGGCGTGGTGACCTATACCACTTCGCTATGCGTGCTGCGTCGTTTTTTCTGAAATGTAGTGTACCTGATATCAATTGCAAATGATTAAGTTAATCACCTTAAGCTTTGTAGTTATCAACATGTAAATTAGGTCGATAAGTACATTGTCTGACTACGACCTTGTCTTATAAGTACTTAGCATAACAATATATACCTATTGTTATATATATTGTTATGTCTCCAGGTATAACAGTTACTATCTCTTCTCCTTATAATATTTTCTTACTGAATAACGTAAATACAGATTAGAAGGTTATGTTTTTACAAAGTAGATATTCTTAGGGCTTTGCTACGTGACAGAAATTGATAGTTATTTATAGGATTGATACGACCGATGTTTTTTTCTTTATAACACATAATTATGTTAGGTAAAAGTCATTTCAAAAAATAGGAGCAGTATTTTAGCATACAAACAGGTTTTTAACCCTGTATAATATAAAAAATCTTTATACTTATTTTTCTATGTTCCAAACAGATTTTTTTGAATTATCATTTCCAGTAAATTACAAAATAAGCCTTCGGTCTTTAAACAAAATTATTTCCCAGGTAAAAATTATATTCCATAGGTTTCAATTAAAAAGTCGTAAAGAATCAATATCTTCCCAACCAATAAAATAGAAAGCAACAACGTTTTCACTAACATTTATTTAGTTGGTTTTAATCGCAGAGTTCTGTCGAACGCCAGATTTGCTTCGAAACTAAACTGAAATCATATTAGAGTTGAGCGCAGTTTGCTTTGGCTTGTGTCCAGACGGTGTTAGTCACGGACAAGCGGGCTGAGGCTTCGTTTATAATAGAAGTTATGTGGCCAATCCCAGTGACGTTATTTGTTTTAGACTACAGATTCTTAAACAATATGTTGTAATACAACCAATAATTATTTAAGAGAAAAGGATAGTTCGTGGTACTGACTGCCAATGATCGCAAAGCACTAAGCAAAACAATATAATTAATTATTTATTTTTCCGGTCACAAAACTATGTCCGAAGTTTTTATCTGTCGAAGATGTCAAAGGTTTTATGACAGGTCCCAGGATGGGAACAAATCTTTGCTTTGCAGTTAATTAGTCACAATCTAGTATTATTGTACGAAGAACATATTATTTTTCTGTACGTACTTAGCTTGTGTGAACGTAAAATTTTGTTCCATGCGAGACTGTTAACTACATCAGATTTAAAGTTATCATGTTTGTGTTATTCATTTGTTTTGCAGAGCCATCGCGCGTTATTTGCTAACATTTACGGAGCGGGTTTTGCAAACTTTTTAGAATTATAAATATTTTTGTTAAATTCTGTTTGAACCGTTTAAATGTTTTTATTTTGTGTCAGGTACATTGTTTGTCTGTTACGTAAATGTTAAGTACCGTATACAAATGTTTGTGATCACGGATAACATATTTCTACGAATATTACCTTATGTAGCCAAACATAAAATAAATGATAGTCATTATTGTTAATATTATTTTTACGTAGATACTTTTTCTAGGAAATGATAATAGCCCTCGTATCTTTGGGATCTTCTGCACTGGAAAACACCGGGTCTGTCATAAATACGCTATTTAATGATCAGATAATTAAAAATAATTATTTAATAACCACAATCAGTTGGACTAAAAATATTAATAGTGAGGATACTTCATATTGCCGATAATGAGTTATGTCATCGTTATTTTCCATAACTATTCAGTACCTATTTGTTACGTGACGATCTAACGATCATCACTAATGCTATCAGTTTTGATGGTCGAATACAATGTATTATACATTAATCTCGACATATCCAGGGTTCTGCACAAAAGTCAGTTACCATAATCGATATTAAAGGGATATTGCCAGGTTTACCTCGTTTGGGAGAGGATTATGTACAGGACGTGTTTGCTGAGTATTTCTAATTATTGACCAATAAAAAACAAAGAGTTGTCTAGGTGTACAAAATATACTGATTTAGACCTTTCTTTTACTGTTTGAGTATTTTGAATTGATTTTTACATAACATTACTAATATCAATTACCTAAGACTCATCGGCTAGCTTTTATTTTACAGTTACTTTCAAAAATCTCTAACACTCTAGGTATGATGACTTAGGAATTACCTACAGTCGTATATATATAATATTTAAATGCCATGAAAACAAAATAACATAAATAAAATAAAAGTTAAAATAATAATATTTTAAAGTCCCGAGCTTTTGTGGATACTTTTAATAGTCTGTGACTAGTTGACTTTATTGGTCGCTATCCGCTATTTACAATAATAAATAAATATGAAAAGTGGCCGATATAAAATACGTCATTAAATCGAAATGTTTGAATATCGATATAAAACGACGCATTGAAACTAGAAACAATGCCGGGGTATAAAATATAACATTCTAATGTTATGGCACTTATGGCTTCTCCTTTCTATGGTAATAAGGGGATCGTAAATTTTTTACGATCGCCTTCAATAAACTTTCATAGTGAAATTATGCTGCGGTTAAAGTATGCATCCGTTTTAGTGGCGACAAAAATTAAAGGATGAAGATTGATGTGAGTGAACTCTGTGACGTGTGTGTGAACTCGGACTTCGCTTTGTTAAAGATAACTTTGTTGATCTGTAATTATATTTACTTTTGTTTGAAAATGTGATTTAGTTAGTCTTTTTAAACTAAGTGCATTTTGTGTCAGTAAACCTAATTTAATAAAGCACAAAATCACAAGTAAATTTGTCTGTATTTATTTATTTAAGTAGAAACATATTTTATTCATATCAAAAACATCATTAACGATAAAAAATACACTCAAATGACTCTCAAATACCTTTTCTTATCACATTTTTCTACTAAGTCGGTCATATGACAATGTATGGTGTTTACGGGTCACAAAGCAAAGTAAAAGGGTGCAACTAGCTCAAGGACGTCTCTATGGAGATAAGGGGGTTTAGTTTCGTGGCACAAAAACGCCCCGGACGTGCACTTGTCCGGTACGAGTGGGGACCGCGAGGTTTTTGTGCGAGGAACCATGAGTAGGACCTATATGGTTATGGTATTGTATTATATTCTTTTAGGTAATAAAGAAAATGTAAAATTGGGAGAGTTTAAGCACCGGCACTGTTTTGATTCTGGAAGTTTTCAAAATCTAGCTGTTGATTTACATTTCATGTTATTTAAGGCTAAGTAAAATGGACTCCATAGATAAAATTAGTTACATTAGGCATTAGGCCTGTTTTTTTTAAAGATTCTAAGGAATTGATCTTGGTGTCGCTTGGTTTCACAAACATTTAAATCACATGAAAAGAACACCCAGATTTAGAACAAGCATTTATGGATCACACAAATGTTTTTCCCATATGGGGATCGAACCCTAAGCATGGTATACCACTCGGCTAGGTATACGTGCAGTCAAATTGTAACTTTTAAATAATAATTTCATTTTATAATAATAATATTCTGTAACTTTTATTATTTTAACATAAGTTAACTTAATAATAGTATTTTATGACTAAGTATATTCTAAATGTTATCATAAATATAAATTCGGTAATATTTTTTTATGGGTGTATTGAGTAATGTTAATAATAGATTTCTATGTGAACAATATTATGTAGGTGCCTATGTCTAGTTATTGTAAGCTTCATAGTGCAAATCCGAGAACTATCTTATGGCTCGTAAGGATCCCGAGATGCTGTCAACATAAGACGTAAACGGACGTCAGCAGACTTCCATATTATATTAAGGCTACATATTCACAACGTAAGATCTTGTTTGTGTCTAAACGTAGACTAGATTCCTTGAAATCCATTACTGAAAATTTGGTCGAGTGGCGTACACACCGGTTTTCAAGGTGTCGCCAGCTCTGAGGTCCCGGGTTCGATCCTCGGCCAGGTCAATGTAGAAAACCACTTTTCTACATTGTCCCGGGTCTGGGTGTTTGTGGTACCTTCGTTGTCTCTGAATTCCATAACACAAGTGCTTTAGCTACTTACTTTGGGTTCAAAACAATGTATGTGATGTTGTCCACATTTATTTATTTATTTATTAATGGTGCTGAGAATCAAATGGATCAAAATTATTGGAAATTTACTTATGTCGGTAAAGAAGATTGCAACGTCGGGCAAAGAGTACATAGTAGAGTACCTACTTGTAATATAAAAGAAGGGAACTGTATGGTCCTTGTCCCTTTTATCAAATGGTATCTGACGCCTGTAAATGGCCACATTACTTAGCCGTAAGAGCAACAACACATTTATTAGTACTAACCTACATACTGACGGTACATTTATAAATAGTAAAAAACATTATGTAAGCCGTCGCACCAATGACAATTTTATTTTAATTTAGACAGTAGGTGTTCCGATTGCAAATGTATGCAGATTATTTGCGTGGGACTCGGTCGACAGCAATCAAATTAAGCGACAGCAAAAAGACCAGTAAATGGCGTGTTAAAAACGTTATTTGCTGGTCTATTTTATACGTTTTGTAGCGTGTGTGCTTGTTTTTATTTATAGTTTAACAGTGTTTGGGTTTCATCTCTTTTGTAACGCTTAAAAGATTAAAATTTGTTTCATTTTTATACCTTTTCTTAGGTATAGACGGTACCGCAGATAGATAGAATTCACATGTTTGTAGTGTAGCTTAGCATTTAACTGTGCGGATAGACTACCAAATGTGTGATGAAATACATCTTCGTTGCCCTGAAGCACGTTCGGAGGGGTTGTTGAACTTGTCCTGTAGACTGTAACAAACATTTTCTAAAAGAAATACTTACCTTTAGCACCCGTTTTTCCATTTTTCTTCTTGCTATAAGCTGATAGATAAGAGTCATCTGGAGATGGACTAAAATCTAAAGCAAAATAACTAAACGTTGACAAACAATTTTTGTCACAAAATCGAAACGCTGAAGCAGCTAAACAATAAAATTGTTGTTCGTGCAATAATTTAAATTGGATTATTTTACTTCCACAGCATATTTCGCGAACAACCTAATTCCGGTTATCCCCGACGACACTCAAAACAAACGAAAGTCTGATAAATGTTGCTATTAATCTTCCGGCAGACTCAACGTTCACCCTTGCGAGAAAAGGACGGAAACAATTATAATAAAAATCTAGATTTGGGTTAAGTGTACTTAGGCGGACAGTTTATGCCACTTTATGCCACGGTTTTATGCAGGAACGACAGAAATTTATTTATTTATAAATCCCTTTTATTGGATTCGCCGGACCAAGGCTCTCTGCGCATTTTTTCATGGAAAACCAGCACTAAAATGCGAAACTAACGGGCCATGTTTACTGTGAAGAATGAAAATTGGATCCGTTTTGAATGGCTAAAGCATAAACTAAAAAGGTTTGGACGTTTATATTTCGTTTACTCTGGAAATACATATATAACGTAAAATACGGCCGATATACAGAATAATGCCAAAGGTTAACTCAATTGTATATTACATTTCATATTTTTGCTTGCAGACGTAGGCACACCTATTTATGTAACGTAAACAAATATTAAAATGATTTTGTAACCTTATTGCCAGTTAATTTATTTATTAGTCTGATATTTAAATTTAAGATCAAAAATTCACTGTCTCATTTGTGGGTATCAATTTATTGTGGCCTTTAATAATCACGTTCCAGCTTGTTGTCACCTTGGAGATCGATCGTCTTGGACTCGAAATATGATCGTTCTATTTTAAACGTTCCAAAACTAAAAGAATAATTAAATACCAGGATATAAAATATTAAAATTTTTATTACAGTAAAAATAAGCTATTCACTGGGAATTGTGGCCTTCATTATTGTCATAAACTTTAAGACGCAGCCTATTTTAAGCCAGGCGGAACGCATGTGGCCATTTCGTTAAATTATTTTTAAATAACGCTCAGGAGTACGGTAATTGGGGTTATTAAGTAATGCAACACCACCAATTATGTTGGTTATAAAACTGAGTTGTAAGGAATGAAAAAGGTTTAAGTTTAAATAAGGTGAATGGGGTCAACGAAGAGTCCTGCCGTCGTTCACGTACAATGGTAACAATACAGTGAAATATAACTAGGACAAATTGCATGGGAACACTTTGAATGGCAACAAGTGGACTGAAACTCTCTGAAATATGATTATCATATTCCGGTCCCGTATTTCCCTCACCTGTTTCGTGATGTTTTTGTTTTTTTGTTCTCCAGCGTAACGAGCATCCTGTTTCGTGGTTAATTTGGATGCGTGTTTTGTTTCTAGAAATTTGCCTTTGGATTTTTGTCACTTTTATTTTTTACGCGTGTGTAATTTTAGCGGTGGGATTTGTTATTTTTGTAGATCCCGAATCCGAGTTATAAAGTACGGAATGTATTTTTTTACTAGAATTATGGTATGTACGGACGCCTAACATAACAACTGGTGAGAACCGCTTTACTTGCGGAATGGAATCCTACTGAATAATGGACGAAGCACTACCTGACCCATATTAGACTAACATGCTGCTATAATCGGTATAAACACCCATTAAAATGAGGAAAAAATACACTGAAAGCCTTGCCTAGCAACATTAGTAATTAAATCTTGCAGGCAAAAAATATAGATGAAGACGTTCAGCTGAACTAAAATTGTCTGACCTTTATTCAATTAACAAAAGTACATAAAGCAAATAGATTAGTAAACTTTTTATCAGTACCAGTCTTATTACTTTCAATTTTCACAATCGATAAGGGCTGGGTCTTTTTTAACGAAAGCTCCAAAAGCGGCTTGCAAATTAAATTACAGAAATAAGAATACAGTAAAGTTAAACAAACTTCGCGAGCTAAGCCGAGCCTTTGAACAAAACGAGAGGGAATGGCAGCTTCAAACGTTTTATCGTGAAAACACCTAAATTAGAATTAGATCCCCACCTACAAACGAGTTCACTAATTAATTTTGTGATAATAGGTTTACCGTTTTTGCGTGTTTTTTGTTGTGGAAATTAGTTTTTTTAAGTAGAATTAAAACCTTGGAAAGAATCTTATTTTGGAAGACTATTTTGGAGTATCTATGAGAAATGTTATTTTAAAATGATATTGAACCAAAAAAAGCCTCTTTTGTGAATTATTCATAATGTTACTATTTAAATAAAATATTAAGCAAGCTGGAGGTTAATTACTTCTGTTATTTCTATATGAGAACAGATTAAATAACAATATATATACTAGCAGCCCGCCCCGGCTTTGCACGGGTTTTTAACAAAAATTTTAAAATTGAAAGTAAGGTACATAGCCTATGGGGATCACCCAGGGATAGTGTAGCTTCCCAACATGAAAGAATTTTCTAAATCGATTCAGTAGTTTCAGAGCCTATTCAATGCAAACCAAACAAACAAACAATCAAATCTTTCCTCTTTATAATATTGCTATAAGTATAGATATTTATGTGTTGGAACATTTAGAACAGTTCACGCGATATGTGGTCAGTTCGGTGCCGTTCTGAAGTTCAGTTCTTTAGGTGGCATTAAGATAATATTTCTATTACTCGCCTTCTAGACTATTCAAAGGAATAAACTTAGTACTGCACAAATTTGTACCTTAACTGTGGATGTAGAATAATACCTAATTCTACATTCCAGACTGAATGTTAGGGTACAGATATGTCTAGTGTTTGGAGTTTTGATCCTATTTTCATAACACTATCCTAGATATATGGTAGTCTACTAGTAGTACTAGTTAAGACGTCCAAATGGAAATTTTTAATTATTATAATATTTTTTTTTATTTAGGATTCTTAAATTATTTACAATAAATATCATATTACTTTAACTATATTCTATGCTTGATGCATAGGTATCTATTTAATAGGTTACTTCAAACTATAACATAATTTAAAATTTCCATTTTGATGTATTTTTATCACGTAAGACGTCTTGCAGCCGATCTAAGTGATTCGCGCCACTTGCGTCATCAGAATTCGTCCCTCAAACACAATCTCCCTCTGATAAGGTCAGAATATCAGTCGTTCGCTCTAAATGCAAATATTACCGCACCCGGGAGAGGTGTTATAGCCTCGGTTTTGAGGTAAAAAAGGACGAAAACAGCGCTAAATGGCAAGAAAGCGCTTTTTATGCTGACGGAATTGGGTAGTTAAAGATAAAGAATGGATAGACCGGCTCCTTAGATAGTTGTTTTAGTACACTATAGGTAGGTAGGTGCGTTACATTTTGTTTTATTTATGTAATGGGACGATTTTTTGAATGCTGCCTTTTGGTAAGGCGCGTTAGATTTGATGGTGTACCTAAGGGTTGCTTGGGAACATTTTGTTATAGAGAGTAAGAAAACGGAGAAGGAACTAAATCAAGTATCTTTTGTGTAAGTGACTATACCTAGTGACTAAATATATATTTCAGTCTCAACTTGTAACTCTTTATATGACTTTCTGTCTTCGCAGTTTGTCAGTATAAGAAAGGAAATTACAGTACTTAATTTATAAATAACACTTCATAATTCTGCAAAGTAATTTATAATTCCGTCCTATGAATTGTCAAAGGAGTTTCAAGACTGCAGAATGTTTAAGATATAAACAGGTAAACATTCTTTATGCCGTAGTTAAACTTCCAACATTTGTAATTAAGTTCCACCTTTATGCAGTGACGGTGTTACTCTGCAATATTCATTTATGATTAAAAAGCTGAAGGAAGTCGAACGTTTCTGCGGTAGGAAACGAACCTCCTGGGAAATGAAACTACGAAGCGCAGTTCATTCTCAGTTATGCAGTGAATTGATTTGTACATTTATATCTATATACAAGTTAAAGAAGTAGGTATTGAAAATTTATAATTTATGAGACGTCTGTGTTGACAAAATGCGGGCTTGTAGCAGTTACCTATTGCATTTCTTTTCGTGAAAACATTTTTTTTTATATATTATTGTATATTTTGCTAATCAAAATATTGCAATATTTGACTTTAAAACGACTACTTAGTTCTTTGATTTTATCAGAGTTGTATCCCATTACGTTAGATCTCATATACCTAGATATAAATATTAAAAATTGTAGATGCAATTAGGACAACAATTAAACTACTAGAAAATTAAATAAACTTCCAGACAAACAACTTTCCGCATCTCTTAGAGACTTCGATAAAGACGAGTAGCAAATTAAATCATCAACGGGCGTGTGCACTTGCAAACTACAATCTACAGCACACGACCACAATAAGATCTTGTTTGCAGTTTGAGAGTGAAGTTTAGCGAGTTAGTCGCCACATCTATCTTTCCTAGTAATACGTATATACTATGAACTTGGAAATTTGCAGACCGTACAGTGTTAAAGCTACGTTGTTTCGCTGTAAAAAAAGATGGCGTTGTCCGTATAACTCCAGATTTCTCCGTGAATAAAATAATAATGTTTCTAAGACTTTATGTTAGGTACGGATTCTGGAATCAGATTTACATGAATAAATAGAAACAAAACAAGCAGAATCTGTTATTTCTTTATTAATAAAAATACGTGATACGATCCCTCTAGCCAAATAACATTTCGACCATCGTTAACGCTGATCGAATCGCTAAAATGTATGAAACGAAATTAAATGTCATTTCCATAAATTTAATGTCATATAAGTGATTTCTATCATCGTAAACGCTTGTAGAAATGTAACTTGTCTACAGGGGCTGTAGGCGTCATTGTGACGAAATTACTTAGGCTAATTTCACGGCTATCTCATCAATGAAATTGGGTTATTGCTTTGTGTTTACTAAGCTAAGCTTACAAAGGATATTCTACAGTAATCCGATCAGAAGATTATTAGTAATAATAGACGCTGATAACATGATCGTAGTGACGTATTGATATAAGCTATCGAACGTCTGATCTAACTGCAATGAGCTTAAACATTACGTTACGTACCAATAGGTTCCTTTTCATAGATAAAGAGACCAACTGGTTAGCCTATCTGATGATAAAATAACACGGCTACTCATGGATAAAAGTTCAATAAAAGTACAACTTTTGACGACCTCCGTGGTCGAGTGGCACACACACCGGTTTTCAAGGTGTCGCTTGCTCTAAGGTCCCGGGTTCGATACCCGGACGTTCGTTGTCACTGATTCCATAACACAAGTGCTTTAGCTACTTACTTTGGTTCAGAGCAATGTATGCGATGTTGTACACATTTTATTTAACTACACGTTTCAGTAAGTACCTTACTGATAGTTCTGAGTATTCATTAAGTTTCATTAGAATAATACTGCAGTTCTATTTGTCAAACCAGCTCTATGGTTCCAAGATTAATCGATTGCTTTAACATGAACAGGTAGTCTTCATAAACAGTGCCTATTTTATTTTCAATTAAACATGAAATATGTTACGTCCTCGTTAAGCACGTTTATAAATTAGATCTGCCTAGTAGGAAAGCAATGATAAATACGACTAATTCCATTTATTAGATACTAATACTAAATTGAATACGCCTTTAATAGCTTCGTAGATAAAAGCTAATAAGTTTTCTAGAAGACAGCTAAGATTATTATGGTTAAGGAAATAAATTATGATTATGTTCTGTTGGATTGGTTGTACAGTTATGTACATAAACGTACCAATTAACCTGGTAATATTACTTGAAGTAATTGGCAATGTTTAAACGTGCACATGCAGTGAGTTCACGTTTTATGTTTCTGTTTTAATACTATTCATTTGTTGATAGTTTATTGCATTATTCTTCGTTCGAAATGATTACTGGCATTGGTTAAGTATTTCTTTTTGTAAAGATATTTATTATATTAAAACAATAGAATAGGAGAAATAAAATACCGCTAAATTAAAAGTAGGTTTAATTTAATTTATTTATGTATGTTAATTATGACAATACAAAAAATACTATGTATATAAATACAATACTTTATAGAGAAAGATAATGTTCTTTAACGCGTCGTTTAAAGATAGAAATGGACTGAGATTCGCGATGTTAAGCCGGAGTGCATTCCAAACTTTGGATAGTTTCATAATAATTTATGTTTAATGTTTAATTTGTTTATTTCATTAATGTTATTATACACATATTTTGTATATTTCCTAACAGATTTTCAATATACTCACTTACATATAAGTGCGACATTATGTAAGGATGAGATAGCAGTAAGTATAGGCATTACACAACATTACCGGTATAAGATTTTCCAACACATTGTCTACAAGTGTCGTGTAGGTTCGATTTCCTCAATAGATTTTTACGACATGAGCGAGATGATTGGCTTATCCTGATATTTTCTGGGTATTTTTAGTATCTACTTATTGAACTATAACGTGTTAGACTGATACTACGCCAAGAAATTGGAAAGGAATAGTTAGGTGCTCAAAATACTGTTGTTAACCTACATTATATCAGTAAAAAAAAACGCATTTGTGTTTTGTTATGGGTATCTATAATAATTAATTAATTAAATTAATTTTAGTTTTAAGTAGAACTGTAAGCAATATATTTATATTAAACTAGCAACCCTCCCCGGCTTTGCACGGGTAGACAAAACATTAATGAATTCTACACATAAACCTTCCTCTTGAATCACTTTATCCATTGGTGAAATCTAAATGATAATATTTAGTATGTATAGATAATGATATTCATTACTCTGTATGTGTCTGGATTATCTACTTCATTCAATAACTGGAGCAACTTCTAATATATAAGATAAGTGATCAAATACAATCCAATCAAATACTACTCGCAAGTATACTTACAATATTGATAAAATTGAAACGAGAAGGACACTATATCATTTTATAAAAAGAGAATATCAAGTAATGTTGAAACATAAGACAATTGATTCCAATCCCCGATACCCTTATAGAATATTCAGGTTTTACGTGAATATATTTATCAGAAATATAAGCGAACGAACGATATCTGTTGAAAATGGAAGGCAACGTCTTTCCCTTGGGAACTCATTAGATTGTCGCGCGCTAGTCGCCAGGGAACTCGACTGCCGGGTAACCGATTCACCGCTTCGATTTCAAAACGAACCCTGTAAAATACAGGGTATTGACAAATGTTGCTGCTTATTTATTAGTTTATGGAGTTATTTTGTTTTGATATATTGTATTATTTATCGGTAAGTACATAAATGTATCAGTATAGGTAGGTAGTAATCAAAATTTATAAAGGCATTTACAAAAAAACATATAATTCACATTCAAACAGATTCGGTTTAGGTTAATTTGAGAGTTTTTTTAAGATTAAAAACATAAATGAGTAACTATATGCGTTTATTTTAAAAAAAAACAATAATAATGTTCTAGGTAATATTTTAACACGAAAAATTTCAACAACATCACATAACAAGTTGCAAAAATAAACCTTAATACCCGTACCTAAAATGCTGTCAAAGATTTACCAGTGATGTACAGTCAACGGGTCCTACACCATCGTGTGTTAACTGTATTAGTACCTGACTAGTTCATTGACCTAAAGTTTTTCTCGAGAATCTATATCACTTAAAAGTTTGGCAAGCACATAATAGCAAGCAATAGGTCGCAAGACACACAGAAGTATGTCTACTGCTCTCAGCCATTGTGTTCTTGACAGATAGAACTTGGAAACTACAGGGAACAAGTTAAATATTGAAGTTGACAAACTAAAGCCCAAGTCTCTTCGACGCTGGATCCAATTTGAGGTTAGCTTTGACTCACGCCATGTATGTTTTAATAGAATTAAGAAGAACTGGTCTTATGAATAAGCGAGTGTAATGGTTTTTTATTTAGTCGGAGATTTATTGTTACATGATGTGCCTTAGGACATAATTTACAATATAACAAGCTGGTAATAAGCATATTAGAGTTATTAGTGGTGTGACACACTGACTGTTATTCTTGCAAGCTTTCGTCTCAGTTCGTTTGTGATGTATTTTATACATTTTTCGAAGATACATAGAAGAAAGATAAATAGTACATGTAAAATCATAAATAGTTAGTTGCACACAATGGCGTAGATGACTGGGTTTGAAAAGTCAAAATATAATTAGTCTGCCAGTTAGATATTAGAAGATAATAATAAGAATAAGAATAAAATTTATTGTCTTTACGATGTTTTCTTAGGACTAGATTAACAAATTACAAGTTATTAAAAGATTTACATTTTTGGTAACAGTGGTACCTAACTAAGCCAAAGCTTGATAAAAGACAAGTTTTTTTTTTCAAAATAGGAAAAATTAAGTAGATAAATCAAATTAAAATTCAGAAGTTGTGACGTCATGTGGCATATAAACCATCGTGAGTTTTTGTTTACATAAAATAAGAAAAAAATGCGTGACTAATATTTTTGAATAATCTCTCTGACGGGCATTAATAATTAGACATCTATCCCATTATGTTGGCGCGAGTCAACTTAGCGCATGTCGATACAAATATAAAAAATATGACACGAGACATAAATGTAGTATTCAACTAAGAATGAGAGCAATAATACATACATACCGTGCTATAGGCAATAGATAACATGCTTGACTAACGATTGTCAGTGAAAGATTTTATTGATATTATCGCTAAGCCTAAGTTTAACGGGTCGTTAAGTTGCACGGCATTCACACGAGACATGAGTAACATAGAAATATAACTATTTGTTCGGCACATGTGACGGTAAATTACAATTTGTGACCGGGCGTTAACTTTACTGACAGATTTATTCTCCGTATACACGTCCTACTTTGTGTCACAGCTCATAAAGATGTCGTTACATTGAATTAATATGGCCGCACGTTGAATTAATTTATACTAATAATGTCTTTTGGAAGTAAAAACGGCCGTGACCAAAAATCTCGTTGGTTGAAAGATGCGTGTGGTTAATTTATATTTTGGTACAAGTTATGAATACCTAACTAATGAAAAAAAAAGTATAATATATTTTTGGTGAAAAGTTTCATTGGTTCCATTTATCAATTACTACCGCAGTGTAACAAAAGGGCGACTTAAATAAGTAATTACAGATAATAGCCAAGCGAACACATTTGCCAGCTGTTGTCATTAATTGTTATGCAATTAACGGCACAACACCACTGCGATAAGTTTTCAAATACATACAAAGACACGTAAAAGAGAAACAAGAGACCACAATTCATTTAAAGGTACATGTGATACTACGACAAATATATAAAAAGTTCAAGGTTTAATGGAATCTTAATGTGTTTCTAATTCAACCTTAGCTACATGTAATGAAGAGAATTACAGGTTAGGTATAAGTTTCTTAGAATTAGCCAGCCACTTAAAACTCAATTACATTGTGCATTTCAAGCATAATTGTTTTTGCAACTAAGTTCAATAATAATGATTTCTAAGAAGCTTCTTTCATCTGGATTAAATTTGTCCGGGGCAATGTGAATAAGAAAATGGATCCCTGGATCCCGAGGAAATTAACTTGAGTAAGGATTTAAATTTTTCATCAAACCAACCTAATTAACTTCATAATTAAACTTGGCGATCTCGTGGAGTTTTATTCATCTATTGAGACTGCGTCATTCGCGCTTTGATCATGTTTTATATAACCTATCATTTAAATACAGTTCTAAATGAAATTAAATTATTGTTTAATTACCTAATACTTTTATATTATTGATATTACTTTTTGATAAAGTACCTATCTAATGTAGACATAGAGAATAAAATATTATTATATAGATTAATGAATGCGTGAAACTTGCGAGTAAGCAACGAATTGTCATGTCGTCAATAAACGTTTTCTTACAAAAGCGACGTATCAAATAAATAGGAAATGAGGAGGGAGAAGTCCCTTCAAAATAAGCATTGTTAAATCTTTTTGAAGGCACCAACTTTTCGCCATTAAGTACAATTTAAGTATAGAACTTAAATGAAGTGGAAAAGTTGACCGGAAAAGATCACCGTAGGGCAAGTCCATCTCATCTCAGTGTGAACGATAAAAAAAAATATACGGTTGAGTTTTTCGTACTTTTTTTTTCATGAGTTCATTTCGTTTCTTTAACATTACAAACTTGGGGTTTATTTTTTTACCGTTCCACTCATTTTTCCAAATCTAGATAACGATAGACAACACATTTTTTTTTTGTAAATCACGTGGTTGGTTAAATACATTACGGTAACAATATGTCGATGGGCAATAACAATTTAGTCGATGTAAAGGACGTATAAAGAAAGCAAACGGGAGACGAATAATCACGTAATCATTTTGCAGATGGCGCGGTAATTTGGACGCATTTAGTTAAATGGCGGTGAACACTATACAATAGAACCCCATGAAAAGCATAAGTCTACCTTTTGCGTTATTCACGCTAGACGTGTCTTTTGTGTATATCATCATAGCTTCTGTGTTCTTTATAAGTTAATGTTAACAGAATGATATCGTAAGAAAATTTCAAATATGATGTCCATTTATATTCAAATAGTAGCTGACCCAGCAAACGTTGCAATACCATACAAAAAAAAACTGGGGTTTAAAAAATTGTTTACGAACTATTCTCAAACCTACTGAATATACACGAAAAATTTCAAAGCCGTTTAGTTATATACGTTTGGTTATAAACACTGTGGTACGAGAATTTTATGTACTTATATAGGTACATATTGATAACAGTTTGTGTATTGCAATGTAAAAGATCAGACAGCAAAGCACTTGATGTCATAGTTCTAATGGAAACGTCATAAAAACTCAATTCCCACTAGAGTCTCATTAAACTAAAAGTGTAATAGTTCATTCTGTGTCCCATTACAGTTCAAAAATAGTACAAATAGAGTGATAGCGTGCCTACCGACACATCCAATTAAACAACGCTTACGTAAATACATATTCGATGTAATAGTTATGTCAAAGGTCGTTAAACCCGTCTGCTAATTGTTAGTTCAAAGTAGGTCATCTAAAAGCCTGCACCACGATACTTGGTTAATACACAAACTTTGTTGACAAGGGTCCAACGTGCAGGGCACCGAAAACCGCTTCATTAGCATATGAGTTTAAGTTTGAGATTGTACTTATATTAGTGTAGCTTATACGAAACACTCTTCCTTGTGTTAGCTTGTGTTAATTACGGCTCGGCTAATACGTGAAAACAACAATGTTAATTGGAAACTCAAACTTTTTGATTTAACGTTTTTGGGACTGAAATTAAGAGCAGTTATTATATTTATTGGTAAACAAATAATATAATTTTAATGCGATTCAAATACGTAATTCTATAAATTTATATTAAAAGTAAATTGTATTATTTATTAATGTGTTTTCTTAAGGGATGAGTAAGGTTTTTTTTATTGAGAGTTCATTTATCATACTAAATATAGATATATGGGTTATTCACTAACTCGGCACGAGAGACTAGCACACTCGTGTGTCTAGTTGGTGAAACTCAAAATTTTAGTAGGTATAACTTATTATTTCGACATCCTTCCACGCCAAGATTTTAACGCGTGTCTACTTAGTGAAACTAAAATTAAATAACTTATAATGTTTTATCAACTCCAGTTTTTTTTTTGTATCTAGACTAAAAACAAAACAAAATTATTCCAAAGCATTACACTGCGAATGTGTTTTCCTATTTCACTGAGTATGTACAAATTGGAATCAAACTTTACGAACAATTTATAGCAGACTGACACTCCCCCTCGCGATACTCGTACGCTAAAACTATTCCAGCGATTCTGGCTATACCTTTGTTTGAAAAATTTAGAACCAAATCGAATAATATAAAAAAATAAAAAACGAAGTTCTAAAAATTTTTCAAAAAGAGACATCATGTCATTTTTTAAAAAATTATGCAAGGTTAATTATGCATATCACACGTGTAAGCATGCAACACTGGATAGCAACCCACGGCAAGCAATGTTCTTAACTATAACAGTTGTATGATCAGATCGTAAATTTGTTTAAAAGATTTAGTACGGAACCCAAGAAAAAAGTTTCTAAGTACAATTTATTTGGGTTGGTATTTGTATTTTTTACTATAGCCATTTCCTTTTACTCAGTTCTCAGAATATAAAAACGTTTGAGGTTTTATTCTGATTGATTAACGGATTACAATAATAAAAGACTTGAGACGTACTGGGTTAATAGCTTTTGTTTGTCATGTATATAAAACATTGTTCACTACTGTAATAAACCGAACAAGCTTATTCGGTCAGCTTAAACTTTCGACCAAAATTATTACACTTTGAAATTGCCATAAATATTTTCCTAATCATGAGCAAAAACTTGGACATTACACATCGCGTACGCCAGCGAAACTGTTCCCTAACTACAATAAACTGTTCGACTTTTATGATCTAAAATGTTCCCCAATTTAAAGTTCTATCGTGAGCCGATGTGACATTTAAAATCCTAAATCCTTGTAAGTAGCCACTTCAATTTGTAACTGACTGGCAGACAAAGTTGTGCGGGCAGGGGCAAGTCTCCTCCCTCTAGTTTCATACAAATTGATATTTACGGTAATAGCATGAGTTTTTCAACGAGAAGGCAAAGTTAGAGGATAACAGGCTCAGTTGGACACGCTCCGGAATCCAAATGGGCAAAAACGTTGAGCTGAAGAAGTGAAAAACGGATCTACAATTTTCCACGAGCGGAATTATTCAAGATCAATTTAATGTTTTACGAGTTAGCTTTTCACAGTGGGATTTTGTAAAGAATAAAAGCGGACCGGCTTCAGTGTGGATATTACATTAACAATGCCACAACATTCTGCCGGAAGTGAGGTTTGGAGTGGTCACCTACTTAACATTTATTACGGATCGTAGCTTTTAATGATTGCGTAACGTGAAATGAATAAACATAAAATTCACCTTTGTTGTTCTCATTGCGATTGTGTTCATTACCTGAATGACTTTTGTGCTATGAACGAATGTTTATGTAAGAATTTCTCAAAAGGGTCTTGAGAGTCAGTTAAAGGTACAAGTATACATTTATCTTGTAAGTAAACCTTCCAGTGAATAATATAACTCTTTTGTTACATCATAGTTGTCATAACCCTACAAAGGAAATAATAAACTCGATGACATAACAACATCTATAATTCACACACACAAACACAACCGGTTCATCTTGCACAAACACCGCTACAATAAACACCCTCGTATTCATTTCTTATTCAGCCACAATTGGTACCCATCTTGATATTAATAACAGCCGCAGAATACGTAACTATTAGATCCAGGTGCATGAGTCTGAATAGAGGTTCGTAAATAAGCGGGCGTCCCGTCCATGGTATAGCGGGTATAGTCGGCCCAATAAATTATGCGGCGGACCACAGTACCGGGTTCCGGACGCCTGTCGAATCCAACGGGAACCAATTAGTCGCACTCGAGAATATTTATTTGCGGTTTTCTCAAACAAGTGAGCTTCGGACACTTTAACCTCGCACACACTTCGTGACTTGACTTCTTTATGTGATAGACGTAGTGGCCGTTCGGCTAAGTGATAACGATTAATGCTCTTCTTAGAGGTGTTCTCTTTATTTGGCGCCGCACTTATCTCTATCTTAGTAGACTCGCTCGTGTATCAAGAAGTGTTGATTCTAATAAAGTTCTTTACGGATTAATTTTATAGATGTTTTGTTTTATTGAACGCATAAACAAGTAATCTACAATTTTCTCACGAATAATTAAAAAAAAAAAAACCTGTACGGCAATTGATGCCGCTGTACAGTGTACGTGTTTTGAGTTAAATTTATGGTCGGAAGAAAATGTAGAGTCAGTAGAATTTTCTGCTCCTAGACTCTCTCTAGCCTAGCATATTAATATAAAGTAGGTACGCCTAAACCAGCTTGCGGTTCAACGTCATTCAAAGTCTAGACATTTCTCCTAAAATATAAATTACGTGAGACTTACGTCAGGGCAACGTCTGAACTGGTGTGACGAAAGGACTGCACCAATTAAGTTGGTCAAAAATTCAAGTAATTTCTTAAATGAAATGCTTTGAAACAGTATTAACGAAACTAAATAAACCTTTCTCTAAGTTGAACCAATGTTTGCACCCAGGGCAAAGAATCCTTATTAAGAAAAAACTTCAGACCATATCGTAAAGATTTCTATAGTATTCATTTTCATTAAAATCAGACTATAAATAATATGTGCTAAAGGTAGACAACTCCAAAAAGATATTCACCTAGAACTGTCGTTTACGATTATGTGCTACGTGTACTAGTATATGTATAATAAAAATATAACTTCGATATCGTAGATAATTCTAGAACATTATCATGCGTGTCACGTGACAGCTAAACAATCCACAAGAAAAAGGTAGAAATAAATCGACATAGTTAACTGTGTGTAACCATATCATCCATATTTCAATACCCCAATAAATAAACGGGCAACATAATTCGATAAACGCGATCGTTTCAGCTATCTATCTAGTTTAGCAGTGGGCCGACTCTTAATATGATCCGTTGTCGGCAAGTACTGGCGTGTCACGCACGGCAAACACGCAACTGAATATCGTTGATCCCCACATAATACCATGATTGATCGATGTTAGCACTTACTACATTAGCCGTTGTATATTAAAAATGTAGTAAAAAATGTCGCCAACTGTATTTAAGGTGCGAGGAAAGCCTGGCCTTGCGAATTGCTAATTTTCTGGATAACAAATGGCTTCTGAATTTGAAAATAACTGGCTGACTTTACCTTTTGTAGTAATTTGACAATTTGTTTGTATTTGACGATGTAAATGAAGTGATGATTTATGTGAGAAAATGTTTATGTAAAAAAAATGTGTAATATTTAAGGCACATAATTATATTCTTTGTAATTTTAATTTCTCATAACAGCGTCATGTAAATGTAACGAATACTGTTTAGATTATTGAACGTTCACTACCTACAGGACGCCATTTCTAGTTTGTTCAGAAAACACACCAAAAATTATGTTACTGACGGAGGCTTACATTTAAGGCTCTTGTGATATGCTTGGAATACGGAATCCTTAAAAGTATGTCTAGGCATTTATCGGGCTCAGCCAAAATCCCTGAAATGCTCCTACGTATTTTTACATACTTTAATAATAAGATCAAAACTTTGCCCTCCAAAGAAACTCGGGGGAATAATTTTAAGGTAATAAATCAATCTAAGACGTACTTTTTTATGAAGTGCAATATAGACATCTATTTAACTCCCACGCTCTTAACATTAAATTGGAGAGATGTATTTAAATTCAGCTCACAACATAGGAACGTGTTTAATGTTTGAGGTGCTCTTAGAATATTACCTAGGAGTACCGCAATGACATGAAACACATAAAACTTGAACGCAGACCTCAACTAATTAATTTGGGAAGAAATAACAAGCAGACGTTTACAATATGGCACCTACCTACCTGGAGGCACGGTTGTGCCCCCGCCAAGACGAGTAGGTATACTTATATACAGTTTTGGTATTCTTGAAAACGAGGTAAAGAAACAGAGACTAATATCATGTGTTCAAAATAATTGTACAATACGAATCAGAAGAATTTTATAAAAAAATAAATCTTTTGAGCTAGGTTTTGACTTAGGTAAACTTTTTAATCTGACTTTCAAAAAGGAAGAGATTCTATGTTCGACTGTATGTGTATATTTTTTAATAGGTAATTTATTGTGCTTTAATCGTTTTTGAACGGTTTTTATATAACTTTGGCGAGATTTTAGAGCTTCAGATTTCTTTCTCTAACAGTAGCATGAGACATTATAAGATACTTCACTAAAGCCATTTGAGTACCTACCTAAATACATCGGTACATCCTGATTAGTAATCTTGTTACGTCGCCAACTTGTGAACTACGCAACGTGACAAATACAATTGAAGAAACTCTTAAAAAGAAGCACTCTGACAAACATTGAAAGTTTCTTTCAATTGCGTTCGTAATCTCACAATTCTTGATTACGTATTAACCTCATTTGTTTAGCAAAAGTAGGTACGTAGAACAGTAAACAGCTATTTTCTTACCCCGCTATTTTGTTTTAACCCAATTTAACTTTACCTATTGAAGGCTCATTTTGCGTTAACGAAGTTATCGCGTAGGGTGGAATCACGTTCGTTGTTTTGTAGGTACCGATGCTATAACATAAAATGTTTCTCCCGTAACGGCAAATATTAATAAATTTTTGATTAAAATTGTGAGCGGCGTGCAACCGCAATATTTAGTGTGGTGATAGCTTAATGAAGTGTGTTGACCTAAACGAGTGAGTAATTGATTGGGAACGGGAAAAAACATTTATAATCTCAACTAGCTAACGATATTTTTATAGCTGTCATCGAAATTTTTGTGATTTTGCTGAATCTAACTCTATTTTCCTTATTCTCAGCAAACGGCAAACTCATAAAGATTTATTATAACAATGTAGTGTTTCACTATATCGGAAAAATAAAAATAACAAAAAATAAGTTTCTACTAAAGTTATATTATAAATTTTCATAGCCGATGTATTTTTATAGATTTTTCCATTCTTCAATTTACCCGGATTAATATAAGGCTAGATTGTTTGGACGTGCTCTCGGCAGGTTTTCAAAAAGCTTGCTTATGGCCAGACTCGACGTTTACCGTCGGATAAATTGGTATTTATTATTATGAGTAACTTTTTTTTACTACCTTAAATGTCGGCGGTAGAACCCCAAATGAGGTCCGTACTTAACCCAGCTTAAACATTTTGTGTAGATAGGATTTGTGAAAAGCGTTTATTGAGGAAAATATTGCGAGAAAATCGTTGGTCTATGCGTGTAAGGCATTTGTCTTTATCTTCATAATGTCTGGTTTACGGTTATAATATTGTTGTGTAGGTGTCTAATTTATGTATTTTTTTATCCTTAATCTTGTTTACTTTTGTATGTTAATTTATATAATGCCTTTGTAAATATTCTTTAATTTTAATTTATATAAAGCTTTAGAGTGTAACTTCTTGTTATTTTGGGTCTACCTTAATCCAAATTGGAACCTACCTTTAAATACTAATTTTATGTTTCTTTAAATATTTAAAAACGTGAACTCCAGTGAAAAACCTGGACATATTTTTATGTGTAGCGTCTATAGAAAATTTGCACATATTCATAATTTATCTATTGGCATCTAAAAGGCCCGACTTAAATTAAAAGGTTAGACAAACAATTATTTTGTCTGGAATTTTAGCTATACCTAACATACGATCCTAAGTTTGTGAGTAAAACTCATTGTCTTTAAGTGTATTTAAATGAATTAATTTACTAAGTGCAGAAAGCATAATGGATAATTAAAACACACTTAAAACTAAAACTTAATAAAACTTATTATTTTAATTATTTGTTACGCATTAACGCATGCGGAGCGAATATTTGTAATTAAATACAAATAATAGAAGGAAAAACTTAAACCTCAGGCAGGACTCGAACCTGCGACCACTGGCTTGACGCGCCAGTCGCTTTACCAACTAAGCTTAGTTGGTAAGCTCGGTAGCCAGTGGTCGCAGGTTCGAGTCCTGCCTGAGGTTTAAGTTACTCCTTCTATTATTTGTATTTAATTACTTAATAAAACGTAAACTTTCTTTGTAATGCATTCATAATTTCTTTTTCGCTTTCTGGAAACTAAAGATTCTTAAACAATACTCATTTAATTGTAATAGTTTATTCTCGAAGGTTCTAGGTAAATTGAGAAAGTTAAAATTTCCAAAGCAAAAGGTGTGTAATTATAAAGTTTTCGGCTTTGACCCAACTTTTAGTACACCTTGTAATTTAAGTAATAACTTTGCTTAGTTTGAAAAATGTTAGTAGCTCCGTTTTAATACTTAACATCTTAAGAGCGGTACATTTGATGTTTTTAAAGCGTGTATAAACCTTTCTTGTTTAACAAGACTGTGCATAGCTTCTTTGAGTGCTTTACTACAGAAATTTATTGGTTTAATGTCGCTGTAATACGAGCATCGCTATTACATAAACTATCAACAAAATGTGTAGAACAAGAGCTATTACGAAATATATTTCGGTTTCATTTACTTGTAAATTCAGGACATTTAAAATTTATTGATACCTTCGTATTTATTTACATACCTATCTTATCTTTAACCGTGCTCGTGGCTAAGTGTAAGCCGTACGCTTCGACCGATAATGAAGGTTAAGCCGCGCTCGCTTCGGTTGGTCCGTCGATGGGTGAGCAGACGGTAAACAAACCGCGACTGCTCCGTACCTCGGAAAGCACGTTAAGCCGTTAGTCCCGACTCTCATAAGCTTATCTTCAGCAGTCGTTAAGTCATTACAATTCTGACAACCATTCTTATCAAAGGACTGTGTTACCCAGTATAATGGGTAGTGGAGATCAGATAGGCGATTGCTTATTTAATCGCTCTCCAACTCCACTCCACTCCAGCTATCGCTCCACATGGAGCGATTGCTCCATGTAAATATAGTATTCAGCTAAATCTGGTAAGACTGGAAGCCGCACCCAACATAGCATGGGGAAAAGCTAAGCAGAATCTAATCATTCTTCATATCATTATGATATCGAGGGGTGAAAGGCTATTTGCTTTAAGCGACATTTTACGAACTTTACAGGAGAGCCATTTAAAGTTTCAAAATTTGGAAAAAAATTCGTTATGAAAAAACTACAGCTCTTAGTTTAATGGGGATCACGGATCTTCATGGCAAAAAAATCCCTTAATGATTTGGTATAATTTTCATTAAAAAAACAGTTATGAGTTCCAAGATAAATGTCGCTTAATACAAAATGATTTGTTTCGCCTTATTTTTAGAGTAAAGAAAAATGATTCAACTTCCAACATTGTCACTAATCAGCAGCAGGCAAAATGGTTTAAGTGACCTTATAGTGCTTAAGCAGGTGAAAGCAAAATGATTGAATCGACGTTACTCAATGATAATAGGAATAGGCTATTTTGTTTAACTACCAATTGGGTTTTGTTAACGATACAGGCAAGTTGGCTCAAGCAACAATAAACATTCTTAATGAATTGTTTGATGTCTCAGGTTTCGAAAGGAGTATTTATAATTTGGTTGTTGATACAAGCTAATAACGACAGATTTCTAGTAAGTTAAGAGGTTGTAGTATTGAAATGGGTGAATAGTTATTATGATTGATGATGATTTTTTTTGTTACGTATCTTTAACTTAATTAACACCCAGTCTTAATGAAATCGTAAGTATCCTTAATATTTATTAAGGATATATATAAACTTTAAAGTAGTTACTGAAGTGGATAAATGCATCAGGCACCTACTTAGTAAGTAATGTTTAAGTAAGAAAGTAGAGTGTGAAATAAACGCTTATCATGTACAGACGTGTTTTGATTACGCACCATACTTCTGTATGGTAGGTATGGCAATTTCTTAAGTCCCTCGGTATCGGCAAAGCTACTTGTGAAGAGGCCCTTGTAATGGACCTTAACGCCCATAATCGCCATTTTTCAAAACCACCCGTTACCGTGGATGACTCTACTAAATATCTTACTCTTAATAATATTTCTAATCTTCCCCTGCCAACTTGTACCTCATTCTCATTTCAGGTCGTTGAAGAACGAGACATTGAGAAATCAATCCTATTCATATGTAGATATGTCAAAGCGATAGGAGATGACGGCCTGTAACTTCAAATGATCCTTCCCATCCTTCATTACCTGGTTCCTATTATCACCCATATCATTAACTTTTCCCTTACTACCAGTTCATTCCCTTCTGCTTGGAAAAAGGCCCTTGTCTTACCGCTTCCTAAAGTCGCTAATCCTACAACTAAATTCGCTTATCTCAGTTCCGTCCAATCTCTATACTGTCAGTCCTATCCAAAGTCCTTGAGAGTATTGTTCACAATCAACTGTCTCTTAACCTTTCCTCTCACAGCCTGCTGAGTCCGTACCTAGTCTGGTTTTCGTCCTGGCCACAGCACAGTAACGGCTTTAGTTAAAATAACTGATGATGTCCGACTGGCCAAGGAGAAGAAGATTACATTTTTACTAACAGTTTTGGTACTTCTTGACTTTAGCAGTGCTTTTAATTCGGTTGATTTTGACATACTCTAGGGAACCTTATCCTCTCTTAATGTCTCTCCTTCTGCAACGGCCTGGTTTAACTCTTATCTTCGGGGTCGTTCGCAGTTGGTTCGTTCTGATGAGGTCTCCTCTGAGTGGTGCGATCTTGCTGCGGGTGTTCCCCATGGTGGCGTCCTTTCTCCTCTTCTTTTCTCCGTCTTCATGAACTCTATCACTGAAGTTCTTTCTTCGCATTATCACCTTTACGCAGACGATTTGCAGCTGTACCGGCACTTTCGTGCTGAGGATCTCTTTGACACTGTTGCTGCCATTAATAGTGATCTACGTAAAATTGTCCAATGGGCGAAATCTTTTGGGCGTGTAGTTAACCCACTGAAATCTCAAGCCATCATTATTGGTGGTAGGTACTTTTATAATTAATTGAATATTGAATCTATTCCACCAGTAGTGTTTGATTCCGTTCCCATAGCGTATGTAGAGTCGGTTAAGAAGTTAGGTGTCCACATGGACTGCAATTTACCGTGGCAAAAAAACGTCGCTGAGATAAGCAAGAAATCGTTCCAGTCTCTCAAACGACTTCAAAAGTTCCTGCCTTTTCAAACAAAAATTACTCTAGCCCAATCCCTTCTTCTACCTCTTTTCGACTACGCTGATGTGTGCTACCTTAATGCAACGGAGGAACTTCTCAATAAACTCGAACGTTTGCAGAATTTAGGCATCCGCTTCATTTTTGGTCTCCGGAAATATGACCATGTGTCGGATTGCCGGGCTAAGTTGAGGTGGTTGCCCGTTCGGCGAAGACGAGATTCACATGTTCTTTCTCTTTTATACTCCGTTCTTCATAATCCTAACACCCTAAACTATTTGCGGGAGCGCTTTGAATTCCTGGATCCTAGGGAAAATCCTTGCCGCACTTCTTCCTCTCTTCTTCTTTGCACTCCCCATCACTCCACCAGTCGCTATGGTGAATCATTCACAATTCGTGCCGTGCGGCTGTGGAACTCGCTTCCCTGCCTTGCGGAATAGACGTCCCTCGTTAGACGTCTTCAGGAAAAGAATCAGGGAACATTTCCTTTCAGCATGAGTTAGTGTATAGTGTATGTATTTTTATATAATTATAGTATAATATGACATTATGATGTGTATTTTAAGTATTATTTTTATGTATGTGTATTTTTATTGTGATTTTACACTTCTTCCTATCCTCATTAGATATTTTAATCACTCTACCACTCAAAGGTTTGCTGTTAGAGAACACAATTTTGGTTTAGCTCGCCTATGTACATAAAAAATATTATTTTATTACTGTTTTATGTGCTACGTGTACAATAAAGAATTAAGAATACTTCAAGGAAACTGGCAGGGTATGTCGCTATGAATGCATGCAGCATGAAGCTGAACAGAAACACGGCTGTTCATGATCTTATCCCAAACAACAGCGCGCGTCCTGTCTTCCTTCACATTCACGAGTGACTGATGCGCCCGCGCGGGGCGGCACAGTACTAATACTGCCACGGTTTACGAAAACTATGCCAACATTTATTTGTTTTAAGTTACATAGATTGTTAGTGTCATATAAAAATTGGGTGGTTTAAAAGACAAACTATCTATATTATTATACAGGAAAAAATGTTTTTAATCTAACCACTTGGTATTACATTTATCTTAAGTGACGTATTATAAAAAATTGGATTATAACAAACTGTTCAAGCGACTAAGGAACACAGTTTTAAGAACAGAAATATTGTTTGAAGCTCCAAAGAGAGTGAAAAACAGTTGGAGCGAAAAGGATTGAACCGACATGTCTTAATGAATTTGGCTGACGGCAAATTAGTTGAAGCGACATTGCATAGTGTTAGTAGTGATAAGCAAAATGTATGAAGGGACTTTTCATTTAAGGTTAGCTATATCGAAAAACGATTTATCTGCCATCGAACTGGAATTTTAGCACGAGAATAACGGCTTATGCTCCGATTCTCTGTTTTTGTGTACAGCTTAAATGGAATACTAAAAAAATATGGCAATTTTGATGTCGGATCATACATCACGTTTGAGAATCATGTACCAAAATTGCATTGTTTTAAGCGCCAAAAAAGTGCTCAGAATTGTACGAAACCCGGCTCATCCGACGCAGAAAAATTCGCTGATTCCGAATATGTATATAACTCAATATCGGCCAAAATGTCGCTTAAAGCAAATAGCCTTTCACCCCTCGATATGTGCATTAATTGTCATTTTTTTTTTATCAACCGGATTATTTAAAAAAAAAAGACAAATCTGTATATGAATCTATCTTCTTGCTATTTTAGCCAGAAGTGATTTTTTAAAACCAACGTTCAAAGAAACTCATACAACGAACAGGAACAATTCCAAAACTAAACAAAATGTTCCAGATAAGCCAACATTTAGTCACATAGGTGCACCCATATATCGGATGTGTCACAGGAATCCGTGTCAGAGCTGAGTTATGGTCCGGTCCGACCGTATTTTGGGGTGAATTGTTAATTAAACCACACCAATATGCCACTCACAACAGCTTAATAAAATTATAGACCCAATTTCCGATCAGATTTAAATTGTTAGTGCACGTTACGTAATTAGTTATAAAATGTATACCAGTTAAAGTCGTTATACAATTATTGAGTTTGGTATTCAGGTAAGTTGTTTTTGTCGTTGTTTTATAATAATTCAGTGGTTTGTGTTGTTTGTATGTAGGTTTAAAGGTGTTATTTTATATCGCCGCTCAAAATACGAATGATTATTATTCAGTCATTCGAGTTTCAATGCTGCTGAGACCGTTCTTTTTCATTGATTCTTTAGTGATTTTCCTCAATTTTCGTTTCTTTGTTACGTTTCGAACAAACCACAATTTTACCAACAGCCTTCATAATATTATTATATTACATGTTTAAGAGTAAATAATGTCTAAGTTTAACCTAATGAAAAGGACAATAATATAAGAAATTTAACATAAGTCAAGATAAAATCTCAATGTAAATAACATACAAATGAATGGTTGGCAGTAAAAAACCCATTACTGCTATCACTAGGTATATTTAAAGGACCGTATTATTACATATTTTAGTCGTTTTGCAACGCTGCAGCTGTTGCAAGTTGATTTATGTTGGAAAATGAGTGCCGAGGGTAACAATAACTTAAGGACCGGGGAATTACTTGTGGAAGGGAGAAAAAGTTACGGTTTCTGTTGTTATTTCTAACAAGTATTTCTTTATTTTTAGGAATTTTAATAGTAAATTCGTCTTTAAAACAGTTAATGTTAAATAATATTTTATTTGTTCTGCTTGGCCGGTCTAAAAAATACTAAATTCAACGCTTTATTGGCTGCTAATTCTGACTTTCCACTAGTATAGGTACTATGAGTTTTTATGAGAAGTGTGAAGGTAAAGGAACCTTAAGAAGAAGAAGCGTTTATAAAATCATAAAGGACCTACTACCCGTTCAAATGGCTAATATTATTTTATGATTTAATTTCGCAATCCGAAAACAAAATTGTTATAAAATTATATTACTCGAAACCGCAAAACTATTCACACTAAATTCATATCATGAATTCAGCTACAATATCCATTTATAAAATCGACAAAAGCCGAACATTAGCCTTGTAGCCTAAAGATTGCCGGCGGCGTAAACCAATCTAAACACCAATTACGTGTCCCAGTTATCTCATACTATCGTAATGTGATATTTTGAGAGCCCTGCCAATGACTTTAGTTTGCGAGCGTGAACCAATCGCCCGCTATTACAAGTCCTGATAACGATTGAAAGTTTCTACTTTGATATGAAACGGACCCATGAAGTTTCTTGTTCAGTTACATTTTCCATTTTAGTTGATATAATTTATTGGTTTTTCTCGTTATTGCTAAGATAGTTGGACGGTTTTAATACAATTCTTAAAAATATTAATTACTTACTGTTTTCCGCGGCTCTGCCTGCGTGGATGTCGTTAACGCAACAAAAAGTAGCCTATGTCCTTTCTCAGTCTAGACTATCTGTGTACTCAATTTCATTTAGATCGATTCAGTAGTTTTGTCATGCAAGCGCGACAGACAGACAAACAGAGTTACTTTAGCATTTAAAATATTAGTAAGCATTAATACTTCGAGATGTTACATAATAAATCGATTAGTACAAAGCTCCTGAAATAAAAATCAAAATATACCTCCTAAATGAAACTATTATAATTTTGTTCTAGACATCGACATCAAACTTTTTTTTAATATTCTCTAGTTATAAATTTATTATAAGGAACTAGTTAAAATTACATAACCAATCCCCAATAAAATCGAGAACCCTCGTAGTAGCAGTTCGCTGTTTAATCTTAGGGCTTATATAGAATTTATTAAAGGTAAGGTTTGGTGTAAAAAAAGTAGAATTCAGATTCAGAAATGAAATGAATACGGGCTTGAGGCGTTTCGTCGCCGATGAATAATTTATTTCAGAACTGGGTTTTCACGAAATTACTTGCCATCTCATTTGAGAGTGTGCCGACGTTTGCAGAATCGACTGTTAATGCTGTAAGTACGTAGGTATTTTTATATTTATATTGTTTTGTACGGAGTTTTATGATATAAGGCTTGTTTCGAAGATTATATGTCTGGCGTGTTTGAATAATATTACGTACGTTATTTAACGATGTTGCGAAAGGGATAAAAGTAAGATATATCGAAGACTCAGATGTTTATTGTGTGGTACGTGTTCAACATTTTGCGTGACGACAGCCTGATTGGTTTGTCCAGTCTAGCGCTTAGGATTTTATTATTCTCTTATATGAGTTTCTATAGCATATCATCGGTCCATCGAATTTTCTATTGTTTGAAAAACAAACATAAATTGACAACGTCGTTTTTGGAATATTTTAGAGCTCTGTGTCTACATTTTTCTACAGAAATATTATAAAGAAGAAAAAATGGTATTCTTGTATTTCTGTAACGAATAAACTCAGAAACAACTGGACCGATTTATAAAAATATTAATGTTTAATATAATATAATAAAATATAAATATATTTTATCATTACAATGCTACATTATCCCTGAGTAACAAAGGCCAAAATGTTAAAAAAATAAATTTCCAATGCCCGTGTGAAGCCGAAATAGGCCGCTAGTTTGTTATAAACTGATGTTAATTCTCTTTCCCTAAGGTTCCGGTTTAAATATGTATACAATTATGTAATTAACATTGAGTATGTAAGTAAGACATTGTAAACGGTAAGTAACTTAAATACCTACTTCATAAATAACACAAAATCGAAGTAGCTCCGGCCTCGTTAACTAGCCGCAACTGTTGAATTTCCCACATAAACAAGGAGTATTAACCAACATGAAAATTAGTTACCATCTTCAAACTTGTACGTTACCTACGGGAAACAGCAGAACACTACTTGGAAACCAAGTTATTCATTACAAAGGTAAAATTTACTTTAGGGTCGTAAGCTGTTTTATTACTGTTCTAAGAAATTATTTTCTATGTAGACGTACTTTTGAAAGAAACTCGAAATTGTTTTTTTTTTTGTTTAAGGTTACACTGGCATTTTTGGGTAGCATAGCATATGAAGTTTCGTGGTGGCCTAGTGGTTCAACGAACGGATTTGTATGCTCAAGGTTGCAGGTTCGAACCAACTACAGGCAAGTACCAATGTGACCTTTTACAACGTTATAAGTATCTGATTTCTTAATTCTTCTAAGACAACAATGGCGAACGGTGAAGGGAAAAATCATGAGGAAACCCGGATTCCAAAACTTGGAATCTAAATCCCACAAGTGATTAAACGTAATGATGAATGCTCGTACCTTCTCTACATGGGAAGAAGCCTGTGCCCACCAGTGGGATATTTACAGGTTGGTTTTTGTAGAAGAAAGGAAAAGTGATTCATATATCTTGCTGGTGGAATTCGATAGTCAGCATTCAGCTCTAAAGTAAAAAAACAACTATACATAGGAAAGCTAAATTGGTTTTATAACTAAATCAGAATAGGAATTGGGTCCTTAGTTTAGTTCATAACATAAGGTATATATGTCTGTGGCTACTCGTCGAATCTTAGTTGCTTCAAAAATAAATTACTCGTCAAATCAACCACACTCCATCAGGACTTGTAAAAGAGTCTGTAAAAGACGCACTGCTCGTTATTGGGACTCCATATATTTGCAATTATGGGTAATATTTATTTGTTTGTGTTGTGTTACTAGTTTATGTGCACACAACAGACAAACATATAGAAAGCAAATAGGTAAAAAGGTACTGCGTATTTCTAGTAAAATTTCTGCCAGCAGACCTGCAACAGAATAAAATATATGTTTAAATATAAATATATTTAGTTATAATATTAGTAATGATAGTATTGCGTATAACTTATAGTACAGCACACAATAATTACCTAAATTACAATCGATAATAGGTAACACGATGACATTACTAACCTTATCTCAAATAAAGATCTCTTTCAGACAACCCTCGAATGGTCTTGTAAGATAAGGCTAGCGTTAATGTAACTACATACTATTATTGTATTGTACACCTAAAATAGTTATTATGGGAGATAATAATATAATTACGGCGTACCAACTAATTACTAATGAAAAAATATAATAAGTGTCGTGAAATATTAAAAGTTACTATTAACTTAAGTTTCTGGTTTCTAACTCAATTTCTTTTTTTTTACCAAATTGATACCTACAAAAGAATTCACTCTAAATTAAAGGAATCTTCCAAAATCCAGCAGATATTCAATGGAGTGCTTATAACGAATTGCGTGATTGACATTCACCATTCGTCATTCTTTAATTAAAATAAGAACCAAGTTTCAATATTGCCTAATACCCGCTGAATGACAGCCACTCAAAACCATTTCCCCGTGAAAACGATTTTCTTACAATTTGAAGGATACTGAACACGCAAAATATAGGCTTGGGTTACGGCAGAGAATCATTTTTAAAAATGGTCCTTTTTCATTACGAAAATTGTCTCATAATTTTTTATTTATTTGGAGAAGCATCAATACAGCAGTGACTGTGTTTTGTTTCTTAGTGGTAATTAAATCTAGGCACTTTGATGTAAGTTTAAATAAGTAAATAAGATTTTTATTTGGTGACTGCATCAAAGATATGTTCTAATGTCAATAAAGTTTGCCTTAGTTTTATTTGTACTGTTTCTGTTATAATCGAATTACGAACCCCTGAATACTGAAACGTAAATTAACTTTAAGTCGTTCTTAAATGTTTATCTGTCGCTACTTTACACCTTACAGAGACAGAGACAGCACGAGACTTCACGGTGACTTGAAACTCATTGACGTTTCAGTTCAGCCAAAAGTGTATTTGACGGGAGTAAAATTTTCTTAATAGTCAATGCTTTTTTTAGTAACCATGTTTTAACCCACTGCTGGGCAAACTGCTCCCTGAAATTAGTTAACTTAATTAATTGCTTAATTAGTTGCTCTACTTAGAATATTTTTTAGAGGCCAAGTTATTTTCTGTAACATACATCCCCAAAAACCTGCCCAACATTGTGTACTTAGCATATGAATACAAAATTTGTACCTTTAGCTAAAAGTACCTATAATTTTCAGAGAAGGTACTGAGAAACTTGGCTTTGAAATTGCCGTACAAAGTTGTACCGTAACACAACTAGTTTGTATTTCGATGTCACAATTACGGCAAGCAATAAAAGTTTTCTACGGGACGCTACGTGACAACGATACGTAGACGTTACGTGTGACGAATGGACAACACCTACCCGAGTGATACCAGGTGTATACACGAGTTTCAGTTTTCAGGGAGTTATATGGTAACTAGTATTTTCATGAAAGCAAGAATAACTACCTGTAAAAGATTCGTACAGATTGGGTATTTGACTATTATCGAAATGTTTTTTGTAACAAATATTTCTAATAATTAAATAGTAGAAAATTTAAGCAGAACTGGGAAATTAAATCAAAAAAATACACTTGATTAAGAAAGTTACGCTTGTATAGTAGATGACGCATGTTCTATCTCTTTTTCTCAAAAGGACGACTTGTACCGGAGCACCCCCTGTTTAGACTGGAAAATAATTGTGACGTCAAGTCAGGTTATAGCTCTATCTTTGTCTAATTAGCAATATTGAAAGGCTTGTATCTAGCTCAATATGGAAATAATTATTGTGCTATTATATAACTCGATATATATCTATACTTAATATATAAAGCTGAAGAGTTTGTTTGTTTGTTTGTTTAAACGCGCTAATCTGAGGAACTACTGGTCCGATTTGAAAAATTATTTCAGTGTTGGATAGCCCATTTATTGAGGAAGGCTATAGGCTATATAACATTACGCTGCTATCAAAAGGAGCGGAGCATAAATGAAAAATGTTACAAAAATAAAAAAACCTTTGAAACTAAAACACGCGGACAAAGTCGCAGGGGACAGCTAGTAGTTTATAATTATAATATTTTAAAATATGAAATAATTTATGTGGAAATAATTATTAGGATTTTAATACAAGCTTTGATTAGTGAACAAACAGTAACAGTAGTAGTTTTATTATTTTCAGCAATTTCTGTCTCATTAAAGGGTAAAAAGTTTCTCTATTATCTTTGTATCTCCTCTGTAAGTAGCCATTCGTACATTTGTAAATAAACTGACAACGTTTATTGTTTAGAGAGACAATGATCATTTATACTTTTTAAAATATATATTTGCTTGTTTATTTTAACATAGCTAAAGTAACCAATTATGTATTTACTTGGAGCATACATGGAAGGTTAATAATCCACCGCGTACATGTAATTGCTCATTGTTTGTGCTCAAACATCGTCGACTGACATTGTTCTATGATGGAAGCTAGATTATTGCTTAGTTGAAATCTACATATCCAAGGAATTAACTAATTTCAACGCAGTATTGTGATCGTCCTTCTCTATCTATATATATGTGATAACTCTATCGTGTGAGTTAACATTATTATTAAGGCATCTTAATTACATAATAGTCAATTAACACCCCCCAATACCAAAAACTATCTAGTTTAGACATTCGAAGTATTTTTGCTTTCAGAATTAAAACTCCACTTAGAGAAGTCTTCCACAGCTCTGCTTGTTCAGATGCTGATGTGGATCTCCAGAAGAATTATAGTGTATTTGACACAAAAATATATAAATAAAAAAAAGGGTTTTGTAAGTCTGTTTATTCATAAATTTCTACTCTTGTAGTGTGTTTAAAGTAAGTTATCAAGATATTTCGGAAGCTATTTCAAAGCATCACATTTCCCAGACCTTTAAAAACATAACCACCAGTGGCACGTAAACGCCAACGCCAATTTATGTCTCACATTTTCCCGAAAACGAGGTGTTTTAAAAAGATTTGTAATTTTTGTATAGACACCTGGTAGCCCCGAAATTCTTCCAATAAAAGTAAGTACATGTTTTCTAACATAAAAGAGTATTGAAGACATGAATCTGTATGGGAAATGAAGGCATTTGAGCCCTTTTCACTTTGATACGATATTCTATAAAGCTGTGACGTAAACAAAGTCTGGTTTAGATATTTATCGGGTGATGTTTACGGAAAACATGAGGATTTTTTAAGAATATCTTAGAAAGACGTGTATGAATTTACTGAAGAATTTAATCAAGACTTCTAAATGTTACCTGGCTGATCGAATATCCAATCATAGTACACCTAACATTATTCGAGTAAAAGTTGATCAGCGCGTCTACCATAAACTCTCAAAGCGGGACTGTTGCTATCGTGTAAGCTAGACGCCGCTACGCGCAGTGTCACTACACTGCGCGCGGTCCTGCTCCCACAACGACAACAGTACTGCTTTAAGAGTTTGTGGTACAGGTATCTACTGAAATCTTATAAAGTAATGAAAATGGTTTTATATGACACGTAGGCGTGAGTACCGTTAGGTATGTTTAAAAGCCAGACGCCTTTGAAATGTGAATCTTATCCTTAATATACCACTTATCCTAGTGATGTTTATTTTTCTTGAATAGTTGGTCCTATCTATAAACAAAATCTGTTATGACTTGAATGTGGCTCGTGTTTTGTTATTATAGAAAAGGTTTTACTCGTAACATGTAATACAGTCTCGTCTAATAGGAGTCTTAATACAAAACATTTATCAATCTAGAATAAATTAATAGTCTATCCCTACTCAGACTCTATCCATTACCACAAAAACAAGCTGTTGGTTTGTGTCACAGCCCATAATTTGCAGAAAAACAGAGTAATTGATTGTTTATCATAAAGTTTGCAAAACTATTTTTCAAAGAACTTGTTTTTTTTTTATTTTGCGATGGTCATGACAACCAGATTTATTAACTTGCGTCAATGAAAATGATTCAGACATAATATGTCATAATCTGTAAAATTCAATACAGGTTGAATACCAGACAAAAGTATGTCCTGTTCGTTTCATGAAACAACTAGGTCAATTAAGCCTCCTCTACTAATTAAAATGTTATCTTTATCAGGATTTTGTTTATCAGGATAACACTTAAGCTATATTGTATAAAGATACGCAGGCAGGATGGGTAACTGTATATTTCTTCAAACCAGGTGGAATGTGTGCGTATGAACAAATCGATTGGCGAGCGTCGATGGGCAAATATTAGCATTGACATAATGACAAAACCGCAGAGTCAATGGGATTGTCGGGCTGCGGTCCGATTTCTGTGTACAGCCTGCCTATACAGTTATGGTAGACAATACAGTATTTTGTAAACAATAAGACTTTGTTGAATTGTTTTTTAGACATTGAAATGTCTTCTTTAAGTTAGTAATACGTAAATAAACTGTTATTTTGGTAAAAGTCGTAGTTCGTTTAAAAATGAATGAATAGTATTTACTAAGAACTTAGGAAGTCACTTGGTGTTATTTGAATTTTTTTCGTGATTGATCGTGGTGTTTTTGCATTTGCATGGAAAATTTGCATAATTTGTGTGATCCAAAATTTCTTGTTCCTTCCAAGTACCTATGGGTGTTCTTTGTGTATGTAAACTGAATGTTTCTAAAAACCCTCGCAGTACAGTGATTAAATTCCCTGGTGCGATACGTACTGAAAAGAAAAAGAGTTTTCAGTAAATTGGTATAATAATATGCTCGACTAAAAAAATAAAGTTAAGGAAGGAATTTATATTACTAATGGGTACAAAGAAGTAGTTCTTACTATTTCACTTGGCTTTTCGATTTCATTCAACTTTTACTGGCTACCCACGAAATTCGAAATAGTTTACCTGGAGGTTCAGCAAAATATAATTGGGCAGGCTTTTACTTATATTCCTGTTAAATGAAAAAGAAAATTCATATAGTATTAGTGCGCATGGCTTGGCTCGGAACGGCCGGAAATCCGTTGAAAATACAACGCGGAAAATATCCAAACGCTCAAACTGATTCAGCGTAATTATTTATTAGGATTACGTAGGTATAATTGCTTTTTAAATATTTATTATTCATTAGTCCATGTGCATTAAAATTGACGAGATTCTCAATGTTTTTAAATACCAATAATAGTAATATTTTCTTGGTTATTTTGAAAGTAAATACAACATAAAAGTATTGGGCATGCAAACTTTAAATCAAAATAAAAAGTGTAACAATAGAATAAGTTATGTATATGTATGCAAAAAAAACGAAAAATGAACATGCCTATACAATGAACTCAATCAGTTCGGAAAAAGTGAAAAAACACGAAAGAAAGGTAATTATTTATTCCTATTGTCCCGTTTGATTTTATACTTTCCAACGTGCAGTAACAAGTCCAATACAAAAGATGGGTACAATGAACGAGGGTTGGAGAGGGTTGGCCACTGGATCCTTAACGAATTGTTATTTTGATGCATTCATTCGGAAAAACAATCGGGGATCCTGAATTGAAGGGACAGGATTAAAGATTTTTTAAGGTTAACGCTGATTTGGCTTGTAGTTGGGGATAAACATTATCATTTTTTTCTTATACAAACACCCCGATTTTTAACTTGAATTTTCTACGAACTATGTAAATCACCTTTGTGTATATTTACTTAGTATTTTTTTAGGGTTTTGTACCCAAAGAGCGCCGACGGTACACTATTTTTAAGCCTCCGCTGTCCATCCGTCCGTCCGTCTGTCTGTCAGCGGGCTGTATCCATGAACCGTAATAGTAAGTAAGTTGAAATTTACACACAGTATGTGTTTAAAAAATGGTACGGAACCTTTTATGCTTGAGGCTGACCCGCGGTTTTTTTGTTACTTTTGTTGTTGAATATATTAAATTTCTAAAAACAATGTTTGAACGCTAAACTAGAACATTGCTAAGCCAAAATTTAATACTAATTTGCGTGAGAATGTTAGCAGCTTTCTCCATATTAAGTTCGTGTTTAAACATAATTCTAAAATCATAACATTCTTAAAATAGTTTAAGCGAACTGTTATTAGATATTATACACTTCGCAACTATCTTCGAACATAATCTTCAAGCTCAAAAACTTAATACGTAACGTGTTTGTGACTAGGATTAAAGGTTTTATAGGATTAAGGATTAAAGGTTTAACCTGGTCCGTGGATGGGTGACCATTTCTAAACATACAGATGATTGATGATTCTTAATTATATACTTAATATATAAGGCTGAAGAGTTTGTTTGTTTGTTTGAACGCGCTAATCTCAGAAACTACGGGTCCGATTTGAAAATTTCTTTCAGTGTTGGATAGCCCATTTATTGAGGAAGGCTATAAGCTATATAACTTTACGCTGCGACTAAAAGGAGCGGAGCATAAACGAAAAATGTTGCATAAATGGAAAAACCGTTGAAACTAAAACATGCGGACAAAGTCGCGGGGGACAGCTAGTAGGTAATAAAAATAAAAATAAGCCTGAAAGAGAGGTGTTGAAATTAAGAAAGTAAATGTTTATTAAATTTAAAATAAGCACTTTACAATACATAATCTAAGCTTAATTTTCCTGGAAACTATGGGAACATTAGAAATTTTTTCAGCTAAAGAAAAATTGTTCGAATCTGTATAATAAAGTAATCGTGGGCGAGTGCTCTCCGCTGAGGTGCCAGTTAACGCCTTCAGGAGGGTTAAGTGAGGATAATTTCCCTTTGCGTGCCCACTCTTAATGACGAGCGGGAGCTACGTCACAATGCAAAAAAGTTCAGAAAATCAGCTTCAAATAACATTGCAGCTATCCAATAAGAATGCGATCCATAAAATAATTAAAAATGAATGATTCAGTGTTCCATAAAATTTACCCTAATTAGATTCATAATAATACTACTCTGTACGTACTGCAGTTAGCCTTTTATACAGAGAAAAATAAATATTTTTCATCGCACTTACAAACTAAGGACTCAAGAAAAAAGTACAATGGAATGAAAAAACAAATCTTAACAGTCTCTACCTATAAGTAATATTAATATTTGTTATAAAAAAAAATGATAATTGTACATACATTGTGTTTAATACAATTTGATATTATACGACTTTATTGGAATTTCTAAATGATATTCGCATTTTACTTTGATTTTCGGCTATTTAATTTGTAAAAAATTATATTTTCGTATTTTGCGAGTTATTTTTTTTTTACCTTTTGAAATTGATACTCATTACAAATAGTATACGTAGAGTAAAGGTTATCTCATCGGTCGTATTAACCCTGTATAATATTATAACAGGGTGATGACTGTTGCCATTTACACTTCTTCTGAGAATATCTGTGTTGTGGCTCGAGGGACTCAGGGAGCAACGCACCCTCCCAGAGAGGGGCAATTTAGATTTTCTTCATCTTAAACATTTTTTTGTTTAATTATACTTTTTCGGCTGCTAATCGTAATGCGAAAAGGGTAATACGGTTAAAAAACCGAGTAATCGTAAAATGTTTAAATATTGCTTCTTGTTTACACTAAGGAAAACTTGATAAAAAAAATAAAGTAACACAAAACGTATCTTTAAAAATATTTCTTGATAATATTACTGTTGTCCAGTTGCGGAAACCAGGGCAAGTTATAGTGGGTTAAAAGGTTTATCCTCATAAGTAAAACAAAATATAAAGTAGGAAGTGTTGTCATTTCGCGCGGGATCTTATTGAGAAAAATGGGTTGCTCTTGCCCGGGTACCCGAACAGCTTGTGAATTATTGCGATCCTTTGGTATCTAAGCATCTTTTTTCTTGTATGGGATAAAAGGAGTGATTTATCTGGTAAAATTAAGTCACTACAAAAATGTAGGAACCTATGTTAAACTATTACAAAGTAACATGTTACTGAAATGTTTGCTACAGTTGTATGTTGGTCTCTATAAACAAGACATTAACACGAGTGAAAGCTGAATTTAAATGAACATTGATTTTAATATTGTTACACTATCCCGTTAATTAGTAACACATGAGACCTAAAACAACTAGAAATTCTATTCTCACTGTAGCTTAATATTATTTAACAATAAGGTTTGTACTTGCACCCAGTTCTAAATGAATACTGCAAAATAAATATTGTAATTTTGAACATAGACACGAAAATTTTGTAACTAAGTAGTTTCAAATATTTGACCATTTGTTTCAAGTAATAAAGTTAGTCCAACTTAATTTACCGCATTCTCACTCTCACTCTTAGTTTTATAATTGGTTGGTGTCACAACACTCAGCAAACGAGGATTGTAATCACACTGATCAATACATTTTCTTTGATAAAATAAACAATTAAATACATAGTTTAAGTAAATATAGATACGTACATTTTATCTTCCAAATCTATCAGCTTCAAGCTTGTCATGTTAGCTTTAGGAACCCGTTATATTTGATTATGAGTTACCTACATGCGATAGGTGATCAATATTCCACTGCACGGATCTGTATCTAACTGGCATAGATCACCACGCGCGAAGTGCCGTGGGTTCGATCCCCGCATGGGACAAGCATGATCCAAAATTGCTTGTTCTATGTCATGGGTGTGCTTTGTGTATGTGAACTGAAGGTTAGAGATTAAATTCTATAATAGCAGGGGAGCGGCCTAAAAAAATGAAAAAAAATATATAAAAAGTGTGTCAGAGTAAAGGAATTTCTGATGTCCGGTACCATGCAGTAGGTATGATGAAGTATTACGTATATACGTCCCAAAAATGTTTAACGATTGGATTTAGGTTCAGTACTCATCATCTTACACTTACACGATATTGCAGTCGCACTCTTGATAAGTAAATATATGTTCTATCACACAGCGTTTAAAATCCTTTGTTGCATAACGCATGCCCATTACGTCATAAAATGAAATGTAAGGGTGAACTTGAACATTCAAATAACCGATAAGTCACACATGATTTTCATTATGTCTAGCCGCTGTAATGGAATGTCCACATCGCAGCCCCGTGCGAGATATTTGCCTTAATTAAAACTTGTCCCAGTCCAGTGAAACAAGGAATAACGAACACTAGATATGACAAAAATATGGAACATCTACTTTCTATCTCTTTATCAATTAGGTACCATTCTCAAATCCAACCTTCAGTAATTAACGTTGAAAAAGTCTAATAAAGAATGCAAATGTCAAGTTTCAAGCCATGTTTTATGAAAATATTTTTTTTTAAACAAGCGAATTTTTTACTAGATGAATATTTCATTTGTTATTTCTGTTACATAGATAATGATGAGATAGATGAATAAAAAACATTAGACACTTCTTTTTTCATTTTTAAGTAACTAAAAACTCACGACTATACCTACATTGATTTTAAATGTCGCATGACGCCCCTGTCTCCTGAACTTTGATTCACTTTATCTACTTAGATTTTTATTATATTGAAAAAGAAAAAAATACGTATCCAATATTTTTCTATTATCTAAATGTCGGACTAAATAGATTTACTTGAGCAATAGCATATTACCTATCATAACTATTTGTTGTTTTTCTATTGCTGTGGCTGAAGGCCCTTAAGGTTCTTGCCAAAATTCCGGTGAAGCAGTCAAAGGCTGTGCTCAGGCTGATTGCGTAAATATCTTAAAAAAATCATATGTAGTTATTTACTACAGTCATGTAGTAAGGTAAGCCATACTCTCTTTCTATTACTATGAGTACATTTACATTTAAGTGTTACGTGCTAAATATAGAATATCCAGTTTCCCTATATCTAAGTTTGCGCGCTCGTGTCCAGTAGCCGAACAGTTTGTCTTACAACGGAACTCATTAAGTTACGAGCAATATCGAATCGGTGCTCCTCAGCCCCTTAATTGGCGCAATGTTCATTGCGTAATGGCTCGTCATCTCACGAGGGTTTAAGCTCGAATGGCTTTGTAATAGGATAATTTGTAGGTGTGGATATGATGATATTAATGCCGTTTTTACCATTCGATAGGGGTGTCATTGTGCCTTCTCAAGTGTCAATATCTAAGGTACGCCTTTTAAGTAGGTAGCAGTTACCGGTCAACCTCGCTATCTCGTTGACTGAACAAAAATAAAACTATGATTTGAAGTACTTTTACGTGACAAATCCATTCTTAATACTTTGATCGCAATGTTATTAAAATTTTGATTTTCTGTATTTTTAGATAACCTTGTTTACAATGTGGCAGCTCGGTGACGAAGAAGTCAAACTTTGTATATTACACAAGCCCAATCTACAGTCTAGTGAAATATTCCCTTACTACGCCTTCATTCAATACAAATAGTTATTTGCTCGGCAGATTTGAATTAGCTGACCGCTACCGAGTTTTAATGGCAATAGGAAAAAATAAAATGTACTTGTTCACACCATTGTGTTAGTATTTAGCAGTGAAACGCGAGTCCCTTAGCCGGCCAGAGGAAAATGGCACAGTTCCATTATGCTCGTAAATGGCTATTAATTAGCTATTTCTAACACTAAACGTCTGTAAGTAACCATTCTTTTTTTTGGACATGATCGACTTCACACATAATCGACTTCCAAATTGGTAGTTAAAGTGATTAATGAACCAGAGTTTTCTAATTCGATTTTTGTTGTTTTTTTTTTTTATATAAATGTCCTTTGAATTGTTTACAAATATATAACAATGTTTTGCGGTGTATAAATTTTTTACATGCTTAATTTATCTTTATTTACATCAACCAATTTAGTATATTAATTATCCGGATAGGATCCGCCGTGCTTATGTTAACTCGAGTATCCTCGGCAATAAATAACAAATGCACCATTAAATAGGCTTCTTGTCCAAATAAAACACACATTTGTCGAGAGTAGTCCGGCCCGGACAGAATTTATTGACGTACGCGATGGCACGGCGACATGAGCACGATTGCAGGACGAGACCGGAACGGGAGGGTGACGTGGACTTTCCGGATTCAGAATATATAACTTCTGGGTACATAAATAGATCATTTATTATAGACTTATGTAAAAAAACGGAACTAAACAATTTATACAAAATGAAAAAAATAACAACATAATCTATTATGACACGATGTCTTTATTATTTACTATATTATTTGCTCTTGTTATTATTCGCGTTCCTGAGGTAATCAATGAAAAGTAAAAAAATGAGCCTAAAATTAAAACGGATAGCAGCTTTTCCCCTCTCCCCTTTTCTTACGGACTTATTCTTTAAAATTAGGGGAGAATAACCAAAACGAATACACATCCCTAACTGTAAAGTAAAGCTCGATTTCAATTAATTTGAACTAAATCAAAGAGATCTGTGTGCGCAATTTTCTTTTGTTTCGTTAATATTTCATGGGTTCGACGGGTGTGTAAGCATCGGTGACTGTGATGGCACGCGTTGGATTAATGGATCCCGCCTTTTTCCACTAAAGCCAAAATGTTTTGAAAAGTACGAATTTAGTTTAGGATTTTCGGCTGATAATGTTTTTTTGAATATTTTAGCTTAATGTTACCTTTTTTTTTTTATTTCACCACCTGTTGCTGGGTTTTTTGTTCAATTATTAATGTTAAAATAATATACAAATACATTTTTGGAACAACTAGTTAAGTGTTCTACGTATGTATGTGTAATTAATAAAGCTCTTAGAACTTTTTTATTTTTTTGTTACAACCAAAATGAAAATGTAAAAGTATTAAATAAAAAGCTCTTTCTGTTTCGTGTTTTGTTTGAAAACAAAATGATCTATGTTGCAAAGAAAATTATGCAAGTGAAACATTAAATTCTAATTAAGTTTAATTGGCTTTGACTCCGGTCGTAATAGTAGTATTTTGTTAATTACAAATACCGTGTAAACCCTAATACAATAAAAGCTTGGTGTTAACAAATAACGTCGAGGTACGGGCGACATTAAGCGAGTGCGAAATATTAATTTTAATATATTCAGACTGTAAGCCCGCTTCGGCCGTGGCAGTAAATTAAGTAAGCGGAAGAAAGCTCATTTATTTTTGGGCGGATGCGGCGAAATTCACATCCGCGTTAAATACACAACCCGACGAAACGCGCACTTTCTCGTTTCAAGTGTTTTCTGTTAAAATTTAATTTCTCTCCCAAATTACTGTCTTTTTGTTCATTCACTTTCTGAATTTCTGATGACGAAATTAGCTCGTAGCCTGATCATTAATTCATACGCTGAAACATGTTTAATTGAGAATTGTTATTAAATATTAATCAAAGATTTCAGCTCAGCGATGCGTAGATAAAACATACAAATTTATGGATATTACTTTTGTTAATTAATTATTCGTACTGGGATGGAGAGAGAGAGAGAGAGAGAGAGAGTACTAATCCTTGGTTCGGAAAAGTGGATTTCGAAGAAAGTGGTGTTGTGAATAACAGATCTCCCTCGGTAGGGTGCTACCCATGCATTAACGAACAGTATCATGCCCCATCCGAAACTAAGTGAAGCCGATAGTAATCTCGGCTTCCCAAGGTTAATTCTATTAGCGAAATTCGGAGGTTGGCAATATCCTGAGTTTAATTAAATTTTTGTGACATCGAACTTCATGTGCGCTGTTACCGGTTTTACTCGTAATACAGTTTTATTTTTTCCATTTGTAGCATTATTGGAAAATGAATACTTAGCACACCTTTACTATTTAGCACGCCGGTTATGTACTAGAATTTTTTCAGCTGTTATGGCCATTTTATATGAGATACACATGGAAGATAAAAAAAATGCTAGTGCCTATTAAAAAAATATGCTACATTATGTAAAGCTTTTCAGTACAACATAACCAAGTAAAATTAACCTTTATACAACATAGACTTCAGATAAACTAGCTTGAATGTCATTGACCCCATCAGAGCGTAGGTCACCCTTACTTGTAAGTACAAGCTTTGCTGTAACGGTGACAGGAGACTCACTGCTTTGCAATTTCTTACTTTTCTAAAAAAATAACAAATCTATTTCTTGGATAACACATTATATAGACGATAAATATTTTAAAAATTGCATGTTCATGTAATTACTCTTTTGTGGTTGTATTCTTACTTTAATAGAGTGAAAAGGTTGTTCCACACATACAACCCTTTATTTTAGTTATATTATTAGAACAAAATTAGTTTCTTTGTCCAATTTACACAAAACCTCATTACGCTGGCTAATTGCACCAAAACTTTAGCCGCTCTAATATAGCCCAAACATCCCAAAACAACCTCTAACACGCAATTACAAAACAAAACGACATATCGCCAACAACAACAACTGTCCACATGTTGTTCTATTCATTAACCCCCCGGCTGCTGTATCGCACATCTAAAATACAACAGCGAGCCAATTAAAGTTGACCCTATGGCGTTCCGCTACTGCACTCTTAATCAGCCGGCAGATACACGGTTAATTAATGTGATCCGCTTTTATTATTCTCCTCGTAAAATGGGATATTCGTCAGGATTTTAAAACGGTATAGTACTTTGTTAAGATTTTGAGCATTATCCTCACGATTTACGGGCTATTAAAGTCTCTATTTGTAGTTGGAAGTCATTTTGCATTTGAGTCAAAAGTAATACTGCTATTAGTAACCACTGTAACTTGACTTTATACATTTTCCATTAAAGGGCTTGAATTACCGAAGTAACGTACCTAAATTCTGATTATTTGTGTGTTTAGTTTACTCCTGCCAACTTAAATTATTGTTTAAAAGACTTTAAATTTATTTTCGCCTTTTTCAAAAGTTTCAGGCCTCTATTTTTTATTATATTTATTAGGGAAAACAAACGGTTACACATTACAGTATTACAACGGAATCTTAGCTAAATAAAGAGCCAGCTAATGTATAACCGACCACGTTTTATGAATTTAACCACCTACATTTAACCTAAAATTTGATTTGACCTTACCTACCTAAACCTAATTTGACCTAAAAGTGTAGGTAGATAATAGTTATATTTATATACTCAAAATATCCATAATGATATATTATCCATCACCCATTATGTTAGCTTAAACATGAAAACTACTAATATTCATAAAATAAATACCTAATATTACGGTCGGTCGTTGGGCTGTCACTCAAGCAGGTTGCGTGATAGTCATTGCAGTCTGAAGGTGAACTGTTTATACAAGGGTTGCCGAGCAGTTCTCAGTGACGGAAAGGCCACTTATTTTCTGTCGGATTGTTACAATATTATACGATCATTAGTAATTTTGTAGCAATATTATGGAGAAAAAACAAAACCAAGAATAATATCTAAAGTAAAGATAACAATACACTATACTGCTATATGTAGTCGACCCGCATGAATCGCGCATAGGGTTCGAATAAATTAATTTGTTATAATTTAAATTTGTCCCTGCTTTAAAATTCTTGCGATGACACACCCTGACACCACAAAGAAAAAAATTCCAAACTAAACTTCTTTATGTCAATGTCAATAACGTCGTGTGCATCCACACTGATTGACGTCAATACCATCGCATCACAACACTTCACAACATTATTAGAAAACTAAAATCAACATATTCCGATAGGTCCCCACATTGGTGGTTTAACCACGTTAACAATATTTGCTAGGGGCGACATATTATTCGTCTGCGAGGGTACGTCACTCAATCGCTGCGTTATTGCTACGTGCTCGCAATCAGAATACGGACGCAAGGCAATTCGTGCAACGCAAACTTTGTTATCAAAGTATTGATTTTTCGAATCACCTCTGGTTATCCGTCAACGCGTTAGTTTAAGTCTACAACTTTTGAGTATATAATACAAAACAGTTAGGAAATTTTTCTGAACAGTGTACGCTTCAAAATTAAATATTTTCATTAGTGTTTGCTGAAATTTTGATGTTTTCAAAACATTCTGTTTCAGAATTAGACATAAATACATACATGATTTGTAAAAACAATATTTCGTTATGTTATGAAAACTGTTTTTACTTAACAAGAATAAAAAAAAGGTTTATTTTTACTAAAAAATATAAATTAATAATGCGAATTCCATCCACATTGCTAGTACTAACTTATTTAAAAAAATATATATTTCTTAATATTCGCTTCATATAGTATATGATTGGAAAATGCATGCGCAACTATTTGTTTACGAGATACAAAATATTGAAAAGCTTATTAACAGTATCATATGGAACAGTTTACGTGAAATGCCATAGACTTGCACATACACAATTTACATTACATAAAGTAATATTAAAAAAATATTTTAATGATAGCAAGTTGCTTATGATAACTTACTTTGTGTAAGTAAATCTCCACGCCACTACAGCTTACAGAGAATGTGCAATAAGTAAACTAATTTATAACTTTTAATCGTGCTCGGCGCATACAAGCATATATCATACATAGTTGGATAGTTTTCCCGCATTCTATAACACGGAACTACAATCAATAATGAACTTTGTGCCTTTTTCACTGGCGTGCTCACTTCGAATTAGACTTTGTATAAATTTATAAAGTATTGCTTTAACTTCAACATTCCAATTGCACAACTTGTCGTGCAATATTTTTGTTCTGCAGTTTAGGTGGGTTTGTATTAAAAGTTTTAAATTACGGCGTTCTTAAAAATATGTGTTTTACGTTTTTCTGGTTTTATTGTTTGGTGCAGCGTTGTTTTATAAACACGGGAATCTAAATCCTGGATCACAAAGTGGATGAATTTTATTTTGTACTATCATGGCTGTCGGTTATATACTAATGTCTTTAATGTATGTCTGTAATGTTAATACAGTATGTCCTTCCTCAGGATCCAAATTTACCACATACCAAGTTTCATCAAAATCAGTTGAGTGGTTTAGAACTGAAAGGGTGACAGGCAGACATACCGGTATTTTGCGTTTACTCATTTAGGTAAAGGTAAGCTATAATCCAATATTAAAAATATTTCTTTGAATTTAAACAATTTACTGATCAACCCCTAACTTCACTACTAGGTAACGTTATTTTTTTTTTACATCCATTTTACCAGAACTTCTCATTTTTAAGTCCAAACAGTTACTTCATGCTAAAGTGTCTTCTAATATTTATAAATCATATTATAATACCTACACAAATATATGGTTTGTTTTTTGTTGTAACGACAAACCTTTTTGATTCGATCTTTAACGTAACTTAGTGCCTCTCTCTTATAATCTTTAAAGTGTTTGTTCTCTTTGGCTTAAAGCGATACTCGACACAATCAGTAGCCAGTAACAAGTTTCTCGACCATTATTAATTTGCGATAAGCAGCCAACACCTTGTTTCGTTCCTAGATCGTTATTACTGTGAAATATTTGTTTACGTTGTTGTTCTGATTCTGATTAAACTCAAATGCCAATAAGTTCTAATTAACTTTTAGTAAGTACCTAGGATATTTATTTTTGATAAATCTCGGCGCATTAATCTCGTTTATAAAAAATTAAATAATTTAAGTCTTCTTGTAAGCCTACTTTCTATAAAAGTATGCCGTTAAATAGTAATTAGTACCAAACTAAATTTAACTTCAAGTCTAAAGCTAGCAGTAGTGTTTGTATTTCATTAAATATATTTCTTCAATCCAATATGTATACACTAGAGGAAGGCTTGCTTAACGTTCACATACACTGACTTAACGTTTATGTGCCTAAATAACAATGCAACTGCAGCAAGTAAACCGTTAGAAGCATAAGCTACGAAATTGGGCTAAATCCCAGTTTACTTAAGTGCGATTCCAACTCCAAACACACGGAACACTGTGTTAAACCCGACTCAAAACTGATTCTACTACATACAAAGTGACAAGAGTCATAGTGCTGCGTAGTTATCTGTGCCCGTAATGGAAAACGCTCCCTATATAGCGACTACCATGCGTTATTTGAATGTGTAATCCCTATTCTCTCGCGTGCCAAGGATTTCGTGGATTAGAAATATCAGCGGTATTACGTTCAGAAATATTTCGCAATAACCTTTATTATACAACCTACATGCTTTCTCACATGAGCAACCTTGCCTTGTTGAGCCTCGCAGGTTCGGCGTTGGCCGAATTTGCAACGCAGTATTGCTTGATTATTCTGTTTAATAGCTGTGCGAGTTTGCCAGCATTTCGAGATACTTTAAGCAGTTTGTGGCTACGGAATGTGCAAACCTTTTGTAAATACACAAAAGTTTATGGTTTGAATAAAGTTTTTAATTGATGTTACTTGTTATTTTTATGCTAATGCTAGTTTGTTGAATTTTGTATTTGAAACTAAAACTTTGTTAATCAAACCAAATCAGACAATAATTCTCGCATAAAATGTACAGCTAATTAAATATAAATAAAATTTGTATATATTTTTTTGACATTCGAATAATATTACAAACAATTTGCACTTCGATATTCAAAGTTTTCTTATAAACATTATTTCATTGGCCATAATAATTATGACAATGAAAAAAAAAAATTGTTTGAAAAAGAAAACATTGACCCAACTACATTTTCTTAATATATTCCATTTTTTTCACCAGATAATAAAGCAGCAGCAACGGATTAAAAATAATCTCCCTACAACTTATTCTCCATATTAACACGTTATCACTAATTATATCGCCACCAAGACGTACACAGCACAGCTTATCACAAATACCGCGCAATATCACAAGTGACTTATAACAAACACAGCAGGTTATTTTAACTTCACAAAGCTTCAGTCTTGAAGCCATCCGTTATTTAACACAGTCTTATTCTTTGAAAGGTTCTTCACAATGTGTTCAGTCGTGTTATAAGCTCTCTTAAGGCCACTTTACGATGAGCGTATAACTCACACTCAGTATCTTACTATGTGCTTTGTGAACTATGAAATTATTGCTGCATAATTTCAGCGTCAGCCTGAAACGACGGCAGGCCTGTATTATTTACCGTCTTCAACATTTTGATTATAATCTTTTAATATTTTAGGAGCCTTTTTTATATGAATAGATAATAAATAATAATTTAAAATATATCTATACTAATATTATAAAGCTGAACGTTCAAACAAACAAACAAACTCGCTTGTTTGTTTGAACGTGCTAATCTTAGGAACTACTGGTTCGAATTGAAAAATTCTTTTTGTATTGGGTAGTCAGTTTATTGAGGAAGGCTAGAGGCTATATAACATCACGCTACGACCAATAGAAGCGGAGCATAAATGAAAAATGTTGCAAAAATGAAAAACCGTTGAAACTAAAACACGCGAACAAAGTCGCGGGGGACAGCTAGTTTATAATAATATCGGTGAGGTTTCTTTACTATAATATATTTTATATTATTATAAATTCACGTAACATAATTATAAAATACCGAAAAGGAAAAACACAATTTATTGTACGAACTATATTAAAAGGCTGTGGCTTGTGCGTTTAATATTATTTATTATTTTTTACTCATTAACGCACGTGGAGCCAGTACTTGTAATTAAGTACAAATAGGTAGTTGAAATGAAAAATTTAAGTAGGTACTTCCGTTGAACCAGTGGTCGCCGGTTCGAGTCCTCCCTGTGGTTAAAATGTTTTCTTTCTTATATTTGTATTTGATTACGGTTTAATATTTAATTTATTTATAATTACTTACTAATTTATGTATTATATTATTTCATAATCGAGAAAAAAATGCCTTGCCCTTGAAAAGGACACATATAAAGCAAATCAAAACTTCCTCAATCTGAAAAAAGACAAAAGCCAAAGATATTTCAGGTTCTTCTGTAAATTATTTACCAGAAAAAGGCTTGCTTAACGCCGTGATAAGCTTCTTAAGATAAGGCTGCACTTCATTTCGTGGGCGGATTTGACTGCGGCCGCAAACGAAATTTGCGGAACCCGCTTATCACGGGAATGCCTATTCACGTTAACAAATACGCAATCTACAAGAGCCAAGGGAACAATCCGGTTCATAGTACGGTTTGATGGCGGGACGCGTAATATTTGCCGGTTGCGGATAAATTGCATCTCTCGCGTTCCTGCCTGACAACTTTAATCAACTCGATGGGAATTTGTCTTACTTGCGAGTTCAGCTCACGTCTCCGCGGATCCACTGAACAATGAGATTTGCTTTAGATAAATTCTTGCGTTGGAAACGCGAGAGCTGAATGGATGCCTTGTTTTGTTATTCTGTGTACCCACATCTGTTACATGCAGCTAGCGAGAAACTACTTTATTTTCTTAACTAGTTTAAAGAGTAGCTTTTGTTATAAAGTCTTTAAAGTCACAACATTATCATTTCAGACGTAAAAGAATCGTCTAGACATCTCAAGATTACTCAAGCAAATGGTACCTGCTTAAATTCGTAAGGTAAAAATCTTTATGCCTTAGTCGTTATAACCTAAAAGAGCAATTACACTTTTGGCCATAAAATTATTAAAATGTCATACAATTACCCTCCGCGTTAGGGCTGAAGTTAAAACATTATAATGAAATACCAGCCCATTTTTACGACTCCATTAAGTTGTTGGAAAAAAAATAAAGGGAGAGAGGAAATGGCAACCACTCAGCACAGTCCAGCCCTCGTCAAGATTGGACGGAGCCGCGAAAATTCTTTTCTCGATCGACTGACTTCCATGAATACTAATGTGCGGGGGAATGGGTGAAACATCACCAATACAAATGGCGGCGCAGATAATGGCGTAAAGGTGATAAGTAAGTGCCGGAGAAAACTCTATTTATCTAGTTTGCATTTTTATACGAAAAGCACAAAATGCATTACGTATAAAGATTTTCTAAAATGTGAGAGAAATTTGTACAGAACCGCGCCACAATACAGTATGTACAGTAACCTAAAATAAACTAGAAGCTGTGTGGACATATGCACAGTAATCTACCTCCAAAGTAATAATTTACACAAACGGCTGCCTTTGCAAAACGAAATATTTCCCGGTAAGGTGGCGCTCCGTTCAGACGTGGCGAAATTTAGCTCAATTTCCATGCAGAAAATTCCATGAAAATGCACATAGGGGAAAATGTTGTTCTTATAATTGGACAGGTGCAACACCTAAGTCGTGCGTGGCATTTCTACGGCGCTGCATTAGCATATAAATAAGCGACACCCCCTGAAAACCCGACGGCAAAGGGCGGTTTAGATGCCGAACAGTTTTTACATTTTTATAACCGGAAATCCAATTATACAAGCAATTATCGAGTCAGCCAGATAGAAAACGAATTGCTTTTTTAAAATGCGAAACGCGACTTGTCGAAATTTGAATGTTAACCAATGTTCTTCACTTGTTTAGTTATGTAAATGACGATGTTTAACAACGGCCAGTATTATGTAAGTGGCGAGTTATGGGAAGGCAACTATTCGAGTTTGGGTACGCATCGCCTCTCACACATCACTGGTGCACACATTAATCTGGTGATACATTGTATTGTACGCTTACGCCCTCAAATTTAGACTGCGTTTGGGGTAAGAATCAAGCACAAGCGATGTAACAAATCAAAGTAGTAAAATTTTTGATTTATTAAATTTTTAGGCAGTTTAGTTTATTTAATGCATAATAATTTAGGAATTATTTTAAACTGACATAGTTCGTATCTAATGAAAGAAGGTGTAAAAGAAAAAAAGAAATACAAATAACTTCCGTTTGCAGAATATTTGGTACATTTTATTTCTGACACAATCAACGAGCTGACTGTAAAACGCAATTTTTTACTATATTTTTTATTAATTACAAAAATTATGCATTATTAAATATTGCAAAAATGTTAGCTTCCAAATATAGTTTCAGAGGACAACTTTGCAGCCAACTTCAAACTAAGAATAAGGAACAAGAAATTCCAAAATTCAAAGTAGTAGTAATTTAAGTTTCGCACCAGACGTTGTAATTATTAATACGATGACGTCACATTCCGCTAGCCGCCATCAATCAGGCTGTATGACGTTGCCGTCGCGCGCCGGTTAACCGCAACGCTGATGTAGCATGCTACCCTACCCGACCCTGGGATCGCATTGTTATATAACATGCAATTGTGTGCGCTAATATGACCATTTATTAAATTATGTTGACTCTGTAATTTTCTTTAAGTATGGACCTAAGGTCAATGCTAATCCATTTTATGGAATTAGTCTGTCAGTTGATCATCAGTCGAAAGCCAGAAAATTCTGCATGATTTAAAATCAAAAAATTACGGGTCTACTGCAATTGCTTTTAAATTGTAGAGAAACTTACGAAAAAAGCTTTAACCTAAACAAACAATTTCACATTAATGTAATCTTAGTCAAAATATTAAAGCTTCAATCTCAGCTAAAAGTAAAAAAAATGGATTAAGACATTACAAATAAAACAAAGACTTATAAAGAACACAAAAAAAAAGAACACGACGATCAAAACAAAGTTGTTGCCAACCCACTTAGTCTACTCAGATCTGAAAAGCTTTTGTACAGACGAGACTAAAATGTCTAGCCGAAATGTAAGTGTTATGACGTCACAGACATCAATCAGTGGGCAGTGTGGACTGTGACGTAGATGTCGTGTGCCATAACCGCAAAGCTGATGTAGAACGCCCCCGCGACTGTACCAGATGGGGTCGTTGTATGCAACTGTGGTTAACTAATCAAAATACCAATGTTATAGCGATTTATATTTGTATATAGTTTTCAATAGAATATGCAGATCGATGAAAGTACACTATCCTTAAATGAAGAAAAACTAAATACAATTTCAAAGAATAAATACTACATTATTGTATTTAGCAGTTAGTAATATAAGATTATGTTTTGTTAGTTTGGTGGTGTTGTATCACCTAAACTTGATAGATATACATAACGATAATCGATAAAATCAGTTCAAAATAGTTTTACTTCTACGTGCAAACTTCAAAAATCCTTAACTAAGCGTAATAAAACAACTTCTTAAGCCAGTATAAGTTATATTTGATCTGTTACAGGCTATTTTTTAGTGACAATTATTTTTTCTATTTTTTCAGTGATTTTGTTTTCACGTATCGTTCTTTAATCTACGACAGATTTACAACGTGTTGAAAAATGTATAGCTGGTCAAATCAAACAAATGGCTTCCTCGCCTTTATTGCGTTGACCTAAATTGCTAATAATAAAACAACATAAAATAAAGGTACATATTTTAAAAACATTTAATGCAGGCTTTTAAACTATGTACTATCTATCCATATCTATCAAATTGCATGTTGACAGAAAAAAAACGTCTTTTTCTAATTAACCTACGACTTTCTAATGTATTTTTTTTATACTATTCAGCTCATCCTTTATTATTTACAACAATTAAAATAACAATATGTAGAGACAAACCATTGTTAGCACCGTCATTAATAATTTTAATAAAATTAAATATATTTATTCTGTAACTAGGATATCATATATTAACTATTTTGAGCTCGCTGGAGCCGATATTTCCTAACTGGCTACTGAGAAAAATTGTCGAAAGAAACAGTCAATACATTTTAAAACTTATAAAATATTTGAACTTTATTTTATTACTGAACCTGTAATTAATAGCAAAGTTATAACATTAATGGATTGTTTTTACTAGCCGCACACAAAGCAATGGTTAGTTCCGTCTTGTTTCAATAGATGGCGTTAGCAGTAGCAACATCTGTAACTCTCAGCTTTGACGAATGGGGGCGTTTATCTACTTTACTGTCCGAGTATGATTTGATATAAGGATTTATATGTGATTTTGTTTGAGACATTTGTTTGAGTGGAGATTTTAAATAAGGTTTCTTGTATTACATACATCAGTACTAAAAGTAGAGCTGCGAAAAACAACTCACATTGTTACAGAATGTAACATGAATAGGATATGTAAGTACATATTAGGTAAATCACATAACAAAACAAGTCTGGTGAAGTAGTCAATGCGTAAATCTCTTCCAAAAAAAAGTATAACAAAGCGGTTTTTTTTCCAGGCATATTGACAAATACACTGCCTGTCAATATATAATTCCGCACACACGAAAATCAAGGTAAAACATTCCACCCAACCAAAGCACTTTCGCTTATTTTTGTTATCATCTTAACTGTCAAAGGAGACGATTCAGATAGAAAGTATCGCGACAAGGGAATTAATCATAAATCTCTTGAATCCAGAGTCTCGGCATTACATATTATCAAGTTTTTACAAGTCGCCTAAATCATCCTTATACGTTTACAGCAGTAACAAAACTTGTTCCGGCCTTATTCGTTCGTGATGGCAAACTTTTTTATTCTGGCCGACGAACAGGGTCGCCAGGCTTGTTTTCGGGACAAACTCTGTAATTGTTTTGTTTAAGTTTTTACTATTTGGCTTGGTCACTTTGATAATGGTCAAGTTGTATGGTTCTATATTGTATTTCGCTATGGATGGTAATATTATCTGTATTATCACAGCTTCGTATTATTACTAGATAGCGTCTGGTAAAAAAAACCTAATAACTTTCAGCAAATAGATTGAGATACATAGAGCTATACTTACTATAGCTCTTATATATAGAGCTATACTATGTGGCTGCCTAATAAAATATAATAAATCTAGGCATATAAAGAGATAAGGGTCCCTTAAATCTCAAGTACCGTGGTAGCCCTACCGCCAATAACTCAAGATACATTGTTAAGTTTTTTATGGCTCAAATGTTGACGTACAAACATTATTAGTTTATGCCGTTATCGCGTCTGCTATGAATTATTGTCGTATTTTGATCAACATTGTCAAAAAGTGATGTTCCTAGCAAAAATGATAAAATAAGGAATAAACTTGTTATCGACGTATGTTCTTTTGTTTTTTCAGGTAAGTGGAAAACTCTGATCTAGGAATATATATAAGTGTACATACGATTTTAAAGGTGAAACTACAAGAGGCGATACTGTGTAAGTAATAATATAATTCTAGGTAAACAAAACAGATATAAATTCCTTTGTGAAATACAGACTTATTAGTCTTGAACTTAATTAAGTCATCGAATAATTTCATATTGGTAAGCCTATTATTGTTTATTTAATAATATTTACTAATCGACTTGACTATTAAGTGAATCCATTCAATTTATTTAAGGACGTTAAGCAAGTTAATAATTAAAGGTTTCATAGAAATAAAACAATTTTGATTTGTTGTAAGGTGTTCAAGTAATTAGCAACTTTTCGATTAATTTGTGAGGTAGGTACTCTTGTATCCATTAAGCCTTCGTCAGGCATTTCAAAGATTATTACAACTCGTTAAAGGTAAACTTTTGAAGTTTCATTTTGATTTCTTGACATATTTTGTAAATTATACGCAATGGACTTAATGGGAGGAATATAAGCAGGAATGATTATTTTTGAAAAGTTTTTAACAAAAGGCTTACACGTACAAAGGTAGGTAATACTCTTGAAAAGCTCGAATTTCCAAAAGTAATAAGATATGTAATTTAAGATATCTTGTAAGAAAAGCGGCTGAAACTTCTTATGTAAGGTATTCTTACCGTATTGCGTAGGTGACTGTTGTACGTCACTTAAGATCAACGACTGTTCAAGTACTTTTCTTCCCTTTGCGACATAACGAAACAAAAAGTTATCAAACAAAATGTTTTTGTCAAATCATTACCCTTTGACAAAACATATCAAGAAAGTACAACATTATAAAATATTTTTCTTTTAGTACCTATAATAATTTGTATTCAATGTTTTCTGAATGTGAATAATGGATTTTTGAAGACCTTTGTAAATTTTCTTTCTAGATTCTTTCGTGCTACGAAAACTTTCATTTAAGCCTGAAAACAATTTCAATTTAGTTAAACTCTTTGGTAAAATGAAAGATAATAAAATTTTGAATGTATTTATGGACCACATTTCTAAAACTTATTAATCACGAGAGAATTAAATGTAATAAAATAATGACGTAGTCGATGCAAGTCATTATTATGTCAAAATAATACAATATTATTATATTAATTAGACATGAGACAGCTCTGCATATTGACATAAATCATACTAATAGGTATTAGCACGATGTGTAGCAGTAGTTCGGTTATGGCCAGTGGGTTATAGGTATACGTAATTTTGCAATAAGCTTATATAAACTGTGCTCTCATTTAGATCAAATTCGTCCAAGTTAAAATTTTAATAAGTTTTTTTGTAAAAGCTATATAGCTCATGAAAAAAAACTTTTAAAAACATGACACTTAAACACAAAGCTAAATAAACGCGTAGGTAAATTTATATCGTAAATTAACTGGATTAATAAAAAATAAACACGCTATCGACCCAAAACAAAGGTGCAGCAGAGTTTAACAACATTGAGTAGCGAAATTCGCAATTTTATAACTGTCGTTAAAATGAAAGTAACGTTTTGAGTTGACGTTTGCCTAACTCGCTTTATATACTAGGATGGAGCTAAGTGAAGCGACTTCCAGCGGCCTACCATGTTTTATTATCCCATCAAATGTTAGATAGCATAGTTCAGAGTTGAGCCACCACATAATCTTTAAAGGGTAGATGTATGCGTGTGTTAAAGAATAAATACATTTGACCGCACGACAAAGTTAGGGCGTGTGGATGGGAGTTTGCATGGCTCGTTTTATGGGCTTTAATTAAAGTTGATGTTACATTGTCGTATTAGTGCCTACATACCCTTTGACAGAACGACTGTTAGGATTACTCTTTGCGAAATTAAAACAATATAATTTTGCGTGTGAATTTGACTCACAAAGGAAAATGTATGCATGAGAAATATAGGACTATTTATAAATTATTCATCTAATTCTATAGGCGCTATATGTATTTTGTTTAATTATATATTTTTAGACAATTTAACAATTTATTAATCTTGTTACTGATTCATCATAATTCATCAAGTTAGGCTATTACATTATAATTACTATTTTGCCTACAGCGATTCGATACTCGCCGCCATAGAAAAAGTTTTAAAGTATGAAAAATTCTGTTCAAAGATATGTCGTTCATATCGCTCAACGTTAGGTCAAATTGCCGGTCCTGCTTTGGTATCTAAATATATATATTATACCTACATATATTATTGAACCGTTCACATAGGACATATTTTTGAACTGTAGGTTCTAAAGAATTTATTGAGCTTTCCATATATTTGTATACATACAAGCGCAATCCAAATACGTAAAGCAAACATATACTTGGTTAAACTTCAAAATATACGGAGCGTAAACAGATATTCTGAACATTTTTCTCTTTCTCCGAGTTAAGCATAGCGGGGCAATATAAATAGCGAGGAGTACTAAATTTTTCGCGCGGCTTCGCTCGCATTGTCCTTAAGGCTTACTCGGGATTTGCTTTATTGCTCATTCACTTTAGACAAACTGTACTCTGTTGTTACCGGGCCCAAAATTGGGGCTTTTAGATGCTCCCCCAAAAATCCCAGAAATTCCTTGTAATTGTTGTTGTAAGACGATCCTTGCTATTTACTTTTCTTTTCTCATGAAGGTAAATATTGCAAGTGGTTGCTTTTCTTTAACCTAGGCCTTTGATCTTGTGTCATATGACGTTCTGTGGCAAAAAATAGCAAAAACCAGCGTGCCATCTGAGTTGGTATCACTCCTGAGATATTGGTATCTTAACCAGGAGAACTGTGTGAGGTGGGCAGGCGAGCTCTCGGATGCGAGCAGGTTGGAGTGCGGGGTGCGGCAGGGGGGGTTGAGCTCACCCTTGCTTTTCAATCTGTACGTAAATGATCTGATTGAGGAGCTCAGCAGCATGCATGTCGGATGCTATGTTGATGGTGTTTGTTGCAACAACTTAAGCTATGCAGATAATATGGTGCTGCTGGCCCCCTCAATCGGAGCTCTTCGAAAGTTACTTGCAGTGTGTGAGTCGTTTGTTGCTTCACATGGTCTCATGTATAATATAAAAAAGACTGTATACATGGTCTTCAAATCGGGTCCCAATAGTCCACCTGTACAACCTATTTCATTAAACGGTGAGTCTCTTAATAGAGTTCATCAATTTAAATATCTCGGACATTGGATAACCGACGGTTTAAAAGATGACCTGGACATGGAGAGGGAACGCAGAGCACTGTCAGTTCGGGCGAACATGTTGGCGCGCAGATTCTCCCGATATACGGACGCGGTGAAAATAACCTTATTTAAGGCTTATTGTACCTCTCTGTACACGGGAAGTCTGTGGGCCAACTATACCCAAAGAGCTTATAGTGCTCTGCGGGTCCAATTTAACAATGCGTTCAGGGCGCTGTTGCGGCTTCCACGTTTTTGTAGTGCATGTTTGCTGATGCACATGCAGATGGCTTTGCAGCTATCTGGCGTAAAAAGACTGCATCATTTGTAAGCCGGATGCGTGGAAGTAGCAACAGCATCCTGAGCACCATAGCAGATAAGTTTGACTGTCCTCTTATGTTTAAGTTAGTGCAGCGGACTAGATCCCTGCTTACAATATTATATTAATTGGTACCTTATTATAGTGTGGATCTTTGTTATCTGAATAAATAAATTTTATTATAATTTAACGAAGATAATTTAGTTATTTTGCCTAGAGTTTTCTAGAATATACTTGATATTAGGTTTTGATTCATTTTTCGATTTTTAAGTACGTATATTTATTTGCACTCAACCTTAAAAGCCAAGTTTTTTCCAAGACCAAGTTATACAAGGTGATTATATAATTATTGTACGAAAAAAAACGATGACCTCTTTAATCTATATATATATATATATATATATATATATATTGGTTAGAAAAACGATTAATATCAAAAACTCTATTTCAATACTGTAGCCTTAACAGTTTGCAAAAAATTTAATACCAGTCGTTTTTATAACCGATGTAGGTCATTGTTTTGTACAACAATAACAAAATCACCTTGTATACCTTTTAGACAGCCTAGGCTAAAAAAATTAACCATTTTGCCATTACATATTAAAACAGTAAAGGACAAAGAATGTTAATGATAACATCTCGGAACAAGGCAACAGTATCAGTCCTTAAACTGTCCCATATTTATTAATAAAGCCCTCATATAAAAGCACAAGCGTTCCAAATTATTAAAATTCTCGAGTGTAGGGGACGAGCAATGCTCATACTGATGTACAACTCCAACGCCAAACTTTCGTCAAACTATGCAAATTTTAGTTAACACTTTCAACAAACGCGCATTCCTACACAACGCGGGCCTTGAAGCCTGCGTTTTTATTAACTACTCTCGTTTCAATTTAATGAAAACATTATTTCGTTACTTTACAACACTTCCCGACGAGCGTTGAAGTTAGAATTTTAATTAGTTTTGTTTTTAAGTTCTTGGGTGAGGAGGAATGGAGGAACACGGGATTCTAAACGAATAATACATACTTACAAGTTAAACAATTTTATAGCAGCTTTAATTAAGCAAATATGTTATTAAAAAAAAGATTAACATTAGCGCAATAAATTAACAATTTCTGAAAAAGCATAGATATCCCTGTCACAAATTTGTCGACCTTTTAATTTTTGCGTTGCCATGTTTTTTTTATAATATTGTCATAGAAACATACATTTTGTTCACCATGTAAAATTAATTATAAATGCTATTTAATTAAATAAGTTTTAGCGGGTTCCATTAGAGGAAACATCTTCGCTTTTTGCTTCGCATGCCAATTTCGCAGTATTTAACCAGATCCAAGTTCATTCGACGCGGGTTTACGAACAATGGATCGGCTCAGGTAGGTATTATCATAGCGATTGATGTTGTGTTTATAAATTTGATTCGCTAGTTGATTAATTGATGATTTGAGAGTGCTGCCGGTTTAATCACTACAGCCATTATTGTTTGGCTTATTAAGATAAGTAGATAACGTTAGGTACTTAAGTTGAGAGTGAAAGGAGCTTTTTTGTTGTTTTTTTTTTAACTCGTGATTAGAAGATATAGTGTAATATGTATTGTTTTTCGAGTATTCTTTATTATGTTGTATTTTCTTTAAATACGTTAATTGTATTTTAAAATTTAAAACAGCGCACTTCAAAAGTACAACGTATACCTAGTAGGCAGCTTGCTAATAATAATTAAAACAATTAAAACAGCCATATTTATTACAAACAAGTATTAATACCTAATAAAAGTACAATGCTTAAAAAAATATTTACACAAAAAATTACAAGAACCCACAACTTTTACGCCAAAACCAATAATTATATCAAGTCAAAGCAAATAAATTCAGACAGATTGAATTCAAAAAGTAAATAAAATTTCAAGTGGGAGTTAAATAATTAATTAACATCGGTCCCGTCTACCAAGAAACTAAGTTTCACTCAATATTTGTCTTCCCCTACCGAGTTGAAGTTACATAGACGAACAATTATTACCTGTTCATAGTGTTCATACCTCTCCCAAGAAAGTTGTGCTTGTTCTAATAATATTGATTTAAGTTAGCTCACTATTAATGCATAACTTATACCCTTCTGGACGAGTTTCTGTTAGTTTTGTACAAATATTATTGTGTTAGAGTTTATTTGGTCAGCTTGAATGTGAAAGTAATATGTATGGTTAGTTGTTTTTTTGATTTTTGAATACAAGTTCCTTTGTTAGTGAAATTACTTGTTTGGTACCTGTTGTATTGTACTGGTTTTTGTTCTTAATTCTGTTAGTAATAAGACCTATTTTTTTAGTTAAATTGTATTTTTGTTATATTCCTTGTTAATTAAATAATCAAGACCTACTTTATATTCTTAAAATTAAAATTCTTTTCGTCACTTTCATGTTATTGTTTTAGATCTAGCTATTTTAGACTTCATATTCTAATCGTACTTCTGTTTTAATTAAATAATTCAACTTAATATCTGAAGTTTTTTTTATGGTAGTTAGTAACCCAATAACAAACTCCTAAGGCTGACCAACTACGGTCATTATGCGCGAATGCCATAAAAGCGCTGAAGAAAAAAAACAATCGCAATTCCCAGTAATCATAACCCGTCCACTGCAACCTTGCAGCCCGCGTTGTATTCTAATGACAGATGACAAACAAGGCACATTATGTAACCCACGCGAGCGGCACCGTGCTTAGACACAGTATTTTATACGGTAGAAGGTATACGAGCATATGGTTCGCTATAACCGTAAAATTTTATCGCTTTCGATGCTGAAATGATACACGAAACAATCTAAATTATAGCGAGCGGTGTCCCTGGCATCGGGCCAGTGTATTGGTAATGACAGGCTCATCCAATTTGTAACGTTATCTGTACAAAAGGTTTGACAGCTACCTCGTCTGGACCTCAACGTTGCTGACGCTACGAAATATCAAATATTGTTGCGACCTTTCCTCGCACAATGTATTTTCTTATATATGTTTTCTTACTTGCTTGTTGACAACTTGTATCTCATAAATTGTTTATTATTTTCGTTTCTGGATTTAGAAAGATTCCCCTTTTCAAGGTGGTACATAGGACTTTCTTTGCGTTATAATTGTATTTAATTATTATAACAATCGAATAAAATTGCATATTACATATATAGTATATTACATATTACATACATACATACATAATACATATTACATATTACATATATTACATATAGACTATATAGTATCCTATATGTTTGTACCATACAAAAAAAAAAATATGCCTTTATGAGTTATTTTGACTTATAGAAATAAAAACATCGTACAATGTTCACAAATTATATGTGAAACATTGAACTTTGTTTCCATTTTTCTGTAATAAATAACTTGGTTCAACAAACTCATTAAATAAAAACATAATAATGACCGCAGCTTACTTCTTCGGTACCTACGTGCTCCGATTGAATTACGATAAAATACATTTTTAAAGTTTCCAACTTTATCTAGAACGGCAGCTTAAAAGGTTTGTAGTGATTTTGCGGCCGCTCCCCTATATTTCTTACAGCAAGTAGCTCTTTTATTGGCAAGTGAGGCGGGCTAAGTACACTACTTTACGCCTATATTGCCTGGCCGACGACGTCGTAAGAAAACTTGCTCCCGGCCACTGATCTCTCCTTATCAAAACACTATAGCTTAACCCTGAATGTTCTAAGCAAACAATCAATTCTACTTTTTATGGCGACACGACACTTTTTTGTCAGAACGATGTTTTCAAAGATACGTTTATGATTTCGTTTTGCTATTTTTTGTGTTAGCCTTTTGTTTGATCGGCCCATATTTTGTTTTGTAGGCGGGCAGCCGGTAGAGAATTTCTTTTTTATTCGTATTGGGCATTACGATATTCGATAGTGCTTTTAAATCAAAACGATTTAGGTGGGAAATATTTGGCTCTCAATAAATTATTTATAAGAAATATGATCCCACACACACTTTACCACAACTTATAATTGTCGTAAAAACAATTCTAAACAATATACACCACCCTAATTGCTCAAAATTGCTGACTTTATTTTTTTAAGGGTCTTAATCGCATTAAGTACTGAAGTGCATCATAAAACCACGCCCCTACAATTTTCAATTGTGAATATGAACCACAAGCCATCAAATCTGCACTGATGATTAACCCTGAAGTTGCCATTAAAAATAGATAAAACAAAATGCTGTCGGTGCGCAGTCCCTTGGGCCCCGCGCACGTGACGTCGACGCGCGCTTGCTTGCAATTCAATTAGGTACCGATCTACTATGCTGGTCTACACATATCTCCAATAAAATCAAATTTTATAACTATGAGACTGCTTTGAAAGAAGATTTTTTTACTATAAAGTATTTTATAGAAAAATCTTTGTCAAATTTATTTTAAAGGTCAAGGTATAAAAATAATTCGTGTAATTTTAAGTAACTATGTATCTTTTATAAGACTAATGGAACTTTCCTTATAAAAATATCATTAGTTGTTATAGTTCTATTACAATTTTAACTCTTTTACTAAGAAAAAATGTACCTACATTATGTAAGTTTAAAAGACTTTCAGACTTTTTAACTACGACGCTGTAGAATATAACTTTAAAGCTATTCAAAAATAAAATTATCAGTAAGTATTTTAACAGTAAGTACATACTTTTGTTACACCAATTCAGCATTTTCAACTAAATTTGCGATAATTAGTTATTTGACACCTAGCTAAATTATAATTACCATCTAAATATCTACATAATGCTTTGGAATTTAATCACTTGGTACATGACGTGCCAAACAACACCGAATTAATTTTGCATCCAGCAATCTGGGTGCAGCGGCAGCAGCTGGCGTTACTGACCGATTTGATATGCACCCTTCCGCTCAGACTACTCTCTCGTATTGTTCTGCTCATATATTTATATCTGCTTTAACTATATACACATACAAATCAATGTATAGATCTAATATTGATCGCTCAGTGTTTAGATGACGAAAATATAAAAAAAAGCTACAAAGTAGCGTTGGCGCGTTGGCTAAAGGCTGATAGTTATAATATTAAATAAATAAAATTACACCTTGTTTGGATATAAAAAAATAATACTTATTAGTTTATTTTTAGTTTTATAAAAAAATAAACAATAATAAACGATTTAAGCAAGAGATGGAAGACCTGCAAAAAAATATAACTAAATAATTAAATACAAACAGTAGGAAGAAGAACTTAAAAATCAGGCAGGACTCGAACTTGCGGCTAAACAAATATTCGCTCCGCATGCGTTAAAAGGTAAAAAATAATTAATAAAAAAAAAATATAACTGTAAATACTATAATGTTTTAATATTTTTTCAGAAAAGTTTTACTTTAAAATGGAAATGTATTAAGTTTAGTAATTAGCAATTTAAACTCTTTTATGTAGCCAGATGTTAATGAAACATTGTCTACTGTGTCTCTTTTTCCTTTTGTCTGGCCATTTAAAGCGTCTACAGACACCGTTTAAAAAAGAAAACACAAAAATAACACAGCAATTAAAATTATATCCCATAATAACTCGTTATGCTAAGTGAATTGCCGGTTTCAAACAAAACGCAAATTAATTCACGGAACCCAAACATTCCGCGTGAAATCCAACAAAATTATCACAATTAATTTAATTTGGCAGTTATAATAAAATTAAAAACATATAATACAAATGAATGCCATTTAATGAGGCATCCGATGTGAAATAACAATTGAATATAGTGAAAACATAGTGAAAATATTTCAATTTTATTTAACACTAGCTGTCCCCCGCGACTTTGTTCGCGTGTTTTAGTTTCAACGGTTTTTCATTTTTGCAACATTTTTCATTTATGCTCCGCTCCTATTGGTCGTAGCGTGATGTTATATAGCCTATAGCCTTCCTCAATAAACGGACTATCCAATACAAAAATAATTTTACAATTCGAACCAGTAGTTCCTGAGATTAGCGCGTTCAAACAAACAAACAAACAAACATACAAACAAACAAACAAACAAACTCTTCAGCTTTATAATATTAGTATAGATTAAGCAGAGTAACGGGCGTGTGGTTAAAAGTTCCCCGGTTATGTTGCAATTGCATACGAATCACCATTTCCGTTAATGCAGTTAACTGTTATCGTTACATTAAAACATTTATACGCCGTAATTGTTTAAGAGCGCTTCATACTGAAAATTCGGCGGTTTTGCAAACGGCGAGTGCTCATTGCAAAACATTGATTAATAAATTATTTATTATAAACGGTACTTATGAGTTACTATTTATTGGAAATCAATTTACTAGTAATGGGATTCAGTTGTAATAAAATACCCAATTTCGTACCTCATATCAATCAATGCATAGGTACTTTATTAATTATATATGTAAAGCAAATATTAATTCTATGGTTTTCAAAGTATTCATTTAATTTTACAAACACTATTAGTAAAATCCATTACAAGAAGAGTTCTAACAAAATATATATCAAAAGTTAACTTTTAACTTAGTCATTTGCCATGACAAAGTCTAGTTAGACTGAAACGTTTAGAAAACCATCCTTATCACGTACCCACTGCGCATTGCAGTGGGTACGTGATAAGGATGGTTGTATACTGAACTGATAGACGAGTTGTGTGTTGCAGACTGAACTGTTATTGTTTATACCAAACTTTACACACGATACTCATCAATTTTACTTGATTAAAAAAAATGTGTAAAATTGATATAAGATAACAATTATAATACTAAAAATAAACTGATAAAGGTCTAGTTCGATAATTTTAAAAGTTTTTATGATTATTTTAATCAATACATTAATTATTCGATTCTCGATCTTATCGAATAACACCAGTGTTATTACAGTCAACAAACTTTGCTTCAAGTACCGAAAAACGAAACAAAATTATTGTACCAATTGCATTAATTCAACTGCATAAAAATCAGCCAATTATTCAAATCGGGAACGCCATGAACCGAAGACCGTATCGATGAATATTAATTGTTTTCAATCGAAATAAAAACGAGTAAAATAAACTGAAATAACTGAATAATCGAGTAAGATTGTTTACGCAGAGACAATTGTAATGAAGGTATTGTACGGTACGATTAAAGTTGTCATTACTCAGTATTGAATGCATAAAATATTGAATGAACAGATTTAATTAGTATCAATAAAGTGGATACTGACAATGGCAATATTTTTATCATATTTAACCCTTTTTTGCTTCATATCTTGCAGTTTTTGTTTGGAAAAATTCTTTAATGAATTGTATCAGATCTCTTTGTATCAAATTATTTGAAAAATATGCATGTTTAATAAAATAAGTATGTTTTAAGCCTACTTAACTATGACATATATTTTACCATTTATATTGAGAAAAGGAACGTTGTTTTAAATTCAGTAAACCACGGGTAGCACGAAACAATTTAAAAGGTAAAACCTCAAATTTATTGTTTTGTACCACATTTTGGTACAAAATCTTATTTGTAAATGAGATTAAAAAGTACGATAAGGTTTGTACAATGTATGGAAACTGTGCTAAGTAATAAAAATATTTATTTAATGCTGTTTTATCATACTACATGTTGTATTTACACTTTTACAATTCGATTGTCTCATAAACAATGTTTGACCTGACTGTTCGTAATCTAAAACTCTAAAAAACATGTTCTCAGCATGTTTTTTGAAAACAATCTAAGAACATATTTCTTACATGTATATGTATAAGATTTTTTTAAATAAGTTGTTCTTTGTGTTAGCTAAGATCATGAATTAATGCGACACGATAAATCCTAGTACGTAGACAATTTTCCAATATTGCAATCTAAAAATTTATCAAATGTTTCCTTGTTACCTCGTCGGATTTAACTACAAATTGTAATATAATTACTAACTAAAAAAAAAATTAAATTACTTACTAAAAAAGTTAGGCTTTTGCCGTTATAGAAGATAGATACTAATCACTCATGAAACCAAACAAAATCAAGTAGATACTAACACACAATGCATAAAAATCCGTAAACCGCTTTGATTACTTTCGTGCATGCAACACTCGTAAACAAAAGAGATAATTAAGTTTTATTTCAATGAATCTATTTGGTGCAAATATCCGAAACCATTATTCCGTTTGTTACAGTTGCACATTTCGTATCAATGGTGATAAAATTATCCCCTTTTGGCTTAAAACGATAAATGAAATTGCTCTGAAAGTGTTCATTATTGGTAGTCGTTTATCAATTTGAAACTCTTGATTTGATTTTCATAACTGAAATCATTATTTAATAAATAGTTTTTATAAATTACTTTGATCTTATAAAATATTACAAATAGTAATACTTTACACGTTACATCACAAACTTATTCTTGTCGTGTATCTTTTTTAGTGTAAAATTACCTAAGGCTTAGGTAACACAAAATCTTATTTTACTACTCAATCACAGATCGTAAAAAACAATTATTGAAAAATAAATTTATTTTATAGTTTAACATAAGTACTTATTTTTTATATATTTTTTTGTGAAATAAAAAATAAGTGTATAAATAAAACGAATATGGAATCTCAAATGTAACACCAATAAACACGGAAGGATTGCAAAACGTGTATGGCGTCCACAATTTTTTGTAAAAGGTAGAATTGATCACAAGCAAATATGCAAGTGCGGTCCAAAATAAAATTGTGGGGCATCCTCGCAATCGCAACCTGCCTTCATCGACATTCCGGAAATTTATTTTTTTTACTATTTTTGAATATTGTCTTCTGCAGTCGTGCAAAACTGTGTTCAGCAAAACTGAAAATATCATAAACAGCGTCGTTTGAAGTTCACTTTGAGATTTTTATGTGATGGCTATATTTAATCAAATTTATTTTATTTATCCTTATGAGATATTATCTTATTATTAAATATATATATATGTATAATATACATACATAAAAATTCTAGAAATGGGAATAGATTTCCCAAAAAAAACACTCCTTCATGCCAATATGTTGTATTTTTTTAAACCAAGCATAAATTTAAGAAACACAAACACAGGCGTTTAGGAAATAACACAAAGAACAAAGTCATATTTTTCCTATAGGTACTATAATTTTGATGACTATCATTTTATTATTTTCGATATCGCTATACCTATCTACATAAAAATTTCATTGGTTAAAGCTTTTTATTTGACTTAAATAACTCTTAGGACTTTAAGACTAAAAGTAAATTAACATGCACTTAACTTAAAACAGATTTACTACATCATAATGTTTGTGAGAGTCTGAGAACCCACTGAGTGTATTCTTGACTTAAAGACTAGTTAAGTAAATAATTGACTTTAGTTATGCATGTCTTGTTTTAAGTTCCCTTCTGCAATTTAATTTAGTACTGCCGTCTGTTAAAAAACCTAAAAAAAATATCTAATCAATAATTATTTTATGTAACTAAATAACCTGAACGAGACCAATCGCAATTTATAAAAAAAAAAAAACATCTTTTAGTGCTTCGGTGAGAGGCCTTAATCCAACAATATTAGTTGATAAAAAGGCTAGTACAAAAGCTGAAAATTCAAGTCTTTTTTAACGATTATGAGTAAAAAGACCATACTACCCTTTCATGGTACTTTAAAACACTAGCACTTACTTTTACAAACACAATCTTTTTATTGATGGGACAAGGCCGATACACATGCCATTGCAACTTCTGTAAGCCTGAATCTACAATAAATACCACCGACACATTAAAGAAATATAATATAATAAATATAATAGGGTATAGATTGTCTGTGTTGGAACCCACAACAAAATTAATTAGAAGAAGTAAAGAGGAGGAAAAATAGTTTACATACACAATACACATACACAAACTTGTTAGTTTCACCTAGTATGTCCTATTCAGAATATGGTAACCCTATTATTCCGATCATTACTCGAAACAAGAAAACGTATTTCAAGTTACCCTAACAAATATACATTTGTATACGTTTGTACGTGTTTAATATATGCCTACAGTAGACTTATCACCTAAGCATTATCGTGTTTCTAACGATAATGGAACTTTCGAGTGTCTGTAACCCAACATTAATTTAACTGGTACTTCTACGTAATGGCGTCGGTTTCGCTAATTGTACGTTAGAATAATTATATTGCGCCACACGCGTATTCATTTTAATGGATTTTGAGTGTTATATACGGTTAAATGTCACATGTACCGGTATTTAATGTAAACTAATATAAAGCTAGGCAATTTCCCCCTCTATGTCTTCATGTTGGTATATGTTTAACGAATATTATATAATCTGAAAGTGCTTTATAAGTACCGAATCATGATAATATTTTTTGTTTTACCAACTAAACATGGTTTAATCTGTTTTCTTTTTTCTATTGTGCGTGTGATGTAAGATTTGTTTTTTCTTTTTTATTAAAGCATGTCGTAGGTAATTGCTACTTAAATATAGAGTTTTTAAGTTTTATAATTTACATTGAAATAATTCAGTATTTTTTTATAATGTTCCTCACTCTCAAGTATCCATAATGTGTAGGTAAATGTGTCTAATATTATAAACAAAATTAAAAATTTCTTCTAACTACTTCTGTGAGTAGATAGGAACGCAAGTTTTCCTCGTCCTAAAAGAACTTGAAACACTAATGATGACTTTATTATTTATGTTTTGAGTAAGTTATTAATAGAGTTAAGTCAAAGTTGTAAGAGCACACGTGGAGATCGCTAAGTCATCGTTTACAAGCTTTATTAATTAAATACATAACTTGTCGGGTTTTCTATCGACGCTAAAATACTTTCCCTCTGCTTTTTACCTTAGGCTGTTTATACATGAGGCGGGCGACGCAAGTCTCCGATACCCGACGATTGCTCCGATACGAACCGGTACATAGGCACGCGTCGTTGCAGACTAAAGTAGACGGGTATCGGAAAATTGCATGGTCTCGTGTACGAAGGGCCTTATACATAAATGCTTTTACAGGTATCGTAATAAAAACATTTTGTTTGTTAATTGCTAAATCGTTTTCTTCGAGTACCTACGGAACAATGATTCGCGTTGACGACCGTGGTCAAGTGACATACACACCGGTTTTCAAGCTGTCGCCAGCTCTGAGGTCCCAAGTTCCATTGCGTATTTCTTCATAAAGGTATTTAAGAATGTTTTTATTAATATCTGAAAGACAAGATTATAGTGAAAATAGATGTGCTTATTGTCTAAATGATATTTTACTTAAAAAGTCGTCTTCTTTTCTTTTTTGACGACCTCCGTGGTCGAGTGGCGTACACACCGGTTTTCAAGGTGTCGTCAGCTCTGAGGTCCCGGGTTCGATCCCCGGCCGGGTCAATGTAGAAATACCACTTTTCTACATTGTCTCGGGTCTGGGTGTTTGTGGTACCATCGTTGCCTCTGAATTCCATAACACAAGTGCTTTAGCTACTTACTTTGGGTTCAGAGCAATGTATGTGATGTTGTCCGCATTTATTTATTTTACATCTCGAGTCAAATGAAACTCTTTCTGACCAATAACTTGCCATTTAAATGGTCCAGTCGTTGTTCTCCATCACGTCCTGGAGAGTGCAGGTATACTTAATAAGTAACTTAGATGACCATATTCATGTTAAGTTCTCCAGTGGCAGAGAAATTTCTGTAAACTTAGAAAGTTACTGTATATTTGTTAACATATAGGCTGGTATATGACAAAGCATTGAAACTCTCTTTGTTGCAGATGTTTCTAAAGGTTCCGTTATGATGTTTGTTACAACGACGCCCTCATGTGTGTCAATGGGTGAGCTACATGGTCGTCAATAACTTATGCACACAGGTAACTCCATACAATAGGGCTATGTAAGCTTGTGAACTAGTCTTTTAGCTGAATACTGAATCGTCATTCAGTTTTAAGTCGCCGTTAAGTCTCGTGCTGTGTCTGTCACTTTAAGGTGTAAAGTAGTAGTAGTCAGATAGACATTTAAGAACGTCTTAAAGTTAAGTGGCGTTTCAGTATTCGGGTGTTAGAGAACAATGTTGTTAGTATTGTATTATTAGTACTAAAAATAGTGTATTTAAAGATAAATGTTTTGTAACTTACCCTTATATGACTACATTTTAAAGATATATAAAAGAAAACATGAATAGATAAGATGTCGAACTACCATCAGTGAGACCAATCTGATGGTAGGTCTAAGCTAATTATCTAATTTAAATAGTATTATATCTTGAGATAGGGCGACGCTAAGGAAAAAATAAACATAAGCCTCGCAGAGTAAGCTATACATTGTCATCTTTATTCAGAATGTTTTCTACTTTCCCCAAAATGTCTAAAAATTGTGTTAGAAACTGTTATATACCTAGATGTTTCCACAGACAGTGCAAACGAGAATCTGGTCCTAAAACTTCTGAACTGCGATTCAAAACAAAAGTGATGATACAGCAGAAATTGGCTCCACGTACAAGATGTAACATTAAATCACAACAAAAAGTTTTACGTACAAAAATGTTTGTGTATTGGAGTAACAACCCAAGATAGAACATAGAATATGGCGTCTTCAGTGCCAATATATTGCTTTCTCGCGTGCTGTCGTTACCCACAGCTGTTACCATAACCTACTTGTTTTTGCTGCCAATGTTAAAACATTATAAAATTTTCTACTTTATCATTCCCTGGTTTATAAAGTTGGTTTACTTTGCGATATTAATTGCAGCTGTAGCATGCAATTCAACCATCGGTTATAATCGTGTTTTATAGCATGCGACTTTAGTTCTGAGGAGTGCATTGAGGTTCTTGCATAAAATGTATTACAGTTTTCAGATTATTGATTACACATAAATGTAATATGGAACTAACTTTAATGAAATTTATAGAGGACCGACCACCTCTGAGGTATATTAATGACAAATTATTAAAATCGATCCAAAATTGCCGGAGTTACTGCGTAAAAAAAATAGATACAAAAGAAAAAAAAAACAATTTTACCGTCGAATTAATAACCTCGTCCTTTTGAAGTCAGTTGATAAAGACGGAATAATAGTTTGAACAAACAATATTTAATCTACGGGCTCTACCAAAAAGATATCAATATAAAGTACAACGACATTCTCCTCTTAAAGCTCAGGAAACTACACTTAATTATTGGTAACACATGCACGGGTGTCGCTTTAAAGGTTAACGGTTTAAGGATTAAACTAATATTCTTTATTGTAAACCAGAGTTATAGCTGTACAAAGTACCTAGTATAGGGAATGCCTACCAATAAATGTTGAGGAAAAAATTAGAATATTTATCATGACAACAAAAAAATAATAACAAAATCTGAACAAAAATATAAAGAGAATTAAGTATTTGAAATAAAACGCGATAAGGAAAAAAACATAAAATGGAATAAACCACGATGAAATATAATCTTAAAAGAATCATTATTTTGATGCCGATGAAAAAACGTATGTACAAAACAAATACTAAAAATGTAACACGCAATAACTTTAGGAATCGTTCAATACATCCGCGGCCCAAATCATAATAAATTGAGTGGAGGTTAAAGGATAAAGGGAGATTGACAGCGGTCTTTAACACTGCCCCGGGGCAAGCATCAACTTGTGTTTTGTGGATAAGTCTCAATTTTATCGAGAGAATCCAGCCGTAATAATTTTTGAGGAGTTTATACAGGAAGCTTTCCTTTTTGATTGTTAAAGACGGCAATTCGGTAGAGCTCGGACAATACGGCCGTGTTTTATTTTTGTATTTCAAAGGCCGCGATTCGCTTGTCTTTTTATAAGATAATGTTTTACTTTTGCAGATTTTTTTGCCTTCAACTTTTTTGTCGGAAAGTTACGTAGGTGTATTTTTAGTAATGTACTTTTTATTTTCTTGGGATATTGTTTTGTTTTATTTCTCATTCCGAGTCTTAGATTTATGTATAGAAGAGGTTATTCTTTTGAAATATTTAAGAAAAAGCCCAAATAAAAGTATAAAAAAATAACGGTGTTGTCCCAATATTTAACTTTTATATGACCTAGGTGTAAAACTTTTACGATAATGGAAAGTGAAAGAGGTCAACAGAGAGTTTAAAATTCATATGCTGAAAACGGAAAACACCTATAAAAACCAATTTCAAAGGGTGTTGGTGTGAAAATAGGGCTTTTAATAGAGCACTCTACGTCCTCGTGTGATGAAGTCCCTATCGCGTCCTAAATCTGTCCTATGCTACCTTGAGTATGTAACATAGAGTATGTTAGTCGTTCCTTGTGCATCGAATCACAAAATGTTGACATAGGAGTATTATTTTTTTTGTTTCTTTATAGAATAACTCAAACTATTGTTTCCTTTTTTTACAATACCTTGAAAACTTTTAATAAATATCATGTTTTTGTATTTTTTTACTATTATTTGTTAATTTACATTTACATTTAGCCTCGCAAATATAGAATTACCAATTTATTTTTCTAAATATGGGTTAAATGTCACAAGGCAACATCATGGCATTTCTCGGTAAAAGCTTTTGCGTTCAAAACATTAATCACGGAATCCATTATGATAACATTAACTATCTGGGTTTTGCTTATCTAAATTACGTTATCAGTTTACCGTATTCAGGTCACTTTATTTCCCGTTCAAGCCTAAGTGAATATTTGCATGCCGCTTTTACTAGGTGACGTTGAAATTGCCTATAAAAAACGAGTAGCTTTGTCATCGATTGATTTATTAAAAACACACAACTTTTTTTTGTTGAAACTATAATTGGCCAGTGAAAATAGATTCGTGCTGCATTAAAAAGTATATTGCCTAATTTACGTATTTTTTGTGTTATTTTGTACCGTTAAAAGAATACTGCGTTATATTAGAAGTTAGCATTAATTATGGATATATCCTCTTATCACGTTGGAAATGAATGGTTGGTAACAACCGGAGACTAGCAAAATAATTCATTTCCTCAGAGAAATGATAAATGTCTAATATATACTTAGGCAAAGCCGTTGTGGGTCATAAAACGGGAAGTATGCAATGAAAACAAAATTTATGGGCAATTAATAAACGAGACAAATGCAGAAATGTTCCGTTAATGATTTTCATTTGTTCTGTGAGATTTCAATTCTACTAGTTAATGCCATTACAATGTTGAAACGAAGTAAGCTAGCAATGGTTTTTACAATATGCCAAAGGTATGCACTACACTATACTTGAATCAGCCTAAATTAATATTGTAGGTCAGCTCATAAAATTTTAAAACCATTTATGTATGACTTTTGGTTATGATCTGTTTTCTTTCTTTCTTTGAAACTATATAAAAATCAGGAACATATTATTATGCAGTCCCTTTTAGATTTTTTAAACAATCAATCCGTTAATATTGAGTACGAAAACGATTGTAATTAAATTACTTTAAATACGATTAGCTTTTGTTAAGCCTTATGTTTTTAAGAGAAGATCAAACTAATTTAAAAAATTGTGCATTAAAATGTTTATTAAAAATAAAATTATATATTAATGTAGGTATTCGTTCTGGATACTGAGAACTGCAAGTGATCATAAAAAGACTTAAGTCACACAAACTAATGACAAAATATGTACACTCCATTAAATTGCAGCCAACATAGAAATGTAATACGCTCTGCCTCATCATCTTATACAGGTAATAATCATTAAGTACTAAATCACGAAGACAACGCAACAGCTATCAAAGCTGTGACCAATTTCAACACATTTGAGGCCGCAAGCGGAATACTATTAATCATAAGTCAGCATATCCACACAGTGGTACCGCGTGTGCAATATATTACCTACGATAGTATTGTAGTAAGGAGCTCCAATGTGAACAGTTGGCGTTAATGGTCGGCCCTACCCCAGGGAAATGCGCTCTTGATAATGTGAACAGTAATTTTATGTTGCAACAATAGCGATATCGTTGATTCCTTCGCACAGATAATGTGAAATTTAAATATTTAGAGATAGTTAATGGATTTTTTTGAACGACTGTACCTCTAATGTACCTTTTTTGAATAACAATGGTATGTATATCACGCTAGTCTTTTGTTTTTCTTTATAATATAATTTTGAATTAACATATCTATCTTGAATTTCTTTATTCAAAACCATTTTTAAACATGATAACTTTTGTAAATGACTTCAATTTATATCATGTTGCTTTATCATTTTAATTCAAATGTTTTTTAAACAATGGAAATCTTTTCTCTTTCTGTCGTGTTAAAGACTTATTTACGATTATGCTCCTAACTGTTCCATTATAATAAAATAATGTGAACGTAATATAATCCAATCGTTGTAATAACAATATTTCTACATTCATATTACGTCTACACAAATATATTTTTATAGTCTAATTTAAACTTACTAGAACACTTAAGTGATGTTAAGAGTCCTTAAGTTTTATCACATCTTTAAAAATAATTACGCGCTTTTAAACCAAACATTATCTTAGATCTGATCATTAGTTGTAATACCTCTGAAACCGTTATGGTACTATAAATATTTTCATATCAGTTCGAAAGTTCTAGAGTACTTCCGATAGCGGTAGCTCAAGTTTTAACGTGTTCTGTCTTATGTTAAGTATTATCTACCCTCATTTGGGCTCCCTTTGAAAAAGTACTGAGCGCGATAAATCACTAGGCATTTGCTAGGTATAACGTAAAAGTAGTGTTGCGGCTCCATTGATATTATAATCGAGTGATTTTTTGCGTGTATTCGATTAAAGTTTTATTTACTGAAAGTTCCTAGTTAAAGTTGGCTAGTTAATAGATAAATCATCAAAATATGTTATGATGATTTTCATGGAAAATATGCTTGGACATCATCAAAAATATATTTTTTTTAATTTATCGATTAGCATGTAGAGGTGTTAAGTGACGGATGTAGGTACTTATATTTTTATCAAACATATATTGATATTAATTCAAGTTTTATTCTTAAACATTTTTATTTTACCGCAACCTTACAAATACATAGCAAGAATTTCACATTAGTCTCTAATTATAGTAGATACGATTTGAAGGAACGCTATGTATCTAGCCTATACACTGACATTCCAAATCAAGAATTCAGGTCAAATAGCAAAAGGACGATGTGACATTGACGAAGACAGATACATTGAATTCTTTAGATGTCTATCCCCACATTTTATTAAGTCAACGAAAAGGGCAAACTAAACTTAGCCCTTCTTTCAACCTGAGTTATAAAATCGAAGGTACCTACCTAACTTAAAAGTTCTTTACTAAAATTATTCCTCAACAGGCAAATAAAATGGGAGCACATTTCTGTTATCCTTATATAAATATTCCTACCGAAATATTTTCCGACGGCCTCGCTAGAAAACGAGATGTGAGATAACGAAAACAATTCCTAGATATTGAAATACAAAGGCGGCCTACGCAAATAATGTGAGGGATAAAAGAAGCCTAAATACATACACGGATCTCCTGAGGATTCTTTTGCAATAAACATGTATTTGCAAATCTTACCTTTTGAGATGTAAGGTGCGAAAGTGGGCACTCCCGAAATATTTACGCATTCACAAGTTGTCACGAGTACCTACGTAAATCCTTTCTGACCAGCTCTGACACAATCCCGTGTCTTCTAAAGGGCCTTGTATTAATGTATTGGAAGGACTATTGACCAATATCTGAACCTCAAATTCCGATGAGAATCCGCATATTTCCCACTCAATAAAAATCTCAGTAAAGGTTGTTGTCATCTAATGACGCAATTTTATGCCATTACGTTTATTTATTTTTTTAAATTACATTTTTTTGCTTTTCATTTCTATATTGCCTCATTTCTCACCGTCCGTTAGTCTCGACACGGTCCAAAATATCTGAATAGGAGCTACAAGTGGATCATTAAAAGTCTTATAAAATGTAAACACGATTCGTAAAGAAATTAAAATTCTGCAAATGGAATATGGTCTTACTTATTTGATGTTAAGGATGCGTTTTATTTGAAAAACGTAGTTGTAAGTTGGTAATCTTGAATTTATGTGCAACTTATGCAACGTAAACTAAGCTAAATTTTAAATTTTCTCTCAAATTCCGATTTTACCAAGCTTGTTTAATGTGGTCGACGTGCACGCGGGGAAGTTATCTATTCAGACATATGTTTGGTTAAGCCCTCCGCATTTAAAGCCTACGCATCCGTTAAACATTTAAGTAACACATGTTTAATTACTCAGCGTAGCGGGATGACCCGTGGCTTTGGTTGTTTGTCCCCTGAAGTTGGGAAGAGATTCTTGATTTTAACAGTCAAACAGTGGCGATGTTTGCGCAAACAAAATATGCAAAGCAGATGCGGGCGAGCGAGATACGGGGCTCGCTAATTATGTGGGAGCACGGCGTGCTGTGTCCAACCGGCGTCCTACATTCGAGATGGGTAATAAACATGAAAAAAATGTGGCAAATTATCAATTATAATTAGCTACATACTTCGTAGGCTGTTCTGAAAACAACGCTGTCATCCTGTCGAAATTATCGTTGCGGCTTTTGTTACACAAATCCACGTTCAATAAAAAAAGCTAATAAAAGAATCTGTTTCTCAGTCGCTAGTACTTCATGAATGTGGACGGTAAATATTGACTGCCTCTATGTTTGCTTGACAAACATGGTGCATCTTACACGAGGTATTTCACAGAATTATTTCAAATCCATTGTAATTACTACTGAGTCCATATTTCGTTTCAAATCCAATATTGTTTTAAGCTATGAGTGCTTTATCATTTAGTTTACGAGTAAACAAATCCTCATTTTTTAAATTGACTCAGTTATCTTATAGTCTTCACAACTTAACACCTAAATATCGTTTTTCTACCGGATGACGTCATGATTTATTGTCAGTAAGACGAGCTAGCAAACGAAGGTTTATCTCCCCCTCAAGTGCGATTTATATAACACCAAGATGTTTGAGATATTTCAATAAATCACAAAATGCGTGTCGAATTTCTAAAGTAAAGTCCCCTCTGTTATTTCTTTTTGTCGGGAGTCCAAGGGTTAGAAGGAATGTTAATCTTTAAAGCTCATTTTTAATCACGTGTCTGGAGCGTATCGAATGTTTTGTGATCGAGTAATCCTATTAGTTGAAACGATTATCGATTATGTATGTAGGAAACTTCGAAGCGTTAAGACAATGATGTAATTTGTAAACACGTTTGTGTCTGAGTGTAAGGAGATTGATCAACGATAGTGACCGTGGGCGAGCTCTAACATAACAAAGCAATGTTAAACATTTGTTTTGCTCTATAGATTATTCTGTAAGATGTCGTGTTGGTAAATATTTTACTATGATGTTACTTGGTAGACAGACGTGATGTACGTCGTACGTGAAAATATTATTTCTGTCGAGTGCTTTGTGGTCGATTAGAGAGCTTCTTATCTTTTGGCCCTAACTAATGCCCTGTTATTATGACGTACATTATATGAAATTCATTTTGAATAAAATTTCTATGTTTATTATTTTGATTACTGTTTTATTGTGGTCAAAATTAAATGCCTGCGTTAGTGATTGCAATTCCCTTACTATTTGTTTGTCTGATAGTAATCGGTAGTCGATTGTTTCGTGACCTTCTTTTCTAAGCGTTCTCTATTCAAATGTTATATTTGACACTTCTGAGAGACGGTTAACGGTTCAGATAAGACATGTTATTATTTGACACACTTCATAGGTTTAGGCGTCGTGTTGATTCATATTATAAGCGTACTTTCTTGACAAAAACATTCAGAAAAATCAATGTGTTTTCATAGTTGTGTTTAGGTATCTTTATTTTATTCTAAATTGACCAAGTTTTTAATTAGTTCCATTCAGAGCTGCTTTGTTGATGAGCCCCATTGTTGTAGTAAATTGTTAACTCTTTATCTGCAACGCAGTTGCTCTTGATAAATCCTATGTTTATCGATCATTTAAAATAAACTTAATTTCTATTACTAAAAGTGCGTACTTGATGGTCTTATAATTTAAATTATAATTCAAACATTAAAAAGTAAACTATAACAGTTTAAAATCAATGGTCATAACAGGTGTAAAGTATTTTTATTTCATTCGAAAAACAATTCTGAAAATCAAGTTAAAAACGGGCATCTTGCGGGCAGTTCGCCGCGAAGGCTGCATCGTGTGCATCGTGAATGTAATGAATACCTGTCAAGCGCGCGTGTGGGCGATCCACCGGCCCGCTCTAAGTCGAACGCAAACATTTACCCTTCGCTCAACAGTAATTGTTTAAAATTGAGCCTAACTGTGTGGGCCTCGCCTGTTGCCCGAGTCCTGCCATGCACTCAAATACACCGACTTTCTTTGTTCATACACAATAAGCACCCACTAAGTGATACTACACCGATTTACGTGGGTTACGCGATCGAAATCCGCGGATATAATTTCAGAGGTGGTACCGTTCATGCGTTTTGTAATTAAATCTTTTGCCTCAATAAATAGAGATATCGAAAAGTTAATGGAATTAATTGGATGTTGGTTGTGAATTAAAATGGTCGCTTCGTTAATATAAAGCCTGGCATTTGTATAAAATAATCGTTGCCACGGCCACCTAATACGATAGTAAATTAGGGTGTTTCGACGCAGTGGCACGGCGGGCTTGCTGACGCGAACAGTTTTAGCTGATTTATGTCGTGCCGTTATCAGGATTACACCGTCGTCACTAAGCTCTAACTATAAAGCATTAAAACATTGTTTGCCGTGAAGTTCCTACTTTAATTAATTGTCTTATGAAAACGCTTTGTTGGGAAAATTCTCTCCTCGCACAAGATAGTGTCCGAAATTTAATTTAGGACACACGTGTCGCGCTCGCTAGTTATGTAACTTGAATGTTTGTAACGATTGTTCCTAGCTATGCAGATACATTGCAATGTTAAACGTGCAGATATTATAATTTGTAAATGGTATGCGTTCAATGTTTACTTATTCAAGCGTTGCTTTAGGTCTCTAGATGGGAATAAAGAGAACTTATTGCTCATAAATCAAGAATAGTCAATGCATTCATGTTATAAATACACTATTGGTTTGGAGAACGTAGTGGGTTTAAATGACCTCAATATAAATGTCGACCTTGAGGTAGTCGACCCAATTGATGCCATAATCGACCGTTATTGCACCAATCGGGTTTCTGCGTATGGGATTTGTGTCAGTAAACACACCTGCGGCAATACCAAAATTCCGATGAAATATTTTATTAGTGCACAGCTTAAATTTAAAATATTACGAATCATAACACAACAAAGTTCACTATATTCAGTTCCCCTTGTGCAAAAATGTTGTTAAAATTTGGTTAAAATATTTATATCACGACATAACAAAAATAACGATGTGAAACTGCGTTAATTATAAAATAACACGAAAATAGTTTCAATCATATTGTGATGTAACGTATATCGGTCACTGATCGATCGATACCCACACATTTAGTATCAGACTGCAGATAAACAGAGCGAACGACAATAAGAAAAAAATAAATCAGCCTTTTGCTTTATAAATGGAAAATAGAACATGATCGGGGGTTGGAAAGGAGCACAATGCACAACCAGTGGACCATTGCGATGGCACAAAAGAGTATTGTTCTTGCCATGTCGAATGTATCGGATGGGAACGGCAATACGTGAACTTTATTACCTCCTTTACTATAGGGAAATGATGGAAAAAGTCAGTAATGAAGTGCCTAGAGTAATCAATATGTAGCTGATAATTATTTCCAACTTACTTATTAAGTTTTTATTATTCTTTATATTGTATTTTACTCTGTTACTTTGTTTTCATCTACTTTCATTCAAGTTATTAGCTTTGTTCATTAAGTATATATAATCTTTACGATAAACTAAGTACTCGGTACCAGATCCTTACTCGGTTCTTCGTCCTCACCCGTATCCGTTCTAAGCCACGATCCGTGCCTCACTATGGGACGTCCTAAGCTATCGTTGCATAGCAAATTAGTTTTAAGCCTGGGCACAGGCCCTTCAGATCACGCTATTTGTCCAGTTAAGCATAACGGGTCCCAGAGTCAAATTACGTCGGTCAAGTCGAAATAGGAAAATGCTAAATAAAAAGAAACAGTACTGACGACGCGTCCCGTGCCAATATCGCTGCCGCTTACCCGTATTTGGACCAAATATTTTTGCAGCAGAAATTGAAATTCGGAATTGAAATTGATCCATTTTATTTGGTAAAGGGTTAGTTTCAGATACAGTTAAGGAAATCATTTTGGTAGAAGGCATTAGCTTTACATACTGAAAAAAAAATGGTACTGATCTAAAGATATGGTTCTTGTGTCTACCGATGGTAACCTATGAAGTTTCTTGCCGGTTCTTCTGCATAGGAATGAAATTTTGTAACCGCGCATCTAAAGACATTTATTGAAAGTTTTGAAAAGTGCCTGAAAGATGTCTACTTAAATTAAAATTATTTTTTGTGTTTATATATATATTATTGGAGGATAAATGGATTTGTTTATAAATCATTTATCAGAAAAATGGGCCAAGTGCGTGATTAACCGCCATAGTCTAGGATTTCTTTGGAAAACTAATCATAATGAAAACTATAAACAACAAAAATATACGGCAAATTGCGTATTTGCCTGGTTTACGGTCTTAGTACTATCATGTGCATGCTTTGTTTTTTTTCTAATTATCGCAAGTTATCATAGGGCACACAGTAACTATACTTGTAACAACTATTTAATAATTGTATAATACTAACAGGTTTTTTTTTGGCATGAGTTTGTAAAAGAAAAAAGCTAAAGAATTTTTATGATGGTTAAAACTCCAAACAACAAAATTTTGCCTTTCTTGATAGTTAGGTATAAATAATTACAACTTATTTAACCTCGTTCCCAAATTCATAGAAACAACTATTTTTGTGAAAAAATTAAATTGGTTTCTTTTAAAAGAAAGTAAATAGTATTACAGGCCTGTAATGTTTAATTAACTGTAAAAGTATACTAAAGAACTCAATGCCATTTATTTTGTTGTCAGACCAAATTAATTTCAAACTTGTGTATTTGCAAAAGGGTGTTTGGAATGATTAACGAGCCTTAGTTTTTTTTACTTGAAACGGATCGATAGAAAGGCGAACAATTCGTTTAGGTTTGACCTGATTTTTTAAATCCTGTTTTGTACTTACAATGATTGAAATGGATCCAATTTTTAAGTATGAAACAAGTGGATGTCTTGGAAATGTCATCTAAATTTAGAAACCAGCCACCACGTATAACATGGTTTTTCAATTTGTTTAGTGTTTTTATTCCTTTGATTAAAGCAAGATTATTATATATATTTTTTTATTTCTATTTTTGTAATACAACTCCCGCACTAAGGAATTTGATCTTGAGTCGTGGGAAGTTTAATAACCATTAAAATCACGTGCACAAAACACACTTAGACTTAAAACTAGCATTTGTGGGTCACATAAATGCTTGTCCCGCAACACGGTTGAACCCGCAGCACATCGCGCACAGTGGTAGTTAGCGTGGTGACCTATACTACTCGGCCATCCGTGCAGTTAAATTATGATCTATATACTGCAACCGTGAAAATTGGAACCTCTCTTGGAGCTTATAAGGTAACTATACACATTTATGTATGTAACAGCCCCCCTAGACAAGTGACATTTCGACAAGCGTTTACGATGATTGAAATCGCTTCAATGACATTAAATGTATAGAAATGACATTTTGTTTCGATAAGTCACGTGACTTGGACATGACACTTCCATACATTTGAGCGATTCGATCAGCGTTATCGCTTGTCGCATTGTCACTTGTCTAGAGGCCCAGTACATCTTACCATTACCTAAATTGCGTGGCCTGTTCAATTTAACTCGATAGATATTATGAATGCCGAACAACTTTCCTTAATGAATTAGTCTGACATTATATCAGTCATCATTAAACACCGATTATCATCTACATATAAAAGCCTTTACAAATTAATTAACGACAAAATGTCCATACAAATATAGGATTTGACACACAAATTATCTAACAAAATTTACCTAATAATTCGCAACAATCACTATAAATTATTCAGATATCATTAAAACATTAAAACATTATTTAGTCCACAATAATGTTACTTGGCAAACGACGGGTATGTGGTTTTGTAGCGGTCGAAAATAACTAATAATGCAAGTTCGTGAAACAGAGTTACGTAGCGTGCATCATACATCATATGATTCTAATTATTGTTGCGGCCAGTCTAAATCAATTCTGTCCAGCCGCACCACTCGATTTACTGCACATTTCTATAATAAAATGGATTAACGTACACAGCACAGTGTCCCGCGCGACGCAATAACTTTGACTGTTAATGGCGCATACACCACTGTTATGACACATAACTCCTGGCGTTTTCTGTTTTAAAAACAAAAACCAATACAATTTTGTTAGTATTATTAAATAATGTCCGCAGTATTTGCTCCGACTGAAGTAATTTGGTCGGGTAAATAGACGAACGGTGACCCTACGGTCACAATTTGCCCGGCGATGCCCCTCGGCCTTGCTTGAACTTCGGTAACATTGTTACACCGTCCCCTGCGTCCCTCGAGGCGCTGGATGTCCCTACATCTGTTCCACAAGTCCAACTATAAAACTGTAGCATAGTTTACAATTCGCAATTTCATTTTATAGATATTGCACAATAAATCTTGATGAGTAAGACTTTCATGCGGTTTCTTTGTTCTGCGGTGGTTAAGCCGTACCTAAAGAATCTCGGCCGATTGCAGTTGAAAAACTGCAGCCTCATTTTCTTCGATGCTATTGTTTTAATCTGTCTTTATTTCAATGGGGAACCCTGTTTTAATATCGTAGCTAATTGTTTTCTCCGACGAGATATCTGTATTCAGCAGTCGGTAACAATGGAGGGTGGTTTTCTAAGATTGACCAAGATTTCTCTATTTATCAGAGCAGGTGTCGTTTCCCAGTATAAAATGTTTTTCTATCGTGTTGCCCTGAAGCGGTCCGACCTCCCTCGGGGACGCAGCAAGTCGTCTTAATAGACTTAGAGACGTACAGGAGACTGCAACCCTTGGGGCTCACGTATCCCCATACCACCCTATGCCATGCCATAAAAAAATGAGATTAGCTTCTTTTGTGAAGCTTCTACTCGTTTATCTGAAGACATTTCATGTAATTCCGCAGCTTAAACGGATCTCTTTTTAATGCTAAATGTTTCCTTATTTTTATATTTCCTACTTTGTTGCATTAAGTAGTGAGTAGTGTAACGTTTTAGGATTCATAAACAATATGCTAACGACGTAGCTCTGGTCATAAACAGTGGAAAACTGGAAATAACATTTGTTGTAATGGCACAACTTCAATTTACCTAGTTTACAAACTAAAATTTGAGCTAGATGCAAAACATCCTAAAAGCAAATTTTGTGCTCAAAAAGCGTTAAAACCAAAGTTTGGCCGTAAAATAATATTAAACGTAAATGAAAGTCTCTCGGAATGTAATTACCAATATGTGAATTTCATGTTACCATTATGGCAAATCAGCACGTGCCTCCGACATAAATATTCACATTATTGCGTTGCCCTAACGCTGTGCGATTTTTTTCTCAGTCTCCTGTTGTGCATTTAGATGTGAAGGGGATTGGGGCGTAACATATCGATGCAAAGCGACGGAGGGTGACGCGCGATTCACCTACTGTTTAGCCATTATTTGCTATAATGTGGGTGAAATTTTGCTCGTTTCGTACAGCGTGCAATAATTGTCTCCGTTCTTTTATTGGGAACACTTTTATTTATAGCGTTGTGGGGTTCGCATCGAAATCCCGGATTATTTGGCTAACAAATTATATCGAATCTGTTAAGAATAGGACAGGCCTGTCAATAAATCAATGTGCGGATTTATTGATGAAAGCCGACAAATTTTTGCTATAGAATTTTGCGTAGTCTCCCCAAAATTGATGACAATGTAAAAATAGGTTAGTTTTGCCACGTGATCAGTTACATTAATGTGTAGTCATTATGTTTAAATCATATTTTTTTTTATCACCAAACTTTAACACATTTACAAGGTTATAATGGTTGCAAAAAGAGAGTATTAAAATAATAGAGGAAAAGACAGCATAAAAATTGATACTTTACTTACTATCCTAAATAAAATCATGACCTCGATAAAATAGTCGCAATTTAAGGCCGAATAAAACCTACAAACGTAAGAAAAATAAATAAAGTGATCCGGAATCACTCAGTAGATTACAAACATTTCTGGCACAAATATTGTCTAGGTCAGACTGGGAGGAAAACAGTAAAATAGGAGCATATAGCAGCCACAAGGCAACCCTCAGTGATTAATGAATCCACACGGTAACAAATATGTCGCATTCGTATACGTATTCTGGGCCCACTGGCAAATGTTCGTGTCGAAAACATTATTTGTTAAATCATTGTGTTGCTTTAGTTTACAAAATTTGTAAGTTCACTGAACATCTGCTTGTTTGAATAATTATGACTTTTATATAGTTACGTATTTGGTCATTGCAGGTTTTGTCTAGTATTTTTTTTCTGTTTTCTTTTGAAACAATAAACTGTCACCATTAAAATAATATCGAAGGTGGACACATTTTTATAAAGATAAAAATAAGGTGAAAGAAAAATCATCAATTTATGAAACACGAATGAAAACGTGGAGGTTTTAAACGAATTTATGACGAGAAAATGGCCTCAGATTTCACAATATTCTTATAATAACAAAACTATCAAAATTTGTTGTTTATATTTGAGATTGAATTTAGTTTTGATCACGTTTTCGTACATGATCGAGTAGTTTTAATGACCACTTTTGATGAGGTTTTAAGAACCAATATCGAAATTATAGTATCAGACACATACACAAGATCTAGTTCGTAGGTATTGAAAATATTTTTAGGTAGAATTTAGTCACGCTTAATTGGGAAACTAGTGTCGATAAGAAGGTATTAAGTTATTTAGTGTTTAATTAAATACCAATATTTTTTATAATTTCTCGCTTTTACCCTTACTTAATTGTTTTATTGTACTGTAATTTGAAAACGTACTTCCACTCCTTCGGGCCAACACGAACCAATAAACAGGGCTATGTAGTCCAGACATTTTTTGAAATACCCAAATTACTTAAATACCCTGTAACAATGGAGAGATCGTGATAAAATGTTTTTACCAATTCTTATTTACGGGCTACGATTGTTGAGGGTATACTAATTGGATTTTGCAATTACAAAAATAGACGAATGTTATATTTGTTTTTGTATAAATATAAAGAATAAAAATTCCAAGTAAATATGTAAAAAAAAAAAACAGATTATTCACATGATTCTATTAAAATTCAATTGCTACAATTGACATAACATAAAGGTCTTATTCAAAAACCACTTAAGGCAAAAAAAAAACGAAATGTAATTCGTATTGAAAATAGAATCACGTTTAGAATTTCCATTAATAGGAGTAGTAGTCTAGGTATCTGAAGGTCGAGTTTACTTAAATGTAATAAGAAAGGTATCTTCGCAATGAGTTCACAAACAATTTCGGCAAAGTAATGCTCAGTTAATACTCTTACATGTTAAAAGCCTGTCTATCTAAGAATATGATAAATAGAGAGAAAATTTACTTAGAAATTAATGACTGAAAGGTATATAATGTATATGTGTATAGGTAGGTATATTAGTGTGTTTATGAACGACATAATGTATTTAAATTCTTGTACCAATTGATGTTATTTCCACTTAAACAAACATCAACTTTATGTCTGTGATAGTAAAGTTCTTTTTCCACTGACTAGTAAATTCATAAAAATATGAACTTGTAGCGCAAACTAAACCTTATAATGTAAACAAAACAGGTGTTATTAAAACTCGTGTTTGTTACATATCTATACTAATATTATAAAGCTGAAGAGTTTGTTTGTTTGTTTGAAAGCGCTAATCTCAGGAACTACTGGTTCGAATTGAAAAATTATTTTTGTATTGGATAGTCCGTTTATTGAGGAAGGCTATAGGCTATATAACATCACGCTACGACCAATAGGAGCGGAGCATAAATGAAAAATGTTGCAAAAATGAAAAACTGTTGAAACTAAAACACGCGAACAAAGTCGCGGGGGACAGCTAGTTTGGTATATAAATTGCGAACGCAGTATACATTGGTTTTATTCGCAGAATCTATGTATTTGTGTTAGTAATAGTATCTGTCTAAGCGTACGCTATACAAGTTAATAGTGCATATAAACAAATACCTATAGTTCGATTTTTAATTTTTATTTACTTCGATTCCCAAAAAGCTTCCTATTTTTTTTTGGTAAAATACAAGCACACATATTACGTAGGATCTAAACTTTTAACTAGCTATAAAACATGTAGCTAAATTATGTATTTTTTAAACCTATAAATGTTATTTAATTTACAAGATGTTCAAATAATTAAAGAGCAAAATCTAATAAATGTATCCTGTCAATCAAAAATCAAACAAAAACTCCACATCTTAAGCGTATAAGCACAAAACGAATTCGCGTACTAATAAAACTGTCTCCTAAATCGCTTCGGTGATCCCATTTTGTCGAGAATCGTAGCTCATATTGCAATGAACGCACCATTACACACCTAAATTACAAGTCGGACACGCGATATGTCATACCGCTTTATAATGCAAATATCTCGTAAAGCCAAGGCGTAAGTAAAATTAGAATGAAATTGAGGCAGAAGTATGCTTGCCACTTTTTTTGGGAGTATAATGTACTTTTTTGGTTTGTGAATTCCGAAATTGCTTGTTACACAGATTATATAAGAATACGGAATATTTTTTAAAGAAATCAAATCAATTAAAAATAAAATATTTTTCATAAACTTCAAAAATGCGCATAAGAAACGTTATAGTTACAAATCTAAATGACTCTAGGTGCGCGGTTACAAAAATGCCTTCCCATGGAGAAGAACTGCCAAGGAACTGCTTGGTTTAACTGTTTTAAAAATAAGATTTATAAAATATGTAGGTACAATATTAGAAAGATATGCATCTACAACGCATGGTAGCCGGCGACATCTTTGACAACGGAAGAAATTATTTGCAATGTATTAGTTAAGTTTAATTATTATAATTTACGCTGTTAAATACATTTACTCCACCTGGACAATGCCAATGGGGGGTTATTGTATTTTACAGCGACATAGACCCCTAGCATAATGTTAATCTTATGATTGTTCAAATCTCTTTACTAATAGGCCCGGAGAATATTTAATTCGATAATAGCTTTAAAACTCTTTATAAAGAATTAGCCCAATAAATCGTACTATAGATAATATCGTGAAAATCGTACTAAAAAACCCAATAAATAACCTATTCACAAAATATTTATATTTAATTTTTAGTCAACATAATATAAGTACGTACGAAAACGGTTTCTTTAAATTATGTAGTCAGGTATAAAATCGTTCCATTTTAGTTCGGATAGCGGCACACCTATTCATTCTATTCAAGTACTTAAAATATGTCGATAGGAGCTGAAAATTTTGATAATTAGGTCACACATAATTATGAAATAACTGATTTGGAACATTCGTATGTAATTTGGAATATTGAGCTAATTTCTCTTTTAATGACAATAGAGAATTACGTCATGCGTTAATTGAGTATAATTGATTTTCGCATGGTTGATTCAATTAGTTTATTACAATCATCAATTCTATTTTATTTGATGTTAAGTACATTGGTTTGTATGAAGCGACGCTAACTTACTTTGTAGAGAAATAGAGCAACTTATTGCACGCCTCTTTCCACATTATCATTGCAAAATAAATTGTCTTTGTCTTTATCATTTAACATTCCACAATTTAATTATATCTTGGAGATGTTAGGATTATACGACATTAATTTTTTGAATCATAGCCAGGATTATTAGGTATTATATGAAACTTGATCCAATGTCGTAAAAAGGAGTTGATCACATGGTCGCATAGAATTCTACTTATGAGAGACTAAACTAATAAAATGCTCGTAAAATGGTGTATCAAAATCAAAACTGTTCACTTTTAAAACTTTTAAAGTTCATCGTAGTTATTTTAGACAATACGTTTCGTACGTACAAAGACGTACTCGAAACAAACGAAGAGTTAGTTTATAAACCGTTTTTTATATGGCCAAAGCGCATACTATGAGCTCTAAAAGCAAGATTGTTGCCGTTCCTCAACGGCAACAAAGCGAGACGCCGCTACCCGCAGTGTAGTGCGCCGTCTCGCTTCCACAATGGCAACAGTCCTGAACTCATGGTACTGGCACAGAGCACGGTCTACGAGTTCTACTAATAACAGTCCAATTACTGCACCAATAAGATCGTCAAAATAATAGTTTATGTGCGTCGCATGAAAATGCTTCTCTCGACACATAAAATTGAGTGCAATATTTACAAACACGCTATTCTTGTATTCAGAGTACATTTTTTATTACTCTTTCTGTACTTTTTATAGCCTGTGAATGACTTGTAGCATCTGTGGTGGATTTCAATTTCCTTTACTTACCGAACTTCCGTTACCGATGTATCGGTGATAAAAAATTAACAACTCTTTTATTTTTCAGTTGACGTTTAATACGAAAATAACTTTTATGTTTTCCTCAGTTCTATGTTTGTACCTACTTCTGTTACGCACTTATATTGTGTTTTCGTTGAGAATTACATCACGTTACAGATTAATGGATGAGCAACAAACAAACTGCAATATAGAATAATTATAGATAATCAATGATATAGATAAGAAATGGGCAGATTACTGCTTGTATTTTAAGGACTCAAAAAACTCCTAATTAAAAAGATTTCAATGTTATTATATTTTGTACATGCTATTCGTTTGTGGAACTTGACCACATTATATCAGTGCGATCAGAGTTTAAAGGTCGGTAACTATGAAGGTAGCATAATTATCTTGTATATCATTCACCATTCATCATTGATGATAAAGACCGCCATTGTACCCTTATTAACTTTATCTCATATAATGCTGGATCTTTTGTGGTGTACAATAAAGATTATATAATATAATAATAAAGAACTGTTGGGGTACAAATAACAATGCAAGCTTTTCACACTTGGTCCCAAAATAATTTGTGTATATTACATGAAATAAATTTCTAATCAAATCTGGTTGAAAATGATTTCGAGAGAACCGTAATTATAATATAAAAATACAGTCCTTACAGATCGTGTAACTACTGTTGTTTTTTTTGTTGGATCACGCACAGTTTCAATGTAAAATATAAAGGACTTAGATTTATTTAAGGTACCCTAATCCAATCTAGTATCATGGCAATAAATAATTTCAAGTTCTTTTCGTAAATCTCATTTTTTTTTTAAATAAATTAAGTTACTTATCTACTACAAAAAGCTTCATAAAATCTAAAAAGCAATAAAGCTAATGTATTTTAAAAATAAAATGGCTTCCAGTTTGCTTACAAGATTATTATAAACTAACAGTAAATAAAATTTATTTGAACGCAATAAAAAATATAACACGTTCATTAAAAAAATGCTCGGAGAAATTAATTCTTGTATCTTGTTGACAAAGTCATTCGGTCCCCAAATGTGCGCCGGCGCACCCATCAACAGAACATTCGTTTTGAACATGTGGCACCAATTAAAGTTCTTTTACAGAGAGTATAATAAAGATAAGATTTGAATAATGATCTGTGGAGAAACGTTTTACGAATGATTGCCACTTGTACAAGTGACAAACTTATAAATAACTGTTTTAATACACAAATAACATATGTATACTAAGTACCGATGGTTACATCTTCAAGCCCCTGAGGGCTTGTGTCTAAGTAAAAGGAAGACAAGCCGATCGATCAAAAAATATGATGGGTGACCATTGACTTCCCAGGCTTCTCCTTGATTCGAAAAGCAAGTAATTCTCTGAGGAGACATGATTATTCGTGTTACAAATAAAACACTGCCTGTACCTTCTGCAAATATTCCCTTTATGTTAACCATCGTACCAAAATCAAGTCAGGAGGACATTATTATTAGGTATACCTCTATTATTTTTTCAACAGATAGGTAAACACGAACGTAAGTACATTTTTCGACACAATACTTATTATTCACGACAGTTTTAGGTCCAAAATTTGATGAATAGCGATCCTATTCCTGTTTATGCGGAATATCCGATCCAGTGTTTATAGCTAAACTACCAATTAGCGCTTGATTTAAATATTAAACCCCGCTTCCAATTGTTAGAGATAAAGTTAAATTACCGTGACTGAGAGAGTGATGTTTGTAAGTTGCATTGAAATGTACAGTCCAACAGTGAATCGTGGTAACGAGGTAAGTGCCCCAATCGATAAATGGTACACCAATTGAAATCGAAATTGCTTGACTGTAGGGCAGTAGGAACTTGATCAGAAGTTAGTGATTGCTCTCCAATTGTAATGAAAAAGCAAAAAAAAATTTAAGCCAGTCCACGTTGTTTGGTATGCGCAATTGTTCAATCCTTTTTACCTGTCTATTTTTGCGAAATTCCTAGAAAAATAAAGGTTTGAAATTCGCTGCGACCTATTTATTTTATTTGTAGTTGAAAATAATTGACAGAATACTGACGGTACGGACTAATTCGAGTATCGTTTTATAGTCGCAAATTGACAATTAGATTGACTTTTTGCTATGACAGTGAGAGTAGAGCGGGTTTGATTGTTTATTAATTACTCTGAAATAGGAATGTATAGTTTGTGCTCCGTTTTATTTCATATAATTAAGCTAGGTTTAAATTTTTGCACAGATACCATAAGTTTCAAGAAGATTCAAATCAGAATGTCTACAAATATTAAGGAATCAATCCACTCGTGTTTGATTTATAAATATTATTAAATTATTTCTACACAAATCCTTCAAAACAAGCCAACATTTACTATGTATAACACAGATTTATAATAATATTAATATTATATTCTTACAAGTATTTACTCAGACACATAATAATTCAATTCTTAACAGTAATTCACAACAATTCAAAATAAAATATTGCATTGCAAAACTAATAACTTCAAATAGCACGACACGTAATCGTAGAAAGCAAAACTTAACAACGCCATAGCGAATAAACAACAATATCCATAATAATAAAATACAATACTTTGCAAAGTAAATAAAAAATATTTCTATTTAAGCGCGGAGTTCTATGCTTTAGATGTCACTGTAATTCTTTTAAATTACAAGCCAGTCAGGATACTGCAATAATGATTTTTGCATAAGCGACTCCGCGACGGGTTCAATTAAAATTGTAATTAATTGCTTTGCTCAGAGCACTGACAGGTTCACAGCGAACATCATTCACTTTTATATTTATGCGAATACACTTGACAGGTGAGGAACGATGCTCATCTTTTTCTAATAGTCGCCCACTTCGTTTGCACCGCCTCGCACCTTCGATGTTAAAAATGGTTGGATTTAAATCTGTTAATGTTATTAATTTTGCTGTTAGGACTAAGGATGGCAGAAATATAATGTAGTGATGCTAGTTTTTTTTAGCGCCATCACTAGTATTTTTAGCAATTTGTTTGACAAGATTTGTAGGCTCAGATTTATTATAAACAAAAATATATTTGTAGCAAAATATCCAATAACATTCTCAGAAATCATGTCCCGCGACTTTCAACACCGTCTCGCACTCTTTATACGCGAGAATACACTCAGTAAATACAGGAAAAGTATACGCAAAATGTAAATAGCTTAGTAATCTATCTATATGTATAAGCGAACGAGTAATGTGTTGTGAAACTTGTCAAAGTCATAAATACTTCCCATTAGATGTATAATATCTTGACGTAACTGTGATTGGTTAATCGCTGGGATATTCAGCAAATGTATGGAGATAACTCCGTAAGTTAGCTACTTATCGAACTCTTGTGTAACTTGAGCGAATTTATCTTACTTTGGCAAAGGCATGTAAACGACATTAAAGAGACGTTGGCTTGGTATATCGGCAGCCCAAGGCTGTACACTTAATATTTTGTTCCTTTTTAGGATAATATCAAAATAATAACATTCGTATTTGGATTACTTTGGAAGGAAGTTTATTTTTGTACCAATAACCTGATTTATTATGTATCAGAATTAAGTTGTATATAATACGTAGGACATAATTATTTAATTAGGTGTATAATGTAGATATTTTAAAAATTACTGTTAGCTGTTTACTTTAGTAAAGCTTCTTTGTTAAATCTGAACTGGTATTTGTGTAAAAAACAATGACTATTTAACAAAACAAAATATACTCATATCACATTTCCACGGAGCGTCACTTTACGAGTGCCCAGTTTCAACAAGTCGTGTTATATCACAAACAAGCGTGGTTACCAATGTTTATTTTGCAGCCATTTTTAATGTAAATGTGTGCACACAATTTTAATCATCTAGCTAAATGCTTTTTGACCTTAATGAAATATTATGGAAAATATTTGCAGAACAATATAAAATCTGTGAACGGTAAATCACAGAACCAATATTTAAAACCGAATATTTACATAACAAACATTTTTAAACCAATTAAAATTAAAATGTTTGACGTAACGTTGAGACCTTAAACATATTTTGAATGTTATAAGAACATTTCTTTCCAAATATTTTTTGTTATATTAATATCAATTATATTAGTATCAAGCGTGTTTTCTTGCTTTTAATTCATAGGTCGATTGTAGTAAATAATAGCATAAACTAAGATACTAATGACAGTCGTAGCATCCAAGTATGAGAAACAAGTCGCCTGCAGACGAGTGATAAAGATGAACAGCTTTCAGCTTACCTGTTTGCTACTGTAACTTAAAGTGAACTAAATGTATAGAAATTCTGAAGTCGTTTGGACTATTGTGTATTTTCTTGAATGTATGTCAGAAGCGGCACGCTCTTTATACTATGTAGGTTAGGTCTTTTATACCGAGAACTAAACTGACACATAGGTATGTTAAAATGGAATGGTCGATAGATTTGTTATTTGGATTTTCGATGATAAACGTTATGCTCTTACAGGTTAGATCTACAAAAGGAATTATTACACAAAATTGCTTACTTTATAATGATTAATATATTATTATAAATAAGTTATAAATTTGGACAACATCACATTCATTGTTTTTTATTACATACTCTTAACCAAAATAAAGCAATTTTGTTATGGGATTCAGAGACAACGAACGTAGTACAAACACCCAAAATGTAGAAATGTGGTTTTCTACATTGACCCATCCGGGTATCGAACCCGGGACCTCAGAGCTGGCATACACCCTGAAAACCAGTGTGTACGCCACTCGACCACGGAGGTCGTCTCTAAACGTTTGTAGAACATTTTTAAAATTTAGCTTCACTATAAATTTTGTTATAGGTACAAGTATACCTTAATATTCTGTGCTAGTAGTAGATCAAAAGGTGTACTACAAAGCATGATTATAAAATAATATAGGAAACTACCCAACACATCAATAGAAAAACGATTAATATTACTTGTGGCGTGAAGAACGGTAAACCGCACTTCCATAATCTTATTCCAGTCGTGTTTGGAAACTATAGTGACCTTTAACCATTAATATTAAATGCATTGCCTTCATTTATTATCCCACTGGATTTAAACTGCACCATATTTCATTGGGATTTGTCCTACTTTTGAGATATTCATTTACGTTTCAAAATATAATTCGTGTGAATTGAAAACCGAATGGATTTGAACAAATTACCATTTTTGTTTATAGATTTATATTTTGTGGTTCATCCAATTTGTTTGATGTATAACAATGATCTTAATGTTGTTTTGTTTAATTTAATTTAATGTGATAGAAAATTTAAGTGTTTAAAATACCGCTTATTATAAGCAAAATTAGGTTAAAAGGTTAGGTATGTTTTCTAGTATTTACATAAAAAATATTTGTTTGTAATTTGTTGTTAAATTGCAAATATCCAATTTAATGCATAGCTCTGTATTTCATCTATAACTTCTAACGTAAATAGAGAAAAAATCACTACTAATATAAATATATATAAATAAGCGAAAAATGATATTTTGAAATTTAATTATAAAAGCAGCCTTATTACCTAAAAAGCTAAACAAAAATTTAAAGTTATAATGTTTCGTACATACAAATACCATATTTATAATATCTACGAACATGAGTCACAGCAGGACACTTGATTTCTTACGCCATCTAAAAATTGCAAACAAAAGAATAAAAGTAATCATTTTAAGACGAAAACACTCTACTAAGCCGCGCACATGGACCGTTGATAACATATACTTTGTACCTGAACGTAGGATGAAAATCTCTCACAAAGAATAGGTATGTTACCCATATAAGTATGAAAAGACTGTGTATCGGACACAATAGGTCGGGATTGATCGGGTCCCTTCGGACTGGCGTTTTATCAGGCCATGGCAGTTGAGAGGCCTCCGTTGTCCTCCGTTCACATAAATAGGAGTTGAGAGGTTCCGAGGATTAACCTGGATAGATACTAATAGCGACGGCCTATCTACGGAAATGTTTGGAAACTGGCAAATTCATTTTGGCATTCAAGTTGTTCTGAATTTTTTGAAATTTGATTTTTGTACATAATACTCTTTTTAAGATCAAAGGATGTTTTGTAAACAAATATATTAGAGAACTATACAGGGTGTCAACGAAAGGTTATATCTATCCAAAAGGGGTGAAGAGTACTTTAGGTAGAAAGTCAGTTTACAAAGTTTCAGCTCGAAATGAGTAAATAAATTTTTCGCATCAAATATTCGACTCCAAAAATCCTAACCAGGACCGCTGAAGCAATGTATCTTAATAATTTGCGAGTGATGTAATAAGGTATTGACCTTCGTAATTGCAGCGAAAAATTAGATATCAATTATTTAATTAACTCATTTTGATCTGATATTTTGCTAACTGACTGTATACTAGATGTAGTCTACACTCCTTTTGGATAGATAAAGCCTTTAGGTAACACCCTGCATTGCAGTCTATTATGAATTTCTAATATGCCTGGTGTTACCTTAATGGTAAATTGACTCAATAGAGTCAATTTCAATGTAAAATAACTATGTAAGGTAATGTTTACGATTTTCATTTGGTCATCTTTGATGTTTACCATCTACACCAATGTCACCTAAATAGATAAATCAGGGTCTTTGTACAAAACCATTTCGTACTTTTGTTCAAACAAACAAAGTTAGCAGTTCTGAATTCTTCAAATACCTACACCTACAACTAACTGTATGGTATTTCAACATCACTGTTGTCGAACCAATGAACCGTACACGGTATCTCCTATTGTGTTTTGTTGACTAGCGAACATGCATCATACCGAAAATCTGCTTTAAACACACTATTTACTTGAACAATGTATTTTTCGTTAGACCATTCTTTTGTATCTCTCAACAATAACAGCGACAGAAACTCGATCAACTGACTTGACGGCCTGTTGGTCTAGTGGTTAGTGACCTTGACTGCTAAACCGGAGGTCGTGGGTTCGATTCCCACCCAGGACAAATCTTTGTGTGATGGGCATGATCATTTGTTCTGTGTCTGGGTGTAATTTATCTACAATATGTATGTATTTAGAAATATATAAGTAAGTTTATCAGTTGTCTGGTTGCCATAGTACAGGCTCTGCCTAGTTTGGGATCAGATGGCCGTGTGCGAGTTGTCAAAAAAAAAACTATTTCTGAACACAAATTCAATTACGGAAACATATTAATTTGAACCTCATGGAATACGTCACAATTAAAACCCAAACACTTTTATTGTAGCCAGGGTACAATTATTTCCGTGTTCACTCATACTCTCAAAACTGCTAAAATGGAGTTGGGTTTCTCAAAATCTCCAAATGATACCAATACCAAAAAGAGCAGATACACAAAAGGTTAGATAAAATCTGATCCAGTTTTCGGAAACCGTTCTCCCGTTACCGCCATTTTAAAAGCTCAAAACACAGCCTGATAAGGACGTGTGATAGATAACATTCTGGTATTACCATCCATCGCGATACTCATATCTGAGGGATGTTTTCACAAAACAAGTCACGTATTAAATGAGAATATTCGGCCGAGCCTCCGCCTTATTTATCATTCTCCTCACTGCTACACCCCATGAATTTTATACAAGATTGAACGATTTACTGAACAAAATTGATGGTACATCTATTGTGCGATGTCAGCATCTTATTGAACAGTGTTGCCGAATTATCGAACAGTTTTAGTTTTCTTTAAGGCCCTATTCTTTGAAGATTTCCTTTAAGTTGATCATCACACTTAACTTATATTTCTTTGCTCTTTTTATAAACATGACTGAGAAAATTTCTCAGACGTCGCTAGTCTCTGTGAATGAACTCAACTGTCAGCTTATACTAGACTGCGCTTGGAAGAAATCAGATAAATACAATTTCAGGTTTTGTGAAACAGTCGAGTTTAAAAGAAGCATAGCTTATCATGTTTTTTTTTAATCGTATATGTAGGCTTCCTGTGGATTATTTAAAAAAATATTTTCGCTTAGCACACAGTCATCTTTCAATAGTTGTAAACTAGTACCTACAACATAGCAATTTATTGTAGGTATCAATAATATTATATTTACATAAACATAAAAACTAAATGTATGTGTAAATAAGGAAACAAAAAATATGATCTTAAATCATACCCATATCAAAATAAATGTGACTTTGAATATTCCTTGACAGATTTATGATAGGTACTGATGAAAAAGGCAACGGAAACCTTTAATTCATCAAAGAATTTTTTATCTGTAATTAACAATAAAAAAGGGAATAACAAATAAAATTCAACATTACACGTTCTTTTTTGTGGCCAATACGTTCGTCACGAAGGCTGTTGGCATAGTGCCTCGACGATACCGGACGCGCTGGCTAACATCCGTTTCCTGAAAATGGCAGACAGTGCAAACGGTTCACTTTTATTGTTTTCATCGCACAAAAAAGGTCCAAGCAGTGATTAAGAAAAAGATTTTGTTTGCTCAATGTTTTCGAATTAAGTAGCTTTTATTTGGCTATTTGGTTAGAATTGAATGGAGTTTTGTAATTATTTAATAAAATGGATTTAGGTTACTTGGGATTCTAGCGCAGTTTTTAAAATTAAATTGAAAAGAGATTATAAAAGTATACAATTTGGAAATTTAATCAATGAAAACTTTTCCTTTAAACAACATTACTTTAGCGTAATTATTATAGAGATTAGCCAAGCAACTTAATTATAACAGGGTTGACTTTTCAGGAGTTTGGGCAAAATTAAATGGCTGTAGAAGATAACATTTCGGGAATCGATCCCCGAACGTGTGAATATAGAAAACCACTTTTCCACATTGTCTCGGGTCTGGGTGTTTGTGGTACATTCGATGTCTCTAATTCCATTACACAAGTGCTTTCTCATTATTTTTTCTTCATTTTTAATAACGACTCTCGCAATAAGGAATTTATTTCTTCTGTAGCGGGGATTTCACAAACAATCACAAAAATCACATATACAAAGGACACCCAGACTTAGAACAAGTATTTGTGGGTCAAACAAACGATTGTTCCATGCGGGGATCGAACACGCAGCACGTCGCGCACGATGGCAAATTGCGTGGTGCCACCATACACTCGGCTATCCGTGCAGTAATATCTTTAGCTACTTACTTTGGGTTCAGAGAATGTATGTGATGTTGTCCACATTTATTATTAATAAAAGTACAACTAAACTTTAGGGCTACTTTCACAATTTACTTTTATAATTAACTTGTAAGACGGTACAAAACTTTAAATTAGTTACCCCAGGATCTTAATACAGTCATAAAAAAATAATTATATTAAACAAATGCTTTTGTATTACAAAATAAAAACTGTATATTGACCAACTACACTGAAAAAAAAGTTTAATTAATTCCCCGAAGCAAGGTTTTAAGAAGTCGATCGCAAATAAAAAGCTAATTAAGTTCTACTTCGAATTCAAACCCGCGGGTCGCGAGCAGCGTGAAAGCGTAAAGTTTTACTTTAGGATAATAACATATTTTATTATTTAGGATAATTTATATATTATAAAACTAGTACCTAATTTAATAAACACTTTGTATTTATGACGTAGAAAGATAAAAAGATTTACGTTCGGTAACTATAAAAGATTACAATTAAATGAGAATTTATAATTACATAGACATAACTATGCTTGTTTATGGTTCACAAAATGTAAGGGCTTAAAATTATAAAAAAATTATACATCTAAGAGATTTTTTTTTATCATTTATTTAAATAACATGAAAATCTGTTATAGGTAGCTAAACCTAAATTGTAATAATAAGACTTTTGTAATTTTATTTTACCAGGTTTTAAATTAACTTTCATATTAACAGGATTTTTATATAAATTTGAGTACTACCTACAGTACAACAATAATTTGGATATTTAGATATGTAAATAACAACGGGTTAAACAATTACCTACGCGGTTGAAACATGGTAATAGTTTTACAACATATTATTATTATATTTGTTATTAAAACGTTATGCAGTTAATAAATTACATTGCCGGCTCAAATCAAAAGTTATAATAAGTGATTAAAATGGTTTCGTTTAAATGTACGGATATGTATGAAAATACAATTTACACTAATCTGCTTTACTCGCATAAAATTAAATTATATTACGTAACCCTATAATGTAAAATTTTACCTATGATTGTGTCATTAAAAAGTACGTTAGGAATATAGAATTTGTTTATGTAGGACAAAACTCAGTAGGCCGACCAATTAATTTAGTAATACAGCATTTATTTTATCTTCCAGTTTGTATATTAATGACGGATTTGACTTTTCTGGTGCCTGTAATAAAATAAATTTACCAGTATTGTAATAATAAAAAAGTTTGTTAAACCTTATCCATTATAAGTTGCATTGCACGGCTTTAAACTAAACACGTCCAGTCATATCCAAACATACGCCGTCCATTCTACGGATTAAATTTCTCGTTATTCCTACAAAACAACTCGCTCACCACACGTAGCACAAATTCAACAGATATTCCAAAATCCAAACAACGAAACATAATAGAAAATTAACGAGCTCAACCTAAAACAAATTAAGAAATATATTTGCGAACAAATTAGTTTTAGAATAGACTCAATTTCAAACTGTTAACGCAAACAGCGCATTAAATTGAAACAAAACACTATCACCCTAGCCGACCCTAGAATGGGTGGGAGTCCGCACACATGGCGACTTAGATGTGCGATTTTATAATACGATTGGTTGGTATAAATTAATTTAAATTATACGACTGGGTTCTGTACATCCTTGCCTACAATTTGCCCTTATCATTCACGTATTTTAAATAATTATTAAGCTTGTAAACCATACGTTGGAAGTTATTTGAACGAGTGATGTGTAGTTATTTTTCAACGATAAAGGACGATCGGTAAGGCTTGTGGAATGCGTGATTGTCGTTGCGACTGATATGTCAACTTGTCACGCGAAGTTTAATATCATTTTTTAGGGCTCTGCGATGATCAACCGACGCATAATTTTACGATAAATATACATTGTCTTGCCTATATCATTACTGCTTGCAACCCTAACATTTGTACCACTACCTAATCGATGAAAACATCATTCTTATTTACCATACGAATACAATAAATGTTTTTAGATAATAAATCCACTAAAACACACCTACACATAATAATCTACACAAGCGACCTAGTTCATTAACTAGTTTGTACGGATCCTGGCAATTTGCCGGCGGCTAATTGGAATTAAGTAAAAACACCGTGTTGATCACCAACACATATTAAACCAAAACACAATCAATACGTTTTAGACATACTTAGATGTGTGTGTATGGAGATAAAGCTAAGTACATATAGTTAATCACTAGGTGTGGGCCTCTTCAGCTGTGTACACAATCTAACCAGCGAACATGTACAGTCCTTAGGACCTACATATATCTCCATGCGATTATCGCCATCGATTGCATCTTAATCGCTGAATCGGCAGTGTGCACTCGCCTAAGGTCATTCACCCTAAATTCGTCGCAGTTTTTTGCCAATAGGAATTAAATCATAAACGTCAGGTGGTTAAACACGGCATTTTTCTTCGAGCGTTGATCATCATTCAACGTCAAGCTGTAATGAGGCAGAACTCGGTTCCGTAGAGACGATATACATAAATCAGAGGAAATTATTCACTCACGCCTCTCTACTTATTTATTTCGATGGATGTTGACATGTCCTACGTGGTTAGCAGATGCAATATGGCTGCATTTACTTACATAAAGTATGGTTCAGTAATGACACCTTATTATTATTAACATATCGTACTTACTTTTACTAGCCATTATGTTTAATTTTATTGTAAATATTATGTGCGTGATATAGTTTTTAATGTTTGACAAGTGAGGGAGAAATTTATAATAATTTAGTACTTATATCTACTTAATCTTTTTAACCATGCTAATAATATTGTAATGCATTGTTTGGTGTAGCAACTGTTATGTCAAGTTCTTGTGATTGTGCATGGATGTAAGTTTTAGATATATACGTTTATATTATATTTTAAAGTTAATTAGCGAAAATAAAATTTTACGTAGCCCATCGAGTATCTTTGTTTAGAGCTTATTGAGTAGATAAATACTGTGTATTTCGTTTCAATATTGGAAAACAAAAGAATATTTCGTTCTGCATTAGTACGCCAGGTTTTTAAGCCAGGTTACTCAACTGTAGTTTTATCATAAATCGTTGTGTAGGGCAACATTTAATACACAAATTGTAATGCTTTCCACGTAGGACACTATAATTTTAATTTAACGTTTCATTTCTGCTTAACGTTGCTGGTTGGGTCTTTTTTTGCTACAGAATTATATGCTAATATAGTCAACCGTTTACTCGGAGCGTGTGCTCGTTGAACAAGTTCATTGAAGCAGATATTAAAATAATTGACGCTGAAATATTAAAAATGTAAATAAGCATTTAAACCGGTAGATAATTAAAGTCCCTACGAACATTGAATCATAAATACAAAATTATGGTCTTCATAATTTTAATTGAATTTAATTTGTATATTTAGACGAGTATTATTAATGCAGTTGGGCTTAATGAAAAAGAAAAATAAACAGGAGATCATGTTTGCGTAACTATGGATAATAATAAGGGGACCACCGCAAGCTTCTTATTTATAGAGGATTAAAATTGTTGACATAAAACTTTGAAACCGCTACTTGGAAATACGAACAACACTAAAGGATTTTAGAAACAGGATAAGTAAACGGATAACGTCAGTGGACAGCAATAAATCTTCTTACAAAGCAATCTCAGTTCGAACTGTTTTAAATGTCGTAAGCTCAAAAAATATTGATTAAACTCATAAATAAAATTGATCCGAAAAAACGTACCCGGTAATTTTGAAACACCGAAAGCGTTCGGCCGAATGGTTTTATAAAAAGGCGTCACAGCTAAAATTTTTACCTACACCATCTTAATTGTTGCCCGATCGATGGGTGAAGTCGAAGCGATGTAATCTCAGATGGGAAGCGTTATTCTGCAAGTATTTTTTTTCTTATTTCTGAATTTAATGGCGATAACAGATCTTGCCCAGAGTTTAGTTTTAATTTGGGTGCTCTTTTCGGATTATTCCTAACCTGACCCGAAAACCTAACCCGCTAGCGGGTTAGGTTAGGAAAATGAAAAAAATATTAATAATTGTTCCCAACGTAACCCTCTTCCTAACCTGACCCGATGTTTCGTTCCTAACCTGACCCGAAAACCTAACCCGGTCGCGGGTGTTCCTAACGTAACCCTCTTCCTAACCTGACCCGATGTATCGTTCCTATCATAACCCGAAAACCTAACCTGGACACGGGTGTTCCGAACGTAAGCCTCTTCCTAACCTAACCCGACTTATCGTTCTTATCATAACCCGAATTGCGATATAGGTAGATGTTGAAGTTTTCCCGCTTCTTTGTTAGAATAAAAGGTTTTGTCAAATCGGTGTTTTTTTATAAACCATAATCCAAATATCACACAATTAAGAAACATAACTAACAATATAATAATTTACTTAATATAAATTTAAATTCAAATCACGTTTATTTAAAAAAGGGTACAAAGTAGCACTTTTCAAACTTAAAAATAATAAGATGGACAACACCCTGATTCGCCCACCCTTTACCGCTTTCTAAGTACTGTCTAAGCTGTCTGAGAAGAAACGGCGCAACAATCTCCACACCAGCAAGCTGTCTTTCCGATAACAATAAAATAAAAAAATCATTTAGGAACCGCGCCAAATAAACAAGTTTGTGAGTTCGAAAAGTACCCTTATGAAGTTAAAAGTATTATCTACACATACCAAAGTCAGCAGATCGACCAGTCACCGCAAGCAGCACCTGTTCACGAGTATGACGCAAGGGTCAGCCATCACCTCCCTCGCCATATTAGAGGGAAGGAATGTGAAAATGAACTTAAATGTAAAAATCACTTTAATATTTTTAAGCAGTGCCCAACAGTAATCTTTCTTCTCTTAACTTTACCAACAACTTTCAAAATCCACAAATCTCTGTTAATAGATTGTTCACTCCTTTTTTCATTTAAATATATTTTTTTCATAATGTTTAACTCTGAATACCATTTTAGAGCATTTAAAACTGTTATTAAATTGCAGTTTCCTCTTATTTTTTTTATTTATTATATTGTGCCATCCTTCAAGACAATTTGTTGCCATTCGAAAACCATAAAGTATCAACGATATCAAATGATAGACTGACTGTATAGGAAAACCTACCTATATCGCAATTCGGGTTATGATAGGAACGATACATCGGGTCAGGTTAGGAAGAGGGTTACGTTGGGAACAATTAATATATATTTTTTCACGTTCCTAACCTAACCCGCGGCCGGGTTAGGTTTTCGGGTCAGGTTAGGAACGAAACATCGGGTCAGGTTAGGAAGAGGGTTACGTTGGGAACAATTAATAATATTTTTTTCGTTTTCCTAACCTAACCCGCTAGCGGGTTAGGTTTTCGGGTCAGGTTAGGAATAATCCCTCTTTTCTTTTATATTTCGAAACAATTTGGGAAGAGTTTCTAATGAGTTTTGACAAAAGTTTGAAAGCTTCGGTATTTTGCACATAGTTTTCTCACCATGGTGGAATTTTTAACAAAGGATTTTTCAATCATAATGTTTTTTTTTCCAACATTAATTTAATTGACATATTTCCTAAATTAGGATTGAATTTTGACAGGCTTTAATTAAATAGAAAATAATTATAGGTAAACTAAATATTCCATGATTTGTTTTACATACCATGTTGTAGTAGGTTGTATTTTTATTTGTTTAAATAATCAAACATTTTTAGAATCGCCTTAGAAGTAAGCGCGGAGCCCGCGGCTTCCCGGCACTGTTATTATAACCAGCTCCCGAGCTAAGCCACTTCTGCAATTGATTTTTATCGTGACGACATTATTACTAAACTTACTTGATAAAAACCAAACTCTCATAGTCCATAATTATTTTTTTATTTATGAACAAAAAATCTATTATCTTGAGACAAAACTAATATTTACAAGCAAATCGTTCTGGCTGCAACGAATTCCTTTGTTGGTATAACGAATAGTTTGTTTTTAGATGATTACGAGTTTTTGAGATAGCCGTGAAACGTGGAGACCTTGGCTTTTTTGTTTGACTAGACACGATAGCAAAGAAAAGATCGTAGTAAGATCATGCATACCTAATACCTACTGTAAACTTAACGTGTACACAACAAACACAAACAGCTTTTGAATGTTCAATGGATTATACAGAACTCAGACTGAATACTTTGATGTCAATCGCCTGTACTCTTTCAATAATAAATTAGGTTTAAAATCAAAACATTTTTATTTGTCACCACTTGCTCCCTTATTCAACAGGGTCGTAACTCGCAACAAAAAAACATTCTTGATAACGAAACAAGTAAGTTTTGATGAAACCATTTTACGTTCAACGGTCCCGACGTCTCTATCTGCGAGTAGTAAAGGTTCTTGTATAATTCAAAGTTCAACCGAAAAACTTGTGTCGAACTGTCGAAGTGGGATAATCTGGTGGATCGGTGGCAGACGAGACCAGACGTTCCGCACAGAAATTTATGCGTTAACTTTTGCACATCACTTTTTCTTATCTCCAAGTTTGTTTGAGCCAGTAATCTGCGCTCTTTAGTGGCGTATCGAACCGTTAAATCCTCTTATTTGAATCGAACACCCGTGAATATTCATAGACCGCGTCCATACACTCGATTCAGCTCCTTCGATTTTGTATATCTTAAAAAGGCAAAGCTGGCAGCTACCATTTATTTCTTGACTTGTATCTTAGCTACTGTATCTTCCACAATATTACAGTCCGGTGGTCCAAAACATTAATAAAATTCTCGTAAACTGCTTTCGAATATCGTAAATTACTCAAATGCAGTTAAAAAGTAAATTCAGAAGTGTCCTTAGAGCTTACCGCCATTATCATTTTATGTTTGCAAGTTTTATAGTGCAATATATATTAACGATATGGCCACTTAGTGCCTATATGTATTCATTGATCAGATAAGATTACTTTAGCGTACCTAGGATGTTTAACAGTAGTATAATACCAGTTTACAAGCTTGTACGACGCATGCGCCGTGGGTGGCGTTTACTCAGTCTGGGCTTATCGAAGCACGCTCTTAATGACAGCTATTCGGTAATGGGCTCACGACTGAAGCAAGGATGTACTTTTATGATAATTAGTACGATCCAATATTTATTCGAGCGGCTTTATAGGCCGCCCTTTTATCATGTTGTTTATTAGTATTGCCCCTGCTCCCAAACTGGCTCACTCAATGCTAATTACGTATGCTCCATTTGGCTTTGAAATTTAAAAAAAACAGTGATTATAACGACTATTAATAAATCTGTTTGTAGAAGAGCAATTAATCTTGTATTAGAAGATTGGAAGATCATTTTTAGCTGTAAATGTTATTTACATTCTTTTGTTTTGTATAAAGATAATTGTCTAATGATGTAAGGAAAAAACAATAATACCGTGAGAAGTAGTAACAAAGCTCGGAGCGATACGCTCAGTCTAATGTTTGTTGTTCCTACCGAAACATGTAACATCGTTCCGTCATTAGACGTAATCGTAGTAATTTTTCACACATTTTTTTACCACGCAACATCAAACACACTTAAGCCGTAATTCATTTCCATCGTCTTGCATCAGAAAAAAGTGATTGATGCTGCTCGAGTAAGTTTTTTCTCAAAAATTGCGACATATTTTCTGTAGTCATTAAATAAAGTTCCAGCAAAAAATCAATAATCGAGCTGGTCTCATATTGAGGGCATATAAAAAATGTAATAATGCTGAGAGCATAAAAAATACATTAGCATCTTAATAATCTCGGCTGACATATAACAGCAAAAAAATATAAATTAAAGCGTTTGTTTGGCAATACCTACCTATTATATAATCTTTTAATAACACTAAAGCTTATATTATTAGAGTCGAATTAATCACTGGACGCGGTAGTTTTTAATCATTTTATAGGGTTCGCAATTTAACATTTAAAAACGATTCGTTTAGATATTTATTTTTTGTTGCAACATTTTGTTTCTTTTTCGCGTGTAAGTAAAAATCTTATGATTTTGTCAGCTTTGCCACATTTTAATCTATAGGTACTTACTATAAGACTTATACGTGTATTGTAGTTTGTAAATTATTAGATATATTTCACCTTGAAAAGCGCTTTTCTCTCATATCATCTCTCACGCAATCGATCCACCTTTTCTTCGGGCCTCTTCCTCTCCAGCCCTTCACATCCAAATTTATCACTCTTTTATTCACATGCATTTCATCCCTCCTTATTAGATCTCCCATATACTACCTTATACTACCTTCCATTTGTATATTTTTTATCATAATTCCCATCGTGTTTTTGACTTCGCACATGGCAGATTTGTTATAAAATGCCAGTAGTCATTTGTAACAGGAAAATAATCCCAAATAACAAATAGCTTTAATAATGAACTGTCAGATTATAAAATCAAAGTCAATATTTAAATAGAAATTGTAGTTCGCAAAAATAACTTTTCCGTTTCAATTAATATTAAACTGGTTTAGAGATAATATGAAAATTTAATTTAGTTGTCCACTAAAGCACTGGAAGGGAACTTTATGTCGTATAAATCACAAGTAAAAAGATAATAAACATTTCATTGTTACAGGCTGACGCAGCAGACATACAGTATTTCATAGAGATTTCATTCGCGCATAAATTTCGCTCACATTGTTTAGTAATTATACTTAGAAAATACGTTTTGATATTTCACACTCTATTTGGTCTTCTTTTCAAGTTTGTTCTCTTCTGTCTGTCAGTATCGTAAATCATGAGTTAATCTTATATTTAGTACACTTAATAGGCAGTTGTTTTGAATTATAATTGCTATGTCGTAGTTTGTGGTTTAGATTTTATTTAAAACTTTAGCTTTTATTTTTTAAATATTTATTGTTAGTTTGTCATTGAAATAGAACAAAGAGATAACCATGGGTTGTAAAGCAAAATTGCAGGTGTGTTTTATTTTTAATTTAATAAAATCATAGAATACTTGTAAATACAACAATTTCCGAACCAATTTACTAATTGAACGTACCTAAACCGAAATATTGACAAGATCGCACCAATTTCCTATCGATAGCTCATTGCTATCCAACTACATGCTCTATGTGAATGTCACCCATCGCCTCACCGCAAGGATTACACAAACCGGACATGCATCCATATTAGCTCTTAAATCAAAGTAGTAGAGGTTACTTTCGCTTGCGATGAATTTAATGCTATTTGCATAAGAGCACCTAGATCGCACTTCCGAGCGGTCAGCTGCGAGCGATGGCTAATTAAGAACGTAACCTCAGAGGCTCGGTGGCCTAAGGTCTGTTAAATGCGGACTAAGTGAGTTCCTGAGCTTGTCTTCTAAAGCATTAGTGAGGGACCAACGTATTTACATTTGGTATAGCTGCCGCTCAATGAAGCATTTCGACGTTCAACGATAAATTTTGCATGAATTGAATTGCAAATAGTTGTTAAGTTTACAGTTTCGTATTGATATGCGAGGACACTATGTGCGTTTGTGAATGAAGATTTATGAGCGGATAATTTATTGGTGTGTCGTATATCACTGTTATTACAAAATTATAATCAAACAAGCACTTTAATAATATAGGTATATTTGCCTTAACAAAACATACATTTAAAATTAAAATCAAAGAACACCTAATGTCAGTAAGTAATTTAAGTGAATGCCATTAACCCTTAATTACATTTAACTATGTTTTTTCTATCGAACTAGCTAAACTATAGTTTTTGTTTGTTCTATATGTAGTTTTTTCTTTAGAATGTTTATTATATTTCACTTCCACACTGTATTTTTACATAATAGTAATCTGTGAAACGTCATGTATTGTACTTTTATCTTATAATGTATATTATTAACTCTGTGTATTAAACATTGTTCAATTGTCTTTACAAATAATTAACAAAAAAAAGCTGGAAACTGAATGACATTTGGCTTTTTATTCATGTAAAAGTATTTATTAAATACATATTGGGTAAGTTTTATTTAGCAGATTTGTACGGAACACAGTGTAAATTGTATTTCTATCTAGAATATTCAACATCTTTCTTAGATATAGGCTAAATCTACAATAACTTAGATAGTCAGTAGTTTTTTCATAAAACGTGACACATTATCATAACGGGCGCCGTCTTTGGCAGACATTTTGGACCGTTTTGAAGCATTCTCGTAGAAAAGCGGGTGGCATTAATATTCCCAGTATGTACGGAACATCAGAGAACGCCAATGTGTCTGGGGATCTCTAAAGATGGTTATTACATTCAAAAATTATATTCTTTTGTTTAAATTTATTTTACAGAATAGTAGGAAGCATGTTTACGTTTTACAATAGTTGAAAACTAGTTTTTACCAAACAAACGAAAAGTTATAAGCAATGCTATAACATTTTTACGTAAGTTGATATATTTACTGACATAAAGAAGTAGTAGTAAGTAGTACCTTATATTTATTCATTTATATACTGCTGCTGATGCTTTATATACATCAAAGTATAATGGCGGACTTAATGCCTTAGGCATTCTCTACCAGTCCACCATGAGGTGGTGCAGAGATAACAAGAATTAGGTGCATTATACAAACGTTACGATAACATAATATAGCACTAGTAAATGTTTAATAAAACAAACTGCATTTTTACTCACAAGAAATCCTTACATCGACAAAAAACGGCAATGAATCAAGCTTAACATAAAGTTGTTTAACATGATTTATATTGGATAAAAGTATTACATAAAAAGGTCATATTTCGTCGTTTTTAAGTCTATAGCCTGTTCTTTTTATTTTTCATGTAATCCACAACTAATTCACTTTCTAAGCACGTACGGAGGACGATAACAAAGTCCAATATAGAAGGCAGAGATGGGCGCACTGATAGCGATCTTTTATAAATAATAAATATTTATTATAATAAGCTAATTTTGTATCAGATCGAAAAATAAATTGCGTAATTTGAGGTAAAAGCAAACTATCTGATCATCAAATCGAATAGAGATGCAATCTACTTTTTAAGTTTAGAATTCCAAAACAAAACACTAAACCGAAGAAGTTGTCTTTGGTTTTCTGCATATATAGAATCATTTAATTTAGGCCAGTTAACAGTTTAACAAAGAGTTTCTACATAAATATAGAATAAGTTTAAAAGAAAATTGATCTCTAACTAATTGTTATCTTTTTTAATAAAATTTAGAATAAATTAATAAACATAATAATATGTATAACTAAATAATATACTGATTCAAACCACGTTTGAATATTCTAAGGATGTACCAATAGAATTTAAGACTGGTATTTCAAACCAATTAATCCCCTAAAAAAGAAAAATACTAAAACATTGATAAATTAATATCAAGTCTCTATAGCTTGCACTGCTCACGAATGCACGCTTCACCGAGGCCTTCCTGTCATCAGAAAATATTTCAATAAAATACAATATGAAACACAAACAATAATACATCGACATTATATTTTATTACAGGAGGTTCCTCGCCTACACTCAAACTCAACCGGACTTCAGAAATGTCTAACAGATGAGTAGGAAATTTTCAAGATACTTTATTACCTCGTAAAGCCAACTAGATTATTTATATTGAAGCACTTTTATTACCGATATCTTTTTTCATGGTAGCTAATTATTACCGACTTCCTTCCTTGAATTAATTTAGCGTTGTAAGGTTTGTTTATACATTTAAATCGGAATTTAATAATTCTTCAATTTTAGCTTCTTGCGATTCCTTGTTTAATTAATTTGTTAGACATAGACGAACGTTTTTTTCTTATGTTAAAAATGTGTGTACGAATAAAAACAACTTTTGATATTTTCGTGACAAAGCCTATGTTTGAGCAAAAAAAATAATATTTTTTTTTAAACTTTCCATTGTGAAAAACATTAAAATTCATATTTTCATAAAAAAAAAAAAATAGTAGAGCTTTTGCATGTAAGGAAGCCCTTAGAAGAATATCAAAAATAACTTAGGAATACGTTGCTCGTAAAAGTATGGAAAACAATTTAATAAGAATTCGTTATAAACTTTTGACAGCGTTAATAATAAGTTTTATGGTTTTCTATAATTTACTAAAGCAGCTTTTTTATGTATAGCCTAGCAATAACGCTGGCAATAAAATAAATGCCATTCAGGTAAGAAAAAAATGTTATCATGCGTGACCTCACCAAAGATTATAAAAATCGCGAAAATTATGCAAGCAAATTTCGACTCTATTTACTTGTGTAGTTAGACTGTATCTAATATAAAAATGACATGTAAGATTTGTCTACTTTAGCAGAGCAAGTTGCGCGATGGGAAATAGAGACGTTCTGAAAGTTCCCAACACATAGGTTTTATTTTATTGGCAGATGCCTCCGTGTATCATTGAGGTTTACGATGCACAACCCTCTTTATTTCCGAGTGCAGGCTTGCATTTTATTGTAATAAATTCTCTTGCTGTTTAGAACAAAGCTACGGCTTTGTAAAAACTACTCTGAACGATATTTTATGAGCTGTGCCAGTTATAATTTTTGGGTCGTATGAGTTTGTTTGTCTTGCTGTGAGGTAATTTAAAAAGAATTTAAGCCAATAAAATAGATCTGGTACCAAATTGCCTATTGTCCTTTAACGACATGAGGATGGCATCGAACAAAACATTTCCATTTAACAAACCTAAGTCCAAAGAGAACTTAAAATATCTTAACTTAGGCTTTAACTCCTATATTGGGCCATGTCAACATTTTGGCAGCTCGTATAAATGTTTTTGAATTTATTATCTTTATGACGTAAACTATTGTCGTAACTCAGTGCCTTATTCTATGACGGCATCAACTTATATAGTGTCTAAGGATGCGTTAAACAAACCGACATCGGACACTCCTAAAACAACTAACCTTCTCGTTTTCCAGCTAAATGGGAAATAAATACTTGTTAAAACTATAAAGATTATGGTAAATAATGACTTGCTGTCTCTCTATCTTGTAACACCATCACAGTTGCCAGTTTACCTCAGTTGACCTTACAACTCGCATTATACTAAGCAGGTGATAAATAGCTTCATTCAATCTTTAAAATAATAGCCGGCCAGGTCTTGTGTGAAAAGACCTGAGAAACTTGAAACGAAATGTTCCTTTTGTAGTAATCTAGTGTTTAAATCTCTGGCTTTCAGACTTTAAGGTATTTCAGGTTTCAGAATGGACGACTATTATTAAATATAACTTGCGCAATAATAATTTGACCTGCTAAAATATTTCACTTTTTATATTTCAATAATTTATATTCTTAAAAATTTGTCATATGATTTTTACGATATTATTACGATATTCCTTGTAGCCTAGATCTCACTCAGGGGTAGGTAAATCGAAATTTAGCTTAAAATATTTGCCTATTTTTTTTTTTTTTACTATTACATGCTTTTAAAAATGTAAGTTTTAATAATCAGGATTATATTATAATTTCGGATACCATTTCATTAAATAATTCCTGGCATTGTGTATTTCGATACCCCTGAGAAAGTTCGCAAAATTTTAATTAAATACAATTAAAAATAAATTAATATTTATTTGATTGCTTTACAGGTATAATGAATGCAAATTTATTGTAACTCAATACAGTTATCGTAACCAATCATAGTTCCGGATATGTCATAAACCTATTTGATATTTGATCACTACGTTTATTAGTAACTTGGTCAAAAGTTAATTGGATAAATCTATTTAGATACTTGTAATAATATTATTTATGATCACGAAAACATAAGATATAAAAGTTAAATTATTAATATTTGTATATCGTCAACAAATATTTTAAGAAAAACTGTTTTATGCGTGTTTAACATGTAGGCACGTTGGTAAGACAAAACGATAATATTTTTTTAATTAAAATAATAATAAATGACGTAATAGACTGAGACAATGTTTTATGCTTTGTTAGTACTAGTTAGTAAAAAGTAGGAAAATTTTAAAATTTTTATTAATTAATTCAGATATTATTAATTATAATTATTGGTACAAAATCAATGCTAGGCATACGTAGTAAGGTATTTGTCAATAGTGCTTCAGGGGCTAGTCGTGACTTTTAAGACCCAGCGAAAAATTCACGTTTTAAATTTAAATTAAATTTCTCATTTCAACCTTTTTGCTTTTATGTTTAGCAATAAACCCTTTCAATAGAGATAACTTGAAATTTATTTTATTTAAAGAATTTTATACTTCTTTCCTTTATGCATGTTATTTTCATTTTAACCCAAAAGTGAAGTAGAGAACGTCTATGACATTAAGTCCGCATAATGTTCGTCTTTTTAAGTGTGCATAAAAGTATAAATAATTATAATTCTTACTAATATTATAAATGCGAAAGCTGTCTGTCTGTCTGTCTGTCGCACTTTCACGCCAAAACTACTGAACGGATTGAAATGAAATTTGGTACACAGATATTCTAGAGCAGGGGTTCCCAAACTTATTTTGTCTACTGCCCACTTTGAAAATAAATTATATTTTAGCGTCCACATTTTTTCACCTACTTAAAAACCACTATAACTTCAAATTAAATTTATTATTGTGAGCTATATTAGCGGAGATTCGATTTTATTTATGGGTCTCTTAGCGCCCCCCTTTAGGCCTGCAGCGCCTACAAGGGGGCGTTATCGCCCACTTTGGGAAAGGCTGTTCTAGAGCCTAGAAAGGACATAGGCTACTTTTTGCCGCGATAACCGACATCCACGCGGGCGGAGCCGCGGGAAACAGCTAGTAATAAATAAATATAATAACTACGGAGTCTCACATAGCTTTTATGGTATTAGATAGACGTATTGCCTGTGGGCAGGACACGTAGTCGAATGAACTAGAGGATCTATAGTAGCTCTAGCTACCATAGACCGTCGCGTGGGACGTACCCGTGACCTGACCTGGTAAGTTACAGGAAGACGTTGCCAGCCAGCAGCAAAACAACTATCGGTAAATATATTTTATTTGTGGTTGATAACATTGTGTAGAAAAAAAATACTGTTGTTCTTCGTATTTACAGTTTTCCAATTAATAAATAAGTAATAGTTAAGTATTTATTTATTAATAATTAATAAATAAATACTTAAAATAAAATGAAATACCGATTTTATACAATTTAAAAAATAAATCTTTTTATAGAATAGACATTATTTGTCTCTTTGTTAGATCAGATTCACGACTAAAACCCTTAATTATTTGTTATTATATTTTGTCAAAATGTTTATGACTTTTTGCCATCATAAACAGAACATAAAAAACAGCAACCAAAACGATTCAAAAGTCAAATACCACACAAGTTTCGCATTTAAAATTATCTGCAAAACTGAGCTTTAAATGCGGCTCGATGTTGCCGACTGTACCATAATGCAAAATCGGCATACTATAAATTTGCTCACGAAATAGACGTGCGTGCGGGGTTCGCTTGCAGTAATAAATAAATTTTATGTGTATGTATGTGTACCTTTGTTTTGGTCACTTAGGGCGCAGGCAGACGATCCATATTTTCATCCGCAAAAGAATAATAAAATCATTACATTTTATGTTTTTTGTTTAAATATAATACTTTACTTAAATAAAAATTTATACATAGATTTTTATATAATTGAAACAGAAAATGTTCTTTTTTGTAAAGGAAATAAAAGTGGGTAAGTATTCTTATTGCAGGGGTCAAAGCTAAGAATTAATAATGGCCCAACTGTTGCGCGCAGTAAAATCGATCGTGTGTCCGATTCCTTTTTTATTTACACAGCATAGTTTCAGCTGCGATCTCACAAAGCATTGTTCTGAAACCCAACTTAGTTGTCCTTTGTTAAAATAAAAGTTAAACCTTAAAACAATCGGCTATTAGGCAGTTGTTATTTAAACTATTAGTAAAATGTACCTAATAAATACGTCGTTATCAGACTGAAAAGAAAAATAACATATTAGGACAACTAATATACGGCCATCTGATCCCAAAATGGACAAAGCCTGTATTATAGCCACCAAACAACTGATAAAAACATTTTAAATATATTTCTAAATACAAACATTATATAAATTACACCTACCTACACACAGAACAAATAATTATGCTCATCACACAAAGATTTTTCCTGGGTGGGAATCGAAATCACGACCTCCAGTTTTACAGTCAGGGTCACTAACCACTAGGCTAGCAGGCCAGACGAATGTCAGAATGTTAATTAAAATACAACGTATTTTTGAACAGTTGACTAAAAGAAAATTCAACTTTACCTCCATGTGCCTTTTTATTACGCGGCAAACTAAAGATTTCTTTAAGATTAAAAGTAATCCGATCCAAAATCAGAACATTAAAGGATCATTTTAAATTTTGTGACCGGAATAACAATTAATTTTAAACAGCGCATTAACTCGCAAAGTTTTTATTACAACGTAATGAGAATCGATCGTATCAGTTTATTCCGGGTAATAAAAAACATGTAAGTAGATACTAAGTATCATGTATTGATCCGATACGATGAAATCGATACTATTACAACTTGAAAAAACGTAAAAATAATAGGTATATAAAACTGAGATACCAGAATATTACGACTATTCTCTATAGCACACATGTTTTATTACTGAAGTCCAAGTACATAGTAGGTACTCAATATTGTATACAGAAATATAAGAACGTTTTTAAATTTTTCAAAAATATACGTTAAGGTCCGTAAAATTAACAAAAATTTAAAAATATCAATTCATCGATTGCGAAAGGCGGAGGACCGGGTGTTGTGGCGCAAATTGGGAGAGGCCTATGTCCAGCAGTGGACTACGAAAGGCTAAATGATGATGATGAATTCATCGATTCAATTTTTTTATTAGAAGTTAAAACCCTTTACTCAATACATTGTTGCCAGGAATTAAAACTAAAAACTATCATAAAACTTTTCAAATATTTATGGATAAGATGAAATCAGTTTTTATAAATAGAAGCAGAAAATAATTTATTTTTTAGACTTTTATCGGGTTGGTGCGGAAATGCCAAGTAGCAAGCATCGATCATGATGCCTCACACTCGATTTAATACACAGATATTTATTTACCGTATTACTTACCTTGCAATAGGAAGCGAGGGAAACGTTAATTTATTTTATCATTTTAACTTTGATGGAAGGTAATATATTTTTATTACTAGTCGAGTTTTAATACATCTAGGAGATATTTTTAAATGCTTTTAAACCGTGTATTTTTACTGGGCTTTTAATAATGCAGTAGACCCGGTAAATTTACCTTAAAAGGGTAAACTGGCATTAAAAATATCTTACTATTAAAATGATAGAAAACCATAATATTCAATGCAATCAGAGTTTAAAATCAAATAATACCAAATTACTGAGTGCTTTTTATAACAGACAAAAATGTTTTATTTTTAACACTTTATTGGCCGAATAAACGTCAATCAGTTTTAAGTCACCGTTAAGTCTCGTGGTGTCTCTGTCACTTTAAGGTGTAAAGCAGAGACAGATAGTCGTTTGAGATCGTCTTAAAGTTAAATAGCGTTTCAGTATTCGGGGGTTAGTGTTACAAATAAAATATTTTTTAATATTTTTTACCATAATTAAGAAATTAATAATAGTTCGTGATATAAATACTCGAAGAAGTTTTTACTCGATATTGTATACCAATTGAATAAACACGTTATACCTAACAGCATACTAAATGACAAGCATAAGCGTGGTATAATAATACTAACCATAATAATACCAAATCACTAAATGTCATGTTTTCTATGAAAATAAAACAGCTATAAACTGCTTGGATATTCAATAAATAATTCTATAAGTGGCGAATGCCATTAAATTTATTCCTTCGAATAATATTGTGGAGTGTTATGCAATTGATATATTTATTATTATGATAACATTTTTGCATTAGTGTTTATGTTGTCGCTACACATAGATTTTACTTAAGTTAAATGTATTTCTTACAAGTAAAGTCTATGGCGTATTATGAATTATTTTTAATATTTAATTTTAAACCGACTGAAAAAGGACGGGGTTCTGTAGATCTACAATTAATAAAATGTGTGAATAAAACCTATAATTGTCGATTTCAAAAATTATATTTGTCACCTTAGAGATGATCCCAAAAAATATTTCATTAAAATCGGTACCTTTTTACATTTATGTGTAATTAAATATTGAATTATTTATTTATTACGCTCCATCACTGTACCACTGCAGGGCAAAGGCCTCCCTTCCCTCCTTCAACTTATCTCTGTTTTAAGCTAACAGGGGCCATTCCGCGCCAAGGTGTTAAGTTAGTCCCGCTATCATCAGGAGATGCGCAATGTCTGGCGCGAGGTCTCTTTTTATGCTGTATAAACGACTGTGTGGTTGCCTTCGCCCATCAATTGAATTATTAAAATACAAATTGTCACTGGTCCTATCGTGGTTTTTAAACTTAACAATGGGCTTATCTTTCTGATTGTTATACTTTATATTATCGTCTGTGTCTTTGTCGACTGACAAATTAAACAACTACTTTAATATGAATCTTTGAATAAAAATACTAATAACAAAAATCTCTACAAAAAAAATCGCAAGAATATCGTAAAAAAGAAAGGCTTGAAAAAAATACTTAATATTACACTTAAAACCGTTACATCGTGCATTAACGTGAATACCAACAAAGTATCAATAATGTAGAATTAAACATCCATTCCTCAATCCATTACGAAGTTAATTAATAATTCTATACGGAGAGTTTATTGCTCATTATTATACAGGGCACTTAGGCACATACTCTACAATTACTAAAATCTAGACATTATTACAACTGTAATTTAAAGGTTTCGCAATTAAAGCCAGACCATTTCGACGTAACGCTAACTGAAATCTGTAATCACTGGCCTACAGAACTGTAGACTATTGTTTATGTAAATAAATCACAAAATCGCAATACACGCTGTCAAAGATTACACAAATTACAGACTAGGAGAGACGCATGTGGGCAAAGTACTGAGACAATCCTTAATAGTAGGTCAGGGTGTACGGCCGACCGCGTGTCGAATTACGATAATCAACTCTATCTCTTTGGAATAAGGCAGCTGGTTACGCTAACCTGTGATGTGTGGTTTATTGTACCAAGATTTAGCCTCTGGCTGCAGTACGCCTTTCTAGATTGCTTTCTGTGCCTAATGGAGACGCGTCTTGTGGCTTACGTGTGGCCTGTGGTATTAAGAAAGAGGTCGATTGAGTATTGAGTACCGACTGTTGTGTTATTGTAGCGAGTTTGTTCATTATTGGTTAGCAAGATACCTCCTTGTCCCTCTGAATACTATCTTGCATGTGATGCTTATATTGCTAGGAATAATTATTGTTAAATTGGTATTTTATTTCAATAATAATAATAATTACTAAGTAAAATGATAATTTCATTTCACTTAGCTTCTTACATAATTGACTATCTGTGCGTACCTTTTGTTTTAAAATATACAATAAGAAATTGTCTAAAATCAGTTAATTTTCTTTAGTGTTACCAAAACTGCTCTACATAACTAGAAAACTGATCAAAACCAAGGAGTGTATTGAACATAAACCTAAAATTTTGAGGTACTAACCCTATCCTAAAATAGGGATGTTGACTGGGTATGAAAACTTAAAATCTATTTAGTCCGTCAGTTAGATAATAAAAAAATGTTAGACACGTATTTTATCTTTTATCAAAACAATACAAAATTATAAAGATACAGCGCTTTAAAGTTCAGTAGTGGGGGCTTATGACGCCACGCCGTCGTATAAATTGTTGCACGTAGTGACGCCACGCGAAATTTCCATTCACTGTATTTTGCTTATTTTTTATTTGCAGGAAAAAAAGGAAAAATACTTGTCCAATAAAATTCATTAATTAAGACATTAAAAAAAAATTGGGACACATGCCTATTTAACCGGCACATTAGGCATCCGCCTCAATAAAACATTGAAAATAAATGAATGCATTAGCTAACAATGTACAAAATTTGCTAGTAAAATACTGCATTACATTGTATGTTGCAATGTCCCGCATATTATTATGTTTACACTAATAAAATAACTACTTTAGAACGAATATTGCTACAAATTATTGCCAATAGCTTCAGCGTAAACTATTATTGTTTTTATTTATTATTATTGCAACACTGGCCACGTAAAAGATACGATTGTAATAACGCAAAACCTTATTGTCTAGAGCCTGCTGTGTCTACCATGTAAATAACATTTCGTTTATTTCAAAAAACCGGACAAGTGGGAGTCTGCCTCACGCACCGAGTGCTCTAATCGTCACGGTTAATTCTCTAAAAACTTAGCATTACGGTTAAAAAATCGCTCAAATAATCGATGTCAAAGCACTATAAAATTTCTAACTTTATATTTATGTTTGTAATTGCAACAACGTATTTTTTATGTTCCAAAGTTTTTTCTTTACTTGTGCCGTTAGATCTGGCATCATGTCAAATTTCGTGATTCTAAGTTGATAGGATATACCTTATAGGTTTTGAGTTTCTGGGAAATGTATGATAAAAACTGTTGACATAGAAGCTTGAGTTATTTATTTCATACATGCATCAAGAATTTGTAGACCTGAGTATTTGATATTAATAAGACCAACCGTTCCTGAGAAAAACTTTATAAACTGACAGACGGTCAACAAAGTGGCCTACTGTGTAAATGGTCTTGTGGGGCATTGTGTTAGTACATAAGACTTATTATAAAATACTTAATAAATAAATAAATACTAAAAATTTGTTCTTTTTTTGAGACACGGAACTCTAAAAAATATCTATATTATATTAAAAAGTTTAACATTGTAGCCTTGTACCTTGGTTTTCGCATATCTTACATATATTACATTTGGCTCAGTTGATAATTTGTAATAATTTGTAATTGTAATTGAGACGGGACGAAATGGTACTGAACATAAAATTTAACGACTGTTGTCATTCGTTGTACTTTACGATATGAGCTAAAATATCCTTTCTTACAATACTAGGAACACGCGTCTCGTTCACAATGAATTATTTATTTTCCAATTCATAAACAAAAATTCATTATGACCATCGTCTTTGTCTGCCTAACCGAGTGACTGTAAAGCTGCATTGAAACTAAGTGAGAAATTGTAAATCTGTAGATACGACTCATAAATACAAACTAAGCGCTTATTTAACTTCAAAGTCTTGAGACCTATAATTTTTGCAGTTTAATGACTCAATTTATTGCATGCGAGCACGTTTTGTGCAATGTGATGAATTCTTTTGAATATTACTTTATAACTTTAAGGTCTAATGAATTCATAAAGAAATTGAAAAGTACGCAATATTTCTCATGTAATAATTGTTTAAACAAAAGATCAACCACCTCCGTTTTACTGAGAGTTGATAAGCTAGGGCTTCTTCGGTATATCAAATGCAATATTCAAAGAAAGGGCACTCTCTTTTCATCCTCCCAATGGTACTCCCGGGGCGCACCTAACTAACCGTGATGAGGGGACTCAAAAACTTCACAAACTAAATCACCGCCCAGTTTACAAAGATCTACATCCCCTCCTGAAACATTCTTCCATCAATTCAAAAAAATAATTTTGTCAATACTTTCATGGGTCTTGCTACTTCGGTCAACAACGCAAATATTTATTCATATTACGAAATACACAAATATGAAATACGCCAGTCTTGATGCAAACGAAAATTAAAAACCAATGTAGGAAATTAAATTGAAAATCGAATGCTATAAACATGAGTCGTTATTAATATGAAATGTCGGCTACCGAAACCGAAATGAAATAAAACTGTAGCGATTACCGTAAATGAGGCAAATCGTTGTTTGTTAAGTGGTATAAGCACTCTGAGCATACTTTACTTAAGTTCTATATTCAAATACTCTTATCCCACTTACGGTACGCTAATGCACTTTTTCGTTGAGGTGGCCAGTAATAACGTAGTCCATTAGTTGTTTCGACCCAAGGAGTCCACGCCGCGTTAGTGCTGCGAACACCGCTAACCATCGATAATCGATTCGTACTTTAAATCGGGGATAAAAACAATAGCGTACAAAGCAATCGTTACATATTCGGGCCGTAGTGCAGTAAGGTTATATCGATAGAATTAAAGTGATGTACGCTATCGACAGTCTTAAACAAACACAGTATTCGGCGTACATAAACTTTCTCACAACGGCCGAAACGCTTGAAAGTAAAATATTATGACAACAATGACATAAGTTTAACATTCAATGTAAACATCGACTTCTCGGAATCAAAACCATCGACTGGGTAATAGGGTTTACTGAGTAGAGAGCAAATAAAATAACAAACGGGCCAGTAGTGTAGGTACATTCGCAATGCTACACGAAGACTGGCTCGTTACCAACGTCGGGTGTTTTATCCATTGTGTTTCTTTCTTTGTACTTTGCTACTTACGTGGGTACTTGTGTTTAATTCGAATCGTGTCGAATTTAATACTAAACTCGATACATCCTAACCATCTTGAAATTCATTTAAGTTTTGTTTTTATTTTTATCTGGTTTTAATGTTATTGTCCTTTGAAGGCCGAATTTTATAGCTATGCTCTGATCGAAGTCTAGATTAAAACCCGGTCGTTAAATTAGTTTAATACAGAATGATCGCCATTTTGAATTAGATTATATGCGGTCTTTTTGATAGACTTTATAATCTGATAGTTTCAACAGTTCAATCAGTATAGAGCATTAAGTTGAATGTTTAATTTATTTTAAATAGCTGTTACTTTAAAAAAATATATAATGTTCGGAACTGAATTAACTGCTTTTGACAAGGCCAAAAATATACAGTAGGTAGGGAACTATTATTATATCCGCATAGCATTCTCTACATAGTATAAAACGAAGTCACACCCGGTGCCGGCGCTTAGATCTTTTAAACTAAGCATCGGATTTTAATTCAGTTTTCAGCAATAGATAAAGAGAGTTTTGAGTGTTTAATTTATTATTATGTTGTCTACTTTGTGTCGCTAGATAAAAATATAATTATAAAAGAACAGCAGTACCACCTTCCTGCAACATCGATTAAGAAAACATTAATTTATATTTCAGGCTTTAATAAAGATAATATAAAAATAATTTTAAAATGGCGGTCACGATAATAAGTGCTTAGCCCTTGTCACATGTTCAGTAGCTGCCTCATGATTTATCATTCCCGCGGCTAATTTATTCACTGCTACGACTTTTACATTATTTTTATACACGAAACGAATGGGTTAATTTATTATGTTAATTGGTGTTTGTTAAGTCATATAAATGTAGGTAACGTTAACGACTTTTTATAGGTTGGTTTATAAAACATGAATTCGTCACATACTTTAGTTTTTTTAATTCTTGTAAATTTTAAGTTTAATTTAATTTAAAAATTTTGTGGGAAGTTTCTCGATGAGTTTTTTCCATTTAGTTTATACTAGCGATCTGCCCCTTCACACACGTACTGAACGTATATGAATTATACACACAAACCTTCCTCTTGAATCACTCTATCCATTGGTGAAAATTATATGAAAATCCTTACGGTACTTTTCGAGATTATCGTGTTCAGACAGACGGGGCGAGGGACCTCGATTTATAATATTTATAGATTATCTCGTACACTGCCATAGAATTTCCCAGTGAACTTACATAATGTATTTTTTTACCGAAGGACTATTAAAACAAAATGTCATTTCATGTCGGTATCATAATCAGAATCATAATCATAATTTTATTTATGAAACAGGTTTTCTATCTACATATAATGTAGGTATTAGATATACAATAGGAACGCTATGTTTTGCCGTGAAGGAGTACAAATATTTAGGTTGGAAAAAATATATTACACTTTTAACAAAAAAAAAAAAACATGAATATAAAATTATATAAATCATAATGTATAATAATATAGTTTCACCTTTAGTGATGTTAGACCTTACAGAATTTTCCTTTTTATTTCTTGACCTACTTTCCACAGATAATTTGTCATTTGAATGTCAACACTACTCCAGGATTCCATTATGGCGACGTATCAAAAACAAATGAAGGATATGATTTCTTCACAAAATTTCCCGTCTGTCCCTCCCATTTTTCTTAGTAAGGTCAAGTAATATCTTATATTTGTTTTCCATTTTCTATTCCCGATTGTATAAGTCGTTCGTAAAGATTTTCTACATCATTGACTGTGACCCTCGGTAATAACATTATTCAGAGCAGATAGCCTTCAATGCCGCTAGATGGACTCTTCGTAATGAAATATGTGTGGTCTTACGAGCTTCGGTGATTTCTCCTGATTTTGCTGATTGAAATTGAATAAATGATTTATTTAATTTAGTGTTATTTGTTGTAGTAATCAATCAATGCATGGGTTAAGCTAATTTGTAAGTAAGTGTTGATTATTATAAAAATTACCCACTTGTAGATATTGAGAATAAGTTTTGTCATAGTATTTTTAATTTAGGTAGACGTAAAACTTTACTTAACTACGATTTCTAAATTCTTCACCATCTCAATTTTAGGCATTGTACTTAGTTAGTATGTCCATCATATTAATGTTTTAAATCTCTTTCTTCGTAAGAAATAATGTAACTAACTTTCAAAGGGAAAACATGAAATATTTTCCTAGTTTTTTATTTTATGCATTGTTTTAAATTAAAGAGTAGGTGCCTGGGTTGGTAGTTACAACGTTAAGTTGCAAAACGATTTCAAAGTGAGATTTAAGTTTGTATATTGTCTACTTAAATGCAATACTTGTAATCGAGGTATTCCTTACGTTGGCGTCAAGAACTGTGTGGGAAGGCGAAATTATTGGACACAACACTTTGTTTCCCTGTAAGTGCTTGTACTATGAATATTGATTCCTATAAAATATGTCGTTATATCAAAAGTGTGTATTATAGGTACAGGGTGTTAAAGAAACATAACCTTTAAGATAGTATTGACAGTCCTGAAGACCACGTGAACCTATTCGTTTAGTATTTTGAATGTTATGAAAATAAATGTAATAATAGTGTCCTAACTAGGATAATATAATTACTTTTCCATGTCTTTATGACATTGTTTTTTGAGCTTCTTTTAAAGTTTAGATAAATTGTTGTACTTTAATAATGTGTAAATAAATGTGCATTATTATTTTTTTGCAAAATTTTCTTTAACTCTATCTACAATAAAAATAGTGGTACCTTGATTATTAAAATTTATTCAAGATTTTTATCCTTTTTGATGTTAATTCCTTTACCATAATTGGTCTGCCATTAAATAATTACAGAAGTCATCAAAGTGTCTTCAATTGTTATGTGAAACTTAGATTCTTATTACAAACCTGTCTACTTGCTGCAAGACAATACTGTGTGTGCACATAAAATGATAATAAAATGTTATTAGTTCAAGTGTAGAAGCACATAATCCTAGTATAATATCTTTTCCATTTGTAAACCAATCATGAAACCCATCAGGGTGGTCCTATTAGCCAGCAGGACACGTACAAAAAACTACTAGAAGCTTCAATAAATTCGGCATGCGTAAAATAATTATGTAAATAATATCTAATCCATTCCGTATTGAGCATTTAAATTCAATTGTGAATTTAAATCGATTACTTTGAATGGTTATTAACTATCAACATTTTCGGAATGAATGAGATAGCGCTATGTAGCTAATATAAGTCTATCTCTCTCTTTATGCATAATTACTTTTCAATCGCTTAAAACACACCATGCCACCAACAATGACAGGAAACAGTATTTGCAAAATCGTGGGTACAATAGCAATTTAACAAAGCAACACTACCCTCTGTGAAGTTAGCATTGTCAATCAATCTACATGGTAGTAGGTTGTCACGCTAAACACGCACGTTTTGAGCGCCGTCAACGTCACGCTCCGTTCACATGACTCACAAACTGTTGATTTTTGCGTACCAACCATCATTTTATACAACAAAAAAAATGTCTGTACTAACACGTCTTCAATCTTTGTAACGCGTTTTATTAGCTTTACTTGTGGTTTCATAATATTATTGCGAATTATTAGGTAGTTTGTGTTTGGCGAAGCGTAATACTAAAATTTTTTGTTTTAAAATACTAATCTAACTGTCAAGATAGCGCAACCGTAGGTTGATTTATTCATTACAGATAGAATTTTAATTATGTTTCATAAAATTACATTAAATTATATTCACAAATAAATTATTAATTTAGCGTTTTAGACGTCATTTTAAGTTATAGATACTTCAACTCTTCAAATTCAATTCGTAGAATATTCAAACCAAATCAATTACTATTCGTATTATTTTTTTACATGCATTTTTACTATTAGACTTTTGCCTATTCTTTGTGTAGCTCGATGGCATACAAACATTAGCTAATGCAACCATACCACTATTATTATGACCTAAGATACAATCAACCCTTATCGGTGGAAGCCTACGCCAATAGTGTCGTCTATTTCATTCCACATTGTCAATCAATCAACGTTGTACGCAGCAGCAGGGTTGTCACGCTAAACACGCACATTTCGTACGTCATGCCCGGGTCCACATGACTCACGAACTGTTTCGGACATAGAAAATAAGTGGTTCTCTGTATGAACAATGCTATCCGAAAAATTATAGATACCTTGTTGTTCACTGAATGTGTAACTTAAAACCAAACTGTAAAAAATAATTATTAAATACTTTTTTTTTCTGACTAAATACATTAATAAAACATGGAACGTAATAATATTAATCATAGGTAACTAATGATAAAATCGTATCTAAGTAGAAATATGAGAAGCATCTGTTGCTGTCATAAACTGCATGCGTAGTGCTCCTTTCATTTTAAGCAAAGCGTAGAAATACAATCAGCATCAACTCCATGATGTCTATTATCGTAAAGATAACTCGTACCCGTAGCATGCATCTCATTGCAACGAACGAGTTATGAATTATTTATCGTTCAAAGCAATATATTCTAATTATGCTGTCTTATTTACGACGTCAAATGCTATCATTTATTACATAAATCGGTATTAAGTACAATGGCTACCGTCGCAGACCAGACTGTCGTATACAGATAATCGTAGATAATGAGACGGAGCACTAAGTCAGTAAAAAGGTGCTTAATTCACACGCGATGCACGCGCAGAATAATCTACAGCTTTACAATGTTTCAACCCCCGCGCAGTCACTGGGCGATACCTTGTCACGGCAATGTCACGCTGTCGACGCGCGTGCGACTGTGACACGCAAAATTTAAATCCGGTTTATTGGTGTCACAACAAAAGCTATTCACGCGACCGTTGGAGGGTTATATTGCCTTGTCTTTTTGTTTTATCGAGTAACGCTAACTAATACAGACGGATTTTAGTTTCGACCGCGTACCCGCAATTTGATAACAGTTGAATTATTTTCGTTCGGTCGACTGTGTATGAAAGTTTATATTTTGAATCTGAGCTGGAGTGTTGATCAATTAAATTGTATTTATATGGAGCTCTAGCACTCCCAGTGTTAAATTAAACATGTTTCTTACTTCATCGTTCGCAGGTATGTTTATTGTCAATTGTCTTTCTGACAATATATTTCAATGTACGTGGGCAATACAATAGTAGATAAATTGACTTATATTACTATCGCCAAGATTTATATTAATTATGAAAACAAAGTGGATTTTGCGACGCGCAATTATTATTGCTGTATCCTTTATTCGAATGGGGAGTGGAGCAATCTTAATAGAAAGCTGGTATACAATATTGCATAAATTAAAAAGAGATTGGTTATCTTTAAAACAAACAGAGTTGCAAGTGTATGAAACCAATTTATGCCCAGCGAGACCAGGACTAGACTGGAAATATACAGCCGAACTTCGTGGTCCCAGGAGAGAAGCGGATAGACGACCCACGTTGTAAAATTTTTCTTTGTTTTGGTTACTAGTTTACTACGAAGGTTTGTTGTGTTTTGATTTTATGAATTTAGTCCTCTATTTAGTTGGTAAAAAATCTAATGGTTGGCGATTTTAGTCCAGATTAGAACAATGACAATGCACTCTACCTATGTATTTGTATATTTTAACAGTTGATTTTTTTAAAAATTGTAAAAGTTAGTAAAAAATACTCCTGAACAGTGCACCACCAAATCAGGGAAAGATTTGGAAGACAAAAGATCATAACATTCATTTTTTCTAATATAAACTCATTATCAATACAATAAAAAAACAAAGTAGGTGTTTCTAAATTACTAATGATATCAGCACTTGGTATATTAAAAAATCTACCGGCAAACTGGACTTGCATGGAGAATAAAAATACTAAATTGCTAACACGTTACCATTTTGCCAAGCTAAATACGTTGAAATTCCACTTTAATAGAAAATATAATTAGCTATGTCCGTAAAACAGAATGTGTCGTCCTTATCTACATTCGATTCATTTGCCATCGTTATTATAAAGTCGTGTGATAATAAGCCGCTTTAATCCACAAATGTTAATCTAAAAATGCTAATGCAACGCTCTAAATTGGTATTTAACAGAAAATAATCCTTAGCTACTTATAAGCAAGTTTTATAAAAGTTTATCTTTACTGTGAAATGAGATTCCTTGTATTATTTGTCCTTATAGCACGCCATTTACCTCGTGTTGAGTATCAAGATAAAATATTGTGTTTAAATGGTACAGATTAAGGTTTGTTGTTGATACGAGATATGGCAACAAGGTGCTAAACGGAAAAGAAAAAATAAACGCGTAAACCTTGTCAAGTGTGAGTCGGAAGCATAAAAGGTGTTTCGGAGGTGTTGCTTGAGATTTTATGTTACATATACGACATGATTTTGGAGACGTTCCTTCATGAAATGCATAAAACATTTGTGGCTTCTTTTTTCTTATCACAATTTTATTTATGTTTTTTAATTGCTTATAGAAACTATCTCTTTATCATAATATCTAGAAATTCGCTGCTTTAATGACCTAGCTTCCCCTTTTTTTCCGGTGAATGATTTTAAGAACATAAAGTCTAATTTAAAAAAATCTAACTGTTCTTCTGTAACTGCGGATCTCTAAAACATTAAAAGGGATCAGTGGCATATATTGCTGGCCGTAAAACAAATGACGTTTTAAATTAGTCAACAATGTTGCAAAGTACTCATAACATTGAAAGAAATATGTAAAAGTGTATATTTTATTGAATAAATGTAGTGAAACATACAGTTTTTATATTATTTACTACTTGTATTTGTATTTTTTGTGTATTAATTTACTCTACTATTTATAATTTAAATTTTTGATATATTTAGATCAATCTAAATGTTCTTATTATCGTATATTGCATTTCATCATTTCTATTTTCTAAACTTACCCATGAATAAAATTGTTAGCAAATTCGACAAAAAATTTAACAGGTTCTCCTTAATTTTCTTTCAATTTATGAATTAAACGCAACTTGATTGTCATTTCGAACAAACAATATTTTTATTAAAAAAAATGTTTCCATTATTAAATTTCCCCAGAACATACACAACACAATTATTCACAAGCCAGTTGCCGTACAATAATTATTATTGTCATAAAGTCATAAACGGCCCGGAAAGAGGCGATGCAACGAACAAACAAGTTCCAAAAATTTATGAGTTTAAACAAAAAATCTTGACCAAAACCTACTTAGGATACGTTATGTTACTCAATATAAAAGAAAATAAGAAACTTTGTGTTCGTAAAGTTTTGTTTACAAGTTTAAATTCGTTTTGGTGGAAGTTAGTAAATCATTTCAGTTTTCTTATATATTTTGATATTTTTGTAAAATAGCTTGTATTCGACCAAGTTATTAGTTGGAAAATAGTTATAGTTTTACTAAGTAAGAGTACTGAAAAAGCTTTCAACAATTGACAAAGTTAAGATGGCCATGGAATGGAGCTAGGCGGGGCAATTGTCCTGAGGCAGCGATGGCAGGTGGAGTAAAGCATGACCATGATCGAATGGAAGCCAAGGTTTGGTAAAAGAAGCCTCGGTGGTCCGAGAGCAATATGGGTCGACGACATAACAAAAGTTTCGGGTCAAATCTGAATGAGACTAGCACAGGACTGGAAAGAATAACACGTGAAAATGAGGTCTATGCCCAGCAGTGGGATGAAAAAGGCTGTGGATGATGATGATATAGATGACCAAAGATAGCAAACAGCTCTTAAAATGCAGATTAGTTCTATTGTTCTATCACCTATTGGACACCCAGTTTATCAAAGACAAAGACAACGTAAAGCACAAAACATCACAAAAATAAAATAAAATGGTTACCTAACATAACCTAAATATATTACCGGCATCGCATCTAACGAGTTAGATGTTACATAATGAGAGATATTTATGTTCATTTTATGCATGAGCAAATATCAGGTCGTTTTAATTACCAAGAAAGCCGGTTAACGAACAAACAATCATAATACTTTTTTATTTGTGTCGTATTAAGATTGCGGTGACTTCTTTGAATCATTCTTTGTAAGGAGAATCACTTTTTAATGAGGTATGAATGCCTTTGGTCAAGTATCAAGTTTTTATATAGTGTTTTATTTATGTAAAAAATCGAACAAAATATTCGCAGCACGAAGAACTATATAAAGGTTTTAATATTTCTTGTTTACGTTCGAAATATTCAACTATCGCGGCTATGTTTCGCAATTTAGCGCATATATGAATAAAATTAATTTATGATCCTTAGATACTAATATTATAAATGCGAAGGTCACTATGTACTACTATTTACTAGTTTAGAGATTTTTCAACAGTCCACCACAGCTGGAGTAATTAGATAATAAATAATATATTTTTTTCTCAACTGAATGTAAATATATCTGTAGTACTTCTATGTCTGTAGTACTTCACTGCCTACTTTAACTCGGAACTAGTTAATACATTTTATTGTACATCCATACAAAAATATTATCACGTAGTAAACAGCTCGAATGAACATTACTTATTGCATCATTACTTTAATCTTCTAAACTAAACCACGATCTAAACGAAAACTAGATCCGTATTCATCTATTAACGGTTTAACTAACTCTACAATAACATATAGGGAGCGTAACGGGGCTTAGTAATGTAATTTATTGACATATTCGTTAGCATGCTATAAATTACGACGAAAGTATTAAATACTAAACGATTTTTGACTCATAAAAATATGAAACTCATTTAAAATACACAAGGAAAGACATTCATTTGGGACCGACACAAAAATCTTATATTTCTGTTTACTTCGTTTTGTAATTAAGTCGGAGTTAGAAACGGTTTGGATTAGTCGACGGATGACATTGATTGTGGTGAAACGATTCGTGATTTGTGGAGAATTCTGTTAGGAAATTAACGAACTTGCTTCAACGACATTGATGAAAATATGACAGTTATAATTCGATTAGAGTTGATGATTTCAAACTAAATGAACAAGAATGATGAACATGATGAAACATATTTTTGTCTAATACATACTTAATCGAAATTTTATATATATGTCAATTTTCTGAAATATTTATTTGACAATATACATAAAAATTGTGTGTAGGAATTCCATAATGTGTGTGTTATTTATTTAAAAAAAAAAACAAAGGAATCGTTTTCTTACAGTAGGTACTGGGCAATTAATTGCGATTATTGGCATATTTTTTTTGTAAGAATGATTCCCCGACCACACTTAGCAATGTTAACACAAAAATTGTATAGACATTGTTAAGAATTGCCTTATTTTAGGTGCCCGTCAAACCTACCGTTACCCTTTAAGCTTACAGTGCTTAATCTTGAAAGTCTGGTGAAGCAGTCAAAGCCTGCAGCTAATTGCGTAAATCTCTTCCAAAAGAAAAACAGTGCTTAAGCCGTTTTAAATAACAACATGTCACAGCTCAACCAAACAACGATAACACGCTATACTTAACATACCAATCACGTTAGAAAACCTAAGTTACATAATTTCATTAATTAAGTTATTACTGCGTTTGCCGCTGCCAAGCCAGCTAAACTTATCTTTGGAGGAAAATGAAAACAAATGAGAATTGCAGAGCGGGAGATAACAGTAATTAGATCTAATAGCCGGTCGAGAAGCCCGAGGGTTTTTTCTTCAATTGCAGCTCGCCGGAGATAGCACGTCCATCAAATTATATGATAATCGGTTTGAGTTAATTCCATTACCCACAATCTCAATGCAGCTACCATAAGACGACGTACACCGTACGACAGTTACAACCACAGACTAAAATATTACCATACAAATTCCCCATCAAAATCACAGCAACTCAATTTATTTCAACGTACTTATATTTTTACTCTGTGACGATACAGTTTGATTGGTTGCTGTAGAAAGAACGTGTATGGAATAGTACATCGCTACCTTTACGATGGATTATGACATCACTATAATTATATATTAGTGCAATAAAATGAGAAAGTTCAATTTGGTAGGACGATAATCTTTTTTTGAATTTCTTTCAACCATCTCTTCTTTTGAAATTTAATGTATTGTAATAAGTTAAGTGTTTGTAGCTTTAAATTTTTGAGTAATAGGTTTCAAATAATATCTAGAATCGGAAGGTTAATAATATCTAGGTCGAAAGTTGTCTAAAACATCTTTAAAGTGTCAATCATAAAAAGCTCATCTTCAAAAAACTAAGTTATTGAAATATCACGCAAAAATTAATTAAAAATTAATATTTACTTACATAATTATGTTATCGTTCCATTTAATTTTTGACAGTCAATAATACTTGTCTAACAACATAATTAAAAAAATGAATGTCTCGTTGAAAAAACACACAATTTAAAACCTATCGATATACCAAACAATATAGCTGAAACAAACATTTTTAACTTTAAAAAGCACTCGATCACTTAACAAACAGTCATTAATCGAGCTTAGACACTAATAACGTACCTCTGAAGATTAATCGTCGAGGTAGTAATAGAATATTCAGTCACACACGCAACCTGCAAGTTATTATAAAATTGAAGTACGCTTTGATAAATTAGCCCTATCCGTCACTATTGGTCACGGAAGTCTGCCCGAGACTTAAGGGACAAAGCCAATGTTGAGACGTGTTCACAGTTTTTACTTTTTATGGTAAGTCATTTTTGTGGCCTGCTGTTTATTAAATTGCGATGTAAGTTATTCATATATAGGTTTTGTGACGCTCTATGATAATAACATAATAAAAACAGAGGCACTTTTTTGTGTAAGGTAATTATTTATTTACTTAACAATGGGCAATATTAATAATATAACTTTTAATTAATTATCTTTATATAAATGAGAATATATCTGTGTACGTTTGGCACCTAAAACTCGTGAACCGTTAGCCTAATTGATATGAAAATTTGCACACATGTAAAGGGCGACATGACCACTCTGACGCACATAGTTACGTTAATGCCAGATAGGTGGCGCTGGTGGCAGTGGCTTTTGGACTATAGGTCAAATTGTAGATTTTTTTAGTTGAAGCGGAGCAGACCGACCTGCTAGTTGTATTTAAAAAATCAATTGACGCAGCGTATTGAAAACGGATTTAATTTTATAAACACATGAATTGCACACGAAATATTTTTCTTTAAAATTTAATTAAAAGAAGACTACTTTTAATTCTTAAATATTGTGTTTTTAATTTAAATGTTAACGCTTCGATAGTTCCAAATAAAAAATAAACAAAACATTTACCTATTGTAATTACGTACAGTCGTTATCGCAAATGTACCAACACCTTTACAATATCACAAAAGGTGTGTATGAAGGGGTTATAATGACACATTATATTTAACTATTTTGTACCCGGATGTACGCTCCAATATTACCATTGTAATAGTGAGACTTGATTAACGGAACGAACTGTTTTTAATGCGGGTTGTTTGCTTGTCATTCTGTACGTTATTACGGCTTTATTAATTAAATGTGTAAAGAAAGTTTTGTACGGAACTTCTTGCTTTTACCAACTATAATGAAAAGATGTACCAATTGACGAGAAATTTTCATAATAAGCCTAGTTTTAGCATCTACGATAATTAAGTCAACTCAATTAGTTTTAATTCGAAAAAAACACAACAAGAGACTTAATTTAAAAAAAAATGAGAATCGGAAAAACAATACACATATTTTATACTATAAAGAGATTTTACTATAAATTTTATAGTAAAATTTCTTTCATTCGCAGCCAAACAATCGGAAAAGTAAATTTACTAAGTACTAAAACTGTTTACGATTGTAAAATCTATCGATTCAAATACAATAATCATTTTACATAAACTAATAATTAATCTATAACTAGAACAATAAACTTGAGTTTACGACACATCACACGTATGTATTGAAATGAGCCCTAAATATGTTGAAATGTTACAAATCTAGGGCTATAAAGACATTAAAAAATAAATTTTATTATGTGCCGACGTCGTTAAGACTACGATTTATATAAAACATCTGACTTGATGACAGGGTTTATTTTAAAATGTCTGGTACAAATTCATTAGACACCGGAGAACCACATCTCACGTGCGAAGCTGTAAAAAATAATACAAGAAGCAATAAAGTCTCGAAGAAGTTTGTAACTGATCTAAAATGGAGTTTACTAATGATCATTATGAATATGTTTGAATTATTTCTATAGGTCACTTGGCTTTAATAGTTAGAGATAGCCACATAATATAACGTATACCAATACGCTGTAATCAAGTAAGTCAAGATCGATCCTCGGACGGGTCAATGTAGCAAACTACTTTTCTACATTGTCCTAGGTCTTGGTGTTTGTGGTTACTTTGTTGTCTATGATTCCATGTAACAAGACCTATAGCTACTTATTTTCGGTTCAGAGCAATGTACGTAATGTTGAACAAATTTATGTAAAAACTAGCTGTGCCCGCGACTTCGTTCGCGTGGATGTCGAAACTTATCAATGAGTTTTTTGTGTAAAGTGCTATTTGTGTAGAACGTTATGGAGCATACCGGTATTAATACTTTTGGGCCTTCTCTTGTGGCTAATTACAATAGAAAACCAATTGTGTCTCATTAGCGGTGATTAAGAGGGTAAATGATATCTTTGCTCGAAGCATTGCTCGCGTTCTGTAGATTTCTACTTTGGTGCCTTTTTAGCAGGATATCCAATAGCGAAGCTGACGTTCATTACAACGAATGCTCACAAAGATAATAGTAACGACAGATAGTCACCGTACGACATTAATTGAGAGCTTCAGTATACACGACATTGTCAGTGAGCCCGTCCGGAATATGAACATAAAGGTTTCTTGGACTGCTCACACGGGACAGAGCGACGTAAAGCTGAGCTGATGTGAAAAACAACTCACGGTAAGATCGACGCCAGCAACGCCTAGAGTCTGACCCTGTGCCTTATTTATTGTCATGGCGTAACATAAACCTTTTGGAAACTGTACTCTTTTAAACTGGAATGGAAAATTTTTCGGAATCAAAGGAATTCTAGGAAGCAAAACACTTTCCCCGGCACCACAACCGTTTAAAATTTCTGCCTCAATTATGTTAGGTTGTAGATTTACGACTTTTAATCGAGTACCATTGCACAGTTTAGGAGGACTTAAATTACGAAGAAGAATTATAGGAACGCCGATTTTTAACTTAATTGTATGTTAGGGAAGTCCAGGAACATTTAATGAATTCAAAAATTCTATTGGATAAATTAGTGGATTCTTCTTGATCAAATCATTCTGTTGATAGAGATATACTCTCGACTTTCTCCTTGAATAAGCGACAGTATTTCATTATTTATTGCACATGCTTGATCATTTCGAGGAGTTAAAATAGACCTTTTACATAACCAAGTATTGTGCTGATGTGTTATATTACTTATGTCGCCGTACACTGAAAATATTAGCTCCTGCACGGACGAAACCGTACAACATAATCTATCATTTAAAAGCAATTTTCCTTCATCATTTGGATAAGTTCCGTCGCCTATTTTTAATAATAAATCAGAAAAATGCTGTGCATGTGGGTCATCTCCAAGTCTCACCCGCATATATTTAGTTAAATGCATGGATACAATATGAGGCCATAAACTTGACCTTTTTAGGCAAGCTCTGATTTCGTCAGCTCGTGTTCCCCGTGGTATAACTGGCAAAATTTGCCTAAAATCACCACAAAAACTACTGTAATACCACCCATGGGTTGGTCAATGAGCCTGATGTCTCTCAGAGTCCTACTACCTAAGAGTAAGTACTAAAAATAACCTACGTTACACACTACTACTACCTATACTTAAAATCTATACGGTCTACGCCTTATTAAAAAACCTAAGTACCTACCTAGTTAAAAAAACTCAATAACAGAAAATAAAACTCCTACCGATAACAAATCTAAACCCAATAAATAAGCAAAATCCCTAAAAACTTATATCTGTAATGACTAATCTTACCTAACAGTATTATAAAATAACCTACAGTCACACATAAAATAACGTACACTATCAAATATAATACATATATATACTTTAAAATTAAAATCTATGCCTACGACTTATAAAAATAAACCTAAATAACTCTAACTTAAACTGTACTTAATAAAAACTAAAAGGAATAAAAAGGTCGCGCTGAAAAGCACGGTTTAGAGTTGCAAGTATTTAAAACATACAATTTATAGAATGCTAATAAGACCGAACGCTCGCCACTCGACACGTCCGTTCAAATCAAAGTTCAAAAAATGTATGATGCACGCGCGTTTTTGGAAGCGGTCTACTGCAGTTAGCCTGAGCGCAGGCTTTGACTGCTTCACCGGACTTTTATGATGCAGGCTTTTTTTTTTTTTTTTGCAAAACGTCTACTGCAGTTAGCCCGAGCGCAGGCTTTGACTGCTTCACCGGACTTTTAATGCACGCGCGCTCAGAGGCCGTTCTTATATACGGTAGCGATCCATGGCCGCCGCGCGCCACGCGTGTGCTGCGAACGGTGCAAGCAAAATTCAACCTACGGCACTACTTTTTTTTTTTTTTGATGAGATTTACGCAGTTAGCCTGAGCGCAGGCTTTGACTGCTTCACCGGACTTTAATTCGATACTTCATTTACAGCATAAATTGGGGCGCAGCGCCAACTGAACTCCACTGCGGCCAGGCGACGTAACCTACGACAAACTTATTATTTGCGGTTGGTACAGTAATCGGGTCTAGGGATCGAACCGCAAAATTAACTTTGTTTTATATTGTATATACTTTTCCGGGATAAAAAGTACCCAGTCAGGTGCCCAGAATATTAAAGAATAAGTATACCAACTTTCATGGTAATCGAACCGGTAGTTTTTGCGTGATGCCTGAACAAACAGACAGACAGACTGACAGACAAAAATTTTTTTAATCACATTTTTGGGTTCGGTCTCGTTCTAGTAACACCCCCTGCCATTTATTTTTTTAATATTTTCAATGTACAGAATTTTCACTTCTACAGATTTATTATATGTATATAGACAAAAGAGTAACACCAAAAAACCTAGCAAAATAAAAGAGTTGGTTGAATATTCCTAACGACGAAGTACTTACGCTTAATCCATGATATTTCTCATGCATCTCAGCTATATAAATTACACAAAACCTTCACAAATCACTAAGGATTCAGACCCTCCGACTATATTCTGCGAATATTAAAAATATGTCACACAAAAGAGATTTAAATGACGCAAGGTATCACCGAAACTGGTATGACACCGCACATGGCGCTATAATGGTTTCCTGTTTCCTTGAACCATGCACAATGGTGCGTACGGACTAAAATTATAAATATTCTGAGGCAAAATTCGCCATTTTTGGAAGAAATGATATTCATTTGTTGTGAATGATGATATTGTGTGGGAGATTTAAAAGCGACGCGTTGTGGGGATGCTGCAGTGTTGATATTCGTATCACAGATAAATTTACAATTTATGGTGCAAAAATATGTATTCTAACTATGCAACGGATTTTGATGCGAATTTCAGCAATACATGGAGTAATTCAAAAGGAAGTTTATATGAATGAATCTAAAACAAGCGGACGAAGACGCTAATAGACAGCTAGTATTAAGTAAATTGAAATTTATGCATAAATGCTTTAAGAATGTGAAAAAAAGTGAAACAAATCTGAACAAATGTGACGAAACAGGAATCAGTTCTACATAAAAAAATACACATCCAAGCAAACAAATAAAATAAGATATAAATGGATTTAGTTAAGAGCAGAATATTTAATCAGAATATGTCACATTTACCTCACCCAAAAAACAGACGAGAAAAAACGAAAGAATAAAAGAAATGTACAATGGGTGGGTGATCTTATCGCTAATGGCAGTCTCTTACAGACAACCTTTGGATGGACAGGCAAGCGAAAGGTTATGATAACGGGCTGCCCTCACCCTACTGATAGTAACATAAAAATAATGTTAAAAGATAAATACGTAATAAGGAATGAGAAAACGTTAGATAAAGTAAACGACATAATCCAAATATATGAGACTAACAAATAGGGATACTGAGATTTTTTTTTATAGTCTGTCTTAGTGTCTTTTAGTTAATTAAAAACATATAAGACACGTATTTTTTCTATTGTCTCGAAAACAAAAATTTACGATAATAAGGTAAATCAAAATTTCGCGAGACGTCACTGTTACACTACAATTATAGCCAGAAAATGACGTCGTAACTTCTTGCAACTGCAATGGCACTGACGAATAAAACTTGTTTTCTTACTTTTTAGTTAGTGGTTTGGTAGTCGGCTTTTCTATAATAGATAAAAATCGCTGACATTATTTTTCTTCAGACTCAGACAAAATAATGAGCAAAAACATGCTACCTCGAAGAAACCTAATAAATACACATAAATATTTGACGATCAGCCTACTTTTCATTCAAAAGTGGAACGCCACTCAAAAAGCAGCAACAAAAAGATCCGAATCGAAACCAAACTGTCGAAACAAAAACAAAACGGAATTGAGACACTATACCATTCAAATGAGGGATCGCAATAACGAATGGGCAACATGGTCGCCTCGCGTATTTGTTACTCGCGGGGGGTCAAGGAAGCACGTTCCTGACATTCTTTCCAAAATAACGCCCGTCGCATGTGTGCTCGCCGACATCGATTAATCACTTCACACTTACGCCCAACTACCAATGCTTAGGGTCTATTTTTTTTTCGGTCTATCGTTTTAGGAATGCTGATTTGGTTCGTGTCCGCTTATCGTTCGGAATGGGTAGTTACTATGGAATTTATTGGACTTCTAAGTATCTACTTGGGTTTCTATACTGTGCGTAGTTTCAATCCTGGATTTTAGATTAGCTATAAGAACAATACAAAAAGCTTATCTGGAAGCCCACCTAAGCTCAGTCAATTAGAAATTCTGAATATTAACCTAATAATTGACTAAGACACGACTGGAAACTATTTATCTCACTAAAATCTTATACAACTTCAAAGTAGCTATAATTACGAAGAACGAACCATCTGTGCGCGGCTGTACATTTGAGAGACGTATTTCCACTAGATACGTGACTACAAAAGCTGTTTCAAGATAATAGAGGATAACTTCTTCAAACAGACTTTCTTTTTTAATTTCATTCAACCTGCGCCCCTTGGTACGGTTGCAGGCAGCGGTCACGTCTAACGCAGGTGCCCAGCTTAGCTACGCCAGCCAAATTGAGCATTGTTCCGTTTATTTACATTCACCTAAAGACGGCGACTGAACCTGCTTTTATTTGGCATCATTTTTAGGGTTCCGTACCTCAAAAGGTAAAAACGGAACCCTTATAGGATCACTTTGTTGTCCGTCTGTCTGTCTGTCTGTCTGTCTGTCTGTCAAGACCTTTTTTCTCAGGAACGCGTGGAGGTATCAAGCTGAAATTCATATCAAATACTCAAGTCTATGGTCTCTTGGAGCTGTGAAAAAATCAAACTTCTAAGTCAACGCGATCAAAAGATACTCCCGTTTATGCCGCAAATTTTCGACACTCGCAAGGGAATCAAAACCTACAGGGTACTTCCCGTGAACTCAGAATCTTGAAATTTGGTACGAAGTAACGTCTTATAACACAGATAAAGGAAAAATTGCGAAAAGCATAAATTTTTAGTTACATCATATAATAAAAATATTTTTAATAATTTTAAACTTATTACCCTTTTACTCATGAACGCGTAGTGGTATTATATTGAAATTCTTAACAAATACTCAAGTCTATAATATCTTTAAGCTGTAACAAAATCAAACTTCTACGTCAACGCAATCAAAAGATACAGCAATTAAAGCCGCATATTTTGAAACTCGCAACTACTCGCAAGGGAATCAAAACCTAAAGGATACTTCCAGACGACCTGGAATCTTGAAATTTGGCATGAAGCAACGTTATAAAGTACACATATAGGAAAAATTCCGAAAATCTTAAATTTTTAGTTACATCACATAGTATATTTTTTTTAATAATCATAAACTTACTAGCTGACCCAGCAAACGTTGTTCAGCGATTAAAAAAAAAAAACAGATGTTGGCCGATTCTCAGACCTACCCGATATGCACACAAAATTTCATGCAGATCGGTTCAGCCGTTTCGGAGGAGTTTGGAAACAAACACCGCAACACGAGAATTTTATATATTAGACTTGCTGACCCAGCAAACGTTGCTATGCGATTAACAAAAAAAAATAAGCAATAAAAATACCATAACTTTTACTTATATACCTACAGGTTTGTACGGAACCCTCGGTGCGCGAGTCTGACTCGCACTTGGCCGGTTTTTTTTATTATTTCTAACTTAAAATATGTTACAAAAAGTACCACTTATTTTGGATTACCACTACTCGGTAAAAAGTAAGACGCTTTTGCTACTGCGTAAAGAACGTCTATTATTAGAATTTATGTAGGACAATGTTTTCCTTATCCTCAAGAGAGTAAACATTAATAATTTAATGCTTTGGATATCCTCTTTGTCGCGTTGCCCCTGAAATCTACAATCGTATCTTCTAAAAAAATGAATGGAAGAAAGGATTATCTTCTGAAGCAGGTGTAACAGATTATGCGCATTTTCCGCCATCCGCGTACATAATGTAAACGTTTTAGAGCACAGCTACGTGACTAAATACGCTCCGCTCACTAATATGAACAATGGATTTGCTGGAACGGATTACTTTATGTGACTGGAATGTTCAAACATTTAAATGTTTCAAACGAACACTTTGTTGGTTTTACATGTCAAAACCGACCAAGTGTGTGAATACGGATTATTACACTTCCGGCTACACAGAATGAATAGGTGCTTCCAGAAACACCTAATTCAATTACACATAATTGAAAAAGAATACCACTACTAGATAATTTTAATGAAATAGCAGGAATATCCGTATCATCGCAAATAATGAAGACAACGTACAATCGAGCCGAGGCCTGCGCCGCTCTGTCATTATAAAATAAAAACTAAATTCGACGCAAATGATAGTTAGCCCGAAAAAAACCTTTCAACCTTTTTGGGGACACAGAATGACAACGAATTCGCGTTATAAAGTAGCGTTTTATCGAAAGACGGGCACTAAACGAACACGGCAGACCGATTGCTACCATAAAGATAACAATAATTAGCCGTAATGACCACGTCGTCTGTGGGCCCCGCTCGGTTTTTTTAAGTGCAGTGGGCGGCACGATCTCGCGATCGGGAGATAGTGCGTCCATCAAATCATATGATAATCGGGCTCGGTTAATTCCATTACCAATAATAAATGCACGCATTAAATTAGACCTGTCGGATGAGTCGACGGAACGCGGTCCCGCGATCGCTCCCATCACTCGGATTATGATATGAATAATTTATCAGTAAAAAATAAAGGAACCCAACTTATTATTGTTTTGAATTTTGAACGTCAAGCGCGATATGTCGTTGATCGTAGTTGCGATTGTGTCTGCGCTCACAAAAATAAAATTATTACGAGTGCAAATGTCGCGTCCAAGGTAACTGATGTGACAGTTTCTTTATATTACTTTTTTTCTTTATGTTGTGTAGCTGCGCCTTTTTATGAACTTCTTAATATATCTCAGATATATATACCATAATTGTATTTCTGTTTAAAAGCTATAAAGTGAACAGTTTTGCACTCGATTATTTTTGTAACCGGAAAAGATACATTTTTGATCAAAAGTGTTGCAACACAATTATATCGGATACCCGCATTTTAATATAAAGCGCTGTCATCCAAACTCACACATACATCATACAATCATAAGGCACTAAACAATCTAGACGCCTACGTAGAGACAAAGAGAAAGCTGCATTGTTAGAAAGTGTCGCGCTTAAAAGAACATAATTCATGAGAGATTTTGTTTCGGGCGTAAATCACCGGCTGTCACAATTTTATATACGGTGATATTTTTTTAGGAAACAGTGGCGTAACGGGTGTTACAATAAATTGTGGAAATGCACGAATAAATTGTTACTGTTTTTTTTGAGTAGTAATTAATTGAGTTAAACAATCGAAATGATGAAAAACAGTTTTACAGTCGACAAAATACAATAACCAAGGCCTGGGCTTGCAGAAGATATAACAAAATTGTTTATTTCAACACAAATGGAAAAATAATGCGTGAAAGATTTTTTCATCATGGACAATGGAAAAAATCTAGAATGTTTCAAATTTCTGATTCGTATATTTGCCTGTCACGGAAATATTTTTCAGACTTGAGAAGTGCAGTTGTGAGAAGTGCTGTCATAATAATATTTTGTGCAATGGTCATGCTTATGCCTATACATTGATTTTAGTGAAGATTTTTCTAGTCCATTTTGTGGGATTTGTAAAATTTTGTGAATAGAAATGTATGGGGTAAATTATAAACAAATTGTATATAATATGAGCACTCATACTTTTAAGTATTAAAAAATTATGAGTAAGCTTGTTTTTATGTAAAATTAAATGCATGTGACATAATAATTCGTATTTTAATCATTAATATTTACTATTCTACCGTTCCTATTTTGTTGAATAATGCAATAAATCGAATGCCTTCTAAAGTCCTTATTATTGAATTTCGTCTGTTAACAAGTAGTTCCGTATGCTGATATAGCTAAGTACGGTACATAGCAGGTTAACAACACAATTTTCATAGCATTTTCGAAAAATTTAATTTGGTAACATTGTTACCTGCATGGATATACCTAAAAGCAATCTTAACTATCTTATTTTTTCCAGCAATAGAGATGTTATTCCGAAATAATTAATAAAAAAAACCTTGTTTAAAACTTTTGACAAATGCGTTGAACACAGTTTTGGAACGCAATTAATTAGGCGTTTTGACTTTCTTCTCAATGACGAAGAAAACGATTAACTTAATTTTGTTGCGTACAAACTGTTACCAAGTTATTCCTGAGTCACCGTGAGTCTCCTTATTCGTTCGAGATGCCTAATAAAGTGTTTTTTATTCACGTGTCAGTTTTAATTACGATATGATACCTTTTTGATTTTACTGTCTCAGCTCTTCCAGGTAGCAGTTAAGTGTTTTATTGCGTTGTTAATAAAAGCAGCTCCGGACAGTTTGAGAGCAAACATATTTTACGGGGACATAAAATTATTTGCAAAATTCTTGGTGGCACGATTAATAAATCTCTTGTGATTTGTCTGATAAAAGAAAAATATTTTTATTTCATTACTCAGAAATGTGGTGAATTTGGTAGCAGGTTTTGTCTTTTTATGTTGATTTTTCGACAGCCGCAACTAGACTACGCTAAAAAGTTGAAACAACCGCACTTGTAAGTCGGTGGCAGATGTTCGCAAAAGTTCCCAATTTCCAGTTGTAAGGTTAAACTTTTGTAACTTTTTTCCAACATCGTTTGTACGGATCAAACCGCATTTTGTGTTATAATTAATGGACTGTCTCTGGTCGTTACAGAAGCTAATTAGAATGGGACGGGTCGGGACACAAACAAAGTCAAAGCTCGGAGACAGGTGGCTTAGCAAGATAACAGGAAAGGAGCATTAGTGAATAGATAAATCTAAGCGGTAGGCATCTAGGCAGCTATTGGTTTTTTTTTATTCTGCATTCTTTTGTTTTCTTAATTAGATACACCTGAGTGCTATTTCCTTTTTTTATTTTTAAAAGGAATTTTGGAACATAAATTATTGATATAAAAGCTTATGTATGTAACTGGCAATAAATTAAACTGGTACCTATGATAATGACTGCGACTTTTTATTAAAACATGGTTTGACCAGTCCTTGCTTTCGTAATTTGTTGATTAGCATTTTTCAAGGATTAAAATACACATAACTTATATAACAATAGATTTAATTTGACATTTAACAATAAAATAATGTTTTGATTCATAAGTTTTACATGTTAGGTTGACGTAAACATTAAAAATAAACCTAAGTTGAGCAACCTTTTTAGTTTGGTCACAAACACTTAAAGATTATTGTAATAATAAAATGGTTCCAAGAAAACGTCACAAACTGGCAATGCAGAAAGCATTGACTTATTTTTTATGCCAACCGATGTGATTAATGTTTTCAATCGTACACGAATAACGCGTCACATTAATTTGAATTATTTATGTGACACGACTCACTTCAAAAATTCGCAACAAACAATCTATTAAGCTATAATAAAATATTCACTTATATGATTAAGAAGAATTATTGTTTAAACGAAATAAAAGAACGTACAAAAATTTATTTATGAGTTACAAGATTTCTTTATAAGTTTTACAGTATTTTTTTACTTTCCGTGTATTTAAAGGGATGATATCTATGAAAATACATTAGGACAGAAAAGAGGAACTTTTGGATTACTCAGATATTTCGCTAAAGCAGGAAACAAACAGCTCTTTTTCAACTTCAACCAAAATTGTTTAATGAAGTTAAGAGTTCTTACAAATGACACATGTCTTTGACAAAACCTCCTTACTTATTTAAGATATAAACACATCCAGACTCCATCCTAATATTTTAAATTCCAAAGTAACTCTGTCTGTCTGTCGGTTTGTCTGTCTGTTACACTTTCATGGTTAAAACACCTATTTTGATAAAATTTGGTATGCAGAACCCTAAGAAAGGACATAGGCTACTTTATGCCGCGATAAACGACATTTACTCGTAGGGACAGTGGGCTAAAGCTAGTGGCTTATAATTAAAAACAAAATCGAAACGCAGTCGGAATTTAAACCACAAAGAAACGTCATAGAAACGAGCACTGGAAAAATAAATCAAAAGCACAATAAAAGAATTTAAGAAAAAGAAATGGTTCGAAAACAGAACAAAAACTAACATGGTCGTAATTAGAGCACAAAGTGTTGTGTTAAATTAAAGTTAGCTAAATATAAGGGAAGGAGGAACAAGCGAGTTGGCGAACCTTTAAGTCAGCACTTAATTTATGGTCAATTAACCTGGTGTTAAAGTTAAATAAGGTGACATTTAGATAGCTTCGGTTTAACGTAGTGTCATTGTGAATCTAAAGCCGGAATTTTGTGGCGACTTGTTTAAAGTTGATTATCTTATTGGTCTGGCAATTTAACGAAAAATTTGGTAGCAGAATTAAAAATTTGCTAAAGATCATTATGTTACACAAAACAAAAATTACTTTTTCTTGTGTTTTGGACATAACGTACGTAAGTATGAGTGTTTTCTCGAAAGGTGAGGTATTATTTGAGGACCTTACTGTATTCCTTTTTTAGGTTCATAACGTTCATATTATGTACTTTCAATTCCTGTTGTGTAAAATTTTTGATTTAAAATGTATTAACCCAATACTTGTATGTACCTATTTTTAATACATTTTAATCATTAAATACCTAAAAGGTAAAACTAATTACATGTTTTTACGAGTTTATTAAAACCATTTCTTGGTCCAGTTTTAAAGTCTAAGATATTTTTTTTCTCTCAATAGATTTAAATGTTCCATATCCCAATATTCTGTTCATTATAATCAAACCCATCAAGTATTATAAACGTCACAGCGACATTTCACGTTACACGCCTGTTGTACTTGTTACATCCAGTTAACAATCTCAATATCGAATCTAGATACGGTAACAGATAACGGATGGGATAGCGTCGATCAACGCTATGAATTACTTGGGAATTAATTAACTATTCCCGTGAAACTATAACACCATCAGATCTATTAGAAAGTTGTCTTGTTAGAGGTGCATTGTTCACGATAATTATCTTACGATCGTAAAGGGTACGGTGAGTAATGAATTTGCGAAAGTTATGGCCTGTTATACACTTGCCAACGACTTTTGTAGTTAGAGATAACTGTGAACTATGATATATCGATGGTTATGTTTTTTTTTTTATTAGAAAGCATAAATAATAAAAGTAACATGGATTTACTTCAAGTGTGATGAGAATATCATGTCCATTGTCTTACTCGCTGAAAGATAAAATCAACATAAATAATAATTATGAAAAATTTATTAGGATGTATCTTAAATTATAAATATAATAAAATAAGCCAATATTGATTTTATATTTCACTGTTATTTCTTAAGTTTTGAAATATACAAGACGCTAATATAAAACAATAATAAATATTTATTAAATCGTACCCAGAAGCTATCTAAACAAGTAAACACTGTTGAAAAACTTAATTAAAGCATCTCGGAAGAAAGCAATCAATATTCAAACCTATGATTATTAATCATTAATTTACAGCACAATTCAGTTATTTAACACAGCCAAATGTCTAAATAAAGTTATTTATAGCTTGCGTATACATATAAAAATGAATGTGTAATAAGTTGGAGGCTCGGATACAAAATAAAGAGTAAACAACTGATTACACTGACCCCGGGCGAAACAAAGCACAATTATTCCCCATTTGATTTATAATGTTTGTTTTTAATAGCTGTGAAGCGTAATCGTTTATTTATATTACTCAGGTAGGTATATTACGAACCGGTTGTTTCCAAGCTTTGTACGTTATCCATTTACGGTTTAGAACTACGGAGGAATTTACATTTGCTTTAAATGAACTGTCTCGCGGAAATTGGCGAGGCGACTGGGAACTATTGTAATGCTAAGCTCGGTCGGGCTAAATTCCAGTCTAGATATTTCATCAAGATGGTTGCTGTAAACGCAACTATTACTTGACGCTTGTCAGCGTGTTTCAATTTGATAAAGAGCTTACAGTGCAGTTGGCTTATTGAAAGCGTGTACAAGAAGGAGCACAACATATTAGGAGTATTTACATCATACCATTATTTTGTAGTAACTTTGAATCGTTTCTAGTTTGTAGTAAAAAATACATTGATTGAAAGCTACAAAAAAGATAAAAACATCATAATAGGATTCAATAAAGTCATTGAATACACAATCTACACTTTCGTTTTAAAACAACGTTAGCCTAAATTAAGGAATTTATATTCCAATTTCTGTAGTCTGATCTGAGTCAGTACAGCCTGTGTCTATAAAAACTTATTGGACGTAAAGATTTCAATAGTATCTAAGTGCTTACAGGCAATAAGGAGTAGAATGCGATACCGAGCGACTGGGTCGGGCTTTCAAGTCAACCCTTCGTAATATCCTGTGCATTAGACACCTTGTTTAGTAACTAAATTAAGATTCTAATACTGAATAACATCTTGTAACCCTTCGTTTTACGTAAGACGGGAAACGAAAATTATCATGGGGTTCCTTTAATAAAGAGCACAATAGAAAGGGCAATATGGTGCTTGAGGCAACAGGGTACAAAAGACCGGATTAACCCTAAATTAGACGTATAAAAGAGACATAATTAAAAAACCAATTTGCGAAATACACGTACTGAAAAGAGCCGCAAGCAAAAATAAATGATTCTATATTTGTATTCCGATATTATTTTTATGCTATACGACATTGTTCGTTAACATTTGACTGAGTTGGCAAATAATTTTGCTCCCAAAGAAACACGTTATTTCGGTCCATTGATTTAGAATTGTGGTTCGAAGAAAATAAGCGTTTTAATTCCGTTTCAATATAATATAACATTGCTTCTTTACGCTACGGGGTCCAATATTATATGTACACACATCGTTTAAACAATCAACTTAATCAAATCAAAACGTGTCAGCGACATCTTTTGACAATTAAACTGGAGACAATACTTTGTTATTTCCAATTAATAGTGAAAGGCTGCCTGTCAATGGTCTATTAGCACCATGATGAGATATAATCAGTACTCTACGAAGACAATAAGTATCCGTAGGGTGCTGTGTTATTGTTTGTCTTGTCTCAAACGCCCAGCGGGACACCTTACTATGAACAAATTGACAAAAATATAGCACGACGTATACACATGAAGATTTATACTTATAAATATTTGATGGTGTTATAAAATGCAAATTTTAATATTTGACTGCCAATGATTATATTATTATAACTCTCTAACATACTTTATACGTGATTTTATATCGAGAATATGTACTCAAACACATTCAAAATAATGTTTGTTTTAGAATTATGTTTTTTATTTGTTGTTTCGTTTCTCTCCAGCTGTGTCAAGCTGTTAATAGTGTAAATCTAGACACATATTTCCCATTATAATTCAATTCGAATTCACTCAATATATTTATTCATATAAAAGTATATTTATTGCTGTATTCTGATATTCCATTTGCCTAGTAAATTGAATGATTTAAATTCTTTAAATATTAACATGGACCCTACTAGACTCGAAGTTGGTTGGTCGTGTGTTTATATTTCGTATTTCAATAGTTATTGAGAAACCTGTCAGGATGGCAACTATTTCATGGATCTTAACGATTCTAAGAACATAACTGTACACATAATTCCGTACGTACTGTACGTAGTGAACTAAGTAATCTCAAAAGACGATAAAAACTACTTTATTAACTTATAAAAATATAAAGCTATAGGTTTCTATGTTTCTATCCCTTGCTTGAAAACGAACTTGTTATCTTTGTATTTGCAAAACTTAATTACACATTCATTTAATATCCACTGCCTTATTGCAATCAACGTTTGCTCTATTCCCAAAAATAATAAAATTATTTTAATATCGTATATTATATTAAAATCCTTCCTCACTATATCACAATTCATCAATATTTCATTTAATTTCAAGTTTTTGTTTCACTTCCCAAAGCGGCATTCATTTCTGTAAGAGAGGCAAGTTTAATTTCCACGTCATGAATAAAATGCAATCAATTTTTGAAATCGATATCACATCGATCCAACGTATCCCTTTGCCCCAACCAGCTCATTGTGGGTCATAATTAGTTTTTGTCACTTCACATTGACAAATCCCATTCGAGTCTACGGGACGATAGCACGAACCCCACCACTTATCCCGCTGCAAACCGGTTCTTATCAAAGAGAATATTATTTCAAACGCCCCTGTCAACCCCGATGGGCTTTTCGAACCCCAAATCCAGTTTGTTATGAATGAAATTACAGAAATCGAATAAGGTAAACACAACTCGGAGGCAACAAAAGCTTGCTCGAAAAAAAGCTAAATTGAATTCAAATTGGTTTCGTCGGGTATTAGGGATAGCCGGGGGACGTTTCAAGACGAGCCCAGCAACATATAGCGGGCAATAATTTAAAGTAAGTATTTTGTCAAAGGGCAACAGACCGCGTCAGATAAAACCTACAGAAGTGATTGAAAGAAAACAAAACAATCCAAATAACATTCAAATACAAACGATAGCTATAATAGTGTAGAAAACAAACATTTTTAAATTTAGAATAGAACACAGCAATACCAATGGTAAATCACATCGTTTTAGATATCATAACACGAATTTAAAACTGACGGAGTAATTTAAAAAATGTCTGAATGTATATTTGATTTTTGAAATTCGTTTTGCATAATATTTATCCCAAACGATTGCGGTGACGTATCGACAGCACATATAAGAAATAATGTAAAACAAAATCGTTTCACGAATCGAGAACCGATGGAGTGAATATTGGACCGAAGTTCAACAGGTATGCAAATAGTTGGATAAAAACTTTGATGCGCTATTTAAAATATCGAAAGGCTTTAGTTAGTAACATAGAACTCGAAACGTAAACTTTCAAATCCATGGTTTACCTGACAGAAAGCGCTGTGGTTAACCGCGCAAAACGATTTGACTTTGTTGCCTGCAGCTTATTTTATAACGGTTTGTTGAATTGAATTTTGCGGTTATTTATTTAACTGGAACTTAGAACGGCAACATAAAGTTTGTTGATGATGAAAAATGTGATACTTATTTCCCTCTTGTATTTTTGTTTATTATAATTTTATTATCTACAATAAAATTTATATGAATTGTATACGAAATGAGATCGACGGATGATCGGCTAATATTAGGCCTGGTGGTACATAGGTACTTGCTACCAGCACATTGTGTTCTATCAGAATAAAAACAAAGCTTTCATTCACGACTTGTAATTTATTTGTTTAATTTCCATTTACTTATTCACCGCTGTTTAAATAATTATATATTTGTTTACCTACCTCGGTATCTGCTTAAAAACGAACTGAATCGCACAATAAAACTTCAAATTTTTATTTATCTAATATTTCCACGAACTTGTTGAAACTTCTAAGAATATTATACACTTTAATGTATCCGATCATTTAATCTATGATCTATAACGGGCTGTGATACACAATAATATATTAGAATTCGCATGAGACTAATAGAGAAGCTGATTAAAGGTAACGTCTCAATAGCCATAAATTAAGTCGTATCTCCTTTATGGTCAATTTAAAAGCTAAAAGATCGTTAAAACTTGGTATCCATTAATGTAATCATTCGGGAGCGAATAACGTCATACTAACATGCAAAGGTTGGAGTGGAGAGCAACATTATAATATATACGCATTAACAGCTAATATTGCATTTATCTTATCTTATTTACATGAATAATTAATATAGCTTTTAATATTAGAACGCCTTTTTCTACTGTTTAGAATACCGTTTTAATAAAGCTAAAGCGTTGGAATCTCTGAGAGTTTCATCAAACATTAATATCATTAGTGAAAGAGCCATCAATCATTAAAGCCCACTGATTGGCTCAAAACATTTTGTACAAAGATTATAAAACAGGTTTTTATTCGATTATTGGTGTGATCAAAAAATCGAACATAAAATCCTGTTGGCTACTAAAATAGCGTTGAAATGCGGCAGACAGACGTTATTATTATATTAAGTACAATTTTACCATCTGCCAACTGCACGAGATGGCGGGTAGGCTGCACGTGACGTCACGTTGGCAGTACGTCGGCCTCGCCTCATCTGACGTCCGGCAGACATATTCGATTATTTGGAGCTATATCCGCTATACGTACATATTTACGTAACTATTCATTTTGGATCATTGGATAAATCTTTATCAAAATTGTGTAATACAAAAAAAGTAGAAAATGAGTAATTGTCTTTATTAAATTGACCGTATAACAATTAAACAGATTCAATGTAAATAATTTAAAATTTTCCTACGCTCAATAAATTACATGCAATTTGCTAAAAACTAATTTTTAAGGGGGTTTTGACAATAAATTATTTATATCAAATGAAATAAATTAACTGCGCGCTATATAGCGCAAATCTAGTTGCAGTAATAATTGTTTCTAATATAAATGTCAAAAATTCAATTTATGTTGGGCAACACAGAGGGCTCATTACTGTTAGTTCTTAACTTGTTTTATAGTTCACGTTTTAACCTAAATGCCTAACTGTAGAAGGGCGAATAAAGTTATTATTCATTTGTATATTTTGTACGATATCTAGAGACACAGTAGTAGCAGTAGTTTGGTTTTATGTGCTTCAGTGGGTGTTGTGATTGAATGTAATGGCTGCGGTAACAAATTGTAACTAATTCGAATAATTTAATTTTTATGTGCATTCGTGGATTGTGTTTCCTCAACTTACAATCCCGTCATTTATAGTGGGCGACATTAATTTGACAGAAAGCCATCAAATATATCTCGTTTCTTTAAAATTCGTTGAAAAGTTGAAATCTTCCCAAACTCTATTACCATAATACACAGTCTCTTCGAAAATTTGCCTTAATGCCACGGAAAGGTCAAAAGACAAGGCAAAATTAAAGTGATTTTAGACTTAAACAAACGATTTACGGTTACTTACAAAAGTGTGGGCGTCAATCCACCGTCTAATAATTCCCAGAATAATTTAAACACCTGGTTTAAGCAGCTATAAATTTTTAATGTCGCAACATCTGCGGACGAAGTTTCGTTAAGTTTCCACTATTTTCTGCAGTTTCATAATACTGGAAATGTCACTGGTACGGCTAATAGTTCTTATCTGTCGGATTTATCGTTTCGAAGAATTGCTAATTTGCTAACTGACAAATAATAATAAACCTTAAGACTATGGCATAAAGTGGTGTATTTTATTAGTGTTTTGTAAGCGTATTCGTAAACTAAGTCCAAGTAATCACGGACTTCATTACAGTAAACAGACGTTAGTGGGAGATATGTCAGTATTCTTGAATTTCCTAATAATGAATATTTCAAAGTCTATCTAGCTTAAATGGAACTGTTTGTACGTGTCCTGTGTCACAAGTCGATTGGCTTCAAACTTGTATGAGCTTTCGCATTAAGTCTGATAATATCTGTTCCCGGTGACTACTTCTTTGTCAAGTTAGTTGAACAGCGAACTAATTTGTACCGTTATTAACTAGGTATAGAGAATAAATTTGATCTTAAAATCAATCGTACAGTTGGATAGTTATTTTGTACTTATTAAATTGTCTTACTTATTAATGACAAGTTAATAAGTAACCTCAAATTAGTCAGTTATTGAAGATTTTAAACTACTGGTACAGTGTCAAGTACCTAAGTAAATAATATAGGATTTTAGAGCCGTGTTGGATGAAAACACATTTCTACAACTTTCAATTTTATGAATAGCTTGGTTTCGATAGCTGCAGTTACGAACTTTTCCCGTTACCGACATTTTCAATTTCATATTTTGACAAATTACAGAAAAAACCCGTACATTAGTATTATTCGTCCTGTGCAGTAGGTAGGCATCTACAGGTTTCGTGTAGTTAATTTGCATTATTTCCTTTAAGTGACGTGCAGGTACCTAGCACTTATTTTAATAATGACATTACCTTTTTTCAAAGTATTTTGTATGTTTAATGGGGAAGGGGGACTGGGTATAAAAAGACAAAATTTAATTAGTCCGTCAGTGAGATAATAAAATATTAGTCACGTATTTTTTGCTTTTCCAAATTAAGTAAGCATTAAAGTAAATAAAGCGAATCAAAGTTCATGAGTGGGGACGTTCCTAATGACGTCATGCTTGAGTACAAAAAAACACGTTGTTTAGTACCCAAAATATAAAAAAAATTTAATCTATCAGATAGACATTTAAAAAAAATTGTTATCAACCACTCTACTCTATTCAAGATTTCAAGCCTTTAAACAATTTGATAATTTACGTAGGTAGGTATATAATGTCGTTTCATAATTAACGTCTATTATGTCGTTCAAAATGTTAACTTTATCTCTGTCTTAGTTTCAACTGCAAGATCATGCGGGCACATTTTGTGTTATAATTATAATTAAATTAAAGTCTTTATCACTTCTAAAGTATTATTTAGAGTACGTTATCGTTTCAAACGTATTGGTTAGACATTATTTGTGTAGCAAAGCGACAAACATTCATGATTTTAATAATAAATTAGAAGCTGTTTTAATGTGTTATTTTGATAGACAACTTTACTAAAGCCTAGTAATACAACGACTGAAACTAAATTTGATTAGTAGAAGATGAAATGTATCTACCTATGTAGGTACCTATGTAAAGTAATATATTACTTTGTAGGCTTATCTCAAAACAACAGCAGAATAACATGTCTCCATGATGAATGTATAGGTAGTACATATAATCCGATTTCGTGTTGTTACGAACGGTCAAATGTCAGAATTCAGAATTCCATCTACCCGCATCGGTTAACCGCAACTGTACTGCAGGAGACATGCCGCTCAGCTTTACAATTTGGCCAATAACAGTGTTATGGTATACTTATAATATTACTATGTAGACTGTAAACTCAGCTCACCCTGTGACTGGCTGAATGGCACTAATCAGCAACAAACAAAATAACAGTACCTTATAGTAACAAGACATTCTTTTGTTTTATTTTTGGCTGCATCCTGTGTAAGTAGGTTTTTTATTTTTCAATATCGAACTATGATCGAAAATGACGTTTCAGTCATGTAGACAAGTGACATTAAATTTATACAAGCGTTAACGATGATAGAAATCGCTTAAATCATTTTAAATATATGCAAATGACATTTCATTTCCAAAAGCCACGTGAATTAGACTTGTCACTTCCACACATGTTAATGCTTGTAGAAATGACACTTGTCTAGGTTAGACAATCAGTAGACAGGACCTTATTATTTAAAAGATTTTATATATCTAGCCAGTTCCATAAATATAAATACATAGTTTGATAATTTAAAATATTTCACTTAATCTGTGGCTTGTTTTTGCTTTTTAATTTAAGTTTAATTGCACTTTGTAAGCTGGCATTGTATTTTGATTACAACCAGTGACAAACAACAGATCATATTCTATTAGTTTCGTTGAGTCACATAGACCTTTTGATTACTAACTGATAATAAATTGTTTTCATCATTTCTCATCTATTTTATTGCTTAAGAAAACTTTTGTTTAACTGTCGATTCTCGGTACGTACTCGATTAAATTTTATTAGTCTGCGGTTGTGAACGTTCAGTTCTTCATCTTCATTGTGTCGACAGCACGTGTTGTATTACGTCGAAAGAGTAAACTTCGAGAATTCTTGGTAGGCAGACCTCACACGTACCTGTGCAATTAAATTTGATTGTTTACTAATAAACTAATAGAATTATATGAGATCTGGGGTCAACAAGACGCAGTTTATAGCTTGTTTATTCAGAACCACAATAGCTTATATAAAATTCGAAAAACTTTTCAATTTCGATTAATCTCTGGTCGAAACTATGAAAGTTAGTGGTATTTTCAAATGTGTCACTAAACATTAAATTGATAATAATACATTTCCCGTAATATTTAAAACATTAACTTAGCTTTCCCGGTGGTAGAAGATTATAAAGAAACGTCACACTTAAAAAAAACGTTGAGTTAGTCTAAAATTTTGTATTGGTGAATTATAATTAAACCTTATTAATAAGTATGTAATAGTTAGTTCTGGTCTCTACAATATTGCTGTCCAAATTACAATCTGTTGTATCAGACATCCCTACTCAATCAACTCTCGGGTTCACCCCTCAGAAACAGTAGGTCTGTCATTCATATCTGTGTTTATTTAGTCATTTCCACAGTAAATTATCGACATAACGACTGGCCCTATCTTGACTGTTAGAGTTCTATGGACTGACATACGCGCAACAAAATCTTACTAGAAGCGACATACAACTTTCACGAAGTTAATTCTCAAGTTATAATTTAAAAAATGATCATGCGTACTTAATGTAGCTCGCTGTATACAATTAATAAGTACAGTATAATTTAATTCATAATTAAAGAGATAAAGCTCATAAAATTAAATATAATTACAGTACGTAAAGGGTACATATTTTGAAACGTCCTCAGTAATATTCTCGGCACATAATTTTTAATAAGTTATAGAAAAAATATTCTGAGTATTTTGTATTAATATTCAATGGTATGTCACTTACAATGAAGTCTATGTAACATTTATGTTGGCTACCATTACAAAAACAATTCGCTCAGTAAACAATTGAGCAATTAAAAACGCACATTTATTTTAATCCAATTATATAGTGAGACCTGATACCAGTTACCAAGGACATTGACTACCTAGCCTCTCGCCGGTAAGGGCATGCTATGTTACCGGTTCTTAAAAGAATAATCTATACAGTTTTTTATACTATGATATGTCAATCAACATCAATTTACCATTAATACATGTGTAAGAAGTATTAATTTTTTGTCGTTCTGTCAGTAGTTGTATTATGTGTAAATTTATTAACAACGCGATTATCTTTGTACACAAAAGGCAAGGTTTATCGGCCATTCATCAATTCTCGTTGGAAATAATATCAACATTAATTTTTATATGACCCTGGTCTTCTGTTGCCTACTAAAGACACGGCTGTATGAAGCTGTGGTTTAAATTAATTCATATGGTGTCTGAGACGGCGTTTATTTGTTGTTTGACGCCCTTTCCATGTGTTCTAATATCCATGATTCACAATAAAGCGCAACATGGTGTCCAACCATTACCATTATCATTTGCTTTACAATGAAAAGGGCTTGTCCCGATCCGATTCAAAGGAAACCCATTTCGGGCTAATAACATTAAACATAAAGAAACAGCGGGGTGTATCAGTGTCACCCTTTTATATTCGTTTATGAATTATTTTAAATAAATCTAACGCAATCGCAAGTTGCTTATATTTAAATCGCTTTAAAAGTAACTTTTTACGGTAATTTAACATTATAATATTTGTTTAAATATGTTACCTTAACTTTCACCAACTTACTGAAATTATTATTACCCATATTAAAATTTATATAATAAAGTTTTGAGGTCCGAATATGGAAAACCAATAAACATACCCAACTCAAATATGTAATAATATTTTATTTCATAATTTCAAAATATAATTATTAATTTTAATTATCATTATAAATTTCCCTTCATACTTCAATTATAATTTCAACATCCTATTCTGTGGCATTTACGACAGAACTTCCCCAATAATATTTGTTACTAACGAAGCCTCTGGGGACTTCGTAACCAGTGAACAACCCTTAAATGCTGTTCATAAATTCATGATCGAGTTCTTAGAATAATAAAACAAGTATAAACAGTTAGTCTACCGGTAATAACAAACAGAGCCTCGTTTGTTGAAAGTCTCGAGGCGTCATACAATTGCTGTTATTATTGACCGACGGGAGCGGACTATTCTGACCATAACGGATATTTTGTATAAACAAAACACTTGAAAGGAATATTCTATTCTTTAATTTTGTAAAGCTTTTTATCTTTTCTTTTGTATACTGTATTGGTACATCTTTTTGCAAATAACATTTAGTATTATTGGCAAAAAGATGTCCGTCGTTTTTTTTACAATGAAAGAAAAGTTAACTAAAATATGTAGATTTCTTGGAATTATAACTGTTTCTATACTATTGTATTCGCACAGATTTTTTATCAGACAATTGTTTTTACGTAAACGAATTTTTGAACAAAAAGAACAGAAGTTTATCCCTACATTTGTATGTAGGTATATAATATTTATGTGTGCATGTATCCATGCTTGTGTGAGTGACAACTCATATGCACTTGTTATGAAACTCAGTCTATATTATTTTATGAGCTTATTTTAACTTTATTATTACTATTTTGACTATAAAAAATTTCATATTCTATAAAAAGAATTCTTTACACTTTAAAAACATAATACTAGGTGAGAAGATTATAGCACCTTCATGTTTTTATGTTAAGAATCAATTTCCTCGTATCAGTAAGTTTTATGTTTTATACTTAAAAACTTATCCTGGTTTACTCTGAATCATAAATAGTTCAAAGAAATCATGGTTCATGGGGTTTTGTGGTGAAATATTTTAGCAGTAAATACCAATTATTATCCATAATTATAGCTTTAGTCATGGCTTTCAAATTCATGAGTCATGAGACGTGCATTGTTTTACTTCCGTCATATGACCGATAAAACAATGAAAATAAATAATTGAATAACGTAATTTACCACAAAATTTCGTATTACATTAAATAATTTGATTAAAAGGGCAATCGAAGTAAATATTTTAATACTGCAGTGGCCTAATTTGTTTTTTAACCTGTATAACACAATTAACCTAAATAAAAGAATCTCCATAAAAGTCAAAACTTATTAATATAATACTAATTAACAGTATAATAACCGCAACTGTTTGTACGAAACTGCAGAACAGGTCTGACTTGCAGTTATCAATCATAATCATAAAAAAACGCAAGTTCACTTCTTGTGTCCGGACGCGGCATCGAGACGTGTTGGACGTGTAGGTACCGACACCAACGGAATGTTTTTGTAATCATCCGTAATAAAATCGCAAAGAAAACTATAACATATGATTCGCTTGAGCTAGGTAGGTAATCACGCTTTTTGTATCTGAGAGTAATGACGTAACAGAAACTATCCAGCCTCTTTGTTCATGATATTATAATAATGTACATAATATTTCATGCGATCTATTTACTTTTTTATATGTCTATCCGCAACCATGAAGCTTATTCAGTTTCGCGAGGTAATGAGCAAAAAGTCGGTCATGCACGAGCGGTAACTTTATTTATGGTTTACGGAGAGCAGAGGAGGCACCGTGAGATTTGTGATCGTTCGTTAACAAAACCGTAACCAATTTTATTGGTAGGAAATTTAAAGCAAACATACGTCAATGGAATGACAAGCAAGGAAAATTGAGTAGCTTTAGTCAATGTAGGCATTTTTTGAGTAAGGTATCCCATAATGTCATAACATTACGAACTACGAATAGTTTATTTATTATTTTACTTTTAAACTTATTTAGATTTCATAACATGAAACATAGGACGTGTAATATCACCACAAAAATAAAAACGTGCTAATAGAAAAAAAAATGTCAAATAAACAAATATACCTTTTTCTTTTTTTTTTGTTGCCACGATATTGTGATCTAGTATTGTTTCAGTAATGGCGCCTCCTAGGGATTGTCGAGAATTGGAATAATTCGTAAGTACGTATCTAAAATTATTATTTACTCCTACAGTTTTAAACAGAAGACCCCTACTTGATATTCTGAAATTCAAATGACTTCGGGACCAACTTTAGAACACAATCGCGTTTTAGTGGAACAGTACTTTGTATACAAAGACCTTTTTTTAATTTATTCGGATATCTTTAAGATAAAGCTAACATAACACGATGCTAGAATATTAATATTTTGATAAAACTTTCTATCTAAGCATTGCAATTTATTGGAAACCAAGGAATTGTTTTCGATAACATATTGCCACCGACTCGTAAGTTTTAATGTAACAATTTTGTTCTTCGTATCGAATCATGATATTCTTCAAAGGGTCGATAATAGGGTAAATGGTTGCCGTCTCTGCGTATCTGAGACGATGCTCAGACGTTTAACAATTATGCAAACCCCGAGGCTTCTTCGAAGGTACCTACTTGATCAAGAACCACTTATTAAGATATCGCGGTCACATCGACCATTACGCAATGGAGGAGGTTGGAAAGGCAATTTCTTTACCCCGTAATACCAGCCTGCGGAATTACCATGACAGTCATCAATAAAATTTTACCGTTCTCCCAACTTTTGCGAACAAGGAGATCATCGATTTTCATAATCTGATTTGGAAGTAGATAATTTATACGATGCCCTTTTTTACAGAAAATTTCAGATTTTTCATTTTAATATTCAAATTATAATGCGATCTAAACTGCTTATATAAATTTGTGTAACAAAGTTCTAAATAAAGGTCTAGAGCATCAATCACACCAAAATTAAACATTAGTCAGGTAACAATTTCATAGTTGACATGTTGCGTGGCCGCTCCTGACGGACGGGGCGGTCAATTTACATCAAATTACATCGAGTGTCATTAACGAAACTCAACAACCTTCCATTTGCTACAAGGAAATCATCAACAGTCCTTATTCCTTAAAGAAAGTGCTTAAAATCCAATGAACGAACTCGTGAAGCGTAAATTTCATTTGGATGTGATGTAAAACTAAAAACTGCAACAAAAAGGTGGTCCCACGAAAACGGACGTCGCAGATGACACCGAGGTGACTTTAATGACAATTTAATAGCATCGCCTTCTGTTGCCGGAGAGAACGTGTAATCAGCGCAAAAGATAAGACCCCATTATGGCAGGATGATGTTTTTTGTCACAACACAAATTGACCATTTCTTAGAATATGATCCAGTTCAGTTGTAATGATGTGGATTGATATTACAAACGCAGTGTTAGTTATAAGAAACTAATGGTCTCGCTATTATATGCCTGTTTTTACTAAAAAAAATAACTTCCTTATAGAAGCCTAATAGGAATTTTAAACTTGATTATATTGTCACCAACAGATTTGAACTAGAATTTTAATTACCACGCAAAAAAACACAAAATTATTAGATGATTTTATGTACGTGAATCTTTTTTTTTTACTTTGCTGAATATGTTTTCACAATATTAACACAAATTATATGCAATAAATTCTGGTCATGCAACTCTGTAATATTTAAAGAGGGGGCATGGGGTTAAAAGTTTACTAGGCGACTTTTCGCGCCTTCTAAGCTTACTTAAGAATTTCGACACGTTAGGTACATTTGAACGCTTTGATATAGGTGTCACGTCCTGAGTTATCTTAAACACTCTGACAGCGGCACCCTCTAAAATGATAGGTAGGTAGATACTCGCATTTTATATTCCCTCCGAGTTCTTATTACCATGCACGGGATGTCGTTTTAGTATGCGGGCTTCGCTACGACACTTATTAGTCTCAAAAATTCTGAGGTTCTTACAAACTTTTCGATGTAAAACGCCCCTACTTCGACCACATTTAAAACTTAGGTACCTAATGTTTAATACATAGACGATATTGCTTTTGATAAAGCGGTTTACGAATCTAAAATTTAAAGCACGATCGAATACTAATGCGGCCATGTTTTGTTTGTGTCGCGGTCATAAATATTAACTTGGAACACGAAGAGGTGAAAATTTCCACAATGCACTTTTTTGAAAATCCCAAATTTTGAGACGACGTCCGAAGTTTATGAGAACTTTGGTGAATACAAACGAAGTACGTTAATATGTATTTAAGGTGTAAGAAACTGAACCGAATGTTTTTGAGACAGCTTAAATATGAAATATTATGATGGCGACCATTATGAGATATTAAATAAAACTATTGAATTATGTGCTTTAGAGTAGATAATTCATTACCTGAACTGGCTACGTGTAAATAAAGCAAACGCATTCAGTAATAGTTCATAGAATGCCTATTTTAAGGTTCAATTTTGGTATTCGTATGTTATTTTCTTTTTGGAGGTTCTGAGGCTATTTTCGCAACAAACTGTTTTACCGTTTGGCGATTTTTTGTTTTTTTTTGTAATCTTTACTAATATTATAAAGCTGAAGAGTTTGTTTGTTTGTTTGTTTGTTTGTTTGTTTGTTTGAACGCGCTAATCTCAGGAACTACTGTTTCTAATTGAAAAATTCTTTTTGTATTGGATAGACCGTTTATTGAGGAAGGCTATAGGCTTTATAACATCACGCTACGACCAATAGGAGCGGAGCATAAATAGAAAATGTTGCAAAAATGAAAAACCGTTGAAACTAAAACACGCGAATAAAGTCGCGGGGGACAGCTAGTATGTTATATGTGTGGATAAATAAATAAATGTTTGAGCAGTAACATAAGTACAATAAAAACAATCATTGTTCTCAATGATATTACAAGTTTTCGACGTGTCTACGTCAGCGAGTGATGGCGAACAAGAAATTATATTAAATCATTCATGTCACTACGATGTTATAATATGGAAATGGTTGAACCTATCCATTGTTTAGAATTTTAACATCTTGTTGGAATAATGTTACTTGTTTAAATAATATGTTGTGTCGAATAAAATGTATATATTTATTGTTTTGAATTACATATTGTTGAATAATAATGTTAGATGACGTCAATTTTATTTTTATTTATTCAAAAGATACCTATGTGTTTTGATCAGTACCTAAATTTGTAAATAAGAATGATTTAATAAATTCCGAATCAAAATATATTTTGAAAGTGGTCTATCTACGTGTTTAATAACCAGAAGTAGATGGGTTTTAATAAATAAATAAATGTGGACAACAACACAAAGATTGCTCTGAACCCAAAGTAAGTAGCTAAAGCACTTGTGTTATGGAATAAGAGACAACGAAGGTACCACAAACACCCAGACCCGAGACAATGTAGAAAAGTAGTTTTCTACATGTACCCGTCCGGGGATCGAACTCAGAGCTGGCGTAATCTTGAAAACCGGCGTCAAAAGGTCTTTAGTTTGCTTTTGTTTACAATTGCGAATGAAGAAAAAAATATGAATTAGCATTGCTTTATTACATTTGTGAAACAAAACCGTACAAGTCTGTAAAATAGTTGCAACAGCGACTGTTTAACATGTAGTTGCAAACATGCGGCTCATTTCGGCTTCATTTTAAATTGTTGAACGTGCTGTTTCGCCGGCAATTGTTTCGCTCGGAACACCGTTTGAACTGTTTCCCTAAGACTATACCACACGTCTGTTCCCTTTATAATAATTTAGCCGATAATGCGAAAAATACGTGCCTTTAGCAGTCTCGGCAATACGTGAGTGGGACCTTATTGCTACTTATTGCTCTTGAATGAAGCGAAATTATAATCTTAATGTCGTACTGGTAACATTCTGCTCTGATTGGTTGAAGTTTTGCCGTTTTAGCCTCTATTGTGTGGAATGAGTTCCACAATAAACAATTGCCGCCCTAATTAGATACGTTTCGCGTCGTTTCTGCCGGTTATTAGATTGCGGTGGTTTCGATTATGTGGTTCAGATTTTTTATATTCATTGTAACACACTTTTTGGTCACGCGTGTGGTTTGATGGCGTAATATAAAAATGGTGTACCTACGCATTTTTGTTGAATACTGTAAGTATTTCGATGGTTTGTTAAGTCATTAGTTCAATAAATTGAAAAGTTAACAATGATGATGCTATCTTTACATGTTTTTTTTTTTCGATGTCGGTTATATTAGGATAAATAGGCTATTTATATAACTATTATATAAATATTTATTAATAAAACAAATATTTTAAAATTTGCTTTCGATTTTTGCGCTTAATATAATAATACATTGGACAAAAATACTATTTGCAAAAAGTTTCTTGCTCAACCACTAAAGAATATGAAATTTATAACAACGCTTTCAACAAAGCGAGGGGCTAAGTAGTTCCAACAAACCTTTATTTTATTATTTTCTAACATCGATTACCCGAATCAGTTCACCAGACATTATTACAACGCAAGTCAATAAAATAATACGATTTAGATTCATAATCAAAATGGAGCTTAAACTAAAATAATGTTGGTGGATAAAAAAGGTACAATTTTCCGCTTCTGTGCTTTGATATTGATGTTCGTAAATTGTCTGAAGTGACGTCACAGTCTGAGGAATAAGATTGACTCGTCTATACGTCCCGTCGATCGTATGATAAATCTATGATAAATGATGAACAAGCCATGCAACTGCGGTGGTAGTTACATCTGCCTATCAATATGTCGATCTACAAATTATGATCTTTTGGTAAGTACGTACAAGGCAACGGGATTTAACGACTTCTAAAAGATAAATGAGTGATTCGTCAACTCGTCCTATATGTCTACGGCCTATTTAGGAAGACTTGCAGAAAATCAGAATAAACAATATTTTCATTCTGCAATTCGTCCCCGCAACTGCACTGCAACTTTAAACTTTATCAACGTTTGGTACAACCAGTAAGACAATGTATAAAGTTTAAAGTTCCACACAAAAAGCAATGTGAGACAAGTTGCAGAATGAAAACATTATTTATTTTGATTTTCTACAAGTCGTCCTAAGTAGGCCTAAATGGGCCGTAGGCATGTAGGACGAGTTGACGAATCACTCAGGTAAAGCCTCTTGATATACTCCAAAATATTTTAATACAATTAAATATTATGCATTTTTAAATAAGTCAATGAACGAGCATTGTGCGACGCGCCTATTAAAAGTTTGATAAAACTGGACGGCATCAAAAGGTTAAAAACCACATTTTAAATCTAATTTTCATATGTCATTTCAAAGAATTTTATTAAGTGTGATTAAGTCTCATGATATCACGTTAAATTATACTATCTTTACACCCAAGAACGATTCATCAATCACTTTTGATGCGGTGAATCTGATTTATGAATTTGATAGCTTAAAAATGAGCGTTCCGTTATAAAAAATCTGAGATTACTCATTCTTATAACCTCTAAATGTCCGTTGTTATAAAACGTAATTATATTTATTAAGTTCACCGCGAGATCCGTTGAACTAAGTGCTATCAGATATTCGATCAAACGAAGCCAAATTTAAATTCGTGCATTATTTTTTAGTATGTTTATTTCTATAGCAATTTATCATGCACAATATTATGTGTCTTGAAAGTTTTTTTTAATATATAAGTAGAGTTACTGATCTAACTTATCAAAACTGCCATAGCAGTCTCTTGAGCGATGAAAATCAATTATTCAAGTAGAGTTCTGGCAGTTTAGGAGACCAAACATTAAGTTTTAAAAAACCAAAGAAAAAGATGAAGACAGATTATGTCTTTTCACTCCCTGATATAAAGAACAAAACATTTTATCTTCCTAATGACAAAATTGAACCCTAAATTATATTCAAACCTATCTCTAAAGTGAATCCTTTATTAAACATCTTTAGTGCCGCGTGAGTAATCTAAAATATAGGTACACGTCTTATTCATACATAAAAGCTTACAATCTGAAATTATAGTTCGTGTGCCTAAAATAAAGCTAATTATATGTTTATTGGCTGAAAAGGGAGGAAAGCCAAATAAGAGTGAGACTTGTGCCAATTAAATTCAAAATTAATGTTCCTTTACACTATACTAGTACACTTATTTCTTACTAGCTGTTGCCTGCGGTTCTTCCCACTTAGATTTCGGTTATCGCGGCAAAAAGTAGCCTATGTCCATTCTTGAAATCCAAGCTTGCCCCATACCACGTTTCATCAAAATCGGGTCAGCGGTTTATCCGTGAAAGCGTAACAAACAGACAAACAGAGTTACTTTAGCGTTTTCACTCATATCAGGGTGGTCTTGGTCATTCCTTTGAGTCGTGTCTTGCTGCATAATAATGCCTTCTTTACCTCATTTTAAAACGTCAGTGTTTTATCAATTCGAATAGCATACATCATTATTCTTTGCCTTGTTTTTTCTTTATCAAAAACTAACGTGCGTATTATGATTTGTACGCGACAGTAGGTATGGTCCTGTCCTTATAATTGAATTTACTGATCCTTGCGACACGTGCATGACAATGAAAGATAGTCGTGACCATTGTTACACACCGCATAATATTTATTCAAAGTTCATTGTCACAGCGATGGCAAATCACATTTATCTGTATTTTATCTTACAAACCATCTGCTTATAAAATACAATATGTTATAGAAAACAGTTTTTAGAAACAATATATCACGGTAAAACAACGATTTATAAAAGTCTCGAATCAAAACAGAGATCCGGTCTTCTTAAGCCCGTACGTGCTTACTTGAGTTTTTGTCTGGGAGTTATTCTGGGATCCCATTTTTTTGTGTCACAGTTCCAGATTTCGTTTAAAATCACTAGGTTTTATTCTCTCAAATATTTAGGCAACAAAAATATTTTATTTTATGTTAGATTTGTTATTAAGTATGTTTTGGAGGACCAAGAGACAACAAATAGTGCGTAAAAAAAATAATTAAAAACAACCTAGTAATCTAAAAGACGTCTGTGTACAGTTTTAACTTACTTTTGACTTAAGAATTATACACATAACATTTAATCAACATCCTTCAATGTCAATGGTCGAAGAACCCATATAAAATCAAAGTCATTTACGGATTCATAAAATAATAATACACTTTGACTATCGTACACATATTTACCATTACGAAAATGTCATATACGGTGATAACATTCAAACCTAAAAATACTGTCGAGGCAGTACAAACGCATAGCCAATACGCCTAATGCATAAAATATGAATCGCCTCTTTGAATTTGTCATATCAAAACGATAGCATTCGATACCGCTTGGATAAGCCACGCCCACCATACAAACTGCAAGAGATTTCACTCGTTATGACAAGTGAAATATATGCGCATAATTTGTATCGACTGAGTATCTGATTGGTAACAAATTTAAATTAACCATTTATGAGTTCTCTTGCCGACGGTGTATCCCTGAACAAATAGTATGTAGTATGCCCGATTTTTAAAAAAAAAGCTTATCCATTTTTGTGGAAAAAAAATGAAAATGTAATTTTTTGTACGATGTTGTATCATTTCTGTTTATTTTTTTTTTTGTTTTAAATACTTCTGAAAACATTCCTATAAAACAAAATTGAAACATTCTGAGGAAAATAAACCAAAACGACAGAGTGTTTATTTATACTTAGAATAAAAGCATTCTCGGATTCTGTTAACGTCGATATTTTGGTAAACGTTTCTATAGTTTTATGCAAATAAGTGCTTAGTCACAGCGCGTCACATCAAATAAAGCGAATTCAAACAGACTGTAAAGTGGCTTGTGCATTAAATCTTTGTTTATTTACGACCCACATCGAAGCCTCGCTGTATTGTAAATTATTACCGGCTGAGTTTTAAAACGATAAAATGTACGTGAAATACAGTACCCCGATCAAGCGTAGGGTGTAAAAACCGGAAAGCAATTAAAATGAGTCAAACGGCAAAACTGGAGATCTTTATAGGCTGCTAGAGTCATAAAATCATTCAATTTATGTTAAGAGACGAATCGGCGGACGGAGCGCTGCTGCGTTGATGTCATTTTGCTCAAAAACCTGACACCTAATCAGGTTTATAAGGTGCCAACATAACATTCTCGAGAAAATTATATAGTCGCTAACTCGAGAAAAATTGCCATTTTATTAGAGCTATGGACTTGAATAATAAGTTTTGCATAAAATGTTACAGATTTAATTTGATACGCAGATACACCCACGCTTTGAATTGTGGTAGAAACGAAGATTCAAATTGCTAGAAGATTTAAAGAAGCGATCGAATTACGCGTGTGTTTGTGTCCGAGGTGACTTTTGTGTCTATTTGTAAAAAGTATCAGATTTTCTTTATCTGGGAGATCTACTTTAATTTAACACCAGTAACTTTTAGTGGTCATTTAATTTGAAATATGGTATGTCTTTCCTTTTCTAACTCTATGTAATGGTATACTTAAAAAGTAATACAGAAAGCTAAAGTAAGCTTGTTTATAACATAGCTAAATCACCCTGTGTCTAGGGATTATTAGAATCATACTGGGTCCTTAAGTTATGAGTGAAAACACATAAAACAAGCAGCAGGTATTAAGCTATAAAATTCGATTCAAACGCCACAATTCGATTTAAAAGTAAATTATTGCTGAGTCAGCGCAATGGTAAATTGAATATCCGATCATAATGACCTTCGTTTGTGCATAAAGGCGAGTCCGAAGGCGGATGCCGTCCAACTTCTTATTACCCTTACTCGGGACACACGGCCGGCCCGCTTATAAAACCCTAATTACTTTGAATAAATTATCATTTTAATCGAAAGTTTCCATTTCGAGGACGAAACAAAAAAGTTTGCGAAGTGAATTGGTTTGCAAACACCACGCAAATGAGAAAGATGATGACGGAACATTCTTAATTAACGACTTAATAGTAGAAACGAGTTGCTTTTTTTTCTGCGCAAAATAATTATGTGTTATAAAACGGATATTTTAATATGTGTTAAACATAGATATTAGTGTGCATAATCATATCAAATAACTACCTAAATGTGTTATCTGTTTTTAAATAAAACGATAGAGGCACGTAGATGTATTAATGGATTGCTTCAAAAAAAGATAGAGTGTGTGGTTCCAGTTTTGAAATCCGGGTCAGACAAAGTTTTATTTCGTTTTATTCGGTTCAAATATTATCATGAGAGGCTTGTTCGTATATAGAATTTCACAGCCATCAATGGTCAGTGGGTGTATAACAGTGCAGTCTAACCCTTCGTGTTTGTGTCATGCTAGACTGAGCCATATATCATCTGACTAGTAAAGGGCCATTTCAATTGCTTCATCGTTGAAAATTCAGCATGTTGGTGTGAAAATATTGGCTAAGTAACGATGCCGAGTGTTCTAAGTGATAATTTTGACGAGTATAAAATATTCTAGTCTACCAATAAAATTCATGAGTAAATACCCTACATTTTCTACCATACAATGTGGCAGTCGCCCTCTTTTCTTCATGATACACCTAACATTCCTAAGTCGGCAATTTCGCTAAGGTTTATACTACGAACAGTTACATCGTTTTAAGCTTAAACATTTCAATTGCGCATAAGTAGTGATCGCTAGGCCATTGTTACTTACCCGTTTCTCAGTTAACTCTTGCAATAGCAAACAATTAGCTATTGTTTGTCGAAGTCAATATAATGAGCGAATGATTGAAAATTACCCTAACAAACTTTATGTTCATGTAGGTACAGGAATATGTTCTCTATTCATCATCGGAACCCAAGACTGGTCTTAACTAGATGTGGCTAGGCTTTGCGCGGTAGGTACCTACTTCACAGAAAAGTTACAAACTCGGTATGCTTTAAGGATAAAAAAGGCCAATGGACTCATCCTATCAAATTTTACACAGCATCAGATTATAAGTATAACCGCGAATACTGAAACGCAACTTAACTTTAAGACTAATTTAATTATAGACTTTCATCTGTTTTCACTTCAATAGTTTTAAGCTTTGCACTCTGAATATATTAATCCTTTTTTTATACCGGCCTATAAATGTCCCACTGCTGGGCACAGGCCATTTCTCAAGTAGAGAAGGCACGAGCATTGATGACCACGCTTGCTCATTGCGGGTTGGCGATTTCAGATTATAATTTTTGGAATCCACGTTTTCTCACGATGTTTGTTAATGGTATCTTAAAATAATTAAGAAAGTACATATCGAGGGTATAGTGTTAAAACCCAATAAGTGCCAAAAAATCAAAAATCGTTTTATTAAAAAATCTTAATGCATTTTTTACGCTCTTTCCAGTGGTATAATCCAATAAGTGGAATTCGCAGTAGAAAGAAAAGTACTTGAGGTAATAACCCAATAAAGTGACCGTGTTTAGTCAAAATTTAAAATCTCAAACCCTATAAAGTGTGTTATCTTGATAAATATTATTTTTATTTCACGCTCAAACCATATAAAGCTATTTATTGGTATTGAGTGTTCAATGATTTCAACTAAAATTACTCAACGGCATAAAGGCAATAACCACTATTTGTATTTATCGGGTTTTAGCTTTACATACGTAGGTAAGAAAACAAACCAAAACCAAAAGCTAAATCAAAACAAATGTGTTTGTCGGGTTTTATTGTACGATTATATTTTAAAAGAAACAATTTATGTTTAGTTATATGGTATTCGCTCACTTCGTCAACAAACTTTCTTCAAACTTTGTTGGGAGAAGAACCCAATAAATTTGACTGAATGAATTTAACCTATCAACTTTTTCGCTACCTGTTGTCAGTTTGCACGCGCATACTGTTTACGCCAATTGTTTTCGAAATTCTTCTGTTTAGTCTTTGTGTTTGCTACGATCGGTGATCGAGGAAGAAAATTAGTGCTTGCATTAATCCGCTGATAGCATTGTTTGATGCTCTGATCGGTCTATCACCACTATATCAGGCTTATTGGCTACAATAGTCCTGTCAGTGATGATAGATCGATCCCAGTACTATGTGACACGACCATTTTCGAGAACTGGGTCGGGAACATACCTGTAGTACGGTACCTCAAATTCCACAAGTTGGTATTTCAAAGCAAGCTGCTGGTGGATAACCCTGGCCACTTGGTTATGTCTATGCAAGTATTCACCGTTAGCAAGACGAGAACAACCCGAAACTATATGCCTTAAGGATTCACCCGGACAGTGACATGCCCGACAAATGTCAACTGTGCCATCCTTTATGATATACTTCGGTTGTTGTTTGTCATGATAACTTCATCCATAATTGCACATACAAACCCTTCAGTTTCTCCGAAGAGGTCACCGAAGCTTAGCCAAGCCACGGACGCTAGGAAATCTACTTCGGGCCCATGGAGGGTCCGATAATAGCGTCAGTGTAGCTTAGTAGTCCTTGCTTTGCCATATATCCTTGCGGTTCTTGACACTTAGTACGACAGGTTTGCGCCAGTTCTCCTTGCTTAAGGAGAGCGGTGTGAGGCTCTTATCCACTACCACCACATCTCGATGCATCCCTACGTCAACTTGGAGGAATTACTCCCTGAGGTTACATACCTCGCGATTATGGAGGGTCTTAGCATTCAAAAAGCCTCGACCCCCACATTTTCGCAGAATAATAACCTCATTCCCGATGACCGTGGGTGGTGCATTCGATTTGCGGTTAGTAGTGTGCGGACTCTCCTATCCAAGGCGTCTTACTCAATCTGAGTCCACTTGAGTGTACCAAAGGAGTACATCAACACTGGCATGACCCAACCATTAAAGGCACGCACCTTGTTACCTCCTGACACAAGACTTTTCAATACTTTGTTTAGGCTGCCAAAGAAACGTGTCTGTAATGATTGTTTCATGTCAGCAACGTTGATGCCTAACGCCTCTGACATACCCAAGTATTTGTAGGCCTCCGTTGCAGAGAGCAACCTTAGGTTTATAGAATCCGAGAGCTGTATGCCCTGGGATTTCATAATCCCGCCTCGTTTTACATGCATGACTGCACATTTGTCAACACCAAATTCCATTCTAATGGAAGTACTGAAGCTTTCAGTGATCTTCAGTAACTTCAATAGTTGGAATTTATAAGAAGCAAATAGTTTAAGGTCGTCCATGTATAACAAGTGGGAGATGACCCGGCCCCCTCTCCGCAACGAATAGCGTAGCCCTAAATTATTATTTTAAATAGACGTTTTCAGACTGATTTCTAAAATTTTTATAACTGATATTTTATTTGGAAACAAGAGAAGGATGAAAAATATAAGAAAAGCGTTGTAAAGTTTCTGATGATAAGAAGTTAAAGAATTAATTTTAGAATGTTATTTTCAGTTTCTCATTTTTTTGTAGGTAAGTACTAAAATGAGTATAAGAATAAAGCTTTTTAAAATGAATATTATGTTTTTTTCTCAAGCAGAATATGTTTATAACCTAAAATTTGACCGAATCAAATTAAAATTATATGGATTTAATCTCATATTGCGCTTTGTTTAACCCAAGTCAAATCGCATTAACGAATCAAACACCGTAATTGTCGCATAATACGTTGTTTACAAATTAAGTTAGTCTGAATATAGAAAAAATGTATTAACGAATTAAGCGAAAAAAAGGCCGTTATTGCGAAATCTCGTACTGTACCGTAAAAAACTCTTTAGTTAAACTTTACACATTTTTATACCTTCAAACTAAAAATTATATTCATAACATAAAAAATCTACACACAGCGGTGATTTTCATTTTGAAAACTTTGAAGCTAAATATCTCAATTTGACCCAGGTGTCGCTTAATCTGATATTCCATAACTACGTCCAATTACATTCCGGTCAATTACCAATTAGCATTGCTAAAAAGTAGGATCTACAAAATATGTGCGAAAAACTAATCATATCAGAGGAACTCCACGCATGGATACGTGGTATGAAGACGTACACCAAGCCAACAGCCTTCGAAAGAATAATTTACCATGTTTTCTTTTCTGTTTCTTAAAATAAACCATTTATTAAAGTAATGTTAAATTATAATATGTTTAATTTCTTTTGACCTAAAACCCAATAAGTCGGTACCCTTCGCCACTTTACACTTATTTATGATAAAATGGACCACCTTGGAAACTTAATATTACTGTTATACACTAATTCAATGTATACACTTTTACCACAAATACTCATTATAACGATATTATTTGAATAGAATAGGTATTTTTGTCCTTAAAACTTAAATATTGAATATCTCGAAAGTGACAATTTCATACTTATTGGGTTTGAGCACTATACCCTCGATATAACTTTGAAGTCGCATTGGTAATTATCTGTAGTGGGTTTGAACCTGCAACATTGTGCATATAAATCCGTTCGTTGAACCACAAGACCACGATGACATGAGTACTGAATGTTATCAATATTTTAGGGCGCTATGTCGCATGACATAAGTATAGTTTCACGCATCGATTACTATCCAATTTTGAGTCTACCGAATACCTGTCGGACGATCTTTTGTCGCCTTGTCACGTGCCTGAGGCTACCTCCCAGCCTTTATTTTCCAACGATTCCAATGAAAAACGTGCTCATTCTTATGTCAACAAAACTACATTGTGTAGAGCTTATTTAGCAATACAGTTTCTGTTTTATTTACGTCTCTTTGTTAGTTCATCATTATAAATGAACAATAGAGGTTTGGAATGGGTTAATTAACTTTTTAGGTAGCAGCTATTGAGCTTAGATGTTATGTAAACAAGTAGACATTATGGAAATCTCTTAAGTTTTCTATAAGTATGCGTTAGTTAAAACCTAAGCACTCTAAATAAGTTTTAAAATCTGCTAAAACATAAGTCAGTTATATGCAGTTTGCTACAAAAGTTCTAAATAAATTTAACACAAAAGTTACTGTTATTTCGTTTATTTTTTTCTTTATGGATACATACCAAACATGGGAAGGTTATATGAGTCGAAATTCTAATTCTTAGTATTAAAATTAGCAATATTATTGCTAACAAAAACTTACCAGAAAAAACTTTACTAAAATACATTTAAAATATTTTTTTCCATACAATTGCTACAGTATGTTCGAAGTTCATAAAATTTTTCAATATCCGAAACTGTGAATGGTAAAAACAAATTCTGTATACGTAAAAACTATGCAAAACTCACTAAAACCAAGTACATATATGGCTACGTAACAACGTGTTGGTTGCGTCGGTTTGGATTCCAGATAAAATTACTATTCGCGCCTCGCGGCTCGCCCACAAAAAATTGGATTTCTCATAGCTACCAGTTTTTTGCGACTACAGTTTTTGATATTTGCAAACGAAAATATTTATTGGTCATAGCTAAAAGTAATTACGGTTTGAAATTACTATGTTGGTACTATGCTGCGATTTCTCATTAAAACCCAAACACAAACAAATCGAATAATAATTATTAAGTGACTTTTTTGTTGATTATTTTTCATGTAATATTTTTAAAATACTTTCGTATGGTTCAACAAAATAATTAAATTTCGCTTGACTAAAATTATATCGAGTTAATGGTTTTATTTTAATTAAAAGTATGAAAGCGTAACACAATAGAAATTTGGATAATACAAATATTTACGGCGCATTTATTAAAATCAATACAGAATATAAATTAACAATATCCTAGAATTAATATCAATAAAATGTCTAAGTTTTGAACTTCAATATTGAAAAGTTGAGACAGTGTTTGACTTATGGATGAAGTTTATAAATCTTTGATTATACCTTAAAGTACAAAACAAGACAGGCTATCTAAAGGTTAAGAGAAGAAGTTTGTTTTTTTCTTAATCGAGCTGTCAAATTTTTAAAATGAATAATTCAAAATAATTCTTTTTTGCTTTTTTATTAGGCACTTTTTTTTAGACAAATCAGTTTATGTGTCCATTTATTTTATTAATATCGATCTAAATACGATGCGGTCCTGATCAACGAAGAAACAATAGGGGTTTTTTTTTAAACACTTCGATTACTTTTGTCACTTTAAGTACCGACTTTAAAGGCTCAAAAAGCTTTTTAACCCTACAAATACTTAACGAGGCCGAAAAAACTAGTATAACACAGCCGGTATAAATGAAACAGGATCACTGGAATAAATTACAGCGTCATATAAAGCGTCAATCCCGTTCTTATCAAGATTAGATCATAGTACTGATTGTGACACGATTTAAATATATAAATTTAAATTTCAAGAGCCACGGTCACTAGTTAATTCGATTAAACTTATACTGTAAGGGATTAAAGCACATGTCAATCAACTTAATAAGCAATTCAAATTTGGTTAATCCAGTGAAATTGGTGCATGGGAGTAATTACTACCCACCATATAGTTTAATTAAAGTGCCACCATTTTCCGTTTATAGCTATGGAATAATTGAGTTTTTTTTTTACATTACGTAAATGAGTCGACGACGATTATAGCTTTATTACACGTGTTTCGATGTTCTTGGGTGATTTCTGTTAAAAGTTTCTCTTTTTTATGTCGCATCATTAAAAATATACCTACATAAATAAACGTAGAGCAGTAGGGCTACTACAGTTGATGGTGTGTTTTTTTTTATATTTAATAAAGGTATAGCTGTTGCCCACGGTTCCACCCGCGAGAATATCGCTTATAGCAAAAATTACCCTATATTCTGTCTTGAGATCCAATCTTATCCCATACAATATTTCATCAAAATAGATGCCGCGGTTTAGGCATGAAAGCATAGCAGACAAAGTTACTTTTTCATTTATAATATCAGTATAGACAATGTTTTATAAAATATGTAGGCAAGTGGTTATTTATCCAGATCTGGAGTCCTTATCACGTTTCATAAAACGCAAAATCTTACTAATAATACCTGAACCATTCCGGTAACAAACTGAGAGCACTACACTGTTAAATGTAGGCAAGGCAAATTAAGTTAAAATAAGCCCCTTGCGAACTCGATGCCATTGGCTGGGCGGATCCTATTTCAAATATTTCGTCACGAGGCTCTAAAATCAATTTATGATCTAAATTATTCTAAATTATTTGTTGAAATTTAATATAAATAACTAATTATTACCTCATAAAACTTCTCAATGTATAAATGTGCCATTAAACATTTAGATTTTATATTGTAAATTTAAAGCTTGGCCTTATTTTTTTACTTAACACAATAAATTTTGTATAACTAAAATAGTTGGACTAATTAGCATTATATTATCCAACAAATAAGTCAATTATGTCAGAAATTCCTTGATTTTAGAATTAATCACATACAATTTGATAATTAACATAACAGATATTTATTCGTTATGTTCATTATAGTGTGGTAAATGACGGCGGCGTCCATAAATCGTTTAATGTCAATTATGCCGGGATTTGCCATACCAATTAAGATTAGGTTGTAGTGATTCAATACATTGAATAAAACATTCTCTGATATATACAGGACGCACTTTAAACGAGCAGGTTTAAACGAGGCAATTGTATATTTGATTCTGAATCCGAAACTACAAAAGGGACACCTTAATTTAGGCTCGTGGAAAATGTGGGCGACACTCTTATTCCTGAATTCTAAATTGCAAGAAGCGAATGCGAAGCGTTGTTGATTATGAAATATTACTTTATGAAAATATCCTGTGAATAACCAGTCAGTTTGAAGAGAAATTTACTAAATAGTGAGATACACCTACTTTTTTTTAACAGTTTCTGCTGATCAAAATTATGACACTTACTCCAGGTATTTTTGAGTTTATTTCACATCAATCTAGCATATATAATGACAGATGCTATTTAACTGTCGTATACCCGGTTATGTTAACGACATTTTAATAGTAATGCCTTGTACGTCAAGTTTTCTTATAAGTCCTCAGCTGTCGACATAAGTGCATGCTGCATCAATTACTTTTAATCGACCGCCGAAAATTATTTTTAACCTTGAATGACTTACTGTTCGTCCAAAGATTATAGTTAGGTTTTATCTATTTTATTTTTATTTTCTGTCTAATCGATCCGCAACTTGGATTTAAGTTATACATCCTGTATAAGCGTATAACTGAATGTGTAACAGTTTATTTTAGTCTTTATTCTGTATGCTACAAAGTTTATAATTAAGTAATTTTAAATTATGCCAATGTGAAACTGTAGGCGTAATTAAGTCTATTTTCATATTATATTGTTTGGTTGTCTCACTGGTCGATATCCCAGTCTGCTGTCTTAATTGTTTTTTTTTTATATCTTAATGGAGGTTTGCAATAAATTAAATCGTTAAACTTAAAACTTCTGCATTACAATTTTAGATTTGTGCTAATGGAACAGTAGCTTTTATATTGAGAAATAATTAACTTTTAGTCAATTATTGGAATTCATGTTTGTAAATTTGCAATAAAGAGGAGATAAGGTATCTTAATGTGCTTCCTAAACACATTAGGTATTAGCACTGTGACTTTTTAGTACAATAAATATCGTGAGACTTTCTTGTTTCAGTATAATTGTATAGTAGAATAGAATAGAATATTATTTATTTCTTATAATACCAGCCTATAAATGTCCCACTGCTGGGCACAGGCCTCTTCTCATATAGAGAAGGAACGAGCATTGATCACCACGCTTGCTCAGTGCGTGTTGGCGATTTCAGATTCTAATTTTTGGAATCCAGGTTTCCTCACCATGTTTTCCTTCACCGATTTATCAATGATGTCTTAGAATAATTAAGAAAGTACATATAACTTTGAAAAAGTCACATTGGTACTTGCCTGTAGTGGGCTCGAACCTGCAACCTTGTACACACAAATCCGTTCATTGAACCACTAGGCCACCATGACTACGTTTTTTACGTTTTATTTCTTAGTACCTTGTAATTACAGATGTTACAATAACAATCAAATGGTTCACATATAGGTACTACCGGATCCGGTGAAGAGATAAAAATTGTAAAATAATATTAAAATAGTGGTATTTTGTAATGATCTTAAAAAATAGTATTTTTTTGTTTGAAAGGTTATTCGATAACTATCTTCGCCAATTAAATGAATATAAATTATATGAACAAAATCTTGATCGATAAAATTTCGCATCAAACTTCATAGTTGTGAAGTTGTTATTTTACCGTTAGCTTGCATTTTTATTATACCTATAATAGCAGGTAATTCTTCTTATCGTTTTTGAACACAGCTGCTCATTAATCGATATAATATTAAGTATATTATCAATGTAAAATGTAGTATAAAGATCTAAGCACTTAAAACGTAAATAATATTAATAACGAATAGTGGTTTTCGAAACTCAGTTATTCTGGTACCGTGGAATTACAAAACACATTTTACAGATAACACAATAAACAAAAGCTGGGTAAATCGTGATTTGTCATAGAAACGCAATTTGTAAAGTAATTGTATCAGTTATAAATGCCAATTTGTTGCAACAGTTGACATTAATACGATTAACCAAGGCTGTCATTCAGATTGCAGCACCTGTAACAGATTGAATGAAGATAATATTTCGTAATTTGTATTATCCACCTACATTGTACCTAGAACTGGTTGTAGAAAACATTTGTAATTTAAATTTTGTACATAGGTACAATGGAGTCAGTATTTTCAACGATTGCCTTTATTCTTCTTATCGGCATGGCTTAAAGTAATTACACAAAAAAAGATAAAAAAAAATAAGTTTCAAACACTTTCTCAAACTCTTTTGACAGCTAAGATTGACAGAATGAGCTTGAATGAGCTTTTAATGACTAACTAACATTTATAAGTCTTGTTTCAATTATTATATTTGCAGAACATAGATGCCAAAGGATAGGTAACTAAATGTGGGTAACATTTAGTTACCTATCCTTTGGCATCTATTTATTATATTGAAAGAAAGAATAACATGTGTCCGAGATGGTAGTTAACCCACACAAGTTGTAAGAGTCAATTGCAGAAACCAGTTTGTGTGATGTTCGCAAGCAATGGATTACTAACCTGTCAGTGCTTCTGCATCGAGAACCGACTATACGTATTGCTACAGACTTGAATAGTGCCGACACAAATGCTATTGATATAACTACCAAAGCTAAAACAAATAATAAAAGAAAAATTTAAGTTATTATTTTTAAGTACTCACAGATGTACCTATAAATTTAGATATGGTAAATATGTATTAGGTACTTTTTGCTATTAAAATAACATAATAAAGAACTTTGTAAAATCAAAGATAAAAATAACGGTCATTAATAGGTACCTATTACAAAAAGAAAGTTATAACGTGTTAACAGAATAACAATCATAAGAATTCTATAAAAACCAAGAACTCATCAAAATAGAGATCAACAGATCGTCATGGGTACTGGTTTCAGCTATAATAACTTTTATAACCGCATTTTAAACAACAAAACAAGTCCAACAGAAGCTGCTACGGAACCCAAACAAAATCACGATAATTGAACTATCATAATAACTTTCCGTTAGAGGCTAATAGAAATGGCCGATGGTCCTATAGGTATTGGGATGGTTCGTCTATAGTTTGTAACGAAATTACCTTTATTGCGGGCTTGAGACAAAGCGGAATGCTTGGACGTCGGGCGGTTCCTATAAATCACTAGTCGACGCAACTGATTCAGATTACCGCTGCAGTAAATGTGAGGTGAGATGCGAGGCTTGGCCACACAGTTTTATATTTTGCTGTTTTCGGTGAATGTAAGTTAGTGTTTGGGATATTGGCTTGGTAGTTGGCACTCGATCCAATATGTGTCCCCATAGAGACATTTACGGAAGTTGGGTTAAAAGTTCTGTAATATGTTCAGGTTTCTATGGAATTATAAAATTAACTTAAACTTGAAGCTTTTGATAAGGTTTTTTGTATTAAAAGGTTTAATATTTTGTGGAAAACCTTCTTGCTTTTAAATTCCATCTCAAAATAAAGTAGTGCCTAGTCCCTATTGAACTAAAATTATCATATCTACATATACGTAATCTTGCATACCAGTAGTATGCAAAACGCAACAGAAAACAAAAAATAAAGTAAAAGAACATAATGTGCCGTGACTACATCAGACACAATTTATCTCACATTATCGCATGTACTACATCTAGGCCTAAACATCCGTACAGTGAGATTGATTATACTGTATTACTAAAAAGTATAAAACGAGAAGCAAGCTAGACCGGCGCACCGCGCCTCAGGCGCTCCGCGATAGAAAATTATTAAGAAAATTAAATGATCTACCGTGTGCCGGTTCACAGATATGCCAATTATTGATACCATCTAGCAAGCTCTGAAAAATGTGTAGGCCGTTTCTCTGCATGTTGCAATTTACTTACGTTATCTGTGAACCGTCTCGGTTTTAAAGCTAATAGTAATTGATTTTATGTTTCTAGCAATGGAGTGAGAAATGAGTTCGTTCGCTATGAATGTTTTAATGAGGTGAAAAATATACCGCTGTGTTTTATATCTGTTCTGGCTATCGGATAACACGTCGGCTATAAAAGTTAAAGTTTAATGTTTCCATTTGGCATTTGTATTTCGAAAACTAATATGGTATTAGATGAACATGAATGTTTATTGTTTATACGGAATGTTTCAATGGTTGCTGGAGAATGGGGTGATTGATTGCCTATTACTCCTATTAGGCACTTATATTGGTTCCCGTATGACTTCACAATAGGTTACGCACATTTGCCGATTCTTTTGTGAACATATCGATCTTAATTTTGACAATTATTAGCGGTTGCTACAATGTAGCATGACTGACGTTGAGTGGGATTATTTTTAGTTATATAACGTATTTTGGGGTCACTTTTAACATGATATTTAAAGTTCTCTTATAAATAAATATTTACTGTTTATACTTCGATCCAGTATAGACTGTTCTAAATAAATACTTTGTAACAAAGTTTTAAATTCCGAAATTAGTCGGTTCAAGTTGTATCCGTGATCAATATCTGCTGGTGTTAGTGTAGAATCTGTAGCTACTAGCATAGAACTCAAAAATAGGTTAACTTGGATAAGTACGCTTTAACAGATGCCGATGAGAACTAACAACATTACTTTATTTTGTAGTGCCAACGACGAGAACTAGATGCTTAATTTCAATCTGATTGCTTCTATACTGAGCATGAAGTAAAAATAGTACCTATATAAGTACGATAATAGCAGTAAATGTTTTTTTAACTCTTGTCTCCTAGCATAGATAATGAATAACATAATGTTTTAACTAACATCGATCAAAATTTTCAGTTAAAGAAGGAACAAAATCCTATACGATTTAACCCTTAACCGTTACTAAGAATTCTATTGTATTCTACTCGCATAAACTATATATTTTTTTATTCAGAAAAATTAAGACATTACAAAGATGAAGTTGGAAGACATGTGAGGTCTTTTTCAGATTTTCTTTGAACAAATACATGCTTAAACATGACCCTGACAATCCTGTTTACCCACATTAAGTAGTATGCAGGATGCACGCTGACTTTCAGATGCTTCGTCACGTATACAATAAAACTCACAACTTCACCACGAACGTTACTTTGTCATAAAAACTCCGCCGACGGCCTGCAAGTGAATTAGACTATTAAAGCCGTAGTAAGCCGACGTAAGATTGGCGCCAATGTTGGTGATAATGTTGGGTGAGCCATAAAATACCAGCTTACAAAACGTTTCATTTGAAAGTTTTAAAAATCGTTTGTGAAGTTTCTGGCTGGAGATAAGGAACAGAAAATCTCATATTATGAGTTTTTAAGTAAATTGCCCTTAGTTTAACGTAGCACAAGTTAAAAATATTTATTCTATAACGATTAATTTTTTGAAAGATAACAAAATTATTTGATAATTGCCACATTGCTAGTATGTAACGAATGCTCAAAGCACTATAATTTTGCTTACAAAAATCCATTTCAGAACTTTAACATAACATAATCGTCTCTTCAAAATATCATCCACATAAAAAATTTGGGGCCAACGTTGGTTCAAACACTTGTCCACAGTGCATCCATTGAGTCACGCGCAGTACGCACGATCACCGCACGCGCAACGCAAGCTAAGTAGAGTTTAGTAAATTGTGCGCTGATTGCTACGTGATATGGAGTTATTTTGTTTTTTACCGCAAAGTAATGTAGTTTAACATGAAGTTACTACTGCCAGGTATGCAAGCTTTTTATAGGGATTAAGACGTGGCTATGTTCTTTTACTTTGGTTTCAGTCTAGGAATTTCTCCAGCATCGTGTTTTATGAGACAGCAAAGTGTTTTTTTCAAAGATTTTTTTTTATACAGCACTTTATTATATCCCATACCTAAAAAACAAAAAAAAACCTATTATTTACAAAACATTTATATAGTTAAGTTATTTCAACATTGCATTGCCTGATTAAAAATGAAAAAAATATATATTTATTTCCAAATCTCTTTGACCCTACGTTTGCTTATGCCTTGTCCCTAACGACTAACTTAATCAAGATACAAATGAATGATAACGTTCATAGACACAATGAAGAAAAACACCGCATCCCGCCGCTTACTCAGCTCTGAATAAATTCGGATATCACCAAATAAGCTTACAATTACGACATAGTCGCGTGTTAAATTATACATGAGTTCGAGTCGCCGAAAAACGACCACGCCTTAACGGACAGCTCTTTGCCCCTCCCACTGCCGCCCCCTACTAATTATTATAACCGGTTTTGTTTATCGTAATTAACCGGTAACGCCACCTGTTGTTCTCATTCAACATCATACGAGCTATTTGTAATTGCAACTTCTGAAGCGCTCCAAAGTTTAGCTGGGATATTGGAGTTGAATACTAATTTGTGTTCGAAATTTAGGTTGAGCAAGTTGTAAATAATCTAAACTTGTCGAATAAAGATATTTTAAGTTTCTGAATGTTGATGTAAATTTTGTTAGCTTAGCGAAAATTTTACATGTATAAAATATTTGTAAGGTTTATTCCAGATCAGCTGTTGACCTGTTTACATAGCATGTATCAGAATCCCTACCTATTAATGAATACCAGCTGTTGCAATCATAGACGAGTATCAGAATAGAAGTTTAATCTTTGACACACTGTTGTGCCCGCTAAAATTGGTACTGTAACCAAATAAATTACACTACAAAACCGCAAATAGCTTGAATTTCGTCATTCTGTCCTGCTGTCATCATTAAAAATGTTCTCGCTCAATTTAAATTGAGACAAACTAAATATATACTGACGTAACGTCTTATTTTGACAAACAAGAAACATGCTTCTATTTATAATTCCAGGCATGTTATTGGCGGGGCCAAACAAGTGACTATCTTGACCACTAGATCGCCTAGCGATTTGTCCGATCTAAGCACGATGTTTATACCTAACATGGGTTTGCAGCACGTATGTCTTAGGGAATACTATAAACTGTAGGGAACACTTTAAGATGTTTTCATCAATTCCTTCATGTATGTTGATCTAGTATTTTATGAAGAATCGTTGGAGGTAGAGATGTTGTGAGTAAACGAAGTAATGATAAGATTTCAAGTAATTTGCCTTCTTAAGTTCAAGCACGGTGTTAGTAACTAATATTAAAGGCAGTTTTATAATCCAAAACGAAATTTAATTTGGTACAGATACATTTAATAATATAATACCAGCCTTTAAATGTCCCACTGCTGGGCACAGGCCTCTTCTCATATAGAGAAGAAACGAGCATTGATCACCACGCTTGCTCATTGCCAGTTGAGATACATTTAAGAAAAGCAAAATATTTAGGATATTAATTCTTTTATTGTACATAATATTAAATAACTTTAATAATATGTACAATAAAAGAATAAACTATGCCTTAAACACGAATTATAGTTGTTTAAAACAACAGCTTTTAAATTCCTTAAGTATTTTATTATACTTAATATTCTGTGTGGAACACTGACCTTAAAAAATACAAGATGAACCGGAGGTGTTCTATGGGAACTGATTTCTTGGAACTTCTATAACTGCTTGTTTGTTCATGTAAATGTTTGGAGAAACGTACAAAGAAATTCAGACGAACATAATAAATTTTAGACGGGCCTGTTGGTCTAGTGGTTAGTGACCCTGACTGCTAAACCGGAGGTCGTGGGTTCGATTCCCACCCAGGACGAATCTTTGTGTGATGAGCACGATCATTTGTTCTGTGTCTGGGTGTAATTTATCTATAATATGTATGTATTTAGAAATATATAAGTATGTTTATCAGTTGTCTGGTTGCCATAGCACAGGCTCTGCCTAGTTTGGGATCAGATGACCGTGTGTGAGATGTCCTAAGATATTATTATTATAATATACATAGATACTTACACAAAGTTATATTATCAAAATTGTTAGATTTTTAGTTCCGTAAAAAACGCAGAAATTATATATTAATGAGCTAATAATTTTTATTTAATTAAATATTCTACATTAAGTATTAAAATATAGTATCCCACCAAAAACATTTTCATGTAAAATGTTGCCAAGACGAGCCCATGTGACTCGCACTGTCAAAAAGTTATCAGATCTCATGTAGAGCCAAGCTTCTAACACTACACGCCCTAACTCTACAAGGCCTAACTTCACAAACTCTACACCTTAGTCAAAATATGTGGCTTGGCCATTTCGCTACATTCACATCGGCGTAAGGTGAAAAATTAATTCACTGTTCATTACTTTTGTGTTATACAATAGTTCTTGTAGTAACGAACGGCCAAGCCACATATTTTGACTAAGGTGTAGAGTTTGTGAAGTTAGGCCTTGTAGAGTTAGGGCGTGTAGTGTTAGAAGCTTGGCTCTACATGAGATCTGATAACTTTTTGACAGTGCGAGTCACATGGGCTCGTCTTGGCAACATTTTACATGAAAATGTTTTTGGTGGGATTTCATTTCTTTTTGTAAGTTGTTTGTAACAAATTTTTTTTTTATTTTTTTCTTCTTTTTTTGGGGTGTATTTCTGACGTAAGAGGCAGGAGACGTTCGCAACACTTGTATTCATTCATATTTATATGATCTGATCTGAAGTATATGTCTCAATATATGTCGATTAATTTTTTTTTTTTTTTTTACAAGGAGTACCTATACATATATATATCTAGGGGAACCAAGTTTTAGATTATAAGATTAGACCTCTAGCGTCATCAAAATTTAATTTAAAATTACAGGTCTCATACAAACTCCCATCCCCTAGTTTAAGGGGTTGGGGGATGAAAGTTACAAGTTTTATAATTTTTTTGTTGTTTGTGTGCTAATACTAGCTTACATACAAAATTTCAGCTTTCTAGGACATTAGGAAATACCTTAAGAATTTTGATGATCATCAGTGAGTCAGTGACGAAATTAGCGTTTTTTAGATATAAATAAAATCTGAAGTATAAAAGCTAATGTAATTAAAACTTAATATGTTCAATAAGTCCGCTATTGACAATATATCCCGAAAATTTTGTTGATCTAGCATAATCCAAACTCAAGTTATGAGGGTTCCAGATTTAAATAGAATGTCATGTATAGTTTTTGAGATCATTTTCTGTTTGTCAACTAGATAGAGAGTTTCGGGGCCAACGTATTTACATCTTAATTCTTAGAAGAACTTTGGTTATTTGCTTTCCGAAAACCAACAAAAGTACGCAATACATACGACTTTCGTGAAAGTACAGTAATTAACTTTACCGAACATCCTTCGTATTTGATCTAGCTGTTGTATGTAATTTATAAGTGCTTGTAAACAGTTATTTTCATATAATTCCCCGCTTCCGCGAATTATTGATTGATTGCTGGCAACGGGAAGCAGAGTATCGAAGTGTGTTGCCATAATTCTGAAACTTACCCTTATTTTAGGGAGTATTATACTGGTATTTATTATTTTTAAACCTAATATCGAGGGTATAGTGCTCAAACCCAATAAGTATGAAATTGTCACTTTCGAGATATTCAATATTTAAGTTTTAAGGACAAAAATACCTATTCTATTCAAATAATATCGTTATAATGAGTATTTGTGGTAAAAGTGTATACATTGAATTAGTGTATAACAGTATTATTAAGTTTCCAAGGTGGTCCATTTTATCATAAACAAGTGTAAAGTGGCGAAGGGCACCGACTTATTGGGTTTTAGGTCAAAAGAAATTAAACATATTATAATTTAACATTACTTTAATAAATGGTTTATTTTAAGAAACAGAAAAGAAAACATGGTAAATTATTCTTTCGAAGGCTGTTGGCTTGGTGTACGTCTTCATACCACGTATCCATGCGTGGAGTTCCTCTGATATGATTAGTTTTTCGCACATATTTTGTAGATCCTTCTTTTTAGCAATGCTAATTGGTAATTGACCGGAATGTAATTGGACGTAGTTATGGAATATCAGATTAAGCGACACCTGGGCCAAATTGAGATATTTAGCTTCAAAGTTTTCAAAATGAAAATCACCGCTGTGTGTAGATTTTTTATGTTATGAATATAACTTTTAGTTTGAAGGTATAAAAATGTGTATAGTTTAGACTTATTAAGAGTTTTTACGGTACAGTACGAGATTTCGCAATAACGGCCTTTTTTCCGCTTAATTCGTTAATACATTTTTTCTATATTCAGACTAACTTAATTTGTCAACAACGTATTATGCGAGAATTACGGTGTTTGATTCGTTAATGCGATTTGACTTGGGTTAAACAAAGCGCAATATAAGATTAAATCCATATAATTTTAATTTGATTTGGTCAAATTTTAGGTAACTTCTTATCATCAGAAACTTTACAACGCTTTTCTTACATTTTTCATCCTTCTCTTGTTTCCAAATAAAATATCAGTCTGAAAAAGTCTATTTAAAATAATAATAATTGAGGGCTACGCTATTCGTTGCGGAGAGGGGGCCGGGTCATCTCCCACTTGTTATACTTGGACGACCTTAAACCATTTGCTTCTTATAAATTCCAACTATTGAAGTTACTGAAGATCACTGAAAGCTTCAGTAATTCCATTAGAATGGAATTTGGTGTTGAAAAATGTGCAGTCATGCATGTAAAACGAGGCGGGATTATGAAATCGCAGGGCATACAGCTCTCGGATTCTATAAACCTAAGGTCGCTCTCTGCAACAGAGACCGACAAGTACTTGGGTATGTCAGAGGCGTTAGGCATCAACGTTGCTGACATGAAACAATCATTACAGACACGTTTCTTTGGCAGCCTGAACAAAGTACTGAAAAGTCTTGTGTCAGGAGGTAACAAGGTGCGTGCCTTTAATAGTTGGGTCATGCCAGTGTTGATGTACTCCTTTGGTACACTCAAGTGGACTCAGATTGAGTAAGACGCCTTGGATAGGAGAATCCGCACACTACTAACCGCAAATCGAATGCACCACCCACGGTCATCGGTAATGAGGTTATTATTCCGCGAAAATGTGGGGGTCGGGGCTTTTTGAATGCGTAATCCATAAAATCCATAATCGCGAGGTATGTAACCTCAGGGAGTAATTCCTCCAAGTTGACGTGGGGATGCATCGAGATGTGGTGGTAGTGGATAAGAGCCTCACACCGCTCTCCTTAGGCAAGGAGAACTGGCGCAAACCTGTCGTACTAAGTTTCAAGAACCGCAAGGATGTATGGCAAAGCAAGGAGCTAAACTGACGCTATTATCGGACCCTCCATGGGCCCGACGTAGATTTCCTAGCGTCCGTGGCTTGACTACGCTTCGGTGACCTCTTCGGAGAAACTGAAGGGTTTGTATGTGCAATTATGGATGAAGTTATCATGACAAACAACTACCGAAGTATATCATAAAGGATGGCACAGTTGACATTTGTCGGGCATGTCACTGTCCGGGTGAATCCTTAAGGCATATAGTTTCGGGTTGTTCTTGTCTTGCTAACGGTGTATACTTGCATAGACATAACCAAGTGGCCAGGATTATCCACCAGCAGCTTGCTTTGAAATACCAACTTGTGGAAATAGAGGTACCGTACTACAGGTATGTTCCCGACCCAGTTCTCGAAAATGGTCGTGTCACATTGTACTGGGATCGATCTATCATCACTGACAGGACTATTGTAGCCAATAAGCCTGATATAGTGGTGATAGACCGATCAGAGCGTCAAACAATGATTGTTGATATCACTATACCCCATGACGAGAACCTCGTGAAAGCCGAAAAATAAAAACAAATTAAATATTTGGATTTAGCTCACTTTACATGGTATCAGCGGATTAATGCAAGCTAGTTGCACTAATTTTCTTCCTCGATCACCCATCGTAGCAAACACAAACACTAAACAGAAGAATTTCGAAAACAATTGGCGTAAACAGTATGCGCGTCGCAAACTGACAACAGGTAGCGCAAAAAGTTGATAGGTCTAATTAATTTATTGGGTTCTTCTCCCAACAAAGTTTGAAGAAAGTTAGTTGACGAAGTGAGCGAATACCATATAACTAAACATAAATTGTTTCTTTTGAAATATAATCGTAGAATAAAACCCGACAAACACATTTGTTTTGATTTAGCTTTTGGTTTTGTTTGTTTTCTTACCTACGTATGTAAAGCTAAAACCCAATAAATACAAATAGTGGTTATTGCCTTTATGCCGTTGAGTAATTTTAGTTAAAATCATTGAACACTCAATACCAATAAATAGCTTTATATGGTTTGAGCGTGAAATAAAAATATTATTTATCAAGATAACACACTTTATAGGGTTTGAGATTTTAAATTTTGACTAAACGCGGTCACTTTATTGGGTTATTACCTCAAGTACTTTTCTTTCTACTGCGAATTCCACTTATTGGATTATACCACTGGAAAGAGCGTAAAAAATAAATTAAGATTTTTTAATAAAACGATTTTTATTTTTTGGCACTTATTGGGTTTTAACACTATACCCTCGATATCCCAGATCTTAGGTTCAATGATAGGCAAAGGTTTCAATCGATTTAGATATTCGTTTAGTAATTCATAATATTAGTTATAATATATAAGTAAAGCTATTTTGGTTCTATATCTCAGTATCATACCAGATGCACATTGAAACATTAAATAAGTTACAGTAAAGCCGCCAATTACAAAGTTCAAATACATAAGTGTATTATAATGATAAAATATTCCCACAAAACAAGCTGTACTGAGATACAAAAATAATATATTTCAGAGCATACAACGATATCGGGTAATTTTCAGGCAGCATCTGGCAACCCCAATGATAGGCGTAAACGTGCTGCATTCAATATCGCTAAGTGTTTATTCATAAGTACACAGATATCGGTATCGAGAAGGGTAATAGTTATGGTGTACACAGGTTGCTTAGATGTAATCACTGGAACACTACTCTGTTATTGGCAGGGTAAAAGCACGCTACCATATATTTTGAGTTTTATAAATGCTTTGATGGAATTTATAGTGTTAGTTGTTTATAAGCCCATATTGACGTAACTCCTGAACTAAGTAGCAGGTTGAGATACCTTTTTTTTATTATTTTTAAGTAACGATGCGTTTTTAATATTAACCATTGAACTCTTATATTTTTTCCCGTTAAATGAAAATACTTAACAAACAAAAATGTGGTTTTAGTCTCAAAAAATTTGGTATACTTTTTTTATATCTTTTTCTGTACCACTGCAGGTTATAGGATGGGATACTTAATGATGATGGGATTTATTTATATCGATAAATAAACATAAAATATTGTTTTTTTTAAGCATAAAAAATATACATAGTTTTTCTTATCATAATAATTATATCAGTCACATTGAGTGTGTATCTTAGATCGTCATTTTTTCCGACAAATGTATCAGTTGACGTTTTAACAGCACATCAACCTATTAGCGCCTCAGAAAGCCAGTAATGTATACTTCAATTAATTTAATGAACGTACACCGCCAGCGTCTTCTCGAACAATTACAGTAATTATATCAAAGACAAATATTTACCGTGTATTTACAACTGATGTTTAGTCGATCGCCCACGCGATGACAGCCGGCCATTACGGCGTCCGCGCACCCTTAGGCTTAAGCCCCTTCACATTAGCCAGTCTGTAGAAATCAAACTGTCGGGAATTCAGAGCAGTTAAATAAAATTATGAAGATATTTACAAAAGATTTCTTGATGAAGATTAAATTTTGAGACAGAGACATTAAGATTTTAATATTGCTAATAAATTATCTTAATTGTGACAGTAAGTGCTTACATTCTTAATACCTACGAATCAACAAAGAACAAATGAGTAGCTTGCAAAAAATATGTTTGAAATTGAAAAAACATTAATAAAATAAAAAAATAACATATTATTATCTTTTGTTCCTGCAATCTATCTTGATCTATACAAACCGTGTTCGTGAAATAAGCTTGTAGGTACCAATAACACCGTAGTGCGCAGGCCGTTTCACAAATTAAACATTTGCAAAGAATGTTATTTTTAATTAAATTTTGTTCATTCGACAGATTCTTAAACATGTTCCAATTGACGGGTATTTCCCTTGGGTGTTAGGTACAATTGAGAAATAATAAAACAGAACATAAATATGTAAACAACCTTTTATTATTGCACAAAAATAGGGACATGTTTTGTTTCATAGAAACAGCTTGGCGACTTTAAGATTCATGGAAATACATAAAACAAGTATCTTTCCAAGTGTTTGAATATAAATTGTTTTTATAAACTGTTTTATACAAGATTTAAATTCAAAATAAAGTCATAAAGTAGTTGATAAAATATACACTAGACGTATATTTCTATCTCAATATAAGAAGATTATTTAAGTGGTTAAGGACGATTCTGATTCATAATTTATTAAATTTGTAGCTATTGGAACTTTCAAATATATATTAACTAAAAAATACTTATGGTGATTCAAAAATAACTTATAACTTAGTACCTACTTAAAGCTGTTTTTAAAAGCAAATCTTTTTTTTTGTACTTATGTAAGTACCTATTTTGTAAGTACCTTTTTTTCGCACATTCGTTTTTGTTACAACACAAAATAGTAAGCAAAACTTTCTACTAAGAATTACCCGTTATTAATTCAAAAAATCTTAGACACAGGGCAGTGTGAAACGGCCTCAACAATTTGATAAATGTACTAGCATGTGCAGATAAGCAGGCGCACTGCAGGCTCTTGATATGTCCGTCTGACAGATGCTGAGACTAGTGGTAATTGCTTCACAAGAGTCGGTGCTCAATTAACATTCAATACTTTCATTTTTATTACTATAAAAAAATTGAAAATACGCCTTATAGGTTGATGAACTTTTTATAAAACAATAAAACAGAAATAGCTAAACAAAAAAAAAGAGAAACGATTTTTTATATTATTTTTTTGATAAATAGTTTGACTCCAAAAAGGAAGTAAGGAATTGGCCAATGATATTATATATACAAATGAAGCAGATAATATGTTATTAGCACTCGGATTTTGAGGATTCAAAAACCTCCTAATTAGGAAGTTTTCAGTTGTCTCTTTTACTTACGTGCTTGTCCTGAACTAAACATCGTTAACCATGAAGTTACCATATATCTTGTGAATAATATCATTGGATAAAGCATCTATGCTTTTACTATCTTAGGAATTTATTTACTTAAATTATAAAATTGTAATTACGTGGCCTCATAGTACTTTTTTGTATTTATTACTTACCAGATTGATGATACTAAATGAACATAGCTTTGAGCATAGAAGCTTAGACTAAGCTATATTAAAACCTATTTTCTAATCTTTATAGAAACTTACTCTACGCGAGTTTGATTAACTTGGAAATATCTAATTAAGCCATCCAACTAGAAAAAAACCTGAAGAGGGATAAAAATTGTTAGTTAAATACAACTAACGGAATTACTAGAAATTCTTACAACACGTTCTATTCTTTCTATCAGCTACAAGCTATAACAGTAAAAATATATTTGCTACACATACGGGTAAATAATAAAAAAAAACAAAAATCATATTTAAACTGAGCTTTTTTACTTTTAAAAATATATTTTGCATTTTTAATTAATAATAATTCAGATAATTACTGTCCATTACACATTTTCTTCTTCCAGGCTAACGTTTGTCATCATCATCATCATCCACAGCCTTTGTCATTCCACTGCTGGGCATATGCCTTCACGTGTTATTCTCTCCGGTCCTGTGCTAGTCTCATCCAGATTCGACCCGAAACTTAGTTTACTAGTTATGTCGTTGACTCATCTTGCTAACGTATGTATAGGCATTTATTTTAGTTTCAGAATCAAGGTCACAAGCAATTTCGAAATTAGAACGCACTCATGAGTAAGTACATATATTGCTACGTCACTTTAGGGACAGGTATCGTTGTCAAACGATGCAAACAATTTTGAACCCAAACACAAATAAGGCACACGCAAATACGTCCATCCAGTTGCAAATATATAAATAGAGAAATATTTAAATTATATGTATATTTAATGTAACGGCTCCTAGTATTTAGATTCAAAAGGCAAGTTAAGATAAGCGACTGCGCTTCAGGCTTTCGAACTGTCCGTCTGACAGTCATTAAGAATCGTGGTAATCGCATAACGTGAGTTTCCGACGTGCAATCTGCGCTGAATGACTTGAATCGAATGGACGTATTAACATATTAAAGTTCCAACCGACTTTACTCGATATTTGCAATTAAAGTGTTAAAATAATCATTAAGTTCCTAGACTAGATCTTTTATTAGGATTAATTATAAAGTGATTAAGAAAAGGGGTACTCAATACCTATATAAATACTTATTCGAGATACGAGTTTCATACTTGTTAACGAGTATTATAAAGATTTACATACTAAAAACAAAAGCTGTCTATTGTTGGACTGAAAAAGTAAAATCATTTTATCAAAATTTTATGGACGCTTTAGACAACAACAAAATAAATAGTCTTTTCAAAAAGTTCCATTTATTATACTTGATAATATTTAATCATTCAACTGGAATTTCGCTGATATTATTGTAAACTTTTATTTAAATAAGAAAATAAATAAATCTGTGTTCATTTGATTACGCTTTAAAAACATAGCTACCTATTGAAATGTTTTGCTCCATCAAGATAAAATTATATTTCCACAGACTTTAAAATGTCAAATCACAAATTAAAAGACACATACAGAAACAAAATTCTTGCATATCTAAAAATATGTATACCTATATGTAATGTAACACATTTCTAAAGAAGTGCTTAAACTTTAACTTGTTTCTATTATTTGTTATGCAATAATAACGATTCTGAATCATTAATAATAATTATACTGTGTGAACAGTTTGCCCATCTACGATTAATAATATTATTTCTATTAATATCGCACTATTTTTTTAACCAAATCGATTAAACCTAGTTGCCTACTCTTGTAAAAAGTTATCGTTCAAGTTTAGTCAAGAAAAAAATATTATTTCAGTACAGAATTGGAATGGCTGTCACAATAGCACGAATAAAAACTTTTCCAATTACTTCAACTATATTTTTCCAAGAAACTTATCGTTGACGAAGAGTAAGTAACAACGTCACAATCAATTGCGAAGTGTTACAGATACAATTCTACGAAATATATCAAGCTTTTAAATAACAAACCAATGGTATCAGGCAACATTTCAGTAACATAAAAGATAGTTGTACTGTGGGTCGTTAACAAGAAAGACAGTCCCACACATTCGCTTTGCATCGGCAGTTTAGATAGGATCAACTTAAAATATCCCGATTGCAATATCTCAAGCTATAAGTTAGGTTATCTATCGACGTGGAATAAGGATTTGTAATCGCAGGATAATCCAGATCATGGCGCATAACTTGTTGTGATATTGGGGATTGCGACTCTGATATATTTCGCAACTTTCACAAGGATTTGTTGATCGATTTTGTTGGAATTAAAGTTTGAATTCCGTGACTTTGATTAGCACTCATGCTTATCTTAACATAATGATTAAAAAGCAATTTTAAGATAAAGAACATTATTCTCGAAAAAAAAATACCAACCGAATTGATTATTGCTTTTATCATCTCTACAAAGAGCTGGTATAAATAAATTTAATGAATAAGTTATACAATACTACCAATCAGTATAAATTAAAATCAAAACGCACCAAAAACTACCACATTTAAGGGTATTGTATCCAAAGGCACATAAGGAATAAGTAATGTGCTCAAGTTCTGTAATAAATCTTAAAAGAATGCTTTGCCCGCTCCCAAAAGGATACTCGTGGAAGCATTCACCTTCTATTTTCCCTGTTATTTATGTGCCTATGCTTTATACTAGAACCGCGGGCCAAGAATAAAATGGGTAACTAAAATAAATGGCCCAACGTTACCATAATCATAGATTCCCAAAACAAACTGAATAACTTTTTTCCTAATGATAACGAATGAGAAAAACTAGAAGCCGATACTAAAGGGCTACTATCTTAACTAGCTTTTTATACAAAAAAAACTTACCTTGATTCAACTTTAACGATGTGGAAACAAAAAGCCTATATCTAATCTAAAGACGTGAATTATGGGGATCTGTGAATGCAGTCGTCTATTATAGTTCAGAATGTCGGTTCTGTCTTCCATTTACACGTAATTTACATTAAGATGCCTTTGCATTTGCATGCCGGAATAACCTTTTCATAATCGTCACGTCGCTCGGTGGCTCCCAACTTAGCGATTAGCTTAATGGATTTCTCAATTTAATGAAACTCAAACTTCGTAATTGGCTTTATAAAAGATAGGATGGAATTTACGATTACTTATTACAGTTTTTTTTTCGTTGCCGGCCTACCGATTTTTGGAGCGTGTTTTTAATAAAAAAAAAATCATAGTTGTGTCCCGTTATTTGAAAAAGTGGTTAAGAATTTAATCTGGCACGGACAGGACGACAATAGTTAGAACAGAGGGGTACCTTGGTTCTGTGAAGCACAAATCTTTTTGTTTGATCAGGCGTTTGTTGACAACAAATTCGTTGACGTTAATCCCTAGACAATAGTACCGTTTTATCCGGGCCCAGACGGCCCCAACGGTATCCTTTAACCGAAGTTAAATATCAATGTTTGTTTAAAGGACTTTTTTGAAATGATTGATGTTTATTCAAGCGGTAAATCCGTGCTAAGCCTACGAAGTATTAAAAATTAATATGTCGATATTGAACAGTAATAGTTATGACATTTATAGGGAACGCATTTGAGCGTTATGAATGAGTAATAAAAGTACTATAGAAAGTAATCGTGATAGTAATATTGATTTTAAAGGATGTAATAAAAGTGATAAATTATAAAAAAAAGTAATTTATAAAAAGTTTGTATTGTAAATCTCCTGTCAACATTTTTGAAAACTGAATCCAAAGCAGTACCTATGCTAAAACTAGTCGTTGGAATATACCGAAATATGTACTAATTCCAAAGTCGTCGATGCCTTTAAAGTATCATCTTATAAAAACGTAATTGCCCACTCGTTTATAAATCGTCAAGAAAGTTCGAGAATGTGATGAAAAAGTTCGGTAATCTCGCTTAAGGTGTCAGAACCGTTCGTTAGCCGTCATTCTTTCCTTCCACTCTAAATTATATAAATTACCAAAGTATTTAGTTTTTATTCAAACGTCGTTCTGGCAACACTGGAAAAATTCTTTGTGCTGTATTTTGAAACAAAAGACACTGAGAACAATAGAACATCTATTTTTTTTTGCTGGCGGTAACAATGTCGATTAATTGAAACACGGTTTTTAATTTGGCAGACATATTTATTTATACACGTTAAAGATCAGCGTCGTCATTTTATAGCAATTCATTTATTTACAAAATCGAGTGAAGGTACTAATTAATCACAAAAAATAAATAAATTTAATTAAGCTTCTAACTTACGTTCTACTCGGATTTTGGTTGTCACAGAACCAAAATGTGTTTCGAATATAATATAATTTTGGTCTCTTTTACACTTTTGCACTACGAAACGAAACTTAAGTTATTAAGTACAACTGTTTAAAGTCTAACATCAACTTTAAACAAATAATTATGACACTACACTGTGATATAGTAACGTATTATTACTTGTATGGCTAAGAGATTCTGAAGGACACGTTTTCAGGGAATAAGCAAATTGCGCATCACTTTGAAATCATATTCAGTGGAACAAAACCTTAAATTGATATATCCACCCGTAACTTCTACAAATATCTGTCATAGGCCAAGAAAAATATAATTTCTCTGTTATGTTTTTACAATAAATGTTTCAATTATTTACAAATACATACAATATGTTTATTGCTGAAGAAGACGTCGTAAAGTTCACTAGAATGAGTAAGAACCCCATCAAAACTATTATCGTAAAATATATCTAATAACTATGTTTTCAATAAACGATAATAACGACTAGTTGTAAAAATAGGTCTAGATATTCATACCGATTATTCTAATAATCTTGATTGTATGACAGTCGACTACAAAATACGAAATACTTCAGCTTTTTGATTAACGTTCCATAAAAAATAAAAGGTACTATGATCTATGGAACCTAAAACATAACACAAATCGTAATTTCGTAATTTTGTAGTTCAACCCGGAATTTTTCTTAGAAATACAAAGGAATTGAAATTGAACATCGAAATCCGGTACACGTATTACAGTTATTTATTTACAAGCCGTATAAATCAAGTTATATTTTAGAAAATTATCATTTACCTACTATTTTTTTCTTAACATATGTACATAACTATTTTTTCTGGTGTTAACCTTACTGTGTTTCATAAATACATTTATAAGTAGTAACCTTTTAATTTACAATCGCCTAAATCTACGTACAAACAAAATTACACGGGTAATTTTTATTACAGCAGCATTTACATTATAGTGTTTCAAGGTCCATTACAATTTACAACGTAACAAGTTACACGACATTCCACAATAAATGCAATAACTTTCACTTAATCTCTCATGATGAGTTTTAAAGTATCACAAACAGCACTTCTTTACACTTGAACTTCATGTCTATACGGGTTCGTCAAAATGCTTAGGAACTGAAGACGCGGTCTTCCACCGACAGCATATCGAAGCTGTGACGTCACACGACCACGTCCCGCGGCACCGTGTCATTGGTCGGTGTCTCTGGAACGAGCACCGGCTGGAAACAGTGTGAAGCTGGAGCAAAATCTTCAACAAGCTTTCGCTTTAACACAGAAGACGAACCAATGTACACGTTAGTACCTGGGAACGTTCCTCGTCGTCTCCGCCTCCATAAAATGGCAGCTAGTACGGCCAAACCAAAGGCAATCATAGCTGACAAGCAACCAAGTACCAATTCAGAGTCAGGAGAACGCTCTGGCACTCTTTCTCCTCTCATGGAACTCACTAGAACTGACATCAAGCGATCACCTTCACTCACTTGAACATCCTGAACGCTTTCTGTTGAAACGCGTTGAGCTCTACTGGTATCAATAGTCATAGTTTCTGACCTCTCGTTATCGACACCCGGCGTGCGAGATACTAGTTCTACTTGAATATGATAGATTGTATCAGGCCACAATGATAAAGTGACCCTAGTGGAGTCCGTAAACAAGTTGCCTTTTAAGCCTCCACCGTCCACTTCCCAAGTTACTAAATAGACTCCTCTTGCTATTCTAGGTTCCCATGCAATTTCACCTATAACTAAGACCTTTTGATGAATGAGGGAGATTTCTTTCAAAGTCCATTTGTGTTCGTCATGATTAGAAGTGTTAGTGTCATGAGCCACCCAAGTCTCGTCAGGGCTGTAGATAGTGACGAGTCCTAATGGGTCTACGACAAGTACACGAAGCAGCGCTCCTTCATTATTTGATGGTACTCGCGTAGCTAGCGCTTGAGTTTGTATGATCTGTCGCCAGGGGCCTTCCGCGGCGCGACGCATGACGACGTAGACGAAGGGTGCGGGGCGGGAGGCGGCGCGGGGCGCGGGTGGTGGCCAGCGGGCGAGCGCGCCACTCACACGCATCACCCCCTCGCCCTTCGTGTGAATGACAGGCTGCGTCTGCGAAGCTCGCGCCGCTTCTGCGTGGAATTCACATGCGATCTTGCAGCCAGGGAACTGTAAAAAAAAGTAGAGTTAGATCTCACTTCTACATAACATTTGAGAAAATATTAAATGAAAGTGTCAACTTACACAAATATCGTTCTCGTCGCAGATGGCGCCCCAAACCTGGTAGTTGGACTGCAGCAGTTCACAGTTTTCCCAACACTGCAACAACAAACGCATGATGTACAAACCATCACATCACATATTCGTCACAATTAAACTAGTCTTTTGAACTTTTTGATTTATTATCCTGTCGGTCATTACGACAAATGAGTACTGTGTACTGACACAGACAAATTTAAAACTTAATGCTCATACGTAGGCAATGTGTTCAAACGAAATGTTTTTTGTCAAATTAGTATACGTTATCGGGTGGTCGTCGACTTGATTGTAGATACAGTCGTTTGTCATTACTTTTAGAATTGGGGCGAACTCGTTACTGACATATAAATATGGACACTGAGTAATGCAAATAAGCCGCAATAATAAACAGATAGGTACACCCAAACATGTTATTAAGCAATTATGGGAACGTTGAAATTACTTCTGGAGCTTAAAGCTGTATGTTTTATGATCGTAATCAAACTGCTATTTGCGAGCCACTAAACACCTATATATAATGGTGTTTTAAACTTGATAAACATCGTTCCAATACCGAATTTACACAAACGTTTCAGATTTCAAATGGAAGGTATCGTTTTAAATTATCCCAATTTGTTTGTTGTTTCGTAAGCAATACATTAATTTCGTTAATCTCCAGGACAACGGCACATCCAACCAAATTTGAGTACAACGTCGCTTCGAATGCAGCATTTGTCATTGGAAACGCTCATTAGTTGGAGTTGACGTTAACTTGACGCCGCTCTCGCCTCGGCAAGCTTTAATAATTATAAGCACGGGCGAACCACGATTATTAATTACTGGTATTGACAAAAGGTACCGTTGCACAGAATTCCCGTTCCAAGTGAGAATTTATTGGTTTTAGTTTTAAGCCCGCATATAACAAAAACTTCACTTTAGCACTTAGCTCCTTTAGAACCTTGAATAAAACGAAATACTAACCCATTATATTACGATGGAAATAAACACTAATTGAAAACGCAAGAATAGCATACTAAAATTGAAATGGTTTTCAAAAATGAATGTTGTAAACTTCACAGCTATGTCATAAACTGAACAGCGCTTGGGGCAAAGCTGGTTAATAAGGAAGCACAAGTAACGCCAGTATTCGTCGGTGGTATACTGTTCAGTTAAACTACGGTTCTTCAGTTAGAAAAACGAGCAGGTTTAAAATAATCTTAGGATCAACATCCATAAACGTAAAATAATACAACGGAAGAGTTAAAAAGGTAAAACCAATTAGGAAAGCTTTATGAGTTTCCTCAATACGAGGATTATTGTGTACAGAGTACAATTTCTAAAATTTATTAGTATTTGTGCGATTACTTGCAGTAAAACTAAGTAAATTGCTGCCTTCGAGCGCAATTGGCGGACTTTACTTTCCTTTGAATACTTATAGCTTTTTCCAAAGCAATATTTATAATTACAATCTATATAAATATTGAAGAATTTATTATTTGATATAGTGATAAAATATTTATTTTCATTTTAATTTATTTATTTATTAGATTTTTATACGATTTAGCGTAATTGTATTATACTTCTGTATGTTCGCACAAACACTACACGATTATTTTTACACTTAAAGTCAAGTAATATGTTGATAACCTTTTCTCTTTTCTTGATAATGTATAAAATTTAATTCCTATGTAGACGTGTGTAGAATTTTTAATTACTTCAAACTCTATTTAAAATCAGCACCCATTTTTAATTTTACAAGTCAAAAAGGGTAGGATTATCTGTGAACACTTACCATAAAACAGTCGGGGCCTTGCAAACATGATGACTCCCCGCTAGGACGCGGCGCCGCGAACTGTGAACAAACATCGAATATGTCACTCCAACAGTCTAGATTAAAATACACATAAATTAATATAATAAAGACAATTTTATTTTAATAATATAATTTTATTATTATTAGATGGTAAAGTTATTTTTAATTACACTTGTTTTTAATGTAAAGTAGAATCTTTAAATATATTCTAAATTAATAAAAATAAATAAATGAATGTGACCAACATCACACACAGTGCTCTGAACCCAAAGTAAGAAGCTATAGCACTTATATTATGTTATTGAATCAGAGACAACGACGTGACCAAAGCAGAAGTAGTTTTTTTTAATACTAAATAAAAAAAGTCTGCGCGAAAATACTGTGCTTCGACAATAACATAGTCCAATACCGTATTACTTATTTAATAAACGCTAGAAAACCTGACTACCTAATAAACTTTCCAAAGTAAGATCAGATGTCAAATATTGATATCCCTTATTAATGGGCAGCAAAAGTTTGACAGCTCATGCTTTGTGGATATCGTTAGTAGGTACAGTACGACTTGTCTAAAACGTTTTATGTACGGAAACTGGCTTCATAGATGATGCAGATAATGCTTGGGTAATAACATTACGTGGTCATAGTTCAAATTGTCCATAAATTCACTTTCAATCCATTCAACCTCTAAGCTAAAGCTTAATAGACCTATCATCCGCCAGACAGTCGACCTTAAAAAAACTAATAACGTTTAATTGGTATTTTGACATCGCACTTTAGTTTCGGCCAAACTCAATATAAAAGGGACATTTAATTATTCGACTGAGGACCAATACATTACTCGTTATCTGAACAGTGTTCCGAGAGGGTTTTATGTACGGGCCAAAAAAAAAGAAAATAAATGTTCGATTCGAGCAACCAGTTTAATGTATTTGATAAAAGTGACGGGCATCTGCTTACCGTCGGCCGGACGGTCGCTTTAATTGCCTGATATGCCAATGGGGCACTGTTGGAACACAGTGCAGTGGCCTAAATGTCAAATATTTTAATGTCGTGGTGAAGAGTTTATGTCGATTGTGACGATTTGTGTGCTTTTAATATTTTGTTTCACGATGGACTCTCAATGCGTCGTAAATTAAGTATAATGGCGTTTCTTGTGCCAGCTTTCCGTCGTAGTAAAACTGATGAACAAAATTTTATTTAGTAGGAGATTTTCAGATTTATTTATGAGTATTTGAAGAGTCAAAACATTCGGCTTTCTTTATTTACTACGCAGTAAACACATTTTTGTAAAATTTCAACACTCTGCGTAATGCGATTATTTATGTGAACGTTTCTGATGATGCGAGCTTTATCTTAATTACTGGCATTAAATAAATCCATTTCGAAGCCCGGATGTTATATTGACATTCAGATAACTTTACATAGAAAATTTAATTTGTAATTTCTCAGCTTTCTTTAATAGACACAGAAAGTATCCACGTATTCCAAATAACTCATAAAACAATTGCTTTAGAAAGCTGGTAGCGAACAAAGAGTAGCTAAGGAAAATAAAATTACTCTTTTAGGTCACTATCATTGCGGCTAATGATGCCAATCTGTGGCAGAGGCCATCAAACGACTCCGTCCATCCACCCGTTATTAGATGTAATCATCGTAATTTTTCACACAATTTATTTTTTTCTACCACGATACTACAGCTCAGGAGTGTTATTTCACGTCAACTAATGACGACAAAAAATACACTCGAGATTGAGTGCGCAATGCGCCCACAATAAAAACAACTAGCTATATTTACTACATTCTTATTCCAGTCGGCTTAAAAACAGACCTCATAAATCAAGCGAATTAAAAAGATACCGAGTTGAAGGCACCTCTGATCTACACTCTTAGTTTTACTTTATTTTTAAACTACAAGGTTTTATTAAACAAGAGATAATCAACTTTCGCCTTTCCAAATATGCAAACAACAAACTTCTAACCGTTTCAATTATTACAAGTATTGTATCGCACGAGTTCAGTTTTGAGAGTTTGAAATATGAAAGTTAAACAAAACAAGACGACGTGAATATACTTCGGCAACTGCAAAGGGAAGTGAGTGAATAACGAATGACGGTGATTGAAAACACAGCCCGTCGAGTGGCCTCGTATTTGTGTTAGATGCCGCCGCAGATTACCCTTTTGTTAATCAAACAACGTTTATTGAATATTATTTAATTAATCTTTCGTATTTGACTTTGGATAACGTCTAAAGAAAAACGGATCACTTAGAGATTGGACGCTAGATAAGTATGGAAAGTTTTTAAATATTGAACCGACTAATAATTTAAAGGAGAACAAAAAAAAGGCCGATAAACGTCGGAACTCGCGTCCTAATAGTCATTTGAAGTGGAACGTTAATTGCGATAGAAAATTAGGGTTTAAGGATCTATTACATTTTAAAAACAAGCCAGGATGTTGCATACTAACACTTAAGAGTTTACGAAATCCATTAAAGATAATCGTCAATAAGTCAGGCCTCAGGCTGCGGTCGAGCAGGAACTAATCGATCGATGGGCACACACGGTCGTTTATAATCAATCCATCAGCGTTTATGTAACGCGCAACTACCGATGATCTTCATTTATCATTTTGTTTTGTGGGTAGCGAGCGCGCGCTCTTGGGGGTCAAACCAGAGGTCCATACAAAATAAATGCCAGTGACTTACGAAATATGATATGTAAACAACTTTTTTTTTCCTTTAATCTAAAGACACATCTTCGAGATTAATCACTTGTGCAATCGGTAGTATAGAGTTGATTAACTTATGATTTATAACATTGGAATAGTAAAAAGATAAATAAATGATAGTAAAGAAAAAGAGAAAATAATATAATTCTTATAGAAACACAGGTACCATCAATTAAATTTAATGTATCAGAAATTGAAATCTTATCGACGAAAACAAACAATGATGAGAACAAAATTTCTAACTTGGAGATGAAAAACATTTACCACTTATCAGCTACTGGTGAAAAGCAAAAACAGTATAAATTATGATTTCTTATAAAGATAAAATACAATCTAAGCTAGCGCGTCAAATGGTAGAGAAAAAATCAAATTTGCTCCACAGAACAGATTGTAAGAATTGAGAAGCGGAACAAGAAATAAGGGTTGAAACCTAGAGCCTGATGCGGATTACGATTAAACTGATGGAGCAAAAGAATTTATTGAATACGCTCCGACGGAGTCAGCCTATATTTTGTTATTCAGATTCGAATATAATATAATTTGAGTGGATTTCGTATGCTGACACCACAGAACGTAACTCTCATGTGGTCTGCGGTTGACGCTAACATAATTTATTTGGAAATTGTATGATGAACTTTCTATTCAAATGTTATAGATCGAGTGAGTTGTTCGGTTTTACTTTATGTATGACTAGGGTCCCGTCCCGCCTTTGCTTGGTGGACATTTATTTTTAGAACATTTTGGGCCAAACGTATATATATAGCCTTTGTTACTCAGGGATAATGTAGCATTCTAAAGGTGAAAGAATTTTGAAATTGGTCCAGTATTTTGAGTGTATTTGTTACAAGCATACAAAAATACAAACCATTCCTCTTAATAATATTATTAGTGTTGAAGTGTAGATGTAGAATATCGATATGACAAAACTTAAGAAAAATACTGTACGGGATTTCCAACGTTAGAACATATAAGTAGGTACAATTCCTTCACCGGACGATCGTCAATACGTAATGCAATTTATTTCAGTTTAATTACGTTTCTCGATAAAAGTCGGTTGAAACTATAAAACCTTAATACAAATAGTGGGCGAGTCCACCAAGCAGCTGTGTACTGTGTACCCTTTCCGTACACTAGTTGGTATTTTATTTGATCTGCAGTAGGTAAACTCTATTACCGGTCCGTTTTTACAAGTAGAAATTCAATTTCAGTTCCGTTCGGTTTTAAGTTCTTTGTGGAAAGTAGGTTAGTCGAAGTAGAGGGATTAAAATAAATAAAACATTTTACGAAATAACGTTTTTACAAACATTCGTCATGATACTGGGTTTGTTAAATCAACAGATGCTGGAAATTGTTGCCATTGCTGAATTTGATGTATAAAAATTATACTCTTTTTATTCTGGATGACATTTTTTTGTAAAATAAGTATCACAGAGAGACATTTCAATGAGCAGAATACCAGAACATTCACAAATAAATAAGGAGCAAATGCATATCAAAACTTAGGTAAAGATGTGAACTTTATGTAGATGCATATTTATAAAGTATGAACATAAGTTTGAAACAATAACGACTACATGAACATACATATTTTATGTTTTACGCCGTCTAATTAGTTACACTCTTAGCTTATTTAACCTTTTATAAGAGCGACGTATCGCGGGCATGTAGTATCATAATATACGATTAATGAAAAATATGTCCCCAGCGGCAATAAAAGATGGCATCGACATCATTAGGTCCCAGCGAAGATATGAATTTTTCATGAAATATGGACTCGTACAGCTCTCTGCGCTTCGAGTAGAATGGACCGAGGTATCAACATTATTATTTTCATCAGTTCCATTCGTTGTACAACTTTTTGCGATCGTCTGACAGACCACAACAATTTTATCTTGCCTTTAGAACAAGACCATAAAATGTATTTCAAAGTCGTTGGTAAACGTGAGATGGAATACATTACTCACTTTTGGAACAAAGCGTTTACAAAACAACTTTCGCTGACTGAACTATACAAAATAGTTTGAAACAAAAACGTAAAATATACACAAAACAAAGTGTTGATCCATTTACTTATTATGAACACATCCTGGCAATTTACTTTATTGATGTTATATTATAGCATCATTAAGTTTTTATATCCTTTTGCCTCTCTGACGGACCGCCTATAATTATGATGATACGAGGCCTCAGTCCTTAAACTATTTTTAAATTACTCGAAGACGATCTAAAATTTGCCCCAGTATTATAAGGATCATGTATATTATGTGGTCGATATCTTGATTGGTGTACCACTACTAAATATAAGGCTTTTAAAACAATTGGTTTTTTAAATATGAAACAACAAAGCCATTAAGGATACCTTTAGCGTAATCACGTATGGTAATAAAATTGTATGTTAAGCACACGTCTGTCTGAACAAAATGTCAAGCATATCTGTATTTGCATCTACTCTGTAATTTCGCGATGATTGCAGAGAAGAGAACACTTTAACAGTTCATGCAGCGTGTATTTAAATAGGGACAAAGTCGTATCTGTGGTCCACGAGTCTTTGTAGAAAACAGGATTAAATCAAGCTGCCACTGTCAACCTAACAATGATATAAATGGTCACAAACACGTACCAAATTTGATCATGCAGCGAATAAATTAAATGGGAACACAATCAAGGATTAAATTACTGCTTCATTCTGCCTCCCACACGAGCGGGCGTTGCGACACATGTGCGACACATCGCTTGCAGCCGACCGATGCGTGTTATGTATGTAGCTGCTTTAACATATAATATCGTGGCACATTGTGCGGCTCCGCGACCGCATATAAATGCGCTGAGAGCAAATAAAACGGTGCTATAATTTCAAATCATACGGACAGAGAATGGGTGTGGACGGCGCTCTCATTGTGTGGAAATGATGTAACCGCTATTAAAAGTGTGGGCCGTATCCCTTGAATATTTCTTGCAACGAAGACGTCGTAGGGTCATATCGGTATTTTATATCTCACCGGAGACAATAGCATACATTTCCAACAAGAAAACTGGCTTCGTACGTTAAGTGGTCGTAGGCCCGCATTTCAATATTCGCTTCGATCTACCGGTATTGCTCTCTTGGACGATTATGTTATTAAATATTCCAAATCAGATAGTGATCAATGATTTATGTTTCGAATGAACGTCTAATGATCGGGAGGTATTATCTCGAAACGCTTTGTTATTTGATTTCTTATCATAAAAATACTGACTTTTATAGGCACCTTCGTTCTATGTGACAGTTGAAACAACGGCGATAAATTTTAAGACTTTATATAAAATAATATAGCCACTTTTATGGCATAGTAAAACGTTTTTAAATTAAGATCGTCTAAAAACAATATTTCCTTAGCAGTATAAAATCACAATCGGCTATAAAAGTGTTTCGATAGCCGTGACAGAAGAATGACCCTTCTTTAGAATTCAGTCCGTTAAGCTGTCGAATTCAAATATACACTAAATTCCATCTTAAGAGTATTCAGGATCAACGAACCTTGTCCCATACCAACAATTACAAACTAATACCAAATCTATTTTGTATCAAATCCCTCTAACAAATCACTCCCCTTAAATAAAGACATGTAAAGGATTAACCGAAACTATACAGCTCTGTTTAGTTTGAGAACCCTTTGGTTTAGATGTCCGGACTTCTAACTAATTTTGGAACATTTGGAAGATCATAAAACAATACGCGCACGCAATAAACAACGTGTGGGTGTTATAAAAATAGCTTATTACTGAGTTAAACCAGGAGTAGACAAAAAATGTGTTGACAACATCGCTTATGACAGCTTATGAATTCGGATTAATGCAATCTTTGTTAAACCAAATTAGATTTTTCTTCGAAATTCATTGAATTCGAAGGACACTTTTGTTGAGGATAATATGATTCAATGCTGTCCTTTTCCAACTACTGGGAATATCATATGTAGCTAACCTTTTTGGTTTGAGGCTGTCGGTTTTTGTATGTCTCAGAAATTCTGTGAGCCATGGGACAATTATTGTGCGCATGGTTGCTAACGAACCATGATTCAATCGGAATAATCTTTAGTTAATGTATATTATGTGTGAATCGTTTGACCGCTGCGTGGGCTTTCGTCGTTTGATAGACAAGGAGTTATTAATAGATAAATATGAAATATTCCACTCTTCCTTAACGATTATAGAGTCGGAAACAAACTTAATAGATCAAAACATCTACTCTTATTTGTAGTTTAATAGACATAATGCATTCTTAGAACTCATTTTAGATAAAGCGGAGTATAATCAAGATTGAAGTTCGAAGGAAATCGTGTAGAATGCAGTCTCGATGCAAGGACCGTTACGAAGCGATATCGGTACCGAATCCGATTGCCGCAATGCGAAAATTATCCGCAACCGTAGAGTACAGTGGAGGCGTAAAGAGGTCTCAGAAATGGTTATGTTTTGCTATGTATCTGATTTAAGTTGTGACGTGTCGTTTATACTGCTTACATTGAGTTAGATGCGATCAGTTTATTCCTATTTTATGGTTATTCTACGTCAAATATAACTGAAATAATGCCAGGAAACTCCAGTATTTTAGCGCTTACGACGTTATTTTATTTACATTTCCCGCATTACCGCCAACAAAATGTTAAACAGGAGTTCGCAGCATTTTATTCATGAAACATGTTGTTTCTTTTGTGCATATTTAATGAGGTAGCAATTAAAGAAATGTGAGAGGCTAATTAAATCGACGCCATTCCGTACAAAAAGAAATGCGCATTTTAATTCCAATTATGAACAACATTTACACTTCATGTTTATTTTATTCTAAAGATTTCCACAAAAAAATATTTAAATGTTATTTTAGTCATATTTTATATAATGTACTTATATTTTATTTTTACCTAAATTACAAATCATATATTGCTCACGAGCGTACTTATCGATCAGAAACGTGAACCATAGAGATATCATTAGTCCGAATGTACAGTTGCACGAAACACTTAGGCCGATCTCACAATCTAAAGGGCACTTCCTTTGATCTGTACCACCGATGAGAACGGTAACCCATATCAAATCGAATATGATCTCTAATGAGATTAGTGCTACACTTTTTTTAACCAAACGGGGACGAGTTTTTTACGAGTGCGTTTACGAGCGGCGGCTGGTCTTAAAATTATCAAAGACCATATTTCAAAAGCATAAAATATGAAGAGCAATTAAAGGGTTCATAACGGGGCGAGTAAATGACCGCATAGTATTACAAATATTTATGTAGGCGGGCGAGTAAACAGTAGCCTTAAAAGCAAAGACATGCGTTTAATCCAAGACAAACAAGCTGAAAGAATTACACGAAAGGGACACAAACGCCATAAAGTCCTCTCTTTCCCGTAGGGCAAACAGAAGAGTGCGTGAAGTGAGGTAATCCCTCCTAGGTGTAGCCGAAGCTATGTAGACCTATTAAGGCCGAGTACCTCCATTCAAAATGTAAATGGCTTACTTAGAAATTCTCTAGAGGATTAAGCTGCAATCTGCATGTGTATGGTAATTTTATACATTGTCATTGGGTTACAATAAAAACGTTTATTTATAATGAAATGTTTTAACACTACGTGTTCTGGCAAGTTGCTAACACAAATTAGCTTCGAAGCTTACATACAAATACTTTACTTATCGAAGTATTTACTATTTACATTACTCGGAAATAAAGAAGTAGGTACTTAACTAAACTAACTAATGTAATATTTACATAACAAAATTAAAGTTCGAAATTAAAATTTTGGAATCTTTGAAAAAATCCTGGTTTTTATATGGTAGTGACGTCACTAACCCTTAACAAACTAACATCCCGTGCGTCGCAAAAGTGGGCGTGCATCAGACACTTAGGTACTCTAGTTTTGCCGCTAATTGTGACTCCACCTGTTTTAAGCCTCAGCGACTAGGAACTATCTTGTGTTAGCAAGTGGGTAGGGGAGTTGGTATGCTCGTGTGTACATGTCCTTATGCATCATTTATACAATGTATTCTTGCATTGGCTGCTGTGCGTGTGAATGTGGAGTTCCATTGAGCTTTGGAATGATTTGCAAAATGGTATCCGATCCATTCGTATTCGGAATGCCAATTACAAAGTTAGGAGTTACGTGGATGATTATGTTGAATGACATGAAAGATCGCTAAAGGACGCATAATTTTAGAGCCTAATTAAGCTTTTTTACCGATAGTCTGTTCTGATATTACAGTTACAGAAAAAATACGAATAAAATAAGCAGTAATGGCTTTAAGTAGGCAGATTGCCTTTTAAAAATAGTGTCAAATAATTTAGTTTTACTATGGACTTTGAACTTAAGCCAAACCTTACCGGTTGCATACTAAACAACAAGTATTTATTATAGGTGAACGCCCGAGTTACAATACATACATAAATTTTCCACATTTACCCAGTTACTTGTTATAGGCAGATCTAACAAGACGAGAAAGCGTACCGTATACTCGGTAACTAGCTAACTTGCAGGCGCTTAATTTATAGCCAATTAAGTTAGTGTTAAGCTAAATAAACTGACATGAAGATAGCACAAGTAACCGTAATACAAAATACTCGCCCCCAGTCGCTTAACACAACCGACAAGTTTGTGTAGGCCCGCGATTAATTCTAAAAGCCTGTCGACAAACAAACATTTAAAATAACCCGGTTTATCTTACAACGAGCTTTGATATTGCGGCACTGATGACAAGAACACGACTATTTGATTTATAATATTAACCACTGAGCTAGAAAGTGCCCCTTGGTATTACAGCTATAGGTCTTGTCTTTCATTATTGCTTATTGAATCGGCTTCCAAATGAGGATTAATAACGATTTATGGACGCAGAAACAGAATGAAACTTTCCTTTGCTAAGTCGATTAAATATAGTTCATTTACCATTCATCTGTCACGGCCCGCATTTGTTCTTCAATCTATTGAATATTGCGATTTATTTTGCTGCGATTGCAAATACCAGGTGAGTACAGAGAGCGCCAAAGTTTTCCAGCTCCCCAAAATCATTTTCCGTTCGAAGTTTAAAATGACAAAGTTCTCAAAATGGCGAGTAAAAAGTGAACTAAAGAAGCCAGATGCTGCAGACAGTTGGAAACAACTGGCCGGAGTTGCTTTATAAAAAGTTAGCTTTTAAAACCCTCGCTATAAATCAATAGAAAGGAGTTCAGAGGAAGTGGAAGCGTAAGGCGGATATTTACGGTGATGGTATACTCGCTCTACTTGCAACGCGATAAATCTTAGCCCAGCACGCTTTGTAGCTTGACTTTATGGAAGTGCTAATCATTATTGTAATAGAACACGTTGGCCTACAAACTCGTTGCCGAAGATAGGACGAGTAGGTCAACAATTTCCGATGCCTGAGAATGTTGTTTTATCCACTTTAATTTTAATTTAAATACAAGTGAGAACTAAGCCTACTGTATTTCTGTTTGTGTTTTCTTTACAAAATATGTTTAAATTAAAACAGTTACCTTTTCTTCTGTTATCGTGAGTTATGTAACGGTGTTACAAGAAAAGCGAATAATAGCAACAGACTTTCGTTGCTATCGTAACATTTATTCACAATATCATAATATTATTCTTTAGGCGAAGAAAGAACTGCCGAGACCTGTCCATTGTGTGCTCAGAATTACGTAAAGATACGAAAGAAAGGGTAAGAATTTTTTTTATAAGATAAAATCGTCACGCTTCGATTGGTATCCAATTTACTTAGGAGAGGCCGGTTCGATGCTACCTGACGCTTTGTCGCGTGGTCACGCCAACCGAAACTCGGAACCGTTTGTAAACGTAATAGCTTCTTATTTATGTTGGTACTTTCAAATTAAAATATTCGAGAGACGATATCGTGCCCAACAAAAAACTACTGAGAGATGACTTTGATGAGAATAAATTGGATTGCGCTAGCTGGTCGGTTGAACTTGATAGAAATGCAGGTGAGGCATGTAAGCGTGCAAGTTAAATGTCAAATGAATTGCGTCATAGTGTTGGCTCGGCTATATAAAAGTTAAAGGGGCAAAGGTATAAGCTCACAAAGACTAGACATTAAGTATAAGATTTATATATATTATATACATGAAGTTTTTCATAGCTTATAGAACATTTTTGTGAATGAATACTTTTTATGTACACTGCTTCGGTTCCAAATCAACGAAATTAGTCAGAACGATAAATATTATGTACAGAAATTTTATCAACATTTAATTTAGGAAACTTTAAATGTTGTAATATTTAATTTAGGAAACGAAATAAAAGCCAATACCCCATAATAATTTTGATTAAAGCTTTCCAAATATACCATTTATTTTTAGAAAAGCTTCAAACGATACCGCAAGAATTATTCGGTAAATATTGTGAATATTTGTAGCAAATTGAGGTTCTTTATCTTTTGTTTCTAAAACGAATATAAACAACTTGAGGTTTGAATAACATCGAAATAATAACTGCGCATATAATTAGCGGAACAATACAATTTATTTTCGAAGAATTTTCATAAATATCAAAACAAAGGAGAATTTCCTTGAGAACGTTAAGGGAAACAAAAGGAAAAAAAAAGATTATCTACTTACCGCGTCTGACCAGCCACTTAGAGCATAAACGGTACTTAAATCAGCAAAAACAAAAGCCGACTAAGTAAATGATGTTGCCCAGTGCCAGCACTTTGTACTTATGTAGCCAATGCTTATCTATGGCTAGGCTAACTTTATCTGACTAATGCGAAATGGATTTTGGTGTAGGAGGATACTTTTGTATACGTACCCAATTTTCTGTTTCTAAGCTTGTGCATTAAGACATTTCAACTGTACAGACATAATATGACCTTTTAACATTAGCTATCGAAGTCGCTTATCATTGCTTAAATAAGGCGACATGCAATGAGGATCTAATAAAGTTTTATAGGCTGACATTTATAATCGTACGGACACAACTATGTGACCTCTTATACCGATAATAAAACACCGTACTTGCCTATAACATTAAAAAAAATGGGTGTTCAACAGATGATATATGCACTGCAAAGAGAAAAGTATACTATAAGAACTTTTCCTTTTGTATTCACGCTGCGCAAATAAGACGCTCTAAGCACATGTCACACGAGAACTCACAAACAAATATCTAAACGTAATCTACGACATCACTTGCATGTTAATATATTCTATTCTATTACTCGTCATACATTTTAAAGTTTAATCAGCGTTCAAAGATGTAAGCTATACGTTGACACATCGCTATGCATGGCCCGTCTTATGTAAACTGTGGAGAGTGGACGTTTGGGAACGACGTCACACCTCAGGCTAACCTGCTCATTACATGTCTCAACACACCTAACGGAATCCTGCTTTATTTGCAATGGAAATAAACTAATGAAATTGGCTCATTGTGTGAATGAACACAGTCATGTTACGTGTTAAGACTTCTAATAATTGTTGTTGTTTCAATAAACACATTTGAGCTTATTATTCTACATGAATTTTGATATGCTATTTTTTTTTTTTTAATATGGTTACTAGCAATGTGGGTGGAATTCACATTACTAGCAATCTTGTTAACCCCTCCAACTTAGCTAAATATGCTTGTATCTGGAGTGGGTTCACGTCAATAGTGTAATGAGTGGGGATCGAAACTGCGACCTGTCGATCACAAGACGGACACCCTGACCATTAGGCTATTGCCGCTTTTATTTTATTGTTCTGAATATTTACTACTTATGTACACAAACAAAACCCACACAATAAAGTAAGTGACACTAAAAACAATTTTAATTAAATAAAACTGTTTAAGCCTAACATCAGTTACAGATTTTGTTACAAACTTAATTTATTACTAATACAAACTATCTCATGACAATATCGTCGCCACTCGAAGTCGGTAATAAAATTTTAATTACTGGGCATATGTTGGAAAAATTAAAAAGTTTAACTCTACCCAACAAGAACGTCTCTGTTCTAACCACATAACTGTCCCATTACGAGTCACCGTTAAATGTCGTACATAAAAATAAATGAAGCTTCTAATACAAACATGAAAAGGCTCTATTGTTCAACTTGTAACCTAATGTTTAAGAGTATTTTAAACGTACGTCAACCGTTCATTGAATCTGTGAATACGAAAAATGAACCTTAATGCCTTCACTTAAAGGTTATCAAGCTTAAAGTGTTACTTGTTATGCGGTTGACTGTAAAACTTCAAAGTTTCCGTTACACGTCAAGTTTTTTGTCTGACAATTTCCTGTATCTAATAACGCGGTAATTGCTCTTCAGTGTTAAACATAACAGATACGTCGCTTAAAATGAAACAGGCATGTAGGAATGTAGCTTCATAATTTTAAAGTTCTATTCATCTAAACGAGATAAAAAAAATAGATTATAAATGTTATCGACGATAACAATTCAAACAATCTTTTATATTTTAAGATGTTTATTACATTAGTGTCTGGTTTACATTCATTAAAATCCACAGGAAATTACAAGTTTACCGATTGTTCCCGTTTCCAAATCAAATATGGCTTCAACCTCGCCATCAACATAATCAACAATAATATAAATCATCCATCAAAAATCATCCATTAGAATAGGTAATATTAACTAAAATAATCTTATTTCCAATCTACCTAAATGTTATATAAAACATTATCAATCAAAATAATGAAAATCCTTCCAAAAACCGTCAATCGTCCTTCTTTTTCTCTACCCATCTGCCATTTTTACTTTTAATAAAAAAACAATACGTCTATAAATGGCCTGAGTTCAAATGTACACAGTAAAGAGTACGAAATAATTATATTCTTATTAAAATAAGCTAACATAAAGTAGACGTTGAATCTATATCTATACTAATATTATAAAGCTGAAGAGTTTGTTTGTTTGTTTGTTTGTTTGTTTGTTTGTTTGTTTGTTTGAACGCGCTAATCTCAGGAACTACTGGTCCGATTTAAAAAATTCTTTCAGTGTTGGATAGCTCATTTATTGAGGAAGGCTATAGGCTATATAACATCACGCTGCAACCAATAGGAGCGGAGCATAAATGAAAAATGTTGCAAAAATGAAAAACCGTTGAAACTAAAACACGCGGACAAAGTCGCGGGGGACAGCTAGTATTATATAAAAAAGTCGGGTTACTTACACCATTAATAACTCAAGAACGAAAGAACAGATTTTCATGATCTTTGATAGCAGATTAACTATAAACAACACTGGAAAACGTCGGGACATACTACGCGGGTGAAACCGCGGGGCACCGCTAGTATGGTTAATAAAGGTAACGTTAAATAACTACTGCTATACAAAGATAACATATATATTTGTCAGTCAGAATACCTACATGCGTTTTTTTCATAATTTTGAAACTGGCTATAAATCATTTTATTATTATCAAAGTAAATTCAACTTATCCAAGAAGTAGTTACTATTAAAATGTTGGGTGGTAAATTGGCATTCTGCCATTGCCCAGTTAAATTTTAAAACATTTTTAAATCCTTCATAATTATATTAAAAGCTGCACTTTAGCTGGCTTTCATTGTAATTGCTTACATTGTATAAGTACCTACTATCATAATATACAGTGTGTTGTTTTTTTCGAAAGTAACATTTAAATGTATAACTTACTGTTTTATGACATGCTAAGTGAAAGGTATATTATTATTTTCTTTTTATTGATAAGGCAAAAGTTTGTTGCCTTATTTATAACTGTAACTTGAAACATTTCAACCATAATTATAAGGCTAACGCAAGGTAGCGAAACACGAATTACATATAATTTTGTAAGTGAACGCAAATCAAAGACAAGCATTTAAGGCAAAGATAAAAAACCGATTCGTTTAATCTGCTTACTTAAGGCTAAGATAAGGTTAAGTGGACATCAGTGCCCACAATTTATTATCCTTATTTCAACATAATCTTAACTCTTGCAATTTTGTCTCGCATTCTATATTTGCGGTTAATAAACGATCAATATTAGCTTCGAATAAACGTCAAACGGCCATAAAGTAGATTCTCATAAATTACAGACTAATAAATCTGTGTAGCGCCACGGTGCCGTATCGAGTCAGGATATTCAGTGCGATATGGAAGTAAAGCCAGCTTTCTTAGATAAGTCGCGCTCAGTGCAATGCCGGCTCAGCTTGACAAATGGCACTGTGACGTCACCAGTACGTCGCTACGGGAGACGACGATATTAGACGCTTTAACATGCATTTTGGATTGGAATTAGAGCATTCTAGACTTCCATTAAACGAGCAAAATTTTACACAAAACTTTAATTTGCCTAACTTGTAGTTAAACAAGAACACAAGACGTAAAACCTCTGAATAATAATACTAAATCGATGCTCAGAACAAAAACTGGAGTTCACTTTATTCGGCTACTGAATTTAATGATCAGAATCTTAACCATGTTCATACACCGTATAAAACAGTTTCAATTCAAAATGAAGCCATTACGCACATTTAGCAACCTTCTATACAGATCGTAAAGTAACATGTATCGTGCTTAGAATTTTAATAGAGCATTTTAATATAGTTCACAAACGGCAATAAAAATCACATAAACAGTTAACGATTGACCCACTAGGAGGTCCCGAGTCTGCAGGGAGTGCGCGAGCGATCCCACGTTCCGGTAAAGGCAGGCAAGGGACCGGGGTGTTTTTAGTCGGTGAAAGTCCGACATATCCCCACGCCGTGCCCTCGGCGTGGGTTGAAGACATTAGCTTTTCACCCCGTAAAAAAAAAAAAAAAAAAAAAAAAAAAAAAAAAAAAAAAAAAAAAAAAAAAAAAAAAAAAAAAAAAAAAAAAAAAAGGAGGTCCCGAGTCGCCCGCCGATAGTAAAAAATAACCAGTGAAACTTGACCCTTCCGAAATGTATTGTACGGTACTTTGTCGTTTGCGAGTGAAGGTTCTTCATTAAATGGTTGGAGTAAGGCACTCGGGGTATCTGAGTATCAGATATAGATGGGAATGAAGATAAAGTCTATCACGGCGTATGAAATATCGGAGAATTAATTATTAACAGACGTAATGCGATTAGCTATCGTGCATTCTCGCAGTAGCCATTGTAATCCGACTACTGAGATGGAATTATAAGAAAATATTGTACGGGAAAATAATTTGACATTATGCGCTGCAAGATAATATTTTAGCAGAATGTTTTGATAAAGTGATTGTATGCTGTATGGTTCCATTGATGTTGACCGAATTTGTTTTTTTTTTATTTATCTTATTAGTTTATTTTCTTTGAATTAGTTTAGTTGGGCGTTTTCACTGTGTAAACTTTAAATAAAGAGATTTATTTAGGAATAAGCCATGCATTTGTTCTATTATGTTGTTTCTATATATCTAATATGATTTTGTGTATGTACATATATATATATGTTTAATGAGTTTAAAAGTACTTTAACTAAGTAATATTATTAATATTTGCATCAATTAAACTGCAATTATATACATATATTTATTGTGTGTGAGTGACGTACCTAATCGTAGATACTGTATGAATGTATGTCATTTTAAGTAATACATGACAAAAGGTACCATCCGTCCGGATATACGGTTGACTTAGCAACAAACGTCCAACTGTATACACACCAACAATAGTCCGAAATACATAAAAAAAGGTATCAATATAACCGCTATCCATTCACAATTTTACCATCAATTACGTTATTTATCGGGATATTTGTGCGTAGTGTGAAAGCCAATTAGAAGGGAAGTGCATCGGTCGCCAGTTCGCGAACAATAGCTTCGGTCACTGGACACGTTCCATTACATGCTCACAATGGACAAATTATAAACAGTCCACTTGCCTCAATACAGGACACATCACTTCCTGTACCTATTGTGAGTTTTCAATACAATAACTTTTATTGAAATGACGCTAGAACGTGTCTTTTGCTAACTTTGAATGGCCGCGATTTATTTTGTGGGTCCGATTGTGTAGCGACCTATACGAACGATTTCCGCTCTATAAAAGGTTCGGATGTACATCGCAAGAAATGCCTTGACTACAAAGAAATTCTAGTGACACAAGTCAGTTATGAATAATTGTCTATTGATCGGTGCGGTTACTTACAATAAATTACTTTTAATAGTTGTCAGGAAGTCTTTGAAATTACCTGTAACAATAATTAATAAATTTATTACAATAATTATTTAAATAAAAAAGAGAGCGTCATGTATATACTCGTTAGTACATATAATAAACCATAAAGCTAATTTAAAACATGCAATTCAAGAAACAACTTTATCATAACATGAACCTACATTTTACTGACTCCATATAACCTATCATTATACTTCAACACAGTCTCAAAACCAGTCTCAAGTTGCCTGTAGATATATTCGGGTTTTTATGTGTATCCGACGATATTAAACTTCTCAAAACATGCTTCCGTTTGCTAGAGAGAATGGTTCGAGGTAAAAGGTGCGCTTCAAAGGATAAAATGGTCCAAGATTGCTTTTCAAACCCTTTGGTACACACAAAGGTTTTCTGATAAAAGTCGTAATTTAAGACAAGTATCACTTGTTACAAACGAAAATGCACACTTTGAGAGACATTGAGTCTTTAAAATACATATTGTGTGCATATAGCTTTAAAATCTCTATCATAGATAGAATGAACAAGGTCTTAGTTATCTAAACACGGATTTTGTTATTTAACATTCATCACCATGCGTTTTTGTAGTCCTTATGTTTAGTGCATCTACCTTCATTGTCTCTGCATCATCCAAAGGTTGACTGGTAGAAAATGCCATAAAGCATTAAGAGCCGCCTGTGCACAACTTATATAAAATATATATATAAATAAATAAAAAATAAATTAATATAATATGTGAACTGAAAATCATGACTGTATGTCGTGACGTTTTAAAACTAGTGCTGTCATACATACTGCAATGCATTAAATAGATTGAGCTACACACAGATCTGATTGATAAAACATTTAGATCATAACTGTTCTTATTGATTGATTAAATCCGGTGTATCGAAAATCAAATAAATAAGTAGTCGACACAAACATGATCTTGATACTAGAATTGGAACAATGATTTATTCTAGTACTGTTTTAAAACTACAAGATACTTTAATGTATGCCGATTTGTTTCAATTAGGTGCGATTGATTTATTCGTGCGATTAAAATTGAATTTTTATCTGGCGTTGCTGCTGTATTATTTGTCTTGCCTTAGGCATGAGCATAGAAACTAAATACACATGTTCTGACATTATTTTTTACATAGTTTGTGCTGTAACTCAATTATCTCTTTGCAAGGAAATAACAATCTTATTTTTTATTAAAATCTTTTTTGTGCCGACAGCTGCATAAATTAATTTGTTTTTGGATATAACATTATGTTTAATATGGCAGTAACATAACAAAATAGTAGTATAGTATTTTGTAAGAGTAATATTAGATATCACAAGAATAGGTACCTAACCGACACATCTATATTAATTATAAAAAATAGGATGTATGTGTGTATGTATGTTCACCTAAAACTCGAGAACCATTAGCCCAAATGATATGAAACTTAGCACACATATAAAGAGCGACATGACTACTCCGATGAACATAATTATGTTAGTGCCGGATAAGTGACGCTGATGGCAGTGATTTTTATATTTTGAACCATAGTTCGAATTGCAGAATTTATTAGGTGAAGCGAAGCGCACCGGGCATCAGCTAGTACATCATATATCTATATGGAAGGATACTGGTACATAGACCTATTTATGTAAGTTCATACATGCATAAACTTAAGCTCACTTCCATAGGTTTATCGGAGCCACATGTAGAGGAGCACATCTTGTTTAAATACTGAACTAGCGGTAGGCGGTTACAAGCACATCCTTTATGATAGTGAACTAAGGCATTTCCTTCAAAATTACTGAGGATGCTTCTAACTATATTGTAAAAGGAGTATAAAATATCACCTATAAATTTAAGTAAACAAAAAATGTAAGTATTTTTTGCACCCTTACAAAACAAAAGAAGAATTATATTTATAGAAACCGTACGATTTTATTTTTATCACGTGTTATAATAATGCTATCACAAAAAAACACCACCAGATGTATAATAACCAAGAAAGTAGACTACAAAAAAAAACAAATGGTTGTATCGAACCAGTTAGCGAACGTAATATTATGATCACACTTATTATACTGCTGACATCGCATGTGGGACACATAATAAGTAGGTATATACGCTCCATTGCTACTTAGGAAGCAGTTACATATAAAGTTGGTCTAAGACATAGCTTAATGTACACGGTACAGCTATTAGTACTCATTTACAGCGTGAACTAAGCCACTGCAGGTCAATGCACTGATTCTACCGTTATCGTAGAACCCCATTCTAACACTGGTTTATGGGATTAGGATTATTGAATAGTTATATGATTTAATTTCAGGTAGGATATTACGATTTCCGTGCAGATGAAATAAAATACACACATTTTGTACCTACCTAGAAAGTTAAGTCCCTTATCAATAATTAAAAGATTAGTGGAATAGAAAGAACATAATGAATAAATAATTCTTACTCGAAATAATTTAGTTTTTCTAATTATAGAAATAGAATTACTCCAAATCAATTTGTAAAGGTTAAAAAGCTTAGATTATAAATAAGTTAACTATAAAGTAAGCCTAACAGAATATGAACTGTGAACACTAGTTTGAACAAGAGTCGACGTAAAATTAGTGTCAAATCAGTGCGGGCCTTTATTAACATTATCTCAAGCCCTAATACTACCCTAATTATATCGGAACCATCGACATTTTCGCATAAACATCTGTCGTCACACGGAAAATCACTTAAATCGGTAAATGAGCATAGTATTTACAGCAACAAGTTTTTTTTTTTGATAGGTATACCAACAGCATTACATATTTCAATAGGCTAAATGTATTTACTATAATATTTCTAAATTGTATGCCTGTTATAGGTACACACAGCATTCACAATATCGGAGTACTGATATAAAATGTAACAAAAAAAAAATAACTACTAACTAAAGTTTGCTTACGATCGGCACAAAGGCTAACTGGCGATGCGCACATTCTATGCTTGATTTTGTGTACTCTAAGGTTAAGACGCTTTCGTATCGGTATTCTTTTTTAAACGCATTGAGAATACACGGAAGGCCGAATCACTTCTAATTATTATTATCTGAATAAAGAAACATCGCTTTGTTATAATGATTGATGATTCTAATAATACATATCTAATGGTTCCGATACACTCACTGAACAAATATTTAGTTGCTAGAAAATTTGACAGGTTGATGTATAGACCTGGCTTATTATTCTAGTCGTCTTTTGTTCTTATTGCTTTTTTACTCAAAAAACCATTTTTTTTTTATAACGGATTGCGTAACATTAAGAAACAGTTGCAACATTTATGTCCTGAATAATTTAAGACAGTTATTGGTATGTTTAATATGATTCCTAAAAAGTCAAACATTATTATAGAATCATAATTCAAGGGTTTTCTGGTTACACTGAAAACGCATAATAATAAAGATTGTTTTACATCTTCAAGTGATTTACTTAAGCTGCTTTATTATCTTCAACCTAACCGCACAGATGCTTGTAAGGAGATTAATGAATAAATAATATATTTCGGACACACAGAAAGATCTGGTTTTTTGTTCGAAAAAATTAACAATGGTCCAGTGATCAGGCTGGTTGCCAGACCTATTCGACGTGGTCATTTATCATTACCTGTGCCTTCAAATTTGGAATTCTTTATGCCCATTGATTAAAGAAACTGCTCGTGCGCACACAAGCAACTAAGAAACTAGTTCTTTCAACCATGAGACGTTTTTTAGTTTGAGTCTTTTGCAAAGTTTTTTTCATCCCAGGCAGAGGTGCAAATGAATTTAATTTAAAACCATAACATGAAAATATACACTACGTATTTAGGTAGGTAGGTATATAAATACACAAAGGGTTAAATATATTACGAGTACATTGTATCGGTTTCAATAGTAGGCCAAGACACCAAAATACCTTTGAAAGGGTCTACAAAGTTCAACTAAGTTAAGGATCTAATTTTCATGAGATATCGAACCGTGACGCGACCACTAAGGAGATTAGGCACTTGTTACTTCCCGTCCTTGTACTACAGATTTCCTAAATAATGTGTTGGGTGAAGGGTCTTTGAATACGGAATTAGTGGTCATCAGAGCTTTCAGGTTGAACTATATTGGAATACCTTTGGTTAGATATACTCTATATGTCGCTGTTATATTAGTTAGCCAATAACAGCTCTATATGTACAATGAAACAGCCACAAAATTGTTCGTTATTAAACTTCAAGTAATTTTTATGCAAACTGAAAACGGTAATGTCATAGTGTATTTGTAAATACAACAGTCGTAGCACACACAATGTTAAAGTCTATAAAAGTTAAGCGTGCGAACAAGTTACGCTGTTCGGTTATGAGGGCGCGTGTCCGAGCCTCGCGCCACCTGCGCGTGATCATGAATATGAGCGGATTGTATGACAATTATACAAACCAGCTATTGAACCACCGCCATATTAATACCGAGTCAATGACTCTCTGATTACCTTACAACGTTGCAGCTCTGTACACCATATTATGCAAATTATATACGCAAACAAGAAATACTCAGATTAAATACCCCTTACCAGATTAATTTAAATAAAACCTTTTAAATAATTTATGCAATCCAACGTTGCGTAAAGACTCCACGGTCGCAACAATAAGAATACTTCATTCCCAACTTGACGTCACATAAAGTCGTGGGCGAGGAAGACAGCGCGAATAAAAACAAAATCTTTTTTTAATTTAAAGCGAAGAGACAATGAGCAAACACAGCTGGCGGAATGCAAAACAAAACTGAATAAAGGGAGAAATCCACGAGTTGTGACATTAGCCGAAGCACTCCTCGGTAGCACCGAACAGTCGAGTAATTTATGTGGAAACAAAGTGTCGGGGATAAAAGAATTGTCACGTCATGTGCGATAAACAAGAGCCAGGATAGCGGGAAGAAAGTCTTGGGTGCCCATGGTTAGGGGCGGACAACTGGCGAAAAAGCTTTTTATTTAGTGAGCCGATAAGTACGAACAGGACAACGGACGTCTGACGCGGCCCGATAGCCTTCAGCGATACTCCTTACGACATCAGATAAGCCAAGAAAACGTCCTCAGCCGACTGGGAAAGGAAACGCGACGGCTCGACATGTATTATTGTTGTGACTATTGCCTACCATAAAGTGTGGCCACGAATCCCTAATTAACAAGCTACGGAACTATATCGAGCCCCGTCCTCAGCTATAAAACTCTGTACGAATGGCTCACTTAGAAGTGCGCTCCCATGCTTTCAAATAAATATGTCCGATTAACACGATTCATGGCCAAAAACAGCGATATTTAGGAGTCAATTAAGAATAAACACGTTGGAACGCCCGGCGCGTCTCGCGTAAAACGTAACTAATAGCCGTTTAGATGGCAACACTGAACAGCAGGAAGCCATGTTGAGAAAACCTGTGGCACTTGCGCCGCGGGCGCCGCAGGCCTCAGCCGTGTTTACGACACTTCTCCTGTTCTTATTGATTGAATTCGCCACAAATTAAAAAGTTTATTGCCCCATTCTGTAAAGTTAGCTCGGGTTTTTTTTGCGTTCGTTAATAAACTTTACAATACAGCCGCCTTCGAAGTTTTCAAAACACGTAAATATAAGTTAAGGGCTTTTAGACACCGCTGTAGAAAAACGTTTTACAATATACTCGTAATCTGTATACTTTATTAGAAAACTGAGCTTCAGCAAGAAGTAAACTTTAAAACAGGAAAAATAAATATAATAAAGTTAAAAAACATACTTACCTGTATGAACCTATATAACTAAGCAAAACACAATGATCAAATTAATCGTGAAATGAAAACACAGTATTCCTTATAAAAAGACAATAGCATCTATTGTGTAAAGTGATACCATTTTACGACTTAAGAAGCCATACGAACCAGACTGAAGAAGCATTGAGGTGTCATTTCTTAAAGCGACGGCAATACGTTGAATCGGGTTTAAAGAACGGAAGAATTTACAATAATAATGAGAAGCGATTAATAAATCCCGACGGTACCTATTGCTTTATAAAACATGAACCGGAACAGCGAAGTTAGCAGAATATATATCATGCATTCATGGCATCTCGTAAATATTCAAAAATACTCAAAAGACGCGTCAACTCGTCAAGCCGGGGTCCCCTTCAAAGTACGTCCCGAACACGTCAATTTGTTTACGAATTACGCATAAATTCGTCCCCGGAGACAAGACATCTCGTGCGGCGATCGCTGTTGCGACATTTCAATAAAATTTACGATTGTGACTTAAATGGCGTGTCCGATGAACAAAAAATGTTCCGACATGTTCCTCTTTTATTTTAGACGTACATTTGGTTCGTTAAAATATCTTGGTCGTGATAATAAAACTGTCTGTGTACTGTACCACTAATAAATACACCATTGAAATCGATATTATTCGGATAAAATAGCTAGCTAATTCGATTCTCAATCGGTGAGTTTAAACATACTTTTGGGATTTTATAGACTCGTTGCTTTTCTTTTGGGAATATAGTTTTCACGCATATTAATTCGTATTCATGGCGTAATAAAAACGGTTTTATTTATATTTCCGTTTTTATAGATTATTTTGATCACAAATTAACGAGTATAATTTTTATGTTTTCTTTTTACATTTGAATATAGCTTTTTTAAGTATCATAATATCAATTAATCGTTTCCCATAAAACAAAATGTATTAAAATTATAATTAGTTAGATCATAAAATATTATTGCTAGCGAAAAGAGAAATATTTATTTTATATCTGTGGTAATTTTATTCTACATGTGACAGTGCAATTATACATGAATAAATAAGCAACACGACAAATTTCAGAATAAAAAAAAAACTATTGTCACAAGTTTACTTCTTAGATAAATAAACTGATTTAATAGTTACTATTCGTCAGCGTCGCAACGTGTCAGCTTCCAGATGCTAATACGACAATGGTTGAAGGCACAAAAAGAATATTATTTTAAGATTCTAAAATAAGTGTGTTACGTGCTGAACATTGATGGTCGCTATTGGCCATGACAGGCAACTGTAAGACGAATGGCTTTGAACCCCACTGGTATTTTGGTCTACCCGCTGTCCCAATAGCTCGTATGGTTCGTGTTTACTCAGATGAGTCGGAAATTTAAAATTAGGAGGTGATTTACGGGATTTACATAAAGAATTTTTGAATAGTTTAACGAAGGATTCATTTTAAAGAATTTTGGAGAAAAACTAATACGTTTCTCGCAGTTTAACTTTTTTTAATTATGCAAACTGCGGAAAAAAAGTAATGAACATAATTATATTTATTAATTAGTGTGCGTTTTTTGAAATGGTTATGGTCAAAATATGTAAAGAGCCACATAAACATTTTATTTTTCTTGGTGATGAATCACGATCTTGTTAAGGTCTCTATCCCTATTTCTTTTTAATTTCTAACCATGCTCTATAATAAATGGTATTCATATCAAACTGCATACAAACATAGATAAATAGACGACGGTACTGACCTGATACATCCTGGCATAAATCTATGGTCCTTTTTTAGGTTTAATTTCGACACAGAACCATCTGTCCAAATTAACCCAACCCATTTTGAAGCAAACTTGAATCTATTAAAATTATTCATGTTTATTTAATTTAAACGCTACCTAACTTTTTATGTTCAAACGAATTTATTTAAATGTGATTTCTCTATTAAATATGAATACATATTAAATATTATAAAGATTTAATGAAAATTAAATTCAGGTATACTTTTATAATTAAATGATAATTTTCATAGCAAACATTTAGTTTAAAAAAATCTCAATTCAAAACCGATACCAAATACAAATTCGTTCGCCGCGGGTTGTACTTTTTAAAAGGTAAGCGTTTAACATACAAACCTCTATAAAAACGCATATTTCATTATTTTTTTAACTCTAAAACAACGGGGTGCCTCGTGTTTTTGTATGAAGAATACCAACTGTGTAACAGCCCACGCGAGCCCCCAATGATCGTTTCACACTTTAAGTGGCAGTACAGTAGTGATATATACATGCTCCAACTATTTTTAAAACAACTAAAAGACGTAGAATCTTTGTACGTGGGTTTGCAATCAAGCATTTGGCTACATCTGCGAACTATTTTGTTTTTATTGTTTTAAACTTTGCCAACTAGCAAAAATATTTTTCATTATGCAAATTTTTTGTAACAACCTTTTTAGAGGAGCTATAAAATTAATTAGGTGCTTAGAAAAATAAATATAAAAAAGGCAGTAAAATTAATAACCGGCTGTAGTAATCTAATATTTTACTATCTTTTTCTGTACATATTACAACGGCCCTTAAAGTAAAAATAAGCCATAATAAACTACAATCTCTTACATCTGTGACATACACTTGGCTTGTATCGACACCTCTAGGAATTTTGATCGTCGTATTATAGATTTGAGCTCTAGATAAAAGACGGTCCCCCATCAATTTCGTACAAAATATTTGGTAAGATCCAAAGATTCGTTTTTATGGCTTTTAAAAGATTAATGCGGAGATAAAGAGATTTGGGGCGGTACTGACGAACTGGAATTTTCGGAACACGATAAATTCTGACACTTTAGAGGAAAACAAATGGATCGGAATTATCCTTGTTTACGTTTTAAGTAAACGATTCGATTCTTTAACGTTTTAATTAGGGTAGAATTAATAGCTCCCCCCGCTTTAGTTGTTTCCCCCACCCTACGGAAAACGTTTTTGCTTGCGCGTACGCAATGGCTCCGCCCATCGCGGACATCCTACTGTGCTTTGTTTTAATAACAAATTTTCTGAACCGTGAAGCGTTTATGTTTTATTTATCATATTAAATGACGTCATTTTATACTTAAATTAGGTATAACTGCTTTGTTATTCTTTTTTATTGTAGTTTATTGAGCATGATTCTAAAAACGGACAATTTAAAGAAATAAATATATTTTACATATTAAGTGAACTTTAATATAATTTAAGGTAGGAAGTTTTCGTAGAATTGAAGCCCGGTGTAGACTAATAACTGAAATTCTTACTAAATAGCTGCAAATTTAGAGTGCAAATTTTAGTTTTGAAACTTACGCTAATACCCGTACGAAAGTGATTAGTTGATCGGACGTTGGAGTCTCGGAATGAAATTTACGAGCATTAAAACTATCTCCATTTCATCGCAGCCTGTAGGGCTTAGTCTACGCCTTTAGTGAGGGCAGCTGCTTTTAATCGAATCCCAATCAACTAAGGAACGTTGTAAAATAGTTTACTGAAACATTAAATATGTAATCAAAACTGCCGCTCCGGCTCACTATACCATTAAAACTGATTAACTGTTTCATAATTTTTAATCTTCACATCTCTGATGTAATGTTTATCTAACTTCTTTGTTTATGAGCCATCGTTATTTGTAACCGAAGGGGATTTAAAATTAATAATCGTAAATTATTTTTAAAATAAAAGTATTTAACAGCACCAGTCCTTTGTTTGAATACACTAAAAAGCAAATAGACCCTTTTATGTTACTTACGTTTGATTGATTATACATGGAGATAAATGGGTAGGAATCATTAATTTCTTATTTTCTAACCTAAACAACGTGTGTGTCGTTTGTGGAAGAAAACGGTTAACGTCAAAAATTGGACGGCGACACAATAGTGGTGCGAGGATTAAAAGCGAAGCGGTGTAGCAGTAGCGGACGCATCATTTATCAGTACAAGCTGAGTCGACCCGAGCTTTAACACCAATGGATACGACCGACGAGTAATATAGATACAAACAACAAAACCTTACTTCTAGACCTATTCGATGCTGAAAGGACTTTTATTGGCCATCCAGGTCAGATATTATTTTACCAGGTAGGTAATTGATTAACAAGGCACTTGTTTCATTGAAATTGTATCACTGTTATTTCATAGTATTACATGCGTTTTGTTGCTTAGAAAGCCAAACATTTAATTTATATTGGATATTGTCAAGGAAGCTACCCGCTATGTCTACAAAGGCAATATCAATCAGTGTTTGTATTGGAATACAGTCCGAGTCCACGTTGTGCTTAGTTTAGCCCGAAGCGTGCTTTATCGCCGTATCGCGTGACAAGAGCCTCTACGTCAACTTTAGGACTAACGGAACGTCATGTAATTTCTAGTAACGACGTGTTTCTTTTATTGTCACATGACACCGTAATATTAAAATATTGACTTAGGTACGACCAATAACTAATCGTAGTGTCATAGTAAGTTTATAGGTGTATTTATCTCTCGCCTTTGTCTCTACTAAGATCATATCATCATGGGAAACTAAAAAGAAGACGTAAAATATTTTATAGTTCCGCAAACGCTACTACAAACTTTACGACGGTGAAAATAGATTTATTATTTTAAGGTTATTTTTATATGTTTGAATATTTATGTTCCTTTCCGTGAAATCACTGTGTTCGATTAGGAGCGAGAGGACGACGCCGGTCGAACTGATACGTATCAAAGTCACATGAAGCCTATAACTTCACACTAAAGCCGATTGTAACATCAGCTTATTGCCACCAAACGAATAAATTCCTTCACCTTCCTTATCTAAAATCTTTAAGAGAAACCCGAAACCGTAAACATGCACGTTGAGCATACAGTGTTAACTATTCATTTGGTGTCTCTAGGGAATATATTGAACAAAAGACGGGCTCAGCATCCGAGTACACTATTTCTCACTACATCGGTGCGATGTAATCAGAGAAGACGACGTGTCGCGCTTATTTATGTATGAACGGGGCGCTGGTGAGGGTGGGCCAAACGCGCAGGATACAAACAGAATAATATTGATGACACTGCGCTACGAGGGGTCATGAATCATTAATCGTCTGCTCTGGTATACGGCTCTATTACGACTGCCTTGCCGGATAAGCCACCCTTCACGAGGTGAGGCCGTATGAGCGCCGCGAGCGCCAGCCGCGCCGCGAGCAGCGCTTGCCTTTTTCGTATTACCATGGGTTCTACCGTTTTCCTTGATTTGGGACTGACTAATAACCGTTCAATTTTTAAATAAACGGTCATATATCAAATTCAATGTTATAAACGTCCAGTTACCTATCGTCAAAAACTGTAGGTTTTGTTAGGTATGAATAAATATGAAAACAGTTTCTATCTGATAACAAAAGAAATATACTAATCTAATATTAAATAACCTCTAATTGTACTAAACACATTCAAAATGGTAACCACACGAAGAATTTAAAGCAATTTTCTTAAACACAAAAAAGCAAAGGCAATTAAGTTAATTCAGTAAGCAGCAGACATGGCTACTTCCAAATGAACTCAAACGTAACAAAAACGAAAACAAATCGTGGACAAAAACGCAGGTCATTTCGACGTGGACTTTCTCGTTTATTTTTTCTAAACGCTGCGTGGCCCGAGGACGTGCATCCGAAACCTTGAGAGCTTTTTTTAAGGTTCCGCACTTTGAATATAAATTAATGGGACCCTTGGGTATGGTAAATGCTGGTTCTCACAAAAAATCTTAAGGTAAGAACTTAAAATTAATTATTTTGTGTAGTTTTGTACCAAAATGCCAATTTCGGACCCATGTTGTACATATTACTAACTATTTTCAATTTTCATATTAGTTTTTTAAATATTGATTAAGTTTCTTAAATAAACATTAATTAATTTCATTAACATCATAGCTACTTAAACTCAAATATTTTGCCTGTTATCATTTAAATTTAAATATGTGCGGAACCCTCTTTGAATGATACAAACTTGGTCTAAAGTGGCCTTTTTATTTTTTTACTCGAACACAATTTTTATTCTACCTCTTGTGCATGGCTGAACAACGATAAAATAATAATGCTCGAAGTCAGAGTGACTGCTTCAAAAAGGGACCGTAAGCGAAGGTCGGAACGTTCCTAAATTTCTAATCGAGATTTTATTTCACGATCACCCGGTCCGTTCTTTGTGGTCTTTTTTGCAATGTTTTAGGTCTCAAGGTGAAACCGGTTTTGTTCCTTTTTTTAAGAACAGTACGAGGGACATAAATATTTGGGTAACTTAAAATTTGTGCAATAAAATATACAAAATAGAGTAATAAAAGTTGATTCAAAAACGTTGAAACTGTGCCAACAATCAGCTAATGGTTTCGACAAAATTGTTACCGAAAATGGTATGACCTGATTTCAAATTGTGTATATGAAAACACAGGCTTGGAAAGTTATTAGAATTACTAAAATTATATCTAAGTTGTGATACTACAAAGTTTGGAGGCATAATATAACAATATTGTTCAGAATATTGAGAAAAATACCGTACCGACAAACAAAATAAAATTGAAGAAAAAAAACACGACAGTAACATAAATAATAAAAGACCTCATTCTGATTCTAAGCATACACATCCCATAACAATTTTCCAAACATGAAAGTATTCAAAACGATTTTTTTTAAAGGAACGACACATAAAATTTACATGACAAGTCAACTTACATGCCATAATGTAGTCATAACCATATCTATATCTTGGCACTTAAAGTACTTTTTAGAATTCATCACGTGTTCCCAAAGTCCAACTTACCATCGAGGGAGGCACGCTTCTAACAAAAAGGCTACCCAAAAAAGAAAAAACGAAAAAAACACAAGCCAATATATATTTTAAAAGGTCCATGTTTCAATGACACACAATAGGAGAAAATAGTTTCTGGCGACAGCGTGGCCCGTCAATGTCTGCATTTTTTACGGAGACAGTAACTGTCCTGATTCTTTAAAACGAGCTTCAATTGTTTTAGGCTGTCCTTTGTATTTTGCAGTTAACCAAATATGGGATCCATTATTTTTTATCGATGTCTAATAACAAAGACCACTTTGCACATCAACCCAATAAATGTAATTTAGCCCCTGACTACAATTTAGATAAAACGCAGGTAGGCGTTCGATTTCTAAGGCTATAGTTAAGTAATTTGCGTATTTCCTCACGTCCTTTAATAATTTAAAAAAAGAAACTACCTATCCTTCCGCCTCCGGCAACGTCACGCACATCCCTTTACAAACAAAAAGAAAAAAAAAGATCATTGTGCCCTTGTCGCAGGTAGAATTTAATAAAAAACGCCCACTAAAAGCAAAGCATTAGGTCCGCAAAAAATGAAAGCGTGATCGTACTAAATACGTCGGGATTAGCTGCAGATGTCGATATTTGAAATGTAGATGATGTGCATGATATGGGTAGAAGTTTTTGTAACGACTTTACCTGAAATCATAAATATTTTGTTGCTAAATTTCAAAAAAATATACAATAAGTTATAATCTATTCAGTATTGTATATTTATTGAAATTTGTTCGAGCGTGTCTCATGACGAATTGGGAATAAAGGATTATCTCAAAAAAAAACCTATTTGGCAAAACTTTTATAACGAATTTTTTTTAATGTTAAGATTGTGTTGTAGGATAATAACCGTATTCCGGCCAGGTTGATCATGTTTTCAATAAGAGTGGCTATATAAAAAAATGCCTATTTAACATTAGGTAGGAGTCTTTATCAGAGTATTGTAGTACAAAATACCAATGTATGCGATCAATTTTCTCTAACAAAAGTTTCGATTAGGAAGGCATTTTCGATTTAAGTAATTTGATTCACGCGTTTGTTGGTACTTAAATTGTTAACTTGGCTGTTACTACTAATTTATGATTCCATTGAAATCTGATTTAAAACGTGGACGTCGTTTGATAAAGTTAATGGAGTACGAAGCTATTTATTGGCAGCTACTAAGTTATTCTTTAGAAACATTCTTTATGGCTTCACTATCTAAACGTTCTCTGATACGACTTTGCATATAATTCTATCTCTGATTTTTCTCAAAACACAATTTTAGTTTGAGTAAAATACAATTATAGAAAAATCGGAACAGTAAACAGAAATTCATTACTTTTTTGTGATGAATATGATATTGTGTGCACAAGGTTGCAAGTTCAAACCCGTTACAGGGAGGGACTTTCTTAATTATTCTAAGACATTATTGACAATCGATGAAGAAAAATCGAATTTAAATAATTGGAATCTGAATTCGCCAATCGGTGGTGATCTATGCTCGTTTCTTCTCTACATGAAAAGAGGCCTGTGCCCAGCAATGGGAAATGTATAGGCCGGTATTATGAAAACAAAAAGTACTTGAAAAAAAAAACAGAATAACTTAATTAAACTTGACCAAACTTAGAAATTGATTTACCAACAAAATAATTTATGGCGTAATCTCTTAGTGGAGAGATATAACAAATAAGTATATTCCAATTTAAAGGGGATAGCCGATACAAATTACGTTTATGGACGCATGGTCCGAGCGATAACCAGCAGGCAACCTGTTTCGATTGATTCGAATAAATAATGCGACCAGTTGAGATAAATCCTATCTGTAAATACTGATCGATATAATATTATAAGTATTTTTCTAGATAAGTATCAAGAAGCTATGTGTAGCGATAGATAGATAGATAAATTTTAGAGAAAGCTTTTCTTAATAGGAGAAAAAGTACATATTTTTGTCTAAAATTATTATATATTTTTGTCAAGGACATTTTTTATGACATGAAAGAACAAAAAAAAAATAAAATTCCTAAGAAGTTTATGTTTCTATTTTTATTAAAATACAAAGCTAAAACCTTGCAGAGGTATTCAGTTTAGCATGAAAGTTTTATAAAGTACCTGTCATTATGAACATATCTCGAAATAGGCCTACTTAACAGTAGCTAACTGTTTTGATCCGTGGAATGTTGTACAATTGCCAATTTAAATTATTTCAATCCAAAATGGTATGACTAGGTTTCGACTCACATTTATGGCCATTGTGTTACGGAGAGGAAAATTGTACTTACCTACTACAAATAAAATAAACCTTATCCATAACTTTATAAAAAAAAAATCGGAACTAGGTAATTAGTTGTATTAGGAATCAAGTTCTAAATAATATCAGCATTCTACTAAAGAAACTAATTAAAAGATAGATAAGAAATGCTACTTTAAGAATTTCCATCACTCAGGTCCCAAAGATACAAGAGACGGCTTATTCGGGGACCACTGTCTGCTCCGTATGTTAATACGAATTATTTGAACGTGTTACTGTTAAGCATACTTGTTAAGTAACAAGTGAAAGCAATCAATTATTATTATGCTTAAAATATATGATGAAACATAATTATTTCTTCAAATAATCTACATGAGCATTGTAAAACAAATCATAACTAGCGTGCCAATACTTGTCTAATAAACACTGATAAACTCAATGATAACCTACATGATAAATAATATTTTGAAATTATAATGATCACGAAAACTACTTAAAGCTTTTTCTACTGAAAAGTGTTTTTTTTTATTAGCTTTGTGTAAAAAGTAAGTAAGTAGGGTTAAGGAGGCAACAGTGACTCATGTGTTTTTCGAAAAGCTAAATTAAATATAAATCCTTACTGGATTGATATGAAACTTATACATATTATTCATTAACTATTATAGTTTAATCTGCATCAACACAATTCCATAAAATAGGTTTAAAATAAAATAAATAATAGAAAACAAAAAAAAGATTTTTGAGCCACTGTGCACACCCAGGTGTCCACAGTGACTCATCAAAAGGAGTAATAAAAATAGTCAAAATAATTCAAGTTTTATATATTTATTAAAGAAAAAAACAAGTTATTCTAACAGTCTACAAACTCTTTGTCTTACAAACAATGCTAACAATGTGACTTTTCTTATAAAATTAAATTAGTATTAATATGTCAAAAAATGTAAATAGTTTTTTAGTGTAATCTCTTGTTCGGCTGTGAAAATCGTATTGACTGAATAAATGGGCTCTAGTTGGGATGATGTCAAATCTTCCAGCGAAGGAGCATCTTTAAATTTATGATGGTATCGTTTTAAAGTGGCAAAGGAGACTCCAACATTTTTCGAAGCCTTACGTATAGATTCTCCGTTTCGAATTAATAGCAATCCCTCTCTTATCCTCCCGGCAGGGATATTGCCTATTTTTCTCTCCTTTTGGGGTCGCGGCATTCTAAAATCAAAAAAAAATGCCCTTAAATGTAGCAATTATAAGTATTTAAATTACTGGTGGTACTTTTTAAAATTGAGTCACTGTGCACTACTACGCCATTTTGAAAACTTTGTTTTGTAACAATAAAACTAAAATCCAATTCTCATAATAAAACTGTATGAATGAAGATTATACAATATTTATCAACCAGCAAATATAATAGTCATAACCAATTGCCATTATTTTACGTAAAAAAAACAGAGAAACTTACCTTAAAATCTAATTTCATCCAAGCGAAATTTGTTTTCTCTCTGTGACACAACACAACGACACTGTACCGGCCGGCCGACTAGTTCAAACACGTTTGGGGGTTACGTGCTATAGTGTGCAAAATAGACAAACCTACTTGATGCTTTGTCTAACCTGGAAACATTAATGAGTCACTGTTGTCGACTGAGTCACTGTTACCTCCTTGACCATACCTAATTATTGTGTTTTTACCTATTTTTGGTGAATGCAAATCGATTATATTAATATTAAATTTAGTGTACAATGTAGAGTCACAATGTCATTAACTTTAGGCCTGCTTAACAAATTGGAGATCAAATGTAAATTTATGAACAAAAACTGTCATAGTACTTATATGAAACTGTCAATCTATCATTAATGATCAATGTCATTTATCAAGAACATCAAAACAACTTAGTCGAAGAACAAATAAACAAAAAAGGTTTTTTTCATTCTATTATGTATTCTAATTCCGTACAAGATTCGATTTTGATTACAAGTTCATTCAAGATCTGGTTCAACGATAAGTAATTTAAAAAAAAAGTCAATACAATCAAATTGGATTACGGTCTCGTTCTCTTGTTTTTCTTTCAAATGCTTTCAATTATTACAGTTGTTGAACAGTGAGAGTACCCAGTGATTGTGTTTATTGATCTGTACCAACGATATTTATAAAATCGATGACAGCCGAAATAGCACACATGTGGTAATGCGCGTTTCATATTTTGAGTCTATACATGCACTCCCATGCACTAACGTAACAGCGTTCTCATGTATACTGTTTATGACTGGCAGATTGATTTAAGTGATTGTTTACCTATACAAATTTTTTGATAATATAATGTGTATAAATACCATGATTTAGTCGGTTTTATCGCGCCGTCACAAGAAACGACGAAAGGACCCTTGGTCAAAGGATCAAAGGATTTCTAGAGGGCTCTACATTCAAGTTGATTTGAGAGACCACGTTTTCTTGACGAATAATTAAATAATGATCAAATTGTGTTTGTTGTGGAAGCGTGAATTTTACACGAGTATTATTAACTACGGATAAAGTCAGGCAAAACCGATGCTTGTGAGAAAAAAAAATATTGTTCCCTTACCTTCTGTAAACACGTTGCTCTGCACTGTGCTACCCGCAACGGAGATGACACTTCCTCTTCAGCCGACACTCCAATCCAAGACATTATAAGGGTAAACAAGGAGAAACAATAAAATAACATTTTGGCACACATTTTCTTTGGTATCCCTCTTTTAACGAATCCAAGATTGGTTAAACGTCAAAGCTTATCATAACCGGCACATTAATCTAAGCGACGCAATATCGCTCATAACGTCTTCTTGATTTTTCTTCAGCGTTTACAATTCCAAACTTGATAAGTTTTTCGTCACAATAACATCGTACTTTATACAAATACGAAAGTTTTAAGCTTCAATGTTGAAATCCGTAATCCAAAATTCAGAAGAAGGCATAACATATCAATAAAAAACTTAAAATAAACACAAAACGTTAACAGTATGAAATCGCACTTGGAAAATATTTTTCACAGTTCGAATCGTTTCCGGCGGAATATTCCCCGAGAGGCGACGTTACCGCCGACGCGGTCGAATGCGGACTAACCACCCCGCTTGAAGAAGCTCAGTTCCTCTCCCCTCTGTTGGTTAATTTTAATGTCTGTCTCGCTCGCACGCTCGAGCTTTCCCTCGTCTCTTTCCCTCCCAGTACAAAGCACCCATCCATGGCTACGTTCGTACTACTACGTGTGCCGCTCTCTCTGTCCTCTGTACTAGTGCATATACATTATTCTATCTCGTTTCATCTCGGGCGGTTTCACGTTGTTTTTCCTTGATGCAGTTTAACGGATGGGAATGTAGTGGTTATTGTTAGACAAAGACGGTGGTAGTAAAAATTTAGGGTTGCTCAAAAGGGGTGACAAAGAATCGAGCTAATTCAGGGCTTGCGTTTTTATGGCAGCCGACGCGGTAAAAAGTATCCCGCCTCTCTCGTTTGTTCAACTTTATGGGTCTCACATCGTGAAGCCATATTAATAATATTAATGGTTGCCGCATCAACTATTAATACAACTTTTTTTATGACACTATTTATGAATTCTTAATTTTATAATAGTTTATTCGGCCCTAAGGTTTTATGAAGGCCAGCTGAAACGAAATTCTTCAAACAAATATTAAGTTATAAAATCTTAAAGATAATGATGATTTCTTTTATGTTGAGCCGGGTTTATCATAAAAAGTATAAATTCCGTCGTTTCAAGCTGATGGAAGAAGTAAGAATCCGCTGAGAGGGTAGCTATGGCACAAAACCCCCTCAGCAAAAAAAAAGATTAAATAAGAATACAGTGTTCGTGACAGCGCACAAGCCTTTACGTAAAGGCATTTTTCGTTTTCTTTCTCCGGAATCTAGGCTCGTTCTATTCATCTCGCTGTCTTTAATCTTCCAGCCTCTTGGCAGACTTTGTCTAGACGAGGCCGTCCTAAGGTAACTGCGAACAATTTCGATACGGTCGAACCAGGACGAATGTTTCTGTCGGACCTAAGTTATTAGTTTCGTACTTAGTGTGAAAAGCTACAGCTATGTACAGGCTTTACTGTTATTTCGCTGTTACCAGGGGTAAAAGCTTACGTAGATTTATTTGGTCGGTAGTATCTCAGACGCTGAATGTAGTTGCAGCTTAGTTTATGGGTCAAAACAGGTCTGTTTATAACATTTTATTTTTAAACCTACATTTAAACAACGAATAACATTTTAAACAAATGGATACACAATATTAAACAGTAAAAGAAAGTATTTTATAAATTAATTATTTTATAAGAATTATGGTACAATACAAATTACTTTTTTTGTTTAATTTTAGATTATTTCTTAGTAATGTTATTTTTCATATTTTTTTTTGAGAAAAATGAGTAAACTGACAAAATCATAACAAATTATAGTTAGATCATAGCTATCAGGCAAATTAAGTAGTTTATGATGTTACAATGTACTACAACTGTCGCGCTGAGGATAAATATACTCTTTTGTACACAAGAGAGTATACTGGTCATATACGTTTTTGTCTTATTTAATATAATAAATATTAAATAAGGCACACACAAATAAAACCGGAGCATAACTTTGTATTTTAAGTTGAAAGCGTACGATTCAAATTTAAAACATTGAAAAAAAAACCGATTCAATCTCCAAACTTTCATGATAAGTTACACAAAGTTCTTTCACTGGATCGGTGAGCTTAGCAAACATTTTGATCAAAGAAAGTAAATTCTGCTTCTACAGAGACTAGAATAACAATTTCCATCAAGTAATTGAGTAGCAAAGGTCAGGGAGGTCATAAGTATAAAATATATTTTTAGCTGCACGTTTGAAACTGTAAATGCCGATCCCAACATAGTTCGGTAGAGGATAGTCAAGTAAACAAGTAGAATAGACTGGGCCTAGTATCGCTAGCGGTATCTACCTAAGGTTCGGCGCAAACGAGCCACCAACCACAGCCACCGGTGGCCAGCTACAGCGACTTAACACATTTATTATATATCTGTCGGCTGTAGCGAGTGGCTGCCACCGGCTACACGTGTGTGTTGCGTCAGCACAAAATATATGAAAAATAAATGTGGACAACATCACATACATTGCTCTGAACCCAAAGTAAGTAGCTAAAGCACTTGTGTTATGGTGTTCAGAGACAACGAAGGTACCACAAACACTTAAACCCGCGGCCGGGGATCGAACCCGGGACCTCAGAGCTGGCGACACCTTGAAAAGCGGTATGTACGCCACTCGACCACGAAGGTGGTCTAGAAAAAGTGTGTTAATACGATGTCTCTAGCCAGTAGCTGTGGTGGTCGTTGGCTCGTTTGTGCCGAACCTTATATTGCGTAAGCAATTAATGGTTATTTATATTTTGAATAGACAGTTGAATGTCGATTTAAGTGGTAAATAAATGCAAGAAATTAAAGTCTTTTAAAACCATCTGTTGCATTTTTACCGTCGCCGCGTCGCTAAAATCATCACTTAGTTTATACTTTTTAATTGGCGTGTAGGTTTAGTAAAGTGTTATTGCATACTATAAAATCCCAATTAATTTGATTTTTGCAGACGCCACCACGACGACGTATAAAATTTTATTGCTTGCTATAGATTGAAACTACTTAGTTGCAAAATAAATTTGGTGTGTTACAGTACTTTTGGGTAGTTGTTGACTTTATGATTATTATCAAAAAGTGATTATCATCCCACTTGATTTTATATCGATTTATAACAGACATGTAAATATTGGTTTTACAGAGCGAGCGCTCTCTTTTATTACATTTTTTTACGTGTTATTGTGTTTAATTTTAATAAGTCTTGGCACGAAATGAATAATAAAAAAAGACGTACTAAGCAGTAAGAATTCAATATAATTTGAAAATTTAATCTGATCGCTTTCAGTTTAATCTTAATTTAAACATCTAATACAAAAGTAAAGTAAAAAAACTAATAAACATAAATCACTAAGTATAAAACAGAATAGATGAATGAACCCTTATTCGCGGTGCTGGGTCCTTTTAGCCAAGACGGTCTCAAGTTTATATTGTTGACAAATGCGATCAGTCCGCCACGTCGGCAGTTTATTGCTCGCCATGACAGCCGACGCATTGTCGACTACGTTGAAAGGTTTACTACGGCCCCATAAAAACAAGTGCTCGCTTTCGGAGGTCAAAGGTTGCTTGATTGTTTGGCAATGAACAAAGTTCGACGGTCGATCGATTTTATTCAGATAATTCAGGTCAATTTAGAGAAGGTCGTAATAACTGATAATCTGCTCTACCTAAGTCTTAAATTATTCGGGGTCTAAAATATCTTACTACCAATAGAAACCAATTATCATTGACAACTCAAATTGGCGATGCGGGCAGATAAATTTGTCTCTATTAATAGTGCTGTAATAAATTGGATCTGTTTGTGACTGATCTGATCTGTTTTTGAATACGTCATTGTATTGCGAAAATTGAATATTTCAATGCCCCTTTAAACGAAATAAAAGTAAGTTATATCAATCCGCCCGGTAATTACTTTTTCGAAAATCATACACTAATATAAACTGCTTTTTGTTTGTTTTTTTAAGTAAAACGTAATTGTACCGTGACTATAGATTGGACGTAAACATAATATCTGTTAACTTACATAAAATAAGCTAAAAACTTTATTGTTCGCCTCCGATATCTCAGAAGCAATACGTTTGATACAGATTACAATAATTTATAGTTTTATCAGAATATGTATTTATGATCAGTAGGTACTTGGACAATAACATTAATATATTGGCAAGAAGTGTGAAATGCACTACTATGTGTATTTAACACGTCTTGGCTTATTTGTATTCGTTTCGGTATTTGTCAATGTGCATTTGTTGCTTGCTTGTGTCAATCTATAGAAATTTTTAATACATATCCAGAATTACATTCCATACAAATCAAAATGTTGAAGGCTCCTCTTTATTACTTATTTTACATTAACAATTAAGACTAATAATTTAATTTACCTCAACAAGAAATATGACTTACACATTTATCGAAATCTAATTTGCTGCTAAATCCACACTAATATATTATAAATGCGAAAATAACTGTCTAGTCTGTCTGTGTCTATCTGTCTGTCGGTCTGTTACGCTTTCACGTCTTAACAGCTGAAATGATTTTGATGAAACTTGGTATGGGGTAAGGTTAGATCCAAAGAAAAGACATAGGTTACTTTATGATGCGATAACCAACTTCGCAAAGGGCAAAGCCGAGGGCAAAAGCTAGTGTAAAATAAATACGCTAAATGCATGAGTAATTATTTTCCATATTATTTATTTCCCATACCTACTGACGTTTACGCGCCAACAAATATTAAAATACCCATAGACATTAAAGCGAGTGTAATAGAAATAACTGGACACCGTTGTAGGTAGCTGTTTCGTGAAACAAGGGGGCTAATTAGAACTTGTAAGATGGTCGGAGTAACTAACTCTGAGGGCTTAGGAACAACTTGTGGCATTAGCGCGACAGTATGTACTTACAAGCTATGTGAGCTACGTATGTACCTATGTATTGTACCTTCACTGTAACCACGATTTGTGCCTGAAACGGCCGGATTAAAACATCCCTTATAAATTGCTGGCTTCATGTCTTAGGTTACTTTGTTGTTAATTAGATTCCTGAAAATGTGTTGTAATTTCTTGGGTCTGACAAGGGATTTTTGTTTGAACTTATTTTGGAAGAATACACATAAATTAGATACCTACTTATTGCTGTATATGTAGGTATAATTAAGTTAAAATTCTCTCAAAGGTCAGGCAAATGTCAAAATTTATTTTGGGATAGGTATTTCAATATAAATACCGAGCTTAACTAATTAATTAGCTAAAAAAGCAAAACAAGCGACGCGCCCCGGCTTCTCTCGGGTAGACTAAACATTAATGAATTATACACCAACCTTCCTCTCGAATCACTCTATCTATTAGTGAAAACCATATGGAAATCCATTTGGTACTTCTTGTGTTTATCGCTTTCATACAGACAGACAGCCGCGGGAGGGGATTTGGTTTTATAATAATGATAACGATGTTTGAAAACAAAACATTGTTGAATTAAATTTCGTAATTGCTCATGCTTTTGTAATAGTCTAAAAATGCAAACAATGTAGAAAAACATACTCACTTGTGATATTTAAAGCATTTTTTATTTAACATTGGCAAATTAAACAAAAAAATATGTATTTCTAAATAATAATATAAGCACAAAACGGGTTTCTCATGATTATATCCATGCTGTTGCAATTTTAAACCACGCTGCGTATTTATTGTATATGCCAACTGCTGACCACATAATGTCATGTTTTGTTTGCGGTTATTGGCTGAAGTAACATACTGGATATTTATTTAATATTATCTATATGTTGAGATACCTTGAAACCATGTAATCCAATATTTTTTCGATGTTAATACATTTGATACAGAGTTACCGCGTAAGCCCTAGAGAACTTTCATCCAAATTAAAAATAACTACTCGTGTTTTTCGTGCCGCCGAAACACAAGAACATAAAAAGCAATCGTCAATAATTTTCATACGTATATTTGCGGAAAACCAATATGAGTTCCCCAAAGCCGATCGTAAATTTTCACGCTTACAGAACAAATATAAAAAATAACTAGTGTGTATGTTTTTCCGTCATCTAGTATGCATAAAACCTGCACCAAGGGAGGCTGGGGACCGCAATCCTCTACTCCTTCATTGATTTTACTGGTACTACGGAAAGCACTGAGTCGACATTAAGACAAGATTTTAAATCAGTGATTTGAGGTAAGAAAAATTGAGATTCTGAATATTAAGGGTTATGAAAATACTTCCATAGTAAACCGAAAATTTCTTATCGTGGTTGGTTTGATTTAAAATGTTCTTTTAAAAATAGGTGCTCTATAAGAAAAATATGTTCCAAATTGAAAAACTTGTATGTTTATAATACGAAGGTTTATTTTTTAATTATTTGTTACGCATTAACGCATGCGGAGCGAATATTTGTAATTAAATACAACTAATAGAAGGAAAAACTTAATCCTCAGGCAGGACTCGAACTTACTACTAACTTAGTTGGTAAAGCAACTGGCGCGTCAAGCCAGTGGTCGCAGGTTCGAATCCTGCCTGAGGTTTAAGTTTTTCCTTCTATTATTTGTATTTTATAAAAAATACGAATGTTTTTTATGACTGCTAAAAAGCTAAAAAGTTCAAACATTTTAATAGATACGTATAATGCTTTGACTTTTCAAATAGCTCTTTTCTTGTGAAGAAGTAATCATTTGATGTAGTTTTTAAAAGGTTGCGACAGTATACAATAAAATCAAATTACTTTGCGGCAACGTTAAAAAAGTAAATCTGTAGCTTGTTTATTTTATTAAACTACAAGCAGATACATTTAAGCTTTACTTTATAAAAGCAAAGGAATACAAACAATAAATCATAACAGAGAATGACCCGAAGTATTCAGTGATTAATTTTTGATAAACCTCAAAACAAAATATATTAAGAATCATATCAATTTAGCTTTCATACTCTACAAAGTAAGTTATTTATAAAATTCCATTCCATTCCAATTAGATCCGCCGACTTAACTATAAGATAACAAAAGTATTAGGCGCATTACAAACTAAAATTATTTCATAGTAAGGAATCTCCATGCATTCCTGTTCAGAATCGTCATCATAATAATGCATACTTTCGTTTATTTCTTCAGTCTCAGTATTTTTATTTTACTCGTTCTGTCTGCTATGCAACTACAGCTCTTAAAACGCCAGAGATTACAGTGACAATTATGGTTTCGATTCTTTTATTTGTATTCCGACTAAAGTATATAATTTTCTATGGACCTTCCACTTTGCCATATGACTACTTAGTTGTTTCATTTTTAAACCGCATAATTTGTTGCGTTTTCATTATTGGATTTTGTGGTTTTAAATAATCGTTTGGAAAATTAATAGCTAGTTTGTTTTAATAATCAGGGGTACCTATTTTTTTAATGTAAAAAATTGTCTGTGAAGTATTTTTGGAGAAGGAAAAACACGAATTATTTACTATAGCACAGTCATTTAAATAACTCTATTTAGGTACTTTGCTGTTTTTTGACAACATAATAATATATGTTTGGTACAAATTTAAATGATTTACCAAAACAAAATAAATGCCATAAATATTTTGTATCTCTGAATCAGTACCCTACTCTATTCACAGAAATGTACAGTTGTAAAGATGGGACTGTTACACCAAAGGAAGAACAGAGCCATCTCTCCTTATTTAACTATTTTTATAACATTATTTTTAAAATGAAATGAGTTTTGTAGTTTTCGTATTCATGGCAATGTCAAAAGGTCGTTACATTTCCCAGATCTAGTCTAAGCGACATCTTTTGTATTTTATTTACGGAATATTTTATTGTGGGCGGTGGAAAAATAACAATATACTATATTTAAGACTAGTACTTACAAGAACTTAAAATTGTATCGATATTTAAGTATAGGTAGCTACCCAGGTCCCAAAATTGGTTTATAGAGAAGGTGACACCCTTACCAAACACAAGACTGAGCGCACCCTCTGAGAACTGTTGCCGTGGAGACGGTAGGGTGAGCATTAATTAACTTAAATTATACAATAAATACAATATTCAAAAATTTATTTTTCGTTTATCTTTTATCATTTATTTTAATATAGTAAATAGTAGATCCTACGGTCAAAGAAACTATTCCTGGTCATATATTTTATTAATTGTGGATAAAATAATGTGTAATTAAACTAAAAAATATAAAAGTGCAATGAATTACGTACAACTTTTTATTTATTATTATCACATACGATATTTAAGTTACATTGTTTTAAAGCTTCCTATTATACGCAAAGAAAATTATTGAAAGCCATATTTGTAGTTACGTACAAAAACTCGAATAAACTACCCATTCTGTGTTGCGAATCATAAGCATTGTTCACATAATTCTTCCATACAAAAAGTAATGTTTCTTTCCAAAGAGCTACCGCTTGGAAACGACTTGTCGACTGATACCCAATAGCTATTATATAGCTGTTTCTTTTACCTATGTATCTGCGTAAAGAAGAAAATGTTTTTGATTTAATACATTTTCTACACAGTTCACACGCAAAAATTGCTAGATTTTAATTTATTCTTATGTTTATTTCATCTAATATTAAATAATCATTATTTGTATTGAGCAACTACGAAAATAGCCACAAACTAGCTTAATTACAAATACAAATGTATTGATTAGTATTTCATTGCCAAGAGTAGAAAAATCGCTTTACGAAGTTGTTGATAAAAGTTACATTGGACGTACGAAACTAACCCTAGGAAAAACTCGTATTTCAAAAGTTGGAGAGTTGCTCTACCATCGTATTCTTTGAAGATATAAAGAGTTTTCGGTCTCAAAGGAGAAAGATGAGCTCGCATCGTTACTTTGATTACAACTTTATTGTGGAAGGAGGTGGTCAGAGTTGTATCTATGATACGTTCAAAATGAATATAATGTAGATTGTAATACGTATTTGTTCTGTATCGATAAAAAGTTTTAATGTGAGTGTATTTTTTTACACTCCCGTTAGAACTTTATGCGTATATTAATTTAAGAGTATTTTTAGAATATAGTATATGTTTTGAATTCTTAAAACATCCTACATGTTTTCCCGTAAGATAAAATAATTGTCAAAAATAAACATTCTCGAGATGACCACGGCGGAAAAATATATTTCACCCTTGTAGGTAACTAGGTCATTTCTGCAAAATTTAATTTAATAAAGTCTATAATTAAAATATCTTAATACCTAACTTGTTCAATGTTCATACATAGTTTGCTCTTCGAAATTTATATTAAGATTATGAGTCGGGTGTTGTGCTGGTAGCTTCAAGTCCAGAATTACTTGGCCAGTATCTTTGACCAACTTTAATGAAGTTCCCCTTTTATTACAGAGTCTTAACCCGAGGATCTTCGTGTTTATGATCCTGTTATAACTTTAAAGAGATTGCAATAGCGTTTTAAAGGTCATTTTTATTTGCATCTTTAATGAAAATAACGTACTAAAACGACGATTTTAGTTTGAAAATAAATTAAATTTTATTACAAATTTTAATGAAAGACTACAAACTTTGTAATCTTCGATTTACCTCGTGCCTTATTAATAAATCTCTTTTATATTAATATAAGAAACTGTCAGTGTCTATTATATTAAAACAAAAAGTCTAATATCATCGTTTTTTCCTGAAGAAATTCTCCTGCGAACTTACATTTCACCCTCATATCGGACATAATGCGGAAATGCAATTTCCATAAATTTTACACACTGTGAGCAGAGTCCCCATCCGAAAAGATTGGACGTGACCACGTGATAGGTATCACAGAGACCCTTACTGCTGCGCTCTGCAGATTTATTAACCACAGAATTTTGACTCATTCTCAACACATTTACATAAAAACCCCAGAACAACTCGCTCGAAATGAAAAATTTGAACTAAATAATTTAAAACATTTTTCATGAATGGCAAATTTTCAATGTGCATCCACCAAGACATACATTTTCATGAGAGTAGCTTGGGAAGTGTGGTCGTAACAAACCAAATAAATTATAAAAAGAGATCTGGGGTGGGAGACAAGGTTTTTCTTGGGACAAGTCGTAAATTTAACGGTCGAAGGAATCCTTATTTCCCTCGACTATTCACGTGGTTGAGCTAGCAAAACTATCCCCTTTATGAGTAATAGAAAAAGCCTGTTACCACTAAAATATTAACCGCCACCGCTACCGCATAATTCCATTTCGCATAACGTTCGGTATGTTTAAACCGTTTTAAAAAGCGCTCGTGTTTTCTGCAGCTATTATTTTATTAACAACATCCATTTTTTACCTTTTCTAACAACATAAGTAATCCCAAATGCTCCATTAAAATGTAACTCCATGTGTAACTCTCTAATTAACGCAGTCGATCTCCCATTCGCCTCAGAAACTGCTCCATTGTACAAAATTTGTAACGTAGTAAAATTCTTCGACCGCAACAGAATTACCACGAAATTATGAGAATAATTTAATTAAGACATAACAGCACCTTTAATACCGATTAGTCACACGATCCGTGGTTTGGGCGTACTAGGTAATTTGAGATCTTAATGGGTTTACTGCGGCTTTGGTCATACCTCCTACTCCACGCTGGCCAATCACGAGCGCCAAGCTTCGATGCTTCGACGGCTTCTCTGATTCATCATGTGATTAACACTTGATGGTATTCTGTGTTAATTTACTTACGTTTGCCATGCCATTTGATGTTCAATCAAAGTCTCATGACACCCCTAATAATCAGTCATCATAGCCCATAAAGCTGATGTCAGTAATTTAATGTAGAATTTCCCCTTCATTAGATATCTGCTTTGATCTAAAAGTCTGCTGGGCAGAAATTGTTTTGTTTTCACAGTAAATGGCATTAGTCTTGTCAGTTACAAATGTTGGCTATTACTGGAATATTTTATTATTTTTTAGCATGGAAACAAGTCATTTATATAATGTAGCCGGAGTCTAAGACAAAGCGGAGCCTACTGGCCGTCACAGCTGGCGTGCTAATAAGCCCCTTACGTCAGTTGACTCAAAGTTAGTATTATTTTTCTTAAAGATAGCATTGCGGGAGTTTTCAATGTAATTGCCCCGGTTTCTTCAAGAGGCTGACAGCTCAAAGGCCAGTCAGTGACGTGCTCATTGTCGGAACGCCCACGGTTTACCTTATTCAAAGTTTGCTGGTTTTTTTATTCTTGAAATATTTACCGGGAGTCAGTTGGTAATACTCAGTAATAAGTGTTTTATTTGCTCTATTTTGCATAAAGTTTTTTATTTCATTATGAATCTAGTAATTTTTGGGTAATATTATTATTTATTATTTTATATAAATAAATTTATTTGTCGTAAATGACGTAAATGACTTCACGTAATATTTTGATCGAGTGTTTAGTCAATTCCGCATTAACTATGAATGTTACTAAAATTTTGCTGGAACCGTTTTTTAACGTAAAATTGTAGGATGGCGTAATAATTTCTTTATGTTTCATCGGTACTCTGGACTACAGTCCTCCAATAGAAAATGTTCCAATAGTCATAAAACTAAATTGTGGTTGTAAAGTCTTGTAATTAGTGAAACTAATGGCGGTAATCGACTTCCATACGAAAATTACAATCATAAACCTTTTTTCATCGTAAAACCTTTAAATGCTTTCATAAAATAAAATTGTGTTGATGGTTTAAAAGAACAAAATATATTATTAATGGGAATTTTCAATCAAGGTATTTGGTTTGTGTTAGTAATGTTATCGATTCGCTTTGTTCGTATATCCTTAGGTAAAACGTATGACAAAATATACAAAAGGACCAAAACTGAGACCATTCTTTCCTCTTGGGTAACCTGATATTGCTCATTCAGTTGTTTTCTGGCTGTTTGGGTATAAGATTACAAGCAATTTATTTCAATATGGCAATCGAATTTACGAACGCACTCGGATTGTTTAAGGAGACCATTTTATAGTCGACCAACTTTTGTTTTATTTAGAGATCCTTCCTTTACAAATTAGAATATGTTATGGTCGAATTTTAATTGGTCCTTGCTCGCTAAGTAGTATATTCCGAAATAAAGTAAGAACAATTGATACTCACTATCACTACCTTGCATTTGTTTACATAATTTTGCTTCGACTTTTCTTCTCAGGACAGTCAGAATATGTGGACTCCAGTGTTAAAAAAAAGACATGTGAAAGTGATGATCTTACAGAATAAATGATTTCAATTTAAATTTCTATAAATACACAAACAATATTATCAATTGTTCAATTAAATTATAAGTCAGCCTATTGTTTTAGAACTTCACAAACAATTGATAGATTGATCTATTTAAAACTCAATACGAGTTCGAACCATCAATTAAATTGAATATTCGAAAATTATTCAATTAATTTTCTATTGATAATTTTAAGTATCTACGCAATAGTATATAATACTTTATTACTTTGTAAATCTAAAGATGTATTATTTGTATAGCGACCTTTTATGACCTCTTTTGGAGTAAAGGTCAGAAAGTTGTCGCGCCTCTAAGGCTTTGTACAACTTTATAATTCACTAAACATTCCTAACTTTAAGTTGTATAGCTTCAACAATAGACTCTATCTAAACTCCTAGACCTTTTTGAGACGTTTTTCGAGAATATCGGTTATCGGTACAATTATCGATGGCGGGCACTGGCGGCCGCAAGATTGCAATCTCCAGATAGGTTGGTTTAATCCACAGATTTATGGGTCCTGCTACCACACTTTAATCCGTTTACTGTGAAAAACCAACTCGGATTTATTTTGTAAAAATTTGCTTTGTGATTTTTCTTGAGGTTCAAATAAATATTTGAAGCGTCGACAATGATGAATGTTCATTATTTGATCACAAGTTCTAATGTAATATTTTATTTTATTTTATTTTAATAGATGTGCTTTTCTGTAGAACTGCTACTATGACATACCTACTTTTTTTTACAATTAAGCCTAAAATCTAAACGAATATAGGTCCATAGTTATTTTTGTAAATACTGTCATAGCTTTATCACGAACGCGATCATGTTGTCCAGTTCATTCGTTCATAGTTATTGACGTACAATAACCACGGAACAGCTACCTTGACGAAGAAAAGTTAAAAAACTTGAGATATAAAAATACTTGTCGACTTTATAATGGTGTATATTTTTTGCGGCCTAAAGTGGCAATAAAGATTAGCTACACTTCTGTTTTTATTTCCTTATTATTGCTTTTTCCGTTAATACCACTTTGAGGTTCTCATTCAAAATCTTTAATGAGTACAATAAACTTATGACGGGTGCTGTTTGCTTTTTATTACAAGCTTTTCTTAAAATTGCAATGCATGTATGTATGTTTAGTTTAGGTTAAATCTTGCAAGCTAAATTCGAACTTCGTCTTGACATCCGATTAGGATGAAATTTTGGATACTATCAGTTCAGTCACAACATAAAATTAAGGTGCGCTCACGCTAATCTCATGATAGAGCCGGAAGGTGGCCACAGGAACTCTGTAACGAAACGACGCAATCCCATCGTGTTTAGACTTGTTTGTTTTGTCTTCACGAGTACTTTGAACCTAGCTAATTTAAAAGCTTGTGTTTAAAGTTATTTTTAGTACTAACAAATTTGAGTTATTATTATTTAACATGCGTTATATAAGTCTGTGATTGAAAGTTTCAGTTTTTTTTAATGGAGATGTAAAATAATAAAGTTTTATTCAAAGTTAAAAGGCCAAGCACATAGCCATGTCAGGCAGTCGATACAATACAATGCTTTGACGGACTTTTTGACAACAAATCAACAAGGCCACTTGATGTTGAAGCGCCTTTTGTTGAAGTTCAACTATCAGAAACACATCACCACTTGGATTACTTCGAGAGTTTATCACAAAGTACTAGTAACAAAGAGGTTACTCTCTCCTCACTCATTCGTTCCGACTGTATAAAAGTGCTGGGCCCAGCAGTGGGTCAATTACAGGCTGATATTATGTATATCTGTATATTATATTTCTAAACTAGTAATATAATACATGCAGCGTTGTGCTCCAATACACACATCGTGGATGTAGGATTCAAAGCCGCTAGCTTGAAGTGGGACTGGGCTGAACACATCAGTCGCATGTCTGAAGACTGTTGAGCAAAAGTGACAACACTGTGGGACTCCACAAAACGTCAAGAAGCATTGTGGACGGCGCAGAAGGAGATGGTAGAAAGAACTGGACTTGTATTCGAAATTATAGACAACAGTAGCCCAAGAACGAGTAAAAGTAGAACAATTGGAAAAAGGAAAAGGAGGCCTTTGCCCTGCAGTGGAACGATTATGGCTGAAATTAAATATATAAATAATTAGTAATATAATCCTTAATTTTTACATACAGGATGTTAACAGATCGAGCACTAATGCCAACTTTTATAATTTTTTTACGTAACCTGTGTGTGTGTATACAATATACCAACACGACGAAATATTTTAAACCCATATACAGAAGCGACACATCTATTCATAATACTGCGTTTTCAACAGTGTATATTCGAAAATTCCATTTTGAGTTTTATTTACAGTGTTGCAGCATCGCAGAGCCGCAATAAAAGCGCATGTGGGTGTATAAAAAACAAGGACATTGGACGAATAGCAGATCAATAGTGAGCGAAAATTACGCTTTTTGAAATGTTTGCCGTAGTGTTTGCGACGGATTAGAAGAACTGAAGCGTGAGCCTCTTATCTCAGTTTAGTGATATTGAATTGTTATTATTTAGGTTTTTCAATTAATAATACCTATATATGTGTGGCTATACCTACCTTTATATATATGGTGGTGATGGTTTTCGGTATATCCTTACAGTTTTTTTTTAATACTTACTAAATATGTGGGTGGAGTTCACATTACTAATCTCATTAACCCCTCCAACTAAGCTAAATAATATGCTTGTGTCTGGAATGGGTTCACGTCAATAGTGCAATGGGTGGGTTTCGAACCTGCGACCTCTCGATCACAAGCCCGTCACCCTTATCATTAGGCTATTGCCACTTCATCGTATAATAATATAATAAAGAATTTAAAATTGTTATACAATTTCAAAATAACCAGTTGTTTGAATTTTATACAAAAAAATATGGTTTGATTAGTTATGTGCATATTTTCTCAACATGGAGGTTATCAAAATTATAGAACATGTTTAAATATATTAGCACTCTATGTTTCTAGTTACAAACAATACGTAATCTTAGGTATGTTCATCAGAAACATTTAAGATCCAAATACAACTAAAAAGTTACATTTTATTGCATTCATCGTTTTGAGTAAATTGAATTGAAAATTACAAGGCATACTGAATGAAATAAATTATCGAAAAATGCCTTAAGAAATGTAATAAATAATTTTGGTTTACTCAAACATAAATACATAGTCTCACAAAATTGACTCCGATCATCGACCGAAAAATTTAATTTTCAAAAAGTACGCCTTATAGCTTTTTGCTCAAAAACAAAACACGCACTGGAGTACCGGTGTGGTATAATTTTGATGACTTAATAAGAACCGATGTCCAGAGGTTAACAAGAAAATTACACGACGAAAACCTCCTTACATAGCAGTGCTGAACAAACAAAATGTTGTAATTATTTTATGTAGAGCAATTTACTGGTACTGTCTACAAAAAGGCCGCTTATAATACTAAATTACGATTAAAAAAGTTGAACACTGGAATTTATGTAAAGGTACCTGCATATCTGTCTTTTGTTTTATTTATGGGCTTTAGTAATATTTTTGGACTTCTCTCGCCGATCTATAGCAGTATACCTACAGTAAAAAATATGTGTAGGTAATAAAAAGGTTATTCTAAGCCAGTCTAAAAAAATCAACTTAAAAAACCTTCAGATAAAAATCTTTTACAATTGATTAGCAATATGATACACATTTTTTTAAAACTATATGTAATTGTTTTGGCCTATAATTTCTAAAATAAAATAACAAAATTGAGAGAAAGTTATGAATGTACTCAAAAAAAAAGAGAAATGGGTATTTTAGAAGACCCAAGAGCTCATAGCTTAAATACCTAAGATTTCTTACAGCACGTAACATGCAAAACAAACTCTATAATTATTTTATAATATATTTAAAGTAATGTGGAATTCCGTGTACTAACATTGCGACTCAGTGTAACTAGGCTCTTATAACACGCACACCATTTATAAAATAATTCAAATATTTACTTATGCAAATTATTTCAAATATTTTGTTGAATTCATAGTCTTTGTTATTTTAAAATACAGCTATTTATTAAAATGGTCGTGATTACAAGAACTTAGTACGTTGGAACATAATTATGGTCATTAGCATCAAATTCTTTATCTTCATCTAGCACAAAGGTAATTTAATAATTTCAGTTAAATATAGGTACATGCTTCGAATATGTATTTCTAGCCTTACTATAAAAATCCAAAAGATTGTTTGTTTAATTCAGGAATGGACAAAAAATATTGTCGTCTTCAAAGGTTAAGTTCCAACGTTTGGAGTCTATCTTAATATTCCGTTTTAATTTTTTGTACCTATGTCGTAAGTACGCGATTCATATACAAATTTTAAAAAAGACTACTATATAGCACCAAAGGGTTAATTAAATTAAAAAGAAACTGTAATTGTTGTTAAAAATAAGTATTATATTTTGTAGGTAGCTTCTGAAATCTCGGTATCTTAAATCCAAATTTAACTTTTATCCGAAATTAAGTCTAAAAAGGTTCTTTTTAATTTGGTTTTTCGCATCTATTGCGATTAGAGAGGTTTTAGTGTTAAGCCGGACTATCGGAAAGACCTAACAAAAGCCTTTAGCCAGGCTTATTAACTAAATTATATTATAAAGCAGCTTAGGTTTTAGTAGATTTTGCCGTCATATTTTGGTAGTTTAATTATCCTTTTGTTTCTAGTAACTTAGTAAGTTAAATATAAATAAAGATTTTTATTTCTCACCAGAAAGCAACAAATAAGGTTCACAAACATTTTTACATTATGTGACAGTAAATAATTCAATATACATAATGAATAAATCCACATTCTTGATACGTTTTCTTTCACACTAATGTAGAACATTATAAGCTTTAAATATTCAAACATTTATGCGAAAGGAAATTAAAACAGGTTAATATTTAGAGACCACCCAGAAAACAATCAAAGTTGGCATATCATTAAAGAAAACATATAAACAGACAATTTATTAACTGTAGTTATAAATTATCATCATGGACCTTATTTAATACCAATTGGATGAGTTCGTTGTTTAAATTCCAATCACAATAAAATTTAATCCAAATAAAGAGAGCCCATCAAGTCATTACCCTTGTATACCTGATAATAGATTCAGATAAAATGTAGAAACGATAATTATTTTACATTCAATTCAGCCGCTGTCGTCTTCGATTCGTCTATATAATTATTTTCTTCCGCTTAACTAGCGATGAACAAAGACAATCTGACAAGGTAGGTACTGTTTCTTCGACCCAAAGCGTTGTCCCGTGAAATTGACAGATGTTCAAAATAATAACAGAAAGTTACAGTTGAATGGCTACGGCTGAACGTAATTGGGATGCCAATGCCTCAAATCAATTTTGAAATAACAAAAATCAACGAACAAAAGTTTTAAATATTAAGCATTGAAGTTCTGTAATTGAACAATAACAAAATTATACAGCGCAACACTGGAATGTTTCTTTTTTTTATTTCAAGGCCATTATTTCATTAAAATATGATCAGTTAATGAGACCGTTCACTGTTTACTAACGAGAAACAAAAAGTATAATATTTAATTGTTAGCAGAGCATGGTTTCGATCCACGGACCTCTGGGTTATGGGCCCAGCACGCTTCCACTGCGCCACTCTGCTGGTAGCATATTGCTGTGAAATATCATGTCCTAATGTGTGGCTGATGCAATATACGGACAAAATTATGTATTAATAACAATTACAAAAAAATACATTAGCAGAGCGTGGTTTCGATCCACGGACCTCTGGGTTATGGGCCCAGCACGCTTCCACTACGCCACTCTGCTGGTAGCATATTGCTGTGAAATATCATGTCCTAAAGTGTGGCTGATGCAATATACGGACAAAATTATGTATTAATAACAAATACAAAAATAAATACATTAGCAGAGCGTGGTTTCGATCCACGGACCTCTGGGTTATGGGCCCAGCACGCTTCCACTGCGCCACTCTGCTGGTAGCATACTGCTGTGAAATATCATTTCCTAATGTGTGGCTGATGCAATATACGGACAAAATTATTTATTAATTACAAAAAAAAAACATTAGCAGAGCGTGGTTTCGATCCACGGACCTCTGGGTTATGGGCCCAGCACGCTTCCACTGCGCCACTCTGCTGGTAGAATATTGCTGTGAAAAATAATTCCCTAATGTGTGGATGATGCAATATACCTACTGACAAAAAAAATTGTGTATCAATAACAATTACAAAAAAAAAGTACATTAGCAGAGCGTGGTTTCGATCCACGGACCTCTGGGTTATGGGCCCAGCACGCTTCCACTGCGCCACTCTGCTGGTAGCATACTGCTGTGAAATATCATTTCCTAATTTGTGGCTGATGCAATATACGGACAAAATTATGTATTAATAACAATTACAAAAAAAAAAACATTAGCAGAGCGTGGTTTCGATCCACGGACCTCTGGGTTATGGGCCCAGCACGCTTCCACTGCGCCACTCTGCTGGTAGCATACTGCTGTGAAATATCATTTCCTAATGTGTGGCTGATGCAATATACGGACAAAATTATTTATTAATTACAAAAAAAAAAACATTAGCAGAGCGTGGTTTCGATCCACGGACCTCTGGGTTATGGGCCCAGCACGCTTCCACTGCGCCACCTGCTGGTAGCATACTGCTGTGAAATATCATTTCCTATTATTTATTTAACATTGATAATGTTAAGAGTTCCAACATTCTGTAGTTTTTCATAATTATATGATAATCTTTCATGAGCAGAGTGGCGCAGTGGAAGCGTGCTGGGCCCATAACCCAGAGGTCCGTGGATCGAAACCACGCTCTGCTATTTTATTTTTTTTGTAATTGTTATTAATACATAACTTTGTCCCTATATTGCATCAGCCACACATTAGGAAATGATATTTCCCAACAATATGCTACCAGCAGAGTGGCGCAGTGGAAGCGTGCTGGGCCCATAACCCAGAGGTCCGTGGATCGAAACCACGCTCTGCTATCAAAAATATATTTTTCTGTTTTTTTTTATATCTTACGTGATTCCCTATCTACGTTAGTTATTAATATCAATGAATGAATATTTAACGTCCCAGCTTAGGCGATTAGATAACGATATTATTTAGTACTGATAAAAGATATCGTGTAACAAAAAAAGGTGCGAGATGACAAACATTAACAGCGTTAAATTGTTGACCGTACCAGGTATTGTTTACAAAAATATCGCTTCGGCGGAAGATCAATATCGTTACCCGTATTATCACAAAAAATCACCGGCCTCTTTTTTCAACTAGGTACCTATTTACATGAAACCATTTTTATTACGGCAACAGAAGGCACCGGCAATTTTATTAGGCTAGTACAACAATAGTTTATGTTACGGCTTGTTTGAAAAGGATGGCGCAATAAAATTCAAGGAAGTAAAAGATACCAAACCTATGGTCTGTTTGTGCATTTTATTGTATTGTCCATGATTCCCGCAAGTCGGTTTTTGCGCGGTTCGTCTGTAGCCGCCACATTACGTCAGGGGGCATCATTATTGAATCGTCTACGTAGCGACCACCCGCGTGAGACACACGGTCGTGCACTTGGAAACACTTCAGACACTATTAGGGGAATTTCGCAAAAAAATAGCGAAGATATCGGCAGAAATAGGTTAAGGGCGTCTGTTTTGAAGATAATATAACTACACACTCGATTAGTTCGCCAGCTGCGTTCAATGTTCTAGTATCTACGATGAAATTGTTTTTCTCTTTTTCCTTATCTAGTATATATTTTAGTTTAATAGCGAATTTTATTTTACCGCTATTAGTGTTTCATCAGAGTTAAAACTGTGGATAAAGTAATACAAACATTCGACCATCGAATTATCTAAGAATATCTAAATCTTTGACAATGTTTTATGGTAATAGCTAGAGAATATACTATAATAAATAAATTCTACTTCTTTTTGTATTAATTTTTGTTGAATAAAACCTTAACCTTGGTAATTTAATGCGGACTGGTTCTACACAGAGGTATTTGTATGTATTTACACTGTAAATCAAAATACAGAAACGATTACAGGTTTTGTGCTCTTAAATGATAGCTAAGAAGAAACCATTCTACCCAATTGGATTTCTTGATTAATCGTTATACTGTGGGGTCCGCATTGTGTGTCCTCGATCAGTCTAGGCGGTGGCCGGTGAATTCCGCTAACAATTAGTTAAAAACCAATTCGAAACATCTAATGCTCGCAGGCCGCACATACAGTGGTCCTCAATCGTATTCGTTGGTGGCCGCAGACGGGACTATTCCAAATATTTGACAAATTGCAAGATTGTCCGTAGCGCCACGACGTCACGACGCGATACGACAACGAACCACGGAAATGTCAAAGATCGATCGTTTAACAAGACGATGAGCTTTTGCATTTTGTTCTAACTTCACAATCCTTTATAATTGAAGGCATTTGTTGCAAAAAAGGGAGATTATGTTGTACTATTTTACCAGATTGCCCGTCGTCAAAGTATAGTTATTTATTCTCAGTAAATGTTTAGATGACAGTCACGTTTTTTGTGACAGCAACAGACTGAGTCGAAAATTAAATTAGTAATTCCGATGTAAAATTTTGTCTGCTCTAAACTTTCTAAGAACATAATTAATGAATTTCTTGAAAACTGCTCAAATATTTCTTTAGAAACTTTAACAAATAACTATCAAATTATTGCAGTAGTTTTTGTGTTTTGGCAAAATAAAGCTAATCTTATTACTACGTTTAGTTCTTAAGAAACAAACTTAAAAAGTAATTCTTTAAAACGAAATTATTCCTTTCTAATATGTTTTAAGTATGGACTCTTTTGTTTTTAGATTAATACTGTTGTCCAGAAAATAATAAACAATGTTTTCATAGCAGAGATCTTGGCAGATTCCAATCTGACCATCTCATAACACTACAAAATGTGTAATATGACTATGTTACACAATCAATATTGTCGAAGCACAGCCGGCTCTCAAAATAAGCTCAAACATGCGGTACACAAACAGCATTTGCAATAAATAACAAAAATATCTACTTCTGATGCTTGCACTTGTCTACTGCTCAAGATTCCTTACCACAGCTTCATTACAGCGTCTAAATAATGACTTCTGATGGAAGTTTTCAATAGTCCCCGGCTTGGAATAAATCAAATAACTCCGTTGGATTTGCTGTCGTTGGCAAATGTGTCTTCATTCATGACGGTAAAACGGGGCATTAGAATGGCATGGAGACGAAAACACGCTGACAAGTTTTGTTACACACTCTTAGTAAATAAAATTGCAAATTTAATAATACTTTTTTTTGTCATTGCACACACTCTATTTATTGTATAGATTATGTAGATTTTTTAATTGTTTTTAGCGCTGGTTCCATGAAATATAGACACCAACATTTTAGTTATAAATTAAAGTGAAAAAAAGAACCGTATTTCTACAAACAACAAACATCAAAATTAAGTGATGTATTCGCCACCCTCAAAAAAACTCCCACTTCTTGTCATGTATCTAAAGGATCAATCTTTTGAGTCATGAAAAATACATGGAAGCATCTTACTTCTAAAGTTTCCAGTCATTGTAACAACTCCACGACATTTTTTTTCCGTGACAGACGCCGACAGGTTTGAGCAAAAATAGTCTGGACTGTGATCGGGTACGTACCGGCGGACAATACATTCATTATTGAGATGCGAGCGAGCACAGCTGCATTCGCTACTATGGACGCGACTCAAAAAGCTAGAAATTATACGGCTGTGGGCGAAATTCTAAGCTCTTTCGTGGTTATGTTAGAGATATATTTATAAATGTTTGAGTTTCGAAGGTTTTTGATAAGTAGAATAACAGTTTATTCTAAAATGGTTTTTATTTTCTTTATGTTACCTTCCAATAAAAAAATAAAACATAGGCTTTATTGTTTAGATAGTTTGGTAAAAAAATAATGTAGAAAATTAATAAATTAAAATTTATAGAAAAAATATAAAAGCTTTTTTACAAAGCACGCTATGTTATTCAAAATACACAAATTTTAGATATCAGCTCATTAAAAAAAAATCTTTGTCTAAATAAACAAGTGATAAGCATTTTATCTCAATAATTTTATTATTGTGAAAACAGTTTTAAATAAGAACTAAAAACAAAACACAAAGCTACGTTCACAATAATCTCTGATTGCAATTTAAATTTCGTATACATATTTGTAGATAAGTAAATAGTCTAATCGTAGCCATCAATGAACTCCAATAATTTCAACAAAAATAGCATCTAAATATAATCTTATAATATCCGAAACATTTCTTAATCGTGCAATAGTGGAACGTCTATCTATCGGCAAGCGATCTCGGGACAAAACGAAATAAAAGCTTAAAGATCACCGTTCGCCGACCAAAATAGTGTTGGACTCTATTCAAAACTCTTTGGAATTACTATACTATTTGTTACCATCGTCCATTCAGTAAGTCAACGCGTCACAGTAATTTGTAGCTACAAAAATTCGACAGTTATTAGACGAATATAAATTTTTAACGTTACGTGACACTTTGGTGTATGTTTACATTAAATCCAATGGAACGCGAATGGCTTAAGTTATTTATTATACATATTAATTTTGATGATTTGAAGCAAGCATTTTAATATGGTGGCTATTTGTAGACACTTAACCACCAAATGCTTTGGACATATTGAATGCGATTGAATGGTAATGTCTGTTAGTTCACAAAGCGGGGAATCTTCAGGAATTCTTATTGTTATTCTATGAGTGTGAAATATTGTGTTTTCTTTGTAATAGACCAATTTTAAACATGTTTTTGAATGTCTATTATTGTAACACACAATGTTGATTATTGAGTCACATAGATTAAAGATAAAAAATGATAAATAATAAAAACAGTTAAAGATTATTTTGTATTGTTAGAGGTAGGCGTATCTAATCATAGCGATACAGGTATAACTTAGGTGCCTGAACTATTTAAACTTTATCGTAAAACCTTTATAGTTGATATAGATATTTCTTTAACATAAATACAAAGAATGCTCCCTCTATAATCAACATATAAGTTTTACTTGATTACATTCTCCAAGTAATCTCATATTCAAAGTGGGTAAATGGAATGTTTTTTTTAGCAATTTATATTGAGCAATACAGTACCTATATTATATTATGTTTTCTCAATTGAATTGAATTATTCCCTTGAACTACTCCACTGTAAAACAAAGAATGATAAATATTTTCTTTATCATATTAAAATAAATAAAAAGTATTTCAAAATAAGTCTTTAATACATTTCTTTTTAATTTATTTAATATCGAAAGCAGTATTGAGGTTTTATTGCTCAGTCGAGACTGTTTTTTAGCAATACGTTATTTTAAGAAAACAACAAAGACAACAGAAAAAAGAAGCGCAGTCGAAGTCGTGCCCGGGATGTTATGTCCAGGCAGGGAACCACTGACATTCTACACATTAATTACGTAGGTAAGCCCGACCACAAACGTTAAACAAAAGGTAATACACTCCGCACTTAATCTGATTCGTATTATTGCAGTCGTAACGCAACATTCTCCTGGATTTATTACAAAAGAGCTGTTAAGAGTGTTTTACACTGAAGAATCGGCAGTTTGGATCAGCAAAATGAAGCGTTAGAATGTTTAAAACGAAACATGATTTATCGAACCGGCCGCGGTTTAAGAGCAAGCATTCGCTTTGATGCTTACGCGAAATGTAGCTTCGTGCAAAATGGAATTCTAGTTTCACACGCAACAAATGTGCTCATTATCTGATGAACTTTGCGAAGCGACGAGTCCAACGCGTAGATTAGTTAATAAAACAGACATGAAAATATTATATTCAGCTGTTTTTGAATTGGAACTGTTGAGACTAACCAATTATAAGTGGTATAAAAGGATCATATTCTAATTATTACAGGATTACTTTAAAAATAGGTAGTTCAAATTGTACAAAGTAAAAATTTGCGAACCGACCTAACTTAACTGGATTCCTGCTGTAGAAAAGCTATAAAATATTTATGATGATGAAAACTTATCTATATTATGTAAAAATAGATCCCGATTTCCCGTGGTCACGCCATTACTTCCTAACGACTGCACCAAATTGGATAATTCTTTGTTATGATTCTTATTGTAAGAACAAGATAAAAAAGAAAATAAAATAAACTTATGGGTATGTTTTTAAAATCTCACACCATCCGTGCGAAGCCGGGCTAGTTATTTTACAAATAACAACATAAACAGTGAGCTGCAAATCCAATAATGTTTGATCCCTTGAAGCATTTCATTGACATCAGCTTTCGTTGCGATACGATATTGCCATTTCGTCTATAGGGGCTCATTACAGCTATAGCAATCTAACAAGTGCTCTGTAGCCAGAGTGTCTGCAACAATAATGTTTTAGCTTCGTTCATTTGTTAAAAGAGCACTCTCACAGTCTCCAATTTCGGATTTTCATTAATTTACATTTATTGAAATAAATACAATATCGGAATTTTCTCTAGTATTTTGTAGCATGTTTTGATCATACAACAATTTACAAAAATTGGAATCGATCCTTATGCCGAAGCCAATACACTGAACCATGTATTTTTTTATAAATATTATCGCAATTTTAATATTATTAAATTAACTTTTACCTCTCTTGTCCTTACGGGGCTTGTTTAGTTTCGTCAGAAATGTGAAATATCAGAAAAAAAATACTTTTTTAGTTTATTTACTTTCTTTATGCAAAGAAATATATTGCAAAATAATAAGGTATCTATTAAACACCCACGACGCAAAACGCCCCTTGGGAACAATAAATTTTTTATCAAAAAATAGATCGATCCGCACAAGGACCCAATAACTCCCACATAAACAAAGTTCCAACAAAGTCAATAAACGTTGCAACAAAAAACCGGGGCCATACATAACGCTCGTAAATCGCTGTTCACCTCTATTCCATTGTTGGTCTGTGTCCCCCGCGTGTCGTCGCGGTTCGATCCCGATCGCCCAGTGTGAGAGCTTCGATGGTCTGTATTGGCTCTCTCACTGATATCATTAATGCACAACGGGAGATTGTGTTGCGCAATCAAAGTTAATTACTGCAATAACGACGTTTATTTTTACAAGCGATGTAGCGAAAAAAGCATGTAAAGTTTTCGATAAGTACCGCGAGAAAGTTTATGGTTAGTAACAGTCAGAGGATGTGGTATTAAATCTATTCCTTTTCTCAGAAGTAAAATTTACAACAGAATATTTATATTAACATTTTAACTTATTCCGAGTATTTGCGTTTCAATAATGAAGGTATAGCAAAATCTAATTCGCTCAAACCGCTCGAAGGCAGTTAGAATTAGGTCGTGAACGATTTCAAAACTTACTTCCACATAATGATGTTCAGCTGAGCATAACATGCACTCCGAATGAAAATTGTGCCGAATTACGTAAATTATCTCAAATTATCGTTTGAGTCGGTTACTGTGGATGCTACCCATGCTACCCATCATCAGAGGGAAGCATTAAGGTCTGCCTCGAGGCTACCCGTTGCGTGACAGCAACGAAATATTAATAATTATGATAAGTAATTACGGTCGATCAGATCCTTACGGGCGCACGATTCTCATTTTATGCAAATAAACCTTAATTTGCCAAAACTAAGCGTCGCTTTGTATTTCAGTTTTAAGCGGTTTTAAATTTTGCTTTACTTTTAAATTAAAATAAACAAAAGAAATTATGTTATTTTGAAGTTGCCACAGCAATACATTTTGTACAACAGGTAATCGAACTTATTTATTTTATTTATTTAAAGGTATTAGTGCCCTAACTCTTTAATTAATTTTGATTCCCATACAATGTCAATGCAAAATTGATATTAGTTTAGCGGACAAATGATTCAGTTTTTTTTAAAACAGATACTGTCAATGGCTGGAACTTACTGGAATCTAAACATTGATAGTATTTTTTTGTACTGAGTGTTTTTTGTGTTGCTGCTAAATAAATAACAATTTTGCATTGGCATTGTATTACAATTTAAATTTATTAATAACTAACATATAATGCTAATAAAATTATATCCCTGGTATGTTCTAAACTTATATAGTTGTGATATATTAAAATCCACAAAACGTAAGTGCCTTATGTAATATTATACTACCATTGTCATATAATGCAACATACACAGTTATTTAATATTATACGACAAGTATTTCATAAACCTACAAAACAAACCAACCTACGTTAAAACACATGAAACCCGCTCAACGTGGTATTAGTTTTGCCATCACACGTATATATTTTATTTCATTCGTTGAACCATAACAATACTTGTGTAATATTCAGAACGCTTGCACGGAAAAATAATATCTAGAAAACGAAACAGCTTCGAAATAGGCAACTCACAATGAAAGAAAATAAAGTGTAATCAATATCGACACTCATATAATGCTTACTATAGATGCTTAGCTCTTTAATACGATATCTAATATTTTTATTTGTGTGGTCTAAACGTCAATACGTGACGAAGATTTACTTACAACGTGCCGGCCGCACGAGGATTATGGACCCATCTCAAATTTTAAAAGAGAAAAAGTTTAATGTAAAGATCACTGACAAATTTGTAACAGAACAATGAATCGGATATTAAAGTATCTTCTTTCATGACACGGGCGAGCGGATGGGTAGGTAAGGCTGCGGTCATAGTGTCACAAGGTACCAAATTTCTAGATTTATTATTAACGACCATCGCGTGTCGAGTCAAGTTACTAATACTATTTCTTCGACATTATATAACTTCCAGGTACGAGCTTCAATTGTTTTAGTCGTGTCGATTACCATGATATTTAAGACCGGCTATAGACTGTTATCTAAAAACTAAAGTTACCTTGTCGTGGCAACTTAAAAGCTATGCTAAAGTAGTACAAAGCACGTAGCAGCGTGCGTGACATCAAGTAGTCTCCAGCAAGATTACCGTCGCTGTAGAATAACTTAGCTGCGCTGAACTATCGACGGCGTCCTTCGACCTACGCTCGCCGCATCGCTCATCGCTCCGCCTAATGCTCTGCTCGCACGCGACGCGACCGCTTGCGAACCTCTCGCTGGTGTTAAATGTATCCGCCTGCTTGTATCAGGTTACCGTACCAAAGGCGTGGGCATTGACATGTCCAACTTGTTTTGTTTTGTTCACTCGACCATCGTAAAGGTTGACTTTCTACGCGCATCGACGTGACGTCCCAGCCGGTTGAATTACTTTAAACTTAAAGGAGACGCTTGTCAAATGTCACCTCGAAGCACTGTTGCCCCGCTACGAGCCTGTGAACAGCAAACTTCGTGTAGTATCGAGAACTAGTCATATTATGATCACGTTATTCGAAATCGAATACGCATTAAACCAACCCAAGCGACAAAAATTGATGTTAAATTGGATCGGTTCATTTTGTGTCGAAATAATTAAATTTCGTGTTGGCACTAAATTATTTATTCGCACATTCGAATTAATGTAGTCGTAATTTCTGGACGCATTGGAATTATTTATTTCTGCGTAAAATGTCACTCCGTTGAAAAATAATTACGGTTGTGTTGGGTACGCGTCATGCTGGGCCGACACGGCCCTTCAACGGATTATTAAGATGTTCGAGTGCAGCGCGCATTTAGCGGGTTGTCTCTCATTGTTGGCGGCCGAAGATATGCCAACTGATAATCGGAATGACCGAACCCGGAGCGACGACTCATTTAATGCTTGTCGATTTGAATGCGAGGGAACATCATACATAACAGGCTCATAATTAATATTTGTACTTTTTCTTAACAACTTTATTATAGAGGGGAATCGTTTTTGCGCAGCATAAAAAATGTAACATAGCGGTTAAAAATATGAATGAATGTTTTTATATGCATTATTTATAACAGTTTATGAGCTATCGTTTCTAATAAGGGCAAGGAACTTAAAGTTGTACCTAAGCGCCACCATACGACGCTAGTCCGTGAGACCATCTATTGCTAAGAAAATATTATTTACTTTATTTATAGTCTCTATTGTAAGGAGGTAAAGTTGAGTATTAGTCGGAGTGTGTATGTACATTGTTGTAGCGGAGTAAAACTAAGCACTACACTTGAATACATATTCGGTTATTATGTTGATAAAAACTGTCGCAACATGTTAGAGCTAAGCTGGGACACGGAGGGAATACATTTCGAATGCCGTTACGTGTGACTGAGAACTTGTGATGATGTCATTTGCCAGCGTAATAGCCTAATTATGTAGAAATTATTCAAAGTACAAGCTTTATATTTGAATTTAAAGTATGGGACTTACAACGAAATGCAAATTATAGTTAATTAAAACGCTTTTTTTCCATGTAACTGGTTCTTTTGTTGCCATCATGCCTATATTTACTGATGCCCGAAGGGTAGGCGGACGATACTATTAAACATACACAATTTTCTGTAACAGGTATTGGGTTTAAAACCTGTGTGTAGAAGCAAGGTGGATTACCATTTACCAAGAATAATCTGAATCCTAGAATAAGAACTTTAGTTACTAGGGTGCCGTACCAGTACGTTTGCTTAACAGAAAGTACAAATTGAATGTATACCCACAAATTAGTCCGTCTCCAAACAAACTATTTAAAACCAAAAATTAAGCTTAAAAATTCCAGTAATTTAATCAAAAATGTATTTGGCAACCCTTAAGAACAAACATGACGAACATTATGACTACACGGATAGCCAAGTGGTATAGGCCCCCACGCCAATTACCACTGGCCGCCACGTACCACGGGTTCGATCCCCGCAAGGGACAAGAGTTTGTGTGATCCACAAATGATTGTTTCAAGTTTGGGGGATCTTTGTACATGTGAATTGAATGTTTGAAAAACCCCGCGACACAAGAATTAAAATCCTTTAGTCCGGGAGTCGTATTAAAAGAAAAGGACAAAACGATTTAAGCGAAAACTATAATTTCATAGACTTTTTAGCTCAAAATAAAGGGTTTCTATACATCAATAAGAACCTTATATTTCATCCACGAACAAAGAAACTAACAAATTGTTATCGTCGGGATAAAAATGCAGCATCGTCAACTACAATCCTTACCTTTCTGAAAACCACTGCTTACTTATTCAATAAACGTTTACAGTGTGGGAACGAAATATAACCCACTTTGTTCTGAAGAAACTACAGCTATTTGTCAATGCGCATCCGTATTCTGTGTGCTCGTTTGAATTTACTTGCGTACGTTTTTGTTAAGTAAATTTTACTGAGTAAAATTCTGTGTTACACATTTTGTTGTAGGTATATTATTTTAGTATAATATTTGGGTTAATAGATCTGATGCTCAGAATCAGCTTTTATTTTGACTTGTTCTATATTACCAGGTGTCTCAAAATTAATAAATAATATTTGTTAAATTTCATTTTTTTTTTTTTACATTATGCACCTATATAAACAGCATTTTAAAAATAATGTTATACCTTAAGAATTTAGAATGAATAATAATATTAAAGTGGTAAGCCTTGTGCCATTCATTTTAGTAAATGTTATGAAATGGATAAGCTCAGTTACTAGAACGTAAGCATCACCAGTCTGGCCTCTTTCCAACTGCGTTGTAGTCGGTCACTAGTTCAACCAGTCGTGGCTTAATATCAATATACATTTACATCTGCTTACTCGTTTTTACATCTCGTATATAGGAGAAGAAAGGTTCTAACAATATAGTATCATTTTAGGCTACTGGCAACCCATAACAATAACATGACATTTCCTAAGTTACAATATTTTGTCGCATGACTTCGGAACCACTAAAATTAATGGCAAGACTTTACTAAAACAAAAGCTTCACAATTTGTAGCTACAAAACAAGCGTCAAGTCTTCAAGTCTAAAAATTCCACAAAATAAACTCTGATAGTACAAATGTCAAGTACAAGGCCGTGACAAATGCGACACCATCACTGCCACACGGAACACATCAGGGCATTACATCTAAATTTCACACCCGTAAGCTCTCCTATAAACAAATACCACCTATTCAGGGAACAATTTCACGCCCTATTTTATCCCTACGAATTTTCTAGTCCGGCAGTTGAAATTTCACGAGACTCTGGCCTTTGTATGTGGATTTTTATTACATACCATTTTAGTTTCTGTGAATAAATGACCTCCATTCTTTATTCAATTTAATTTTGCTGGTTACTCGCCACGGCGGAATAAATTGCTTTATTCATTTCTGGGACGCTATGATACACAATTATTTGCTGGCTACTGTAAATAATGAAGATTCGAAAGCAATTAGTCTGTGTGGTTTGTTAATGTGCTTTATGATAACAAAATTAAAGATTTATGACTTTTATAAATTACAGCGAACGGTGGATATGAGAATGTTTGCTTAATTGGAAAATTATTCTTTGCATAATTATAATTAAAAACCGGTTCCGTTAATATTATACAGCTACATCTTTGTGTACTTGGCTTTATATAATTATCGTCTGTTTTACCACATAATGTACTTACGTATTTGCTTCCAAAATCCATCTATAATTCAATAAAACCTTAAAATGTTGAAGGATCCAAGTTAATTCAGTTTTCCTCAAACTTATGCCTCAGCATACGTTTTTGAGGAAAGTAGTTGGGTTCGACAGGATACGGCGGACGAAAATTGAATTTTCAATCAAACTAAATCGAAAACACAAGTTGGTCTGTCCGTTTTACTTCCACATTTTCGAGAAGCATATTATATGCTGAAGTGGTTCTATTTATTTTAATACGTTTTTTTACTTGTTATTTTCTTCTTTATCTGGTTATTTGTAAACGTTTTTAAGGTGTATAGTGAACTATTTTCTTGTTTTTAAGATTACCTATCCCACTAACATAAATGAGGTGGATGTCTTTTTAGGGTTCCGTACCTCAAAAGGTAAAAACGGAACCCTTATAGGATCACTTTGTTGTCCGTCTGTCTGTCTGTCTGTCTGTCTGTCTGTCTGTCTGTCAAGACCTTTTTTCTCAGGAACGCGTGGAGGTATCAAGCTGAAATTCATATCAAATACTCAAGTCTATGGTCTCTTGGAGCTGTGAAAAAATCAAACTTCTAAGTCAACGCGATCAAAAGATACTGCCGTTTATGCCGCAAATTTTCGAAACTCGCACGGGAATCAAAACCTACAGGGTACTTCCCGTGAACTCAGAATCTTGAAATTTGGTACGAAGTAACGTCTTATAGTACAGATAAAGGAAAAATTGCGAAAACCGTAAATTTTTAGTTACATCATATAAAAAAAAATATTTCTGATTTTTTTTTTTTTTCATTTTGCTATTATCATACCATAACTATGACTCGATCGTAGTGATGGGTGAACTTTTACTTATATACCTACAGGTGTGTACGGAACCCTCGGTGCGCGAGTCCGACTCGCACTTGGCCGGTTTTTTTTTTTAATGTCCAAACCAAAAACTCGCGACTATGCATTGATTTAAAATGTCGCGTCGTGACGTCATTAGCCTCTTCCTTAAACTTTAATTCGCTTTATCTACTCGGTGTAGTATTATTCTCTCTTATTTTTAAAAAGCATATAATACGAGTCAAATATTTTTTTTAATATCTAACTGACGGATTAATTAGATTTTAAATTTTCATATCGCGTAAGCTACCCCATTTCCAATACCTAAAAGTAAAGGATTAAAGTAACCTGCTTCGAAATATAATATACTGAGAAAATATCATAAAATACTATACTTTATAAACGCCCACTAGAAATCTTCCTACGTTTTTAAACAGTTTATAAAACGGCGGTAAAAAAGGGCGGTATACTCCAAGGCGGTATGAAAACAATTGCTGTACATTTTTCATAGCTACTCAAGCGCTACCTACTCATGTTTCAGTTCTTGGAGCTCTCCCACGTCAATACAGATACCAATATACTAGTATTGACGTTTTAATCAGTCGGATGTAGCAAAACTGTGAGACTTTAAGTTCCTTCAACTTTTTCCTTCGTAAGATCATTGGGTTTAGTTTTATTTACTTCTGAAACAAAATATGTAAAGATCACTTATAAACTTTGGAAATGGCAGTGGCTAAAAATACTTTATTTCGCAAAAGAACTAAATTCTTATTTACTAAATAATTTAATAAAATATTAACATAATAAGCAAATATTAACTCAATAAGCATTTTCGTGTAACGTTTATTACGCGTTTTTGAGAGAATCGATTGAATTCGTAGCGTGAAATGCCGATCAAAGTGACAATTTCAAAAACTAATTTGTAATATTTTACGTAGACTGGTAATGTTTTTGAAAGTTTTATTCAAAACGGTGTGACCGATACTAAAATTAACATGATAATGTTTGACTGTCAAACGACTTCAATATTTGTACAGTGTCGACACAAAATTGTTGTTCATGCTGATATTGAAACTTGTTGTATAAAATTTGTTTTAGTTCTTCATCTGCCCCGCCTTTTCTCCATAACCCATTTTACTGGATAACATAGTACCCCAAAGTAAGACCAGTTGTCAGAATTGTACTGTATGACAGTCGGGACCAATGGTTTAAAGTCCTTCTTTAGGCACAGAGGGGTCTCCGTATGTTTACAAGAGCGCGACTTAACCTGTATTATCGGTCAAGCCACACTTAGCCACGAGCCCTTCAAAATTTGTTTTAGTTGTTGTGACTTTTTGCATTAGTGTAAATATTGGCCAACCATTCTAGCAGCATTTTGTTTCCTTGTATATCGCAGTAAGCGGTAGATGTGCACCACAGGACGCCACTCCTCAGCTAAGTGATTTTATTTGTGTCCACATTCCGATGTGTATCAAATTACGCGGCCTCGCGACCAGCTGTTTGATCGATTGTCTGCCGCCTTGCTAAAAGCACTATATTGACTCAAATAATTATCTCCGGGAAATTGTGTAGTATGAATTTATCTGTTCACCTTACATGGATCGTACAAGTTATTGTTTAGAGCTAACCGTTTTAAGAGAATTACATACCGTCACGTTTTGTTTCATAGTGAGAATAAGGTATTGTTAAAATAGATTTCTGGTGCCTTATCAATAGCCACACATGGCGATTAGATCTATAGAAAATAGGTTCACCTATTATAGTTACTATATTAACACACTTCTATTTTAAATCTACATTCTACAGATTGCAAAGTATATTTTTAGACACTTACTTTAAAAGAACCGTCGTTTCATATTAAAATATGACTCTACTAAATTTCTACTCTTCAAATTTCTAATCCTAAGTATTATTTAAATATAAAACATCAAAATTCTCTATAACATACGACCCGATCAGATATCCCTTGAAGATGTAAATTCTCTTGGAAAGTAATGTTGCATAGCAAAATGGAAATTACACACACGATATTGGACAACTTCACTGGTCTGGCTGCGTCTTGTCTAACAAAGCTATTCATTTGTGCACAGTTATCAGGCATGGCTGAACTCAACAACATTAGTAGTGCCGGCATCGCCCCAGGACTTGATATGTTAGCCATCAAGGATGTAACTTGAAAGTTTTAAGAGAAAATGTTTTAGAGCTATGCTCTTGTCTGCCCTTAAGCAACTGTTGGTCTTCTGAAGAGTGAAAACTTGGCATATAATTGACTTTTCAGACTATCAAAGGGTTTCTCTTAGAACCGTGAGATATTCTTCTGGGATCCGTGTTTTAAAAACGTCATGTTTTATGATTCAATTATCGTTAGGTTTGTGTGTATGTACTAAAATCTGCGAAAGGTCAATATTATAATATAATATAAATATAATATCTTTGGACAACTCACACACGGCTATCTGATCCCAAAATAGACATAGCCTGTATTATGGTAACCAGATAACTGATAAACATACTTATATGTTTCTAAATACATACATATTATAGACAAATTACACCCAGACACAGAACAAACGATTGTGCTCATCACACAAAGATTTGTCCTGTAATATGTATCAATATAATTTATAATATTATATGAATAATCAAGTTAAAATTTAATCAAGTCTCATCTAACGTATTATTGTCACTTAACGGATATGATGCGTCGAATCTCTTCAATAAAATAAGGTTCAAGCCCCATAGGTTGATGTGTTAAATGACTCGGACCGGTTGCAATAAAACTGTTGCGGGCGGCATAATGTTAACATTTGACATTTTTATGTTCATTTCACGCGAATATAAGTTTGTTGCTTCCTCCTATTCGTCTATTATGACTTATTCATACTTATTGTGTTGTGTAAACTCGATGAACATTTGTATCGTGTTATTTTTGCTCTAGGATTTCGGTGAAGATCGCGAGGGCGTTCACAAACATAAATCTTATTTGCAAAACACCAGGTTTTGGAACAAATATCTGTAAATTATACACGTACATTAAAAAACAATTGAATAAGACCTCCCAAAAGTTCTATGTGCCTTGTTTTTTTCGTATATTAGCTTTGATTTATCTAGCTTGGGCTTAATACAAATAAGGCACTTGAAGTAAAACGCCTAGACGTTATGAAGCCAATACGTTTTTTCTAGCATTCAAGCGCATGTTTTTTTTACAGTTTTTAGTATTTTTGCTACGCGAATACGAGCTATGAATAAATAAAACATGTAGATGCACAAATGGTGTGTGAACAATCAACGATACTGCACGACATGCAATGATATCACGTTGAATAGAAATATTTCAAAAAGAAAACGGTAAATTGCAAACCTCTGTCGTAGATACTCCCATATCCAATATTCGTCTTTCTATTCTTTATGCAAATGTAGAAACGCCGAGACGCGGGCCAACCTTATCCAAGGGTGTCACTCTCAGCTGTGGAATCGATTTGGAAGTTTATTCAGGCTGACAACGCGTGAAGCAGGGCTCAGCTCGAAATCTATTCCACTCTGTACACCTATATAAGCCGACGTCTCAACTCGGAGTACGCGTATTACCTACTACAGCGTTCAAATGCCGATTCGAATTTGGTACGCGAGCGCTATCCAAATCCAATCTATCGAAAAACATTAGACTCCAAGTTGACTGAAAGACTTACAAGCCTATATTAGAGTTGTCAGCCTATATTTAGGTATGGTTGAAATCTAAATTAAACTCCGTAGGGTTGTCATTGTCATTGTTCGCATCGGACACTTTACGTTAATAATCTTTTGTGATGTTGTACATTTAAATAACTTGGTAGCGTTGTGGAGATAGCATCGAAATTTATGTGTTTGGGGTTGCGAAACGGTGGCCGCGTACAATTGGATGTGACAGACAACGCGTTTCCCAGAACAGTTCAGTCGAATGCAGACCTGTCGCGTGAAATTGGAATATTGTAAAAATAAATGAGTTTGTAGACAAATAAATGCTTAAAATTTAGTTTCTATATTTCAACCGAAGTAAATCAGTTATTAAAAAATGTTTTTTAAGACATTCTGCAACGTCCTAAATTCCATTTAGGACAAAAATATTGATATTGCAATTTTTTCTTAAAGTGGCTATGTACACATAAATTTTCTGTACTTTCAAAATAATATAATCCATAATATTTTCACTTTTATACGTTTGCTATACGAAATAAACGTCTGTTTTCAACACGTTTTTATAAGGGTCACTAGATAATATTCCTACCAACCTTAATGGAAACAGTTTCATTAATATACATTACACGATAATCCTATCTTACACGTGTTAATATCAAAAAGTTAATTTCACACTTAACGTAGCACAGTAATCTATATTAGGGTCAAAATCATGCATTATCCTATTTTAATTAACATGATAAGTAGTAAAGTACTAAAGAAACTCGGTACTACAGACAGAAAATTACCTTAATATAATAAAATATGTGTTTTAATGCCAAACGAGTTTGTATCAAGGTACTCTCGATAAGGAGCAAAAAGAACAATTATCATTACTTACACAGTTCTTTTATTTGAATATGCAGCGTATCCAAACATGTGTTTATTGATTGTCGAACAGAACTTAATATTTGAAACATTTATTTTATTGGTCTGTCTTACTTTTGCATACATTATCGGTATGTAGCGGTGGAAAATACCGGAGTAAACTCGATAGCGATTTAAATTTTGTTTCGCTTTTCGCTGCGTATTTTAACATTGATTCGACAATGCCCTTTTATTTTGTTTGGATAACTAAATACGAGTGTAAAGTAACAGTACAATACTTAAGCCTCTATATATTGATGACTAATGGCCGGGACCAATAATCAAAAAACGAATCGTTTCCTTAACGAACTGTTAAAATATCAACTAGGCGTTAAAAAAAGCAGTTCCTATAAAAAAATTGTAACTGTTCGTTACCCAAATAACTGACGTCTGGTTACGAACGGATGAGAGACAGCCTAGTGACGGATCGTCACGTTAACGAATAACGAATCAAAAGATATAGGATCTAGGCGTAACTCGATGGTGTAGTGGTTAGTGACCCTGACTGCTAACCTGGAGGTCGTATGTTCGATTCCTGCCCTGGACAAATCTTTGTGTGATGATCATGATTATTTGTTCTGTGTCTGGGTGTCCTTCTATAATATATACGTATTTAGAAATATATATTCAGTAACGTTTTATGACTCTTTCGTCATGTATATGTAAACCGTCTTTCCGAAATAATGTGTTTTAGGAATAAAATTTTAATTTAAAAAAATGCTTTTACCCTAAAAATTACGGTATTATTACTTGGACTTTTTTTTGACCGATATTTTTCATTTTGAACAGTAAGCACATTCATCAAAGTAGTCAAATATAGAGCAATATGAATTCTACTGTAAAGTAAATAACAAACTTTTTACATCAACCAACGTCAAATAAACAAAATAGAAATGGCTGCATATCTAGTCCTAAGGGCATTTTGTTTATAGACTTCAAGTTAGAAAAGTTTTCATCGAAAAAGCACGTCTCTTGATAAATCCAAGTAGAAAAGCCATTGGCTGCTAGTGACAGGCGGTTCCTAGTCTGTCCATGCATTGATACATGAAAACATAGAATAGGGATGTTTCCTGGGTATGAAAAGTTAAAATCTATTCAGTCCGTCAGTTAGATAATAAAAAAATATTAGACACGTATTTTTTCTTTTATCAAAACAATAAAAAAATACAAAGATACACCGCTTTAAAGTTTCGGAGTGGGGGCTTATGACGCTACGCCTCGCTAAAAATCGTAGCGAGGAGTGACGTCACGCGTAACTTCAGTTCTCTGTATTTTGATAATTTTTTGTTTGCAGGAAAAAAGAAAAAATACGTGTCCAATAAAATTCATTAATCTACAAGACGGACATTAAAAAAAAAATAGGAAACAGGCCCATTGTTTGTCCCATCCATCTTCCGTATATCGTCCTATGACTCGTACGTATATCTCTTTGATGAATGCAAAACCGTCCATGCGAAACGACTTGTCCGCAGGCAGTGTAGACCAGTTTTACGCTTTGCATCTGATAACTATGATTAAAAGAATGATGTATGACTCAGTGATAGTACGAACTATTGTTTTATGATTAGGTTTAAGCAGAACTTTTGATAGATAAGTGTTAGTGAAAATTTGGTATTTGAATACATTCGAATTATTTATTTATTACAAATATTTCTATAATGAGTATTAAATTGAAAAAGAACTGCGAAATGACATCAACAAAATATAAACGAATACAAAAGTTATAGCTTTTAAAGTTAGTAGGTGACGCATGCTCTCTTTTTCGCAAAACGACGACTTGTACGGGGCAACCCCAGATTAGTATGGAGAAAACTAGTGACGTCATATTATGTTATTGCTCTCTCTGTCTAATTAGCAATATTAAAATGCTTGTAATCAGTGCAATATGAAACTAATTAATCTGCCATCTTTACAACTCTACATGGTACGTAATATATTTTTTTAAATAAAAAAAAATCTTGCCAAATTCCCAATTATTGTTGTATAGTAATATTACACAACACAACAACCACCACTATGTTTGTAAGTAACATACATAATTGTATTGCTTGATATTGTACCTCACTGCAATGTAGGTTTAGCTTTTTTACTTTAATTTTAAACTGTCTATTTTATATAAATAGGAACTTATTTTGGAGAATGTTGGTAAGCTCATAATTGGCTATTGCGTAACGCTTATATCTATACCTAAGTATTATTATCTAGAAATTTGTACGCTTAAACTATGGGGACACCATATTAAATAAATAAATAGTAACAAATTTTAGGATTATTTTACGTAGAGGCCCGTTTTAATAACATAAAAAAATAAATTGGATATAAACTTTAATAGGTACACCGTATCTGCCGAATAGTAATTACTTCAAAGTTTATAATAATTATTTTACATAATAATATTCTCTCGGTATTAAGCCTTATAAAATAAGGTTCTTGTAAATAATTTGAGCTACTCTTAAGTCATTTATTAACATAAACAACGGAGGCACTAAATATTAAAACAAGTCAAAATGTTTTATGAATAATGTTAACCCAAAACTCACAGTGTGAATGTAAATTAAATTACACAAAAAAAAACTAATTAATTGCATACAAGAAACTATCTGTTTTTTAATTTACACATTTCAATATTTAAAATTGATTGCTAACATTAATAGTTTTCTCAAGCAACTGTTTTTCACTCGCAGAAAACACATAAATTAGTAGGTAAGTAAAGTTTAGGAACAAATAAAATAATCCTGAGTTAGAATCTTTAAGTCTTTACAGCCAGTAGCAAAGGTAGTAAAGACTGTTTAAGATGCCATTAAAACGTAAAAATAAAAGATTTTCTTTGATAGGTTCAGAGGGATGCTGATTCAAATCAACTTTCATTGATCAAATATATTCTATTTATAAAGAAAGTCGTTTAGCCGTATAGCGTAATTAAAGTAAAATTAAAGATGTGTACGGTATGTGCTTTATTTTTTTCTTGGAATTTATTGTTTGATCTAAGTTTAAAGTAAGCATAAATTTAGTTAGTAATTTTTGTGTGTGATGTTGATTTTATAATTGTTTTTTTTTTTATTAAATTGGTCTTGATTGTATTTTTTGTTAAATGTTAATTTTGTTGAATAATTGAATAATAAAATAGTGTGTTACGCTTCTTTGTAACATTAATTACTACATGAAGGTTGTTTTAGTCCTTTTCGTTTCAGAAATCAATATTGACTTCGGGTCGGTTAGCCAAGGCATTTTATATGTCTACATACTATACTAACATGACATTTAGTAAAAAGTGTATAAACTGGCAATAATCCACAGGAAATTAATTTTAAACGGCATAATCTGACACTAAAATTATTTATATTACTAGCTGTCCCCCGCAACTTTGTTCTCGTGTTTTATTTTCAACGGTTTTTCATTTTTGTAATATTTTTCATTTATGCTCCGCTCCTATTGGTCGTAGCGTGATGTTATATAGCCTATAGCCTTCCTCAATAAACGGACTATCCAATACAAATAAGTATAGATTTACCTTTAGTAAATAGTATAAATAATTTTAGTGTCAGATATAATATTTGATTTAAGTAAATAATATTACTTTCTCAAATAAGGTTTTATATTATAGGTACATTTAATAGACATTACATAATCGGTTTAAGGACACAAGCAGCTAAAACGGTAAGCTTAGATAGAAATGAGGAGAGTTTTAGAAACATTTTTATGAGCAAAATCCGTACTTCGAAGTAATGCTCTTACAGTAGAGAACGCTACAAAATTTTACGACCGTTTGATACGCCATATTAAGACCAAACTTCGTGATGTTGCAATCATCTCGAGTTTCTATGACACCTAAGAAAAGAGTCTTAATTATACCTATAAAGTTAGATAAGCTAAGATTGGGTGTAGAAGTATGATTTTATTTTGTAACTTAATCCTTATCAGATAGCTAATTATGAAACCCAACTAGGTGCTGCATTTGTTTTTTTGCAATTCTTTAAGTAACTACCTACCTAATAGTATTTCTAACAAGTTTGTCTGCAATAACGTCGTTTTCTCCTTAAACTTTAAATGTTTTATGATACCTGATCAATATCAAAAACTATCTGTTATTTCTTATTTTTTTTTATGACTTCCTTGGTCGAGTGATTGTACACACTGGTTTTCAAGATGTCGCCAGCTCTGAGGTCCCGGGTTCGATCCCGGGTCTAGTGGTTTGTAGTACCTTCGTTGTCTCTGCTTCCATAACACAAGTGCTTTAGATACTTACTTTGGGTTCAGAGGAATGTAGGTATGTGATGATTTCAACATTCATATATTTGTTGTTTTACGAAATCTTACGAGTTCTTATTTATATTAGGTAATAGGAACTAATTCATTTCTATGTAAATTATTCAAATAATCTGACCTAAATGTAACATTTTGCATTTTAAAAGTATCCTAACGGACGTTTAATTTGTAAAAATAGACCTAGTCTATTCCACTCTCAACGCTTCACTATATAGCCTTACTACACGCAATGTGGCCCTGGGTGGGCCGCTCTGGGCCCAATGACGACAGAATTATCGACAATTACGTTTCGACGTCGACAGCTAGCGACTGTCATCCACGGATGACGTTTAAGAGCCTTTAATTGCTCCCGCGTTGAGTCGCTTCGAACAATGTGTATGAGTAATTTTGTTCGTGGAATAATGTTCAGTGATGTGTGAAGGGTTCTTGTGTCTTTTAGAGACAATAGCAAATGATTTGACACAGTAATGATGGTTAATTGAATGTTTAGTTGACGGAAACCGATTATTAAGGAGAGTTATTTCAAAGGGTTGGGCAAAGATGATGCTCATTTGTTTATGTATAGCGAAAACGTATATTTGCTAATTAGAAACTTAGTCTAGAAGGCGGCTCTAGTAAAAATCTCCGGTATATAATATAATAATAATAATATAGTGTCGTGGTGGCCTAGTGGTTCAATGAGCGGATTTGTGTGCACAAGGTTGCAGGTACGAACCCAATAAAGGCAAGTACCAATGTGACTTTTTTAAAGTTATATGTACTTTCTTAGTTATTCTAAGACATCGTTGAAAATCTGTGAAAGACAAATGGAATGGAATCTGAAATCGCCAACCCGCAATGAGCAAGCGTGCTGATCAATGCTCGTTCCTTCTCTATATGAGAAGAGGCCTGTGCCCAGCAGTGGGACATTAATAGGCTGGTATTATTTTATTATATTATAAACATTTTTATTATAATTAGCGGTAACAAAAACCAAAACTATACATTTACAGCAGAACTCTAACATTATAGAGGTTACACTAAAACCATGGAGTCCAATAAATATGTGGTATGTAACCGAACACAGCGTTCACAAAGCCTCGCCCAGCCGCGGTAAGCCCGCCGCCTCGCAGCCGATTGGTCCTCGAACTATGGCTTACGTACTGTATAGGGTTTCAGCATCACATGGATCACACTGGTAATGCCACGTCACTCCGATAAAAGTTTTAAGCTGTATTTAAAAGGGATTTTTTGTGGTGGCTTCTTAAATGACGTGTAGGTGTGAAGATTTTCGTTAATCTAATTTACGTTACGTCGTATTACGTGTTTAGAGATTAAAACAGTAGGTACGAATATAATGTATTATTATGTAGGTAAGTACGTAAACTATTTTCATATCTTATCATTACAAATCATCTTGTAGGTACTCCAAAAACTTATGGTATGTCTCAATACAATAAAAGATACCCAGAAATAATAGAATAGATACAATATGAATGTTCGTACACAATCATGTATAACGCTTCGGCAACACTTTCATAAGCACTTAACAAAAACAAGAAGACGACCTCGCCATATCTCCGACAAGGTTCGCAACCTTATTGCCAATTGACATCAAGACACGAATACCGCTTTTGGTCGTGATCGAATGAAAGAAAGATACTCGTTATTTGCGAGCCGGCGTTCTCCCATAAACGTTATCACTAACTAGCGATCAGGGCGGATCGATCCCCTTGATTCGCTCACGAAATTAAGGAAATCGCTCATGGGGATATTATTCTTTGCGTCAAAGATACCATCTGCTCTGGATGTAGAAGATTTGCGCAGTACTTTCGCGTGATTTTTCGGATGTTTGCCCAAGTTTTTCTTGACGATGTGCTCTTATCTGTTGATGAATCTCTGCCAATGGGAAAAGGTTTGGCACAAGAAAATCTGTTTGAAGGTTACCAAGAAAAAACACAGAAATAAAAGCTAAAGACCGTTGCCTTGGATTTATACATAGCAGAATTATATAACGAAAATAATTAATTTTCAAATAAGTATTCATTTTGTTAGAACTACGAGTTGACGACCCTATAAAACGTTATGGCCTTTCAAAGATAGCAATTAATATGAATCTATTAAGATCTTGATTACTTTGTTTAATCGTCTTGATTAAATTAACCTTTATCTAGATTTTGAGTATCATATAAATAATAAATTACATCGTTTCAATTTGCAGTAATAGTCAGCTACTGCATCTGTTAAGTGAAATTTATCTACCATAAAATATATCTATAAAGGATTAAATAATCTGTATTCTATTATTGTGCACTCAATAATATTTTATTTCATTTTCATGTTATTAGTTAGTTAGTTATTTAAACACGTTTACTGTATGCAAACCAACCAACTGTAAAGCGTAATAAATGCGTACATAAAAAATGTCACGATAAAATATTTAATTAAGTAAAACTACCGCACTGAAGTTAATTACAATTTATAAAAAAAAACAACAATATATTTCTATATTTACGACGAACGTCAACTTTTATGTCATCAACACAATTCTAAGAATATAGCGATTGTTTGGGAGGAAACAAAAGCATAACGCCCACTGTTCACAATTATCGGCTTCCTAACATTTGTGTGGTAACAAATTGTTTCAGTCGGTCATAGCTGACGCCCGTCACACTCGCTTTTGACGATTCCTGGGTGGTCCACTAATTGCTCAGTGACGGGCTATGCTAGTGACAAATCGGTATAAGTCAACAAAAGATAACAGTTACTAAAGTTTGATCGATACCCTCGGATTCGAGCAGTTGTTTTGTTTGAATTTAGTTATCTACTTTTATAGATTGATGAGTAATTGAATCTATTAGGTAGGTTGCATAAGATTGATAGCTTGTAAGCGGAGTGCATTTAGTTTTATTTTGATCTTATGTGTTTAAAAATAGATTCGTAATTATGTTTATGAAATCTAAATGTATAAAAGTTATTTTTGACCATTAGATTCAATTCATTAGATCGTAGATAAAAATCTATTTGAGTGTTACTACTGCTTTCAAAATTGCTTAGACTATACTCAATGGTTTTTGCAAAAAACATCTGGAATTTTTTGTAAACAAGGTTTTTTTATGCCATTTTGATGTATGCTTTTGATACATTGCGTTTAATCTTCTTAAATACACAAGGTGTATTCGACGTATTTAGGTTCATGTGTAGAGTGAAAAGGTCGTACGTATGTACCGCATTGTCGTTATAAGTCAAATAATTTAAAAAGTTTACGTAAGCTTGGAGCAGAGAATTAGTCGTCAGAACATTTTTCCCCGAAGTTTTCTCGCCCGAGGATGTGAGACCCCGGTTTTTATTTTATTTTATTACTGCCCTTTGACATCAACTTGTGAAATTTTAAAGTTGAAAATATAACTACAAAAAGTTAGGTCTGTTTTTGTATGTAAATAAAGAATAAGCGCCTGTGGGAAAATATATGTTTATGTATAAACATTAGAAGAAAACGATATTTTAAAAATAATTGTTTCGTTTTTAGACACAAGTTTTGCCTTCAGCAATAATTTTCACAACATAAAAGTTATTCGGTAGATTTATAGTCAGTCTGTCTTTATCTGATTCTATGTGTTATTTGCTTAAAAAAGAATGCAAAAGCTGTAGCAATGTCGACAAAACAAACAACGAATATTTCTACACCGGATACGGTAGTATATATGAAACATTCTTATTGTAACATCTTTAATTATCATGTACTAAGAAATAAATAATATTCTATTGTCTTCAATTCTAAAAAATTGTAAAGAACTACTTTTATTTTTCATATTTCAAGATCATCTGCATTATTTTGCATAATAGATAAAATATGTACGATTATTATTAAAAATGTTATGAGCTTTGTTAAGATTAACTTTTTACCTATTTACCAGAGAAAATCCTTAAGCTGATGCTGACAGCTTTATCTAAGCTAAGAATCCTGGGAATAAAAATAAGAAGCAGCTGCGCTAACCTAGACTAATCCTTACTAATATTATAAATGCGAAAGCAACTCTATCTGTCTGTCTGTCTGTCGCGCTTTCACGTCAAAACTACAAAACCGATTTAAATGAAATTTGGTACACAGATAGTCTAGAGCCTGAGAAAGGACATAGACTACTTTTTGCCGCAATAACCGACATCCACGCAGGCGGAGCCACGGGAAACAGTTATTAAGTAATAACACTGCTTATCATAAATATCATGAAATCAAAAAAGAAGAAAGTTTCACTGTAACAATCATGAAACAGTGGATGCATCTCAAAGGAATACATACATTTTCATTTACATATAAATAATGCATTGGTAATTCGAGTGAAATTACTCTGGGGAGATGGCGAATGCAGAAGGATATTAAATGCATATTAATCAGTTTAGTGCCGGCTTTATGCTTTGAATAATTTTCTCTCGTTTTATAGAAAAAATACGGCACAACTATCTTTTACCGCGATGGCATTTTAATTGGATTTATTTAATTATTAACTTTAATAAGAGTTGTGTGGTATTTTTAACATGATTTTAATTATTTTTTTTATTCAAAACTTAACATTGTGCAAGTACTTTGTCAATTAAAATTATATTCTTGATTATACTTATATTGAGTATCATGTAGGATGTTATAGGTACTTAATGTAGGTATATAAAATCATAATAATAATATCTTGGGACTGTGGGGGTTCCACACGGGCACTTGATCCCAAACTAGACAGAGCCTGTATTATGGCAATCAGACAACTGATAAACATACTTATTATATTTCTAAATACATACATATTATAGAGAAATTACACCCAGACACAGAAAAAATGATTATGCACATCATATAAAGATTTGATCCTGGGTGGGAATCGAAAACAAGACCTCCGGTTTAGCAGTCAGGGTCACTAACCACTAGACCAACAGGCCAGTCAAAGTCAAAGTCTTTCACTAAATCATTATAATACACTCCTAATAACCATCTCAGATACCTTTTCTGTATTATAACTCACCATTGATACCAACTATGTTTATTAAAACCAATATATTAAGTACTCAACTTTACCCAAACATACGTAATACATCACACACAAACATTATGTGACAAATTATGTTCACCAATTTGCTTATCTGATCTATTGTTTCAAGCCAATACAACTATTAACGTTTGAATAGGAATGCCAATCGGATGGCGAACTTAAGAAACTCAATATAAATTTTCCGCGGTTAAGACAGAGTCATAAATCGCGATAGAACTGATAACCCCGTCGTGCAGTTTTAAAATATCCTCCCAAAGGCAACTCGTAAAGGCACTTGCAACTTGGACACTCATATGTAAGCACTTCGCGCTAAGTTGCATAATTCGCATCATTTATTTTATCAAAGATCGTCGCTACCGCTTGGCCAGTTATGGCACCAAAGCATAAAATATTTTGCCATAAAAGTTTAAGCATACTTAAAATGTTATCTTGAAAGGCGACGTTGTTTGACACCGTACAGGAATATACGGCAGCATAATTTTGTGTAGACCTTGAAAATATGTAAACATACTCATAACGTGAATGAAAAGTCACATAAAAAAGTGTAATTTTATTTATATTATGTTAAATTTTATTAATTATATTTAAAATAACAATAAACTTGAAATAAGTCTCTGATTTAAATATAAATTTGAGTATGTTTCAAAATTATTTAAAATAGTTATATTAATAATTAATTAAATATACAAAATGTATTAAAAACAGATTATTTATTGTCTCGTCAGCATAATTTTTAAGATTTTTATATATTTACTCTACGAAATTTGTACTTCTGTAACTCCACATACAAATACCTACACTTTGTTGGCTGTCGTTACTGTTTAAGCGCACATGTCCTGCCTCCGTCTGCAGTTTATTCTACAATTATTTTCGTCTGATGACATTACTGGAGTTAGGGGTGAACTGTTCAGCGAACAGATACTGATCATGACTTTAATTGTACGTGGCGCTAACGTAACGTTTCAGCTACAAGTGATGGTACAATTGGTTTACATGTTGCTACTTTTATTTAATCTAAGACAATTTTTTCTTTGTTATTTTTATGTAAAATTTTACTTTTACCGTTCGTTGCCTAATTGATTTATTTGAGAGTTGATAATGAGTAAAATTATAAACTTTAAAAATGACTACTACTACTGACTGTTGTATGTTTATTATTAAGTATGGATATAGTAACTGTTCTTCATTCTAACACCTACTATTTCACCATTGACTAGAACCCTTCTTTTACATAATTATGCAATATAAAATATATTTCCAATATGTTTATGACTTAAGAAAAAAATAAATATTTATGTAACAATCTAATAAAAATCTGTCTTCCAATACCTCGTCAAAACAACTTTACGTCTCGGTCACCTGACGGTATCGAAAAACATCGCGTGGGTGTATCGATGTCACTACTTTACTATCGATATAAAAGCTAAACTTAACGATTTAATGTGATCGATAAAAATAATGTAACGATTTCAACTTTTAAAACCTTACAAATTAACGATAAGTAGCGATATAAAATCGTAAAAATTATTGTCACATATTTCACGCGTTACAATTCCCACATAAAATTCAAGCATACATCGATGTCCAACAATAAAGTAATCGATGCCTCTATTAGCGGACAGTAAAGGTTCTCGTGTAATTTACTGGTATTTATTAATGAAGGGAAATAACCCTAAATGTGTACATAACAACGGTTTTACTGCCCGAAGTCACGGATGATTTACCAGACGTAGAAATTTGGAAGGGCGAGGGCTCTCACATTGTTATCGAATTATACTATCGATGAACATTTATCAAGTTTTTACTTAAGTGTTTTAAAGTGTCAGAACAAAAACTTTGTAAGTAAAAATGCGACAGGTTATTTAAAAGGAGATAGTCTATTTAGTTTTTTTTTGTTCGTTTTTGTTTTTATGGAAACAAAGACAAAGAAATCTTGTTTAAAATGCTGATATTTAATAACTGCTATCGTAATATCAAGGTTTAATTAACCAATGTGACATTTGTTGATAACTTCTTAAACCAAAGCATATGAATATATATACATACTTTTATAACATTCAAAAACTTATTTATACAATGTAGATTATTATATCCCTTGATCAAAACTTTAAAACTGTTGATTATAATCTAAAGAACACATTATGAATATTAATTTTATAGGAACATAGTTCAGACAGTAGGAAAATAGACACATTATTGATTTATACAATCACGGAATGTAAGTCTCTGGTAACTAATGACTACAATATTTTAAATCGCGTTTGGTTTTTATGATTTCATAATATTTCATATGAATTATTAATTGTAAAACAACTAACGCCGTGCACAGCGTGAAACTGTACAGTAATAAATTAAGCAATCAGTATAAATAATTTGTTAGCTAACATGTTTTCCCATATAACTTATTAAATTATATAAAAGATAGTCCCACTTCTTATAGAAAGTGTGAAGTTTCATTCAAACGAGCTAAGGCTTCGTCTTTTATGACCTTTCTAAACTAGAAAAGTGTATCAATAAACACTCCTTTTTACCTTTCTTCTGAATTTCTTTACCTAATACCCATCAATGTACGTATTTTTAATTTAAGTTTTTTGGCCTATTGTCTTTTTAGTACATAATATAGACCAAACTATGTGCATTTTTTTTTTTAATTTGCTCGACCTTTTTTATTATTGTGAACTAGATTATACTTAACAATTTATTATTTTGGTCGTAATAATAGTCGTCTATTCTGAGCATTTGTTAAGGGGTTTTAATGTACAAACAAAGAACCCCGATTAAACACATGATGCTTTAAGTATCTGACCTTACAAATCGAATGATCGGATAATGGTAGTCATTAATCCCGATAGATCTTGCTCTATGTTTTGGCTTACTGTCTTAATCACTGGCTGACTTTCCGCTATTTGGAAACGACTCCCAATAGCGGTAAAGCTAGATCATCCGTATTTGGAATCTCGACCACACCGATGTACTAGCTGCGCTCCTCGGTTTGCCTGCTTAATTCTCGTTACAGAATTATCGGGATAAAAATTATCCTTTGTTAATCTAGGTTATTAAACTATTTGAGTGCCGAATTTTATTCGAATACGATTAGTAGTTTTTGCGTGATTTAGTTACAAACAGACATGCATCCAAAGTTTCACAATTATAAATATTGGTGTGATTAATAATTATAATTTATATGAACCCCATGTGAGCCGCGCCGTGTGCGTCTAATTTGGGCCAAGTTGATTTCGTCGTTTTCTCATTATAGCGAATGCCCGGGTGGCCGTCGCTTGACAAGAGGAAATTGTCCCCAAGGATAAATAAAATTTGACTCGGTTGAAAGTGGCCCCGCATTTATAAGTTTACGACTGCAGTTTAGCATTGAGAGATGTACAAGACGCGTTTCATGTTTGCGGCGACAAATTAATACAGGACACAATTTAATTTTAATATTCATGTTTGTTATGAACTTTCCTCATTTCTTACAATTGAAACAAGTACATAAAATTTTATTATTTATTTGCCTCAGTTATTTCCCGTCGTTCTCGGAATCGATTTCAATAATATTTATGACAAAGAAATAGTAATTAAGAAATAATTTCGACTCTAATTATGTTTAAATTGGAGTAGTTTAATAGTCGAAATCTGAGTAAAAAAAAAGAGAATACTGATGTCGATGCCCCGAGAGTGGACATGGACGCAATTACGTTCTCCCCGACAAATTGGTCCACTTATTTATGGTTAATGAAATTCTGATTTTATAATAACACCCCGAGTTTTACGCTCTCGTTTACGCGTTTGTAGTACAAGCCCATTATTTTAAAGAGTCTACGCGTCCTGTGAAACTTTTAATATCGGCGTTGTCGTTGTTTTGCTTTTCGTCTTTTTAGATTTATTACTCATTATCCCCGCAAATGTGTTATAGGACCGCAAGGCGTAGCCAACGCGTTGTAATTTGTGGTGTGCGCCAATGTTGTATTGTTCTAAAATGAGTATCGCCTAATTTTATTAAGGTTAATTAGGAGAGGAATATTAATGTTATGAGGTTTTAGCACATGTATTGCTATTACGGTACTTCATTGTTACCTGTTATATGGTTTATGATGCCTTATCATGTTGTACCGTATTGTTCGTATTAATAAGTAAATTAGAATTTAAAATGTACATTATTGGGATCGTATATATACTTGTTATATATGCTTTCAAATACTTCGCACTTGACGGTATTTATACGGTGTTATTTTTTACAATTTATATTAGTTTTGATTTTCTGTATAAATGCTTAGATTCAGCTACAAGTTAACTCTTCTCTTGAAAACAATACCTACATACCTACCTATGTACTTACATTATGATATGCTTTCTATCCTAAATCATCAAAACTTTTTTACGCACGAGTCTTAAGTCTAAACACATAAAAAAAGATTAACAACACCCTAAGAACCACGTCACAAGCTTACATCATCTCAATTTATCAACAGTCAATGACGAACTACAAATTCTGTACTCATAATATATTGTCCCCTTGACACTTTTATACGTTGTCGGAATATTAACTAATTCCATCCCTTTGAATCCGTGACGAAGGATTTCGACCTTCGAAAAGTACATCAAAAAAGGTAATTAAGATGAATTAACGATCACAAAGCCGGGCTTCCAACTAGCCCTCAGCTGTAACCTTTATGCCTTCTAATTGGCTCCCACGCCACATAATTTTTACAGCAAATTACTGGACTAACGATTAAGTCCACCCGATGTCTAATTTTCTGGGACAATAGTCGACTTGAAAATTAAAGAAATATGTTAATTTCTATCTTTGTCCCGGCCCGTCAGAGCGGAAGATTATAATTATTAGGAAATTGTTAAAAAGCACCTTGCTCTGTTATTGAAGTCATCCAGTTGGATGGGTGCTTAATGGATCTTTTAGTAAATCTTTTTCAAGACGAGAGTACGCTATCGTTTTCCTTGTTCACGAGCAGCCGTTCAAAATAAGACAAAAGTGGATCGCGAAACAATAACGTCACTCAATGTTTTATTTTATAATGGTGTACTTCTTCTTTGGATTGGACTAAAAATAATTTTATTTAGAAAAATAATAAACTAGGTACCTAAATGATATTTTGTTTTCTGAGAACCCAATATTCTTTGCCTAAATTTTTGGGTACGGACGACTTAATTGTAACAGTACCAGGGCTAACAAACAAAAGAACGTTGTCTACAATTTATCAGTCCCTTGTCAGCTAGAAGTCGTAATTTTTCTGTTATCCTTACTTCCTTTGCCTGTAAAAAGTGATGACCCTTTAATTAAAGTGACAGCAGTGAACCGTACACGTGTGTGGATATTGCGAACGAGGGTCAGGTGCGAGTCTAACTGCTTTTGACTTTTTCAAACGTCCAATATTCTTTGAGCCTTGTGCTTTATGCATATGCAGCTATGGACGTCAAAAAATCTGCACTAGAATTAGTAAGAATGAACGAAACTACAATAGTATGACAGAGCATATCATAAAAATACATTTATTTAGAAAAAAATATGGTAAAGTTAATTTACATTATATTGAAACTAATCATTCAAATTTAAACAAAATGAATACCTGAAATTACTCATAAAAGGTATTTAAGTATCGCACGAGTAAACGAAAACATTATAAAATTAAAACAAAATGTAATTAAAAATAAACGATATTGTAAAATACAGAGCAATTTTGTTCAATAACACAGAATATTATTATAGGTAATTGAAATTGCGAAATTGGCGAAAATACATCCAGAAATACAAGCAGACAAAAAAGTAAGTGAAGCAGGGGTCACAATAAAGTAGTTCGCTTATCTACGAACGCGGCGTCAGTGGTCGTTATTCAATAAAACGTCGCAGTAGAGTCCCTTTTGAGCATTAGTCGAAATATCTTTCACTACCAATAGGACAAAAAACTGTGGAGATATTATTGACATCAGAACCCACAGCGATCTATTTAAAGCTGAAGATAAATAAAAATATTATTCAGGTTTCAGTTATCAAATTGTGTTGGTTTTTACTTATTTTGTTTGCTCCATTACTCTGTAAATAGGAGTATAGACAGAATAAATACTTTTACTTTTCATTTTATTTTATTTATTTCTACTTTGTAGTACCATGAACCATATAATTACACTTAAAATGGATATAAAACTGTTTTTTTTTTATTATGATTAACAAATAGCAACCTGAATTCGATTTGTTTGTGCCATTCGGAAAACATAATCAGCACACGCATTGGGTCGTTAGTAGTGCGTTCTATACCGCATTTATTAATAACAGTCAAAATTAGTTAGATAACCGTATGAACGCGAACAATGTCGCGAGTACTAGCTTAGTATTTAAATATTTACTTAGCTTACCTTGCATCTAGTATAAGTATTACAGTAATATTAATTGATTGTTTTTGTTTTTTAATTTAAAATTATTTAAATATTCTTTTACAACAAAATGTGCTGATTATGAAAGGTACAAAATTTAGGATTTTAGCATAATTATTTGCATGTGCTTTATAGCTGAATGATAACATAATTCCACTATCCAATGCGGGTATCATCCACTTACTTATTCCCTATTAAGTCCAAATCTTTATATGAAAGCAATAATAAATATATAACGTAGTTATATTAATATCCTACTCCACTCCTGTTCCAATAGTGGAAAACTTCCCCGTACTCAACTTCCCGCTAAGTCTCCCGAAACTGTCTGTTCCCACTAAACGAGATAAATTTAATTAATGTGATTATTAAAAGCATCGCAAACGTTAGATGTAGTGGGTTCAACTGTCGTGTGGGACATCTGAGGATATTTAGGTACAAAACTTATTATTTGAAATACGTATGTAAGTAGTATAGACTAGTAATTATGATGACTCAATCATTATTGTGCTAGCGGCTGGCAATAATTATGAGCTAAAAAACAATAAGAGGTCTTGCTACTGTTTAAGAAACCTTTAATAGGTTTAAGTTGATAAGCTTTAACTGTAGGTGCTTAACTAAATAACTCTTTAGGTAAACTGCTGCATCATTTAGAGCAATGATTAAAAGCCACACATAGATAGATATACTTCAAAATAAACGTTAATTAGGAATGCTAATTCCGCTACGAATGCTGTTACGTCTCCGTTTATATTATGTAAATCTAAACAGGCAGAAATACTCCTGATTTTGTGAATATCTTAAGAAACTTTGCAATTACCGTTTCAAAAGTTGCCTAACTTGCATTTTGAAATTAATTTATTCGTTTCTCTCTTTGATCATAAAGAAATAAACGTGGATGAATTGAAAGGACTCCAATGAGAATTTCTTAGAGTGATCTGAGTAATATCTAATAATGAGACACATAATCCGTCCTCGATCGCCTCTTCGCTTATTGAGTTGGAATTTTCGATTAGTCTGTGATTGATTGAACCGACTTCTCTTCGAGAGACGTGCATTTTATGATCCGTTCTACTTCTTCGATCAGTTTCTTTTATATAGTAAACGGAAAATGAGATGCTACATTTGCTTTTTCAAGATAAAAACTAAGTTTTGTAGCAAATCCTGTAAGTTTCTTCGCTAGCCAACTTTCGTATACTGCTTTATCGGATATTCTAGGATTTATATAAAACTCAATTTACTCTTTTTTATATCATTATAAAAGGTAGATAACTTTACAGCCTAAGTTTCTTATTAAACTTTTGCATCCACTTTTTATTTTAAGTATTTTGTAGACGGTACAGTTTCATCTTCCTAATAAAAAGCAAATAGTTTTATAAGTGCCACGGAAGAACAATAACACACGCGGAAAGAACACAATTGCATAAGTATCAGCCGACTTCTTACGGAGTAACACGTTCGTACGAACCAATTTTAAATTATTTACAAGCTCCTAGAGTATGCTATTCTCCCATTCCCCGATCAGCAACACAATCCTTCGTATTTGAATACATTTACTTTTCTCAAAATTCTCTTCTCGAAAACTTACAACAATGAAACTTTGTACACATTTTCGGTGTACTATGGAATATCCACACAAGCCTTAATGCAATTTGCGGTAATGTAACATCGGAGCCGTGCACGGACCGTCACCGAGCGCGGTACGATTCCGAAACTACCAACTATATACGTCACTCCTTCACTAAAATACCTGCCATTCGGGATTACAGTCACGCTTATCTAATCATGGAGACAGATTGAAGATCACATTGATACGTTGTATAGGTAATTTGGAGGCTTCATCAAAGTCCTTGAAAATAAGGATCCCTACTTATACTAGATACGTAATGAATTTAGAGATAAGCTTTTAGTTCATTACCCAATTCTGCCTTTTTATCTATTTCCAAGGAAAAATCTCCACATCCAGGCGTCCTTTATTTTCGCATTTACTTCAGTGGTTCCACTCCGTCACTAGAAATACGTTGTTTGCCAGCGCAATAAAATATTAATGCCCAAATATGATGCGACATCTTCACAACCCACTTTCCGAATGCACCCCAAATATCCATTCGCTTAATAAATGAAAATACATTAAGTTAATAATGCAATATTCTTTCCCGTTGAAAACAAACCACTATTTCATTTTGTAAGCGCGAAAGCTGTATGCTGAAATTTTTATGACTCCCTACGTCTGCCAACGTGGGAAATTTTTAAAAAGGTTTTTTCATATTTTCGTGATTCATCCTTTCATTCCCCGTTACTGGGCACCATCATACGCATATCTTTGTTTAACCTCGCCACATTAAACATTTGTTCTTTGCAAACATTGTCGGAGATTTGTGTACTGCTATGGTTGGAAATCGGAAAATAATTTTTTGACTCATAATAAAAGTCCACTGACGTCAGTAAAGAATTATTTTTACCTACCAATTCCAATTTGAGCTAAGGAAACATAAAACTCGCTTATGTTATATTTCAGTACATAGTTTTACGATATTTATTCGGATCGTAATTTATCGTAAGTAATTATTCGTCGAAACAACAAATCCGTGTGTTTCACTTTGATTCGGTGTCGCCTTCGTTTTATTTATGTGGTGGGCATTTTTTCACAAAAGCACGCGAGGTCAGCTTAAGAGGGAGGAAACGACTTTGGCCTAATCCGCTGACTTTTATTTATTCAGTGAATTAATCTCGCCGTGGCCGGGGGTGGGGACATTGGCCCTTATTTCCTGTCGCCTCAGAGCGATACCACGGTTTCTCGACTGCATACAGTGATAAAACTCAAGTCTGTGTCTCTTGACAAGTTAGATTTATCGTTGTGCCAAGTATCGCAATGGTCCACTAAGTCCCTAAGCTTTCCGTTATTTAAACATATTTTTTCTTGAAGTAGTCGAGAAAATATTACCATAAAACAGTTTAGAGATTTTAGGTTCTTCAATGGATAAAATAACAAATAATATTACGCAATTTACTTCTTTCTGGAAGTTATAAATTCCAAAGTTTAGAGCTACAATGGCCTGCTAAGTTTACACTCGTATCAAAACATTATGGTGTAACTTGGGAATCTCTACAAAATTCTTATTATTTTAGATGCTATTCATATCTTAAGCAACTTTATTTATAGACTGTTATTCTCTCAGTGTTTTATGCACGAGTAAAGACGCCCACATAACTTACTTTTATATCAACAAGTCAAGTTAAACAGCTTACACCAACGGATAGCTCACTTCTGTAACCACCTCAACTTACAGCTCTCGCTTATACAGATAGACTTTGCGAACTTCAGACTGATATCTATTTAGTGAAACTACTCTTACGTTTTTTTTTTCATAGAAAAGGATAGATTGAGTTGTCTTCTTTTGTTATAGTCAGGTTCTGAATCCAGGTAATCCGCAAACATGCCTGAAGAGTTTAGGCTATTGATTTTTCGCACAAACCACAATAACTATCTGACTTTGCAAATAATTCAACAACCTTAATAACCAACTATCGAAGGGCAAAATCATGTTATATACAGACAACCTGTTAATAAAACTGGAATGAGTATTTTATATATATAGTACAATTTTCAGCACTTTGGAATCTGTTGAATAAAATGCATATAGGGGAAGTTCTAGGGTATCCTCTAATTACCAATATATTTCATACTAATATTATAAATACTAAAGTAGCTCCGTCCTTCTCTGTCCGTCTCTTATGCTTTCACGGCTAAACTGCTGAACTGGTCGTGATGAAACATGGTATGAAGTAAGCTTAAAAAGAACACAAACTAAGAAAGGGCATAAGCTATTGTCGCGATAACCGATATATACGCGAGCGAAGCCGCGGAGAAAAGCTAGTATTATAATTAAGACACAGAAATTGCAAGGAGGATATCAGACACGTAATTAAATATGACAAGTTTATCTATATTTAACAACATTTTACTCACAGTAAATTATACTTATTATAATTGCATGTATCATGTCTACTTTATATAGTGCTATAGTGAGGAGTACTAATACCATGGTAAATTATTCCGTTCTCAATGATTGCATTTAGCTACAGCACGTTAAAAAGGAAAATAGAAGTAACAGGATTGCGTGGGCTTAGCGGATTGAAATTCCATTCTTTATTCACGCCGCACTCCATTTTTAACTTGGTACGAAGGTATAGTAGGAAATGGCAATCATTACGTTAAAAGCTCGTGAGTACCTAGATAGAATTGTGATGTCTTAATCAGTTTAGAGTGATTGCTGAATTTCTGTTAAAAGAAATATGTTATCAGGGGGGTTACTCTTGATTTAATTCCAATTCTAAGTCAACGCTAATGCAAAATTGTTCTTCATTTAGCAGGGACACAAATAACACACGGTTCATAAAATACTATCAATGTTCAGATTCTAGTCAGTTTCTTACATTGAGAATATATTTTCAAGATAACTGAATCACGCGTCTTAAAGTTTTGCATTGGCATTGTATTGGAATTAAATTTAATTAAAGAGTTACGATGGCACAGGTCGCGTGTTCTTTAAATATAATCCGTAAAGGTGTATTAAGTCTATGTAGGTACAATTTCTTAGAATAAATAGGTTAAGCTTTCCACCCACTAGTTCCAGGAATACAGGCGTGTTGATTATATAATGTTATGACGTAACTTATCTAACGCCCACTTGCACCACTAAACCTCAGATCATTGTTAAGCTCGATTTAACTTGACCTAACCAAGAGCTATAGCGTTTGTGCAATCGAGCGTAACATTAATCCGAGATTTAATTCGGTGGTGCAAACCGGCCTAAATAGGTGCGATATCCATTGATTTGAAGCTAGATTCAGATAACTGCAAAGGTCTTTTCTCAATCACGTCTTGAAAAGGTGTCCATTTTTTAAAGTCGAGACCATTATTTGCCTCAAAGAGCTCTCGTTAAGCTATTTGTCTCAGCTACTACCTTTGTAGTTTTTCTGCTTTTACAGACAATCAGACATGAAAGAACGGTAGTTATATCTGCCTTTTGTATTGTATATAAAAAAGAGACTACTTAGGTACTTGGCCTATATATTGTCTACTATACGATGCGCGTTTTTTTTACCTTTGAAAACTTAATTATGTAACAAGTATATAAAACTAAGGGGATAATTAATTTAAAAGATATTGTGTACCGCAAATTTACAGATGTTTTTTTTTACAGGAAATAAGTTTAGGATTAATTTCATGCATATTTAACCTTAGCGGTCATTTTACAAAAAGCGGTTTTCATAAAAACAGGTTTAAACCCCTATAAACTCCATAGTATAAAGAGGTTTAAATCCGTAGGTGTTGATAGACGCAATTACAATTGCAATCTACAAAAAAAGTTGATCACTAGTCTTGTAGGTTTTTTTCTATAGACCTTCCATACCTTCTTGCTAATGCAGTTGGTCCGAAAGCTGGTAATTACGAGCAATATTTTGTAAAGGGAAGCAAAGGTCAGTTTCGGCCTTGCTTATAAATTACACATAGAGATCGGTATAGTCCCAGGCTAATGTAAGCCCGTCCCCTCTCATCCCTTGAGTGTCGTAAGAGGTAAGTAATGGATAAAATAAAATGGGTGGTACAACATACCATTATACAGTGACCATTGATGCAAGGGGCAGAAGATTAGGCCATAATATTTTTATTATAGCCTTATCATTGGATGGGAAATACGGGTAGTGTTTTTTTTTATTTTAATAACTGGTTTGTCCCACTTTATGGCCAAGGCCTCTTCACATACTGTCAAAAATAGTTATTATTTGAAAAGCAAATATGGGTGCAAATAACGAGACAAAAATTTTTTACAAATTCTTAGAAGTTAAAAACTATTTTTGTTTATTTTCTTGCCTTTTTTATACTGATGGATTAGAATTAGATTGAGAATATAAAAATATGAGTTTGTATATTTCAGTTAATAAAAAAAATTGGTACATAAGTAGCGCTGGCATATAATTTAAAAAAAAACATTGTCATCAATTTAACTGACTGTAACTTGAATTTAAAAGCAAAGAGGTTTGTACATATTTTTCACATAACTACATACTCATACAGAATTTTAAATACTTTGCCACTATACAAAACGTAAATCTTCAAAAACATTCATGAATAATAGAAACGGGGCAATATATTCTGTTTAAAAAAGTAGGCAATTCGAGAACAAATTTAAAATTTCTGTGAAACGTTAAACGTAGTGAATTGTTGACTGTTGATATGTTTATTATTACAACGGTTGGAAACACAGGGAAATCGAATGGTATTTCCGAAAAAAGAACTTTTATAGCACCGTCTCTTTGATCGCGTGTGGTCCAGGTTTGTATCGAAATAGTGATTTTAACATTATATTTATTGGTTGTTACTTTTTGATATCTATTTGCTTTTCTGTATTGGTATAGATGGCTTCCTTACAGTTTCTGGAAGCAATATTGTGTACAACACCTTATTTGGCGTCGTGAACGGTGGTTAAATTGGTGAAACTATTACCCTGATTTTGCAACATTCGTTTTTGAAACGTTATAATGAATTATTTAAACAAATTCTTAAAGATTTCGGCAACAAAATAACAACATCAAAAGCATTTGAAGAAATATGAAGTAATATAAATTCGATCAAAAATTAAATTTTCAATAAACAAATTTTTATTAAAAATTTAAATAAAAAATAATTATAACAAAAATGATAATAATAAAATTCTCTTAGGTCACCTGAAATGCAAAACAAATATATCTACTTTATAAAATATCTTTTACAAAAATAATATGAAGTGAAAGTTATTTAGTAAATATCTAAATCATAATATATAAATCACTTGCAATAATATGTAACTAGACCCAACAGAATTCCGCTTATTATCGTAACATAACCTTATTGGTCCTTTCGCTGACTCTACATACAAACATATTACATTTACATTTCGTTTTAAAATAATAACAAGTCACGCGACAAACAAAACTGCAGCCTAACGGAATTAAATGGCGGCGGAGTTACTAAGTAGAAATATTAGTACGTTACTTAAACACAGGAAACATTTACCTTTGTTCTAATGCCACGCGCTTTTATAAGTACCTAATAAAAATATAACAGTCGTAAAATATTAATTAAGCCACAATTATAGTTCTTACTTTCCTAGACAGAAGGAACAAAGTTGTTTAATTAATTAATGCTTTGTGTTACCGACTCTTTTTGTCGGGTACATTAAATCCTGTGTAGGATGCTCGTATTAATATTTTTATAGGAAATTGACCATGAATATCTATGTCAAGAGAATTTATAATGGCGGTTAAAACAATTAAAATGTACGAGCTAGTGATATTTTATCAAGTCTTAACAAGAAAGTCTATAAACTTGGTATTATTTCAGCACATCCATTGTATCCTGAGTGAACTGCCGCACAAGTTTCTAAGACGGAAGGAAGGCTGTTTCCACAGAATCACAAATTCAGTGGAGTGTCTAATTTATGATTAATTCTATAAAGTTTTATCGTGAGACAATACAGGGGTAAACCGAAATCTATTGTTTCACTTAGAAGACGAATTTGCATACCAAAGCCTGCGATGGAATGTCTAATAGAAGTTTTTGCATTCGTAACGAACCACGAAAATCGATAGGAATTAAATGAAGCGTGTTCAAAATCTCCCGACTAGCTAGGGTAACCATTTATTGCAGAATCTGTCGTAAAACTTCTGATACCGTTGAGCAAGCTTGACTCATGGCGAAATCCCTCATCTTTTTACTGTAGAGCGTTTTATTACTAAGTCTACAAAAGCGATTTTGTAAACTCGATCGTTTCAATACTGGCTACGTCAGATTTTTGTTCTGGTTTCTAACTGTTTTTGGTGACAAATTCATTTCATTCTGATTCGTTGAACAAAATTGACGTCTGACAGATTTTGTATGGAAGAACTGTCAAAAATTCAAAATTATTCGTCAAATAACATTATCTAGCGTTGGAAAAATCAGCCCTAAATTAAATAAGGAAAGGAAAAATAATCAAATTAAATAGTTTTTTTAAATGTATCCATCTTGGAAGTGCATAGATAGACAGTAAGATGCCAACCTATAAACCAATGAAAAAAAGTTGCAAAACTTTCTATAATAACACAACAAACACAGCAACTAATCTAAAACCCAAAATATTTTGCATTACCCTAAATATACGGACAGCCAGAAAAGTTACTTTACTTTAATTTGACAGGGGAGTATGTATTTCCAAAATGTTAGGATTTACTCAGTGACCTATTTATTCATTACGTATTTTCCGAAGTAAATCAGGCAATTTTATTTTTAGACTTTTTTGGGTATCTACGGTTCTACCCGGCGACATTTTTCTTTTAGTCTTTTGAAGTCCAATAAGGAATGTAAAGTAAGTTTATTCATGGGTTTCAGTAAGGATTAATAATTATTTATCCAGCCAATATATATTACAAGCCGGATATCTTTACATAGTGTAAAATCTGTTTATACCTACGCTTAGATCTTTTAAACTACGCAACGGATTTTAATGCAGTTCTCAGCAATAGATAGAGTGATTCAAGAGAAAGGTTTTCGTGTATAATTCATTAATGTTTTGTGTACCCGTGCGAAGCGGGGGTGGTCGCTAGTAGTATATTAATTTGTAAAATGAACATCATTAGAGAAATTACCGTCACAATGCAAATTATATCTATAACTAGCTGTCCCCCGCGACTTTGTTCGCGTGTTTTAGTTTCAACGGTTTTTCATTTTTGCAACATTTTTCATATATGCTCCGCTCCTATTGGTCGTAGCGTGATATTATATAGCCTATAGCCTTCCTCAATAAACGGACTATCCAATACAAAAATAATTTTTCAATTCGAACCAGTAGTTCCTGAGATTAGCACGTTCAAACAAACAAACAAACTCTTCAGCTTTATAATATTAAATTTAAATTATAGTATAGATTCGTAAATTTTAACAAAGCGATACATATTGAAAAGTGGTTACCCTAACATAAATTGGTAACAAAACAAAAGATGTTTATTTCGAATAAATTATTTAACAAAACGATTTTGTTAGATCCTCCTTGATTTATATAAATTTTTGATTCCAATAAATTCAGTGTAGCGTGCCAATAATTACTGTTATTTCAAGATACTGTAAAAAAAATAATGGAATAAATGAAGTTTTCGTACAAACTAGATCATTTGGCATATATAAATTTAATTTGCTCTTGCAACAGTTTTAAAATATGCCTTCGGAGCCAACTAAAATTTAATAAACACTGAATAATTTAATTTAGTGTTACCACTCGTGCATGGAGGATGGCCAATAAAGGCGATTTTATGGCATTTTTATTATGATGCATAAACGTGAATCACCTATAATGGAGTCCATATAGTATGAGAAAAATTACGTCTGGCACTCGACAAATATTAAATTATACATTTTTAAATACGGGTGGCGAGAATAAACAAATAATTTACTGCTTCATCCCGACAGTGGGATGCGCTCGCTTGGAACGAGGACACTTAAAAATTCATGATAATGTGTTCGTCGTAAATAGCTTACTATGATTTGAATGCAACGCCGCGGTATAATACTGTATTGTTTACTGCATATGGGATGGTGGTCAGTTTACGTAGAGCTTAGTGATATCTGATATTATTTTACGTTGGAGGTCTTAAATGATGCTTATAAAGTAACATTCTATGATATAAATACAAGATCAATAAAAAAGTTTTCTTTATATCCAGTAAAACCAGTAACTTCGTTCGTAAATGCTTTTCTATATTATGTATTAAGGCATATGAACACTGAAGACACTAAAATAAATAAGCATTATTCCTAACAATGCCTCTTAAATCAGCCTCCATTACACAATATAGAAGCCAACATTAAACGCATTCTATTAATAAACATATTCACGGGCGATTATTGAAACGTATTGCACCCTTACGAACACAACCGCGGGCGTACAATAAATAATCTAAAATCAATTTCTAATACAAGACATTGCTTATCGGTAGGAAGTTGCATTGAATGGCGGCGAACAAGGACGAAGGAGTTGAGTATCCAAGTATCCACCTGCATTATTTATCGCGTTACATTATTAACTGCATATCAGGCTTAGATGACTATCGTGTGCACTACACGCCCGGCCGGCGCACGCGCTTTCGACTGAGAGAGATATGGATCGCGGGGTGCGGGTCCAGTGTTTGGTGCGACACGTTGTCCTAGATAAGGTGACAAATATTTTTGTCAAGTTCGGCTTTTAAACAATAAAAGATGGATAGGATTCCATAAAATTTTAATACCCTGCATTAAAGCAGATGTCTAATGTTAATGCATTTATGAATTAATAATTACCATTAACTTTTTTAATCTGTTTTTTACCGTTATTTTAATACATGATTAATGCTAATTTGTACCACTAGACAACTAACTGTACCATTTTTTTTAAAATAAACTAATAATCTATTATTAAAAAGTAGGCACACGACAGAGATATCGAAATTATAAAAGGAATCTTATTCGATTGCAGACTTTCTTCGCCCTTTTTTTTAATAATTGTACTAAAGTTTCAAATTAAAGTAGTAACATTTTTGAAGTGTGTTGAAATCTTAAGTTCGTTCAATATTTTTATCTACAATACCTACCCACAAATCACAGGTAAGATTAAAGTATCAATAAAAATCATAAATTTAGAGAAATATTTTATAAAATTCATCTCATTTGCAGTTAATGAATAACCTTCGTGTATTTTTTTTTTCTAATTTCGTAAAAATAAATCAGTGTATAAACATGACGTCAAAAACAGTGAAATGGAAACAAACATGTTTTGAACTGTGCGCGCACATAATTCTTTTGTCTTAGCAATTACACTTAAAAATATTGATTTCATCTTTTCCATTATTTTAATACGTAGAAAACTTTTATTAGATCCTTTCAGCGATATATGTTTAACAGATTTATATTAACACAACTGTGTGTAATTGTTCACCTTTAGAGCAAATAAGGATCTAGACACTAGTTTTTGCTCTTTGGTTTTCTCAATACTTACAATATTTTAGTCGGCTGTTATTTATTATACCTACGACTTTAAAAAAAAAGTTCTCAAATCATCGAAATCTTTTCATTTTTCATGTAGGTATGTTCCCCGATTACTCGAAGACGCCTGGACCTATATAGAAAGGTTTCTTTGTTTGTAAGGATATACTTCCCAGGTGCTCCCATGGTCATCAGGTCAGGATCTGATGATGGGATCCCATGAAAATTGATGGCAACGTTCAATTTTTGTAGGCATGTAGATTGTAGGTATTATGTGTTTTATTGATTCTCTTCTACTACTTGGGTAATTTATTACAGCATATTATTTCTCAATGCTTAAGTAGTTCTAAAGTACAAATATATATATATATTCGTATGATTTATTAATCAATTATGAATGATCAGTAGTTATTCGGGATATACCTTCTTAAAAGTCTTCCAACGTACCAACCCTTGCTACAACCCAAAATCTTGCTAAATAATAAACCCCAAATTCATTAAATAATAAATAAAATACATCCAGCAAGTCAATCAGATTTAAACTTAAACGAAAATTATACAAAGTAATGAAAGAGAGTTGACAGGTTTGCGAAAAAAAGTAAGAGAAGGACCTCTTAAGGAAAGAATCTGAAAATATTGTATCGATATCCTGTAATGTAGTCACGTAATCCTTCTCCAGTCATTGCGATTGAATATTCAATTGGACTTTGATTGATTGAAACGACTGCTATGGGACTGTATCGACTTTTAAGTAGACTGAAGTAAAAAAAGCTGTAATAAAAACGTCCAATATTCGATACAAAGAAACAAAAGAATGAAATTCTATTTACAGGATTTGACAGAATTAGGATTAGGGATTTTCTCCGCTTACGTTCGTAATCTAAATTATTTAAATATAAAAATGTTTTCTTGTTACCTAATTCTGTTATAATAATATTATCTTTGGGTTTATTTACTTTACGCAATCTATTTATAATGAACACTCTAGAGAAATTAGAATTTCATGTCTTAAGAAACTAATAGCCTAACATTTTAGGCGCTCCACGTTCAATAGTTTGCGCGGATAAATTTCATTTTATAACAAATATTTTAGGTATATAATTAATTATATATATATATATATTAGGTATATATTAATTTAATAAGTTATAAAATTATTTATAACCTTTTTCTGTATAGACGAAAAGTATTTGAATAAAGAGTAGCGGTGCTTTTATGATCTTTATATTATTTCAAAGTTGATTTACAATATGGTGTAATTTTTATAGAAATAAAAAAATAATAAAAGTGATCTTCAAATTTTGACGACCTCCGTGGTCGAGTAGCGTACACACCGTTTTTCAAGGTGTCGCTAGCTCCGTGGTCACGAGTTCGATCCAAGGACGGGTCAATATAGCAAACCACTTTTCTACATTTTCTCAGGTCTAGGTGTTTTTGTTACCCTCGATGCCTTTGATTCCATAACACAAGTGGTTTAACTACTTACTTTGGGTTCAGAGCAATGTTCGTGAAGCTGTCCACATTTATTATTTAATTATTTATTAAATTAAATAAAAAAAAACTTGTTTAATGTAGTATCAGCTGTTTTTAAACTGTATTGTTAAGAAAATGTTTATAAATTATTTAGATTAGATTAAATTGCGGAAAACCGGTAACAATTAAACGTAACAGTATAGCGAGACATGATTAAGATAGCAGGTAGCAACAATAGATACAATATGTACATAACCTTTATTCCCTGTAGTGGCGCATCGACATTCAGGTAAGGCCCAGAATTACCATGAATACGGGCCCAGTTCATTTAGAGAAGACAGCGGAGGCCAGCGAACTAGAGTATCTAAAAGTGACAATAACTGCTAATTTAATTAACCATTTTTAAATGAAAATTTAAATAGAAGCAAGTAATTTCTTTTGAATCTATAACAAAATAATATATATTTGGGAAGATGGGAATGAAAATGGAAATAAATTATATTTTTGGGAAGCAACAGCTAACATCATCATCGTCAGTACCATTATGCTTGTATTAATTAAGTCTAGTTTAGGATATTGTAAATTAATTTTGTCGGCAGATGTGGTTTCAAATTTATCCTAAGAACTGATATGACAAATTTGGTATGAAATATTAAAAGTCTCTAGAACGTCGTTTTATAAAATATTAAAATATGTGAAAGTAAATAATTAGATAAAATTATTTCCAGTTCTCTTCCAGCCTTGTACATCTTAAGTCCGTGTCTGCGGCCGCCTCGCCTCGGGACTTGTCCCAATGCCGTAATTACGAGTACACACCCTACTAGCGCAAATAGAAACAAAACCGCACACATTCGCATATGTAAATAGGGGAGGATCACGGCCGAAATTTTGTGTGCACGTGGTCTACCACCGACTTGCGAAAAATAGACGCGCCAAGGGATACGGGAAACATGATATTATTTGCCTAGAAAATAAAGCGACTCATTAAATGCTCTACCATATTTTTAGATACATTTTTAGTGCTGATTTTTGTTTTATTTTTTTTTTAATTTGGCGGTTAAGCTAATTTATATGATAGAAGGAGATAGGTTATACATGATTATAACCACGCCGTTCGATTTCTTATTTTGAAACATCATTCATCAGATCAAAGACCTTATAGTTATTGTGGAGAAGCACTCCGGTGGTTTTAGCCGGTAAGAGTCCGACAGGAAGGCAGAGGGGCTTCCGCTTTCCTCAGGGCGGAGGAAGTCCACGAGGATTGGATACTTAAAAGTTATAAAATATACATTTCCTAAAATTGATACCTATCTGAATTAGTAGTATCTGAAGAGTAATTTAATATTACAATAACTTTTAAAAGGTTCTTTTTAACCTTATATTCCCTGAATGATAAATGTTAACATGATTTGTAGTCTGTGCATAAAGTCTCGAGGGAATCTAGAATAAAGTTCATTTGTACCACTTTATTAGTTGTTTAATCAGTAGAACAATACAGACGATATGCTTTAAACACAAATGTTTTATCTTAATGAACTTTTGTTTTATGAAATAATCTCTTTATTTTTTATTGTAGAGAGATACCGAAGTATAAACCTTAACCTTCATCAACCTCTAGATTAGGTCGTGTTTTTCTATGAATACGTTGTTTAATAAAATAATAGTTAATTTAATTTTATCAAAACATATTTTATAGCTTATATTAAATTATTAATATTATATTAAAATGTTAATGTAAAAAAGATTGTTATTTCATTATTAAATTGTTAATTAATTTTATACATTTTATATTTTTTTTTATATTTACGAAATAAAATAACTTAAAATAAGAAATCTGAAATAAATTATAATTATGTGCCATTAGCAATATTACGAACTTTTTGACATTTAACAAATCACTTAATTAACCGCATATAACTTATCATCCCCTAACAGAACGCCAATAACATCGATAACAAATCGCTTGGTACAACATCTAGCCCCATTTTAATATTTAACTAGGGGCCACGAATTTATTTATTCAGGGCGGTGTAAACTAGCCACAAACTAAATAAACAAAATATTCGATCAGCCAGTAATAATTTTGGTAACATAAAGCTCCGTTTACTATATTATGACACTTATTTCGAAATAAATCTGGGGCAATTTTGCCCCAACAAGATAAAATTATAAAAAATCTCAACAGGTGTCTGTTAAGAACCTTTTATAACGGCGTATATAAATTTTTTATATAAGACAGCAATCCTGATTCGCCTATCCTCCACTCTACAACATATTTTTTGTTTTGATAGTGTCTGTGTTCATATACGTACGTTTGGTGTCCTTCACTAATGCCCTAATAATCAAGATGAAATCTTCTTAAGTCGCCTTGAAATCTCATGCTGTCTCTGTCACTTTAAGGCGTAAAGTAGCGACAGATAGACATATAAGAACGTCTTAAAGTTAAATTGCATTTGAGTATTCGAGGGTAAAACACTTTCTTTATCTGGCCAGTGTCTGTTTGTCGCAAAAAAAATCCCACACTCATATAGTTGTGTAAACACACACAATCGGTGCAGTACTCTGGTACTTGTACTATTAAGTAATCTGTGACTCTGGGTGTATGGCAGTGCGCAGTGTAAACTTCGCATTACGATGTTATAAGCGGTTATTGTGGGCTCGTAATCTCGTTTTGGTGCGATTCGGCAAACGTATACAAAGCTGGAGTTATGTGATAAGGAATGGTGTTGTAAGGTGGTATTTGTTTCTTGTTTAGTCGATATCGATACTGCAGACATCATAGTTGTAAGCTGATCTTACTTAAGGGTTTGCTAGTTAATCAAAATTGGATTTAAAAATGATCGACAGATACTACATCATTCAGAATGAAGTATGTCTAGACAGAGGTTATTTTATTGCAACTCATTATTTTATTCAATAATGAAAACTGTAATCTATAGGTATTTAAAACACGTTTATAATCCAATTATATTCTAATAATATAATTATAATCTTACTGCTTTTCGAATCAAAACGCTTTTAAAATATTTATTGATTATTGATCGAATTTAAAAATCATAAATAACGTTATAATCACTAATAAAAGATCGCATACTCACCACCCCTGCTTATATCGAACCATCGGAATCAATAAATAAAATAATAACAAACATTTGGCAACCCTATCGAAGTCAGTCACGTGCAAGTTAAATGATCCGAAACGGGAAGCAATAAACCTATTGTTTACAACACTCAGTTGTGTGTTTATCAATATTTATAATATTCAATAAGCTGATAACGTCGGCAAGATTTATCTGTTCACATTTTACTGGATACGTGTTCACACGTCCATACTAATTAACTTTTACAAAACATTTACAAAGATTTCAAGTATGTAAAATACTGCACTAGAGGTAAAAACTAACGTTTTTTAGGCTATCCATATTAGCGGAAATTAAAAAATATAGAGCTTAAATGTAAATTCATTTTTTTTAGGCCCTCAGTTTTTTCTTTTCACTCAGTTTATATCGTCGGCCATTTTGGTTAATTGATACTCAGGCTCCATGACCGCAATTTGATACTGCAACGGAGGGGTTGAATGCCGCTATTCTTCAACTTTTAACCAATCGGAGCCATGCACATTATACGTATAGTGTTCTGTTCTTTTTTCAACTCTACTTGAAATAATTATACCTGTAATGAGAGAGTACATAATGTAGATCACAGTAAAACAACGAGCGAAGCACTGAATTAGCTTACAGACGGCACAGTATAAATCTTGTGACAATTGTGATTAATACTTGGCACTTCTTAGTGGCACAATTAAATTAAAATTATTACTATTCCTGTGGTTATAAGTATGGAGCTAAATAAACGTCACTCATAATAAAAATAGTCGTACATTTGTAAATGCAAATGTATTTTATATCGCAAAACATTATTATCAAGAGCAAACAAAGCAGAACTAAACAGGAACGTCAGTCAGTAGTTTTAATAAAAGAATAGTTGTTTTAACATAAAGGGGAAACAGGCGTAGAGTGGGGGGAAACTAGACTTGTAGAACAATGAGCAATGTCTGTAAAGGGACGGCGGACGACCAATCAGGGGCTGTCATGGGCCAGAGTGTACTTTGTTTTAATAGCACTAGGCTGGATTAGTTTTTAAGTACGCTCTAAACAATGCTTCCTGCACGTCTGTGGGGGAGATATAACGACGCCATATTGGAATGTAGGAAACTTTTATGCGAGTATGTAAAGTTTTTCCTGTAGGGGTTCATGTATATGTTTTTATGTAAATAACAATGCATTTTTACGGTAAGGACAAATATATTTTTCATGGTTGATTTTTTAGGGTTGCTTGCTAATCTTACTATTGACATTGCGATCGAGATATTTTTGACCAACATGACTTGTAAATTTTTTCGTCATCAAATATTTGATAGACGAGACTTAAAGTCACTGCGATCATCCCTCAAATCAGTATCTAATAAAAAATCAGCAATAATTTTAACATGTAGTTAATAATAATGACGCCGTCTCCTATTAGGTCTTCCATAGTAATTTATATGACCAACTCAAAGAATTATGTTTAGTCACGAATATTTTCAACAGCATGGCTTCAAATTGCAAAATAAAGCAAACTGCAAAATGTTTAGCCAACTTTATACAAACATTCCGTCGTATAAAATGAATAATTTTGTTGGTTTTTAAACATTATCTTTGTTGTAATAGCGCAATAAAATTAAAGCTTCAACATAAATAATAACATTTAAACACTATCTACCACAAAACATGGTAAATATTGTTCACAAAGCAAATAAATTAATACAAGCCTTTGTTTTATTTTTTATTCGTTTAATCTGCGGATTATGTTAGCATGTACCGACCAAACTGACGAGGTACAAGGCTTTGCTGAAACCGCATGAGGATTTAAAAGGATTTAGACCTTTATAAAACGTTGGCAATCAACCCGTAATTTTAAATTTCCTGTTAATACGTCATTTACTGGCGAAATTACAAAACAGTTTTGAGTTAAAATGTAACTTGTTTTATCGTTCTAAAAGAATTTGGGGTTTAGATATTTGATTGTCATGCAATTTATGTATAATACTCCAAAACATTTTACGGAATACTACAATACATTTTTATGAAATAAAGAATATTGAAAATTTTATAATAATAAATAATAATATCTTGGTACAGCTCACACACGGCCCTCTGATCCTACACTAGGCAGAGCCTGTATTATGGCAACCAGACAACTGATAAACATACTTATATATTTCTAAATACATACATATTATAGATAAATTACACCCAGACACAGAACAAATGATCGTGCTCATCACACAAAGATTTGTCCTGGGAATCGAACACACGAAGTTTAGCAGTCAGGGTCACTAACCACTAGACCAACAGGCTCGTCAAATATGATATCAGGCTAGGCCAAAAAAAAAACTCAGTACCTACCCCACGTCTTGGCATTTTTTTACTTCGAAGGAAGAGATATTGTGTCATAGAATAAAAGAGTCGACTTCTTCTAAACCATTTCTAATTCCCTGCTGATGATTTAAAAAAGTCATAAAAATAACACAGGCAAGAAACTCTACATCTGATTTTTTTGCGATACAAATTTATTAAAATCATAAGTTAAAAAAAAATATAAAATTCTTCCTCAAAACACCAATTAATTAAATAATTTTAATTTGTTATTTTATGTTTACTGACTGATACTTTATACCGGCACGGTATATAGGACCGGATAGGTCTATCCTAGTGTGGGGTAAAAAAGTGAAAAAAAAATACCGTAGCCACCCAACATGCGCCACTTGTGAGTCTTCTGGTCTACGTCTTTTCGTCTACATTTACGTTTTTTTGTCTATTTATTGAAGGATCTTAGCCTCTTATCATACATCTGCCCGGCTACCATGTTAGCACCTAGTAATCTCTTTTAGATAAGTATTGCCTTATCTCTAAAGTTGGGTTTTGCTAGAGCTACCTACCGCAGTAAAAGTATTTATTTTAATCTGTTTAAGAATTAGGTATAGGATAGATGTTATCGGTATTGGTTGGGCAGGTGAGTAACCAATTTTTTACCTACGTTTTGTTTTCGGATACAACATTACATAACAATAATGTCGATTGATTATTCAATCACGAGACAAAAACCTACACAACATAAATACCGTTACTATATCCAAAGAATTCAACTGCACAACCCTTATCATGCCATATAAAAATATAATAAAAAATGTGACATATCGCGTATTAAACTCATCACCTACTGACAAAAAGCACATCTATTTCAGTTGATTTCCAGAAGCGACACTCGACGACTACTAATGAAAGACAGCTGATGCCTGTCCGACGAATCGTGAAAATCAATAAATACTTCCCTTCGGCCTGTGCGGCACATCTGGCGTTAGACGTCAAATGTTGGATGTCATTAGTTGAAATGGCCGCAACGGCACTACGCAGACAAAAGACTACTGCTGATAACTGACATTTGCACGAATACGCAAACCCACAACGACATTTGCAAATGTTTTTGCGAAGTTTTCTAAGCGCTTTTAGTCGCAAAAGTAGAGTGCGAGTAAATTTGACGGCTGATCACATTCGTGCAAACTTTCGTGAAGTGTACGATAGTATACCGGGGCAACAACATTTGTTTCGTATCATAATAACGCGTGCCGTCCCCTTTATCGCCACAAAATGTGGACCGCATAAATTATATGCGGCATGACACATTTTATTTACGTTGCAAGTGTTGCAACATTTGTTCTTTTGTAGCTATTAATAACCTGTTAAATATGTGTGATATTTTCGGCGAAATCAAACAATTCTATTTAAATAAAGTTAAGTGTGTATTGATTACATTAATCAAAAACAGGAATATTATTTTTAATTTTTGTTCAATATCATACAATATCGTGTTGACAGCCAGCCTTAAGATATAATAAGTTTATTATTAAATAAAACCTATGTAATACAAAAATAACAAAACAAACCTTGCTCAAAAATAATTTATCTCTAGGGAATCAGTAATTTCAAATACAGAAACAGGTATTTTTTTTAATCGGCTATATAATTAAATGCAGTTATTACTTACAATAAATTACCACGAAGGTCTCTTTAAAACCACAGCTGTAGCACCCAAAGCTAAAAGTCAATAAACGAACGAAGGAACTTTGCAAAACTTATCTTTAAGATGCAAAATAATGTAAATAACGATGTATTAGTTGTGCAACTGTTGCCAGAACGCTGGGAGCACTTTGTAGTTATTATTGCCCGTACCGGCGCGGCGCTAATTTGACCGAATTTGCTTAATGCCCGGCAATTTACACTGACCCCACCGCTTATTATAATAATTTAGATACCAGTTGCAGTCTGAGATCCTACGGGATAATTTTGGAAAATTCGATATTGTCTGCGAATCAACAATCTTGTAAAGGTCAAATAAAGGTCAAAAATCAATATAAAGGTAAATAGCATGATTTATGGCTTAAAGTGGTAGCTTAGTGGGCTGTAATTTTTGAGCCCACGCTGTTTTTATGGGAAAAAATAATAAATAATAATGGCTTGTATCTCAAAAGGTTCTTCAGTAGGTGATTTACATGCTTTACAAATAATAACTCATAGTGGATGCCGTACTGTTTGACCAATAATACAGGTTAAGAAGCGCTTGCCGCGGTAGGTCCGTGGATAGGTGACCTTTTGTAAACATACCGAGACACCCCCGTGCCTCAAAAAGCACGTAAAGCCGTGTTGGTCCCGACTGTCATACGTTGATCTTTGCCAGTCGTTAAGTCATTACAATCCAAATCAGTCTTACTTTGTGATACTGTGTTACCCAGAAAAATGGGTTGTGGAGGTCAGATAGGTTGTCGCTCCATGTAAAATACGGTAGTCAGTTGAAAATGCGGTAAGACTGGAAGTTGACCCCAACTTAGCTTAGGAAAAGGCTAGACAGAAGACTAATAATAATGCATGATTATACACATTAGATTTATTTTGATTTCAAGAGAGAGTGAACCAGCATGGTTCATTATTTAATGCCAAATGTAAGTACGTTTTACGTCAATTTTAAATAATCTACTGTGTCATTTGGTCACAAAATCAGAGTTTATTTAAAGTGTGCGAACATTTTCGAATATATTTTTGTTTTAAATGTTTTAGCTAACAATGGTTTGGCAGGGAGCCAAGTCAAAAATACATGACACCTGACAGACGGTGTTAAAAAGATTTACAAATAATTCATAGTTTGACAGTTGACACCCATTGTTATTTTTTGGTTGTCTGTAGTAGAATCACGGGAACATAATTTATGTGGTTCTGTATTTGTTTTAATTTGGTTACCTAAGTTTTATTCATAGGTACAACACTTTTAGTACCTATGTGTTTATGGATAAATATTAATGTTTTCTTTGCAGTACCGGGTTCCTTCAATTTGGAATATAATACCTTTTTTTTTCGATTATTTCAAAAATATTGTAACATTAATTGATAATTACATAAAATCTAACAAACCAAAAAAAAAATATTACTATGTAACATTACAGTAGATTATAAGAGTAAAGTAGATAAAAATTAAGTGCTCGTTGAAATATACAGACTTTGTAAACATTTTCGATTTATACTTTTGACTTAGCTTTAATATGATATGACTATGACAGTTTTAATAATCAACTGCCAAATTCAGTGCGAAGTTTGAGGTGTTGGATGAGAATTATGTCTATTATTTATTATATCTCAGAAAATATATGACAAGAAAAATGTAATATTATATTGACGACTAAACAGCAGGTAAGTACTTATAAATGTAAAAATTTAATTGCATCTCAGGACAAACTATTAAGATGGCTTAAAATTTCTCAACGTTAGATTTTAAATTTTTAGTTTAATATTTCTTCAGTTTAAAAAGAACTGAAGCTTAAAAGCAAACCTGCAAACATCGCGATTAAGATCTTTGTGAACAAGAATAAATTTGTCGCCAGCCGACTGCCTGTTTGATCAACAGATTAAAAACTCGACGAGAACTCAGCAAATGGTGCATTTAAAAGTTAAAAACTTCTATGTATCTATAGTTGCGTGTAACTGTCTTGACGCGTCACATAATATAGAATATGTATGCGCTTGTCGGCTTCTATAAATAGTTTTACGTTATAGAAATATCTTCATTTTAGGTAGCTGTTAGCGTATTTAGGGAATTTTAGAGAGTATGTTAATTAAGTGATTGGTGTTATCTATTTAGAAATACTCAATAGAAGATTGGAGTCTTATAATGCGATGCTTGATTGATAAAATGAAAATTTAACATATTTTAAATTGAGTTAATTTAGTTTTGTGTCAGTCTCGACTTCCAAATGCTAATATAAAGGGGTTTATTTGGTGGAGATTATAAAATTTCCATATTATCACGTAATCAAGCTAACAAAAGTGTCAAATAATTTAAGGTCTTCCCGATTACCGTCTTCTTGAACGATTATCCCGTTTTCAGAAGGAAAATAAACGAATTATTTGTCACCCTTTTGTTGTTACTGTGAAGCGCTTATTAACAAAAGCTTAATCGCCTAAACGGAGCATTCTCCTTGTAGGTAATCTTCGTAAGAGGTATATTAACGTTCAACATAAATCTATTCTTTTGTTTAGGTTGAGACTTAGTAACAGTTATTGAAGATATTATAATTATGAAATTTTAAGCGTTAAGGTTACATTGTCTTAATTAATATAGAAGTTCTTAAGACTTTCGCGCTAGAGGTATTTCAAAGAGTCGTTTATAAATATGATTAATTAAGCTCAGATGAGCTCTGAGTTTAAAATTGTTTACAAACATCTAATTTGACTTATATTTTTTAATGTCCGTCAGATAGGTTATTAAATAATATTAATAATAATAATGATAATAATAATACTACATATACCCTAAATTTTTACTTTCCATTCATAATTTACAATAGCTCTGTATCTACTTTGGACTTCTTTAGTTGGTTATGGTTCTTCCATAGAGCAGAGGTGGATGGGCCCTAGTAGATGCCCCATCCCAGTTTAGAGTAAAGTTCTCAACAAGGCCACTGCGTGTTGGACCTGTGACCCCACGTAAGCCTTACAAAGGACCGGGTATTCTCAATACTGAGGATAGCCCGTGAAAAAACAGAGATACATAATAATAATATTATTCAAATCAATGCAACATTTCGCATGACGTCATAATTTCGTGCACTTTGTACGCAAGAATGACGTAACTAGCCCCCACTCCTTTTGTCTCACACTTAGTATTTTCTTATTTTTAAAAAGTATTCAAAGTTACGTTCCAAAAATGCTTATGAGAATGTAATATAGTATTAATCTTTAACAAGTTTTCATTAACTTTAATGTATTTTTTAGACCAGCTGCAACAAAATTATCTTAATAATTTTGTGATTCTAAATTTTGTAGCATAATAATATCTACTTGGATAACTACTAAAGTTATTTTTATATAATTATTTAACAAGAACGTTGGGCAGTATAACGCTAAAGGCTAAAATCATTTGCATATTGCGGTCCTTTGCAGGCCTCGCGCCAGACTCATAATCATTACTTGCCAAGCGAAATTAGCCCCTAAGGTGCTCTAGCTGACTACCACTACCGCTTTATTATCCCTCAAACGTGCCCGCTCATGGTAATTCGGACCTTTGATGTGGTTTACAGTATCGGAACTTATTAGTATAGAATTAAATACAATGAAATGATGAAGGCACGTACGTATTACATATGGAAATCGTTTTCGGATGGATACTTGATCACCGATCTAATGCCATGCTATACTTGAAAATGTGTGGTATTACAAGTGAAATTCTCATTTACCTTTGATTACCTACAAATAAAAAAATATTACGGTTCTATACGGTCCTTCAAATTTACATAGCAACTCTTGCTTCTTTTTTAATTTTCTTTTTTTTTTATAAATACAGAGAAGATCGTCCAAACCAAATTCTTTGAGAATTTAAATTATTATTTTCGGCCAATATTTTCGTTACTTCTGAACTCTGAACTAAAACGCTACAAATTCATGCTAACATTGATTTCGAATACAAATTTTCAAACTCCAACATTCGATTACGAAATCGGTCTGTTGTCATAGACAAACTATAAATTATATTCTATGTTTATTGATAACTCATTCGCATGCAAACTGTGACATTTAGTTAGGGTAACGGGACTATCGATATCAGGAATTCCGAATGAGGAATCGATACTACTGCAGCGATAGGTAACTGGCATTGTTCTAAACTACGATAACTGGAAACTCAATAGAAATCAGGTTAAGGGGTATGATCAATATGCAAAGGCTTTAAACCTATATACGAAATATGTCTAATAAAAACACCGCTTGCCTAAATTTAATCGTTAAGTATGCTTCGTTTAGATAAAATAATTTTGCATGTCTCCTAAATCGAATACAAAATCAATTTACAACGATAAACGACGTAAAAAGAATGCAAACAAAGTCATAAGAGAACTCTTATCGTAATTGGTTGCTTATGTAATGAATAACATTAAAATCGCCATTTTACATGAAAACACAATTTCGGTCGTCATAGGCGTGGCATTGTTGTGATTTAAGTGACCATTCCACATTTACAGCTTTTGTCACGCTTACGTTAAATAAATTGAGACATTTCGCCACGTTACGTGCTATGTTTTAAATTAAACTTTATTATTTATTGTGACATTTTAATGATCATTACTGTTTTTAATGTAATGTTTGTTTTTGTTAACAATTTTCGTTATCATTAGCTGTTGATGTTGAGATTATTATTTACAATTTATATTAAGATAAAAATGTTTGCCATGAAAAGGATAACGTATTAATAGGTAAAGGTTTTGAAGTGGTCAATGTTTTTTTAAACCATTAAATATTTACGGAAGGTCAAAATTCTAATTATACGATTCCAAATCGTCATTGCTATGGAAAAGGACCGGCAAAACTCCATTATTGTTATTTATAAAAGTTGAATAAGGTTTCACTTGATTTAATTACGTCCCATGTTTATTTATAGAACTTTGATGTGGCTTCCAATGGGTTCTCATTAACTCAACTAATAGGGTAAATGTTTTGTGTATATAACATAGGTGATGAAAATCGAGATTATCCCATAAATATTACTATAAATAAAAGCTTACAATGATTTTGCCATAGGGTTAAAAGCAGTATAAAACACACATTTTATAAAGGAAATAAAAAAGTAAGACCTTTGAACGTTTCCGTTTAAAAAGAATTCGTGTTACATTCACTCCGCATAGTTTTTGGGACAATTGCGTAGAGCTACGTTATCGGCGTTGATCCGCCGATTCAGATGTATGTTGAAACAAAACAGAATCCATCGGGGGAATAGCCGTGAACCGTGAAATTGCCAAAAAACTTCCGAAATCCATCACGAATCAAATGACACTTTGAAATTGTAAAGCTAACTGAAGAGCGAATTGGATCGACTGGGAAAACAATTAGCAGGGGCGGCCGATGCGAAAAATTGGAATAATCAACGGATACTGTGTTGAATAACATTCCCGAATTTAATAAATGTAATTTTTCAAAGCGTCACCTCTTGGTTTTCTCGTGTTTGACGGTAACATACGTACAAAGCTGCTGACCGACTAACGCGTTGAAAATAACGAAACCGCGGTTCAAATTCTCCAGCGCTTTGTTTTGTTTGATGTTAAATGCCCATTTTAAAATTATATTTTTGATAAAATACATGTTGGATAGATCAAAACAAGTTGTGGATTTGGTGGATTACGTAGGTTGGTATTCACTATTTTAACCACAAAAATAAATCGCAGGTATAGTAACAAAAATGTAAATCGTATTTTACAATATATTGAAAAGTACACACACATACAAGTTAAATTTAGCTATTCTGTCACAAACTGCTGTTTAAACTAAACTACACTATCTGTTTTAGCAAACCAATAAACATTTCTCAATTTCATTAAAAACAAAGCCATCTCGATAAAACTTAGTATTAATCCTTACGTAGGACTTAAAATATTATCAACATTACAAAGTTTACACGTTCAATGAAAGATGAAAGAAACTCTCACGTAGACATAAACCACTAATTAAAATATCCTTCACCATAAACTAGAACAATGACACACCTTATTTAAACTGCTAATTATCTATCAACTAATTCAACCAAGTATTCCTATTAACATTTTAGAGGACAAAGTTACCGATAGCTACTCGTTGAAAGCCAGGAAATTGAGCATAACGGGTACCTATTAATATTTCAACAATTTCCGGGCGATCAACAGTCTTAAGTATTTCATTGTAATATAAACCTTGAGTTTTAAGGTATAAGGTGTATATTTAGTTTGTTGTAGGCCTACGAAAATCCAATGTAAGGATGTATAAGTTGGTGGGTTATACGTGAATACCAAAACGCATCGCCTCGCGCACCCCAAAGTTAAACTCTGGAAATTTTAATACATCCTGTCTGAGGGGGTTCAGTTTGTGCGTAGCTTACATGGCGGCTTTTTTTCGTTGTGAGTTGCGATTTGGTACGTTCCATTTCGCGGCAACTTTTGTTGTTTGCATTTTGAATACAGTTTTGTTTTTTTATGACATGTTCTCATTTCCTTCCATATTTGAAATACGTTGGATATCTACATGTTTTATGATGTATGAAAATAATGAATGATGAATTGAAATGTCAAATTTAGAATCATACAACTCTTTGATCTAGAATAATTATTTAGACTACATAAAAACCATTTAAAACCTGTTTATTTATGAACTTTGTATATTTTTTTTAATTTCAGTTCTAGAGGTTTATCCGTGAAAAAATACTAAATACTTAGTTTTCCTGAAAACTTCACAGAACCACTTTGTCTCTTATAATCTATGTACATGCTTTTTCCGACAATAGTACCACAACGAGGGCCTTGGTTGTAACTTGTACATGCATCAGTTCGACGTTGTATCCCCTTGGGGGAAGTGCGAGCCCACTTTATAGACGGGTTCCGTAGGTTATCGGCCCGTCTGACATGCTACTAACTCCACGATATAACTGTTACATGCGTTCCTAGGCAACGTGTTTTATTGCTGCTGTCTTTTGTTTCAGGAACTGTCCTGTCAAATACTCGTGACTTTTTAACCGATTATAAAAAAGGTAGTAGCTCTCTGGAATTTGGTATGTTATATAACACGACATTAATTAGCTGACTATGTTAATTGTGGTCTCAAATAAACTTTGCAAGTTGAACATCTAGAAAAATAAAATGAAATTTTTATTAAATGTATTTAGTAATGGAAAATTAGTTTAAAAAATACCTGAATAGTTTATTCAAACTTTTAAAATTAAATTCAAACTCATGTAGATACTAAAACTAAACTAAAAGTATTTAACTGTGTACGACATATGAACTGAATCTAAAATTAAAATCTATTTCACTACCCTGTTTCAGAGGCACCCCGCGCTAGCCAACGTTAGAATTTTTAGTAGTACTTTGTATTTTTAATAAAACCTGGTCCGTTTTGATTTACCATATGGCAATACATATTTCAGCGCTTGAGATAAGCTTTTACCTAAAAATTTTATGGAATTTAAAAAAGTTGTTTTTTTTAGCAGCCTATTTTAGGTTCTCTAAATATTTCTCTTTATTATATTTTGCTATAAATATAATAGAGGTAACTAATATGCTTTTATCAGTTTATGCCATACATAAATGCATGTGCATTTGCACATTGTGCATGTGATTTGAATGTTTGTGAAACCCCCGCGACACAAGAATTAAATTACTTAGTTAGGGAGTCGTTTTTAAAAAATAAAATAAATATCATCAATTTTGGGTGACAATAGTCTATATAACTAAAATTTTAAACTTTGTCTCTTAAAATAGGAGACCTGTATCTTAAGAGACAAAATTTTAACTGTTTACCTAGACTTTAATTACTATTGGCCCTTAGATTTTTTTGTGAAAACTCGATGAACCTGCACTGGGGAACGTTACCTACTTTGAAAGATAATTTAATAATTATGTTGCTGAAAATAAAAAAAATGTATATGGTAAAAGTAGCTATTTTTTTTTACAGACGTCTAAAGCGTTAACGCATTAAAAAGTTAACACCTATAGGTTTTAATTCCAAAACTTATATATGTATATAGACTTAAGCGCTAGAATATTCTGAAACTTAAGAGCGTTATGCAGGTCATACGACTATTTGTCTCGAACATGGAAACCAATTTACTTAACAATCCTGACTAAAGAAGCCAAATATAGATGCAGTTTCTATGTTGATTCTAAATAACCTAATTGGTTACAATAATAACGTCTAACATAAATTGAATATTACAGACATGAATTTCATAAAATACTCAATTTGTTATCTTGAAGTAATTATCTTATCAATTTCAATGGCTATTTCAAGGATCTACCAATAAAAAAAAAACAGTTAGCCATGCAAAAAGTTTTAAATATAAGTTCGATATTTAAAATGAAAAACAAAAACGACTAAGTCATTGTACCTATTATCTTGTTACCCCAATTTTGAGGATCAATATTTAAAATCTTTGCTTCGAATTCCAAGTTTAAAAAGGGTTCGTTCTTAACAGTTCTTACGACGACAATGTTTAAAGGCATCTCTGTGTGTCAACTAATATAGAGTTATCTTCTAATTGAATATTTATCAATCCGGGAGGCACTTAAAGGATAATCAAAGCAGTAGTTGTAAACAAACGAAGTAAGTTCCCGAGCGCCGGCGACTAGCGAAGACTGAAGTCAACTAGGACTTGACCCAAGTTTAATTATAAACTGAATGAACAAGTTGTGAGAACAATCACGAACTTAGATCATGCTGCCGGTATCGAAATAAGTGCTTTTTCCGATACATTGACGTTTTTAATGATACTTTATTGTGTGTAAATGTATTTATTTTACGAGTTTTTTCTATAATGAAGCTACGATGAAGTGTATGGCAATTCCTTCTTATTCTTTAGAGAAGTTTAATGAGTAGATAAAGCTATTCATTTATTAATGTTTCTATAGATTAATAATCGTTAATCTTTAGTTAACTCAAGAAATTGCAATGGTGAAGTATTAATGTATAATTGTGTTCAGTGAGATTTAATTGTAAATTTAATTAATACTTAAGTATCTGTGTAATACTGCGCGTATTCACTACATACCAACTCCACACTAAATAGTAATTTACTGTAGCCGACAAATACAGGTAGGTAACCTCGCGAAATGCTTACAAATTGCATTCGCTACCAGCACAAGAAACAGGTCTGTGTGGGCCTAATAGACATCAATTTGTTATGTCTAGCAATAAAGGTGACATTAATGATTGACACTCGACATTTCTGTGTCGACACTTGTTTAATTGTTTCCGGGTGATATTAATTATTGTAGATAAAGGTATTTGAAAAATGAGAAGTTGAAATATAGGTACGTGATTCTTGAAATATTTTAATAAATTGGTTGCATTGTTAAAATACAATTTTATTTAATCTAAGAAATGCTATTTAAATAAAATTCTATTATTATTATGTATTTCTGGTAGGTATAACTCTACTGGCATTCAGACTGCAAGCTATAAACTTATAAAAAAAATGTTGCGTATTTAATTTTATTTGAGTCTGAACCATTTTATCAAAATATTATGCTATCCTTCTTTCACGCCAATCAAATAAATTGACATGGGTAAATAATATTACTATATTGTAAACACAATTGCGAAGTACATAACCTACATTAATACATTACGTAAATTAATCCCACTCATTATAATTTTAATGCACATTAAACATCACAACAAACAAGCTTGGAACATTGCAATTTGATTGATATTTATTTCGGTAATTGTAATAGAATAATTTTAATTTGTACGTTCATTTGATACTGCAATAAATAGCTATATAGCTGATACTTTGTTAATTAGACCTTCATATGTTTTGTGTAGACGCGCCACACGTGTTGCCGGTGGCGGCCACTCGCTACAGTTTCGAATACTTGGTCCACAGGTCAAAGCCTTGTTGTACTAATTCCTCTCTCCTCTTTCGCACTTCTCTTCACTCCTCTAGTTAAGTGTCTATGATGAATTTTTCACTTTTCGTGCTGTACGCTTCTGGAACTCACCTCAATCCTTATGGCAAAGCCTTCACTGATCATTTTTAGAAGAAAAATCAGAGAATATTTTCTATCAACATAAGTGATGTACTGTATGTATATGTATGTTTAAATTTTATACAATGATAATAATAATATTATTGTATAACAAACAATATGAATAATATTTGGCACACGTTTGAATTGTCGATAATTTGACATGCACGGGAAATTAATATGCACTATTACATTATTAGTAAATGATTAGTATTATCCCAATATCACTATATTAAATTATTGACGAACCGATGCTGTCATTTATTTCATCAAATAAAATATTTACGGGATTAGTCAGTGTACGTTTATCAAAACTTGTGCGTTAGGCATTATTATATTTTCTAATTTAAGATTTTTATTCCATGTTTTATATGAATTATGATTTCCAGTTTATACGTAATTAGCTTAGTCTCCCGCGACTTTGTCCGCGTGTTTTAGTTTCAACGGTTTTTCATTTTTGCAACATTTTTCATTTATGCTCCGCCCCTTTTGGTTGCAAATGGGCTATCCAACACTTAAAGATTTTTTTAAATCGGACCGTTAGTTCCTTAGATTAGCGCGTTCAAACAAACAAACAAATAAACAAACAAACAAACTCTTCAGCTTTATATATTATTAAGTATTAAGTATAAGTATAGATATGCTGTTGTTTGGATACTCAATGAAAAAAACAGTTGTACAGTGACACAACAATGATAACTACAACAGAATTTTAAAAACATTCAAACTATTAAAAGTATGCTAAAACAATTCAATGCACATCTTATGAACGTTGTGCTTAAGTGTGACTATTCACCGATCTCACTTAGTATGTCGTCTCATTTCCCACGATAATCATAAATGAATCCTGTAATACAAAACGCAAACTTCAATAAATGTTTTGTTAACAATTCACCACCTTCGCTACATAAATTAGCCCTACTTTTTCACTTACCAAAACCCAATTCCGTAAACTTCCAAACTTGGCAAGGTTAAAATAATATTTGAGCAGCAACAACGAGGGAAAATTAGCTAGATATCAGAAAATAAATTTCCCCGTTGACATTTAATACTGTACCGTACAACAGAAGGTAGGGAGGTACAGAATAAATAACGGAGAGACTGGTAAGATGATTATGGTTGGAGTTCTCCTGTTCTCATAGCAGATATAGAAACATTTTTTAACCGCCCCAAGCCTTACAAAGCAATTTACTTGAGTAAACAATCTGTAACTTCGTGCTCAAAACATCTTGCTGGCGCGGATGGCGCTTGCTATTAGAGATGACTTTAGCTTTGTATGCATACAAATACATAGATGATAGTCTTTAACATTTTTAATGCTGTCTTTATTACTATTTATCTTTTCCTTATAACTGAAACTAGGTATTTTGTTTCATCATAAAATTCTAAACCATGGCCAAAATTTTGCAGTTCGAATTATTTGATTGATTTAATACAAAATTTAATATAATGTCTTAATTTTATTTATCTGTTAAAAGTAAGTACCTACGTATACGGTTTTTGTATGTTGCCACGTATATGTTTCTACTCAATCTCAAATATTTACGAGCAAAGAAAGAAAAATCGTATGTTATTGATACTTATGCCACGGTCTGCTTGATTACAGTGTTGAGCCGACGTCTAGTCACGTGCGGAGTTAGTTATTACTTGAGCAAAGACGAGAATTTATTTACCATTTGTTTTACTTTTTATATCTCAGCCTTCCTAATTGAACAGTGTGATGAATAATATAATTAAATATGAACAACATCACATACATTGCTCTGAACCCAAAGTAAGTAGCTAAAGCAGTTGTGTTATGGAAGATTAATATATTTATTATTATTTATTCATTTAACAAAATTTAGACTAGCGTTTAGCTATTTAAACTAAATTAGATATAAAGTACAGCAGTAATTGCAGAAATCCTGCAAAATAAATCTAATCTAAACCACAAAATAAATAATCATACTATAGTATCTAAAGCAATTATTTTATGATTGGAACAAATTATAATTAAATAATTACCCCACCATAATTAGGTAATTGCCTCCAAATCCACAAAGTAAGCAAATTTAATGCCCAATTACATATTTGTGACAAAATTCCCTTAAAGATGGCGTCGGGAATGAACGCCCGACAATCAGTTAACCACCAAACGGGGATACAGGCGTCGGGAACACTCGCAAGATAATCCAATTATCTACTAGCAAGCCGAACAGGCGGCCAATTAGACACCAAAACTACAAGAACGCACTGCCTTTATTAGCTACAGAACCCAACAGATTGTAAAATAGAAGTTGATTTTTAAACAAGTCTGTTGTTTCTTGTTTGTAAATTGGTAGAGAAAGTTTGCTTTTTTATCAAATACTCATTCATAAACTTCTAAAACAATTGCCATATATAAAAAGTTCCGTTAATGACTCTTTTTACCTGACTGCGCCAGAAGGAGAGTTATGAAAATTCTTTTTCTGAATGACAAACTAAATCCCTATGTGCCTTGGTAATAAAAATCTCGACAGCAATTAGCGGTTGATTAGCAGATTCTAAATTTAATCTTTCTATGGAGAATTTAAATTTAGAATCGGTTAATGTATTGCTCTACCTCGCGATTATTATTAATAAGGCCATAATTTGATTATAGTCAAGAATTATTTTGCTTAATATTTTTTTGTCAGTATAAGTTCGAAATATGAATCAGGAAATACGTATTCTTTTGTTTTGTTTTGTAATATAAAAATGGCTGACACCCGGTTCCTATATTTAAAAAACGATTCATTTTACTAACGGACGGTAGAAATTTATAAAAACGAAGAAAAAAAACGTTTTTTTTTATATAAGAACTGGCCATAATTCAGAAAATTTATAAGGCTTCACTAGGTAATTGTTTGTCGGAAGAAGGCATCTTATATTTCCTTTGTTGTTTACTAAACGCAGTGCCTACGTAATCCGCTTTGAGAATAGATAGCTAGTAATAAACCCACACAACGTGGTAATACAATTCCTCTGTCCTGAGAAGCTAATTACTAGATTAAAAACATAGATCTATACGATAGTACTTGCCCCCGGGATAAGTCTGTTCTCACAAAACGACTTACAACTAACTCTCTGTATTTTATTAGTAACAAGTGAGTGTAGGTGGAAAACTCTTAGTTTATAATCCCGAAGGTTAAGACAATTTAAATTTAAGTAAACTTTGCGTAATTTTAGTAATTTAAGTTTATTGCATTAGTATGGTTTTATTGTACATGTTTAATGTCTAAACGCAGTCGTAAAGGCAATGAAATAATGACTGTTTAATCGGCGCGGTTGCCAGGCGGTCGCCTTTTTGTGTAGAGGTCAAGCTTTCGATTGCCCACAAATATTTGGTTGAACTTGACTATGTTTTTATTATAATATTACCGTAAATTTAGATGTCACACAATATACTACTGCAAGAGAACTTATGTTCTAACGATATCGTTACAGAACTAGTGAAACTTACACACCTACCTATTTTTTTTGTAACTTTAGTATTTTAGATTATTAAATTACAAGAAAATACAATATGATTCAATTTAAATAGAAGGTATATTATATCTTAATGATGTGCCTAGTTATTTTTGGATAGTAATAATAAACTAAGTTCCAATAAAGTGAATATACGCTACTAATGTCAGAAAACTTATATACTCTTCTCTTCGAATTTACAATTACCTAGGTTTTATCTATGCATCTATATCTGACTATACATATAATAAAACAAAGTCCCCCGCCGCGTCTGTATGTCTGTCTGAACGCGATAAACTCAAAAACTACCAAACAGATTTTCATATGGTTTTCACCAATAGATAGAATTCAAGAGGAAGGTTTGTGTGTATAATTCATTAAAGTTTTGTTCACCCGTAACAAGCCAGGCGCGTCGCTAATATAATTATTAAAAGTGATGGTTGGTTTTTCAACCGTTACTTTCTTTATACCCATCAAATGATAAGCCGCAACCATTCCCTTATAAGCTTTACACAGTCTAAATTGATCTATCTCATTACAATAATCCATTTCACGTAACTCAGTTGCATTCCCTGTCGAATGCTTCAACAATTGTAAGGAGAGAGAATAGGAATGTCTAAATTCAGAACATGACGACGCTATGCACTTAAGATTGGTCGAATGTTCGAGACGCAGTGTTCTTATTGTTCAAGTTTCCTCTGAGAATTTCCGATACGAACTGTACTTTCTTTTGCGAAGATAGAATACGTTGTGTAATGGTTTTATGATGAAGTAAGGCATTGTATCTTTAGTAGAGACGATTTAGTAAAAGGTCAAAACAGTCTAGCTAAAAATATCTCATGTTTACTAAAAATATTTTTTATTATAAATTCTTTATTGTACACCACAAAAGATACAGCATTTTATGAAATAAAGTTTCTAAGACTACAATGGCGGTCTTATCGCTAATACTAATATCTTCCAGACAACTTTTGGATGGACAGGAAAGATAGAAAACTAATAGATGGGGTAGCTAGATAGGTGTGCGTGTTTTTTTTACTAAATTTTTAATACCAATGCGAGCGGAATTCACATTACTAGCAATCTTGTTAACCCCTCTAACAAAGCTAAATATTCTTGTGTCTGAAGTGGGTTCACGTCAATAGTGCAATGGGTAATGTACTTTTAACGTGAACAGGTTCATGTTAAAAGTACATTACCAAGTACTTTTTAGTCGGTAGATACATTTTTCTGTTTGTTAAACGGGAGAGCAATATGTTATTAATGATTTGCATAATTAAGCCGTGCTAAAAACTGAACAGAGGAATGTTAACACAACGAATAGCAGTCGGCTTTTGAAACATTAACGTCGTCGTAAGTTTTTTAAACAAAACAAAAAAAAAATACTCAAAACAGAATTACAATACAAAGCGATAAAGAAAAATTATATCTCTATTTTCAAACAAGAATTTTAAACAAAATACCGTTGTGAGCAAAAATCGCGAGCACCTGTACAAACTGCGACCGAGTGAACGATGGGAACGCATTGTGTGCCCGAAAACATCGGGCCATTGTGTTGGATTTAGGTCGACTGCATTTTAGCTTTAAAACACGCTATTCTCCGTTCAATGTTAGCGCATTTCTTACAATAACCCGTGAAATATTATACTCAATAATTTTTAAATTTCGCGCCCAAAACGGGCGCTAAAGGCCTGTAGTTTAGTGTTTGATTTACGGTTTTTATTTTAGGTTTTTAAGGAAAAAATGTATGCGAGTATTTACTGCAAAGTTTTAAAAATATTTTTTACATTTTGACAGTTTTATTTAAAGACCTACCTTTAAACCAATAAAAAAGTCATAAGTCTTGATCTAGTTTTGATTAAAATTTGAACTTTTAATTAAACAGAACTTGTTAAGTAACCAAAGTGATTCATTAATGGTAGTCTGCGGGAAAAAAGGCACTGCCCAAGAATTTAATCAACTTTTAAGCATTCATAGACCTATTGTATCTATTTATACATTACCAATGGGGAATATGCACCAATCACCTATTTCGTTTAAACTTTTACATCGAATAGGTACTATTTCAGTTCTAATTCATAACGTAGGTAATGATATTTTTTTTAATTTAATAATTCAATAAAATATAAAATTACTTATCAAAACGCAACACCATTGGTCGGACTAAAAATTACATCACTGTACGCGCTGGATTAGTGTTATTGTTCTCGTTAACAACGACTCTGACATTACTTTTGACGTCAATATACGCACTGAGATGCAGATAAGATGGCGCCTGTTTCAAATGCTATATTTTCTTATGTGAGAATTAATGACTAATTTGACATTGTATATCAATTTTTTTTTATTATGTTGTTTTATTTTTGAGTGTTTTTGAACAATTAAGCACATATAAAAAAGTATTATATTCCTATTTAATCCTACTGATAAATATGTTGAGAGTTCCATTATACAGCGCGAACATACAAATCTGTTGCATGGTTATTACCATAGCGATTATGGTAGGTATAATTCATTTCAACACTTTTTGCACATTTCTGTTACATTTATTCTGAAATTCAGGCTACATTCAGTGTTCTAAAAAACACTTGAATGTGTTATCAATTTTGTTTAATTGGACCCGAATGTATAGACCGACAAAACGTCTTAATTATGATATTAACAGGTAATCATCAAACGGATATTCTATAATAATCATATACTGTTTAACTATTTTACTTTTATATTAGTTATTTTGATTGAGTCAAGTCAGTTCTGTTTATGGTACATTATATGCAGTCATGAAATCCAAGATAGCCACTGTTACCTTCGACTTTTACGACTTAATTAAAGCCACTAACCTGTGCCCATAGCTTCTGTAAGCTTCCTGTAAACTTAAGTTAGTGTTTATCTTCTACTTTATGTGTGATTAGGTAGAGGTACGCAGCTCATTAAATTTTCTTCAAAAACTAGCAAATATTTCCTTTAAGTTACATTATTCAAAAGATTTCTACTAGTAACCAACTAGAAGCAATAAAAAATCCAATTAGAACAATGCTAATAACATTCCATTTTATATCTATTAATGATTGGTTCTCCAAAAATCGGAAATTGGTAAAAGAAAACTAAATAATTTAAAACAGTGACATTTTAATACATTTAAATTATGCTACACATCGGATATAAAACACATTATTTTATATCTAAAAAAAATTCAAAGCAATTTAAACTCAATTTCAATAGCCATAAATAACAAAGTAGCAGTAATATCAATCAAAGCGCTTAAGCCGTCAACCGCGGGTTAGATACAGTAATACAGTCACGTAATAATTCACTAGTTAACGTCATTATATGTCGCTAAGCATAAATTCCCGGTTGAATAGTGTGCGTTAATAAAGTTTCATATAACAGGCAAAACGTGCCGGGAACTGATAAACTTCCCGCTCTATTAGTAGATATAGTCAAAGAGATTGTTGTGCTCATTGCTGTAATCTTGTTTTTGTTTAATATGTCGCTTCAGATATATGGGTATACCTACGTTTTCGATAATACTATGAAAGTAAACTGCTACAATATTTATGTAGAATGCTGCTACAATATTAAGGAATAATTAGAATACATTGTCAGTGCGTCTTATCGCCGACCTGACTGACCAGACTTTAAGTGCTTAAAAGTGAAAAATATCAGAATAATGATCTTTATAAATACCTGTTGTTTATCTATATACTAATATATAAAGCTGAAGAGTTTGTTTGTTTGTTTGTTTATTTGTTTGTTTGTTTGAACGCGCTAATCTCAGGAACTACTGGTCCGATTTGAAAAATTATTAGTATTGGATAGCGCATTTATTGAAGAAGGCTATAGGCTATATAACATTACGCTGCTACCAAAAGGAGCGGAGCATAAATGAAAAACTATTGAAACTAAAACACGCGGACAAAGTCGCGGGGGACAGCTAGTAACAGTTATAAAATCGTTTCATATAATTCATTGGTTTACGTATAATTTTTATACAAAAACCAATTCAACAAGCGAAGTTATTAGGGGAACATCACATTCATTATAGCGATCTAGAAGCCTTTGTTCAGTCACTCTAAATCGGGGTCGTTCATATATCCGGAATCTGGGTGGACATAACCTGCATAGTACCGTTGATTATTAATATTGATCACAGGGGCCCCGAGTGCTCTCAAACCGTAGGGCCGGTCATTTGGTCAAAAGTACTGCTGACCGTGTATAACTCGAGAGGTTCCTTTTAATGTAATTCATAAAAAAATCGGCTTCCATTTCTAGGCTTAAAAGCACCCATTCTTTTGATCAGCATGAATGTATAATTAGAACTAAGTGGCACTAAGCCTGCATCCAACCCACCTCTTTGTTGAGCACTTAGTACTTTAACTAGTGACCGCGTGTGCGTACTTGTAGTTACATACATGTTTTATTTAGCCAAGAGACCTTTTTACTCTTTGTAATGACTGTATACTTCAGGGAACATTCGGCCAATGTACTTTTCAATCTGAGTTTGATATGGTTCTATGGTTCACTGCAAAAAAAAAAGACAATCTAAAGCAATTGAATATAACACGTGACTATTTTCTGCGTTTGTGTTTTGTTTTACTATCTGTGTGAGAATTTATTAACAATTCCAACCCGTATTTTTATAGCACTTTCCTATATATGTTTTTATATAAATTAGATGACACCTTAGAGGAATAAATAAGTAAATTGTAGAGCGCGCATATCAAGTATTGTTGATACTAGTATGAACATATAAAATCGAAAAATTTGTGTCAAAACAGAGCACACCTGTTTATAAAAACTATCTTAAAACCTAATTTTACCCTAATAATATTGGAATCGTCGATATTTTTGCATAAACTTCTGTGTAAATCAGTAAACAAGCGTAGTACATTTAGCTAAAACTGTGCTTACGTTCGGCTTAAGAGCCTAGCGATGCGTACGCTCTATGCGTGTCTTTTAGTTAATCGATCTTTTATTATACTTACGAGTTTAATTATCACACATTTACATGACTATATAAATTAACTAGGTACTTATTTCGAATGTTTCAAAAACTATTGCGAAACATTAATATTCATATAAGAAAAGCAATAAAAATACGAACTAAATCTTATAGTAAGTTATAGCCCATGAAATTTAAAAACTAAATTCTATTCGGGCAGTGCATGTAAATGTAATCAGCTCATAAAGTTCTCACTCTAATTGAATGTAAAATCGTAGGCGTTAAATATATTAGAGTGAGAACCACGCGTTTTTACATCTAATTTATTTCTAACTTTTTACTTTTCACAGAGTTCTTAAAAGCTTTCAACGGTTTCGTACAGGCGGCTGCGTCGATTGGGTTTCACTCTGGTATTAAAATTAGTTTTTGTATATTCATTTATTTGCTTTTATACATGGTACATATACCCATGTACCAAATAGTGTGTTAAGCGAATTGATAAATTAAATAGCAACAGTTTAATAGGGTAAAAAGCCTAATTTATAGAATTCTTTTATACTGAAACTTAGGTTTAAACATATATGCTCACAACGAAAGCATAAAATAACTTACTTGACAGCAAAAACATACTTAAATTTACAAATACAAGTTCGTTTTAATACTTATTTATATTTCTAAGTACCGTAAAAGAACTTGATTGTCGTCAATAATTTAACGTGGTAGTTGTGTTTTAAATGCATTCAATGAGTGTTTTTTTAAAGTAAGACGGTATTTTTTGTTATATATTTGTGCTCGTTTATAAGTTTTTATGTCATAGTTGGTTCTTATCTTTGGTAAACCTAAGAAACTATCTCGGCGAGTAATACGAGTACCTCTGCTGATGTAAGGGATTTCAAATGTAAGTAAAATTCGCCTTTATACATATTTTCCATATTCAAGTATTGAGTATTAAATACCCAAATAATGGAAACCACTGTACTCACAACAGTTTTCTTTTGTTTTGTTTATTTCAATACACTGTATAATAATAACGTTCAGTAAAGCTTAATGCTTTGCTATAATACATCTTAAACTAAGCTAAATTATTACATTACTTTTAAGACCTCTTCGCTGCACTACTTAGGAACTTATTAAATCAATGTAAAGTTTTACTTACGGTAAGGTAAGGTAAGTTTGAACTTATTTCCCTTATCTTCTCAAGTAGTTAAGTTTATTATAACTTAGTTCGTTAACTTATAAAATAATCCTATATTGTGCAAAGAAATATAGGATTATTTAACAAGTTTTGAACAATATAATATATATAATATAATACCAGCCTATAAATATGTCCCACTGCTGGACACAGGCGTCTTTTCATATAGAGAATCATTTCGTCATGATCGTAGAATAATGTCGGTTTTGCAAAAAATTCGAAATTGACTTTTTTCCATATTTGGAAACTACATAGTGTAAATATTGTAACTACATTGAAAAAAAAAAATCTATCTATTTTGGATTTCAAATTAATCAGTCGGTAAACTGTTGGATTTGATAGGCGCTCATAGTAAAATGACGCTTGTGCATACTCGTCATTGTACGACGCGCGGGGATCTCCCGTCACCCTCTCCCACTCCCGACGAATCTGCACAAGCGCCACTATTCGTCGGATTCGCCCACGCATAGCGCCGGATTAGGTTTTTCTTAAACAATTACATTATTTTATCTCTGTTTACCTGTTTATTAATTATTTGGTGCCTAGTTTTTTACATAGCAGGTTGAAATTCTGCCACAACGAAAACAGAACGATCAAAGTTACGTTACAACTTGTCGAAGAAACAAGCAAAAATTATAAAACTAAGAATTTTATTCATGAAATGTGCATTGATGAGGAAGACCGCATACCAAAGACTCCAGGTAAGTAAATTCACTATGTGTTATAATTCGGTATCATTTGATTTTAGTATTAATATAAAATTAGCAAAGTTATTATTTTAGCGTCTGTTCTGACTATCCGTCGGTTTTCTGCGGAAAATTATAAATCGATTATAAATTTAATTTACATAAAAATAATAATTATATCTGATGATACATATTATTCTGTTGAAGATGTATTATATTTAACAAGATTTTAATTTTCAAGTTATAAGTAACCATGCTACACTTTTCTATGGAAATGATTTTTTATGTGACGGTCGTATCTGACCATCCTACTTTGTTCTTAGAACTAAATTCACTTCCGCCTTTTTTCTATTGAAAAACTATGTTTAATTGTATATATTTAATATATTTTTTTATAAAAACATAATCTAATCTGAGTAATAATTAATCTGTATAAATAAAAAGAAGTAAACTTTATTATTTATATACTTGCGAATATTTTTATTGAGAACCGCTTTTGTACGGGTTTTATTAGTCAACGTTGACCTGTGATATTATTAATTTATATTTTTATTACATATACTGTCATTTTTTTAGACAGCCATTTGCCGTAACCCCCAGGAGCGAGATGGACGACTTTTATGAGCAACATACGAAACAAGTGAAATTATAAAATCAATAGATGAAAATATGAACCCTAATGTACATACCATTACCTAATTTTGTTTTTAGAGAAGATCTTATTCTGGCCGTAAATCAAATGCATCCTCACCATATTTCCTCCCGGCAGAAAATCAGCAAAGTGTTCGTGTCCTCAGGTTTAACTGCTTTAAATACCTCTAAATTGATGTCAGATCTTTCACAATCTGTCACCTTTCCCTCAACCGATTACCCCAGTTGTTGGCCACAACGGACAAAAACCTATGCCATTACCATACTATACCCATGGTAAAGCATGTTACGATTTTTTTGTCTCACTCATGTCTTTCCCATGGTGCAGACTATAGCAACAGGTCATCATCAACTTTGCCGTGTCTTCATGCTAGTCGTCTCCGGCGCCTCTTATTCAAAGTAGTTATAAAACACGTGCCCAAAATTATGATGATTGGCAGAAGTTAAGAGATAGGCAGAAGCTTATCGAATACAGGAAAATAATAATCCAGCAAAAACTATAGGCGGGCCTTGCAAGTATAAATATTATAAATGTTACACTATGTTGATTCTTAAATAAGGTGATCGTGAGGAACAACACTTGCATGTTGCGAACTAGCCCGTTCATACAAGAGGCAACGCAAGTCTCCGATACCCGACCACTTTAGTCTTAATCAATTTAGTACGATTACCTATATGATTTGTATGGCTTGAAGTTGCTTGGATACTGAAATCATCGGGTATCGGAGACTTGCGTCACATCGTGTACGAACGGATTACCCCGATACCAAGCAACCATTGTTCTTCACGTGACGATGTCTGTAACATTTATATCTACACGTGCAAAGCCTGCTTATAGTATTTGTTGGAGTATTTTTGTCCTCAAATCAAATCAAATCAATCTTGCATTCAACTTTTAAAGTATCGCGTTGTTTTGTAGTATTTTTTGCCACAGGCGTTCTGTCCACAGTGTGATTAAAACAACTCCTGTGTTTTTGCTCAGCAGCCCTTTCTAGCACACTGTTTGTTGGTTTATACCAATTAATACACTAAATAAATGGAAAACACTTGTACGTTGGGCTAAAGTAACAGAAGATTCTTATGAAGTCCTAGACAATAGTGCAATAGAAATGTTGTAATATTTTTGATTAGATACTTATTAATATTTCTAGTTTCATAATTGTTACTATTTTCATCTATGAAACAGGGAGATAACGATAACTTTTTATTGTAATAACATTGATTGTGATACTATAGCTCTGCTAATAAATGTTGATGTTTTAGATTAGAAGTAATCAGGTCCAAATACCATCAACATTATAGTCTTGTTAGTCTAATTGGTACAAAAATAATGCTGTTGATAATTACTAAACTTAAGCTTAATGTTTATCATGTTGATTAAAAAAGAATACAACCAAATAATTTGTGTTTTATTTAAGATACCCTACCTACCCCAACCTACGATGTCAACCTACCTATTTCTTACCGACCACCTGCCTACTTACTAACTTATGGTTAAAATAGAATACGACAGATAACATATCCGACAAAATATTACTCAGTAAGTCGATAGAACATGATCGGAAAGTAACATCCGTCATGCTTTGAACAGTAATTTTCCGAAGAACAATGTCGGATAATACTATGTGACTGTAATTTTGTGTGTTGACTCCGAAGTAAAATGCAGCATGTGATTTTTCTAGAAAACTGAATAAATATAAGTTTTTATTTTTATTCAGTTTTAAAACAAACCCTTATTCTGACTTATATACCAATTTTCATAACAATAGATTAAGAATTTAAAAAGTTACGTCTAAAAAACTAACATAATTTTTTAAAATGGCTCCCCTGTAAAGTTTTATTTATGTTAGATCCGTCATTATTCTACGATCATGACGATTTGCTCATTGCGGGTTGGCGATTTCAGATTCCAAGTGTTGAAATCCAGGTTTTCTAACGATGTTATCCTTCACCGATTGTCAATTTCTTAGAATAATTAAGAAAGTACGAGTACATATAACCTTGAAAAAGTCACATTGGTACTTGCTTGTAATGGATTCGAACCTGCAACCTTGTGCACACAAATCCGTTCATTGAACCACTAGGCCACCACGACACTCCAAATATTGTATGCCGCTACTTAAATATGAACAGTCATCGCTATATTTTATATAGGTATATTTAGAAGCTTTTAATTTTTTTATACATTTTTTTTATTTGAATTTTATAAGTAATTTTCGTAAAATAATTTATTGTTTTTTTTTACTAAAAAAATCATTAGTAATTTAAAATGTTTTATAATAAAATTATTGGTCAATTCTCTACTTTGGTACGGTTGTATTCGATTTATTGATTTATTAATGAAATTTTCCAATCTTTAATAAATCTGTTTTTTTTTATTACAAGCGATCCTCGTATAAAAGTATTGCGTACTGGTCCTTATCCGATTACAATCTGCAATTAATAACTCAGTGATGACAAATTTGACAGATATGCAACATTGAAGTCCACTAACACCACTGTAAAAATACCGCCAGACCTTTTGAATAAAATAAAGTTGTACTTAAGAGATAAGTACGATTTAAACCTCTGTAACGAGTATTTTAAAACAGACTAGCTAAGCCCTGCGGTTTCATACAAATTCATTAAAATCAGAATGTATCCCTATTCTATTGATTATTTTTTTAATTTATTTTAATTATTCTATGGATTATTTTTTTAATTAAATTTAATTATGCTATCGATTATTTTTTCCTCGAAATCCTTAAATTTTCGGCAAGAAAATTAGCCTAAGTTACTTCTTATAAAATAATGTTTGACAGAAAAGTAGCTGGTATCTTATATAATACAGGAAAATTTTGTCAAAATCAGTCCACCCGTTTTAAAGATTACCCGGAATACACAGACAGACCGATAGACAGGCAAAAAAAGGGAAAAACTGGTATGAAGTTTATCGTGCAAATAACTTAATGAGGTTTAAAAAATCTATTATTTGGACAATACAAACGGACACTTATATGTTATTTATTTGTATTGAGTAGTGATGACATTATAACGCTTTTACTTCTTAAGAAGGGTAGACAAAGTAGTAGAAGGTACTCTTATAAATTATACGTACAGTATTCTTGAATAAGTCCTCAGTAAAACTAGAATACTAAAATACATAGTGGTTACTTAGAATAGGTACAATTAAAGACAACTGCAATTAAGCATAAATTAGATTAGACTGTTAAATGCGCAAATCTATAATTTACTACATTTTCTTTACTCGTATAAAATACTTATCTTTTTTCACTTAATGTGATACTTCATTTAAAAAATAGTCAATATCATTAAGTATGCGGGAGACCTTAATTTCCTAAGGACACTTAAACCACCGAAAAGTGAACTTTTATCATAATAATGACAACGATAAAAATTTCTCTTCCGCAAATTATCTCGCTAGAGTTTTTTCATAGCGCCATTTTCGTAATTGAATATCTCGATACCTGAGGAGCTCCCTTATAAAATTAGTCTATAAATCTTCCCCCCATTGGCTGCGCTCACGACTGTAAACTAATCGGTAAATTAAGTAATTACTGCGCTCCGTGAAAATCAATGTGTAGGAAATTTAATTTGTTGGCCAGACAAAGGTGATTTTCAATGTACGAGTGGATCCTAGGGGAACCGCTTCACTCGTTTTTCTTTATTAGTTAACAGTGAGCATTCATTAATAAGGGGCTGTTTTATATCATTCATGATAAGGGTAGGTTTATTGAAAACTAGGTACCCACCCCGGCTTTGGTCGGCTAATTTTTTAACATTACAAATCCATGAATTTCTTGGCTTTTCTGTACTATAACAGGCATGATTTAAACACATAAACCTTCTTCTTGAATCACTCTATCTTTTGCTAAAAACTACATTAAAATCCGTTACGTAGTTTAAAAGATCTAAACTTACAAACAGCGGGAGTGACTTTGTTTTATACTATGTGATATGATAAATATACCACATTTGAATTGTAATTTAGTAAGTAATGAGTCAGCTAGGAATTTTAGTGACGTCATAAATACTTATCATTTAATTAATTAATGCAGCAGTTATAAAGGTAGTATACCCGAGAGAGTTTTGTAAGTTGTTGGTCACAGTTGTCATACGCATATGAACATAATGTAATGTGGCAGTCGAATAGTTTGATGAATACTTTTAATGATTCACTCAATGTGTATCATTTTATAATTATTTTGAAATATAACGGTTCACTCACGCACATTCTCGGGATCGCCCGACCCGTTTCAGACTCAATGAAAGTCCCGAGGAGACGCGGCGGTGGTGGTGTTGCGAGTTGAACTGTTGACACTATCGGTAGTCGGGAATGTGCGTGAGTAAACTGTCACACCTATTTCTTAATAATTATGAATATTCCTCACAAAAGTTACCATACAATGTACAATTTAGTTAATAATTTGTATGTATGTAGACGTATTATTTATGATGTTTGAATGGATCAACGTAAAGATTTGAATTATTTTAGTACATAAATGTTTGCAATGTACTGTGTCTGTGTTGCAAGTATATTGTAAAATAACAAAGTAAAGACAAAAGAACGGTGCTACAAACTTTTACGGGATAACCTTGGCACTACTCGTCCGTGTAGAGTGACACGCTTTTTGTTATTTTTATTCAATATTCCCACAAAACTCTCATCAACAACACATATTTTAAAACAAACTCAAACAACTATGTCTGGAATCCCTTTTCGAAAAATAATGAAAAATTCTCGCAATAATGGGCGCGTTAAGCAGGCTTTTATGTCCACTCCGCTATCGAGTTCAGTTGCAAAAAAGCGCACCAGAAAAATTTCATTAGGCCGCGACAACACAGAAACAACGATCCTTTGTCCCATATATTGACTGAGATTGATTGTCAGTCGGCATGTGCTAAACGAGTTGCACGACGAAATAAAAGCAAATGTTAGCAACCCCTGTCGACATCCGTCACGAACACGAATCGTTTTATTGAACTCCACTACGACCATATTAACTTTTGGCTACGCTGTTTATTTGCCTCAAACGACTCCTCTGTTCCACACCTATGTACCGGAATGAGAAAGTTTTAATCTCGTTAAATAAACATTTTGGTTGCGACTTTCCGAGTTTATAAATGCGGTTTGCAAAAACGTTGTGCTTTGAACATTTATTTTTCATTTTGTATCTCTCCCAGTGGGTACTATAACAGATTAATATTCTCTGTTTCTTATCAAATTGATCCGAGCGTTCTTTTGTCATGACAAAGACGAAATCTTTTCCCAAGAGTTGAATACCATCACCGGAACCTTGTATTTATTTTAAAATTGGTATCATTAGGTGCGTTCTTGGCTTACTTCTAAGATAACAAGCATTGTTGAAAGTCTCTCGAGCTTCCGACCCTTTTCTCACTTTGACAAGTCACCCGTAAAGATTGCTTAGATCCCTAGTGACTGGCCCTTAACTTGAAACAGCCTTATCGCAGAGATAGGATTAATTGCGGAAACACCGAGACGATAACGAGCGAGTTATAACTAGCTGAGCTTTGTGAACGTCCGAAGGTTTCAGTTATGTTCTGGGACGATTGTCTCGGTGCGGTTTTACGGCGTTGTAATTCATCCCGCCGTTATGGGAATAAATAATTTGGTTGTCAGCAGATAAAGTGCTGATAGATACCCGGACTGGACCTCTTTAGGGCCATTACAAGGTTAACACCCTGTTCTATTCTACAAACTAAAATAATTCAAACATTATTTTGGTATGTTGTCAACGGTTATCTATTGTTAAGTTTAGACAAATTGTGTTTTTAGAGACACTCTCTTTGATCTGTATTTTTATTAAACTGTCTATATCATTTTATTTAAAATTTACATTTTCAATTTGAAAGCAAAAGGAGCAATCATAACTATGCGATACTAAAGCCCCACTAAATATAACAATAACTTACTAAATACCAACTTAGATGCCATAGAACATAAGTTAGTAAACAAAACAGCTAGCGACGCTCTAATTACCAAACTTTTTACAAACAAAGCAAATAAACTGTAGCATCGTTACCCCAACTTTTGTCAGTAAAATGTCTTTGATACGATGCAGATAAGCGAATTTATAGTACTGTATTATGTTGCTTTATGAAAATACTGCGTAGTCACTGCTTACTTTCTAATTAATGAGCAACGAGACCCTCGAAGCAGAAGCAACAATATTACTATTTACTGAATGGATTGCAAACTTTGAGTATACATAGACAAGCATAGAGTGCGCGCATCGCTAGTAGCCACTTGTGCCGAACGTAAGCAAATGTTTTGCTGTAAGTACTATGCTCGTTTACTGATTTTCCGTGCGACAACAGACGTATATACGAAAATATCGATGGTTTCGATATTATTAGGTTTTGACAGAGTTGTAATAAAACAGCGCGTTCAGTTTTAACACAAATTTTACGATTTTACTTGTTCATTATAGTGCTCATAGTTAAGTAAAGTATAGAGTGCGTACAGTTTACTTATTTTTACTCTAAGATTGTTCAACTTCACGTATCAATGTTAAAGAAAGAACACAAAAAAACAATTGAATTGATTGAAAACTTAAGTTGTATTGAGTGAACTACGGAACGGATCAAAGTGATTTGACTGTTGAAGGAACTAGTCTGGGGCTCATTAGTAATGGCACGAACAGTTCATTCATTCATGATACTTTGTTATTCTGGTTAGCTGTCTGACCGTAACTCTAAGGTTTGATCGGATTAAGTGAATCCTATGTTGAAAGCAAAGTAATGTCTGCAAAATAAAGTTTCGAAATAAAATAAATTGACAAAATTTCAAAATTGACAAGATTATCTATCTTTAGAAATTTGTTTCCATCAGATTGTGTCCCAAAACAGTCTAATTATATCAACAATAATTTAAACTGTCATAAGAATTGCTCCAGTTTGTTATATACTCAGTGTAGGCGAACTCAATTAAATCGAATAGAGAAATCTATCGTAAACGATGTGGGCAGACCCACGTTACTCACTTGTAGCTATTAATGAAACCTGCTTATGTAACAGTGTTATAAATAAATCAACCCAATCGGGGCTTAGTTGATTAAAATAATTATTTAGGGCTACTTCCAATATTGATAAATGTGTCCAGTAAATCTTTTTGCTGACGTTACTAATACTATTTAATCCGGTCGGGGAAAATAGATGTGTTTTTTAATGATTCTTTACGTAAACTAACATTTAGTGTGTTGATTTAATACGCACATGTATTATCTAATTAGATGGTGATATAAATCAAATTCAATGTTAAAATACTCGAACTTTTTAGAGAAAAACATAATATAATAGTTCAAAAAAAGTTTTTTACAGTCTTTAGCAAAAGAATTGATTAATCATAAAACATAACAACTTAACTTGTGGAAAAACAAAGGAAAACTATTAAAATTGTTCTATTTTTAAACTAATTGTTCAGCTCGTCACAGCAACAAGTCCGCTTACCATGCATTTCAAAAACTGCTCCGGCTTTTTTCATGAAATACTCCTTGGATGAAATAATAAGTATAGATATTAAAAAATATATTTAGCGCTACTATCATATAGAGGATCCACACGCTTCCATATAATAACCATTAGGTAAATAATGAATGTATAGTATAAATATGAGGCAGATAATGTGTTATAAGCGCTCGCATTTTTAGGACTCAAAAACCTCCTAATTAGGAAGTTTTTAATTATAGCTGTCTCTTTTACTTACGTGCTTACGTACTTGTTATACTATCTTTTATGCTATTCATTAGTGTTACTTGACAACTTTTTGACATATAGGTATCAGTGTTATCAAATTTAAAAAGTCTGTAACTATGAAGGTAACATATCATTTTTATAATATTATTGCCATTAGGGTAATAACTATCCTATTTTATTAGCAAAACAACTCTGTTTTATTGTCTCTTAAAATTATAAAACTGGTTGCATTTTCGTCCACTCTTAGCTCGGTTCATACCGCAGACAGCGACCACATGTAAACAAGCCCTCTAAATGGGTTTGGTTTTGTCCAACAATATTAACAAGAGCTAGTTGTAACAAGGATTCGTACGAATGTTGTTTTAAAACTCTTTTTAGGCAAAATGGGAATGTATTTAACCTGTAAAAACTAGTCGGCTCGAATTTGGCTCAGCAGTATTTTTTTATGAAATTTGGATGGATGGATTCGTAACCTGAAAATTTAACTTCTAAAATACATTTTAGAATTTCATTTTATATATATAGAAAAAAATACATTTAAATATATAAAATTCAGTCGCCAACCGGCAACGGAAACATCGTTCAAGGTTATGTTTATATTATTATCATTATAATTTATAAGGTAGATAAAATATTTTACCTACTATATTTATTTACCGCAAACTAGTAGTACAATGTTTCTGAATTAGATTTTATCAAAATGTACAGAATATAAACAAAACATACTATTACAAACTTTTATTCGTTAGTTACAATGGTTAATTAGTTTTCAAACATAGGTAAATAAACGTTTGTAATGTTTCAACATTAAATAAACTGTAAAATATACCTACTGTAAACACTGAAATGATTAAAATAATTATTCTCGTACACAACAGAAATGCGCATTCACTCAAACACACAAACGCACACACATGAAAGCACAAAAACAAACTTCAAAGAAGGTTTAACCCGTCCACTGTACAGTCTGGTTTTCAAGAATGTATGCTTGGGTAAAACGACGAAATTAACCCTGCAACACACCACCGAGTCATTATCACGCCGCACCATTTCAGGTTATGTGCCGAAACTGCGTATTCACCCTACCGTGTAAAGGTTAGTTCAGATGTAACGATATTTTTATGAATTGAATTCACATTATTTTTCCTTTTGTATCCCTTGAAATTTTGTGATTAGGTGTAAGTTGCTATTAACTGTAGATAAATATGTTTCCAAAAATAATAAAATCGTGATCGTGGGAAATTCGGCACTAACTATGCAGGAAATCAAAATAACTCTAAAATTTAAATTAAATTAAAGAACAATTGCTGAGCTTTCTAAATACAAATCTTTGCATACTCTATTCTTAAGTAGCTTTAAACTTGAGCCAAAATCATAATAACCAGCTCTAGTCCTTAAGCTCTGTTCCAAAATACTACATAAGCTGACGTCTAATTCCCAAAGCGGATGCCTTTAGTTGTTGTTGCTTAATATGTATGTGAACACTACTGTACTACTCTTCGTCCAAGACTCGGTTCGTGTATAAATATTTTCTTAAAATTAGATTTTTCGTGTTCTACTTGCATTATTTTTGTCAGAATTGTAATGACTTATCGAATGTCAATGACCAGCGTATGACAGTCTGGACCAACGGCTTAACGTGATTTCCGAAGCACAGAGGGGTCTCGGTATGTTTACAAATGGTCACCCATCCACGGACCGACCGCGGCGAGCGTGGCTTAACCTGTATTATCGGTTAAACCGCACGGCTTACAGTACAGTTAGCCACGAGCCCCACAAAATAAAAATTATATGAAAACGTATGATTTAAATTCATATTTTAAGTAACAACTGATCGGACGAAATGCCTGCCTTCTTTGCTTATATGCTGTCCTTTTGTGCATACATACTTACAAATAATTAGTTTTACTAATAAAATTACTTTAGAATATTTTAGTAGTAAATTATTAAATCTTATGCAGTTAAGTTATTTATTCTTTATTTATTTCGTCAGGTAAGGTCTGTTTAGAAGTCTAAACAAATTACACTAAATATTAGACCAACATTAGAAGGTACCTAACTTTTTCACCAAGTCTGGACAGGCCTTTACAAACGTAGTGAATTAAAATTCAGTGATGTGATACCTCTGTGGTGTATCATAGCGTTTGTTATGACATGTGATTAGCGTGCAACTAGCTTCTGTTTGTGCAATATTTAAATAATAAAGTACCCTTGTATGCCTACGTTTTGTTAAACAAAATATCATGAACGTACAATATAAGCAATACAAAAAATAGCAATATTTTGAACTTGTTAGTTTAGTTTATATTGAAATGCGATATATTTACTTCTTAAATTGAAAAGTAAAAGATAAAATGTTTTCTTACTTATGCCTGATTTTTCCAACCGATAATAGATTTTACCGAGGTATAATTTAAAATTTTTGACAGTTCTTCCATACAAAATCTGTCAAACGTCAATTTTATTCCACGAATTAAAAAATCTTGCGTGGGTAAAATTAGCTCTTAGTCTTCCTAGCGAAGTTTCCCGTACGTCAAAATCATCCAGTCTGTCATATATTCGATCAATCTCCAGCTATCTGTTACTGTTACAGTTACTGCTACATGATACTACGTCTAAACTTGCTTCTGTCCAGCCTCTCCATTATTTGCAGACACTTATTTATCACTGACCTAATTAACTTAAACCAGCGGACAGGAAACATTAAAGAATAGCACCAGCAAAAGCCGACAAAATTCACTCAACTGTCAAAAATATAAAAGCGACTTCATTCAAATATTACAAAATTATTCTCCTCATTCATTATACGGTTCTGCACGGACAATTTATTACAACACAGAGCTAAATACACTGCGTTTAGCAAAATCCTATTTCGGCGGTCTCGGAAATGACGGGGAGAATTTGCATGGCTGATTGCCGTCCGTTGCTCAATCAAGGATATTTAACAAAATTAACTAATTGAGTGAACGTTCCACCATACCGGCCGCGTCCCCTCGCTAAACTTGCCGACGATAAATTGACTAGACAACAGAAAAGCAACGCATCGAAGCCTTAATAAGATGAATTCGTGCGGTTTCGTAGAACGACGCTCTTTGCTTTTTATAGAATCAGATCAGACGGTATTTTAAAAAAATACCGTCTGATCTGATTCTTAAAAAAGATGATCTGATTCTGAAAAGAAGTTATTAATATCTTCGGTACTATTTGTGTTTCTATTTAGATACCTGTTTTTATATATTAATACACTAGAAATATAAATGCTGAAACTGTAAACGATCCGTGAACCTTATAGGCTTCTCTCGCATTTCTGTAAATTATTTGAAAATGTTAATTATATACTATTCTACAGCAAAAGTAACTAGGTTCTTTACATAAAATTAAATGTAAGTATTTGATATAACAATCTCAGACAAAATAAATCTCAAGGTATATTTCAATAAATACTCAGAACACAACGAAGAATTCAAATTCAAAATAATCAACCAACCAAAAATTATTTGAATAACATCCATTGTTAGTTCTAGGTATCGTTTATTATAAACAAAAGCTTTATTTCCCAATAAACAAGAGATTATATCAAGCACGAATTGTATAAAACATGTCCGACATTTTCGTTACGTTTGTTTTGTTATTCTTATACATTTTAGATTACAGAGCCTATTAATTACTCCGTACAGTCTGGAGTTGTTCCAAACAAAGTCTAATTAGGTGATTGAGTTACAAATTTGTTCCTCTCACGGAATCCTCTCCCATTATGTCAAGGCTATTGTTGTTACACGTTAAATTGTTAATTTAATATGTACGAAACAACCTTAAAATTTATTAAGGACTACATACTTTTTTTATTGATGTATTTTGTCTTATTAATTTTTTTTTTATTAGATACGTAAGAAAGAATGCTCTGATTACACTCATCTGTACAAAAAAGTTCTTAATTACGTAAACAATTCGCAAATCGCTATCTATTCCACTGTGTTGTTCGCCTGATAGCATCTTGATGACAGAACGTCTTTTTTGTAACATTTCACTCGACCCTTGAGCAAAAACAGGAATCCCAAATCGACCTTCTGTCGGTAAACGCTAGCAAAAGATTTATATCCTAGATGAATGATTGGTATGTCGATAGGAACCGCTTTGAACATTTCAAGACAAAGGACATAGAAATTCTGATTTAATATAAGGATCTAGCTGTTTGAATAGCATCTATATCTCAAATTAATTAATGCCTTTCTTTGACTTTAGGAAACTTATTTAAGTATGGCAATTAAGATTTCTTTGATGAAGAGACTTCATTTTGGCCTTGTAATTAAGACGACTACACAAAGGTAGAAGGAATAATCTAGGTTGCGTTTTTTAAGGTTTTAAAGTAGGTACAACCACTGCCCTTAGGACACGAGCTGCAGTGGCCCATTTGGAAACATCTCAACAGTTTTCGGACCCAAGTTAGTCGCTGAAAAGTAAACCCAAGCAAGTGGGCATCATCGATTATTCACATATCCAATTTGAATGTAATGCCCAGGCGCTTGACATGGCTCATCATCTGTCCTGTCCGTCCTGCGCTCTTCAGGAGATGATGGAGGCCAACGACCGGGCCATCCAAGATAACTTTTTGGTTGGAAGAGTTTGGGGTTCATTTGACACGAGAAGAAGAAGGTAGGTTAAGCTTTTTTTTTACTGAAACTAAATTATTTTGATAGACTTTATACCTAGCTGTGTATAAAACACCAAAATAGGTAGGTATTGTACTAGAATCGAACGTCAAAGGAAAACTAGTACATATTAAAATCAATCTTATGTAACACGTGTTACGGTGGCAAAGTGTGTCTTTGATGCTTAATGAAAATTACCAGACACAAGATAAAAGACACAAGTTAAACTCATTGATGAGATCTTTAAAATAGCCTTTTTATGAGGTCGTATTTTAACACGTTTTTATTAGCTTCACCGGTAACTAATAACTATAGCTAACAAAACTGTACAAATATTTCGTAAGTTCAATTTGACCGACTTTCAGTTTAGATGACAATGCATGTTAAGCTAAAAAAATTATATTTTTATTTAAGACAAAAAGTCCATTGGGTTAATAAGTTTAAGTTAGTACTTACGTCTACCAACAAAATAAATTCGTTTTTTTTTTAACCATGTTTTTTATTGTTAATACACTCTAGCTCTGGTAACATGGGGACAGAGAAATTATGTTGAACCCTCGAGCAAGCTACTTACATTAGGACTCATAATCTATAGACTACGGTTAGATAAGACCAGATACAATACCTCCTAATGAAACTATGCTCGCCCCCTCATTAGGAATAGAGAATGGGGAATCGTTATTTAATGACTCCGTGTAACATGGGGATATCACCCCATGTCTACTATAATGCATAATCGGAATAAAACTACTGTCAGTGCAACTATATTGAATGTACGACATAAACGTATTTAATCCGGGAATCTAGGGATCCTAAAATAATACCCCACATAGTTGAAAAAACATACATAAATATATATTAATTACATTAAATACATACATTCGGAAATCAAATTCGTCGTTTTTTTATCATACTTGCCGCAAAATCGCCGTATTTTTTTGTTTCTAGAGTTAGTCTAAGTAGAAAGTCTTCAATTCTCTCAGTCCAATACAAAAGATATAAATATAGAACAAGAAATTCAAGAAGATCCATTTCTAGTCGCCATTCATAATTATAAGCAGGAACTAACTAGAATATAGTTTCCGGAATAATTGGTAGCAAAATATAACGGCTAGGCATCGGTTAAGTTACAATCTACGTTTACATAATGACTTTATTGCGATTCAATAATCGGGCACATTTCTTAACTGTTAACTTTAAACCCTTTTTTATATGCGGACATTTCATCAGCGTTTGTCCTCGTGTTGACATGGAACAGGAGAGATCAAAATTATAACCAAACAAGTTTTGAGTATAAATTTGAATGGGTATACATGCAGAGGAAGACCAGGCATAAGAAGAGAAGAAGGAAAACAGAGATGGATGGATTGTGAAAAAGTTGATATGAGAAAGAAAAGAGTGAATGATGATCAAGCCAAATACGCATAGCGCTGAATATAGATAATTAGAAATAAGGCAGGGAAATGAGATTTCATAGATTCTTCTCTTATTCCGAGTATAGATACTATACTCATCTTGTTCTCTTAATCTTATTACTTCTTGTAGGAGTGTGTCACAATAAATTTCTCACACTCAGCACTCGTGTTCACACATGGCCTTCCGTGTGTACACTAAGTATTGTGTATAAATTCATCACTACGAATCTAAACTAGGTATAACCTAATCGTAGCAATACATTCATTCATTGGCAGCCCGCGTAGTGGTTGATTTATCAATAGAACCACAACACATTATTGGTTTTGCGATATTCTGTACATACCACTGAGTTGCGGTCTCGTAATTTGCATTTTTAAACAATGACACAATTGTAGTCGCAATGATAGAGAATTAGGCATAGAGTGAATAAGTTCACTCTTGTACAAACATTTGACGATTGAATAATTTAAATCGTTTTATAGCAACTAGTATTTGTTTTTGTTATTATTAAACCTCCATGGTATTTTTTAAATGCAGCCATTGTTCTACCGAAAGCAATCATAATCTTAACTATAAAATTAAATAAGTTATAAAATATATTAAGAATAAAAACATTATTTTTTCCAGATCATATATTCTTATATTCATAATTATATTTTCATTTTATGTTTGAAGCATACTATTTCAATGTTGTATATTTCTCAGACAGTTTGACAATCCTTTGTCGTAACTTTGTGTCTCATAAAAACCATAAAAACATAATAAATATTCTAATTTCAGTTACTCACAGTAGACTTTTAGCACGTTTATAATAAATGCTTGTCAAGAATGGGCTCCTTAATTAGTTCAACAGGTGTGGTTAGAATTTACGGCCTTTCGCTTGAAAATGCGTCGTCTCAGCACTTGGATCGGTTGTTGGTAAGCTTCAAAAATAAAAGTATATATAAGTATAATCAGTTGTACATATTATCTATACTAATATTATAAAGCTGAAGAGTTTGTTTGTTTGTTTGAACGCGCTAATCTCAGGAACTACTGGTTCGAATTGAAAAATTCTTTTTGTGTTGGATAGTCCGTTTATTGAGGAAGGCTATAGGGTATATAACATCACGCTACGACCAAAAGGAGCGGAGCATAAATGAAAAATGTTGCAAAAATGAAAAACCGTTGAAACTAAAATACGCGAACAAAGTCGCGGGGGACAGCTAGTTTTGTAATAAATGTCAAGCCTCAATCCCCTAAGTGATAGGCAGTGATAGCGGTGATTGTGCACGTGGGTGCAGTTTGCAGATTACAGCTTCTGTATAGTTACAAACAAAGGCGTGAAATTAAACGAATGCCAATGCTATTTTTCATATAGTAAAAATATTATGCAGAAAAGTGTGTGATAGGAGGATTGTGTAATAATAAAACACAATCCTTCTATCTTCTTCACAATACAATACCTGAACAAGACCTTATAATTGTCATATTATATTGAATATTATTTTCAGTTCGGTTTACAAACACCATGCAACTAGAGATGTTCGTTAGGATTTAAGTATAAGCAAATGACATTAAATTTTGTTTTTGACTGTACCTCATCTATTCTAATCAATGAACAAAATAACAACTTTCAAAAATTCCAGACTCAAAAGAGCTTGTAAATATACACTTTATTTATCCCAAAGTTTAACCAAAGTGAGCGTTATTATTAAAACAGTAAGTTTCAAAATCCTAGTCATCCATCAATTTAGGCCTTGTTGACATGAAACGTTTAATCCCCACTGGTTAAGAACAGGTTATTAAGTACTAAACCTTAAGTAAAGTCGCTTGAGCCCCCATCATCACGGCATTATGTAACTTGACTAATTTCACAATTAATTCAAACCCTTCTTGTAGAACCACAACTATATACTCGAGTTTCCTGAGGCCTACTTGAATAAAGTGTATATTTAAACTTAGTTGTTACGTAACGTGTTAGTTAGTTTACACCATTTATTAGCAAACACAGTATTAATTTTTTTTTCTTAATTTGGTATTAATTTAAATGGTTATCGATTTTCTGGCTGATTTTTTTATTGATATTCCAATTTTTTCCACTATTGACTGACTATTGTTCTTGCTTTTTTTGGAGAAAGTTGTTTTGTAATTTCACGGGTACTATCCTGAACAACTTGGAATATGACAAAAAAATCAGCCTGTATTAGGTAGTATAACCAATATATTCTGACCCGCCCAAACAACCTTTTAATTGCCGATTGTATATACACTCGGCAATCTATCTTTCTTGTCATATTACAGATGACTCTATCTTAACAATATCGAAGTAAACAGAGTATCACATGCCTAATAAATACTAGACTTATTTAAACAGAATTACAGTTATTTAATTCAGTAGCACCTGAATAATAAATAAAGTTATAGTAGGTTCCTATATATTATAATAATATGTTGGGACAACTTACACACGGTCATCTGATCCCAAAACTAGGCAAAGCCTGTATTATGGCAACCGTAAACTGATAAACATTATATATATCTAAATACATACATATTATAGATAAATATTTTTATATACTAACACCGACTGGCTAACTTCATAATGTTGTAGACTTACAGTAAATCTCGAGGAAATTATGTGTCAGTGACACAGCGTATATTTCACCAGCTCATCTCAGTGTTTAGATTAAATAGAGGACCGGCGGCCATTGCTATAACTTGGGTGGGCAAAGCACCTTAGGGAAAAATCAGAAGCTGTTAATGTTCCTTTCAAAGAATGTATAAGAATGTAAGTGTAGTCGCAAATGAATTCCAGAAAACATTATCAGTACCTATAACTCTTAACATAAAATAGAAAACACATTTGTCGGCACATCAAAAGGGGGTGGCAAAGCCGTACTGGACTCTCATCTATTGTGCATGTAATACAAATGACATTGACATGATTAATTTTACAAAACACTTTTGAGAAACACTGAGTTAACTTATTTAAATGATATAAACCAAAACGCTGATGATTTAGAAAAATACAAGGCCAGTAGGTTAACAGGCGTTCGGCGATTTATTTTTTTGTTACGGCGTAAAAATCTAATGACTTCAACCCACGCTGAGGGCACGACGTGGGAATATGTCATACTTGCACCGACTAAAAACACTTCGGTCCCGACTCCCGTCCTTACCTTTGCCAGAGTCCCGGGTTCGCTAAAGTATGCTCGGCTGGGCTCCGGTGGGGATGTCACCAGGGGCTGTCACCAATCCAGCCCGCTGATGAAGCATTGACGCCAAACGTAGTCATTACATTCTCTCTGGTTGACGCTTGCTACTAAGCTTGCTACTGTATTCAGGGTATTTAGGATTGGCCGCCTTGATTTCTTCATAAACTCCAAGTAGATTTTATGCTCGAAGTAGGTAGGTATTATTCTCGAACTGCAAGAAAAATTTAGTCGCGCGCCGTCATATTCATTGATGTGCCCTGTTCTCTGTATTAAATGTCTCGTTAAGGCGATACACAAATTTTTTAGCTATTTTCATATCGTTTTTACTTAGCAACTATAAAAGTTATTGACTTCAAATTTGGTTTCTAGATAGAAGAAGATATGATGAAAATAAATGTCGAACAGTTACACGATTAAAGAAACTTTTCTCGATAGTTTTATTTTTTGAAATCAGCTCAATAAAAATCATTTTTTTGTTTTTTTCACCAAACTATTCAACTTAATAATATTATTTTCACACTATTTGATGCATAATCATATGATCAAGATTAATGTCGATTGATTTTTTATTCCATTCGATAGATTTTGATTAATATGAGATTTTCCATTTTGTCGCTTACGTTATTATTTCTAAGGCAATCTTTCGCGACCTTGACATATGTTTAGCTCTTTTCGTCCCGTAAGCAAGCAGTTAGTATTATCTCTGTCTTGCATTTGCGGATTGGCTCTCCAGTCCGCTTGAATCCGCCTACTCGTAAACGAAATAAAAATTCGTGTAGCGCCTTAAATGCTAATGTAATTTTATGTTGCAGAACTACATGGAATAGATTACATTTTAAAGTGAAAAGAAATTGTAGTCTAAATTGGAAACTGTCTCTGTTAAGCCACACGCAGACGGCCGATTTTATCGATCGTTGATTTGTGTTCGACAACTACTGAGTGACGCAGGCGACGACGGTTTGTCAGATCTTTTGCCGACTCATCGCACACGTCGAAACGTCGCTTACAAACGTATTCAGTCACATATATGGCTGTAGTGTAAATTGCACATAATGGCTTTGGCCCCGACTCTGTTAATACAATAAAGTGTCTATTGGAATTCGATAAACGGTTTTTTAACATCTGCAGACTGCTAAATGTCGAAAAATTGTCGACATCCAATCGACACTTATCTAAATGACAGATTTGGAGTCCTGCACTGTACTGCAATGAAAACCACTATAAGAGGTAATATGTAGTGTAATAAAAACTCCACTTTCCTATTGAGTCTGAAACTAGTCTGGCGATCCCGAGAATATACGTGAGTAAACCGTTTTGTTTTAAATAAATATGTAATAAAAACTATAAACTATAATAAATATATATCACGTGTCTATGAATATCTTTGATTTAGTGGCGAGTAAAGGTTTTTCTTGAGTATCATAAAATTATACACTTCCTTATGTACGGATGTTAGGAACGTTAACTCGTCCCTATAACTCGTACATAAAAATTTCCTTTTTTATTACAAATCAAAAATTAATGACTTATTTAATAAGATCAAAGATTATGCGCCGATTTCCGTGTTCTTCAGAATCTTCTACATCGCTACTTCATTTCTATTTAAAGTAGCTTTTATTTAATTTAATAATAAAATCAATGAGTCGATTGTCTGTATTGCGCCTTAAGGTATAAAATCTCAATGGCGCGCACTGACAGCGGGTTTCAGACGTCGCGTTTTGTTCTATTTCACGCATTTAATGTGCGCCTAACAATCATTTGCAGCTAGGTCTCAGTGATTTGTTGCTTCTCCAATGGACGCATAAGAACATACACTTTGAACTTGCAAATTAGTTTTCTTATACTAATTAGTTAAACTAACTAAATGTCAGCTACAAAAGCAATTTGAGCAAGAGTCTTAAATAACGTTGAGGTTTTAAGTGGATATTAAGACAAGACAAATTGCAAATTATTTATTTAGTTCTTGCTTTGATTATATACCTTATAATCAAAGATTTCAAAACAGAGCATCCTTCATCAGTCCATACTTTGCTTTGTCGCCTCTTTCGACTCCCCAAAACTTTTAATAAAGGTATTTAATAACTATTTGATGAAACCCTTATAAAAACCAATCGAATGATTATGTTGGATTTCTGTCAGTTCAAACTTTAGAGTAGTCATACACAAGCATAGAGCGTGCGCATCGCTAGTATCTTCATGCCAAGCGTAAGTTCATTTTTAGCGAAATGTACTGCACTCGATTACTAATTTATGCGATTTTCCGTGCGACGACATGCGTTTAAGCAAAAATATGGACTGTTTCGATATTATTAGGGTAATATTAGGTTTTGAGATAGTTTTAATAAAACGGTGCGCTCTGTTTTGATACTAACTTTATATGCTCTTACTAGTGCCAACAGTTTATACTTGATATGCGCATTCTATAGTTTACTTATTTATTTCTCTAAGGTTCTAACACATATAGAACACTCAAAACAAATACAATCAATACATCTAAGTAATCGACAGTATAAGAATTCATGAAAGAAAATCCTAAAATAGATTTAACAATAATAACTTCGTTCAGACACCTTTTGTCACCACTGTGGATGTCGGGGCTACAGGAAACAATTTTATTTGCTCCATCTAGCGATGCGGTGACATTTTTCTTTTCTATTTTGTGCGTTTCGCGTGCGTTGCGTGTTTTGTCAGCGACATTGAATGAATACGTCTTTTAGTTCATTTTAGTACAGTTTAGATTAATGTTTCTAGCAAAGTACAATGCTTGAGAGATGTTCGAGTGAAATATGTTGGCTGTTCTAAGAAGGTAGGCGTGATTTCTAAATAATAGTGGAGATATCTTATTTGCGCAGTCCCTGAAAGGCCTGTCTCTTTTGCTAAGTGGTATGAGATACAAGTAAATAATGTTATATAAAGAACTCACAATCTCTATATATAAAACAAAGTCGAATTAGTTACACCACTTATAACTTAAGAACGGGCGGGCCGATTTTCTTGATCTTGGATTTGTTTTTTTAAGTTCGTCTCTACCACGAATAGCAGAATAACTATAAAAAAATCGGAAAGAGTCAAGAAAAACAAGATATTTTACGAGAACGGGGTATACTTACGCGGGAGAAACCACGCCGCACCGCTAGTATTGAATGTTATAAATAAAGAACTCACAATATTTCAATACACATTAGTTTCGGATTAAACCTACTCTTCCAATGTCAGTTTTTATAAACGTCCTGTCTCATAACCGTTTCATTTCATTTGTCCTGTTTCTGTTTCAAGATAAGAAAGTAAATTACGACTTTATTTATTCTGATTTCTAAGACTGCTTTCTTTTATTTTCACTACAGAGTTTTTGAGCACGTGTATTCTCAGCGGTTCTAACCTTAACCAAAAATAAGTGAAATAATTTAAACGCTCGGTAAGGACACTCGTCAAAGCAAAGCTACTGAATGGGAATAATGGAGAATACTCGACAGCACATAGCCGGGGAAAGGAGTGCTTATTTCTGTTTTTATATTTCATTATTGGCCCTCTCATCTCATATTGCACTCCATTCGGATTCATAGAGGCCGCCATAAAAGATTGAAACGCGAGAGGGGCATTTGAATGGCGTAATTGCAAGTGCACTTTTTTTTAATTTAATTCCTGTCGGCTATGGTAAAGCAGGAATGCACTTCATTGATATCGCTTTATAGTAATGAGTTTTTTTGATAATTCGTTCTCCTTTTGTTTGTTTGGGACAAAATGTATTCGATTTTCGCGTTTGTGTGCCGCGTCCGGGAAGATTACGAATTTTATGGGAACGCATTAAAATTGAATGGTATAGGTTTGTTATCGGCGGGTTTTAGCAAAGCGTCTGCAGTCGATTTTTAATTAAATTCGATACAAGTAAAGCTGATTACACCTTCGTTAAAATACCGCTTTAACTTCGATAAACTGCTTTTCAGAACACATTAACGGTGGTAACGATTTAAAAAGTACGAAAGCTATAAAAAGTCAGATCGACACAAACATTACACTTACGTACTAAAAGGTGAGCTTAAATTCTTATAAGTAGATATATGTATAATTAAATAATAAAATAAGCAACCAGCAGCATGCACTTTATTTGGAAAAAAAGTGTTATTTTTTTTTAACTTATTTTATCAACTGCTTTCTTAACTAGGTTTTGTACGAAAAACAAATTTATTAAAGCAGCAACCCGAGTCAAGATGAAAACCAAAACTAATCAGTTGAATAAACCTAAAAAAGGTTATTTGCGCCGCCAATCATTTTTATTTAAGTAGATAACTGGCAACGAGTTATATGATTGGAGCAATTAGAAACCAAAATACTATTACCCTGTGAGGATTTTTCCAGGAGATGACGGGGAAAATGAGCAATTACACGACGGCGGTGGCTCGACTTAAACGCCTAATGAAATTTAGAGTATACCGAATGGAAACTGGAATGCATAGAGATGTTGTTCACTCTATTTGCTTTTTCATTATCATCAAGCCTAGATTTTGAGTAATTTATTATTCATTTAAATTTATTCGTACTTTGATAGTTAAGGTCGCCTCTACATCAAATTATAAATTATTGTAATTTTGTAAATTGTGTATGTGTGTACAAAAAAGAATAAGAATAATTTTCGACGACTATATATAATGGCGTACACACCGGTTTTCAAGGTGTCGCTGGCTCAGAGGTCCCAGGTTCAATCCCCGGACGGGTCAATGTAGAGAACCACTTTTCTACATTGTATCGGGTCTGGGTGTTTATAGTACCTTCGTTGTCACTGATTCCATAAAAAAAGTGTTTTAGCTACTTACTTTGGGTTCAGAGCAATGTATGTGATGATACCCACGTTTATTTATTATTTGATGTAACAAATTGTTTGTAAAGAGATTAAACAAAAAAAAAACAGTTTTAAGTTGGTAATCTATGTACTCTACCCGTATTTAAACGACAGCAACGAGTCAACAGCCGACAGTTAAAATATTGACGAATGGAAAAATGTATGAATGGTATGTATTTTTTTTATTTTGTCGTCTCCATTTCATTCTATGTCTTCACATCTTCATACCATCAGCTAGCAACTCTAGAATTCAGGAGCACGGAAAATTATCCTCAAATACAATTAAAGTGTAAAGCAATTTATTTTAATTTTAATCCGCGTCTACCCGCCGTATCTTCCGCGAGGCTTTAGACCCTAATAACTGGTGTTAATATTCAGAACTTCGAATATCGTATATTAACAACGATTACGACATAAGCTCCTTAATACGATATAATTTTAATATATTTTTCGATTGTAAAGTATCGGTCGAAGCAATAAAGATATCGGATTCATTTCGACGATTAACATAATACGACTACACATGTCAATTACGATAATTCTGATTGTCATTTTGTTCGTATTTAATTAACATTTCAATGTTCGCAAATAATAAATGAGTAATCGATTCGCAAATAAATTCAGCGCTCCCTCCCTAGTTGGGTCGGCCATCAATCATAACCTATTACCTAGTTATTGACGCTACGACTATTCTTGAACTACAAAGGGTCACAGAGTAGGAAAGTATGGTAAACAATTGTCGTCTAACTGTACATTTAGAGCATATATTATTAAAGATTTTCATCACATTTGAAAGCTTAGTCTCAGAGTATTGACATATCTTGCTCGAATTGGTAGCTTGTCAATAAACTCGTCTATTCACAAAACGATTAATTGCACACAATAGTGAGGGTAAAACTTCATATTGGGTCACACACACGCACAGATCCGTCTGTCTCTCTGAGCGCGATAAACTCAAAAACTACTGAACTGATTTTTATATGGTTTTCACCAATTCAAAAGGTTGAAGGTTTGTGTGTATAAATTTATTTATGTTTTGTCTACCCTTGCGAATCAGGGGTCGGGTCGGTAGTTATTTATAACAATGAATGATAAACATGTCGATCAGACGAAAAAATCATCTTTAGATTATATGAAGTTCTTAGTTTAAAACCTTATAAAAGTTAGGTTATATAATACAGGCAAAACCAATTTTAGTAGATATTACATTAGATTATAAATCAAAAATCAAAATCAAAATCTCAAATAAAAAAAAAATTGTCTAGTGTTTAGTGACCCTGACTGCCAAACTGGTCGTGGGTTCGATTCCCACAGGACAAGTCTTTGTGTGATGAGCATGATCATTAAATTTTTTATGTGCCTGGGCGTAATGATCTAAATGTAATATGTATGTATTTAGATGTATATAAGTATGCTTATCAGTTGTCTGGTTACCATAATACAGGTTCTGACTAGTTTGGAATCATGGCCTTGTGTGAATTGTCCCAAGATAGATGTTATAGATATTTTTTATTTGTTTCTTACCTTCAACGTTCCTATTTTCTTTCCCTATTAAGCCTTATATCCAGGTATTCTAGCGTATTTTTCGTGAGGACCCATGATAACGTTAACAAGGAATAATAAGAAGACAACTAGATTTTTTAACCAAACAAAATGCAAACTGCGAGCGGCAGCAATGTGGCGTTATCCACGAAGAATTTCATTACGATGACAATGTCGGCAAGTTCAATTTTCTTGCGAGATAACGAACGTTGCTGAGATTGTTTCAAGATTCTAAGTTGAGGCCACTTTGACCCTTGGCCCGTGAACATCGCCAAGATTCTCATTAGCCGTCCACAAAAGAATACAGTTTTGTTTAAAAGAGAAAATTTTAAGAAATAAAAATGGCAAGTGAATATTTAAATGGTTCAGATTAAAACGTTTTGGCCGCGTTTAAAGGTTTTGTTTGTTGTTTTTGTGGTTTTGTTATCTCATTCGTAATATGGAAATGAAAACGTTTTAAAAGCACTTGCCCTGTCAATCATTTAGAAGGTTGGTTTATTCGCTTATTTGATACTAGCAGACCGCAACGGCATCGCACGGGTATTTATCAAAAATTTCTCAATTAATATAATATAGCCTATGTCACATGGGATAGTGTAGCTTCCCAACAGTGAAAGTTTTTTTTTTTAAATCGGTTCTGATTTTTCTGAGCCTATTCAATGCAAACAAACAAACAATCAAATCTTTCCTCTTTATAATATTAGTATAGATGAAGAGCAGCTGAAAGTTTTCAATTTCTTTTTTAATTGATTTCGTCAACATTCTAAAATTATACATCAGTAAGAACAGTTAAAGGATTCCAAGCAACATAAATATGAACAAAAAAAATAACAAAAAGTGAGAGATTTGATGTAGGCACACACTTTGACCTACTCTAAACTAGTTGGATTAAGTGATAGACTAATTTGGATAAAAAGTTAAATAGAATTTACACTTTGTGGGTACAAAAATCGATGAACAAAACCGTCACGACTACAATATAATTATAAACAATACTGGCGTATTAATGTCTCACTACTGGGCACAGGCCTCTTCTTATGTAGAGAAGGAACGAGCATTAATCACCGCGCTTTCGCATTGTGGTTTGGCGAAAACAGATGAAAAAATGTTGGAATCCAAGTTTCATTACGATGGTTTACACTGATTGTCAATGATGTCTTAGAATAATTAACCAAATACTTTGGTATTTGAATGTATTGGGTACAATATAATATACCCATTGTTAAATTTAATCCGTTTCATAACTAATTTTTTTCAGTTTCTTATAAAGCTCAATTAAAATACAATAATAACCAATACATACCTATTACGCAATCTACACATTTGCACAAACACGGCCCGTTCGGTATTCCATGCCGTTCCATTATAATTGCATTAATTCCACAGCACACTAATTACAATAGCTGTTAAATCATTGTCCACGCAAATTGCTTTGACCACAGAAATCGCTTAAATTTACAAGAGGACAATTTGACCGTGACATGATACAGACTTATTGGTTTGGTCAAATAATGATTGAGGAAATGCAATCTGAGCTCGTTAATTACACTCTACAAAAAGCAAATAAAATAGTCGTACTCCTCCTTTTCAAAGTCCTTTAAAAATACTAAACTTTATCCGTTATTTATATGTTATGGACCTCCTATCGGTCCATTTTACACACTGCAAATTCTACTAGTTATGTTATTATAGGCATCTTCTTAAAATATCTATGGAAAGCTTGTTTGTAGTGTACCTATTGTAAATTATAAAATAAAAACAATTCAGACTTAATTATATGAACTATCTTCTCTTTTTGATTATACTATTTTTTTATATTAAACATTTTTACTTGTTATTTCTTTGTATAATAATACCGGCCTATAAATGTCCCACTGTTGGGCACAGGCCTCTTCTCATGTACTGAAGGCATTGATTATCACGCTTGCTCACTTGCGGGTTGACGATTGCAGATTCCAATTTTGGAATACAGCATTTTCATTTTAGTATCTAAATTATATTTCATATATTTCCAAGTAAAAACAAAATAAAGATAGTGTATCACATATTATAACTAGAACAAAACGAAATGTTGCCAGAATATGGCTACCTATTTTAAAAGAGTTTTCATTTTGCAGTTACTATTTTTCCAATGTTAAAGCTAGCTTTGGTTAAGCACTGAATATTCTGAAAGCACGGAATGTTTTCTCCGTGAAAAATAAATCTTCTATGATAATACTCTTAATTTAGTATGAAAAATAATACTAGTTAGGTTTTTCATAATTTCTTTTGTTTTTTGTTCGCAATGTTGGCATTGGTTCTACAGTCTTCTGAATTAATTGACATCTTTATTCTATTCAGCCATGAGTAAGGGTAAAAATATTTTTTTTTTTCATTTTGTAAACTCTCAACAGTTAATTGACGTTTTACTGAATCTAATAAAATTACTGAATACACTAACAGTACCTACATTTTTGCAGGGTTTTGACAGTTTTAAATAATATTTTTCCTTGTGTGAATGAAGTAAGAAAATCTTTTACGTTTTTAACTGCCAAGCTAATTATGTTTCTACCGAGCTACAATCATGCCACACTTCGTTCTGACATTCAGTAGCCAAGTTTATTTAGTCGTCCAACCAGTTGATTTATACTAGTTATAAAGCCCACATAAATAGCTAATGCATGAATGTAAATCATGAACTTACCTTCGTATTGTCCCGAAGACCAATATTGGAAAAGCACTCGACTATGCGCTAACGAGATGCGAAGTCTAATGAACTTGAAATCCTGCGCTTCCATTTTGTATAATGGACACGAACATAGAAGTACGAATGACTAATCGAGTACCAATGGAAATAACTATTTTTATAACGTTATATCCCGGGAATAAAGAATCAGATATCCTGAGTGCTAACTGTATAGCAATTAACTACAATTACGGAATAACTCCCGTTTATGCACAATGCTTTATAATTTAGTAAATAAAAGTTACATTGGATTTCTAAGAAATGTCTGTTGTAATTTTATGCAGGTACTTTCAGTTTATTTCTTAATGAATTTTATTTTATTACGGTCGGAAATCAGGGTACCTATAAAGTTAGCAATCCAGACCTTTACATGCCTACTTAACTATAGCTTTGTGTCGTAATTGGTACTTACTTTTTTGTAGACGCATAAAACTCCTTATACACAGACACGTATAAGGAGTACGCCGTAAAAGCATCTCGTTACATATTAACAATTGATAAAATAAACATTAGTTTTCAAACAAAAACTCAGTGTTTATTATTGTTATATTATTTTAATTGGGAATAGTTTTCCTTATTTTCGCCAAAAACCTCGATCGAGCCTTACGATATTGCCTGCGAGCTACGACCTCTCCAGACCGACATGGAAATCACTTAACCTACTCCGGACTCAAGCGGTTTGCTGCACATCTATCACAAATAGACTGCAATTTATTTTTCTATCTAGTACTTTACTTGTTTTCAAGTACCTTCTCTATACCATCAAGTATTCGTAGCTCGTGGTACTGTTTCATCAATTGTGATGACGCGTTTCGATGTGCTTTTCGTACAGCGTAAGCCCCGCAATGCGTTTGCGGGAATGAGTCGATGTTTGTAAGCAGGATTATACTGTTAAAATGTCCGATAGCTACTCACGTATTGACGGAATACCAATATTTTATGTCGCGTTGTTGCGGCAGATTATGGGCGCTGTGTGCCAAAACCATAATGTGATAATTAATATTCATTTACTTAATAGCTTACGGTCGTTTGTCCTGATTGGAGACTGGGACATTGAAGCTTAATGTAAGTTACCTATATTGTACGTGAACAACCCACATATGTGTCAATATATATGTATTATAAAGTTTTCTGTTCTGAAAATGGTAAATGCTATGGATCTCCTATTACATTATACATACATTTTTACATACTGCACATTCTGCTAAATATCTTATTATAGGCATTTACTTAACCATAGTTTACCTGATGAATTTAGGGTTTCCCTTTCCCTTAGTTCAATTCAAAGTATATGAATAATGTTTTATGTAAGTACCTACAACAATAACACAAAAATTTTGACCTCATATAGAGATAATAAAGGAGCTCTACAAAAGGTTTAGATTTATTTAATCTAAGTTTACTCAAGACTTTTTTACACCATATGTTAGGATAAATAATTTATGGCATAACAGTCAATATTATGTATTTACAGGCTAGGACCCAAACAAACCTGCGACATTATGCATCGTCAGTTCATTGAAGTTCTAATCAAATAACCACTTAAAAATTCAATTCATAATAAATTCATCTTTACACAACCAAATATATGTTACTAGAACAGAATGACGATATTACATTTTCAAACTAAATTTATTGACGTGACCTAAAAAGCTTCCCTGAATTTGGGCTGAGCTGGACATGTCTGGCGCATACAAAACGAGCTTTGGGCCTGTTTGGATCGAAATGGTCCCCTAACAATAGTAGACGCGGCAAATATCGAAGGAGCACGATACATGTAACGTAATGAACACAACAACTCAAACTTTAAGATAAACCATTGAATGTAAAAGAAAATTGATAAGAAAATTTATTTCTGTGCGTCCAAATTTTTGACACTATCAAGAAATCGCCACAGCCGAATCAGCTGATGATCACGGATTCCTATTGAGTCTAAAAGTCTGGTGATCCCGAGAATGCGCGCGAGTAAACAGTTTATAATCCTAAATAAATACCATCAATAAAACGTTGATTTCAGTCTATCGCTAATCCTATTTACTCTTCATAATATATTCTACTCCGGTGCAAATCGAAAGTTTTGGCAAGTAATAAATTGTGAAAAAGAAAGTCACTCTTTTTGCAGCAAAAAGGTGATAACGTAATTATCCTACCAATTTATCCGAAGACAGACGTTTCTGCGAAATTATCGACGGTTCCAATATCATTAAGGTAATATTAGGTTTTAATTAAACGGTGCGCTTTTCTTTGACACAATTTTTACGATTTTACATGTTCATACTAGTAACAGTAAAAAACAGTTTTTAAATTGGCAAAAACTAATCAACGATCCAAAATTCAATTACCTTAGTATTTGACAGGTGATAAAGTTTACACACAAGTGAAAACCAGTTTGATAACAACTTCGAACTCACCACAACTCCACGTACGTAGTCTTAAATAGACATTCACACCTCTACAGTTCAAACTCCTTAACTAAGGACAGGAATATGCATTATTCAGACAAGTTTCACAAAGAGAATGTTCAACAAGACTGTACTAATCATATTAATCGTTCTATATCTACTGAGTAGGTGGGAACTGCCGTAAATTGCTAAGCAGCTCTTAGCCTTAAACGTATGTCCACTGTATCTGACCCAGCTGCATGCTTTTAGCATAATTATGCATTATAAATTATGAGACTGCTCGCAAATTGTAATTTTAATAAACGAACTATGTTACGAGGAGTATTTGTTGGACCTCTTAACACTGAATAGTTTTTATATTTTACGGTTTTGGAAGCAAGAGTTCGCTTAACTTACCTAACGGTAAACGCTTATGAATATAAAATTGAAAATAGTTTTCTCCCAGAAGATTATCTATTTATTTAGAACATCAAAAAAAACTGTTATTTATATCTTCTTCTAGTACCTATTTGAAAAATAAAAGCAATATTTAATACGAGAGGTAACCTAATGTCATTTTTTGGGATTAAAGCTTACTCCTTAGCAAGTTTCATCCAAAACGGTTCAGCGTTTTAGCCGTGATAGCTTAAAAAACAAACAAACCGAGTCACTTTAAATCAAAGAATCTTTTAACTGTTCCAAGTATTTACATTTATGAAGTTGCAAAATTTGTAAAATACCACAAATATCTGTTTGTTACTAACGATAACACGCATAAACGCCCGATCACTCACCTGCCATTAAAAATGCCAGTCCCTAAGTTAGAGCTCTATAGGAAAAGTTGTGCTTACATGGTGCCGCTTATATTTAACTGCTTGCCTAAAGGGATTATTGATTTACAATACAAACCATTTTGTTGTGCCTTACGAAACTGGTTAATTCAAGAGAGTTATTATTCTACCAAAGATTTCCTTAATGACAGCTCTTGCAGATATGGAGCTTATTAAAGCATTGTATCAAAGTAATAAGTAAGTTCTTCTTTATGTTCGATCCTTAATTAATGTTCTTTGTCTTTGTATAATTAAGTATGTAGTCACTAGTGCATATCAGTTTATAATATATAAATGTATAATGTTTGCATGCCCGTACCAGGGTGAACTATGTCATGTTCTGTATTATTATTTAACAACTTTTGTACCATATTTCAAGCAAATAAATGATATCTTATCTTATCTTATCTTATCTTTATGGATAAATGCGAATATATACGATAAAACAAAAACAGTCTAAACAAATGCAGATACTAAGAAATAAATTACAATTAACGAACATTAATAGAACCAGAATAGTAGTGGTTTGTTACCCTTATATATTTGCACCAATAGTTAACTAGTGCAGTTAACTCCTATAATTAATTAACGGAAGTGGGTTAACATGGGGCTTGCTAAGGGCAATGCCACCTGTCTTACAAGTGGTCAAGAAAACGCAATTACTGTAAATAATTATAGCTAAGAGTCATGAGAAAGCATATGTTATTTCAGGGTAATAATTCTTTGGGTGTTCCTTTGAAAATAATTATACATTTAGACTTGCTAAATGAGTTTGTTTACGGGAGTATTATTGTAGTATTATCGAATGAATGCATGTTAAAAACACCGTGTCATTCTGACTTCTATAAAACAAACTATAGAAAAAAAAAACATTATCTGACGTAACATAATCTGCAAAATATTTTAAGTACCTACCTATGTATAAAAGCTTATTTAAAACTCTTAATTTTGATTTTAATACCTACAATTGTGCTAAGTATTAAATGTTATTCTCATTTAATATTTTACGATTATCTGATAAGCATTGATATTATTGAATAGATAGTCAGATATATTAGCAAATAGTGAGCGAATACCCGAATACATCCTAATGAATATTAATAGCTGTGCCTGATGAGGAGTCAGCTTGACGCCGTTATGAAGCTCTCGAGGACTCGTTAAGATAATATTTCCATTAGTCGCCTTCTACTACAAGATATATGAAGTGCTGCTGTTACGGTATAGTAACAGATACAGGACGAAGTGGAAATATCTATTAAAATCTGAAAACAAGAAAAACAGGTTACCATTTAATTATATTTTCAAAATATAAGCGTGTTTTTGTTATCCTGGGCTAGATTTTTAATCGGTAGAGGGTCGAAACTAGGCCGAGTCACGTGAAAAGTAAATTAAGATTGTTCTATTAAGTAATTCTCAAATATAATAGTGGTTTTCAATATCAGTTTAGACTGTGCTACTAAATATTACTATCTACCTAACTCCTAAGTTCCTAATAAAATAAACCATCCCCGTATTGCACAGAAAGGCCATAGATGTACAACTGTAAATACTACCACCATATTTCGTCGACGAGTCTATGAAATATCGCGGTACTCCGGGCACAATTCCAAACCTAATTTCCTAACAGTACAACGTAGGTAATTCCACGAGCCGACGTTCAATTGAATAGACACCGTATACTACAATACGAAACACAAACTACAATCAAAAATCATTCCCAAACCAATCTAACATGTCAAATCCCAGAGCACTATAGCCAACAGCGTACTTATAAAGCAATTTCGTCGTTTCACATCCATTCATAATATCATCTCAGTCAAGATTATGCGGCGTTTTAATAGGTCAGAATTAACATATGAAAGCTTGGGTCACCTCTCCTCTGAAGGATTACGTGTTAATAATGCCTTAGATGTTAATATCTTATGAAGGGTTAAGCTTATGTGTCGGTAATGGATATTATTCAAGACATGGCCGAGGGACAAAACGGTCTCCGGGCACGTTCTAATTGTGCTCTGATGGCTGGATTTGAAGTTACAACATATTACCGGTGTGGTGAAGATGTATGGGGGAATGGTGGCTTAGTTAACTAAATAACTACGCACTATTACTGAGCGATCATGCGAGTTTTATTGTGATCCTGGTTAAGATTTATGTAGTTCACATCCACAGAGGAATTAGGAATGTAAGTAAGTAGATAATATTATTAACCAACGTCAAAAGTAGGAGGTACTCAATTCGACTGCATGTTTTTTTTTTGTATGTTTGTTAGGAGATATCTGCGAAGATTTTGATCGGTTTTAACTTCCAAAGCTTTTTGTCATCGATAGGATATCTCAGAGGTAGTCTCATATAAATGTCCTTCAAAATGATTCAGTAGTGATAATGACTATTAGATAAATAACCAAGAAAGTCAAACGAAATTGAGTATTTAGTACTTATCTGTTTGATTTTTTTTTATTGACGTCGTTCTTTTTTACATTTACCTATATGTAATCAAATATTCGAAAACCAAATACAGTACAAATTCAGTATTTTTATCGGTATTTGACGAACATTTATTAGTATAAATGCTGTCAAATCGCTTATACAACAATAGCCTAAAATGATGAGGGCGTCAGACATTTATTTTGACAAAGGGCTATTGTATTTCATTCACATTATTTAAATTTGTTACAATCAAGTGAAGGTAAACCATTTAATGTCATAATCATACACTTTACGACTTCAATACATACAAAGATGTATTCGACAAATCAACGTGGATGTGTGCTTTTTTATTTCTTCTTTCTACTAACACGTGATTGTGTATAAATTATCTATATACTAATATAATATTATAAAGCTGAAGAGTTTGTTTGTTTGTTTGTTTGTTTGAACGCGCTAATCTCAGGAACTACTGGTTCGAATTGAAAAATTCTTTTTGTATTGGATAGTCCGTTTATTGAGGAAGGCTATATAACATGACGCTACGACCAAAAGGAGCGGAGCATAAATGAAAAATGTTGCAAAAATGAAAAACCGTTGAAACTAAAACACGCGAACAAAGTCGCGGGGGACAGCTAGTTATTTAATATACTCACTCAACTTGAGTCACAAAACTACGACAAAAAAAACTTAAATTAAAAACATAACCCAAGGCAAATTACAGAACAAAGCTCTCTGACAAATTACTTATAACATTTTAGTCAAACAGAAACTTATACTCTAAATCTTATTAAAAAGTACACAATTCTAGTGTACGCGACTGTCGTGTAAGTCACGGTACATTGTTCTTTTAAAATCCAGAATATTCACTTTAATTCCACGTCATTTATCCGTTGGAAGACGGAGAAAGAATTCTAATATCGACGTGGAGAGACAGTAAAAGTCAACGAACCCTGATAATAACTGGTCTTATTATGTTCGGGTCACGTCTGGTTAATTTAACTTAAGGTTTCAGCCACATGTTTCAGTAAAGAAACTTAGATTGCTAGATAATGGAATTAATTGGACAGAATATTGCTGTTGTCATTTGGGATATAAAATGGTATTAGACAGACTTCTTACTTATAAAAGTTTCGGATAACACTTTTAACTAGTTACTTGATTAGGTATATAGTTAGGTATATTAAGTATCTAGTTTTGTGGGCATAGGCATATACCTAGGTAACTTTACAATGTCACAGGCATGCTATGATTTACTACCTGTGAAAACGTTTTGAATCCAAAGTACAAAAACGTAGGGAATGATAAATAATTATAAATAAAAAATAATTCAATTTATTTTAATATAATATTATATGGATAAATAATTATCGCTATTTTCTATACTCATAATTCAAATTTAAATTTAAATTTGAATTATGAGTATGCTAATAATATGCTAATAAAGAATTGAGTATTGAGTATTGAGTATTGAGTATTAAATTTAAATTATATAATTATCACTGACTAACTAATAACGGCTATCGGAAATCAAAACATAATATAATTTTAGGGAATTCCATATTCCATAAAGTTCAGGCAGAGACATCACCAGACATTAGTGTTTCATGCATCTTGTGGGTAATCAGAAACCCATAATCGAATGTCAATCATTGTAATGAACGCTCGGAATCACAAACAGCGCCATGTCAACTGGTGAGGCACAGTCGTATCAACAAATTGAAATTGAACTCAATAGATACCTGTGGTAGCGTAACCTTTGAACTGACTTACATGCAAGAAGGTTCGAGATCAAAGCGCACCCGCACCTAAGACATTTCCGATCCTTTGGTAGATAAATGAAATTTACTCAATACTCAACCAAAAGGACGTGGTGGCCTCGTGGTTTGACAAACGGTAACAAGGTTGCAGGTTCAAACCAACTACAGGCAAGCACCAATGAGACTTTTTTAAAGTTATACGTACTTTCTTAATTATTCTAAGATACTATTGGCAAATGGTGAAGAAAAAAAATCGTGAAGAAACCTAAATTCCAAATCTGGAATCTGAAATCGCCAACCCGCAATGAGCAAGCGTGATCAATGCTTGTTCCTCCTCTATATGAGATGAGGCATGTGCCCAGCAGTAGAACATTTATAGGCCGTTTTTGTAACTCAAACTAATACATACTTATTTGTACGTAAGAATTTTAAAAGAAATAATCATGGCCCCAACAGCAAAAAAAGATTAAAAGATTGAAGATATAAATCGTTCTATGTGGTAAAGGAAAATTTAGGATAGTATGTATGTTCGAATTCTAACCTTTCTCATGTCATTAAAAAGAAAATATTTTCATTTACTTAGCAAAGCAATATGATAGAAAATTAAATAAAACTTATTTAAAAGCTTCTTTTTCACGAACATCGACTCTTTTTAACGGTTTTTCCTAAGTAAAATTTTCCCATTTGGCTTAGTGCTTTATCTCAGCAAGTTCTATGATCTCTAGTAATGCATATTTAATAAGATTCGTAGAATACATCATACATAACGTAGTAAGTATTACATTTGCATCCTCAGCATCTCTGAACTACGTCTGCAGATAATTCTTGCTACCCAATTACATTTTCATTTAAAATAATATTTAAATTTTTCGCTAAATAAGCATTTTCATATTACCAAAAGAATTATTTCCAAACTATGTTTATTTAAAAAAGGTTTTCTATTACTTTTAGATTCAAACCTTAATATTAGCATTCTAAACGAGATTGGAATTTTGATTGTAAAATAAAATCAAAGTGTACGAAAAACTAATCCAATTATCTTTTATTGCGAAGAAAATTTCAATATAAGAGGCCTTTGCCCAGCTGTGGGCTTCGTAGCAATCTTATAACCGATCTAATGATGCCTAAAGCATCTTTCGGTTCGCAATCAACTTACTTATTCACGGACTGAGCTTGAAGTGGAAATACTAAGTTGAAACACGCTTGTAATACATACTAAGTATCAATACAATTTATTTTTATCTTCCTTTTCAATGAATATGTAATAACATTACAATTTCAGAATATTCAGCAAGCTACTTAGTTCTGATTGTTTCCTAAACGAAGTTGCCAAGACCCTATCAAATGTTAAAGCTAGTAAGCTTTAGTTCAAAAAAATTGACTATGAAACTAAAGTAACTTAATTAAATACTAGAAATAGTAGAAAGGCAAAATTTGAACCTCAGGCAGGACTCTAACCTGCGACTAATTACTAATATTAGCTCCGCATGCGTTAATGCAGAACAAAAAATAAAAATTAATAAAGCAACTTAACTTTAAACGTGTACAACCAGTCCCTCTAAACATGAATAGTCCAAATCGAAACATATTTAATTGTACGAAAAAAGGCAAAAGTATAAGAAAAATGGTTTAGAGAGATTAAAGTTTATTAAAAGACGTATATAGATCTTATTATATCTGCAATCCTAAGCATATAAAACATGTGAAACACATAAACGCAAGCTACCTAATTTAATAAAAATGCTCATATCTTACCATCGTAAAGCACAAAATGTAACTTGTAAATTTAAAAAGAAATATTGAAACATCAACGCCAGCCAAGTTATGATTCTTTTAACATGTAACAGCGTCGTATATTTTTACGATACAAGAACGTGAACATATGAATATTGGGTGTTGTGGTTTATATAAGATGAAAACGTAACTTTTATGTAGCCTTTAAGTTACGTCTACGTAATCCTTACGGGGAAAATCCACACGTTAACGTGACTGTATTGGTATTACAAGCCATTCGTGTTGATGAGACAAATTAAATCACGTTTTGAAGCTTCCCTGGAAATTGTGTAGAAAAACAACGTTCCTTTGTGGTTTTGAAAAATAAATACAAAGCTTTGTAAAATATTTTTGTATCTAAAATTTTCTATGGACTTGCAAAATTAATAGATATGTATCTGGGCGATACAGATATCTGTTATATGTATTATCTTTGTTTGTATGTGTTATATATTCACCATAATTCTCATCCCTCTTTATATTCAAGAGTACAACCTATGATTACAAGATTAAACAAAAAGTAATACAAAGTTTGTTTATAAACATAGAAATCCGCACTTATGGTCCCTCATGACAACGTCTATACAAGGTTCTATCCCCTTATTTATTCATCGTTATTCGAATGTGATCCTTTCATAACATTCACATTGACTGTTTTTGTTTACCCTTCAGATATAAACAAACAAAACTTTCCTTTCAACAATATTACCGTGATTCGCAGAACAAATAAATGAACGGATAAAATAATAGGCTCCATCTAAAATCTTAGCTAACAAAACTTAATACCGTGTGAGATATGTTCTATATTTGTATCTAGGGTTCTGATCTCTGCCCTCCAAACCGCAGCCACTCCATATGCTCCGAATAATTTATACGAGCCAACCTGACCTTACCCTTAAGAAATACGAGACTAAAGACGTTCCTAATAAGGGCGGCGATGATCCTTCACAGAGGCTATATCTCGACATTCCCTTTTATGAGCTGAGGGTGTGAAGAATGCCGTCTACGCCGATACAATGGCGGTAAACGTACGGTTTCCCAATTTAACGAGGTCCCCAATACTAGAGTATTGAGATAGTGAATAGGACCTGAATCTGAGGTCGGAGTTCGCTTTAAATTTTGGACAATCTGTTGCTTGTAAACCAGGCTTTTGTACTGAGTATTATTCGAGAAGTTCTTGGCAAGATTATGTGTATCTATAAAACTGGTGAGAAACAATGTGGAATTTTGGCCTTGGCGGCACGTCTCAAGTGAGATCAGCCATCAAGATCAGGGAGTCATTATAGCGCACAAGTGTGTGCGCAAACACGGGTGCAATCTCTGTTCCTTCACTCTCATGACCGGAGAGAAATTAGACGCAGGACCAACGTGTATGTGCTTTCTGTGGCACGAAGGGGGAATCACCGAAAGTGTGGTTTACAAAAATTATTTAATGATCTGTTTTGCTAGACCAAATCTTCAAGGATGTAAAGGAATTTAATGTAGAAATACCTATTTCAGATCCACCACTGGTTAAAACTATGTATAAGAATTCCAATAATCCTATATTACTATAAACCGATCGTTTACTGTTACGTGTGCTCCTTAGCGTTTCTCGTTACCCTGAAGTAGAAACAAAATGAGCATACTTTCAAACGTACTAGACATTTTAAAAAGGCTATTTTGAGGCTTAAAATTGACGTTTCATTCAGTGGCCAGTTGTAAGAGGTTGAATGAGTTAAACCTGATGTGTGGTACAAGCGACAAGATGGAGGCTTGATTTTCAATTTATGCTTATGCAAAATTGTACCATATAACACCTTTTTTTCAACGTTTTCCAATGTTTTTGCTATGTTCTCATAATAACTTACATTCCGAAATAAACAATCTTGGAATTTTTATAAGACAGAATGTATAAATAATCAATAGTTACTTATTTGCTTATGTACTAACAGAGTAGACTAGTAGACTAGAAGATAAAAAAAAATGAAAAAAAGACTGCAAAATAATTTTGATATTAATTTAAACTCACTTCTACATTGCAACAATTGCTAACAGTAATGTAAGAATGTTTTGATAAAAAAAAATAAAGAAGAAATAAATAACAGATTAAATAAGTTTATGACTTTTACCATACACTTAAAATGTGGAGCTGTCGAAGTAGCCGCGGTCAGGCCCTCGTGTCGAGTGCGGCATTATGAGCGTCTATGCTCAACCCTTGTTCAGACTCCAAATAGAAAATTTAAGAAATGCTCTTTTGTTTGCTGCGATCCTGGTACTTCGGTTAGTGACATTGTAACTTCTATTCCAGGTTGTTAAGTTAAAATATTTTTTCGTTTTATTTGGTCAGGTGCAATTGTTGCTATAAAAATTCAAGCTGATTGTAAGTATTTTATATTGAAGGTGAGTTTTTCGGTGTTTCTAAAAACATCTCCAAAGAAATCTTATAAAAGACCTTTCGTCATTTCCACTAGATCAACAAAAGTTTAAAAGTAAAAATGAGCGCTACTACGCCCCACGCGTTTCGTAGTAGCACTCATTTTTCAATTTTCTTGTTATACAATCAAAATTAAGTAGGTACATACTTTTTGTTCTACGTTTAACCTCGAGACTACTATTATTATATTCCTGAACATGCTCATTACCTATTCGCGAACGTAAAAATAATAATCACGAATTCATAATCAACAAAAGAATACAAATATTCCCCGATTTCCTTTGTTCATTACCCATTTGGGACTCTTATATGTCTAAAAAATGAATAGTGCCCGGGGCTCATAGACTCGCATATTAACGACGTCAGAACGGGATTGTATGAGAAATAAAACATAAATTATTCAACAAAGGCAATGAGGCCCACGTTTCATCTTTTCCATTATGTATAAATATTTCGAGAGATACATACTCGTTTAACCTTATTTCGTAAATTAACAACGTACCTAAGTTACATGGTACGTTAACAAATAAATTTTCGAGAAATTAATTCGCGTACATAGTCATGATTTACGGAGCGCGTACTTACATGTGAAAATAAAGTTTATTAATTCCTATTTTATTTAAATAGCAATTCTGAATATGTGTTCTCTTTTATTCCCTTTGACTTCATAATATCAAGACCCTTCTTAGAAATGGTTTTAAAATTACTACAAAGGTCAATGAGTTTAATTTGTTCTATTGTCAGAAATTTACTTTTTATTGTGAAACCATTACAAGATTACTTAATAATGTTTTTGAACATTATCATTTTTATATTAAAAAAGAAATTGAACAGCCAATTTTCTGTTATACCTATATAGTGTGGATCTCATCTCAGTATCGCGTCTTATGTAATTGAAATAAATCCGCTTTCTGTTTCCAGCACTAGCCTATTTATTCTCCTCGATATATCAAAACAGACCAACCTTTACCCTATATTAACATCACGTGGCTGAAATATATTTCCCTAATAAGAATGTTACCTGCGCCCCAAATCCGCAAAATGATACAAGGCCCAGTAATAACTTCCCGGCTATCCCCGATTCTGAAATTAAAATGAAGCCTATTTGTTACAAATGCTTGCATACATATTTTATAAGGCTGAGTTACGGTTGAAACTAGCCAGATCTATTGGATCCAACTCAAAGTATGTAGTACTAAATTAACCAGAGGGACCGTATCATGAATAATTGTAAGGCAACAAACATTGTTTAGTTTAATCAAAGAGCCAGCGATTGCCTTTAGTAACCTTGTCTGTATAAACTTCGGAGTAAATTCAATTAATACGGGGATCACAACAATAACAGTTTTAGGTAATTATGTTTGTATTGCAAACTACGGCTTGCAGACTAGCCTTCACTAATAAACCTATAATTATGTAATCTTCTGTTAATTAGGTACGTAATTTAGTGATAATATCATTAGATAGTTTAGTTGGCGTGTGCTAATTAATCTATAACATTTATTAATTAACTAGCGACCTGCCTGGCTTCGCACGGTTAAGTTTTTAACATTACAAATCTTTCAATTTCTCTGCTTTTCTATACTAGATATGCATGTATTATACATATAAACCTTCCTCTTAAATTTATATATTGCTGAAAACTGTATTAAAATCCGTTGCAATAATTTACAAGATCTAACCGTACACACAGCGAGAACAACTTTGTTTTAAGCGGTTATCTTTCTGTAAATAATATATCAGATTATATTATAAGTGATAATAATTTATGTTTTTGCCAGATGATTTTATATTCAAATATTCTAGTAAGCATTGACTTCTGAAACAAAAGATGTCGTCAAGTTTTTGAAGTAGATACGAGTATACTTTAAGTAGGTACATCGTTTCGTAATATTTTAAGTGGTCTCAGTACTCATCCAAAGAGGTAACATGAGAAGTAAAGTTGCGGAATTATAAGGGGAGAAGTCTAGACTATTTTATTTTTGTTAGCTCTCAAAAACGAAAGCAGTAGCTAGCTTCAAAAGGGCTCTTACCATCTACAATTAACAACGGAGTTAAGAGGAAGATATTCTCAGCGACAAAAAAATATTAATAATTTTGGACTTTATGTAGAATTATTAAGCTGAATTTAATTTAAATATTATATTATAAATAATTTATCATCAAACTAAATAAACAACCTCATAATAAATCAAAATAAAAATACTTATATAGCGAACAATTATTACATTATATTTAAATTAGTTTGTTGTCAGTACATGGATTGCACGGATAGCCGAGTGGCCACCACACCAATAATACCGTGTGCGACTTACTGCGGGTTCGATCCCCGCATGAGACAAGCATTTGTGTGATCCACAAATGCTTGTTCCACGTCTGGGTGATATTTTTGCATGTTACTTAAATATTTGTTAAACCAGCAAAGATAAATAAATAAATACATATAAGAGATTGATAGTTGTAACCTTTTACTCTGTCTATTATAATCTATGACATTTCACAAACTTTAAAAAAATTAAAGGATGTTGCTTATATTACATAAAAGCTGCGCCGCGCGGTTTCCTCCGCGAGCTGATGAAAAATTGTGATATTGATGATGATGGAAAGTAGCCTATGTGTTATTCAGGTAACTAATTATCTATGTAACAAATTCAATTCAAAACCGTTAAGCCGTTTGATCGTTATTGAGTAACAACCATCCATCTATCCATGTAAACTTTCGCATTTATAATATTAGTAAGATATACGCTACAAACTCTCATTGTTACAAATTTATAAATCAATGTAATCAAAATCAAGTTGGTTTAAGTAACATTTTGAAATACTCAATTCGATAAATCGAAAACTAAATGAATAACTAAATAAACATCTTGAATCTGACACAAAGTGCTTTAAGAAATCATAGTAACATAAGTGCCGCAAAGTCGATGTTGTGACATAATTTACCAGCAACTCATAACGGATAATGAAAATGTTCTATTGCCCTTCAAGGCTTCTACAAATAGGTGTAGAGGTACTCAAGGGAAATCATAAACAAACACGCCATTGTAGCAGTGTGAGCTAAAGTTGCCGACATAAATAATTCTATTTTATTTCATAAATAAGTACTCGAGAAACATTTCTATAGGCTCCTAGAGAATTACAAATAAGGTTATGTTCTTTTCTTTATTAGTTTGGCCTATGTTGAGATCGTTGGAGATTGCGTCAAAATCTTTATGTTACGAGTAGTGGGTATACCCAAATCTCTGATATACTACGCTGACCTAAGATATTTTGAACAGTGCTTGATAATAACCATCAAACTATATAACAAGGGTTAGAAGCTCAAGGAAACTTGAATTAAATATCAAACTTTATGGAGTTTATTTATGTATCTAAAAAAGAACGAAAATGATTAATAAATACCATATAACTAGGTAAACAAAAAACTATAATATATAATGTTTATTACTATATTATTCTCAAGCCTCACTTTATTACAGGTTAAAATTAAATATAAAATTATAAAAGTGTCCCTCATTAACTAGGTCTTAACTCAGTCATCGCCAGCTCTACTAATTACGCGAACATCTGTATCACACGCTTGGTACATGATACGGGCATTAAGTACGCCCCATTGTCTGTAGGGTGGCTGTCTCGTGCATCAAGTGACTTGTTTTTTATCGCTTATTCTTTGTGTCGCGTCTCAGTACATGCCTGTAATTTGTGCTGTAGATCCATGTTATGGCGGCTGTAAAGCCTTTTGTTTCTCCTCTGATGTTCAGATTTTAGCATGTTTTTGTAAGGTTTTATGCTGTCGTAGGTTTTATGAGTTAGGAAATCAATGTTTTGATATTTATTTACTCGTAAATTGTGTTTTGTTTTATCGTTCTCCGTATGTTGCACGTTTGGTATTTATGCAAAAAGATTTCGGGTTTATTATTTTTAGTACTAACATTTTGTGTTATAAACAAGAAGTTAATGTTGCCTTTATGCTGGAGCCACACTAACGTCAACATCAATGCCCATTATCCCGACAAATATTGCGATCATTATTAACGCGTTACATGGAGTGGCCACACTTGAACGGTCAACGTCAGCGTCTAATCTTGGCAATAAAATTGGCGTTTATGATCCTTAAATTTCAAGTTTAAATAAGTAGTAGCTGCTTCAACGCAATAATTACCGCGAATTCTCATTTAATGTACTATTCGAGCTATCTCCTAACGTCAAAAGGCAAGCCGTTGTAAAATTATCGCGTTAAGTGGTGGCTACACCAACGTTAAACATTTATCACCGCGATAATTAACGGCGCTTCCCGTTAGTGTATCCCCAGCATTAGAAAAATAATATTTTACGAGTGGTTGAACACAGTGTAAACGACACTATTAGTCAAAAGGTACTTTATCAGGATTTAGGCTAAAGTATTATTACACAAGCACTACGCCATCTTGGACCTAACTTTCTTCTATATTGCTACATCAAAGGGAGTCAAACTATAACAAACTAGTTACATCCCTTGAAAGTGTTTACGCAAGTACACCGTCACGAGAATACATAAACACATTACAAGGACCTTGTCGATAACTAACGGGCTTTGAGTTTGCAAATCATTACTTACACCGTAATATCAAGTGATGCCGGTTATTTAGAGGTATTGAAAACTTGGCTGAGCATAAATGATCTGGGAAACATTCATGTGTATAGTAACTGTACTAACTTCCAATTTACTAGTAAAGGCCGTTTGAGGCCAGTGTTTGGTTAGGTCTTCTGGCTATAAAATAAAATTGACGGTATACGTTTCTACACCATTCTATGTACCTAATATTATGTTATGTTACAGGGTAATAACGTTATGTAGTGGCGTTATTACAGAGCCCGTTATTAAAAAGCGTGTTGCAGCGTTAATACTTTTTTATAGAAGTATAAAGTCTTATCCGTGGTAACTTATGAGATGAACATTATATTGCCAATTTAAAAGTACATTCCTCTTCAAGAACATTACTTCAGTGATTTGTGCTTTTTTTCTTTTTTTACTACGTAAGGTTTAAAAAATACAGTCATTTAACCGTGATTAGAGGCGAGATCATTAAATAGACATTTTAGTATGTTTAGTGTATTTACATCATAAAGCTCGGACATTATTCAGTATTTTTGCATTTACAAACAAGAAATTATATATTATTTTGTACAGAATTTTGGTATTAGGTACATAAAAAAATACCAACCGCTCGATAAGGGTTGACTTTCTACAATCGAACAAATGAAACTGCTCACGACCAATTTAAAATTGTCACGCATGAAATAGTTATTTGAATTGTAATAAATTGTCACGTGCATACAAAATACACGGGACGCCTGAAATTACCTGCGAAAAAGTATAATAAGTCATCTGGTCGTTTTGTTGGCAGTCACAATATTAACAGTGTGTAAAAAACATTTTAGTATTGAGAATTATAAAGAGTAAAGCTGCAAAAGTGTGATATATTCTTAAATAATTAAGAAGGGTTTGATTTGGATTTTCGGCATAGGGCTAAGATTTCTTTTACTCACACACGGTCGTCTGATCCCAAACTAGGCAGAGCCTGTATTATGCCAACCAGACAACTGACAAATATACTTATACATTTCTAAATACATACATATTACAGATAAATAACACCCAGACACTGAACAAAAATGATCATGCTCATCACTCAAAAAAATTGTTCTGGTTGCGAACCCAACGACCTCCGGTTTAGCAGTCAAGGTCACTGACTACTAGACCAACAGGCCAATCGAAGTTACATAAAGTGCTTTTGCTAAACATCTTCAACTCTGATGGTGTAGGAAAAACGTCACCGATTTGGTTTGGGTTCAGTAAACGGACTTTTTGAGTAAGAATATCTGTATAATCCCACATGTTTATGTTATAGCTGTCATCCCCAATATATAAGGATCTACACCACTTGGTGTCTTCAATTTCAGTCTACTGAATTACGAAATTAATTTCGACCTTATAATAAAAGGCGACCTTCGGAATGGGAAAAAACATGCATAGAAATAACAAGATCAAAAAGTAGCATTATTTATTATACATAAGGGTACTTCCAAACGATATTGCTTATATTAGTTTTTTAGGGCCCACGTATCTAGACCAGTATAAGGTAGTTATGTAATACACAATATTGTACACTCAGGCCACAAGGTCGCTATGAATACCTAAATAAGATTTTGTTATTTATTTAGGCACTGGTCCCACAGGCAACGATAAGCGAGAAGCGACTAGAGCTAAGATCTAGAAACGACTTGGCTAGCAGATAAAAGCGAGTGTGTAGTTCTGATATTTTTGTCGCTGAACTACAAGCAAATGTGCGAGTGTGACGGGTGATACTCTTGGTAATTCTATACTTTAATAGAAAACAATAAATGTTCAAAATTCATAATGAATGCGTGAACTCGCATCCGCAATTTCGAGCTTTGGTTGGTGTTTCGGCGAGTGTTTTGATCGCAAAGCGAGTATCGCTCAACGAGTATTAGCTTTGATAGCTCTTGTCGCCCCAAGAAACAAATGCAGAAAGAGTTATTTCCGGCAGTCTACAACTTATTGTACGTTTCTTGAGCGAGAAAATAGTCGATAGTTATTTGTTTTCTCGTCGTTGGTGGGACAAATACCTTACGCTTATCCTCAAAGATACAAATATTGTAGACGAACTTGATTACCGCTCATTTGTTATTAGGGATAAAATCAGTGAGTGCTGTTTATCATTTATTTTTCTTTTCGTGTTTATTAGGTTCTCTTGTGGTACGTGACTGTGCGATTATCATTAGCTTTTGCCAGACTCGCAATCTCAATCAATTTGTATCTAAACAACAGCAGTGGAAAAAATGAAGTCTGATCTTTTTCTATTTTGGGATGTTTGACTCAATTAATAAAGTCAATAGGAGTAATCAACCGACTGCTGTCTACAGCTATTTTATTATAATAAGCTTCAAACTTTTAGTAAAATACAGTCCTGGGGTCTTACCATAAATTATTAAAGTAGGACTGTTGAAGTCGTTGAGGCGAGGTGCCGCTACGCGTAGTGTAATACGACGTCTCGCTTCCACAACGGCATCTGTACTTCTTTAAGAGTTGGTACAGGTACTGAAAGGAGTAGGCAACCATATGTCAAGGATAATCTTCAAGAAAGCTCTAAATATTTTGAAGAGTGATTATTCAAATTAATTCTTTTGTCTATAAGTTTTAGAATAATCCAGAGTAAATAGACAAGGAACTGTATGTAGAACTATAAATTGTAAATTACCGCTGTCAATACTAATAACCCTAACTTGCTTGTAATTAAAGCCAATTATTTATTTAAAAAGAGAGAATCAAAAGTGCACTCGTACTTAAGACTAGTTTGTTACATACTCGACTCCGCAAATACTCGTCTAACGAACGCTATGTATAAACAAAAGCGTTCAGCCGTCAGCACTAGGTACCCTTGTACCAAGTAGAGGGGTGCGCGTTGGACCAATGACGTCATCGTAAACCCTCATACCATGTTTTTACATACACGTGCGATTTGCAAACACGACAGTCGTGAGTGTGAATACGAATACCCACTAAACGCCACACTGTAATGACAGCAAAAATTCATTACGTTTTATAGTGACCTTCGCCATTTTGTTGCTTCGTCGTAATTAAAATTCTGCTGTATAACTTCTCTGTTTAATAGCTTACGCAGTATTTATGCTGAGTTTATGACATGATTGTTGTTTAGCTATTTAAATTGTAAATTTGCTCGGGAACTTTGCACAAGATTCAAGGAGTGAAGCGTTTGTTCTCTAAATTTTACTGGGAAACTTATTAGAATTAGCTTTAGGTTAGTTTGTTCCGAGAATTTTATGGTGTATTCGCTTGGTGTAAAAGATGTTTTTTTATTGTCAAGGTTGATGAAAGGTCAAGTGACTAGTTTATTTTTTGTTTCGACGACCTCCGTGGTCGAGTGGCATACACACCGGTTTTCAAAGTGTCGCTAGCTCTGAGGTCCCGGGTTCGATCCCCGGCGGGGTCAATGTAGAAAACCCCTTTTCTATATTGTCACGGGTCTGGGTGTTTGTGGTACCTTCGTTGTCTCTGAATTCCATAACACAAGTGCTTTAGCTACTTACTTTGGGTTCAGAGCAATGTATGTGATGTTGTCCACATTTATTATTATTTATCTTTATTCGATCATTCCATCTTACATGACTGAATAAAGGAGATCTATATAACCAGCAGTAGGTAATTCTGGGCTATAAGGATGATTATGTCACCTAACTCCCCGAAAGGATTGCCTGAAGCGAGCTAATTTACAATGACCTAAAGTAATCAACAGTTGAAGCATTGTTGATGTATTACATAAACAATTCCATTCTTTAGGCTCAATGGTAAATAAATAAATAATAAAAGTTTTTAAATCCAAAAAGCTAACACGTAACATTTCTAAACACAATTTCATTGCTTATCACCTACCATTGAAATTTTTCCAATAGACGGCTAGAAAAACGTTGTTTTTTTTTAAACACGCAGTTTTACACCTCAAATATACATGCAGCTATGAGGGATCGGTAAAACTGAACTCTCAGGTTACCTTAGAGCTACGCGTTGCCTACATGCTTCACACATAAATCGCAGTGAACACTATCAATTAGAAACTCAACGGGACACGTAACAAATGATTTTATCTCTATCTGAAACACGATGAACCACGCAGACAGTTTGCAGCGTTTTAAATACTTACCTTGGATTGGATAACACTTGAATCTGGTAAGAAGCAACTAAAGGATAGTATCAAGATGTACGTGATGTTGATCCTTGAATGTCCTCCACGGTTTTAGTAGGAAAATACATTCTTATGTGTGTTTATTGTGCTGATTTTGTGATTTAAATTGGCAAATAATACACTTGCACGACTGCACGGATAGTCGAGTGGTAAAGCTCACCACGCCAACTACCACTGTGCCCGTCATGCTGCGGGTTCGATCGCCGCATGGGGCAAACATTTGTGAGATCCACATATGCTTGTTCCAAGTCTGAGTGTTGTTCATGCATGTGATTTGAATGTTTATTAAACCAAAGAGACAGAAAGACTAAATTACATAGATGGGGAGTTCCCCAAATGGAGCTTCAATATTTAAGATACGAAAACAGAAGGTTATAAGAATTAAATTTATATAATACTAGCTGTCCCCCGCGACTTTGTTCGCGTGTTTTAGTTTCAACGGTTTTTCATTTTTGCAACATTTTTCATTTATGCTCCGCTCCTATTGGTCGTAGCGTAATATAGCCTATAGCCTTCCTCAATAAACGGACTATCCAATACAAAAAGAATTTTTCAATTCGAACCAGTAGTTCCTGAGATTAGCGCGTTCAAACAAACAAACAAACTCTTCAGCTTTATAATATTAGTATAGATTAAAATTTCTTGAACAACGTACTTAATTAATTCTCAATTTTAGCATTCGATGTTTTGATAGAATATTATTTTAAACTAGTATTCTTCCGATGTAACCACATCGATTTTAACGAAATATAATTTTTATTTTTAATTATTTGTTTCGCATTGCGCATTGCGAAGCGAATATTTGTAGATAAGCACAAATAGTAGAAAGAAAAACGTAAACCTCAGGCGGTACTGGCGCGTTGAGCCAGTAGTCGCAGGTTCGAGTCCTGCCTGAGGTTTAAGTTTTTCTTCCTACTATTTTTATCTAATTAGAAATATAAATATTCGTTTATTTATACTTCATAAAAAGTTGTGCACAGGCGGACTTTATGCCTTACGGCATGTTCTACTAGACAACCTTTGGATGATGCGGAGACAATGAAGATAAATGCACAATACATAAGGCCTACAAAAACGCAGGGTAATTTAGGTATTTTAGATACTACTTTAAGAAACAATTTTAACAAAACAAAGTAAACTAACAAACAAACAACTTATGTTTGAAACTTAGATACAACCTTTATTGTCTTAAGTTCGGCAACCCTGTAGAGTTCAGACAGCAAATCTCTAGTGAAAAATTAGAGAGAAAAGAGAATAAGCCAAAACAGTTTAAGATGATCTTCAAGATGAAGAAATAAGATCACATTAGTCCGTAGATACTCATAGACCACTGTTAAATTGATTTGTAGGTAGAAATGTTGAGATTTAAGAACAGCAGAATTTGGTAAGAGGATGATTTTATACACATTTATACAGATTAAACAGAGAAAAATGAGGGCTGTAAGTTCACATTAATGATTTATCAGAATAATAGCTTACAACCAGTTAGGTAGTGGTCTTAGAGAATAAATAAGTAAACTATAGAGCGCGCATATCGAGTTTGAAATGTACGCACTAGTATGAACAAGTCAAATCGTTAAATAAGTGTCGAAACAGAGCGCGCCGTTTTATTATAACTATCTCAAACCTAATATTACCTTAATAATATTGGTACCATTGATATTTTCGCATAAACGTCTGTCATCACACGGAGAAACGCAGTAAACGAGCGTACAGCAAAAATTTTTGCTTACGCTCGGCACAAGGGGCTACTAGCAATACGCGCACTCTATGGTTGTCTATATTTACTCTAAGGTGCAATGCTGAGTTTCTTAAATTAAATTATAACTAAAATTCGCATATCGTACATTAAAAAATAAAACCAACAAATCAAAATGTCCACTATCCTTTGCCCAGCACAAAGAGTTAACATTACCTTACGTACTTAACATGTATCTATTTAAATTTAGGATGCAGAGATAGATAGATACATTTTTTTATTGAATTTTTTCGGAACTTTGTCGTTAGGCAACAATTCATTATTATATACATAAAACGAAAATAAAGTTAAACACCATCAATACCTAAATTAACTATCCACCAAAACAATAACAGCTAACTTGGTACAATACTTTACCTTCTCCAGATACAGGAGGAAGCTAAAATACTTTTCACGGAACCCAATTAACTTAAATAAGATATATATGATTTAAACTAAACATGATTCTCATAATCAGATAGCAGATGTTTTCATATTAACGTACAGTTTAGCATTATAGTAATTCGATGTAATGAAATGAATTTTTCTTCATAAGATGGATATAAGAATTAGCTTTGGCACGACCCGCTGCGCGCTGGCGTTGTCTGGATCTCTCTACAAATGTTCGCGCTGATCCTTTGAAATTGAAATTTAAGACCTTATGAAACCTTATCTGGGTAAAAGTTTTACCTCAAGTCTAGTACGTGTATCCACACAATATATGATAACGTACGATAAATTTATTAAATGAAATATTTGTTTATAAAATGAAATAAAAGTTAGACGGCATTGTTTTTTAATATAATTTTTGAATTAATAATGTATTTAGTATATAATACATAATCATTTGTATATTGTACATATTTTTTATACTTAGGTACCTAGGTACATTCATGTCATCTCGCAATGAACCCAAATCAAATCCTATTGCAAAAGAGATCAGTAATTGTATAACACAGCAATCTGAGCTATACCTATCAGTAAATTAGAAAACCAATATTTCTAGTGTTATTTTAGCTAGACCGATATCCAAACATGACGACAATTTACTAAACGATATGTATATTATATAGATGTATGGTATATTAGGTAGATATGTAATATCTGAAATGTTAAAAACATTTTTTTTTTCTTTTTTATGTCGCATTGTTTTTTTTTTCTATTTAAAATATGGCGACAAAAAAATATGCTTTAACCCCAAAAGCCAAATGTTAAACTCTACTAACCTGATTTTCTTTAAATAACTTTTCATAAGCCTATTCGTTTTATGACACAATTTCAGCTGTGGTCCAGCCCCGAGAGCAGTCGGCGACGGGCTGCGATACCGATGTATTTGCTTGAATATTTCATATAGAAGTATACAGACTGCTGTGTGGTAAGATACTAGGTACAAGATGCCATATAGAAATTATATATAGGAAAGAATGACTAGACGACTACGTAAAATATGTGTACAATGTTTCATTTATGATCATGTTTTTTTTTAACTGCATTTTGTGATGAGTTATTTATTTCCCTTATTGAGTTTGAGATTTTTTTAGGGGTGTCATTTTTAATACAATATCTTAAGCTTTAAAACTCTATAGATTTAGTAATTTGTTCCATCTAGGTTTTTATAGTTATTATAATATTCAGGCCGGAGACAAATACAACAAATTTAATATGATAAAAACCGTTTTACCCGTTCTTGAGTTATAAATGGTGTAACTAACCCGATTTTGTTTATATAGCCGTTATTTTCTAATGAGTTTTTTTTAAAATGATCAGGTCTTGCCTGCACAGACCAATATCGTTGATATACCGAAAAAGATTTCAATAATCAATATAAAACAAATGCAATGTTAATCTTCATCTAACATCTACTTACATCCCAGCATCCCACAACGCAGGACCAAGAACTTTACTTGAACTACAGCCAACTCTAACTTCTTGGCGCTGAGGAATGGTCCCATTATGCCAGTGACTGATTTGTTATTTATTGGCCACTCGTGAGCTCTCATACCCTACTTACACGAATTTGCATTTTATGATGAACAATATCTGCGGATTTTGGACGTGATATCGTCCAACATGGTCCAAAAGTATAACGGTTTTAATGGCGTTGGAATAAAGATTATGAGGGCATTAGTGCTATTCCCCGGGGACATTGATTTATAGTTATTAGCAGCCATTCCACTATGTATGAAATCTGTTTTGAGCAGTTTTAAAATGTCGTCGTATTAACGAGCATCACAATCATCATGTCTTGTATATAAATAGATGCTGTGAAATCCAAAATCATACTACAAGGTGATTTTTTGTCGTTGTACAAACAAAAGCTATGACTTCTATATCGGTTACAAAAACGCTTGGTATAAAAAACTCATAAAACAAATGAAAAAGAATACTCGAATTCCAATTTGACGGTAATAGTGACACAACTGACATTAGAGATGTTTTTTTGCTTGATTGTTTAATTTTTGATACCGATCTTTTTTAAAAACCGATATAGAGATCATAGTTTTCGTTTGTACAACGACAAAAAACTCACCTTGTATATCTAATAGGCAAGTCTAGATTTTGCATGTATCAGTAAAAATTGTCGGTCGTAATATAAACACGAGTTTACTCTTCTCTTGGCAAAATCTGAGCAATACAGTATGCAACATGCAACACGTCTGACTATTCCTTTGAGACATACACACTACAGCAAACAACTTCACAATCTTTGCAGTTTATTAACTCATATCGACCCGCCCCGATTTCGCACTGGTAGCACAGCAATATAGCCTATGTTACTTAGGGATAATATAACATTCTAATGGTGAAAGAATGTTTAAAATCGGTCCAGTAGTTTTTAAGTTTTTTCGTTACAAACATACAAAAATACAAATCTTTCCTCTTTATAATATTATTAGTATTATATTATATTAGTATTCACTTTTATAACATTTTCTGCTCCATAATGTTTTAAGTACCAATATTTGATACAAAAAATTTAAAATTTTAATTCTCCTCTAAAACAAACTTAAAATTCGTACAATCTAGTTTCATTAGTCGATCAACGAACAAAAACTGTCGAAAGGTACTGTAACTTTTTAAAATTCGAGTTTTATCTTTCGGAGCGAAGCTTTAATGTAATTTGCGTTGTTCCAAAAATTGCAAGCGTAAAGAGATTCACGAAATATTATTAAATATTTTCGTTTCTCTTACAAAGGATGCTTAATACTAGTTTTCATTGGCGTTATTGCTTTTGTTCACTGACACGAATAGATTACTCTTATTGTATTGGTATTAAACGCAATACAATGATACTTCATCACGGTGCCAGATATAAAGCAATTGTATTAATTTTAAAAGTGCATTCAGCTTATATTGATATTGTTTTCATTCTGTGGAGAATTGTTTTCGATGTTTAATCATTGTTCACCCTCGGGCACAATGTATATAATGTACTAACGTAAACATTTGCATTCTAAAATGTATGTAAACTAGTTAATATTAATAACTACTGTTTATATTTGATATTGTAAGACGTCAAAAACAAAATTACATAACATTTTTGAAGTAAAACTTCTTTACACACACTAGACTTGGGGAGTAAACTGGTAAATGCGTGACGAGAGCGTTACGAAAAGTGTGATCGGGCGAGGCGAATGGAAGTTGAGAGGGAGATATAAGTTAGTGAAGATAGAATGCAAAAGGGTTACGCTCCGTATATCACATTAAGGGCAAGATAGAGAGGTGCAAGCACACATTTTCTTTCTCTCTTTCTCTCATAGCATAGTTACGTTTCGTATATAAAGATGTTTTACTTCAGTCGTGTGGTCTAAAGAACACTTTTTTTTTTATTAAAACAATTATTATACTTTTAAAATCTTAAATCTGGTAGCATAATAATAGCCGCGCGGCATAAAGTATTCAGTTAGTTACTTGACCTCAAAATAAAACTGTAAATAAGAACAGCAAAACTTAGCACTTAGAAATATTTATAATTGAATTTCACAACTCTCGGGAACCACTCAGAATTTCTTATGTATTTCGTGAGCTTTCCAGTGGTGCCTATATAAAATTTTATTTTCTACTAAGGGCCGATTGTTCAATCATTGAATAACTGAACAAATAACTAACTAGCGAATTAACTTAACTGACTGATAAAAGAAGAAATAAAATTGTTGCATTTTTCAATGGTCAGATAACAAGCGAATAGTTATTTGTGAATTTTCGTTGCCAACTTCACTGTAATATTGTGGGAGCGTGACACACGCATACGGTGCAATGTGTGTTAGAAAAGGATAGAAAATGCTATGACATTCGGTTATTTGACGTTTAAATTATAACCTTTTTCGATGGTGCATCCTGCGCATCTTAAATCTATTACTTTCTCGCGTGTGGTGATTTTGTGGCTTGGTTTATTGTTAGTGACTAGTTTTTATTTTGATAATTAATAAATAATGGAATCAAAGAAAAGAGAGCGCGCTGCTAATTTCAATACTGCTGAAGTAGAATTGCTCGTCAGTCTAGTCGACAAGCACAAACATATTGTGGAAAATAAGAAGACTGATGCGGTCACAAATAAAGATAAAGATGCGGCTTGGAAGAAAATTGAGAGTTCTTTTAACTCATGTGGAATATCAACTAGTATTCGCACATGGAAGACATTAAAGTTAAAGTACGAAGGTATCAAAAAAAGTACAAAAAAGAAGTCTTCTGTGCAACGGCAGGAGATGTATAGAACTGGAGGAGGACCTTCAAATGCTCCAGATTTCAATCAAGTTGAAGAAAAGGTGCTGAGCATTTGCTCTAATATCACAGGCCTGGAAGCGCGTCACGACAGTGATACAATAACATGTAGGTATTTATTATAACTGAAAAACATTAGGAATTCATCCTTGTTTCTTATTATCTGTTTCATAAAACATTTTTTTTTTAATTACGTTATATTGATTTTCAGTGCCAACAGTTTCTGTCCACGAGAACATTGTGCTGAACGCAATAGACATAAACTCTGTGGAATTGGAGATAAATTCTGTTGAACAAAATGATGTACAGAGCAATACTCATGCTGATATTAAAATACCAGGTCCATATCCTGTTTTTTTTGTTATAATACTAACAAACAGATAGACCATCCTATTCACAATGTTGTAACACACCTTACAACAGCTGTAACTCAATGTCAGCCAAATACAAATGAAACATTTTAATTTAAATGTTAATATTTAATCTGAAATTTTATTATTTTAGGCATGAACGAGTCACTAATCCTGGAATTAAATGAAGTGGATAATGAATCTCAAAATATAGAGAAAGGTACTATTCTACTTTAGCAATGCATATTATTTATATTGAAAAAAGTAATGAGTTTCACAAATTTTGAACATCAGCGTTGATAGCTATTTATTCATAACTTTGCAGATTCTACAGGAACATAGTTTTGTTTTGTTTTTTTTTTTTTTAAAAACGACTCCCGCGCTTAGGAATTTAATCCTTGTGTCGCGGGGGATTTGTGAAATTAATAATCTATACTTATAATAAATCTGTAGAGAGGTCAATTCTGTACATCAAATATATTTTCAAAATAACTATCAGGGGGTGATTAGTGATCGATACTGATGCCAAAAATGCAATCAGTAAAATTTTTGTCTGTCTGTCTGTCTGTCTGTCTGTCTTTCTGTCTGTATGTTCCTTATAGAAACGAAAACTACTCGACGGATTTTAACGAAACTTGGTACATTTATTCTTCATACTCCTGGGCAGGTTATAGTATACTTTTCATCACGCTACAATCAATAGGAGCAGAGCAGTGAAGGGAAATGTTGGGAAAACGGTATTTTTTAAGCTTCCGTCGCGTATGCAGCCTTAATGGTTAAAGCTACATAGAAATCATGTATGACGGAAATGTTCTACATAAAATTGTCTAAAAAATATCCCACAACAGCATATGTCTATCTTTTATGGTTGACTCACAATAACACGTGTAACTCCCGATAGCTTAGCAGTTCGGAGATTTCTGATTATATTTGTTTACTCTTACGTTTATTATACTCTCACTCATCCCTAATTAAAAAAAGTTTACATTATTACCTATTCAATAAAAAAAGAATCATAGAAATCGGTATAGAAACACCAAACTTATACATGAAATACGATAATAAGCCATCGCGCCGTCGCGCGTGAATACTGAATCATGCTATAAGGATTATTTTTGTGTAACGTGATATATTATATTTCCCTACTAAAATACGAAAGTTAATCTGTCTGTTACATCAAAACCACTGAACAGTGAGGAAGGACATATGCTACTTTTTTACGAAAAACGACTGAAACGCGGACGAAGTCGCTGGCAAAAGCTAGTATATAATATAATATCTTAGGACATCTCACACACTGTCATCTGATCCCAAACTAGGCAGAGCCTGTACTATGGCAACCAGACAACTGATAAATAGTATAAACATACTTGTATATTATATAAGTATGTTTTATGCTATATTATATATATTTCTAAATACATACATATTATAGATAAATTACACCCAGACACAGAACAAAATATGATCATGCTGATCACACAAAGATTCGTTCTGGGTGGGAATCAAACCCACAACCTCTGGTTTAGCAGTCAGGGTCACTAACCACTAGACCAACAGCCCCGTCAAAAGTCAATTAATATTGTTTGATTGTATTTAAACTTATGTTTTCAGAAAATAAATGGGTAAAATGGCATCCAAAGGCGCTGAAAACAAGGGTGTCAACTGTATTAAAACCAGACACAGTTACAAAAGCAAGTGTCACTGGAAGACTGGATAAATTAAGTGCAGCCCGATTGGAACTGGTACAGTTGCAAATGGAGACTACCCTAAAGCAACATCAGTTTATAGAAGATGAACACAAATTAAAAATGATACATCTTGCTAAGGATGAGGCAAGAAAGCAAGAAATCCATGAACTAATTATACAAAAATTAAGAAACACAGGACCTGTTTTCAATGGAAATACATATATGTAAAAATTAGTTTTTTTGTTTTTATTATTTTATATATAGAATAAAATAAAGGCTTGTTGAAAGTCAAATTTGTTTAATTTTTAAATAATAAGCTTAATCCTTTAATTTATATAATCAAGGAATTGAAATATTCTAGCACAATATTTCTTGTCATGTACCTTTCTTCACCAGTGGGATTGAATATGGTGGGGGCAAACATTGGTTGTGGTGGAACATTTACTTCTGGATCCTCCGGAGGTTCCTCTTCATTTTTTAATCTTGCCAAGTTGTGTAAAACTGCACAGGCTACAATTACATCTTGTGCAAGTGGTAGTTTACATCTTAAACCAATGCTTAACACTGGGAAGCGTCGTTTCCACACACCAATAGCAAATCTGCTGAACACATTGCTTGTACATTAAAGGAAAAAAAGCCTTTTCTGTTTCGAAATTCTTCTGCTGTGTTTCCACCAGGCGACTGAATCCTAATGTGGGTGCAATCTATGGCTGAAATCACTCTAGGGAATCTGGCTATTTTATAGAACTCTTCCTGTGTTTTTCTTATTTCTTCACTTCCTCTTGGCAACTGAATGAATGTTGGTCTCAAAGATGCTATGGCTTGAGCAACTTTTTTTATAATACGGCACATAGTGGAGCTATGAATGCCACCAAAATCTCCAACAGTAATGTAAAAACTCCCAGTGGCAAAGAATCGTAGAGAAATAAGTAGTTGCAACATGGGTGTGATACATTGGTTTCTGAAACAATAATAAAGTATTGGAAAGTGTTGTATAGATATGGACATACAATATTTACAAATGTATTTTGTAGGAAGGTGAAGGTAGGTATCTACCTACCTACTCAGATCACTATTATTTATAGTAAAAACTAGCTAAAGAACTTGCCTTTGTGTTTCGTGCTTAATTTTATCACTTATCAGGGGAAGCAAATATTGTACAGATTCTTTTAACAGTCTGAAACGGCGATGAAATTCTTTTGAATCCCACATAGCAAACTGGTCGGGCCTTGGTCTGATTATTCTTTGTTTCCTTTCAATATTTAAATATTCAGACATTATAGCCTCTTCTTCGACTGCCAGATCGTCAACAGTATCGAAAATTTCCATAATTTTTATATTACTTTGGAAAAAGAAGAAATAACCTGAAATTAAATGTCAATGGATCTACTTGTATCTATTGAATAGTCGTTTATCTGGCCGTGAAAGAGGCAGATACATTTATTCCTCAGTTAGGGCCGTTAATGACCAGATAAAGCCTATCTGACGATTGAAAAATGCAATATTTTGTTATCCTTCTAATAAGTACTATCTAACTGTTTATCTGAGGATTGAAAAATCGGCCCTAACTCGAGGAATGTATAACTGGAGTTTCATCGACCAGTTAACACGTAGCTATTACGTGAATAAAGCATTAAAGTGCCAGAAATGGCAAATTTATGGAATCGAAGAATTTTATAGCTAACAGCAATATGCTTTTAAATTGAGTAATATTGGAATATGTCCATTGGTTTAGCATTAGCACAACTGCGAAATGGCGTCTACGATAAACTTTTCATACTGTTGAGAAAAATAACATTTTTAAGAAATCGTCAGAATATATTATAACAACAGATCGATTTACCAAATAAAAATAGATGTTTTAATTTTTCACACCTAATTTGAATGATGTTTATGGTAACACTAACACCATTCAAATTAGCTTTTCCATTTCATTCAATATGTAGTAATTTTTTTCATTTATTATTATGCAGTAGGCAAAAATCTACTTTTATCTAGGTGCATAAGTAAACATGGACTAAGTTGTAAGGAAAATGGATTTCAGAGAAAACTAAACAATATCTAAGAGTGAATCTTGCCAACATCTGAAATAGATTTAAAATTTCTTAGAAAAGAGAGTTAGCTAAACATGTAGCTTGCATCTGATAGATAAAGATGCACGTTTGTATATTCTGCAAAGTAAATGTATTTGCTAGTTTTACCGACTTCCAGCTATAGTAACAAATGACTAGGTAAATATCTCTATTTCTTCATCACAATAACACTGTTAGTGTAATGAAGCAAAACAATCTCTAATGACAAATTTATTAATTGCATAAGATACTTTAGTTTGCTTTTAAGACAATCAAGTTTGTTGTTTAAATTTCACTTAGATCATCATTGTTAAATACGTTTGTAACTATATCAATAAAATAAATCAACCTTAAAAAAGCCAATTTGAGAATCAAATGAAGGCAAAAGTTTTTGTTTCTTATAAACCTCAAAAAGGCGATTAAGAAACGTTAAACTTACAGAACTAACTAACTGTCTCTAGGTGCGCGTTTCCAAAATGTCCTTCCTATGGAGAAGAACCGGCAAGAAACTCCATAATATACCTACATACATTTTTTATTTACATTTTCGCAGCCAGTTTCTACACGTTATTTTCCAACCAAAAGGGTCCAATTCATATTACAGCACACTCATTCGATAGGTATAACATAACTCACAATTTAGAATGCGTCACAAAAACCCTTTGGAAAAAAAATCTAATTTCCCAGTGAGCACGGATTAAATCAGTGTCATTTTTATTAAAACAACATTCAGCATGGCCGCCCGGTCGCCGCTTTTTGGCCCGGTATTTGATATAAGTACGGTTACCAGGCGTGATTCAAATGTTACGGGACTTAAGAATAAGGTGGTGGAATGAAAAAGGGTTGGAATTCTTGGAATCATATTAGGTGTTTGGTTATAAAATACACATTAATACACTTTTCAAGTAAGAGACTGGACAAACTTTGAAACTTTTGGAAGAGTTTTTCGTTATCAACAGATTCTGCAACTGTTTACTAAAGTAAAATAAAAATTACAAATATAAACATACAAACATGTTAAGTAAACAGTTGACCTAAACAACTATCAATCGCCGATAAGACATTCTAAAAAAAACACTAATAAGGTCGACACAAAAACAATAAACTTTTTATTCATTCACAAAAGCTAAAAAGGAGGTTATAATCACACATTCTAATTTCAAAACATATAAATAAAAAAGAAAATGAGAGAAAAAGTATAATTAGGTACCAGCCAGCATAATACAAATAGTAGTCATTAATTTTTCTTGTACTCGTTTCCCGTAATTAAAAAAAAAACAATCTCTTGTGGATCTAATACCATGGACACCCTATACAAACGAAATGTTATTCGAGGCTCGTGGTCAAAAGAGTTCCGTACATCGGACGTAGCTGCCCTGTATTTGCATTATCTAGATTCGACCAGGCCGCTTCCATCTCACGCTTTGGTTATATCAAATACAATTTGCGATAGAAGATTTTGTTGGATTTTCCATTTTCCTATGCATCGCGTTTTTACACTGAAAAAGGAAATAACATTTCAATGCAATCCGTTTATTGATCACCGCGGTTATAGAGACTGAGTATATTCTAGCCTAACCATACGTATAGTTACAATTACTATTTAAATTCAAAACACTGTGTCTAATCGTTTATTTTAACTAAACATACATTTCAGACAAATATTTGACCGGTATACAACAGTGGATCGAAATGGAATGAGTTTATTTCATAATAAATTCAATCATTCAAAAATGGTATACTTTCATTAAAATACTTATATTATTTAAAAAATCAATAAAAAAAGTATAGATACCTCATTTACTTTCTAATTTTGTCTTTAGCAAATAATACACGCGCACAGCAAGTCCACTACGAATCTAAGATGTAGGAACGCGCCCAAATACCTAAACAAAAACTAAAAATACATTACTTAACGTCTAAATAATAATATAGGTACTTACAAGTATTTAGGGCAGCAGTAAATTTTCCTTTTATCGCGATTCCGAATGCTATCCGAGAGTTACGTGACAAACTCCTCACTTCATTAGAATGGGGCGTGACCGGATTGATAAAAGTCCTCACTATCTTGGGGAACATTTCAATAGAATTGTGTCGGTACTAATTATACGAGTAAGCTGTAATTAAGTGTAAGCGTTATCTCTCGATACTATTTTAGGCGGTGCTTGAAGACGTGTAAAGATTACAATTCTATTCAATATAATTAAATAGGTATTATGTATATTTTGTTATTCTAACAAATATATAATAACAAAAATAATATGTACTTACTTACACTGGACACGTGTTTATATTTCCAGACACGAATTTTCATGAATATCTTGTAAGATTACTAAGTGTAATTTCCAAATAACATGAAAATATTTATTATTAAAAACTTTTAACAAAACAATATTTTAAAAACTTTTTTGTAAAACGTGTTGATATTGAAAGTTACACACGTGTTTATTTTCAAATATTAGGTACTAATAATATTTGAAAATATCACATGTCGATATTAAAAGTTTACAACTAAAACTAACAACCCTAATTAATGACTATTCTAGACTAGTATAACTTTGTACTAATGAGACATGTTCCACACTAGTATGTCTTTGCTATAATAATGAGCCTTAGGTACCTGCTACCTACTTAAACAAGATCTAATTCCTCCGAAATAGTTTCCCAATTTATACCGTCTCCAATTTATAGTAAAACCTTTGAAACTGAGAGAATGTTCGGACGGTATTCCGATATCAATGAATCTTAGCTCTGTTCTCGATCTTGAGACCAGAGGGCCGGGCCGGGTCGTGACCTGCTTGCCAGGTGCAACTAAGGACTCCTACATAACATAGACCGATAATACAAATAGGTACCACCGACTTTTATATGTAAATTTAAACACGACTTTTTTACTACCATTACTAAAAACAAAAGCAACAACTTTTTTACCTCAAACTGATGGAAAAAAAATATAGCTTAGGCTTTTTATAGTCATATACTCAAAAGTCACACTTTTGAAAGAAGATCTTACCTCCTTTCTTGTCAGATTTATTATTTCATATTATATTAATATGCGTGGCGATAATCATGAAACAAAATCGTCTCACTAGATATTTTAACAAAGAGTAATTTAATAATATATTTAGTCTAAACGTTCTTAAGCTGGCTTTTATTAGATATTATACTCAACACTCAGTTTCGCAAATTGCTAAACCAGAAACTTAGCATATCATTATTCTTTAGAAACAAGTGGGAAAATCTCATAACATTTCTTTTAATGTCGCATTACAAAGGATTCTCAAGTCAGTCAGCCCGCATAATGACTATGTAAGAAAGTTGTGAACGCTTGAATAGACAACAATGAGATTATTAGCTAATTATTCGAAGTCGTGTCGCGTCGTTTGTCGCGCATAACGCGGGTGTGTCGGCAGCCTTAGTCGGACCACCCGAACACCGCTGGTCCAAACCAACACTTATTATTTTAGTTTACGAGCAAAGAGTGCTACTGAAGTTCAGATTGCAGTATTTAAATTTATTACAACCGCAAAATTGTGACGTCTTAAAGTTAAGTGACTTTTTCGTTATAACTTAATATTTTAAATCTTACAATCCAAAATTCAAATAATAGATTAGAGATAAAACTCATCAAATTTCTGTTCACTTTTTATGGTGTTGAAAACCGCAAGAAACTTCGCTTTTGTATTTAATAAGTCTTTCGACTCCTACATATTATAATTTACAAGTTCCAAACTCAACAAAATAGACATGAAACATTAAAATTTGAAAGTCAGCATGTTGACGCAGCAAGCACCTGCTACCAACAAACAGCGATAAAATAATTGAAAATTGCTAATACGAACGTAAATAATACTGCAGGCGCCACGTCAGGACATTTTAATGTTTTATGCAGAGCGCTACTACGTGTTAACGGTTCACGATGAGCCCCCAACATAAATTTTAGGGCTTTTATCCCATTTTTGTGGCGTTTTGTTGAGCAATTTCCTCTGCGATCAACCCGTGTGTTTAATGACAACGCCGTACTCTCGAGATTGTCGTAAAATACCAATAACGTACGGCTAAAATATAAAATGGTTGTAAACTTCAAAATTAGGGAGGCTGCCAAAATGTTTTTTTATGATATTAGGTATACTTTAATATGGTATCTGAACAGAGGCTGGTACTAACATAGTTGATATAAAAAAAGGCATATATTGTATTTTACAGGTTTTTAAAAACTGTTGTACGTTAATGATGATGTCTAAGGACTCTATAGAAAATCTATATTTTACGTTCCATCCACATAGATAGATACATTATAGTGCAAGAAAAACGAAAACAAAAAATATTATTTAATCATCCCGCGAAAACGCTTTTCTGACAATATGGTGCCTAAAAAATTTAAATAGCATTTTTAAAACACATTTATTATTTTACATTAATAAATGAATATCTACCATGTATAAACGTATACCTGGTTGTAGGTACACACAAAGCGCATGACTAAAATCCATTCAATATTATTAATTCATACATCATTTTCTCAGAAGGAATGCTAAAGCCCATTATAAACATTAGATAGAATAGACCTCTTACTGACATTTACAAACACTAGTGTAAGTTTAACGACGTTGTTTCAAAGAAAATAAACGTGCCGTCATAAGTTTCAGCACGTTTATCGCCAGTGTATACACAAAGGGAACTATTCAATTTTCTAAACCTTTAAATCTACCACAAACTGTATCAAACCTTTCAATTCCTATGCACAAAGAGGGCGTAAAATTTACAACGTGTTTTGCCGAAACGATGTGTTAGTCTGTTTTTAGTGTCGATTTTACGATAAATAGCACCATTTGTTGGTACCCATTAAGCCTTGACGACGTATAGAATGGGCACTTGAGATTGTGCGACGCGTTCGGTGCGGATAAACTGCAGTTCCCGGCGATCCCAATTGTTGCAGTGATACATTTGAGGCGACAAAACAAATACTTTTAATGGGACTGCACAACGGCTACTCGAAAATAGGTACGTGTAATTAGACACATGTGAATACCGTTTCCTAAGTTATTGGCTTTGAGTATTCCTGTTTTCAATATTGTACACATTTCATGGTAGTTTCTCGTACTTGGAAATTTTAACTAACTGAAGTAAGTGAAGTTGTAATGAAGGATGTTATAAGCTAAGTTTTATTGACGTTTGAGCTTGTTTTCTTAATTGATTTTCCTACTAAAAACCTAGTGTTTTCTCAAAGCTGCTAACTGTTATTACAGAATAGCTTTTACTAAACTTAAAACTATTAAAATTCTTGAAATTTCTATGTATTATTGTGTGTAAAGGATAAACTAGCTTTGAACTATCAATATCGTGTATTTGATATATTAATTATTATGTAACTAAAAGTGTTACCTTAAAGAAAATGTTCAAAGATTTATAGAGTATAAACAGCATATTTGGCTGAGAACTAAGCAGTAAACAGGTACAGTGAACATAAAATCTACTTTCAACGCATTATTGTCTCCAAAAGTTACAGTCAAGTCCTTTAAATTAAAATAATTGCTTTGTCGGAGCGGGTTACACATTACTTTGCTTTTAAACTCGCTTGTATTTTGCTATCTCGAAAACAAACTGTTGTTGCACAAGGACACTAACTATTTATTGGATTTTTGAAGTCATTTTATTGTAGAAAAAGTATTTTATGCTTAGGTACATGTGTACTGTGTTAACCGTACCTGTGTGGTACATACATACATTGTAGGCATGTATGAATCAATGTTAAAATAATTCAATATAAATTAACCAACGATTTTTGTACCTAACATAACTAACCCTCACCGTAATTTTTCGTTAGATTAACCGTGACCTTTGGTATTTCAGTTAATACTCCCACTCAGAGAACTGTTAAGCAATTAAAAGTCAGGGAAGCTCAGTAAGTATTTGAAAGGGAAAAAATTATAACCGCAAACTTCTGACGCCTGAAGTTATATATATTGTGATCATGCAACGTGTTATGGTTGCATAACATGCCTTTATTTAGAACAAAGTAAGTAAACTTGGGTTTTAATCAAGCGTCGCTTCATAATAATTATTGCAACACTATGCAGAAATCTGTTTGTACCTATCGTGTTCTTATTGTATTTGTAAGATAACTGCACAAAAATCTACACAAAAACTAAAAACTTCTATTCATTGATTGTTAAATTTAATTATGTATAATCATATAGATATCAAACAATGTCGGGATGGTTACACCATTTATAACTTAGGAACGGGTGGACTGATTTTATGCTCATTGATTTTATGCCTTCGTTTCTACCGGAATAGTAGAGACATATTATGTATATATAAATATATTTCATCTGAACGGGGTCTACTTACGCATGTGAAACCGCGCGTACCATACACTGTAAACAACGCACTCTAAACTATCTTGCGTCTTTTAAAAATGCTATGGGAGAGCTGAAATCACACCGAAGAGTCCAAGACATTTATGTATCCAAATTCAAATTCTTTGTTGCGTTCATGTGTGTTAGGTTGTTATATAATTAAAATAAGTACAACATGAAACCCGGTAAGGGCACAGCAAAATAATACACAGTATCCAATTACAACTAGATAAGTGCCTATAGTTAAGCTAATATATATTTTAGAAAATGTTAGTATTTTAAACTGTAATCGCAATACAAGAAGTACACTGTCTAAAAACGAACCAAACTTTTTCAACAAAAATTAAACAAGAATTTGACCACCAACAAAAGCCATATATTATATACGCAAAAAAAACAATAGCTTAATAAAGCAATTTATAACAATCTTTACATTATCAAAGCAAGTTGGGTTAATATCTACTTTCATTTTAATTAGCTAGAAATTGTTATTATCTCTAAATGAGTGTTATTATTAAAAATGTAATTAACTTCCTTTGTCCTTTTGTCTCCCGTTTTTATTAAAAATGTTTAATCTTTTTAAATGATGAATATTTAATCTGATTTTTTGCTTCAAAATTACGTTTAATTTCGTCTTTTAGAGCATCTTTGCATATTTAATTTGATTAATGCTGTTTGCTAATGTTGGGCATATAGATACAATTCAATAACATATAAGATCTAGCCAAACGCCTCGTTGACACTTCGCGCGACCCAAGGGCTGGCTTTTACCTTAGACAGAGGATAAGCATTGCCATACAACGTGGCAATGGCCCCAGCCTTTTGGGAACACTCCCAGTGGACAGCGATGTGGACGAATATTTTGATGCCATATTTTAGGTTTATGTTTAATTAGATTAGTTTATTTTATTATTCCTTTTGTATGTATATATAGTTAAGTTTATTTGAAATAAAAACATCTATGCTATAGAAATTCAATAACATTCAATTTAAACTAGACAAAGAAGAATCGTAATGAAAAAGATATTAATCTTTAAATGTCTCAATAAATTTTCCTAAATTACACCTAAGGACAATCTCGATCAAATCTTTTAAACAGGACCTTAATATCGGTTCACCAATTTGGAAGTTGCGATGATACTGATAGAGACACACATTTTACACCCGTCCAATGCGTAGGGGGCAATGACAATATACACAAGATATGTCACCTTCATAGATACCGACGTTTGCTATCTGATCTCGGTGGTATATGGTGAAATGTTATCAAGTTGCACTAATGAATTGTAGGTCCAAAAGATAGGATAAGCAGGTAAGTAAAAGAGATAGCTATCATTGAAAACTTCCTAATTAGGTTGTTTTCGAGTCTTCCAAATGCGAGCGCTGATAACCTATCTGCCTCATTCTTATACGTAATATCATTGGTAGGAGTTAATAATAAAGATATTGTTATATAACGATGAAACAGGCAATAAGCCCTCTTTATTTCTTAATAATATTATAACTTCTTTAACAAAACAGAACCTTGACAGAATTTCTGGAAAAGTACGGACAAAATATCCTTTTTTTACGAGATAGATTTAGTGCTTAGCCCCTATATGTAATTACGTAGGTATTTCACAAGTTCCTTTGTTTCGGCCGTCAGTTGAAAGTGAAGGGTCTAAGCGATCGTTCAACGTTTATTTTCGTTCCGGAGTCAGCCCTTTTGCACCCTTGTCTTCCCTTGATACATTGGTGAGGGTAAATAAAATACATTCTACTTTGTTTTTTATTAAAAACTACAGCTGACGTAGTGGATGGTATATTGAGTTGGGATGTCTTAATAAAGGAAGGTGGTTTGTCTGCATACGTTGAAATATTGCCAATGCTGTGGTGAGAGGGAAGGGATACATAATAAACCAAATGGTAAGTATCTATGGCATGACTCGCTGGCATTTTACCGTGTAATACTGAAGTTAAACAGTAGTAATATATAGCGTAGGTTTACGTAGGTAAATCAATCTCATTCAGAAACCAAGGAAATTTATAACCAAAAAAGATATCCACTTGATGCCTTATTTCCTTCACCAAGACATTACAACACATAAATCTAGTAGCGACCATGAAAACGTTGAAATAAATAAAAAAAACATTAATTCATTTCTTGTTTGTGTTTACTAGAGCTACAACAACAAGCCATAATTTGGCGACTTCTACTTTCAATAAGCCCCAACACCTTTCACTTTCCACGAAAATAACTTCTTAGCAAGTAAAATTGTGTACACAAACGCTACGATGCTCTATCACGATTTTCGGCAACGAAGACTTAAATACATTTGGGTCCCTGCAACAGGATTCAATTTAAATCCTCCAAGAGATCCTATTATTACAGTGAGGTGTCGAGAGCTAAGTAACCGTGGCATCTCTCACTGTTTCGAGACAGAGCAATAAATTAAACAAATCCGATTTTCACGTGCGAAAGGAAACGAAACTCGTTTACTCAGTTTCACTGATCACACTGTTTATTTGATGACAAAAGACGGCGCAAACATAATACAGAATCGCTGAAATGGAGAAATTATGAGAAAGTATTTTGCTGAAATCATGTTTATGAATAAATTGTTTTGTAATTGTTTTTCGTTGGATATTAAAGAGTTTTTCGTGGAAATATTAAAATCTGTTTGCAAAAGTTTTTGAATTTGGAATAAATTATATTTAATTCTGAGGAACAATGGCGATTTGAGGATTGAAAAATGTATCATTTCGAGTGACGCTCAGCTTTATTTTTGGTCCATGTAGTTTCAGTATGGTTGCAAATTTGATCTTATGTCTATTTACATATAAAAGAAAACGTGTAAGCGTGTTCAATCGAAGTGTAAACAAACATCAACTTGTTTAACCATCGAAATAGCAAAGAAAACACGAAAGGGACTTAAATCGGTAAATAAAAAAACTCGTAAAATGTGTAGCGAGAAAAATGTTTATTTTAAATCACATAGCGTTCAAAGAAGCAAATGTAAGTGCAATCCATCCCGAACGATCCCACTGTATTTGAATGAATACGGTTCGCATTTCGTTTGCAAGTTTATACGAAGCGACATACAAACCCACTCCATTACTTAGAACTCGATTCTCAATCACAACAAGTTACAAGTCTGTAGGTGTGAATAAAACTTTTGAAGCAAATGCGACTAAGTAGCTACGATACTGAAGCGTTGTAGCGAATTATGTGAAACTATTTTATTTAGAGATGCTTAATGTAATGAACTTTTGTATCAATGCAATCATTTTTCTTTAACAATCAGAAACACCAATAGACCTTCAGTGGACCTCTCGGTGGTATTCGTTGGTTATCATTGTAGATACTGAATAACAGAAGTTGCAATTATGCGCATGTGTCAGGCTTGTCCCATGTAAAAAAAGACCTCTCAGTACCTAACATAATAAATGACTAGATAAAAAAAACGTAACTGGCTATGAGAGAAAGAGAGAAAGAAAATCTGTGTTCGCATCTCTCTCTCTTGCTCCTACAGTAATACTCGAAACGTAACTCTCTCCCTTTCTTTCTTATATCTTGCTCTGAACTACCGTTCGTCACGCTCGATCACACTTTGCGTAACGCTCTCGTCACTTATTCACCAGATTACTCCCCAAGTCGGGCGTGCCGTAAAGAAATTTTACTTCAAAAATAGGTTCAAATTAACAGTAAGAACACGACCAGAACTCGCCTTGGAAATTAAATGATATTAACTTTACAGAGTTCATACCTTAATGGAGAGCAAAGAAATAAAGGCAAAAAATAAAAGGGAAACCCGTAAGTAATCTATGCTGAACACGTCTATAAGAGTCGGCTGATTTCTACGTCACGTACACAGAAAGAGAACTTTTATTACTTCCGAGTGGCGTAATTGTTATGGAGAACCGGTTTCTTATATTACTCAACTTTGTCCTAAGATAGTAACGAGCATAGAAGTTACCTCACTAGTTAAATGTTGTTTCCATATGTCTTGAAAATATTGGCCAATGTTTGAACCAAACCTGGTAATATAGCCAACCATATTCGATCCCAATTCTATATTACTTAGTTACAATTTGCTGCAAAATATTGCGACTGACCTGTTGGTCCAGTGGTTAGTGAACCTGACTGCTAAACCGTAGATCATGAGTTCGATTCTCACCCAGGACAAATCTTTGTGTCATGATCATGATCATTTGTTCCGTGTCTGGTTGTAAGTTATCTATAATTTGTATGTATTTAGAAATTAATTCTTCTTTCTTTCAAATATATAAGTATGTTTATCACTACTTCAATTATTACTATATACTGTCTTTCAATTACTATTCCAACTGAACAAAGTTACAATAACATAATATATAATAAATGAAACAGTACAAGAGATCTAGATTCAATATCGATAGTTTTTAGTATTAATACAAGTTCTTATGTCCAACATTAAGAGATCCGAGAGCGGTCCTAATTATTAGAATTCTGGGACGCACGAAATGTGCGATAAAATTCGGTTCAATCAACAGTTTGTTCGGTACTTAATACAGATCGTTACAATTGTCATTCTAGCCACTGATAATATCGACTCGTTTAGTACCATTTACATTTATTTATAGTCGAGTTCATTAAAGTAACATGGCTGCTTAATATTCTGCAGTACATTTGAGGTTTTAACCAAACTAAATTACGTGATCATTAGTAACTAAAATTTTTCTGATTAGCAATAAGTACTTAATGCTTTTTTTCTATGAATATTTCTGTTAATCTAAAATCTAATTAGAGTTATAAAAACGAATAATTCTCAGACGTATAACGTAGACCAAGATATAAATAAAAACAGCTTGGATTATATCTCACCTATTATTTTAAAAAATAAATATTTTGATTATTTATTTATTTGACGACTCATTAATCTATTTCTGGTATGAGTAACAACCTGACTACATATTTAGACCAAGATCTCATGTTGTATGATGTTCCTTCATAGCATTGTTATAACCGCTGGCGTTCCCCGCGAGCGCAGAGACTAAGCAAACTTTGCTCTATTCATTACATTACATAAGAAACCAGCTGGAATAATACTCGGTCTAGCGGTTCAATAAACGGATTTGTGTGCACAAGGTTGCTGGTTCGAACCCACTACTGGGCAAATACCAATGTGTCTTTTTCAAAGTTAAATGTACTTTCTGAATTATTCTAAGATTTCGTTGACAATCGGTGAAGGAAAACATCGTGCGTTAACCTGGATTCCAAAAACTTAACTCTAAAATAGCCAACCCGCAAAGAGTGTGGTGATCAATTTTGGTTCTTTCCCTATGTGAGAAGAGGCCTGTGATTAAGTAAATAATAAAATAAAAGTGTGTGTTGTCGTCGGGCATCTGTGATATCACGCACCGTGGGCTTCACGTTTTTGTTTTTTCTAAAACCTTCCCTTTGTACATTCTTGTCGTGTGACGTTGACAAGCGTGCTTAATTCCACTCAATGTGACTCACAAATTAAGCTTAAGCATCAACGTTATAATAATTTTCTTCCTTAATTTTTTATACAACATCGTCAAACAAAAGCACCTAAAAATAACGTCAAAACAGCCTGTATAATTATAGCGAACAGTTTTTACTGTTATCAAGGCCTATAAATATTCAAGTAGTGAAAAGCTAATAGGTCAATAAGCTGTTCGTTGGTCGGTTATTACATTGTTATGAGTTAAGTCACGCTTGACCTGGCCACAGCCCTTGATTGAGCAATTTTCTTCGACAGCAAACTCACACGATACCAGTATGATTAACACGTTGCTCTACATAAAACGACGCTATTATTTGTAATTATTTTTCCTTGAATTAATCAGTAGGCGTACCTAAAGTAGAGTATTTTAGCGTTCGTTTTCTCTTAAAGTAATACAGCAATTTTGTGTTAAATATATAATCGTGTTTCTTTAAAAAATAGCTTGAAATAATGAGAGACTCACTAGTTAGTGCCTTGTTATATTTACGTGACTTAAGAAATAATGTTTCCAGTTTAATTTGACAACATCAAAACGCAAACTCGTAGTTTAAGCCATATTTTGTTCTACAAAGGTAGCTAAAAATGTTTTTAAAACCTCTCAAGTTTGTTTGTCAGATTTTCCTGTAAATACGCGATAAAGTCAGATATAAACGACCGTTCTTCTCTAAAGAGTCGCTACTAGACTAGTAAAAAGTTTACGATCATTGAGACTTGCTCAAATGGACGTTGAGAATGTTGAACCCAGAGTCAAGTGTCAAGAACCACGTGTAAAACTTCAGTATCGTAATCTTACCCATTTAGTATAAATACCTCTTACATTTAAATTATTTATAGTATTGATCTTACGTTTTTTTTTATTTCTGTAAAATAAGCATAAAATAGTAAAGTATATATTCATAAAATAATATCTAATCAGACATATAACAGAAGTTACAAACGAAATCCTGTTTTTGTGCAGTTTGTATGCTCAGACGGATGGAAACGTTAGTCACAGCACGAGTTAAAACATTAAATTTCAACAATAAAATCCAAAATTTCAACAGTGTTTGTGTTTTCAATTCAGAAAAGTTCATGCTTTTTCTGATAATTTTTAATAAAACTTTACTAGGAATATAATATAACTCGTTTTTAAAAGATTTCAATTGGTTTGTTATGTCTGAACATATATTTTTACTACACACTTCCTTACACTCAGTTTTTTTGTTCCGCTAATTTTGCCAGTATGTGATTTGTAATAATACAGTTTTTATCCAAATGACCAGCTCTAATTAATAACTAACAACGCTTGCTGACGAACGAATACTTAATACCTTTATTGCTTTTCTATAAGTTACAGTTAACGACCATTTAACGACCCTGTCGGCACAGCAATATTTAGAAGAGAGGACTCACCAAAAAAAATCAATTAAGATATTCAACTTAGGTATTATGTTTTAACAAAGAGTAATTGTAGTGTAATAAACCATAGTTCCTAGTCAAGACCTTCAGGTAAAATCACATCGTAGCATAACACTGATTCATAGCAAAAATATGCCGTCGTAAAAACAGTGGAACTCAAACTACTTATCCTAAAATTTTAAATTATTCTCGAAGAAAGGATAGTAAAATCTACACGACTCTTCAAAGACTATTTTGAAATGCAGCCTCATACCTAGGTACCTATTAAATAAGTATTATATTACAAGCAACTTAAGTATGAGAAGACGCAAATAAAAACTTATTGTAGTTAAACTGTGGAGATGGTTATCTCAAGTCGACTAATGCCGGGTTCCTATATTCAAAAAACGATTCGTTTTGCTAACGAACGGTAGAATTTTCTAAGCAAAACGAAGAAAATTCTACGGTCCGTAGAAACGAATTGTTTTTTGAATATAGGAATTGACCATAAATGGTAGATCTTCTCGAAATCGTAATAGACGAGAGTTTTACTCATCAACTAAAAACTTAAACAGCACTCTTGTACCGAAAGCATCCAAATACTTACCATTTTAATCCTGAGCATAAACTTGGAAAGACATTTAGATTTCAGAAGTTTGTAACACGACCTGCGTTCCTCTTGGCGCACCCACCTCGTGCATGTAAACTATGCTCTTTAAACGTAAACTTTTATACGCTTGAAATCCAATCACATGCAGTTCGGCTGCGGCGTTTCGTATAGCAAACTCTTCGAGTTGAAACCGACCGAATGCACTAGCACTAGCCCATTCCCTCTGCGGATAACGGAATTTCCGATCAGACAGGACGCTTCTTCCGACGCTTCGTCACTGTTTGTTTATTTTGTTTTATGTATTCCACAAGGCACGAATTTATTTTCAACAAGTCGTAGATCGAAAAGTATGTGTGTGTTCTCTACGTGGTTTTATTAAACAACTTTGTCGAAAGAGCTGGCTGAATAGAAATAACATCGTGAGCACTATTTTTTTTCTAAGTAACATTCTTTATTCATGAATGAAGTTAGAATGATCTAATGCATGCTTGATGTTAGCTATTTTAAAGTTATTCGATTTTTAATTTCAATTTAATGATTTGTTTTTATGAATAAGATTATTTTTTCGGAAAATCAGTTGCTGAAAATAGGTTGCCTGATAAATGTGATTATTATGATAATATTTTTATTTAAAAAAAAAAAATAGAAAAATACTGGACATTTTTATTATTTAACAATATTTTTATAGTAGTTCTGTAGTCTTTATAGATTGAAAAACAAGTTTTGAGGCAGGCTAAAATAATTAATTTAAAGACTTACACGGCATAGAATAGACTCGTGCAATTATCGTCATTACTTTACCTACCAGTAATTAAAAGTATGAGTAATTCTCAGCGAAAGTTTTATTTTTCGCGCCTCAAAGTGTTGGTGTCAAAGCATCGTTATTCGTTATGCATTTTTTTCGGCGCGCCTCAAAACAGCGCTCTTCAGACATCTTTCGGAGTTTTCTTTTTTTTTTCGAAAAAAAGTAAAGTTGTCATATCCTGCTTGCTCTGGCTTCAGATAAGATCTGACGTCGTCTCAAGTGGCCAGTGACCTGTCGCCTGTACACATATCAGTTATCATGTAAAAAGTAATTAACATTGATCGATAAGTCGATTTGCGATACGTTAAAAAATATCGATACACTGGTAATTAAGTTCATTTTAAATGTATACGATCACTTAAAATTTTATCTTAATAAGTAGCAGGAGTTAAATATCGACAGGATATGAATTTTTATACACGCATACCTTTATCATGTGGGACTTTTTTTGGGTTTAAAGCTTTCGGCGTAAATAAATAAATATTTTTATTTCATAACATTTATATTTTTATTTAACTAGACTTTTTTACATAAGTCACTGGCAAACAAAAAATGTGTTTTAAAATCGAATGAACTATAGTTAATTTAGTCTTTTACTGTTCTGATATTAAACCAAGCCAAAAACCTAATCTTTTGCAGCGTTATCTGCAGACAATTATAACCAACTAAAGATGTTTGAACATATACTTTTTCAATTTGTTAAAGGAAATTAAACGCCTGTTTGTTTCCTAAGGCGGCACTTAATGTATTTATTCTAAGATTGAGCTGACTTTTTCTTATCTAACGGTGCTTATGATGAACTCTTTGACTAATGCTATTAAAATAAAACCAAAACTTTTTTGTTCATGAATTTTAATACGAAAATCTTCTTTTATTTTGTCGAAACTCACTTTCAAATAATTTTACAAATATAAAAAACCATTTAATCATGAAATATATTAATGATAAATGTAAACAACATCACATTCATTGCTCTGAACCCAAATTAAGTAGCTGAAGCACTTGTGTTACGGAATCAGAGACAACAAAGGTACCACAAACATCCAGACCCGAGGAAATGTAGAAAAGTAGTTTTCAGATTATTTATTTTAATGTTGATTGTAATATTTACCTATAGTCGATTTAAATTCTGGTTCCAATTAATTGTTTATCCACATAAAGAAACATCAACTTGATGCTATTTTGAAAAAAGAACATTTTAGACTGACAAGAACTGTTGAAAAAAACATTAAAACATATGAAGTTGTAGCGCAAACTGAACCTTACATGTGTAAGCATTACAGTTGTATTTTCTACAAAAACTCGTTTTTGTTTACAGGTTTGTCGTTATTTAAACTATCAGTAACATAATTTTCAATATGTTTTCCAAAGCAGGAAAATGACGCCTAGTAGTCTACAAACTAAATGGGTATATGATTGCGCGACATAAAAATATCAACAAAATTGTTCACAAGTCCGAAGTCAGCAACTTAACTAACCAACACTAGAGTCTTTATTACTTCAATTATAAAACTTTATTTATTCCCAAACAAAACCCAATATTAAAACTCCACTAGAAAGTTATTTAAGACGTTGAAAATAGGACTCATTTTAAAGGTTAAAGAGAGATTCATAAATTTCTAAACTTCTCGAGTTCCGTATTAAATTTAAGTTCAGAAAATCCTCTCGTTTGATTATAATTATAATCGTATACTCGTATATTGTGTTCTTACTAATTAAGGAACGGTAATTAACAGGATATTATTCTCTGTAATCAACAACGCTGATGTAGTCGGATTTCTTCCTTCTTTCATTAATATGTAATCGTGTCCTATCGTGGCTTAAGATAATGTAACAAGCTACAACATTTTACTTCATAAGTATATTATAAGGTAAGGATAATATAATCCTTGTAGTGAAACTCACGATATTACAACTTACTAATAGATAAATATAATGAAATTGGTCTCAAAACCAGTTGTTTTTATCTAAAGTTACCTTCTAAGTTAAGCTTAACTTCAATAAAATAATTTATTTCAATAAAATCTTGGTTATAGAATAACGTTAAGCCCTATTTTGATAGAAACCAAATTCAGATTATTGAAAGTAATCAATTCCAAAAATATATTTTGACAACCAAATAATGTAATTTCAATACACGACAGCTCCTTCAGGCAAGTCATTCTCCTGGATTGGATTCTGAAATTTCAGACGAGTATTAAAAGTAATTTTCCGAAAACAAATTCCTTGTTCTACTTAGACCAGTCGACCTTTCATGTCATAAAGGAATCCTCTTAAGAATCTCACAGTGGATAAGGGACTCTGATCTCGATTTCTACCTATTTAATAATCGATTATTGCCCCAGGGTAAGGACGGATTACCATATCAAAAGAATGCATGATCTCATGTCGAACGTCAATTTGGTAAAACATTTGGCTCAAAGGCGTGAGGCGAGCAGTTTTATTGCGTTCAGAAAATTCTGAGGAATATTACGGTTTCCCATGTAATTTTGTTACGCACATTTTCTTGGCCTTTTACTTACGTGACACGTACCAAAGTTTCCTTCCGAAAAGTTTAGCGCAGTTTGATGTCATCGTTAAACTTAGGCAATGTGTCGCAAGATTCTTTTTATGTGAATGACAATATCGTTTGTTTAGTGCGCTCATATACTGCCACTCACGCATTGCTTGTTGACCTATTATTATTTATACAGAGAAGGTTCATATTCCTAGACTGACTGATAGTAAGTTAGCTCACATAAAAAATCCTTCAGTTAAATTATTAAATAAAATCCTTCAGTTAAATTATTAAATATACCGACCTATAAATGTTCTATGCACTGCTGGGCACAGGCTTTTTCTCTGGTAGAGGAATGATCGATTTCACATTTCAATTTTGAATCCAAATTTCTTTTAAAAAAATAATTAAAAAACTACATACTACTTTGAAAAAGTCACATTGGTTCTTGCCCTAGTGGGTTTGAAGCTGCAACCTTGTGCATACAAATCCGTTCGATGAACCGCTTGGTCACCACGATATTAAAGTAGTTATTTAATTAAATTATTATTTAATAAACAAAATTATCTACATGCGCATAGAGCAATATAAATGTAGACAGATACGTCTACTTAACGAATTCTGAAAAATAAATAATATTTCCATTCATGTACTGCCAATAATTAGACCATGACTCAAAAAGGTTTCAGAGAAAAACGAAAAACGATAGACTGGAAATGATTTAATGAGCTATAAGAAAAAAGTCAAACGGATATCTAAACACGCAGAAACGAATTATTTATTTATAAGTCAGAATTAGCTTAACGCTACTCATTCTGACTCAACTCAATATGACCCTAAATAATTGAGTTAGGGGATTTATTCGATATTTTTACAACTACATCATTAATAATAGTATCAAATGTAGGTTAAAGTTATCTATACTTAATATTATAAAGCTGAAGAGTTTGTTTGTTTGTTTGTTTGTTTATTTGTTTGTTTGAACGCGCTAATCTCAGGAACTACTGGTTCGATTTAAAAAAATCTTTTTGTATTGGATAGTCCGTTTATTGAGGAAGGCTATATAACATCACGCTACGACCAATAGGAGCGGAGCATAAATGAAAAATGTTGCAAAAATGGAAAACCCTTGAAACTAAAACACGCGAACAAAGTCGCGGGGGACAACTAGTTCTATATACGTCATAAGTTGTTTCTTTTCACTAGTATTTAGTTCAGTAACAAATACTAAAAACATAAATAAATCATTTGTTTTTAACAAATAATAAATGTATCTGGCAAATTTTTGTGTGACATCACACATATTTAAAAAAAAAACCAGCATAAAATGATGAACTTATAATATACCTATTTGTTTTAGAGACATAGTTACAAATATGGATCCCATTCATTACAAAATAATGTCTATTAATTTTCATGATTACCACCCGACTTTTTATTTGGAAATAATTTATTGCTTCACGATATTTTAGTGTTATATTAAACTTGTTTTTTACTTCAAAGAAGCTGTATATCATCACAAATTACTCATTAGTGTCAACTTATAATTTGTCGTTGATTTCTTTATATATCGCATCTGAAGTAGTATAACTCAATTTGTATGACAATTTAAAAATAATTCTGTTTCGTTTAGTTTGAAATGATGATGACCGTTGTGTTGCGTGTCGTGTGCTGAAATATGAATGGGTTGATGTCCAGGGCTGTTAAGATTCCGTATAAGTCACCCAGAGCAACATTGTAAGCAATTTCAGAGGCCAGGGGCTTTGAGCCGCTAAACGTAATGTGAATTCACCTCAAAGAAAAAGTGTAGTGCATAAACCACTACGCCTTTCCTAAATTTTTGCACTATCCTCGGTGGTTAGCAATCAGTTTCAACGCTTCTTATGATTATTTTTAAAGTATTTTAATTCCCACTTGAAACCATTTATAAACTCATGCAAGCACAAGTAGGAGCAATATTATGCACTAATATTGGAAGATTAGCAATGTGGTCAACTCTTACTTTTTCTGTTGGCATTTCCACTTACATGCCTTCAATAAATCCTTTTTGTAAGCACACGATAAATCCTGCCATCTTTTGTGCCTTTTTTACCAAAATACGGATCTCGGTACCGATCCTGTTCAGATATATTTGCTTTATTTACAATAGAAAAAAAATATGAAGGAAAGTATCCTGCTTGTATATTATTTTTGAATAAATCTATCTTTAACAAAATCTAAATATAAAAATACATGATATGTTCGAATTACAATAAAGAATCTTGGAACAAAATTTTGTGGTAAATGTTATTGATAGGACTCTGCGCCCGACACTCGCCGTGAACGGACGTGCCGCTCTGCGACTCGCCCGCTGACGTCATCCGTCTCGCTACCTGTTACGCTCGCGTAACACTCTGCGTAGCCCCGCCTACGCTAACCGATCGATCTAAAGCTGCCTTTTTCAAGGCGGCGGCAGATCAACCTCTGTTTCTTTTGCTCGCGAATTAAATTCACTTGGTCCCTTCAGGATAAAACCGCAGTTTCGCGGTCCTCGGTGGAAACCATTCGGTGCCAACGAAACCGAGGGGGTGTTGACCCAATCACACCCGCTGAGCCCCTTTAGGGTAAAGCAGTCAATTGGACGGGAACTAGATTACCGGCCTTGGGGGGTCTCCTAGTCGGCTCTAGTCTCTGGCTTCCCTTTCAGCTACACACCTAGTGTCGGTCGGGTGTGTCTACACCCTTCGCACTAGACTGGTCAGGGCCCCGCTCGCACAATAAGACTGGCGACGGGTACACCACAGCTTAAGGCACACCTTAGGTACTCACCTCCCTGCTTACACCCAGCAGGGAGGGTCACACATCCCCGGGCGTACCCACCCGGGGAGTTAGTTATTAGTTAGGGTATTTGTTGTAGGCGCGCCCTCCCTCTACCCATGTTAGGCTTTTAGCTTCTCTTTTTTAATTAAAAAGTGTCTCTCGTCTTCTCGAGAAGAATGGACGCCCTCTGGCCCCGCTTTATCGAGGAGATGAAGGACTCTCGGGTCTTCCAAGACCTCTTCAAGGCTTGGGCCCGCAAATTAGACCCTTCCGACTTAGCGGAATTCGATAGCTCGCTATCGCCGATCGGCGCCGACAGAGGCGTTATCTCGCGCCCGCGCCCCATTGTTTCGACGGCTTCGTCGAAAGTCATTGTTTCCCCGGCTATTGTTCCGGCCTCTAAGACGAATTCCAACGCCAAATCCGCTTCGCCGAGCCTCACACCTGCGCGTGACGCATCTCCGGCCCCTTCCCCCCGCCCTCGCTCTGTCTCACCGTCCCCGGTAGACATCGAAATGGAAATTGTTTCTAACGATTCCGGTGATGCTTTAACAGCATCGGACTCGTCTTGCTCCACCGACGGCTTTACTGAAGTTGTTGGCAAGGGCAAGAAGCGCACCCGTAGGACCAAATCCCAACAGGTGCCTTCTAAAGCCGCCAAGACTGGCGCTTCGCCTCCTTCCGTCGACGCTTCGGCGTCCCAGCCCGCTGCTGAGCCCGCGGCCTCGCCCGCGCCCACTACCACCCCACAGGTGTCCAACACCATGCCCCAAGTTCCGTCAGCCCCTAAGAAGGGCGGCTCGGTCCCTCCTCCAATCTTCCTTCAGGAGAAAGGAAAGTGGACTGAGGTCTCCAAGTGGTGCACGCAGCACCAAGTTAATTACACCCAAGCCCGCTCTGTCAAGGACGGCATTAAAATAGCTGTACCCACAGTGGCCGACTTTCGGTCGCTCACCCGTATGCTGCAGGAGAGAGCCCTGCCTTATCATACGTTTACCCTCCCGGAGGAGCGGGTCCTCCGGGTCGTCATCAAGTCTGTCCCTGCGGACATAGGCTCTAGGGAGATCCTAGACGACCTAAAAGCGCAGGGTATCCCTGCTCTAGAGGTACACCGTATGTACCGCGGGCGGGGTAAGTCACCCTACGAAATGGTACTCGTCGTTGCTGAGAGATCAGCGGACGGCAAGTCCATATTTAATATTAAAACTGTTTGCCAACTCTCTGGCATAAAAGTCGAGGCGCCGTACAAGCGCGCCAACGTTGGCCAATGCCACCGGTGTCAATTGTACGGCCACTCGCAACGTAATTGTTTCGCGCGCCCTCGCTGCGTGAAGTGCCTCGGCGAGCACGGAACGCCCGATTGCCCACGGCCCAAGGACCGCACCCAGTGCGCTGAGCCCCCTAGCTGCGTTCTCTGCGGCGAACAGGGTCACCCAGCCAACTACCGCGGCTGTCCGAAGGCACCCAAAACGAGAACCGTCGCGAAACGGCCCGTCGCCCGTGCGCCGGCCCCCGTGCAAAACCCCGCGTCCGCTCCGCCGCGTCTCAGCCCGCAACGCCCAACCGGGGCCTGCTGGAACATGGAAACGCACGCGCGTGCGTTCCCTACTCTCGCTTCTCCTCCTAAAGGGGTCGCGTCTCTCCCCGCTTTACAGGGACCCGCCGTCCCTCGCATCCCACTTACCGCTTTTAAACCCGCGCTTCTACCAAGACCCGCGCTCGCGTCACCGTCGGCCGCGGCCTCTCTGGCCCCGACGCTTCCGGCCGACATCACAGCGTCGGTCAAGAATTACATAGAGGTGTATGAGTCGTTTGACTTTAATCGCATCCGTCTTATGGCGGAGGCGATTAGAGCCAACCCCAACCCTCTGCACGCCCCTTTCATTAGGGAGCAGTTCAGCGATGTGTTCGCCGCATACAAAGCCGCCGCGTTCTAATGGCTACTAACACCGGTAAACTCAAACCCCGATCCCTTAAATTAGGATACTTTAACGCGCATAGCATTAATAAAAAACGCGACGAAATTGCTACTTTTCTCCGTGATCATCAACTCGACGTTTTTCTTGTACAGGAGACCTTTCTTAAACCGTCTCATAAAAACCCGCGAATCGCGAATTACAACTTAATCCGTAACGATCGTACCAGAGCCGTAGGCGGCGGCACGCTCATTTACTTTAAAAGGTCACTGTACTGCGTTCCGATGGATCCACCCTCGCTGTCGCACATCGAAGCCTCCATCTGTCGTCTTGGCATGACCGGGCATCGACCTTTGTATTTAGTTTCAATATATATTCCTCCGTCAACAGAGAGGGTCGACTTACGACATGACCTGCGAGCTCTTCTAGCTCTAGGCGACTCCGTCCTTATGGCAGGCGACCTAAACGCGAAACACGAGGCGTGGAATTGCCACACTCGTAACAACCGAGGTAGACATCTTGATCTTCTTAGCTCCGAATTAAACTTCGATATCATCGCTCCGATGAATCCCACTCACTTTCCCGCGAACGTCAACCACCGCCCCGACATACTAGATATAGCTTTACTCAAAAACGTCAACCTAGCGCTTCGGTCCATTGAAGTTATTCATGAATTAGATTCTGACCACCGACCAGTGATCATGTCCTTTAGTCCGCGAGTAGGTCCTCCAGACGCTGGTCAACCCATCCCCACTAAGATAGTTACGAACTGGACGAAGCTTGGGACTCGCCTTAAGTCAGTCCAATCCGCGCACCTAGACTCGATACCGGACAATGTAGAATCCGCGACAGACGCTATAGGCGCGATCGACTCCCTCACTGAGCACGTGCAGTCCCTGGTGAACGAGTGTTCGCGGTCGGTACCGGTGACAGAAGACTCTCGCTGGCTCCTACCGGACGACGCCCGTGCCCTATTGACGGAGAAGAACGCGGCTATACGCGCCTACGACACCTATCCCAACGACTCTAATCGCGCCCGTATGCGTTCTCTACAGCGCGCTGTTAAGAAACGCATAAGGGCTCTGCGTGAGGATCGGTGGGATAGGTTTCTCGACCAATTAGAACCTAACCATCACGCGTTTTGGAACCTTCAACGTAGATTACGTAGTTGCGACGAAGCGGTCATGCCCCCGTTGAATCGTCCGAATCAGAGCCTCGCCTTTGAAGACGACGAGAAAGCGGAATGCCTGGCCGACAGCCTGGAGGCTCAATGTACGCCCAGTAACCTTCCGGTCGACCCGGCCCACCTCGCCAGAGTTGACGCCGAAGTCGAACGTAAGGCCACGATTCCTCCTTCAGAGGACCCGGAACACCCTCTCGCGCCGGTAACAGTAGACGAAGTACGTTCTCTTATCAAGGACCTACACCCTCGTAAAGCGCCCGGTTCAGACGGAGTCACCAATAAGGTGATTAAACTCTTCCCTCCAGCATTAGTTATCCTCTTGACAGGCATCTTCAATGCAGCATTAGGCAACAATCTCTTTCCACAGCAGTGGAAAGAGGCGATAGTCATCGGCATCCACAAACCCGGTAAACCGAAGTCTGAGCCAACTAGTTATCGCCCTATCAGCTTACTCAAAGTCCTTGGGAAGCTATACGAGCGAATCATCTACTCCCGTTTAATGGATTATGCCGAGTCCAGGAGTCTCATACCCGACGAGCAGTTTGGTTTTAGAACCGAACACTCGTGCGTCCAACAAGTCCACCGTATAGTCGAGCATATAAGCGCTGGTTTTCAGCGTGGACGGCTCACCGGTGTGCTCTTCTTCGATATAGCGAAGGCCTTCGACAAGGTCTGGCACAACGGCTTGATCTACAAGCTGTACCAACTCGAAGTGCCAGATCGTCTCGTGCACATCATCCGTGACTTCTTGTCGAATCGCTCCTTTCGCTATCGCGTTGAAGGCACACTCTCTTCCCCTCACCCGATCCTCGCCGGAGTCCCGCAAGGCTCCGTCCTCTCTCCACTCCTCTTCTCGCTGTATTCCAGCGACATTCCACGCGGTGGCAAGCCCCAAGTAGCTCTGTACGCCGACGACACGGCCATTTATTATTCAGGTACCAGCCCCTTAGCGATAGGTCGAACTCTCCAGACCGCGGTCACGGCCCTCGGGAAGTGGTTCACGAAATGGAGAATCGAAGTCAACCCTACCAAAAGCGCAGCCGTACTATTTAGTAGAAAACGGCGGCTTCCCGTTCCCGCTCCACCCATAAGCCTCTTCGGCAAGCCTATCCCTTGGGAGCAGCAAGCCAAATACCTGGGTGTGATCCTTGATCAGAAGCTTAGCTTCGTACCTCATATCAAAGCGGCACGCGCGCGAGCCGCCTTCGCCCTCGGCCGACTTCATTGTATGTTGAACAAGCGCAGTAAACTCTCTCTTGCTTGCAAGAAGAGAATTTACACTGCGTGCGTCAGACCTATCATGACTTACGGCAGCGTCGTATTCTCTCACGTACCCGATTATCGACTCAAACGAATGCAAACTCTCCAAAACCTTTTCATGCGTAGAGCCACGGGCGCTCCAGGTTACGTTCGTAACTTGCAGCTGCACTGTGACTTAAAGCTGCCCACAATCAAGCAGTTCATGAAACGCGCCGCGACCCGTTTCTTCGACACCGCCGAAACCCACCGTAACCCGCTTATCGTAGCGGCCGCGCGATACCGACCTTCAGTCATCTCCAAGATAAAACGTCCTAGACACACTCTCTCCTATCCCGACGATAAGACAACGCTTCTACAAGAAGCATTCGACTTAGCTAGCAGTAGCAATACAAAACACAACCGCCGTATACTACGTCCTCGCCGGCGAGGCCCGTCGCGTATTATAAATAATAGTAACGTAAATGTTACCCCCCCGTCCCTAGATCAAGCTGGCCCGAGCCGGCCAAACTAGCAATAAAAATATGTCCCTAAATAATAATAACTCAGATCCAGCCATCCCTTGCTGTTTTTGCCTTATTAAGATAGTCAGCAACGCACTAAGTCGAGGTCCGAACCCCGCAGGGGGTGCCCTTAGTGAACGTTGCTGACGTAGTTAGTTTATTTTACTTGCTCTGGCTGGAGGCCTTACGGTTCTCGCCAAAAGTCCGGTGAAGCAGTCAAAGCCTGCGCTCAGGCTAACTGCAGTAGACCTCATCCAAAAAAAAAAAAAAAAAAAATGTTATTGATAATTATACCTAACCTAATATATACCTACCAAACCAAATATCATCAATTGATTTTGGCCATCAACATTTAAAATCCAATCAGTTTGATAATTCACAAATCAGGCGGTAAAGAGGCAGATAGTTTTGTACATATACCTAATAATGTAACCTACATACACGTATTAATAATTCAACAATATTTTACAAACTACACCACTTACATATTTATGAAAATTTTAGTTTCGTGCAGTTTCTGATCTCAACGGCTGTCTTCCGTTGGCTACCCACATCCTTTGTGAGTTGGAAATTTTGGCTGTTCGCGTTCAAAGTGGTGTCGTCGGCCGGATGCTGTAGCCAACTATAGCGTAGTGTTAATCCATAGAGATTGTACTAATAGGTATTTTGTGGGCAGCTCGGTCACTGACTTTCGGTATTACGAGGTCATGAACTTTTACATGGTTAACCATGCAAAAGTTCACGACCTCGTAAATCAATAATTATAGAAAACAAAAAAGTATTGTAAGAATATTGATTGTGAAGTAAATGAAGATTATGATCTTTTTATTTACTCTTAATTTTGATAAAATAATACGTTGTCGATAAAGAATTCCCTTCGACCTTCATTTAGATACAACACGGTCTGTTTTAATACTGCATAAAGGTGTATATAATTTAGACCACAATATTGTTACACTGCTGGGCAAAAGGTCCCTTATTTAAAATTTTATAACAATGGTTATTTATTGAGACGTTTATCAAAACACTGTATTTTTCATAACTTGATTCACAGTTTAACAAACTTACTACTTAATTCTAATTATTATTATAATAGAATGTGAAATTATGTTTAAAAATCAATTTCATAACTACACAGACGTTACGTTAAACAAACATTGAACAGATCCTTTTGAATTTAAAACATTGAATTTTTACAAGAAACTCCGTTCAGGTGCAGTGGGGTTCTAAAGAAAATATCAGCGTTATTTAAATAGCAAAGGGAACCACTCGAACATGAAATCCCCGGCGTATTCGATAGGAGAACTTAAAGACAAGCTTACACTATAACGAGTATTGTTAGCGTACCTCGTCTGGAACGCTTTGACCCACCACCGGCCTCTTAACAATTCCTTTCCTATTAAAATTCTTTCCCCCAACTCGGGAAAACTTTATCTCGAAATATAGCGGGCCCATCTAAATACGAAAATAACGGGAAAATACTCCGCTACTTAAAATTAAACGAATTCTGAACATTTTCGGTGTGTGAACTTAATTTTTATGAAAGGAAAATGTTGTTTGGGGTTGCTTTTGGTAGGTACAAAGTGAACGTCTGAAATTTAGAAGCTCATGTGAAAGTTATTTGAAACTAGCGACTCGCCCTGGCTTCGCGCGGGTACCACAGCAATATAACCTATGTTACTTAGGGATAACGCAGCATTCTAAATGTGAAGAATGTTTTAAATCGGTTCAGTAGTTTTTGAGTTTATTCGTTACAATCATCAAAAATACTTATATTTACATTTTTTAATTGTATTACTATAGAAGTATTAAATATATATTTAGAAAACTAGCCGACTGCGATATAGTTTGGGAAAAGTCTAGGTAGAAGAAGAAGAAGAACATTTTATAAAAGTAATGTAGGTATCTGAAATATTGACTGGTAACTAAAATTGGCGTTTGGCATATATTTCAAACGTAAGCCAACAAGTCAAGTCTACTGAATACTTCCCGAAAATCGTGTTTATTTCTGAAAACAATACATCATTTTACAAATTGATCCACCCACATTTACGGGATATCTCTTTTCTTGCGAAAGTAAATAAATGTGCAAGAAAAGGTAAGTAAATTTATATTCATAAGCATAGTAAGATGTTTCGGGGGTCGGAAATTCGGAATATTATCGGGGAGCCACCCTCAGGTAATCGACTGACAAATGTCTTAGATATTTTACCAACTTCATTTCGTGGATGCTTGAAATTGTGATGGGTGAACGGCATACAGGGAACCATCCTCCACATTTCCCTTAAATTGAAATTGAAAAAGCACTCCATTTTTTTCCAAAATGGTTATTGCTTCGGATAAGCTTTGAAAATGGTGCTTAACTTTAACTTAACGTTACAGAATAAGAGTCAAAATATTTTTATATGATTTCAGTACGTAGGTACCACGAGATCAAACTACTCTTTTAAACGTCGTTATTAATCCATATTTATTGCAGATATTATCAAGCTAGTTATATCCTATTAAAACGTAATATTATTACCGATCTAAAGGAACAAAATAAAGAGATAATAAAAGTTCATAGACGTGTACCCGCGATTTTGAATTTATATGAAAAAATACCCATTTTCGCCCACCCGCCAACAATAAGGTGTGAAATTAGGAGAAGAATTAGGCTCCCCCGACGTGAAGCGTGCCTCGAATCGTGATGCATCGGGGCGCAGAACAAGAGGATAAAATGTGCCACCCCTTCCACGATTACAATATATCACACGTCTATTGATTTATGCGGCGAAAGGTATTTCTTAATTTAGTCTCTGTAGATAAACGCTGTAGGCACCATTAATAAAGGTGACAGAGGTGCTATTATGAAACTTTATAGAGTTTTGCGGGTACGTAAAAGGAATAACAATGTATTGAATTACTTTTGTACGCACAATGGACTATTCGAGGGAGGCGGGTTTCTATATTGGATGGTATTTATGGCCTCTTTTCTATGTTATCGAAGGCTTCCGAAAACCCAAAGGAAGGAGAAATTACGTTTAACTGACGTAGTTACTGTGAAGAAATATACCCACGCGTTCAATGTGCGGTCTAACATATATTTAAGTTAAATGAAAATACAACACTAAAAATTCAAGCTTACTTAATATTTATTTTACGTCTTGCGTGCATGAAAAACACAATGCAGTGATTGTAAAGAAAGGAAATATGAGGTTGCCGCACTGTACTCGTACGTCGCCTACTGTGATTAAACGTAGTCGGCTCTATGCGGATAAAACGCGGTGAAGCATTCAGTACATATTACAATGCCTACTAAAATACTTGTTCTTGGGAACTTAGAATTACGCAGCACTATTTTAGCTAAGATTTAAATTAAGCCTAACACATAAGTCCGAGACTTTACAACTGCGTAACTTCTAACAAGGAATGCTGGTAACCAAAGATCTCCGGGGACCGCGAGTAATTTTATTTTACGAATGCTTATCTTACAAGCTTTTGAGTCACTCTGAATATCGTCACGCTGCCAAGAAAATTCAAGTTAGATAAGCCTACATAAAACCAAAAGTTTGCTAGCTTACATAACTGTAGTGAGCAAAAATCCGAGAGGCATATTTTTCTTACATTATGCGCAAAAAATTTAAAGCTCTCTTTGACAAAGCGAGTTTCGAGATAGCGGTCGCGGGAGAACAACTTCATTCAGTATGGAACAATAAAAAATAGTGCTTCGTTACAAAACAATGTTGTCTTTGTATGAGTTATATCAATAGATGAGGAAGGCCTTGGAAAACAAAAACATTTTTCTTACTGTAACCTCGTGTTTACTGCCAAGTGTTTGCCGTCCTCGGAGCCCAGATGTTATTCGCCATAAGCCTCCCTTATTAGGGATTCCGTATGTTCAGCTGTAGGAACAAGCTGAACTATGTATTTTTATTTTAGTGACATTATTAATATTTTCCTCGAACAAAAATGCGGAGGAACCAAAAGAAAGGTCTCATGTTTGTGTAACGCAAAGGAAATTATGTAAACAGAAGTTTAATCTTGGGTGCGGGGACTAGAGTGTGTTAGCTCTATGTCATCGGTTACAAAAAACAAATTGAGTATCAATTACCTAACAACAAAAACAAAATTTGGCTGGCATACTAGTTTATTTAATTAAATATACCAATTTAATATTTTGATAATTCTTGCCTACAAATTTTATGTTCTTTTTATAGGTTTATTTTTAAGTTGAAACAAATTTCTACTTCAGAAAAGTTAGCTACAAGAAACATTACATTTCTTAAGAAATGGGTTCTTATGGAATTTTCCCTCATCAGGCCGAGGTTGAATAAAGATTCTAGCTTAAAGGCAGTAAACTTTAACTTAGGGTATAAAAATACCGTTGGAAGAGGTTTGTTCTTGTTATAATATTTGTTTTATATAAGAATTAAGTTTTCCAGCATAATATTTATTCAGTATTTTTTTAAGTAAACCTGTTTTTCCTAACCTCTAGATAGATCGAGTTTCTGTGTAGCACAGCTTTACAGCAACGAATCGAATCAATGGAAAGTAGTGTTTTTTTTTTTAGTTATTCATATTAATATTATAAATGCGAAAATATATCTGTCTGTCTTTCTTTCTGTCTGTTACGCTTTCACGCCTAAATCACTTTACCGATTTGTACAAAACTAAGTATGGAGTAAGCTTGGATCTAAACAAAGGGCATAGTGTACTTTTAGACGCGATAACCGACATCCGCCGAAGAACCGCGGGTAACAGCTGCTACTATAATATAACAAGCTGAGCCCCGCGGTTTCACCTGCGTAAGTAGTTCCCGTTTCCGTGGGAATTTTGTTAGTTATTCTGTTATTTAAGACAGAGATAAATTCAACTAATCAATGATCATGAAAATCGGTCCACCCATTCTTGAGTAATATCCTACATAATAATAATAATTATGTCATTAATTATTATTAATGACATAATTATGATAAAAAAAATCAGTGTTGTAATGATCTCGGTAAAAGATAAATACTTTTCTTTATTAGATAAGATTCTTTGCGATCTTTGCAAAAAGCGACGGTTTAGTATTGAATGGACCTTTTGCAAATCCTGCTATGGTTTATATGAAATAAAAATATATTAAACTTGATCCCGACTGGAGCGCTGTATTGTTTTCCTTATACGGTTGAATATTAGAAACTAGAATAGAGCTTATTGAGCTTGTACCTTCATTTAACTTTGAAAACTCAGGACATAGACCAATTATATAAATAATTTTCATGTCTATCACTAAATTTAGGTTAAATTTTAGCAAATTTTGTGGTTCAAAGGCATTTTTAACGGGAAAAAAATCTCATAACGTGTCTCCTTTTAATTAATAGAACTTTTTTTTTTATATTTTCGATAGGTATTAAACACATTTAACTTGACTATTTAAACTGATGTCTAGTTACTACCTAATTACCTTAAATATAAATAAAGGTAAAAATGATTTATTATATATGAAAATTATTTAATTTATTAAAAATAATTAATCTAATTAAGTATGTGTTCTATACAGTTAAATAGCGAAGCGCTTACAACACAACTGAACAATTATGTCGTACATTACATTGCTTTTAGTGTATGACGTCACAATTTAACAAAAAAAAAATGTAAAAGAACTTTACATACTCAAGTACATAACGGTCGTTTACTCGACTATATCGTAAATATATCGACATTAACCTGTCATTGCAATACCTCGTATATGTTATCGTAATCGATCATATCGGGAGCCGAAAAAAATCGAGAATATATGTATATTACTTTCGGTCAGGTGTCGTGATAGTCCTCGGGGAAATCTAACTTTCCCGGAGGCGCAGACACCAATCGATTCTATTCAAATTTATGACAGAGAGAAACGGTTTGTATTATATCGATATAGAGTTGATAAACCGAGGGTGAAGGTTTTATGACTTTTTTGTAGAGTAACCGTGGAGAATTTTACCCGTTCTTTGCTATAAGAATGTATTTTCAGATTGATGCTAGATACTAGGTTCATAAATAAAATTGATTATAACTATGACCTTTACAAATCATAATTTTTATATAAGGTCAGGCCGCAGCCAATTAAACCCAAGACTCGTACAAGTCCCCACACAGTTAGTAATCTTCATATACCATCAATTGATCCGATGACTCCTCGAATTAATGATTCTAAATCTTTTTTTTTTTTTCTAAATATAAGTCTACTGTAGTAAATAAATATGTTGTTTAAACTTGTTTCGGGTGGGTTTTGCAGGTGTAATGTGTGCTACCAGCTCTATACAGGTGCCTTACATTCGGAACCCTATCGATAGCTGTCTGCAACTGGCAGGCTTGGCGCCAACTTCTCACAAAATTCCCACCCTTATTTTATTGCCTTCTGTCCAAGATTAAACTTTCCTTCACCGTTTTTTAACAATCCATTCACTCAAATACACTCTGTAATAAAACTTTGTAGGGATGAGAATGAAATGTGAAAATACAGTATGTATTACTCGCAGACTGATGCACATGGGAATTGTATTTGCGTATTCAAGTAGATAGGTTCTTTACAGGCGAACATACAAGTTGATTTGTTACACGAAAGCATGCATTCAGCTCTTGAATAGATGCAATCTGTATACAATATTAGAACTGTATCTTTTGCTGACCTGTGTAGAGGAATATACAATTTGGACGTACAAGATGAAATAGTAAACAAAAAATATGTGTAGCTCGTGTAACATACTGTTGCTTGAGTGAAAAAGCTCCGTAAACATGTCATAACATGGAGAGAGTTTCATCAATAAACCTTCGTTTCGTTGCCAAACATGTTTTATGTTGGTTTGACTGCCTTTACGTCAAAAATAGCAGGTATATAGTGGCCTAATTTCTTCAGACAAATAGGAACTTATTAAAATTCTTCTCATTATTTACACAGAGAAGATTAGATTCAAAAAGACTTCTAAGGACTCGAAGCACATAATTATTCATTAACTTATTCGTTTGTTAAAGTAAATCTGACGTCTATTCCAGACGAGAGATGATTGAATTTTAAATATGAGTATACAAACTCTTTGTATTTTAAAAGAAAATTTACCTCGATATTATTAAGAGGCAACTGAATAAATTTTCTAGAGGTAACTAACATAAAGAAAAAAGTAAGTAAGCAGTGCCGTGGGCAACAAATCTCCATTTTACCAGATTAAAGCACCTCTCTGTTTCATAATAATAGAGGCGGTGTGAAGCACCCTGAATATTTTACTAAAGTCAAGTTCCAAGTTTAAGATTGTTACCCCCATCCCGCTCTATCATTAACATTAACAGTTAGTGTAACAAGGACAGTGAATAAATTTGGAACATTATGTCCGAGTTGACTTCTACATATTCTAAACAGCGTAAGCTAATTCAGTTAAAGTTTGTAAATACTAGCTTACCGAATCTTGGAAATTACATTACTAGTAAGTTCATACATATTTATATACGATGAGAAAATAAATACTTACTAGATAAATACTACTTCTGATTCCATTTTTATTTACTGATCGGTAAGACTACTTTGAATAAAAAACATTTGCAACTAGAATATTTATCTGCAGAGAACATGGATTTAAATTTGTTTTTTTTTATTTTTTTTTATTTATTTGGGAAGACAAAAAATTCAAACGTAATAATTCAAACTGTATCTTGGAATTTTAGGACTACGAAATATTTTTCGTAATCTTGTAGCATGGAAAGTTCACCGTGATTTTAAACATACCCAGAAAATATTCTATTATACAATCATCATTTTTGTATAAATGTTAAAATTTTTGAACTGCGTAGATAAGCTCCCCAGAAATATGAATATTGACTCGCCCATATTCAAAAGTAATGAATTTGGTACGATTTTCTGTAATAACAATTCTATTTTATTCCAAAAACTTCCATCAATTTCGTAGCCGGAGGATCTGAAAACAAAACAATCGCTGTTATGATATTAAATAGGAAATTGTAATAACCAACCTTTACGTCCAAATTACCAAGTGGATAGGCAGTAAAGTAGGTATGCTATATTTACTTATATTTTAAGAATAAAACTCAATTAAATAATATGTTAATGGTATGTTTTTGGATGTGCATATCATTACAGAAATAGGAGAAAAAGGTAGATTCTTAAATTGATGCCCATTTTACTTTTCTACATGTGAGCTAAAGCTGGTAAAGTATTTTTGATTTATTTATTTTTATTTTATGTATATTGGCAAACGTAGTGGACGCCCAGCTCAGCAGTATACACCCACTACCTGGAAAGGTAACTGGGTAGGACTGGATGCGAAAGGCAGAAGACCAGATGTTGTGGCGCTACTTCGGGAAGGCAAATGTTCAGCAATTTACGATAGGCTCAGTAATAGGCTAAATGAAATGATTGATTGAAAGAATGCTATTAGAAATGAGAAGTAAAATGACAAAAAAAACATAAAAGGTTGAGTTGGAACCAGCATTTCATTACCACAGATTAACAGTGGTCAGGGCATTTATTATACACAAAATATGGATAACTCAATCACGTACTGGTAGACATAGTTACACAATTTACACAAATAGCAATAATATATATATACATCTCACAGTAATTAGATCGCGCGTCCGTTACGCTCGCCGTCCCGATAGAAAGACACCGATTACATATTTTTTTTAACTGTTCTACTTCAGCAGCAGACTAGAGACACCGGACTTCATTATCACTTATTTTGTAATTACTTCTATCAATAAATTAAATTCTACTTTTAGTGTAGGTTTTTCAGTGCACAACCAACTTCTTTAATGCAGTCGATTATAACACTGATACAGTATAAGATTTATTGGAATATATTTGATTGGTACCAAGTCGACATGTGCCAAACAGTTTGATAATATGAACCGATATTGCTGAAAATCGAACAATGTGATGGAAAATATTATAAGCAGTAGAGCCTGTTACAGAGCCTTATTTCTGAACATTGTCATTACCATACACGACATTCTTCATATTAACTTTTGGGTACGGAATCTGTATTCAATATCATTCCATATATATATCATTTATAGTCAAAGAATTTCGCTCAGCTTAATCAATCTTACCCTGGGTCGGTTCTTACGAACTAGACGCATAAGAAGTACAGAATTATATTGAAATTTTAAAAGTAAACTAATATTGTTGTTTTATTGTGAATACGCAACAGTGTAGATTATTAAACATTGCATTGAATTTCTTCCGTTTTCGAAGCTGTAATTTTTATTTTATTTCTTCATTTGCCATTATCGCCGGCTACACTACATTGTTGCCGCATATCTTTAACTAATTCAAATAAATCTATTTTTTTTTTAAAGAGAGATTATCCTATGGAGTTTATTGCCGGTTCTTCTCCATAGGAAGTAAATTTCGGAACCGCCCATTTTGAGTCATCTAAATTTGTAAATTTTACGTTTGTTAGGTGCCTTTTTGAGGTTTTATAAGACATTTTTTCTTTTATTTTGATTGTAATCCTTAAGTGCAATTGCGAGAATCATGTACATATAGTATATAGTATATGTATATTTAAACCAACAACGTCATGTTTTTTGTATCGCAGGCTTATATTCAAAGAAAAGACATAAAATACAGTGTCACACAGAATACAAATGAAATGATGCTTCACACCACAGCTTAGCTTACCCCTATGGAATGTTCAGACTTGATCTTATACATACATACAGAATACATAAACGTAAAGATAGTATAAGTCAATGTCAAAACGTTCACAATCCAGAAACTACTAGAATTGACGTTCCAGCTTCACTAAAGTGCAAGTTTACTACGCAAATGCTTAAACTAAATTAGAGTTATAAATCCATACTTTCATACTAAGTAATATAAATGCGAATTTACACTTTCATGGATTCACCGCTAACCCGATTTGGATGAAACTTGGCTTGGATCCTATGAAAGAACATAGGCTAATGCTTGCTGCGATAACCGGCATACACGCGAGCGGACCCCGGGCAACAGTTAGTTTAATATAATTGAATACTCGCATTTATAAAGGTGGTTTCCTTACTGCAATAGTGCAGTAAGTACGATTTAGTGACGAGCATTGATCACGATCTTGAAAAAAATATATATTTCTTCTTGATATTGTCAACCCCTCTAAAAATTTTAAAAGTATATTTTCAATATAACACATTGGTAAAAGCTTAAGTTCGAAAATGCCACTTTTTGCATAATCCGGTCATTGACCTTCAACATCAAAGGATTAATATACTAATTATAGAACTAAATTAATATAATGCTATAGTTAAGTAAGCAGCGGACACAGGCCATATCCGAACAACTTGAACAACAAACTGATGAACTTTAGTTACAAACTTCTTCCATAATTCCTTTTGAAGTAGCATCCTCTTTGTATTTATGGTAGAAATTAAGAAGCTACGCATGAACGCGGTTCGAAGTTTAAAAAGCAAGGAATTAAGTTTATATAAGACTTCTATTTTGAAAGTCGAACACATTTAAAACACTTTTACACTTTTTTTTTAGTTGGATTTGTGATGGAAAATCACTTTGGCTTTGGCGCTTTTATAGTCATTTATATGAATGTAATACTTATACTGTACACAAGACTTGCCGGCTTGATATTAATATAAGTTTAGAACACTTCTATACATAAAAGAGAGCATTTACATAATTTTAATCAGCACTAAGCTTATCAGTACAAATCAACTTGTTGTTTTGCTTAGTACCTAAACTTTCAATATTCAAAACATAGATTGTAACTTAGCTACCTGAAATTACCGTGGTTTTGTTCCAAAACACACAAACAGGATTAGCTTAGGTTCAATTTTAACCAATTTCACCCATTTATTTCTAAGTTATGTCATAACAAAACATGGTCGGCAAACAGTGTACACTGATATTAGTTTTCTCTCTAAGCAATTTTGGTAAGTGTCCCTTGTTATTTGAACGTTATACCTCCCTCCATTGGCCGTATAGTTGTACAAATAGCATGTTACGGTGTTACACTATTATTGAAATGTAATAAAAAGGCAACAGTGTAGTAATTTGTCATGTTTGTTGTCACGCAACTTGATGTTAACGTTTGTGGACGCGAGAATCGTTAGTAGTAAATAAGGCAGAGTGTCGAAAGACATTTTTATTTTATAGGAGTAATTTAATGCTAGATATACACATCTTTTATTTGTCATAGACAACCTTATTACAAATACTTCACTTAAACTTTATTATAAATACAAGAAAATAACTTTTGAAACGAAAAATAAAATCACAAAAACACGAATCAACTAAACTAATATAAAATTCTTCGTCTTCAACGCAAAAATAACACGAATGTCACCGAGCCAGAATGTTTTCTAATTTATTTTTACGTCAAGATAAACAAAACAAGAGAAAACATAATCATAGATTGTAGAAAAGAGTAGCTTACTTTCGTACATTGTGTGAGTTGGGCGAAATTTTATGAACTAATTTCCCAGAGACAACATTCCTTATATGCGGGGGAGACGCCTCGGGCTGTGTAGGCATTTTTTTGGACAAAAACCGAGCTCTGTGTTTAATGAAAACTCTGTACCACAATATGCCCCGGGGGGCCGCTTTCACTGATTGTAGAAATTTTTCCATACTTCGTATGAATATTTTTATGGCACGAAACGCTTCGCGTGGGCCCAGTGACGTTAACTTTGACTGGCCCATGATGAAAAGGTTTAGAGGCAGTTTATTTTTCATATTTAAAACGCATGTGAAAAGCTTTTCATAAATATTACTCGCGCTTTTACTGTGAAATTAATATATACGTTATCGAGGCTATGATGTAGAAAATGTTTTGAGTTGAGCACTGTTATTAAACAGAAGGTAATTTAAACATGTACTCTAGACGTTTATTAGGTACTGCTAAACGTTATTATGTTCGTTATTAACATTTCTTCATTAGTAATAAAATAATGTATTTTTATTAAGTTAGTTCAGTAGCAGAAGAAGGCAATTTTATAGTATTATTTGTACATAACACCATATTATTTTAGAATGTGTTAGGATATAATCATTGCATAGATTCTGCCTTTGTAGAGTTTGTCAGCAGTGCAACTATTATGTACCTTAAACAATCTTCTGTTATAGGTAACAAGGACTTAATGTATCAAAGCAGATTGATTAGACAAAACATACGTGCTCCATAGTGTTTCAACGAGGAAGATTTACAAACATTATATTGCAGTATCGCAAAGGAGGTTTAATAGTATCTAACGCAAGGTGAGCGTAGGAATTTGCAATAAGCTCCACCTTTGTCTCGCCAAGCGCCCCTTTATTTCCCAAGTTCCCTGAATTTCATCCACTATGTACACACTGTAGCAACACCGAATTGTTCAAACACATTTTTCTTACCGTGACGTTTCTCGTTTTGTCGCCAAAGTTCTAGATACCTAGCGATAAAACGCGAGCTTCGTAAATATACTTTGGTACTTTATGTACTAGAGGATTTATGAGACGACTTCATTAGCTTACCAAGAAGTTATGATGGGACGTACTCCTAAAGGAAAGTTGTCACTGTTGCCAGTACCTACTAAGTTTCTAATAAATCAGCTGAGATTATATAAATTGGTGACGGATTAAGAACGGACAATAAAATTAGCGGGTGACGAAGCACATGATCCGCGCTGCTTGGTTGAATGAGTCGCGATTCGCGTCCATCGCACCGCCATTGATTTATCACAAAACTAAACTTATTGGAGCTTTTTATAAGTCCAGACCGAAAAGTATTATCTGCACCTAGATTTGTAAGTGGTCTTGATATGTGTTTTGACAATGAAAACACTTTGAAAACACATTTTTTTTTTAATTGGTAAATACACCTTTATCATTGGCTTAGCTGAGAGAGCTCTGCAATTTCAATCGCGTTATCGTCATTTTGCGCTTTATAACACTTGCCTAAAACTAAAACGTTAAATACGCTAGTTACTAATACATTGGTCAGTCATTTGGGCTAACGTTCAGTTGAAAATTTTGATCAGTTATAAAACAAACTCCTATTTATTCAGCAACCCAGCGTTCAAACTATTGCTTAGAACGGGCGGACTCATTGCTCCCCAAACACTTTCACGGTTCGTTAGAAATGTAAAAACTTCACTCCTTGTAGATCAATATTAGTAGAAAGATTAAACTTCAACGTAACCAAGGGTCCTATTCAAATTAGCCACACTAAATTTAGGAAACAAACGTTCCGATTCTAGTAAAGTTTGTGGTCAAAGTTCGAATTCGCGCCCGCTTAGAATACTGATCACATTTCACTTAGTTATTCCGGTAATGAAAACCAATAACTTTTTCATTTACCTGGAAGTGCTAACAAGCTTCAAGTAGGTCAAGCTTGCTAGCGACATTTCTAACGATCATATCGCGCACAATGCAAAGAGTTGGACCGTAAAAAAATGTAATTATAACTCCGAGTACTGGGGACGGCAATGATATTTTATGGCTACTGCGGAAAATATTTTCACGCCAGCGTTTTCCATTTCTCACAGCTGCAACTAAAATGTTAGCAAGAACATTTTACGTGACAATAGCCAATCTTTACCAGAAGTGTTCGTTGGTTCGTCGACGAAAGATTTTACTTGCCTATTTAATAAGCGACAATACTTTTTTTATTGTTGTGTAGCGGTTGCTAACCCGTACAACTGGAGACCAATGATTAGCCGCGCTACATACATCCAATATCGTTTTCCGATAAGAAGGGAAACTTTAGTCGATATTACTTGGGTAAATCTTTTCAGGGTTTAGAAAAATAATTGGATTGCTACATTGAAGGAAAGCAATTACATTCGGCAAGAGAAGCAATTTCGATTTACTCAACAACGACGATTTAGGTAAACTTCCCGTATTAAATTGTGCTGCCCCATTTTATATATTTGCTTCATAAATCCCGTTTAAGGGTTCGATTACGTTTTCCCTATACTTATTTAAATGAGATAGGAATGGGTACATTACTGGGTCCTCTAGCACAGGTTGAAATAAAGACCGCTTTAAATGGGTGCTTCCATACAGGTGACTAAAATATATATTATTGATTCGACGTAGATCTGTACGGAACACACCAAAGCTACTTTATGTGTTCCTATATATTTCAAAGTAGAATCCAAATAGTATATAAATTTTCTTTATTTATTTATCAAGGTCTCCCCACAGCTTATACGTACAAATTTCTATGCATAAACTCACTTAGGTATTATAAGCCTATGTATAAGCCTTACGCATAAGCCAATTTATGGGCTATCCAACATTCTCTAAAACAAGCTACTATTCTCTATAAAATATACAGTTTAAAATTACAGTCAAAAGAAAGACGAATATAACCTAATTAAATATTGTGATCCAGATCAAGCAATACAATTTGTTAGATACCAAAACATTGTTACGTCGAGTTCAAAAAATTCGGTTTTCAGGAGATTTAAAAATAAAAATTCATGAGCATTTATTTCCCCTTAATTACTTCTATCCTTCCTATTCGACAAACATAACTGAGTACCCGTTGTAATTGTTTTTCTAAATATTGATCTTAGTAATATTGTGAGATAAAGTTATCTACCCTCAGTTCCAATCAAGCCCGGGGCCGGACAACGAAATCAAAGACAAGTTGAAATACTCTTTCGTGAGTTTAGATACATGTTGACTGATACCATTGCATGGAGACGCACTTTGGATATTTAATAAAATAAAATAAAACTATGTTTTCCAAGTTTAAAAAAAAGTTGTTTTAAAATTTATGTTTCTACACATCATAAACGTTCCGAAATATTTTATTAATTTTTGCAATATTCATCTAATTTAATAATATGTTAATTGAATACTTGTACCTATAGGTATATTTGAATATTTATATCACAATGTACCTACATAGGTAATGGTCCCAAATGGGTACAAGTACATTTTTTTCAGATAATACTATTTTCGCATACTCATTACATGTGTATAATAAATTTCCCTACGCCTTACAAAAATGCAAATAGAAACTTATTACAGAAAACAAAAGCAATTCAGTTAGTATTTCTGTAATTATTTAAGTTCATCCCAAAACATCATTATGGAAGCTCCATTTTATGACAGTTCTAATTTTACGATTAAGTAACATCAACCCTCTAACTCAGACTTACAAAGGGTATCATTTCCAACAGTTGAGTAACAAGTACTAAAGTCTAGACTACTAAACTTTTTTACGACAACATTTGTCAAATGAGAGTCCTCTCTAAATTTTTAACGAGAACGAGCAAGGTGGACATTAAGAAGAATGTCCTTTAACTGTGAAGTAAAATAGCGATGTTAAGTGGGTACGAAAAGTAAAAATTTATGTTATATTTAGTCCATAAATCAGATATTAAACAAATATTACAGACGTATTTTTACTTTTTCAATATAAGTAAACACTAAGGAGATTTAACTAATCAAAGTTTGGGAGTGGAGGCTAATTACGTCACGATCTTACACGATGTACCACCGTGAGCTTTAGTTACGCAAAAAAAATACGTCTCTAATATTTTTTATTAATCTATATGAGGGATTAAAAAAGAATTACACAAAGATCCCAAGTGTTTTGTTTTTAGATATCTACGCAGTTAACCTGGGCGTAAGCTTTGAATGATTCACTGGACTTTAATCCCAATTTTTAAGATTATGCCATACTAAGCGAGCATTAAACAGCGTCCCGAAATTGTATTTGAAGCTTTCTGAAACTTAGGCATTAGTGTACAAGTTTTTCCTGTAACGCACATGGTTGGGTAGCCACTAATGGCGAACGGTCTTACAAACTTTTAGCCAAGACGACGGTATAAAAAAGTTTGCTTTGACTGAATATTGCTAAAGACCAGTCTTATCCCTGCTCTGACTTTTTATTCGTTTAAAATAATATTTGGACTTGTGGATTCCAAAGTTTTGTATACAAAAAATAAAGGTACCAAACTGAATTGATTATTATACTTTAAATATTTCTTATGGTTAACTTCGTTTAAGAATATTATATATATCTTATGTAAATTCTTTTCCTTAGAACAAATAAATAACAGGTTATTATTAGAAATTGACGACCTCTGTGGTCGAGTAGAGTACACCAGTTTTCAAGGTGACACCAGCTCTGAGACCTTGGGTTCGATCCCTGGACTGGTCAATGTAGAAAATCATTTTTCTATTCTATTACATTTTTCTACATTGTCTCGAATCTAGGTGTTTGTGGTAACTTAGATGTATCTGATTCCATTATACAAGTACTACAGCTACTTACCGTGGGTTCAGAGCAATGTAGGAATGTGATGTATAGTCCTAAAATTTTAAGATTTTCTGAAGATGTAAAGTAATAATGTAAAATGCCTAAGTACCCTTAAAGTATTTATTTCTTATTTAATTCCCTTAATCATTTGAAACATTCTATTCTCAGATACAATAAACGTATAAGACTCTGCACGCAGACTAGGGGTGGGATACAAGACAAGGTTCTGCCAATATTAACTTGCCGCTAGTTTGAAGACGATGGCGGAATAAGAATGGCGTGGTGTACCTATCCCGACTTACAATTCACTGCTGTGTGTGGTGGAGTGCATTAATTTCGTAACGTGGGGTAACTTGGTGTAGCTGTATTCGAAATAGCGATAGGAGTTTTCTATTTCCCGAAACGTTTGCCTTTTACATTGTTTTTTTTTTTTTTTTACAAAAGAAGCTGTTTTTACTTAGAATGTTTTAGCAGAACTTAGGATAGGCCTATGCCTAGCAGTGGACTGATAACGGCCAAATGAAGGCTTGATTACTAATATTTTTTTTATTAAAATTATTAGTCCCGCTCTTAGGAATTTAATCTTTGTATTGCAGCGGGTTCCAAAGTTTTAAATCACTTGCACTGAGAACACCCAGACTTAGAACAAGCATTTGTGGATCATATAAATGCTTGTCCCATGCAGGAATCAAACCTACAGCACGTCGCGCACAGCGGTAATTAGCGTGGTGACCTAAAGGTACCATTCGGCTATCCGTGCAATAAAAAAAACATTTCAATTCAATTAATTAAAACAAGATTGTGCATATAGTATGTACCGTCTAGCGGTTCCTAACTGCATGTACCTTAACAAATATTTGACGAATCTAATTAGCAATATTGCAGTTGCAACGCGCCTGAAATGTATTTACTTATCAAATACCAATCATCGTTAATTAGATTTAACTAATTGTGTCTAATTGAAATATTGATTGATGTTTATAAGGAAGCAACTAATAACACTATCGAAGTAACTACTATTAACTAAGATTAGTTACTTAACCAGTAATTAAAATTATCTATACCGTATAGGTATATATTATACTAGCTGTACCCCGAGACTTTGTCCGCGTGTTTTAGTTTCAACGGTTTTTCATTTTTGCAACATTTTTTGTTTATGCTCCGCTCCTTTTGGTCGCAGCATAATGTTTAGCTTATAGCCTTCCTCAATAAATGGGCTATCCAACACAGAAATATTTTTTTTACATCGGGCCAGTAGTTAATAACACTTAATGCAAAAAAAAAACATGCTTCTATGTCAACACAACTAAAAAGTACAGCTGTTGTAGTATGTTGTATGCTTCCCGTCGAACTAGAATCACGAAATTCAGCATGATGCTAGATCTAACGTCACAAGGAATGCCAAAACCCGATCCGTGTCCTGAATTTTTATTATTAAATTTTCTTTAAAATAAAATTTATTATTTTCTACAACTCTCGCTTGTACAAGCAACCCTACACAAACTAGGCATGTCTTCTGATTATTCCTATCCTACAAGTCACCATACAGCCACGTAGGGTTAATTCTACCAACTCAATTATCACATTGTGTACACACGAAGATTGAGTTGTGACAGGTAACGAGATAACTATCTAATGGAGTCACAGCTTCGCTGACATCTTGATTAGAAACACTGGAACAACTTCGCTACGAACTATTCATTTCAGAATCTTAATAAAAACTGAACACACCGCAATACATGCTACAATAACAACTTTTTGTATTTTATTTATTCCTGATTCTGTTGTATAACGTATACCTAAAACAAAAGCAATTTCTTAAAATATTTATTTATTTATTAAATAACCAATTTAAATACAAACAAAAATTTAATTAAACAAAATAGCATTTTTTAATACATTACATGAGAAAAATAAGTTAAAAAGCGCTGGTTCACGAGGGTATTAAGTAATTTGAAGGGTTGGAGTGAACCCTAAGGCTTACATCCATCACTGGTGCTGCTCAATTGACATTGACGTCAACACTTAACCCCTAGTCGCTTAACCTTGTCTTACATGACCGAGAATGTAATATTTTTGATGTATTATCCAGTAATGCATCAATATTATAAGGTTGCTTTATAAAATCAGCTTATTTTTATACTTAGCCGTTTTAGATTAACCTTATCAGGTATAAGATAAACTAGCTGTCCCTTGCGACTTCGTCCGCGGGTTTTAGTTTCATGGGATTTTCATGTTTTGCGCGGAACCCTTATACTTCTTCAGAAATTATAGTTAGTGTATTGGTAGCCTCATGAACTAGACTATCATATACACAAAGATTTTTTCAATCCGACTGGTAGTGCCAGAGATTAGCGGACAATTAAAGTTAAACAAACGAAAAAACTTATCCGCTTGTTATATTCATACTAGCTATGTTTCCCGCGGCTCCGCCCGCGTTGATGTTGGTTATTGCGGCAAAAAGTAGCCTATATCCTTTCGCAGGCTCTAGACTATTTGTGTACCAAATTTCATTTAAATCGGTTCAGTTGTTTTTGTAAATCACAAATGCTTGTTCTAATGCATGTTCTTTGTGCATGTATTGAATTTTTGTGAAACCCCCGCGACACATGGATTAAATTCCTTAAAGATTGAGCGGTTTAACAAAAATACATACTCCAGACTACCACGGCGATATTTAAACAATTATTACCTCTTCTGTAATAGGTTAAACTTGTTTTCTCGCTCTTAATGGATATTATTTCAAATATTTTAAGTAAATATCATAATAAACAAAACTATTTCATGTTTTAATGTGTATCTATGCACATGCACTCAATATAGATCAGAATAGGAATTAAAATCAAAACAGCGGTAAACATTCATCCCAAATAACGTTTATGCCCATATTTGATCCGACTTTCAATATTTGTATTAGTGAAACAATATTTGCAAAACATACCCGTAGGTAATACCTCCCGTAGTACCAACATACAATAATTATATTCTAATATGAATAAAAATATTTAAAAATCATACACAGTTTTTAAATGATGATATCTTGATAGAATGATGGTATTAATAAAAATAAATGAAAAATTTAAGAAACCTCCGTCAAAATATTAGAAAACTGCTCAATAAGCTGCTTCATAAATTATAGCTAAGAACCGTCTCGATCACGTCTACTTTCAAACAAAAAAATAATAAATAGTAATCGGTCCGTTCATTTAGGAACTACAATGCCACAGACACAAAGCCCAACACGTCAAACTTGTAACTTTTTAAGCGTAGGGGGTTAAGAACTTGAAAAAAAAAGTATAAAAAACGTTTTGCATGTTTTTACGCTATAATTATCATTTTAAAGTCTATGATTTACTGTATCGCTGCTTACAAAAGATGCCTCACGTATTTGTAATTTAACGAAATAACTATTAAAAGTCTATTTTATAACACGGAAAAGTTAACTATATAGTTTAATCTATTGTATAACACAAGACTGTATTAGAGTGGTAACACTGTAACTCTCTTTTTATGTACTTTTAACATAGTTAAAATTAAAGTAAATTCTCAAATCAATCTGCGTTTTAAAATGATATCATTAACACCGCACCATGTAAGCTCTGCCGTAACTAAGATTTATGAGAGCATTCTGCTTCTATGTATCCGTACGTCAAGCGAGATGACTCCTGTCAATCAATCTTGAAATTGTCGTTTACAAAACATCTCATGGCATTCACGTGATTCTATAGTAAATCCATTTAGAATTGCTTTTCTAAATTAATGTACTTACTAAAAGCTTATAAAAATTGTTATAAAATCGTAATTTTTTTTCGGTGTTTGAAATGGAAATGTTTAGAAGGTACAGGGTATTTAAGGTAACACAATATTAAATTATATTATCAAATTTGGAAGTATTTTTGTTTGGAAGTGTGGTTATCTTGTAAGACAGACGGTGTGTTAATTAATCCTTAAAATTTACTATAACAAATTAATAAATAAATATTTGCAATAGCTCCTCAAGAGTCTAGAAGCTAGATTCGCCATTCATTTTGTAAGTAAACCCCAAGTTGCACTCTCGAAACTCATTAAAAGTAAATCCGGGTGCATTTTCTAAAGACGTTGAATTAAGGCTTCTTTAAAGAAATTTTCTTAAAACTGCAAGCGGTGAGCGTGCCTCATTTGCCACTATTGAGGCGTTTCCTCATAGTTCAATGCTCTGCCTTCCGTTTAAATGAAGCTAAAGATTGAATCTTTCCGGATTCGTCTCTTTGAAAAACTCGGTTCTCTTCTCGTCGACTATGCATTTCACATAACTTGAGAATCCTCAATCTGGCTGTGCTGATTTTTATTTTATTTTAGGAAGTGAGTCAGCTCGTTAATTTTGTATTTCATTTCATTTAACCATGAGGGTGGGTGCTGGCCTTAAAATATTAGAACAATCGTGAAGGGTTCATAATCTTAAATCTTCCGTGTTGCTTACCATCGGTAAAACCGTACGGCTTACACTTAGCCCCCTTGATTTCTGTGTTGCTAATTATCTATACTAATATTATAAAGCTGAAGAGTTTGTTTGTTTGTTTGTTTGAACGCGCTAATCTCAGGAACTACTGGTTCGAATTGAAAAATTCTTTTGTATTGGATACTCCGTTTATTGAGGAAGGCTATAGGCTATATAACATCACGCTACGACCAATAGGAGCGGAGCATAAATGAAAAATGTTGCAAAAATGAAAAACCGTTGAAACTAAAACACGCGTCAAAGTCGCGGGGGACAGCTAGTTAGTAATATAAGCTAAAAATATAGTAATGTAAGCTAAAAATTCATTGCCAAATTTCATAAATATAGGATTAGGAAGAAATCATGACAGTTATTTCATATCTAATCTGTACCTGATATCACCCAAAGGTGCGTCAAAGCCGCCTAATAATCAAACACCATTTGTACATAAGTGTAGACAGGTGTACACAGATGTCCTACCACCAACTGTCATAATTCTCATTACTCCCTTCTAACTGCCAATCAATACATAATCACAACAAAACACAAGCAACAAATACAATTATGTTCTACCTACTAACGCCAACAACCAAGGCGAAACATCTGCAGATATCGTCGAATTTGGATTTCAATAATTTACCGAAGTGCTTCTGTCTGCTTGGTCCACAGATAGCGATAGTCGTACGAGTTGCCTGTTTATTTAATAACGTTGCGCCGTCTCGATAGCGACGTATTGTGCGAATCTTGTAGGGAGCAGGTACACACTGGTTTTAGACGCGCGTTATATTAAGCTATGTCAGTTTTATTTTTGCGATATAAATTGGTTGAGTTTTGGCTTGATCTCTGCAGTTCGTTTTACGAGACCTAATAACATAAGCGAACAAAGTCTGTCTATTGACCTAGTTATTTATCTTTTTATATTTAGTCATAACATATTTTTCTAATACCAAGCAATGACCTCATTTCTCTTTTATCAGCGCATTCATCACTATGTTTTATCACCACATATCAAGCTAATCCTACTCCAAATATTATTTTCTGTCTGGTCTATTACTTAAATTGTCTATGCTGTCACCCCAATTCACGAAATGCGAACTGCTTGGCAAACACTGATATTAGTTTTCTGCAAAAGTACTCTTCTTAAGTGTTTCCTTCTATATATCATTTAGAACATAACATTGTTATAACTTATATCGTATCATTTACATTCTGGTCGTTATTTCTCCCATAATGTATGGAAATAAAACTTGTGTTCTAGAATGAGTGTGAACTTAATATTCCTGACACCCTTTTTGATTAAGGAAAAAGCTTTTATTGTTTATTTTATTTATCACCATACAGTTACAATAATAATATTTTATTTCCTCTAGAAACTAAGCTACATATCGTACATCACTGAAATAGTAACAGAAATAATAAGACGGCTATACGTAAAGCATTCACTAAATTTTTCGTAAGGTAAAATATCTTTAACGTAAGTAAGATGAAAACGCAAAATTTACCTTTCCAAGTGAAAAGTTGCCCTCAAAATCTAACGTCTTGGTGCCCAGCCCAGCGGAAAATGGCCATCTTCAAAATTAATGGATATTTTATTGCGTAACAAGTTAAATTATGCGTGAATATGTAAAATCCCTTATATTATTTCTAAAATCTTTTATATATGTTGTGTGGTTACGTGTACATTTGCCAACGTAAGGTGTTTAGTAAAAGGTGTAGGTACGATTGCATTGTATTCAATAAACCAAGCGGTTCTTGTAGGATTTTATACCGTATTTTTCAAGAGCTAAATTGGTTTTGACGTTATCGGAAATATGAGAAGCGATCGGTTTTACAGAAACATTCGGAACGCTTTTTAAGTTATTTTTCCTTTTACTATCAGCCACATCAAGAATAAAATCATAACTTATTCAGAACGTTCCTGTATTTGAGATGCAATGTAATATTTTAGAAATATCAGGTATTCCAGTAGTTTGATGAAATTTTATTTTCATCCCTTTAGATTTGTATTTCTAAAAGATCTTCGGTTTTCAGTCTCTTCAGAATGATTCCAAATAGTATTAATTATTATACTTGCACATTAAAATATTTTTATTACAGAAATAAAACTTGAAACCGTTGGAACTAAAATTGCCTCATTTCGCTTCGGTATAAAGGGGTAATGAAAAGAAAAGTTCGGTTTTCACGACACATAGATTATTCTTAATGTCCTCTTTTGTCCACAATGTATGTGAAGTTTTCATATAAAATTTTATGAAACTAGGTTCAAGTGAGTTCCGAATTCAATTCTAAGTTTCACATAACGACTGAATTTGTAAAAAATATTGTAATTCTAAAATTGTTAAATGGTTTATTAATAGTAACAGAACATGATTATTATGGTATTGTACAATCATTTGTTCGATTTTACCGAAGTTTGATTTTTCCAAAGTTCACACATTCAATTTTGTGTATGCTTTGGAGTCCTATGCTTCCATTTTTACCAAATGCGACTGTTAGGACGTTCAATAAAACGACTGTTATCTGACTTCCACAAGCCAATAACCAAAAGGTTTTGTTATTAATTTTATAATTGAATTAAAAATACTACATAATATAAGACGGAACGTAAAAACTTAAACAGACTTCAAATTGACAAGCCTCTTGGGCTCCACATATATACAAATATCTTACAGTATCAAGTCACAAATATTGTGCTTTTGTCAGGCATAGCTTATAAAATAATGTGACCATTTTCATCCCCACTCAGACACGTATTCAAAATCATAAGATACAGCGTTAATCCACAATCCGTCTCGCTGTCAGCGCATTTGTCAGCTAAATCGTCCAAACAAAATTAAATCTCCTCCACTTCATGTTTACTCAACCAAAATTCAAATGCCATTATTCGCAACACCATTACGATTTCATAGCACTTTTCCAGCTGAACGGGACGAAATCGTCCGCGCATCTCTGTAATGGTTTCCCTGGTTCAAATTTGTGCAAGTAAGTGCACTTTACATAAGAGCGGATAAATGGAACCAACAGAATATTTCATAGTTGGTACAACTTGGCTCATACTCAACCAAGTTTAGGCTGACTCCGAATGCACGCCATTGTAACACCACCTGATTGGTAATTTATTGCCGTACTTCCCCTTTGGGAATACAGTAATATATTTTCCCCAGTTATCCGTACAGAGTGGATACGGTATCTTGCGAATATAGGTGACAAATATTTTGGCATGAGGCTTACCAAAAAACATGAACGATTTGCATCGTCGAAACAGTTTATATGTCGCTTTTGAGTCTATAAAAATAACAGTAAAATGCTAACGTTACTGGCTTCGTCTAATAATTAACACAACTCTTGAAGAAACTAACACTAGAATTTCTCTCTATTTCTGGACAATTTAATAGCTATTCTCAGAGACCTTAGCATCCTTAGGGACCTTTAATTTGTTTCGAAACAAGCTCGCACCAACAATACATCGGTGGATTGTCCGCAGATATATTAGCAATCTGTTTACTCGGCGGGGCGTTACACGAACTCGTTAATATACGTCGTGATGCCGACAAAATATTGCCACAGAAATATAATAATAGCAATAGCTGCCTCTCCGTTTGCCTAGTTACTTTTACGACAATTTGTGTTGACGGCGCCACAAATTGGACGGCCATACTTTTTGTAGCAGAACTTTTTAGTGTTGGGCCTTGATTAATTAAATACTGATTGCGCGCGAATTTCTCTCAATGCATGCGTAATATTATAAAGGACATTAAAATATTATATATATATATTATTATATTATTTATGATGCCTTTGTTAATGTTGTGCATACATATACATCAATCGCATTTGTTAAAGCTTTAAGTCTTAAGTCAGTAAAGGTTACCTAGTGCTCATAATCCTATCTACAAAGTTCAACGAACTACACCGTTCTTCGTAAATGAAGCCAGTAAAAGTCTGTATTTAAATTCTAAGACTTTTGCTCTCAAACTTTGTCCAGCTTTTTCATTTGACATTCAAGCGGTTTAATTGTTCCAAGAGCTTTGAATTTGTTTCAAAATTATCACTTCCACCTCTTTGAAATACGAACCCAAGAACTTAAAAGTACTAAAAGTGCAATTAACGTTGAATATGAAGAGAAACAGGGCCTCTTTTGTTATTTATTCTTTACCTACGTCATTCTGTTAGTCCATTATCTGAACGAGGAGAATTCCGCTAGGCGGACAAAGAAAAAAAGTCACGTTAATTAGGATGTCAGCTACGCAAATAATAATCCCAGTGTGGCTCATTTAGTATGCAGCGCCGGCTCGCGGCCAAAAAAATTTATCTTCGCGTTTTTTAGACAACGCAATTACAGGAATATTTACTTAAATGTGGGCCCACAGTCTGACGGAAAAACATGTACGACAGGATTAATTTTTAATTTTGCTTCGTAATGGCCGGGTCTGCATTACTGGAGCAATAAATAAATCCTTCATGGTCATGTTATGTTGAGAGTTTTTTGAGAGGAACCTATTGGTAAGGAAAACCTTTATGTTCATGTAAGACTTATAAACCGCTGGATGCGGACGGCACAGGACCGTGAGTTGTGGCGATCCTTGGAGAGACCTATGTCCAGCAGTGGACGTCTTTCGGCTGTTATGTTGATAATGATGACTTATAATACATGCTGTTGCAGTTTTCTTCTAATCATAAGAATTGAACTTTCACTTGTAAAACGATCCCTTAATATACCTTTTTAAGAACATTATACATATTTAAGAAAATGGTCGGTAAATGAATATTAGGCAATTTTTTTAAAATCCTGTACATAAAAGATTTTGCGTAATATTCAGACTTATTATATTCCACTTCGTCGCTTTTTTAACTATTCATAAAGATGTCGCTTCCGATTATGAACGATTTTATAAGTTAGTACCTTCCCTTCACTAAGTACTTTGCTCTGGTACCGACAAGTCATTTACTTTCGCATAATTTCTGTCGTTCCAAATACTCGCGCTTCGCTTTTACTTAAATATTTACCAAAATTACAAAAGAGACTCGACAATTAAACCGTCCGTTGAATTTGAATTGGCATTCGTTGCTACCTTAATACTTGCCAACCTTACATACAATTGTACTGTAGGTACTTAGGTTAGTTTAAAAAAAGTAATTAAAAATATATGAATGTTATGGGAACTCTCCTTATAATCAAAGTTGACTTTTAGTGCAAAGATTTGGATAGTTCTAATTCGGTCAGCACATAATAAATGCTCACAATGTTATATTTGAGGTTATATAGGTTTTCTGAGGTTATTTAGGTCTATAGGTTTTTTATCTAGGTAAATGTTGTATATTTAATAAAAAAAATATCAATTTTGACTATGAAATATTAAGAAGACCGCGGATACGCTCACCTTCTGCGTTGGTCGTATCCAAACAAAATTTATGTAGTAACACAATTATTTTTTATTGTTTTTTACATGGTAACGTTACATTCATATTCTCAGGTTCAGTGAACATTAACTGCACGTTTCTTGTGGATCAATAGAAAAGCTCATTTTGTTTTATTTCACCACTCTAAGGGAACGCCCGAACCCTTTCAAGGGTGCTGTGTTTACTTACATTTCGCTACAGAACAGCTGTTCTCAACTATTTTAACGTTTCTGCTACTTACTACTGTACCTACGTACTTCGGTACTAAGGGTCAAAGATCATTTATCCATATTATATATTTAACAAATTCTCAAAATCATTATTTATCAAATTTAAGGACATTCTTGCTTGGAAGGTAATTTTTCTTTAGGCACTTACCTACCTACTTACTTCTTTTAATAGAGGGTAATTTATATACATGTCTATAATATTGATAACAAGCCCATCCAGATCCACTCCTCAAAATAAAATTACAAGCATTTTTTTGTAAAGTCCTTTATTATAGATATTGTTATCTAAAAACGACAATTTATTTCATTGTACAATATACATCTAAACCTTGAAAACCACTGTTTAGGATAGTGGGAGTGAAGATACGAGAACGCAGGCAATTATCCTGGTTGAAACAAACAATCGGAGTGGGTTTGCAAAGAATAGATTTGGTGGAGTATCTATTTGGTATTTGACGATCTTAAGATTCGCACCTAATAAGAGGGTGGCGACTATTTAAACTTCACCCCCTTTGCTATTTTGTACGGGTGGGTAGGTACTTTAAGTGTTATTTATTGGCTGTAGTTGTATTATTGTAGACGATACTCAGAATCTCTGTATGTTTGTTTTGGTAAACTTGAGCCAGGCTTAGAGAGTATGATCTTATCTATATTCTACATATATACATAAGTACATAAATAACTTATAACGTCAAAATATTGTTAGTCCCCGCCGCAACTGTCTAGCGGTTTGAACTCAAAAACGACCGAACGGATATTCATATAGTTTTAAACAATGGATAGAGTGATTCACGAGAAAGGTTTGCCGGATTGGAAGGCCGGACGCTTTTGACTCTTGGACCTAATACTCACATATAAACCAATACACATATATAAATCTCCACAGATGTTCAAAAGAACTAAGTTCCCAACTTTTACACACTTAGGAAATTCCCGACGGCTCGACACTCTTAGTTCTCGTCGTAAGGATTTCACTGTAATAAAAGTTCCCGTAGGTTTTTCGGCGTTATGACGCGACAGACAAAAACGTGTAAACAGGGCCACGCTCGTAAATTCTTTTGACATGGTAATCTGGTACTTGCTCCCTGAAACGGCAGTGTTTTTCATATGTAGGTACCTACTTACCTAAGGGCAATGTTCATGCATTTCTATATAAAACAGCAATAATGTTGCTTTTGTAGTAAACATTTTTTAGGGTGTAAAAATTACTAGGTTTAGGTATGCGCAGGTACGTAGTGGTAGATAGGTACAGGCTTATTCGATAAAAGCGCTCTAAAAAAGGTTTATGTGGAAAGAAATCTTTCTTCATTTATTAAGATTGACTTTAACTGCTCATAGATCACAACTTATATGAGACAATAAAACTGTCTGCTTCAATAGTTTTCTTGTGCTGAGAAGATAAATGAAATCTAGATAGGGCCCATTTACTAAATGGATGTAAGTATTCAAGTACCTACCTACGTAGTTTTGATAATGTTGTGTAAGTAGGGAAAAACGATAAAATAACTGTAGGCATTTATTCAGGAATGCTCGATAAGTATCAATGCCTAAGCAACGCAAAGTATGTACGTATTATTGCATGGCCTCGTCGCTCAGAAGAAAATAAAGATAGGTCTAATTCTAATATCGATACGTCTTCAGACATAACGTATTGTTAAGGTTATTGTAACAGCGCCATCTACTAGATACCTGTAGTACTTTTCGGTACTGATCATGAAAGAAAACTTAAAATTTAACTCGTCCGCAAAAGGAATAACCATAATATGGTTATATATAGAATAAAAAACATAATATTATAATTTTTATTATATGTTTAATATATGTATAATTTTTATATTTATTGTATATTTGGCTAAATAAAAATACGTTAACTTAAAATAACCCGCAATCTCCATGCTTGCTGGAGATCCATGCTCGTTTCTTCTTTAGATGAGAAGAGGCCTTTGCCCAGCTTATTTATATGCCGATACTATTATCCATTTTTTATTATCTACACTAAAAAGAAAGGAACGATCATAATCATCAAACAAGATGATTTAAAACCTGGAACGCAAGTCGTGATTCGTCAAAAATGATAAGTTTGTTCTTTCTGTTCTGAATACTCCATACTCATTGGCTCCAATTTATTCCGTTCCTTTACAAGCATGACAATAAAAGTTTTATTGTTCGTCGAATACTTTTCGTCATTTAAATTTAACAAATAAAAGGTTTTCGAGGTTAAATAAAAGAAATATAATCATAATCAATAATAATTTAGTTTTTTCTAAAACTGCGGTACCTAACATATGTAGTTAAAAAAAACAAATTAATGGAAATAGAAACGATTTTACTCGTTAAATTCGTTTCTTTTTCACGTCACAGTCATAGAGAACGTACCCAATGACAAAGTAAAGTAAACCGACTGAATTGCTGGCATCGCCGCCGCAAACTAAAAATATTAACAAATTAGATGTTAAAGTACTGAATCACAGTTTTATCAAGTACTTGTGATTATAATTTATAACAAAAATGAGTTCTATTGGAACGGGTGTAAGTATTTATCTTAGAATTTTATTGTAATTACTAGGTTATAATCCAGTTTTTGTCGTACCTTTAACTTGTTCTGTGAACTACCATTTAAACGGGTCTTTAATGTGACTATTTATGTATTTTATAGTCAAAGTTGGAGTTGAACTAATCATCTAGTGTTTTATAATCATTTGCTTTTGTTTTCTTGATTTCAGTACGATCTTTCGGCCTCACAATTTTCGCCTGACGGTAGAGTGTTTCAAGTTGAATATGCAGCGAAGGCTGTGGAGAACTCGGGAACAGTCATTGGTCTAAGAGGGAAGGATGGTGTAGTGTTTGCTGTTGAGAAACTTGTAACATCAAAGCTGTATGAACCTGGTGCAAATAAGAGGATATTCCATGTTGATGAGCATGTTGGCATAGTAAGCAATCCAACACATATACTTTATGTATTCTAAAAATTTGATTGATGTAACTATGTTTGTAAAAAAAAACATAACCTTTGTATTGTAATTATATTACCGAAACTAACATGTAATATAGGTAATTTGCTAATTATTACCTTTACATTGTAATTTCCTTTATTCAGCTTATACCATATAAAATACAATTTTAGATATATACTTAAACAAGATAAAAAAGAACAATATACATTTAAAAATATAAAATATAGTCTCCACCCAACATCGGGAACAGGGTCCAAGCTGCCGGTGGTTAGGGCTCCAGAGAGAGGAAACTGTTTTAATCAAGTACATCATCATGGTGCTGCTAACTAAATAATTAACATGACAGAACAATACATAATGCTCAAGTTTTGCAACTTATTTTAACTTTATATACCTGATTTCCAGGCAGTAGCCGGCCTCATCTCTGATGCAAGACAGATTGTTGAAACTGCCCGCTCCGAGGCTTCCAACTACAGATCTCAGTATGGCGCCCAAGTGCCACTGAAGTACCTCAATGAGCGTGTATCTATGTACATGCATGCATACACCCTGTACAGTGCAGTCCGGCCTTATGGGTGCTCCGTGGTCATGGGTACTTGGAATGACTATGAAGGTCCACAGATGTACATGCTTGATCCCAGTGGAGTGTCTTTCGTAAGTTTTATGTTTTTATTATCTTTTCTACACACATTAAATACTCAATGATGAAATACTCAAGACATGCAGTTTTAAAAATCTGTAATTAAATTACCAAATTACTATTAACTTTGTTAAGTTCACCAACTGATGTAATTTTTTCATAAATCTAGATTTAACACCTACAGTGAATCATGTTGATGATCTATTAATGTTCCTTCTTTACATGAGTAGAGTACATCTACCCTGAAAGGACTATTCCTTAGTCCTAGCCTGAATCTGTATACAGACCTAGCCAATACCATCACAGACAAAAGAATTGACAGTGGAGGTTCAATTATAGGGTCCCATTGGCACCTTTAGGCCTAGATCCTTTATAAACAGTCATAAAACAATGATTAAATAGCGAAATCAGACACATAATAGTTATGTCCATACTAATTTGTTTAATGTAAATATTGTTTTTCTTAATTTACTCCAGTCATACTTTGGATGTGCGGTAGGCAAAGCAAAGCAGGCTGCCAAGACTGAAATTGAGAAGCTTAAGCTTGCAGATCTCACAGTTAAAGAACTTGTGAAGGAGGCTGCTAGGATGTAAGTACATAATTCATATTTATTTATTAAAAATTTATGCACAAAAAAAAAAGTACAATAGCGGACTTAATGCCTTGTCATATTCATTATTCTAAAAGCTTATTTGTCACTATATAAGGCATAGTGTCATAAAGACAGGGAAGGTAGCTAAACAATCCATTTGATTTTATTATACCAAAGATTTCATCTTTCCACAAGCACATGTTAAAAATTAGTGTCAATAAATATCCATTACTTTCAATCAATATTATTATAAGAGTTTTCAGAGTACTCTTCTGTCTTGTTTTGTCGTAATGTTTAATTTTGACAAACAATTAATGCTTGTTTCCTATATTCAAAAAGGATTTGTTTAGTGTAAGGATGATAGAATTTTCGAAGCAAAGAAAATTCTACAGTCCATAAGCAAAACTATTTGTTTCTTTTATACAAGAACCGGCCATAAATTATTAAATCAAATTATAAAAATGTCGTCGAAAAATTGTGATGTACTATGAAATGGTTCTCATCTCATCACCTATTTCTTTTTATATTTCCAGTATCTATCTCGTCCATGACGAGTTAAAAGACAAGCAGTTTGAATTAGAACTGTCATGGGTTTCCAAGGACACGAATGGTCGCCATCAGCTGGTTCCCAAGGAACTGGCCAGCGAAGCTGAAAACCAAGCCAAGCAGGCCCTTGCTGATATTGAGGATTCTGATGAGGGAGACATGTGAAGTGTTTAGATATTAAAGTTTTATAATACCATGATTGTTTTATTTTAGACCTCCTTCCTAGATGGCGGTTATCATGGCAAAGAGTGTAAACAATATCGATAAACAAATGCTTTGGAAAATAATTGATAAAAAACGACTCCCTCTAAAGAGACTGAAGAAAACGTACCAAATTATATTATTTTCCAAAATTAATATATTTTATATATTATCTCGATAATGTTAGGATTCTAATGATGCCCTGCAAATCAAATAGAAGAGAAAAGGGATCCCCTTTTGTTTTTGGTTGTTACTTGTGATACTATTTTATTACCTACTAAAAGAGTTCACAATATTTGTCTAGGAACAAGACAATTGACATTCATTAAGAAATATGTTGTAGCTAGGTACTTATTTAAAATAGAAAATCATTCTGGGTCTTTTTTTACGGTTTATGGATGAATTGAACAAGAGGTTAAATTTTGTTTTGTTTTCCTGATAAATTAACATGTTTAATTATAATTCGTATGATTAATATTCGGTAGCTTTAATTTTTTTTTTCTATTCTATCTAACTTTTGTTCAACATAAGACCAAAAAATTTGACTAACAATGAGCAACTAATTTAGTATTGAAACAAGTATGGATTACTTTTAAATTGTTTGTAATTTCCAGTCCAGTCTGGACTGCCCAGATGTTACTAATAAAAAAGTAGATCAAGCATCCCCATATACATACACTTACGCTGAAAAACGACGAAAGAAATTTCAAACTCCCGCCAAATTTATACTGCTATGACAGTTGTCACACTTCAAAGCAAGGTGACAGCCTACATAGACTAAAGACTGCCAATGTTGATAGTTTTAAATAATAACAGGTTCACTATAGCTGTTTAAATTCACTTTGACGACATCGTTGGTTTAATGGTCGCAAGCGCGAATGCCGTGCACGAAGTCTAGGATTAGAATCCCGGGTCGGTCTAAAAATGTTTACTGGGTTTTTCGGTTTAGAAATACTCAGTACAGTTCGGAATCGAAGGCGGTGTTTACTTCCCGTGTCTCGGTAAGCACGTAAAGTTGTTTGTCCAGCGCTTGATCTCTCTCCGGTCGGGATTATCTGTATTCTGCATCTGTGTTCGCGAACACACTCCTGCACTAAAATATTTTCCTCGCAGTTAGCTAATTTCTGTTGAGAGAAGCCGCGAAATTTAGTCAGGACTCAACGTTAGCGTCCCTTTTATCCACTACAGCTACAGCTCTTTAGGCATTTAGATTTTAGGATGGAATAAATATACTCAGATATAGATTAAAGGCTAGCTCACTTATTATCGAAGGGCCGCACTACCTACACCACAATGCATAACAAACATGTTCCTGAATCACTTTCGGTGTTTTGCGTTGCAATGCGGCCCGCCTCGGTTTAGTCCACTTTCAACCCCCGATTTTTGTACCCCTGTCCGTGTTTAATCCCTAAACGTTGTCCATGTTTAACCCCTGAGGAGTCAAACATGGACTTTTATTTTTCAGTTGTTTTTTAGTTTATGATCAACCCCCAATGGACAGTTGAATACAAAAGTTTTATACTGTTAAGAATAGAGTATGTCATTTTTTTTTTAAGTCTTTTTTACAAAGACGTTGGTCACAGGTACCTTGTAGTTTTTTAACATAAAATGAACGTTTTTACGATTACAAACCTATATTTGCAGTTTGAAGTTTGATAATAATAAATACTATTTTCATCAAACTATATTTTTTTACAGATTTGAGAATAATTGACTACACATATCAATCAATGTAAAAAAGCTTCAATGAAATTTATGTGGGACCATCTCTGAGAAATATTTTTTTTGTCCTCGATAGGGTTTCGAAATCTTTTTTTATTACAATTTATCATTGCTGGAGATATCGCGTAACAAACGTACAAAAAAATATTAATTATAATAATAAAATATTAATTGAAAATAATATATGTACTTAACAAAATCAATTGTAAATTAACTTCTGCTATTTAATTATTATTACAATAACAATAGGATAATAGCTTTCGCTTTCGATGCAGCAAGGAAAATAATAAGCAATAATAATATTATTTTCGGTGGCGGGACATTCAAAACATGTCCTCCGCCATTAATTATTGCAACTTAATTCTTTACACGCTGACATAGGAAGTTCTGAAAAAGAAACAAAAGAATACCAGTAGTGTTCGCTTTGCTGGTAAACAAAAAACAAAGTACTTACATTGAATTGCTATTTACTTTGATAAAAAAAATATCCCAAATTGGAATCCAACCCAATTCAAAGTGGACTACGAAGCCGCTGTTATATCAGCATTGCAAAACAAAATTTCCGGAAGCATCAATTAAAGGTTGTTTTTATAACTTTAATAAAGGTAAAGGAAAAAAGCCGAAGAACTGAATTAAATTTTTTACCAAAAACAAAATTACCCGTAAGCATGTCACTTTATTAACAGTATTGGCGCATCTACCGCCGAAAGCTATAAGCGACGGGTTTCTCTATATCATGGAAGAAAGTCCTGGTAAACTGTAAACAAATTGAATGACTATTTTGCAAACCAATAGTTAGAAAATAAGCTAATGAAGGACAAATGGTATTGTTTAGAAGAAAGGCATCGCACTACAAACAAATTAGAAGTTTGGAACCCCATGTTAACTAGGTTTTTAGGAAAATGTTCTATTTTGATTGTTTCTATTTACCAAAAAACAAGATAGACAAAAAGAACAAATAGAAATACACAAAAGGATCAGTTATACTGTAAAACGTTTGGTTAGTACTGAAATTGCAGTCATTCTTTACTTGAAAAATTAAGCCCCTTTATTTTTTAATTATTTAATTTTATCACTTCCTTTTTAGATTTAGTATAGTTTAAGTTTTTAGTTGTATAATAATTGTAAATAGTTTCATCAAAAAAACAAAATTTCCCCTTTTAATTAATTGCTTTTGTTTTACCTACTATTTTCAATAAATATAACCTATATCCTTATACCTGGTTCTTATATTAAAAAAACGATACGTTTTGCTAACGGACAGTAGAATTTTTTAAGCAAAACGAAGAAAATTCTGCCGAACGAAGCAAAACGAATCGTATCTTGAATAAAGGAACCGGCCATTAAACTTCTTTAATTTCACAATAATTTTTATTTTTAATATGAAACAAAAACACTTCCTCTCAATATTACTTTTATTTCATTTTTAGAAACCTAATCATTGAGGGTTGAAAATGGACAAACAAAACATGACCATATTAGAATCCACGTTTGACTGACCCTTAGGGGTTGAAAACGGACAGTGGTAGAAAAAGCGGGGTCGAACGTGGACTAAACCCCCGCCGCGATGTGCGTTCGGTCATAAAAAATATACGAAACTGGTTCAGAAACATTTCTTTTTATAACGGACCTATAGAGTTATATCATCAATGAAATGCAGCGTACCCGCAATAGGGCAGCGTAACTATACGCTAAATAAAACACTACACGTAATTCTTCATAATTATTTGTATTGTCAGTTTATGTGTTCACAACATTTGCAGAACTAAGATATACAAATTTTATGACCAATAATATCAGTGATGACTCAAAATATTTATAAAATGTACAATATAATCTCATTCATTTGACTTACACAGTTAAATATTTACAAAATATTAGATTTGATAAAATTGTATACAGCGTCGTTACTTTTACATTACAGTGATATAAATACATAAAAAATAAAAGTAACTAATAGATATTTACAAATTAATCAGGTCATAATTCAAGATTTTAATCTTGCTGCGTGGCTACTCGTGGATATAACTGAAACAAACAAATATATTATTAATTAAAATTTAATTGAGATTGACGTAGGTACTTAAAGTCAATTATTATTTCAACATGGCTTTGCAATAGTGAGTGGTACAGATCTTTCGCTTGATCGATTCTTTGATACAAAAAAAAAAGCGACACACGGATCCATGTACATTGTCTACAGACACAAGCGTAAATGGGATCACAAGAGAGCGCTTGCTTGTTTGGTGGTCGTTTTAGACCGTGTATTTTGTTATAGTAAAACGCAATTATACCCCGAGCAAGTTCCTGGGCACGTATCCCTCGGCGGCGCGGTCGTCGCGGCACCACCACCACTCGCGCTCGCTGTCGTCGCCCTTGCGCAACACCTGCAGGCGCGCGCCGGTCTCGAACGAGAGCTCGTCCGCCCGCGCAGCGCTGTACGAGAACACCGCGTACACTAGCCCGCCGTTCATGATGCCTAGCTTTTCTTGTACACCTGCAAACATACACTCACGTAAGTAAAGTCGATCAGATGAAGTAGCAACAAGTTACTACACACAAGTCACTTTACTTTGTAATCAAGGCTTTGGCAACGTCAAAGTGTTAGCCCTAAAACGCAGTTAACTATCGTTTAGTACCTAACAAAGTATTAAACAAAAGTGTAAATAAATAAAACTTCAGTGACAATCTCTTTTTATGCATGGTTTTTTCCAATTCAGTCAAAATTTACAAAAGCGTCATCTATTATTTCACACTAGAACTAAAATGTACCCTACACAACACAAGATACAATACTCACTGTAAAGATATTCGGAGCATCCGTCGAACCCCTCCTCGTCCTCTTCGCACTTCTCGGCCGCGGTCTCATGGTCAGACAGCGTGGTTGCGAATATACACGCGCCTGCAAACGTAGTTCATAAGGTTACCGTTAGATAGCGTTAATGTAAAAATTTGGATATGAATATAATGTAATAAGAGATGATAGAGTGCAAATATTGAGGGTGGTTCGCTAGTCTCACATGTGGTCTCTCTGTCAATTTCCACCAATCACGAGCATGTGATCATGTGAGCCTAGCGAAACTAGCGATTTTTAAAATAATTTTGTTGTTAGGTAGGTATTGATGTTTAGTAGCTAATTACAACAAAAAATTCGTCAACAGTTTAATTACATTAGATATAAAAACCTGTAATGATTGTTATGATAGTATGATTTGACGTACCATTGTCGACGAGGAAGCGCACCATGGCTAGGTTGTTGCATGAAGCGGCGCAATGCAGAGGCGTCCAACCGTCTGAGTCTTGCGCGTTCACGTCACAACCTAACTCTACCAGGAATCTGGAATTATATAAAACAAATATTATATTAGCTTGAAGTAAATAAAAAGATAGATTTTTATGAAATTTCGTGTAAATTCGTTAGGTCTCAGAATAGGTTGTAAACTATTTTTTATACGCCTGATTTATTATTTACTTATATGGCAATACGACGTTTTTCGTGTCATCTAGTTATATTATATAATGCTGTGACAGAGAGAATTTAGGCAATAACCCTTATGTCGAAGGCGCGAATTGAGAAAAGAAAATGTTTACTTACTTAACGATTTCAAAGTGTCCTGCGCAAATAGCGTTGTGTAGAGCAGTGATCCCTTCGTCATTTGCAGCGCTTGCATTCTGCACCTGAAATTAAGTACAAAATCATTAGGCCTGCTCATACCATTCATTCTTTAATACCCGATAGTTATATTGTCTCATGGATACAATATTGATTTTTTTATCCGATATAAAATGTTTTTATACCTGTGTTGCCGTTTTCTTGACAAGCTCCAGCTCTCCTTCTAAACTGGCATCCAACAGCAGCGCGAGGGGATCGAAGCTAACTCTCCTGGCTAGCGGGGCCTTACCGCCTTGCTTTAAATTGCCCTTCTTAGTTCGCCTCAGTACATTCTCAGTGCCCTGAGAATCCTGACCGTTCAAATCTACCGAGCTTATCTGCTCCGTTATATCTGACACTATAATATCCTTACTATCATCCTGTCCAACTGATATGTTATTGTTATTTAATGCTCTATCAACTTCATCCTTCTGTTTTTTATCTTTTAGGCCATTTTCGTTAGGCATAGAATCTACTAAGTGATCCATTTCAGGGAATAAAAATGCTGGTGGCATCTCTATGCGTCGATTTATGCTGACACTTATCCCATTTTTGGTGTTACTAACATTTCTTAATTTAGGCTGTTCGCTCATCGGTGGTTTTCTTATAGTTAGTGGGCGAGCTTTGATTATCATTTCATTGCTACTAGTACTACTGACGGACTCTTTCTGCATTTGTTGCTCGCTGTCATTTGAGGAGTCCGTGGGCAAGGGGATGGTGGGCATAGGTGTAATATTATCAGCAGATTGATTGAAGCCAACATCATTGTTGACTGACTGTCTTGGTGGTGTCTGGAATGTGAAAAAAGTTTATTAAGAAAGTTGTCCAAATTAACTTTTCTTTACTTAAGCAGATTAGTTACACAGGTGCAAAAATTATTTAGCTAATGACGATGACTAATGTGTTTATTATTTATGATTGCTGTGGAATACATACCTTGATAGTTGGCTTTGGAGGTAGGGCTGGTTTGGGGGATTTATCAGTGCCGCTAACATCAGGCGTGGACAGCGGCGTGCTGGCACTCTGAGGTGGAGACAACAAGATGCTCTGTGATGACGCATTCTGGCCGGCGAACGAACTTCCCGTACTTGTGGACAGCCCTGACGCCGTGTTCCTAACGATCTGGGGTTGGGAGGTCACCACATTACTAGCTACATGATTTGATGATGATATAGTGATGCTTTGGGTCTGAACGGTCTGCGGTTGGACCGGTTGGATCTTTGTGGAGGATGTCTGGTATATGGGTGATGGTTTCCCGCTTGAGACCTGAACTGATGTGGGTGCTACACTCGATACAGGCTTCTGGAATGAATGATGATGATATTTACAGGTGATGTGCGAGTGATTCATTTCAGTGCAGCAACTCAAACTTTCAAGCTTTCTATGGAAACACATATATGGGATTTGATAAAAAACATGACAGATTAATGATTTTGTGAGATTAATTTGGTACTATTATATTATTGTACTTAAAACAAATTGTAATTCAATTAAGAATCATATAATGTAGTATGTAGGTAAATCTTTTTTTTTTTTAGTGCATGTATTAAACTTGTCAGATTTATGTGTATTGAGTTGCTTTTTTTAAACATATAATTATAGAAATAAACATGTGTTATGTGTAATATGTTATAAAATTGTGTCAAGTATTTAGTTTATAACTCACCCCAAATCCAATAGAACTACTGGCAGATGTTGTGCTGGAGCCCAAACTTGGTGAGCTGCCTTTCATCACCTGCTGTCCTTTCCCATTTCCTTTAGACGGATCATTATTCTGACTATTACTCTGACTTAGCCTATTCTGTGGATATGCATGGTTCTCCTTCCCTTCCTGATTACATCTACTAGAAGAGTCAGATTTTTGCAACTGATATGTATTATCTTGCTGATATGTAGATTCCGTTTGACTTAGAGGTGTAGCTAGACTCTTATTCACAACCGATAATGGTGTAGAATGAACAGTCATGTGGTTTACGTTGATCGCATTTTTTGCATCTTGGTTTTCGTTGTTTTTACCATTGACTTCGGGTTTTAGCTTCCCATTCGTGCTTTGAGGGAACTTCGTGTTATAAGGCAACGTTTGATACTTGGGATCCGACTTATTAGCAGCAAATTCTGGGAGGAATTCTTGTTCGTTTATTTTGAAATCTTTTCCAGTTTGATTGCTGTTTGAACTGCTCGTGCTGTTCGGACTGTACTGCGGTGGTTTTAGGTAATCCATGTATTTGTTTTGATCGAGCATCGACTTCTGATCGTACGCATTCCCGATGCCTTGCTGCACGTGACTAAAGTTTTCATGTTTGTTTGGATATTGCCCCGGATATTGGTTTTCTTGTAGCCCTTGTGTATGAGGGTAGCCATTGAATAAAGGATTTATCATTTGCTTTTGCTGTAAATAATGCGCTTCTTGCGTCAAATGGCTCTGAATATTGTCGCTTTGAGTATGTTGTTTTAATGGCACGTTGTTTTGTATTACATTCTGCTTCATGGCCTGAAAAGTATCAAAATGATTACCTTTAAAAAAATTGTGACTAAAAAACACGTTGCACTTCTACGTCACTAGGAATAAAAAAAGTTAAATAAACTTTATTTCCCGCCATGAAAATGAAACGAATTCAATTTGTGATTTCTGACAGGTGTCAAACTCAAACGTTTAATATTTTTTTATGGCTTTGGATTACCGCGTGTTATTTACTTATTAAGCGAATAAACGTATTACAGAAGTTGAATGTAATAATGATAAATTAAAGTGAAATTACCTGGAAATTAGCATTATGGTTAACGCTCTGAGCATGCGGTACGTGATTATAAGGTTCAACAGCAGCAACATTGCCTCGGGCTTGTTGGTTCTTTGGTTGACTGTTCACCCCTGTATTACCGGCTGCGTAGCTGGGTAATTGTTGCATGGGCGTCGGATTGGTGGCTCTGAAAAATTCAAATAAAACAATTTTAAAAATGTTACATCATGTCTTTTTCTTTTTGAGAGAATTTAAAAATGTTTAAGTTTAAATATAAAGTACACTAGAACACAAGGTGCAATAAGGTCTACACAACACAATTTAGTCGTGATACCTAAATAATGAAGGCAACATTCATAATTTATAAATTCGAATGTTCTTAGAGACTATTGTGCTTGTAGACTCTATTGTTTCGCACCGACGACATCGCGACAGCGTCGGAACCACATTCACCAGGGAGAGAGGGCTATATGAACCTGTGACGTTACTCATTGACGTAGGCTCCACAAGCAGTAATAAGTTGCTGGCACAATGGTCTTATTTTATATAGGAAAATTGTTGTAGTTAGGCATTTAGTCAAATAAAAAAAGTTTAAGTTCGAAGACCATGGCTCTAGTAACATAGTAAAGTATTTAGGTAACTACCTTAGTACTTCACTATTTCTAAAATTGCTAGATACCTACTACATGAGCTATGTTTCAACTATTTAAGATAATTATGTAGTGGGTACCTACTAGTAGGTCCCAAATGGAGTTTGGCTATTCGGTACCGAATAGCTCTAATATCGACTATCAAGAAAAGTAACAGCAAATCGGACTTCAGTAAAACTTAACTTAAAAACATTCTAAAACGGCTGTCTGGCTCTTCATAACTTAACGGCGGCTAAAAATGAGTATTTAGTTAGCTATAGGTAAGTAGGTGGGTACATAGGTTACCTCTGTTGCTGCGGTTGTCGATGCGCCGCCGCCAGCTGCCTATTCAGGGCCCTCTTCCTAAGCAGTCGCGCCTGCAGCTCCGACACGCGGCGGTCGATGCTCCGCATCTCCTCTTGCCGCGCGCCCAGCGCCGCCCGCTGCGCCGACAGCCTGCCGTTCTGTTGCTCGTTCAGCTTGTTTCGGTACTGGAATCAAAATGGGTTTGGTTTAGAAGAATGATTGAAATTTTTTTACCAAAAAATTAAATATGTTCGAGTTGTGAACTTGGTAACTGAGTAGGTAGGGTAGGTAATTAAGGATCCCGGTAAAGTCAAAGACGAGACCGGGGTGTAAGTCCGACATATATAATATTATTCCCACGTCGTCGTGCCCTCGGCGTGGGTTGAATTCATTAGATTTTCACATCGTAAACAAAAATAAATTATGAAGTACCTACGCAGTATTATGAAGTACCTACATAGATACTGGATCTGTGCAGTAGGGCTTAAGTATAAATAAATTCTTCATCGATTTATCTATTCTTAATTATTATTATACCTAAATAAAAATAATTTAAAACTTTAAATGGATAGATGTTTGATACTTTCCACGGAAACATTTCAGTATGTTAAAATTTTGCATACCTTCACGACGTTTATAACTTAAGGATTAAGGATTAACACATACAACGTTAATTGTTATCGCGGTACTTCCAAGGGCACAGCATTAAAAAAGAGTTTCCTTCTAAACGGTAAAGCATTAACAGTAAACCTAATAGCGCACACAGCTGCGTTTCCCACAGTCGAGTTGCGCGAATTACTGTTATGTCTCTGACTATGGCGGGCCAACCTATCATTATTGTAGGTACTGTCATCAGTCATGGTCTTATTAACAACGGTTTAAGCTTACAAAGATTTTATAGTAGTTTATTTGTCGTTACTTTTATATTACTTATGATTGCCGTGAAATTGAAATATAAATGTTCTTCTAGAACTTGATTTTGTGGTAAACAATCGCAAAAGAGTTGGTAATTACCTAATGTATCTAAAAGGTACAGTTGAATGAAAAGTAGGTAAGTACCTATTTATGTACCTAAATGTTTGTGAAAATACTAGCAAATAAAAAAAAAAAAGCTGGACCTATCTGTTTTTGTTTGCAACCAATGGCTGCGCAATTATCAGTATTTTATTTTCCAAATTAAAATGTAGAACCTAGCATTTTAATTTACTATAAATCAGATATTTAAGTAAAGGGTTTTTAAAAAGTTCAAAAGATATTTTAATAAAAACCAAGAACTTAAGTTATGCATCTATTTAACCTCAATAAAAGCTACTTCTAAAGAAATCCACGCTCATTTAAAATGCGGGTAAATTGCACTGCGGCCAACAGTCACTTGGGAAAACTGGCAGAAGGCTTAGGAAAACCAGATAGGTACAGCCACAAAAAGCATAAAGAAGGTAAATTCGACGTATTTCATCTAATAAATTAATTTTGGAAGTCTTAATGAATAGACTTTTTTTGTAAAATCTACTTCATCTGTAGGTACCTATTGAAAAACGTATTGTGGCCCAATTCTTGATGCCATTTCCAATGATTATAAATTCACGAATTTTAATATTATTTGCCGAATTTATCGTAATTGGCAAAGAGACTTGGAGTCGTAACTCCTTGATTTATATATACCTACCGTGTAAGTAGTCCAAACAAAATCAAACATAGTTAGGGACCTACAAATTTTATATTATTCAAGACAAAAGCATACTGAAACAAAAGTGAAAGTATGAATGGCTTTCATAATCTTTTACACACACAAGATCAATCCAAATCATTATATCCCTGATTTATCAGAACCTCGAATATCCATTCTTGAGCTAAATCAATTCCATGCGAATGACTTTTTCCATGTCAATGATTTTTCTGGTCAACATTAGCGCAATTTGTATTTTTCGTTTCATATAGGGTTTACCGAACAGAAAAAGTAAAAGTCAACCACTTGTGAATGGCAAAACGATAGTTTTTTATTTGTTTTATGGGTTTTTTATTGTTCATGGAGCTTTAAGTCTATGTTGTAAATGCGTATTTGTTTTTGTATATACAACAGGTAAATAGGTTGCCTATGTATTGTTAAATCGAAGGAAATAGTATTAGATATACATTCTGTAGCTGACCAAAATATTTTATCAGAATTAAAAAACATGTTTCGTAAAAGCACAATAGGGATGTGGACAATGTTTTTTATCTATTCGTAACATAGACTATTAAAAAATATTAAAAACGTAATTTTTCTTTTTTTACAACCCAACCCAAGCTTAAGCAATGACCTAAGATTTCCATGATGAGGAAACCCGGAATATTTTAGTAAATTTATATGAGATTGAATCGTCGTTAGTTTTTAAACGAACAATGAGGCAGATAATGCTACAATTTTTACAAAGACATGACGTCACAAGCCCCACTCCTGAACTTTAAAAGCATTTTTTGTTGATTCGATAAAAGAAAAAATACGAGTTTTGTTTTCTTTTTTTATGTATCTGGTGGACTAAATGGATATGTACTTTTCATACCCAGTCCACACGCCTATTACGGGTAGAGGGTAAATGGTAAATACAAATTACTGTATTAGGTATCCATTTGCAGAACCGTTATGTAAAAAATAACTAAGTATATTTACTTTCTTAAACGTTTAACTATTGACGACAGTCACTAGGTCGCCACATTGTAACTCCTCTTCAATCAATACGTCACGACAATTACGATGCGCGTGGGAAAATAAACAGGTGATGCACATACCATGCTTTACTATTTCATTAGTTGGCTTGTACTGTTCAATACGATTTAATGTTTTATTAGGTAGGTACCTGAAATTGTCTATAAACCACGATCGTATACCTTTTGTAGATTTAATGTTACAAATACACAACGTTACAATACACAAAAAGCTTTTCAACCATGGGCATTCTGTGGGTTGTGTGTTACATAGTTTTATTAAATTTTTTATACTCATAAATATTATTTCTTGTTAATCATTTTCATTTTTTTTAACGAAATGCTTAGCTTATATTGGACATGAATTAATTTAGCTATTCTAAACAGTATTAAGTAAAAAATCTGTCACAACGATAGCGAAAAACCCTCATCTTCTTCAAATAGAATGACTTATGAAAATTAAGGCCTCTGTTGAAGGAATCTGCGTCCTCAGAGACTTAATAAAATACATCTGAGAAACTCACTTCATAAGAGATAAGACTTGACACTGAAGGTAAATTAGAGCAATTTAAACAAGACGCAATTTTCTTTCTATATGCTTAACCTTTTTCGTACTACATAACTAATAGTCTCAAAGGTAAAAATGTTTAAAAGAAAAGAGAATAGTTTACATTTTCGTATTCTCATCAATTTAGTAATAGTCCTTCGAGATTCACGTAAAGACATCAACTATTGACTCAGGCGAAGAAATGCGGGCTCGATTCCTTCTGCAAATTATCTCTCAGGTACCTACGAAATAACGAAATACTGTCTTCATTCCTTCAATCCTAGTAATTTTAAGTTTATATTGTAGATTAGGTATTCTGGGATTAAGGCAACAACTGCTACAAGTCTCATCACGAAAGCAATTCTGTAGATTGACACAGTAAATTAAGACAACGAGCGAATTAAATAGCTAAGTGATGTTATTAATCTGATGTAAGGATATCGTCTCAGGGGAGTCCGTTGGTAATTACTATAAAGGGATATTGGGTATTCTAGGTTTGATAACCTGTAATATTGTCCGACATTTTGAATGGATATTTTAGTATCAGTGTAGTTACATCCATAATCGTGTTTCACTATTATAATTGGCTCTTTGTTGTTGTTGTACCAAGTAGTTTTGCTTTCTGAATGTTTTAATTAGGCTTCAAAATTCTTAAATTACTTTGTGTAATACTTAAATTTTAAGTTAGATGAAGTTTGCGAATTGTGGAAACTACCTTATTTTATTTATATTATTCTATATATCTTATTATATACAATACAAGTTTCCTGCGTAGATGTCGGTTATCGCGGCAAAAACTATGTCCTTTCTCAGGCTCTAGACTATCTATCTACCAAATTTCATTTAAATCGGTTCAGTAGTTTTGGCGTGAAAGCGCGACAGACAGACAAAGTTACTTTCGCATTTCTAATATTAGTAAGGATTATGAGATTTAGACTTCAATATTGTATGAAATCATTACTTGAGAATGGAAGCTGAGATGTTTGGTGATATAGTTCTGTTGTGAACTGTTGAAGTTACACACTTGGTTTAGAAAGGTATATTTAAATCCAAATTTGCCTTTATACTAAGTAAAACTTTTATAATAAGGCTTTTCATTTTATTTTAGAAAAAGAAATACCAGTCATCCCTCACTGGCGTTTTTGCGACCTTTTCACACCCCCATAACTCATGCACAGAGCATGCTGTATCTGATTTTACGCGACGAAATTTTAGCAGCCTCTGAAAACTTGTTTAGTTTTGTAATAGTACCTACATTTTGAATATAAACGCGCTAAAATGAAAAACTCTTGTAAATAAATAAAAGCAATGGATAAACCACTAAACTTTGTGTTTGACATTAGCAATCGAATTTATTACTGTCAGTGTATTTTTTATTTACTTTGTATAATATTTTTAGGCTGTAACCAATTATTTTGTGGTGTACACGTAACAAGGATATAATATTCACGAATATTATAAAAATAACATACTTAATTATGTTTACACTAAACAGCAAGATTATGGTAAGTGTATCAAAAAGGGTTTTCTTATTTTACGAAATATTATGATCGGCCTGTAAATATGATAGACCGATGTTTATGATTTATTAACCTTTTCCCAACATAGATTTATTTATCACAAAGAAACTCATTGAAATCCGATCCTTGCATAAATAACACCGAACTCGAAAAAAGGATACGTAAAGGTTCCGTTTACGAAATAAACGATATAAATTGAAATGGGTACTGGTTGAATAAGTTGATTTAGTGTATACTGACCTTTCGTCCTCGACACAGTTATATATTTATTTCATCCACTTCACAACACGTAAGTAATAAAGAAATTTCACTAGTAACTAATTGATTGAATACTGTTATTATTTTTTGTCAAAGGTCAATGGATGCACACTAGACCGCTTGAATGTCGCGTCGGTAACTAAATTGTCAAATTGGACTGAATCAAAATGTTGGCATTAGACGCACTAGCGAAATTAGTCCGGTGACGTGGGTATAGTTACCTTTAGGGCTGGTCAAAAAGATTATCGCACTGTTATGTAAGAAATTTGACAAGGTTTATTAAATGTGTATGTATATAAATGGGCTTTTTTTTTTGTTTAGGTAATATGGACTCAAAATGATCTAACGATAATATGTAAATGTTGTAAAATGAAATAAACAAATTTTGTTTGCGTAATTTAAATAAAGTAAGCTTCTATCAAACCTATATTGTACAGAGTTCAAAGGAGCTTGCTAAACAACTATACAGAAAAGCTAAGCACTTTTGCAAGAGGGCAAACTACCTAATCCCAATAAAACTTCTAGGTCTAGTTAGTAGTCGTTCCTTATAACGGTCCTTGGAGGACCGTACCTGTATTTGGAAGCAATCTAATAATTCTGTCCATCCTTTTTCGATGTACAACCTACTTGAATTGCGCGCAATCCCTTATCCCATCTTAACTTATACAACCCTAGCACGTCTCCACCTAATTACGTATTGTATAAACGTTCACACACTATCCGAACTCATAAATCCGTATCACGGTCAAAATCTCATTGCTCGTTATTCAGATGTCTATTATAATTAATTTATTAGAAATGTAACATAACATCGTGGTTTTGTTGATAGACGGCACATAGCAATTGTATTGCTTTAACTCTCAGTTTCAGCTTTGCATTAATTTGACACGATTTATTGTAGCGATTTCTCTAGCCAGAAATAATTCGAATTAATTGTCAATCTATTAGTATAAGTTATTGCTCAGTGTTTAACTTGCTATCTGTTCTATAAATCAGAGAACTTGTACCTATATGCAACGTCACGCCTAATGAAACACTATCATTTCTTAGCTCTTGGTTGGTTTCGCTATCTACTAAGTTGACACACCGCAGCGAATTAAATTCAACCCGTTTATGAGATTAACTACCACGGCAAGAATATATTTTCGCCAGTTTTACTTTTTGTTTTCTAAGAATGTTACTTTATTTTTTTTTTCTGCGTAATATGGTAGTCGTCCGATGTTTTTACGTATAGGTACCAAAGTCTTCTTTAGGAAAATATACTGAGACCAAGAGTCTTGTTAGACGCATGTCTCATTATTCCAGTTCGACGAATTCAATATTGTTTCTTTGGCAATACATCCCAGCTAGTCGCGCGAGTTTTATGTCTTCTCATATACGGGGGCTATTCTCGAAGCTTACCCTCATATACGGTACCATATATTTTTATGTTCCGTTTTTATAAATAATATTACAAGAGGTATGTCTTTAGGTACTCGTAAAACTAGTCAGCCAGTTTAATTAATTTGACTTTGTTAGTTTTGTTTCGGTCGTCCGTAAAAGGATTACGTTTTCCTGAGAATAAAATGAGCTCGAGCAAAAAAACTGTTACATTATTTTTTTAGTTGGTTATTATAAATTCCCAGACGAAATGAGACTAAATAGAACATAATAATAGAAATAAAGCTAAAGCTTCATTTTAATATATTGATCAAAATGATATTTCACATTGAACTGCAACAATATATCTGATAAAATGTATCTTAAAAACAAAAGTATGTGAAACTTTGCAGAACAAAAGTTCACGGAGAAAACAATAGTTTATTTATACACAATGATCAGAATAGTCCCCCGACTATCAAGTCCAAGATGCGGGTTCAAGCGTCCGAATGCCCGCAACCTAGTTGGCGGGCGCTCTCTCTACAAATATTACTGTGTGCTCCGTGTGTTAGCGATCTCGTTAGCCATCCGTGGCATCTCCCAGGTGAATGGGATCATCGTTTTTATTATGTAGAATGCCTTATGCCGCTATTGAGTGTCAATAGCTTTTTGTTTTCGTATGAAGATGTATATGAGTGTTGCTTTGTGTATCAAAATAGACGAAATATTGATAAAATAGATGAACGATCAGACTAAGGCTTGACAGTAAACATAATAAATCTATTTAATACCTAGCTCAATAATAAAAATATGAATAATAGTGTAACGGGTGTAGTGGAAATAAATTAGTTTAATTTGTTGGTCAACCTAGCAGCTACTTAAAAGTTAAATATTGCAGTGGTTAGGCGTATTTAGACTAATGAAGCTTATACAATTGATTAAAATTAACGAGAAGAGTGTTACATTAATTTTCTTATATTATATCGCCAACTTTTCAGATGGCCCACGATCTTTATTACGTCACATGTTAATAGGAAAGTACCAGTGTTTATTTCCTAACTAAACGGTGGTATGATCTGTTCCAGGTAACATTTCCGTTTCTATGTCGAAACCGTGAATCAAGATAATTTCAATCTATCAATGTATTACATCTGTCGTGTATTACTCAAAAGACATTAAGCCGATAGCAACTTAAAGATAAAATCTAGGGCTCCAACAATTTCTATGTACTAACAAAAAGTATTTACTTAAAACAAAAGAAGCCGTTTACAAGTACAAGAATAATTAAAGCAAATCCTTTATCTATGTTAGTAACGAACTTCTCTACTGACAGAAAACAAGAAGTGTACATAAGTACCACATAACGGTACTGTCAAGTTTACCTATAAAAGTAAGAGTTTTACTTTTGTTAAATGTTTGATCTTTAACCACACTAATACTTTCGAGTTTAACTTTAGACTTTAACATTCTTAGGAAAGTATATAGGTTAATAGATATTAGGTATACAAGTAGTAGATACGAATATTAGATATATAGAGATCAGTTAATATATAGATATTACAAATATAGTGGTACAGGTATTAGTGTGTGAAGTGGAAACATTTTTTTCTACTTCTGTTTACTTCTGATAAATTTCGTTGCGGCTTCCAAGACAGTCAATTGTTTCCCTGGAGCACACCGAGCTTATGTCTTGCTGGTATTCTTTGGTTATTATTGTAGATCCTGGCTTATAGGAGTTGCAATGATGGTCATGAGTGGCGGGCTTGTTTCAATAGTTATACAAATTTTAGGTGGATATATAGAGTACAGGATTTCATCACGTTCAAACCTCTCAGAGGAATATTGACAGTTATTTGTCACCCAAATCGAGGTAAAATTGCCAATGACAGTCTAAATCCCATGTGTGATACCTAAAGCCCTAAAAACGTGCCTCTAATTAGCGATTGTCGATTTGGAGACTGACAGGGGACTTGATTTGTGATGAGGGGTCAGGTTTCATTTCAATTCTGGTCACGGTTTTGGTCGCAAAAATCTAGGGCTTCGATTCGATTTTGCTGCCTAAATTGTACGCAAAATATAAAGTTTTTTCCAAAGTGTGTTAAAGGGAAAAACATATGTTTATGTTTACATAATTAAAGATAAAAGAAAACAAATCCACACGATCGAAAAACAGTAAGCATGAAAAACAATTACTGCCAGTTTTCATTTAAATTCGTATAACATTGGCAAAGTACCCCTAATTGGAAGCCAGGTTGACAGTTTAGGATATTATGTCCTTAATATCTCAAGAGCTACCCTTAGGCACTTCGAACAAGTACCCAATTGAACGGTAAGTGGTAATTAGTTCTAATTATACCTGTTGAAAGTAAATTGTATGATAATCAGAGATAATATTTAAGACAACCAACTTCTAGTACTTCAAGTAAAAAAATCTGTATTTCAGGTAAAGAATAAACAAGTCCAATGGTAATATTTACCTGAATCTACATTAGTCTAATTCCTACAATTGACTACTGCATTATAATATATGCAGGTTAAAGGTATATGAAGAGTCCATATTAAATTCTTAGTATTTTATCAGATCTATTCCAGTCCTTTCCGAGTAGGTTGTCCACTTCAAGGGACTGATAAAATACCAAAAAAATTGTATAATAGTAAGCGAAAGAAGTCAAACGTACAAATAAAAATGGGTTATATTTTATACAAGCCCACTTAATCCGAAATTAAGTCGTGCGGTTATTATCTTAATTCAATTAATTAAGATAAAATAAACCGCCGTCGGAAGTTTCAGTTTCCCCCTCAAACGATGGGGAAGCAATAAGTCAAGTTTAAGGCACCTTATAAATAGGTCATTGTTATCTAAATTATTTTGAGAGAAATTGTTTAAAGTTACGAAGTTGAATGAACTGAGTGAAGTTTACCAGGTACGCGGTGTACCTTACACCTGTTTAATACAAAATTATTATGAAGTTTACAGGTATCTGTTTTGAGATCAACGGTTTTCCAAGTTTTGCCTTAAAATCGTTTGTTCCTTCCATGTTTTACAATAATAATTCTAAGAACTGTGTTACACCAGGGCAAAGGTCTTTCTTTTTACCCCAGAACCAGATAGTATGATGTTAAAAGTTTACGTGTGTATGAGGCTGAACGGTGTATTTCCCGAGAGGGTAACCCTATTTTTCGTAATGGAAGCTTCATCGTTATAATAGTTTTCATAGCTCCTGAAAAAACTTTTGAGCTGCTTGAAGATTACCAGATTATCGATGTAAAACTATGTCAAGTTTAATAACTTTTTTTGGTTAATATGCATTATTTATATCATTGTTATCATCGTTAGTATTATCAAGTGAATCGACGTTAGCTTACTTCAGAACTCACCATTAACTCGCGCCGCAGCTTGTCGAGCTCGTGGGCAGAGGGCGGCGCGGGCTGCACCCTCCCCCGTCTCAACTCCTCGAGCTGCCTCGTCAGCTCCTCCACCTTGGCCACAGCCACTGATAACTCCTTCTCCTTCTCATTGAAAAGCGCTCGTATTGATTCTAGATCGCTTGCTGGAGACAAAAGAAAGTAACGTGTTAAAATTCATATTAAATCATTTATTCTGTAACAAGGATAATATCGTCACTTTTACATGCCATATAGATAATATTTTTTTTTGTTATCGCCGGATTCGACATATCCTAACTGGCTACCCTGAGAAGAAATGTCAAAACAAAGTCAGGGGTCAGCAGCCTCTTTTAGGCCCCTTCTCTTTTGTAGTACGAATAGATACCTATAATAGTGGTGTAAATGATAGTAAGTTCGGATGTAGATCTTCGAAACTACCTATCTATATTAGTGATTTTCACTGAAACATAGCTTCGTTTTTCGTGGAATGCGTTATGTTGAAAATAAATTTAATGTCCTTAAATTGTGCATAAAGAGTTCAAATTGATTCCAAAAGCAGTTCAAAATTATTTACAATCATGTCACGTCATTACTAAGGATTAATTAATACCTCGTAATGGCGTGTCATACAAAATGCGATAGCGGGGCTGGTTGCGGTAAAGCGTGATTTTCAATCCATTGTTCTAGTTCTGCCGTTGAAAGTTTGTGCTTTCGGTCTTTGTCAGTTTAATGAGAAATACTGTATGTATTTGTATAAAATGTAATTTCTGAGAATTACCACAATTACGTTGAAAGTCATTATTATCTAACAAATTATGAAATTATATTCTATGAAATAAATTACCCTTACGTAAAAGGTAGTAATAGGTACTTTTAATAAAACTTACCATTATTTCACAACAAAGGTTATATTACAATTTGTAAGCCCGGGGGAAATTAATAAAATTTTCAATTCTACTGTAGGGGACAATTAGGTAAGTTATATAATATTCCAAGTATAAATTGGAATCTGTTAAATATGTTTGAAAGTTTATCTGTTGGACATTGTTGAAGCAGAACATCGCATAGTTTTAATGTTATAGTATACTTAGGACAACACACCCTGTCACAGGAATCCACGAAGGTTTGTCTACATCATGAAATATCCAGAAATCAGACAAGTACCTGTACCATGAGCACTTAAAGCAGGACTGTTGCCGTTGTGGACGCGAGATCGCGCACTACACTGCGTGTAGCGCCGTCTCACGTCTACAGAACCAAATGTCCAGCTTTAAGACCTCACGGTAAGCACGATGGTATTGTTTGTTTCATTTATTTTGTTCAAAATAAAAGTTCCAAAAATCAAGCACGGTTTTATTTTGCCATAAAATATGTATTTGATAAGTTCGTCAAATTAAGAATAAACAAATCTGTTATTTTATTACAAAAGAATAATACTAAGTTAAATAACTGCTCGGAAATAATTAATCAAAGTTCATTGTATGTATACGAGTTTCAGACGAAAGTAAACAAACCGATTTTTGTGTATTTTACTGAAATTCTTTAGTACTGTAAATAATTCAGATTATCTTTACAAGTGACCTTATTTTTATCAACTTCGTCTCAATTTGATTAATGATAATAAGCACAAGATTTTTACTCAGCGGAGTCTAAATCTGGTTTTACGTTAGCAAAATAATCGACAGGCCATGTTTAATCATCAAAACTTTGTTTTAATAACGAGCCATTAAAAAAGTTATGTACTATGTGCTTTCGTGATTTTGAAATAAGAACATGTAGTGGTACTGGCATGAAATTACAGTGCTTCCAAGAATTAAAAAAACAAAACAAATGAAAATGTGAACTAAGCACGCGACGAGTAAATCCAACAAAGAAACATTTTATGTCTTTTGAAAACATCTATAAAAATGTCGGTTTGACATACAAGAACATATTGAGGCACGAATAAAAATGTACGTGAACTCTGAAGGCCGTGGGTACGGTTATCACCTGTCACGTTAAAACAATAAAAAATACAATAACGTTGCTTCGACGGATGTTTAACGTTTAACTTAACCCGACTGTTGACATTTCCATGCGAATAGGTCGACAAAAATGTTTAGAAATATTACGTTCCGTAATACAAACGGGATCGCTAACAATCCCGAGGAATTGTTACGACAATCCTTTGATATTGACGAGACTTTTTGAGCTTTATCCTTATAGCGTTTTGAATACCTAATGTTGAAGGTTAATCATTCTAAGTATAAAATCTCAAATTACAGAAAAACATAATTGGAATAAGGTTTGCAATATACTTATTTTAAAATCTTGCACCTGCGCGGAAGAATAAATTGTAGTTTGTGGCTTAGTAAACACTGCGCATAGCGGCTATTAAATAATGTATATTACAAGTACTAGGTAAATAAAGATTTTATTTCGGTTACCAAGCAGAGAATATGAAATTTGGTTTATAGGACAAAGGTCAAACTAACAGTGATTTTATAAAAATAATTTATAATAGTCCATTTGACATCATAATTATTTCACAACGGAAGTACCTACGCTATACCACATCCTATTAGTCAAATAAATACAATTTGTTATACCATGACTGTGAACCTAATGGGGGTAACTAACAAATAGTCCCTAAACGTAATTTACAGTCGTAAATATTGATTTTACAAAAACCGTTGCCATTAGAACAACAATAAAACTAATTTGGAACGAAATAAAGTTACCAATTGAGAAATTCTAATGTATTGAGGGGCAAAAATGCTATTTTGCGTTACGGAGACCCAGCTGAGGCACATTTAAAAGCTCCGAGAGGGAAATACCTCTGACCTTTCAATTACAGAAGACAATAAAGAGGGCTTTATCTGTATGAGGACCTTCCGTTTGTACACGACGCGACGTCTCGATGGAACAACATAATTTTTTGGTAAACGTTTTGAATACCAAATATACTCAGAGATATGTTTGTTAAAAATAATGGTTATGGAAACCATGCAATTTACCGGTTGATATTTTAAATGTGGAACGTAGGTATTGTTTAGTACAGCTACTCGATTTTCGCCTGTTTTTTGTTTTTTTTTAGGGATTGCAAGGTGATAACTTTATCCCATCGTTCATTTATCTAGGTGTGATTATTCACAGCTGAGTGCATCAGGATGACAACAGCACAACATAATAAATCATCTCATATTTTATTATTGATTGTAGTTATACTAAACATTAAAATATTCTCTTTATTCTGAAATATTCTCTTATTAATAAGAGTTGTAGGTTACTACGGTAAATGAATACATTGAATATATAGTAAATTCAAACGTGACTTTGAATGTACGCTAATGAAGCTTACTGAATGCAATTAATGTAATTAGACACACTAATGACGCTTTGAGAAGCGTGTTAAATAATAACTTAGAAATGTAGTTCTATGGCGTGGTTATTACTGAAGACTACTAGATAGAAAATAGAGTGAAGACATTAATTCTACACGAATCAAATTTAAATAATCATATTTATCTCTGTGATGTTTGTAAGTGCTTTATTGAGTGTAATTTCATTTTTAAATAATTTGTAAATAGAAAGTATTTTTCTCCTTTTCTTTTCTTCAGAAAACAAAAATCTGTGGTAGACATTAATTTGGATTTAGGCGCCATTGAGTACTCAAATTAAAATACTTAAATATTTGTAAAATATCATAACACAAATCACAACAATAAAATATATTGAACAGATACTTTATGATTAAATATATAGTTAAAAAAAAACATTTCTTTAATATATTTTTTGTAATGATACTTTTTCTTGATTTTCTTTTTAATCTCCTACAAATTAAACATGTACATTCCGTTTCAAATATCGAACGGGGTAGCAGGATAGCAACTCATAACGGTCAGTCCCATCAGTGATTTGCTTTACACGTCACTTCACATCAATGCTTGATTTGACACAAAAGGCCGTATCGAGCCATGAAATAAAGAGTGTAAATAATGTTATCAGAGATGGTGTGTACTAGGCATTGGAATACAAAAGGATGTTACAGGATTTTCATGAAGCTACCTGGGAAATTGATTTTGCTGTTCGTAATAATATTTTTATGTAGAAGGAGAAAGTATGTGGTGAGGTGTTTCGAATTTAAAATTTGCTGTAGGGGAATGAGTTTTTGAATCGTCAAATGTTTAAAGAACTCTTTAGAGCTTTAGTCTCAGATAAAACCCTAGTTTAACTAACTTAAGGCTGATTTTCCAACGCCGTATAATTTTATTAGTGGTAAAATAAAATTAACCTTTGACGCTTTTTCTTGTCCGGATCACAGCGCACCTTGGGTTGTTTTATTATACTTATTAACCGCATTAATCATAGCTTAATAACTCTAAAATATGCAAATACCTATTCCGTGAAATAACCCATATATTATTGAACTAATGTAAACTTTCCATACGCTTAAAAACCACGTTAACAAAGAAAACAAAAGAAAAGTATCTAAAAAAATCTAAAGATCGTTAAAAGGAATATTTCTCCTTAGCAAATGTATCGCGATCTGTGAGACCCGGCCCAAATTGATTTAACTACGACACTTAGGGAACGTATTCTACTTTCCGTAGATAATGTACGAACAGAAAGAACCCTTTATTTCTTCCTTCGGTAACAATTTACGCGCAAAGGGTTATACACTCGTTATCTCGCATCAAATGTAATGTGCTTAGCTTTAGGATAAAGTTTTCCGCCATTTATGTAGGTACTAACTTTCGTGTTCATATGAAAAATCGGCGAACATACATAAAAAAAAATACATACAGAAGAACATAGGACCTCCTCCTTTTTGGAAGTCGGTAAAAAACTTTGTGATTTTTTCTCTAATTCACTTTTTTTGTTAACTGTCAGAACTCTTTTGATGCCAGTTTGAGCGCTTAACTAAACATAGTAGAAGTTATACCTCCTTGTTTATCAGAGTATCTACTATGTCTACTATGCTAGTAAGTTTATAATATGTAGGAAAGTTCTGAAATAAATACTTAAATGTTGCTTTTCCATAATAATGCGGTAATTGTATATGAGTGGATTGAATTTAGGAAAAATGAATTGTTTAAACAACACCTATGTCAATTGTTTTGTGAACTTTTTAGTGTAGGTATGTTATTAACTTAAAGAACTAATATTTTAATTTTGTTGTATAAAATAAACAGGAGTCCTAACTTGAATAAATACTTCTAACTCATTTTCGTGTATCTATCGAACTTGGTTTAACGGCAGATATCTAGTTTGCGCAATGCAACGAACAATGGGAACTGCAGGCTGAACTTAAAAATAGTTGAGTCATAACACGCGATGCAATAATTTTCATTCGAGTATGATTGAAATCGATTTACCAAAGTTCGTAAGAGAGTGGCTCGATTACCTAAATACAGAACTATGAACTAGAATGGGTCACGATCAGCTTAATGAGGCAAAACTTGTAAAGTGATTAGCCGCAACAGAGTGTTGGACCGCTACACTAAAACGCACATTTGTAGGCGCGGAGCTAATGTAGGTGCGACCACAAAAACCTCCTTGCTGACGCAGACTGATGTCTAGGGACGAGAACAAATGGAACTTTCAACTTTAACAACGATTAGGTCGAATGAAAAATAGCTATACATGTAAATATAGGGAACATTTTTTGTTCACATTCGTTCTCTGTCCGAGTTTTAACATTTGGCAATGAAAAAAGGTAAATGTGTATTTTAAAAATGCCAATTGCGATCCGCTTAACGTTTACTGCCTATATTTAATTTTGCTCTGTAAAAAATATGAAAAAGGTTGGAGGACCGTGAAGTTTGTTTGGCTTCAGAATGAATTAATACACACGTCAAAAATGTTATCAAAATTAGAACGTATACATTATTCTGGAATTATAAAGCGTATTATTAATTGTAAAATAAATTTAAAACATTGAGTAAAATCTTGTTTATTCAGTCAGCCAAAATCAAATAATTTTCTCTTACCTACGATTGTGTTGCTTTCATTCGTTATTCAAAAAATAAACTATAAATTAACAATATTGAATTATACTTTTTTATTCTGTTTTAATAAATACCTACGTTTATTTTTATTATTATTAAACGTATTATTTATTATTTAGTTAAGTGAGTGTTTTTATTTTTCTTCAGAAAATTCTAGCAAAAAGTTTTGCATACTTAGTAAAGAAGTACCATAAAATCTTTTAACTCTTTATTCTAAAATGAGCTTTGTTAATTACGCATAGAGAACATTACTACATGTGAAGTCATTGATTCGTTCTAAAAAGAGTTCAACTATCAACCTTAACATGTTCGGTATTGATTTTCCTAAGTTTAGTCGATGCGTCACCTTTGGTGTCATTTAAAGACTGGTACTAAAGTGTAGACTGGTACTATAGGCGATATTAGCAACCTTGTATTTTATGTAACCTCGCCCAACGATATTTTATTTTTTATGTTCTCCGCAAGACCGATAAGATGGGAAACGATTGGCAATAAATAAGTCTTGAAACTTTGTTTACTTCAAGGACCTGAATTAATAGAAGGAAAATATATTCGACATATCTGACATTTATAAGACAAGAAAACAATAAAACTTCGGTGTCTTTTTACATTGACATAAGAAAATAATGATGTTTGCAAGTTTTATGTGTATTATGTTTTAATAAAAAATTTGGGTACCTAGTTTTAATTTCGATAATAGCTTACCAAAATCTTATCTTGACGTAAAACATAAATTGCATGATTTTTAATTAATAAAACATGTTTTTTAACCAAGGAAAATGATACTAGAATTCTGATTATTCCAAACCCTTTTATGAGCAGTACCGTTTCAAAGCAACGAAATAATAAACAAGTGAATACGTAATTACAATTAGCCCGTGGTTCACGTAATTATATTCAGTTTATTTTACCTTGTTAGTTGTTAGTACTTTGAGCCCTTTCAACTACTTAGTTACATTACCTTTGTTTATATAAATATGATGATTACTTAGTTAAGTGCCTGTTTTTATTTGTTTTAACCCTCTTAGTTATGCTGATGCTAGCTTTTCTTCAAATCCTTTAGTTCGTAAATTCTGTCCTTTTTGTAAGTATGTAGGTATATTAATTATTCCGTTTTATTTAATCTGTAAAGACATTTTTTTGTTATAGGTAGTACCTACATATACGTATTTAACCGGCACATAAAAGTTATTTTAAAATCGGTTGCGAAAGTGTGAACCAAACAGTATTTAACACCATCGTCGGCATTACACATCGCCACCTACGGCCCCTATTCAGGAATCGAATAATTATTTCACAATAAACTCAATACATTGCCGCACGATTAACTACAGGAAATCAACACTTCCTAAGGTATTCATCGTTGGAAAGCATTTTATTACTCTAACGAATAACTTCTAAGAAAAAGCTCACCGCTTAAGTAATTGGATATTTGCTTGAATGTGAGATAAAATCGAATGCCTACTTGAAATAAACCCTCTAAATCGAACAATCTGCGTGGAGGAACCTAGCAATCGAGAAGTCCAATACTCGATAAGGTTTTGTTCTTTTTATCGATAAGTGGGTCAGACGTAATTATTGTGTTTATTGTATGTATGTCTGTTGTTGTGGCGCTTTAGTATGCGTGGAGCGTAATCTTTAGCCGTCGGCCATGTTCATCGCGATTAGAACTAATCAATTGACTTCATGCGATATAGGTTTGAACTATAGAAACCATACATTACTATAGATACCAAGTTAATACAATACGAGCTTAATACTACAAATACATAATTCTGGAAATAGTATATATGTATATATTGAAATATAATGCAAATTTAATTTACATTTAATAAAAATTGAATATCTATCTTCTTTTAATTCGATGTTAAAAAGTACAAGTTATAGTGTAGTTTAATGTAGGTAGTCTTTTGTTTTCTTTTATTTCAGTACAGGTACGTGTGTCATCACAAACTGTCTGAAATAGGCAGCTACATAACTTAAAACAGAAAAATAGAGAGAACTTCTATATTTGATCGGTAAACTGTTAAGATTCTTCCCGAGTCTTATAGATCTATTTTTCACTTAACGCTTTTGTGAATGTAAGGTATCTATCTTAACACATACCTAAAGAAAATAAGGTGCGTACGAAGATACCCGAGGTCTATGCCACACTCGATCACTTGATTTTCGCTCGTAAAACGCAATCTATCTCTATCAAGACACTAAAGGTACCTACGAGTAAAGAAAATTGCCTCCATACATTTATAACCCGACAAAATTCAGACGCCCTTCAACTTATCCTACTAAATAATCTTAATATGAACTTTATCTATCTCGAGGACAACACAAATTGTGGTTACAACACAAATTTTGCGCCCCATCGGAGAACCAACGGCCCATAAAATGTTCACGTTATTTATTTAGAAGGTCCCACTTTCAATCCTATTTTATAGCTCCAGATAGACTAGCGACTTATGTTTCTTAAAAGGATTATGACTTATTTTACTATAAATTAATTAGAGTAAGCGATAAGTCTTATTATTATAAGTCGGTCATAGAAACTTTATGTTTTAAGCAGAACATTTTCTAAAAAAAATACTAAGATTTTTAACAATTCAATTTTTACCTTCGTCAAGAATTTGAATAGAATTTTAAGTGTTCGACGTAATATTGTTATTTTCGTCGTAAACGTTCAAACGATTTATAAAATGGGGACAAAATAATAATTCCAATTTAAAATACGGAATTTATTTAGAATCTGAAACAAATCATCCGGATTTTAACAACTCTAATAATAAAGTCGTTAAACGTTTTTAAGTGAACTCGCATTGATAAACGAAGGAAAGTAGAAATAAAACCGTCACGATAAATTTACCAGGCAAACGAGTTATTTAATTTCTACTCCATTTTGGGCTCCAGTCCATATTTTACTATTCTAAAAATATAACTGTCCAACACAATTATTAGTATGAGAATTTTAATTAAGCAATAAAATACTTATAAATCTTTACAGCTGTCGCAAAAGGTGCCCGAATTTGTAAACAATAAAAGATTTACAACCAATAAAAAGACGAAATTCATATTCTGATTCTATTATATTGCTTTTTATTGACAGTTTGAGGTTGTATGTGCGGAAATTATTCATAAATTTTGCAAATTTCAGAGTACAGAAGGCGGTGACTCGGTTTAAAAATTCAAAGGGTGATTTAGGCTCGGTATAAAACACACCTGGCCCCTATAGTGTGCCCTGACAAATCAGGGAGGACATTAGACCGTCTTTTTCCGCAATGGGACTGGTCCCAACGGGCAGAATAGGAAACTTAATTAAACTTGTCGACATAAAACAATTTTGAGAAGGAAATAATTTTATAAGAAATTACCTCTGTAATATAATTAAATAAAAAAAATTGGTTGTTTGTAAAGTAGGTTTACGATCGAGATGTTTACGTGATAACGTTTTATTGGTGATATAAGTTTTTGGGAAGTAAGGAATTAATGAAGATAAAAATTTTTTCAAATTTTCATAGTTTGTTTCACTGTTAAGCATTCAACGAAAACTTAACCGCACGAGAAAATCTCCATTCGTTTGTATGCCGCTAGAGTGAGAGAGACGGAAGATCGGTCCACTCACTCGAATGCTATGCCAGCCTCCGCTCGTGAGGATTCCGCGTGACAAGTTTCACGGAATGACTGGCAGCGCTCGAGATGAGACGGGAGATCGGTCCGTCTCTCTCTCGTTATACCTGCGATCGCGCTCGTGAGGTTTTGGTGTGACACAAGTTTCTGAACATGTCACCCGACTAAAACGATTTTAAAGACGTTATCACGTCAAAAATATTATTTAAAAAGCATTATCTAAAACCAGATTATACTCGTATTTACAGTCATTTTCTATTAAATTGAAGTACTAAACTATACGTATTTACTGTAAGACATCTGTCATTAAACCTGACAAAGGCACAAAAGTCACAATTTCTCAAAAATATCTGATACGAAACTATAAAGTTAACTTACAACAGATCCAACCAATCGCGTTTGATTCCAATTATTGAAACATTAATTGGCTGACAAATGCAAGTCCGCATTGCAGTACGGTTATGATTACTTAGTAAACCGATCTGGATTTGACTGAGAATGCTTTTAATTAACGGCGACCAAATTCTGGATGCTTCTAGAACATTCTGCAATTGAAAGCACGTCGCTCGAGTACTTGAGTATCTTCACTATCCGTGTTATGGTAAGCCAGGAGAGAATTTGGCATACTTCAGTGGAGAGAATGAATGTTGTTGTTAGACATAAGACCGTATATATGTTCAGAATGTTCTATAATTATTGGTTTCCTTAATAATATTTTGTGTGATAAACTTATTACGTTTGTGGATTAAGTTTTGTTCTTAAATGTGAAAACTTTTGTATATTATATATCGAGGTAGAGAGTTGTATTAGTTTGTGCTAATGCTATTACTGGTTTAAGATTAAAGTATATCCTTACTTAAGTTACTTTTAAGGTACCTACCTACTTAATAAAAAAGGACACGTGTTATGTGTAGGTATGTTATTTTACGAAATTTTGTCATGTTAATAGGGCTGACAAATAAATATGCGAACATACTTAACACAAATCTTTGTTTTATAACAAAGTTCAGTGGAACGCAAGATAACTATTATTTATTTTTACCAAAAATAAAAGACACTCGATCTTTCCAAAAGTCGTTTAAATGGCATTACCAATGTAAGTACATTGCCAACAAATAGTATTAGGAGGCAAAGGAAATCCATTTAGAGCTTATAAACGGCGACCCAATAAGTACATGTGTATTTATCGTGCCGTGACATTTCGCGGCATTTCACGTTTATGAAATATTCTCCGATATTATCTATTTATGCATTATAGGAACTAGATTGGTCTTTGTTGTGGGGAATTCTTGTTGGAGCCCGTTTTCGTAAACATGATCAGATAAACGTTTATTTTGTGCCCGCGGCTCTGTCCGAGTATAAACTTTTTTTTATCTTAAAGTAGGGTTGGCCTTTGCCCGTTGTGGACAAATTCTATTGTCGAATACACTTCTAAATGTGACTGTAAACTTTTACATATATTTTTGTGTCTAACTTAGTAAACATTCATATAACCTACCAACCTATCTATTTAAAAGGTCTATTGGCTGAATACTGGAACATCAATCAATTTAAAATCGCCTTTAAGTCACATGCTATCTCTGTCACTTGAAGGTATAAACATTTTGCCACATTGCCACATTGCCACAGACAGACATTTAAGAATGTGTTAAAGTTAAATAGCGTTTCAGTATGTATGGTATGAATGGTCTCTTATGTTAAATTAAACATTGTTAAGTCATGAATTACATTTTTATCGAGTACTCGAGAGGATAAGGTTATTAAAAATAGACTCACAATAAAAAAAATACAATATTAGTCTTCAGAAAATATACCGGACCTTGTCATGTATTTTTTGTGCAATAAGAAGAAAGAAAAAAAATATATATCTTACAAAGCTTGTACGAGTGAACCAATCCACAAAGTTATAAAATGCAATATGTTCACTGATTCCCTAAGGACTTCGCACTACTGTAACTTTTATAAAGAGATTTCTTTTAACAACTTCATACCTTTAAAAAGTCATAGAAGAACATAATTATTCTTCTAGGAATTAATATACTTAGTTTATAAATTTTGTTACTAGGAGATTTTATAATACGATTCGAAACGAGTTTACGTATATTTTTTTAAGTATTTGACTCGATTGCGGGTTATATAAGACAATTTTTTTTAAACAAATAAGGTAGTAACCTAGTTACCGATGACCTTAAAATATCTGCAGATAAAGACATAATAATTCTGGTACTATAAATGTTTCTATATATAATAAAATAAAATTAGTACAATTAAAAAAAAACACGATTCGAAATTTAAATATGAATTAGTTTTAATCTTACAACCAAGGTTCTCTAAAGTAGTCTAAAGGCATTACTTAATACAATATCGTCGACTTAACCCTGTTGATAAAGACGGGTACAATCGCCGCATCTGGCCTCAACGCGATAAAGCGACTAGACCCGCAGCCTTATTACGTATCTTGCAAAAGCGAAGCGACAGAAATTGACAACTAAATTTGTACAATTATAAAAAAATTTGGTCAAACTGATAATTTGTATCACGTTATCGCGTAACATAATACATACTATCAATTTTACAGCAATAATTGTGCAAATTTTGCTGTCGCTTTGCGTTGGCAAGATACGTAATACAGCCGCGGCTAGGACTGTGAAGCCGCGATATGCCCGATTGACAGTTCTATTAACGCTTGTGATTTTTAAAAACAAAAATACACGATGTCTTGTTGTTGCGGTGATTGGATTTGTTTGTTTAGTGGCGCAAACGCTGTCGATGAACGAGGGTTAAATACAATAGAGTTGAGAGCTTTACTGTGGGATGAATTGGTTTATGGTCAGCTCGGGAAATTATTGGGATACCTATGTTACTCTAAGGCAGTAAAAACCTTTACCTTCAATTAATAACGAGTGAAGTATCCATCATTACGCCAAGAGACAACAGTAAAATTAGACAAAGACAAAATAATAAGTATTGACCTATTTAAAAAGTTTTATGCTGTAAAGTAATCTATTTACATCCATTAACATTAGTATTCACGAATTCTATCCAGTTTCGGGCTAGACCAAAAATATATTTATTTAGGCCATACCTATCAACTACTACTTGTTGTTGTCTACAGTTGTTGTTTTAAGTAAAGTCCTTTTGGTTAATTACAGTTTATAATATTACATTATAACTTTTATATTAAACTTTGCAAAGTTATTGAATAGCTATATTATTATATAGCAGCTATTTTCTAAAATAATTATGATCAAATTATGTTTTTGTTGAAATAAATAAATTAGAATTATTATTACCATTATCGATCTAAGTGTAATTACTTCGCAATTTTGTCTAACGAGAAAGCGGCCTGGCTAAGGGAAAAAGCAGTATTCTGACATGAAAAGACCACCCGATCAAAGTGATTAAGGTCTTAGCTTGTACCGCTAATGGCAGACATGGCCGTGCGTATAACTTCCGCACGAAGTAAATAATTTGTATGGACAGGTAGTAATAAATTTATTAGAAGTACCTTTATTATAGAGTTTTCTGTATGTAAATGGAACTGAAATATATTATATTAATGCAATCGTCATTTGTTTATGTGTCTGTTTAAGTGGGTGTGCGTGTGTGTGAATGGATGTCGGTCTTTGTATACAAATTAATGCACTAATGATTAGACAGGAAATAAAAATCAGCAAATCCCAAAACCATAGTCACATTTAAAAACCTACCTTTAGTGCCAAATCCATTTAATTTAAATTATTTGTTTTAAAAAGTTTACTAAACGACAAATAGGTATGAAAACTAAGGAACATCTATTATAAAGATAATGTTCGCAATGAATAACGGAAAATGATCAATAAAATTTGCCATTTTATCCGATAAACCTCTTTGAGATGAGGAATTATAGGATTTCCAACATTAAATTATTCTCCTTTTCAGTAGGGCACGGTAAGATTATTATTTCAATATTCTTACCATCCAATTTTTCGGGAGTTTAATCTATTTTCAAGATCATCAATATTAACATAATAATTCCATTAGTTTCCTTTAACTTTTGTATGACTGTTTTGTATGTAGTTTTCTCTAAATATAGGTATATGATAATTTTGAAATCTAGGGTAAAAAATAAAATGAATTAATTATATTTGTTTTAAAAAATCAAAGAATTTTCTGTTTATTAAATTTCTAAATTATAATTTCAGAATTTTCTTTTTTTTAATGCAATGTTCGTATACAGCACGACAATATTTACGAATACCTGTTTATGTAGCCATGAAACTCATAAAAACATTAGTCAAAATAGTCAGAGCGTATGATTTCATTCAGCGCTGCAAGTCCAATGTCAGTGTACTTTAAATAGTCTGCTCTTGATCCAATAATGTGACCCATTTACACTGTTAGGTTAGGCTAGTTGGACGTGAATTTGTAATTATTCTAAATTTGAATCTATATTTGTCGATTTACGACCTCCTTACGAGGTCTGTCAGGCATTGACTGAGTAAATTAGAAAAAATGGAATTAAAAATCCTAAACTGTTCTACGCTTTTAAACGCAAAGACTAATCAAACAAGCAAATATTTATCCGCAAACGGAAAAAAGTTAACCCTTTTCCCGGATACCGTATTACGGATGTAAATTGCAGTGCACACATGCATATTCAATGAGAATTAAAACATGCTTCATTTCACTATTTCTGTTTCAAGTGGCACATTATTCGTTTTTTATTGGTTTTACGGTTTAAGTATAAAACAATTGAATGTTGTTTAAAATTAATAATTATTATTTCTTTAAACAGAACAGATGTTTGTTTTTTGTGAGTAATATTCGTCGAATGAAGAATTAAATATACTCTGAATTTCAAATCGGCCTAAGTTCTGAAGTTTTAGGAATATTGTTATTTTCTTCTTTTATATAGAAATGGGTATCTAATTATCCATGAAATCACAGGCATATTTTAACGAAATAAACAATGTATTTTAACAGAACAAACAGTTTACTACTGATTGGTATATAATACTCCTTCTTATCTCGGTATAACAGACAAAGTTAAAATACAACATTCCACAAAAAGCATAAAGAATTCTAATGACGAAACCTGAAACCGTTGTAAAAAAGTTTCCAACTAATCCAAATTCACTCTTCTCATTTAAACTCGGGCTTTCAACTTCCCCTTAATCACGTTGCTTTTAATTCCTTTCTTATTTCTTTCAACAATCTACCCTTTAATAGAACATTGTTGAACAGTTTGCATGGAAGTTTGCTAGTCAACGGGTAAAATAACTCTTTGGCTGAATATCGATCGCCTTGGCCTGTCTTATGGTAAATTAATGTTTATTGATTATGTTCGACGTAATGTAGTTCGTTGACCGTATATTTATTCAAATTGTAAATGTGTTCTAGAAAGAAATTGAATGTAACGGTATTTACTTTTTTTTTATTTCATATGTAAAAATATGTTTGTTTTAAATATTTCTTTGCACAAGGATTGTCTCTTGTAGTTTTAAGGACATAATATACTTTCTCTGAATTTCACATTCACAAAAGTCACACTCGTACGTATGAACATAACGGTAGATTACGAGATAATCCCGTGCTGCGATTGGTTGTCAAATCCCTGGAGCAAAACTCTAATCACTTAGCTTCAAAGCCAGGACGCCAGGATTGTCATAGGGTTAATAATAATAGAGACGAAACGTACGTAACGTACCAGTAAGCATTTCCGACACTGCTATGTAGGTACTAGCGACCGTATTGTAATGTCTACTTCCCATCATAATAATAATGATTTAGTTGTTCTTTGAAATTTCTTATTATTTAATTATTACAACGAAGTGACCACAGGGAATTAAATAAAGCTATGAATAGAATTTATTCACGTCAATACGATTTTTTATATATCATAACGGTAAATTATGCATTTCTTTATAAATATGCTTGTATACAATACCCGCCTATGGCGAAACCTATTTTTTAGGAGTCTATTTTTTTATTAATTTAATAATATTATATTCACCAAATGACAAGGTGTCATCAATTTGTTATCATTGTTCGGGTGATATAACAATTTGGTAAGAAGAAAATTAATCTGTGACATAATATATAAAATAAGCTCATTGGTAGAAGTTGCTTAAAAACACGTTTAGCTTTGTCACACACAAAATAATCAAAGAACAACATAAAACAAATATAAAGCTTAATTCTAAAGAAATGTCTACCAGACCCGTTGTAGCAGAAGCTAGGGAAGTAGTAAATAATGCCAGTTAACAATGTGCAACTTTTTAAAATAAACTATAATTTTTATATTGTGAAATTAAAATTACTATAAAATAAATGTGTCATAAAAGTATACACAAAATATACCATTTGTTTTCATCTACTTAATCTGTACAAGACAGTAAAAATATACAATTATTGTCTCATATCAATGCTAATCAAACATCAATAATGTAAATCAGAATGAAATTCATATATATGTACCTAGTTAGGTTAAGTTCGCTATTAATTGGGCCTTAACACCCGTTAATATGTCAATATTGTTCAATAGCAGTTCAAATGGTACCTGTAATTGAATAGGGCGCGATTGTTGACACAATCTCGCAGTATTAATCCCCAGTGATACATATTAGCATACATTAGGGATATCTGCAGAGACATAAGTAACAATATCATATTATTTATTATATTAGCTAGTATTGTATTGAACGATCTAGTCCACTTTGATCACCTAGGTCATCATAGACGACTCTTCAGTGTCCTTTAGTCACCCGCGAAAAACCATTAAAATTACAGACTTTTTTTAAAGAAACTAATTTATACCTCAAATCATTTGTTTGTTGTTCTACGACCTAATAAATGAAAGTGTAAGGCAAAGTAAACTATATCAGTACTTACTAAGTGCGATATTCGCTTGCTTATTTCTGTCGAGCTGTCCCCGTAGCGCTCGTAGCCGACGCAATTTCAACTCTTGCGCCTCTACGCGCTCGCGTAGCCGCCGTAGCCGCTCGCCTTCTACCGCCACCTATAAACAAATACTTGGTTTTATTATCCTTATAACTTCAATAATTTTATATGAACTATTAATGAAATAAAGAAAGTCAAACATCCGCCGTTCTAATTATAGCTTGTCCCTTAAGTGTATTTGTTCATATTTATAGTACATTGAGATATTGAAAGCATCTAGGTTGACAAAGAAATTGGTTTTAATATAGCACTTGATTAATATTCTTATCTAGTTTGACGCTCTTATAAATATAGGAACATTTCTTAAGACATTTAATGCCTTGATTACTTTTAACTAATAATTGAGATCGCATAAAATTACGGTAGAATTATTATGAATATAATATTAAATCTCCATAAGGCCAACCGTTGGGTAATTTTGTTTATTTAATAGGCATACTTATTGCGTGAGAAGAGTTTATTTTTTAGGCAGCGATAAATATCGCATTAGGGTAACGCGCGTCCGGCACAGCCCGAAGATTTATTAAGAACAAGGATTTTTTGCTTCTTATCTGTTCACAATTTTTCTAAAAGATTCCGGAACATATTTTTTATCGTGATAACTGAGACCTCTAATGGAATAATTCAAACGCAAATTGAATTTCCACTGACTTAAATGTAAAGACTTTTACACACGTAAATAATATGACAATTAATTTATTATATATATTTGGACATGTTGTGAATTTATTTTGTGGCTTTCTTAGGTAAACAATCAGAGGAATCAGTATGTTTACTTGTGTTATTGTTGCTAACATATTCCAATTAGGTACAATACCTAACAGTAGTTACAAATGTTCCCACGATAGTAACAATATAATCTAAATCTAATCTCACTCTATCCAGAGAAAGCCTTAATTAATTCAACAAGATAGATCTCTCGACTGTTACGTAAACAATTTAAACTCAAACATAGGGATATTCCATTCTCAAACCTTCAAAGATACTGTCAGAGTCAATTACAAAGTGAAAACAATTGAAACTTGAATTATAAATAACAAAATACAGTTATGATTATACGAAAGCAATTATAAAACTTGGACGAAAGAGGCGGCTAAGAACAAAGATTTTTCATTTCATCCACAAGTTCCGTTTTCATACTTCATTAAAAAAAATCTTTATTATTTATTAAGGGTTTCTGGACTTCATTCATAATTCACACCTTTTCATACATGTACATTAAATAAAAAGCTTTTGTTTCTAACTTAAATACGAATCACTTGCTATGTTGTTTATGAATAAAACAATGAGTACTCAAAACTGTGAACCATTTAAACAAACACAAATACTTTTTAATTAATATAAAATATGAGCCGAATAATAACATCAAAATATTAAGAAAAAATTTATAATATTACAAATTATTGATAGAAATTTGTTTGACGTCACTGGAATCATTAATAATGCATTATGATTGCATATCGAAAGACATTAATTTTACTTATTAAATTGCGAATTTTATAAAAGAATCTAATAGAAAACTTTATGAATATAATGTTATTTGTCTTGGGTTGCTATTGCAGATAAATTTAATAAAATCTTAATTCAACTCACACATCAAACGAGGCAGAGCCTGTAATATAGCAACCAGACAACTGATAAATATGCTTACATATTATACATAAATTACACCCGGATACAGACCAAATGATTATACTCATCATACAAAGAATTTGAAAGTAAACGTCCTGGCACTGGTGCTTAGTTTTTACTACAATAGTCATAGGTACTTATGTTATGACGTCATGCAACTGCCAGAAACAACCCTAAAAATATAGAATATAAACTAATATAATATAAACTTAGGTACTGTCATTATCACACTTTTTTTAGTATATCTTTTAGAATTTTGATAAACCTTATTTCGTTCCTCACTAACTTCGGTAGGCGAAATAAATAATACTACGCAGACGAGACGAAGGAAAAACCTAGAATCCTACCAAAATGCATTGTATATATATAGCCTTTTTTGCATAAGTACGTTAACTTTAATGTTATTACAATTCCAACTAACATTCTTACTAAGTGATTAGTTAGGCAGTCACATGTAAAAGCCGATCCCAACATAGCTTGGGAGAGTTCAGAATTCTCTGGCGATAAGTTCGTAAATTTTTGAGGCAGACAATAGATCCACTTATTAGATTCCCATGAAGGTCAACAGTAGGTCGAGGACCGAGCTCTGAGTGGATTATTTGCAAACCCTGCCGCCACGCAGCTGTATCTTGTTGACTGAACTTACCGAAAACGTATATTATTTTGTGTATTTTGATCTCTAACGGAAAAAGTGTAAGAAAAAAGTTTATTGGCCTGTGGCATCGTAACTCTAAAAATATGATTGAGTCATCTTAACTAAAACCATGAAAACATATTCAGCAGACTAAATATTTTTATCTTTATCTACATTAAATGTTATCCATTTTCAACACTGGTTACAAAGAAATAAGGCAGTATTGTAAGTTAATCGTTACAGTCATTTATTCTAAGGTTGTAAAAATCCTACTAAGACTCCTCTCCATTTATTTCTGGAATGAATTATAAATTAGCTTCCTAAGCAGGGGTTAATACGAATTCTAATTTATTGCCGAGATTGAAACTTTTAGTCAAGAATACGGAATACGATGATAAGAAGGAATTTGGAGTTTAAACGAAGACCTAATAATGTTATAGAGATATTTCATTAATAAAATGGATGTCTCTGTAATTTATCTTTAATTATTAATCTGTTGTCAAGACGTATTTATACACATATACATTGTCGTATTATGCTAAGTAACAGCCCCAGCTTAGCACAAGTAGACAAAACATACATGAATATACATGTAAACTTTTCTCTTGAATTACTCTATCTTTTGCTGAAACTGCATTAAAATCCGTTACGCAGTTTACAAGATCTAAGCGTACAAAGAGCGGGAGTGACTTTGTTTTATACTATGTAAAGATTTTCAAAAAGAAGGATGTAAATTGTGACGTTAGTATACATTGAAAGAAATGGTGACTACAATAAAAAATAATAATATTAAAATATTATCAAGCCCTTTTTGTCACAGTAAAGGAAGAAAGTCACAATATGAAATGCAATAAAAGTAAAACTCGTTCCCCATTCGAACTCGTAGAACAATATTAGCGAACAAAAAGTTCTGAAAGCAAAATAAATCACTCACACATGTTTAATAATATTACAAGAGAAACACGAATTCTGGATGTCGCAAACGAAAAGAAAATAAAAAGACAATAAACGATTTATGGTTTTCAAAGTGGACGTTGAACTGAATAATATTACCTGAATTGGATCCAAAAAAATCGTAAAAAAATAATGTAGACATTGTTTAATAAAAAAACAAAATGAAGGCCACCTAAATTTAAAAATGAAAATAGAGTCCTGTAACTTTCCCGCTGAAGAGTAAATACCATTTATGCAAAGATCATAACGCTTGCTCAATATAATTATGTTGGCAATTTTCATATTCCTAGATTGAATATACTTTATTATTTTTAATTTTTAATATTCACATACATTACTATATATTTATACACTTAAAACAAAACTTAACTCTTAAGTAATAAATAACCCTAAAAATGGCGTCAATAAATTATATGGGGATTATTTTTTTTTGACGCTTTCCACTGGAAGGGATTCCCAAAGACTGGTATCATTATCACGTTGTATGGCAATGTTTATTCTCCGTCCAAGGTATAAGCCAGCCCTTAGGACGCGCGAGGTGTCAACAAGGTGTATTTCAAATTAATTAAGCTCTTATAGTTACGATTTAATATAATTAATACTTACTTTTCCTTTATAACGGTAACCAAAAAATACTAGGAATAAACTTCAATTACTGTATGAATAGTTTGTTTGTAATCAGAAGCAAGTTGATTTTATTGATTTGTTTATTATGTTTCTTCGAATTGAGATACCAAAGAGGATATTGTTTAGCATAAAAGGTAGTATACAATTCCAAGTAGACTGGTTTTGTGGAATTTGTAAATAATTGTGATCTTTTAGAGTAAAAATAAATAATAATAATATTTGAACTCTGATTCCGTTCATAGCTCCATACAAATATTAAAATGATGTGGATTATATACAAATTGTTTAAAGCAAAATTCCGAGATTTAATTGTGAAAAACAGTTGTGCTCTTCCATGTTTTTTTTGTGTTTTTTACCTAATTAGGGCAACTAAATAGGACTCTACAATATAATCATAAAATAACTATGTTACTAAGTTGTACTTATTGTCAAAATTTGCCAGTGCAGAATAAAAATGATTCGTGAATAAAATAAAAAAGTCAAACGAATATAGAGTCGGTCTACAAAATTTCAGCTAAAAATGAGTTAGTTAAAAAAATTATATCAATCATGACACACAAAAATCACAACAAACGTAAAAAAAAACATAACAACGATAGATGTAACCTTTAGGTAACAGCCTGTAGATTTTTTTATGTTAACCAACAAGATATAGATTCTACTTGAATTAAAAAACAAAAGAGGTTAGACATTACAATAAAACAGTTGCTTTATATTCGATAGCCTGCCGACTTGACTGTCATCGTAGCGATCTAGTAACGATGCCCGTTGAGACTATTAAGTTTCAGAACTGAGACTTGGTCTTACAAATTGAATCCATCACTACACCCCAACTGTAATAGATATTCCTTCATAAAAGTTTGTCTGAACAAAGAAATGTTTTATCTATGTAATGTAGAAATTATTAGTTTTACTTGAACTTTTAATGTAACGTCTTATGTTTTTGAGAAGAACTAAGTATTTGATACGCGGTGCTTATTAAGACTTCACGCACTGAACACATGCTAAATTTAATAGACGTGTTAAAAGTTATACCTGTATAAAACAAAACTCTTTTTAAGGTCAGAAAGGGTCAATCTTTAATATTTGGATTGCATAAGTTTTGGGTTCTTCAAACAGTTGAAACAGTTCCGTACGGTAGATTTCTTCTTTAAAACTTTATATTTGAGTTATTCCTACACTCACAACAACATAAATCGTATTTACATATTAAACTTAGGTACGTATATGAATGTGAGTGAGTGTATATTTTACTCCTGTATATCAGTATTCTTCCACCAACTCCATCGGGAAATACATGCGAACGGTTCTATTTCAGACACTATCCAAGACATTGGTAGCAATCCTTACATATTAAGTTACTGCGAAGTTACCATAAAGTAACTAGAATAACCTCGCATAGTTCGCAAGATAGTCTCCTTACACCCACTGCCATTAATAACGAAGTGCGGAGTGTTCCACGATATTCAAAACAAAAGACGGCTCTTAAATCAACTGTTTTTGGTAGAAAATTTTGTACAGTTCATTTGTAATACTTGTCGGGTTAGTCATGAATACTCGTACAGGTATAAAAAAGGTAACGAATGTGGAACGACCTCATTACTACAGGGAATCACATCGTAAAAGCCGCACTCGTAAGTAGGTTGTAAGTACACTTAGTCCCTTGAGGGGACAACTAAAAGTTACTGCTCAACCCTATGTATTAGATTTATAACACACTTTATCGAAATCACCACTATTGTTACTTCGGGACCAATTTCTAACTAGGTATCTATTACTGGAGGAAAAATAATGTTTGTTAGTGTATTTATAAAAAAATTTAGCTATTTTCTCTTTATGTTGACCTGTACTTGTATTTGAAAACATCTGAAGATATATACCTAAGACTAATTTATAAAGTATTTTATTTTTCATTGTAAACTGACCAAATTTCCGCCCTTAAATAAGAACCTACACAAAAAATACAAATACCCTTTTTTCTTCTTCCTTGCCTTAAATGTTTATCCATATAATAATTTATAGTATTAATTATAAAGCCGGTTGCTACTTGCCTGGTGTTGCCTAGCCTCCTGCTGTTTGAGGTACCGCAGCCGCTGCTCCTTGGCGCAGAGCAGCTGGTGCTGTGTGTCGATCTGCTGCTGTTGGCGCAGCGCCATCGCGCGCAGCTCGCCCAAAGTCAGCTCCACCCCTTCCCCCAACTGGAAATAACAGAAAAAAATAATTAACATCTTTATTATAGTGCGGCGTTGGTGTCGCAAGCCGATCTCGTTCGATTGAAGTTGACTCGCGATTGCGATGATTAGGGCCTCCTATTGAGTCTGAAACTAGTCGGGCGATCCTGAGAATGTGCGTATTCCTAAATAATTATGAATACTCTTCACGAAAGGTATTATACACTATGTGAAAAAAGGGTTATACTAAATTAATGACTTGAAATTTTACACGTATCCCAAGCATAAGAAGTTGTAAATGAGATTTAATAAAAACCAAAAATATAAGGCAAACTCTCTGAAACAACTCTCAAAAGTTGGCACAAAATATAAGTTAACACGTTTATCTGACCCATGTTACACAACTGCCTTTTGTGTAAAAGGTACTTAAATTACAGCTGGTTTGAAAACCCTTGATAGTGCTCAAAGGAGGTCATAATTACACCAGTCCCAGTGGTGTTACTATGGCTCTTGCAATTAGTACACTGGGTCAAAGGTTCATAGCCTAACAAACATTTCGAGTGTGAATGTCTAAGTGATTCGATTGTAGAAGCCTAGGCTGCTGATTTCTACTACCAGAAATACTTGTAAAACCACTACGAATATTCAGTGTTACGCTTTAAATGACCAGCTAAAATTTTTCCTAATGATTATATTTGCGGGTATATAACTAGGCCAGGTTTGAGCGTAGTGATGGTAAAAATAACAGTTTTATAACTCGAAATTATTCAAGCTCAAATAATAGTAATTTTCATTTTTTTTTTATTTCTGTTTATTAACGTTTAAAAAGGAAATGAACTCATAAAGACTAGCCATGTTACGTGCTGGCTAATCGGTTTATGCACTAGTATATTATTTTAATTTTACTACTTGGAACAACCGTTTGTGAATGAAAAAAATGTTTTCCCCAAGTCAGTATCGATCATGCAGCACATAGAACAAGGGCAGTGGTAGGTAACGTGAAGTTGGTGATAAAGGTTTCGCTAGTAGCGCCGTGTGCCGAGCGTAAGCAAATTTTTTACTAAAATTACTACACCCGTTACTGATTTAAGCGCTTTTCCGTACGACGACAGAAGTTTTAGTCCAAAATATCGATGGTTTCGATATTATTAGGGGTAATAGGTTATTAGGTCTAGAGATAGTTTAAATAACACGGCGTGCTCTGTTGTGACACAAATTTTACGATTTTACTTGTTCATACTAGCGCCTTCAGTTCGTACTTGTTAGGCACACTCTATCTCTAAGGTTTAATTTGTAACATCAAGCTATGTCAGCAATCCAACATAAGTTGAGACGATTCAAAGTGAAATGCAATAACATGACATGTTAAGTTTGAGTATTATGTATTCCGTTTGTGATATAAATAACTTGTTATTAGATTGTATAATATACAATCTCGTGAACGTGTAGCCTTGATTTTGGAACCAAGGACTTATTTTTTTCGCAAAACGTGACGCGTTTAAAGTGCTTTGAGAGTTATTTGAATATATTGTAGAATTATGATGAAAACACGTCAAAGCACCTGCTACGATTATATAAGCTTAATAAAATTTGAAATTATAATATGCAATACAATTATTGTTTAACATTTAACATGACAATGTCATTGTGGCGTAGCGGTTCAACGAACGGATTTGTATGCACAAGGCTGCAGGTTCAAACCCACTACAGGCAAGTACCAATTTTACTTTTCAAAGTTATATTTACTTTCTTACTCATTCCAAGACACCATTGGCAAACGGTGAAGGAAAACATCGTAAGAAAACCTGGATTCCAGAAATTGAAATCTGAAATTGCCAACTCGCAAGTGAGTATGCGCGGTGATCAATGCTCGTGCCTTCCTTACATGGGCTGTTCCTAGCAGTGGGGCATTTATAGGCTGGTATATTATATTAAACATCGTTGAAATGTTATTTAGTATAGGACTAGCCCGCCACACATGCCCAGCATTGCAACTCCTGTAAGCCAGGATCTACAATGATAACTTATGAATACGATTGAGTGTCTTGGAATCCGCAACGAAATGAATCAGAAGTAGTTAATTGGAGGAGTAAGAAATATAGTTTAGACGTTGTTTTGTAAGATACAAATAGGAACCTAGAAAGTATTAGTGAAATGTTACTAGTAGCTTAGTGTAATGTTAGTATGTATTCCTTACACCTATTTATTAGGACACTTAAATAAGAAACAAGTTTCTCTTACCAAAGCACAAATGTTACATGTTTTATCATCAAACATAACAGGCTCACTTCAATAAAGAAACTCCGAAAATATATATTTCATTAACGTACACATTTGTAACTTTGCGGAGCCTATAAAAGTTAACATGTCCGAATAAAGTAGAATTGTCATAAGAATTTGATTTTATATAATTTTGTAACATTGTATGTATGTGCTCAAATGTGTCACACTAATGTAATAATTATGACACTTTGTATGTGTGTGCGTGTTACTTCATCAAGTGAAAACCACTCAACGGATTTAAAAAAAGCCACATCCTGTTTCCGTGGTCGACGAAGACACAAAGGCGAGTTAATTAAAATACAATTGAATTCACACCAGAAGACCAACCAAGTAGATTTCAGTAGCAGAATTGATTATTAATTCAGGGTTAGACTTCATCTCAATATAATAGCTTTTCTATAATAGAGCAAGAAGCTGGGCTTCTTAAGTAACAAGACAACCATTTTTTATAAATTGGTTACAGCAGTGTTTTAAAGTCTAAATCTAATGAGAATTTTTGAATTGTAGCATTCCTAAAAAAAAATGCGAATGACATTTTAAACCGGGTTCCCATGGTGCTCGATATCGTGAATCACACCGCACTACCGGGGACCGCAGACCGCGCACCGACGCCCTGGTCCGTGTAAGCGTTTTATTTCGACGGACGGGCGCAGACGCGTCTGTTCTATCATGAACGGCTCTTTCCCACGGTGCGTTTTGCGGGATGGTCCGCGAAATCGCGTACTGTCTAAACCCGCCTTAATATTTAAGTCATATTGTATTGTAACATTCCTCTTGGGGGCTTTATGTAGCTCTATGAATCACCCGGTATTATGTTAGTATTATTGACAAAACAAAAGAAAGTTATGAATATTTCTATCACATTACTTACACATAGAATTATTAACAATAAGAATAAAAAAAAAACATTATTTTTATACACAACTTTTTCTGATAGTAAATGCAGCTTCTACGTAACACATTTGTTCACTGGCACAGGTGTAGAATTGATAACTAAAAGTGCTGAGTCGTTCAGGAAAAATATACTTAGGTATATTGCAAAAGAAATAGGTCACTTACTGATGGATCCTATTGCGCGACTAGAATTATGCAAGATGTTTGTGATTTAATTTCATTTAAAAATACATAAAACTTCAACTTAACAGTTAGACGTTTTTTCTTGAAAGCATGCATCATGCAAGTACGGACATAAAAGCTTATATACCGTCTACACTCGTACATAAACAAATTACGCGCGACTTCATACGTGCGTGACGTAACGAGTAAGATGGCTTCTCGATATCCGCTACCTGAATTATAATGTTCGGTCGTATAAATATTAAAAATATGTTTAGACCAGTTTATAGAAGTCTGTGTTTTATGTACAAGGAAATAAAGTCGTTATTGGTGTGAATACTTATTATTTACTGTACGTACAAGGTAATCAAAAGTTGGGTTACACGTGCAAAAACAAATGAATATTATCGTCGAACTTTCGAAACAATTTAAAATAATTAGCATAATTTTCTCTAGTTGTTGACTTGAAGCATTAGTTTTCTATTTTTTTATAATATTGTTGCATGAATTTTGTTCACGTTTTCGTATAATAAAACATCAGAAAAGCTACATGCTTCGGCCATCATAATTCGAATCGTTAACAACGGCGTGTGAGAACACTCGGGCCCAGTAATTGAATTTTTGTGTATACCAGACATTCCCATTCGAGGCAAGGGCTTAGCGAATGCTCAAAATGTGTCTTTTCGAGATAGCTGTAGGTCAACGGATGAAGGTTTTATCTGCTATAATAGCCTAACTTTTAATACGGCATTAGTGAGCTAAGATTGTTAGAAATTGTCTTCATAATTCAGATGGGTCGCCCTTTTCATAATTCAGCGTGTATCGCTGACTCATAGTGAGGGGGTGGCACAATCTAGCATTTTTATTTTTATTATGGCCTAAGAGCGTTTAAAGTTACAAGTTTTAAAATTCCGACCAACACTATCCGAATAATTTTTTATATTAAAAACTTGTCGTTATTGTTATTTTGAATTCAGTTTTTAATAAATAAATTGTCAATATTGGTAAATACACATAATGGTTTATTTCTTCAACGTTACAACTTTATTTTTAAAATCTCCTGTTATTTTTGGACTTAATAGAAATAATAGAAATAACGAATCAAACTTCTTAAAAAAAACAAGGTTTTTCGGCACCCAATAAACTACGACACAAGCTATCCTAAATAAATCCTATTGTAAGTTTTCATACGAGATAAGCATCTCACGGACAGTGTCGCAATGGTTCGGGGAGCTAAAGATTCGATGAAAGAAGAAGAAAGCTTCGATATTAAATTAATTGGTGATATCGTCTATGTTCTTCTTACCTAATATTGGGAGGAAATTCATGAAATAAAATCATTGTATGATACTAACTTTTAAACTAGAGCGTTGTATGCTTCTAATATTTGGAAATGAGGGGAAACATGCGGCCCTGCATCAGTGTGCTTACGGTCACGGACATCACAACCCGTACGAAGCATCAAATCATCTGTGGTGAATAAATACACGCTTCGTTTCACTATATGATTCTGCAAAACAACCATTTTATCCGCCTTGTCCTTTTCGGCGTATCCTCGGAATTAAGGGCGTCTGTGGCCACGATTTATTTATATCTTGACACTTGTTGATACCGCCGCTGTCTGAGCTCTGATGTATCGGTGGAAAGATAAATTGTATTACTTCGCCGTGAAAAAGTATAATGACGTTGACCTCACTTCGTATTGAAAGTGGAATGAATGGATAAGGATTACCCAATAAAATATAAATCTTCCCATTCATTCAATGTGAATGAGTCGAATGAAAATGAAGGCTGACAATAATATTGATAACATTGGTTGAATGTAAATCGCGTCTTTTGTTTTTGTGACCGATAAATGATTGGTTCTTTTCACTAGTATTTATTCATTTTTGTAATATTTTATAAATTGGATCAAAGAGTAAAATGGGTTCAGTTTTATAAATAAAGATTGTGTTTTGATAATTCATATTAGAAATACATAAAGCTCAGGATGTATAAGTACCCAAGCAATAATTGTGTCTATAGTACATCTTAAAAATTTCCCCTTTGTTTTACAATGCAAACCACAAAAGCATATTCTTTAAACAAAGGTAAAATTTATATTTCAGGTGAAAATGGCAATTTATCTTTTTATCACAGTTGTAAAAAGATTAAAATACACATATCTACTTTCATATTCAACAATACTCCGCGTAGATACTATAAATATCTGACAGTGGTAATAAAAAGTCAGTCTCGCTGCCTTTTAATTTAATTGCACTTTTATATGCAACTGTCCTCTCTTCCGTATTAGTTTCTATGCGGGGATAGAATAATGAACATGTGTTTTTGTTTTACTGTAGTTTAGATTGTTGTGTCACAGGTGTATGAGAAAGTAATCATTTTCAGCTAAAAATATAAATTTTGATTGAATTTATATGTAAGGAAATGTAAGTTTTTGCTTTGCATCAAAAACATACCCAATTAGTACGATATTTTTATAAAGAGTATTTATGCTTGTATGTAAAAAGTTTTATAAAAATATTAAATGAACCTGAACATTAAATAAACGAAAGAAATTCCGTATAAAAATGTTTTTAAAACCATAATTTCTCGTAAAAAAATACGTAAATACCCGCGCACCTTATCAAGCCATTTTACAAAACTGGCTCACGATAATATATTTCCATTGTACACTTGTTACGGGTAAGGTAACAAATATAATGTTACCCTTCGTACACGAAGCAAAGCAAGTCTCTGATACCCGACTACTTTAGTCTCTAAAGACGCGTGCCGATGTACGAACCTCTATGAGTTTGTATTGCAATAGTCGCTTGGATGATACAGTTGTCGGGTGTCAGAAACTTGCGTTGCCTCGTGTACGAACGCCTTATACACCTCGTAACCGTGTTTCCACATAATAATCGCGTAAATAGTTTAGTAGTATATAAACGTAAGTGAATTTCTGTGTCGGTCCATTGTAAAAATGTGGGTACAGCCTCCGCGCTCCCATAGCCATGAATAATGTATTACCTCACAGAAGCTCTAATGGTTGCCACCAATCGGTTTGTTTTTACAATCTAACACTTGTTCGTATTGAGTGATGGGTTATTTCTTAATTTAGTTTGGAATATTCGTTCTGATTTAACAAAATAATATTTAGTTCCTAAAATATTTAAATGAAATAAATAAAAAAAAAAAAACAATATTTATTTTATATTCATTTTCCCATTTAAATTCATGAAATATTTGCAAAAGAATTAAATTACTACATGCGTAAGTCGTTTCATCAACATAATAAATAATTCTTTGTCGGTATAATCGGCATGTAGTTGTGAACATGATCGTCTATGCCAAGCCAAACAAATGGAGCATAACAAACTATCCCAAATGGATTACACAATAATCGACAAGCTAACAACACAACAACAAATACTACATACAAGTATGATCATGTAACAGTAGTAAAGAATAAGCACCCACATTTGCATAAATAGCTGTATATTTCTTAAATATTTTGTGGCAAAACAACTGCTAAGTCAAAAAAAAAAAAAAAAAAAAAAAAAAAAAAAATCTCCAATATTTAAAGAAGCCAACTTCTCTTGCCTTGTGACCTCGGCTTACTGTCTCTTACTTAAAGTATCCCGAGATATTCCCAGCTTCACAAGATTTCGGATGCAAGCGTATGCCAGACTTTATAAAGCCACCATAAATCCTCGCGATTTTTCTCGACGACAGAATTATCTTGGACACGGATTAAGATGAAAATATATCCTTCTATAAAGTCTCAGTAAGTGCAATCTTTCGCGGAACTTTTCACTTAGCACCCCGTTTAAAATGGCAGTGATTTCTCGAATGGCCAGTTACGACTTCTCCTTTAAATTGGTGCTTTCTGTGGCCGACAGAATCGTGTGAATAGTCAAAGCCTTTAAATGGAAACGTACGCAATGTACCGTATTAACATGTTCACGTGCATGAAATAACGATCAACTTCAAACAATTTGAATCCCCTTTTTATAAAGTCACAGAACGTTTTTGTCGTTCGGAGATAAAATTTATTTCTCTGTTTATGTGATTTGACTGCGCGCTGATTTCTGTTTTGTATTCTAATACAAATATATGTAAAACGTATACCAAACAATTTTGCTTATTTGTTTTCGAATTGTGTGTTCAATTTTACATTATTTACTTAGCAATGGGCCTGTTTCCTATTTTTTTTTTAATGTCCGTCTTGTAGATTAATGAATTTTATTGGACACGTATTTTTCTTTTTTCCTGCAAACAAAAAATGATCAAAATACAGAGAACTGAAGTTACGCGTGACGTCACTCCTCGCTACGATTTTTAGCGAGGCGTAGCGTCATAAGCCCCCACTCCGAAACTTTAAAGCGGTGTATCTTTGTATTTTTTTATTGTTTTGATAAAAGAAAAAATACGTGTCTAATATTTTTTTATTATCTAACTGACGGACTAAATAGATTTTAACTTTTCATACCCAGGAAACATCCCTATTCAATACGCTATCTTCGCTATATAAGTATCTACATTATTATACAACTAATGTACAAATGTTTACTAAAACAAAAGCAATGCAATTACTGATACATTCGGTACATTTAAAATTACAATTAAGTCCATGACCAGAAACACTTTATTGTTGAACTTTGTTCTGTTAATTCTGTTGTCGGATTCAAAGTTAAAATTAAACATGAGAATAAGTTATAAAGTCATGGCAGTAATCCTCGGACTGTGAGAGTTAATCCTACAGTCAGTGCGCCAAACGAATGTATGTAAACAAACTGACATGTTACATAAACTGAAATGTTTGAATTGAGACGGCAATATTCTTTAAGCCTTGCACTGTATTTAACTGAGCGTGTTGTTATATACAGCTGGCTGTAAGAATATTAAATAAACTCTTGTATTGATTTTCTTTTGTTGTTTTGATTACAGTTAAAAATATGTTTTTATATTTCACAAAATGTATACTCTTTGGTGTGCCGTACTTAAAAGCTGCCAACGGGACCCTATTACTGACCTATTACTGAGCCTCCGCTTTCCGTCCGTACGTATGTCTGTCTGCTGGCTGTATCTCATCTATACTAATATTATAAAGCTGAAGAGTTTGTTTGTTTGAACGCGCTAATCTCAGGAACTACTGGTTCGAATTGAAAAATTCTTTTTGTATTGGATAGTCCGTTTATTAAGGAAGGCTATAGGCTATATAGCATCACGCTACAACCAATAGGAGCGGAGCATAAATAAAAAATGTTGCAAAAATGAAAAACCTTTGAAACTAAAACACGCGAACAAAGTCGCGGGGGACAGCTAGTTAACCATAATAATAATTAGAGAGTTGTAATTTTCATAGTGTGTATTTTTATTGCCACTATAACAAAAAATTATACAAATAAATTAAAAATTAAAGGAGTCCGCTTTGCCGGATTTTATGTTTTTTATGAGTATTATTATTAGGTTTGTTTAAAGTTACTTTTATAGTATATAACCTACGGTAAAAATTTACCTACGTGTCACACCATAGATAAAACCACTCCAATCACTTCTGTGATTAAAGTAAACATCTATTGCATAGCCATTCAACGGGTAATTCTGGATAAACAAAACACCTACGTTTTCTGACATCAAAGCTTTTCACAATGAGACAACGGTAACAACTTTGTTCTAGCCTAGTGAATAGGTTTAGTTGGTAAAAACACATACTGACACCTTATAAAGGCCTCCAAAAAGGTCAGGGAGCGAGGAACTCGGCCGACACGTATGTATGAACACCGTCACCTTATTAGTAAACTTCGAAAGGTCAACTATGTGCTACTCACAATTCGTGTTAATAAATGAAAGCTGCATGAATTTGGAGCAAGGAGAGTTTATTATCACATAGGTCTAGAAGAAGTTGATTTTTCGTTTAAAAACTGTAGTTTCTAAACTGGGAATTTACTAGTAGGTACTATAATAAAGTTTGAGAATAGGATTCCTGGAATCTATAGGAAATTCTTTGTTCTCTATTATTAAGCCGCTATCCGCCCGTCTGTCCATTTGTCAGTCAGCATCGCATCGCAATCTGGCTGTATCTCATAAATCGTAATAGCCAAACAGTTGAAATTTTCACAGTGTGTAATTCTGTTGCTACTATAATAACAAATAAATTATAAATGAAAGGGGTCCATAAAATGGTACGGAACCCTATATGCGCGAGTCCGACTCGTACTTAGCCGGTTTATACGATAGAGTTTTAACTGCGTTGGCTTAAACACTTTATAATAGACCCTGCGAGCTAGTAACAGATAGAAAAGGATAGGAATGTACGATGTTAACAAAATAGTCTCTGTTTAACAGTAAACTGTAATAAATGTTATAACATAATTTAATGTGTACTGTAACTAGTGACACATTAAATTATGTGAACATTCTTAATAAGTTACCCACAGTTCAGAAATTGTTGACAGCTTTCCTAGGGCCACGAGTGCCGTATCAAAGGCAGGCTAGCTCTCACAAATTAATTACTCGCTTAGAGCAAAACTGCTCGTTTACAAATTCGTCGCAAATAACCCTCAGTGGTGAATCACACGTGTTTGAAATTTAAAAATTAATTATAATGTGAATAGGAATATTTTTTGAGGAACTTTTTTAACCGTGATGGTATACAATAAATGAGAGTTAATATTTAAAGGCTCTTGCAAGTTATACGAATATTGATATATATATAATATTGCAATTATATATATAAATAAATGTGGACAACATCACATACATTGCTCTAAACCCAAAGTAAGTAGCTAAAGCACTTGTGTAATGGAATTTAGAGACAACGAAGGTACCACAAACACCCAGACCCGAGACAATGTAGAAAAGGGGTTTTCTACATTGACCCGGCCGGGGATCGAACCCGGGATCTCAGAGCTTGCGACACCTTGAAAACTGGTGTGTACGCCACTCGACCATGAAGGTCGTCAAATATATAGTAGAAATATTGTTCCTACACTAATATGTTAAAAGCGGCTACTCGGCTATCTTAGTAGTATAAGTAGTATAGAGATTTTCACGTGGGCGTTGCAACTAATTAGCTAATCAAACCTACATGGAAACAGCATTTGTGTGATCAATTAATATTTGTTTCAAGTAATTTGTTATTTGTGTATTTGATTTTACACATAGAGATTCAATTCCCGAGAGTTGTCGCCTAATTAATATAAATAAAATAAAAAAAATTGGTTGTTTGTAAAGTAGGTTTACGATCGTATAACATAACATAACATCATAACGTCTTATTGGTGATATAAGTTTTTGGGAAGTAAGGAATTAATGAAGATAACAATTTTTTCAAATTTTCATAGTTTGTTTCACTGTTAAACATTCAACGAAAACTTAACCGCACGAGAAAATCTCCATTCGTTTGTATGCCGCTAGAGTGAGAGAGACGGAAGATCGGTCCACTCACTCGAACGCTATGCCAGCCTCCGCTCGTGAGGATTCCGCGTGACAAGTTTCACGGAATGACTGGCAGCGCTCGAGATGAGACGGGAGATCGGTCCGTCTCTCTCTCGTTATACTTGCGATCGCGCTCGTGAGGTTTTGGTGTGACACAAGTTTCTGAACATGTCACCCGACTAAAACGATTTTAAAGACGTTATCACGTCAAAATAGGTACCAAAGAGAAGAAGGTAACAGAGGTCTTACTTAAATTGGGATGTGGTATGCGATTACCTCTGATATGGGAATCACCTCCCTGACCTTACAGTCTGTAAAGGTTACAGTTTCCAGATATTATTACAATATCCTACGATATATATCAAAGAGATCAAATCTTGGGGTTAGATTTAAAGATTGCAATGACTCATTGCTTTTAGTTTTGCTATCATATATTATTGAGTTAATAAAAAAAAATGTCATATTCAAGATCGCTTACAAGAAAAATAAAAATTTAATAGATAAAAATATAAGTTTAATGATATAGGTCTGAAAAAATGGTGTTCAAGCGCCTGTAAGATTTTAAACAAAAATAACTAAATAATAACAAAAAACATAACTACTAATTTAACTTATTACTTTGAATAGATAAGAGTACTAGAACTAATTAATGGCTTTTAAAATCAACAGTTTATAAACGGACAAAAACCCTTGTTGAGGAGTTAATTAAACGAGGATAGTGACGAGGTAAAGAACCTTACAGAACTATCCAATGAATAATACATGGATCCGTGTGAGCCCGCCCTTATACGAAAATGTGTGGCGCAAAGTACAAACTGTTTACACTCGTCAATATTATAATATTAATATTTTTTTTTTCCAAATACATAATTAATAAAGAAACCGTTAGGTAAAATAGCTTTAGATATTTACATGTATTGCAAAAAGAGAGTACAGTAAGTATCAACTCAGTTTATACTTTAGACGTCTATAGATAACTAGCGATAAATTATACACTTCATTATACCTTCGTCTTAAATGAGAACATATAAAAAAGAAAAGACATTGATTGTCATACCAAAGAGCGCTTGTAATGACGTATTAATTACTTTATCCATTAGAAAAAAAATATTTACATCCGTTGGGTAGTTTTTGAGTTTATCGCGACCAGACACAAAGACACGGCGGGGGGTATATTTATGTATAGATTTGTGATCCTAAAGATATTCAACGAACCCTAAAATACTTATACTTATTTTTATAAGTAGTAATTGTCATCTCCAAAAAAGCTCTACCGTTAGAAAGTCTTGGGCACATATAAATTACATTGCGAAGTATTATTATACGGTAAAGAAACGTCACACAAAAATAAATAGTCGCTTAAAATAAAAAACGCGGTCATTAACAAGAGTTATTGTTGTCGTCATCCTACTTCTAATGTGCTAGACAATTTATGTGGTTATTTTAGGGTAAGTATTAAGGAAAAAAATAGGTTTTGTTAAAATATGATAATTTCTTATGAACATAAAAATAAATGTAAAAGAGTTGCGAAAAAAGTGGTTTATAGTTTCGGCAAATCTATCGAATACCGAGTACTCAAAGGCAACTCAAATTTAAGAAGCTTTATAGGTGTAGGAACCTTTTTGAAAAGTAACAATTTTGTCAGTTCGTAATTAGTGATTGCAAATTGGAAGAAGATTCTTTAGCCATCTTAAATAAATAAATCGCTTCAGCTTGTAACTTATACATGAATAGTCTAGGATAATACTTTGTAAAAACATACATAATACGTATTAAAAAAGCTAAGTTTACACTTATGTTTTGCGCATTTAAAACAAAAAGTGGATATCACCAGCATTGTAATCAGTAAGCTATTTAAGCATGAAACATTCTTAGAACCGTGGTATTTTACACATTCTAATCGTAATAATATGGCTAGTGCAATGTGCTTTTAATAGGTACATTTACTTAAGAAACTATAAACGGAAAATAGTAGCATGCTTTCCGCTCTACCGTACCGAATACCGTCAAAAATGGTGCAGTAGTTTACCCGTGAAAATGCATAAACAGGCAAACGCCCAGACATACTTTTGGTTAAGGGATAGTCATTTACATTTATGAAAGAAAGTTTTATACAACACTAGCTGAGCTCCGCGGTTTTACTCGTATTGCTTTTCTTCCAAGGCAAGTGACGTGATGTTAAATAGCCTGTAAACTTTTTCGAGAATTGGGCTATCAAATACAAAAATCGCCCGTTAAAAAAAATCTCTATTTTTTATATTAGTAGGTATTGTATAAGATAAGATTATATATAAAGGCAAAACTAGTGTTAAAACTATAATTGGGTTAGAGAAGTAAACCTCACAACTAACGCACTTTACAGAATAGCTTTATGTTTCAACGTACATTAAATTCTGATTAATATTTATGGCGGCGTAACGTGTACAGAACTTTATCAATTAATTTCTCACCACCCCCGACAAATATGCAAAAACTCTTTAGTTTAATTATTTACATACGATTACTAGCTATTACAAGTTTTCACAGTATCTAATTAAATTTATGTTCTGTTTAACAAGTCAATTATATTATGTTTGTTTATTGAATTTGTGGATAATTTAAAGAAATTTCTGAATCTTCTCATAGCGTGAATGGACTTGTAGAGTATTCGACTGAAGACTGAGATTGTGATGTTATTTTATGATAATATCATTCTGAAAAAAACTAATTTGAACGGATTCTATCGCGGTTTATTTTTAGATTTTTGTTCCCGACGTTTCGACGCCTTTGCAGGTGTCATGGTCACGGGCAGACTGAGTCTGCTCGTGACCATGACACCTGCAAAGGTGCAAAGGAGATAAACCGCGATAGAATCCGTTCAAATTAGTTTTATTTCAATGTCTAATATTCGCGTAAACCTCAAAAAGCAATATCATTCTGATTGATTCTTACGTAAATGAAACGTAAATGATATAAATAAATAAAGATTTCTTAATGTTTATGGTCTTTCCGTGATATTATGTGCATTGTCTATTATTACTACTAGTATTATTAGTATATTATTAATAGCTGTTGCCCGCGGCTCTGCCCGCGTGGGTGTCGGTTATCGCGACAAAAAGTAGTCTATGCCCTTTTTTGGGATTTGTTTGCCGCTTGCCCTATACCAAGTTTCATCAAAATCGGTTCAGCGTTTTAACCGCGAAAGCGTAACACAGACAGAAACCAGACATACAGAGCTACTTTCGCATTTACAATATTAAGTCTGGATTTAGAATAAGTTGATTTATTAATTAAATATTTTTCATCAAAACATATTCATGATGAGCAATCTTGTTAGACTTATTAATTATAAGTCCTTATAGCATTAAAGGGCATAAAAGAAAAAAAAAACATTTTATTTACGTATTTGGAATTTTCTTAATTATCTGCGTCTTCTGCGTTGCTTTTTACAAAGCAAACATTAGATTTTTTTTTGAGTAATTTCCCCTCAATGATGTTACACAAATTAACTTTAAGACGTTTTTAAATGGATACATAGCTACTTTACACCTTAAAGAGACAGATACAGCGTGAGACTTAAACGGCGACCTCAAATTACCGTTTCTGTATTCGGTAATAAAAGTTTATATTATAAAGTAATGCATGGAAAACACAAGATATTTTTATACATGTATTAACGGAACATCATTCGCTTGGTTGGCAATTCGAACGCAATCTCGATTGCAAGTAAACATTTGTCGTACAAATAGACTCTCCTACATGTAACAAGATATGCAGAAATTACACACATTACGTTTACGATACAGTATCAACGCAAAACCACGACTGCTAATTTATCAATGATTGATAATGTCAATCATTCTTTATAAATCTTTTCTTTAATCACTACTAAATACCAAGAAAACTAAATGATTAAAGCTACTACAATTAAGACAGGTCGTAAATTTAAGATTAAGAAATTATGTAGGTAATTAATTGTTTGTACTGTGGTTATATTAAATTACAATAATGAACCTTACTGTGTTAAAATAAGGTTAATGTTTATGTTAAGGTTTTATCACAAATGAGTAGTTGATTTTTAAACAAAAAAAAATTGGTGCTACGATTTTGTTTTAGAAATAGAATGTTAAGGGTGTGTTGTTTACTTTGAGTTCTAATGGTTTTTGTCTAGTAGTGTACATGGCTACGAATGGTGACATTCATAGTGAATACAAAGTTCTGAAATATATAATATAAATATTAGTAAGATTGTTCTGTTGGCATAAAACTAAAAAATAGCAATGCCTTGGTATACGTAGATTAGATTGTTATTATATTGTTCTTACTTTAATATTTTAATAATAATAAATAAAATTTAAGATTGTAGGTTCCGGCTTTCATCAACGAATTTATGGGCAACTTAAAAGCTACCGCAACTTGGCAAAGGAGAGAAAAAAATGTCTTTCAATTTGTCTTATTTTCAAGATTAAGGGATGGCCATCGTTCTACCACACCTACGCAGGGTATCTTTAAAAGGGTGGTCTAAGGACCCACCCTTAAGCCATCCTATAACCGCACTATTACTAAAACAAAATGATAATAGAACAAGTAAATAATAACGACGACTTCATTCCACTGACAGTTTCGATAAAAATTCCCATGTTTCCTAAGTTGAAAAATGTTCGGTATAAGCCAATAATAAGTTTCTAAAATAGTCGTGGATACACAAACTTACTCAAATATTTTGTAAATTGTTTAGACGATATTTTATCATGCAAAAAACAATTTATTTTTTAAAGTCTTACGCCATTTTGGTTGGTTAGTATAAGTATATATATATAAGTACTCTGTGGTATAAGTAGTATCTGTTTCTAGGTAACATAGTTATACAAACAAAGTATGGTTGCCATAGCAACTAGGATTTTCATCATCATCATTAATCATACGCCACGTGACGTTGAGCCGACTTGATTGACGTCATCCACAGTTTGTTTATAGAACGATGTCTATCTACCCACTAATTTATTAACATTTCGGCTGAAGTAAAAGTAATTAGTTGGTACATTTTACTTACTGAAATTACTCCTTAGTAACTGTTATTTTATTCTCATTATTGTAATTAATGTACCTGTATGATGAAAATTTTATAGAATCAGTTGAGAACGCCTAGTCGAAGCCTAACGTGCTCAGTTTGCATCTGAAATTAGGGTGATGAGGTTAAGTGGTTTTGAGAAAGGGGATTATTTTAATTGTCTATAGTCAAATATTACGTATTTTACTCTTTTGAACACACAATAGTTTAGCATGATCGATTTAAGCATAGGACATAAAACATATAAGTTTTCTGCCTTCAGATATTTATCCAAAGATCGTTCGTGCATGACTGATTTATGTAAAGGCACCTACGACACACTAGAAAATCCTAGTGAAGGGCAACGGTTTAATAAAGAAAAGAATACACGGCCCAGCACTGAGATGAATTGATTTAGGACAAGAAAAATAAAACATTTAGCTACTTCGCCAATTGGAGTTCGAGCTAGAGAAATGGGACCAATATTATAGTGTCTGTAAACAGAAGTCTACTATATGGATTGACTGTCTTTATTGGGACTTGTACTGTTAAAAAGAAAAGTATAAATAAGTTCGGATATGTCGATAGGACTGATTGGTATTTTGATGCTGTTACGTAATATACTTAAAATAAAAATGAAACGAGTATTTATTATGACAAATAAGGCCTACATACATGCAGAGGAAGACTCAAAAAGAGGTGTGTAGTAAAAGAGATGAGAGATAGGACTGAATGCTGAGATGTATAGAAGTAGCCAAATGCATAAGTTTGAAAGAGAAAGAAGATACTTTTAATATTGTTCAAAATGACAAAACAACAAACAAGTGAACAACTGCTATGTTACCCTGTAAGAATGGTTAAGGTGTGACTAAATATTTAATGTGACCGACGTAAAACAATATCGATTACTTTGTTAGACGGTTATTGAACAAGGTTAAGTCACAGTTAGTCATTATATATCATATATTGTTAGTCAATGTCATTTCTATACAAAACTAGCCTACGGTTTCATGCATGTAAGTAGCCTCCGTTGTGAGATGTGTTTATAGTAATTCTGCGATTCGGGGAGGAGAACCCGGAAAATCAAAGATCATCAAAATCAATCCACCCGTTCTTGAGTTATACCTAACTGATGACTAACCCAGTTTTGTTGTATAGAAGAAGATTCAATATTGATGGAATCGTTGGTTAGAAGTCAGTTATAGTCATGGTAGCTCTTCATGGTATATCTTTTTTTCTTACTGTCGCTAAAAGCCCTTCATTTTAAAGGAGCCTCGACTTGCTAAGACCTCTGTGGTTCTTTGTAACTATGTTAAAAATCCCCTAAAGTTGACTCGTGTAAAAGAGCCTTAGCAAAACGTTCATACAAAATTAAACGGGTACCACAATGCTCAAAAAAGTCGGTCAAGGTGACATTTATAGGGGCTATAACTTACATCATGAAAGGTCGGCTCATAGCGTGCGGTAAACTAGCTACATTATTACTTTCCATTTTTTGTAATATAACATGAAAAGTATGAGAAATTTATACGTTTGTGGCGGTCCCTCCGACTACGACTGTTATTTTAATATAGAACAAATTTAATCTCTGCAGGTATAATTATACCTAGTTGGAAACTACGATTAAATTATTGACACAGAAAATAATTTACTGAAATTATTTTTGTCAAATGCGGTCTCATAAAATACTTAACAAAAGTTAATTAAGGTTTGTGAATAAAACGATCATATAATTAAACTGAATGTGGTGTTTCATTACGGATGTGAAATTTATATTCAATTGTAATTGAAAACCAAGGCATACAGTAGTTTTATTGGCTGACAGTTGACTTTCCAATTAATAAAAGCAATAAGCAAATGTGAGCATATTATTCGGAAATAAATGGCCGAACACTCAAACACTACTCAATTTTGAGGCGCCGTTAAGTGTATTGCTGTTGCTATCAGAATGTCTTATTAGGTTTCGTTTGAGTATTAGAGTTAGTGCTGCGTAAAAATATGTTTCTTTATTAAATAAAGAGCCAAACAGGCTGCCTTGTCTATTTTATTTTAGCCCTAGTCTTAAAAATACTATTTTATAAGTGATGGCATAGTATCTTCAAGATTGAGATTGAGAAATGGGACGAATAGATGGGGAATACATATGCTCTTTTCTTGACCCATATCGTGGAGTGAGAAATGTATACAATGAGGATCACGTTCGATTCTTAGATTATGCATAGACATGGACCTACGAAGCGCAGATCGAATGCTTAGGTTATCGAGGATGTGTGACGTAGCTCGGCCAAGGCCTACACGTAAACTATAATAATGTGTAATACTGGCTGACTGAGTTCGATATACTATGTTATGAGATATTCAAGGGAAATATCCCTACTACTGCCTATAGTCCTAGTACCTAATTAGGGCCTTCTTTATAAAAATCTCGACGGTGTTTAGCAAATTTTTAAGCAAAATTTATGAAGCGAATTGAAATCAAGACCTTCTAAGCAGTTGCTTAACAACATCGAGATTTTTATGAATAAGGGCTAGTGAATAATAGTTATTTGATATAATCAAAAATAATTACAAATTGAGAAATAAAGAATTGTAATAATAATAAATTAACAATTTTTCATAGTTCGATAAATTCAAGAGAGTTTTAAAATAAGTAGGATTACGATAAGATTTTAAAGTTCCCTATAAGCTAATATTGTATAAGTTATCAACCAACGATATAAAACAAACCTTTTTACTTTTATTAAAGGTTAAATAAGGTACTAACACTACATTTTCTCGTTATTGTCTATATTTAAAATTGTTTGTAGCAGAACCTTCTTATTTTTAGTCTTTGATAGTTTATTTTCTCATACAAAACAAAAGAATCTTCAAAATATACAACACTTTTGGAAAAACAAATGAATTTCTCCTACATTTACGTTCTTCGGTACAAATTCACTTGTATGTACTTGTACCTACGCACAAAATACATCGTGTAATTGAATTGGTATTGTTTTAGACCGGTTAAATGTAGCAGACATTGATTTACTGTTGCGACCGCACCTGTATCCCTGTCGCGCATAATAAACTTGTTTTACTTCTACAAAAAAATCAATACGAGACTTTTACACGTTATGGTTAATGTTGAATATGAATGGTGTGTATATATGGAGTAATATAAAATCTTACTAATATTTCTATGGTAGTGTAAATTAAATAACTTCTATTTTTATTCTTAAAAAAAAAATTAATTTAAAAGGAAATAATTGGTTTAAAAAATTGTCTTGTACTTAATAATCGAACATTAACATTTTCTAAGGATGCACCTCAACAGCTTTAGTATTCTTATTTCAATCTCTTCTGCCTACCCTTTTGTCAAGCTAGGTTAGGGTCGGCTTCCTGTGTTACCGGATTCAGCTGAATATTTTACTTTACTTAGAGCGACTGCCAATCTGATTTCCACAATGTATTTTACTAGAAATTATAAATTTCAATGTTTATTTATATACTACGTTGAGCCTACTATCCCATAGGATTAAGAAATCTTTCAAAACGTTTTACAAATATCTAAATGTATTCATTAATCAAGTTTCAAAATCCATGAAAGCAGAATTCAAGCGAGTGGTACTTCTAAAACAGTGAACACAACAGTATACAGTTGTAATTGACCCACATGTCATGTTGTCCCAAGAGAATTGGGAATCTATGTCACCCGCAACGTCATACTCTGCTTAAACCTCCGAACTGAACGCGCACTGGGGATAATAATACAGCCGGTTGGACAGTGGGCAAAAATTAGGAAATAAATAAAATAAATTGATGTTGAAATTTTATTACAAATTTATGATTGTTTAAGAAGGTACTTAAAATAGAAATTTGAATGTGAACGGATGTGTAAAAGAATCCTGAATATTCTTATACTTGATTGGTCAATGTTTATCCTAAACGAATAAATCGAGTTTAGTGACCCTACCTTTAAGTGGAACAGTTAGGTACACATAAAAATATATATCATAAATGCGAAAGTGACTCTGTCTCTTAAGCTTTCGTGGCTAAACCGCTGAATCGATATGTATGAAACTTGGTATGTTGTAGGCTTGGATTCTAAGAAAGGACATTGGTGACTTAGAGCCGCGGGTAACAGCTAGTTAAAAAGTTATAAAGATATTTGTATCTAACTTTTATGAAATGTCCCTATCTAAAATAATGATTAGTGTTTTTTACAATGCCGAGCCTATAACATTTACATTTACTACCGAGTTACGGCATCCACGAAAAGCTATTGTAACCTTATTTCATACGAAATGCTTTGAACAAAAAATATTTAATTTGCCTTTGTATTTTAACAAATCCATAACATGCGCCCTAAAGGCAGGAATGTGATGACACACAAATGGTATGCCGGTTGCCGGTACCTAAAATAAAATGGCACGACCGTCGTTTGTTTATGTAGCCAGAAATACTTATGTTAGTACCTACCATGTTGCAATATCTAAATGTATCAAATATCAAAGCAATAAATCGTTTAAGCTAGGTGGTAATAGTTTTATAGGTGGTAAGACTCAGAATTTTTCCTTCCTACAATAAAGAACATAACAAAAAAAAAACGATTTGGTGTTCGGTAGTTGTGGCGTGACCAAGGGAAATCGAGATTAATTTTTATTTATATAGATCAATAATAGCTTCTTATTGTTCTACTGCACGGTAAAGTCAACGCTTCATACACAGAAAGAAGGAGAATAATTGATCTGGTGTTTTGCTTAGTAACGATTACCATTTCAGGTGTATTAAAAAAAAATCATCCATTTCTTAAGTTTGCTGTCACCTTTATTCAGCAGCATATTATAGTAAATAGGAAAATACATGTAAGTTTGATAAAGTCACATTGGGCGTATGAAGCCTGGGTGGAAATTACATTGCACATACAAATCCGGTCATTGAACCACTAGGCGATTAGAATACAAACAGGGAAGTCATTAACAATCCTAGATGGTATAAATATCAACGTGAGGGCCAATATTCAGCATCTGTAGTCCCCTCAAGCATGTCCCGGGCCATTTGCTGGGCCCATAACTTTGTCCGCACCAGTGCTCCCGATCTGAGCTTACTACCTCAAGAAATATGTTCTAAGGTGAATGAACTCGTGTAATGTCTTTGGTTGAACGTTTGGGATGGAAATCGGAATATATGTTACTTTGATCTATCGGTGAAGGCTGAAAAATGTGTAAATAGACTCGACATTGTAGAAATTTTATTTGCGTTTCATTTATGCTGCGACAAAGTAGTACCTGGGATTTTTCTTTGTTTCTATTTTTTATTGGAAACGGTATGTTATAAATCGGAAATATAACGAAATAATCATCAACCAATTAGTTAAAAATATGTAGACAAATTGAACACACCGTTAATGTAAACCAATTACGAGAAATTTATGATACGAAGGCGTCTAATATCCAATTAAACGTCAGAAACAGAGTAAAGGGAAATTCGAAAATTCAAAACAACGCCAATAAATAATTAAAAACGTGTTCTTTTCCATACAAAGCATGTATGTGGACCATGCTTGCAATATCTCGAGCAACAATGGAGCGACCCTGGCGTGCCACTTCAGCCTGTTTTGTTCTACCCTCATTCTTCTGGTTGACGTAATTACTTGCTCTATTGTCTTTCACGGCTCTAGCAACACGTTAAAAATAAACCTTTGTATGCTTCAAGCATTTATCGCGAGACCCAACCCACCTAAGAACCAACAAGCCTATAAAACGTCCACCTTTCATTAAAATACCAAGAGAATTCCATTTTCTTTACAATCTAACGTCTTAAGTGTATAGTTTTAAGAGTACTAAAGTTTGCAAGGTCCATCGCGAAAGCCAAGTAGCGTTCAATAAAAAGCGACATCTAAAAGCCCTATTGCGGACATTCTTGGGCCGCGAGCAGCCGAGGCATCCCGACACTTTTCTGCACTTAACCCCGCTGGATACATACATCTCAGTATGGCGGACCACTATGTGACCGCAATTCGTTGCTGGAAAAATGAGAACGCTTTTATTGTCAAGAAAATAAATTGCGATAAAAGCGCGTCTCGCGTCTAGCACTTCCAAAGCCTGCGAAGCCCTGGTTGGTTACAATTACGGAACCTTAATACGCCGGAGGACGGCAAACGAATTTATGGGCGCCTTGTTTTTTTCGCAATTCATTAGTCCCCCCTTTCCGTTTACAATAAGATTTCCTGCGGTAATGAAACGACGATTTTATGTGGTAACGATGCAATAAATATTTCTTTGCGAACACAAATGAATACACTAGTTTTTCCGAGACCGAACGAGGTTATGTAACTCAGTTATCTCAGCCGGCGAGCTAGCGGTGGTTTTAATAAATTAAGTTGTCGGAGTGATGCAAGTTTGAAACTTCTTCTACCTTGTGTTATCTCCGTTATGGATAAGATCCACTGTCTTCCCAGTAAGTAATAGTTCAACGGAAAATGTCGTTACAGCTGATCTAATAAACTTTCAGGCGATTCATGATACTTTTACCTAAACCACGAACTTTTAAAGCAGTGATGTTGCCATTGTAAAAGCGAGACGGCGCAATACACTTCATGTAGCAACGTCTCGCTTACACGACGACAACAGTCCTGCTTTAAGATATTATGGTAAGCGCGTTATTTAATAAACTGAATAAGTTGTTACTTAAGTTAATAGTAAGTATTATTTAAGTAATATACTTTTTCCACTCCTATGTGAATACAAAATGAAAGTATATTAAAAGAAAATTTTAATATTTAAAAAGGGGAAGTAAGTATGAATATTTTATGAATTCTTTGTCGACCCTTGTTACATTTTCGACAAATAATGTATTTTGATGGATTGCCGTAACCACCTCAATCGTGAAATCTAAATAAGCTACATGAAAATACCCTACATTTTTGTGGGTGGTTTTAGTTACCCTTATCATTGTAAGCCTGTAGATTTTTACCCAACTCTTTACACGCGATTAAGAAAGCTTTAAATAAGAACTACATCTTTAAGGCTGGCAGGTCAATATAAGGCATAAACGCAAGGCTCATACACGACTAGATAAGGAACGGATGTGGATGGATAAATGTTGGACAAGGTGGGATAATCTGAAGGTTCTTTTTACTATATTCCTGTATAATGTACTTTTTTTCTTATTCTCTTCTCAGCATGTTGGGGTCTGCTGCTCAACATATGCCTCTTGCATAGCAAGAATATGCGGTGCTTCTGGTCCAGGTCGGCCCTGCAGTCTTTTTTTCGTCCGACCATCTGGCAGTTGGTCTGCCCACTTTTCTGTTTCCTGATTTTTGATTATTATGTTCTGTTGATATGTATTTACGATGTTAATTATTTTATCGCTGCCGATTCATCTATAACGTTTCTACTGCCTATAACGCACGTCTAATATGAACACAATGTAAGTTAAACTACATAAAATCAATCATTTACAAAAGGTCTCAAACCTAAACCGAACTCAAAGTACTCAATATATCATAGACACGTATGTACTAAACGACAAGGAGTCGGAAACCTATACATATAAATAAGCATGTTCAAGTAAAAGTTATTGACTACTTTGCAACCCCACATGGCTTGCAGTGCGAACAGCTAATCGACGCAGCTTTGGTTAGCAAATCATTCTGCTTGAGATACTCAGTGGGTTTACATCCGGAATTTAATGGACGGCTTTACGCTTCAATACAAAATCTGACTTTGTGTCTGCAATATATTTGTACATTTACATCGTTCTATTATGTTGATTAATAATATTTTGTGGGTGTACATCTATAATAATAAATAAATGTTTAATTGATTAGGCATAATTTATAACGTCCGACTTCAATTTAAAAAAAAAAACTTGAATTTAAAATTTAATTATTAATTTCTACAAAACGGAGGATTTTCGTTTTAAATTCAACATTGGACCAACCTTGAGTATAAACAAAAAATAAAAAAACTATTAAATCGGTCCCCTATTTTCGATGAAATTGCGTAACATATAGGCCAAACAAATCTTCCGAATTAAGAACCTCCTACTTTATTGAAGTCGGTTAAACATCGGAAATCATCACGCAACTATAATAAAAGCAGTCTCGTAAATCAATCAATCATTTTTACTTTGACCTCCTTTATTGGTTTAGTGAAAGTGCTAGTGCTGTTCTTGATTCGTATGGCGTGTTAGTTTTAATATCAGGAAATGTATGACCAATAAATAGTTGTATTATATCAGTATATTTTTAGTTCCCCACATATTATTCTTAACCATGTAATATAGTAGTCAGGTGTGTAATGAAACGGAACAATTTCGTGCATTTTGTACGTAAGCATGTCATCATTAGCCCCCACACCTGAGCGTTTATTCTCTTTATCTACTTTAGTGTTTTCATATTTTGAAAAAGAAAAAATAGTCTAGCATTTTTTTATTATCTAACTGACGGACTAATTAGATTTTGACTTTTCATACCCAGTTATCTTCCCCATTTTATACTAGAGATGTATTGGTTTTAATAACCGTTTTCCTTATCATATTATCCTTAGAACAAACTGAGCGCAGGTTAGAATATTTTAGCGATAGATAATCAATTTTTATAACGACGTTTCTAGTAATAGATCTCATTACCTACTGTGGTCTGGGATTGGCAATTATATTCCAACCTATGTTTTGTCTCGGAAGGTCAATAAAATTGGCTCCTAGATTTATATAAAAGCTGAAATAATTTGACATGATATAGATCGTTCTTTTTCATTAATTATTTTGCAGAATTCCATTTTATTTTATTATTATTAAATTACGTAATATATAAAAATCTTTTCGGCAGAGCAACAAAAATAAACTATTTACTTACAACTTTGGAAGATAGGGGTAAATACACGAAAAACGTAACCAACTATTTTCTAAGTCACGTTCAATAGTCTCTTGGGAGTCCTAAGGAGCCAATGCAAAGTCCGCATTAACAAGTCGCGAATTCGGGTAACTCGAAACTTCGGAGCGTAAACAACATAAACTTTGTCTGATTTAGGATATTCTAGGAGTTAGCGTTTAGTGTGACTAAGCTAAGTAAATTGATTTTGCATTGCGGCTTCCTATTGTGAAAGCCAATATCAAAGCTAATAATCCGAGCCTCGTGGTCGCTTCAATATCGAGCGTAATAGAAAGATTTATACGGATAGCGAATTCAAAAAGAAACTGACGTTACCAATTGAACTAATAGAAAGCAATAGACTCAAAAAGTATTGTGTCGCAATAAATCGACAACTTTGAAGACTTATTAAAAGTCGATCAAAAGATTTCGAGCTGATCGGTGACGAAATAAGTAAGAAAATAAAAAGTTTGCAAAATGTACCTATACGAAATTGTTCAATCAAGTATAATTACAAAGTTGTTGTGAACGATAAGGTTCAATGATTAACTAACTGATAAGGAAACTCAAAGCATAATAAACAAAGTTTCTTCGATCAAATAAATTAAGGCAATTTCAACAGAATACCTTCTACTTGTTGTTTTTGAACATAAATACAAATCCTAGTGAACTTCACAAGATTTTATAAATACATCAAATGGAAAGTAATCAGTGTCTAAAATTTTTGTAATAATCCTGAAATCATACACTCATTTTCAGTAACATGACATTTATCGAATAAATATTTATAGTATCTAGCTATCTATTTAACCGTATATTAATTAAAATATTAGATGGAAAATTTTGTGGATTATTTTACGAATTTAAATAATGTTTTAGTTTAAATGAAGACAAAAAGTTTTGGTCTCAACTTAACCAAAAATACTGTAAAAATGAAGATAAAATGAAAATTATTTATCTCGGCGAAATAAGACGCTATAGTGAAAGACATTACTAATTTGTGTCAAAAAATAAAAAAATTGTAAATTCTGTTAATTTGATAAATTTCGACCGTACATAACATTTTAGTTCTCAGAATTTTCTCATACAAATTCCAAAGCGTCTCGCTCAATCGAGTTCCCTTTCAACATTTCAATCACCTTTGAGAGTTGGTAATTAGCAAATATGTGCCCGTTCAAGTGCCAAGTGAGCCAATAAAATTATATGAGACACTCCTCAATAACGCTCGAACCCATATTAATTTTAGCAGCCGATTTGTACTAACGATTTGGCAAATACGTGTTACATTCAATTTTGTTTGATTCCCGTACGAGTTTGAATCGTAAATATTTTGTTGGATTAACTGGTTTATTTGTTTTTCGGTCATTGAACTTTATTTTAAATTGTGAAATGATATTTAGTAACGATTAGGCTCGGCGCCAATGGTCCACTGACCACAGCTACCGGTGGCAAGCGACACCGACTTAGCACAGTTTTTCATAGATTTGTCTGCTGTGGCGAGTGGCTGCCACCAGCTACACATATGCGGCACGTTTATACAAAATATATAAAAAAGTGTGCGAAATCGCTGTTGCTGGCCACCTCTGGCTATGTTCGCCGAGCGATAATTTTAAAATTAATGACTTATATTTTTTATTAAAATTCTACTTCGTAATTCAATGTTTTGTAGGTAAGTATTAAGGATGCCGATTATACTAAGTAGTGCTACGTTACGACTTTTCCATTAAACACATAAAAAGTATATCTAAACTGTTTAACATTTATAAAGCGACCCGTTAAAACCCAATGAAGTGTTTATCTATTCAAAAGGACATCACGAAGCGCTGTCTCGTTCTTCCCAATAACATTGTCCCTTTCAAGCAATAGCACTTACATAAAATTTTACGTCGTGTAATTACGGAGTTACACGCTGTAAACATAGTGATTATTACGCATAAATATTAAAATGCTTGTCATTGGGTTTAAAACAAAAATCGGTAAAGGACGCAAAGTAAACATAACACATAAAAGCGGGGTTTAATTAAAATTTTAATGGATTTCCAGTTAACTATCACGATATGAACATGATCGGGTATGTTGTAGCCTAAAATGAGTTTGTGACGATAAAACCTTATTATTAAATTATGATCTTAATATTTTATCTAGCAATACATTAATTTTATGGCTGATAGAGAGATAGAGAAAAAACTTTAATTTTAATCTGTTACCAAACTGAAATTACGTTGCATGATTGTTTTTGGGTAAAATCCGCATTAAAATTAAATATAATTAGAAAGCAATAAATAAAAACATTAACTATAAGTGTGTTAGAAAGAGAAGACAAAAATTACAAGTAAAACACACATTTATTGAATTAGGTTAACCTGTAATGATAGATGTACCTAAGGTAAATATAAATAAACTAGCTGTCCCCCGCGACTTTGTTCGCGTGTTTTAGTTTCAACGGTTTTTCATTTTTGCAACATTTTTCATTTATGCTCCGCTCCTATTGGTCGTAGCGTGATGTTATATAGCCTATAGCCTTCCTCAATAAACGGACTATTCAATACAAAAAGAATTTTTCAATTCGAACCAGTAGTTCCTGAGATTAGCGCGTTCAAACAAACAAATAAACAAACAAACTCTTCAGCTTTATAATATTAGTATAGATTAATAAGAATCTGAACACGGATGGGATAGTCGCCTTCGCCGAAGTACAATGAAAGCTTAAAAAGACGAAACAAAAAAAATGTACTGACAGTTTAACATAATGAAACGACATAACCTATACACAACATCGATTTTATTCTGTTATACGTCATTTTTGACATACCTACTGGTAAAATGCCTAAACGCTTCGTACAGTTAAGTACTTAAGCTACATATTGTTCCTTACCCTGTTCCTTCTACTTTCGGCCTCACTTCACCACAAATTACGAAGCGGTGCTTGAACTCGCAGTAAATCTGGAGATTGTAATGTGCACTGAGCAGCGTCAGGTGGGCTAATCCCTAGTTCTCATAAAATTAATCCTGTTAGCTTGCTAACCATTGTATTTAGTATGTACCAGGCCATACAGAAAGTATTGAGAAAAAAGTTTTTATGTATGTGAGACTGGTCAGTTATAATCGATTTTAAAAATAGAAAAAAAAAACTCCTTTTGCAAATCTTTCTGTGTTTCCTACGTATGTTGTTGGTGTGCGGTTTCCATAAAAAATATTCTATATAATATTTATAGACGAATAAAAATTATACGCAAATACAGTAAAAACCCCGCCAAATGTAAGCTATATTCAATTATTTTTTAGGAAGGAAAAAAGTAGAAGTGTAGTGATTACGCGTGTAATAATTTTTGACAGTCCTCGCGTTAGCTCTGGGCAAGTAATGAAATATTAAGGTTGCTCTTAGTAGCTGCGCCCACAAAATTATGCGGCTGAAATCTTCTTCATCCAATATTTATAACTGTGCCCAATAATTCATCTTTCACCAAGCTTTCTTATCCTGAGGTTAAATGTTAGGTAGGTGTATAGGTACTGTGTGGGTATATAACAAAAGTACATTACCTCATTAGGTGTACTACTTTTGTAAGCAAGGCGCGCCGAAAGGAAAGGTGACCGTAAAATCTTTATACAACGCCTTAGGGAGGTTTGTGTTATGTTCGTACGTAATGTGCGTAGAAAGCTAACAAAATGAGCTATTACTACCTGATTAGCGAAGAAACTGTGGTTAGTATTTTTCACATAGTTCAAAAAATCAAAGTCATCATCACAGCTTTTTTCCAAAGCACTGACACGTTTAAATCAAAAGCAAAACATAAAGCCAGCATTCCACGGTGCGCAGTATCACGGATTACTCCGCACGGCCGGCGACTGCGTACTGCTAGGCACCATGCAATGAGCGTTGAGAATCGAACCCAATTTTATCCGACTTAAGGTATACTTTGACTCGCGTGGATTGCGACAGACCACGGAAGACGCGTCTGCGCTATTACGGAAACCCACTTCCTTTGGTGCGTGGTTATCCGTGACATCTCGCACCGTAGAAGGCCGGCTTAAGATCTCTCGCTAGCCGACGTTTCTATCCACAAAACAAAAGATGCGGTATCTGAATAATGGATCCCCATTTTATAAAAACATTCCTCAAATTTCTTAATCCAGTTTCTTGGTCCTGTTTATTTAACCTCTACAAAATCCAGATTAACTTCGCTTGCAGTTCAATAGAATTATCTAAAACAGCGAGCCAGCGCTACCTAAGCGGAAAACAAGGGAGAAGTTGGTCTTTGATTTATTACTTACCAGATGGTCATCGAGACTATTCGTAGTCTCCAAGATTAAAAGCTCTTTGTGTTAACGAGAACAATATTGAATGCAGCGCAAAAGCGCACGAAGCGCTAAGTTTTGATGACAAATGCTTTATGAAAACTGCTAATGCGGGTTGTAATGTTCTATGCTGGCGAGCGTTGTGAATGGAAAATAGTAGATTGAGAAAACAACCACTGGGTACTTCTGTGGTCAGAATTAATATAGACCGTGAGATCTGAGGCCCGTTGTCAATGGTGGACTAAAACTACTTTTTATATACTTTTTAATAATTCCGAGTGTAACAAAGTTTGTAGTTTTTTTTTTACATTCAATACATACATATACTTATTTGCGTTGCATTTAAAAAACTATTTAAAAAACCTTTTAATAGATAGTATTTCGGTAAATTTATAATAAATAACGATGATTCCTGTTTTAATTAAAACAATATACACGAAAGAGTAATGTTTATCTACTCTAATCCATATTCAGCGAAAAATATACAATAATTTACTGTTATTCATTGTAATATAAATAATTATTTTCCCACTGAAAGGGAATTATTATAAGGAAAGTCGTGGATTAATTGGTGTTATTATTGTTAATGGAAATACGTAACTAGTCGATAAACGTCTATTACGAAACATCGGTGCTCTCTGGAGCGTCCGGGCCGTCCCGGGAAGATAATCCTCCGGCCGCCTGTTAGTTCGCCTGTTGGGATATACCGAATGTAAATTGACCACGATCGATTTGTTTTACGTATGTTTGGTGGATCAAAAAAGGTTAGTGATTAAGTATTTACTAAAATTCACGTTATTTTTGTATTTATTTACTTAAATATATAATATAACTTTATAAAAAATCATTAAGTGTCTAATCTATAATACCTACTTGGTACATAGTAATGGGCACGTTATAATTTTTTTTAATGAATTAGTTGCACTTAGGTGATGTTGTGTTACGTATAGGTATAATTTATCGTCTATTCCTTAACAAATTACAAAAAATAACTAACAATCTATTAACTAAACTATTATTAAGACACTGAGTACAAAAATGAATGATGATGAACCAAAACCTGATGATATAACGAAACGTTTGAAGAAATACGTAATTAATTAAATTCGTATTTCAATCTACAAAGCTAAGTCAAAGAAAATGATTAGTGCTTATAATAATAAATCTTCAGCTACCACCCTATTTCAGTGAGCGACGAAATGAATAATACGAAATCTCACATCACGTAATCCTGTTTGTAAAGGACGTAGGGCGCACCCTCGTATTATACAAACGAGATGTGCGTGTTAATCCAAATAATAACTTATATATCTTGACTATTCTTGACAGCTGGTTATATTAATGTTCTAGTGACCCTGACACAGTTAGTACATAAATCAATTCTTTATTTAAAATGCCACACTGAAGTTTCACTTAGAAATTGATAAAACAATTAAATCCAATCAAGCTTAATCAAATAATTAATTAGTAATATTTAAGCTCAAATTTTATATCCCTCAGAAAAAGCGACAGAAATCAAGCTTAAATACCTTGGGCTTTTTATTTACTAAAAAGATAGGTTATTATAATGTTGACTAATCAAACACAAAACAATAGTTACAATTATATATAAGGGGAACAGAACACAGGTTAGAATCAGAAGAGCAAAAGTAAAATTTTTGAATACCAACGGATTTTTCACGTTCTTTTATAAAGGACATTAAAAAATATAATTTGTAACAACAGAATTACCAATATTATTCTTGATAAACCGAATGGTTTATTCGTTAAACTGCAGTCGCCAAAGTAATTAATTGTACCTTGGGGAACATAAATAAAGGCGGACCTGAACATGCACTCAATTCGAATAACGATATTTGTTCAGGTTTTTCAGGTCAAGATAATTACCTACTTATCGAATGCTTTATAAATACCTAGGTTTATATTTGCAATTAAATATCCTAAGAAATATTTTTCTAGATTACAAAACCACCAAAAATAATACTGTATAATTATTATATATTACTGTATATTATAATATACTTCGAAACGCTTTAAACAGTTCGTTGCTTTTATTGTAAAGCATATTACACACGTCGCAAAATTTGATTAATGTGGCAGTGCAAACTTTACAGCGAGCTTCCCTAATGCACCGCAATATCGCTTCCAAGCAAATACACTCCTTTAACCTAACAACGATGTAGCTATGTGAATGAAACTAAGTATAGCCAGTAAATTTGACCTTTCGTAAGAGAGGGAAATTACACTGCTGTCTGTCTAAATTACGGGCATTTTTAATCATTCATTACCTAATCCCTATAAGATAGGCATTCGACATAATTTTGTTTAGCGGTTAAGTAAAAATTCTGTCGCTATTAAGCTAACTGCAATACTCAGGGACGTTAAAGATTACTTAAGTAATTATTAACGAGACGTTAAAGATTACTTAAGTAATAATTCTTCAATCTTAATTTGATAATAACAACTGCCTTAAGTCTTCATTAACGTCTCTGAGTACGGCAGTAAGCACTCTACAAATATTTGATTTCACGCATATCTGTTTATTTCTACTGTCTAATCTATGGGAATTCTTACTTCAATTCGGTTCAAGCTTAGGAAGGTTTCAGACCTCCACAGATTCAGAGTACTCCTATTAGCATTCACGTCGAGTTTGTTTAGGCCCGTAGCGATAGGTATGTGAGTATTGGACAATCGTTTTCGGTAACATTGTACTGACTATCTGAAAGCGGCCTAATGCCGTGAATAAGTAAGTAGACTCTGGGCGATCCTGTTAATGTCGGAACCCACGGAATTGCGGTAAAGGATACGCCTTTATGGCACGAGATAAACACTTATCTACATAAGCGTAAATAGTGATTTCGTAACGGGTTCTGAGCCGGATTTGTTTTCGTCTTTGCAGGTTTACGGAGTTAATTTGGTTATTATCTCACTTGCCTTTACCTTATACTTTTGGGATGTGGTTTAAGCAAGTGGAGATATGTTTAAATACAGTTTCTTTTTTTTCTAAAAATAAAAGTATTCTACATTAATAAAATTACGATTATTTTATTTTTATTTCTATAAATTATAGTATCCTATTTCTATTACTAAAAAATATTCGCTCCACATACTTAATTGCCTAACAAATAATAAACGAATTCTATTCTAAATTATGACGACACAAGGAACTAGAAAACCCTTCAGATTCAACAGTCGTTTTTAGCGTCACATGGTTTAAACATTACAGTCTATGTATTCGTAGATAATCTATTACTTGATTTAAAACACATAAATAAATAAACCAATATATTAAAAGACAATGCAAATAAGTAAGTATTAAGTTCGCGACTGCACACAAATCTGGTTCAGAATTTACGTGAGTCGTCGATATCTTATCTAATCTCTCTTGGGTGACAATCGAAATGAAGTTAACAGAGTAATAAGTACCTAACAAAGGCTTTATAAGTTCTGTTTATGTAGATTATCATGTAAATGGATTCAGGTTTACCTTATTCGTAACTCGTTTTGTGATGTTAAAATGACTTGATGGATAGGTCTGTACTATCACTGCTGTCTCTGTACTAACACTGCTTTATTATCTATGTTAGCTTCCTCATGATTGGTTAATTTGCGACAACTAAATTGCACAAACGACTATTAAAAGTAACAAAAGTCCAAAGATTAGCATCTGAAGTTTTTGCTACTAAAAATAGAATTTTGCCAAAGCCTCATACATTATTTCTGTAAAGAAGAATTTTCTTTCCGGTTATATTAATAAGAATTTTGAATACAGTTTTTTTGTGCAAATTGTTAACTATAGGCAGGAATTGGCGATTGAATTAAACAATCTTTTCTCTGCCATTTGTATTAAAACAAAATGTTCATTAAAAACGGAACGAAAAACATTAAAAACGGAACGAAAAACATTTTACAGTAATTCTAGGCAACGAATTTGTGTTACCTACCTACCTAACTACCTAATGCAGCTGAGTTGAGCAAACTCCATCCTAAGTTGAATGAACTTAAACTGCGATGCACCCACTAATAATGTTTGAAGATTAACGTTTTAGCTCAGCTAAAGTAATAAACTAGATGAAATGCAAACAATAACTTCCTGAAGAAAAATATTATTCATGAAGTTTGATTGTATGAGGTAAATTGTTTTCACGGAATCGTAATTTTATGAGGCTTTGGATTTATTTAATAAAAGAAAGTAATTTAGTTAACTTACATAAATGAAGGAATAAATATAAAGGAATTTAATTTATTTGGAGTTTACATTTATTTCAACTAGAGAAAAAAAACGGTATTAAAAAAACATGGTCTGCGATTGAGCAATACTTAACTTAATAATGAGAAATAACCATTTTGTTACTACAAAATATTAATGTCTCATTATTAATTTACCTTTGTACTCATAGGTACTTATTTACCAATTCAAGGGTAAAACGAACTATTATGTATTGTAAAACTCCTAATGGCTATGCGAACTTAGAACAAACAACTGTTAGCCAGTGTTGTGTTTTTTTTCCGTTAAAATCTCCGGAATCAAAAGGGAAGGGTCAGCGCTAAACACCAATTAGATTAATGTACAAAACAATGTTTATGACGTACGTAAATTAACTAAACACTATTGTAATACAAAATATTTTTATTCTTTAATATATAATTGTGTACATTTAAAAAATGTGCTTACAGTTTTTGTCCTAGAGTTACTATGGAAACAGCTCTTGAAAGAAAATTCCATTAAGAGTTGTTTGTTATAGGACAAGGACTGTTTTACTCAGAAACCGTATAAAAATCACCGCCTCACTGGTTATTCAACTTTCGAAAGAATCGCGGCAACTTTAGAGGCAAAAAAATAAAAAAACTTTATTTGCCAAACAAATGGAAAGTTTTAATTGAAAAACAAAATTCTGAAGAGAAAGGCTTCATTTCCCAGGTTTCTTAAATAAAGCGGCGATTCCAAAGTCTAATTGAGTGATGTTCCATAATATAATTTGAGTAAAACATTTGTGTTAAGCGAAAAAGTATTTTTGTATTCATAATTTTCGGTTAAATTAATTCCCTTAGAAATTAGATATTGAACAACAAGTAATCAAAAACAATTATGAATAAGAGTAATGGTTTTTATTATTTACGCATTGGAGCTGCTGTAATGGTTATAAATGTCAAATAAATTAATAAATAAACATATCATAACCCGTGGCATAGTAAATAATCTTGGACTATATTCAAAGATAAAGTAATCATTCATTGTATAAAAAAATCACATCTCCAAAAAGTCAAAACTGTTCCGAAAATATCAAAGTAAGAAACTTAAAACTAGCACTGCAACCGTTTCAATAGGGTCCCAGTCACAGACCATTCATTCCACCTCAAAAAGTCCACAACTTTCAACCTTTGACCAACTGTAAATAGACAAGGCCACGACCCACAAACAACTTGAACAACAGTTCCACTCATCACTCGGCCCATTTTCTTTTCATTAAAAAAAAGAGGTGACTGAGCGTTTTCCTTAAAAAGCGCTTTTTCAAGCCAGTGTTATAAAAAATAAACACTTGTATTCTTCTGACGCGCAGCTCATTGAAACAAGTTCTCAATGCCACCCTATTTCTATGGAACTTACATTGTTAACGCACCATAAAATGTTTGAAGTTGAATGTAAACAATGAACGAGCAAGGATAATGTAATACTTCGTTGTGTACATAATTTGTATCGTTCACAGCTTTTGGATGAACATAGTAACAGCTTTTAAAGGTGTACAATGATGTTAAAGTATTTAATGGAGATGATATAGTATTTATTACATATTTTCAGAAAAAATCAAATGCCTTATCGTTAATAATTACATCTAAGACCCAAGCTATATTGTGGTGGCCTAGCGGTTCAACGAACGAATTTGTATGCACAAGGTAGCAGATTCGAAACCACTATGGACATCTACGGATATCTTAATTATTCTAAGACACCATTGGCAAACGGTAAAGGAACACATCAGCAACAGTTCTAGTGGCCAACTCGTAGTGAAAACTTAGTTTGTGAGACCCGTCGCACGCTAACTCCATTATCGCTCACAGTAACCGCTAGAAATTTTTGAAACGTTTATTTATCAAATAAACCCGTCTTTATTTAGCTTTTGTACTAAAATAATTATCCTCGAGAACTTTAGTGCCCTGATTATTCCTTCGAAAATAACGTTCTGTTTGTAAATGGAAATGCCTGGGAGTTTTTCTTTTGTGCTTAAATTAATTTGAATTCCGTTTATAATTAAGTGTTGAAACAACGTTACTTTCTATGAATATTGTTATATTTTAAAACTAGCTGGTTACATATTTTAATTAAATATTACTCTTGTTACAATATCAAGATAAATAAATAATCAATTGAAAAAAAAAAAAATAGGCGATAAGGGACATCGTCTATCAATCAGTATGAGTTTATAAACTAAAACCTGCACGCTATAGTGCTATAGTTACATTAATAATTAAATCATACATAACGTAACCACGAAAAAACACAAAGGTAGTATGAATAATTTGAATAAAAACACGACGTATTCTCTTGTATAAGCCAACGAGGTGAACTTTACTTAATTAAATACCTTTTACACAGCTCGTACACTTGGGTGCCATTATTTAAACGCTTACCTGAAACAAATAAACGGAAACATTTATTTTAATTTGTTTTTAGTTCAAGAATCAACGTTTTTATTGTTGGTAAAGAATTTATGAAATGTGAACTGTTTCCTTTGATACAGTAAGTACAAAGATTAATCTTCATTAAATTTAAAGGGTGCAACCATTAATGTAAAATTTCAAATAATGTTAAGTAAACATTTATGTCCAACTAGTAGCGCATGTCATAAATTAGAACGCTATGCCCACAACTCATCTCAACAAAGTAATTTTGGCACTAAAACCTATTAGTAACTTAAACAATATATGTATTCCGAGCCAAGTACTTGTATTATGCAAGTGATTCTACTGCAATAGTGCTTTGCCTGCGCTCCTGTTAGTTGTATCTCCGCAGTCGGAGACACACAAGGGTTTATCGTTTCCAAGCTTTCCATAAATCCGGCTTCTAGCGGAACATTTGCAATGATTCGAGCATCTGTTGCTCCTGTTCGGTAGAATATGTATCGTGGGAATATTACCGATACACATGATTTAACTGATGTAATAATACGGAATAATGTATTTGTTGCAGTAGATAAAAGTACCTATTTAGATTAAGTGAATAATGAACATATTGAAAATTGTACTGTGATTTAAAAAATAAGACCAGAATTGTGTTTGTATTTAAAAACGGTTATAAAAAGTTTTACTTAATCTTGAATACAAAACGATAAAAACTGTTTGTGTGCAACTTATCCCAAAAACAAATTCAGCATGAACACCTTTAAAGCATCTAAGTAATATTAATATTTATGCAAATGTCGATATTATTCGCAGCATAGGCCAGAATACTAATGAAGCTCCAAACGCTGAAAGGACCTTTTTCGATACGCAATCGGCAATGGGATTTTAGCGAAGCCACAATGAAATTATCCGGGCTTTGGATATCGGATATTAAACACAGATGGGCAAGAGACAATCACAATACATTAATGCAGCGCACAAAGTATCGAACAGTTTAATCAATTAACTGATTGTGTGGTCATTCACCTAAATTCGAAATTACTAATGACAGAGAATAATGTGGCTGTAAAATCTACAATGAATATACAATATGGTTGATTGGGCACTATCCAATAAACATAGCTACTGATAAAATGTAACAGTCGAGAGATATCCATGTAATAGAAAAACATTTCCAAAAACATAACGGACAAGTCAAAAATGGAACTACTTAATAAAAACCTTTGACGGTTGAAACTTAGTTCTGATAATGAATAGTATTATTAGTCCATTGAGAGGAACGGTAATGAAAGGGCAGAGAGATGAGTGCAATCCGAGAATGTTCCAGTTTGTCATTAGCATACAGATTGATCCACACGCCGGAGACGACCGAAAAGCTAGTAATGAACCCAATTGAATGTATATGTACATACTTACAATGAATGATTGTGTTTCACGTACTACTTGTGTCCTTTAAAGCATCGGAAATGAAATGTAATTAATTTGCGCTTTTAAATCTATGATTTAATTATCAATCGGTTTGTTCCGGTCTGTCATAAACATGGCAAATTGTTATTACGTACCTTCATTTCCTTAACTGCTATAGTACTATCAGTCTTTCCCGTATCCAATTGGTCATTTTGTAGCATCGTTTGATCGGTCATAGTACTTTCGTCTATTAAATTTCCTTTGCTATTTTTCCTGAAATGGTTGATAACATCGGGTTTCTCGGCACTCATCAGATTACTCGCGTTTTCATTGGTACAGTTTTCTTTCCCTGATTTTCGGTCTTCGGCTGAACGTGATTTATCTTCAGAACTTTTTATTTTGAAACAAGATATCGATTTCTTATCTTCTTTTACATCACCCCTGCTAATTGGATTATTTTTATCACGTTTGCGTTCGTCTTTTTTGTGGGTTTTCACCGCACTTTCTGACTTAAGGCGTTTTTTCTTACCATTCCACTTGGATGTGACATTTTTAGATCGATTGCTATCATCGCTTGTGCCGACGCTGTCGGAACAGACAGGGTTAACTAGGATTTTCGTTGATTTAGCCTTTCGTTCAATTTTCCTTAAATTCAGTAAGCTCCCAGATGAGTTTATGAGAGTTGGCGATGAGTTATGGGATGGAGAACTATCTTTTATCTCATCGCTGGAGCGGCGAACCGTTGCTGGCAGTAATTTGATAGCTTTCATGGCATCAGCTGGATTATGTCGTATTTTATGAGTACCAAGTGGTCCCATAGCAACAGGTGGACCTCCTTTAAACAATAACGCCGTCTCCGTTGGTTGACACACACAAGCTAACATTTTTAATGGTCATTTAATTTACTTATCACTATTATCACTCACATATTTGGTGTATTAATTGTAGTAACGACACAAAAATAACTACACAATAAAAAATAAAAAAATTGTATGAAGCGTTTGGCTGGAAATCCTAATATAATTAATAATTAAATAAATACCTGGGCAAAAGTATTTCTTTAGCAAGAGAACGTGGGATGTTTACGTAAATAGGAACAAGATAAGCAACACATATCTCATAATGCATCATCATGAATGGCGCTTATATTAAACTTCCCGCCGTCGCGACGACATGTTATTTCTAACTGAATAGGGTAATCATCGCCATCATTTTGATGCTTGCGGCGTCCTTAACTTAGGACTGGCTTTGAGTTTCTAAACACGTGTTTCTGGATGAGCTTATTGTGTATTGTACCTTCGAAATGAGCGTCATAATATAGGATGCAGTCTAAATGTGAATGTGCTTTTAGTACTGAAGATTTACAATACGGTTGTTGTTACATTATTTTGAAGATTTCAGTTAGCCAATTGTAAATAAAAAATAATTTGGTATCGGTAAATTATCAAATATAGTATATGTAAAGTTGACTAAAAAACGTACTGCTTTAAAATAGCAGTATTTTAACCAAATAAAAATAGATATAGAGCAAACCCCAGAAAAAAAACAACAAGCTTAAAAAGCGCTGGAACCCGCACGTAAAAGTATTTGCATCCAGAAATATTCAAAGTCATTTATAGAGTTAGCGAAATAAAATAAGCTAAAGCGCACCACGAACATTTTGTCCCGAATCCTTTCCCTGCGGAGGAAAAAGTTCAAAAGCCAGTTACTGCTTTATTTCATATACAAGGTTGATATTTTGTGCGAAGGACGTATTCGGCGCTAATACATTATCACGTAATGTAATGAATGTTTATTGCGTAACGTAATGGAATTAATGTTAATTGTAAATAGTAAAAGTAATCTAGCTCTGGATAGGCTAAAATGAAATGTCAAATTTAAAAATCCATAACAAAAACATTATTGTAGTTTTGTAAAATTCTTTAAAGAAGTATAATGAGTATTAGTTTTAACTATCACTGGAGATATTTTTCTATTATTTATGTACATCTCAAATGTGTGTAACATATCAGCCTGTATTTGGAACTTACGTCTTGAGTGAAAAGTTAACGTTATCGGCTTTTCTGTACGAGTCACACTATGTCTCACGTGTTCTACATTTATCGTGCCATAGATCTCAACGTGGTTTATAACGACAGTATCTTAAAGAAAAATCTACCCTTTCCAACGTTAAATAGGTAGGTAGTGTAAGTTATGAAAACAACATTGTTCGAATTCGAATTTAATTTCGAATGGTTTTGTTTATAACGGTAAGATTAAATTCGACTTTTCAAATAAAAATAAATCATTTTATATTTTTGACAGTTACTTGAATAGTTTATGTTTTATTTAAAAAAAAAAAATAATATAGTTCGTAGTTAAGCTCAGAATCGAATTTTAAAATTATGGTTACTAGTATTTAAATTAAAAGGAAAAAAAAAAACAATATTCTAATTTATAAATATCAATGAGGCCTATGCGAATAAAAAAGGAATCATTTGAATACCGAAAGAATAACCGTAAAAATATCATCATTGTGTTGCCTGTACTCAATCGAACGTACAGTTAGTGGATGACAAAGGTATCTCATAAGTTATAGTCACGGAACAATAAAAACAAGGTCAGTGTAAGTAGGTTTAATATTAATGAAACAATTTGTAGGCGGAATATTTTACGTCGCGAATATTGTAACATTTCTTATTTTCGTTACGCATGAACTACCTACAAGCAAATCTTTGTATTTGTGGTAAATATAAAACGATTTTGCAGTATAATAAATATCTCGTATTATGAAGTTACAAAGTTTAAACAAAATACCTAAATGCAAAGTAAGAAATATTTACATGTTTTTATTAAAATATCATTCGATATACATATTCATGTTACACATAAAAACTTGATAAAAACGCAGACATGTTTTTAACACTGCATAAAAATGTTACAACAGAAATGTGAAGTAAATTACACACTCTTTTGAGAAGTCCATTTTACAGGTTAAAAGCAGATGAAAACTTTTTCTATGTCCACCCCAAGTTAAATGTACTAAATGAGGCTGCAAACATTAACATATAAAGTTAAATAAGACTAGTGGACTTGAACATAATGCATGTAAGTGCAGGGTTATGCATAACTTAGAGGGAAAAGTTCTGTCTTAACCGAAATATCTACGTATGGTCAGATCTAGTGAAGGAATGCTTAATATTGAGTCTACGAAGTCCGTCAGCAATGTAGGTATTCAGGTTTTTTTTATTTGACCTAGATAGGATACGTGTACTGGAGCGCTTTGTCGGGATGGAAAAAAAATCTAATAGGTAACTGTGTTAGTAATTCTAAAATATTTTACCAGTAGGTAAATGCCGATTTAAAAGGTAGATGCTTATATTCGGTATCAAAATAACCACGAAATTACATTTCTACATCAACCGTGTACATTTTAAATTTACCTGAATTCTTTAGAAAATTTAATATCGAGATTTTAAAAGCATAAAATTTAATTTGATGCTAGATAGCGTCGTAAAGCATTCACATTTCACCAGTGGCACATTGAAATATTTTATTGCAGCAATGTTGTATATTTTCATGTTAATATTAAAGTTGCGTATTTTAAATTTTATGGTAGAATCCTACATTATAGTCCAATGGCAGCCCAAACCAAGTTGAAAAAAAAAGACAGGGCTGTCTTTGCTGTGCCGTGAGATATTACCATTTATAATTGCGATATCCGACATTAATAATTTTTTTTGGTCATATAAAATCTTTAAAAATTCAAACTCTTTAAAGGCAATCATAGACAGCATTATAACAGGACAAAAGGCAGATAACCTTTCCCAAAGACTCACAGTTGACGTTCGACATTGTCGAGGGTAAGTGCGCACATTTGGGGCACACGCCACGCGACACATCGGAAGTAGGCTCGGAAGCTGGAGTGAAGTCACCCGCCTCCACCCAGCTTCCTACACCCCTATCACCTTTCATATAGCGCCAGTTCAGACCTAGACAAGTTTGAGATATTTTGGAAATAGGAAATTACGTAGCATTGTAGTTCGTCGTAGAGACGCTTTCGACCAGAAATATAAGGTGAATTCATAGCTATATATTAAGTAAGAAAATTTATACTGTATAGCTATAAGATTTAAAAATCACTGGAAATGCACTTCAGAGGGTAACAATCTGTATGTGTTTTGGATAAATAAGCGTTTTATTAATAATATTATAGCATTGTATAAGGGCACCGACCTCCTCTTAAATATGACCCATACAATGATCTTTTTAAAAGTCCATTCGTAAAAATTCCATTGATTCACTCGCAGAAACACTTCACTTTCGAAATAAAGGACCAGGAAAAGCCCATTAAAACAGCGTTATTATTCAACCCAACGTTCTAGCGGAAAATTAAGAAGAATTTCCCACACAATGGTTAGTGAAATTGCTTGTAACTTTGCAGACCCGTTTTTTACTATGACATCAATCAGGAAAGCGTTAGGTCCGTGGCAACGCTTCTTAATTGAAAGTTATAGCTAGATGAAATACGTTCTAAAAATATTTAAATAACGGCTTTAAAAAGTATAACAAATTTAGTGTCTATTTCAACCGTAATTCTCAATTTAATTTTATTAAGTACAAATTGGAAAAGCAGGGTCTGAATTATATAATATATAATATAATATATAATATATTAATATTAGTTAAAAAAGAATTGAGGTCCGACAGGGATGTATGGTATAAAAGTGTAAGGGGAGACGAATTCTTATTTACTGGGCGTTAAGTAATCATTGCGTAAAATGCATTATTTTCATAATATGAGGTAAAACGGGGCGGTGCGACGCCGTCTAAATTTCAATTCTAGCGCCCTCTTACTTTATAAATACTTGCCTAAATTCAAACGAAAATTTATGTTCAGACAGTCCTTGACAAACTGGTTACGATTTTTTTGCAGCTGTAAAAATTGTTTATTATCTTAATTAAAGTTTATTCGCGAAAGATTTACCTTTTAAATGAACAGAATGATGCAATCTTAACAGATTTATTAATAAAAAATTAATGTGTGATTTATATTGATTTATAACCCTATTAATTTATATAATTTGACTAGATTTGTATATTTAATAGAGCGAAGGTTTTAGTTTGAACAATACCATCACAGCTGACACTTGATACATAGTTATCTAACATAGCAGGGACAACTCCACACGTGCGAATCTCTTCAAAGTACTTCATGAAATATGGATGCGTACATCGATCCCTGTTCAATTAGAGCAAGATTTAATTATCACACCCGCAGAGAGTAGTCGCCTGAACGTGAACCTGCCTTTAGAACGTGTAATTTATTAATTTTCATTACATTGCCACTAGGTTATATTAATGGGAACTTGTCGATTTTATATTGCTTTAGAGTTATAAAGTGGTCTACGAAGCCACATAGTTACACCCTGGAGACACGGAGCAATCTTGTTGTACTTCGTATGTGGAGTGTACGATGAAAGTTCAGCCATTTTGTTTCTTCGTTTTATAAAGTCTTACTAGGTATAAAGGTATCCGTGTATATGTAGCCTACAGAAACGAAAAGCCGCTTAATTTTAGTTTTCTGAGCGCAGTAACTATTTATCTTAACAAATTTAATTTTTAACACAGTTTATCTACAAAGATTGAATATAATTGGAATATTTCATAAATAAATCAGATTGAAAAACTTTTCAAGTTAATAAATTCCGTTGCCGACTCTAGTAAATTTCAACAAGTTGGTTCCGTACGGATTTGAATTTCCATTGATTTTCAGACAGTGAGCCATTTAGTGGGCTCCCTGAATTTATAATAAAGGACGTTCTCTGTCTTTTGACGGCACTTCTTTCAATTAAACGTATTAAACAGCACTTAAAATCTTTATTTTACTCGACAACTAGAATGATATAAAAGACACATTGTACAAAAACGGAAGCGAAGCGAAGAATAACCAATTTGAATTTAAAATAAATTATGTACATATTTACAATTAAACATTAAACCATAAACACAGAGAAGTTGAAGACGAAAGGGATGGCATTTACCCAGCAGTGGGATCTAACATGAGCTCTAGAAAAACCTATAGCATTTTTAACAAAACTCTTTTTAAACCTTCATTTTTAATCCCGCTATTACTGGATAATCTCGGCCAGCTTATAACGTACAAGAGGTAATGAAACCACATTCTATGAGCGAAACATATGATGTGCCGCACAATGGGAAATTTATTATTAAACTCTAATCTCGCAAGCCACTTCCACCTTAATGAGATAAATCTACACCAAGTTCGCACTCATCGCTGTAATTGGTTTATTACTTATGGCAATGTGTAAATGAAATTAAGTGTTATCAACCGTTATTGGATTATAATGATAGTGTATTAGTTGATGTTGATGTGAAAACTGTTATGAGAAGATTGTCCTTTTTTGTCGGCTTATAATATGTATTAGCAAGTTTTCTCGCTTTTTTTCTGCCTAGTGTGTATGAAGTCTTATTGCAATTAAAATAAAAAGAGTAAAAAGAGATAGTACTTATTATATGACTATTATACATAACCTAATCCCTAATTGTCACCGAAACTAGCATATCATTAAGAAGTCTTAATACGAACTCTGCTTTTTAATTCTTTTTTCAATTACAGGCTGACGCGTGTATCGTTAATTTGGAATGCGACAGTCTTTTGTTTAAAAGTGGAATGAAGAGCTTGGATAAAATTCCGATATGTCGATAAAGTTGAATTTATTGAATGGAATTCTTACAAATAATTTTCAATTTAAACCAATTGTGTTTTAACAATATACGTACTTCAATTGTGCGATTTACTGCTGTATAATAAATCAAGTATCCTGTGATGTCATTACACAATTCTACAAAGCGCTGTAAAGATAACTTAACGTCTAATAGGCTCAATAAATAATTCGCTTCGTATAGAGTGCGGGCGGGGCGATGGATAATCTGACGACTATTAAACCCAAATAATCTAATAGAAAATGGGCTTAGTTTTAAACAGCCGTAAATCAATTTCGGCTAAACTCTAATTGAGTTAAACGAACAATTCAGATGGAAGATATCGGCTTAGATAATTACCCTTGAATGTAAATTGAATTTTTTGCTACATACAAGCTCGCTGAACGTTATTCGCTATTAAATAATGCACAAAACAGAACCTTGTGGAACGCTTTGATTAATTAATAAATATTAATACTCTTCAATCTGAACAGTCCAAAGAGGAATAATTTATTTTACAAAGATTATTTAACTGTAAAAGTGAAACTTAAATGTGTCTATTGTTAGTTTGGACACTTTTAAATCTTAGATTTATGACTTTGAGTACTTTTTTCAACAGATTGAATGAATCTCTATTCTATGTTTATAAAACGGAATTTCAAATTAAGAACGTAAAGCTGAAGTTGGGTCATTACAATAGGGTTGAAGACTGGGTATACAAAGTCAAAATCTGTGTAATCCGTCAGTTATATAATAAAAAAATATTAGGCACGCATTTTAATTTTTCAAAATAAGAAAACACAAAGTAAATTTACTAAATTGTGACGTCATGCGACATTTCAAATCAATGTATCGTCAGTTTTTGGTTATGTAAAATAAGAAAAATACGTGTCTAATATTTTTTAATGATCTAATTGACGAATATTAAAAAAAATATTATCTACCCCAATACTAGAAAGTCGATGTACATATTTCCCATTTAAGTACTTAATTTAAAACAAATTAAGTACATGATACTAAATTCCAAAAACAAACCTATAATGTAAAGATCAAACAAAATTCAAAGTTAACATAACAACAGTTGAAAGAACAATGTAAAGTATTCCTTAGAGGAAGTTTCGACTCATATCATCTTTAGCTAGGAATTAGCTCAGCCTCACTTCAGAGTTCCGCTTCACTGCCGTTTATGAAGCTCAAAGGCTGTGGCGTAAAATTATACGAGGCCAATATTAAACTTATTCTAAAAGAATTTATATTTTAAAGAATATTTTTGAATGAGAATTTCGAATCTGTTATTTGTTTTTAAATCTTTTTACATTTTTACTGCGTATTTTACGGGTTTGAATATAAATCAAACATAAATAAAGTAGTAAAATAAACTAAACAAATAATATATTTATTAGTTATATTTTTATAATTGTTCTCTTTGAAACTAAAACTTATTTTACAAAATAATAAAATGAAAAAGAGAATATTTTTTTAAAATTTATATAAAAAAATCTAAGTTAAGAAAGACACACGAGTTTATATTATAATAATATCAGTTCTAAAGTGTGTAGAGTTACAAGTTTACAACCCTCCCGTTTCATGAAGAGTAGAGCAAACTTTTGCAGAGCCTCCTGCGGGCGTCGCGAGCACGAATTTACTTCCTCCTGACATTGATACTGATAAAATGGTGCCGTCAGAATCTTTCATTTGTTACCTTCAGCCTCATAACTTATAGGTTTGTTTTAATAATCCACTCGAAGTTATTTTAAATGTCGTTCTGTCTTAACGGTAAAGGTGAAGTGAGTTATGATTGTTCAAGCATTTGGAAAACGTTTTACATAAAATAAAATGTATACATGAAAATTTCATCACTACATACCCATTGTTAAAGAAAAACTATGAATTATGAACCTGAAGTTAAAAAAAATCCCTTCTACTATTTGCATTTAATCTATACTAATATTATAAAGCTGAAGAAATTGTTTGTTTGTTTGTTTATTTGTTTGTTTGAACGCGCTAATCTCAGGAACTACTGGTTCGAATTGAAAAATTATTTTTGTATAGGATAGTCCGTTTATTGAGGAAGGCTATAGGCTATATAACATCACGCTACAACCAAAAGGAGCCGAGCATTAATGAAAAAATGAAAAACCGTTGAAACTAAAACACGCGAACAAAGTCGCTAGGGACAGCTAGTTACAAATAATTGCTCCGCTTGCGTCAATGCGTAACAAATATTAAAAATAATGAAAAATATTATGGAGAATATTATTTTACTCAATTTCAAATAATATCTAAGTTAACCTATATAACAAAATACCTTGAGCATTCTAAAGCTTTTTGATCTTCGCTTCACACAAGACATAACTTAGATAACTGTCACACGAAGTTTCGTAACAATTTTCACTTACGATCCTCACCTCGGCTTGAGAATGTAAATGCAGCATGAATGGAACACGGCCTAACAATACGCCATTACCATTCAGAATAAATCACTTTATAAAAGTAGAGCGAATGTTTGTACAACTTCACCCTCCGTTTACGACTAAGAGAAAGGGCATTCATTCATCTGAGCTTCCGAGAGATAATGTACAGGATGATTTCTTGAAGGACGCTTATAGGGAATGATAAATAATTTCGTGTCATTTAATAGTGATTATAAATGGAAATATATGGCACTCGTTTATCAATAAGAATATCTTAATTAAAATCAGTACGTGTGTAACCAAATATTAAACGAAAATTGTCATCTGTGTACCTACACACTTTACACAGCTGTCTAAATATGTACCTACTTTTAATTTTGAGGATTTCAGCGAATGTTCTGACTTTACATATTTTCGAAAAGTTATTCTTTCATAGTACCTATTTGGAGATTGAGACCCACTTTATAAATAGAATAAATAAAAAATAAAAAAATAATTAAAAATCGTATAAATACGCGATTTTCGTCAATGCGTTCGATATTTTATTTATCAGCCTGTATAAGAACATCTATACGAGTTCCATTAACACGATCATCTGACGACAATGCGATAGTCTGATCCTGACCTAAATGCCAATGAGGCTGCCTACACATTTGCAACTTTTAGTCGCACTCAAGATCAGTCGTTGCAGAATCGTTGTACCGAAGTTTTAATCTGTGTATGTAACTTTACGTGACATCTGTAACATTTCTCTGATACAGCGACAGAAGTTATTTTCGCATCGAATTGCGTGCCTAAACTGTGGAAGATATTATTGAACTTCGTACGAAATAATTGTGTTAAGTTCTACGTTATGTAGGTATTTGTTTTATTGAAGTCATGTGACGCAAGAAAAAATCATATGGTATAGAGTACCATTTATTTTAATACTATGTGAATTCATATCCTGTTTTTAATCATCAGTAAAGCAGATAGTTTTTAAATTACAATAAGAGATAGCACTGTAAACAAAATAAGCTACAGTATACAATAGACTATACTTATTTTGTCACTGTCTTTCAAGCTGCCGCGTGGGTGTCGGCTATCGCAACATAAAGTAGCCTATGTCCTTTCTTGTTTCATCAAAAACTTCAGCGGTTCAGCCGTTTAGCTGTGAAAACGTAACAGACAGCCTGAATGGCAGATTGAGTTACTTTCGCATTTATAATATTAGTATAGAATTCGTATGGATAAAACACTATGGAAAACTGTAAGAAACTTTCAAGTATTTAGTCTGTGTTCGGATTACTCTACCTGTTGGTTGTGGCGGATCATTAAGTGAGCCCCTTTCACTTGGCTTACGTCGGGACCTAAAGTGTTTAGCTGTTTACATGACGTATTTTTGTTCCTTCCCTTTTCCCTTTATTCAGGAGATTTATTATCTCGTCTGAAGGATGGATGAAAAGGATTCGAAGAGCTATAAGACGGTGATCTGGTATTAAGTGCTCCTTTAGAGGTATAAGAGTTTTTGTCTTATAATACTTTTAATCGATACCGTAAAAAATTTTGATCTTTCATTTTAAGGCATCTTTTTTTCTTTTGCCAAATTTCCTGGTAGATCATAAATAATTTTCGACTTGGTTTACAAAAAACATTGTTTTTAGGGAATTAAGCCATTAATCTTGCGGACTATAAGAAAACCGCATAACCTAGTAGGTAAAACTGTAGACTAAAAATGGTTGGCACTTATATGAATAAAGATACATAATTTGAAAACTTATATATTGGCAAAGTATCATGCAAATGTTATAAGTATATAGAAGTAATTAGTTTCAAAGTTAGCATTAATCTTACCAAAACACAGTCTACTAAAAACAGTCCTCGGAAACATTGCACACGGGCGAAGTACCTCACGTATGTATTTCATAAACAAGTTGGTTCTACTGAAGTTTCTCAAGGGCATCGCTTTGTACATGACGATGATATAACAACAGTAGCAAACATTGCTATTATGTTTTGGAATTAAAGGTAAACACGTTGCCTTCTTCCTGTAAGGTCGTCAGTCATTTAGGTGAACGGGTTATTGTTTCTGCAAACTGGGTTTAGTAATGTTACCCAGTTTACATTATAATTCTGCACGTAGTTGGTACAAAGAATATATTTTTTACAGGTTGGTGGCTTTTAATCCTAAAAGCTTGAGATGATTTATATAATAATAATTTTGAAAAATAAAATTACATGCAATACAATGACAATGTATAGTTTATTCTGACAAGATTTAATTTACAAAACTCATTAAATTTTCCATCCAAATTGAAATTTCAACCGTCAAAGCTACTCAGTCGCTTAGATATACTGCCTGACACGCAAAGCTCAATTAAGCCACGTTAACAATGAACTTTTTTAATAGAAACTGTGATAGGTTTATTAGATCATCCCTATTTTTTTTTATGTGGTGTTATATACATCAGACATCAGCAGAAAATTCTTTATTTTTGTAATGTTTATAAAATAAAAATAAGCTTGTTGAAGTTCGAAAAATTCAACAAAATGAATTTCAATCATCAAATATGGATTTTAATGTGTAAGTTGACTTAAGATGGGTTTAAATAATAAATATATCGTAAAACGGACTTTCTGTTTGTTAAGAATACACTACATATATGAAGAAAATACATTAAGTAAAACTCAAACTTTTTTCGCGGTATTTTACCGCGAAAAATAATACGTGGTCTACGATGTTTCTAGCTCTTTTTAACGTGCCATTCCAAACGGACGGACAGAAATGAGATTTTATTACACATAATGATCCTTCTATCTCTGCGAATAGCGAGATAGTTGATCCAGTAATACCTATGAAACCTGCATGGCATAAGCAAAAAACAGAATAACAACACAAATATGAACTTGTTGCGAATTCATTGAACCTTTTAAGTAAATCCAATAGATCGGTGTCTCCCGGGGGTTGTCAGTTGCGACGTAAAAGGAAACGGCTACCATGTCTGTACGGAAAACGTCGCTACTGTCAGCATTATGGAATAATGTCCCGGCCATGACATTTATGTGTACGCTGACGGATGCGTTGGGCTGTACAAATAAATTGTGCTTGAATAACCAGATATGGATACTGAAGTTGTTATTTTTTTAGATATATTTTGTTAATTGAATGTCCAACACGCAAATATGCAGACATGGTTTTTATATCGTCGAATAGTATTAATTTTTCTGAATCTAAAATCTTGAGAACAGTCTTAAGGAAAAGCGAATATTTGTCTGAAACTGTATACATAAGCTGAACACCAAGAAAGATTGGACATTGGCCACTTTTCGCTGCGATAACCAACACCCACTTGGATGCTAACTGCTAAGCTTATAAAAACTGCTAGCTGAATATGGAAAAAAATAAAATAACGTCAAATAAATATCTGGTTCAGTTTTGCCTAAATTCCTCATTAAAATTAACGCGAAATACCATTAATTAAGTTCCAACGTCATATATAGGAATATACGTATACCAATTACCTACAATGTACGCGGCATAATGTCGCGCCGTTTTATCCCGGCCTGACCAAATCTCGCAATCAGTATTAAACGAGGTTCCTGTCGCTTACAGAATGACCGTAAACCGTCCAATTTTAATTAATTAACGAATTTTAGTCGCCTGCTCTTCGTATAATTATATTTAAGAAAATATTTTTTTATGATAAAACGCTGTACTATACATATTTATGTTAAAAATGTTTTTATATTTTACTTGTTTAGATCCTATAAAGAAAACATTTTCAGTAAAAAAATAATTTGCTGCGAAGCGTTAAAAAAAACTTAAGGAAAATACTTCTGCCTCTTAGCACTCACCTTTTAAAAGCAAACTAGCTCAAAAATATATAGGAAATTCCTTTATTAAATACAAAATAACACCTCTTAAGATTCTTCGCTGAAAATTCAAATACATTTTAGCTGAGACTACGTCAAAATGAAAACAGCCCGTGAAATTGGATGAAAGCTCTTATATCATCAAAAGATAATGACGACTTGATGGGGAGTAACATAAGACAACCACAATACTCGTAACCGTGGGATGAAACGATTCGTGTAGATATAAATTTATTGTCATCTCGCATACATTTTACAAGGGGTAACATACAAACTTTTTGGCAATAGGGTAAATATTATTAAAGTTTTGAACGTTTTGTACATATAAAAACTATATCGTGTATATTGTTTATAGACTGGCCAAATTGGTACTGGAGGTCGTGGGTTCGATTCCCACCCAGGAAAAATCTTTGTGTGATGAGCATGATTAATTGTTCTGTGTGTGGGTGTTATTTATCTATTAATATGTATATTTCGAAATTTATAAGTATGTTTATCAGTGGTCTGGTTACCAAAATACAGGCCCTGCCTAGTTTAGGATCAGATGACCGTGTAATTATTTTAGCATTATTTATTATTATTATTATTATATATATTTTAATTTAATTTTTTTTAATCATTATTTGGTAATAAAGCTGTATGTTTATGAGCTACGTTTATAAAAGAGGTTTTAATACTTAATTAATTTGCTTAATGGTAAACATGTTGTGAGCTTTAAAGCACAGTCTTTTACTCATAGTTAAGTCAAGATATTACAATTAAAAGCAATTTACCGGTATACTGTCGCCATTAAAAATTAAGCACACCTTAGCATTTAACAGGCTATTTGCCACATAATATAATTCTAAGAAACGTAAAGTTCGTCATAACAATGAGCTAAGAGGTCTGGATAAAAAGGATGACATATTGTGAGACCATAAATCAATTTGGACAAAAACATTCGTCTTTGCGGTAACTTTGATGAATCGTATTCATTGATGCTTTGTTTGTATTCATTTAGAATTAACTCTACATAGAATGGTAAGGCCTTTGCTTATTTATAGTAAGACAAAAACTAACTAAAAAATTATTGAGTACATTTTTTTTGTATATAATATGTCCGTGGTCGAGTGGCGTTCAGACCGATTTTCAAGGTTCGTTCCCCGGACGCGTCAAAGTAGAAAACCGCTTTTCTACATTGTCTTGGGTCTGTGTGTTTGTGATATTTTTGCTGTCTCACAGTCACTGATGCCATAACACTAGTGCTATAGCTACTTACTTTAGGTCACAGCAATGTATGTGATGTTGTCCGCGATATATAAAAAAAAAGACGACGCACTTATTATTATTAATAGACGAAAATGTCCCACTGTTAATCAAAGGACTGTCCACTCTCGTAATATTTTTAAAATCGCTACTCTATTCCTAAAAATCAAAGGACGCTTGGTCACGAATAGAGTAAAAAAATATAAGTCCAATAAACCAGTAACAAATTTTGTTACTCATGTAACGACATTGTTCTATAGAACCAATAAGACGACAGACAACGCAATGTTTTCTTTTCCCATTTATTCGCAATACGTCAATTCCGAATGGAGGCCAACCCGCAGGGCAGAGTAGACTGAACATTTATTACATAACCCTAAATTACATAAGTCCACACTATTCTATCGCGGGCTCTCAGGGCTGCCTCAACCTTATGCGGCCCAATAAAATTTTATTGATCCTCAGGTCTTAGAAACCCAAAACTAAAGTCATTTAGCTTACGTTGTGGGTAAATACTACGAAGTTTTATAAAAGTTTTTGACCGACGAAAAGGTTCCAACCCTGTTCTCCCCTTTTTAAATGTTTAGTATTTTGGAAAGACCTTTCAGAAACGTTTAAATAAAAAAATATTATAAATAAAATGTATTTTGAAATCTCTGTTCTAAATATAACTGGCCAGTTTAAGTGTAAATAAAAATAAAATTTAAATTAATTTACGCGAGACAATTTAATTTACTCTTGGTATTTAGTAGGAAGGGTCGAAAGATATTCAATTCGCACACCAGTCTAATATTTGTTCCGGGTCGGGGCGCGGCAATGTGTGCTTGTTACTGCAATACAAAGGAACGCCTATTAAATGTAGGCTTACATAATTTATTAACATTTCTCATAACGAAATTATATTTAACATATTTTGCAAGTAATGATTCCGTTTTCTTCTTATTCCCAAAATCTATTTTGTGCGAGTCATTATTAGTTCTCTCTGTTTTGTACATAATATTATGAAGAACATTAACATTAAAAATGTAGCCTAAAGCACAAAAATAAATCACGGCTATAAAAGTGGACATACAACAATAGATTCTATTTCGGTACCAACTTTCTCAATGCTAAGAATGACACAGTTATTTTTAAATAGAAATCAATATAAACCGTATAATTATGTAACTAGCCGTGCCCTGTCGTTTAACCTACCTTTTTGAGTTGTATACCTTGACCTATCAAACCCAAAACTATTTTTACAAATCGACTGGGAGTTCTAAACATTAGCGCTTTTAGGGCGCCTTCAAACTGCCGCGCCCAGGCAGCGCGGCTGCAGTGCTGCGGCCGCGCTGCTTTGTAAATCCATATAAATAAAAACACGCGACTGCAGCGCTACACCAGCGCTTTGGCGGCGCAAATTTGAAGGCGCCTTAAAGCTCTTCAGCCTTATTACATAAGAACGATGCAATAAAGTTTTAAGAATTCAATTTGAAAATTAACACCAGACCCTACATAACTTATCGTTCTATCAAGAATTTAACAAATGACAAGTGACTTATTACCGCCTGAAGGCAACAGGATAGAAACCCTAATTATGTATACTCTATATCAATTATTATTGTATACATTAGGTATAATTTAAGATATCTCAATAATAGAGAAAATACGATTAACATCTTACGCTGCTAATGTGCAGTATTTTCTTATCTAATAAGTATTCAATATGAGATAGATGAATCGTCGAGACTAGCTCATTCTTTTGGGTCTGTCGTATGATACCTTTAGATACAGATACAGATACAGATATTGATATAAATATATATTATAATATATTAAATAGAATAAATAGAAAAATTGTATCGAAATTAAATAAAGAACGAAATTTATTCCTTTACGAAACCAAATTTATTGCAACGAATATTTAAACAATTACTTTAATATAATTTAATAATCAAGAAAGATTTATAAAATCACGAAATTTATTTTTAGTTTTATCTCTTGGTTCATTCCACTCTTCAATATTTTTATTCATTTACCGCCTAGTATTTTCTCAAGATCCTTAGTAATAAAAATATATATTATCTAATACCGCTACTGTTCCGTTCAGTAAAAGATACCCATCTTTAGCAAAGACTGACGAGCTTTTATGTTCCGTAATTAAAAATTAAAGAATTTCACGCTTATTTCCTTTTAAATTGTTAAATGGAATTATAGCTTTGATAACAGCCAGCAGCAATAACTTTAAGTAACATTGGACTCTATTCAGCCATTATAATTAGAGAAATAATTATTGTTTTCCCAAGTCTCTGAATTTAATGACACAGAAAGTAATTATACTGCCAAGGAAATATTAACTTAAACGGTTTACGGTAGCTGTTTATACATTTTATTGACGTCGAAACTAATGCTGTGAAAGCGAAGTTTGAATAATGATATATGTTTAGACGCTGTGTAGTTACCACTACTTTGAAGTATAATTACTTTATGATTCAAGACTGTACCTACTTGTAATATTAGTTAAGTATTCAATGTTTAATATTTTCCTAATATTGGAAAGATATACGTAGATATACGTATCTATAGAACACCTGTCAGTCGGATGGTTGATACGAGTTCACAACTTTGCATAAATCGTCGCGATCTACTAAATAATCTAATCATACTGTAGGTACTTGTTATAACAAATGAACTTTGACTCTGTGTTTGAAAATTCCAATCCGGAGACGGGCCTGTTGGTCTGGTGGTTAGTGACCCTGACTGCTAAACCGGAGGTCGTGGGTTCGATTCCCACCCAGGACGAATCTTTGTGTGTTGAGCACGATCATTTGTTCTGTGTCTGGGTGTAATTTATCTATAATATGTATGTATTTAGAAATATATAAGTATGTTTATCAGTTGTCTGGTTGCCATAGCACAGGCTCTGCCTAGTTTGGGATCAGATGACCGTGTGTGAGATGTCCCAAGATATTATTATATTATTATTATTAATTCCACAATTATTTGGATTGCGATTTCTTTATTTAAATTTATTTATTTTAATGTGCTACAAATTCGATGAAGGATGTTGAAACTTGTTCTACATTTTTAAAATTGGAATACTTATTTATAAGTTTATTTTTAAACCTAAATCCTTTTGATCTATGTTACTGGCATAAAAAGAATTACATTACGTCAGATTTATTATTTTTGATGACAATTTTATAGACCATAGACTGACGGAGGAACGTAAAAGAAATATTCCTTATTAAAAATTTGAAATGGCGGTTTATGCTTTCTGCATACAAAGGTACGCACGGAATCGCGAAAGAATCGGCGTGTCGTCTCGTTTTTATGTAACACTTGAGGTTATTGAGGCTTATAAGATATCGATTTTCAATATTTTGATAAGCAGCCATCTGAACGGAAAGGTGACAGAGTATATATACTTTAGTGGCGTACGTGTATCTACACCAAAACATTTATACGCTACTGGTTTTGTGTATATTGTGGCGATATTTGCTCTCCTTGTGTATCTGTGATATTTTTATTCTTGCTCACCACTTTGGAGCATGCATGACAGGTTTCGGAAATTGATAGATTGCCATCTTGTTCATGACACGAGGCACAAATGATTAAACAAACATACTGTGTTTTTTTTTCGCATATATTTTTTATTTTGTAAATGGCATCAAAAAAAATACTTATTTTAAACTAAATTTTTTGTTTTCGGTCTTGAAATAACACAGAAATATGTCACCTAGTGAGTGAATGCTTACGTCACATCACAATAGTTGAATTGTTCGTGTGAAAGACTGGAGTACAAAGCAATAAGCATATTCCATATAGCTGCAACCAACGCCCTTTGTGGACAAACTTTTGTAAAGCCAACAAGCGCATGTAAACTTTGTTTGGACCATATTAGCATTGCAAACCTATTTGCCATCAATTGTTCGAGTCTGAAATGTCCCAGCGATTCAATATAGCGTTTAAAATCAACTAGCCGTTTTATTTTATAACGTTTTATCAGTTTAAATAGTTAATTCGAATATCGAACCTTCCTTTTTTGAACGTGCAAATATTATGTTATAAATTATAACACGGTACGGTGAATATGGGAGATTGTCATTGAATTGAATTAGGTAGTATTTTTTAATACATAAAGTATGTACCGGTTGTAATATATACATAATTCGAAATTTTATATAAGCATAGACAATAGATAAATAACAATAGGTGAATTGAAAATAATAATAATATTGTAACCATTATTTTGACTAACAAATTTAAGTGATAAAGAAAGCGAAAATTCAATTTATATTTTATTGACAAATCAATTGACATTTTTCTAGTAATGTTAAGCCAAGTCAGGCGATAAATTTCAGCTAGCAAACAGAATCCTAAGTAAATATCTACTGCACATTAAACTAGGAAAACTGTTTGTCGATGCTTTTACGAAGATACTTTATCAAAAACGCTTGTTTAGATTTTCCGAGTGGCGTATTTTTATACAGGAAATGAAATAAACATAGGCGGAACCAATAAGGAAAATATTTTTTTTAGAATGGTGGAATTAGGTGGACGGAAATTGCCATTGAAATTTGAGGGTTAAAGCTCCTGTGCCTAGGTTCTAAATTGAAACATAGCTGTTATCTGAGTGATACGGAAGCATTGATATGAGTAACATTTGTTTTCGAAAACAATCCTTACTAATATTATAAACTAGCTGTGCCCGCGACTTCGTTCGCGTGGATGTCGAAACTTATCAATGAGTTTTTTGTGTAAAGTGCTATTTGTGTAGAACGTTATGGAGCATACCGGTATTAATACTTTTGGGCCTTCTCTTGTGGCTAATTACAATAGAAAACCAATTGTGTCTCATTAGCGGTGATTAAGAGGGTAAATGATATCTTTGCTCGAAGCATCGCTCGCGTTCTGTAGATTTCTACTTTGGTGCCTTTTTAGCAGGATATCCAATAGCGAAGCTGACGTTCATTACAACGAATGCTCACAAAGATAATAGTAACGACAGATAGTCACCGTACGACATTAATTGAGAGCTTCAGTATACACGACATTGTCAGTGAGCCCGTCCGGAATATGAACATAAAGGTTTCTTGGACTGCTCACACGGGACAGAGCGACGTAAAGCTGAGCTGATGTGAAAAACAACTCACGGTAAGATCGACGCCAGCAACGCCTAGAGTCTGACCCTGTGCCTTATTTATTGTCATGGCGTAACATAAACCTTTTGGAAACTGTACTCTCTTAAACTGGAATGGAAAAATTTTCGGAATCAAAGGAATTCTAGGAAGCAAAACACTTTCTCCGGCACCACAACCGTTTAAAATTTCTGCCTCAATTATGTTAGGTTGTAGATTTACGACTTTTAATCGAGTACCATTGCACAGTTTAGGAGAACTTAAATTACGAAGAAGAATTATAGGAACACCGATTTTTAACTTAATTGTATGTTAGGGAAGTCCAGGAACATTTAATGAATTCAAAAATTCTATTGGATAAATTAGTGAATTCTTCTTGATCAATCATTCTGTTGATAGAGATATACTCTCGACTTTCTCCTTGAATAAGCGACAGTATTTCATTATTTATTGCACATGCTTGATCATTTCGAGGAGTTAAAATAGACCTTTTACATAACCAAGTATTGTGCTGATGTGTTATATTACTTACGTCGCCGTACACTGAAAATATTAGCTCCTGCACGGACGAAACCGTACAACATAATCTATAATTTAAAAGCAATTTTCCTTCATCATTTGGATAAGTTCCGTCGCCTATTTTTAATAATAAATCAGAAAAATGCTGTGCATGTGGGTCATCTCCAAGTCTCACCCGCATATATTTTGTTAAATGCATGGATACAATATGAGGCCATAAACTTGACCTTTTTAGGCAAGCTCTGATTTCGTCAGCTCGTGTTCCCCGTGGTATAACTGGCAAAATTTGCCTAAAATCACCACAAAAACCACAGTAATACCACCCATGGGTTGGTCAATGAGCCTGATGTCTCTCAGAGTCCTACTACCTAAGAGTAAGTACTAAAAATAACCTACGTTACACACTACTACTACCTATACTTAAAATCTATACGGTCTACGCCTTATTAAAAAACCTAAGTACCTACCTAGTTAAAAAAATCAATAACAGAAAATAAAACGCCTACCGATTACAAATCTAAACCCAATAAATAAGCAAAATCCCTAAAAACTTACATCTATAATGACTAATCTTACCTAACAGTATTATAAAATAACCTACAGTCACACATAAAATAACGTACACTATAAAATATACTACATATATATACTTTAAAATTAAAATCTATGCCTACGACTTATAAAAATAAACCTAAATAACTCTAACTTACACTGTACTTAATAAAAACTAAAAGGAATAAAAAGGTCGCGCTGAAAAGCACGGTTTAGAGTTGCAAGTATTTAAAACATACAATTTATAGAATGCTAATAAGACCGAACGCTCGCCACTCGACACGTCCGTTCAAATCAAAGTTCAAAAAATGTATGATGCACGCGCGTTTTTGGAAGCGGTCTACTGCAGTTAGCCTGAGCGCAGGCTTTGACTGCTTCACCGGACTTTTATGATACAGGCGTTTTTTTTTTATTTTTTTTTTGCAAAACGTCTACTGCAGTTAGCCTGAGCGCAGGCTTTGACTGCTTCACCGGACTTTTAATGCACGCGCGCTCAGAGGCCGTTCTTATATACGGTAGCGATCCATGGCCGCCGCGCGCCACGCGTGTGCTGCGAACGGTGCAAGCAAAATTCAACCTACGGCACTACTTTTTTTTTTTTTTTTGGAAGAGATTTACGCAGTTAGCCTGAGCGCAGGCTTTGACTGCTTCACCGGACTTTAATTCGGCACTACATTTACCTACAGCATAAATTGGGGCGCAGCGCCAACTGAACTCCACTGCGGCCGGGCGACGTGACCTACGACAAACTTATTATTTGCGGTTGGTACAGTAATCGGGTCTAGGGATCGAACCGCAAAATTAAGTTTGTTTTATATTGTATATACTTTTCCGGGATAAAAAGTACCCAGTGTGGTGCCCAGAATATTAAAGAATAAGTATACCAAGTTTCATGGTAATCGAACCGGTAGTTTTTGCGTGATGCCTTAACAAACAGACAGACAGACAAACAGACAAAAATTTTTTTAATCACATTTTTGGGTTCGGTCTCGTTCTAGTAACACCCCCTGCCATTTATTTTTTTAATATTTTCAATGTACAGAATTTTCACTTCTACAGATTTATTATATGTATATGTATAGATGCGAAAGTAACTCTGTCTGTCTGTTTGTCGCGCTTTCACACCAAAATTACTCAACCGAGTTAAATGAAATTTAGTACACGGATAGTCTAGATCCCGAGAAAGGACATAGGTAGCCTATTTGCCACGATAGCCGACAACCACGCGGGCGGAGCCGCGGGAAACAGCTAGTAAAAAATAAAAGAGAACTGATGAAATAGCTGAACTCAGCTCTTTTAAAAAACATATTCGGGAACTCAGGGTGACTAAGGAAGCCAAGGTTGGATTATTCTCGAAGCTCGCTTAGCTTCAGAGTAGCCTGTTCTTATTAATTGTGTACTTGTAAACAACTAACTGTAGACCAGTTACATCTAGTTCAAGAACTGAACTAGAAACTGGTTGAGTGGTGATCAAAGTAATAAATTGCAATCTCAAGACCCAGTAAGATATGGTTCGACATTCATATACTGGTTAATTAACTTTAACACGGAATATTTATTAAACTATTTAAGTAACTACTTTAATTTGTTACTTTAGTTGTGGCTTTTAGAATTATTACGTCATATAATTTTAATTGTTTTACTTACATTGCGCTTAAAGTGTGTTTTATTGACGGTTTCCTCCGTTTAATACGAGTAGTGTATGGTGTGCAGTTTATATGCGATTATTTTTAGTTTATCGTCTGTTTACGATTATATAAAAAAAGAAAATTGAAAATAATTAACGCATTTCATTAAGTTGTTATTACTAAACTTACTTGTATTAAAAGTTGAATAAAAAAACATAACTTTACAATAAACGTCTGATTAGGTCAAGTATACTTTGTATAGGAAACGACAGGCTGGCAAATAAAAAGCACCTGCTAATTGAAAAAAGAAAAAGAAACAAAATTTTTGACACGAAAAAAAATGCATCATAAATGTTCAATATAACCGTACTGTTATCGCCTTTGAGTTCCAATATAAGGCGTCTACCGAATACCCGTTGGTTCGAAATAACGTTAACAAAAGTCGGGCCAACTCTACTAACTCGACAATCCCAGTAAAAACTTCCCGGAATGTTTGGATGGGCCGTTCTTAACTCAGTTTCTTAACAACTGACGTTCAAAAGAAATGTGTAGCGCCTATCTTTGCTTTCCGTTCGAAATTCGCCCTCGAAGTTCGCAAAACCTTTTAACCTTTTAAATACGTTATCTTTTATTTGAGTCAGCTATTTAATTCGCTACCAAAATAAAGTTAATTAAGTGTTAATTAGGTTATCGCGTAGTTTGTGAATACTAACTGTAAATCTATGTAGTTTTTGATATACCAATTTACATTTTTTATTTTTAATAGTCTTTAATCAACTCAGTATAATAAAAGTATTTGTACCTATAAGGTTACATTTGTTGCTTCCAAAAAAAATCTGACAAGACTCTCAAAAGAAGTTAATAATAATCACACGATAGATTTCCTATATTTATGTCTTAATTTAAATTTTACCTTCTTCGTTCTAACTTCAATTTCTACCTCTAAAAATAATATGTGAAAGTTATCAGCAAAAGTTTAAAGACACTCTTCCATTCTATTTATAACCGAAACCATTTTTTGTCGCGCTCAAAATAACAACAGAATAACATGGTGGATATCAGCTGTTTATATTCCCACGCAAATCGTTCAAGTATACATTTCTCGTTAATAATCACACCGTGAATAATGCCTATTTTTTGCTTCAAAGATACTAAAGACGATCATGCATACATATTGTTACGCATAGGTAGACAAATGTATGCACTACCCATTATACTCAGAGAAGAAAAAAAAAATGTGGTTTGGACGTTTTGTTTCTTTGCTGACCACGATAAAAATATCCCAGTAACTAACATTGTTGTATAATGCCTATTAGGCAAATTCTTAAGGGTTTTGAAAATATTGTTGTGGTTTGAAAAATAATTATGTCAGTAGACGAATCGGTATGTCTCAAAATTTAAAGCAAGTTAAGCACCATTTAAATAATAAAAAACACCACAAACAAAATTAAAACAACTTAAACCTAATTTAATTTTATAGAACTTTAATTTAGTACCTAAGTCTATAAGATCAATTAAACCGGGACAATGTTCCCCGAATAGGTACCAAATAATTTTTCAACAAAAGTTTTACTTAAGTTGTTTTATAAGGTAATAAATTATATTAATATAATTATTATTAGAAGATTTGATTATCTTTGGATGCAAACACAATAAAATCCTACAGTGGAACTAAAGCAAATTTATAATATCTTTGCTGATCCCTATAATATCAGAAAGGTAACATGCGTAACGAGATACTCGTAATAACCGCAACGATAAGTTGCGGTCGAGAATATAAAACTATCAAGTGTACTTGAGCAGAAGTTTGACCTGTTATCGGTAAGTATAACAATATCCTTGAGACAATCGGGTAAGAGGAATTATTTTTTAATTATATATTGTTTTTTAATATATTGTTACTATCACGTTACAAACGACTCCTTATACGTAAATATCGAAATATTTAAAAGCAATAAAATGTAGTTTTAAATATAAGATAATTTTTAATATAAATTAAAAGTTAGAAAGGTTTTAACTAAGGCAGGAATTTTAATTAATGTCGCTTTCAAAATGTATCCAGATACTCGACTCTTTTAAATCTGAAGTAGTAACATATGGTTACAAGATGAATACGCTTATTGACCGGCAAGAACTTTCATAAAAACTTGAGCTGATATCTTCTAAAGTTCAACCATAAAAAAATATTTAAACAAGTGGGACTCAGTATAATGTTATGTTTCAATTTATACGTTAATATATTTCTGCTTAGGTACTTACTACATCCGACAAAACAACAAGTTTCACCCTTATTTTTAAAGCAAAATGGACAACAGAATCATCTATAAAATTAATAATTTCCGCCCAGTAAACCTTCACAAATTCAATTCATAAAGATTTAATAACGAAAATCTTTTATCAACAAGTAACTTCTTCAAAGTGAAATTAATAAGAAAATTAAGGTCAACGGTGTTCCTGTCGAAAACAATGAATAGGATTTCCAGCCAAACGAAAACTCACGCCACACATAATCCAAATAAGAAAATAATGTCTTCTAAAAACTTCACTAAAATACACGGATATATCGAAAGAGACCGTAGTGCGGCATCGCGGTGGAGCGCACAACCACCCCCTGGCAAGGGCTCGAAGCTACTGAACTGCCGCAGACGGGCGCCGGAGGACGACAGAATGGAAGCTAGTGTGCACCCCCCAGCCCTCTTCCCCAACACCTCATTTCAAAAAATGCACACATTAAAAGCGAAAAAAGCGGGCAAAGAATGCTAAAAGTGTTGCACGTTCCATAATTACTTGAGCCTTAGATTTGAACTTTTGTTTATGTACGGTTTAAACGGGGCCGCGAGCCGGAATGCGCTACCTGTATTGTTCTGTAGCACTTGTTGGAATTCATTTATCTGCCACCCTAGTCGTTATCTTCCGTGTTCTTAGCATTTTGAGTTAAGAGCGCAGAGATAATGAAATGTTTTTAATCATAACTTATAGTTACTTGACGTCGAATACATGTTGGTAAGCTATGTTATCTGTGTTCATAGTTGTCGTTGCTGCAGTTGACAGTTAGTTCGAGAACAGTTGTGCCGAATATTTGAAATCAAATGTTTACTTTAAACGGAGAAACGCTTTTTCGATATACGATGCAACAACATTGTATCGAATGAACAAAATAAAAATAGTATTTGTCAGTTTGTTTCACTAAAAGGATATTTATAGAGACAAAATGCATTAACTACTTTTTTTAAATGGAACTATTTTCAATTTACCTCAAAAAGTGCATCTCGTTGAGCGTCAATTTCCTATAAAATTCTCCGGTATTCGACCGACTGCTGTAGGCGTTCGTTCAACTTCGCACTGAATACTGAATTCATATGACGCTGAATCGAGGAGATACGAGAAACGAAAGGAAGTTTTGATATCTGTTTGAATAATACAGAACGTTGAAGAGTTGTTGGAATTTGTTTGTCATTTTTACGCGAACGCCAAGATTCGTTAAGGCAGTGTTTTGACATTAACCTTAAACCAACCGCAACATACATCTAAGGGTATATTTAATTAAACCTAAAGTAATGAGCACCTCACAGAAGCTGTAATCAGAAGATAAAGCATGCAATTACATTACGTAGTGTCAGGACGTCTCACCGTCGTCCGCAAAAAGAATTACGAATCTGAGAGTTGACGTTGAAATGGAGCGAATTCATCGGAGACCGCCAATCTAAAGGTGTCCCACTTTGTGCAAGCTCTGAATGGAAGAGTGGCGAGCGACGAGAGCCCACACCTGGTCGTAAATCAGATACGTCGACCACAAAGGTGAACCCGAATAACAACCGTAACATCCCAACAAAAGGGTCTAAAATAACTAAAATAACTTCAGACTTTGTATCTTTCATACGGTCGAGAATGTGCTATTGAGAAAAGGGCGCTCCCAGATAAGGGCTTTATCGATGCATAAAATATGTTATTATGAAGTTGGTCGGCCGCCGCTAAGACGCGCCGCCAAAAAAGAAGTATGCAGTCTTTATTCATTGAGGTATTTGTGGTATCTCTTTATTTGCACCTGTCGTAAATTTGCGATCTTCCCGTGACATGTTTATGTAACAGATCGCGTGAGTCGATTACATCAACATGACTTACAATTTACATTTTACCGTTTAATCGTTTGAAAAATATTCCAATTTTTAATGAGTATAAAGTGAAAAATATATCGAGTAGGCACCCCTAGGCTCATCTACAAAAGTAATTACGCTAAGTAAAGTCTACATCTACAATCATAAATCTGAGTGAAACAAGCTTTAACTTATTAACTGAGTTACTATTTTGAAGGAAACCAAATTAGGACTTTACAAAAATGAAAACAGCCCAAATAAATTTCCTACTAGCTTTCATCCGTGGCTTTTCCTACTTGGATATTCGGTTATCGCGGAAAAATAGAAGCCTATGAAATTTCTTATAGTTAATTCTATCTCCATACCAAATTTTAACAAAATCCGTTGTGTAGTTTAGAAGTCGAAGCGTAATAGACAGACAGAAATAGAGAGTTACTTTCGCATTTATAATAGTTGTATGATGGATTAAATGGAATTTATAATTGGTTCATAGTTTAGGAGCTTGTCACAAGTATGCGATTCATGTCACGACATGTACTGAGTGGCACGTCGCCAAGAATGTTGGCTGCAGTAATGCTTGTATATAATATACTGTTGATAATACGAGCCTAGAATTGGCTATGATAGTGTTGTGGGATATCAAGCCACAAAAGGCATCTATCGGTTTCCCTGTTGCATTACTCACTTGTATGTAAATGTTGGTTAACATCTGCTTATTTGTTGCAATTATTTGATTAGATTTTTTCATACTTAGAGTCATCTAACTAAAGCGTCTATAGTGTAAAAACAGGAGGATGAACTACTTAAGATCTATTTTCGGTAAGAAATCAATAACGTTTAATTATATACGCTTAAACTTAAATAAATTAACTAGCATCTACTATTAATTCTTAAAAAAAGTGTATTTTAATTTTCATTCTAATATACCTAGTATAATTTTAGCTTATTTTTGTATTATATAGGAACTTAATATTTGTACGCCTTTTTGGCAAAGCATAGATCTTATTGTATTCAATTTTTTACCTTGTATGCTTAAGTGTGTTTGCAAAAAAAAAACATATATAAATTTATCTTTATCTTTATATATATTATTTCTTTAGCGTCGAAATAATAATTATAATAATGATATATTTCATGTAATGTTATAGGCAAAGTTTATTCAAAGTTACCTATAATTTAGCAGTTTCCATGAACTTAGTTATTGTAATTACTGATATGAAATAAACAAATCACAAGATCTTTTTTATATTTTACACCTGTTTTTTTTATTCGAATAACTTCCTAGCAGATCTTCGCATCTTAAAAATCACCCAACATTTTAAAGATTCAACGATAATTTATGTAACATGTTCACACGCTTAAGGGATAATTCGTTGACGTCAAAAGGGCGTCAGGAAGCAATGTCGTGAAAATGTAAAGATCAGGCGCTTTCGGCTCTACTCTAATGACCTGCAAACATCGGGATATCACACGCGATTTACGAAGGGACCTTTTGCCCTGCGTAGTGTGTAATTGATAACGAATGTATAGATAAGCACGCTGTCTGTAAGCGAAAAGCTGACGGTGCTTTCGGTGACTTAGTGAATATGTAGCTTAGGGAAAGAAGGTTGATATTTATTAATGTATTGATTATTTTGGCAAAAGCATAACGTGAAATAGAATTTAGCTACAGTTCTATTAACTATCTAATTTATTAAGCGTCGATTTTTCTGTTGTCTTATGTTAAAACTACGTCAAAACTCAAATGCGTATTGTTTTTAGCATTTCGATGCCGAGTTTGACGCCGCTGTGCCAGGTAGGGATGAAGTGTTTAATATGAAAATTGTTTGTACGAAAATCATTATCTGGAACACGTTTGCTATAAACTTCAGTATCCATAATGTTCAAAAATTATAGCAATTTACATTATGGATAAAAAAGTTATGGAATACAATAGAAAACCGTTTTTGCGTCATATAAATTTAAAGAAATTAAGGTTCAAGAAACTTTGTGGCTAAAGTAAGATCAGTTTATAATAACATTATTCTAGACTACGCAAGCTTATTTGTTAGATTACATTATTATGTAAACTAAATAGATTGGAAAGTTAAATCTATAGAATTATACTTCAGTAAAACGGTACCCTTGGAAACTGTTTCTACGTTTTATTTCCATCCATTTTCGGTTTTAGAGCTTTTAAAGTACCCTATACTTATAACATTTAATACTAATAGAATTAAAGATGAAATAAATTTACACAATTGGATACAAATTGGGTCTTTAAAATACTATAAAATTTTAAATATTAGGCAATATAGGAACAATGAGGAAATGGTGAGAAAGACGTAGTAAAATGCTTGGCACGCACAATAATAACCTTTTAGAGTGCCCTTATAACCCCTGGGGAGTTAATGTATACATTATGTAGGTGTGTTAAGTATATTAAAGCTGTAGTGACCACTAGCGTGAGGTTAAGGTGTCACACCAGATATCTAGTACCTACTACTAGAGTGGTTTACTGTGCACGACAAAATTACGAATGTTCAATATTTGAATGTTTCTCTCGAAAATTTTGAAGCGAATAAATCTTATGTTACAATCATATATAAAATGTATTCGCTAGACTTTTAATAAACCATAAAAAATCGAAATAAGAATTTATTGTTTAAAAAAAAATTAATTTGATTCTACAATTTGTAGGTATAGTTGAAAAGATGGACTATATTCCATTTTGTTTTTTGTTGAGTGATATCATACAAGTTAACAAAGTTGACGAAACTAAAAAACTTTAAATTTAACTAAACATTTTTTAAATCTATTCAAAATACGAAAATTCTACCATTCGGTAGAAATATTGAGCTTGAAAAATATTGAATGCTGGTACATCAATCAATAGTCAGAGTAATAAACCTTACATCATCAATCTTGTACATAATTATGCGTGGGCTCTGTGAACTTGGCACCCGACTTTGGAAAATCGTTTTTTTTATATTTTATTCTTATAGATAAAGGTATGTAGTTGATTGTAGTAACATTTTTTTCGTTTGTAGTAGCTCTAAAAAAAAATTAGAGCACTTCAAAAAAAAATCAGCACCCGGTTTTTTCCAAAGTTAAATTTAGTAATTTATTCTTGAATGTTATCGTTAGTAGTTGAATGTAGTGGGAAAATTTTCGTTTGTAGTAGATTTTTTTTTTTTTTTTTTTTTTTCGTGAAATATAAATTCGTTTGTAGTAGCGTCTATTTCGTTTGTAGTACCTTCAAATCGTTTGTAGTACCGTCTATTTCATTTGTAGTAACTTCAAATCGTTTGTAGTAACTTCAAATCGTTTGTAGTAGCGTTTATTTTGTTTGTAGTAACTTCAAATCGTTTGTAGTAGCGTCTATTTCGTTTGTAGTAGCGTCTATTTTGTTTGTAGTAACTTCAAATCGTTTGTAGTAGGGTCTAATTCGTTTGCAGTAACTTTACTTCGTTTGTAGTAGCGTCTATTTCGTTTGTAGTAACTTCAAATCGTTTGTAGTAGCGTCTAATTCGTTTTTAGTAACTTCAAATCGTTTGTAGTAGCGTCTAATTCGTTTGTAGTAACTTCAAATCGTTTGTAGTAGGGTCTAATTCGTTTGCAGTAACTTTACTTCGTTTGTAGTAGCGTCTATTTCGTTTGTAGTAACTTCAAATCGTTTGTAGTAGCGTTTATTTCATTTGTAGTAACTTCAAATCGTTTGTAGTAGCGTCTAATTCGTTTGTAGTAACTTCAAATCGTTTGTAGTAGCGTCTATTTCGTTTGTAGTAACTTCAAATCGTTTGTAGTAGCGTCTAATTCGTTTTTAGTAACTTCAAATCGTTTGTAGTAGCGTTTATTTCGTTTGTAGTAACTTCATATCGTTTGTAGTACCGTCTAATTCGTTTGTAGTAACTTTATTTCGTTTGTAGTAGCGTCTATTTCGTTTGTAGTAACTTCAAATCGTTTGTAGTAGCGTCTAATTCGTTTGTAGTAACTTCAAATCGTTTGTAGTAGCGTCTATTTCGTTTGTAGTAATTTCAAATCGTTTGTAGTACCGTCTAATTCGTTTGTAGTAACTTCCAATCGTTTGTAGTAGCGTTTATTTCGTTTGTAGTAACTTTGAATCGTTTGTAGTAGCAATTATTTCGTTTGTAGTAACTTTAAATCGTTTGTAGTAGCGTCTATTTTGTTTGTAGTAACTTCAAATCGTTTGTAGTAGCGTTTATTTCGTTTGTAGTAACTACAATTCATTTGTAGTAGCATCTATTTCGTTTGTAGTAGCGTCTACTTTGTTTGTAGTAACTTCAAATCGTTTGTAGTAGGGTCTAATTCGTTTGCAGTAACTTTACTTCTTTTGTAGTAGCGTCTATTTCGTTTGTAGTAACTTCAAATCGTTTGTAGTAGCGTCTAATTCGTTTGTAGTAACTTAAAATCGTTTGTAGTAGCGTTTATTTCGTTTGTAGTAACTACAATTCGTTTGTAGTAGCATCTATTTCGTTTGTAGTAACTTCAAATCGTTTGTAGTAGCGTCTAATTCGTTTGTAGTAACTTCAAATCGTTTGTAGTAGCGTTTATTTCATTTGTAGTAACTTTAAATCGTTTGTAGTAGCGTTTATTTCGTTTGTAGTAACTACAATTCGTTTGTAGTAGCATCTATTTCGTTTGTAGTAACTTCAATTCGTTTGTAGTAGCGTTTATTTCATTTGTAGTAACTTCAAATCGTTTGTAGTAGCGTTTATTTCATTTGTAGTAACTTCAAATTGTTTGTAAAAGCGTCTAATTCGTTTGTAGTAACTTCAAATCGTTTGTAGTAGCGTCTATTTCGTTTGTAGTAACTTCAAATCGTTTGTAGTAGCGTCTAATTCGTTTGTAGTAACTTCAAATCGTTTGTAGTAGCGTTTATTTCGTTTGTAGTAACTGCATATCGTTTGTAGTACCGTCTAATTCGTTTGTAGTAACTTTATTTCGTTTGTAGTAGCGTCTAATTCGTTTGTAGTAATTTCAAATCGTTTGTAGTACCGTCTATTTCGTTTGTAGTAACTTCAATTCGTTTGTAGTAGCATCTATTTCGTTTGTAGTAACTTCAATTCGTTTGTAGTAGCGTCTAATTCGTTTTTAGTAACTTCAAATCGTTTGTAGTAGCGTCTAATTCGTTTGTAGTAACTTCAAATCGTTTGTAGTAGCGTCTAATTCGTTTGTAGTAACTTCAAATCGTTTGTAGTAGCGTCTAATTCGTTTGTAGTAACTTCAAATCGTTTGTAGTAGCGTCTAATTCGTTTGTAGTAACTTCAAATCGTTTGTAGTAGCGTCTATTTCGTTTGTAGTAACTTCAAATCGTTTGTAGTAGCGTCTATTTCGTTTGTAGTAACTTCAAATCGTTTGTAGTAGCGTTTATTTCATTTGTAGTAACTTCAAATCGTTTGTAGTAGCGTTTATTTCATTTGTAGTAACTTCAAATTGTTTGTAAAAGCGTCTAATTCGTTTGTAGTAACTTCAAATCGTTTGTAGTAGCGTCTATTTCGTTGGTAGTAACTTCAAATCGTTTGTAGTAGCGTCTAATTCGTTTGTAGTAACTTCAATTCGTTTGTATTAGCGTTTATTTCGGTTGTAGTAACTTTGAATCGTTTGTAGTAGCAATTATTTCGTTTGTAGTAACTTTAAATCGTTTGTAGTAGTGTCTAATTCGTTTGTAGTAACTTCAAATCGTTTGTAGTAGCGTCTAATTCGTTTGTAGTAACTTCAAATCGTTTGTTGTATCGTTTATTTCGTTTGTAGTAACTTTAAATCGTTTGTAGTAGCAATTATTTCAATTGTAGTAACTTCAAATCGTTTGTAGTAGCGTCTAATTCGTTTGTAGTAACTTCAAATCGTTTGTAGTACCGTCTAATTCGTTTGTAGTAACTTCAAATCGTTCGTAGTAGTGTCTAATTCGTTTGCAGTAACTTCAAATCGTTTGTAGTAGCGTCTAATTCGTTTGTAGTAACTTTAAATCGTTTGTAGTAGCGTCTATTTCGTTTGTAGTAGCTTCAATTCGTTTGTAGTAGCGTCTATTTTGTTTGTAGTAACTTCAAATCGTTTGTAGTAGCGTTTATTTCGTTTGTAGTAACTACAATTCGTTTGTAGTAGCATCTATTTCGTTTGTAGTAACTTCAATTCGTTTGTAGTAGCGTCTAATTCGTTTTTAGTAACTTCAAATCGTTTGTAGTAGCGTCTAATTCGTTTGTAGTAACTTCAAATCGTTTGTAGTAGGGTCTAATTCGTTTGCAGTAACTTTACTTCGTTTGTAGTAGCGTCTATTTCGTTTGTAGTAACTTCAAATCGTTTGTAGTAGCGTTTATTTCATTTGTAGTAACTTCAAATCGTTTGTAGTAGCGTCTAATTCGTTTGTAGTAACTTCAAATCGTTTGTAGTAGCGTCTATTTCGTTTGTAGTAACTTCAAATCGTTTGTAGTAGCGTCTAATTCGTTTGTAGTAACTTCAAATCGTTTGTAGTAGCGTTTATTTCGTTTGTAGTAACTGCATATCGTTTGTAGTACCGTCTAATTCGTTTGTAGTAACTTTATTTCGTTTGTAGTAGCGTCTAATTCGTTTGTAGTAATTTCAAATCGTTTGTAGTACCGTTTATTTCGTTTGTAGTAACTACAATTCGTTTGTAGTAGCATCTATTTCGTTTGTAGTAACTTCAATTCGTTTGTAGTAGCGTCTATTTCGTTTGTAGTAACTTCAAATCGTTTGTAGTAGCGTCTAATTCGTTTGTAGTAACTTCAAATCGTTTGTAGTAGCGTCTAATTCGTTTGTAGTAACTTCAAATCGTTTGTAGTAGCGTCTAATTCGTTTGTAGTAACTTCAAATCGTTTGTAGTAGCGTCTATTTCGTTTGTAGTAACTTCAAATCGTTTGTAGTAGCGTCTAATTCGTTTGTAGTAACTTCAATTCGTTTGTATTAGCGTTTATTTCGGTTGTAGTAACTTCAAATCGTGTGTAGTAGCGTCCATTTCGTTTGTAGTAACTTCAATTCGTGTGTAGTAGCGTCTATTACGTTTGTAGTAACTTCAAATCGTTTGTAGTAGCGTTTAATTCGTTTGTAGTAACTTCAAATCGTTTGTAGTAGCGTCTTTTTCGTTTGTAGTAACTTCAAATCGTTTGTAGTACCGTCTAATTCGTTTGTTGTAACTTCAAATCGTTTGTAGTAGCGTTTATTTCATTTGTAGTAACTTCAAATTAGACGCTACTACAAGCGAAATAAAGTTACTACAAACGAATTAGACGCTACTACAAACGATTTGAAGTTACTACAAACGAATTAGACACTACTACAAACGATTTAAAGTTACTACAAACGAAAAAGACGCTACTACAAACGATTTGAAGTTACTACAAACGAATTAAACGCTACTACAAACGATTTGAAGTTACTACAAACGAAATAGACGCTACTACACACGAATTGAAGTTACTACAAACGAAATAGACGCTACTACACACGATTTGAAGTTACTACAAACGAAATAGACGCTACTACACACGAATTGAAGTTACTACAAACGAAATAAACGCTACTACAAACGATTTGAAGTTACTACAAACGATTTGAAGTTACTACAAACGATTTGAAGTTACTAAAAACGAAATAGGTGCTACTACAAACGAAATAAGGTTACTACAAATGAAATAGACGGTACTACAAACGATTTGAAGGTACTACAAACGAAATAGACGCTACTACAAACGATTTGAAGTTACTACAAACGAAATAAACGCTACTACAAACGATATGAAGTTACTACAAACGAATTAGACGCTACTACAAACGATTTGAAGTTACTACAAACGAAATAGACGCTACTACAAACGAATTGAAGTTACTACAAACGAAATAGATGCTACTACAAACGAATTGTAGTTACTACAAACGAAATAGACGCTACTACAAACGATTTAAAGTTACTACAAACGAAATAGACGCTACTACAAACGATTTGAAGTTACTACAAACGAAATAGACGCTACTACAAACGATTTGAAGTTACTACAAACGAAATAGACGCTACTACAAACGATTTAAAGTTACTACAAACGAAATAGACGCTACTACAAACGATTTGAAGTTACTACAAACGAAATGAACGCTACTACAAACGAATTGAAGTTACTACAAACGAATTAGACGGTACTACAAACGATTTAAAGTTACTACAAACGAAAAAGACGCTACTACAAACGATTTGAAGTTACTACAAACGAATTAAACGCTACTACAAACGATTTGAAGTTACTACAAACGAAATAGACGCTACTACACACGAATTGAAGTTACTACAAACGAAATAGACGCTACTACACACGATTTGAAGTTACTACAAACGAAATAGACGCTACTACACACGAATTGAAGTTACTACAAACGAAATAAACGCTACTACAAAGGATTTGAAGTTACTACAAACGATTTGAAGTTACTAAAAACGAAATAGGTGCTACTACAAACGAAATAAGGTTACTACAAATGAAATAGACGGTACTACAAACGATTTGAAGGTACTACAAACGAAATAGACGCTACTACAAACGAATTTATATTTCACGAAAAAAAAAAAAAAAAAAAAAAAAATCTACTACAAACGAAAATTTTCCCACTACATTCAACTACTAACGATAACATTCAAGAATAAATTACTAAATTAAGTTTGGAAAAAACCGGGTGCTGATTTTTTTTCGAAGTGCCCTTATTTTTTTTTAGAGCTACTACAAACGAAAAAAATGTTACTACAATCAACTACATACCTTTATCTATAAGAATAAAATATAAAAAAAACGATTTTCCAAAGTCGGGTGCCAAGTTCACAGAGCCTTATGCGTGCTCTACATTTTTAGGTGGCAAAGACTACAGAGCTCACACCACCGCACACATTAGTCGAGCCACACCCCCAATGACCCACAAATGTTCGCTTTACCCATTTTTTGTAAACAAAAGTTAATAAGATGGTATTAAAAAAAAAAACAACAAAGGCCCAGTCAATATAGGCCTATTGTTATGGCAATTTTGTCTCGGACGGACCACTTAAACAAACTGAGACAGAAAGTCGAATAGCCACAAATTGCGTATTGTTTTGGTACGGCCCACAGCATGTCAATGGTAACAAGAAATAATGAATTAGTAAAAAACATAAAAAAATCTGACTGACCTTCTAAGAAACATTATTTATTTTAGCATGACTCATTGCAAATTAAATTTAACATGAAAGTTACATATAAATTATTATTTTTGTAAACCATTTAATTTGATAACCTACTTGGTACGATGATGGCTAAAAAAATTACGACTTACAATTTATCGCAAAATTCCGGCATTTAAATGTTTTTTAGAATATATATAATTATTATGTACTTACACTTGGGTTTTAGAGACGAATCTATCGATAACTTAACTGTCGAATCCATCTAGCTGTTTGGAAATGACGAAGTAATACAGAAATTTACAAACATAGAAACAGAAATGTTACATTCAAGTTACGCACGAAAAACATAACCCTTTCTTAGCGTCGGGTAAAAACAACCGTATGGTTTGGAAATAAAGGCGAAGACAGACCCAAAGTATCCTGACCAATGTGGAGGCTCCTGTATAAAGCAGAAACTGTTTGTATCAGATGTAGTTACAGACGCTACTTTATAAGTAACATCGAAAAATATTGTCGATTGGTCCTACTTTGGCGCGTGTTCCATTTACCAAAAATACCTTCATCAGAATAGTTGGCAGGTCAAGGGGTCGGCTTAAACGATTTGCCACTGATTGTGAGTTATTTGACAGATACAGTATTTCGATAGAAAAAGGTCTACATATAAATATTATTATTTCTTTTAGTAGCGAGGAATCCTCATACGAAGATACGTGACTCGTTGTATAGTATAGAGATATATTTATAAGAGTCTTCCTGTGTCCTGTTCGCTCAGCTAATATGAATGAGATAAAGCTAAAAAGACACGTTTTAAAAAGATAATATAAATCTTTTTACAGAGGAATTTATAGAACCTTGGCAATACTATAATACTTAAGTCTAAATAACTTAAAAATACACTCAATTCAACATCTATAGATATGTTAAAAGATATGTAACAGAATACCAAAGAAAATAGTCTTACATAAAGATTCGTTATAAAAGAATGTTGAAACGACACGAAAAACTTGATAAAACTGGTAATGCATAACAGTACTTCACAGTCGAGAATTTAACATCAGTAGGAATGTTAAGAATCTCTCCTTGACATACATTCCTTATCATGTTTTATGGTAAGCAGACGTTTTTGAGACCACTTAAAGGAATCGATAACACGCTGCACTCCGGTTTAAAAGGATCTCAAGTAAGACCGTAAATACCTTGTCCGAGCCGCGACCAGTTATAGAAAATGTTGTTGACGGGGTTTCTATATGAACCTATACTATAGATACGAATAGGTATCTTATTTAAAAGGTTTTAAAGTATCGCCAATGATTGTAACATTATCAATAATAATATTAAATAAATAAATGTGGACGACTTGACATATATTGCTCTGAACCCAAAGTAAGTAGCTAAAGCATTTGTGTTATGTAATTTATTCCTATAAATTATTGTTTTAGTAAACAGTCAGGCATGATTTTTTATACCTTCATGAATACTAACTGGAAATAAATAGCCTTGCGTTTCCGCTGTCTTGTCTTGGCGGGTGTTCTACCATGCCCCCGATTTGCAAAACATAAACTGTAACTTAGCGAAACTTTGTATTCCAAGCGTAATATACAGGATAATCAAGTTTTATTTTGGCAAGCATGCGGTTGTGTAAAACTAGCTATACTTAAAACTACAAACAAACTAAAAAGTAAAACTTAGCTCTGCCTACACCACGCCTTTTTAAAAGCCTATTTTGATGGAATTTTAATTCCGTCATACATGCCTTTGTAGGGATTGACAGCGAGTCGGGAATTTCACGCCCCCTCCTAATTTATACTTCCTCGTTTCTACTTTGAATGCTTTGCTTAGCCGACGCCGGCGGCCCATTCAACTTAAGCAGGTTATGTTTATACAGCCATTCTTTGTGGCTAAAAAGAATTGATGTTTTGGACAACCCTATACATATAATTACTTGTTTGTGACAGCTGTTGAGGTGTGAGGTTTTGTTCTTTAATTATTAACTTTGTCTCAAGTTTGTATGTTTTACCTGTAGAGTACTTAGATCTTACCGCTACTTCTCCTGTGAGATTACCACGTCTCGTTGTTATTATATTAGTTACCATGCAAAGACGAAAAAGCTTTAAAAATACACATATTTTTAAAACAAGAATATTTAATAGCATGATTTAACACTCATTGTTTGATTAAAAAGTATGATTTAATACAAAAGTCCAAACATCTGATAAAATAAATTTTAGATTAGACATACATTCTCGTGGGATTAAGCCGGGACTCGCGTCAAGCATTGCTGCGGTTAATTTAATGTCGCTATTCTGACTCCGGTATGCTTTATAACCATGAAGTGAGATAATAAAATACGACGAATTAAATCCTTCGAATGTTTAGATATTTATTTAATACTATCTTTTTTAATACATATTCGTTCTTCGTTCGAATACATTTTATATTTCTCTTGAATTATACGCTATCCGATCGTCGTTTGTTTCGTATTAGTAAAGTATTATTGTAAAGGATACAGATTTTTTGGAATTTGTACTAACAACAGTCGGGTATCGAAGTGGTGTTTATCGTAATATTAGTGCTTCCTGAACCACTATTAAAATGTCATTAGGATGCCATTTTGGTTGTTATCGAAGCGAGTTGAACCCCTGTTGAGTCTCTGTTAATGTTGCCAACAAGAAATACATTAAAATATGTGTTGAGGTAATTATTCACTGAATGCACAAAGTATTTTTATTGATATTATCATGGTTGTATTCTCCGTAATGGCAGGCAGGGGTGGGTTGATAAAGATCCATATTTTGCAAGCCCATTTAACACACCTTTGATTGTTATACTTTTTACCATTAACCTTAGAGATTAAACACAATCACAACCATTTTTGTTAAGTTTTAGATTATATGGCGGTATTTTCGAGGTATGGTATGTGTAAAATAATAAACTAATGTAAATATTTAAGTTAAACTGACCCATAAACTTTGTTCAACATCTATAACTTCAAGTTTTATAAAGTGAAGACGTAAAACTAATGTATACCTATATATCTTGTTCAATACATTTTAAGTACCTACAAGATATTTGTACTGAACAAAGAACGTGTAGCTAACTTCGACATAATACTAATGAAAGATCCGAATGTCAAACAGGGATTTATGCACCACACTAAATACTGATTAGATGAAACACGATCTGAGCAAACACGTACTTGAATTAACACTGAATTCTACGTAATTTGAGCACATACGACACATGAATATTTACCTATTTGAATAGTGTAATCAAGTATGAGCACATCTATCTATAAACATACGTAAATATTGAACAGAAAAGGGTAAGTTTACTTCATACAAAAACACGAAATTAATTACCTTTCCACTCTCTAATCAAAATGTATATACCATCACTAATGCACGTAAAACACCATGAAAACAGAAATATTTAATATTATGATTATACAAAAATCCCAAAAAAAATGATTGAAAATTTAAATTTCATAAGTTTCAAAAATTATCGCTGGAATTATTCCGACCGAAAATAAAACAGTACACTATTCGTGATTGCGAACACACAACATTAGGCTAAAGGGACATTTACATACATGAATAACGCAGCAAAGTTCCCTTTTTACGAGAAGCCGACGAACTCATGACCTCAAAGGATGTCACATGACCATTTCCTGATGGAAGTAAGCTCTCGTCTGCAGAGCTATATCGACGTATTTTTGCCATCCCTATTGTGCTCTATGATATGTCTGTATACGTTTTTCCTTCGCCTGTTTGTATCACACGATATAATGCTTGTGTTTGATTTCTTTTTTAAGAATGTTATTTTAAAAGTCCTGTGTTTTCCAATATTTGCTTTTTTTTTTATTATTTTCTCGTCTTTTTTTATTACTATCTGTTACATGATATGTTATTTGCACGCAGCCAGTATTTAATAAGAAAATCGTTGCCAACCCTAAAACAATTCCTCGCAGGCAATAGTTGGAGAAAATAGTTTGAATATTTAGGTAGGAAACATTGAAGTAAATTATTATGATCCTGTTTAAGCTCGCGTTACATTAACATACCTTTTTAGCTAAGTGAAATATTGATGCCATTATAAATACATACATTTTCTTTGTGCATATCCCCAATAAAGAATAAATAACAGTAAATTCTTGTTTTAAGCCTTCGATATATCTTCTTATACGGGGCTTAAAGTAATCTTAGCTAAGTGAGATATATTATTTCTAAAACAAAACTCGCACGCATCTCAAGGTCTTGGGTATCAAGTAAATCCTCATGAAGAAAAGAGAACAAGACTTAACCATTTCTTGATAAGGCAGCTTTTTGCTGGATGTTTTATCGTACACCATATAAACTTTAAGTATGTTTTTCGTATAACAGAACATTAGTCTAATGGAAACAAAGGTCTTATGCTAAGGACTGTGCTATAAAATGTAATTTTAACAGATACACAAGTCACTTACTTCTGGCCCTTTTTAAATTTAAAAGCATAGCTTTACCTACCAGAAAATTAAATGATACATTTCTATGTTGGATTCAAATCATAGGCTTCTTACCTAATTATTATTTGTTACGCTTTTGTTTTGAAAGAAACGATAAATATTGACGATCAAATTACACTATAAATTAAAATCATACCTAACAAAAAATATGCAATTATTTTAACCCATATACCTAACTGGGAACGTGTTATCTGACAGGATAAAAACAATTGAAAAAATAAACTGTACTTAAATACATGAAAGTCCGTAAATAAACATTTATATCCAACATAGATAAAACGTACGTAAAAAGTCAATCGCAGAAGCAAATTCAAACGCATTACAAAGAGATTGTCTGTCAATCGAGTCTTTGAGCCTCTTCATCGTTTCGTATAAATTTCCTCTACTCACGATATACTTATGTTCTTCTTACTGTTATTATAAAACAAAAGCTATTATTTGTATTCATACCGAGTACATTTTTGTAGTTTTATTATACTTAGTACGTGTTCTGCACACATACTTTAGGAAACATAAGTTCTTTATATAATACTTTTGATGCCTCTCTGAAAATTATTAAAAAAATTAATTAATTTCTTATCTCTGACGACCTTCGTGGTCGAGTGGCGTAGACATCGGTTTTCAAGGTGTCGCTAGCTCTGAGGTACCGGGTTCGATCCCCGGATGGGTCAATGTACAAACTACATTTTCTACATTGTCTTGGGTCTAGGTGCTTTTGGTACTTTAGTTGTCTCTGATTCCATAACACAAGTGCTTTAGCTACTTATAGTGGTTTCACAGCAATTTATGTGATGTTGTCTACATTTATTTATTTATTTGTTTATAATCTCTCTGTATTGTACAGTTAGTAGCTTACTATGTTTCTCAACGTAAAGAACCTTTATGTACTTTGTCCTCCCTTAGAATACAATAATCAAGACTATTATTATTATATATTAACAACAAAAGCTATACATCAAAGTAATCCCAGCGTTATCCTTGAAAGAAAACCGCTTCAGTTGAACATACGTTACCTGCAGTTAAACATTTTATTGCAGCTATTACGACCTTCCTAAGCATCCTTTACTATTTATCTCACTCTAGTCAAGCCATATATCATTGTCATGCGAGACAATTAATTTGTAATTAACTAAGATGTTTCGTTTCTTAACTATGTGTCATTCACAATTACACAATACCTATCTGTATTTAATTATTAGATTCATTTCTTTTGTAAATAATTTGTTGTTATTTTTAATAGGCCTGTTTCCTATTTTTTTTTTTAATGTCCGTCTTGTAGATTAATGAATTTTATTGGACACGTATTTTTTCTTTTTTCCTACAAACAAAAATTGATCAAAATACAGAGAACGGAAGTTACGCGTGACGTCACTCCTCGCTACGATTTTTAGCGAGGCGTAGCGTCATAAGCCCCCACTCCGAAACTTTAAAGCGGTGTATCTTTGTATTTTTTTATTGTTTTGATAAAACAAAAAAAATACGTGTCTAATATTTTTTTATTATCTAACTGACGGACTAAATAGATTTTAACTTTTCATACCCAGGAAACATCCCTATTATTAGTACGCATTAACGCATGCGGAGCGATATTTGTAATTAAATACAAATCGTAGACAAGAAAAATATAAACCTCAGACAGGACTCGAACCTGCGACTACTGCACCAGTCGCTTTACCAACTAAACTACAGAGGTCACTGAATAATGTTTAAATTTCTCCTTCTACTTGTTACCTACGTCCATTGGAGGCGACCTATGCGACAAATATATATAATAATAGTCCGAATATCTGTAATTTAATACCAATAGTAGACACGAGACGGTTTTGTTTTGTTATTGTAATTTTTTTTTGTGATATAGAAATGCTTAATTATTAAGGAAGTACATAATACATTATAATCGTCTCTTATTATATTACAAGTAACCTCATGAACCCAGCCCCGTGTTAATAACCTATATTGAAATATCTTTAAAATCTAAGAGAAAGCAAAAGGTCGCTAAGGTTATCTGTTTGATTTTTACGAGCCAAGTTATTTTGAACCCGACCTTGACCCAGCATACCGATCCGTAAAAATACACCTTTCATTGAAAGCTTAAATGAATATAGACTTGTTAACTTTATTGACGTATGTATAAATCGTAGTAAATTCTCAACGGCATACAATAAGACCACACAGTTTTATGGCCAGCTGATATTTGACAGCGATGATCAGTCAACCTGTGAAACTTACCGCCAGACCCTTATTGAGACCCTTTGCCCTTAAAGCTGTTAAGCCATCAGTCTCGGTTGTCATGCAGTACCTTTGACAGACGTCACCAGCGCCGGCCTAACCTTATTACCGGATTATCTTTGTAATTAGGTCGCGAAGGTCAAACGCCAGTCGTGTTGTGGAAAACACAGCCGCATACACTTGTATATTTTAAGTACACGTTCATCATAAATTATCATTAATAATTCACGGTAATAAATACGATCCAATTAATTCTCAAGCGTTGAAACATTAATATGTAATAAAATCGCTTTAAAATTATCCAATTAACGTCATCAACAGATACATCGTAAAAGTTTCAGTGAATTTCCTTCGAAATTAATTCGTAAACGAAACAAAATCGTTTTTAGAACGCACACTAATAATAGAAACATCAACAGCTGTTTGAAGTAAAGCTTGAAAAATTGCAGTCTTAACTCGAGTACGATCAAAGGCTTGAAGCGAAATTTGGGCTATAAATATGAATAACTCTGAGAAAACTTCACACGCGAGGATTCACAAAATATGCGAACGTGTCGCGCTTTCAAACAAATTTATATCATGACTTCGCGTTGCTCCAGCAATATTTATAACAGCACATTCTTCTTCATACGAAGGAGCTCTATATCAAAATATTTATTATGAACCAAAACGGAACTAAATATAACCGTATGCGACCGAGAACAAATATTTGCGTTAACATGATTTAAACCAACGAATATGTATGAGGTGACTTATAGATGTGGACGACGTCGCAAATGGGTGCTCCATCCGTATGTAATGGAAAGCGCGGCCTACCCTATGTTTGTTATGAATTATTATATCACCCACTGTTTCCTGAAAAGGTAGGCAGAGATATACAGTTAAGCATTTACAATTTGCAGATACGAAAGGTATTTTAGCACATGATAAATGTACAGTGATGAACACAGGAAAATACCGTCACAAAAAACGATCGCTCATAAAATATTGTCAAGTTATTTATATGAAGTCCCGACACAGTATAAAAGCGATTTTTTTTCCTGCTCTGAAAGCAGTGAGCTTAATTTCCGAACGAATGAAATTCTTGCAACATACTTATTTTGTTTTTAATTTATAAATTTACTTGCAAATTAAATTATTATGCGCACCCAACGTAAAATGTACCGCTTTCGGTAAATGAATAGGTTGATTCGTATGGGTGCACGAAACATGTCACGCGTCCTTTTGACATAATCCCTGACATAATGACGTCATTAAGACCCCCGCACTCATCGGGCGAGTGTATTGCTATGTTTATATAACACAAATACACAGGAGTAGATAACCTACATCCTGTATACATTCTAATGTAGATCAGAAATAAAGAAACGCAGAAAAGAAATGACATTTTCCTCGAAGCGTGGCTACCGCGTGTGGACTTTATGTGAAGTAGTAGTGACAGGACAGGAAAAATGTTGCCTTGATCCTACAAACAGATGTTCTATCCTCAAACATACATATTCTTTTCCTTATACATAGATTCGGAAGTAATTAGTGATTTAAAAAAGATTCAGACTAAAATTTCAAGAAAATGTTTGCTCCTGTATATAGTCGTGCGTACTATGGACCTATTTTTGCTTTTCAAAGGCCTCGCAGTTTCTAACCACAAAGGTGCACTACACCCTTTCAAAAAGGCAATTACACTCCACATCACAGAAACTTTGCTCTTCAGAAATAAAGCAGGTAAACTTGTGAAGAATCGCGTCATTGACCGGGTTATAACGAGAATGAATGTGGGCCGTATCCACTTCGCAATTCTTGGGTTTGCTCGAACCGTTCTGTTGGATGGACATTTCTATTGAAAAATAATTAAGATAGTTGAATATTAATTTGTTTGATAACTCAAGACCAGCCTTACTATATTATTATTATGGTTTTATTATTGGCAGATAAAACTTGTTAGTGCAATTGAAGCGCGTATTTATATATAGATGCATTAAAAAAAACATGTGGTCAAACTAACTATAGTTATATACCATCTTTTCAGAACAGTTTGATAACGAGTGTTATTTTAGGGTAAATTATTGAATATCAAAATAGAACATTACAAAAACTTTGTAGAAATAAAAACAATAGCATATTGTGTATATGGTATTGTTGATATGGGTTCCAACCTGCAACCTTGTGCACATAAATCCGCTCATTAAAACCACTAGGCCACCACGACACGAAAAATATCCTATAGTTTAACTTAATATTCACATTCCATATTAAAGTAATGTATGTACCAAATATAGTTACGAAATACAAGTAACCTATCGTAATAAAGGGCGTCAGAACCATAAAGCTATCTGCCGAGGACCTACTAATTTAGACGTCTCGAATCGCAGTCTGTGTTATGCTCCCAAAGGAAATAACGGAAGTGCCTGCCGTAATCTAAGTTGTCATTTTCACTAGAAACTACTTTAGTACGGTAGTGTTGATAAATTAGGTTAAGTAATTTTGAATTGAACTCCAAAGCACGTAGCATATAACTGTTGTTATGCTTTAAGCAGAGTCCTACCTGCGTTTTTTTTAATTAATAAAACCGAGGAATTTAATTTCTATGTCTCGGGGAGTTTCACAAACATTCAAATCACATACAAAAAGAATAACCAGACTTAGTACAAACATCTGTTGATCACACTTAAAATCGTTTAACTGCAGCTCTACGTGCATTGGTAGTTGGGGTGGAGACCCACTCAGCTATCCATGTAGTCTTAGGCATTCAAAACCAATTTGATACATAAAGGTCGGCGGTAGGCCCTGAAAATGATAGGGGATGACCTATACTCTTCTTACAAACGGATGAATGCATGTGAAAGAAATAAAGTATTTGCCCTTATGTAGTACCTACATCTACTAAGAGGTAATTCGGCGATGCCGTAAAGCTGAGAATCTGCGCCTGATCTCTGTCTAGCCGTATCGGATTGCAGTCCCATCGGAATACGGGCTTCACTGGATATAGAGTCTACTTATGTTTGAGTACAAACCTGAGCACAAGTATATCTCTAATTTTATTATAATTTACCTGCTCATTCTCTTGTTCATTCAATTATTTGTATCCTAAAAAAAATAGAGAACTTAGATAAATGTTTTAAAAATATGTAGGTAGTATGTTTTAGTTATAAAATTCACACATTGTTTTGAATTCTTGAACACAATGTTAACAAACAACCCATTTCTGAAGTAATTTCAAAAGTTTACAATTTAAAAGGAAAGAACATCATTATTTTGTAACGCAAGGGTGCGTATAAATGTTTGCCTTTAATTAATCTATTTTAGTAGAAAATTTTAGTATTTCAGTTCATTTTAGTAGAAAAAAATACGTAGGCAACGTACATACGTAGAATATTTCGTACTACTATTTTTCATTCAGATTAGAGTCTCCATTCGACTAGTTTTTTTTTTATGTTTTTTACGCGATATCTTCCGCAATTGTGGATCGATTTCAGAAATTCATTGGACTTGGTTCCTTTTTATACATTTATGTGCAATCAAGTATCGAATTCAACTACACCACGTTACCTAGAGGGTAACGTTGAGTAATTGAAGTTAAGATTGTGACAACATTTATGTATTGTCATTATTTTCTCACTATCTCATAGCTTTATCATCACGTTTTGTACCTTGCGAAGCAAAATAATGGTAAGTCGGTCACCGCAGTGAATGCTTGCCACTCAATGTAAAACTAGTTATTTTATCTAACATAACTAAACTATAGTTGTATGGATATGACTGTGTTAGTTACATACAACAATATCTATAATGATGGTTGTCTAAAATATAGGTGTAACACAATGTCTGTTACGGTTATCCATTATGGTAACAAACCTTCAAAACTTAACCTGTAAGTCTCAAGTCAAGTTATTCTCAAACTACGAACGTGGAGCACTCTTCTCGATCAAGTATCACTTAAGTGACAGTCTCAATGGCCAAGCCCTTGCTTATGTGATGGTATTGCGAAGGCTGGAAGCTATTTCCCTAATGAGAGACAAGATGTTATCTCGACTAACTGTACCGAAGTTTGCAGGTAGAGAATAGATAAGGCAATGATTGTTAAGGTTTCATCTTAACTCTGCTTCACTAATTTTGGTTAGAGAAATAGATTTGTCATGCCCATTCTAGGGATTAATTCTATTTACTAAAATTGTACTCAATCTGATCGTAATCTGCTTGTGTACACAATAATTAATAATAAATAATTAAATAAATAAATAATTGGATAAGAAAATTGTAATAAATACAAATAGTAGAAAGAAAAACTTAAACCTCAAGCTGGACTCGAACCTGCGACTACTGGCTTAACGCGCCAGTTTTTTTTTATTTCTATTATTTGTATTTGATTGCCAATATTCGCTCCGCAAGCGTAAATGCGGAACAAATAATTAAAAATAATAAATTGTTATAAAGTTTATTTGACATAGGTACCTCTATTTTTATTACGTATGTGAGAATGTTTTATGATTTTGAGTCAGAAGAGTGTTTTAAGTCCAAATTTGTCTTGGCTTTTAATTTATAAAAACCTAAGCAAGAAAATTACAATATTTCAGTCCTGGAGATGGACAAAGATTACGGTACCTCTTATTTCCTAATTCCGTACCTCACTTTATAAATATAAATAAATAAAAATAATAAATAAAAGAGTTCATTGAAAAAAACATCATACAAAGCGCCTTGTCTTAAAGTAATCGTACAGTTCCACAAACATAGTTCAGAGTAAACACTAATGTTTAAACTAGGCCTAGCCTGTATCTTAGACGTTAGTACTTCCCATGTTATCAACAAAAATGTACACGGTGTTTAAAAAACACTATTTTGTGAGGTATAGGTAACTTCGACAATCCTTAATAGAAGATCAATACCTACTCGACAACATGTACATTACTTTAAAATACATCAAATTTCCATTGAGCTTTTAACCTACAGAATAATTCAGTAACAAACTTACCACACTAAATATAGGCACTTCACACACAAAATCTGTGAGCCCACATATTGTGTCAGGTAATCTGCGTGATTTACTCGTCACATCAAACCGCCGGCGACTATAAGCACGATTGATCGCCGTGTGTTTGACTACAATCACATCTCGTTAGATAGATGGCGGTTGACGTGATCGAAAGCGACCGCCTTTATAAACCAACGACGGTAATATTTACGAAAAAAAATGAAATATCGCGTCTAGACGGGTTAGCTGAAATATATCACAATACATAACACTTCATAAAAGCAGTTTTTCCTATAACCTTCGTGTAAATATCGAATTGTTCAGATTAATCGTGACAGAGTAATTTCCTTGATTCCTTCGTTTTGTTCGTCAAATGTATTCTTTATTCGCACGAATTAGGTAAAACGTACATTAAATTAATTAAAAGTTTTATACGAATCACTTCCTTATATCATTGGGAAATCATTATCATCTAACAACATGAACCTACGAATAATATTTGTATTTGTACAAAACAACATTTCAGTCAAAACAAAAATATTTAAAGCAAAGTTTTGTTTATGTTTTCCATACCCAAAGGTGTAATTGTATGTAAATACAAGATTAGAATTAAAATTCTATCACGGCCGGTTCACAGCGCACTTACCGGCTTCGCAACGTAATGAACGACGAAATTAACAAAATCCCGAGAAATCCCTTGCAAAGCGACACTGCTGTAAAGGATTAAATATATCTACGGAATAGATTAACATAAGTGAACGATGAAGGGTTCAGACATTTAGGCCGCCCGTACACGGAGTGCTCGAGCAGTTCCCAAGTAATCAACGTATCTAAACAAACTGCTCGAGCTGTCGAACGCTCTTGCGCGTCACGTACGCGTGCCGACCGCTCGTGTTTTGTTTTGTCAACCGCTCGAAACAGTTGAATTGCTTCAAAAAGTCCGTCTATGTGTTAACATAGACGTCTATAGTTTATCATACAGTCGCAGCTTGAAGCTTTCTATACCCACTGCTTTAAGCAGTCCGTGTATGTGTGGCCTTAGTATGTGCTCGATGTACACCATATTTAGGTAGCGGCCGAATGACTTTCCACTTTCATACCACGATGAGTTTTAATACACTGACTTTTAATTTAATAAAACTTTTAATAGGATGAGTTTGTAAACATAATAATTTAGTTTCTTATAGTTTGAAAGTTTTTACTTGCTATGAAGTTACGATGTGGTCATACAACATTCATGTTTCTGTATTTAATAATCTGGACCACGCAGCTGTGATTTTTAAATGGCTTTAAAAAATTTAGAGGTTTTCTATACAACATTTTGAAGACAAAAGCGAAAAAGAACTGTCTGTTACTACATAAATTTTGTATAAGCTATCTCCTAATAATGTTAACTGATTTATATTATGAATGTATGGGATATATCGGTCGAGTTTTTTGCTCAAATTGAAGGCATTATCTATTAGAATTATGTACTTAAGTAGTGGTTACAGAAAACTACAACATAACATGTAGATAACCTACACGTAACAGCCATAACCCCGTAACTAAATTCTCAAAATTCACACAGAAATATTGAAACATGTGACGTGTATATTCGCTTGGTAACTTCACTTGGACAGTCCCATGTTGTGGCGTTCCGGAATTTGATGCGGTCACCCGTACAATGAAATTTTAGGAAAATTGTTGATGCCACACTTGTCCGCATACATTTGAGGTCGGGAGTTATTTTTAAAATTAACCTAATGTTTGAAGAACTTATTTCGTGTACATTTTTTACTAAATTATGCTATGCAAGGGGTTAATGTAGTACATTAGTAGTTTTTTTCTTGTTGTAAATTTATACTCTACTAGCTACCCGCTAGCTTTGCACGAGTGATAAGATTTTCAATTGTTTTCTTTTTCTTTTATAAAAACGTTCTCCTAACAAAAATTAACAAAAAAAAAAGAATCGCGATATTTTTTCATCTGTTCATGCGAGGACCAAAAGAAATAGAGATTCATTTATATTTATGTAGATATTGCATAATCTTAAGCAACTATTTGTTTTGGTACGCGTAGGAATCCGACATGAAAAATCACCCATTTAACTTAACAATACAGGAATAATCATAGTCTATTGTTTTCTTTAAACAATCATTTACCATGGGAATGACATTTAGTACGACAACTGGAGGCGTGACTAAACAGCCGTGACCGCATAAATAACTAACTAACTTATTTGAGGAAAAACTTCACAATATCTTTATGTAAGAAGTTTGTTTCAATCTAATAATAAAACGGAAGTAATATTGCTTCTACATGCTTCGTACAACTACTTATCGTTCTAGCACAAGCAATAAAGTTGCTCCCTGTAATGGAACTTCTCCGTTTAATACATAATTGAATAGTCTCGGTATGTATGAGGTAATGTATGACTTTAAACGTCCCTTGAAACTTTGCGACTAAGAGAGACGCTCGCTTTATCACAATTAAAAGTCAGTCGCCGTACTCAAAGATGGAGACGGCTCATTTAATACATTAGTTACTTTAATTAGCGCATTTAAGTTTCTTAGCGCTAAAAGCTAAATAAAACTGCACAGATGTGAGTTTATGTACAACTCGCTATACTAATTACTCGTTTGACTAATTGAATAAAGCTTGAAAGAAAAATGTAGATTTAAAACTGAAGCAAGCTTTCGATAAAAAGTAAATACTCCTTACATATTTGTAAGGAGTATTTACTATTATTTAAAGTACTCTCGTCGTATTTAAAACTAAATACTCCTTAAATAAATACTTCTTAAATATTTGTAAGGAATGTTTACTTTTTAAATAAAAGTAATAATTCTAAGTAAATTTTATGTCGGATGATTACATCCTACATAAAATTAAGTTATCGCCGTTCGAATTCCAATTTCGAACACAGAGTTTAACCCAAACATTGCGAGCTAATAATTCCATTCAAACTTCAATTTGGCATGAAAGTTATAACTGTCAACGTATGTAAACTCATGCAACTAAAATGAACTCGGCTGACTGCACCATTACCTCCCAAGGCGCTGAACTTAAACCTAATTAACTAAACGCTCGCTCATCTGGATTGTGTTTGAATGAACGACCTCGTAACTTATGTTGGTATGTTATAACGATTTCAGACGGTACCTTAGTGACATCAGTACTAATATATGTAGGGATTATTATATCAAAGATAATTAATTTTATGACAAAGCTCTTATAAAAAACGATTTACGGATTAGTTTAATATTACATGAAAAAAAATATTAAAAAAAGAGCTTTAACTAAACGTCGTATTAAAAAAAAAGTATACCGTATCGTAATTTGTCCCTAAATTTACAAAATTTTCATATTTTTGCTAGAAAATTAGCCTAAGAGTTACCCCCTTATATAGTCAGCTACCAACCAGTAAAATCATATCAAAATAAGCCAGCCGTTTAGACGATTAGCTGGAACAAAATTAAAAAAATGCATCTGGTGCTGTATGAACTAAAAAAAAACTATTAAGTATTTTCGCATTACAAACAGATTACTTGTTTGTATTGATTTTATTTTTTGCATCTTGATAAACATAGAAAAAACACAGATTGTACGTGCCATCACAAATTTTTCGTTCTCAGTACATACTATAATCCAGCTAGAAATATTTGTGTCTCAGTGTGTTCCATTGCTATTCACATAAATCGCAGTAACTTAGCAAGTCGAAGTGGGAAACTTACTGAAGTGGTTCCATCTTGCCACCGACACTGCTCAGCTTGCCCTAATGGAGTTACTCAGATATTCTGGTTCTAAGTTTACGAAAGAAAATTAAATATTAACAATAAACAATCATTTAATACCACTGGTTTATAAGTACCTTTTACTTGAGTTTTTTATGCGATTGACACATGTAAATAATTTACGGTGTACTGGTTACCGTACAGATATAATTATAAATGGTTCATAAGTAATATACAGAGTTAAGAGAAATCACTGGTTTATAAACTTAACTTATTCCTTGTTCCAATATATTCAAATCGTTTCTTTTTGCTAACGGAAGGTAGAATTTTATAAGCAAAACGAAGAAAATTCTACCACCCGTAAGCAACACGAATAGTTTTTTGGATATAGGAACTGGTCATAAATTTGGGATGTGTACAATCGCCATCATAACCCTATGATGGCGATTGTTCATGAAGTAATTAAACGCATGGTATAAACGGCGCGTGTCGGCGTAATCACTGACAATGCGAACCGTGATGCACGATGTAAATTATCGTACAGATACGTTATGTGCCTTTAGACCATGATTGTTTAAGTAATAGAGGGTTAAAGTTATAAAGGCATACAGCATTCTATCCCCCGGTTTCTGAGAAGCTGACCAATTAAATGACATTATTTAATATCTTGACGTTAATAAGCAATTGCTTAGCAAATTCTTAATTCAAGTTCTCTGTAAATCATTTTAATTTAGAATGTACCAAGGAGTGGCTAAACTCCGTCGAGATTTTTATAAATAAGGCACATAATCTGTTGTCAAATAAACTGATCACAGCTGTGATCGGTTGATCAAATGACCAACAACAAATCACAGCGCTTAACATGAGGTTTGACAGGTGATTAACAAATTTTTGTATTGAAACCAAGGCGGTTATTTTTCAAGAAACAACATGGCCTTAACACTACATAATACGACGACCCTATAGTCTTAACAAACATTATCCTGTTCATCCTATTTGTTTAATTTATGACCTCTAAAAAGATTTTCCTACATTGTGATAGGAATACACAATTATGTAATTATAGCCCTGTACCGGTGGCTGTACCAAAGTGAAAGGTCAAAAGTCACTTTATCATTTTAATGTTATAGTTGTAGTTATTTATTGCAAATAGAGTATACTTAATTAAATCAATTAGACCACCTTGGCACCTCATTTTCAAATGTCAAAACCTTGTGTTTACTGATGTTTACGTACCCAGTTATAATACAAAATTTTACCTACCCAAGCATTAGCAGATATAAGACTAACTTTTTACTTGCGGTAAAAACAGCTATACCTAATTTATTACCTGTCACCGATCCTCCCAGACGTAGTAACGTGTGAAACACATGTATTACAGCAAATTATACATACCTGAAACAAAAGAAAACACATAATTAGAACAATTATCACGGATTACAATTACCTTGTACAACGAAGAAAAAATGTCGCATAATTTTTCAATGCCATTCAAAGAATGCTTTAAATAAACGACTTGTAAATGAGTAAAAATTAATTAGTTTGTTCTCGGCCGCGGTTCGTTGGGTATGACGTCAAAAGAAACAAAAAAGATAATTGGGAGAGAAAGAAAACGGGAAAGATTAGATTGATGTTGTTAGCCATTAGTGGATACTTAATTGTTTCGCGCGATTACTTCGAATAGAGTAACTTGTTTGAGAGTATTTCTTTCTTTGCCTTTGATTACAAAATGAGAAAGACATTGAAAATACTAAAAAGTTTTTATAGTAAGTAATTAATAAGGGATGTAGACTGCTGCAATAGAAACAGCTTATTCATCGTAATATTTATACTAATTCTTCTATCATTATAAATTAATGATAGGTTCAGAAGTTCGAGCAGTAAGACAGTGATCAACGTATACGAACAGCTTGAGTTTTGTCGATTGCCGAACTGCTTCAAGCAGGCCGTATGCGGGAATGTATTAATATATATTTTAAAACAATATGGCTTTTAGAACGTTTATTAGGCGAAAAGAGTTTACTATCTATGGCGCAGCAGTACTTTATTCCAAATCTTGTACACGTCACACGAATATGAAATTGTTTGTATAAAAGTTATAATTAACCCACATAAAAATAGTTTTAAAGTATGTTTTTCTGACTTTCTTTTTCTATATAATTGCTTAACCATGTCACTGCACATTTGTTATGGTAGAAAGTGAAAAGGCTACTATTTTTTTTCCTAAATATCATAAGTTATGTATAAAACGAATTACACTCCATAATTTGTTCTTAAATTAGTCATTAGAATAAATTTATTCTTTTCTTTATCATTTTAACAAGGATTAGTAATATGTTGCTCTTTTAGACTTTTTATTTACTAGAGCAAGGTGAAAAACCGTGTTATTTTTTAACCGTAGGTACTGTTTATTTGGATCTAGCACATAAATTTTGGACGAGTGCAGTTCATTTCAGTCTTAGTGAGAAGTTTTACTAATAAATCTTGTCATCAGTTTGGTCCCACTGGAGAAAAGCTAGCTTTATGCATTTAAATTAAGTTGTACATTTTAAAGGGTCGTTCTCTGAATTTGAAAGTGGTAAAAAATTCTTAGTTATTTTTTTGGCTAGCGAGACATATAGCTGTTCTGTTGAAAATTGTTGGGCAAAATATATATTTAGGTAACTAGTTAAGAACTGAACTACAGGTAGTATTTTAAACTGTCGACTGCAGGACAAAACATAATTAAAACGAAATAAAATCCCAGGTTTAATACTAAATTTCTTTCTGCTGACATGTATTTTAGATTTATATACATATCTACCTACTATATATATTTTAATCTTCCTTTCGCTCAAAGGTTTGCTGTAAGAATACTCAATTTTAAGTTAAGCTCGCTTCTGTACCATGTAATTTTCATATTATAATAATTTCTGTATTTAAACGTGTGTAATGAAGAATAAAGATTTTTAAGTAACGTATTTTCTAGAACATGAAACGAACGTATCTTTATGCATTCGCTTTGTCAATTTCATTCGTCTAGGTACTAAGAAAACATGTTATCTGGGGCATCTGTGAATTCTAAATTTGTCACATCCGTGCCTAATAAATTGTCACAGGTGGTCTTGCGGATTCAATTTAGAAAGAATTTATTTTTATTCCAAAACTAAGATATATACAAATAGAACGTATTTATATAATATTTTAATATCTATAGCTTTTGCCAGCGACTTTTTTCGCGCGGTTTATTGAAAACACTGATCAATGAACTATCTAGGTGTGAAATTTAGGCACCATTCTCCTACAATAAACGAGTGCTTATGTATTTATTTGAAGCTAATTTTATAACCAAAATTTTAGTGATAAAATATGTATGATTTATTATGATTTCCTGTATTTCACGATATACATATAAAGTACATTTTAAAATGTAAACTACTATTATTATTATTAAAATTCATCAAAGCCAATTGAGTTTTGCTTTTAATCGTATCAAATGGTACCAAACTTAGAAATCTTCAATCTTTTACAATCATAATATTACAAGGAAGTAGGAATACCGTCATGTAATGTCTTCTTTACACCTTTTGTTCGTAATAGACATTCGGTCCTACCATTTGGGAATTCGACAGAATTAGGACTTAGATCTGTTTGAAAATAAGAGTTAACAGTATCCCCCGATGCTAAGGACTTTAACGACAAAGATAAGGGAATAATAAAATTTAAATTCTGGCTAAAAACTCTTTGCGGAGATGATATTTATATTTTACGATAGTTTATTAGGGCACAAAGTTAGATTCTATTCCAAATTTTTCATATGAAAATGCAATGAATATAAATATTACGTTATAATTATAAATTTAAATAAAAATATTATGTCTATATAATGTTATACAACTATACCATATTACAGATACATAATATTGAAATTAGAACCAATATATAAGTATATATATATATGGTATAAGTATATAATATACTAAAGACTATGTAGGAATACCATAATGAATATAGACGACTGAATAAAAATGTCGTACATAATCTAATTTTACTTGACACTATTACATTTTCAATGTTCACTTTCGTTATTATTACTAATTCGTCGAGACATTTAAAACTTTTTACCTTAACCGTTTCTCCCAAAGCGTCTAAGATTATCGAAATTTCAGGGACATTTTTTCAATTTCTACCATAATATCCGCATACTTCTGAAGATATTACATTTCCAATATAAAGCGAATGTCGTCCTTTCATAAGGGCGCTAATTTTTTCTACTGTCAGTGATGGATGGTGTTTAGGGAAGCCGCGAAGAAAAGTAGATTAACAAAATAAGTAGATACCTATCATAGCCCATTAGATGAAATTATGAAACTAAGTACTTTCTTGTAACATTAACCAAATAATGTCTAAACAAAAAATGTTTACAGAGGTTAATTTTGCTTCAACTTTCTACTTCTGTGCGTGAATTTTATTGATAACGGATTTAATAAATAGGCGAATCATAAAATTTTGCTTCATTAATTTAAATCCATTTCAATTAAGGGTACCTACGGTTTTCAGTTAAAACAAAAAGATAGTTTCTTATCTTGAAAGTTGTCTGCTCTACAGGTTTAATATGTCCTTTAAATATAATAGATTTGTAACAATATACTATCTATATCCTTATAATTGAAGCTAACTAAACATAACCCGTTGCATTACTCCAAACCCTCTGCCCAGACTATCAAGAGATACCACAATTAAGTTTATTAGTATAGCACTAAGTTACATAAGACCGAGCCACAGTTGCTGATAACTACTAACTTTCACAAAGCTATCGGTTATCGCATTTTGGAAGCCAAAACTTGATCTAGATATTGCTCATTACATCATTTTCATAGATAGATGAAGTTCTGTCATCTTTGTGAGGATAATTATATTACTAGTAGCTTGAATAAGGAAAAGGGTATGACAATATTTATAAACATTATTTTATCTATGAAAAAGGGGATATGCAGAGCTGGCTGCCAACCTTCGTAAGTCGAAAAGGAATTGTAGATGAAGAAGAATACTTAATTAATGCCCTCTGAGATTTACGCGAATGCCATACATAAAATATGTTTATTGTATACCTATCTAATAGATCATATTTTTATTATGTAGGTACAACGAAGTGTAAATTCTTTATATATATAAAGCAAAGTCGGGTTAGTTACACCATTTATAACTCAAGAACGGGAAAAAATTTCATGATTTTGAAAAAAAAACCCATTGGAAAAATTACATTTGATCTACTTTCGCGTGTGAAACCGCGGCACACAGCTAGTTATTAATTAAAACACTCAAATAAAGCATAGAAAGGATCGGGAACCTACCTCAAAGACCACAAAAATACACCCAAAGTATTACTGTTTGTTAAAGCAATTAAATATCGATTTGAAAGTTTATTTTCCTGTTCCTATTTCGTAGATTCAAAAGTTTCCTGACACGAATATGAATTTATTATTAATTTATCACAAAACCAAATTGGTTAAACCATGAAATAATGACTGTATTTTGGAAAACTTATTTCAAAATATCGCTTGTTAATTGGTCCCATTTTGAATTCTACACGAATTAAACTTTTGTGCGTTTAGTAGCAAATTAAAGTTTGTATATTTTACACAGAAAAAAGGTCTTTGGAAAAATGTGTATTCATACTTTAATGTGTTTTTCAGCGTGATTTGCCTTCTATTTTTAATTCAGTTTTACCCTCAGGTGTCACACTACCGTCATATTTCTAAAGACAGGTTCACAAGATATTAAATAGCCTCAGGTAAACGTCGGTATTTGTATATGCGGAGTTATTTTAGAACTTGGCTTCCATCTCTACTTACGCACTTTGTGTCAATGATTAATCTACTGTGGTCATGGTATGCAGACAACTCGTGAGAAAATGATACTGATAGATGTTCATATCCGCCACAGAGTGTACCAAACCAATAAAAAAAACCAACAACTAGAGTTACATCTTATCGTTTCTAAAGCACTTCTTCGAATGAGAATGAAGTGTGATTGTCGATTGTTTTATTATTTTTCCAGGTTACACCTAAAGCCATTATACTAGGCATTAGGCGCTGAGACATTACTCAACCCGTATGGAAAAGTAATCCTATCCATTCGTTTTTCTCCTACTAATGAATAAGTCTTATATTTAAGATTAGATTTACCTACTAAGAAAAAAACCTGTGCTATTTACGTTTAATATCATATAAAATCTTAGGATAACTCGCATACGGCTACTATATAACCTGTATTTTAGCAACCAGAGCACTGATAAACATAATCATATATTTTTAAATACATATAGATAAATTACTTTTAGAATAAAAGATCATGCTCATTGCACAAAGATTTATACCGGGTGGGAATCGAACTCACGACCTCCGGTTCAGCAGTCAGGGTTTAGTGACTCCAACTGCTGACAACTGACTGACTGACTGTTTGTATGAATAAAATCAGGTTTTATAATCAGACTCTTTTATTAGTGGCCAACTAAACACAACATCTATGTAGTCAGCATTTTAAAACAATCACTTAATAATGGAAATTAGAATAACGTTGACTAACAAATATTTTTCCAATACTATCTAAAATTTTGCAAAGAACGAAATTCTCAAAATATCGGTTCTTGAGCACCGCAAATTAAAAATAAACTCAATTGTACTGAAAAAGGTGAGTAAGAAAATTGTAGCCAATCGCAATATTACTCGAATAATAATGGGAATATTGCCAACAATGAATAATTATAAACAAGCTTTTGGGGCAATACAAACGGAATATTTTACCGGTGCCAATTCAGTTTCGGAGAAATTTCTTTTATCTTTTATTTAACGTCCAAAAGATACTCAGAAGAAAGGTGTGTCTATGAATAAAATCTGCTTCAATAATATTTTATAGCTACCTAAAATAAAATAAAAAGTTGAAAATCAAAAATATATACTTATCGAATTCGTTGTCTGTGTTTTTACATCACTTTATTTTATAAATTTTCACTCACTCTTTATTATAAATATATTTTTTAAACCAAAGTAAGTTTTTTTTTTAAGATTATTTATCTTTTGCCGACCATAATTATATAAGACAGCTTATAAAAATAACAAGCAGAACAGCTATCAAAATTAGTGCTTGCTTGTTTACCTTCAAAATAATTTTTCATTCTTGAAAAGGCTGAATCGCTGACGCAAAATCTAATTAATATGTAGGAGGCCCTAAAAGGCCGCCGGCTTCCGGCAAAGATGGACTCAACCCAATATCTACGCAATTTCCGGATTAATAATGATTTACTATCATCGGTCCTTCATAAAAACATCTTTGTTGTCATGGCGGAAGCCATCTTTGACGATTATAGGCCTTATTTATAAAAATCTCGACGGTGTAAAGACACTGTTTAACAGATTCTAATTTTAGGTGTTCTACCGAGAATTTGAATTTAAAACCTGCTGTGAAGTTGCTGAACAACATCGAGATTTTTATGTAATTATTTGTAGTATTTACTGTACTCAATTTTAATTAAGTATAATTCTAATTATTTAGTATATAAATAATATCTATTATTAATTGTGAATGGTGTATTAAACCGTAAAATGTTGTAATGTAAACGCCTCTCAGCTCTAAATTTTATGACGAAGCTGCGATGACGACTAAATCTATTTCTATCTAATAATCAAACTTAAAACATTTTGAAATCTTATTTATTATTGAATAAAAACCATCGAAGCAATTGTTTAGAACTACTAGCAACATAAATATAGGTAAACATTTTGTAAATATTTGTTTAATTCAAACCTAAGAATGTAAGTTGTAAGAATGTAAGGACTTGTAAAATTCCCATTCGAATTTAGAAGCTAGTTTCGACATGGCGGATTCCGCGCGAATTCATTTTCCAGCGGTCCGCGCGCTGTAGTGTGAACGTCTTGCAAGGATGTCATTATAATAAGCTCCACGCGGTCCACCCGAGCGGTTTTGATCCGCGCCTATTCCATCATGTCTGAACTAGCCCTAATAGTCACAAGGGAGAGATGAGTCACTAAGCTGAGAGGCGCGTGGGTATCTTATCATAACTTACGCATAATTGTTCCCTAAAACAATTTTCTCATTTATTTATAGTAACAAGCTTTCCTTAAAATAATACAAAATCTTGGTAATATCTTGAACTTACTTTACATAACTGTTACTTGTTTACGTTATGTTAATAGCGACGAGTAAATTTCAAAATTCCATCGTACACCACATATTGCACAACCAGATTTAGTGCTTTAAATATTCAATTTAATTGACTGCACTTAACTAGCCAGTACCCACCTCCACTACTCTCAGAACAATATAAAATTACACTTACGACATTGTATTCAGAAACAAACAAACAAACAAACATATATCTCAGCTGTGAAGTCCAATTAGGCGTTGATCCACGGTCGCTTTTGTTTCGCGAGTGCTACGTTGTTATGACAAAAATTCTGTATTGTACACATGCACATTGTTAGTTATGTTTTGTGCCTAGACAGTTTGAAATTGAAAATAAAATGCCTGTCTGTTCACCGTCTTGTTCGTGTACCTTTGTTCTGCAATTTGTTCTTCACTGTGTCGTTTGAAATATGGAAGTCAAGCTTTGGAGAGCGAGCTGCAATTTATTAGTTTGTTTTTCTGTGGGTTGGTTACACTGTTATTTTACTCCTGTTTACTTAATCTTAGTTTTTTATTTCTTGTAAAACTTTCACCAGTTGAGTACGAGTTTTTTAATGTTTTAGAATTGACTTGGCTGTTAAGAATTTGATTCCATTCAGTATCTTTAGCCCAGTTATACTCGTGGCTTCTACTTAATATTAGAAGAAATAATAAAATTGAAAGAGCATCACAAATTTCACCCTTAAACCTTACTAATTAAATGTCGCACCGTCTAAATTTAAGTCACAATATCACTTTTATGTAAATAGTAACTTTGCCCGCGCCCGCCGCGCGCCGCAGATTAAAATACTTTACTTACCTACATAAACTTTAGCGGTGTCAGTGTATTTTGATTGTGGTACGTTAATGTAGAATTTTAAACTGAGTACTTGCTTCTAGTTTTTAGTTAGTATCGTGATTATTGTGATTGGTCGTTTTGTAATAAATCAATTTTCTAATCGACGGCGACGCCACGTAGGGTTATGTTTTTCGCGCGTCTCTTTGTTTGTAAATTTCTTTATTTGTACTCGATAGGTTTCGAAAGTTAAGGTATAATTAAATTTGTCTCAAAAACTTTAAGTGGCCTTAGATAAGCGTTTTGAAAAAATAATTAAAATGGCGATAAAATGTAAGTCGCTGTAATAAACAATAAATGTTTCTTAGCAGGCAGTCGGGCTTTTATGTTTTCTTTACTAATACAACTTGTTATGGATTCTATCGCGATTTATTGTAGTTAATGTCTTATCAGGTTTAATGGTCTCAGTGGAAGTAACTCTGTCTGTCTTTCTGCCTGTCCTTCCGTTACTTTCATGGCTAACTCGCTTAACTGATTTGGATGAAACTTGGTATGGGGTAAACTTGGATCTTAAGAAAGGACATAGTGTACTCTTTGCCCCGAGAACCAACACCTGCACGGGCGGAGCCGCGGGCATCACCTAGTATTAAATACACGTAACAAACCTACTTCTTAAGACTTACTCTTTTTTATTGATGGTTACAGTCTTAGAGTGGATAGCCACCATAAATCATTCCATTGTTGTTCCTCGATAAGCTATCGAGTTATTTATAGTCCGAACTATAGAATATTGGCAGAGTTACATTTTCTTCAAATATTTCAACTCAACTAATCTATACTAATATTATAAAGCTGAAGAGTTTGTTTGTTTGTTTGTTTGTTTGTTTGTTTATTTGTTTGTTTGAACGCGCTAATCTCAGGAACTACTGGTTCGAATTGAAAAATTATTTTTGTATTGGATAGTCCGTTTATTGAGGAAGGCTATAGGCTATATAACATCACGCTACGACCAATAGGAGCGGAGCATAAATGAAATGCTGCAAAAATTAAAAACCGTTGAAACTAAACCACGCGGACAAAGTCGCGGGGGACAGCTAGTAATACTATAAAAATATACGCGCAAAATTCTAAATACCTTTCCAGGAAAATATTGTATATTGAAACAAAGCGTAAAATTACTATATCGCTTTTTATTAAAATATTCTAAGTAAAGTATCTTTTGAGGCGGCTTTTTCTGCTCAAAGGCTTATTAAAATAATAAATGAATTTCTATCTTACCCTCGTAAAAAGCTCAATTATTTATAGAGAAACCAAATGTAGTATACTTTATATCAAAGAATTGTTATACATAAAACGAAAAACAATATCAACTCATTCTAGTAATTAAATGTTATAAAAAATTTAATTTTAATAAGTAAAAATAAATATACTAATTTATGTTATCATAAACTCCTATATTAAATATTTGTGTAGTAAATAAACTTAAACGGCACTTTTAATACGGTGTCATGCCTAGGTAGGTCTATATTTTAATATTAATAAATATATTGTATGTATGTGAAACAAACCGATGTTAGAAAAAAAAATCATTTGATGTCTTCATAATGCTTGAATGCAACTTCATTTATAACTGGAATATAATGGTCGAGGATAGACAACAGCTGTGAGGCAAACCGAACGGAAAATCGCGAGAACCAATCAGTTTGTGATAACCTATTGTATAGAGAGTTCTTAATACAACTTCATCTTTATACACGCAAACATTCGTACTCCTTACGAAAGTTTGCATGAATTAAGACCTTTAGAATTATTCGCGAACTCATCTGGTACTCTAGACAAGTGACAATTTTACAAGCGTTATCGCTGATCGAATCGCTCAAATGTATGGAAGTGACAAGTCTAAGTCGATCAACTAATCGAAAGGAAATGTAATTTCCATACATTTAATGTCATCTATCATTCGTCTTTTTCGTCGCTTGCAAAAATGTCGCTTAGCTCCAGGCGCCGATCTTGCGAATTCCGCAAAAACTTTGGATAAAGATGCAAATGTCGTCTCACAAGTCTCGTAGATTCGCGTAATTTGTACAAATATTTGTGTGGTAGGCGTAACACTTGTGCCTAAATATGTTCTGTTTTTTATAATAAGCACTGACTCTACAATGTGTGTAATACGCGGGTGAAACTGCCGGGCACCGCTAGTTCTCGTTAAATAATACATCATTAAAAAAAAAACTAAAATTTGTATGCTCTTAAAATTTTTAAGATTAACACCGAATTTAAGAATAATCTATCAATTTACAAAGGTTGTGACGAGCTTAGAAGGGGCTTACATCAATAATCTTCATGGTCTTGTAACTTTAAATTAAAGTGTTTGAGAAGGAAACGCTAACTGAATTCGATTTTCCGCCAGTGGGTGTCGTAATGTTCGAACCACAGGCATCGATGGCAAGGAAATTGGACGGGATCGAGTGCGCAGTATACTGTGGCAGGGTGGCCAGGTCACGAAACAAAACAAAATCAAGAAACAAATCTTGCTACGTAGAATATCTTAAAATGTTTTGTGCTTGTGTAGTTTTAATTAAATATGTTCTACCTAACACCACAGAAGAACTAATAGTACACGTACAAGGTTAGGTTATGTAAAGTATCAAAATAATACTACCTACTAAACTTTTAAGAAAATGATAAAAAAAAATAAACTATAGGGTTAACCTTACATGAGCATACTTAAATTCTCGAAGAAGTGGAAATACTTGTTTTAATTAAATATGTGGAACGTCCAATCTCACGATAATGCATGAGTAAAAAATAATTTCTGTGTAAAGATACATTTTCAAACACATTCAGAAAATATAATAAAAAAACATGTTAATTAAACTGGCGTACACAGCAACTGATTGTTAATAAATCTCCCTTGTTTCTGGGAAATCTGAATGTTCTAGTAACTCTGTGTTCGCTAGACTTGCTCCGGAATGCGAAGACACTTCCCGTGTGGAACTGAGCCAACGGTTATACGAGTATATAGAAAAAAATATTGAGTGTCACTCAAGTGACAGACGTGTATGTACTTAGCACTTGTTTAGGATCACTGACCGCACTACCGTTTACAATAAAATTACTAGAGACTTATAGTGATACCTTCTAGAATAATGAGCATCACAATTTGTTTTTCCCCGACAGCAAAAAGATATGTTCGACTTTACATTTTTAATGTATATTTATAAGTCCAACCAAAAAAAAACTTGGGAATTAAGAGGTGATTTTCCTCATGACTATTTTATAAGTTTAATTAAAATCACTCTATAAACACTGATGTTGTTTCTTTGAAAAAAGTAATGTACAGTTAATAAAGCTGCCACGTGAAAAGGTATTTTGTTTTCAACATTTTTATCAACAAAAAACAAATTGTATTTTTGTATTTCAGAAGAGCTTTGAAAAAACTTGTCTTCTCGAGTATTTTGACAGTCCTATCAGTGTTCAAAAAGGTAAATTAATACGAACTTCCTGCTTGACGTGACGTGGACATGAACCGTTTTCCGTTTAGACGTTTAAAAGATAATGCCAGACTTTTTTAACTCACAAAGTAATTTCTAGGGGTCAATGACATTTGTGGACGAAAAGTTCACTAGGTATACAATTGAAAAAGTTTAAAGTTAATTGAGAAATATATTTTATTACACTGTTTTCAAATGTACTAGAAACAAGTACCTAAGCACTGAATATTGAAGGTAGACATTTTATTATAAAACTTGACCCCAATATGTGACCAAGTTCACGGCGACATAACTCATAATATAACATAAAAAACTTTATATAACTAATAATCAAATCAACCCGAAAAACACTATTTTAAATTCAAACTTGAACCGAAGACTTCAAGCAAAAAGAAGCGAGATTTAAGAGTCTTTGCTCAAGGTGTGCGTTACGCTTGCAAGGCATCTTACATTCGTTTAATCAAAGCATCCGCCGACTCGCGGCCGCCATATTAAAGTCTTTGAAAGGAGGGTAATATGAATGGGGATTAACTGTAGAATTCTAGTGCGGTTCTCATGAACGAAAAATATTTAGTACTGGTGTACATTTAAATGTTAAATTGTGGTTGTATATCATCATCTAAAATTTAAAAGAATAAATTATCAAAGGCCACACAAAAATCCCTTTTCCAAATTTTTTCATTCAATAATAAATGTGGTAGGTAATTCTTTTCAAGTTAACGTATTGCACGTACCTATTTAGTTAACTACTTTGAACATTTTTATATTCAAACTAGTGTAGGTACTAATTGAGTGATTTTTCGCGAACTATTTACTAATTTCTAACTACGTTAATAATTACAAAATTATACTTAATTTTCAATAACAAAGTTACGAGAAATGCTGTGTATGTTTCAGCTTTATAAATATTTGCATGTATATTTTTTTTTTTTCTCTACAAAAATTATGTCGAGTAGGTAATCGCTAAATCGAAAAAACAAATTCGTTTTGTGCGAGGCCAAGCTCGCGCCCATTAGCAGTAAAAGCCGGCACTTTATTAAATCTCATAGATGACTTGTTTCACCTCTATCGCATTAATCTTTAGTTCCCAAATAAATTCGTAAACTGTTTGCTACCTCAGTTTACACTTCCTTAAAACAGGCTTTAATAAAGTTTATTTTTTTACATTTATTAATTAGAACAAAGTAAATGCTGCTTAATAATGTGTCTATTTATATATGTTCGTCGATAATTGACGAATATTTTTTCATAATTATCAAATTATGAAGAATGTTACGTCAAAACAATGTTATCGACAATATGCAAGAATATTTCCGTCCATATTTCATGCCCTAAATCCATGATGAATCTGTGTTCGAGAGGATAAAATATTTCTTGCGCTTTAGTTTACTTTACAATATCTTTTATTTTCTCACTCAAAAAGACGTTCTCTTATTTCAACGGATACCTAATCAATGATACTTTAGACACAAATGTACTCAACCATCTTGCGATAAAAATCCAATCTCAATTCTCAAGTATTTTTGCTTTAAACAATACTCAAGTTCGACGTTTCGAATGACTACTATTCGCTTAAGTCCTGTTTGTTAGAAATTGTGTTTCATGTTCTCCATTTCATCGTCGATAGTTTGAAAAATTAATTTATTCTTGCGAGCTTTGGTTCTGAAGTTGCCTCAAAATTAATTAAATTCTTTGACAAGTGATTTATAATTTTGCAAGCGGTAAAAAGAGCATTCGCACAACGAGGCGTTTAACTTGTAGCCATTAAGTTGAAGAGCGCTCTGCTTTAGTGAACTGCATTTATGAAGTCAGAACTAAAATTAATGCAGGTTTTTTAAACTTTCGTCTTTCTTATTTTAAATTCCTGAAAAATGAGCTCTGCATAAAGACTGCTTTGAATAATTACTTTTAACTTAAGTTGTATAAAGCCATATAAGAAACTCATAAAAGAAAAAAAAAAGCAATAGATTTAAAGTATGTCTTTGCTTACAATAAGATAAAATGATTGAGCGTTATTTACGACTCAGTCGCGAAACCTACTTCATTACCGTTTAGTTCTCATTCAACTTCTTCCTATCCACGTTTTTATTCCATCTTTCTTTTAAAACAGGCTTACAGGGATTTAAGGAACGCAATCGATATTGGATGGAATCGAGAAGCCTTACGGTCGGACCGAATGAATGTTAAAGACTGGGGTTGATACTATAAAAGGCTTATTTGATTCCGATCCAATCTTCTCGTCTTCATTTTCCTCGTTTTCTAGTGATTCGTGTAAATGAGCGTAATTTTTTACACGAATTATGCAATCGGTACCTAGAGAGAGTTCGCTGACAGTGCTAATTAAAATCGTACAGCATACCGTGAATTTCAGGCGTGCGTCCGCATCGAGTGTTCTCGCGCGAGTTGCTTTTGAGTTTTATTTGCCTAATATTGAAATAGAATTTTAAATGCAATCCGTACAAAAAATACTGGAACGATTGTATATTAAAAAGAGCTCTCTCTATAAAATAGGATTGTATGTTTAGTGCTTGCAAATTAGTCTCGCAAATAACAAAACGCATTTACCTACATAATAACAGTGTAGATCGAGACGGACTGGCTCTCTCCACTTATTCCACGTGTCGTAAATGACAACGCAAGGACTGTGTCAAGAGGATAGGTTGCAAACATAGTCATTACGGAAGGATAATCATATATACAGTAACACATGCAAGCAACTATAATTCACACGTTTTATTTCATTCAACTTTTATCTTCAGTAAATTGAAGGAGGTACTAGAAGCAATTTATCGTTGTTTTATTTACAAGGCAGCTTTTTAATTAAAAAGACTTTCTAGATGCAGGAAGCAAATATCAGCACTGGCTGAGTTATTGCCGGGCAACTGACCCGCGCTTCCCTCTCGTCGCTCAAGCAGTTCAATATGTTATTTAGTGCAAACGATTCCATTTATACAGTGAACTAGAACAAAATGTACCATCTTAACAAACCCGTGTTTGAAGAAAAAGTAATTGGATCAGAGTAAAAGGCAACACAAAACTCATTCAAACACTTAGAAACATCAATGAGTAGGTTTAAAAGTTACATTTTGTAAATGTATAAACAGCAGATGAAACTGTAACACGCATCCTGCCCAACTAGTCCACCACACATATGAAATATTAACGAGAGATAATTAACTAGTTGCCGAGGACAGTACTCCATACCTACTGCCACTGTAGTATTAATTGAAAACTTCACAACAGTTGTGTAACGCTCGTTATTTTGATATTCCAATTTCGTCAAAAATAAACAAATAAATGTCTTTGATGAAAAGCAGAGTTGTGACATAAAAGAAAATTAAATGTTAATTAGCTGTCATAAAGTTTGAGTCAAAGACTGGTACTATGAGAAATAACGTTGAACTGTTTTCATTAAGAGAGTAACTAGTAGTTTTGTTTGAAAGTAAGCCAACCTTTTTGTACCCGGAGAGTCGCAGGGCCCTCTGCAGGCGCGCCGCCCGCGTGTTCGACAGGTACACGATAGGCACCGCGTCTCCCGCTTCCAACTCGATGTCGAAGTCGTTAACTGCCTCACAAAACTTATAATCCTCGAACTTTTTTGCCTCACTCTTCATTAGTTCCTCACTGTCCCCGTCGTCACTTATCTCGTCATTTAAAACTTCGCTTGCCGGGATGAAAAGAGGGTTTTCGTAACAGCGATTAAGAAGTTTAGGAGCTTCGTTTAAGAAGTCTATTTCTTCGGAAATCCGCTTTTTGATGTCGCTCGCTGATTCGTGCTCGCTGTCCTCCTCGGGGTAAGTAATTAGATAAGTGTCGGTCACTGGGTACTGCTCGTCACCGCACAAGTCTTCGATCACGACGGGCGGCATGTTTGCATCTGATGATGCAGAAGAGTAAGCACTCCACCTCAACCCGTTGTTAAGACGACCGCACTCCATTGTTCCCAGAGTTATGTTTACACTGATTGAATAATGTTGTTTATTATTCAGCGCCCATTAATATGTATGTTACATACCAACTTTCAGCGCGACAGTAAAAGTAGAGTAATGAATTGCGTCTGTCGACGAGTGGGCGTATCGAGTATCAGATTTCAATCTCCTGACCGGTGCATATCAAAGGTCGATAAACAATCTACGTTTTATTGTAAAGTAAAAAGTCATTTTTGTAAACTCCGCAGTCGTAGAAATAAAATAATTTTACATTTTTCAAAACTGGTAGAAAAAAATAAAAATACAGAACATCGAAAAAATAACGTTTTATTTATAAAGGGCGCACTTTGCCCACGAGTGTCATGAGCAAGCACACATTTTAAAGTCGTTCGTTGCTCCTTTTTCCCGGCATAATTATGTGTGTCGGTTTATACTACAATATGAAAATGTTTTGACTTTTTAAAATGTGTATCAAATTGTAGCCGAGCCCGTCGCAGGTGTTGAAAGGTATGTGATAAGGGTCACCGAGGGAGCCACACTTGTATATACCTCTCATCTCAAATTAGCTACATTCAACTCCATGGCCAAACCTTTGAATTTAATCTTTCTACTCGCTATGGCATAAATTTCATTTGTTTCGCTCTAAAAATTATCCGCATGTGAATAAAATGTTATAAAAAAGTTTCAAAGCTGCATAAATAATAAAACAGATAGAACATCTCTAAAACCTCGCTGCTCTTTGATTTTCCACCCAACTCATGTAACACGTACGTATTTGTAGTTGCCATTTATGAAGGCGTCTGAAATAAATCAGACTGAGTCCAGACGGGACAACCAAAAACGTAAATGTCATGCAACAAAACTATGGTTCGTGTGGAGTCATCGCACCCGCGGCCGTCTATTTAGAAGCTACATGTACTAAAATTGGGATATCATCACTTGTAGTCTGCTTCGAGGGAACTATTTAATAGCATATATCTTAATACAGTAGATCGCACATTTAATACCAAACTTCTTCATTTACAGCGCTATTATTGCGACGCAGTAAGATCGATTTTCCATTTTTTTTTTGTTACCATAGTCAAGCGATTCACTGTATAAATCTCGCAGTATGCTTGGCGCTGGACGTCTCTTACTAGTTTAAATTTTCATATACAACTAGCGCCATCTCGCGTCATTCTTTAGAATTTTATACAATTTGACACAGCTATTAGCATACATTCAATTAAAATTTATCTTACTACCTTTGATGACTAAACGTTATGAAAAAAACTTAACAATGCTTCAAAAAATTAAGGTAAATTGTGCATGATGGTCTTAATCCCTGATGTTACTTATATATTACCTAACTATATGTATTAATTCTGTTGGTATTTACTTATATTATTTTATTTACAAATTAAAGGTGCATCAATCATATCTAAACGCCTATCAAAAGGAACTTTAACCTTATTATTAATACTAAAAACGAGTTCAATATTTACTGCTTACTCTGGTTTGGTTCTTTATCTACATAGGAACTAGAAATATCATCCATACTAAAATTTAAAAGCAAAAGTAACTCAGTTTGTCTGTCTGTCTGTTACGCTTTCACGGCTAAACCGCTAAACAGATTTAGATGAAACTTGGTCTAAGTAAGGACAAAGGCTACTGATTCCGTGATAACCAACAACAACGCAGGCGAAACCGCGGGCCACAGCTAGTCGTCCTAATAATGTTTGCACTCAAAATAAGTACGAAAAATGTGCTCAAATTATAAGATAGCAACAAAGGTTATCAAAGTTTAAAATGTCATAGGTTCTACAATGCAACATAAGTAAATGTTTTGACATGCATGATTACAATTGATGACAATACCCAATTGTGTGTTAGAGGCGTTGTTTAATAAATACTGCTAAAGTTTGGGTAACAACAACGTTCTAACATTGTTATTAGAAACACTACTAAAACAATATTATCGTTTACTTTCTACATAACGTATGATATTTCATTTGAACAATTAAAAAATACTATTTAAACGTCTTTAAAAAACCTGACTGTCATACGATCTTCGACAATCGTTAAGTTATTACAATTCTAACAACCAGTCTTATATGGGATACTGTGTTAACCAGTAAAAGAGTGTAGAGGTCAGGGCAGTCGCTCTTCGTAAAATACGGTATTTAGCTGAATCCGGTAAGACTGGAAGGCGAACCCTACATAGCTTCGAAAAAGGCAAGGCAGAAAAAGAAGAAGTCTTTAAAAAATAACAGTGTACTCTTGCCTTTTCATTATCTTACTAGACAAAAAGGTTAACTATGTTTAAAGACCAATTTTAACGTTTTTTTTTTATTTAAGGGAGACTATCTCCTAACTTTATGCATCAATTGACAACTTATACAATAAATTGTACGTACGACTTGCGGAATAAACAAGAATAACTAAAAACTTTTTGGTAAACGTGGTCTAATCGACTCACAAGCCTGATAATAATATAATACCACTAACTTTTAGACACTCTTTAAATTTTCAATGTAATTTCTTTTGTTTTGCTCAAGGGAGAGCAACTTTTTCGGTAGAGGAGCCGCAAAGTGATACCATAAAATGTACAAAAAGAATAAATTGAATGTTATTTATTGTTTAAAATGAAGCTAGTATATTTTTATTGCAGGTAGATTGAAATCATTGTTCCCTTACCTACTAACTGATTATGTAGGAAACGGTTTCCTAACTGTTGATGACACTTTTTTTAGGCTAAACAAATCACCTGCTAATAAGCTCACGAAACTTTTTTAACGCACAAAAAACAAAAAGATTAATTTAAATATTTACACGGTTATGATCTACGGATAAACTTGTCGCATTCGCTTCATAAGTCTCCTAACTACGATATTTATTTCTTGAATAATTGTTTCCGATTCAAACGTCAACGGTACGCGAGTCGGCGCACGCGCCGCGCGGGATGAATCGAGACTGAACGTTCTAATTTTGAAATGAAGTGGGTTTAATAACATTGCGTATTTTCCCGTTTTCTCTTGGTGACATCCGCGATGACTCACCAATTTAAATTTCCAAGATTATTAAAGCCATTTTTCTTGGCGCTTATTGAAATCCAGACAATATTAGATTTGTCAGTGTCAATATTGACATAAGGCATTTGTTATGATTGAAGATTTAGGTAAATAATAGTATTACAAATTGATGTAGTCTTAATGATCAGGCAAATTATAGTACCGTTTCGATCTCTTTTTTGTTTAAACATGACTGTATGTAACAAGAAAATGTGTATGCTCTTAATAACAAGTAATTAAACAAATTAAATTAAACATAATATATAAATTTAAGACGCGATGATATTATAATATAACACACTATTCTATTCAAGATTTACCGATAATATGTAAATAGGATTACCCGTAATTCTCTGAACTTCTAATACGCAAAATTCGTGATCTTAGAACAAGAGATCATAATGAGTAAGAACAAAATTCCCCGAAATTCATACATAAGTTTCCTACGATAACCGTCTATAAAACAAGTAGACAACCTTGGATATTGACTTTGTTATTGTTTATTGAACCGCAGCAGAGGATACAGACTGAAACTGTGAAATTTTATTATCTAGTAACCGCGACCTTGCGTCGACCGCCGTTTTGATCCAGTGCCAGGACTACATTCGCATCTAATGAAAATATTAGATCTGAACTAAAAAATACGAGAACTAATTACGGAAAGTATTTAGAAGATTGTAACTTACTGACATGTCTAGGTATCTACCAGATGACGTTGTGTTTTCATCTAATTGCTAACTGCTACCAGAAATTACCGTCAAACACATTCTTTAATTTCTAGAAACTAATGAGGTGGCTGATAATACCTATAAATTTTTCACCATGACAGCGAAATCCCCTAATATTTCGTAAGAATTATCCGCTAACTGTGTAAATTATTCACTACTGTCGCATTCATTAACATAAAATAAAATGGTTGGGAAAATAAATGATAATGGACCGCCATTATTAAAATTTCATACTCGCGAGGCTCGGTAAGTTGGTAATGGACCTTGATCTAAATAGTCCGTATACCCATCTGTAGGTTTATGTTTCCATCAGGGAGTAATCCCAAAAGGACTCGACTGGGTATCGTCCTTCAATGTTGGAGTATTTAGAACCTAAATAAAAATAAAAAAATATTTTAATTAATATTTTTATAAAGCCAGTTTGCGGCAACTCTAAATACATTAGTTAATATAAAAATGACTGAAATTGTCATCCCAAAAGGTTTCGCAATAATCACAATCCAATTTTGTATCGATTATACAAAATTCTCGCGACTACGAATGGGGTTATATCACAGATAATTGTTTCTTTTTATACGGTACACAAAGGGAGGGATTGTTCCCCTCCGCCTGTTCAAATGTTTGTGGTGACAACGCTAACGAAATCCCGGCTGCGGCGAGCCCCACACATGTTGCGGAGATATATAAATAAGCTTAAACCGGATTTACATGATATATTACGTGCAAAGTGTAGATTGTGGATCTGTTTGATAAGAAATGTAACGCAATATTGTTCTACACAGTACACACGTATGTAACATGTATGTGTGCCTACGTAATAAACACTCAGGTAATTCGTTTAACTGCAAATTCAAGTCTTGAAAACATTTAGCCTGAATAACACAAAAACATGTGGGAAAATAAATTTGTAAATTGCATCATGACTTTTAAAGTATTCGTGCCAAAACGTATTTTCACATTCTACCGACAACTTTCGACGAAACGATTCTAAAGTAATTCAAATATAAATAATATCGAGTAATAATACTTATCCTATAAACCAACAACAATCAGATCCCTAAAAAAACAATAGCGATCTACTAACTCATATAACGAAGACAATTAGAGAAAGTATGAACCTTGCGACTGAGTTGTACGCCAAATGAAATCCTTATTTCACCTGCAAGAGACTTTGTACCTTTAATAATGTTCTTTGAAATATTAAAAAGTGTTTTAAGAAGACTTTGACACTTAAGTTTTTTTAGTCATGATTTACTGTAGATCAAATCATACCTAGTCAGATAAAATTCTATTAATAATAATTTCGTACCAGAGACTGAAAGGATTACTTAGTGTTTACCTATTAACAATCTGTAAGTAAACGTTAAATATTTAAAATGTGGAGACATTATAACCTTTCTTGAATTTTCAGCACATAACATACAAATAAAACAATCCACACGATTCCATTAAAACATGCATTATTGATTATTGTACTACTCATTGAAATCATACAGGGTTCGAATATCGATGTATTTCTATTGGTTGTTACGATATAATATTTATCGAACGTTTACTAGTCTTTGATTAACTCCAGACTTTACTATTTCTAGATTTGAAACGTTTGTTTCAGTTTAATTGAAGAAACGGAGCTCTGAAACCATTATTTGCTATCGAATACTACTAAAAAGGTAATGAACGAAAGACGATAAAATAGAAATCCTTACTTCCTTATGAGTTTAACTGAAATTCAATATTGTAAGAAATTATTATATTTACTAACTGTATATGAGTGTGTAAGTGAATACCTTTCCAACGCTAAAGATATCGCAAACAAAATGTTATTTCATGAGAGAACAAAATTTTCCGAACAAAATAATCTGTTTTCGTTTTCCTTATTGTTTGTAGCAATTAGAATAAATAAGGCAAGGAAAATGGGTAAGTATATATAAGAATTAGTATTGTCAATATTAAAATAAACATTATTTAATGAAAAAAGGTGATCTCATTTTTATATCGAATAGTTATTAAGTTATTAACCAGAACTTGGATTGCAAATTGGGCTAATTTTATAGAAAACAATGCTTTGGAAATTTAGAACCAAATAGAAATCGTTGAGCAAATGCGAAAATCGCGTGCCTTATCCAATTGAGGATCCCAATTTGAATGTTCGCCCATCAGCTTCCAGACAGTAGCTGTTAGAAATTAGGTTGTCTTGCCAAATACTTAAACGTCCTGTCTGGACACGCAATCCGAACGCACGAAACTCTCGACTTTCTCACGACACGATCTCAAATCTTTCACAATTCCAACAATTTTTTTCTAACGTTAAACAAAACCAAATCTATTGCCAATTTGGAGCATAACGAGGTCTCTCCTAATGACCGTGTTAACAACACACATAACACTCGAATCAAGTGAATCAATAAACCACTCCTCGGGTTCCCTATCATCAATCATACGTGAGCGGGTCCTTTTGAGCTCATAAAAACTGACGTCACACTGTCGTGTACTTATTTATGAAGCATCCAAGTGATCTGCTATTGATGGGCTGTCCCATTCATCAGTCAGAAAAGCCGTCGACTTACAAAAAAAGTTGTTCGTAACAAGATTTCTGTGGGCGGACGTTGCTAGACGGAAATGCTTAGATTAAAAAGAAATATCTTTAATATGAGACGATGTTACATGAACTTGGCCTTGAGAAGAAAGAAGGTTGTTTACGAAACAAGTGATCTAATAGCGTCTTAGAAATACTTCACGCATGTGTTCCTCGTGAATTTCAATGACTTGGGAATATATAGGTGGATTATTGTTTGTGTGTCAGCTTCACGGCAATTTTCTCACACTATGGACAGTAAAAACAGGGCACATTAGAGGAGCTTCATCTTACATCTTCGCGACTTGATTAATCGAAGCGGCCGACATAAATAAAGCAATGTATCAGTAGAGAGCAATTGTCGGTGATTGCAGTTGATACCAGCTGCTTTATTGATGGACATCGAGACATGACTCGTAAATTGCCACTTGCATATGCATGCGGGGTGCGGCCGATTGGCAACGGTGAAGCCAACCCGTTATGACCGTCGCGACAACCTACGCCGCCACTATTAACGGATGATTTATTATTTTTATCATAATGTTTATCTGGTATGTTATGACTGATTTAATTATGATAAATTTCAATATTTTTATTTGGAAACTGTTCTAAAATATCTAACTACAAAGTACGTACTTATGGCCACATGACAATATTTTAAACCTTTAATTTAAATTAGCTTGGGATAAAGGAATATAAACATTTGGATTGGCGAAACCAAGTGCCGCTTAAAGCCAATGTCCACATGTATCGAAATCGTGCCAAATATGCCTGCGGATACCATACGAAAATAAAGATTAAATAATAATCCACTCAGACCGTTCATCATGGACCAATGTTTATTAAAGTGTAAACACTGGAGACCGATTTAGCTCGTGAAAGTAACAAAAATACATTAGGTATATTTCGCTGAGATAATACTGCGAAAGCCGGATCAGTGCTCACAATTCTGTATATATTCAGAACTGTTTTAATCCAAACTATGTAGGCTACGTTTTCTATTACACAATAGGATTGACATTCGTTTGGGAACGAAATGCCGGGAATTTGTTAAGCTCCGTGGCTCTAGCGTGAATGACTGCGGTTCGCGTCACTCGACCTCCAATCAATACCATAGATCAAATACAGCTACTCTGGAACTTTCGACTGCAATCGCAATTTTTAAACAAACATAATATACGATATCTGAAAGCCCCTTTTAATTGCTTTTTTTCACTGAAATATTAAACACAAAAAGTATTAACTTAGCTCATACATCAACGAAATGATCGACTTATCTTCATCAGCATCGCAATTGGTCGGCCAACTGACAAGTGACAACTATTACATAATAACCCGTCGCGTGCCGAGTGTACACCAATGTTGTCAAAGCCACGTAAAAGCTGTAATCCGGTTGGGCCGACACCGATCCTGTTAACGCAATCAAATGTTGCCGTATTTAAATGTACTCGTGGTGCAAACGGCGGGAGCCGCGTAGGTGTATCGAAGCTGTTAGGACCATGTTAAACGAATAATTACTTCGCTTTTGCCGAGAAACTTGAATTGACTTGTCATGAATCTGTCTAGTGTAGGAGTATGAATGAAGAATACTTAAGATAATATAAACCTGAACCAAAGTACTTTCATCTTAGTCGATTCTCATTTAATCTTTCACAATATATTTCAATATTCTAACTAGTTTAACATTACATACTTCTTTGCAGAAAAGTCTCTTTTAAAGCTATTGAAATCCAAACCAGTTTACACGTGGTAATAGGATTTTGCATGCAAACTGGAATTTTATTCGGTTAGCTGGATTTAAAACCCAAATATATGAGAAAATTCCATCTAAAAACACACAACTTTTAGGTTCTTTTTAAACTTGTTTGGTTGTATCTAAGTGCGTATGTAGAGTGACGCGAACGGTGTCACCCAGTCCGTTACGAAGGGGCCTATTTGCGGGCGCCCGGCCGCGCGGACCGGAACCGTCACAAACGGGTTAACCTCGATGCAGTGTCTTGTTGACCGTCTGGAATTGACCTACATCTTGAGTATTAAGTTAGTTACGAAATGCGATGGTTACAAAATATGATGTAAAGTTTTTTTTTGTATTCTTCTATTACCTACTAACTATTCTGGAGTTTTTTTTAGAGTAGCGATTGTGAGGCGAATTTATACTTTTTATACATATTCTCTCTAAACCTATAATAATACTACGGTCATCTACTTTTAAGTGTAAATAGAGTAATGTGTATCATATTTTAAGTGTACAGAAACCAAAGCGACCATAAACACACGGGTACGACTCATGTCCACACGTTACAAGGTCACTGTCGCTAAATATTATTGATCCCACATTATGTTCTTTTCCACCAATTAACGTCGCCTAGTAACTCAAATATCCCCCGGGAAATATCGTGTCGGCTTCAACAATCCTTTTCTAACTTACATTTTTGTACATCGAAAAAATCGTGAAAATACAAAAAAAAAACAGATGCCTTTAAAGCGCGGTAACTGAATTTGATGCATGACCTATCAACCAATTCTGGAAACTTTCCGGAAAAACAGATATTACATTTTAAAATGACAGCTAAATAAAAATACACACATTTTATGCATGTTTAATACACGTTAAACAGTCTAGCTAGTCTAGACTAGCTTTTTGTTTTATTATTATAGAAATATATTCTAGAATTTACAACACAAAGTCATTACAATTCTGACAACCACACTTACTATGGGTTAACCGGTAAAATGGGTTGTGAAGGTCAGATAAGCAGTCGCTTCATGTAAATTACGATACTCAGCTGAAGCCGGTAAGACTGGAAAACAACTCCAACATAGCTTGGGAAAAGGCTAGGCAGAAGAAGAAAAGAAAGAGTTAAAATTTTAACTATGGAATGGAATAGTGCATAAAGCTGTTTACCATAGAAAAATCTGTAATATGCATTGAATTTATTAAAACCAAAACAAGAATTTTAAGCAATTCTTTTTCTGTATATTTTATTGATAATTTCAACGGCAGGATTTCACAGAGCATAAGCCTTGCCCTCTAAAAGCCGTCTGTGTCAATAAATGATGGATAGCATATATAGATTACGGATGGCACATCAAATCGGATTAGCCTGAGATGAAAAGATATTAGATCCTAATACAAAATTCATAACGAAAAAAGGGTTCATAAAATGTATTAATATACAATTTGGAGTTAATCCCTTTTACCACCCGGCCACCATCAGTGACACGTAATATTATGCTGTAACTATAATCTGTAAACGTAGATTAACATACGTATACATTTTTTTTCTTACGGGGTGAATATCTAATGACTTGGACACACCCCTTGCCTTTGCCGGAGTCCCGGGTTCGCTAAAGCATGCTCGGCGGGGCTCCGGTAACATAAGTACCTATACTAACACTGTTATGATTTAAATCGTTGTAGTCACCATAAATCACAACACCTCGGTAAAAACGATACATTTGTAGCTCGACGCCTACAATTTGCAATAATTCATGAAAATCAGACGATTGATATAAACACCAATGTCCTTGAATTCTCGATGCGTTTACAATTGATCACAATCACAGAAACATTGATTTATCTTCTATCAGAAGTGCTGTACTTTTCCATGATGTTAGCGCAAATCAAACTAAGAGGGAATCGATTAGTGCAGTGAATAAATAAACTGAGCTTTGGGTTGCGGACTCTATCAACATACCTTTGTCCGATAGACAAATATTTGTTTGAGCCCGGGTATTGGTTTATGTGATATTTAATGTCATAATGCTGCTGGCTAATCCACATGCAGAAAGTTAGAGTGGACACCATTATCACCATAATTATATCAATTAGAACTTACTACTTACGTATAGTTTAATTATTAATTTATACATTAATTGTTTATTTTATTGTATACAGTTTCATAGTACATTACCCAAAGAGTTAAACTTGATAACAAACGGGTTTTGTATCTGTCTTGTTTACTATTTATAATCGCGTCGCGACGCCGCAGCGTTTTGGCGTCACTCCAAGTCCCATTTTTGAGGAATTTATTTCAATTCACGCACTTTAGCTTTGTATTTGTATATATTTCTTGAATAATTGGCAATAAATTGTGCGTAGTCAATAGGCCAGTACGCGTGTAGAATAGAATTCGATTTAAGTGGTTAAAAAGACTACTAATTTTACCTAAGGATCAATTCATACTAGAGCAGAGTCGAAGCTTAAAGCTAAAATTTCTTCTGAGTGAAAAAAATCGCGCATTCAACGGAGTTCTCTTTTTTATCTCAGAAGAAATATGAGCATTATTTTGTTGAGTCAAGGATGAATTTGCTATGTTAACTTTTCTATTGACGCGTCGATGCGCTTCCACTCTGCACTAATATGCATCGACCCTAATTGTGCTATCAATTTGATAAGAGTTACGGAGGTGCAATTAATAATACTTTCGAATTATAAATAACCTTTTAATAGGCTTTTCATAATTTGCTTCGTATATACCTACGTATTGAGCAAACTGTAATTTAGCAAAACTGAAGTTAACCCTATCATTTAAATTGCACCTAAACACACCAAAATTATCAGGACCAATTAACCACGATCACATCACACAAACAATAGCAAAGGTCCAAGGGCAATCGATCATCGTCGGTCGCCTGACAGGTCATCTGTTGAACACCACCCCAGCGGCCCAGTCGTAATCGAAACGCGGTTGATTGGCACATGTGATAGTCGCTAATGGCTGATAAACTCGAGAAATAGGCTATTATACATTGTGGCTGGATAAAGGTGGTGCGATATTTTTATCGATAAATCGATATAATTTATCGGTTGGCATCGATATCCGATATTATGCATAAAGAGGGACTCTCTCGGTGATCTGTGATATAATGGCACCATTCCATTTATGAGAAAAATAAATGAGGAATGAAATGCGTGGCAGCCTAGTAGATTTTAATGCACTAGAATAAAGGTTCTAAATCTGAAGGTTCTGAACTGAATGATCTTAGATGAAGGGTTTAATCTGACTTTCTCAAAGTTCCTTACAATTTCTAAAACAGCTTCTTTATAAAGCGACTTTTATTTTATCAGAACAGCTTTTCTCCTTTGATTATTTCACACATAATAAAATCCACAAATACACTTACAAATCATAAAAGACATGTGAACACAATAACGAACGATAACGTTCACATTTACGTATTTGATATACCCTATTTGGGTAAGGACCCAGATAACTGGGGGCGATATGAAATACTTTGATACGCAAAAGGAGTAAAACTTCAAGGCGATTGGGCCGCCTCAAACAAGATCGTCAAACGAATCGCATACAGCGCCTGATTTTGAATAATTTCGGATACGCTCGGATCTCTTTGCGGAGATCATCCGGTATGTAACGATGCAACATAGAGTATGAATATGACAAAGCTAAAACTAAAGATGTTATTGCGTTGCATCTAATGATATTTTACTTCTGATGACTGCGAGACATTTAAAAACTGTCTCAATTGACATGTCTTTATTGACAGAAACAGAACGTAGAAGGTACCCGAGGGAAAGTGATGGATATAGAAATAGACTAAACTATCTATTGCCTGCGGCTCCGCTCGCGTGGCTCTCGGTTATCGGGACAAAAAGTAACCTATGTCCTGTCTTGAGATCCAAGCCAAGTTATATCCCATTCCAAGTTTCATCAAAATCGGTTCGGCGGTTTAGCCGTGAAAGCGTTACAGACAGAGTAACGGAGAGAAATTACACTACAGACAAATTATCTAGGCCTTTACTTCCGACGTAGATTGTGTTTTAAATTCTGTCAAGATATTCTCATCATCTATAACTTTATGCTACACATAAAACATGACCTTAAGTCTACGCTGGAAAAATATTAACCAAGAAAGTCACCAGTATTATCGCTTTATTAAAAAAACTTGTCAGCAGTTGCGCTGGTGACATTTTTAATACAAATTGAGTATGAATAGTGCGCGTACCTTTGTGTTGAAAGTTCACATATGATTCGCGCGTTCTATAACTTTGTGTTCTAACAACACGACATTCAATATGTAATTTGTAAATGTTAAGAATGTGCCTATTATTGTTAAATGCTATATTCAAATCATATACAAAACGATTTTTGTATCAATATTCTTGCCTTTTTATATTTAGGAGATAAAAGAAACCGGTAGCACATTGTTTCATTCAAACGCATTCGTCTAAAGAGAATTTGTTCTTTGACCACGACTGGCCTCCATTTTATCTCGTGTTAAAAAGAATACTAAGATCAGACTCAAAATTAACTTAAAATTGCTGCGATCATCGCTTTTGACGTGCAGTAACTGCAGAGCGATCCATATTCTTTTCATATAAAACCTTTTTAACTCATAAATTTATAAGGAGGTTGCTGTACCTATTCATCAAAGTTATTGACACACAAGAAAGTTAAAAATGCAATTTAAATTTTAGGTTGTCAAACTTTAACAATTTGCTATATTCATATAACACTGTTGAATTTAACATTAGTTCAAAGGCTGTTACTTAGGTGAATTAAATATATTCATTAAAATAAAATACATACCAATTCCTCAGGTGATCCCGGTTCCTTCATACCATTGCTCTTATCCGTGCTCCCCGTCTCTGTAACAAATACAAGATTATATTATTTTTAGCAAACATTTATTTTATAAAAAGCTCACTACAAATGTCAAATTTCCTATTTATTTTCTAATTATTAAATTTATATTTAAATATCGAAAAAATAAACCTATATGCTAAATCCATACAACACGCGAACTGTCAATCACCATTTTTCGCAATTTTCATTTTTTTTTGTAAGAACTTTCTACATATTATTACAAAACTTAAAAAAAAGATGAATGAAATCTGTAAAGTTGTTCTCAAGTTATAGCGTGACCATTTCATTTCATTCATTTTTACATATATAGATTAAAAACATTAATAGTTTCAATTTAAAATGCATAATGTAAAGCGACCAGCCGACCTCCAATTTGACACGTAAATTTGGTACTAAATACCGTCAAAATAAAAACAATGGAACGTCGGGAAAAAGCTGATCATTATTGACATTCTTAAGACTGGCGTAAAAATTCCCGGCATTTGACCTTTCAGTGAGCAGATCTTAAGCTTTCATATTGCTTAATATAGCTACCTAATTTTAGTTAACAAAATTCTCATTTTTCTAATTATGCTGGAATTCATTTTACTATTCCATTATCACCTACAGCATGATGACAAATTGAGTGGGTGTAACTAGTTTAGAACTACCGTTATCGAAATTTCAATTTATATATAACAATTAAAACCCACTTAAAAGAACCACGCACGCGTCAATAATTAAATTTGTTAATTTAGACTGATTTACAATAAATCTAAATAACATATTTTAAATCCGAAACTCTGTGTCCGTCAAACTGTAATATCTCGATGAACCTAATAATTATTGACCTATTAATTAGTCGACTAAATTATGTGTTGTACTAATGAGAATTGGGTTGCGGAATGTTCCAATGAAAATCATTTTAATCTATACTAATATATAAAGCTGAAGAGTTTGTTTGTTTATTTGTTTGTTTGTTTGAACGCGCTAATCTCAGGAATAATGGATAGCCCATTTATTAAGGAAGGTTATATAACATTACGCTGCGATCAAAAAGAGCGGAGCATAAATGAAAAATGTTGCAAAAATGTAAAACCGTTGAAACTAATACACGCGGTCAAAGTCGCGGGGGACAGCTAGTAATAAATAAAAGTATAGAAAATAGTTATCCAATATTATGCGTTTTAAGTATCATAAGGTACCTACTAGGTTCTAGGCTATATTGGATCTTAGTCAATATTATTCTCACTAGGGTCTTAGATTGGATTTTTCTAATTTATTTTGTTTACCTATTCAAATTACTTCACACTACATTTCCCACCCCAATAAAATGAAACTGAATAAATTCAGAGTAGTCAAGAATTTCCAAAATATTCTAAATGAAGCCTATAACACTTCACATAAGGTAGACGCTTAGATTCTAACATTACTTAATATTATGTCTACGCAAAGTGAGTACTTAGTACGTTTAATTCAATTTTAGTCTCCCGACTACACGGTTTAAGTAAAACGCAGAGTTCTCATAAACAATGCATTATGTAGTACCGCTGCTCCGCGGTAAATGTTTTCGAACCTATTAACAATTTATTCAACGAAGTACGATTTAATATTCATATAATTAATAAAACATTTCTTGTAGGAATTCTGTCATTTTGTGCAGCTTACCTTTTTTGATACATTTAATAATTAAAAACATGCAAAATATATTTTTAAAGAAGGAATAATTGATTATACCGGATATTTATTTCGAGCATTATTTATATTTTAGTAGATACAATGTTATTTATATTTCTAGACTGATAGAGTGCTGCATGATGCTTGATTATTGCATGGGATGAAAAATGTTTTATTATATCTACACATAAAACAAAAACAAAACAAACTGTTAACTAATTAAAACCTAATAGCAAAAATGTAGCATCAAAAAATACTGATATAGGAACTTACACTATATTTAAGTTTTACACTATATTTAATATAAAAAAACTATTAATTAATATTACACTTACATTTATTTTTACTTGGTAAAACTCAATAAATGAATATGACGTAACAAGCGTGAAATAACGCTGACACAACTCGAAATGTGAAAACTGTTGATCAAATTTTATCATCCGAATTCCTGCTGCAGAAAATTTAATTGGAATGTCAAAAATCGTACATTAATTAACGTGAGAGGTTAAACAATAAGGCACGTAGCTTCCAAATTAGTGTAATACAATTTACTTGAACAATGGCGGACGGTGCTTCGTGATAAACTATGGGACATAATAAGCTCGCTTAACTAATATTAATAACTGCTATGAGTTACGGCTTTCGGTCTATTTGTAGGGTGTTACAGAGAAATAGTAAGGGTAAGATTATTTATTTGAGGAGAACAGTAAGATTCACGTCAGTTAAAGTGTCATTCACAGACTTTCACAAGTCATTACTTGGTTATACGTGTGTAAGAAAATGCTGATAAGATAGGTTCTGTGATTTTTGTAAAGTGTATATTATTAAATTTTTAAAATATTTGCTTATTAGTTTCTTCTGCTTAGAGTTGACTTCTAGTGTTACCAGATTCAGCTGAATGAATGCTATTTTTAAATGGACCGACTGCCTATCTGACCTCCAGAACCACACTTAGCCACGAGCCCCACGTTTTGTTTATTAGTTTGTTTAATTAAATAACTAACATTGACAACGATATCATTGGTACCACACTAAATAGACTGACGTTTCATTCTATATCAAGCTAGGAGTTCACAAATTGCGCCATCAAGGCCTCAAAACCGTCCATATCAAGTTGCGCAATTAATTTACAATCAAACTAAGTATGTGTTAATTAAATATTGATCTTGAATGCCTTTGAATCATTAAGGTTGTAATCTATATTAGTTCCATGTTTATTGAACGTGCTTAATTATAATTATTTTCAACAAAACCTGTTATTACTCAACCAGTTATTAATAATTAATGCATAACGTATTTATTCAAAAGAGGCATCTATAGTTGTTGCTAGGCAGAGGAATTTTGAATTAGATTGGATATGAGAAACGAGGATGTAGATTTTGTAACGTATTTGCTACAAAAAGTTGTCTTTAACTCTTAGGTTTCGTACTAATATGGACAGCAAAACATTGCTACACGTATTGCGATGCTATTTCGTTTACTTTATATACTTAAGGCATAATTAAGTCTTAAGTAAGAGCCTACATTTAATGTTTCAAGTAAAGTGTACACCTACATGTTACTTAACGTTAAGTAAGTATCATTTGGAGTGTTCTGTTATCTTTAATACTGTACAAAAAAGTATTTTGGCTAACGAAAGCCTATGCAAATATACAGTTTGATGCACCCCATGTGCAATCACACACTTCGTACTTTTTTTTCGTTCGCCTCGTAACACACTTCCTGACTTGCCAACTGTTATCTTTTTATGACATAAATGTAAAGCTTACGGAATAAGATAAGGAGTATAGCTATTGCCCGCGACTCCGCCCGCGTGAGTGTCCGGTATTGCGGCAAACGGTAGATTATGTCCTTTCTTGGTATCCAAGCTTTTCCCATACCAAGTTTCATCGAAATCGGTTCAGTGGTTTAGCCTTGAAAGCCTAACAGACAGAAAAACAGACGTTACCTTCGCGTTTATAATAGTAGTATAGATTTATGCCATAGATTAACTTTAGAACAAAGGTTCGACTTTCGTATATTAAGCTTCTGGAACTTTCTAGCCCGCGGCGGCGCCGTGTCAGTATGACAACCTTAACGTGCCAAGGCATAGAGAAACTTTAATGTGAAAAGAGTTGTCAACCAGTCGACCGAGTGAACTTTGTTGAACCTCGTGAATGGAATTGACTGTTGAACATTTAATGAAGAGTATTACTACCACGTAAATAGTCGCTGAATGTTTCTGAAATATGCCGAGGTACTTTATACATTAATCAAACTGCAGCAATTTTAACTAAGCAGTGAAGAAGTGGGGTTTTCCCCACTTAGTTACCGCCCCCGTGGACTTATCGGGAAAATAGTACCTACCCTATGTGTTTACGCAAGTTATAAACTATCTGCTTGTGAGTTTTTAACCAAATCTGTCAATAAGTTTTTGCGTAAAATAATAACATAGTACGTCCATCCTCGCAAACTTACACATTTGTAATATTAGTAACCGTAAAATGGGGTGAATAAAAATGATTGGGGGTAAATAGACACAACTTTGGAAAACGATTTCTACATTCCTTTTATTGTGTCGCATGCATACATAAAAACAGCTTTCTTATAATGTGATTAGTTAGAGTCCTCATAAGCAATATCTACATATAATATTCACCCCCTGCATTTTTATTTACCCCATTTTACCGAACTCTATTTGTTTACACTATTATTTGCGATTGTTTAGAATCTCATTCTATGTAGATGAGTAGGTAATACTGATTTTTCTCTATAATTGTAAATTTAATAACCAATAAATATAGCAACGAGATGTACTAATAAACATTCATTTTAATTAGTTTTATGTAAATTAAAGTTAATGTCGGCAACAAGCGGAGGTTAATTTGTTTCGATTCATCGCCTCTGAAACGACATTGATTGCGTCACACACAGACCCAATCAGCCCTTTTGTGTACTAACAAATTATAACACGATTTGCATAGAGTGCGAGCGTTATTTAATAGTTTATTTATTTTAATCTGATTTTTATCTTCCTGAGCAACTGTTAGTCCTAACAACAAGTATATAGTATTAATTTCCTACGTGAGCGTGTTTGTAGTTGTTCTCCACTTCAACGAACTCCTAAATGACTAGACCAATTTTGAGGAGAGATTTTTGTGCTTATAATGTCACATGATCTCCGGATCTTAGCTATATTTTGACCAAGTATGCGAATTCTTAAACAAATCGGTTTAGCTAACTTAACAATATTCAAAGTTTATTAAGTAAATATAATAATGCTTAATTTACACTTGTTATTTTACAAAAAGGCTTATGTTCTTCCAGCAAGTTAAGGCCTAAAAGTCCTGTTAGCAGTCGGGTCACGTCACGTCAAGCTTAGTATGCGTGTTCCATGACAGATCACCGGTTTGGTTCATTGACTGGAATTAAATACGCTCCTGACTGACAATTATATATAATTTAATTTATTTTATTATATAATTATAACGCATTGTCGACCCCAAGTGGATATGGGGCTAAGAAACATTTGACAGTCGGCCCAAAATTTGCATAGCATATCATGGAAATGGTTAACTATGTTTTTTTTTAATCGCGAGTTTTTTACCAGACTACGGTAATGTAGTAGTAAATTATCTCATGTCAGGTATAAGTATAGTAAAGTTTAATTCAGTAGAAGCGATAGCTCTTATTTAAAATTTAATTACGAGTGGAATCTCTTAATTTTCTATCGTAAAGAAACGTAAATTACACAGTGTCTATGTTTCTATATCAATTTTCCAGTCCTGGTCTGCTGGAAGAAATTTCTTAAGAAAAAAGCAGAACCTTTATACCTACATTTTCTGCATGTTAATATATCATTTTTATTTTCGCCTGTGTAAAATAAAATCGAACAAAAAAAAAACAAGATTCGTATCAATATTTCGAGGTACTTATTCTTATTAAATTCTAATAACGTTCACACAATTATTTATCTACGCAATAATAAAACCTAGCTACTCCAATGTTTTCCGTCGCTCTAATTTTAACATGCAAATTAACGTTCGGCAATATAGTTATTACTAGCTATAATAAAACAGTATCCGACAGAACGGTAATTATTACCCATAATAAATAGTATCTATCTATTGATTAATAAATATATGCTTGTTTTCCTCGCCAAACCAGTTTTTGAATTTTAGTATGGAGAAGAGCAAAATAGAAATTGGCTGTCGTAAAATCGTGTGGTAATATTCAACTAGTCAAGACATATTCGGATAAGATTAGCATTTTGACTGGCCCTTTTCTTAGTTACCCTGAATGCTAATTCGTAGGTCGTGGGTTCGATTCTCACCCAGGACAAAACTTCGTGTGATGAGCATGATCGTTTGTTCTGTGTCTGGTTGTTTTTAGCTATAATATTAATGTGTTTAGAAATACGTAAGTGTGTTTATCAGTGGTCCGGTTGCCATAATACAGGTTCTGTCTAGCTTGCATTAAAAAGTAAGACAAAGCATTATAAAGTAAAGCTTCTTTTCAATAAACTAATAATAACGTATTAACTTATCGTACCTAATTCTTAGTAACTAGCACCAAATAAAAGGATCTTTTCAAGTTTATTGTTTGTTTACATTTCTGTTCAGCGATTAACTAAGTCTTTACAATCTATAATATTATTTCGAAGCACTTTCAGATTTCGACACCGGGAAAAAGTACTTTAAATAAAAGCCGAAACAAATGCGGACACACAATTATTTAACATATTTTTTCAATTAAATTGATGGTGATCACAAAAAGAAAACAGCAATAAAATAAAAGTATTTACAATTTTAAACACCTACTATCATCATGCTTGTGACTATATTAGGTACTGCAGAATGGCTTTAATAGACTAGCATCCTGTATTGCAATTTAAACGAACAGGTGACAGGAAATCCTCAGCTAGTTTGACCAAATCTTGCTAATAACCATTTATTATAAGATATTTTGTTTGATTTGCAGTAAGACTTTGTACTTGGTTAAATGGTGGAGTTATTTGCAATAGGAAAAATAAATATATGGCTTTGGATTTAAAATGTGTTGGTACTGCTCATAAGGTAGGTTTTATAATATTCCTTATTTACTAAGGTAATTTAAATACTTTCAAGTCATTAGCTTTCGCCCGCGGCTTAAGCTAACTGCATACAATATATCCTCAAAATCGGTTGCATGTTTTAGTCTTGAACGTAAACGTAACAAACCAACAGACAGAATTACTTTGACATTTATAATATGAGTATGATACTAGACAACATAATTATTATTGAGAAATCATGTTTTTAAGCTTATTTGTTTATCTCTAAAACCATGTAGGTGAAAGGGTTCTATAGCAGGTCATTACAATATACGTCTAAGCATTCAATATAACATGCAATAACGCAAGGTATGCAAGTTCCCATCCTTTTTAGTAAGGCTTCTAAATCCAAAACAGTCTGCAAGAAGCCAACGAACAGCCGTGAACTTGTTTCGCTTTCAACCCTTCCACTCAGTAACAGATGGCTAGCCATAAATCGTTATATTAGTCGGCTTGACTCATTAACACTGCAGGCAAAAGTTTCTAACCCGATTTTATACTCACCTGATCAATGAAACACGAACTTTCGCACACGTCACGAAACTTCGCACGAATATAAGCGATATCAAATCATTCGCAAACTTATGCAACGTCTCTATTTTACACTTAGTCGTGACAATGCAAGTTACTGGCATGACAACTGTGACAGATGGCTAGCCATAAGTCATACGTACACTCCTTAATCTGCTGTGTGAGAGTACATATTGGTATTAAAGCATCAACACCACAGACCGCATATAACCAGATTTTCTCATGCGACTCTTAAGCGGATAACGGACGAGACAGCTAGGCTGACAGCTGTGTTAGCCATTTCTAGAGAGGAAAACGGTATGCCTTTGTGACTATATACTTAGGCTAGATATTAATATAGTGTAGTATTTACTCATGTGCAAATTTCGAGGATGCTAGAATACTTTTGTTAGACTAGTCCTTCGTCATGGGGCTGACTGACGTTAACCGTCGTCAATAAAAAAAAAACTTTGCTGTTAAAAAAATTGGTTGCCTGTAAAGTCGGTATACGGGCAAAAGTTTTACGTGACAACGACTTTAAGTGGTAAAATAATTTTAATGTGAATATTCATTCGTATAGTAGGAAGAAGGATGAAATCACTTTTTATGTCTGTCTCTCTCGCTCTTAGGCGGGCTAACCATGCCCGAGTGGAAGGGACGCGTGCCTCTCACTCGCTCTCATTGTGAGCGCATAACGTGAGCGGAGCGTAACGCAGTTTCTTGAAGTGTCACCCGGCAAACCAATTTATAAGACGTTGTCACGTCAATACTTTTTGTTTCGTGTGTATTACGTGTGACTAAAGATCTTCTTAAAGAGAAAAGATAATTTTCCTCTCGTGTTTGTAATAACTTGCTAATTACCTATTGTACCAAAAAAACTATTAACAACACTATTTTGTTGATTAAAATAGTGATATCCCTAGCAACATATAAATCACCTCTGTCAGAGTACTAATCAAAGCCGCTTGTTTACGTAATCACTAAACCCGTGGACAGAATACAATAGTTTGATCTACAAACACGTTCGCTAGCTAACAAATACATCCCAGTTTAGACCAACACGTACAATTGTGCAAAGCCTACATGTAAAGATTGTCTCGTTTATTGGCACAGCAGGCATTAACATCACTATACTAAACTCTATATAGTTTCATCTGTCCACGACTGTACCTTTGTGATACTTAACTTTCAACTCTATTTTCAGCCATATAAATATCAATTTACAATAAAACATTAAAGCAGACGTGCATCACGACACAAATTATTTAATATCTATAATAAAACAAATAATAATCGCGATATTTCAAATTAATAACTATTATTTCTTAAGCAATATTTTGTGGGAATATGGTAAACAAGTAAATTGGAAAAGATACATCATTTTGTACGCGAAACAATTCCTAGCAATATAAAATGGCGGTTGCGTAAGTTAAAATAACCGACTGTGTTAGGCAAACTATCGTGCAAACTTAAGATCTTTTCCCACGGGTATATCCTCTATTCTAAAGGTTTTCAAAGCTTATTTTGTTTACATACCTAATTATAATAACATTAAAATGAATTAAGTAGCCATTAGTTCACGTACATGAAAACGCCATACATATAAAGTTTTCAGAATAAAACTGTCTATAACCTTAAAAATTAAATTGCTAGAGTCTTTCATCCATGTAGCTGTTTTAATTAGTTTTCTATAATCTCTAAAATACACACATGCACATGCACGAAATTTACAGCAAGTAATTATAAAGTTTAATGAATGTTGGCTTCATTGCACCCTCCCTATAACGTATAGTATTCCTATTTCAAACACGGTAGCAGTTCCATTAAAGATACGGAGTATTTGTATCTTGGGATCATAAACCACTCCTATTTGTCTCACGTCCGAAGCGAGCTTTCAAAGACACAAATTTAGCTCCGAGTCTCGTCCAACCGCAAAAGTAATACCCGGTTACGTGTGATCACGCAAATTATACCATATTAACGGACACTGCGATCACCACACAAATTTCTTCTTTATTTCCTTTGAATAAAGTTTTATTTTGGTTGACAAAGATTCCTTGATACAGTTGTCGCATTTTTATAACAGTTAACCGCAGAAAGTGAATCGTAAATCCGACTTAAGCACCAGGAACAATAAATATATCACTAAGCGGAAGCATTTTACATTTCTTTCGTGAGTTCTACGTAACGTATCAGGGGTCAATGAAGTCTCGTCGGTCCTCCCGAATTGGCGGGCCGTATAAAACGGGTATAGTTTATGCAACTGGCGATGGGAACTGCTTTCAAAACTTTCGCCGTCAATTAAAAGGCGGCTACCTCTTTTAGCGAGCGCCCGGTCACGTTTCGCGCTGTGACCGATGACTTTCTGTTACGTAAGCAACTATTGTTTCTACTTTTAGCATCTGTCAAAGCTTGGCTATTATGGGGTGGTATTGTGTCAAAACGGTCATCAATCAATGTTACTGGACATAATTAATCATATTGTACAGTGTCTGTGCAAGTGATTTAGTTCCCTCTAAGTTCGTGATATTGATTGAAATGGATTTAATCCAATCCCGGGATCCTATGTGGGCTAATCCCGATGCATTAGATTTAGCTATACAATAACTTTGACCATCAACCAGTCCGGCACTGCGGTGATTAGAGATACAGTTTATATTTCCGTTTCTTAATAAATGTGTCTGTTGACAAAACTCACTGAGTCACACTACCGTTCACAAAATTTATTAATTTGAGACAGTGTTTTGGTAAGAAGTTTTGGCACGTTGAGCCAGCGATCACAGATTCGACTCCTGAGGTTTAAATTTCCTTTTTACTATTCCTTTCTACTATTTCTATTGTATTAAAAGGATGATAATTTATAAAAGCTTTTTATAAGGTTTCTAATTGGAAAAAACGTGTACTTTACATTATATATATTTAGAAATACGAAATAGCCATAACTCATAATTATTATAACACAGTATTACGAAAAATATTTCCCTTGAATTCTTATATGTAGGCTTCCACTTAAAATATTTTTCCAAGTATCCTCAAGAGACTATAAATACCTTCTTCATTTTCCAAGTTATATTTTACTATCGCTTAAGGCACACTGCACTGTCACTTAGAACTGGAACTGTTAATATGCAGATAGGGTTAACGTAAAGCTATGAAACGCTTAATTGCTCAATTCCCGAGCTTTACATGCAAACTATAACCCATTAGCTTTACGAAACATAAACAAGTTATTAGATACCATTTAAATGGGCAAAGTGACGTGTCAGTGTTGACGGTAATTACCGATTCCGAACCATTCGTCATGTCACGAAGCAGCCAATTAGTCCTTTTGCGAAAATTTTCGTTCACGCTATCAAATTATTACGCAAGCCTTTATTTAAAATAAGTGAATTAATTAAGCCATTGGAGACGTCAATGTGCCGCTAAATTGTAATTTGCATATTTCCGATACCTTCAGCAATAATAATGAATGCTTGATAAGTAAATTACTACTATTTTCTACAGTAGTTACATAAATTAATGGAGAAATTGCTCTACTTACATTATTTTTCTTAATTAGACACTCAAGTTTATGCTTCGTGATCACTATTAGGTACTTGTTTTTTTTTTTTGTGGGATTGAAATTATACTAACGTAAATACGGGCAAGTTGTATCATGATTCCAAATTATGTATACATAGATACCGAAGAAAATATTATTATACATCGAGTTGTAATTAAATACCATGTTATTTTTAAATAATATCATCTTGAAATTTTCTTTAGAAAGCGGTTTTTTTTGCCGCGTGTATTTCGCAACGAGTTTTGTGTTTGTCGAGGCAAAAGAGGTGAACCAGAGGGTTCGCGACTGTCGCCGAGATGCTAAGAATCTTGTCGCCTCTCCTCTTATGACCGTAAGTGTCCGTACAAATATTTGGAGCGGAAAACCTGGTTTCAAAGAAATATAAGAAAAAAAAAAACAAGAAGACTTACATTTAACAATTTTTAAAGGCAATTTTTATATATTTTCTTTTTTTATGAGGTTTTGTGAAACTATCTTTTTATCTAGGAAGGAACTGAAACGCCTACGTAATGAAGTACTATTTTCCAATTAATGCCTCAAACACCTTTGAAAAGTTATATTTAGACAGGAAATAAGAGTCTTACAACGCGTTTTGTGATTGTTTAAAAAGTTGCGTAAAATAACATGTAGAGAAAACAGTGAATACGTATAGGATTTATACACCATTTCTTCCAAAATAAATTTACGTTTTAATAACACTTATTAAAATAAACACTTTTTTTTGCCATATACGTATAAAATTAAATGTTTTATTTGCTTTATAATGGTCTACTCCACTATGATCACTTGGATAATATCACTTGGTCCACCATAGGCGACTCTCTATTGTTTTTTGATCACCCGAAAATAATGACAAAAAATTATGATAATTAAACTCACTGAACATAAAATTACTAACTTAAATCTTGCGGGTTTTTACCATGTGGTTGACTATACTAATAATAAAAAAACAATGAATTATGATACCATACATCTGTCCACCACTATCACTTGAGGCCGCATTATGAAATTTTAAAAGCACGATTGTTCCAGAACAGAGCGAGATGGAGCCATACAGTCGTATATAACCATTTCATTTCAAAATGAACAGTTATAGTTTTCTTTACTTCATAATACGCTCCCAGTTTTTTTTTACAGTAGATATTAAACTTACCTGTTCACTGAACTTGATTAAACACTAGAATATTTCCAGTACGACTGCAGACTAACTTCTAGGAAGCGTTATCTTTTCATAAATGGGATTAGAGAGGTCGAAGTGGGGGCAAATAATGAGCTCACCTATGCTTTATGGTATACCATTCAAATAATAATAATAGAAAAAAATAAGCACGGTACTGCTTTTTTATGATTGTTCTGTGGCATTATTCTATTGTTTTATATTACTCATCAGAGGTACTTGTAGTAATTTAAGGTATACGGCCTATTGTATGTGGGTTCGCATTTTTCTGTATAGTATAACAACCCATTCCAAAGGAAAATGCGGTGATGGCATTAACGACGAATGCCCTTATACCTTAAGCTATAGGTTTCGTTATAGGGAAGAAGCAAAAGGAAATTCTTTGGAGTAGGCGCGTTATATTGGTAGGTAAGTGCTTTGCCCTATTTATAAGAAAATATTAGTATACAGAACATATCTACCTATGTGTATAATGTTATCAAGCTTTAATACCACGAAAGCACAGACAGAGTTGTGCAATTTAATAAAATAAAAAAAAACGTTTTATCATACTTTAGTTAAAAGAAAGGGCTTAGAACACACTGGTCCCTTAATATTTGTCCCCCAGAATAAAAGTTAAATTCGGTCCCCATATTGGTCCATTGACCTATTGGTCCCCCGGTAGGAGACCAGTCAAAAAAGTCATAAAAATCATTTCTGCGAAGAATAAGTAACTACATATTAATAACGAGAAAGTCACGTAATTAGTTTCTGTAAGAACCTGCACCCTTGTACACACGCATCCGGCCAGTAACCCAATGTGCCGCCACTTAAAACTTAGCTTTAACTTGAAAACTTGAGCGATGCTCTACTAACTGAGTAGAGTAGTTTTTAAGTATGAAGGCTCTGCTATTAGTTTGTTATAGTTTCTACTAGGTCCTAAGAATCATGGTTCGATGAAATTACAACTTCAAACGTTCTAAAAAATAAATAATATAGAATTGAAATTTATTAATTATTATTAAGTAGGTACCTATACCGCGAGGGATGGTTGGAATAGACGAAGATAAAAAATTAAAAAAAAGAACAAGAAAACAAGTAAAGATACACACAATTTTCGCCATTAAAACTAACGCATAAAATCACGGGTTAATCAAGGGTGATTTAAATACGAGCATACAAGCATAAATAAAAACGTTATAGTGATAAAAAAGCAATGTGACTAGTATTTAACTTAGACGTCACATTGTATTATACAGTTAGCTGCTTGTTATGAGGGACAGTTACGAATCTCCAAAAGGTACTTTAATTAAGTTTTCAACTTTCTTACAGCAGTTTGTACTAGATCTACAGGTACTTAATTCGAAGGGCTTTGCCCTAATACTGTTACAAGAGTAAGTTTTAATTAAAATAGCCGTGGTTAGTTTATTTGCGGTCGTAAACTTGTATCTATACTTCGCAGACGAGAATTCATATGTGGCTATGTAAATGTCTCTCTATCTGACCTTACGGAGATTAAAATAACAGTTAGGTCGACCCTCCGACTAAATAATTAATTAATAGAGATCTTTGTACACCTCTGCTCAAGACAAGAATGTAAAGAGAAATTCAAATAAGTTTTTTATAAAATTTTAAGTGAATTTTCTTTGTTGAATCTGTTTTCAGCTTAATATAACAGAAATTAAGTAACAACTCGACTACAATACTTACTAACTCTAAAGTGAAATATACACTACCTAATTAAATTGTATATGAGTTTTATTTCAGATATATGTAGTGCAATACTAATAATATTAAAGACTCATTAACAACATTGAAATTAAAAAATAAGTTGCGAAGTTGCTGTCTCCTTCAAGAAAACTACCTACTAATCTGTAAACTTACTAAAGGGACAACAAAATATTATTCACGTGTATAATATAACTTATTACCCAATTAATAGGGCTAGTATATAGCCGTAGACCCTTTATTGCCCATAAGGGTATAGTTGTAAACTAGGAGCAATAGGTCGAAGGTTAATTATTCCTTTATGTGGAATGCTGAGCGCACCTCACTGATCATTGTTAGACCTTTGAAAGCAATAAACACGAGCAGTATACAGTTTGACCGTTTGACGGTTACCTGATACCTATTTTACTATAAACCGTTTTGAATAAAGAATTTATTCATCGCTTCTCAACGGCCATGAAAAGAAAAGTGTTCGAATTCAAAACTTAAATTCAAATTAACCGACAAAAGAACTTTCTCTTCACATCTACATAATCGGCTTAAGTATATACCTACCTAATTATGTAACACAATTATCATATTATATAATACGTGATCAAAATAAAATAACTTTATCACAATAATAATCACATAAATATCTATTCGGGCTCGTCCAGAAATTCCGGCCACCCACGCATTGAGCTTTAATCACAGATTACATGCCTAATAGGCTTAATCGATGACATTTGTTTGAAACGAAGCGACGTCAAGACCGATAGCCTCTAATGTATTATAAACCGATATTCATTTCGAAGATAGTAATACGATAGCAAAACGTCGTGCCTTCATTAAACCCATATTTTGAGCCTAAGAGATTACGTCCAAGACGAACGAATCACAATGTTACTATTTATAAGTCCTTTTACTCCAGAATACTTAAACTACTGCTTTAAAAAGTTCGGTGAAGCAGCCAAAGCCTGCGCTCAGGCTAACTGCGGTAGACCACTGCTTTATCAACAATACACACTTTACACTGAATTCAGGTAGCTATATATTTTAATATTTTAAATATTAGCTTCTAAATATCTCTGTTCACAACAAGTCAAAACCGTTGCAAGTCAAAAAATTTCTTATGTAACTACAGGATATTTGTCTGGCGTATCGAACACGATCACAGCGGCAAGATGATTTAAGAAAAAACAGCTAATTTAAGAAAATATAATAACAATAAATATATTTTTATGAAAATAAATTTCCTAAACTTTCTTCCCAACTTTATTTCGAATTTCTCGTCACCCGGTCCGTTATTTGTCGGTTAATGAGTCAATCACGCTTCAATTTATCGATTAATTCAACTCACTAGTTCCCATGACTAGATAAGTGTCCCTGATTTTTTGTACAATTACCTTGTTGTTCGACAGGTTTTTTTAATCGTAATTACTTAAACTGGTTCAAGCAACACGGTAATATGAAGTGGATCTAATGAGTCTTTGCTATAATTTATTGGTAATTTAATCGTAGTTAAAATATACATGCGTTTGAAAAAACTTGAATATAACTTGCTTATGTTACTGACTGTATGTGTAGGGGTTGTCATTCCTTAATTAGCTTCGTAATAAACCTGCATACTTAGAAACTTTTCCATCGACAGAAATAGTTTTAGTGTTCCAAGGGTGTAATAAACATTGGTCACTCGTAATTTATTTAATTTATTCCATCACTAATTCATAATAAATTTAAATTCTATAAAGTAGATACCAAGTTTTTACTTGTTTAAGATATTTTTATTTTAAATTTTATTTTTAGTGTATAGAAAGCTTGTTAGGTAACTTTTATTTTATAAAAATCATCCATTGATTTATTGTGTAACGTATGCCAGAGAGTAAACAACATAAAAATGTCTTTATAATTACAAGCCAAGCGTGCACATACTGAATATAATATCATAAAAAGTTACTAGTAATCTCAGTTCTCCAGGCATCCATAGAGTCAGTAGCTTGGCCAGGCAAGGTCTAAGAATGCCGCCGATCTTGCTTCGCAGCTTCATAAATATGGAGTTTGTGATTAAACGGCGTACTCTCTGAGTTTTTGTACGGCACCCCCTCCCTAGCCGACTACCATTTAAACCTTGGATTAAATCATGAGTTACGAGCAAATAAGCTTTTTTAATGTATCTGAATACAGTCGAGAGGTATGACTTCCCTTGCTTTAAAGATAAATACTGGTAATGAATCGTTTTGTATTTACCAGCGTGTATTCATTACAATAATGGCAATGAGATTCTGGCTACATTGATTCGCTTCAGGATAAATAAATAAAACAAGAGACTAAAGAATCTTAAAGAAAAATAAAGTGACATTCTCAGTAACATTGTACCGAGTTGTATTCGAGACCTCACGAGCATAATTATTTCGGGTTTACGGGACTAGTTTGGCTCGTGCACCACCGGTTAAAAAGCTCATTATAAAACTGGTAATCGAGACCGAAACTAGACGCTCATTCCTGAAATAAATAAATAAGAAAAAATGTAAATATGTATGTATCCTCCGCAGTATTCTTATCAATTAGACCAAACCCGTAATGGCACCCTTTAGAACTGAATCATAGGTCCCTAGAGCAATATAAGTAGGCGTACGCGGTGAAGATCCAACACACGATGAACGCACAACGTTTTACAGACATACTGGAATTACTGGATTATTGCACAAACGCTTGCAACCAAGCATTAGTGGTTAACTTAATCACCAGCAATGAAACTGATTCTTAGATGAATTGTGGTTTTTAATATGAGATTGCGAGCTTCAACTATGTTTTTACAAGGATCTTATTTTGTTGCAATGTAATGTGCAGATAGTGCTTAGGTATTCCGGAAAAGCGTTGGCATTAGAGCGTAACATCAAGTTGTCGAGAACGAGATGAGATAAGCATTAGTACGACAGAATGTAATTTAAACTGGAGCAGGAATAGCTTGCTGCCGCACGAACTAAATAGGTGCACTTGAGTAACGCTCGACTCTAATCAATTCAAAGTTATTGATGATGAACAATAATAATAATACCTTGGGACAATTCACACAAGGCCATCTGATCCCAAACTAGACAGAGCATGTATTATGGCAACCAGACAACTGATAATAATATACTTGTTTATTTCTTTATACATACATTATTATAGATAAAATACACCTCGACACAGAACAAATGATCATGCTCATCACACAAAAAATTGTCCTGGGTGGTAATCCAACCCACGACCTTCGGTTAAGCACCCAGGGTCACTATCCACTAGACCAACAGTCCAGTTGAATGATAATCCGTTAAGCAGTTGAGGGTTTGAAGTTAGTTTGTTAAGTACGCCAAAATTTAGGACTTGAATGCTAAGCTCAAAGACACATTATATTATGTGACATACATATTATGGACATTGGATTGTGGTTATGTGTTCCCACATAATAATTTGTTATCTTTAATGAATTTAATAAATAATAAACCCATTATTACTATCACTCAAAATTTTAAACCTAATTTAGAACAATCATCTTTAAACGGATCGTATTCAGAAACCCTCGCGTTCTATTTGATACAGATAAATGGCCTACACAAGCTGTTTGGCGTCGAACTAAAAGAAAACATTTCGATTCATCGCATCAGCAGTGCTCTGAAGGCGTTTAGCAAAGGCTGAAACCGCGGAACAAGCGCCTCGGGCCGGGAAGCAATCTATTGCGAGACCTGAGTCTGTGCCTCGTTTGAACTGCCGAATACTTCGCCAGATTTACTATACACTTATAAATCAGTTTATATCGGATTAACAATATTTTTTTTTACGAACTAGTATTTAAAAATAATATTCAAAAAGATTGGCATTGCAAATATCATTCAGTCTAAGATAAACTTTAGAAATCTCATCGCGGTAAAACATTTGCCTACGTAGCAAATATACTATCTATGGACTAAAATATTTAACAAAATTGTATTGTACCATCAAAAACCTCTTCTACTACTCGGTATTTTTAAATAACTTTTTTTTTATTTTAGACAGACATTTTTACGTATCAATCTGCCAAATATTCACTCTAAAAAACAAAACATTTTGTACACGAACGTAAACCAATTTATTCCGTGTTAAAAATCATGGGCAAAGTGGTTTTATAAAACCGGACCACTTAAAAAATAATTTTCTTTTTTGAGCGAAATAATATTCCAAATTCAATTTTATTCCTGAACAAATGAACGGAATCCTCAATGAATATCATTCGAATTAAATCAGCTTGAAAATATTTAAAGAGACCCGAATAACGTAAAAATGTATTTCAGTTTGGCATTAATATTTGTTTATTCACGCTCTTTTATACAACCTCAAAGGTTTGATAACACGACCAATTTTCACAGCATTTAAAATGTTTTTTTTTTAAGAGTCGATAGCTATAATAAATTGTCACAGATTTAAAAAACAATTCAATTATTTATTTTAATTATTTACGAACAAAATTTGAACTCTAGTCACTAAATAAAAAATTAACACACTGCTCTACAAAATTTAAAATAAATAAAAAATCCTAGTAGATTTATTTATCAAAAATCCATGATATATATATATATATATAAAATACATCGTAATGATCACTTACAATAACAAGGTTCGAGAGACTTCCCTATGTTAGTCTTTGAAACGAAAGTATGATTTAAGTGAACTAGCACAAAGTAATATCGGTAGTAAACAGCGATCTAAACCCGCCTACACTTGTGCAAACGGAGCTGCGTTTAACGATTCCCAGTCTTGTTACCAGACGCTGATTGGCAAACTTCGATTGAATGTATCCCACATTCTTATTTCTATTGTTCTTTGGTATTTATTTGGCTTTACCTGTAAACTTTCACTTTTCACTTAGATATATGTAATTTTCTAATCCCTAAAGTCTTGAATCAGAACCAAGTTAACTTCCTTCTTTCTCTTTTTCTGTCTATCTGTCTGTCACGCTATCACGGCTAAAACGCTGAACCGATTTTGAATAACTTTGTATGGGATAAGCTTGGATCTTAAGAAATTACCTACCTAAATTTTTGCTACGATGATCGACACTTTCGCGGGCGGAGCCGCGAGTAACAGCTAGTTTATAATAAAGCTGGGCCTATATTTAACGCAAATTATGATAGGCGTTATCTATTGAAATGTAGAGGCTCAGAAACTTGTAGCCAGATTAGATGTGTATCCCGGTACACGTATAATTTTCTAAAATATTCTCAACGTTGATTTCATAACGCAAACTTTTTAGTTAGCAGTAAAATTTAATTGCAAGGAGTATAAACACACATAAAGGCACTAATAGTGCTTTAGAAGCTTTTCTTTTACTCGCTCTGTGTGTATGTATGTATGTTTGTTTAGGTCAAATCTTGCAAGCTTAATTGCTTAGTACCACTTCTTAACATTAGATCGAGATGAAATTTTGCATTCCTTTATAGGTTCGGTGACAATACAATATTAGATACTTGCACGCTGGTCTTATGATTGAGCCCATAGGAATTCTGTAACGACCCTACGCAATCCCATCGTGTTTGGTGAGGCTGGTTTAATTTAATCATTTATTCAAAAATACATTTTTATTAGAAAATTGTTTGATTGAAGAATTGTAAATTGCAAAGGTCTCACGCTAGGTGTCTTGGTGCAGAGCGTGAAGGAAGAGTAGTTTGAAGCCATTCTATGCAATCAGCGTGCGAGCTAGACCAGACGGGCCTTATAAGGAAACCTACTTAAGAGGGCATTGGTTGACGCACCGTCACTATCCTCTGCCTGCCAAGGTAAAAACTACTGGTTCTGGCTTTTGTTCCATGGGAATTCATGAATACAGAAACCATTGTTTTGTTGTAGAAATATGGTACTGAGAACCTATAAACAACCTTATCACGCCATCTTACGAAATTGTCCAAATATGTAGCAGAGGCCTCGACGAAATATTATGGATTGTATTTTTAACAAAGACGAAAGGAAGTCTCTACAATCCCGATGTTGGACAAAGGGCTCCCTTCATTTCTTTGTCGTATCTAATATAATAAGGCAACATCAAAGCACCTGTAGCGACTTAGTTATACAATTTGCAAAGTTGCAGTTTTGTCGAATAAGTAGATTGCGAGCGGACGGCTCGCCAGTCGTCTACAGTACACCGCCCTGCCTCAACGTATACATAGTATATAGTTTAATTATAACTAAGTATTGTGTAACCCAAAATATAATATTCATATCTATCAAGAAGATCCTAATTTCAATCTCCATGAAGAACCCGACGTACCCCGACGAACCCAGACTTCCAAGTAGGCGACTCATCCGGTAATTGAGGCAGGTGCGTAATAAGACCGCGTGGTGCAAGGTAACGCACGTGTTAGGGTTAGGTTATATAACCTCACGTGCGGTTACGAAGGAATTCGCAAGTGGGAACCGGTGCTCCAGGGGCAGCTCCAGCGATGGCCGCGGACATGGCAGTGGTTAGAGTGCAGATGAGAGTCCCGGATTTTTGGAAGGAGTTGCCGAGCTCGTGGTTTTCCCAGCTCGAGGCGATTATGGCACCACGGAAGCGAGGGGATACACATAACTACGATATGGTGCAGGAAGAACTAAGGGAAGTGCAGGTTTTGGGAATTTGCAGGCCGTCAAATGTTCCTTGGGCACGTGCGTTGCACGTGGGGCCCAAGATGGACGGGCAAATCAGACCCTGTGGTGACTATCGTGCACTCAATGCGATCACGAAGCCGGACAGGTACAGGATCCCAAGACTGCAGGACTTCACCTACGGTTTAGCAGGTACCAATCGAGAAACATCGCGGCGCACAAGGCAGTTATTGTATGTCAGCGAATTTACGAGCGACATACAATACTACAACGGGTAACCTAACACCTACCGCAACCAACACGGGATACGTTTAACAACGCGTTATGTGTGAAATGTGCAAAAGTTATAGTCAGTAAGTAGTAATATGTATTAATAAAATCTGTTAGTTATATGTATTAATAAGATAGTCAGTAAGTAATATGTATTAATAAAATCTGTTAGCTGTTAATAAAATCTGTTAGTTCGCAAGTTCAACAATAGGCAGCATTCGGTTGTTGGAATGCTGATAGGACAAATTGTTATCGTAAGCAACGGTGTAAGCTTAGGGACTTGCATGTATTATAATTATAGAGTATGTAGTTTTAATGACAAATAGTTTAGAGTTTTAAAAAATTTTTTTTGTAACAATTTTTTTTGAGAAAGGGGGGGTGTGATGTAGCGACTTAGTTATACAATTTGCAAAGTTGCAGTTTTGTCGAATAAGTAGATTGCGAGCGGACGGCTCGCCAGTCGTCTACAGTACACCGCCCTGCCTCAACGTATACATAGTACCTAGTTAATTATAAACAAAGTATTGTGGAACTCAAATATAAACTTTACATTTATCTAAAAGTACATTTGATTTCATCATCCCTGAAGTATCCCGGACACGCACAACACACCTTTAAAAGTCACATTTTGTATTGTTGCCCGTAAATGATATTTTAATGACAAAAACACCTTGGTAACGAAAAAGAAGCAAAAATAATTTATTGTCTTTATAGTACGTGAATAAACGGTACGTTAATTAAAATACGTTTAAAGTCGAGAGATTAATTAAATCGAGGTAAGGGAAACGTCGCTTGCAAATTGAGCTTTGCTTTTCAAGTCTGATGCAAAGTAGTTCACCGCACTATACCCGAAATGTATATTTGGCAGAACTTTTGTAGCAGATTCATTGCACTAACTGTCTAGTACAGCGAAGATACTCTAAAGTTGCCTTGAACATTTTCCACAAGGCAAATATTCTTGTTAGCATTTCGTACGTGGTTGTATGTACGTTTGGGTCTAAAGAGCTCTTCTTCCTTAATTGACGAGCTCAGACGTGAACTTTGAACTTTCGCTTCAAAGTACCTATGCACCTATTCATTTACTACACAATACTTAGGTACTTGACATAAAGTATGATACATACAAGTTCTCTGAAAATTTGTAACAATGTTAAAGTTTTCCCTTAACAAATCTAATAATGTACCTAAGACCTTTTTAAAAAGATACACTATTTGAAATACTTCGCTCAAGAAAGTAGGTAAATATTTTTTTTACGACGTTTACGCACGAATTCCTACTTATATAATATAATATAATAATATATAATATAATATCTTGGGACATCTCACACACGGTCATCTGATCCCAAACTAGGCAGAGCCTGTGCTATGGCAACCAGACAACTGATAAACATACTTATATATCTCTAAATACATATATATTATAGATAAATTACACCCAGACACAGAACAAATGATCGTGCTCATCGCACAAAGATTCGTCCTGGGTGGGAATCGAACCCACGACCTCCGGTTTAGCAGTCAGGGTCACTAACCACTAGACCAACAGGCCGATAAAGATTTACGGAACAGTGCACAACTAATTTGAACTCTTCTTACGTTTCAAGTAAGTAGCAATACATAACCCGTACTCAAAAAAACATAGAACATTTATTATAATCAGATCTTAAAAAAATCACACGAAAATAATTCATGTTTCGTGTCGATTAAGACTCTATTTTGTTTGAAAGTCACTTCGTCTATAGTGTATGTTTTAAAAATAAAAATACGAAAACCGTGCAGACTTTATAAGGCACTCGTTGTTTTCAATTGGACACGGAAAAGGAAACACTTTACTTTTATTAGCGATTGCATAAAGTGACAACGAATAAAGAAAATGTATCAGCAATACCGATCTACTGCGTTTATTTTACTTTTAAATCGAACACACTGTCACGAAAAGAAAAAAGGTAACAAAAGATATTGTTATAATTCAAAATGAAATGACGTTTCGTTTGCTTTTGAATTCGCATTTGAAATTAAGTAGGTCTACGTTTTTACATAAAAAATAATTACATAAGTTGTTGTATCACTTCTAATTAAGTAATTTAAGAATTTTATTGTAGTCGTAATGTAGTTACTTTCTCTACATAGAACAGGAATGAAAATATGTATAGAAAAAAAAGTACAACTACATCAGTGATTGGTACACCATAACAGTCCAACTTAAGAAATTCCAAACAAATTTTGATAAAACCTGTAACCTACTGTTTTCTATATTTAAAAATACTTAATTTAATCGTTTAAAAATTTTATAATTATTGTAAGTTGATTTCTAGATTCAAATTTAATAAAAAAGTGAACGATTTTATAAAAAAAAATTGTTAAAAATTGAATAACGACATGTAAATCAGTTATAAGATTGTTAGTCGGTCTTTGAAAGTGATGTTCATAAAATACAATCAAGAAACAAGAGACTAGCAATATATCTCTCGTTCCATAAACGAAGTGTCCATCGCAATTTATAATGGAAATAGTATCTTGTTCTATAAAATATATCCAATATCTTTCACTATAACTACGCTGGCGGTTACTAGTTTTACATACATATTTGAATGGGTAAACATTTGTTTTGTATAGATGACGTCAGCCTGTATCGATGGAAAAGGTCTATGTCCTGTGAAAAGGAGTTGATATAAGATCAATATTGGTATGTACAAAGACAAGCGAACATTGATTTGACTTAAAATTATAGATGTTTATGAAATGAAATAATTTTAAAACACTTTTGCACTTCAAATTATTTTTTTTATTTTATTAGAATTTATTAGAAATCTAATTAAAAAAATAATTCGAAGTGTAAAATTTTTAGTCGTTTTTTAATTCAGAATCTAAAACTAAATTGTTTTCAGACAGTAACTATCCCTGTCACTGTGCACGCCCAAAATGTTTTTAATAAATGTTTTAAAATAAAATGAATAAGTAAAATATATTTCATTTTATCAAGAAAATATTTTATTTTTCTTATAAGTAAAGGTGTTTTTTGTTCCAGCCAGTCCCCGTTATGCCCGCCCCATAGTTCTGGTCCGTCGTAAAGGCCTGGCCTTGACTCCGCCAGGCGAGTCTTGGCGGCGACCTTGCACCTTATTGAATATACCGAGTGAAGCCACAGAGTAAGTATACGCAACAGAAGGTAAATTTATTACACAACACATGATTTGAATTTAAAACGATATAAGTAGATACTTCCCTAAATATCATAACGATTTTCTGTCATCGGCATTCGGATTCTACGTAGTGCGTAATCACAGGTGTCCGAGAGTGAGATATTTACTGCAATGTACAAACACTATTTAAACAAAGCAAATAACGTAGTGTGTGTAAGTGAGTAAAATATTCTTCGCAATATGTGTATGTAAACGAGGCTTGTAAAAATCAAAGGATAAGAATATCCAAATTTAATAAAGCTATTTCTCATCCAAAGCAGAGATCTTTTTTTTATAAGTACAATTGTACAATTCAGAATACTTATTTAAATTCTTCCAACGTTTTTTAACGTATCTTCTGAGCTTATATATTCATTGTTTAAACTGCAATGCGCCCGCGCCCCGCCCTGTCTTTTGCGCCAGGAATGCTAGAGCGAGACCATGTACTCAAACCAGTTCCAAAAACGCCGGAAGCCTTTTTCTTGTAAAGATAACCATGTGTATATTGAAATGGTTATTGTAATACGATTGATGAAATATATAAAACTATTTATTAGATTTATTCGTAATTAATAAAATAAAAAAACCTAGGTACTTGATGCCAATATGATTCTATCCTATTTGACCAAAAAATAACATAATTTATTTTAAATACTTTAAAATGTACCTATGTATCGTAATAATTTTCTTAATTATCTAATCATCTAAAAATTAAACAAATTTGGGACGGAAAATAAGGCAAAGAAAATTGATTGATTTAAGAAGTTGAAAATGATACTTATTCAGCAAATCTTTCATTCGGTGGTTGAAAGAAGTTTGCTGATATAAACTTTTTATCTCGTAATTACTTATTCCGTAAGCTTAGGCAATATAAACAGATCGTAGCACACAAAATTGTGTTCTTCTTACATACATTTAAGGTCGATGGCATGCGCATAGCATATACATTCACGTATTTTTTTCATCACATACCTTCCTTTTTTCTAATTCAAGGCTCGGAGCTAAAGAAGTGAAGTGTACACGACTTGTGTTTTGCTCTACACAATAAATCCAAGACTAAGTTACTGTTAACTTTGATATCTCACTTTAGTAGCTATACAACATAGTAACCATAACTTAACCAAATATTACTATAGGAACTGTCCATGCAGTAATTCTCAATCATATCTCAAATTGAAGTTAATTACATACTTCATTAATATCGAACTTAATACCCAACTACCGCTAACTAAAGCCGGGTGAAACCGCGAGTGCTACTAATCGACAGCAATGATTAAATTCCCTGTCAGATCAAAGTCGCCTCTATCCTAGTCTATCCGCATTGAGACAGAATCTAAAACATTCCTAAACCACCTCGATGAATCATAATCTACAGTTTATTGCTCTCTGAATCATGGCGCTGCACATGTACGCAGACACAATAGGGTAAAGCACCTAATTGTCAACCGAAGCAAATAGTAATTACTGTGACATAATTATTCTACGGATACTTAATAGCTGACTTTAAACAACGGCGCATAATTACTGTTAACGGTTTTCATATAGCATAATTAAGATTTCCACACGTTAATGTCATATTCGGGTTTTAACTATGTCTTAATTATGCAAACTTTATTATGAGACAAAATGATAATCAAGTATTAAAGTTCTAGCGCTAAAACGGAACATGGCGACTCATAAAAGCTGTACTCTAGAGAGCTTTTAGTTACACAACCGTGTTAATTGCAAGAAACCAAACACACGGCATTTTATGACCATCGATATATCGTATGCAAATATATCTATTTTGGTAATATCTAGTAATTGGCAGTTTCACCCTACTCGGGTGTATAATGGTGACTGTTGTGCAAGCACCCACGTATTCAAATAAATATGCCAGTAATAACTTTCCTATTGAAACTAAATCGTCTAGTCACGAGCAAACAAGTCATTCCGATGTATAGACTGGTTGGCTGTTGTGCTGTCATTATCTATCTGTAACAATCCAGATGGAATAGGTCGAGATGGGATTGTTTCAAGCAATATAATCATACGTGTATATATAGGTAGGTATCTACTGCATGTATTTGTGAACATGAGTATGTATATTACCAGCATAACAAGTAATGTTACATAACAGTATACGAGGAAATTGTAAGGGTTTTTAATTTGTGGACAGAGGGATAACATTGTGTACCTTTCAGAAACTCATTGGGAAAAATGAAAAACACACAGCACCACCCAACAAACCAATACCTATTTAACAAGCACACACAAAACACGCGCTTCGCTTGACGCATTTGAATACGGTTTTACTTTGTCATTTGTTAACTTTGGCCTGCAAAAAAGGAAAAAATAATTAACGAACCTTAAGCTAAATAAAGTTACGATTTTAAACAAAAGCTTACATTTCATACCCTGAAATTCTTGTAATCTGTTAAACCTACTATCATATACCTAATTTGAATTCATGATACGCAAGTATATACAGGGTGATCCCCCTGACATGTAATAACCGTCAAAACAAAAACTCGTCACAATTTTTAACACGCTTCATGTATATGGACTCAAATAATGGAATTTTCAATTTCAACTGACCAGTTGACACAAATTTTTAATACCTACAAAAAAATATAGTCTACAGACATGAAATGGGTCAAGTGCGCATCAGACTCGCATACGCAGGGTTCCATATTTTAAAAACAAGATATAACACTCTAGTTTAAAATAGTAGATATACACCAATTAGGTATTTTCATTATGGATTTTTGTGAAAGATCAATCTACCTATAACGGTTCATGAGATTCTATAAACCCCGCTGAAAAAGAGACGGACGGACAGCAGAGCCTAAGTAATAGGATGCCATTCACATGGGACACCGTTCGAGTACGGAACCGGCTATTTTAGGGACCTAGAGCCAGTTCGTTCACTTGCTTCATTACCAAATAGTGCAAATTGGCTGACTTAGAGCTCTCGTGCAATCACAATTAACGTGCAGCGAACACAGACACGATGAATACGACCCATTCGTACAATATTGCAATAAATTAATAATCATTCAGATATAAATTGAAACGGTGAATAAAGCTATTAGTAATGATTTCGCGCTGACTGCGGCGCCGAATGTAATTACCATTTAAGTTTACTTGGTTACGCCATATACCACCTGAATATTTTGCCATAAAATTTGCAAAGGTATTACTATAGACTTTGTAGAGGGAATTAATGAAACATATTCTTCTCAATCCTAAAAATCTATGCTTTAAAAATAAAACAGCTGTAATTTTTTAGTAAATAATGTAATTAATAAGTTAAGTATTATAAATGCGTAAGTTACTCTGTCTGTCTGTCCGTCTTTGTCGCAAAAGCGATTTTGATAAATACAAATAGTAGAAAAATTTAAACCTCAGAATGGACTTGAACCTGCGACTACTGGCTCGACGCGCCAGTCGCATTACCAACTAAGCTATCGAGGTCTCTGCCTGGAAGTTTAAATTTTGCCTTCTACTTGTTTGCATTCTACTAATTAAAAATATTCGCTCCGCATGCGTTAATGCGTAACAAATAATTAAAATATAAGATATTGATAAAATTTGGTATAGATTCAGTTTGAACAACAAGACAGGACATAAGCTACTTTAAGCATTGATAATTAGCAATGCTTAGCGGTTATAATTGTCACCCAGTATCGGTGATAGCCGTCACCAAAAGAATTAGTAAATAGAAAGAAATAACTAATTATAATACGCATTATATCAAGGCTTGTTTCTGGTGGAATATTATAAAAAAATATGCGTAAGCCAGGTGTTTCACGTCATGCATACCATTAAAGTTCTTAGCCGTAACATCGGTGTAAAATAACCAGTTCTTCACAGCCCTACCGCCTGTCTGCATAGAGTTTTATTAAATTATCACCTTCATCCGTCAGTGATGTCCATGTTTCTTAATTTTTATTCGTTTGTAACAAAAATATAGTTAGTTACTATATAAATGAACGGAATCTATTGGAAAAATTAAAACTGCAAGTTAAAAACCTGATAAGAAATATTGTATTGGATGATAAAACGTACGTAATTTAAATGCATATAGCATTTAAATTACATACCGTTTCCTTATTCGTAAAAAAAAAGCACCTTTTGGTATACTACTCATTAGGTTAATATTACTTCACAATTTAACTATTTTTTTCGTCTTGTCTTTCATCTTCATCTTGTCGTCTGATCTTTCGTCATTATATTGTTAAGCTATATTGCAATCAAGTCTATCAAATATCTGTGTGACCATTTATCAAAATTTATAAGGGTCAAGCAAACATTTTTAAATTTGTGTTTGCTTGTCTGGTAAAACTAACCTAGACACAAAGTAAAGGAAAATACTCACCAAGTCAGCGGGTTTATTTTAGTTCTAAATTTCCATTTTTTATAGGCGGGTTGTGTCGGCGGCTTTAGTATTGCGTTAGCGCTTATAAAACGCAGTCTTGGTATATAAGATTAATACGATTATTGTCACACAAAAAAAACACGTTATTGATGAAAAACAATCGAATATCAAACAAACAAAATGTATTTCCTCAATAAAGGTTCGAGTGCACAAAGTCGGTTTTACGCAATAAGGTAACAGGGTGAAACACGGCGCGATTACACTTCAGGCCGCCTCGACCCGAGCGAGGGCCCTCCAGGCGAGCATGAGATGAACCTGAGAGCCGACCGTGTGTAGCATTGTGTTTTTAATACCTACCTACTGTCACAATACCGGAGTTTTCATGTTATCTCATTATTTGGTTAATCATTTTCAAGAAATTTACCTAGATAGTCAGGTCAGGAAGTACGCGCACAATGTTAACTGGACTTTGGTTACTTTTACCGAGACTCTGCCTGAAAAATACGGAGCACGTAGTATAATAAAAATGAAGATAGCACAGAGTAATTAATGAAAACTATCACACTATAGTAAGAATGTTTTGATGAACTGCACTAAACAAAAATGCAATTTCCAATATCTCTTGGTGAACGGACGTATATTCACAACCCTTTAGTATTGACTAAACAATTAGAGTTGACCCTACTTTTTACAGCTCGATAAACGTAGCGCAAAGCCATTAATAAATAAATTAAATCCTCCAAGCAGCTGCATCTTTGAGCAGCAGAAGTTTTGCCGCAATGTAAATCTTTCCCCGCATTACATTATGCACGCTTAAACTCGTGTGACTATAAAGTATAACAACTTGTCTGGCTAACCTAACTTCCATTCCTGATTCTGACCATCTTGTTTTGCTAAGTGATTCTAGTCTACATAAAATAAATGCTAAAGGCCACAGTAGAGTTTCGGGAAGGAACAGCTGACCTAGAGTGAAGAAATGACCTACGTAAACGACAAATGACGGTTGTAAAGGGATGAAAGCGCTGACTGTATGATACAAGATAGAACATTCAGGCCTTCGTAATAAGTTACCTGGTCCCAAACAAACACGAATGTAAAAGATCCCGTACGTTTACGGATCGTGCCTAACAAACAAAGACGTCTGTGTAATCCGAGCTGGCGATGTGCAATTAACATTCTAAGTGTTACGTTTACTGCTCACGAACAATAAGAGCACTGCAGTCCCTGTGCTCTCCACACTGTTTGTGTACACCCACTGTAGCATGCTTGTACTGATCAAGTTGTATCAGAAATGGACTGGGCAAACATTGACACGTGAACAAGCAACACAGAAGAATGAAGAAATTTAGAAGATATTAAGCAATTCATGTTGAAGGTCAGTAATTGAATTTTACTTCCATGTTCATCTATGCTTCAAACAGCTTTCTCTAGTTTCTCAAAAACCTTGGGATTCTACATTAGGGTTCTACAGGTTCTACGTCTCGTCGGGTTCCACTTCTTTTCGCATAATGATTATTATTCCTATGTACTTTGTTATGCCCATAGCATATTAGGTAAAATAATCATTATGCTTTTACTTTATTTACTTTTTTGGAATCAATTTATGTTGGCATAATTTTAATTCGTTAAATTTCACCGACTACAAAGAAAAACTAAAATAGTCGGTTAGGTTAGGGTTATTTTATTTTTTTTAGCCTTTTGGATATGATGTGTTGAAATCATTATTAGTAAATAAATTTAGGCTTTAGAATGTTATGCTTCAACATTGCTACAATAAGAGAATACGGAAGCTGTTATTCGTAAATATAATCAGGAAAAACCAAAGTATGCCATGTTATATTATGTCTTTAAATTTTATGCGAATGGATAGGGAACCTCTACATTATTACTTGACCTTGGCTTTGATCTTGATTAAAACATTAGGGGCCTCGATCCGATCCGGGCATATCCCGAATATCTTCCACAGAATTATGTTAATTACCTTAGTTCAATGGCCGCGCCAAACATTTTCACTAACGCTAGAGAAACGAGATAGAGATATAGCGATGACTACGTCATTAAATATTACAAACGAACGGAACCCTTTCACCTTTAATAAAATCCAGGCATAAAAAACAAAATTTTGTTCCCGACACCACTGGCTAATTTATAATTCAATATAATTTTAATATACCTGCATTCATCCGTAATTCGTATTGTCAATATCATAAGGTGTACCTACATACTTGTTTAAATATTGATATCCGTTCTTTTAATATTGATAATGTTTTAAATGGATATGATAAAAAAAAAACTTTCCGTACATCATAATGGCTTGGTGTTGTTGTTCAAAGTTCTTGGAACCACTTCATTGTATTACCGACCTTTGGTTCAATACACACAGCACTGTGGTCTCCGTTAACATCGCATTGGTTCGAAGACAAATTGCTATCCATCCATTAACACATTGGATTAGATACTGCACTTCCCTGATTGTGTATCGAAATATCCGATAGTCTACTGTTTTATAGAGACAAAGACTTTAGAATCTATTTCTGGAATTATAATTATAATTCTGATTTAAAATTATAAGTAATTATTAAACTAGACTGTTCACGCTGTAGTCAATGAACTTTAGATAGAATTAATAAAATTTAAACATTTTCACACATACGCATGTCTTCAAAATGCGTAAACTTTAAGGAGGTGCTAATCTATACTAATATTATAAAGCTGAAGGGTTTGTTTGTTTGTTTGAACGCGCTAATCTCAGGAACTACTGGTTCGAATTGAAAAATTCTTTTTTTATTGGATAGTCCGTTTATTGAGGAAGGCTATAGGCTATATAACACGCTACGATCAATAGGGGCGGACCAAAAATGAAAAACCGTTAAAACTAAAACACGCGAACAAAGTCGCGGGGGACAGCTAGTAATATATAAACACGCTTTCTAAACATGAATAAGTCAGATACCATATTTTTCAGTGTTTATCGTAAAAGACCGACTCAATGATTACGTCAATGCTTCGCAAAACCGCTAATAACAATATTCTGCGATCACTACAGTATTCGTATTATCCAGTATCCGCTATTGTAACAGTTTACACGGGGCTCATGTTCAGTAAACGTTTACTGGCTGTTATGACATTATTAGCGCCTCAATAAAGATTTTTCTCGCTCCGATATAAGCAAAACAAGAACATTTACACTGTTAATTAAAAAAAAAAATGTATTTAATTTCAATGGAATATTTCGAGAGCAGATGATTTTGATCATGGTAGATCGATTTTTATTTAAAATATACCTACCCGTATCTTAGCAATACCTATAATAATATTTACCGTGTAATTTAATATATAGGTACAGAGTTTCTAAATATAGCTTCAAATATATATTTGAAGCCATATATAACTTTATGTATTTTTATGTTGCCATATTTAGAAACTCTATGTAAGTATTTTTATGTTTCAATTATATGTTGCGGTTAGATAATATATATATATATGGTCTGATACTAATATTAGTTAAACGCATATGTATCTTAGCAATATTTTGCGTGTTATAATAAATATATTTGAAACCATATTTAGAAAATCTACGTATTTTTATATTTCCAATTATATGTTGCGGTTAGAGGATATGGTCTGATACTAATATTAATATCAGACCATATTCTCTTGGTCTGATACTAATATTAGTATCAGACTAAGAGAATAATATTCCCTAACCGCAACATATGGCCCACTGTTCAACAGGGTCATACATATTTAAAATCCGAACTAGTAATATCAAACCTTTTTTAAACTCGCAAAGAATTTAATGCACTATGGGGCCCCTAGGCGGCCATTTTGTGCGTACGTTCCGTTTGTTTACGTTTTATTGAACATTGGATAACGCTACAAAACCTGTTTGGTACAATTTAGCAACCCACAAAGGTCAATCTACGCACGCGATCCTAAGCCACGTCGCGGCTTCGGTTATCAAGGTTATACTTATGTGTTTAGTATCAGTTTAACATAGGATGTTATGAACGCCCTGTAACGCGGGTTTTTTATCAGAATTCTTGAGCTGTTTTTTATCAACAGCATTGTTGAGAACTTCAGATATTGACTGGAAGCTTTATCAACACCTCTTGGAAAATACGAGATCCAAAAAAACCTCATAAAGGTGTATGTATCTGGACAGGTTATACAATGTCTAAGTTGTAATAGTAGGTACCAGGCAATCGAAAGTAGCGTTGATTTTGGACAAAGACATTACATTCCTAACTTGGTTAGCTAATGATGAATTCAGCAGGTGTGTGTACAATTACAACTTTCTTTTCAACACCTTGACAAATAAATAAACAAACTATTATATTACGTGTCTTAATACACACATGGTTACGATACAATTAGCCACAGTGATTTTAATAAGCGTTACATGACGTAACCAGTAATTGTGACCACGCAATCTCCTACTTTCTATTCATGACATCTTTGACGTTGCACGATAATGATGGAATAAAATTAGCTAACTGCACTATATTTGCATTCTAAGATCCATAAATGTTAATAAATTGTCTGGTATAGCGGAGAGAGTAGTTGTTGTGATTACATATTTTTTTGCTGTGAAAGAAACGAAAACAATCGTAGCAAGTTCCATCTTAATAATGTAAAGTTTGATCACGATTCAGTATAAGTTTTACACTATATCTAGCTGTTCTTCAATTTCAATTAATAATAATAATAATAATATCTTGGGACATCTCACACACGGTCATCTGATCCCAAACTAGGCAGAGCCTGTGCTATGGCAACCAGACAACTGATAAACATACTTATATATTTCTAAATACATACATATTATAGATAAATTACACCCAGACACAGAACAAATGATCGTGCTCATCACACAAAGATTCGTCCTGGGTGGGAATCGAACCCACGACCTCCGGTTTAGCAGTCAGGGTCACTAACCACTAGACCAACAGGCCCGTCAATTGTTTTTGAAAAACCCTCTTGTCATCTTTTGTCAGGTATTATATAACCAAACAATTTTTTATGTCCATCGCCTCGTACGGCCTTTTAGAAACCAGACAATCTTGTTGATTGACTATTAATTAAACATTAATGATATTAGGTACCTATTGTTTCGATGAAAAGATAAAAAAGGTCAATCTTGAAATTCCCAGTGATTTGTTAGGTTTACAAGTTTTGCTTGGTAGCATATAAGGCTGTCACCGACCAAATAATTAAAGCACCTTCACACTGTCAGATAGCAATGCTGCGGTGCATTAATGTACTCGTTATTTAATACATTCACGACGGGCGATGTCGGCAGTGCACACCGACGTGTAACTCTACGCTCTAGACTAGTTCGTGACACGGGGCTTTAGATGTCCCAGAAAGCGACAAGTAAAGCCCTGCCGACTCCTGTGAGCAATTAAAAATAAACTCAGTAGCAATAGTTTGGGAAACTGCGGTTGACAGGATTCAAAATGTTGGAAAGTTTGACATTGAACACAGACATGAATATCGCGTGATTACGTAAAGCTTTCAAAGAACCACTCCCCCAAATGATAATCGATTTAGTACACGACATGCGTGTTCATAAAAAGAGTTTACAAGCGTTTCTTTTACGAAGTTTCATTCTCGTGACTTTACACAGTAAGTATAACGACTCATCATTCAAAAAAATTACTGCAGACATTTGATATTTATTAAAGTCTTTTTTTTTTAGAACGAGATTTACGCAGTTAGCCTGAGCGCAAGCTTTGACAGCTTCACCAGACTTTTGGCGAGAACCTTAAGGGCTACCAGCCAGATTTATTCAAGTCATTCCTAAAATTTTATACGAGCCATTAAAGAAAATTAAAATAACCATAGGTTACTCTGAAGTGTACTATTGTTCCTGCGCGTAGACACAATGGGTAGTTAAGGGCGTCTCTGGTACATAAATTGAGACATACTTTCTACATTCCGCCCACAAGCTCGTCACAACTGTCGCTAAGAGCCTGCCTGACAACTGAGACAACCGCTACATTAAACTATTCACCAAGTTATCAGCCATGATAGGGCTGGCCAGATTTTGGCAAGATTTTGTGGTCAAGACATTTAGTACAATGAATGATTAGGTACTTACAGTAAAAAATCCGTAAGGAAACCACAAACCATAAGAACAAGACAATTTAAGTTTATATACTCACTGATTTCGATTTGACTCCAGAATTATTTCCAGACTTCAATTATATCACTTATTTAGGTAGGTACCTACTACTAATAATAACATCTAATGTCAACGAATATTAGCAATAAGTTTCTTCTACGTTAAAATGTAAGGTCTTTGCTCCGCTGTGAAATGCTTAAAGCCCAGATTAACAGTGACACAAGCTACTTTTGTTTAAAACAAACACATGACACAGTTGTGAAACTCTTACGCACTTGCGATCTACTGACCTTAATGAGGATGTTACGTACTTAGTGATAACTTAAGCAAATATGAAAGGCCATACATTAGTAGTATTTGAGTATAGTAGGTAGGTACCTATTTCTAATTCTTAGAAATACATGAAAACATTGAAACTTGCTAAGAACGTTCACTGGTTCGATCAGGCCAATCTCAATGTCGCGTCGATTGCGTCGTAATGTATTTATTTCAGAGTCTGTCATAAAGGCATAGGCAGTATGAGATGTGGGTATCAGGTATATACCGTACGAATAATTAAAATATAAAAAGTGTCAAACAATACCGCCCTTCAATTGTTTAGAAATTCTAGTTACAGTAAATTTTTGATGTTGTAAATCATATGGCAGTTATATCTTAATCATAATAGTGTCTGCATTAATTATTTGTAATGGTCACAAAGGCCATTGATGATGGAATGTTGATATACATAAAAACAATACTTAGATTAATAGCAGCAGATATTAATGGTATCTACTAATTTAATAACTTAAATGTTTTTTATAATGAAGACGGCTATTGACTCAACGCCACGCAGTTATTACCGTTTTAAACCAAATGCTAATGTTTATTTTAAATTGTCTATGTAAATCATCAAAGCATTCAAGCGATAAGTCGTTTGAATTATCTCAAGGTTTATGTGAACAGGATAACATAGGTACTCAGTAAGACAATCCAGTAACAATCGAAGAATTAATCGATTGTGCAATCAATGCATTGAGTATCTGTCCGATTTGGCATGCAAACAAATGTACGTTATTTAAAATAAAATGCCATATCGATTGTTCATTCGTGCCAACATCGGGATGCGTCGCAAATTGAACATTTTATTTATCTACAGCTCGTAAATAAAAATGTTTCAATTTTCTGATGTTTTGCGCAGGCCTATAAACCAATCCAGCGTGTTTACTATTTAAATTAAAACGAATTTTGAATTGATTTTAAATGTAGAGAACTGTTGCGATTTTATTTGTTTATCGTTACTATTTCGTATTGTGTGACTGTTCAGGATAATCTCTAAAACTGCTAAACCGATTTCAATAATAGGTGAAGAAGAAGGGTAACTAATCAAAATTATGCAAAGCAAATATGTAGGCGACCTCATAGTGGACATACGTGGTCAGGAGTTTAGGCTACAAATAACAATAATAGAAATGTTAACCTACTAAGGATTTTTTTATAATAAAATGAGCATTAATTTACATTATTATTAATTACAAAATTAAGTTAAATAATTATGAATGCTTGTCCGGTATCGTTTTTACACCGGACACGCATTTATAACACGTCGAACAGGAGTAAAATGACATAATAATCACATAACACGCATGTAATATGAGTTACCAAGTGCGTTAATTTATCAAAGTATTTATTAATTATGAAGCTAGTGTTTGTATAAAAGTACGTAAATCAAAATGTAATAAAAGCCGAAACACTAGGCTATCACGTTAACCAACAAAGACAACCAGTATTGGCTCTTAAGATCGAAACAACAGGGTTTTAATTACTTCGTTGTGGATAGAAAGCAAACTTTCAATTTTTACTTTCATGACTTAACAGCGTGTTAATAAAATGCCAAAAAACGCAAACGTTACATAAGCAAAATAAAATTCATGTAAAAATATTCGAAAGTAGTAAAATCTCTAGTAGGTAATTACACTGTTCAGCGAAATGCAACAAAACCGGAAACGGGCCGCTATAACGGATATTAATATGACGTCATTGAATCCCCCGGCGCCACGAGCCGTGCTTCCGGCGATGGGAACAATACGCCTACATTCCATATTTTATGAGTTTTATTAACGTATGATAAAACGCCACGTCACTATGCCTGTATTTGATTAATTTCCAATTGCACTATTACAAAAAAAAGGACTATTACAGATATTCAAGAATTTTGTCTTCCTTGACATTTCAAGACATGTGGTGTAAATTAGCTATAGCTTTATCTTCCATGGGGACTATTCTTAAATGAATTTCAATTCTCATATAATGCCTATGCAAAATTGTTATTAATTAGCATTTAGCATTTAGTATTTTTTTTTTCAAAGAAGCTAATTCACGAGTCCTCTCAACTAATATTAATTTTGCATTGGCATTGTATTGGAATTAAAATTAATTGAAGAGTAAGTGCACTGATTCCAGCAAAACATCTCTTATTAAGAGTAAGTCACTGTCGTTAGAAGTCTACTGTTTCAACCAAATGTATCTAGCTCAACCCTCCATCGTCTTAACTTCATATCAAGTAATAAAACAATAACACTTCTTCCCATTGAGCCAACCATACACAAACTCCCTTAGCCTAAAACGCAGCGATTATTTTTATTATCATTGAAATAATAAAAAGAAATCGCTGTGTGCTACAATCCCTCAGTTTATAGACTTCGTAGGGGTTCTGAATCGGGGATGGGCTTAAAAACGGCAAACTTTCAATTTTGCTCCCCCAAGCCACGGATAAACGTGGATGATAAATGAAAGCAGACATCATCATTTCTGTCGCCTTATGACAAATCAAATTTAGAAATCAACAGAATGAAAATTATACAAAGTTTTTAGATGAATATAGTCGAATTATTTTGTAAAATTGTTTTTTGGTTTTATTTTGTAACTTATATTTTTCTTTCCCTCTCTTTTGTTTTTTGGCGATTGCTTTATGTTACCTTATTTGTAATTATTTTCGATTTTCATTTGTACTTATTCTTCTTTGCAAAGGATCGTGACCTGACAAACTCCTTTGAATTGGATATAAATATTGATCGACGACACAGTTTTTGACAGCGCTGTCTTACTGCGCGATTACTGCAAGTCGAACCTGACATGAGTAATATGAATTGCCCACGCATATTTCGCCCATACCTTAAATTTGTTGACAGTATCCAGTACATTTCTTATTTTATATTTAAAATATTTTGGGACTAGATAATTGTCTTTCTGAGATTTACGCGAATGTGATTTACTTATTGAACGGATTTTATCGCGGTGTATATTTAGATGATGATCCCGACGTTTCGACGCCTTTGCAGGTGTCATGTTCAGTCTGCCCGTACATCCAGTTTAAAAAAAATATTAAAATGATTATTATGTTATATGCAATAACGTATAAAAATATTTTGTAAACAACGGAGTCTTTTGCAATATTGTGGTTTAAAGGAATGTTGGAAAACCGAGCAATACCGTTTTGTAAATAGACGTTACTTGCAAACATTTTACGAGAAAAACGTGGAAAATGAAATAAGAACGCTACAACCATAAGGTTTTATTAAGAGCACTAGTAATATGGAGCGTGCGCTACCTTTTATATTGCTAAACTCTTGAAATGAGGTAAATCTTCTTGCTCGTATATGAGCTTTCAACAGTTTAACAGAGTTTAATGCTACGTCACTTAAAACCTTGAGATAAAACCTACTACTAATACCGCTATTTATTTTAATCTAAATATCTATATATAAATTCGAAAATAGGTATAAATATAACAGATATTCTAATTAACCTAAAACATATGAACAATCAATATTTACCACAGGTCCACCAGCAAACACAAAATCAATTTCAAACGTAATGTTAATAATATGAATTTGATACACACAGATGATAATAATAGCAGCCTATAAATGTCCCACTGCTGGGCACAAGCCTCTTCTCATGTAGAGAAGGAACGAGCATTGATCACTACGGTAGCTCATTGCGGGTTGGCGATTTCTGATTCCAATTTTTAGAATCCAGGTTTCCTCACGATGTTGTCCTTCACCGATTGTCAATGATGTCTTAGAATAATTAAGAAAGTACATATAACTTTGAAAAGTCACATTGGTACTTGCCTGTAATGGGTTCGATCCTGCAACTTTGTGCACACAAATACGTTCATTGAACCACTGGGCCATCACGACAAACAGATGATGCCAAAGAAATATTCCCTTAATCGAGTCGATTATCCCATGAGATTTACCTGAACTTTCGCCGCCAGGAACTAAAGTGAAAGCCTATTTAACTCGCATTAAGGAACATCGCTTACAATACTATTACTTATCTTATTTTAATGTCAGTACGATAGAGTAATGAAGATGAATCCTGCGTCAACATAGTTACACGACTCGTGGATTCACGACTCACTAAGTACGTAAATTGCTGCTATATCCTTGGATAAACGTGCATTATTCAACTGAGTAAAAGTTTATTCAGACTTTATTACTTATGTATTTGAATACCGTTGTATATTTAATTTCAGGCTGGGTACCTCTAGTCAAAGCATATTTTATCATGTACATAATGTTACCGAAAGGTTATATCTATCTAAAAGGTGTGAAGAGTACATGTGGTATAGAGGCAGTTTACAAAATGCTAGTTCAAAGTGAGTTAATTAAATAATTGATACCCAATTTTTCGCATATACCAGACGCTAAAAGTCATAACATAACGTGTCACCGCACTACAAGGGTCTATATCTCATTACGCTACTTGCTAAATGTTAAGAAGCCAGACGGTTATAATTTTTAAACGAAAGCGAAGCGAAAAGTTGGATAAAATTATTTAATTTATATCCAATTACAACGTATAAAAATATTTTTACAACGGATTTTTTTGCAACATTTTAAATTTTATTTTCAGCTGAAATTTTGTAAACTGACTGTATACCAGATGTAATCTCTCTACCCCTTTCGGCTTGATATAGCCTTTCGGTAACACCCTGTGTACATATAAAATGATCACCGCGCGGGTTGGTGATTTAGGACCTAGTTTTAATTAAATTCATATTTGTTATTTAAAACCAGTTTTAGACTCAAACGCGCAACTGAATATTTAGTCTAGAAGACCTTGACTCTCCGAGGCTTATTAACTCAAGACAGAATCATTCATTAAATATCATTTTACACAAGACAGAATTTTTATTAAATATATCTAAATATAAAACGACACGTTCGATATGTAAAAACTTGTCGAAAAAGTTATTCATTACGTTACAAAAATAAAGATTGTTCATAATTATAATTAATCTTTTTCATTTAATTGAAAATTGAGCTACTTCCGTATTACTATATAACTTATCATGATTATGAAACGTACTTTTCTACTCGTAAATGCCTTGGTAGATCCTTCAGTATGTTTTTCAAAGCGTAGGCGAGCTATTTCCTTATTCGGACGATCAAAAAGGGTTTTGTGCACATACTTACAAAACCTCCCTAAATAACTACACAAAGTAGTAAGTTGTTCGACAAGTTAGGGATTACTACCGATTTCTACTCATATATAGGTAGCATGTAGGTTGGTATATTATAAAGAGTCGGTTGAAGACAGGTGCTTATTTTTATTTGCGTTTACTTTATCCGCCTTTAAACATAATTACAGGCGCGAAGATAAAAACAAATAGGACTGTGAAAGTGAAAAGGGCTTAATAATATTGGGTATGGTTATTTGCCACCAAATTTAACCGTCATTACATTACTCGTTGATTAGTAAATTCGCTAAGCTTTTTGCTTTCTAACATAAATTAATAAAGAACTAACTAAAATATGAAAGTAGGTAAATTTAATAACCATCGTGATATTAATTAAAAGAAGACCATGATATTTTGACTTAAAAACATGTCTAAGAATACTCGCACGTAAGTCACCTTATTTGTATAATAACTTTCGTGGGGAGTATTCATAATTATTTAAAACAAAAAGGTTTACTCACGTATATTCTCGGGATCGCCCGACTAGTTTCAGACTCAATAGGAGTCCCTAATCATGAGCTGACGCGGCGGCGGCGGTGGAGTCGCGAGTTTGATCCCGAGAATATACGTGAGTAAACCGTTTTGTTTTAAATAATCATAAGTCCCTTTTAATACAAAACAATCTAAATTGAAATCGCTTCATCCGTTCGGGAGCTATGATGCCACACACAGACACACAGACGGACACGTCAAACTTATAACACTTCTCTTTCGGTTAATAAAAATAGTTCTATTCTGCCTTTCTAGTTTCTACAAATTACAAAAACACGTTTCTTAAATAGACAAAGGGTTCATATACTTACTGAATACGTATTGAAGGCTTGCTTGTCTAGCAAGAATAACATTTCATCACATAGCTGCATAAGCTACCAATTTAATAATGTATCTAGTGGTTCCTCTTATAAAGCGGGTGCAACGTGAAGGTATGCGACAGTCGGGACGAGCCACTGCCCAGATGTGTTTTGTATTACTATTGAAGTATAAACTTATTTGTATTGAGTTTATTTGATACCTGACTATATATCGGTCATTTATCGTGTAGTAATCTCTTTTTACTTTTTTGGTTAGAAAAAGATGTGTTTAATCATATTGTTTACTTAAGGTGGTAAAGGAGTTGAAGGCAAAGAGTATACTTGTGAGCCCCAAATTAGAATAAAAAGCATCGAACACACATAGCACTTGTAAAATGACGAGCAAATATCTCGACTGTGTATTTTAGCTTAAAAAAATAATCTTTACAAAGGGCAAAAAGACGTTAAAAGGCTGGGTTCTGTTGCTGAATAAGGCTGTGAGAGGCTCGTGACTCGCACGAGCGGTCTCGGCGAACATTACGGCGGCGTGACCGAGCTCTCGGTACCTATAGTAATAACTCTCCGGACAACTTAAGCGTAATTGCATAAAATCGTTTTTGTTGGAATTTCGCTTGCTCAATCCGCGGAGGGTGGTATTTCTGCTGTTTCCTCGAAAATTTTGCAATTTCTTTCACGAATAGTGAAGCCTCGTGCCGTCGTGTAAGCTAATTGTTGGTATTTCCATGGGTATTGTTGCCGTACCGCAGCTATGTACTATACAAACAGCACAAACAATGAAATCTTACCCTAGGTTACCTACGCATTACTTTGTGTATATCAATTTCTACATACTTTTAAAAAAAATAGTAAACGCAACATTAATAGGTTTCCCATATCATTTGAAATTCAAATACAAAGTAAATAAATAGAAAACGCGTGATTTAATATTTCAGAAAACCATTTTTCTTCCCCAGACGTCGCGTGGCATAAAAATTCTAATGTAATCGCTATACAATACGTATAAGGTAATAAATTCTTATCTCGAGATAAGCTACTATTTCAAATACTCCTACATAGTATTACGACACGTGGACGTGAGTCATCGTCTTCGTATAAACACCTATATTTGAATTTAGGTCAATATTTACCCGTGTTACGTTTTATTGGAATTTCGGGACCAATTTCTTCGAACATCATATTTTCCAGTAGGCACTAGTTTTTTCATAAACTTATGATTTGTTATTAAAATGTAAAAAAAAACTAATATTGTAGTGGGTACATCTACAATTAATCATACATTTACAAACAAAGTAATCCACGGATACCACTGTGCGCGACGAACCGCGGATTCGATCCCCGCAAGGGACAAACAATTGTGTTATCCACAAATGCTTGTTCTAAGTCTACGTGTTCTTTTTGCATGTTAATTGTAAGTTTGTAAAACCCCCTGCAACACAAGGATTAAATTCATTAGGGCGGAAATCGTTAAAAAAAAAGAAAATGATAGTAGGTACGTCGTAGCCATATGATCATTTAGCGAGTAACATTAAAAAAGAGTCATTTGAAAAACCTAACCACAAACTCTTCATCGTCTAGCATTATATTTTAATAACACCAAACGCAAACGCCACTAATAAAGATAAATGAGTCAATTAGCTTTAAAAACGTAAAGATCTGCTAGAATACAAATGCGAAGACGATAAATATTAAGAACCATTAATTAAAACAAGTAAAACGCAGCGTCGACGTCCAAAGTACATTTCCAGCTAATGTTTGCAAACGGTTCTTTTTCATTTTAACGTAACAAATGTTCTAGCGTCTGTCTAAATAGATTTTACTCCTAGTAGCCGTCTCAATGATGTACAGCACATAAATAATAAACAAGCTTGTACTGTTTAATTGTACACTAAACTGACTAAATGTTATATTGTTGTTGGAATTCAGACATTGCAGAGAAAAGGTGCTTATCTTGTAATTTTAAATTTTTCGCCATCCAAAGAACTTTTAGAAGCTCATTGCTAAGTAATAGCCGCACGGTTTTCAGAGGATGGCCGACCATACATTAACAAACCGACACCACAGTGGCTTAAAAAAAGGTTGACCTTTGACAGTCGTTTCGTCACTACCATCTGACAACCAATCAAGTCTTTCCGAAGGATACTGACGCAGTGAATAGTTTGTGGGGGTCAGATAGGCACTTTATGTTTAAATACAGGTATTCAGCTGGACCTAAGAAAACTGGAAACCTACCGACAGTTGTTTATTTAGACACTGCGTCAAAATTTTTGTAAATAAGGGTTAATATTATTGCAATAAATAAATAATAAACCAATGTGGACAACATCACATAAATTGCTCTGAACCCAAAGTAAGTAGCTAAAGCACTTGTGTTATGGAATTCAGAGACAACGAAGGTACCACAAACACTCAGACCCGAGACAATGTAGAAAAGGTGTTTTCTACATTGACCCGGCCGGGGATCGAACCCGGGACCTCAAAGCTGGCGACACGTTGAAAACCGGTGTGTAGGCTACACGACTACTCGTCAATACGTGCAAACAAAACAGTACAGTTAATAAAAACGTTATCTACCTATAATTAAGCAGATGTGTATAAAATAAACCTAACTGTGGGCAGTGTATGTAGTTCGTAGGGGGTAACGATAGACGTCAAGGCACTGCGTGGTCTGTGTGACTCACGTACGAGCCCGCACGCGACTGAAATATCAATGTTCTATGTTCGTTGTGCAGGTGCAAACATGCATTGGCAGTACTTCTGCTATAGTTTGCTTTGTACCAGGGTAATTATTGAAGGGGGTTTACTGACTCATGGGTTTATTGACCGAGTAATTTTGTGTTTACGTGTCCATTAATATGCTGTTGTATCAAGGGTTATACAAAATAATGCATTAAACGTTTAAGTGTCTCTTCAAACACTAAATAATTATTTATTAGAGAATGCTCCACTTGCTGTCCTCCTTTTATTAAAATTAAAATTCTTCTAGATATCTCCTACCGATAAATGAATTTAATTATAATTTGTATTTATTGCCAACGACTTTGTCGGTACGATTTCAAAACTATTCTTGTGAATTTTAACAGCCGTATCCAATCGATATTCACAAGCACGCCATTTCAATTTCTATTATCAGCTAATCACTTTCAATTTCATCCAATAACAACTTTAGTATTGGAACGATTATATTCACTATTATTGCCTCGTTCGACTTTGCTCACTATATGGCCTAGATCTTAAACTAGATTGCACTCGCGATACAACTTTAGATCTTAATATAACATCAAAAACTATAATATTTGATGTCTTAAAATCTTTAGATGCAAGAGAAAGATACTTGGATAGTGGTAAACGAGTTTTTCCCAGCATTTGTACATCAGCCTCAGAAAATAAAATAAAAACACATAATGTAGTACGTAAAAATAGATCATAACTTTACAAACACTAAAAAAACTGTTCTCAATCATATATTCTTTGCCAAGTAACTATTGAGTAAGCAAATATTTTACTAGTCTATATACCTAGATCATGTAAAATTTGCTTACTAAAGTCCATTTGGCGAACCTTACGTAGCTTTTGAACCGAAGTTGGCGCGGTTCAGTTTGTCCGCACGTCCCAGCCAACGGTTTTGACCACAATTCGAAGGCTCAGCTGCATATCCCACAATTTGCCAGTTTTTTCATGCATAGTTCCCTTTTACATTCATATTTTAATTTAAAGTACCTAAATTATATTTAGATAACAATGAGTTTGTAGAAATAATATATTAAAACTTTGAGCGCAGACGATCATAAATCAAAATTCTCGTGTTACAAGCAAGATGTCCCCAATGAGTTATTATTTATTCACAATAAACAAGGGTCAACGAACTTCAAACGTACTTATAAATATTGTATGAACCCTAACTCTTACACAAAGAAACAAACCCTTCTTGATTTGGCACGTGCAGCCGTGTCCAACGTTACTACAGCTGTTGATCATAAAAAATGCAGGTGAACAAAACTGGCACGCGTCTCGTCAAACAGGAGTGCCACCTTTAATGACTAAAGGTTACTTGCTCGACTGACTCTCAAACGTAGCCCTACTTTGACGAGGGGGACTTAATTGATTGTTATTTTAAGCCTATTACACCTTTCAACAAACTACTTGATTAACATTAAATAGCTTACTTTATATCGCTTGCTTAAATTATAATTTAGTTCTGTTAATTGGGTTAAATTTTGAATTAAACAGTCACGTTTAGATATTGAATTACATTGATTTGAAAATGACAGATAATAATCTGTGTACCTAAAGTATTGACTATTAAAATTCATAGAAAACTATGAATATTCCGTCACGTACTGGAATAGAGAGCATAACAAATGCGTTTCCCATAGATACTGCCTTTATACGAGGAACGAGCAGCGTACCATGTGCACTGAAGTCCCTTATGAACTTATTGACAATCGAGCGAAATAACCTTATCCGTAATAGAGAAAGAACGTCAAACTAATGCATCGGAAGCTCAATATTTTATTGAAGTTTTACTTTATACCTCAAAAATATCCATAAAATATTAGCTTACTTTATTACGGAGGTGCCTAATAAAAACTTTACCTCATATTATATTTACCCGTTCCCCAAGGACGCGTGGAATACAGCTGAACTTTTACCGAATACTTAACACTTCTTTAAAATTTGCATTATTCTTAACTATTTTGTGCTTCGAATATTAATAAATAGAACCAGATATAAATAACAGCTACACGACAGTAAAACGGCTAAAATATCTATTTATTTCGATCTTTCTCTGCTTTAATGAAATCTCTATACCATAAGAATGTGGTCGAGTTTACACGAGGCTACTCTAACGAGCCCGGCCATCAATGTAAACAGAGATTATATAGTGGCACGCCGATTAAATACTCCATATCTGTCACACTCCGATAACAGAATAGGTCTATAAATAACTCTTGAAGAAAGCTTAGAACATTTAAATGGCAGTTGATGTGAGAGATAATTCCTTCAAAACTGATACTGATTTTATTTACCAACTTTTTTGGGAATTACCATTTGTTTTTAGGTATTATTTATCAGTATATACATAACTTTACACTAGCTTTGAGTGCACTAATTAATTATCCACGCCTCACTTCGGTTGGATGTAATTAAGAGAAGGGAACTTACAAGTTAGGGGTAGCTTTATATGTTGGTACTCTGAATAAAGCTTATCGATAGGGTGCTTTACATTGTATCGGCGAAAAACTGCGTTGTTCGTAAAAAGGTTTTTGTGCAAATTGAATGAGCCTCTTTGGAAAATACAATCCGGTAAAGGAATTTTCCTTAGATATCTTAAAGTGTAAGATAGACCGCACACCTGCGCTTTAAGGAAATCCTATAATGTTCTTTAACACGTTGAAATAAAGTGTTGATTTCAGAGTCTTACCAGAGATTTGTGGTTGTCTGTACAAAGATAAAATTCCTTTGACTCTCACTACTCTAAACGAGTAACCCATGGTAATCCCCAAACATCCCATAATAGTGTGTTGTATAAAATTTATGATGGTGTCTGTATGACCTTATTAATTTTATGGGACCACTTGGTCCACTTGGAAACAGGTTTCAAGACGAAGAGACTAGATACATGGAGTGTAAGCCGCTTATGATATATCGGTTAGTATTACTGCGTACTGCGATCTGAATTTATTGAGTGCGTAAAGAATGGGCACAGACGAAAGTGCAGGATTTATACTCACCTAATACTGTAGGGAAACTTTTAGATAAAGAAACACGTTCTTTTTTGAGATATGTATACCTTCGTGTCTATTTATTATGAAAGGTAGACAAACCTTTCGAAAAAGCAGTCAAATTCTCAATGAAATATTTATACTCTTACAAATATGTAGGTCCTGTACTTCGACTTTGGAAAGCCAAATCTTGAAAAAACTTCCTAATTAAATTTAGAATCTATTTTATCTATCACGTACTTCTAAAAGTTATTAAAGTCATGAATTTGTCGTTTATAATTTTTATCACTGTCATGCTCCGATATTTTATCAAACAATTGCCATTACACGAAATAACTCCCGGAATAATCGCCAAAGTTTGGCATTAAACGTTAATCAATGAAATAGTTTCTACTCCCACATTGCTCAATATAATTAGACACAAAGATAAGATCTACCGAACGGTAACCAATAGCTATTTCAATGTAAATATTTGTGAGATAAGCTAGGCCGGTAACCATTTGCACCTTTGTTTACTCAACTGCCAGTAGCCAATGAGCAAGCTCAACCACTAAGTGGGATATAGGTTACACACACCTAATGTTATTACTAACTGTGGTGGTAACCTACTCGTAAACTATTGCCTAATACCGTTCCTCAGCTATCAATGCGATCTCGCACGGTTTGTTAAAAGGATCACCATAAGCAACTTAAAGATAGATACGGGATCAACGGCTTCTGCGAATATTATTCATAAAGGTTTCCGTATACTATGGTATTATTTGCGTAGCCATTATTGTCTTAGAAAAAATGGCAGTTCTTTTGTTTTTGACAGCTTTTGCGCGCATATCTTTGATAGAATAATCTAAGGACTTTGTCCATATCTCGATAGTACCATTGCCGTGAGATCGCCGATAGCAATGACAATAAGACCACAACAATTAAACGTCGGCATTTAGATAGCTGAAACAATTCACAATGGCACGTGAGAGGAATCGCATGGGAGATTTTTTCTCCATTCATTTGAATGGGTCGACATAAAGTATTCAGTTGTTCACGGCTATGGATATGGTGCGTTTACCGCGGCATTTGTGCCAGAACTAATTATTGAACAGCAATTAAACCGACACGAAACTACGGTGGAACGACATAAGGTACTCATTGTTATTGTTAATATGTTATGAGAGCTATTGTAATGAATTTAAATATTCGCAAGAGAGTATCGAAATATGTAGCTGGCCGCGCGGAGGCTAAATGTTCAGCACGCCTCACACGCGTGAATCACGACACCCGACCCCGACACACCACAACTACGCATTCCACCGAAAACTATAATGGACATGACATTTGCCTGCTAATATGAAATGTCTGCTATAATATCACAGAACAATACGTTGACATTTTACAAGAAATTGTAACGTGAGCGTTGGTACTCGTGTTCCGGTTTACAAAATCACGATTTTATCACGAGTGATCATTTGAATCTAGTTTTCTGTTTGGTATATTTATTAATGATCTATTTCATCGGACCTGTTGTTGAGGCCGGTTTTGCCGTAGATTCCTAACTCATCGTTACCTACACTTGCCGATTTAAAAAACTGGTTCCGCCGAGCCATCCACTTGATCTTGAGCGAGTGTTGGCCAACTTTCACGAGATTCCTCTTGGGGCCCGCTGCCGCCGCCGAGGCCGCTCTGCTCTCCGTGAGAACATCTGAAGCCTTGTATTGACTGGGCAACAATTGTTGCGTGACGCAGCTTAACATGCGATATCGTGGAACTTTTGTTTTCCAGTTGTCGGGGCATACATATTCAGTGATCACGGATCAGTCAACAAGTTCGCAATATCTCGCGCTTTTGAGAACATTGCAGACATGTTGTGCTTCACTTGTTTCCTAGTAAATACATAAGTAGATTTATAACATTGAAGGGTGGTCGGTGCCAGCGCTGCGTTGACCCTTTTCTCTGTTTCCTCAATCTTTGTTCACTTTCCTTCATCATAATTGCTTTTGAAACTTCTGAAAACCTTTTGTTTGCAACAAATTTAATATCGATGACAGCCTTTTATTAACTTTGACCAGATAAAAGCAATACAGTTCTTGTTCCTTGTTTCATGTCAAAGGTGCGGTAACGGTTTTCAATTTCAATTAAGTACATAATTTTAAAGAGCATTGATCTTTGATTTCCGTTAGTAGCAAACGTGGTATTTAACTTAAGCGACCGGTAACCAAAACGGTGATAATTATTGTTAGTATCTCGCCAATTTGTGTAGGACGTAATATAACTATGCTATCTAATAGTAATGTCCGACCTGTTTTTAATATTACCGGTGTATGTAATGTTTATATTGATAATTTTATGTAATTATTTATTGGAGGAAATTTCGCGTGGGAAGCCAGCTCTATATTTTGAGACTTAACGTTAAAGTTCGCGAAGTTTTTAACGCATCCTGTGCCATGAGATGTTACTGATTGTACTTAAATCATTTTGTATTCATAAACAAAGTACTAGATTGTACAATAGACAATTCAAATATAGTTTTCTTTGAAACGCATTAGTAATCGCTTCCTCTGCTTTAATGTGACATTGCATTAAAATGTTAATGTTGACATTGTTTTATTCATCATCTTTAGAAGGAAGCCAATCTTTGTATGGAAAACATGTGTAATTTTTATTGGTACGAGAATACACAAAAACAAAATGAGCTTTGTTGATGCTCTGTATTCACTAATGTTTACGAAATCACTATTATTTTTATTTATTTCATTGTAAAAATTTACTAAATTAATAATGTCTAATTTTACAAGTTGTATTTTTTATGAATACGTGCATAAAACGTATACAAAAATACACAGGTAAACAGGTAGTAATACACAGTAAATACCTATATTTATTTGTACACACAAAAAACATTACACTATAATTATTTACGATACGATATACTAGTTCCAAACAAACATTTGTCAGGCAGCCCTACAAGTTAAGACGTAAATGTCATGGTCCAATACAACGTCGCGCGCCCGGCTTTACCTGCCTCTAATTAAAGGCATCTCAGGAATGTGCTGCGTTGTCACTCGAAATGTTTTACGAATTCGGCATCAACAACAACCTATTATACACCTTACGTCATTAACACAAAGCTTCAATTTGCTTAAAGGTAACTAACGGATTTATTATTGAAAACTGAACAATAGTAGATTGGTGAAGTTAGTCGAATATCTTTACGATGTTGACACAGTATCTCCTTTGAGTTAAATTTGTGTTTAATTGTTCGTGAGGTGAATTGAACCGTGTTGATTTCAAAAGGATAGAACGATGAATGTTTGTGAAACAGCGACTGCTAGCGTGTAGCGGTAATAATATATTTATAGTGACATAAATGCGGTCATCTCGCGCAGATCGCGTCGAGTTCACACTTTCATGTGTTTAAGGTGAGTTTTGTATGAACCTCATTTGCTTTTATGTTTTCTTCTTAAAAGTACACGTGTCAGATACGTATAGTACAATAGCACTTCACAGTGGGTTAGAAATTACAATACACATTAAAAAGGAGCCATAAAGCTACCTATTTACCTATGTCATATTGTCTTTTTAGAACATGAAACTACAAATGGGTGGCTTGGTTCATATATTTTCAAATTAATACGAAACTATCTTATTCTAGACAATTCCTATAAACTTCTTCAAAGTTGATTTGACGATTTATTTTTTAAAAAAGAAATAGGTATGAAGTAGATATTTATGTTCGTATGATTTTATCACATTAAATTTTGATCTGCGTATCCTACCCTTAACAATCAATAAGCAATAAAACAGACATTAAGAAAACGGATTAAAGTTATAAAGTTTAATCACGCAATATACGTAATTATTAAAATACCCACATAAAATTTTATAAGCACTCGTTGCCACCGGAAAACGTGATTGTTGCACTCTCAAACAATGGTTTTAAGTTGAATAGAGTATATACAAGTACCTGTTACTCTTAATATAAGGTCTACTTAAAATGATTTTGACATTTATATAAAGTCCTTTTCTTTATCGTGTATATTGTTATGATAAAAAAGAAATTCAATGTTATGTGAATTTACGCTACAAATTAATAAACATTATTTTTTTTTAGTTGGCAAAAAATTAACACATTTTAAATCTAATTTTTATGGTGGATACAATATGCATGAATTGTTACGTATCAAAAATTAATAATTTTTATTAATTGACAAGTAAAACCAACTTTGGTTCTCCCTACTCAGTGTTTTTAAAAATTAGATAAGTATGTATTTAATTTAAAATTAATTTTATTTAAAAATAAACACAAGATAAATAGTATATCATGGACTTTCCTCCATACTATTATGTGTAGATAACGTCTATTTAGCATTCAACGCGAGATGCGTCCTATCCTCCCTAGGCGCGCGTTGATGTTTTTATAAAGGCAAGGCCCGGCGAATGATCTGGTGCATTCTACTATAGCTATGCATTACTCTACCCTGTATCCATAGTTTAAGATGTAATAAAAAGAGTATTATAGAGGCGTAATTTAAACAAACGGATGTACAATATCCGTCTTTTAATTCACATTCTGTTGAACGAAATTGGTAAAAAAAATAGGTTCTACTACTACCTATATCGTACAATATTTAGGGTTTGTATACATGCCTAAATGATTTACAAAAGCCCTACCAAAGTATTACGAGTAAATGACATTAACCTCTAAAAGAACCACATTATAATTAAGTTGCATACAATTACATAAATAACCAACGTAATAATGTAAATTAATTTAAGTAAGCAATATTTCTATCATAACAGATCAATTGCCACACTATCACAAAAAAAATTGCAATCACTAATAATAAACCAGGAAAAATTCTTCCATCTGGTGTATTTTTATATCAAGTTCATTATCAATATATTTAAACTTTCCTGTTGCCTCCGCCTCCTCATAAATAATAAGACTGGATTGACCACGATAGTAAATACCGGTGTCAAGGTTCGAATCCCAGACCACACGAATTGCCGCGCTATACCATACTCATTTACAATATTATTATTAAACTATAGCAGTTTTATGGACATTAATAACTAACATTCTTATTTCTACAATTAATTATTTAATAGAACTTGTTAAGTTCAAATAATAGAGTAGTTTAAAATATGTTGGACGTGGTCATAAGTGATATCAAACTCCAACCATATAAAGGTGTTTTCGACTACCGATACCGTTAGTAGATAGATACAAATCGATATAGTAGAAAGTATTGGAACTAAAGTACATGCGTACATACCCTGTGCTAGGCTGAAGTTAATCTCTCAATCCTTTATGAGTTGCACTTATCCACAAAACACAATCGCACGAAGTATAACGTGTTAAAACCTTTTTTATCTCCACCACAAATTCGAATTTTAACTTTGCACTGGCACTTTTAACGAACCTACATAGCACTGGGGTACATGGCGTGATTTAAGCATTCACCGAACGAAGGCTGTATCACCAACAGAATTTCACAGCCGACACATAAAATGCACTTTTGTCGTCACAAAAACCACACAAACGGTTCTCTAATTCAAATTGTGACGTGTTGAACACAACATTGCTGAAAACCGACCGTTAAATCGAATAAAACAAACGCTGCGCTACAACGTTAAGTTAAAACTAAGTTAGGTCCGCTACGCGAGAAAGACCGTTGATCCAGTCGGCGGTCGGTACGACAGTCTGTGCTGTTTTACCGACATTGAAAAGTTCAACGCTTCGTCTCGCTCACAACAGACCGATGAGAGGGGGACGGCGCTACTACTATGCCAGTATAGTGGGAGAACTTACAACCTGCGCCGGCGCAAAGCCTCTCAATACAACCATAGCAACAGGTGAATTGTGCGCGTGTGTGCGTGCTTACTCCTAGCTGCGTGTGCGTGCTTTCTTGATTGTAGTTTAATGATAACGTAGTATTTTGTTCGGTGCTATTTTATCAGTTCCCCGCTACGGTAATGATCCAACGAGTATGCAATTAGTGTTATTTATTAAGGTTAAACACTATTTAAATACTTCTAGGTCGATAAACAACGCGTGACTAAAATTTTAATCTATAAATGTGAAGCGTTCAAATCGCTCTTCTGTTTAGGCTGACATTAATAGTACCTAAACACTAAAAAAATAAACAAGTTTTTGACGTGATGTAAAATTTATGTTGGCTGCATATTAATCTACCAGCTATCTACGTTTTAAACTATTGGGACAGGAATTCTTAAGAGAGTTTGATGTTATCTATTTTTTATTTCTTACTTTGTTTTCTAACGTCAGCCGAAGAATTCAAATTAAAATGCGTGGGCAAATCAATCTTATTCGCGTGTGAGTAATATAAATAGATATTTTCTAAATTCCAACATTTTCATGTTATGTAAATATGTAATGAATTTCAAATGTAACTACTTTTAAAACAGATATTATTAAGATATTATTATTAATTATTAAATTTTATTATTAATTATTTTTTTAAGATTTTAGTTCCCGACGTTTCCAAAAAACAATCCGTTTAAAAGTAGTTTTATTTCAAAGTAAACCTCAGAAAACATTATGTTTTGCAATTCTTTACTTAATATTATGAAATAATCATTAGGTATACATAATAATCTTTTTGGTACATCAAAACAATTACAGTTGTTTAAAATATTACTGATCTCAACTCTATGAGACCTTTACCTTAGAGTTATACCTTTACAATAAAGCGTAGTACAGTAAAATAGACGTATAAGCATACCCCGTGATAAACATTGCAGAATTTTTAAATAACCTATCGTAATATCCTAGTTGAAGAAAGTTTTTCATCTAGAAAGGTGGCAGTAAAATTAGTTCGCCTATTCCTTAAGTTTTAATAAAGGTATACCTGCTCCCTGCCATTTGATTTATCTTTTAAGTAATCAAGGAACTTCTTCAAAAGAGCTATTGAACATTGATCGTATAATATTTATTAACCCTCTTACAGCACCTCTCTTACAAACGGAATATAGGAATCACCGTGAGCCTTTTAATATTATCGATCATAAAATTAACATTAAACAGGAAAATTTATTTAGAACCTTCAGCGATGTAATGGAATATAATTTCCTGGTTAAAATAATTATTAAATGCTACGTGAAAAGGCGAGAATGATTAGTTATTCAGTGAGATAACTGGCTAAATTGAACCAACGATCGAGAGAATACTTATTTATTTACAAACGACTATTTTTTTATTCAACTATTTATTCAACTATTAAAAGCTTAGTTAATAGTCTTTCAGGGTTGATTGAATGATTTCTAACTCCCAGAAGGCAAGAAGTATATAGTTCCTAAGGTTACACAAATAAAAATCTTTAGAACATTTATTTTTTTCTTTATAAGCTAAAGAAAAACAATACCATTTAAAGAGTGCCTCAATATTCCACCGGTTAACGGTTGTCTGGATGCAGAAGGCATTACGAACGTCCATCTTGGATTCACGTCCTCACTTCTAAACATAAATAGACTTTGTACCTATTCATTGTTTTCTAATAAGACTGTCGTCTCATGAATAAATATTGTAATTAGGTGGCTCTGGTACGCCAGCGGGCGACAGAATGGAAAAAAAACTAATAATCTATTCGGACAACGTCTAGCCAATTTGGGAAGTGTTCTTTTTTAATCTCTCTCCTTCCAACAGTCATCAATAAAAGGAAAATCAAGGAAAATGAGAAGGCATTTCGTTGATATTTCTTATACCAAAATATCGGATAGCTTAACTCACAATCATCCAACCAATATTGGTATAATCGTTAATAGATGGATTATTCTCATACAAGTATAGAAATGGTAGCTACCTTGACATGTTCAGTTTTGTTTTTGTTTTCTTTATGGCTTCATTTTGGGAATAAATATATATTCTTTTAAGCAATAACCACTTCTATGTTATCAGCAGATACTTAAACACTATTTATTTAATTATTGTGTGCTTAAACTCTTAAACTTAACGTTAAACATGACACAGTATGATGAAATACATGTAGTAGGTATATGTTTCATTAAAAAACAGTAGGTTCATTAAATACTTACATACTTTTGTATAACAAACTAGCTGACCCGTGCCCACTTCGTTGGGCATAATGTTAATAATCCTTTTTTAGTACATATGACCTAACGATTTAAATTATTTTATTAATATTAAAAATTAAATTATCTATACTAATATTAAAAAAACTACTTTTTGTAACTTAAATATAAAAGTTAGACATATGCTGTCGTTGACTTTTTTGTAGGCATTTTCAAGCTCCACATCTTTTCTCTAGAACTCAAAAATATATATTTTATAGTTAAGGCAGCGTTCGTAAGAAACGCTTTCATTCGACCGTTTTTACTCCGATTCACTTTGCAAAACGGACTACCACGTAAAAACCTTTTTATTTTTCGGTTTTTTATTTAACCTATGACACTCAGCAATAATGTGGCTTTCTATTGGTGAAAGAATTTTTAAAATCGGTTCAGTAGATCCCGAGATTACCCCTTACAATTTAACAAACACACAAACTTTACTTCTTTATAATATTAGTATAGACAAAAGCATTGTTTATTTACATTCATATCACCGATAGAAAGAAAATTAATATCTCGTCTTAACTCTACAATTTGAATTCGCTTTTTCATCAATATTTTGGGTTAAATCGTTTGTCCAAATCTGCGGTCTATCGTCGTTGAGAAATTTGTTTTGTATTTCTTATGTTTTCTATAGATTTCAACAAAACCAATTAGTTCCTAACCTCACAACATTGGAATCTAAGACCAACTACATAAAAACCTTTACTTTAAAACAGTGTGAACACGAACTAAGCGACAGTTACCAGTCGCCTTTAACATTTGCTAATGAAATGTTTGGTGCACGAAGCCGATACGATTGGCACTCTTCACCGACAGTTTTATGGTGTCGTCAATATGGCCAGGAACAAATAAACGAAGTAATTACCAGCCAAGTTCGCGATAAATAAACGTTTACAACATTATGTTGCTTACAATGTTGCTTAATTAAATGGCTACATATATTTAGTAGCATCTGCATCTGCCTAACAGGTTAGGAAATTGATCGCATTTTTTTCGATTCAAATTCTAAAACATGCCTACATTCTTCAATAACACTTGCTAACCTCTGATAATATTTACGAAGATGTCTAATGGTAATTATTATTTACATTTAATTAGCTAATTTGATGCTTGAATATTCAAAGTTATTAATCAGGAATAGTGTAAATGTAAAAGGTAGTTTGTTCAGCATAAATTGTATAGATTGTCTGTTTTTTGTAAGGTATTCTTTGTTTAAATAGACAGACAATTTAGTACACAGTATAAGCTGTTGTTTCTGAACGATAAAAAAAGAGTAACCCCTTTGAATTTAATCAATTTAATTAAGGAGGTAATTTCTTTTTTATTGTTTTGAGTAAATAATTCTAATAGGATTTTTGCCTTTTTATAATATGTACTTAGGTATTTATTTTGTAGGAAGGGAAGAAATAAACCGTTACCTACATTATTAACAGAAAATATGTCATTCTTACCTTCGATATACTTAAGTACAAACTGGACATCGGGTCCTAAGGCTGAAGCCACTTCCAGCGGCAGTTCGGTGTCGCGCAGCACATGCACTGTGGACAAACAAGACTATTTATTCAACAAAATATTTATAAACTAAACTGAGTACACAGCTTAAGGAAATACACGTCCAAAAATACGACTAAACAAGAATGGAATAAGGTTGGAAATATAAGCACTGAAAAGGTTTTTATAAATTGTGTCTGCTCTAAATAAACACATTTTGTCTAAAGAATCCTGTTTTTTAAATCCCCACGAAATGAAAGACAAAAATAAAATAGGTATAAACAAAGTAGTGACAGAACAATATCAACATAATTAATAATAAAAAAGGCAACGTTACAATGATAAAAATACTTTTATAATTTTAAAGAATGTCACTCAAACAACGTAGCTTTCATTACGTCAGTAAAGATTGTCGGGCTTTTAAAATCGCGAAACAAAAATATGTCAAGTTTTTTTTTATTTCAACGGTTGAATTGAACTCATTAAATCTGAAGAGCAACCATGACGCACAAAACAAATTTCTCATCTTATTGTTTGATTGAGGTAAATAGAATGATATGGATATAATTTGGTTGTGCTTGGTTTGTGGAATTAATTAATATCGTTGAAGTACATATTTACTCGTCTAGACCCTTTAAATTTGGGAAATTGAGATGTTTGTCCGGTGAAGCATTAACTCATGTACGTTTTCTTTCTTGGAAATGTAGTAATAATAATAAATCGTGTTTTATATTGCAGGCAATATAAAACAATGCTAAACAAAGCTTACAGAGGCCCATATTATATACTATATACCTTACAGACTAACATACATACAAAAATATATTACTCGTTAATTACCTACTCGTAAATTAGATGTGCTTTCCAAATAGGTAAAAGAAAAAGAAAACGACATTTATTGTCATACTAAAGAGCCTGCACATCGAAACATGAAAAACTATAAATTTTAAAAAATCAACAAATTTAGCAACAACTTAATAAATGACCAAATGATACCTACTTAAATAAAATCAATATTTATTTACTTCACATAAATCTTCAAAAAAGATTTTAAACCTTACGGTATTATTACCTACACTTAAAATACCACAAATATAGAAAACGTTGAAACCTAAATAGGTGAAACCCACATAGACTAAATTCTATAACCACATTAAAACGCAAAAGCTCGTTTAATTATTGTAGACATAACATTCGCCCTATAGGCAATAGATATTTTGCAAAACCCTTGTTTACATTTCTGTGGCAGTCTATTAAAATTAATTATGTACTAATTAACATGGACTGATATTGATGGTTGTGTGGGAGTTTTTTAGGCATATTGTTGTAACAACCCCGACCTCACGGTTTTTGCTGCAATAACTAATACTACAAATACTGCTACACATTGGAATAGAGCTAAAAAAACCGACCAAGTGCGAGTCGAACTCGACAATGACGAGTTCCCTGCCATTTTATGAAGCCTTCTTTAATTATTTTTTATTATTTGTTGTTGCAGCAGCAGTAGAAATTCACAATCTGTGAAAATTTCAACTCTCTAGCCATTACGGTTCATAAGATACAGCCCGCTGACAGGCAGGCGTACTGACATACAGCGTAGGCTAGTAGGCTCAGTAATAGGGTCCCGTTAGAACCCTTCGAGTACTGAACTCTACAAATGTCCCTTCGTAGCGATGCCTTTAGGATCAAAAAAAGAAGGAAAAGATACGATGAATCAAAACGTAGTTATAAACGTAAGCTAGCTATCTTGTGTTATCACTTTTATTGCTATACGACTAATGATGAATATTTTAAAGTGATGTAGAAAAAAGATATCTATATCTATACTATATCTATTACTAATATATAAAGCTGAAGAGTTTGTTCGTTTGTATGTTGGTTGTTTGTTTGTCCGATAAAAAAAAAATCAGTGTTGGATAGCTCATTTATTGAGGAAGGCTATAAGCTTATATACCTAACATTACGCTGCGAACAAAAGGAGCGGAGCATAAATGAAAAATATTGCAAAAATGAAAAACCGTTTAAACTAAAATACGCGGACAAAGTCGCGGGGTACAGCTAGTAATTAGATATTTACCTACCTAATAAGCAAAAGAATTCATATTATTTTTATTTATTTGTTACGCATTAACGCATGTGGAGCGAATATTTGTAATTAAATACAAATAGTAGAAAGCAAAACTTAAAACTTAAGTTTTTTTATTATTTGTATTTAATTGAAATAAAAGAAATCACTTCAATATTTTTTGTAACAATTTTACAATAAGGTAGGTACCAACATGAGAAAGGTCCAAATAAAAAGAACCAATCCATCAAAAACCTGCTTTATTGTTCGTTATCAACTTTTAGTTGACTTCTGCCGAAATAAAAATGTTCGGAAACAATCTGTTTGCACGTTTCGCTAACTTTGACGGCTGGCAAGTTGACACACCTTCGTTTTATCGAATATTTCCAACAATTTTTCTTTGGAACCAGGTGTTTCTACTTTTCTCTTTAATTTACTTCATCGCGTCTTCTGATATTACTCGACTTAGGTACTTAAGTTTAGATGAACTAGGACTTTTTATAAATTGTACCTAATGTATTACTTAGGGACAATAGGAAAATTTTATGTCTATCAATTTCAGTGGCGGAGCATAACCGTGGTGCCTGGCCATTCAAGCAGGGGATCACGCCTAGCAATAAACGACCATAGGCTAACGACGAGGATTATGTATGATAAACAGTTTGGTAAGGTGGTCAATTAATTGAAAAGTTGCGAAATACATTCCAGGTGTATTTTGTACGGGGTTCACTCACCGTGTAAACATATCTGCCCTACAGCCTGGCTACAGCCAAGTGTCATACATTATATGTATGGATATGACATTTCATTTCCATAAGTCACGTGACTTAAGACTTGTCACTTCTATACATTTGAGCTTTTTGATTAGCGTTAACGCTTGTAAAAATGTAATTTGGCTAGAGGGACTGATCAATTCAGAATTAAACTCTGATTAAAAAAATGATAATTGTAAAACCTACATAACTTATAATAAAAATCCACACGATTGCATAAACCTTACTACCTTTTGTCTCATAATAAGAATAAATGTGGGCAACATCATAAAAATTGCTGTGAACCCCAAGTAAGTAGCTAAAGCACTTGTTGTGAAATCAGAGACAACGAAGGTACCACAAATACCCAGACCCGAGACAATGTAGAAGGGTAGTTAGAAAAGTACCCGTCCGGGTATCGAACCCAGGACTTCAAAGCTAGAATGCCAATCGGCCACGGAGGTCGTCATAATATAATAAAATAAATATTAGAGAATGTTTAGACTACATATTAGATCTCAATTAAATATCATAAACATTTCAACACGAGTTTAAACATCACGCTTTTAATGGCAGTTGTATTTTAGTCTGTTTACGATCATCGGCAAACTTCAGGTATAAAACCTTGGAGGTGGTTCAACATTGGAGCTTAGGCCTGATTAGTGCTATCGATTCCCCATTATTTATATTTATTATTTTTCGAAACTCAACTCAAGCCAACCAAGTAGTTTTTGCAATAGGTCTTCTTCGTATCGTACACGTATTTAATATTTTCCGTCCAACTTTGTCTTGTTTGTATAAGATCTCTGTCTCTCACCCTCTTGCCCATTTTCACACATTTTTTATTATGCTTCAAATCCTTGTTAAAATTAAGCTTAAGAAAAATAAAATAATATGCTTTATTTTCAATAAAACATAAACACTTTATCTTCAGCATAAACTTTTCATTGAGAACTTTCCTCAAACGTTATACAGTAATACCTACTCGAAAGATATCAAAATTGCAATGATCAGTCTTCTTCCCGCCAGTCGCCAGCAAACTCTCTTGCTATATATTCGTTATTAAATTTTAAACGCCATAATATGCTTAACTTTATCAGATGGGAAAAGTTGTACCGTCTATTTTAAACATAAATACTTGTAATTAGACTTTTACAAAGTAAACAAATCCTTCGTTTGAAGGCGGTAATTTTACTGATTTATATAACGAAGTTGTTTGAGATGTAACTAGTCATTGTTCTCTCTATTAAACAAGACAGCAGTGCTTGTTTGAACAAGCGCAAAGACGGTCCAGACTAAACCAATTGCTGGAGCCCCCAAGTTATAAGATAATTTATGAACAACCGTTAAATATTAGTGAGACGGCGCTTGAGTCGAAGTCCTGGAATACAAAGAGAGTCGATTGCAGCTGGTAAGACCTAAGCTTCATATTTAATATCCTATTCATCGCTTGGTGTATTATACTCCCAATGGAAATGGCCAAACTTTAAATCATGATTCTAATGGCCGAATACTTAAACATCAATCAGTTTTAAGTCGCAGTTAAGTCTCATGTTGTCTCTATCCCTTTGAGGTGTAAAGTAGCGACAGATAGATATTTAAGAAGGTCTTAAAGTTAAGTCGCGTTTCAGTACTCTTTTCTTTAGGACAGTATCTAACAAAAATATTCATCAGTCGTCATTTGTACCGTTATAGCTGAAATATCTACAAAATGCATGAATAATACATACTTCCATACCAATATTATAATTGTCAAAGAAACTCTGTACGTCTGTCTGTCTGTTACGCTTTCACGGCTAAACGGCGCATACGATTTTGATGAAATTTGGTATGGAGATAAATTCAACTCTAAGAAAGGACATAGGCTACTTTTGCCGCGATAAAAGACATCCACGAAGACGGAGCCGCGTGCAAAAGATAGTTTAACATGAGATATAAAAAAACTCTCACGCCACTTTATTACCTCATGACATTAAATGACTTAACAACTCTTGTTAATCAAAATAAATGGTAGCATAATGCATAACAGTATTTATCTCATCTAAAGACCTTTCGTCTGTTATTTCATACAAGTGAATATAGTATTTTCCATTTTCTGTAATTTCTGTCATCATCTTAAACATTTTTATAACTCTGTAATAAAAGCGTACGTAACTAAATAACAATAAACGAAGGGCGTACGGTGGGAATTTTCAGGGTTCCAAAGTAAGACACGAAAATCTTATTTTTCATCGTAGCACCTTTAAATAATCCACAATATTTAATTCCATAAAAACTTTAAGAATACTAATCTATTCGAAAGGATGCACGATTTTAAAGCATATGACATCTAACATGATTGCCTAGTGTCTATGACACTCGATTACGCTAGTACCATAATAATTACAGAAACAATAAAAAAAAAACTCTAAACTCATCGGTAGAGCCATCAGCAGCATACTTAGGTATAGAGTTCAGAGTTTGTTTGACAAAATACTAGTGTAGACTAGCTGAATAATAACTTTATTTATTACATCTATCATATTACTGGTTTTTGTCTAGAAATAATTCTTTAAATTCGACAGAACCCTTTCTCATGCGCGGTCGTACACTTCGTAGATTTTTCTGTTAAAAGAAACCATAAAATACCCGAACGTAAGTAGTGCGGTATCTACTTTTAGTACATTCTGAAAGAAGAATAAGGTTAGTCGTTACTTATGCAAGAAACTGCACTAATTTTTATTATTATTGTAATCATGATCTAGCTTAACATTGCAATAAAATACAACACTATTTTAATTTAACCAATAGGTACTATGTATGATGTTTGTAGTATTAACATCCACATTTCATAAGTCACATAGAATCATTCGAAAAATAAAAAAGTATAGGTATTTCACCTTCAATCATATTCAACAATTATTAATTATAATTGACTGATAAAACAGATACATAAAAGTAATTTTTCTGCTAAAGCGCCTACGCAAATTTGAAACGCAATAATTACTGCAGAGTATAATAATTGCGTAAGCCCGATGGAAAGGTGCAAAAAGGTGCAGCGTTGCTGCAAATGTATTATACGTATATATATTATAGCGACCCGCTCTTCACTGGAAATAGCAATTAAGGCATAAAATGAGGCCAAATGTCAAAACAAAAGAAAGCTAACGAGCGGGATATAATATAAAGCGGTTCTCACACAGTATTATGCCACCCCTTTATTCCGTCGCGTGCTAACCTTATCTTGACCATTCTTCGAATGTGAGTTCATTATATCAAATTATAGTTGTTAGGTTGCAATTTGCGAATGTATGTTTCACTGATGAGCAACAACATTATCATGTACCTATCTACCTACTTGGTAAGTATACCTATATATCAGTAATAAAACAACATTTTTATTACCTATTTTTTCGAGAAAAGCTTTTATTTCTTTTACATTTTCTCCACATTTCCAAATCCTAAAACCGACACGTTTTCGTACCACAAACGACATACTAAACTGAAACCATCCATCCGTATCGTTTACGAAATCGTATTACCATCCGAATATGGGCGTAACACTTTATCTATGTCAATAAAAGTTCTTAGACATCCGTCGTTTACTTTTCCATATAAAACTATTCTGTTAGTAGTTCACAGAGGTTACGGAGGTGGCGACATGGGGACTCGGTACACCATGCGTCGCATAATATAAGGCGGCTCTTTGCACCATTACTCTGTACATGGACTCGACGAGTAAATATTTATGAGGCCCATTGTACCAAGCCTGTTTTATGATAACATCTGTACGTATAATTACGCTTAAAGTACACTTTCACTGTCCAAATTCACATAGGTACGAACTTTTTAGGTATCGCCGAATCTGGCTGGTTATTATAATGGCAATTACAATGTTGTTTTAATTATGAAGCTTCGAAATATGAATTCTTGCCTTGGAATATCTTGGTACTTAATGCGTTATAATTAGGTGGATAAAAAAGGCCGAAGTATCTGCCATACAAAGTATGCATGTCGAAAATTCAAATGTTTCTTTTTAATGTGAAGATTTTCAATTGAATTTTTCCGTGTTCTTTTTAGTTAGATGTTTAAGGTACGTGCATATTGAGAAATAGTATTTAAAGAAATAAAGGCCTAATACCTTGGTAAGTATTTATCATTTTATCCTAAGGTCAAAACGATTTCAAAAGGCGGACTTGCTGAGTGAATATGACATTTCGGGCATATCTTTCCCACGGACTGCCCGATCGGGATGCAATTACTGCCGTCTCGAGTTTTTGCATCGAAGTAAATCGAGAAATCTTTTCTTCCGAGATGTGCGGCCGATCATCGATTCTCCACGCGGTGACATAGACTCTAACGGTGATATAATATGCAAATGTTGTAACACGGAAATAGTGTGGTTGATACAAAAACTAGTAACGTTTCATCGTAATTCAGAGTGACGTTAGATTTTCGAGATAACCTATTCGAGCGTACCTTGTTATCTTGTGTGTCAATCATTAATTACTATAAAATATGTGGATGAGCAACTTACGTTTGTAGGTTTTAAATTTAAAATTCAAATTCCTTATGTTATATTTCGTAACAATATCAGAATGATAATCAAATTTTAACGGCCCAAAATAAGGTTTATCATAAATCACTGAAGACAGAGATTGCGTTTGTTGTAGAAAGCATGGTGGTAGAGTGAGGGTTATGTATTAAAGCTGACATGTTGCTACAAGACACTAAATTAAACCCTAATAGACGCAAAAATAAGTTTAACATTGTACTATACTATGGTTTCTTAACTCCCAAATGAGTGCACAAATTTTAGTGAGTGTATATTTTTTGAATATGGACTTCATCGAAATTATTTAGCTATGCGTAAATCGGAAACTCTTTTTAACTTTGTAAAGTCGTTTCAATTTTATCTCACAGATTTTAGACATTAAATTCGGTTGGCTTAATTTTCACATGACTAGTACCTACAAAATAGAACACAAGACATCTAAAATAATTTACACGAGCGACTTACATCCAAGTCGGTACCAAGTGGGCCAACTAAGCCGGTATCCCACGTCGTCACGGCAGGGTTAGGCCCATCAAGTACTGTTAAGGCGAATTAAAGTGACATCTCGGTGTAACGGAGCGGGACGTTTTTGTGGCCGGCCCGCAGTTCGATTCCCAGACTCCGCGAAGTTAACAGGATGTACTTACACGTGTTTTTCTTTGAACAGGTCAGGCATGTTCTAATACTGTTTGTTGACACAGTATATAATCTGTTTGTTAATAGAATATTCATTGATGGATATACGTACAAATATATAATAATTATGATTATTTGTAATTATTTAATAATAAATAAATAAATAATATTTAGGATAAGTGTGATATATTATTAAAAAAAATATGGACTTTATAAGCCACATTTTATCAATTTAAAAACCAAGCTTACGAAATCTAAACATAATAAGTAATTCAAGAGAAAACCAACATTTCATCACTTAAATTATGAAAATTAATCTACATAAAGCTTCTATATTTTAGCGAGGTGAAAGGTCACAATAAAATATACATATTGCTGTAAGTGGATCGTACATTCCAGCTCATAATTACACGTATCATAATAACTGATGAGGGGTACATAATACAAGATTGCTCATCACAATTATTTCTGTCACGAGTTTAGGATTTAGTGCTCGTCGTTTGCAAGCAATCTTCCTAACGAGCATCAAAAGAAATGGCAGACGTCATTCAATGAGGACTCAAAACAAATAATAGTTTAAAATATAGTTGCGGCATTTACCAAGTTTGTTACGTATAAATGTTGTCTTTTCTCATCTAGAAATGGGACATCTTAAAAATCTCTCAATCGCAGGGTACTGTTTTACCACCAAATTAACAATAGATAAGTAAAAAACTAAGTAAGACTTAAAACACGGAACAACGTCTCCATAACTTTTCGTATGTAAGATATATATATAACAAGCTGTTGCCCGCAGCTCCGCCCGCGTGGAAGTCACCTAGGGGGATGAAAAATAGATGTTGGCCGATTCTCATAGATACCGGATAAGCACAAAATTTTTTTATCAAAATCGGTCAAGCTGTTTCGGAGGAGTATGGCAACGAAAACTGTGACACGAGAATTTTATATATTAGATATGCAAAAATTTTGGCTAAATAAAATCAGTCATAACACAGTTTAATTTGAATCAACAGTATTTTCTTGAGAAAACTACATAATTATAATAACATGACAATATGAAGTCCTTTTAGATGTTATAAGAAAATGCTTTCAAAAGAAATGTAAAAGAAAGCAGCAACGGACGTGAAGAAATGATTTATTACTCGACACAATAAAGGCTAAACAAACAACACCATCGAAACATTAACCAAACACGCCGAGGATATGAAGCGCCATCTTGTGAAATTTTAGACGTTCACAAATATTTATTACCAGACTATTACAACAATATTACGAATTATGAACAAGCAGCGTTACTAGTTCCCGTTCTCGTTGTCCTATCGGTGTAAAAAAGAGGTAACTTAGGGCAAACCAGGGTAAAAACTGAGTGTGTTAAATATCGTAATTTTGACGACCTCCATGGTCGAGTGGCGTAAACACCAGTTTTCAAGGTGTCGGCGATCTCTGAGGTCCCCCGGGTTCGATCCCTGGACGGGAAAACCACTCAATGTAGAAAACCACTTTTCTACATTGAGTTTTGGGTCTGGGTGTTTGTGGTACCTTCGTATCTACTTACTCTGGGTTCCAACCAACGCATGTCATGCTGTCCACATTTATTTATTTATATTATCATCCAAATCAGTTAAGCAGTTGTTGCGTGAACGAGTAACATACATTTATCCATTCTCACAAATTTTCCCGTTTATTCGCAGGATATAGTTTTATTTACCTCCATGGTTTGGGTGCACGCTGAACAGCAAGCAGGGTTCGTCGCCAGGCTCCCGGCAGCAGTCCAGCACGTCGCGGCAGGTCGTGTGCGGCGTCACCGGCACGGGAGTCGGCGCCCAACCAGCGCCGCTCTCGCACCACACTCGCACTATCATCTGTATCAATAAAAATAAGTTTTAGACAGTATATGGTATAGGTATATATGGCTGTATTTTTAACAAATAATAAAATCTCTCTCGGAAATATTATGGAACTGGAAAATGTAAATTTCCGAAATCCAAGCTTCGAAGTAGGTACCTGTGTGACTTTTATGTAAATTCTTCGTTGTATTAAAGAACAGTCAGAAAAAACAAAACCTGTTGTTGAACACTATTTTGGATGCAAACATTAAAAATAAATAGTTCCGATTTTTATGAACAAAAAAAATTGCCCTTTCTTATTTGCATCGCATTATACAAAGGAATTGACGAGAGGAACAAACCAGTGTAATCAATTGAAATTTACTTTGAATAAAAGTAAAACATTTTCTGTATTTTAAAATGTCTACTTATATTTTACATAATTTAAGGTATAAAACATTGAAATCCCTTATTTCTAAAATTAGATACAAATTAACATTCAAAGCTAGTATCGGATGTTGCGGGGGTGTTCTGAGGGCGTTAACGAAATTTCTCCATCATCCACTTTCTATTTAACTCGTCAAACAAGAACCAGCCCGAGAAATAATTAAACATACACGTGTATTTCGCTTTGTATTATTTTAGTCAAATATTTCTTAGCTTACGTGTGGAATAATGGATTAAATAACAAACTGATAAACAATTTAACAAAACATTTCTTTCATTAGACAAGTATAGATGGGAAGCAGAAAATGATAAATTTCTTACAAAATCATATACCATTTGTGAACAAGGAAATGTGTCACGATAAGTAGTATTAACTGCATACTAAACTAATCTAAATTAACAACACAATGGGAAATTCAACACGTTGCTGCCACCCGCAACAATAGCCAGACTTTACTAATACGCGTGATAATTCACATTCTAATACACCATAAACCTTTATCAGTTGCGCGATCTCCTAATACGGAACTCGACCTTATTACAAACACAATTTGTCCAGTGCCCATTGCCCATTCATTCACTAATTTGCTCGTATTCAGTCCAAAACGCCTTTGGAATTATCTGAATGCAAGTGCAACTCGTGTGCTTTAATTAAATCTGTAGCGACTCTTATGAAATAGTTATCGAGCTCGTATTTGCTGAATGTACGATTAAATATACAGAGAGTCCTCGTTACTGTACTGGATATATTTTATTCCTTTAGTAACAAAACTTTCAGGCATTATATCGGTATAAAAGTGCTAACAATTTTCTACACGCTCTGCCGCTGCAGTAAACTGTTCAAGTTTCCTTAGAATTCGAATTTGCAATTCTGATATATCCCTCTGTCCCACTTCGCACTGAATTTTTATCCCAGTTAGCGGCACACCGTGGAAATATTACAATTGGTTGCCACTGAATGTAATATCTGTATCACGAACGAGTTTAAATTCTCAAGAAAAACTATTTGTGAAGACGTATTGTCCGAAAAACGATAGGAAGCTCACGGTTTACAAAAATCTGGAAGTAAGAAGATTAAGATTTTGGCAGTAAAATGAGAAATGACTTTATGTAAATGATCACATATTGCATACAATATGCACTCATTTACTAAAGCAAATTAATTAATTTTGGAAGCATAATACGATGACGACATCTAAGCTGTTTTCGGCCATTAAATAACACTAAAATTAAAGAGGTTGATTGTTTTAAGTAGAAATCATTTGAATTATAATCTTATAGAAACAGAAAAAACAACAATGAACATCTAAACATCAAACAAAATGCCGCGGATGCATCTCATCGAAAATATCGTCGAAACCTCAAACACGCTATTATTGATGTTCAAAGAAACATTTTCTATTTAAACACCGTCACATTATCCATTATCCATCTTATAGCCAGTACAAGCCTACGAGGAAGCAACTCATTTACATTCCAACGATAATTTGTGAGATTTTTTGTAATTAGCACTGCGTTCACTTTCCGTGTTGCGACGTGATTACATACTGCAGCGTTTATACTTGGGGGCTACTGATGAACAGGTAGATTGTTTTGAAAATCTTCCCATTTAGCTCAGCAATTATACTCGGTGTATTTGTAATGTTCTAGCAGACAACAAGCTTGTTGTATCCGTACTTATAAATGAATTTTAAAGTTCGCCATTATTTGTAAAATACAAAGTGATTTAGTCACTTTTTAGTCATGATTTTGGTCACCGTCCAAATTTGGACGATAACTAAATAAACAGCCTGTATTTCATGCTTTTCGTAGTGTAAGACCGAGCTGGCTACTCTCAAATGGCATAGACAAAATTTTACTTTAGCCGAGAACATTATACCTAGTGCCTGAAATGTCGTGCCTGAAGTTTATTAGCTTCATTAGTTCTAATTTTTTGGTAAAATTTGAAGATGACAAAACTAAAATTCACTTATACAGAGTCCAAAATTGTTTCTTAATGCATGCATTACATGGAAAAAAAAGTCAATCAAAAGAGTCAAGTAAGAATTTTGAGGGCTTTTATTTATGAACTTTAATACTGATGACACTTAAAACATTGTAGCAAAGGAATAACCTTGCTCGAGCAGACTTTTATTTATTCTCTAGAGTCGTAAAGAAAAATCAAAATAAAATGAATGCTAACTTTTAGTTACTGGAAACATTTTCTCTGAAGAGTCTTCATTTCGAATTTTGCGATACCACTTTACTTACTTGATTGAATTTATTTTCTTTCTAGTATCGAATAAACTGGGTAAAAGGCAAACATAAAATCTCAATATTTCAAAGCGAACCGTTTCGCCAAAAGCGCTATTAGAACGTTCGAATGCTGTCCAAATTTTTCAACCTTCACTAGAGAAATTTAATCAACCCTACTCGAGTTGCTTATTCATCGCCAACTTCACATAGAAACTAGTGAATTAAAATACGCCGACACTGTGTATTTTTGTTTCTCTTTTCTCTACCGATAACCCATTTTTCCTTTTTTAGTATCTGATATCCGACCGAAATATATGTTTCCAAAAGTGAGGCTTATTTCGAGCTGTCACACTGAAAAAACATTTTTGGTCGTTCGAAGTCAAACTAACCGAATTTACCGTTCTGTCTTTTCTGCCATTCGTTTGCACCAGAAATGGCTAAGTAACAGTTGATTTTACGCGAACTTTAAAGTTAAACTCATCGTTGAAGTTTTGGGCGTAAACTTAAGACAGTATTCAGGGAAGACGTCTTTTAAAACTAATTGAGTTTTGTTAGCTTTGCTGCTCAGTATTCAGTTCTTGTAATGATTTTAGTAACAAAAGTTGTTATATGACTTATTTATCAAAATCGTGAGCATGGGTAAGTTACTACTAGATTTGCACATAGATAAATCCGCACATAAACCCCTTTGAATAAATTATAGACATGCTTCAACAATCCCTACAGAGAGGTCTGTTATGAATTTCACTTGTATATCTTATCTTTATAATTGAGGGAAAGGGCTAGTTCATTACATTCGTAACTAAGTAAACGTTAGGCTTAGAACACACTATCCACAACAGTGTGTGCTATTAAGGCTATTATTGTGTGAATTATATAAATTGTTGTCTTCAATAATTTCCTGTACATTATGTCGGGTCGTTATAAAAAAAGAAATTATTAATACCATTGTTTTATAATGAACTTAGAGACAATATTATTTCATAAAACAAAGTCGGGTTAGTTACACAGGTTAATAACTCAAGAACTGATTTTTATGATCTTTGTTTGTTGGGTTCCTCTTATAGCTATACAAACATGGAAAAAAGTCATGAAAAAACAATTATAAAACCGTGAAGCACCGCTAGTTTATAATATATTCGCATTTGTGGCAAACGAATTAAAGTTTTTTGTTCTTAATAATGTGTTATAACAATTTTTATTCGCTACCATTCTCTATTCTCCTTCAAGAAGCGTTATTTTTAAAAACACTCCCAAAATCCATCAAAGAAAATTTTATACATGGGGTAAGATTGAAGAAAACTAAGGAAGACAGGCAATTTACAAGGAGCGCGATATGGAGGCCCCACTAACGAGTTGCGAACTACGGCACTGCAGCGCCACCTGCAGGCAAACTAACGGAAAATCGCATTATTGGAACACCTAACCATACTCGCTCTAGCCTGCAACATTTGTAATTTTAGTGACAGCGAATTTTCCAGAACTTTGCAGGTACCTAAACTTGCAGACTGTAATTTGTAAAGTAAATATTTTTGCACTTCGCCACAGGATGAAGTTGGTACTGGGTTCCCACTCATTCAGTATTGCAGTTAGTTTGTAAAACTTGGTTATTTTATCAAATCTAATATAATGACTAAGCCTTCAGCATGTTCAGCGACTGCAGACGTCGTTGACTCAACGAAGCCTGCAGTTAGTTATTTTAGTAAATTTACTATTGTAGGGATAATGCAATTACAAAATCTATGGAACTCTAATTGAATGCCAACAGACATTAAGTTCGCCTGTGCACAACTTGCATAAAGTATAAGGCATATACACACATACATACCAAGATATTATTATTAAGAAAAGCATATTATACTCTTGCAGAATACTTAGAAGATAAATATTTTTTTTATAAGGTTTGTTTAACTAAATACATTACTTTTGTTACCTGTAAATTATGGTATCGTTATTTTGTAGTTTTCATGCCATCTGGTAGGATATGGTTAATAGTCACTACTATATCTATACTAATATTATAAAGCTGAAGAGTTTGTTTGTTTGTTTGTTTGTTTGTTTGTTTGTTTGTTTGAACGCGCTAATCTCAGGAACTACTGGTTCGAATTGAATAATTCTTTTTGTGTTGGATAGTCCGTTTATTGAGGAAGGCTATAGGCTATATAGCATCACGCTACGACCAATGGGAGCGGAGCATAAATGAAAAATGTTGCAAAAATGCAAAACCGTTGAAACTAAAACACGCGAACAAAGTCGCGGGGGACAGCTAGTATATATATATATATACAACTTTTTTGTACCCATATTTGCAAACGAATAAATTATTTGTTTTTTTTTGACATAAGCATAAAGTAATACATAAATATAACATAAATAAATAAATCCCTAAGAATCACTAGCAAAACTGAAGAGAACGGGAAATAAATATTATATTAAGTATCTTGCCTAATACTAGTTAATAAAACAATTAAGCAATACTATATGTTAGATTCATAAAAGACAGAATAATATACTCATTCCTTTCAAATTACATATAACTAGCTTGCAATAACATTAATTCTAAATAATAAAACCTCTCATGCTGAGCAATATCTTTCACTAATAGCCTATTAACTCTCTGATCTTCAATCGCGGTAATAATACGACTCACTACAAACCAATGTTTAATGATATCATCAAGTCATTTATAAAGACAAATTTAATAAAGCTATATCACGCAACACGTTTTCAATTTTATACAAAGAACTCGACTTTCAACTGTTTCTGTGAGATTTTTCATTATTGTAGAGGTAAGATTAATTACGATGATTTTATTATATTTAACCATGGCATCTCGTCATTAGCTGTTTTATATTTGAAAGCTCTAACTAAATGAATAACATATTTTGTCTTTGTTTTAAATTGTTTGGTATCATATCTACGTTACTATACATTATTCTAAGCTCTAATGAAGTTATAATCATTCGTATTGTAGTTGGCTGTTATTGTTATTTTTAGTGTCTAATGGCTTTATTTATATAAATCTCGACGGTTTTAAGCAATTGCTAAGAAACTTCTTAATTCAAATTCTTTATAGAAAAATTGAAATAAAAATCTCCTAATCAATTAATAACCATCGTCAAGATTTTTATAAATAAAGCTATTAAAATGTAAAGAAATAATATAATTTAAAAACAACAGTTTTTTTTATTCCGTGCTAAATACATAATAATTTATTACACAATTTATTTAAGAAATAGATTTTTGGTAAGTACTTTACTTAAAACTTGATAACACTTTATTTGCTTTGAAGTATATCATTTTCAAATTCTTTGTACCCAAAGGTAGAGACCTCTTTCTATTTATATCTACTCTGTAATTTGCTTTCGTAACCTTACAAAACTAAAAGTTCAGATAAGCATTGTGAGTTGTAACTTTACAAGACCGTTAGAAATCGACTCGATAAAAATAAAATGTTACTAGCACGGGTCTTAATACATTGTGCCAGCATTTTATAGAACGCAGTATCGTGTTAAAAATCGTTAGTTCATGTCTTTAAATACTGCACCTGGCGCGTTTACGGGACTAGAAAGTATTTCCAACTGTAGTAGCATTTTGATTGTAAGTTATATATACTAAAATTAAAACTTTAATATAAATAAAACTGTATGTAACTAAACAAAAAGAAGAAGACTTATTAACCATTACCAAGCAAAATGGTTTAATAATGGTTAACAAGCATCAAAAAAATCATCGTCCTCTTTGTCAATGACGGGAAGGCTGGCAACGTTGCCACGTTGAATTGCTATGCATATTCTTTGTGCAAAGAAAATGCCAGCTTTTTGGTCACGGGTAAAGTCGTAAAAACGTTTTAGGAGTTCCTTAAAAAGAACTCGTGCACCTGGTCCCCATGTCCCGAGCGTTTCCACCCTAAACGGCCAAAAAATATACAATTACTTATTAGGTTACTATATTGTCGCCGTTTTAGGGTTTCAGCAGCGCCGGGAGAGGCCGCCGAACTTAGAACGTAGGGTGGCAAACATTGCGTCCCACACCAAAGACAGACCCAATTTCCTGGTTTTGAAAAAGTAAAAAAAAATGTGTAATATTTTTTATTATCAAATTTACGGACTAAATGGATTTTTACTTTTCATACCCAGTCAACAACCCTTTGCAAACTTTGTCCGTCACTCCCAATGTTCTAAAATTCATTTCATATTTTCTTAAATTGCGCAACATAAACCCTTATCCTTATGTCATGTCATCAATCAAACTTGGACATAATATTATAATACACATAAAACAATATCCACATTAATTTCAGTCAGAACGGAGTTTAACACGTCAAATAATTTCCAATTAACATTTTGATGTAATTAAAACGGTATATTTATAAAGTTACAAACGATACATTCCTGTTAGAAGCAACGTTCCATCTAATTAAAAAATACCTAGAAATTTAGCAAATAACGTTTTTGCAGACGTTAATTAAAAAAGTATTGAAATGACATATCTGTTTTTCATTACTACTCCCACTTGTATTATCGCCTTTCCGTTTTTAACCGACTTCCAAAAGAGAAGGTTCTCAATTCGACGGTCTTTTTTTGTTTTGTTTTTGCGCGATATCTTCGGCAATTATGGATAGATTTCAAAAATTATTTATGTTACCGATAGGGTACCGAAGTCAGTCCCTTTTTACAATTACGTGTAATCAATTATCTAACTGCATTAACGGTTGAAGAAATGTCACTAGCCTTTTGTTAATTAGAATAAACACATACAACAAAGGTACAACTGAGTATCAAATACAAACAATTAAGCGTTTTTTTCATACCATATACAAAGGAAAAGCACGCATAAAAGCGATATAGCGACAAAAATACCACGCGAGAATCGCCTCGGGCTTCCTGTGCCCTTTAAATGAGCTTAACCTTTGTGTTTTTTTTTCATAATTTAGCACACGATCCCTTAGGCCCGTGAGAGATTATGTGACGGTGGCTTATAATTAAAAAAAATATTTTAAAGCAGGAAGCGAAGGATTTATGTAGCTTGCATGTTTCGGTGACTTTCGATTTTGCGTTGAATTTAACGTTTATTTTAAGTCTATATGTATACAATCTATTTTACTTTTATAAATACAGCAATATTAATACAAACTTGTTACCATTATTGAACAATTTTCCTTGGTAATGGTTAATAAATCTTCTAATCTAATTAATCTAATTAATTGATAGATAGTTGTTTTTTATACTACATATAACTTTTAATTTTAGTACAACTTAAGTTTTTTTTTATAAATACTGTTTGAATGTCTTGTTACTTCTTGACTAAGCATATAAAAAATCGGGAAATAAGATAATTGTATAAAAGCTTTCGAGGGGAGATTCATAATTATGTAGGAAAACTGACGGTTTACTCACGCGGTGACCCGCTGCGTCAGCTCATGATTAGGGACTCCCATTGAGTCTGAAACTCGTAGGGCGATCCCGAGAATGTGCGTGAGTAAACCAACAACCACTAATTTCTCACAAAATACAATTTATTTTGACGTATGTGATTTATAGCTATGATAATAACAATAAAATATCGATGACACAGTGTGAACTGAACCTTATCGTCATACCGAACAATAGAAGATAACTCCCCATTTAATGTTTCCGTTGTTATAACTGGGATTGCAAACAGGCTAAGAGTGGGTGGTGCATGTGGGAAGTGCAATCCCAAAATACCGTAGATTTGTTCACAGCTCCAACACACACCAACACCTAAATCGAGAATCATGCCAAATATTTTGATAGTAGTATATCTATCTCTATCTTACCCATGCTGTTTAAAAGCTGTGGGACAGTGACAGAAATAAAGCTAAGTCATAATGCAATGGATGGCACATCAGTGATAACATTTTGACTTTAACAACACCTTTATATAAAAGTAGTAAGAATGAGATTCCTTTGTCTTTTGTTATCAACGTGTGTTCTATTATACTTGCGTATTATTTTAACCAACATCTCAAGCCAACCATGAAAATGCCGTAAAAAGACTATCAAATGTCTACAAACTACTAATTCTTGAAGTGAAATTGCATTGTGTGGGACTACCCGAATATATTATATATGTACATACATAACATAAAGACATCTCTTAACTGTTAAACGTTATTACTATAAACTAGCTGTGCCCGCGACATCGTACGCGTCGAATTTAACAAAAAAGTTATTTAGTTTATTTAATTTTAGTATTTTTCTAAAATAGAAGTACCCTATGTTACTCCTTATTTCATCAGCTATCTGCCAGTGAAAGTCCAGTCACAATCAGTCCAGCCGTTCCAGAGATTAGCCGGAACAAACAGACAGACCGGCCAACAGACAAAAATTAAAAAAAAAAATGCTAGTTTGGTATATGTGCCGTATACATTCATATGCATGTGTTAAAAAGCGGTTATTTTAATATTACAAACAGACACTTCAATTTTATTTATTTGTATAGATGTAAAGATAAACGCAAAAGTCATTGAATCAGCTCCATGTAAATGTACTAAATATTTAATTTGCGTTTACCTACACTGATTTTGTTTCTCTTCATTCTTTTTTAAGATTATTTCCTTTAATTACCGATCACCGCTACATGGGCAAGTGGAATACGAAATTGTAACTTAATTATACTTGACTTGTTTTGTTTTTATAGTCAAGTACGTATATACGGTAAATTGACAAAGATGGCGATGAATATTTTGATGCTTCCTAACCACTATTGAAAAATTTTGTTTAATAGGGATTAATAAGTTTCCTTCTCTTTACATCATCTTTACATTTATTATTAAATTCTTTATTTATATTACAAGTTTTAGATTTACTATAGTTTTAATGTGATTTATAAATTCATATTTAGGTATACTGGTTTTAACTAAATTGGAAATACATTACAAAATTTAAAATAAAAGAATAATGGGAGAATATTTATATTTTAAATGTCTTTGATCTTTTCTGTAACCTAGTAAAGCGTTGACAGAAACAGACAGACAGGCTAGAGCCGTCACAGTCCGATAGTGCGAGACCCGTTCATTGTCCGAAACCATCAATAAATAACGTCTTACACGACGATGCTATATATTTATGTAATCACTGTCATTATGAAACAACCGTCTATCTGTCCGCTAGGACGTCAAAACTGAAGGAAACATTAGCGATAAAGAAGACGTTATTTTTAGAGTTAAATCGAGTTTTATTTATTATATTTTTTGCAAGTTTGTTTTAGATTTTAAAATTAGTTTTCATTATTTACTTATATAATTTTCACATTTCCTTCTGTCATTAAAAATGTTTAACGAATTACGTAAAATTATATTTTACTTAAAAATATGTTGTCTGTTTTTAATAAAACAAATACGGAACTTGTTAGATACATCCAACGTAAAGTATTATTGTTTTTTGCTGTGGGAGGAGGAGCAGAGTTACTTACAATTTTCACAAACTTAAATTCATAAATACATAAGTACTAGTTGTAGTGTCTAGTTATCTAGAGAGCATTATTATTATTAAAATACTTTTCATAAATCTATGCACAATTACAAAGTTAGATAATCAGTTACTGGTTAGCAAAACATGAAATACAAGGGATTAAAATTAAATAACCACTGTTTATTTATGAGGGGTTATTTATTTACTCTCTACAATGTTGCAAAAGTTAACTCATGACTAATAGCCCTCATACCAAACAAGTCGTATCGTATAACTTTTAATTGGTGTAATAACTGTATGAAAAAATATAAAAATGGTTTATCTATCAGCAACATACATACCTACCTACATAAGCTGGACCGATTTGTTCATTTTATGTAATTAAACACAATAATCCCAATTAGGGACTTTTGAGAAGGAAAATTGTAAAAAGTTCCCAAAAATTTACAAATTTGGAAAAGTATAGGACATTACATTTTCATTGTATACTCAATATATAAGGCCTTCTTTACACGTCAAATTAAAAAACAATTGCAGACCCCAATTGACATTTAAAGATCAGTTAACAACCTCTTCAAATAAAGACGATACCTATTTACAGCCAGAATTAAACTCGTCATTTATGCATACTTCCCTATTACTTAGCTCACAAATAAATAGTGCTAACGAAGAACTAAATACCTACGCAGAAAAACTGTGGTCTGTCGGTATTCAATAAGAGCTTGCTTCCTTTATTACGATAGCAATAAGTCTACCAGCTGCCCCGGGCAGATGTTGGCGTAATTATTTCTAAGGGTGATTGGCGTTAAGCAAATTTCTCAGTACATGTTTGTACTAGCTTCTGCATGTGGCGTTGCCTGTGATATCCTTGGTCTTGATCTCAACCACAAGTATAGTCACAAAATTGAATATAATACAAGCTATTAAATTAAATCTATCCTTACTCAAATATTTAGTGTAAGTACCAAAAAATATTAAAACGACTTAATTTCAATTTTTAATTTTAAATGTAATACATACATACTTTTTGGATCCTAATGTTTAACTACACACAATGATATCGTTTATTCAAAAATGTGAAATCAAACTTTTTTGCAAAATTGAAAAAAGAATGCATTAAGTTTGTACCGGGCCAGTTACACACATCGTTATAAGGGCCATTTAAAACGCATTATAAATAAATTATGTACAATTGTGTGAATTATTTTGATGGTAGTGCAACATTCACTTACCGGAATCATTATTGGGGGACATGTGTGTTTCCCCCTTTAGCAACCGCCACGTCTGAAACAATAAACATAATTGAATAAGCATAAATTTCCAATATGTTAAATTTATTACAAGGCTGTGTGGTTTACCACAAACAAATATATAGAGTAAGTTGATGATTCTATTTGTTATTCGATAGATATGTAATTCAAAACTAAAGGCTCATTCTTAGATACATAAGAATGGCTGTATTACGAATTACGAAATACAATGTGTCAATGTAACTATGTGTTAAAATGTTTTAATTGAAATAATGTATTTTTAAAGGTGTAGTATTTATCAACAATGCTATCATATTTTCATAATATTTCAATATTTGTCGATCAAATTTTACATTTTATGCATGACTATAGTATCTTTTTTACACGACGATTTGTAAACAGTAATAGCTTATTTTACTAACGACATGTCGGTATGTGAATCGTAAATATTTTGCCATCATACCAATATGTGTCAATCCTTATATCCTTTCAAAGAGTAGCCAGAATAAAAACAAATTGTTAAATTAAAATAGTTGTAACTTTTTTTTATAAAAACTTTCATATTAATATTCAGTCAATACTAATCAACTGAAAAACAAATAGCATTCAATGGCACAATAAAGATATTTTTATTTATTTATTTTATTCCATATTTGAACTTCTGTCAAAATGGTAACTTTTTAAATTACAGCGTTGCGTGCTGTGATTTAGAAAAAAGTTACCATTTAAAATAAAGGTAAGTTATGTAGAAGAAAATAAAAAGTAAGTTCTCTTTACTAGTTCTATGGCAGTAGATAACGAGGTAAAAGCAAATGTTTGAACAAATTATAAGTTGTGTGGCGTGGCTGTGTCATACAACCGGTTGCGTACTCGTGCCCGATCTTGATCTATAATCATAGGAAGCTGGGTGGCTACCGTTGAACTACTTTCTTTCGATATACATACCTAGTTTGTGTTGAATATTTACTGTCATTTATGCGTTGGTTCAAAAAATGCTTGCGGTTCAAACTGATCTAATTATGAATGTGAAAGTTTGTATGTGTTTGTGTAGGCATATTTTTATGCCTTTGAAGATACTATATTGACTTTGTAAGCATAGTTTGTACACGTAAGCTCTATTGAACGTTTTTAGACTACATACCAAATATGCGTGTCTATTGTAGCAAAAATATCGTTGTAATATTATATTGTTCGGTATCAAGACAGGCGTGGGTCGACACGAGTCATTGTTTGTCCCCGACCTAGCCCCTGTATAATACCTGTATTACATTCTCGACTAGTTTATCCTACATTAATTCATCTGTAAGCTCTGTTTATTGAATATGTTTAATGCAGTTTTACTAAAACAGTTTTGACATTATTATTTGTAAAACCGATTAATGTTATGAAAATTCGCAATTGCTGCTAAAATACGTCTTAATTTATTATTCCGCAGTATTTAAATGACGACTATTAAATATGTTTCCAAAGCAATTCCACTCACAGTCAAAACATTGCACGCGAACTCATTTAAAGTTTAGAGTTCGTATTACTTCAAGACATTTCAGTGCACATAAGAATTCAAGGAACACATCTCGCGTGCTAAATATTCATACATTCAAACCGCAAACGCCGCGTACGATCGTGTGGGTGTGACATGAAACGTGTTATTAAGATTTCAACTCTAAAGACAAGTCGGCAGTGAAGCATAGTACCGTGACGTAGGCGTGGTGAAAAGTTCTAATAGTTAACTCAACGAAAGTGTGGTAATGATAGCAACGACAGCCCTAGTGCCGATACGAAAGATATGCATTCTCATTTCGAATGCATACGAGTTGGTATGAAAATGACATGTTTGGATATGCGTTTTGGTGTCGCATTTTTTTTTGCTAATAACTATTAACGTAGCATATTCGAGTTACAGAATCAACTATCTTTCATGGAGGTCCTTATCCTCTCTATAACGTACTATACATAACATAATTTTATAAAACCACAATGTTATTATGAGCCGGATGAACCCAAGTATTTGAGGGTCAGTCATCAGCACGTCATGTCGTAATTACACATTCTGACAAAACAACCGGCGTCGCATACGCCACACATGTTTGTTTATTGTCAGAACGTTGAATGGAAAGGTGTGAGGTGTTAAGTGGGTATAGTTGTGAGTTGTGTGGAAACGTGGCGCGAGTGACGTATAGCGGGCGCTCCGGTTAGCGGGCGCCACCGCCGCGCGACGTCACGCTGACGATACAAATTACATTCAACATCTGAATGGCAATGACGTTAGGAATTTCTGACAGCCAATTTGTCTTGTGCCTCACTGGAGCCGTGGTGCGAATGCATCACAATAACATTATAATATAAATATACGGGGCTTTCAATTTACAGTTAGTCGAAAAGATTATGTTATTCTTGCTATAATTAAAACCGAACGACCGCCTTAATAGGTAGAACTTCGTCGCCCCGATTAAGACATGGAGCCATAAGTCCCAGTAGATAGATAGTTTCGAAGGAGCAATATTGCAAAATCAGAACCCAAAGCTGGTGTAGGTTCTGCGGCATAGATAAAATTAATTAGATATCTGTAGGACACTGAGATTCAATCCCTTATAGAGGAAATCTATTTCCACAGAACCGGTCTCACTGGCCGGCGGCTCTTTATTAGCGCGATGCCTACGGGAATGACAAAATCACTGGCACGGAAGGGACAAATTGGTGGTCGCGCGGTTTCTGGAATGCTTATGGGACCGTTCGATAGTTGTGGGGTCGCGTAATTTGGGCGTCCCACGCGTCGTTCGCAGACCGCCGTCAGCGTGAAATATTTGGTAGCGAACGGGCGCGGTGGAGCGATTTGCATACAATGATATAAGCCGACACAATCGAGGGTGGGTCGAACTCGAAAGCTTAGCCTTCTTACTAACATTTCGGAAGTACCGTTCTAGTGGCATCCGATATTTTATTACGGTTATTTGGGTCGTGATCCAATGAAATTAACGTTTGCATCTGTCAACGTATTGTAGAGCGCCAAATTTGCGATTCGAATGTTCTATATTACAGATAGTATTACTGCCAGTATTATTTCAGCTAAGACCTATTACCTAGTTATTTATATTGAGTAAGGGATTAACAATTTTTTGTATCTAGGTATATTTGATTTCGGAGTAGATAACGTTAACGTACAAGCAGATAACGATACCAGCCCATCTTACTGTCTCATTTGCTAATACTGTCACTTTTAGCCAAGAGACTCTCTGACAAGGTACCAGTAGGTACGTTTCGCGAATAAGGATTAGTGTCAGTTTAAGTGCTCACTGGAGGTTCAAAGATCCCCTTAAACGCGTCAAGTATTTAAGATACAAAGAATTACGAATTTAAATTGTGGCCATGAAGGCGTTTTTTATTGCATAATTATATACAGACTTCTTAGTGCGTTTTATCGTAAACAGACCTTGGAATTGGTGTTTTTGTATCACACGCCTCTTACAGTAAACTATTTTGTTTATTTCAACAAACGCAATACCTATTCCTCAAGGACTCAAGCTGTATCTGTGCCACGCAAAATGTAACCTTGACTAGGATTGAGGCAGTGTAGCAAATCGAGTTTTCTCCCTAGTTCACGGTCATCCGGGGTAAGTTCGTGAGTGAATGCCAAATGTAATTGGTGGAAACATTTAACATGTGCAGCGGAGGCGCGGGATCCCCGATACTTACGCCCAATCATTCTGTCAATCCGTCCGTCTGGAGCCCGTGGGAACAATCGATAAACAGGATAATAGTATCGGCTTTCAAATGTTTAAAGGGTACATTGATATGCAGCGTTGAGCGTTGCAATTCTGTTAATGTTCTAGATATTTACATCTAAAAGCTACTTTAGCATATTAGTTGCAGTAACTATGTACTATACTCTCCAGATAATTTCTCTGAACGTTTGTTTCAAGTTGAACTTAAAAAATCAGAAATCAAAGGTCTGAAAACTCATTTGAAGGTTATTTTTTTTTCTTTTTTATGTAAAATTTCCAAGAAATGTGATAAACTACCTACTGTCGGTACTGTTGTTTAGGACGAAACAAGGATAATATTAAAGTGTTTCATGTACATACCTATGTCCGATTATTCTCAGACTCAACGTGGAATTATTTCCATGAATTATTCATGCGAGAGGATCTAGCTTTGCTTCACATTTAATTAATGGTACACACTAGTATATAATATAAGCTATAGGTAAAACTGTAAAGATTTTTCATAATCCGTTCAGATGTTTTGGCTGCGTAATGTAACAAACATACAGACATACTCACATTTTTTTATGTATTCTCCTAGACAAGTGCTTTAGCTATTTACTTTGGGTTCAGAGCAGTGTAAGTGATGTTGTCCACATTTATATATACATTAATTTATATTTATAAACTGAGAGTTGCCTTATGCGTCGTAAATCAATATTAGTAACCACACCAAATATTTTTAAACCAGTGTGTCCACTACTACTTGTCATATGAACTCAAACTAGTCCACAAGTGCGACAAATAGCTTATATAACAATTTTAATTGACTGACAGCGGTTGATTAAGTGCCTTACGTTTTACGATTTTGTCGTGTATCTTAGATATTGCATAATTTAGATCTTATTTTTGGTTATGAATTGTACATAAGTCAGTATTGATAAGGTGGAGAAATCAGGATCTTTTCGACTATTACCTACTAAGACGAGCTCAATGTGTTGCGAATAATTATTTTTTTTTGGTTTTCCATATTATTGCAATTTGACTGCATGGATAGCCGAGTAGTATAGGTGACCACGCCAATTACTACTGTGCGTGACGTGCTACGGGTTTGATCTCCGCATGGGAGAAGCATTTGTGTGATCCACAAATGCTTCTTCCAATTCTGGGTGTTCTTTGTGCATGTGATTTGAATGTTTGTGAAATCCGCGACACAAGGAAAAAGTTTCTTAATGCGGGAGTTATTGAAAAAAAAAAACTTTATCAGACAAAGATAAATTTAAAGCCAATTGACATTTGTCAACGTTTTCTAAAATTCATCTCATTTGTTTTCCTTCAACTATTGGTATAACCTTGACTGGCAGACAACACGAAAAAAGATTGGTACATAACCACTCGTCAATCTTTACATAATCATGTGACATTCAAAATACAATTAGGTACCTACGTCTAAGTGCTGAGTTTCGTGCCGAAAATATTCTCAAACGTTCACATAGACTCATCTTATATTTTTTTCAATGCCATTACTTATGTACTATAATTATTTTGTTCAAGGTTGTAGATAAGACAGTGTTTTTGTGCTTATAAAACTCTGAATAACATTACATTAAATGTGTTATCGTGCGAACTTTGAGGTTAGTGAACAATTAAAACAATTGTTTTGAATGCCTTTAACTTTTCAGACCATGAGTCAAGGATGTTATTTTTATTGTATATTGTGGAACCAGTTTACAACGTTATTATAAATACCTAACAATTATAATACATGCTTAAATACTATAAAATCTGCTGCGTAAAATATTTAATTATGTCGAAAACACGACAATTATAAATTACTAGCTGTTCCTCGCGACTCTGCCCCGTGGATGTCGGCAAAAATCTAGCCTATATCTTTTCTCAGGCTCTAGACTATCTTTATATCAAGTTTCATTTAAATCGGTTCAGTAGTTTTGGCGTGAAAGCGCGACAAACCGACAGACATAGTTACTTTCGCATTTATACTTAATATAAGTAAGGATTTAACATTTTGTTAAACTTTTCCATAAATTAATTTTGCAGTATACCTTATTCAACTTTTGACCAACAATTCAGCAGTTTTAATTCTCACACACTGTATCCTAAATGAGGAGAACTTTATGCTACGTTATGAATGGAGCTATAGAAAGTACCTTTTAATAGGACGCATATTAAACCAAAGCGCACGAATAAATTTATACAAGTCAATTATTTTAATTGAAACTTATCTGTGGTACTTATTATGTATTTATATTTAAACTAGCCAATTAATTTGGCAACTGCGGTTATTATGGTAATATTCTCTCACGACCGGTAATTATATAATACATCGGTTAACGTGTGTAGATTAATACTAAATAAACACGCTTTATAAATAAATGAAATAATAAATTATCAAGAATATATAAAAATAATTTATTAAACAGATTTACGTCACATAAAAATAATAACACGAAATTTTATGTAATAAAATATACCAAGAAATTAAATTTTTGTTTTACGCAATTTACCAATGGCCTGAAATAAGGTAGCTGGGTTATACTGGATATAGAAGGCTATGGCCAGCAATGTACCAGAGTAAGCTAAGTTGTATATTTTTAAACAGTAATAGTATTTTATTTATGTACCTAATTAATACAAATATGTATATTTACAACATTAGGTGTTAGACATAGCCATATACCTACATATAAAGACTTTAAGCATTACTAGCATTACGAGCAGAATCTTGGGTTTTTGTGAAGTCTTAATGATCATGTTCTAGATCTATAAATACATATGAATACAATTATCGATATAAATATAACGTATCTTGAACAGTGGCCATTAGCGATGCTTTTTTTACCTAAATTTAATTACGAGTAGGTAAGTGAAAAAAGGCTCTATTTTTGTACAAGTCAGCTATAGATTATCTTTATATAGTAGGTACATACACAAATTTCAATGTTTTTTTATAATAATTTTACTACTTCACTGATAATATAAAGTACACAAGTACTAGATTAAAGTACATGCTTGTAATTGTTCTAATACTATACAAATGTGCAAATAAATATGGTATAACGCCAGGGTAGCTTATAGCGCTAATTGAGGAAATAACCAAAGTCTCGCCCAAGGCCATTTACACTGGCAAATGAAGGCAAAAACTAGGAGGTCATGGCACTCTATATGACTAACAATTCGAGAAGCTAAAAAACAAGAACAAAGAACAAAATTTTAAAATCAGAGTTGCACATCAATCAGGGAAACAACTCAAATTACAGAGAAAAGATTTTATCTCCATGGCTTAAACGTTTAAACTTATATCGCAAAGGCAATTTCTCAAGTTCTTTTAAAGAACGGCATCGTTGAATTCGCTCTATAGCAAAACTGACAAGCTATTCTCGGTACATATCGATCACTCTCGAGACCCACAAAGCGATGATTGTTCAGAATCCTTGAATGGAACACAAAAACTCACATTATTAATTTTATTGTGTTTGAAACGAGATGTCGCCTTGAAGACAAGATCATTACACACGCACTAACCAACGGGAGCTGACCTCTCGTAAGCGGTAATAAAACGCTCCGATTACCAAATGCTTGATGTAGAAGAAGTCAAGAAAGGTCAGAGTAAATTGGTGGCGCTACCCGAACTTCACTCTCCCACAAACCTATTGTGGAAACCGGTTACAAAGAATCCGCCTTGCGTCATTTAGCCACGTGTAAACATTTTAATTGATGATATGCGGAAGACAAAAAGCTATGATAGCGATCGGCATTTTAATACTGGTTTAACTATGTAGATATATTTTCGTAGGCACTATAAAAAGTACGGTTAGATGTACATCATCAAAGTAGGTAGTGTAGAACGACAGTGTTTCGACGACAACAACTATATTATATAACTTACAAAATTAATATTGAAACTCCATCAAATATCCATTATCAATTAGGAACAGACAAAAGTTAAACGTAGCTGAAATATTTTTAAAATATTGTAACAAACTGACAAAGGATAAATCATAACAAATGTTATTAAAAGATTACATTATATAGAGCTCTTTTATTTGTTTCGCTGAAATATTAAACCCGTTAAGCAAAAATTAAGTTATTAACAGAATTTTTACTTAACAGTTATATTTTAGGTACTGAAATTGTTACGATTAAGAACAATTAAGGTCCATTACAAAGTAATTGAGTAATAAATGTGTCAAGAGCTCTCATTACTTCGCGTGGCTAGATTTCTTCCGGAAGAAAATAAAACTGCGCGGAATTGCCATAAAATGCGCAGTAGCAGATTGATATCAACGGTAAATTGCAATTGAATTAACTCTAACACTTAAATATAAATAGCCAACTGTACTAATAAATTACGAACATCAATTTATTGGAATTCAATCGGAAACCACAGACTACACTTATGTGGTTTTCTACTCCGAAAATTATAAGCATTATTTCATCAAAATACGTTTTATGGTTACATTAAAGCTTTTATCGTTAAATTGCCTCTTGTTTTGAAGGAGAGACATTACAATTTAGACCTGAAGGTGCTTTTGTCTTTAATATTTTATTACCTACTTTATACGTTCATATCACCTTTTACAGACATCCTGTAGAACAAAGGCTTCTTTACATGGTACTCTGCTTCTGCAATCGTATCTAAGAGTAAAAGGATATATTTCATTTTTATTCTTTTCCAGTTCGCATCAGTCTGTGCTTACAAACTTATCTCAAAATAGGCTATTTGACACTATGAATATTTTTGTGATTATTTGCTTTAAATGCTTAAAATGAGAGTTTTTCATGTGAATCACATCATTTTTATTAAAAATTAAAACAATTAATATATCCAAAAACACAAAAATATGTTTGGCTATTTGTTTCTCGCGCCACACATTGAGAAACGACCCGGATTGGCTAATGTTATAATGACGTCATCCGCGCGTAAACATATTGTCGGTGGTTGAAGTTTCTATTGTGTTTACAGATATTTTGGCGTTTCTAATTATATTTGCAGCGATTTGTGATATCTTTCGTTTCCCACTTTTGTTTTGCGAGTTTTTCTCGAAATGGACAGCAATTTTATTAAGCAATTTTTTCGGGGGTTTTTATAGATGTATTTGTACAACAGGGTACAGCACACCACTTGTAAGTCATTTTATTGGATTAATCAACAATAAATTACAAATATCCAAACACAAACACCACTGCGGAACCGAAAACCTTTATTGCTTACGCTTGTTTACGCGCTTGTGACGTCACTCACAAAGCACGACACCATATTGTTTGAATAAAGCGTTTCGGCGGCTTATTTGAATTTTGAATTTTTATTTGCAATTTTCTTACGAAATACGTAATTTCTTTTTGAAAAATTTTTATGGGTGAAATTCTTAACCGTAACCAAGTAATTCAAGATAGAAATTATAAATCTGTCAAATAGCCTATTAAACATATTTTATTAACATTTTCAACTAGTTCAGAAGAAATATTAATATAAGGTTGCCTTAATAAGTTTATAAATAATATGATCATGTAATCCCATTCTTTTTCCATTATTCATGTGAATATGTGTCCAAACCATCCCATGACATAATTAACGACCACCAACAGATGTTGACTAGTGATGAGATACTCAGCTGTTCTGCTGTATAAATAGATAATTATGTATTAGTTAAGTACCTATATGTATATTATATAATAATATAATACCAGCCTATAAATGTCTCACTGCTGGGCACATGCCTCTTCTCATATAGAGAAGGAACGAGCATTGATCACCACGCTTGCTCATTGCGTGTTGGCGATTTCAGATTCCAATTGTTAAAATCCAGGTTTCCTATATGTATATTAGTAGACATTATTAATAACAATTAAACATGTAGTTATGTCTACTCTATTACAATGGTACGCCTTAATTGACTAGTTTAATGTCAGATTAAAGAGGAAAAAATAATAAATATTAAATTGTTGAACAATCTGTATTAATTAAAGCAACGCTAAATAATATTATTTTCACTTAGTATCAGTTCGATGTTTAGATAGTACAACGTACACATGTTGCGAATCACAAAACATCTAAATTAGCTCTATCATAATAATATGTACGCACTGCCTTAATTACGTTACATAAACATGTCCTATATTTCACTCAATTTGAAGCATACAATTTATTATTTTAGTCACCAATTACCGTCAATAAATCGTGACATTATGCCCTTAGGTGACGCCATAAAAACCAAACCTGATTGAAGATGTAAGCTACATCGAAGATTGCGAAAGGAAATTTTATGGTGTATACTAGATAATATTTTCACATTACTACATTTATCTGGCGTGTGATCTCTTCCATTCGCGGTGATTGCTTTAGTCGTGTACTCCTTATATACAGACATAATTTACGCTAGAAAGGACTACCGGCAATGTCTTAAAAAGCTGGTAAATCATTACACGTCGCTAGTTGGCAGAATTGACGTAATATTACAATGAATTCAGGTAGATAGTGATGATCAATGGGTATCAATCGGTAGGTGTGCAATCGACACATAATTAAGCAGCAATCGATCGTTGTCTGCACGATAGGCGAGCCTCGCCTCGTAATAAGTGTCGACTAACGATTGACGAGTTAGCCACGATATCGATTTGCACTCGTAATATATTGTTAGGAACTTTGTCTCGCCCTTATGAATACGGAACTGGTTTACGCCAGTTCCAAATGCAAATTGAATTGAATAGTATGTCATTATAAGGGAAAGCGCTTTTTTGTTTTTGCCAAAAAAAAAATACCGTTAAAGTCTAAGAAGCCCAAATACGTAGTGTATAAAAAACCAGTTGACTTCCAATTTAAAATAAAATCTTAAAGCGCGTGTTTGATAAATCATCAGGCATATTTATTACATAGAATTTGGCCTTAAGAATTCAATCGTACTATTATGTATGAATTTCGATTAACATTTATAAATCGAATGATCAGAAAAAGATAATATATTAATTTAAAAATAAATTATTCAATTATACACCTTAATGGCTGATGAATATCATTGAACTCGATTATCCTAATATTTTGATTTAAATCGTTGATTATCGAGTAATTTATGTGTGTTTTATCAACACGATCTACGTTGGCACTCAGTCGATGGTCACGCTTCTCGTAAAACCTGAAGCCCATCCAGTAACTCTATTCGTGTGACGGCAACCGCATTCGATACGTTCGACTTCGGCTTGAGAGATGGAGCTTGTAAATCTGTCAACAGCCAAATTACTGGCACGCGAAGACTTCATGAAGAGCCCTTTGTGGAGTCGTGTGTGCGTGCACTTGTGGTGGACGCTCATAACTTGCACACATTCAAAATTGCTTCAACATTTAGAAATTCTTATTAAATATCTATCTTTCCTTATTTGTGTTAATATGTACTTACAATGTTATATATTCCACTCAAAATATCTAGTTCGGTGAAGTGAACGCTTGCAATGTAAATGAATTTCGGTGAACTTTGCATCATGTTAACGCGAGTTTGACACTAACACGCTAGCTGCAAATTGCATTAACTATGGTAAATATATGCCGAAAATTCGTCTTCTTAATAAACGTTATCTTTATTATTAAAAAATGTGGTATTAAAACAATTTGCTTAGGATTTCAGTGATTATAAATATAAAGTAACATGTTTCATATAAATTCTAAAAGCATAGTACCTATCACATAGGTCAAATGAAACATAAACTCTATCATTTACCGTAATAATTACGTAACAATAGTTCCAAATATTCTCATTTCACACGTACCTACTATAAAATGGTGAAAGTAATTTACTTGCATAACTAACAACGGCTAATTAAGAATGAATAAGGGAGATCTGTAACTATTTCACACAGTTATACTGATTAATTAATTAGTATATTTTACAATGGCTTCATTGTAAAAGTACCACTAGTAGAAACGGTGTAAGGGAATCGCCTTCCAAAGTCGAAATATGTAATTATAAATGCAGTAATCATATTATGTAAATGTGAAATAAAGAGCAGAGGATATAGATCAAAAATTGTTTAAAAACGCTTTATTCGTTTTTGTTTAAAGTAACGAAATCATACATTATTAATATATAATTTTTTATAATAAATATTTTTTAAATTTGATTTTAATTATTTTTATTCTTATTGTGTCGTATCGCATCATACAACAGCAATATCTATGAGGCTTTTTATCAAATGCCAATTAGAAGGCATACTACTTCATCTAGGTACTGTATATGCAAAAATAAATGTCACACAGCAAATCCGGTAATGCTTGGGTGCGGCCTTTACTAAAACTATGTAAACGGGCTCATCAAATAAAACTTAATTAATACTACGACGCTTATGCGACACTTGCGATATAAATGTGGGATACATTTATCTGGGGTGCTATATCCTATCCGTTTTAGCAAAAAAATAAAGATAAACAAACAAATGAAAAAAAAAGTGACAGGTATAATAGGCATGTTTCCTAATATTTTTTTTAATGTCCGTCTTGTAGATTAATGAATTTTATTGGACACGTATTTTTTCTTTTTTCCTGCAAACAAATAATTATCAAAATACAGAGAACGGAAATTACGCGTGACGTCACTCCTCGCTACGATTTTTAGCGAGGCGTGGCGTCATAAGCCCCCACTCCGAAACTTTAAAGCGGTGTATCTTTGTATTTTTTTATTGTTTTGATAAAAGAAAAAATACGTGTCTAATATTTTTTTAATTATCTAACTGACGGACTAAATAGATTTTAACTTTTCATACCCAGGAAACATCCCTATTCGCCGGAACTCAAAAATACTTGTTCTAATGTCAAATAGTCTGTAACTGAACTTTTTTAAATTTGTCATTTATATCGCCATTTTGGTTTCTTTATAATGTAAGTTAGTTAGTAATTATTATTATCGGTAACAATTATATTTATACCAATGAAAGGTATTTAATGAAATACTACAATGATAATATTCATAAATTTATCTTTATAAACGCCACATAAAAAAAAAACCTTTTTGTTTCTGTTTTTATTTTATTTCCTAAAGCGTATATTTGTACATATTGTACTAGTTATGTTTTTTGTTTGACGCACAAATTTCTTGGACTAATGATTTATACTACGGTTTCTTTATCAGCATATGTACCTTTGGGTGCCGCAAAAAATGTGATCACACACGGACATTTTGTGTTCGCACGAGTACACTCGGCGTGATACAATAAGTGTATAGGTAGTGTTGCAGTGTTAACATAGCTTAAGTACTTAAGTAAGTACCAACGCCGAAAACCTAGGTGCGTCTGCCGGTATCTAGTTAGGCTTAGTATACGAACTAAACACGACATTTGATGCTAGTATACGACTTAGCCTTTGAGCCTTGACCGAGTAGAGACCATTCAACTGAAAACAGCGTGGGACGCACGGATATTAAGAAAACCGCACGTATTATGAAGACATTATATCAAAATAGGGTTAAAATAGGGTCGTTAATAATATAAATTTATGTTTAGAATGCTTTTAGTTATTGTAGGTAATTAATTAAAACTCTTTATCTTGAATAAATCGTAACATTACTTCTATACCACTTTCGCCAAGCGAAAATAACTTATTATAGTCGTTTTATTTTTAAACCCTAAACAAATTTTAAAATTACTCATGGCCTTATTTATAAAAATCTCGGCGATGATTAGCAATTGATTAGCAAATTCTTATTTCAATTTTTCTTATTCTTTATTCTTATTCTTTATTGTACACACATAGACAATTTACAGAAATACAATAATTTATAATTTGATGTACAGAGGCGAGCTTAACCCATAATTGGGTTTTCTACCAGCAAACCTTTGAGTGATGGAGAGATTTGATAAAAGTTGAGGAAGAAAGAAGTGTACAACTTAGTAAGTATTTATAAAATAAACATACATAAAAATAGTACATAAAATACATATAATAATATCATATATATAACATATAAACATACATACACTACATATACTCATGTTGAAAGGAAATGTTTCCTGATCCTCTCCCTGAAAACGTCCAGAGAAGGGCTATCCCGTATGGAATGAGAAAGCGAGTTCCAGAGGCGCACAGCACGAATGGTAAAAGATTCATCGTAGCGACTAGAGGAGTGAAGACGCTTTAGAGGCTGGAACGAGCAATAGATCCTCCTGCTTACCTCCGCAACGTGTACATTCCATGACAGAAAGCAATCCATGTATACACCTAGGTTTTTGGCATGTTCTGAGTAGGGTATAGAGACCGAGTTGTACACTACTGGTGGTAGAGTCTGGTGATCCAACAGATTATAGAAATACCTGCCACCAACAATGAGAGCTTGAGACTTGACTTTTCTATAGAGAATTTGAATTTAGAAGTTTCTTAGCAATTGCTAATCATCGTCGAGATTTTTATAAATAAGGCCATTAAATGTTATCTAAATTAAACAAAATCATTTAAACAAAAGGCACACGCCATTGAAAATGCAATTAGCACTCAGGCACGTAACAAACGTAGGTTCTCGTTGACGAGTGAACCGCTGTAAATGAGTGACGTCACGTCATCCTGACAGTTCCCATTAGTCACTGTATCATTCTGTTTAGCTGACCTACCCCATAACAAGATACCCTTGCTTCCGCACTAAGAGCCCCACACACTAAACGATGGCCAACTATTTAGTTATCATTAAAATTAAGTAGACTGAAAGACCCCGGACGCAAAAAGACGGGTGTTATAAGTAAAACCGCTATGCGTCTGTGTGTTTGTCTGTCTCTGGCACAGTAGCTGTTTGTTAAAAAGCTAGTTTCTTGGCGATGGTTCTTAGGTGTTGATGATGATCTATGATGTTTTATCATAATCGATGCAGCCATTTACGAAATAAGGGGATGAAAGTGGGTATGAAAAATCGAATATTTTCAAATATACCCAAATGGGGTTTTAATTAAAGAACATGACGTGTTAATATTACAAATAGACTTGTTCTTGCAGAAATTTCTTAATTTGTTAAATGATAGTTATCATTATTAGTATTTATGAAGCAGTTTTTAAATAAAATTAAGTTAATGCTTAATTTTAAATCCACCTACCTATTTGCTGGTATTGATTTAGCTGGTGAAATAGGTACATATATTAATGACCAATAGTAATAAATAACCTTTCAATTTTTTTATGATTTTGTATGTCCTCCTATGTTTAAGCAGGGAAAACTATCTACGAAAATTATAAAATAAAATTGGCCTTTAATCAGAAGCAACCGCCCAGATATCAGAGAAATACAATCGGATCGGAAGGTGTTAATGAATTGAGTATGGGCGAGATATGTCCACAAATGTATCACTTGTCTCTCCGTAGAACAATGGACCGGATCCTCAGTTTATCCGCGTCACACGTTTTGTTCCCATTTATCTCGGGTAAAGCCGTTACAAACGTATAAATAATGGTAAGATACGATCGGCTAATGTTATTGTTGAACTCTAAAAGGGGAAACCTAAGAACGTTCTAGAAAAGAAATTTGAAGCCGTAGAACTAGAATGTACCTAAACTGTATAAAATAATACATAACAACAATTTTGGCGATATTTCCAAATTGACAACTTTTGTAACTGACTTCTTTGTTTGCAACAAACATTAGTTTTGACTTTCAATTGTTCTCGTCTGCAACTGAAACTATTATTATTACAAAAACATCGTATCAAATTATTGGCATCAATTAAATAACTCAGTGTTAAATTACTTTTATTGCAAAATTATAAATCTTCGAACAAAACATGATTTGTCAATACGTACAAAAAGTTATTGAAATAAAGTAAAACTTAAACGGCAACGGTAGACATGGAGGCCATTGGATCGATGGCCAGTGTCTCTTTCAATGCAACCCGCTGCCGATCGGGTTACTTCAGCTGCGGTTTGCAACACCAACATAATAACAACTGCATTTATTTCGTCCAATGATTACAATTTAAGTAGGATCATCAAGGCGAACTAAACAACACACAATCTGTAGCTACTTACAAAAGCTAATCGTGGGAGTTCGCTGAAAAAAACATAAGTAACCTTGATTACAGATTTCGATACATTTAACTTGCCTCACTTTTTTATGTTAAACAATTCTGCAAACCCATCATCTATTTATATCTTAGCGTGTAGCACGTTATAATTACTATAATGGTTGGCGAAAAAAAATGTATCTATTTGTCTCACAAATAGCGTGTCTATCATCAAAATGATTGATTTTATTGCGTCTTTCTCGCCTTGAACGCATTTTTGTTTTTGCCACGATTGGTCACGGTATAGCCAGTTTTATTTGTTTTTAGCTATAATGCTTCGTAGGTCGACCATAACAATTTGATAACATAATTCATGATAGTAACTCAATAGTGCATGCAGACGAATGTTTTTGCGATATTATAAATGTACTAGTATTTGTTCGCGACTCGGCCTGTATAAATGTTGTTTATCTCCGCAAAAATACAGTTATTTACCAACATTTATATTGGTAGATCTGTTCAACTGTATACGTATAGCCAGGAAAATGAAACGAACCAACCGTTGGACAGTTTTGAATTTTCTTCAGCATTAATATTACATTCTTTAACAACAAGAAAAGCTTCTTAAGATAACCTAACCTGTGTAAATTGTTAAGTTTTTGACGGCTTGTAATCGATGATGGACATTGAAGCCTTCAAGGAAGCTAAGGATCAGGTGACACCATCGATCACGCTCTAGCACCCCTGACGCATCCTTAACCACATTGTTTTACGAACAGTTGGATAATGACACATCTAATGAAGTAGATAAAAAGCTCTATAGATTGTCACTTGTTTAGCAAATTCAAAAGCCGATATCCTGTTATGATGGTTAACTGAAAAAGATAATATCATAGAAATTATTGTTTTTCAGTTTAATGTTTTTTTTTTATTAAGTGTATATATAATAATGGTTGTAGTAAGTACAAATGTATAAAAAAAAAATAAACAAATAAAGGAGAGAAATATAAGGAATTATTTTTTTCTCTGCATTGTTTAACTTTGAAAGGTTCTGTCAATGACAAAGGTTTACTCATATTACCTTAACATTTACAGACAAACTACCACTAACCTATGAGCTACTTAAACATTGTCACTATAAATACAAGTAGGTATAAACAATTTGCGACAGAAAGTAGAGTCAGCAAAGTTATTAAGTAAACATATTGATATGACGTGTGGTTAATCTCGATATTAAACTTAGTTTAAAGTTCTTGTTTAAATTTACTTCCCCATTTAAACGTATCGGAAAGTTATTTGAAACTGTTGCTAGAGACGAGACTCAAAGTTGGTGTAGTATTATATAATACTCTTTGAGACAACACAAAGTAACAACAATGAATATATATTTTTTTTTACTTACCTCAATTCGGTTACAAAAATCACATAAAATTTTCGTCTCAGAAACTAAGTAAACTTGTATGTACAACAAGATATTAGAAGCAATTAAGTATGTCTGAGAACAATGTCAGCAACTTTTCTGTCAATGGTTTCGTGCGATCAGACTGATGTGCCAAAACCTAATTGTCTTGTCATCAACCTGTGGTGAACCATTACCGTTCAAGAATTTCAGATAAGTATGTTTTGCGGCTTTCTGATTAGTTTATTTATATACTGTACAACTATTCCTAGTAAATATATAACTGTATCTTTCCTCGGATATTTCCATTTAAAAACATAAAACGTTACAATCATGTCAACGCACCACTTACATGAAAAAAGCAATAATATTTTATTCCTCAAATAACATTTATAGTGACAAAACTGTCTCAATATCAATAGCGCCAAAAAAATATGTCTGTAACAATGAAACCCATTCAATCGTGAACGTCAATATAGTTCTTGACATTTTGCGGATCAGACATCGACACCGCACATGTCCCATCACTACGACACTGCGGTTTTGTACGACACACGTAAGTCGACACTCGACACTCGACGCTGTAAAAAAGTGTACGTAGTATTTAGCGGCACGGAGATACGCCAAGCCTTTGTGTCGCTTCGTTTTGTCTATGTGCATATCCTGAACGCGGGTCGATGACCTCCAATGAAAAGCCGATTTCTAACAGATCTTTTGTGCGATGTGAATGTCCGACGAAACTATTTTACGTGCTGTGCACAATTATTTTAGGACCAGTAATTGTGTTTATTAAATCGTAACTCCGTGTAACATCCGCAGTACAGTGTGGGAATGTGCGTTTATACTACCTATGTGTTGCATTTTAGGGTTATAAAAGTCGTAAAATAAAGTATATGTAATGTATGTAGTACATAGATAGCTATGGAAAACATAGTAAATAATATTTTAGAAAGAAAAGTATCAACTATGTGATCCCGTCATATATGTGACGCTTTTTTTGTATGACCTCCAGTATACACAAATATATGCCTAATAAAATGTATAGAGGCAAATACCTATATCAAATTAAGTATTACAATTTTTAATCTAAGCACAGTTATTGCTCTCTATCATGTCATTATATGTTATGGGCCATTCCTTGCATTGCATTTTATTTGAAGGCAACGGCAATCATACTTTTAATCGTATGAACTGTCATTTTTAATGACAAGGCTAGTACTAGAGTGATCATTAAACGTTAATTTTACTGCGTTTTGATAGCTACAATAAGACGGGTACATTATGAAGGCGACTATGATATCTAAGTGGCACTTACATTAAGTAAATGCTACTTACATAGTCGGTAATGGACGCGGGGAACGTTTAATTTAAATTGTAGAGAGATACGCGTGTAATGTAACATTATACTGTTGAAATACCGAATCTTTCATTACAGTTCCGATACGATCATCGTTCGTGTTTACAAAAGTTTATGTCACTGTACATTTAAATTATTGGTTTCTTTTTTTGTATAAGATACTTATGTTTTTTAATATGATCATATACAGATATTTAAGTAGATAAAGATGAGATGATTTACTAAAACGTAGCATTAAATCTACTTATTAGTATTTTATTTAATACGCATTAACGCCTGTTCGGCAAATACATGTAATTAAATACAAAAGTCAGTCAGCGACCTCTGTAGCGTAGTTGGTCAAACGGCTGGTGTGCTGAACCAGTAGTCGCAGGTTCGAGTCCTGCCTGAGGTTTAAATGTTTCCTTTCTACTAATTGTATAATTTGTTAGTTATTTAATTGACATGACTATTACACAATCTTAATATTGCTTTAACATATGTTCATAACTTTAAGTGCCATTGAAGCCCAACTCGAAACAACTAAAAAAAATACCAACTTCATTTAACGTATTATACGTATTTATACGTTATATATATATATATATAACGTTATTATACGGTAGCTTAACATAGTACCTACATTAATGACTTGCCCATTCGTGTTCCCGTGATTTCGTGCAGTTTCATTACGAAAGAGAAATTGCCATAAACCACTACGCCTATTGCAATGCCGTACCGAGGCAGAAGCCAGAAGTTACTTCGTCTTTCGTAAACCATTCTATTGTACTGTCACCTCACGTTTTCAATTCTTTTGCAAACAATAAGCCTATGGAGTAACGTTTGTTAATAAACTTCGTAACTGTTAATTTAAAACTCGGTTTTACTTAGAACTTGGCTTTGTAGGCGGTTATGGTAATGTGAACACTTTGTTCTGTGATATGTAAAGAAGTATAAATAAATATTTGAGAAACGGTTCTATCCTAAATGTAATTTAGGCTTTCGAGAAACTATTAACATTTAGCTAATAAATTATCTACTTAAATAAGTTTGGTATTTATTTTCATAAATGCCAATGGTATGAGACATTGTTTAAGGAAAAAGTGATAAGCTAAAACTAGGTTATCATTTGGAGTATCGAGATCATGTCATTTATCAAACTAGTGCATTAAATCTATAGGTTTAATTGCAAAAATAAATAACTTTGAGTAATTCGAAAAACAAAACATAATCAATCGAACGTGCCTATTTGCAATAATTACACAACATTAGTAAAACATTATCCATATTGATATATCGCACGCTTAATCATATACTGACCGATTGGTGTTTCGGTCAAAGTTGAGTTAAGTATACCAAGAAGTTTATTTTAACGCCCTCTTTCGGCCTATCTCGGATTTTTTTTGATATGTTGTTTCTAGGCGGAGTTATACCTATATCTGTCTCTATCACACGCAAACGTTTCGGCAAATGTTTTTACGAGACAAAGACAGATATCAGTATGCATCAAGGACTAACATAGTTAACATCACGTGTGTTTATTTAAAAGTGTCAAATTAGTAGTTAAGTCACTTTAGTGTAAAAATCAAAGGTAAGTTTTATTGAAATAATTTATACAAGTGTGGCCAATTGTTGAATATGCCTATTTAGTACAAAATAGGATCGAAATATTCACGAATTATTCAGTGTTAGTTCTGTTTTATACAAAAACATGTTAACAATGCTTTGACTGATTGTGTATTATGCCTATATTTTATAAAAACTGTTCCGTTTTGCCGGTAGTGTTTTGTCGGCTTTAGAAGTTACGTCAGTTTTTTACAAAAGTGTTCTTGGAATCTGAAGTCATACTTTGTTATGATTCTTTATTTTATAAAACACAATTGTCTTTTATAAAATTGTTGTATGCAGATTAGATATTGTGTCACTAATGGATTAAAATAATTAGTTTAAAAGAAATAAGAAAGTAACCTAACTTTTTTTCAGAATGTCTTCAAGGTCGAAAAAAATAATGGAATTGATTAATTCTACAACTGACCCTTCTCGTGACGATACAGAAGCTCAAATTCAAGATCCCATTCTAAACCCAGACCCTAGTCAATCTCCGATTCTAAATAATACGTCTGATAGCAACAAAGAGGCGTGTGACATAGATGAAGATAGTTCAGTTCAGAATGTTGTAGTTGATGTCGAGGTAAGTAGTCGTAATTATTATTTTATTCTTTCGACAGGTTTATCCCTTTTTATTATGGTATTTAATTTTTAAACTAGAATTCGCGTCGCGTCACTAGAGTCGCGTTATTAAGTTTTCCTGTCATCTTTTATTTTAGGTACCCGTTAGGGAGTGTAGTTGTGAATACTAGATGATTCATGACTTTTTAAACCTTGTATTTTGTCAATCGCCATCGGTTCAAATTGCGTGAATCTTCAAATACCTATTCTTTTTTACAGATGTTATGTGATATTACTAATAAACCTGAAAACCAGCGTTATTACAATGCTAAGGACTTTTTTGAAAGCGAGGCCACTCATCATCATAAATATTCTAGCCGTAAAAGAGACCAAGTTGACTACAATGTTTCACCCGTACATTCTGGTGAAGTCAGTCCAGATATCAGCGACAATGACGATCCCACCTATGATAGTCAAATAAAAAGAAAGAAAATAGAACCAGTACATCCTTCATCACGTCGGTCATCATCTAGCTCCAGCAGCTCTTCATCCTCCAGTTCAAGCAGTTCCAGCAGTTCCAGCAGTTCTTCATCTTCTGATGATACAGTGGTACAACCTTCTACTTCCGATCACGTGAATGAAAATACTATCAATAATACAGATACTACAGCTAATGGACAGTCAACAAACGGACAAGAAACAAGTGAAATTGAAAACTCCGAAATGAACGAACTCAATATAGAAGAAGAAACAGAGATTATTAAGAAGAAAGGTAGAAAGCGCACCAGTAATCCTCAAAAATGGAAACAAAACATAAATAAAATTCTAAGAAATTCTGGACACTCCTATGAGACCGCGAAAAAGAAAACTGTTGCAGCTCGTGAAGTGAAACCACCTTGTACAGACAAGTGCAAACTTAAATGTTCTGAAAAGTTTACATCTCTTCAAAGACAAGCTATTTTTGATGCTTATTGGAATATTGGTGAAGTCAATCAGCAGCGATCGTTTATTCAGTCTTGTATGTCCGATGTCACTCCTAGGTATAAATATACAAACGCCACGCGCCCAAGGCAAGCTAATAAAGCTTTTCATTTTATAGTAAATGGTATATCAATCCGGGTTTGTAAAACATTTTTTGTTGGTACGCTGAATATATCCGATCGTGTAATTCGTACAGTAATCCAAAAGTGTCAAAACTACGGAGTTTTGCAAAATGATCGAAGAGGTAAACACGACAACCACACCACTACTGATGAAATACTCATTTCAGACATTAAAACTTTTATAGACTCAATACCAAGGGTTCCGTCACATTACACAAGGCAAACATCTACTCGCGAATACATAGACGGGGGAAAAACTATTACAGATCTCTTCAAGCCCTATGGTAAATATTGCATGTTTTACCGTACATTTACTAAGGAATTTAATATTTCATTTTTTTGTCCGCGAAAAGACCAATGCGATCTTTGCCTACAGTATACAAATTCAAACGCAGAGCAAAAAAGTATGATTCATGATAAGTATATAGCTCATATAAAAGAAAAAAAGCTATGTCGTATTGAAAAACATGATGACCGTTGCAAATTAGATGACAAAAATAAAGTCTTAGTGTTCGACTTGCAGGCGGTGTTACAATCGCCACGAGGCGATACATCAGCTTTTTACTATAAATCTAAATTAAATAGTTATAACTTTACCATCACACTCTTAAACAAAAAAGTTGAAGCCCAGATGAAAGATTCCTATACTGATGTAAACTGCTATTTCTGGAATGAAACTGATGCCAAACGCGGTGCTAATGAGATAGGCTCCTGTTTATTGGATTGCTTTGAGAGACTATGTTGTGAAGCAGGGGTAAGTGCTAGTAATAGTGATGGCCTGAACTTGATTCTGTATTCAGACAACTGTTGCGGTCAAAATAAGAATAAATATATAGTAGCGCTTTATCTCTATGCTGTAACCCACCTGAATATAGAATCAATCACACACAAATTCTTAATTAAAGGTCATACTCAAAATGAGGGTGACAATATTCACAGCCTGATCGAAAAAGAAATTAAAAAGAACTTAAAATCAGGACCAATTTATTGCCCCCACCAATATGTAACAATTATCAAAAATGCCAAAAAGACTGGTCAAAAGTTCCGCGTTCACGAACTTACATACGACTCATTTTTAAACCTAAAAGAACTGCAGGAAAATTGGGGATACAATTTTAATGAAACTGAAGATAAAAAAGTTATATCATGGAATGATATCAAAGTTATAAAAGTAATAAAAAGTGAACCTTTTTCATTCTATGTGAAAACATCATACAACAACAATGCAGAATTTGAAAAGATAAACGTACGAAACAAGAGAAAAAAAATGAATCCCCTATCAGAGCTGACAACAGTAAAAGCATACACGGGCAAACAAGAACTCGGTGAAAATAAAAAAAAGGATTTAAAAGACTTACTTGATAAAAATTTGATACCCAATTTTTATAAAGATTTTTATGATACGATTCTGTAATTAGGGTGAATACTTGCAAGGTGCAAAAAATTTGTATGTGAAGTTTAGTCTTGTAGTGACTGATTAAGAGCCTAACATTTAGAAAATTGATCTCTTAATTAATAAATAAGTACAATTAGGTAGTATCGTGTTGTTAAATAGATGATAAGTGTGACTGTTGTTATTTCCTTGAGAATCTTTATTCAGATTTACGGTTTGTTTTTAGATTACCTATAAATTAAAACTGACTCTTAATATTGTAAATTTAATATTGATCTCTTCGTTAAGTTTAATTCGTTAATTTTATAACCTAGGACAAGTTTTTACTGCTTTTTTTTATAAAGTTTATAAATTACATTATTATGAGTCAAAGTTTCTTTCAGAGTTGATTTTAAAATATCTACTTACTCGTATATACAAATTGTGTAGTAGGTACCTACAGTTAATTATTACATGACTGTTGTTGTATACAAGATTTATTTTTAATTAAAGTTTGCTTTGCAAAAAGGTACAATGCACGAATGAGGCTACTGTTATCCTCATTGGTGGTAGGGACTGACACAGGTCAGCATTTTATTTGAACTTTACTATGTTTTTGATTATTTTTTTAATGAAAAAAATAAATAAAACGAAATATTTTGTATACTTATCTTTTATTTTATAAACCTTGATAGACTCATTATCATAACAATGAGAATACATTGAATAAAATACGGACTCATTTCAAAATAATGTCACCAGTATTAAAATTTTAATTCATAGTATATTAGACCCATAACTTAATAATGAGTATTCTTTAGTTATATATTAAATAAAACACGGACTCATTTCAAAATGTGTCACCAGTATTTAATCAATGTAACTTTATCTTTTATATTAAACTGACGCATCTTGAGGAACATTTTTTTAACCGACTAATTTATATTAAAAAATCTAAATTTCTTTAAAAAATATATTTAAATACAATACTCACTTTATCAACTATCCCTTCAATACATTATTTCATAATATAAAGCTATTTTCTTTGAGTAATAAGCCATTTTTTAAGGAAAGTCAGGTTTGCTAAATCGTATTTTGCGATTTCTCGAAAAACATCTTTTTTGAGTTATGTCAGTATATGATTAAGCGTGCGATATATGGTTCACTTAATGCATTCTAATGTATAAGCGTCGAAGCTCGGCCTTTGAATGGAAATTTATCTCCGCACAGGAAATATAAGACAGCGCGGAAACGCCTCCGCGCGCCCTCAATTTCACTTTGATCTATTCGGATGCGACATCCTATACTGGGTTCAATCCATTCTATATATCAAGGTAGATTTCTCTTTTCCTCATACTTGTGATACGGAAGTCGGATTGTATTATTGTAGATTAAACAGAGTACAGTATGTTCTTAAAACATTAAATAAAGAACTTACATTTAACTTTAGTATTATTTATATTAAAACTGACTCTTTAAGTCCCTAAAAGACTTAATTCGTTAAAATGTATCACAATACATGAGTAAACAAATGCTATCTAATTTAACAAAGAAAAAAACAAAATACAAACGCAACTAAACAACTCTAATGGAAAATGAATTTATCGATATCAATCCAACACTATTTATTACCAACTACGGCGCCAATCCAGCCACGATTTTTGCATATTATCTAACTAAAGTAGTAGTAGTACCAACTATTAGGTGTACTATATTTGCGTAATAATGGAAACATAGTTCTCATTCGAGCATTTTATTATGAGAGCTGGCGCGTGCCGCGAAATTGATTGTGCGTGCTCTCACGTACCTGACAAATTGCTATAGCACTGCCTCTTTATTCTATACGTGAACGATTGCTGGCTCGTGGCCCACGGATTTACTTAGCTGTCATAATTTATAGCCAGGCAAATAAATGTGTAAATTATTGATAGAGGAACGGTCCAATGGCAAGCGTTATTGCAATTGCAATGTAGGTGAGGTACTTATGTTTCTCAACGTTTGTACAAATAGCACTGTAGATTTGAATAAAAGCATCATTGAATGATGGCATGCTTTAGTAGATACGACAAATACTAACAAGAGATTAAGCTCTAAAATTTACTGATCAATGAACAAAACTACAGTTTCTTACAAAAGAACAGTTTGATATGAATCTCCTAATTTTGCACATGTTTTGAAATAAGCAATCAGTTTAACAAAGTCGGATTCAAAAAAGTATTGTTTCCAATCTCGAAAATGGATATGAAAACAAATATTTGCGGTTACCACATGGCAAATTGGCCTGTAACGAACATTGTATGTTAAAATGAAGGCATGGACAGTTGGACCGACATCAATTTTACCAACCTTATTCTTTATTTAATTTTATTTTAATTTTATTATTTAATAATAAAAAATAATAACATATGGCAGTAGTAAAAGGTAAGTGCTTTATTATTTATGAGGTGTTTTTAAATAACCAATAAATTCTAAATCAATGCTCTACAAAACGTTTTGCACAGTTTGTCTGCACGAAGAAGTGCATTATAAAACTTATGACTATTTACAATACGTACAGTAGGTAAGAAAGTACAAACTTAGATAAATTTGGTTAACCAATTAAAATAAATTGTGTACATAGATTGTTTATGTAAATAATAGGCTCAGTATTAAATTTTGTTTTAGTAATTTATTAAATTTATTTTTGTCAATTATATTTCTTACATATATATGTGGAAGTAAGATTTAGTATAATTTATCTACTAGCTATGATAGCAACATAACTAAAAGAGTTTAAAATAAACACTAGATACGTAGTACTCGATGATACCAAGAATGTCACTTCATTAAAAATAATACTCAATTTGTTCCATCTTCTGACATAAAACCGTCTTCAGGCTCTTATAATACAAATTAATGTTAATAAGATAAAAAAAGGATTTATCAGATATAATATAAAAATTATTGACCGAACCGAATTATTTGAAAGTGAATCTGCCCTTTTTATGATATTGCAAGCTCACTTAAAGCTTTAAAGCCGTTTAAATGTATCTTTATTGGTCACTTACTTTGTAGTAATCTGTAGCAGTGTAATAAAATGCCGCTTAGATATGTTACAGTGACAAGCTTTTGAAAGGAATGTCGTAACAAATTATTTACTAACTGAATAGAAAATGTGATAAAAGCATTTTTTTTTTATGAATTTGTCTATTTCGATAATAGTAATTTTTTATTGTTCCGCGGACAATCGTTGACCGAAATATATCGACCGTCTATTAGTCGACTGATATTATACGAAAATAATTATTATACTAGATATATTCCAAAAGACTTATTTAACTTTCTACAGTTCTGTAAAAAAGACAGAGAAAAAAATCATTAATCATCACAGTCTTGTGTCGGACGCAAGCCACCAGTGAATATTGTTTTCACATAATCAATACAAAATCAGACTCTTCTCGTGAAGACTGTGGACACTTTTTGTGACCAATTTCTTCAACTTGTCGTCCAATCAAAAAGTGTTCGGTGTCGGTATCAGGCAACCGGCGACAGTTTTCAATTGCCACTACCGGACACCGCCAGTACGGTGTGCCGGCAACAAAAAGTGCCCACGTTTGCGCGGCGCCTAAATACTACATGTGTGCTACTTTGTATGTGTTTCAGTATAATCTATTTTTAAAACGTATTCCCCTCGTAAAGTGGTAACCAAAATTATGTCAAGAAAACTTATAAGTAATATCATTATGAAATTACAGTAAATCCTATCCTAGTCTGTATCCATAGAGTAGCGAAGCCGTATAGAAGCCTAACAAGTTCAGTCGCATAATCTGTCCGACTGTAACCCTGCCGCTCTTGACCCTTGACTTCTGAACGAAAACTTATTAATGTCTTTACATTTAATACTAGGGAAGAAGAGGGGTCACGCTTACTTCCTTACCCATATACGTTAATGAATTAAGTAGCTTAAGTTGATGATAATTCTGGATGACAGGCCGATCTACCCGATATAGTACACGGTATAGTACGCGATATAGGTACTGTTTTTAACTTGAGTTATATTAGAGATTTTTTTTTTGAGTTTTTTGATTTTTTTTTAGATTTACACAGGTAGCCAGACAGCGCTTTGACTGCTTCTTTTAGAGAAACTTTTTATTTTAGAGAAACTATATATTTTGCTCGAGTGATATTATTAGATACTTATTTACTGTAAAATATCTTCTGGTATTTAGGGTTCTAATAGTCAGCGGTCCAATGTGGATGCTTAAATGCGCACCTGTCTCGAGAATAACCTGTGAAAGTATAAGTGGTTTGAGGCTAAGTAACTTTGACGCTAAGTGCAGAACAGCATTTAGGTACAAAGAATAAACTTTTACTGCACTGCTACGAGTAAAGGTAAGTAATTTTAGAATACCTTGCCTGTCTACTTCATAAATGTTGTCAACGCGGTAAGAAGGCTCTTATGCCCGACCTTGAATAGCCGGAAAATAGTAGGTACTTACTAGTTATTTGACAAATACGACTAAATTATAATGATCACGTACGACTCAGAACCAAGAAGTCTGTTTGCGCTCTATGACATAAAAAATGGATGCTATATACGCAACGCAACGCAAAAAACTTCATGATTCTCAACGAATACCTATAAAACAAAACTTTGTTTCTGTTGTTCAGATTACCGCTCGGAAAATAGAAAGAAAAATGTTACCTTTGTGGCTGTATGTTATCAGCCCGCATAAGTTGCAAAAGTTTACTGGGAAACGAGTCGATTCAGTGTTTATTAAGATATAAGTACGGACTGCGTCAGTACACGTCACTGTTATTGACTTTACTTCAAACTCAACGGATTTAAGAATCATTTACACGATCAATATTTATACAATAGTCACGAACAAATTTGTTTGTAGTACAATATTGCTACTGACTCTGACCAATCGTTTCAAAACTTCCACATTTATATAAATGTCTACCCAATCACTGGATTGATTGAGATCAAGTTAATTAGCATATACGTACCTCCAAAAACTCTTGTGAAAATGTTATTTAGCCAATATAATTACATAAAGATCAGATTCGTTGCAATTTTTCTTAAACAGACGGAGGCCGGAGGAGGATAGACGTGTATTAGTTACGTTATATTGGGTGAGTTTGACAGCTACACACCTAGAGTCAAACCAGACACATGTTTTTTTTATGTTACGGGGTGAAAATCTAATGACTTCTACCTACGCCGAGGGCACGACGTGGGGATATGTCGGACTTGCACCGACTAAAAACATCCCGGCCCCGTCCTTGCCTTTGCCGGAGTCCCGGGTTCGCTAAAGCATGCTCGGCGGGGCTCCGGCGGATCCAACCATACAGCTTCAAAATATCTCATACAACAAAATGGGGATACTTTGTTGTATATTTTAAGCCTTTTAAAGTTGACTTTAACACTAAAGTTTTAGATATTGTCATTTGTTTTGAATCGCTCCCCAAATATGCTGTGTGTACTTTTTTGTTGAAAAATATAACATAGTTATCGTGAAACAGACCATTTTAGAGGGCAACTTACACCGAAACTATTCACTAAAGTCATTGACTTAGTTACGTAAATTCCTGTGCTAATTGCGATTCCATTGTGCTTTGTCTACATACGATACAATTCCTTAAGACTCGTGTTAAATGTAAAAAAAGATAAATCATATGCATCTAAATTCAATTAGCAGCCATTACCCGTATATTTTGGTATAAGTATTTTTTGTGCCTAGTTTCGTATGAGTATGGACAAACAAAACGTTTTTAGATTCTAGCCTTGACGTGGGTCATAGATTTATGATGCTATATTTGTATTGAAGATGGGCGCTGTAATAAAGAAGAGAATGTCTATTTGTACATTTTGTTTCGTTTTCCAGACCCAAAAAGGTCAAACGATATGCTAGATACATTATATTATGCAAAGTTCAATATAGGTATATTTTAATAGTATAATGATTTTAAATACCTACTGAATGCAGAAAATTTTATCCAAATAGTCGATTGTTGGACTAATAATAATATAATATCTTGAGAACTCACACACGGCCATCTGATCCCAAACTAGCAGAGCCCGTATTATGGCAACCAGACAACTGATAAACATACTTATATATTTCTAAATACAAACATAATACTATAGATAAATTACACCCAGACACGGAACAAATAATCAAGCTCATGACACAAAGATTTGTCCTGGGTGGGAATCGAACCCACGACCTCCGGTTCAGCAGTCAGGGTCACTAACCTCTAGACCAACAGGCCAGTCAAACTGACTGCTTCATTAGTCCCATAAGTCATATCCATCTCTATCTCTTACTTATCAATGGTAATTTTGTAGGACAAGCACGCATTGGACCTTAAATTAAAGGGAACACATACATATTCATCTGCTTCATAACAAACAATAAACTGATTGATGAAACTGTAATCGGTCCTCCAAAGCTGAATGAGCCAGGTACACAGGAGTTCCTGATAGATTCGATTGTAATACAGGCCGTATCTATCAAACGGATATTTGACAATACGCCACCGGCAAACAGCAGGAGAGCAGTGTCGTGACACACAAGCTATTATTCAAACGCACTCGAATCAACATCTGTCACTGATCGACGATACTCGGGATTAATTTGCATCGCTAACGGCTTTGCATAAATCCCAAGTATATTAGATACAAGGACAATTGTACAATGTATGGACTTGCAGACCCTATATTTTGTACATATTATAATTGCTAAATAAACTCTTGTCTGTCTGTGCCTCTGTTACGCTTCCACTTCTAAACCATGCAACCGATTTTTATGAAATTTGGTACGGAATTAGTTTGAACTCCAAAAAAAAACATAAGTTACTTAAATGACGCGGTAATCGTTATCCATGCGGGCAAAGGCGCGGGCGAAAGCTAGTTATGCATATATGTCATAAAACAGTTTGTCTAACAATTACAAAAGAATTCTTGTAAGTGACGCCTCACCTACTTTTAGTGAAGAATGTGGATACAGATGTGATGTTGATAGTTGCCCACTATGGTAAAGCAAACGTTGAGCTAAGGCGTCGGCTATTTAACTTTTATAGTTTAATAAAATTAAGTTTTGGGAAACTTTCGTCACGCCATCGCATTTTATTGTTAAGTGATGTTTTATACATGGTACCTGTATTATCAGCTCTTTAAACTCCATAATAATAAATTGAGATTAAAAACGCATTTTAAAAAAATATTAAATAAGTATTTACTACCTAAAAAATATATTTCTACATATATTTATAGCCTATAAACCAAAAACTAATTTCACATTAAACTCTCATTAACTTAAGACTTATTTTCAGTTTTTAAAACAACACAATAAACTGAATCTTTTTGTGCTTTAATTGTTACACCGTAAATCAATAAATTTTTGCCATCTAATAAAGATATCAAGTGTCCAACTCAAATATCCTATCAATTAAAAAGCATCGCCGCTCTATAATGTTTATAGGTAATAAATTACCTTTTAAGTGTACAAATCAATAAACTATACCTGTCATCCGATAATTATATGCGAACGGAGTTAAACATTCCCTTTTCGGACATTCCAATTATACGTACGGGGCATCTTTGAAAGTCGATTTCACTGCTCGAATGCTCGCCATGAGTATTGTTTACGATGTTGCAAGATATATGGTTTCCTAGATACTGCAGTTTCCCATACCGATGTTAACTGCCTCTCGGTTTAGTTTCATTGTCAAGTCAAATATTTATTGTAATTTATTCCGACACTCAACATAGTTTGTCGAGCTTGCATTATGTTCATTCAAGTATGTACACATAACTCGTTGTTGCTATTTTGGAATTTGCATAACACTAAATAATTGTGAAGTTCAATATTACCGAGTCCAGTCGCACTTTCGTTTGCTTTTTGTTTAACACCTTCGCGTATTTTATTACTTGTAAAACACCTGCATCCGGAGTCTCATTAAAATATTGCATTCAGATTTTCTATTATTTATGAAATTATGTAATTGAATAATTTTGTATCCATTTAATTAAAACTCGTTGATTTCGCTTATTTAACTGATAGGTAACAATTTTTTAGGACGCAATAATTAATACCTTGACTACCCTTGGTCTACCGACTGCCAAACCGAAGGTCATGGATTCGATTCCTACCCAAGACAAATTATTGTGTGATGAGAATTATCACTTGTTCTGTGCCTGGGTGTAATCTATTTATATAATTAAAAATATACAGGTATGTTTGTCCGTGGTCTGGTTGCTATAATACAGACTTTTCCCAATTTAAGATTAGATGACCGTGTGTGAGTTGTCTCAATATATTATGATGACATTGTTTATTGAAAAATATACGGACGGATACGAATTTATCCAACAAATACGTACCTACATTATTTTAAACATTGCTAGAGCTGTTATCGTTGAATATTGGATTGGAAAGAGAAGAGAAGCGAATATTTTCTATTCGAAAACCATTTCGAGAGACCGTCGTTGAGATAATAGAATGTCACATCTTTACTTGTTGATGCTTCAAGTTATATCTTTCCTGCGATGAAACTTCACAAAAGAAGTTATCTAGCCTCCTTGAAAAATGTTACTTGAAATGAAATTTTCATCTCTGAGACGAAGTAGAGCTAAGATTAATCATACCTAGTAAGATTTTCATAATTGTATTAAAACGTTTTATCATATTGTTTTAAAATATTCAAGAGAATACAAGAAATCTTATGAGCGCACTTGAGCTATACATTTTTTAACGTTATTCATAAGAAGTCGTATTTAAGTTGATACATAATTGAAATCCTTTGCTCTTCGTCTACGTAACTATATCTTCATTATATAGCTAGTTACAACTAGTATACATAAATATATAATATTTTTCTTATCATACTACCCAAACTTTAGAAAAATAATACGAGATTTTATCAAACGTAGAGCTATTTTTAAACTATTGTTATATAATATATCTTGGGACAACTCACACGGCCATCTGATCCCAAACTAGGCGGAGCCTGTATTATGGCACCAGACAACTGATAAACACACTTATATATTTCTAAATACATTCAAAGGTATTATAGAAAAATTACACCCAGATACAGAACAAATGATCGTGCTCCTGCTCCTGCGAACCCACGACCTCCGGCTTAGCAGTCAGGGTCAGTAACCACTAGACCAAAAGGCCAGTCAAAATTAAATTTTAAAAAAGTAACACATAATAGAATAATTTGCAACATTAGCATACAATGAATTTGATAGTAATAACAGTTATTATACACAATAACAGTTACTGTTCCTGATCTAGTATACTTTACATCTCAGTTATGAATGGACGCATAGTACAGCCGTAGAACGTTCTGACTCCATCACCCGCCTACGTCTCGCGAGTCTGTACTTCCGTGGGAGGTTATTGTTCTACCTTCAATATTAAGTCCGTAGACGAGTTAACGTAAACGCATGCGTTATGCGGACCTAGTTTGAGGTCGACCAACTTTTTGACTTGTGTGTTATTAAGTGATTTGTTTTTGTTATTCTTTGATGATTTCTTTGATAAACGGAGTTATAAATGCGACAGTCATTATTAAATGATACTTTAAGAAACGTAATAAATGCTGAAGTGATTTTGATGATATTGTTTATCTTCATTTATTCAATTTTATTGCACCTACCACACACTCTACACCACCTTTGGTTGAATGCTAGAGAATAAGGCATTGAGTACACCTTTGTACCAATTTTGTGCAAAAAAAATAATGAATAAATAAATTTTGAATAAATTAGATATTTTTCTAAAGTTTATTACAATATCAAAATAATAAACGCCAAGACCGAAGTCTTTAAATAGTTCATCATAAAAATATTTTAGTTCTGTAGATATAATAGACGCAACTAAGATTTGTTTTGTGATGCAGCTTCTGTGTCAATATCTTGATACAAAATCATACGATTGAAATCACCTATCATTTGTGGGCTAGCTGACAATATTCTGATTTTAAATTATAACTACAACATCTTAAGTTAAATCCGTAATAAGCAGCTTCATTACAACTATGATTATCTGCATTGTGTTTGTTACACGCCGATGCGCATGCGTCTCCTTTGAATACAACCAGACTTTCTTTAAAGAAGTACTTATAGTTTTTATGTTTCTCTATTTTTTACTATATATATAATAATACCAGCCTATAAATGTATCATTGCTGGGCACAGGCCCCTTCTCATATAGAGAAGGAATGAACATTGACCACCACGCATGCTCATTGCGGGTTGGGGATTTAAGATTCCAATTTTTATATCCAGGGTATCTCACAATGTCAATGATGTCTTAGAATAATTAAGAAAGTACATATAACTTTGATTAAGTCACATTGGTACTTGCCTGTAATGGGTTCGTACCTGCAACCTTGTGTACATAAATCCATTCATTACACCACTAAGCCACCATGACACCAGTTTTAACTAACTTAGGTGAATTTATCCCAGTAATTCGTAATTTTACAGCTAGGCGACCCACATTTCGTAATTCGTTTCCCATTAAAGGTACCTAAGTCTGTTAATCGAGTTCGTACCAATATTTAATTAGTCAGTGGTATCTCGAATAGATTAAGAGAGAACATAGGACATTGAAAGGTCACCCTGGTATTTGCCTGGGTTCGAACCAGTTCAGTTTTCTATTTGCACTGTAAAGCTCAATTGCGTCAATGTGCACTATGGTCCAATACTTAGTTACCCTTAGCCGAAGTTAAAATTTAAAAGAATTCAAAACGTAATGAAAGCAATCAAATTTTTTAAACTATAACACATCTCGCGTCTTTACAAAATTGCAGAAAATCGCTAACTGTTAAATTATTTAAGCACTTGTAAGACAAAATTTTCATCAAGTTTAGACAAAGAAAAAGGAATAGTATGCGTAGTTTCATAATCTCTTTTTTTCAACGCTGAGAACAGAAGATATTTAGGAATAGTTTACAGAAATATGCTTTAACGTATATGTATACATTTTAGCATCTTAGCATGCATTGATCATGCATCATATAAATTATTGTAAAGCCTTTAAATTATAGTAGTTTGGTAAAGCAAATTTTGGAACGTAAAATTATACCTTTACACCCAAAGTGCCAAATTTACAGATGTGTACAGGTAAATAGGACCACTCTACGGTTACAAATATTATAATAATATTCTACATTTTGATAGAAACCGTAACACAATAAATCATGAGGCTTATGTAGGTATGTTCATGAACAGATGACAAAAATGGCTGCGTAGTTAGCTTATGGCAAAGCCCCCGACATGGTTCATTAGTCAAACCCACGCGGACTGCGACAATGGAATACAACACTATTGTTTACCGGTGTTGTAATACGTTTGACTTAGATTTAAACTATTAGGAGTATGATTTGATTAGATCAGAGAAATAAGTAATTACTGTTACTGTACAATGTATGTGATCCCATATGGCAATTATAAAACGCCACGTATAGTTGTGGACTTTACTTGCCTAATTGCAAACAGCCGAAATAAGTAAAAAGAATTCTTTGACACGTATCTTTCGTACTTTCCCTAAATATAAAAAAAGGAAATCATAAGCAGCTCACTAGTGCAGTGGTATAATAAAAAAAGATTTATCTCAATCAACAAAAAATTTAAATTTAATTAGCCCTTATTAAAATTGTATGATATACAATTAGAACGAATATATTAATAAGTCTGCATAAGGAGCCTATCATCGACGTCATTAATACGAACTACTTACTTATACAATAATCTTCCCTTTATTCAAAAGAATTTTAATACGTATGAAGTTCCAAACATCTGTTACAAATCATTAAATTTAAAAATAATTTTCAAAAGTGCCAATATATTTTAATTTTATCATTTGAATATCATAGATGGAAAAATTGGTCCACGTATCCAGACTGAGCAAATACTTAACCATAAAGGTTTCACTACCCTGAGTGCACTTTCACATAGATCTCAAATGTGTACCATACACTTCTCACAAATATCATGCATACTGTTCCAATATTTTTCCATAAGGAGTTCAAATTAGTATTTTTTAGTGCAATCCTACAATTAACCACTGGCACTCTGTTTTTCCAATAAATAAAAGCTACAAATAAGCCGTTCCAAATAAAGGAACTGTCAAAGTAATTTTTTAATTTACTTATATCACGCGCGCACGCGCAAACGGTTTGGCTGTATAGTGAATTCCTCTGCTCATGAAATTTACCAAAACCAAAAACTTTGCGGGCCTAGTGTTACAAGAACAACTGTAATCACGACAACTATAGGATTTTCACATGTGAATCAGTATGTTTTGCATTTTAGGTCGATTATTGTGTGTTGTTCTTTGAATTGAAGTCAACATCGTGTGACTTTGTTTATGAAGTTACGCGCATTATACATTGTAAGCCTATCGCACTGTATTTCGTAACCCGTTCCCAACTTGGCATTAAACAGCTGATAAAATCTATATTCCCTTTCATTCCCTCGCCATGGATATAAATCTTGCAACTGCATTCGATTATATGGCTTATTTTTATAACCTACTTAAATGTTACAAACTTTCCCCTTCAGTAATAAAATCGGCCGCATGTTGTTATATGTAGTTACGTAAATGATGGCTGCAGGCAGTTTTTTGTTTACGCACTATTGCACTTAATAAATCGATTGTAAGACTAAAGTAGGGGGGACTCATCAACATTACTCGCAAGCACGACTGCATGAGGCCGGTATGGAGTTTATTGTTTTATTCTCAGTAATCTCAAAGGTTTAATACTTTAATTACACAATTTTAATCTGCAGTGGAAAACGGGCTTTATCTATTTGCAGTAATGTCTGTAATTTTTTTTTGCATGATTAAGTAATATAACTTTCTATCTCTACCCAATCATGTACACTCGGCAAACTAAAAAGGTTTGCAAGCCACACTAATATATTATATTATTACATATTATATTCCGCTTCCATAAGCTGAATATAATCTATACTAATATTATAAAGCTGAAGAGTTTGTTTGTTTGTTTGAACGCGCTAATCTCAGGTACTACTGGTTCGAATTGAAAAAATCTTTTTGTATTGGATATTTCGTTTATTGAGGAAGGCTATATACTATATAACATCACGCTGCGACCAATAGGAGCGGAGCATAAATGAAAAATGTTCCAAAAATGAAAAACCGTTGAAACTAAAACACGCGAACAAAGTCGCGGGGGACAGCTAGTATAGTATAAAATGATAGTGTAATGTGATAATATAATATAAAATTTTAGTGTGGCCTGCAAACCTATCTAATTTGCCGTGTGTACATCGAATTCAGTTTAAGCATTAGTGGAAATGGCTCACCGGAAGTTAAGCTACCCGTCTATTGTTTCATAAGGTTTATTACGTAACCAAAAACGATAAGAAAAGGTTTATAGTTGTCACTAAAGTTGTGCTTTCTCGTAATAGACTATCTGAAAAAGGGCCGATAGAGTTTGGAAAAGTCTTACCATTTAAGAGAATCCTGTTACAATTAAAACAATAATTTTGTTGAGCTAGACTTCATCCCAATATATAAAAGACGCATTTGCTTTAAAACATTTAATATTATGATACAATCCCGATCGCATTCGTACAGGGCAATTATTATCGGGCTAGGGCTACGGCAAAAACTAACCAATTTACTTTACGCACCAGAGTAGAACCGAGAGCAAAAGGTAATAGCCGTCAAATAGTTAATTTAAAACCTTATTGTACGTAATAATTGGCCCCATTTGAAGTCCAGAATTACCCACTCATGAATAACGCCCACAGCGTCTCGAAGGCATTTTTTTACGTTTTAATTATCTCTTATGAAATTGTCTGTGTGTGGTGCATTGCCAGCAATTAGTATACACGTGCCAACAATCAATCGGTATGTGTTAATTTAAATATTTGTTATCAATTACCTTCAATTATTCGAACACAAATCTCCGATAAAACCTTAGTACCAATAACTTGGCCATTAATTTTAATCGCGCAGTTAACCAATAAAATAACACATAACCTCATTATAACTAACAATGTTATGTTATAGAAGTTTCCTTGAATCAATTCGTTACACAAAAACATTGCAGCCTAAGTATGCAAGAAAGAGTTAGTGTACCTTTTCATTTTATGTTTATGTGTCAATGATCTCTAAATTATATTCGTTGTTTAATGAATTACAGTTAATAATTAATTAAACGACGGAAGATATACTGCTGTTGAAGAAGCAAGCACGAGATTTAAGAACTTAAATTAATACAAAAGTAACTTTCCCTATTTGTATAGTAATAAAAAATGATATTTACTTAAGAAATGGTAAACAGTTAAACACCTACAATAAGGTTTACTGCACACCATAAGAGACTAACAAAAAAGCAGAGATCCGAATACAGTAAGAAAAGAATTTAATTTATGTCTTCATTTCTGGCCTGTGGGCCTAGTTGTTAGTTGCCCTGACTGCTAAACCGGAGGTCGTGGGTTCGAATCCCACCCAGAACAAATCTTTGTGTGACGAGCTCGATAATTTGTTCTGTCTGGATGCTATTTATGTTTACTAAGTATGTATTTAGAGATATATAAGTATGTTTATGGCTCTGCCTAGTTTGAGATCAAATGGCCATGTGAGTTGTCCCAATATATTATTATTTTTGATAAATAATTTACGTTTTTCTCCAAAAGGAGTAAATTCTTTACTGTCACAGGGGACTTTATTTGTTTGATGAAATAAATTTAGAGCAAAGTTGCTAAAATATTTGGTTAGTATGACTACCATTATTTACACTAGTATTTTTTTTACAAAAACAACTCTATAAAATACTAGTAGTAGTAGACCTACCGACTTCTATTTATTATTTGCTCGTTACAGTCTATAAGCAAAAGCAATCATTTAAACATTTACTTATTCATACTTTGATACCGGAAGCAAGCTCACCAGGGAAACAAGTCAAATATGAATTCCACGTTCAGTACATGATCTGCGGTCAAGCATGCATAAATATTACATCGCAGTCGTCATGTGCATGCATGCATTGTCGGTCAACACGAGCCTGAAAATAGATTTTTTATGAAGGAAGTATGAAACGTCCGTATAGCTAGGTATTCATGAACATGCGCGGTACATATGAATAAAGATGACAGCTTTTAGATACTTGGACATAATAGACAATAGCTTTTGTGTAATATATATAAAGGAGCTGCTATTTTATTAAAGCTTGTTACCGCTAGTCGGTTACAAGCTTTAATATAAAATAAATAAATGTGGACAACATCACATACATTGCTCTGAACCCAAAGTAAGTTGCTAAAGCACTTGTGTTTTGGAACTCAGAGTCAACGAAGGTACCTGAAAACACCTAGACCGGGGACAGTGTAGAAAAGTGATTTTCTACCTTGACCCGGCCGGGAGTCGGGACCTCAGAGCTGACGACACCTTGAAAACCGGTGTGTACGCCACTCGACCACGGACGTCGTTTAACATTTATTATGGTACTTCAATTGCTTGTTACGGTTACTGACCTTATATTTCAACATACAACCTTAACACCGCTAGCTTTCCTAATAAAATAAAAAAACCATCCAACTTAAGACGAATGAACAAAGCATTTATGTCGCCAACTTAAGAGTGAGATTGGTTTAGCACTAAGCAGCTATCGCAATAGAATCAGTGTTGGCCCGAGCGAGGTCATGGGGCTACGTAATTAAACCCTCAAGTAAGTCAAAGTGCAACAATGGGCGTTCCGTGGCGAAGTGTCGCGATGCTCATTAGATGAAGCGTGAGGAAGGTAATGAGGCTTGATGGTATCACATCCAGCCGTAGCGGTCGCATACTTTCACTTCTTAAGGGCAGACTCAAACCGATCAGTGTTAACTTGACGCTAAAGAGCTTTGTCGTGCGGGACTATGTAGATCACGTTATAAATGATGATTATCATATTAATAAGCTCACTGTCTCTACACGCAATAGTTAAACGATGATAACTTATGACACACAAAGACAGTAAAATCGCAATTGTTCTTTACATTTAATGATACGTAGGTATATGTATGTCATAGTTTAAGTGTATCATCGCAAACTCATAAATAAAAGACAGCATCGTACACATACATGCCACACAAAAGTAGAGTATTAAGAACCGCACGGGTAATTAAAAGCTTGTATTAGAATAATGCGAAAGTAACTGTCTGTCTGGTACGTTTTTACGGCTATACCGCTTAACGGATTTTAATGGAATTCCGTATGGAGATAGCTTGAACCCTGATCCCTGGGAGGTACACGTTTCTTGATACAATTAAACTCTATTTAGAGCTAATAAATTTACTGGTACAAAAAAGTGGAGTTAAGTATTTGGAAAATACTTACATTTTTTTTTCATTTACACGGGGTTATTTGGAACGAAAATTAGTGACGACGTTTTAATTTTTTTTAGAAACTACTGTGAATACACAGTAACATTGAAAAATTACACAAAATTAAGACCAGTATTGTTAATTCAAGAATAAAAATTGCTTTCATAAGAAATTGAAGGAATTAAAAATAACCCCGTGTTTCCAAATAGGCCCACTTTGGTGTATTTATTTTGAAGCAAGCCTCTTTGACATCTGGCATCTTTAGTACTTAGTATTCAGAGCGGTAACTTTTCATATTAATGTTATAATTATAGAGTAGTGCAGTAAAATTTTTTACTAAATAAAAGTATGATAATGTATACGTCTTAGCATTTACTCTGTCTCAGTGGCTTTGCGTGTCATGCGTGTTCGTGTGTTGTTGATATACCCTAATTAGTCTCTATCATGATATGCTGACGTACCCACGTTATGTTTAAATGTAGATAATATATGTTTCTTTATATGTAAGTTAATTATAGAAGGCACAAATACTTACTCGTCACGTTAAAAAAAAAATACTAACACAATAAATCACAATTACTAACAAATACCTAGTAAAAATGCACACATATTTGTGATGTACATGAATAATAATGAAGCATGCATCAGTTACATCATAGTAGCAATGGTGTGCATATAACTGGCTGCGATCATCAACTCATTAAGCGTAAAATTATTCCCGGCTGAGGGCAGGTGCACTGGCTGGTTCACTCTACGCACGACTGTTGCTATCAATGACTAAATAAAAAAAAACCAATCAACAACCAACGTTGATCAACCGCTACACTCAAACGATCTTTATGCACAAAAAAATAGGTAAGCGCGAATCGATTTCGACCAATCAACCTACGTACATTCGTATTTTTACTCGCATTGTTCTACTAACCTATAGATTTGATTCGCTATTGTAGTCGAAAGTTGGAATTTTTGTCATGCTTATCAAAATCGAATTCGACTCGATTTAAACTTCCACGTTTCTCGATACGTTTGATATGAAAATTGGACTTTTGAGAACAAAGACTGGTATGGATATATTATTTTGACTGGTAATGATACTTAGGTATAGATGATTGCTGTTTCTATGTTAATCGGTCAGTCATAGTGAAAACATTTATCACACAATGAGTACAATTAGTAAAGGAAAGTGTATGGAAAAATAGAACATGATTCTGTATCGTTGTAATTAATTAAAACTCCGTTTATTGCGTAATATTTTCCAAATAAGCTAAGAGATACCTAATACAAATAAAATACTCATAAAATTTTGTTACAAAATAATTTTATCACTCCCTTTGAAGCTGCGAAACCCTAAAGCACATCTAAATATTACAGCATAATTGCCGGGGGATGTCTCGTATAAATTACGGAGGATTACTTACTCGGCAGAAATCTTGCTCGTCGCTGTTGACTATCATGACTTTAGAAGTATAACGAGTATACGTAGACACGATAGCTATCGCGTTTCGGTCTCCTAATAAGATCTTAGATAAGCAAGGGTTTTAGTTATAACTGTCTACCTAAGGTAAAGCTAAGATGTTGAGTAATGAAGTTCTAGAGAAGGCAAGTCATAAGCAAATGCAGTATTTAAGGATCAAAATTTCATCATTATATAAATTATTTATTAACTATTTTATAAGGGAGTTTCTACCCTAAGTAAAAAGGCTTAAGCGTTAATATTTACAATAATTAATCCATTTGTATCAGGTAGAAGTAGATAGTGTACTCCAATAAACGTTATTTATATTCTCAACGAGACAGACCGGACGTTTCTTAAAACCGGAAAACGCAGTTTTGTGTCAAGATTTTCTAGACAGACGAAATGCGTTAGATCAAAATTATACAGGATGTTACCAAAAGGGTATATCTATCTAAAAGGGGGGAGGGGGGGTAAAGAGTACATCTGGTATAGAGTCAGTTTACAAGATTTCAGCTCAAAATGATTGAATTAAATCATTGAAATCCAATTTTTGGCATCAATTATTCCACACAAAAAATCATAACAAACGGATGTATAAACCTATGTATATATAATACTTAGGTATAAACCTATGTATTGTGAATAATACCTACACTAGATAATGTACTATTTCCATCATAACTATTTCTTTGTATTTATGACGATGAAGAAAAAACAGAGGCAAATATCGAAGTCCAGTATCCAATAAATTAGCGATGCAACTTAGTGTGTGAACCTACCATTTTGCTAAATATAATACTAGTACAGTGTGGGCGTCAATGCGCGTTTAATTCGTATATAATTATTCGGGACCAGCTTTTCATATTATTGTTAACGATTGCATATAATTCTTAGTTTCATAGACGCGTAATTATCGGACGAGACGTGATCTTTTTATGCAACAGTTTGTGATAAATATCCAACATCACAGATAACTTAGTACCTAGCAGTTATGTTAAGCATAATCTACTTACTTCTCTCTTAAAAATATGTACTTACGCAATTCTTAATTCATGGTTCATTTTTTCCATAGTAGGTACACCCAGCAAACTAGATAGGTTTGCAGGCCACACTAACATTTTATATTATCTAACGTTTTTATTACATATGTTACTTAAGTTATGCAAGCTAATATGTAATAAAAATTTTAGTGTATAATATTATATAATTTAATATAATATAAAATGTTAGTGTGACCTGCAAACCTATCTAGTTTGTTGTGTGTACCTAATAATCACATTGATTTCCTTTTTTTTTTAGCAGCGCCTAAGACAGAGAATAAGCTTTAAGAACAATGTAATGAACCAGAATTATTTATAACTGAACTTTTATTTTTATCTTTTTATATGATTCTGTGTTTGACCGCTTTCTCTTCACAGAACTCTCTTATCTCGCGACACATCTAAAACTAATTACAAAGTTTCTGAAATTTGTCTCTACATCAATATCAATTTGTCATTGCAGATCTAAGATAAGACCTACTTAAGCTCTACTGATTCTTGAGTATAATGGAAAAAGTAATGATTAAAAAGTCTTTACGTCAAGTTATAATGTGGATAAGGTAGAATGGACCTACAAAACATCGAGTTTTATAATTAAAGCTAGAATATTACAGGAGCAATACCTACATATTGTTCAAACATTTCTCAATGGCCGGCGGCGGAGGCGCAAACACCCGATATGGCGCCCTCGTGAACGGTAGATTTACATGTACAGACACACAGACATACCTACATAGACCAAGTATTTGTTACACAAAGAGGCGACACGACTCTATCATCGTTAGGTAACCGTATTTTAAATACATCAAAGAACATTATTTTGTTTTGCTATTATATAAGTATGTACTATTTTGTGTATGATTATCATTTTCCCAGCGCTGTGAATCAATGATGTCTGGACTAAAATGTATTTATGCTAAAGTGCAATAAACTATTTAGATATTATAATTTCCTTTTTAACATTATACGACGAACATTAACCAACGGATACAAAAATTAATAAAATTGCCAAACTTAAAAAAATCTGCTACTTAATAAGGAACTCTAATTGCACCGTGTCCGGTAATTTCAAAATAAAATATAATTTTAAGGAGAATTCATATGTTCTATTTGATAATTACGAACTAAAATTTGGTATTCCCACAAATCGCAAACAGTAGTAGCTCGTCGCAAAAACTTTCATGCCACTTACGGGGAAGTTTCAAAACAGCTTTCGGTATAGAACTGAACTTTATATCCCATATTGAGAGCTGCACGATATTGACTCAAACACAGTGCCGAAACAAATAAGAGTTGTGCTTGAATAATGTCTCTACAGTCGAGCATACGTCTATGTTAAGAAAGATTTACAAATATCGACCTTACGACTCTTAAGAAACAAGCATGATAATACCAATATGTTATGCTTGAGATGGTCAGTTGACTGTACAGTAGGAATACAGAGACAAGGTTGAAGAAATGATAAATGGATAAATATGGGGAAATTATGAAAAAAAGTTACAGTCAAAGTAAGTAGGAACAATTTAACAAAACTTTACCATCATACTTGAATTCAAGACACATCGGTTACTAGCATAACTTTATGTGAAAACACAACCTTGTATACTTATCAGGGTGTATACCTATCTACGAAATAACACGTGTATCTGCCAGAAACAGTTGTTTCGGCAGTTCATTGAGGGTCAGACCCTTGCCTTGACAGCAGCTAGGTACCTATATAAACAACTTAAGTTGTTATACATAACTATAACAGTGGATACCTCCGCATCGTCATGTCTAAACAATTTAATATCAAAAATACTTTTTTTCATAAATTTATCATAGGTACCGTCTATTTATTGTTATATAATCCGGCTCAATGATGTAACCGCATTAGCTGATGTCCTTATTTACCGTTTAGACACAACAAAGATATCTAAAAGTAATCACAAAGTTTTAAAGAATTTATCTTAAAAATACCTCACAAACTAAGTTAAATTATAAGCTTGCTAAACAAAACAAACTTAGGAATGAGAACCTCCTAACTTTGTGTTGTTTAGCTCGTAGGTACTGCTTTTATAATAATGTTGTTACTGACGCACATCTCTCAAGGGTACAAGTAAATGACAGATGAGTCCATCTCGTGTCAAAAGAATGACGAACAATTTGTACGTCAACGTTAACCTTGACCTGCTAACTTTTCAACACTACCACAAAGTTTAAAAAATAGACATAGTACCTACACTATAAGCACGACAAAGATACATTATTGCATACATTTTACATAATAATTTGTATAAATACTTAGGTACAAAAAATTTTGAGTAAGCATTAGGTATTTTATAGTGTGAACATTATTTATTAGAATATAATATTACCTACGATGATAATTCAGCACACACAAAAGAATAATTGAAAATAGACATTGATGATGACATCCTTTTTTTTTTTTTTGTTACGGGGTGAAAATCTATTGATTTCAACCCACGCCGAGGGCACGACGTGGGGATATGTCGGACTTGCACCGACCAAAAACACCCCGGTCCCGTCCTTGCCTTTGCCGGAGTCCCGGGTTCGCTAAAGCATGCTCGGCGGGGCTCCGCATCATAGCCGATGTCGGCCATTGCGACTTCTTTACTTCTGAGATTGGTCACGCTCATGTGTCAAATAGCCATTAGATACATAAGGAAATAGGTACTTACTACTATATTTATGTAGTTATCGCTGCATGAGTTTTGATCATAAATCGGGTGGTGATTTATAACCTCCAATTACAGTGCGGAAGTAAGGAGAAGACGTGAGTGTAGTGCACGATACAGATGTGTATCTGGCACAAGCTCCTACAAACACTAATATTACACCGCAGTGGCAGAAATTTTCGCCAAACGACTTGTCATCTTCAAGACACCAAGTACCGACCTACCTACTGTCAATATTTACTCTCTCTTCGCATATATCTCACAGTTTGACGAACCAACCTGAAAGGCGCCTCAAAACCACGACGCCAACACCATTAACACACCCACGTTATACCTACTTCGTTGTCTACTTTTCTTGAACAACGAAAATTATTCAAAGATGTGACTACTATATTCTTAAAATTATCATATTTTTACAATAATTCGTAACGTAAAATCATATCGTACGTTGTTATTTGCCGCTAAATATGTATAATTATAACCTACCAATACATCACCTATAATTTATAATATTTAACATGCATAGAGCTATATTTTTGTGCTCAAATATTTTTATAGCCGACGTTCAAACATAAATCGTTAGAAAAAGTGCTCGTGAATATTATTACTTCCACTTCCGTCAACATAATCAATTGATTGCGTGCTTGTGTAATAGGTACGCACTACGCAGGCACCTATACGCTACCTTTATTTATTAAATTAAAAGTATACGTCCAACTTAACGCATTGCAATTTCAATGAGACAGATTTATACGACATACCTACTCGTAAGTGCCAATACGGAATGACATTGGTTCATCGTACCCGACAGTGGACACCCCAACACGGCGACAGAATAATACGCAAGTACACCTACAAAATAACTTCACAGTTCGTTGATCTTTTTCTCATGTTTTCTATATAAATACGAACATTGCCGAGTGGGTATCAATATTTATCCTAGAATGGGAAACGAATAAAGGATCCTTATATTTCTTAAGTTTTTACGCTTTTATCAACATTAGTTTACCTTGCTTATTCTTAGACTTTACCACTCATTGCACGTGCTCTAGTTTATAAACTAACGATATATTTTCCTTATACAAAGCACTAGCGTATAATTGATTTGTCTAACTCAGAGTTAGAGAAATCAATTACATAAGTATACGTTAGTGCTACAACAAGTGCAACGTTTTAGAATGGATAGCGTCGTTGCCAAAAGGTACAAAAAAAATACGAACACAATCAAGAAAAAGAATCAAAGGTACTTACCATCTGGTAAACAAATATCACAGAAACAGTAACCAATCAGCTGGTTCAAGATTCCTTCTTCGATTGTCGAAGACGGAATCTTGAACCAGCTAGACCAAAGACCAACGGACCACTGCTTCCGTACGCAATTGCTTGAAAAAGTACCAACAGTGCGGAACGCGTCCGATCCTATTAAAGAAGCGGCCGACAGCCAAACTAGTTTTACAGTTACCACGAGACGATTTAATTCTGCAACGATACGTAGTCGAAGGTCGCGGGAACTCGGGCGGGACCAATTCGGAATTCGTTCTGCAAGTTGGCGGTGACTCTGGACGCCGCAGACAATGTCACCGCACTAGCTGATCGTGAATTTCGATGCCGCGATAATTCGTCGCAGTCGCAAGGACATCAACAGATTCCGGAACGAGAATCATTATTTAGTTATATTTATAGAAACTATTTTGTTTTTGGTATCCTGATTTTGTTAAGAGGTCTTAGCCTTGCAATGGGACAGTCATAGGCTAGTTGGTTGTTATTATCAAAAAGTGGCATACATATATTTTTTATAAAGAATCAGAAATAAATTTCTACCAATCAAGCAATTTTTTTTCCTTACGAGAATCGAATCCATACACAAATGAACTAACGTGGTCATTTAGGTACACCTTAATTCTAGATTTATTAGAACTTACATTTAGAAGTTCTTTAAAGTACATAAAGTTAGTTCTGTTTCTTCTTGGACCTCGTAAAAACAGCAGGTTTATAGAGCAATGCCAGATCTAATTTGCATAACATACAGTTAAGCAATACAAGCATAAATTGAAACTTCCTAACAAAAACAGAAAAGGACCATCAGTATGCAGTTAGTGCAGAAAAATGAGCCCAAAGATATGACAAAATGCAGACTGGGAAAGAAGACCGGTAGTCTTCTGTTTACGCAGAAAACATACATCCTTCACATCTGATTTTGATAGGGGAATTCGAGAAAGTCCAGCTATAGGTAAATGTAGAGTGAAGTGGACCCGAAAGGCAAGAGCGTAACTACCCTCAGAACTGGATAACTTATGTTACAGGCCTCTGAGTGTTTTTACCGGTGTTAGTCATAATACAGTTTAGTTTTTTATACTCCAAAATACTAACTGTAACTACCAAAACTCTCTTTACAACGCACAGTTTTTCAGATTGGAACCTTATTATATATACAACAGTTATTTTAGTTCTCACGTTTTTATTGTTCCAAAATATGTATCTGAAAATCATTTTTTCTGTTTAAATTTACGGCTCACTAACGCGGGTTTTAACCAAATATAAAAAAATTGAGTCCTGCTCGCAGTAACTCTACACCTCATAGAAATTTTCTTTGATCTATTTACTCGTACCCTTTTTTCCTTTAATGCTCAAATTTTGCACATAAAACGTTTTGGTATTATATTAGAAATTTTGCAACAAAGATGATTTATTTTATTGTTATTTATATATAAATAACAATTAATTGCCACATGTATGACGGAATATCGATTAAGATCGTCTCGACCGATTTAGCTGCTTTTTATTTTTGTTTTGTTTCAAGTTGTATAAACGAAAAATTGCGAAAAATCCACAAGAAATGTCCAAAAATGACAGCACAGCGACTGTCGGGTCAGCTAGTAGAATATAAAACACAGGTATTTAATTATTCATGATGTATTAAATAACAACATTCGACCTACCTCCGGTCCACTAAAACAAGTTTAACGTCTAAACACTTCCGTAACCAAACAACACTTTTGACACAAATTTAATTAGTGCTTTCTATTAAACGCATCACTTATGTCGATTAACTGACAGATTGACGTGTAGTTAGCAGCACAATAAGATATTAAACAATAAAATGATTGATCGGGTCACAATGCACGGTACACAGAAAATTTACTATTCACCTTTACAATGCTCACTCAAAACACTAATTTTAAAAGTAATCACATACACGTTTTATGATATTTTTATGTTTACACACAGATTAATGCAAGACGTTAAATTCGCTCGGTATTATTTCGAAACGCGCGAAAAATGCGACGGAGGCGAAGCGGCTTGCGCGCGCGGCGCGCGTGCTTTGTCCGCATGTGCCGACAGCTGACTGAATCGCAATTCAAAACAACGACGCTGCAATTTCAAGGCTGAAGGCTCCAAGTTTTAACTAACGAATCTTAATAATAGTTAGTGGCGAACGTAAGCTCGTAAAAAAATAATTGCCATTAAATCGATAACAAAGACTGAAAATTACAAAATCCCTTCTAAAATATTATTGATTGGTTGCAAAATAGAAAGCAATTACTTTTATGCCAGTAGCAGCAGCAGTAGCAGCTTAAACAGCTTTTGTCAGGTATAATCCGGCATGGACAACGAATAAATCGGTAAGAATTTATTTCCAAAGATAAATCTATGACAGTAAGTTAGCTAAGATCATTATTTACATAAACCATAGGAAATAGGACTTTAGAATATCAAACACGAATAAATATTGCAAATTTCACAAATACGGTCATTTGTATTTAAATGTTGAAAAGATTTATTATAAAAATCGGATATTAGCCGATCTAGTATTGAAATGGTTGGTAGAGCGACGCTAATGACATTGAATTTGCGATCTAGAATCGCTTCCTGTGTTTAGAATGCGAGTCTTGTGTACACGGCCCGCGGATTGCGTACGGTAATGTATTATAAATTGTACAGATTCGCCTCTCTACCTGCAACTAGATGTGATTTATGCACAGAACTGTGTCGAATTAACAATTACTGCCTTTATGGTAACGTTAACCGAACACGACCGTTATTGTGCACTTACGTGATTTTAACTAAGAAATGGTTCAATATTTCACGTTAAATTGATTTAAAACAACTTTGGTATTGGCATCAGATGTTTATATTAGATTACTACTATGAATACACGTTACAAATTGTTTAATACAGTGGAAGAACTTGGGATTTCAATAGCTCTCTTAACATTTGATATTTTTATTTATTTATAAATTTTGATGTTAGTTTAGTTTTATTAGAACGTCATAAAGGTTGTTCTCTAACTGTGAGCCAGCAATAGCGTTGCTCGCAGTCAAATAGGTATCTATTTGACTGCAAGCAATAGACAAGCTAATGCCAAGAAATAGAAATAACAACATTTTTCAGGATTTTCTATTCGTTTACCAGCTATCTCCCTGCAAAGCTGGTCTGCTGTGGTAGATTTTAAATAAAACATCGTTAGAAAACATAACTTAGGGGTGTAGCCTTGCACCTTTGACTATTTTTATTCGGCAAAATATTTAGGCCACACCTCTAATTTCTTTTTTAAAAACTGCCGCTGCAGACACAGTTTAATTAATTGCCTAAAATGCTGCCTACATTTTTTCAACTCCATTATATAATCAAACTCTAATTTAAGTTTTTTTATTCCAAACATGGAGACTATGGAGGTCTGTGGAGGAATAAAAAAAACTATCTCTCATCTCAAATCTTAATACCAATCATCTTTGGAATACCAAAATTTACTCGTATTTAGATTTGATAAGATACCTCACATTGTTATAATTGTACATCTTCATCAATTGTTAGTTGACTCCCCTCGTAAAAGCGAACAGACTTTCCCCTCCTAATTGTAGCCATTACTTACTTGTATATAATCAAGTACTTTCACTGGATAATCAACTTCATAAACTGTGTATAGGAGCCGGGACTCAGGTTACACCTTTTAATGAATATAAACAAGTATTTGCCACTGACCCGCAACTCTCGAGGCACGACCAATAGTTATTGCCCAGTTTCTAGCGGTTCCTCTTTCTGTCTAGTTAGCTTTTAGGTATGTCTAGATGTGTCTAGGGAACGTATTATTAAGCTTTAAAGCTAACTCCTTCCTTGTTTAAAAATATAGCTAGTGGCGATAGTGTTTAGTAGAGTGTACTTATGTCCATCCTCTTCTGTTTATATTGTTTGTTAAGCGTCCTCTTTTTTTGAAAACCAGTAGTTTTCTCATGGGCTTCCTTCATTGTTTTAAACACTCGGAGTACTCGTACTTCTTGGCAAAAAATACTATATGTAATTTTTGTGCTAGAGTGGACATAATAGAGACCTTAAATCGATTATTATTACCTAGAGACAAAAGGCGCATACTATCAAATCCTAAATAAAAGCCAATTTTATAGAAAAAATATCGTCTAAAAGTTTACCGTAAACACAAAAAGAAAAATTTTGCGGTTATTAGACGTCAGGTTTTTAAATAAAAATATCAAAGTTAAGAGGCTTTACATAATTATTTCGGTTCTTATTATATTTGAAATTGTGTACCTTAAAATAATAATCTATTGACAAATAAATAAATAATACAAATAAAGCCAGTATTATATTCAGGATAAATAATAAATCTTCATACATAAAAATTCATCTACAATAGTAGCACGTTAAAAAAACGTTTTTGTTGTAGTCTTACTTTACTGTGTACGTCCGAAAAGTTGAAATAGGTACATGTACAACACAAAACCGTGCATGTTTCTACACATTATTATATACACATACATTTTACAAGCATTCTCAAATGTAGCTATAGATTCAACCTACATCTATTGCTGAATACTTTTATAATCGAAATATGTTCACTTAGTGCCTATAGTAAATATTATACCCCAGTCATTAAGTAGGAAAGAACACTGTGGTGGTTTATGTAGTCACCTCGTCCTCCAAACATTTTAAAAAAGTTAACAGAGTAAGATGCCTCTGCCCAGCCTTTTTGCCTATGTTGGGGGCTTATGATCCTGATTCAGCTGCCTCAAGATGCTTGGTAAAGTTTATTTTAATAATTTGTCTATTAAATGTTATGTAACATTTGATAGGTCACAAAAATAGTAAATTTGTTTTTTCTTTTTAAACACTAATGGCCTTATTTGTAAAAATCATGACGATGGTTTTTTTAATGAAATTGATAGGCTGATTCTTATTTAAATTTTTCTATGGAGAATTTGAATTTAAGTTTCTTAGCAATTGCTTAACACCGTCGAAATTTTTATAAATAAGGCCATAAGTGCTTGCTTAAGACTATTTGTTTTGTATGTGTATGTATTTTCTAGGATGAGGACGAGATGCCAAATCACTAGTGATTTCAGCTGGTGTCAGATCCAGGTCAGATCAATTTACATTATTTTTTTCAAAAATATTTTTTATGGAATGATACACAAATGATAAAACTGAACAAGCCACAGTCGTATATCTAGCTTACTAATTACGGAGTATTGGGCTTATTAATACAGGTAATACCCATCATTAACTATATAAACACTGGTCTTAGGCCAAATAAATCGAATTAAACAAAAAATATAAGTGATTCCTACAAGGTTCACTGTTTCATACATCTAAATAGATAACTTGTATATAATATACTTAATACAATATTCTATTATTGCAGATTCTATTGTATAAAAATAGCATGTTTGTAAAATGCGCAAAACGAATCTAACATAAATGTAACCACGCACATATTATCAAGATCCGTCCATAAATGTTTATCATTTCAAAATCAGGAACTATATTTTAGTATCAATCACAACTGTTAGGCTCTTTATACACGGGACAACCTAAACTTTATGAGTTTGTATAGCGATAGTCGTTTGGGTACTAAAGTCGTCGGGTAACTGAGACTTTTGTTGCCTCGTGTGCAAAGGGCCTTATTCAAAGAGTATTTTATGTGGCTACTTATGTGTAACGTTTGACTTAAGTTATTTGGCTCTAATAAGTATAAGTAGTCACAAAGTTTTAACAACACGGAGATTTGGGTATTCTAGTAACTTAACGTTAATTCATCAATTCCATATTATAAGCGTGTGCGATATAATACCTATATAATTAATTAAATGACTATTATCAGTCTTAAGCCGTACTGGTACATATATCATTCATCATAAAGCAAATACATGAATTATACTGATTAATACATAAGAATCTAATAAATTGTCAATAAGAAAATAATTTCCATGTATTCATAATGCCGGGACTACACTAAAGTTAACTTTAACGTCAATTCCCATCATTGCGATAAATATTGCGTTAAATTGAGTGATCACACTTGAACAGTCAACGTCAATGTCCATTCTTGGCAATTAAATTGGCGTTTATGTTCCTTGAATTTCAAGTGACAAACGTAGTTTTGCCGCTTCAACGCATTAATTCCCTCGAACTCTCTTTTGATGTACCGCCACACGAACTATCGATGTCAATTGATGTAAAATTATAGCGGTAAGCTGGTGGCTACAACAACGTTAAAAGTTTATCATCGCGATAATTAACGGCGTTTCCCGTTAGTGTGGCCCCAGCATCAATATAAAATATTACTTTGCAGTTGAAAACGCATTCCAGTCTACAGTCAACAACGAAAAACAAATGAAAATTTTGTTCTTGACTGTACCTAGAAAAAATCGTTAATATATTTACATACACATAACAGCAGAATTCAACATACAATTCTGGGAAGGCTTTTATCAACATAAAATAACAAGTTTTACTGACTATACAGAATAATTATGTCAATTAATCTTTTATTTCATTATGTTTACATAAACTAAAAATCTAGCAAAGCAACATAAATACAGCTATTCATTATGTTGCAATTATTTTTAATAAAACTGTCGACGGAATGAAAACAAATGGAAACTTGCAATGGAATCGTTCAAGATTCAAAAAATACTAATCTAAATCTTATGTACTATGTAATAGATTATAGAGTGGCGTAAATATAATAATAGTTTAATATATTTCTGCGGTTTGTTTAGGCACTAAAAGAGGTTTATACCTAGCGAATAAGGACGAAAGCCTATTATGCCGCACTGATACAGCACGGCAGAAAAATGAGCATACAAAAATGAACTTTATCTCGTAAACTGTTGATACATTTAAAAAAGACATCGAAAATTCTTGCGGCAAGCTTGCTAACCATGTTGCCTACTATTTGATTTTGTCACTGGGAAGTGTATCTAAAGTGTACGAAATAAAGCCTATATTTATATGTCATTTTTTGCCGTGCGGTAGTGCGGTGTCTAACTAATATTTACAATAAAAGACGTGACTCACAATATTTGTGACCGTGAAATATTAATACTATAAATAGAGTAAAAAACTGAAACCTTATCCTAAACCTATTAGATATTATATAACTAGTTATCTTCTTAATAACTTTTTCTTTGGATACCCAATCTCAACGAAAACTATGTTCTTTTTTTTTTGCTATCAGAATCAGAATTATGTCAGATTACAAATAATAAACAACTGAAATCCTAACGCGACGCCTGCGCCGAAACAAACGAATATCGATATTTAACCAATTTTGCATTTTATCGTTTGGTTTTAGAGTTAATTTTTCCATGTCATCATAAAATGATCTTTACTAAGCTAATATCGGTGCAAATTCCAAACGTGAATATAATATACGCATTAACAATACGGAAATAACTATTCACATATCTCTAAAACAGATAACAATATCTTAAGCGTACGTGACTCATAAAAAGCGATCTCTTATCAATAATAATAATCAATTAATATCAATACACACTTGTGTTATACACTTAAAACAACTTAATCAGTTAATATTCATACCGGTTACACCGTATTTGATTGGATCCATACCAACATTAATTAAACCATTAAACTTATGTCCTAAAAACTCTTCGCCATAAACACCATTACAGTCACCATTGTACACATTATTTACATTCCTACTTTCAGCTTCCTCTACAGATTCCAAAAGGTGTTCAAAAAAATTTGGGTAGTTGTCATAACTGGGATAGACGTTAATGTCTATGACTGCGTGACTACCTGTCATATTATCTATGACGACATCGAAGCCAGCTAGGAGTAGTCCTATCCTCTTCCTCAATATCCTGACGATAGTTTTAATTTTGTCCTCATTTAGTGTCAGTGTGATATCGGCCTTATCATGCGGGTCGAGAATCGACAATGTGGACTGACTATCTGCTTTGCACACTTCCCCTGTACTATAATATATTGGCTCTAAATCTTCCGACGCGTAGAAGTTTTTAAGGCTTGGTCTCTCACAAATATGGTACCTGTAACGTAAAAAACACTTAAGTAAACAACTCGTAATATTTTCAACGTGACCTTTATGAACATTAATTCTAAAATTAGTTTATGTTAAAATCTTTAATAATATACATAATATGTGTCTTCTTAGTTACTTTTTACATTAATTTAATTCCTAAGCAGCTAATATGCATATGTAAATGGTGTTTTTTTTAATGAGGCCAATTCTATAAATCGATTTTAATACATATTGTAGCCGTATATCATTTAAAACTCGACAAAAAGACGAATAATTTAATTAACAAGTTGTAGTTTCTATGCCTACATTGTCGCTGTTCTCTTGAAGTTTACAAAAGGTATACATCTCAACGAACCAATTTAATCTTTTGTTCTATTATGTTCTTAAAATAAGCAATATAATCTATGCAAATAATATTTCCTGATCTATAAAGCAATTATGTAAATGATCTTCTGACATTGAAGTTATTTTATGCCATTTTAGGAGGAATGGCAGCTTCCGACAGCAAAAAAACTACGCAGGTTAATATAGTATTGAGTAAGAATTCCGTGTCTCGGTAAGCACGATAAGCTATTGGTCCCGACTGTCATATATTATGTTGATCTTTAACAGGCGTTAAGTCATTTTACAATTCTGATAACCAGTCTTACTATGGGATACTGTATTACACAGTAAAATGGGTTGTAGAGATCAGATAGGCAGTCGCTCCATGTAAAATAAGGTATCGAGGTGAATTCCGTAAGACTGGAAGTCGACTCCAACATAGCTTGAGAATAAGCTAGGAGGAAGATTGAGTAAGAATTGCTTCGAACTTCTTGCTTATACAAATCAGCTTATAATATTTTATTTTTAAATACGTAGTATTCTATGATTCATACATTAACTTGAAAAACAGGTAAGTAGTTTATGAATAATTAAGCAACATTTAGATATTTTTGTAAAGATCACTTACTCAAGGTTAAATAATATTCGGCCGCAAAATCGCGAAGGTAAACTATAAATTACCATAATTATAATATTTCTAAAATACGAACCTATTTCCTATTAGGAAAACTTTGTGTAGCACAGCATTATGATTAACGAAGTTCTGAACGACACAAGGAGGTTTACACACGTGTAAACCTTTTTCATTGAATATGACAATCATATCGTGTGCTGATTTGGACCCATGGGCAATTGTTGGTTTGCATATCACAGGAAACTTTACACCTCTCTGCCTCATAATCTCTATGTTCATTTCAATATTGTTTGTAGTGAATTCTGCAAATGACGGAGTGAATATTCCTTGCTTGTATAATGATGGTTCGTTTTGTAGTATTGTGTAGTAGCAGTACCTGGAAACATATGATAAAACATTTAAAATCTATTTTCTAGTGAGCTTATTACACTTGATCAAAGCTTAATTTATATCCAGACTCTTAAACTTGTCTGAAGCAAACCTGTCTTTAGTAAATCAGCATGAAAGCTTTGTCAAACTCTGACTCAGCTAGATAACCATTATATCTACTATCTCAGATGTAAAGATGTATCTAAGATGTGAGATATCCCTTTTATAACTATCTATGAATAGGAATGAGTACTTACCTATTTAAAAGTATCCTCACATTATCCAATGGATCAATAACAGTTATATTTGGATGGTTTGATAAATACTGCTCCACTCTATTAATGATTACTGATGCCTGATAACAAAGAGAAATACATTAAACACCACTCAACATGTAAAAATATCACAATTGTACTATTAACAACTAGACCCTTGATAAACCATAATGTAAATTATGGTGTATTAGATAGTAGGTTCTAGTAAGCAAATTTAAAATCCCAACCATCCTGCTAAGAGTACTAAGTAATAAATATTGTTCTTCACTAAGATTATGGGATTTTTTTTTGTAAGTCATTTATCAAAACCTTTTAAGCGCTGGACTAAATATCAATTGCCGTGCCACTAGCGCGCGGCTACAAATCGATAAAATTAGTTTTTGTTTTTTAATTAAAGCTTTTACTAACTTAGAGCTACGAGATAAAATTTTAAGTAATTTTTGTAAATAATAATCTCTGTATTATAACTTTCGTGAGGAGTATTCATAATTATTTAAAACAAAACGGTTTACTTACGCATATTCTCAAGATCGCCCGACTAGTTTCAGACTCAATAGGAGTCCCTAACCGTGAGCTGGTCGGGCGATCCCGATCTCTATTTAATTATGGTTTTAGTTGTACTACGCAGTCCATAGATCGAAAAAATTATGCATGTTCTCGTTCGCAGAAATACACACATACAGACAAAAGCAGTAGGGGCACGGAAATATCAGCGGTCAAAAAGCTGGGTTGAAATATTATTTTAGGTTGTATTAAAATAAAAAATCCTATTTTTATAGGTGGGCTGAACTGCGTTAATGCATAAATAGAATTAAACCAATTTTAAGGAGAAACTCTGAATCCATAAATTACTTTGTAATGGTTTTACAGTCTCTAGAAACATTGTAGCTATCATAAAAACCTAACTGTTTAACATAAGCAAGAAACTAGGTGTCTTTGAATAATAATAAAAAATCAAATTACTGTATCTTAAACTGTAAAAGTTTGATTTTACTTTTTATATAATGAACTGCATACTTTTTATTGTACTGTCAGTTAGTCATTCAAGGGAAACAAATTGTACAGCAGTTTTTATTGACACTTCATAGTAAGGACACTGCTGACTAATACAGAATAATAAATGACAATGGCCGTGAAACAAATCCAAGTAATAAAGGTGACGAAACAAAAATAAACATTAACTTAACATGCAGGTGACACACAAAAGTAATATAATGAAGGCATTTACCAACTGTTATTAAGAACTATATTGGTAAAGTTAAAGCTTGCTTCTTTAAATAAAAAAAAAAAACTTCAAGATTTTTTTTTTACATCCCTAACAATCTTTAGTTATTGACCACAGGGGGTTTCACAAACATTAAATTGACACAATTACACCCAAACCTGGAACTCTTGATTTTCTAGCAACTGCTTAGCAGGTTCTATATTTAATTTCCTGAAGAAAGAATTACCTAAGAATCATCTAAGCAGTTGTTAAACACCATCAAGATTTTTATAAATAAGGCCCATAATATACAAAATGTTTAAACAGTTACATTCCAATAAGGTATAAAACTATGATGCTAATCTGAAGCAACAAGAATAATGAGTCATCTTTAACTTGTTCTGTTCTTAAGACATAAGATTTGCTAATGATTACATAGGTAAAGAAGATATGATATCATCATACTCAAATAACACGGATTACCACTGGTGGACATGAATAAATTAAATAAGAATCATTAAACTGTATTATCAATACATAACATTTTTTTTAAAAAATCAAGCCTCTTATTATAAAAAAAAATATTATATTGAGTTGAAAAGAATAGAAAACTTATTAAAGAATTCATTAAATAATTACCTTTGGATCACCATGATCAGCTGCAGCAATAACATCAGTTAATTTGTGAAGGAACACATTAATTGGTCTCTGTTCCTCCAATGGAATATCCAAGTCCAACTGTGAATCATGAAAGTAAAATAATTATTTACTTAGCACAGTAAGAAATATGTAGATTATTTTTAAGTCTAGCTTTTACCAGCAGCTTCGACCGTCTGGATGTCGGTTATCGCGGCAAACAGTAGCTTATGTCCTTTATAGAGAACCAAGCTTACCCCATACCCAGTTTTATCAAAATTGATTAAGCCTTTTAGCTGTGTTATGCGTTCAGACAGACAAACAGAAAGAAAGTGTCACTTTCGCATTTTAATATTAGTATGTATTAAAACACAGAATTTAATACCAATATAATTATTGTATAAGAACTATTGTAAGAAAAATATTTAAATGGCATACATTTTAAGAATGTAATTGAGAATGAATTTTTATGAGACACCTTACTAAGAAATGATTTAGTATTCCCGGTAAGAAAGAACAATATCGCCTCAAAAATCTACATCGTTTAAATAAGAGGGAATTTCGTAAAATCCACAACATAACTTACCCTAACAAGGTTGAATCCATGAGCAGAACATGACTTGATAAACTCTTTCCAATTAAGCTTCTGACTCTTCTTGTCAGACATCCATATCCCAATGGTTTTTTTATGAGGCAAGCATTCCATTTTCACGGTTATTAATTAAACTATTAAGTTTTAAATTAACTTATAATATTAAGCTTCTAAAAGCAGAATGAACTGCAACAATGTAGAACGCGCTTTGTGTAATCATATGGATAACCGAAACTCAATGTCAATTTATAACTCAATCATACACAGCACAAGAATTAAATATTTGCATAGAAACTACAAACCAGAATTTGCAAAACAATAATACACGGCTAACGCGGCGCGACAACTGTCTCTGTCTGTCATTCGATTTGACAATCAGACACAGACTGACAGAAAGAGTGAAACCCAGCCTAATTCAACTTTATGGAATTATGTTTTCAACTCGATTGTCTAGTGATGGCATTAATTAACCTATAGCTGCCGGCATTATCATATCAATAATAAGGCCGACATTACACGGATTGCTTTAAGGCTTTTAAGCCTTGTTGAAGCAGTCGATATCGATCTACGACTGCATTCGGCGAGATAGAGTAATAAGCGAATTATGCATACCACATTGCCACATTTGTGCCCCGTGGCGTACCTGATAATATGTTGAAAATTGACAAAGTTATATTCGCACAACAATATTCTTTTGGATTTATGAATTTCTCATTAAAAATCAAAGTAGTGAAAACAATAAATATTTACTATAATTTTATTTTTCGAATTTTTCGATTTCAAGAAGTTTGAATCAGCTCTTTTTTAAAATATGAGGCAAATGCTATATAGTAATTTTAAGTTCTCATAAGAATTAATTCAACACTGGAGCAAAAGACTAATTATTAACTTAAATTCTATCATGTTTCAAAGAGACTACTAAATTTGACAACAATGACAGGATTGACAAGCATGCAATTGGCATGACACATAGAGTTAACAATAAGTAAACTATATAAACTCTATGGCATGCCATAGAGTGATGTCTTGACTTGTCACTTGACATGAGCATGACAGCCGGCAACCGGCAATAGCTTAGCATGTGTGTGCTTTGTGGTTTGATGGTTACGTATTTATTTGTAGAAAACACAGAGTACTTTGTGTAATAATTTACTCGGCTTTTACATTAATATAATAGAAATTAATACAAAGTATTTGTAAAACACTAGATTGACCTTTTTTCCGTTAGATACAGAAAAGTTAACATGGAAGACGATAGTGTTGTAAACGCTAAACACAGTATATTGGAGATATTCTCTGATCTAGATGCAAGCCAAATGGATTCAATTGAACAATGGATTTGTAACCATTCCTACAGAAGAGGTAAAATATTATTAGCAAACTCTTGTGTTTGTGATTTTTTGATGGGAAATGTAATATTTGTTTTGAAACCTATTTTTCTTTCTTTAGATTTAGAACGTATGAAAGCCCTACAAAATTCAGAGAAATTGCTTATTAAGATTGGAAATTCGATAAAGAAAATAGTGCCTTTCGAAGCTGAAATGCCATCTGAAATTATAACACCACCGACAGTAGGAGATCAAGCAGATTGTAATAAAGTCAACACTCTTCATGTTGATGAGTTTTTGTATGACGAGATAGAAGTTGATAATCTGGTTAAAAAAGGAAAACTTAAGAGACGTTACTGTAAAGACTGCTCATCTCACAACATTCAAGTAATTATACTTATATTATTTAGTCCAATGTTACCAAAGTGTGAACTGATAAATGTACTTATGTTAATAAGAATACTAATATAGCGTTTTTTATTGTATTGTTTCCCAGGACCTGATATACATCTCACATTCAATGTCTCGACAAGCACTAAAATATATTTTCAAAGTCCAACTACCCAAAGAATTAGAAGATAAGCAAATACTTGATGTTGGTTCCAGATTAGGAGCAGTACTCTATGGCGTAAGTATTTTATAAGCCATTTATTTGATTTATTGTTTATAGTTATCTATCAATACTTACTACTCAGCAACTGGTTGTGAATTACTTTAGTAATGTATAACAGTTTTTATATTTGTTTTATTTTTCAGGCATATTACTTCTCAAATGCTGGTACCATCGTAGGCGTAGAAATGAATGAAGAATGTTGTAATGTCCAGAAAAGGATGATTGAACAGTACTCAATGGATAGCAACAGAATTAAAGTTGTTCATTCTGATGTCATGGACAGGAGTGATCTTGTCGCACACTCAGATATTATAATTATAAACATTTTAGAATTCTTTGTAGACAATGAAAAGCATAAAGAAATGTGGTACTTTTTCAAAAAACACATAAGGAAAGGCAGCTATCTTGTTTGCAACAGAAGTATGACTGATACTCTTGTAAATCTAGAAATATTTGAAGAATTCATGAATTGGTTAAGTATTTGCAAGCCAAATCAAATGGAAAATGAAATATTTTTTGATGTAGACGATTACAGTGAATTATATTTGTATACTGTGAATTAAAAAAAATGGTTTTTATTTACCTCTGGATTAATCCTAATAACCTTATATTTATTGTAATTATGTGAGAATGGCATTTAAAAAAATATTTACTTTTATTAGGCTGGTTTTATAGCTACGCTGTTAGACGCGCCGTTGAGCAGCGCCGCTGTTAGCAGCGCGCATTTGAACAACGGTCCGCTGTAAAACGAGATTAGTACCGCGCGTTTCGCTGCTGTGTACAGTCGTCTACAAAATGAACATTAATGCGGTTAGAGTAGTGGCTATTTACCTCTTATGGAAAAGAAGGCAAAGAAGACTAGCTGTTGATCCTTATAATGGTACAAGGTTAGTGAGAGGTGAAGACGTAAGATCTTTTTGCGATTTACGAGAAAATAGTCATAAATTTTATAAATATTTTCGCCTATCAATAACTAGTTTTGACGAATTACTCTGCAAGTTACAGTCCTCTTTACGACGATCCAGCTTATTTCGCATCCCCATAACTCCAGAGGAAATATTGGCGATCACTCTAAGGTAAATGAAATAAAATCGATATTATAATTCATGTTGTACTGTACTTAACGGCGCGTCTCAACAGCGTCACTCTAAAACGCATACTGATCGTATCGTAACTAGCGGCGCGCGCTTCGGCAGCGCCGGCGAACAGCGCGCGTTTACTCAACAGCGCTGCTCAAGCGCGTGGCTATAAAACGAAACTAGAACCCAGAACCAGTGTTGCCAACCTAGTGGATTTTCCACTAAAACTGGTGGTTTCGACCCTCCTTTTAGTGGCGAAATATTGCCTTTAGTGGCTAGTGGATTTTTCTAGTGGTTTAGTAGTAGAATTTAGTTTCAATTACTGAAAATGCGATCGCTAACCGCTAAGCTTCTTCATTTAATTTTCAGTAGTATTCACTTTAACTCTGTAGGCAGCCTTCAAAATGACGTGGTTGACGTTTTAAACTGTTATCAATCGAACCATACCGCTTTATAGACTATACGCGGCAATTCCCCGTGAACTTTTGTTTACAACTGAGATTCTCCTTTTTTTTTTTTGGCGAGTTAATACATGCATATATGCCTAAACCGCAATATAAGCAAAAGTTTCGGGATTCTTGGCTTCAAGTTATTGAAAGTACTGCTGGTCAAGTAGCGAAATGTGAACTAAACTTTTATGTACCAAGCATTTTTTTTACTTTTTTAACAGTAAAAATGTGTTTAGTGGAAAATTTAGTGACTATAGAAGTAGGGCGGTTTTTCGTTAGTGGTTTTCTGGTGGTTTTAGATGTTGAATCTGGTGGGGAGCTACTTTAACTGTTGGCAACACTGCCCAGAACAAATCCGAACGCGCGCGCTTCAACCGCGCTGTCGAAACGCGTAGCTATAAAACCAGCCTTAGAGTTGACCATAATGATCTTGTGTAGTTAGGCTACTTGATAATTTCGCTTGATGGATTATCGTCGCTCGAGGAGGTTCTAAACTTATTACCATGGTTTGTCAAAATATAAATCTTATACTAACTAAAAAGTTAGCCATATTTTAAAATTCCAAACATGTCTTTCTCATCAACAATAATACTGCATGTTATTTTGTACCCAATATTATTTAAAATAAATCATTGTCTGTAATAATAATATTCCAATATAATTATTACATTTCAAAGTATAAAAATTATACGCTCAATACAATAATAATAATTATAGCCTTTGTCAAAAATTGTTTTGCATTTGTTTATCCTATTTGGTTACAATGAAATCAATAGTGTATTTTACTCTCGGTAGAGTATATTTGTTCTGTGATTTTACTGTTCAATGTTATTTACAAGCTTTCATTCATCTAACTTTTATTCGAATAAAATGACGCATTTTTATTTTTCTGTGGTTATTATTATGTGCTGGCTGCACTGCAGCGCCGTCATGGCGCCGTCCACATAGCAAATATACGCGCTTTCCCGTCACTAGATGCGTCGAAATTTCGTAATCACAAATTCGCAAATCGTAATATCAAAAATTCAAGATGGCGTTCTTCTGTCTGACTCTGCTGTAAGAGCATGGAAGCCGAAGAATCTATCAAACAAAATAAATTTATTTATTTGAATATTACGTAAAACAGTGTCGGATTAATACAAAACTTTTATTTATCGTGTGTATTGACTGTGCAAGTAAAATATAACGATGTGGCACGAAGCAAGGAAACAAGAGCGTATGATCCGCGGTATGATTGTTGATTACCGTCGCAGGGCGGAGCGCCGCAAGGATTTTTATGAAAAGATTGTGAGCCAATCGTTTGTCTACTTTTATAATATTTACTTATAAATAATGTTTAAGTTTCAAGTTATATTCTATTCCTACTATTGAAAACTAAAGTAGTTTGTCACAGTGTCACACAATATTTTGAAAACATCTTTCTAGAAAGCAGAGCCGACTCAGTTTTTACAACTACACGGTCGACCATGCAAGGTGCATCTGGATCCAGCAATTGCCGCTGCAGGAGAAGGCCCAGCGATCATGTCAGTATTGTATAACAAATGCATCATTGAATTTGCTCATTTATTAGATTGTTTTCTAGTCTTGAAGTACTAGGGTACTTATAAGGTTATAAATTCCTAGGTTATAAAAACAAGGGCTATCTAGGCATTTATAGCATAAATATATGAATACTGTTTTTTAGGATGCCCTGGCAAGGAGTTACCAACAATATGATTGACCGTTTTGATGTACGAGCCCATTTGGATTATATTCCTGAAGTAAGAAATCCAGAAATTCCACCTGATGAGCTCAGTCCTGAAGAAAGACAGTGTAACTATGAGAGATACAGAATACTGGCACAAAATGTATTTCTGGGAATAAGTAAGAAACCAATCTTATTAAAATTTAAGTAGATAGACCATTAATTATTCTTTTATGATTTATATGGGATATTATAATAAGACTCATTTCAAATATCAGATTTAATTTTAATTTTGTATGTTTTAATCCATTATGTAATCATTAGTAGTAAATTATTATTCTCACTACTATATTTAAATTACTTTTTAGGTGAAGACAAGTTCCTCCAACAACTGGCCATAGAGGAGCAATTTGGTGTCACAATTGAAGAAAAGGAAACGCAAAAGGAAAAACTTCATGAAAAGAAAGGCATTGGTGCTGCTATAGGATACAATTATAGTGATCCGGGAGCACAACCCTCTGGTTCTAACGGTAGATTCAGCTTTACTGTTATACCTCAATCTGCTGTGATGTTTGACGGCTACTTATGTCTTGTCACGGGGTAGTATGTTCTTCAGTTATTTCTGGGTATTCTTATGGCATGCAGTATTAAATTACAGGCCCTGAGAATAAAAAAGTGGAACAGAAAGATTCAGATGATGATTCAGATCTAGAGATCATTGATGTGGATCTCAGCATAGATGTCAATAAGATGGAGGCTTCACAGGTAAGCCATATAATCTTTTTGGTTGTACATAAATAACTTGTCATAAAATACTCTGATTTCTATTTTTTTATACACCCATTTCATAAAATACGAATTGGTTGATTATAAACAGCAGTGAACTGCAGCAAACAGTTAACATACTCATATAGTAAATGCATTTGCACCATTAAAAATATGGTCCTATTGTGTTCTTAAGCTATTGTTTTAAATTATAATTTGCTTTTAGTATTACAAGGTTGCATTTGATTTTGCTACATGCACTTAGCTACCTATTCATTAGCTATTCAGTACTCACTGATTTTGTGTACATGTGATGTTAGTGTTTATTATGTATGTTATGTTTTTGATGTTGATAAATATGTCTATGTTTGTATCACAACATTTCCGAACTTTAAACTAGAAAAGCAGTTTTTTATGGAGCTTCAAATATGCATTATAATGTGTACCTGCATGTAATATATTATTTTTGCATGTATTTTTATTTATGTAATAATTAATAACAGTTTTTATTAATGTAATAAATAATAAATACACCATAATTATTATGACTCAACAGTTGCAGTAATAAAGATATTTCTACTATACATTTCTTGCTACTCCCGTGTGCACCAATTCTTTTGCTTATGGTATATTTTCCGGAGTACAGGCACACGAGCTGAACGCGGTGGGACCGCAGTTCGGAATGGCGGGTTGCGATCTATTCTCGTTCCTGACCGGAGACGCAGATGACGCAGAACATCAGAAACAGTTGTTGAGAGAGGAAAAGGAAAAGGCTATGTTCTCGGGAAGGAAAAGTAGGAGGGAAAGGCGTGCGCATCGGTGGGTAGAATTCACTCGTGTTCTGTCACTCTCAAATGCTTAATTTTTAAATTCGTAAGCTTGAATTCATTGGACATAAAATCATTTCTTTATTTTGAAACTGCAATTAGAGAAAAATTAATACAGTAGTATCAATGTCAATAATCATTTGAAGCTCAAGCTGAGCAGCTATCTAGTTGATTTGAATGTAATGTAACTAGCTGTTGCTCGCGTGGAAGTCGGTAATTGCGGCAAAAAGTAGCCTATGTGCTTCATCTAAATCAGTTGAGCAGTTTAACCGTAAAAGCGTAACAAACAGAAAGACAGACAGAGTTAATTTCACATTTATAATATTAGTAGGTATGGAAGTATGGATATAATATTACATTATTTTTGAATTATACCAAGTCACAGATATTATAAATAAAGATAACTATTCTAAATATCTATGACTACATTTAAATCATTTCCAATTTCATGCTGACACAAGAAGTTATACTATTGAGTCACGCAAGTATGGCATTCACCATTTTGTTAATTATTGGGGTTAAACATGGTTACATATTAAATTTCCTTTTATAGTGATAAGAAGTTGGCTACTCGCGTGGTTAGTCCGCCTAGCTATGCTGCTCCCTCGTCTATGCCAACTAGATCGCCCAGTCGCTCACCTAGTAGAAGCCCATCACCAGATACTGGCGAACATATACAGTTTATTACTTCCTTTGGCGGCGAAGAAGAAGAAAAACCACGTAAGTTTTATAGTATTCAGTAAAATCAATGTAATGATCAACATCATTTATTAATAAAAGAGTTGCAGTAATTAGATTGTCATATTAGTAATTATACTGTAGGTATATCCTGGAACATTATAGAGTTTATAGTGGTTGTTTAGATTGTAATGCTGATTTTTTTTCGACAGCAACTGCAGCCAAACCTTTGTATGCCGATAAAGTGAAGCAAAACTTGAAGATGCTATACGCAGACGTAGCGCGGAAACCTCGTGGCAGGTAAGATGCCTCAAAATGAAGTCTGAATAATAAAAAAAAACCTAACATTACTCATCAAAATGTATACTGTTTTTAGATCGCCGCCACCTCACGACAGACGCTCGCGACAATTTGGTCCTCGGGGGCCCAATTCAAGGTCAAGATCATTCTCGCGGTCCAAGTCACGTTCAAGGTCAAGATCAAGGTCTCGTTCGTGGAGAAAGTCGCGTTCGAAGACGCGCTCTTCCAGGTCCCGGTCTGTCTCCTCGCGATCCCGCTCGAGGTCATACAGCCCCTACAGAAAAACAACGACAAGGTCGAGGTCAAGGTCACGTAATCTTAGAAACAGATACTCTCGCAGCCCGACAAAGTTTGTATTTTATCCCTATTGTTATTGATCAAGTAGATAGACTGCAACATAAACTTGAAACTAATTGTCTTTGTATTTTCCAGTCATACTAGTGCCTATGCCAAGCATAATAACTCCAGATCGATGTCATTTGAAAGGTAAGCTTGTCTTTATTATTAATACGTTATTGAATGGTGAGGTGAGTCAGACCGAATCCTTCGACAGCATTACTCTTGGTATTGATATTGTACTATAAAACTATGATACATAAATAATATTGTGACTAACTTATGTATTGTATTGTGTAACAGTCATGATAAGGCTGCGCAAAGCAAGGCGTCTGTGCCGCGCTACTACGGTCGTCGCAAAGAGGACCAGTCGTCGAGTGAGCTCTCGGTAGACTCCGACTCCAGTGAATCAGACGATTCGAAAAACAAGTGAGTTTGTCGAACTTAATGTGAGGTCTTTTTTAATATTCAATTATTAGTTTTGTGTATAGTACACAATACGATGAGTTAAACTGGATTCTTATTTTAATTCCTTACATAAAAGGGGAGCGGACTGTGTAAAAAAACTCTTTTATGAAATCAATGTAAAATGACAAAGTTAAGGCGCTTTAAAGTTCAAGAGTCGGGACTTGTGACGTCACTTGTGGGTAAAAATTGTAGCCACAAGTGACGTCACGCGACATTTCCATTCACTGTATCTCCCTCATCGTTTGTTTAATTAAATAAAGAAAACATACGTGTCTAATATTTTTTTAATATCTATGTGCCATGTAAATATGAAAATAGTCCGATCCCCTAAATTGTACTTGTGTTAAACTAACACCTAACGTATCTGTTTACATTCCATCTACCTTTGTAATGATCTATTATGTTTACGCGTAAATCTTGAAATATTTCTTGTTGCTGTTATCAGATTTGATAAGTTTGTAACACAAACAATTATTCCACATTTCAGAATGGCGGTGGGCAATAAATCCAATACAAACCAGAATCAGTTACGATTGTCTGGATCCAGCTCCAAAGTCAGTAAGAATCATTTGCATTTATACATTTGTTCTGCTTTCATTTTAGCACCTTACGACATTACCTTCCAGTAGTTTATTCAACAGATTATTCGCTTAAAGCCATCTAAACATGAGAACTTTCTACGAAAAGACAAAATATGGTTGAAACCTACTAAATGCCTAAATCATTTATACCCTTGGCGTTGCCATTTTCAATTAATTTTACATAGTTTTTGCTTGAATATCATTGACACAAACCCACCGTGTCTAAATGTGAATTAACCGTAAAATATTAATTAATTGCGTTTAAGTTTTCATTTACGCTGTACAATTTTTTTTTCTGATAAATTATTATTTAATGACGATATGTACATTTTTTGTGTAACAGATACATTACACAACATTCATACATACATATCTATTAAACTATTACCATATACACCCTTCTTATAAATCATTATTTAAGTGAAGTTTATATTTATTATCTAATTAAATCTACATTCACGCCCTTCGTATGTATTATATTATTACTTTATTATTCATTGGTCTTTGAAAATACGCATTCGCTTAGCGACAAAGAAGTCTAGAAGACATAGTTTGGAGGAAATAAGACTTGAATACCGTATATGACTTTGGTATTATTTATTTATTTATTTTTTAAATCACCTTAAGTTCTACAACACAATACATTATCTGAAAGCTGATGTGGTTGCATTCAATCATTGTTCACAAGTAACCATAGCAAATATAAGGTTGGTTCTTTGCATATTTCACGGAGCCGTTCTCAAATGCGTCGGTTCTCATATACACAGTCACGATGTTCATCAAATTAATATGACAACTCTTGCAGGGTCCGTCGCGTGAAACACTGTCGCTGAAAGAAAAACTCAAAAGGAAAATGCAGGCACAATTATCAAGGCAACGTGAGTTTTATATAAGCTAAGAAAACATAGGTCATACTTACGTCACTAACTTTACTTGCATTTTATTAATAGGGAATATGCACGCGGTTTATAAACTCTTACATCAAATGCTATTTCAGTTCTTATTCATAACGTAATGGTTAGTTTTTATATTAATTAAATACAAAAAAAAAATAGATCGCAAAATATACGCGTGCGTTGTTTTTGAATACTATCAAAACGCAACAAGATTAGTTTGATCTAATATGATATCATATGCTTTAATGTGGCGCCTGTTTGAAATCTAAAGGCTATTTATTTCATGAAAATAAATCTTGCTTATTCCCTTTTATACGCACAAGAAATATAATTTACTATCAAAGTACTTGTTAGATAATAATCGAATCATAAGTTTTAGCATTGTTAATGTTGTAACACGTGTATATATAGTACCCGCCGTTAAGTAGGCTCAAGCCTCAAGTATATCTTAGTGTCTACAAAATGATGTTTAATTTTTCATTTAATGTATGGTATATATAGGATACTGATTTGCATTTCGTTTCGCGAGAATTACATTATTCCATAGCGATTACTACCCGAAAATAGTATTCTAAAACGAACTAATTACAAGAAGTTACTTTATAAGGGCTGAGTTTTCCAAGTCAAGATAATTTTTATTCATAGAATAAAATTGATATCTGACAGATTTTGTATGGGAGAACTGTCAGAAATTCAAAATTAATTCCTCGGATAAAATTATCTGGCGCTGAAAAAATTTGCAATATACAAAAAAAAATGCATGTATGTAATATGCAATGTAACGTTGACATTCAATAACCCTTCTTCTGGCGCAGTCACATCTGTCTCAAAGAATTGTTAGTTTAACTTTTATCAACTAATATTTATGATTTGTTTAATATAGTTCGGGCTGACAAACGCGCCGAAGCAGAGCGCCTGGAGCGCGAGAGCCGGCGACAAGCGCGCCGCGACGAGGAAATGAGGGAGTTGGCCATCAAACTGAGACGCAAGTCTGTATACAATAGAGTTTTACAATATTACAATAAATTAACGAAAATGTTTGTTGTGTTATACACACAACACTGATGTATTTTTAACGGCAGATTTTTCCAACACCAGATATTGACATCTGACAGATTTTGTATGAAAGAACTGTCAAAAATTCAAAAAGTATTATCTAGTGTTGGAAAAAGCAGTACCGTGATATAGGTATAAAACTATTAATTTTTACCCTAATAAGCATGTTTATTATGTACCTATAATTTTTAATAATTTTTGAATTATACAATTTGATATTTTATCACCGACAGGCAGCGTGAAATGCGCCATCAACAGAACAGAAAGTCAAGCGACGAGGACTCTGATAGAAGTCGTAGTCGATCATCTTCAAGGTAATTCATATTAAAGTAAAATATATACATCTCAATGTATAACCTGCATATCATTTTTTAAACAAACATATCTTAAATACATCATAACCTCTTTATATGTTTGTTTAATATTTGCAGAGATTCTCTATCAAATGACAAGAACAGAGAAGGCAACAGTAAATCCCGAAGTGTGTCACCTCGCATACCCGTTTGGGAGGCCGATAGAGAGTCCGCTTCCACTTCACAAAGGTCCAGACCTGATTACGGTGAAAATTCACATCACGCCGAGCCTAGAAGACGTTACTTAGAGCCGGACTCTAAAGATGAACGAAGGAACGAAGATGACAGGTACCCAAACAGACACGACAAGTACCCACCTCGTGAAGGCCCACGATACGACGGCTACAACCGCTATGACAGTAACAGTTATGATAATAAATGGAAGGAAGAGAGCTTTCCTCAAGGTCGAAGGAGGCCGTACGGCCACAGAGGTGGGTACAAGGGCCACGGCTATAGACACGAGGAGCACAGCCACGGCGGCAGTCCACAAGAATACGACAAAGATGCCGCCGACGCCTACGCAAGAAGTAAAGTCAAACTCGTGGACTATTAGATAGAATTTGAAATATATTAATGCCAAAATAGGTAATGTAGTTATTGAAAATGTTATGTATCTATGTAGTATGTTTTATCCAGACGTTTACGTTGAACATATCTTAGAACTTAAGTTTATAGGAAATAAACATTTAGTTGGGGAGTTGTTTTATCCGAAATGTTTAGTCATATTGATGGCAATTATTTTGCAATAAGTATACATTTTTGTAGTGGTTATTTATTCCTTTTATTTAGTTTAATTTGGTCTATTAATTACCCGATGAACTTACAATCATAAATGAACTGTCTATGCAACTCCTTCCTCATTCATTGATGCGTATTTTATGAACCTATTTGTGTAGCAGCTCTTTATTTGTACAAAATAATTTAAATTTCAATAAAATGATGTACTTTATCAATGTCTTATTATTTTAAATAAATCCAACTCAGATTTGAGCAGATCGTAAATACAGAATTCAATTTTGTGATGCAGGAAATTAAATAAAATTACTTAAATCTGCTTGAATTTCCCTAAATATTACGTTGCTTAATCCACTGTTGGGCTTTGGGAGATTTAAATAGGTATGCTTTTATGGTTGAGTAAATTTCTCTATTGTATGACTAAAGAGTATTTTTTTAGAACTTAATTGAAACAAACATTGATTACTTATTAAATGTAATAAAAAAAATATATAGGTACTCTGTTTATTTTAAAGAATAGGGCTTTAGAGAAAATAATATAAAAACTTACGATTAATTAAATATACATGTAGGTATCTTACTTATATTATAGTCTTAGTATTCTTGCCATATAGTTCTCTTGCTATTTGTAGAACTTTTAGTTACTACACATTTTGTAGAAGGTATATGCTTGAACTTCTCATCAGCTGCAAAATGTACATATTTGTATGAAGTTTTTTGTGCAGTCCACATAGCAGCATCAAAATCCTGTCAAATCCTTAAATTTCTAATAGAATTGATCTGGGATTGATACGATTTATAACTTCATTATCGTCATCTTCAACGATTTCACAGGCTACAACTAGATTCGTTATCGTTATGGGTCAACCCTGCTCACTGCCGGCCGACCAACACTTCTAAATATTGGTCCTAGAAACTAATCAATCCACCTGTTTTGTATACTGGAGGACTGCAGGTTCCCTTTTCGACTTCATTTAAATTCAGGCTCTCGTGATCGCGTTGGATACTTTAACTAAGGCTAACCCACTGTAGCTCCTACCTAAAGACGTCCACGCATTTTAAATCGAGTCTAAAATTCAGTTTTAACGCGCCATACTGTTTATCAGTATATCACACTAATCACTAAGAGTGTCGACATCAATGTCTTCGTTGTCATCGTTTGTGGAGTCGGGGTCGCGGCCCGGCAGGCCAGGCGTCCCAGACATCCCGCCGCGCCCCTCCTTGGTGTGCCGCCATTTCATGCGACGGTTTTGGAACCATACTTTGACCTGGAAAATTGTTACAGATTATATCATATGAACAGATACTTGCTGGACTTTCATCTAGATATGGACAGGGAAAGGTAATGTAAACCCCTACTAGGTAGGTACGTACCTAGCGGTCTAAATGTGAAAGTTTGTTAGCCGATCATGGGCATACCCCGAAGCGGATCGGAACAGAATTTTGAAAATGTTCTGAAAATTATTCTGATTTGAATAAAAGACAAAAACAAAAGGGTGCTTTTATCTTGATATTGACGGATTTTTACATAAGAAAAGCTAATGCTTTTGATAATACCTAAAATTTTATAAGTATTTTTACCTTTAGGTATTTCATCAAGAAAAAGATAATAAGTGCTGTACTTGTTTCCGAGTTACATAAGAAAACATTTTTGTTTTCTCTTAAGTTTATTATATCGGTGATTATATTTAAAGAGAAATTACTTTGTTACGCTCATCTTTAAGTAACAGAATCAATATCTTAAATATCTACCAATTTATGACCTTCGAAGTTAAGGAAACTCAAGAGCGATTTCACACCAAGCCAGCGGCGTCGGCGCCGCACCGCCTGCGGTGTTCCGCCGCTGAGAGCCACACGAATACAGATGTTTTGCTACGATACCGCCAGCTTGACACCGCACTGTCACAACACAAACTGCGCTAGAGCCCCGCAGCGAACTGTCAAGTACTCTTTGATTATATTGAGCATTCTGAACTATAATTAACATACTAATTACGAATTTGGACTCTTTATAAGCCCACACAAATAGTTTATCTTTAACATAAACTTTGAAGTAATCTGTATAACTTATTTGAGCATCTTAGCTTGTCAAAGAATTGAAATGTTTCATCTTTCTGACTTTTTACTGGCCGTCCGTCAACAATATGTATTTTTATAAATTAGTCTGGTTAACTCTGGATAATTAATAATTTACTTAATGTTTATGCGGCAGAAAATAATTAACATTAGTGATTAGACATAACTATCGTATAAATTTACTCAAAATCCAGTTCTTACATTCATAAGTATCGGGAGGTAGGTTTACCTACCCTGAAAGCTAACAGATATCAGATAGGCCTATTTTACGGTTGACCCATTAATGTCACTTAAATGCACAGAGTACTTTTATATATATATCTTAAATGTAGGTAGGTACCGGATCTTAGGTACATACCCTTGCTCCATGATACATGGCACATACCTACTGTACACAAATATTATATAACTATATTTACATAGTATGTACCTTGTTCATTGTTGCAACATAAGCAATTACAAAAAAATTTGTATGTGTCAAAAATGCTAAATCTCTATATTTTGAAGTACCTGCTTAGAGAAGATAAAGGTTCTATTTATTTTATGGATTTTCTAAATACTGAGACCACTAAATAGTCGTAGAGACAAACGTGATGTTTTCAAAGATGTCCGGAAATCTTGAAGCCCAACCGGGGCGTGCCTTCATAAGCACAACGGTGCCGCGCGACCAACCATACCAGTTCTTTTGTTTTATTGATTAGGTACAGACTTAGAATAAGCATCTGTGGATCACATAATCGCGGGGATCGAACCCAAAACACTTCGCACACAGTGGTAATTGGCGCGATGACCTGTACCACTCGGCTATCCGTGCAGTCAGAGGTACAAGGGTATGGCTTATGCCTAGAATAAGAGACTGATTTGCTAGCTTCAATGCAACCATACCTGATGATGATGATAAAGTTTACCTTACCTGAGCATCAGTAAGTCCTAGTGTAGCAGCAAGCTGTCTTCTATCGGGCTTCGTAATATACTTCTGTATTTGGAACCGCCTCTCCAGGCCTTTCCGTTGGAGGTTGCTGAAGACGGCTCGGGACCAAGAACGCTTTCTCTTCCCGCTCGACGTGACGTCACAACGGGGGGCTGATTGCTGCGGTGGTGAGGACGTCGGTAGCGGGAGGCGGTAGACTAAAATAAAGAGGGTAATTAATATAATTTACGTGTTATAAGGTTTAGTAACTATATTAAAAATATTTTGTAGATTGTAAAAAAAATCCTAAATAAAATTGTGATGAATTAATGATTTTCTGAGGTACGTAAAGTTACTTAATTTATATCATTTGCATCGTTACATTCATGTCTTTTCGTTTTATTTAGAGCCAGTGTTGTTTATTTTTATCTTATTGTCATCTCTTGCCGCTATGTACCTAAATTATTACCTAGATTTACGTTGGCTATTGGGTTTACTCGACCCATCTACATTTATTTTCCCTCTTTGCGTCTACTTTAATTAAAGAAACGGTTATGATCCTTAATTTAAATTAATTAGTAGTTATTATATAAATAGGTTTTGATATCAACAAAATCACAATAGACTCTACAATGGCGTTTTAATTATGATTCATGCCAAGTTATTTATACATAAAACAAGCTCAATATACGTTATGCTAGGGATTAAGAACATTGTACAAAACTAATTCCATTTTTTTTGTGTTAATCAAACAATAACTATTCTAGGTATATTATTTCTTTTCCGGTAAAAATGTAGATTTTTTTTCTCTAGGAAAAGACATCAACGCGATGTTGCACCTAAAAATATGTATCCAACATTTTAGGAGATTTACCAAAAATGATTTTCTTTGATGATGATTTTGTAGGTACTTATATAGGTAGGTAATCTATAAAACACATCATAATAATGGTAACAAAGTTGGTTATCAGAGGCTCTGTTTAACAATAAAAATAACACAGTGAGACACGTAGATTCACATTTTATTAATTTATACAAATTAACAATAATTACTAATATCTATGTAATATTTATACAAATATACGACTAGGTATAGCGTAATTGATTGAAAAGTTAATAGCATATTGTCGAAGGGTCACCGAAATACGATAGGACATTTAACAAACAAGAGACAATGCAGTAATGTGTTTGTTTGTCATTTTTATTGGCTGGTTGTGACGTAGCGCGGTTCGCATAAAGATGTTCGCCGAAATAAATTAAAAAGCGTATTTTTAAATGCAAGAAAACCGAGTTAATCCAAAAGTAAGTGTAACCGTGTAACCTGTAAATGTGTAACCTACCCAGTTTGGGTTTCCTTTTTAAATTAACAGATTTAAAAAATATGTAAAGTTGCATTTTATTAACAATTCGATATTTACTTTTTATAATGCTAGTTGTTATCGTTGTTGATCATTTGTTTTCTATTTAAGTACTTAGTAAAGTTGTTTAGCTCCTGAGTGGATGATATAAATTCCATATCAGTAATACTTCTTATATTTTGACTACCCTGATGGTCTAGTGGTAAGTGAGCCTTACTGCTAAACCGGAGGGTGTGGGTTCAATTCTCGACCAGGACAAATGATTGTGTGATGAGCATGATCATTTGTTCTGTGTCGGGGTGTAACTTATCTATAATATATATGTGCTTAGAAATGTATAAGTATGTTTATCAATTGTCTGGTTGCCATAACACAGGCTCTGCCTAGTTTGTTAGTGTGTGAGTTGTCCCAAGATGTTATTATTGTTGTATATTTATGTGTATGTTATACTAATGTAGTGTATCATACACAATCGTACAAAATATTTCACTCTATTTTGTATCATTGCGGCGTTCCGCTTTCTTTGTATACAATATCAAGTTTGATCGAATATCAATATCTAGAATGATCTAGAACTAAAATAATATTATAAAGTTCAATAAAGAACTCAACCGAAACGAGCATGTGAGCGAGAGTTTGCAATTTCGATCTTTATTACCGAGCTAAATGAGTTAACTGAGCTAAAATAGTGATGTATATCTTTGTATCCAAAAGACATATATCTATCTTTTCAGCTCAGTAATATATTTTGCGCATCGCTACATCTAAGTAGGTATCAAGTATATAATCTAAATCTTCGACGTAGTTGTTGACACATTTAATTAATGAACATTTTATTGTAAAACAAACAAGTCGTGTAATTAATTAAATTTGCATTTCGGTCAGGGATTTGTAATTTATAAACTAATGTTAGAAAAACATTCCTGGATCTAACAAACTGCTCGATCTTACAAAAACTTTTTGTTCTGCTTTTAATTATTTCATAGTTGGAACTCAAGTACCTATTAGGTTAGTACCGCCCTTAGCGTAAAAAAAAAGTATGTAAATTATATAGTGCGCCTTACAAGTATGAACTGTGAGCACTAGTATGAACAGGTAAAATCGTAAAAATTGTGTCAAAACAGAGCGCGCCGTTTCATTAAAACTATCTTAAAACCTAATACTACCCTAATGATATCGAAACAATTGATATTTTCGCATAAACGTCGGTCGTCGCATGGAAAATCACTTAAATCAGTAAACGAGCTTAGTACTTACAGCTAAATATTTGCTTACGCTCGGCACAACGGGCGATGCGGATATATAGCGATGCGCGCACTCCATGCTGGTCAATGTATACTCTAAAGTACAAGCCAAACTCGCCACGTTAATAGGACGCCACAATTACCTAACTTATAGAAATGCTTAAATAGGGGTAGGTAAGCATATTTTTGCAAAGATAAGAATTTCACACACTGGGGTCCTATAAGTAGCGGAAGTTGTGTTTTTGAACAACAAGGTATATTAATGGTAACACTCATGGATACTAACTTGAAAATGTTCTTTTAAGTCAAGTTAACTTACGATGTAGTTAAGTTTTTTTTTTAAATTATTAGATAACAATAAAAAAAAAACCCTAGTTGTAAGTTTCAGTCTAATTATATGATCTACTAACTATTTTAATCTCGTTAAGTTTGTATTCCTTCAATTATAATTAATTTATTCTACACTGTCATAATTCTATTAGGTATAGATAGGTACCTAGGTACTAAATTGATTGCCTTATGACTGTACTGAAAGCACATCAATCCTTTAAAACTATAAGTAGATAAAATACTCATAAAAATACAAAATTATGTTAAATTAGTAAATTCTTATTTTATACAGCAAAATAAACTTTATTATAATTTTTATCAACAACTCAAATAAAAATTAACAATTGACAGAAATGTTCAAGACTCCCTTTTAGAAGTTTTTGAATAACTTAATAAATATATTTTAGCAATTAATCAAACAAAATATAAGAAACTCGTGAAAGATTAAAATTTTGCTTAATTCTGAAATATATTAGAATTTTATTTATAACTAACTATTCATAAAACATTAATAACCCAAAAAACATAAAACAATGAACTCACCAGTAGTAGGCCTCAGCGCTGGATGTAGATGCGTATACGGGAGCGGCAGTGGCAGCTGCAGGAGAGGCTCGTCCCTGCAGCAGCGGTACAGCGCCGCCACGCAACCAGCACAAGGCGGCTCCTGCCGCACCTCCGACCCGCCGTGACGCGACGAATCATTATTCCCCAAAATACTGTCCACACTAAACTTCAACTTACTCACATTAACATCACCATTCAACGAAGTCATTCTCACTTAAACAACATCCTTCCGTTATGAAAGCAACTGAAAAACTGACAAGCGATGAGACTTGTTATCTGCGCTCGCGCAGTCTGTAGGCGTGTCGCTTTTAATGAAGCGTTCTGATTGGTTGGAGACTATTGGGCGGTACCGACGTTATGGAGTAAACCATTGACTGAGCGTGATAGTACCAACTGCACTTGTTTACAGTAAACTGCTTCTTTAATGTGTTTTATATGACTTTGCACTTTAGATTAAATTTTATTGCTAAGAAGTTTACGTCATTCGTCAGTTTAAAGGGTATCTTAAAATTACATTAGGTAAAACGATTTATTATTATCATAGCATGTGTAAAATTGCAAATTCATAGCTTTAAACCTCACGATAAAATGGCGAGTTCAGTTTTAAGAAAGACTTATTTTATTCTTAATATATTGTTCTATTATTATAATTTAGGAAGAAAAAGTCTTGAAAGCTGAACAGTTTAAGTAAGTATTGTATCAATATCATAGCTAGCTCGTCTACCCTTGGAGGTAAAAAGAGCTTTAGGACGTTTTTCTCAAGAACGACTCTGATATTGTGGCTAAACAATGTTAATTTAGTAAATGCACATTTTATACAGTAAAGTAGTAAAAAGTAAAATTAATGCTACCTTTACGTAGGTGCATATGCGCTTAGGCACGTAGAGGCATGATGTGATGATCAAAGACTCTCCTGGTGATCCGTGCTATTAAATAAATGTTGTTCTTATTTTCATCAATCAGTGGCCTAAATCCTATGGCCTCTTTTTATTTTTAAGTTTAGTTAGTGTATAACGGCAGATGAATCACTAAATTTAAGTAAATTCAGGACCGGGCAACATTTCACTATGTTTTATCGTAGGACCTACTAGACAAGTTACTAGACATTCCAATTGACTTCAATTTGGACATGTTCTTTAATTTATAAAATTAACTTTATTAAAAATGTGTCCATAGTTACATTTTGCTAAAAGTAACTAATAGATTAGATAAAAAAAAATTGTAACTTAACTGTCCTGCGTGAATAATGGGTGTTGAGCAGTTCAAAGGGGTCTAAACGACAGAGAAGGATTATATAGGGATCCGTTTGCAACATCGACGAAGGTTCGGCTCTTAAATTAGATAGGTAGAGGCCTTAGTTATCAAACTTTCGTATTAAGTATGAAAAAATATGTAGTTTATTTCAAATTTACATGTTAGGAATCGATCTCACGTACCTAAATCGTATTTTTCGTCGGTAAAGCAGAATATGGGTTTACATTTCCTTGTGTCCTGTCTATTTCGGCTAAGACCTGGCAACCACAGCTTGGCATTACCAATAAATGCTTATATTTACATTTAAAGTTGAAATACGATGATTGAAATAAAAAAAACATTGGAATAAAAGGCATTCGATTATTAATTATTTTTAACAGATTAGCTGTCCAGACAATAGATACAATTGTTTTTTTTTTTCATTTTTTTTTTACCCATCTTCAGAAGCCAATTACATAAACCAAAGGACATTGATAAATAATGGACACAAATCGGACCTATGCGATACACGAAACAGGGAACAATCTTTTTAATCGACATCACATAAAGGAGGTTCTTAAATCGACGGTATTTTTATTTTTCTTCTCATTTTTCTATTTATTCTTGTGCCTTTTCAAACAGTGTAGGGTGGCATTCAGCTAACTTAAGATAACAACGCTTTCGCCCAAATAACTTGCACATTCTAAAATTTCCAAAACCGTATAAACATAAATCATTGTACTACTTGGAAGATTCTGCAGAAGCCGCGTTCCGTAACGAAACGGATCTTAAATACATCTTAATAAATTGTAACGTTTCAACCGAACACATATTAGAATGTGGGTTGCAGTACACAAAACAGATCTAAGAATAAAACTGAATATTTCGACCACACTCGATTATATCCACTTACCTAAACATAATACAGAATCAATCGATATAAGAACAACTGTTAGCTCTAAAACTCTCAAATCGATTACGGTTGAGTTTATTTTGCTTGTCAGTATACACCTGCGGTACATCCGTGGCCAACAGATATAGATCCCATCATTACAGAGCATCGGCACGCTGGCGCACGCTTGTTTACTCGATAAGTATCAATGATCTGTGGGCAACGAAATTATTATGCATGTAAGTAGCTATACCTAACTACTAATTATAGCGCGCTTTGCCAGATGTGGACGTTGTAATCGGCAGTTTTATTTAATATATTGGTTGTGGAAGCCGTTGAGATTTTTAGTGATCAAACATTTTTTTTGGGCTTCGGACAGTGGGTTTTAAATTACTAATTTTAGTAGTGTTTTATATCAACTAGAACGTATAACAATTATTTTTTTCTCAAGATACATGCAGAATTTGCAAATGATCTGATCTCAATCTTAAGAAAAAAAAGAACCTAGTTACTTACCTATAAAGTATTTAATAAATTTAATATGTGCAGAAACTCCAAAATCGATTTCAAGCCTACTAAAAACATGCTCAAAAATAAAAAGATACAAAAGACCAGTTGCATTACCGGTCCAAGGATTTCATGGTCCATATCGGCTGAACATAAATCACTGAATACTTATAGTTTAGAGTCAAATAACATTGGCGTCAGTCGCCGCAGTTAGCACACGGAACGCCAATAGGCTCAAAAGATTTGCTCAAGTACGTCCCGTTTAGCACACGTGTGAATTATCTGGGTAGAACTCTAAATCATAGTTATGGTTTATTTACCAAACATGATTATGTTTTATGATATCCGATAATTTGTAAATTCCTGTTGATCCTATAACATTGTACCTAACAAAAAGAGGTTTTGAAGACACGCATTTGTTTTTATATAGGATCGTTTTTCCTTTGGTTTTTTGTAAATTTAGATCTAGAAAAAGCTAAAAAAAAGTATTGCACACTACAACCTTTCGTTCGGTGAATCCGTGAATTAAATTAGAAATTAGATAAAAATAATAATTACGTATATATTATAAATATAATCTGCACTCATCGTAAAATTTGTTAAGCTAATATAGTATAAGTACATAAATAACTATGTAATGGTAAATAAATAATTAATGAATAAATAGATACGTCCACTTAAACAAGTTATGTATTAAAAATATCAAGAAGCACAAATAACAAACTTAAAATAAAGTATTTCATGGTATAGTGTAACTCAGTGGCGCTCCGAAAATTTATGGTAGCTCGATTTAAAAAACATGATAGTCTTGGAATCAAATGGGAATAACAGTGACGGGTGTTCAAAATGACTTCCTTATACGATGGCCATTCTAATCCGAATCACTTTCCGGAAATCACATCTTAGGGAGATTTATTAAGTCTGCTCGTGTTTATCTGATAATAAAATCACCGTAATTTATGTAGGACTGATTCGTCAACTCGTCCTACATGCGTACGGCCCATTTAGGACGACTTGCAAAAAATCAAAATATATTTTTTTTTCATTCTGCAACTCGCCCCACGTGCTTTTTGTGTGGAACTTTTAACTTTACCAATGTTTGGTACATCCAGTAAGACATTTGATAAAGTTAAAATTCCACACAAAAAATTACGTGGGCCGAGTTGCAGAATAAAAATATTATTTATTTAGATTTTTGGCAAGTCGTCCTAAATGGGCCGTAGGCATGTGGGACGAGTTGACGAATCACTCGTCTAAAGGCGTTTACAGAGATGCGATATACCCTTCGATCTACAATTAGGCCATCGGAATCGAAATAAGTGAGTCAACAAACACAGCATCCTTTCGGGATCGATGCCCGCTCATTGTATCCTTATTTATAGATTTGTGATTGTTGTATTATCGTGCTTCATTATGATTGTAATGAGTTTTATGATGCTTTCCTGAATAAATATACAAGAGATTGTTTACAATACTTAAGATTTGACGCGTGAATTTTTATTCATATAACGTTGCCGTGCATTAGTTTCTGCAGTATAGTCTTAATTTAATTTACTTTTTTAATAAAAACAAAGTGAATAGAACGATCTGATAAAAACAAAAAAAAAAACAGATTTGTGTTTTCGTATTAACTCAATGAGACCTATTGGAGCCGCATTCCGACATGACTAAATAGAGATCAAGGTAGAAGGTACTAAACTAAGGGACTAATTCTAAGGCAGATAAAAAATGCATCATTTCTCCTTTTATCTCGAAGAGATTTAGTAAATATAGATTTATATAGTAGATAGTATTTAGTAAAATAATTTACATAGTTACATTCTCTAAATAGAGCTTCCCTTTAAACTAGAGATTTCCTATAATAACTCTATTTTCAAATAGACAAATCTGAAAATTATACGAAATATCACCACAGACCTGTGACGTACATCGAAGATATGCTACATACCACTAGAAAAAGGCAATCATAATAATAATAAGTATTATATATCATAATCGGTTTAGCATAACATCGTGCACCAATTAACAAGTTGAACACGATTCGTGTTGCGACAACTTTATGGTATTCCAAGAAACAGCTACCGTGTAACACTTACCTTACCAGTAGCATTTTATAATTAAACATAATATCGCGTATTAAATAGATTATGGAAAAACTAAAGTCTACGAGAAAATATGTATTTGTTTGATTATTCTTTTTGTACATAGTTTGCACGGTAGTGTAATTTAACAGGAAAGGATTAACGATTAACTGTAAATATGTGTTAATTAAAATTTTATTATGATATGTCGTTTTCAAAAGTTAAGCGTCAACGTTACAGCGAAAAATCTCTGATCAAAAAATACTCAAAAAATATGCCTTCAGTTTCATCAATGCACGTCTTCCTAATTATACTTAACGAACCTACATATATCAAAATCTATAACCAACTAGTATTAGGTAGTTTTGTACTGAATAAACAAAATGCTAATTGCATACCTATTTATTTAGGTACTAGCTGGGCCCCGCGGCTTCGACCGCGTTCTTTCTGTTCACGTAAGATATAATTTTATCAAAATCGGAATTTGTCCCTAATTTGCAAATAACTGTATGAGCTTAAAAAAATAGCTTTTTTAGACTTTACGAACAGACACTTTAAATTTAATTATTTGTATTGAGTGAGTATTTATGATTTTATAAATTTATTACTATGTACTTATTCATTATTTAAATTCATAAATTTATTAGAGATAAAAACCATTTAGCAGTCAACTAACTTTTTATACATATTTTTCTCCAAAAAAAAATTAATAACATTAGCATTCCTCGATAGAATATTCAAAGATTATCTAAAATATTGATATGAGATAATTATTTATACAAATCGCTGTTTCATATTGGGTGTCTCTGTCGCAATAAATATTAAATATCGACGCCGTTAAAAATATCCTCTTACAGTTTACGAGAGCGCTCGCCGACATGTTTACGTACGGGAGACGGCTATCAATTCCATTTTTTCATTCGACCTTACGATATAGGCAACACGCGAGCTTTCTCTTAGTATTGAATGCTATATTGTTATGATTGGCGTACCTACTTAATTCGGAATGAAAAATTATTCTTGTTTTGCGAATTTTAATAACTTTAACTGATGGCAACATTACTGTACAACAATTACACATCACATGTCTTGTCATTTTGTTTCGGATAATATCTCTACCATGTTTTGTTTAAACGTCTACCCTATTCAGCCTTTAGAATCCTGTCAGCTTTAGCTTTAGGTAAGTTTGAATATAAATTCAAACCGCAAACAGTATTGTTTGAGAAGATATAAATTGAAAGTTTGTCTCCGTATTTGACGTTACGTAGGCTTTATTATCTGCCATCTAATATAATGTTGCCAATTACGAAATATTTAGAATATCACAATGTTGGTTGGGAAACATCGAGCGTACTGCAACAAATAATTTTATCAGTCGGTTGGTAGGTACAAAAGCCCAGTACATTTTTGTCTTATTTAATATTATTATGTTATTTAGGTACTAATAGTTAAAAAAGTGGATCTATTTTGGTGCTGCTCTTCAACTGTTGCTATAATTATATCCTGGGATTATAATTATGAATCTATCTCACTTACTTATATTTTTTATTAAAAAAGGTAATTAAATTAAAACTATACTGCAGGATACACAATTTCTCGTATGTATTCAGGAAAACATCACAAAACTCATTACAATCACAATGAAGAACGATAATACAAATCCATAGATCACCGAGAGATCAGATCTATATATAAAAACGGAAACATTTCGCTATTTTCGCTGAATTAATAAACAGTTCATCAAAATTCCTCCATAAATCCCATCTCACCTATGACACACATTGTTACCAGTTGGAGGGACATTAAACAGCTGATAAATCTCGCGGGATCGCCCACGACCTTTCGAACACATATTAATATTTAATTGTAGGCGCGATATCATCACGGAACGCATAACTAACCGTTAATAAACTGTATTGTTGACTTGAATTATCCTCATAAGTCTGCCGAACGAGACTCTGGTCGCGGGGGACTATTCCCAAACCAACGGTAAAAAACAAGTGACAATAAATGCGACATTTTTATTTCAAACTTCGAAAACAAAATTAAACAAAAATTGCTTTTCTAAATTACTAATCATTTATGTTTCCCAACCAAATTCTACTTTCAAAACATAATAAAATTGGATATATATGGTAGCATTTTATTTCTTTCTTAAAACATTAGTCATAACTGGGAAACATGCTTTACAAGTACGCAACTGTCAAATTATGGTAATGTAATACTCATCTACAGGTTAATATTTCTAACGAAGTCTAAAATGTAATTCGAATACCGTAAAAACTAGTTTTCAAACAACATGCGACCAAATATTAAAACTATTAATTTTTTTATGCTTCCAGTAATTTTTGTATTCGTAGCTGAGATGCCATTTTCTGTAATCAGAAATCGATAAACTGAGGTCATGCCTGCTGCGAATACTACTATGGCAATAATAACTTAGAGAGAACAGGATCCTGGTGTAATCAATATGTTAATTAAATTTTTTAAATCATATTAGTCTCTCATAACATTTATCATTGTCTCACGAATATTTTTTGTAAGACATTACCAGTTGTCGGTGGTGTCTTACAATACTTTTCAACAACTTCTTTAATGTTATATTTATTCGAAAAAGTCACAATAGTAGATAGAATATCAACTGGGGTTCGAACCTAATTAACCCTTTTCTTCTATCTATACTAGATGATGGTTGTATGAAATTATTCTTTAAAAAAAGGTTTAATGATTCATTCCCAAGTTGATAGTCTCGATGATAGGATCAGTGTCTAATTGTAATCTAATATGTTTTTTTTAAATAGGCAATATTTTTTTTACCGTTTATTAAGACAAATTACAACTTTGAAGATGTGAGAATAAATTATACACAATTGCCTATATAGAGGTTTGTAAGATAAGGACCTAAAGTTCTAAACCTAAGGTCCTCGTAAAACGAGAAGCCAAATAATACAATCGTAAAGCTATGAGAATATACCCCTCGATAGTCGCTGGCGCACGTCGATGTCGCCCGGGGAAATGCTTTATATCGATGCATAAGCTCGCGCCCAATAAACGCAATAAATAATACCGCTTCGTGTGAGACTCCACGGATCCCATAACAACCTTAAATATCTGTTCCTGCATTCGTATAAAAAACCTGACACAACATCATGGTGTTTAGATCTAGTTGGTTCAGTATTATCGGCTTTGTTTTATTGATGTTTGTTGGATAAATTGTGTTTTGGAATTAGGTATTTAAATGATTTAAATTTTTGTCAAAAATTTCGTACGATATTCAAGTGTTTTTAGGATAATGGACAGTTGAACAAACCGACTAAATTCATTTGCGCAGAATAAGCGAAAATAAAACTGCAGAGGGGCTTTTTGCCAAGGACTGCTAACATACTAGAATTGTGTCAGCTTCCCAAAAAAAAGCAAAAGCAATTAACACTTCCCTGAAATTATGTACCGAATTATTAAAATGATTACTAATTAGAAAAGGAAATATTTAGCACAAAACAAGTGGTAACTGTTGAAATTAGTTTCGTTAATTAGTATTCTAAAACTACCTACTTTGTTACAATGATTTAAGATATTAGAAAAGGAAATGTGTGATATTTTAAATTGACTTTATTGCTCGCAAAATGAATACTAATTTAAATTATAAAATACACACTAGACGAAAGAAACAGAACAGCGCGTTTCTTTCTAAACTAAGAAATTCTAACTAAAGGAAGTCCGAAGTAGTATCGTGGTTCTCTTTTCAAAAAAGTTAACGGTAGAACCCTAAAAATATATAAAACCCGATAACCGTACATCACTTTTATTAGTTCCGATAAATAACACGAATAACTTTCCGATGTGATCGATTCTAATGTGTTGTTGTATTTATTGTAATTAGGCGCGGGCGGGCCGCAGCAAGCCGCTCTCGTGTGGCGCGCCCATCAAATGTATAAACTGTTTATTAAGAACTAATAATATTTGCATAATCGCATTTTAATACAATATTCTGTAAGAAATCCAATATTAATAGTCCATTAATAATGAAAATTAGCTCAATATACATGTATTCAATGAATTTTTTATAATAATAAATGCACAAAATCATTAAGTCTAATCAATAAAATATTATTAATAGACGTTTTGTATAGATATCGCATTAACTAAGTGGGAAAAGGAAATTTAATTTTTATTGCCATGCGAAGCAGAGATACCTTAACATTCGGATAGAGATTTCAAATTTCAACATCGATCTTGATGTTTTTTTGTTATTTTTAATTTTATATTTGCTATTAATTTTATAGTTATTAATTTTATTGAGGCCTACGATTCCTATTAACTAATTTTGATGATCTTTGATCAGTTTTGTTTTTCCAATTCACAGGGACGTTAATTTTACGACGGTTATCTTGAAGTTACACAACATTTAACTAGACGCTATCTACTCTTATGTTTTGGAAACATTTTCATTCAAGAATTGATCATTCTTTAAATGTATGTCCTATTTATATTGGTCCTAAGGTTATTAAGGCTTGAAACGATACTTAATTTGTCATATATTATCATCAAACCAAGCCACATTTAACAAATAATTTTCAAATACTGATCAGCGATCGCAATCCACGGAATCGGCATTTACCCGCGTAAATTCAGTTCGTGCACGGTACAAAAAAGGTGCACAAGGAGTAACAAAGGTTGTTGGAGTGTAAATCACAATAAAAGTCTGTAGAGACGCCTGTGAGGCCGGCGGAGGCCCGCAGACGAATTATGATTGCCGCGGGAAGCTCGTAAAACACTCGAGTAGCGGTTTGTATGGTGCACTCAATTTCATACTGTGTATTTAATTAATTAATGAGTAAGCTACCATTTTTAATCTTGTTCAGGACGAAATGAGAAAAAAAATAGTTTTTATTTATTTATTTAGTCACTTTCTATTTTCAATTTAATGACCTTAAAGTATTTCAAAAATATTTAAACAATAACAATTTGTTTAGCTTATTTTTATTTAATTAGATGTTGATTTGTTTAAATATAAAAGTAAAAAGAGATTTATCGTTAGACTTAAGCCGATTACTGTTAAAATAGTCTTCTACGGATATAAGTACTATTTTGAAGTCTAGTTCTGCAATAAATTATAATTAGAGTAGATACAAAGTGTTAAGTATGAATCATCTTCCTATAACAATCAGTAGAAAACTAGAAGTCTTATGTACTCCTCGTATGAGAACCGGAATTTAGGAATATAAGCTAGGTGCCCCAATAGCAACACATAAATATGTACCTACAATGCTACATCCACTGCAGCTTACCTACACCAGAGCATCAGCTAGGTTGTAGTTCAATGCAAGGTAAATTGACAATTAAAGGTGTTCAGACGGTGTCATAATTTGTTCGAGTATAATTGCGTGTGTATAGTTGCTCGTGTTTCGCATTCTCATGACAATTTCTCAGGAAGCAGCCGACATAAACGTGATTTAGTAACCCTCGATACGACATGATCGATACCCTTGTAGCACCTATTTATGAATTTTAATTGCTTATTAACTACAAGAATTACTTTTTAATATTTGTTTTTTGCTTTTGACTGAATAGGATGTAGTTTTGGAACATTTTAGGGTTGTACTTCAGAAAGAAAGTGTTTTTTTTAAACAACGGTAACAGTCCTTCAAATGACTGATTTTTTTAACATAAAATTAGTTAATTTTTCGATGCTTTTTAAAAGCTATATACAGAAATGACATATTTTATTACAGTTTGTTTTAAACAGACTTTTAACAACGTTTGATCTACCTACGTGATGATCCTAAACATCTCATAGACCATCAAATTCAAAGATGAAACAAATGTAACCACCAAAAAAGGTATCGTGAAACGATGGCCATTTCCTATATCGTAGGCGTGAGTATTAAACGAGGTGGATTTGATGGTGACCCTACAGTACGGAGGGGGACGTGAGGTGTCCGGCGCGGGCGCAGCGTGCGATAAAGCAAGGCGCCGCGGGGACCCCAGACCTCCAGCGCGGCGGAACTGGTGGGTAGGCTTATGTGGATATTACTGAGTTACTGACCTTACTTAGAATACAAGCGTAGTGTATTTAATTCGTATGAATTTGTATACTTTTGCGGTGGTACAATTTGAGTATTAAGCAATTTTTGAACATCAATTAAAAATGAAACCAGAAAAAATAGAACTGAACATTCACCCGTAAACCTTTTATATCTCTCTCTTAACATATCTATCTCTCTCTGTACCTTAAATATTTTCATTACAGCTAACTTTTGTTTTTATATTTGTGTTAATTAAATATTGATATGAGACCAAACACATTTACACTGTAAATGGTAAATTTCTTATCAAGTTTTATTGCGAGTTAAAAAGCATTTGAAAATTATTTTCAGCTCTTGCTTTCATTAATATTTAGTTCAAGGACGGAAGGGAGTATTTAGTTATATAGGTAGGTATTATTTTGTGCTAAGAAATATTAATATGATTCCTCATTTCATTAGAATATCCAATTCAATAGTCCTTACTCATTTGGCAACTTTACGAGGATTTTATGAATCCGTTATGAAGTAGTCCGCCGCATATAAACGTGAAATCATTGTTCATATTCCAAAAATATTCCCGGCCTTATCCACAACATTCCAACTCCAATTCTCGCGCCCACCGCACCGTGTAAATAATAATTAATTTTATTGTAAATGCTTATATTTTATTGCAGGATTTGTCAACAGAGTGCGCGATGTATTTTGTTGCCTGAGATATTTATTGTTAGTTTCTTAATGTAATGCCTAAGTGGGCATGTGGCCATACACGAGTGTTGCAACTAGCGACTATCTGTGCCAGTATGTGTTCACTGTACGAACATCGTGCCATTTTGAATGGTAATTTGTTGGGCCTGCGTTCATAATAATAATTCATAGCGCGATTGGCGTATTATATGACGTTCTGCTGGTTTATATTTGCATATCTATAAGCAGACTATTATTTTGTGCCTGTTTTTAGTTTTTTAATTGCATTTTAATATTTATTTTATTTTATGTGCCTTCATACTGGCTGAAATAACTATTTTAGACTCATGACAAGCCTACAGAAGTACTGTCTAATTCCTTTAAACCCAATAAGAATCTATTCAGTAAATTGTATGTATTGTAGTAAAAGCTGTTGTCTATTTGATAATGTCTATTCAAAGTACAGTACAGTATGCATTATAATTTAGTGCACAGCGCTTATTCAGAAATGCTCAATGAAATAAATCCTTACTAGTCCATTCTCCACAATAAAAGTTTCGCCTGTATTTTGTCCCGATCTCCATGTGATCATATGTGTCGCCTTTACGTGTACATAGATAAGTATATAAGATATACAGTGCATCTTAATAATTATTGTAGATAATATCAGTTCTAGACACCATACTTCGTTAGAATTTTGAGTTAGGTTTCCGATTAGATAATTTATAACATCGGTTATATACCTATTCTAAGGTTCAAATTTCATTAAAAATAGAATGCAAACTCATTTACAAGTCAACTAATTGATGATATTTATTACTAGATACTTTAACAGTAGTACCAGACTACTTATTATCCTACTAATAAATACTAATTCTCTTCTTTTATATGTAAGGACTGTAATAGGTATGTATAATTATACAATAACGTTTTTAATTCCCCTATTAACGAAGAATCTAGACTTTCATTAACATAAGTATTTGTTAGACATATAGTTTCTTGTTTTCATGGCGATTATACAACTTCTAAGCAATATCGTTATCGATTACTTACGACTGAACCTAGGCACGATGTTAAACCTATATTTTACTGTACGTACATTCAACTACACAGCATTGGTATTCAAACTTTCATAATATCGCCTGTATTTCAATATGATAAGGTTGATTTTTGATAATCATTTGTTATGAAAGACATGGGGTGGGTTGTAAGTAAACTAGTTAGAAAAGAAACTTACGTAGTGAACTCCTCGATAGATCTTACTTATCAGCGAGTTGACTTCAATGTGTGGTAATGAATGATTTTAGAGTGGATAAGTTATATTCTATGTATGTTCAAAGTAATTGCTAATCCCCATAGTTTCTTATTATGATGTAGATGTGATTGTAGATAGTTAATAGGTGTAGATGTGTGATCTTTACTAGATATTGCTTCATGTAGTTCCGATAGGCGTCGACGGGATTCAGCTATAAGTTAATAGTAAATCTATCTAAAAGTAATAACACTTATTTTCTTATCGTTCTAAAACAGAATAGGTATACTTTTACTTACCTATGTAATGTTTTTATCGATGTGCGGTTTTCAAATTGTTCCGTTTTTTAAATCAAAAACAAAATCCCTTTGTATAGAACAAAAACTTTTGTATCCTAAAGTTGGATTATATTATGTAGGTATACATAATATAATCCAACATATACATAATATATATATTTTTCTACACTTTGCTCTTTCCATCCTCTCTTTTAAAATATATTTGCAACTCGTTTTTCATCTTCCTCGGATCTACGAGCAGGATGGAAAGTTATAGATAGAACCTAAATTAAAGTTGTCGGTAAAACGCATATTTTTATTTTGACAGAAAGGTACCTTCGATCGCGAAAACGACTTGTAGAGTGTTCATTTACAGAGAAACTCCCAACCGAAGTGAGTAATTTTAAAGAGACATGAACTTATACCATTGCAACTGGTATTGCGACTTAGCTATGCAGTAAAAAACTTGCAAGGAGATTTCTCACAAAGTTTTATATAACCACAAGATTAGCTGACAATTAACAATAAAAGCAAATCAAAGGTGCCGCTAGCTATCAAGTTAAGTATTATTGATTGGTGACACATTCCAGGACGGTAGGTGGGCGGCAGATAACATAAACGTTGTCGTTAAACTGCGCTTTTATGTAATAGCCAATAGATTACAAAATACGCCTTAAAGTTCGCGATCTTGTAAGAATAGATGCAGCTGACTATTTGGAGGTTTTTGCAGTTTTCTTCCTAAATAAATATTACTAAGTAAATGGCTTTACTTATTTATAAAAATAACGACGGTGTTAAGCAATTGCTAAGAAACTTCTAAATTCATTCTCTATATAAAAAATGAAATAAGAATCTGTTAATCAATTGCTAATCATCGTCGATATTTTTATAAATAAGGCCATAAAAAAATATCAGTAAAACTAAAAAAAATATCAGTAAAACCTAGTCAAATGCTGTGCTTGGTTGTTATTATAATGAATAGCAAATATTATTTTTATAACAACATACCTACATATAGAGTACATCGACATATACAAACCTTTAAAGATAAACAAAACAAGAATGAGATTCTTAAAAAGAAACGTCAATTTTATTATTCTTAAGTATGTTTTTATTTAGTATACTACTTTTTTGTTTAGTATACTATATTTGACACATAAATCGTGAACAATGCCGTATAAAATTTAGAAGCTGGTCCAGAACGAGAAAATCTAATGAGTATAACATATTCTGTTCTCTCATGTACCTGTACTTATGTAGGTACTACTGGGTGTACTTTCTTTTACTTTTTGGACAATTTTTAAGTACATTTCTACTTTTTTTGTTATAATTTTTTGGGTTTGTATAAGAGTTTGTCAATAAAACCAATGCGTTCCTCTTTCTTCAAGGAAAAAGTGATTCTAAAAGAGTTTTTAATTTAATCTGCTATGTCTAAAATTAAATGTAATCTCAAAAAAGCCTAGGTCTACTGTGCTATTGCCGTTGATGACGACATTACTTGTAACACTATCGCGAGATTCAGTTGCCTTCTTATATTTTATTTTACAACTCTTTGTCAAATGTCCCATAACATACGAATCGATTGTAAAGTCTTACGATGAGTTCTTTTACGACGCGATTCCAAGTCGAATTCAATTTAGTTTAGAGGATACTCAATCGTAAACCTTTGACCTAAACACACTCGATTATTCGAGTCATATTAGGACGAATAAATCGAGACATTAAAATAAATGTTAAATTATTCAATTCACTTGCGTTTTAGTAAACATATTATAGTGTATATTTTATTTTATTTTTCATTTATTATATATTTAAACAAAACGACTCTGGCACTAAGGAATTTAATATTTGTGTCACGGGGGTTTAACAAACATTCAAGTCACATGCAAAAATAACACCCAGACTTTCAACAAACATTTGTGGATTACACAAATGCTTGTCCCATGCGGGGATCTAACCCGCAGCATGTCGCGCACAGTGGTAATTGGCGTGGTGACTATACCACTCGGCTATCCTTGCAGTCAAATATGCCGTTTTCCTTTAATGTTATATTAAACAAAACATAAAAAAAAGAATGAAAAAAAATAGGCTTATTTAATAAAAAAACGAATGACATAAAATTAGTTATCGCAATGCTTAAAAATGGTTTCCATTTTACGTCATGTTGTTCTCAAGAAACCAATATTATAGACAAATTAAGTAAATCTCGTTTTATTAATGTTTAAAAGATTTTTTTTAGGAACCAGATCAAGATGTTGGTTACACTGTAAGCAGATGTGGTTAAATAGAATCATACTTATCTACGTACTCTATAGACCACCGGCGACGAGCGGTGGGTTAACATATACGAAACAAACGATTTTGAAGATATAATGTATTTTATTTTCCGCTATGAATCGCTTGACTTTCATTTTAACTTTAAAATCCTAAACCTTTAGTTGATGATCATGGTGGTGGTTTCTATCACTTTAATCATTATTTTTTAAAACCATTTAGGAGTGGGTTCCAAGATTTTTAAAATCCTTAGTTGCTCTACTTCTGAACTGTCAAATAGAATCGCGCGCAGTATTTAAAATCGCGTTCATAATACCAGGTAAAAAACTTCGGTGTTTCATTCCGTATACACGATTTAACTGAATTACAATATAATTTCATGCTCACCTTCCTACCTTTAGCATTAGTAATAACTATAAATTCTCATATCTATTTCAATATATCAAGGGTTCCGATATAGCCAAAGGTTCAAAGATAAAGAAAAGTTAATAATCAATAGATTTTAAAAGTACCTCAATAAGTATAAACAGAAGACTGCGTAGTGATTCGCGTAATTTTAAATCCGAGGTAAAAATAAAGAACATAGTTTTCAATATCAGTTTACCACAAAAGCATTATTATCTACAAAATTATACAATACCCATTCCGCGACACATTATTGTAATCAAACAAGTTTTCATACCAAGATCAAATTACATTCTCCAAAAAAAAAGGCGATCGAGTTTAACAATGACAACACTAGCACTCTTGACTTATTTTATTAGATTTTTTATTACACAGCAATAAAATATATGGAGTTTAGTACAGTAGCGACAACTTAAAGATAATTATCTAAGATACAACGGCCTGCTTGTATTTACACGTTGTTAGACATGTGCGCAAGAGTCTTTATCTCGGACCTACCAGTTCAGAAAAGGGTCGGTTGCACTGGTTTGTGTTAACCTTAGGTTAAGTAGAGCTTAGTTAAGGAATATGACTTCAATTTTTTACAAAAATTAAAACTTTATCATTTATCATATTATCTTTCCGATAATGTCTTACAATGTACTTGTTTTTAAATATACTATATGTAACATGAGAAAGAATGTCGTGTATTATTTGTTACATCATTATTTAAGCTGACCTTTACTTGATACATGATATTATTTATTCGAAACTCTTGTAATTATCATAGCCATAAGTCTTTTTTATTTCTTTAGCCTTACATTAGCTTTACATTTATTAGACACCAGGTAGCTGTTTTTTTTAATACTAATAGGCACCTAACGACAATAATCGATCGAAGATAATAAAAGGTATATAAATATAACCTATGAATTTAAGTCCTGAAACATGCGTAATATACATATTACTAATTATAATAAAATCAATATTTTGGAGGCAGAATTAAAAACTATCTTAATAAGTATAAAACAGAGCTTCTGTAAATTACCAACAGTTTTATAGGCGGAGATAAATTAAAAATTTATTTTTATAAGACACGTTACACGGCTATTTCGCGGTGCTAACCGTGTATGTGGGCATCGGCCTGTAAACACTAGAGCACGAGCGATGACAGACCGAACGCAGCCCCCTCATTACCAGCTCTTACAAACAAAACCCAACACTCTCTGCATGATAAAACATCATAAAAATATAACACAATACGTTGTAAAATAAACTTTACGAACGTAAACTTTAAATACATTTTCGTGAAGCTGAAACTAAAAGCGAATCTTCACTCGAGTGGAATGTACAATAGAATCTTTAAAGCGAAGATGCAGCTATTATTAGGTGTTAGCGCGATTATTTGACAGTTTGAAAACGTTTACAGATTGTAGGTATATTGCTGGGCAATCTGGCTTCCTGCTTTTAATGTAAACAGCGTTTTGTGGCTCTCGGCTTTTTAGTGAAAAATAATAATATCTTCATAGTTTTTATGTGCTGATTCTTATTAAGATGGAATACATAAATAAAATATCCAACTTAAGAATTATTTTAAAATGTAAGCTTTTTGTATTTAAAACGTAGGTAGATTCTTGTTGAATGCTGAGAGAAAAGTAAACAGTTTAAAAATAAGCTTAAAATAAAACAGACACTCATTTGAGAAAAATATTTCTGACATAAAACGTTTTTAATATTCACTTCGCTCACTCCACTTGGCGTAGCCCTCACACACTTGCAACAACGCCGCAAACAGCTGTTCTGGAGGCAGATCTACCATTCTCAAACTTCTTCTAAGGCGATCCTCTCGTTTTCTTCTCCCATACGAAGCAAACTGCGTTTGAGGTCTCTTCTTGATTCCCGCACTCACGAAAAACGTGGTCGGCTGCGTAGGAGGAATAGCGTTACTATACATTTGTTTAGCTTTCACTGCTTGCACTATTAAACACAACAAATAGCCACCAAAGGCCAAAAACGCAAGGGTTGTGACGGACATGGAGAATATGTTGCTGATCTTACTGTGACTTTCCTTCTTGTAGAGTCCTTCCTCGTAGTCCCCTCGTTTGACAGGCGGCGCTTGTATGGCCAATGCTTCGGCTCCGAACCTCTGTATGTAAGGGGTTGAAGGCGTGGTGACATTATCGTACCCTGCTGTTACAAGATCTTCTAATGAGGTTTTTAACTTAAGAAGCTTTTCTAAAGGCAACTGGTTAAGGAATTCCACGTCATTCGGAGTGACGTCAGCGCTGGTGATTTTTAAACATGAATATATTAAGAACACTTTAAACATGGTGGGAGACTGTCACTCATGGGATGTAAGGTGTTGAAATAAACTTGAGTATAACGTTCATGATCGTGTTCATTACGGTCTGCTAAGCGCGACAATCGTGTAGCGGTCACAATAAATAGAACACTGCGTTTTTGTTCAAAAACTAGGATAATCGCTTTATGACGACTAATATTTACGGCGTATCTAAGCGGTTGCACCCACGTATAGTGTGCAAAAAGAAAGATTGTCTATGAAATCATTATTTTTTAAATTTCGTCTTACGAAAATAAATTCTGTATTTCATGATTACCTAAAAGTGTGTAAGCACCTACTGTCTTATGATTACTTAACAATATTTCATGCTCTTTGTGTAAAAATTCGCCGAGATCTCGGCAGTACTGTATAACGACCAAACGAAATCATTATCCCCGCACGCCAACCTATTATCATATCGTCGTTACATACAGTAACTATTTTTACGACGTTTTCTATCCTTGATCTCATATTGTGGGCTTGTGCCTATTACATTTGACATAAGTATTCACCATCCAAAAGGAGTCACATTGGCATCTGAGTTTTATAAAGAGTTTTTATGACAAATGACGACGCGACGTGACGCGACTCTCCTTAACTCTCTACCACTACACTATATTACCATACATCAGTACAGCTAGTCTTTAATTAATTTTAATTCCAATACAATGCAAATGCAAAATTGAAATTAAGTAGTTTAGCGGACACGTGAAGCAGTTTTCGTGAAAAAAAATATACTGTCAATTGAAGGAACTAACTGGAATCTAAGCATTGACAGTATTTTATTGTACTGTGTTGTTGCTGTGCCTGCTAAACTAATAACAATTTCGTATTGGCGTTGTATTAAAATTTAAATTCATTCAAGAGTTTCTCAGGTGGTAATAGCAAGACATTAACATCGTCTTTATTTCAAAGCCATATAGTTGACTTTCGTAATTACCTATTTGCTACCGCCAATGTGCATCCGTATACGTCCGAATGAGTGTGATCCGCAGATATTTGGATCGAAGCAACAAGTTCTAATATTCAAAGATATTTTGCTAATGAGTGTAATCTGACAGATTATGTACTTTATTTTTTGTTTTTTGTATCTACATTTTTCAGAAATAAATAGGTAGGTATAGGAAAATACCTATAAGTGTACAGAGAAACTACTTTCAGTTTTTACATTTGCGTGTTCCTATTTGTTATTTTGTAAGACATATGAAAACAATGCCCACTTCCATAGCTTGTATTTCCGTTTCTATTGTCCTCTGTTAGAAATCGTAGCAAAATACATATACAGCATGCGTTATTTTATTCAAACTTAACCGGAGCTCAAATCTCGTTACAAATAAAAAACTGGCGCCGGTTCGACTTGACTGGGGCTCTTGCCGACTCCCGCACTTGTGAATTTAATCCCTGTATCGCGGGGGGTTTCACCTAGACTTGGAACAAACATTTGTAGATCACACGAATCCTTGTCCCATGCGGGGCTCGAACCCGCGGCACGTCGCGCATAGTGGTAAGTAGCGTGGTGACACTAGTACTGCCATCTATGTAAAATATGTGTAAACTAAAAATGTAGAGTCCCAAATTATTTAGTTTCTACTACCTAAAATTAATGAAATACCCTACAGTTTGTCATACAAACACCCTGTAAGTACGTAAGAGACAACAATTTGATATTGTTATGCTCTAGTACGAGCATTGCGTTTGCCCATTACAGTAAGAACCGAACCATGGAACAATCTCGCGCATCGCGGTACCTTGTAGTTTCGGACGCGGCTTCAAGATGGCAGCACCTGTTTTGTGTGTGTTACTCCTTAGTTTTCAAATAGTGTGTGGCTCTGAACAATACAGGAGCGACCATTTAATGGATCGGTTAAGTAGTGGAATGAAATTTGCACAGAATTTACTTGGTATGTAGTTTAATTACTTGCAAACAATTTTAAACTTAGGATTAGTAGATTTTGGGCTATTTAGATTTTATTTAAGTTGTTTCATGTCCCAGAGTGAGATCATAGTTGCAGCGCAAATATTTGAGTAATTTGACCCATAGGTAGTAATAAAAACTTATTACCAAAACTCTGAAAACAGACGGATCTTCTGGGGAATTAAATAGATTTTAGAGTCAATTTCGTGCAATATATCTTTTCAGGATCCGAATCAGTGGCTTTGAAAGTGGCAGAGTTCGTTGTTAGAGCTTTCCAAACGGGAAACAAATCATCTTCAAATCGTAGATGGCCTCAAAATGAAGTTCATAACGAGGATACTTCGTACAGTGAAAGCGAGTCTTATTCCCAGGATAAAGGACCAGAGTACGACGTCAATGAAACTCAAAGTCCTATGACACCTCTACGTCAAATAGTTCGACTGTTTGGATTGCAGCCGAACCAAATAAGTGCGGTAGCTGTCAACGCTTTAGTGTTCGTGGCACAAATGGTAAGTAGGACCGACATGCTGTATAAAATACATTATAACCTCATCCACGATGGCTACTCAAATAATACATTTTATTTTGTTGCAAATAACACATAGTCTACCTAGCTCCGACAAAAACGAATTTGCGTGTAATACTACACAATTTTAAACAAAGATTATTTTTGGTAAAACTGAAAAAGATATTGAATTAGAAGATTAGGGTTTTGTAAAAACGATATTTCGGTTTACTTTTTGTTATTGTACATATATGTTTTACACAGGTGAAGCTTTAATTTAGGTCTCCTTGTTAAAAGAATTGTTTTAATTTTCAGATATCTACTTTCTTGTCGGGACCTCGAAGATCAGGCAAACCCTACAGATCGGAAGACCCCACAACATGGATCCTGAACAAAAACTCTAGAAACCTCCAGGACCTGATTGCAGCTGCTAAAAACGAATCTCTTCCAGCCACAATCGATGAACTAATCAAAGAACAAGGCACGGAAGAAGAAACGAGTTGCATCCGACTTTTAGTATGCAAAGTAACTCCATTTATTTCCAAAATGCAAGACACTGTATTTGGGAACGAAGACAGCAAGAAGGAAGAAAGGTTTTCCAATGAACTACATGGTGCGGCAATCATGTACCGCCATCTACCGACGGCGGATGAAATTAAAACGAGAAACGACATTTGTGAGCATAAACACAGAGATTGCAATCTCAATGAATGAAACTGTTAATGTGGTGTTAATTGTTTTACAGCATTTTTAGTGTCGTTTTTATACTACGTTTTTTTATATTATAGATTATCTTTAGATCACCATCTAGATTGTTGATGCTGCGCGATTTTTTTTATTAAATGGTAATATTTGTTTAACGATTAATATCAAACTAGGACTTTATTTTATTAGTATATTTTAAGCCTGCATTTAACTTTGTATAGGTGAGCTTTTTATCTCATGTGATCTTTAATAAATGTAATTTGTATTAACCAAAATAAAATCGTACTTAACACTGTCTTATCAAACTTAGTACCTACAATTAACAGGCTTTTTTTCTTATGTGAATTTTATTTGTTTATGCAAAGTAGCTGCCAACAAGTCCAGGCAAAACTTTCGATGAAACATTATACAACGGAAGGTCGGTGGCCAGTATAACATACTCAGCTCATACATATGCTATTTTGGTATATTTATTATATAATATGTCTGCAGTATCAGACAGCGCGGCGTAGGAGCCGCTTTTACAAAAATTTTACGTTGGACTAGGCCAGTGGTTCTAAACCAGAATATTGCATGATGCGGTCGTTTATTCAACATAAATAAAATTGGACACCCCTTTATGTAAATAATAATCGGGGAAATAATATATAAATAGAAAACAGCATGTTGCTTTTAAATAAAATAGATATTAGAGTAATCCTTATTTGATCCTTAAATGTCAATGTACGTCACTCTTACTGATGTAGATATTAATTAATATTTGTGAAAATAATTTAATCAAAGATTACGTTATTTGACATTCGAGGCCCGCATTACTTTACTCAACAACAAAATCAAAATACGGGTGACAGTGTTTTAATATACCTAGTGAGGTTTGTAACATAGTAAAATAAAACATTGTTTTATTTTAAGTAACATATTCAAGCAGAAGTGGCTATAAAGGAAAAATAATAGAACTAAACCAAAGGTTCATAACCCCTGGTCTAGGCACTGTGACACAGTGCGTAATAAGTTATATGAATAGAGTACATTCGTCAGAATATTGTACATAATTACATAACTCTTCAAGATGTTAGTATAACCACGGTCCACGTGGTAACAGGATGTGTTTTAAGAGGGCGTACTAATTGAAAAAGTGAAAGTTAAGTTTAATTTTCAAGTTAAACGTAAATGTCCAACGGTTTTTAAATTATTATAATATACTACGACTGTAATGTACGAGCTATAACATTAGCTAAATAATTAAAATTAAGTGTGTTTTGATAAATCGATGTTTTAAGTAACACTTTTGATCATTTATTTATTTATTTATTTATTTATTTATTTATGTACACACAACACACAAACAGTAAAAAGAATGTAAAAAGCAAACAGGTACAAAGGTACTGCTTATTTCTTATGAAAATTCTACCAGCAGACCTGCGACAGGATATTTTAAAAGAAACATAGACACAGTGTGCAACATACAAAATACATTAAAATATTTAAGCCAAAAAATAAAATAAAAAGTACACTTATACATATAGAAGAATTTACATACATAAATATATACACAATCAATAATAAAAATACGGACAACATTTAATTTAGACTAGAAAGAAAATGTTCCCTTACACGTCGTTTGAATAGCGAGATTGATTGGGAGTCACGTACGTTAGGCGGCAGCGCATTCCACAGTCGTACTGCATGAACAGAAAAGGAGTAGGAGTAGAAGTCAGTGGAATGAGATTGAATTTTGAGATTGGATTTGAGGTGAGATCTGCAAAGGACATCGGCGGAGCGGACATAGGAGAAACGCTCACGCAGGTAAGAAGGATAGAGAGGGTTGTGAAGAATATTGTATAGGAGACATAGAATACGAGTGTTCCTGCGAAGTCGGATCGGGAGCCACTTGAGTTCTTTGCGGAAGTGAGAGACATGGTCGTATTTTTTGAGGCCGTAAACAAAACGAATACAAATGTTTTGCAATTTCTCAAGTTTATTAAGTAGCTCCTCGTTGGCATCTAGGTAGCAGGCATCTGCATAGTCGATAATGGGCTGAATAAGGGATTGAGCTAATAAAATTTTGGTCTTTAAGGGCAAGAAAGTCTGGAGGCATCTCAGCGAGTGAAAGGAGAAGTGAACTTTACGACTCACCTCGTTGACATGGTTTTGCCATGATAGATGTGAATCCATCAACACTCCAAGGTTTTTAGCCGTATCAGTGTAAACAATCACAACACCATTAAGATGCAGAGGCGTCAGTGAGGAGAGATCGAGAGCGTTACGATAGTGCCTACTGCCAATAATCATGGCTTGTGATTTTGCAGGGTTTATTTGTAGACCAAAGGAGCTTGCCCACCTACCGATGCTAGCCAGGTCACGGTTCATTGCATCGATTGCAGAATCAGCCTCAGACAAGGAAAAGTGACGGTATAGCTGCAAATCATCTGCGTATAGGTGAAAGTTTGAGGAAATGACATTTGTGACAGAGTTAATAAAGATGGCGAAGAGAAGAGGAGATAAAACACCACCCTGAGGCACGCCCGCAACAAGATCGCACCAATCAGAGAAAGTCTCATCAAGGCGGACCCGCTGAGAGCGGCCCCGAAGGTAAGAACCAAACCAGGCTATAGAGGAAGAAGAAAAATTTATTGTTTGAAGGATACCTAGGAGGATGTCAAAATCCACAGAGTTAAAAGCAGAACTAAAATCGAGCAGTACTAGGATAGAAAGTGATTGGTTTTCCATAGCCCAGCGGATATCATCAGTAACTTTAACGAGAGCAGTTACGGTACTATGGCCAGGGCGGAAACCAGATTGAAAGGGTGAAATCAGATTAGAAGACGTCAAGAAGTGAGATACTTGTCGGTGGACAATGTGCTCAAGCACTTTGGAAAGAAAAGGAAGAATGGAGATAGGCCTGTATTGTGAAAATGAAGAAGGATTTGAGGTTTTAGGAAGAGGAATAACGTGTGCTAGTTTCCAGGCTGAGGGAAAGGAAGAGGACGACAACGAGTAGTTAAAGATATGTGATAGGATGGGGAGCAATTGTGGGAGAATAGGAGATATCATGCGAGAGCACAAATTGTCGTTACCGACTGCAGAGGATGAGATGGCTAAAACAGATTTTCTGACGTCCTCTACATCCACAGCAGAAAAATAGAAATGGGGACAGCGAGGTGCCGGCAAACAAGAGAGTTCAAGTAAAGTAGAAGATTTGGTAGAAGGGTCAAGAGCTATAGGAGGAATAGAGAAATGATAATTAAGGGCTGTCAGGTCAATATCTTTAGTAGTTATCATCTGAGATTTGCTGACACCAACAGACCTCAGAAATTTCCAGACATCGCCAGAGCTACGGTCTACGAGATTATCGTAGAAATACCGTCTTCTGGCGGCCTGGCACAGATGATTGCAGCGGTTACGCAAGACTTTATAGTGAGCGAGATTGTCATCTGTCGGTCTGCGCTCATATTTCCGTTTTGCCCTGTCCTTCCGAGCAATGGCATCCTGTATGTCTGACGAAATCCAAGGAGCCGGTTCACGCTTGACTTTAATGAGTCGCACTGGGGCATGTCGATCATACAACCCGAGTATGATGCGATTAAAGTGGGACACTTTTTCGTCTATGTCACTGGTGTCTGTTACAGGGCTCCAGTCAACAAGACTTGCATCACGCTGCAATGCCTCCAGGTTCATAGCCTTGTAGCTGCGTAAATGTAATAGTTGAGGTTTACGCTTAGGGGTACGGATACGATACGAGAGATAGACAAGGTTGTGATAAGAAAAACTAGCAGAAAGTTGGCCATGATCGGAAACATTAGAGAGAGAAGAGACAATCATAAGGTCGAGCAGAGAAGGAGAAGAATTCGGGGAATGATGAGTGGCAGAGAGGGGAAGAATATGAAGGTTAAGACACGAGAAGAGGTCCCGTAAGGTTATTAGGGTAATTGGAAAAAAGATCAGAAAGGTTTTCATGCAACGAACGAGGTATAGACGCGCCGTGACTGTCCGCACTAACGAAACTTGACGTGGAAGAACAAGAAAAAAAACTGTCATTAAGATTAGCTAGATTGTCCATATATGAATTAGAAAGTACAATATAAAATAATAATTTAAGACAAGCAAAGTTAAAGATTTGTAAAAATCGGTTGCCTATAACAACCTCCCCTACTCACAAGAATGATATAAAATTAAAATACAACAAAATACATATTAACAAAACACAATATAACATTTAGGACAATTCACAAAATAATTCACTTCAATGCACCAACACCCACACAAAAACTTACTGGTAATGGAACGCAACGAAACGTGACATCACATCAATGACAGCTGACAGATGTCAGTTGTCAATTATCTTTGTCAATAAAATAAAACTGTCGTAGCACAAGTAACCAATATTAATTATTGAGATACCGGCGAACTTTAAAATGATAAAAATAACTAAAGTAAGGTAATAGTGCAAAGCGTAAAACGGACGGTTAGGAGATAAAAGTTATTTGTGTACCGACCACCAAGTAACAATGTTAAAGTAGTGGCGCAAAGTAGCAAGGTATAAATGAACAAAAATAATTAACTTAATTGCGCCGACGCGCCTTTCTTTGGACCTTGCTGACGGGCGTAATGGGTTCAGCAGTCGGTGATTTCGGCGAAGCCACCTCCTCCGACTGTGCAGGGTCGATGTTCGGCGGAAATTGAGCAATTCATTTAATAATAATACCAGCCTATAAATGGTCCACTGATGGGCACAGGCCTCTTCTCGTATAGAGAAGGAACGAGTATTGACCACCACGCTTGCTCATTGCGAGTTAGCGATTTCAGATTCCAATTTTTGGAATCCAGGTTTCCTCACCATGTTTTTCTTCACTGATTGTCAATGATGGCTAAGAATAATTAAGAAAGCAAATATAACTTTGGAAAGGTCACATTGGTACTTGCTTATTATGGGTTCGAACTTGCATACAATTTCGTTCATTGAACCACAGAAATGTGCAAGGCAAGACTCAAAACTATGTGCAGAGAAGCAAGGCTACAAGCAAAATAATTTCAACACTTCCTAAAATTTTCTCAAAACAAAGAAATGCCAAACAAATGACGCCACCTGGAAATTCCTAGTTCGATCCGCCATGAAATGAGGACAAAATAGATAACATAAGCTAGAGAAAGTCCTGTGTTACACTAACTCTCGTGCTAACAATAGTCGGTTATGATCATTGTACCTGTTTAAGGTTCGTCTGTATAAGTATGAGCTTAAGTTATTAGATGAATGCTAAATAAACTGAATGTACTAGAAAATGTTGTTTGAAATATTTTTGTATGTACCTATGTAGTATTTCTTTCTGACTTAAGAAGACTACATTTATTTTTATAGAATAAAAATATGCAAGATTTTTTAATTGTGACCGATTTCAAAGGTAGGTATTTCCATTTGTTCTCTGAATCACTAATAGTATAAATGCGAAAGTAACTCAGTCTATCTGTCTGTCTGATACGCTTTAACGACTAAACTACTGAATCGATCTTGATAAAACTTGGTATGGAGTAAGCTTTGATCCCAAGAAAGGATATGGGCTTTTGCGGCGATTACCGTAAAACTACGCGGGCGGAGTCGCGTGCAACAGCTAATACTGCCTAAAACGATGCTATCGACTATGAATCATAAAAAAAAACCCGACCATCTAAAACTTTACCACTGGATATTCCAAATGCTCCATAGTGTCAATAGTATCGTAGTTATTATCATTGTCAGTCCAACCACGCCAGTGTTACGACTAACAATTTCTCCTATCCATATTAGAGCATTCTTTGTATGCCTACAAGTGACCACGGATTACCCAACATCAATGAATAAAACTTTACGGCCGTTTTCAATATCTTATCCAACTATGTTTTCTTACTAGAGATAGGGAATATGTGGTATTTGTTATTTATTATTGCACTGATATCAGATCGCTTCGACTATTGAGATTAGTAAAAAAAGACATGCCCACGGCAATTACCTACACCTGAGATAAAAGGTAAGTAATATGTATATATACATATCAATCCAGTTTATCAGTGTGTATTGTATATCTAAATGTGGACAACCTCACATACATTGCTGTAGCTAAAGCACTTGTTATGTAATCAGAGACAACGAAGGTACCACAAACATCCAGACCTGAGACAATGTAGAAAAGTGATTTCATACATTGATCCGTCCGGGAATCGAACCCGGGACCTCAGAGCTAACGACACCTTGATAACCGGTGTGTACGAGAACGCTACTGGACTACGGAGGTCGTCGTTTGTTTTAAAGAAGTTTTATTAAAATTGTTTTAAAAAGACGTAGTTAACACGCAACCATAAAAACTTTCACATCTTTAGAGGTCCCTAATATGTTACCAACACCCTACCCTTTAGATAACTTAGTATAAGTTAAGCTAAGTATATGTCATCTCCACTCAGACTCCAAGCGTCGGTCATCGGGAGAAAGTGAACGCGGGTCGTTGACCCCCGCCCAATTCTCTCACACGATACTTGTCTTGTAATTAACTTGTACCGAGTCTGTGACGTAATGAACACGTGCGATTGTCGGCATTGTTTTTTGAATATCCGACTAATTGGTTGATTCCGTGTGATAGGTTAGTTTTTTTCAACGCTTACGTTTTCTAAATTGTCGAAGTTTTATCTTGCTGTATTTTTGTAAAATTTTAAAAAGTTTTCTAAAAGTATCAGAAAAATAATACAAAACTTTATCTTTTACTAATAAATTAATAAGAAATCCTATGTATAGTTTTGTTATGGTAATGGTTCTAGGCCGTATTAAGTACCATAAAAAACCATGTGTAGACTTATCTAGTATAGGTTTCAAACAAAAAACTGTCAATGTTGTTAAATCATAAAAATAAATCAGGGTTTGTACCTTATAGTGTATGCATGCATCTACGTACTAACATAATGTTTGTCTATCAGGAATGTTTGACCCTGGATACAAATTATTTAAGTGTCACTTAATTTTAAGTGAGTAATACAAGCAAAATATGATATTTATTGCATCACTCAGTAAAACTACATCCGGAATACTATTATCAAGACCGCACTAGTGCGTAGACAAGCGCAAGAATGACTTACTTTCCCCGCTAAGCATTAAACGTCCCATTTCCGTTACTTAAAATATTCATATTTTAATAACATATAAAGTATTTCATGAACTAACTTGATGATAGTTATAAAGTGTTAAAAAAACCGCGTCTGACGGTTAACATTATTGTCCTAACTAGGCAACTGAAAAAGGTTTTTTTTTATATAGTAGTAGTAGTAGTAGTAAAAAATACTTACAATTTCTTAAAACAGAATGACACTAACCATCTTTATATCGTAAAATGCAACGTCTTTATCTTTAACCATAATCTCCATACAAAAGACTTCAACGCAAGATGGAATGCTTTGCCTACTTTTATTTTATAATTAAACGTAAATTATTTAAATGTAAGATTAATTATGACTTTAATTAAATACCACTTTCAAGTAAATACGTAATGTGAGTCTTTAAATAGAAGAATCGAGCCGTTTTAGGTACCTATCAAATGTTACTGAACAGACAATTACAGTTTTCGTACAAAACTAATCAAAACTTTAATATTCGTTTTGATTTTGCTAAATATTTTTAGAAGTTATTTTTATTTAAATTGGTGTATATAAAAGCTTATTCTGGTATATTATTTTTATTTATTACTTAATGTCTTGCCTTCCCTATTTAAGTAGATGTATTGTCTTCCACATTTTTATTACTATGTACATCAGTTGATAACAAACACGTTTTAAATTTCTCCTTCAATAAAAATACTTTTTAATAACAATTACACCTGATTACTCTCTCAAAATTCACACGCCTAAACAACCAAATTATGCGTACTCAAAACGTCGTGCGAACCAATCGGCGAATGTCAATATTTAAATTAGCCGTTTCATAATAAATGATTACGTCGAAATTAGATAATATCTAGGAGATCGATGACCGCTGTAGTGAGCGGGCTTACGTAACTGTATTTGGGTAACTTACATGAAGAAAGTGTGGGCAAGTTTTGAGACCTAAAATTACTTGTGTTTTATTTTGAGAATATAAACTCTTGATAACAAAAGGCTTAAGTATTAGGAACTCTGGACTGAAATGTAAATTTTTGACCCGTTTATTTTTTCGTGTCCTTATAGATACTTGAGTTTTATTTAATACCTAAAGTCAGGAACCAATCTATACTAATATTATAAAGTTGAAGAGTTTGTTTGTTTGTTTGTTTGAACGCGCTAATCTCAGGAACTACTGGTCCGATTTGAAAAATTCTTTCAGTGTTGGATAGCCCATTTATTGAGGAAGGCTATAGGCTATATAACATCACGCTACGACCAATAGGAGCGGAGCATAAATGAAAAATGTTGCAAAAATGCAAAACCGTTGAAACTAAAACACGCGAACAAAGTCGCGGGGGACAGCTAGTCTTCTATATAAATAAAACAAAGGCGGGTTAGTTACACCATTTATAACTTAAGCAAGGGTGAACTGATTTTTCAGATCTTTGATTTGTTGGATTTGTGTCAATCGCAAATAACAGTATTACTATCACTAATATTTCCTACGGGTGAAACCGTGAGGCATAGCTAGTTTATACAAAAAAAGCAGTTTTCTATCACTATGTCCTAATAAAAACATTTAATTACAAAAATTGGCTGATCAATAAAATAAAGATGTTTACCACATTCAACAAAAAAAGGAAGCCGCCTTCCTTGGGCTACTAGAAATAAATAAATTACCTAATCGAATAAAAAAATAACTTCATAATATGGTTTTACCAGCCAGCCTGCCTGCCCAATACCAATGTTACCGTGTGTTCATGAATAATAGAACCATTGACATGGAAATATTAGTTATAGCGGTATAAGTATTCTTTCACGCAACCTTCATGCCGTGAAAAGAGTTTCAATGCACTTTTGTTACGTACACGTAAACAGTTCGCGTGATGTCTATGGGTACGTAATCGAATCAAATATCAATCAAACTCTTTTGTTTTAGTACAACGGTAGGTATATAACATATATTACCGTAATCAATTATATTATACCCACAAATGAGGATCATAATATATAGTTCTTTCTTAGTAAATAAACCTACCTACAAGTCTCAATGCTGGTCAGTTCTCTGATTATAGTTTAAAAACTACTAAATAGGACAAAACCTCAGTGAAATTAGAATATTGCTGTTTCAGGTATATTTTGGCAATATTTTATAATAATTTTTATTAATCTATACTAATATTATAAAGCTGAAGAGTTTGTTTGTTTGTTTGTTTGTTTGAACGCGCTAATCTCAGGAACTACTGGTTCGAATTGAAAAATTCTTTTTGTATTGGATAGTCTGTTTATTGAGGAAGGCTATAGGCTATATAACATCACGCTACGACCTATAGGAGCGGAGCATAAATGAAAAAAGTTGCAAAAATGAAAAACCGTTGAAACTAAAACACGCGAACAAAGTCGCGGAGGACAGCTAGTTTAAATATAAAATATCATTACCTAATAATAAGTCAGTTAAAATTTAAATATTTCATTCATATATTTTTGTACACGTGTATGAACGTAACTACATAAATAATGGTCATCGATTTCTATTTTTAGACGTCTTGTATTCACAAGAATAGTTTCGTATTTATTCTTGTGTTATATTTGCAAACACCATCTCCACTGATCGCCCCACCATTATACTTAACAGACCATTCTTTTTGATATCTTCATAAAAAGTCTTGACACGCATTTTAACTGGTAGGTATAGTATGAGTAATATGGCGTGTACCAAATTACTATATCTATTTATACTGGTTTACCATTTAGATCTACAACAGTCCTTACGTATAAAAACCGACGATCGACTGCGTCTGTTTAGTTAGATATAGTTTAGATGCAGATGGGATGGTCTGAACTGAGATCTAAAGAAATCCATCGACACGAAAAGAAGAAGATGCAGATAAACAGAATATATAAATATATTAACGATGTTTTGAATGCTGATTAATGTAAATTCTTTTCAAAATAGTTCGATGTTGCAGAATACGATACGAATCAATTCTCTCCGCGTATTTCCGAGTGTTTTCCTGTTTTCCGATGTTGTAGAAAGCGTTAAGGAAAAACGTCTTTTTCTTTAATAACGCTCGCGTAATTTATTGATTTTATTCGTAACCATTTAGCAAATAGTTTTCATGTGACTGTTTATGTATTTGAATGCATTTAATTAGTTGCACTTTCTTTTTACCTTATCTATATACTAATATATAAAGCTGAAGAGTTTGTTTCTTTGTTTGAACGCGCTAATCTCAGGAACTACTGATCCGAATTGAAATATTCTTTCAGTGTTGGATAGCCCATCTATTGAAGGCTATAAGCTATATTACATTACGCTGCGACCAAAAGGAGCGGAGCATAAATGAAAAATGTTGCAAAAACAAAAAACCGTTGAAACTAAAACACGCGGACGAAGTCGCGGGTGACAGCTAGTTTAGAAATAAGGCTTCCAAATATATGAGAGAAGATTTTCTTGTTATATCTATAAAGGTAATAAAAACAAGTTTGTGTCAAAAACAGGTAGTTTTTAAGTATAATTCTATTCATATATGTAAATATATTGTTGTTGAACATCGGTGCATCAGGGCAATGAAGCTACAAAGTTATCGGGGTCGATCATTTCTCACTAGTAACTCGTACAAATATATTTTATGGTTTGTCAAAGCGAGTCAGAGAAAGTGAGGCGGTGGGGACGGCGCGCCAGTAAAAAGCGCCCAAATTATTTTTAAAACAAAAAGTACGCGACTGGAAAGAAAATACGTTCACCTGCAACGGAGGGAAACTTTGCTATAATTGTTTCAATTTAAGTTGTAGAAATTGTTGGTCTACATAGTTAAATATATTAAAAAATATATGTGTATTTGTGAACCCTAGATATTTTGACTTTGACTGGCCTTTTGGTCTAGTGGATAGTGATCCTGACTGCTAAACCAGAGGTCTTGGGTTCGATTTCCACTCAAAACAAATCTTTGTGTGATGAGCATGGTGATTTGTGCCGTGTCTGGGTGTAATTTATCTATAATATGTACCTATGTATTTAGAAATATATAAGTATGTTTATCAGTTGTTTGGTTCATAATACAGGCTCTGCCTAGTTTGAGATCGGATGGCCGTGTGTTACTTATTCCGATGTATAAAACAATCTACGTTTGGTCCATTAAACCATGCATTTGTGTTATTATCACTATAAAAAAATAAATAAATAAAGCTGCATTTAAAAATCTACTGGTGTCAATATCTAAAATATTTTTTAGATGTCGTCTCTAATCCTATTCTTAAAACTAGACTTAAATTATTTTACATGATAAGCGAAGACCTACCGAAAATATTAAAAATTAGGTAAGTTTTATTCGTAATTAGATTCCAAAGTAGCTTTTGTCCGCTTGAACCTTATTGCAGTTTAATTTGTTTGAATGAATAAGCAACTTCATATCACACTAACATCTTTCGTGAACCATGGGATAGCGGCATCCATTCAACATTGATTGATGAAGAGAAAACGGCCGAAGAAATTATCATTTTCTTGGGATTATACGATGTGTTGTTTTGTTTCACACATTAATTAATAATCTCTCTAATATCGTAATTAATTTCAAGTCATAGCGCCGAAGTACCTTTTTAACTACTATTTTATTTATAATACCAATGTTTAAAGATTAGATAGTAAGTATAATGAGTTTTACTAACAAGTAAAACCATTTTATCTATAAGTACTAATATATAAAGCTGAAGAGTTTTCATGTTTGTTTGTTTGAACGCGTTAATCTCAGTAACTACTGGTCCGATTTAAAAAAATCTTTCAGTATTGGATAGCCCATTTATTAAGGAAGGCTATAAGCTATATAAAATTACGCTGCGACCATAAGGAGCGGAGCATAAATGCAAAATGTTGCAAAAATGAAAAACCGTTAAAACTAAAACACGCGGACAAAGTCGCGGGGGACAGCTATCATATTATATCTAAGTAAATACCCGTATAAATAATGTTTATGCAAAACTTTGCAAAGGTTTTTATCAAGAACAAATACAGACAGGCCCTATTTATCTAAATTATACCTAATGTTTGCTAAAGATAAGATTGATAATTTATCATTTGTCGCTTTTCCTTGTTCCAGTTTAAATATTTAAGTATCAGACTCAAAAAATAAAAAATAAACATAGGTAACCTAACCTGCCGTCCGCATATAAATCTTAATATTACCTAGCTCTAATGCTATACCACTACTTTAGGTTCAATTATTCAGTTTTCCCAACTTTTGTTTGTTGTATGGTCAAGTTATACCTGTGGTCTCAAAAACAATAAACCGTAAGCAATTTAACAAAACGTGAAGTTAATAAAACTTACCATGTGGCCCACAAACGATGGCACTCATTATGTTGGTTTACATACATTTATTTTACTTTCTTTCTTGTAAATGGAAATTGGGTTTCCCTTTACCTACACATCAAGATAAAAATCCCATTATAAATAATAATAATAATAATAACTTAATTTTTCGCCACAATATACATAAATTAATTTACAGGTTAATTAATTAAAAAAATTTAAGGTAGATTAAGTAATAAATAGGTTAGTTTGGTTTGGATTCTGCATAAAACAAACCTACTTAAAACCTGATAGACAACTACTTTCTAATTAAGGTTCATAAAAAAATGCAACCAAAAATATGCATTGGTCATTCATATACGTTTATTCAGTCAGTTTTTTGTATGGTAACCTCCTTCTAACACACAGTGACCAGGATTTAAGCAGGTCAGCTCGTGGTTAATATTATATTAAGCTTGCTTTTGAATAGTAAATAATAAAAAGATTCAGAACAAGTAGGTTTACGCTTCGTTCTAAAACTATTAAAAAAATATTTTGGTTTTAAACTTAATCTACGGTATTTGAATCTTGTAAAATCTTAATTGAAACTCGAAATTCAATTTTATATTTAACTAGCTGTTTCCCGCGGCTCCGCCCGCGTTGATGTCAGGTATGGCGGCAAAAAGCCTATGTCCTTTCTCAGGCTCTAGACTATCTGTGTACCAAATTGCATTTAAATCGGTATCTTCAGTAGTTTTAGCGTGAAAGCGCAACAGACAGACAGAGTTACTTTCGCATTTATAATATTAGTATCTAAGGATTTAGCAATGTCAAGGCAAAGGCAATTTGTCATAAATGCTCGGTGATTACGGAATCATAAAACATCTCTATGGGAAAAGAAATGATCAAAAGACAGCAGTGATGCCAATTAATAATTAGGGGCGGTCTATAATCGTAATCGCAACCCATTGTTGTTTCGTACAAACGATTCGTTCTGCTTCACATTGGGCCAGGCTTCACTTTCTATGACTGTGACATTGCCAACTTGTTATTTATATCAAAGCCTTGCTATTGTTGATACCGTGAGTGAAAATGTCAACGTCTCTATTCTATGCTTGATACGCGTATTATAATAGCAGGCTTTAGTATTAGCAGTAGAATCTAGTACCTAGGCGATAAATATGGGGATTATTTTAGAAAGAAATATGATAAGAAAGTTAAATAAGTAATTCAAGAATTTGCGTGTTAATGCGTTAGCCCTTTTAGCTCAATAATTATTATTATAGCTTCAATATTTTTATTAGAAATACATTATATTATATAGGTACCTAAATAGATAAATACCCCACATATATAGAAGTACCTAGCTACATCAAAACACCCACATTTATTTGCTTTACTATGTAGGTACCTACTTTAACAGTGATTTTTATTTTTAGTCTATCACGCAACACTCCTCACGATGAATTATGAAAATCAAAACCAATCTAAGGCTATCTGTACGTTCTGTACCAACATGACAAAGATTACAGCCGAAAATAAATAGAATACTAACTTGCTTGTCCTTGACACGTTTGAATATAGGTACCAACCTAACTTAACTACATAGGTGGGTTTTGTACCAAAACAAAAGGATAAGGTATCGGCGACACGCCCGTCCTAACGCGTCAGGAATGCGGCGCTTGCGCATCCTTCTAGGTCACGCCTTGATAATAGGCTGTCAATGACAGTAAGAACGAAAGCCAACATTTTGCTGCCCTACTGGCCCACTGCGCGCGCGTGTTTACACGCCGTATTATATTTGTTTACCTCGAATACGTATTTATATTACGTGTTAAAATATACGGGCTTTAAAATAATAAACGTCCACAAATAATTATATTATTCAAACTTTCATTTTTTTATTATTAAAGAATCTTACACATTATCTAGATCTTCTTTTTCTTCTTCCTGCCTTTTTCCCAATTAATTTGGGGTCGGCGCACAATGTTTTCTCCTTCCATTCTACTCTATTAGCCATCATACTTGACATACATAATGTTGGATAGATCAATAAACATAATAGGGATGTTTCCTGGGTATGAAAAGTTAAAATCTATTTAGTCCGTCAGTTAGATAATAAAAAAATATTAGACACGTATTTTTTCTTTTATCAAAACAATAAAAAAATACAAAGATACACCGCTTTAAAGTTTCGGAGTGGGGGCTTATGACGCTACGCCTCGCTAAAAATCGTAGCGAGGAGTGACGTCACGCGTAACTTTAGTTCTCTGTATTTTGATCAATTTTTGTTTGCAGGAAAAAAGAAAAAATACGTGTCCAATAAAATTCATTAATCTACAAGACGGACATTAAAAAAAAAATAGGAAACAGGCCCATTTAAAGGAGGTACCTATAAAATAATAAAACTTAATTTTGTTAATACAAAGAAAGGCGACCAATTTGAGCTCTCTATAGTCAATTAGTTTTAAATTATAGGTACCTACAGCGTTGGTACCAGGAAGTGACGTTGATTGATTCAAGTCCTAGATCGGTGTAGTCGTTCCGACATAAGTATCAAACATTCACTTTTTGTTTTAACAAGTTCAAAGACTAGAATGCTTTTTAAATTTCACTAAACCTACTACAAATTGTTACAAAAATCTGTAAGACGGACTTTCAGCTCAACAATACCGGCCTTTCAATGTCCCACTGCTGAGCACCGGCCTCTTCTCATGTAGAGAAGGAACGGTTGATCACGAAACTTTTAATTTTCGTTTCTTCTCGCTGTTTTCCTTCACCGACTGTCAATGATGTCATAAAATTAATAAGAAAGAAATATAACTTAAAAAAGTCACATAAGCACATGCCAGTAATAGGTTCGAACCTGCAAACTTGTGCACACAAATCCATTCATTAAACCACTAGGCTAGAACGACACGAAATAATCCTGCAGGTAATGTTAAAACCAAATTTTTGTCGTTATATTAGGCACATTAGAATGCATACAAGATTTGTTTATATTCTCGCCACGACCATATGCACCACAGTTCCGCCACTGATGTATAAAGACTTACCACTCACTTACCTATCACTTGATCACACACACACACAGCCGTCCAATTAAGTCATACAAACAGATTATCTCAACGAGCAGCAGTCTGTTACCAAAATAGATACAAACGCATTGACCTCATACCTTAGTGATGAGTTCAATCTAGTACCGGGCCCGCCCTCTGCGGTTCATATAAAACCACTATGAGGACAACTTGATGATGTTGTCCTAGTTCCCAAGTTCCGTCTACGGTGAATGGACACTAAATGTGATCGATAACACAAAAGGTAAGGAATAATTTTGGTTTATACGATTCCAGTGTACGTGACATTAAAATGATAATGGGACATCTGTTTCATTTAACATGAAAAGAAAAATACTCATTTGGATGGTCAGAAAAGACAGCATAGGTACTTAACGGGAAGCTATGTGTGAAATTATGCCCAGCAGTGGGAAAATATAGCTTTAAGAAAGGTTTGTAATTGATTGTCTATGATGTAAAATCAATAAAATGTTATATCCACCATCATAATAGACAGGTAACAAATTTTGTTTCGAGTGAAGACATAAAATTAAATGAGATTTTTCGCAAATAGGTCAAGTTTTTCTTAATTATATTAATTACATAGGTAAAATGTAGTAGATAAGACTTAATACTCTTTTTATTCACGGGATAACCTCAAAACAAGAGACCCAGTCCTTAGGTCCAAAACAGGTTTATTACTTACTTATTATTACTTACCTTATTATCATGTTAACATAACTGCTTCTAACTGATTTTTACCTGTCTAACCTTAGGCGCCAGTGATAGATACCTAAATTCAAACCTAGATATTAGTGTAATGGCAATGAACTGACCATTAACCAGTTTCTTACAAAGTTTAATCAAGATACGATGATTATCGAAACTGCTCATATTTGGATCAGTGGAGGAGAGAAGTAGGTAGGCAAGTCGAGCTCGCATTCCAACTTTACAGTTACCCTCAAATGGCAGCTACATGCAAATTGACAAATATTACCGGACACGCAGCTATCTACAGATACTATGTTGACACAACTACTGGTTAGATGGTACCCATTAGTTCCTACCCTGTTTCCAAAACACGAAGCATAAATAATCCCACTTATTTTTCAAGCGAAAGTTTCAAGAGCATTTTTGGATGATTGGTCACGCCAAGTCTGGCAGAAGATAGATAGGTACCTATATTGTTGTACCTCGCTACTCACGAAACTATAGAAAAAAAAACGACGGATAATTCTCATATTTATACAAATTGCACACAGTTTACATTTCATATTTAACCCTCTACTTACTCCGAGGTCACTTTCTATGGCATTGAGAAAGTTTTACGACGTTTAACTCGTGAGATTACATTACCTACTATTAAAAAACTAAATTGAGGATTAATCCAAAGATCAGGGATCACGATGGGATAACTAGAATATAAGGTAAAATAAAGATGGATTTTCCGAATGAGAAAGTGAAATGTAATCAAATGAGTCAGTCGTTGGGTCACTGATCTGACGCTCGTGTCCTCAGCAAAACATGCAATACTGTGATACTCCCCTACGTTGACTCAGACTTTAAGGAAGCTAGCGAAAGTAAATTCTTATAATACCGTTTGTTCCAACTTTCGTTCGTAAATCTCGTTTGCGAAAAAAACAACAAACATTTTGTATAAATCAATAACACTCTTTTATTATGGTTTAACGACTCCTTTAAAACATCTAGCGAAAGTAACATCAGACATGTGACTTATCGAAAACAGAGTTAATAACAGGTAACAAACAACTAGGAGCAACGAACAGGTCACAGAACGACGAGAGGATTACCTAAAGAAGATATTTCTTTTCCAATTCTGCACCTTCATTTAAAATTTATTTTTCTCTTTTCAGAATCCATTTACAATAGCTTGAAGATAAGAATTATTATTATCAATGGGGCTCGCATTCCAACGTTAAATAACTGTAACATTTAATGTAACTAAAAAAATTCTTCAGGTACGTTGACCTATCTATACTAATATTATAAAGCTGAAGAGTTTGTTTGTCTGTTTTAACGCGCTAATCTCAGGAACTACTGATCGAATTGAAAAATTCATTTTGTATTGGATAGTCCGTTTATTGAGGAAGGATATAGGCTATATAACATCACGCTACGACCAATAGCAGCGGAGCATAAATGAAAAATGTCGCAAAAATAGGATCTAAAAAATTCTACAAAATGTAGTTTTATCTATGAGGTTTATTTAACTAGAGAGAACTATGAGCTCTTCATCATAACCCCTTTTTTCAGTAAAGGTAAGCGAGCTCAATTTAACAAAATCTTTTTTTGACAGATAAGATTTCAACATCATTCATAACTTGAATAATATCTGTTTGAAATAGGTATGATATAAGGTTGATAATTAAAACAAAATTTATTGGTGCACGCATTTATTTCTCCAAGTAAAAATTAACATGATACTTACAAGCAACGCGTGTTGGCCCACTAGTCTACAAACGCACTGCACAAACATTCAGATCAAATACACCGTAACCATAGCGGATGCATAGTAATACAACTTGCTAACAACTAATAGGTACTTACTCTATCAGTCTTGTTTCTAGTATAAACTCAATAGTTAACATCTAATAAGATACTTTTTTTCCAAATTGACCTTTCAGCAATTTGTACCTGTGAAATATAAATATTAGTTCATGTACAAGTAGATTTCATTATTCGTTATCAGCCTATTTAAAGAGGTCATAAGTAATGAATGTAATACAAAAATTATGGTTACCTTTTTAATTTTTTATATTTACTGCCTTGAGAGAAACAAATGGAAGAAGAGTCGGGAGGCCTTTGCCCGGCAGTGGGAAATTTAAGGTTAATATATAATAATACTTCTCGAATTTATTAAGCGGAGGATAAAAGAAGATCCATTAATATTCTTCGTTTATTCTTTCATATGTGATTTTTGGTCATTTATGCATTCCATAGACACGAAGTAACAATTTCTGATTAGAACATTGTGCATATGGGTAATATCAACTTGTTACCATACTAACACAACGCTTTATCAATGTTGTTGATAAAATTGCGGAAATATAACTAGCTGTGCCCTGCTGTTTCAGCCGCGTTTTTAAGAACAATAGTGATAATGATGATGATGAAAAGTAGCGTTTGCGCTATTCCAGGTAATGAACTATCTACGTACCAAATTTCATTTAAATCCGTTTAGCCGTTTTATCGTGTTAGATTAACAAACATTCTTCCACCTCTTTCGCATTTATAATATAAGTAAGAAGTAAGATTCCGATCGAAGATAAGCTAGCGCTACAGAATACGTTTAATAAACTTACCGAATGAATCTAAAACGCTTGATAACTTCGATCCCGATCGTGATGATCTTGTTCCGCTTCGGATTCGCAAATTGAACTATGCATGGAGCTCAGGAATTATTTATTCTCATAAAAGTAGAGAAAGAAAAGCTTTTTTTTATAAGACTGTGCTTTAAATATTACATCATTCGGAGCGCTCTTATGTTCAGTAGATTCTGTTATACCTAGTAGGTACCCTATTTTTACCTTGTATCTCTTATACGGACTATTACGGGCCTAAATTGCAAAAGGAAATTTGTAAGACCATGCGTATAAACTACGATTCCGTTGTTAAAACGTTAGTCATATGATTCAGTAAAGGAAATGAGGGTGATATACGCACTTGTCAGTTGGTTGAAGAAAATTAAATTAGATATGACTTTACTAGGTCCAAGCACTTAAGTGATCGCTGTGTGATTAAGTACTTAAGACATGCGTGAGAAGCTCGAGAATGTAGCTCATTGAAACGAGGCGTTATTCGCTTCAGTTTCCACGAGACACATCAACTTTACTGAGAAAGGTACCTGATAAGACAAAGCCATTGGATGGGAACTAAGCGATCAAAGCGATATTGGACTGATTTCAATTGATTGATGGAGACCTAAAACACTTCCATGATTTGTTAAGTTGATAAATAAATCATATTCACAGTTTGCAGTGAGTACTTTTATATTAAGTAACTTAGGGCGGTGCGTGACCCGTCACGACTTATTCATTCGATCCGTTGACCCTTCAACGGATCGAATGAATAAGTCTTGGTCAATGGAATCGAACTTGTACCCTACTTCAGACCAAGTTCATTATCAAAGCAAGGAGGTGAACAGCTTCCTGTCTGCATATGTCCGAAAAGATTAACTTATCTTGTAAGAACCCTCAAAAATGTGTTGATAAAGAGACACAGTAATCGTACGGTGATAAGTACCGTAAAGGTGTATTTAGATTTTCTATAATAAGTGTTCCTAAGCTTTAATATGATATGATAGCTGCAGATATGAAAGGTTAAGGAAGATTCCTTTATTTTTTTTATGTATCTTTCGATTAAGTACTTATTTGACTTTTGCATTAGCTAGCGACGTAAAGAGCTTGTTACTTACGAAATGAAGTCGTTTGCTGATAGATAATAAGAACCCTGTTTGTAAGGACTACCGTTATGAATGAATTCACTTACCCCGTGAGTTTTTCTACCTTACCCTAGATGCTTCAAATTACCTGAAACAAACAAAACATTTCCATTAATAAACTAACTTTTTTGGAATAGGTATTAAATAATATTTGTAGAGAGCGCTTCTACGAAACTAGAAATGCCGTAACAGGAATCGAGTAAGAGCATTGTTTAGGGGAAATATTCGGTTCGGTAACCGAATGTCCTTGACAAGGTCCAGTCGGGAATCGTGCAACGGGATGGGTACAGGTTGGACACACGGACAGACGGACCGACTAGCACAGTTAGCTGCTGCCACCATAACTGGGTCATCATATATATATAGTGAAGTTCAAGGCGCAACACTCATTGCAAGTTAAACTCTCGAACAGGCAACACGCACTTTCACCGGTGACAATATAGCTACCTCGTGGAAGATAACGTGATTCAGTGTTAGTGATATACCTCCCATCGAGATAAGGTAAGGATTTTTAAGGGCTATCCCTTACAATATAAATAGTGGAAATTATTTAAGTGTTTACGTGATGGGACTATCGTGTGAAAGTTTTAGTAGCTGATGATTTCCAGTGATCTCTCGTGGATATGAATATGGTGTTTCACAAGTGATTTTGATAATGCATTTTTTTATGTTTAAGTTCTTTATAATTGTGTTTGAAAATTACAAATATTTAGACATTAAATGCCATCTTCAAAGAAAATAAGCCTGTGTGTTCCATCAAAATTGCTGTGAAATATTTTATTTATTAATAGGTATTATTTGTAACTATTATAATAATACCAAATAAGAAGTAAAACTTCTCCGTCTCTTCTAAAGAAGAGACGATGGCCATAATTATAATAATGCAGATTAACAACTAACTGTGTCAGAAAACATTTATAATTATAATAATAATGCATAACAATTAATTATGTGTTAATTTATACCTCTCTTAAATTACTAACGAGCCAAAACTTACTATTTATTTAGTTATTTTAACCACTTTCACTATTTTGGCTGTTGTACGTACCTAATGTTATTTTTGAAAGTAGGTATTGTTTCAACAAATTAAATGTATCGCTGTAAGCATAGCTATTAAAATATTAATGTTTAAAAATTACATTTAGTTTTTGTGAAGAAAAACGAACGAGAAATTAAAAAAACTACTTAAACAAAGTGACAACGATACGAATCGGTCTCATAATTGTAAGCACGCTATTACAAACTTCCATCCGGCATTATTTTCACTGTCCGCTTTGGTCATGTAAATATGAACCTTCGCTTTCTAAAATGTGAAAATGTTCACATAATACGTCTTAACCCTGAATTCGTCGCGGAGAATCCAAAGAATAGTTAGACAAAACATTCTTGAGCCGCTAATTGACATCACAATAGATAACATCCATAATGTTTCTTTTAAGAAAACTTTTTTAAGTATCTATACAATGTTTGTTTTTTGGTGAATCGTTACCAATGACAATCAATTTAAAAATTATAATTCGGCAGCAACTTTAATTGCTTGACATTATAAATAGAGCGAAACAATCAATTGTTTATAGATATTAAAACATTCAAGTTCACAGAAAATAAGTTAGTTTTGTCCATTCGATTAAGTATTTTTAAGTGACAACTTAAATCGAAAAATATTTAAATAATATTTTAAATTGCTTTTAGATGGCTTTGTATTAAACTAAGCAAATAAAAAAAATAAGATTCTCTATCATACTTAGTTAAAAATTTCTCCGTATTGCAAGGTATAAAATAAAAACATGTTACACCTAAACAAATATCACAACTTGACGACTGTTATGATACTTGTGACAGGTTTTTAAGTAATTAAAAGTCTTGAAACGTGCGCCGGCGCATGTTGAAAGTGGCGAGGAAAGCTGCAGCGATCGGAATGGCCAATAATCCGCTTGCGTGCCGGCTGCCCGGTCCCATCGCCGCGTTTCTCGCAAACTAACATATATGTACATAGGTACTAAAATGTTATAACGGTTTTATTCACAGAAAAATAATAAAAGTTATATCAGTATTGAAAACCAATGAGCAATATTATAAAATTACCGGTTTTTATATTTTTATCATAAAATCAGACTCATAAATAATAATAATAGGTACAAAAGTACAAAAGTTTCAGAAGTATGAGAACATCGTCGTATTTATGAGAAAACAGGTAGTGGCTCATGGGTAGGTACTTTAATGATATAGGTAGTGCACAGCTACATAATGTAGATATAGAAAGTGGGTATCACAGTTACAAATGACTTCAAAGTCTCAAGATTCTTTACAGTCGTCGTCGTAATCCACAGTCTAACGAAATGTTTCATCCACTCATGTTCAAAAAAATTTAAAGTGAAAGTTTTGTCGGCGGACGTGAGAGGCAATCTCGTCATTCACCGACGATGTTGGGTAATCGAAATTATTTAAAACGAAAATTATAAACCGACGCTACTATACCACTCGGTTGGCCCTCTTCGATAAACAGTGAAATGAGTTTCTTTTTTAATTCCGGTCTCGTTGCGTTTTTCAAGCATGATACAAATAAGACCTCCTTTTATTTTAGAAAATGAGCATCCAGAGACATAGTAATCCACAGCTATTTTTTTTTTCGAAACATGTATTTCACGAAACGTACTTTTTTTCTTTTTTCATGAGCGTCACAAGCTAGCTCATGACAAATATTGATGCACAAAAGTGCTTCTTTAAAAAATAATTAAGGTCGACTCATACGTATATTAATCACCTTGTGTCAGAAATCTATATCTATACTAATATATAAAGCTGAAGAGTTTGTTTGTTTGTTTGTTTGAACGCGCTAATCTCAGGAACTACTGGTCCGATTTGAAAAATTCTTCAGTGTTGGATAGCCTATTTATTAAGGAAGGCTATAAGCACATTACGCTGCTACCAAAAGGACCGGAGCATAAATGAAAAATGTTGCAAAAATGAAAAACCGTTGAAACTAACACACGCGGACAAAGTCGCGGAGAACAGCTAGTGTTTGATAATTTCATAGACGGTATAGAAATGTTTCTTACAAAGCTTCATTTCTTTAGCACCTCTTTAATTGACGCGTTGAATGGGTAATGCATGAATCGACCCAAATTGAACATGAGCATCTTGAATCAGGTGTACCGTAAGATTGATCCGCATTGAGAACACGGTAACGGTGTAGGTACATAACGCGACTACGGATCAGTTTATAGAACATTGCTACTTGCTTCTATCAATAAAAGACTAATCAATAGCGTCAAACATGAGCACGAGTCCTCATTGACAAAAACCTGGTACAAATACAGAGATATTCATCAAAACTATCGGGCATTAGGTACCTACTCAAAACCAAAAAAGGAAAAGGGTTAAGCATTTGAGGATACAGATTCTAGATATAGACCTCATTCTAGTATATATTGTAATTATACTAGAATGAGGGCCGTTATATACCGTTATTGCGCTTAACAGTTGGCGCCACTAGTGCGTTAGCTGTCAAAGCCACCAAAAAACTATGGAATTTGACATTTTGGACATCACGTGTGACTAGCGCCTCTGGTAGCCAAATTGCTAACGGTAGCCAGTCATTGTAACATTATAAATAATTTTCTGATGAGTAGGTATGATATTTTTTGGGTAGGTAGGTACATTTTGTTTTTTATTTTTTTATTCGTAAGGATCCCACTAATCTACATAAGTCGTTATAAAATAGGTATATTAAAATATTCGCAAGTATTATAACATACTTTAATAACACATAAGCATACCTACAGTTAGTCACGTTGTTTTCAACGGTTTATGTTTATTACGACTGAATAAATTTCAGTCTACGTTCATATCCGCGTACCGAACACGCACGCTTGTAGACTTACGGATGGTTTTAGAAAGCGGATCGCTGGACCGGTCAATGAGCAGCAAAAACCCAAAAAAACATGGAAGATAAAACAATCAAATGTTTTTGATAGAACAACAATTTTTTTTTTACAATGACGTAACTTAAGAAGTTTGAAAACAAAAGAAAGGGCTCTTGCTCTATAATTTTAAAATTTTTGACGTTTTAAATGGAGGTAAAGAACAGAAATGTGGCTGTTGGCTTTCGGTTACAAAGAAGAAACAAACTCCAAATGAATGGTGAAATTTGTGATTCTTATTTTTCCACGGTAAATTTCCGATGAAAGTTGGGAGCGAGGTGGTCGCAACGTAATAGCAGGTCTAAGTCCTCGCTCCGAAATTAGAAAAACGTTAACCTTGCACGTCAGTAGCACACACGCGACCGGACCGAGTTGCTTTCACCCATCGCCATGTTTGCCACACCTTGCGCTGCTACGTTCTGCGTTACTAGACAATATAATTATAATCTATACTTGATTATAGTAAAATCCACGCAAAATTCAGATTCAAATAATAACTAATGAACATACAGATAAAGGTTAGATATTAGGTACAGTTATGATTGTGAACTAACGCCAAATTAAGTAATTAGTTCCGACAATATTAAGTGCCTACTAGAAATTAATACCTTACCTGGTAATGGTAGTGATGTTGAGAGGGTAGGCCGTAGGGACAATCGGCTTCTATGATATTGATTTAAATTGTATAGTGTAAACTGAAATTATTTTAGTGTGCATGAAATGGTAAATAACCATTTTTTTATTAAGTCGTAAGCTATTCTTAAAAATAGACGTATGTCATCGCGGATCTTTCAGTTGAAAAAATAAGATAGGAAATATAAAATTGAAAAAATTCCACCATAAATTGTTTTGTTTTATCTCAAAGGGATTAATTAGGCAGCGCTTTCAATGAAAGCTTCCAGTCGGCTTTATTTTTTCAACAATTACCTTCATTCATATTTCATCTAATTTACATAAAATATTCATGCATCATACACGTCCGTTTGGTACTTTTTGAGTTTATCGCGTTTAGACAGACAGACAAGCGCGGCGGAGTTTGTTCTATGTGTATATAGATAGATGTATTGATTTAACATTTTTCAATCATTCGATCAAGAAGATGACAGCAAATAATAAGACGCCAAGTAGGTATTAATTTGTAGCGACTTGAAAGTAACGATTTCCTTAAAACAAAATCTTGCCTAGCAAACAGATTGTGTATAAACCGGACTAAACATGAATCAAAGTCATCATTATTAATATAAATATGGGCCAAACCGGACGTGAAGATCCGCGTCGAACGAAAGTAAGGTTAGTTTCTTGCGCGTTGCAACGCCAAGTTCAGTCACCTGCCAGCCCAGGGTTACTGGGTCACGGGGTCGCAGCTGCTTTAATACCGACGCATAAAACGACTTAATAACTACAAGATGTCAATAAACTAAGCACTGTATAAAATGATTAACTTCTTTTAAAGTCTCTGTGGTATGCTTATAAAATAACTTTCGAAAAGTGACTTATGATCACCGTAAACAAAATGCACAGAATGCTTTGTTACTTTTCTCCAACGACCCAATGGCAGCTACTGTCAACTGGACATCGTCATTACATAAATAACGTCATGTTTGTAGTGGTTAACCAGTAAATGGCGGCAACAAAGCATACATAAAACATAAATGATGACGGCGCAAGTCTTGCGACAACAAATTTCTCCGGAGAGAATCTCGACGGACCCGCTGTCACCAACGACCGGTGAGCCCGCGCAGCGCTGTTCCAACGCTTTATATAAGTACCTACCTACAATTTACCAACGTATGTAACTAGTTTCTTCGGCTGACGTACGATACACCACATAAATAATAAGTTTTACTTGATAAAATGTAGTAGATAGACTTAATAGTCATTCATGTGATCTTGCAGTCACTTGTAGACGTGTGATGTAACAAATTTGTTAAGTGAGACCGGAAATCGGAGCAAGCGTAAATAGCATGCTTTTATCGGTTAAAGAAAGTAGTACGTACGCGGCATTTAGTGACTAGTAAGTAGGCAGTTAAAATTAACGTCAATTTATATAACTAGCACCTTATAAGAGGTGACATCCGAAGAACAGTTACAAAAGACTGGGTCACCTGCATTCGAGGGCTGTCGGACATGTGGGTAACACACTTGTACCTATCGGATTGCGTGGACTTAGATATTTATGGACAACTGCTTTGTCGAATACGTTTCAAAATGCTTTAATCGTTTATTATCGTATGTCGTAGCATGCTCAAGTTTAACTTTGTAATTAGTCGTTAAACAATGTAGGCATATAAACCCAATATGTTACGCCGACACGTTTTAAAACAAATTCTACGTAATTACAAGTCAACAATGTTAACTCATGAATACAATAATTGGTTAGAAGTTTAATTATAGCAGAAAGCGGAACACTAAAAAATGACACTTAACAAACGTCCTCTAATTAGAGACTCAGGCATCCTCGTAAAAATACAGAGACGACGACGCAAGGGGCCACTTTCTAAGCAAGTCTAAAAGCGGGCAATCAATTCGCGCGAATCACTCATCAGAACACTTTCTAATCGACGTCAATTGCGCGAGAGTACAATTAAATTAGTTGTTAAGATGTATTCTTAAGTAATTTTCCATTAATGTTATAATAGGTACTTAAGACATATTTTACTCACCAGAATATTGTTTGTTAACAGATGCATCACAAAGTGACGGGATGGGCGCTGCTAGCGCTTATAAGCTCCTCGATGATCCTCCACACGCTGGCATACCCACAGCATGTCCCTCTCATATCACAGGTATAATAACACTATAAAAATATTAATACTTACGTTTTACATACTTAAACTATCTCAGCAAAGGTTAGTCGTCGATCAAGGCCACCTAACAAAGAAATCAATAATTCTGTAATAAATACGTTCCGTTTTTTTTAACTTTTATTAATTAAATATAGGTTTAGGACCCAACAAAAAGAAAATAACTTATATGTATTTTTTTTTTCATTTTAAAGCATTTTGTATAAATTGTTGATATAGGTAGTACTTATTAACGTAATTTTAAATATATTTTTCAGGCAACGAGTAGTGTAAGAACACACAATCCTCAATATTACAGCAACTCATTACCACTACCGCAACAGGAACAGGCTCAAGAGCGAAAATTCGCGGAGAAACCTAATGCCTTGAAAAAGGTTGCTCTGGATGACATCGATGACATACAGACTAACTCTATTTCTGAAGGGGGATTCTCGTGGTCAAACATGCTTGGTAAGTAAAAATACTCCAAACATATTTTCTGACTGATTTCTATTCTATAACAAACCGACTGATGCCAAATGTTATTTCAGGTATGTTAATGCAAATGTTTTTCAACCCCGGTACAACAGGACCGAACAAAAGTGACAACCTCGATACTGACGCTGTTTCATCTTCACCTTGGGCAAACTTATTGTCAATAGGTCTGAAATTCTTGACCGCTATCCTCGGAGGTGGAGCTTCCAGCGATGGTATTGATAAAGTAGACAACGGTTCTTCCCCCATGCAGGTACATAAATTATAATATAAAAGTATGCAGGTACATAAATTATAATATAAAAGTATACTTTGTTTGATATTTATGTATCACGACAGACAAAGTATGTTATCAAGTTATCAACAAATGTAGATACGAATAGTCTGCAAATATCTTTTATTTATCCATACTGATATACTAACAACATATTTATTTTTATGTAGAAACCTATTGATATTTAAGTTTTTGAATCACTCCAATATGTAAAAAGCACCATGTAAGATGATCCTCACCTGTAGCAGGTATAATTTGTATACCTAAGTAGATTATTAGATGCCCTAATTCACTAGAATTAACTAGTTCCTTCACGTCCGGGGATTACCTCAGGGGAATGATATAACGACTTATTTGATAAATATCACTTTTTCCAATTTTCCTTGAGGTTTTACCTACTTTTAGAATGTAAATAGTAAAATTTGGTTATGGAGATGGTGTTGCTTCTCGCTTGCTTCAGGGTATATTGGCTGCGGTTCTGTCGTCGATGCTCGGTGCAAATGATCCCGATCGTGTCGCCTCCATGGCAAAGCAGGCTGGAGAGGTACGCCACCCATCCTTCCTTCTCCCTTTTTATACTATAATCTATATGCAAATATTTTCACTTATTTTCAAATTGGAGGAGTATTTATCACATAGTATGAAATCCTTGGACAAAAACTTCTTCTGGGTTTTTAATTCCGTAAATTAAATCAATTCTCAAATATGTTTTTCTTTCCACAGTTCATCAACATTGTCGTAAACCTCTTGGACGCCTTGAAGACCTCATTCTCACATAGGTCGCTGGCTGCGCGATCGATGGGCCGCAAAGACTCAGTCAGTGACGCAGCGCTGGCAGGCATTGCCATGTTCAAAACCTACGTAAGATCCTTCGGCACTGACGACGACAAGTGTCTGCAGAAGTACGTTTGCGATGCTAACAATGAGTGCGCTGACGACATTGGCCCCAAGAGCGTGTTCTGTCAATTTGGAACGTAAGTTAATAACATTTCTTTTTCTCTGACACTAAGCATGGCGTAATGTTTTATTCATTTTCCAAATTTCGCCAATGTTTATGTACATACTCAAAAGAACGAAGCTATATGGTGTTGGTGGTGTATAACAGAGAAGCAATTTTTTTTTCTTAGCATTTAGATTAACTAGCTGTCAAGCCATATGTCACACATAACATCCGTTATTTATTTTTAGATACGCTGCAAGTTTCGTCTTGGAAAGGCAATCCGGTGGCACTTTTAACGACTTCTACGAAGCCGGTCGCCGGGGGCGCTCAGGTGTGGACTGTCGCCAAATGTATCTGCAGTGCAATGAAGTTTAATTTCAACAGCAAAACCGCCAAATTATAATTAAGTGCGAATTCAAAATTAGTGATAACAAATCTTTGGCAATTCCTCGTAAGTCCGTTTTTACTTAAACATGCCTAAAAATTAGGAGGGAATACTAAAACAACAGATTAATTTATAAATCGGTGGGTACATACATAAGAGTATTAACTACTTACAATGACGCAATGAATTTTTTTGGCATATTGTGCTTAAACTTATCCCATCGCACTTATTAAAACAGCGTCGAGTAGTGTTTAAATAATTTATTAAATTATTTATTTATTTAATTTATTTTAGAAATAAATGAGTAAACGGTAAAATTTGTCCCACATTATTATACGGTCCATTCCATAAATGTCTTAGAAATGAGTATTGTAGAATGTTGTGTAATTGGCACATTGTTTATTGTATAAACGATGAATTATTCCGCCAGTTTCTCGATAATTGACGACTGATGTAAAAAGTTATAAGTATGTGATATAAATAATTATTTATATCACTTAATAGTTAGTATTTATGTATATTTTGTGTGACTGTGTGATTGAGGACGTCCTTGTGTGTTTGTGATTGTAAAATAAATAACAATAATAATTTATGTTTTGTTTTAATTTCTCCATTTCCACTTTATCATTAACATGTAAATGCTTAAGTCGCCATGTGAAAACTTGCACTAGAAATTTCTTTGTACCGCTATAATAATTTGACATAGTAGACAATACAAAACTAAGTAGAGCGTATTAAGCACTCATGGGCTCTTGCACATCCCACTGCCAGTCAAACCTTGACATTCGTTGACACTGTGAGTCTCAGCTGACAGTCAAGATGACAATAGAAAATATTTTTTCCCAAATGGGAATGGGGACCAAGCAGCTGTCTGAGAGGTGAGCTATTTTTTTATCGATAAACATAATAATAAATTTGTATATCAATATATTAAATAATATTGTAAGCCATCATTCTATACCTTCTGAAGTTATTTTTTTTTCGCAAAACAATAATAATCTGCTGACACATTATGTATGTGTCAAATAAAAATCTTCTTAAATTTATTTTTAAAAGGAACAATTAAAATCATTTTAGTTTTGATCAATTAGTCAATAGGTACCTATATACAGCTTAGATTATTTTGTCCATTATTAAGCCAAAAGGCAGTAAATTAAATCAAAACTGATTGGGTCATCAAGGTACAATCAAAAGTTTTTGCCTTCACTTCAAAAGTTGTATTGTAATTTTAATACTAAGAAGTGGGTGTACTACGCCATATCGAATACTAAATGATCGAAGCTCATTTGATCGTAACTATAAATCGAATATTAATACGAACGTCTAGCTATAGGATAGCCCGCAAATTTTACTACAAAATCACTTATATTGTTTAAAAGTGTTTTTATGGTAAATTTTGTGTTTCTTATAAGATTATAAGAAAATCCTATATAATAATAATCGTTCAACATTCGATCAAACAAATATTCGATATTTTGAACATTCGATATATTGAGTGTTGGACGTAATGAACATTCGAATTAATAAACATTCATATTATGAACGTTCGATTATAAGGGCATTCGATTTATAGTGTTCGATCAAATTAGTTTCGATTATTTGGTATTCCATATGGCCTAATACACACCATGAAGTACCTAGGTACTGTATTAAATTTATCTTGAGACGACAGCGTTCTTATTCAGTCGCCTGAAATTAGTTACATCTAAACCTACTGCTTGTATTTCTCTACCAGATAGAACTTGATCCAAATTTTCCTCTGGTTAGGACAACAGACCGAAACCGTCACTCATCAGTAAAAATACAAGTTTGTGCATTTACAAAACAAAATATTATTTAAGGATATATATATAGATATATAAAAAAAAACTATTGCTGCCACGGTCATACAAAAGTAAGACTAAAGAATCACGTAAAACGGCGTAATAAAAGAAATTCCACGATAAAATTTATCGAATTTATGGACATAAACGAATTGCTTCTTCTTAGGTATTCAGATGTGCCAGTCCATGACCATCATGTGTATTACGCATACGAACCATCCGCTCCTTCGCATGGTCATCTTGCATCTTCCAAGCAGTAAGTACCTAGTTTTTATAACGACTATAATAATAATTATCTATGTAAATGGATGAGCCCTCTCCTAAATAAAATAAAACTTGTAATAAGATTACTAAGGTAAACCAAATAGGAAAAACTCATAAATAAAAATAAAAGCGCTCGAGCAGTAAATCCGTGTTGCATCTAACCGGCTAGCCCGCTAATGATCCAAAACATATAACGTTTTAGCACGATTTATTTCGATTACTTCAAATACATTTCAAGTTAGTCAAATATTTTTATGATTGTTGTAATTTCGACACACGAAATGTTAAAAAAATCCGTTCAATTAAGTTTTAGTTTTTATAAGAAAGAAAGCATAATGTATGAAATTAAAATACTGCATAAAACGATTCGACCGAAACGAGTTTACCCTTGTAAACGTTAGAATTCACCCAAAATTAATTGTTTTAAAAATTTTCAACAGCAAAAGGTTTTCATGGTGCCTTTTTTGTTCCATTTCAGCAACTATGGCGGAGGTCATAAGAGCAGCGCGTCAATGTCAGCGTTAACGTTGCTGGCATTCTTGTTCTTTCTGCATATTTTGCAGCAATGTATTAAAGATCACATAACAGACATGAGCACACCCCCAGTCATGATTATGACCGCCGGCAGGGAAGGTGATGAAGCCGTATCGAAATCAACAGTTTTTAATAAAATCGATAAAACCGGTGTTACACAAATCAATTCAAAAGATTTGTTCGAAAATGATCAAATAATTAAGAATAATCCAAATCAAATAACCGAAAAGTCAAACGTTGAGAAACCATACGGTAATGATGGTTTGCCGATTAAAAATCAAATTAAAATTAAATACGCAAATGCATCTAAATTAGACGAGCAGAAGTCTAAACGTATTTTCAAAAATGTTCCAAACCGCAATTCACATTTCGCCGAATTTGTTAGTGCTATGGGTGAAGAATAACTGAATAATCTGTTATTTTTATGGAAAAATAAATTGTACACCACTTTGTTTGTCAAGATTTATTAATAAAAGTATCATTAAAAATGAACATATTTACCGGGAGCCAGAGAAACAGAAGGCGTATTCATAAAATCTCATTGCCATCATAGTTCATTGATGTAAAAGTTTGTCTATCTATGCGTCTGTTATTACTGGAACTAGTTCATACTACCCCCGTACTGTGACCATTTAATGATAACATTAAAACGTCACAGTACAGGCTTGGCTACAGGACCAGTCTGTCTGTCGTGATCCATTGCGCTAAGCTGCAATGCGAATCCTTAAATTAATTACGTGGAATAAAAGCATTACTAAACTGCTATGTACCTAAATATAAAATAAAAGTAAGGCAATTAAAACAACGCGTTGTATTCTGAATAAAATAGAACAATGAACCTCGATAGACAAACAGTGACGTATGATCATGATGGGGGCTACCGCGAGTCAAAAATATGCGAGTGCCGCATCCACAGACAAATCTAAATAGATGACGCAAGTGTATGTACTTCGCGTTCCCAAAGGGAGATAAATTTTTCTCCTTCGACGCTGTTTCATTTAGTCTGCGCACAACCGTTATTGGCACCGGACGCACCAAATTATAAAAAAATATCTATCGTGCCTTTTTTAGCTGTAGAAATTATATTAGCAGAAAATGATAACATTTCCTTTTATCGGTAAGTAAATTGATTATAAAATAGTTTTAAATTATTTTTAAATCAATTATTTTGTTTGTTGTAGTTTTACAATGATAACTACCAACTTCGTATGTAACGCATAATTCCTAATACATTGCGGGTTTTATTTAAAAAGTTGCCCTAGCTTGTTTATTAAAATACTCAATGAAAATACAGCTATCCATACTCTCACTCGTGGTTCTGCTTCGTTGAACAGGCATATTTCTCATACCTCTAGACAAAAAGTGTCACGCTTGGTTTTCATACTGCAGGAGGAACTTGTGTTATCAATTTAGATGTATGTCTGTGGTCACATCAGGTGTATCTGTCATTCTCCGCCAATGAAAGACAAGCTACTGGCCTGTGATTGGTGTAAATTGACAGATAGACCTGATGCGAGATTAGTCTAGTCTAGTCTTTGTATTAGATATTAGAGACAACTTCTAGCCTGGAACATAGACTTAGGATGATACACAAAACTAATATAAACAAACCCAAGAGCTGCGCTACAAGACCTAATGACACAGCCTCATGTCGTTAAGGTATCGGGAATATAAATAAAAATAAGAAATCACGATTTATTCCGTACAAAATAGTTTATATTTATTCTGAAAACTAATTCATACTTTTTACTTTTAATTTCTATTGAAATATTCTACAAACTATCCAGTATTTAACCGATGATGCATTGTAACCTCAATATTATGTCTTCCTTATATTTCTTATAAATAGCTTCATGTGTTTTAAAAGCACTAAATATACAATGTTAAATGTCTCTTAATATAGAAAATCCACTTAAGAACTTACATCTTTATCAACAATGAATTCAGAACTAACAAATATATTGAGGTGTATGACCTATTTTTTTACTAATTTAGTACCTAAGATACTACTTGAAATAAAAGGAAATTCATTGTTTCACATTCAATGGAGGCTACCACTAGTTTTATAAGTATTCCGCTGCTTTAGGCGCTCGTCTCGCGTGATTTTTGAAATGACATATCTTTTTGGTGGGATTATTATTTTTTACATTTTTCTGCTGTACATATTTTCTAATATCTCTGATTATTATAGGCAAATATAAGTTACGAATCAATGACTGTCAGTGCTTTGTCAAGTTACGAAAAAGAAGTGCAAAATATAAGCGGTTTGAAAGAACAACTAAATTAGCAGAGGTTAGTTTGTTTATACACATATATTGTCAAAGGTATGCTTATATTAAATATGATTTAAATTAAATAAAGTTTGTTTTCGCGTCCGGATCTAGGAAGAAACTTTGACTAACTATACTTCACGACCCGACGCGCCAGGGGCGCCAACTGGTAATCGCAATAACGGTAGCCCCATTGAATAAATTGTAATCTTAACAAATTACGCAAATTACTAAATAGTAGGTGAAACTCCTATCCCACAAACTAGATTTTTTTTTTATATAAAACATTAAAGTAAAATACTTCACTGACTTTATTATCACATCGTACATTCAACAAAATAATAAGCAACTGTTAAGTAATCGGATCCCTAAACAATGAGAGAATTTCCTCGGGCTAATAATTACGTCTCACTCGCTCTATATATTTAGTTTGAGTGAGCGCACTGGACCCCATTGTTGGATCGGTCATACGATTCCAATCTGTCTGGCCTACTACAAAACCGATGGCACGCATCTTCTCTTGTTGTCTTCTTTCTTCAATGTCTGCCCACCGTACCTGTTTTAATTATTACATGATGAAAACTCACTGTCACATGTTGGACATACATTTAACAAGGAACTCACCTTCAGATAAACACTGACAAAATTTAAATATGTAATTGTAACTTTTTTGTAAAAGCTTTAAAAGGATCCTTTTTTTGGTAAGTAAACATAATGTGAATTTTATTTTGTATTTATTTTATTTACCTTTCGAAAACGGCAGCAAATTAACCACCGTTAAATAACAGTAACGACAAATATTGGACCGAATTTTGATTAAGATATGGTTGTAAAATTGTTTAACATAGGTATTTGAGTGGTAAGCGCATAAAACATTACTAAATGGTTACTGACGAAAATTATCCTCGCTACTTGAGGCAATTCCACAGCGGTGATAGGTTTATTAAATAAATCACACTTACAACACATTCATGTTTGGCAATAAACAAAAGGTAGCAAAAAATATTGCATACCTTTAAATAGGACAGCTTACCTATAAAATCAAATAGTGATGTGTGGATTCAAATATATATATTTTTTTATTTAGACGTAAGACGTCTCCATACATTTCCACAACCATATCACTTTAAAGCATCAAAATGTTTAGAGCTGTAAAATTTAATTATACTTACAGATTTTTTTCCTGGAGTGGCTTTGTTTGGCTTCCAGTCATCTAGTTGCAGATAGTCTTCCATGGAGAGCTGCGATGGCCGGAGTGGCCTGCTAGTTCCGTCGAGGCGGGCTGAAACAACATACAAATATATTTAACTCAAAAATAATAACGACTTTTGTACCATAGGAGATATTATATAAGACATAAGACTGAAGACTCGAATCAGAGTAAATAATCTGTTTTAATTTAAATACAACATAAAATTATGGTAATATTTTTAATCAATAGCCTACCTAGTTGCGCTGCGTCGTCCATTTTCTCCCACTTGGATGAGAAAACGCTTTCGACCTGTGATGAAGCAGCATCTTACGATTTTAGTTACACCGCTGTAATAAAAGTTATTAATCCTACCGAAAAAACATAGAACATTCCATGTAGAAAAAGGAAGTACAGATAAAACCTTAAATTAAAAACAAAATATAACACACAAACAATAGTTACAGGTTGCGTTGACTGGTGACTTGCATCTTTAGGTACAATTAAAGTGTACTTGGTTGGAGCTCGTCAACGAGGCCTCACCTCAGGTTCTTGTGCATCCTCCATAATAACTTCGTCGTTGGCATCTTCCATCTGCACTTCAGTTATGGCTCCGCTCTGCAGTAATGTCGTAGCGTCCAGTTGTATATGATGCGGCGGCGTGGGAAAGAACCTAGTGCATATCACTTCAATATCCTCTAATGTCCTATTATGAATGTTTCTCTTATAACAAACTTGCGAGTCAAGCTCCATGGTACAAATGTACACCTATAAAATTATTCAAATTTTATTAGACTCTAGATAGCATATTTCTTTGTAGCAAAATCTACAAGATAATAACGTACTTGGAAACCGAGTTGTCTAGCACAATTCCATATGTCAGCATAACTCCTTAGTTGATCATTTACTGCATCATAAATTAAAAATGTAAAAAATCCATCTGACAGACTTCTCTTGAATGCCCTCTTTAATGAAGTTAAATATGACTCTTCATAACTTGGATCATATTCATATTTTAGTGTTGGCTTTTTCAACTGAAATTAAGAAGTAACAAGTATTATGTAATGTAGTCATGTATTATGTAGTATTAAGTATAGGATGACAATGAATGTTCAAGATCTTAGTTTTTCACAACAAGTAATTTACTAATATTTGGCCGAGTAAATTACAATATTTAAAGTTCTAGAAGACCTAGAAATTAATTTAAAGCAATACCTACTTTCATGTAAAATGTTTGTATAGGAAGTTGATATTTTTATCACTTGTCGGCATAACAGCTTCTCATCTTATAGAAGGATAATAAATAATTTTATAACACTATCTTACCATCTTGCCAGTGGCAGGATCTCTTTCTTCAACTTCACCCTCTTGCATAAAGTAATCATCAATCGACATAATCCTGACAGTACCACCATGTTCTGCTTCTCTGTCACGAATCAACTTTGCTAAGTAAGACTTCCCACTACCTGGTGGACCTAATACCGGAAAAATCATAAAAATGCATTAATATTTCAGAACACATTAATATAATCTAACTTCTACATACATTTCAATATCAGGCACTTTAAAATAAAGTAGGGAAACAAATGAACCATCTCTAATGGCCTTAGCAATTGCTGGTTGCTTAGCAGATCCTTAATTTAAGTTTTCTTCAAAGAATTTGGATATCCAGATAATCGAGATTTTCATAAATAAGGTCATTAATGTGTAAAGTAAATATAATATATAACAAAACAAACCTCTTAAAATTATCACAAGCTTTTCGGGCCTCATACTCCGCCCAGGAGATTCCAATAAATCATCAATCATAACAACGTGATTTGCTTGCCCTGGTGCAATTGACTGTGCATCACTCTTATCTCTAGACTTTTTGGATAATGAATTATTGCTTACATCACTATCTCTACTTAATCCTCTTTTACGAGAATCTCTCTCGTGACTTCTACCACGATGACTTACTTCTTCTCGGCGATAAGCACGATCACGGTCTCTGTGAAAGAAGTCCCTATCGCGTTCTCGGTGTGAATCATCGCGCCGGCTGTACTTGTCACGGTCATCTCGTCTGCGATCATCATGTCTAAATTCAGGTCTTCGCCTATCGTCGTAATCATCCCTAGGTAGATTTCTCGGTCGGTAATCATCTCGCAAATCTTCTCTTGGTGCCCTTCTTTCATAATCACGTGAATAATAGTCAGTGCTATATCTATGTCCACTACAGTCTACTTCCTTATCAGGTCTTCTTGATTTTCTTGAAAATAAGTCATCAGCTTCTTTTTCAAAATCTTTCTTTTTTACCTCACCATCCTTCGATATGTGATTATAATCAAACATGTGAACTGGCTCAATAAAATCTCGTGCTAAAAACAAAACAAAAGCATGATGTGTTAGTAAGCACTGACATGCAGTTTTATTCTGCTATCATTACACAAATGGGATAAAAGCCCAAACAAAACTATTTAATAAAAAAACAAACTCAAATGTCCTTTTTTAAGAGTGCTAATGTAGAGTATGCTGAAAATTGACATAAATTATAAATACACATTGCATGACTTATTACCTTTTAATCTTAGTGGCTTGTGCTCATATTCAACAATTAAAGATGGTGTAAACATTGGTTCATCTATCCATTGTGGCCGAATTGGTTGTTTGGGTACAGGGTTTATGTTATTTTCAAGTAAGGGTTGTCTATCATGAGGACCTCGGTTAAATTCGTTTATATTGTGGTGACTAGGGATCATATCTTGCATAAGAGGCCTTATTGGAGCCCTAGAGAGAGGCATATTTGGTCTCATAGGTGGCCCAGGCCTAGTAGACCCATTATCATATGGTGGACCCATATCATTTGCACCATACTGGTCATTTCTATCATAATCAAACTGCTCCTGTGGCAATGCATCTGACATTCTGTTCTGTGGTGGATATTTAAAATTCATATCTTGATTTTGCTGCCCTGAATAATTATTTGTTCCTTGTCTGTTGAAGTGCTGATTATTATAATCCTGAGTTTTATTTCCCTGACCATAATGAGCATTATTAATACTCTTGGCATTATAATTTTCAGAGGGATTTGTATTCACAGTATTGGTAGGTTGCAACATAGTCTGATCTAGAGATGATTTCCGGTGAACCATAGATAGTATATTCATTATTTTCTCATCCCCCAGAATATTATTAATTCCTTTTGATATGGTTGTATAGTCTGGACCCTTAGGTTGCATCTGAATTACATCTTTTGTTTGTTGATCTTGAGTGATGTCAATCACCTCAGTCATAGCATTTGCCCCATATGTTTTATCAGTCTCAAGTACTAAATCCAAACCAGGTATTCCCTTGCTAGAACTACTTGATGGCAGAAAACTAGGGTTTATTGGAGGTGCACTGAAGTTGTCATTTGAAGCATAAGTATTATCACTCATATTCTGATATGATTCATATCTATCTTGTGGATCTATGTTTTTGTTATTGCTTCGATTGTATGCACCTTTAGGCATATTATATTGCTGTTGCTGATACTGAGAATTATTACCATCTACATAGCTTTGGGCTGAGTTATTCACAAAATTCTGTGACCGTTTATTAGGAAAGGTGTTTGTGTTAATTTTATTTAAATTAGCTGAAGCTGTTGTTGGTACATTACTTGTTGGAGTTGTATTACTTGATTGTGGTAGAGGGGGAGGATTACTCAATAAACGGGCTCTCTTTTGTTTCATCTGCAGCCGACGTTCCATCAGCTGTAAACGGCAAGTTTCAAACTTTTGTTCATACACCTTATATGCTTGTTTATCAGGATGATTTAAATTTTCTTTTCTCCATTTCTCAATTTCTTGCTCCCATTTCTGAAATTGAATATCAAATAGTCTCTGTTCTTCAGCTAGTGTCTTTAAAGCTTCTGCATTAACTGAAGTTTGATTTGCTGGTGCTGGTTGTGTAGGTTTAGCTGACTCTTGCGCATAGGACCAATTAGTATTATTACCTGCTTGTGGATGTGTGTTTACATTAGTGAGATTGCCAGAGTTGTTATTCCGATGCTGGTTTGCTGTAGGGGCAGGTACTGGAGCTGGTTTTGTTAGGGTTTGTCCATAGAGCGGTTGATTGTTCTCGTGCGGCGGTGGTGGCGGCTGGTCCGGTGGAGGAGGAGCAGGCGGCGGGGCAGCAGTAGCCGGTGGCAGCGGCGGTAGGCCACCCATAGCTTGGATAGCTTGCATTTGTTCTCCATACTAGAAAAATATTAAAAAAGTAGGAGTATACTCTTATTGATGATATAATATACTCATAAATTATAGAATATAACAATAATCGCACAAGACAAGAAGTTATAATAAACCGAAGGCAATAACTACTACTGACCTCTTCTCCGTATTGATTTTGCCACTGAGCATATTGCTGCTGCCACTGGGCCCACTGTTGCCAATTTTGGTGTTGCAGTGCTGCCCATTGTTCAGCAGTATAAGATCCCATACTGGCCATAGTCATATCAGGAGCCATGGCTAAGCCAGTATTCCATTGACCCGAGGTTGGCATAGGCCAAGCCATCGTTATATTCTTTTATAGTCCGTAACGCAAATTGATATATCTTGTTAATTGATATTACAGGTGATTTAGTTCAGTATCGCGAATTAAAGCATACGACATAGGTAACCATTATTATTTTATTCGCTAGCTTATTACTGTACTCTAAGCACAACTCTAAGCATGCATTTCAGATGTATGATTTAGAGTACCTAACACGGCGGCCATTTTGTTTGGTTTTGGTTGGTCTTGCTTGACGTTGACATGCGCATCGTAAAGTCGCAATTAGTTTCTTCTAGTGATGTACATTGTCGATTCCGACAATTTCGAGAACGAACGGTAAATAAAATAATTTTATAATTGATAATCACTTTCCGACGAAATCTTTGATACATGACTAGGTTACATTTAAATTATACTTAAAAAAATACCTAGCTTGTTGCGTATACATAATTTATTAATTTTGTCTTTTTTTTTTTGATAAATATTAACAAGACTCAAACAATATCAGATTTATAAGCACAAAATGTTTCCATTTAGGACAGTTACTGTTAGGAAATTTTAAGGTTCTACACAATTAATATTATGTCACTCACACTCAAGCCATTTACACAGACAGAGTGTGACTGATTAAATTAATTAAACTATTGTTTTTTTTCAAAAGTTCCAACGTTTTATATGTCCTAACCTTTCAAGACCCAGTCCACAATCAATGCTTTTTTTGGCAGTAATCTTAATGACCCATCTGTTTCTCTATTAAACTGAATAAACACCAAATTTCAAATTTTGAGCACTTCAGGATCATCAATATTTACAAGATGTGCAACATTTCTTCCTCCTATTCTATTATAGTGCAATTCAGAACATGGTCCGCAAGGACCTGTCTCGCCCATTTCCCAAAAGTTAATTATTTAGATCAGTAGGGTTTTATTAATTTTAACTAACTTGTTCTACCAAGTTTTTTTGGATTACGCCGAGACTGAATTATCTTTATTAAAAATATCGATTATTATCTTAAACCTTAAAGAGTTCATAAATTAAATCATGTCACTATTTTGACAATATTTTTATATACTATAGATATTTATATAATTAACTAACATGCCTTTTGCAGGAGTTTGCGACTAATTTTAGATTCGAATCGCATTAATATAGCACAGCCAATTTAACATGAGAGACCACATAACATTGTAGTATAGTTTTATAACATGTAATGTATTACTATTCATTTATTATCTATAATGAAATTTGGATTAGATACTTTTACATATAACCTATTTAATTTAGTGTCCCACAGTGGGGCCAAGGTCTGCCCCGTCTGACTCTAGACATTTGTGTCCAGAGCCACTTCACACCAATCCCTTAAGAAGTGAACAATGTCACGCCACCTTCCTTTCCTCGGCCTGCCTTGTTAGCGAATTCTGACTTTAGGAACAGTAGATTTTTGGAAACTAATAAAAGTTGAAAAAATAATGATTGCATCAATTGAAAAGATAAATTACAGTATTAGTAATAGTGTAATGCTGTACCTACTGTATTATATAAGCAATACAATTTATTTCGTTATAATGAAATACATTTTCTTTTTTCAAACGAAAGGTGCTTAGTGGCGAAGAAATTACCCACCAAAAATATTTTTATATAAAATTTTGCCAAGAAGACCATAATATAGCTCGCTCTGTCTTAAAGAAATCAAATCTCATGTAGGCCAAGCTACTAACTCTACACGCCCTAACGTCACAAACTCTACACCTTAGTCAAAATACTTTGGCCGTTTCGTTACTGCAAGAACTGTTGTATAAAAGAAAAGTATTGAACAGTAAATCTTTTTTTTACCTTACACCCATGTGACGGTAGTGAAACAGCCACGCCAAATAATAATTAAATGTCTAGTTACTTAATGGTTACGAGTTGGAGTATAATTATTTCAAGTAATATTATTAAAAATTGGTTAAGAATCATTTCCTATCACATCACTGACTACTTTAGTATATAGGTATAGTATTATGAATGTACATAAGTAATAGTATTTGTAATATACAATAGTATAAATGTAGTTTATCTTAACGTTTGTAATGGTACACCTCCACTACCTCATCTATTAGTTTTGTCTTTCCTATCCATCCAAAGGATGTCTGAAAGATATCCCTATTAACGATAAGACTGCCATTGTACCCTTATTAAACTTTATCTTTTAAAATGCTGTATCTTTTGTAGTGTACAATAAATAATATAATACGTTATGGTGACATATAAATAGTTGTTTTCTTTTAAGTCATTCAGGTGAGCTGCTGATGAAAGGTTAAGACTCCTTGACGGCTAGAAGTTACATGTTACTTCAAGTATGTTAATGAGGTATTATAGTAACTTGTTTCCCTCAGGTTGCAGTTATAGTTTGTCTATCCATTGTGCCGATTGTGAATAGTTACTTAAGTTATATGAAGTACAACTTACCCGATAATTTACACTGAAAACGGAAAAAATAAATAAACCGATAAAGAAAAATTATTAACCGATTTCAAAAAACCATTAAACAAAAGATCCCTACTACCTAAAACCACAAAAAGCTATTGTTGTTCTTTAAAGTTATGAGGGTTAAAAAAAACGACGAAGCGAATCGAAAAAAGGTACTCTACCTTTGCTTCGCGCGTTTTAATAAATTTAGTTCAGTATTTAAGAAAGTCTACATTTAAATAATAACTTTAATAAACAAAGAAATCAAGTCGGTTTAATTTAGTTTCTTGCTTTACAACAATATTAAATACATATATGGCAAGTCGGCCCATGTAATAAATTGGCTTTACAACAAGTAGAAGGAGAAATTGTAACATCACTCAGTGACCTCTGTAGCTTAGTTTGTAAAGCAACTGGTACGCTTAACTAGGTAGTCACGGGTACAAGTCCTGTCTGAGGTTCAAATTTTTCTGTCTTCTATTTTTATTTATTTACGAATTGGCTTCAGATGAAATTTCTCAAGCAAGCCAGTAATATTCAGTTCCACAAATTAATATAACGAAGTTTACAATGAACTTTTAAGAAAAATTGCTGTTTCATTATTTAAAAATAAAATCTACGTTTCTGGTACAACGGTTAATATATGAACTTTTGCACTGAAATTCTAAAGTAACTTACATGTTTTGAAATAGTTTTTTTATTATCAAACCATTTATGCGAATAAGTCATAATGACAACTTGTTCAAATCAAGCAAGCAACTAGTAATCGATTAACGAGGTACATCACTACAACGACGCCATTTTCACGTTGAGCTTGATTCTGCTCTTTGCAGTGTGTCGTCAGTCTCGAGAATTTTGAATTTATAAACAAATTGATTATCTTATTTGGATAATATGTATTGATTTTAACTACTTAAACGTTATGTTATTCAAGAAACCTAATCGTAACATAAGAAGTTTAGTATTTGTGGTAATATTGTCTGCGCGGGAAATGTGACTACGTCCAATATCATTTGGTGTAAAGAACACAACTGGAATAATAAAGACACAGCTAACAATTAAGTGAATTTCATGATGATTCCGACTAAAACACGTGAAAGTCGAAGAGTGAAAGCTTTAAAGCTACCAAAAAACCTAGAACGCTTATATAAAGAAGGAAAATGTCGCGAGTGTGCTGTTGTTGTAACTCGTATGGACTTTGCCAAGATATTAGGTAAATTTACCAAAGTAAAAATACAATATGAAAGCAGTACAACAGCCAAAACGAAGCAAAGCTCAGACTTGACCTCACCTAATACTAATACAAGATTAAAAAGTAATGAGAATGGCATGGTCCTTAAACACAGAAACACCTACAGTCAACATCCAGTCAAAGAACTAACTAATTCTAAAAAAGTATCAGGTATTGATTCTCGTGTGACGTCTAATATATTAAAGGAAATTAATAGGTTAAAAAAACCTGTATTAAAAGATAAGAACTCTAACTATGATGACAAGAAGCATAAAACCAATACAAACTTGAAACAGTATCGTATTATATTTGAAAATCCCCTGGCGAGTAATAATAATGATATCAATTGTAAAATATCATTAATAGATTTACTGTCCCAAATTGATGATAGTATCTTACCATCTGATGAGTGGTGTATTGATTATTTTCCTAAAAAAGATGAACCAAAGGATGATCAAGTATATGATCGGATAGCAGCAGAACTCGAAGATTTAATGTACAATGAAAAGCCAATTGCCAAGTTGGAGGACAAAGCTGATATTGTTGAAAACAAAGTAGATGACTTCCCATCAATAATGGACATTCTAAATGATAACAGTAGTGAGAACAAGCCAAATGACCAAAGTGGTTCCTTAGAATTTAAAACAAATTTGGAATCCAGTGATGTTGAAGCAATGCTTCTTGGTAAATCCAATACTTCAAGTGAAACTGTTGCTCCTGCACCCATGGATGTTGATAATACTAGCATGGGTAATTTATTAGAAGATGTGAATCAACTTAGTGCAATACCAGACACTATTACTAATGTTGATGCAGTAGCAATAAATAACTGTGAAGATAGCTTACCAACATCGGTAGCACCTGAAGAAGCTGAGAATCCACATAGCCCTTCTATACTGGATGAAACTCTACAAAAAGGTATTGAAGAACACTTACCAATAAAACCTCTGGAGACCAGTCTAGAGAGTCCTCCAGAGGAAGAAAAAGAAGCTACAGTTATTCCAGAAAATGTTATATCAACTGATATGAATGATGTTGAGAAAGAAACAGAAATAAAGGTAATAGACATTAATGTTGATATTGAAAATAGTGAGTCGAATGACCAAAGCAAAAGTAAGGAAAAGAACTTTTTAGCTTCAAAAGATGGTATTACTCATGTTGTATTCAAAAAGACTAAAGAAGGCACATGTTCTAAATCTGTAACATGCCCAAAGAATTTAAAATATTGTATTGAAATAGATGGGAAATCTGTTGAATTTGTAGGTGCACCTAAATTTATATCAAATTTAGAAGACTTGCAAGTGCTTTTGCAGATTGTTAATGAAAGTGAACTTGATAGTTTGTATGTTATGCATTAAAGAATTTCAGAGTAAACATTAAAACAAATATATTCAAATAGTAGACAACACCAACTAGTTAATTGTTTCAACATAGTAAAACATAGTGCCTGGGAAAATTATGTGAAGGTATGGAATGCCTTCAATTCTGTTAAATTTTATATAGTTAAGTAGTATCTCCCCACACTGATCATTTATTTGCCGTTGAAATAACATAAATTGTCTCAACATGGCTGTAAATGGATTTTAAATTAACATTATGTTAATGACTGAATTATTGATGTAAATGGAAAGTTACATATTGAAATATGTATCCTGTATGTATTGTCTATAAAATATATTTGCAATTTAGTGACATAAATATTTTGAATAAGTTTAGAAATTTAATAAACCTCTATTGGTAACATTTAGTTTGGTTTATGTACTATAGAAAGCATTTCCTATTCTCAAAGACTCGTAATGCCAGGTATTTTACTAAAGACAAGACTTAGTGATTCTGGCATATTCAAATGTAATAAACATTGTACAATACGACATTTAAATATAATAATATATAATTGCAAATAAACTATTAATGTAGGTAAATAATAAAAACATCACGATTTTTAACAGTTTGTGTCAGTGAACATTAATGTAACCATGATTGAAATCTCTAGACATTTTTTGCACTTGAAACACAGAAAATGAAATAATCGTAATGTCATTTTTTGGTAACATTAGGATTTTGATATTTTGTTGTTATAAGTAGCAACATTTATTTTACGTATTATATTTAGCAGTCTGCATTGACTTCATAAAATGTGTTGATAAAATAAAAATAAATTAAGATGTTAATATGGATTATAAATTGTGACAATCCTCTGACAATATTCATGAAAACTGGTTATGATTTCAGTCGTCATACTTAACATTGATAACCAAACAATAATTAATGACATTTATCTTTTCTTGTGCTATTCCTAAAAAAAAATTGATGAAAGTAATTTTTATTCGTTAACCCTTTACCTACCTCACATGAAATCTCGTCTGTTAAAAATATTCTTATCATTTACCTACCTCACATGAAATCACGTCTGTTAAAAATATTCTTATCACCCTTTGTCAATTTTTTATGTTGGCAACTGTCTTTTCAACCGGGGAATCGTACGCAGAATCTGGCAAAAAGTATAGCACGGTCTGTCTGGTAATCGTTAAATTATGTTTTCGCAACTGAGGTAGGTATCTTTAAATAATAGTGTGGATTGATTATTTAAAAAAAATCGTTTGAAAGCCTGAGAACGTTGATTAGCGTTAGGCCAAGCCTATGACTATTATAATTGTTGTGTAATATTGTTTGTTACCGACTTAATACTTATATTAAAAAAGCGATTTGCCATGTATTCCCGATCGTCACACTAATTTGGTTCCCGTATGAAATCGAACGGTAATTGTCTAATGGTTAAAATAGCTTACAAATGTTTTGTGTTAGTAGGTCTGTTTTATATTAATAAAAAAATACAGATCAATTTGTTTTGTAAAATAATTACAAAAGCCGAACAAGTAATTAATTTAAACAGTAAACTGTAAAACAACTAATATTTCAGGTACCTACAATAAATTATTTAATGATCAGTGCCAGTGCTCATCTAAAAACATAATATGTTACTATATATAGTACGGGAATATTATTCCCGTTCGTCCTCTCTAAAATTCCGAATGGGACGGTCGGAAACAAATTTAAGAGGATGATGTGATCGGGAATACACCTGATTTGCAATATGATAATATTAAGGCCGCGCGCACACGGACATTGTTGAACTAGTTCAACGTCTACGAGCGGTCGACAAATCAATAGCGGGCGGTAAGCGCACGTGGCGCGCGAGAGCTGTCGACAGCTCGCGCAGTTTGTGTACGGGCGGCCTAATAGGTATTTGTAGCGTAGCGTCTGTTATACTACTGCAACAAGTTATTCAGCTGTAAGATATAATCACAATATTGGTATTGTCATGTAAGAAAAAGGCTGTCCTTTATTTCCAATAAGAAAGGTTGTCTTCAAATTAAAGTTAAAATCTGCATGCTTTCAAATTGTGTTATATTAGATACAGCCTATGAGCGGTTAACATGCCTGGTTATAATATAAGCACATTATACTGTAGTAATAATTGTAAGGTAATTTTACTTTGCGAGCTATTTTTTTTTAGGAAACTAGTGATGTGGCTAATGAATAAGTAACTAAGTAGGTATTGGACTATTGGATGGACTTGGGTCACAGACATAATATATATATATAAGTCTGTAACTTGGGTAGATAGTATTTATTCCGTAATTTTAAAAGATCGCTAATGACCGAGCTTTTTGTACGCTACGGTGACCGCGCATCGGCGTGGTCCTGTCGCCAACTCATATTCTATATTTAATCTGTATTTTCATAATATGCGTGAGCCGTTTTATCTAAAAGTTCAAAACTAAGTGAAGATGCAGTTTTTCTTGAGGTTGCATAGCTGTAAAATTAATATTTTTCTTACCTTTTTTTCATTAATTTAAATGCTGTGTTCGTTTTCGACTCCCGTTAATTGACAAACTTGTCCAACGAAAGTTAACTACAAACTAGCGGTGTTACTAGGCTTGGTTCAGGGTGCATTCGACCTAGCAATTTAGTCAAGTTTAATTACCTCCATTCCAGTACCCATTTTAAGCACTTTATAGATGTCTTTCCTTTATAGCAACTATTTATATTCGAGTCCATTGGCCCCGATTCATAATTTAATGTTGGATAAAAGCCATTGATTGTACCTAATGTTATTAGCCTTATAGGAGAAAAAAGTAGACGGATCACCATTTAGCTCCAAACTTTCAGATTGAAGTTGAAGTAGGCAGAGCGGATATTTATCTATTAACTGTTTTTTTTTAATCTATTTAATTATTTCTTTTCAATTTATTTTATTTCAGTTCTTAATGAATACATAAATAAATAATACTTACAAGTAGCTTCCCATAATTCAACGCTTTGCTTTGCGTGTGTTATAGTTTTGCTCCGTCAACCTTTTTCTTGTGTTGGCTTTAAACTTTTATAAGGTTATGTAGGTACGTGTTTAAAATTTGTATACTTGTTACGTAGTATAATTAAATACAAGGTGTTTAGTGTAGTACAAAAAGTAAATAATTATGTATCTCGCGCGCACACGGACTACTTAAAGCAGTCGGTGCCGACTATCGACAAAAAGGAAGCGGGCGGGACCGGGAGGCGCACGTAACGCGCAAGAGCTGTCGACACCTGTGTGTTGCTCTATATCATACATTTTCCATCCTTTTGTACCACATTTTGACAAATAAAGATATTTGATTTAACAGATAACGCAGTCCGTGTACGATGATCACTGACTAACTGCTCAAGCAGTCCGTGTATGTGCGGCCTTACTGTACGGATATGCTTGCTAGAGTATATGTGTTCTGATGGAGATGTCTCTTCAAAGTATGTAAAGCACTCTACCGAATAAATTGACTCGACTTTGTCATAATCGTGCAAGGCCAAAGATAAAATGAATAAATACATTTTATGTTTTAATCACCCATGGCAGCATTAGTGATGATAACTCTCGGGTCTTGAACAAAGTTGATTATTTTTTTAACAACTGTTCGACTTTCATAGCTCGTTAAGCTTGTTTGGTGAGACTGAGGTAGTCAAACCTAAAAAATGTGTATACTTACAATAAAAAAATAATATTGACTTTTTTAGGCCAAGGTTTTCAGTTGGCAAATACTATCTTCTTTCGAATATAATTATTATTGTTATTTAAAGTCGACCGCATCAGTGGTAACACTTTCTATTTAGAAATATTTGTGTACTTCTAATAAAGAAGCAAATTTAAATAAAGCTTTCCCTTATTTTGAGTTTAAACATATTTATTATAAGATAGAATAATTTGAGCTTTTAGTTTATATTTAACTAAGGATGCAAAGAATTCGACTATCGACTCAGGCTGCATTGTTTCGGGCGTTTGTCCCAAAGGTACAACATAGAAACAAAAATAATGATTCTCAACATCTATATCAAATCTACGTGTTTCCTAGTGACTCAACATTTTAGGTGACGCGATGCTTGCTCCCGCTCCGAGAGCGAGCGCATATCTCGGGAAATTCCACGTATTAGCTGAAGGGCTGTTCTGCAACATGTTGCGTCATTTGTCCCTTAGTGTATCTTAAGGACTTTAGTCGACTCAAACCAGTTCTTCTCTTAATACGCGGACTTTTGATCTAGTTCTTTGCCTCCCGTTATACCTACCATCTGTAATAAATAAATATGCCAAGTATTTACCATTTTTTAAAATAACATTCAGATTAGACATTATTTTGTAACATAAAGAAATATATAATCTGAATGTTAGCTTTGAGTCATGCATATTATACTATGAAATTGTATGGTTAGTTACATATTTATTAAATGGGCTTTGTAGATGTTGTTTGTTGGACTAGAGAATAAATGTGTAAAATAAATTTTAAATAAAAAACATTTCTCGTTTATAATTTACAGATTTATATATTTATACTCCTTTTCAAAAGCATCAAACTTATTCGGGTAGCTAGTTTGAGTTCCTTCTTTAGTGACAGACAATGTTGCCACATAACAAGCAGCACCAATGATTTGATGAATTGGTTGTTCTCTATGCGTAACAAAATATGTTGCTAGAGCTCCAACAAAAGCATCACCTGCTCCCTGTAAAACCAATTGATAATAATTATTATGTTTTAATAACGATTAATTAAAAATACTTAAAATTTATTCATACAGTTGTATCCACTGGTATAACTTGTTCACACAAAACATGTACTGGTTGCTGGCTTTGCTTGGATAAATAAACAGCTCCCTCTGGCCCTAATGTTATAATAACTGTTTCACATCCAAATTCAAGTAGTTTCCTAAGAGGTCTTACAGCATTACTGAAAAGAAAATTAAAAAAGTAAAATTAGGTAATCCATTTTATGGACATTACTAGCTTTATTCACTTAAGCTTTACTCAACTCACTTAATATTAACATCACAATCAGTAAGTAAAGATGCCTCAGGCTCATTTACACAAAGAATTGTACAATATGGTAATATTTCTTCTATTCCTGTTCGGGCTGGTGCTGCATTTAATATTTTGATCTGCAAAAGATAATAAAAAAGAAAAGAAAATTAAATTATTACTTCATGGTTAAAGTAATAAATTGTTGTTCATACAACCAAATCAACACTTACCCCTTTGTTTAATTTGAAAGCTTCTAATGTAGTTTCAAATGGTGTCTCCAATTGACCAATTAGTACATCAGCAGTTGTCAGGAGCTGTGTAGAACATTCAACATCTTTCTTACTAAGATAGGCGTTGGCTCCAGGTACTATCACAATTTGATTTTCACCACTTTCAGCAACAGATATTTGTGCAATACCTGTTGTGACATCCTCCATAAGTTTAACATAGGTAGTATCTACACCGGCTTGTTTCAAGTTATCTAAATATGATTTACCCCAGTGGTCACTTCCTACCTAAAAAGTATAAAACTGACTTAATTGTATCTAATATCACAGCACCTATTTAATTTTAGAGCATAATGTAAATACACACTCTACAAATCATAGAAGTATTTCCCCCCAATTTTGCAGCTGCAATACATTGATTTGCTCCTTTTCCTCCAAAACTAGTTGTAAATTTCGTTCCATGGAGTGTCTCACCAGGTTTAGGTAGTCTTGGTGCATACCTAAAAGTCAGTAAAATTGTAAAGTCATTTTAGGAGGCCAACTTTTAACTTTTTAGGTAAGTATTGATCAACATTTTACAGCTGTTGCTGCAAGAAGGTAGTATTTAAATAATATATTTTATTATACCTAGTCTTTGTAGGAGTTGTAGGCATTTACACCGAAGGAAAAGTACTAACAATTACGTAGATAAGTAATAAATAAGAAACTGCTACATACGTGGTAAAATCAACACTGCAAGATCCAATCACTACAACTTTTGACATATTTGTGTGTAATAATCCCAATTCAGCCGGCGAAATCAAAATAACCTTAAAGATAGGTGAAAAAAAAATATGAAATAATGATAAAATAAACAACCTTACTCTTAGTATTTTTGTAATGCACAAGAGCTAGCCGCTCAGTACGTCAGTAGTCAATTGTTATCAGTTAGTTTTACGACTCAATAAATTGTGTACTTAGATAACAAATTCATTGTTTCCATATCCCTACCTACTATAGTATCACAAACAAATAGCCATAACTTACCTAAATTTATTTACACTAGCGATTCCGTGCCTACTAAAGTTCTGATGATGATTATTATTACCTGTCTTGTCTACAATGTACCAATATTTACGTAAAAGTTGTACAAATTTAATTAACTTATCTGGATAAATTCCATATTTACTAGCACAGTACCTAGTACCTACCTAGGTACCTAGTACCGGAAATGAAAAAGTTATTCTAATAACCTAAAATAATCAAATAATAGATTAAAAAGTTTTCAGTGTAATTTAATGTAGGTACTCTGCTGAGTGATGATGAAAAATTGAAAACCCGTTTTAGCATAGCGGTAGCAAAAAGTTTAGGCTATTAATTAAACAACAAATGTCAAAAACAACATGACAGATAACATTTTACGCCGGAATTCAGAGTAGGTACCGTAAAATGGGGTGAATAAAATATTTAGGGGTGAATAGACACAACTTTGGAAAAGGATTCCTACCTTTTAATGTGTCGCATGCGTATAATTTTACATAAAAACAGCTTTATTATAACTTTTTAATAGTTGAAAGTACTTATCATCAATACCTATAATCTACAAAGTGTAAAAAACATAATTGTCTATTCACCCCGTTTTAGGCTGGTTTTATAGCTACGCTGTTAGACGCGCCGTTGAGCAGCGCCGCTGTTAGCAGCGCGCGTTTGAACAACGGTCCGCTGTAAAACGAGATTAGTACCGCGCGTTTCGCTGCTGTGTACAGTCGTCTACAAAATGAACATTAATGCGGTTAGAGTAGTGGCTATTTACCTCTTATGGAAAAGAAGGCAAAGAAGACTAGCTGTTGATCCTTATAATGGTACAAGGTTAGTGAGAGGTGAACACGTAAGATCTTTTTGCGATTTACGAGAAAATAGTCATAAATTTTATAAATATTTTCGCCTATCAATAACTAGTTTTGACGAATTACTCTGCAAGTTACAGTCCTCTTTACGACGATCCAGCTTATTTCGCATCCCCATAACTCCAGAGGAAATATTGGCGATCACTCTAAGGTAAATGAAATAAAATCGATATTATAATTCATGTTGTACTGTACTTAACGGCGCGTCTCAACAGCGTCACTCTAAAACGCATACTGATCGTATCGTAACTAGCGGCGCGCGCTTCGGCAGCGCCGGCGAACAGCGCGCGTTTACTCAACAGCGCTGCTCAAGCGCGTGGCTATAAAACGAAACTAGAACCCAGAACAAATCCGAACGCGCGCGCTTCAACCGCGCTGTCGAAACGCGTAGCTATAAAACCAGCCTTACCGATACTTGTTAAAATGTGAATAGTATGTAACTCTAACTGCTGTCTGCTGTAGCTCTAAATTTATCAGCTTGAGGCATCTGTTTCCCACAGGCAACGATGATCTCAAATCTGCACTTTCGAGCAGAATGACCGCTGGTTGGTCTTTCGGCGAGTGTTTGTGTTTTGATCGACAAGCGCGTATTGCTCAGCGAGTATAGCTCTTGTCGCCGCGAGAATTGAAACAAATGCAGCAGAGTTCTTGCCGGCAGTGTGAACAGTCAGCGATAACTATAGTTAGAAGTGGGACAGTCAGGATACTGTTGACGGGATGCGCCTGTTGGTCTAGTGGTTAGTAACCGTGACTGCTAAACCGGAGGTCATGGGTTCGATTCCCACCCAGGACAAATATTTGTGTGATGAGCGCGATCATTTTTTCTGTCTCTGGGTGTAATTTATCTATTATATGTATGTATTTAGAAATATGTAGTATGTTTATCAGTTGTCTGGTTGCCATAATACAGGCTCTGCCTAGTATGGGATCAGATGGCCGTGTGTGAGTTGTCCCAACATATTATTATTTTTACTATTAATTAATATATTATGTATCTCTTATATTTACTCGGGGTCTACACTACATCGTATTGTACGTTTCTTAACTTGACTTGACACTAGAGCGGTACAGCAGCGGAGAGGCGCTGCGCGGCAGCAGAAAGCGCAGAACACAATACTCTAGCGAGGCAGAAGATAAAACCGCACTAGAGGAGGAAATCGTTATATTGAGGGTTGTTATATTAAGGTTACACTGTACCTACTATACAGAATACAGAAAAAGTTTGTAAGGCGTTGGCGTTCCTATGAGTCACAGAATACTTCAATACACACAATATCGTACCGTATGTATGATATTGAAACGATTCCACCAACATTTTTCATGATATATTAAAGTTTTCATGTAAAGTATCTAAGCCAAGCCAAGACGAGTAGGTACCTACATACTGGTCCTAATGTTTGCACTGAACAAAAGTTATCAGATCTTATGGAGAGCCTTGCTCCTAACTCTACACGCCAACCTAACACTCTCTATAACTTTCATTATAGCGAATGTTCTGCTTGAATCCTAATCTTAAGTTCTCTACACCTTAGTCAAAGTTTGTGGCCTTGCCATTTCGTTACTCAATGCCCTTTTGGCGCAAAATTAACGCCAAGTGAATTACATTTCGTTCATAAGCCCGTAGGAGTGTCTACTGTACCGTATCTATTTATATTGAGCCTAGGTAAATGATTCTATCATAGATTTATGGCAATTTTTCAATACATTTCAAATTATAACGATCATAATATCATAGATTACCTAATTAGCAATGCCACACATTTTGACTAAGGTGGTTAAAAAGTAAAAAGTTATAGTGGTATGTATATTTCAACCCCAAGGGTCATAGGTACAAGGGGTCCATTTGAGCGAAAAATGTAGGGTGTAAATAGAGGTCCACGATAGTTGATTACATAGGTATATTAATTTAGAATATTATGTACTTTCCCTAATTCCCTATAAGTATATCCATCGCAGCACAGAAATCAAGTATCACACCGAAATTGTATATAAATCCCTGTACAATATTAAAAATCATAACTTCTTCACATAAACCGCACAAATTTACACCTTGCGGTCGCAACTTCAGCTGTGTCTGCCAAGGTGTAGGAACCATCCAAAGGACTGCCCGGTTGAGAAACATCTTTTTATAGTTTCCCGAGAAACATATGTAAAATTCAGCTTTAATACTATGACGAAAATATACCCCATATTTTTTATATGGTTTAGGGCGTCTGCCCGGGCAAAGGAACCAGACTAGGCGTGTGTCAACTGAATGGTGTGACTTCTAGTACTATCCAAAATAAAATATATAAAAACTGACTGATCCAAAGATTTGTAATAAGATGATCCAAAGATTAATATTTAGGGGTTGTTCTCACCTTTAATGGGACTATACCTACACAGAGAAAGTTTCAGCCTTTATAAAATACCTAAAATCAAAATCTCACAGGCTCACTCCCATAATAATAAAAGAAGCATTTAAAATAAAAGGATACCAATTTGCAAGTGATTGAAAATTATGTGCTGGAAATGGGCATTACTTCTTTTAGTGTTATTGTTTTGTATAATCCAGCTAGACACTGATTTACTATAAATAGGGATGATGGCTGGGTCAGTTTTGATTAACAAAAAGAGGTGGAGTCTAGACCATGTATCTAATACATTAACAAATTACTGTATAAATGATGTGCATATCCCACTGCAGGGCTTTGATTTTCTTTTTATTTAGAATATATTATTATTATGATTATATTTTAATCTTGTAATGATTTATTTATTTACTTGAGTATTTTCCAGAAATAGAGTATTATCTAAAAAATAATTAGGCAAACGGCAGAGCATATCTATCATTTATTTCTACATGATATTCTTACAAGTTAATGTTATCTTACAATAAATTTAAAGAAAATTTTTCCATTTCAGCTGCTGGTGGGTTTTTCATTTATTTTATCAACATTATCCATGTTTACTTGAGAGGTTTCATTTTCTGCCTGTCCTATTTTATTAGCCACTTCTGCATATTTAGCTTGTCTGTAATCATGTTTAGCAGCATCAAGCAATATATTTTGTATGAGATACTTGTTATTTGATTGGTTGTTTAACAAGTCTGGGTAAGGGTTGCCTCTAAGTTCCAATACGGCTTTATCAAGCACACGAGCATATTGTGGCTTTGGTGCATTGTACATTTTTGTGAATGATACATTAAAATTTTCATATCTTGGCACTAAAACTTTGAATAGTTTATGTATCAGTTCTTTTTCTAAGAGCCAAAAATTGGCTGTATCCATCGTCGGTTTGTGGCAGTCTCCATGGCGTATCGCTTCCGATATAAGCTGAAAGTGTAAATTGTAGTAACATTCAAATACATTATCAATATTGTAATGACTGTAAATAAATTTAGCATGTTATACTTACTCTTTCGGCATATTGGCGCGCTTCGTCGGCTCTGTTATAATTCAGTTCAATTCTTTCAAATTTAATCAGACCCGTAACTGTTTTACGTAATTTATCTAGCCTTCCCTCTGGACCTTTTGGATTTGGCAACTTGCGATGCTTTGGCTGAACTTTAACCCGAAGTTTAGAAACTAATTTGGATACGTCGGCTTGATTCATAATTTATTATCTTGTTTTTAACACAATTTATATTGTTTAACCTTCTGAAATTAAATCCGACGAAATTGAGGTTATGACTTATGTTGTTTATCTGTCAAGTGTCAATGTCACAGAGACCACAGAGTGCTTTTTTGTAATGTCAGTGCCAGCTCGTCTATGTTTACGCTAAGCTCACAACTTAACGTAGTGCTTATATTCTCTTTGCTCTCACTCTCACGGTGAAGCAGTCAAAGCTGGCAGGCTAACTGCAGTAGATCTCTTCCAAATAAAACCCTCACCAACATACCACAACTGTCTAACTTAATGAAAAAAAAGTATTCAGTGACTTACAGAGTCACAGAGCTCTAGTCTGCTCTAGATAGCTGTGACCACAACTCTCACTCTGAATACTCTGATTCACAGACTTCTTAGAGATCTCTGATTGTAAGGTCTTTGCTCTCACTATTTATCGTATTTTTATCTTTTATTTTTAATTATTGTCACTGATACTTTTAAAAGACTAGTATAGATAGACTAAGCCGGTTTTTAAGAGAACTAAACAACCTCGTAAATATGCATTCTTAAAATAAGAAATTACAACTAAATCAAAAACTAATCCTACAGAAGAAAGTTATTTATTTATAAAGGAACAATATAATTATACAGATCTTGTTGAGATGATGGTTGTTTGTTTCAATAAAAATGAATGACGTAGTTTGTTTTCTAACAATTTGGGCATTATTTGGGCAGTAGAAATGGCATAACAAATTAAATTATCAGTTCAGCAGTACCAAGAGTTTTTTCTCTCACATTTGGAATGGCAGTCTTTTGGCTTACCAAGAGTTACCATGACAATAATCAGGAATGTCAAAGTCAAAAGACAGTTTACATGACACTTTACGAAATAAATATATTCAACGCTAAGAGGTACACATTTATAAAACCGCGGATGTTGTGTATTATGTGTAATAAAATTAAGTATTTTCGTTTTCCATACGTGTAACCAATATTAATTAATGGTTGTACGTAAAACATAATTCGGGCTTCGTTTTATTCATATTGTGGAACATTACTAGAAATTATGTCTGGTAGTTCGGCGAAATCAAATCTTGAAGATGCAGGTGTATACGACCTTCTCACTGAGTTATGTACCAAGACAGCCACTAAATACTGTAATCAGAATAGAATATCTCAAAAGCGGCTCATGAGTAAAATGAGATCTCATGCTTACGAAATTATTTTAAAGAAATCTTCGAAAGACTTTTCTTCGCAGAAAGGAGAGCCTATTGTAGACTTGCTATCCTATTATTTTGTGTATCAACAAAATGCTAGGAATGTTGCCGAGTATAAAAGAACGGTTGAGTTAAAGAAAATAATAAGCACTATTCGTCAAACAGATTTTGGTGAAAGTAAAGAAGTTGTTTACAATGTTTTGAGATTAATTATTGGCCTTAGTAATTCCGTTAGTGAAGATTTATCATCTGAAATGTTTCAAGTATGTATTTTAGCTTTTTAATATGCAAAAATAATATTTAATATTTATTGAAACTTCATTAATAACTTAAATATGTTTCAGAATCCTTTTAGTTTTGGTCTCCTTGATGAAATGCTTCCAAAGCCTAAGAGAGAGGTATTTGGTTCTCCACAACCTTATTCATATTACCCGTCACATGTATTTGAACTGCCTTTTTCATTAAAACGTCAAGGGGCTATGTTGGACAGTCAAAAGTCACAGACATACACTGAGTACACTGTAGAGAGTTTTGATTCTCGATCTTGTAAGTAAAGTCTTAATAAATTAAAATAAATAGATATAAAAATGAAAAACTATATATCAGAGTTTCTTTGTTCACAGTAAGTCATAAGTTCAAGTTTCCTAAATTAATATGAGTTATAAGTTCATGATTAAACCACTGTATACTACAAAGATATTTTTGTTGAACTAAGGAATTTACATTTGCTTTCATCTAAGCTTAATGACAATAGCTAGTATTTAAATTGCAATTAATGATTTTTTCACAGTTTTACCTGAATCTACAAACTCACAAATGCCAACACAAGTGGAGTTAAAAACATTTCTCAGTCCAATGTCACTTGCATCACTTACATCCACACATCTATCACCATATTCTGAGAGTACCATATTGAACTACCCTCGATTGACAGCACCAAGAGATTTACAAATACCAGGTTCACTGTCCAATGATGCTAATATAAGGGTGAGTTTTGTTTTAAATGTAGCTATTTTTCCAAAGGACTATGTTTAACTCTTTGTTTTATACATTGCATATGTTTTATGTATACATTGTTTGTTGAATCTTTTATTTATTGACAATTCAGGATATAAAAAAAGAGCCTATTATCTTCAAGCTTCTAAATAGATCTCAAAAAATACTGTGTCCTTGCATCCACATAAAAAAGTCATTACAATTGGTTATAGAGGGTTATAAATGTTTTGAAGTGAAAATAATTATAACTGATAATTTCAGATATCATTGGCAAGTACAAACATAAAATCAGATGTAAAGGAAGTATTCAGAGCTACAACTGATGATGACTCTGTTGACATCTGGGAGCTAGCCACACAAGTTGACAAGGATGTTCCTGATGATATTTGGGAAGTTGTTTGTAAGTTATTATTTCACTAAAGGCTGATTTTTCAATAAAAAAGTGGAATATAATTTTGTATTTGACAGATTTTGTATGGAAGAACAGTAAAAAATTCAAAATTATTCTTTAGATAAAAATTATCTGGGGTTCGAAAAATCTGCAATAAATAATAATAATATATTTATTTGCTTGAAAAACATGGTATAAAAAGTCTTACAATATTTGGATTAGAACAAACATGTTTAGCTAAGATTAAACATAGCATGCAAATTTTTATAAAACAAAACAAAAGGAAGCAAACAATAATAGTTATAATAAAAATAAAATGTTATTTCTTTTCTAGGAATTCTTTTATACTATAAAAGTTATTTTCATTCAGCCAATTATGTAGTTTAGACTTGAATGAATAATATTGTAGGTGTTTATTCATCACATAACTCTTTGAAATCTAATGGATTCACAGGACAAATATAAGGCCATTTCTTATGAAAGAGTCAGACACTTAACTTCTATATGTGATGGGTTAATAAAACCTCGTTTGCTTAGAATAATTGTATATAGGTATATCCTTAAGTCCTTAATTTTTGTTGTCATGTTGTTTACCTGTTGTTTTTCATAAGTCAATGTTAACCATTGTTTATAGAAACAATAATGTTTAAACTTTTAATTAATACATGATTGCAATTTAAAGATAGATCTGTGTAACTATATTATTTAATTTATATAATAACTTTCGTGAGGAGTATTCATAATTATTTAGAACCAACAGTTTACTCACGCACTTTCTCGGTATCACCCGACTAGTTTCAGACTTACTACGAGTCCCTAATAGTTCGACTGATGAGTCCAAATCATCAGTTCGACGCGCGACACTAACGGCGCCACGTCAGCTCATAATTAGGGACTCCTATTGAGTCTGAAGCTAGTTGGGCGATCCCGAGAATGTGCGTGAGTAAACCGTTATGTTTCTAAATAATTATATATTATTTAAAAGAACTTAATGTTTCAGGCAAATTGCCTCCAATCAATGAAAGGCAGTTGCTAGCATCTTCTTCAAGAGAACTCGGTCTTTGGCGACGAACTTACGGCGGATGTCTCTCAGATTTAAATATTATATCAGAGAAGCAGTTTATTAGGCATATTATGTATTTAATAAGTAAGTATTTATTATATTGTATTTAAATGTAAGTAACTAAATAAAGAAAAAGTCTCAACAAAAGATATTGACGTCAACAACTCTCTAAAATGTTTAAAGAAAATGGCAACTAAAGAAACGAAGAATTAAAACTATTACCCGTAAAAGGAAGTTAAAATAGTAATATAAATAAAGAATAAATATAGGAAGCAAAATTGCTTCACAATTCAATACTTTTCATTAGATTTTTCTATAAATTAATTAACGTATTATTTTATATTTTTTAATGTAGTCTAATAAATCTTTTATTTGCAGTTGGCGTAGAAACGAGTTCATTTCCATTTAGCCAGGAAACAAACAGTTTCTATATGAAAGAGAACTTGGTTTTGGAATGTATATCAAAGGAACACATCAACGGTTATGTCTCCGAGTTGTTATTAGTTGGCACTTACTATAGACGCCTTTATAAATTTGCCTTCAATGAGAGTTTGGAAGATCATTTTCATAGCAATGGATTGGTTTATGAGGTAAGATGTTATTACCAATTGACTGAGCTTGAGTGTCTATTTAAACTAAACAGAAAATATCAAAATATATTCAGCCATTTTAAAGATTAACCCGCAGAGACAGACAGTCATATATTTATAATGATATATTATAAACTTATAAAGTAAATTTTATGTAATACAGGCGGCAAGAGATGTAATAAGGCGGTATTTATTAGAATTCCGTCTGATTGCTACTCAAATGTACGAGGAGTCTTGTAAAAACAGTGATGAGGACTTAAATTGTATGCCAACATTGCTACAAATAATACATCACATGGAGCCACTGAAATATGAAATTGAAACCATTGCATCTATTTACAAAGTGATTGATACAGGTATTTGGCTATCTTATTATTTTTATTTCCTTAAACTAACTTCCAATCCTGCTTGCTATAGTTTTGTTGAAAAAATGAGAAACTACGAACATCGCGAATTTTTAATCTCTTAAACTCCAATTTGCGTCTTTTACCTACTGGCAAACAGTTTATTAATGTTTTTAAAAACTTTCGTTTTATTTTGACCTATGTATTTTATCATCCTAATAACATTGTATTGTTTCCAGATTCAAAAGCCACAATTCCCCATGGGGCAGAACTCATGTCGTATTTATTTAACGAAATTTCGCTGATTACCCACAAGCCAACTACTTTGTCAATGTTTAACTCTTTATTTTCGATCTGCAAAGTTTATTTCAAGTAAGGATTATATTTTTATTGTGGCAACACTATTATATATCTGTGCCTACTATACAAATTTTCTACACATTGGCACAGTCATACATTGTATGTATATACAATAACCTAACACTAAAAAGAGTAACCTATGGAGTTTCTTGCCGGCTCTTCTCCATAGGAGTGACATTTTGAACCGCGCTACTAGAGTCATTTTACGTTTTGTAAGTGCCTGAAAAGGCCTACTCGAAATTTTGACACTTAATATGTATTTTTTATACCAATATAAAACTTAGTTTCCAAATTATTTTTTATGGAATCTGGTTACTTATTCATATCTCCACAGTTTATGTACCTACAAAATAAAGTCTATTAATTTAACTATTCTCTTTATTATTAAAAAATATGTAAACATTTTTAGGTTCATCGAAAGATTTATATTTGAAGGCGAACTAGACGACAGATTTAACGAGTTTTTCATACGTAAAGACAACCAGTACGTTAACTGTCGCTCCAAAAGGTACTGGGACAAAGGGTTCCATATTACACAGAGTGTAGCCGTGCCGGAGTTCCTCAAGTCGCTGGCTAAGTTTATACTGCTGTGTGGCAAATCATTAAGGCTGTTGAAACTTTGTAACCCTTCGGTAAGTTGATTTTTATAAAAACTAGTTTTTTTAGGTAGGCTCAGCGTAAATATGTAACATTACAAAAAATAATAACATATTTTCTCTAGGACCCTCTAGTCCTGCTCATATCCTCAGACCATCCATCAGTAAAGTGTTGCGCCAGTTTCCAAGAGTTAGAAAACCAACAGCAAGTGTTAGACGTGTATCGTACAAGATGTCTGTTCGTCAGCGGTGAGCTTGTCACCTTCGACCAGATTCTACTTAAGAGGGAGGCTGAAAGGAAAGCTTTTACTGAGATGGCCTCCTTAAAGCAAGCTGAAACTATGGAAAAGATTGTTGGTAGGTCAGATTAGGACTTCTTTTAAAATTAAAGGCACACTAAGTTTCTTTGATTGAGGCTTTCAAATGCGTTTTGTATTTTAGAATTTAGATAGAGGTTCCTCAATGTGTGTACTTATGATTTATTTACTTATTTCATCGATATTTCACACGATAATGTATTGTTTCTTTTAAAGTATTGAACACGTATCTTTCTAACTAGTTATTTAAATATTTTAGCTGAACGCAAAAGATTGGCGCAATTAATAATAGCGGAGAAGCAACACTCTCTAAGAGTGCTTGAAGCTGCTATGGCGGAGGCCAAAGCTGCTAAAAGTAAGGCTAAGCAACGCGAAAAATTGCGACATGAATTAGAACATGCCGCAGAAAAGGCCACTGATGAACTGGACGCTAAACTTAGAGATCACGAAAAGTACTATATATTTCTTTTGTCTAAAATACTATTACTTATAATCTCATAAATATATTAACACTTTATATAATTACAGGAACAAAATAATGGAATACTACTCAAAACTAAATATGGAAGTAGAGAAGAGTAAGATGCACACAGAATGGAAGATAAAACGCTTGCAGTTAGATCAAAGCAGAATGCAATTGTTATCTACCGAGGAACGAAATCTTAAAAGGGAAAAGTTAGAACTTGAGCATCAGAAAAATGAAGAAGTCATGGCCATGTCTATACAAAGTGATTTAAAATCCGATGACGATCTTGATACTAAAGAAAGTGAAGAAAAAATTGCCGATGAATCGGACGCCAACGATAATTTATTGGAATCCGTTGCATCCAAAGTGGTTGAACACGTAGAAGTACCTAAAGCCGTCACAGAATTAGATAATAATAAAATAAAATCACAAACATCAACTGCAGTATTTAATGCAATTTGTAATGCTGCCAAAAGCTTTTTCGGTGTTTCTAAGACTCACGATCATAATAAATGTGATAATAATAAACAGCTTGATGTTCAAGGGAATGTCGTTAAACAGAATCCTGAAGTCAATTCTAATACATCCCACACTCAGTCTTCCAATGAAATAGGAAGTAAATTAGATGATGTATTCGATAATTTACAATACCATCAAATGAGACAAGAAGCAATTTTAAATAAGCAAAAAGTTATGTCGCATGAATTCGGTCAATTAGATAAAGAAAATAATCAATTAAAAGATCCACCGTTAATACATATTGCAACGATTGATGAAGAGAATAATGTGGAAGAATGGTCACCCTTCGTAGAGGCCAAACGTAATAAGCTAAAAGTGTTGGGGGCAGAATTTGAAATCGTAAAGCCAGACATGAAAATGGTAAATGAACCTAGAACAGAAGCCCAAAAAGAAGCATTGTTGAACAAACAAAAAGTGTTAGGTGTCGAATATAATTTACCTGCAGAGATAGTTGCTAAAAAAGAACCGCTAAATGTGGCGCAAGAAGAGGCAGTGCGTAATAAGAAAAGAATTTTGGGCGCCGATTGTGATACAATGGATTCGGTTCCCGATGATACAAAAAGAGAGAATCCAAAACGTTTAGGTTTGACGTTGAATTTGAAACCATATGGAGAAACCACTACAAATACGTTTAGACTCGGAATGACTCCTAACACAGGTGCTTTTACTCCAGGCGATTATTTTCCTAGGGTAATTATTATAACTTTATTATTTATTCTATTAGCTACACTTAGTTTTCTTAAGACTACTTCAAGTTGGTTGGGGTATAATATTTGATTGTTTTTAGCTTGACCTGGAAACACCAACAACAGCTGATGTACCGCTTGAAAGTGCATTAACTGCAGATATATTCACTCCTAGAAGCGAAGCAAGTAAAGATTTAGAATCGGCAAAACCAAAAGACAAGGATTTTTTATCGGCTGAAGGTTTTAACTTCCCATTAATTGTGGACGATGAAAATGTTGATTCGGAAATGACGAGCGACATTCAAACTGGTGACACCCCTGATAATTCTCCATCTAAGTCGTCAGGCTTACCGCCAGTCAAGAATTTGAAATCTAAATATTCATTTTTCAATATATTAGATGGTTCATACAGTCTAGATGATTTTGATCCATTTGGCATCAAAGAGCTGAAGTCATTCTCCAAAGATCACTTCACAAGTAAAATGAATTTGGAAATGAATACGTCATGTTATACCCATCCTTCAATTATTATGGAAGAAGTGAAGAAACGTCCTTACGCTAATATATTTGCTTCGCATTTTGGGTCTGATGAGGAAGAACATAAAAAGATTACTTGTGATAATATTGCCACACTGACAGCCTGTCTGCAAAGATCGGTGATGTTGCCATTAACATATCAATTGGAAGTGGTAAATAACTCGATTCTTACGTACTTCCTTGTCAACCTCGATATGTACGAACATTTGAGGAGTTTGAAAGATTATTTCTTCTTGATGGATGGAGAATTTTCTCGGAGCATTTGCCATAATTTGTTTGCCAAATTAGTTAAAACTTTGAATCCTCAAGAGTTGTTGAATTTCGCTACGTTACATAATATATTGGATAAAGCTTTGGGATCTTCTATATCGCGTAAGTACACTTTGTTACATTTTTATATTTGTTTTCGGTCACAACAAAGTAACATTTTCACAGTTTCTCAACAAAAACATGTCTCAATGATTAAAATTTTTGCTGGAACACACTCAATTATGAGTTAAACTCGCATCTGTATATCATTATAATTGTATTTTTATTGTAAATGTATTTTGTACAATCAAGAATTAAGCACTTCTCAACTTTACATTACAGATGTCCACAAGTTTTCGGAGAACTTATCGTTTACCATAACCGAGTCTCCTTTGAGTTTCCAACACAGTTCGCCAGACGTGTTACAGTGTCTATCTTTGACGTATTCCGTCAGCTGGCCACTTAACATAATACTGTCGCAAGAAGCGTTGTTGCGGTATGCTAAGGTGTTCCAGTTCCTGATCAAAATGAGACGAATATTCTGGGTTTTGGGTGAAGATTTTGAAGTATGTATAAACTAGGAAGATATTTCTTTTTGTAATTCTTTAGTTTTTCTTTTGAAGGGCTCGTGGCTAAGTGTAAGCCGGTTTGACTGATAATAAAGGTTAAGCCGCGCTCGCCACGATCAGTCCGGAGATGGGTGGCTATTTGTAAACATACCGAGATCCTTCCGTGCCTCGTTGGTCCTGACTGTCAAATGTTGTCCTACTATCTTTGACAGTCGTTAAGTCATTACAGTTCTGACAACCAACCAGTCCTCCTATGGGACATTCCCATGTTACTCAGTAAAATGGGTTGTTTTAATCAGATAGACATCCGCTCCATGTAAAATAATTAAGTCAGCTGATTCTGATAACAAGAGCCAACCCCAATGTAGCTTGGGAAAAAGCTAGGCAGAAGATTCTTTAGTTGTACTTCTGTCATTTCTTTCGCATTTTAAATCCAAACATATACTGGAAAATTTAATTTATGATTAAAACGAAAAAATACATGATATACCTAATTAAGAAATTACATCACTAAATTTGTTTTTTTCTTACAGTCTTTAAAATTATCAGCAAAAGTAACAGGACAGCATTCTCGGAAACTTCTCAGATCGCCCCAATATATCTCCATACAAATATACAGGCATATGATGGCATCCATGATACGTGCGTTAGACAACTACATCGTCACAACTTGCATCCTTACCTCTTGGACTGAATTCGAAAACGATTTGAAGAAAGCCCGAACTTTAGATGACCTTTACGAGTGTCATGTGGTGTATATAAAAAAAGTACTGTTTAGATGCTTGCTGAACAACAGATCTACGCCTGTAATGAAGCTGTTGAATGATATATTTACTGTGATATTGAAGTTCAGTCGAGTTTTGAAAGCAGGGTAAGTTTTATTCCATTTTTTGTTCAATACATTCTGTATTACAAATGTTATTCTTCAAAATTAGATTTTTAGAAATTAATATTCTATTTATTTTATGAAAACTCCCTATATTGTTTATCATTGTCATATATGTTTGCTTTTTATGTATTTCACCGATTTTTCTCTATAATTGAGGGCCGACTGCGAAAATAATTTTAAATAAGTGATATTATTTTCAGAGAATGGCAACAAAAAGAACCAAACGACTGTTTCACACATTCAAGCTTTATACAACTGGAAGAACTATTCCACTTATTTGAAAAGCTTGCCAAATACTTACATAAGGTTGTCACGAAACTTATGGAATGTGGGTACCAGAGACATCTCGTCGAACTCTTGACTATGGTCAATTTGAATGGATACTATGACCCGGAGAGATCGAAAGAAGACCCCAATATAACAATCCAATCTCCTTGAAAAATAATGGTAACAGACGTGGTAAAGTTAATTAACTCGAATATTTAATGTTTTTTTAATCTCGAAATAAATGCGACAATGTGTGATATGTGTTATATCAGGCCGCCACTACGGTATGAATTAGATAAAGAAAACGAATGCCACTGAAGACCGTAAAACACAACCTAAAACAGGAATACGGTCCATTAATACAATAGCATAGTCACGAATACGCAAACCTAAAAGTTTAGGACGACATTTGCAAATGATCTCATTTCCAAGTTGTGTAGGTTTTTTAACAGACATCAAAGCGCGCGAACCCTTTGTCGAAATGTTTGCGCGCATGTGAGTGACCGGGGTAGGACAATGGGACTTTCGAGATGACATAAGCCGACTAGTTTCGGACTCTATCAGAGTTTCAAGGGTCCATAATTATGGGGTCGATATTCCAAGTTCAAGATTAACACATTCTCAATTTATGGCTTAATGGTAATTCACATAGAAAATACGATTTATATGTTTATAAGGCTTATTACAAAGAACCTAATACTCAAACATAGGACTTAAAGGCATACAGGCTTTTACCGAACGGTTATATCTATCCAATTTTAATTAATTAAATCAAAATTAACTTAATTATTTATCTACAAAAACCATAACAGATGTGTCACCGTACTAAGAGGGTTAAAATCTTAGATCAAAATCTTAGTTGAAATCTAAACACGTCACTCGCTAAATGTTAAGAAACATCGCTTCAGCGATCTGGTGGCGATGAATTATTCAAATATTATTTTAATTCAATTATTTAATAAACTAATTTTGAGCTGAAATTTTGTAAACTTACTCTATACCATATGTAATCTCCACCACTTTTCGGCAACGCTTCGGTAACAGCCCGTATGGCTTATATAGCCTGTTACCACGATAAGGTGCAAAAGTTGGCAATAATAAAAAAAAACTTTCATAAGAAAGACATATCGTAGACTGCTGTATAGATTATAAAAAATTGCAACTAAAATATATTTTATTATTGAAAAATTCATTTGATCTGATCTATACGGCTTCAAAAAGGTACAAAATATATTAGGTTAAATACCATAAAACAACAATATTAGGTAAAAGAGTAACAAAAAAAAAATTTTTTTATCACTGCAACTAAATGTAACACTCATTATAATTAAAAATTCTAGTTTTTAAAAATTCCACAACAAAAGACATTAATAATAGAATTACTTGGAATAATTTAATCTCTTAGAAATTAGCACTACCAGGTTAGTTGGCAGAGCTAATCATGGTATTATATGTATTTGTAAACTGCGACCCCTCCGTGCCTGAGAAAGTATTTTATGCCGTTGGTCCCGACTGCCATACGTAGATCTTGTTGTTGTGGTTATCAATTCTTACAACCACTCTTAGTATGGGATACTGTGTTATCTAGTAAAAAGGGTTGTGGAGTCCAGATATGCAAACGCTCCATGTAAAATACATTATTCAGCTGAATCTGATAAGACTGGAGCCGACCCCAACATAGCTTGGGAAAGGCTAGGTAGAAGAAGAAGAAAATATTTCTTTGTGTATTAAATCGGAGTGTTTCTTAACCAACTTGAAAAGAAGGAGGTTCTCAATTAGGACGTTGTTTTTTTATGTTTGTTACTGGCATGATATTTCCGGCAATGGATCAATTTCACAAACTCTTTTGTCATTTGCCTTGGAGGTGGTCCCATATAAATTTAATTAAAATCGGTTCCTTTTTAAATTTATATTTAATAATTAATAACGATGTCGAAACTTCCATATTCGTAAAAATGATTTTAAGCTATATGCATGTATCGAAATTTTAAAACATTTGTGAATCGGTAAGATAATATGTTTGTTAATTTTATCATAGCCACAAAACTTCGCACTATTAATTAGGCTTAATGAGATACATACAATTTGTTCTATTGCATTTACCCAGTCCATGACATTATTTAATTCTATTATCGTTCTTGTAATTATAGTTATTTGCACTTAATAGGTTAGAAAACCTGTTCCCCCCACCTTATTAATCATGTGATATTTATGTTTATTCTTAAAGTTGTAATAATGTTGTTGGGTGATGAATGTTGAGTTGAGTACTAACTGTTGTTAACTATGGGTTATGTGAAAAGTAATATTGTTTACAATGATTATGATATATTTTAATAAAGTATGGTTATTTTTGATATTAATGTTTTTTATTCACACGTGTGGTGTAATTAAGTACATTTTAAAATATAAGTTTTACGTAATATATATTTTTTACCAAAAACATGCTCATACTAATGTTTATATACGATAAGGAAGGACCTTTCCTTCGAGAAGTTGTCAAGTCTCTAGATTGTTGGTTATTAAACAACTAGATAAATAAATTAAATGTGGACATCACATACATTGCTCTGAACCCAAGCTAAAACACTTGTGTTATGGAATCTAAGACGACGAAGGTACAACTCCCGAGACTTTCTAGGCTTTCAACATTGACCCGTCCGGAAATCAAACCCGAGTCCTCAGAGCTGGCGACACCTTGAAAACCGGTGTGTATGCCACTCTACAACGGAGGTCGTCATCTTCGACGATCATCACTAGATGTCACTGTAATAAAAGTTCTAGTAGCGCCATCTTGTATCGAATAGCTAAAATAAAATTTACGCCATCTGTTAGCAGGTAGCTAAGTTAATGTCTTGTTGTGGTAAATGTTTATTTTAAAACCAATATTATTGTCTATATGTGTATAATTAATATTATTGGTAATTAATTAATAAAGTATGTTAATCAATTACCAATAATAATCGCCTATCTTGCTAATAAATGAAGGTCTCTATACATTAAATTGATAACAAGCGAAGAGAAAAGTTTGCTATTGTATTCGTTGCGACAGTGGCGCCAATATTTTCCTTATAATCAGGGTGTGTTTTCACGATACTTCATTCTACTGCAAATCGTCCTAGGGTTAACATCCTATCCTAAATCAGTTCAGTGTACGTGACATTGAAGTGAAAGCCGGCAGTTTCCTACTATCTACCATTTGTTTTTCCTGGAAAATTTGATATCAAGTCATATTTTGCATAAAACCTTATTTGAGTGAAATTAAAGAATTAAGTGAAATCCAATCTTTGTTTACAATATCGATTGAAGAGCTGCATTCTACGGTTTGACTCCAGTTTTTCGTCGCAAGGCAGACGAAATTTTTCCAAAAACGTTAAAACACAAGAGTCACCGTTACCATCGCCGAGATGGCGTTCATGATGCCTGTAGTGAAGAACGACTGGGACATCTACAACTCGCAACGGTCGCGGCGCGCGTCCGAGTCGGCGGAGAAGGCCGGGCTGGGCGGGCGCGTGCGGAAGGTGTCGGAGTCGCGCTCGGAGGGCCCGACGCTGTCGGCGCGCGCGCACACGCTCAGCCCGCACCGCAGCGCGCCCGCCATGCGCTCGCTGTCGTACTGCCGTGCACCGCCGTCGCGCGCCTCGCTGCGCACCGCCGCCGACAGCCCCAGCAAGGGTTCGGCTAGCCCCAAGAACGGCGCGCGCGAGGACAAGTTCCATAGCAGGTTGGTGGAGAAGTTGAAGCGGGCGCTGGGCCGCTCGGAGTCGCGCCGCGAGGAGCGCAGCTCGTGAGCTAACGCGTGCTTGTGTGCAGGGCGCGTGCCGAGTCCCCCGAGCGACACTCGCGCTGCGGGGCCTGCGTGCCCTACCTGTGACGGGCCTCCGTCGCAGCCGCGCCGGCACACGATCTGTGATATGTTCCCGGTAGTGAACACGAAGAGATGAGTAGACATTTGATGAATGTGCTAACTAACCGCCTAAGGTCTTTTGGACGTTGAGAACCTAACGATTGAAGTTACACCGACACAATGCAATAGTTTTAGTAGTCATACATTCGCTTTCCTTAACTGTTGCATGTTTGTTAGTTGTCACCGTATGTTGATCATATGAGCAGGTGTCAGGCGTAGGTTGTAATAAGAAAGTACGTTGTATGGATTTCAAGACTGTGTTTAGTTTAAGCATACCCTGGGGTTCGATCAGTATTATTTGTCAATCACCCCGGCGGTCACTAGAGGTTAGTTTGTGGCAGTTCGTGAAGGGTATCTGTGATTCGTTATTTGTAAGTGTGGTTTAATTTATTTAAGCTGAAAGGGAAATTGCATTCAGTTTTTATGTTTGTGAGAGTCCTTATTGTAAAACCATTATACTTGTAATGTTTACCAACAAAGAGGCGTTCATTTAAACAAAATTTGATCAGGAACTAGATTTCTTATGAGAATTAGATAAAATTTTACAGTTGCTCCATAATAATTGGTCTATCTTAATTGGTATATAACATGAAAACAAGTGATATCAACTTTTTGGAGAAAGAGAAATTTGTTATAAATATTTGTAGCATAGAAATAATAAGAGTACCTTTATATTAATGAATATGTACACGTAGTGCAAACTGTCGATATTGATAATTGTAAGCCGTGTTGTATAGTAGTCATCGATGTAATAATACAATGATAGTTTATTTATATACCAAACGGGCTTTGGCCCTGTTTTACAAACAATTTTGTTATGATTTTCGCTTGATTTTATATGATGTTAACTTGTGACTGTAATTGGACCAGCTTTGTTAAATATTTTTATCTAGGTATCAGTGAAACTGAAATCGATAAAGTGATATAAAAGTAAGATTTATCATAAAATCTAAAATTTTGGCATATCTCGATGAGATTTTAACGAACGAATGATGCCCAGATGTGTTAAGGTATTATGTTCGCTTATTAAAGTTCCTTAAACCTATTGAACTGCCATTCGGTAGCTAGGTAGGCCTATTCAATTTTATATAAAGCCGTAGTCTTAATAAATACGAAATTCTAAATGTTACATTTATCATTGGATATATTTTGCAAACATTTTCAATATTGCATGTATTGTGAACTGTGTCTGATCTGAAGATTTTTCAACTATTAAACACTAAATATAAAGCTTAAAAAATATGTTTTTATTTATTCATCTGTTAGGTTATAACCCTAAATCATCAGTCATACTACTGTGTTTCAGTGTAATGGGCCATTGCTCAGTGATTAATGAGTAAAGAATGCACATGTAATGTGTAGATTATATTGGCAATTTAATGTTTTGGCGCGCACTAAAGAAAACAAGACAAGTCGTAGATACATATAATTGAGCACGTGTGCTGTCTACAGAAATAGAACTTAACGATCGTTGTCTAAAAACGTAACGAAGAATGTCCGCATCGTTTGAGGGTTAAATTCTGGCAATTGAGGTACAGGAAGGCATAAATCAAGCCTAATCAAGAGACAACTGAAGTAATGTGTTTCGCACATAATGTACTTACATTTAGAGAACACTACATTACGTATTTATCACAAAATTACTTAAAACCCACTTACTTAATTATAAGAACTTAAACGAAAAAAAAAAACATTCAAGAATAGAACAATAAGTAATTAAGTTCTTAAGTAGGTAGGTACATAACTTTGTGGTCCAAACAATACAATTAAATAGATTCTTAAGCATCATTTTTGTAAACACGACTCCTGAATAACTTGCCCGCCTTTCAATACAGCAATAACTCTCGCGAATAATAGGCACTAAGTACAGTGCAGTGCAAACATGCTGGGCCCGATCGATAACTTAATAGCTTCGGTAACATTCGAGAATGTTCGGACTGACAACGGTGTAAGCAGAGGGTTACTGGGCATTCAACAGTTATTTGGATTGTTTGAACACTTTGATGCCAGTTATTGTTTTTCATTAAGTGGTAGTTTTGTTTTAATAAATTGGTATGGCTTTGAAAATGATCGATGGTTGTGATTTAAGTTTAAAATATGAGGAATTTTACTTGATTTGATTTTCGGTACAGACTTTTATATGGCATTTAGGTTTACTTTATGTAATGTAGGACTCTACATTTTTTATAGAGTCAAATTATAATATTAGGGTGATATTAGATGACATTAGTTGACCCAACAAAAGTTGTGATGACAGGGCCACCCTTATCACTTAGGGGTATAACAAATCGAACGACCTATTCTCAGACCTACCGGATATAAACGAAGAATTTCATAAAAATCGGTCAAGCCGTTTCGGAGGAGTTTATTTACAAACACTGTGACACGAAAATTTAATATGTATAGATTTGATTCTTATTTCACTGTAGAGATTACTTTAGCTTTCAGAATAATTAAATTCTAAATGAAGTGTAATAGGAAGGTCTTATTCTACATTTTATTTAAACGATAATAATACAATGTTAAATCATGAGTTAAGTAACAATGAACAATTGTATTAATAAAGAATAATCTTGGTGTATTATACAATAAAGAGTTATTTTGTCTATGTATGTAAACCGTTAAGGCGGTAGGTACTTAGTTTTTTTTGGTCGTAAATGTAACGATCGATAAACCGTCAATGACGTACTCAGAGACGTTATTGTTACTTAAGAGATTCCTTATTATCATTTTAAGTAAGCAACATCTCAGACTTCTGATACTTGAGTTATTTAAATCATAAATAAAATGAAATAGATAAATGTGGACAACAACACATACATTGCTCTGAACCCATAGTAAATAGCTAAAACACTCGTGTTATGGAATCAGAGACAACGAAGGTACCACAATCACCCAGATCCGTGACATGAATGAACAATGAAAAATGTAGAAAAGTAGTTTTCTACATTGACCCGTCCGGGGATGGAACCCGGAACCTCAGAGCTGGCGACACTTTGAAAACCGGTGTGTACGCCACTATACTTTATTTGGAACTAAGCCGTACGGCTTAGTTTCAAACAAAAAGGCTTTATTATCAAGTTATTCCCAAGAAATGACGACGGGACAAGCCAAAATTTTCCTTAACAGAATTTCGTAGTTGCAATGTCACTATATAATAATTACGGAATTGTTTCATGGAAGTAACGATTAGGATCTTAACAAAAGCGCGTTAATTCGTTTGGACTGATAAATGATTAGCTGCCTACCTGTGTAACCTAAATGATAGGACTTAACTGATAACATTACAATGGAAAGTTCCTTTAAATAACTGAAGAGTTGAATAATAGGCCTAACACTCAAACGCAATTCAAATTTAAGACGCCCTTAAACTGGTGTTGTCTGTGTCAATTACCCTCGAATACTACATCGCAACGTAACTTTAAGACCTTCTTAAGTAATGACAGCACGAGACTTAACGGCGACTTAAATATTATTGATGTTTCAGTTATCGGCCTTGAAAGGTGTATGGTGGCGAAATAACATAAGAATGTCTTAAAGTTAAGTTGTGTTTGAGTAGTGGAAGTAATAAAACTAGTAAACTTTGAGTTGGGTTTATTTTAGCTTGACACAAAGTATGTGTGGTATAAACAGTTCTAAATAATACAGGAATAAACTATAGCGATGCGTTTATTTTTGGTATTTGGAAAATAAGGTGGGCGTTAAAATGCGCGCTTGGAATTCTTTTTTCGCTTAGGTGTTTAAAAAACATACTTTATAGGTACTTCATAAATTACGGTCTTCTTCTTTTTATGAATCATGGTTTGATTTAGTTATTTTATAAACACCTCATATTTCAGGTTAGGTCTACTTATCTGTGTAAGTTTTCCATTCTTAACTGAACCTTTACCATTCCTAAAGTTTCTGGTATAAAAGTGACCAGAAATAAAAGTAACATATTTTTTTTTGTGAATTTATTCCTTTTGTGTTATATGTATTGTGGTTTTCACAAACATTCAGTTTACATACACATATGACGCCCAGACTTGGAACAAGCTATTGTGGATCACATAAATGCTTGTCCCAAGCGGAGATCGAACCCGTGGCACTTGACGCACAGTGGTAATTGGCGTAGTGACCAATACCACTGTGCTATCCGTGCAGGCATTTATTTTGATGGTATTCTTTAAAGACCAATGTTAAACAGGAGTTTACTGTCATTGAGAACCTATTTCCTATTAGAAAAACCTCTTAACATAATGCTCAATCAAGGACAAATTGACCATAGACACAGCTATTACAGTAATGAGGTTTTTATCTTTAATAACTTTTTTTGTTAATTAAGGGCTTGATGTAGTTCCTCATTTAAAAATTGATTATTTTACACTCTCGTAGGTTTTCCACCAATGGGCTGATTTTACAAACGCCAGATATTTTTATCCGAGTATTATGAATAAATTTTGACAGTTCTTCTATACAAAGTCTGCCTGGCATCAGTTTTATTCCACGATTAAAAATTATCAGGCGGTCGAAAAGCCAGCTTAATCAGTAGCAGCAGCAAGCAGCTTTGTTGTTGTCTTGTAGTTTTAGATTATTTTATTCAGTTGTTAATGTTGATTTTAATTTAGAAGTATTGAAATAAAATTCATCTAGATTTTTTATAAAATACAAAATGATTTTTCATTAAAACTTATGGCTGTAGCTTCTGTGTAATGTTGCGAAGATAAAAATAAAATGAATGGAAGTTTACCTTTTAATTAAAACGTAATTTCATAAACTCAGTTTATGGTTGTATAATCAGAAATCTGATTAAAAGTTTCATTTTCATACAATTACAAATTTTATTATTCGCTATTATGAGTACCTACGCTGAAAACATTGATAATTTGTTTAACATCTAGTTTCTCGTTTTATATTTACAATTTAATTAAAGCCATATTTATTCACTTTAATATGAGAAATAAGTCCGTCAGTTTTTTAGTATTAGAAAATAACTTAAACAATTTAATTTTAAGAAACATAACTATGTATATATACACAAAAAAAAAACAAAGTCAACTAATCTCATTAAAACATAAAATCTGATATCAATAAATAACCTTTAACATGATTTTACTTAGTTGTATGGAGTGAAGAATGCCAATAACGAAAAGTCGTTTTTATTTGCAAACATCATAAAGCTTTAAATAAATAAACGCAGAGGCGGAAAAGCTTTTATTCTGGAGAAAAACGTGGGAGTCTTTTGTCAAGGGATTCTATTGAATAAGTCTCTCTTTTAACTTTCCTCATCAAAGGCCGAGTAAAGCAGGGATATTTATTTATAAAAGAGGAAAATATTAACCAAAAATATATTATAATACCACCTAAATATATTAATCGGTTTAAAAACATACATGGGAATTGGCGCCCTAATAACCGCAATTAATAAAGAACTCACGTATTCATCGCTCTACATGATTTTGAAAACATTCTGTTAATATCAGCATCAGGTAATAAAAATATAAACATAAGCTGCTTTCATATTAAAATAAATATTTTTGATTAGTTTACTAATAAATTCAGGCAAACACCGCCTAGTACAAAAGTATTGTATCAAAGCACTTTTGACCTTTCTTTGTGGTCCTAACCCAACCCATGGTCCTTGGGTTTTTGAGACAAATTTAACGATACCTTACCCGTCGCAAACCATCAAGCCGTTTGGAAGATACGAGCTTATAAAGAATTTTACAAACAAAAAACATACAAGATACGCGCTAAAAACATAACCCTTCCTTTGCAGTCGGGTAAAAAGGCGTGACTAACTGCCCTTTACTTCATTGCAGCCACATATGCGTAAGGTTTCCTTACACTAATGGAATTAAACTAATCCAATAGAAACATGGGAATGAATACACACCAAGATCAACATTTATAGCATTTATTTACTTATACTTTAAAAGAAAACAACTGAAAGCCTTGAATGAACTGCGTTGTAACTATATGACCTTTTGGCTTTTAGCTTATAGGGTCGGGCGCTCTTTCTAGAAGCGGGCAAATATTTGTGTGGCCTACTGATATATGGAACAGTTTCACAGGTGTATATACGGTACAATATACGGTTTGTTTACCCGTCTGTTGTAAGTATAGGAAAATTTTAGTGTGAATGTGTTTATACAAGAAATAGAGTACAAAAAAAATTACTGTTATCGCTGTTATTTTATTATTACTTTTACACACATTATTTTTATTTTTTTGGCCAGTTTTGGTTGAGTAAAATAGTTTTTAATCAGAGGCAAGATTTATATTTCATAAGATACTGAAAAAAAACCCTATACCCTATGTAAGATTTATTGTAAAAGTTGAACATGTCTCTGCAATAAAACTTTTAATTTATTATTTTTTTATTATTAACTTTTGAGTAAAAGAGTACACAAAGAGCTTACCTACCCACGTTAGTTATTGTCGCTCGTGTGAGCTTAACGTTTCGTTTGGCGCACCTAAAGCACTCAGTCGTTACAGTTTGATTGACCGGCCAATTTTTCCACTACAACCACAAATATTTTTGTGGAAAGCTAACAGGCTAACGACGAATGAAGGCGTGCTACAGTATATTTCCGAAATTGGTACTATGAGGTAAGCCTCACAGTAAGCTGTAGCCTACAGATATACCTACATAGAAAGACTACAATATCCAAAAAGGGTGGTTTAGCTACTTTACAAAATTTCAGCTCAAAATGAGTTAACTAAATTATTGATATCCCTTATTTTAGCGTCAATTATTCGATACCAAAATCATTAAAAAGGTGTCAGCGCACCACGAGGGTCAATATCTAATTACATCACTCGCCGTATGCTAAGATACATCTCTTCAGCCGTCTGGTTATGATTTATGTCGAATAAATGATGCGAATAATTATTAGTATATCAATTATTTAATGAACTCATTTTGAGCTGTAATATTGTAAACTTACTTTGTACCAGATTAACTCTTCATCCCTTTAGGATAGCTATACCCTTTCGGTAACAACCTGTATAACATATATTTTGGGCATACTTATTGTAACTTTTTCATTTGTGTCAATAGTAAGTTACGGATAATAGGTACACAGATGGTAAAATGGTAAAAAGGTCACCATGCCAACTGCTACTGCGTGATGTGCTGCTGTTTTAATCCGGATAATGGTAATGCGGATGATACGTGAATATTTGTAACAATTCTGGTTTTACTCTAATAAGTTGGGGAGTTGTTTTTGATATTACGGTAGTGATGACAGCCCTATTTTTTATTGAATGCCGTCCTGTATTCAATGCCGTCTTAGCCTAGTACATCATTGACTGGCTTCGTATGCTTACGAGTCAATGTGATGGATTAAATGCTGAATGGTCAGTGTGTAAAATGGTATCTTCAGAATAATCCTTAATCCTTAACTAATATTATAAATGCGAAAGTAACTCTATCTGTCTGTCTTTCACGCCAAAACTACTGAACCTATGTAAATGAAATTTGATAAACAGATCTAGACTGAGAAAGGACATAGGTAACTTTTTGCCGCGATAACCGACATCCACGCGGACGGAGCCGCGGTAAACAGCTAGTAATTAAATAAAGATATTATTCTGTTGATTGACCCAAAAGCAGTAATATGATTATCGTCAATAATAAAGCTGCTGTCTTATGAAGATGATGGTTTTTGGGTATACCTACTTGTGTAACTTGCCCGTTCATATATCGAACCTAATATGTGAATATATATTATATTATTAATATTTATAAGTAAATAATTAACAACAAAGAAACTTACAGTGCAACCTATAAATAGTTTACCTTTTTAAGGTCGATAAATAAGGATATCGCCGTATATGTATAATGTAACAGATTCTATACATAGGAAGTTGATTAGCTATGATCCGATATGTAAAACAGTTCCTTACTTAGCAGAAAGTAGCTATCATTGAACATGTGCAGTAATATATAAGGCTCTAGTCATTATTACATTGTTTATGTATAAGTACAGAAGTAGGAAGGAATTGTCTCCATAAACACGTAATTGATTTAAATATATCCTGCTAATTATATAAGGTGGTTGAGGGATTTAATAGAGCGCGATTTAAAGGTCAACCTTTTCGACCTTTTTTCATACAGTTTCATAATGTTTTAGTGCGTAATACTCTGTTCCCTTTATTTTAAATCTACAATCATGATATTAAATATATACATTTTATATTATGCGCATAATTTATTATGTAAATAACACGCGGCTACAATTAAATATCGCGTATTTGTGACCTATTTATTTCGCTTATTTTGTCAACACTATTTTAGCTGAATGTTGGGTTATTTTTAAATTCCTTACTCGAGTCACTAAATATATAACAAAAACTTTTACAGTTTTAAGACGCAGTATACCTACTTGATAGTATTGCGTAGTTTTGTAAAAATACCCCCAGCCTTGAGAAGAAAATGGCGACTGAAGAGTTATGTCACAAGAATGGGCAGCTCTAACGACTGATGACAATACTATGAACAACTGTTTGCTAAATTCTTATAAGAAACTTGTTTAAAATAAAGTTCTGGGCTGATAAAATTTGAATGTCATGTACTTAATACAAGAATGTACCTACTACAGTAGTAAGACTTTTTATAATAAATAGATTTAGAGAGATGTTAGTAGAGTTAGATGAGTAAAACCCAAGTTCAATAATTATTGATAATGCTGTTAGCTTAGCTGATACTGCTCATAATATCTAGTAAATCATGTTTGCCAAATATTGTTGTCAAAAGTGCAATCCTTTATTGACGTGGCATCCACACCGGTTTTCAAGGTGTGGCTAGGTCTGGGGTCCCGGGTTCGACCACAGACGGGTCATTGTAGAAATCCACGTCGTGTCTGGGTGTTTGTGGTACCTTCGTTGTCTCTGATTCCATAACACAAGTGCTTTAGCTACCTACTTTGGGTTCAGAGTAATGTATGAGATGTTGTTCACATTCATTTATTTATTATGTTAATTATTTGTTACGCATTAGCGCATGCGAATATTTGTAATTAAATACAAATAGTACAAAGAAAAACCTTAACCTCAGACAGGACTCGAACCTGCGAATTCTGGCTTGACGAACCAGTCGCAAACCAAACAATTCTGAAAAAACTCCATTATGTGGTCTTTACGCTAATCGAAATTACCCTTAAACGATTTGAACCACTAAATAACACATGACCGGAGTGTAGAACAGCAATCTGAACAATGACTTGTACAAGTACATGGCAGTTACATGTGGCATAAACCATAATGAAGACTATAAAAACAATCCACTGTTACTGGTTAATACCGGATCGGAAAACCGAACCAGCTTGAATTGCAACGCATAGATTTTAATCGATGGAAACCATGTTTTATTGACTTTCTTATGATATGTCGATGGAATATTAAATATTTTTCCAGACTGGCTGATAATAAAGGATATAATTATTGGTAGGTATACCTACCAATTATATTACTGTAATGGTAAAATATATATTTTTCTTACATGTTTAGAGAAAAAATTTAAATAAAACCAAAAGAGATACTAATAATATTTTTCAAATATAACTATAGGTACATACAACACAGTGATGTCCTACGGGTTCGATCCCCGCATGGGACAAGAATTTGTGTGATCCACAAATGCTCGTTCCAAGTCTGGTTGTTCCTTGTGCATGTGATTTGAATGGTTGTAAAACCGCCGCGATACAAGGATTAAATTCCTTAGTGGCAGAGTTGTAGTTAGTTGAGTTGTTGTAAAAAATGAGCATTAACATTATTATTTATTTGCCTACACTACTTGCCAGCTCTATTTGATTTACTAAATCATTTTGTGTATTGTGGAATAGCTACCTTTCAGTGCGCTCACGTGACCTCATCATACGTTTTATTATCTGTAACATGATTAAAGATAGCTTCTATTCTCCAAAGCATACAAAATTATACTCCAATACATGCCCTAGTTAACCAAGAAGACTTACTAGAACTTACTACAGACTTCATGTTATCACAAATACCTATTTTTGTAGCCGACTCTTGCAGAATGACTACATATTGTTTGGATTACGTATAGGCATTATGTTAACAGTTCGGTCGTGTCTATGACTTGAAGCGGTTTGAACCGATCTTTGTTCAATCGAACAAAAGGCTCAAGTATTAGTCTTTGACACTCCATTCATAACATGCCATTTCTAATAATAGAAAACGATTAAACAAAACAATACTTATTGGGTTCATCTTAATATTGTATTCATGTTCATCTCTCTTTTATATAATGTATCTGTTTTGTCACCACTTTTTTTTATTGCCTTTTACTGGATAAGAACCTAATTAACTTCGTCGTTTATCGTTTGCTAGAACTGGTCTTATCGTCATCTAGTTTAGAACCATATTTTTTAACCGACATCCCGTTAAATTCTGAACTACAAAAAGAGTAACCTATGGAGTTTCTCGCCGGTTTTTCTCCATAGGTAGGACATTTTGAAACCGTGCACCTAGAGTCATTTAGTTTTGTAACGTTAACGTTTCTTAAGCGCCTTTTTGAGGTTTATGAGACATTAAAACTGTTGATTTGATTTGAACAAATGTTATACTTTTTTTTTTCTGACCTAACTCGCGACGGCGTAAGGATTTCTAAAGGCAAAAAATAAAATTTCAAAACATTTCCATTACACGATAAATTATTTCTGAGTCAATATTTTCAGTGGGTGGCGTACACTTTTCTGCTCATAAATGTTACTTGAAAGCAATTTCTCCGTAAACTAATAACTATCGATCATTCGACGTCTGGTTACTCGATACTTTTAAAGATTCGAATTAAGTTTTCTAATATTTAGTCTTATTTTACCTAAAATATAAACTAGGTAGTAGGCGCCTAGGAGTTTAAAGATTTTTTTGTAGGATAGAGAAAGAAAGATAGTCTTCATTATATACCAAAGTACATATAACCTAAATATCGTACCAGTACCATATTTTGGGAGAGGATTTCAGCTTCCTGCCTCTGTCATTCCATCTTGAGAAAAATAGCGAAACAATGGAATTTCTTGGCGGTGTTCAGTAAGAGCGAGGTGGTCACCAAACAGTTTCTTAATAATAATAAAAAATTGGCGAATATTTAAAAAAGTTGCTTATAAATAATTTAATTAATTCTCAAAGCAATCTGAGTTTAAAGTCAGTATTAAAGCTAAGAATTTCTGGGCGATTCCACTAACTTAGTAAAACAGAAAAGTGTGTAAAGTATTATTATGCGTATTGATTTTATTCTGTAGATGGCTAATGTTTAAGTAATTTTAGTATAGTTTTATTTTACCGAATTAGGTGAAAATAACAGATTTCGAACATCGCATACATACTGCATTACGTAATTTTGTTAAGACACATGTTTTATTTTTTTCAATGCACACTCGTATTATCGTTGGTAGTTATAAATTGAACAACATGAATGAAAACAGGTTAAAGCAGCTATTCTGGCCTGTATTAACCGATAATGTGAGGAAAAACTATACAGTTGTAAGACTCTTTATATTGGAATAAATTACTTTGGATTAGTATTCTAATATACTACGTAATGGCTAATTTATCTAGTAAGTTTAAAAAATTTAACTCTAAAAAAAAACACCATCTCATAAATTGAAGAAATTACGATTTTTCTTTTTTTAGGCATTTTGATGTTATGATGTTATAAATAGAAGTGTAAAAATAATTATCATTTATTCAATTTTGAATTTGGAAATGATAGTTACCTACAAAAACATTTAATCCGATTAAAGAAAATAAAAAATAATCCGGAAAATATAACAAAATTGTAAAAATAGGAATAGGAGGATTGATTCGCCATGTTAAATAAAACTAGGTACTACATTTACACTAGTATATTTGAAGAGTCGCAAAATATGATGTCAATCTGTGATTAAATAGACGATAGTCGCAAACACTTCAATTTGCTACTGACGCAATGGTCTAATTCTTGGTACGTCGCAAAATTTCTCAAGTACTATTTGTGCAATTACATTACTGGACAAAACTCGGTCTTAAAAGCATTACGCAAGGGGTTAAATGACAAATAAAAATATTCCTTTTATATTGTTCAAGTGAGACGTAGCTTAGGGAACTTTTTGCGCTGTTTTTTTCCAGACCGATCTGAATCAATTCTTTCATAAGTTTATTGAGAAGGGAGTTATTAAAGCCTGTTATTCCTGTCTTGTTATTCAAGGGTAGGCTAAGATCTATTCGTTGCTTTTAAACGGAACTGGGATATCAAATCAAATCAAATCTTTTATTATTTGTTAAACATAGGTATAAAATATCTTACAAGATCTCCTAATATATAAATACTTAATAAAAAATAAAACTATAAAATAGTAAACCTCACTTGTCACCGCTGCTTTTTTTTGTTTAAAAAGCGGTATCGTTCTAGTCATCTTGTTTCATTAAATCCTCTTTTCAATTTACTTAATACAATTCTGGCTAAGAAAACAACTTCCTTGATCGTAATTGTATGTTCTTACATGTTTCCGGTAATTACTTTAGACATACAATATATTTATGTCCGAGACAAACATTTATCCTATAATGCATAGATTGAGAAGATAAAGTATTGTACTGTCATGCGCGTTTGTTTGTAAAACGAACTAGAATGATTAAAGTATTCTTTACAGCTGCGTAATTATTGGATGTATGGTATGATGTGGTTTTTAGAAATCGAGCTCATCTGCTACCACGTGGTCGTCTGCGGTCCCAAATTACTTACCACCCAAAATTAAATAGTAAATTCAAAAGGGGAATGAAGGACGGGGGTCCCGGTCGACCCCTAAAATTTGATCAGGAGGATATTGCATAATGTTGCATCTTGTCGCATCCTTATTTATGCTACTTATTTGGCAATATTTATTCAAGTCAAGCAAGTTTGACTCAGATTCACCGGATGCGTTGTCTGATTCACATTTACTCATTCCTACTCTAGATATTATAACGAGTATAGTGGGATGCAGAAATTGCATAGGGTGATAAATAGCAGGAATTTGTTTCTAGTACTCTATTAATAGGTACGTGTTTTTAAATAACACTGCTTTTAATGTAACTAGACGTTTCAGTGCCAAGGCATTGCTAAAAACTATAAATCATGAAAAGTAAATTAGAGAACGTGACGTTCATGAATGTGCAATTATTTTATTTAGTAAATCGTTTGTAGTTTCTGAAGCCGGCTTCCCACGGTGCTCGATATCACAGATCACCACGCGTATCACGGCGGACGACCACGCACATCCACCCACCGCGCAGAGAGAATTAGGAAACAAACCCAATTTTAACCGACTTAAGGTTTTCTTCGACACACAGTGGATTGCGATGGACCGGGACAGACGCGTCGGCGCTATCGCGGACTGGACGGGATGATCCGCGATGGTTTCATGCGTTGTGCAAAATACATATTTTTCCCATATTCTAGTTAGGTATGTCATTTTAAATGTTTTTGTCAACATAGCTAAGGATTTTTTTTAATCTATATAATATGTATCCTTTAGGTATATATTTATATGATGTGTAGCTATATAACTGCGGAATCTTTCAATTAGACAAAAAACCTTCTATAGTAATGTAACTTCAAACTAAATGTTCTTGTTAGGTAAAAAAAATCGTTGGTTGCCTGTAAAGTCGGTATACGGGCGAAAGTTTTACGTGACAACGACTGTCAATGTCAATGTCTGTCTCTCTCGCTCTTAGGCGGGCTAACCATGCCCGAGTGCCTCTCACTCGCTCTCATTGTGAGCGCATAACGTGAGCGGAGCGTTACCCAGTTTCTTGAAGTGTCACCCGGCAAACCAATTTATAAGACGTTGTCACGTCAAAAGGATATTTATTTCCGGCGGCATAAAAGAAAAACATGACTAGCATTTACAATAGACTATTAAAAAAAGAAGCTATTTTCTTAATTTAAAGTATTTATACTAGTTTCCCTAAAATATACCCACCAAAATATTTGAATCCCACCGTCTCACTTACACTACGCGATCAATTGTTCGCCGGCGTACTTGTGGTGTGCAGTGAATCCAGTGATCAATACTCGAGTCTCGATAACATTAACCGGTTACAACCGGAACGACGGATGCCGCCGCCACTGATTCCGTTCGGTTCGCCTGCTCTATCAGACGAAGTTACCATACTTAAACAATTCATAGGATAATCTAATCGGTGTTTTTGTTTCGCTACACGTGGAATGTTAACTTTGATTTGTGCTTTCTTTATATTATAGTAAGATGTAGAGTCAATCTTAGCATTTATAGTTATTTATTTTACTGTATATACCTACACAGTTGTAATTCATAAATACCTAAATCTACATCTGCCAAGACTTTTTTAGGGTCTCGTACCCGAAGGGTTCTCACAGAACCCTATTACTAAGCCTCCGCTGTCCGTCCGTCCATCTGTCTCTCAGCGGGCTAAATCTCATGATTATTTAAAGTTTATATATGGGATATGCTTACATTATTTTTGTTGTCGCTATAAAAACAAATAAATTTATGAAGTTTTATTAGTTATTAATACTAAAGGGGCTCCATAAAATGGTACGGAACCCTTCATTCGCGAGTCCGACTCGCACTTGGCCGGATTTTCAAACTATGTTGGGGACTCCGGAACATTGGTATACATATGTAAATATTGCATTTATAATGTCCGGTTAAAAACAATAGGTTACGACAAAATTTAGTCAGCTTAAAAATATAATGTGTTATCTTTTATATTATACAAGGATAAAAAAAATAACTAAAATAATTGGTCTAGCTCATACATTTTATTCTCTGTAGTAAATAAATATTCGGTATAACAAGACTGCTTATTTTATTGTAACTTGATACCGTCAAAATTTGTAGGTAAATAATGCCTTAAACTCGGGAACAGTCTAAGGCATAATTTACTTTATTAGCTTTTCGTATTTCCTTAAAGCAGCTAAAACATTTTTAATAGAAGTAGCAATAAAATATATGATTTGAGTAAATAGATTATTAACTTTACAAGTTTCCTGATCTATATGTATATATTTTACGTATGTACATTGTACGTGTTACAACAAGTTTTATTAGTATGAAATAAAAAAACACGACTGCCGTGCAAACACAACACAGATCTGCTAAGGCACTTTTTATACTTAATATTGGTTTATTTACCCGACTCCGGACTCCAAAAAAGAAGAGTACCTAATGTTTTTTAATCTTACCTGTATTTTGGCGTTTCTTTTTTGAAATTACATTTTCATATAAGTTGCATATAATTTTGTAAACCTTTTTGACCTTTTGATTTTAAAATATTACACGCAGGTTTGGTAAAAAAAAAATTGTATAATTTGGTAAAAAAAAATAATCATTTTATCGCCTTAATTAACTAAAGCACCTATCTAATGACACTTGGGTTTTTGAGATGTCAATAACATCTAACGATATCTTAATTAGAAGGTTATGAAAAAACACAAGATACACGCGACAAACATAACCCTTCCTCGGCAGTCGTTTAAAAAGTATCCCATCTTTCAATTTTTCCGGGCAGAATAAACTCTATAAAGTATGGATGAAAGGTGTGGTTAACATAGCCATTGTTATTGTTTGCGTCGTACACAGTACATCGTGCTTCCTATAATGCACATGTGTGCGATGTCGGCTTTCCAAAGACCGTTAATCAAATATTTGATAATGTTCAGTTGTTTCAGTAAAGGGAATTTTTTTGGCTGCTATCTTATCTAACTTTATGCATTCGGGGAAACCTTCAGTGGTTTTGCATCAGTAATCTAGATAGTATTTAATTAATTTATGTTTTAATATTTAGAATATTTTTACTCGTAATTTTTTTATAAGTTTTTTACGATTAGTAGAGGTTGTAACAATATATAACACATCTATTTTCCGTATAAAACTTAAAATATTACTCTGTAGTCTGACCCTTATTTTAATTAGGATTATGATTGATTAGCTTTAGCCTGCTCGAACCGCTTAGGTGTCGATTATCGCGGTGAAAAGCCTATGTACTTTTTGGGATTCAATCATACTTCCTACCAAGTTACATCAAAACCTGTTCAGTGGTTTAGAAGCGTAATAGACGGATAGATAAAGTTCCGAATTTATAATAATATGGATTAATGTGTATAATCATGTATTATACAAAAATATATTCCGATGTGAATTTACAAAAGCAAATTACACGTTTATTTTGTTTCCACCTTGTAAGTGTTACTTAAAAATTAGTACGTGAAAACTGCTGTTATTCGTTATTTTCGTTGCTTTATTACATACGTCATTTAACTCATAAAATATCAATATAACCGATTTCTCTCGGTGTCTTGCGTCCATACAAAAGTAAACAATCAATATAGTTACATGCGACTATAATATTTTAGTATCGTCGTTGACGTCATCGGCCATGTTCGGCCTGAATCCGGTAAGTCTGAAACCCGACCCCAATGAAGCTTGGGCAAAGGCTAGGGAAAAGAAGAAGAAGGTAATGCATGGCTAAGCTAAAATTAAATAGAGTTACAACTATGTGTATATGATGATGATAATGAAAACAAATTGCACTTATTACTAATGTTTTCATCTGTCTGGGTATGCTCACAAACTGTAAATAAAATGCACTTTGTTTAAATGTTGATAAATTTTAATAAAAATTAATTAATATTTGTAAAGTCGAAGTAAAAGATGTCACCTAATTTGTTACTGTCTGTCTGTTTTTTTCAAATATAAATACTCTTTATTATTTTATACTCAGCCTTTTTTTCTGTTCTGCTAATTGTGCTGGTGTATATATTTATTTACTTAGTTAATTATTAATTACAGCTTTCAAAACCTCTCACAAAACTTTCTCATCTTCCTTGTTTCTCTTTTCTACGATTGCGTCACCGTTCTCATAAAAACAATGGTTTGATCACTCGAGATACAATATTGTAAGGACTAGGAATGCAAACCGCTTCATACCAGTTACTTCTAGACTTCAGTCTATAAAAATAATGACGCACTTCAACACAATAGACACATCTCGATTATTCTCAATCTGGAACGTTAGGGCACGGACAGACTTACACTCATAACATTATCATCTGCAAAAACATTTTGGAACCTCACGGCTAGTCTACCATTTAAAAAGTGCCTTGAGAGTCTTGAAGAGTTTTCCTTAAAACGAAGAATAAAATGTTGTGAATACCTACTAGAAGAAATTATGTCAAGTTTCTTCACATTTTTCTATCTCTAAATATTTGAATATTATTTGCTGTAGGGAAAACTCACTTACTCATGGGCAGACTATTAATAATGTACGGTAAGGGTTTTCATCGGTGTGGACAGTCCGATCGTTATTGGAAGATGGTTGAAACATCGACTCTATGTTTAGTACATAAAACTTATTTTCAAATGTCCCTTCATGTATTGCGTGCTTGTAGCGACTACGCAGTCTACGCGTAGCGACCACGCTTTCTACGCGCTACCTTCAAATAAACTTTACGTAAATAACATAGAGTTCAAAATTGCTTGAACACTAAAGATACGCGAAATCGCGCTAAACGAGACGTGGTCATTAAAACAGGGCTTTACATGTCACTTCTAATAATAAGGGGTATGAATAGACGTGACATCTTAACCACGCCTCCGACCGCAACCTTGGAAATCAGATCGTATACCTGGATAGGTATTTTTAGACCTTTGTTTATTTGTATCAGATGGCCACGTGTTTTGACCAACCCTTTGTTACGTTGAAGTACGTGCACTTTGTTTATTCTCCATCTTGATAGACAATACGTCTATAATATAGCACTCTGTTTATACAGAGAGTCACTCCTTTTTCTTAATTATGTGTTTTTACGAATTCCACTGATGGACTGATGGATGATCTGGCATAACCTAAAACAAAACGAAAGTAAAATGTAGACAGGAATTATTCCAAAAAAAGTTTTAAAAATATATTGTACTAGCTGTTTCCCGCAGCTCCGCCTGCGTGGATGGCGGTTATCGCGGCGAAAAGCCAATGCCCTTTCTCAGGCTCTAGACTATCTATGTGCCAAATTTCATTTAAATCGGTTCATTAGTTTTGACGTTAAAGTGCGACAGACTTTCGCATTTATAATATTAGTAAGAATTATTATAGTCATTCAATTCTAATCAACGTCGTAATTGTTGTACCTATTTGTATTGAGATTAGGCAGTTCTACATGCAATATTCCACGACTGAAAACGATGCAATGTGATTAGACTGAAGAAAATGTACCTTTTCAAGAATAAATCCAATAATTGAGTTGACATTTTTCCAATGTAAAAGAAGAAAAAGAAAATAAAAATCGTTTTATTTGCGCTAACATCGTTATATATTTATTCAATGTCGTCGCAAAAAGCTTTTACATATTTTAGCACTTAAAAGTAACGTATTTACTATCAACTCGCAATTCATTAGCACATAACAGCTAATAGAAATGTTACATTGTGACGTATTCCGTTCAAGTGCTAATCTTCTCATTAATTATGTGACCGATGTGATTTAAGGTCAGTATTCAATTTGTAGTACAATGACGTACAACAAGATTGGATCAATAGCTTATATGTCACGTTTTACCAAGAGTATGCTTTAGAGAAAAAATAAGAAAACTATGGAAACCGAATATTACCCTATTAATAAAGACCCCATCGATATTTTTGCATAAACGTCTGCTGTCGTACGAAATATCACTTAAATCAGTAAACGAGCGAAACTACTTTTAGCAAACATTTTGCTTACGCTCGGCACACGGGCTAATTGCGATGCGCGCATTCTATACCTGACTATGTATACTCTAAGGTATTCGCATTAATTGAAGGCAGTAAAAGTATGGCTCTTGCCAGACTGGGCGATTAATACGAAGTTTCATTAACTCTTTTATTGATCTATGACTATTGATGGTTTTGATTGGGTTTGTTTTAAGGAGTAGATTCTTTTGAATGTATAGAAGTTTGTGACGGAACTTTTATTTATTATGGTCGCCCCACAGCTTTTGTGTACAAATTTCTATACATAAACTTATTTAGATATATAAGCCTTAAGTACTAGCCGATTATGGGATAACCAACATTCTCTAAAACAAGCTGTAGCTACTTATTCTTTAAAAAAATTCGTATAATGAGCGTAGTAATTATTGTTTAGATTATTTCTTTCAAGAATGTTATTACAAACAATTTCAAGAATAACTTGATTTCTTTATTTGAATAATCCGCGTATTGTTACAACCGAAAGAAAAAATAAATAATAACTTTTTTTTTGTTTCCAGTAAATAGTCGGAGGTTCCTTTTTTTTTTTTTATTACGGTGTGAAAATCTAATTGACTTCGACCCACGCCGAGGGCACGGCGTGGGGGTATGGTCCCGTCTTTGCCTTAGCCGGAGCCGCGGGATCACATGCGCATTCTCAGCGCAGCTCCGGCACAGACGGTTGTTCCCTGGTAGTTAATTGGAGTAGGTAAATTCCGTCAATATAGCGATTCAGTTGACAAACTAAAGAAACAATATACTTAAGTCTAAAGTCAACATTGATACAAGGTAACGCGTGTGCAAATTTACACAGATTAGTGTTAATCAATGTAAATTTCTTTGTGTGCTACTTGCTTTACAAATTGTAAACACGATGTTATCTATAGTTTACAAATGTGATATAAATTACAGAGTTGCCGATTCGATCGGTTCGGTTTGTCGTAAAACTGCTAAATAACCACCTTATCCACAATTAATTTAATTGAAATTATGACAATATAAGTACCTAAGCAATGATAGTAATTACTTTTTATTGAAGATTATTAAGATATTTTTCGCAAATAGCCCAATAAAATAATATTACTTTCAGTCTATGTACCTAATGTAAATGATATGAATTAATGTTATATAAGTCCCCTAGAACAGTTTTAAAACAATTTGATTGAATTATAAACTTAAAGCTCAATCCAAACTTTTTTCTATGACCTTTAAAACTGACGAAGCAAGAAGCTAAACAAATGAAAGGAAATATTTTTAACCAATTTCAAACGGACTCGACGAAATTAGACGGTATTTTTTTGTAAGTTTGTTACGCGATATCCCCGCCAATTGCGATCGGATTTCAAAAAACATTTTTATAAGAATTGAAGTCGTATTCTTTTTACATTTACGTGTAATTAATGATTATTATTTTTATTTCCCTAAATCTTTGCAAATAATATTCATGACCTGAATGAAATGGTTTCACAAATAATACAGGCGACCATTCTCTTGGGAAATTAAAGGTTACTTCGAGATTTCAGAATAAAATCATTATTAAAAAAATATGTATTTATGTTTGTTAGGACCTTGGCAAGTAGTCTATTTGCTTTCTGGTAATATGTATTTTAAGAAATGATTGTTTATATTGCAAGGATAATTACAAAATCTATGTATAATAAATATACAGAAAAGGACTGATTATTTGCCGTATAGTTTACCTAGTGGTTCATTGAAAATATTTGAATGCATAAGATAACAGGATCAATCTCAGGCATTCTCAGGAATTTAATCCTTATGTCGCGGAGGGTTTTACAAACATTCAAATCACATGCACAAAGAACACTCAGACCTAGAACAAGCATTAAAATTTGTGGAACATTGGAAATGTAATTAGTCACACGAAATAGTTCAGAAATAAAACTTTTTTTTTAGTGACCTGCTATATAAAATACATATGGAAAGAGTCCCTAAAAATATATTACAGTTTTACAAAGAAAACAACAGCACATACTAAAAGATTACTTTATGCAATTTGATCGAACTCGATCGAAACGATAATGCCTACTATTTATGAACACAGCTATTGTTCCTTGCGTCATGTAGGTAATATTTTTACTGCAGGAAATTTCCATGCGAAATACCTAATCGAAACGTGCGAATCTAATTTCTGTAGGTATGATTTCATTTAACGTTGCTACAAATATACTAAGTGGCTATTGTATTTTAGTATTTTATGACGGAAATGTTACTTTGGTTACACTCAATTCATTAATTATTCAAAATGATATCGTATTCTGTCATTTCGTTTCGGTTTTGGTGACGGAAAATTTTCAGTGGTGTGTGGTTAAAGTATGAATCAGTAGGTAGTGGATGAAATCATCATCTATGTGAATAATTGCGTATATAAATAAAGGATTGAAATCTTTTGTTTTAGTGCAAATATGAAATTGATGTTTTCTTATTCAAAGTAAACATTAAACATTTTCTTACGCTACATATTTTTATTTCTATTTTCTGCGAATTATTATTGTTTTCAGTTTGTTACGCTTAGATGTATTGATATTTAATACTGGCGATACTACTCATAAATTCATAATATTCTAAGGGGAATTCCGAGTTTCTATATATGTTATAGCGAATTAAATTAAACCACGTGACCAGGCGCGAAGCACGACTTTAAAAGTCTTTACAATTATTACGCGAATACTAAAAAATGATTCTAATTATTATAATTTAATTAGCAATACATAAAAGGGAGATGTGCGTCAATTGCTTATTCTATCTAATAGATAGGTAACGTAGTTTATTGTGCGATCTCATCAATTAGAGAGTAGTAATTAGGGAGATGTGCAGTTTTCACAGCTTCTATCAAATTAATGCTAAAAGCCTACACTTATGATCTTTAGCATATATTATAGAGAGAAAATAACGTTACTGTGTCGTTTAAAAGGTGACATTTTCATGTTTACATTGAAAATATGCGCCATTTCTAAATGCGTAATATGGATTAATGAAATATTTCTAGATAACAGTCCTATCATTTTAGTGGTATGATTTTTTTAAGAGATATGACGATTTGATATGTTAGATGATTTTATACTCGTCATAATAACATGTACGTAGAACCTAAAAAGGACAAGTATTTTTTTTAATTCAAAGCATATTTTTACATAGTCTTTGTTGCTGGAAAATAAAGTTGAATTTTTACTAAAATTTCCGTATTATAGATAAAGTAAATTACCGTCATCGTATGACTAATAATTCACAGTCTATAAAAGATAACAAATTGTGTTAAGCTTATAAACATGAGAGATAACTTTGATGTCTAGGTTTTGTAAACAGTGGAATACAAGGCTCATTTTCCTGAAGGTAGGCATAAGGCATTTTTGTCTGAGTTACCCATATACGACTATACAAGGTGAGTTTTTTATCGTTTTACAAACAAAAAACTATAACCTCTCTATCGGTTATACAAAAGATTGGTGTTAAAAAATCAAAAATCAAATGAAAAAAACACTCCATTTTTTAATACTAAACTGTAAGAATTTTACGGAAATGGTACTGAAACTCGATTTTTTTTTCGTTTGTACAACGAATTTTTGGATCTAATCGTTTTTATAACCAACTAGTTGTCCCCCGCGAATTTGTCCGCGTGTTTTAGTTTTAACGGTTTTTCATTTTCGCAACATTTTTCATTTATGCTCCGCTCCTATTGGTCGCAGCGTAATGTAATATAGCTTAAAGCCTTCCTCAATAAATGGGCTATCCAACATTGCAAGAATTTTTCATATCGGACCTTTCCTAAAATTAGCGCGTTCAAACAAACAAACAAATTCTTCAGCTTTAAATAATACTAAGTATAGATAAAGGTCACCTTGTATGAAAGTTTTCGTAGAATCTAGAATTCAGCGGTTTTCTAGTGGTACCTAAGGTAAAGTATTAAGTAAAAGTGTCGGTACTTTTGATATAATTACGCAGCATTATGAAATAAATTAATCACTCCAGACGAACGTCACTAATTACACTGATTGATAAAACAAAATACCTATCATCCTACAGTCCTTATCGTTTACGGAAGACCCTTTTAAGGTTAGATTTTTCCAACGTTTCAGGTACAAAAGTAAATACGTGACCGATTACATGTCTTGCGGACTCTACATGGCGTTTTCCATATACGCGTCATAATTTTACCGTAATATTAACTACGCAATAGAATGAACAATTTGCATCTTCACAAAGGTACGTATTGGGGAATATTTAACGTCATTATTAATCGTAATGACGTTAAGGTGATGATTAAAAGGATATGTTTTTAATTGTTTACTACTTAGATATTATCCTTTCTATATTGGCTTCGGGGAAAACTAAGTTATCATATTGAATTAATTTACGCACGACATGACTCATATTTTCTTTTCCAATGTCTCATAAATTACGTTTAATTTTTAATGAGAAAATAATAGCTAGGAGAACATTGTCCGACTGAATTATGTATATAATCAATAGTATAATATCAAAGTATTTTTTTTTAATAATACTATACTTATATTATACTAGACTTTGACCCTTTCTATGTTTCAGCCGGCGACGGCAATTTGTAATGGTAAAATAGCAAAAATAAATATTATGTAAATAAAATATTATAAGTCTACATTTTTAAATGAATGTTAATTATTTTAATTAATATCGTGTGAAGTATCTTGGCAAGACTACTATAGCAGGCTCACGTGATGCATGTTGACTAATTGAAAAAAGCGTTTCAAACCAATTTGTTTCTGTATTCTTTCAAATGAATTACATAATGTGAACTGCGTCGCAAAAAATACTATTGAGCCTTGAAATAATTACATAACTGCATACAGAGGATTCTGATGTTTTGTAAAGTTGATATTGTTGGTATTTATATGGTTTACATCGTTGGTATATGCATAGTCAAGAGAATTTCAGTTTCAAGAATTGGGTATGCCTAACGCCTAGATCCTATATCTTTTGATTCGTTATTCGTTAACGTGACGATCCGTCACTAGGCTGTCTCTCATCCGTTCGTAACCAGACGTCAGTTATTTGGGTAACGAACAGTTACATTTTTTTTATAGGAACAGATTTTTTTAACGCCTCGTTGATATTTTAACAGTTCGTTAAGGAAACGATTAGTTTTTTGTTTACTGGTCCCGCCCATCATGTCACTGTTCATTCGTATGACACACAAAGTCATATGAAGATTATGATGGAAATAAAATGTATAGAGCTTAACCCATAATCCTTATAAATGCCTCTACTAAATGACTTATATGTACTCGTAGAAAACCCTCTGACTAGCAACACCCTGTGCTCGGGTAACCGTCTTGCTAATTATTTATTTATTGATTGACAAAACTTTGTACCATCAGAGCAAATGCTTTTTACTTAAGAAAAGAGATGGACATTAAGCTGATCCCGTAATACAATATTTACTTGCGCAGAGTCCGTGAATAACGTCTGAATAACTTCTGAAAGATTTACTTTGAATGTATAATTTATTGTAGTCAAGATTATATCGGTCAGTACTGGTGTCATCATGTTTTAGCAGGCTTCCATCAAAACAAAAGAACAACTGTAATTTAGAATTGACTGCATAGCACATGTTTTTTTCCCAAGCGGTTGGATGTTCACCTAACAGCCTTCAGTCGGTTTGAATGTAGCTGGAATTAATTTGTTTGTACGGCTGAATAATACCGGTCAAAAGTAGAAGGAGTTTGTTCAAATTACTCTTTAACTGTTCAAATTACTCTTCAACTGTTCAAATTACTTTGTTTATCAAACCTTAATTATAATGAGACACTGTTTAAAACTTTTATGTTTTAATTACATATCACGAAACTTGTACTTGTACTATTTATTCTTATTTACTCTAGTTAATACAGCTTGTTTATTTGAGTAGGTTATTAGGTTTAAAAATAATTTATCTAGTCACAAAAGGCTGTGACATCTTTAATGTAAATGTGAACAATTTTTTATAATATTTTTGCGCAGATCGTGGGGTACTTGATCAATATTTCCCTTCCATATATGAGTGTTTGGAAAATAAAATATAGGCACTCAAAGTTTGTTATCGTCATAGTAATTTATGGTGACGGCAATATATTGTTTTATTACTTTAGCTACGTGATGTTCTGACGGCATCATATTTGCAGAGTCATTGAGTGACGTGGCTTTTTATTATACGTTATTAAATGGCTGGCACTCCCTGAAAGAGTCTGTTGACAATGATTTATTGTGTGTCTGATATGTCTAATATCGAGTAATAATACATTGTTATGTAATTTTTCGAGCACACGTTATTAAAATAACTAGGTATTTGCTATTTATTTTTTGTTTATACACAACTAGGTTGTTTTAAGGAATTTACTCATATTATTCATACTACTTGTGTAATTCTGATAAAATATTAAAATTCATAAAGAAATTATAAGATATTTTTTTAAAAAACATGTTTTTAATTGTTTTTTACGCATTAACGCACGCGAAGCGAATTTTTGTTTATTTGTAATTACCTATATACAAGTATTTATTTACGCAAATATAAGTATTTAAATACAAAAAATAAATGGTAGATGATCGCCGAGTCCTAGTAAAATTTCGTTACGAAAGATTTATATAGATAGGTGTCTAAATAAAAAATAGGAAGCTGCTGATTATGATAAAGTTAAAACTACGGAAAGCATGACATAGAAGAAAACAAAGCAGTAAGTAAAACTAGAGAGAAATGAAAATGAAAATAACACACGCTATGTGTAATGATTAATGTCGGACTTAATCTTCTGTAACGAAGGCAGTAGGTAATGTTATTCGTCCTTATTTACACCGATTAAACTTACGTGATAAACTGGCCTAAATATGGTAATACTCGATAGCAATTGCATAAAATCTTGACATAATTTGATTATATTTTTAAAGTGAAAACTTCATTAGGCGCGTCGGGCAATTTTGAGATGGAAAAAAACAATTGAATTCGCGACACTTACTGTTACCTTTGTATATAAGTATGTACATAATATATTCATATTGTCCAAGTTTTGGACGAAGTTTTGGAGTGCCATTGTTTTTTCCAGTAAGTATACACTTTTAAGGGCGTACTACCTGTTAAACATTAAAATTATACCATTTTTTAGTTCTGGTTTTAATTTAAGACGGGGACTATTTAGCGTAATTTACCATGTTATAAATTACGGATCCCGTTAGATAAATTGACGGCACCAGTTATGTCATGTTGCAGTCGACCGTCTGCCTTGCCGTTATAGACGGTACTATCATGTTTACGAAAGCACTCATATGCTCAAAAAACCTATTTACTTGTGGCATTCCCTACTAGACATAGAACTTGAGTGCAAATTATGTCAATTTTTTGTCTCTGGTTTGTGTGCAAAAAGGAAGACGGCATAGGCAATTCAATTCAGAGTTAAAAATAATAAAATATTAAATGTATTCTTAAGAAAACAACTTGTCTTTTCTTAGGTCATTAGGTCTTGAACAAATGATGCAATGTATTTTTGTAAACTATTTCTAGAACATAATCAGGTGTTGAATATTCTACTAATTCTAATCTATTTAACAAATGACTGAACTACATTAACCTCTTTTTTTCTAAATCTGATGCACATTTTATTACAAGGTGTTGTCACGTACCTACTCAAAACGGTAGCGCCCATGCGCGTCCTAGGGCAACGTGTGACGTCACGATTCGATCGGGGGTCAACGACCGCAGCTGACTTGCGCAATTTGACAGATCCAACGGAAAAGTTCCAGCCGGCTGGAGCTCATAGAAAATAAAAGAGTATTTATGGGCCGACTCGGTTTAGCGTGTTACGCGTGACTAGCATACATACAGTGAAATAATCCTTTATTACGTTTGCTGAAATAAAAGGTTCATAATATTTACTTACTCTAGGAAAGTTTTCTGTTAGCTATGGTAAACAAACCCATTTACACATACAAAGTATGTATTAATTAATGACTGAAAAAATACTTGAAGTGCATATTTAATTTAGGTTATGATAAAGGCCATTCGATTAGTTGAGCAATAATGTATGAGTAATTGTTTTCAATAATTTCTAGATCTAAAAGTTTGACAAATAATAATATCTACCTAAAAAATCTCCACTCGACAGCGAAGCGGATTAATTTTTTGACGCTATTTTTTTGAGATTTTTTATTAGTTAAGAGTTTAGTTTTGTTTTAAGTGTATATATAGTTAAGTTAGTATATATTTAAAATTGTAAATAATTAATTAATAAATAAAGCTTTACAAAACAAAAAAACCTAAATTTTCATTCTATTTAACACGCAATACAAAACTCTCAATAACAATGTCTGAGTTTAAGTATCTTGTTCAATCAGCTTAGCAACGACAGCCTTCGCGACAGACGATAAAAGCCTAGCTTTTAAATAAATTGGTTCGTCTCAACAAAAAATGAAAACCTAATGGCTTCGTACTAATTTAGGTCATTAGAGGGTTTTATAAAAGTACCCTTAAAGAGAAGAGGCATTAAGGTAATGAGTTCATTGACCTTACAATAGGAATAATTTTACAAGTTGCTCGAAGGGAATAATTGAACATCGGATTGAGGAATTCGACGAATTTCTGAATTCGGTGAAATTGTCGAAACTTTACTGGATTTTTAAAGTTTTTCTCCTTTCAGTTAAAAGGTAAACAATTAAAACAATTACTAGTTTAAATAAATAGTAATTGTTTTAATTGTTTACCTTTATTTTTTTTTATAGTACCGTTTTATTTGTAACAATTTTAATTTAACAAGTTTTAATTAACAAGTTGGGCTGCTCTCTTTCGAAGAGTCGGGAGAACTATGAATTGGCAAAAAAATACAGCTTGATGTCAAATAGGTATATGATAGTAATAAAAATATAACACGCATTGGCGTTAAAATACTTGAATACAGGCACCATTTAAACTTGTTATGAATATCAAGATACGCAACTCTTTTGACAATTGCTCTTTTCAGAGATCACAATGAAGTGTGTTGCTTATTATCATAACGCACCTCGAGATATGTCTGACCCATTGCTTATGAGAGACTCTACTCTACTTCAAACTAATCTGTGTACCAAAACTAGAACAACCTGTAGAATTACTTTAGGCAAGTAAATGAAGGTGTAGTTAATAACTTTTTACTACGTAAGCTAGAATGTTTTTATCCTAATCATAACCAATGCTCTAAACTAACTTTTCACACTAATATTATAAATGCAAAAGTAACCTTGTCCTTCTGTCTTTCTGTCTGTTACGCATTCATGGCTAAAGTGCTGTGATAAGCTTGGATTTCAAGAATGACATACAGGCTGCTTTTTGCCGTAATAACCGGCAGCCAAGAGATAACATGATGGTAACCTTTAAGGGTTAGGAAATTTCTGACACCTCAACTCCAGCTCTGCTTGCGACCATGGCCGGTACACCGGCCATGGTCGCAAACAGGCTACAGTCTGGTCGATATGACAAGCCTTTAAAGGTATTTATGGTAAGCGTTAATTCCCGTAAATTTTCTAGGAATTAATTAATGCTATTTGTCTTGTGTATAATCAAGAAAAACGGTGAAAATGTCCAAAAAATTCCAACTGCTTATAAAGTTACATAACAGATGCTTCGGTAACCTTTGACATTAAATTCTGAAATTTCTGTACCTCTCGACATTTTATTTGATGCTTTGCAGAGGTTAAATGTCAAAAGTTAAAAGCAGATCTATAACAAAGCGTTTTCCTCTGACCTTTAGTTAAGAAAATTGTTTATTTTGTATTACAAGCTTACATTTCTAATAATTTACTTCATTGTTCGTTACAGTCTTAAAGTACTTAGACAAAAATAGAGTTCGCGCATCGCTAGTAGCACGTTGGGCAGAGCGTAAGCAAATTTTTTGCTGTACATACTACGCTCGTTTACAGAATTAAGTTATTTTCCGTGCGAAAACCGACGTTTTTGCGAAAATATCGATAGTTCCGATATTATTAGGGTAATATTAGTTTTTGAAATAGTTTTAATAAAACGGCGCGCTCTCTTTTGACACTAATTTTACGACTTATGCGAACTCTATAGTTTACTTTTTTTTAAGGTTACGCTATACTGTAACATTCTAATCATGCAGAAATTCGGGTAGGTATTAACTTTATCTGATAAACTTAAACATGAGTTGGTACTTTATTGGAATATTTCATCAAACTTCTAAAGGAATTTCCCATAAACCAGATAAGGAATGCACCTTTTATCTTGATTAATCGCTATATAATATAAATGGGGTTTTTCATGCAAAATATTTACATAATTAATTAAATTTATAAATAGACTACGTGGATTATAAACATTGTGGGCTAACTCATGATACAATATTCCCCTCTTGTTATTCCGAGCTGGTTAAAATCGATCGTCATAAGGAAAATACAATTTTATTGTGCTGTTAATTAATGTTGCCTCTATCGTAATGCCTAGTGATTATAAGTGTTGGATAACAGATAATATGCAAACCAGATTGCGCCGGTTTTCAAAGTGGTTTGCTTCGGAATTTACAGAGTAATTGAGGAAAATTATTACAATGCTATAATACTAGTTCAGCTTACAACAAGTCGATCGATCTACAAATAATTATCAACGGATATAAAACTAGATTTCGAAATGAAGTAAGTGTTTAGAGTCGTCTTATAAGGCAAAAACTGTCATGTCCGTTTGTGTTTATATAAACATTTTGTAACTATTTATTTAACAAAAAAAAATATTTGTAGTAGCAAGTTGTTCAAGGATTTTGGAATGTTAGGTTCGAAAAAAATCAAGGAATCTAATCCCTATAAACCAGAAAGAACTTACAAATAGACGATTGTAGAATCATATCCAAAAAATGCGCTAGCGATCTCGCGGCTCCTAGGCAGAAAAAGACGGGGTGTTTTTCGTCCATGAAACTCTGACATTCCCCTACGCCTTGCCATCGACGATGGTTTAGCAATAAAAAAGATCATATCCAAGTATTCGTAGCGTTTTTGTTTGCTTCAGTGATCCAACATTGTTCTATTAAATCCTACGTCAACATGGCAACTGTACATAGCATATAGAAATAAGAATAGACTTGGTAAACATGATCGTTGGCAAACACAATCTCACGAAGCTTTGAGTTATGACGCGGAAACTCAACGAAAATAAACGCTTTCAAAAATTACTTTTGAAGAACAATTTAAGAGATATAACTGATTCAAATACTTAGTTAATAGAAAATGTCAAACAGTTTTATTCAGAATTCAGAATATTTAGACGTCCTTTTTAAAAGAGCTGTTATGATGATTGAATGAAGTTTTATCGTTTTTGTAGGAAATATGTGGCAATTAACAATTTAATGTCAAGTACAGGTGATAAAAAATTCAATGTGTTTTCTTATCTCATCATTTGAATGTCTTCGGAGGGCAACGTTTGAATGTTTAATTAAAATATGTGTAGGTAATGAATTGTTCGTTTTTCACCACATAACTTTTTTAATCAATAGAGATGTTGACTGGGTATTAAAAGTAATAATATATTTAGTCCGTAAATTAGATAATAAACAAAAATAAACACGTGTTTTTTTACTTTTTCAAAATAAGTAAAAACTAAGAAAATAAAGCGAATCAAAGTTCATTAGTGGGGGCTAATTAGGTTGCGATGTTTTACAAGACGTACGATATCGTGACGTCATGCGACATTTTATCTCAAAGTATCGCCGTAAGTATTGGGTTGGTTAAGTAAAAAAATAAAAAAATACGTGCCTAATATTCTTTACTTACCTAAAAATTAATGACATTCAAAAAAATCGTCATCATCCCTCCTAATTTATTTAAAAAAAAAATAAAGTGATTATAAAATAACCGGACTAAATGACAATGTTGATTAAAACAGAAGTTTCAAATTACTCTTAATTGGAATTTGTCAGAACTGAAATAGAATAAGTCCAAATTACTTTGAACTTGAACCCATCGCATGCACCCGAAGCTGTCAATCAAGCACTAATTACGTATCAATTGTTGTTTATTGTTGTTGCAATCTTTGAACTCTGAAAATATTCCTACACGTTATTTGATATGAAGCCAAATTAACGCCTGTTTTTTGTGCATACAATGACAAGATGAATCATGATGACTGAAAACTATACTTATATAGGTTCATTAGCAGTGCTCAGAAACATTTTTACGCAAATTATAAAGAAAAAATATGGTTTCAATTGCTGGAAAATTTTTGTATGTTGCTACTTTAGTAATATTGTCTATTATCGACTTCTTTTTAAGTAATCTTTGGAAAATTATAATGTTTTGGTATTTGTATTTATGACCAAAAGTATCTAACCTCATAAACTTTTCCGTAAAACTGCGTGTTTTTAGCATATTTTATAAATATTAATGCGTATAATGGTTGTCGGTTATCCGCCTCGTTGGTATATTTATAGAGTTAATTATAATAATGTAAATATTTTTTGTGCAAAAGGCTATTTATACTCTATGGTGATTAATCGAGATAAAGCGTGCATTGCTTAATTGGCTTATGGGAAATTCCTGCTTTGATTTAAACAGGGCAGTAGTATCATAAAACTTTGCTACCAATTTTTATGTCGGTTTCGATCTGTTACGCAATAAAGTTTTTTTATTTGATCTCCTCCCGAAACAAAAACGAATAAAGTTTAAAAAACCTACATCATTACCTACTAATATTTCATTTCATGAATCGCGTAATAATGATCACGTTCGTGTTAATTAACGTCTTTGTTCTTTATTGGATTACCGAAATAATTTATGTATTTAGGTAACTCTTATTAAGCGTACATTCTAAAATAAAACGTACATGCGATTATTACCTATATATTTTGGTCACAAGGTCTAATTTTGTGTGTACCTATATCTTTCTTCTTGACCTAAGTACTGTCATATGAGATCACTATTAGTTTTGTAAGGTAGTATAGCAATTAAAGTGACTTAGGTATCTGCTTATCTCAATGAATCACTTCTGAAACCTGTCGTGAATCATGGTATTTTATCTTCTTGTGTGTCATTAAGACTACGTAAACCTTATTAAGCCTCATACTCTGTGTTAGCGTTAATTATCATTTCAGTCACCTGATGGAAACGGTTTGCTTATACTACTAATGTACAATAAATAATGATAGCAGTCTTTGATATTATATCCGTGAAGAACTAAAAGCCTCCTAGACTAATCAATTTGGTCGGACATCATCAAAAATATTCCATCTTGAATGCCATAATCCGTACTAATATTATAAATGCGAAACCAACTCTGTCAGTCGCGATTTCACGCCTAAACTACTGAACCGATTACATTGAAATATGGTACACAGATAGTCTAGAGAAAGAGAGAAACAGCTAGTTATTCATAAAAAGTCTTTTACAATAATTGTTTAAAACAACTGGCAAACCTAAAGTGCTACCATTTCCTATTTAACTCAAAAATTTTTAGATATTGTTATGTAAACAACACGTTACCAAAATAGTAGTTTTTGAGAAAAACCCTTACAATAAAAGCATATTATTCTACAGTACAGGCTGCTTTAAAGTAAGTATTCAATGTAGTCGTGAGACTGAATACATCAAGAGGTTTTAAATCAAGCACTGAATAGATTTAACTATTTGAATATGTCTCAGTGGAACTCATGAAACTGGTAGTAAAATATACCGAAAATAGACCTTAACTGCTACGATATACAAGCGCTTTTTTAAAAACAATAGAAATGCAAAAGCTGTTCTGTTTACAAGGATTACAGGAATGAATTGCGTCATTCTTATCCATATTGTTACGAATTTTCCACGAATATTAAACAGATAAAATCTATAAAAGTTCCATCAAATATTTCCAGCATGCTTGACTATTCCGCTGTTGCATATTATGACAAATTATAGCGGTATTATAATTCTTATAAATTATTGAATATTATATTGACAAACAAAGACTACACCGCAAGATACAAGGTGTTACACACACGTTCGCAACTTGTTTTGAACCGTAATGCACAATAATAAAACACATTTTGCAATCTTACCTTTCATTTCTTTTGACTAACTTTTTGTACAACTTTCTTAGGGTCGCCGTACTGTTTTACTAGTTACAGCTGAATACTGGTATTTTATGAACCTACGCCTACCTCTACAAGTAAACATTCCTTAGTTACGACCAAATATAATAGTAAACTAACTCTTACATTTCATTGCCTATTAAATCTGTTACTTGTAGTTTCACCAGAAAAGATATGAATATTATGACAAAAACACAACAAAACCTTGAATCGTTTCATAACTACGTAACTAAACCTCATGTTTTCATTTATTTTTTTAAGTTCCAAGCACATGGTATATACTAAATAAACACGCAAGTAAAGGTCTATCAAACCATTTGTTTTTCAGTGGCTCCATATGCTGCTATGCTATTGTAACCGTCTGTTGTTTTAATGGGCACCAATACACTTTCAAAACATTCCGATAAGCAACAATATGAGCTCGAACGTGGTCTATAAAATCGATTTAACCTACTTACATGGACTATTTTTAAACAAACTTATCGATAATGTGTAACTTACCAAAAAATACAGGGTTATTTTGATAAGATTCGTTATCATACAACACGAGGCTCATTTTGATTTATATCAGACTTGGCCTTCCCACAATCCCTTTAATCTTTCCTGTATTTGGTTTGACCCGCTCACGGTCAAAGTGAATTCGGGTGACCCGGTCAAGGACACACTGCTACAGTTCCAAGGAGAGAAAAGTATTTTTAGAAGAAAGTAAACAGGTTTTGTATTGATTAGCCAGATACATATGTAACTAAAAGAGCGCTATTATCGCCAACAAACTGTTGTACAGTTTGGCTGTATTTTATGTTTAATAATATTATTTACCTTCTTTCAAAATCGTTTAAAAATCATTGTGTGTCATGTATTTAGAAATATATCAATAAGTTTATCAGTCTAGATGCCATAGTACAAGCTCTGCCTAGTTGGAATCAGATGGTCGTGTGTGATTTGTTCCAAGATAAATAATAAATAAACGAATATAAGTTTAATTAACTAGCAGCAATTTACTAGCAGCACACCCCGGCTTCGCAAGGGTATTTAACAAAAATTTGCAAAATTTGAAATAAATTATAGGTATAGCATATATAAAGTATATATGTCACCCGGGGATTGTGTAGCTTATCAACAGTGAAATAGTTTTTCAAGGTTCAGTAGTTCCAGAGCCTATTCAATGCAAACAAACAAACAAACAATCGAATCTTTCCTCCTTATAATATTAGTATAGATAGGAACTTATAAACCAGCCAGTAAAATAATAATGAGCTACTTCCATGTATAATAATTATAATGATTCCACATGTCGTTTTCCTATTGTTCGTATCGAAGGCTCTAACAAGTTAGACTTTTTTCATAAAATATTTATAGTGTGGGTATCGATCGTAATGCACTGAAAGCATCCTTGTCCCAATTACCTAGTTACATTTCCCGTATGCCATTAACAGTAAGGTTATTGAAGTATTGATTTTGAGGTTTCATTCATTTAAAGGACGTTCAATCATTGTTCTCTTGTTTTCCCTATTATGTTATGACAGAATAAAGTATGAGCTTTACACTAACTAACCGTAAGTTGTTTTCTAGAAGAACTTTTTGGTCATAGGCACATAAAGAATGTTGCTATAAAAATAAATCCAAAAATATAATATTTATTAGATAATTACTTGACCCACTTTACCTTACATATTCTTTATCTGGAATTGGATTTTTAATCTTTTTTAAATTTTTAATTGAAAGTCGAATATAATTTGAAATTTCAACGCCGATTTCGACGATTATTGTTTAAAAAATAATAAAGCTGTATCATGTATGATATGATGTAAGAGTTTAATGTGAAAAACATGATTTACATTAGCTCATTTTGTGGTCAATCAATGTTTTTTTCTAAAACAGTTGCAATTTGTGGACAAATCCTCTGTTTTAACAGTAAATGTGTTTCGTTTACCTCATAAATGTGGTTCAAACAATAGAATGAAATCGATGTTCTTGATCGCATAGTTTGTATTATTGCTTTCTCAAAGACAAGTATGTATTGTTTAGCTCAAACATTTAGGTCAAACTGGCCTAAATGTATTGTATTTAGGTTTACAATAACAACGCACTTATTTTTGATGAAGGAGCTAGCAGATGGCAAGACTGTGGGCTTTGCATTGATCATTGAGTGGCCATTAAAAATACAAATAGTCATATATTACATGTATTATAAAGGTATTATAAGATTTTTTGTTCTAAACGTAAAATAAAGATGCATTACCCCCGTGTTCAAGTTGCGTACACACCGGTTTTCAAAGTTTCGCCAGCTCTGAGGTCCCGGTTTCGATCCCCGGCCGGGTCAATATAGAAAACCACTTTTCTACATTGTCTCGGGTCTGGGTGTATGTGGTACCTTCGTTGTCTCTGAATTCCATAACACAAGTGCTTTAGCTACTTGCTTTGGGTTCAGAGCAAAGTATGTTGTCCACATTTCTTTATTTATTATTTATTACATACGCTTCAGACTGGTATCCTAAACTACAATTTTTAGCAAAAAAAAAAATATGCAAAAATACTTTAATTTGTTCTTTGTGTAAATTGTATCCGGAAATCTTGTATCGTGCCAACGACTGTCCACTGTCCAGTGGCCTACAATTTATTTTTTAGCACCAGATCGGCCTAATTGCGAGGAAGCACAAGTTTATAACGATATGACATTGAAACTGGCTCACTCCCGCGCAAACTGACCAATATCTTGTGACGCTTGTTCGTATTCTACCAAATTAATTGAGAGATGTACTGACACGTTGCTAATATTTTCTTGATGTATGGGAACTCGAACAAGCGTCACGTACAACAACTGCATGTGTTATCTGCTCACGTGCATTCATGCCATGATCTCAGTAAGTGGTTTTTAAATGATAAATGAAGAACAAGAAATGTCAATAATGTTGGTTGTAGAATTTTGGTAAGCTTTCCAGTATATATTATATAGAGGGTTAGGTTATAATGAAGATAGTAAATGCACAAAAACTTAAAAAAATATTATCCAGAAGAGATAATCTCTTAGTCTATCAGTTATCTTTTGAGGTTTCTCTATTAATCACCTGAATTCTAAGTACCTAGATAGTGCAAAAGGAGACAGATAATGAAAATCAATAGTGTCAGAAAAAAACATTAATATAATATAATATCTTCTTGGGACAACTCACACACGGTCATCTGATCAGAAACTAGGCAGAGCCTGTATTATGGTAACCAGACAACTGTTAAACTTACCTAAATATATATTTCTAAATAAATACATATTATAGATAAATTACACAAAGACACAGGCCAAATGATCGTGCTCATCACACAAAGATTTGTCCTGTGTGGAAATCGAACTCACGACCTCCGGTTTAGCAGTCAGGGTCACTAACCACTAGACCAACAGGCCCGTCACCCGTCATTGAAACTAAATGCTTTATTTATTCATTTACAATTGATTAGGCCGACCGTACATGGACTGGTAATGTAATGTTATAATAGTCAGTGATCAACGTACACGAACTGCGCGAGCTGTCCATCTGTTTCGCGCGTCACGTGCGCCTTCTCTTGTTTTGTCAACTTATCTCACGACTTACCTAGTCGAACTGCATTAGCAGTCCGTTTGCCATAGAAGTTTATATATTAGTTCACCATGCAGTCGCAGCTAAAAACGATCTATCTTTGGGCTTATATGACAGTTTTTTTAATTATCAACAAAAAAAATTCAAAAATTCTAACTTAACGTTTATCTAATATAATAATAATACCAGCATGTAAATGTTTCACTGCTGGGCTAAGGTATCTTCCCATAAAATGAAGGAACGAGCATTTGCGACGCTTGATTACTCTTGAACTTATCTACCTAAAATGCTCTACCTGCTGACTACTCTACGATCTGCCAATAACATTAAATGGTTATTCATATGGTAAGTTGCAAAGTACTTAGAAGAAGGCACATATTAGCAAGTATAATAATATTCTACTAATATTCGTACAAGAATCCAGCTAGGACAAGTTAAAGAGTTATGTATGAGAGGCATTATATGAATGCAAAAGAACTCATGCATTATAAATGAGCTTGGTTTTCATTGTAGCGTTTTAAATTTACCATTATCTGTAAATTACTATTACAAGATTACAATATGAGTTGTTGTCTTATCTTAATTTCAATCTATTAATTTTCTGTCTTTCCTGTCTATCCAAAGGTTGTCTGGAAGATATCGCTATTAGCGATAAGACCGCCATTGTACCTTATTAACTTGATATCTTAAAATGCTGTATCCTTTTTTTTGGTGTACAATAAAGAATATATAATATATATTTTTCGATACAATAAATATTTTATAATATAAATATGTTGTAGCGTTATGGTACATGGGATTAAGATATTGCGTTAAACCTTTGTATAATATAAAGATATAACTAATCAACAACATTATCTTGATCACCGTTAATGTAACCCACAGCTAAACTATGGGGCATAAACGTGATGACCCAGATTATTTTAGGCCATGAATCCAGGACTTGAAAATAAAATAAACACAGACATAAAAGGTGCTTAAAGTTTATTTTATGACATTACATTCTCTGCGATGGAATTTTTTAGATATTAGGAATTGGTATACAAAATACAATGTAAACAAATGAATTACGATACGAAGTTCGTACAGTTTCATCGAAGGTAGCATATTTAAAACTATTTATAACCTAATGTTATTTTAATATCCAGCTCTGCACTGAAATGTATTTATATCTTCGGAATTTGCGTCTTTCGGCAACCATTAACCGCAAACGCTCACACGTAAAACATGAAAAAAAACAGATGTAAAATTGTAAAGAGCGTTTGAATAACATTTCAACTTTCAATACAGACAATATATTAGAGTGTTGGCATTCGGTCAAGTGTTTGACGAGCTGATGTTTGTGCACTATTGAGTTTTACGATTACGGTGAAAGAGCTCGTTTCATGCTTTCTATCTCCTTGTAATGCTGAAGTGGACGTGAAAGAAAGTTATTGCGAACTGTTAAAATATTAGAAATGAAAATATCAATATTTATTTTCATACTTAATAAAAGTATTTTAGTATAAACCACAAGAAAGTTTTGTTTTCCGGTACCTGGTCGCATGCGTAGCAACCTCAACATCATTCTGAGTTTGGACAGAAAGAGATGGTGGACAAATATTATTTCTAATACAAACACTGTCAATGCAAAATTAATATTAGTATAGCGGACGCGAGATTCAAGTTTCTTGAAAAAAAAAGTACTGTCAATGGAAGGAACTCACTTAAATCTAAACATTAAAAGTGTTTTTTCTACTGTGTGTCGTGTGTGTGCCTGATAAATAAATAACAATCTTGTATTGACACTGTATTAGAATTAAAAATATATCTAAAAACCTTCCTGTACAGATTAATTTAAGTTTCAATATAATTGTATTCATTGTATATTTTAAGGGTTATGTTATCAAATAAAATAAACCATAGAATGATAGACGATGTAGACCTTCTTATTTAACTGTTCCTTACGGGTGGGTATGCTCTGTACACGTTTGCAAATTTACTATTTTATGCATTCTTATTGCAATTATATACTTCAGAGAAGCAACAGCATGTAGAGCGTAACGATATAACAACAGCCCTGCGCCAACTGTTACAACACATACCAAACTTAATAAAGCATTTTAATGGGCAATCTTGTTAGATATATGCACTTCCGTTGAAAAATAATTTATGCGATTATTATTAGTTGAACAAAGGATGAGATCGAAAAAACTGCATTTTAAAGTTCCGCATTCCACAAACTGATGTTTGTTTATTTTAGTCATTTTATTTCCGTGTTTGTGATTTTATTAGATTATATTTAAGGGACCTTGCCAAGAATTCGCGACGTAACATGTAGAAAATAATTTGTGAACCTATTTTTTAAATAGATCATATTTTTATTCATTGTAATAAAAACAGAGGAATTAAAGAAAGTTTATTGTATTTTTTGAATTCATGAAATATACATTCTTAAAAATAAAGATAATCCATTTTATTGATTTTGTTGATAATCTGATTGCATTCTTTAGTACACGTAACACCAATAAAGGACCCCGAAAATTGAATAAAGACTCTTCAGACGATACGCAGACAATTTACATAACTAGAAGAACCATGCTCAAATCGCAAACGCAATCACAACAACCCATTCTCACTCTTAAACCCATCTTAACCTTGTGTTATAAGGTTCAATTTCCCTTGGCTGTTGTGTACAGGTAAGTGGGGCAAGACTCGGGACATTATGTTGAGTCGACCTTGCCCACCACGTGCTTACTTCGTGTCGGTGCACTTGAAAATGAGTTATGTATATAAATATATACACATATACTACAATAACATCTGATATTAAAAGGGTATATGTGTAAGGTAGTATATGATTGTTGTTTTTTTTCGTATCAGGAAGTTTTGTTAGACTGCTCTTTGAAATATGCCTATACTTATAGTCTAATACCGATATAAATCAAGTCATAGTTAAAGTATAAATTCGCTGAGGTAGTGGTAAAAAATAAAGGAAGAAGCTTTCTTCTTATAAAGGAACAAATGATAGGGGAAACGTATGTAAATAATGAAGAATTGTAAAATCAATAAATAATGAGTTATCAAATTGAAGATTATTCAGAAGAAAACATAACAAATTGGAAATGCAAGAGAAAGTATTTTTTTTTGTAGGTGTTAAAAGAACTCATAAAATAATATTCAGTTTAGTTTTTGTATGATTGTGGAATATTATTTTATGATTTAGTTATTTATTTAGCTTTGGACAAAAAAAAAGTCTTTATAAAAATAAATGTAAAACCCTAAAAAGCTTTCCCCCTGACCCTACACAAAAACAAATAAAAAATGTTACATTTTATTTCATAAAATCCTATAAAACTATTCAATATTATTTATGACATGTGCTCGCTAAAATAATGCCTACAAGGTATTTTAAAGTTCGAATGCTAACGTCCACTTTTTGTGTGGTGACGTCATTAGGCATCGACCTTGTTCGGCACGTGTAGATTTATTTGAACATAAACGCGTTCTTAAAATTTATTCTTTTTTTTCCTTTATGGCTGTTATAATGCAGGTGACACATTATTAGGATTCAACGCGCGCTCCAACGGAATAATTTAGAATTTATAATAACCTTTTTGATAGGTGAGCATGAAAAAGTCCGTATGCTTAGCATGTATTCATTAAGTAGAGGAAAGTTTTCTAGTATGATGCTATGGCTAAATCCTATAGGTAAAGTTTGATTGGCCATTAAGAAATTGTTGATTCAATGATTTGAAAAAAAGGGGTCTACGCAGACATTACATTAAATTTGTGTTCAATGAAAAATGTAATAAATTATTTTGTAGTGTGTATTTATTTTAATTTATTTAGAAGTGGAAGGACGATCTTGATTTAACAAGAAATGGCCTTAATTAGCCAATGATAGGAAAAAAATGAAAGAAAGGGAAGCTTTTACCCTGCAGTGGAACACTTCGGGATAAATAAAATAAAAAAATCTATAAATCAAAGCACGATAAAATGACTAATTATTAAAAAGTTCTTAGAACATCTTCAATTAGATAATTCTTGACAAACTGATTTAAAACGTTATTATATCATTAAAACACTTTAATTAAATAATTACAATAATACCTATAAGTTTATTGTAAATCATATTTTTTATTATTCATATTTGTTTACTACTTTTCTAATTGCCTATAGTTATTATTGCAAAGAATCTCAATAAATATTTAGAATACTTGCAAATTATACCTTAAAAAAACTAGATATTGCTCAAGGAAATAGTGACCTTATGATGAGCTTTCTGGAACGGACCCCTCTTTATATTTAAGACCTTTAAGTCTAATAAAAAAGAAAACCTTGCAAGCTACACATTTATTTGTTTGTTTAAATCTGTTAAGAAAGAAAAGGGTAGAGTACAAACAAATCGAACACAGATTCAAAAAAATAAATGATTTTTAATTCGATATCCTGGTTTGCTCTAAATACCATTAAGTATAGGATATTTAACTTTATAACGTTGCTTTTTTTGATGAATAATATTTTTATTAAATATTATAAAATTTAAAATAAATTCATAAAATAAAAAAACAGCGATATTATCGATTTAGTTAATTTTAAACGTACGAACGTTACGTAAATTTATGTGTCAGATTCGCGAATGTGAGCAGTTGAGCACCGCAAGCGAGGTGCGCATGATCACACGAAATAGAAAGCAACACTAGGGTCAATGAACCCGTGACCGTTCGGTATTTGCCATCTCCCTAGATTTTGCTGTAGAATGCGTTATTGACCGTCCGTGCAAGTCTCACGCAATGCTATTTATAATACAATCAGAGCTTAAATATCTAAAGGAATAATGAAAATGGTCGAATTTCGATCGATTTTCAAAATTATTCCTTTTAGTCTTTTTTTTATGCACACACACACACACACTTAATTCCTAAATTCTTTTGTCTCTACGATCTAAATAAGAGTCACAAGCCTTATCAAGGTTGTTTAATAATTAAGTAGTACAAATATGATTATTTACAAAGTTTATTGTTAACTTCTTAATATAGAGTTGTTTGTAGATCAAACAAAATAGAAAGTCGCAAGGCCGAACTTATTTTAACTCGACTGTGATCTTGACTCGCACGAAGAACAACTCGTGGAGCTACGAATCAAATAGGAGGGTGAATGTGTTTACACAATATAAAAAAAATTGCTTCTAAAAAGTCAACTATCTTATACATACATCCTAGGACAGCATCTAGGATCATAGACGTAATTTATAGTATGTATAATATACTTATGTAGATAATTAAATTAGCGCAAACACGCACATTTTATTTCTTAGTAAGCTAATGTTGTAAATAAAATTGAAATTTAAAAATTTTGTGTAATTTTTTTGGATAAATAATTGACCTGTTTGTTTATTATAACATGTTTATTTATATTAATAGATAGACAAAAATATAACGTTATTATTATACACGTGTTCGTTATTTATGAACGGTTTTCCTGTACAGGTACCTACAGAAAATTATTTGTCTGGATTATAGGTAGTGGAAAATTATGAGCTCGCAATCATAATAAACTAAACATAAGTTCCAATATACATATAAACATAATTTACGGAGAATTTTTACGGAGGAAATACTTTATAATATTTAATAATTAAATTAAAAGTATTCGCCTATTATTTATTTAATAAATAATGTTTATACCATAGTCCGCATCTTTACTTGTGGTTATTTTTTTATCTTTCTTTATCTTTTTCTTGTGGATTAGTTTATTGATATAATGTTATTAATTTAAATTGTTGGCATCATTTTCATGTAGGTACTACATTATTCTAATATCAGGTGACGAGTAGGTACCTCAGAAATTTGAGGGGACGAGTGGGTTCTGAGCTATTCTAATTCATAATTATATCATTTGTAATTTTATTCTGCTTTGATTATTCTTCTAGCATTCAATATTGATGATTTTGATAAAGAAAGAAACTGATTTAAATATTATTAATCAATATTAAATAATGATGCCAAAGTAGCAAACTATAAAAATTTATGATATAGTTGCAAGTGATTAATTTAAACTACACTATGAAAATAGGTCTTAATACTTAAATAGGTACGTAATTGTAAATATATCGTTCGTGTGCCTAACGTAAATAAATATTCCAAAGCTCTGTCTAATGGAATAAAACAAGATTAGCTAAAATTTTTCCATAGAACTAAGTTTCCGCTTGTTAGACTTCACATAGCAGGTCATGGTAAAATGTCAGCAAAACAAAACGTAACGAAGCAACGATCATTAATCAATTGTATCAATAATATTAAATTGGGCGTTTGCCAACCGTTAAAAGTGTTCGCAATGCGTTCATCAGCGTACTGAACAGACGTTTAGTAACTTGCACTACAAATTATAAAAATATTTACTAAGTATTATGACGGTTATAAACTTTATTTAACATTGATATCAATGACAAGGGTTTCAGTTAGTTCTCTGAGTGATAAGAGAATCTCTTTCAGAACGTAGAGTAGATGACATTCCTTAATATGGATTGAATACGTCTTCAATAATAGTGTCGTCTGAATAAATCTTGTTGATTTAGTACACCTATAGGTACAATTTTTTTTTCAATAGGTTACTAGCAATTTGGGTGGAATTCACATTACTAGCAATCTTGTTAACCCCTTCAACTAAGCTAAATATGGTTGTGTTTGGACTGGGTTAACGTCAATAGTACATTGGGTTCGAGCCTACGACCTCTCGGTCACAAGGCCGTCACCCTAACCATTAGGCTATTGTTGCGTATTTGTATTTTAATTTTGTTCTGTTGTTTTTTCAAGTGTAATGCGATTGTAACGAATGTAGAGCTGGATAATAGACGTCAGGTGTGTCTGGCAGCAACTGAATTGTGGCCAAGATTTGGTAGGAAAAATCCATGTATGACGTGGTCTAAACTCAGATTAATTGCAACGGTCGAAACAGATTGCGCCTATAAACAATTGGAGTGGTACCGAGACACGTCATCCAGTAGCAATACTTTAGTCACGCGTTAAAGTTAGTACAACAAGTTTTATAGGGCCTCTGGGTAAAACTACATTTTTTATTTCACGAATAGTTAGCCAATCTGTTTAGACTGGCCTAGTGGTTAAAAACCCTGGCTGTTAAACCAGAGGTTGTGGATTCGATTGTAGGAATCGAAACGAACAAATCTTTGTGTGATGAGTAAAATCATTTGTTCTGTTTGGCTGTAATTTAATATTAAGTATGTATTGAATAGTAAGTATGTATTTAGAAATATATAAGTATGTTTATCAATTGTCTGGTTGCAATAATATAGGATCTGCCTAGTTTGTGATCAGATGACCGTGTGTGAGTTGTCCCAAGATATAAAAAAATAAAACTATTCGTGTTGTCAAAAGAGTAAATTCTTAAAATTTTTGGTGTTTATTCTAAGCACCTATAAGGTGTTCGTTGGACAAATAATTTATTTAAATGATTACCAGCGCACGGATTGTTTTGAGTGTATTATTTAAATGTGGGAATCGGTGTAGCTAATTAAATTAATCAAAACTTTAAGCCAAATTCATTAACAATCCTAATAATCGCACGTATGTAAGGTGTTCATAATATTGCATCAGACATTAGACGGCCTATGCACTATCTTGACTCTATGAAGGTCGCATTTCGACTCTACAATATTTTTTAAGTTTGACGCATTTCTTTGTAACTATTTGAATCTGGAGTCGATAACCCTCAAGTAAGCAAGCAAATATAAAGTTTATTTATATGAAAAGAGGGTTGTGCCCTGCAGAGGGGCAGTTATAGGCATTTTATTTCGACGCAAAATTATAGCTCGTTTTCGTAAACTTAAATAATTGTACTTATGTGTATCGCATTTGTAATTATGGTGTGAAAAGATGTTAATAATAATGCTATATGTATAAATAAATGCCAGATAAATGATAATTTACTATTTTAAGTGCATATTCATTATGATGACGATTCTGTACTGACCTATCTTTATGCGACTCGTAATTGACATCGTATGAGATTCGTAATATTAATGTTTTCCTTGTCTGTATGTACTCGAGTTATATAAATACATAATTCTCACATGAATCATAATTATAGTTTTATTTGTTCTTCTAACACCTGCAATCTTAAATAAATATTTAAACAATGTAGACTCTATTATTTTAACAAAGATAAAATAATTACTATATTTATTTAGTGGATTTAATTTTAATAAAATTGGCAGGAACCCATAAGACGTAAATAATGACGTTATTTTTTTTATGACTATTTTATTATTTGTAATTTTCTTTGGCAAAAAGAGTTGAAAATCTGCCAGCTGTTAAAAAAGTCAGTGTTTAGGCAGAGTGTTCGGCAAACGTGTTGTATGACCGTTAAAATAATTATGCAAGCAAGCCTTTGAGTTGCAAGTCGGTGAATAGACGACCAAGCAGCCGCGAACGGGGGCTCCGACGCTAGGGATGTGCAGTTCGAGGTCATTTGAACTTCGATATCGATGGAAACTTTTTATTTTGTAATGTGTAATGTTTATTGAGTGGGCCCAATACTATCGATAATATCGATATTTCGTAAAGAATTAAATGTTTTATTATGTTGACATAGTAATATAAATAAAACAATACTGATTACTAAATATAATTATTGTGGAACTAAAACTATCTTTTTTATTTTATTTAGAATTATTTAAATATAAAAGGAATTTATAAACAATACTTGTCGCGATTATTTATTGTCAACAATACTGACGTATCATAAGAAAGCTTCCAAGATAAGATATCTTGGTCGCGCGCCAATGATCGTGGATTTGTTTATACAACTGTCAACCCTTCCAATGTCTATGCCGGTTTGTGACTAAGTTGAGTGACGTATTGTAAATGCTTAAGTAATTAGTCTTTATGTTTCTATTTATTAATATGTACATTGGAAATGAGAAGAAAAGGGGTGTTGTAATTAATAACAAATTTTACATGATTTTTATTTTACTGTAGTTTTTTTTTCTTGTATTCTGTTTTTAGAACTCTCTTCTGGGCTAAATGTGAACATTTTATAAAAATATGACTTAATAATAATATTGTTAAGAATGCTTAAAGTAAAAAAATAATAATATAACTTATCGACATTCGACAAAAAGTGCATCACTAACACTCCCATACGTTCAAGTTTCAATTGTCTGCAGTGGAAATTTCCACGATAAAACATGTAACCTTCGATTGTGCTGCTCTAACACGTTTAACTTGGTATATTCGCATCCTTTTCACACGAAATCAACGCAGGCGCTCTGACTTGAGCTACCTGGACTGCTCGCACTAGTGACTTAGCTTGTAAGTCTATCTCTTTCAGTTCGGACAACTTATCGTTCTATTTTACGAATAGCTCTGTGCTATGTATACTTCTCGGTCGGTCGTCCACATGATTTTTGTTACCTGTCTTTCTCTAGAGCTTGAATGAAGCAAAATTTGTTTTCTTGATGCAGAGCTACAGCTTCAAATCCAACAAAATACTATACTACGACCACGTGCTCGAAAGGTTAACGACTGATACAATAGATAACATTGAAAATAAATAAACAATAATCGTTTCACATTAATGGGAGCAATAAAATTGCGCTTCTTTGCAATTTTTAAACTGGATTACTGAAAAAGTTTTGAGATGTTCCTATAAGTATTTGCAGGGTTAGATGAATGATCGTTGACAGTTGTAATTAATTTGATACTTATTATGAAATAAGTGTTCTTATAACTTATATTACATCTGAAATGGCATTTTGATTAGTAATATTTAATGTGGTATCCGTATTATAAAATGATTGAATAGTTATATTGATATGTGGGGCTAATTTAAGTTTCAAGAAAATCGGTAATTTAATTTATTTTGCTCTAAAAAATCTGTAATTTAAGTTACCTTCGAAGCCAGATAAAACATAGTTAACAAATCAATTTATTTATAAATCTCAGTTCAGTTTTTACATCAGTAAGTAGGTATTAGAGTTTATATATTATGCTTCTGAAAATTTAAAGAGAATGTGAAAGATCGATTTCAAGGTAGGTCCTGTAAAATAATCGTCTGCGATACAATTTAATACCTAAATTCAGAACCTCGGTACGCGCGATCGGACGTTCATGAAATATTTGTATAAATATTTTCAGAAATGTTTATAAACTGGGCGTCCTTAATGGTCGTTCGTTAAGTCTCATGATAATTCTCTCTGTACATGCAAATAAAACACACATTCCTGTCAAAAATACATAAAGATAGCCCCTGTAAGTATTTTATTTCGCTTTTAAAAACGCATTTGATTGAAACAGAAAATAAAAAAGTAAAAGTTATAACGCTTGCGCCACGACTTGTGCGAATCGGCAGCGTCGTGGAAATTTCCATCGTTCTTTTGAGCGATTGAAGAAATATTACTATCTATGTACTACGATTTCAGTAATTTCTAATCAAACGTATCAGACGTACTGTATCTATTGCGTATTGCCAAAATACTCGTGACATTGGAAACGTCACAGGCGTCGACGAGACGAGTCGTTTTAAAATTACTTGCTCAGGAATCTGACATCAAATATATACGTATCCGTAATAACTGATGCCACGGTGAGAAAATATAGGTAACGTGTGTTTATTATAAATAAACACAAGCCAAATGCTTACCGCGAATGCCGACATTGTTGAACGTTTGCTCGACTGAAATATGGACGAATTTAGGGAAAATGAACCACCTAAATTTATCAGAGTGAGTTAGTGCGAGAGTAACTGTTACATTGATAAATTAATATATTTTTAGTACTTTTGCAAGTAGCGTATCATGTTTGGTGCTGAAATATTCAGGCTCATAAAATACGCCGCGTGACGAAAGTAGTTGTACATTCGGTAACTTCATAGTTTGGCACAGAATCTGTTTATCCCGAGTCCCGCTCATAAATATACTTAGGTTGGTAGAGTTCATTGCTAGCTGCGTTCAAATGTCTATAATAGGAAATATTTACAATACAATGTTTAATACTTAGAATATTTTTGGCCTACTAGGCGACTCTACCAAAACTCTACCTTGTTTTATGCAGGTTATATTAGGAACTTAGTTCATTAAAGTTATGTCATGTTATGTTACGACTATTGTTATATTATGTAAAGCTATTGCACATTAATATTTTTCACAATTCCATAGTAAAAATATTAATTGATAGATGTAAATTGTAAAATTAATTAATTTCTTGTTATTTTTATTTACCTATAAAATAGGCAGTATTGTAACATATGGCTAGATACCATTTCCTAATACCTATTTATAGAATATTTATATTAGTAAAAAACATGGTAGGTAGGCTTAATTGTAGGCAAGTCAAGGATTTTTTTTAGGAAAAATTTATCTAATTTTACCTGTTTTTTTATAAATCAATTACATGCAATGATATGTATAATTATATTATTTGTCATTATAAGGTACACGTACAGATATATCTTGCTCCTCTTGCTCTACAATTTGGTGTTGAAATTAACGCCATCTAGTGTTAAATAGCAAGTTGAAATGAAACAGGAAGTAAACAACGGTGCATCTACTCGATAATAGAGGGCAACACTTCTGCGTCATAATGTTGAACTTTACAAAACAGGTTAGGTAGATGGTATTACAAAATTTCGCTAGATGGCAGTATTTGAACCAAACGTCATTTGACACGTGCTGATTATTCATTCCATCCTCCTAAATTTCTTAATTGTTTTATTATTATAAAAATGCAAACTGGAGGTAAACTGAAGGTCATGGGTTCGATTATCACCAACATATATAGCTGTTCCAGCAAACGTTGTTTTGCCATACTTATAGATAAAAAACTGGAGAGTGCCACCCTTAACACTTAGGCGTATAAAAAATAGATATTGTCCGATTTGCAGACCTAACCGATATGGACACAAAATTTCAAGAGAATCAGTCGAGCCATTTCGGAGGACTTTAATTACAAACACCGTGACACGAGAATTTTATATATTAGATACAGTCGACTCTCGTTAATTCGAAACTCGAGGGAACCTTAAAATGTTACGAATTATCGAGTGTTTGAAATATCAAATGGTTCGAAATTTGTGAGAGAAAAAAATAAAACTTTGAATTATTAAGTGTTGATCAATTATTATTTATTAACTGCTATGCTATAACAATGACAAAAGTTTAGAGGTAAATTCGTGTACATACATGTATTTATAATGTGAATTAATTAATCTTTCGAAAGAACTCTGTTATACCTACTAGTCTGCTTCAAAGCACATAAACATAACTAAACAAACCAATTCGTGAGAAGTGTGTGTCAAATATTCAAACTATTCATAACAAAAACAAAGGCTCGTGTACGTTGATACCGCAAAATGTACTTACAATCTTTCCGCCTATTTCTCTCTGCAACTTTGAATTGTCGAGTGTTGGAAGCCGATGAGTTCGAATTAACGCGTCGTTTTGATATATAGCAATGATTTTTGTCGTTCGAATTACCAAGTGCATAAAAATGTATTGATTTAGTTCGAAATATAAAGAGATTTTGTAGGGAACTCGTGGTAACTTTGAACTATAGAGAGGTTCGAATTATCGCAGGTTTGGATTACCGAGAGTCGACTGTATGTATTTAGAAATATGTACGTATGTTTATCAGTTGTCTGGTTGCAATAATACGAACGATATGGATCAGATAGACGTGTGTGAGTTTTCCCAAGATATAAAACGGTTTTTTTTAATAACTCATTTAAATCATCGTGATAAGGGTAGGTAGGTACATATGAGGCAGCGGTACTTCTGCAACCATGATAGTTCGCAAGTAGTCCCACCAAAATGAAGCATGTAAATTATATCACTCAAATCGTAATCAACACCATCCCAAATTAAATATACATTTACTTGTGAGAACTAGTCGTGTTAAGCGAGTGCGTCTCTCCCCCGTCACTAGTATCAATTACATTACTTAGCATTAAAATTACAATAGTTGTGCGTCAAGGCGTCTGATTTCCCCAGACATCAATTAGCTGCCCATCGATCTTAACAACACGCGGCCTGTCAACAGAAACTTACGGAACTACGAATTGATGGTACTATAATCTTGTTTGTGTTCAATTGTTTCTTTTTAACCGACCAAAAAAAGACGTATAAATAGGGAATCGGACTATTTTTTTTTATTTACATGTTACATAGATATTAAAAAAATATTAGATACGTATTTTTTATTTTTTCTTATTAAAAAAACGCTGAGGAAGATACAGTGAATGGAAATGTACCCAAGTGACGTCATAAGCCCCCACTCCAAAAGTATAAAGCGCTTTGCCATTTTTCATTATTGATAAAAGAAAAAATACGTAATATGTTTTTTCTTCTTTTATCTATCCGGTGGACTAAATAGATATTTCCTTTTCATACCTAGTCCGCTCCCCTATTGTAATAGTTCACTGCAAAATAGTCATGCTAATCTATTAGACATTACAAAAAAGTCTTGGTAGGTAGACACTATGTACAAAATGTACACAAAGCCGAGTTGTATAAGTAGTACCTATTAGATCAACTATCACAACGCCAACTACCACTGTACTCTACATTGTGCTGCGGTTTCGATCCCTGCTAGGACAAATCTTTGTTCTCAGTATGGGTGTTCTTTGTGCATGTGAAACACCCTGCGACACAGGAAATTATTTCCAAAACGGGGGCTAGTTTATAAAAAGTTCACGAAATGTGTTTCACTAACAGCAAGACACCCTTGAGTTTCTGTTTTAGTATGTCAGAAGATTGGCGGAAAATTAACTTACAATTGCATTATGAGCAGTGGGTAGGCGATTAACCGATTCCTTTCAAAGCAATCTTAACGATGTGTGAAATAGGCACTAGTAATGGGCTTTAACACTTACTAATTGTATCTCGTTACTATACCCTCGGTAATCAAAATGTACCTAAAAAAAAGGAAATTTAACTTTAATTTTCAGCAGAAAAAAAAAATACAATCTAGATTTGTTATTCTTCTATAGATCATTCAAAGCTCGCTAATTCGTCGGATATTTTGTAGACTTTGGTGAGATACCGGTCACTTACCTCGATTTTATACATCGGTACCAGAAATAGGATGACACATAATATTATCTATGATGTTTTAATGAATCTGATTACAGGCACAGTCAAGATTGAGTTGCTAATTCTAAAATACAGTTTAATCATTTGTGTCACAAATCCTTGCACGATTTAAAAAAGACATTGGCGTGTATTCCTGCCCGCATATTTATTGGCTCATAAGAAATGCATGGGAACATCGGGCCACATCGAGACCAGCTGCGGTATGGCCAGGGGAAACCTCTCCCCTGGGAAGACAGGGGACGGAACTGCACCTGTGTACCTACTCAATACGTTTTATTGTCGCCTAGATAAAGTAGCGGAGCTAGTATATTGTATTAACAACACAATAATTTATCTCACACCTGCTTTGTTTGATTTATCGAATTAGTTTAATTACGTTAAGCAGTTTAATAATTAAATTTTCAATAAATTTCAATGTAATGTTCGGAAAATTTATTCTTTGATAAATTGTAACAACAAATTACAACCATAAATTAGAAGTTATTTTTTTTCTACACTGTCTCCTTAAAGACAGAAAAAGTTGAACAAAACTAGTTTTTAACTTAAAAATCTTTAATTATGTACAATAAAAGTATAATAATAACACATTTTTTGATATGACGTACACCTTAAAATTAAGACTAGAATGTTACATTAAAATGTAGTTTAATACTCGTGTCTAATAAACTCAAATATGTAGGTATATTTTTTTAGGTTCTATATTTACAACCTAAAAAAATCTAAAATAAATTTATAGGAAGATTGACTAGATACGATAGACTAGAATAAAACTCTTCAATAACTCGAGTAATAAAATTATGACGACACATTTTTGCAACCTCAGCTCATACTGTTTTATTTATAACCGTGATGTAATGGAATTCTTTAAAAATAAATTAGAATATATTAAATTATTAATAACAGTTCCGGAATTGATTGATTGTGATACCTAAGTACCAATAAAAAATGCACATACGATATGTTATAGACCTAATTAATAGATAACATATCTAAGATAAAGGACTTTAAGCGTCTAACACGTGGTTGAGGTATGCAATGTAACAGATAGCTAGGCGGAGGATTTCGATTTTCGATAGTTTTTTGTCCGGAGGCAGGGTAGGCAAGAGACGGCGTAAAGCTGCGAATGCTGCATTAAAAGCTTCGACGCGGATCCTCTCGCGAGTGGCGTGTGCTGTTCTGTATTTCAGGGTAGCCCTGCGTCTTCTGCGTCGTTCTTCGCGGGAGAGACCAGCGCATGGAGAACCGGTACCGCTTGATAAGTATGCCTCTTCGGATATAGCGCAGGGCTCGAGATTTCGATCTCTGTAACAAAAACTTAGTTTATTAATTAATCAATTTTATTATCCTTACAGTTTGGTAGAAGGTCTGTGATGCTGTAACTTTGGCTGCAGTGCGGCGAAAGGGTTTATGCACTTATATATAGTTAAAATACATATATTTTGTTAATTTAATATGGTGTTACCTCTTAATATCTAACTAGATGGTATATCTTACGAGGTTACAACAAACACGAGTGGTCATCTATGATTGTTACGATAGGTCAATGTACTTCAGATATTTACCAGCTTCAAAGATTTGCGGACTTGATTATGATAAAGTAGCTGTGCCTCGCGGATTTACTCGTCTTGCTCTTTTCCTAAGGCAAGTAACGTGATGTTAAACAGCCTAGTTCCACGAAAATTGATCTATCAAATGCAAACAGTTTGTTTTCAAATCCGAGTGGTAGTTACAGAGATTAGTGCGCTCAAACAACACAACTCTTTAGCTTTATTATACTTATTTATATTTAGTACATAGGTATTACTCACCAGACCACGCTCAAACATAGTAAAAACACATTAAGTTGATATTAGGTTTTATAGTTGTGTGTAATGAAAGGAGTGAAATAAGATAATTTGTCTACAAACAAAGCAACTCTGTAAAGCGATCGGGAAATGCAGATATAACGAATAATGAGTCAACTATATTAGTCATGGTTATGTTATCAACTCTTTATCTATACCGATAAAGTAAATTAGATATAAGTAACAGTCAATAGTGTAGTCTATAAATAAGACTTAAGTCTAAAATTACCATTTGACTTAATTTCTGTTTGTCATCAAGTAATAGAATAACAGAATTCTATTGACTTAGAGAATAAAATATGAAAATATTATGTAAATAAAGTTTCATTTGTTTTCTTCTAACATTGCGTAATTTTGATTGCGTATTACTTGAAATTAAAGCGGTCTGTGGAGACTAAGGGCAGGATGCTTCAAAATATTGACTTGTCTGTTAGCGATAAACATGGCCACCTGTATGTGAATTTCATACTGACTTGACGTTGACGTACGGATTTACGATAAGGTACAAACGGCCATATTTAACGTTAACAGACAAAGTCAATGTATGTTGAAGAAACAGCCCCAATATAGGTACTAAGTATTTAAGATCACCAGCTTAGTGATTAGCTGTGCTTCACACGGTGATGTAGGGTTTTCAGAGACTTACCAGGTGACCAACATACATCGATGGTAATCTTTATGTTTTAAATTGAAGGTCATTTTACCATAGACTACGGTCTTGGGTAAACTTGCCAGCAGGTTTCTATTGATATTAATTTTATTTACCTTTTCCTTGGCGCCAGGTTTTCTCTGCCGGTGATGGGCAGCAAAGCTTCCCGGGGCTCTGCTAGCATACACGACAGGGACCCATCCTCCATACTACTGGCAGTTTCCAGCCAGCTCTTCATGGTGACTCTATGACCAAAAACAAGTATTTTAATACTAGGGCTAACTGCATACGCAAGGACTGTACAATGCCATTTACAATGCGGGCTAAGAACTTATCCAAAAAAAAATGTAAGGCTATTGAACGGCACCCTAAGAAGAAACCAGGGCATTATTTTACCCAACTGCAGCGAAGCCAAAGAGAAGGGTAATGTGATTGATCTGGATGTACCTATGTGCGTTGCTATGTCCGCTCGTAACTACACATTACTATAGTGTACAATACAATGTGGTACAATACGTTATTAAAGTGATTTAAAACTTGAAACTTGAATAAAATTCTAAAAAAAACAACGTTCTAGATTTTAAACACTTCAAAATTCGAAATAAAAAAAATGTTTTATCAAGACAGGATTACAAAATGAAGGTCGCAAAAAAATACATGGCGCCCTTTTCAAATGTAAAATTCTAATGTTGTGTACTTTGCTTCAATTTATTACAATATGGGTCTTAAATTTAATGTCATGAGCATATTTTGAAACTTTATAATTGTAACTTAAAAGATGTCATTAAAATGAGCAAAATAAAATTATAAATTATTGTAAAAAATGTAAAGCCGACTGCCGCGACAAATAAAGAACCAAAAAATTAAAAAAACAAGTTGCATTTTGTTGAATGTCATTGCAGTTGGGGAACCATTTACAGGTTTTAAATCTAAGAAGTTCCCTAACTGCTCCTGGTTTTGCTGATACAAAATTCTTAATTATCTAGTCGAAGCGTCATGCTCGTAGCATCGTGCATGCAAGCTCGTGGTGGGCCTGACTCTAGTCTCCGATATCTTCGTGTTACAGCAGTTACAACAGATTGTTTTTAATATTTTATTAAATCGATGTTTTATCATATTACTTTTGTTGTCACACTGCTGGGCAAAGGTCTTCCCAACTTGCTAAATTTTTTATCCTATTAATTTAAAATAAAGGCAAGATTTAAATCACTTTCTCATGATATATGAATACAATTAAAACCTATAATTAAAATTTATTTTTCGTTACTCGATACAATTACACCTAAACAAGTGTAAGAACTCCATCAAACGAATCGATTCGATACGGTTAGCGGGTTTGATTCGATTACCAGAAGGGTTGGGGGCAATATAAAAAGAATAAATACGGATTTATTATCCCCTAAAGAGCTCGCTTAGTGCGAGGTGTGAACGCGTGTTGTATTATTTATCTCGAGAATATCACGAGAACAGTGTAGAAACTTCAGTATTTCAACCATTATGTTTTTGTAAAAAAAATGCAGGCAATTGTTTGGACATTGATCCATAAATTTATCTTAACAAACCGATCCTAAATATTTTTAATCTATTCAAAACTTTTATAGTGACTTTTCTAGAAAATGATTAAAAAGAAAATGTTAAGTAAATTCTAAGCAAAAAACTACTACTTAATTTTGAAAAATGGTGTATTGTTAGCAGGTTACAGTTTTATTCAACACAAATTAAATTATAAATCAATTAAACTATTCCTTTATGAGGTACGTCAATCATAAATCATTAGATCGGCATACACCTTGTCTCAATTAGCAGCATTCACTCAAACGCTATTGTTATACTTTACGTTGATTGATTATACCTACCCAAGTAATGTATGAACGAATTTACATGTCTATAGTTATTTTCTCATCAATTAAAAGAACGTCATTAGTAAGACTAGTGGTTATATTGTCTTACTGTTCATTGCTATACTGTGGCTTTTTATTTGTGGCCAGTCAATTCGATTTGATCGGGAATCAAAACATACGTGACTTAAGGGTTGCACTAAGGGAGTCTTTTTGGAAACGTGTCATGTTATGTGTCTTTACTTTGTTTTTATTGCCAGCCCTGAATTATTTGTTTGTTCTAGATATATATATATATAAGATAGAAATATTTATACAATAAAAAAGCTTCCTCATCCACTGGAACTAAAACTTCTACTAAAAACTAATTTCTACTAAGAACTAAAACCGAATGATTTAATGAAATCATTCGGGTTTTAGTTCTTAGTAGAAGTTTTGTATTTTATATTTTACTAGCTGACCCACCAGTCGTTGTCCCGTCGATCTTCTACATTTTCCGCGGACTTTTTGCTAACTTTTATTTATACAAACCTTCTGTCAAATATCAAATAACAAAAAAAAACAGCTAAATCAGTGGAGCCGTTCTTAAGTGTTCCTCCGTCATACATGTGGCAATTGGTTTTAATTTATATAGATGAACGGCTGTTTGGAATCACCATTTTATCACTCGAGCCAATCTTACTCAATTGTAACAATGCAGGTTTCTTCGAAAATCGCTTCTTTTCCTACTACTATCTAATTATATATATAATGATATGTATTATCTCAGGTATGTTTATATCTTTTACATATAATTTATGGAATAGGAATGACTTCTTTTTATTTAAATTTTGTAGTATGCTCTACTTTTAGTATCAAGAATGAGCGCCTACTTTGTAAGTTAGTAGTTGTAGTCTTATTTTTTTATCAACTTATGGTTAGTATTTAACACTTTTATTAACTACTAGCTTTTCCTGCGACTTCGTCGGCGTAGAAATCGAAAATAGTTTTTGACATTCCAATTTTATAGTGTAATTATTGCATTGCACCAAGGTTTTATGTGAGTTCACCAATTTTTCGAATAAAATCTAATTGAGTTTTCAAACATGTGCCAAAATAAAATGTAATTTAAATAAAAAAGCACTAAGGAGTACCTATTGATATCAACTTTGATGCAAATCAACCCAAAAATAACTTTCTACCCCTTTTTAACCCCTTTAGGCGATGAGTTTCAAAAAACTTTTCTCTTAATTCTGTTAAAAATGTTTATGCAAAATTTGAAGTAGATTGGACCAAGGAATCACGTTGTCCCATACAAACGCCTCGTTTTTCACCCCCTTAGGGGTAGAATTTCGGAAAATCCTTTCTTATCGGATGCCTACGCCCTTCAAGTTTCAGGTATCTACGATCAGCGGTTTAGGTTGTGCGTTGACCCGTCAGTCAATCATTCTGGACAAAGCATTTTTTTATATATAGATAACTTTGATTTAATAGACAAACATTTCAAAGTATTTTCTTTCCTAAATGTAAAGTTCATGGCCTAGAATTTATAATTTACGCCAAAAATGTTGTTCAAAAATGCTTAATTCACTATGCTTAGTTCACTAGTGTAAAGTGTCGTATTAAATACATTTACAAATACTTACGTAGTAAAAAAAAACTGGTGAGTAAAAATCCTCTACCGCATTGTTTAAAGAATACAACACAACGAATTAAGCACAATTATTTACCCACAATTTTCTTTAGCTTTCTTTAGCTGTTAATATTCTACAATAATCACATAATATACCATCACGTGTTAGCTACTGATTCACACTAAGAGAGAAAGCAGCATCCCTTTGCTTTTATCCCCGGGTAAAAGGGGATGGACCATCCTTGTCGCAGGGGCGTTGCCAAATAACATTTAAAAAGTAATAAAAACAATACCCAGAATACTCAATATTTTATTCAAGCCAGATTCAGTGTTTATTTTTTTCTTTTTATGGTGTTCAAATTTTGCGACTAGTATGCTAATTTATATATTGTGGCTAAGCTCTTTCATAATGATTGTGTTTGATAATTGTTAAAAACCTACATAAGTATATCACTTTTCTATATTTATGGAAGAAGATTCGTGAGCCTATTCTATGATGAGTCTAGTTTAATTTTAAAAGTAGATATTAAGTTTACATTTAATTACTCTAACATATTTTTTTTTGTACTAATGATTTTAAAAACGTAATTTGTATTAGAATTAATATGGATTCCTTTCTGAAATACATAGTGATACCAACATGCCATAATTTAAATATGATTATTGTATTATCAGCCGATAATTGATCTAGGCCAACCGTTTTATGTTGCATGATTATCGAAAAACGGCTTTAAGTCTAATATTATAGAAACCATGGGAACTAAAGGTATGTGAAGAATCGATGACCGATTAATTATTGTCGAACGATTCTGTTCCTTATCTGGCCCAAGGTTAATTTATCTGATAACAGTTGGCCTTTGGATATTACAAGACTAATTATTTGATATTAATTCTTTATTGCTATATGATGCTATGTATATATTAAATATATTGTTGTAAAGGATACAGAAAGCAGAAGAGACGTTCTGGGACAGCTGGGGAGCAGCTTTATTGTGCCATACTCAATGTTGTTATAAAAGCTCAGGACAAACTACTATAAAAAAAAATAACCAATCAAATCAGCAATTTAGCTTACTACCGGATCTACATCGAGTAGAAGATACGGACATGATATGATAGACACCTATGCCTCTATAAAGCTTCGCGAATACATACGTAGAGTATTTTACCAAAACCGAACAAAACTAGAGTCATTAACGTTTCGAAACTACCTGAATAGGCTTACTTAAAATAAAAATTAAAATATTTTAAAAAGAAATAAAAATTCTAAATTTTTAGAAATAATTTTACCAATTATGTATTATATTGAACAATGAAGTAAAGAAGGCTTTGCCCTGGATAGTAGAATATGAAGTTTAACACTGATTTATTGATTGAAAGATAAATAAACAAGATGAAAATATCGTAAGCTTTCATATCCATCTCTGCGTATTCTTGCCCGCAGCATCCAACTCGATCCCGCCCAGTGCTGTGACGCGCCAATCCCGGCCGGCTCCGCCTATCGATCCCGTTCACCCAGGACGCAGGTGTTTCCAAGTAATTGACGCAAAATGGGTTCTACCCCAAACAGCTCGATATGTCCTGCCAATATTTAAGTTAGGAAGTTCGTTTTTTTCTTATTTGGAGCAGAAGAAACAGATCTTTATCTAAAAATATATGACTAGATATGATCCAAAAAGTACTTATTCTATAGTCATGGGGCAACTAAATTAAATAGTTAAGTGTAAAGGGAACTAAGAAATCTTCGATATAATAACAAGCTTCTACAATCTTCTGAAGTAAATGTAGTTATGTAATTCCACGTAGTAAATGTACTACGGCCTGATATTTCAGTATATTTATTTAAAACCATAAGATTTTTATTTCCACTACTTTCGTAAATAATCTTTTTTCCCTTAAAGCCTAAAAGTATCTCAACTTAAATGAATCATTGAAATGGACAATTAACATTTACAAGATCAACTTTTGTTATTTCAGAAACTGCATTTCCTTAGGCCTTTAGCAATGTCTATGTTGAGTTCATTTTTCCTTTTCAATTTAGAAGTTACAGTTTGTATAGCTTTCTATTGTTGCTAATACACAGTAAAAACAATTGAGCATCAATCGGTATTGTTTCAATATGTGTTGTCTTGCGTCGTTTACTGGGGGGATGTGGATCGAACGTCGTCTGCACCTGTGTGCCTACTTATTTAATTTTATTGCCACCCAGATAAAAGCTATACATTGTAATCACAACATTGTAACACTTTTATCTCACACCTGCGTTAATTTGATACAGATAAGCTATCGACTTACTAAGTCGTTATATTTATGTACGCAAACTATTAAAAATTATTCATTTATAAATCGCCGTATAAGCGGCGGTGACGACTGGTGATACTAACGATAATGAATTATTTATAATAAGTGTTTAATGTTACGCGAGTTTACCAAAATGAAGTTTGTAGTTGCATTTGTATTATTTCTGACTTTGTGGTGTGGTGCAAGGGCGAGATGCCGTATGCGTGGTGAATGCTATAATGTGAATGGCTTCGATAAACCATGCCCGGTAGACATAGAAGCGGTAAGATTGATCGACGATACAGAAAATGAAGAAGAGGCGAGAGAAATCATTCGTATTTTAAAACACAGATGCCCTACTCTCGCCCTTGACGAAGAAGGGAATGATCTGCCGGACGACCAGATATACACATGTTGCGCTCCAGAACAATTAGTCAAGATGACAGAAAGCTTAACTATGGCCGAAGGTGTTCTTGGACGTTGCCCAACATGTTTCAGAAATTTTGCGAGGCAGATTTGCGAAATGAACTGTGCAGTGGATCAGGCGCGGTTTTTGGAGGTGTTCACGGAGCTGGGCACAAACGATACCGAATATGTAAATGAAATAAACTACAGAGTTCACAGTGATTTCATGTTAGGTGCCCATGCATCATGTGCCGGGGTCATCGTGCCACAAACAGGGTTGCCAGCAATAAATATCATGTGTGGAAATGCAGTAGTTTGTGACGCAGATGCTTGGTTTGGATTTACTGGCGATACTAGTGCTAATCCTATGACACCGGTCCAAGTGAACTTTTTAAGGAAAAACTCTACAGATGATACCATGAATAAACGTGCCTTTCCGTGTAATGAAACTTTTGGGGAAGACTTACCATGTAGTTGTGTAGATTGTTGGGATGTGTGCCCAATAGGAAATGAACCAGTTATTCTTGACATTTGTACAGTTGTGTCAGTAAATTGTATTGGATTTTCCGTTGGAATAGTAATTTTCGTTATAAGTACTATCATATTTATATTTTTAGCTTTTAAGGATAGACGTAGATCATTCGCGAATGACACTAAGGAATCAAAAGATGTTAAACCAGACGTGAACAAGTTGACTCTTATGTTTGAAGCAATATTCTGCAAACTTGGGGGATTTGCAGCTAGTCACCCTGTTTTAATTATTATGGTTACCACTTGGGTTGGTTTCTCAATGATCTTTGGTTTATTAAATCTTAATTTAACTGCAAATCCTTTAGAGCTTTGGTCAGCACCAGAATCTCGAAGTCGCCAGGAACTTGAATATTTCAACAGTAGATTTGGTCCGTTTTACCGTGCCTCGCAAGTTTTCTTGACAATCGATCTCGAACCTTTTGAAGTTAATAACGTTACCTATGGGCCTGCATTCAGAATAGAGGCATTAGAAGAATTAGTTAAACTTGAAGATGCTATAATTAATATAGGTCGGGATGATGGTGGTGTAGTTTTAGAAGATGTTTGCTATGCTCCTCTAAGGGTCCGCGGTCAAAAGGCAACGCTTGAGCAGTGTGTTACTATGTCTGCATCAGTTTATCTAGGTAATACTAAATATGAAATAAATAATGACACTTACCTTAATACAATTCAAAACTGCTTAAACAACCATTACGCTTTAAACTGCATGGCATCATGGGGTGGAGGTTCTGAACCTGAAATAACGTTTGGAGGGTATGAAGGCAATAATATTTTGAGTGCTAATACCTTACTCATTAACTTTCCAATTTCGAATTTCCTTTTAGAAGAAGAATTGCAGCCTGTACTAAAATGGGAACATAAATTTATTGAACTTCTAAAGGACTATAACGAAAACTTGAAACCGGAATTTGTGATCGTTACATTTGGTACAGAAAGATCTATTGAAGATGAAATTCAACGAGTTTCTGTTGCAGAAGCCGTTCCTATCGCAATCAGTTATGTTTTGATGTTTATATACGTTACACTCGCTTTAGGAAACGTCAGGTCTTGTAAAACTTGGTTCATTGACAGTAAGTATACAGTTGCTGTATGTAGTATTGTTGTAGTGCTTTTAGCTATATATTGTTCAATGGGGACAATGGGGTATGCCGATATCACACTTACATTACTTGCTATCAATGTCATACCATTTTTCATTTTATCAGTAGGTATTGATAACGTTTTTCTTATGATTAATACTCTACATGATATTAAAGGTAATTTGAAATCTTTAGATGGTTTTAACGAAAACTTAAGTGCTGAACAGAAGACAAAAATAGTTTTTGAAGAAATGATGAGGAGAGTAGGTCCTTCGATGTTTGTTTCTTCCGTCACACAAATAACTTGCTTTGCTGTCGGTAGTCTGACAAATTTTCCAGCTGTTGTGACATTTTCCATATTTGCATCTATTTCATTAGGCTATTTATTCATTTTTCAAGTGACTACAGTCGTTTCTATACTTTCCATTGACTACAAACGTGCTGACCAAAATAGATTTGACATTCTGTGTTGTATTCAGAAGAAAATACTGGATGATGAAAATCCGTTGCACTCTGAGACTCCTTACAAAAGTGTTACTCAAAGGTTAATGGAACCGTACTCAAAATTCCTTCTTAACTGGCGTGTGAAAATTTTAGTAGCAATTATATTTATGGCAATGGTATCTGTTAGCGTTATGCTCATTCCTCAACTTGAAATCGGATTAGACCAAGAATACGCATTACCTACTGATTCTTATGTATATCACTACTTGCAGTCAGTTAATACTCTAATGCGCATTGGACCACCGGTTTATTTTGTTCTTAAGAGTGGATTAAATTTTACTGACCCAATTCATCAAAATGTAATATGTGGTGGACAGCTTTGTTTCGAGGACTCGCTTAGCACACAAATATTTTTGGCAGCGCAGCACAGTGAGATAACGTACATAGCTTCCAGTTCAAATTCGTGGATAGATGATTTCATTGACTGGACCAATTTATACGGTGGTTGTTGTAAATATAATACGACAGACAACGGATTTTGCCAAAGCACAGATAACTCTCCAGATTGTTCTTATTGTGTCATTTCGAAGTCAGATTACGCCAATGGCCTATTGAGACCTCACAAAGACGCTTTTGAAAGATACATACCATTCTTTTTGCAAGATACCCCCACTGAGATCTGTAACAAAGGTGGCTTAGCTAGTTATTCGGGCTCAGTTAATTATGTACTCGACGCCGACGGCCTTGCTGCTGTCCAAGACACAAATTTCATGGCTTACCATACCACGTTAGAAACCTCCAAAGACTTCATAACTGCTATTAAATATGGATACGAGATCAGTCATAACATTACGGCTGCAATTAAAAGACACACAGGGTTAGATGTAGAAGTATTCCCGTATTCTGTTTTCTATGTATATTTCGAGCAATATTTAACAATGTGGGGAGATACCTTTGCGACATTAGGATACAGTTTTATTGGCGCTTTGTTGCTCAACCTTATTGCATCCGGTTTTAACCTAATAACAACGTTTGCAGTTATGTTCACTGCAATTCTGGTTGTTGTTAACATGATGGGCGTCATGTACATTTGGAATATTCCTTTAAATGCTGTGTCTTGTGTCAATTTGATCGTATCTATTGGTATTGCTGTTGAATTCTGCAGTCATATTGCTTATGCTTATACCACAAGTAAGCGGCAGGGAAGTGATAGAGTAGCTGATGCCATTCAATCAGTTGGGGCTACAGTTATCACTGGTATAACATTTACTAACATTCCAATTATTGTTCTTGCATTTTCTTATACACAACTAATAGAAGTATTTTTCTTTAGAATGTTCTTCAGTATAGTTATTCTTGGATTCTTACATGGCATGATATTCTTCCCAGTTTTCTTGTGCTATTTGGACAGTATATTCAAAAAGTAATTTTTATATCTAATAGTACTTAAAATAAATAAATCATACAGATCTTGACATTGTTATTGTTACTTTAAGATGTGATCAAATAATTCCTCTGAATTAACTTATTGTGTAAAAGTCACTGCCTCATTGGTACCTATGTTTAGATATCATCGCGTTAGACATAAGACTAGTATAAATTGTAAATATATTTCTATATTAATAGTAATTGTTGTTTTTATTTCTGTCCACGAATATATACACAAGTCGAAAGTCAGTGGCCATTGAGTAACAGGAACTTTATGGCACTGAAAATAGGTGCTATTTTTACTTTGCCGCTATTGTCCTGCTACTGCCCTTTTTCAGTTGTTTATTATTTTAATACTGTAACTCTCATGGTGTACAATAAAGAATATTCTTTTCTATTATTTGATTATCAGCAAGTTTTTGTACATCTTTGGTAATGTAATTAAAAAGGATTCTGTTTCTCAATAGATAACAGCAAAGTATCTAATCAGCGTCGTATTAAGCTAGCACAGAAATGATATAATCTCAAGACACGTGATTTTTCGAGTGAAATAATGATAACGCATAATTATTAATTAAGTAAGTCTTTTGTATCGGCGGAGACTTCCTGTGGCCGCCAAGTCTGTATAGACACGCCGAGTGAAGTACCACCATCTAACTTAATACCGGTAAGTAGCTGAGTGTAATTAGAGTTTTGTTAAAATATAAAGGCCTAAACCAATTTTCAAAGTTAAATAATTTCCTAGACAAAGCTTCGGAGATTTTTATAGGTAGCAGTGTTAACACAACATAACAGGTAAACTAATTGCATGTTTGTCAGCTTTGTCATAAAAAAACGGACAAGTGCGAGTCTGACTCGCGCACCGACAGTTCCGTAAAAAAAAATCTGATCTTCACGGTTAATTCTCCCAAAACAACTGTGCGGTTGAAAACATGTTCTGTCATCGATGTATAAAACTATCAAATGTTCAACTGTAAATATAAGTATCGCAAAAATGTATTGTAACTTTAACTAACGCACTCACCGCTTGTAAGTTATGTACTAGCCGTTTCCCGCGGCTCCGCCCGCGTGGACGTCGGTTATTGCCCCAAAAAGTAGCCTTTGTCCTTTCTCAGGCTCTAGACTATCTGTGTGCCAAATTTTATTTAAATCGGTTCAGTAGCTTTTAGAGTTACTTTTGCATTTATAATATTAGTAAGGATTATAAATAAATCGATAAAGTGAACATTTCAGAATACGCAAGCAACAATTGATCCTGGAGATTTTACAACCGTTCCGAGGTCGGTTGTAGTTGTCTGACAATAAAATCGAAGTTCAAAACGACTGTTATCAGAATTTAAACGGCTACTCATTTCCATTTTACCGCCCAGAAATTGATTTACTCGGTCACAAAGTAATATAATTTATGCAAAGAAACATGTACCGGTCCGCGACGTCCTCAGTCTAATGTCAATTCGCAATTCTGTATTAATACTATAATAAACAGTTATACATAACAAATACAATACACTGACAACATATTTCACGAAGGTCACGGTAAACGCTGATTTTCTTTATTGCGACGTCGCAGCGGATCACGCGATGTAAATAAAGCAATAATTTTCTTTCCGTTATTATGAACTTGCAATTATAAGTCGGTAGCGATACCTCGTTATGCCGTGGATTGATAAATGATTTCGAATTCATACAGTCTTGGGAGCTATCGCATGCCGACACAATCTAGAATATAAGTAGGTACCTGTGTAAATATCCATGTAGGACAGAGACACAGCCTAAGATAGATAGCACAGGTAACGTTTCCTTACTACGTCGGACATACATCGACATGAAATTACTAATATTCTTGTTATTTTTATTGTCTAGTGGTACAAAAGTATTAAAAGACTCAGTAAGCACACTTAGTTTAAAAAATACAGTTCCTTACATGACGATTGCAAGTCTATGAAGTTAAGTTACTTTAATCAATGTCAAGATATTTTATTAAATGTGGCCACGATAAGGCTGGCATAATATTTTTGTTAAAACATCAATAAAAAAAAACTTTAAAAAATATACAAAGTAGAAGAAATCTCCGAAATAAACATTTTTATATGTCATGTAATTAATATATTTATTCATTTTCAATGACATAAATATTTGTCAATTTTTTATGTCATTTTGAATGAATAAATAAATAAATAAATAATAAATAAAACCAAAGAGGTACAAGAAATAAAAAGTTTTCATGTAAATCTGTAGACTTTGTTTAATATCATTGTTCGTCGCCTTATTATAACCATAATAAAAGATGCTAAGCTAATCCATTTGGTTCACTATAATTTTGAATAAATAATTGGGTTATTATGGTAATGCACGACAGATAGTAATCTTTCAAACATCTAACAACTAGATAACTGTAATTCAGAGTTCAAAAGCAAAGTTGAAAGAAAAGGTTAGGTATACTGTTTTACCGTTAATAAGTATGTACCATTTTCGTGTCATGGTTACGGCTTTGTGTAAATGAGTTCAGGTCGCATGCAAGAATTCTTCAGGGAAGGCAATGAACCTTTGAAGTCAACCTACGCAGGAACACACGTGAAAATTTATCCGTCGCCATAACGACGACGCAGTTGGGCCAATAGACTTTCCCCATTTTCCGGAAAACAATTGAAGCCTTCCTACTATTTTGAACGAAATTTGACAAATATATTAGATTTTTGACGTTCGCATCGTGTATAAGATAGCTGTGATATTTAATTCAACGTTTTGGAATAGTTTGTAATTTTCTAGTGCTGAATAGGTTGAAGAATGGCCTTCAACTTCGATAGCGGTCAAGTAAGTAAAATATTTGTATGTTTTTAATCATTTTAAACTGTATTGAGACATGAAATTCCTTCTTGACATTTCGCTGACGATTTTGTAAGTTTTTTTTAATTTGATAAATTGATAATTATACTAGCACGCTGCTATAAAAAGCTTGTAATAATAATACTGTAGTAATTTGTAGTCTAAATGTTATTCGTAGTTTTTTTTCTTTTGTAACCTACTTTTGTGTCCCACGTGAAACGCAATATTCTAGTACAAGTTGTCGTTGCTAGCAGTATGAATAGTTAGCAATTTCGTTAACTTTGACTTAGCTAACTGTACATTCCTGTTAGCTAGCTTAGCAACTAAATTCTACTCCACAAAGTCTCCTCCAACTCCAGTTAAATGGTGATTTTGATCCCCTTGATTTTGACACCACTGCACCTGCAACTCCCAATACTATCCCCAACTAAAGTGTAATACAGAACGTTTTTTACTTACTTACAAATTGTAATTCCTTTAATCCAAGTTAGATACATCCAATTACATCGCAAACATCCTTGGTTATATATAACAAATTATTGAGAACTCTATATCTAGTGAAATAAGGTTTGAAATTGTGTTTTTTTGCCTGAGTTGTTGCGGGTCATTGGAACGAGGGGTGATTTTTTATTTGCAAGCAAATGACAATTTTTTATGGCATTGTATGCAATGTTAATCCGTGTTTGACACATCAGGCTGGTAGGCTTTAGTTAATAGCTCTTGTGTATTTGCGATAAATTGTTTTTTTCTATTGTTGTTTTGATAGGAAAATCTATTAGTTGATTCAGAGATTATCTTTGGAGACAAATACAATAATTGTGTTTTATCGGTAGTTCCCCTCACAATAGCAAAAAATATCGCGTAGGTTTCCTTTCAAAAACTAAAAAGGCAACACAATTAAAAGGGCGTTTAAAAAGCAATGTATTGATAAACATTCAATCTTGAATACACGACAAAAAAAGCGATGACAAGATGTAACTCATATTACAAACAAATCACGATTGTCCAAAAACTATTTGTTTTACACGTGCTTCTTTAATCAAATTAAACGATGTTTAAATAACAACTACAGCCTCGCTAACAAAGGTTTTTCTAGTAATACTAATAAGAGCGTCGGTAAGTCCCTAGTATTCTGCTCGTAATAATCTAAAATGAAATCCTAATTTCGGAATTTGGGTTATTTTTAATTATAGTCTCCTCAACTCCGTCCAGTGGAAATAAGCATTCCTTTTTAAAATATCGAGTAATTATTAGTTTGTTTGTAGCAATATCTAACAGTGTGCCTACACGGGCAATTAATTGCTCAATTATTGTCAATTTTGGTCAAAAATGGTGTGCCGGCAACACCTAGTTATGTTTGGCAATGCAAAATTAGTATAGAAATTGCCAAAAAATTGCCCAATTTTAGTCGCCCGTGTAAGCGCACCTGTATTTTGCAATGTATAGATTCAACTTGACAAGACTGAAGGAGTGCGTGAGTTTCACCGGAAACGCGGCAGGGGCGCGCTTCGTTCCGTGACTCGTGGGACCGAAGCAAAGATATTTAACAATCGACCTTAAGTTTTACAACTTAAAATAGTCGGCTATTTCCATACAAGACATTTATCAAAGTCATGAAGTTTTGGCGAACGGAATTATTACTGCCAAAAAATCCGACCAAACTGCGGTAAATTGGCTAAGGAAACTGTGCTGGAAGGAATTGTTTAAGTAGGAAGTACTTATAAGGATTAATTTTGAAAACATGAGATTCTTTGTTCTATTTGCTCTTAGTTTTCGTTGTATTAGGTACCATAGGTGTAGGTGCCATATCTTAGCATGTTAAGTAGAGCTAAAAATTGCCCAATTTAAACTTAAACTGGGTAGCGGTTCTAAAATTTTTGGTACCAGTCCTCAGTCACCTTAAGGCAAATAGATAACCGACTTCCAAAAAGGAGGAGGTTCTATGTTCAACTTAAAATTAGGTACCTACCTACCTAATTCCTTTTACAGAGATATACGAAGCCATATAGATAGATGGCCTCATTTCTTAGCAATGGAAAATTGATAGCTTTAGCACTGCAAATATGCAGTGCTAAAGCTATCAATTTTCAGCAGACCAGCTAAGAGCCTACCTAAATAATAATTTAGGTAGGCTCTTAGCTGGTCTGTGTCTACGACAATGTCCCAGACCAGGATCCTTGTAAAGACAAAATATTAAAGAAAATAACAAAAAAAAAACAAAATAAAATATACTCCTTGTATAGGTATTGAAAATAGTAATAGTCTATAATAAAAGAAGTAATGTACTCCAAAAAAAGAACTTTCGCGAACCAGTTACTTGTCCCTTATCAATAGGAATCTATATTTAGCTCAATAGGATGGCGATGCAAAAAACCAATGGCGCAACCCTTACGTAAGTCGAGGTTCGATGAATAGCTATTTAAATATAGGTGACTTTGGACCGAGACAAATGATGAAGGTCAGGGCCGTTACGACAAATTGATGTCATTACTCAACACGCTATAAGCCAATCAGTCACAATAGGATATTATTCACCCCGCGTATGAATTGTCAAAAAAGTACATACATTAGATGTAGGTAGGTAAGTACCCATGCTCTCTCGATATTTATTGTTTTCTAAACGTAATATTTTTAAAGAACCATTATTACCATTATTTGCTTAGCGAGGTATTCACGCGCAAGGTATACTTATTCGATTATATTAATTTAGAAGAATCTTTTATACCCGACTGCCAAAGAAGGGTTATGTTTTTCACATGTATATTGTAGGTTTCTACGTTCTTAAATTTCTTTATTATCTCTTATTTTCCAAACGGCTGGATAGAATTCGACAGTTAAAAAACCTCAAAAATCCATGTCTTTAGATAGGTATGTAAAAAAATCTGAATCGCAGTTTTAGGGCGTAAAATTATAATAATATCTTGGGACATCTCACACACGGTCATCTGATCCCAAACTAGGCAGAGCCTGTGCTATGGCAACCAGACAACTGATAAACATACTTATATATTTCTAAATACATACATATCTATACTAATATTATAAAGCTGAAGAGTTTGTTTGTTTGTTTGTTTGAACGCGCTAATCTCAGGAACTACTGGTCCGATTTGAAAAATTCTTTCAGTGTTTGATAGCTCATTTATTGAGGAAGGCTATAGGCTATATAACATCACGCTACGACCAATAGGAGCGGAGCATAAATGAAAACAAAAACTAAACTAAAACACGCGAACAAAGTCGCGGGGGACAGCTAGTTATAGATAAATAACACCCAGACACAGAACAAATGATCGTGCTCATCACACAAAGATTCGTCCTGGGTGGGAATCGAACCCACGACCTCCGGTTTAGCAGTCAGGGTCACTAACCACTAGACCAACAGGTAAATTGTAAATAAACTATATATAAAACTATAGACTTGTATTATTTGTTTTTCGAAAATATGTATGCAACTTGTATGTTGTGTAAATTAAATTATAAAATAAAAGCCCTGCCTTAGCAGGTCTTCATGTTTCTTATCAGGGCAGTCAGGGATTTATGTTTTTAACTAATACAACTTGTTAAAGTATACCTGAGGCGTGTTCCTTTATATCTTTTGTTTACAAACTTCAACCACCCCTAACGTGCAAAAAATCTATTACTAACTGCAGTTTATCAACATTGAATTTTGACCATGTCACTTTTATCCAATTTGCAGTGTAGCAATTTCAAAACTTACCATGGACCCAAGTATTATACCAGATCAGTAAAAAAAACAATGCATCTAATACTGACGCTAGTAAGAAAATCGCGAGTAATCTTAGTTACCTACCTGTGCTACCTTCAGCTTTTGCAGAGCAAAGATCTAGCTCTAGTCACACACAGAAAAAACTAGTATGTATTGGTCACCATGCTTGTAAGCTGCATGTTAAGGTCCCATTTAATTATTATTTAATATTTTTCTACAACCTAAGTAATACCGATGCAATAAATTGTTGAGTGCATCAGACATGCAATACGTCAATAATTTTTATGTTCTTATTCTATTTTTATCAGGACTTTTCACTTACAATGCTATTTTGCCTATCTGCGCGAAAATATTCTTTGCCACGCGATGTTATCGCTGTTCTAAGTTGGCAATACTTAGGACTAAAGTAGGAAGTATTAAAGATAATATCTTTTATACTTCGTTTAGTTATTAAATAAACAGTTTTTAGTCATGATATGGTAGGTACGTAAGATTAGATACCAACTACTTTATATGAAACCTGAAAATAATTTGTTCAAAATCAGTAAAAAAATCTATTGTGGTGCGGACAAGTTCACGCACCGAGTGTTCCGTACAAATTTTACTAATTATTAAAAAGTTAAACATAATTTTGCAGTTGATTTTGTTTATTTCATACTTATCATTGTTCGATGTAGTTAAATTTCCACACCATTGTAACACTTATTTCATGTTAATTTCAACACCACCACACGTTCTAAAAAATACAGACAGGCTGACAACCAAGTGGTCCTATAAGGATTCCTTTTTTTGTTTTTAAGGTACGGAACCCTGAAAAAGTATTAAAGATTCGAGTCTATTGCATTGTATGGGAATTCAAAAAAAGATGTAGAGAACTCAGATTTATATCTTTTAACTCCAGAAGGTACCTACTATCTATAAAGGACCTTCTCGTGTAACGGAAATGTAAAACAAACGACTGTTATTGTAAAACTCATACGAAACATGCATGCTTGTATGAATGCAGGTCAAATTGGTCGTAAACCAAACAAGAAAGCATTTGACCCCTTTTTTACTGATATACAGATATTACTGATGTAAGTACGTACAATAGGGATGTTGACAAGTTTTTTTTTCAATGTCCGTCAGGTAGATTAATGAAAAATATTGGACACGTATTTTTCCTTTTTTATGTAATCAAAAACTTACGTCGATACATTGATTTTAAATGTCGCATGACGTCACCAACCGCTACAAAATGTACCTGTTTGTAACGTAGCGAACCCTCACACCATAACTTTAATTCGCTTTATTTAAATAGTTTTTTGTTATTTCGACAAAACAAAAAATACGTACTACTAATATTTTTTTATATTCTTAATTACGGATTAAATAGATTTTTACTTTTCATATCTAGTCAACATCTCTATTTCATCAGATATATGGAGATGTCGAATATGTAGGTAATAGAATTTTGTAAGCTATTATAAGATCTAAGTACCTACTTTGTTGGTAGGCAAGTTATAAATGCTATAAGGAAACAAAACCCCAGAAAATAAAACACGCTTATGTATTTACTAAAAAAAATAATATTAAAATGAATTCTTAAAACTATTTGACAAGATAATTCTAAATTATTGCGGCCATTTATAATTTAGGCAAATGGGCGAGTGATGTATGGGGTAAATAACAATTTGCAACCCTTTGTTAAGAGGATGATTATTATAACGCCAGCACAACGGGGGGCGAGTTGACACCTGATCAATGCGTGACGGGTGTCCGACTATTGTTCAATTCTAAAGGATTATTTATAAAAAATTTGAAGACCTCTCATCGAAGTGACAAAAGATAATGATTTCGATTTTTAAACACCCTTTGCTGTCAAGTGTATTGGAAAAACTAAGTTAAGGGGATTGAATTAAAAAGGGTGATCATCTATACTTTCCGAAGACTCAGAGAGTGTTGTTTTGGTTCAGAGCAATGTATGTGATGTTGTCCTTTTACATAAGTATTACTAGCTGCTACTACATTCCCGCGGCTCCGCCCGCGTGAATACTATACTAGCTGTCCGCCGCGACTTTGTCAGCGTGCTTTAGTTTCAACGGTATTAAACTTTTGCAACATTTTTCATTTATGCTCCGCTATATAATGTTATATAACTTATAGCCTTCCTCAATAAATGGGCTATCCAACAATGAAAGAAGTTTACAAATCGGACCAGTAGTTCCTGAGATTAGCGCGTCCAAACAAACAAACTCTTCAGCTTTATATATTAATATAGTATATACCTAGATTTCTAATTTGTAATTCATAAACTGGAATGGACGGTACATGTTTATTATGTTTAATGTTTGATTACAAATTATGCGTGCCACGTGCTTTCACACCACAGGCGCGTGTCACCAGTCGTCGAATAATCACGATGACACAGCCCTCTGAAATGTTATTTCGGGCTAAACCAATGATTAAAGCAGAGACAGGAAAACCGACATTTGATATCTTTTATAAGTATTTTTTATTACGTACTTTAATTTTATGATTGAAAACTTTGGTCTTGCGTTTTATAGAAGGTACTAGTAGCAGGGTTACGTTTATCTAAGTATATGTAAGTTGTACGGCATTTTTTTTGGAAGAGATTTAGGTAGTTAGCCTGAGCGCAGGCTTTGACTGCTTCACCGGACTTTGTTGTACGGCAGTAAAGTCGTTTGTAGGTATTGGATTTAGATACGTGCGTATGTTCCAAACTACTATACAATTACATGGTTTGAAAATGTATTACATTACGTATCTTATCTAATAAGCCCATCTTCTCCCACTACAGGGCAAAGACATCCTTTTTCCTCTTCCACCCACTTCTATCCTGAGCTAGGGTGGGCCAGTCCTTTCGTTAGGAATCAAGTTGTTCTCTCCACCATCTTCTTTTTGCTCTGCCGAGATGTAACGTATAATTAATATTTTTCTACCAACAGTTTAATTCCGAATCAACGCCGAAGCGGTTGGGCAACTGGCAGGTCCCAAGGTGGGCGCCAACAAGAGCGAGACCTTTGGAATACCGACCCGATCCCAAGCCAATATGTGACATCAACGGCCACTTCCTGCCAGGAGCCCCGAGAGGCTCGTCGCGATGTTTCGGCCATTACACCGGCACATGGGAACTCCCAAGAAGAATTACGAGAAAAGTCGGTAAGAAAATTGCAAATCCTACTCGCTAAATTACGAAACTTTGTCGAATAATTGGTATAATCATTGTTCGACCTTGACAAGAGACATAAAGCTCCGTCATTTATTTGTCAACATACACGCAAAACACTTCCTTCTTCGTGAAAATATCGTGTTACGCAGTAGTTAAGTGAATGTTCGGAATATTTCGCTACTTACGGTTTGCTCAATGACTGCTTAGATATAGATTTTCGTTAAAATCGATGACCTATTAATATCTGCACGCGAATCTTGTTCTATCTGAAGACGTTATCAGGACATTTATGATAATAGTAATATGTATTATGCGAATACAATAGGGGTGCGTACTGGGTATGAAAAGGAAATATCCATTTATTCCGCTAGGTACATAAAAAAAACAAAAAAAACTCGTATTTTTTCTTTTATCAAATCAATAAAAAATTACAAAGTTAAAGCATTTTAAAGTTCAGGAGAAGGGGCTTCTGACGTCACATTTGGGTAAAAATTTTAGCTACAAGTGACGTCACGCTACCTTTCCAATCACTGTATCTTCCGAATTGTTTGTTTAAGTAAAAAAAGAAAAAAATTATAGTAGATTTTTTAATAGTCTATGTGACAAGTAAATAAAAAAACATTAGGCCGGTCCCCTATTGTGTAAAGAATGAGATGTAGGAAATAGGGTAAAAAAGTAGATATGTAGTGTTGTTTGTCTCATTGCAGCCGAGGAGTTAGCGAAAGAGCCACCAGACGGTAGATTCCCAGACTGGTTGAACCTTCGGGTGCAGAGGCCAAAGGCGGCGGCGGCAGCGCGCCTGCGCGCCGGCAAACGCGCGAAAGCTACACAGGAGGTGGAAAAGCTTGAATCGCAGGACATACAGACGTTCCAAGTGAGTGAATAAGGTTACACGCGAGTACCATATACGGTGACGACGAAACGTGCTCTTGTTTGTTTGTGCGTCGTGTTGTGACGTCACTGCTACTTGTCTCCTTGAAACTTTTTAAATACGAAGTAGGTCAGTGTTGGTGGTAGCTGTAGCTTGTAGTAATGAGACTTCTTTCATTTATTGTATATTCATTCTTATTATTCATTTATTGTAGTTGTCACAATGATTGTAGAAATAGTTTATTTTATTTGTAATTTCGTAGGTACCTACCTACTGTTGTCGCTCTCGTATTGGACTTTACCAGCCAATTGCAAGTGCCGAACTTCTCATACGGATGCTGCTTAAATCATCTTTTATATATGTCGAAGCTCTAAGAGAGTACCGCAAATATCAAAAGAGCACTAAGTAGGTATCTACGGCACAGTTGTTTATTATAGTAGAGATTGAACATCGCAAATCGTACCGACGACGTCGCATAAGTAAGTTAGCCAAGCTATAAATAAAACGATGTTATTATTGAGAAGTTAAATGCCTACCTGTAAGACAGGATTTCAGTTACGGCTCGTGTTATTTGAAGCACGTGTGTTTTCGCACTTGTGACTTGTTATACCTATTCCTTAAAATTGTCTAATACATAACTTTGAAATTAGTTTAAAGCGTGATAATAATGATGTTAACGTACCTAAACTCCATAAACTTTAAGTTAATATTCTATTTTTTAATATCTTGTAGAATGACTAAAGCTATAAGTATTTTATTAAATCATTATAACATTTTAAAAAGTTCTCCAACTGACCTTTTTAACAGATTTTTTTTTTTTTAGTTATAATTTTTTTGTTTTTTTTTTTATTTTGATTAATTTATTTATAGATATTGTTTAGGCCTATCTATACTTATATACTTATTACTTATAATATTATAAAGCTGAAGAGTTTGTTTGTTTGTTTGTTTGAACGCGCTAATCTCAGGAACTGCTGGTCCGATTTGAAAAATTCTTTCAGTGTTGGATTGCTCATTTATTGAGGAAGGCTATAGGCTATATAACATCACGCTACGATTAATAGGAGCGGAGCATAAATGAAAAATGTCGCAAAAATGAAAAATCGTTGAAACTAAAAGACAAAGCGGACAAAGTCGCGGGGGACAGCTAGTATTATATATATCATTACAGTAATCAATTAATCAACCATCTCAGTCTATCGCAGTCCACTTTATTCATAGTAATATTATAAATAGATGTTAAATATAGTAGTATGTTTATTTTTATTAAGGTAGCGTAGAATTTAGTGTTTGTTGAAAACTTACTAAAAGTCAAACAGTTTAGATTGAAATAAGTACTTACCTATTTGAAGAACCTGTCGTTTAAGCTTTTAAGATTGCCTTAAGTTTGATACCAAAAAAATACTTACCTTACAATACAGGTATACTTACTAATTTATAAAGCTAAATGAATATGAATACCGCATATATATAGCCTACGTGGGCAGACACGTTATATATGTTTTTTATAAACTATTTACCTATCGGCATTTAATCCTACAATGTAATGATTCTTTACTTATTAGTCTCTCCTTTCCAATTTTAATAGTCCATGTACCAACAAATTCACTTATTATAGTCGCTATAGTTTAGATGCTTAAATTTGTTTTGTTTCTATTTATTTCAGCCACGCGCATGCCCGTTTCACAAGCACAAAAAGAAAAGAATTATGCGAATTATTGATTGACGCACTTATAGTTGCGTAAATGAATATTTATTTACACGTTTTGGAAATTTATTTGATTGATATGATGTGTACAATTGTATAAATTGTTTGTTCTAAATTTTTACATGTCTTTGCAAAGAAGGAAACTGAGTCTAGAAAGGATCAGAAGCATACAAAGGACAATAATCGAGATCAGGGCAATCACGCTCTCAGCGAAATCAATAAGAGAGAGGACGATCCGTTAGAGTTAAATATTAAAAAAGAACCTACTGACTCTGAGGGTCGCAGACCGTACATTCCTGGAGCATTAACAGATCCGGACAAAAGGCACGACAGTCACGAGCTTTTGGTAAAAGACGCTGTTGAACAAATACACGGCCCTCAAGAGGAAGACGCAGACAAATTTTGGAGAAAAGTATCTGAGAACGCAGAAAAAGATGACCGAGTTAGAGAACAGAATATGAGAGAAGTTAAAACAAGCGGAACTCCTAAATTACCCCAAGTTAACGTCGCACAAAACTTTCAATTCGCAAAAAAAATGCATGTCGGAAATCTGGAGCATCAGCCGTTGCCTGATACTTTAGGATACCGACATTTGACAAAAATTGCCGAACATCGTGATTCAGATATCATCGTCAAGCCCTACGCTATCGGGTGGAAAGGATACGGTGCATCTGGACCAACATGTTGCACTAAAATGCGTGTACATAGGCCTAAGACATGCGACGCGAAGAAAACTGATGGTGATAAATCAGATTCCAGTCAAAGGCCTTCCACTTCTGGTCCAGATCTAGGAGGACAATATAAAAAGCCCATGTCACTTATGGACCTTGCGATTTGCTGGGATTTTAGGCCAGATGATCCCAAGAGGGAGCCGAGACCACCGAAGCACATTGACGGTTTGAATGGATCAAAGGCACCAGCTGTTTTCACTATGGTACACACCCCAAAAGAAGAACCAGAGGGTCTTACGATCGGTCACACAAATCCTATTTTCAATCAAAATCGTCTAGTAGGAGATCTTGGTCATCACCCGGTACCATATTTTGAGAAGGATATGGGTAAAGAAAGGCGCCGAGAATCTTGTGACGTGCAACATTGCCCACAACATGTCTCCGCAAATGATAAAGTTTCCCGATCTGCGTCGTCTAGCAGAAAAAGCTCGGGTCAATCTGGAAAGAAGCCGGAATGCGATGGAATTCACGGCTGCGGGACTCCTAGTGAGATGAGTCGTAAGTCAAGTCGTGACGATGTCAGGCCAGAAAAATTACATCCAATAAAAGATGCATGGAATACCAAAAATAAGAACAATAACAACGTTGACTTCAATCGCAATCGTCATAGTTTAGAGTCATATGAGAAAACTCCATTAGCTCAAGGGAAGTTGCACCACAGCTCGCCAAATGATACTCAACAATTTTCACGACGCTCAACAAAAGATAGCGATTCCACGAATATTAAACATAAAAATTGCGTGTCTTGTAATGGCGCAAAATTATCTCACGACACGAAACAGAAGGATGACTATAAGTTTGCATTTAAAGCAGGTAATCCTAATTCAGTGCAGAGCGTGACTGGCTCCACTGATTCTAAAGGAGTAAAAATGCCAAAGATGCGTCATCCTTACACTAAGAAGTCGTATACCATTCCGACCTTAGCGCCTCCGTTTAGTATTTGGCGAGACGCAAATGCGACAGGCTATCCGGAACATTGGAGACTAGCTAGCGTGTACCAACACGCCTACAAACCACCTGAACAAAGACGTAAGCCGCTCATAGACAGCGTATATCAATGATAATAAAAATGCATCTTTTATATTAGATCAGTTTATTGGGTCCAATAGCCAATAATAAAATGTACATTCAATTATTTCATTCAGCTGTTTAGAATTAAAATATTAACTTAACGCCTAATCGCTTTTATTTTTTCTTATCTATTCAGCTGCGGCGTACACCTGCGCGATATCTATACTGATATAGAATAATCCTAATGCGTTTCTATGTCAGATCAAGGTAGAAACCTTTCATATTCCATGAAGAAGGTGCATTTTCTTATAGTTTCCCAAGCCTTGCTGCAGAAATGGAACCATCCTTTTTCAGAGAGGTTAGGTACGTTAGTTATTTGATGTCTGTTGACGCCCAGGATCATCCAACGAAGACGTTTTGCTAGTTGTTCGAAAGCAGGATGTCCTCGGTATATGTCTCGATTATCTGCGAAAATACGATAAAATATAAATGTGACTCATTCAACAATCGTGTGATACGATGTCTAAGATGATTATCTGTTGAAACGGGATATACAATTTAATAGTCCTAATGCTCGAAATTACTATACAATATTATACCACCAGAGAAAGGTGAGGAATCAGAGAAAACAGATAAGTGGCGGACGGTGGCGAACAAAATTTCCGCGGTGCGCTCTTATTGGTACTACAATAAGATTGCACTTTGTCAGCGCAATACGTCATGTCGACTGGCAGTATACGCGGACTAAGTGCAACCTAATGTGAGTATAAAATGAGCGTACCGTGGACATTTTGTCCGTCATTGTCGTTAGTCTGCGCAGGCTCTAATAGTTAATAGGTACGCCTCACGACATATTTTTTGCATGCTATAAGCATGCTAAAAATAGGTTGCTTCAGTACCAAGCCCCTTTAAGGTAAATTGATATCATTCCTTACATAATTGTTTCACATTTAAAAAGCAAATTAGCGTGACACAGCCGTGATATATAGCCGACGTCTCCAAGACAAATGAGCTCGAGTTTAGAATTAAATCGCCTTGGCATTACGTCCTTGAACTTACCAAAGTCGCTGTAGATTTCCGGCAGTAGAAATAGATTAATGGGCGTTCCACAGGTATCTACACTGTGCCCTTTGCAAACGCTGTCGACGTTCAAACTATTCTTGTTTGTGTCACTGTACATGTACATTCCTGAGTTTAGCTGTAGGTTGGATTTTAGGAATGCTTTTCTGAAAAGACAAAATTAAACCGGCTTCATTTATCTTTCTATCTGTGACCCATTTAGCTATCTATACACTAAAAATTACTTAACCGAATTTAATGACATATACTCTTCCCTAAACTGAAGCATATTTACTTTAACTCTGAATGGTAAAATCTCTTTCGTAGAAATTTTCGCATTTATATTATAAAGTATGGATTAAAATTTTATTACCAACTTTGTAAAGAAACTTTTTTGCTATATCATCTGATGTTGCGACACTGCAGTGAGTCATTTATCGATGATACATTATTATCTAATGATAAAAAGAAAAACCAACTTCAAATAATAATCCTATTTATTTTAAACTCCACTGTAGCGAAAATGTATTTACATACCGATTTTTTAAGTAAATAGTTCTACTGCATACACTTATGTATGTAGATAACCAATGCTCTAGGAACAGAAAATATACAATAGTCGTCTATTGTACAACTTTAAAATTGACAGCGACTTTATGTCAAAACATTAAGATTCTTTACACAAATTGACTTACGGTATACTGTATCAATAAAGAAACTCACCTATATAAATCTTGAATAATTTTCAAACTCTCCGGAGTGTAATCTTCGAGTTGGCAGCGGTTGTGTAGTAAGAGTAAATGCGGGTGACTCTCACCGTCGCCGGTGGACTCTGATCCTTCCTGGCTGGTTGATACAGAGTTCGACGCTGACAACGAAGGCTTTAGCATCTCAGCCGCTTGGATGTATCTGTAGTAAGTATTTATATTGTTATTGTAACAGCCTGTAACTGTCCCAAATCAGGGTAAAAGGCCTCCTTTCATATTTAATAGAGACTGAACGAGCATTAAACACTGCCTACCTGCGGATTGGCGATAAAAAATCTTGGAATAGGTATAATTCGCCGATTTGTCAGTGTCGTAAAATAATTAAGGAGCTACTGCTACATATAAATAAAAAAGTCACCTTGGGCTGGTTTTGTACCTGCAACTTTGTGCACACAAATCCGGTCTTTAAACTGCTAGGACACCACAACAGATTTAAATTGTTAGGAGGGCCTTACTCGAAAGAATAATTAATGAGTGAATAAGTTCCTAAGACTTGTAATTAATATTGGAAAAACAGCATGACTATGTATGTTTATTGCTTGGTGCCTCAGTAATAATTATACAAATTTATAAAAAAATAATGCAAATGATTAAATAAAGATTTCTACATGATCTCTCCAGTAATGCGAGTAAAATGCTGTCTCCTAGCTAGTTTGTACCATAGCGTGTATAAAGGAGACAGTCCTGTTTGAGTGTCAAGCTCCAAGATCGTTGGTATTCTTGACTTTGCGATAAATAAAACGATTAAACATCTTAATGAACTATAATAGGTAATTTTGGTACAATATATGAGAACAACCGATGTGTGCGCGAGTAACGGGCGTCGGCGAGCGCGTTCCGTGGCGATATGGTCCGTGGCCCACTGTTAGGTGGGGGACGCCACGGCCAAGGAACCGGTCGGTGAGGATACGTCACGAACAGTCCCATTCCACTTTTGGTATGTATGTAACCATGGAATTTGGACGGTGGATGATAATCAATGGTTAATTGTTGTTCTAAATATATTACTCAAATAAAGTACTGGTATTAAAAAAATCATAACCTTTCTTTAAACTTATTTAAATACTTCTTCTGTCCAGCCCTTATCAAACCTATGTTGAGTTAGACTAGACTCAACGATTTCTCTGAATGCCGTATTTTACATAGAGCATCTGCCTATTTGATGACCACTGCTGAATTTACTGGGTAATTCAGTCTAGACTTAAATAACTTACCTAAGGAAATTGTAATCAGTGAACCAGTCCTGCACAGCAATGAGCACATGACATATAGCCATGAGATATGAAGCGATCTGTAGGCAGTCTACCGTGACTACGTTAGCACTTCTCGCCGTGATTGTTGTGTTAGACTCTTCAATAAGAGATGGCGACCACAACGACTGGCAGTCGAGAAGTATTACACGATCATTTGTAATGTACATATCAATACCTGAAAAATAATTGATATTGAAATTAAAGACGGTCATTTTCTACATATTTACAGTACCTATAATAATAATGATAAATTTATTTATTTCAAATATCATGGACTCATTAGTTAGTAACTATAAGCCAAACAACTTATTAAGTATTTTTCTATGAATGTGCCGAGCCCCTAGACAAGTGACATTTCGACAAGCGATATCGCTGATGGTATCGTTCAAATGTATGGAAGTGACAAGTCCAAGTCACGTGACTTATCGAAACGAAATGTCATTTCCATACATTTAATGTCATTTGAGCGATTTCTATCTTCGTTTACGCTTGTCGAAATGCCACTTGTCTAGGGGGGCAGATCTCATTATTGTTTTGCCTATTTAATGCTGAACGTGAAACTGAGAGCGAATTTTTCGTGCTTCATTTCAGATTTTAAAGCCTCCAACAAAAAAAAATTGGCCTGTGCATTTGGAAACACATAATTAAAAAAGAATCACATGTTAATTGTTTCACTTACCTTTTGTACAATGAACACCTTTTTCAATTTGTTCAATGTCTTGCATTTTAAACTTAAAGATGTTGTCATTTTGCTCAGCAGCTTTTTCAGGCACTTCAGCAAACTCTAGGGCATCCATTTGTTTATCCAATGGTGCAATATCATTACTGTCAAATGTATTATCCCCTGGCATTTCATGAGAATTTAATATTAGGTTACATAGATTTTGATCATGAACATTATTAGCAATTAAGTTCATTATCATAGATTTTCCGACGCCTTGAGTACCTGAAAATGTATATTAAAAGTTATTAATAAATCTTATGTCTATTTTCAAAACTTACTTAACAAAATTAAATGAAAATAAGAGACTACATTAAATTGAATTATTTTACCCTCAATGTGAGTGATCAAATACGCTTTCATACAAATAACACTAAAAAAATAACAAATATATTACAAAACATGAAAAATATTATTTAATAATGACTCGGACATTTAGATTGGATGTTTTGTTTAGCCACATTTTGCTTTTTAAAATCTATAGACATCAATGACTTTTCTCTTATTGATTTAAAATATGCATTTTTATTAATTAATGTAAGGTCAATGTATTACTAGACTCATGGCCGAATACTAAAACTTCTATCAGTTTTAAGTTGCCGATAGGTCTCATGCTATCATTGTCACTTTAAAGAGTAAAGGAGCAACATATAGATATTTAAGAATGTCTTAAAGTTAAGTTGCGTTTCAGTATTTGAGGGTCAGTCCGGCAAAGTAAGGGACTGCATATTATTATGCATATTATATAATTATTTCGAAGCAGAACTTAATGCTCTTGACATTTACACTTACCTATAATACCAACAACTAGGTAATTAGTGCTAGAGTCATGCAGAAACTCTAAAGCACTGGTGTTCAGTTCCAAGTTCTCATCCAGCAGCTTAACAGGCTGTGTCATATACTTCAGCGGCGGACTAGGCCTTTGTTCTGTAAGTTTAAAAACAATTGAGAGAAAATTAACAATAATTTAACTTAATTTTCTACAAATGTTCACATAGCCTTGTATGTGAAAGAAAATATGATGATAATAATACATTGTGCCATAAATTATCTGAAACTGTTGGATTAATGTTGTATAAGCAAGTGAAATCAGGTTAGACATTCTTTCAGCAATGCATGAAAATTTATTTTGTTTGGACAATCTATTAAACAATTAGGTATACATACAATGTATATTGTAATATCAGAATACTAATTCAAATAAACAGATACCTGCAATTTTCTTTTCTTTACTTTCATTTTGTGCTATTTTACTAGGATGTGGACCATCCCCTTCTGATGTTGATGTTTTGATACTTTTGGGACTCTGTGGTCTCTCCTCCTTCGGAGCACTCTGTTCTCTTGTCTTTAGTATTATAGTTGGCTGTTTTTCTTTCTCCTGTTTCTCTTTACTTTGATCTTTTGTAGAATCACGATCAGATTTCAAAATCATTGGCCTTCTTGGTGTTGTTGATTCCTGTAATGTTTAATTACCTGTTTACAATTCATTAAGTGCATTACTGCAATTATACTGCTAAAAATTTCATTGATTTTTAGCACGGTTAGATTTATACTGCATAATGTACATAAAATTAGAAAATTGATCTATTTGCCATCATAATATGATCTTTTTGGAGAAACATACCTTGGGAGCAAATATTTTCTTTTTTTTATCGGCCATGCTAACACCTTAAATACACTATGGATATAATTAATTATATAGGTACTATTTTCTTCTATTATTTTTATGTTTACAAGTTATTCAGAGAATTTACAAATAAAAGGAGTTCAGTTCAGTTCTTGTTTTGTATGGCTCCGTCGTCGGGAGGACAACGATTTTGCCAATGTCAAAGTTGGGAAAACAAGTGTTTACCGCGGAAAATAAAATTTAACAAAAAAAAAAAAAAAAAAAAAATAAACCTTTGAACACCTTCCTTATAATAAATTAAAAGAATTCTATTAAATAAGGACTAAAATAAAATTTAAACTATATCAAAAATTACAAGCAAATATTGTTAGCCAGAAGGAATTTTGATAAGACATTGTAATAGGAAAAGACTGGGAGAGATAACAGGGTATTAACATTAACTGGTCGAGGGAAATCTAGAGGAAGAATATCATATAAATGAACAGAAATTTTGGGGCAATTAAAAAATATGTGGTCCACCGTACCATCCTCAATTCCACATTCACAAATGGAGGAATCTCTGATATGTATCTTAGTTAAAAAAACCGGTGTACAAACATGACCTAGGCGAAGACGGATGATAGTGGACGTTACTAATTTTGATGACCTACGAAATTTGAAAAACCAAGGCTTAATGGGTATTACGGGCTGCAAGCTACCATAGTGTTTAGCTTTGGCTAACCTAATTTGACCCCAAAGGCTATTCCAGGTTTTTAGCATCCAGGGTTTGGCCATTAATTTAAAAATAAAAGGAGCCTTAAGTTTTGTAAACAATATTTTAAGTCTGCTACATTACATCTGTCATTTTATTTGACATTTTAATGTCATTTGTCTTTTTTTTTCCCGCGGGGTAGTCTAAAGTCTTTCGACCATCTTTCGACTATACCGCTCAGTCTATCGTAAATTTTCCTTCTTCCGTGATAGTTTTATTTTAATATGTCTTCCTTATTCTAATTTCTTGCATATTATTCGTAATGAGAAAGACAAAGTTTATCTACTTCGGATCAAAGAACTTTATTTCTCAAAAGAACATAGTTCACTTCATGAAATACAAAATTAAACATGTATAGAATGAATCCAGTTTACGCTGCTTTGACAACAAGCTTACTAATAAAAATTGGTTGCCTGTAAAGTCGGTATACGGGCGAAAGTTTTACGTGACAACGACTGTCAATGTCAATGTCTGTCTCTCTCGCTCTTAGGCGGGCTAACCATGCCCGAGTGGAAGGGACGCGTACCTCTCACTCGCTCTCATTGTGAGCGCATAACGTGAGCGGAGCGTTACCCAGTTTCTTGAAGTGTCACCCGGCAAACCAATTTATAAGACGTTGTCACGTCAATAACAAATATATTTAATCATATTTAACAATGAGTTGTGCAGACAAAAACTAGTACTTGCAAAATTGCGTTTTTATCCTAAAACAAGAATTGATCATTACTGGTGACGTAATTTTTTAATAGCTTCTTATAAACATTAAAGGAAGTTACGCTTTTAACTTCATTTGTCAGTCTAAACACCTAAAGCGATAAAAGTATTAAATTTCTAGTTGCCGTCCGCGTGTTTTAGTTTTAATGAGTTTTCATGTTATACGCGCGGAACCCTAATTCTAAAGTAAAATAACCTATCTGCCAGTAAAATCGGTCAGTTCTAGAGATTAGCGCATTTACGTGGTACCTACTTGATCATTATTTTGTTGCGGAATTATTTTAAAACTACGATATCTCCTAAAATATTCATTGAAATAAAATAAAATTAAAAATACTTGTTATGAATAGTATTTTTATTTATTTGGAAAGGGTTTATATCATGTTCTAAAAAACACTTTCGAAAATAATGTATTATTTTAGATCAAATTTGATTACGATAAAAAAAAGGTTATATGCTGTGCTGTGCTGTGTTATATGGTATATATTATGTGCTGTCCCGGGGGTTTTTTTTGTAGGACTACTTAAGATAAACATTTCCATTATGCAATAACTACGGATAACTAACAGTTTTTGCAGGGCACGCTACAATAGCTTGCAGACGACAAAAAAATTTCTAACTTACTTGACACTTATTGTTAAATTTTGGACAATTCACACAATATCTTTACAAGTTATAGTCTATGTGTTTTTCTGATGTAGGTATAAGCTATATTATTGTAAAGTTTCATTTAAATCCATCAGTAGTTTTTGCGTGAAAGAGTAACAAACATCCATACATACATCCTCGAAAACTTTCGCGTTTGTAACATGTGTAAGGATATTCAAAGACTATAGTCTATAGCTTGTAAAAATTAATAAACCCACTAAGGTTTAGGTTTAGTTTTTTTGGTTTTCATAACTAGGGTTTAAGCTCGAAGGCTAACCTCACAGAGTATAAACCCTTAGTTAGTTAACATCGAGGGGCGTCGGCCCTTATTTTGTCTGTGGTCACTAGTGAGCCAGCTGTTATGATTAAATTGATTATACTCGTATTTTGTCTGTGGAATCTTGTTGAATCTTCAATGTCTGTCTCATCAATATCACATCATTTTCGATTTTACGATTTTACGTCGATCTCGATTGTGATTGCTCACTGGGCAAGAAATATTTGTACGTCGTAAAAAATACACAAAGCATAATAAACTTAACAAATAGGGCATAAATATATCCTACAAAAAGTGATAATCCTCAAAAATGAGTTCTTTTAATATTTTCGGTCTCTTTGTTGTGTATTTGTCTTATACATCGTTTGTGAATGCTAAAGACATCTGTGCGGTGCAGTCTCCTTGCGTATGTGCCTTTCCAAATGGTACCGGAATCGACCTAACACCTACAAGTACTATACCTACATTTTACTCAGCAGACAAGTTTATGATTAAAAATAATGATACGCAATACGAATTGAGTACATACTATTATCATCCTTGTCTCGATGTTAATATAAATGTGAGCCAGCCTAACGTAGAAAATACTTGTACATCACCTTTATCGGTAAGTTGGCCTATCTGGTATATTAATTAGCATATTAATATTTTATATGCCACCTTATAAACCAACAACAAGTCAGGAATAAATTTCCAAAACCGGTTTTTTTTTGTAACACAAAATGTTGATAACATTACCTGACTTGTCAGTCAGTCAGAATCAAAGCTAAGTTTGAATAGATGTTTATTAAATTGGGTAACTAATTGCTAATAATTATTATGTATATTTTAGTCAAGTGAAATTTTGTCTGTAATATGATAAAATATATCTAATTGCATGTCATTTGATAAAGTAAGTAACACAAGAGATATCTGTAAGTAATTAGATCCTTTTATCTCGCAAAATAATATTTAGCATAAAGATTTAATATTGTTTCATTCATTGCTCTACCTTTGAAAACACAACATTCCAAGATTCAGCAAATGACTACAATAAAAATTTTTGGACAAGTCAGACTTTTAGGTAACATAAATATACACATGATATAAACACCCGTATTGCTTGGCAATTCATCATCATCAGCCTATCTTCGTCCACTGCTGGACATAGGCCTCTCCTATGCACTCCACTGTGCTCGATCTTCAGCTCTTCATCACCAACCACTGCCAGCCATTTTGCGGATGTCTTCTCTCCATCTAGCCCGCTTGGCAATTAGGAAAACCAAATGAATGAAACTTAACAACATTACTCAAATCTGTAAACAAGAAATGGGGTAGATAATAAATTTTTGTTTTGATGTCAGATAGATTATACATATCTAAAACAACTACAAACAAAGAGTTTCTCAATTCATTACTTATATTACATAACCAAAAACAACAATTCATTAATTTGAAATGTTGATGTCACAATTTTGTTGTGCATGACATCATTAGCCCACTCCTGATTTTTACTTATGTTAATTATATGATAATATAATACTTTAATTTATTTTGAAATTTCTATAATCAATAAGAATGTGTTTAATATTTTTTTATTAGCTAACTGATGGACTAATTTGATTTTAAAATAGTTAAAAATTAAAAATGGCTTTGTTATAAACTTCTTTAAACTATGGAGTTTATAGAGGTTTAAACCTGTTTTTAAAGATAAACTGCTTTTTGTAATAAGACCAATTAAGACCACAGATACATAATTTATAAAAAAAATTAGTTGAAATATAAAAAAGGCTTTGTGATAATATGAATATTATCTTTATGGTGGAGACTATTAAAACCTTGATTAAACATAGATAGTCATAATTTTGTTTCCTTGGGTAGACTAACATTTACTAGAGAAAATATGTAACTATGTAATAGTTTGCATGGTTAGTAATCTGAGCTTATTGTATTGTGTATTTGGAATCGGCTAAGATATTATAAGGCATTTGGTTTTTCAGATTTGTCGTTATGTAAGGTCTATGAACTTATTGAATGTCACTGCACGCACATTCCAATTAGTGCAAGGCTCATATGACTTCATGGGCAGAACCAATATTTCCAAGTTTTCTGATGATGGGGACGCAATTATATATCCAAATGGTCCATCGTAAGTGCACTATTATTACCAACTTAGCTATTGTAAACAAGAAAAAAAAATGACAATAAATTTGAATAAAATGTTGGACTGGATCCTTTAAAACATGAAATTTATTCTGAAAGAAACTTTAAAACATGTTTTCAGTGATTAAGAAAACCATAGTATTATATTTTTACTCCCTATATTTTATATAGTTTATTTTTTATAGTCCCATTATGTACTAAATTTCCTTTGTATTTATAATACTAAAGTCAGTGCTGTAAATTTTTCGATCTTAACAGAAAACAATAGCAATAAAATCAATGAAAAGATAAATAAGTATAGGTATACAAGTATGTAATACATATTTAAATAAATCATTTTTATATTTCAGAGAGACTATAGTTCTTTTGAAGTGTGCTCAGACAGACAACACACTACAAGTGTATTCATTGTCGGAACCAGATAAAATTGTGAGTGTCATCTTTGTGTACTTTACATTTTAATATTATAATAACTATTTAACATGAAAAGACATGTGTTTTATCAAGGACACTTATGAAGAACATTGTGTTGAGTTCAAGTAGGTATTTTCACAAGATATCAACAGTAATGATCATTCATCACTAATTTAAGTAATGATTGATTAACCTCTATTTAAACAGATCAATGGCTTAATAGAGAGCAGGTATAATATACCAGGAGATCATAATTGAGTGATGTAAAGTTTTCTAAGACATTTTCTTAATTTGGAACATTTACCTATTGTTGTATGAAAACACTTGTATAAACAAATGTCCCCTGTCACTATGTTAAACAACAATTAGGCTTGTGGTAGTATTAATATTATTTCACTTATATTTTTTTTAACCTACACAAATGTTTAGATTGATCAAGACCAATATTTGTGGTAACGTGAGATTTACCAGGTAACATGATAGCAAGCTAATGCCCCAGGCCAATGACAATTAACTTGAGTAGGTACATACCTATTAACTAAAAATGTTTCATGGAGATCTTCGTGACTACAAGTTTACAAGCACATAATTTAACTATATCCACCTATGCATGAGTTAATAAAAATAAATACGTGAAATCTATATTTCCACATGACGACCTTGAAGCCAGCGAAGCAAACCGCAGTTATCCGTAATTTTACTGTTCGCTAAACGCAAATTTCATACTTATGAAGTTATAACAGTATTTATATACTTGTGAACTTATCGTAAATACCTTCCTAGTAACCTAATATTGTTATTATCAATATTTAATGTATGTTTCAGGTTCTTGCGTTCTATTCCCGAGATGCTTGTTTGAAGCTAATCGATGAAGGGGGAAGGTCCTTCGGGTCTACTTTGCTGATCGTATTCTTCTCCTTAGTGGTGTTCTACCTCGTTCTCGGTATCTGCACTAAGAAATTCTTGATGGGAGCGACAGGCGTCGAAGTTATACCGAATCTAGCCTTCTGGTCGGAACTGCCTAATCTTGTCAAAGTAAGTTACAGTTTACCTATCCTGTCTTAGTTTTGTTAGATCAGTTGTTTGGTAAATTATGGCCACTGTCAAAAATTATATTTCAATAAGATTAAAATATACAGACATAATAACAATGTCTATATACAAGTATATTGTATAGCTAGGAACAGGATCAAATCTTTTTAATTTAGTTCATTTACTTTTGGTCCTTGATGTGTGCTTCGTACACCACCTTTATGGCATTTCTTAAGTATCAGTTTAACATACATATATCAGTCATCACGTTTCATGAGGATGATAAACTTTTTTTAAAGTTTTAGTACAAAACATTTAAACAATTTTGTAAAAATCCGCTGGAGGTCTCAGTAATGTCATATTAATTTGCGTTCCAGGATGGATGGCTGTTCCTGTGCAACGGTTGCAAGCTGCCAGCGCGCGGCGCTGGGCCTACCGTGTCACCCGACCCAAACAGCTACGACAGCATATAACATCAGGGTGACGAGACCCTCTCCGAAGGTCACCTCGTCATCGTCGAATAGACGGGGAACAACACCCCATCATCGACGAATAGACGTGGAACAACACCCCGTCATCGATGAATAGATGGGGAAAAGTGCTAATGACTGCAGTTCGTTTTGTTTCGCTCAAGCTAACATGTGCATAGTGATTGACAGATAACTTTGTCAATCATTTTAATAACGATTAGAAGATTTTATGTGCTTTTTGTAGTATATAAAACGTATATATTATTTTTTTAATCGAATTTTGCACGACGTGTTCGCTGCGAGCTTTTCAAGTGATTTTTTTTGTTGATGTCGTTAATTAATTATTTAAAATGGCTATCGGACAATCGAGCAAGTTTTCCCTGTAGCTATTTCTGTAGTGATTATAGATGTTAATACAAGTTATATGATTATATTCGAACGACCTATTAATAATTTGTGTATTTAAATAAATGTTCTAGTATGACGGGTTTCTCAGTATAGTAGTGATTCAGTTGAAATGTAATTATTGTTAGTAAATTGTATTTCGACTTTCTATATTTAAAGTAAATCAAAAAATAATCATTAATGCTGTGTAACCACGTAAATATCACATAAAACAGGGCGCCTAAGCTATATTTATATAGAGTATAGTAGTACTTTATCTTATAAAATGTTCTTGGCAGACGCCTCTGGCAAATAAACCCTATTGTATTGCGTCTTATTTGTAAACAAGTAAAAATATTAGTCAGTATTTGTAGATTCAAATGAAGAATATCTGATTTAAAAATAAAATAATATATTCTGTATAATGACTTGCCATTGTGAAAGTTTAGTTTATTTTAGGTGATGATTGTTTCAATTGTTGTATATTTGTTATTACTTGTAATAGTATATTTGTGATAGCCCTATTATAATATGTAAGCAGTTTTCATGAGATTCGTGTAAAATCCAACGGTTTCGTTGTAAATGAATGAAAACGATATAACGGGGTTAATCAATTAAATAAATAACATTTTGATTTGTTTCGTAACACTAATAATGACTCTACCTTTGAAGTTATGTTATCTTCTTTTCAACAATTTATTTAATAATTCTCTTCCTTAACGGTTCTGTGTTTTTTTATTTGTTTTGATTTGTTAATTCTGAGAAAATAAGTATTTATACTGTGCCAATATAGTAGACTATATATTTTTCATAATGATGTGATTATTTGCAAAACATGTCGTAGGTGTTGTATTTGAAACAATGTAGTAAGAAACTATATAATTATCTAAATAAATATTTGTATTTAATATAAAATATTTATGAGGCCGCGTGGGTATGTTATCAAGGCGTGTGTTTGTATCACATACTGTATCGTTAGTTGGTTAGGAAATAATCTAACCAAAGGAAAAGTGTACCCACACAGCCTACTATTTTCATATGTATTTTATGCAGTGGCATATCTAAGTAATGTAACCTTTCGAAACAATTTATGTATATCCAAACTCTTTGGACCAATTATAAATATTTTCATACTTCGCTTTCTTTCTACCGTACTTTGTATCTACCTTTATTTCAAGTGTAAGATAATATATACAGAATTAATAAGGGAGTCAGGTTATTGTCTTTTCATGTTTAATCACCAATAAAATTGTTTGCACAAATTGTAATCAAAATATATTAAGGTCAGTAGGATTGTATGAAATATCTCGAATAAAATGTTATTCTATGTGTGTTAAGTACATATTTTAAGCACTAGTCATTGTTAATTTCACTATTACGCACGTTTTAAGCTGTTTCATGTCAGTAATAAGGGCTTACGAGATTAAAAAATCTACAGTCATGTCATGAGGTCTATCTGTCACTTACCACCAATGAGAGACAATCTACTGGCTCGTGATTGGCGGCAAATGACAGATAGACCTCATGACAGACTAGTGAACCTAAAGGATTTTTTAATCGTAAATCCTCATTGCATTTTCAATATATTTCATATTATTGTACTGTGACCATATCTCATACGAATTAATGTATCTAATTTGTTGTAAAAGTATGGCATAATATTTTTTTCATTTTTATATGTATGAAAAGCTTTTTGTACAATTTAATGCATAATATTTTATTTAACTTTTAGTTAAATGTACTAAGCATCGTACAAGCTATGTTAAAACGTTTTCATTTTGTGTTGTATTTGCACGTTGCATAACAATTGCAACTAAGATTTTTGATTGAGTCCTTTGCTATGGACTAATGATGATTATCTTTGGAAAAAAATATATTCTTATTTACTAAAAAGAAAAATATGTCATATTGTTATTTATCGCAAATAAGAATATATTTATCAGGGCTGTGTGGAAATTAATTAGGCAAGGTGCACGCATAAAAAGCTTTCAATAAAAAGTTCAAGATATAAGCAGGCGTCAGATATGAAGTAATACTTGATCAATATATCCGGTAGTAATTGTTATTGGAAGAATAAACAAAGGTGCTTTTTAGTTGTGTTCGTATTATGATTTATTAGCTACCAAAATCGTTTGAAAAAGTATAGAATTGTCTTTTCTATATCTAAGTCAGTAGGTACCTACTACTACTTACTAAGTATCATTTTCTGGACGCGTGCTTTTGTTTTAACTTTCAAGTTGTTTATTCTTCGGCATTCTACAGCTTAAATGCGAATTGTACATTTTTGTTGCCTTTTTGAAGATCAGTGTGATAATAATATATCATTAAAGTATCTCATAATATACTTAAGAATTTTGCATAATACGTATATACATATTTTGTATTCAATGTTTTAGAGTCTCCTGTTGTTTAAAGTGTTTTCTAAGGTAAATCAATAAATAACATTATTATTGCTCATTAATGTAATTTTATTTTGCCTTCTTATTAATTATATTGTAGGTATGTGGAGCCAGTGCAGCATTGCTGTAAATGTTTAGGATAGCGGGAATCCCATCTGAAAAAGATATTGATGTATTGTATTAATAAGTATAATTAGATATAAGGTAGGTATTATTGAATGTAAGCAAGAAAAATGGTTTAAAGGAGGGTGTAAAGTACCTATTTTATGATTGTGTTAGTAAAAAATATGTGGGTGTATCATGATCTAGCTAGGAGGTGAGGATACAACCTTTCATTCTTATTACTGTTATTAGGTGAGCAGTATAATTACCCCCGGAGCGTGTTCAATGAAACATTTGTATAGCAGTACAGATCTGTCACAGCCCTTTTCGCCATCGCTAACTGCTTCATCGTTTACTGTAAAGAAACAATTGATTCACATAAAATAAATATATAATATAAATAATAAATAAATAAGTGTCGACAACATCACATGGGTACATATTTTTTATATTATATGCAACTGATGTATTTCTGTACGACGAATATTATGAAAGACGGAACTGATTGTGAAGTTATTGGTTTGAATTGGTCCACACATACTCATAATGTTTTAATCTACTTTATTAGGTAAGTACATGGTGTATTATAGAACTTTATATAAGGAGAACATACCTTTTTTGCAAATTTCCATTAGCATTTTGGAGTTTTCCTGCTTTGTAGGATCGCTGGCGTGGTCTTTATCGAACATTGCTGTTGAAGTCGCCACGTCGAACATGCCTTTGCTGTCGATCTGTAAATTTATAATACCTTAATACTATACCTATGTCTATACAATCCCTTTAGTAGGTACCTACTAGTAGCTACCTTATTGGGCCCCTGTTGGTTACATTAATATTGCGTCATTTGAGTAGTTCTCCAAAGTGCAGGTGTGCTTAAAATGCGCACTGCAATGATTTTAACAATACCCGTCTTAACCCACCTTTTTTATATACCTATAGGTAATAAATAACTTACCTATATAAACAACATCATATATACAAATATTTATATTTAGATATACCTACCTACAGCGTCTTTACATAAGTAGGTACTTAGTAGAAAACAAAGTCGCTCCCGCTGTCTGTAGTCTGTACCTACGCTTAAATCTTTTAAACTACGCAACGGATTTTAATAGATACCGTAATAACCAATAGATTGATTCAAGAGGAAAGTTTATATGTAAAATTCATTAATATTTGCCTACCTGTGCGTTGCTTGAGCGGGTCGCTAGTTACCTACATAAAAAAACTATTGACTTACCATATTTGTCTTCTTCAAGACGCAGCCCAACCAACATCTAGCTTCTTTATTATCAGGAATCTTCTGTTGCTCCAACAATAACATGTCATTTGACTCAATCGGGTGTTCTTTGATGCAGTCAGCGCCTTGTTCTATGAACCACGTCTTTATCTCATCGTAAGATTTTGCCTAAAAATTATTATCCACAATAAAATTAGAAGCTTTAGGTACCTATATGAAAAAAAATCTAGAATTTGTAACTGTATTAAAAATGTGTAGGTACTTAGTTATAAAGCATAAACATAATTAAAAACTTTTTAATTACTTAGGTAATTACTTTATATAATAATGTTCACTTACATTGCTCCCATAAAACTCCATTAAATAAAAACATAATAAGAAGCGAAAAATCATTTTGATGATTTCTAAATGAATCTCAACTTATTATTATTATTAGATATTATTATTATTCTTTATTTCACTAAGATCACAAAAAACATAGGTAACAAATAGTAGTAGAGCTATCCTTTTTATACAAATTCGGATCGAGCTCATTATGAAAAATACCTAAACTATTTAAATCGAAATGGTACTGAAATGTTCATGAAATTGATATCATCTTAATTACGCATTTAAAGGTTAATAATAATTACAGTGGTCTCTACCGGTTACTAACAATGATCATGATCTATGATTTGGTATTTAATCACACACCAATATAATGAATCCCAACTTATTAAAATATATTTTTTTAAATTGTTTTGTATATCAGCTACTAGCTGTTGCCCGCGGCTCCGCCTGCGTGAGTCTCGATTATCGCGACAAAAACTAGGCTATGTCCTTTCTTAGTATCCAAGCTTATACCCTACCAAATATTATCAAAATCAGTTTAGTAGTTTATCCGTTAAAACGTAATAGACAGACAGACAGAGTTACTTTCGCATTTATATTATTACAAGAATTCCTATGATATTAATATGGAAGTATGGATAGATTCCAAACTGCAGTCAATGTATTTATTTTTGGGAGCTTTATCAAGCTTGAACAAAGTCGGTTTACAAATTCATTATTTACTTAAAACTGCAAAAGTATTAAGGTACTTAAGCATGAGAATAACCAATACCAATCTAAGTAAGCCTCGTTCACATCGATGAAAGCAATCGTGGGATGAACATACAAGTCACCGACTTATTACAATATTGCTATAATATTGTATACGATAACTACTTACGCCGTAAATATAATAAAAAAAGTATAAAAGTCATAAATTTGCGATTAAGTTCTAGTAGATATTGATAACAATAGATAGAAATGATATATATATGAACTAATCGGCCTTGACCTTATCGGCCTTTACCTTTACAGCTTTATGGTAAGCCTTTAAAAGTTAACGAATATCACTATCGTTATCGCTATCCATGTCGAGACTGCTGGGCCAGATAGCGATTAGGTACAAAACTCGTATTGTAGCTAAATGTTTGAGCATTCATCCCCTTTATTCTGACCCTATGTGATAGCCTGTTTAGTCGCGAATGTCTAACTTTTTGGGTTTGATTCCCGGGATAAAGGCTTCAAGGTAGATTAAGTTTTTTTCAATGCAGTTTCAGGGCAGCGTCAAGCAGTTCATTTCAATTTCAATCAGTTTCTATTGTACATTTCAATTTTAATTTGTAAAAAAAAAAACTTACTAAAACTAGTAAGGTTTCCACCTAATAAGTTTTGGGTATCTAACTAATAGGATCTAGTGTGGCCATAGGTTTTCTGATTTATACCATGGTGTGAAAATGCTAGTGAAAGTCAAACAAACGCAATTTTTTGCTAAGGGTGAGTTTTAAAAATGGCCGTATCATTGATCATACAATTATTGTTTTTATGTATTAGCTAAGTATATGGATTAAAACACAATTACTAAAACGTGATAGCTATTAATTTCCACTTTAATACTTGAATTTAAATAGATATATTTTTTTTATAGCATTAGTTACAATCCACTGGTTTTGTTTGTAACAGTAGGTAATCATATAAGATTGCCCATTGATTGTTATCAAAATTGTATAAAGTCTGATTTAATGATGATGTACCTACATATTGATTATCATGGACGCATAATAAGTACGTAGGTACCAGACATAACTTTACATAGATGAGTAGATTTTTATAATAATTGTTTATTTTATTTTTTAGTTATTAAGTTTCTGATTGTATTTATTTTTAACACAAATGTAAGTTTATTATAAAATAAATGTCTTATGTCTTAATATGTTATATTTTAATTTTTTACATGATTTTTAATGTAAGAAGCAGATAACACCACATAAAATATTTTAGAAAGAACTCCATCCTCGGATTTGAAAAGATTTACGAATTTAAAAGGGTATTTTTTCTAGCCCAATTACCTATACCCCAGTTTATTTTTGTTGTTTTTTCTGGGATAAGGTAGGTAGGTAGTCTTAGGTAGGTAGTTTATCTAAGAGTTTACCTTGTACCTAGACTTTTTCCTCTCTATAACATATCCCTACCTATCATTTACACTGATTTAATTTTAAATAGGTCGTTACCTATTTATATGTATTTATCGGAAAGTTTTACTTGAATGTTTAAGAACATTTAAATTTTGTATGTAGCTCTTTAACAGAGCTCAATTCCAAGTGAAATGATATTTTTACGCAACATCACGCAAAAAGGGATCTCTGTTACGTTCCACATAGTTGTGGTAACATCAACACTGTTTTAGTTCCTTTCCAGTGACCTTTACAGTGTAGGTAAAGTACCTACATGTACCATATGGTATGATAGGTACGTAGGCGTAAATAATTGTTAGAAAAATTGCAAGTTAACAAGTCATTATCTTGAAAATTGACGGTATTCGTTCATGTTAGGCGGAAGTTGATAAATACCAGCAGCGAGGTACCTATGTACGTACAATAAAACTATGTTTTTATATTACGTTCATATCAGATAATAGAATTCCGAGATCAGAATTAAATCTTGAATAGGTACTTGTTCGTGCAGACAATCGAGAACAATCTGTTTTATGCTATGTTGAATTGTATGTTGCATAAATACTCAGGTCCTAGTGCAATGAAAAAAACGATAATTATGTACTACCATCGTTGTTACAATACTTGAAATACGCACAGGTAAAGAAAAACAAACACGATTTACTTTAGTTAATCCAATTTTAATGGAAATCAAAATAAAAGTAAATGCTACGGAAAGAAAAAAATGCTTGGATTATGATTGTAGATGCACTTTGTGGTTTTAAATGAGGCTTCACAAAGGTCCTTTTCTGAGTCAGCTGAAAATGAAACAAAAACTGATTATGGTTTTCAGTCAGAAATTTAGCCTCCTTCCTTGTACGTAATCTTTTATTTATTATTACACAAATTTTTCGTGTATCAAAGATTTATACATTTATGTTGTGCTTTTGACGTGATGGCTGCACAACCAAACAGAAAAACAGACATACATACACACAGAAAAACAGACAAAACTTACAAAAATGTTATAAATGGGTTCTACTAATACCCTTTTATGCCTCCACACCTTTTTGTGAAAATAACTTCAATGTAAAGAATCGTCTCGTCACAGATTTATTATATGTATAGATTTAATTCTTAGGTTTGTAGTTTTTCGTCCAAAACTAGACTGATCCAAATAACTTTTTCTTATAAATTTAGAGGAAAACTATATCTATGCTTCTATCATTTTCATTTTTTGTTAAAATTTGTAAACGGGCACTTTTGGAGGAATATTTCTTTAAGTGATTATGTTTTGGAAAAAAACGAAAAGTTCTCAGTAAACTTAAAACTTTAGGGGAAAAACAATTGCTCCAAAAGCATTTTTCACGAAGAAAACAGCGGAATACGTTTGTATTGAGAAAGTAAGATTACATACCGACTTTTCTGCAAGCTGTAATAGCTTCCTTTGCGCTCTCCTTTATGTCTTCGGGAAACAGTAAATCAGCTTGTTTCATAGCTGCTTCATAGTTTAGTTTACCGTTTTTAACCTAGATAATTTAAATTCATATTAAAAATAAATAGGTGGACGTTATGGTGAGTAGCTCACGACCCTTTATTGAGTAACTTCGAGGGTGAGAATTTCCACAGGTACCTAATTAAATAGGTATACTGCGTTCGAAATTTTGTGCCAAATATGTAAACAAACGCGAGTTTTAGGAAACAGGATTGTAATGATTCAGTTTACGCTACATCTTATCTTTTATGACTTTTTCAACAGTAGGTAGTCTACTAGTCACTAGTCAGAGTAACTTTATTTACACAAGCATAAAGTTGATATTTGTTTAGAGGAAATAACATCAATTGGCATTGGAATTTTAATAGACTAGGTAGTAGTAGTACAATACATAAGCCAGGGTAAAAAACTACTTAGTTCAAAGTCATAAATTTTACTAACCGTATTAGCCATTTTCATGATACAGGCCATGTAGCACTTGACTTCTTTTTCGTCTATAAATACACCTTCAGCAAGGGGGTTGATTTTTTCTAGACAAATTAATAGCTTCATTAGGAGCTACATGTAAAAATGAAAAATAGAGTAGGTTCTGCCTCCAAATGTTTCAGATACACATTTACGATTCTTTACGCTGGGGCCACACTAACGGTCAACGTCAAAGCCCATCATGACGATAAATCAATATTTAACGCAATCGTTAATAGAACGTTATTAGAATGATAGGCATTGAAAATTATAGCGATAAGTAGTGGGTAGTGGCTACACTAACGTCAAACGTCCATCGTCGCGATAATTTACGGTGTTTTCCGTTGGTGTGGCCCTAGCATTAGGCATTTAATTATAATTATTATTTGTTAAACCGGTTTGTCTTGTCAAAAAGAGTATCTAAGTTAAGTTTTTGTGCCTATTGGGCGTGTAGGTAAAAACAGTGTCTAGCGAATGTTGGACAAAAAGTAATGATGCAATATTTGGTTCTTACCGTCTTCAACGTTATTTTTGGGCTGACACGATTTCCTCATCATTTTACCCGTGTTCTTAATTTGTTTCATGGTCATCTGAAACGACGAAAGTTTAAAAGAAAGAAGTAATTACCTATCATAATGTTACATGAATATTCACCAGATTGATTCATCAACAAAATCTTCGCAATGCTTGAAGATACTGATTAGACGTTTAACACACATACAAAGTTCATTTTACTATCACAAAGGACATTTCTTCAAAACTTTAGAAGCTATTCAAATTCTAATTGTATGTCCGATAGAAATATGAGGCATTTTTATAAAATAGTAAGAGTCAATTCACACTGGCGCAGAGTCGAAACGTCGCGGCACTTTAAGTTTTTCGCCTATAGCATATTCATCTCTATTATCCCATTTTTAAGGTATAAAATGTCGCGTTTTCACGCGGCGACGCTTCGACTGTGCCAGTGTGAATTGCCTAACTATGAAAAATTAAGTAAGCTTTCAACACAACTCACCGCTTCACATGTTGCGGCTAGTAACAAAAACTTAACAAATCCAATGAACAACATTTTTTTTAATTTTGATCTAGTCGTGCCTACTGATGTCGTAGGTCATCGCCGCTAATTTAATGGAAACCTTGATCTTGACTGACAGCTATTTATAAGACCTTTGATTGTATAATTGTTTTGTGATCCTGTGATGGCGTGAGAGTCCATAAAATACGTTTTAAAGAGGATTTAGTCTTACTTCTGTAGTCGGGGTGGTAAAGTAAATGAGGAAAGCTTATGAAGGCATAAATAAAGTATTAAAATGATTGATGAAATAAATAAATGATTGGTCGGTGTAAAGCGCATGCGCGGAGTTTGACCGAAACCTTATTACTTCACGTAACGCAGGCGCTTTACCTCGGCCCATACGTTTAGGGAGACAGCGCCAATCGGAAGCATATTCCGATATACTTAGTTGATTTTGTTTTTTGATTATCCTCAGTTATGAAAAATACTTAGGTAAAGACGCGAATACGTAACAAGTAGAGTAATAAGTTGGAGTGAGACCTACGGCTAGGTGTAAATATCTAGAATATCCGAGTAGGTATTTATTTAGCCGTCAGTGTATTCTGATTATTCTTAGACGATAATTAATTAATTTTAAAAGAAATATAAATAACAAAGATAAATCTTGATGTATTTAACTGGAATATTATTTGCGAAGTAAATCTTTCGTTATATCACTTAATTATTCATATGTCAATATAAATAATTAAGTGATTATTGTCTTCATTTAAAAGTTGCACTATTTGTGCATAGTTTAAACATTTGATAGCATTAGCTCTTCTAAAATCTTGTAGAATTTCTGGGTAAATAGGAATCTAAGAAAATTGTCTCCGTTGGGGGTACAAATCATGGTTACATTATTGATGGTGTTTTATAATCATTAGTTCATCAATAATTAATTGCTAGTTATAGGGTTTCCTGCTCTAAGCCGCAGTTTGACATAAAAACGTATGTTATTAAGTAGTTACTAAATGGTTCACTCGTGTTACATTTTATGGAGCTTACAATGTGTCTTATAAGTAATGCTGAAAACTCCTTCGATTACTAATTGAAAAAAGGTTTATATTTCAGTATTTTTCTAAATGCCTAAACAATTTTCAGTATTCGTAAGTAGGTTTAGTAAAATAATGTACATTTAAGACATTTTTATTGAGACGACACCTAGTGTATTATGAAAAATAGGAAAATAAATAGGGAGGCAAACTGTCTCTCCTTAATACAGGTTACTCAGCAACCTAGCTAAATAACAGCTCATTTATAAAATTGACAAATATTATGTAAGACTACAAATTATTACCCTTTTATGCAATAAAGTATTATTATTATTAAATGGCTTTTTGTGCGAAAACTGTAGGCAATCCTATATAATAATTCTTAAGAACTGTCTTGGAGATTCAGTAAGAGCAGTTTAGCGTCACATCTGTACGACACTAAGCTCATGCCTATTAGAAGATATCATACATTAGCATTCTAGTATACTTAGGTAAACGTTTTTTTAAATCACCATCTATTAGGACATCATTATGCATCGTTTCAGTTGCGATGAGGATTAAATAACAAGTTATTTTATTGTCTTAATGTACGTTTCCCTACAATCAATCATTCAAGTTTCCTAAGTATAAAAACGCCTTCTATAAATAGTTTTAAGTGACATTTTTTACAATACTTTGCTGAAGTAATCGTCATAATGTATACGCTTAGTGTTCGATCCCTCTCCGTTGTTTGCGTTTTTTATTTGATTTTTGGGACCTGTAATGGGGTAAGGAAATATATTTATGTAGCTAAAGAAATGTCTAGTTTAAGTACCTACAGTACTTAAACTAGACATTTCTTTAGCTTGAATGAAATAAGTTTAAATTAAAAATGTATTTTACATTTTAACATAAGCTTTTAAATCAGATAGGTTCAAAGTGATAGTGAAAAAAAAAACAAACAAGCCCGAATATGATAGGATTGCGTCGTTCCGTTAGAGAGTACCTATGACCACCTTCTGTCTCCATCTTTAGGCTAGCTCGAAAGCACTATAATATTGTATTGTCGCCGAACTTATATAAGTATGCAAAATTTAATCTCAATCGGCTGTCAAGAAGTGGTTCTTATTTAGTATACAAGATTTGACCCGAACAAACATACATACGGGTACAGTGGATATAAAAAAAAAGCTTTAAAAAACCACAAGTATAAACAGTAAGAAATGAGTATGAAAATTAAAAATCTATTTAGTCCGTGAGTAAAACAATAAAAAACTATTAGACACTTATTTATTGCTTTTTTCAAAATAAGTAAATAAGATAAAACGAATCAAAGTTCAGGGTGTAGGTTAATGACTTCGCACGTACACACAAAAACGTACGAAAGTGTCAACGTGTGACTTCATGCGACATTTCAAAACTATGTATTGTCGTGAATTGAATGAACTATGTATTGTCTGGTTACGAGAATAAAAATAAAAAAGAAACGTATTTAATATTTTTTTATTAATCTATTTGACGGTAGTTATTTTTTTCAAGTCATCGTCCCTATTTAATTGTTACATGTTTTTTATATTATTATTTTTTTAGATGACCAGACAGCAGCTGAAAAATTCTGGAAAACTGATGAAGAAGTCGTGTATGCCGAAAAACGATGTGACTGAAGGTATGCGATATGTGACTATAGGTCTCTGACAAAAAATTGTATAGTTTATTTTAATTTGTCAACGTTTTTCTGCCTCTTCAGAATAATTGTCCGACAATATTGTGTGGTTAATTTTTTTATAAAAAAGTAAATTAAAAGAAAATACTGCAAAGTCCAAAATTGTAATTAATTAACTTTATTTTAGAGGAAGTGGGAGATATTGAAAAAGGAAAGTTCATTGAGAGTCGAAATGTCATGTGCTACGTTGCCTGTGTTTATACCATGACACAAGTCGTAAGTATTTTGAGCCCCATACTCTTTTACAGTTTATCTGAATATCAAAGGTTTACCACGGAGGTGTAGATAGAGAAGAGAGTCCTGACGGACAGAACTCTTTGTATATTGAACAAAGTCGAGTTAGTTACATTTTTTTTATTATACTTATAACTCAAGAACGGGTGGGCCGATTTTCATGACATTTTGTTTGATGGATTTGTCTCCGTCATTAATATCAGAATAACTACACATGCATCTAACACACACATAACTGGTTGGTGATAAATAAAATCTACAATCTACTCGTATGTATAGATAGATATAACATAGATCATAACATGTCTACATGTCTACTAAAAATTTGTCTTCGTATAAAGAAAGAAGAATATAGTTGAAATATTAAAAGTAAATATTTTTTAGGTAAAGAATAATAAGTTGAGTTACGATGCTTTAATCAAGCAAGTTGACGTCATGTTTCCAGCTGAAATGAGGACTGCTGTCAAAGCTGCCGCCGCACACTGTAAAGACATAAGTAAGTGATTTTTTTTTTGAATAGGCTGAAAATGTGCCATAGAATTTTGAAATAATACTATTTGTAACTAAAGAATACTGAATATTACTGACACTGTGTGGGATATTAGTTGAAACTATACGTGACTTACAATCAGGTGACCCGCATTTTCGTCGGCTACTTAGGTACACCTTTTTTTTTCTAGCCTAATTGTGGCCTGCTGTTAGGCAAAAGCCTCTCTCGCGTCTCTGTGAAACTTTCAAGCCTCCTTGTCCTTGCCGGCTACATACTTACCCTAATATGGAATTATTTGCTAACACCTGTATTATTTTAAAGATGGGCTAGTGGCTAACAATAAGCCGTATGATTTGACCAATGGTCCCTGGATGGCTGGTCATTTATAAACATACCGAGACCTGTCCGTACCTCCGAAAGCACGTTAAGCCGTTGATCCCGACTGTCATACGTCGATCTTTAAAAGTCGTTAAGTCAACACACAACCAGTCTTACTATGAGATACTGTAATATTGGCTGTGGAGGTCAGATGGGCATTCCCTCCACCTAAAATACGGTATTCAGCTGAATCCGGTAAGATTGGAAGCCGACCCCAACATAGCATGGGAAAAGGCTAGGCAGAAGCCTGTGATATTATAAAAGTACATTTTTGTAAATATGTATCTTTTAAAACATGTAAAACTCATTGCAAAAATAAATAATATATAGAACCAATTAACTACTATGTTTTTTCTAGTGAAAATGATAAATGGACAGAACACAAATTGGCCCTGTTGCATAACAAATTAGGGTTATTTGCTAACTAATGAAAATTAGCCTATTTTGGAAATACATTTGAAGCAACCAAACATACATTGCAAACATACATAACACCATAAATAGTCAACTAATTTGGCAACACTAATGACTTTATTTCGTGCGTGTTTTGTGTGTTTTATGCGTGTTTTTAGGTTTTGTCGGCTTTGCCTTTGTTACACAAATGATAGTTTTTTTGTGAGCTGGGCAATACAAAGCATAGTGGTATCTCATTGTCACTAGAGATAGGGAAGAAGAGTATTATGTAAAATAACGCTAATTTATTAACATTGCATTGCGGAATGAAGCGTTTATTGTTCTACAATAGTAACTGTAAACCAAGAATACATAAAATGTAGTAAATATTTTATTAATAATATTATGTTATTATTTGAACGAACATGCACTAGGTTTTTTATTGAGTCTAGACTTTGCGATAGAACAAAAACTAGTTTTATCGTGCTCTATACAGGATGCTACCGAAAGGTTATATCTATCCAAAGCACATCTGGTATACAGTCAGTTTACAAAAACTCAGCTCAAAATGAGTTAATTTATGAATGAATAAAAAATCATTTGCATCAAATATTCGGCACTTGCACACATACACCCTTTGCACTACAGAAATGGTTAAAAAAAAAACGACGCCTAAACTAGAGTTTATTCTTGGTCTGGTTATTTTAGCGGTCTGCCGCTGAAGCGATTTATCTTAACATTTTGCGAGTGACGTAATAAGACATTGACCCTTGTACTGCAACAGTACAAAACAGTAGTGTACACGTTTGTTATGATTTTTTTGGCATTATCACAAAATTGGATATTAATTATTTAATTAACTCATTTTAAACTGAATTGCATTTTACTCTTCACCCCTTTTGGATAGATATACCTTTCCGGTAACATCTCTGTATAAAATGTGAAATTAAAACCTCTTTTATTTATGGGGAAAACAGACGTTAAGTAATAAGTAAGTACCTACATTGTATACCTACTAAAAAATACAGAAAACAATAACAAATCATATAATAAAACATCACGTGTTCATTATAAGCCACGCGATAGGTACTTAACAGCAAATGGCTGAACAAAATCATTACTAGAAGGTTATAGATAAATGCACACAGATACACAAATTACAGTCGTTCTGTCCTTGTGCTGTAGAATCACCAAATAATGCTTAATTTAGGGTAATCAGGGGCCGTATTTTAACGTTTTAGAACTATGATTGAACTGTGAAAAAGATATACTACGTAGATTATGACCTAAACCTGACTATGAGAGTGCAACTGTGTCTAATTCAATGAACATGTCACTGTTTTTAGCCGGTAAGGGACCGGGTAGCCAGGGAAGGGGTCTAGGGAAGACGGAGGAGTTTTCCGGTCCCGAGCCGGCCCTGGCCCCGAGAACGGAGTAAAGTACTGACGATTTCCTCGGAGCCAGCCGAGAACAGAAATTTGTACAGAGGACATTCTTATTAATTTTCTTTACTTGCTTATTTAAATGAGGAAACGGATTCTTTACAAAGGCTAAGTTTCACTCTTTTAGGCCCTTCGGTACACGGGGCAAAACAAGTCTCTTTGATTTTTTTATGGCGGTAGATGTTGGGATACTAAATCGTCGGGTATCAGTAAATTGGGATGTTTCCTGGGTATGAAAAGTTAAAATCTATTTAGTCCGTCAGTTAGATAATAAAAAAATATTACACACGTATTTTTTCTTTTATCAAAACAATAAAAAATTACAAAGATACACCGCTTTAAAGTTTCGGAGTGGGGGCTTATGACGCCACGCCTCGCTAAAAATCGTAGCGAGGAGTGACGTCACGCGTAATTTCCGTTCTCTGTATTTTGATCATTTTTTGTTTGCAAGAAAAAAAGAAAAAATACGTCCAATAAAATTCATTAATCTAGAAGACGGAAATTTAAAAAGAAAATTAGGAAACATGCCTATTGCGTCGCCTCCTGTATGAACGGCCTTACACGTAATTCACTCTTGTGCTAGGATGGCCGATATTGTAAAAATAATACAATGTAACAATAATATTCAATTTGTTTTTTGTTTCAGCCAAAAAATACAAAGATTTGTGCGAAGCGTCGTACTGGACCGCTAAATGCATGTATGATTATGACGCCGAAAATTTCGTATTTCCTTAATAATTACATTGTACAAGTTACGTTATTAAATATTATGCAAATACATGTTTTATTTTAATCATAATTACAAAACTTACTACATACGGTACAATATCAATTAGAAACTCTTACTAATATTATAAATGCAAAAGTAACTCTGTCTGTCGCGCTTTCACGCCAAAACTACTGAACCGATTTAAATGAAATTTGGTACACAGATAGTCTAAAGCCTGAGAAAGGATATAGGCTACTTTTTGCCTTATTATTTTAGATTAAGTATCTTATCTACATATAAAACTCTTCCGTTACTGACTGACAGACAACGCACAGCCGAAACTACTGATCGTAAAGAGCTGAAATTTGGCATGTGTGTTTGTTGGGAGGAGTAGGCTACCACTAAGAGAGGATTTTTGGAAATTCTTCCCCAAAGGGGAGAAAAGGGTGTCTGACGGAAGTCATTACTCCACGCGGACGAAGTCGCGAGCAAAAGCTAGTATCTTATATGTATGATAATAGTTCAAATATAACTAACTGACATAGTTTTCTTTTCTCAACTGTTAGAAAACGATTTAATCTCTTAATTTAGCCTATCCCACAACATGAAGCCAACAAAGTATTACGATGGCAAATTACGTGTTTAATAAAATTATCCCTGGAATGGAAGCTTATTATTTAACGTCAACAAACGTTTAACTAACCAGCGGTTACTTTAAACGTAATTAGTAGTCTCCAAACTTAAACACATGTTTGATCTCGGATTTCGGGACATAAATTCAAAAATTTGTTTAGTAACCTTTTCAGTTTTGTTTTGGAATTTATAGTCGAAGTCGTGTTCGGAATAATAGATCTGGTACAATGAAGTGGGCTGTTGTAGTGATATCTTTGATTGCTGTAAGCATTGATGTCAGTTATGGGGTAAGTAAATAGATTTTATGTCAAACTTCTTATCAATTAAGTAATATTAATTATAGTAAAAAAATAAATTTCTGGTTGCCTTGATATCGTGTCGTAACATCGGACACGCCTTTTTTTTTAATCAAAAGGATGATTTTTATAATTAAATACTATTTGTGTTTTCTTAGCGTGTATTGGAAATACTATTATGTATACTCTGGAATATCAAAGATTTGTTAGGCAAAAATATTGAGTAGGTAAATAACGGGCACAATACCTAAACTATATATTATAGCGATAAGGACGTACTATGTACCAAATATACGTCGGTTCGAAAAATATGTACAGAAATCTAAGTACCTTTCTAGATTTACTTAAGAAGGTTTCTAAAATACGTGTTTACCATTAAAAAATAATAGTTTAATTAGTTACCGGTGCGATCTACCTTAAAATTACACACTGAAAACATGTTTTTATGCCGTCGTAAAAAATGTGTGTTTTGACGAATGAAGATAATAAACAATTATTATGCAATGGCATTTGTAATTTACACAATGGTTAAGTGTTTTGCCGCCCGCTCTAGGGGCGTTCCTGCATGATTGATAAACATTTGTAATCGCAATGACGGCAACTTATCTACATCTGAATGTTTTTTGTAAAGCTTAATTACTACTTAATAAATCTAGACACGCGGGAGCGTGTCAAGCCAAGTTCCAGTAACAGAACTGGCGAGCAGCACCGTTATATGTTACTTAATACTTAAAAATAATACAATTTATAAATTACTATAATCTATATTTATTTATAATCTTTGACGTTGTAGATGACTCGACAACAACTGAAAAAGACCATGGGTGTAGTAAAGAATCAGTGTATGCCGAAGCATTCGGTAACAGAAGGTACGAAAACTATGAGGTTACTTATAAGATTAAATCCAGAACCTTTTCTCTAAATGTCCAGCCCGACAAGTGACATTTCGACAAGCAATAACGCTGATCAAATTGTTCAAATGTATTTAAGTGATAAATCTAAGTCACGTGGCTTATCGAAACGAAATGTCATTTCCATACATTTAATGTCATTTAAGCGATTTCTAACATCGTTACCGCTTGTGTCACATGTCTAGGGTGGCTGTTCCCAATAAAATAATATGACAGAATGTGTATTTTAAAATTTTATCCCTATTAACTGTAATTTATGGTCAACAATCTATTTAACATTTATTTAAAACAAAACGGTTTACTCACGTATATTCTCGGGATCGCCCGACTAGTTTCAGACTCAATAGGAGTCCCTAATCATGAGCTGACGCGGCGGCGGTGGTGTCGCGAGTCGAACTGACTGAGGATTAGGGACTCCTATTGAGTCTGAAACTAGTCGGGCGATCCCGAGAATATACGTGAGTAAACCGTTTTGTTTTAAATAAATATGAATACTCCTCACGAAAGTTATTATACAATCTATTTAACGTTTTTTTCAACTTTCTTTCCAGCCTTGACTAGTATTGCGTTTATTACCTACACTTGCTGTTCTTATCTTTAAATTCGGAAGCCTATATGTCATATAATTTGCACTTCGACTGCACGGATATACGGTGGTATAGGTAACCACGGCAACTACCTCTGTGCGCGACGTGCCGTGGGTTCGATCCCCGCATGGGACAAGCATTTGTGTGACCCACAAATGCTTGTTTCAAGTCTGGGTGTTATTTGTGCATGTGGTTTGAAGTCGCGTAAAAAAAAGATAAAAAAAATAAAGAAAGTACGCGTTTAGGAAGACTGAATGCGGTTACACTTGCATAAGTTCAGTAATTATTGAATTAAAGCAAGTGTATTAATCGCTTTATCAAATTTTCAAATATATTCATAAGGTAATTTGTTTAGCTTCCAATTTTTTAACTATTTAATTTGATTTCATTACAGAACAAGTGGGTAGAATTGAGCAAGGCGTATTCATTGAAGATCATAACGTGATGTGTTATATCACCTGCATCTACAAAAACTTTCAAGTGGTTAGTATTTTGTATAGGTACTTAATTAAAATAATAATTCCCAGTTTTACAATTTAATCTCTTGATGAAAATCTAACATCAATAAAGTTGGTCGGTTGACCAAAATACTGACAACCAATCTCTAATTTGATCTTTGACATCATAATGTAAGAGTTGTAATAATGTAATGAAATATTTAAAACTCGTTGTTGTAATTTTCAGATAAAAAATGATAGGCTTGATCTAAACTCTGTATTGAAACAAGTTGATATATTGTATCCGCCAGACATAAAAGAGGCTGTTAAAAAGGCTGCTATTTCATGCAAGGATGTTCGTAAGTAAAGAATACAATTCAACCTTCAAAAAAAAATAATTTTAATCCAAGAAAAAGAGTACCTAATTTAGTCGGTAATTTTTGTTTTCAGAGGATAAGTACGAAGATAGATGCGAAGGAGTATTTTACTCAGTAAAGTGTTTGTATGAAAAGGATCCACCAAACTTCATTTTTGCTTAATGGTTATATAGTTTACAGTACATTAAGCGCTATAATGTATTGAATTAACTTTTGAATTTATTACGAGTAAATAAATGTATAAATAATTTGAATTCATTATTTCATTACACCATTCTATATAAAAGTCGGTGATATTATTTCAGGGTATTAATGTATATTTACGGTTGTCGTGGTACTGTTTATTTAACTAGTTGCTACTTGTCTAGACAAATACTATGGTATAGGCTGACAAGTGACACTTTGGGTAGTAATTAAACACTTTGTAGTGTTTATAAATCAGCGTTGCATAGATTTGTTATCACTGTTGCAACTGGGATTCTTGTATGTAACAAAATGCTGTGTTTCAATAATATCATCTTTTTCTCTTGCGTTTTGTTTATTATAATGGACAGATCATACGTCAATGCGGTAAGTAATTGTTTAATTATGATTTATTACTAGCTTCCCGCCCTGGCTTTGCACGGGTGATGTGAGATTTTCAAATAATCTTTTTTTTTCTTTTATAAAAACCTTCTTCTGACTATAAATTACACAACAAAGACAAAGTTACCGAAATAGTTCCATCCGTTCACTCGTGATGCGATGATCAAGGGAAATAGAGATTCATTTTTAAATATATAGATTTCTTTTATTGTTTGTACTCGATCTGTATGAAGTATGTTCGCAGATGACGAGAGAACAAATAAAAAGTTCTGGGAAAATGATCAAGAAAACTTGTATGCCGAAAAACAATGTAACTGAAGGTGTGTATATAATATATATAAGTTAAATTGTACCAATGGCTTGTTAAAAACAATTTTTATTCCATTAAAGAATATATGGAACATACATTGAAATGTTAATAAATATTAGCTTAGTTAATTTTGCATGCTTTAATTGTAAGCAAAACATGTATGATTTCAAACTAGTGTAACATCTTTATATACCATGTTTTATGCAAATAAATATATTATTATTATCTTTAACTTAAAACAAGAAGGTATATAATATATCCTCATTATATAAACGAACTCTTTCTTTAGCTGAAAAAACGAATAAGAAAAAGTAACAAAAGAAGTTTAAAGAATTAATGTTCAGTAATTTAAATTTGGCTTTGTGTTATTAGTAAGTAGTTTGAATATTTTTTATAATACTTTTGCAGAACAAGTAGGTGATATAAGCAAGGGAAAATTCTTAGAAGAAAGAAATGTCATGTGTTACATAGCTTGCGTCTATAAAATGGGCCAAACTGTAAGTATGAATGGTATTCCTACTCAAGGCAAGATTGTTTATTCAGGAACGCGTTGTGGTATCATATTAAAATTAATATCAAGCTCTCAGGTCTCTTGATGCCAAAAAACAAGCTTCTTACATAGAAGCTATAAAGCAATAAAAAAATAAAGACCATTGTTTTTCCCATACATTTTCTAGAAACCAATATGGTACTTCTCGTCGACCAAGAACCACGAAATTTGGCATGATGCTAGGTCTAACGAGACAAGTAAAGAAAAAAACTTTTTTTTTTGTACGCATTTTTCGCGAGCAATATGCAATAAAAAGTAAGATTGATTAAGTTAGTTTTTTTATTTTGAGTATAAAATTCAGTTAAACGTTTTAGATAAAAGGAAACACCGTTAACTACGACATGATGATAAAGCAAGTGGAAATGATATTTCCTTCAGAAATAAAGGCACCTGTAAAAGAAGCCATAGAAAGCTGCAGAGGAGTTGGTAAGATTTCTTAAGGCTTCCATTATTAACATAGTATATTAATTATCTATCTGTAGTTTTCTGCTAGAGATAGAATTTTTATTTTTGGGTAGATGAATATTTTTATTATGTCCGTCTGATAGATTATTAATAAATATCGGACAGGTATTTTTTCTAATTTCACGTAACCAATAACTCACGATGATACATTGATTTGAAATGTCAAATGACGTCACAATATCGAGCATTTTGTACCCAAGCATGAAGTCATTAGCCCCCACTTCTTAACTTTGATTGACTTTATCTACTAAGTGTATTCTTTGTTTGAAAAAGCAAAAAATACGTGTCTTAAACTGTTTTAATATCTAACTTAATGTTGACTTTTCATACTCAGTCATCTACCCTATTTTTATCATTAGTGGCTTTAGAATACGTAATTTCAATCACTTTTATGCCTACTTATGTCAAATCTCTTTGTCTGATTACACAACATGGAGTTTGATAGTGTTTTCTAATACTTTCATGAATTCTATAAATGTTTAAACCTTGATTGATATTTTTACAGCTAAAAAATACAAAGATGTTTGTGAAGTATCATACTGGACCGCAAAGTGTATACATGATTACGGTCCAGACAACTTTTTGTTCCCTTAAAGAAAACGAGTGAACTTTTCTTTGGGAACTTTTTCTTTAGAAAAAAGTTAAATAAATAAATAAATACAATTTAATGGCATTTTAATTTACAGTAATTCGTACATTCCACAATGGTATAAAATGAAAAAATGATTAGAACCATCTAAATTCTCTTTTGTGAACCTTCAAAAGGTAATATTTGTAAATAATGACTATCTGATTAGATTTTAATGTTTTTTTTTTCATAAACATTTGTTTATATTTAGGAGTCTGCGTCAACATAAGGTTAATTGATATTTTGCTCAAGATTACACACATTTACGCAGTAAAAACAGATGCTAAGTCCTAAGGTGCACTTTATTTGATAATTCATGTATTTTCTTTAGTAATGATACACCCTAGTGCACTTTATTGTCAGTTTTGTCCTATAATCAGAGTGTAGGAACTGCATATATATGGTTTAAGCAGTTTTAAGTAAACAGTCCGATCGTGTTTTGTTTGTGTCGTGATGGATCGAAAGGATTTGTGTTTATTAATCATCGCTATGTTCTTGGCAAGTGGTAGTGACGCTGTAAGTATATCTAATGTTTATTAAATATATCTACGTGTGTTTAATAGTCTTGAAGGTGCTTAAAATACAGATTTCACATAGTAAATGAATTAAATTACAGATGTCAAGACAACAGCTAAAGAATTCGGGCAAAGTGTTGAAGAAAAATTGTATGGGTAAAAACCAAGTGACCGAAGGTATAGAATGTTATGTCCTATGTTTAGTTTTAACTGTAAAATTAACACTGAATAACTACAAAATTAAAATTTGCCTACAATTTTAATTTCTTGACGAAAGCTAGCACACAACTCAACATTTTGTTACGAATTTAAATATTTTTTTTAGCTTTGAAAGTCCTAAATATTGCGATTATTTTAATCAAACAGTGGAACAGTGGAAATGTGGTTTAAAAAGCCTATGCTTGTAAAGAAATACGTTGTTGGTTTTAAAATAAGTTGTTTTATAGTAAATTAAGTTGTTGATTTTAATTTTCAGAGCAAATTGGAAGTATAGACAAAGGGAAATTCATAGAAGACAGGAATGTCATGTGTTACATTGCTTGTATCTATGAAATGACAAATGTTGTAAGTACATAGCATAACAGGGCGCTTACACGGGCAATTAATTGCGCAATTATTGGCATGTTTTGGTTGAAAATTATGCACCGTCAACAATTAGCTATGTATGGCAATACAAAATTTGTATAGAAATTGCCAGGAATTGCCCAATTATAGTTGCCCGTGTAAACGCAACTTAAGAAATTGATTTGGACTTTCACAAAACTTGCACTTCTAGTGTAGGTAGAGTGTAGAATTATGTTCCAAACTTCTCATCTCGACAGCACAATTCTGATGTTTTTCATTCGATGTTTTTTACTTATGAATACATTTCTGTTTTTTTTCACTTTAGAGTCAGTAAAATAAAACTAAATCTTACTGTCGAAAAAGTAGTGATCCTTCTCTCTACCAATAAATATACATTAGGCCTAGAGCTCAAAGGTGAAGCAGTCAAAGCCTGCGCTCAGGCTAACTGCGTAAATAACTACAAAAAAAGGCACTGAGGTCTTCTATCTGTTTGTTACATTACAAAGACCATTTTCTTTAAATTTATATTTTGTTTGTTTTATTTATAATTAACAGATAAAGAACAACAGACTAAACTACGATGCTTCAATTCGCCAAATCGATCTGATGTACCCTGCTGAAGTGAAGGAGTCAGCCAAAGCTGGAGCCGCTCACTGTAAAGATGTTCGTAAGTATCAACTATGCAAGGTTTGTTTGAGTGCTCGCTATGACAGAAACAGAGCCGCTTTGAAGAAAACTTGGCAGGATGGGTAAAAGTAGACTAAAATTTGCATGATCACCCATATTTGTTATGATTAGAAAACAGGCATAGGTGTAAGGTAGGATTGAACATGGTACATAACCGATGGACAGTTTACACCCTTATTTTTGATATACACATTTAAATTATTTAGCAATTCGCTAAAATTAATCTAATTATCTGCAGACTTTTTCCATACGCCTAAAGGTTCCTACACACGTGCCAGCGGCTTATACGCGCGCCGCAAAAACTTCTACAAAGCCGAAAAGCAAGTTTTCTGTTGTGACAACCGTGTAGCACGCTAGTGCTTCACTTTATCTTTCTAGAAGTGTATGATGGATACCGAAGTTGTCAACAACGGGTCCGGATCCCCTCGCGACTCGCCGCCATCCCTTGGCGGCTAGTTCGCGTTACAAAGCCCAAATAAAAACGCCGGCAGAGTCGCCGGGCTGGTTGACATACCCGCAGGCCAGGTTGCCGGCATAGTGGGCTAGTTTGCGCGACAAGGCTCGAATAAACACGCCGGCAAAGTCGCCGGGCTTATTGACTGCATACCCACTATCCCCGCTATCCCCGGCCAAGGCATAGTGTGTTGCCTTAAGATCTTTGTAAATGCCAAAGTTCCAACAATCATTCCAACTCTTACTTATTTAATTTTCAGAAAAGAAATACAAGGACATCTGCGAGGCATCGTATTGGTCCGCAAAATGCATGTACGATTTCAAGCCCGAAGATTTCATATTTGCTTAATTATGGAAATACATGTTTTTCATAAATACTGATGTTTTATTTTAGCATTCCTTAAAAGGTCTTATCATAAAACAATATATATAAATAACGTTTACGTAAAGAATTGTTAAAACAATGAAACGTAATGAAGCATTCTATAATTGTATGACAATGGGGCTGTTTCCTGGCTTTGTGGCTTTGTCTAAATAATTAAAAATAAAAAACAAGTAAAATGTTACTGTTTTTTTATTCATACGTATAAGGCACGAGGCTCACTCTTGTTTGCGTTTCGCGACCTGCTAACTAAACAATAAAAAATACTGTCCAGTGTCCACTCAGATTATATTTACCAGATTCGTAATAATATATTACATTCTTACAACAAAGCATAATTTTATGATCAAGGACTGCATTCAAAAGATTCCGCTCAAGATAATCTGATAAAAATACTTGAGCTAGCCTAGAATAAAACTGTGGAGTCATGTTTCCTACCTAAAGAAATAAATACACGTCTATCATGTGTAATTAAGTATGTACAGTGTCTGTACTTGAAAAAAACTAGCAATTATTTGTGGCTCAGTCTGCTTATTTACATGTTACATCTCACAAGATTAATGGCGCTGGAATAAATTTATAAGTTATGGTTGAAGATTGGGGATTCGTATGAGAACATACTTATTCGTCTTAGATTTAGTGGGTCATTAACAATAATGCTTTTATTAGGATAATCATTATATATTTTATGCATTATGTTTCCACTGTGAAGTAAAACATTATCTATACTAATATTATAAAGCTGAAGAGTTTGTTTGTTTGTTTGTTTGTTTGTTTGTTTGAACGCGCTAATCTCAAGAACTACTGGTTTGAATTGAAAAATTCTTTTTGTATTGGATAGTCCGTTCATTGAGGAAGGCTATAGGCTATATAACATCACGCTACGACCAATAGGAGCGGAGCATAAATGAAAAATGTTACAAAAATGAAAAACCGTTGATACTAAAACACGCGAACAAAGTCGAGGGGGACAGCTAGTGTTTTATAAAAAAGGTTTAAGCATAAGGAATGTTGTAAAATTTTACACTCAAAACGCAATGTAAAGAGAAAAGGCGGAGACTTATCGATGCGCTTTTATTTTGCTGTAGTATGAGTTGAACTTAAGAAAGTATCTATATTATAAACTAGCTGTCCCCCGCGACTTTGTCCGCGTGTTTTAGTTTCAACGGTTTTTCATTTTTGGGACATTTTTCATTTATGCTCCGCTCCTATTGGTCGTAGCGTGATGTTATATAGCCTATAGCCTTCCTCAATAAATGAGCTATACAACACTGAAAGAATTTTTCAAATCGGACCAGTAGTTCCTGAAATTAGCGCGTTCAAACAAACAAACAAACAAACAAACAAACAAACTCTTCAGCTTTATAATATTAGTATAGATGTAAAATGCAATGTTTGATAGGTATTCGGGTTTGATTTATTAATGTATACTGTAGTGTTTTCAAACTGGGGGATCATTTATATTTAATACAGGTAATTGGTATAGGTCAATACAAAATTGCAAAAGCATAAAATAAAAGAAACACTTTTTAATTCATATGTAAAACTTAAAAATTGAGATTTTCGGTTAATGATGGGAAGTTTGTAGAGAAAGGGATAGAAACAGGTGTCCTGCGAATATAATTCAACCACGATTTATTTAATCTTATTGCAACCACGTTACATAACAAGACAACATTTACCTTAGGATGAGATGCAGGAACTACAGTATAATTGCGGTTTGACATGCAGCGTTATTTTAATTATACAGGTACTTACCCTATTTATTAATAAATGGTTTGAAACACATACCATGGCAATATACTAAAATACGATAATTATCTGCTTATTAATAAATATATAAAATTTAACAATAAAACACATATCGTAGTCGTTTTCCAAATCTGTTTGGGTCTGCATCATTCTCAAATATTGAAATATCAGCATTTCACATAGGGCGAATCTTATCTTGAGTGAACTCTATTAATTAGTTTTAAATATAAGCATGTGCCGTAAGTAAGACACCAGTAGGGTCCTAACAAATTTAACGGCGACTACCTGCTAAAAGGTAATTTAATAATTTTGAAACTAATAACGTATCTGATATGTGTATAGGTTCAAACTTCGATAGTTAGTAGATTGGGATTAAACCAGCGCGCTTACTGTGATGCCCTTGTGGAAACGAGACGCTGCTACGTGGTGTGTAGTGCACCGTCTCGCTTCCACAACGGTAACATTTCTATTTTAAGAGCTCATGGTACAGGTGCTGGACTTCAAATAGTATTGCAGTTAAGTTACCTTTATATCTCTTAACCCCCGCTTCTAGATCAAACTGACCCGAGCCAAATTGATAATAAAAGTATGTTCCTAAATAAAGAAAAAACCGAGAATCAGCCCGCTCTTGCTGTTCGCCTTATTAAGATTGTTAGCAATGCACTATTAGCAATGCACTAAGTCGAGGTCCAAACCCCGCAGGGGCTGCCCCTAGTTAACTTTGCTATTTTTTTATTGCTCTGGCTGGAAGCCCATATAAGCAGTTAAAGACTGCGTCAAGGCTAATTGCGGTATACCTCTTAAAAAAAATACCAGTTGATCTGTCAAAGTATACCTACTTTTCTACTTCAACTCTCCCTTTTTATTTTTCATACATTTTTGTTCCCGCTAAGGTACCTTGGGAAACCCTGACAGGTGAATGATGGCATTTAAATTGAGATAATTTTCACACTGCATGTGTCAGAAGTACATGCTAAGGTGTTAAATATCTTAAATGACAAGATTGTTGCAATTATCTTTAAGTTACGTGTATTTTATATAAATGTTGCAGTTGGCACCTTAGACGCATATAAATGTGGAATATTGGTGCAGTACCTTCTTCATTGTAAAGTGTTCTTCATTCTCAGAAATCATGTTCGGTTCTTGGTTTCCTTTGTTTGGAGCTGTGATTTTGTGTTTGGGGAGCATGGATGTAAGATATTGTACCAATTTTGTTGGTCAAACAAAAAAAATTGCAAACGTATAATTTTCTAAATTTAGTGCCCAAGTATTTCGTCTTTTTTAAATTACTTACTTGATAACTTCCAACATAAATTTATGTGGTCCCTTATTATTTGCTGTTTTTTATCCATTTGAATCCGTTCTTCAAAATAACCATAGGAATTCTATTGTTATTAACAATTTGTTTGCGAAAATTGGGTCCATTTTTAATACCTAGTTATCTCAGAGTTAATACTCGTGCAACCACTATGAATAATTATGACAAAAAAAAATATTTCTAGGCGTTATCTATCGAAGAAAAGTCCGGCCTGAAAGCAGCATTACACCCATTCCTCCTAGAGTGCGAAGAAAAATTTGGAATGACTGAGGAACAATTTGAAGAAGAAAAGAACAAGGGTGCTAATGCTAATATTGATCCGTGTTTCATGAGCTGTTTCCTCAAAAAAGCTGAATTCGTAAGTCTTTTTTAAGAATTCTATAAAATTCTTCAACAAAATATTATGAAGTTGGATCAACACGCCTAATTTAACGCCTAACATGATTGCCTAAGATTCTGTTCGTGTAAAAGAAAGCCAGTTTTTCTAGGCAAAAAATATTATTTTATTACTGTCAACACGTCATATTTTCATATAAATTTCAGTTCGACAGCAAAGGCATGTATGACGTTGGGAAGACCACAGAGTTCATCAAAGCAAATATCCAAAACGAAGACGCTCTGCAGATATTTGACAATATTTCTGAAGAATGTGCTAAAGGTCGGTTTTTATAAATTAAATTATTTAATAGGAAATTTTGTCATTTGAGGATTAATATAAGAAAAGATTTAGACTGAATATTTATAGCGTAATTTAGATTTAGATTTCGAGTTTCATATTATTTATTTATTTATTTATTTATTTATTTATTATATAAGACTATTATGCTTTCTATTCTACTCTTTTCCCCTTAAAGATTAGTACCGAGTAGAGTAACCAAGCGACTATCATTCTCGGCCTGCAAGTGCCTTTACTTTTTTAAATGCCATTTTTACACTAAATTGACTGGCCTGTTGGTCTAGTGGTTAGTGACCTTGACTGATAAACCAGAGGCCGTGGGTTCGATTCCTACCCAGGAATTTTTTTTATGTGATGAGCTGATCATTTTTTTTGTGTGTATGGGTGTAATTTATCTACAATATGTATGCATTTAAATATATAAGTATATTAATCAGTTATCTGGTTGCCATACAGGCTCTGCCTAGTTTGGGATCAGAAAGCTGTGTGAGTTGTCACAAAAAAAAAAAAAAAAAAACACATTTTAATTTCAGTGAACGATGAAGATGTGAGTGATGGGGAAGAAGGCTGTGACAGAGCACAGCTACTATTCAAGTGTATTGTCGAGGTTAAGAAAAAGGCAAGTATGTCACTAAACTAGATCTTCTGCCTAGTCTTTTCCCAAGCTATGTTGGGGTCGGCTTCCAGTCTTACCGGATTCAGGTGAATACCGTATTTTACATGGAGCGACTGCCTATCTGACCTCCACAACCCATTTTACTGGGTAAAACATTGTCGTATGGCAAGACTGGTTGTCAGAATTGTACCATTAGGTCATTAGACTTGTAGGGACCAACGGCTTAACGTTCTTTCCGAGGCACGGAGAGGTCTCTCTGGTCTCAGATTTATTATAAAAAATCTGTGTGCCAAACGTCGGAATCCTTAGAGTAGTTTTTGCGTGGCCAAGCTTTCTCTCACAATCTTTCAAATTTAAAATATTAGTAGGATTTGTCTACGGACTGCATTTGACCTGCAAACCGACTGCAAATTTAGAGTTTGAACTTCAAATCAACCGTGCAGTCCGATTGCAACTGGATTGCACTTGAAATGCATTCCGTCAGTCTATTCTCTAGAGCCTTACTGCCTTAGTTATTGGGTTAATAAAACATGTACACAATAAGTACTTGTCTAAGATTTTTTGCAAACAGATATTAATTTTCAGTCTAAATTCATGATTCTATTTTTAATAAATTATGAATCTTAAAATGTTTCTATTTTACTTACAGAACAACCTTGAAAATTAATTCCTGATGCGAAAAGGCGATATTCTAGAAGCGGACCGAATTTCCTGTTTTGTTTTACTGTGAAATATATTTTGTAAAAATATTTGCATTTTTAATGTAAACACCTGAAACACTTATTATTTTGTTTTATTGAGCTGATACCTACGTGTTTTTAAGCGGATCTGTTTTATACAATGAAGTTAAGCTATTTTCAAGAACCAACAGAACTAAAGGAAAGGCTACACTATCGTTTAAAATTTATACATAATAAATATATTGAAAGTGTAAGAGGGTTCCTATAATAAGTTGGTTAATTGTTTTTCAAATTTGACTATAGTGAACAAATTGAAGGTTTTTAGAATATTTACTAAATACTAGTAAATATTCTGTTTGTAGGTATGCAAAAAAAAATGTCTAGACAGATTCTAATAGCACACGTGAATATAAAAAAAATGCAGTCACGTTTTCATTTGTAATGCGTTAATGCTGCGTGCAACGGACAACTTGTTATTAATGAGACTGGTCTTATAGAACATGATAGACTGTGACGTCATTAGATCCATCAACAGGTATCGAGATTAATCTGTAAAGAAACCTACGGCAATGTAATTTACATTGGTTAATGATGCGAATGATGTTAAACTGTATTTAACATTAGATATAATGACATAAATTATATTAACTGGATTTAATAAAGAAATATTATCTTGTAATGGGTCCGTATATAAGGAAAAAGAAAACAAAATACTTCCGCTTAAGCGTAAATAAATAAAAAACAATAATCACGAATATTCTTAACTTTGGAACACTTTATGAACCTTATTTAAAAATCTCGACGGTGTGTTTAGAAAAACAAAGAAATTCCATTTTTTCTGGAAAATTTGAATTTAGAATCTGCTAAGCAGTTGCTAAACACCGCCGATTTTTTTTTATAAATTAGCCCTAATTGTATTAAACAACTCACTTTTCTAAAAAAATATTATTTTCAAACAGCATTACCGTCAACCAACATGCTTGATGTTTTAATAGCAAATCGAGTGACACTGAAATATTCAGAGCAACTATTTTATGTATGATACTTTGTATTGACATGTATTTTGTATTTCCGAGAACTATATTAGTATGTGTATGTTACAATTTAATAATAAGCACGGTGATGCTCTATTGTTTGGGTGTATAATAGAGGATGTGGCAAATGATCGCAGCGTAATGTATTGAAGCACGTTATTATCATGTTTGTTTTTATTGACAACTAGGGATCCATGAGAAAAAAAGAAAAAAAATCATAAAAATATTATGAATAAAAAAATCCCCTACAGGATTTCATATCAAAATCGCTAGATTAGGTTTTATTGATATGACACAGTATAAATGGAGTCGAACAAAAAGAAATGGGTTCATTAATTTGGGAGGTATAATGCCTCCATAAAACACATGTAATAAGTGGGCTATCTCGTATCGTATCTGTATCTATTCCTTAAGACAAAAATATGAACCAGACTGGAAGAAGAGACAAATAGTATGATAATTAAAGATGAGGGGTGTTTTATTAATACGAGTAGGTACGCCAGTAAATAACATTACTCGTTATAAATCGGGTTGCTTAGATATTATGATTCAAAATGGATGTTGCACGACTTGAAAGACAAGAGCTATTTGTTTTAGTTTCATATTAGCATGTGTCAAGTATAGATAACAGTAAGTAGCTAATATAATCTTAATAATCCGATGTCGTTTTTTATACTACCCAGGAATAATTTGGGGGAGGGGTCTTCCAACAGTTATTACAGTATTCCATAATATAGTAACCTACAAGTAGGTTATTATGTAGTACTGCATAACCAATCAGCTTATGCATTAACATCCAGTCTTAAATTGTGCTTAAATAAAAATACAAAAAAGTACTTACAATATAAACACATATTATATAAAATATAAACGAATAAAAAAGTAACCCAACACGATCTAGTAGACTGTTTGTAAATAACAGTTAAATTGCTTTATTTATTTACTATTTCACTTAGACGTGGGACCGGATAATTCCAGGGCCAGTAGTGACAGGTTTTTGAAGGGTTTTACGGAAAATTATTTGTAATAATTGAATAAGACCTCTATAACTGCTATAAAATATTAACGAAGGTAATTTAAATTTAGTACCTATTCTAAAATTGATTTGTTGAGATATCCTGGGGGTTACTCATGAAAAAATTTAAATTCTTATACAATGAAAAATAGTTATTTATTTAGCAGGCACACAAACAACCCACAGTACAAAAAAAATATATCAATGTTTAGATTCCAGTTAGTTTCTTCCATGGACAGTATTTTTTTTAAATGTCCGCTATATTACATCAATTTTGCATTGGCATTCTATATGAATCAAATCTAATTGAAGAGTAAGGACACCGATAATATTACATAATAATATGCTGAAAATGAATTCAAAGATATTCTTAAACTGTACGAAATCTCTGCAAAATATTTAGATCGAACTTGACAATGCCTACAAACTTGCTGTTTAGTTATTGGCGTGAATAATACATCACAGTGCTAATTATCTCTTTATTATCATTACATAACTATTTACATTTTCCCCCTGTGTAGGTATATAAAATGAGAAACTGCAAATTTTAATGCAAGTCAACATTTAAACTAATCACTCTTAAAATGTGGAAGTTAAACATTGTGTTTTTGCATTTGGCAGTGCTGGTTATGTGTGCGTGGAATGTATTAGTAAGTGTTGTGTAATTTATATGTTGTGTTAGCATTGTTTCAGATTTTTATTTTCCTTTATTAATTAAAAAGGCAAAAAGAACAGCAAGACTTAGTATAATATATATTAAACTAACAAGAACATGCTTTTGAAATTACTTATTAATTGCCTTGAAAATGAGGCACGTTTTTATTTTTGTGTTTTAATTATTTATCATTAATATAATATTTCCTTCGTTGATAATAAATTTAAACCAGGAAATTTTCTAGGATTTTATATATTTTTAAATCAGGTATTTATATTTATTTTCAGAGTTTTACTGACTCCGAAAGAGCTGCTATGATTGAAGCTATGACACCGCTAACCAAAGAGTGTTTATCAGAATGCAACGTGGAGGATTTTGATCCTAAGCAGGGAAAAATTGATCCATGTCTGATGAAATGCATTTTCACGAAAGTGAAAGTAGTAAGTTAAATGTAAACTCTTCACAGCTAATTTTCACATATAAGAGTACATAGGAAGAATAGGTATGCATCTTGACCGAGTAGCCTACCCCCTAGAAAAGTGATAATTCCATACAATCGTTTAATGCTGATCGATCTCTACAATGTATGAAAGTGACAAATCTAAGTTGGATAAGCCACGTGACTTATTGAAAAGAAATGTAATTTCCATACATTTGAGCGATTTCTCTCGTCATTAACGATCATAGAACTCTTAAATTGTTTAGTGTTTAATTTACTGTTTTTAGCAACGTCGTTCGAGGATTCTTGCGTACAAAAAAACTGTTGTGTGGTATATTTACTTTCTAAAAGCTTCATAAAAAAATCGATTGGTACCTACGAGGTACTTATTTCAACAGGAAGGAAACTTGAACCAATACTTTTATCAAATGTGTGGCTAATATTTGTAGATACAAATACAAATTAAATACATTTATTTTTATCAACAGGTTTTGTACAGAAAACTAGTAAGTAAAGTCTCCTTTTCAGCAAACAATGCCTGTATTAGGAGACTACTCTTATCGATTATAATTATTTAGTAATCTATGCGCACACCGTAGTGAAAAATTGATAGAAAAAAGAACCACTACTTGCAATATTTATTTTTCCCGTTCATTTTATATAATTAATCTGTTTGAATATTACGAAAGGTGATACATGTGTGTGTGTGTAGGATAATGTATAATCTTTTGTTTATAGATTGATGACAACGGCATGGTGGATCCCGATATGATTCGTAAGCATATCATGGACTACATAGAAAACAAAGACGAGGCAGAGAAAATGATAGAACAATTTAATAAGTGCTTTAATGGTAAGCATATTTTCTTAATAAATACAGACGTCTTTTCTGATTTGAACGGGTTTTTTGAACACTTAAAACTTAGTTAATGAATTGACTAACTGGATATTATTATAAAATAATTTCCAATGCATATTAAAATTAACTATACTACAACCGTAATTATTGTGAAAAAATAAATAAATACACATAAATGTGAAAATCTGAATTCAAACTAAGTACGAAAAAAAAAATTTTTCAAATGAAAGAAATAAATGAAAAAAAAACACTACAAAAATGACCACTAGGCTATTGGTTGCTAAGTTCAATGTTAAACGCAACCACTTATAGAGCTTTGTGTTGGTCAGCCTAATGTAATGGACGTGAGTGGTAATTTCAACCCTCAGATAAATAATGATAATACTAAAATACATTGTTTATGTTTACAGAGAAAATTGATAATACTACTGAAGGTGAAGAAGCAGCGAAGAAGCGAATGGATGATCTTAGTGGATGTATACACGAAGTTCGTGCTGTTAGTAGATGTTGTATTATATATTAAGAGCTGATTTTTCAACGCCAGATAATTTTATCCCAGGAATAATTTTAAATTTTTGACAGTTCTTCCATACAAAATCCGACAATCTGTTTATTCCAAGAGTAAAAACCCACTTAAAAACCGGAGGAGGTTTCTATCTTGCAACTTGAAAACACGCTTGAAAGTATTTTCTTTGTCTTTTTTATACGAATGGAAACGTTTTGAGTCCAATAATGTAAATAAATAAATATTCTGTTCATTCTCGCCTATAAATATGGCAATGAAACGCAAGCCTTGGACTAATTGTAGTTTATTTGTTTCAGTAAACTCAACAGGCGACATCGAGTCCTACACCTTCTTCTCGTTAATCTACACTATTCACGTGCTTAAAAATGTGTTATAATAAATTGTGTTTGTCCAATTTTATGTTTAATTTTTTTTTGTCTAAAATTAACCCTCACTTAATTCTAAGTACCTACATTATTTTAAAACATTCATGGCTAAAAACTAAACGTAACTGAACTACCGGACAAGTACTAGTTAAACTCGCGCGGAGAGGGTTCGGTACGATTGATAAATTTCTAAATATTTTAAATATCATTGACTTTATATAACTTTGTTTTGTAATCTGTGAACTATTTACTGTATTTTTTTCAACATTTTAGGCTCTGTAGTTTCGGAGTAAATATTGAAATGTTGAATTTTCGCCTATTTTATTTAATAACTTTAGAACTCATTTTAAAATTATACAAAAAGCATTTTTGATAATCATCTTAACAACAAGCCCTTTCAATTGATAGTATACAGTACATTTTGCAGAACTTCTTTTATAATTTATTTTATTTACCCTACACAAGTGGTATCCTTGTTTTAAACTCGTTTATTTATGTTACACGTTCGTTTAAATGTATAGCCATATACTTTATAGATTATTAATATCTTAAATACCCAGATTCCGTCACTCACTAACTGATGATTATCAAAACTGATGGCAGACTTCCTGAAGTCACAGAAAGCTGAAATTTGGTGTGAAAGCCGGGATCAGTACACAGATAACGTAAAAATTAAGAAATCTGATCTATATACTCTTAAAATAGGGGGATAAAAAAATACAAAATTGGCTGGTTTATTAATTAATGTAGGATTATTGTTTTTGTTACGCGTTTAACGCGTGGATGGACCCGTGCCACGCAATAGCACACGCACAAACATTATAATAAAATTGCCGACAATAATGACTTACAAAAATAAATCATATCCAACCAAAACCATTTTCATGTGAAGTAACACCAAGACAAGTAAATACCCATTAAATACAAATATTCGCTCCGCATGCGTTAAGGCCTAACAAATAATTAAAATAATAAACACCTATTGCTTGCACTGTAAAAAAATATCAGATCTTATGGGGAGCTAAGCTCCAGGCTCTACAATGGCCTTAATCTAACACTCTCTTAATCTCATTATAGCGTGTCGTGCTCTGCTTGAATCCTAGTTTTAATTTCTCTACAAATCCAAACAAGTAATTTTTTTTTGTAATTATGTCACCAGTTTTTTATGTAATTTCGTACATTATAAGTCCGAGAACATAAAAAAAATATAAAACAATAGTTATTAAAATAATTTCATTAGAAAAAAAACCATAAAAGTGTTAATCGTTAGCCTTAACGAATGGCTTCAGTGGTAGGTCTAGAGTTAGCTGTTAAACTTCAACCACAACACGAGTCACTTCTATGAAGCACTTAGGTCATACAAACATGAAGAAGAAAACAAATTATTTGGAAGTATTAAGTAGATTCTGGTGCGGGGATCTGGAGAAGTTTCTAAAAAACTGGCTGGAAAGCGCAAAGGCAACAAACAAAGATTCACGGAAAGTTATGACCATAAATATTTTTCTCTAATTATTTTCGGGCTATTCTGCTTTGCCTCTCAAAAATTGTAGTAGAAAAATAATCAAACTACTAAGGACGCATTGTCATGCAAGACCTACCCCCCTAGACAAGTGACATTTCGACAAGCGACAACGCTGATCGAATCTTTCAAATGTATGGAAGTGACAAGTCTTAGTCACGTGACTTATCGAAACGAAATGTCATTTCCATATATTTAATGTAATTTAAGCGATTTCTATCATCGTTAACGCTTGTCGAAATGCCACTTGTCTAGGGGGGCTGACTGTGAAATGCTATGGCCATGATTGTGAATTTCATCAGTTCCAGAATATTATGTTATTACGGTTTCATAATCATTATGTTGACGGTTTATTATGTTTTTTCTATATTGTAGAAAGAGGAAGTAGCAAATGATCGCACAATTTAGGTCATTACAATATTTTTTTATTGTAAATTAGGGATCCTCATGGAATGTTCATACACTGAATAATTTAAAAACATAAGGCTACTACAAAGCAGCCTCTGCCCAGCCCTTTACCGTTCTGATTTCGGGTCGGCTTCTCACCGGATTCAGTTGGATACCGTATTTTACATGTAGCGACTACTTATCTGATATCCACAACCCATTTTTTGCAGAGTAATTTTGTTTCCACTACTAGTCGGGCGTTATGATTCAATTTCATTAATTCGTTAGAGACATTTACTTTCTTTCTATTTTGGTAAACCTCTATGGCCTTATTAATAAAAATCTCGACTGCGATTAGCGATTGCTTAGCAGATTCTATATCCAATTTTTCTATGGAGAATTTAAAATTAGAATCTGTTAATCCGTTGTTAAGCTCCATCGCGATTTTTATTAATAATGTCACTAGAGCTTACTTAGTAACATACGAAACCACTGCGTTGTGTAGTTGTGTTTTGATCTTGACACATTTTAAAACGCACATTTTCGTTTTTGTGTGATAATCACACCATAAAATTACGACACTGCCTGTAAACATTATAATCTCCTTCAGCCTTGTATTTAATACACACAGCATTTAATACATAAATAAGAGCTCTTATTTTCATAGAGTTATTTCAAACGTACTTCAAAATGTGGAAAATGAATGTCGTATTTCTACATTTTGCGGTCGTGGCTGTATCTTTGTCGAGTGTATCGGTATGAGTTTTTTTGTTGGTCTTAATTGTAATCTTATTTGTCAATTAGCAAGTCAGATTTTTAAGGACAAAGTTTACGATGTGGAAAAAAGAATATCGAGAAGTCCTGTTTGATGAAAATAATACTTTGTTTCTTACTTTACAGTGTATAAGTGATAATGATGCAAAAGCTATCCGAAAGACACTAGATCCACTCATCAAAACATGTCTAGAACAATGCGGCTTAATAGAAGTTAAAGAAAAGTACGGCAAATTAGACCCATGTTTGAAGAAGTGCTTTGTAAAAACATTGCATGTGGTAAGTAGGAATCCCCCCATCCCTAGATCAAGCTGGCCCGAGTCGGCAAAACTAGCAATAAAAATACGTTCCTAAATAATAAAAACTTAGATCCATCCTTACTTTGCTGTTTTTGCCTTATTAAGATTGTTAGCAACGTTAGCAATCCACTAAGTCTAGGTCCGAACCCCACAGAAGGTGCCCTTAGTGAACGTTGCTGACGTAGTTAATTTTTCCATTGTTTTGGCTGGAGGCCATCGTTTAGGTTCTCGCCAAAAGTCCGGTGAAGCAGCCAAAACCTGCCAGGCTAACTGCGTAGATCTCTTAAAAAAAATGGTACTTAGAAACTAAAGACCATGCCATGGTAGAAAACTTATCGGGATCAGATTATTATGCACAATTTTGCAGATTTCAATTCAAGCTTTTCCCTGACTTCACTCCCAACAAGCAGTAACCGTGGTAATGCTATCCCGACTGTGGACTTATATAATTTAAAAACATTTTTCTTTTAGATTGATGATAAAGCTCAGTTAGATCATGATGTGCTGCACAATATGTTCAAGCAATACGTAGAAGATAAAGAAGAGTCAATGATAAAGCAAAAAGCCTTTGAAGAATGCTTTGACGGTAATTGTTGTCGATAAATATCTTAGAACTTATACATTTAGACGATTTTTTATTTTTAAATTAGTATAAAAAATATAATTACTATGAAAGTGTACCTACAAGAAGATTTAATGGTTTTTTTAATGATCTCAGCTCGTCAAGGGTCACTGCTGGCACACAGGCCTCTTCCAAGGTGTGCCATAACAGCTGTTCATTTACTTTTTCGTTTAATAATAAGTAATTATTAAAGCGAATACCATTTTTTCTAATTGTAGAAATCTTAAAACTTTTTTTTGTATTTTACAGAGGAAAACAGAAGTGTAACCGAAGATGCTGACGCTGAGATGAAACGAATCGACATAATCTTTATTTGTTTAAGATTAATATTGAATGAAGTGAGTTTACTTGATATTTATTGTTGTTATAATGTCTGCATTAATAAAACTACGGTAAGGTCTGCTGCAAGTTTTACTGGTTTCAGTTGAATGCCATTATTTAGCGTGGAGAACTTGCGAGTAACTTACAATTAACTTTGAAAAACAAAACAGATTAATTAAAATTATTCGCAAAACTATAATATGTTTGATTATTGTCTTTTTCTCTTTCTTTTTCAGTAATGACAGCCATCAAAACCGAGTTTATCAGAAATATAATAAAACCATACCATAATTACGAATAAAATGTTTTGTGCCTAATGTGACGTTTTATTAAAAAAATATAACATATCTTTTGGTGCAACATACACATGTCCATCTGATCCCAAACTACGCAGAGCCTGTATTATGGCAACCAGACAACTGATTAACATACTTATATATTTCTAAATACATATATATAGCTAAATATACTTCATCCTCTTCTTTTTGTGTTGATGATTTTCTTCAAATACTAGAAATCCCTAAATGCACTTCAGACTAAAGATGGTCGGTGCCGAAAAAGATTTTTTTTATAAATTAGGTATCGTCTACACTTACACAGATCCACTTTCTGAGAGGCTGATCAATTTTTATCTGTTGTAAAGCCAATCACAGCCCTTAAAATAAGCTTTGATGGACAAAAACCTATTTTAAGTTTAAATGGCTATTTAGGAACCATTTGATTATATCTTGTTCTTTCTTCCTACACCTGCACTCTAGATGGCTAGTTTTAGATACGCTAGTAGACTTAAGTCAACTAAAATACAGTTCTAGTAGTATAATTATAGGCTGAGCATTTGGACAAGTTCGACTTGATCTAAATATAATAAAATAAGGTTTGTCTCAAGCTGAATAACTTGAAAATAACTTGAATCTCAAGACTCTCATAGACGTAGCATTATTTAGAAAAATCTAATTTATCTAGTTTCCAAAAGTGTTAGGACCTCATTTTAATATCAATATTATAGGTTTCAAAATTTACTTTTTTGACTATAGTTTCAACACTATTACTTACCTACCGTACCATTTTACCCGACTGCAGGAAATCTCAAATCGAGGATATATGTTAAACCTGTTCGTAGGTCTGTATGTAACTATATAACTCGTAACTACTCAACCGATCAAACGATTTTAATTATTTGTCTTGAAACCGCGAATGTTACTATGTAAATAAAATTCTTCAAAATTAAAATGGCGGATTTAAAGCGCTTTATTATTTTCTAAAGTGTATAAGTAAGCTAACCATAAAAATTACGCTATAGAAACATTCTGAGGCTTTCAGCTTTTCTAGTCTATTTAAAAAACATCAAATAACCAGAATTCGTAATTCGATCGACAAACGTAATTCGTTTTCCACCAGGTTCAGAATGTTAAATCTATACTAATATTATAAAGCTGAAGAGTTTGTTTGTTTGTTTGTTTATTTGTTTGTTTGAACGCGCTAATCTCAGGAACTACTGGTTCAAATTGAAAAATTCTTGTTGTATTGGATAGTCCGTTTATTGAGGAAGGCTATAGGCTATATAACATAACGCTACGACCAATAGGAGCGGAGCATAAATGAAAAATGTTGCAAGATGAAAAACCGTTGAAACTAAAACACGCGAACAAAGTCGCGGGGGACAGCTAGTTCTATATAATATGGAGATTGTAAATAAGTACACATGTAGAAGTTTGGTAGATTTATAAATTGATCCTAAAAATTTGATATGAATCACATTATCTGAGTATAAAAAAATAGCTCTTTAGAGTATATTTGAGCATAAAGCACAGATCTAGCTGATAGGGAACTTGCACAAATCACCGTTTTGGTTTAAACTTTTACATCAAATACAATTCTAATTCATAACTTAATTATTAGTTGTTTATTTAAATAATTTAATTAAATACAAAAACATTAAATAGATAGCAAAATACAACTACGCGTGATTTATGAATTATTCTGCGTGAAAATGCAACGCCATTGGTCTGACCTAATGTCTGGCGTATGTCGTCATACATCTTACTGCATAAGTGTTGTTGTTCCCGTTGACATCGACTCTGACGTCATTTCGACGTCATACGCCATAATGAACGGCGCCTGTTTCAAATGTTATAATTCTTATATGAATGTGTTTATTTTGACATTCTACATCACATTTTTTTATGATGTTAATATGGTACAACTTAACAATTAAGCAAAAAAAACAACGTGTATATTTCCTATTGTATTAAATCCCTCGTTAAACCATACAAAATCGTAGCTCAAATTTTTGAGTCGAACTTGACGCTTTATGTTAATTTTCGCGGCATTTGTGATAATCGCAGCATTAAATTACTTAACAGCTCAATAAACATTATTTTTAGCCTTCAGTATTATTAATAAGCGACACACCACATAAAATAAAGTTCCAGTTTTTAGATAAATTATTTCATATGTGCTTCAAAATGTTTAGGTTGAATGTCGTATTCCTACATTTTGTGCTTGTGTCTGTATTTTTGTTGAGAGCATCGGTACGTGTTTATACTATTTTCACAACCTTTTATTAGTGTAACTATGAAAAAAAATAGAAGTTAAATTTGTCCTAAACGTGTATGCAAAGCTAATATTTTGTTTACATTTTCATCGTTTTAAATTTTGTAAACTTTACACTTTCATTTTACATTTTCTTTTTTAATTTTGTTATACTTTTAGTTTACATGGCAATGCATGATTAGTTGCAATAATATAATCGGTTATAAACAATTAAAAAGTAAGTGTGTGATTTTTAAACTATGCATTAAATCATTTTCTTTTCGGCGTTTAAAATTTTATAGGTAAGCCTGAGAATAAATTAAATTGTTTAAAGATTACAAAAAAACATGTTTGTAAAGCTTGTATTATTAGTTTACATAAGTGATAGAAAAACTATTGTTTAACAAAGTATTAAGAGCAAGGGATAACTTGATTATTGTTTCTTAATGAGACGGCGGGCCATAATAAATAACTAAAACTAAGAGAAGTCTTACTAATAGAGTTGCTTCCTACTGCTCTGTAGTTATATCATGTATATTCTTGTAAAACTGTCTTTTAAAAGGAAGTTCAATTTAGTTGACATTAACAAAATGCCTATAACGAATATAGGTACGGCCACTTTTTTTAAAATAAAATTAATAAGTAACATATTTTGCTACTGCACTAATATGCACAAATCTATAGATAAACGTTGTTTTTAATTTCCAGTGTCTGAGTGAAAATGATAGAAGAGCTATAAAAAAAACATTAGATCCTCTTGTCAAGGAATGTCTTGCACAATGCGGGTTGAAGGAAGTTATTTTAGTGGCAAAGGACGAATCGGACGTTCACCCATGTATAAAGAAGTGCTGTGCAACGAAATTGAAAGTTGTGAGTATCTTTACATAGTATAAAACAAATTCGATCCTGCTGTCTGTACGCTTATATCTTCTAAACTACGCAACAAATTATAATGTAGTTTTCAGCAATGATAGAGTGATTCAGTAGGAAAGTTTATATAAATTATACATGGATATTATAGTACAGAAAAGCCGAGAAATTCAAAGATTTATAATGTTCAAAACTTAAACGATCGAAGCCGGGACGGGTCGCTAATAATATAATACTAAGTTATTTCAAATTACTTTTTAATTAGGCTACTAAGTAACACTTTTTGAAGATTACCATATCAGACAGCACGCCGCAAGGATCAGCCATCACCTCCCTCGCCATATTAGAGGGAAGAAGGTGACCCGACCCAAGACGCCACCGCAGGCAATGACAACTGAGGGAGCATGACGAATCTGCTTTCGGTTTAAAAAACAAAACGAATGTATAGGTATATAAAAAAGAAAAAAAAAAAGAAAACGAGAAGTCTCTTAAAAAAGTGGCATCATAAATGGTGCCTCTTAGAATCGGATTATTGCCGTTGTGGAAGCGAGACGCTGCTACGTGCGGTGTAATGCGCCGTCTCGTTCTACAACGCCATCAGTCCTGCTTTAAGACTTTATAGTACAGGTAGTTGTTTTATTCATAGGAAAAATAAATTAATAATAATAATTTTTCACAGTTAGCTTGCAGGTGGTTCAAGTAAATAATGTTGGCTTGCCCGAACTTTGCTCACGGCGGCCTCTCTTAACAGAGAGTAGCCATCTCCACAGGAATTAAGGACACCAGTGACCTGATGTCGATAAACACACCTGTTACATACTCAATTCCTTCAGACTCATTGGCCCTTTGTGATCTAACAGTCCGCACTGATTTTACTGAACTAAAAATAACTCACGGGACCTTATAAGTTATGTAAATTACATTTTCTATTTACAGTTTGATGATAAAGGGCAATTAGATCGAAATGTACTGCACGACTTGTTTAAGAAATACATAGAAATTGAGGCTGAGTCGGTATATAGACAAAGACTCTATGAAGAATGCTTTGACGGTACTTTATTATCATATTTTTTCTAAAATTGTTTTACAATTTATTATATTTATATTTTTAGAATAAAATATATTTTTGACTGATATGATTTTAAAATATAAATATAGGTATTGTGCCTTAAGGTACATTTTTTATTTTTATTCTAAATTAAACCCACTGCTAAACAAAGGCCTCCCCTTTTCTTTTCCAAACCTCTCAAGGGGTACATATCCATTATCTTTAACAATTTTTCATATATTTTTTATAAGATTTAATGTCTGATTTATAATAGAAGAGTAATATGTGGTCTTCATAACATGTTAATGTTATTATTGTATATTATATAATATAATTATCTACAGAGGAAAACAGTAGTGTGACCGAAGATTCTGAAGCTGAGATGAAACGAATCAACATTCTGTTAAAATGTTTGAGAGTGCTCATGAATGTAAGTGTACATACTTGTACTATACAAGACGAGTTTTGTCGTTGTACAAACCAAAACTTTGACTTTTATATTGGTTACAAAAACGCTTGGTATAAAAAACTCAAAACACAAATGAAAAAAACAACTCGACTTTCAATGCTGTAGCCGTAAGAGTTTTACGGTAATAGTTCTGAAATTCGAGATATTTTTTGTTTGTTTGTTTAATTATTGATACCAATCGTTTTTATGATCGATAAGAAGGTCATAGTTTTAGTTTGTAGAACGACAAAAACTCACCTTGTATACAGCGTGCTACAGAAATTAAATATTTGAAAATATGTTTCAGCCCAAAGAAATGAACAATATTCTTGTAGAAAACCATATCCAATAAAATAATTGGTCTTAACATAAAGATTTTATTCGGAATATATATTAATTTCTTTGAGAAAGTTGTTTATATCTATAGGATGGTTTCAAAGCACTAGAAGCTAACTTTGATAACGATATATACATGACATTAGTTCATATAGTATACCATTTAGAAGTTCATAAAATACAGTTATTATTAAATAAAGTCAAAAGTAGTTTTCAATTCTTAACCTATAACGCTTTATTGGTTTATTACTCACTCGTCTTTTTTATATTTTCAGTAATTATGGCCATCGAAACCAAAACTACTAGAAAAGGAAGAATAATTTTAATCTGACCATGAATATAAATAAAATGTTTTGTGCTTAATGTGTCGTTTTAATTTATCCGTTAGGATATTTACTGATTTCTTTGAATAGGTAATTTAAATTATAAATTCATGTTGTAATTAATTTTGCCCTGAGGTGTAAGTTTTACTTTCCTTTTTTAAAAAACGACTCCCGCACTAAGGAATTTAATCATTGTGTCGCGAGGGGTTTCACAAACATTCAAATCACATGCACAACGAATACCCAGAGTTAGACCAAGCATTTGTGGATCACACACATGCTTGTCCCATGCGGGAATCGAACCCGCGGCACGTCGCGCACTGAGGTAATTGGCGTGGTGAGCTATACCACTCGGCTATCCGTGCAGTCAAAGTAAGTGCCTGGGTATAGCGTTCTATAGTCCATAAAATCAAACATTTATTTCATGGTCCGTTTTGCCTGTAGCATACAGGCCGATCAAAGCCATGAACGCATAGCCATGGCATACATAGCCGACTCTAAAAGTTCCTAATTCAGAGTTAAAAAAAAATAATATATCAATTATGGTTCTCTTCTAATTTTTTTTATACTATTCAGACAATGTTTTACAGGGTCGGATTCCAAATCTTGTGCCAATTACTTTTATGTCCACTTAAACCATCTCCAACTTTATGCACGTGTTAATAAAGTACATTTGAGACTGACCAGTTCTGTTTAAAAAGTCATAAAAAGATGAAGTTGTAGCACAAACTAAAACTTATATGTAAGCATTACAGTTGTTTTTCCTAAAAGTAGTGCAGACACAAAAATTGAAATCCGACTATAGGTTATGTGCTTAGGATTTTACCTTATAAAGTGTAAAATAGGTATTATTGTCTAGTAAAAAAAAAGTTATTTATTTTTAAAAATATATCTTTGCACGAATCAATTTACATTTTTGCTACCAAACTATTCAGTTAGCACTCAGTGTTAATGTGCTCTAGTGAAAGATTGTTATATTTCTACTTAATAAATAACTCAAAATGAAGTTGCTACCATAGGAATATGCCTAAAGGCTGCTAAAATCGTAAAGTTATACAAACGCCTTATCTTTAATCGCAAGCAATACTTTGCGTCTTAGACGTGATTTGTTGCTTAGGTACTACACGTAATGCAAGTTATTGAAAAATCTGCCCATGGTCAATGCAACATAATGTAATATATTCTGTTTATAATATTAATAAATATTAATATTATAAACATAATGAGTTTATAGTATCTTGAAAGCAAAGATCACGAGTTTTAGAAAAAACTTTAGCACATTTCAGACATACCCGACATACCTAAGAATTATAATAGTAATAATAGTAAATTGCATCGAATAATTATATCACAACTTCACAAGTATATAATTTACGTCATAGAATTACATATTATCGGTTTACACACTTGATATTATCTATAAAATTATGATGAGATACAACGAATAAACAAGTCTTTTTCAATAAATGAACAGTAGTCATGTTTATTCTTTCGTTAATAAATTGAAATTGGCGAGTATTCAATGAAAAATATGTGGGTTATTGTATTGTTCGTCAAAAAGTAAATTCTTCACATTTTTATGTTCCATAGAATGAAAATAAATCCTTCATAAAAATGAAATTAAATAGTATAAACACCGCCAGTTTTTTAATGCAAATATCGATATTTTAAACAAAAAATTACACAATTTCATCATATTCTCACATGTATCTATCCACTGTTATAAATCTAACCTACCTACCTACGCCAAAATATACGCTTAAATATACTGATTAAATAATTAATCAGTATTTATTTATGACGCTAAAATTACCTTAAAAAATATCAATCATCATACTATCGAAATGTACTACGGTGCAAAAATTTTTGCTCAAGTGGTTTTTTTTGCAAAAGGGTGTATATTAGTTTTACCTTATTTATAGTATGTATCCCAACCTAATAAACTTGTTTGCATAAGCAGGTACTAGGTATACGTTTAATGTACGCTCGAATAGAGAGAGTGAATAAATCGAATATCATTGAACAGATCAACAAATTCGATTTGGTGGCAAATCGAATTTTATTCAGCCTAGTTTTGGATTCCATTGTAAACGCCATACTTCCTCCCCTAAATCGAAGGTTGTTAGTTCCTAGACAGCCATTCAGTTGTTTTGTTATCTGTGTTTAGCTATGTCATCAAATACTTTATCGATCTAGTATAAATAAATTCTGTTCAGAATATATAAAGTAGTATCAATATTCGTTTGTAGTGCGAACTAAATTTTGTGTACAGCATAACTATAATGGACTTTATTCCAGGCAGTTACATTTTATTAATTTTGTTCCTATTAAAGCAGGTGGCGGTGAGTAGAATATTTTTTATAGTTTTATATTAATACTGGCTGTATCCCGCGGCTCTGCGTCCGTAGATGACGGTTGTCGCGACAAAAAGTAACCTATGTCCTTTCCCATCCTCTAGACTATCTGTGTACCAAATTTTATTTAAATAGGTTCAGTAGTTTTGGCGTGAAAGCGCAACAGAGAGACAGACAGAAAGAGTTACTATCGCATTTATAATATTAGTAAGGATATTCTTTATTATTGTCGGTGTGATTGGTATTGTTCTAAATGTATCTGTGTAGCGTATACCGACATGAAATTATCTCTACCATATCATACAATTTTTTTTTAATATTTACTATATTTAAACTTGTTTTGGTTTTAGGCTATTTCAGATGGTCACAAGTCGGCAATTCAAAGTAAGTTGGTGACTGCTGGCATTGCATGTCTACAAGATCATCCTCTTACATTGTCAGACCTGAGGTCCTTTAAAAACAAAGTTATTCCAAATGGGAGCACGCCAAAATGTTTCGCAGCTTGTTTGTTCAAGAAAGTTGGTATAGTAAGTATCACATATGAAAAAATTATAGTCTCAGTGATTGATGCTGTTTTGTTTTTATATATATTGCATGTGATTTAACTTTTGAAAAACATATTATGTTAAGAAAGGAATTGATTAAATTCACGTGTTTCGTTTAATGCAGATGGATAATATGGGAAAAATATCGCCAATGAGTGCACGAGAGAACGCCAAACAAGTGTTTAAAGGGAACGAAGAGCATTTAAATAATGTTGATAAAATTATGGAAGAATGTTCTAAAGGTACATAACATGAATATTTGTTTCTAATATATAACAATAAGGCAGAAATGACGATCTCCGTCCTTGAGTGGCGTACACACTGGTTATCAGCTGCGAGGTCCCAGGTCTGATACCCGAATGGGTCAGTGTAGAAAACCAATTTTCGTTATCTCGGGTCTGGGTGTTTGTCGTACCTACATTTGTTGTTAACACAAGTGCTATAGCTACTTACTTTTAGTTCAAAGCAATGTATTTCATGTTATCCATATTCATTTTTATTATTATTACTATGTATTTATTTTCTGCTTATTATTTTAATTTATGCAATAAATGTAATGAATTAAATCAGAGCATGTAATCTTATGGTATTTCTGTGGTCGAAGGAACAGCTGATATGTGGCGGAGATAAATGGATTGTTTGTAGTAAACATTTGATCGGTCTGTTTATTTTATATGTAAAAATTGGCCTTCGATGTCAACAAATGCATCGCAGCGAATACAACGATAGAGATAGGTACATTGTAATGGCACTTCTTAATTTATTATTTTTGGCAACCAAACTAAGTTAGACAATTTAATTATAATTTTGGGATAGGTCTATATTATCATCTTGATAAATAATATCTGCCAAGTAATTAACTTTCGCTATTTAATTTTCGTGCATGAAGTATTAAATAGATTAATAATTATTTTGTATCTGGATCTAATTGGGCTGATTGTCGTAGGTTTAGAGACAGAGTGTAATAGCGGTACTTTTACTACTACTTTTACTTTAGCTTGCTTAGTTCAGCAGTTAGTTTTTTTTAAAAGGTTGTTTATGTACAAAGAACACCCAGACCTTGAACAAGCATTTGTGGTTCACACCAATGCTTATGCCATGCGGGGATCGAATACGCAGCAAATTGCGCACAGTGGTAATTAGCATGGTTGCCTATACCACTCGGTTATCCGTGCGGTCAATGGTCATTGGTTTGGGACAGGCTTAGTTATAAGTACTGTTTATTATTCTGTGGTTATAATAGGTATAATAAATATGTAGCTACTGACTTTTTACATCACTGGCTGATATTAATAATAAGCTGGTTTAATAAGCGTTACTAAGTGCATCATGAGCATCATTGAGTCATGATGACCAAGCATTTTGTTCAAACTATTCGTTATATAAAAACAAATATATTTTGTATATAAAAAAACACGTTAATGAGTGTCTTATAGTTTTTGTTGAGTTTACTTGAGAATATTGTATTTTCTACGAAAACGTTACCGATTTTTTGGGTAATTAAGCTGTTTTTACGCTGTCGTTATATTTAGAAGTAGAATCTGGTATTAAAAGTAGTTTACAATTAGATGTAGTGGTTTATAAATAGGTATTTTTGGACCTACGCATATAATACTACGTTTTAAATAATATTTTGACTTTAAACAGAGAATTAATGATGTTTTCTTTACTTAAAATTTAAAAAATCACGGATCTTTGGAGAAGAACTGTTTTCATTAATATAATTGTTTGTTTGTTTGTTTGTTGTGTAATATATTACCTAAGTAAATCCTTTGTTTATTTTTTTACAGTTAATCAACAAAATACAAGTGATGGCAATAAGGGATGTGACCGAGCCAAGCTAGCTTTCGGATGTTTCGTTCAAAACGCTCCTAAAGTGAGTAACTTTATGTAACACTAGCTGTCCCCCGCGACTTTGTTCGCGTGTTTTAGTTTCAACGGTTTTTCATTTTTGCAACATTTTTCATTTATGCTCCGCTCCTATTGGTCGTAGCGTGATGTTATATAGCCTATAGCCTTCTTCAATAAACGGACTATCCAATACAAAAATAATTTTTCAATTCGAACCTGTAGTTCCTGAGATTAGCGCGTTCAAACAAACAAACAAACTCTTCAGCTTTATAATATTAGTATAGATGAAGTGAAATATTATATGAAATTATGCCAATAATATTAATTTGTTTAGTATCTCGTATAGCGCAAATCTATGATATAAAGGAAACAATAAACATGTATATTGTTAAAATAACCTTTTTGTTTCAGTACGGATTTGACTTTGATTTCTGAAGGATCAACATCGTGTGAACTTTTAGTTGGCGTACTGCATTATTGTCGATGACTTTTTGAATTTATAAACTAGTTACTTCAGAAAAATTGTTAAATAAATTAAATATTAACTATACTAAATTTGTTTTCTTATTTAAATATATAATTAGGCGCTGATTTTCTTTAAATAAATAATTAAATTTAATAGTTTTAATCTTTTTAGTATACGAATAAAAATTATTTGTCGACTGAAAAATAAGCCCATAATAGCCTAATTCATTTAATAAGTAAGTATCCAATTTCTCAAAGTATTCATCTTCTACTAGACGCAACGGCCAATGATGATGATCATAATATAGATGATAAATAATACCAAAAAATTGGGCATCAATGTGGACTTAAAGTGTGTGTGTACATACCTATTTATGAGGATAGTTGCTTAAAGCCAAACAAAAATATAATTTTGATATTAAATATTTATTTAATAAAAACTGTGCATGTCTACAACAAATTATAATAAAAGCGTGATTTGGTACGTACGTAGGTGCATTTTCATTGTAGAACTATCACCGTAGCTACATTACATGCTAAACGCTCTAAAACTCAATGTTAAATCCGAACTGAAAAATAAAAACAAAGTCAACATAAATATAAGTTAAACAAAACTATTCACACGTATTATGCAAAACAAATTAGTCAATATTTTCCAAATAAAGAGGTTGAACCACATTATAATTATTTAAAGATATAATAATACCGGCCTATAAATGTCCCACTGCTAGGCACAGGCCTCTTCTCAGATAAAGAAGGAACGAGCGTTGATCACCACGCTTGCTCATTGCGGGTGGAAAATTTCAGATTCCAATTTTTGGAAACCAGGTTTGAAGCACAAAGCTACCACATCATTAATTTAGACAATAATTACTCTAAAAGAAGAAGGAATAACAATAGGTACCTTTTCATAATTTTCAACAAAGCATTCAAACGCTAGCTTTGCTCTTTCACAGCCCTTTTCGCCGTCCGTTACTTCCTCGTCGTTCACTGTAAGTAACTCACAGTAAGACTAAGTTCTCAAGATATCATAAAATCTTAAATAACATGTACTGGGTATTTATAAAAAGTCACCTGTTTAGGTCAAACATGCAACTGCATCTTTACATAGTATAAAACAAAGTCGCCCTTTCTGTCTGGATGCTTAGATCTTTTAAACTACGCAACGGAATTGAATGCAGTTAAGCAATGAATTGAGTGATTTAAGAGGAAAGATTTTGTGTATAATTTATGAATATTTTGTCTATCAAGGCGGGTCGCTAGTTGAACTATAAGTAACGAAAATAAATAAACTTTGGCAAGGCAGATGTTCCCATGTTTTCTTCAACCTTCATTATCTACCTGAATATTTAAGTGTATAAAAGTTTGAGTATATTTTTACCTTTGGCACAAGTGTTGATAAAATCTTCAATACTATCCAACTCTTCCTTGTCTTCAAATATATTTTTTGCATTCTCTAATGCTGTTACGTGTGAAAGCGATCCTTTATCGTCAAACTGAAAAACGTAAATATACGCAATATAAAAAATAAAGTTAGAAAAATTTGTCACTTGAAAAATAGATACATTGTAATTATTAGAATCAGAATAGGGTTAAGGACTAACTTTTTTAACTTCCGACAGACAAATTAATAAAAAATATTAGATACGTTTTTTTTACGTAAACAAAGAATGATGAGAATGAGTACTGTGTATGGAAATATCACATGATGTAACTAGTAGCCACGATTTGCCACAGTTTGTAGCCTTAATATTGGAAATTTTTATTCTATTAATAAAGAAAAAAATATATTATCTATCTGACGGACTAAATAGATATTGCCTTTTAATATATATTTTAATTTTAACGATGAATAAATTAAATGATTTAATTTTATACTTCAATATATTATTATAAGATTATTATTAGCGCAACATGCTTTAAGTGCTTGACGTTTGGACCAGGATATGTTGGCCGTGGTCGTAAGCAGACTAGACTAAAAAAAAATACATAACCAAAGGGTCAGCTCCCTGCAGAGGGTTAGACAAATGCAATGATGATATGATATGGGATTTGAAAATCAAACTTACCAATCCAATTTTGTTGAAAACGCAAGCTGAGAAGCAACCAGCATTTCCGCCATCAGGAAACACCTTGCTCCTAAAAGAAGCGATGTCTTCGATAGTTATAGGGTGTTCATTGATACATTCAGAACCGACTTTAATCAATTTGGTTCTAATGTGAGCCTTTTGTTCCTCACTGATAGCCTGAAAATAAAACATTTTTTTTTAATGAAAACACAGTACCTATGCCTTGGTAATACTGGGTGTTAGAATTGTAATGACTTAACGACTGTCAAAGACCAACTTATGACAGTCGAAACCAACGTCTTAGCATGCTTTCCGAGGCAAGGAGGGGTCTCGGTATGATTACAAATGGTCCCCCATCCACGGACCAACCGCGGCCAGCGCAGCTTAATCTTCATTATCGGTGAAACCGTACGGCTCACACTTAGCCACGAGCCCCTCTTTGTAACTTATCTTAATACAAAGAGATGCTGATACATATTCAGCCTTTTAACTTACCAAAACATTTTCCAAAAACGCCGCTACGATAAATAAGTGCACAATTACAAATTTGAACATTCTGATTATTTTGATTGTCTTCACAACAGGTTCTTTTGTTTAATGTGATCACTCGTTCAGTGTTGGACAGTTTTATACAGAAACAAAGGAAAATCAATATCCTGTATGACAGACAAATCTAAGATACCGATGTCAATTGATTAGGAAATAACAATAGTAGACAATGGTCGATAAGGAGGAGGAGGCACCCGTTTTGTCAATTTAATTAAATTCGTAATCATTAAAAAACATTTCTTCTCAATAAATAGTTTGTATACCCATGTATATCATTCATAGGCCTGAAAAATTCTATTAGTTAATGCCTGAGCCTGGATTTGCGGCTAAGTGCTCGTATATAGTGTCTATTTTGACCGTCTATTTTTTGCATGGGCGCTTTTTCTGTCTGAGTATATAAGTGGATGTTGAGAGTCCTCAAACTAACTTTTGCACAGCTCTTAAACGCTGATTATACACAAGCATCAATTATAATTAATTGGGAATTCAAGTGGGTTCTGGAATCAAACCAAGCAATGTAGCTCATGTGTATTTTTCAATCTATAAACTTAACTTCTAATCTTACTAAAATTAAAAAGCTGTTATATCATTATTCTGTCACTATGACTAACTTAAAGATCGTTATTATTTGTCTTATTCAAGAATAACTACTCAAACTATTAATAGAATCCAAAAAATACAAGATTAAATATTTACCAGTTTTTATATTACCTTCGCTTAACGATTAGAGATCTAGCCTTTGCTAGACCGATGAGTGTGTATGGCATTGCAATTTAAATATAATAAAGAGGTACCTTACAAATGCATTACGCCATTATTTATTTAAAAGTACTGTTTTAAATATAGACAGAATACTTAATAGTACAAGACCATAGTGAAAAATAATCTGGAAATCGGTTTGCAGAAATAAAGCGATCATTAACCGGGTCTTATTCTTCTCCCTGCACCGTTACCAAATAGTTTTATTTGGGGTCGGCACAATGTGTGCTTTTCTTTCATTCATCCCTACTACCTACTCGTCAACTCAGATTTCATTTATTTCTTTCACACAATCCATATTTAACAAAACGGGTCTAATATTAAGCTGTTTAATATTTATTATTTCTCCACATTGTTATCGACTCGCTAAGAAGAAGAAGCAGGTTATTCCTGAAAATAAAAGAGGATATATTTTTTAGGATCTACATTATAAATTACATTAAGAATAAGAGCTTAATTAGAAACTTAATTAAAGTTGATTAGAGTTTAACATATTTAAATGCAATAAAGTATTACGTAACCACATAATCTATTTATACGAAAATTAGCATTAGATCTATAGAAGTACAGGCGAATTAAAATTTGTAATGTAAATCGAGCTTAAAAAAAATTGCAAAGCACTTATGAATCGAATTTTTAAAATATAGAACTGGATAAACAAGTTACATAGAAACATTAGCAGATTCTAGTATTTTCCCGCACTTTAGACTTTGTAACTAGGATTAAATTATTTCATAATTATAAACAATGCATTTATCTGTCGATTAAATTAATATTTTTAGAACCACAATATCTAAGAAAAAAAAAATACACGGAGAGTTGTTACTTTGGTCTAGGATATGTCCGAAGCCAAATATCATCAATACGTCTTCAATTTACCTTTTACCGAAATATACAAGTAGTAATTTTAGTCTCATACGGTAGGTTCTAAACTCAACAGTTTATTGTACCTATCCTAAATTTTGATTCATATCGGGCACAACAAAGTTATTTAGTTAAGTTGACAAATAGATAAATATAAAGCCAGGATTCTTTTTCAGAATAATAGTTGCAGAATTCTTTAAAAATATTATTAGGAAGTACCTCGATGTTAAATGATGGGTACAAAGATTCATAGAATACTTAAACTTTGGAATCGTGTTTAGAGCATTTTTCCTTGTTCTATAATCATAAAGTACGTGTTTCAATCTATACTAATATTATAAAGCTGAAGAGTTTGTTTGTTTGTTAGTTCGCTAATCTCAGTAACTACTGGTTCGAATTGAAAAAATCTTTTTGTATTGGATATATATAGTCCGCTTATTGAGGTAGGCTATAGGCTATATAACATCACGCAACGACCAATAGAAGCAAAGCATAAATGAAAAATGTTGCAAAAATTAAAAACCGTTGAAACTAAAACACGCGAACAAAGTCGCGGGGGACAGCTAGTGCTAGATAAAAATTCACCGACACCACAATTATATAAATTGGTATACGGTCCATGATCAGTCCAATGTCTAAAGTTTAAGGTACACATGTTACTTGTAATATTAGCGCTAACAATACGTGTGGGGTTTAACCAACAATTTTATTATATTTTGTGAAGACTTTACTTACACTTGCGATTTTCCCTAAGTCTAAGGTTTCACAGACATTCCCATTACATACACAATTAACGCCTAGACTCAATGTTAGTCACAATGGTAATTTGCGTGTTGCCCCCCTATGCCACTCGGCTATCTGAGCAGACTTAATTTTATAAATGTGTAAGTAGATAAATAGATAGATAGAATATACTTTATTGTACACTATGAGAGTAACAGTATTAAAATAATTCACAACAGTGAGAGAGTACAATGGCGGTCTTGTCGCTAATAGCAATATCTTGGAAGATATAGGTTGTCTGGAGACAACCTTTGGATGGAAAGTTAAAAAATTTGAGGTAGATTAGGTAACAGAGGTTTACTATTACTAACTTAACGCAATATATACCCATATAAATTACGTATATACTTTAAACTATCTTACATACAAACATACAAAAAATACATAAGTTCAATAATATAGTTAGTGATGAAACAAGAAATGTTTCTTAACTAAGTTTTTAAAGGTAGCCATACCTTTATTGATATCTAATATATCTAATTTAATAAACCTTTCTTGTCCAGGGCAAACCCTCTTTTTTTTCCCGAGCTAGGATGGGCCACTCCTTTCGGTAGGAGTCAAGTTGTTCTCTCATCTTTTTTTCGGTCTGCTTTATTGATATAGGGTCTGCTTTATTGATATTGGGAGTTTATTTCAGAGACGCAGACCTTGAACTGTAAAAGATTTGTCTAAGAACCCTGTGGAGTGTAGTGGCATATTAGCGTGACATTATATTTTTTGGAGGCAGGCAAGTGATAGTAGAATACTGTTGTCATATATTTATTTTCGATCACCTTTTCTATCTTCAAGCTATTGCCATATTTACGAGCTGGTGTTATTTTTTAACTCCATTAAGCCCAACTGACAATGACGATTTTAGGATAAACAAAAGGCAAAAAAGCTTAGGTGATCAAACTTTTCCAAAATAATTAATATCAAATAATCATTTTCACAAAAATTTAATCAATTGAAAAGGCATTATGAATGCCTTGATAAATTATGACGATTACACGTGTAACGAAAGTGAAGACTAAAAGAAATACGATTTTGGACGAACGTACAAAAAGTACAGTTAAAAAAGCAAAAGTTCAGGACACACCTTGAGGTCATCAAAGAATCAAAGAATCATGAAACAAACAAAGACTTTTTGTCAAGTTTTTGCAGCGCTGAACGAAACCTTGGTGAGATATCGTTGTAATTACCTCACGTTCAATTACTTACCGGCAGAAGTTTTAGCATATAAATAGGCGTCTGGCCTACACTATGACATACGCAGTCTGAGCTTCAAAGGATCAGTAGTGTAAATCAAGGAAGTACCTACAACATGTCTAAGTTCACTTGTTTGGTTTTGTGTGCCGTAGCTGCGAGCCTCAGCAGTGTCTATGTAAGTATCGTTATCAGTGTTTGATAACACAACAAATATGAGGCTTCATAATTGCCGAAATAAGCTTCTTTGGATTAATATAAATATTGAAATAAAACTAATTTGAACGGATTCTATCGCGGTTTATTTTAGATATGATTTTATATAAAAGGTACTGACTGAAAGAATTTATAAGTAGTTGCTTTTTTCGTTTTTTTTTAATCGCTCTTTTTCATAGTAATTTTAATATATTTTGTGCAAACGGCACAAATATTATGTATGCTATCTCTGAATCTATCATCTTAAATGTTTTTTAACACATCATCTGTAATTGTTTACATTTATAGGCTAAGATCAGTGATGAAGAGAAGGCGGCTATCCATGCGGCTATAGCCCCGATCATTGCTGAATGCTCTCAGCAGCATGGAGTCAGTGAGGATGACATCAAGACCGCGAAGAAAGATGGAAATGCTGATAACCTGAACCCCTGCTTCATGGGATGCTTCTTAAAGAAAATCGAAGCTGTAAGTAGCAAGTTATTAGTAAAAATGTTAATTAAAGTTTACTAAACTTAATTCTTGCTCTCTCCCTTATTTAAAATACGGTGTTCATCTGCATCCAGTAACACAGGAAGCCGACCCAGACATAACTTGTGTTGTCATGTGGCTTTTTGTTCAGACAGTTTTTTGTTTTTGTTTCTCTTTGTTTATATTATTAATAGAAAAGGATCTTAGCAACAAAAAAATTATAAATACACAAGTAGGTATTTCATTGCAATTATAATTACCGTGAGAATCAATTATTTATGTTCACTTCATACATTGTGCATACAATGAATCAGCATCAGGATGCTTTTAAACGGTTTATCTTGATCATAGTCAACTGCAATTGAAATAAAAGTATTATTATACTTGCGAGGTAATCTAGCTATTATAAAATATACTTAAAGTGGACGAAGGATACTCTGATACTGTAACTTATAATAGGTGTTCTTTTATCTGAGTCTTCAACCAATGATATATTTATTTTATGCCGGTGAAGGAAAACATCGTGAGGAAACCTGGATTCCAAAAATTTGAATCTGAAATTGCCAATCCGCAAGTGAGCAAGCGTGGTGATCAATGCCCGTGACTTCTCTACATGAGAAGAGGTCTATGCCCAGCAGTGGGACATTTATAGGCCGGTATTATTTATATATATTATTTATGTTATAGTTCGATGCCGAAGGTAAATTTAACGTGGAGACAGGTCTGTCTAAACTCAAGCAATTCGTCAAGAGTGAGGAAGATTTCAGTAAATTCGAGGAAATTGCCAAGCAGTGTGCCTCAGGTACGAACCCTCGATTATTTATTAACATTTCATTCTAAACTAATGTAATTCTTAGTAAAAACGTCATTCTAAAAACTCGCAATTGTGAGTTAAAGTGACTTAAACTGAAACTTGTTTAACGATTAAATTGATTCATAGATAATTATAGTGCGTCTGAAGTTTGATTATTTGTTGTTTGTATACATGTATTTGTTGTGTCGCGGGGGGTTTTACAAACATTCAAATCACATGCACAAAGAACAACCAGACTTGGAACAAGCATTTGTGAATCACACAAATGCTTGGGATTGAACCCGCAGCACTTCGCGTACAGAGGTAATTGGCGTGGTGACCTATACTACTCGGCTATCCGTGCTGTCATTTGTAGACAAAGTTGTTTTGGTTTTTTATTAACAAAAATGATAAATACTTTTTTGTTTTGTTTTAGTGAACGACCAAGCAGTGAGCGACGGTGCTGCTGGTTGCGAGAGGGCGAAGCTGCTTGTAGCTTGCGCTTTGGAACACAAAGCCGAGGTAAATTGAATTACAACTTTCATCTAAAATATAACAAAACTATCTCAATGTTAACTTTTCTCTTATATTCTAAAAGCATTACCGTTTTGTGTTACCACTTTAGCTGTTATTTTGTTTAATTTATGCATAACAAATAAGTATTAAAACAAACTTACAAGAATCAGTAAACAGATTCCTATTTAATCGATTAAACTCTCGGTTAATATAATTTAACTTTGAGTTACGTGTATTTTAAGTGGTACATATATATTTTTAAGTTTTATCAAGATAACACTTTTAAAGGCATTAATGGCACTAAACTTAAGCACCCTAACTTGGTCCTTAAATTCGAAAATGCATTGCAGAAATCCTTGGACACTTTTAGATACGCTAAGTTAAGATTATGTAGCTCCTTTCGTCTTAAGAATCTCCTAACCTAATATTTTTGACAGACAGACAGTTTGTTCCAAAACGTGGTTATTACCATATCTAATTCGATTGTTCTGTTTTCTGTAAAAATTAAATAATATTGCCTAATAAATAATGGCTTGTATATTTCTGGAGGCTGTAGAGTTTTTAGAAGATGTTAATGAGTACAACCCAAGTATCTAGCCCGTACTTGGGTTGTACTCATTAACATCTTCGGGTTCAAAGACCGCGACCTGATTATTCCCATAAATATGATGATATTGATTTCTTTAAAAGATACAGAATGTTGGAAAGTGCAGCATAGTACATTTTGGTAATTTAAACAAAATTTTCAAAAAGAATATAAAACGTTTTAAAAATAATTATATATTATAATAATAATGTGGTGCAAATGAAACTCATAATTATGATACCTAAGCCATTTATATAAAGAACCTAAATTAAGTTTAGCGCCAAAGGGCATTATTTTTGTTACTGCTTTATATTAATATAAATATAAGTTTTTAAAAATATTATACTTATAAAAAATTATTCCTTATTTTTCAGATCCCCTTCTAAACGGTTTGCAGTCGTTTGAAGACAACACGCGCAGTATTAGAAGATATGTGAATGCAATACTGTTGTTTTTATTTTATTTGATCGAATAAATGTTATTTTTGTAAGCTTCTGTTTTCATTTGGTTTAAAAATATTATAAAATAGAGGATATTGCTGTACTGTGACTTAATTAATTGTTTCAAAAAATAAATTAAAATAGTAAAATAATTAAATTAAAAGCGGTTAAATAATAACTTTCGTGAGGAGTAAACCGTCAATATTTAAATAATTATGAGATGAAATACAGTATTAAGATATCCCCCACACGGTACTAAGTACTAAGCTGGCGTTTAGTAACACAAATCCACAACACAATTTCAAAATTCAAATATTTATATATTTTTTTATAACATAATCAATTGATTACTGGGTTTGAACGAGGCTTAGGGATGGTGAACAAGAAAATAATTTTAATCGGTTTATTTGTTTATTTTTTTAACACTTTAACAACAACCGTTTAATTTTCGAAGAATTTGGCCCTAACTGCAGTTTATCAATTTTTGCTATAAATAAATACATTATACGTACATACAATATACGTACATACGTATGTATATACATATATACGGAAATATCGGTACTTAGGCATACCTAAGTAGCGATATTTCTATTATTTTTAAATTTTAGGTATTTAAAAACATGTTTAAATACCTAATAACTTACTATTTTATTTTAAAAATTAACACCGGCACTTGCCTGCCTTTGAAACTGGTTTTTATTGGTTACTACGAGTATCAATAATTTAAAATTAACAATAGACGCAAATGATGCTAAAGATGAAAACGCAATAGATGAAAAAAGCAGTTATTCATTTTAATATGGGATAAAACTGAGTGGATAATTGTCTATTATAATAAGATATTCATTTAAAAAATAAATATTTAGACAAGTTATACAAGATACACTGACGTCAATGATCCCACTATAGATTACATTGTTTGTTGGGTTTCTTTTTAGTTATTTAATCACCATACTAAAATTTGTTTTTTCAAAGTTGTTTTTTTATCAAATCTTAAAACTAATGCCATAGTAGCTCTGAAAAGCTTGGAAAGTAAATAACAGCGTATAAAAAGAAACAACAAATCCCGAAAGAAGAAACATTTAAATAAATAAGGTGACTTGGGTGGATATCTAAATGGGTATCTATTTGGGTATTAACATGGGTATCTACCTACAGGGTTATCTACATGAGTATCATGGGTGTCGGCATGGCAAGCCAGATGCTAAGCAGACTTAGATTGTCGGATTTTGTGGAAAGATAATTTCATTATATAAAAAAACTAGCTGACCCGGCAAGTTGTTTTGCCATATAAATTAAAAAAGAAGGGTTAATGGTGGAAATGTGAAATCAAATAGTTATAGGTATTATTTAAGCTTAATCATAAAAAAATAAAAAAGGGGTAGACAACCCTTATCACTTAGGGATTTAAAAATAGTTTACAAACTATTCTCAAACTAATTATATTAAACAAATACTTACCTACTAATGATTGTATTCAAAGAGATAAAACAAAACCAAGGAAGTTTCATTCGTTTTCTCTAAGTACAAAGTTTTATTTCATTTGTTTAATTTTGTGTGTCGTGTTGAACCTTAGCAGTGTCTATGTAAAGATCGTTAATATTTCATAATATCTTGATTGTCTAATGGTCGAATACTAAAGCGTTAATCAATTTTAAATGGCCCTTAACTTTCATGCTGCCTGTCACTTTAAGGTGTAAAGTAGTGACAGATGGACATTTAAGAACGTGTTAAAGTTAAGTTGCGTTTCAATGTTCGGGCGTAATTCGTACCCTTTAGCATCGATATCGGCTATAAATTCATGATGCATTGGAGTAGGTGACCGGGTATTAAAAGTCAAAATCTAATGATGTAATTTATTGTAATGTAAACTGAGAGACAGTGCTGCTGGGGAGTTGGTAGCGCAGTTTCGTCTCCACAGCTAGAGCAGTTAGGAAGCGGTGAAGGGTGGGCGATTTGGGTTACTGTCTGTGTTAATGTTTGAGCTTCAAAAAGTGCTACCTACGAGTAGTAGCGCAATTTGAATAAATGAATTTTGATTTTGATTTTGATGTTAGCCCGTCAGTTATATAACCAAGTTCTGATTACTGATAACATAACTTCTTGTTTCATAGTTTATTCAAGAAAGTTGGGTTCGTAAGTAACTTTTCAAACGTTTAAAAATCCTATCTATGCCGTCTTTATACATATATGAAACAGCTGTGTTGGTCAGAACTAACTAGTCTAAATTATCTCAAGAAAGTGTCACAAGTAAGCTATCGTCGACGTGACAGATATGTGACGTGGTACATTTGGTGAAAAGACATTTATTAATTTTAATTACGCAACAAAAATCTATTAATTTATTTTTTACTAGCTGTCCCCCGCGACTTTGTTCGTGTGTTTCAACACTTGTTAATTTTTGCAACATTTTTCATTTATGCTCCGCTCCTATTGGTCGTAGCGTGATGTTATATAGCCTATAGCCTTCCTCAATAAACGGACTATCCAATACAAAAAGATTTTTTCAATTCGAACCAGTAGTTCCTGAGATTAGCGCGTTCAAACAAACAAACAAACAAACTCTTCAGCTTTATAATATTAGTATAGATAAAAATGAGTTTTTTTTTTCTCAATAAGTTCACTTTAAGAATGATAATAATGGGTTATTATAAAATTTTTATTAAGGTGATTTTCACCTTACCACATTAAATGGTCGATATCTGTAAAATGCGCAGCTAAATAATTTACTTTATTATTGCTTTTAAGGCTGAGGTTCATTCTCAGTTCATAGAATTATCAGTAGAACCTGAAACATTTGTTTACATTATTAAAATTATAAAAAAAACAGGCTTTAATCGTAATAATGTAAATTTCTTACTGTGATGTAAGTAGGTACTTATAAGTTCATTGTTTTTTTAATTAAGTCATAAGCTTACGTCATTAAGTATTTTAATTGCTTATAGATTTAGAGTTCCTCAAACGTTTTGGTCTCGTTAACGATTGCCATGTTTTCCGTTTTTGAGTAGACCCCTTGGTTAGCCCATATTTATACTATTATGACTGATTTAACCATAGATATGGAGTAAAATACATAAAAAAACTATACGTGCGAAAAGCTACACAGTACAATAGTACTATTATTTGCTGCGTTTTCAAGTAAAAACTAAGCAATAAATCATCTGTGTTGCTCAAACGAGATCCACTATCGTGGATCCCAGTTTACATCTCATGTAAACACTTATTAGGACCCAGCAGCTGATTATTAAACTGTTTTGTATTTGTAGTAACTTTCGTTTACAGGTCCAGCAGTTTGAACTTTAAAGACCCAATTTTAGAAAATATACCTATGAAGAAAACAGTATGTTATTATTTTAGTTAGGTATACAATAACTATTATTATTACTAGAAAACAATGAACAAAGAAGATAGATAAAGAAAATAATTTGTATTAAAAATTCGAAAATTGTTGATTTTGTAGTTTTATAACATAAAAAAATTGCGTTTTATGCGATTACAAACATATAAGTATTTGCAGTTGAACATTTAACAGTGTCATACATGGATGTATGACTCTGTTAAATGTTTAAGTTATGTTGGTTTTTTGTGCGCAAGTCTCGCACTTGTCCAGTTTTATGACGCCAGTCATAATCTTTGTGAATTGTTTATGTAATATAAATCAAAATAAAAATTTACATAATGTTTTATTTAAGAATTTAGTTTTTTGAATAATTTAGTTTAATATAAATAAGCGCTGGAACCTTTCACATACACACTATTCACAATCTAAGCTCCGAAAGATCAGTAGTGTAAATCAAGGAAGTACCTACAACATGTCGAAGTTCACTTGTTTGTTTTTGTGCGCCGTGGCTGCGAGCCTCAGCAGTGTTTGTGTAAGCCTTGTTTTCTAACATTTATTATAATATATTTTATAATATTACAATTTGTTAACTTTTGCAAATTTCTAGAAGTCACAATAACTATCCTGATGAATGCGAAATATATTATATTCTGGAAAGAAATAGAGAAATGGCGAATACTGACACGTTAATCAGTTTTAGGTCGCCGTTAAGTCTTGTGCTGTCTCTGTCACTTTAAGGAGTAAATTAGCGACACATAGACATTGAAGACCGTCTTATAAATTGAAGGTTTAATTTCTGGAGCAACTCCGTTCGTGATTTTAAGGGTTTTTAGAAATAGCAGAATATAATCCCTTTAGGTAAATTTTACGAATTTAAGTTTATAAATTTGGTAATAATGAGAATTTCAGCTATTGAATGGAGAGTTCGGGTACAAACATCTATTATTGAATCTAAAAATAAGCTATCGCCAATAATAGGATCCTATGCAAAGCAAGCTTTTGACTTAATTTTGGACGATCTGGACCAAGTTCATTAATAAACGATGCTGATGAATCATTCGGAACCACCATTAAGTAACTAAGCGCCTCAGCACGTCGATTCTGTAAAGTTCAAACAACAACTCGCTTCTCGCAACTCACACTTCGCGTAAGGTTCAAAATGACCTTGATTTCGATCGGATTCGAGTGCGAAGTGAGCGTCGAAGTGACAAGAAAATTACCTTACTGAATCCCACTTCTTATGTCATCTCATACTTTATCAGTCAAAATCTCACGTCATATTAGTTCAACTCGCTGACACGCTCGCAAGTGTAGCGCTAGTGTACATTCGAATTATCAACCGAGTTTTGGGAATGCCAAGAAACTTACAGCGGATTCAGATTCGAAGATTAGAATGAGGTCTTACAGAATCACACCGCAGTGTCTTGTTAAGTCCGTGGTCTTGCACCTGAACTCTCTCCGGTCGTGTTGCATTGCCGTCCTAAAGTACTTTGAGAGTGAAGGAATATAGCGTACAATTGTGTCACACTCGGATAAGAGAAACTGGCGTCATCGATACATATTATTATTATTCTATGTGTTCTATTCAGCTTGTATATACATTTTCAATTGTTTTGCAGGCAAAGCTGAGCGTCGAAGAAATGGATGCTATTCGTAAGGCCGTTAGTCCCCTAATTGAAGAATGCTCTAAAGGACACGACGATACCGCAGGATCTTGCTTCATAGGTTGCTTCTTAAAAAAAATAGGAATTGTAAGTATCTTCAAACAAAGAAAGTACAAAATTTTACCTAATTGTCGGTGAAACAAAACGAAAGTTTGGTTCACTAGATGTCACATACGTCGCCCCTAAGGCGTGTAACAAGTAGAAGGACAAATTTGAAGATCAGTCAGTGACCACTGTAGCTTAGTTATAAAGTGAAAGGTGCGTTTACGGGTTCGAGTCCTGCCTGAGTTAGAATTTTTCGCATCTACTATTCGAATATAATTACCTATTTAACTGATATTTATATGAAAATATATTGAATAAAACATTCGTTATGTGGCAGTATTGATCATTGAAGTAATCAAAATGAAATAATCATTTTTAGGGACTTTATTCCCATTTAAATGTATAATACATAGATACCTACGTCTATAACATATACTATCTTTGTAAAAGGATTACCGACGCTGGTTTAGTCCCATTGTTTTATGTGTACTAAACTTTTTGACTTTGTTACATTTAATTTAATTTGTTTCTCTTATGCGCGGCCATCTATACTATCCTTACTAACATTATAAATGTGTAACTCAGTCTGTTTGTCTGTTACGCTTTCATGGCTAAACCGCCGAACCAATTTTGATGAAATTTGGTACGGGGACAGCTTGGATTCCAAAAAGGGGCATAAGCTACTTTTTGCCGCGATAACCGACATCCACGCATCCATTGTATAAATAAAACAAGTGTTTAGGTTGCGTCATACTCTGCCGTCCCTAGATCAAGCTGGCTCGAGCTGGTCAAACAACCAATTAATGTCATTAAATAATAAAAACTTAGATCTAGCCCTCCCTTGCTGTTATTGCCTTATTAAGATTGTTAGCTAAGTTAACTAAGTCGATGTCAAACCCCCACAGGGGGTGCCCTTAGTGAACGTTGCTGACGTAGTTAGTTAGTCTGTCGCTGGCCAAAAGCCTGCTCTCAAGCGAACTGAGTAGATCATTTCCAAAAAAAGATTGCGTCGTTTACTATTTTTTAAGTATGTTATTCTCTCTAACAGGTGGACAAAGATGGTAATTACAATGCGGATGTCACACTGAGCACTATGAATGCATACATCAATTCAGATTACGTTAAAAGATTCGAAGCAGTGGCAAAGAAATGCATTCGTGGTAAGTACATTTTTAATTTAAATAATAAAATTTTAACACTTATTTTTTTTAATTTCGCCTTTACTGCCCTAATTACGAACTTTATTTTATGAAGCCTTTAATGCAAAGAACATTCATTAGCTTATGCATATTTTATTTCTTCTAATACTTATATTTTGGACAATTATTATCTAACTAGCTGTCCCCCGCGACTTTGTCCGCGTGTTTAAGTTTTAACGGTTTTTCATTTTTGCAACATTTTTCATTTATGCTCCGCTCCTATTGGTCGTAGCGTGATGTTATATAGCCTATAGCCTTCCTCAATAAATAAGCTATCCAACACTGAAAGAATTTTTCAAATCGGACCAGTAGTTCCTGAGATTAGCGCGTTCAAACAAACAAACAAACAAACAAACAAACTCTTCAGCTTTATAATATTAGTATAGATTAATACAAATTTTCTTCTTTATAGTAAATAAACAACCAGTGAGTGCCGGAAATGAATTCTGTGAGAGGGCGCAGATGGTCGTAAATTGCGCTTTGGAACACAAGTACCTACTATTTTATTACTTAATAATTTTATTTAATGACCAATACATTGAAAGATAGCTGTGTGTCTTTTGTTTTTTATACTTTCACAATTATTTTAAGACACCTCTAAAAATCAGTGAAGCTGAAATGTTGGGAACCATGGATTCCTCAAATTGGAATCAGAAATCGCCCACCTTCAAGTGAGCAAGCATAGTGATTGATGCTTATACCTTTTCTATATGCGAAGAGATCTTTTGTTGCTGATGTTATAATTTTATTACTTACACTTATTTTTTGCGAGAAGAATTCGTGCCGATCGTCCAATAACCCCTCCCCAATTGCAGGTGTTTAGAATAAGGAATATTTGTTTTATCCCTAACGCAAAAAAGTTTGCCGTGTCGCTCTGTCTTGTCTATCTGTGGCAACGTAGCTTCTAAACGAATAGATCTATTAAGATGCGTCTTTTTTGTTTAAAAGCTGACGTGATCGAAATAGTTCTTAGCTATAACTAGCTGTCCCCCGCGACTTAGTTCGCGTGTTTTAGTTTCAACGGTTTTTCATTTTTGCAACATTTTTCATTTATGCTCCGCTCCTATTGGTCGTAGCGTGATGTTATATAGCCTATAGCCTTCCTCAATAAACGGACTATCCAATACAAAAAGATTTTTTCAATTCGAACCAGTAGTTCCTGAGATTAGCGCGTTCAAACTAACAAACTCTTCAGCTTTATAATATTAGTATAGATTTATGAAGATCGGATTTTTTAAAGATATCAACAATTTCCTAAAATTTGTCGGAGGTTTCTGAAATTTTTTAATTTATTATTTGTTTTTTTCAGACTCCCATCTGTACAGTACCAGGTTATAGCTGAAGCATTATTAGCTTGAAGATAATTTAATGTTATTTTAATAATTAAACTATAAAATAAATTATTGATCCGAAATGTTGTTTTATTAACAAATAAGTACAGAAATGTTATGAACTAATAAAAATAATAAGGTACCTACATAAATATATTCCAAGTTCTTCTGCCCTGATTCCCTAAGAAATATGTTATGATCTATTAAACAGTCATTTAAAAGTATTTCATTTAAAACTTAATTTATAATAATAAAAGCATAAAACATCTGGTAACTTAAATGCATCAGGGTTGGCCTGTGATTTTGTAGCGAAGTTATAGTTTTATTACCACGTATAAGAAGTATATTTCAAACTTAGAATTATATGAACTTTGGAATGGTTTAAAAATTTGACTTTATCCACAGAATAACGTACCTCTCGTTTGATTTTTATCTTACTGTCAAGTATCAAAAATTTATATAGGTACTTTTGTTAATGCAGCAATCAACAACAACTATTGCGTAGGTAATCTTGATAATATTTAATATAATCAGCCTTTATAGCCAAGTCTTATTATACATTAACGATGATAGAAATCGCTTAAATGCCATTAAATGTATGGAAATAACATTTTGTTTTGATTCGATCAGCGTTAACGCTTGTAGTAATGTTACTTGGCTTGAGGGGCTGATATCTAGACTAGGAGGATTTTAAATACAGACATATAATTCTTTTATCCTAGTATATTCACCCATCGCCAAGTGCAATTTGTCATAGGCTAAAATAGTATAGGTATTATGACTACATAATACGTACCTATACGTAACTTAAATTCCAAATGAGATGCACCGCTTTTAGTAATTAGACCGAGCATGTACACCGCAAAACTTTGAGAATCTTTATCTAGAGATAAATGCAGTCTAGTTGTTAAAACGGGCTTAAAACGTACTTATTGTTTCGCCATCTGTAAGCGGTGTTAAGAATAATTGTGTTCTGAACACTGCTTACAGCTGGCAATCAGATTATAATAGAAAAGCTTTTTTTGTTCATGTAACAGAAAGCAAAATAATAAAAAAGTATTTTATTTCTCTTTAAATTATTAAAGATTCCTGTTATTACTGTCCATGGGCAATAGCTCAGTTTTAGCAATGCCTATGTGTGTATTTATTAGACAAGACGGATAGGAGAGTGGTATAGGTTACCACGCTAATTCCCACTCTTCGCGACGTGCGGTGGGTTCGATCCCCGCACGGGACAACATTCTGTCTGAGTCTGGGTATTCTTTGTGCAAGTGACTTAAATGTTTTTGAAACGCCCGCGCACAAGGATTAAGTTAATTAGCGCGGGAGTCATTTAAAAGAGAAAAATAAAAAAATATGTAAATGTCAGCCGATCTAAGGAAGCGTTATCTTTATTCGAAAACTTCGCTCGCTCATCAGCCCCCATAAAAAAATCCCCTTTGAATATAACCCATCCGTCTTGGTGTGCTCTAAGTCGGGATGCTCCAATTAATAATATAAACGTATCTTATTTATTTTTTTCCTTTCTTAAAACTAGTTTCCAGTGATTTTCATTTTTGACCATCACTTAAGACTAGTTCTAACAACAGCAGTTATTAAAACATAGTATATATATAACTTAATTGTAAATACCCTTATCTCTCGCAACATCAGTGGTAGCTATGACACCACGAAATATTTCATTAGCTGTGAAAATAAACATATTATAGTTATTAAATTAGTATAATCAGAAGTTTTATCTCATTATGATTACCTAAATATAATTTATATTGAGTACAATGCAGCTCCTCTATTGTTAAGATTGTTTACAATGAAGAATTATAAAAATACAAAAAATACCGATGACAGTCTAAAGAATAATTTATTATTAGAACATTAATTTGTTCTATGACTTTAAGTTTTAGATATTATTATATAACATTTTTTTTGGTATTCTTGTAATTTCTGCAACACCCCATGGTTGACTGATTTAGAATCCCTCAGGAGTTAAGTCTGCCAGTATACCTACTTTGTAGGTAGATATATAAAAATTAATTAAATAACTAAATAAATAAATATTAAATATAAAAGTTTATTTTTGGGCATTATTAATTTGTCACTAGAAGTGAACATAACCTAACATTGTTAATGTATTATATGCATTTTAGCAGCCCACTTAATTTTTAACACAGCAACAAAAATACACACTCTGTGAAAATTTCATCTCTGTTCATGAGATACAGCCTGCTGACAGTACACTACACAAACACACAAAATAAAGTATCTTGTACACAATTTTTATCTCTTTTTATACAAATAATTCTTTCTTTCATTATTAACAAAGGAATGTAGTTTTAAGTAGGTACTTCCACACTCCGGCCCCAAAGATACAGGCTTTAGCTTAGTTTGGAGACCACTGTAAATAACCAAGTAAACTTAATAATTACTTGTAATTTGTTATATTAATCTTGTTCTAAGAAAACAATGTAAATACACAATAAATTTTATTCTTATTTTTGCCTACCCGATAGACGGTATGATAGACATGCATAGGTATATCTAATTATATTCATACGTCATAGTAATATGTATTTCTGAAGTGACTGAATTATCCACCAAAAATTAATGAGTATGACCTCCGTTCATCTTAAGTTCTTTAAGTACCTACAAAGTAGTCGATTCCAGCAACTGCAATTTGTACAAACAATAGAAAATTCCTTGTGGAACAATTTTGTTACATGATAAAATATTTAAGAAGGTCCATTCATGAATATCTCTAAATGTAAGGTTTTTCTGTAAATATTTAATAAATCGAAATTATCTTTATAATAGCAGATAAAAATAGGAATGCGAAAACAAGCTTTTTTATTCTGCTGCAAAACTGGTTTGATATGACATTCAAGGGTTACTGAACCTTCTGTATTAAATTACTTAATGTCTAGTAAACGCTACTCAAAAAGCAAGAGTACTTTTTTGTTGTATTCTTAACATTAAGCAGTGTTTTGGTGAGATATTATAATAATTGCCTCACTTTAAAATGACTTTAGCGACAAAATTTGGATGTATAAAAAGGCTACCAAATTTGATCTAGGCACATTACATACCCTCAGATATTTGAAGGAACATCAGTGTGAAGCCAAAGATTTAAGCAAGATGTCGAAGTTCACTTGTTTAGTGATGTGTATTGTGGCTGCTAGCCTAACCAAGGTTTCAGTAAGTAGCGCCTGCAATCTTTCTAAATAATACCTACTTGGAAATACAAGTACCTATGTGAATAGTATTACTTGTTGCTGCGGAATGCCTAACATTTTTAAGGAAACTTATTGTGTAAAACAGGAAATAATACCTAAATGTTTACATATTTGTGCTCAGATTAAAGTATTTTTTTATTAACAAAATAGGCATAATAGAATTTCAAAAGGTATGACATAGTTGCGGATTGAAATCCAAATAATGCAGGTCGTCTAAGTGTTTGCAATTATCTGAAAGTATTTAAATATTAACCACCTAACTTCGTTTTTTTTTTAAACAAGCTGAAAAACCTCACTCCATTTGTCTTCAGCAGGCCATTTCTGAAGAAGAGAAAGCCGCTATACGAGAAGTACTGCAGCCTATTATTACTGAGTGCTCTGAAGAACATGGTGTCAGTGAGGGAGACATCAAAGCTGCCAAGGAATCCTCCAATGCTGACGCAATCAAACCCTGCTTCTTGGGCTGCGTCATGAAGAAGGCTGAAGTTGTAAGTATTTTGAACTATAAGGTATCTAAGAAAGAATCAATAAAAAGATCCGGTCAAGTGCATGTCTGATTCGTAGAATGAGAAAAAAAGAATCTTGACAGACAGACGGACAATAATATGTAAAATGATCATATAAAGAATCCTTTTCTACTTTTGAGAAACGGAACCGTAAAAATGTGTGTTTGAGAAGTTGATTGTTAGTCTTTCGCGCAAAATCTACTGAAGGGAACAAGTTGCGGGTAAATGTTAGACTTGTATAAACTCAACTCAAATTATAATCGACACAATTCATCTATTGTATGTGATGTGAGTGTATAGGTACTTTGGAGTAAGTCAGGGCATGTTATGTCATTGAGTTAGTTTTCATTTTCAATATGTAACAAACGCATTACGTATTTAGGTACTAAAGGAAATATTATAGAGACTGAAATTTTAATTTCTTTTAAATGTTATCAACGATTTAGTTTAACAAACTTGATTTCTGGACTGCTGTCCATATTATGCAAATGTAAATTTTCCTTTCAGTTGGACAGCAAAGGCATGTATGACGTAGAGAAGGGGCTTGGAGAACTGAGAAAGTATGTCAAGAACGACGAGGACTTCGCCAAATTCCAAGAGGTTGGAAAACTGTGCGCTTCAGGTAACTACCCATAGATACTTTCTGATACATTTACTATCACTTTTTAATACAACTTAGGTTTAATGGCTTTAGTAGTAGCAAAATAGTCAGTAACATGACTCATGTAATGGTAGTTTCACGCTGTAAAACTTTTGTCACCGCTAAAACTGACCGGAAACCCCAGGAAAGTACCATGTTACATAATTTTATGAAGCAGACACGTCAGCTCATCGTTACCTATCACCAACTAGCTGCATTGTACACATATACATAGGACACATATACGAGATTTGGGAGATACTATAGGATTCTCCATTTATTATTATCCTTTCAGTGAACGATCAAGAAGTCAGTGATGGCGAGGAAGGCTGCGAGAGAGCCAAGCTCCTGCTCGACTGCTACTTCGAACACAAAGCCGAGGTAAATTAACTAAGACAGAATTGTAACAATTTAATTACCATTTAATAAAGTTAAAGGCTAATTTTTGAAATGAACACCATGATTTATGAAGAAGTCCGAAAGATCGCCAATTTAGAAAAGTGTATTTTTTTTTCTTCAATAGTCGTTTTATGCTAGCTAAGCCGCGCACGCTGCGGTTTATGGGTCACCATTTACCTCCGTGCCTCGGAAAGCACGTCTCGACAGTCATATATGTTGATCTTTGTCAGTCGTTAAATAATAACAATTCTGACAATCAGTCTTACTTTGTGTGTGACCCAGAAAAAGGAGGTTAGATAGTTAATAAAAAAAAAAGGTATTCAGCTAAATCCGGTAAGACTGGAAGCTGTTAGCCGACCCCAACATAGCTTGGGAAAAGGAACCATCCAATTTTGGCTTTTTGAGAATAAATTCATCTTTAAAATGTATATAGTAAAATTTATATTACATTGTCTAGATAATTTAAAATGAGTCTAGATGGCAATAAATTGTCTGCTTTACTAACTGGATGTATTTTTTCAGATCCCGATCTAAGAGAAGAATTAAAGCTGAGAATTATTATGGAATTAATTGAATAACCAAATGAGGCACGTTTCTTATGTTAAGTTTATTATGTTTATTAAGAGATATATAAATAAAGCAATTATCGTTTAATATTCTGTTTATTAAAACTATTTAGTAGTTGTTTTTATGTTCATCATTTGAATGAAACATTTTAACAAGCGTTCAAACATTATTATCATATTAATGACGCACGATAATCACAGATTAAAGAATAAAATAAAATATGCAACAATAAATTATTTAATACACACAAGTTAATAATAATAAAAATTTTATACATCTTAATATATTAAAACAAAAAAATATCAACGTTGTTTACTGTGAAGGAAATTTCAAAAACTGAAGCGGGCCGATTAAATGTCGAATCCAAACTGTAAACAAAAAATATTAACATTATAATTTTCAAAATTATTTGTATTTATACAATTTTTGGATGTGACTTAAGCAGTATCGTTACTTCTATGTATATGTTCTATCTGGGTTTTTAAAACTGTTTGGTATTGACCGCCTTTGTAGTATTTGTTTGTAAACACAGTGTTGGCCATACATATAACTCTTTAGCTGTATTAAATAAAACACTGGACTACTCGCATGTACAGGATATAAGATGTATCTACTTGCACAATACAAAACATAGTATTTTTGTTAGTGCAGGAACCCTATTTTAGGTTTTTTTTTATTTAACCTATTTTAGCTATTTAATAAGTACATTAATTTAGATATAACTTTATATCTAAAAAAAAAGGTATTCTACTTATAACTTCAAAATCTCACATCACATGTGTGAGTGGGCCTGCATATTTGTATAGGGTCTACATATTTAAATTGTACCTATAGTTAAAATTTTCCTTATGGCATATAGGCATAAGAAAATTTATATTATAATAAATTAAGACTAGGTTTAATAAGGTTTATTTACCTGTGATGCGTTTTCCATCATACAAGTGTACGCCAATATAGCGCGGTCACAGCCTTTTTCGGCATCGCTGACAGTTTCCTTGTTTACTGAAATAAATGGAAAGCGATATTATTATTTGATCTATTGCGAATAAAACCTTTTTGAAATGCTTGGTTTTTTTTAATGTATTATCTTTATATTAATTATTGTGTGTTAGTTAGTAGGTCTATGGATAAATTATAAATTAACTGCATTTAAGGTAACACAATAATTATGTTCAAGAATACTCAATATTTGGCGGTATAAAAAAAAATGATCTTCTTTTATAAATATGGGTCTTTTATTAATGATTAATGGTTTAAATTCTGCCACCAAACCTTAACTTATATACAGAGTGTTACCGAAAGGTCATAACATTCCAAAAGGTGCTAAAAGTACATCGGGTATAGAGTCAGTTTACAAAATTTTTGTTTAAAGTGAGGTAATTAAATAATTTATATCCAATTTTGTCACGTCAATTATTTGATATCAAAAATCATAACCAGACCGCTAAAGCAATGTATCTTGTGTTATGATGTTTAGTGTCTGATGACTGATGAATTACACGCAAAAAAATTTATATCAATTATTAATTTTGAGCTGAAATTTTTAAAACTGTCTGTACACCAGAGGTACTTTTCGCCCCTTTTGGATTGTTAGGACCTTTTGGTAACAACCTGTAAAAATAAAATAAGCGAATAAGAACCTCAAAAAAGTGTCCAAATTTAAAATATATTCAGGCTTCGGTCTAATAAACACCGATCGAGGTAGACATAAGGACGTAGTTTTAGGAAGCAGCAAATGCATCTTCGCCCATATCTATTAACATTTGGAAGAAACTCGATTATTCTGACTGGTTCCTCAGAATACCACCAGTGATTACGTAGGTTACCACCAGGATAAAATCTTAATTTGAGGTAATTATCACCGTTTATGTTCATATACAAAAATTAATTGAACGGACAGGTATTTTTTAGGGTTTCGTACACAAAGGGCCCCAAAGAAGCCTAAGGACTCTATTACAAAGACTCCGCTGTCCGTTCGTCCGTCTGTCCATATGTCACCAGGCTGTATCTCATGAACCGTGATAGACAGTTGAATTTATGGGGGGCTCCATACAACAAACGTGATTTTTTTTTTCATTTTTTTATAGATAATGGAACGGAACCCTTCGTGCGCGAGTCCGACTCGCACTTAGCCGGTTTTTTTAACTTACTGTGAGAACAAGAGTGTAGATAATCTTCGACAACTTTTAGTTCATCGGGATCAGGGAAGATATTTTTGGCCAGTTCGAGAGCAGACTCTTTTTGCAGCATACCGCTCTCATCCATCTGAAAAAAAGCAATGTCTCTTTATAGGATACCTTCAACCCATTTCATGCTATGGTACAATTCAGAATTATCAGTTCTTTTTATTGTTAGAAACTCATGCTATACCATGGTATACTAATGGCTAAAATTAATAATCTATCTTTCTATAAAAATCCAAATTGTTGGATTTCCTTTAAACACCTAAAATTACGAAAAGTCCCGAGACTTCGAGACACGAGACGTCCCAAACCCTAATCAATACACGTGGTCTACTTAAAATTATATATATTGACTGCACGGATAGCCGAGTGGTATAGGTCACCACGTCAATTACCTCTGTGCGCGCCGTGCCGTGGGTACGATCCCCGCATGGGACAAGCATTTGTGTGACCCACAAATGCTTGTTCCAAGTCTGGGTGTTCTTTGGGCATGTGATTTGAATGTTTGTAAAACCCCCCGCGACACAAGGATTAAATTCCTTAGTGCGGGAGTCGTTTTTAAAAAAAAAAAAAAAAAAAATATCCAAAAATACTCACAAAACCAATCTTCTTCATCATGCAAGCTAAGAAGCAAGGAGCATTCTCTCCTGCAGGTTTCTCTCGTGCCCGAAGGCTTTCGATATCTTTTACTGTGATAGTATTGTCCTTGATGCATATCTTGCCAATAGCTTCGAAGTGATTGTGGATTTGCATCTTCTGATCATCGGTCAATGCCTAAATAAAATATAGTAAGTTTTAAATACAAGATGAAAACTGTTAGGAAAAGGTGAAAACTCTAAGGTTTAATTTTAGCGTCTTTTCAGTTATTACTGTAATCTCAGCCGTTGTTACGTATAAGAAACATTGTTTCAAAAAAGAAAAAAAGTACCCATTTCATTTCGCAACAAAACCCATTGAATAGTCTCGACTAGTAACAGTACCGAACCGTATTAATAGTACTGAATGCATAAAAAGTATAAAAAATAATAATATATAGATTGAAAAAAAAAACAATAATAACGAAATATATGTTGTATTATTAATAAAAGTTAAATTCGCGACGTTTAAAATTATAGAATATTTTTACTTACATTTGCTAAGTAGGGGGTTAACGCACAGAAATATAAACAACACACAAACACCGATGTTTTAATCATTTTGATTTTAGGGTTAGTTTCAATCCAAGTGTTTCGAATTTGAGTGTCAAAGGCTTATTGCAATATTTTGGACATCTCGGAACTTATATACAAATGCAGTAATACTAATGAGATGTGCTACTCCATTATTAATTTTCATAACGTCAAATTAAGGATGTCATTTTAAAATTGTTACATAGACCTTTCAATGGCACAGTGACACAGCATAAACGAAATTGTTAAATCGTTGCCAGAATTCTCAAATTAGCAAGTATGTAATTTAATTTATGACGTTTGAGGTAAAACATCCGAAAACAATTTTTGCGTAGTACCTTCCATTTACGCATTTATAAGGTAAAAAAAACTGGACTTTAAATCATACCAGATTATATTGATGTTTGTAGATTATATTAAGGTTGAAAATATAGTCTTAAATACTTTACTTTTATTGTTTTTGCTGACAGTACTTGTTCAATGTATTTTCGTAATATTATCTCATGCGGTGTCACAGGATAAATGAGAGTACGTATTTATCAATATCCATCATAAGTAGCGTCAACAAATAGTTGTGAAACAAAATAATTACTAACATAACACTTTACTCACTATGTGTAATAAATTGTGCTGACACAAATATAGGCTTAATTGCCTAGTAGTAGGGGTTAAATTGCTGTATAATATATTCTCCGTACTTTTATTATTGTATGAATGCTTTTGTCGTTACCCAGTGGGTATTCACAATAGCCGTTACTGTATATATAGGATAAATTATAATAATTCACACATTTGTATTACGAAGACACGTGCTACAGTTTGAAGTCATGTTTAATTTATTAAGCTCAATCTTCATTTTATTTGGAATTTTCTCTCACAATGCAAAGGTTTGTAGCAAATTATTAGTTGATTGTTAAAATGAATTAAATTCAAAATATTTAAATCCTCCATTACATTTTTGTCCTTCTGACTGTTAAAAAATAATGTTTCAGTCATCAGGCAATTTCATCACCAATCTTTCTCATATACTATACTGAAATTTGCGTCTATAAACTCGAGACCTGCTTTAAATCAAGCCAGTCGAGTAATAACCTCCATTATATAACACTAATTTGTATTTACAGGCAGAAACATTAGAAGACTTGAAGCAGATATATGTGTCGATGATAGTGCAATGTTCCAGAAGTTATCCCATTAAGCCAGAAGACATGGTGCTTCTTAAACAGAAAATAATGCCGGATAACGACAACATCAAGTGTCTCTTCGCTTGCGTCTATAAGAATGCTGGGATGGTAAGATTATTCTATTTATCTAGCTTTTTCCAAAAGCATTCGTATCAAAAACTGAAAGCTGTACCAGTACCGTACGGCTTCCAGTCTTGCCAGATACAGCTGAATTTGTCGATTCGTGCAAAGTATTAATATGCTTTGCACGAAACAACCGGCTATATCACCGTCTCTACCTTCTAACTTGCTTATATTATGGGCTCCCCTGTTATGGATAGTAAATTTATAAATATAGATTGTAAAATTATAGATGGTAAATTTATAGCGACTGTCTGGTATCGATAATGATAATGATATCGATAATGATCAACAGGAAAATTTCTTTTCCACAATTGGAGGAATCTCTATGAGCACTTTCACTGGTTAGAATTCTTCACAGATTTTCTACTCTCTAAGAACTCTTTCTATTGCTTCATTTTCAATAGGATGGTCGGTAATTTGATCGGAGAATGATCAGGGGAAACCAACAGTTTTGCGTATTTTCTAACATAGGTTTAATAAATACTCAGTATCATTACCTTTTAATTCTAGTTAGCAACTGACGATTAAAAAACCGAATAACATTATAATGTAATTGTTTCATGTATTAAATATTAATCAAGATAGTGCTAGTTAGGTTAAACAATTATTTATTGGAAAACCCAAATTATAGCGCAGATAGGTACGAGACCGTTTTTATGTGATGTTTGATAAGCGTATTTTTCATTCCTTATGTTTATTATATTCAAGATAACTCGCATAAGATCACTAATATAAAATAAAACTGAAAACAGTGGACAGTCTGCTAGCATCCTTCGGGTATAAAACCCTCAAAACTTGCATTTCGATGTTTTTCTTTTGTTCTGTGTCTGGGTGTCATTTGTTCTGTCTGGGTGTCATTTATCTATAAAATGTATTTATTTAGAAATATATTAGTATGTTTATCAGTTGTCTGGTTGCTATATTATGCAGGCTCTGCCTAGTTTGAGATCAGATGGTCATGTGTCAGTTTTCCAAAGATATCATATTATATAAGTATATCCATCACACTTTTTGTTTCTGCAGCAAGAACAACTGATAATCTAAAAATAGATATACCATAGGTCAAAGTTTGACTGCCAATTATTTTGGGAAACATTGCATGTCCTGACGTGCAGATTCAGTTGGGTTAGCAGTGACGAATACTATTGAAAATTACGCAAGGTCGCATGATAAGTATACCAATTACACGGTCCGCAGTCGTTCCACAATGCCTTCTCGACACAGCCATTACAGCTAATGCTCTTTATTCACCGGAAATTTATTTTTCTGAATCTGATGATGCTTGCCTCTGTAATTATGAGTATGGGAATACACATTTTTTTGCTATTTTTATACCCAATCTCGATTTTTTTTAAGTCTGTACTGAGTAATTAAAATAGCTCCAATGTCGGCGTAGAGTAGATAAACTTGTAAAACATGATAAGAAAATGTAATTATGGCTTTTTGCAGTGATGCTCGTTTTATAGTTTGGAGGATACCTTGAAAAATTAACATAGAGTGCATTTATAAGATAGTTCTAGTATAAATGTTGTTTTAGATCAATGTAAGTTATATTATTTACCTACTAATTTTAGATGAACGAAAAAGGAGAACTTTGGGTGGAAGGAGTGAATCAATTGACACGAAAGTACTTACCCAACGATCCCGTCAGATTAAATAAGAGTGAGAAGTTTACGGAAGAATGCAAAAGTGGTAAGTTTATAAACTAGTCAAAACAAAATAGGGCCCACTTGGTTTTTATCGTCGAAAACGAAAACTGGCAAAAAAAAATATTTTTTATGGGTAGATGTGTGGAGGGTAAAGTGTTATTAATTGTCTAAACCAATCAAATCATGAAAAAAACTTTAATTTCCTTAAAAATACACATAAAAATGAAAAAATCAAATTTACCCTTATAAAAGTGCCCTTGACAATTTTGATTTTTATTACTTAAACGAATATGGTTGGTTACACAGGGGTATCTTTAGTATCGAGTGGCTCCTCCTCGGTTACGAGCGCACTCTCTGAGCCTGTTTGGGACACTTTTAATTAAATGGGTGATATTTTCCTGGGGTATTTGCTCCCAACACATTTTTAAAGTGTTTATGAGCTCCTGTTGACTGTGCACTTCACTATAATTTTCTTTTAGGCTTCTTTTCAACTGGTCCCATAAATGTTCGATTGGATTGAGATCGGGGCTCATTACTGGCCATGGTAAAACAGAGATATTGGCTTCAGATAGTCCCTCTGGGTTAGGCGAGCCGTATGCGCACGAGCATTATCCTGCATAAGAATGAAATTGTTGCCCACTCGTTATGCATAGGGAATGATATGAGGTCGGACGACATGCTCGACGTAGCTGGCAGCAGTTACGGTACCCTCGTTTATAATTACCAACTCTGTTTTACCCATTAAGCTTATTCCACCCCACCCCATAACACTGGGCCATAACCCCAAAGCGATCAGTCTCGTGGATACAAGGGTTGGTAAAACGTTTGCCTTCTCTTCTCCACACTCGTACGCGTCTGTCATCACTATAAAACTTAACTTTACTCTCATCTGTGAAGAGTGCAGTCCTCCAATTGTCCATAGTCCAGTCCAAATGCTCACGTGCGAACCTAAGACGAGCTACACGATGAGCCCTCGTAAGTTTAATGCGAACAACACGCATTCTGGATCGTTGTCCATCTTCATGGAGTCTGTTGCGAATCGTTTGGTCGCTTACCCGCGTACCTGTGGCTTGCCGGAGTCGGTTTTGTAAAGCACGGGCAGTAACGGTACGCTCGCGGCGGGTAGATAAACGAAGGTATCGATCCTCTTGTACAGTTGTGGATCGTGTTCCTCCTGATCCAGGTCTTCTAGCTACACTACCAGTCTCCTAAAAGCGTTCCCACACATTTCTGATAGCTCGCCGCGATACTCCTAGTCGTAATGCTACTGCTCGCTGAGACTCTCCCTCTTGCAGCAATACCACTGCTCTTGAAGCAGTTTCCATGCTCAAATGGTTCCGAATACGTAGACTACAATTTGCTCTAATGACTCAATTAAAAAAACAGTTAAACAAAACAAGAAGCGCCTATAACGATAGTCGGAATACAACTGAATAACAAATTGTGCATAGGGTGATTTTAACTGAATTTGTTTTTGTCTCGCCACTTGAGGGAAGAAATTTAAAAAATGTTGTTCAAAAGAATGATAAGAACTCATAAACATCTAAGTTTTACGGTAAAACACTTGAACTTGCCCATAAATATGTTTGAAGTAACATGCCAACACTTTTTGTGAATAAATCGCGGTGGGCCCTATTTTGTTTTGAGTAGTTTATTTTAAAGCCGTGTCTGCATAACCTGGTTTTTCATAGAACCTGAGCCTTTAGACAAGTGGCATTTCGACAAGCGTTAACGATGATAGAAATCGCTTAAGTGGCATTAAATGTATGGAAATGACATTTCATTTCGATAAGTCACGTGACTTGGACTTGTCACTTCCATACATTTGAACGATTCTATCAGCGTTATCGCTTGTCGAAATGTCACTTGTCTAGGGGGGCTGGTTAGAAAGCAGACGTGGCCTAACACGTTTCACTGTTTTTAAATGTCGAAACATTTATGCCTAGTCCCTAATTTATGTTTTCTAACAATAATTTGTTCAAAAACTGTCGCAGCCGATTTTACTTTAAGCAAGGAAGTTGGTATATCCCCGAACGGGTTTCAAAATAATTTGTAAAGTTTACGATGTAGAGGCACCAAATATTATTAAATGAACCAGCCAGTCTATCAGATATGTTAATTTAAGAAATGATTGTAATCGTAAAACGTTTATTAAGTAATCGACGGAACAGTTACAAATTGTGTAATTTTGGGAAAATTTACTTTAGGTAGGTTTCTTACTTTTTAAGTTCTTTTTGACTCTTGGACTGGCTGACATGTCGCGATAAAGGCACATCCCATCCTCACCAACATAAAACTATCTTTATTTATTACTAGCTGTTGCCTGCGGCTCTGCCCAAGTGGCTGTCGGTTATATGTGTGTGTCCTATGTCCTTCCTTAGGATTCAAGCTTACTCCTTATCAAGTTTCATCAAATCAGTTCAGCTGTTTAGCCGTGAAAACGTAACAGTCAGACAGAGTTACTTTCGCATTTATATTATTGGTATGGATAAAATCTAGCAAAGAAATAGCATGACTATTGTTTTCTTAATACGCATACAAAAGTATTGGTTACCTACGGTATAGTTTGTAAAACTAATTTATGACGTCAAGAAACTAATTGGTCGGTTATTAGCCATTTATGTAAAGTTCGAGATTTTTTTAAAGGATTAGTGTATCAATGTTTGCGTAAAAAAATCGGAAACAAAAAAACATAATATGACATTCAGAAAGTCGCACTGATTGTCTGGGATTTAATTTGTTTCACGTTTCCATAATTTGCTTTAGAGCTGATTCCAACACTTGATATTTTTTATTCGTTGATTAAAATTGACTTCTGACAGATTTTGTATGGAAAAGTGCCAAAATTTCAAAGTTGTTTTTCGGGTAAAATTGTCTGGAGTTGGATAAATCAGCCCTCAGCAAAATTGTTCTTCTTTGGTATATTTACAATCGAATACTGACACGAAGTTCTTAAATGTCAATCTGTCACTACTTTATACCCTAAACTGACAGAGACAGCATGAGACTTAACAGGAACTTAACACTGATTTACTTTTCAGTATTCGCCCACTATGTACCTACACAACGAATATATTTCCTTTTGTTTTTAGTAAATGACGTAGAAGTCAGTGACGGAGATAGAGGATGCGAGAGAGCTGCCTTGATCTTCAAATGTACCGTGGAAAAAGCACCTGACGTATGTTATTTTATACTAAACGATATATTCACTTTTCTTTTATAAAATAGTATTTTTTACTTTGCCTTTTTCGACATTCTGTGATTTAATCCCAGCTGCCGCTAAAAATGAGTAATGGTTCGATATGCAAACCGAGGAAGGCCTAAAAAAGATGGATCGATTGCGTGAGAGATGATATTAGGGAAAAATCAGTGAATGACAGTATGACGGCTAATAGAGTAGAATGGAAGGAGAAAGTATTGTGCGCCGACCCCAAATAAATTGGGAAAAGGGCAGGAAGAAGAAGGAGATATGCAAACCATTTTAGGAAGAAAATAGTTTTTATGTTACTATACACACAATATCTTAGCTAAGTTTACAAAATAAAAGAGCGACGAACCCTTTTTGCATCCCTGTATGTAAAGTAAGAGTGATACTCTTACTTAAATCTATTTGGTACTTACAATTTTGCCTATCTAACGGCGTTTTTTCCAACGCCAGATAATTTTATCCAATGAATAATTTAGTTATACACATAAAATCTATCAGTTTTATTAAACATATAAAAATATCTGTCGTTATTACAATCAGCCTTAAGTAGTTTACTTACTACATTACTTCGTTTATGTAATTCACATAAAGTTCTTTCTTTTTAAATGTTTTTTTTTGTTACAGTTTGACTTCATTTAAACTGCCTGTTAGAGCCGCCAAATCGATCATCTTACAAGCATGGCCGTTGTTGAAACACGTTTTAATCCATCAGTCCTCATATTTCACCTCATATATAATTTTCCATAATATAATTCTAATTGATAAGTTCCTACTTTTGTTTTAAATTTTTGTACTGTATAATAAAGTATTTCACGTTTATTTGTAATTGATTTAGTTTTAATTTCGGTCAGATAGTATCTAAACCATAACAACTTTAATGTAATGAGAATTTTATAGATGTTATCAACGGTTTTCAATCTGTCTAACAACCGCACGATAAAACACAATATCGTAATTAAAGGTATAATTTTACCCACGTAACAATTTCTGGGCTTAAATGCTATCGTCGATAACCAATTTTATTTAGTTTCTGTTATAATATTGTACTATTTATACGAGTAACATAATACATTTCGTTTAGTATTAGACGCGTCGTGAGTTTGTATCGATATTATTATGTGGAATAGTCTGATACTCGTTTTAGCACTATGCAGCTGCATATATGTAAGTAAATTTTACAGTTTTAATTTTTTGTTATTATTTTGTTACATTTTATTTTATTGCAAACTTGTTCTTTAGGCACGAAGAAGATTTCATTCAAAAGTGGTAAACATTAATTTAAATAAACTAGTAATCTTTGAACTCTTCTAGCTTTGTATTTTATGATTAATAGATATCATATTTACTTTTAAATATTATTATACCTATCTAGTGTCTGTCTAGTTGGTAATTTCTATTAGTTCTGTTATTTTTTTTAGGAACGTAAGTACCGGTTATGTACCTATACTTTTCTATAATTTAAAATTCTAAATTCTATTTCTGCGATGAATACATTTTTAATGCTTATTGTATAAATGTTTATGTTTGAATAGGCACTGACAGAAGAAGAACTTAAACTGGAGTTTACGAAGCTAGTGATGAAATGCAACAAGAATTCTGGTGTGGATGTGATGGACCTGGTCCAACTACAAACCTACGTTGTTCCTACCAAGCCAGCCACCAAATGCCTGCTAGCTTGTGCTTATAAGGCTGCAGATATCGTTAGTATATTGTTTTTAATAATAATTGGTGTAATTATGTTTTTCCTGTTGAGCATTATCATTACGAAGGAGGTTTATTATAGTCCAAAAGTCCATTCATATCGTATACTATTTTGTATCCGTCAGATTTTGAAACCATAAAATGGGGTAGATGAGTAAGAAAAAACTTCATCAAATTAGTCCGTCGGTTACCTATTAAAAAAAATATAAGACACGTATTTTTTGAAATAACAAAAAAACTAAGTAGTTATCTAAGTTCAGAAGTGGTGGCTAATGACTTCATGTGACATCTTAAATCAATGTATCATGTTGTTGATTTTTTGCCTACGTAAAATAAAAAAAATAATACTTGTCTAATATTTAAAATAATCTATTTGACGGAATTAAATACAAATAATAAAAGGAAAAACTTAAACCTCGGACAGGATTCGAATCTATTTGACGGATTGAAAAAAAATCATAGTCATTTACCCCATTCTATTTAGAGTTTTGGAGCCAGTAGCTCAAATGTCATTTTTTTCTAAAATCTGGAACACGAATAATAATATTTAATTTACATGAAATCACGATTGCCAACACTTCATCATGTTTAATTAGTAGTTAGATTTAGAGTAGGTACTATTAATTATTCTGCGGTTTTAGTATGTAAGTTGCGAACCGTAAAATTACATTGTGTATTCATAAATTTTGAGAATATTTTTTTGATACGTAGCGCGTAGTTAAAACGACGTGGACAACTGAGCAAACCAACCAAATTATTAATCGATTTTTAATTATTGTTTTAATCATCTAATTACCTAACTGGCACTAATTGATCTATTGATGATCGATATTTGTTGTTATGTGGTTTTGTAAGAATGGACGCTTGTCACTTGTCATCATATAATAACCAAGTTTCATTGTTAGCAAAGTAAATAATCTCTTAATAAAGACCCTTTAGAAGATCCAGAACATTTTGTATAAATTTCATATAGGTTTTTTATGTTACAACTCCCTCTCGTAGTTATTTTTCAGATAAAACATATCTAAGTACCTATGATGTACACAAGTGCTTATTAATAAAGTATGTATTCAGTTTATGTAACCAACTAGGTATAATGATTAAAATGAACCTGAAATTATTAATCACTGTAGTGTGAGATATCTAAAACTGGAACATTTCAGTTCTTTATACAAATATACTCTTCAGTTACACTATGTTATATTGGTTATATAGTAAGGTACAGTCAGCACAAAAGTCGATGAACCAAATCAGATTTGCAAACTGTAAAAATGTGCAGTGTAATTTAGCATATTTGTCATCAGCAAGGTTTCAGTAGGCTCATCATTCATGTTGTCAATTTCGTTTATTTTGTCTCCCAGTTGAAACAACAAATTATTGCATTTGTTGTGTTCAGGTAATTTATGAATATTTCATGGACTTTTGTTGCTGACTGTATCTACATTTCTAATATCTTGGTTTACAGATGAATTCCAAAGGATTATATGATATCGACCACGCGTACAAAGTAGCTGAACAAATGAAGAACGGAGATGAAAAACGACTAATCAATGCTAAGAAAATGGCTGATCTCTGTGTCAAAGGTACTTAAATATTTCGTATATCATCATTTACAATAAAACTTGATGGTACCTACTGTCAAAGTGTCACGTACACGAAAGTGGCCAGTATTATGTAAAAATCTAAATTAAGCTGAATCTACTTTTAGCTCAGTTGAAATAATATTCGAGACACGTAACAAATGATCTTACTTAAAAAAACAACAATTTGGCCTGGGTGGGAATCGATCCCACTATCTCCGGTTTAGCAGTCAGGGTCACTAACGACTAGGCCAGGCCAGTAAAAATTTTATTCCGCTGCCATTCTCTTCTCTTCTCAACGACGACTTCCGTGGTCGAGTGGCGTACACACCTGTTTTCAAGGTGTCGCCAGCTCTGAGGTCCCGGGTTCGATCCCCGGACGGGCAAATGTAGAAAACCAATTTTCTACATTGTCTCGTGTCTAGGTCTAAGTGTTTGTGGTACCTTCGTTGTCTCTGAATTCCATACCACAAGTGCTTTAGCTACTTACTTTGTCCACATTTATTATTTATTACATTATATTATTATTCTGCCGATGCACTGTAGGAATGTTATAACATTATCACACAACAAGCTGATTGTGACTGTAATTCCACATTTTATGGATGCATAATACTTTAAATAAACATTAATTTTTTTTTTTTTTAGTTAACGATGTAAAAGTGACGGACGGTGACAAGGGTTGTGAAAGAGCGGCGTTGATCTTCAAATGTACTGTAGATAATGCTCCTAAGGTACGTTTTTGCTTGGAATTAGTAAGTAAAAGTTTGAAAGGATGTATGTTACATTTTCAGATAAAAACTACTTATGTAACAGATTTGTAGGAAATTTGCCACACATAGCACACATATAGTGCCCTATTTATAAAGTCTCGACAGTGTTTAGCAACCGTTTAGCAGATTGTAAATTCAAATTCTCTGTAGAAAATTCAAATTAAGAATCTGCTAAGCAGTTGCTAAACACAGTCGATATTTTTTTTTAAATAAGGCCAATAATTTATAACCTGCATAGATATACGCACTATGCTGTTACTGCTACTACGTTCTACGCTAGACTGTGGTTTTAAATAATAAAAGCATTATTAGTATATAAGTAGTATGAGGTCACATAAACATCTAAGTGAATAATTATGTACCATGTAAGGCATGAGTATTTAATTTTTATTTTCTTAATTATGTTTTTGTTTTGTTACAGTTTGGATTCAAGCTATAAATGAGTTACGGACAAATGTGATGCTCCACCATTATTATTTTGTATTAATATTTTTAATAATAAATTTTAATGATAGGTTTATTGGTGCGTGTTTTTAATAACCTTGTCTTTATTTCCTTTCGTAGAAAACTATAAAAATATAGACACATTTTTAAATTAAATAATAATATATTATCTACCTACCATTATAAATATGGGGACATTATTTATCTAAAATCAGATAATAATAGGTGTCACCCTCGGCTATCACAAATATTATTGTTTGGTCAGTTGGAATCAGCGCCATCTATTCGACACGGATGGTACTACAAGTCTCAAAGAGTGATACAAACCGAGCAGATGTTTTAGTTCTAATGAAATAACACAGACAGCGCTGAATTACATTTCGTGCAAGTTACTTGAATGGTTCTACTAATAAAATTAAGATAGCAATCTAAATTACTGAAGTAGTCATAACATATTATGTTACGCATATAACATACAACATTTAAGAGTTTTTAACTACCTACATCTATTTTGTACGCATACCTTTTTCTAGCAAAAGTAACCTCATCTAACAAAAAATAAAACAAAAGATTTAGGTAGGTAGATCTTTATCCTGTCTTAATATCCCTGGCCAATAAGAACGACCTACAAAACGACGTGTCCCATGACTCACACATGGGTATAATAAAGCAAGTTTTTCAACACCCCTTGCGATCGAACACGTTTACTCCGCCATGCGTGTGCGCACACATAGAAAGGTCAATAGGCAGGCAACTTCATTCAAAACTGTCCCGCTCTCGACAGCACGTAGTTCGAACTTCACTCGTTTCGTAAGCCAAACACCGTATGATCGGTTCTTTGATGACGTTTGACCAAACAATTGTCGGTTTATAGTTTGTTTTGTCAATATTTCTGTGTGTATTGTTTGTGGACTAAGCTAAGCCGTGCAAGTGATTTGTTCTGTGTTTGTGACTAGTGTCAATAGCTTCTGGTGCAATTATGTTCGTTCGGTTTTTAGCCGGTTATTGCTTCGGACAAGTTTTTTTTACTTAGTTTGCCGTTTTCGTGTTTTGTTTTAAAGTTGCGTGCAGTTCTTAGAATTTCTTATCCTCATTTGCAACCATTTTTTTGGTAAGTAAAGAGAAGTTTAATGTTTGGTTTTTTTACATTTATTATAATGGTTTTTAAGTGTACCTATAATAAAGTCAGTGAAACAGGTTGAAAGTAATAAAAAATCATTTATTTATAACCTAGGTATTTACTTAAGATGGTGCGAGTTTTTATTATTAAGCTAGAACTTAGCCATTTCTATAGGAGATCTTAACTTAATCGGGATTGGAATAAATCTATCATCATCGTTATCGTTTTGTGTCTGCAAAAATGGTTTTGTTATTTGATTAACATTTTTAACTGAAGAACCTATGTTCCTAGATCCTATGTAAGGATTTGTATTCAACAACCTTTTCTTCAAATTCTCCTTTACATTATTTAATTTTGTATTATCTCTCAAATTCCCGTTACTTTTCAATCCAGTTTTATCAGCTTCGTGTTTTTCTTTGTATTTCGTTAAGAAATCTGTAGGGAAATCAGGTCCTGTAATTTCTTCTGTATCTCGTCTTCTTCGTTTGCCAGAAACGACTCCGAGTTGAAGAAGAATAGGGTTACTGACTAGTGCCGCAGCAGCACCAAGGAGGGCTATACCAGCTAAAGGCCAGAGTGCAGTCTTAGCAGCTAAAGCCTGGAAATTATACATAAATAAGACAAACAAAAATATTCTCACATACCTATAATCTATGCAAAATTGACAAAATATGTAACGACGACTTGGGAATATAAATTACAAATAATTGAAAACAATTATGGCATCTTGAATCGCGATGGTACGATATACTTAGATTACATGGATAGAATTACAATCAATTTGAATGTGTTTGACTAAACAATGTTTGGGTAATTTATAATTCATACACATTTTCACGACGCTAGAATAGGTAGGTCATGTTGTGTTTAGGTCTAGGTCTTAAGTTTAAACTAAGACACCTGTCTAAATAAGTTTGCTTGAAACGCTGCGCAGATCAAATGCGTTTGCTCTATTACTTAAGCAATTTACTCGTATATAAATTCTACTATCTAGCTACGAAAATAGCCACAAACAATAAATCAATTTTCAAAATTCATCTTATTTCAATAAACTTCCAATCTCATAGAACCAAAATACTTACATGTTTATAATGTTTGTCATAATGCCCATGTTCTAAGTGATGATGTCCTGAATAGTGGTGGTGACCGTTATCATGATGATTATGATGTTCATGGTGATCATTATGACCGTGATGATGATTGTCATGAGAATTGTGATGATCATGGGGATTATGATGATCATGGTGACCGTGATCATATCCATATCCATGTACACTGTGGATGTCTGGATGGACATCGTGTGAGTGGTAATCATGACCGTACGTTAAATGGGGACCGTCATCATAGTCATTTAATGTGTAACCTGAAAGAAAGTTAAATACAAAAAAAATACCCTTTAATAAGTTTGAAAATTGTAGTTTGACCAAGGTTTTTCGATTTTGTAGTTTCAAGATAATATTTTGTAAAGTTGTAGAGACGATCGGGTATGTTTGCTTCAATTCATGATTATTAATTAGGAAAATATTATATGATTAAGATCAAATAAGGAAAGGCATAGGTAATTTCTTAGTTATCAAACAAAATGTGTCAGTAGAACTGTAATGAATCATATTATTATGTTTTCATTAGTTAGAAGGATGTGAAGAAAGCAAATATGTTATGTAACTAAAGAAGTCCATTGTCTTAGACAACGTTGAAGTTATTACAATGGCCGATGTAATTTGTCTCACAATAGTAAGCGGTGTAATTACTTGTGTTACTTAGTTAATTGCAGTAATATAACACCAGAAAAATCATATCTTTGCCGAGAATGAGAAGGCAGAAGAAGCGATTCCTCAAAAGATACAAAATAAGTTTTTAAATAAAATCTTGTAGATCCTAGACTAGACCTAATGCATAAAATTAATTACAATCTAAATGCACACGAGTCCATATTTATCGAAGAAGATACGACGTTGATATAATTATATTGAATACAATCCGACAGACCAAACTTGGTTTTAATAAGGGTCTATACTTACATTTTTTTATTCTAATGAATGTTACTAATGAAGATAAATACCTGGATGCTCATGATACAGCAAGCCTCGGCTGTTACTCGAACCGGACAATGCGCTGTCTGGGGTTTCCTGTGAAATAGCCGAAATGATTCATACTTTATCTTGCGAATGTCCGATTTCTATTTACTTTTTACATTTAAGTACGTGTTATTTTGGTTAGCAGATATTCTGATTCATAAAAAATGGCGCCACTACTACAATTGGTAAAGTGCAATAAAGTCACTCTTAGTTAGACATTCAAGGATTCAGTAAAATACTTAAAATGAAATCAGGTTACAACTATAGAAATGCTGGTTTTGTAACATATGGATTGTCCAGGACTATTAATTTTTATCCTCTCTGAAGTCATTAAGCATCGAGAAAATATATAATTTTACGTTACATAAGTAATGATGGTCCATGTTTTCCTAAAACGCAACCCATTTACTAATTAAAATTCATTAGCAGTACCATTTTCGACATCAAAAGTCACATACGAAATTGTAAAGATATTCCTTTGATAAACTAATTAAATATATTAGCCCCTGGCCACGCTTCGGTAGTTCGATACGACCGTCTGAACACTGCCCCTTTTCACATGGACTCTAATGTTTCTTCGTCAATTGATGGCCGTAAACTTTTTGGTTAGGTTTGAATAAACACTGGTACAGGTAACGCGTACTTTGCTTTCTATGTAATTATGTTTTGTTTTCGTTATCTATTTTACAACCAACTTTAAGCTTGTTTATTTTAAATTCATATTATATTATTTATTTAGAGTGTATCAATGGATTTAATAGTTTCACTATCAGTTGCGGTTCGCTTTGTTCATGTGACAGCTATCCTGGTTCTGAGTGGGACACAAGTGCATTAAATTAAATATCGTACTTAAAATAAACATGAGGATAAATTACAAATTGAAATTATAATTTCTTGATGCATCAGTAACATTGTCTATATAATCTTGTTCACAGAACCAGTTGAAAGTATGTAAATGAGTCATGTATTTTTTCTCATCTCATTGAAATTTTATTTCGAAGCGTTATTCATTGCTACGGAGAACTGATCTGATATCAGACTAACTGTTGCGTTAAGGTCGAGGCCGTCACGGGAAAAGATTCTCAGTTATGCATATAACTGAGAACAAAGTTCTTAAACTTTGTTCTTATGGCAAATTGTTCTCTTAATTTCTCAACCCGCTTGTGTTTTAATGAATAGCTTTGATATACTTCTTTTCATCACAGTCACATTTTGTTTGTGGCAGCCTGGCAGTGAAGATTTTAAGTCAAGAATTGATGTAGTGCACTGTTATCGTTTGCAACCAAATACCGTGCTGATAACATTAATTTGTATTTAGCTAGTTGCCCGCGGCTCCTCCCGCGCTTTTTACCGTTATCGCGGTAAATAGTAGCCTTTGTCCTTTTCTATGGTCCATGCCAAACCCAGACCAAGTTTCATCTAAATCGGTTCAGCAGTTTGCAACACGTAATGGGCATACGGACAGAAAGATGGGAAGAAATACAGACAGAAAGATAGGCAGACATAGTTACTTTCGTATTTTTAATGTAAGTATGGATATGGATAAGCAATAGTCAGTCACTAAGTATGTTTAGCTATGTATCGTATGTAGTCGTATATGTATGAATGTATCGCAATGTCATAAGTAATACATTTATTTAACTTTACGTTTTAGACTGAACAACAAATTAAGTTTTGCACAGAACTGGCACATTAAGATAAGCAGCTGATACAATAGTTTATGTGTTCGTCGATCACAAGGAAATTTAATTAAATAAAAATAATTGTCAATGTAGTTTTATATTGTATCGGTTGCCGGTTGAGTCATATTTCCGTTCCAACAAGTTTATCAAGAATGTGGGCCATGTCAGTGATATTCCCACAAGCAACCTCGGCCCGCGTATTTCTGCATTTGAAATGCGCTAAATGTTGTCAGTTATGCGGCGAAGTAATTGCGCCCATTTTAAGTACCTTCATTATAAATACAAGTTGGCCCTTCGAATACATAACGCCGACCTACTACTGCATAATTACCAGGACTATAATTACGGTTTTTAACCTGAGTGGTGTTATGAATGATAAGAAAATCATGAATATTTCAAATTCCCACCTTGAATTTAATAGGGTGGCCAGCTGGTGCGAAATTTGCATGACTTCCTAAATCCGCTTTCTGTAAGGTTTTCACGTTTGTTATGTTCTGAAATATAAATATTTTCAGTTACTATTTCATTGCTTTAACTGTCACAGTTGAATTATTATTTAATTTACTTACACTCGTGTCATGTGATGCGTAATCTCTCAGGTGGGAATTGAAATTCGTATTAGTAATAGGATCACATGTTGACATATCGTAATTTGAAATTACAACCACAATGAATATGAATGGATACGCCTTTAACCACATATTGTCACAGTAAACACAAACACTGGCATCCAAAACAAACAAGAAGGTAATGAAATCGCGAGTTACTGGCGCTGGCTGCCTAATACAGTAAACTTTATAAAAATCTGGTGACGGAGAAGAGGGGGTGGTTAGGATGACAATATGATAGGGGCTTGAACAATGGTGCAGTCCAAGATACGGTCACACCCTGTTGACTTGATTGCGAAGTCGTTTCTCCGGCTTTGTTCATAATAAATATAATGATGGTCATGTTTGTTGGATTGTTTCATGGTGGATGAACATTACCACGGATGCTTTTCAAATTCCATCCAAAGGTATACGTTTTGTTGGAGATGTTGTAAGAAATTATGGCGATGTAAAACACGATAGCATTTCTTAACACGGCTATGAATAATTGGTAAGAGAACTAGTGTTAACATGAGAATCTTAACAATGACGTTGGAATGTTAAACAGTTTTTTCTTTTAGTAAGACTTGGTAAAGAATGCACGTTAATAAAAAAACGTTTGTTGTTGACAAAAATGTTAATATCGTTTAGGGAGAAATGTAACACAAATTCTTGGAGTTAGTTTGTCTGGTTCCACCGATCTAGCTTTCAATTCCTTTCATGTACCTCTCTAGATGCTTGGAGACATCTGTTATTTAAGCGACACGTGCACCTCATCGAAGTAAACACTGCACAGGATATTCTGAAATATTTGCCGACTGCAGATTATTCGCAAGAAATTCCATTCGGAGGCAAGTAAGCAAGTCTGTAGCAAAACATATGTTAGACAACACGAACGTTTAGAAAGCAATGCGTTTCCGTACTGCATAATGCATTTTCTGTATACGTTATCGTAAATTATCACCTCTTTCCCACATAATTAATCTTGTGACTTCGCCATAGGGTCTATTTTCGCTTGTAGATGAGGTAAAATTAATTCTGCTGTTGTTAGCTATTGCAGTTGTCTCATTGCGAACAATGGTAAAGCACTTACGCAAGATGTAGGTGCTTACTGAAGTACTTACATGTAATAAACAATATTAATGTACAATGCACTAATGTAACACACACTTGGCTATTATGTATATTCGCCTGACACAAATGAAATAAGACAGTTGCAATGAGAGGAAAATATTCATTGATTTAGTGTTAGTTCACTGACCTTGTCATTTCTTAGTACGAGTCTGTTTATACTCAAGAGCTCATTCGGAGTTTTAAAAGAATAAATATTGTGTGTAAAATAAACAAATCAGGCATATTCCAGTAAATAAAATGAGCGTTCTAAGCAAAATTCAAGATGGACCAGTGTTTAAACATGTCTTAAAACCTTGGTATCTAAACAATAAAAAAACCTAAGTAAAATACTTAATCTAATAAAATTTAACATAGAAAACCGAAATACAACAAAATATTGACGAATCAGCAAACTTAGTCATGACAATATTATGAATTTTATTTCATTTAATCAGCGTTATTTCTTGCTCCGTTACCTGAGATTTCCGCGAATTTGTTTCGTGTAACGAATATAACTAAGCCCACAGCATTACGGGAGGAGGGCCCGTTTTTATTAGTTTTAAATTATTTATTTCGCGGCAACAGATTTACGATTGGCACCGCGATATATCAGGCGCCCGCCAATAAAATTCACTCGAGCAAGAGATTCGGAGGCACTGGAAGTGTCAAGGGAAAACAATATTTTTATTGACTTTCATTTGTTCTTTGAACTATGCATTTATGACGACCTCCGTGGTCGAGTGGCGTACACACCGATTTTAAAGGTGTCGCCAGCTCTGAGGTCCCGGGTTCGATCCCCGGCCGGGTGAATGTAGAAAACCACTTTTCTACATTGTCTCGGGTCTGGGTGTTTGTGGTACTTTCGTTGTCTCTGAATTCCATAACACAAGTGCTTTAGCTACTTTGGGTTCAGAGCAATGTATGTGATGTTGTCCACATTTATTTATTAACTTATTTAAATTTCAGTGATTTGAAATGAAAGTTGGGCTTTATGTTGTTACTACATAGCTTTTGCGGTTATAGTATTTAAGTAGCTTATGTCCTTTCTTAGTGTTCATACTAACTTCATACCAAATTTAATAAAAAACGGCTGTGTGGTTTAGCCTTTAAAGCGTAACAGACAGACGAATTACTTTAGCGTTGTGAGCTGTGTAAAATGAACTTTGAACTTCTAAGTGTGTTAATGCCACGTTAAAAGAATCACTGTCTGAATATCCAGTTACTTAAATTCTTGGAATAATTAAAAATATTTTATTAATAAAATAAAAAATATAGGTTATGTGTCCACACTATCCAATAAAATAAGGAATTCAGATAAAGATATAAACATAACACAAGTTTAGTGCATGTAATGAACTTCATGCAAAATGTATTAACAAACCTAAAGCATTCTTTTTATCCCTTATAAGAACCTGGCAATATACATGGTGGATTTTTTTCATGCCACATGGAGGGAAATTCCCCTAAATACTAGAGATAGCAAATCTACTTAAAGGCAAAAAAACTTTATTTTTAAAAAGAAACAATACTGTATTTGCTTATTTAGGAAAATACGCATGGAACCCGGGAAAAAATCCGAAAAATTGTCATGATTTACTTTTATGCCATCAAACGACAGGGTCAATCTTATGATTCAATATCCAATCATATGATGGATTAAATCTCTCAAACAGACATGGTAAATTAAATGAAAAAAAAGCCATGAAATCTAAACTTTTACAATAAATGGGTCAATATAAAGCCACCCTGATATATGTTAGAAAGGCAATTCTAGTTTCTACAGTTTCTTGTATTACCTTACATTTCTCTGATATTACCAGGCAGGTAGCTCAAACCCCCTTTTATTTTACGATCTTAAATTCTTCAAGAGATACATAGGTGAAAAAGTACCCGATACTATTTCAACGGTTGCTTTGTAGAGAAGATAGAAATTGGAAAGAGGGTATCGGGTAAATGGCTTGGTCACGATTAATGGGTCATGTAATTATTTTAAATGCATTCTACAAAAGCACACAATGGAATTAAAATGGAACCTTATTGATAGAATTGCGGTCTACATGCTTTATACGTAATGATTATTTATTTTATTTCGTTTGGAATTGTAAATATTGAACATTCTCTATTATTTGCATGTCTCATTTTTCTTATACACTGAATACCTAATTCACACATTTTTCCCACGCTAAGTAATAACAGTAGAACTTATTGTATTTGATAACGTAACCGATTATGAATACCTAATGCGATCATATCATATTATGTTCATACTTTAAATCGATATAGAAAATGTTTGTATATTTTCAACATGTAGCTCTCGACTTCTGAAATACCAACTTACACCAAAAATAAATAAAGGTGCACTCCTCTCGCGCCGATGATATCGTATTGAAGAATCGTGTTCGCTCGAATCTAATTTCTGAGCTTAGAAAAGCATCGATCAATGTCTCCTGGCTTCAAAGAGCATATCGGAGGCAAAGCAGAAGGTGTCATTGTGAATGGATCGGCGCCTAAACGAGTATCAATAGAGCTAAGATTTACGTGATTTGTAATCCCTTTTCCAGTTGGAGTTTGTCCTTAATGGCGTTAGATTTATTTTGTATTTAAGTTATGTAATCTGAGGAATATAATGTCTAAGAAGTTTTCATGCAGAATGCTGTCCCTATGTTTTATGATAAATGTAGGAATTTTACTTTTCCCAACATTTTTACTTTAAGGAAAAATATAGAAATCGATTCCGTAATACTGCATGAAAGTCGCAATGAATACGTTGATCCAGACGTTTCATATAAAAGCGCGGTGGCATTTGCGAGCGCATTCGCCGATGAGACAGTCCCATTTGGCAATATGAGAGTGACGTCTTATGAAAAATGCGGCAATACCAGTTCAGGCAGACATTAAACCATCTGAATATGCGAGGGGCTGTAAATGTCACGTGTGATGGGGGCTTAAAATAGAGGAGGGTGACTTTGAGGTGACATTACGAAAATATTTCTGGTATAACTTATTATACGAACTTGGAAGGGAAGAAAGTTATTAACGTTATTGATTTATGTGTTTCTGCATCCAGATTTGAACTTCGTAGTAAGTTACTAGGAGTTTTGTTGGAAGTTTAAAGCGCACAGTTTTGGAGTATGCTAACATAGTTGAAGACTTATTTTTGGAGTGTTCCTTACAGTCTGTGTCTTACGGCCTCGTATTTTTCATGTTTGCTAAGACAAAATATGTAACATCTGTGGAAGTGAAAGCCAAACACATATAGCCAAGCTAATATCTTTTCTCAGTGAAAAACAAAGTTGTTTACTTCGAAAGAATTTTATTATAAGAAGTTTGTAATAAAGTCCTATACCTACTCTTTCTCTAACCCTTATAGGGTACCTAATTGGGAAGCTAGGTATATTAAGTAATATTACATTTTAGGTTTTAGGAAAACCTTATTGCTATCAGCATACTTATTACAAGGCATAAACTCACTCTAATAAAGTAGCTCATACTTGTAACGTATAAAATAAATTCTACTCCATGTAACGACAGGTATATGTACGTTTTATTTGAACTCGCACTACCAACAAGCCACCGTGTTTATACAGAACAATCTTGAATAATAGATCAATGACCCGACCAGAAGCAACTCGTAAAAAAACACTTTTCCGCCAAAAGAACGGGGGGCCCGAGAAAAATTACACTCGTTACAGTACAAGGAATTGGCGTTAATAAAAAACGTACCGTAATTCGGGAGTAGGGTGTTGACAAACGAGACTAGAGCCGGACTAATGAGGCGCGGCTGTATCACCTGGCAACGGTAAAATGCCTATCCAAAGGACTTTACAACCTATTTGTTTTTACCGGAGGGTTGTAATTTTTACGAGTATTTTACCGGTTATTTAGCTATTCAAATATGTGGAGTGTCGTTTTGTGTTGTGAGTTTACGTTTACATGCGCCGGTGTTTATACACCTGTTGTAGTGTTAAAAGTATCACGCAGGTGTAATTTGTGATCTTGATAGTTAGTATGAATGGACACGTAATATCCTCAGACTTTTAAAATGGATAATAACACTATAAAAATATCGAGATGTTGGTATCCCACTGCAGAGAAAAAACTTATAATGCAGAAATAGAGCATTGTGCATTAATCACTGTAGGACACACATCTGCAATTCAATGATACCTTAAACAATCCACTGAAAATTGTTGTAGCTGCCTAGGTTTACTTATGTGTTAAAGTGCGCAAAAATCTGACTGTTATAACGAGACATGTATGTATTATTTTAATTATTTGTTACGCATTAACGCATGCGGAGCGAATATTTGTAATTAAATACAAATAATAGAAGGAAAAACTTAAACCTCAGGCAGGACTCGAACCTGCGACTATTATTTGTATTTAATTAGAGACATGTATGTTTAAAATATAAATTATGTAAACATTAATACAAATCCTCCCAGTTGAACCAAATAAATCGAAAACCAAAATGACGCCCTAACAATCCCGTAATCCCGTACCTCGGACTACACAGTTGGGTTTGAAAGTCGCTAAAATGTTACTTTCACATATTTAAATAGTTTGGTCATTCAAAGATAACCCAGTAAAATGCTATGAACAAATAAACAAGAGGGTTTAGATAAGTAATTATGGCACGAAGACAGACAAATAACCCTGTTACAGATAAATGCTGCTATTCGATTTTCTAATGGACGAATACCGAAAATCTAGAATTCCTTTTAAAGCAATGATGAAGATGCTATCTGCCAAATTTTGACCAAATCATTATACTTATGACTTCTTAAGATAGTATGCTACTCCATGACTAGAATATATGCTACGTTTTCCCTCAATTTTCAAATGCATAGAGGTCATAAAATTGCAAGACGATGACGTATCGCTGATTCACAGATGCACAAATAATTAACACCTATTTTTTATTTCTCGTTTTTAATATTATGTTTATTTGACTAGACCAATATTATAATGTTCTTCGTCCCAGTAATCATGTGTTCATCGTTTTTATTTTTTTAAAAACACGTAATTCTTTCGATCAAACCGATGTTAATACAATTTAGCTACCCCAAAAATACAAGTTGTTTAAAATTTAAAGCGTGAGGATCAGGGATCAAAGCGTCTATTATATCCGTTTCGGCACGATCCGTGTCGGGTGATCTATGTACAAATACCGCACTCGTCATTTTGTGAAGGTGTCCGCCTTGTTAATCCTTGTTCGTATTTTGTTTTGCATTATTAGAATATGGTGCATCTCTCGTTAGCACGTAATGTTTGTTCATAACTCTTCCTGTGCTTTTACTCTCCAATGAAAAATGCTAAATGAATAACAATTTTGCATTGGCATTGTATTAGAATTAAAATAACTTTGGAGAGTAAGGGCACTGGTTTGTTATAGTAGTATGAGTTAATGCAGTTTAGGAATAGGTCATATACTATAGTTTTAGTAATTTCGCATGAGATAATGAAAATAGCTACCTACATACTTAGGTACAATAACTTACATACAATAAACTGTTAAGTAATGAATAAAGTAAACATCAATCTAATAACTTTATTAAACGTTAAATTATTCTTAAAATAGTAAATAAAACAAAAAAAAAGTACAATAATAATAATATGAAGATCCAATTCAATCCTATGTTAATATCAGTACAAATTTCAGAGAAACGACACCCACACATGTCCTCACCGATCATAAACACTCATCTCGCGAAAGCTTTCATCCCCTTATGCAAATTGGCAACATTTATGGTGTGACTACGTAACTCACGCACGACCGGCGACGGCTGGGTATAACAGGCCGAGCCTACCCTTTTTGAGAGATGACACCCAGTTTTGGCAAACAGGAAATTACTAACAACTCCTAACTAGAAAGCTATGGTATATGTTGGCGGTTTTGATAAATTATTGCCATAAAATAAATGTTTGTCGGCATAAAATATTGTTTAACTTATTTCAGATATAAAAGTTGTCAAAACTAATGCTCCTTCTTAGAAATGACTTTAGTTAGTTAACTAATGAAAGTGACAATTAAATAAATTTGGACAACATCACATACATTTCTCTGAACCCAAAAAAAAGAATTCCAATGTTTTATGGAATCAGAGACAACGAGGGTACCACAAACTCCCAGACCCGAGACAATGTAGTAAAGTGGTTTTTCTACATTGATCCGTCCGAGGATTGAACCCGGGACCTGAAAGCTTAAAAACCAATGTGTTCGGCACTCGAGCACGGTGTTCGTCATAAAATAAAGATCAGTAAGCTCCTCGAAAGAATTAAAAAAAGTGTTCGTATTGGGGCTGTTCCTGTATCATGCAAAGCGCAGAACACTGTAAATACTATTACAATATGCATTCGGAATACCATAATCCCAACGACAGAACAACGCCATAGAGTCCTATCAATACAAATCAAATCGAAATAGCCAGTAGGCGTTGTTTCGTAAACATGATTTGGAGGTAGTCGTCCGTTGCTAGGCAACGGGCAGGCTGTCCACAATCGAACAGTTTGCACGCAAATTGCTGCATCCGTTTCTATGACACGTACACCGTACACTGGGACGATTGCTAGTACAAAAATCTTGGACACAGACAAAGGCAATGTGTTAGGCTTTAAAAGGTTTTCACATATATTTTTTTAATCATAGTACCTAATGCCAAAACCTAGAGCTTTCAGCCCAGTTGCCTGATCTGTAGTGGTTTTCAAATAGAGTAAACAAATACAAAAAAAAAATACAATCTAATCATTTCATGTATGTTTTTCAACCATCTATATTAAAGGATGTTATATGCTACTTATAACTTTTTTATAAAGGAAAAAAGGTCAGTGAGCGCTGACCCTAGAAGGACACTTTCGAGGGTCCAAACAAATAAAACGGAATGTTCCTCGGGGTTCAAACAACTTCTTAAGGAAAGATTCCCTGATTTTCGAATTACTTCATTCTTTGGATCACTGTTCAATTATTATGGACTGGTATTTCGTTCGTTATTTACCAATTAAAAAGTTTTGTGAGCTGAATTTGGAAGAATGTTTATTGATGGTGTTTTATGATCTCTGCTCAGTTTTGTAGACATTATAAATTAAGGAAGTTCAGTTAAACATTTTAACAGTAAATTATTAAGTTCTTAATATAACCCCGTAACGTAAATAAAAATATTCAATTTTAGCTATCGCCTATATTCATCTAACTTTGTTTGTGATGATTAGTCGATAATACTTAGTTTAATAGATAAAGAGCCATATAACTAAGTATTTAGTGTTAAATTAAGTATGGTTCCGACTATGGTGTACGAATATGGTGACGAGCACTTATTATTTATTAATTTGTCATACTAGTGCGTGATAGGGTTTGATTAGATCATACGACTTGTTGACATAGTAGAACATGTCGCATTATTTGAATACTAAGTGTTTTCTATTTGTTAGATATGTTTTGTCGGTATCTTTATTTAAATGAATTATATACAACGTGGCTTTTTGCATTTCCGCCAATTTTCAGAAGGCTTTTATAAAAATAATTACGATATCTGCTCAATAATTAATACATATTTGTTTTTTTTTTAGTTATTTAAGTTTGACATTATTTCAGAATACACCACTTTCAAAGAACAGAATCACCCGTTGCGTATGCGGTTAAGCAGTGTCTTTATGTGTGTGTAAAAGAGTAGTTACAGACCGGTATCACACGGGCCGCGTTTTAAAATGCTTGTCCCACAAATGACGATTTCCGAAAATTAGAAAATAAGAAAAAAAAACAACTCATTTTATTTCGTTTTGTGTCGAGAAATAGCAAAGCTACATCCTTGAATTTGACGAGAATTTAAAACGACACGTTGTATATTACTGCAATGTTCTGGCGCTATAGCGCCTATAGCGCATCGCTAGCATGATCAGCAAACAGTTTTTTGAATAGTCATTCAAAACTTAAAAGCTTATTATTATTTCGATTTGATTAATATCATCTTGTTGTTATCGACACGGGATATAATAATAATACGGGATTATGCATAATGGCGGCTTGTGTACTGGATGTGCTAATTGCCCTCTGCGTCGAGTTTTGCCCAATGCTATTACTTTAAGATCGTTTCATATTTAGTTATATTTTTGATAATAATATTACTTTACAAGAAACCGTTGTGTAGTGCATGTTAAGTTATTACTTAACAGAACAAAATCTCTCTAAAACTATATTATTAACTGGTACCTACTATGTCGTAAATTTTCAATTCTTTGTCCATTCCTATTTCTTGTTTAGGTACTTAATTAAATAATCCAGCTATAATAAAATCATATTGCCAGCTCTGAAACTTAATCGGCATCTTTTATGTTCTTGTTATTTTATTTATATCGTAAGATAAGATAAAATTTCGCCAAGACAAACTAAATTTCGTAATAGGCTCGTAAGACTAAATCGGTAATTCGATCTTGTAATTTAAGTTGTAATCAAAGTTGATTTCATATCGAGTAAGGTATTAGATTGTTTTCGTCGTTTCAAATATCTAATGAAATCAACTCCAAACTATCTTGTTTATATGATTAAGCCTAAGATAAGAATTAACAAGGTTAGCAGAAATAGGTTTATCGATAAAGTTACAGAATATTGTCCTATTTATCTGTGATTGAGATTTGATTTAGAAATGAAAATTTATAACATGTTTACAAGCAACTGATGAGGAATTATAATACCAGCCTATAAATGTCTCACTGCTGGGCATAGGCCTATTCTCATTAGCATTGATCACCCCGCTTGCTAATTGCGGGTTGGCGATTTCAGATTCCAATATTTGGAATAGAGGTTTCCTTACGATGTTTTCCTTCACCGTTTGCCAATGGTGTCTTAAAATAATTAAGAAAGTACATATAACTTTGAAAAAGTCACATTGGTAGGTACTTGCCTGTGGTGGGTTCGAACCTGCAACCATGTGCATACAAATCCGTTCGTTGAACCACTAGGCGACCACGACAGCTGAGCAATTAGTAATGCTTATTTAGTAAACAAATTGTTCTAGCCTTAATCAAGAAGGCTCTTCCAAAGATTATTGCAAACATTTTAAAGCAAGCCCAGTCTCGCCTATTTATTCTTAAGTCTCATTACGTACAAATAAGATTCTAATCCTACACGTCTTCAATTACACATTCCGGATGCGGTTGGAATGGTTTGAATTCGTAGACCAGAACGGCTAACGGACACCCAGTGTATACCCAAAATGGTCCAAATGTCGGATTCAGAATGAAAGCTAAAACTAAAATGGTCGGTTGTAATTAGTGTTGTGAAAGACTGTCTTTGTGTGTTGATTTTATGTTTAATTCTAAATTGTACTATCTTGTGTTACCAGAAAGTTGTTGTCGTACCAGTTTTTCTCTCTCTCTAACATACAAGCAACTTTCCTCGACATTTTTGTTCTATGTAACTAAAATTATGAAACACTTCAGTTATTGAAATCAATTCCATGAGTAAACTTTGATTTCATTTTGGTAGGAAATTTTGCCGCACGTGTGTTTTATTAAAATTAGCTTCCAATCGCGTAAATTAGAATGAAAAACAAAATAAATGTGTTTATTTAAGCGCTTAAATTATAAACCGATAATCGCCAAATAATGAAACTTTGATCAGTTTAAGTTAAGTCACCGTTAAATCTCATTCTGTCTCTGTCACTGTAAGGTGTAAAGTAACGACAGATATACATTTAAGAAAGTTTAAAGTTTTTTTTTTTTTTTTTAAAACGACTCCCGCGCTAAGGATTTTAATCCTTGTGTTGCGGGGGGTTTGTCACAAAGAACACCCAGACTTGGAACAAGCATTTGTGGGTCACACAAATGCTTGTCCCATGCGGGGATCGAACCCGCGGCGTCGCGTCGCGCACAGATGTAATTGGCGTGGTGACCTATACCACTCGGCTATTCGTGCAGTCAAATCTATTAAAGATGAAATAACTTTATTAGGGTTGAGAATAAATAGTAATTTAGTTATCTTGACCGGTTCCCTGTGTTTACAATTAATAATTGGAATCTGAAATCGCCAACCCGCAATGAGCAAGCGTGTTGATCAATGCTCGTGCCTTCTCTCTATATGAGGAGAGGCCTGTGCCCAGCAGTGGGACATTTATAGGCTGGTATTATTATTAATTTATTATTATTGCTCGCACGATACATGTTTGTACCGTGTTTTTTTTCTCACTAACGAGTTTAAGCCCTTTCTAAGTGGTAGTTAAGTATTAAGTATTAGTATTAAGGCATTGTTCTCAGTAGACAGTTAATTAATTAAAGGATTATAGTTGAATTGAAATTACATGTAATGACTCGACATTATAGGGATGTTTCCTGGGTATGAAAAGTTAAAATCTATTTAGTCCGTCAGTTAGATAATAAAAAAATATTAGACACGTATTTTTTCTTTTATCAAAACAATAAAAAAATACAAAGATACACCGCTTTAAAGTTTCGGAGTGGGGGCTTATGACGCTACGCCTCGCTAAAAATCGTAGCGAGGAGTGACGTCACGCGTAACTTCAGTTCTCTGTATTTTGATCATTTTTTGTTTGCAGGAAAAAAGAAAAAATACGTGTCCAATAAAATTCATTAATCTACAAGACGGACATTAAAAAAAAAAATAGGAAACAGGCCCATTATAACAAATGGGTGATAAAATCCATTGTTGGTTGTAATATTTCTGTTTCCTCTTACGGAGGTATTAGTCATAGTACCCACTGTTTAATGAAACTGGCCAATAAAATATAATAGTAGTGTCTAATAATTGAATTTAAAACAGATCAAATAGAAAGAGAGGATATATATTATTATTAAAAAAACCTGGCCACGCTCTAGGCCAGATTTTTTTATACACTGTTAGACGCACTTAACTTGTAATTCGGAAAATATGACATCGTATGTATATTCTTGTTTACCAGATTTTAGGACACTATATAGTGAACGCCTTCTGACATTAGGTCCGCCTATGTACACTGTGCATGAAGTATTAAATAAAAATAAAATAAATTGTTTATTCTTTTGAATATTTTGATAATTACAATTTATTTTGCATTTTTTAATTTTTTCCTAATATTCTACAGACGACCCTTTTAACTTGAGCTTGTTTACTCGGCTTATGAAGAATGTTGCCCAGATGTGGCTTAAACATACAGATACTCTCGTCAATCAGTGTAATGTGTTAACGCTTGTTTCGAAGAATTTAAAACATTTAGATTAGGATTAAAGTGCTTTACAAGGTATATTTTTAGAGAGAAGTAGAAATTTAAAATAATTAGGTAGGTATTTAGACGGCTTAGCAATGTAAGCTAACTCTGTAAATACAATTTATTTTATGAAATAAAAAAACTTTTGATATAATGCTTTGTTTAACTCCCGAAGAAATAGAGAGTTGTTATGAGTTTAAACTATGTCTATTATTGTAATTAAATACAAATGAAAATTTTTGTAAAGCAACTGGTACGTTGAACCTGTAGTCGCAGGTTCAAATTCTGCCCAAGGTTTAAATTTTTCCTTGTATTTAATTACAAGTAGGTATTGTCTGCTTAATAAATAAAAAATATAATGTGTCTATTCTATGTGTTTCTATTGTCAATGTATATAAAAATATAGATGTAGTTAATTTGGTTGACTAACTTGATTTTCTAGTCTCTCTGTATCTATACAGGGTGTTACCAAAAGGGTATAGCTATCCAAAAGGGATGAAGAGTACATCTGGTATAGAGTCAGTTTACAAAATTTCAGCTCAAAATTAGTTAATCAATTAATTGATATCCAATTTTTCGTATCAATTATATGACACCAAAAATCATAACAAACTTGGAACTGCAGTACGAGGGTCAATATCTTATTACGTCACTCGCTAAATCTTAAGATACAACGGTTCAGCGATCTGGTTGTGAGCTGATCGATTTTCGGTGTCGAATAATTGATGCGATAAATTGATGGAAAATTACTTAATAAAGTAGTTTTGAGCTGAAATCTTGTAAACTGACTGTATACCAGATGTACTCTTCAACACATTTGGATAGATATAACCTTTCGGTAACACCCTGTATAAACAAATGCTATCTATCAATTACTGCGTTCCCTTTAACGATATACATAGCGACTGTATCGCAGTCCTTCAATGAATGACTCATGATAGACCAGCTTACTCAATGTACCGGCTGTTGAGTAACGCCACAATAGTATCGACCTAAATAGATGTTGTCAAATGACAGTAAATAACAATAGATGTTTAATTAATTTCTTTCTTTGTTTACTTGTTGTTCGTTACATTGTTAGCTGTAGAAAATGGTTTACTTTGTGAGAGTAACAATAACATTGCAGCTCAGTTGCCACTTGATAGCTAATTTGAAACATCTAATTAAAGCCTAGTAGTGTCAGAATTTTGCTGTATTTGATTTTTTTATGTGAAGTTATGAAGTTACTTTTGCAATATTGTTCCTACAGTCAGTCGACGGGTAAGTCATAATATAACACTGTGATATTGCCTGGGAGTTCCTTTCAACGATTTTTATTATCCTTTGTTCATCCGTAAGCCGACTAAGTTGGCATAGTTTAGTTCGCATACTTGAGCTAGTTTTTCATACATGTGAAGCGGGCAGTCGCCGGGGGCGTTATGGTGTTAAGACTTCGGTTGGACCCGTAACGCCGCCACTCAGGCGAAGGATGGCACCAGGTGTTTTGCCGGAGTAGTCAGAGCCTTTGTCAAGGCTCTGGAAGCCCGGACTCTTGCAACCCCACCCCCGTGGGACTGCAAGGCTGGCTCATAAAAGAGTTTCACCTGTAAAAAAAAAAAAAAAAAAATGTTTTTCATACATGTGAGTCTACCAAAAACTATTCCAGCTAAGTTAAAATGTATGAAAAACTGGAACAACTATGTGAGCTAAATTAAACTAACTTAGTTTAGATGGCGGAGGACGGTCGGCTTTATCATAACATCAGAGAAAGACCATAAGAAACTTAATAGGTCACCTTCTTAAAGTTTTTTATATAAAGCATTCCGCATACCCACGAATACTCAAACAAAACTTAACTTAAAATGACAGAATAGGATTTAACGGTGACTTAATATTGAGTTGCGTTTGACTTTCTAGCCATAAAAAATCCTAGAAAAATTTAGATAACTAACATTTGATACATTAACTTACATTATCAATATCTAGTAGGTTTCCTGTTTCAACATTTATCGCTTAACTGTCAGCTTATAAATGTTTATAGTTAGGTGGCTGATCGTCTCTTATTTAACTACTGGATCGTAAACTGTATGTTTATAATTCACATTTCTAAGAAAAAAATCAGTTAACTCTTGTCTTTAAAGATGTTAGTTCTATTCATCAAACATCAGCTTGTTAAAAATATGTAGGTACTCCATTTTTACCGAGAAAAAATTGGGTATTTGACAAGATTTATTTATTTCATTAAAAAAAAATATATTACAAACTATGTCGAGTTGTAAAAATAGCAGATTAATTACTTTCATATTTAACTAGTTCCAAGCATTTTAATATTGCTAATTAGACAGAGAGAGCTATACCATCAGGTGACGTTACCTTTGTAATTATCCATAATAATCTGGGGCTGTCCCGTACAAGTCGTCGTTTTGCGAAAAAGAGATAGAACATGCGTCAACTTAAAACAGCTTATAACTTTTGTATTCGTGTATATTTTTTTGATGTTTATTAGAAATATTTGTAATAAATAAATAATTCGTTAGTATAACAAAAAAAAAATGAAATATATGTTTTGTAAGCTAGTTTATAGACAAAAAATAATAATACAATATGCATCGAAATTAATTGTTTAAATACAATATTTTTAAGAAAATTAGTCTGAGTTGCGGATGACAAGATTGACAAGAACTGAAACGCGGGCGGCCATGATTGGTCGTCCTGTGACGTCACATTCCTAAAAAGTTGTAAAAGTTCAACTCAAAATACGCACAAAATTAGAGCGTCATATTAGTGTTGTTTGTGATTCAAATCATTCAATATCATCGGTCTCGTAACTTTTGACGTTTGAAAGACCGACTGTTTCAGCGCATATTTAAAATGGCTAAAAATATTAGGTTTCTCTACAAAACAAAAAAAAAATAAGTTAGTTTAGATTAAACATACGTAAATATAAAAAAATTGGTTGCCTGTAAAGTCGGTATACGGGCGAAAGTTTTACGTGACAACGACTGTCAATGTCAATGTCTGTCTCTCTCGCTCTTAGGCGGGCTAACCATGCCCGAGTGGAAGGGACGCGTGCCTCTCACTCGCTCTCATTGTAAGCGCATAACGTGAGCGGAGCGTTACCCAGTTTCTTGAAGTGTCACCCGGCAAACCAATTTATAAGACGTTGTCACGTCAAAAAAATGCAAAATCTGTAAATTAGGTACTTCTAGTTCAGCTTTTTTTAAAACATCAAAATTTTCTACATTATCTAAAAGGAAGCAACATCAATAAATACTGGATTCTAGGAATGTCAGGAAAGTGCAAAAATAGAATGTTACGAGTTATTACTCTCAGGGAAGATGTTGAAAGGAAAAAGCCAATTAAATACTGGTTGGTAATTAGAGGCCCATCCGTATTCTGGTTTCCTTTGACTCGAATATTTATAGAAACTGAATGAATAGATATTCACTTTATTGATATGAGCAACCTAATGGGGACACAATTACAATAGGGGATCGGACTGGGTATGAAAAGGAAATATCTATTTAGACCACCAGATAGATATAAAAAGAAAAAAAAACTCGTATTTTTTCTTTTATTCAATCAATGAAAAATGTCAAAGATTAAAGTTTTGGAGTAGGGGCTTGTGACGTCACGTGTGGGTAAAAATTGTACCCACAAGTGACGTCACGCGACACTTCCATTCACTATATCTTCCTCATTGTTTGCTCAATTAAAAAAGAAAAAATACGTGTAAATAAAACAAAAGTAGTCCGCTCCCCCATTATGTTGAACGTTGAACTAAGACACACATTTTCCTTTATGACGTACAAAGGTTTATTATTTGAGAAAATTATTTCAACGTCAGTTTTTTTGGCAGTATAATGTTATATGCACCTACCACCCCTATCTCTACACCACCTTTAGTTGACTGGTAGGGAATGCCTAAGGCATTAAATCCGCCTTTGTACCAATTTTGTGCAAAAAGTTTAAATAGATAAATAAATAAATGTTTATTTAAATACTCTTTCTTGTTAGGTATCAAGAATTTGCTGCAATCAGATTGTCAATAATCGATGAAAGCTATTGTTAACGAATTGAATCAGCTATTGATTGATTTGAGAGTTAAATATTCTAAACAATCTCATACAATCAGTGCACTGGGGATTGTTGTCGTGTGTACTAGATTGGATAGGTGGTCAGGTTAGCGTGAGCGGCTAGGTGACTAAACACTGAGATATTTGCGACACGGGTGGTTGGGTACCGCGAACATAAATTTTCTCTGAATATGACTGTAATCACATTTGTTCCAAAATACTGTTAAAATGTTAAAAAAATATATGAACTCGTGATGGATCTAAGCAATTCATACTACAGCCGAGTTAATATAGCAAATTCATTCAGATAATCCCGTAGGATGCACGCGTCTTTTTTTATATCAGAAGAAATACATGAGTATTGCGTTGTTAGGTTATCATTTTATTCATTGAATTTACTATATTAGCTTTTAGATCGACGCTTTGATGCGCTTCGACTCTGCTGTAGTTTGAATTGAGGCTAAGGCCACCCAAGACGACATAAGTGTAATTTCTTGTAAAACATGTAAACTGTTTGAGTTTTTTTTTAAATTTCGTAAATGTAACTTTTGTTCTGAATTTACCTACCCACATTTTTTTCGTACCAAAATAATGTGTCTATGTGTAAGAAAGGATTGTCTATATTCATTTACAGCTTACTTTTAACCTTATTTTACGATGCAGTACGTATCGGTTTCTAATCAGGCTTACTGGGATCAGGCGGCGTTTTACAACCTCCCTTGAGATTCCTCTCTCCTACTAACTCCGAGTAACATATAACGGTCTACTGAATTTTGGACACTTCTCTTGAATCTTCGGCCTTACCTACAAACTTCCTTTTTTATTATACAACAGAAATGACATTGATATTATGTACCAAAATAACAAGCCATTGTTTGTACTAACAAGGTTTTTGTAATTTTCAGAGTGGAAAATGTCGAACATTTGTCAACGGTACATCAGACGACATTGCGAGGAAAAAAACGGAGGGTCCTACATGAAGGTGAGATATCTAGGCTACCTAATTGCTACTCCCGTTTTACTTAATGAGCTGATGGAACACTATCTAAACTAGTTTAGTTTTTGAAAAATACTGCGTATGGTATGCAGTACCTAGATCACAGTCTAAGTTAGAGCTGCTCCTCTAGAGAACTGACATTTGTACGAGCGTTAACGCTGATCGAATTGCTCAAATGCATGGAAGCGACAAGTCTAAGTCACGTGACTTATCGAAATAAAATGTCCTTTCCAAACACGTAATGTCATTTAAGCGATTTCTAATAGCGTCAACTCTTGTAGAAATGTCACTTGGCTACAGGGGCTGGTATTTCCGTCCATTTTAGCGAATTTTTATCGACTTAAACGAATGCAAAACAATAGCGTAACTATCTAAGAACTTGGATTTTCGTATGCACAATTGTATGTATGTACTTAGTTAGTTAATCTTAATTCTGACTTCAAATTGGTTTGCCTTCTTATTTAATTCTAAAACGGTCTTCATAATTGTTACATCTCAATCAACTGTCTTGCTTACAAAAAATAATTATTCATTTCTCAACCGAGTTATTAAGTTGTAATGTTTATGAGAATCTGAATAGTCAAGAGACTCCACGGCTACTTAACCTGTCAACAATTTCTCAAATGCACCTAATTTCTGAGAACTTCGCAATTGAAATGTGCATGATATGTTTGGATATTGTCAAGCAAGCAAGGATTTTCTATTGTTGTCCTGATACAAATACATACTGTATATCTAGGTACTTACATATAGATAAATAAAATTTTGATCCTTAGTAAGCGCGATTAGATAGATTTACGTTTTAATTTATTTTTTATAGTAAGTAATTGGCTAAGTTCCCAAAAAAAAAACAGGACGTTTTCGTACTGAATTTAAATGTGGGTTTAAAATGATATAGAGCGTACATTTTGTTTAATATTTTACTTATACAATACAACGTGTCATTTTGCATTCTCGACTAATTTCAGGGGGCCGTTATAAAATACATAATTAATCAAATAAAATTACGATATCTTCTTAATAATTAATACTTACTGTGCAAAAACTGTTGCCCTTAAGATCCATGATGTCGCATCGATTGCAATTAACTTTTTAGTTATAAAAACAGAATTTGTACTTATTAAGGTAAGCGTAGCACACGTAAGTACATACAGAATCTTGTTCCAACAAACCAATGGTCTACATGTAACCGATCCTTTCAATATTTCGATAGCCATTGCGTGTTCCTAGGCCATAACGTGAGACTCCAGTTCCAGATGATTAAGTGCCCAATTGCTGCAGATACCGTTTTTATTAAATCCTCAGACATTGATAAATAGTAAGTAGGTAGGTAGGGTTCGTAGTTTATGATACTTGAAATAAGTTTTATGATTTTTTTATATAAACTACTACATATTACTCTTATTTTATAAGTATCAATTTTGTATCAATGTAATTATTTAATCAATATTATAGATTTATTTCAATAGTGTCGCTAGATTTTCTGAAGGTAAAGACATAGCCAAAGTGTCAAAAGTATATCCAGTAACATTAAAATGTAGAATATAAGTTAAACAATTAGTTACAAATACAATATGAAAATGTATAAATAAAATCTATATCTCTATAAATACAATCTATTATCACTCAGCATTGAAAACAATACAAAATCGTTGCAGCAATATGTCCGCTGTCATGAAAACATAAAGCTTTTGACATGCCTTCAAAGCTCATTTTCATGCATACAGCTCCAACAAAATTGTCGGCATGCGATGACCACAGAAGCAGAATCAATTTTCAGATTGGCATTTAATTTTTGCCCTCGAGCTATTGAACGTCATTCAGATGCGTTTGACGTTTTCATTTCCTGATTTAGCCTTCACAGTGACCGCAACACTGATGGGCCAGACATCCATGTTTCTATTATAATCTGGTTTGTACCTATGTGTGTGGTTAAATTGAACCAGTAAAATTGCAGTATAATCCTTGCTTCTATAATTTAGCGGAAGCTTTATACGCTTACAATTTTTTATTCCTCAATTACATACAACGTGTTATTAGTTTTTCTGATAACTTAAATCGTTTTCATTCAAATAAAAGGCAAAGACATTTCTATTAGTAAAACTATTAAACAACATTGATGCGCCTTCTATTTTATTCTTAGCTAAGATTCTGAATTCGGCGAGTTCCTCACGCGCTTGCGCATTTTATTGTAGGAACCAGTTAAACTTGAATAAAAATATTAACCACATAATGTACCTATTCCGCTGGGAAAGTTTCTTTGGTTATAATCGATATAAAAAATATTAGATGTTGCGAGTTACGGAACCTGTTTAATAACATTACCTGTTATCTATTCCCCTTTTTTCTAATCTTATTTATTAGTGGTACCTAAGTAGGTGTCTACAGGAAATTTTGTGTAGCTAGAACCACATTATGTTATATGGTTCATACTTCAAGCATTATCTACATTTAATTTTGTTACAAACATTATGCGCTATATTCATAAATTTCTATAAGCACAGAGGAATTCTGAATGTGTTTAACTGCATTCATTTAAAACTTGTCCAACTATTCCACGAGTTTATGCAAATGCTAACTTCCATACGCAGCGTAATTCTAGCTTTGAGAAATCTGCTTTAGTAACTGTAATTTCGAGGCAAACCAATTTATGGTAGATTACGTTATTCTATGGCATTTTGCCTTGATTTTTAGAGTGGACGTCAAACGTACCTAATATATGATTTTTTTTCCGATCTGTAGCCACCTTTTTAATTTTCGGGTCTTAGTTATATTGAATACTGGCCAGTAATAATAATCCATGTGTTGGTTGCTACAAAACGATTAAGGCGCATATCAAATAAAATAGTAAACTAATGCAAATACTATCGAACTTGTCTCAACAAAGGTGATTTATAGCCCTATTATCAACCTTTGGTACGTCTGCAAGGCGTTTAATTTCAACTGCAAACATAGATAGGAACAAACAAAAGGCACTCGATTAAAGTTGTCGGGATGCTGTTCAATTTCCGATATCGGTACAAAGCGGCGCCGCTCGTCCTGCACTTCCTTCGCGGGACGTTATCTGGTAGGCGTACTCGGGCGTACCTACTCTGCACTCGTTAGTTGTATGGTAATAACACGATTCAATTGTCACGGATTCCTCGTTGCTTGTATGTAACGTTATTTATGTGAAAACTATTTGTTTTTGTTGCATAGAGCTGGGTATAACGACGCGGGAATCGAAGGAGATATGTCAAGTATTATATTCAATTGTAGAAGTGAATCTGATGGTCTGATCAAAAACCGGCAATTGTTCTTGAATTAAGGACTACATCTTTGCCCCATTAGATTTCCAGTACCTATATCAGGAGAAAAATACATTACATAGCTGCACAGACAAATAATACAAAACAGAAAAGCGCTTCATTACAAGTTTAGCAGTCGTCAGTCAAAGGAAAGTAAAACAAAGGCTCTCAAGAACAATCGGAGCTATAGGGAAAAAAATAACAAATGCCAGAACGAATCAGACGTGAATGTACCTTTGCTAATAAAAAAAACTTGTTTTCCGGACTGAAAATTCCCCAACGACAGGATCAATGCAAAACTTTCTTCATTTGCACGGTTAACAAACAATACAACGTGAAATAGATGCGACGAAGTATGCAATTTATGTTTCACTGAAGCGCAGGAAATATGAAAACTAACTTTTTCAGCGCTGTTTTCAAAACAAGGAATGTTTCTATAGTATTTATAATTGTACCGCTGCCGCGCTGTTGATAGTTCACATAGTCAAGGATTTTCATTTTGTTTTTGAATAAGATGGATTTCATAAAGTTATATTTAAAACTAGAATAGACTCGACTACGGTGAGCTTAAGTTTTATGATTTCTTAAAAACTGATTATGTATTTTTGATTCTTTTATTATTACAAGATAAACCTTAATTATTTAAATATTGTCACTCAAAAGCTTTTTCGTGCAACCTATCATGTTGTAATTGGATTTCAAGTCCATCACATAATGACGAACTTTTCCTTTACTTGTTTTGCATCAACAACCGTAATTGACTTTTGACAACTTTTTAATGAGGTTTCCAATTTTAATAGCTTCGGGATATTTACTTTCGTTTTTGCAAGTTAATAATTGTCTTAACTTTAATTGGTGCATCAAGGATATAACATAATAGGTACTTTGATATTTTAAGGAAGTTAATTTTCGTACGAAATTGTATAACAGACAATAAATTAGTAGAATCGAGATTTTTTTATTAAAATAGCTGTAAATATTCGCTTAAAATAAATGAATCGAATTCAGAAAAAGGTATAAAAGATAAATTATCATAATGCTTTCTGAGATTTGCGCGAATGTTAGACATTAAAATAAAACTACTTTTTAAACGGATTCAAATATTAAAATAAAATATGAAGGTAGAACGAGCAGCATCAACTGTCAAGACGAATACCACCTCAGTCTACCCGTGACCACGACACCTGCAAAGGCGTCGAATCTTCGAACTAAAATCTAAATAAACCGCGACAGCATCCGTTTGAAATGTAGTTCTATTTCAAGAATAATGATCGTTTGCCTTCTTTATAGTATATCGGTGTTAATGTAAAATAATTACTCTCATGTATTACAACCTAGCAATAATTCATTTACCAAAGCACGGGTAATGAATACAAGTAACCAGTAAAATCAAGTAAAGGGTTTTAATTATTTATTACGAGTAGAACGCACAGAACGTGATACTATTCGTTATTGACTAGAAGAGATTTTTATATAACATCAAGACTTAAGTGTTCGTTTAATGTTTCGTGTATTTCATTTATTGATCTGATGCCTGAAAAGGAATTAGTTTCTATCAATATTAAAGTTAACAGGTAATGATCCGTTTTATTTCTTGGTTTTTTATTTTGTTTTATAAGAAAATTTTAAAAGTAGCAATAGTTTTAAAACGTGATTTTTCTTTTATTCATTTTTATAATTCAGAATCTAAAATATAATTTATTAAAAGTCATAAGCAGCCGCGTAAATCTTAAAACATGCTTACTTTAAAAAGCATTTGAAGTACGCTGGACATTCATGAAGACGCGTTTTTTATTGAGTTATATTCTCTAACTACGTTAAAGTTTGATTGACTATTGACAAAGCGTAGTGGTTGGTTCGAGATAATCAGCAGCCAATTTCCAATTCCAAATTGGAGACACGTTCTAGGCGAAATCTGACTCAAGCCTTATTAGAAAAAAAACAATATTAATGACAACAGTATCAAATGCCTCTAAATAATTTACAATCCATTTTTATTCGCTGTCTGAAGCGACTCTGTAGTAATTGCAGCAATATTTCATACTTTAGTCTCATCTGTAAAGTCTTGCTAAGCGTGTTTTAACAGGCACTTCATAAAATTTTGTATTGTTACATTTTTTAAACATACCTTTCGAGTCTGGTATTAAAATAAAGGGTTTTAATTGTTAAAATGGATTACAAAAATATATTTTACTTGTATGTTTTAACGTAATTTGGAATGAGAAATGCTAAAAGAAATAACAATATTTCTTATCGAGGCAGTCGATTTTTATGTTTTTGTTTTTGACTTGGTAAAGAGTTTATTTTTAAAGCCATTTTTACAGCGAGTTCTATTCTCCCAAGACAAATAAAGTAACTCGTTAAGAAATTACAAGTGTGTTGCATAAAAAGTGTCGTTTAACAGTGGCAGTAAGGATGTGCCATTATTCATAAACCCGACGGCGGGGTGTTGAGCCGACACCCCGGGGACGCGTTTTAATGTCCGAATTTGCATATCGCAGTATTCACTAGGATTTCAGATAGTGATAGAAGCATTATTTTTAAATCAAGAATTTAAATAAAAGAAGAGCGATAGATGTTATTAGCACAGGACTTTTCATACGAAGAATGCAGCTTTTTCAGAAAAGTGGTAGGTTTTTTTTTCACACCTTTATTAATTTTATGATATAAGGGGTAGGAATTATTGTGGTGTGACTAATAAGAAAAAAATGCTGATGGTCACACTTTTATGTCAATCTGGTGTGACTACGAGGAAGTCATTTTAAGAATCAGTTTTAACTATGGTATCAAAATTCGTATGACGAAAAAGTTTAATTCTCTCGATGAAACCGAGGACAGTTATTTTATTCTTTTACCTTGTTTTGTATTAATTAAAACTTTACAAATTCAAGTAGAAAACATTTATTTAGAAAAATACAGTTATAAAGGCTTCTAGTCTTACTTTGGGATACTGTGTTACCCAGTAAAATGGGTTGTGTAGTTCAGATAGGCAGTCGCTCCATGTAAAATACGGTATTCAGCTGAATCCAGTAAGACTGGATTCAGCATAGCTTGGGAAAAGGCTACGCAGATTTCCAAACTCTTAAGTAAATGATCGAAACAAAGCATGTTTTAATTTACATTATACTGCAGTATGAAATATCATCAGCGCCATAACATTAAACGATGGAAAGAAATAAAGAAGTTATAATAAGTGTAGCGTTCCCCTCCATAACGGGACACTTCCAAACAATTAGACTGGGCTCGTTAGCTTTACGAGATATTTAGCGCGACCGTCCCACGTCACTGCATTTTATTAGTGCACAATATACAGTTTGTGTTTTGCTGACGTGGCCGAGGGGTTCAAAAGATTTTGATATACCTTCGTATATGTACGTAAAAAACTACATAAGTAGATTCGCAATTTTTTTTCTTATCATTCAGCGCCGAACCAGCCGTCGGATAATAAACATTATAGTTTTGGCTATAAGCAGAGATTTTTTTGACGCTAATGTATAGAGATTATTATATTAGATGCCGTATATAACATAGAGTTTTATTTATAAACTAGCTGTCCCCCGCGACTTTGTTCGCGTGTTTTAGTTTCAACGGTTTTTCATTTTTGCAACATTTTTTATTTATGCTCATCTCCTATTGTTTGTAGCGTGATGTTATATAGCCTATAGCCTTCCTCAATAAACGGACTATCCAATACAAAAAGAATTTTTCAATTCGAACCAGTAGTTCCTGAGATAAGCGCGTTCAAACAAACAAACAAACAAACTCTTCAGCTTTATAATATTAGTATAGATAATTCATATATATTTTTAAGATCTGAATTTTATCCACCTCTGGGACCCTAAGTTCTGGAATATGATGTAGGTTTGAGTTTCAACGAAATACTATATATAGCCTTTTGAAATGACATTGCCTGTCTATAAAAAATGTTATTGATTCGCTGATCGTTTTAAAAGTTTTAGTAATTTATTGCTACGTCATCGATTTAATGTAATCAAGTTTCTTGTCAAAAATACTAAAGCATGGTAGGTATCTCGTTGACCTAATTTTCTTTCAAATCGACGTACAATAGTGACTTCAGTGTATGTACCTACCTACTTTTATCGCTACGCTTTATGCAAATTAATGAGCTATTGATACAATCATAAAATTAATGAAAATGACTTCATGACTCCCTAGCTAGTTGACATTGCTTATTTGTCTAGGCTTATTTTCAAATTTTTAATAATCAACTGAACAATACCGACGTTAAACGAGATGGCAATAAACGAATTGAATTTCGATGAGATATTTTGTTACTAATTACATTGGAAAAAAATATTGTAAAAAAATAACGAATCAATATTACATTACGTACTAACGACCCTTGTAATGCACCGCTTGAACCGGTTACCAAAAATCTCTTTTCAAACGTATAATATAACTTGATTTGGAAATTTCAACCTTGTGCCTATCTAATAAGTGTGATTTGAGTTAAATTGTATTGTTGTAAATGTTTGTGTTTCTTTTTATTGCTTAGCAACGACCTGTGTGCCTATAGAAGCGGTAGGACGATGACCTCTTGTACTCGATAGACAGGGAAATTATCGAAGGCGAGTTTTCCTGCATTGCTTTGGAATTTGTATTTTGTTTCATTATAATGGGCAGTACTTTAAATATATATTTTTTATCCGACTACGGAAAAGTCAAACGAAGAGTACGATGAGTTCTCGTATGACTATTTTGAAAGATGTATATTGTTTTTTTTTTGCCGGAAAAATAAATACATACAAATAATCCTCTACGTCAACTAGGGGTGTCCTAATTTTACTTTTTTGTGTATCGGTTTGTCTGTATATGACATTGTAGCTACCGAATGGGTAACCCGATTTTGTTCAATTTTGCGTTAAAGAGAACTTCATCGAAGGTGTTCTTCAAGGAAATCCATGTTTTTACCGACATAGCTTATTAAAATCATAAACTATTTCGATATGAAATTTAGTTAAGATTTCTCACTTTTTAAATTTAATATAAAATATATCTATCTGCCTTTCAATATGTCATACGCTTGTTTCAGTTAAGTTCGTAATAATAATTAGCATATATTAATTATCAACATTCATGTGCAAATGTGTTCATTATACGATTCACAGCTATCCCCCGGGCCATGACGTTGCCAGGCGAGATAATTACGACAGTTAACACTTATTATGCCACTGATTTTATTACTGCAGGAAAATTATGAAGAACTATTAAATGCAGAGTTCTTTATTAGAGTTTTTACTGTTTTATTACTATGAGAATGTTTTGATTTGGCATTGTGCAGAATGAAGTAAAATTAAGAAGTTGATATAATTATGTGGGTACCTTGGTGAAAATTGTAAATTGCTTGGTGAAAATCGGTATTACATAATAATATTTAGATACGGTCTATTTGATGTCCAATAGTATGGATTTGAAAAGTTATGGTTAAGTATATTGCTAGATAAATAAAAAAATGAAATACCTTTCCTAAACCTACATAAAGATAAAGGTTATTTTTGGAAGACTCTTTTAAATTATACACATATAGGTATATTATTTATTGACAAATAATAAAATAATGTGGACAACATCCGAAACATTGCTCTGAAGCCAAAGTAAGTAACTAAAGCACTAGTGTTATGGAATCAGAGACAACGAAGGAACCACTAACAACCAGGCCCGGGACAATGTAGAAAAGTGGTTTTCTACATTAACCCGTCCGGGGATCGAACCCGGGACCTCAGAGCTAGCGACTAGCGACCGGTGTGGCCACCCGACCATGGAGGTCGTCAAATCACAATCTCATACGTACAAGTTAAGTTTTAGTTTTTTTACATCTAAATAGTCAATACATCTACTTACCTTTCTACACAAATTTATGTCTTTAAGTTTGCCAATTTCATGCTCTAGTGAGATCAGTGCGTGAACTAAAAGCGGACTTTTATGTCAGAAAGCACTTCTATCAAAGCACACGCACTCGAGGGCATCCGCCATGACATGCGATGTGATGCTTGTTAGACTGCAGAGAATAAACAGGGGTTTTAAGGACAAGATATTTATGATAATATATTGTTATTTACTTTGATTATTTATAATACGGCCAAGTGAAATTGAATTACAAAGTTTTATTGGATAGAAAGAGAGTCAACAAAAATTTCTGAAAAATAACTCTTTGTATTAACTGATACATTTATATCTTATACTTAACATATAAAGCTGAAGAGTTTGTTTGTTTGTTTGTTTGTTTGAACGCGCTAATCTCAGGAACTACTGGTCCGATTTGAAAAATTATTTCAGTGTTGTATAGACCTTTTATTGAGGAAGGTTTTAAGCTATAACATTACACATATTATTTTAAAAGGATCGGAGCAAAAATGAAAAATGTTTTAAAAATGAAAAACCGTTGAAACTAAAACACGCGGACAAAGTCGCGAGAGATAGCTAGTACAACATATTTGTACTTTTTCTGCTGTCTACCTATACCATCATATAATAGCATATACCTACGTAAATATGCGTAAAAAAAAGTCAGTTGATTCGTGTTTTACGAGTTTAAGTTGTAATTATGATTTAATTAGACCTTCGAAAATCCAACGAATAATGCAATAGTATCGCTGAATTTAAAGTTGTTGAACTTTAGAAACGTAAAACTTAACTTGAAAATATTTAATTGCGTCACACCCTTTAACTGTCTAGCGCTTTATTCTCGTAAAATAAACCCATAAAAAGACAGTAATTTCATTCTAAGACTGTCTTAGTTCTTGCTTGAGTAACAAGGCGATGGAGTGTTTTAGTTAAAACGCCAAAGTTAACACAACACATAATAATTTCAAGTAAGGTACTGCCTACTTAGTTATTAACTTTAAAAGATTTTTATAGTGTGTCGAAACTACATAATTCGTCGAGAACAGATTGGTCATTTAGTTATACACTTGTACCTAAATGTACAGATCACAAAAAAGCTGTAGTAACTAAAGGTTCGTGATGGAAAACGTAGTTGGATAATAAAACGGCACAGTCAGCATAACACGTGGGGTGTTACGCGTCGACGGGCCGCGGCACCGCCAAGAGATTTTTATTTGAGAAACTTTTTTCACAGCCACCCCTCACAGTCTGCGAACTAAGCAAATACCTAACTTTTACACACTGCGGTGACATTCGGCAAGCTTAAGGTCAAAGAACAAAAAAATACGTACAAAGAACAATAAACAAAACAATAAAAATAAAGGTCACATAAAAAAGGCCCGATTACCAAAATATTTATTTTGTAACGAACAATGGAAAGTGAAATTCTTTTTTCAAGTTTTAGGTTACAGTCTTTAAAAAAAAGCCTTTGGGATTTTTCTTTTAAAGATTTTACATTTTAATAGCGTTCAGTAACAATGAAAAAAAGGACTTTAAATTACATAGATACTTAACTTATTAACGAATTTTAAGAATCGGATGGCCACACTTCCTCAAATATAAAGTATTTGGACGACCTTCGTGGTCGAGTGGCGTACACACCGGATTTCAAGGTCTTCGATTCCCGGACGGGTCAATGTAGAAAACCACTTTTCTACATCCTACCTTCGTGGTCTCTTATTCCAACATAGGTGCTTAAGGAGTGCGTAGTATAGCTCAACTTTGGATTCAGAGCAATGTCTGTGATGTTGTCCACATTTGATTGATTTAGCTACAATGCAATGCATGAATGTTATCGCTCCGATAGTACACTTTTTAGTGCCATAAGAAGATTTCTCGATGCAATTAGTTCATGCCAAAGCTACAAAATAGTACAATATTCTAGAGTTTGATAGCGAAAAGTTGAAAGCTCGCTATTTATCTCATCCGTATGTCACATATTAGAGCAAATATCTAAACCTAGAGGCCGTGGCGAACGAGGTTTAACTCATTTCCCGTACGTTTCCAATATGTGGGGCCGCAAAGAAAATCGAACAAATCAATACGTGAATAATAGGGATTATGTGGCACTACTGTGAAATTTTTCAATTCTAACATATTCGGTTTCTGCAAAAAGTATTAAAATAATAATAAATGGATATGTTTGATCCGAACTTTAGTTTCAAAAGATTTTTCCAGTTGACGCAATTTTGTTATTGTCAAAATTTATAATGAAATGTACATAATATAATATTATATCAATTTTGATTACGGTTCATTACGATTTTAGTCTTTATTTATAAGGAATAATCAACATAATATAAATTATAAAACACAAGAACTACAAGTTAAGTGATTTGTTTAGTAAAATCTAAAATTTCTCAGCAAATGCATTTTTTTTTACAGTTGTTGAACACCCTGTCTACGGATCTTGAAGAGATGCTGTCAGAACTGTACGAAGAGAGGAATATATCCAGGTAAGTTTAGTAAAACTATTTAATATCATTTGAAATTATATAAATAAACTAACTGCACCAAGCGATGCAATGCAACTTGCACCAAGCTATCCAATACCACGTTGAGATAAAAAGGTTTTATTTTTACATTATATACGTTCTTTTTGGGCAAGCATATAGGACAAACATCACACAATTACACACCATCTTTTTTATTTATATAAAAGATTATCTAACATATATCTCTTGTGAAAAATCGGTGAGTAAACTAAGCTACTTTGATATAAAATCCAAACCAAATACCTAACTAAGATAATACATAAAAACACATACAATAAATTCTTTGCATTTCATTTAAATATCTACTTACAATCACATTGCAGAATCTAATTATTGAATCAATCGGTAAGAAAAAACGAGTTTTACTCAAGCATTTCCACCCCACCAAAACGATAGACAAACAACTTTGAACTGTATGGTTAAGGAATAAGGGTTATTAAATGTTTTTAGGATGGTAATAAGTCTTGTGAAATGGTATTAGCGGCACAGTGGCGCGCTTCGCCGGATAAATCGAATTACATGCGGTCCTGGGTTCGACTCTTGACTTGAGCGGTTTTCCTTTGATACTGAAACCCTTTTGAAATGTTTATGAATATCTACGTTAACATGTATTTTAGGAGGAAAGTTGTTTGAATTACCTTCTTGGAATAACTTTTTTGAATTTCAAACAATGGGTGAAAACTGAAAATAGAATATCTCCTAGGAAGTTTTTGAAATTAAATAGCTAGCCCATGTTAGTTTTGATATTAATTCAGATACAGAATTCATTACTTACTTAGATTTTTAACCATGGACAAAGGGATATTTTTTTTTTGTTACAGTTTCTATCTAAAAAAGCATGTTTCACGTGGAAATACAGAATAATATTTACCACTGAAAAAATCTTCTTAAGTTAGTACAAAATTTACTAATCCAACAAATTAAAGATCACGAAAATTGCTCCCGTTCTCGAGTTATAATAAATGGTTTAATTAACCCGTTTTATATCTATACTAATATTATAAAGCTGAAGAGTTTGTTTGTTTGTTTGTTTGAACGCGCTAATCTCAGGAACTACTGGTTCGAATTGAAAAATTATTTTTGTATTGGATAGTCCGTTTATTGAGGAAGGCTATAGGCTATATAACATCACGCTACGACCAATAAGAGCGGAGCATAAATGAGAAATGTTGCAAAAATGAAAAACCGTTGAAACTAAAACACGCGAACAAAGTCGCGGGGGACAGCTAGTATTAGAATATATATACTACACTACGAATACCGACCTTCTTCCGTGATTGCAAATCTTTTTACGCCAAATTTTAAAATATTCAACATTAAACCAATTTAATTTATCATTGAATAAACCACGAGGACTTTTCTTCATAAACATATAAAACATATACGTTTAAACATTTTGTAGATAATCCCTTCAAACGAGCCTTTGCCAGACAAGCTCACCACGCTGTTACCGAAATTAAATTAACAGTATGCTTTCAATTTCCACACACAGTTCAATCTAAATCCGGGGTTGGGTTATACTTTTTTTTTACAATCCCGCCAATCTGTTGCGGTCTATTGTTACGTACAACGAACATATGTACTAGACTACGTGTATCGAATGAATAGAGAATGTAAATATTAAAATTGATGAAAGGATATTTTGTATAGTATCAGTTTTCATCATTGATTTTTAGGCTCGATACATACGCGCTACAGACTACAGCCACCGGTGGCCAGCGACACACACAAATCTTCAAGTTCTAAACCTGTTACTTGTCGGTTCTTATTTTATTATTCCGAAAACTAGCCATCAAACATTAAGAACGAAAATTAAGAGAACTAGCCAAGTCAGACCTTAGGCTACAATATATTATCCTAAGTTATAAGAAGTTATTATATTTTATGTTGTTATAAATAACTTTCAGGACTGACCATTGAACTTGGCACCCATTTAGATCTCACTTCTTTTGTCGTTGAAGTCAACAACCAAGGCATATATCATAATTTTGAACTTGGCTCTCATTTTACATTTATGTTTTTGATAGGATTGTTTTTACTAAATATGAATACCGCCAAAAACAAATACCGTTTTAAAAAAAATCAAGAGCTTTTCTTTTATATCGTAAAAATAAACAAGTTAAAATTTAATTTCACTTAAGCTAAATAACACATTTATGCGAAGGCAATTTGCACGGTAATTAAGATTTATTTTTTTATTAATTCCAATCCCAACATTTCTATATGCCAACGATAAATAAACCAACATTGTTTTAAAAGAGAATTCTGAAATATATTGCCCGGTATCTGTTTTAAAGCCAATGGCGTGTCCGTGGCTTATAAATCAAGCGGGAAGCAGGGGATGGTATCGAAAGCATAACAAATCATTGTCCTGGTGTTGACGTTAACGGAGAGTCTATAGTCCAATTTATAATAAACACCTTTTTTGATAACCTTATATTTTAAAGGGACGTTCTGCGTTGATGTTAGGCAGTTTATGGAAGCGTAAAGTCCGTCATATTTGTTTAGAATCGACGGCACAAAAAAAAAGGCTTTTGAGGTAACTAGGTAGGTAAAATGCCAATCCAAAAATAAGTATAAATTCTTTTTTTTAGTTTTATTAACCCATATAACAGCGTTCATACAAAAAATAATATTAGTTTACTTTAATTATATATATTATATATATATATAGTTACTTTTAAGACGCAGGGAATTTTGACAGAATTTAAATTACACAGTTTTTGTCACAAATAATATTAAATGCTCCCTATCCACATATATGTAAATACAGAAATTTATGTATTCAGAATCTCTCGAAAAATCATATATTTCACACAAAACATACCTTCCACACCTCTAGGGATACGCATAAAATCCGCCAACTACGTAGATTTACCATATAAAAATCCACGATAGTCGTCCCAACACCATAACATTATGCAACCGGTGTAAGATTATCATAAACGTATAATACACGGCATGTTGTGAGGTAGAATCGCTTAGTATTCTCTACATTGCATTTTATGATGGCTTACATTTTTACACTGCTGAATAAATCAAGCAATGTAATTGCAGACATAAAAAGCTTGGTGTAATAAACAGATTAGGTAAGAAATAATTTTCTTTAGGTCTGTACAAAAACACGAGATATGTAATATTTATCATGTTTAATTTAAAGCTTTTAATATTAAATTCATAACCACTCTCGAAAATGTCTATGGAGAGTCAGTTACATGAAAATATGGACTGTCAAAAACAGTGAAACGTATCCGGACCAGAAGGCCGAAGTTCCGAACAAAGCATTATGAATAATGAAACACCCTCTGTACAAAGGTTCGCTAGCATAGGTTGTGGTTATATCCACCGCAAAACTGGAAATTTTGCGGTGGGGTGTCGCAAAGAAAAAAACGGGAGCGCAAAGTGTTTTTTACGGCTTTAATACGAGTTTATTAAAATATTTAAAGCGGAACTTTAGCGAGAATTTCCCCAAAGACAACTCAAAAAGGTCCCCCGTCTCACCGATATGAAACTTTTAACTTAGGTGTTGGAATGATAAATTAAAACGAAGCGAAAGAGCGCCGACATGTGTTAGAGTAATGAGATTTTTTCGCTCCGCCTCATAAATTATAGGAAGCGAGAGTTTCTGATGTTCAAACCTCTTACTTACATTGGTAATGGCACAAGTGAACATGTACTTTATTCATTTCCTGATTATTCATCCAAATATAGTTTTTTTTTTAAATTAAACGATAAATAAAATATCAAGTTGAAGTCCAAAATTTAAAATCCAATTAATACTATTGTATTTATTTAACAGTTTTTGCAAACACAATTAAACAAAATGGAAACAACATTACATATCAAGGTACAAAGGTAAGGCTTATTTCTTTAGAAATTTCTGCCAGCAGACCTGCGATAGGAGAAGTAGTATATAAAGGTATTTTACATATAAAACGAACGGTATAATTACGTTCTTATTTAATTTAATTTCAAAAACAATCGTCTTAAAATCCATTCAAAAGCGCCCCGAAAGAACAAAAGAACTCGATTGGCATTCGTGTGAAATTGTCTAGGGCCCCTAAATGGACTATTAGGTACAGAACTCGTCTGATTTCGGCTTGCACTTAAAACAGAGCAGTGATTTAAGGAGGGGTCTGCATGAAGGGAGATAACTGTGGCTAAGACCGTTAGAAGATGTGATTTTTTATGGCAACATTACGTGCACGCTTCGTGAAGAGTTCTAACTGCAGGAAAACAGCAGAGATGATTATGTAAAAGACGAAGAGATCAGAAGTATATTCTTTTTATTCTTAACAATGGGCATGTTTCCTATTTTTTTTTTAATGTCCGCCTGGTTTATTAAGGAATTTTATTGGACACGTATATTTCCTTTTTTTCCTGCAAATAAAAATGAGCAAAATACAGTGAAAGGAAATTTCGCGTGACGTCACTACGTGCGACAATTTATACGACGGCGTGGCATCATAAGCCGCCACTACTGAACTTTAAATCGCTGTATCTTTATAATTTTGTATTGTTTTGATAAAAGAAAAAATACGTGTCTAATATTTTTTTATTATCTAACTGACGGACTAAATAGATTTTAACTTTTCATACCCAGCCAACATCCCTATTCTATCGAATAATACAGTAAGTATTCTTTTGTTTTCAAAACTGTAAACAGCACAGAGATTGATAATCAGCAATACTGTTGTAATATCTTATTGTATGCTGAAGAATAAACCTGGGTTTTCTCATATTTCCCCTTTGTACTGGTAGACATTGTAGCGGAGGCCTTTTGTGGTTTCGAACTCGCCTGCAAAGCTCGGTACTGCGCTTTTAGTTCTTAAAACCACCCCTTCATATAGCCTGATAGTGATGTAGTTAATCGAAGTCGAGTAAATAGCATCCATGGACGATATTTTTTTTACACTGTGAAGGTAAATTTAACAATATGTCTATTTATATAATAATTGTAGTTAATGGATCTATTATTGTAATTGAATATTAGCTGGGTAATAATAAAAATAAGTAATAAAAACGAACAAGTGTGAGGTAGGCACGCGCACCGAGGGTTTTATACAGATTTTGCTGATCGTGCGGTTAGTTCTCCTGAAAATATGTTCTGTCAACAATGTATAAAAGTACACAAATTTCTGACTTTTCCCTTTACTTGTGACTTTAAAACTAGCATCATGCCAAAAGTGATTCTGTGGGTCGACGAGAAGTATTTTTAGTTGTTAGAAAATTTATGGAAAAAGCGACATAAAAGCCTGTAATTTTTTATTGCGTTGACGTAGTATTACGCTTATTTTTTCAAGGGAACGTAGACCTGAGTATTTGATATTAAGTTGAACATGATACAACCACGCGTTCCGACAGATACACAGACAGACAACCAAGTGATCCTACGTATGAATAACGTAAGAATGGAACTTAACAAATTATAGTATTTGTTGCTATAACAACATTTACAACATACCTAGTAATTAAAAAAATGAAAATATATATTTTAAGTCTGGCGTTATTTTAATTCTAGCCATGTTTTGTTTTCTTGTCGTATAAAATACGATTTTATCACGTTTTTTTAACATCTCGATATTTATTGTACAAGAATGGCCCACCTCTCATCAGAATGGCAGTACTTTTGAGTGATTGCGAACGAACTCCACAAACAATAGCCGCGCCGCGCCGAGTCAATCTCGCAGTGAATGCTATAGTTATACGGCAGCTTAAGGATGCCGTATGGCAATACAGATAGTTCCCGACAAAAATAAATAATACTTACCTACGCTGGGAAATGGAAAATTTTAGTAACGGAAAATAAAACCTTGAATATTAAACGTTACAATGAATGTTACGACATTTGTTGTGGGGGCTACCTACATATCGAGCTAAATCAATATCAATAACAGATCGACTAAAATAATAACATTATTAGTTACAAAGAAGATTGGATTTTCTAATTTAATTAAGTTCTATTGAAATAAATACGAAATCCACAACTTGTGCTTCAGTAGGAATGTATTAAAATTATTAGAAAGCTACCTCAATGCATAAATATAATCATAATAAACATATTTATGTGCTCAACTTTAATATTTTATTTTTATTTGTATTTGTTTTTATTTATTTCAATAAATTTCAAATAAATAATAACAATTACTCCAAACAGAGTTTATAAAATATGTTGGAAAACATTATATTTTTTACAGTGTGAAAGATGTCAAACCTTTGGGTATAATTTTCAGTTCACGAGTCAGCCCTAATCGCTATAACTCATATTTATGTACCCTGTAGTACGACCGCTATCAGCGTTTGTTCGAAACTGAATCAATAGTCACTGTTTCTGTTTACAGCATACGTGTAACTGTTGTGAATGAACAACCGATTTGTTTATTGTAAAGTTTTAATAGTACAAAGTCTTGATTTTAACCTGGAAAGTGAAATCAGTTAGCGTGCAAAAATGTGTTTTATACTAAAGAAACAAAAACGAGATGTTATGTTATGGAAGATTTATCATACTTATTATAGTTACGTAGATTTGTTAAAGAAAAAAGACAATCATTTTTATTAAAAACAATAAGATTGAGCATCAATTATTTGATTTCGTCCTCCATTTCATTTAATAGTAGTACCTACACGTATTCCCCTGCAATGACCTATATACTTATATATTTCTTGCGTCTAGTTCGTGGGGAAAGCAAAAATTATTTCTAAATTAACCGTGGCCAACCGGGTGCGTTAAATTAAATCGAACGTCAGCCCCCGATGGACAAGCACTGGGCTGTTACCCTACGTAATGACGCCATCAGAATCTACGGCAAAAATGTGTTGCAAATGGCGCTTTAGATAACGTCATTAACCGATATTTATGTTTTTATTACATAGTAGAAATGTTGGTTAATTTATAGCTGAAGTTAATAAACTTTAATAGAAAAAAGAGTAGGTATTTCATATAATTAAATCATTTAATTTTTGTTGAAGTTCATTATGATAAACTTTCATCTTCTGCCTAGCCTTTTGCCATGGTATGTTAGCTTCCAGTCTTGCCGGGATCAGCTGAATACTGTATTTTACGTGGAGCGACTGCCTATCGGACCTCCATAACCATTTTACTGGGTTTGTGAATAACACTATAGTACCTAAAGCATTCGAACAGCTGTTCTAGTCGAAATTAATTAGGGAGGACAGGACATGAATGTTGGACAGGTGACAAGCTATTGTGTAGGTACTGTTACTGAAATTAGGTGCGTATACCTATAAATATAACCAGTTCACAGATGTGTCTTGCAATGATGATTATGAGCAGCTGATAATAAAGTCATAATTTATAAAAAAAAACATACAGCTTACACCTGTCTTCCTCTATTATTTTTAGATGATATTAAAATAAAAATACAAAGTTCTTTGTCACATCTAATGCATAAAATTCTCGTGTCACGGTGTTTGTAATAAAACTCCTCCGAAATGGCTTGACCGATTCTCATGAAATTTTGTGTGCATATCGGTTAGATCTGCGAGTCGGACAACATTTATTTTTATATGCCTGAGTGATAAGGGTGGCATTCTCCAGTTTTTTATCTATAAGTATAGCAAAACAACGTTTCCTGGGACAGCTAGTAATATATGTTTTCATAGTTTTAGAAGTTCAAACATGTATTTATTTACTGTCATAATGTTTGCAATTGTAGGTGCATAGAATTATTTCAACAATCAATATACCAGTATCTACTACGCCTAAACATTGACCTTGATTATCCTTTCTGTTAATCGAATTCGGCGTCAAATAAGCCAGTGTAAATAATACTCAAGCCCCGGAATAAGTGATGCCAGCCATTACCAGCGCCAAAGAAACAATAACTATAACAATAATATTCGTCTAGCTTCCCTATTTGTTGACGGAGGCCAATTCATGAAAACCAACATCTATATGCTATTGTTAAACCAAAAAACTCCTCAATTGTCAACCCTAATACAAGCGAATAAGAGTGCCTCGTTTAGAAAGGAGATGAAATTTTAAGTTTGTTAAAGATTATTAGTTCGTATACAGGCTGAGGTTTCGGAATGCTTTTGGGAACACATAAAGAAGCTTTTGTGGGAAGTGGTTATGTTTATCGAATGTATTGTATGCAAATAAGATAATATTAACTAAGCTCAGATACTTGACTGATATGATTAATTTGTTAGTAACGAGGACACTTAAAACTTCAAAAATCCATGTTTAAATATGAAGTTGTCAAAGATTGAAGTAAAAGTCATTGTTATTTTTAAAATCATTGGGTACCTAAAGTAATTATGCAGTACCTATCAATCAACATATTATTTAAGCGGCAATAGCCTAATGGTTAGGGTGATCGCCTTGTGATCGAGAGGTCGCAGGTTCGAACCCCACCCATTGCACTATTGACGTGAACCCACTCCAGACACAAGCATATATAGCTTAGTTGGAGGGGTTAACAAGATTGCGAAATCCACTCACATTGCTAGTAAACTTTATAAAAAAAAAAAAAAAAAAAAAAAAAAAAAAAAAAAAAAAAAAAAAAAAAAAAAATATCTAGTCCATAAAAAATACGATAATTTCTTATTGCCAAATAAAAAGGTAAATTTAGTGTCGTTGAAGGTGAAATAATTTATCTTAATTAAAGTGTATAAAGTTTTATTATATATAATAAAACTATTATAATATTTTTAAATAGTAAGGAACCTAAAACCCTTTTATTTTAAACATTATCTTATTAAAAAGTAAAATATTTCAGTAAACTGAGAAGAGCCTGAACCCCATTTTTATTCTCTATATATTAAATATAACCAATGAATAAAAATAAAAATATATTTTTTACTCAAGCACTCGGTATATTAAAACAAAGCGACAATGTTTACACGATTCAGTTACTTCGCGATTTATTTCGCGCACATGTAATAAATAACGAGGTGCCACCGTAATAAACTCCACTTTATCACAAAAACAATGCAAAAAAATATACTTGAAGATTTTTTACGTGTTAAATCCTTGAGGATTTTGTTGATATTTCATGCGCGATTTTTAAATATGGTGATATTATTCAAAATTTTAATATGAATAATTATTACATTCATTGAATCTATTAGTAAATTTATTAAATTAGGTTTATATTTTACTAATCATTTGTTAAAAACATTTCTTTTATTATATTTTATATTATTAGTTAAGCATTAACGCATGCGTAAATTTGTGCGTTGAACCTGTAGTCGCCGATTTGAGTCCTGCCTGAGGTTTAAATTTTACCTTTCTACTATTTGTACCTTAAACATATCATGTTGTGTATAAAATTTGTACGGAAGTTGCACAATATAATGCACAGTGATGTTAATGAATAAAAAAAATTGAGTACAGTTGCTTTATAAGCTATACGTAAACGGACAAACTTTAAAGTACACGAAACGAAATCGGAAACCATAACCACGAGATTATTTTTGAAAGTTTCAGTATGTACCTCTTATAACTGCTAATTTATCTGGAGACAGCCATTAAAAGTTTTCAGAATTTATATTTAAACATACAATGAAAAAGATTTGGCGCATTAGGAAGGCATCCGGCCTTAAAAAGTATACCTACGTGCCTTAAGAGAAAACCTAATACTCGTAAGATGTAGACAAAAACAGTTCCCTCCTGCGAACTAGCAGATGCGTTTGAATAATTACTTTTGCATTAAGCCATGAACCTTGTTCTTGCGAAGGGAGAATTGATACGGAAAAAATCCGTAAGAGAAAAAAGAAGAAGGAAAACCAAGACTTGTATTTTCAATTAATAATATTAATATTACACAGATATTGAAAGGAACCAGCAGGCTTATTTGCTGTGGCGGTTGTCAACTAAAGCGACAATCTATACTAATACTAATATTATAAAGCTGAAGAGTTTGTTTGTTTGAACGCGCTAATCTCAAGAACTACTGGTTCGATTTTTTTTTTTTTTTGTATTGGATAGTCCGTTTATTGAGGAAGGCTATAGGTTATATAACATCACGCTACGACCAACAGGAGCGGAGCATAAATGAAAAATAGTGCAAAAATGAAAAACCGTTGAAACTAAAACACGCGAACAAAGTCGCGGGGGACAGCTAGTCGCTTAATAAAAAACACCGTGAAATCACAAATTTCGTATCGTCCAACGTCGATGACTCAACTTAGACGATATGAAATTTGTGTTTCCACAGTGTTTTTGTAAAGCGATTTTCTCTTTTGTTGTCATCCGCCATAGCAAATAAGCCTGTAGGTCTCCGTAGATTTTTTACATTTATCTCATAATTTATTCCGTGGAATGTAGCTTCTGTCTGTAGTAGTGACTTAGAAAAAGACCAACCAGTCACATAATAGACATTATTTGTGTATCAAAAATGTTTGGCCTATGGTGGTTAAACTCGCAGAACATCGCGTGGTTGATGTGGTGTCATGACGTATAATTATCGCAGAATATTTTAATAGTTGGTATTACTGCAGTCACTTTTCATTTGTTTTGAATGTAGAGCAATATCCTATCCATACACATTTAACTAGTTACATTATTTAATGTTACGCGATACGATAGTGTTAAAATATTATGAAAACACGAGCCAAAATAATGTTTTGATATTCTACTTAATTATACAAGATACGAATATCAATTTTGTTGAAACATGATTAGGGTTTGAATAGCGTTAAAGACATTTTTTTTTTTTAATTTTTCATTCCCGTCTAGGTACTAAAAGTAGTTTCTAAAGAACGGTTTAAATGCGTTATACAATTCTGTAAAATTTGTACGAACACATTTTTTTTGTTTCCAATTGTAATTTAAATATTTTGTTAAGGGTCAATTCATACACCAGCAGAGTCGAAGCATCACAAAAACAGGCAATATAGCAAAGGCATTAATTTAAATATAAAATTAAATTTCATTTTTAAATTAATGCCTTAAAAATTATAGCAAATAATTCATCCTTAAATGAACAACGTAATGCTAATATTTCTTCAGGTAAAATGAAAATATGGTACATAAACATCGATAATTCTAATTCCTTAAAAAATTCATGATGTTTACCTACAGTTATTTACAGTACAAACAAAAAATCTAAGGACGGTACGAAACTTGTACTACTTAATGAATAATGGACCATCAACAATTCCAAAGCAGGGTTTTACGATTAATTTAATATGATCTAACAGAGATTAATTTCAGTTGCTGAACGCCTCGGGCCCTGCGGTCAGAGACACGACACATGCATCACGCTCTAAACACAATTAACGACCCGGCTAGGGTTACCATTCATCTACGTTACACTGGTATTTATCTTCATAACGATCGTCAGGACTTATAAGCCGATGATAGGGCAAATTAAGCTTTTGACAACCCTGTATACTGAAAATCTTAATATTGACTACTATTTGAAAAAAAAAATGATTCTATCTTAACAAAAACCAAAACGTAATCTTCAATTCTTCAATTGTTTTTAAATTTCTAGATAGTTATTTGTTTCATTCGAAGCTAATTTTCCTTTTTCAAATTATGTATTATATTATTTTTCTCTTAAAATCTTTTCCGCAACGTCCATTACTGTTTATTTCCTTTTTTTTTGCAATCGGATGGTAATCCTATGGATGGCGTACTCTACCTTTGGTCCAGGCTAGCTAATGTAAAAACCTCGTTATGTCTCGAAGGCTCGAAAGGATTTTGCGTTCGCTAGTTAGGTTTGTAACTTCATTTGGTTACATTGGAGAGATCATTTTGTAGTTAATGGATTGCTGGAAAACATTAACCTTTTTCTATCGAAAAAGGAAAATATTTAGTAGAGAAGTGATGATTGACCGCGTTTTAGTTTAAAAACCTTAATTTAGTTCTTCACTCGGTAAAAATGTGAGATTACGTAACATTTGGATCACTATTTACAGACAAGAAACAAACACTTTACCCCAAACAAAAAGTAATCACGAAACTTCGTGTAACAACGCCCATAAAATCGACAAACTCTATACACATATAGTAATAAAAGATAAACCTTTAAATATGTAGGTACACCGCTGGCCAAAAATTATTTACTCTTTTTATAGCGTAGAAAAATTTACAGCCACCATTATCCTGTATTTGCTCTAAGCTAAAACAGTTTCGTCGAAAAAGTCCATTAAATGTATGTTTAAGCGGATAAGTACAAAACTCATCTTGGTACGTGATGTAACGGTGAGCACCTTGGAACCCGGGAGTGGGTATTATTATTTCATACCGCCCGTAGAAGGCATTAGCATAAAATACCTGAGTACCACTCTGTAAATTGGAGCGGGGAATTTGTTGGGGCATCGGCGTCGCCTTGCTATTTCTGACTTATTATGAGCGATGCCGGCTGATGCTACAGGGTATCTCTTTGGCCAGACGTTCAAAAGGGTTGAATTACAGGGTTCGATGTAAATTAACTGATAATGTCTGGGTATACTTACCTATTTGGGATAAGCTGGTTGCGTAGCGGCTTAGTGTTTCTGGTATGATATATTTCCAGAAGATTTAGATATGGAAAATTCAGAGCATTTTCGCTTAGTATAGTGAATCTCAGTATAATTTACTGTAGTAAAAAAATTACAGACACTGATTCGAATTCATATATTTTTATCCCTAAAAATAATAGCTTTCTATGCACATTGAGTTCTAAACAGTATTAAAGGAAGTAAGAAATTAAAAATTCAATGCAACAATGGCTAGAAAACTGTACAAACTGAATGGTAGTTTTATTTGTACCATAGATTAAACCCAACAGGTTACAGCATCGTACTTTCGAGTACATGTACTAGGCTTTGCATGAAACATGTCCATGTTAACTGCCCGCTGGGCACGTGTGTAATCTCTCTCGTTTGTTATGTGAAGTACTGGAATATTGCTGGCTCTACTGAATATTTGCAACAAGTTTATAATGCTTTCATCCACCACTCAGTCCAGCAACTTCACCTGATCTCTTACTTAGCTAGAACCGGAGACCTGAAAGAACTAGTAGTTTTTTTTTGAGTTTGTTGTGTTGTGTTTTGTTTGGGTTTGTGTTTTTTTTTTAATCATTTAATTAATGAGGCTTTTTGCGCTGGTGCGCCAAATCAGCCTCGTAAGGTAACACAAATTACAACAAAAACTTATCACTAAATATCTCTCTAAATTTTACCTTAACTTTAAGTTAAAATAGACACCACACCACGTCGACATGCAGCGCCTTCGACTCACTGACACCGTCATACATAATCAAACAACAGTAGTAGTACGTAATAATCAGCAGCAACCTGCACAGCGGTAGAATCCCATGTTTCATCTAAATCAGAAAAGCTCATATTTAATGGTATAGTACATAGTATGATCAGCATTATTATGTTACCGGTATCGCATTCTTGTCGCAATACCATTGACTGTAATAATGTGTTAACTAGACTGACTTAATCTAAGTTATCAAGTACACTTAAGTGCTAAGTATAAATCGCCTCAATCCTCCGCCAATTTAGTTGAATTACAGAGTTCTGTAACAACTGCCTACTGTCTCAGAATTTCACTTAACCGCAACTACAATTCCAAAGTCTATATTAGATTCCTTACCAGATGGGAGTTAGTTTCGGCATTAGATTAGTTCTAGTTGAGCGTGTCCCTCGGGGCCCCGGAGTGCATATCCGTGTTTGACATGAGACTCTGTAACTTATTTCGACTTGAGCTCAAAGTTTTGAAGATACACCCCTTTACGTATCAAAAGTGAGAGTGTAGTACATGAGTTATGTTGACGAGTGTACTCGATACTTAACCAGTCGCAGTAAACTTTTGTGCTTGGCTGTACGGTAAGTTTCTTGATTTTTGATAGGGGAGTTCGACGCTCGGTACTCAGACAGATTAATTAATTAATTACACCGCCGGAGCTGGTGCGGGTTACACAGAATAATAATAAGCAAGATTGTTAAAGTTGGATGAAAAGCTTACCAAAAACTAATGTTAAAGAGCACAAAGTTTTCTGACATATAAGTATCATCATGGGTACCTACTATGTTCTTACCTTTTAAATTTTTTCTTTACCTTCTTTAACAATTTATCGGCAGGTAGGAAAACATAATACATAAAAAAACAGAATAGTATATTAAGAGACTGAAAATATAAGCCAACTGCGTAAATAAGTGCGGACAAAGGCGGCGTATCCTACTTATTAAAACTTACATAAATCTGTGCCAGTTGCTACTGATTTATAGTTTTAATGAAAAAGAAACTGAGCTACTGTCCTAGTTAAAAAAAAATCTCATACATTGTTTAGTACTCCTAAAGCGGCATTCATAGTAGGCATAAGGGTTTTGGTTATTTTTATACTACCAAGCTTCTCTTTGTGAATGGGACCGTGTATCAATGTGACAGATGACTTAATTACGCTTATTTTTACGAGGAGTAACTCATTAAAATATTTATTTTATTTGTTTCAGGTACGCTACAAACAATAATTAATAGGTAATTCATGTTTTAAACATACTCATTTAAACTGCTTTGTATTGGAGGTAAGTCGATAAGGATGGACGATGTTGACCATATACAGAGTGTTCTTACTTAAAACAAAAGTAAAACCATATTTTTCTCATTCAGGAATCAAATCTACAGATTCGCTCTTGCGCAGCCTTCTAGTTTTCCATTCCACTTTGGGCCAAAGGTTTTATTTTTTTTGCGGGTCGAACTTAGTTACTGTAACTTTCTTTGACCGTTGCGATCTGGAAGGCCGAGTCCTGGAGGGTTGATCTTTAAATACGGTTATAATTTTTCTCGTTATCGACCCTCACTATGCCTCGGCCTAACCCGGCACGCGCCTCCGGCGTCCTCGTAATTATTCAGCTAGCATTCAGACTCATCTGGCGGCGCTCCCATTGCCGACGCTTTTTTGTTTTGTCTTATAAAAATATTTTTCTTTGCTAGGGGCTCGATCATAATTACTAGCTCGTCAAAAAATTTGGTTTCTTAGACATTAGTTTTTTCCTTGAGGTGATTTAGTCACGATCATCGTTAAAGACCAATATTTAAACCTGATCAGTAGATAACTCATCAAGATTTACTTAGATATCTAAGAAGACATGAATATCCATTACTTGTTAAACTACGTGTGTTTATGATAAGTAGAAAAACACTAACTGCTTTTATAAATTGGGTACTAAGGGGTCTAATTTGAAGAGATAAGTACATTCATTAAAACAAATGTAGGTTAATTACTATTTATAGAATGATGATTAGAATGCAATACCTAATAATTGGTATGTTTGAAAAATAATTCAGATGGAAAATCACCTTCCATATGGACGCCGCTTAACAATATTCTTTTGAATAAAGAATCGCCGACAACGCGTCTAACCGGAGGGGATTTAATTAGACAGCGCAACCGCGATTTAATGTACCGTGAACATAGATATAGGGAGATTTGTAATGACGCATGGCCGCATGGCCGCATGGGCAATGAAAGCATCCCTGTTCGCACGTAATGAATATACTTTTTGCTCAAATACAGATCCGAGTACGAAGGTAATAATTTAAGATTCTTTTTGTTTTGTTTTTAAACTTTATTGTTTTTTATACAAATAGAAGGCTGCTGAGGCTTTGCTTTTATTTCACAGTAGTTGCCTACTTTGTTCAGAACTTGTTGCTGCAATTATTTTACATTCTAAACCTAATTTTTTTGTTACTAGGAACATTATATTATATTACTTATTCTTTTAAATCTTTTTCCAGATATCTGAGAATTAATTATTTTTCTACATTTGTTTTAATTGGATTATTTGAAATATGTTAATAAATAGCCGAGTATTTTGATTCCCCAAAGTAACTTTATGCCTGATAATGTTATGATGCAGATATAGGTACGTTATTTACAAATATATCTATACTTATAATAAATCTGTAGAGAGGTCAATTCTGTACATCAAATATATTTTCAAAATAACTATCAGGGGGTGATTAGTGATCGATACTGATGCCAAAAATGCAATCAGTAAAATTTTTGTCTGTCTGTCTGTCTGTCTGTCTGTCTGTCTGTCTGTCTGTCTGTATGTTCCTTATAGAAACGAAAACTACTCGACGGATTTTAACGAAACTTGGTACATTTATTCTTCATACTCCTGGGCAGGTTATAGTATACTTTTCATCACGCTACAATCAATAGGAGCAGAGCAGTGAAGGGAAATGTTGGGAAAACGGTATTTTTAAAGCTTCCGTCGCGTATGCAGCCTTAATGGTTAAAGCTACATAGAAATCATGTATGAGAGAAATGTTCTACATAAAATTATCTAAAAAATATCCCACAACAGCATATGTCTATCTTTTATGGTTGACTCACAATAACACGTGTAACTCCCGATAGCTTAGCAGTTCGGAGATTTCTGATTATATTTGTTTACTCTTACGTTTATAATACTCTCACTCATCCCTAATAAAAAAAAGTTTACATTATTACCTATTCAATAAAAAAAGAATCATAGAAATCGGTATAGAAACACCAAACTTATACATGAAATACGATAATAAGCCATCGCGCCGTCGCGCGTGAATACTGAATCATGCTATAAGGATTATTTTTGAACGTGATATATTATATTTCCCTACTAAAATACGAAAGTTAATCTGTATGTTACATCAAAACCACTGAACAGTAAGGAAGGACATATGCTACTTTTTTACGAAAAACGACGGAAACGCGGACGAAGTCGCTGGCAAAAGCTAGTATATAATATATTACTAACTGTTTCTCGCGCGGCTCCGCCCGCGTGGATGATGGTTATCGCGGCAAAACCTATGTCCTTTCTCAGGCCCTAGACTATCTGTGTACCCAATTTCATTTAAATCGGTTCAGTAGTTTTGGCTATTTGATCCCAAACTAGCCAGAGCGTGTATTATGGCAACCAGACAACTGATAAAGATACTGAATATATTTCAAAATAACCAACAAAACAAACAAATCGTTAATAAAATGCGATACCATGTAAATAAATTCTCAAAAAAATTGCTTTGTTATGTCACAATACGGTTATTGCAATTGGAATGGCAGACGACACTTTTAATAAAATGGTTTACGGCACAAACGATTGCGGTCTGCGACTTTTTGTCGCATCCATACTACGCGTCGCTCGTGTTTTGTTTGATGCTTTTTGTTGTTTTCTACGAATAAAACAATTGAAGGCTAATGATATTCTGCACTGTTAATACGGAGAGGTTTTTTAATGTCACGTGCACGCATTATATTGCCATTGCAAATGTATGTTGTCCTTCTTTGGGTAATAAGGAAAACCATGGTTAGATATTGCTGTCATTTTGTATGCACTAAGCAATATAAGATGTTTTTAACACCTGAATAAGTATGTCTCGTTTTTGTCGTGATTATGTTTCTTAGACGCCAGTCGCCAAGACATTTTATAAATTAGCGTTGCATTTAATCAGTTCATGATTAAAAATAAGTAGTGTGTTTGTGTGTCAACTCGATTGTCCTCTCAAGTGAGCTACTTGCTAGATTGATTTTTACGTTATAAAATATTTTCAAAAAATATATTTTTAGTCTTGACATTATGCTAAAAATATATTTTTTGAAAATATTCAAATGAAATGAAAAGTAATTAAATGAAAATAAAAATCCGACCACCTTAATTATTTTCTGAGTATTCTTTATTGTATTTATTTTTATTAAAAATCTTTCCAAGTGGAAACATATGTAAGTAGGTATGTATTTACCACAGAACAATGAAATTCTTCCTGTATGTGCTGTGGTATTTTTATACCATAGTCTCAAAGCTTGCGCACATAAGTATACATGGCATCATCATGACGCAACCGAACATTCTACCATCAATTCAGTCCAGTTGTTCTATCAACACAGTTTCCTCAATAAAGCTTTATAGGCCATTTAATAAAGGCTCGAATCGTTCAAATCGTATCGTTAACGTTGTGTCCAATCATTGGGTGATTGTCAAGCGATTGCCACATGCGATGACCACTTACACATTAGTGAACAGTTGAACACGTGTAATCGTCATCAGTTGAGCGTCGATTAAGGGTAGTGTAACACTCACTGTATGATAAATTACGTCTTGACTAGTCTCGAGATAGAACGATTATTGGCATTTATTCTGATTGTGTTCGTAAGATTATCGATTTATAAAACTCATATGTCAGTATATTATGTTTGTATACTATACTGTAATTGTGTTTTTATGTCTATATATCACAATTAATATACTTTACACACATGATTTGTAAACAGTACAACACGCATATTTGTATAGAATCGTGTCGAGCATGCATTGTAGAAAGCTTTAAAACATAGGAACGGCATGGTACTAAGCGAAATAACACAAAACGCAAATAATATAACCTTAGAGTATACATAAGCAAGCATACAGTGCGCACATCGCTAGTAGACCGTTGTGCCGACCGTAAGTAATTTTTGCTCTACGTACTATGCTCGTTTACTGATTTTCTGTGTGACGACAGACGGCTCTGATGTTCAATGGATCGATATTATTAGGGTGATGTTAGGTTTTGAGATAATATTAAGAAAGCGGTGCGCTTAGTTTTGGCACTAATTTCACGGAGACGACGTTCGTACTGGTGCTTACAGTTCATACTCTACTAAGCGCTCTACAGTTCACTTATTTATACTCTAAGAATACAATCGATAACAGGAAGGCAATACAACTCGTATAAAGTCCTACTAATAAATGTTCACAACTTTGACAGTCTTGCGTTTAAGCTTTAGACAGATATTGTTATTACTACACAGACATGAAAGATCCATTGCATGCACAGTGCAAACCACCTACTGTATCAGAATGTACCAAGTTTTACGTACCCTCATTGAAACCTCCTTTCCAATAATGAGTTGCACAGATCCCCCTTACATAGGTAGGTAGTTAACAATGGGCCGTGATTGCGTGCTATGCTCAGCCCAGTGCGGTTTCACCCCTCCACCGCAGACGGTTCATCCTAATATACGAGTATTTAATATAGACCTGATTAAATCTGTATTAATTACGGATTCCGCTGAAACTGTTTAAGCCTGATAGAGGGAAATTGTTTTGTGTAGTTTTGAGTTCTACACTGTTACTCACAAAATAGGGAGTAAAATTGCAACGTATTTTAATATAGTTGCTTGACTACATTAATTGATGTATTTAGAGGAAAACTATGGTAGTTATAAATATTAGTGTTAAATCAGAGATTTTTAGTTTTAACTGTAGGCAATGAATTTGTTTGAAGAGAAAAAAATAATATTTTTTCCTTGTGTACTAAAGATATGTACAGGTAAAGAAACACATGAAATATTTAAGGAAACACATCACGCATTCAATCACATTTCCATACATATAATAAAACGCTTTTTTTTTTCATCAACTCTTAGTTTTAGTTTTATCAAACTTTTCTTTCTTATGTTAGATGGATGGTATGTAGGTGTATTAACGTGCAGAAAAAAAATAAGAATTAGATCAATCGAATTCTAAAGAATTCACTTCAAAAGAAAAGCTCCTTGATTACTTCTGTAACATGAATGTGACGTCCAAGAAACGACTCAAAGGCCATTTTTATAGACGCAGAGATTGCGGAACTCGTAATTCAATTTATTGCGTCTACCCTCCGCCAGAGGGCGTCGGTGATAATGCAATTTGATCGAGCTACTTATTGGGCCTTTACCTTTTCATTACCGGGACTAAATTTTCAATCGAAAATAAATTCTTTTTATTTTGAAAGGGTGTTTCTAAGTTAAACGTACTTGGTGAAAGTTCTCAAGTGCGAAATATTTCAAGAATAAGGGCTGTAACAATGAGAACTTTTCACTTTACATCTTGACACCTGGCGGGAGATGAATTGTGGAACATAACATTATGTTGTCAAAGTTACATATTTTATATAGTCATACTTTTGGAGCGCCGTCGTCTCTCCGCTGCGAGTGTACAGCCCTTTTATTTTCAAGTCGATTAAAAAACTTTTATCCCTTTACAAAAAGGCTTTAATGTTTCCCCTTTATAGAAGGCATTTTCTCGACGTTTATTTATATTTCTGAAGGAAATACTCCTTCATATTTATTCACATTCTCGTCACGATGTAGTGTTTATTGTCAATCAAAATATTTTGCACTAAGAACAACATAACTATCCTGAGAATGTATGTAGTATGTACCCATGAATTTTAAATAATCTAAAAGAACAACGCCATCGAATCTATGACTATGGAGTACGTATAACTATGTCCCCAAAAGGCACATTAGATTTAAGTGTTTAAGTAAGGAAATTAATTCTTTATTCAAATAAACGTAACCTCTATAGGTTAATAAAACAAACAAGAAGCGGCCAGTACCTCAATAAAACAACAATGCTTGTAATTATGTAACTAAGTTGGACAGGGGTGGCTCTCGTGATAAAATATTTATGTATCTACGCAGAAGCTGGTTCAAAAAGGGCTGCCGAAGTTTTCAAGTAAACAAACGAATGTGGACTAACCCTACTGCCTGAAATTTGAGTTATGCGGCTCTGCTTTAATAATTGAGCAATATATTTTTATGTTCTTAATTAATTAATAAAATTTTATTTATATTTTCCATATAATGCAGATTATATTCACAACTAGCAATTTGTTTAATTATGAAAAATGTTTTATGAACAATGTTTTATACTGACAAATTTATTATTCATATGTTATTTTATTCTAAACATCTCTATAAAATAAAGCTTGGTGCACACATACGACAATTTTCACTTAGCAAACGGCAATATCTTTTTTCTTTTAGTCTAAACTCACCTTAAGTCGTGGTTCTGCATATAAACTACGGACCGGCTTAAGGTAGCGCCATGTTAAGGATTTATTATCCTTCGGAGAACGTTCACAGTACTCCCAGATCAGTTTTATTGAAACGAAGAGATTTTGAATATAAGAGATAGTTTTCTTTGTAAAATACTGGCTTTTTCAATATCGTTCGCTTTGGAATAGAAATGCATTTGTCTAGTGAAATACGCCTCTGAGGTTTTTAATATTGATAATGTAAAAGAAAACTAAATAGTAAAATTTCACTATAGTAGGTACTGAATTCAATATATGAGCCTATTTGGTTAGTATTTTATTGTGTTTATGTCTTTTCTGAGATTAATTTAAAATAAAGAAAACTATGTTCGGTGAAAGTATTTATCAATCAGTTTCTATATGCTTAGCTAAAGCACTTTGTTACATAAAGTTTTATCAAATAGGTTGTTAATCCACAACCAGCCATTTTTTGGGTAAAACTTTTTTATTTTTACCGCAACTCTCGGTCAAATCGCCCTTTAAATAACAATACAATACCCTTCAAAACACAAGGGACTATTATTTGGCTTGATTTTCCTTAAAAAAAGCGAAACCTGGTCTTGTACAAGGTGTTAGACGAACAAAAAACAGTAGGGGTCCCATATAATTGAGTGCATAAATCAAACGCCATCGAAATGAGATGTGATCCTTCATAACTTTGCCATGAAATAGTTGAAAATTCCTATGAAAAACGATGGGGGTTAGAATATCTTAACCAAAGATTGTCTGATAAAGAGTGTGCAGGGCAGGGAGATAAACTGCTGTTTCAGTTCTAGTGGATTGTTTGAGGTATTTTATGGGATATGGTAGGATCAGAGAAATTCATTAAAGGAAGCTGAGACTATCGAAATGAATAAAATAGAAAAAAGTATCTTTTCTGATGTTTAAACCGACAATTATTTAGATTATTTATTGACTAGTATTAAGTATTTGAGTAGATTTGGAGATTCCTTTATTTTAAAAAATAAAGTAAGTAAATAAAAAATTAGAGGTATTTATTTCTAATTAAATAAGTTTATAATTATGGGTTTTCTATAAACATAACTTTAATAACACAATTTAAGATGTTTGAATATTTTAAACGTAAAATGGACACGTTTTTTAAATAAAAGTTTGAATTTAAAGTGGTTTAATGTGTTAAAATTTATTTATAAAGATTAGGATATAGATATAGATAACGATAAATTGATTATATTGAAGTATTTAATAGTAAAATAATTTATTCCCAAGTATCAACACGCGAATTTCTTATTTAAATTTTTATCGCAACTTTTCAAGCGCTTCTAAAGCTCTTAGTTACAAGCCGAGCTCAACTATCAGATAAGTGCCCACTTAAACTGCACTACACTGTCAGCTAGAGCAGTTTCCTGACAAGATGCTTTTAATTATAAAGTTACTGGCTTAAACCGCAGCTTTGCTTGCATAAAATAAGTTGTCCGTGAAAGTGAATAAAATATTTTTAATATGCCTTATGTTTTGCAAATATACTTATATTTTTTTGTATAAAGACAAAAAACTTGTATAGATATTGGGTCTACTGCAGTTAGTCTGATCGCATGCTTTCACTGTTCCACCGGACTTTGTAAGGCACAAAAGATTTGATGACTTCTTATACACACGTATATAAGTGGCATAAGTACCTAGCGCTGATTGCATAATTATACAATAATAATAAATATCTTGGATATCTCGCTTTTTATTGAACGTTTATACACATAATGTTGCATATAAAATATGATTATAGAATCACTAAGGACGTAATAATTTTATGTGCATTATTACACAACACTAAGGGCTTAGATGGAATACGGAACTTGGCTTTAGGCCAACTTATCTCCAAGCATGACTAAATTAAATACTTAGTATTAATTTACGAAGTTAGTGAATTTAATAGAACATCTCAAATTGTGATAAATTATTTTTAATTGAACAACTTTATTCAGCTACTATGGACTAAGTTAGCAAGCTTTTATTAAAATATTGATTGTAATAACAATATCTTACAAACTTAAACGTCACAGACTGATTTTTAGGACAAAAAAATGAAATGAATATTGAGAAACATGTTTATAGCTAAATAAATGCTTGCGAAAACCAATTATTTAGCTATAAACATGTTTCTCAATAGTTATTCATTTCATTTCACGAAGACGCCGTGTTACACGTATTTGCAAATTGTATTCAAACTAAATTAGTTGGACTTTTCTCGTTAGCATATAAAAATAGCTGTTCGGACAGTCATTGTACTGACAATTTTCGACATTTCTGCGGATTTTTCGCAACTTTAGTTTATAACAAAAATTGCCCAAAACTGTCTGCTTGACCACGGCTGCTGTAACCTGGTCGAAACGTCTAACCCTTAAGGAATTTATGCAGGTACGCATTAATTCCCGTCACTTAATTTAATTATTAACATGCATCGTGATCGTTTAAAGGTTACTTAAAAACACAACAAAATAAGAACAGCTAAAACACTTGAACCGTTCTTAAGTCAAACATGTGGCAAATTATTTTTATTAAATTATACAAAATAGATGAGTTATTTGACCACTACCTCCATGAAGGTTTATCATCCCTTTCATATTGTCTGATCGTAAATATTAAATAACAGCTTAGTAAAAGTGCGCTGTAGGATTTATGTCTCAATATCGCACGACCCTTGGCACCTGCTAGCTCCTTAATGTTGCTATTGATTCATAGTTGTTAATAGCTTTACATCACGCCACCCATGTTATGGTTTAAGATTATAGTAGTAGGTAGTAGTAATTATAGTGATAGGTTATGATTGAAAGAGGGTGTAAGAAACTTTCTTGAAGAAACTTTCATGGGCATTTAATTTATTTATGGCAGATATTTAAAACAAAATCTTTTTCAGTAGTTTTATTGTCATCCTGAAATAAAAAAGAAAAATCATTCACTTTTCGTTATTAATCAAGTTTATATCTAAACATATAACTATACTACATAAATAATTTGTTAATACCCTATTAGAATGACTTGAACAATCATTCTGCGACAGTCAAAACTTATCGACGACTTAATATAACTCAGCAGCTTACAAGACAACTCCAAAAAGGAATGCAATAAGTCAATAAAGCTATGAATTATTTTAATGAAACTGATTCAATGTAGAAATTTCAAAGATTGTGTAGATTGTATCTAGGACGGTGTTTACATATTTTATACGTATTCAAATTTATTCTGTAACTTGAGGTCGCAATTTATAATATAAACAAAAGCTGGCCAGTTCATACACAAAACAATAGAACTGTTAGCAATTGATATGCAGTACGGTAACCAAAAAGTTGGCGGTCGCGAGGATGGCATTTATTTAATTCTTGGCTGTTGTTGCCAACGCCCGGCCTGTTTGTTTATTAAGACGTGACATGTTTAGCAGATACTGATTTATTTAATGTTTCACTGTATTTATAAGATCTAGAAAAATAAAAAGATTGCTATACACTAATCGATAATGCTCTTAAATAATAATAAATAAATAAATGTGGACAACATCACATACATTGCTCTGAACCCAAAGTAAGTAGCTAAAGCATTTGACGTGTAATGGAAGTCAGAGACAACGAAGGTACCACAAACACCCAGACCCGAGACAATGTAAAAAGTGGATTTCTATATTGACCCGGCCGGGGATCTAACCCGGGACCTCAGACTTGGCGACACCTTGAAAACGGGTGTGAACGCCACTCGACCACGGAGGTCGTCTAATCTAAAATATTATTAATATATTTTTTTCATTCTAATAATGGCATAACGTCAATTCTCGTTTTTGTTTGTGTACGCTGTGTATTTTTTTCCCGGTATGTGATGGTTTACTGCATTTACTTCTAATAACGTATTAAATCGCTGAACTTGCAAAATTCATACCGCGTTTCCCGCATCCGAACATTAATTTGAAACTTTTGTATCGAAGGTATCGATACCGGCAATTTATCTTGTTACATAATTAAGAATACAGAAACTTTGTGTCGAAGCAAAATCGTGAGAAAAGCGAGAAGTTTTGCGAAAATGGTAAAATTATACGCTGTTTATAATATAAAAAACTTTCTACATATTCTCGAATAAAACAATGTGTTATATTACAAATGTTTTTATGATACTGGTGAAACATATTTTATTAAAAGCCTTTAGATATCTAAAGGCTTAAACAGTTATAATATAACTCAAATCTTAATTTGAAAAACTGTACCGATGTTTGTCAAAGACATTCTGTTTTCTACAATAAAGGCGACCTACATTTGCTTCTCTGTAATAACAATAGATTTTAGTCACGACGTTGTTATATCAACTTTGTTTTCGCGAATTTATTTCAATGTTGACTGATGTCAAACATACAAATAAACTCGAAAATTCATTTAAACTTTTCCCGCTATCATTTGAATGGGACATTTGCTAACGTTTCTCTAAAAGCCGCAGAACGGTATAACAGTAGAATATATCGTGACAATGTCTTCTGTTGCCTTAATTAATTAAAACAACAAAGTTTCAAGTACATTTCCCTTTGACACGGCCGTAGCTACATAATTAGGTTGCATGGGCTCCAACTTTGCAAATGACATTAAGTCACTGTAGTCGTATCTCTTTGTCGTAATAAGTTCTGTTGCAGTGCTTTTTGGGACCATATAAATATGATACCTGTTTTATACATTATGATTTAAAACGTTTGCTGCAGTAACTTGAATAAAAACTGTGTAATTATGTAGTATGATATTGAAGGTTCACAATAGAAGAATCTGTAGTGCCGCTGTAAGTAAGCACCTATTAGATTATAATTAACATGTTTTATGAAATTGTAATGTAAAACTTGAAATTATTCTTATTTTTACAGGTGAAATTGGTACCCTCAAAATTATTTGCAGATATACCATGGAATACAACATTTTATTTATTTTTACAAGTTAAATTTTTTATAACTTTTCTATACATACGTACTAGAGCTTGACTGACTATGCCTTTACAGCTCTGATAGACGAGTGGTATAGGTCACCACGCCAATTACCACAGTGCGCGACGTGCTGCGGGTTTGATCCCTGCATGGGACAAGCATTTGTGTTATCCACAAATGCTTGTTTCAAGTCTGGGTGTTTTTTGTGCATGTAAATTGAATGTTTGTAAAACCCCATGCGACACAAGATTAAATTACTCAGTGCAGTTAAAAAAAAAGAATAAAAATTAAAACTTGAAGACATCCATAAACCCTAAAGAAAACGAAAGTTTCAGGAAAAGGAGCAAAATAAATACAAGCAACCAGTTTTAAACTGTCGTATGTTGTAGTTCTAGATAGGGACCGCGGATACCACGATTTATGTGCGGACAGTCTTCACGAGTCATTGCTCCAAAGTTTCCGCGATTAAGATTTACAACGGGACTCGTCCTAAATAACTTAAATTGTTGGAAAACCTACCGACCCTTCGGTGTTTCGATAGAAGAGACAATTTATGGACACGAAACTATTTGTTTAGTGACCAAGTTTAGAAATAGGTGTTGTCAGGAATTTGTTAGGCATCTGACAAGATACGTCGACATTCTAGATTATATTGATTCGAGTATTTGTCTAGAACATAAATGCTTGAATTATTACAAGGTTTAGGTTTTCGCTGTCACTTTCCTACCGACTAGTTATGAGTTATTTATCGTTTTAAAGATACTTTAGTGCTGTCTTTAATAGTAACGTTTATTTGTTTAAAATACACATCATATTTTGTAGGCCAAATCAAAATCATAAGTCATTTGACCTCGGAATTAAATCCCTAGATATACCATTTGTCTTTTAATGAATTCACTTCTAGTTGCAGTTTGTATCTATGTTATAATTTCCCTCACAATGCGTGTGATAATTGAAATACCCTTAAGCGAATACATTTACATAATAATTGTAATGTTGTTTCACACTCATGAAGTTGATTATTAAGTGTAATTGGTTCCGTAGTCGTTTAGTTTAATGTCATCATATTGTAAGGAAGGGTCTTAATTAAAGCAAATCAGATGCGAGATCTTTATGGATATATTGATTTTTAAATTAAATTAGGTGGATTATACTTTTCATATGATATCTATCCAAGTTCTTTAAAAAATATGCATTTTATTTACACCTTTCTTTTACGCGCAATATTACAAACCCCAAAAGTAGAGCCGATTTTATTAAAGCGGTATTATATATTGTGTTTTTTTTTTATATATATTTATGTAAGCCTTGGAACTATTGGTACAATTATTACAGAGTGTCATAGGTATAGAATGTTTCTTTCTAACATAAAATTGCATATTATATAATAGTCCTCCAATATTATGCCATCCTACTTTAGTTACCCAACAAGGAAAGTGAACATTATTTTAGTATTCTGTTAGATTGTGATAATGATCAAATGGCTATTAATCTTGGTTCCTCCCACGGCTATGTAAGTTATGACAAACATTTGCTATTCGTTTCATTAAATCTTTGTAAATCATTATAAGGTAGAGTCAATGTTTTTGTTTAATTATTCTTGTGTAAGTGTTTTATTAAGCACTTCTTCTTCTTATATATAAATACAAAATAGCAAAATCAAGCCCGCCTCAACATCCTACCCTAAAGTTTCCCACTTACATGACTCGTAGCTATACTGCTATATAATATAGCTATTATGAACTGTCGCCCTAAATCATTGACTTATCAGAGTTTTTCGTTACATTGGAAAAAAGCATAATTATGTAATTTTTATGAGGCTTATGTGTAAATTCTATCGCTAGCAGAGAAGACTTTAACCCAAAATATCTGTCATGTATTCATCAGTTGTGTAGATTTAATCCAGCGTTGCATTTTCACTTCCCTAATATACAGGGTGTTACAGAAACGGTATATCGACGCAAAAGAAATTGAACTTCACTTTTGGTTTAGGGCCAGTTTTGAGCTGAAATTTTGTAAACTGACTTTATACCGGATTTATTCTTAACCCTTTTTGGATAAATATTTAGTTTTCGGTAACATTCTGTATAATTACCTAATGTTATATCTCAAATCTACCTAATCTGTGTTGGTATACGTACTGTAATTCTATATCCTAGTTGTTACTAATAGATAGTGCGTGATTTAATGACTATAAATTGACTATAATTTATTAGCGATGGCTTACAAATATAATGGATTGCGGACTCCATAGTCAAACGATTCCCTCTGTTTGCCACATTTCTCATGCACGACTATGCAAAAAGTCTGCGTGCTTACCGTAGCTTGCACAAGACAAAATGCTAACGACGTCGATGTTTTTCTCTCATTGTGTATACCGTACAAACATGACGTCATAAAGGTAAAGAAACACTTCTACTTTATAAATGTATGTTGAGTTTGAGACTCGGCAAACAACAATGAAACGGATTAACTTTACTTTCCGTGTATAAACCTTCAGGCGATGGTCTTACAGTATGAATAAATGGACAGAAGGTTAATTTTATCAAATCAAGAAGAAAAACATAAAATAAATGCTACAGGATAAGAGTGTATGAATAACTTACAGTATTTAGGTACCTGTATATTAAGGCCTTGCAGTAAAACGAAGGTAAAAGTGAAATATGAAAAAATATTTTTTAAAATTTCGATAACGTTCTCCCAAACGAGATAAAAAGTAAAGGAATATAAAAATAATATTTATTATTACTGCTGTTTCCAGTAATGCTTGATGCCAGGCGTGATGAACTGAAAGCCCGAACACCAGTAGCAATCAGTTACAAGTACCTAACTAGAGTTTTCTCATCGCACTGTGCGCGAATCTTTTCTAAGAATATTGGATTCATAAGCCACATAAAGGCACAAAAGCGTCACCAACCTTAGAATTAATGTAGACGTAGTAAGTAGTATGTCATTATCATCATCAAATTATGGTCTAAAACATATGAACCGCATTAATATAAGTCTGTTAAGTTTATATTTAAATTTATTGATGCTGATTGCCCTGCAGAACAATACGGGATTATTAGATTAGATTAGTTTCTCTTGCATTGTTTATAAGAATACCTGCTGTGTTCACATGTGTCGTGGCATTATTGAACAATGAGTAGGTTTTCAATTACATCCGCGACGATGTACGTGAAAAGGGCGGGACGTATTAATACAGACAGATACATGGGAAGTCTAAATGAGTCTGTGGCACTGTATTAGGAGTAGATTAGATTTTGTTTTTGTCAGCACATTTCGGATATCTACGTGTATTAAGGCGAAGATTTGTTTGTTTGTTAAGGAATAATTTGCACATTTCGGTATTTTTTAATAAAACGTGTCGTTTTGCATTCTCGTCAAATTTCAGGAAGCTGTTATGAATTAATTAAAGAAAATTACGATATCTGCTCAATAATTAATACATATTTGATTTTTTAGGTGTTTAAGTTTGTCAGTATTTCAGAATATACTACATTCAATGCACAGAATCGCCCTGTTGCGTGTGCGGTAGGCAGCGACTTTATGTGTGTATGTAAAAGAGCAGTTACAGTGCGATATCACACGGGCCGCGTTTTATAATGCTTGTCCCACTCATGCCGATTTCCGAAAATTAGGAAAACGGATAAAAGTACCTACTTATTTTATTATTGATTCGTGTTGAAAATCATTAGCATAGTTATCTTCTTAAATTTGACGAGAATGCGAAATGACACGTTGTATAGGTAATTTAACAAAAACCTCTCTATAATATTGTTGGTATAATTAAACTAGGTACCTATTGATGTAAGATTTCTAATTAAAAGCTTTTACATAAATTTGGTTAGCTCATAAACATTTTATAGCATTCACGTATTTAGCTTCGTCATAGCGAGTATATTACCTACTTAACAATTTGCAAATGTCTGTCGAAAATAACCTATTGAACTCACATAAAATATGTTTACATCAGATTCAATAATACATTATTGTATCTAGGACATCGTTTTGTAAGTGATTTATGATTGTCATTTGTTTTGACTGGTCATGATCGTGAGGCAAACGTTACGGTAGATAATGTAGCTAGGAGCTAGAAGCTAATCTATGATCTGAGGTACAAGATAGGTTTTATAAATTGAAATCTTACAATGGCGTATTTGTTGACTCTAACCTCAATAATCTTGTAGTTTTAATGGCATAGAGGAGCCAGGAGACTTAAAGTGTAACATGATTAAATATACTTACGTACTTGTATGTCAGATTGGGATTTATAAGATTGTTTTTCTAACATAATCTAAGGCAATAATAGACATGTCGACTAAATTTGTTTTGAATTGCCGTTTTTATTTAATTTTTCATTTATCACTCCGTGCTACAAGTTTTACCACGGTTTGACGTTATAAACCACGAATTGACGTGCCCTACCTGTATTATCGATCAAACAAAAGAAGTAGGCACATGTACAGCTGTAATTTCCCTTATTTCACACTCCTTACATGACGCCTTACAAGCTTTAACCAAAACATCTTCAATGTAATCAATAAATTTTCACCGACACGTTCCCTCTATTTCTCCCATTCACGCACGACTGATGTAGGTACATGCCTTGTCATTCGTGTTTCATTTGTCTTTGATCAGTACGTTTAAACCTTCTCGGCGTACGTTTCACATTTCTAATTACTAAGACTGCTAAGTCTTTGCCGACTGAAATTATGTTTAGTAAAATATGTGTTACATTAAATTTAGAAATCATCTGATATAAATCCTCATTTTGTTTTGCAATTTACTGACCGTTAAGTTATGAAAAACTACCTGTCTACAGTTTTAATGGTACTAAGTCAGAAAGTACGATATGAAACCTGTGTAGTAACTGAAGATTCTTAAAATAAATTGGTTTTCTTTATTTACTTATGAGATACTAGCTGCCGGCGTGGATGTCGGTTATCGTGGCAAATAGTGGTCTATGTCCTTTCTCAGACTCTAGACTATTTGTGTATAAGATTTCATTTAAATCGGTTAAATAGTTATGGCGTGAAAGCGCGACAGACAGACAGACAGAGTTACTTTCGCATTTATGATATTAGTAAGGATAAAAGCTCAGGGTTAAATATATGGTCGTATTATATGGCCAGCAAACTGAAAACCAAGTAAGTTCAGCGCCGTACTTAATGCAACCATGTATTTATCATGCACATATTAATTACCGTTAATTAGCAATAATTGGTTTCAAAATGTCTACATTGCGTTATTAGTTAGCGGCCGACATGACAGCTGGTAACCAATTGCCGTTGTTACATATTTAGAATTTACTGCCAGCCTTCACCGATATGTTTGTTTTCGAAGACATTGTTGCAAATGTATAGGCTCAGATTTCAACGGGTATTAATATCGATTGTGTTTAGCATTTAGCAACACTAGTTGTGAAAATTTTGAGAATAGTGAGAATACAACATATAATTTAAAAATACGTGCGTATAGTTTCTAGAAGACAATAAGAGTGTAAAGATTGATCAAGAAGAGATTCTTAACAACCTCGTACAATAATTGAACAATGCAAATATTCTCATTTGATTCACGAAACAGGTCAATAATAATCTATCTATATTTATTCACTAGCTGTCGGTGTTCGGTTTTTAATTTTTGCGACATTTTTCATTTATGCTCCGCTCCTATTGGTCGTAGCGTGATGTTATATAGCCTATAGCCTTCCTCAATAAATGAGCTATCCAACACTGAAAGAAATTCAAATCGGACCAGTAGTTCCTGAGATTAGCGCGATCAAACAAACAAACAAACAAACTCTTCAGCTTTATAATATTAGTATAGATAAATATTATAAAAAAAAGACTCCCGCCGCGTCAGTCTTTCTGAAGGCTAAAAATCTAAACGGATTTTCATGTGGTATTCACCAATGAGAGAGGTTGATTTAAAAGGAAAGTTTATGTGTTTAATTTATTTATATTTTGCTAACCGTGCGACGGAGCGGGTCGCTAGTAAATCTTATAAAGTAAAAGCTTTAAATTTTAATAAGTAATTAAAAAAGTAGCATCCTAAAATTATTTGTACACGTAATTTAATTGACAATACATACGAGACATAATGTAGGTAATATTATAAGAGACGAGACTTATGGACAACCCTAGCTTAAAGAACACTACCTATCCCTCCGGGACAAACACGCGTAAACACATTTCTATAATGTTGCAGACCTTATTTCATAGCATAACTAACCACTTCATACATAGTTACCCTGGTGACTCCCTAGCCGCCGTCCATTTGCTATACAATGTAACACACGATCCATACAGACTAGCCTTTATGCCTTATTCATACGTAACACTCAGGGGTGTCACTATAAAATTATAAATGACGGCTTAAAACTGTTTAGATACTGTGTTTATGCAGAGAGTATTATAATGCTATATAAAATGTTAAGCTTTCGTGGAATAGGGTTTTAAATATTACATTATACTGTTAACACTTAGCTTTAATCTGCTTAATTATTATTTCATGACTTTTGTCTAAAGAGTTAAACTATTGAAGTAGTTTATGCAATATCTGTTGTGCCAATTTTGCTTACTAGTGATTTTACTTGTTTAATTCTAGACTGATAAAATATATAGAATGTTTTATTATTTTATAGATATTTTAAAACTTCCATGTAATTACGTTCTATACATATTTAAGAGGCGTTATATTTTTTTATTCTGATTTATCATAGAAAATGAGAAAAAAAAAGAAGTCAAAGACATTCATAAATTGTCATACCAATGAGCGCGCACAATGACTAATTCACTAGACTAACCATTAAAAAAGAGCCAAAATAAACAAACTTGGCAATAATCTAATAAATATTTAGTTTTTTTTTTTTTTTAAGAGGTTGCTAGCAATGTGGCTGGAATTCACTTTACTAGCAATCTTAGTTGCATTAAAGAATCAATTCTACTCATACTTGTCTTCATTATTTATTGTACTGCTCATTTTACAATATGAGGCAACCCTAGGGCAACCAAAGCGATGTCCATCAAGTGTCTACGGTGATTGCTGAGGAAATTAATCACAACAGTGGAGTAGCAGGGCGCTTCGTACCTTTGTTGGCTTTATTTTTTTTTATTCCATCTGTTCCACGAATGTGTGTTCCATTGTTCGACAGTTTTCTTTAATGTGCGTTATTAAGTAGTATATTTAATTTAGAATATTGAACTTCATTCTACGAATAAAACAAAATCTTTTCTATTGCTTTTTTTTAGTTTTATTCTGCTTCCAATAAAAGTCTCTGTATTAATGTTCTGGTAAAGGATGCTTATTGTGTACCGTGTAATATCATAATTTAATATAACTACCAATATAGCAAGATGTATGAATTACGATGGCTATTCCAGGTATAACAATAACGTATTCTGACCCATCAATTTGCCGTCACAAAAGTTCTGAATTAGTTCCAAGTATCGTTCAGACATAGTGTGTTATCGTGAAAACTTTCGTTATTTGTTCTATTAACGATAATGTTCTATGCTCCTATAAGTAATAATTAATTGCGTATATGTTTATCTTGGAAATGTGTTCTATATTATACGTGCGGTTGGCATGAAGAGGGTTGGAGGAGGTTGCTGTATGTGTAATACGAAATTAACTAAAGTTATGTAGGTTCAGATATATTAAATAGTCTTAGGGGAAGATTATGTTACTGGATAAGTTGATAATGATATAAATGAGAAATTGTTTAATTAATCGAATAATATAATAGGGTGCTCTACCGAGTGTAAAACCCTTGCTATGTTGAAGGTCAGACTGATTACTTATTTTTTCTATTAAACTTGATTGTAGCTTAAAGATGCTTTGTAAATGGCGATGAACCTGTTACCCTATTCTATTTACTTTTTACACTGTTCGACAGGGATTATATTCCATGTACGACTGTAAATACACCTTCAACTATTAATTAAAGTAATTTCACAGTTTCACAAACATTTTACACTGTATTACAAATTAATTTTAAAATAAAATAAATCGTCCTTTCTAAACTTACAACAGTATTAATTTATAACTCGTTGTTAACAAATGTTGTAGCGACATGCAATTTCATAATAATTGCTACTTAAGAAAGCTGTTTGTTCGATAATAATTTAGTAACTAGTTCAGTAATTGATTTTGTTTTTATTTACTGCAATAAATACATTAACGAGTAAATATTGTAAATTGATCTTTACAATTTGACACAGCAAAAGATTTGTCTGTCTGGGTGTTTTTTGTGTATGCGATTTGACAGTTTGGTTTTTTATGTTTGATTTGATTGATTATTTCATTCATTAGATACATGAGTTGTATATTCAATAATATTTATAAAGCTAAACCACGAGTGTGTTGTAATTCCCTTAAAAAATATTTGTTGTTGACAAGTAGTTTCAATCTAAAAGCGAATTTTAAGAACTGTTTATATTGGTAGTACTGAACTCTTTATCATTACACTACGTTAAAATTATGTACCTATAACCCTTTAAAATATAGTTTACACAATATCAAAACCGAGTTTGCCATTTATAATGAATAGTAAGATGAAGGCGACAGGCTCGGGATTATACATACAGAAAATAATCATTTGTCATTCGTCAATCCTTTATGCGTTCCCCCATTGTCGAATGTTCATGCGATTGTATTGTGATATATTATATATAGATAAGGCTTTTATTATTACACGTAACATGATAAACTAGTCAAGGAGCTTAAAGTTCTGCATATCTTTTTCTAATCTAATGTATTAAAAATATCGTGTCAGTGTTTGTTATCGAACTCCTCCGAAACGGCTTGAACGATTTATATGAAATTTTTTGAGTATATTTAGTAGTTCCGAGAATACGTGGTAGGCTATTTTTTATACATTTTCAGGATTTTTTTTTACTTTATTTTTTTGGAGAAATATAATGGAAAACAACGTTTGGCTGGTCAACTAGTTATAATAAATGGTTTTCGTTTGTTTCGGCGTATTTAAATAAAAAACGGTATTATTGACATAGCTTGTTACAGTATTTATAACATTGTTGTTCAAAATCATCTTCTTAATGTTTCCTTGGCAATTTCTACCGAGTCGCTAAGTACTAATGAATAAAAATATTATAGTTAAAAAATCGGTTTGTATAACTAATTATGTTATCTGGATATTAAAACAAGATGTCTATTAGGTCTGTGTTTAAAACAGATGCTTATGAATTTAATGAAGCATCGAACTTTATTACTTAGATACTATAAACATAAAAACTTGTCAATAACCAAATAAGTATAATAGGAAATAGTAATCTTACACAAGGTTCTCTTGTTTTAGCCATACAGTGGGCGCTTGTTTGAGTATTTATATCATCATTACTATATTAACATTTTTTAAAAGCTTTCAATTGAATTATATTATATTATAATTCAATAAATAAATAAATTCAATTGAATTCTTGATTGCATTCCATATATGTTAAATAAGTGGTATAATGTAAAAGATTTTAATGTAATTGTAGATGTTCAATTTTTTTTTACAGTATAGTTGTTCTTCCAGGTGGTCTATTAAATATGTTGTGTAGTAAATGTCATTGTGTCAAGAGGAAATTGGCTCTACGTTTCTGGATAGTTGATGTGAAACAGCTTAATACCGACTGAGTGACATGTTTATCGGTACTGCATAGCTTACTGTGCAAGTAGTTTCTGTTTTTAAATTGTTTTAATCCTCACAGGCTTAACGCATATCGATAAACGACTGACAAAATTTCAAGTGTTCACTTTTTTTGTTTAATAATTTATTTACATTACATTACATTTAAACATTTAAACAAAATGATCATGATCATTTTGTTCTGTGTCTGGGTGTAATTTATCTATAATATGTATGTAATTAGAAATATATAATTATGTTTATCAGTTGTCTGGTTGGCTTTCTCTAGTTGGGGATCATATGGCCGTGTGTGAGTTGTCCCAAGATATTATACCTATATTTTTTTATTTTAATGCGTAATAAGTTATCTAAGTAGTTTTACAACTTACCAACTTAATCCTAATACAAACACACCTACACAATCAACTACGATTGCTATAAATCAGAACACGTGACAGTTCCCATAAATATCAGCGCAGACGCAGAAGTGAATCATCACATTTTTGTGAAGGCCACGAATAGACGGATAAGTAATAAACTTAATTTAGGTCGTTGACGAGCAATTAATAAAACTTTCATTAAGTAATATACCTTTATTTTTAATTAAGACTTATCCTCACTAATTTTATAAATGCGAAAGTAACTGTGTCGGTCTGTCTGTCGTTTTCACGCCAAAACTACTGAACTGTCTATTGCCTGAGAAAGGACATAGGCTACTTTTTGCCGCAATAACTGACATCCACGCGGGCGGAGCCGCGGGAAACAGCTAGTTATATATAAATCATACCTAAAGTTCCATTTTATTTTATAGGTACATAGTACTTATTGTAATTTGTATTATTGTAAAGTAAAAAATGATGAATTTTCATTGGTTTTTTTTATTATACGTAGGTGCATATCGAATTTACCATAACGCCTTGATATTATTTAGACAGTGCGAAAAATATCGTGCGAGTTGCAGTACATTGCCGTCTATGATTGGTCACTTATGACACCGTCACCGCGCGGCCCCGCAATGTACTGCAACCCGACCCTATGCATGACATTTCTCGCATCGTCTAAATCAGGCCTTAGTCACAATACACAAATACTTTGAAGGGAAGGTCATATTATAAATATTTCTTACTCTAAATACAGACTTGAAAATCGAGCACAGAGAGCCGCTGACATAGGAACTCATTTGTCCAAAAGCGGTTACATTCCTTAGAAAGGCATGTCAACCTCCTTACACTCCTCGGACCACCTACTAAGTTTTAAGATACGAGCTTTTAACTTGGTATAAAAGATTTATGACATGCATAAATGCGCACATGAAATTAAATCTAATTAGTTCATTATCTTTAGCATATTCATGTCCTCTTTTGAGCGGAACAGCTCATAGTTTATCGATATAATAGTGTTACCTAATACAAGTAAATTTTATTGGCTCGTATACTATTAAATAGAATTACTAGCAGACTATAGTTTGGTAGAGAAAAGCTGAAACCGTTTTGGAATTTCGAATTTGATGTTTAGTTCGCTGCCTTTGTCTATACCCCAATTTCTCTTATTCATTAGATTATTATAGGTGTTTTCAACATAGAACTTAAGAGTGTAGAAAAAAATAGTTCCTGTAATTTATTTTTAGATCTTTTTTATTTATTTTTTATTTTACACATTTATGAGATTTAAAATATTTTTTTAATTATTTTCCTTTTGTCATTTATGTTTTTCGGTTGCTTAGAAGTAATTGTGATGTGCAATCTTTCTTTATCATCACATTTATCATTCTTAAGTATAAATGGCGTATATTTATACTTAAGAATGATGAATGTTATGATAAAGTAGGATTGCACATCACAATTACTATTAGGCGATCATATAATTATTCCTTCTATCTTTTGCCTTCTAAATTGTAAAATACAAGAGCGTGTATAAAAAAATCATTTTGACTATCAAAGTTAACAAGTTTGTGTACCTTTGACCATTGAAATACGTAGCAAAAGTTATTAAAAACTGTCAAACTTTTATACAAAACAGTTGCAAGCTTTCATACTTCATTTGTTATTATACCTTTATGGCCTTATTAATAAAAGTCGCGATGGAGCTTAACAACGGATTAACAGATTCTAATTTTAAATTCTCCATCAAGCAATCGCTAATCGCAGTCGAGATTTTTATTAATAAGGCCAATATAGTTTTACCTAAATAATACTATACCTATTTTGTATTATTTTTTTAAACATAGTATTATACAAATAGCCGCCACACATAGGTGTAGCCGCGAACATTCACACAAAATATGTCAATACAACGTGTGACTTATAAGCCAGTGACTCATACTCCACATACCACAAATATCCTTGAGATACCTTAGCGGTCAATTTCTCAACGATTAAGTATAACCTAATGAATTGCTTCTGCCATATAATTATCCTTCTGTAGGCAGATGACGTGTTAAGACTATTTATTGAAAGATATTTTTATCGTAAGTGTGAAGCTTTGTCTTTCTTTGACTTCCTTGTTTATGTTTAAATTCTTATTAATATGTGAGCAGTATATATGGCTTGTAATAACATGTCTTAACAACTGAGTGGCCAGACAATAGCATGCTTTGTTAGGAGCCTAACTTAGATTTTGTAGAACTTTAAGTGTCGTAAAATCTAATAACAGACTTGTTATATTAAAAAAATAAATATGTGAGCGCTAAAGTAAAACCACGAGCATAGTTAAAAATATAAATTTAAAAAGGTACGGAAACGGCTATGATTCTATAAATTTTTTGGTATCTTTAATTCTTGGTCTGGTTGTCTTACTTATCTATAATAGCTATGTATTTTTATTATTTATGTAAACACACAAAATAGTGTTATAAAAAACATAATAAAACAGATGTACCTACAAAGGAGCTGCTTATTTCTTAAGAAATCTGCCAGCAGACTCGCGATGGGAGAAGTGGTAAATATGCATGTATTTATATATATAAGTACGTTTGTCAGTTGTTTGGTTGCCGTAATACAGGCTCTGTCTAGTTATGGATTACAAGGCCGTGTGTGAGTGGTCCCAAGCCATTATTATTACTGAGAATATTTAAATTTAACACACTTACATTTTTAAAGCATCCTTCCTATTAAAATGTATCATATTATCTTGATAGTTATACTAACTTGTCATTTGACAACTGTATCCATTGGTTAAGTAACCCCATGTGTTTGTTTGTTTATCTTGCTTTAATTGATCTTGTTCCGCGAACCTTCAGCCCACGTGTTTATGTCACTTCGTAGTAATCAGACTGATTCAATCAGCACTATTTATATTTTGTTGTTATTGTATTCATATCTGTGCGTACTTGTGCCTTCCTGTAAACATAATAAATAGACAAAACATTCATCAAAAGATATAGAAGACATTGGTGTAACTAGGCTATAATATCTTATAAGTATCTCGCAAAAAGTAAACTTTAATTTTCTGTACATAGTGTAAAACAAAGTAGCTCCCGCTGTCTGTACGTTAAGATCTTTTAAACTATGCAACGGATTTTAATGCAGATTTCAGAAATAGATAGAGTGATTCAAGAGGAAGGCTTTTGTATATAATTTCTTAATGATTTTTATACAAGCGCGAAGCCCGGACGGGTCACAAGTTCTATATAAAATACCTAAGATAAATATTTCTACACATTTTAATCTACTTTTTCTTATGAACCATCCATTTTCTTTAAGAAATTGCGTTTTATAACATAAGCATTTTCTTTGTACTCTTTATGTTAATTACGTATAGATCTACGTTATGTTTGATTTCGTTTCCTATCACTCCTAACTACGTAGTGCTTATATTTTGAAATAAAAGGTGGTCAAAATTTGTTAGGAATTTATATTCTACAGGGTTAATTTAATCATAAAGCCGGACACACAGTTCAGAAGCAACGAACGCCCCTTTTAAAACCGATTCGCGCCATCAACGTCAATTACGTTGCTCTAGCAATTTCATGGCTCCTACGATGCTAAATTAATTAAGAGCGATGTAGAATTGTAAATTTTTATGTCTGTTAACCTATAGCAATACTGATTTTAGAAAGGATTATTTATTTTCTACCTAATAATAATAAAAATTAAGAATATTTTAACTATTAAGAGATAAATAAGCAAATAAAATAATTGCAATTTTTAAAAAACGCGGTTTTTAATTAAAATCCAGATATATGTACGACGCAAAAAGAGTTTTAGATCCAATTTTAAAACGACGGATAAATTATTTAATTAGTTCTTAAGCCAATTAAGGAACTCTACCTTACTCTGCAGAAAAGCGTCGTGAGTACAATCTGGAAATAACGGTATCTAATCAGTAACATGCGGTGAACAAGCGTAGTAATCAATGCTCGTACCTTCTCTGTATGAGAAAAGGCCTTTGCCCTGCAGTGGGTCACTTACAGGTTCAATTCTGTATAACTGTATTCGTTAAGCTTAGTAGGAATTATTTCTCGATACTGGGGTTTAAAAGAAAAAGCAAAAAAAAAGCTACATGTATAAAATAAAAAATCACAACTCATTTTTTAGTGCCTTTCGAGACTTTTAATATTCCTCTCGTGGTACGCTTTAACCAATGGTCAAACTAAAAAAAAATTGAACATCGAAAAAACCAAATTCTTTTTTCAAATTTTAAATTAATTTAGGAACGAGGAATGTCACCCCTATTGCGTTCTAAGACCTTTGAAAGTGTTAAAGATGAACTTAAGGGGCAGCGTCTTAATTATTTATGCAGTAGGTAGTATCATTTGTACTGTCTAATGCACCAATATGTATTCATAGCTCTTGCTTCATTAGCCGGCTACCTCTCAAAGGCACGCTTTTCAGCGTGCAACTTATATAAATTTCATAAAATCGTCGCCTAGAGATGGATGTAAACGAATTGTTTTCATTTTTAATTTGGTTGGTTTTAATTTATGCAGATCGTAAATTGTTTCAGAAGTATACAATTTCTTAGATGAGTTATATTTAAAAATATTAATGTTACTCTATTGTTTACTATTGTATACTTTATTTATACTTATTATATACTTTATTGTTATATACTCAAAGTTTACACGGAGTTGTTAAGCAAAGTTTTAGATACTACCTAATACTCATGTCCCATAGGTATTTTGCCATTCTCTGAAACAGCCAATTTGGCGTTTTTCCACAACGATAAAAACAAATCTAATACAGCAAACTTTGGCTAACACCATTTTATTTTAAAACCTAAAAATGCTAAAATGTTGAAAATAAACATGGATATTATCTTCTATAGTCACGTTTAGTTTATGCCCAAATTTGGCATAGAAATAAACATTTTAACTGGTCGTAAATAAATTTTACTTTCATACGGACGTTAGCAAGCCATTCTATGTAATGACCAACTCGTTTCAACTGACCTTTTTTGCTATACGACTCACGATTGCGTCCCATAAAAGGCTATGTCCAGATAACTTTATTCCACATAATGCGTCCCTATCCCTTTGAAAAGGAAAGTTGTATAACATTTTTTGAGATCGCTTCCCTTTTAAGGCCACTGTCAGTACTTTTTATTGCAGAAATGGATGCGAAAAGGAATGTTCTCGGACAATATCAAAGGGTTCGCCGGCATGGTGGCATATTTTTTTATTTAAAATGCAGTAGACGGTGCAATAAATTGTTAAAATGTCTTTTACTAATAGAATGTCTACTGATCGTTAAATGGGTATTCAATTCGAGAGGAAGATCGATTTATTATGATGAAAAACAGTGGCATGTTTTGGTTAAAGGCCATGCACCTTTCGTGTGGTATTCCATTTAATTAACGGCCGCCGCCTCTGTGATCGAAGCACAATAAAAACACGTCCAAAATCGCATCCCGCATGTAGAGTTCCAAGTTCAAATTAAACCCGTCGCTTGATCAGTCGTCCTGCAGGGCGCGCGCGCTCGCCGCTCCTCGAGGCAGGCAGTGCGCCGGCGCCGATGTTTCCGATCGGACGATTGGATAGCGACGTGAACGCGTGCGCACAGCGAAAATACCGCAACTATATTTACCGTCGCGATTGTGAAAAGTGTTTGGCGATCTCTTTGCACGAGTGCCGTTTTGTTCGAAAATGCAAGGGATTCTCCAATTTTAAGTGTATTCGTGTTGTGTCAACCGTGCAAATTGCGTGATTGTATGCTATTACTGTGACTAGTTTAGAACCCAATTGCTTTCTGTGTCTAGGTACAGGCGCTATCTAGCTTAATTAAAGTTCGCTGACCTTTTGAAAACAAGTGACAACTGTGCCACCATCGTATTTCGTCTCGCGCTGCAAAATAAATATCATCAAACTGAATAATATTAATGAAAACATGGTACTATTTAAACAGCGGTGCTGTCAAACTATGTGACCTAATCGACACCTACTTACTGATTAAACAGTCCTATAATTTGTGAGCCATAAATTCGTCATGGAATGCTAATGGTACTAAGTACGTAGGTATAAAGCTTAAATGTCTGCCTACGGTCATATATCTGAGAATTAGGAGATGCAACGGACGTATGCTTCCAGGAAGTCATTACCTTCTTGTGACAATGACTTTATTTCATCAGAGGAGACGGTTTCTTATGCGTGTGTATACTGACCCTCATAATAAACCATAACTGTTTCTTTATTGGTCGTCCCAGTTCGCCCTTCGTTGTGTCGAACCTTTTATATTTATCTGATATGAACTACTATTTTGTAGTTGTATTGTTCTATTACGTCCGTATTGTAGCTTGCATACCTACTAACTAAAACCTGATTACAGTCACTTTTGTCGTCAGCATTTGAATCATGCAATCAATTGTGATTTTATGCACAGTATATTTCTGTTTACATGTACCTAGATCGTCAATTGTATTGTGTTGATAGCTACTTAGTATCATTTATATTTAAAAAAGTTGCATATTTGAATTTCTCAATTAAATAAGCTCTACATATTAATAAATAATTAGTATATTTTGTCGATTACCTACTTACTACTTATCCTTACTACGCCACATTTCATTGTTTTGATAATAAATTTACAAGCATAAGTTTCACTCAAGATTTGTTTGTAACTAATTAACAAAAGCTCTCCAAAATTGGTATATCCATATTTGGTCTATAATTTATGAAACAATTGTGTTTTCTGCTCTAAGGTTATATTTTACCAATTAATAGTTGCCATAAATTGTGTCATCAATAAACTTAAATGGCCAATTGAACTGATATAAGAATTTGTTACAATTGGATTTCGCACACATAACTCTACTAAATGTGGGACGTAAACTTTGAACAAACGATATAGAAAGGTTTAATTGCTATTATTGCCGCTGACACAGATTACTCCATAGTTAATGTAACCATAGATTAAAAATGATTGCTGCTCTAATTTATAGATACGAACAATCTTTGGCATAATTACTGAACTGTTATTATTGTAATTGATGAAGTTAAAATTTGTGGGGAGGTCAAATACATTAAGCCCTTCTGTCCAGCCTTTTGAAATATATTTTCTTCCGTTTCTATGGGATCGTTCGGTACCAGTATTTTACATGGAGCGACTGCCTATCTGACCTCCACACCCCATTTAACATTAAAACAGTATCGCATTCTAAGTCTAGTTTCAAGAATAATAAATATATAATTATCGAAATCAAAGATCAACATATAATTCCATTTGAACTTTGAGACCGAAGATAAGAATTTCCAAAATTAAGACATCTAAAACATTTTCATGATTTTCATTTAGAACACCACAACAATTTAACGTTTTTTATTAAGGTATCCTCTCGGACCCTCGCTTCTAAACATACATTCAAGCTACCACTACATTACCCTGTCCTAAGAAACCATTATTATAATCGCCAAGCTTATCAAGCGGTTAACTGATCGCAATACGTTCATGATTAACGGTTAGATCTAGGATAGCACCCAATCTCTTGACCTTATCCATAAGAGGCATTATTACGACATCTATAGGAGGTAGACTATTCTCAACAGTAAATGACTTCGGAATAATATTTGTTTCGTGAACAAGACATTTTTAACAAGAGTCTGTATTCAAAACGGTTTGAGAATAGCTAAGCATCTAGTTTATAAGTTAAAAGCTTGATTAATAATAATATTTTTACGACCTATTTTTATTACCTATAAGTAGGTAAAGCAACAATTAATGTTAATTATGCTCTTCATAACAAAACATCGTATCGATAACAAATTTTGTTATGTATTTGGAAGTAAAATTTCTTTTTAGAACAAGCATTTTATACTTTCATAATATATTATTATAACAGCTGTTTATATTCGTACCTATTGGCCGCTGAATATTTTACAATTTTATTTAGAGTCATAGCATACATATGTAACCTTTTTGAAATAAATGTACTCGGTTTTTGAACTCCAAAATAGCAACTGCCGAGAAATTCCATCTAGTTGCACGTGAAATGTCATCATGGAATTGCCATATATGCGACAATTACGTAGTTATTACTATCCAGTTACTGAACCCATATATGGTCTAGTCGGCATCGAGTAGTAGCCTCGAACTTGAGGCCTACTCACTCCAATTACAGTCTGGGAATTCGATAGTTAAGCTGTTGAACACCGCTTTGGTCAACTGTCCCCCAACAATAGCTTTTCCATAGTGTCCACAATTTGGCGTTCAGAGTGAATTCCGAAATGTAATAACTAAAACCGTTTTGTTAAAAGTGCCTATGTGTGGGTGGCAAAGAATGTGGAGTGATAATATTGCACGTGAATTTATGTTAATGTAAATTTTATATACCTATAGTAATTTATGAGCTTTTTCAACGAAAGAGTATGCAATATTTTCAATTGCAACATTTGAGTAGAAATTGTACTTTTTACCGTTGAACACATGTAACGAAGTTTTTATTTGATTGCCCCACATTGTGTTGTTTATTTAGTACAAACTGAGATTACCGGCTTGGTTTCAGAAGAGCAACAAACAATTTTACATAGGTACTATATTTTATGCGCTGACCGAATTTTATTTAATATAGATTTTGTTTAAAAGATTTTCAATATAGATTTTGCTATCTACAAAATAAAAACCACTTTGAATATCTTCTTTCTGGAAGTAAGCATTCAAATAAGAACTCAAGTAAATACCTCTTGAGTAGAAAACAAAGTCAGAATTCAGAACTTACGTATAGCTGACCTTTAAACGTCCAAAAAGCTTACTTAACAGTCGGTGACTCTCAAGCGTAAACAGGATAGGTGCCTTTAGATAAGCGAGCTGATTCCCGATAAGTTTCTTTATAACCCATAATGCGACCAAGTAAGCTATTGCAATTATCTTTGGCAGATCTTAGAGATAAGTTAGCAACAACAACGGGCCACGTCGGCACGGCTAACGCACCATGAAAGATATTTATGGCAGTCATTACCTATGTGAAATGCAGTTTCTAAGATAGGAGTTGGAAGCTACATATAGATATTTATTATAATGGAATTGGCGGAAGTAATTGCGGTGATTATGTAGTTTAATAATCGTTTGTTACTCTATACATTCTTTATTTATTTATTTATTATTTATTGTACACCGTAAACAAAAGGAAACATGAAAGGATAAAATAAAAAAATACATAACAGTTGTGAAAAGGTCGGCCTTCCAGGCAACCATTGGACGGAATATCATATATGAGAATATAAGCATAGTGTACAGTTACAGACTAACAGACTTAACATCTAACACGTTATGCTAAATGCTAAATATATGAACAAAACCAAAAACAATAATCCTTATCAATGAACAATAATTCTTTCTTCGTTCTTTCTCTTCTTTTTCTGATTATCTGTGCTATGTCAATAATTTTGCAACTCAATGCAACACTACACTTTTGATGACTTGAATTGAGAAAGTTAATAACGAATTTTAACCTTGTCGGCAGCCTAATTACATTTCGAACCAGAGTTTATAATATCAGAAGTTATAATCTATTCATCGTATAACATCTATCCATGTCATCTATTTCCACACATCTTTATAAACTACTACAATGAACAATCGTGATGAAATATTGACATAATAAACTCTCTTGGCTCTGATCGAAGAACACTATCTGTTATTATAATAATAACAAGGAAGGAGCTACTGTCCTTTCAAAATAGCTGTTTAGTTACTGTAGTATAAAGATACTCTGTATTTTCAAGTAAGTGACTAACGGAGTAAATTCTATTACATGGGCTTCCTCAATAACATTTACTGCTACTTCTTTTAGCATATTAATTAATGTTTTTCTCCTAGTTGGGCGATCCCGAGAATGCACTCGAGTAAACCGTCTATATTCCTAAATAATAAATACGCCTCTAGAAAGTTAGCTTATCCGTACCAGTATATTAGTCTAACTTTAAAATTAGACTTTTGAAAATTTTTTTTTTTCTAATATCAAGGATTTATATTGGATTTTGATTTTGCAGCAATTCTGACTTAACCCTAAGCTTCAGATGTTAAGAGAATTTTTTGTCGTGACCTAATAATATATTCCAAAAAATGTTTTTAAAATTCTGCCATCGTAATTGAATAAATGTTTTTAATTTAACCACACAAAAAAATATACAAACGTTAAAATTTCAAACACCATCCGTTTAATCAAACATGAAACTTCTATTTCAACAATTTGTGTTCCAATCAACTGAACAAACGTTTAATATAAACAGGTCCGTTGATAACTAATCCTTGGGCCAAATACGTTCTAACGTGTAGTAAACACTATTTCTATACAAGGTTTATTTGTGGCGTTTCATCGAATACTGGTTCAATGACACCGACCGTTTTGTCTTCAGCAATTGCCGCATCCCTTCAAACAATTGGCGGTAGTCTTAGTGGTCTTAGTAATGCATCGTTTGTGGCTCTTGCCTTTGAACAAGCTTCCTGAGTGTGTGTATGACTAATCATTAAAATTAGGTGTTTGAATGATACTCAATGTTATAACTAGAAAAAAAATCTTGTCATTTGAAGCGGTGTTTAAAAAATACTAATAACTCTGTGACCGCAATTGACATTGAGACGTCCAAAAGGAAGAGACGGGAAGAGCAAAACAAGAGTAATTTTTTCAAACTCCATATTGTTTACTAGCTGTCCCCTGCGACTTTGTTCGCGTGTTTTAGTTTTAATGGTTTTTCATTGTTGCAACATTTTTCATTTTTGCTCCGCTCCTATTAGTCGTAGCGTGATGTGATGTGTTATATAGCCTATAGCCTTCTTTAATAAACGGACTATCCAATATAAAAATATTTTTTCAATTCGAACTAGTCGTTCCTGAGATTAGCGCGTTCAAACAAACAAACAAACTCTTCAGCTTTATAATATTAAGTATAGATTACACTTTTTTTATATATAAGTATGTTTATCAGTTGCCTGGTTGCAATAGTTTGGGATCAGATGACCGTGTGTGAGATGTCCCAAGATATTATATTATTATATTAGATCCCATAGCTGATCGAGTTTACCCGTTAATAAGTATGGAGATTCATATTATTTTATAACTTCCTTATTTATTCAATTATTGGTCGCTATTAAGTTCTTATTTTATGCATATTTATGCAAAATGGACTTGTCCATTTCCTCTGATATTGATCTTATGCTGACTTTAAGTAAACAATCAGATAGATAAGGTGAAATGGTTGGTTTAAGCACGTGGCAGATAAATAAATATTGTCCTTAATTATGTATGTATCCTGTGGATTATGTTATCAACTTATAACTGTCTTTTTGCAGGGCAATGCTCTTTTTACCTTGATCATCAAGTTTAATCCATCCTGCAGATCGATTTAAGATGATTACAAACAGTAGTTTCCCCCCCTATTCCAGGATATTGCGGATGCATAAACTGAGGCTATATGACTTCAGGAAAACAAAATGGCTTATGCTAATAGACTAGTATGAATAGAATTTTAGAATTACTTTAATTAATTACTGATAAACAGTGAATGTAAACATCGTGACGGAACCATCGGAAATAGACATTAATCTATTTATTACTTTGAGCAGTGCGTGTTAGTCACTGTTTTATACTATTTTGTGCATCTACAACAAAAACTGCAGTATTTTTAATTACTGTTCAAGCTCTTTATAACGTACAATTTCCAGTCAGAATTAATGATTCCGTGTACAATCCTTTTCCTTTGAAACCCGTTCTTATTGCCGACTTTTACGCGTGGGTGTCACGCATAATTCACAATATCCCGTTGTTTAGTCGGAGGGATAATAACGTATGATGGTCGGTGGTCACCACAGCGTGACGCTACGGATGTTGGCACTGTCGGTTCACTTGTTGCTGTTCGATGTTACACAAATTATACAGAAATTATATTTAAATAGCGGAATTTTAATCAAGTCACTTACCACCGCATAGTTAATTTGAAAGTTAGATAAAGCCTACCTAAAGACAGTAATACAAGTGTCAATTATTTTTAGTGCATGACAGTCACGTTATTAGTTTACTCGAAGTTGGAAATCGAAAGAACACAGTGTCTTGTGTGGTATAGATGTGACAAGTGAAATTCTAGCACAAGTGATACACGATGTTAATAACGAAGTACACAGCGATCCTGTTGGAGAGCGCAAGGAGCACGGAGGCGAGGAATACGGCGCTGTCGCGGTCTGACGCTTGGTCGTCGTCGCTTGAGAGCGCGACTGGTGGACGCAGGCCGGTTAGACGCCGACATTTCGTATACAGGTTTGTTACTTACCCGATAAAAATGAGTTTCAGACAATTCAATATTTAAGTATCTCTGTTTCAATTTTGAGTCGCTTTTTAAAAGCTTGTGATTATCGTTAAAGTGCGAAAAGTTTATTTTAGTTTCAAAAATGGTGTAATTCTAAAATATCATGCAATTTAAAATCTTTTCGAATACCCAGGTACCGTTATTATTGTTTTAAACAAAATATGAAATGTTACAAAATAATGATAAAGTTCAACGTAGCTGTAGAGTACCGCTGGGAAGTATACTGAGTCCGACATTGTTCGCCACTTAAATAGATGACCTACATAAACAAAGTCCTTAAAAAGGGCAAATTGTGACTTTTGTCGCTGACACAGAGACATTTACTGGTGGTATGGAGCAAGATTCTTTTTCTGATGGATGTTCTCGTGGATAAGCGCCCTGGATTTTAAACCAGACCAATTTTAAAACCAAATACTTACTTTTACACTTAATATAATATTTTTATTTATTTATTTTTAAATGGTTTCAAATATGTACCTAAGCGATATATATAACAATACTATGTATGTACCTATTCTCTTAAAGCATATCAGCATATTGCATTGTATTAATGTATTAGTCTTACTTTATAGAGGAGTTGGCTATCATTATTTACTTACATTTTATCATGTATAAATACTCTGATGCAAAACCTTTACATTCTAAACATATGATAAAAACTCAAGGCCACACAACAATGGCCCTGTTGTGTTATCAAATAATTCCTGTCATACGTACTTGCCTACACAGTACAAGCCAGACGATTCAAGTTTGCACAAAACGACGACCAATCACAAAGGACATTAGGTATTCATCGTATGCATCGGTGCAGCGGCATTAAAGGTAGTAAATAGAGACAGGACATATTACGAGAATTGAATTTTTATTAGGCTCAATTGCATTCGACTGTTGCCGACGAGACGATGCGACGCTGTCGAGAAACTATTTACTGCCTACTATATGATGTTGAAAGAGTAAAGAATGTGATTTAGATTCTTCGTTTTAATCTTTGTGGTCCAAATTGAATTCCTCAAAAAAGTTTAGGCATTTTTGTCTCTAATCTCTCATCAGTTTTTTAGATTTTGAAATATTGTTTTGTAGCCTCTGTAGATACAATACTATAAAATATGCATAATGTTATCTGCTGTCGTTGATGCAATTCTTAGTTTATAAGGAACCTGGTTGGTTGTTGTATATATTTGAATTTAAAATGTATCTAATTAAGTCGTCCGCAACTGAGCTGTAAGTAAACTTGGCAGTTTGTTTTTCACAAGACAGTTTTATACAAATTCTTTAAGCACTATCCAGTGTTGTTCTCAATGTTTTGTGTCCCGTTGTTTCGATTTCGCTGAACGAATACGTAAATACTTTAATGCCGTAGAGGACGGTAAAAGCTTTGTGTTTTAAAATTTAAAATTTTTAAATATTTAATATATATAAATATAATATATTAAAATTTTAAATATTTAATTATAATTTATTTAGCGGTTTAATTAAAAACCAATTTGAATTTTAATTTCCGAAACATTTAATTGAACAGTAGTAAATATATATTTTTAATATTACTTAATAAGCAGCTTTGCAACATATGTTAGGGATTATTTGGTTATTTACCGCTTGCTTTATTCTCACAACTTGTTCAAGGAGATAAACAGCTGATATAAAAGAAATAACAGTAGTTTCATGATTTATGTGTCTTTGTAGAGAATCGAGGAAAGAATAAAGGGCTCATAGCGTCCTATAAATGATAAATTGGTAACATCCGTGATCGTCTACTACTGTCTACTGACCATTAGTTTAAATTAACTTGACATCATAGCTTGTGTTCGTAGCAATTATTTCTAAACTGTAAGTATTGGAAATTTTATTGTTTGGTCAGTTTCCTTTTCTATAAGAGAAGATGTCGTTGCCTTTAAACAAGTGTTAGGTACAAATTGGTATGTACTATTTATAAACGATCAGCTCTAAGGTACTAAGTTATAATAAAAAAAAATATTTTCTCATCATCACATCATATTGTTACAGTAAACAATTAGGCTCTCAGATGTCTGTGATAGGTAAGACCTGAGCTCACCAGGCTACCCTCCGAAGAGACAAAAAAGTGTAGGTAGATAACTGGAGCAGGATTCTAACATAATTTATTTATATTCTAAACTTAAACTAAAACTAGAGATTAAAATTTAAGTATAAGATTAGAGCTTATAAAGATAAATGCTAGTCAAACCTACTTCACCGATACTTGGGATATGAGCAAGATGATGATGAAGATAAAGGAACAGTCTTAGTTTAACCAAATTGACAATTTAGTGTTAATCATTGTAATTGCAAAACCACAAAAGGTCTTTCCGTTTAAATATTATTAAACTAATTATAAGTTCGTTCTTGTTGTTCCGAAAATTATGCTAAAACGAAAACTTAATGAGTTCATTGACTTTAACAAAAATAACATTACTGAGAACCAAGGCGACTTCAGTATTAATGCGTGTTATTTCATATCTAATATAGTAGGTATTATTCAATATCTAAGCGTGTTTCGTGATTGCATGATTGATTCGTATCTCTCTTCGCGGTCGGCTGGTGGAGTATGTTTTTATCCCGTTCCAGTAATTGAGAGTAAATAATGATATCTTTCATACGACGTATCTTCAGTTATGTGGTGCATAACTGCATAATATTGTAGATCCGGTTGTATACCATGCGAATATTTATTGCGCCTACCATATATTGCGCGTATCTCTATATTTTGTAAGACTATTATTTATTATTTTCTTTTTTTGTAAACTGACGTGTCGTCTATGATTACGGACTGTCTGGTTATGAAGTGGTATTTATTTACAACATAACAGCTTTTATTTAAGCTCTGACGTTTATCAAGCTAAATAATTCATTAGAAGCCCCTACCAAGCCGATATAAAATTATTAAGTGAAATCCAATTAATTATTTTTTATATAAGTATCTCTTACAAATAACAAAATTTCAACAAAAACTAAACACGCAACAGCGACTTCTATAATAAAGGCGAAGAACAAATTTCTTGCAAAAAAGTTAATAACAAAACGTAAATAAATAATGTTCCACGGATCGAGTAGCATGTACTGCAATTAAAGGATGCAACATGTAATGAAAGAGGGACGCGCTATTATTTACTGGGCTGTAATCACGACACTCCTTGTAACAAGGGCAGTACTTATCATAAATAACGTAGTGTTTTGAAAAAAAAAAGTATGGTGCATGACTTGGATGCTTTTTGCAGTGTGGCTGAGGACTACTTTTTAGAGCTGAATTTAATAGTCGAGTTTCTAGTTGGATCAAGGTACGTACCTACATAATACACATAGAACGCTCTCGTTAACCTTAAAAGACTGAGGAATACTAACCAATATATTCAGTCGTAAAATACTTTCTTATTAAAACATAAAAAAAAAGTATTTTTTTTTGCCTGTGTGCTTGCGCCTCTTGACTTAACGTTCGCTTAACGTAACATTAAAATCGTTAATACAAGTACTATTACAATAACGTCAATGTTAAATAGTCAATAAGTGCAATGAGTCCTTATGTATATGCGAAATCACCAAAAAGGCCGGACCATCAAAAACAAAAACCTTACTAATATTATAAATGAGAAAGTAACTCCGTCTGTCTGTCTGTCGCGCTTTCACGCCAAAACTACTGAACCGATTTAAATGAAATTTGGTACACAGATAGTCTAGAGTCTGAGAAAGGATATAGGCAGATTTTGCCGCGATACCCGACATCCACGCGGGCGGAGCCGTGGGTTACAGCTAGTACAGTATAACAGCGGAAACTATCAAGTAAAATTTTCAAGATAACTTACAGTATCTTAGAAGATAACGATACCGATAAATTCATTGAACTTGTGCATATGATTGTGAACAATAAAAGGAAAACATTGTTTCGTAATATTATCGGAAATCTTGAAGCGCACTTTAAAGATAAAACCTTAAGATAATGCAACGGACAATGCACTCACTTGCATAATGCGGTCCGCCTACATTTGGCAAATTGTTTGAATATTTTCTTTTGTGTGGTACTTCTTGAAGTGCAGTAGTATTTATAACTACTGTATTGTGTAAGGTCGATGAACTTATTGAGGCAATTAGTATGTGTAAACTTGCGAACTCAGAATGCGAATGTTAGACGGAAACAATTAAAGATGCATTCGTTTTAGTCACTTCGCAGTCGTTGGCAAATATGTCAATTTGTTTTGGTTTAAATTCGTGATGTTTTTAGTCTGTAAGTGTGTCATCATAGTTTAGAAATCAAATGCAATGGTAGATAAGACTTGTGAATCACGTTCTTGTTAATTATGATGAAATCAATATACCTACATAGGTACAATTTATCAAGAAAACTTGATTCATTATATTTGTGAACCTGAGTAAACTGGCCTTCGTGCTAAAGCTCAAGTTGGCCTCAAAATTATTGCTAACAAACGCACATGCATGCAGGTTGTAAAATAATATTGGTTTGTTGACCGTGTCAGAATTCATAAAAAAAAAGAAGTAAGATCTGAAGTAAATATTAATTTAAAGGTGCATGGATCACCTGACAGTCTGATCATTAATAAAGTCATGTTTTACGACCCCACCTGCTAAGTAAGAACTAAATTTCAAGTAACAATAATATTGTCGTTTGACGATGCCTTTATCGCCTGTTTTGGCTACCTCAAGTCGTAGTTATTGCAAACTATTGCAACGCGATAAGTCACCAGTAAACTTGATTTTTGCACGTTTATCATAGAAGATATGTTATCGTGTATTTTCAATGTTAGTCCTGATTCAGGTGCGTTGACATTGATGTTATTTTTAGTAATTCCGCGCGCCGATCGTCGCAGAAAACGGTATTCGCGAGTAATGTTTATTAGGTACTTGCGATGTAACATGAATATGCATAATATGCTTGGATTATTTTGAGATGTGTGTAGGAAGCAACATGAAAATTCACTTTACCTACTTGTGCATATCCGAGTACTGAATACATTGTAAGACTATTGCTTGTTGACATTATATGCTTTTGATCTATAACTTTCGACTACTATAGCATGCTTAAAAGATTTAATCAAGTTTGTGCACATAAAAGTCAGTATTTTTGCTCCATCTTTAGTTAGACCGAATAGAAATGGAAATGGGCTGGACACGTGCGCTAAATGTCAGAGGAACCGTGGACAAAAGCCTCAACAGACTGGATTCCCAATAGACGAAGGCCGAGAGAAAGACCCAGGCGGATATAGAGGGATAAACTTGACGCGTGCAAGAGGGAGTGGCAACAAAAAGCGGTCAATAGAAATGTGTGGAAAGAGGAAAGAAATACCTTTGCCCAGCAGTGGGACAAATCAGGCTTAAAATAAAATAAAATAAGACCACCTGAATAATGGTATTGGTAAATTAATAGGTCCAGTTTAAATTGTTTTGCCAATTATTCAATGATAAATAGCTGTCTTTAGTCGTGCACTCTTGAAAGAGTGGTCGTGATTGCTTCAATGGCGTACTGGTTTTATGGTACAAAATAGTACTTTAAAGACAGGTATGTAAAATATACACAATTTCAGTTAAATGAGAAAACAATATAAATTTAAATACTCTTTCAAATTTACAACCAAAACATCATTCACTTTATAACAAGGTTTCTCTTTTCCTTTAGAGAAACATTAAATTAGAAACTTAAGTGCTGGAAAATCTTTGATAATACTATTGACAGCCTCTTTGATAGGTACTTCTAGGCATCTTGTAAAATGACACTTAGTTTTCTTGTGAGACGTCGGTGAAGATAAGCTAAAACATGGTATATTAGTGAATGTTGCTTTATTGGAAGAAAGGTCTTGAAACTTGCTGTCTTGAAAGTTTAGTACTTATAAACTTAAGCGTTTGCAACTTGCTTAGTTGCCTAGCTGTATTATTAGTATCGTGAAATATGAGAAAGTTTTAATAAGAAAGTAATTAGTGAAAACTTGTGGTTGGTAATAATTAAATCCAAGGTAATACTTGCTTTGTTGCAAGCTAACATTTTCGCTTTTTATCAGGATATAAGTTAAGAGGAATTATAGTAAAATAAACGGAACATATTTTTTTATTTTTTTTTAACGGCTCCTGCTCTAATAAAGAAAAATAAATTTAATTCTTGTATCATCAGGTTTCACCGACAATCAAATGACATGCACTAAGAACACCCAGACTTAGCACAAGCATTTATGGCTCACTCCATTGTTGCATGTGGGGATCGAACCCGAAGCACGTCGCGCACAGTGGTAATTAGTGTGGTGGGTGACTTTTACCACTCGGCTATCCATGCAGTAAAATTAGAATGCTTTTAATACCTATATCATTACGAATGGAATCCAAGTCGAAAAGTTGACGAATGCAAACCTTCCTTTTTAAAGTTGATTAAAACGTCTAAGTTTTAAGATCACTTTACACCAAATAAGGTTCCAAACTGATTGCTTGTCAAGTTGTGTCCATGATTTGCCATTAAACTTGAGATGAGATCCACTACCAATAGAATGACGTAAGTAAATTGCCCAGTACTCCATTAAAAGTTTTCCCTGTTGGACCGCTACGGTTCTTACTGGGATCGTTTCATCGCAACATTAAATATGTTGAGAAGGAACCGGCGACTGAAGTAAATTATATTTGAGATATTTGAGATCCCATTCCTGTTTTATGCTGCCGTTGAAGACGGTATCTTATTTTGAAAAGGTTTTTGTTTGAGGTTTATACTTTTGTTTTATTGTTTTTAGGATTTCGTAAATTATGGACTTATTTATTAAAATCTTGATGAGTTTCAGCAACTGTTTAGCAGATTCTTATTTAAAGTTTTTGTGGAGAATTTTAAATAAGAATCTATTAAACAATTGCTATTCACCGTCAACATTTTTATAAATAAGGTCATTAGGTAATGTTTTTTGTATTAAATCGTCATAGTGATAGTAAATTTTTTGTTCCACGGAGGCTTATGCCTACTCTTTTTTTGCTCATCTTTGTGTGTAAATAGGTATTAATTTAATAAATAACTAAATAGTAATAGTAGAGAAATTTAAAACTGTGTTTTATATTAAGCCAGTTCGAACTTTAAAGATTTTTAAATAATCAATAGACACCATAACAAAATCCACCATCAGTAGTAAATGATCAAAGTTATTTAAAGTAATATTTACTGTTACGCTGTGATTTGTTTGAGGGTAAAACTTTGGCTTCACATCCCGACCCAAGTTAATCCCAAGGAATCACCAAACTTGCAATAAGAGTATGAGTCACGCTACTGCATTTATGAGCAAACTTTCTTTAATAAGGCACATAAAAATTAAGACCTCGGTTTGACGTCGCGATTATAGCCAAGAATGTAATTGCGGATAAAGTTTTATATGAACTAATTAGGTATATTAAACCTTATTAGAATTTCGTGCAGTGCTTTGGTGGATAAGCTTATAAGAATGTAAATTACAATGCTGCGAATTTTAAAAAATGTTATACTTATAAGATGGCTATTTTAGGTTATTCATTCATTTTTTATAGGTACTATCTATTTTTTATTTTTCTGTTTAACAAAAACAGAAACAATGAGAAATAGATACTATGTCTCAATCTTATTCTATAAATGCATACCTATCCATTGCAGGTAAAAAATAAATATGAAGAATTCTTTGTTTTCCCGTAAAGTAAGTAAGTTTTCAAAAAACTTATCGAAGACAATTTACACCCGCTAAACGATTCAAAAGCAATCTCGAGTCAAATCTCGAAAACTAAACATACAACGATCAATGTTTGATTATTCGCGCCCCAAGAATGCTACCGTGATGACAAGGTAACACGCTAACAATGTGAATTGAAAAACTTTATACTGACAGGGAACACGCGACTTACATTGACACTGTTCTCAAAGCTTTTATACAGAATGTTACCTAAAGTTAATGTTATCTAGCCAAAAAGGGTTAAGAGTACATCTGGGAGTCAGTTTACAAAATTTCAGCTCATAGTAACTGCACGGGTAGCGGAGTGTTATAAGCCACCACGCCAATTACCTCTGTGCGCGATGAGCCGCGGGTTCGATCCCCGCATGGGACAAGCATTTGTGTGACCCACAAATGCTTGTTTCAAGTCTGGGTGTTCTTTGTGCGTGTGATTTGAATGTTTGTGAAACCCCCCGCGACACAAGGTATAATTCCTTAGTGCGGGAGTAGTTTAAAAAAAAAAAAAAAGTTATTTACAGAATTAATATCCAATTTTTCACATCCATTATTCGATACCAAAAATCTTAAAAATCACCGCACTACGAGGGTCAATACCTTATTACGTCACTTGCTAAATATTTTGATTCATCGCTTCAGCGGTCTGTTTATGGCCTTTTGGTAACATTATGTATATTTTTTGAAACCACTGTTCTACGCACCATTACTTACCCTTTCATTACACAAAACGTTATTAGACAGTACGTGCCTACATATTAACCATACATTTTGTAATTATAACCAACTAAAAAAATATATGAAAGTTTGTACGAGGACGTATGGATGTCTGTTAACTGCTGTTGCAGTGAACACACTTGAATGAATATCAATTCCAATACAATGCCAATGCAAAAGTGTTATTTATTTAGCAGGCACACAAACAACACACAGAGAAAAAAATACTGTTTATGTTTAGCTTCCAATTAGTTCCTTCCATTGACAGTATTTTTTTTTTCAACAAAACTGAATCACGTCTTAGTTGAACTAATTTAAATTTTGTATGGCATTGGAATTAAAATTAACTAAAGAGTAAGGGCACTAAACCGATTTTACTTTATTATTATTCATTTTTATTTAATATACTTTAATACTTATAGTATTGAAATTTCAAAATAATTATGAATACGCTAAGGAAAGTTATTTTAAAAGTATTATAATAGCTAATATTGATTTTCTTACGCAGACAAAGTGATGAGTAATACTTAGTCAGCTAGTACTGTAGTTATTTTATTGAGTTCAATTCCAAAGTAAAAAAACCGAGATAAATAAATAATAAAGCAATATTTCAATGTGGAAAATTAACAGGAGTTTCTAACATTTTGTTGCCAGATTAATATGCATGGCCACTGAATAATAAAGCAAGCACTTAAAGGCTTATAACAGCGCTATTTGATTTAACTATAAGATAATCTCATAATAATTTCCGTTCTCATTAAGTTTAATCCTACGCGTAGTCGATAAGCCGATTAATTTGATAAACCTAGGCAAAAATTGTTTCATAATTCCCGTTTATGAGGAGTATATGTAAAACAGAATATATGATGTTGATATCCTATGCTGCAAAATAAGTACCGGTAGGGGTGTGCAGTAACTGATGGGGTGAAGAAGCAACATTTTTTGGAATGACAGCACGGATAACCCAGTGGTATAGGTCACCGAACCAATTACCATTGTATGCGGGTCCGGTCCCTGCATGAGACAAGCATTTGTCTGATCCACACATGCGTATTCCAAGTCTGGGTGTTTTTTTTTTAAGTGAAATAAATGTATTTGAAACCCCCCGCAACAACGTGAACTAATTCACAAGAGCGGCAGTCGACTATTGAAAAAATAATTGATAAATTGGAAATCACAATTTAAAAAAGCACTAGTATCTGTTATTCTACGGATTTTTTAGTTTGTTCACAAAAAATTTTGTTATTCACACCATCATTTGCTATACAGAAAGAAGAAACTCAAAGTACTTTACACATTATAATTTCACGGGGCTGAAAGAGATTAGGTTAAACCATAGACTCCCTTTTTACCATTAAGTAAACAAAATAATATAGTCTTTCAAGTAAAATATAAGAATTATTAACTACTACCTAAGTAGCTATCCATAACAACATTCAATATAGTCTAAATAATATCTCTCCACTTTCTTATTTCTTTAACAATAATGTGCCTACTGTTTAGACGTAAAACCGTAAAAATGTCTATCTAGAAATCTGAAGATGTGATATTATAGCCAGCGCAGACAAAATTATTGTGTTCATGACAGTAAAACTGAACGTATACTTATTGACATTGCACAATGGACCAAATGCTCTGCACGCAAGCAATTAGCTAATGGACTCTTGTCCGTCCGGGCCAGCCGCAAGCGTCGCATTGCACTTTCGTATTCAATACTTATAAAGTGTAAACAGAAGGTAAATTCTTTATAATCGAAACATTGAAGTTATTATCTACGCTGCTTTAAAATTATTACAATGTGTAAGTGAAGCATTATTGGTGTGTTTGACTTTGTCTTACAAAGGCAGATAATGAAATCAATTAAAGTCAGATCAACATATATTTGTCATTTTATTTCCTTCTTCTTGAGTTACATTTCTTGAAAAAAAAAACAACTTTTTTTGATACAAACTGAATTGATTGAATACATTTTGTTTTAGCAGCTTGATAAAACGTTAAGAGCAATTGCTGCGATCTATCCATTGCTAAGACTTCACGGCGGCTCCATTTACGATCTTTAAATCTAATATGTCATTGCACACGAGACCTTTAGAAAAGCACTTCGCTTTAGTATCGATTTGACTTTGTATAAAATGTATAGACACAGAACGTGTTTACTGCTTGTAAACTGTTGTAACTATGTTAAAGACTTTCTTCTACAATTGTATATAACTGAATAATTGTAGTAAATAAGTACGTTTTAATTCCGCTTTAGTAGTAGGTACAAGTACTTTCATAGTATCTAGTACTATAGGGTTGTTATTAAGTTTTTGCTTTGTGGTTGAGTTTATAGGCAGAAGACACGCAAATACTTTGTTTTTTTTTAATATACTATAAGTGTTACATGTTGCATTGTAGACACGTCATAAGTTATTGATTCCTTATTGTCTGCCTAAAGCAATTTTTACAAATATTTGCTTTCGTGTTGAATTTTAGGTCTGGTAACGATTTAGGGTTATCCTCCTATTAAGGTTCTTTTATATTAAATTTCTGATAATGCTCAACAACAAAACTCAAACACACACATAAACATGATTTACAACCAAAAAGTATTTCATTAACTTCGTACTATCATTTTTATCTAACGAAACCACGAAAAATAGCGACATTAGCAGAGTATGGAATGCCAATAATTTGTCTACGTAAACTGCACGCATAGTTTTCACAAGCATTTCAGATGTGATCGTGTAATATGAGGTCGCATGCATCTTGCCGGTATGCAAGCGGGGAATTTATATTGAGAGGGATTGAAATTATATTGCAGAGCTTGCATATATGATATTAATAAATTCCTTAATAATTCGATGTGATCGCTTTATTGAAAATTATGAGAATTTCGAAAACTATAACGTTTCTATTCAGATACGTTATAGTTTACAATACGATTTATATCAGTTTTGATTAAATTTAGATTTTTTATATTATACATTCTAGCCTGTACTGTCCCACTGCTGGGCAAAGGCCTCACTCCATTCTTTCCAGTGATTCGGTCCCTCGCTTCTTCTTGCCGATTCCTAAAGAAGATATCCGGTTCGGCCCACCATCTCTTTCGTGGCCAATCCTGAGCTCTTCGAGCCCATTTCTCATTTGGTATACGGCACACAAGCCCAGTCCAGTGCGATGTTAGCTCAGGAGCCTTTTGAGCCACGTCAATTTTTTTGTTCTGAAGCGCAGAAAATACTAATTTGGATGTCCCCTGTAAAAAATTCCGTGTAAAAAACAAAAATTCAAAATTACTTAATCTTTCTTCCTTCTAAACTTCTGAGCCAGCAAGTATCTTGTTCATAAATCTATCTGCCTGGTAGATATATCGTATTTAAAAGGATTGTGAACTTGAGAAGGAAGTCGTCCTATGTAAATCAAGGTTTTACCAGCTGTTTTTGTTATTACTCTGGAAGCCAACAAGCGAGTAGTTTCTAGCTTTAAATCTGCCTATGTAACTATTATGTGGTTAACCAATCTAAAGAACAATGCTGGCTAGAAATCAACTGTATAGCAATGACAATCATACACGGTATTTGCGTATTGAATGTTTAGGTGGCGCGGGCGCAGGACGTGGCGTAAGAATCGCCCACACTATCGTTCCTACAAAGTAATGAAGTACACAACTGTTAAACACTTAGATTCTAATATGACTGAACGTTAACTAAGCACATGTGTAGGTATACCTAAATATTTAATTGTGTATTATAATTGTTGTGTTTCTGTATTGATATACTAGGTATACTGGTATAGTCAACAGTTATAGACGGTCATAGACTGTTGACCGGAAGTCTATCCGAGACAATCATAGATATTCAAACGAATCGATTTGAGCATAACTAAATTTAAATAAAAATCCCGATATTTAATGTTTTAACTGTTTTATTTGTTAACTTTAAAATCGACACTAAATAGGTACACAGGTAGGTCACACGATCGACTTTCAACACGCTACAAGAGTAATTTAACGATTTGATAATACCTTAAAAGGTCTAGTTGAAATAAAATTGGTTTGATTTTAATTTTGAATGCTATCTTTTAGTGCTAAGATCTGTGTACTTTCCTGTGTACATTCTAAAAAAGCTTAAATAAAAGAATATTAACTAATATGCACTACTACACTCTCGTGTATTCTGAGATTAACGAGGAAATTAATTAAATCCAACTCAACAGTAACAGTAAAAATTGCTTTGTCTAGTAACTTATTAAGTTTGCCCGCAACAACTTGGTGAGTAAATTAAGACCTACCGTGAACTAAGACCTCCTTCAAAAACGTATTTTAATTAAGCGCTGTGAAATTCAAGCATTCATTCTTGTTGTTGGCAGGATTGAAATATTACACTGTTTCGTTATCTTATGTCTGTATAATGAATTTTATTTTTATATGTATAAATGTTTAAAGTAATGTCCTACTTAAATATGTTTGGAATTAGGGGTTTTATGTGTGTGTATGTGTTTATTTGAAAAGTGTAACAGGAGATAAAATTTTTAGTTACATAAATAAAAGTATAACAACTCCAACCATTTAAAATTTAAATAAACAATAATAAATTGCCACGCGTACGACAGCTCCACCGAATGCGCTGTTTTCTTTTCTTGTGTTTGTAATTGACAAGACAAGGCTTGTATGAACGATACAAGGCAAAAAAATATCGGGAAATGTCGAAAGTTGACAGGATATTGACTGTCGGCCTAGCTAGCTAGTAGTGCTAGCTAGTTCTAACTAGTTAAAAAAAAACTGATTAAAAACCTTTAATTCTTACTAATATTATAAATGCGAAAGTAACTCTGTCTGCCTGTCGCGCTTTCACGCCGCAACTACTGAACCGATTTGAATGGAATTGGTAAATAGATAGTCTAGAGCCTGAGAAAGGATATATGGCTACTTTTTGCCGCGATAACCAACATCTACGCGGGCGGAGCCGCAGGAAACAGCTACTTTAGGTACCAGTTATGATTATTTTACTAAGTCCCCTATCAATGGCTCAAGAACATTATAATTTTACAAAAAATTAATTTCTGTACTAAAATTATAAACAGGTAACATCAGTTTCACGCTCAATAGAGCCAAGGGAATAAGGGCTACCGTTATTACGTTCACCAGTTGGCGCCACTGGCCCGTCGGCTGCAGCTGTCAAAGCTCACAAACAAGCTCTGGAATTTGACATTTTCGAACATACGAGCAACTAGCGCCTCCGGCGGCGAAATAGATAGCAGTAGCCCTCATTGGCTAAGATTCGTGAAATCTAAACAGTCAAGTGCTGCGGAACTTGCTGTCAAACTTGTCTGCAACAGTTCGACGGGCCAGAAATGTTAAATGAATTTAGGTATTTGTAATAGATTCAAGTTTTCAAGTATTCAAGTTAGGTAGTACTATTTATTGTTTACATTGTACATCATAATTAATAGATATTCTCCTATTTTACTGTTAAGGCTGATTTGGTCTTGGAAGTCTGTAAAATACATTTTTTTAAGATAAAATTGAATAAACAAAAAAAAAGCTTATTTTTTTTTCTTTATTCAATTTTATTAATTTAGTGAAATTATTATGCAATTTTGATATACATACAATCACTTCTACAGGTCGTTTTTTTTTTTTGAAAATTTTACTCTACCCTGAGATAAAATGTCGAGATAAACTCATAGTCATACTCAACTCATGGTCATAGTCTCTTTCTTAAAGTCCAGACCATTATTCAAGACTAAAATTGTGTAAAAGAATGCAGATTTTCTATATATATTTATGATAGAGTTAAAATGGTAAATAAATTATCAATTTATAGGCATCCAATATGATGTAGCCTCGCTTTGCACGGGTAGACAATATACACAAAAACCTTCCTCTAAAATATTAATGAATTAATACAAAAACCTTCCTCTTAAATTACTCTATCTATTGCTGAAAAAAGCATGCATTTAAAAAATCTAAGCGTACAGACAGCGGGAGTGACTTTGTTTTATACTATGTAATGATACTGAACTTTGAACTGATATGGATAAATATCTATACCTATATGATGTAAGTATGTTAAGGATCAACCAAAACCCATTTAAAAGTTTGAAATCCCTACAACACACCACACATCTATACTAATGTTATAAAGAGGAAATATTTGATTGTTTGTTTGCTTGCATTGAATAGGCTCTGAAACTACTGAACCGATTTGAAAAATTGTTTTACTGTTGGGAAGCTACACTATCTCCGGGTGACATAGGCTATATAAAAATATATTTTAAATTTTTAAATTTTCGTTATGCCAGTATACACATATATGGGTTGCTAGTATACACATATATGTATTTGTATAACATAATGTTTGCACAACATTTTGGTCGTAATACATTCAGTGGGACAGCGAGACCTTTAAACAAATGAGGGCAATTTAAAGGGTTTTAAGGGTTGAGACGGTCGTGTCTCGAGTCCAGACGTTTAGGAACTTGTCTAACACTTCACACACCTGTCTCGTGTGACGCGGACTTAATTGTCTAAATAATTGTGTTGTTGGACCGTACAGACACATGCTTGAAGGTAGACGGAAAATGTTAGCTACATTTTAGTTAAGAGGTCTGGAAGTGAATGTACCTAAGTCATTTCAGTTCAGTTGTTACGTACGTGATACTTTTATTGCGAAAAAAAATATATTTTATCAGGTAATTTGTTTGTTATCATATTCATCACTTTTCGTTGAGTAAAATATAGATAAATAATTGAAACATATGAAAAAGAAACATTTTTTTTTGTTCTTAAAGCGATCCTTAGACTGGCACAATTGTTTTACTATGAATATAAAGGCATATGCAGATAGCAAAAACTCCAAATAAAATTCAAAATGTTTTATAAAAAAAATAAATCACGAACGCAAGTTCCCTTGTTTTAAACAAAACACTAAAGCTTTTGTATTAATAATATAAGAATGAAACAACAAATAACAAAACAAAAAACTAATAAAAGTATAAGGGGGTCTTGAAATAAACAATAAAGCACTTTACACACTAGTCCATAATTAAATTGAGAAACTTCAGTAAAGTTGAAGTTACGAAATATCTGTATAGAGATAATAAAACCATTATTACTGGGCGCGTTTGAGCTAACTGGTAACCGTTGGTAAGTTTTATTGCACTGCTTTACTGCGGTTATGTAAATATCTACGAACTTTATAAATGTAAGCGCCAGTTACTTACTGTTGAAGCAATCCATTGCGTTATTTATTACTTGTTGTAAATGTATATCTAGATGTAAAAGAAAGCGAAATGGATCGATTACCAAACGGACTTAAGTCTTGTAGTACCTAAGAATTATTTATTTATTGCAGTGGGTTTTAGTATTATTTTATGCAACATGTTCATTAAAAGTAAAAACGTTGCCAAAAAGGTAAGTTAGACACACAGTTTGCTGTTTAAATTGAATTGTTCACAAAACACATCATTTTAATGAAATTAAAAATGGCGGTTATAATGATTTGACAAACGGTTACAAAGATAAATAGACCATAACATGGCGTTATCATCTTTATAAAAAAAATATTCGCAGTTAACTTTAAGTATATAGGTAAACACTTCGTGCTAAAAATACAGATCTGATGCTGATCATCAGATCTGTATATGTTTACAAAGCCATTATTATTAAAAGCGTGAGCAAAAGAAAATATCTAGAGAAAAACTAGATGCAACGACCTGAATTCTGCAGCACGCAGTAAGAAACTGAGCTAATCGATCGATACCCATTCCTTCTTTGCAATTAAATAGCATTTACTCTACAGTAAAGTAGGTTCCAGGTCCAGTCTACATAGTATTTAAAAACAAAATTCTATTTACAATACCAGGTTCTTTCTTCAGATCATAGTTAAGGTATCATAACACAAGTGTTTAATGGATATAAAATACGATGTATTGGATGTAGTGTGAAATCTATATTTATCCATCTCTCGTTACCTAAGGTGTTGTTTGTGAATGTGATTTAAATGTTTGTAAAACCCCTCAAGACACAAGGATTAAATTCCCAAGTGAAGGAAAAGTTTTTATAAAAAAAAGTACCTGGAAAGATTTAATTCAAGGCACACGAAGTCATGAGATTGGCAATCACACGGTAGATTTTTATATTGGTCTTTTATTTTTTCATAGCTTTCAGCTGGTGAATATGGAACTACTCATAAAGGATTTTTTTAACAGCCAATCCTCTTTAGAACTATGTACTAGCATTTTTTATTATGTCATTATGCCTATTTGATGATATTAAATGGTAGCACTTATTAATTGGTACATAAAGATCAAGGTCAGTTTTTTCATCACGTTACATACAATATCAATTACAAACTAAGAGTACTACTATGAGTTATGTGATCTTCGAGATTTCCTCTCTAATATGTATTGCAACACATATCTATTGAGATAAATTGGTAGATATAAAGCTAAATAATTTGTAGCTTGTTCCGCGCCGTTATTGGGGCCTTGACAAAACTGTTGCCATCTATTTCTAAGAGAGAGGCTGGTTATGCCTTTGATATTACTATAGTTCTGTATACAGCGGCTGATATAGTCTACTGAGATTACATGTGTTGTATATTTCACTGAGAGCTTTAACGCAAAGTATATTCGTACTACATAAAGTATGTAATTTAAAACTATGTTATTAGACATATTAGTTGGGAGTTTAAAGCTGGTTAAAAAAAAATAGGTACCATACATGTAGATATGTACAATGGACATATATACAGAGGTGTCGGTAACGGTAACGGTAACAGTGTCGCGAATTCAATTGTTTTTTTCCCATCTCAAAAATGCCCAACGCGCTTAGAGAAATCTTCACTTCAAAAATATATTTTATATTATATAAAACAGTGTAGAATATAATATCCAAAGAAATCATCGAATCGACATCTTTAGAAATATATCGAATGTCTGTCATACACGTATCTACATAATCTCATTGATGTCAGCAATATTATTTGAACAGCATTAACAACAATGGCGGCTATAATTTTGACAGGTGTCAGGTATCATTCAATTCATTGAAGCAGTTATTATTTTCTTTATCGTTTCATCTTCCGGGTCGCGTTTGATAAATGCTCGTACAACAATGTAACAACGTAGCAACATAGATTTGTGAGTTGGGAATTTAAAATATTGGTAGGTACATATAAGATGTTTTGTCGAATGTTTACTAAAAAAAAAAAATGTCCGTCTTTTAAATACTTAATGAATACAAACAACATAGCTTAGGAAAATGCTAGGCAGATGAAGATAAGATGTTTTATACAAATTTGATACATAATGAAAAACATGTTTATTTTACAATAGGTAATGTTTAAACTAACAAGTACAATCCTTGGCATTTAGTAGAAGATTAAATAAGAAATTAATGTTTTAGTGTCTAACATCTTAATCGTGAATTGTTTACGTAAGTTTATTACGACTCCTTATTAAGTACGTATACATTTTATAACTTACTAGCTGTCCCCCGCGACTTTGTTCGCGTGTTTTAGTTTCAACGGTTTTTCATTTTTGCAACATTTTTCATCTATGCTCCGCTCCTATTGGTCGTAGCGTGATGTTATATAGCCTATAGCCTTCCTCAATAGACGGACTATCCAATACAAAAAGAATTTTTCAATTCGAACCAGTAGTTCCTGAGATTAGCGCGTTCAAACAAACAAACAAACAAACAAACTCTTCAGCTTTATAATATTAATATAGATTCCTAGAATTTACTTTAATAACTGGTTTGATAAACATTATGTATGTCGGTATTTGTTTAGTACATGAATGAATAATTAAATGAAATTTAATTATGAAAAGGCCATCTCGATAAATTATTGTGATTTTTATAAATTGTACTAGCTGTCTCCCGCGACTTCGTTCGCGTGTTTTAGTTTTAACGGTTTTTCATTTTTGCAACATTTTTCATATATATTCTCCTATGATAGGAGGTCGAGCGTGATGTTATATAGCCTTCCTCAATAAACGGACTATCCAATACAAAAAAAAATTTTCAATTCGAACTAGTAGTTCCTGAGTTTAGCGCGTTCAAACAAACAAACAAACAAACTCTTCAGCTTTATAATATTAGTATAGATTTGTTGAATTGACATAGTACCTAATCCTTTTTTAGGGTTCCTTGTTCTCCGCTATCCGTCCACTCGTCTGTCAGCGGGCTGTATCACAAAACCGTGTTAGCTAGACAGTTAAAATTTTCACAGAGTATGTATTTGTATGCATTAATCTTGTACAATGGTACGGAACCCTTGATGCACGAGTCCGACTCGCTCTTGGCCGGTTTTTAATATCTAGTAAGTTTCGTGAAGATTTTACACTTAACTAGTAGGTAACTAGTATTTACTGTTCGCAAGTCTTTATAGCAATCGCTATTATAAATAGGTAAGGCACCTAAGTAAATACAATGTTTTAAAAGCTTTTGATCAATGTCTTATCATCTAAAACAATTAACGTTGAAGAACTGGGTCGCGTAACCTTCACTCAATATCATAAAACAGATTTCCTGAAATTGATTGGAAATGAAAGCGCTTTTAGATTCAATATGAACGTAATATCAATGGGGAGTGATGTCCTCATTTAAAGACGTTTATCGATGCCTATTAAAATGTTTATTATGATTGAATCTGATTTATAAAGTTTGTAATGAATATAAATTTGTAATTATCGTTTGTTTGTTACGAAATTAATATTTGTGGTTATTCAACAGTAATAATTTTTAAAACTTGAGTACTTGAGTGATAAGTAAGTACTAAAAACCCGTTTCATTAAGAATGTTTGGATAAGTTTTAAGTTTGCATGATATAATTTGTAGTGTTAAAGAAACACTTCGCTACATTGGTCATCCTAGATATCGTAAAAACACTAATCTTAAACTGACACTACAGGTAGGTACACACTACTATTTAAAATATTACGTAACAACGGAAGAGCTAACCGAGATTGGTAAGCTGGAGTTTTTAATTAAATTATACGCACTACGGTTGAAATCCCCTGAGCAAAGCTAAAGTTTGATTTTGAAAAAATTAAGAGGATATCAAGCACTTAAAACATTAAAAAATAAAAATAAATACATTTATCGATATAAGATACAAACATACGACCATCTCTACGCGTCAAAACTAGCTTGCTCTCGTACAATTCTTCCCTTGAGTTTCCTCCGAGTATTTCTCCTCAAATATTTGTTTCAATTAGGCGTCTCCGAGGTCCCTACGCATCCACGTCAAACAAATGATGATCGGTATATCAAGAGTGACATACGAATTGATATTACGAGGCGTTTTACTTTGAACGACGATTTTTAGGGTTCCGTACCTCAAAAGGTAAAAACGGAACCCTTATAGGATCACTTTGTTGTCCGTCTGTCTGTCTGTCTGTCTGTCTGTCTGTCTGTCAAGACCTTTTTTCTCAGGAACGCGTGGAGGTATCAAGCTGAAATTCATATCAAATACTCAAGTCTATGGTCTCTTGGAGCTGTGAAAAAATCAAACTTCTAAGTCAACGCGATCAAAAGATACTCCCGTTTATGCCGCAAATTTTCGACACTCGCAAGGGAATCAAAACCTACAGGGTACTTCCCGTGAACTCAGAATCTTGAAATTTGGTACGAAGCAACGTCTTATAACACAGATAAAGGAAAAATTGCGAAAAGCATAAATTTTTAGTTACATCATATAATAAAAATATTTTTAATAATTTTAAACTTATTACCCCTTTACTCATGAACGCGTAGTGGTATTATATTGAAATTCTTAACAAATACTCAAGTCTATAATATCTTTAAGCTGTAACAAAATCAAACTTCTACGTCAACGCAATCAAAAGATACAGCAATTAAAGCCGCATATTTTGAAACTCGCAACTACTCGCAAGGGAATCAAAACCTAAAGGATACTTCCAGACGACCTGGAATCTTGAAATTTGGCATGAAGCAACGTTATAAAGTACACATATAGGAAAAATTCCGAAAATCTTAAATTTTTAGTTACATCACATGGTATATTTTTTTTAATAATCATAAACTTACTAGCTGACCCAGCAAACGTTGTTCAGCGATTAAAAAAAAAAACAGATGTTGGCCGATTCTCAGACCTACCCGATATGCACACAAAATTTCATGCAAATTTCTAGTATTAAAATTATGTCTATCACTTCTCTTCTTAAAGAGATGAAGATTTTTCCGAACATACATAATGTTTTCATATATGTATTGACAAGGTACCGTCAGCTTTCCACATTGTTATGTTATGGATTTCATTTAGCAATAAAAATACCATAACTTTTACTTATATACCTACAGGTTTGTACGGAACCCTCGGTGCGTGAGTCTGACTCGCACTTGGCCGGTTTTTTTTATGTAATGGTTGTTAGGAAACATAGGTATTTGATATTTAAAGAGCTTGTTTCTAAGAAATATTAAATATTGAGTGCCTTAAGTTTATCTGACACGTCTATCTCAAGGGAAAATGCTTTGATGTGTTTTTATAATGTCTAGCGTAAAGTTTTGGAGGTTTTTTTTTTATATGAAGCTAGTCTAGATTTATAGAGTTTTTATATTATAAAGGCATTGTTTTATTTGTCTTATCTTTGGTTGGCTATGGAAGTTGAAAATATTTTTGAATATTTAACTTTATTTTATATAAGTACTTTTGATCCTTAAATTGACGCTAAAAATGAGCAGGAAAATATGACTTCGACGTACCTCTTAAAAGAAAAATACAAAACGTGTAAACATCAGCTTAAATAAAACACGACAGTCATAACGTAATGCCAAAGGCGACGAAAAATTCTTAGCAACTTTTCCACTCAGGTCATTATTATTTTTCTGATGTCTGGGAGTGCCTCCCCTTAAGCACAAGTCGCCGACGACTGTAATTAAACGCGACTTAAGACTTTAATGACTTCGAGTATAATTTTTTTAAGCTAACGCGCCTACATTTTTAACGAACTTACTGGATTAAAGATTGTCTGCAAAGTTTTTGGTGCGATAAGAATATATTTTGTGCAGTGATTGTAGTTATCTTCCCCTATTTTTTTGCAGTCACTGGCTTTGGTTTCTTAGCGTAGAGATAAACATTTTAATTTTTGATTCATTCATTACCATTATGACTACAGTCAAGTGTAAAGACTGAGTACAGTGTCTACATGCTAATAACAGCAATAAAAAACCATTGTTATGTTGTTACTTCTTGTACAGTTCCAATTGAGAGATCGTTCAGAGGACCAAATTTTAGAAGATTTTTTTTCCAAAACTGTGTGTTCTTGGTGTAAGTACCTATGTGATTTACTTTAGGATCCTTCCGTGACACAAGTGTAATAAAACAATATTATTTTTAATCAATTATGTATTAATAATATATATATTTTTTTATTAATATTAATTTGACAATTATTAATTTATGATGGTGCATGTTTAATGTTTTTCAATTATAGGTTAAAGTTATAGCTTATAGTTATCGATTACAAATACAAATGTAGTACGCTTCACTGACGTCATGTAGGTGTGTATGTATTCAATATGATAATAGTGTAGCGCGGAGCGCCTATTACATTTGTAGAGCGCGCACAATAGTCTCGGCAAGCGTTACTCCTTGCTATTATAAATTGATCAGGCGTCTGTAACATAGAGATGTATTAATTAAACTTAGTTAGTAGTTTTGGATTATGTACTTATTTAGTATAGTTATATTAGTTATTTTGTCATATATATGTATTTAAAACTTATTTGTTTGCTGTAGTATTTTACGGTGCATTTTAAGGATAGAAACTTACTTACAGCATTATTTTAAGGGGTGGACAGAAGAGCACTGTTACAAAATCAAAATTGATAATATTTAAAATTGTCAGTACGTGTTTTTAATGTTTATTTTGTTTTATTTCAGGTAAGCCTAAAAAATCAGTTATCTAAACATACGGATTTATGGGTAAGTAGATAAGTACTACTCACAATTTTGTATTATATTTTAATTAATTTCTGAGGTTGTAATTTTTTATTTATAAGAAACTTCATAATTTAAATATTTACTAACTTAATCATTTATACACTTAAAACCAAACTAAACTCTTTAATAATAAAATAAATAAAAAAAAAACTCGCGACATTTTTATAGGTACTATATTTCGACAATCATTTGTATAATTACAACACTTTGTTTAAAAAAAAATACGCAGCACAATGTTTTCAAAGTTATGGAATGGAATTATTGTAACAATTAATTAAAATACACCCCGAATGGGGCTTATAAACTTAGCAACTGGAACCCGTATAAGAGACATTGTTATTATAATCAACTAATTCCCTTTATAACATCAAAGCGAGACACGGTAACAGAAGATATCTCTCTAATTGTTATAACATATAGTATGATATAAATGTATTCACTTTAGACGTAAGAAAATACCCGTTAGGAGAAACCGTTCTCTAAGTGAATATGCGAAGGGGCGTCCACTATAATTTACAAGGAAATAAAGCCGGTACGTATTAATGAAAGTGGTTAGAAATAACATGGTTCAATGTATGTAACAGGTAAGTTATATTAAATTATACAAATATATTTTTTACTGTAGGAACTATTTTAAGTAGGTAGGTACATTTATGTTTCTTTTTCGACATCTATGCTGGCAGATATATAGGATATTTGAAGTAGGTATGTAGTTTACAAAACTCAATCGTTTGTGCTCCAAATTAAATAGATGAACAATTTTTCGTCCAGCGTTTAAGTACTCCTATACCCAAATCTCCAAGCGCTTTAATTTATATAAGGATTTCCCTATGTTTTTCTTATCCTTTACTTACTGTATACTGCTAAAATCTATATAGAGAATTCGTTGATAACCTGTCCTGTCAGTATTACCTTAGGTATTTATTTATAAAAACTAGAAACTTTACAACTCTTAAACTATCTTAAGCTTGTTTATACGAAATAATTAATCCGTATTAAGTATTTAGTAATTTCAGACCGTTATATTGCACTGTCACTTATTGTATTCGATTTTTATTTTTTATTTTCTTAAAATTAAATAGCCATTTCCAGGCAACCCACATCCACAGTCATCTGTTAACACAATTTATAGTAGCGTCTAGTTGGCACAATCAGGGCTCGTCGCGTTGCTAATTGTAGCTCTTCTTTGTACTCTTACCTCGCTAACAAGGATAATCCAACTAAAATTAGTACTGAACAGACCAGTCTAAAAGAAATACATTGTATAATTAAGAATAATTTTACCTTCAGTAAAAACTTGTGAAAAGAACAATTTTATATCAGGTGAAAACTTTGTTAGGTTTCATAATAGCTCTCTAGACTTTTATTACTTGATTTTATGAGCTTTGTGTTTAAATTATTAATTTTTAATAGCTATTCATGGCTTTAATTTATGAAAGTGCTACAATTATGAACATTATTACAATTGTTTAAAATTGTATTTAATTTGACATATACCATGGTATTTCTAACTTTATTGCTTTCCGCTTTACTGATTAGTCATTTCAAACCTACATAACTATTTAATACAATATATTTGTAAAAAGTATTTTATATTCCGATCACATAAGCGTGTACACCGGATTTTATTTGATCTAAATGTTACAACCAATAACCTCGTAAAAAATCTTAAACAATTTTAAATGAATTACTAGTTCTCGACCAACGCTTTCCTGTTCCAAGCACAATCCCGGTAGCGATTAAAATCAATGAAAGTAAGCCAGAGGGTTGGCTCGCCACTTAAAAATAATTCATAGTCTCCCCTTCATTACCCGCCTTCATTTAAAGGTTAGGAATACTTTGCCAATTGTTTTTTCGTAATTTAATTATGCCAAATTTCTTTCTTTTCTTAAATATCTATGGCATCTAAATTTTACTAATTGATTTTTTATTAATTGTGCTTTAAGTAACTTTTTTTAGGTAATTAATTGCCAAATTATAACAAAGTGTCTCTGATGACTTCTTTTTTGGTACCTATGCTAATCAATTCAAATTCATGAAAATACTGGCATACAAGATCTAATCACTGCAATTAAAAGTAAGAAGTAGGCGAGTAAAATATTTTGAATTTGGAATGCTTAAAATAAAATAGGGTTTCGCGATTAAAGGCCAGTTCCTATATTAAAAAAACGATTATTTTTGTTTACGGACGGTAGAATTTTCTTCGTTTGCTATTCTGCCGAGCGTTAGCAAAACGAATTGTTTTTGGTATATTAGAACTAGACATAAATAACCCACTAGGTTCGCTAGTTCGTCCTATTCCCATTTCATTAAGCCGTACCTCTTTACATGACTAATTAATTATATCACCAATACAACACAAGACGTACACTCGCATAGATAAATAGATAATCATACACGTCCCAGTTAATTACAATATGCGTTAGCCAGCAATTAATTATGTCGCATTAATTAATCGTCGGTTCATATCTCATGAGCAAAGTAAATGCGATTACGAAGGCCGTTAATAATTTAATTTGTAGTATCGATTTTGTTAATGATTTTGCTGTTATTAATTACTACCTGTCCCCCGCGACTTTGTTCACGTGTTTTAGTTTCAACGGTTTTTCATTTTTGCAACATTTTTCATTTATGCTCCGCTCCTATTGGTTGTAGCGTGATGTTATATAGCCTATAGCCTTCCTCAATAAACGGACTATCCAATACAAAAAGATTTTTTCAATTCGAACCAGTAGTTCCTGAGATTAGCGCGTTCAAACAAACAAATAAACAAACAAACAAACTCTTCAGCTTTATAATATTAGTATAGATTTGTCGGAGCGTTGTGAATGGACGTTTTTGTTGTAGAGGCGAGTTAAGGAAAAGTGCCATAATAGGCACCTATGTAAAATCTGTTATTATATTTATATACCTACTTACCTACTGTAAAACTATTTGTATTGATACACTTATGGCGCAACACTGAAATGTGATGCCGTTGAGTCTCATGTTTTCTCTGTCAATTGAAGCACAGAATAAATAATAGTACTGACGCTTGAAGGTGCAAAGTAGAGATAAATAGATTTTTAAGAACGTCTTAAATTAAGTAGCGTTTTAGAATTCGAAGGGTTAGTTACGGAGGGTAATTTACGCTGAACATTTCTATTTGGTTATTAGACAAGTTTTTGTTACCAGTTTGTTCAATTTAATTTAATGTTATGTTCTTTGATGATGTATTGTGATAAGATCTTTATGTAGAAATTCTCCAATACCATACTATTAATTTCTCTCTAAAGTTTTGCAATATCATGATTACCAGAATGAACTAAGACTGCTTTCGTACACAAAGCTGAATAGTATTTTCATGTTTCGTGACAAACGCACTTCACAGATGAAATATGAATTGGGAAGGGGGAAGGGATGGAATTTTATGAGCCTCAGGCAGAATATATCACCGCACTTGTAATATACTTGGGTATAAACAAATAAAATATGTGCGAGATAAACATTCGCAGATGTAGTTTAGCGAACACCTACATTCATATTACTAAAAGCAAACGTATTTATATCGTTTATTATTAATAGTTTTAGTCATAAAGAAACTGGTTTTGGTTTAAAATTTTGTTATTTAATTTAAACAAGATTATTTTAGAGTAATCTTTAAATGTAGTAAATAATAGCCAAATTCATGAGTCATAATCTTGTTCAGAAAATAACGACAAAATGAAGGTATTAATATGTATATTTTTATGGTTGAGTCCAGCTATTAAAGATACAACAGTTCTGATAACAGATCTGTTAGAGCATTAGAAATAATCTATATAAAGATAATTTTCTCTGCTACAGATAGGTACATGAAAAGTCTACGTCTGCTGCTTCAAAATATAACAACCTAGTTGTAAGTTACATATTCGAGCCGTTTCCGGGTTGAAACTCTCAGACTGTGGGGTAGGATGGCACACATGTTTTAAAAGATCTGGCCAAACGTCTTGATGACTGTATAAATGTTTAATGCCATATTTTAGGTTTTAACTAGTTAATATTTTGTTTTTATATAGTTAAGTTTGTTGTAGGATATTTTTTGTAAATAACATTTGATTAAAAAATAAGTAACTCCATATGTCTAGTAGGGACCGTCCATGGATATGGTAATTTCCAGGAGTAGTGAATCGTAAACACAAGCTTCTAATTTTCTGTTTGTGTGTTTCCCACGGTAACCCGCGTACCTACCATAAACTTTGCGACACATCTCTAGTTCTATAACGCTCTCTATGCATAATTATTTGGAAAAGGTTAGCAATATTTTACTCTGATTTTGGCCTAAATACCAAATTCTTTTCTTTAAAGTATGTAAGTAATGACACCAATCGGTTTGATCCTTATAACTTTTTTAAGTGTCATAAAAATTCTGAGGTTCTATAAATAAACCGCTATGGTATAAAAAAAAGTTCATTTTCTGGGTGACGTCGCTAGCAGTGCAAAGTGGGCCAATTCAACACAATTTATGATATGGCCCGTTGCCTCCGTTTATGGTTTTACAGTATATTTATCGCTTTACGACATAATGGAGACGGTTTAAGATAATTCCTGATTTCTCCCAAAATATAGGCTACGGAATGTCGTTTCGTATTAAATTGTTGATTTTATTAATATGTTTAAGTGCACTCGTTGAAGTTGGAACGCAGTTGGCTGTATGAAATATTAGGTACTCAGTTTATTGACTTTACAGCAATACTTGTTAATATTCAGGTTTTGTTTTGCTTGCCAAAGAGGTGCGTGCCATACGATTTCTATGTCAGTATTGCAAAATTAAAAAGAAACTCTTTTTGCAGATAGAACATTTTTTTTTTCTATTTAAATTGAATCAGTTATTGTCTTTTGAGAGACTTCATTGTATTATCTAAAAATTGCGAATGTCTCATTATCTCAAGTCAAATCAATTAACAGTGACATACAGTAGTATTGTGCAAGAACTATTGTATCCCTCATTACTATTAGCCGATGCCATTGTCTAATATTTATTATAAATAAACACCACTGTTTATGCACGGCTTAACTTAATGCCCAAATCATTAGAATTTAACTAAAGCGGAGGTTTGTTTCAAGTATCTCCTTATACTATGAAATATAACGTACTCTGACAAACAAACAACAACGACAACTAATTATCATTGCATAACTTTCATTGCTGGTTTTTTTCCAGCTATTGGAATTATAACCTTGATAAAGCGTCAATGGAAAGTGTACTTAGAGTCGGTCGAATAATTTGAACGATGGATTGGGTGTGTTGGTAGGGATGTTGAGTTGTAATAACGTTTCCGCTCTTTACCCCGATGTTTGCCGACTCAATGCAAACACGAGAGATTGTACTGGGACCTTTATGTTTGTGTAATTTTCGGGTTTCGTGTAAGTATGAGTTGATGGTGACTTTATGGCGAGGGATGATGGATTAAAGTTTAATATCGTACAAAACATTGGATAAAGGTTCGTGTATATATTAGGTATACGAGCGCTTGGCAGAAATAACCGTCCAGTTTTGCAAGAGAAAAATAAGCTATTTTTAATTTTGTAATTGTTTTCACGAACGCCATACACCTAGATACTTGTTTGATACTGAATTGTATATATATTTAGACACTGTTATTCCTAATTTCACCAAAAAGCCAAAGCTTTAGAACTTATGCAAAATAATTCCTTGTCCGCCGTCTCTGTGTTCTATTCCAGTGTGAAGCAAGGCAATTCAACTCAAACTCAGATAAATAAATATAACTAATATTACTTCTGTGATTCATAAAATACATAAGAGATCTAAAATATTTTATCTGAAATTGCCACTACCTGAACTGGTGCATTATAATACTGTTTTCAGGTCATGTTAATACAATATTCTTATGCAAGCCGACAAAGATAGGCTGTGTAAACATTTCCTTGGCACCAAATACTTACATATATTTAGCGTTTATGCCTCCAGGCTGAGCGCAACCTGTTTGATATATTTGCGGAACACGACATTGTTTGTTTGTTGCTTCAACGCAAACTGAAACAAATGAGTTTGTTCTGTTACACGATATTTATTTGAACCTAATGATTTCTGAGGGTTTACGCGAATCGTTATTTATCACGGAATAAAACTATTTTATATTTAGCATCTCTCATCTACTTAGGATCAAATTTTATATTTATTATTATTTAATCCATAATTCCAATCGTAATGGCTAGCAGGACTGTGCTAGCCATCTAGACACAGTGAGTTGAAATAATTACAAGAGGGGCTCGTGGCTAAGTGTAAGCCGTACTTTTTGACCGATAATAAGGTTAAGCCGAACTAACCGCGGTTGGTCTGTGGATGGGTGACCATTTTTAAACATACCAAGACCCCTCCGTTCCACGGAAGGCACATTAAGCCGTTGGTTCCGACTGTCATCAGTTGATCTTTGGCAGTCGTTAAGTCGTTAAATCAGACAACAAGTCTTGCTATGGGATTCTGTGTTACCCAGTAAAATGGGTTGTGGAGGTCAGATAGGTAGTCACTCCATGTAAAATACAGTATACTCAACTAAATCCGGTAAGACTGGAAGCCAGCCCCAACATAGCTTGAGAAAACGTTAGGCAGAATAATTAAATCAAATTACAAATAAATTAGTTAAACTATTATCATAAAGAATTGGCCACTTAAAGTTTTCTAGACAACCAGTTTATCTGTTATCATCCCTTTAAAGGAATCTAAACGTCGGAAGTGTTTAAAATAAAAATAACGATGGAATCCGCTCAAAATCCTTAAACTATTGTGGTATTTACAGTCTTGTTAGATATATTCTGGGAAAATATATTCATTTGTTCCGATTGGTTTCAATCTAACGCTATTGGCCGCATTTTATTGTGAGCTTCGTAGATTTGCACGCATAGATACTTTTGTTATTGTTTCCGTGTATTCTGTATAAGCGGTACAGCAATGAGCAAGAATCAGCTGTTCTTTTTATCGATTTTTAGAACTGAGGAAAGAAAATTGGTTTAAACCGTTGCTTTATGCGGACATATACATCAAGCAACAAACTTGTTATTTAATACCTAGATTTGAGATTATTTCTAGTGACTTACTAAATATATGTAACTTGTAAATTAATTTATTTATTAAGAAGACGGTTATAAGTTGATTTTTTAACTCACTTACGAGAGAATATTATGTGAATGGGGTAGATTTTAAGACTGAGTCCGAAAAGTCAAAATCCAACTAGTCCGTCGCTTAAATAATTTAAAAAAGAGATGTTTTTTCTTTTTCAAAATAAAGAAACACTAAGTAGATAAAGTGGATCAAAGTTCAGTCCTGCTTGCGTTCAAAACTCATAGTACGAGAGCCCACGACCAAAATTTTTGTCTCATAGCAATACGGCCAAAACCGCATCAAATCGATAGATACGATTATCCTGAACTCGAAAATACCAATATCAGACATTTTCCGCGTAGCATTTGATCTGACCGAATTTTCAAAATTGTCAAAGAATTTTACCGAACTGCATCATAGCAATATGTCTGATTTGCAGACTGTAGTTGAATGATAGTTCTGAGATACCGGAAACATATTTTTCAGACGTTAGTGGTGTAGCGCAAACCCGTAAAATCACTTAAAAAAAATAAAAATGAGACAAAAAAAATGTCTCATAGCAATACGTCTGAAAATCTTTTTTATTAGTAAATTTTGGTTATTTGATGCGAACAAAACAATTTTCAGACGGAAATGTGAACGCATTAAATTTTCAGACCGTTTTGAAAATGTTAACAAATTTTACCGATCGATATCATAGCAATATGTCTGAAAATTGTTGGACATGATAAAATAAGTTGTCCACATGTGCAAAAAAATTATATCAGACAAATTAAGTGTAGCACCTTCTCTATCAGACAACTTTTCGATACTCAGATATCATTTAAAAATCGTATTGAGGCATCTTGAATTTTCTGTTACAAACCAAGAGCTGTATACTTTATTGCAGATATTTAAGCTTCTCCAATCTAAAAGTTCCATGATTTAGTAAATTAAAAAAAACATTTAACAGAGGCGTCGGCCTGGCGACTCCGAAACGTTATTTTCGTTTTTGGGAGTATATGCTACACTTAAAGTGTCTGAAAACAGGTTTTTGGTAATCATGGCAGCAATACGAAAAGTTGAAAAAAAAAATTATCCGTATTGCTATGATACAGGTCGGCTAAATTTGTTGACATTTTCAAAAATGCGCTCAGGCTATATGCTACGCGCAAAATGTCTGAAAACAAACTTTTTCGTAATACAATTATAAAATCTATGTACATTTTCACTATCAGACGTATTGCTATAATACCGACTGTCTTTTTTTTTTGACACAGCAGAAATGGCCTCCCACGCAGTTGCTACACTTTCGACCGTTACTACACACCTAGTCGGGTTCAGAATCATACAATCTAACGATTTTATAGGGTTTTTGCCGTATTGCTATGAGACATGGTTTTGGTCGTGGGCTCTCGTACTATCACGAAATTGTGCCGTCATGCGAAATTTCTTATCGATGTATCGTCGTGAGTTTTTGATTACGTAAAATAAGAAAAAAAATACGTGTCTAATTTTTTTTTATAACTGAGGTACATTAAAAAAAAAAGTATATACCCCATTCGCTTGGCGGAGATGGTATAAGAAGGCAAAGATCTTTGCTTTGTGGTAGGCAAGTGAATAGGAGAATATTTGTCGAATATTAGCTAATTAAAAAAATTTTTTTTTTTAGATCTTAGTCACCACAAACACTATAATTATAAGCCATCACAATTTTACTGACGTCATAAAGTTTGCCATACTTCTGTTTCCAGTTCCATAACAATAAATTTTGCGTACTTCATTCACTAGAGACCTAATGACTAATGAGCTCATAATGTGACCAGTATTGGAATAAAACTTTAATGTCCCTGACATCTGACCTCATTGTATATGTCTAGACTAGCCTGTTTGTCTTGCGTGCAATGCTAAAATGAAAAGGCACGACATAGTCGAGAAATGTAATTTCACACCGTCACGATGGGTGAAATTCTATGGGAAATTGTTTCATTTGAAGTATTATTGTTTGTGACACACATTTCTCTCAGATTGTTAGCAGTTGTTGATATTTATATGTGAAGAAGATGAGCCACGCGGCTTAGCCCGTATTATCCGTTCGTGGAGTTTTCAGGGATTAAAAATACCCTATGCCAAGCTGCTATTGTCTGGATATTTGTGTAACAATTTGATCCGAATCTATTTAGTAGGTTTTTTTATTACCATCCACAGTGACGGATCCAGGGAGGCTCCACTCCAGTCAGTTTTACAGAATAAAATACTAAAGTGAACAATACAACCTAATCCACCGTTGTCTTTTATCCAAGTACAATTTTTTCAAGCTTTAAACCGTAAGGTATGTATATTGTTTTAAGTTAACTGTGCAAGAATTTACTCCTACTGGGTTCAAGTATCCTTTCGCATTTATAACATTAGTATCTAAGAGGTAGAATGTTTGTTCTTTTTTTTTGTTCTATTACTACAGTTATAGTTGGCACAGTAATTTAGCTTTTGATTCCTTGAGTCGGAAATAACTGGCTTAGCTGACTTTGATTTAGATGCTATAATTTATTTAACTTTACATCTTGATCTATTTGTTTTAGTGTCTTATTTATGGAGAGGAGTATCATGCGTTCGCTTGATGTGATAAATAGGGTAGGTATTTAATTTATACAATACACGAGCATTCAACTAACCCTTTTCAGGTAAAAAGAGTTCGTAGCTTTGCAAATAATATTATATATTATTGTAGACTTTTGTAGACTTTTTTTTAACAGGGTCATACCTATATATTTTTTTAAGTTTTTATATTTATATTCTTATGTTTTCAATTTATTGTGGTATAAATAGGTTTTAGTATCCAGAGGTAGCCTCTCAAGATTTTACTCTAATCTTAAACATGTGTGTGGTGGTGCAGTTAATGGGAATTTTATCTGACTCTACCAAATGTATCAAGCATACTGCAGTGGGTCTCTTCTACTAGATAAAACTAGGGCTGTGCCTTAAGTTAATATTGAGCAACGGTAAACTACTTTTTATACAGAATAATGTGAACTTCGTGATCTCTTACCAGTGTTACAGTGGCTCATGCATACATCTAGTAGTGATAATATAAATTGGCTGCTTTCTCGCTTTCTGCAATCGTTCACAATGTTTTTTTGTATGTGATGTCTGCCATTAAGATTAACTTTCCAACTATTTGTTTAATGAATTAAAAGAATTGGGATCACACTCTTTTCTTGAAGGTGCCTAAGTCGCATCTAGCCAGAAATACTTAAGGTATTTGTATTTTCAAACTTTGGCTTAGTTCTGTTAGATCTATAAGGATTCTTTAACTCTGATGTAAATTGTGCGAGTTTACCGTCTCTACGTAAAGTTAACTGCTTCTATCTTTTTATTAGTTCTATTAAAGTCGATCTTACTAAAGTCGATGCTATCTCCTATAGTGCCACCATTACACCAGTACACCAGCATTAAACTTAAACTTGAACAATGTGCAAGTTAGGTAAGTGTTAGATAAGTGACATTAACATAAGACAAGCACAGGTGGTTCAATGTCAGTGGAACGCACTTTCCAACTGCAAAATACTTGTTTTCGTGTTTATTCGGCGATCAAATAGAATTTAATGAATATTAACTTTGCTTCTAATGCGATTAGCTAGCGGAAAATTGCGTGAGAATTAATATCCAAGACTGCTTGACTCTACATTTTTTTCTGCAATTTTTATGTGCCTTAATTTTGTGTTAAGGTTTTTATTTATTTAGTTTTTACACTTTACCAATAATTTCTATGAAATGATCATCATCTTTAGCTCTGTATACCCCGCAAAACGCACAAAAATAAAATAACATAATGTATTATTTCACAAATCTTATAAAAGTTACAGACTTTTTTGTATATATTGTATTGTGTTTGAGGTAGGTTTTATTTAAAATGCACATCAAGAACAAACCATGTTTTTTTCTATAAAGAGATTGTATAAGATTAAGGTAACTAACGTTGTTTAATCGGGGTTATCACACATGACCTCCTTATAATATTTTTGTAAGACTGAATCACGGCATTTGCGTTGCACAAAAATCTCTCATCTCTGTGCATTAAAATTGAGAAACGCTGAAGAAATACGAAGCGTTTACTATGATGAAAGCTTGTATTTAAGATAATTGATTGTGATTACAAATGATTTTACATTTTGCTTTTATTTCTAAAAAGAGGTCTGCTAAATACTAACCTAGAAAACTTTCATCAATAAGGTCAAAGGAATTTAAGTCATTACCAAAACTTTATGTAGAACCAGCTCGAACACCGACCGACGCACGGCGACGCGCGTTCGATGACTAAGCGTTTCACTATTTTACTTACCTCAGGGGTCACAGGTACAATCTCGTAAGATAAATGTTTAAAAGGTCGTGATATCCACTTATGAATATATCTCTGCTTCTGTATAATATTTTAGAAATATTATACAGTATATAATTTAGAAATAAACAATATATATTTTTTTATATTATATATTATTATTGTAAGAAGGAGAATGTTGTCAGTGTATAATTAAAATATTCATTAAACCATATACAAAACTATGAAGGAATATTAACAAAGACCTTTGCCCTGCAATGGAACTTAAACTCATTAAAACAATAAAAAAATGTATTTTTCTTTTGACTTGTAAAAACTATAGACAGGCTGTTGACGTTTGAGGTTTATGCGTGTTCTTAATGTTACACAATGGATTAAAACTTTTTTTAGATCGTATTAGATACGAAATCGATCACAATATTGTTATTTCAACCATCAAAACTAACTTCAACCAAAAGTACAGCAAACAATAAAATCACCAAAACATTTGTATCTAGAATAAAATAATCTCCTTTTTTTGCACCACGTATTAAAACAATTAAATAATAATTTAACAAAACTTTTAAAATATCTTTTTTTATCTCCATAATAGACACCTGCTTTTGCCATTGTCTCCTTCAATCTCTTCCATAAAATAAAAGCCTTATATCAAAATAAATTTTTGCATGTGCATTTTACCAAGTGCCTTTGCCGTCATTAACAAGCTCTCGATTGCATGTACGTGACCTCCACCCGAGGTTTACTCATAAACACAGGCCAATTATATTACTGTTTCTTAATGTGCGTGATGAAAATGTAGGAACTGCTAATGTATTCTTCAAATGTTGTAATACGTGAAATATAGAAAGGGAATATCATGTTGTAGAGTTTAAATTATTTTGAAAGTTACAAAAAATATGTATTTAAAAGTATCTTCTTTGTAAAATTTTGCTTCTTTATGCCATTTGTTCCAGGAAAGGCAACCATTTTGTTTATGAAGTTCATCTACGTGGTCGCATTAATTTACCTTTTCCTTTACTCATCTAAACATAAAAAAGTAGAGACGTTAGCTATGTCAGGTACATTTTCTAAATATTTCTTTGCATCACATGAAAGTTTAGACGAAATAGTTCTGAGAGCCGGGCTATTGTGTATTGTGACAGTGTTCACTTTCATTGCAGCCCATATGTGTCACTATAGTGAAAGTGAGGAATATTTACGAGTTATGAAAGCATAATCCAGCTATATAGTACTGTTACCTACCGTTACTGCTCCTGTTACGTGGGTGATAATGGATCTCTCTGGCTGTTTGTGTTAAACTACCTAGATCATTATTAAAACAAATCTTAGTCACTAAGGTATCTATAGTAATAATGTAAAATAAAGAGACGAGCTCCATCGGAAAAAAAAAGTTCTTTACATCCTTAAACGGAGGAAATAAAACATAATCGTATAAATATAAATTCAATCCAACGAAATGATAGATAAATAGAAAATAAAAAGAAAAGAATTGATTTAAAACCAAGATCGGAAACAAAACAATAAAACTCTTCAACAAAAACAATAATCTAAATGAGTGATTAAAATGCACGAAAATAATTTCCCTTTTAAGATTAAAAATCAGACAGTATTTATGGGCTCAAAGCAATATTAAATCTCCTTATCTTTACCAACCAGGTGTAAAACCCGAACTGTTAGCTTTTGCTATAGGCGATGTTGCAACAATCACGATCGACCTTGTCTCCACATTTATTGCTGTCCTTTTCTTACTCAACGGCCGTATTCAAAGTATTATCAACTTTTGTTATTTGTTATGACTAAAAGTGTTGTTATTTTTGCTTTGGGAATGAAGCAGAACCATGTGGATTTAAAAAGGGGTATGTATGTGGAAATGATGAAGGGATGTTGTTCCGGACATGCGTAGTGGAGAGGGACGGCGACAGACGGGCACCGAGCAAACGTCAGTTGTTGGCCGGTCGTCGCGGAGCGCGTTGTGTCCCCGCGCGAACCAACCGTCTCGATACAGTACACATATCAAATTTCACGCGAAAATTTGATATCGTCGTCGTTTTTGTGAAGTGTTTTCAAAAAGTTTGCGCGTTCACCGGTAAATGTTTCAAGTTTATCCGTCTTAAGTAGTTTGTTCAAATTTGTGCCTGGAATTATTTTATTTGCGCTACTGTGTTTTTTGTTGCTCAGTGATATGTTCGTTACCGTTTTGTTTTTGTAGTACGTATGGTTTTTATTAGTATAGCTAATTAAATAATTGATCTACTTTTAATTTTACCTTGCCAGTATTGTTTCTTTATGATATCACCAACAGAGTTGCTTTATCGCTACTGATAACTCTTATCTATAACTTGCGTTGTTCTATGCATTAACAAGAATTGCACATATAGGACGCTTGTATTTACTTATTGACATTGTTTTGTCGTGTTACCAGTATTTTTTTATATTTTATCAGAAAAACAATTAAATAGTAATGAAAGTTCATCGAACTAACAACGTTTGTAGTTTAAAATAATAATAATAATAGAATGAAGAAATATAATGCACACATGACTAATGAGTCAATGAATGTGATACCTATTATACTTTATGTTTACATATGTTTCCTATGTTCAATTAAAGTTATCGACCGTTGGAACAAGTAGATACGCGTTCGAGATGACTGTCTTTATTGTGAATCACCGACTGTATGAAATGCAAAAGACAAAGAAGGGATTTGAATATAAGGCGAGGGGGCTCTTGAAATTGATCGTCTGGTACACCCCAGCCTCTGGTTAACCGAACCCTTGGATGTAGCGTGGGCACACTTAATGCGGTACAAATTTGATTTTATAGCACAGCTTCTGATACACATACTCGTAGAACAAACCGAACTTGTTGAATTTACTCCAAAATGTATATTTAATATTTACTTAGGTGGCTGGAATATTTCAACGGTGTATAATTAGGGATTGTTTACGCAAATTTTAATTAAGCTCCAAGCTTAAAATGCGATTCAAAAGGATTATGCATGGGCATTCATTAGAATTTCGAAGCGTGTCCTCGGAGCCGCCAAATTTATTCGAAAGACTTACATAATATAATAAAAAGATTTGTTCGAGGATTAGCTATTCAATTCTCACTTAATACTTTTTTAAACTGGTTGGACAGGATTTGTAGGAGCCGGCGCGTGCCACATTATTATTACAATATCAGCAGTATTCGGTTGCCCATTGAAGCGGTAATTGCGCCCCATAATGGTGCAAGACCCTTTTTTCGGATCTGTCTCATTGTTGTCCATAGGGTGTAGGGTCGGTGACATTGGCCTTCCCCAGTTATATTTTAGATTTGCAACGATATTTTTCATCGTATGTCGGATTATCAATAAATCATTCTGTAACATTGTTAATGGTCATCATAATCTCCTATTTTTGGCAGTTTTCACGTTGCTGGTTTATTGTTAATTTAATCCTTTTGTTCAACATTTTCAAGCTTATTCTATCCATCTGCCTATTTCAATAACGTTAAGTCCATTTAAAATATCTTGCTTATTATATTTATTTTTTCATCTAAAATAACTAATAATTCCAAATTATCAAATTTAATTGGAAAGAACTTAGCAGTTTTTATAAAATAAACGGTTTGTTAAGGTATTGTAACGGTTTTAACCATTTCGGTCCCGTTTGTTTCATTAAAAAAAAAATAGAACATAATTGCAGACTTTGGTTCTATATTCTGTATGTTGGCCTAAACCTTCGCGTGGTGGGAAAAAAAAACAACATAGCCAAGTCTATTGTCACAGTACCTGACTTGATGTATGGGTAAAACATGTGTTTTACATTTACGTTCACCTTGAGATACAATCGTGAGAATTGCATTATGGCCACGAACACTATATATAGAATTCACTTAAAGTGTGTTACGTAAATACGCTACAAATATACTAATACAAACACACGATTGACCACTCTTGCGGTCAGCGAACTTGAATAAGACGTTATACAGCTGGCTAATAATGACGTCTGCGTTACGCCCCGGGCGTAAAACTTCTAATGAGAGCTACATTCTCGCTCCTAATGACAATCGACCAAAACAATGTGAAGAGAGTCGGCCATAACACCGTTAGAGAGCAACGCAAGAGTTCAGATATTCGTTGCATTAGTGAGGGCAACAATCTTTGATAACTCACCGACGATTGCGCAAGCGGCCTCCTTTTTGCACGTGTTCCCCGACAATTTTGCAACGTTTTCCGGTTTTGAGGTGCAATACGTCTCTCTGTGCAAAGTTCATAAACTATTACAAAATGTTTACGATGTAGATGTATTATTCATACCTATCTATCAGACTTCACAATATTTTGAATAGTTATAAGAATAAAAACAAAAATTTCTACTTTGAACCAGAACCTGATTAATCCAATTTTTCATGAAAAAAAAACATTAAGTATTTTACCTAATTTCAATAGGATTCTCTACTAGGCAGTCAGGACATGAAACTGTAACAATGATGTCATTGAATACAATTTTGATGAAATGGATTTATTCTTTGATAATAAGCTCTGAGGCATAGAGTTCTCGATCAAAAACATTTATTGAAATCGATCCAGAATAACCAAAGATATCTTAAATCCAAAAATAATAAATTTAGAACCTCCTTTTAAGGAAATCGGTTAAAATAATTCATTAACAGCACTACCTTGATTTGATTACCTTCACCTGTTTATTAGTTCCCACACCTTACTTTCAATCAACTCGATCTACCGCCTACTTGTTTTGACTGTACTTCTAAAATAAATAAGTGTAGGTAGTAGTAGGCATGTTTATCTACAATGTACGTGCTAGTATCATCAGTAACCGTCGCAGGTCTATCCCGTAGGGGCGTTGCACCGGTGCCGCGATGGAATGCGCCCGATCGTGGTTACGAAATGCCGTGACTCCGCAATCGTGCCACTCTACTAGAATACGCAATTATATTATATTTATCGAAATATCTGTCTTCTCCATACATACAATATACATTTCGCTAAAAATAAATAACTTGAGGAAATCTATTGAAGCTCTGCTCCTATGACTTGAGTTCTGTTTGTTAAACAGCACCATTAAATTGATGTCCTGCCTGGTTACCAACCGCTTCTCCTCTTCATAGCTTTTTAATTACCCCTTTGTAAACGGCAGAGCATTTGCTAATGTATACGGTTAAGGTCGTTCCGGAAAACACAACGAAGCCCATTGTTTGGTGCAACTCCTTATATTGCAAGTAGCGGTTCGACTTCATAGGCGTCGGTCTCGGGAGTGCCTTGTGCCTAAAATTCTTAGAATGTCTGTTGAATATAATCAGCCTTATATGGTTCTCTTTAATATTAATCGAGTTCATTTCTTTTTTACCATCACGTTTTAACTTCTTATTTTTTTTTCCTAACGTCTTTTATTACATTTGATAAAATTCTTCGCACATTTTTCCTCTTTTAAAACTTACTAAATGCATTTATCAAAAATACTTAAATGCGAGAGTGCCTAAGTGTAAAGTCTTATCTTGTCTCCCCCACTTGCAGCAACGTTAAAGAGTGATGGAAGCGATTCGTCATGTTCCCTGCTTAGTGACCCACTTACAGAAGGGCTTGGTATCGAAAGATTTTTTACCAAATGTCTGTGAGTACTATTAGTGGCAGACGGGCCACCCCTATGGAGGAATCAATCGGTTTCACGCTGTGTCACACATATATGTTGTTTTATCCCCTTTGATCTGGTCGCCATTAGTATCGTCATATATAGTCTGCTGCAATATCTTTAACGACTTCCAGGTTAAAGTACTTTTCCAAAATCGTTAAACTAAAAAATAAATAGCAAAAAATCCTCTTTAGAGTAACAAGGACAATGAATATTGATAGGTAGGGCGTGCTCGAGCCTTTAACGGATAATAAAAGATTTTTTTGCGCCATCCTTCTTTTTAAAACTCCTTCCGCGTCAACGTTTTGTACATTGATTAATGACCGTCCTATTTAGAGATGATTTAAGTTAAGAGGAACAAAAGCTTTGCACTTCATTGATTGAATTTCTAACGGTCCTTAGATTAATATTTATTTAGGATCATCGTCGTTCATTGATTAATAACAGAGATAGAACTTTTCTGTAGAATGTTTTATAACCTCCTTTCAACATCGATTGCACGTTTTTATTTTTCGATTACGTAGTTTTTATTTAACCTACTAATAGTGTACAAATAAATTATAAGTAAAATTTATTGCCTTGTTAGTCTAGATTAGCTAGTATAGTTAATTGGATTTCAATTTGATAGATTTATACTGATGTAGTAAACTGATCGCTGAAATTATACTTTCTTCCTAATAACAAACTGCTGTTTGCTATGCAGTATAGCTTGCTGTACTTAAGTCGCATTCAATAAGCTAATATTCTAGCATATTTTTAGAAAGTTTCTATAGGTATCTGATTTGATTAAAAATATTATTGCGTATAAGCTTCTATTAAATGAATAATAAAGTTTATATTCTGCTGTACATTTATAATTTAATATCGTTGGAACAATATATTAAATTATAAATCTATAACGAAGACTTAAATTATAACGATTTTAAATTATTTGTTTTACAAAATATGCTTGTTTCAAGTCTGGTTGACCTTTGTACATGTGATTCGAATGTTTGTAAAATGCCCTCGACACAAGTACGACAAGACAAGACGTTAAAAAAAAACAAAAAGCGATCTTATATTATTATGAAATAAAGATGTTATTTTCCCATTCAAATAGAAAATAATTCCAATCACTCAGTGTGCTACATCCTGTTGCCAATAGTTAAACTGACGGTAATAGTCGTGTATATATGTTTCCTGGTCGTTTGCTGATTAACGATTTCCTCCAAATATCTTATGCAAATCTACCGGTCCCACACGTGTAGCAAGATTTGCTCCTACATCAGTATTCATGTCATCTTCGTCAAGGTACCCATGACATGCCCGCAGCCCCGCATCGTTTGCTTGTGTCAACTCACAGTGTTTGTTTGACCGACCGGCGACCTGAGGTGCATTGCAACGACCTTTGACAGTTAATTCAACCTGTGCGTATCCTGTTCTAGATGTTCTCGTAATATTAATAAGTTTGACATAAATGGAACGGCACGACTTTGTATTATTTAGACTTTGAAATTAGTATACTGTTTTATATTACATTCCTTAAACAGAAATTGAATAGTTTCAGTAGGATTAAAATACATTTAGATGTTTATCATTTTATTTCTGCCACTAGTTTTAGAATGATTCATTATTAGATAAACACATGTTTGTAACACAAAGCACGGAGGGTAAGATATTATGATATTCACAACCGCAGAGTTCCAAAAACTCTGGCAAAAAATAAATCCATGATAGCGATAAGCAACAAAAAATTGACCTTGATGTTTTTGCGCCAAATTCGTTCATGCGATCAAGCTCAGTGTGTAATTCAGATTTCCAAGTAGATGTGTAGCGTGCTATTTCAATCGACAGCACTCAACAAATGTTACAAACTACTTCCATCGATTATTCACACGATGAGGAAAAAATACTAGAAGTTGATCGTGTTCAGCGTCTATAAGGAAACAGAACTTCAATTTTCTTGAATATGTTAGGGAAGAAATCTGTATCTCATACGAAACTTTCTAAGGGCTCCAATATACAACGTTTAGGGCTGATCCAGTATCAATAATAGAAATATTGAACAAGAGTCGGAAGTCTCAAGACACATTGCGGCTTTTGCCTTCCTGTGCGGCGCGTGGTCTGAATACAGATCGCCGCTGTTATGATCCCGCACATTCTGAAACCCTTCACTTAGATAAAGTGTTGTTTTTGTTCAACACTTGGAATAGTTGTCACGCGTAGACCCTTCTCGACGGGATACTTTGCAAAATGTTGTCTTGTTTTTATAAATGTTTTATCTTCTATAATTTATGTAGCAGGATCTGTTATGGATTTCTTTGATCGTATTTATTTGAATCTCTATATTCTATTACGTGTCTCTAATGTTAACGAAAGAGTTTCTTTAAATGCTCTTTAAATGAATTGTTATTAGTTTTATGTACAGCTTTTTTCCCGCACGTGATTCTAAGTTAGGTAATACGAGTCTTGTATATAGAGTCGCAAGCGAAGTCACGTACTTTAAAAGGCCTGTGTCTATCTAGAGACATGTCTAGGCCAAGGTTAAATGTAGTCATGTGACAGGTTATTGTACTGTAACCTAAATCGTTCAATCACTGCTAAAGGCGAGATGCGAACATCCCATTGGATAATAGTTTGAATTTGCACACCTCCTACGTTCAACTTTTTATTTCCTACGTTTAAATGCAAGGTCCTTTTTTGTCTGTTTAAAGATGAAGAAGATTTTGCTGCTGTTAAAAATAATAAGGATTAAATACACCTAGGTATGTACTGTTCAAATATGTATCTTTTAAGAATCTGTTTGGATAAAATCAGTCTATTGTCTGAGTTTAAATATGTCCGAACTAACTAAATTTGTACGTCAGGAAATCGTATTTGTTTTGTCCTTTAATTGTTGATTTGCTACTAAAACTTATTCTTAACGATTAAATTTTAAATAATAACACGTTCTTCGATTATCTTCTCTTGTTGATGGTCCAATCAATTACCAAGTTATTAATGCAAAAAATATCTATGTCTAGTAAAAGTGTTGAATCTGAGCCAACGAGTTATTGATTTATTGAAGAGTGTATAGATATAGGGCTGTACACGTGCGTTTGTTTATGATCTACGAGTGTTCCTCTACCGCGTTCCATGGTTCGAGTGAATCATTACTGTTGACATGTTAAGCATGTGATATAGCATAATAGTTGTTCATACAAGCATATCGAATTGTGTGTTCTTTAGCTATCAGAAAAACGGCCATTCAATTTTAAAGTACATGTTCTCTTTAACACATGAATAACTAACATTTTTGTCCAATACGGAAACGTCAGTAATTTTTTTTAAATGTCATTGTATCGTTAAAGTATATGACAAAAAATACCTGGAAAATCTTTTCAGTTGCGTTTTTAATAAAAGTTAATTTTAGATATTCCGACATTGTGCGTTCTTTTCGCGTCTTTATAGGCGTATAAATAGGTCGTGTGGACAAAAGCCTCTTTTGTTAGTTTTCAACGGTCCCTGATTCGGCACATAAGTAGGTACTTCTTCGTTGTTTTTTTATTGGTAAAATGTGTCAAGATCGTTTCTAAAATTAGGTCGATACTTAAAATTCAATTTTATGAAAAAGAATAGGTTTTTAACGGCTATACTTTTTTTCTTAATCATTATTAACGTCATCACGGCGTTTTTTTATAATCCTTGCTGGCCAGTAAATGTCCGTTGTTTTACACCTGTCTTGCACCTTTCTGTAATATGATCGGTTTTTACGCTCATAAGAACATTTTCTAATTGATCTTTGGATACAATTCCTTAGCACTTTTTATACTTTACTCTAAAGGCTGTATTAATATTTATATGTATTACGGGTACAGGTTATCTAAAACTGTACTTATAACGGCCCTTGTGTGGTGTCAAGTTTTAAAAATACGGAAAAATCGTCCGTAAATTATTAAAAATTCTCGAATGAATAAGATGTAATTTTCAAGAATCGAAAATCGAAAAATTTTCAATGATTACGCTTTTCTTGGTCATATTATCTAAGAGTTGCAAAAAAAAAAACTGTTAGTTACATAGAGAGCTAGCAAAAATAGACTAACTAGATATTATGTAACGTATTTTAAAAAGAGTCTCGTTTATTTTTCGATTAAGTACTGTAATTTATCGTAAAAAGTAATTCGCTCAATAATTAAAGTAGATAGGTAAGCAACAATTTGGCTGAAGCCAATAAACTTCTTTATTGAACGAATTATACTATATTACATTTTTAATATCGTCAAACATTTTAAGATAGGTAGGTTGGAGGAGGAGCTTTTTTGGAGATTACTACGATTAGATACTTTGCGATCATAGCAGAAACTTGGTATAAAATTTTAATATTCAACATAAATAAAAAAAGTATATATATTCCTAGCCTAACATATTGTTCAGTGTAGTCGAACATTATAAAATAATGTTGCGGAGATAAATACGAAAAAACAGGTGAAGCGTATTAAATCATCTCTTCTAAGGATTTATAGTACCTCAATTCCAATTCCGCAATAGTTATTTAACACAAAACGAAGTAAACCAAGTTTTAATTAGTGTATAGTTCCCGTAGCTTACAATAGCCAAATTAGACAATAGCATTGTCTACGTAAAACCATTCAAATGTGTCTATTTCTTATTGTAATTAGATGACGATCTTATACCTACACGTTAAAAACAAAAGAATGTTTTTGTGGTTGACATGAAATATTTGTCTATCTGCGTGCTTCATATTATAATTGAATGGCTATTATACGTACATTTAAATATTTTTTTGCCTTTTTTTAAAAACAAAATATTTCTTTACATACAAATATTTATTTTTATTGTTATTATCATTTTAATTCGTAGGTCTTTAATTGTGTATTCAGCAATTAAATTTAGTACCTATTCAAAATCTGTATCATAACAAAACACCAATGATATTTATATTACAAAGTTTATTTCGGCATTATTATGATAATATTATTATGTCTTGTACAAAAGTTGATTTTACCATAATACCTACAAATAAAACTGGCTAGTGAACGTATAATCATGGTAACAATAGAATAACTTTCGCATGCCTTTAAGACAATTGAAAAACATGAGATGAAAATAAAAACTTTCAACTCTATTCAATCACCCATGACCAAAGATATCTACTAGAAATGGATACTGATAGGTACTTATTTTCTATTACATAAAAGAGAAGCGGTAGGCGGACAAAACAATTCCTATGTTAATTAAAAAAAAAAATACTTAATTTAAGTTTTGAATATAGGTAAGCATCATTGATACCGGTATCAAGAGACTTTGGAGATTGAATTTAAATACACCAACTAGTTATTGCGGTAAATTTTATATTTACGAATAGTAGTGTTGCCCAAAATCGGTCTTGGTCTTGCAGTCTTGGTCTTGTTCTTGCGTTTTTGCAAGACCAAGACCAAGACCAAGACCGCCTAATTTTAGCAAGACCAAGACCAAGACTGACTGTGCAAGATTTAAGCAAGAACAAGACCAAGCCTGCGAGACTCTTGCGTCTTGCAATTAGGACTTTTTTTTAAAATGTATGTTAAGCGAGAAACTCTATATTGTTTGATACACTATAAAGTATTTTGGAAGGTCGCCATGGTAATTTTCACTATAAAGTTTTAAACAATTTTGTTTTTGTCTCACAAAATACAAATAATATATAGGGCGGAGCCAACAAACACCGTAGGTATGTAGGCATTGGCGCGTCCTTGAACCTCGCCAGCTGTTGCCTCGTTGCTTTAAACCACACATAAGTATACCATGGCTAATTAACGCACGAGTAAAAGTATCAGTAATAGCTGTCCCCCGCGACTTTGTTTGCGTGTTTTAGTTTCAACGGTTTTTCATTTTTGCAACATTTTTCATTTATGCTCCGCTCCTATTGGTCGTAGCGTGATGTTATGTAGGCTATAGCCTTCCTCAATAAACGGACTATCCAACACAAAAAGAATTATTCAATTCGAACCAGTAGTTCCTGAGATTAGCGCGTTCAAACAAACAAACAAACAAACTATTCAGCTTTATAATATTAATAAAGTATAGATTATTAAGTTTGTAGGTTTCTACATACCATTTTCCTTTTCGTCTCCTGCGCAGTTTTATTAAGAGTTAGCAAAAGGTCGCGTCACTCATAGTTTTAGTACCTACATGAAAGTATTCACAATAGCGATAACAAACACAACACATACACAGAACTTAAGTCTTTACTAAAATGGTTCGATATGCCTAGTGAAAGTGGTCTCATCACTCCACAAAATAAGCCTACCGAAGTTAGGGTCAGCACGGATCCGGTCTTGGTACCACTAGCAAAAATCGATGCGTGGTCTGTAATCCGCCTCCATCAGTTCCTAGGTCCGTTGGTAGTGGGGTATGGGTGTTGTCTGTCTCTCTTTAAAGCACGCCAGGCACTAGTCTGGGTCACACCTAAAGTGGCTGAGGCACCAAATTGTCTGGCTGCTGCGAGATTGTTATTGTCACTCGAACCTACACACATTATCATATCATTCAGACATGATTCCGCACTAAATTCACTGCAGTCCAACGCGAAATTAGATGACACGCATTTACTTCGAAAGCATAAAGTGAACTAGCAAAATTACTTCCATTATGGAATTAGCCTACAGCGTACCTACACAGTTTTAGGGATCGTTATGTTACCGATAGGTAAATACTATTTTTAAAATATGGCGTTCATATCACTTTGGGTAAAACATACACATTACGACACATGGTTACATTGCCGCTGTCACTGTAGCATCGAAAGACGGGCTATTAGGTGCAGGCACACTGTAATTTACCTACACTACCTACATTTTGCTTATGGTAATTTTGTCCCATGATGTGATGAAGGGCGAGTCAAACTTGTTATATCTAGGTAAACTTGTAATATGAATTACTAACGAATGCTATTTTCCTTATTTTCTGTAATTTTTAAATGAAAAAGAGATGAAAAGAAATTGAAACAGGTCGAATTAGGTATGATTGTATACAGTTTCAGAAAAGCTCAAAAAGAATATCCGACCTTGGAATAAAATCTAAAAATGTTCAGGTTGTAGATCATAAATTAATTTAAATCAATAAATTGTACGGAATCTTTTTAACTACCTACAGCGATATCGAAGTCGGCGACAAGCGGCAAACTCAAAGGCTTGTGCCTACGATATTCACCGGCGAGTACAAAAGAGGCGGCATGTAGCAAAGAATTTTGTATTTTTATGCTTTAAAAATTCTTTCAGATTATGGATCCAATTAGAAAGCCGGAAAAAAATTGGCGTGATGGTGTAGTGTAGGAAATGGTTTTTCATTGGTTGCATTTTTATCAATCAGTAATGTGTAAATGTACTTCGTCAAAGAGTAACGAAACAGTTATAAAAGACTGGTCTGGTACCTATTGAACAAAATAATGGAATTAGTTTATTAATAAAGTTTACTCATAGCTTTTTAATTTATTTTCGTAGCGAGATACAATATTTTTTTTTAACTTTAAAGCATTATTAGTTATGTAAAAACCTATTAAGGTTATGTTTTAACTTGAGTTTTATGCAGATGTATATACATCCTTGCGTACATACTTCTACTCTGCGTAGGCATTTCGCATACCATACCCATAGATGTACTTAAGGCCAAATTCGATTAAAAAAAAAATCATCAAAAATGTGAAGAAAACATGTACATCTCGAAATCATCCTCGAAAAATCCTTAAAAAAAATTGTTGAGGACTTCACCTAACGCTTAATACCTAATGTGCTGTTGCACATTAGGTATTAAGCGTTAGGTGAATATATTCTGTTAGAAGAATATGGGGTTCCCGGGATAACATACGTTTTCTGCGTCACCCAGTATACTTGGTATAAAAATATGTTTTTAAAAGCCATTTTTTTTTTTAAAACAATCATATTTTTCACAGTAGACCCCCTTCGAGTGTCGGTTTGTCGGAGTAAGCCCCTAATACTAGCACGCGCCGCACCGACGAACGATACCATAAAGCAAATTGTAAATATATCATTTTTTTTTCCATTTCATATAAGGTGAGGGTCTATCAATCTCTTTCTAGACAGATAATGTTCTTTAAAATACAGTCAAGTTAATGTCATTAATTGGTTTTCTAAGTTAAAACCGTGTTTTAGTACCTTGAAGATTATTAAATGTTAACGTTTATTAAGAAACAGACTGACTTCCGCGCGACACAGTTGATAGCTCAGTTGGTTGGTTAGTTAGTTAGTTAGAGCATCGGCACTGACCGCTTAGGTCGTGGGTTCAAACCCCAACCGGTGTCAGTTGTTTTTTTGAATTTCTCATGAAATGTTTAGACATTTATTAATTTATAGTTGGTCTTTACCATGGCAATGTTAATTCGAGCTCAAAATGAACCTACTTTGTTGCGTTGTTCTAATATCTAAAGTAACGGTTAATAAATAGCGAAAGGCTAATAGGTAATTGCAAGACTTGCGAGACTCTTGCTGCAAGACCAAGACCAAGACCAAGACTGGGAGTGCAATACCAAGACCAAGACCAAGACCAGGTGTATTGATGCAAGACCAAGACCAAGACTGGCCAAGTCTCGTCTTGTTCTTGCATTTGGGCAACACTAACGAATAGGATCCAATTTATTAACAAAATTTTTGTAGACAGCAATAGATAAACAACTCATGAATTATAGCTATTTATGAGTTGTTTTTTAAATGTGGAGCTCCACATTCTTGTTGCATAAATAAACAGGTAGCAATATATTGGTGCAAAAAAAGTAGATATAATTTGTAAGCTATCTCTATAGTTCCGCACTCAGGCTTTATCGATAATAATATAACGCTGTACGTCGATCAATTCTGGTGAAGCGGAGGCGAAGCGAATGCTAGGTGGTCAGTCGAGCAACACACCGGTTAACTTACGCAATGATTATATAACTGAACGACAACGAACGGAGATGCCGTCGGTCGTCAGTTTAAATTACCAGTGTCCGCACCTCACTAGGTCAAATATATCCGACTGACGTGACATTCATTTTCAACTTAAATTGATGTCCTTTTTTGAATGCAACTCCTTTAATAGCAGGTAGTCGATAGGCACCACGTGTCAGATAAATTACTGGTGTCCGATGAATGCCTGAAAATGGATTTGACCAGATTTATTTTCTTCCAAATTTGAATTGATATTTTAACGAATCGTTGCAATAAAAATTACACACACAGAAATCTTCTAAAATTAATAAAATAATATACCTACCTAATAAATTAAAAAAGTTCAAATTGTTTTATGCATGTTTGAACTTTTTAGCGTCCATAAATAAAAAACAATAACGAACAAAGCACCTTACACCATTCATTTGTTTAAACAACAATAATACTCCAGTGTACTGTATTTAGCGGACGATAGGAGTGTTAAAAAAATTACCATAGTTCGTAAACGTTCAAGTGGGTCAAGGCAGTAAAACTAATAGATAATTTCCAGTTTTAATGTGAATAGATGAGTACAATACCCACCGGGACGCGCCTAGTAGGTGCACTACAATTATATACAAGGTCACACGTAACTGTGCAGACGAGTGTACGAAGGAAAAATAATTGACTTCAATAGACTTTGGAGACAAAGATATTACTATCAATAAATTCATTGCATATTGAAAAGAATGACGTAGAAAAATAAAGAGAAAATATTTTGAATTATTTCCGTAGGCTTGGTCAATTGTTTATCGTGAATCACGCAGTGTTGTGCCGGTGAGGCTTAAATAGTATGATTTAAGCTTGGAGGTCAAAACACTATTCGATGTCGTTTTTGTGGCTGGTCTGCAACAATGCGTAATAGCTTTGTCCGGCAGTTATTACCAAATAACGTCCTTCACTTTAATTTCTAATTCGTCGGTGGTATTTTAATTTAATGTACTTTGAATTGACATGAAAACTACAGCTTTGGTAGGAATTCTTTAGAATTACACTACTATTATTATGAAGTCGTTACTGACTGAAAGTACCTTAACAAGAACCTGCGTTATCATACCAACTAGTTTAGTGTCAAGCATTGTGGAACTCCAACATCCATTAACCTAAATTGAAGTCTTTTGTTCGATGCCCTCTTCATTATATCTTAGCTGGTAACACTTAACAACCCGTCGGTTGAAAAGCCTCAGCAACTCGATACTGATTGACAAGCAATGGCCGCTTCAAATTAACGTCACGCTTACTAGCAACTCTATTGGTGATATCCCGACTAACTCCTACCTATATACCCCTAATGTAGACATTTCTTTCCTTTACAGACAAAAATGTAGATAGATCAAAAGTAGGTTGCGCCTACATTTATTAAAGTACGATGTCCATTGACCAGGCATCACCACTGGTGCCGATCAAACCTCAAGTGGCGTTGCAGAACGGTGCTTTCATAAAGAACAGCCATAACCGAAGCAGTTTTTGTGGGGTGGCACCATCATCGAACGGTAATGGAACGTTCAAAACTTTCGCCGTCAATCGCAAGAGTTGGAGTGGAAACGTAACTCTTCCGCTACAACAGTTCACGCCCGACTTCGAACAAGCTCCGCAGTTGGCAACTTTTCGCTCAGGAACAGGAACGTTCCCGAGGAACAGGGAACGGAACAATAACACTTCGAACGGAATATTAACACCTAATGGGAACTCTGTTCAGACTTTCAAAGGAAATGAAGTGAGGAGGTGCGGAAGCTCAAACGGCCGGCGTTACGCTGAGATCGGAAACTGGAATAAAAGGTGAGTGCGTCAAGCGCTGTTGTGTTGTTTGGGGCGTACATCACAGGGTGACTTAAAACGGAAGTCAAATCTTCTCCGTCTTCTGACTCGTCCAATATTTCATACATAATGATAACAAACACATTTACCACAGTTTGGTATTTAACTTTATTGAGCAATATATCGTATTTCTTGTTAAATTTATTCTGATAGTGTTTTGAATTGTTTAGTTACGACGTCTTAACACTACAAAGAATAACATCACAATAAATTATGTGTTAAGCGATGTGAAAAAACTATTAGTTCTCACATAAGTATTAAGTATAGCATTTGAAACAAATGCCATCTCTCGGCCTTTCATAACGTTTATGTTATGTCTATGTTTGACGTCAAATAACGTTAGAGTCGATGTCAACGGGAACAAAATGCGATCTATATTCATTTTTGTAGTATATTGAATTATTAGAATAAAACTTATAATAGAACTAAAAAATCTTCTAATATTAAAAGTTTATCGGTGATCATATTTCCTATTAGACAGAACTTTTAATGTTTACAGTTATTGCCAGTGCAATAGGCCGAATATTTCCAATTCTCGATTGTGTTCGAATGTGTTAGAATATCGATTTGTCAAGCAACTCTTCTGACACACAAATAAAAATGTTTACGAAAACATCAAAATCTGATTCATCGTATGAATATTACCAGCCTACTGATCAAACACTCTCCCCCAGGTAAATAAAAACATTCAACCGTACCGTGTTTCACTAACTTTTACTACTTAGAGCTTTATTTTTTTTCCTTTTTCATCTCGAGTAATTCTGTAACAAGTTTTCCAATTTCATTCTCTCGTCGCTTTCATTTCCTCCCGTACGTACCTCCTCGTTCCCTTAATATTACTTTTATTAGCTCAAAACATTTAACAAACATTGGTTTAAGAATCTAATAAAGATTATTGTGACGTTTAGACAAAGGGATAATAGAAATTTGATTCTTTTGATAATTTTGGTCTTTATTGAATACTTCAGTTGAAATATCAATTTATACGGTATATCTACCTACAAAAGCTCTACGACTGCTATATTCACCTACGTAATCTATACTAAGAATAATACTGACTCAAAATTAAATTATTTCATTTTATATTGTTAATAACAAGTTCAACGAAGATATCGTCTATTCCCAGGCATTCCCTTTACAATCATAAACGTTTATAGACATTAGTCCGATACTTATCCAAATGTTTACCACGTTTATCTAATCGGGATCTTCATTATCTTTTATTTCTTAGTAGAAAGTTCGTCCATAATTCTCGCTCGCTCAATTTGGGGCAGCCTAAGTCACTCGATAAGACGTCCAATAATCTGGTCAGTACTTCGTCTTTTTATTAGGGGTTTATTTTATCGCGCCATGATTCCTCGTCACTGGCGATGCTATCAACTTCGCTATTTAGCGGTTCTCCCTTCAACGGCTATTTATGACCAGTGTTTACTTCGGCCGCACCGATTAATATAAACATTTGCTTAAGAAGGAAATCCCTTATCAATTTATTTGTTGGACTTAATACTGTAGGGATAAGCACTTTGCTCTTGTTCTCTTCTTTTGAAATAGTTTCAATTTCTACTTTGTTTCCGGTAGCTCTTAGGTATATGTAATCAGTTAGGTTTATACAAGTGGATTTTTATTACGAACATAAACATAAGACTTAACATTGGTTGCCGTGTTAACATTATTACTTAACTTTTCTGCTATTTATTTCTTGGTAATAATTTGCATGTTTAGTCGGTTGCGTGGGTCAATTTGCATATTTTTCTAAGACTTCAAGTTAAACAATTTCAACTGATATGGGATCTTGTGTGTGCGTTTATTCGCATGTATTTAGACATTAACAACAATGATTACCAAAGCAAATGTGAATACAAAATGATTTGTTTATCTGATATATTAAATACAAAGAGGTTTAATCTAACTCAGCGCTTATATTTTTTGCAGCACGATGTTGTATAAAACCGGCTTCTCGGGCTTCTAATTGTGTATGTTTACTTGTACCAGTTACAGAGATAAAAACTATGGCAGCAACTGCTGAGATAATAACGTCTTTTGTTTGTGTAGAAGCTCTCGGCGAATGCTTGGTAATAACACTAATAACTATATTATTTGGTACAAAAATAAGCGCTGTTACTACAGCTATATCTTTATTTGTTATTATACACATTGAAACTTTGAAAATAAAACTTGTTTTAACATTCAAGGCTTAAAATCATAGATTAGTGTGTAGGCCGGTCAAAACAGTAGCACTCTGTTTTATATATGCTTACTTTTACTACACTTTTTACTGCTCCACTCTTAATCCACCGTAAAACTATAATTTCATCATTACATTTGTTTTTATTTGGATTTTTACTACGGGTTAATGTTGTTACTCATGCCTCAAGCGTGTAAGAAACCAAAATTACTCCGTAGAACGTTTAAAGAAGCTCGTTTCTAATAGAAAAAGTGTCTGTTAGGCCGCAATCATTCCGAGGGTCCCTCGAAGACGGTAATTTAGTCCAATTACGTACACCACGACTTTCACTCGTGGATCAGTGTTTGTAACCCGCACTAAATCTCCCTTAACAAATTGAAAAAACTAAGACAGATACCGTTTCTCCGCCTTCCTCGGCCACATGTACCTACTGCCACGGTTAATGACTGCGTTTGTGAACTTTTCCAATTACGGTGCGCTGTTCTAGATCCAGTTTCGTCGTTATAATGACGGTAATTGCGACATTACAGGTACAGGTTAATTTTTCTTGTTCCTAACTTGTGTAGCTTCATTCTAAAATGTTGTCTTGTTATTTTAGAATGTCTGTTTACAACTCTGTCATTATTTCTTAGACACGTAGCTTGCGATTTAGCGCTAACTGACTTACATAATTGACTTATGTTATAAGTGGGTGTATAAAATTAATCTTCGTTGATTTGTTTACTTTATCATCCATCCTTATATTATAAATGTCAAAGTAACTGTTTGTCTATAACGCTTTCACTGCTTAACCACCAAACCGATTTTGATGAAACTTAGTATGGGGTAAGATTTGATCCCAAGAAATGACATAAGCTACTTTTTGCCGCGATTACCGACGAGCGCGGAGCTGCGGCAACAGCTAGTTATTAATAAAATCTTTCCCAATTTAGTAAACATTCATTCATTTCTACATGTATGTGGAAATGTATTAAAGCTTCCATTTTTGCTCAGATTACTCAGTAGCTATTGAATAACACGTTGCACAGGTTGGCGCGTATTGATTACCACTTCAAATAGATGGTTGCATGCGTCATTTCGAAACAGCCGCCGCATGACTGATGGTCGTCTGATCTACGCTTGAAAACTGACAAAAGTGATTGAGCATCGATCCGTGAAAAGCGATCTAAAGCGATTAAGCGTTCATAATATCACTGGTAGTGTTTACTATAAGTACTATACTGTTAATTTTTGTATTACTTTAGATGGTTGCAAATAGATTTTTGTGTTGTGAAATTCGGATAGACATTATTACCAGCAATGTTCGTTGATACATAGAGTAGCAGGTGTTAGTACCTAATGTTCTTTCTTACATAAATCATTAATAAAATAATAATACCTTGGGACAACTCACACACGGCCAAACTAGACAAAGCCTGTATTATGGCAACCAGACAACTGATAAACATACTTTTCTAAATACATATATATTATAGATCAATTACACCCAGACACAGAACAAATGATCATGCAATCACACAAAGATCTGTCCTGGGTGAGAATCGAACCCAAGACCTCCGGCTTACTTGTCAGGGTCACTAACCACTGGACCAAATGGCTAGTCGAAAAATTAACTATCATTTATCTATCAATAAGGTAATCCATAAGATGTAATACTTTGAAGTTTATAAATATTGAACGTTTTATCATTCTTATTTAAGGCATTATAAGTTCTTATTATACCTAGTACACAATCAACATATAGTGAAGCTGGTATAATTCAGGTATTAAATTCCTAAACACTTTTATAAAAACTGTTCATAAAAGACCTACCAGCATTGCCACTGAACTTCAAATCGTTATACACATAGCTGAAGTAATTGAACGTCAATCAAAAGTGAAAGCTAAATAATTAAAGGAGTTGCAAAGCGTGGTGATGTCACTGATGCTTTTGTTATGCAAATTAACTGTATTAAAGTGTTCTTTTAATAATTGTTTTGAAGAGTCAACTGGCTGTTTATAGTTTTCAATTTGACGGGGCTATCGCACGTCCGGCCTGTTGGTCTAGTGTTTAGTGGCATTGACTACTAAACCGGAGGTCGTGGGTTCGATTCCCACCCAGGAGAAATCTTTGTGAGATGAGCATGATCATTTGTTCTGTGTCTGCATTTAATTTATCTATAATTTATATAAATATTTTTATTAGTTGTTTCGTTGCTATAATAAATGGCCGTCTGTGACTAGTACCAAGATAGAAAAAAAAAATATGAAGGGCTCTGTAGCGTATTTTCTCTATTAGTCTTTACTAGATATAGGCTATTAAAATGCATGACGCTTATTTCCAATTTTATAGTAGCGAAAACCCTGTCAAAATAATTAATCTCAAGCTTACACGTTTTAAATAAAGACCACTAAAGTCTAAAAAGAAGCCGTGCATTTTCAACAAAAAACATGATATATTATTTAATCTCAAAGTTTTCTTATTTAATATATAGCTTCTGAATTTCGCTTTACTCGACTTTTTATTACCAATTTGTTAGCTCGAAAGCTCTGTAACATGTACTCCAAAAGTTATTGCAGTATACAAGCAATAAAACGGAATCACTCGTGCGATTGCAATTACATCACCATTACAGGAGAGACGTTTATTCACTTTATCGATTCCATAAAACATATGATTACGAATCGATTATGTAATAGATAATGTCGAGTTGCTGCCCAACTAATTGTTCATAAACGAAATAAATAAATTAAGTTGACAGCGAAGTTAAATTGGATTTTTATTGTGTGACCATAAGGGCCGAAATTAATTGGATAAAACTGCACGTTGACAGATTTTTAGTAATTATTATCTTAACTTTATAATATATGGTAAATCGATTGAGATATTTTAATAAATACAGTGCAGTTGAATTCAATCCACATTCGACAAGCATTGTATTTATATCCATAAAAAAATTGGTAACACGGAAATACATACAACTAACTAACCCATGCAAATAAAACAAGACACGACTAAACAAATGCCAGATAAAAGTTCCTATGTTTTTATATGTCCATAGTATAAAAAAAAAACAAAGGATCAAAGCTATATAAAGTCTATGTCACAATGTTTTATAGAGATGAAAAAAAATGGTGTATATGAACTTATTTGAACAGCAGGTAGCTCTAGTTTTCTTATCAAAAGATTTACACGTGGTTGCACAATAAACGAAAGTTAAAAGAGACTCGCTTCAAAACTTATATTCATAATATTAATATACTACTCAGTTTAGGGGAAAAAAAACTAACATAAAATATTTTCAATACTGTTCCAACAATGGACTTAAATACTTTTGTAGAAAGCCTACAATGGTCGCGAATAATATTTTTCTGAATGCCATGTTCTGGGGACAAAGGCAGCCGAGAAAATAATTTTCTTCCGTAGAGACAGGTCAGTCCACTATTGTGGGAGGATTTGAAAGACCCTTTTCACAGCTTCCGAAGCTATTAGGCCTTTTTCTAGGAGCAAGACGACGATATTAGTTTTTTGAAAAACATGTTTACTCATCTCGACATGTCTAAAGTTTTGATGACCTCATCTAAAATTTTTCTTCAACCTTTTTTTGCTTATCAAACTTTTCTAAATTAAAAAAAAGAATATTTAAAAGAAACTTATTTTAAAAAAAAAGTTATTGAGTACCGAATTTCTTCTGCTGCGTTAAATGTACACTTTAAAAATATTTGTATTCAAATCCCAAATTTTGCTTCTAAATGGTGTTTGTACAAACAATGTTATTTGTATTGATCTAAAACCAAAAGTCCAAAACACATACATATTTGGACACCATTCGAATCCAGAATCTCCGTATTTGTACCAATTTACTTACATATTCGCGAGCACAAAACCTCTGTCAATACAAAAGATCCAAAATCAACACCTGTCAGCATGTTTGCGTAGTAAATGATGTTGCAAATACCCGAATTGGAGACTTGGTCCCTTATATTGAATATTCGAGTATCTAAGGACTCATTGCGTATTCGGGACGCGTGGTGGGGCATAAATATCCCCTGTCGTTCTCATTACAATAACTTGGTGCGTGGTAGTCCCCTGGCTGCAACGGATGCCGCATCTCTTGGGACATCACTCACATAATAGAATTCTCGTCCGATTTCCCTGATAATTATTTAATGATGTGGCACTGGTTGCACGGTGTTGGCTTGTTTGACAGGAATATTAGTAAATAATTAAGATTTATCATTTAACTTGTCTTGTTTTCTTTAGTACAAACAAAAATCTTAGACTAGAACAAACAAAAAACGATTAACGTTTCTAATGTTACTTGAAGGAAAATAAAAGCTTTGATTATAAGGATAAAGTGCAGCAACCACACTTCAGCACACAATTCCTATTCAACGTGAAATAAGTTCTCGACTCAGCGTGCATTATGTCAATTCCATACATGTAAGTTGGGAGCTCAAATTCGTTGTATGTGTTGGAAAGTCGATGCGGCTGAAAGGCACGGTCTGGCGAGCACGACTGTACTGAGCGTCCTGTTTGGACGTGTGGCCGATACCAAGCGGCCATCCCGCGCCGCACTGTACCGCGTGGACCAGTGAAACTGTCCGTGCGTACATCGACCGTTTGTTATGCTAATTGGAGCTGCTGATTTGCACAATAAAACAACTCGCATGGACCACTCCTCGGCTTTAACGAGCCACAACGCCTCTATGATAGTACATTTTCACGTTGCATTCCATTTAGGACCATTAAATTTTCAGTAAAATAGTAAGTTATATTTTTTTATATTTTAATGGTTTTTTATTATGAATTATTTAATATCTAAGTATTTATATTAGTGTTTAAAGTGTTGGGCTGTTTTAAGTTCCTTGGTTGGTCGCTACCGCTAATAGTGTCAATTAAAAATGTCGTGTTCTTAAACAGTTTGCCTCGATTAATTATACGACCCAATTGGCGAATTGGCGCTAAGGGCCCTGAGTCTGTACAGCACATGATACAATAATTATGTAGTATACACATTAAAAGTAATTATGCCCGACTAACAGAAAAAGTAAGGCCATTAATAAAAATAAACTAAATGCGATAATTTTATGTAATTATTCAGCCGTAATGGACGTTAATTGGGGCGAAGATAGTGAACGAATGTAAGTTTGTTTACACGATTATCGATCACATGATTCAACAAATTGTTTGCTACAATGATGTGTTCGTGATACTTTCTATTAACAGCGTTGTTAGAGCGTTTTGAATGCCGTTATTGAGAATCAATTGTGTAAATTAAAGAAGTTGGTATGCTAACAATTGAATCGCAGATATATTAGAAACGCTTGCAAAGAAAATTTAAAAAGAGACTTCAAGCAAAAAATCTTTATTTCTCTGTTAAAAGAAATTTGGCAACTGTTCTGTTAAAAACCTCGTCAGTTTTCTCAATTACGAAACTATTAGAATACAATGAAGCTAGGCCACTTTTTTCGTCGGCCGAATTCCAGTCATACCTTGGCCCATTACAAAGCAGTGTTTGAGTCTATGGGACCATTGCGTGACATTAGCGAAATCATTTGCTCCTTACTGTTGACTCGGCGATCGGCGCCTTCACTAATTGTGCCAAAGTGGCCATTTAACTAGCCTCTTATGAATGACCACTCAACGAATTTAATGTTACATGCCGTTCTATTTCATAAGCTCCATTAACATTCCGAGTTACACGTTCATAGTAAATATTATTTAGTTTGACTTTGTTTCTTCTGGAACTCCAACACGTATTGTTTGATTTAGAATTGGTGCCATGACGAATTCACTAATTATGTAACTAGGTTTATGAACGATGTGTTCGTTTTAAATGATAATGCTTGTAAGTACCTATGTAATAAGGATGTTTCCTGGGTATGAAAAGTTAAAATCTATTTAGTCCGTCAGTTAGATAATAAAAAAATATTAGACACGTATTTTTTCTTTTATCAAAACAATAAAAAAATACAAAGATACACCGCTTTAAAGTTTCGGAGTGGGGGCTTATGACGCTACGCCTCGCTAAAAATCGTAGCGAGGAGTGACGTCACGCGTAACTTCAGTTCTCTGTATTTTGATCATTTTTTGTTTGCAGGAAAAAAGAAAAAATACGTGTCCAATAAAATTCATTAATCTACAAGACGGACATTAAAAAAAAAATAGGAAACAGGCCCATTGGTTTTTATAACGTATTTCACACTAATATATTTAAAGGCACAACTAATTCTTCAAACGACGTTATTATCTTCTTAATAAAGGAGATGATATAGACATTGTATATTTTATCATACATACAATTTAAGCCCACCAAATATGCCGAATGATTAAGATCCACCCACATCCCGAAGCTATGAAAGTGGGAAACCCATTGTGAAGTCTGAGTCACTGCTTGCATTGATACGGATTCCTTGCCTTCGTCTAGTTCGCTGACTCATCAAAACAAACTCAATATCGATTCAATTTTACGACGGATTTTAATACTGTTTTATTTTTCTTCTCTAATGCGAAGCGGTCGTCTTAATCGTGTTAAATTCACACGCCCGTCAGTTTAATGCGTTACGTAACTTTTATAGGTCTCATTTTGTTGTGACTGCTGTGAAATTTCTTGATGAAATATAGCTTGGATTGTGAGAATTGGTGCTAACGATTCAGTCGTAAAGGATTATTGGATTTGTTTTATATCTACATTCAGATATTTCGGTTGCAACCAGCTGCTTTTTTTTATAATACCTTTAGATTTTGGGAATTTACAGTTTTCTAATCATAATTTTGAAAAAAAAAGGATTTTTTAAAACTTACGTAACCTTTTTCCTACTTCGTATGCCTCGTTAGTCATTACTATTTATTGTGAGCAATACCTGGTTTGCACAATACTACAATGTTTTGCGCCTCTTTCTGACAAGTGTAATAAATCTATCATGCGGCATGAATAATCATGTTTTCCTCAGAGATACGTAAGATAATAATTCAACCAAGTATAATCTCATGTACCTACATTGGAGGAATGCAAAAGATCAAAAAGTCTACTGAGGGAAACGAGTTGTTCCGGTGTTCTAAGTTTCTTACGACAAGTTGTTGAACAGGAACTGTCAACATTTATATATTTGCCATTAATTCTACATCATTACTAGTCGTATCATGTGTTATCTTTAGGTCAATAACCTTCCGTTGGAACTACACGGCCATGGTTTAACTCCAATTACGGTTGAGGTTTGGTCCAATTTAAATCCCCTGACTCCGGTTCTAATTAGCACTAGCCTAAACGGTACCTGGAACAGTCACGGACAAACATTGACGGACAGGAAATCACCGTTTATAACAATTTAAACATTGTTCACAATTATCTAGAAGACTCTTCGTATCAGGTAATGTATATCTATACTAATATTATAAAGCTGAAGAGTTTGTTTATTTATTTGTTTGTTTGTTTGAACGCGCTAATCTCAGGAACTACTGGTCCGATTTGAATAATTATTTCAGTGTTGGATAGCCTATTTATTGAGGAAGGCTATAAACTATATAACATTACGCTACGATCAAAAGGAGCGGAGCACAAATGAAAAATGTTGCAAAAATGAAAAACCGTTGAAACTAAAACACGCGGACAAAGTCGCGGGGGACAGCTAGTGTATAATATACACGCATGTCATTACCGATAATTCGTCCGTATCAAAGCTTTGATCATCGATTGCTTTCCATCACAAAACAATATCGCAGGAGATTACACAGACATGCAGATAGGTTTATTATGTCACAACCATCAGGGCAGGTCAATCAAAAGATAAAGGCCTCCGGCGTGAACCGCTGTGGGCATTAATTAAGACCGATATAAGCGGATAGACGGTGACCAGATTATACAACGTTGTCTGGTAGTACAGTCAGTACCAAAAGTTAATTAACACCATTCAAAGTCCATAAATTTATGTTGCAACTAGGAAACATAATAGCCACCCTATCACGAATAAATACCATATTATATCCTTATAAGTAAATTTATGAAATTTTATTGCATTTAGGTGTTTTTTATTTGTGATTGTGTTCATCAACTTTTGTTACTGACTATATCGTTATTCAGGAATTGATCTGTCTGGTTATTTTAAATTAATTTTGAATTATTTATGTATTGTATTTTTATTACTTTTTAATTTAATTATCGCATTGTATCCTTTAAATAAACTGTGAAGTTGAATGGTAAAGCAGTTTAAGTCTTAGTAAAACGCTTCAGATTTTTAAGTTCTGTGAAATCCATCTGACCAAATATCTTAATAATGTTATAAGTGCTCAACATTCAAACATCTACTTAAATGAATAAATGCACTTAAAGTACATAATTATTTATCATTCTTGATACCTGTTGGCACAATTCTTCTGGGAAATGACGCAGTTTTGGAATTTGTGCTAATCTTCGCTCAAATAGGCATTATTTTTTATCTTGTGAACTCTTGTAGGTAAGCATCATATCCTACCAATTAAGAACATCTGATTCATGCTTTTGATAAGAGATTTAGCATCCGGTTCAGATCTGCTTATCTTCTATTTGTCTAGTGATCTAGTCTAGTTAATTCCACCATGCTTATTATCTTTCTTATTTACATTTTATTATGAATACCTGAATTATCTGAAATGTATAAATTCAATTAGTTGATTATTATCAGTCTCTAAGAGATCAATGAAAGCTTGATCCTGGCGAAGTAATTAGCAGAACCCTGTATCAGAGGACGATGCAATCTCCTTGTTATAACCATTCTCCTTTTACGATACGGTCAAACGAGTTACATATTATATTAATATTCATACTAACGTCAATCAAAATGATATCAGCTTGTTTAGCTTTCTATTGCGTAATACGGAAACTCAAAGGATTCAGTTTTATCGTACACATTTCATCAATGAGTATATTTCCTGGATTAATCTTAAAACTGTTTTGCAATGACTAATGGCTGAATTTTGAAACGTCAGTCAGTTTTAAATCACCGTTAAGTCTCATGCTGTCTCTGTTACTTTAAGGTGTAAAGTAGCGACAGATAGAAATTTAAGAACGTCTTAAAGTTGAGTTGCGTTTCAGTATTTGGGGGTAACTCATTTTAATCCCATGCTAAGGTTTTATATTATTTAGTTAGGTAACCTGGACAGTATGCAAAATAAGTACATAATTTGTCATTTTATTTATTAATAAAACAATTGTTGTTTAGATACATGTTATAAGGAAAATCAATAAGGATAAAAATTGACGAAACAGTTTTATTTAAGACTGCTTTATTTTTGAGCATACTTATATTATTTAGCTGTAAATTTTAGATGTTGAACATGTAATTCGCATGCAAAATTCACAGTAGAATCATTTAAATGTAACCACGTGAACACACTGTATACCTACCTACAAAAGCTATCTATAGTGCAGTAACGCAAAATCCGCGTGCATTCACGCATATCTAAGCATTGGTACGTGTATCAAATTCTATAATCAATTGGAATCTCTCGCACGGCCTGTTAGCCTGCAGTGCATCAAATTCCGTAGTTATTGAATCAGTCCCTTGTTTGCAAGCACTTCAATTTATCGTCAATTTTGCCAGTGGATTGGCAACGGCGCATGCTCTCGTTTATTGTGAACTATCCCGGAACCCGTCTAGGAGTTTTGCATGCCAAAGGAGGTCTTTATTTACTACTCAACTTCATTACTCTATCTATACAATGAGTCGTTCATTAAAATTTGCAGATATTAAACTCAGTTAGGAAGTGTTGAAAGTTATAATAACGCTTTGTGACTTTAGTATTATTTCACTTCAATATATTATATCAAAAGAACAAGCAAAAAAGTATTTAGAAGAATTTCGATTGATTGACATAAATATTGAATACTCCAAAGTTTCCCTTTTCTACTTCAAGAGTAGTAGTTTTACGTATGAAAAAAGTCAAGTAAATATTGACATAAACACTTTAAACAAACAAAAGAACTAAGGATTAAATGCAAAATACTACAAAGATTAAGACGAAAATGTACATATAAATACAAACAACTCCGTTTCATTTGAAGCAACACTGAGCTAATTGAATCAAATGACTAACAGTAGCAGTAATTTTATGAATGAAACACTAACGATAGATAACCCTTAGAATGTCGAGCCGTAAAACAACTCAATTGTAAATAGCACTACTTGTCCTCAGATAGTACACGTATTAAGTCATTTAGATAAAGATAGTGTACTTATTTATAAATTAACTTCGAGATATATTTTTTTAATAGTGACATTTAATTGTAGTTTGAATACAATGGGAGTGCAAAATATATTTATAGGAATTTGTTTGATTACTATTTTTTTTAACAATGGTGCAAGTATTTAGATTTAGCTGTTTTTAGGCCCAGGGTACACAGTCTCACAGTTTAAGTAATTTAGCTACAGATAGTGAATTTATTTAAAGTCAAAAGGTGTGCCTACATGCTTATGCACAAAAAGTTGTATAGGTAACTAAATGTGTTGAAAGTGTCCGTATCATAGTTATCTCTACTTTCCAGTCTACTGAACTATAACTTAGGGTCCCGTCCGCATGCGATACATCTAGCCTAGACGAACATTATGGCGAGAGAATGGAGCAATCAAATTTTCGGCACGCTTTAATATTCTATTCATCAGCGTCGTTTAATTATGGGCACTTAAATAATAAATTAGATTGCCCAAAACCTAAAGCAGAATATACAATGACAACATTTTTTTTGTGCCATGACGTAACAACAAAGATATTCTGCCAAATATAGACTTTTTTTTTGGTTTTGATTTTTAGATAATCAAATCTGAATAATGATCGACTTTCGTCTAGCTAATTAAATGGTAAAACAATTGATTTTCTTGTTTAATTATAGCTCCGGGAAAATTCCTTTATCTTCCCGTTTGTTTTCTTGGTCTAAAAGCTTTTGTAGAGCGATCGAATTACCGGGAACCCTTCAAGTTAAAATTAGCTGATAAATTGCTTATCTTTAAAATTACTTATTACTTTGCTATCTTAAATCTCAGTCTTTATTTTAACTCTTTATTTTATAAATGAACGCTATATTACGAAATAAATAGGTATTATATAAAACAAAATAAAGAGTTACTATTTTTTTTATTTATGTCGTATTTTATTTATGTTCTAGGTATAACCTATACCTAAGACATAAATATAATATGATAGTGGTGTAAAAGCACTATTTACATCAGTAAATATTTCTATTAGGCATTACTTTGTATCAGTTTTATTGTTATAAAATTCCTTCCAAGTTCCTAACAATACATTTAAAAATCTATAAAACTTAAAGCGGAATGGCGAATAACAGATACCGAGGCATTCGCAATAAAAGCATTGCATTTCCAGTGCCTGGGGCAAAGCCGATCAGCCCCAACCCTATAGTCCATTCAGTCTAAACACCTACAACTTAAAGTCTAGTTTATTGCAGAATAGCGCTCCCTAGTTTCACAATCTGTATTAGGTTACTGAACGCCCCGGGCCTCGCTACTGTAAAGCTTTACATTTCGTATGTTTTTTGTCAGAAATTTAATCGTAAACCCATTTCGTACTGCTATTTGAATGGTAGGCGCCTTTAGCTATATGAAATGGGTCGATTAAAATACTAATTTCGGGTTACATTTTGTAAGTAATCAATGACATGCAAAATATAAAGCGATATTCAGCAAAGTTTACAAATTAGACCTACTATATTTTCTTTTTACATATACATCAATCAAAGTCTATGTAGAGTTATCGTTTAATTCATTGTGTTCGAAAACAACATTGTGACATTGTCGGAATTCGGTTCATTTGACCGGCGACGACCGTTGGGACTAGAATGTCACGCTGCACGCGTAACTTTCCCGCGTCGCGCTGCTATAGATTGACAGATAAAACTCGTTCTAAATTTAAATCTCACTCGATTCTCGAGCTAACCGAAAATGACATCAATTAACCTTATTTCGAAATTAACGAATTTCATTCGATACCTAGTTGGCTGTTGGTAATAATTAAAACAGATGTTTGCATTTGTTACATAACTTCCGTGCGTTAACCCAAATAAACTAAATTGAGATATTCGATTTAAAATTTATTTTCTAAATCAATGAAGGGGCTTTACTAAGGTGATTATCAGTAACAACCTAATACTACGAAGGTTGCCTCCCCATGTCCGATAACATGTATCACATAACCACCGACGAGTACTGTATTGATTGACAGCTATATTCCCTCGGCAACCCTAATTGTCTGGCCACCCTCGTATTACGGGGAATTTAATAAACACAGCTCTGCAATGCACACACTTTAACAACACTGTTTGGATAATGCACATTGAATATCGAATGGTGATTGAAATTGCGATGCGGATTTGGTAGACATACCCAGACCTATACCTATGCCATTAATGGGTAGTTCAGTGTATTTCCAACTGTGTATATGAAACACCCACTTTACACAACACAAATGGAGCTACAAAAGTTTCGAGTATGGCTCGCTGTACCAAATACAGATTTTACAATTTGCATATTATGCAGGCGGAGACAGGTGGCAAAAAACACCAGGTGTTCAGATTTTGGCTTGAATTTATACCTTCCAGTTGCCGTCGGATACAAGCGATTGGATTGAAAATGATTAAGAACCACCTTTCATATTGTTTCAAAACGTGTTACAGAGCCAGAGGCTAAAGGATGTTAAAAAAAAGAACATTACCATCCATAGTCAATTTACATCGTGTGCATGTGCACTTCGATTTTGATTTGACCAATTTTAATAAATGAGGATGATTGTTGAGCACAAACAATATAAAATTACCATTTTAATAGTAAACTTAATAAAAAAAAAAAAAAAAAGAAGTAGAAGAATAATTGGGTTCTTCAGTTTTGATTATCATCTAAATATATAATATAAAAATGAATCTATATTTCCTTTGGTTATCGCATCACGCGTAAACGGATGGAACAATTTCGTTAATGCTTTCTTTGTTGTGTTAATTACTATCAGAAATAAAGGTTTTTGTAAAAGAAAAAGTGTTTTGAAAATCTGTTATCAGCCGTTTGAAGCCGGGGCTCGTAATACTATATTAAAGGATCTTGCTTATTATCTCCAAAATTAAACAATATATTTATCGTTTAAAAAAATCCATATGAGATCCTAACAATCAATTTAGGAATAATTTATAGGATTTATTAATTACACAGACACATACAAATAGAACCCATATTAACCAAACGGTGACGTCAAAATAATCTAACAAATATCATACCAGTCACAATGGACAATGGCGGAAAGTTGATTTGGTTTGTCGTTTCACCCCACGAGTGTTCAGAAATACGCTCCGTTGAGATCAAATATTCTGTTTCCCAATAATGAAATTGCACTTCGAATGCTGCAGTGATTTTCATTATTAAATCAGAGTTCATATGAAAATTGATATTGGATTTTAAGCCCTTTTATTGGTTGCCAATTTTGTTCTGCACACTTTCTTTTCTGTCTTCGTTGTTTTGACTTGAGGACTTTTATAATTGCAATCTATTGTGACTTTCATTTCAGCGAGTCTAATGAAATTTTAATTAGAGTTTTATGTTCTGCATTTAGTAGTTATCTTAAAGCTTTATAATTATATCTTAAGCGTTTGTAATTATCCTTGGTTTTAATCATAGATATACCCTTTTTTTGAGTTTATTATTTCTTTTGTGTATGTATATTTATTTATAATATATAGTTAAGTTTCTTAGAATTAAAGAAAAAAGGCTTTTGAGATTTTGAATTGTTTGGCTCAGGTATGGTACAAAAACATTTTATGCTTTATAACTGATCTACGTATATTATGTACCTATCATATAAAAAATTATACTTCAACAAAAATAAAACACAATACATTGACTCGTTGGCTTACTTTTGTTAAACCCGGAACATACAAGTAGTGGGCGGTCCCGTATTCCGCTTCTCATACACCCACCTAAACCATAATTAGGAGTCGTTGAGTCGAGGTCATTTTTGTACTTAATATTACTTTTGTAGCAGCTGCCTTCACACAGCTGTTGAAGCTTATTACACTCAACATAATTATTTTCATGTGTGAGTAGGTATCTAGTTTTTGGAATTTATGTTCGATAATAGAGTAAACTGTATATTGGACAATTTATTTTGCAAAATATGTTATTTAAACTTTTCTGATCTCAATAAAATAAATCTTAAGATAATTAAGACCTTTATATTTATACCTAAACTTAAAACAAAAACAGAACTGTTTAACAAATAAATAAACCTTTCTTAATTGGATAATTTGGGTATAGAAGCTTGTACCTATCTCCAAATGAGAAACAAAAATAGTTTTTAATATACCTTCCACTTAACATAAAAGCTTATAAATAATATAATTAGTTACTTATACCTACTAAACTTCTAATGTGTGTTATGTCCTTTAACAATACATCATCCAATATCTTACTTTATCAACCCTTTGTTATGTAATTACTTATGCTGTAATAGTCGCTGTACGGAGCATGTTAATGGGACAGTTACAAGTTTTATGGGCGCCTGTCTGTACCAATCACTGGGACTAAGTAATTGATAGGATGCTCATTACTACACAATAAAGGTGAAAACAGAAGCTCTACACTAGTGATAAAGACCACACTTACTTTAAAAGGCCATTAACGTGTTGGTATATTAGGCCGTAACGATATAATACTTCTTTTTTTGTTGGCGTTTATTGTCCTATGGTTTGTACAAAATACGTTAAAGCAAACTTTGACAGTAGTATTTACATTCATGTATTAAGTCCAGTTACAAACGTCTTACCTAATTATCTGGTTTACACCTCTTTATACTATTTAGTTTAAAGAGGTTTATATCTGTTTTTAAATAAACTACTTTTTGTATTAAGACCTAATATGTTTTTCTTTAATGTTGTTTGAAAAACGACGATTTTATACTTAGTGTTTAAAATTCACACAAAATTTTATATATATTAAAATACACTCGCAACTTCATGGTTTTCTTTAGATAGAATATACATTTGTCAGTCAGCGTTCGTTTTATTCATAGTTTACCTTTTGCTTGTTTCCTTACTATAGGTGAGTTAAGATCTCTGTAACACGACATTACGTCTGGTTAATTATGAAGATAGGTACTTCGAGCGTGCTAAATGTGTGTCGTACAAAATCGCGCTTCGATGCAGCATCTCACTATCGTTGAATGTTATATTGCATTTCCTGATTACATAAATTGCTTGATAAAATTAATAGGGAATTTATATGAACACTGTGAAGTAGGTGCATAATGTGTAATGGATGTTATTGGCTTCTATTTTAGCAACGAGAGTAAATATTGAAACTCGTTTGGACGGCTCATTAATTAATTAATAGCGTTGTAGCGCTAACAATATTTTAATAATAATATAGGATGTATTGCGTATTCTAGGTGGTGATATGTTATGTTTGGCTTTCTTTTTAAATGCAAACAAAACAAAGTGTCTCTGTGTAATAAATAAGCAAACGTTCCAAATGAATCATAAACACAAGAGTAATTAATAAGTACTCCTGTTTCAGTAAATATCTGTTCCTATTGAGAAGAAACTAGTTTATTTTGGTCACAAATCAGCAAGCTAGTTAGAGAATAAACTAGTTTAATTAATTAACTATAGATATACCTTCCTAGTGAGTCACATAAAACTTGTATTTTGCCAAATATTGACAGACGTGCAGTAAAAATAAATTACAGCATATAAATCTAATTATATTTACCGTAAGTAATTCAAATATTACAACAATTTCTGCTGAATGCAGCAGCTTGCAATTTCCTTTGCCATTATTTATAGTACACGTTTCCACCTCTCCTTTAATGAGATTGAAATGGCAATGATGACAGAATTTATCGATATTATATTCAGAGTCGCAATGAGATGCTTTCCGGGGCACTTAATATCCTTAATTCGAACCCCTATCGGAAGTCACCATTCTAAATCAAACATGGCCGTTATTCCGCAGATCCAAGGGAGTCCGCATATTTAATTTCCATATTGGTAATCTGGAATAATCTGGATTCAACGGGATTTATGTCTAGTGAGGGAATAATGGCTTGGTTATCGATTTAAACTTTAGATATTAGAATTATTACCTAATCTTCGATGGGATTCGTGCTATTTCAACGATTAAATTCTGTATCTTTTAGGCAGCAGTTGATTTTCCAATGAAAGAAGGTACAGCAAATTTTATGTCTATAAACATTTCTGAATGTAATAAAAGTATTGTTAAAGAATAAATATAATTATGATGCTACTTTACCTATACTTCCTATGGGAATTTGAAAAATAACAAAGTTCATAACTTTTCATGATTAGAAAGTAGTAGTCTCCCTACGATGTTCTTACTACTTAAACTTGACTCTTCCAATATATTTATTTTGAGTTTTATTTATTTACTTAATTTTATTTATTTATTTCATAACAGTTGCTATATTATTCTCTTTTGCACTATAGCAATATGTTTGATAAAACAACGTTGTGCTCACCCGAAATTCGATCAGGAAACTCGCTATAACATACTCCATTCCTCAATATTACAAAATTCCTTAGTAAATAAACATTTCTACGCAAACCAAAGGATCGAAGAAAAGACTGTGATCCAATTCCTCCCAGTTTTATCCCACTTTATGATCTTAATACCATAAAAGGGATCGAAGCGGAATAACTTATGATGATCAGATTTTGCGTACAAAATCCCCAGTCTGTCTCTATCCCAAGGTATTTCAGTAGACCTTATCATTCTGTCAATACGTAAACAATCTTGACAGTCATGTCTTTTCATACTTAATTAATCTATGTAAGTAAATCTATTCAAAATAACTACACTTGGGGCTGATTTTATCAACGCCTGATAATTATATCCGAGAAATCTTTTTAGTTATTGACAGGTCTTTTATAAAAAATCTGACACATGTAATTTTTATTCCACGAATATAAGTTATTTGTCGATTGAAAAATTAGCCCTTAGAATAAAAAAATAGCAAAATAAACTATTAATATGTACCTACTTACTTAAATTAAACGATTGACAGATTTTCAAATAGAATTCTTGAATATACTACATTCAAAACTTTGACCGACACTAAATTTGAAATGCTTAATAATTTAGTAATTTAAATAAAAACTTGTCAAAAATATAATTTATATAAAATATACCCACTTACAATTTAAAAAGGTGGAGGTTAAACCATGTTTTTAAGTAAGAAAATTATTGTGGATCAATCCCGAAGTGTCAATCATCTTATTTTCTACGGTAACAAACTTCTTCAAAACATTTTCAAAATCAAAGTCAAAATACCTGCCAACCGTAGATTATATCAACAGTATTATTGTTTACGGTATCAACCAACCTGGTTGTAATTACATTGACAGTGAAAACTGACTTGTGTCCGTACAAAATTAATAAGCATAGATAAATTGTAACCAAACAGGGCAATTACCTCCTTTGATACTAATCCTCACAATAAAATTATGAAGTGAAACTTGCGTTGTAAGTTAAAATAGATGATATTTATTCTGTTCTGTTATGAAGTACTTATCTGTAAGTAAATCTTAATGCAAGTTTGTGTGAGCTCAATCTAGATTGGTTCTACGTATTTACGTACTAAGCTAACACATAGTTTTGCTATCTTTTATCTTATTCGTTTTGTAAGTATGCGAGTAAAATACGGAAGCCAAGATACATTTAAAGATAGAGAACCATTACGGTATAAAACCAGGAAAGATTTTGGAACTGCCTTTTCTTATGCCTAGCCTTTTCGCAAGCTATGTTGGGGTTGGCTTTCATTCTTACTAGATGCAGCGAAATACCGTACTTTACATGGAGCGACTGTCTATCTGACCTAAACAACCCATTTTACTGGGCAACCCTGTAACCCATAGTAAGACTTGAATAGAAAACATAAACTGCAACCTAAAAAAAATAGTATAAAGATTGTTTGTTTTTGTTGCACAAATGTTTATTAGTCTGAAAAAGTATAATTTATTATGTCATTGTTCAATTACATGGACAACAATGATAACATGTAACTTTAGACTACTTTCAAAGCTAAGGCTCAGAGCCGTATCAAAGGCCGAAGATACGGATCCGGTCCTCGGACGTAAGGACCAAAATAAAAGCTTATAAGGTTAGGTAAGTTATGCAAACATTACGTAACTTTTGACCGCTACAACTTAATGTGTACTTAGGACCATATGTGGAGTGCATTTTGCATCCGCAGTATAAGTACGTTTGTACATAATGTATGGGTTAAATTTTCGGTCAGTTTTTTAGTTTCCGTTTTTACAGGTTATTGGTCCCGAAATAATATTTGTAATTCGTGTCATTTCGGTAGTTGCTACACATAGGACTAGTCTTATTTTTATAATGCCTAATTTAAAAATTCGTTAAATATTTATGCTTTTACGTATAGATAAAAGTTACAAAATTTAGATCTTCTTCTTCAAGTGCGTCTCCAACTAGTGAAGGTTGGCTACCAACTTCTGGAATTGTTGTCGGTCCTTAGCGAGTCGAAATAATTCGGATACGCTCGCTATTTTCAGTCCACTTTCGGATGTTACGGAGCCATGACTTCTTTCTCCGACCAACTCGCCGTTTACCGGCAAACTTGCCCATCATTATAAGTTGCAAGAGGCTAGCTATATCTATCGTACCTGAGCACGTGACCGAGATATGCAGTTTTTCGTTTCTTGATGACAGACAAAAGTTCCCTTTTCCATCCAGCTCGCTATTTAGGTAAATAATTTTAATTCTTTGTTCATTTTCAGTTAATAAAAAATCAAAATTAAGAAAATAAACCTGTAATAACTAAACTAATGATAATAAAACTTTTTTGGTCATCAGACAATATAATTCAGTGGGCAATTTGTTTTAGTTGACGTTTTCCTAACTTTGTCACACAATGGTTTGCGTCAAATGAATAAATCATTTTATACGGCAGACGGCGATGAATAGATGTGAATATTGAGTGCGATATGCGTGTGTGTTCAATATTAAATTAGTATTTGAATATTTCTAGGTTATATGTTAGCCTAGTACCGAAAGTTTCCTATCGCTGCATCCTTTAAACTTGAAAGTTTTGAAGCGCAGTAAAAAAATTATCATAACCTTTTTAGATAAATAAATACCCACATAATATTTATAGATACATATTGTGGAATATAATTTTATAAGTCACACTACTTTACCCAAATTATTATTTGCAAAAAAAGTTATCTGCGTAATATGTAACAAAACTTACCTAACGATTGTTTTGTTTTTAGCTTTATAAATAAAATTATGTAATAAATAAAAATGAGTAGACATTATCGAGCCAAATTGAATAACTTTTATCTTAGTGGAAACTTTAAATACATACATATTGAGATGATTTCAGCCTTCGTAAACGGATCCTTACGACTTTATACTACCTAGCGATGAACGCCAGATTGTGTTCCAGATTTTATAAATTCAATAATTCCTATTATCGCTAAACCACTTATATATTCCACATTCAAGACGCCTTACCCGTTATTACTGTATCTTTACATGTATATCATATCCCTGCAACTGTACCTTAACTGAATGCAGCACAACGAGCATTAAGTATTATTGGAATACATTTACATTTCGAGCTAGCACTAGAGCAATAACACGGCCAAAATAAATTGAACATCAGGTGTATTCAAATTGCAGTAGGCAGGCGTAAATATTTAAATCGGTCGCGTAATACTACGTTGGGGTGGGTGGCTGGTACTATCATCTGATGCACGCTCAGTCCATTTCCATAAAAGCCTCTTCAATCTCGCAAAACGTTTCGGGAATTTCAATTCGCGCTTAACGTTTTTTTCCCTCTTACGCAAATTTTTGCGCTGTAAATATTTAGCACTGTTTAATTGTATTTGGATTTACCTTTCGATTCCATACTTAAAAATTGCTCTCGACTGCCATCTGAAACACTGGAAGTGGTTTATACGGATAAGAAGCATTTTTCACTAATTGTAAAAGCAGTTAAGTAAAATGTACATAAAATAAATTATAACTATAGGAATCCTTTGATGGCTTACAGCTAAATACATTCGAAGCTTTAATGACAACGTGCTCTACAAAGCTTCTTAAGTTTGTTAACGAGAAAATATAACGAAGCCAAGGCAGACAGTTTCCAAAGCATAAAATATCGATAATGATTTCAAACTGGTTCCAAATACAGCTAATACCTATTACATAAACACTCTGTAAACATGTCACTGTTGTAAAGTGTGGTGCTCACTTGCGTCTGTTAAAGATTTATCGACCTTGCTATCGATAAAACCCACAAAACACAATTTCAAACGAGCGTGGACAAGACAGTTTTAAAATAAGTCTTATTTTTTCAAATTTTAGACTTTTTTATTTTACTCATTGTTAATTTTGAATATTGTGAATCTCGTAATATACTATTATGATTTAAATTTTTATTCCATATTATTTTTTTATTCCATATTTTAATAAAATTCTTGTTTGTAAATGAGTACCTAAAATAAAATAAAATATAAGAAGTTCAATTGAATTGTACATTGAAATTATTCAATGTACAATTTTCCGCTTAAATAGTTACTCCGGATAGTGATCTATCCTCTATTATAATTAAATAATAATCTCATTACAAATCGTACAACAGATTTTATGTTGTCCGTTAAAAAGAGAAATGTTTATTAAAATGCTGGGTACTATTCATTCATGAACAATATAATAGACCCTCTCCTTTATAATAATAAGACTTCTATAGAGTATTCATTCAACCCGGACAGAACAACTAATTCAAATTAAATTCTTCATTTATTAGTCATAATATTTTGTATTGTTAATGCTGTAAATTTATGTAAAATTTAATATCAAAATATTATATTTCTTAATTAGGTATATTTTGAAGTAAACGCAAATAAATTTCAAGCGTGACAACAATTTAACATTTTTTGCAAGATATACAGCACTATCTACTAATATACGTTCAATTTTAAAAAATTGACACCTACCTTATGTCAAAGCGTTGATACTATGAAGCCACGCATAACATTACGTTCAGCTGTTTAACCGTCAAACTGCGTCAGTTTTGATACATAAAAATATACAATTATCACACACATGCCGTACCTAACTACCATAACAATAACGCACTTAAGCACATCTGTTTGTCTACTACACGTATCTTATATTACCTTTGCACCGCGCTTCACGAAGCGTATCGAATCTACATCGATGTTAAAGCGATATACACCTTCCGATTTCAACCGAACCGATCCTACTTATCGGATGATATCGGACAATATGTTTTACCATTATTAAAAAAATTGGATGATTGTCCGACACATCTGATATCGATAGATTATAGAATCGGATCGGAATGTGTAGATCGATTCTAAAGATCGAGTGTGTGCACTCGGTATGCGAGAGGTCGCTGACCTCAAGCGATGCGGGCTCCAAATTCGGTAGTGAATGCCGTCGGGGACATTAATCGGACTGCTCTTGGGTCGAAGACGAAGATGAGGCAGAAATATTTACGCTAATTTTATTATTACTTAAAGTTATCTACTGTTTTATTTGCAAATGAAAAAATTGTTTTGCTTTTTTTAGCGTTTATATTCTTTAATCCATGATATTTAAAGAAATCATTTGTCACATTAGTATTTTATTTCAATTTTTGATAGATAAAATTATTTAGATTTCTTCTAAATAAAACAGATAGATTTAAAAAAGAAAAATGCTTCACGTTTCGTTAAAACCTTGCGACAAAAGACTCTTATTTGAGTACCTACGTACTTTTTTGTAGTTATCATTTACCTACTAACCTTACTCATAAAAAAAACTTAATTGAGAAAATGAAAACTCAATTAATGTCTAATTAACAACGGTTTAAGTGACTGACATCGATTAGTAACGCCTTATCATTTGATCTAATCGATTATTCGATCCTTCAACTAAAGAGGCCGTATACTTTACGACCAGTCTGTCTTAGAGCAGCTCTTTAAATGGTTATTTTACGCATGGGTGCTCTGTTCTGCCCTATTGCTTTTTATTTCGAAATTTACATTACCAAATCTGCAAGTAAAATTTTAGCTATTTAAGAAAAGTATTTGAAATCAAAATAATGAGTTAAATAACTAAAAATAATAAGTTCGTCTTCTTGACTATTGATCCATTTGCTTGTTGAAATTCTCAATGTATAAATACAAGACGAATTTTATACCAACGTACAGCCTGTAATTTACATAAACAATGTGAATTTATATTTCCGCATTGTACATCAAAATATATGAATTTCAAATAGAAAACGAGACTGACCGAAATTAGATTACAGCTTCCCTTCGCGAATAAGATATTAATGTACAAGTCTGCATTACTGACAAAATTGCTTTGACCGCATTAATTCAACGGCTATAAAGTTACCTGTTGGGAGTCTCTAGAGACCCTTCAAAGGGATCCAGGGTGGGACTAAATTGTCTTACTTAAGTAGCTCGAAGTAGCTACCATCAAAGAGGAGACGAAACGATTTCATCTGTTTATGTATTTACAATTACGTCTAATTTTTATTGGATGCTTCATGTTTACGAACCTCGTACGAATTTTACGAGGTTATGGGACCTAGTTAACAACTTGTGATTGTTAGTGTGACGTCACATGACATGAATTTAGCCTATTTTGCTAACAATGCTAAAGTTAGACTAATGTTTGAGTGTCACTTTGATGGATAGACTCCTGTTTATAATTATCTTTATGATAAATGCACTGTAACTGAAGCATTAGTTATGAATTGTTACTGGCAATTGATCAAAAGAAACTCGAAATAGAAGTATAATTACAATTTTCAATACAAGTGGTGTGATCTAATAAAATTTTAAGTCTTAACATAAATAAATTTTTTATAATAATAATAAATAATTTAAATAACAATAAATTAAACCAATTTGTCCAGCCATTATGCTTACCAACAAACAGTATTTTATTTATATGATAATAAATAATAGGAAAATAAAATACCTCGCCTTCGAATACTTTCAACATGGCGTTGTTGTCAAAACATATTTATCAGCTGATAACTGATAATAAATATGTTTAGCTGATAGCGATAGCTGTCACTATCGCGTGGCTATTAAGATAAGAAAGTAGACCGATTGATACTTCATGACACGCTTTTATTTACATAATTTTCTCTCTCTGTTTCAGGTAAATGAGGACAGTACTAATAATTGGCAGATAATTATAGTCAAGTTTCATGTAAGTAATATAGTAGCAATACAGATAGATATCGTATTAGATATTCGATGTATAAGAAAATCAATAGCAAAAAATCTTCAGATTTGTTAAAAGTTAACGCTGTTAAAACGTTTATTTGCATCTGTTTCGCGTCGCTTTTAAGGCAATAACAATAAAGATATCAACTGCAGGCATGTTTGCAAAAGCGTCGCCGCTAATATTTTCTCTACAGCCAAACTCCATGCATTTTTCATTCAAAACAAAATCGACCTTAAACGAATACATAAAGTGCTTATTTTTAACTAAATTCAGTGATATTAAACCAATTTAAACCTTAATTGAAGTAAGATAGGGTTGAAATTTAATTAATTGTGGGGAGTCATGCTGTCTGACTCGAAAGTGTCGCAACCCGCTATCGAATGTCACAGACATGGCTCTACTCACATAAAGTAGCTAAAATAAGTCCTCTGATGTTGCAGCTCTATGTAGGAAGTGCATCTATTTTATAGGGTCGTAACATCCAGAACGGACAATCTACTTATCGCTTTATTATATCAGTCGTCAGTCCCATCTGTTAATACACAAAGATTATTATAGTGAAGACTTTGTGAATATTTTAGCTCTTAAATTTCCGGTGCCCTTATTCTGCAATTTATTTTTAATTCTAATACAATGCCAATGCATAATTGATATTAATTTAGAAGGCAGGTCATTCAGTTTTCTTAAAGAAAATGCTGTCAATGGAAGTAACTGACAGGAATCTAAACATTGAGAGTATTTATTTATACTGTGGTTTGTGTGCCTGCTAAATGAATAACAAATTTTCCATTGGCATTGTATTAGAATTAAAATTGAATTGGAGAGTAAGGGCACTGATCTTAAGATTTAGTGGAAAAATGAGGTTGTGTTGTCTATAGTACGGAACGTCCAGTTCCAGAACTAGTCCAATTATTCTTTGATTCTCGTAACAAGTCTGGAGCTCGTTCCACTTGGGAACATCTTTTTTTGCTGAAGCTGTTTGTTCTTGTTTTATTGGTCTTCGTTACAGACGCAATCTATTTGGCTGGCGGCTTATTCTGCTAAACAAGATATATGGGGCTGGTTTATAGACGTGGGTGTCTCATTACGTTTAAATTAATACTTAATAGGATAAAGAAATCAGGTTTATTCTGCAGGCCTTTTAAGATCTGTGTGAATTGTGTTCAGGTAGGATCTGGAAATTATATATTGAATCAGAACTTTTTCCATGGACCTATTTTTTTATGAATGCTCCTTCATGTATATGGCTATTGTCCTGACGTGAGCTTTTACAGCACATTTTGATTACAGGCCGTCATACTTTGCAATATTTTTCATATATTTTGCTCGTTTTTTCCGTAGGTATTTGAGATTAATGCAAATAACTTTCACATAATACCTACCTGAGTGGTCGGTTTTAACTTAATTTATAGACTAAAACCAGACTGCGATCTTATTTCTCAGAATGCCTTAGGCACGACAGACCGAGAAGTAACGTACATAATTGCGTCTAGCCACACCTCCTTAGTTCTAGTAAATCAAGAAAGTGTCATCGTTCCGTTTCCCTGACCGACTATAAAACAATGAACGTGGAAAAGTACGAGGAAGGAAATAAAATTATGAGAGAATATACTTCCGGACATTTATATCCAGCCACGTTGAATTTAGATAGTCCAGAATTCAATTGGTATCTAAAAACCAAACAAAAAAAACAATAGTAGGTACCTAAACGATTTCCCTGTGTAAGATAATCACTATGTATAATAAAAAAAAAATTGCCCCTGTTAAAAATATAAAACAGAATTTAAACAAAATCATTCTAGAAATTTGAGTGGCATAATTTGGAAATTCGGAAGTTAATTTTGAATACCTTACAAGATGAACCCTTTTGATTTACTAAAGCAAACCAATTGACATCAATTACAATTTAAATGGGGCAATTAAGTCTCATGTCCATATTTCGAATCCCCTTTCTTCAATTAGATTAGTACTTGTTATTCATGTGTCGTTGGTTCCCTAAATAAACTTTTGTGTTTCGCAAATGGCATTTCATGAATTGCCTTTAATAAAAAGAGGTCAATAAGGGCTCCTCATTATTATGTAAAATCTCATTGTGTCCCAAATCCCAGTGGATGGCTCACTGGCCGAGTTTGAAAGGAAGTTTTATTCCCTCTCATCCCCCTTTGCCGGACAGTTGACATATTGAGAGGCAAACTTGAACCTTCGTTCAATATTTACTCTGTTTGGAGTAACGTACCACTAAAAATGTTGTTTCTTTTTTGGGCGAATTTTTCATTAGAATTTTGGGCATGTAGGCTATTTTTTAAATGCAAAAACTGGTAAGTACTTCTTATTTGTTGGTTGGTTAGATAGGAGGAAAGCAGAGTTCATTTTGAGCGAAAACTTTCGTTCTCATGATTTTTCTCTTGGAATCAAATAAACTATAATTTCAATACCGTATTTATGGTATCTGCCTGTATGAATTACGGTCGTAATGATGTATTATTATAGTGAAACTCTACGTGCTAGCAATATTACCTAATACAGCAAGCTCACATTTCATATTGCCAGAGTTATTACCGACTCTACCTTCTTTTTACCGTACCCTAATATTATAAGCTACTGTCCAACCGACCTTTATAGTTTTATTATATTTCCATGTAAACTAAAATCTCATATTCCTGAGCATCAAAAGATCCTGTATTAGTTTCGGGCTGTCGATCCCGTCAGATTTCTTTGTAGCGACCCCTATAGCCCGAAGGTTCCTAACCCCTTGTATCCATTTGACGAGAACCTACATCGTGCTTTTACAATCTATTTGTAAGAAGATGAGTATATAATTCTCCCCCAATAAGGAACGACGCGGCATTTTTCATTCCCTTTAGGGTACGTACCCCTACGGATTAGGGCGCGTGTCGTTGAAATGAGAACGTTTTATTTGAAGTTCTTAATTAATAAAAACACATCTCACGACGTGTGGGTGTTAAGTCTGGTTTAAGGTATGATGGTTTCGTACATGCGGTTCCATGTTCAATTTCAGAAAATATTTTGACACATAAACCTAGAAAGAGAGCCATTATGTTTTTATTTAAACACTTAACTTTTATTTGATGACAACGTCTGTGATCAATTTGTTCTTAAGATTTAGATGATGTAACAAACAAAATTAAATAACGTATTAGGGATTACTCCATAACCTCTTCAAAATGATATCATAATATATGGCATGGCCATATATAGAATAAGATTCTCAAAAAATGTTAATATTTCAATTAAGAGAACTATTTTACCTGTCCAAAATTTAAGCAACCTTCATGAATAAATATTAAAAGTCCTTAAACCAAATATTTAGTAGATAGCATTTTACGAACCTATATCTTTTTTTTAATCAAACTTGCTAAGCGACTTTCGATAACCTAATCAACATTTTAACGACTTAAAAAGCACTATAAAGACTCAGACGGGCGTCTTGCATTATGTAACGAACGTAAATAGATTTAAAATGCAAATAGAATAGATTATACAGTGGTTGATTACTGTATTAATAAATATTTTTCCATTGACGCCTAAGAGACGACTTGATTAGCATCAAACTGAGTGTAATGACATTCTCATGACTGTTTGAGAATAAACAGTTGAACATGAGAGAGTTAAAATGTTTTGTTTACCTTTCTCATAACCGGTAGCCTTTTGTGTTTGGTTCCTATTTGTAACGATGCAAATCAATTGGAGGAAGACAGTGTAAAAGTAAGCTGATATCAAAATAAAATACAGGTTGTTCACTCACAAAAAAATAATGTGTGAATAGGTATTCTTTTTATTTTTTAGTTTATTACTGTGAAAACAATGTTTGCTAATATTTAGCATCGAAGCAACATTAGAATTTCGATTAACAGATTTTGATCAAAGAGAATTGAGGTTTTGATTAAAATTGTAGGTAGGTACTATAATGATTACTTGTGGAACAGAATACATTTAAACGAAATTGCTTAACATAAAATAATTTCTATTTTGTGCCTCGAAAATAAAATTAACATATTTTGATGTTCTGTAAGTACGTTTAATAAATAATTTATATTTTATTAGGATAGATGATTATTCATGATCTTGAAAAAAAAGTTACACAAGTATACAACATTTTGTCGTAAAGGTAACATTCGCCTATTGACTTAAGTAGAAATATTTACGTAAGTATTCGACCAATGCATACAAAAGTGGGTCAAGTTGTTTGCGAATTGTATAGCCAGCAAAAAAGTCAAAGAAAACAGTATGTCTGATCGTAAACGTGTCGACGAGAAACAATGTTTATGCTGTCGGTCGTTCACCATTGACTCGTGTTAATGTGGGTCGGTGGTGTATGGCGTGATCGCTACGTATTGCTTTTTGTTTTTAGTATATTTAAACTGCAAAACAATGGATGTTTCCTTATTTTTATATCTCTTTTTTTCTTTACATACAGTTGGACCCCTATATGGACAAGTAATTTTTTTATTATTGTTCAAGCTAAAACTCAACGTGTTAATGTTTATATTCATGAAAAAGAAAACAATAGAATTTGTTTAACCAGTCTGTCTGAAAAACATTTGTCACGTGTGGAGAACAAGAAATAAAAAGTTAGCCAGTTTGCCACAAACTAAAATCAAACGAAATAAACGCAGTGCTTAAAGACTAAATATTTTGAAAATCAACATAGTTTCACCCGTAACTATGATGTGTGTAGCGGGCAAAAAACTACAAAAATGGGACATTCATGGCTAATTCTATCTGAAATATGAACATATCGTCTAATCGCTTAATACGAACGTGTCTACAATTCTGTTTATTTATTCGAGCACCCTTCTAGTAATAAAGCTGTCACGCTCTCCGACTACCATAAAATTACGACTGTTTTCTTTAAACGGTTCCGTATATCGCTTTTATAGAAATTATAAAAACATTTCTTATATTAGGATAGTAACTATAAATCATAAGGATAGTTTCACAGTTTATGTTATATTAAATTTATTGTTTATTATATTGAGCGCGTGAGTGAACGAAAAATAAACACCCTATATGTTGAGATTTAAACTAGTCGATCGATTTATCAGCTTTATTATAACGATAATGTTGCCGTTCTACAATTAACGAGTTCACGTTCGTATAAATTGCGTTTTATGTATCTCGGCTTATTATTGTGGGCGTGGAATAATTATAATTATTATGGGCGATAAACTATAATCTTGTAGTTTTTTTTATTCAATTATTAGGTTATGTCGCTTTATAAGGTAGGTTAATAACCTATACCTATGTACTTTGTCAAGGATCATGTTTTTTAAAATGTAAATCCTGCTTGTAATTTTATTCTAAGGTATATTGATTGATTACCTTATCATTAGATCCGCTTTGACAAAAAGATGCCTGTGATTAGCAGTGGGTTATGTAGGGTTGGTGCTCATGATAAATAATATAAATATCGATAATTCGATATACCTAAATACGACACGATAATTACGTCCAACTATTGTAGTTTAACGTGGTCCGTGGTAAACTGTCAAAATGTAAAACGCAAACATTTGACTAAGGTTCGCGCGCTTTGATGTCTGTTAAAAAACCGACACAGCTTGGAAATGAAGTCATTTGCAAATGTCGTCATAAACTTGTGGGTTTGTGTATTCGTGCGAATGTAAGTGTCGCGCATTAGGCTTAAAATAATGCAACATAAAATAAAATAGAATTGTTGGTTACAAAGTTATCACAGCTAAATGCAAAATCGCAAGGTAATCTTGACACAGTAGCAACCAAAAAAGGAATTAAATTTAATAATGACTATGTTTGAATGTTTTTCTTCAAACAAAGACAGTTTCGGCCATTTGCATTTCACATCAAAGTTGTGTCTTTATATTACAGCGGGGACTAAAGTTAGTTATATCATTGGTTAGCGACTTTCCAGACACACTTTAAACTTTGCGCAACTTTGGATTAAATGTAATTTGTAATGTAATAAGTATTAATGGTTTGTAGATTTTGATTATAATATTTGCATGGTTTAACATTATTATATATCATAAGTATAAATTATTGCAATTTATGGTAGATTCCTTATCGATGTTACAAAAACGAGCACTCAGAAATCACTACACAACAATTTATCACGATAACACTTTCTTTCTTTTCAACATTCATCCTTTCAAGCTTTGACATATTTTAGTACTAGCTTTTGCCAGCGACTTCGTCCGCGTTTCCGTCGTTTTTCGTAAAAAAGTAGCATATGTCCTTCCTCACTGTTCAGTGGTTTTGATGTAACAGATAGATTAACTTTCGTATTTTAGTAGGGAAATATAATATATCACGTTACACAAAAATAATCCTTATAGCATGATTCAGTATTCACGCGCGACGGCGCGATGGCTTATTATCGTATTTCATGTATAAGTTTGGTGTTTCTATACCGATTTCTATGATTCTTTTTTTATTGAATAGGTAATAATGTAAACTTTTTTTAATTAGGGATGAGTGAGAGTATAATAAACGTAAGAGTAAACAAATATAATCAGAAATCTCCGAACTGCTAAGCTATCGGGAGTTACACGTGTTATTGTGAGTCAACCATAAAAGATAGACATATGCTGTTGTGGGATATTTTTTAGATAATTTTATGTAGAACATTTCCGTCATACATGATTTCTATGTAGCTTTAACCATTAAGGCTGCATACGCGACGGAAGCTTAAAAAATACCGTTTTCCCAACATTTCCCTTCACTGCTCTGCTCCTATTGATTGTAGCGTGATGAAAAGTATACTATAACCTGCCCAGGAGTATGAAGAATAATTGTACCAAGTTTCGTTAAAATCCGTCAAGTAGTTTTTGTTTCTATAAGGAACATACAGACAGACAGACAGACAGACAGACAGACAGACAGACAGACAAAAATTTTACTGTTTGCATTTTTGGCATCAGGTTCGATCACTAATCACCCCCTGATAGTTATTTTGAAAATATATTTGATGTACAGAATTGACCTCTCTACAGATTTATTATAAGTATATAGATATAGATTTAGGGGTCCAGAACTATTTGCTTTTACAATTACTATTCTGTATTTAAAACATCAATATTCGAATTCTATTCTGCCAGTAAATTTAAATCAAGAAGGGACGCCATAATTAATCGTCTAGCCAATCAGTAATCCGATATGAGTCCGATATTCCGTATGCCAGCTACATAATATGCTCATCCTTTCCTATCTGTTTACCTATCTAGGTATCAAACCTATGCAGACATCCTTTGTGGTCGCAGCTGTCGCCTGAACTGAAATTCTGCTGACAGCTAGCCGCCTTTATGTTTGCCTACTTCGGTTTCCTCGCTTTGAAATGACGATACGTTCCATTTTCAAATACATTTCTTGTATTCTTTTATATATTATAGTATATTATATAAGAAATTAATTTTTTTTTTACTAAAAATAATTGTAATTGTGTTCTCTTTTTAAAAAACTTTTATAGCCTTATTTATTTACTTTTTCTATAATGCTTATATTATATAAACCAAAATTGTAACATTTACGATCAAATTAAAAAAGCCGACAAATATATTAAATTAAATGTTTTATTTGTTCTTTCTATATGAATTCTGTAAATAAGTCAATAAATATTGTTAGTTATGCAAGTTCGATTAAATGTCAATGTTGTAGCAATAACGTGACCCAGCAACCCCTTTTATTGTAATGAGACTTTCCTTGAAATTGTTTCAAGTTGATCGACAATTGAATTTATCAGTAAATATCGGTAATAAACGTGGTAAAGTGTAAAAATAATTATCTTAATTATATTGCAACAACACTGCATTTTTACTGCGCATTAAAAGTTTTTTATCTACAGAAATTAACTGACTTTAGGACTAATATTCGAATAACTGATATTTAAATAATAGGTATGAAAAGTCTAATTAATCTGTCTTTTAGATAATAAAGACACATATTTGAGTCTTTTTTTTGCTTTTTAGAATAAGTAAACACTAAATAGATAAAACGAATCAAGGATCAGCTAATAACGTCATGCTGTCGTACAAAATGCACGAAATAGTGACGTCACATTTTCAAATCAATGTATCGTAGTTTTTGGTAAAAATAAAAAAAAAATGTCTTATAATTTTTTTTATCTATCTGACGAACATTAAAAAACAATAACATTCCAGATTTTCCTTTTTACATCATCGAAATCTCTTTGAAATTCCGTCGCTTTTAAACTGGATAGGGAAATTGTGTAATAAAAATTCCATAGCCACATTTAAAATCACTTTTTCACTAGAAATTCAACTCTATTAAAACGTTCACTCTATAAAAACGGAGAATGCAATCACGTAGGAGTGTAAAGAAAATATGTTTTAATAGAATATTAGTATTCACGACGTGATAAGGTCAGTTCACACGTTACTTGACTGTACTAGATTTTTAATATAAATACTTACAAGAGAGTGTTGATTTCACATTAGTAATATCAACTTTATGTTCTGAGTAATAAGGGTGACTTTTGTTTAATTATTTAGGTCTACTTAATGTTAACACATTTCTAATAAATGTGGTACTGTGATTTTGTATTTAATTAATTTTCTATCAATTCAATATAAAGACACGCCTTTAGAAATTTTGTTATACAATTTTTTACTTAATTTATTGATAAAAGAATTTGAATTAACTATAAGCTACCGCCAATAAATTACTATTACAAAAAAGAGATTGAGTTGCTTAATTAGATTTACATTATTGATTAGCAAATCAGAACAAGTCAATTAAATTGTCTGGGAATTGTGTTGAGTTAGAAATACGGCACAGTAACAATCAATAAATTACTGATTGACAAATGAGGATTACGATGATCGAGTTAATTTAGTCAACTCGTACATAAATAACGCCAACAGAGGAATTTTGATTACTAAACTATATTAGAAATTTATTGAAATTTAACATAAACGTCTAGCGAAGTTTTTTGCACAACAGAGTTCATATAAACAGATTTATAGTCTTGGTTTATAGATACTTAAAAAGTTTGAGAAAAAATAAGTAAACTATAGAGCGAGCTTATCGAGTATGAACTTATTGTAGGCACTAGTACCTATATACCGCGCACGAAACAAGCGCACTGTTTTATTAAAACTATCTCATAACCTAATATTATCAAAACTGACGATATTTTCCGCATAAACATCTGTCGTCGCACGGAAAATTACATAAATCAGTAAACGAGCGTAGTTCCTATGTGCTTACGCTTGGCATAAGGGGCTACTAGCGATGCGCACTCTCTATGCTTCTCTAAGTATGCAAGTACGACACAGGTCACATTGGTAAGTAAAGTATATAAAAAATATGACAAAGGACTTCGTCCGTGTCCAAAATTCGTTAGGCTTCCCCGAAAAGTGTTTTACTTAATACATCCTATTAAATAAAAACAGTATTTGACACAGCAACGAGCCAGTTTAGAGCAATAAATCTGTAACACAAAAGTTTCAAATTAAAAAGTATAATCGAATAACACTTGTTCATTAGAATATCGTGTATCAGCGATGACAGGTGACCTCGGTGGTTGCCAAATATGTTTGCGGTCGTGTCGCTCTACTAATCTTCAAGGCGATTGGTTGAAACTGGCGCACTTGTTACATCGATAATTACGCTCATTCATACTGATAACATGACTGGCCTGTTGGTCTAGTGGTTAGTGACCCTGACTGCTAAACTGGAGGTCGTGGGTTCGATTCCCACCCAGGACAAATCTTTGTGTCATGAGCATGATCATTTGTTCTGTGTCTGGGTGTAATATATCTATAATATGTATGTATGTATTTAGAAATATATAAGTATGTTTATCAGTAGTCCGGTTGCCATAATACAGGCTCTGCCTAGTTTGGGATCGGATGGCCGTGTGCGAGTTGTCCCAAGATATTATTACAAAATATAATTATTATTATAACAGCACGTTGGCACGATTGAATTACTACCGATAGGACTTTGAATGAAGTTTATGTTTATCAACCGCAATACAAGCTTGAGCGTACGGGTATTTCTTTTTAGATTCATTCTTTTGTCAATCTTTAGTTACTGTAATCTTATAAGGAGATTATGGCGGCTTACCTTTGTATTTTATTATTAGCTAAAGGTATTGCTTGATTTTCTAGTTGTACTTTATTTTCTGTACTTGACCAAACTACTAAAACATTACTCAAAAACGTGTCATTAGTGTGTGTTCTTAGCTGAGAAAAATCACATATAAATATAGACGTCAGTAATGAAATATTTGTTAAGAATTATATTAGTCGTTTTATTTTCATCACAAGCAACGAATAGTCTTCTTGGCTTCACAAATGTGATAAAATTAAAAATAATATTTTGTTTTTTTAAATTTTCCCATTCTTTCGCTGCAATACAAGCCAAAATTGTATGATACGAAAAAGTTTCATATGTTAATTTTTATTTGTGTCACTAAATCTAGATTAACAGTAATATGACCTGCAAAACCGCATACATTTTAAACAGATACACTCAGTATGCAACTTCTTAGAAAAGCAGGTGAACAAGTTTATAAATAAAAAAAAAAACAAACATTTATAAATCTCAGGAGTCGTCGCAGTATTTTCCCCTTATCTAATGCAAGTCATAAAGCATTCAGGCGAGACGAGGTTGCCAGACAAACAGACAGTTCCTAGATGTAATTACTTATGTAATATTTTATTAAAGTGGATGTCAAAACTTTAGTAACTATTACTTGATTGGAAGTTTATTGCCTACTATTTATTTTATTTCCATCGTATTTTTTTTTTATTAATTTAATAAGCTTGCGTAAGTACAGCAGTCACGCAAGGTGATCGGAAATTGGACTGCACTTTTTATCGTCTATTTAATCCGTAATTTAATAGATATCTTTTTGATATATTCTTGATAAATAAACCTAATCGTATTCTTTGTCTGACTCTCCGATTAACTTTAAAAATATTGATCTGCATTGATAGATTCTATAATTTATTATTTCTAAGGAAAGAAAATATTCTCGGCGCTTAAGATTCCATTCCACTGACACTGGTTCTGTGGTGTCATTGGTGGTTAAACCTATAACGATAAAAAAAAAACTTTATAAATGGATCAAAATACACAAGTGGTGTAATAATATAATTTAACAAAGTGAAACTTTACGGCATTGTTCCATTCAGTAAGTCTTTTTCACATGTTCCGCTACAATAAAACGTTTTAGTACAATGACCTCTTCACATATTCCGTAATACATTATTATTCGCAAATGCTACTCTATTGTTGCCTATTACTTTATTTTTAATATAATATACTGGCATGGTGTGTATTTGATATGCTTTTGTTTTATATCTAAGCAACTTACTAACCGACTTATGCCTCAATAAAAATCATTTTAGAATGAAACTGTATGAATACATATTAAGTAGTCTTCTTGAGTTTTCATTAGAGACAGTTCCTAAGATTATTTTCCTAAATTTCCATCTTTGTAATTATCATCATTATGCTCCAATCCTGTTCTAATATAATACTGGTCGTCAAGTCCTTCAGAATGTCGAAGCAGCTCGTAATATTCCAGTTGAAACGAAATTCCTTTGAATCTATTCAGGGCGTAGTTATTTAGCTTCCAAGGAAATATCTTTCGAATAATTCCCTCGATGAACGTATTAAGAATTTCATTTATTTTTGGATGATATCGGAATCTACATAGTTATGCTTAAGATTTTCTACTTTGAGCGTGGCTTAGACAGCGATATTTTTAACATTCAATGTCTTGAATAACTGTAGGTAATATTATCTTCTGTTGTTAGGTGATCTTTCTATAATGTTCCACTCAAAACTCTTTACCAGTCAAAAGTACTTTAATATATATCTTGGATAAGTAAGTTGTTTAATATTTTAGCATCGAAAACTATGTAAACTTCTGTATTTTTTTCTGCATGCAAAACCAAAGCCTTTATCTCTGGTCTAATGTGTCCGCTTGAGCTCATAAACCAATTGTTAATTTAGGGCTCAATATCAATCGATAACTTGACTCTCTTTTTTCATTCTTCTCTACATTTTTGTCGTTCTTTACATATTATCTTTTTTTAGGTCCCAATTAAACTACTGCCAATGCTACTTTCTTCTAACTCCTACAAACAATTGAATGTTTAATTTAACATGTAATAACCCATCACCGCTAACCGAGTAATGAAATCTAGCATTCGTTTCCTAATATTTGAAAGCCATAGCGGTGTCTTCACGGTTGGCTACTCCGGACAATAGCAGAAGGGTGCCACACTGCCACCTGGATTCAACAGTGCGTGCACACGACTTGTGGTATATTACCATAAGCACGGGAAGTTGTGATCGATCCGAGTTTTAATCGGAAACGTGTTGTTAAGGAAACAGTCTGTTTTCCGTTCAATGACAGTTAGACGCGCGGTGTTTATGTATGTCAGTTCAGTGTAGGTAAAACAAGTAATAATAAAGAAGACTTGTTGGTACCTACGTATTTATATGGAAAAATATTATTATTATTTGAATTATAGATCTTGATGTGCTGAATAAAGTAGGTACAAGCTCAATTATAACAGTTTTGTAGTAAAAAAACGAGTATGGTACCAAAGAACAATATAACGCTAATTTTCTCGATATTATAATAATAATAATGTAAAATAATAATGTAATATATCAATAAATAAATAAATGTTTTGTTTTTTATCCTATTTATCTAAATTAGATATTATAACGTGTTTTTGTCATAACACTTGTATACAATCGTCTATCTAATTTATTATGTTTTTGTTTCGATGACACACACAAAGTTCGTTAGACGATTTATGATTTAGCCACATGTGGAGTGGCATACTATATCGTACGAACACTACTGTAATTACTCATACATTATAAATCCATTTGACCCAGATATCGGTATTATTAATAACCTAGGTATATCTGTCGATCATTGCCACCCGGCCATTGGCTTTAAGCCGTAATATGTCCGTGTTTTCAAATTCATCGGTTAGTACATCACAAGACATTGCGTGAGTGCGTCTCGGTAGTCGCACGCTCTTAATTCTCATTTGCAATTTTTTGTTTTCTGGATAATCGTCTTTAGTGCTCGGGAATAAAGTCTGTTATGACGGCAAAGTTATGTTTGTCAGTCGCGCCTAATTACTCGACGGTGACGAATGGAAGCGACGTAGCGTGCGAAATTCCTATGAAATCTTCAATGCTCACTGTTTCAGCCTATAGTCTAGTGTAACGCTTTCAACTTGTTGTACCTGTACGTGAAAAGTTTCCTCGTGTTCATTTTGGGTGGGATCTGTGTTTTGTTTTGAAATCGGATTTTGGTCCCCATCTTTCTTCGTTCATTCAGGTCTGTCGACTTTGTTTTGATTGTGTAACAACTAGAATAGTCAACTAACTTTATCTGTTGAAAGAGCTAATAAAATGTTACGATTTTCCGGGTTTCGCTGAAAAACTTATAAACATCCGACTTGTATGCTAATAAATAGATACTACGTACCTAGCAATAAATGTGTTTATCGCGTCACTTAAGGCGTAAGAAAGCTTAGCACACACCCACACACCCAACAACAATTGAGATAGTAATATTTCTTTGACATTTTAGATTTGAACACGACCATAGAATTAGACGATGATAAATAGTACAATATAGACGCAATAATATCTAAACAGTGCGGGATTTAATTTTGATTTTAAATCAATTTTCTGAATAAAACTTCGAAAATATTTTTTGATAACGTCTTCTGACGACCTCCGTGGTCGAGTGTCGTACGCACCGGTTTTCAAGGTGTCGCTAGCTCTGAGGTCCCGGGTCCGATCCACGGACGGATCAATGTAGAAAACCATTTTTCTACATTGTCTCGGGTCTGTCTGTTTTTGTTACCGTCGTTGTCTCTGAATTCTATAACATAAGTGCTTTAGCTACTTACTTTGGATTCAGAGTAATGTATGTGATGGTGTTCACATTTATTTATTTATTTGATTAAAAAAGAAGAAGGTATTTGATTTTAATAGTTTTCATACGCGATCAACTTCCATACGCTAACTTCAAGATAATATGAATTGCTTCATTTATCAACAATATCCTTATGTATACGTTCATTTGTGTAGTATATTGACTAAAGCGTTGCACCTTATGAAGGCCATTAGCATCAGTCCTTAATCGCGTTATTGCAAGTGTCATTACGTACTCGTTAGTCATATGCCAGTGACATCGACCGGTTGAAGGATGCTTTGAGAGACTAATAGATTACCTCGTACGTTCAGTGTGGTATCTGTCTATTATTAACGTTTGTAGCTTGTAGACAGATTATTATATCCTTTAGAACATCAAAGGATCTTGCGAGTTAACAGGCAAGGTTATATTAGTACCTGTGTTAGTATGTACAAAATATTTGTTACTTTAAAGGGGTTTGTAACTAATTCTCTCTCTTCGGTATTAAGTACTAGGGCTATATGGAAGGTAAATGAAATCTAAGTGATTGTTTTTTTTTTTTGTATTTAAGGCATTTTTAGGACATTGATTTACTTATGGAAACTTCTCTATATAAATAAATAAATTACAATATATCTTGTACAAATAAGGTATTTACTAAGTTGTAATGTAGAGCAATATAATGTAATTATTAACAGGTCATTTGTAAGCATATTAATAAGGTGGTCGGAAACCATAGGAATACTACCAATGGAAATTTACATGTACGTATGACGCTCATACAAACAATTATAACATACATAATATTAAAATGGAAGCCTGTCTCTAAGCTACTGTAGTGAACACCGCGCTTGCTATAATTTTTTAAAACAGGACTGTTTCCATTGCGGTACCGAGACGGCTCACTACACTGCGCGTAGTTGCGTCTCGCTTCCACGACAGCAATAGTCCTGAGTCTAGAGCTCATAGTACAGGCACAGGCACATTTTTTTAGTACAACAGATTTCTTATAGTACAACAATTTTTTTAATTTATTTACAACTAACTCGATTCTTTCTGTTTTTCAGGTAATGCAGAGTTTTCAATAAATCTACAACGAAACTATTTCGTAAGTTATGATTAGTTACAGGACACCATTTAAGCAAACTTTTATCAATTGAAGGCCGATACAGGTTTAATATCTTAAATAATAATACCTGCCTGTAAATGTCCCACTGCTTGGCAAAGGTCGATATAGACCATATGAAGATAAGGAACGAGCATTGATCACCACGGTTGCTCACTTGTGGGTTAGTCATTTCAGATACTATAGATATCAAAACTTAATTTAATAGGCGCCACTATTTTATGATGATACAGAAATAGATGATAAAGTGTGTATCGCCTTTCTACCTTCCTACGCAGTCTAGTGATCAAGGATAATTAAACTTGTACCTGTAGGCGATGCGTCAGATTACGCCGTGGGCTTCTCAAAATTATCGCTAAAATACAAAGTGAACTTTAGCTTTGGTCTTAAAATAGAATTCAATTAACTTTATAAAGAATTAGTAGTTTATTGTTAATTTAATATTTATTTTATGTATATTGTTAAAAAAAGTTTAGATTGACTTTATTTAATAGAATAAAATAAATAGAAAAGATATTATAAGTGAACTACAAACAATCAAAATATTTAACAGTAGTTTCTCCGTCATAAACAAATTTGTTTTTCTAAAGTTACCGTATCTACTATATTATTTATTTCATATGTTGTTACTGAATTTCAGAAAAAAGGTAGGTCCACCTTTTTTCTGAAATTCAGTACTACATTGCAGAATTGTATCGCAATCTCTTGATCATATTTATCTATGGTAGGTAAAAAGTCACTAATATAAGTTCTCACAGTACCGTTTCTGCAGTAACTTGTACTTGCTAAAAACTCAAAATTTTTGTCCACAGCTAAACTTTAAGACGTATTTTATTTAGTTTACTACAACTGGCTAGACGACTTTTTGTTCATGCCAAAAGTTCTGATAAGCAATCGTAAATTTCCAGTAAGCTAAGAGAGATGAAGTTAAAGCACATAAACAATTTGTTACGCTGTGACTCAAATGTCACAGATTTACAGCGTTTTCACGACAACTCGTCTTAAGAACCGCCGTCTATTTCTTTGTGAAATTGATTTATATCGTCGAAGCTATTATAAGCACATAAAACGCAATCGCGTGCTCGTATTTATAATTGTTTACTTAATTTGACCCATTTATATCAACCCGGAATTATTACCACGATCGTTAATGTAAAACAAACGCAGCGTTTTATTAACATAATAAATTATTCGATTTCAAGTATTGCACAAGACGTTTTCCTCCAATATATCATACTTTGCAATATCCTAGAAAGGCATTCGCCGCCTCGAGACTCGTTTAACATAAATATTTGCAATTAAAATTAAGCTTCACCACCCTATTCGTGCTATTATTCAAATTGCACGCCACAGGAGACCTCAGAAAGTTTCAAATTAATTAAGAGGGCCATAAGACGGCCCGTTAAGGAAATAACAATGAAGGTAGCCCCTTAACTTAGGCATTATTTATTGCAGACGAGAGGACCATAACACTTGGCCCCTGTCATCATCTTGCGGCTTTCGACGACCCCTTTGTGTTCCAAATACTTTTGAAGTGCAATCCTTTGGATGCATACTTGTGAGTTCTAAGCGCTAACTCATTATGATTGTAATAATTTTCTCATTTAGTTTACGGCTACAATTGTTTGTTAGACATAAATTCACTCAGTTAAATAGAAACAGGAAACCTGCAACTTTTTACCTACACCTAAAAGTTTAACTGCGGCTTCACGCGCACTGAATTGTAATCAATAAATTACAAGTGTGCGATATTTTGTTACTTCGTTTCGTGTCACATAACAAATCAGTGCTCACAATAGGAATTCTTCGGGAAATCTATTGTGCACAATGCACATTTTCACACCGCCTCACCGGTCTTTTCTATTCTGTAGATTTACAAGCCGGGAGCCGAAACGATATGCGGTCGTAAAGAAATAAGGTGAGGCGGCTTTTTGTCAGTTTTGTAAGTTATGTCGTGTTTTATAGCAATTGTCAATGGGATATATATAGATGTTGTGCGAAAGCGAAGCGTACGGAATTGATTTGTTGTAGATATAAAGTTTATTTACATACATAGGTTCTAGATAAGACGATTCGTTATTACATTAAATAGGTACGTATTGACAGTAAATACTTTTTACTTGAATATAAAACAACTGGTTGTTCCATCGTAGTGCTCCATAAACTAAGTTTCAGCGTAACAGAAATGTAGACTGTTTTTCAAAGTAACTTTAACGATATATTTACCTTAATCAGCATCGTTTTATACGAATTTCCTAAACACTTAAGAGAATTTGAATATTCTAGGTGTCATTATGCATATTACGTATTCACTTCACAGCTCGTGGAGCGAAATATGCATAATTCTGCATAGGGATGCTGACGTATCGCTTGCACTTTTTATTTGTCGACGCGGCGCCTCCGGCAAGCGAATGCATGCTACAAAATGCATTCTTCCTAAGGTTTCTGCCGTCTGGCAACTTCATACATATAATTTCTGAGAAAATTGCCTTTGAAGCCTTTAGTTTAAGCGCTCATTGTCTGCAACTTTCAACTTCCCCCGACTTAGCATTATTGAAGCTGAAGTACAGAATTATCTTATTTTACAAAACAATGTCCGTGTTGTTGCTTTCAACAATTCTTTTAGCTACATATACCTTTTAAATTGATTTACAAATTAGATTTTGGTCTTGTCGTCATTGGATATAAAAGAACAAAGTTGAGTAGATAAAAACAAAGAGGGAACAAAATGTCTTTATAGGTCCTTCATAATACTTCTTATTATTTCGAGCGTAAACTTTGTTATGGAAAAGGAAGCGAGTAGGTTCGGTTAACTAAATGGCACTCACATTCATTTGTTTTCTTCTTTTGTATTTGCATTTATTTCATGAATCGTTTTATTAAGCAATGTTCTTGAAATTACCTATTCGCTTCAAGTTTACATTTTATTACAACATTTTGTCGTATTTATAATATAAAATTTGTAAATATTTACTTCGTCTGGGTTGATATTAAATGTTTAATATTGACAATAATTATCAACAAATAGTGCTGTAACTATTCCCGGCTAATCTTTTATTGAACTTGTGTTCACGTCCTTTACGATATAGATAAACGCAAATGACACGTAGAACAACCTTAGGGCTGGTACATTTATTTTATATTACGTACCTACCTTAAGTTACACTTGCTCAATTAATACAAATTAGTTGCTATATAATTGCATATAATTCAATCTGGTGATACCCTGAGTAGATACTGTAATGTAATAAAATACATAAAATGGTTTTTCCTCTGTACAAAGAAAATACCTATAAATGCTTAGTAAAGGAAGAACCAATAAATAGTCAAGTTTTACACAAATAATCTTGTTTTTACAACCGGTACGACATAAAACATTAGTTATTCGCAAACAATTGAGTTATCACGCAACAAATGCCCAAAATGCTTCCGTAAACTTATTGTGACAACCCTATTTATTATTTGTCTAAAGCCAGACATTTATCAGCCCTTTGAAGATGATTTTGAAGCACCTTATAGATAAACATATAAAGTCGTATTATCGACAACAAATGTACATTAAACATGTTTACAAAACGCAGTCAAATGCAATAAGTTGTTACGTCTAGGAAACGAAATAGCCTGAACACCAGAGTTCTTCGGAAAACTCTCTGAATTTCAATATTCTCAATGTCACTGAACAATGAAAATTCCAAGCAGATTGTAAAAAGATTGTATTCGTTGACTTTTGCCGTTGACTGTACAACAGCCAGCAAATAAGTGACTTTAAAATTGACAGAGGTTTTATTACAAAAGTCTTAAAGACGTTTTTCGCTATTCATTAGAACCACTAACATTCGGTGTACCGTACCATCTTTTATTTCACACATTATCGAACAAAACACAACATGGAAGTTGCGTGTTTTAGAAAACATAATTTTCTTGTCATAATTAGTGCATTTTTCATTAATATTTTGTAAAGAAAGTTAATAAAACTGTTTGAATGTTCAGTTGACATACAATATAATTATCCAAGCAATTGTTTTACATCCGTAGACTTATTTAACTTGTTACTTTTTATCACATCGATTATATTTATTACATTATTATTACACAATATGCCTCATACTTTTGGAAAAAAAATCTTGATAAAGACAAAAGAAATACCGACTAAGTTATTTGAACAAATACCACTATCTATTGCGAAACTCAACTACACACGAACTGGGTAAAGCAAAAGAATGCAATTGAAACAAGAATGAGAAAAGTGGGTCACTTTAATCTTACATTGTTTATCTCTTATCTCAGCTAAAGCACTTATAAAATAATCCCTGTGTTACAATAGCTTTGTTTATTCATCCTAGATTCTGTATTTCTGCTTTTATGAAAATTCTGGCTGTTGTCCGCGGTTCCGCCCGCGTGGGTGTCGGTTATCGCAGCACTAACTAGTCTTCTTAGAGTTTAGTCGTGAAAGCGGAACATACAGACAGAAAGACAGACAGAGTTACTTTCGCATTTATAATACTAAGAAGTGTAGCGTTATGTGAAATAGCCTACATATATAATATATTCTCAAGCAATATAATATTTTCTGATCTGACTAATAGTTCCAGAAATTAGGAAGTTAAAACAAAGATCACAAACGAAGGTAGGTAGTACAGCTACCTATAGTAGAACAGTTATTAAATTCTAATAAACATAAGCTGTTCTTAAGTGTATAATATTGGCAATAACTGAAATATAATCCGATCAATACCCATTCAGAGATTAGAGCGTCTAGCTATTGAGATCAGACAGGATCTTAGAACAAACATTGCAGGGATCTTATACATAACGGGTACTTAAATTCATTGATACATTAAATATGGAGAAAATTCTAAACATATGTAGACAGATTACGTAGATATACATAGCTGTTATTAATAAATCCCCACTAACTTTACGAAACTCTTAAGGGGCTTACGAAATAGACCGTTATTAAAATTTATTTGTTAATATTAGCTTCTCGGAACAAAAATATTTACATCTCTGCAAGCGATTATAAGCACATGTTAAAAATATACGAAGCAAGGTCGAGTTGCGGCGTCTGTGACACTTTATACTTCTGTGGTTACACATTGAGATTGATATCATTGACGGGTCGTTTTTTGCTAAGCTCTTTAGTCACGTGACTAATCTAAATATTTATTGAATACATACTTGTAGTTTTTTGTCATTGTCTTTGGATTACTAAAGTAAATTAGTTGATTGTGTTATTAGATTAATTGTTGACATTAGATGTTAGTATTTTAGTTCTTGAATTGAGAACCAATTAGTGTTAAATTGTGTTTAAGGATAAGTATATTTGGATGGTCGAGTGGTACCTATAGGTCGCCACACCAATTACATATTACAATACTGTGCGCGACGTGCTGCGGGTTCGATCCCCGCCAGGACCAAGCATTTTGATCCACAAATGGCTGTTCTAAGTCTGAATGTTCTTTGCGCATGTGATTTTAATGTTTGTGAAATCCGCCGCGACAAAAGGATTCAATTACTAGTGCGGTAACCGTTTAAAAAAAAAAAATTCTTTACGTAACTCTACCTACTTGAAACTTTTTGAAGTTATACTTCTTTAGGCGCGTTATGAAAAAATGATGAGAGTGAAATTTTAAGATGCGCGCGCATCTGTGACACAAAATTAACAGTATGAAGCTGTCTGCTTAACCGCTCATTAAGTCTCGGAAAAAAAGCTACCAACAAAATGGAAATTGAACCTCGATATTAGTCGCGCATGTTGGTACGCTCGTCACCTCTGATCACTGTTTTCATATTTATTGAAGTAATACTTCTTCGCGTTAGGGTAAAATTATGAGAGTAAATTTTTACGATGCACGCGCACACCGTCACGGAAAACCTACACCCTGAAGTTAGCTAGTCAACATTTTAGTTTTTCCAAACTACATACCTAATGTAAAAAATGACAAATGTCAAGATGGTTAAAATACTTTTTGTACCAATCTGTCAATCACAAGTTTATGAGAAAGAATTTTATCTTGTTTCGCCAAAAAAGTGTAACTTCTTACGTGCGTACATAAGTACACACACACTTTTTTTTAATCTTATTTGTTTGTTTACTTTAACATAAAATCTAATATATTATCTGTTACGACTTACGTTGTTGCTTAAACATCACCATTATTTTTTAGTGCTGATAGCGAAGCGATTAGCTAAAATGCTAAGCGGGTCTCGTGTGTCGGTAATACAGGAAAGGCGTATCATTTATATGTAAATAATTTATAATTATGCTATGGGGAATCGTGGGTCATGATTATATCGTGTTCATGACCCACGATTCGCTAAGCAATTTAGCAATTATTTCAAATGCAGAAGTCCAATTGTTATAGGTTTGGCACCTATAACAATTTGTTTCATATTTAACACCAAATCAATTATATTTTAGTATTACCTCTTAAGTCAATCCTTCTTTTGCTATCGACTATATACTGTAGAAATAATGTTTATTACAACATTGATTAGTCATTAAACAAATCTCCGCTAGGAAGATTTAAGTGATTTTCCGTGCGATGACAGACGTTTATGCGACAATATGGTGGTTTTGAGATAGTTTTAATAAAACGGCGCGCTCTGTTTTGACACAAATTTTATGATTTTACTAGATCGTACTATTCGCCTACAGTTCATACTCGATATGCGCGCTCTATAGTTTACTTATTTTTTCTCTAAGATAGTATAGTAACCCGAAATAACAAAAGAAGCCTTAGTAGAAAATTTAATATCGTATCGTCACACCGCACTAATAACGCGGGTCATTCACTCGCGAAGTCGCGTGCGTTCTAAGGCATAATCCGCAGATCTAAGAGATTGCAGAATGGCTTCCCTACTGAATTACTGCAAATAGTTTTACGTAGAGATTTTACCGCATTTTAGTTTAAGGAATTTTAAACTGTTTTACAGATGTCGTGTTCGTAAGGACTTGGATTATTTATTGTTTTATACTAAGACTTAGTAATGAAGTTGTTTTTTGCGATCAGAAAAATAAATGTTTCGTTATTTTTAGGTATAACTTTGTGTATTGCTTGATTTATGTAGCTAAATCTATAAGATTAATAAAATTTTCTATAAAAACGCAGATTTAGAAAACAGAATGTACAACATCTTTTGTCATTTTCTGTATTTTTATTTGCTGCTTATCCTAATATGCTTATGCTAATCTTAGTTATGAGATCATACGATCTCTATTTTATATGAGCATAAAGTAATTGGATTAAACAATGTTAAAAGCAAGGCCAGATTTCTGGCTATATCTTAACAAAAATATATATTGGAAAAAGGTTGAATTCATGAAAGAATATCATTCGTAAATAAAATAATAACAAAAGCGGCTGAACAAAGCTAGCAGAAATTGAATTATACGCTTACAATACACCAATACATACTTACGAAATGTGCGTTATTTATTAAGTATTGATAGTGTATTTCTATTTGCAACAAATCCTTCGGAACATCCAACAAGTGAGTCACTAGGCGCCAATACGCATACCTTCCCGCTCCAGACTGGACCATTAGCTATATTTTATCTTTACCTAGTTTGCCGAAAGTGATCCCACTGGCTTACAGCCAACGCTACGACAGACAAATATTTTGGGGGCAATTCATTCGAACCCGCTGCGCCGAACGCGCGCCACCACGGACATAAATTCCACCACTATTTATATAGGGGCTAAATATAAACATTTGACTTTATTGGAACGACTAAATTGTAGCTAAATCGCGGAAGTGGACACTTGATAAGCTTTTGTTGGCTTTGAAAATATAGTTAGTGTAGCCGTTCTAACATGACATATAAAAATGTTTGTAGCATAGTATTGCCCCGTTCATTTACATACAGAATTTAGCTTTTATGATTCATGTAATCTATAAATAAAAAAACTTTGTCCTGAATGACTGACGGATCAACGCACAGCCTAAACCGCTGAGCGCAGAGACCTGAAACTTGGAGGGCGTGTGTTTTGTTTGACGTAGGCATCCGATAAGAAAGGATTTTCTGAAATTCTACCCCTAAGGGGGTGAAAATCGGGGGCAAAGTTTGTATGAGACAACGTGATTCCTTAGTCCAATTTTGCATAAACATTCTTTAACAGAATTGATTAAATTTTGTTTACGTGGATGAAGTCGCGGGCACAAGCTAGTATTATATAACATGTAAATTATATTTGATTAAATCTAGAAACCACTTCCCTTAGAGCTGAGTGAAGAAAGTGAATTGCTTAATGGCGCTTACGAGCATGGATGCGCTGTAATCATTACTTATGCAATTCCGCTTACATTGAGCACGTTATAGCCATAATGACTGATGATGCGTTTCTATTTGAGATAATATACAAGCTAACGCTATGTAGGTAAATAATCAGTTATAATTATGATGCTAGCTTTTGTCGGTGACTTTACAGCTAAGCCATTTATATATAGTTTACAATCAAACCAGCAAATAAAAGTACTTTACAAATCTAAATTACATAAAAAGTCAAGAATACTTTTTAACTAAATCAAAATCAACTTCAAGTAAGCTCTTTCAGGCACTTTTGAAACGTTATTGACTATAGTTGGTTCCAAAATCCGGTACAAAAAAAAACAATAATAAATAATAACAACGTCAAAATTAACAAAAATGCTCATAAAAATAAAAATAAACTCAACCAAATTATTATTTTTTAATGGGAATCACGTAAATCGGATGAAAAATCTCGGCGTAATCGGTGTACATACATAGAAAAAATTACAACCGAATTGAGCACCTCCTCTTTTTTAATTTCGGTTAAAAAGAACAGATTAGGATACGTTGATACACAATTTCTGAAACCTCGTCTCTCAAATACGATGCCGCATGAGGTTAATAAAGCCCAGCTTCCAGTATAAAACAGAATACTCTTATCTACATAGAACAATTCAGAAACTTTCACTGCATACAAAAGGGTAAAAATACTCGCTGTTTATTCAAGTATGCATTGCATATTCGAGCTCACGTTCTGTAAAATGCGTCGGCGGGAAAAGAGTAATGTACAGAGAGTCGTGCATTTTTCACAGCGCAGAGAATGTTGTCATTGGGTACATTTGGCCACGATGGCCAGTATGCGTCAAAGCTACAGGCTGGAATAAAAATAAGTGTATTAAAAAATATACAGTCGAACATGGAATCTACTCCTTCTTTTTATGTTACCAACTAAGGGATTACTGTCGAATGTCAAAAATTGGTCGGTTGAGTGTATGTTTGGATATCGATCTGGTAGCATATTGTTAATCTTAGTATAACGTGTATTCGGATTGGGGTAGGTATTAATTTTGTATAAGGCTTCAGGTTGAAGTGGCTATGGCTTTAGAATATTAAATGGTATTATGGTATTATGTCTAATTGTTGCAGACTTAAACTAAAGTGGTAGATAAGATTAGCTAACTTTGACATTTGTGTACAAATAAGTTACAAATACGTACAGCACCTGATTTTCTAATGCAATGTATTCTGATAAAAATAAAAACGTTTTTATCGCACACATTAAGAGAAGATTTTATACGACGTCGACGATAGGACGTCAAAACTATGTTTTTTTTTTGGAAATATAAATTGGATTCATGTGTTGCAAATAAATATCTACCCATATCCCTATGTATAGGTATATTTTCTTTATTTCCTTCTAAGGCTATTTTCCAAGACAACTCAAGTTGAAACCTGTACCTACCGTGAATGCAGTATTAAAACAATGAATATTTCACTCTGCATCTCAGACGGCTAAGTGTCCGGTGGGAATGAAGAATAGATGTCCTGTCCCCAGTCTATGTTTCTGTTCTGGTATAAGAGATGCACTTTCCTTTTAGTATGTGTACTTACTGATCGTACAGGGGTTTATTTATTTTTCATTATATTGCATGAATTTATTCTACATGAAAATAAATCCAAGAATTTTGATTTATAAAAAAAAACGTTCACTACTATTTGACGAATTTCTTTTAAACATTACCACACAGAGATATTATTACATTTGTAGTTACTGTTCAGTTACAGTGTTACGCAAAGTTTAATGAACCCAACTTATAGGTTATGAGAAGCTACATTTTCCTGTACTAGGAAGGAATGTCTAAATATATCCGAACTAGATTCACTGGGCATCGCCATTATTGTTCTATTACTATTTACTAGGGGTGTACTACGCCATATCGAATGCCAAATAATCGAAGCTCATTTGATCGAACACTATAAATAGAATGGCCGTATGAAACAACCTTCTGAAACAACCTTTTGAAAAGCGATATGTACTGTACATTATTATTTTGCTATTGTAATGACAAATTCCCTGATGGCCTAGTCATTAACTATCTAATGCTATAAAATATACACAAGGTTTTAGTTCAGGCACCAGTGTAATTCTCAAGCTGTACGCAATGACCTGGAGGAAATCTGGATTACAAATTGAAACATAAAATCCAGTAAGCAAGAATTAAAAAAGACTTTTGCCCTGTAGTAACGACAGGCTGTATTTATTTTAATTTAATAACGTGAATAGTAAGTACTATTGTCTTCCGACCCCACTGAAACCGAGTCGCGGTCGAGTCTAAAACCACGACATCAAGAAAAATGCAGATATAAGTACACAATTTCATATTAATAGAAATGACTGTAGAATGTGTACATATTTTTCGTAGTATTGATCGCGTGTGATAAGGTTTCCAAGACAATCGGCCATTGTCACAACTGGGTCAAAGAGATAACGTAGAGATTAACGTGTCCCAATTTGATTGATTAAACTGCGTTGCGTCATATGTGATGTTTATTAGCCTTAATTTCAAAATATTTGTTTAATTTTGTGTTGTCACAAGAATGTGCTAGACGACATGGACAATTTCCAGTTATTGAAAAAAATATATATATATATATATATATATTCAGAGTTATCTTTACCCTAGGTCCCTATTCTTTTAAACTAAACCTAGTTATATTAACATTTAAATAATTTATAATTTTCCAGTTACTTAATCATTTATTTTTACTAGATATAATTTGTAAACACAGAGTTACTGAAATTGTGAATGAAAGTAGTCACCATTATGTATTAGAAACATTGTATATAGCAATAAAATAATTAATTTAATAAATAAAGAAACCAAACCAGAATAAAATAAAAAGGAATTATTTGTTTATATAAAATTTCAGAAAAACATATACACTCGTACAAAATCAATCAATCACCTACGATCTCTAACTTCTGACCAACTGAACTTTAGAGACCCTTTCCTTTTCTTCACCCAAAGATTAATACGTTTCTAAGGCAGATGTCTGGAGGTTCCGAAGGGGTGTACCCTCGGACCCGGCGTCAATGCTTCACACTACATAAAGTGTTCGGCGTCATTGCACAGTCGTAATGTCTTCGCTTCCTCAATCCTACCTTTCTTGGATGAAGGGATTTTGATGCGACAAAGGATTTAGAATGGAATTCGGATTTATTCGTTCGTATTTCATGGGGAATGATAAGCGACTGTTGATTGGTTCGCGCTAAGATAATAGGATGATTTATGTGCAAATAGTCACGAATTTCATTTAAAATATCAAATAGTGATTAAGTCAAAGCCCCAAGGAACATATATGTATAGTATAATATCATGGTTAAATGAAATCTACCTTTTTTAGATCATATTAAGAAATTGTTGGTTCATGCCATAAACTAGCTCCATCCGATATTAAGGTAGCAGTTTTGAAATAGCCCGGGGTTTGGCATTTTGCCGGATAATGGCAATAGGCTTGCCAGTAACAAGGGCCCTAAAACCATTATCGGCGTGCTACAGAACCCTTTACTCAATACCGGCGATGTTATTGTACCATGTTACGCCATTATTCATAGTTCGGAGTGTTAGATAAATACCGTGTCGATGAGCTTCGCTCACTTTCCCTATGGTATAATAATAGTATTCAATACATGTACTTAACGAAAATGTTATTAAAGTTGTACTTGTATTGTGTAACTATTTCTAAAGATTGCACTACACCTTTTGGGTACTTACAGATTGTAATAACACCGGTGGCGAGAGAGAGGTGGCGACATAACACAATTTTTCATATTAATATTTTGTATAGCGGCACCGCACACGTGCAGCTGGTGGCGGCTACTCGCCACAGCAGAAAAATATATAAAAAATGGCCACCGGTGGATGTGGTTGAAGGCCCTTTCGCGCCGAGCCTAATATTTATGAGAATTATTTTTCCGATAAATTTTTGCTCAATCACTAGGTCCTTAGTTGATTTAGATCGAGGAAACTACAACTGTTACTTAACAAAGATATGAAAGCTTGTATGATTGTTAGCTCAGAATTTACTCCCGTAGGTCGAAATAAACAAATTTAAAATGATACTCTGTATCCCAGTTAATTTGCGTAAACGCAGTCGCGGGCTCTTGAATAAACCACTATAGAATTCTTTAAAATAAGCATAATTTCTTTTACATACAATTCTTTTAAACAAGCTTTTATACATTTCCTTTTATGTAATTTGCCGTCTACCTACTTACGTGGTAAATCGTCGCTCAACTAGAAGCACTCCCTACCGTTAGTAGGAGAATAGAAAAACACTTTGCAGTCATTTCCTTTGCGAGATGTACTGAAGGGGATTCATTATCAACCCTCGACAAATCCTCAGCTTTCTTGGGGGACATGAGGTACGAAACAATTGTGTACAGGAAATGCGCTCATTATGCTTTTTGTGAGAAATTGTGCTTATCGCACGGTGAACTGATGATAATATAATGCTTTGTTATGTTAGCTATTCAAGAAATGTAGTCAAGTTCAGGACTGATTTTTCTAATCTTGAATGGGCTATGAATACCTACCTACTAAATAAGGAATTGAATTAAAAAAAACACTTTGTTAGTAACTGTCCCACAGATCCCTGAAGTCTCTATCTAAATTAACTGTCCTCGAAAGTATAGCTTTTTTATTTGTATTGAGAATGTATATTTTGGATAAAAAAATATATAATGTTTTAATCAAACCAATTACCTGTAAATAGCCGCATACACATCCAAAAGCTTCGTAGCTCGTGTTTTCGCAAGACTTGGGAAAAGGCACATGCACAGATGTTACGTTACACTTGACTGCAGGAAGGTGAGTACCAAATCTTACAAAAATGAACCCTAACCCATTGAATTAAGGCCGCTGTACATATTGAAATGAGAGCTGTACTGTGTGCTTGTCTGTACGTACTGTAATAGGCTTTAGTTTGAAAAGACTGCCGGGATTGAGACTCCCAGTGGTTTTAAGGTGCGTTGACTTAATGAAATGTACGGTTACCTTTCTCCGGATAATGGGCATTGAACCGAATCTTCTGAAGTGATTATAAGGGTTGTGGTCTTTTAGATCTACGTAGCGAAAGGTGTTTGTAGGTATCGACTATAAAATATACCTACGTCTATTCTCTTTGTATGCAATACACAAACAATTTACCGAATGTGTAGGCTAGACTAATCTATAAAATTAGTTGCATCCCTCTCTCTAGAGAAGTTAAGTTAGTAGAGCATTTAACAATAGCTAATATGTCTGGCAATTAGGAAACCATGTGTTTGTACCTTTTGGTGTTCTAAAATGAGTTTTTAGTAGGTATTTAATTATTTATATATAATATTTGGGGTAGTGTAAATGACTGCCAAGCTGAATAGCCTACACTCAGACAGTATAAGCTTGAGAAAAAATATAGGACTAGTTAGCTAGAATAAATTTTTGTTAGTTCGTAGGTTGGTTAGGAACATAAAAAAAAAAATGTAATCTATACCATCAAACTAGTACCCCTAATTAGTAATGACGTCACAATCGATAAAAAAACTAGAAGAGAGTAACCCTAAGAAACCAATAAAAAAAGGTAAGTTCATTGACTCATTAATGTGATTTGTTCCGAAGATACTAAAAAGATTTTTATGACGTCATCAACTGGATAACTATTAAAAGGCGGTTCATTGTATGTCGATGTCAACCTCAAACGTTTGGTAGGACATGTCTAGTCTGTGGCTAACTGTTCGAAATTCAAACTTTGACTGCAATGGATTATAGGCATTTCAGAATGAACGCCGTTTGTGCTTTCAACCGCGAATAGAGCTTAATGTAGAACCCTTCCCGCTCAGTATAACTAAAGTTAAAGTATTATTAATGCCAAGGTATAAGCGATTCGAAGTAAGATTAAATAGGTACATCGGAGGATTTTGGACTTATAGAAAAATATTATAAATTATATAAATTATATTTTCGTTATATTTTTTAAATCACGCGTAGGTACACACAGCAAACTAGATAGGTTTGCAGGCCACGCTAACATTTAATGTTATATGATACAGTAACATTTTTATTACATAATAATATTCCGCTTAAATAAGCTGCATAAATTTATGTATAATTTATAATTTAAAATGTTAGTGTGACCTGCAAACCTATCTAGTTTGCTGTTTGTACATTGTACATCAAATATTTTGCATGGCTTGTTTTCGATGTGTTCAACTAACCGTCACTGTTCGGTTGGTGTAATTTGAATATTTAATTTCCTATTGTAATCGTTTGTTAAATTTTCTTTGTTTTCTATTATGCAATGATTATGGTTGGTTACGAAAACGTAAATTATGTTTTTGATTGATTTACATTGCGTAATAATTATAGTAGTGTTTTGTTCATTTCCAAGATCTAGAAAAAAACAACTGCAATGACATAGATTTGTGTAGTTTAAACTTCGTTTAACAAACAGATACCTACTTTATGTTGAGTGATTTACTAGATTATTTTGAACCAACCAAGCAGAAATTAAATGAGATTCATAGATCAACTATTAAATAGTTCTGTTTATAATAAAGTTATTGCATATTTAATAGTACGCCTCACAGTGTCAGTTATCAACGCTTGATTTATATTCAGGAAGCATCGGCTTTCATGTTTTAACTATGACTGACTGTTATGTCGACATTTCAACGGAAACTTTCCTACGCAAAGATATATTTTGTCTTATTTTTTGTCATTATACAAGCTTTAAAGAAAATACTTTAAAAATAATAATTATTACAGATAAAGAAAAGAAATAAAAATATTAGGTCGAGGCAAATTTATTTGTATGTATATTTTATTATAGATCTGATTACCGAAGTGTCTTGACTGAGTGTTGAGAGTTCTATGCAACAATTGCAGGTTAGAAATGCAACTTTCTTAATAGTCGATTCATGATAAATTTATCTAAAACAGAGACATTAATCTATATTATTTGCACTGGCGATGTCCACTGCATCGTGTATTTTTATAATTTAGTCATATTTTAATAAGATTTGCACTGAATATACTCTAAATATATAACCGTGTTCAAGTAAAACGAGCGTTAATGAAAATTCTAGTTAAGCTCCTTTTCATATAAAACAGGGCAAGAGAAACTACACTGAATAAATCACCAGGAAACCCATTAACTTGAGGTATTTAACTGACTATGTAAAACATACGAACAATGGTATTATCCGCCGTAATTCAAGTTTAAACGTTACTCTAAAATTCTAAATGGCGCCTTACACTACATAAAACACTTAGCCACCTATTAATGGTCTTAGTATGAGTTTCTATCTCGCCTTTGACCATGTCTGCGGTAAATTCAGGTATGATATGATTTATGTGACGTCACTAAATTATACCGGAGGCAATTCCCTGCGGCGCTCGGGAAATATTCTCTTTATAATGGAGAGTCCGCCATCGTATCTGTTTGATACGCTTCAATACTGTTTAATTTAGATACATTTATGTACAGGAGTTTGTAAATAGTAGCCTTTTGAGAATTAATATTTTGAAATTACGCTTTATTATCGTCAGCGACAAAAGTGGGACCGCGCCTATAACGAATTATGAGATGATTTTCAAAACGATTATATCCTTATGAATTACATTTTTATTATTTAATATAGGATATGAAAATGAGATTTATTAGTATCTAATATATTACGACAAAATATTATCACAGTAAAAAAAGTAATTAAATTGTTACATACATTTGTTGTCTACAATTTATGGCCAAACTATGTTTTAGGTCAAAACTGGACTGATTAAATTTTAGTAACAACCTAGCGACTGAAAAGGAAACATGTGTTCTCCGAATGTGCTCACTATTTTAGCTTCCTAATAATCCTATGGGCTATATTAGGCGATAGCTCACATATGGGAACAATATAATCTAGATTTCTATTCATGTTCCCAGGATATCTTCCGAAATGTGAATGTTTGTGTACATATTTCATCTATTAGTAACTATTTTTGCACACCATCTGTTTTCTTTTGAGAAGTTCTCACACTAATTTAGGACTTCATCATAAACTCACGAATTTAGGAAGTTAACACATTTTTGTTGATGAAAACATCATAGTGTTGTCACATGTTTAATAAAGTATTACCACTAATTAACTTAATCGTAGGTTTAAGATATTACTTAAAATTTTATATAAGTTTTTAAGTCGCATTTTTTTGTTTGGCTCTAAGCTTTCCATGCAAATGATTAACTTTTAATTATGTTTAAAACAAAACGGTTTACTCACGTATATTCTCGGGATCGCCCGACTAGTTTCAGACTCAATAGGAGTCCCTAATGATGAGCCATTTAATTATGTTAGTACCTACTAAAACACTGTTCTAATTCTAAAATCTGCTCCCTAAACTAAACTAAACGCAGCATTTAATGTGAAACCCACAACCAAAACCGAGCTAGGCTTGTTTTTAATTAAACGATGCTGGCATCACGTGCTGCCTAATGCATAAACCTTATAAATAGCGCGGCGATAAAGCGCAATGCGCGCCGAATTTCAATGACCGTTATAATAAATAATTCCAAATTAGAATTTATAAAAGAAATGTTTTTTTAAGGACCCGCCTAATTACTATTCTTTTTATTTAATGCCAGCTTTATGTTTCTAAGGAGTCTTTATATTCAAAGAATTAATTTATTTTGCACAGCATTCCTTTTAAAATCTAGTTTGAAAAAATAATTAATGAAAAATTAAGTATGTACAAAGATCCTTTTATCTTAAAACATAAGATAGAGATAATTATTTAGTATTATGAGTTAAGATTAAACATTTTTCCTTTAAATACACAAAAAAATCAATTCATTCTTGAAATTCATGCGTCAGCAATGTGGATGAACTTTTTGACGCCATGTTTTTTTTGGGTTTTTTTATTAGTTAAGAGTTAAGTTTGGATCTAAGTGTATAAATAGTTCAGTTAGGAAATATTTCAATTATGATGTTTCTTGCAAATAACGAAATAAATACAATACAAAAATTGCATCATAATTACATTTATTTTTATAATTTTAAGAACAATATTGTTTACCAAGACATAATAATATCAAAACCAATAAAAAATCATAACCCTTAAAATCGGATTAGGTATAATATGGAAGGTCTTACTTCTTACGGGATATGCAAAATGCAGTGGATGAGGACCGCCTGAGTGCTCTACAGTGTGGATCCGAAGAAAATTTTAATAAAGTGAATGGCTAACGGAAACATTCTAGAATTTTTAAAAATTATATTTAAGCGGATAAGTTTATCACTTTTTAAGGAAATATGGAGCATATAAATATTTTAACGTGGACTATGATTTTTCTTTTTGTGTTTAGATTGTTTGATATTAGCCTAACTTAATGATATTAATCAATTATTTCAACTTCAAAGATTCTTCTTGATAAATTCATTCTATCACAAGCTAAACCTGCTTCTAAAAATGTTTAAATTTTAATATATTTTTAAATCTATTGTCACAATGACCAAAATCATAATAACCAATCACATCGCTTAACCGCAAGATAATTTAGTTATGAGGATCGGCCTTTTCGAAACCACGGGTAGGTTAATACCGTACCTACGGAACTACTTACAAATAATGTCTGAGTTCAATTTGTAAGAATCATCCAATAACCCATTATATGCCCAGAGCACCCAATAAATTAAGAAAACAAAAACAAACAACAATACTTACCTATTCTAGAAATTCTCTTCAAATCACTACTTCAATATCATTTGATAAAAAGCGTAGACCGTATAAAAGCAGTACCAAACCGTCGTCAAGTACTTATTGCATCAATAAAATGCACCGTAAATGCTTCAAACCTATCCCAGACCAATTCTTGAGTATTTGTACTTAACTAACTTTATTTTTCCATTATTTTAACCCTTATTTTCATATCGATAGAATCTGGTATTGCTTGACACAACTGCAGTGACAACTTTGTAAAGGAAGCTGTCGGTCTAGGCACGGAAGCGAAGTTTTCAAGGAAGGATTTTGTCGCAACTAAACTATAATTGTCTTTTATAATATGCTGTATTCAACATTGAAAAGGAAATAAGCAATAACAAGATTTTTATAACTTAATGTAGTAGACCTAGTAGCTCATTGAACGGATTTGCGTGCACAAGGTTGCTTTATAGGCTACCAATGTGACTTATTCGAAATTATATGTACTTTCTTAATTATACTAAGACATCATCAACAATCAATGTTTCAAAAACATCGTGAGGAAACTTGGATTCTGAAATGGCCAACACGCAATTAACAAGCGTGGTGATCAAAGCTCGTTCCTACTCTACATGAGAAGAGGCGTATGTAAGAAATTTGTAGTCCAGTATTGTATATTGTTAAATGTAGTAGAGATATGAATGTACTAATTAGTTATACATATTACTCAAGTTTTTAATATTAGAAAATTGTATTTACATACCTGCTTTTACTACGAATATGTTACCGGCAAATATGAACTAAACGTATTTATCAAATTTGATAAACTTTGTAAAGCATTTACAACTTTCATTAGATAATAAAACTCAGAGCTTTTAGTTTTATCTAGGTAATATACCAGTCTTACCATTGAATGCCAATGAAAAGTAAAGTGAAAATAGTGGTTTAAAGCATTAAATGAGATATTACAAAGGAGATAAACAAGCTTCTCAGCTAATTACATCTAAAAACAATTTCTCGAAGAAATAAAATGTTTATTGCCCAAGTTTTGTTGTGAAATAAAATTACTAAGAAAAGTTTACGAGAAAATAATATAATAGAAAGCAAACAAAAACAGGAGCCCTATTATGAAGCGTTTTAGCGATCGTAGTTCATTTGTGAAAATGGTTTATTTCGGACAACTTGTAGGTAAAACTTAATTACTCTTTGTTTTGGAAACTAAATATTATGATTCTATGCCGTATACCCGAGGCCGTATCACTAAATTTTAACAACATGATAGTACTACTATCAAAGATATATTTATTGAAGCTTAACGAGCAGATCGCGCCACATCTTCTTCAATGTGTAAGTATGATCGCTTTGGTTCTACAGAATAAGGCTCCGGGACGATCAAAGATGTCTGAGCTCCGAGAACACACCCAATTATTTTGGTTATTCCTCGACATATTCGTAGTTTGTTAAGCTTTATGTAAGACGGTATTATGTCTGTAATATTTATTGCGTCTTTGTCTTTTGCGTGGCATATTCTTGTTCGTCTATAATAACATGCTTGGTCTATTTGTTGTAACTTATTCCCCATGGGCATGACGCGATTATTACTTGTTTTGCTTAAATGTCATAGGTATTCTGGTTGAGGATTCCATATAGCTTACGTACCTACCAAAAGTGTGTTTTCAAAAAGAAATTCTGAATTATGCAAAGTATGTAATTCAGTTGAACGAGCTTTATTATCTGTTATGATATCTATTGTATATTACATATTATGTGTACTGACGTGCCTTAAACTAAATTTTGAGCTAGTCCACATTTCATCTACTCAACTATTTTTGCAAACAAAATTTTCAACATCATCATTTTTCTTCAAACTTAAAATTTCAAAAACAATTTTGCGGCACGATATATGTTGCGGCAAACATAAGGCTGTGTGCTCAACGTAGCGGCTCTAAGGCGTGGCAGACAAATAGCTGTAATCAAGCCGGCGAGCGTTCAGCCACATACACAGTAACGGCACAAAAGACTCTATGAAAACTGTTACACTTCCTTCACAGATTATGGTAACACCCGTTACTACGTTCAAGATGTTATGATATTATGTTATGTAGTACATGCAACGGTGGTTGTCTTGAAGATGTCATATTATTTACAGTGATATGAAAAATAAAGGTGTCAGCTTGAGAATCTTGTAGATTCGTTTTTGTTTTATAAAACGTTAAAATTTTTATTAAACAAAAGCGAATCGAAATCTCTCGAGTATCTTTTGTTTGTGGCATGTTTAAGATACAATACAATTCGTTTTACAAAAAAGAAATATAAACAGATTCTTAGACTACTTTTAAAAACGTATTCTTCTATTTGTATGCACAGGAACTCTTAAAGTAATTAGTAAAGGATAATTAAATGAAGGTAATTTGTGCATGTAAAAGAGTCAGTATGTTAAGGTTCAATACACTTGAATCACAACACATTTACATCTTGATTCTTAGCCTTTTGTTGTTTATTGTATCCAATAGATATTCATTAATTGTTTTAGCAATTCTTAAGAAAATAAATCTATTATTTCTAAAACAAATATCGAGTTTAACCGTCTGCTACATGTCAATAGTCCACTGGCATTGGCAATGGTATATGACGGTGTAACGTTCACGAACGACGTGCCAACTACCAATGAGTAACCCTGAGAGTCCCCGAACGATGCCAAATACCCTTCGTATATCGTATTCTTGAAATTTAACACTTGTGACGTAGTTTCTTATTAATTTGTAATACACATTGTTTTTTTGTTTTTATTTCGATGATCTTGGGTTTATGAAACAATTTCGCATTTAAATAAGGAAAAGAGAATACTTGAATAATTAATTTATTTTAATTTTTATTTGACTTAAAAAAATACCTCTATAATTTACGTTGAATTAAGACTACAAGCTTTAAAAAATATATAACTAGGGGAAACTTCTGAAGGGATCCCAAAGAACATTTATATTCACTAAATTAATGTAAACACGGAGATTTAAACGAGAATCTCATTATATATTAACCGAAGGAGGGATGTTCCATTTGCTTCCCTTTGATCATCCCTCCTTGACTTTAAGCTTTCGGATTAAGAAGCACTGACGGTGTCTCACTTGCATAATTATTCGCTTTATCAGTTAAAAAATCAATTTGCTCAGGGATCTCGTGTTACTTGAATTAGAGAGAGAATTCTCCTAACAATACAACAGGATTATCTAGAAACATGAGAATCCTGTTTGGTAGGTATACGTTAATCACAAAGGATTTTCTTTAATGGCCAGTTCCTATATTAAAAAAACGATTCGTTTTGCTTACGGACGGTAGATTTTTCTTCGTTTTGCTTTGCAAATTCTACCTTCCGTTAACAAATCGTTTTTTTAATATAGGAACCAGGCATAAGAGTGCGCACACCGCTAGTATACTGTTGTGCCGAGCGTTAGCAGATTGTTAGCTATATTTACTATGCTCATTTACTTTTATAAGTGATTTTCAGAGTGACGACATACATTATGGAAAAATATTAATGGTTTCGATATCATTAGGGTAATATTACGTTTTGCGATAGTTTTAATAAAACGGCGCTCTGTTTGACACAAATTTTACGTTTTCAAACTAGTGCCAACAGTTCATACTTGTTAGGCGCACTCTATACTTTAGTTTGTCTATGTTTAATCTAAAGTTTTTCTGTTTAAACATTGCGATTTTTTATCGTTGCATATTTGATTGCGTTCCCGTTTGCGCTAAAGCTACGAAGCTTGTTTACTAATGTCGTATTTGTAATTAAAGTACACAAAGCTCAGTATAATAGTTATGCAAACAACATGATTGATGATCATCTTCTAGCTAGAAAATTAATGCAGCATCTTACAATGTATCGCTTTGTGCTGTAATTACCCTTTACTTTCTCTGAAGGGGTAATTATAAACAAAATTATGCAACGCTTCGTAATATTGACCGTGTTTTGTTTAAATGTACATTTCCTGCATAGAATGTAACTTAAAGTGCTGTTAATTGGATAGTTGCTCTATGTTAGGTTTAAGGGTTCGACCGCACTAGGTGGAACTGCACAGAAGCGGAACTGCGCGACACTACACGAAAAAATATTCTTTATGTAATAAATATTATTTATTCTCTTATGAGACAACACATACTAAGCGGCAGTGGAACTACACTGCTACAACTACAATTTCAAATGGCTAAGAATTAATAATGTAGAGCGTCATTCTGAAATTAATAAGAAAATAAACGCCATTAAGAAATGATCTTTTTTTTGCTTGATACTGCAGTCAGGTAGCGTGGTATGTATGTATACTGGTGATCACGTTAATACCAGTCTTACTTACTCAATATTTTATTATCACCTCTCAATCTGAGGATGCTGTGAGCTCTTAACATCTGCATGTGATTTGAATGCTTGTTAAATCCCCGCGACACAAGGATTGAATTCCTAGTGCGAGAGTCGTTTTTTAAAAGAATAAAAAAAGACTTATACATATACATAGGTAGAACTAAGTAACTAAGTAAGGGATACTTAGTACTTAGTATTTATAAAGTCTGAGCTGCATAGTAGAAGATCATTGTTAATGGTAAACACTTCCTGCAGAAAGTGGAAGCTTTAGCGTCGATGAGTAGAAACTTCCCAGGCAACCTTTCATTTGTAGCTACCGGATAAGAAATATCTATGATAATATACTGTTACAAGAGGTTTCACCTATTACCGGCTTTAGTAGTGTTATCTTGAGGATAAAACAGATATTAAAGAAATTATTACTTATTAACTTGTAGTTTAATGGTTTGATATATGTGAGAGTTTTTATAATTATCGTGGATTTACACTTTGTAGGAAATCAATTATTTATTTATGAGTCGTATTAACTGATTATGTCGACGTTGTCCACTAAGAATATTATTTAAAAATAAATACATTGATCGTGATTTTAATGATGAAATATAAGCGATTTAATTAGTTTGACGTCCATGATGGATGTGACACTCAGATATCAAAAAGACTCGAAATGAACATGTATGCTGTCCTTTAAATTTCATATAGATACAAAAAGTCACAATATAAAGGCTGAGTAAGGTCCACACCTAATACCCAACGAACAGCCTTCTACAAATGAAACCATATAACCATGATATCACCGTATCTCTTTATTTTCTCAACCCTCCGTATCATCATTTTTGGTCTCTAAAGGTGAACATTATCTGAATCCGCGTTATCATGCCGGACGGTCGCCGGACGCCGTACGCCCGGGTCATTCCGGCCCGGTGGCTGACATTAACAGGGTTAACACCGCCTTTTGTTTCGTCAGTCGTATTTCGCTGATGTACATCATGTTTTAGTGAAGTGCCTATGAATTTTGGTGTTAATGTTTGTTGTTTCACTCTGTGTGTGTTTACGTTTTATTTAAAGTACTTTGTGTTAATGCTGGTTTGAATTAATATTGGCTTTGTTCTCTTAATATTTTAAGTTTATTTAGCATACATGCCTAAGTATGAAAACCTAACAAAACATTTGTTTTTTTCTTTATATCTTGAAACTTAACCACTTATGGTAGGTGTAACGTAATAAGTAGCTGTTGTATCAGCAGGTAATATAACTAAATTATAATAAAATATAGTTTTACAATATAACTAGGACACACGTTTAAATAAACTTTTTTGATATTATATTTCTGAGATGGGAATAATAAACAATTGTATTTGCGGCACTGTTATTGTTACCATTACCGACACCTCTGTATATAAGTATCTAAATATTGTAATCGTGTTTTCACTTCTGTCGGCACTCCTTTTTAATTAGTTTAGTGCCACTGTTTTTTTTTTTTAATAATATTGATCCCGCATATAAAAAATACTACTAGTTTTGACCAAGCAGGTATCTACCTATTGATAAAACATGCACCATTGATCTTTATCGATAAACACAAACTACTAACAAAATTTCTCAAACTTCAAAATTTGAGAGCACTTAAATTTCCCTAGCTGAAACATTCTGCATACTTATATAAATATAGGGTGCACTAAAAGCTGTCGGCCTAGCCTCGTCTGTAAGAGCTTTAGTTCGGTACAGTTATAATCGTATTAGCGGAGGCGTCGACGTCACTGCACAAATATGATGCAGGTGTAAGCTTTAAAGAAGTTATATGAAATCGTGTTGAGGATGATGTGAAAAATTGATTTTGAAATGTGTTTACATGTTTTCTACAACTTGGGTATTTGCGTCATTAATGGTTAGAATGTAATCAAACGGCTAGCTAAGAGTAACTATTAGATATTGAGTATACCTATTAGGTGTTTTACGTTATACCATTTATTTATATAAATCAGTTTATAAGCCGGTAGGTACTTAATGAAAAAGGAAACAAAAATCTTTATGAAATTATGTTTTAAAATAAAAACTATTTAAACACAGATCCGTACAAATTGACGTTCAGTAGTAAGTAAGCTTTTATTTAAAAATAAGTTTTGTGTTCTGTACCTAATCCATACTAATTATAAATGCGAAAGCAACTGTCTGTCTGTTACGCTTTCACGGCTAAACCACAGAACCGATTTTTATGACATTTAGTATTTTAAGTAAATTTGAACCCCAAAAAGGAAATAGGCTAATTTTTGTCGCGATAACCGACATTCACGTAGGCGAAGCCCCAGGTAAAAGCTAGTTGAATCATAAATGAAGTGACAAAGTTGTTGTTAACTTTAGATATTATTAAGCTGAACACACTAAATTCATTATTCCACCTAAAATTACGTTCAGAAAAGGGCCTCAAACCGTCAATAAAATAGAGGTACAGTCAGGACGGCAAGTTATAATGTTATTAGTAGAAGCGAAAACGTTTATGACAACGTTGCCTAGGTGGTGCCGCCGTGAACGCTTCATATAAACGTGAGCCACACCGACCAAATGACATTATGGTAGACATTCTGGGTACAAAATCTCTTGTTCCTGTATAGTTTTAGGAGGAGAAAATACTAAACTATGTGTAACGAAACATTTTAGTGGTTTGGTTCTATAACTTTGTAAGAATGAAACGAAATATAAATAGTAAGTTATGAAAATCAAATTAGGAAAATACTTTTACCTATCGCACTTGACGCTATATTTGGCGCTATATTATTTCAGAAGATACTTTTTAAAGTAAAGAAAAGGAAATTGAAAGCGTTTTCTTTTTTTTTATCAAAAATATAAGGTAACGTACGTAATTTCAGGTACGTAAAGCGTAGCCAGGTACTTCTGTAATTTTTGATATTTTTTTTTAATATTTCAGGTACGTAAAACAATCCTTTAAAATAAAACGCTAACTTAAAAGACGTTTTTATTTTTAAACGCCACAAACCATCCACAAGTGTGAACTTAATTCCCAGTCACTTAATAACCTACCCACATAAAACCTTGTAGGCGATACCAAGGACTTCCATCTATTTAGTTCATATTCAGTCACCGTCAAACAAAAGCAGTTTTCAACATTTATCATAGAACCGCCAAATTAATTACGCTATCGTACACAGATTAATCGTCAAGTGTCAAGTGTACCGAACGGAGTGGCCGTTATCGGTGGATACAAGTACCCTCTTCAACGTCAGTTCAAGTGAACTTTACGTAGTGATACATTCTCGATGACAGGGTGTGCGGTACTTGCGTATTTGTGAAGGTAATAGGCATATAATAATATAAGCTAACAGTAAAATGTATGAGCTGTTTGACCTCCCATTATTTGTTTTCTATTTGTCTTAATTTCCTTGGATTAATTAGTATGAATTCGAGTTTTATGAGTATTCAATCCTATAATTAAAGGTGTGTTTGATAAAAATACTTAAGCATATTGAAGGACTTTTTACTAATCCGTTATTATAAAATTGATTTGGCGCCACTAAGCACCAAATATTTTTACTTTAAATTGACATATATTACATTTTCTTAAAGTCAGAAAATACGTTTCCCGGATGCAAATCTCGATGACAACGTCATGTTTCATCCCTTACACGTATCCCCTAGATAAACGACCTCAAATTATCCAACAATTATCTGCAGTAAAGTAAAACAAGCCCATTCTCGCATACATTTAAATACATTTGAATCGCGTTTCAGTGGTAGCGGGTAGACGCGATCCATTGAGTACAGGGTGACTCGACGCCCTTTGTGACAGATGCGATGCAATTCACCCAGCGATTCAATAGACGTGGAAATGCGCCACAATAAAACGTGTCGCTTACTTTGATCGCCGACGATTTTACGTGAAGTTTATAGGAATAATCTGACGAGGAATGTGGAAATTGTTAAGTGCAGTGCAGTATTCGAGTCTGCAGGCTGAATGAACTCTTTGAAAGGCATACCATTCGTCTACTACTCTTTTTTGTTGTATACGATACTGGTAAATCGCTTTGGTACTATCCATGATAAGCTCCACAGTATTTTTACTTCATTTTTATTCAACTGATATTTATTATTCTGTAAGGGAAGATGGTTGGAAATATCCAAACAAACAATGGTCCTTATAGTACGCTCTAATGCATGTTCCTAATACTTGGTCCTTTTATCAGCAACAAAACCAAAAGGACCAGATACTTTATCTTTAAAAGGTGCACAAAATAGGTTGAGGTTTCTTTAAAACGCCAAGAAATAAATACTGTAGCCAGCTCCATTAAGGTGGATAGATTGCAGTTGAGTGTGTTGTGTTACTAATAAACTCTCGTTAGCCCTGTCTTAGGTTTAATGCAGCATTAGACTCGAGTTTTATCTACCCACTCTAGTAAAAGTTACGGTTTTCTACTTCGAATAAGAAAAGTTGATTTGAAGTTGATCTTTATGGTCTGTTTTATTAGGTTTATTCAGTTGTTTATAAAAAGGTTAGAAGATACTTACTTAATGTTTTTTTATGGGTATTAAAAATAGAATTTATTGCCTAAAATGTCAAAACGTAACTTTTCAGTTCATGTGCTAGTCTTCAAGTTATAGTGGTTTTAAATATCTAATTGCAATAAACTGACCTATGACTAACATAAATTTCTAACAATCTCAAACAAAGCATTATAACATCTAATACTAAACATAATAAAACAACAATTGATAACTGAATTAGAATAATAATATTATTACCACAAAAATAACAAACAAAATTCCAACTAACCGCTTTATTACATTAAATCAACTGAAGTGTTCGTACAAACATTGGGTTCTTTTGTATCTAAATAGCGGGACTCTAGAGGCGGTCACTAAATGAAGAAAAACAAAAGCCGGCCATTAGGGATGTGCCGCGCTATGACAAACAATGCAAGGCGCGAATAGGGCTGACAGTTGCAAGTGCACTGTTAATTACTCTGGCTGGGAACAATGTTTCAAATTGGAAAACAAATATGTATAATATGTATATGTTTGGTAGGAAGCAATATTTTAGATGGCTAGACCAAAATGTTGGTGTCGTGGTTAGAACAATTGAAAGTAAAAATTGTAACAAAAACCTACATCAAACAATAAATTGAATCGGGCTGTGTAAATGATGACAAAGCCTTTATTACAAACAGGGTGTTTAGGAGACAATTAACTACACCTAATAACTAGTCAGTTAATGTAAATACCAACCTTTGTTGAACTTAAATATTATGCTGTATGTGCTTCTCTTTACATTTGTAAGGGTGTTCAATATTACCCGACCATAATTAATTAACTTTGAAGTAGGTACCTGTGCCAGTGTCAACCCTAATATAAAATCATATATTTTCCCGTAGTGCGTGTGCGGAATTCACATTAATCTCCTACTTCCGCCACTTCGGACCAGTGTGCAAAAAATCTATATATTTTGCTGTTGTCGGCACAATTGAGCTAAATTTTTGACGAAAAAAATGTTGCAGTTAAAAGAATTAAGCGAGTATATCTTTTTACGATTTTTTGTGTACTAGTCCAAAGTCTGAAATAATCTAGTGCGTTTAAATTAATGTTTCAGGCTATACAACTACATTACTGAATGTTCAATGTCGTGGAATTCTTTCTTCTGTGGTCCATTTACCCGTTAAGCTATTTTTATTGCCAAAATCAGTACCTACCTGGTCCTTTTTATCTAACGAATTATTCACATCACTTTTTTCGCTATTTAAAATAGGGCAACAAATAACAATATTAAATCGCCAGAATATCGAAAACCGCGATTTCGCGACGGTTTCCAAACACTAAACCACCGCCGCAATGAGGTTACTATTGTTGATGAGTTTTAATATTAATAACATTCCGCATATATGATACCACATTAAAATTAATTAAGGTTTTCATCGGTACACCTGTGACGGCGTCATGACGTTTTAATTAATCGTTGGTAGCGTCAGTCGTGCGTAATGACCGGGGTGACATGTGACGCGATGCTGATTTGTTACTGTTGCTACGCCAAAGGGGGTGTGCAAAGGTTGTAAAAATAAGAGTTAGAGTGAGCAAAAAATTATGATAAAGATAAAACTTTGTTAACAATAACTAATGAGCTATATTTAACAATCCTTTAATAACGATTATTATTACAAACCTGACCTGAAATAGCATTGTGTTTGACATGATTTTTTTTTCTGTAACTCTCTTTTTTTTAACTTAACGTAAGAGGAGGTGATATAATAACATTTTTCTTTCACTGTTCTAAAACATAAAAACCCTGTCTAGTAAATATCCAAATGCAAAAACTGCAAATTAAATCAAATCGTAAACCATTAACAAGTTGATGTTTTGTGCGTATAAATAATCTCTTAATTACGAAGCAAGTTATTAGATATGCGGTTTGCATCTCAATTGACTATTCACCGTATTAGTCAAGTAATCTAATATGAAACTCTCTCAACTGAGTTCAGAGTTACTGACAGTTCTAATTGACACACACGTGCAGTGTCTCGTGCTCATTGTCAATATAAATTGCTTCTTCATACATTTATATTTATTGCTTACGACCTGATTGTTTCAATGTCTTAACAGTTGACTTCTGCTCTGTTTACAGTTTCCGGACGATGTTGTTGTATAACCTGCAGATTTTTATAGTCGAGTAGAACATAACCTGATACTGTTCCAAAAACGTGTTGATGGCTATCGCGGAGTAAATTACCCTATGTCCTTTCTTATGATCCAAGCTTACCTTACTCTTAAGTTTCATTCAAATCGGTTCAGCGATGTAGCAGTGAAACCGTAACATACAGACAGACAGTAAGAAAAACAAAAAAAGGTGCTTTCGCATTTATAATATTGGTATGAATCACCATGCGACTTTAAGTGTATTAAATTGTATTAAAAAATAATTATTACTCATTACTTGATAAGCCATCCGCAATTTTATTAAAGTTTAATTTTTTAACACACCGGTTATATCAAAGCTGTCAGTAGTCCCCAACAAATTGAGTGTCACTTCACATCAGACGTACGACCCGCGGGGTATTAGGTACTAACGTTTTTAACACCAGCTCAACAAAACGGAATTAATTACGAACTAAAAGGAGCTGTTTGTTGAATTATTTATTTTTTTATAGCGCCTTTAAATTGTTTTGTATAGGTACATTTACACAAGAACTACCTACGTCATATAAATTTACACAGCAGAGTTCGTATTTTCTTCTATAACACTTTTGATAAATCTACCGATGCCGTAGGTATAACTTTACATATTATTTAATTATATAACTCACTTTTACCTTGGATCCTGTTCTCTGATAAGCATTGCCATAAAATATGGCAATCCCGCCAGCCTTTTGGTCACACATCGTCAAGTCTGTAGCAATGGGGATCAATTTTATGACGCCATATTTTAGGATTTAATTAGTTGATTTTACTTTTTCGTTATTAGTGTATTAGGAGCTAAGTTTGTAATAACTAATTCATAATAAATTATTTTTATGAAACTACGAAACGAAAAACATTACATGCGCCAAAACTTTTTAGAACTATATTAAATCCAGAAGATCTAATTGAAATGACATGGTATTTAAACCGTTCGCTAAGTCCACATACAACGTAGAGACTATTTCGATGGCCCCACAGAATAAACGTGTAAGTCAAAAACCACAACTTTTCAGGAAAAAATAAAAACGATTAAACTTGAATAACTGTTGTTTGGTAGTATATAGGTTTAAACAAATTACATCAAACAATTATATCAAATTAAAGATAAAAAAATATATTATTACATTAGATATTTTTATTTTTTTTAATTTAAACGGTTTTCCGACAATTTATGAAAAACTATATTATATTTTTATTCTTGTGAATTTCTACGACTAGAGAACAGTAAACTTTCATTACACGGTTATTCGTGTAAAGTGTCAACAAACAAAACTTATAATATTGTATTACACTATTATTCGACAATAATCAAGTTTCTTTAATACCAAGTTACAAGCATAAGCACGGTTGTTTACAGTAACTTACTGTATTGTTTGATTATTGTAAAGATGAGTGCATTTATATCAATGTTCATAAGATCGATTCTCATTTATGTAATGTACTTTTGTTATTGCATGGTGTAATAATGTAAACATCATTAATTATGTGAAAGGGTGAAATTAAACAAAAAAGGTTTAATAAAATAAGAATATATTCAAGTAACTATCTACTTGTATAAACACTAAATAATAATCACTATTTAAACAACTTAAATCTCTTTCATCATTAGGAAATATCTATTAGCTTCAACAGCTGATAACAAAAAAAAACGAATCATATCGTAATCTAAAATACTTAATCTTCCTCGTCACTATCATTGGTCTGAGGACCCTGTTGCTACCAGAGCAAATTTCCGTGCTTTCATACGTTTTTGCCATACCTAATATTGGAAATCATCAAAATAACAGCTCCTAAATGAATTTTAGGATCCATTCATGTTAAAATTTTATCCGTGGTGCTTGGCAACTGGGCCTAACTCAGTTGTCTTATCTTTTTTTTGCCTAAGGCCTATCTTTTCTTTTTGTCTCCCGCTTGCAATGGAGGAAAGTGGAAACTATTTTTTCCGACTATAGGACTATAGGAGGTATTTACTACTTCTGATTAATTTCGTTGCGGGTTCCAAGACAGTCAATTGTTTCCCTGGGACACACCGAGCTTAACTGTTTCGGTGGTATTCATTGGTTATCATTGTAGATCCTGGCTTACAGGAGTTCCAATGATGGGTATGTGTGGTGGACTAGTCCCTATAAAAAATATCATTAGTGACTGAGATCGAATTGTCCAAAGGAACTAAGTTTCTATAAAAAGTTTGGTAATGGTCTAGTATGGCTCCTGAATGACACAAACTTATCAAATCCTTATGTAAAGGAAGAGGTATATACAAGTTTTAAGTTTTCAGGATCTTCAGTAGGTACTCCTCGCCGCCTTCTTGAATTAGATCTTACTATGATTTGCATCTCCCGTAATTCGTCTTCAAAACTATACCTGAAATAAACTGAATCAAGATGCTCGTGAGAGAAGTTTACTTCTTTTATTTTACTCCAATAAATTTTATCTCCGTTATGGCGTCGCCGTTATACCGTTTATTATTGTTTTATGTCTTTAAATACAAATATCTGGGTGCTTGGGTAAATTAAGAATGGAACTGCGACCAAGAAATTCGGATCCGGATTGAAATTGCCCGAGCAACCCTCAAACGGATGGAGAATGTTTTGTGTAGCCGTAAATGATCCATAAAGCTCAGAGTGAGAATGCTCCATTGCTACGTCTGGCCTGTGGTCTTGTATGGTTGTGTAGCTTGGACTCTAAAAGCTAGCACTCAAAGATTTCCCGAAGCCTTCGAAATGTGATGTTATCGAAGAATGCTACGTATTAGCTGGACACAGAAAGTTTCCAATGTGAGAGTCCTCCAACGCGTCGGGAAAGACCGGCAATTGTTGCAGACCGCCAAAAAAAGGAAAGTTGCATATCTGGGCCACGTCTTGCGACACGACCGGTATCAACTTCTTCAGTTGATAATGATGGGCAAAATTCAAGGGAAAACACGCGCTGGACGGAGAAAGAAGTCTTGGCTAAGCAACATCCGCGAATGGACAGAAATCGCCAGCGTAGAAGAACTTTTTCGCTTGGCGCAGGACAGGAAGAAGTTTGCTGAGCTGACGGCCAACCTCCAGTAGTGGAGAGGCACTTCAAGAAGAAGAAGAATGTCTTTAAACCAATTCTTTCCTTTTATCAGCTCTTTGAAATCTATAAAATTATTCTGTGTCATTTGTTTTACTTGGTATTTATGCCCAGTAACTTTGGCATTCTCTATCAAACTATACATTTGATTGGGCGTGTAGGAGGCAATGCAATACTTTAATTATAAATAAAAAATATTTTAAAACTTTCATTCCACAATTATGACACATTAAGAATAAAAAACGTATGCTTTATTACACGAATAAACGTGTAAGCTGCTATTATACAAAGTCGAAGAAGTGCACAAGTCTGCTCAAAAGTTTTCTCGTTTTAACACGTTTATTCGTGTGAACTCGAGGACTTAAAAAGCGTTTAACAATAGCATATACTTTTATACTTGTGATAAAATTCCATGATTTTTCCCTAGAATAAAGGAATCAAATGAAATAATAGGCGTATTTTGAGTCAAAAATTTATAAAAAAAATTTAAAAGATGCTGCATAGGTCAAAGAAACGAAAAATGCAATAAAAAAAAAATTGTGTAAGAGCTCTTGCACGTTTATTCTGTGGGACCATCGATTTACATTCAACATTAATAGCATCCGCGAGAATACATTTTTAATTAATTAATTACGTGACATTACTGCTTTCTCTATTCAAACATAGCCAATAATCAACATAATCGCACTAATTAATGCGCCAAGATACAGCATTTTCCGTTTCGATCCCTACAGAACCGCAGACTAAGTAATTCTAAAGAATGTCCGACGCACTCGTTGCGTGGCCACGGCGTGCAGTGGTTTTTAATTAATACCTACGCGGGCCCGTGCTTGCGAATAAATCTTAGTTAATGTCCCTTTAGTCTGGTCAGTCCGGCCCCATGTGTTGGTAAGCTGCAACTAGATGAGCCGAAATCGATTTTGCGTCGAGTAGATGGCTAATAGCGCATTTATTTTGCAGTATTAATACCTTTGAGGCGTGTTTGTAGCACTCGGTGTGGCTGAGTGTACATTAATTATTACTTTCATTCGTTTTTTTTTTTTATAAATTTCAGTTTATTTTTAATAAGTTTCATTAGGATTAGGATTAGGAAATTTTCTGCTTAACTCTTTTTACTTTTAAAATATTGTTTTGATAAGCTCGTTCGTTCACAAAGAGATTTATTGATTGATGAAAGATTACCATTGTACACGTTTCAACTCTTTGATACATCTATGACTACGCATTAAATTATATCTTCTTTGTTCCAGAAATGCGACATTCCTTGAGCCTCACCTCCAAGGCATAAGAAGACGCGACAGCAGGAGTTCCGACTCTGACCACGATGAACGCTCCACGGAAGACGACGAGAGGTCCTTGCTTCGGAGTTCCCCTCGAACAAGACTACCTCCGCCCCCGCCGCCGCCTCCAGACGACGAGCCACCTCCGCTAAAACCTCGAGAATTCTTCGAAAGACTTCAGACTCAAGCGATGAGGGAATCCCAAGATAGAAAGCATAGACCTCGAGACCTATCTATTAAAGACTCTAATCAACTCTTCAGACCTGTCGACGCTGAAGGCAGTCTAGGAGACAGCCTCAGTCAGGTAACCGAACCCTTTAATTCTTTTATTACAACGGATAAAGTTCAGGAACTTTTAAATCAGGATTAGCGAGTTTGTGCCGTACTTCGGTAGTAACCTAATGAACCGTGCTGCGTTTCTATTTAGTTTTTAGTTTGCAGACATTTTCTCAAACTGTTCTTCCTATCTTATTCGTTTCGCCTCTATTTGCATATCGAATTTCATTAAGTAAAGGAACTGAACGAAGAGCTTTTCTGTTGTACCGTAATAAACTGATAAATATATAATTCACTCATTTATTTGTTGAACATTTAAAATATGTGCACGGAACTTGGAATGCGTCGTTTCATTCTATTTTGATGGCATTACCATGCAAATGCTTTCAGAGTGATGGTGTATGAAAGCAATATTTTTCAATAGTCGATACAAAATTGAATTTGTGGTTGTACTGAAGGCAATATCAGGGGAAGCTATTCGTTTGATGTGCCTTTATTGATTTGGTATCTACGGTTTACGCAAGAAAGCTTCAACTGTTTTTGAGCTTCGAATAAATGAAAAAAAATTGATGTCATAACTTTGCTCTATAACAACATTGTGGGAAATTTAAATCTTACTGGCATTGGTACAAAACGTGTGTGCTCATAAATTATGAAACAAACATTAAAACGCACGTACCATTATATCCTTTGCATTTCGCAACGTGTTTTCTCTCTAAAATGACAATTAGTCGTTGTTCCGCAGCCACAATGTTGACAAACCCTGCCGCTGCACTCAGCCGCACTACACGGTGACAGGAGCCCACTTGAGGTGTAAAACTTCTCAGTCAATTGCAAGCGTTGCTTTGTGAATGCTTGAAGCCCCACCAAACACTTGTGATTGTCGCCGGATCTCGTTTAAAATATAGGGTGTAATGCACAATGCAATATGCAATGGTTTTGTATTTAATGGAGCCTGAAAATCAAGCTTTCAACTAAACTGTTCAATGTTTTTTCTTACACAATATTACGGAACTATTTACACGTTTGAAAGCCTTTATATATTTCAGCCACAAGTACCGTGCCAAAAAGGCAAGGGATCGCCTGAAAGCATAATATTCATTACACTACACTTACTGGTCCATCGGTCTGACGATTAACCCTCAAATTAGAGCGAGGGCCCAAAGTTAACTGCCTTTTGCGGCACATAAATGACATGTGCGACTTAGAAATTTTGGATGGAAATTCGCACCGTACCGTTTACGGTCTGTAATGGTGTTTTTAATTATTTTGCGGGTAATTACATGGACCGCTTTGGCTTTTGAGGGTTAAATGAACTTTTCGTGTAACCTAAAATTCACTTGCGAAATAATCATGGACATCTAAAATGAAAACAAATGATGTGATAACATATTTTATATACTCACTCATACCTAGGTTAGGTGCATCAGTCGCTAAAACATGGAATAAGTAGAAGAAAAAATGTCATCTCAGCCATCTGTAGTTTAAATGGTAAAGCGACTGGTGCGGGTTTGAGTCCTACCTGAGGTTCAAAATATTTTTTTCCCTCTACTTTTTGGACCGATATTTGAATTAACTCAGCTCGCGTTAATGCGTAATAAACAATAAATACAAAGCATAATTCTCTGAAATACTCGTTTGCAGTACAAATGCATTGATAACGTAATTAAAAGCTCGTCCCCATTTATCAACAGTTAACGACAACCGACCAAGAATAGCTGTAATTAAAGTCCATTTTGAATATTCATTTACTGTTATAAAATATAAAAAAGCAATGAATTCATAGAATTTTTAAAACTTAATCTTCTTCTAGTTATTATACTTCAAAAGCTTTCAAACTTCTCAACTAATGCAAATGTTCACAAAACAAGTTTTAATAAACTTAGCATTCGATTCGACTCGATTCTTGATATTCGTTTACTCGAGTTCTCGGTGAAAGTTAGGCGTTTTATACGCGATAATTGCTACCATTGTCAACACGGAACGATTATCGGGTGGCCCGGAACTGGATCTGCGCCCTTCCCTCGTCCGGGGCAGACTTTAATCGTCGCAGATGAAAAAAAAAATAAAGCGATCCCTAGTTTAATTTGCATGCGGTGCACTGGATTCCATCGATTTAGTACAACAATAGGGAGGATGGATGCGTCTCTCGTTTCCGCTTTTATTGCATTGTACGCAGTACGCAGTGACGAAAAGTTTTCAGTGATTATCCGGTCTTATTTAGGGACTTTTATAAATGGTTTAATATAGAGATTGTTGTTTCGTATTTTTTAAATCTTCTTTATATTGCAAGTCTGGTGTAGAGTGTACTTACTAAACACATTATATTTAGTTCGGTATTTTTTACTTCTTAATAAATGTAAACACCAATCTAAACCCATCACAAAAATTAACGTCTAAAATCTATAATAACCCCAATCGCATTATCGCCTAATTGACCGTCCCAAACGTTTACGATTTTCGAAATATGCAATCAGGGAGCCAATAAAGGAAACGACGAAGCGTAAGTCGGCCGTCAAGTCAATGGCATGAAACCCCATGAGGCACCCCTGTCCAGAGTCCGGGGCGCTTATTATGGTAATGGCACCTCTAGGCTGCGTGGACTTTCACTGCCTAATACATATTTAAGTCAACCGTCTGTGATGTTGGGAGATCGATTGCATGTACTACTACAAGATATATTATTCATAGTAGGTATATTTTGTTCGTTAAGAGTAAAACACATAATTCAATTTTACTTTTCCACGAACAGTCTAAAAATGAATATAAGACTAGTATGTTTAGATAACCTTACAGCCATCCTTTTTATTTTGCTAGACATCTGTAAAATAATAAGTTTAATTAGGCCGCATTTCTGACGCAATATCAAAACTACCTATATCATTATTATTAAAAACGATGTCAATTGGCGTGTGTAGGTTAACCTTGTAATTAAAACAAGTAGCTAAATAAAGTATTGTCAGCATAATTCTTCGCAACACAATTAATAATTCGGCGAAAGCTCAATTACTTAATTTTACCAAGTTCACACGAACTGTTAATTAATAGCGCGAATTCAGGTGGAGTTACTGATAATGAGAGAAGTAGTATACGCAGAAAAATGGTTATTACGGCAATCTGATGTGTACACACGAGCGGGCCGCCCCGACTTATTGATTTTAACCTCCCCTGGTGAGTCATCTGCCGTTGCATCCTCACCCCACTCCACGTCCCCACAGTGGACCACAAACACTGTTTGCTCTCTTTGATTGAACTTGAAGAAAACTAAAGGCCAACCCTAAGTTTGTTTGTCAAGTAATAACTGTTTTATTTTGACCTCCAGTTCCTTTTTGCACTTGTTCCGTGTTTGGGTGATTTTTTTTGCACTGTCTGCATTCGATTGGAGCTCGTTAAAAGTTTGTCACGACGGCGACGGTTTTCTGAAGCAAATGTAAATACAATTTTTAAGTTGGATAAAATTTTGTTACTTTTAAATTCTCCTTTAATGATTCGTTTTTAAGCACGAACTTTGAGTCCTCCACTGCAAAATCTGTAGACAAATTGTAGTATCCATAAGATATACTTATCGTTATAAAAATATCTGTATGTAAATATAGAGCTACAGCATGTGTCAAGAGTAATCTTTTAATGGCGAAATTAATCAAAAAACGCAACGATCCACACGGAACAACTTCCAATTTCCAAAATCATTAACCGCTACTTAAAGGCCAATTAACCCGCAACAGAATCGTTATCCCCACAATCAACTGTCTGACTACCGATACGCCGATACCCCATTAAGTATTTCGCAAACTTTTTACCTAATTAAAACTTCCCTTCGGAGTGGGTAGGTCGCAGGTGCGCGACGTTTACTCCTAAAACGTTCGGAACATTTACAACGCCGCAGCACGTGCGACCGCTTCGCACTTGTACAAAACTCGTGTAAAAGTGAACTGTTATGCGACACTAAGAGCAAAGTGCCTTCCTCTATATTTCTATGAGACGCAGATGCTTTTAAGAGATTGCTATTGCTATGTTTATGTAATAGGTGTTTGAGTAGGTGTGATAACAGGTTTTATGGACAATGTTATCCGTTAAAATTTAATATTACATGACTTTCACGTCAGGAACGTGTTTTATGTAAAGTATATAAACCTACTACCTTTAGTATCTGTCTTTTTGTTTTTTATTATTATTTTCTCTAAACTTAAACAACTTCATATCAGTTTCATATAAGACAGTACGTTTAATGCAGCAGCAGCTCAGCAATATAAATCTTTCTAACTATGCATATCCACATATAAATCTAGTTATTAAGCTCGCAATTATCACAATATTCTTAACTAGCTGTCCCCCGACTTTGTCCGCGTGTTTTAGTTTCAATGGTTTTTAATTTTTGCAACATTTTTCATTTATGCTCCGCTCCTTTTAGTCGCAGCTTAATGTTATATAGCTTATAACCTTCCTCAATAAATGGGCTATCGAACACTGAAAGGATTTTTCAAAGCGGACAAGTAGTTCCTGAGATTAGCACGTTCAAACAATCAAACTCTTCAGCTTTATATATTAAGTATATAGATTTTAGTGGAACTTGTAGTATTGCATGTGACTAAGCACTTGTAACACAGCTTTCGTCACTTAAGGCGACATTAACGACTTAGTGAACTCATGACCTCACGATTGCCTCTTAAGCGCCTTTGCTGTTTCCGACATTTGAGAAGCATGTAAGACTATATTCACGATTAAAATATTACAGCATAGTGAAAGCATTATAATAAGTGGCATTTAATCTGGTCAACTTGTAGATAGACTTGTCGAGTGTATTAGTTTAGTTAGGTTACCTAGTCAACTAAACACTTCAGTGTCACAAAAACTGTTTGTTCCTTCCTCTTATGTGTACGGCCGATATTATCTCTTGCATAAATCTTAATCAAAATTTACATATGTGCTGCTTGTGGAACTGTAAATGTTTTACTTACATCTAAGCATACAATCCAAAGCAACCGCATCACACACCGAAGAAATCTAATTGCAAGCCAACTTGCCTCATAAATCATCGGCGTGATATTTGTTACCGTGGCATCTATTGTGCACCAAAATTTAACACCTTAACTGCCGTCTGGGTCCATTGTCACCCATGATTCATTGCAGTTATTATTGTTACCGATCGCCGAATTAATTTCCCGTGTTTTCGGCCTGTAATATGCCCATTTAAATACCTTGAATTGCTGCGAAATTAATTTTATCACGGCATTTGTTTTGTACGTTGTTGGAAAATCTATGGAATGTTGTTTAATATGATTATCGAAAGTGTTTACCGGAATAACATACATTTGGAATTTAGTCGGAAATATCTTTTTAAGAATACCTACCTCATCCAGGAAATACTTCCGAACATTTGTTATAAACGCAACATTTTTTTTTATTATGGAAAGGAAAAATAGGACAATAAGGCAGTTAAAAGTTGAATATAATTATCATCCTAATTACAGTATGCGGTTTTGGGCATAATTAAAACTTTGATACTAAAGTTAAGAGGCTGTGTTGGAGGGAGTTTCAATTTTATTGCAGCTATTATGACGCCGTAATTATTTAAAAATAAATAATAATGGTATAAACAATTACAAACGTAACAATAGAAACAAAATAACTCGGAACTTAATGTACCTAACTTTTTACAACGAGTTCATAGAGTTGAAAAATGTTTTTAATATGTGCGACCCACCACAGATAAATAAAACGTCATAAATACTTGACTGTCATCATATTAGACATTTAAAATAAATTGAATCTACGTACGAAAATAATTATTTCGTAAATAATTCTTAATTCTTTTTAAAAATGGTAAGGTGCATCATATTCCTTTTACTAGTGCATAAGAGGCTGTTTAAAAATGTAACGCAGTATAAATGGCATTGAAGAGAAATGCAATGAAACAAATATGAGTGCCGCTCAACTTTCTAGCAATTACTCCTGGTCGTAACGAGGTGTTTTTACCTTGCAAAAATTACTTGATTAAAAAAGACACTTTGGTGCAAACACTGTAGGTAATAACTTCTTTAACTTTTCTGTTGTTATGACTCTATTTAATGATAAACTCAAATAAATTGTGAACAGCACAAAAGTAGGCGGTTAATGTGATTTCTAGAGCCGCAAGTCTTGGTACTTGGTTCAATGAAATAAATACATTTATTTTACATTGGCTCTTAATAATAGCTCTCGGTAAAGATTATTTTATTATTTGATAATAAAATGAGGTCTTATTAATGAACACTATCCTCTGAGATACCTAACTTTGTTATTATACCTTGCTTAGATATTCTCCACTATTTTAAAGCATCTTAGTTTACTTACTAACGATAAGGATTAACAATATTTACCCATCACCAATACCTAAGGTTTCACTGTTTTACAATAGCAAACAAGAGGGACGTGGACTGGGTTTCATAATTAGAAGGGTATTCTTGATAAAGGAGGTAACAATCTTAAGCCATTCAGTAAACGGATCCCTTCGCCTAATTACATAAGGATATAACATGCTGTTCTATAAACGTTGTTAGTCAATTGCAAAATGTCTCAATCGTATCGTTCATGTATTACGAAAATCACTATATTATTATACAAATTAAAATACACGTGAATTCCATTAATATTTATTAATAGAAACATACCGCAATATAATATTCATTAAGTCGCTAAAGCAAAATATTTGCTACAGCAATTTCAAATTAAATGCCCGCAATTTTAATTCAAAACTACACACGGACAAATCGTATAAACCCGCAACGAGGGGTTTTATCTCAATTAACAGACAAATACGGTCCAAACGATGAATATGTATGCACTAACATAAGCACTAATATGTATTTTATTTAGTGTTTAATGAGTTTTTATTGTTATTTTGTGTAATAGCCGATAATATTACGCTAACGTGTGCACTGAATGTAATTGTAAATTATGCGAATCGATATTTTATGAATTTATACGGTGAATTTTATTGCGAAATTACCTACATACTTATTGGTGGAGTAATATTTTGTTCTAGATAAAGCAAATTCATTTACTCGGTTTCAATAAATATTTATATTGCTAGGAGGTAGGTATAAGAACAACTGAACTCTTGAAAGACGTTTAAATAGTTGTAAAAATTGAATTTTCTCTCAAATTGTATTTTAGACTTGCCGTAAAACGTGATTCGTCTGACTTACAATAAAAAAAAAACAAACAATATATGAGTATATTCAAATAAGTAGGGAAATTTAATATTTCCTTGGTAAATATTGTAGGTCTATATTATATATATTCAAAAATATTTTTAATTTGCTCTACCTACCATAAAAGGGACGGGAAACATGACCGCGGGCTACTTGAAATTCATAAAAACATCAGAGGGAAAATTGCGATCTGCCGAGCATATTTGTTTCAAAGATATCATGATAAAATCTTATCTGAGGTCAACAGCCGAACAAAAAAGGGTAGATACAACTTTAACATATAAACAACGACGCAAACTAAAGTAAAAGGAGAATGGATGAGCTTGTATGAAATTGCTAGACCTTTGAAGAAAGCCGCGGCGAACTAAACCTTTTGCGGGGAAATCGAGTAATAATATTTCCAAGTTGGTGAACAAAGTGCCTTCTTTTTGTCTGAAGCGAGATTGTCGAGGATATTTGCCCCTAAATATTGTACACACTTTTTACCAAAGTGACATTTATACCAAGCGTCTCGTGTTATTTCAGCTTTGCTTTGGTTACCCCACGTTTAGCAAAATATATTTTCCGTAAATCCTTTGTGTTTGATTAAAGTTTCTTATTAAAATTTGGCTACATTTTAACAAACATTTTTCTTATTATGGTGAATATTATGTTTGCGGACCCAAGTCTCACTTTTTTTACTTAGTGATGAACTAATATTTGCATAACATAAATCACTAAAATTACTATTTTAGCACTCGACAGCTGCCTTAAGATAAGATTTTAAATATTTATTGAAACGTAAATTATAGTTTACAAAATTTTCACCAAGCACTATCTACGAAACTTAAACCATAATTCTACTCTCACTTACAAAGCCAAGTTTTGCAAAAGGTAACAAAAGGAATCAACCTTTCGAGAGACATCAAGAAAATTGAATTTAATCATTAAATTACCATAAAGGAATATTATATGACCCGGGATCCTTACTAACAGTATTATATTAACGCGTATTATTCGCTGCGAATTTAATAGGGTATGTACATAAGGTACGAAGCCATAAAACGGGCCGCAGACATGCTCGTATTGAGCTCCCTAAGCCCCCACACTCGGAGCTTCATACAAACTCATAAAGGGACTCACTAATATTTGCCTGTTATGATTATTTTCACGTGCCATAACCTTAATTAGCGGAACAGTTTTAGTACTAATGTACGTGAATGAAAATGTATGGCAATTGTAATGTATGTTAATGCTGTTATTAAACTTGGATGTGCATATCTGAATACATTTTCTCTGTAAAATACATTACTGTGAATGGGTTTATCATCTTGATTTTATATCGATATCAGTAATTATATAAGTACCTCTGTATTATCTATACTAATATTATAAAGCTGAAGAGTTTGTTTGTTTGTTTGAACGCGCTAATCTCAGGAACTACTGGTTCGAATTGAATAATTCTTTTTGTGTTGGATAGTCCGTTTATGAGGAAGGCTATAGGCTATATAACATCACGCTACGACCAATAGGAGCGGAGCATAAATGAAAAATGTTGCAAAAATTAAAAACCGTTGAAACTAAAACACGCGAACAAAGTCGCGGGGGACAGCTAGTCAAATATAAAAGGCTTCATTTAATGATATTGTAACCTTCAAGTCGTTCACAAAACTTGACCTTTTTTCCTCTTCCTCGTATCTCGTGAGTCTTCTTGTGTTGTATTCTTAAAAGTCCAGATTAACACAAAAAAAAAACTAGTTTACTAGTTTAACTTTGAGATTACGAACAAATTACTTATAATATTATTTTTACTTTCAGAGTCGAGAAAGTTTATCATCAGACGGCGAAGGTGCTCGAGGCGACTGCTCCTCGGTTGACTCCTCAGGGTCAGGGTCGGAGGAGCAGCCACCATGCGACATCGGACTTCTAGAAAGACTGATCAGAACCCACCCGGTGTGGTTTCTGCCCGGAATACAGAGAGCTGGTGCCTTCCATTTACTTCAAGGGAAAGAAGAAGGGGTAAGTTTGTGTGATAACTAAGTATAATATGTAAAGAGAAAAGGAATATATTGTATAGGAAAGGAATATATTGTCCTGATCGTTCTAATTCCAATTTTAGTCATGCATATCCTTATTTAAATTTCCAGAACTTTGTGGTGCGCCAGTCAAGCCAGGCGGACACGATGGCGATCAGCGTCCGCCTGCCCGCAGACAAAGGTCCCTATATAGAGCATTACCTCATTCAGGCGTCCGGCGGCCGCATCGGACTCGAGACATCGCACAATCGCTTTGATAACATCCCTGAATTGATCGCACACTATTCTCAGTGCTGGTAAGTTATCAGATATATAGATTGACGTAGATTGTTTCAAAGTATCTTACACAGGACGTTACATAGAAACTATTACATTAAATGGACCGAGACGCCTTCGTGCTTTGGAAAACTCGTTAAACCGTTAGTCCCGACTGTCATACGTTAATCGTTAACAGACGTTACGTATTTCAATTCTGATAACTAGTCTTACTATGGTACTTACTATACTTACTGTGTTACCCATTAATTTACTGGTAAACCCGTAAATTAATGGGTAGTAGAATTTAGATAAGCAGTTGATTCATGTAAAATACGGTATTCAGCTGAATCCGGTAAAACTGAAAGCCGACATCTATATATAGGAAAATGATTAGACAATAAAAGAATTACATAAAAATACTATTTAATAATTTTAATTTAAAAAACTCAATCTTTATATAATTTTTCTTTCAGTGACGAACTACCAGTGCAGTTGCAATTGCCTCGCCCACTTCGCGAAGCAAAAAGTCGACATCAGCTCAGTTCATTAGCTTTACTGGGACAAGAATTTTGGGGTTACCCCATGGCAAACCCTAAAAATAATCCTAACAATCTAATGTCTCCTTGTCAGTTGGCCAATGGTGTCGTACCAATGGCCGTTACACCATCTGATACGGGATCTAGTCTTAGCAGTTTTAATGCCAGTAAGTAATTTTATTTCGAGACGACAGTTATTGAAAATGTATGGGCCAAGTACTTAAACATGCCTTTTTCTAGGTACCCGAACAAACTCCCGTGAACATATTCTCAGCCCAGATAAAGATCAAAATGTAGTGCTAAAGATGTCTCCGATAGAAACTTCAGGTTCCCCACCGAATCAAACTCAGAACCTCAGCACGTTCAAAGGCAAAACTGCCCCATCACCACCCGCCAAACCCAACAGTGCATTTATCAGAGCGCCTAGACCTACCCCACCAAATACTCTGAACCTTATGTCTAGTACTGTAAGTATTCACAATTTTTATGCTTTAGCTTTAACGGTGTCGTAATTTTGAACGTTATTAATAGATGCCTCACCTATTTTCAGGCGCATATAACACAACCTCATACATTTCCCGCGACCAACACACAACATTCTCCCACCCAAATAAGCAACGTCAAAACGACACCACCTCCACCGCCACCGCGATGGGCAAAACCACCTTTTTCCAAATCATCCTTATCTCCGAAATCCGAAGCTTTCTGCCCAATTAACAAAGTTTCACAAAACGGAAACATAACAGTCACAACCACCGTTACATTTTGTGTCAATAACACACAAATTCACAATCATCAAATCAATGAGAGCATACAAAGCGACAGGTTACAACTAACGCTTGCATCTAATGCCATGAATAACAACAGTAGCGACAGTGTATTCAACGTCGTGGATACGACAAATATTGGTGATTCTAATGGAGAATCCCAGGTGAGGATTATAAGATAATGCATGGTTTGTGCACTGTTTTTGCTTACCAGCACGTGTTTTATTTTGGATATGCTAAATTGTGATTGTTTCTAATCTTTTAAATCTTTGTTCTATTCTATTTCAAATAATTGTGGTACTTACTGACTATACCTTCCTGTTCCTGTGTAGAACATGATGCACCGTATGTCACCAGAAGGGGAGTGCATCAATGCCATGACCGCTAGTTTGCACGGGAGCTTCAAACGTCAAATGACTGAGCAGAATAATATTGAACCGGGATCACCAGTAGAACCGCAGTCTCAGACAAATACATCCGATTCAGTGGATCCTATTGTTAACAGTTTAACAAAGTCAAGTAGCACATTTGCTCCCAATCAATTAGTGTCGCCGAACGGTACAAACTCTGTTACCAGTGGGATTTTCTCTCCAACAAGTCAAATCAATTCTCCTGTATCTAATGACACAATTTCTTCTAAGAGTGGTGTATTTTCTCCTCTAAGTCAAACTAACAAAAGTGAAATCTTCTCTCCGGTATCTAGAAGTTCTCCGATATCAGCGAAAAACGTATTTTCGCCAACTTCTAACCAGTCTATAATATCTCCTATGATGGGTAAAGATAGAGATAAAGTTTTGTCCCCAAATACGAATACAGCAAGTACTACACCGTCTGGTAGATCGCGGAGAAGTAAACACTCCCACCGAAAGGAGTCCAGACATTACCAGGTAGAGTATATGTTTTCAGACTGCAAACTACTTCACAAGCATTGTACAGAATAAACTAATCGCACGTTTCCATAATAATAATAACTATGTAGTCAATATGTATTTTATTAATTTTTAACCCAGCTTTATAGCGTGTCTCGTAATTTTGAAACTTTAAATGATAGCTATGTTAAAGAAGTTTTGACAGGCAGTATTTTAAATATCTAACGATGTTTATTATGTTTCAGGAATCTGATATTTTAGAATCTCCAGGGGTGTACTGCCGAAGCTCATTGATCGACAAAGTATCAGACTATGAAGATATTTGGGGACCAGAAAGCAATAACAGCTGCTCTACTTTCAAGCCGTTGAAACATGAAAATGAAAATAACATACATAACGGTCTAATGAAAAGTAAAAGACCGGATCTCTTACCGGATACATTGCGTAAGTAAAAAATAATACAAGTATTTAAACCTATGGATTTTTTCATAAATACAGTTTCTTCATAGGCGGCCTTTTTCTAATTAAATTTGAAATAATTCAGTTACATATTAAGACAAATGTTTATTTATTATCTCCATTATAGTAACATAAAGTATTTATTTCACAGCAAAACTTAACGCAGCTAAAAGTACCCAGTCCATTTTGGAAAAGGAAAACATGCACATACAAAATTCAACCGAAAGTCTAAATAATAAGAAAACTTTATCTGATAGTTCACTGAAAAAGAGTTTTAAAGATTCAAATGAAATCATAGCCACTACTAATAATAAGGGGAATGTTGTACCAAAGAGGCCAGACAACCTTAACATTTCATCGAACATGAACAAAAAACTGACTGAGGAGATTGAAGCTGTAATCAAGCATCGAGAGAATTATAGCAGTGAAAGTATGGAGACCATGAAATTAGAAGATGATTGTATTCTTAATTCTATGGGAGAGGAATCTGAAAAGGATAACGCTGGCAGTCCTTTCTACGCTGATCCAGTAGATGCTTTAAAGGAAGTAAGTTTTATTTGTAAAACTTATTATAACTATGATAATTTCAAAAATACCTAATAATCTATATTGTTTATATAAGAAACTATTACTTCTATCACAGGCTGCCATGCCTCCAGTGCAACGACGAAAGCTGTTAAGAGTGGGCGTGAATCTTTCACAACGCTACTCGGAACCACCGAATCAGAATCATCCGTATTATCCTCTTCGTGACATGCATAGTATTGAGGAACTTTCTCGTAAGTATTTTAATGTGTATAACATGGCCAATAAATAAATGTTTTAGATTCTGTGAAAGCTTATTAGCTACTGATTCGGTCATTACCGATGAGTTATTATTATTAATATTATTTATAATACACCATAAAAGATACAATGGCGGAGAAATGCATTGTTTATTTTATTTATTTTGATAAAGGTTATGCCCGACTTTTTGCATACAGAGATGACATTTCCTTTAAAAAAAATAATAACTTTCATTATTTTTATCAATTTCTTGTGTATTTTCAGCATCATCGCCAAACACTTCATCGTCAGTGGACAACCTGATGTCGCTACGTAGTAAGCCGAAAATGAAACCAGTGCAGCCTCCACGAGTCGGGAACAAGCCACCCACAGGCAAGAACGACCAGACTTGGACCGTTGATTCCAGTTGGGAGTTTATAAGTCAGTGTTATAGATAAAGTAGACCAGTAGACGCTGCTTGTACCACTTTGCTGTTGCACTCCCAACGATATCTTGTCTATAACTTACGTGGCTAAATTATAATCTACTTTACAATAGATCACTTGTGTAATTAATAACTTAACCATCGTCTGTTACGGCCCTTCGAACAATTTTGAGGAACTTTACAAAATTCCTGACGATTTTTTTTTAAGTAGAGAAATGAATAGGTCACTAGTGGAGTTGATATGTTAACTTGGGGTCTATGAAGAAAATTAGGTGCCGGACTGCTAAGTTAGGATAGAGTAGATGTCTTTATATTTCAAATGCTTTGTACCTACAATGAATTTTAGGATTAACATACGAGTAGATAGTCAATTGTTATTATAACCTTGTTCATAATACGTGGCACTGTTGCAATAAATAATGGGGTATTTGTTTTACATTTTATTTTATGTATTAGTAACAGCTAATGTCTTGATTATTAGATAAAAACGACGAGGGTTCAAACAGTGAGAGCGGTACGTTCCCTTCGCTGGCCGAACAGGAGTGCCGACTAAACGCTGTCGATGATGGAACTCAACACTTGACTGTACATCAAGTTGTTGCACAAAGGTAAGACAAAAAATTTTTGTTTTTTTTTTGTAGGTAACTTGTTTTGATACAGCTGGTGATCTGTAACACAGGTTTAACCAAATCCAGACACCAGTCTCTATATTATGTACAAATAACTTTGTACCAGTTTCATAATGATGAGAAAATAAATATTTATTTTTTATTATTATTATGCCAAATTATTATTAGGCCAATGCAGATTCGATACAAAAAATTGCCTACCTTTTTAATCCTGTATTAGCTTTAAAATAGTTGAATTCATAAGTATTATTGCAGTTATTTTTTTCGTTTATCTCGTAAATGAAGTTCTTTCAATATTGTTTTGATCATGAGACGTCTTGTGAAATGTTTTGATATTGACTGTAAATATGTTTTTTATTTCTCTATTAGATTCCCAGACTTGCGGTTGAATTCAGAGCCGACGATGTTACCGGAAGAAGTAAGGTCACCTCCGCGGGCGTCGTGTTATGACAATGTTCACGACTTGAGACCTTTATCGGAACAGGTAAAACAATCCCTCTGATACGCTTAAATTATTCAAAAAGAAATTACTATAAATAGAACTTTTGGCATTTATTTGAAACTTTCAAAAGGGAAAAAGGGAAAGATAATAAACCTGCATAAAGAAACTGGAATATGCTAAAAAAGTTTTACCTAAGACATAGACAAATACCTTCACCTGATACATACTACTTACTTATTGATTTTGTTTATAACATTTCGCAGGCAAGCGACGATGGCACAGTGTTCTCCGAACCATGGGACAGTTCACAATGGGACGGACTGATACCACCATCGAATGGTCATCAGCTATATGACAATGTAAGTTAACGAAACAAACAAAAGGGTTTTAAAAAAAAGTATTAAATCAGCTTAAAGAACAAGTGAAGACAAAGCAAACAAGCCCAAACACGATGGGATTGCGTTGTTTCTTTACATAGTTTCTATGGCCATCTTCTGGTTTCATCATAAGACCAGCTCGATACAATATTATGGTAAATATTGTATTGTCATCAAACTTATATAAGTATGCAAAAACCTGTATATTGTAGTACAAAGAACATTTTTATTATAATATGTTAGTTGTCCCACTGGCAGGTAAAGGTCTTCTCCAATTTGCACCAAGGTCTTCTGTCATGAGCCGCTCCATAAAAGTTGAACATAAAAAAAAGATTATAATAAGTTCTATTTCATCAAAGTTTTCGCTGCACTTCGCACAAAGCAGTGATTTGTAGGTTAATTAGCACTTTTTTTGGTTGTTATTATTATTGTCAAAGTTTTTACTAATCACCACTGATAAAAGAACCTAATTACGATAATTCCTTGGAATGTCACCTAATTACTGTCGTAGGAATTTACGACATGATAAGGTTTTTCGATTAACCCTTTTGGGTACGCAATAATAGGTAATTATTATTATTAAGAACGCTCACAGGTAGTATAGAATGACATTTGAAGATCACAAACGTTTTAATCATAGTAAGGAATGAAGCTATTCAGACAAATAGCACCGTGTCTTTTGAGACCGAAATAGTTACAAATTAAATAACCTGATAAATATTAAATTAACTTATCAAATATTAAATTGTATTTTTGTTTACAAAAAGAACAAAATGTTACGGATAGTGATTTTTTTCTTTGTTAATTCATTTGTTTTTCTTGCGCAGGACGAGCCTTGTGAATGGGAGTCACCAATTCCTAGGAGAGGCCCTGCCGCGGCTACAAGGGCCAAGAGCTTCAGAGACAGACTGGATCCTTTGTTAGGTAAACTGTTGCTACTTTTACCGAATAGTAAACTGTCTCTTACGTCAACGGAATAAGGTTCAATAATTTCTTAATAATTAAATTCAATCAAAAGGTCCTAAGAAAAAAAAACTCTATTTTTGTTTTGATTGGTGGACATGCTAATTTATAGTTACAAAATAGAAACCCATGTGATTGTTGAAAAGCAAAGTACGTTACCCTCATAGTAATTGTTTTATTATAGTTGCTTAACAAAGACGTTAAGATTTACTTTGTTTATTACCCTTTGAGTTTGGCTTACACAGCAAAGATAACAACATAATTAAGTACAGTTGAAACCTCCGCTAACGGCTACGTCTTCACGAAATATTTTTTTACCCGTTTTTTTGGATTATAAGTTTGTTGTATGATATTTTTTATTTATTTGACATTTCACCAACTTTTTATTTTAATTTCACAATTAATCATTTTAATCTCTAGGTATTTTTTATTTATTTATAACTGTTCATATAAATAAGCGTCTCAACGAAATTATAATTTCCAACTGAACGTTTTCTTTCCATTGAAAACGAAATACTACGTCAGTGCACGTGTCACAATAATTATTTACTCACGTTACACGGTTCACTCATAACACACTATGTAAATACATTTTAATACAGAACACTACGAGATAATGTTGATGATTACACTGAAAAGGAAGAATTACATTTAAATCAAATTCAAACAGTACAGACGGGTATAATGATAAAAACAATTTTTTTTGGACACTGATTATCATATCAAACAACACAAATATCCCCATATGTTTATTTTAAAACAATAACTCAGTACTGTTTCACACTCCGTCACTATCACTTGACTCATAATCGCAGATGTTTCGCGCACAATGCAACCAGATATTATAATAAATTATTAATCAATTATTATGTTAATTAATTTAGTGGAGCACACACAATAGGACCGCGACGCACATCTGTTATCTATTACTACACTGGTTCTGTAAATAAATTAATTATGGCTAAAGGGCAAAGGTCTGCGCGTGCCGTGAATTTCTCTCTCATGCTCGGTGCTCGATGCTCTGCAGTGACAGTCGCTTTCCAGCCCGCGTTGGAACAGCATTAGACATTAGCCGCTCTCCCCGTGTGAATGAGAAACTCCCGTTTTAAGTCATTTGTTCACGCGGGCAAAAACCGCAGGGTTATCAGCCATGAAGTGGTTCAAAAAGTGGTTCCAAGGAAAGTGCGAGAAGCAAGCTGAAACGAAGCCGAGCACTAGCAAGGCCCAGCCCTGGAAGAATAAGTTGACTTCATTGAATGATTTCATTACACCCGATGAAGATTTTACGGAAGCGGTAGAAGCTTTGGAAGCTGTGGATGTGTATGTGCCAGTGCGTAGTGAAGTGTACGCGTTTACCACCATCAAAAATTTTAGAGCCGACTCTCTAAATGATCACGCGTATGAAAGTGACTGGGTGTTTGTCTCTCGAAAGCAGATGATGGAACCCAGGTTCCAACGACGTCTCAAAAAAGCGGATACTCTGACTGATCTTTGCAGATCAATGGCTGAGAGAAGTGTCAATAGAAGACGAGCTGAAGTCGTTGCGAAACCTCCGAACTGTCATTGCCACGAATTAGATTCCTGTGAAAGTGAGAAATCACAACACTCGAGTACTTTTCGTAGGATACTTAACAGTTTTAAAAGGTTTTGCCGACTGATTTACCGTAAAGTTACACGTTGCAAAATATTTAAGACCGAAGATATAAGCGAAACTTCGAAAGCAACTGAAGACCTTTTGGGGTCGTTCCACTCCACTAATTCTTATTTATGTAGGTAATAATTTAATTTCAATTATTTCATTAATTTTGTGCAATGCTCTAATAGATTAATGCTATAATTGTCACTAGAATGAGGTTGTGACAATAAATATATCACTTTACTGTTATAATGGGCACTAATCAGGAATGATTCGTCTAATTCTACATTAATTAAATATTAATTATCCAGTGCTTTCAATAGAACTCCTAATTAGCGAGAGTGATTAAATATTATATTATTTCAGCTAAACAAGGACATGTCGTATAAAATTATTTGTTAATTTACGTTCACAATATCTTTACGTTTGTGTGTGTGTGTATATATATGTATACTGTAGTGTTCAGTAACGGGTGTTTAGGGTCTGTCTGCCGATAAGTTCGACGCAAACTTGCAAGCTTATCACAATGCTTAGTTGAATCATAATTTAATGATGTGTGTCACTATTATGGGTCATCGTTTTAATGCATTATAATTTCAATTAATGTAGTTTAAGTTATTATTTCAACTCTTTTCTAAATTTACAATACTTTCAAACATTTCTCTCGATAATTTGATGTATAATTAGTGTAGTTTCAGAATTTATGACTAAATCGAAGGTTGGCTTTTTTTGCTGCTATATCAGGGAGAATATATGATATTGTAATTTATTGAAGACACCTGCATGCTAGTTTAGTCACTTAAATACTCATAGAAAAAGATATAAAATTAATTCAAATTATGGATATAGATTGACTCTAATTGTTTCGCTGACCGTACAGCAGGTTTTTCATGTAAGCGTACGCGTGAAAAGACCCCCAGTAAAAATCATTTCCACTTTATTGTTCGTAATCTAGATTATGAGGTCATCGTTTCCAACGTGCATATATCGTGGTTGTGGCATGCGTTACTGGATATTTTCCTCTGCATACATTATAATTACACAAAGGCAAACAATTATGCACTTTAGATCGTGACGTTATAATTTATTCTATCGTTCGATTACGTGTATTCCGTTGACTTAGAAACTACGCCTGAACTATTTTTAGCTTTTCTGAAGGACGCGACGACTCGTCCCAAGGCGTAGTGAAGTTAAAAAAAAAAACGTAAATTTATATTTTTTTTAAATATGACTTATTAAAAACTTTTATGATACAAATGTAATTGACACTTTACTGACGTCTTTGTGTCTTAAAGATTTAGTCAACTTTATTGCAACTGAAGCTTAGGAATTAATACTTTTTTTTTTGTTTTTAATTATAATAATTATTTTACTAAAACCTACGGTTATAAAAGGAAATAAAGTACGAGATGTTAATTTGTACTTTTGAATTATTGCAACATATTTAACCCATTTTTCTGTTGTATACAGCTGCGGGAAGGGTGCGCGCTCTCCGCGGCGGACGCACGACGCGCGGCGCCGGCGCAGCTTTGCGAGCTTATGCGCTGCACCTTGCGCAGGACAAGAGCACCACATTTGCGCAGAATATCGATAACTTTATCGCCTGTACACTGGATTCTAAGGAAGCTTGTCCACAGGTAAAGCAATTAGTCATAGTTTTTATAGTATCAGTCGTTTGGTTTAAAGATAAACGGTTCAGACGAGATGGTGGTTAGAAGAAAGGGAGCTGGTACTGTCGTGTCCCACAGACTAAATAATTAATCAATGGACATTAATCATATTATGCTCCTGTCACTGAACATAGGATTGGTTAATTAATAATATCGTAGGAACATAGGATTGGTTAATTAATAATACAGTAGCATAATAGCTAATATATATTTTTTATTTCAGATTATGATGCGCAACATAAGACAGTTCATGTCTGGAATGAAGAATTATTTAGTTAAACATGGCGAGAGAGAGTTTGAGAAAGAGGTGGAAAAAGAACGTCTCAAGGTAACTAGAACCAAATATGTACTTAGTTGAGGTTTGATATAGGATTTGTTTGATAAAAAAATACTGTTTTTAAATGAGATAAGGGGTTTCTACTATCTCAATATTACGTTATGTATTTTAGTCATGGTTGAAGGTCGTTTTTAAGAAACATATTTTATAATCGAAAATGAAATTGACAGTCGATTATCTAACTTAACCAAAGGTTTTTATTCGTTTCGTTTTATCAATCTTACTCAAGGGAATTAAACTGTTTGTGTATTAGTATACTTTGTGCCTGTTTGTGAATTGTTCAATGGTCCTCCGTAAAAGAACTGAAACGCTCCGATGGTTTTTACCGGCACAAGTCTGGTACACTCCCTGGTACCTTCCCCGAAGTTGAGAAAGTCCTATGAAAAATTCCACCAGGACAAAAAAGTCTTAACACCGAAATATTTTTTTGTTTCACAGCTAAAGCCAACCGAGTTCCTGAACTTGGATGCCATCTTGGAAGGCGTGATGCACCGGCTGGTGGTTCGGCCATTACGAGCTCGCCTGTACTCGCTGTTGGCCGCGTGGCACGCCGCCGACGTGCGTCGTCTGCACGCTGCAATTGAACGCGCTCAGCATGCCACACCTTTGCAGCTTGGTATTAAGGTACTGACAAAAACTACAAGATATTTGGGCCAGACTTCTAAACGTTACGCGCTTATTATACCTTTTTTGAAAGTTTGTAGGAAATCGAAAGATTTAATGGATTTCAATTTATTGCGATTGGAAGGTCTCGACCGATTTACTAAGAGAGAGCTTTAATTAAGTTTCTGTCTATATTTTAAGAGTCAAAAATATTTAAAGAGTCAAAGAAGTATATGGACAAACATTCATTTGTTCTAGGAATCAACTAAAGTCCCATCGTCTGCTGTCCTGGCCGTGATCTCGAAGAATTTCCTAAAGATGCAGGAGGCTGACTCCCCTTTAGACAAGCTTGAGAACCTTTTAGCTGCCATATCTGTTATGTTTAATGCTGTAAGTATTATCCATCAGTTAATGAATCCAATAACACATTTTGGCAAAGAGACTTTTATAATAAATATCTCAACTACGTTATTGCATTCCACAATGTCAGTTGTCTTATATATCTTCAGATCCATAATTTTTGGATGATTTTAAATAGAAATGGTCTTAATAAAAGCTCATTAATGGATTTTAAAGATTTTTAACTCCATGCTCATTACAATTTTCAAGATGATTTCACTTTTTTGGATCTTTTTAAATATTTGCGTATATCTAATGAATAATTTTCACCAGATCCGTGGAGAGCGCAGCGTCGGTGCTGACGATCTTCTCCCGGTCCTCGCGTGGACTATCGCTCGGTCTCGTCTGGTCTGCGCTGAACTAGAAGCTGAACTGATGGCTGGTCTACTACCAGCGGCACTGCTGGCCGGAGAAGGGGGCTACTATCTGACTGCGCTGTTTTCCGCGGTAGCCGTGTTGAAGAGACTAGCGCCGGAACAGCAGCAGGACAGCACTTCACCGGTAAGTTTTATTTTAAAGCTCCCTTTTGTTGCTTACCATGTGTAAGAAAAAAGTCCACTTTCTATGTGATAATTAAATACAGAAATAAGAAATTTCGTCATTAATATCTTCAGTATCTCCTCGCTGTTCACTATTCAAACCTATTTCTACATAATTATAATGTTATTAAAGTTTTTTTAAAGCCCTATTAAATACTATTAATGCTCAATATTAACATTCAAGCCAAAATCAAGCTACTGATACTCATTGCTCTGCTCACTTCTAAATATGGATCCATTCATTCCTTTGGATAGCTATTTCACTATTTTTCTTGCCAGTCGTATTCATCATACTCATGCAATTGTTTGTAAAGCCTCGAACCGTAACATCCTCAGTCATCCTGAATATAAATAGTACTATATTGTCGAAATAGTAAATTGACTCTTTTGCCCCCCAGCAGTGGCGTCGCGGCTCTGTGGACACGAACCGCGAGCAGTGCCCGGTGGCCGTCGTACGGGTGGTGCTGCCAGACGAGTGCCGCGGCTCCATCCGGCGCGTACCGGTCCCGTGCCGGCCGGGCGCGCGCGCACGTGACCTCTGCCGGGCGCTTGCGCACGCCGCTGCGATTACCAACCCGCAGGATTACGCGTTATTTGCGCTACATGATGGACACGGTATGTAATAGGCTATTTTTAAAACAGTTAAATGTAGAATCTCTTCTTTGTGAAGTTGGATAAAAATGTGCGACGGGATAAGCAAGTTAAGTAACAATTAAAAAAAATCATAACGTTCAATGGTTTGGTGTATTAAGTATGCACTAAGTGCGTATATTACATAGTATAGTATAGATAGTGTATTTACCAGTATCTAAATGGTATAGTAAATTGCTCAGTACATAGTGCAGCATACATATGTTTATTTATATTGTTGCAGAAACAATGCTGAATGAAAACGACTGCCCACAAGAAGTCATGTCGGAGAAGAGCGGACAGAACTTCACCCTAGCATACAGAAGAATAGATGCAAAGATCGCTTGGCCGCAACAAGCCATGCTGTCTTATCCTTAAACTGCTTCCTAAACAATATAGACTTGGAAGCGACAGAAATCTCTTAGCAATAGAAACGGCATCAAGAACAAAACTCACACGTTTTCAATAAGTCAACGAAATAATAATGGGATCGAATGAATATAATATATTTTTATCACCTAAACAATAATAAAAGTGATATTTTATTCAAATGATTTTGTAAGTGCTAACGTTTTCTAAGCTTACCTTACTTATAAGTACATCGCTTATAGGCAGTATTTTTAAAGCATCGCTACTCAATGAGCATACTAATGTCATGTAACTGTAGCTTTTTTACTCAGTAATATTAAGTACCTAATTAATAAATTATAATCTGACTGAACTTTCGGGACGCGACTCCCAAATTTTGTACATTTTGTATTGCGTGGGAAGTTATCATTCGAAGTGTGAATGTGATGTATGGATAAAATGTTCACCATTTTTGTTTTTATTATATTTTTTGTAGTACCTACCTATGTGCATCAATTTAGATGTTCAGCTAGGACTAAACTAAACTGCCTTATAAAGGTAGTGTTTACGTCTTCAAGTGTGCGTTTGTGTATGTTCCTAAAATTTCGACGCGTTGGTACACTAAATAAACTCACCAAATTGTTGTTTTAGTTTAATAAAATTTAAGTATTTCTTTGAACATTTCTAGTGGTAAAATTTACTTTTGAAGTATATATACATATTTTTAACTCTTACTAACTTGTTTATGAACTGTGATGTTAATCGTATTAATTAGTAATACTTTAAGGTTTTGTATTAATTTTTGTATATTCGTAGAGCTGTTTCTTAATATAATTTATTTATATGTAACTTTAAGGTAAATAACCAAAACGGTAGAGCGATAATGGGTAAATTATAGCGGTTATGCAGAATTGATAAAGTATTAAATTTATAAATTCTTAACCTAGAACACTGACTTTCTTTTACTTAATAAATGAAAAATAACTGCTAAGTCACTCGCTAATATTTACCCGTTATTTAAACGTATTCAGATGAAACATTGGCTTATCATAATCACGGACAATATTTATGTAGTTCGTATTTATGTAAACACATAAACACTTTGCAATCAAAATTATTAGTACGATTTGGAGAAGTGTTGGTGTCAGTACTCGAACAATAAATAAATGTAGCCCTCATATTCCATTTCATATTATAATTATTATATTTACATAGCTATGTCTACATCGTTTCGAAATTGTCATCATTATTTATTCAGACTATATAAATATAATGTAAAACATATTTTTAGATGGCGCGTCTCTTAATTGCATGTATATTCTATAAAGAGTTATAATTATATCATAATTATTTAAGTACTATATCAATATAAATCGGTTTTATGTATCTATGCTTACTATTTTTATTAGTCTATTTTAAAAGCCTAAACTCTTTCAATCTCATTAGTAATGTTGTTTAATAATATTGAACCGTATTTCAAGGTTCATAAGAATGACAGTGTGAAAACAAAGTAATTATGTAACCCCTGATATTTTTTCATACATGTTAGACTATTAAGGCCTAAATGATATTTTTCCCAAATACGGGTAAACATCAGCATTTAATATTGAACTACTGCCATTTAATTTTATCTCTTATTCTCTGTAACACAAGTTATAATTTAATGTGGAACATAAGTTAGTTTTCCATAACAAACGCAAGGTGAAATGTATTTTTAAAGCTCATTCTCGATTGAGTAGAGCTTAAATGCTCTCTGAGGCTAGATACTTATAGTATTCTGTAGTTTTGTAATGCGACTTGCTTTATATTATATGATATTCATAGTAATTTGATTCGATCCAACATTCGTATTTATTTACTATCGCCCTTTATGATTGAAAGCATGGCCTGGCCCCATATATTCACACAGCTATCACTAGACCTTTTAAGATTTAAGTCTGTTAAGGATCTCTTCCAGATATTACCTCAAACACAAACCAGCTTATGTATAACTAACTACACTATCCTTTAGAAAACATTTCTCCAAAATTCGTACATTTAAGAGTCCTGTACACACCACTTTTTTTTAACGCACCGTCGACGTGCGATTTAGTAACGTGCGTCGACGGTGCGCTTACATTCTACAGAGCAGTTTGTTGTCGTTTGTATCGCTACACACGTGCGTCTGTATCAGTGTTAGAATTGTTATACAGGTGTGCAAAGGTCTACAGGCTGCATCTGACTCGCGTGCGTATCGCGACTGTATCGCTAAAAACGCGCGTCGACGGCGCGATTAAAAAATATGGTGTGTACAGGCCCTAAACCAGTAGTCTAGGCGAAAGGTGATTCTGAATATGTGACCGACATACGCGCATTGTAAAGCGCCCTTTTTGTATTTATTACGTCACTCTTATTAACGTTAGTTGTAAAACACGTATATTGTGTTTTGATTTTCAGTCATAATGTGAAGGAGTAAATGAATTTTTACCAAATTTATAAAAGGTGTTTTATTCATTTTTGGTTCAACAAAATATTCATCATGCTATCTATTAAATCAATAATTTAACATTATACAGTCATGCCCTGCAATATAGCGTTTTCCGTTCTGTACACGCAAGGGTGGGAAACGTAGTGTAGATTGTTAATCACTTATCTAAGGTATTCCAAACCATACAAGAATAGTACACAAATACTCAGAGGAATGTTGACAAGGGAATGAAAAGTAAAAATCTATTAAATAAATAAATAAATGTGGACAACATCACATAAATTGCTCGGAACCCAAAAGTAAGTAGCTAAAGCACTTGTGTTATGGGATTCAGAGACAACGAAGGTACCACAAACACCCAGACCCGAGGCAATGTAGAGAAGTGGTTTTTCTACATTGACCCGGCCGGGGATCGAACCCGGGACCTCAGAGCTGGCGACACCTTGAAAACCGGTGTGTACGCCACTCGACCACGGAGGTCGTCAAATTTATTAAGTACTTAAGTTTGATAATAAAAAATAGTAGACACGTATATTTGCTTTTTTTAAACAAGAAAAATCTAATAACTATGATATAAAGCTAATTAAAGTTCAAGTGGGAGCTACTGATGTCATAATCTTGCACAAAACGCACATTATTTGTATGTTTATAGATAAACATACAAATAATGTGCATTTTATAGATAAACATAGAAAACGCACGAATGTTTAATACAATTTTTACCAATATAAATTGTATTTTATTGTATTTACAGACAGACGTGGGAGGTAGGGATAGGTATAGAGGCCTTGCTCTGCTGTAGGACATGGCTGGGGAAAAATAACTGTATGTTGTTGCAACCATGGAAACATTAAAGTACCATAATATTGCTACGATACCTTAAATCGATCACACATTGCTCATAGTTAATGACACAGTTTAACAAGTCTAACAAGATTTTTAAGTCTAATAACAAAAAATGCAAGCCAATTACCCTAAAAAGTTGCCTAAGCCAAGTTGGGACAGAGTGCATTTGCAATACCCAGTTAGGAAATACCCTGAGACCGGTGTATCCAGTGAATGCATTGGCCGAAAATGGAGAGATCAACCAGAAGTTATTATGGAGAAGGTAAAACGCTTTTTTTATGTCAATTTGTTACTCTTGTATTTTGATTCATTACATTTTAAAAATAAATCTATTACAAGATGGTATTATTTATTCATAAACCTAACCTAACTTATTACACTCGTTCTATAATAAATACTCCTCTCTTTTTCGTGCTTATGAGTAAATAAATAACTATTTTAGGACATGTGAAACAACACCGAAATACTAAAACCTAGTCATTATTTTACCTTTACTTTGTTAGAAAACTCCGATCGAGAATATAAAGAACTATTTTCGGGATTACAACGTAACAAAACAGTTGACAAGATCTCAAACTAAAGAACACTACAACTTCAAACTTCCTGAAACTAAGAGGTTCAATAAACATACTTCCTGCACTGAAAACGAGTATGTTTATCCGCAGAGCAGAAGGGTACGTACCTGTGCTAAATATTTAATTTTAGACTAGCTACCAAACGACCCTTTATTGTTGCCTGTATCTGTACAGAACAGTCCTCCGAACCACTTGACCGATTTCTTGAATTTTATGTGTATCTTCGATAGGTCTCAGAATAGGTCGTGGGTGATCTTTTATACGACAAAATAAAAAAATTGTATTACGAGAACGGGGACTACTTCACGGGTGAAACCGCGAGGCACCGCTAGTTTTCTATTAATAGACACTTTATACCAGTAGCCATTAAAATTCATTGAACCTCAGCCAGGTTTATCATCTCGTATAGAGTTAATTTATCGGGAAAAGAGTGACTGGTAATTTAATCCTAATCCAATCTGACGCATATATGGTAAAACTAGATAGTAAAACATTAAATAATCATTCCAGATTGAAGACAGGGTCCCACAACTTTCAGCCCATTTTACAACAGAGATGCGAGAACGTTATACACCGCAAGTGCTGCCATCGCGGCTGGTGACTGATAAGGACCAATACAAACTACCTACTAAACTTCCACTTGACCCAGTAAGTAACACAGCCAACATTAAAAATCCTTTTATAGTAGGTAAGTGTTCAACTTCGTTTGGTACTAATATGCACTGTGCTTTGCTTCTTAACTGGCCACCATAGCAATTACGAAGCAATCCGAACTAATATCCATATAAATATCTGCAAAGTTGATGATGAAAATAAATCTTAACTGGCTATCAATAAATTTTGGGTTTCACAAACATTCAAATCACATGCACAAAGAACACCCAGACTTGAAACAAGTATTTGTGGATCACACAAATGCTTGTACCATGCGGGGATCGAACCCGCGGCACGTCGCGCACAGAGGTAATTGGCGTGGTGACCTATACCACTCTGCTACACGTGCATGCACGTTTTCAATACCAATATTTCACCTTCTCAGCTTCCTGTTGAACCGAGTTGGCACAAAGAGTTGGAACCTTTGGACACTACACACGAGGGTTTCGAGAAGTACTTGGACCCATATTTGACGACCAGCCGACTTCACCATCGACCATACACTGCTGATCAAATAGCGAGACCATCGTGCTCAAAGGATATTGTCACTTATTATACTTTTAAGGATGTAACTTGGGTAAGAAATTAGCCTCTTCGCTTTTTCGTTGAGGAGTCGGCATTATACTTAATGGTTGAGGCTTTTGTCAATATTGTGAAGGTTTAATAATAATTGTATAAGGGAATAGTAAATAAAATTTTGTTTTTCAGACAAGGACTCCAAAACCTCAAACTGAGTGGCGACTTCCATTAAGCCGTCCAAAATCAATATATGACAGAGAAAAGTTTAAAGAGGGTTTCCGAGAAATAAGGACGCATAATAAATTGCAATTTGTACCAGGGTAAAAATTATTTTCCATATAATTATTTGAATCGCATTATATTATGTACATTTTTTTTTAATTGGCTTATTTAAATGAATTTAATCGTCTTTTATGCCTAGGCTAGGCTGCACGCATCGATATCGTCCATGCAATTTAAGGTCTAATTGTAAATGTCTAAGTATTGGCTACATGTTTCTATGTTGTACATCAGGCTATCGCGATCAGTAGGCCAACGAGTGCAACTTTGGCTTTAGAAGGATTCCTAATATTAACCTGCCAAATTTATCTCTAGAACTTTTCGGACTGAAGCAAGAGACAACTACATCCCACCCTTAAATAATCCAGTATCTCAAATACACAATTACGAGGAAGAAGCAAGGAGCTACTACGAGAAATCATTGTCGAAGCTAGCGACTAACACGCCCGAAGAATATGTTGCCTTTCAGAAACAATATAGAACGGAAAACTCTGTTGTTGGCTCCAGAAAACCAATCTGCAATGTAATAGATCAGTATATGGAAAAGAATAAGAGATTGGAGAGAAAAAGTGTACACAGATAGGTTAAGAATAATTTTGATATAATAATTTATTAAAAATAACATGTGCAGTTTCTAATTGTTTTGGAATTTTAAATAACTAAAAGTATAGACAGCCATCGACCGAGTGTTTCTTGATTTTGTTGCCACGTAATCCCGATTTTGATTTACGGGATTCATTTAACATTTTGTATTGATTACTCTTTTTCAGATCAGAAACATTGATTAAATACTTTTTAATTTCTTTCGTTATTTATTGCATTTAAACGTAGTCTATGTCAATCAAATTTTGACACAAATAGGAGCAATAATCATGGCTTAAAGGTTCTTTATCCAAAGAAAATTCCAAAATAAAATGGGTTTCATCCATATATAGCGCGCACAATGTTTCTTAAAATTAAATGGAAATAGTATACTTTTTAATAGTAATATTTTTGGTTTCTTACGGCGTATACTTAATACAACCCTACTGGGTTCTGATTTTGACCGGTGCACTCGCCTATGCACTGTACACACAGCTAACCATGATCATATAAAGGAAACTCGGTAAGTTTTTTACTTTTGCACTAGAAATTTTATTATCCAGAAATATATCTATAAACTTCGACTTGATGATCAAAACGGGTGTTCCTGCGATTTTTGGAGCGCTGTAGATAGTAGGTATTTAAGGATGAAACTGACGGTAATCCCTGGTAGAAAGTAGAACTACATATTTTGATGGAGTAAGATAACAAATCTCTTACCGTTCACATAACAGCAATGTCCTGCTGCTGTCTAAGGTATATTCAATAACCTACTTATTTCATGGTCGTAAAACATTTTGCAGTTGTTTGAATAGCTAATAACACTCCACTTGCAATGTCTCACATTAAAACGGTTTATGATGTGGAATAAAAAAACATCAAGTATGGTAATGAATCAAGACTAATAAAATAAAATTAAATTATTTAGGACAATCTAGCAGCCAACCATATCGGTATTATTAAGATTTTATACGACATCATTTTAGAATAAAACGTACCTACATACCTACATACACACATTTTTAATCAACTAAAAATAATACGTCAGAAAACGTTATCAGTGTAGCCTAATCTATATAAATTACCTAACAAAAGCGTGTTTAATGTGATGACGCATAAGAAAAGTAACTGCAATAATTTCGTCCGCTACATACCGACTTTAATAGCCAGAAGGCAAAATTAGAATTAGAATTAAATAGGCAAAATTCAAAAAATAAATTTATAATTTAATTTTTTAAATAATTATTTAAAAATAAATTCAATTAGGATAATATTTTTCGCATAAGTTATCTAGCCACCTTTATCAATAAATCAACACCGCACCTAATTCACTAAACGTTAATTATGTAATATAAAATAGTACACGAACAAACCTTGTCGTGTCGCTAAAACAAATTAATTGATAAAATCGCTTATAGAAACTGTAGCCTGTCTTCGTATCGCTGTCTGCATTTAAACCACACAGTGTGTATAAAGTTATCACACGCTAGCCCGGCCAGGTTCGAGCTGGCCGTAAATTAACAGCAATTGAACATTCACATCTATTTACGCAAATGTTAGTAATAATACATAGAGCAAAGTATTAAGTCTGAACTACAAACAAAAAAAAAAATTTACGATGTTACAATTAAATAAACTAGTGTTTGTGTTAGTTTTGGCGCTAAAACATATTAGCAGTCATGTTCCAGAGAAGGTAAAGAATTTTTAATATATATTTATGTTTATATTATGTAACTTTATCGTAACTAAAAGTACCGTAACGTATTAATATTAAAACCGCTATTCAATGTCGCTTACAATTTTGCGACAACAATGATGTCGAATAAGATTGGATATTTTTAAAACATTTTTCAATTGTTGCACCGGATAAATATGTTATACAAGTTACGGTTCCTGTCAAGTTTGTATACTGGTGTTGTTTATGTTACATTGATTGACTCCAGGTTTTCTCTCGTTTAGTCATAGATTCGCGAGAGTACAAACCTGCTTGATTTCTAAACCTTATCTAATTATACTTAATCACTTCGCTAGAAATAAGGTTTCACTTGCTTGAAATACTACTAGTTAAGTGCTAATATAAAGTGTTGATCGTGTAATGCGTTACCCCGTAAAATGGGCTGTAGAGGTCAGCTAGGCAGTCTGGAAGCAAGACTGGAAGCCTACCTCTACCGCTTGGCAAAAGGATTGGCAGAATAAGATAGTGTTGACCGAAGACATTGATGTTTTAATTATATTAGGTTTTATGAGCAAGGTTGATTTAATTTTGTAAACATAACAAAAAATATCGAGATGAAGAAATAAAAAGACTTAATTTTAAAAAGTCGTTTTTAGTACTGATTGTTCAGATTTAAAATACTGCTTCAGCCCTTAGAAATAAACTACTTTTTCCAAGAAAGTAATAGTAGGTATACTAATATATAAACTAGTATAATATATTATTTATAAAATATAATATAATAATATAAGATAAAAGTTGAAGATGATAATTTTGTATGGTAACGCCATTTTTTTTTGTGAATTTGTTGGTTTCTTTAGGAAAGTTAAGACCACACATTTTTCGAAGCAATCTGTAGATGTATAACAATGGACCATTTTTTTATACTTGCAACAATTTTCTCCAGTTATTGTCTTTTTTGCGATCTCAGCAACAATCGAGTAGACTTAATCAACACTTAATTAAATCATCTTTTTGCCTCATCAATAGAAATTGTGTGGTTTAACATGTTTAGACTTGTTTTCTGAATTAATTCATAGCACTTGAACGATATTTAAGCGTAGTCGGTTACACTACTATCGCAACGAGGTCGGAAGTGTACCGCAGCGATGACAGCTCGATGTCGTCTCAGCATCGTCACATTATCGCCAAAATATTTCTTTTAAATTTAATTAGACTCATGTAACGTGACATATGAGAACACTATTGTTCTAATATGTCATTAAATGTATTCAGCACCTATGTACTGAATATATTTATTGTACTTTCGAAATGCAAATTTGATGATCTTAAAGCAGGTACCTAAGTAATATGACAATTTTGGACCCTGACTGCCGGGCAAAGCTGACGTTTGTTGAAGACATTAAGAGAATTAACTGCACAGTAATTAATTTTAATGACAGATCCAGTGCACAGAACTCAAGCTTTAACTAATTTCTTGAGAATTAACTGCACAGTAATTAATTTTAATGACAGATCCAGTGCACAGAACTCAAGCTTTAACTAATTTATATAAGGTTAAGGAAAGAACGAAATATCGCGGTGTTGTCTCAGTGAAAACGCAGCGGGGCAGTTGCGATGTACAGCGTCTTGGTAGGCTAGGCAAGTAGGCATGCTATCGCTTATGTTTAAAAATCAATAAATAATTTTTGAATGATTACATTTTTGAACGGAAGCCATTATTAATTAACTGCACTAGTAGCCGACTGGTATAAGTCACCTCGCCAATTACCAAAGTGCGCGACGTGCTACCGGTTCGATCCCCGCATAGGACAAACGCTTGCTTGTCATCCACAAATGCTTGCTTCAAGTCGGGGTATTCATTGTGTACGTCTGAATTTAATGTTGAAAGTAAAACCCCCTGCCATACTATGACTAAATTCCCTAGCGCGAGAGACGTTTATTATTTAAACCAATGTTTTATGACTTTTGACAAATTGATGCTTTATTTGTTCAGATGTAATTTGAATTGATGTACGATGCACTGTAATTATTTAGGTACTTCTGCTAAAGTGTAGTATTTACCAGTTTAGTACGTAGATCTTCTTTAACGGGTCCTATAAAATATTTTGTTATATTTACTTACCAATTATGCCCAAAATTTCCTGAAACGTGCTAATCATGCTAAAAATAGGCATGCTCACTCATGCTTATTTTTATGGCTACGAAACTCCACGGAACTACAATAAATTATGTTATCATTATAAACTACAAAGAGAACGTTATGGCTGCCCTGTTGTAGTTTTCATAATATATTTTTCTATAATTTTCTCTGTGAAGGTAACATCTATTATGTTTCCACTATAATAGTTTTTTTACTTAGGTATATTGTTAACTATGTATGTATGTTTGTTTCGTATCAATAGAAATAGTTTTAGGCGATTTTTTTTTTCTTTTCGTCTTCTAAGTTCATGCGCAATAAGGGCGTCTATAGTGCTAAATAAGTGAGGGTAGTGTCCGATTGAAGCTTTGCAAAAACCACAGAATAATTAATGCGCAATACCTTGAAAAAGAAGGCATGTTTCGGTGTCATTGAATTGCTTCTATTAAAAAAGGAATGTGTTTTAGACCACACGACTAAAGTAAAACTTCTTCATATACGAAACGCTATGAGAGAAAAAGAGAAAGAAAATGTGTGCTCGCATCTCTCTCTCTTCCCCTACAGAAATATACGAAACCTAAATCTCTCTTTCTATCTTCGCTAACTTATATCTCCCTCTCAAACTCATTCTCCTTGCCCGATCACACTTTTCATAACGTTCTAGTTACGCATTTACCAACTTACTTCCCAATGTCCTAATGATTTGGCTTACATAAATAAACATCTTTCCCGAGCGAAGGTACTATCGTCCAATTGTCAATATTAGAGACAGAGAATATTTTGATTATATAGATTTATTGTGTGAGGCGCGGCAATAAAAACTTTTTCTTTTTTCTCTATTTTCTTTCTATTATCGTTGTTGTCAGGTTCATAATTACACCATAATTTATTGTTATGTATTGTGCCAATTATTGCCTTCGTCTTTTTACCAACTGTTACAATACCTACCTACCATACGGTATCATTATACATTTGCTATGCAACTTCTGTTGTATTTAGGCGTGTACAGTCAATACTGCACATGCCAACAGGTTGAGGTCACCATCGTGTAGAAACTAGAGCAATGAAAGTTGTCCTGCACACTGGTTTTTGGTTCTAATGTTTATTTATATATCTTTGGTACGTAATGTTTATATACAAGATCATTTGGCCTATAAGCCTAGTGGTTAGAGACCCTGACAGCTAAACCGGGGGCGTGAGTTCGATTCCCACGCAGGACTAATCGTTGTGTGACGAGCAAGATCATTTGTTCTGTGTCTGGGTGTAATATGTATGTATTTAGAAATATATAAGTAATTTTATCAGTAGTCTCGTTGCCAAAATACAGGCTCTGCCTCGTTTGGGATCAAATGGCCGTGTGTAAGTTGTTCCAAGATATAAAATTATTATATTATATTTAGATATCTAAAACTTCTCCTTTAATTATGTGACCATAGTTTTCATTTCCATAGCACATCTACATATGACTAAATAACTTAAAAACTAAGTCAACTGCGAAAATGAGCATTTTGACTTTTTATTTAGTTCGAATTGGTTCCTAATTGGGAAAACGTCACGCTTGAGTACATTTCACTGAATACATGTTAGTAAATTTTGCACGTTGACATTGACATTACTTGTATAAATGTTCATTATAACTGCTGCGGCCTTGAGGTTAAATCGTGAGCCAGATCATGAAATGGGTACAAAGTACTTTTTAGTTTATATATTTTTTTTAAATCATTGAATATTTTTTCATTAATATTAATGACCTTAATTTAAGAAGCAATATTTTTTTAATGACTTGAATGAGTGATTGTTTGATTTCTTTTATGGTTTCCCAAAAGGGATTTCTATCGGACTTTATCCACACTGAGGAAAGTGGAGGGAAACACCAATTAGAAATATGGCTAAAATTATAGGGCGCTTTTCCAGTCAAATAAAAAAACAGGGAGAGCAATGTTTCAATGCGTTTTTCATTTTAGCTTTTGTGCTTTGAGGTCACAGATGCTGTGACTATGCGAAGATGGTTATGTGCATACATTTTTGTGACAATAATAATATTTAAATTGTTGATGTTAGTTTACGTTTTCGCTTATTCTATACACATTGATTTATGCAATTAGTAATGCCGTGTAAATCAAATTAATAAATAAATGAGCATAATAAGCACTATAATTATGACTTAACATTCTCACGCGATAATGTACCTAAATAGATATATTTTCGATGACAAAAAAATACTAATTGCATTTTTTTATTTAAATTCCAGGTGTTTTTATCGGTATACTACGAGAGCCAATGTCCGGACAGTAAACGGTTCATAGAGGGTGAACTACTGCCAACAATAAACCTTCTACACGAGTACGTAACTCTTAAACTAGTTCCTTTCGGGAAAGCAAAGGTAAGTACTGCTTATTATTTATTTTTTCGTGTATTTTTGCAATGTGTTCATAGGTATTCGGGACGGAGACAAATTAAAAAAAAACAACCTGTTCTTTTGTTTTATATATATAGATACTTAAAAAAAACAACTAGTGTCGTTCGTAAAATTATTAATAGGAAGTTAAATATAAGATCAGTAGAATCTAGGTGTTTTTTTTTTAAATTTATAGATTCCTCATATTATCATCACAACATCTATCTACCTACTTAAAATATTAACATTACTTATTCGCCCTACTGAACAAAAACGCTTTGCAGTTTTTGTAAAAAGTCAACGTGCTTAAAACATAAAATATTTGCAGTAAATTATATTTCTAAGATACAATTATTATCATATCAGATTGTGTGCACGAAGCATGCCTGGGCGGTATAAGTACCGTAAATTCTTATTTATAAAGTAGTTGGTAATTAATTCTGAGTAATAAACAATGCAATTAAGTATACATAATTATAATAGTGATGTTAATAATTTCCCGGCTTATCAAAATCCTTTGTTGTTTTAATGGAATATCGGCTAGCCAATTTGGTAGTACACAGCATAGTCCCTACAGAGATAGATTGACTATTTTCAGGCCCTAGGTAAAAGGGCTGATCACGGCTGCGGATTTTATGATAGAAATGTTTTTATAGGCATTGTCAAATTACGGAGATAAAACAGTTTTGTAGAACTTTGTTTAAATATTTTAATATAGATTCTAAATGATTATGTTCCTAATTGTACTTCGTATTAATTAGTTGTTAATGAAGTGGTAACGACAGAGAAGTAGTTATTTATTCATTAGTAATCGTGTCAATGGTAAAGATATGATATTTGGGTTTGTTGTGTTAAAAGAAGCATTAAGTAATGAACAAAATTAAAATCTGCTATAAAAGCCATCTTAGAGGCCTACCTCTAAGATGGCTTTTATAATTTATCAGTATCTACATAAAAGCCATTAAATAAGATCTCCTCAACCCATTTACCGGGTACGTAACAGACTCACACAGACATTTTATGCGGACGTATGAAAGTCACTAAGGAGGAAATGTGGGCCATGAGACTTAAAAATTAGGCATATATTTTTGAAAAAGCTATCGCTGTAGCACGGCGTCAATCGTGGATAGGGCATCGCTGTGTGTAACAAGGACAACTGCAGATAATGTAACATCAAAAGGAGAAATAAAAACTTAAGAAAGATGACATAATACACAAAGGAGTGAACGTAGAGATAACGAATAGTAGGGATGAATGGAAGTATAACACGCATTGCACAGTCCTCAAATAAGTGGGAGTAGTTCAGAGATAAGTATCACATCTATTTGTGATATTTAGTCTCTATAGACTAGGCTTTGTTTTTTTTTTTCAGAGCATAAATAATGGTTACGGTGGCTTTAGATGTCAGCACGGGCATACCGAGTGTACCGGTAACATTGTGCAGAGCTGCGCGCTGGATCTCATGCAGGAGCGAAACGACGTGGAAAAGGTATCTTATGTCGAGTGCGAGATGCAATCGGAAGCTGGCACTCGGAGAGATATGGAGGTACGTTTTGGAACTAAATTTAAACTATATGTAGTACTAGCTGTTTACCGCGGCTCCGCCCGCGTGGGTGTCGGTTATCGCAGCAAAAAGTATGCCTTTATCCTTTCTCAGGCTCTAGGCTATCTCCGTACCAAATTTTATTTAAATCGGTTCAGTAGTTTTGGCTTTATGCGCGACAGACAGACAGAGTTACCATCGCATTTATAATATTAGTAAGGACAATTACATAGTATTGTTTAGGTAGGTATGAAAAAACATAGGTATCTTTTAACCTTTGATTTTTCATGCCAGTTACTAGAAATAAATCATTTCTGAAACTGCAAACGATTGGCTTTAACTGGTCTGGCAGGGGCTTGTGGGGCTATGACTAATAGTTATAACGTTCAAATAAGAATCCGTTGATAAAAACAACAGACATCACCTCAGTTTAGAAAAAACATTATACTACCTCATTCCGCCTTTTAGAAAATACGATTCATCAATGGCTGGTCTGTTGGTCTAGCGATTAGTGACCGTGACAGCTAAACCTGAGGTCGTAGGTTCGATTCCCACCCAGGATAAATGTTTGTGGAAAAGCATGATCATTTGTTCTGTGTCTGGATGTAATTTATCTATAATATGTATGTATTTAGCAACTTGTAAGTATGTTTATCAGTTTTCTGGTTGCCATAATGCAAGCTCTGTCTAGTTTGGGATGTGATGGCCGTGGGTGTGTTAAAAAAATTTAAAGTAGTCAAAATTCAAAATCTGCATAAGTATATTGTTTTGTTAGGCATGATAATTTTGAATTGTCTCTACAGTTTTGTCCATTTGATTATCTTCCAGTGCGTCATAAGAGCCGGCCTATCTCCCATAGAGGTGAAACATTGCGTCGACACAACCAGAGGCATCACGCTGCAACTTGACGACGAATACCACACCAAACTCGTTAGGCCCAAGTTTATACCAACCATCACCATTAACAAGGTAAAATAATTGAAATTGTTACATAATTATTGTACTGTCGCCGAACTAACGGTATGCAAAACTGCATTACAATCGTATGATAAGAAGTGTTGTGCACACACACAACTACATTTTTTTTTTTTTCTAAAATACAATGTATTACAGTTATACTTATGTTATAGCTAGGCCTTTTTTTAGGTGTAAACGCTAATGACTTTAACCCAAGCCGTGCCAAGGTACGGCGTAAGGATATGTCGGACTTGGACCGACTAAAAGCACTTCGATCCCCTCCTTTCCTTTGCCGAAGCCGCGGGGTCGCTTATGCAAGCTCTGCGCGGACTCGGCAGACGTAATAGCTAGGCCTAGAAAAATGTATTTCGAAATTTATTTGAAACTGTGATACGAAAGCCTAGAACTGCTTTTGTTTATTTTTTTTTATAATTCTTATTTATTTCAAACCTCTTCCTGGAAGTTTGTACCCGATATTATTAGCAAGGTTTTTTTTTATTGAATTATTGATTGTCTTTTTTGCAGGTTTTCAACCAAGACATACAAAACGCCGCCTTACACGACCTGACAGGCACAATATGCAAGCTACTTAAAAACGCTCTACCCTGCGCAGAATACTATAACTCATTAGCACTGGACTTTGTCGTAGATTGAACAAATACACTCCTTTTTTTAATAATTAATTTTTTTTGTGTAATATAGAGCTAATTATGAGCTAAGATTTAAATCTTTCAGCGAGTATTGTCTATACAATGCGCTCTGTTCTTATACTCGCAGAAATTACTTATTTGCTAAGTACTATCGCTTTTACAGTTTTCAGAACGTACAAATTCAGTTTTCAGAATTCAGAAGAACAATTAGCAGGGCCTGCAATCTGCATAGCTTCATGGTTAATGGGATACACAACAGTATCTAAAATAGTATATCTATAAAAAAATATCTTTATTTTTAATTATGTTACATTGATACTATACCTAAACAGATGACAACATTTACATTTTTAATATTGCGGTCATGTTGCATTTAACTTTTGGACGTAGCGCATTATTTAATACCGTTTCGTGGTTCAAAATAACCATAAATAATAATTACGAGCACTGAGAACAAAATTACAAGTACACAAAACAACGTAAAGATTTTTTTACATTAAAAAACTTATTGATATCAAATTTAAGGGCAGTCAGTGCTGATCCACACTGCACTGTGCAAATTGATCGGGTGTGTTCAGGCTGAAATATACGCGATTGGATATTTTGGAGTCAGTCCACCACTGGCATCTTTTACTCATCCAAAGATAACCCTTAAGACTATTAACTGATATGAATGCATTTCGAAACTGGATGTTATTTCTGGGTAGTTACAGTCTGTAATGATGATGAGCGAATGCTACAAAGGCACGTTTTCGACGATCCATCGGTAGTAGTGAGCAATGTTTGTGTAGACACTGGGGACGCCCTCACTGCCACAGTTCTCTGAGCCAAACGATACGATGCCCACCTGAAAAGTATGATGAAAGAGTCGGAAAATGTTTCTGCATGGGCATATAATAATCCAAAAGAACAAAGATAGGTAGGTTTTTTTTCTAGAATGATCGTATTACAGCATAATTAAACAGATTTTGGCCCATTATACAGTAAATAACAAGATAATAAAATTAAAGTCACGAGGCATTAATTAAAATGGTCGTTTCATCGTGTTTGGAATAATACGTTGTACCTTAATCAACTTGATACTAAATCACTACCACAAGCTTAAAATGATATTTTTCAGATATATTCGTCGAATAAAAGGTACTGAGATTTCTTTTTAGTTAAGTAACCTGGTTTAGAACTCGTTAATACTTTTCAAGGTTTTTTAGATTCTTGATGTATCTAACACAAATTCTTACCTGTACATGTCGGCCATCCCTGAACAGTAGTAATGGAGCTCCTCCAAATCCGGAACAGGCGTCTTTTCCCTCCTCGCCTCCAGCACAGAGTTGGCCCTCGTTCACTGGCACTGACTCTCCAAAGATACGTTCGCAGTTCTCCAGTGGTACTAGTGGTACTTCTAGATGCTGTTGGCGGCTTACCTAGATAATTGAAAATGATATTTATGTTATATCTAGCTGTTATTACAACAGAACAGGAGGATGGTTAAGAAAAAAAACGTGATAAATTAGATGAAATTTCCTATCAAAGCTAAAAAAATATGATTAACGGTCAGGAAGGTTTTTGAATTGCATCAAGAAATAAAAATTAGCTATTCTAGTATTAATAGCAACAAATAACGATTATCTCTTTTTTTAATATGACTCAAGTAACAGGGTAATAAAATCCACGAGTTAAGTTAACTCAAACAACAGGAAATCTTCATTGAGACACAATATCACAAACAAATTACATTAATTTTCATTCAACGTAACATGAAAACTAATTACGGTCAGAACATGCAAGGCCAAAACAATTAACTTGACGCAATGACCAATCATACTGATGGTTATCTTGCACTCACCAGGCTGTTTTGACCCGACAGTTTCCCCCATCCAACAAGCGATGCTCGTTCATTCAATACTATTTCCGGCTTATCATTCAGACAAATCGGAGCCGCTGTCACTGGAAAAAAAAGGTAAAAATGTGATGGTGATGGGAACCTGAGTGACAGCAGGAAATGACCCAACAGGCTGTCAGTCAAACCTCGTTCAAGGGCATGCATATGCAATGTCAATGTTATCGAAACGCAGGCATTTATAATTATAACGTGCAGGGAGTACACGAGCGATCCCACGTTCTGGTAAAGGTAGAGAAGGGACCGGGGTGTCTTTAGTCGGCGAAAGTCTGACATATCTCCACGCCGTGCCCTCTGCGTAGGTCTAAGTCTAAGCTTTTCACCCCGAAGCAAAAAAAAAAGTGTTTTGATAATTATGAATTTTGCATCATTATTATAAGTAAAATATGGTTAATTGGTAAGAGAGCAAAATATTGAAGCCAACATAACTTATTCCGGAGATCAGATTTCTAGGGTATTCAATCGAGGTAACTCCTGTGGGATTAGAAACCGAACCTAACAGATATAAGTGGCTATTGGCTAACAATTAAACTACTTACCGGAGTATTTAATTTCGTCTTTAAGCATAATCATTGCTATATCGTGCCTGAATATTTTCTGTTCGTAACCTGGGTGAACAATAACGTTCTCTACTTTGATGGCTTGTGTTGGAGGCGCACAGAAGTAGTCATTGCAATCAGGACTGCGGCCGATATCCCATTCGCCTACCACTACTGTTGAACTGGAAAAAAATAAACAAGGGCTATCATAATACAAATTTAATAATATGTATAAACCGTATGTAATAAAAGGTACAACAAAATTAGTCTTTGTAAGTTTAAAAACAAAATCATGACAGTTAGACACAAAAAAGATCTGGTAAGTGGAAAGATGTTAGCAGTAGAAAAGTGGTGGTGGTTCTACATTGACCTCTCTGGGGATCGAACCTGGGGCTTCAAAGCTGGCGACACCTTGAAAACCGGTTACCGGGTACGATAAACAATCTACGCCACTTGACCACGACGGTCATCATAAATATTTAACTATGTATGTACCCAGTATACAAATAACATAGGAGTTATTTCTATACTGTATCTAATTAAATTGACTTACAGCTTATATCCTTCTGGTTTTGCGAGAGCGCAATGAGCGGCCGTTAAAACCACTCGTTTTCCTATGATAGATCCACTACACGCAAACCTTACATTCCCAGTCTCTTTATCTGAAACAAATATCTAAATTAGTACAAAATATGCTAAATTATTTATATAAAACCTATTTTAACCCAAAGCAATAGAAAATTTATTGTTCGTTGTTCACCGATGACCCACGCGATGACATTTATCTTCTTTAAACCTATATTACACTACCTGATAACATAGACTTCTCTTAAAATTGTAAGAATACCAATACCCATTTTACGTCAAAAAAGCCCCTTCAAAGGTAATTAACATAACAACACTACCTCGCTAAGAAGCTACATAATATAGGAAAACGAAGTGCTCGCCTAATAATACGTTCGTCTGAACCAACTACCAGTTTTTACATTTGACAACCTGAATCTTGATAAAAATATTGGGTATTTATTATCACACCACTACTTTAGAAGTCTAGCAAAAACACGAAAGAAACCACACGCTAGTCGATTAATAAAATATTAAAAACGTTGTAATCAGTACCAGGTTCCAACTTACGCGTGAAGCCAATTCTTGCGATCCAGGGCTGGCTCCCTAGACCGTTGTAGTCGACTCCTTTCACCATACTCTGCCCGCACTGAGGAGCACCATCCTGGTATACTTTCCCGCAATCACATATGGGACAGCAAACGTAGTCTTCGTCGTTCGCATTACCACATATCAACTGGTTCAGTCGGTGGAAATATCTAAAAAAAAATATTGGCGTAAATAGAAAATTATTCAATCCTGAGTTAAGCTCGCCTTTTTATTTACTTAATCTATACTAATATTATAAAGCTGAAGAGTTTGTTTGTTTGTTTGTTTGTTTGTTTGTTTGTTTGTTTGAACGCGCTAATCTCAGGAACTAATGGTCCGATTTGAAAAATTCTTTCAGTGTTGGATAGCTCATTTATTGAGGAAGGCTATAGGCTATGTAACATCACGCTACGACCAATAGGAGCGGAGCATAAATGAAAAATGTCGCAAAAATGAAAAACCGTTGAAACTAAAACACGCGGACAAAGTCGCGGGGGACAGCTAGTTATCTATAAATATACTTTACGTAGTTCAAAGACTAATAGAGTGGAATGGAAGGAGAAAACATGGTGCTTCGACCTCAAATAAATTGGAAAAAGGACAAGAAGAATAAAAAATCTGTAATCCTTACTAAAATTATAAATGCGAAAGTAACTCTGTCTGTCTGTCTGTCGCGCTTTTACGCCAAAACTGATGAACCGATTTAGATGAAATTTGATACACAGATAGTCTAGACCCTGAAGAAGGACATAGGCTTTTTGCCGCGATAACACTGTGCTAGCGACATCCACGCGGGCGGAGCCGCGGGAAACGGCTAGTATGTACAATAAAGAATTAAGTAATACTTATAGTTATTAAAACTTTTCTCTTTTGATGTTACGTAAATAATACCACACCCTTTGAACAAAGGGAGTTTTAAATAGATAGTCCAAGCGGTCATTGAACCCGCAACTTGTAACACAAATTGTAATCCAGTCACTTATTCATTGCTCTTTTTTGAATACCAAGTTCTTGTACAAAAGTATTGCAAAAGCTTTTTTTTGTGTAACTGCACACAAAAAGAAACACGATACTTACTTATCTGAAGAAAAACATGAAAAGTCCATTAGGTCTTCTAGAAGTGGACACGAACTAACTGGTACACACGTTGTGTTTTGTGGGCATGGACTCTGAAATAAATATGCAATTAGTACTTAACCTACACAAGTCAAGCGCAACAATTCCTCAGGAATTCTGTGCAGAATACAATATTTTCTGTTTCATATTTTTCTATATTCTCTATTGTTTTTCTATACCATATGTAACAAAAACCTTGTCCGATCCAATAAAGGCGTATTCCTGGTTCAACATACGTACTAGAAAAAAAAATCTCGCTCAGGTGATACAAAACGTGAACATTGTCATGCGATCAGTGTTGCCTTTGATCAGTTTAATTTAATTAATTATATTCACCGGGGAAAAATAATAATCTTAAATCCATTGAATAGTTACGTATATGTCTTGTGTACGCAGTACGATGCCAAATAATACTCATAAGGATCGGACAGGGTTTCTGTTGCATGCTCTATAATTATATATATTGATCTATATTTTTATATTATTCTGATTTATATCAGTGTATTATTTATTAAAGAAACAGGGTGAATAATAACAATACTAAATATTTAAATAAACTTACTCTGATACTTAATAAGTCGTCATTACTTCTGACTGCCATTCCTATACTTAAACCAATATCTGTAAACAACGAAATTTGTGAACAAGGTGGGTAGTTTATTTTTAGCTAACTTAGCATTCAGCAGGGGTAGGTATAGAACGGCGAATGTGGGTGCTATTTAAACACATACACGACAAATTATTTTGTTATAGACTTAACATAATAAAAATCGTCTACATATTACGGTTAATTAGAAACAGCTCGCTGGAAGACATCGGAGGATTGGTGATATGGTCCCGTTGGTACCCTTTGGGAACGGTACCCTTAAACATGTGTTGATTCTCCTCTTTAAAAGTGAGACTAACTAGCATATAACACTATTGCCTTAATTTTTAGTCTCTTAATTGAGAAGCCGAAATATCATTAAATTTGTTCGCATTCAGGAAAACTAATTGCGATTAAATTACTCTTGAATAAATTAAGAAACGACTGTATTAAGGATGCTAAATTTAGGCAAGTGTAACAAATAAGTATTTCATATTTCATTGACATAAAACCATCAGCTTCAATAATGCACTGGCAAGTCTACGCGGCCTTGATACAGATGTTATCATTTCTGTAGGCACCATGATCGAGGCTAGCTATTGTGACATCTGCAATTATTTGGTGCATTATTTGTTCAAATTACGATGCAACAATTATGACGCATAGGTACGCTGAAAAGGTCGTGTGATAGCAGTAATTAAACGGAGTCATAAAACGTATTTATGTAGAGCAATGTTGTTATAACTTGTAGTTCTTTTTTTTATTGCCTATATAATTATCCCATCCCATCGAACCCATACTGTGTATATGGTTCATGTAGATTTTTAAAAACCCCAATATTATCAAACTTAATACGTCCATTGGATATACTACTATTGGATATACGTGCATTATTATGATATCTATTATAGCATATACATAATTATTTAACTAGACATTCCTATATATTCGTCCACACACCAGGTAGTTTAGTTATCTACTGTACAGTTTTTGGGTTCCGTACCTAAGAACCATCAACGGGATTCTATTACTAAACCTCTGCTGTATGTACGTCCGTCTGCCCGTCAGCGAGCTATATCTCACGAACCGTAATAGCTAGAGAGTTAAAATTTTCACAAAGTATATAAATAAATGAAAAATTAAAAGGAGCTACATTAAATGGTATGCACGGAACTCTCCATGCGCAAATCTGACTCGCACTTGGCCGTTTTTTTTAATACAAATTGTAATACATAGGTATGTGTCTAGCTCACTCGGTATGTAAAATTTCACTTTCCAAATGTGTCAAATACCGTGTGAATAAGGCGAAATTCTAGTTTAGTGTTAGTATTAATTTGCCTGCTCTTTCCCATGAAATATGACCAAAATATAATGTGAGCATTTTTATTATAATATTCTCTCTAGGATACATTTTTAAAATCAGTATGTGCCAGTCTAATCAACATGATTAAAAAAATAATTAGGTATGCCTCTGCTAAGAAAGCACTCGACGATTTAGGTCTAAATAAACTTTAATGTTTTCTAAATTTTAACCCATTCAATCCCGGCAATAAATAAAGTTTCCATGTTTTAGGCTAACGTTGCATAGGTATCGAATAAAAAACTATGTAATTAGCTAATAATAGTAACAAATAGATGCAACTATGTGCAAAGAGGCTGTTTCTTCATTATTGTTACAAGCCTAATGTTTCCTAAGAAAAGGAGAGGTAAAGTTCTATTTGCTATTTCAATTAACAAATTGATGATTTAATTGACATTAATTCATTGATTACTTGAATTATCATAAAAAAATACTTCCTTATAGTTTCCAGTATCATAAAAAAATATTTATTATTCAACACTCCAGCAAACATGATAATTTGCATTGTTAACAACGTGCGTTCATTTCAATTATAATTTGCATATAAATGAAGAGGTCAAACACTCGAACAAGACAAAGCCAGCCATTAAAATTGTTTTAAATAAAAACTTTAAATTACGTACCTAATATGTAATTTAAACAAAGAAAATTTAAAAGAACATATTATTATAAATATTAATTCATAAACCGCAGTTTGATTAAGTTCAAATTTTGATGCTATTAGATCGTTTTTTTTTATAATTTTAAGCTCTTTTATAAATGACACTTAATTTCTTCCTATTATTATGCAGATAGCTCTAATATTTCCCGAGTGTTGTCAATACCTTCTTATTAACAAAAAAAAATGCATTAAATTAGAAAATCTTAATCATACTCACTACCAAACTGTGCATGACTCCACTGTAAAACACAAAACAACACATACGCACTCACTCTTCTAGCCATATTTATTTAAAACCTTATTATTAAATCCCAGTGCAAAACATCCCATGAAATTCTAAAACATAAATTATGTTGAAAAATAAATAAATTTGTATGATGTCGTGGGCATCGTTGGATGGTCCACAACAAAAATGATGCGGTATACAGCCTTCATTTCGACCGGCGTGGATCAGAGGTTGTGAATCTCCGGTTGTCCGCTATTGTTATGCCAACCAATTAGTAAATATTGTTTAATACAGTTTATTTTCCTGTATTCTTGTTTTGGAAATATTGTTACATTACAATATAATATAAATACTTGAAGAAACTGTGTTATTAGTTCGCTCATTGGTCGGATGATCGGTTTTAATAAGCGTTACATGTTTACAATTTACGCGTAAAGATTACGTTTCCTACGGGTATTTTTGCCAAAAAATTACTTAATTATAATGTATATTTTATAAATGTATAACAGTAAACTAACATTAACTAGATACTATAAAATTAAGTGCCCTAGTTCAACCATGATTCATGATTTAACAAGATTCAAATAATAGGTACCTACTATGTTATTAGCACCTAATTTTGAACCGGCTAGGTATACCTACATTGCTCTGTATAAATTATATGTCATTACCAATTTATCGGTCATACGTTACAACCTAATTGAGTAGGTTCATATTATACTTTCTCATTTACCGTAGGTATAGATATAAATTGATTTGAAATGTCACATGACGGCACAATCTCGTGCGTTTTGTACGCAGTCATGACATCACTAGCCCCCACTCCTGAACTTTCTTCGCTTGATCTACTTAGAAATTTTCTTATTTTGAAATAGCAAAAATTACGTGTCTAATATTTTTTAACACCAAACTGACGGACAAAATAGATTTTGACTTTTCATAGCCAGTCATATTCTATCCCATTGGTGGTATATTTTCCCAGAAGCATTGTGTCCCAGACGTTATACTATAAATGGTCTGAAATAGACGTATAGGCCTCTGTACTAATTGGTGTGATCAAGTTACTGTGGTACTGTAACAGTTAATTAGTAAAAAACGTGTAAACAAGAAATATAAACATGTTAGTTAAGTAGATTTTTTGTAACGTATAAAATAACAATTATTTAATACTGCCACCCACAACACTGTAGGTAGAACAAGTTGATTTTTGATTGAACAATATATTGCACAACAGTTGACGATCAATGTTGTAACGTGATTCACCGCTGCCAACGCTTGCTTTAAATCATTGCAGGTATTTACACCTATTCATCGACAGTACTCCACGCGTAACCAAAACTAGAAGATAGATTTTTTGCATAGTTTTACCTTTTTATAGCTTTACTTCTTCAGTAGCCGAACATGTACCTGTGAATCTATCTACGTATCTAATTTAATTTGAGGACAACGGACAAAGGAAACGAAATAAGGAGCCTTAATAATAACTTGCAAGAACGTAGATACTATCCAGATACTTTCGATGGTAAATAAGTAAGCTACAAACAAATAAAATGAACAAAAACATAATTATTATCAAAACAAAATATTTACATGTACAAATGGATTTTTGATTGATTATATTATAAATATGAGTCTTATATTTACAATTAATAAAAAAAAAACTTATATGTTAATCATTCAATGTAAAATATTTCAAATAATAAAAACCGTTGCCCACATCATAAAATATTGTGTGTAGGCACTGAATAGAACAATATTTCGGAAGTATTTTGAGGACCCCATTATAGAGCTCAAATGAATTTACAGTTAGTTGTAACATCATATTAGTCGAAACGTAATAATTTACTGTTCATTATTCTATAACAAGGTAGGTAATACAACAATGATACCTACTGCTAATCGTAAATAACAAAAATCAAACGGGGATTCGGTCGTCTCCGGTGCAAACGGAGCGCGAACACCAGCGACTTAATCTTCGCGAAATCTGTTTTTATTCGCTCATTGTAACGTTTTTGTGGGGTTTGGTGTCGTTCACATCGTTGGGCTACGGACACTGGACTTTAACAATGTCTTCTTTCCCAGAAATGTACGTGATGTTAACTAGATCAGTTTTCTGTTGTCGAGCATCTAACTCACAAAACGTCGAGTTTTAACTAAACTTTTTCAAACGTTATGTTAAAGTTAAGAATAATATGGGGTCTACAATTTTCAATTAACAGGGCTGTTTCATTCCTGAGAAAAAGATGTAGCCTGTTTTGTCCCACTGACGCAAAGGAGAGATTCTCTTCTTTTTTCATCATTTTCTATTTTCTTCTATCCTATTTCTCTGCATCGCTCAAAATTTTCTCAATAATTTGCACAATCTTTATAACATATTTTGTTAACAGCCCAATAAATTTTAATGTAAAAACTATGTACCTAAATATTATTTCATAAAACAATAGATACTTCTAAGAAAACAATTTTAACAAAAACACATAATCGGGCTACCACCTGCGCGGATGTGGTCGAATGTTACAAGGCGATTTGCTACCTGTAGGTACAGCGTAAATTCGGTGTAATATACATAGTATTTTTATAGAAATAATACAATATATTATTTTAATACAAATAATATAAAATACTAGCTGACCCGTGCCCACTTCGTTGGGCATAATGTTAATAATCCTTTTTTAGTACATATGGCCTAACGGTTTAAATTATTTTATTAATATTAAAAATTAAATTATCTATAGATACTAATATTAAAAAAACTACTTTTTGTAACCTAAATATAAAAGTTAGACTTATGCTGTCGTTGACTTTTTTGTAGGCATTTTCAAGCTCCACATCTTTTCTCTAGAACTCAAAAATATATCTTTCATAGTTAAGGCAGCGTTCGTAAGAAACGCTTTCATTCGGCCGTTTTTTCTCCGATTCACTTTGCAAAACGGACTACCACGTAAAAGCCTTTTTATTTTTCGGTTTTTTATATAGCTTATGACACTCAGCAATAATGTGGCTTTCTATTGGTGAAGGAATTTTTAAAATCGGTTCAGTAGATCCCGAGATTACCCCTTACAATTTAACAAACACACAAACTTTACTTCTTTATAATATTAGTATAGATAATTATATTATTATATTATTATATTATTATAATTATAATAATTAGTAAATAAGTATAGATAAATAAGATTAAAATGTCTCAATTTGTTGTGACAAAATAGAACACTAAACTCTACAGGTAGCCAATCGCCTTGTACAATACCACCACATCCGCGCAGGTCGTAGCCCGTTCACACCGTACCATCAACATTTTTGAAGCCCAAAAAAATAACTTCCTAATCAGATAATGTAACAATTTCATACAATTAACCGGCACTGGTTTTAGAAATGACGCCACTATTGTTTACCGGCCTTTAACATTCATAACGTGAGGCTGTTAACGTATAATTAGGATGTTTGGACTTTGTTTTATATGTAGTAGTTTAAATCCCATGGTGTATATCATATCCCATGGGGTCAATAGTTCGTAAATTGATTTTTTAAAGAGAACATTACACCTGGTTTGAGTTTTGTACTCTTTTACCGTGGCTGTGTTAACTCAGTACCTACTGTAGTAATAAATCAAATAAAATTATGTGTTGATTGTTCTGAAACATATGTAAGTATCTAATCTACTTAAAAAGTAAATACATTAGAAAGTGTACACTGAATATGCGATTACCACAGACAAGAAAATGTCCACGAAACTGTTAAATACAGTTTCGTAGACCATAGTTTTAAGTATTACTTAGTACTTGTGATGATTTAATAATAAATAAATAAAAAAAGAGCTAAAAATCGCGGGCGGTCAACAAAATATAATATCATGTGAATAACAGCATTAAAGAACAGCAATTCGTCATTGGAAAAGTTTTAGGGATTATCAACTAAATAAAAATACAAAACAATTTTAAAAACATCAAATGCACACAAAGCAGTTTCTTGAAACCTCGACATCAACAAAAAGAAATAAAAGCATTAGAACGATTGTCACGTTTAAATCACTGTCATAGTAACTCTAGAAAAAATGGCATAACAAACTGCAATTCTACGATAAAATTTACAAGGACTTGAACAAAAATATAATGTTCGTATAGTTAAATTCTAATTTGATCAAGTCTTTAAAAGCTTCAAACTAGTGGACCATTTTTCAGATGACTACGAAACAGCTCCGAAATCTCGCTTGTTAGCGAAAAGCTATAATGACAGACACACGGGATTACCATCACCATCATTCAAGCGTGTTTTCTACTGACAGCATGAAACTTACCAGCAGCGCTTCTGAACAAAATGTTTATTTCACTTATGTGTGTCTTGTCAATGACATCAAGCCAAGCGGAACGCTAAACCCCGAATATGGGTATAACAGCAAGCCTTCTCTAAATCTGTTGGAAGTTTCATCGACCCACAATGAAGAGGTACGCTCCATATCAATCAGCAATCAATTGGATATCATGTTTTATAGTTAGTACAAGTTTAATGCTAGTGGTACCATGAACAATGGGGACTTAAACATATCTAGCTGTCCATCTACGTAATCATACCTTGAAGGATGCTTATTAAGTATAATGAAATAGGCACTTTAGAAGCCTAAAACAAAATTAATCTATTGCATAATATATTCTCATGAGCGCTTTAAATATTCATATTATTTTTTAAATTAGGTATAGCTTTATATAGAGAACATAGTATTTACCCGTATGGTTTTAAAGATAATATTATTCTATTCCAGACAAACCGAGAAGAGCAACCCATACAAGTAGAAAGGTCGAAAGCCCTGCACGAACTGGTTGAATCTTATAAGAAATCTGAACATCACGAAACTGATTCATCCACGCCTTATGTTAGCAAGTTCTTATACTGTTTTTTTGGAATATTTGTTTTGATAATTAACTTTTCTACAATCAAACTGACTTTCTACTAGCCAACTACTACTTCGGGCGAAGATAGCGAGCTATCTGAGAATGACGAAAGTAATTTCATTTGCTGCGACAACCCTAACGTTTTAAAACTAACCAAAATGAAGTGGCTGACTGAAGATCAAGACGATGCGCCTGATTCCAGGTCAGTATTTATTTAAAAATAGGTTATGACGTCATCAAAATACACTGACATGGTAACATGGTGACATGTTCCAGAAAAATAAACGCATTAACAGGTGCAAAATCCAAATATACGAAAAGAAGATTAAGATATGTTCGAAGATGAGGAAAAGTAGATGAAATGGATGTGGTAATAATAAATGGACTATAAATTATGTGGTATATCATTAATTTGTTTAAGCAAATTGAAATCTTCATTGAAAATTAATCTGGTTTTCAGTTCACCATCGGTATCACCTGCCACGTCGAGTTCTAATTGCAGTAAAGCGTCTGAAGACGACCTTAAAGAAGATGCTGGCCTTGAAGACAAATACCTATCGACAATACTGCGATTGGACAAAGAACACAACATGTTTGGCTTATCCAACATCGCCATCGTCGGAGCTAAACCATCTAAACTTAAACGTAAAGACGAAGAACGAGCCGTGTTTCATCAAACGGCGATAGTACAAATATGTTGTGCTAAGGGTTGTTGCAAACATAAGGTAAAACCACTTTGATAAACTTTAGGTTTTAAAAATGCAAATGATCTTTTTTCAATTCTTTTGTTTTAGAGCAACAGTGACCTGCCATCATCTTTAAAAGTAAGTTTATGCTCAACTTGCGCTCTTTATGTTGATGTGAATAATCCACATTTTAATAAAAAAAAAAATGTATTTTAGTGTGGTGGTGGCTGCCGCGGCTGCTGCGTGGATCCATACTGCTCTGTGTGCGCGGGTCCCTGTGCTACCCCTTGTGGTGGTTCATGCGGTACACCATGCGTGGTAACTTAATTTTTGTTGTATCGCTTGATCCTTACTTGACTTTATGCTTATCAAAATGTTCTGTATTTTTTTTTCCAGGTAGAGTCATCGTGTACTCCTCTTGTAAGTAATTATTCCTTGTCCGGTGAGAATAATTGATTGGGTTACTATTATGCTTATCATTGCTCTTTGTAAATTTTCTTTTCAGTGCACTTCATGCCCAAGAGGAAAGTGTTTTTGCAAGGTCAGCAATAAAATTTACAGAGCCAATGTTCCGTCAAAAGGTATTTTTAATACTAATTTCTTCCACGAGTATTTATTTTATTTCTTGTGATTTCTCCGCAGTATCCTTGTCCACCAATGAAATGCACGGTGGATTGTAATACTTGCTTTGGTCTAAAGGTGTGTTATTTATTTTACTGAATACAGTTTTGCGTATCGCTTTACACCAGATAATAAGTGTTTCATTTACAGATAAAGTTGAATCGTAAACCGAAATATGAACCCACTCCAATCGAATTAACACCCCGTTCCAGTTGCGTTCTGCAAAAAGTTAGTATACATTGTCATACCTAATAGCATTCATTTTCATTCAAAAGTTATTGGCCCGTCGTTTAATTATAAAATACTCGAATTCATCATAAATAATTATCTTTATAAGAAGAGGCATTTAGCCTACAATGGTATAATTTGAGCTGCTAAATGCTCAATCCCAAAAGAAACCAACTTCGTCTTGAGTAGGTAGGAGCTCCAGGCTTCTTTTTACCGAGTCGATGGTAGTTAGGCACAGTTTGTGTTATTTGTATCATCATGTCACCGATTAGAAAAAAAAACAAAGAATTTTTCGAGTAACTTCAGCAAATTTCCAGCCGATGGCAGCTCGGTCCTGCCACCATCTGCCTCAATGCATCCCGCCATCTTCATGCTTTCCATACTTGATGCCATGCTTCTGGCCAGCTCGACCTTCAGCCCCTTGTTCCTCACCAGCTCGTTGCTTCCACAACCCACCCTGCCCGGCAGCCAAGAAACACACAAGAGTACCTACCCCCAAAGAATACATTTGTCCTCGGGTAAGTCTCAAAAAAAGTATTATGAATACCTCCACTATTCCTTTGCAACGTGAAAGATAGCAAGTTCGCTACACGTAAAGGCGACATCATGTTACCAGGCCTTGAGGTACAAATATTGTTATTTTTTTTATAAAACATATTTTTTATTTACAATAACAATAACACATAATTAAAGTCTTATTTTAAGGTTAATATTTTGAATGTACTTTCAGAAATGTATAGACGAAGCCAAATCGACGAAATGTGAAAATGATATATGCCCTGGGGTAAGTAATAAAACTTAAAATTAATTTCTGAAAAGTAGTAATTTAAATTATATAAAACCGGCCTCTTCTCATATAGAGAAGGAACGAGCGTTGATCACCACGCTTACTCATTACGGGTTGGCGATACCTGATTCCAATTTTTGGAATCCATGTTTCCGCACGATGTTTTCCTTCGCCGATTTTCATTACGATTTGCCTATACTGAGTTGGAACCTGCAACCTTGTACACACAATTCCGTTCATTGACCCGCTGGGCCACCACGACTTTAAATTATATATCTTTTATTTATACCTAAATAATTGTTTTTCGCAAAAACTCTGCTTAAACGATGTTTTTATTCTTTCCAGAATAATCCTATTATGAGGAAAGCTATTGAAAAACGATTTGGAAGCAGCGCTTAATAATGGTTAAACCCAAAGGTTGCAATCTTCGTGGATGTAACTGTAAAAATGTATGTTATCTTTCAATAGGTATTAAGACTTATATATTCTTGAAGAAATATCAAGATTTAGATGAACAGATAAATCAATTGGAAAATATTTACCCCAAACTATGTTTTAGGATAATGGTTCTGAAAACTCTTCAGATGTATTTAAAATCCAAGGAAAGAAAAACAAAAAAAAAGTGAGTAAAAATCTAATAATTTATGAGTCGAAGAATCTTTGTTTACCACCTCTCCTTACTTTTGTATGGGACTGCATAACAGATTATTGTTACTTTTACAGAAACGACCCCGCATCTCCTGTGAGTGCTCCCGTCCCGGATGTACAAGCTGCTTCGTCAGCAGACCCTTGGTAATATCCATACCAATATTATAAATGCGAAAGTAACTCTGTCTTTCTGTCTGTCACGCTTTCCCAACTAAACCGCTGAACTGATTTGGATTAAACTTGGTATGGGGTAAGGTTGCATTAAAAAAAAGGCTTAAGTTTTGCCGCTATAACAAACCATTATTATAAATAATACCAAGACATCAAACTTTTTTTAGACGATATTTTAGGTACTACGTACATTTTCCGAGCCTTGGTGCAGCAGTAGGAGGGGGGTTATGAGATGATTGATGAATCACCTTTTACCAATTTATATCAGTAGAAAAACGTATCGATGAGATTTATATACCTATCTCGTGTTTTTTTGCAGAAAAAAGATGTAGCGGACAGTGTGCCCGCTACCAAGTGATTAATTTACAAAATGAGATGGTGGGTTTTTAGAACCGTTCAAAAAATTATGCAGGTAACAAGCACCTATATATTTTTATTGGAATATTTTGTCGATATAGGAGCAGAAACATTTTCAACTAAGTTTTTGGCTAGTTAAGAGTTTGAAAACATTAGGTACTTAATTAATAAACTCCAAAGTGAACTTTTATCAAAAATTCTAGCTCAGCAGATACGCGCCGCATCTTACAACCCCAACGGTGTTGAAATCTACATTGCCTGACGAAATTGACACTGAAACTGATACTAAAATTATTCGCAAAAAGAATTAATAAGCACTTTTTAGAAGCATTGATCTATTTCACACCCCAACGGTGTTGAAATCTACATTGCCTGACGAAATGGACACTGACGCTGATACTAAAATTATTCGCAAAAAGAATTAACAAGCACTTTTTAGAAGCACTGATCTATTTCACGCTAGAAAATCTAATCTAAACAGGCGATAAAAAAAAAAATAAACAAATAAAATATTGAAATCTGACTTTTATTGAGCAAAATAGACTATAAGGTTGGACCGCACTAAGCGAAACTGCACCGCAGCAGGAAAACGTGAACTTGAAAACCGCACTTAAACCACAAGAAATAATTATACATACTTGTGCGTGAACTAAAGCGGAGTGCCGCACAAAATTGAGCTGCTTTTTTACAGGAAGGTGGTACCTGCAGTGTACATGCGGTGTATTCTTTGCTTTAGAAAATTAAAAAATTGCCCAACTACTGATATATTTTTTGTAGCGCCGCTTTAGTGTGTGCGTTAGGACCGCGGGTGTACATCACAGAATTGAGTTTCTTTCCTACAAGATATTGGTATCAGCAGTGTACCTTTAATGAAATCCAATGTACCTCAATATTCATATTGTGCTGCCACTTAGTGACGTGAATTTCATTAAAATAATATTTTGTCGCGTCAGGTGGCTTAGTTCCGCTGCCGTGCAGTTTCGCTAAGTGCGGTCTTACCTTAAAATAACATCTTAATCTCTTGATACGATGTATCTTTTCACGCAATTCTTATGCGGTCTCATTTGGTGGTTGATTTGGTCGATTACTGTGTATGGTGGGGTTCCTTGGGCGATATGGCAATAGTCACTGCAGTACATAAATGGAGCAATGTTCGTCTGGAACGGATTTGGAGGGTACGGAGCCAAGTCAAACATCTCGCCGTGGTTCCAAGACGCAAGGGATGATGATGCATACGGAGTCTTGTATTTATTTCTCGTTTCTGAGACGAAAACCCTGTGCAAACATATTTTAAGGTAAAAAGATGCAAACATCCTCGATACTATAGTTTGTTGTCACATATCGACTAATATGAATTATTTAATTCTGTAACTCTTATGGTGTACAATAAGGAATATTCTATTCAATAAATGCAAACTCCGAGTAAGGGAATAGGCTACTTTTTGCCGCGTCAACCGAGCAGCGACGCGGGCGGCGCCGCGGGTGAAAACTATTAATCAAAGCCGCTATCAAAAGGGATAATTAAAAATTCGCTTACCCCTTCAAATTGTTGACAGGATTATGGCTAGCAGCCACTTCCTTGTATTCTTTCTTTACATAGATTCTATCATACACACCACGATGAACCGTGCCTGTCAATGGCATCCATATCTCTTTGTGTCTTGGTCCAAAACCTTTTACCTAAACAACAATAACGTACGTTTCTTCACAATGTGGTATTTATATTAATTTCAGTTTGTGGCTATGTAAACCCATATAGGTCGATGAATCATACCTACAGGTTCAAAGATAGCTAGAGTTCATGAATAGGTGGCAATAGTTTATTTCAGTGACCTTCGTGCAAGCTACGGATTCGACGCCAGAACTCTCATGGAGTTGAAGTACTGATGTCTAAATGCTATCTCATCAGATTATGAAAGTAGTCTAAAGCACATACGATATTAACCCTTAAATTAAATGCGCAATATTGTTAAAAAAACGAGACACTGAAAATAGCAGTCTATGAGGAACTTCTTATGTTTTTTAGATTATAATTACTAATTGTTGACGTAATTAGACCTTTTTTGTACTGGCAATAGACAATCCTTTTTCACATCGAAGCAATGAGGGCTACCGTTAACAATTTCGGCGCCAGGGGCACTAGTCGCACGCGATGTCCGAATACTTTGACAGCTGACGCACCAGTTGTGCCAACTGGTGAGCGAAACAGCGGTAGCCCGCATTTACAAATTGTACGTACCTTAGGCGTACTAGACTCCGAATAAAAAGTGATATGATCTTTAGCCCCAATACCGTACTGATCATCAGAAGTGAAAGGTCTGTGATAGTTCCTGTAGGTTGTTAAGTACGGATCGAGTTGCTTTCGGAACCCTCCAACATTGTCGAAAATCGCTGGAGCCTCATTTCTTCCAGCTGCAATTGCCTAAAATAACAATGTTGAGATGATAAAACAATTATTTTTCTTTCCATGATAAAAAGGTTTCAATGCAATAATTAGTAAAAGCAGTCTGCATTAATAGTGTTAAACATCTCTTCGATCATTCTCTTGTAGATATAAGAAACGGTTACAAGAAAATTAAAAAAAATCTGTAAAGCTTACATCGAAAATGTATTCTGGGTCCGGTGCTTTCACTTCAATTTCTGGCGGCGCCAACTCAGACTTTGGAAGCCCTCTAAAATTGTCTTTCATCTCTGATATCATTAAAGGCTGCCTTATAGACTGCCCAAGTAACTAAACAAGAAAAGATCAAAGGATTCATTAGTTTATATATACCTACATAAATTCTACTCTTCACTTAGCAATTGAACGCCGAGATAGCAGACACAATAGAAAACCTATTGTTCTTCGGTCACCGGTGACCTACGAAGCGTTCAAAGACCTACCTTGTTCCTATATTGAAGAAACGATTCGTTTTGTTTGCGGACGGTAGAATTTTCTAAGCAAATCAAAGAATGAATATAAGAACTTGGTACAGATAAGGTAGTTGGCAACGTGACGCTGGACGGCAAGACACGAAAGAAACTGAAGCTGAATTATAACTATGTTGAATTATTTTGTACACTATTACTTAAAACTTAGAAAACGAGCTTACTTGTTTTTCAAGGCCAGTCATATAGATGACTCGTCTGCAGTTGATGGCGCAGTCTGATCTCTCCATTGCCTTATTAGGGTTAGGTTTGACGCAGTACTCTCCCGTTGTTGTTTTGTAGGACTCTTTTTCAACAACCATATCGCGGCCTGTCACACGTTCAGGTAACGGATCATCGATTTTCTAAAAATAAAATCTGACATTTCCTAAAAGGTTCATAACACGTAAAATAATTCATTTCAGTAAGGACGGAGATGTTTTTTATTTGAAGTCTGTGCTGTCCCTGCACGGCAAAGGCATCCCTTTACTCTTTCCACACGTTTCTGTTGACCGCTATTTTTTGCCACTCCTTCTTGTACGCGCCCAGTTCATATTTCCATCTCCACCTGGGTCTTCCATGCGGCCTTAATATATTGGGAACCCAGCCTGATAGATAACGACGAAGATAGTTCACTCATTTCTATTTGGGGTTAATCGTGTATTTCTTGGCTAATATTTTTCCTAATTTCTTGTCTAAGCAAGACACAATACTTACAAAACATATTTATAGTATTTATTATATCTAATGTTATGATAAAAAGTGGAGGACAAATTCGTGATCAATACAATATTAGCCTGTCTCTATTTCAATCTTCGAATATTGTTTCTACTACTTACACGTACTTTGCAACGTCGAATCTCATAATTTGAGTACCTACTGTGGTTCAAACAATAGTGTTGACAAAGATTCTTAACAAAAGCTTACACAGTCCAAAGTGTGCGGTATAGCAGGTATATGCCGCAGAGCAATACTCGTGCCCGACCGAGTTTCATTATTCGAGAGTCGCAACGGGATATTGTACTGCACGTTACCCCAAGTATTCACATTCTGTATCAACAGCTCGTTCAAAACCAACGGCTTACAAGACTTTGGTTGAGACATGATTATCAAATTATATCTATAAATTATCAACAAAAATATTGGAATACAAAATTGATTGGCGACATAGGTCGACTGATGTCAGATGACAGTTTTTTTCTTAAATTTACAATACGTGGGTGTATGGATAAAGTGGCTTAAATATGTAACCTTCAAAATGTAACTGGCCTTTTTAGTCCTTCAGTATTGGATTTTACCTCTGAAGAATGGCACGTAAGGATTTTAAGGTTTGATTTAAAACAAAAAGATAAGCCTTCAGATAAAGATTTATTCATCAATAAAATTATGTGATATTCAGATACATAACTACGTTACTGCATTATGATGTTTTAGACATACAGGAGCCGACTATTTGAACCCTTTTCTGATTTTTTTTCTTAAACACAGGGTGGTTATCAAGGTCATGCGAGAACTGAGCAGTTTGTCCTGGCTGGAGGTACATTGGTAAGAGTACATCGTTCCGCGAAAGCCATTCTATGACGTAATCGGTCACCGCTTCGATGTGCGGAGACTTCTCGAAGTTTGCTTGTATATCCATCTTCGTGTTCATTGTAAATATCTGGGAAATTAAAGATAAACATTTTAATCTATACATATTATAAAACAAAGTCCCCCACCGCTTCTGTCTGTATGTCTGAATGCGGTAAACTTAAAAACTTCCAAACGTTTTTCTCCTATAGATAGAGTGATTCAAGAGGAAGGTTTGTGTGTATAATTAATGTTTTATCTACCCATGAGACGCCGGGCAGGTCGGTAGTAATAATATAATAACATTTGATGTGTATGTCCCTAGATTGTTGGCTAACAATAGATGGATGTTGTGTATGTGTGCGTGTGCCTGCGTCCAACACCCGCGTCCAGCACCCGCGTCATAGACAATGAATAAACAGTGTACTAATAAATGGTCTGTGTGTGTGTGTGTAATGGTAGTTGTCTGCCGCGTAAAATACTTAACAATAGACAACTCCCTACTAACTTACAAACAAATAGTAAATAGTTTAAAACTGCAATAGCCTGATTATTTAGAGCTAGCAAATAATATACTTTGCTCATTTTGCTTCGTGTTACCAAAAGGATAGTCAAATGCAACGGATCAGTCACTGATTGGCAGTTAGGTTTTAGATACGTTCAATTAGGTACTTACTGGACAGCTGCAGCTTTGTGTTACTCCAAACTCTCGTAATGCTTCTTTGAGAGTACGTCCTTTGTTTTCACCCTGAAATTACACATCGCACTTAACTACTCAACCAAAATATATTTGGGTCCTTAAGAATTTAAATAAAATACCGTGGTTTTCTAAAATTTTATAAAGAACTTCCTATTAATTACAAAACTATAAACATATTGAATGTTACCTTGGGGAACAACTGCTTAATCATGGCGAACAGGTCGTTAGAATGATCGTGGTACAAAAAGAACGCCCAAGGCGATCGGAAGTATGTAAAGAAGTCATCCAATTTGTTCGCCTGTCAACAATGGAATACTCGATGTAAGCGGCTTAAATACTTATTTGTATAAAACTAACTACTACTAAGTTATAATTAGCTGTAACATGTAATTCTGAATAATAATATAATAAATGAGTTTATTGCCAAACATTCATTCATTAGTGTCATTTGTTTCAATAAGAATTAATTTGTGAATATTTTGAAATGTCCACCAAAATCTTCTTTTAAATCATTAAAATATATTACCTACTTTCATAATTATTTTCTAATATTTTTGGCTTCTTCTAATAAACGACTTTAATAAATAGTCTTTAAAACGGATACATACCATGTATCTTACATGCATATTATTGAGCTCGGACGCTGGCCTGCCATAAAGGTACTTAAAGTTCTCCAAAGAAAATTTCCCCTGACATAGACAAGTGATACCGTCGACAACTAGATCCTTTGTTAGATGTATCTTGAAGTAACCTCCTTTAAAAGTCTCCATTACGAATCCCTGATAAAATTAAAAATATTTTAAATATCACAAACTTAGCCATCAGGTATTTACCCCAAAACCAAAATATCAAATAAATAAGTACCTGAACATTTTTAAATTTAACTAGGTACAGAAAGTTTTAATTTAGGAAAAGAATACAAAAATATTATTAGGTACAAATGTGGTTACATACAAGCAAGCCTTTGCAAACCTATTTAAATCATCTGATTTTGTAAAAACAATAAAACTAAAAATAATTTAAGAATACTATCCAAAAGCCTAAGAGTATATTATCTCACTGCCTATAACCTACATAAACGCGGTCTACACATATATAATAAATAAAACATTAAATCAAATATCGTAAAACACATAATACTGAACAAGAATGGAATTATGTTCTATCATTTAAATATCATATTAATAACACCTTATTATAAAATTATCTAACATTATATCCCAACGATTGCACGTAATTATGTGGCGTCTTCATTCCCGGCGAGCGGACTTCTAAATACTTGAGGCCTCCAGGCAACACACAGTGCATTACGATAGGTTTATTTAACTCTATAAGTGCCATCTCAGGCCTCGCGTAATCGCTGCCATGAAGAACGTTGTTTTTGTTTAAACTGAAAAAATATAATAATAAACAGATATTACCTAAATAATAAATATAAAGAAAAAGATCTCAAATATAATAATTAGTTATTTTATATCTGAGTTCGACTCGCGACACCGCCGCCGCCGCGTCAGCTCATGATTAAGGATCCTATTAGGTCCGAAACTAGTCGGGCGATCTTAAGTAATCCGTAGTGATAAACACTTATGAATCCGCCTCACTAAAGTTATTATACAAAAATATTTTACATTTGTTGTAATTCAGTTAACTAATTAAATAGAAAACACCTGTGTAAAGTTAATAGGTAGGCCATGCCATGCCAATGCTAGTGGTTTCCGAAACGTTTTTCTCAATTTATTTAGAACTAGATTTTACCCGCAGCTCCCCCGCGTGTGTGTCGTTTATCGCCGTAAAAAGTAGCCTATGTTCTTGTTTGGGATTCAATCTCACCCCATACCAAGTTTCATTTATTCTATGTATTAACAGTAGAACATATTAACATCTTGCTACAAGAATATAAGAAAAATCTATTGAAAACTCACGAAATTGCTGATCGTTTGGTACTAGTAGACGCATGTCTTGTGTTACGAGTATGTAAATTCGATATTTTTCCAGCTTGTACTAAGTCATCGAACCACTTATATCTGAATGCAGGCTTAGCTTCCATAAACACTGGGTCCAATTGATTTCTCAAATGGGCACCCAACTGTAAAATTAATAGTATTTTCAGAAGAAATATTTTTTTACATTTCTTCAGCTACAATTTTACCAGATGACTGGTAGCAGTTTGTATCATTGTATAAATCTCGTAAGATGTTTTGATATGATTTTAAATATTCGCGAAAACCTAGTGTTTTTGCAAAAACCCTATCTTTATACAGTAAGTTTTTTTCACCACTGTCAAATTATCCGTGTTTTCGCAATATCCCTATTCGCAAAAAAAAACTAATTTTCAAATCATTTTACGACATATCATTTTTCAGCACTGACGGAAAATTTTATGCGTTTTTTGCGTTCTATTGAAGAGCAGATGCTTCCTTTTTTTTCATTTTCTTAATTTATGACATCGTAAGTAACAATAGCTGACACTACAATTTTACCATACCTTCTCTCCAAGTTCATAACAATCGTAATACTTGTGGCTTCGAGCATCTGCGTGGTACCTCTTATGGTACCGTGTACAAGGTCCAGCTGCATACACGTAGGGGTCCAGAGTTCGACATTCGTGGTCTATAACAATACCGCCGTCGTATGCAAGCCCGCTTTTGTGGATCGCTAGCGTAAAATAACATAATTAAGAATGGTACGACGTTTCTGTAAACTTCGATTTTACCTACGTGGGAATCCTCGTTGTTTTGTTTTACGTGGAGAAATTAAAAAACAGAGAAGCACAAGCGAACCCCCATAGTCCCCCGTAAAAAAAGGAAAGATTCAACCTTTTCTATATTTCCGGGTCATTTATTAGTACTATAAGAAAGTTTGGCATACCTCTCCATCTCCTCGGGACGAAGGAAGACCACGAGAATTTCCTGGATGGGTAAAAAAAAAGTCCCACGTGCCGCTATCCAGCCCATTTCTGTTAATACCATTAGGTACGTAATAACATTTAAAGTCATAGGTACCTATAAAAGCTCTCATGTTAACCCCTACTGTTCCATAATAGAACAGAGCTGCACATTCTATTTCCAAGTAATCCGCGTAAGACAAAAAGTCCGCGTGTGTTATAATGTTGTCGATAGTCGCTCTCCATGACTTGAAGTAGAATGATCGATAAACTTTTATATTTAAGCTTTGCAATATATTGATCATTGTTTGGTCTACCTGAAATTGAAATGAGTGTAAAAGTAAATGCCATTTAGATGTCCTTAACTTATCTTGTACTTATACCTAAATTATATTTTTTGGTTAATCGCGCGACACCGAAGCGTTAGGAGCTCACACGTTTACCCTATTTGGGTATCTCCAATATACCAGCGAAAACAAAAAAGTACCAGTAATTCTTCAGATATAAATCCTTGCTCGAGTCTGACACCGCTTAAAAATACACTTAGCTTTTAAAGTTAAAAGCGAATACCATAGAACATTATAGGTACTAACATTTGTATTATGAAATACAGGTACTCTGGTTTTAGTAGGATTCTCGTACGGAAACGGTTCTATAAATATAATGCTCTCTGGACTCACTCTCAGGTCCAAAAGCGCATTGATACATAAGTACGCGTGAATTGTAGCCCCGTACACAATTATCTTTCCTAGAATAAGATGAGATAAATACACTATGTACGTAACCTCGTCTATAGCAACAACTTTTACCATGCATATGCGATAGTTTGACTGTCTTTACCACAATTAAACCACCGCATCGGTCTTAATAAAAGATAGCAATAAGATAGATTGAATTGATTGAATTCCAAAAATGAAAATTTAAATTAAATATCCAGATACCACTGACAAGATCATTAGCAAAAGCTAGAAATATACTTTTTTTTTACTAAATGCAATATATTAGTATTGTCCTAACTATGGCGATCATAAATAAATTGCTTGACATAGTCCAATGCTCTATTTGCTTCCGCAATAGTGTTTATTATAAACACATTTTCCGGTGTTTCATCGTTAGCAATCTGGATCTCAGTATCACTAAGTGTTGGTTCGTCCAAACGTGTATATGGCGTTGCTGTACTTTGCCTGAAATTATAATTTTATTAACTTTTGTAATTGCATGAATATGAGATATGCGGAAACTAATATGAATATGAGTTAGAGATTTGAGATATGGGATCCGGTCAGATTGTACTATAATATGAGCCAAACAAAAAAAATGTTTAAATTCAAATATCGGCAGGGCTCCATTTTAGGCACTTGTGAGCTAGCAACAGCAAGGAAACTAGCAACTACCCATAGTTGCTTGGGTAGGTTGCTAGTTCCCTGCCCTACCCAGAGTAGCAGAACAACAAAGTGGAAATTAGTTCGTCTTCCTCGTCCGTGATCACATTCAACTTTTTGCCAAGCTGTCATCAGCTCCACATTATTCAGCAATATACATATCGAAGTAGAGAAAACATTTGAAGCGAAGACACGAAATTAAAATACACCATGGTACCTATATGTAGTTATACTAAACGGTTGACTCACTTGAATTCACTGTCCCTCTGCAACAATTGTTTCATATGATCAGGATGTTGATATTGTTTACCAAAGAACAAAAAGAGTAGATCATAGTAGAATCTTCTTCCACTGGTCAATGTTATGAACTTTTCGTGTCTGAAATGTTGCAAATGTAGTATAAAAATATTAATTTCATCCCTACGCTGTTGGCACACGGAGCATCAAATAACTCTAAGGAAAATCATTCCTAAAAAAAATCAATAACATCTAACGGGTCCCATCTTCTGGTAGTTTGAATAGCCAGGGTCCGTGTGAAGTATGAACTATCAACCTTGACATTGGACCAAGCGCACAATGTTAGAACAATTTATAGTGTTAGGATAATACTGTATGAAATAACGTGATTTCGTGGCGTTCGATGCCCATGTAAAAACTGCTTTATTACATTTCCCTATTAAATAAAGTCTTACAAATCGATCTCCATCATAGTTCCTTGTACAATATTTATGTAGTAAGTGTAGGGCACACTTTTCAAATACTTGTCAGTGCTGATGTAATGTCGAAGAAACATCGATTCTGCTATAGGCTTCGAATGTCTGACATATGGCAGTCCATTAGGCGACACTAAGGTTACATTGTTAAATGTTAAGTAGGTTGATGTTTGGCTGAAATTTAAAGAAATTTTTAATTCAACCAACAGAAGATGTAGCAGTAGGTAGAGCATAAAAATTCAATTTCATCCAACTAAATATACAATTCTGTTTTTTAAATCACGTATTATTTCAATAAATTTCTTTCACAGCTGTTGATATAAGGAGCCACCTAGCCACCTATGACTCTACAAATTAATTTTGCTTTACAATTTTTTCCAGAACGAAGACTAAAAGCAGAGGGAAAATATCCTAACATAAGTTAAAAACCAACCTATTTGTCACATAATTTAGAAAATAATCAAGAAATACATACCCAAATAGTAAAGAGTTTAAAAAACCAAGAGCTGTTCTAGATGCACCTATAATTACAATCCTCGTGTTTACGTCCGCTTTAGGTATCGTAGTAAATTTTCTGCTGATAAACCAACTACTGAAAGGTGTGCTGGAAACACAATCATAGCATATATTATCCTCCTGTAATATCTAAATTATAGACATTCGACTCAATATTTCAAATTAATATGCTGTAAAAGTTGCAAATCGACCTTAAGAGTTGATGCTTTTTAGAAAAAACAAAAAAAAACTATTGAGAAGAGGGCCCTTATAATTATGATAAAAGTACTACCAATTATAGGTACAACGTTTTAAATAAATGACGTACATTTTTTCTGTTAGAACGCTTATTCGCTTTAACTCAGGAACAGCCGCACTGTCTATTTCAACCGCTCTCGGCATCAAAGGAATCATCGACGTGACTATAGAATTGGCCTTGTGTATTGTCTATGGAAGTAAGCAGAATCTTCTATAAAACACGCATTACTAGGAACTCTTTATCCATGTTTTTAAGGACTAAGCTGAAATCCGGAACAATTCTGACACAAAATGAGTTAGTAACTAAAAGCGAAGAAAAAGTTTTCAAAAATGGCAGTACTCATAAATTTTGTTATGTCTCATTGCAACGTTCTCAAAGAAGTTCATTAAGAATTTCTTTCTAAGTACTTGCTTTTTACCACATATATGAAAAACTGGAAATTTATAATTACTCCTTCAAGAGTGGAGTGTGCTAACCCATTTGTTTCTATAAGCAGTCATCCACAGCAGTGTAGCATGTCCCGATAGCCTTATCAGTTCTCGAGTAAAGAACCTGAAATGAGGCTCAAAGACGGGGTAAGCTATAGCGCACTTAAGGGTACCAAAGCCGGCTTCCAAACCATTTCCTATCAAATGGTACTTGTGGATCTGATATGAGTCCAGATTAAATCTTCCTCGTAAGAAGTCTATTTGATCTGGTGTCCTGGAAAACATGCAACTTTGATTGAAATTTCCCAAAATAGTTTTCTGCTTTCAACCAACAAGTATCCATGAACAGGTGACATAATGTCTTTACTAATTTGTACATCTTAAAAGAGTCGATATTAAAACACCCAACGATAGAACAGCCAGATAGAAAAGCGTAATTTGAAGAGATTATTATAAAACCCTTGATATTATGTTTAGAGGCCGAAAACAGCCTAGGCAATGTGTAATAAGCTATTTATTTTGTAACGCAGCACCTTCAAGAGAATAATCGATTGAACATATTAAATTGAAGCTGGAAACTTTATAATCATTAATAATTTTAAATATTTACAAACTTAACCATATATACACTTAAAACAAAACTAAACTTAACTAATAAAATCTCTAAAAAATAGCGTTAAAAAATGAATCCACATCGCTGTCAACTGGAAGTGCACCCAAAAGACTGGCGGCATTGCCACGTTGTATGGAAATTCTAATTCTTTGTCGAAGGTAAAAGCTAGCCCTTGGGTTACGCGAGGAGTCAGCAGCAGTCAACAAGAGTCAACCTATTAAATAAATAAGTATTTAGGAACGTACTCTAATATTGCTAGGCCAACAATGTGCATCCCACTTGTGAACACATAAGATTGATTCTCCGGCTTATTGATCATTTGTTCTACGGTGGAGATGGTCTCCTTTCCATCTAAGTTCGTCATCAAGCGCGCTATTTGAGGTATGTCGATAATCTCAGCTTCACGAACTCGAAGTTTCCTAGACATTAACAATACATGATAAGAAGCATCCCTCTAGTAGACAGCAACCCAACCAAGTAATCTATACTAATATATAAAGCTGAAGAGTTTGTTTGTTTGATTGAACGCGCTAATCTCAGGAACTTGGAAAATTCTTTCAGTGTTGGATAGCCCATTTATTGAGAAAGGTTATAAGCTACAGATATCATTACGCATTACAAAAATGAAAAACCGTTTAAACGAAAATACACGGACAAAGTCGCGGGGGACAGCTAGTTAAATATATACCGGCAAATTGCCTAATAATTACTCATGCTAGCATGTAAAATACTCAACTACTACTCCAAATTTAGTATCGTATATTTTCTACTATGTTGTAAAGGTCGTTAGTTTGTAAGAGTTGGGCTAGCAACTTCACCTTCCTTAGGGCGAAAGAAGTCCGAGAAGATATTGTACGCGCAAAAAATGAAGGAAATGTAAACATCATACGTACCCCAGTACTGAACTTCTATGTGCAATATACAGTGAGTAATTGCAGCAAACCTTTTGCTTTGTTGGTACAAACTGCAAATAATAACACCAATATTATTTGTACTGCAATTATTAATCAATGCCTTCAAACGTATACAGTTGCTATATATACAATTTGTTAAACAACCTGATCTAAATAAATAAGATATAACGAAGTACTCACACAAAAATGTTGTAACAACGGAAAAGTCTTGTCAACAGACGGGACTCGTATAATGCAATAATCATAATCCTTCGTCAATTCAAATGCTGCTTCCAATAAATCGTAAGCATGTCTGAAATATACATATATACCTATGTACTGTTTTATATGAATAACAGTGTACCCACTTACGCACCATTTCAAGTAAGGTCTCAGCTCACGCTTGTAATTGTATTGTAGAGTGCTCTGTGTTAGTGGAGTTCAATCTTAAAATTGTGAGCTTGGCATAAATTGTTAGATAAATTTAATCAATTGATAAGCAATTTTAACCAAATTTATCTAGGCTATTTCCTTCTTTACATAAGTAGTTAAAGGAAGCATTTAGGAACTCGAATCAGATTTAAGCATTTTTTATTGTTTAACAGTGCCCACTCCTAGTGCACACATATATATCCTCAATAACCCTACTTTAAATAATGCTAGTAACATACCTGTCATCAATATCTTCGCGGAAAGCACATAACTCGATCATAAACGCATTTTTTCCTCCATGGTACACTGCTGAGTCTTTTTCTTCTATATTACTGTTCATTTTAGGCCGCGATTTCGGAACTAAAATATATACAGTATAAACCATTTAAACCATTTATTTCTGTTACACACATAATAAACTTAAACAACTACATAATAACATAAATTATGGTATGTAACAAAGGAACTAGCTCAGTATTTGCGGCACTGATGCACGGCACTGATTTTCAGCTAGCCCCTGTCACTTGAAATTATTACATTGAAGTTATAAGATTATACCATGTTGAAAAGCTTATAAACAGAAAAGCAACTTTTAGACCTAATGATATTTCTAACAAATAAAACACTGTATATACAGTGTTACTAACATAAAAAATAGTAAAATTTAAGCAGGCTACGCGTATTATTCAAGTTCAAGGAAAGCGTAAAAAATAAAATAAAGAAATAAACACTTACATTTAGTTCTTCTTCCAAACAAGGAACTACGTTGATCCAGTCTATGTGATTTAATATATGAATTATTGAAATCAAATGATGGTTTAACGACCAACGATGTAGCGCTCCTTCTAAAAATATTGTGATGCTTTTTAGTCTGGTTCAATTTTATCACTACTTATTCCAAATAAGTGCAAAGTTAAAGAAATAGAACTTAGTCGTGGGGACAGTAACTAAGGCAAAATCTAATACCTAATTTTCGCATTCCAATCGTCTCTACATATCTAAGAATACCTACTGATATCATATCATGTATTTAGGTGAACGTAATTTCCCCATCATTACTAGCGTAGCTAAGAAGTCCTCGTTCCTGTAAGACATCTTCTTTTCTGTAACTTTTTGATTTTATTACTGTTATTCTGCTATTCGGGGTGGAGTCGTAACCCAACAAATCAAAGATCATGAAAAAATCTCCACCCATTCTTGAGTTATAAATGGTGTAACTAACCCGACTTTGTTTTATTTTATAGAAGACTAGCTGTCCCCCGCGACTTTGTTCGCGTGTTTTAGTTTCAACGGTTTTTCATTTTAGCAACATTTTTCATTTATGCTCCGCTCCTATTGGTCGTACCGTGATGTTATATAGCCTATAGCCTTCCTCAATAAACGGACTATCCAATACAAAAAGAATTTTTCAATTCGAACCAGTAGTTCCTGAGATTAGCGCGTTCAAACAAACAAACAAACAAAGTCTTCAGCTTTATAATATTAGTATAGATTAGTGAAAGAGATTAGAAGAGTAATAAGTAGAAGGAAAGATTTAAACCTCCAGGCAGTGACCTCGGTAGCTTAGTTGGTAATGCGACTGGCACGTTAAGCCAGTAGTCGCAGGTTCGAGTCCTACCTGAGGTTTAAGTTTTTCTTTCTACTATTTGTATTTATTTAGTGAGATATTAAAATCAAGTCACCAGAAGTCTGTTGTCCTCATCTGTCATCAGAATTCAAGACAAAAGCAATATTGAGGCATATTAAAACTATTGAAAAATTAAAGTAGGTATAATATAAATCCTTACATAAACTCATGAGACTTGGCCTCCGTTAATATAAGCGTAGTATCAATGTTAACAATTTCGTAGTCAAAGGGATCCTCGTCAAGTAAATTAGCGACCGAGTATATTGAGGCTGATAGTGAGGGAGAGGGCAGATAGGCGGTGTCACTGAAGTCTTCGGACTGAGACCTTACTATGATGTGCTCCATACTACCCGCTTGCCCTTGGAAATTCACTCTGCTGGAATTCTTCATGTTTCTTCGAATTGTTTTGGTTTTCTACATTTTAGAATCAAAGTTATTAATGTTCTAGATATCTACAAGATGTAATAATTGCCTTGTTTTTGAAGCCTTGTTCATGCTTAATTTCAATCGAATCGAAGGTCTTAATAATAGTAGATTCCCAAAAAAAATCTAAAGACGTTTTATATAAAAACAGATAAAAACTACTTGTATCGGGACTAGTAAAAAATATTGTGTAAGATTCTGATGTTAATGAATTTCTACGTCGAGTTGAGTCAGAGTTCTAATAGAAACAATATCTATGCTCTTAAAAAACTTACATCACGTGACCGATTTCGTTTCAATTGCGAAGGTTGGTCAAAAGGGCTCCATTTGCCAAGCATTATAGGCTCCCTAAAATAAACATCAGTCAATGAAACAAAACATTTTTATGAACCTTTAACTAACTATTCACCTATTACATATTATCTTAGAGATGTTGACGAAAGTCGTCATGTAGGTATATTAGTAAAAGTATTAGAATACATAATTTTTTCTTCTTTTGCGTAATCAAAAGCTTACGACGATACCTACTTACATAGTTTCGGAATGTCGCATGACATCATGATGTCGTATGTTTTGTGAAGCATCTTGACGTAATTAGCCCCAACTCCTGAGCTTTGTGATTCACTTTACTTAGTTTTTAGTTATTTTGAAAAAGTAAAAAATACGTGTCTAAATTTTTTTATGGTCTAATTGTCGGACTAAATAGATTTTAACTTTTCATGCCCAGTCAACATCTCTATTTACGATTTTATTTCTTAATAATAACATTCTCAATAAGAAAGTAGGTACTTAGCCTAAGATTAAGGAAAGCAAGCATTGTAAACTCGTTATGCACTTACCCAAAATCGGAGAGCAGTGCATTTGAACGCTTACTTTGCTCCTTTTCAAGAGCTGTAGCTGTTTTAAGCCCGTGATAAGGTCTTAACTCATATATTTTTTGAAGTTTCTTATAGTTGATGTCTGTATTTATACACATAACGGCTACCGCACGTCCTTGGATCTGAAACGTTAAAATATCTAACAGTAGACAGTAAACAGTTCCAAAAACATTCATCCAGTCAGGAAAAATTATGTTTAGGTACCTACAGCACAAATATTAGTACAGTCCCTAAACTACTAGTAGGTACTTATACTACTATTACTAGTACTTATACCCCAAAGTACTTAGCGGCTTAGTTCTTTGGTAGTGTTCTCTTAAATTATGTGGCTTAGTCTAAGCCACATAACTTACGGGAACACTTACCCCCGGTTCCTGAAACGCAGATCAACACAAAAATTTGTTAATAACCTGTCAAATATCATGTCAAGGACTGTGATTGGTTGTTAGTCTTTTGATCAACCAATCACAGTCATGATTAGTATATTTGACATCAGATTAATTAGATCAGGCTTTCAGAAACCAGCGGTTAAACTATACTTCATAAAATATAGCTTGATACCTGTGACGTTTGTCAGAATGACATTACTAGGGATGGGAGCGTCTTTCGTATTTTATCGATATCTATGTCGTAATGAGTTTTATAAAAAATGACATTGTAACGACATTGAAAGAAAGAATGAAGAAAGAATAAAATTAAAGATGTACCTAAGTTTAAATCATAATAAGGTGAAAATATATGTTTTCTTTAGAAAACTCCCCACTATCGGTTTATTTTGCCATTCATTATTATTTCAAAAAAAGAGCAAAAGTAACCAAAATATTATTTAATAGTTAATTCGTCGCGTCGGCACTCGTACTGACTCAAAAAAGATGGCGCCCGCTTGTTTCCTGCACGCGAAACCATTATTGCCAGACTAAAAAAATACGAATCTATAGTCAAAACATTATTTTATTTAATAATTTTATCCATTTAATACTAGTGAAATTTTCATACTATTATTTTATCGATATTCGTCTGTCAGTCAGTTACACGTCCCTACCTGTCTTCAAAACGCGTTTATAAAATAAGCTAACAAACAAAAAATATTTAAGAAAAATTAGAAATTATTTAAATTACCCTTGTTTTTACTGGTATCTTTATAATAACATGATTGTTTTTAAAAATGTGTTCTATTTTTATACACAAATGTCGTATTCATATTTAAAAACTTGAACTTTTTCAGAAATAAATTTAGTAAAGCTGTCTTTAAAATAGAGTCGCTAACGTCGCAGGTATCAAGCTATATTTTATGAAGTATAACAAACTTAGCCACTGCGCTAATAAGGTCTTCTTATACCTAGCCTTTTCCCAAGCTATGTCGGCTTTCAGTGCTAATTATCTCACCAAACATTATGTTCCATATTCCAAATGATATGTTCACCAGTGGACCGGGATAGGCAAACTTGTATAATAACTTGAATGGTAGCACTTACATCAGCAACGATAATTTTCCTGGTACTCTCTGGATGACGACCAATAATTTCACTGATGTAGTATTCACCGTACATCCGCTTTAAACGAGGACATTTTTTATCCAAAATCTCAACTAAATCGTCGTTATCTTCTTCCCTGATTAATAAAATTAAGATTTTAGATATACGAAGTAAATTACTTCAATTTATTACTGCCTGTTTTGAGACTTTCTAAAACGTCCTCCTAGATTTCGTATGTGTCCAGCTTTTTTCTTCGCCTTTCCCTGGGGCTCATAGACTTCTTTAGTAATGAAAAAGACGAAGGCTTTTAAGAGACTTACCGGCTAAAACCACGAGAGTGCACCAAGCAAACATTTAACCAAGCAAATATTTTTGCAGTCCACCGCGATCAGAAAAAAAAGTGACGTGACCTACCCACATTTTTAACTACACAGAAAATAGTCTTTTGACTTCTTATTATGTCAATTTAATAATATTATGTTGTTACTCAACACATTCCATGCCATTCAATGCCCTATTATCGTGTTTTAATTAGCATCCGGGAGCCGGGTGCTGGGCATGGAATGTGTTAATGTTTTTTGTATAACTTACACCGCTCTACGCATCTTCAATTTGGGGCAAAAGTCAGATCTTAATGCCGTTAACAAATAATCACCAATACCATCTTTGGATTTCGGTAAATATTTGTAGATATTACGTTTCTTGTACGTCAAATACCTCGTTATTAATTCTGGAAAAAGTTTGATCATTTAGAATTGTTTGAACCTAGGACCTACTTCGAGTACCTACCTACGGTTGATAAAAGAGGATCGATCAGGCGACTTTTTATTTAAGAGCCGAAAAAGAGAAGATTTGCCAGATGTTTAAATAATAAACTAGACAAAATCCACTTAACACTTGACTTAGAAAGATTTTATAAAATTAATTAAGAATGCCATTGAAACTTATGAGAATTAAGCAGTCAAAGAAACGATTGGGCACTAGCATCTCACAGACAAGAGAAGGGTTAACAATAGACATTTCTGCGTCTATAATAGTACTGACAAAATATATGCTAACCGTCTGGACAGAACATAGGAACTGCTAACACAATATACTGCAAGTAATAATCATTGAGGAACACAGCTATAAACGCCTCTTCTATAAAATAGTCCTTGACAGCATCGACGCAGCACATAAAGTGGATAAATAATGTGTTCCGAGACAGATAGTATCGTCTGAAACATTTAGAAAGTAATCATTCATTCTATCGGTAAAAAACTCTATTATTAGGCGCTGAGCAGACGATGGACAACTTATTCACTGGACTGAAATGACAGCGATTGACTATTATTACTTAGTTGCCGTGAAGAAGTTGAACGCGAAGCTGCTTTAAACAACAAATATATAAAAAAACCGCAGCATGGTAGGTACATTATATATATAATCCTTATTATAAATGCGAAAGTAACTCTGTCTGTCTGTCTTTCTATCGCGCTTTCACGCCAAAACTACTGAACTGATTTAAATGAAATTTGGTACACAGATAGTCTAGAGCCTGAGAAAGGACATAGACTATTATGCTTTTGCGATAACCGACATCCACGCGGGCGGAGCCGCGGGAAACAGCTAGTAATCAATGTTAGTTACTGATATGAGTTCCTTATCCAGTTTTCCCAGTCGCTAGGGTGTACACCAAGCATGTCAGGATGATCGGAGAGAGCGATGAACCCTGTAACTTCCTTGTTTTCGTCTATCATGACTATCGAGAGTGCAGATAATTCACTGGAATGTAAAATTATATTGACTCCACATTTTTCAATAATATTCGTATTGTGAAATGTTTTCATAGCAGCTCCTCGCTGTTTCAGTACCGGTCCAGTCTTTAAATTGTGCAATCTTTGGGTGCATAAAAAAAGGCAAATTATGCCTTCTTTATAGCAGATAAGTGTTACAAAAATGTTATGTCGAAAATATCTTACATTAACGAGCCAATATCCACGTCATAGAACAGATTATCTGTGAGTTCACGATTCCAAATCAACTCAATGTTGTATTTGTCGCCTTCCACTGCTCTTCTGAACATTCGGCCCTTAGGACCAACTTCAAATTCAAAATATATAGACATTTTAACTTTAAATTGTCTACAAGTTAGTTAAATACGTATATTTTGTGTATGACGTTAATATTGACAGTTTTAATAACAAAATAAGATTTCTAATAGGTCATGGAAATAAAAAACAAAATGTTTTAAACTATGCAAATATATTACAATCATAATTTACATTTTAAAATTATTAAAAATTATACATTAATAATAAAGCAACGCATAAGTAAATTTCAATAAAATCATGTTAATGTTAGCAAGAAATATGGTGAACTTGTAAAACCTTTCTCATTTTTTCAATACTGATAAAAATTAAGTACACTTTTCCTAGCTTGTTCAACTTTTGAAGTGACGTTTCTTAAAATAGAAAGCTGCCAAATACAATGTTTTTTTTCCTATGTATGGTTATTGGTATGTACAGTTTTATATACTTAATTATATCAATGTAATGCAAAGAGATATTTTTGGACCATACATAAAACAGTCCATCCGCTAATAATGTTCATAATTAATAAATTTGTTAAACGAAAATTCTATAAACTATTCTAAAATAACATTATTCCAATCGAAGAGCAACTAAAATAATTCTCGTAAGAACAGAAAGTAACTTATAAAACTATCTATCAGTTAAAATACTATATCAATCACATCTATAAACATAATTAACCAACTCTTAAAATGCAATTACTGCGCATAATAATAAAGAAAGAGATTCAAATATACATAGTAAGAAAGCAAAACATTATATTATCAACGAGAAAACGTCCATTTAATTCGTCACAAAACATGAGTCAAACCATCGACAAACACAAATAAAAATTGTATTAAAAATTCTGAATAATAATTATAAATTACAAATCGATTCTCGTACGAAAATCATGACTAATATTACTGGAAGGTACAGGGCGCACAGCTTGATATATCCGTGTAAATAACTCAAAAACCAATCCAAACGTTTATATCAAGGCGTAAGATCTGTACTCAGTCTATTTAGATAAGAGGCGGGAGATTTTTGACTCGCACTAAATGCGAATGGGATTTAGACCTGCTAACTTTGTTCGGGGTAGTTTTGACGGTTAGACTGGCGACTGTGTTTTGTCTCTGGAGGTTGACTTTGTTCGCACTGAGCGGAGCGCGGGGAGTTGCGAAGCCGTCGTTGTTAAGTTTGAGGGCGGAGCGCGTCAGCCTAGTGGGCGTGTACAAGAGGTTACTCTTCGGTGTCATAGGCATATTAATTTGTTGTATATTCTCTTTCCCGACCTTAGGTGTTAAAGGAGTTTTAACCCTCGGAGTTTTTTTTGGGGTAGCGCTTCGTTCGTCGATTCTCTGGCACACGATGGTAGGTAGGAGCATTTCGTGAGGTTTCGTATTTGCCATCGAACTGCGACTAATCTGCTTCTCGTTTATGTTATCCTGTAAGTTAATTACATAATGCTTTATTTTTCCATGAAGTAAAACTAGATCTAAAAAGGTGTATTCCTAAGCAATTATTAAAAAAAAAACTACATTGATCTTGACCATCTCTTGTATCGCATAGAGTGTACAACTTTAAGTAAAATTGAAAGAAAAACGGCAATAACCTAATGGCTAGGATGACAACCTTGCGATCGAGAGGTCGCAGGTTCGAACCCACCCATTGCAGAATTGACGTGAACCCACTCCTGACACAAGCATATTTAGCTTATTTGGAGGGGTAAACAAGATTGCTAGTGAATTATATCTTTAAAAAAAGAAATTATGGCCCTGATACACCCAACGACATTATATGATCTCCTTTTATAGCGAGAAACATGTGTGAAAAAAAATTAATATGTCGACAACCATAATATATTATCTTTAACAATGTATCATGACACCCGTAAATGTGAGTGAGTTTCTGTTATTCTTACATGTTAATGAATGAAACAAGAGGTATGAGTAGGATAGTACCTTGAAGTCGGTGTAAGTAGTGAGCAGCGTGGTCTCCATGAGCGGGTCCTTGCGCTCGTGCGCGCGCTCGTGGTGCGAGTCGCTGCGGCTGCCGCTGGAGCGCGTCGCGTTCATCGAGCGCCGGCTGCTGCTGTGCCGCTTGCCGTGAGACTGCTCATACGCAAGTATTTAAATAATTAATTTAAAATGTTTTATTTCGTATATTAATTGATAATAATATATACAACCATTATTTTAACAATTATTTGCTTTATACATCAATTTTGTAAAGTTTATATTAAAACCACGTCAAATATTTTCATTTTACTTAAAATTATATACAAAATAAAAAGGGTATATATGAAATACCAAGTTAATGTAGAAACAGAAAGAAATAATTTTTGTAGAATTTTATTTATTCATATAATTTGCACGTCACTAATAACATATTTTAATTTGAGCAATTAAATCTGTTAAAATATTGTACCAAACATTTTTACATAAAAAATGCCATAGTAATGGATATTTTTAACTCACCGTACGCTTATGTTTGAGAATACTGCCGTTAACGGTGGCTTTGGGCGTCTTTTTAATATCGCCATAGTCGAGCTTCCTCTTCGCGTCTTTACCTTCCGCAACTGCTCTGGCGGCCAAGCGTCCACTAATGCGCCTAGAAAACAAATAAAGTTAGGTAATAACTGAAATCTATCGGATAAAATTATTTCTGTAAGTAATGCGTAAACACTTGAGATATAGTAGGGTATTTGACAGGTTTTTAAGAACTCCGTTAATTAAGGACTCAATAGAAAATCTATATATTGCTACGCTTTTTTGTCAATATGGCGACTCATTTATGTATCTGTGATGTCACCTGCTTGTAAACTTTGGTTATTGACTACTGTTGAACCGCAACTGTTTGTTTACAAGTAGTTCTCGTCATCAACCATTCGGCCAATCACAGCTGTTTACGATCATGTGTAGACAAAAAAATATTTTTCTTTGTTGATTTTCTCTTTAAATATTTTTCATAACTGACTAAATAGTTGGCTTTCAAAATTCATATTTAACACGGGTGCAATCAATTTATCCCATATTTAAAACGATGTTGAAAACGTGTTAAATATAACATTTTATCAATCTGTGTGCGAAAAAACTAGTACAACTGTTGCAAATTGAAGACGTCTGATTTGAGTCTTTATGAAACATAAGATAGCATAATAAAATAGAGTTTCAATTGAATTTCAAGTATAATAAAATAGAGTTTCAATTGAATTTTAATCAATAAGTTTTTCATAAACAATTTTTAGTGACGATATTTTGTAATCATGTTTGAATTTTAATTGCATTAAATCATGCAACACATTCGGCCTATATTCAAATTCAAATATCAACATCTAATTACCTATACTACAAAAACGTTATTCGATATCTGACGCAAACAATCTACAGCTAATAACTAATTCATGTAATAACACTAACACTATAATTACTTCATGCTTTTCTGAACAATGAAGCATAATGACTACATAAAATTACTCTAATGTATAATTAATAACTTATATAACTTTAATGCAATATTTCTCATTCCCTCTACTTACGCAAGGCGACGTCATCGAATAATTTTTGTTCGATAGCTACTTATCATCAATCAAACTAAACTTGCCTCAATATTAATGACGTAATGGAGTTTTCACATCAATAAACTCACAAGCGCGCACTGAAATAGTAAAGGAATGAAAAATATTATCTAAATAACAAGTATGTGAGCGATAGCGCATGTGGTAACTAAGGTTTTTTTTTTACAGTGGTTAAAAAACAAGTAGTGCCAAAATCTTTTTTTGCGTCATATGTTTTATTATAACATATTAGTATTAAATATCGAATACAGAACCCGTTTACGATCAGAAAATAGAAATCAAAATTTGTAGAACGGAAAATTTGAAAAATTTCATGAGAAGAAAATAGTCATCTTGGTCGCATAATAGGTCGGTAAATGAAAGTTAAACTGCATCACAAATACTCTCCGCATTTTAATGGCAATAAAATATATGTAAACGTACTATCATTACATTTAAAATGAACCAACTTAAACGAATACTACACAAAAAACCAACAAAACAAAAACCAATCATAAATCTAAACAACCTGACTTGAACTCTGCTAAACGTAAGACGCTAAGGTGTTGAGACGATGAACGCGGACAGAATGGACATTCGGTGCCCCAATCTCTTTGACTGCGAACTTTTTTTTTTAATCTTCTCCCGCTCTAAGGAATTCAATCCTTATATTGCAGGGGGTTTCACAAACATTTAAATCACATGCACAAAGAACACCCAGATTTAGAACAAGCATTTGTGGATCACACAAACGCTTGTCCCATGCGTGGATCGAACCCGCAGCACGTCGCGCAGTGTTAATTGGCGTGGTAACCTATACCACTCGTATATCCGTCTTCGACTGTCACTCTTAACTCACAAGCTCCATCGTTTGACGCAATAACTAATAGCCCAGCGCCGCCATTTATCCGACAAACGAATTGCCGATTTATTGTCCTTTGTCTGTTCAGCGCCTTAGTAATAACTATTAAAACTTACCTCTTTACGGTGGTGATAGCGGACCTCTTCAGTGCGGACAGATTGTTAGTGAACGTCGTCACAGCCTTCGTCGCGCTGCCCGTGATCAGCTGGCGCTTGGACGGCGGCCTATAAATGAAAAGACCTGTTTACAGTCAATGCTACAATGCTAGGAACTACGATTAAGTCAAACTATAAAAAAAATATATAAATGTAGTTGTGTACAAGTCTTGTGTTTAGGTACCACTCAATCCTTTACCGAATTTGTACCTGTTGTACTTTTTGTCCTGAGCCATAGATATCTTTAGTCGGTGTAGTACACGATTGCGTCTTTAAGGTATATATAATCGTTATTTAATAGGTACCTACTTGAATTCTTTCAAAACGCTGTTGTATTTCTGTGTGTATATTTATTTATATTAAATTTTTATTATTTATTATATTACAACAACACTACACACCATCCTAGACATTAGGTCCGCCATTGTACTTTTTTTGAGCATACATTTTAAATAAATACCTATCTCTGATTATCGCTACGCAAAAAAGATATTTTTTGGCACCATAATATATTTGCTAATAATGTTATACATTTCAGCACAATAAATTTACAGAATTGAAAAAGTATTTCATAATTTAGACAATAGTATTATTCCTACCTATTCTTTTCGGCAGTAGCAGCCAAGCCGGCGGCGGTCCTGTTGCGTTTGCCGAGCGGCGAGGTGGCGAGCGACCGGAACAGCGGCGTCGTCGGCGTCAGCGCCTGCTTGCGAGCCGACAGCTTGTTGTGGCGCTCCTACATAAACAACAAACTTGTAAAACCACCTATGTAAAAAAAGTTCAGCGAGTTACACGGCGGCTAGACGCCATCTTTTTGTGGCTTTCTTCAAACAGCTGTTACTTGTGTTTGTAATCAGTTAGAATTTTTTCCTTACTAAATCTTGCTTAGTTTTTTAATTTTGATACTATTTATTATCATCAACTTAACAATTAATATTATAAAACTGACTCTCAGTTGCCTATTCATTTAAAATTATGAATAAAACAAATTGACTTAATCAATGTTGTTTATATTGTCCAAAAAGTATCAAAATAGATTTAATTAAAATAAATATCGAAATTGAGTAATTCTTATACATCTGACGTAACAGCTGTTTCAAAAGAAATTTCCGATTGAAGTTGGGGTTGCCGAGGGACGAGACGTACCAAGGATCAAGGAAGCCTTGACGCATGTACCTCCCCGACCGATAGCATGACTATTCTTTTAAGATTTTCTTAATGCAGTTGTGTTAAGTTGTATCCACTGAAATAGAATTTCACTTTTTAACTTTTGAACACTGATTTTAATTGAATTGCTTTTTATTGTTTTCAAAATTCCGAAATATTGACCAGACATACCAACTCAAGCCAGCTGCTGTAATATATATTGTACAAGTAATTTAAAAGTGAAAAACAGCCCATATTACAATTTATGTAAATTCTATTTATCCTTCAGTCATCTTACTTGAACAAGAAATAAAGTTACGGATATCGGATCTCCAATGCATTGTGTGATATCCCACCCAAGTTGTCACCTTTCATCGATTGAAGTGCGCATGCGAACAACGCGATTTCTGAATGCATTCGGGATATTGTTGTCTTGTTTAAATAAAAACACAAATTAAATATTACTTACAGCTTTCCTAGTCTCCCATTCGTCTTCCATGAGCTGCAGTAGAGGCTTTCCATCGACAGTGAATGTGTTTCCAGTCTTAGCTTCGTATTCAGTCACTAGTTCTTTTATTTGTGCTTCAATTTTCGGTAACTGTAAACAGATGCATAAGTTGGATAAATCATGATTTTGTACTACACATCAGTATTTAGTTAAGATCGAATTGCGACAAATATAGCCCTGGATCCTCTTTATTTCGCGACTATTCGCAAAAAAAACCGAATAAAGGGGTGATTACTTATACAATTTTGGCCTACTAATAAATTAATCAATCAAATAAGCCTATCGTGGTCTATTGCTGGTCCGACCCAACTACCTGTTTCAGGTCGTCAGTCCATCGGGGGTCTCCTACACTACGTTTACCGATTCGCGGTCCTCACTCAAGGACTCGTCAGCTCGTGACATTTATAAAATTTGTATTTATAACTATTAGAAGCTGAGCGACAGCGTTCTTCCGGATGGAAGCAGGAAGCATTGAAGGGTAGGCGAATAAGAATGCTATCTATTACTTGATTATCCTTTAGTGTTACTTGGTATCCAATTTAATTACTAAAATTAATTTTGATTTCCTCAAATAACATTGTCTTCACAAACTCGTATCTCACTTAAATACAAGGTAAATATATGATGATTTTTTGGGTAAAGCTGTTGGGTAGGTACTCACATTACTGGCGATGGCCTTCCTCTCCTTCTCCTCGCGCAACAGCTGGCCGCCGCGGTTGTGGTAACGACCCGGCTCCGTAGCTCGCGCCTCCAGTTCAGTCATCTTCAGCCACAGGTTCTTGCGTGTCATCACCAGATCGAAGATGTGCCTGTACACCATTTAATTTTATTAAAACTTTAGCACTGACTGAGTCAGGTTTTTGGCGCGTTTATATGAATAAACGGCCGTTCCATTGTGACCTCCTTTAGCCAAAGCGGATGAGCACATTCCAAAACTCCGAATTTAAAAAAAAAAGAATCCTCCGAATTTAAAAAAAAAGAATCCTTCGAATTTTAAAGTTGTTTTTTTTTAAATGTACTCTATTCAGTAAAATGATCCGAATTATAACAGTATACTCACTTGTGTTCATTGTAGAACTTGGTGATCTTGTCCAAATACAGCTCATGTAAGGTCAGCGTGTCCTCAGTGAATATATCTTGGAAGTAATGCACGAACTCTTCGCGTTCACGGCATGAGTACATCACATTGTCCCACATCAGCTTTATCTTAGTACGAACGTTGGCTACGAACACCTGGTAAAGGGAAATGGTAGGTAAGAACTATTGAATGGTATACATATATGCTTCAACATAGTGTTTAATATATATTTCAGAAGGAAGGCGTCGCCGTGGCTAGCCTGAAAGGTAGCGGCCGGCGCGTCAATCTAGATGTATTCATATATAGTTCATGAAAACGATTTGAGTCCTTTGTCCATACGTGAGCATAAGTAAGGCTCTAGACAGAAAACTGCATTTCAACTGACACCGACTGCAAATTTGCAGCTTGTATACAGTTAGTATGACTGCAAACCAACAGTGCAGTCGGATTGCAGGCGGTGTTCAAATGGCGGGTAGATCTGCATGCAGTAGTTGCAATTGAAATACAGTTTATCTTTATAAAGCCAAAAAGTTTTATTTTTTTTAAGTTTCTGGTGAAGTGATATTCACCAATCCAAATCAGATACAACTTGTAAGTTTAAATAAAGTTGTAGGTTATTTGTACCCAATGAATTTATGTACCCAGTTTTGTTTGTAGCACCTTTACACAAGTCCGTAAAAACCAGGACAAATTAAGTCGTATTAATTTCTAAAACAAGTTTAATATACCATTTAAGGTACGGTGAAAGCAAAATAGTCCGCAATACTCATGAATCTAAATGTACTAAACAATTAAATTCATGGCATCATAGCTGCACTGATGTTTATCAATACTTGTTGGTGTGAAAGTGAACTGATTCGTTATTCAGTCGGGCGACCAGTTGGATAGCAATTTTACATAATAGCGATATTAATTGCAGATAGATCCATAACAGGGCATGGTCTATAAGCGTCGAACTGATTAAATACTCAATTACATATATAACTTTCAAGACTATTTACCTTGGGTTTCGCAAAAACTAACATCATGTTATAGGGTTTATAGAATAGGTACTTTTATTTATTATTACTTTTTTTTGCATGTATTCGTTTGTTTTTTAGTTGAGTCTCACACATGAATCTCAACACTCAGATATCAGAGTATATATACTGACAAGACAAGATTTTTTCGGTGCAGGGATCGAGGCAATGCTTGGAACACAAAACTAGCGACTTGGTGACACAAAAAGAAAATAGTTTAGATTTTATTTAAGTTTAATAGTTACCAATTTACTTCTTACATCACAAAGTTTTACATATTCCCGAGGAAATATAAATCTTCTGACATGATTGACGTACTTTGTCATGTATAAAGCAATAGGATAAAGTGCTGTCAGTGTAGAAATACGAAACGAGCCCTGAGGATGTCGCAACAGTTCCTGTGTAGCTGGTTTACTTTCTGTATGTAACTTTCAATATTTAACATTCCACTCTTAATATCGTAGGCATCGGATCAGTGAAAATTACTTATCCAAAATGCATTCCATACTTCGGAAATAGATATTACTAAATACCATATGCGCATTTTAAATAGACACTGTAATAGATCCAGCTTAGGATTTCAGTTTCTTGGCAAATCAAAAATAATGCTAATATAAAACACATATTAAGAAATAACGCTTAATGGACAACTTGGAAAACTACAACGTAGTACTATTTTGGACACTTCGAAAGACTTGCCGAGCAACGTCATTCAAAAGATGTAGGAATGTCGAAGCAGACACGAGTTCTTGAATCGATGTTATAGCATTATGGTAGTGCCGCATACTGCTCCTTTAAGCTAGTGTCTTTACCTAAAACAAAATCAGTATTCCTAACACCGAATGTAATTCTAGAACATACCTGAATCTTCTGTCTCTTAATCTGATCACAGCGTTTAATCTCCTCTTTGATAGCAGCTTCGGTCTGAGGGTGACAGCCGGGATGGGCGTGCAAGAAGTTCTCGCGGTAAATCTGATCTTCGTCCAAGCAGTCCCATAACTTCGAGAGGCGCTCACGAAGTTCCAATACCTGGAGAAACGTTTTATTTTTAATATTTATCATTTTGCTTGCCATGCTGTCAATATAAAACTAGGTACTACAGTACCTTCTTTCAGATCAATACGGTTGATTTTAATTCTTGATTATTAATCAGGAGTTGGTATTTTGTATGTAGGTCTATTATTGTGGCTTCTTAACTAATGAACCGATTTTGATGCAATTGATCTGTTTAAAACCTGGTAAGATTTAGCGCTATAATTTATGAAATGCTAAATGAAGATCTAAAATAGCAGTTTGAAAAGCACTTATGTAAAATTTGACCTTCCTGTTCCACTCTATTGTAACTTGTATAAAAGAGCTTAGAACATAACATAACGAAATGGTTCATAGCATACCCTATTATTTGTCTGTTCATATTTCTCCTGCAGGTCTTGCTGGAGCTTGGCTAAGCGGTCCATATTGAGGTCTGTCACTTTGAAGTCCACAGACAGAGATGACGTCACGATTTGTTCAAACTTGTTCTGAGGCTTGATCCTAAGTTTATCTGCAACATAGAAAAAATATTACATTGTACTTATAAATCATGTATTCATGATTAATCAGGAGAGTCCATTTAAGACAATGTGACGCATGTTTCACTTAATCAGTAAGAAATCAATCCCGTTAGAGTTTACTGCAACAAAATGTACCCCATGGTTGTTGCTATGGTTGAGTGGAATTGTACATTATAGCTTACCTAAAACGTAAGACACCCATAACATAAGTAACTTTGACATAGTTCCTTAGAGTTGTAATTTGAATGAACTAGATCATTTCCTATAACAATTTTCATAAATGATTCTTAATACCGCGATAGTAGTTTTCAATAAGTTATATCTTGAATTTCACGATAGATATTTTACTGACTGAAACTCGATTATATCCATCACACTATTAGAGTAGATTTAATTAAATTTGTACAACTATTTAGCTAAGACTTTCTAGAATACCTAATGAAAATTAAATATATTTAAATTTAATAAATGTGGACAATATCACATACATTGCTCTGAACAAGTAAGTTGCTAAAACCATTCTGTTATGGAATGAGAGACAACGACGATACCACAAACACCCAGACCCGAGACTATCTAGAAAATCGAACCTGGGACCTCAGACCGGTCACCTTTAAAACCGGTGTGTACGCCACTCGACCACGGAGGTCGTCGAATCAAACGTAATATAACCAAATTATCACAACATTTCAGAGAATTAGAAAATCATCCCAATGAAGCAGTATCTATAAAATCTCTTAATAATGTCGAGTATCTCGTACAAACTTTTAACTAGCTCAATACATGGGAACAAGTAACTAATTATCATATTTAAACTACAACTTCATTAACGGCAGTTTACGAGGTAGTCAGATCACCCAGACACACCTATTAAAAGCGTATCTATACAAGTAAAGGAGCAATAGCAAATAAGTGATCGGAATATGGAAATACTGGGGAGAAGTTACAGAAATGAAAACAAACATTTATCAACTGCATTATGATTGGATATTTCTTTCGTATTTACTTGATTTGAGACTTTATTATGATTTTTTCCTATTAACTACACAAAAAAAATCCCTAATAGAATAAACCTATTCAACTAGAGCATAGACCAAAAATAGGATGAAATAATAAACACAATTTAAGCACTCTTGTTAGGTACTTAAATGTACTTTTAAATATTTAAGATGTAAAACCACATCCAATACATAAAATACATTTGAATTCTGGTTTTCGATCCAGACATTGATTAAATTTTTAAATCTATCTTCTAATATATAAAAATCTTGTTTCATGGTGTTTTTTATCAAAGTCCTCCGAAGCAACTTGACTGATTTTTGTTTAAACTTTTTGTGTGTAAGACTTTGAGAGTCATTTGACAAGCGAAGAAGAAGTCTGAGAATAGGTAATAAGCTATTTTTTATACTTCTAGGTAGAAGGGTGGCCCTTTCCAGATTTTAATTTATAATTCTTTGGACATTTCTATGGCAAAACAAAATTTTTCAGGTCAGCTAGAAAATATTTAAATATATAGTAGGATCTCAGAAATGCTCACCCATAATATCCTTAATTTCAACTTGAATATTCAGGAATATCTCAGCCCTCTTATCCCTCTCCGCCTGCAGCATTTCGAGATGATCCTTCAACTTGCCCAGCTCCTCCTCACCGGGCAGTGGCACCTCCTGCAGCTCATGAATGGTGACTCCAAGCTTGTCAGCGAGGTCCCGCTGCCATTCCAGAAGCCTCTCCATCTTCATGCGGCGTTGTTCCACTTGTTCTCTATACCTGTTGAGAAATGTTATGTATTTAGTCAAATTTTTCGAGGTAGTTTGAAATGGTATATATGGTAGTATGTATTTTGATATTTTTAATTATTACATCTTAGTTTAAGACTGAGGTTTGACTATATTACTTCGTTACTATCACTAAAACTAGCTTGATATTTCTGAGAAAATAAGCCTTGAATAGTAATAAGATATAAAAAATATATGTGTATGAATATTATTGATTGAATAAATAAACCATATAACAAAACAATATTTGATGACTATTTTTATTACAAATTAAATTAATTATTTTATTATTTTATTACAAGCTATATTATTATAACAACCATTCTGTAACTTGAAACAGTTTTTTTTTTGTGTTTGACAAATGACGAAGAATGACGCCAATTTATGAGCTCAGGCATTTATTATTTATAACATCAGGAAAACAAAAAATCTTATTACAGATGAGATTAATAATCAAATTACACAATTAACACATGAGAACATCTCTCTACATGCAATTCACATGAGAACTGCATATTAGTTTTAATTTACTGAGAATGATGCACAATACTATGTTATTTACAGTCTTTCACCATGTCACCAGTAGTTGCAAAAATGACCTATGACCACATAGAGCTAATTAGTTAATTACACACTACTTTAGTGTGGGAATCGCATATCAAGATTCTTTATGTAACATAATGCAATTACAAATATGCAGCGCATGAAACAATGTTCATGTAAAAGTATGAAACAGGTTTTTACGTTAAAATTGGCTTCAATATGATTTACTTAATTTATTTTGATAGCATCACATACTAATTAGCAATAGATATGGATTGATGTGTTTTTTAGGTACATATTATAAGTAACTAAAGGTCTAAACATTAAATAAAACACTTATCAGTCTGAAGTTATAATAAAAAAGTTGTGTTTTAAAATAAAAAAATAAATAAAAACTAAGCATACAATATGGTATAAAAAATTAATATTTTTAGAAATCCATTTGTCTAAAAAAGTTTTTGAAGTTCAAAAGACTAGTATTCTATATGACCAACATTGTTTGGGAAAGCAATCAAACTGTATTTAAAAGATTAATATTGAGTACAATGGTCCAAGTATGATGTGTGAAAAAAGCCCTGCCAAACGATATTTACCCAGCAATCTGCTCTTCCAGCTCTCTCTTGTACTCAACCAGCATCATCTCTTCCTTGAAGTCCAGTATTGTGATGTCAACAGACAGACACCTGCTCAATTCTTCAGTTTCCTCCTTCAGCTCTGTTAATAAAGTATGTTGTTAATTCATCTAACTCAAAGAGGTTTATGTAACTCTGAATGGATGAGAAGCCGCTAAAGTCATCAAAATATTCTTAAGTCTGTGGTTTATTAGATAAAAAAAAAGATATATTTTTATTTTTTTATTGTCGAAATCGGTACTGCTGCAGTTTTTTTAGATGTTTTAATTTTACATTTATCTCTTTATACTATCATCTATAACTGTTTATCTAGTAAACCACACTTATTGGTGTATATTATACTTTTTTAATTGAGATAATGATAGTAACAACATCAATAAACTTAAATATTGTTATTATAAACAAACAAACACAACAAAACATTGGACTCACTATCAACTTGTCCTTGCATTAACTTTAGCTTCTGCCTTGTCTCAGAGATGACATCTCTGTGCAGTTCCTTCTCGATCTGGACCAGTTTAGTGATGTTGTTCACTTTAGTGTTGTCATCAACGCCGAGATGGGACCAGTTCAGCCACAGCTCCTCCATCATAGACCGGACATTCTGGGATATCTCCATAAGGACCTCATTGCTGTGAATGTAACAATCACATAATTAGGTTAGTGTTTAAAGTTAATGGAAGTAAAACATTTTTTTTCATCAAATTTTAATGTGGAGTATCATGATCTCCATTGAATTAATCATTTCTGTCCAATGTATAGTAATATGACTGAACATAGTACAAGAAATGTATGGAATTTATGTGTCTCTTTACATACCTACTACCAAATACATTATACCATCTTGTAATATGAAAGAAAAGGTGATAAAGATTAAAACAATAATATAAGACGCAGTTTTATTTTCCTTTTTTTATCCTATTTAGACCAACTTAGTGAAATGTTATGGTGAAAGGTGTACATAAAACATGTATGACTAAATCTTGCTAATTATGATGCCAACATTAAGTGCATTAACATTACTATTGTATTTTTTCAGTGTAATGACCAAATGCAAGTTATTTGTTAGTGTGGGAAAGTTACCAGTTCTTTTCAAACAATGGTTACTGGTCAAACTTGTTTAGTAGATATAAAGTTTTATTTTATAAAAATAATTGTTGTTTAAAGTGTTTCGTAGATAACAATTGGTTTTAAACATAATTTTAAACAGTAAAGTCAGTTACGGTTGGATAGCATAGGACGCCTTATAATCTAAATCGAACAACTGCAGTTACATTCAAAGTTGCAATTATATTGGTATACCCACAACAACGACCCAAATTAATATAAATATACATATAACCGAATGAATAAACTATTCCGTGGTATTAAAATGGTAAAACAAGGATATGTAATAACTTACAATAATTTGTTGACATCATCGGTTAACTTAATCATTTTGAATTATTGTTCCACCGTATTACTTCAAGCAAAAGTCACATATGTTCACATATAACGTCTAAATAACTTTAATATTACAAATCACTAATAAAACTCGATCAATTCTAAAATAACCACCAACATGAATCCGAAATCTAACGAGCCTTGAACGTTTGTTTTCAAATTTCAATACGTTACAAATGAAAGTGTCTTCTGCTGCGCTGTGATTGGTTGGTCAAGTTGGCGTTCGGAAACATGGAAATCATAAATATTATTTTTAAATGTCTATTTTTAATGCTGTTTACTCTTTATTTTATTGTTAATTTAAATTTATTAAGCTTTTGATTTCAAGAGGTATTTTTTTGTTAATAAATTTAATATATGGAGGAACATGTTTCGTCATTATGTTTTGTCATTCCTCACAACCGAAGTTAAATGTCGTGGTTAAAGTAATTATTGTTGAATTCCCCAAGATATTTATTTACAAATTCTTTTACTTCAGTCAAACAAAGATTGCTAACTATTTTTAGATTAAAAAAAAAAGTTTATACAAGAAGTGACCACAGACTAGTAAGTACGTAATAAACTATACAGTTACATTTAAAATTTGGAGCGCTACAGCGAGACTCACGAGATTGAGCTAGTGAGCTGAGCAAGCAATTATGTAAGTTATGTAACCAAACCTCGGTAAGCTTACGAACTACTCAATGCGTTATAATTAGAGCTTTAACGGTATTATGCATACAAACAACGTACAGACTACAGATAAATTAATGGCTTGCGTACATAGGTAGGTATGAAGATACTTAATATCATACCGGAAACCCCGTAACAAGAATCTCTTTTGCGTTTTCACATAGAGGCATGCAAGCTATTTTTATTGGATTTAATTAATTACAAAAGTAAACATACTTCCTCCGATAGTCTTGAGATTAATTAAAAGAACGGCTGTATTACGTTTACGTATAGGTACAAGCTGAGTAAAATAAGTCGATAGGCGATGGCGATGGAGGAAATGTTTGCATTATTACTTTATATCACACGCAATTTAATGTCTTTAATCAAAGTCTGCCTCTATGTACATTTTGTCCGAATAATTTATTACTTATCTAGTGTTTATTTTATAGTCTAGAAATATTTGCTTTCAGTGTACATTCGTACCTATAACAATAGTAACGGTAAGATAAAATTGTATTTTTAGTAATATACATATTAAGTACTTACAAAAAATACCAGTTTTATTTTTAAGACCGTGGATAAGGATTATTATTAGTTTGTTTCCGACCCTAACGACTTTGCCGTTTGCGTATCACTTATTACTCCATTTTTTTTCTTTGTCTTTGGTAACTTCATAACTGTTACTACAAACATAGATCCTATGAACGTCATTTAAAATTAATAGAGAGGGAAACGAAACTATGTCTATACTTTTATTAATAACTACGTGTGTAGGCGTGTTATTTCTATGCGTGGGTACGCTAATGTCGACACAGATGAATGGAAACGTCGAACCGAAAGCAAGCTGTCAAATTACGTCATCTATTAGTGCGTTAATAGTCATGATAATTATGTTGTTACTGATAATATTATCTACCGACACACTTGAATGGGCATGTGAAAACTTGTACTAGATGTTTTCCAACCTATTCTGAAGGCTTTGAAGTCTAGCCGAGTTCTGGTCTAACTGGATACTCCTTTTATCGAATTCTATACTGCGTATAAACGTGGTACCTAAGTTAGGTTAAGATAGACAAAAGCCGGAGGTTACGAAAGTTTTAAATAATATGTTCTCATGAGTCAAGAAAGGGAGAATTTTAACCGATAGGTAATGGTCGAATTCTGAAACGTCAATCAGTTTGAGGCCGCTGTTAAGTCTCATGCTGTCTCTGTTATTAAGGTGCATATTTGCGACTGATAGACATTTAAGGACGTCTTAAAGTTTATTTGAGTTTTAATAGGTAGGTACCTATTCGGGGGTGAGAATCCAACACATCCCTTAAGTCTTCCTCATCGTGGCCGACGCAAGGATTTCCCAGAGTAAAAGTTTTTAAAAAGTTTTTGAATCAGTACCTACATACTTAAGCATGTCAGAGAGAGGTATTACAATTTACCAATCGGTCAGAACCTCGCCTAAATGTGTGAAGCCAGTACTCGGTTAACATAGTAATCATCGTTCATATTGCAACTTTGTTACCTACTGACTCGACGCTATTTAAATTATGTTGTACCTGTAATTTACTCTTTCTAATGGAGTAGGATATACGATCTAAAACAGGCTAAGTTTCTACCTGGTCGATATTTAGTTAACATGATTAGTTAAAATATGATTCGTTTATTATCCAGATCCTAACAAAAATTACGCAATTTTTATCTCATCTGTTTAGAATCGTTCAAAAGCATTTCTCCTTTTTGCAACTCTACCCAACATCTCGTATCTGAACAGAATTTTTTAAAATTATTCTCAGTCAAATCCCTCAAATACACACAAATTGACAGGTTCAATAAAGTCACATGAACGTGGATCTTGCAACAGTTGTCACTTCCTTTGATGACATCTGGAAGGCACCGGTCACTGTTGAAAGAGGAAATATTTCTACGCACCGGGGATTTTCACGCCTTGGTTTACACTACAAAGTTTAATTCATGCATCGTTTATGTTAAACAATGGGCATGCAAAGTAAGGTATTATGCTATTTTTGCGTTATGGCCTGTTTTAAAGGAATCATTGAACAGTAGAGCGAGGAAAAGTGTCTTAACTTTTTTATGTGCTGCAAGACTGCATTCACAGATAAGTACAAAAACCAGCTATTTATTTTAAAAACTTTATTTAATCTTTTGTCAAGTAATTTTACATTATTTTGTCAATATAAGTTTAAATGAATGAATAATATAATATGCTGTTCTTTCACCTGTTGTTCCGATCTTTTTAGAACCCTTAGAACCCATGATAAAATCCTAGTATGGTCCAAGTTGTAATCAAGATATGATCGATCACATAGCTTATTCAATTACTTATAACTATGACGCCGCAAGTTATAGTTACTTATAACTATGACGCCGCAAGTTATAGTTACTTATAACTATGACGCCGCAAGTTATAGTTACTTATAGCCAAGAACGAGGTAGATAACTGGTTATGCAAAGAAAAAATCGAATTAGTCCTTAAAAAGATAGAACGAATCAAATTTAAGGAGTGGGGGCTAATCACGTCATGCTTGCGTACAAAATGCACGAGATTGTGACGTTATGCGACATTTCAAATCAATGTATCCTCGTGAGTTGTTGGTTACGTAAAATAAGAAAAAATACGTGACACATTTTTTACAAATCTATCGAATGATATACAAAAAAAAATTCTTCTACCTCATTACAAACAATTGAAGAGAGAAGATGTCGTCGTCGCGAATTTTTGCTTTACTGCACCGCTACACTGATTCGTGTAACTCATTGTTTTTCCTAATACCTATACGATCGTTCTATTTGCATACATTACTTATTCTCGGGCGCTACATAATAAAACGCAACGAAAGAAACATGAGTAGGATACGGATGATACAATGAAAGCAGACTTTTTATAGGACATTTGAAACTATTCACTTTTACATAACGTCTCCACATAGGTTTTACTTAAACACCGATAGATATTCAATAGTCTATTGTTGATAGACTCTGTTTCTAGACAAGAATGTTATGGTTTTTGTGATTGTTTCTGTATAATTGCGGTAGCAATGCGCTATTAGTTAAGGTTGTGACCTCAGCGGAGTCGATGGAGTCTCTAGCAGACCTGGTTAAATAAGGCAATGTTCGTTTAGGGACACATCTTAAATATCGTCAGTCATAGTTCCGAGTGTTTTTATATTAATTTTCTTATTTATTTCTTTATACTTTATGCAAGTTTTGCGCAGGCGGACTTAATGCCTAATGGCATTTTCTTCCAGTCAAACTTTGGATGATGCAGAGACTATGAATTATAGTATCCATGTAAAATAGGTTACGTGGAAAGAAATATCTGGAGGGTAGAGGTCTTTGGCCTGCAGTGGGTCAGAAATGGCTGGAAAAAAAGTAACTAATTAAGTAGGTATGTAAAAAAATCGTTCCATGTTGATAAACAAAAGAAGATCTCGATCTCTATGAATGATACCACCAATTTTGTTTAATTTATAACCTCGTTTCTTGATCACCAATGAAGCCAACCCAACAAAATATCAATACAAGTACCTTCGTAGTTACAAGCTTATCAATTAGCGGTTGCTAACGCATTACAGTAACAGTCTTAGATTATAGCTTGCAACCTGAGTTACGTACAATGTGAATTGGGTTGCTCAATCGCTGCCTGCGACGAGATTTTTGTTATAACGTAACTGAGGTGTTATTATAGATTATGTGTGTATTGATGTATATGACTGGTTTACGTTGGTTTTGCATGTTTTGTAGGTTTTTTTATCAATTTGCTTATTGGGTGGATCACTGGGTACGATAGGTCTAAATCTAATCCATCTAAAAGGCCCCTTAGTTAGATACCTATTATATATTTCTTTTGCTTTTTCAAAATAAGAAAACACTAAGTAGATAAAGCGAATCAAAGTTCAAGAGTGGCAGTACAAAGTGCACGGAATTGTGACGTCATGCGACATTTGAAATAGAGTATCGTCGTGAGCTTTTAGTTACGTAAAATAAGAAAAAATACGTGTCTAATATTTTTTTTATAACCCATCTGACGGACAGTGGAAAACAAGTCATCTACCCCATTTATTTAACTTTAAATAAAACAGCTTCGCATAATATATATATTTATATGACCAAGAATGGAAGTTAACGCGTTAATATGATGTATGCGTTTTGGCCAGGTCGCATTTTATAAGTTACTAGCTGTCCCCCGCGACTTTGTTCGCGTGTTTCAACGGTTTTTAATTTTTGCAACATTTTTCATTTATACTCCGCTGCTATTGGTCGTAGCGTGATGTTATATAGCCTATAGCCTTCCTCAGTAAACGGACTATCCACTACAAAAATAATTTTTCAATTCGAAACAGTAGTTCCTGAGATCGCGTTCAAACAAACAAACAAACTCTTCAGCTTTATAATATTAGTATAGATATATATGTGACCAAGAATGAAAGTTAACGCGTTAATATGATGTATGCGTTTTGGCCAGGTCGCATTATATGAGTTATTCAGAAAGGCCTTTGACCTATCAGATCATAACAGGCTGGTTACAGAAGTTACATTAGATTTGCCGTCTCTCATCATTTTTTTTTCTAGCTAATATCTACAGTTTGCCTCCAGCATACTGGGTGCCTGTATGTATATCGATATTTGCACGATGGAATAATTGGAATATTAAATTGATTAATCATATTCTTCCGACACATTTAACACTCTTAAAGTCAATAAAAGCGGTAGTATTGGATAATGATACCTAGTAAATCATTGCACTGGTCATTGAACTGAAACAAAATTAACAATAATTAATCCATTGTTAGCTTGATGAGTAATTAGAAAAGTAGGCAATACCTGTTTTAGAGGTGTTAAACCACTTCCTACGCTTTGTAATCAAGAACTGATAATACTGATCAAAAGTTTACTTTTTTTACATTTGTAATTAAAAAAGTTTCTAGTACAAATAAGTCTTAAAAAGACATGGAAACAATTTTTTTGACCTTTTTTGTTCGTAAAAAAATATTGCTCTTCCAGGGCTTAGTACAAATATTCATCAAAATTAAGGAAAACGACAAAGGTCTTGTATTATCAAAGTAGGCCAGAAGCAATCACTGCAAACTCTCTATATTATAATACTTTGCATACAACTACGTTAAATACTGGCGAAAAGAAGAATTACATAAAAACGTTAAATATATACTGTAACTGACATTAAGTATATCACATAATAGCTTTAATTATTATCGTAAACGGAATAACTGACTCACATTTCGCAGTTCCAGATTCTACACTTCCTGACAGTTAATGCAATTCAGTAAAACTTATTATAATATTTAAACGTTATTATAAATATGTATGCTGTGTTATGTCATTACATCAGCTCCTACTTATGAAGTAGATAGAAGTGTGACGTACCTCTTAAACAAGATGAAATAATGTTAAAAAAACGACGGTTTTTGTAAGACCGATAGCGTTTATATTTTTTTTCATTTACATTATTAGCTGCCCGCCCAGGCTTTGCATGGGTGGTTAAGATTTTTAAAACATATCCAACTTGTATTTTTTTTAGTTTCTTTTATACAATAACGAACATAACAAAACAAGAGTTATCTGATTTGGTGCAGTCGTTCGGAAGTTATGGCGTGACCAAGGTTAATCGGGACTGATTTTTATATTATAGATAGTAAAGTCTCCCGCCGCCTCTGTTTGTCTGAACGCGATAACCCCAAAAACTACCGAACGGATTTTCATATGGTTTTCACCAATGGATAGTGTTTCAAGAAATAGGTTTGTATGTATAATTCATTAATGTATTGTCTACCCGTAATAAAAACTTAATAATAAAGTAGAATGCCAGTCGTTGCAGCCTAGAATAAAAATATAATGCAAAAAAAAGATTTTTTCGAGAGCTATTGTGCGTGTGAAATGAATGAATTAATTAAACTCAGTACTAATAACCCAATTCATAATAAAAAAAAAACACTTGTTATTCTTATAATCGATTTATTAATATGTTGGCTGGTGTGTTGGTCTAGTAGTTAGTGACGCTGACTGCTAAACCGGAGGTCGTAGGTTAGATTTCCATCCAAGAAAAATGTTTATTTGATGAGCAAACATGATCATTTGTTCTGTGTATTTATCTATAATAGGCATGTATTTAGAAATATATAAATATGTTTATCAGTTGTCTGGTTGCCATAATATAGGCTCTGCCTAGTTTGAAAGCAGATGGCCGTGCGTGGAGTGTTCGAAGATATTACATAATTCATTATGTTATTCTTTCTGCACAATTATTGTATTCTATTACAAAAAAAAACATCGTCATCTATAATAATTTGTAATCAGGAATGAAGCAGAGAAATTTACAACATCTAGGTGCTTTGTAGAGATCAACAAACATACTTAAATCAGTAGGTAGGCATATTTTGTTTGAACATTTTACATTTGAAGGTCACAATAATTTTTTCCTCTGGGAACGATTTTATTTTATTATTTTTTTTTATTCAATAGATATAATATTATTATGATCCCAGGAAAGCGCTTCAGGTTGTTTCATATCTGGGCAGCATTTGTTCCAAAGTCTGTCATTCTGCTTTAAATATTATCAAATCTCATGACAAATTATGTTTCTGAATGAAATGAAAGTAATCTAAATTGAAATAAAATAGAAAAAAAAGGGAAAATCTAGTTTTAGTTCAAAATATTTTAGACAGAGCGATAATAATATTTGTGCATTTACTGATCTTTCAAAACTCGATCATTTATTCTGAAAGATTTATCTTTTAAAAATGACTGATTTCAAAAATCTGTTTTGTGTAAAACCAACATTATTGCTCTACAAGTGCATTACGTACAAACATAAGAATACAAAATACACATTACTAAAAAGTAGTCTTCAAAATGAATTCACAAAATGCATCGTTTGTTTATCAGAGCACAACCATCTTAAGAGTTTTATGTTGCATTTCAATTACAACAAAGTATTATATATTATATATATATTATATAATTAACGTTTCGTTAATTAATCTTATTTATTTTACGTTATTTATAACAATAAAAAAATGGAATTTCATCTAGGCCGTAATTTTGAGTTATAAATTAAATCCGATATAAATATACGCCATCCGTTGACAAGACAAAAACACAAAATAATATGTTTAATTATATTTTTCCCAATCTAAACTTGTAGAACAAAAGACATCAACGCGCGGCTCGACATAAAAGTAACTTAATTCTCTCCTTCTCTACTAAACCTTCATTAAATAAATCACATACAAAAAAGACAGAATTTACATAATATCTTTAACAGTGAAAAATAACTACTACTTAAACGAGATGTCATGACACATGTAACGGCGTTGAAACGTCGGAAAAAAATCTAAATAAACCGCGATAGAGTCCGTTTAAGAAGTAGTTTTATTTTAATGTTCACTTTAACATTCGCGTAAACCTTAGAAAGCATTATGTATTTCACAGTGAAGGGTCCAAATAATAGACCCATGTCAGCAATATTTTAGTTAGTAAACAGAGATACAGACCAATACAGAATATGGTTTACTCAATTAAACTACTAAGATTAATAAACTTCACAATATATAAATAATTATTTTGCAAGAACTCAAGGCAGTTGTGCAGTGTGTAATCAAGATCATCAGCCATTAGTCATCTCGTTGCAATTCATTATGTTTTATTGGAGGTTCGTGTTGAACAAGTATTAATTAATTACTTGTTCGAATTATGCATTAAGTTGCTGTTAATTTTTTGTGTCGAATATAAATTAATGTTTTGTAGAGTTATGTTGTAAATGTTAATTTAAAATACGTTTAATTGTAGACTCATTTAAATTGCGTATTCCATCATTAATTGTATTATAACAGTAACCTGTTTTGCTTTTTAAGTTGTTATCTTAAGTGAAATTTTCCATACCTAACAAAAAATTTAACAGAACCAGCCAGTACCAACACAAATTATAACAATAAAAAAGTTTTACTGACATAAAATGTTTATACCTTCTCCCATAAACGCATGTTCTCGAATTTATGAATAAAAAAAGAAAGTCAAATTACAGTCGTAAGTACGAGTTTTGTTTAATTTTGGAACACGGAAGCAGTTATTATTTAGTTAGGACCCAATTACTGCTCTATGTAATTTAAAAATATAAACGTATTAATCTAAAATGTATTGTTAAATTACGAAACAATAAAATTGAATTGAAAGTACGTTACATTACTCTTGTATTAGGTACTTACAGTAGTACTACGGTACAGTCAACAAAACAGTTCGATAGCGAAGTGTGTGCCAAAATTTAATGGCATGAGGGTCCAAGTTTAGACAAACAGCCCTCTATTTTTTATTACGGATTGTAAAGCTAATGACTTCGTGGAGGGTCGGACTTTCACCGACTAAAAACATCCCGGTCCCGTCCTTGCCCTTGCCAGAGCCGCGGGGTCATATGCGCATTCCTAGCAAGTCCTGTAGGAAACAAACCGCCCTAATCCTCGTATAGGACCTTAAAGCTATTTGTAATTGTCTATCTGTCGTTAATTTATAAATTAAAGTGTCATTCACAACTTTGGAGTTAATGGTAATGGATTTAAAATTGAGTTTCGTTTGTAAATTTCACCATAAGTGGTTTTTTAAACGTCAGAAGTTATATTTTGGATGAAGTCTAGTTTTGAAAATCTTTAAACAATGACGTACGGTATTACAGTTAGAAGCTGATGTGACTAAAATGAACACAAACTAAAATACATACCACAGGGCTACCTATTACTAGTGATTTTAATCAGGTTATTTTCTTTAAAAAGAAATTGAGACGATTTTAAACATCGTTTGTGGTGACTGTACAGCACAATATAGTTCTGATAGTAGGTATTGTTAAACATTCAGAGAGTGCCCCTTCACTGCGTCCTTCCTTTCGTCTGTAACTAAAATTGTCATGGCATTTAGCTTTAGGTACCTACATTTTGCTTTCATTTAGAAAACTGGCAAATAAAATCACGACAAGCTCAAGCTATATTGCCAGTAAAGTGCAACTGAATCATCTCTTTACAAAAATAAACTCAGGTCGAAATCAGTAAATATTTTTCTTAACCTACATAAATATTGCTTCTGTTTATTTAGTCAGTTTTTTTTAGATTTTGTTTTCAACATTCCTAATCAAATTTCTTTTTGCTTTATACAACTTGTTAAATTTATTCGACATCGATATCTGCAGTAAACGTTTCCTGTATGACATAATGAGGATCAGAGTAATTCTGTGTGACAACTTAATGTTAGTTTGAGTCTTATGTTCTTAACAAGTTGTAAGTTGTCAATGTAACATGTGTAACATGTCCTAAAGAAATAAGTGTTTTGACACATTTAGGCCAAATTGAGAAGGTAGAATCAAATCGTATAGAAACTTACAGGTAAGAAATAACAATGCTCTATATAAAACGCACTTTAAATGATAAGTCACGAGGGGATATTTAGAAATTTCCATACACAATATCTTTGTAACTTTTTGTTTAAAAGTCAAAAGAATACTCGACACAAAAACGTGTCTTATATTTTTTCATTGTCAAAAAGACAGGTATAAAAAAATTGACAATTTCCCTATTGAGGCGTTATTTGCATATTTTCTTAGCTATATTATGATTTATAGAGTCAGACGAAACTTCTTATAGAGATAAGAATAAGTACTAAGTAAGAAAAACAAAAGAACCAACATCATTAAAACGTTTTTGTCATAATTGACACGAATCCAATTCCAATTTTAAACTAATCAACATGGATCCCAAAAAGAAACAAAAGATGCATTGTGTTCAATGCGTAACATTACCCAACTTATAAGATAAGTGTTTTGAAACAAAATCTGTATCACAGTACAGAGGGTTTGCGAAAGCCTAAGACGATTAAGCAGCCGGCTCTGATCAAACTATTACGTACAGCAATCAACTAATTGTTACTTGCATTTTAAACAAGTCCGCATTACGCGGATTCAACTGAAAAGTTAAACCATTTTAGTAGATGACACAACTTGTAATCTGTCTTTCGTTGGTAATGTATATTATTTTACAGCCTGAGATTTTAGTTTACAAAAGGTTCTTATGAGAAAATACATACACAATAAAGTAAATACAATTTAGTAAAAGAAACATAATTTCAAAACCGATGAGATAAAAATGTATGAGGTTTTTTATGATATTTATTCATGGTAATTGTAAAAAATATTATTAGAAATAAATCATAAGAATAAAATGTTATTATTTACACAATAAAAATAAATAAATAACATAAAATAATTCTAATTTGATCTTTGTCGGTAAAAGAGATAATCTTACCTTTCGGTAGGTATCAACGTAATACCACCAACGTAGTACCACCACCGTAATACAACGTAAAACCACTTTGTTGATATCATGGTAATTGGTGTAACAATAAATTAATAAATTGCTCTGAATCCAAAGTTAGTAACTAAAGCACTTTATGATGGAATCAGCGACGAGGGCACCACGAACACCCAGACCCGAAACAATGTAGAAAAGTGGTTTTTCTACATGGTCCGGGGTTCGAACCCAGGTTTTCAGAACCGGTGACATCTTGGAAACCGGTGTGTACACGCCACTCGACCATAGAGGTCGCCATGCAACTGAATTTTATTTAGAAATTAAAACAATGATGATCACATTATTTTAGTGTTATTAATAAGACTCTTCACTATAAAATCTCAATGTTAACCAAAAGATATCTTACATTTATGACAACGTATAAGGAGCCACTTTAATTCCTTTATTCATTTAGTCTTAAGAATATCTGTAATTAGGTACATTACGAAACCAGCTTTCATATTACTTCTTAGCTTTTAAAAAGATTACGCAAGCAATACTAAAACGATAGTGGAATTCATCGTCCTTGCTCTGAATTTCTGAACGTTTCAGTGCATTTTTATACTGCAGAAGATAATTACATTTTACAGACGAGCTCATATCTGCCTTTTTATTTTTCGTTTAGAAAGTGAAGGCCGAAAATAGAATTAAATTATATGATTATAATTTTGGTAAAAAGTATCTTGAAATGGCTTCGGCGGAAATAAATCACCCATGTATATAAAATGGCGAAGTGTTACAAAAATAGAGAAAATCATTTTAATAAATCGGAAGCTAGATCAACTAAAATTGTTATGTATCCTAAACATATTACGTATTGTGAATAACTAATTAATTTATTTAAATTATTATAATGTCAATAACATAATAACAAATATATATTTAGATAAGGCTATTAATAGCTAGGCAATCGTTCGTTAGTTTTTTTTTTGATTTATATATCTTTAGCGTTTACTTCAAACACATGTAGGTGTAGGTAGTGTAACTAGAAGCATTATAAATACAAGACAAACGAACATCGACATAAGAATTAAACTAATCTTGCATTATATATGAGATTGGTACAGTTCATGAATTGTGAATGCCTAATACTTTTAGCTATTCTTTCGAGTCCTGTATAAGTGTAGTAGAGTCTTATAACGCCATGTCACAGGAGAAATGCAAATGCAATGTTCTGAAAGAAATTCAGAAATATTATAGAAAAGAGAAAAGATGTTATTTATTGAATCATGTACAAGCCTAGATTCACTTGGCGTTAGAAGACATAAAGATTTCTCGAGGTTGAATGATAAGCATTTTTTTAATTAAATGCGTTATATCTTATCGCAGTTCCCCTAACATAACAACGCCAGTTTTTCGATTTTCCATCTCTAATAACTTGAAGTGAAATAATTTTAATAACCTAAGCAAAATGTCTGTAATTACTAGTCTAAGGACTGTCGATTCTACTAATAGGCGTTAGAATCTTAAAGATACGCATTCATCTAAATTTAAATTATGTAGAATGAATACGATTTTTTTAAGATCCTTATATGTAGATAGTAATAGTTGTAACATACACAATAACATAAATATGAGATGGCTCATTTTTATCTCTCAAACAGAATGAACCATACGGACCTTAATTTTGCTAAATCATTAATATAAGACTTACATAAACTATGTAAATGAAGTCAGCACAACGCGTGTTTTCGATTACCAAACAATTACGAGTGCATAGAAGATGTTACGCCATAATTATGGTAAATGCTGATGTTGTCGCGATCGAAGACTTTTTCTATTAATCTCCCAACAAATTTCTATCTATTGTTCTAATTGAGACGCCGATAGACTGACAATGCGGCGGTGTGTACACGTAACTGCTGAACACTCGCACACGCCGACCGCTAAGTGAAAACGAGTATAAAAGCGATGCAAATTTCAAGTGCTAGCATTACCCACCACCCTCTCGTGGAGTAAGGTGTTCCATAGTTATCCACAACCGAAATGTACTACCATGTGCGTAACTGTGTATTTGTGATTCCTAGTGCTTATTTAATTTTAATCGTCTATTCGGTGCGCCTTGACGCTGTCTAGATACGTGCTCGTGCTAATTGGACTGTGCTGAAAAATGTTAATTCGTTTATTATACCAAATTAGTACAAAAATAAAAAAATACCTTTGTGTTCATTGATTGAATGCATCGATTAATGAACGAGCTCAGTGAAGCATCTATAGGAGCAATTCTTCCTGCAATTCATTCCTAGTTTCATAGGAAGTCTTTGTTGTTACATAAAGTAGATTCGCGGTGTTCCTTGAGTTAGTACTCACGGTTAAACTGGTTTAGAGATAGTAAGCTCGAGGCTTTATCGTCGATTCTTCGGTAAATAATTGGCAGGCCAACATCCGCTGTTGCTACAGTATAACAGCCGAGCCCATACTTCATTAAATCAGCTTGCATAATTAGCAAGCTCTAATTCTCAATTTCATCTAATTTACGCAATTCGAAATTCTGTTATGTTAATAATTTTTGCAACATTTTTTTTTAACATTATCTTTTAATTTTTCTACAGTATTTCCTGGGATTTTTGGCCGTGGTGGCCGCCTACCCCGGCATCATCCACGACGAGGCCCCGCAACTGGAGGCCAAATACGACCACCATGCCCTCATTGGTGAATCTGGACATCATCATCAAGTCGAGCATGAACATGCTAAGTCACACCAGTCGATCAAATTTGAGCACTTCCACCCTGTTCCCGTGTACGTAAAGAAAGAGCACAGCCATTTGTTGAAGCACCCGTTGGAGAAGGGCAAGTCTGAGCAGAACCTGAAGCTCATCCACCCCGAGACTGAGCACAAACATGGCGGCGGACTTGTTCTCGAAGACGACAGGCACAACACCGACCACCACGCCGCGGCTCTCGAGCACGGTGGTTATGAGCACGGCGGTTTCGAGCAAGGAGGCTACGAGCACCTTTCTGGTGGCTTTGAAGGCGGCCACGGTGGCTTAGAAAGCGGCCACGGTGGCTTCGAAGGCGGCCACGCTGGATTCGAAGGTGGTCACGGAGGTTTCGAAGGCTACAGCGGCGGTGAAGGTCTGAAGGGTTACTCTGAGCTGAGCCAACCCCAAGCCGAGAGCCACTACTACGCGCAGGCTGGACATGCTCTCGCCGGTGATTCCGGCGAAGGCTACAAATACGAGAGCTATTAACTGCATTTAGTATAGAGATTACCACGGGCATACTAGCGTGGAGTTCACTCCACTGTCTAAAGTAACTTTAGGTCTATTTCTTGCCTGTTGATATTAGATCACATAAGATTAGATCTAAGCTTGAAACTAATATGTATTCAGCTTATGTTATGCAGTTGAAATGTCTCTTGTAGATTCAAAATGTACCTGATTTAGGATAATTCTAAAATCGTATTTAGGAAATTTGTAAGTAGGTCTTGAATTTTATTGTTATAGATTCTTGGCATTACGCGGCAATTAAATTATAAATTAGAACCAGTTCCGTAGATGTTAGAAAGTTACCGCGTGGTGCGATATAGAATTGATCGACTGCTTGTTCGTGTGATTGTTTTCTTTGTAATTGTTCTCTCGCTTGATGCTCATATTAGTAATTATTGTGACTTAGGCGTCGATAGAGTCCCAGAGAAATTGTGATATTAATAAAATGTTTGTTTTTACATAAACATTGGTCTTTATATTTGATAATTTATTTGTTCAACCCTAAGAAACGCACTGTATTATGTTACTCCAATAGATCACGCAAGGCATTGGAGGATCGATCCTCTATTGCTCATTACATTGAAGAATCTTGTAATTGATGATGATTCGTGTGTTTGGTGGTAAACTGCGTAATTCAGTGTGATCATATAATAATTACTTAACACAGTTATAGCATTAGCTCGTTATAAAGCAGGCTTACTTTTTGCTAACCAAATCAAACGAGGTGGTTATTAAAGTAACATTACAAAAACCTTTGTCGGCTCGTTACGATTACTTGAACAACATTCAATGGTGTGATTGCTTTATATAATCTTATGACAACATCAATAAGTGCAAATACCTCAGTAGTAGTTCAGAATCTAATCATAGTGTGGCAATCAAAACATATAGTTCTAATAACTAAGTAAGCAAAGAAATTGTGAAAGGCGCTGACGGTAGTGAGCTCTTATTTCATTTAAATTGCCGTCCCGTCGTTACTTGTGAGTCACGATATTGGCTGTATGTAAGGAAATAATACTAAACGATAACTGTTAGTTATCTACCTAGATTCCTTACGTAACACGCGTGAGAAATTTTAGTAATATTTTTGAGAGCTATTCTGTAAGTCACGTCACGTTTATTATAATTTAAAGATGAATTTTGTTGTTTCCGTATCGATAAAAGGGGATTTATTTCAGCTTTCGAAAAAGATAACATTTCTTTTTGTAGATTTTTAGAAGTGATTCTATGTTTCACGTTTACAAGTGCAACTACTTTTTTCAATATTTTTTTTACTGGAAAGGATGTCAGGTCATTTATTGAAAAACTTAAAGGTTTTACTTGTCTAGCGCAAAAACACAACAAATAATTTCTTCTTCTTAAAAATAAATTTTGTCATCAGAAACAATATAAAAAAAAATGTAGCCAAACAGAAAGTTAAAAAAAAAACATTTTCTTACAAATTCTGTCCCACTGCAGAGCAAAGGTCTCTTTACTCTCCTTCCATCTCTTTTTGGTTAGGGCTGTGCTGAACCAATTCTATAACAAAATATCAATAGATACACTATAATAAATTCATGGCTTCTTAAAAATCACTCGTTTGCCGATCTTCTTTTATATTTCGTTTACATGAGATCCAGTTCCGAGTGTCAATATTATAAAGTGCAGTGACGTAACGAGCTAATGTAGTGCACGCATCTTACAACTGCCGCCTGACCTAGTTTACACTCATTTACTATGTATAGAAATTTCTACTGTATTTTTATAACTTCCTGTTTATTATGCGTTGTTTAAGTAATATGCATTTTGTATGTTGTGCTGAAGCTTAAGTAAAACTATATTAGTGCGATATGGTACTTAACTTTATATAGGTTATAATCAGGTAAGTACCTATTTTATTTTCAGTTTCTTTTGAATCTAATTCATATAATTAAGTTTCGTATTTCGAATTCACTTGAATTCCTTATTGTAGCAACGTTTCCTAATTAAAGAATCAGATCAAAATAAGAATCAGAAGATCTATATACCAAGCTAGTACAACAACTAGGCTACCTTAACAAACACCAAACAATCTTACTAATAGGTATTATAAATGCGAAAGTTTGGGTGGATCGATGGATGCTTGTTAATCAATCACGATAAAACGGCTGAACGCATTTAAATGAAATTCGATACATACATGGTTTATTACCTGGAATAGCGCATGGTCTACTTTAATTTATCAATCATTATCACCATTTTTCTTTAACACGCGAGTAAAACTGCTAATTACATTTAAAAACACTACGATGAAACCTGCAAGTATTTACTCCGCAGGCACAGATATCAAACATCGTGATCGTTTCTAGTACCTTTGCTAAATGGACAGAGGCCTTTGCCCTCCAGTTTGCCAACAAGTAATATTTCCTTATGTCATATTAAGCGACTTAAGATAAATAAATCAATAGAAATAAGACGAACCATAAAACACTTATGTAGGCCGATGTTACAACTGGGCCGATTTGCGCAATGGAAGCGAATACAAATCTTGTGATTTTAAAACGCGACATTTCAATTTCCTGGTGAGTCGATGATTTCGTATTCAAGCAGTAGGTGGCACCGCTTTCTACGCGATCATATTAGTCAAGATATACTAAATGTATTTTGCAATTCAACTGCGGAAGGAACTCGCGACAAGCAAATTTTTTTTATTTTCCAATTTCCAGAGATTCTTTCACCAATTTTAGTTAATTTATTGGGCAGTAATTAACATGAATAATTTATAATAAAAAATTGACAATATGGCTAAATAAGGTAAGATTGATCTCTGTTAACTAAAGCCAATCTAAAGTCGTCGTCTTATTTTCATTATAGCAACATATAAAATTATATAGCAATTCTGACTTCAAATAAAAAACAAAAGGCAATGAAAATGTATCAAGCTTAAATAAAATAGAGTACCTACCTAATTGATTATGTAGATATTGTCTGTTAAACACTAGTGGCCTTATTAATAAAAGTCGCGATGGAGCTTAACAACGGATTAACAGATTCTAATTTTAAATTCTCCATAGAAAAATTGAATATAGAATCTATATATATCTTTACTATAGCTATACTATCGCTAATCGCAGTCGAGATTTTTATTCATAAGGCCAAGACAGAATAGAGATAAACTTATATTTTACAGCGCCTACCAATTTTATCGTATCATATCTACACAACAACAATTACTTTGCTTGAACACAACATTAGCAGAAAGGCGTTCACAAAGAACTTGCAACACATTGACTACTGTTTTGGAACAGGGGATAAGGTTATGACATTTAAAAAAAACAGTATGATAACGTTTTTTTTTTGTTTCTAGGACGGATAAGTTGCGTGTAGTAACTCTGAACTTGAGGTACATTTATAGAAATTTCATCATTATTTTAACAATTTACTATATAAATATCTGGAAAACCATCGGGATGAAAACAAACGAAACGTCTTCGAAGAGATCAGTCAGCAAAAGTCTACTTTAATAAAATATAACAAAACAATTAATGATTAAATAACACAGCTTTAACATCTTAAATTATTTAAACGTAAAAAATTTCATAAAATGCACTTGATTTTAAGTAATCGGTAATAGAAGCGGTTAATCCTCTTAATGTTCCCAGATGGGACGTATAATTGTTAATGTGTCTGGCATCTGTATATGGACGGTTCCTGGTATGCCATGTTTTAGTGGCACAGGAGCCTTTATCATCAAGATCGGTTTTTCTACCTCGACGAAGCCATTTCTTGTCATAGGAGGCAAGCGTTGTTCAACTAGTGCCGGCACCACGTTCCTCATATCGACTTTAAAGGGCTTTGATACAGGAACAGGTATTCCTCGAGTTATATCAAAAGACGGTGAGTGAGCGAACTTTTGTGGTTTTGATATTGAAACAGTCCGCGTAATATCCAAAGTTACTGGATACAGTGAGGGTAAATCAAAGGGTTCTGAACGTACTAAGACCGAGGAAGGTATTGAAACTGCAGGTTTGAAAATTTCATTTGGAACACCGCCCCCAATATCTTGAACCTTTGGTGTTCTTGAATCTTGAGTCTTTGAAAACTTTTTGAAATCAGGAGGCGGTCTAGAAACAGCTTCAACTTCTGCTGGAGTTTTTGGTGTTTCCGAATTGGTAGTAAGTTTTTCTTTTTCTGTCGTAAATTGTTGGTTTTCGTGTTGGGGTGCATCTGTTATTTGTGGAGCTTTAGTTTTAATTTTGCCCTCTTCGCTTAATGATTCTTCTCTTTGTTGTTCGGTTATAGTTTGATGTTGATAGAGTGGTGCCAGAAGTAGTGACAGTTGGTCCTGGTTCAGCCTTGATCTTGATACTGTCGCTGGAGCTTGGACTGATGTTTCGATTTTGTACAGTTTATTTCGTTGACGTGGCAAATTTTCTGTGGATATAAGAGTTTCCCTAAATTCTTTAGGTTTTGACTGTCTTTGAGGTCCCACAGGCGTATGCTGTAGCAAAGGAGGGAAGGTTGCTTTTATAAGAGGTACCGATTTTGTAACTTCATTTCTTGCAGTTTGGGTGGAAATTGTTGGCGGTTTATCTGTAAAATTCTGTTCTGTTGCAATCCTATGAGCTGAGTTTTGTCCATTCGCCCGAGCCTTGTTATTTGGATGACTGTACTTTGTTGGGTTCGACTCAATATGGTAAGGAATTATAGGTAAAGCGCGATAAGGCGTCATTTGCACATTGGTCTCTTTTTCGTAGTTTGAAAGAAACCGAACGTACTCCGAGTTTGATTTCTGACTTATAGTTTTAGTTTTGTTTGATTTTTTTGAATTCGAAGCGGCATTGTTTTCCTTGTCTTTGTTTCGGTTTCGTGTTTTTGTATATTTATGACGAGGCGTTGTTGGTATTCTCGTAGTTGCCTCCGCTGTCTGTGGTGGTAGGGCAAGATCGTCGTTTATCTCTTGTATATTGAAGAGCTTATAGTAACTATCTATCCCAGGATTTGTTTTTTTATTTGGTTTCGGAGCAACTGTAGGAACCTTGGATGTACTCTGCATTTTCAAATTTTGTTGGTACTGATCTTGTTTATTAGGGAATCCAGTAACAGGGAATGGTCTCACTAGCGCTCCTGCTGCTTGTAATGCCTGCACTTGTTCTGGAGTCAGAAATAATACAACTTCTTTCAATCCTGCTGAGTCAGGTGTTGTAGTTGGCAACGGCGAAGGCGTTGGAGATGAAAACTGGGTCTCGTAGAAAGATTTAGTGGTATCATCATATATTTCTGATTTCACTAACGCCAAGAAAATTGATAATATTAAGCACCGACGCTAGAAAAATAAACAAAAGATTAGCAATATGTGAATTTTCATATCTGTTTAAAATATTTATTGATTTTAACACTTACTTGTGGCCCCATTGCTGGTATGGTGAGTGTCTTATGATGGTGCGTTTTCTCGATTGCTCTGAAGTTGAAACGAACAATAATTTATATAAGTTACATCTGACCTTTAATATTCTAACTAAATAATAACAACGTGTGTATCGTTGAAGACATCCGTATCGATTGCGATAGTAAGTTGGTTTACATTAAATATTCATCACAGTCGTAATCTTGTTAATATTTTAGTGAAAGTTTGGACTTTTAAAGTAGGTATAATATTTCCTCTTTCCGTTACATAATTATGTTTTTTTATAACCCATTAATCCAATCAACAATAACAAACAACGTTACCTCTTATAGTAGGCTTAGCAAATAAATGGGGCGTTTTTAAAGCCAAATTCGGGAAATTGAACTTTTGATCTCGATTGACCTTTGAACTCTATGTAAAAACCAGTTTACAGTTCGAATTATAGTATCTAACCATATTCCATAAATGTGATTTAAATAGCATAGTTCCGTTTAGAAAAACATAAGTGACCAATCTAGTTCAAAATTTCATGCAAATGAGACATAAAATATATATAAAAAAAAAAGTAAAAAGTTGTAAATATGTTTTACCCTTATTTTAAACCAGGTCGCGACAACATTGTAAATATTTTGTTTTTACTGAAATGAACACTGCGATAACTGCGTTAGAAGTTCACTATTTAATTCAAATATTTCTTTTTAACAAATTAAATACTTATTTTGTCTATTCTATGGTGCAACCGACTGCAGCTTACCTAATCTAATGAACCATTATCTTTTATATTTCCTCTCTTTTATATAAACTTTGCCACAACCCCACATGATACGTCCGACGTCCGTTCATGTCTATATAACTATTTTTAATTGATAGACTTTTAAAATTGCAGATGATTTTATTCAGAAATCATTAACACTGGCTATTTGCATTTAGAAACAGGTTTAGACATCACTTTTTAGCGCCTCTCTCTCTATCATGGATTTTCTTACGAATATATTTTTATGAATAGCCGATATTTGCATTATCTATGAATTATCAATAGTGTTTTATTAAATCGACAGCTCGTCAGTATACTTCATTGTATATTTTTTCTGCTTTTTGGTTACACACACACATACATTTGGTTAATGATTTACCTAACTACGATTAATCATAAGTGCCATTTTGACCTCATGAAGATGTCCTGAATATGATTATCCCGTATGGAGATTAAACTCTCAATACTAAGCGCAAAAAGCCAACTGAATCACTAAAAGCTCTGTTCTCTATCTAAAAAATATCTAAATTTAGTGTTGATTGGTGTGTCTCTATAAACAAACTACAAACCAAACAAAACAAATTATTTTTTTAGCTCTAAAAAAGAACTTAACTTACAACGTAATAATAAATTCTAAACGACAAACTCTTTCTCTAACCTCTCTGCAGTTAATGACGTTGTCAAGTCAACGCTTTAACGATATAAGCTCACCGACTTACCAATTATTTTGTTTAATTTTGTGTCTTGTTGTTTGGATGACGTATTAGAACAGAAGATTATTATTTTAACGTTTTTTAAATTCATAAATAACATGTAGAATCAATGAGATAAATAAATTTTAAATCGCCAGTTTAACTGCTGGTGTTTTATTAAATAAACATAAAAATATTTATTAAATGCAACGGTTTACACACCCAAATTCTCGGGATCGCCCGAATCAGGGACTCCTATTGAGACTAAAACTAGTCGGGTGATCCCTATAATATGCGTGAGTAAACCGTTGTATGTTCTAACGCGAAAGTAGTTGTACAAATAAAAATATTTAATTCTAGATTAAGAGAGAAGTAGTCTTCGGTGTTTACAATATGTTTTAAACTTCCACTTTAAATGGCTATAAATCTTGATCGTGGTTGAGCGCCTGGTCTTAAAGGAATGGTTACATTTCTCTATGAAGCAACATGCTTGTATTACAAATTGTTTATATTATACTGTTTCACATTATTATTGAAATACTATAGTGATAAAAACTAAATTATTGTACGCGTCGACTTGAGAACCTGTTCCAGTTTTTTCTCAACTGATTTTGTATAATAAGGTTTTAAGTACCTACTAAGATTATTTCAATAAAATAAAATCCCACCAAAAACATTTTCATGTAAAATGTTGCCAAGACGAGCCCATATGACTCGCACTGTCAAAAAGTTATCAGATCTCATGTAGAGCCAAGCTTCTAACACTACACGCCCTAACTCTACAAGGCCTAACTTCACAAACTCTACGCCTTAGTCAAAATATGTGGCTTGGCCATTTCGCTACATTCACATCGGCGTAAGGTGAAAAATTAATTCACTGTTCATTACTTTTGTGTTATACAATAGTTCTTGTAGTAACGAACGGCCAAGCCACATATTTTGACTAAGGTGTAGAGTTTGTGAAGTTAGGCCTTGTAGAGTTAGGGCGTGTAGTGTTAGAAGCTTGGCTCTACATGAGATCTGATAACTTTTTGACAGTGCGAGTCATATGGGCTCGTCTTGGCAACATTTGTATTTTTGTAAGTTGTTTGTAACAAATTTTTTTTTTTTTTTTTACAAGGAGTACCTATACATATATATATATCTAGGGGAACCAAGTTTTAGATTAGACCTCTAGCGTCATCAAAATTTAATTTAAAATTACAGGTCTCATACAAACTCCCATTCCCTAGTTTAAGGGGTTGGGGGATGAAAGTTACAAGTTTTATAATTTTTTTGTTGTTTGTGTGCTAATACTAGCTTACATACAAAATTTCAGCTTTCTAGGACATTAGGAAATACCTTAAGAATTTTGATGATCATCAGTGAGTCAGTGACGAAATTAGCGTTTTTTAGATATAAATAAAATCTGAAGTATAAAAGCTAATGTAATTAAAACTTAATATGTTCAATAAGTCCGCTATTGACAATATATCCCGAAAATTTTGTTGATCTAGCATAATCCAAAGCCAAGTTATGAGGGTTCAAAAAAACGACGAAGCGCTTCGAGAAAAGGTAGGTAGTGCCCGTGCGCTTCGCTTGGCTCGTCTTGGCGGGGGCACTACCGTGCCCCCAGATAAACTGACAGCACTGCACTGCCAACCAAGTGATAATAGTCACCACGCCAATTATTACCATGGTGCGTGACGTGCTGCAAGTTTGATCCCTGAGTGAGACAAATATTTGTGTAATCTACAAAAACTTGTTTCATAGTAGTATTTCTTGTGCATGCGATATCAAAAAGAAACTCAAAATAAAGAACGATTGCCTAACAAAGATAATTTCTGGGCACTTTCAGGCCCATTTTATTTAGATAGGTGTTCAAAAAGTTCTCGGTTAAGGCAACTTGACGCCTTCGCTGCTATCCGATCCGAGTATGTTATTAGGTACTCTTGCAATTTCAACAGGTTCTACTGCTACAAACATACTTCAGATGACTCACAGCTCATCACAAGTGTGTGAAGCAGTTTATTGACACGCCCATTGACATAACTGTTCTTGAATTATAATTGTATCCGTTAATCTTCACGAATCTAGGTTTTTAAATGATGTAAACCTGTGTTTACAAATGCGGTACACATTATAATACCATGTACTGTGTAATACCTACTTAATTGGTATTCCAGGAGTTTCGATACATTTTCAGGGAATTTAATTGAAATTATATAACTTACCATAATACAGAGCTTTTAAAGGGCATGTGCCAATGTTTTTTTTTACACTGCATAAGGGTATTAAGGGTATCGTAATCGGTCATAATTATATATATTTAATTATTTTTAAACAGAGTATATCCTACCGAAAGGACTAGCCTATCTTAGCTCGGAGAGACGTTTAAAAGGGAGAGGGCAAAGGTCTCCCGTCTTTACCCTGCAGTGGGACAAGACCAACTTATTAGATTAAATTAGATTATCTACTTATTATGTATTTAGATTATTTCTGAATACTCCATTGAGCTTACTTTCATAATCAAGTAAGTTTACTTGGAACTTTCTTTTTTTTTTCAAAAGGTTTGACAAACTACTTAAATTAAACTTATGTTGTTCTCATACGTCTCAACAGAAACCAAAACTTATACCTCTGTTTTAAATTCACTAAATCTGGGCTACTCTCACCTACATTAGAACTTGTTTTTTATCTAATTATGTAATATAATGTATTAGCATACGAAATTGATTGGGTATAATTTAATTTCACTCTCACTGATAAGTATAGTAGTATAGTATTGGATATTATTTATTTAGGAACGTGTTTTTTATATTTGATCCAAATAAAAACAAATTACTTTGATAATATTGTACTGTATTGTAATGGACTCGTGTAATATGTACAAAAATAACCAATATTTCGTATACTCCGTATTTTGAATGTCACTGTCACTGTGTGCTTAATCAAGTCATAATTTTTTTTATTCTTAGCTAAGAAAGCTATTGGCTGATGATATTATTTATTATTTGAACGGCCTTAAAAACATTTTTTTTTACAGAAGAATTCTAACCAATACTTTCCTCTAAATTAAATCAGTGTGGCGTCTATAGCCGATTTGACACAAAACAGCTGACGGAAACCAGTTAACAGCCTGAGTGACAAACATCTGGCCACTATTGTGTTATAACCACAACATCGTGTCAACGGCGTATTATTTGTTTACACGACTTCCAGCGGTCAGAGTTTTCTTCAGTTCAAATCAATAAAATGAATGTTTTGACAACTAGCATTCGGAAGTAAATGATTTTGCTATATTTCAAGCAAAGTGTCAGAGCAGTGCAAGTCAATTCAACTTTTCAAAAATATTATTGAGAAGCTATAGATAATACTGCGTGCAAGAGGGCAATAAATAAAAACAGAAGCATTTATAAAACGATACGTTTTATATTTCATCTATTTACATGTACAAACTAATGACTATCAGAGTATTTACAATTCTATTGACTATTTGGTATGATCACGACGGTGGCTGGAAGGGCACCAGCTGATTAAAGCAGTAGCCGCCACTTTACCAACAGCAGCTCTTCTTCTTGTAATGGGTGACGTGTTTGATGATGTGGAGAGGGTACGGTTTCCAGACGGCTACGGGGACTTCGACGTGCTTCTCAACGGGGACATGGACCTTCTTGATGACTTCGTAAGGCCTGTCAACGGGGATTTGTACTTCCTTAATGACTTCGAATGGAACCTCTTTTACGACCTCAACAGGGACAGGCCTTTCAACATGGACGTGTTCAGTCTTGTACACGGGGTATGGGACCTTCTTCACAACATCGACGTGCACTGGGTAGGGCTGTGGCACTGGTACTTTGACTTCTTCACGGATGGGCACAGGTACAGGTTGCGGTACAGAGACCTGGATGTGCCTGGTCACCTCGATCGGGATACGACGAACAACGTTCTGTACAACAGATTGCAACTCGTATCTGGTAGCAGAAGCGTCAGGGCGGCCAACTGAGACACTGGTGCCAATAACACGTGGCGCTCCAATGGTTGCTGTTTGACCGATGAGGTTTCCACCGTTGCCTGGGAGGGTAGAGTCAAGAAGAAGGCTGCCTTCAGAGTATCCATGACCCGTAGAAGCAGGACCTGAAAGGTCCGATGAAAGTGATCCCGAAGAGATAGGGCCAGGTCCGCTGGAAATGTGTCCATGATCGATAGAACCGTGTCCAGATCCGAGGTCGTAACCGTGTCCACCAGCGTAAAGTCCATGACCGCCAGAGTAGTGGCCACCGCCAAGGGAACCCGCACCGGGAAGAGCTGCCCCAGCATGCACTGGACCGTGGTCATGTTCGTCAATCACTGACTCCTGGATATTTAAAGGAGCAGGTGCACTGTGGTGTGGTGGTCCATAAGACGTTGAGGGCGATCCGAATGAAGCTGACGGAGAGTTTAACGCTGATGAGAGAAAAGAGTCCGGGCTTTGCTGATGGCCAGTCAGGAATCCGCCATTAGTACTGTACACTAACGCTGACAGGAAGAGCAGTTTTACCTGGAACAAGTGTCAATAATCTTATTATAGTAACAGGATTAATTATTTAAATTGTTATTATGTTCTATTTTTTTTTACTATCATCAACTTACAACAAACGCCATGGCTTTTAGCTAATCGCTTTGAAGCCAGCCAAAAAAAAGTGCTAGTTGTTGTCCCTTCCGAGTGTCGGTTGCTTGTGCTGTGACATCGGACGGCTCCACATATTTATACAAGTCGCTCTTTCCAACAACGCCTTTGAATACATTAGAGTCAAGTTTGAACCGACATCGTATTCTCTACGTCACTGTCATCGATGCTAAAATTAAAATTATGATAATTTTGGTACTAATCTTACTAACCTGGCGTTTTCTATCAAACGGTTATGCAAGGGAAATTAAGTCAAAGGTCTAGAAAAACATCTGCTTCAATTTTATTGCCGTATGTAAAACTTTATTCAAGGGTATTCATTATGACAGTTGTAAAAATGTGTAATAAAAGTTTCGATATTTTAATATTATGTCTATTTACGAAATATTTATTTTTTATTTATTTAACATTTTTAAACTAACATTTTTGCACGAAAACTAACTTTTTTGATAAAGTACCTTCGTGTAATGTAGGGTCCTTAAACTTTTCCGGCCCTTTATTTTATTTTATGTAATTTATAAATAATTTCATACTTACAAAGAGGAAACCTTTGTATGTTTGTAATAAATATTTTCAAAAACTACTGGCCGTATATCAAAAATTATTTCAATATTAGAATGCAACATTATCCTTGATTAACATGTGCTATATTGCTGTACTTCCCGTGCGAAGCATATGCGTGGTTCGCTGGTAATTTATAACGTGCAATCTAAAATTGTTTAGGTTCTGTTTTTAAATAACTGGTAACGTTATTTAAATATAAAGTTATAGTGGAATTTAACGACAATTGTTGCAACTACAATGTTTATACGTGCAATACACCAAACAATTGGTTTATTTTTGTTTAGTTCGTAATACAACATTAATGGATTATACTACGGCTGTGTTTACTATAGTTCATGTATATTGTGTGTGAGTTTAATGTCAAACTTTTAATTATACCTACTATAATAATAATAGTAAAAACTCTTTATTGTACACCAAGAAAAAAGTAGTCAGAAAAACAACAACAATAGCGGGTACAATGGCGGTCATATCACTGATTGTGATATCTTCTAGATAACCTATTCATGCATAATAGTAAGCAAATGTTTTCAATGGGGATAGATGTAGGTGTAACAGATTTAAAGCCGTGCCTGCAGCGCTAGTTTTAGAACAAAACATTGTTAGAAAATTAAGGGCCGATATGTTTTGCCAAATAAAAACAGCCAATCGTGGTAGCCCACACCCCTGCAGACCCAGTTTTATCAAACAGAATTAATTATAAGTACTGTGTGAAATTTTAATTTCCAAAAGGGATTCTATTGGACCTGTGTTCTTGAAATTGTGCATAAATAAATACTTAAAAAATGCTACATTGTAAATATTGTGTATTTCAAAGAGCTCTTACTAGTGATTAAGAAAGGGTACTTACTAAGGGAAAGGTAAATTACTGTGGCAAGTTATAGAACCTACTTTAATATATTTCACACAGTCAAGAAAATGTATACATATTATAAAACAAAGGCCGCAACCGCGTCCGTCTGTCTGTCGGTCTGAACGGGATAAACTCAAAAAATACCAAACGGAATTTTTATATGGTTTTCAGAAATGGATAGGGTAATTCAAGAGGAAGGTTCATGTGTATAATTAATTAATGTTTTGTCTACCCCGAACGAAGCCGGGTGGGTCGCTAGTACAATAATATAGACATCAAAAATATTTATAAGCCAAGAGTTAACACAGGTGTATTTACAAACTAAAGAATAGTTGAACCATTTTTGTTCTAGAAAGCTAACATTATTTAACCAAAACCAGTTTACACCAGTTTAGTAAGTGTCATAAAAATGTAGGTGATGGATGTTCTCATACGTTTCTTTGACCTATAAGATGCAGACGAAACAGAAACTTGTACTATTATGATGTAGATCCAGTTGTTATGTATGTTAATGTCATTCGATGGTATTTTTGTACAGCTGACTAACACCAATACAAAATTCAACCGCCGTAAATTACGTCCTTGCCGGCGAGGCCATTCGCGTATAAATAATTGTAACGTAAATGTTACCCCCTCGACCCTATATCAAGCTGGCCCGAGCCAAACTAGCAATAAAAATATGTCTTTAAATAATAAAAACTTAGATCCAACCCTCCCTTGCTGTTTTTGCCTTATTAAGATTGTTTGCAACGCACTAAGTCGAGGTCCGAACTCCACAGGGGTGCTCTTCTATTGCTCTGGCTGGAGGCCCTTAAGATTCTCGCCAAAAGTCCGGTAAAGCAGTCAAAGCCTGCGCTCAGGATAACAGAGAAAATATCATCCAAAAAAAAAATAGCTGACTAACATGCATGCCTACAGTACCAACTGTACTGTAGGCATGCGTTAGTCAGCGTTGTTAGCGCAAGTTGTGATATGATCATTACTTGCTGATTAAGGTAGCTGGGAAGAGTATATGGAAAAGGAACACAGGTACGGGAAGTATGTATTCTTGTATACTCTATTTAAATTGTTATGCCAATTGATGTTATTTCCACTTAAACGAACATCAACTTTATGCATATATAAATAAATTTCATTTAAGACCGACTAGTACCTACTGTTGAAAAAGTCGTAAAAAGAATATGAAGTTGTACCGCAAACTAAACCTGTAAGCATTACAGTTGATTTTCCTAAAACTCGTATTTGTTTACAAGTTTGACACATTAGATTGCGAACGAAGACCAATTCAGTTTTTGTATATTCCCGTTTCCAAAGATTCTTTTAATATATGCATTTATGAAAGTAATAAAAAGCTTCAGGATGTTGTAAGATGACTGTCTATTAGAATTAACCTTTACATCAGTAAATTTAAATAATAAACTATTTAGTTCACCAACTAACTGATAAGCAGCCACTTACCTAAACTATATTAGTAATAGGAATTTATAATTTGAATATTGGCAAACTTATTAATATTACAACGTTTATTGAAATTTAAAACATGTGTTTCTATTTCCCAATATATTTGAATATCAATTTTCATTTCTTTTAAATTTGTATCAAAATGAATTTATGGGCAAAATATAACTCATCTTTGGCCCATAAATTAGATCAAGTGGCCCTAATACAAAGCTGTCTACCGAATTGAGAAATTATTACATAACACTTCCTCATATTGGTCAAGATATTTGATATTATAATAAGTACATCGTTATCTTATACTATTTACATGTTCATAGGAATTTATATGTTAATAAGTTACAAGATCAATCTTAAATCACCCGTTTCCGCTTTGTCGCCTTTTACATAATACCGATATAAAATCTATTGGCCCACATTTTGCAGTCTGGTAACAAGAAATGTTGGAAATTTATTAGATGTTGTGTCTGCCTTTAATGAGTGCGTTGTATGCACATATGCATGAGCCTTATATTTATTGCGATATCTAAATCCTTGTAGCTAAACTACTGAAGTATGTTTTCACAGATAAATTTTCTCTTTATTTTTATATTTATAAAAAAATTAAAAACTCAAAAATTTTGCATTCATATTCAGGTATATTCTCTAAAGCCCGTGTTTTGTCGTGTTACATAGAACGCACCATTATATAAATCGGCTACAACCTTAGATAAACAAAAAAAGGTCAAACAGGCCTTTTATTTAAAACCATAAAAATAATAAAATCTTGTGGCACTTAAATTAAGAAACTGAAATTTTGCTTCCGTGATGACGATGACTACATCTTTCGGAATCCTGCAGGCGACCTCATTATAAGGCATTTAATCTGGCGAAATTATTAAACACATTATGAGATCTCACCTTGATTGCCAATCCGACAGGAAAAGAAAAAACGCCGCCTTATACCTGTTTATTTGATGTCTTCCAAATGATTCACATTGTTACGTAAATGAGTGACAAATAGTCATTCCACAAGTCGCACCTACAAGAAGTGAAAAGCTCACATAAGCTTAATTCGAGATTTGGGACTTGCGGTTTTATATTGTAGATGAGTGATTAGCTTCGCAATGTATAGAGCAGGAGGCTATAGCACTCGTTAGACCTGTAAATCTGTATCATGAAGTTTTAAAACCAACTTTATTTTAATATTTATGAAATAGACACAGTGCTCTATATTCTGACTTAATAGGTATATCTCTCATTGACATAAACCCGCCTTAGCTACTGTGCAATATGCTACTAAAAAATATAAATTTATAAATATAATAATATAGGCTGATAAATGTCCCACTGCCGGACACAGGCCTCTTCCCATATAAAAGGTCAGGCTCACCCTTAATTACATTTTAATTCATAAAGACAATATAAAAAAATCTTAACGATACGATAACGAACTTGAATTTACATACAAAATACAAATAAAAAGATTACCTGTCCAGAACACATAAAACAGTTGCAGGTACAATTTATAGTTGTAATGAACTACGGACATTATTCTACGTGATACACGGAACAGAAGAAGCATGATGAAATTGTAAGTACCTAAAGTTTTAAACATAGTTTTTTTTGTTAACCTCTGCTGCACTTAGCCTCTTACTGCTTCACCTGACTGTTATGTCTTGCAAAGAACAAAAGCAGACTATTTAACTCAGTTAAATTAACTAGAATAAAAAATGTAAAGCATGGTTTTTATTGAGACTGTCTCGGTGAGATACTAACGCAGTCAATAGACTTAGTGTGTAATAATCGTATTGTACTTGTAATACATATGTTTTTAACCTTTTACCTACCTCAAACAGTTCATCATCATTCGTATCAAAACAACCAGAAATTCTTAATCGACAAACTGCTCTCGAGTTTTCAAATGTTTAGTTTTCATACATTCCGTATCCAAGTAAAGAGCGGCGGATCTAAGATTGTCGTTTAGAGTTGACCCTGCTGAGGGTTGATTTTAACAAAATACTAAATAAAATATCTTGCAGTTATAAATAGTGTTTTTTTAGTAATGCGTGTTGTACTCGTTGTGTGTACGTCTTCCGGTTGATGATGATGACATTCGTACATAGATGTAGTGTAATGTTCACAAAAGTTTTTTTACAGTGAACTCAGTTGCGTTTATTTATTTTTTGTGGCCTTAACCCTAGATCCACCATTGCAAGTAACCCTAAAGGGCAAAAACCACTGGAAACTTAGAAATAAAAATGTCAGTACTCATAATATCTTAATATCTGATCATGTATAGTTTACAGCAGTGGCATCTTGAATAAATATAAATAAAAGTAAAATCACTTGTATTTATATCCATATTATAATTTAATCTACTTTCATCATTAAGCATAGTCATGGTGTTCAGTTATATTGTGATCCAGCGTTTATGTGAAAATAAAACAATTGGAATGTCTTTCAGCATTGTAGTAATATTTATCAGCTTCTAGTAAGAATTTTATTTAAATGGACCCTAGATAAATGAAATGTAGTAAATTTTTGAAAAAACATGTGTTCAAATGCCTAACATATAAAAAACAGTCCTTAGAATTGACTAGCAACATAATATTTCACTACAGAAATAGAAGTATTGGAAAAAATAAAAGTAGTTATCTTTGGATATTTTTTTTTTATTAAAGTAATAAGCATTACATTACTATTTACATCAAACATTATATTATTAGAATACACATGAGGTATCTACCTAAATTAATGACTTAGTTATCACCCTAGATTGCAGCCTCACGATGAGCTATGAAGCAAGTTTATTTACAAAAGACCGGACTAGGAAAGTGACGACAATGGTATGTACATGTACTTCTTTGGTCGCAGTGTTGGCTTACCAGCTGGACCAACCCTGGCTATGACCGTGGCCATGGCCGTAGCTGGAACCGATGTCGTAGTGACCATGGCTAGAACCGTGGTCGAAGTCTCCGTGGCTAGAACCGATGTCGTAGTGACCATGGCTAGAACCGTGGTCGAAGTCTCCGTGGCTGGAACCGATGTCGTAGTGACCATGGCTAGAACCGTGGTCGAAGTCTCCGTGGCTGGAGCCGTGATCAAAGTGACCGAGGTCAAAGTGTCCGTGACTGGAGCCGTGGCCATAATGGCCAATGCTGGAACCATGTCCGTGGCTAGAGCCATGACCATGGCTTTCGTGTCCCTTGTGGTGGACAGTCTTAAAGACTGGCACGGGGTAGTTCTTCACAACTGGAACTGGTACTTTAATCAGCTTTACAATTGGTACCTTAACGATCTTTTCAACGGGAACGGGGCGGTCTACATGTACTTTGACAATTTTCTCAACTGGAACTTTCACAATTTTCTCGACGGGGTATGGGACTGGCTTGTCAACCTGTACTTTTTGGATTTGTACTACGGGTACTGGAACGTTCTTGACTACGGGCACTTGAACGGGGTAAGGTTGGGGTACAGGAATTTGAACAGTTTGTTTTACGTGATAAGGCACGGGGTGGGGCACTTTGTGAGTAACTTCCCGAACAACGTGGTAAGGTTCTTCACGGATGTTGTACTGAGTAGGAGCACCGTTGTTGTTGGCAAGGCCGTGGATTTCGGTAATCACGGGAGCTTTAGCGCCTGGGGGAGGAGCGTCACCTCCTTGGGCAGAAAAACCAGGACCGTTGAGGCTTGATCCACTGATTCCAGAACCACCAAATGAGGGTCCGCTGATTCCAGGACCACTGATTCCATGGCCACCTAGTCCAGAACTTCCAAAGCCAGAGCCTCCAATGCTAGAGCCTCCAATTCCAGAGCTTCCAAGTCCAGAGCCTCCAAATCCAGATCCACCAAAACTAGAGTCTCCTAGTCCAGCTCCACCATGTCCACTAGAACCACTGATTCCACCGCCGATTGAGCCAGAGATGCCATGTCCGTGTCCATGTCCATGTGATGCTAATGAAGTGTCAAGAATAGTACTGCCGTGATCATGTCCATGAGAGAAGCTACCTCCACTTATGCCTGATCCAGAGTAAGTAGCTGACGGCAAGGATCCAGCAGGGAAGCTGCTTGGCGAGAAACTTGATGAATGCGAGTGAGGTCCACTTGGAGGACCGTAACTGCCTGATGGGATGTCATGGTTGTTACCATGAAGGTAGCCGGCATGGGTGCTGCTCAATAGGATGGCTAAGCATGTCACTTTCATCTGTAAAAATAGAAATGATTTAGTCTGTCATCCTGGATCTCAGTTATTTGTTGTTTTTTGGTTTTAAATACTTACAAAAGTAGCCATTGTGAGTAGCTAACCGCTGGCCACTCGGGTGAAGTTGTGTCTACTGTAACAAGCGAGGCTTGTTTGTGTTGATGTCGTATACTACCATCATATTTATATCGATGTCGCGTGTGGGTCAACACGCGTTGAGAACGAGAGTAAACAAACAGGTTTTTGATCGTCTTTCCTTTTCTAACGGAAATATTCAACTTATGTTATTGATTTAATTATGATCATCGGTTACTTAATACATACTTAACTGACGTGTCTATGTTGTTCTGATTTGAGGTTTATAGCGATTTCTAACGAATGGCATTGGATAGGTTTGTAACGAAATAATATTTGAATTTGGCCTAAAATATTGCCGAGTTTTTAATTTGGTAATAAATTCCATGATAACCCCTTTAAGTAATGTCGCATTATTTACTTTTTTTTGTTGTATTGCATTCAACCCAGCGATTGTATTAAACGTGTTTATTTATTTTTATTTTTTTTACCCACACAGAAACACCAAACATAAGAAGTGCATCTTTTACAAAACTACAACAAATAAAAAAAAAATATATAAACGCTTGTTTCATTATGGGTTTCTTTTTTAGTATTTGAACTATTTCCTTGTCCCGAAGTCACATGTAAACATTTCTATTGTTTGACTAAAGAGTCTACTGGCAGGACAGGAAAGTTGTTAACATAAGTTGTGCTTTTCAAATCTTTGTCATGCGTTTACTATGATGTTGTTTTCTTTTATGCACAACGTAATGTCTGGAAACTGTGTCAACAGTAGGTATCGCCTAATGACGACGTAAAATTTTTAGACATACAAAAATACATTTTTGAATATTTATTTTTATAATTTCTAAAGTCGGCTTTTTACGGTGCGCGATATCATAGCACCACTCACGGCCGACCATCATAGACCGCGCACCAAGGTTCTTCAAGGGTGCGCCCTGGTCCGTCCGTGCTTGGGTTTTTGTAGTAGAGAACAACCCACCAACTTAGGGTGTTCTTCGACTCGCGGAATGCGACGGACCGGCGCAGATGCGTCTGCGCTAACTCGGACGAGCCGCTTTCCATGGTTAGCGGTCCGAGCTGATCTGTGGCGCACAGTGCGAAGCCGGTTTAGGAAGAAAATTTAGATTATTAGGATTAAAATTTTTAAAAGTTACGGTACCTATATTTACGAACGAAAGGTCTTTGCTACTCATAGTATATGAACCTTGCATTCGTGTGTGTTTAAGTAATAAGCGGTGAAAATTCCAAGGGTCTAATAAATAAAAATAAAATTATTACAAAGAAGAACCAAAGTAAAACTTTTATTTATTTTGTTACTATACTAATAAATAGCAAACTATTTCTATTGTTTAATATTTAGCAATACTCGTTAAAGAAATTAAAAAAAAAACTTAAAAGATAGGTTATTAATTTTAATACATATTTAATGGCATATTACATTAATAAGAAAACTTTGCAGATTAATATGTACATTTAAATAAAAAAAATATTTGGTGAAACTAAAAGAGGTCTATATCGAGTTATTTATAGGTATCATGTGAGGATTCCTAAAGTTAAGATTTTGTCTTGGTCCATATATTATATACCAACTCTATTTCAAGGTTAAATTGTACCTAAAAAGAATCAGATCTTAAGGAGAACTCTAATTATTAATAGTAAACAGGGCATTTCTTCTTTCCACAGTCCATACAGTGAGGCCGCATTTACAATCCACCAGTGAAAAACAAATATTTTACTACCAAGAATCGACGTTTCGTCCATTCGATCGAGTTCATACGGCGTCCATTGGATCGTAACTGTCATCGTCATTGCCCAGCTGTATGTGCATTAGGTCAACTAATTCAATGACACCAGTTACATAAAATAATATAATGCTACACCAGATGTTATTTGAGATTTAATGTTTCCTACACAAAACCGGTTCACGAAGATAATGTTGTTCAGTGAGATAAAAGTTATATTTTCTGCCACAAAGGTTGCAAAGGTTAATATTTAAATGTTATGTCATCTAGAAAGCTGTTTTGATGACAATTGAAGGTGACATAATGTTACGCTCTGACATAATTATATGCATGTATCATGTATTTTCTTTTCATAGACTATTTTGTTGCAAATATGGTAAATTCTTTATGAAATATGGACTTCTATCAGTTTGCATAGCCCCACTATGGAAACTGATAGAAGTCCATATTTCTTTCTATATTGTAATCTTCACAGGACTTTAAAATGCTAAATAGTTTCAAATGATTCAAAAATTGTCAAGAACTAAGTAAGAGATTCGTCACCACATACCACGTGTTACATAATAGCTCTTTTTATTTAATTTAAAAATAGATAATAATATCATTGTAAGTACATTTTTGCGCAATGAATGATATACAAGATTTATTTTTTTTTTTCTCATCAATCTTTACATACTCCACATTTTTTGTGCAGTAATCGACTCTCAAATAGGTGGGAGCAACTTCATGCCACATGCAAACTAAACGGACAGATGTATAAACCGATTAGCGAATTATAATGACCGATGCGTTTTATAATTTGAATTGATCGCGAATGAGAGACACTGGTATGGGACAGCCACTGTGATCAGAAAGCGAAACACACGCGAGATTCTTAATATTTCATTACATTTAACGCATAACAGTAATGCATGCGTGTTTCATGAAATATTGGTAATTACAACACTAAAATAAATAAAATGAGACGATATATGACGGTTTCATAGTACAAGTTGGTACTTAAAAGCGATATTACATTTTAATTTGATAGGTTACAAAAACTAGAGGTGATCTCTCTACAAATAAATGGTTATCACCATGTCTAATTTTAGAATCAGCATAACATTTATTTAATTAAAAATAAAAATCCAACAAATTAAGTTTAAATTTAACATCGTTTTGTAACAAAACCGAAACTATTTTAAGTTGCTCATAAAATAAATGGCTTGAAAAACAGACTATCAATCATTTATCTTTATAATCATCTAGTCTTATACTTCAGATAATGACTTTATTGAGTGTCTTTGTGAATAATTGTTATTGCGTAAAATTTGCTTATAAAATGAATTCATTATCACCTATGCTATAAGCAAAATATTACGTCTTTGAGAGATCGTGTAAACTTGATCGGTTTCATTTTGTATTCTCATCTCATTATAGTAGCTAATTACGTAATTTTTATCATGTCTTCATAATATGTCTATCATTAACATCGGTCGAGAGAAATCAGAAGAAAATTATACAGTGATAGATTTATGAAGTGATATTATTAAGCACCGTTTTTCAGGTAATTATAAACATGTATAAATCAATTATATACTATCATAACCAGATGCATTTAATTCTATAAGAGTTTTTGCTATGAAAGAGGCGTTTTATTTGCAGGTTCAAGCTGATATTTTTATGAATAAGACAGACAACTTTATTTCAAAACTTTATTTTTTGTTTAATAACGAATATACTTACAAAATTTAACAACAACATCAACAGGTATAAATTTAACTTATCACAATAATAAAATTAGAACCAAATGATTTTATCAACAATATTTACAATACATTTGTTTACATTTAATAGACATTACAAGACATACATTGCTGTATGTACAATACATAAAAAGACTTACAACTAATAAATTCTTCAACACACAAAATAAATGCCAGATTTAATATTACGTCGACATTCCCATATAAAATACAAACAACAAATTTAAAATAGTTTAGAAAGTAAAAACTACAATAAAATTTGCAGATAAATATAACAACTTACAATTATTATAAATACAATATAGAACATTGTACGTCAGTTCGAGAATACATCTAAGTTAGTAATAAATATTCTACGTGGTGGCTTCTTCACCAATTTTATCAGACTTTGATTCAGCAACTGGCGGTGGTGGTCTTAACAGTATGGGCACGGATGTTTCTAAACTTTCAAGTTCAGAGCCAGCCTCGAATAATGGCTCACTCTTAATAATACGAAGGAGTTTAGGTTTGTTGACGCGCCGCCTACGGCCATGCTTTTCCATCTTCATACTATGACTACCCCTACCAACTGGTGGAGGAGGTTTTAAAAGAGGGTAAGGTTCTTCAACATCTGACTTAGGGTACTTCCTTTGATATGAATGACGTCCTGATAACAACAGATTTGGGTGCCTATGTCTATCGTTTATCGTCCTAGACGCTGATAGGAAATGGTTTTTGGGTCTACTTTCATCAAAGTTATTGGAAATCATGTCATCACCCTGTCCTGTAAGATCACTGGCTGCGCTAACTTCCCTTTCACTGGCTGAATCATCCTGTTCAATGACAGCTCCTATTGGGTGGGTACTTGATGCATCAGCGATAGGTATTATACTTTCTTCTTCTTCTTGACTTCGAGAGTATTTTACTCCCTGATAAGGAAATCGGCCGTTGTTATAAATATCTAAGTATGAGCTGCCACCGAGCGCACTGAGTCCTTCATTTATCGGTGCAATGTTTCCAGCGTTTTCATTTTTTAGTAAAAACTGTAACTGTGAGATGTCAAATTTAAGTGGAGACGGGTTCGAGTATTGGTCTCTTAACGCCATCATATGAGAATCGTCGACAGTTGGCTTTCCTTTCAACATTTCTGCTACTAATTTGAGGTCCACATTGAAAGGATTTGCAACTTTAAAACCATTTATTGTCGACATTAAATTACCTGTTTGACCGTCCATTTCAGGTCTATTGATGTTCATAGCTGGCTGCTTATTTAATAATAACTTACTCAACAAGTTAGATGTAACGTCGAGTTGATGACTTCCAACATTTTGATTGATTTTCAAAGGGAGAGATGTAGGAATACCACTTTGATCATAGTTAAAATTATGTAATTTTTGGCCATCATTACCTAAAGCTTGTGTAAATTTGTATGGAATATCATTAAATTTCAAGATGTTTGCAATATCGGATGATAACTGATTTTGATTACGATTAAAGCTTTGTTGTTGAATACTTTGCGATTGAGAATTGTCTTGGTAGTTATTTGATTGCTGCGATAAATAACTGAGGCCTTGTTGCGATCCAGGATAACTTCCTTGATTATAGTTTGAATCTTGTGTTTGTTGTTGTTTTCCATATATGCTCGACTCTATTTGTCTGAGATTGTCTAACAATAGGTTATCATCTGATTTAGTTTTTATGTTAAATCCATAGATGGCATTTTTATCTTTATAAAAAGAGTCAGTAACAGGTCGTAAATATTGTCTAACATTTTGATCTAATTGGTCTTTTCCATAATTATTTGAAGTATACCGACCATTATTATCCAAATTTGCTGCTCCAGATTTTAAAGACGATTCTGAGCCCACGACATTTGACATATCTATTGGAACAATATTCTTTAATGCTTTGTCATGGTCAAATGGTTGCTTTGGCTTGTTATCGAGATTATCTCGTGGAGTTGACAGGAAGTAAGGAGATGCTGTAATAAGATCATTCTGTGTGTTATATAAATAAGGATTGTCAGCGTATTTATTTTTCTGTTTATCGTTATTGCCGTAGTATCCATTGCCTCCATTGCTTACATCAGAGTTTCCAACGTTATTTAATCCATAGTTACTATTGCCGTAGAGTTGCTGTTGTTGCTGTTGTTGTTGGTGCTGTTGTTGCTGTTGATGTTGCTGTTGTTGCTGTTGCTGCTGCTGCTGTTTCAATCTCTCGTGAGCTTTGGCAGCGGCTTTCGCAAATTCCTGTTCATCAAGCGTTTCTGTTCCAGACTTAGAAACTTGATCGTAGTTATACGGTTTACTTGTATCTAAATGGAAATTCATCTGACTTACTGCTTGACCTTCAGATTGAGTGTTTAACGGAGAGTACCTCGGTGGATATGAATTGTATTCAATTAAAGGCTTTTTGCCAGTCAGTTTCCATCCAAAATCACCGTTAGAATAATGCTCTTGACTAGTTTCATGTTCTAAGTCCCTGGTCCTTATTTTTAAGTTATTTAACATTTGGTTATCAGGTTGTACGTAATTAACAAATAAGTTATTAGCAGATGTCATGCTCCCTATACGATGTGTCTCGCTATTAGAGTTATCCGAATTGGTTTCAAATCTGTTATCTTGTTGATTTTGATAGGGATAGTATTGATTAAATGTTGTGTCCTGCATGGACTTTGCAGCTGCATTAATATTGGAGTTCATAGCATTTTGCCACGACTCACGCAACTGATCTAAATAAGGTGAAGATGTCGTAGTTGTCGAAGACTGGTATTCATTTTGATATTGTTGTTGTATATTTGTGGGGTACCTAACTCCGTTGCCGGCGTAATCATAATGATCTATCTGCATTTTCTTATTCTGGTCAGAATTATCGTAACTTACAGCATTATTACCGATTGTAGTTGTCACTCTGCCGTAGTCAGGTGAACCAGTCTGTATGACAGATAAAGGAGATGAAACATATGACTGTAAGCTCGAAGCACTTGAGAGATACATGGGGGAAGCACTTGAAACGTATGAACTAGATGGCGTCCCAGTATATTGACCATTGTTCAGTGGCGTAGATAAAAACGAAGGAATTGGTGACGCGGTGCTTTGAACTGCATCTAAATAATTGCTTGGTGTACTAAATTGGTAAGGACTCGGACTTGATAAGTAAGTTTGTCCGTGGGAAGCTTTAGGCTCTAGAGCTATTTGATTGTTCTGTTGGTTGTTGTTATCGTAATTAGATTGAGACACGGTCGAGTACTGGTACTGTGGTTGTGGCGTGGCTGTATACCCTATGTTTGGAGATGGGGTAGACATCTGTGTCTGCTGGTAGTATTGATTCTCCGCTCTCATTTTTTGGAGAAATTCCTCTGGAGGTAGGGAGTACTGCACGGATGCATACTGGTTACTAGCCCCGGCGCCGCTGTCTTGTGATTCAGTGTTCTCTGGTTGCTTCTCAGTTTCCTCAATTTGTTGCTGAAACGGGTTCTTGATTCTGTAAACCTTTCTGCTTCGCGCGTAAAATGATCGACCGTAATTATTGTTCTTGTTAGTGTCGTCATTCAAATTAAATTGCATGTTCGTTGAACTTAAAGTCTGGGTGTTTGGGTCTCTCTGTAGGAGGTTGTTGAAGCCGGTGAGAGAACCGACTTGGCCATCGTTGGAAGCCATTTGTTGGTAGCGGAGGATGTCCTGCTCGCCGAATCCATCTTGACAGCGGGTGGTTTTGATCACTTGTATTATGACTAGTAGCCGTATCTGTAATGAAAACATAAAAATATTACCAAAAAAGAAATGCTTATTGACTAAGCTACTAAAAAAAAAATAGTAGGTAAGTACCTACTACTATCGGATTTCCATCGAGAGGCCTACGCTTATACTCTTACTACATCAAAGTCTTTCAGTCTCGAAGCTGAGCATACAGTTATGTAGTATACCTATAATACTTATGGAACAAGTTTCAATGGATTATGGCAATAGTAAAACTATCAGTACTTTTTCAAGTTTATCAACATGAGCAGTTGATCAAATAAACTTAGGGATAACGTAAATAATACAACACGTTTCAAGTTATGCGACCTGTTTAGTTTTAAATTACCATGACGATGAGTTGCCTGTGGATTTAGAAAACTATCAGCCTACTATCTAATAGTTCAACATTTTTAGAAAGGCAGAAACTTTCGTTAAAGTACTAGTATTATGTTGACTTGCTATCTGACCTATCCACTCTCAATATCTACCGGTAACCCGTTCATCGGGTTACTATTTTTATCCTACTGAAGGTAACAACATTTTCCCTTTCAACCACTAATCAGGGTACCTGCCTACGGTATTTCTGGATACGCCCATCTACTTCTTAAGCGATTTTAATTTGTGAAATCTTTTAATGCTGTACTTTCATAACGAGTATTTTGAATTTGAAATTAATCTTGGTCATTTCAGTATAAAACTGTAAATTATACACAACACTTAGTTTTCCTCATTAAATTGTAGATACTGGTGAGATGTCAATGAAAGCCAATAACGTCTTGTAAAAGTTGTTACATTCGTAAAACTATCTCATACTAACAGAATCGGTCTCGCCCCTTGCCACTTAAATCTAATATCACAAATGATGTGATGTCTAATAGTGCCCATCTTTTAATTTTTTTATATCTACAGAAACATGATTTGTACTCTACATGAGTATATTATTCTATTTGCGATGAGTTCCAAAATGATACGAGACTAATCCATCATGCTGCTTCGGATTGTACATATATGAAGTGTCCAATCCGAATCACCAATCTCTCACATAAGTAGCCGATCATAATATTACATTATTGTTTTAAAACTGTATTTTTTCTTTGACATAAGAGACATGATGCGTGCGTGCATGGGCGACGACCGCGCGGTATGCGCAGCGACAGTGAGATCAACTTCTCAGCCGTGAATCGCTTTCCTACTATGTTAGATTCCTAATTATAATTATATTAATACGGCTATTTATCATTTTTTATTTACTTTGTAAATTAATAAGCATGTTATATTACATGATGCGAGATTGTAGAGACATACGTTTGCGGAAAACGTATAAAACACACATCATACAAAATAACAATACGATGGTGTGTTTTCAGGTTAAAATGAATCGTTTTGAAATATTATACTATCTACTTCAACAGCTAGTTTATTCGTTTCATTAGAAAACTCGAGCTTTTGCATACTTTATGTTTACCCAATCATTTAAGTTCATTGTTCGATTTGTCTTTTACCTAGCTTATTTTCAAACTATGGCGCGGTTGGCTTTGTAACTTTATTTATTATTGCCTAAACTAACAATTATCTCATAAAACAATAAATTAAGTGATCCATTAATGATGTTATCCTAGGACACACGAGCCGCTGTCACATCTCTGCGGTACACGACGCATTCGAAAGTGAACTCAACAAGCATACCATGTATAACAAGCTAGAAGAATGTTGCTGCATTAACAATTATGTTTTTAACCCCTGTCATGGATTTAATTATTATACGAACGCGAGCTATGGTAAAGATATACCATTATACAATGATATATATAAAGAAGAGGATTATACCAATGCTAGGTAAAACAAATGACAGTGTCTTTACTTTGACGATAATGCAGACTATTCGGTAAAACATGCGTTATATTTCTGAAATATACAGAGTCGTTAATGGTTGATAAATCATGACGCAGTCTGAAAAAAAGCTAGGCAGAAGTATTAGTTTATTTTTATTATTTTTATAGCCAATTTCAGGCAAAAATTTCGATAAATAGATATTGCAGTTAATTGTTTTAGCTTCACTTTATCATCAAAGCTATCGTGAGAGGAAAACTGAAATAAAAAAAGACTTTTCATAAAATTATCTCGTATGCAAATTTTATTATAAATATAATTTAAAACTCAATCAGTCGTTTAATATTTAAACAAATGAAACAGAATAAACGAAAAAAAAAAAGACATTCATTGCTAGTTAAAAAAACACGGTAGGTATTATAACTTATCGGCCTTACAAAGATAGAAGAAACAGTAGCAAAGGGAGATGGCTCAGCTAATGCTGTACCGGCACGAGCGCGACCCGTCACAATAACCCAAATTAATGGAAAGCAAAATTCATAGACCTACAAATTAGTGTTAATAAATACTTTATATTCACACGTCACATAATACATAATTTATATACCAATAAACTCAAAAACTTCGTCGTTTGAATCGCGAAACCATTGATTTACGATTAAAGGAATCGTGAACAGATTCACACAATAGAAAGTTTATGCTGTTAGGAAGCTTTCAATTCGTGACCATTATGCATGCAAGACAGGATAATACTCGTCCGGGGTGAAAGGGCGAAGGCATAACTTAGCAACCTACGCTTATCGTAGGTCGATCTGAAAGGTAATAGAACCTTTTAGCAGATAAACCTAAAGTAAAGGTGTGGCTGTTCTTCTGCTGATGGTTTTAGAGTTAATTTTTATTTTGTTATTCAAGATTTCTATAAATAAAGAAAGATAAATAAGATTTCTAAGTAACTGAAAAAAATATAAAAGAGTCGATTTTTTGTATTATCGTAGTTCTAATACTTACAAGAAAGTTATGTATAAAATACATATAATTTTGTCAATGAAACAACAATTAGCAGGATACGTTATTTACTTAGTAGTTAAGATACAAAAATCAACATAGCCATGACTTTAAAATATATGTTATACAAAATCAATCAATTTAATCAGTTAAAATGAATCATAATTTAAACTTTAAACTAGGATAATGAAGGCCAATTCAAAAGTTGTTTGTTGAGGAAATAGGCCTATACTATTAATTATATTAAAAGCGGCATAGAAATCTGTTAATACCAATGAACTCTGTCTACCGCACCACTGCCGGATGCAGGATACTCAATTACGTAACAGTTCCCAGCTTCCGAGTATAACAAGTTATCTACAAGAGCCATAAATCTCAGTTTAGATAACCGATCGCATACTAAACATCGCATAAAAATTATGGATCATTAGGTAGGTAAATGAGACAGATCGATTTTAGAATCGCATGTCCACAGTCTATTAAGTGAACTTAATTACCTCTTAATTTCATATGTTAAACCCGATGAAATTGATAGTTGCGCTTACATCTTGAACTTGGGGTCAGAGCTAAGTGATGCCAATTGCCTCTCAATCGTGATATACCGTAGAATTATCGTGCGCTCTCAATTTGAGTGTGTCTTTCTGTTTGTTCAGTTTCAATTTTATTACTCACCGCATATAATATAAAACCGCTGAAACGATTTAGATGAATATTTGTATGGGGTAAGCTTGGATCCTAAGAAAGGTCACAGGCTACTTTTTGGCGCGATAACCGACACAAACTGCGAGCAACAGCTAGTTATATATAAATTAAGTTTTTTTTGGTATTTATAACTAAAACGAAGTTCTCTTCCATCTATATACCTACTACTAATTTGGAAGTAAGGTAAGCCGTTTCTTTATCATACAAAATAAATGAGATAAATTTCATTAACATTATTAAACTGTGTCTAAACTTATTGATGTATGCGTTACGCACACCAGTCATTAAATAAGCTTCAAGAAACTATTGATTATTATTGTAAACAAAACAGCATCAACATTTATAGTCAGGTAAGTTAGGCCTTTAAGAGATAAAGTACTAAAGGTCACGAAGACATTGCCTGGGATGCTCAGGTTTCTCTGCCCTTACCGGTCACGCGTTTCACCCGGTGTGGCTGGGGAAAGTCCGCTTCTGAACATGCCATGTCGCTTTTAGCACTAACTACCTGTTTAGACAAGCTGCGAGGTCTTTGACGTAGTGTGGGAATAGCGACAGGGAATTGATTGCCAATAAGTGCAATGAAAGCGAGTTGAGATGTCCTATGTGTATTATTTGTGACGATTATGCTATCGTAATTGTTTTTAATCGAAAATGCCATGCATTTATTTGTGTGTTTTATCTTAGCTTAATTTAGGTTTCCTTGAGTGATATTTGTTTTATCACTTTCGTACACAGTAAAATATTTGTTAAATATGTTAGAAAAAAGAGTTCGTAATTATTGCCATGCAATGCATGCATGCAAATATTGGTAGCTAGTAAATAATAATAATAATAACTTCATTTCAGGCCCCTTGGGCCCATAAAAATATAATACATAAATAAAACCAAGCACATAAACTCATACATATTATTACGAACTTAAAAACTCAGCTTAGTAACTTTAACTTAGTAAAGAAAAAGACAAGTCAAGAATGTGTATAAACCTATATATGTATTAAATAAATAATTAAAAAATCTTCTAAGGTCATCGTTTTCTTCGTGATTTATTTATTATTATACGTGGATTTTATATGGAGTCTAATAAATATGTGGTGACAGCTACGCCGTTGCTACGGCTGTAAGTTAAGTACAGCTACGCGCCATATACAGTAAGGTTACCTAGGTTATACTGCTGAATAATGTAAGGCTTAATGAATAAATGTTTTTAAAACTTTCACTATGTTTACATGGTTGAAACATTGAGCAGGTGTCATTTGTATGAATTAATTTACGGCAAGATATAAGATTAATGCCATAGAGAAATTAATACCTACCTACATAAGAATCTTTTGGTGTCTAAATAATAAAACTCAGAGCTCTCTTTGTTTTCTGTTTTTTTAATAACTAGAAAGTTAAGTAAAAATTGTGGTAATATTATTAAAACCGAGACCTTTGAAACGAGTAAGAAATACATACATAGAAGAGAGGAATATTATGTATTGTATAAAACATAGTTTGTAATATGTTTTCTCAAAGAGAACATGTTATAACACACGTCGAACATATAAATTATCTTTTTTGACAGCTATAATGCTTTGACACTTAGGGCCGTAATTATTAAAATCACGACGGTGTTTAGCGGATTTTTTAATCGCGAACACTCTCATTGGTTACCAGGCTCTAAATTCAAATTCTCAACAGAAAAAAAAAATACGTTTACGTTTAGTTAGTAAGCTGTTGTGCGTGGTCTTTAGTATGACAATAAATGTTTTTCTTTCTTTTTTTCTATATAAAAATCTGCTGATCAGTTGCTAAGCACCGTCGAGATTTTTATAAATAAACACTTAACTAAAAAAATCTCTATTGGTTATTTTTCTAAGAAATACTAAAAAATATATATTTTTCTCAACTCTTACTAATAGTCTAAATTGAATGAATTTAATACTAAGTTTATTATAGAGTTGATTAATTGATAAAGCAATGGGAACGATGACTAATATTATAAGCGAATAGATGACCACCGCACAGTCATTAAAGGTTTATGCTGAGCTTATTACGATTATATCTCATCATTTATCTCATACAATGTTACTGAGAAGCGTCATTTATTACCTACCTAACGTGACTAGAATACTAGATGTACTGGCCTTTACAGCCGCTGTGTTCACGTCCATTAAAATATACCAACTAGGTTTTTCATCGAAGGATCATATTTTATATCAACACACTTACATTACGTGTATGTTTCCTCTAAAATTTCTTTATACAGGTTATTACCGGAAGGATGTATCTATCCAAAAAGGGTGGAAACTACATCTGGTATAGAGCTAGTTTACAAAATTTCAGCATAAAATTAGTGAAATAATATAATTGAAATTAGATTTTTCGACAACAAAAATCATAATAAACGTGTCACCGCACTACGAGGGCCAATATTTTATTACGTAAATCGCTAAATGTTAAGATACATTGCTCTAGCGGTCTGGTTATGATTTTTGGTATTGAATAATTGATGCGAAAACTTTAATATCCATTACCTATTTAATTAACTGATTTCGAGCGTATATAGGATGTGCTTTTTACCACTTTTGGATGGATATAACCTTTCAATAATACCCTGTATACTCATAATTTACTTACTAATAATAAAAATGTCATCATTCATTTCTATACCCAAATAAGTCAATAAAAGAAACAATGAGTTAATAAACAAACTGTAATTTACCCTACATTAACATACCTACATATTGCTAACACGGTTAAGGGATTACGATAACCTCTTTTGTTATATAACATTTTCTATAGTTTACGACAATCGAGTGGGACGACATCTTTAAAAAGGGACCAAAGCTTATGTAACTTAGATTAATATCGTAGAAAGTGGCCACGAAGCAAGAATTTATAGTTCAAAACATAAAATACTTAGATGGAAACTCGCTTTCATAATTACAGCCAGAGGCAAAACAGAGTTATTGTAAGACGAATTGTATATATTGTTTGACGTTTTAATAATTTTGTTTTTATTTGTATTAATATCTAAACAAATGCGAAACGTTTTTTAAAAATCTGCTGTTTTATGGTATAGGTACCAATACATTTACAAATATAACTAATGAAATTTCTTTATAGTACCTACTTAATAACTATGACGTAACGTTTATACCGTCCATAAATATTAATTATTGCATCAAACCTTTATTGATATAAATATTAATACGCTTTTCATAATCGGAACATAAACTTTCTTAATATCCCCCTTAACCCTTTATGCTTTTATAGTGTTTTATATTTAGAAAACATAAACAAAGAGGTGTCTAAAATGTTACATTCAACATATATTTCAACGTATTATCAAACTAAATTTAAGCACCATTTTAGCACTACGATTAAACAAATCAATCACAACTAATCATTGTCGCGAATAAATATTCATTAAATATCTTCAGTTTCACTAACTTTGATCATCAATCACTCAATCCCTGATGATAGGAAGATATCAAGTAGCCGTAACGAAGAAGGCTCAATGACCAAAGCTTCGAACAATAATGCTCGCCTTGCAGTCTATAATTCTATGATAATCAGGCCGTCGCCCCCGTAATTGTTAGTTTATATGAGCATTGATTTTTATGCGTTAATCTGTTAACAGCTTAACATTGTTTTGATTTCTTTGGGAGATTTTATTTAATACAGTCCTTTTATAGGTAGTGTGTTTCCCCACTTTTAAAAAAGAATGTATTAAATTTAAAATTTTAAGTTGGTGCAATACGAAATACTGCACCAATTTAATTGATCTGTAATTGTCTGTAAAAAGTCTATCTGAAAAAGTCTATTATTTTTGTCACAAAGGAAATAAATACCTTAGGTACCTATTAATTACTTTAAGGTACTTATTAACTAAGTATATCTTTTTATGTTATATTTTAATGCATGATATACTTATAAATTATGTTTTTCAATTCTTTTTCAATTCTCATCAAAGTGAATAATATGGAAACACGTTTTATTAAAATGGATTATAACTCCAGATATTTTTTAGTAAATTCCACACATAAATTATTTCCTAAAACAACAAATTTTAAATTACTCTATCCTCAAAATGGATACTATACAACATTTAAATTCACACTTGGTTGCCAAACATGGCTGGTATACTCAGACATAATGTCGTCTGTTTTCCCAAAACAGCGAATATTTTGTAAGAATACGAAATCAATGATTTATGAAGTAACCGTAACATTAACCTTACTAATATTCATACTATGATCAGTTGTAACCACGAATTACAAAAACTAATCTTGCTTCCTTGAAATTAAGGTGCTTTTAAAATCAAAGTTTTATAACTAACTAGCTGTCCCCCGCGACTTTGTTCGCGTGTTTTAGTTTCAACGGTTTTTCATTTTTGCAACATTTTTCATTTATGCTCCGCTCCTATTGGTCGTAGCGTGTTGTTATATAGCCTATAGCCTTCCTCAATAAACGGACTATCCAATACAAAAAGATTTTTTCAATTCGAACCAGTAGTTCCTGAGATTAGCGCGTTCAAACAAACAAACAAACTCTTCAGCTTTATAATATTAGTATAGATGTGTCATAAACTGTTTATCTCTTGGTTTCGTCTTCTTAGTTATTTTCCTCAAGTAGTTACATAATATGGAGATTAAAAATAACCGAGCTCGTGGGTGTATTATAAACAACTTTGTCACAATCAAACAGTATTTAAATGTCCAAGTTATCTCGTTAGATAATTTTATTATTAATATATTTTCTTTATTGTTTTGTACATGGAAAATGATAAACAATAAAAATTTATGCGTAATCTTTCGTTTCATTTCGACATTATTACATAACAAAGTACCTACCTATAAAGGTTTAGTTTACATAATGATTGATGCTTTTATTTATCGATACAATCTCAAAGATCTTCTACTGATCTATGTAAGAATTTTATTAGCTTGATATATTTTTATTCAAAGAAATCCCAAAATAATGTTAAAATGTTTAAACTACAAATTACTGTTAAAATAAAAACAATTAAATTACTTTTTTTACTAATTAAGTAGATACGTAATCGAAATTTGTTAGTACAATATAGTCGTGTTTTACACCAGTAAATTGATAGCTAATGTCACAGAATTAATTCTCCTAATTAAATTGTAGCCATTGTATGCAAATACAATTTCCAATAGAGTGATTATAGAAAAGCTAAGTGTCAGTATCATGGAAATAACAACATGGCCGTCTTAACAATTGGTTATATTTAATGACATTAGCTGTCGCCATAATTTCTTTATCTTAGTTTCTTACTTTCATCGCTTGAATGGCGTTGTTTATTTACTAACAAACAATATGGGTATAGTTTTCATCAATATTTTTTACTAGCTGTCCCCCGCGACTTTGTTCGTGTGTTTTAGTTTCAACGGTTTTTAATTTTTGCAACATTTTTCATTTATGTTCCGCTCCTATTGGTCGTAGCGTGATGTTATATAGCCTACAGCCTTCCTCAATAAACGGACTATCCAATACAAAAATATTTTTTCAATTCGAACCCTTATTTCCTGAGATTAGCGCGTTCAAACAAACAAACAAACAGACAGACAGAAAAACAAACAAACTCTTCAGCTTTATAATATTAAGTATAGTTTAATTTGTTGCTTTTTAGTAAGTTTATTGTTATTTCTAGTTAGTTTGCGGGTTTTAACAATTTAGAGACGCTTTACTTTATGGTAAGTATTTTGTGCATTATTATTATAAACAAAGTAGCTTAAGCTAATTTTCCTTTTTATATTCTATTTGAAGCGATACATAAAAATACTTGATGTCCATTGCTGCATGTGAACGAATATGAGTAATAGTATTCTTTCATAAATTCATATATTTTTTTCAAAGTTTAATGTTATCATTTAGAGCCTACTCGTTTCATATATTACATAATAAAAACTAATACACATTAAAATTTCATGGATTGATAGATTTATTGACCGTACTACTAAATAAATTTAAATCACGTCTGAGTTTATCATAATTATGTAACTTCTTAATTAAAATTGATTGATTTTAAGATTTACATTCGATTTGATCATTTCTAGCTACCTTAAGAATAATATAATTTCTTTCTTGCATTTATTATAGGCCCAGAGACCAATAAAAATAAAATAAATAATAGCATTCATTTGAAAATGTCTCAAAAATTGGCGTAGGCTACCGCCTAGTGAAAATCAATGCATTTGTGTGCGTGCGTGCACCGCCAAATTTATCTGTGTGCTAACTGTTACGTATTTAGGTTGATGAACTAAATTATGCTGTTATAATATACCTACGCTTTTTAGTGATGGACAGGAATAGAATCTTTTTTTTTTTAAGTTTTTTATTATTTATTTTACCCGCGACTTTGTTCGCGTGTTTTAGTTTCAACGGTTTTTCATTTTTGCAACATTTTTCATTTATGCTCCGCTCCTATTGGTCGTAGCGTGATGTTATATAGCCTATAGCCTTCCTCAATAGAAGAACTACCCAATACAAAAAGAATTTTTCAATTCGAACCAGTAGTTCCTGAGATTAGCGCGTTCAAACAAACAAACAAACTTCAGCTTTATAATATTATAATATATAGTATATATAGTATAGATTAAAAACGTTATTCTAAATGTGCCGTCTCTGAAAATTCTGCTGATTATTGGAAATAGGTTCATAGTTTCTAGTATTTTTAGTAATAAGATTGACATTTTAATCGGTACTAAATTAAATAACCGTATGATCCTAGCAAGATTTAATACAGTCTTTCTAAGAACCTATATTTTTTTCAGTATGATTTTAATGTTATTATACTTACGGTTTGCAGTACGGTCATCATTTTCACGTTAATCAGAAGACACCAATCAACACAGTTCTATCAACACATAGTTTATTCACTGACACCGTAGTCCAAATCACTATTTACGAATAAGGGTTGTAACTGGGGTTGTGTACGGCGTGTGTCGGTTGCAGCCGTGGTGAAATGAAGTTCAAGGCTAGGTAGATCTAAGTTTATATACGGGGGTAGCGGACCGTGGAGTTGCGTTTGTGTGAGTTGCATCGGTGCAGTGGGCGCATAGGCGGGTGTTAGGTGCACTCACACAGGGCTAGCAGGCGCTGTTGCTCAAAGTTAAAGTATGTTTGTATTGTATGATAATTTTGTTTATCTTGCTATAACATAAAGTTTTCTTTACTTATCCTGACCTTGAAGGATATGCCCAATTAACTACCTAAGTATCAGTTAGGATTATATGTAGCTGGTATTGTATGTGGTGGTAGTTTGGTTCATTTCGCTCAGCTCAAATAAAAATAAAAACCCACATAAAATTGATTGACACGCATCATCAATTCAACATTAAATTTTTTGTAAGATTTGTTTTTTTATGAATAATAGGTATTTGTAATTCATAATATAGTTATATTAAGTGGGTCGCATTAATATCTACCGCCCTATAATAACGTTGACTGTCATTCACAGCTTAGATAGCAATTATAAACAGTAAACATCTATTTAGTATCCTAATACTAAATAGATGTTTACTGTTAACTCCTAAGTTAAGAATAATAAAAGTCATCAATAGCGAAAAAAAATTAAATTGCTTCCACATTAGGCGGTAATTAATCTTAAACATAAATAATAAATACCGTGCATCACCTTATAAATACCTATAATAAGAGCTAAATAATATTTCTATATTAAAATATAGGTAATTTCCAAGCGATAGAGATGTTACAACTGTCAACATATTAGAATATATTGCGATATGAGCACATTTAATGACCGTGGCGAAATATTATTCTGTTAACTATTAAATTAGTTATAAGGAACTCATCATAGATTTAAGGGTTAATGATAATCTTGCGTTAGATTAGTTTACATTAGCTAAACAAACGTGACGTATTAAAATAACCCAGTTAAGTTAGCAAGGTGATTAAGATGATCGCACATGAATTGATTAAATTAATGAATTCAATTGAGACACGCAATCATAGGATAAAACTTTAAATTTAATTTTACGTTACTTAATTAGTTCAGTCTCTATCCGTCCACTGCTCCACATAGACGTTTCCCTAGTTACGCCATAACATCTGGTCTTCCGCCGTCCACATCCAGTTCGTTTTATGTTAGACAATAATAAACAACGTACTTTTATATAATAGATATATAATAATACCAACCTGTATGTGTGCCACATCTAGGTAAAGACCGCTTCTCATGTAAAGAAGGAATGAGCATTGATCCCCACGCTTGCTCATTTGCGGGTTGGAGATTTACTTTGGAATCGTAGATTTCATTTTGCAATTCCGTTTTCGTTACAGTTTTCCTACACGGATTATCGGTGGTGTTTAAGGATAAAGAAAAAAGGACATATAAATTTGAAAAAATCACATTGGCAAATACCTGGATTCGATCCTGCGTCCCTTCGCATACGAATACTGTCATTCATCCGCTAGAGTCTAGACCACCACGATGCACTTTTAGATATATCCTTATTCATTTTCAGACATTATGTATCTACATTTATTTATTTATTTATTTATTTATTTTATTTATTTTACATTGTAAAACAAATAACATGAAACTTTGAGTAGCACTGTGTGTCTTCACGGAGCGTTAACATTTCCACGCCTAGGGCAAGCTTTATCGTATTAAAGGGTACCTTTAACATTTACTTATAATATGTTATGTAATAGGTGTCTTTATACGGTCTGATGTTTGGCAAAAGCTACAATAAATTATCGTAATAAATTATGAATTAATATCATGTTACATTAAATGTTTCTGAACGTGTGTTAATTATTTACATTCATATATTTATAGTTATGATAAAGAATTCAATTCAAAAATCGTAAAGTACCTACGTAAACGCCCATGTAGTAAAACTAATTGTAGAATATTATTTATTTTTAAGTACATAAGTCTCAATCTATCGTTAACAAAATCCTGAAAGAAAAGCATTTTATAATCCAAAGTGTTATTATTTCATTCAGTCGTGCTTTACTAAACAATCGTATACTCTTTAAAGCTAACTTTCCTGAACCAAGTCGTGCCGTATAAAGAGACCCGCCAAGTTTCATATCGACGCCCATAACTTCCCGGTGTATAAGTTAACAAAGGTATCGTCGCATCTAGAAAGGGAAACTGTTGTTTATTAGTTCGATTTGACGATATAATTCACACGTCGTACGAGTTATATCGTCAAATCGACACTTTAAAAATAAATTAATATATTGTTTTATATTTCTGGTCTGGTGGCGGTTTGACGACGTGCTGTTTTTTTTTTATATAAAAGTAATTAATTGCAAATAATCTGTGAAAAGGTGGTCCTAATATTTGAAAATTACAGGAAAGTCGCTGAAGAAAAAAACGTCTGCAGGTAGATTTGGCAGACCTTTGCCCGGTTGAGGGATATAAAGGTTATTTAAAGGACAAAATTGAACCAATTCGTCAAAAAGTGTACGTTCGTGTGTAACGGCAAAGTCCAAGGTTCATGGGCACAAATGAATTTATTTAAACAAGTTAGTGCATTCAATATAACTTAAGCAAGTGGTATTTTATGATTTCACTGTTTCTTATGTATTGACGGGCCTGTTGATCTAGTGGTTAGTGACCCTGACTGCTAAACCGGAGGTCGTGGGTTCGATTCCCACCCAGGACGAATCTTTGTGTGATGAGCACGATCATTTGTACTTTGTCTGGGTGTAATTTTATCTATAATATGTATGTATTTAGAAATATATAAGTAGGTTTATCAGTTGTCTGGTTGCCATAGCACAGGCTCTGCCTAGTTTGGGATCAGATGACCGTGTTTGAGATGTCCCAAGATATTATTATTATTATTATATTATTTCTCACCGTATCGATTTCAGGATAACTGTTTTACATTGCTCGGCAATTTTCAATTTCGCTAACGACGTGACAAGAAATCAAGTAACAAGTGCAGGCTTGGCAACATAAATAACAGTTCCTTCGATAATAATGGATTGCTGGTGCGAACTACACAAGCCCCTGAATCTAAACCTTAAGCTTCAATCAACTTTAACGACTAAGTTTCCTTCTTCTTTACACTTTCTTCTGATTAAATTATACTTTCAGATACCATGAAATAAATTAAATATAATAATAAGGGCTTTACTGTCAGCAGTTTTTGAATACCGATATTTATTTATTTCTATAAAAAAATCATGAAATAGTCCTAAGACTTTTTACGCAATCGCGAGTATGTTTAGAAAACCATATGTGTTCATACAAATTTATCTGAAAGATCTTTATGCTCTTAATTTATTCTAATTGAACAATTAAATTAATAATAAATAGTAATAATATAATAACTGAAATAGATAAAATTTAGTCATCATCTAACTAAATGAAGCGCCTATTAAAAGATAACATTCAAAACTGATCCCTTTATCATGCAAAAGCTTGCTTACACTGTTCTAAACAAAAGCTTGCCACTCCATAGAACAGTTATCTGTTCTGTGTGTCACTCACATATTATCCGCTATACAAACTACACCTACAAATCACCTGGAGGTCCAATTAGCAAGTGTATAAGACTAAGACACACTGTATCATGGTACAGCCTATAATTGAAGGCTAGGTTTTCCGGTGCGTTTCCTTATACGCCTTTATGGCAAGACTCACGAGCGCCTACAGAAACAAACATTGCAGTGAGCTTATGAAGCGCGAGTTGTAACTGCTAGTGAGGTCGCTCTTCGTTGCTCTAAAGCTTTAAAATATATATAGAATAAACCTTTACAAAACCGAATTTTAAAATCTGAATTATTATAATATTAAAAAAAACAAAATAGTCTCTTGTTGCAATAGCACGTAATGTTTCTTGTTTGAAATTGATAACGAATGCATGTTCAAGCTTTAAAATGTAAATAACAAATGTATGTTTGATGATATCTAATAAGTATATAAGAACAATGTAATAAAAGATCGCATGCGATATTGTACACCAATAAACCTTTTATTAAAAGAATACTTTCATCGAACAAAAAACGTGTAACAATGAAATGGAAACTGAATTACATCCATATAACAATCTAATTTCTGTAATGATGTTATAATAAATTGATTGCTCTCTTTCTATTGCATTTGCAGGATTATTTTATGTCAATTACGTAAAGAATTAACGAAGATGAATCACCGTATGATTACAGAAAGACGATGAATGTGGTAATAGATTACGTTTCGTGACAAAAATACCGCGAGAAGTGACATGAATAATAGTTTCAGTTTTCTGTATCAAACATGAGTCATGTGGCAATTTTGTACGTGAACTAAAGAGATGACGAGAACAATAAAGATTTTATTGCCATTCTAAACATAAAGATATAATTCGTCTGAAGAAGATAGCAAGGATGCAAAAGTAAATTTTATATTTGTTTGATTTTTGGTTCAATTCGGCATGTGGGTACTGACTCGATAAAAATAAATCTAATAATTTCCTTGTTTCATATTATATCACAGGATATTATAATTCTAAGGTAGATAACAATTAATCAATTAATTACGGATATAATTTTCTAATGGTTTCCGTCAAATCAGCGGGATTGATCGCCTGAATAAAGTACAGCTAATAAAAGGTTCTGTACTTAAGGTTCCGTCCGGTCACTTTTACAACGGTGTACACTCATTCTAAAGATAGTTTACCGTTGAAGCCTGCCAGCCTCTTCCTGATTCCTCATAGCAGGTACTAAGTACCGGAAAACGCGGAAATGCGTCGGGAAACGAGAGTGAAATGCGCACCCAGTCACCCAACCCCCAGAGATAAGAATATCAGGTTATACAACTTTTTGTATACTAACTTGCTTGCAAGTAATTAGTAGGTTTTCCTGGTTAGGCTTCTTTATCCAATTATAGACGTCCATTTTGAAGAACAAGAAAGTATCCGCTTGATGCTTTATATACGGTACTATTTTACGTGGAAAGGTGTGGTTCGTTGATTTCTTGTTTTTATAGTAGGTATTCATTTTATTTTATTTATTTACTTTAACTGAAACAGTTGCGAATCGAATTACATGAATTGAAGACAGAGGAAGTATCTTGGCGACACAGGCTAAGACATATATTTTCAGTGCTGACTGCTGACATGATGGTTATTATATAGTGACGACCTCCGTGGTCGAGTGGCGTACACACCGGTTTTCAAGGTGTCGCTAGCTCCGAGGTCCCGGGTTCGATCCCCGGATGGGACAATGTAGAAAACCACTTTTCTACATTGTCTCGGGTCTGGGTGTTTGTGGTACCTTCGTTGTCTCTGAATCCCATAACACAAGTGCTTTAGCTACTTACTTTGGGTTCAGAGCAATGTATGTGATGTTGTCTACATTTATTTATTTATTAAAAATAAATATTGTAGTAAGTACGCTATTTATCAAAGTACTTTTTTTACAGGATTTAAAGCTTATGCCTTCAACCTAGGCCGAGGGCAAGGGACGTAGAGATATTTCGGACTTTTACTGACAAAAAAATCCCTTCTTCTGCTTAGGCTGGAGTCACGGGATTGAACCAGCAACGTATAGCTCAATCACTTGGTAGGTAAGTAAACTATATTTATTAATATTATCTAGTTTGAAAGATGTTATCCATTGTTTTAATGAGCCAAACTTGTTAAAATGAATGTATTCCCTAATTTTAATTAGAGACAACAAGTGCAACAGTAAAATTAGTAATAGAATAATCTCCCAAATAAAATTCATGTAAAAATGATTGCTTCGTTTTTTGGGTTGTAAATTAATCAAGACTGTTCGTGATATAGAAAATTACATTGCATTTAAAAGTTATAAAGCGATACTTGTATCATTACTCTCCGCATCTTCTAGATCATTTAAATTCATGCACGAATGATCAATAGGTCGTGAAATACGAAATTAATCATTCTAAAAGTATCATTCCACAAATACCTTTTTCTTTTGCCTCATTTAACGTTGCGACTATGAATCATGACATGTTGCATTTCATATTATTTATAAGTATGCATATATTATATGCATTACATCATAATAAAAGTTTTGAGAGTTCTATAGTTAATACTATTTGCGTGTCGAGTCATTATTAACTGCCTCAGCCTAGATTATCTGGTATTTTGGGATCCGGAAACAGCTGTTTTGTTTTTTTTAATAGACTACCAGTCTAGTGAATTATTTACTGTATCGCGATGGGTTTCACATACACAAAGAACATGTTGTCACACAAATGCTTGTCCCATGCGGGGATCGAACCCGCGACACGTCGCGCATAGTAGTAATTGGCGTGGTGACCGTTACAACTCGGCTATCAGTGCAGCTGTTTGAATAACTCTAAAATAACTTCTTTTGATGTTTTAAAATAGTAAGAAGCTGATTGATACTTGGATTAAACATTATAAAAAGGTTGCAATAGTTACTACTGTTATAAAATCCAATTATATTAGAAACTACGCAAGTTTCAATGATTGAAACACCGACTGAACAATAGGAACATTGTATAGGATACAAATTATTTTACAATTCTGTATATTTATTTCCTAGCAATATGTTGTAACGCTAAAAACGTAGGGAGAGTGAAGAACAAAACAAAACACACACATTATAAATTTTTATTCTTTTAATTTATTACACTAAAAAACATACCTATCCCAAATTATTGCACATCAAATTAGGAAGAATACACAAAAAAAAACATTTTTGTAATAAATAATTCGATTCTATAGCATTATACATTGTTTTACAATAATACATTCACACACGAAGTGGATAACAAAATCTTAACTAAAACTAGTGTTTTTAAAACACCAATAGAATAATCATTCAGGTTGGGTATTCCATGATACAGAACATTGTCTAAGACAAGTATTTACATTATTAATAAAACAAAGTAATACTTTTCATCTATCGTTAAATCCAATTGAAAGTAGTACCTATTACTTAAAACATAATACTCGGATTACACTTTACAATTAAGTATTATCCATTGTACCAAGTTTGATTATTGTACTTTTATAGGCATCTATATTTACATTACCTTATTAATAAATCACATATCTATGAGTTATATAATTTACTTATGATAACCTCTTCTTTTCGTTTCTGTCATTTTTGTTCTTAGAGAAAGATGATGAACTAGATTCTTGCCTATTTTCTGGTTTCGCCATACGTTTGGGATGTGAGTGATAGTTTCTAGGGTATGGCGGTGGTTTTTGTTTGCCTACAGGTGGTACGTAATGTAATCCTACTGTATACTCGGCTTCAGGGTTATAGTCTTGATGCTGTACTGTCTGACTGTAGGACGCCGACATCGGGTGCGAGTTTACATACGATACCCTCTCAGTTGTCGGATTGTGAAGGAAGGTCTGAGGAACCATCACTTTGTATGGCATCTGATATTTTGATGAATATGGCATTGGAGTCACGTAGCTAACACTTTGTACCGCTCCTGAGTTCTGTGGTTGGCTCGCCTTGTAATGAGTTGGTAAAACAGTTGCTATCGTGTGGTCTTTGCTTGGATAATTCTCAGAGATAACAAACTCCTGGTGGCCATTGGAGTCCTGATGACTATTAGAGTACTGTTCTTGCTGTTGCTGTTGATACACGTAGTTTTGGTGACCGCTTATATCCGCTTGCGACTCGATGGATTGCGTAGATTGAGAAGGATAAACCGAATGAGCATCTTGTTGTTCTTGCTGGCTCTGACTGTAGTACTCATGAGAACCGGGAGATACAGCCGTTTCCTGGGCAGGTCCATAATCAGGTGCAGGGGTCCCCGCGGATTCGTATCCAGCTTGGACCGATTCTACACTTTGAGCTCTTGGTGATCCGTATTCGGGAGCAACTGTTTTTGTGTTATCATACTCAACAATTGTCTGTTGATGTGGAGCTCCATATTCAGGGCCAGGAGAAACCGCAGTTTCGTATCCAGGACTGACGTGTGACTGTTGTTCGTATTGCACCTGAGCGTTGCTGTCATGGCCACCGGCTCCTTGTTCTAGAGTGGCATGTTGTACTTCTTGGACTTCTTGAGATGCAACATGTTCAGTTTGTTGTTGATAGTGTGATGAAGGTAAATAGAATTTCTGGGACGATACGGCTGGGTGTTGATTGGTATATTGGTACCGGTATTCATATTTCTGTGGCATAGCAGGATGTTTATACAGAGAATATCCTTTAGGCATTGTCATATAATGTTGACGAATATAGCTTGATGGATATCTAGCCATTACTGGTTGAACTGCTGAATACTGCACTCCAGAATGATGAGATTGAGTGTATGATGGTTGGACGTAGGGGGGTGCGTAATGCTGTGGTTCGTACTGTGATACAGAGAGAGGACTCTGTCCGTGACCATAACTTTCTGCCCCTGAAGATATTGAACTGTGATACGCCATTACCTGGGGTGCAAAATGATATCCCATTTTCTTGAAATACTGATTAACTAATTCTTGTAAGTTCAAGTTATTAAGGGAGTTAGATAGTGGATAGTTGTTCGGTAAATTGGCGTATAATTCAGCTGTAGGATTTGTAAGAGATGAACTTGGTATTCTCAATACTAAAACAGGCACAACCTTTTGTTCCAAGTGTGAGCCGTGTGTGCGTAAATGATCTTGGGTTAATCCCACATTTTGATACTCTGGGTTTTTTATTAACTGTGTGGGATCCACTAAATAATCTGGCATTACTGTGGGGAACTGTCCGCTTAACCCTGTAAATTGTTCTCCGTTATATGTGGTGTATAAAGTAGACGGATGTGATGAATATGAATTACTGTGTTGACCAGCTGAAGAGGAATAGGATGCAGAAGTATGCGAAGGTGTCTTGAACTCTATCGCTGGTTTATTATAGTGATATGGGGTCTTTTCTTCCTTTACGGGCACCAGTTCAAAGGCTTGTGATGGTGTAATTTCCACGCTCGTCTTAATTGGTTTTCCTGAATGGTCGTAGTGATGGAATGAATGGCTATCCGCTGGGGGAATATCTTCCTGTGAGTAAGGATATACCATGAATTTGCCTTTCTCTTGAGAAGGTTTTCCAAAATAAGAGTATGTGTATCCATTATTGGTTTTGTATCCGTAGCCGAGGTTGGCGTCGATTGTTCGTTTTCCTTTCGATCCTTTTGTATCCGTATCATTAACAATCTCGATAGCAATAACAGCTGGGAATGGTGTACGACCTGTTAGTAGTTTTGGCTTTTCTTCTTTATCTTTTTTCTTATCTTCCTTTGGGGAATCACTTTTAATACCGAATTTATCTTCTACTTCTCTTAAGAATTTCTTTTCATCTGAAGTCAAAGTTGTGTTCAATTGTTTGTCTTTGTCTTTTATTTCTGCTTTATATTTCTTCGGATCAGGGTCTGCTGATATCGTGACCAGCGCCGTACAAAACAGCATCTGAAATTGAGATGAATAATTTATGAATATATGAACATATGGAACGAAAATTAATATTTCGAGCACTATACTTTTTTTGACTAATTATATAAAGCCGTTATTTTTATATCCAAACGTAAACATCTACTAATTCTATAATCTACTGCATTAGATTAGTGTTGTATTGTCTTCTTCGTAATAAAAGCGGCGTGTAAGTGCCATAAAACAATAAACTCGTTCACAATGTAGCATGTCTATGAGCAGTGTCCGTCTGTACAACGTCCCATTAACTGATTGCGTGCCTGTCTCATCGCGCACACTTCACTCTCTAAGCGAGCTGTGCAATTAGGTAACATAACATTATCTTCATTTCTTAGTATTCCAACATAGAGTCAATCTTGTGAAATTTTACAACTGTTACGATGCGATGACGCCAGATCATCGCATCTCATAATATATCTCCGTATTTAAATTAATGTAAAAATAAAGCTCAATTGAATTCATTGAAATTTCACCTATGACCAGAAATGGAAAGTTTATTTAATAGCGCATTATTTTGAAAACTAATTTTAGTATTGCTATTAATATTTATACGAGCATTCAATTTTAATCCATTTGAAAGTTATATTTCTGTAAATGACCATTCAGGTCTCGAAATGGACTTGAACTGCCATCACAATCACGAAATATACAGAAAACATTGCTATTTTATTTAAACATCAGGTAAATTTAATCGTATAGCTCGTTGAATATCTGCAAGTGTGTGAATACGTATCGTTCCTTATAATCTGTCACTTGCGTAACATTGGTTTTCTCGCGGTGCGACCTGTCGGGCCTGCAACTTTCCACGACCCCAGCTCTCGATGGTTACCTCGCTAATTAATTAACGACAACTAAGTATGCATTATGTGGAAGTTGTAACCATGAAATTATGTAACATTCATTTATTTCCTTTACGACTGTTTTGCAAATTATGTTCAAGACTGCAGTAAATCTAAAATAATTTTACTAAAAACTAGAGATTAAAAATTGATTTTGTCATTTTATGTGAAAAATAATACCTGACTCTAACAAAAGAATTTAATATGGATGGACTTAAAACAAAAACTCAGAAAAGTCCATGCGGTGAAGTTCAGTCACTTAGCAGCAATACCAATTTCTACAGCGATGCTAAAAACATCATAATTACCACTAACGTTCATAAAACAAATGTGTAAATCGACTTATAATTACTGGTATTCCCAAGTAAATGCTAAAGCAATACCGAAACATTCGAAGCCAGTGAAGCCAATGAGATGAAAGTATGGAGAAGATTGGTACAAATGTTGGAGAAAGTTAGGCTCAGGATTGCAGCATTGAGTAACAATACGTTTCCTTGTTACGACCGACTCCTGCCAACTTTAGATAGCTGTAATTTAAGTGTATTCTAAGCTCGTGATTCCTTTGTTTTTATTGGTAAAGACTCTGCTGTAGAGTTAGAGATCCAATTATTTATTGTTTTCGATGTACAGAGTGATTTTGTTCCCGGTAATGAAACTAACTCTGCCTGACCCAATTTTTTACCTAATAAGTTTCTTATATCTTTACTATCCTTTCATTACTGTCTACTTATAGCAGAGGATTAATAATGTAATAATATGCTAGTAGTGGTTTTTTTTATTTTATTTTATTTATATATAGATTTTTATGATCATAAAATCTTAATTTCACGCACTGGTACCTAAACAAACTAATATTAAGTATAACTTTTGATGCATGCAATTACAGAAAGATGTTTAAAAAGAGATAAAATAAATCATTACTAATTGCTCGTAATTTGGCATAAGATGAAAATAAATTCACAAAATTTATGCACGTTCAAATCTGCAGTGGATGCCGTTAAGTCAAGATAGTATCATGCTCGACGCATGCGCAATGGCGAATGACCGGTACATTAGTATTCAACGCATACGGTTCGGTCGCACACCGTCTGCTCTTTATTGTGTCGTACAGTTATCTGATAAAAGACCACCCTATATTTGGGGCAACGTCGTATATTTACTCTAGTTTCTCCTCTATCTTGTAATATAGATATTTAATAGATATATATATCTATTAAAGTAGGTATCTGATTCAATAAAAAAAAAATCCTAAGGATTTATTATTTATTTAAATTAAAATAGATACGCGATTGATCCAGAAACTGGACACCTTGCTATCAATCATTTAATTTTATGTAGAAATTCAGAACCTACATTTAATGCCTATCCAATTCTATATAAACCCAAAATTTAATATAATAAAACAACAGTAATTAATCATTTAAACAGTATTGCGTAAATTATCTGTGGTAAGTGGTTCAAATTATTGCCAAATTGATTTATATTTTTATTGTTTAGCAATATTTAAACTGCAGATTACCTCTATGATGACATAATTCTATATTACTAGGTATTTATAGACGTTGTGAACATTTAACATTCCTTACGTATCTTTGCAATTAAAATTAAGTTTAATAAAAAAATACAATGTGAAACAACGAATTGAAAAAAATATTGGATAAAATCAAGCTTCGAAAAGTAGAGCATATTATTGCAATGTGTCTTTGCCTCATCGTTGAATGACACGAGATGACAGCAACGCAATATATGCACAATGATTTGCCAAAACAGTCATTTAAACAAACAAAAAATCATGAAACTCGACAAAAAATAAATAATTTGAGTGCATATGTATTAGTTTATTCTTATATCCTTACATAACACACAACTCGTTTGTCGACAGAACATCAATTTATTACATAACCGACAAATAAGTCGACTAAATATGGAATAAATGCGCATATTTTACTAATTCCGCACAAAACGGAAATCATTACGTCTTCGCATGTTATGTTTCAGCGCGTTATAAAATCAACGTAATGCGTGTCCGTATTCCGAGATTAGCTAATTTCTTATTTTATAACGCGTAACCCGGCAATAAACGGTTTGTTTTATCTATACCTACAAAGTTAGTGTCTGTCTGTTTGTTCGAGCTAGTCTTCAAAACTGGTGTATTGATTTCGATGAAACTTTACAGATATGAATTAAAAATTGTCAAGACGAACATGAACTTTTACTTTATATTTATATTTAAATTTTAAGTATCTAACTTTACGTTATCTTTTACTGATTTTTTTTTCGTTAATTGAATTCGCAAGCCAGAGCTATGACACATTTACATAGTTTGTTCGTTAAAGCTTTATTTAACTTTACGAAGCATGAGGTCCAAACTAGGTTCTTTAAAGCCTTAAAAGGCAGCGGAGCTTGCTTTGTTTATAATATCTAACGCCTTTTATACCTATTTGAAATGAGAAAGTTTACTCGTAAGGCTATTGTTACTTAATCTACGTTTAACTGTTTTCAATGTATTTCATCTTATCCCGTATTAGCACATACGTGAGCTTTATAGCCGTGGGAACTGGTTACTATATGTTTATACTTTGCGTAACGAACATAATATTTAAGATTGAAATCTATATTACGGTAGAGATTAATTATATTATGGTGTATCAGAACCAAGAAAAATTGTATATGCTCATCTTATACGCAGCTTTATGGACAGCTATTTGACTGGCCTATTGGTGTAGTGGTTAGTGACACTGACTGTTAAACCGGAGGTCGTGGGTTCGATTCCCACCCAGGACAAATCTTTGTGCGATGAACACACGATCATTTGTTCTGTGTCTGGGTGTAATTTATCTATAATATGTATGTATTTAGAAATATATAAGTATGTTTATCATCTGTCTGGTTTAAATAATACAGGCTCTATCTAAACTATCTATTCAAGAGGATTTTGAGAGTCCTTATCACTATTATTTAGTAGTACATAGTAGTATTGTTTAGGCACCTTAAGAACATTTAACTCCGGTGAAATGAGGAGAATCCTTTTTTCAAATTGATCATCGACGCCTAAAGGTCGCCTTACTCAAATGTGATATGTAATTGAAACTTAAGGATATGGCTCTTTTTAGTACAGTGATTTCCAATGGGTTAAAAGGACTTTAAATCTCCTTTATTATATTTACTTTATATTTTCTCATTTATTTGCTTACTTGCTTTGTCCTTGCTGGCATTCAAAACTATTCATTTTAATTAGAATTCTCATGCCATAAACTACGCCTTTCATGGGTATAGAAACCTTTGACTTTTTAATTATATTCAATAACTTTATGTCTGTAATTATTATTTATCTAATAACAAATAATGGGTTAGCTTTGCTAACAAGATAGTTACGCAATGATTGTTAAGCAATTTACAATTTATTTATAACCACTTTTAATTATATCCTGTTAAAGAATGTCGTTCTTGTTTTAATGATGGAGAACAGGGACTTCCGTTAAGGAATAAATAATAGTTTTAAAGGTTGTTTACCATTGATTGTGTTTATGTCATATACTTTATAATGTACAGCCCACTGTTGGGCCTTACTGTAATAAAAGCTTTTCTGTTGCATATTTTTAGGAAGTATTTTATTAATTTTACTAAAATCCCAAAAAAAATATCCTGACAACTAAATAAGACCCTTCATCATTTTCAGACGGTCAGGGACCCATGTTAGACTAAACCCAATAGTTTTTAAATTACGTCACATCGCTACAGTCAATAAATTTTATACGGAAATTCTAAACATTTCTCTTTCTCACTTTGTATGTTAGTAAAAGATAGCAATAATTTAATTTTAATTTAGTTAGGGTAAAAACTAAATTGAGTTGAAGTTGAAATACCTATTTTGATAGAAAGGAACCAAAACCATTTGCAATTCACTAGGTCGTATTGTGGGTATTTCTGGCTACTTTTCTAAATCTTACTAGTCTAGACACCAGCTTCAGATTGTAAGTCTCTATTTCGACTTACAGCAGGAATAAAATAATGTTATTAGGTTGTTCTATAACGGAATTCGAATAACTGTCATTTGGAATTCTGCTACCACAAGGGTATTCGCCCCTATTACATAGAAAGTAAATATTCCTATATATCTTTCTTAACCAGTAAACTCGCGTATAATAAACGCTTATACCTAAATAATTCTCTCGATATCGGGATGCAATCATATTTTATGTATTTGATGTTAAATCTGCAATTCCATCAACACATTCAGTGATCTTTATATTATGTGTATTGAATAGTTTACGACGCTATCATGTCTTAGAATCCCGTTAACATTTAAGACTTAAAATAACTGTGGTTAGTAAGCGTTACCATTTAATAAAGTTTTTACTTGAAGTTACTTCTTCCTGCCCTTTTTGCAATTTATTTGGGGTCGGCGTACAATGTTATTTCCATCCACTTCACTCCATTAGTTGGCATACTATCATTCACTGATTTTTCTTTTATATTATTAATATGAAAGAAAGACCTTCGATTGTTTTGCATGGGCCAATCGGACCGCAATTAAACTGCACCTTTTAAAGTAATTACTGACATTGAAGGATCGTTTTGAATTTCGAAACTTTGCTTAAAAGACTAACTAATTTTCTACTGTAGGCCTTTTAAGAATACTCTTTGGTAAGAACTGGGAATAATTATGAAAATACAGTAAAGGTTATCAAGGTTTAAATAAGTCAAAGGGTAACAAAAAAAGGTCACATCACCTTTTCAACCAAAGTAACAGAACAAAAAATATAATTGTTTTATGTATAACCATTTTTTTTTTATTTAATATTATATTTATCACTACATTTATATACGACAAGATATGTGAAGCCTGGTAGTTAATATATTATGGATAATAGAAGTTTTAGGAAAGATATCTACTATACAGCTGTTTGAAGATGTTAAAATAAAGTGATTTACACTCTTGCTCATGCTACAGTGAAACGTTAAAAAAAGGATTTTTGAGAACAGTGTAGTAGTACCTATAATGCAATATGTTTATTTAACTATTTGTTTCAGGACACTTGCGAATCCAAGTAAGCGAAAGCCCAGTAAGAAGATAGAAGAGCAAGTTACCGTCTTAGCATTTTCCGGAAAGAGTTCGTTCAAGGAAATTCCTTCGAACAAATATATCAGATATAAATTATATGTCTAAAAATAGTCAACATTGAACAATTATAGTTCTGCCCTTAGAGGAATAAATAAGTAAACTAGAGAGTGCGCATATCGAATATGAACTGTTGGCACTAGTATGAACATGAAAAATGTATAAAATTAGTATTAAAACAGAGCGCACCGTTTTATTAAAACTATCTTGAAACCTAATATAACCCTAATAATATCACCGTTGATATTTTCGCAAAAACGTCTGCCGTCGCAAGGAAAATCACATAAATCAGTAAACGTGCGCAGAACATTTAGCTAAAAATGTGCTTACGCTTGACATAAGGGGGTACCTAATAGGGATACACGCTCTATGCTTGTCTATGTTTACTCTACGGTTCTACCAAATTTTAACTTTCTGAATTGTTATAATGAGTTACGCCCTCACCTAATAAAGAAAGCAACAGACTATGAAAGTGGAATTAAATATGATTCATTAATTCACCTTACGTAAATAATATCAAATAACCATAGTTGAATGATAATGCAGTGTTTATTTACATACTTATCTCTAGCACTAGAAAGTTATTTTTTATTAGAGAACTTGTCCAAACATGTCAAACATGATTTAAGTAGATAGATGTATGTAATGACTTACTTAAATAAGGTAGATTATGTGAAAACGATCACCAGCCAGTATGATTTACGATTCGGAATGGTCTGTAAATGTGATCCGGTTAACAACTGTTTACTGTTATTGATGTGTATATATATTAAACATAATTGCTCTAGGTCGTATTATTAAGTCTTATTGCCATGATAGATTGAGAGAGAAAGAGCTTGAGTAAAATAAAAAACTTTAATTTTCACCAGATGCATTAAATTAAATGATACCTAATTATACAGCCGTATTATGGCGTTTTATAAATTTTATTCCAACAATAGATGTATGATGATGTGATGTGGTGTGATGATAAGATCATTTTCAAAACACTACAACTAAGACCGAACTAAGCCAGAAGACGGAACTACGAAAGACAAATAGCACTATTTATTAAAAATCAATTCATAATACTGCAAATTAATTACTCAAGATCCGATTTAAAGTCTAATAAGTGTATCAATTGGAATACTATGCCAGATTGGCTGCACGCACAGTGGTCATCACGCCAATTACCACTGTGCATGCCGTGCCGCGGTTTGGATCCCCGCATGGGACAAGCATTTGCGTTATCCACAAATGTTTGTTTCAAGTCTGCGTGCTTTTTGTGTATGTGAATCGAGAGAAAAAAGAGGGATTAATTAATACATAGTAGGTACAATAAGGTAAAGGTAAGGTAGGTATATAACTTGCAATCCGCAAAAGGGAATTGTGTGTCAGAATGAATTCTGCCTAACTTCAATATGGACATCTAACCTAAGACCTAACGAAAGTGACACCGACAATCAGTTATTCATTTTATGTAGTTGTTATATGGAAATATAACAACCTTATTGGAAGTTATACATTCCAGCCGTTTGGGGTTGAAACACTTGGACCGTGGGGTCCGAGTCACATATTATATAAAGATCTGGCGAAACGCCTTGTTGACTCCTCGCGTGACCCAAGGGCTGGCTTTTACCTTGGACAGAGAATAAGCATTGCCATTCAACGTTGCCGCCAGTCTTTTGGGTACACTTCCAGTCGACAGCGATGCGGATAAATTTTTTGACGCAATTTTTTAGTTTTTTTATTATTATTTTTTTATTAGTTAAGAGTTTAGTTTTGTTTTAAGTGTATATATAGTTAAGTTTGTATATATTTAAAATTGTAAATAATATAGAACTAATGTACTTTTAAAGATTTTATGTAGAAACTTATTTATTACACTAAACAAATGCATTTTTGACAGAGGTCAATGACTTAGTCATTTATTTCAAGCTTTGATAAACGGTTCTTGGAAAGTTGTTAAAAGCTCGCACATGCAAGTCTAGACAACACTACTCAAATACAATTGTGTGACCACACCTTTCTTTTTAGCTTGGGTTAATTTATGTTTTACAATTAATATTATTAGCAAATTTTGAAGCTGCGATCTACCAATTAATGAAAAACTGCCCAACAAATTACCGTTATTGGTTACAGCAACTTTATCTGCATTAATATTTACTTATGGCAACTCTTATCGTTAAGCTTTTTGTTACAGTTCCATTACCTTTTGATACGAATATGCACAAATACTAATCAATACCAATACAATTGAGGATCAAACTTGAACTCTACTTCAATTACGAAATACTCTCATTACTCTTACATAACATAAAACAACATTTACCAGCGCAAACAACCGCATGATGACGTCACTGCCTCCGCACTTTCTGTCAAAAGAAAACAGATTGATCAGATCACAACACTACACAGCACAACACTATATTGTTATCACATTCACGGGCACTACCTGTGTGATCTAGTGGGTATCTGGAGTTAGCGGGTACATGCAAAGCAATGGTTTAGCGAAACACGGTGTTACGTTCTTTTATACCTCGGAAACATTCCCACGAGATGCGCAAGAGACTCCGCTTGACCGAAAGTGCTCACTACGGTAGAGCGGCGCGGCAGTAGCCGACACGACCAACTTGTGTGCGCGCTTTCACTGGGCCGCCTTGGCCGCTTTGTCGCCGGTAGCCGCCGGTCGAACACGTGCTTCCATAAGTTCTTCATCGACGATTTGTATGACACTTTCACAATGCAGCTGCACTGCGAATGTGACAATATCAATTTATTTTGCACAAAAAGAATACTTTCTTGTATTATGTTCTCTCGAGATAACAGTAGCTGTTAAAATTCTTTTTTTTTTCAACTGCGATAAATAGAGCCCGTACCGTGTAATTGTATTTATAAATGTAGATTTGACTACGCCTACAGTAAGTAGTAACTTGGAATTTATTTAAAGCACTAGCTTTGAGCGTTATATATTCTTAATAGCACTAGTTACTCAGACACAAATGCCCACTTGTTAGGTAGGCTTTAAGGTGATAGGTTGTTTTTTTTTCTATGTAAAAGGTTGTAAGGAGTAAGGAACATGAAAAAACACTAACATATTTTTGTCGGACTTCAGACGTTTACCGACCAAAACACACGTATCAAAGCTTATCGATATCTAAAGCCTCAACATCTAAAACGATGACGAAAGATGACGATTTCAAACATTGCAACACACCAAAGGGTCAAGGGTCTTTAAACTTCATTAAAGTAGTTATGATTACAATCAGTAGTTACAAATCTTATCTCATCACACCAATAGCTTCTTGTTGTCAACTTAGCAAGTTCAAGCAAGGTGAGTGAGCAATCAAACCTTGCGAAAGTTAATAATTTCAAGATAGTTTCGTTTGTTTATTACTTTAGTTAAAATTCCAGGTCGTCGTGAAACAAAACTCGAAATATATATTAAACCTGCATCACATTAAGGTTGACAGGTAGAGAATGCCTTCAGGCATTAAGTCCGCACATTTGTGCATCAATGTGCAAAAAGAATAAATAAATAAATAAAGTAGGTACACATTTTCCTTAAAATTTAAATTACATTTCATTAATAAAATTATATAATATAGTCAAATATTTTAAAAAATTATGTTATTTTAAATACTATTACTTTTAAACAATGGATGATAACTATTTTTCAAACGACGCACATTATTTTAGAGAACGTACGTATAATAGGTTGAGGTCGGTAGCGCTTTCGATTTATTTGCATATAGCGGGCAAATAAGATGAACTAGCAACGAAATTTAAACAAAAATATACAAAATATTATAAAATATATATTTAACAATCTGGTGTCTACCAATTTGTTTTTTTTTTTAATAATTTTGATCAATATTATTTTTAATATATATATCAAGGGTCAATAGTATGTCTTTACAATAAAAATATTCATGGATAAGTAATCCATCTTAAAAATATGCTACGTGTACTTATGTCTGGAATTTGATATAGCTTTTTTTCGCATAACTACAAAATTATTACCCAATCTATTAATTATTCACTCAAAATAATTTAGTCAAAAATTTCCATTGTAGATGGCATAACATTATTTTTCTAATATATTTAAAGCCGTTTTGTTCATAATACAATGTCAGAAACTTTGTAAAAAAAGTTTTCATCTTTATATTCTCACATATTTTGTTAGTTTGATAATTAGTAATAACTTAATCAGGTTTTTAAGACGAGGTTACTTATAATTGATCAATTGACAGTACGTTAAATAAGTAGGTAATTCACACCATCTCTCAATGTTTTCCGGTATTTACAAAAATCACATCTTGTTCATTAATTTCACACAACTAGGCAATAATTGCCTACTTGTAATAATTGCCTCCATGCTATAAGGTACTCAAATAATGCTCCAATTATTCCAGTACCTTCCTAACTTTTTTTAGTGAACCATAGACTGTATTAATATTTATATTTAAAATATTTATTCTAATTGGTCTCGTGGCTCTAAAATACTGTGGTATTGTTTTGATATTTTTTTATCAAAACAAAGAATAATAATTTGCCCATAGTAACCAGGCAGCTATTAATTCCTCTTTAAACTTCAAAAATGTTGCAAAACGTAAGTATTTAATTCTTGTAACAAATGAAAAACATTCATCGCATAATTTCCGTAAACATAATCAGTAATTTAATTGTTTTAAATTGGTGTTCGCAATCTTTTACAAGTTGATTACTGCAATTATTCAAAATAGGCAATTCATGATATATCCGTTAATACATAACACGTATTTTGCAATGAAACATTAGCCTTAAAGATGGATTATACATTTTCTGCAATACTTTGTAATGTAGGTATATCATAAGAGATGTATTTGCGCTGTTTACATTAAAACGCGGTCATAACTTACGTTCCTTGCGCTTCTGTATGAGTAAAAGTTTCGTAATGTATATCTTCAGTGTATCCAATTCCATTATAACGCTTCAGCGAAGAGAAAACTTGAAGTGGCAAAAAACATTGAGATATGTTCTACAACCACATTACTTGTCACCTTCAAAACACATACCACTACTTGCATTGCCTACCTACTTGTGTTTACTTTTTTCTTGTATCTAAATTTAAGTCAAAACAAAAGAGGTTTCTTTGAAAAAAGCTGCCAAGGTTATAAGAACATAGTTCATATTGCCAAATGCCACAGCTATCAAGAAAATGTACCAATAGAAACCCATAATAAATTACCAAATCAAGAAAGTATAAATGAGGCGTTACCTTAATAACTACATTAAGCAATCATGAAGAAGCAAACATAATAGGTGTTACATATATCTATATACATACATGTAATTACAATAATAAAAAATGTGTACGCAACATCTCTTTACAGCCATCAATTTCAGCTTACTCATTCAACCAAAAAGTATCTACTGCTGTTACAAAGATTAACTATAAAACCAAAGACAGAAAAGATTCATAACAGACCGAGCACGGTTTTCCAAAAATAAAGCCAAATTAAATTAACGTACATTTTTTAATAATGTTTTTTTTTTTTATCTAAATGGTTTTTGTTTATTTTTTGTGTCTAATGGCTTGATGTTCTTTTGTGCCTACACTTCATCTACTTTTTTTTATTCCGTGTTCAAAGCATACATTATCTGTACCTATCACGCAACATTTCCGGCCATAATAAATTCGTTCTGAATTTAAATTTGGAAACAATGGCGGGAGTGATGGTAAATACAATGATGGTATAGAGAAAAGAGACAGTTTCGCGATTTTCGTAACAGTAACAATTAGCTCGTTAGCGACTGTAATTATATGAAATTGTAAGTTGTTTCTTCACACAGTCGTCAGTGGTAGCGTGATTTGGAAGATTTGTAGTCTGAATTGTTTTGTTTAGGATTGTGTTCCGTATTTTGTGAGTGAGAGGTTTCAAGTAGACATTTGTTTCCTCTGATCTTGATGTGTGGTTTTTGCTAAATTTTCCTTAAAAAACATTCCATGATTGCTTCTTTTTTTCATTGTTAAATGACTTCAATATGATAAGGGTTTCCTGGTGTCATGCCATAAACATAACTAAACATATACACGGTACAAGTTCTTTAAATCTCTACAGTCATAAATTTGCGGTCATTGACACAATAACCAAATTTATTTGCATAACGTTTCGACACGCAGGTCGAAGTTAATGTTGAATTAGAATTTAAGTCTAAAAATATCAGCTATGTAGTTTCCAAATATAGGAAGGAATTTTAATCTGTGTCTCCGTATAATAAAAGCTGGCTGTGCATATTTAATATTGTCGTTCGTATGCTTAAACTCATGGTAGGTATGGACTTATTAATATTTGTACACGTACAAAATGAAATGTGATTAAACGTTTGCATTTTTATTTAAAAGCGATAAAAAAAAATATACACAATATTTTCTTAATATAAGCTTTTAAAGATCCGGTACCCGATATCAACTAAAATCAATCCGTTTCAGTAACAAAAACATTTAGGAGGTGATAAATAACAACTGTACTTAATTCATTGCAATTCTTAGTTCGATCTAATCAAGTACACAAAAGAATATCTTTTAAAACTATAATTTAACTATCAAACACTTCGTAATACAGATTACAATACATATGTGCCCTAATTATATCACAATAATCTCAATTCAATACACTAATTAATCCGACATTATTATTCGTAAGTAGGTAATGTCGAAACCTTTAGCAATTACTCTGACCTTAGTTCGTGCACTGATATAATAAAATAACAAAAAACTATCTAGTGATTGATCGCAGACAGCTTCTTAACTAAAAGCTTCACCAACCAATTATCGGTTCTATCTCAACTATATAAAGTTTCTTTTTCATGGGTGTATAAAGTAAAAAGCACGTCAATTTAATATGTACGAAAATTTTAATCTCCCCGCTAGACACGTGACTTGTGGATTATTTGACGATGTCATAATAGAAAAATGACATGATATACCATTACATAAATGATGATCACTCGAGCACAATGTTCTTGACACTACTAAAGGTATCTATGTTAGATACGATAGCAACAAGTAAATAATGTTATATTAGTTCAACAAATTTTAAGACGCTTAGACGCAAGTTAGTTTGCTTGTAACTTGTTTAAACAAAAACGACTCAATAGATTATGAAGAAGCTCAACATACAGTACAGATAATTTATAACCTAGCTTAGGATATGCAGCATTTTCTTCTGGGATGATTCATTATTTTTGTCTAATAATCTAAATTTAGTTTAACACAAACTAATTCGCAATAACTATAGGCTTATAGTACAATGTGTAACAAGATATCATCTAAATACTCTCATTACTCAACTAGTATGCTGTTTCAGAAATCCTTGAAAGTATTCGAGACATTTCATCTCTTTGCTTTGCGAAATGCGACTGAAATTTAACCCGTCACTAAGTACACTAAAACTAATACGTATTGGTAGTATAGTTGAGTAACTTGAAATTTAAAAGGTTGAAAATTTACTACGTTCAAGATTTTGTTTTTTCTTACACTAAATAGAGTAACAAATGTCGTGGTGGCCTAGCGATTCAACGAACGGATTTGTATGCACTAGGTTGTTGCAGGTTCGAAACCACTATGGGCAAGTACCAATGTGACATTTTTAAAGTTATATGCACTTTCTTAATTATTCTAAGACATTATTACAAACGGTAAAACAAGGTGAGGAAACCTAGATTCCAAAAATTGGAATTTGAAATCGCCAACCCGCAATGAGCAAGCGTGGTGATCAATGCTCGTGCCTTCTCTACATGAGAAGAGGCCTGTGCCCAGCAGTGGTACGTTTATAGGCCGGTATTATTATTAATATAGTGACAATAGCCGAAATACGGCCGTCGATAAAAACCAGCGCTGGAGCATTCAAACTGTATGATTCGGGGCTGTCTCTGAACAACAATTTGCGGAGATCCTGATGGTTAACAGTATAACGAAACAGATACAAGAGGTCTTTACCCACCAGTGGAATGATGCAGACTTTGGAGTAATAAACAATAGAATGTAGGAAATTAACTGTTCAAGAATAATGTACTTAGTATAAAATACTTTCAGATGTTACAGCACTGTGAAGAAATACGATGTTAATATGTAAACTTTCCAACATTTATTATTATAATATTCGTAGAATTCCATACCGTTATGAACCATCTAACAGATGTTTTTAGATCACCTTTCATCAGCTGATGCAGGAAGTATTGCTATACATAATCTTCGATGTTCACAATAATATGATTTAATTAAAAATACATAATCACTAAAAAAAATGGTAGTGTTTAATTATTAAAATTATTAAAGTAGCAAATTTAACTCCTGATGGACTATGTCTACTTAGTTCACGATACTTTAAAATGAGATATTGATAGACCCAAGTTATATTAAAACAATACAATAAAACTTTTAAAATCGTAACAAAGGAGACTGACCAATATAGTCAGCACAGCAGTCAAACATAGCTAAGCTCAGGTAAACTACAGGCCCACTTATAAAATGACAAAAACAAGAGGTCTAGCTCATTACTCGTCATGCACCATCATAATTATGTACCAGTTTCATCGTAGCCAAAACAACTGAAACTCGACAAAAAATATAAAAAAAAATAGATTAGATTTTTGTTTACTTGTAGGTATTTTTGTATTTTTTTTCTATAAGTGTGTGTACGTAATAGAAAATGGTTCATAATTGTAGCACTAAGAGGCAATAAATTCTGGCAATAGACATATATTACGCGGTTATGTAATGTTGCGTTCTGTATTACTTGAATTACTTTATTTATTACACTCCCATTTCCTCTCAATATATACTTGTCACAATAATTATTTTGACCGGATCTTACGCTTAACCGACTTGATTGCATATATCCTGACTGATTTACATATTAAATTACTTGCATTATCTAATGAAAAACTTTACCTTAATAGCAACTTTTAATGAAATTTGAATATACGATAAAATTAATAAAAATACGATGCCCGTAGCAATGGGTTAATTACAGATAAAAATACTTTGAAAACATGCATACGCACGTACGGTAATCTAACCTACATACAAAAACAAATTTATTTATTTGGCTCGTTTAAGAGAATTTGGCTACTAATTTGAAACTCAAGCAAGACCAAATAAAACTGAACTACCGATTTTCATTTGTTAAACACAATTTAATTTATTCATTTTTATTACATAAGCTATACGGTGTCAAAGATCATGTTATTAATATAACTAAATGCACCAAGATTTCCACTAAGCCAGGTCAACGTTATTGACACTCAACAAGGAACAGGAGGGAAGTTATATAACACTAAAGAAAATATATATTATGTATGCGAAATGTTTTCTAGACACACCTTTAACTTTTGACTTGACTAAGTATGACCCGATTGCATGACGTTTATGACGATTGCATTGATGAGTTTCACACAGAATTTGCCGAACACTAGTTTAGTGCTATTAACGAATAATCTAAATAGCCGATCTTGGAATATTAAGACGTTATTATGAACATTAATTAAGAGTAACTTTACTTTACTATGCCCCGGGGTTTCACTCGCGGAAGTTTTTCCTCTTCCCGTAAGAGATTATTAGATTCTTTTTTTATCGTGAATGTTGTTTTGATACTTTCTGGTATTCGGGATGGAGAGAATCGAAAATATCAAAAATTATAAAAATCGGTCCGCCCTTAGCATCGTTTTTCGAGTTGTTAATGTTATTACTAACTCGACATTGTTTTTTGTATATTAGATAATAAAATCATCTTGGCTAAATAGCAGTAAATACCTACGGAAAATAGTAGAGACGGCTACATTATACATGCACGGCATACACTTGATAAAATGTAGCAAACTTAACGTCAGAGAAACAATAAATATTTGGAGCAATCGCAAAGTTACTACCTACATTGAACAAAAAAATATATATGTTTTTTTGGGTCTATTTTTAAATTGAACAAAATCTATGTTGAGGTCGACTTTCAGTCACCCCGGATGCAAATGATATCAGTATTATAAATTTGACTGCATAAAATACTGATATTAAATTAAAATATGTTGTTCTATTTATAGCAGGTATAGCTGTCCCCCGCGACTTTGCTCGCGTGTTTTAGTTTCAACGGTTTTTCATTTTTGCAACATTTTTCATTTATGCTCCGCTCCTATTGGTCGTAGCGTGATGTTATAAAGCCTAAGGTAAACGCAGCTATTACCGACCCTGATAAGACAATTTTAAAATCGATGATAATTATTAAGAGCTGTGATTGCTTTCAAATTCAGTGTTTTATTTTTATATGAAACTGTTATTTGTCTAGTTTATATTTATTACCTTATATGCCCAAGTTTAGAATGTTTTCTTAAAATTAAAAAAATATTAAGTGAATAACTCGATTTTTGGTATTACCGACCCATAGGAACGGCTATGAAGCTATTAACGATTTTTATGAAGCTATTACCGAGTGTAACAAAACAAGGTATTTTGTTTAAATAAGAACAAGTAAATGTGGTTTCGTGAAGGTAATTAGCATGGATTAAGAAAGGCATGTAAGCTTGCATTGACTTTCCTCCGCTTTTGTTGATCCATGTTTCTGCAAAAATAAATTTTATGTATTTCGTTTGCCATATTAATATTCATAATTATTTTTGTTATTAGTTAATAATATTAGCTAGTATTTTCTGTAACCAGTTAACCACTAACTATGACGGGCCCGTTGGTCTAGTGGTTAGTGACCCTGACTGCTAAACCGGAGGTCGTGGGTTCGATTCCCACCCAGGACGAATCTTTGTGTGATGAGCACGATCATTTGTTCTATCTGGGTGTAATTTATCTATAATATGTATGTATTTAGAAATATATAAGTATGTTTATCAGTTGTCTGGTTGCCATAGCACAGGCTCTGCCTAGTTTGGGATCAGATGACCGTGTGTGTGATGTCCCAAGATATTATTATTATATTATTATTATTATATTAACCAGTGTAATGTAACATTATGGATAATGATTAGTATGGAGTCGGTAATAGGTTCCCATACTTGCTATCACCGACTCACACGGGTCGGTAATAAGCGATATATATACAAATATGAAAGCGTTGCACCGACCCACAAAAACTAGATAATATGTATTTATTTGATATTTATAACTTTAACAGAGATTTTAAATAATTGATTAAACAAATAAGATTAATAAATGCACACATTATTATACGATGAAAGGTTATATAATTATGTTCCTTTAACATAACAATAAATGAATAATTTTACTATACGTGGTGAATATAAAATGGAAAAAACAAGTAAACTATACAAAAAAGTATAGGTCGCTAATGGTGTGTAACAATGGCTGATTATTTGAGATTAAAATGTCTTATTAAAATAACTGTTTTATCATCACATATCCACAGAAAATAATTAAAACTAAATATAATGTTCAGGGCAATTACCGAGCCATGGATCGGCAATAGCTGCCACTATTAAAATTATTGAAGCTATTACCGCTCCATTTAAATTTCAAGTTTTGTCCTATTAAATTACTTAAACTTTATGAAATACTATACGAAATAAAGAATTTACACTTAAATAAACACATTTAATAAAAAACAACAAGTACAGGCTTCGTATATTTCTGTAAAAAATCTTAAGCAAAAATTTAATGTGCTTACCTGTAGGAACAAGGACTTGTACCACACGGCCGGCGAGCTCGCTGTCGTCACAGAAAAAAACGAATTTTGTATCTTTCCCGGGATACCAAGCACACAAACATTAGTTTTTACGATGCTCAATGAACAAACATTCGTGTTTCGTCAAGTACCTTCAGCATAAATCGTTCCAGTAGCATAAAAATTGCAAATTAATGGAATGGATCGGTAATAGCTGCGGATTTTCGATGGGTCGTTAATAGCTGCATTTACCTTATAGCCTTCCTCAATAAACGGACTATCCAATACAAAAACATTTTTTTCAATTCGAACCAGTAGTTCCTGAGATTAGCGCGTTCAAACAAACAAACAAACAAACTCTTCAGCTTTATAATATTAGTATAGATTACTGCCACTTGGCTGCCTAGTGCATTTGCAAAATCATTTAGTACTTTCATTAAAAGACGTAAAACCAATAGATTTATTTTCAGAAACTTTTTAAAGCGATAAAAGAGAGAGTTCTAGTCTCTACTTAGTTGCTAATTCAATAAAAAATGAATACATAAAGTGTTGATTGCTTTTTAATCAAAGCCTTCCTGCTTTTTAATAAAAATATTGGTGCTGCATAATAATCAAGAAATGAAAATCTTAACTCTATGCGCTAGTCAATAAATATCAAAATAGCGTAACATGTTTATTAATATAAGTATAAATTTGGATGTGCAATTCATCTAAAAGTCGATGACTGGTTAACAATTTCTATTGATCTGATAAACATTCATTGTTAGTTAGTATAATTTGTAATTATACAAAAATAACAATCTTAAATTTTGTTATATAACATAACGCTTTTCATCAATTAAATTTAATTAAATCAGTTTTATATTCACATACCACAAGTAAGAAAAACGTCTATGGCTAGTAATGTTTGAAAAAAATAACGATACTTAATACATAACATAAAATACTTGGTTAGCCAATCATTCATCAATTTCCATGATTAGTGTGAGTTGCGAAAGACATAATTGTGGAGATATCAACACGTTTTTAATCGACTTCCAAAAAGGAGGATCTATGTTCCACTTAATGTGTATGCTAAAATATTAACTCCTGTTCTAGTAATAAAAAACACAACTCCAACCGTAAAGCTGTGAACAGTCTTTTAAAACAAAAATTTTAAAAAGATAAAAAAATCTTTAAAAATATCATCACACTTAAGTTGTTTGAATATACACACATATTATACGCAACCTAGACTCCAAGATTCATGAATGAAATACTATCAAAAACAAAATTTATTTATAAAAATAAAAATGCAAATAAAAAAATATATTTGCATTTTCGGTCATAAATTTTTGCGCGTCACTGACATAATTTACGTACATATTTAATTACAAATGTAAATTATTAATTTAATACGTAATGTTAGAGAGAAACTGCATTTCAAATTATTTAAAGTGTATTACGAAATCTATTGTAATTTCTACGTAATCGCTCAATATGGATCTACATTCGGATGAAAACAATGAAACGAAACGCTGTGACTTTAATTAAGACAAGATATTATACAAGTCTGTTATATCACACTCCCACAAAGTGAAATTTGACGTCAAATAAGACATCTTTGTACAAAATGGTTGCGATAAATTATTTAATTTCACATTTTGTGAATTCAAAAGGAGGAAGTTCTCTATTCCTCTGTATGCTTTTAATCGATAGGGTATAGAGGTGGTCCCATATAAATTTCATCAATTCAATCGATACATTTAGTGGTTTAGTTTTGAAATCATAATAAATGGAAAAATACATAAAATGTTAAAACGAAGTTGCGAATTTTGTAGATACCTGCAATTGTTTTCGTTTATTGAAGTCGTTTTTTTTTTATATTTTTGTGTAATCAGTAATGTAGGCCGCTATTGGGCATAGGATACCATTAAATTACGGTACTCTTGAGACTGTTTCCAGTCGCAGCCAACGCATTCTTGCAAAAAAGATTGACTATCAAAAATTCAAACTATGGTCGAAATCTACACGGCAACAAAAACATTTTAAGCATAGTATTTTCGTTAGCTATACACCAAATAAAAACAAATAATCAATTTGTTTTTTAAATATCATTGCAACAAAATATAAAGACGTCAGGGTGAATTTGAGGCATGAAGAAAGAAACTTAGCACATACCTACGTACATAAAGAAAATTCTACTGCAAATGAATCAAGAGCGTGTTAGATATTGAGACCGTATAAAAATATATCTACAGTTCTTAAATAAACTGGTACGAATCGCTATCAATTAATATCTCTAGACCATAGCAAATATTTGTTGCGCACATTAACCCGCTAAAACTTTTAGCGCATGCGCGAAACTTTAAGTGAAGGTCATGCGTTTTTTTGTGTACTTAGAAGTTTTGAAGTTATTGTTAATTTTAGTACACCGTTACGATAGATATTCAAAATTGAAAAAGACATAAAGAAAAGATATTATTCTGTGACGAATTAAATGTTCAACTAAGCTTCTTACTTTACATTAAATTCTATAAAGGAAGAAAGTTCATAAAAACACTTAGTAAAAACTTCGTAGAAAATTGTCTGACCACCAATTAGAAATCGGATACTTCACCCACCTTAGAAACTCTATGTTGTTGTCTCAGAAGAAGTAAAAAACATTTTTAATCATCTATGTAATAAAATCTACCTCAATTGAACGGCCTGAAGACAATAAATCACAAAATAAAAACCTCAATAAAAACATGTCTACGCTTCTAACATTTTGAATGATGAACCACTTTCTTACTTTCCTCAGTTAAGAGACACAGCACCTAGTCTGGTGACCAACAAAAAACGCGCTGAGCTACTTATTTGATGCAACGATACGTGCAACGAATCGTGCAACAAATCGCGCAACTGATAACGTCTTTTTGTACAATTTAACACAAAAGTAAACTAAATATAATAACTAGATATAAATCTAGAATTCTTGAATGTTGTACTGAAAGTATAAGTAATTGTTATTAATTAATTGTGTAGGTTAGGTATGTAGGTTCATGTATAATTTATTTTTTGGTAGGTATTACAGATAATAGTATTAAAATCATTAAAAAATACTCGAGCGCGTACTAACAAATTAATCAAAAGAAAAAATTCTTATTTACTTTTAATAGTATTTTAAATTTGCATTACGTTAGCACTGGTAAAAAAAAGAAAATGAATCAGAATAAAGAAAGGTGTGACTTAACTTTAAGACGTCTTTAAACGCTACATTATACTTTAAAGTGACAAAACTTTTTTGAGTATTAAGGTTTAATTAGCCTAGTACAAAAACCTGAAAATATTATATGCACATGTATAAATTAAAGACTCTTTTGTAATAAAAAAATCTGAATATTAATCAATGTAAATTTATGATAGGCCATTTGATCCGTTGTTCATTGTCATTGTCATGTGAATGGGAAAACCTGATATCTTATTTGGAATTAAATTACCTGTGAAACAGCTGATTGGCACGATCAGATCGTTATATCATCTGGTGCACAATTTGTTCATCCACATGTTAGAAGCCTGTTGCGGATAAGATGAACTTATTACTACTAGTACCAGTCTCTCGCAAGGTAAAAAATTATTACTTTATATTTGCGGTAGGTAGGTAATAAACTTTATGATAGGAGAAAACATTTTACGGTTCAGTCTTACCATATAGGACCTTTTGGGAACAATAAACCTATTCCATCTTAAAGGTTTATCTGCGTAGCCTTGCGTTATGTACAAAATAGAACATTATTTTGAAAACAACAGGTTGGAGAATCCCTAAGCAATAATTTTCAGACGAAAACAAAATATATGAAATTATAGTTATCAAGTTTAGCATATTGGTATTAGCAAAGTCAGACATGCTTTTGCGTCTTTACTGACCAATTAGTTGGAGACCTTTAAAGGAAAGTAAATTTAATTCGAAGCAATTTGTCAACGACACATTTATGTGCGTGAAATAATTACCAATATTTCTCAAATTCTCTTTTTTAAATTACATACAAATGAGAAATCTGTGATTTATTTTCCTTATTAATTATTATTACATTCCTTATATAATTAAAATGTACATTATGTTAGTGATCGATTGAATTTTTTTACACATATACAGGGTTAGTTTTCAATTACCAGCCAAAATTTAAAATGAAGTACAACAGATCAAACCGCCAAATTTATCTGTTTGCTACCTGTTACCAATTTAGGTTGATAAACTGAAAGCATTTTAGTGGTAGACAAAAATAAAAATATTACTTACAAAAAGAAATGTTTTTTTTTCATTATATCAAAAATGTGGTCGATTCTGAAACATTTCAAAACATTTGGCCGGTTATAGAAAACTAACCCTGTATTTCTTGCTTTGGTTAAATCCGGTAAAACTTGTTTTCACATCAAAATTATCATATTTGTGTATGCCTTATGACTTTAGGTTCTTGGTACCTTTATATAATGTCCAATTAGTTCCTCATACGACTATATTCTCTTTATTACCATTACATAAGGCCTATGGTAACATAATTGGTTATACTGCGGTGCGTTGTTTTATGTGTATTTAGCTGCTTAAATGCCTATATAATTATTATGTATTTAGTTAATGTTTGCGTCTAGAAACTTTTCCTAAAGATTGTTACATATTAATTTGCATTGTAAAAGTTAACATGGAAATATTATACGGTTTTATAAGTGAAATAACTTTTAAGTATATAAATATATTTTTATATCTGTATAATTAATTTTATTATTACTGAAAATAAACATTAGAATGATTTATAGTTTGAAGACCGTTATTATTTATTTATTTTTCTGTCCTTTTTTTATTTATAAAACATTTTTTTTAACACTACAACTTTACATAATTTTATGTCTTTTGTGGATTTTCAATGACGTCGTATACACAAAGTGCACCCAATTTTGTTTACAACACTTCTAACGAACATGGTCTTATACCGTCATATTGTCGCATCGTCTATCTGATGCAACATCACAACAGCGTCCACTGGCTATAATGGTACGTAGCCGTTCATCGTCCCAGCTTTTCACTTTTCTCAGTCGAGGCATCTCATTTTGTTAGCATGCTCGCATGCATGAATTCGGGTGTAATAACCGTCGTCACGTTTGCTATGAAATATTTATGAGTTGTTTGTCCGATCTCACTTTATCGTCACAAGTCACAACGTTCCTTATGTAATAATGTTCCATTTTTAGATAAATATATGTGTGTTTATATTAAGTGTAGGTATTCATAGCTACCATGATTTATACCTAATGGATTTTTTGCGTGTCGACGAATTATGTATGGTCTGTGGTTTTGGGCAAATACATATGTGAATTAAATTGCGGAGCTTTGAAACGCAATGCGGTGTCGACCTAATTAAATGAGAAATAAACCCTCGCCTTTACAACAACGCCTAGTATGTTTACCGAACTTAGAAGAAAAGCTAGGTAACAAATTTTCTTATCAGCAATAAATATTACTTCAAAGTTATTTAACGATAGTCAATTCTCTTCATAAAGTCCGTCTATAAAATAGTAAGTATGCTGACCTATAAAATATATTATATATAACAATAAAACTTTTACAACTGAAATATTCCAAGAAGAAACATTAAATTCTCAGCAAAAGTGTAATTAAGATTTTAATTACAATATCGTATGTGTATATTACAGCTCAATCTAGATGGTATAATCTTTAACTTAGTTTTATGTCTTACACATAATGTCTAGGGAAGTGAAGTTGGAGATAGTCATTTATTTTAATTTCTGGTTAACCCTCTCTACGTACTATTTCTCGGGGCACATAACGTGGATTGAATCTGTCACACGCAGTAATCACAAATCTATTAGGTTGGGGCCACGAAATATGAGACGTCAAGAAATTTAAGAAAACGATATTTAAAATATTTGGTAATATTTAATTATTTACAATTTTAAATATATACAAACTTAACTATATATACACTTAAAACAAAACTAAACTCTTAACTAATAAAAAAAATCTAAAAAATAGCGTCAAAAAATTCATCCGCATCGCTGTCGACTGGAAGTGTACCCAAAAGACTGGCGGCATTGCCACGTTGAATGGCAATGCTTATTCTCTGTCCAAAGTAAAAGCCAGCCCTTGGGTCACGCGAGGAGTCAACAAGGCGTTTCGCCAGATCTTTATATAATATGTGTGCACTCGGACCCCACGGTCCAAGTGTTTCAACCCCAAACGGCTGGAATGTATAACTTCCAATAAGGTTGTTATATTTCCGCCGTTTGAGGTTCTCAGCAGCCGCAGCAGCAGCGCCAGCACAGCACGATGAACTAGGAATATGAGATGGCGCAAGAGTATCGACACAAGTAGCGTCCCACACTAAAGGCCTACCCATCTTCCAAGGGAACAAAGACATGCCGTCCGGTCTCTTGCCGTCGTCGCGTGCCAGGCCATTAGGTTCTAGTACAGCCGGAACGCCGACGGCAACAAGAGCTCGTCGGATGATGTCGTTGATATTCGCGTGCCGCGCCAAGCGACCTGCGCTACGGCTACATGACAGCCCGTGGTGTCCGAGGCTGTTGACAAGCTCGCCACAGTGGCAGCGATGCGGGGAACAACACGCAGCGCCTAAGCGTAAGGAAGCGGCGAGGCGGAAAGTAGTATCGTCAAACAAGGTGCCTATGTTTGACGACGGTAGTGCATGAAGCCAAAGTCCTGACTCCCACTCACCCACAGCCAGCAGGCGCGCGCGTTCTGCAGTACTAGCGGACGTGGAAATTAGGTTCTGCTGAACTACTCTGCAGAGCGGCTCATCCCACCGTCTCTGGGATGACGGGAAGTCAGGAGGATTTAAATTTGGGCAGGCGAGTCTCCAGGCATCCACAGCCTCGGAAAAGCACGGCACATCAAAATTAACCAGTGTAGAAGCTAAGATATTCCTGATTAATTTTTCAGTGCCGTGTACCGAGGATATAAAGGCTGGTAAACTTATACTTGTAATTTTGCGGACGCCGAGCCCTCCCATACGGATGGGAAGTGAGGCTTGAGCCCAAGCTCGGTCGTCCATGGCCACATTTAAAATCAAGGTAAGAGTATGTTTTATAATTTTGTCAATTTTTTCTAAAAGTTGGGGGTGCTTCCATAAATGGGAAGCTCGGAGAAAATAGATTAATTTAGGGCCAAAACAGCAAAAACGAATTAGGGTAATGGCCGAATGCATGTTAATTTGTAATAGTCTTTCCGAAACGTCATTGAAATTTTGAATTTTTTCATTAATAAAATTTGGAAAGGAAACGTCGAAGATTGGAGATCCAAGGAGACGAAGAGAGCTTTTGTCTATGATTTTGATTTCAGGGGCTATTGAGTTAAATTTTGAAATTGCCATTTGTTTGTCAGTGCTGTCCGAAAAGAATAATTCGCATTTTGATAAGTTAAGTTCAAGTCCTATGGAATGAAAATTATTTTTTAAAAATACCAGATCGTTAATTACCGTGTCTACATCGCCTCCAAGGGTTCCATCATCGAGGTACCACACGTTAAATTTAGAATTTAGCTGTGGTTAATTTTAATAAACGTCAGTTCTTTGTGAGTTATTTATAGTTATGTTTCCTAAGAATAAAAAGTGACTTCGGAATACGAGCTAAGTTGGAAGAACTAAATAAACGGAACAAATAATGTTCAGCCGATCCAAATTACTCAGGGCATTTGGAAAAAGATAAAGTACGATATTTTAAAATAGTTATATAATATATTATAGTAAAATAATAGGTACATACAAATCCTTACTAATATTATAAATGCGAAACTAACTCTGTCTGTCTGACGCGCTTTCAATTCAAAACTACTGAACCGATTTAAATGAAATTTGGAAATCTAGAAACTGAGAAAGCACATAGACTCCTTTTTCCCGCGATAACCGACATCCACGCGGGCGAATCCGCGAGAAACAGCTAGTAAACTATGAGTTATGTAAACAGTATCTGAAATAGAATATATAAAATTTTGTTAGGAAATTTTCTAATTACCGTTGTTACCTTTATTAACACTTTCAACATGTTAGCCGAAGCTTATACTGGTAATAAATACCCTGAATATAAGGACAATATATGTTTAAGTTTTTGTAGTAATATCTTGTAATATACACATGATAAAGAAGGCTTAGTAGGTGGACCACACAAAAGATTACCTAGTTTGTAACAAGCAATTACTAAATATAATAAAGAGTATGATTAATGAACATAAAGTTAGTTTATTACAACCGAGGAACATTTTATTACATATCTTATATCTTATATAAGAATATTAGACACGCTACGGCCTTTATGTTCTTGTAATATTGTATTCATCTTGTAATAACAGTGTGGGTTTTCTTATTAATATCAGGACTACACAAACAAAAACAAAACAAAACGTTCTATAAATTCTTTGTACCTTTATAAATAGCCGACGAAATCCTAATAAAAAAACAATTGAAAACAAACAATCAATCAACACAGCGATCCACTGTTGGACAATCTCTTTTAAGTTGCGCTATAAAACTCGAACCTTTGCCTTCCGCATCCAGTCAACCAAGATATAAGTAATATCAGATCGTTGGTTCATCTGGCTTAGCTTCGACGAACGAAACTTATATTAAATTAATTTATAGTTTAGAACGATAAAATATAAATAAATTTAATATAAGTTTATTTATTTACTAGCTGTCCCTCGCGAGTTTGTTCGCGTATTTTAGTTTAAACGGTTTTTCATTTTTGCAACATTTTTCATTTATGCTCCGCTCCTTTTGGTCGCAGCGTAATGTTATATAGCTTATGGCCTTTCTCAATAAATGGGCTATTCAACACTGAAAGAATTTTTCAAATCGGACCATTAGTTCCTGAGTTTCCCCGTTCAAACAAACAAACAAACAAACTCTTCAGCTTTATAGTAAGTATGGATTACGATAATATTATTTTTCTAAATGGCGTGAGAAGAGATGGCTGGACGAGCTGAACTCCTTCGATAGGGATTTGTTCAGCACAGCCCTAACCAGTGAGAGATGGAAGGAGGGTGAAGAGGCATTTGCCCTGCAGTAGAACAGAAATGATTAGAAAAAAATCGACCCTATGAAAGGAAGGATTGTGTGAATGAAGATATACGAAAGAAAGGAGCAAATTCTGAGATGACGAGTAGCAGAGATGAATAGAAGCAAAATATGCATTGCGGCACCTTAAAGAATTGGGAACAGAGCAGGGAGATATATATAGAGATAGAGATATAGAGAATAAAAAATCGACGCTCTCAAACAAAATTTGGTCGCTCGTCTAGTGGCCACGTTTTACGACTTCCGGAAAACGCTATTTTGTAGTTTTTGCGTGTTGGTCAATTGAGTAACTCTAAGTTGACATATTTGAGTAATATTTCTCATAACATTATACCAGTATGGGTTCACCGTGTAAGTACAAATAACGACTTTGAAAGTAGGAAGAGTAAAATTATTACTGATGTTTTGAATTGTGTTAATAGATAATAACGTTATGGGTAACATTTTATATGCGTAGTTTCAGCAACATAAATATTTAACAAGCGAAAAATAAATCTTTCATGTCTAAAACTTAACATAGCAGATATTTTTCACTAAAAATTGCTCTTAATCTCCTTCCTTCCTCCTCTAAGTGTTGCATTTTTTTTTATATCTTGTTCGTAGCACACTGTGTCTATGTCTCTTTCTAATAGATTTTGTCACATCTCTGTTGGTAGAAATTCCTATTTGGTTTGTATAATATGTTCGTGTTGTTTATTTGTTGTGTGTACAGAAATGAATAGAAAAATAAGTACTGCACTCTTAGCAGAGTGGTCGTGGTTGCTTCAAGGACGTACTAGGTTGACATCCAGTCTTAATTGGCGTCGGCGGTCTCCCTGACTTGAATAACTTCTCTAGAAATGTAAATCCATTTCAAAGATCTTATTTCCATATTGGTGAGTATACAAATAGTCTAAAAAATTACCCAACATTTATAACGTAGCATTTTTCGTTTCTGCTGTGCAAATTAAAAGCTTGAAAGGCCAGGGCGTCAAGATTTCGTCAAGCACACATCTGCATGATATACTGCTTCGTTAAAATAAAATGTAACTACTGTTACTACAATATAAAAAGACTGCAAAAAAGTAACTACACAAGCACATCTAAATTCTATTGTAAGATTAATTTTCAACTAGGTAGCATAAAATATGTGCCATTTAGAATTGATACACGACTCTTACATAAGTTAACAATTGTACTGATTTGTTTAATGATTTAGGAAGTCTAACTTAGTGCATATTAAATAAAAAAATGTCTTTATTGAATGTCAATGAACAATAATATACAGAGTTCAGCAACAATTAGTAAAGATGATTTCACAGATTCTTAAAGTAGCCATGTATTCTCATTCTGTTGGATACGTCAATCATACTTGACAGCCTGACTGGTTTCGGTTGAATCCTTAGAGTATACACAAGCAAATATAGAGAGCGCGCATCTCTAGTGGACTGTTGTGCCGATCGTAAGCATATTTTTATACGGAAAATCACAGCAAGCGTAATACAGTGTGACGACAGACTTCAATTTATAACCGATATTATTAGGGTAATATTAAGTTTTAGGATAATATTAATAAAACGGCGCGCTCTGTTTTGATACAAATTTTACGACGACACTTGTTCATACTAGTGCTCAAAGTTCATACTATGTTAGGCACACTCTATAGTTTACTTATTTATACTCTATGGTTGAAACCATTTTAATTAGATAAGCTTGATCAAAACACATTGTCCTTATTAATAAAAATCTCGACTGCGATTAGCGATAGCTTAGCAGATTCTATATTCAATTTATCTATTGAGAATTTAAAATTAGAATCTGTTAATCCGTTGTTAAGCTCCATCGCGACTTTTATTAATAAGGCCAATATTGTCTAAAAATGTTTTCCAAATTACATAGCGAATTATTGCGTATATTTAGCCGTTTTAGATTGATATAATGAAAGTAATGCTATGTCTTTTTACGTTACTGCCCTGGTATTCTACTTTGAATGAATGAACATGAATAGGGGCTTTTGCCGGTTTAAACTGGTATTATTTTGTTTAAAACAGTTGTTAACACTGTCTTACTTTATATGTAACAACGCCACCACATAGCTAGCCTCCGAACTTCATGTTTACAACACAGTCAACTTTCTAAACATGACCACTCTTTAGAGTAGGTATACACGACACTGCTGCCATCTACAGCAACATATAAAAACTTCTTCCGAGTAGTGTAAATTGTTGACTGTTTAGATATCAAGAGAAAGGTAGTCTTGCTTAGTGTGGTCCGCACAATTCTAACTAGGTTGATCAACTTAGTAAATTTAAACATCAGTAGATGTCGCTGTTTCCAAACTCCTCATTTGTTTCGCGAGAAAACGACTTTTTTATTGAAGTGAAAACTTCTTTGGGCGCGTTGGGCGTTGTGGGAAAAACAAATTAACTTGCGACACAATTACATTTACCGTTACTAACACCTCAAGTTCAAGTTTTCACTTTTGTCGGCACTCCAGGAGTGTCACAGTTTATTTACACATATTTTTCCCCAAACTTCATTATAATATCCTTTGCTAGAAATACCATATAACAATTATGGACTTACATGAATCGATTAATTTTTTTTTTATTGAAAGCTAATATAGTAACTTAGAAATTTTCTGAACAACAGTTGCTTTTTTACAAATGAAAACTACACAAGCAAGCCGCTAATCTCAACTCCACACCACTGCTTTTGGAAAGCTTTAAACTATCTGGTACCTACCTGATTATCTCGTCTAAAGAGCAAAGCCCTGCTGATTACCGCCCACTTCCATCATTACTTGTAGGAACTATAGTCGCAATGCTGCTAACTAATCCATTTTATGTACAATCAGCAATAAAATTGTATGAACACAATCAAACGCAAGAAATTGTTGTTGAGACTAATAATCGAAATAGTCACCAAAACTCTACTGAGCACTCACTGAACATTATTATTATAATTGAGACCCGTGGTTTATCTGCGTTCTTTCCGTTCCCGTTAGATATAATTCCTTAAAAATCGGAAATTCGACCGACTTTTTTTTTGCTTTTTTTTCACACTTTTAATATTGGCTAGAACATTAACGTAAGTTATTCCTGAAATAGTCAACTCCCAGTACAATCTTATAAAATCAGCCCAGCCGTTCTGATGATAAGCTTAAACAAAAAGACAGACAAGTATGAATTAAAAATTTCAATTTTATTTATTGTTATGTAAGTATGTAATATATGCATAAAATTGTTAGTAATGTTTGTATGTAATTTGATGTATTGATGATGAAACAGAACATTTCTCACAGTTTGTCCTTCATTGAATTGTGTTCTTCGCCTTTTGTTAGTAACTTTACCTATCAACTCAACCTTATTTGAGATCTTTACTTGCTACATGCAAATAATACTGGCATGATCTTAACATGTCCTAAAGCGAAGGCTCACTCTGAAAAATAACTTATAGTAAGACATAGTCCAAAGTTATAACTGATTAAATGCTAGGACAGTATTTTCTCTATTTGGTAAATTGATTACACCTGTGATGCCTGCAAACATTAACTTTGATTGAGAAATATTATTACTACATTTTCTATTTAAAGCCTATTCTATATTTATAATGGTCTTAAGTTACTGAAATAGGACTGACAGAATCAAGGACCTGTCATTTCATGTTCTCGAAGATTTAAAAGGTTGTTTCTTATAATTGTACATCCAACATTCCATTTCAAAGCCTATTTTATATTTTTTGTTTTGTTAATATATATTTATAAACAACTTAACGCCATATTTATCGCTTTATCCGCCATGCTTAACGACTGACGTGGTTATGACAGAAATGGCAGCTTTCAATTTAACTTTTGACAGATAAACTTCTATTTTTGACAGTCACTTAAACCAGTAGGTGGACAAAGTGGTTTTATTTCAAACTGTGACCCGGTAGGGGCAGATTGTGAGTTTTATTACAATTTAAAATTCTCTAAATAAAGTTCCAATTATTGAGTATTTAAATTTCATTACTAGATACATATAAATTCTTGAATAAGGTAGGAGTCACATAAAATCACGTAACCATCCTCCACAACAAACATCCCAGTAATTTATCGTTAGAAAATTAGATTCTGTAGTTGTAATAGCAAAATTTATCACAGACGCCTGCCTACCCATTACTCATCCAGAAATATTGTGCCTAACGATATAACAAAGGAGTATTACATCACATGATTAATCTTAGTCTATCTAGAATGCCTATTTGACCTGCCAACTGGCTCTTGACACTTCATCTTGAAGAAACTTGGAGCTTTTCATTCGTTATATTCAAAGGTAATTCCATGCACAATTATTCAAATCTAACAAGGTGAACCACCTTATAAATCACACGTAATATGACGTCAGATCGAATTCAATTAAGAATAGACTGTTACGCTTATGAATGGGCTGTTATTGGATGAATCTTAACATGAATGTTGACCTGTTTTCATTATTTCTACCAAACTTTTTACAAAACTATAGCCAATCCATTTAATATCTAAGTTATTAGAACTGCTAACTTTTGTACCGTATACCTTTGCCTAGGATTCTAGATAAATATCGGTTTAAACATATTTGTAATAGCAATAGTTTATGGAAAAAAACATTTTGGTGTTCGCATATAGTTATCATATACAAGTATAATTTACTGATCTCATTGTAGGTATACTAAGTATGCCGCACCTGTTAAAGTGCCCAAAAATTGAATGACGCCGCAGTTAGTGTGGCTAAGCACGGGGCGCAACACAATTAAATAAAGATATACCATGGACTCGAAAAGAAGAAGATAGAATATTGAAATTACTTTACGACGCGTGACAATGGCAATGTCGACACATGTTTGAAAAGCGTAGCAAAAGCTTAAATGTTTTTGACAGCACTCAGCCCTAATAATGGTAGTAATTGTTACCATAGCCCATTAATTAAAGAATCAACTCTTACCAAATTACATAATTAATATGACATGTTGCAATTACAGGAATTAAACGATTTCACTTTAGTTTACTTTTGTTTTATTATTATTTCTTTCATCACATATCTCTAACATCCCACGTACTAAGGAAAGGCGTATGCTTACGAGGATTGTTTTACACAGACATCTTCTTTCAAAATAAAAAAATCCCGTTTGTTATCGAACTCCTCCGAAAGGACTTGACCGATTTTTATAAAAAAAAAAGTGTGTATTTTGTTAGGTCTGTAAATAAGTAGTAGGCTATTTTTTATACCCATAGGTAACCAGGGTAGTTGACAAATTTATATTGAAAAACAACAATTGCCGGGTCAGCTAGTTATTCTATAATTTGCGTAGTCTACCAGTCTACCAACCAATGACATCCGCTTCTTAATGAAAGCATAAATATTATTGTTATTTGGGAATCGAACCCACAATCTCAAAAAGTATCAAAAGATCATCGACTTTGAAGTAATGTAGCCATTATATATGATTCAAAATGAATTAATCGAAATAAAGGAACCGTTATTTGACAGTCACCTTTGCGCGGGAAGTAAAATAAAACAAACTTTCGTTAACAACAGTATTATTTATAAATAACAATATGGAAACCTATAAAATACTGACCATTCAAATTATAATTTTAAACATATGATTCGCTCAATGTTTTAACTTTGTTGCCATTCATAAAATTATGTTTAACAAACTTATCTACTAGTATGATACACAAAATTGCTGTACATTGCCGTTTTCAGCCTTAATCTTAATAACTATCGTATCTTGATTCACGCAATGTATACACATTTACAATTTTATGTAACAACATAAAATTATTCATAACCTATACAAATATCAAACGTTAACAGGTATACTGGTACTCATTGGTCGTGTTCATTTCTGTAGGGTTCTATCACTTTTTGGCGCTCTTTTATAATGTCCATACGTGACACCGCCGGCGCCCGTATGATACATCTGGTTCGGCAGAAATCCTCGTTCGTAATGTCTTGGAATTGTATGCGGTAAGCGGCCACTGGCTACGGCATCATATGCGTGCAGTGGCTCCTTCACTAAACCTCTTTTTAGATATTCAACCTGTAAACTAGAAGGTATGTAGGAGTCCAACAGCGACGACGGTCTTCTTTTAAATGTTGGAGGTCCATAAAATTCATGCGGCCGTGGGGTAAAAGAAGTAGGAACAAGTGTGTTCCCTTGATACGGCTTTAAGAATGGGCGATGTATTGGCAACGTCTTTGGCAAGTGCGACAAATGCGGAGGCGGAGGTTTTAATAATAATGGGTTAGGATAAGGTAGCTCAGGAATGCCATGATGTCTATATTCATCTCTTATAGGTGTCCGAGAATTATAATGACGCGGGAACTCTGGTGCAGTCGGCACGGCATAAGGCGACTCCGTCTGACTGTACTGTTTCTGGTCATTTTCATGTGTCGATACTTCGTCAACAGTGTTACTGTCAGCATACTCGGGGCTGTGGTAATAAGGTTTGGCTACAGATGGAGGTGAAGCTACTGCTGGGTTAAATTGAATAACAGGGATCTGGTATGCTACTACAGGGGCTACCGTTGCTTGAGGTTGCGTGGCAGTCGGCTGAGTGGGGTAAGTCACGTATGTCACTTGTTGAGGGTAATGTTGGACATAAGGCTTAGCTGTAGGCGGCACATACGCAGGCACGTCAATATAATTACTTTGTACTGCATCAGGGTTTGGTTGATAACCAGCTACTCTGGCTAGAGCAGGTTGTTGATACTGCTCTACTGGATTGACTTGCGGCTGATATTGTGCCCTTACATTTTGCTGATTAGATTGGTCAGATTGATCTGAATAATACTGCGGGACTAGATATATCTGCATGGGGATGTTGGACAGGTATCCTACCATGGCTTGCTGAGCCGCTGGGGGACCATACTGTGGTCTAACTGGAAGTTGTGCGTTCCTCTCTGGCTGTTCAGTCACGGCATATTGATGCACATAACGCTGCTGCTGCTGCGGCTGCTGCTGCTGCTGAGGAGCTAGCGGCACTGAGCCATCGAAATATCTCAGAAGTCCACTCTTCATAAAGTCTAAAGAATTAAATCCTGGTCCCGATAGTGCTCCCGTTGACTGTGGACTATCTGATTTATCGACTTCCTTTTCTTTTTCACTTTCTATCTCACTTCTCAAGTTATCTTCCTCGATGTCTTGCAACTCGATTTTCTTCTCAGCTCCCACGGCGAGGGCCACGAGAAGGAAAGTAGCAATCTGAAAGTAAAAGCGGAAAAATTAAAGTAAGGAGCGAGGTGGACGTCCGAGTTGGGTAGCGGCCGCTCAAGATCGCTAGAGATGGCGTGAAGAGGCGTGCCGGGCGCGCCCGTGCAACATTACGCCAAACAGGTGAATGGCAAAAAAATAGACTAGAGTCTATTATGAAACCGGTTAACTTTGCCGCACTTAGATAGGGGAATGCAAACTTTTACTTGTAATATATGTTGTTTAAACTTACCACACGTACCTTCTGTTACGTGTTACATTAAGCGATTAAATCTTTGTTATCAAATGATTATTTGTATGTTTCAATCATTAAAAACTTATCACTGAGGCATCTCGGTATATGTAACAATAAATAATATATAAATGGCTTACACCATTCGTAACTAGCGTAAGTAAATACTACTTGAAATGATGAAGCTTCATGTATGAAATATATTTATTATAAACTATTATCGTCTTACGACATTAATTCCTTTGTTTTTTTATTTCACATCGCACGCTCTTCTATTGAAAATGAAATTGTGGAACATTCGTACTTAACGAGTAATAGAATACAAACATGAATAGACCGACCGCTACTTATTCTTATGCAGTGCTAATTCATGATAATTTCTATGTCGGATTACCGAGTGTTAACGGCTCGTCATGTTAATTACCAATTTACATGCTCTGTAAATCGTATCTCATTAGATGTTGCGGATAAACGCGTGTGTTACTTCAATAAGTGTGATTAAATATTCACTTGATGTCCGGTTTTTTTACGGATGTTCACGTTTTCATTCAAATAGCAATAATCACTACATTTTGAATACATATAAAATATTTTTACACCTAATATTTTATACTTCAATCGTTAATATTCCTAGCATTTTTTATACTGCAAAAAAGTGAATGTTTCGTACGTTTACGATAGTTTAGCTCATGCATTTTTAGCCATTAAAATTTATTAAAGTTTATATCACATTTTGTATGTCGATGATGTTTTTATAATCTTAGGTAGCAATCTTCTGTTACCTAATAAGTATTAGAAGCGGGTCTTAGTCATAAACACAAGAGGAACACTTGCAACACCTAATCTGAGTAGGTACCTATTGGAGTATTGTAAGTGGTATTTTGACACCGATATTACAAACCTTAATAAATCTAGACATAAACAAATTATATGTTATGGCATCGTCGAGGTAATAAAAAAATAATTATATAATTACGTCTCTAGGATTCAACTGCAGTTTAATGTATACAAAAAGAAAGTTATCTGAGAATATAATTACTAAATGTATAGAACAATGAACGTCCTTAGCCGATTGTTGCGTCTGGGAAAATAGGACTGTGAATCAGTGAACGGAATGTTTTAAGAACCTAGTTTATTTTTTGTAAATATTGACAGATTATTTTCGTATTTGATCTATACACATACCTACATGAGTGTGTTATAGGTAGTGAGTAAATTAACATTTCTCCTTACCTATGTTTAGATAAAAACCTCGGGCAGTGAAAATGCTAATTACAGTATCTCTTCTATTATTTATAAAAGCATTAAAATATATATATATTAAAAAGAAACATACAAAACTGATCTTAAAACATTATTACTCTTGATTGTGACAGTTACCGGATTAAATTCCCGCAGCGACATTTTTACCTACGTATGCAAATAATGCACTTAATATTTTAATTTTGATAGTAAAAGTAAGCTATTATTACCTACTATTACTATTAAATGGAACATATCTTTTAATTTATCCTAAGTTTTTTTTAGCGTTACTAACCTAATAATTAGTAGGCGTAACATACTAAATTATTACACCTACGACATTTCTAGTTTCATCTTGATAAATAATTAATTGTTAAAACTGCACAGTTCAAATGCATATTAATATCTGCAAAATGAATTTACTAATACTAGTGACCCGCCCCTGCTGCACAAACCTTCCTCTTGAATCACTCTGTCCATTGGGGAAACCATATGAAAATTCGTTCGTTAGTTTTTAGTTTGTCATTTTCACTTAGACAGGCGCGGTTAGTAATATGTATAGAATATCGAAATATTGCGTAATTATGTGAAAATTATTATTGTGTTATTTGAATAATAGGTAAATACATAAATTTTACTCTATATATATTATCTTATTTTGTTGCGTCTTGCAACAAAAGGCATACTTACGATTACGATTATTATTGATATTTTACGATTTAATTATATATGTATCGGTACATACATATATGATTAAATCGTAAAATATAAAGTTATTTTGTCATATTCAATAATGCTTGCAAGTGTAATTAACTAGGTCGTTTGAAAAGTTATAGTAAAACCTCTTTCAGTTTGAATCGAAACCATTTTAGTGTCCCGATATTTAACACGAGATTTAGTTTAGATTTAGATGAATATCTCGAGAATTAAAATATTTAATTTAAAAATAATCGTTATTATAATGGTTTGTGAAACACCTATCATTGGATTACAAATACTAAAAAGGCCTATTGTTTTGTATCCACGTAAATTCGTATCCCTTGAATAGAAATTGGCTATTTAAGGTAGCAGGTATTATTCAAACGAATGTTTTCTATAAGTGAGTTTCTTTTTATAGCGCACTTGACGTGCTGACCAGACCTGACAATTAAATATAAGAACATTGAAATCTGGATTACGAATAAAGGTCAAATTTAATTGAAAGGTCAGATTTTAATTTTAACAAAAAACCAACCACATTCTTGTATGTTAAATCAAGTGATATTTAAAACGTGTCATAATAAAGATGCACGTAATTCTCAGGCTACGAAATTGAGTTAATGTTAGTAAGAAGTCCGTAATAAGTGGAAAAGTACCCCGCCGCGCAACATTTAGATCCCAAACATGGCATTTTATTGTTTACACAATACTTTATAATGACACCTGGTCGGACTTTTTCTTACATCTCAAATATTTTTAGTGTACTTACCAAAGAGTAATAGTAAAATTATTCTTGGACAAGCTTATTCTGTAAACTTATATTTTTTTTTGTTTAAATTATACCATATCATCAGATATGCACATTAGAGACTCATAGGTGGCCTAGGTACCTACAGCTAGTCTTAAAAAACACTGGTCAAGGTAAATATTAAATTTCCGTGTGTAAAACTTAATAATAGGAGAATGGAACAATTAAACTAAAATAACATAATCAAAAATTTGCTTAATCGTAAATTTCCGGTGCAACAGCCATTAAAAATAAATATCATGGAATTAAATTGTATCATACATTCACACATGGCTTTGATAATTAAATAACCATATTATATCACAAATTAAAGCTATAAACAGCCCACATTTAAAATGTTCTTAAATGGTCATACTAAATTCTGAAAGTGGGCTTTGTCAAAACAATCTGCGAAGTCAAGTGATAGTTTTTCACATGTAATTAAATATTTGATTGTCAGTTATATGTGTGTTGTACAAGTTGTACTGCAATTTACATAGTATTTGATTGTTAATAAGTATGTTCTAAGATGCATTGGCTATTGTGGTTTTTGAAGTTTGTTTTTGTCTAACAGATTGGACGTTTCAAGGCTCTATTTAGAATGTATTGCCGAATAGTTCACCAAATACATGAACTCATTGTTGCGTTATAGTATATAATAAGATATTGTTTTATATGCGAAAACGGAATAGATAATGAAGTCCGTAAAATGGTTTAATAAAAATACGTATTTTTTAAAGCACAACACCAGAATGATTTTAAATCTTAGGCATTTTCGATTGTCTTTTGTCTTAAACTTTTTTTTTATTCATTATTTTTTTTTTTAAATAGGTGATGTAAATGTTTTTCTTACAGACGTACGAAAACATTTGCATCACGTCTATTGGAAAACTAGACCTTTGTACAGTTAAATCGTGAGTCGTGAATAAATATAAGTTGCAGGATTAATACCTATGGAAAACATTACCAGCCACCGTAGTAATTCGTGTTAGTGACTTAAAATTATTTTCCAAGTAACGCTTTCTCCATCTTTAGTTCATAGAATCCTAGACAAATACCGATCTTTCTATTTATGTATCGCCCTAGTTAGGTTTTATGAGCTTTCAACATGTCAATCTACCTGTTTTATTCCCTAAAAAGTTGAATATAATAGGGATGTTGACTGGGTATGAAAAGTTAAAATCTATTTAGTCCGTCAGTTAGATAATAAAAAAATATTAGACACGTATTTTTTCTTTTATCAAAACAAAAAAAAAATACAAAGATGGAGGCTTATGACGCCTCGCCTTGGTAAAAATTGTAGCGAGGAGTGACGTCACGCGAAATTTCCGTTTTCTGTATTTTAATCATTTTTTTGTTTGCAGGAAAAAAGAAAAAATACGTGTCCAATAAAACTCATTAATCTACCAGGCGGACATTAAAAAAAAATAGGAAACATGCCTATTATATGAACTTTGTACACGTTCTAGGAGCTTAGCGCCTATACTCCCAAAAAAATTATTATACAACTAAGTAACTCTGTAACTTATTTGTCAAATTCAAATGTGTTATTCGTCAATGTAGATCTATATTATTTAATTACAACAGATAACATTGTATATTCTTAGATTAATCCCTTTATCACGTGTCTTATCATGTAATCTGCTCCCTGTAAAATTTTATTAAGTATCATTTAACGTCGTAAAGCTACCTGAAACATTTAGTTTAACCTCGGAAGCGACATAGATATACGGACGTTAAGAAAACCGGCGGAAGTTTAATCCATATGAACGCTGATGATAACTGTAAAAACTCTAAATTTAATGGCCATTATGTAAGTTGAAACTATTCTCTATAATTTAACAATTTCATGCCGTGTCACACAACCAGTACAACCGTACAACAAACTATTAAAAATGACTCGAAGCGTTATATCCGTTGCATTTCATTCAAAAACAAGCATTTGTGTTCAGACCAGATTTTTATTTAATATTTTTTATGAATGATATTCAAACAAAAGTCTACCATTACATTTTATTTGAGAAAACAACGTTTAATTTGACGGCTATTGTTTAATGGACCGTTAAAACAATAATGTTATTCTTTATTCAAAAGCCTCGTATAGGCATTATTACCAGTGCTTTTAATGTGCTGTCTTTTTTGTTTTTCCATAAAATGGACAACACTAGGCTGTAAAATTTGAGTTGAAATGACTTTATTTTAAAACTGCAATAATTAAAAAAGACATATGATTCGAGATCTCATCGCGATTAAAATTTCTTTCACCTGTCACGCCATTTTAGTCTCTACGCCCTACGCAATAGAAAGCACGACACTTAGGTACCTACACCTTATTTGTTTACATAACCGCTTATCAGTAACAATATTTGAACTAAGTATGACGTATATGCATCTTATTATGATTCACTATTGGTCTAACAGTGTAATGTATATTGTTGCCTGTTGCTAGTTAAATCACCGGTCAAAACAAACGACCTATAAATGTGTGTTAATATAAACAAACATCTAACAATAATGGTAGATCAAAATGTCAATAGAATGTTTGAAATCGAAGTTGTGTACGATCTTGTAGCACATGGTACCTGTTTATATTTATATTCACTTCGTTCTTGCATTTACTGAATAATTTATTTATATGTTTTGTTACCCTTTAAAACTATAAAATATATTTATATTATTGGAAGAAATAAATAGTTAATCAGAAAAGCTCAACTTTTTTCTAAATAGGTTATGTAACTTTTGTATTGTATCGAATTACTAATTATATTAGATACATTTTTTATCATAAAGTCTTTTAAAATACTAATGACATTCCTTGGCCTTTTTTTTCTTAATCTTTATCAGAGATTGTCCCTAATATTATCATTATCGCCCTACTAACGAATACTTTCAATACGTTTAATAGTAAAGCATTAACTTAGAGCATAATATCTAATGTTCTATTTAAAGGCCAAAGTATAAGTCCAAAACTATTTCAATATTTTAATTAGGAAATAAAATTATATTTTCACTTATTAGGCTTACCTTCAGGAAAAACATGATGTATTTATGTAGCACAGCACAATGTTCCGATATAAGTAGTTCCCGACACAAAACACGAACATTTAATGATCACTTAGTTCGAAGTCACTCAGCACCATCGAAACTTAAACAAATCACCGCATCTTGCCGCGACGACAACTTCAACTGCTGTCTGTCTTCATATCCGGCGTTGCAAGTCCACCGTCCAGGCAAGCGCAGCCGTATGAAACCCTATAATTTAAACAAACCATAGGTTAAAAAGAAAATCTCTTACTTCACCAATGACTACACTAGTTAATTGAAGCACTGCGCATGTCATTAGGCCCTCACATTAAATTAACGTTGTCACAAATTGCGCGGGAAATTCGAAATTCAAAAAGATATATTTTTTTTTTGTTCAGCAAATCAATGAGGCCAATTAGTTGAATATAATAATTGAAAAATAAGTTTGTATTAGAAATATTTAAGTTTTATTAAAATTAAAATACGAACTTTTTTCTCTAAAAAGTCATGGATAACACGAATGCGTACGGACGGCTGCCCGGTCGGAAAGTGGACGCGCGTATCGGCCGTTTGTTGTTAAATACCGCACTACTCTACATATTGGCGTACAGAAAGGCAATCATATCAGTGTTGATGTCATGATGACTCCGACTTGATGAAATAGGGATCTTCCAAATTATCGAGCATTTGTCATTGACAGTCACATCACGTTAACATTTTATAATGACCTCTTTTCTGATTTATAAAGGTTATAACTTTGGTCAAACTCATCTTTTTTTTTTCAAGTTTTAATTTATTATATTGAGTTTTATTACGTGAAATTACTTTTTATTACTTTTACTGGACATAGCTAAGCTGTGTTGTAATGTTATAATTGTCGTGTAGACTCTTTTGCGCCAAATACCTATATAATAATTTAATTCAATTAACATTCGATGCAGCTGTCTCAAATAAATGGAGGACCAATTTATTTTAATAATTTCTTCTTGTTATTACATCCACATGTCTGACGTCATCACGTACTTGTTCCTAGCAGCTGGCCATTAATCAATTGCTAGAAGATGATCTGATATCAAGTTACTATACATATCATAGTAGATATTTATTGAAAGTTTATTGCAATTACATTATACAAGAGCTAAGATTGATTACTTACTCCTCCTCCATAATAAGTAACTTTTTTTCACGTATATAGTTTGCTTGTCACCATTTTCTCGTATTTTAAAGCTCTTATGGCTATTTTGTTCCAAATACAAGTTATCTTCAGTTAGTTTTACGCCTATTTAGGAATTCTGATATCGTGACTACGATTTGAGCTTATTAGAAATACGAACAAATTATGAAACAAAATATTACATTATAATTTTAAATGGTGTGTTATTTCTGCAACGCGAATAAGATTACAATCACAAAGTACTAAGTTATCATAACACATAGCATCTTTAAAATAAAAATAATAACAACTATTTCCTGTGTCCGCGTGAATTCTTCCTACTTAACTTTCCGTTTGACACGTCGCAGAATTTCTTTGCAAACAATAGTATTATAAGATTGCGTCATGACATACCGCTTCCACGGAGTACTAGGCTACCATAAGTATTAGGACGTTACTTAAAACTATATCATTAGTTGGTAATTCCAGTGTTTACAACTGTAGTTATGAAACCAACAGCCTATAACATCGCAAGTCGGGTATTATGGGTTGGAATTGCCATCCAAACCTATCGATATTGCTTTGAAGGTAGTGTTAAGGCCATCGGCTAATGTCTCTTTTAGTGGTCGTCGACTGTAATTCTATTGTTATTTTTCCATTTTTAAGAGAACGTACTTATTATTGTAATATTTTTCATTTGTTTCTTGATATAAATCAATGGATCGAACTTTCATAAATAAATGATGAAGACATTTACTATACAGTTTTGAAAGTCTTTTGTTAAGTCATAACCAATTTGCAAGGTTTCATTAATAATCTAAAGGTCAATAAACATCATACTTGCACTGCACAGCATTAGTATTCTATATTACTACGCCAAAACATTTGAAGAACAGTTTATTTTAGTCGACTATCTAACTAATTATATAATAATGTAGGTATGATCTCAATTTAGGTGGGAAATAATAACGTTGCAGAATAGTTTTAGGCCAAGGACAATACAGAAAACAATTTAAAAAACTCACATATTTGTTGACAGCAAAACAAATAAAACTACAAAGAGATTACTTTTATTTGATGTTCACATCCGTTTGGGCGATAATGGTTGTATTTAATGACGTGTACTTGTGATGTCAGTTATGTAAGACGCGATGGTTTTCTTTCACATTATCGTAAGTGTTCTAAATATTTTGGTCACGAAAAGAATTTTCGAAATAGTTTAGGCATGATGAACATAATACTTAGCTGTAGTTGTTCTTGCCTTTACTATTTTGTTAAGGAGGTCGTTCAAAATGTAAACACGGCAAACTAGATAGGTTGGCAGGCCACACTTACATTTTATATTATATTTTATTAGTGTATAATATAATAAAAATGTTAGTGTAACCTGCAAACCTATCTATTTTGCTGTGTGTTCCTATGGACCAAAACCAAAACAAGAAACGTTATCGATACAGTCAAACTGTGTGCACAAGAATTCCTAAGAACTATCAGAATAAACGTAGCTTCGTCAGCCAATAGCTCTGATATCCCACAGATTAGGATTTCGCAACTTGGGTTCTTTATTTAGATAGTTCTAGGGAAGTTTTAGCGTAACGATTGCACTTAGATTTTTAGATGAATTATGACATCATTTCCTTTGGTGTATGTTTGTCTAAAGTTGGAAACAAAGGAAGAAATTTCGATTAAGCCTACTTTTTTTCTCTATTATTTTTAATACGTTTTTTTTATAAAGCCGTTGTTATCCCACTGCAAGGCAAATGCCTCCCTCTAACTCTTCCATAACACAGCGAAAAAAAATACATATTTCAAAGGTCTTGATCGAAATGCCGCTAGAAAACAATAAAATGCATTTATAAATTAAACTTTGACTCCTATTAATAAAATTATAGAATTAAATCAAATTATTAATACATCTCAACTATCAAGGTTTTTAAAACCCACATCAAATATTAATCTCGCAATATTGGGAGTGGTTTAGGCATCTAGGCTTTTGGGAAATACTTAGACCTCGCATTAATAAAGATAATTTAAATTCAAAGAAAAGAATGCAGACAAAACTTGATTAGTCATTTAATTACAATAACCTATTTGAATATTCATTTAAACACAATATTATTTGTGTTTAAATGAATATTTATATTACAATTAAAATTAGATGACAACATTGGTTATAATAATACCATAGCAGGCTTTCTCTTATATTACTTAAATTGAGTTGCACATATAGCTATAGTTCTAAAAATTGTTTAAATTAATTACCAACTTATACAAAAAAATTGAGTTTGATTTTTAATAGGTGTAGTGTTAATGTATAATCTGCATTATATTCTCCTTACTTATAAAAAATCTGGACGATGTTACATAAGCAATTGCTAAGAAACTTCTAAATTCGAATTCTCTATAGAAAAATTGAAATAAGAATCTGCTAATCAATTGTTAATTATCGTCGAGATTTTTATAAATAGGGCCATATAAGCACACGTCCTATTAATTTTCTTAAACATCTTAACAAATATTTGCGTCTAATAACAAGTTTTATAAAAAGGATATTTAGGTAGGTATTATGTTTTGACATTCACTGAGTTGAGAAGACTTTCCTTGCGTCATTACTCCTACACGCATTGTTTGTAATTAATGTTTTGTCTGGCTGTTCAATTATTTTTTAAATTACCTACATAATTTACACGATAAGCTGACAGTATTATTTAATTGAAATAATTAATTCTAGCCATTTACACGTTTTCATCCGTTCATTTTTATTAGTTTCTAATATTAGTAGTATATTAGTTTAAAACGTTTTTGCTACAAAGAGAGATATTTCAAACTTCCTGTGCCAAATATTTTTTCCACCACCTAGCATATTTTACAAAATCTAAACTGTCAAAAAATAAATGTACACAAAATTATGTAATAAAACATAATTTGATGTAAAATCTTACATACATCAAACGTCAACTATTTTTAAACGCATTTAATCAATCAGAAAGCATGCTTCATAAAAGTTAAGTCGTGAAATAATGATTAAACGCACATCATACTTGTCTCGTTAATGAATAACAAATTAGAAAATTGAATTTTAGACGTGAGATGGGTTCCGCACTAAATAAAAATAAGAATGTACTGAAGGTGGCTATTAAGAATTGAAAAAGAAAACGCCTTGTAGATAGTGATTAAATGTGACAGATTCTATGCAAACTTTCTTTGCAGGTAACAATCAACCAAACAAACAAATTTTTTAGATATAGAATATAAGTATAGAGAGAAAAACTAAATGTGACATATTCTATGCATTATTCAACCTACCTTTGCAAGTAATAATTGTTCTTATTTACTAATTTACAAATTAAACAGTTTACTCCTTTAACAGATACTCGCTCGGTGATTTGTAAGTTTACTCACGCTTATATCTTAGGATCGCCTGCACATAATTGATTAATTCCTTGTACCTGAATACAACTTTTAAGTAAATTAAAATGGTCCTAAATCATAGGCGTGCGTCGTGATACATCACAGTAATTATCTGATCATTTTTTTTTCATACTAAAAGGTTATTACAATCACTTTCATGTGAGTATACCTTCTTGTATAAGTTATTCTAACCCGAATACGAAAACGCAAATTAAATTTACGACCTCTTAAATGAATATCTGTCGCAACTTTACTTCTTAAAGTAACAGAGACAGCATAAGACTTAATGGCGATTAAAAACTAATTGAAATTTAGTATTTGGCCACAAGACTCACAGACTTTAAATGGAAACATGATAAAAACTGAATTTAACAGCTCCAAGTGACAACATTATGTTATATCCAACATGTATAAATATATTGAGATGATATTTAGTTTTAGTTTTGTTTTTGCGGTACAATATAAACTTAACTGCTTATGGCTGGTACTTATATTGAAAAAACGATTAGTTTTACTTAGGGACAGTAGATTTTTTTTTGGTTTTGGTTAGAAAATCATACCGTCCGTACACGAATCGTTTCGTTAATATTGACGGGCCTGTTGGTCTAGTGGTTAGTGACCCTGACTGCTAAACCGGAGATCGTGGATTCGATTCCCACCCAGGGCGAATCTTTGTGTGATGAGCACGATCATTTGTTCTGTGTCTGGGTGTAATTTATCTATTATATATTCTAAATATATATGTATGAATTTAGAAATATATAAGTATGTTTATCAGTTGTCTGGTTGCCATAGCACAGGCTCTGCCTAGTTTGGGATAAGATCACCGTGCGTGAGATGTCCCAAGATATTATTATTATCTATACTTTATTATATATTATATAATATTATAAAGCTGAAGAGTTTGTTTGTTTGTTTGTTTGTTTGAACGCGCTAATCTAAGGAACTACTGGTTCGAATTGAAAAAATCTTTTTGTATTGGACAGTCCGTTTATTGAGGAAGGCTATAGGCTATATAACATCACGCTACGACCAATAGGAGCAGAGCATAAATGAAAAATGATGCAAAAATGAAAAACCGTTAAAACTAAAACACGCGAACAAAGTCGCGGGGGACAGCTAGTTATTAATATAGGAACCAGGCATTAGACCACGTTAACAATAACGATTCAATTTCTGGGACCTTTGAAGCAACAAAAGCAGCACAAATTGCTCCATACATAACAGTATTACCTGAGGTTTCCTAATTGTGTTATATTCGTCTGTGCTTCTTTTTCAATGCTATTGCAGTGATCAAATTTAATCAGTATGACATTATGTTGCATCTGAATCGGTTTCGTTTGCAACTTTCGCCTAACCGGTTTAAGGCAAGAAGTGTAATTGTAACTGGTGCCATTTTTGGATCATTGATAAGGACGTTTTATTTAAAAATATAATTGTATAAGCAGATTATCTATATAGAATTATATAGATGATCTTGTAGCTTCCATTGGATAGAAAATGTATATCATTTGTCTATAATGCTTTACTCACTATCATGTGATGTAAGTATATAGGTACTTTGTATTTTGATAGCTGAGTGATATAGGTCACCAGCCTAACGTGTTGAGATTTCGATCCCCGTATGGCACAATAATTTGGTCAATTTCAATAACATATCCGAAGATAGTTTTCCCCACTAAATATAGGAATATGACATAATTTTTTATAGCGCTTAAGCCATATTTATATCTACGTATAGGTTATAGAAATTGGTAATAAATGTAAATGTAAGTTAATCTGATTATATTTGTAAATTGGTTATTTGTGAAATCCTCTACTACAAAAGGGTTTATCGCAACTCTTCTACGTTAGAGACCCATTTATTACTTAAACGTTTAGGCACAGTGTAGAATACCTATTAACATGAGACAAAAGTACCTACAGTTCACAATTGAGTGGTGCTCCCTCCTAGTTCGTATATCCTAAAAATAAAGAATTGTATAAATTTATTATTAATATTGTGTTTCTTGTACACTTACACCCATATAACGTCTATTAATGGCATATAAAAGTGTTCGGTCGTCCCCGCTGGATCGGTTTCACTCAGTACTTTCTAAGCAAGTGGAGCAGCGCAGGCGCACCAGATGTCTCTTTACACACTCCCTTTTGTAACCGACACTCGATACATACACGCCGCATTTCCCTTTCTATTGATTTTCTTCGATAATAAGTACATGCATTGAAATGAATAATTATTTATTGCTAAATAAAATCATCAAATCCGTCCTGTGATATTCGTTTAACAGGTGACTCAGTTTTCCTAAAAAAAATGTTGTCTATGGAAGGAGCTGACTGGAATCTAAACAATAGGAGTATTTTTTTGTACTGTATGTTATTTGTGTGCCTGCTAAATGAATAACAATTTTGCATTGGCATTGTATTAGAATTAAAATTAAATTGGAGAGTAAGGGTACCTACTGCTATCAGTGTCCTTACTCTCCAATTTAATTTCTTAATAAAGGTTTAATGCTCTCATTAAGCGCAAAAATACCTAGTCTACAAGAGCACAGGTTTAAAACTAAAGAAGTACGTACTTTACCTACTGTGTTTCTGTATAAAGAATTATGTTATAAAAAGGATAGTTTATGCTCTGTCCCATTAATTACTTACTTGGCACTTACGTTATCTAGTAAATTTGGATACGCAAGTAACTAATTTGTTCCTTTTACAATATAAAACTTTACAATATAAAATAAATTACCTAATAATAAATAATTGGCGGTTTTTTTTACTTCATAATAAGTAACAATCAACGCCGATAATAGGGCAGTGTTCCCGAAACTAATCAAATGTCAAAAGCCCTTTCTAAATTAATCTAAGACGCCACTGACGAAAGGTTCTATTGAACATCACAATAGACTATTCAAAATCATGTACACAGTAACATTGTATAATATGCAGATTAGAGAACAATTAAATATCAAAAGAAATTCGACTCTATTTTTACACATGTCAGTCACAATTCCCTATTTGAATGAACACATCAATCAACGCTCACAAATCATGAATAATTGACAAGTAATTGATTAAAAAGTAATTAATTGAGATTTAATTTTTATTATCGGGTTGTTTTTTATGTAAATTTTAATCAAGTTTATATAACTTAGACTTAATTAAGAAATGAGACCTATCTTTTATTACCATAATTATATTTGCCTCTCCTAGGTTTAATTTGCTTCAAAGTGCTAATTATAACGTAATAATTGTTACTGAATTTAAAATTATGCAAACAAAATTTGAGAAACATCTTGTGAACTATTATGCAACGTGACGTATTTTGAGTTGGCAGGCAATTTCTCAACCCTTATATCATTTCATTCTGTTGGTAAGAGCAATTATCGAATATTAAGAATCTTAAAATCAAATAAGTATTTTACTCCTTATGTTATAGTACGAATTTCTTACAAGCTTTTCTTTCAATTGCAATGTATACGTATCTTTGTATGTATGTTTGTTCAGGTCAAATCTTGCAAGTTTAACTAGAACCAATTCTTAACATCCGATTGAGATAAAAGTTTGGTGACAATATAATATTGTAGTAGGTACTTTCGAGCTGGTCCGTTAATGGAACCAGAAAGTATAAAAGCCAAAGGTAGTAAAATGCCGTAATACCATCATGTTTCGACTTGTTTGATTTGTCTTAACTACTTACTGTGAGCATAGCAGATGATAAAGAAATACATTATTAATAAATACCCAAAGTAAATAGCTAAAGCACTTGTGTTATGGAATTCAAAGATAACGAAAGTACCACAAACACCGAGACCCGACACAATGTAGAAAACGGTTCTACATTGACCCGGTCGGGTATCGAACCCGGGACCTCAGAGCTGGCGACGCCCTGAAAACCGGTGTATACGTCACTCGACCACGGTGGTCGTCAAATCAAAGGTCGTCAAAATTATTGTTTATAAATGATTTGTGATTCCACAGATCCTGTGACATTCTTAACAGTAAGCAGTAAGCCGTCTAAAATTAAGTCGTTACGTCACTTTCAAACGATATTACCCAAGTAAACATTAAATAGAAGTTTTGACATAAACAACACGCCCCTTTACAACAAGTATACTGTATTACCATTAAGACTAGACTTGAAAGAAAGTTGCCCTTGTTGATAACAGGTAGACAGATTAGGAACTTTCAATGCACTTGATTTTTAATATTCCTATACATTTTATAGATAGCAGTTTCTAATTAAAACGTTTAAGATTATTTAGATTTTATCTGGTTGTAAGTCGCTAATTTGATACGGCTATCTAGGTTGATAGTGAAAACTCGAACCTTTTAGATACATTAAAATCTTACTTAAAATACTACTAGAGACTTGGAACTAATATAGCGTATGCAATTAAGGCTAAAAGTTTACAAGTACAAGCAAAGTACGAATAAGGTCTGGTGAATTATAGGTACGTTGTTAGGTTTCGCCGTTGTGTATTTTTTTCTCCTTTTTAACGGCAAAAATCTTGTACGATGGTACGGAACCCTTTGTGCGCGAGTCCAACTCGCATTGGCCGGTTTTATAACATTTATGTGTAATAAGTTGTGCCATCACTCTCAGTCCTCTGCTTGTCGCATCCTGTCCAATCCAGCCGCGTTTTCAGATCGTATTCGTTGCATAATTCATGTACGCTTTAAGGTGATACACAAATTCTTTATCTATTTTCATATCGTTTTTACTTAGCAACTATAAAAGTTATTGACTTGAAATTTAGTTCTTAGATAGAAGAGGATATGATGAAAATAAATGTCACACGATTAAAGAAACTTTACTCAATAGTTTTATTTTTTGAAATTTGCTCTATAAAACACTTTTTTTACTTAATCCGCAAAACTATTCAACTTAATAATATTTTTTTCACACTATTTGATGCATAATCATAATATATAGATTAATGTTGATTGATTTTTTATTCCATCTGATAGATTTCGGTTAATATGAGATTTTCCATTTTCTCGCTTAGGTTAATATTTCTAAGACAATCTTTCGCGACATTGACATATGTTTAGCTCTTATCGTCCCGTAAGCCAGCAGTTAGTGTTATCTCTGTCTTGCATTTCCGAATTGGCTCTCCTGTCCGTTTGACTCCGCCTACTTGCAAACGAAATAATTATTCGTGTAGCGCCTAAACAAACATAGGAGCAGACCGTTCTTAGAAAAGGCGCAATAAAAAGAAGTTCCGTTGTTTTTATTTTCATTAGCACGTGGTAAAAACATATTTTATCCAGAATATATTATTATACAGTCACTTACATCAACACAGTATAAAAACTAGATTACGGTCCGCATATTACATTTAATATTTAATCAGTCTCGTGCTTTCAAGCGTAATAAATTGTCTCTTAATAAAAAAAACACATTATTCATACAGGAAAGTAATTGCAAACATAATCATTTCGCTGCTTCGGTAATTAAGAGATCTTCAAATTACTATCGGCTTAAGCTCGTCGATAAAAAAATGTTCACACCGGCCTTATTTACGATGTATAATAAGCCTTAGATGATAAATTGCTTAATGTAATTACCCGGTTATTACATGCATCATGTATAACTAGATTGATAATTATTTCGTGAAAAGATTTCGGTGATTATGTACCGAAGCTTTTTTGAAGACGCAGTAGCCACTGCCAAGTGATAGGACTGGTTAGCGGGACAAATATTCGTGTGAACCGCAAATATTTAGATTTATTTCTCATCTGATTCCCAGCTGGTTATTATTATTATGTTTTATTTCCTCTCTGATCCACTATAAACTTTTTTTTTCCGGTCTTAATATAGTCTGATCATTGGCTTGGTGTGTCTTACAACCTAAGTGAATAAACCTACCCGTAAATGCAACCACAATAAAAAAGAAGATCTAGAGAAACGTTTACTAAAATAAAACTGCATTTTCAAGAATTAATAAGACTTAACTTTTATTTATCTTGCAGAAAGGAGTATAATGTAGATAGCTTTGTCGTGTGATATAATAATAAAAATAAAACCAGCCTATTAATTTCCTACTGCTGCGCACAGGCCTCTTCTCATATAGAGAAGGAACGAGCATTGATCACCACGCTAGCTCATTGCGGGTTTGCGATTACAGATATTTTTTTTTGGAATCCAGGTTTCCCTACGATGTATTCCTTTGGGGATTGTCAATGATGTCTTAGAATAAAAAGTCACATTGGTACTTTACTGCCTGCAATTAGCATTAGCAATTTCCTTGTGCACACAAATCCGTTCATTTAACCACTAGGCCACCACGACCACGAGTGATATATCAGTATATTAATTATTAGTACTAAAAATCCCAAATCTTCACATAGCAGCATTTAATATTCACCGAAAAGAAGCCTACCTTCGAAACATGTTATAAAACCACAAGGAAATAGGAACTGATATTGTAAATTGCTACGATATCGTCTTCACGGTTCTGGCCGAAAACAATCAAAGTCACAAGTTATTCGAATGACTTGCATAGTATGGCGCGCTAGATGGTCTATACATGTGAATTAACATCTACGTAACATTACAAAACAACGGAATTGCGAAATGAGTTCGGTGTCGAAATAAGATTACATTCGATAACAACAAAACTCTTTGATGGCAGTAAAAAGTACCATTAAATAGTATCGTAGCAATCATCCCAATTACATTAATTTTTATTGCAACCGCAAAGGAATGCTCAAGGTTTTTTAACCTATATCCTTCGTTTCTGATATATTTAAATGAGAAATTACAAATGTTGTGGTCAAGATAATAAATAATTAGGAGAATGCGGGGCAATCTTATGTGATTTCTTCACATATTTTTTTAATATAAAAAGAGCTTCATTTTACGGTACCTCAAATATATTGTGAATTAAAATTACATTGTTGCATAAAACTTTAATTTCTTACATTATTAAAAGCTAATACCTAATTATACCTAAATAAAAAGTTAACAAAATTCAATGATCTAGTTACTTTGCTTATAAATGACGTGGGATCTAAAAGTTGGGTGGGTCAAAGCGCTACATGGATGTACCTATAAGGTATCATGATTTAATTTAACACGAACTGAATGTAAAAACAAGATAAATTTAAACTAGGACGCTAACGAATATCGCTTACACACCCAGTCCATGTTAGTCCTTAGAACCTTTTTGTCGTAACCAGAGACGTTATTGGTTACTTAAGGGATTTCTTATTATCGATTTAAATAAGACAACTATCAGACTTCTTAGAGTTGTTTACTTAAATCGATACTTAACGTCTCTAAAAAATTGACAAAAAGTCTGTATGATCTATCACAATTGACTAAGAAACTTTTATTAAAAAATTACTTTAGTAGGCGTAACCACAGGTTATCAAGGTGTCGTCAATACACAATAAACACACTTTTTTACATTGTCTCTAGTCTAAGAGTTTGGTGTCGTTGTCTCTGATTCCATAATACAAGTGCTTTAGCTACTTACTTAGTTCGCAGAGCAATGTAGGTGATGTTGTCCACATTTATTAATCTTTTATAAAAAATTATAACATTTATTTGTAATATATCTCTAACTTTCTCAGAATGTCATCACCTGACCACATACAATTTACTGATATAATTCCAACATGCATTTTATGTTATACACAGGTATATAACTATTTTTTTGTAAATCAGGGTTGAAATTTGGCTGATTTCGCAGATGGCGTCAATCACAGATGTAGGGCTGTCGCGAGCTGTTAGTATAATTTCATGTATTTTCAACTATCTATGTGTTAACGAACTTCTATATTTTATTACCATTCTTATGAAAGACAACAAAAGATAAACAAAGTAGATAGCCTTGACGTATGACTACAAATACAAATACACTGTTTTTATTTTTTAAATTTGTCTTTTTTTCCTATTACGACTTTTTTACGAGTTGAACTGACCGGAACACCATACCTTGAGACAAATCCCACAAACTCTGTTTTTCGATATAATACCACCTATATGATGTACGTATATGAACTACATGCACACACAGGTCAAGCATACTTAACGATGCTTGACATTTTGACGTGAAGATACTGACCACTAGGCATACTGCCAAACATACAACCAAAAATGTACGAACTCAAGGCCAATTATAGAGAAACACATGTTTATGTATTTGTCTGTATGTCATTGCGCAAACCCTAAAACATTTCATACAAATGCAAAAGCATGTTTATTTAATTGAATTGTAGCATATTCGCAACCCTAACTTTTTTTTTATTTCGCAATGTTCGAGCTACGTTGAGGACGTAGGATGCCTTTTGAAGATAAATTATACAATAATAAATCGAAAATGAAAGTGATTTTGAGTTTTAAATTTGTTAAGACGCGTCTAGACGGTTAGGAAAGGTATTAAGGCTAACCAGTTAAAACCAGTGTGAAGTAATTCTTTATTTTATGTGGTAAGTTATAGATTAAATTTGAGCTTGTTAAAATCGTCTTATTTGGCAATTGGCCGCATTCTAGACAATTTAGGTGTTACATTTATACGAAAATCATACGTCAGCGCGCGTCCAATATGTTATTAAATTCGCATTTCATTCTTAAAAAGAAAAATAGAAATGACTCTTAAAATATTATTGTGTCCTTGTTTTCCCCAGCAATTGCGATAATTACAACATTAGGCAACAATGTGGTTTCTTCAGCCTGCCAAATACAGGTATCTAGAGTAGAAAGATCACTTATCTTATCTTTTAAAATACAAATCACGAAAAAGAACTACAAATTTTTAATATAACCAATTAGGTGTCCCATTGCTGGGCCCAATTTGCTCCAGGCTCTTGTCTGTAGCTGCTTCCCACCAATCTGGTAAATAGCGATCGATGTCGTCTCGCCAGCGTCTTTTCGGCCTATCTCATTTTTGAGGTGTAATTACTATTATAGATTATTATTTTTAATTATTTGTTACGCATAACGCATGCTGAGCGATTTATATTTATTCGTATATTTTAGTTGTATGTAATTAATAGGAAATCTCTCTATAAACTACTACTTATTTGATATTAACATTTATCTTAGAAAGAACATTTACTTTTCAATAAAAAACAACAATTATAACGCAATGCCTAGATCTTGCTCTACAGTAATTACGTTACGAGATACTTCCCATACACGGACGGAAGCAAACCTGTGTTGTCTAGATCACTTTCACAAAAAGGGATCAGCGCCCAGTGATAATGATAGGTAATACGAACCTACGTGGTTGGATAACTCTATGGTTACCGAGATCATTTGCTTATTAACTTTGTGTAGATACATTCAACAGTAAGAGATAATTCCCTATTATTGTAAAGAATAACATGCGCAGTAATTCGCGCATAACACGCACTAATTGGATTATATTTCGCGTAATAAGTGTTTTCTAAATATCGAGCTACAATCCTGAGTATACGTGTTATAATTCGTTATGAAGCGTTTATAAGGTAGGTTACATATTGAAATATGACCTTACAACACCCCGAGGTCGGGCCTGCGGGTTACGAGGAGGGCAGCTTATCACCCGATCAGCTGAGTGGAGTCCCACGCGTCCGTCTTCGGAAGGTGTGAGGGGTAGGCACTATACACCTACCCCTCTAGCAGGGGTCCAACAAGGACCGAGGCCCGCTGGAACCCCGCCGAACATGCTATTGCGAACCCGGAACTCCGGCAAAGGCAAGGACGGGACCGGGGTGTTTTTAATCAGTGCAAGTCCGACATATCTCCACGTCCTGCCCGCGGCGTGGTTTGAAGTCATTAGATTTTTTTAAACAAAAACAAAGGTTTTAATCATTCAAGTCATTTAAACAAAAAAAAAGGTACGTTAAAGAAATGTAAATTCGTTTTTAAATTGCGATAAATATAATTGATCTTGAAAGTCAGGTGACGATTTTTAAGATATTAATTATATTACAAAAGTACACGTAGTAATTAGTAAGTAGCGAGACACATATTTACATATTACAACTTTTTGTAAAAACTGTCTTTTATGATGTAAACATGATACATTGATTAATATTTAAGTATTAATTTATCTACAAATATAAGTATATTAATACATTAAGACCACTTTATAAAACCATTAAACTTTAATTTTGTATTTATAATTATTAAATTATTTTAGTAACTGCTATTAACTTGGCATAATCAATCAATTTCTATAAATCGTTAATTTTCCTAAATAAATCACAGCTTTTGATGCACAAACAATATCAAACAAAATCCTCTGGAACGTAGGTAACATTCATTCCATAACTAAACGTTCTAAACAAAATTAATGAAAACCTTTAATATGTAATGTGTGCAATAAATTAACTTCACACATCGTTTACACTTCGAAGATTAAAACTAGATAAGCCAAATGGCATAACATGTAAGCAAATCAATCTTATTTCATCTCAAATACTGTGACTTAAAGTACGCGTAATAATAAATTATTGGACGATTTATTTGGTTATTAAGAAACTGTTACATAATATTTACTTTTGTGAAATAGAAGAAGAACTCGCGAATTAAACGTCCTAATTGCTGAAGATTATTTATTACCGCATTTCGAAAACGTCTAGAACTGTTTGAGTTAATTAACAGTGAATTTGGAAGAGTAGCCAAATTGATTTTTTTTAAGGCCATCCATATTTTATTAGCGTTTAGTTTTTAAATTAAATACCTAGATTATTAAGAACAAATTAAAAAAAAATCTCCAATTTCCTTAATAAAGTAAGTTACAAGATTCTTTGCTAAAAGCAGCCGCGAACATAACTTAAATTATGTGAAAAGGATTTTTTTCTTGTAACTAATGGTGCCCCGCGGTTTTGCCCGCGTAAGTATTCCTCGTTCCCGTAACACTGTTTACATAATTTGTTCAGATATTATCATAGTAGTTATGCTATTCAGGATGAAAACGAACTCAACAAACAAAAGATCATAAAAATTCACCCGTTCTTGAGTTATAAATGATGACTTACCCGACTTCGTTTTATGTATGTAGATAATTATTGGTATGGAGACGATTACAAGATAAAACATTAAAATTTGAAAACAGAAATGAATTTCTCACTTAAGCCTCGCAAAAAATCCCTTCAACAAACATAGGTACGTAACCAGTCAAACATTTTCTAATGACAACAAAAAATATACTAAGTTAATTTTATAGAGACTTACTTTACACGACAAACCACGACCGAATCATCTAATTATACCTACGAAACCTTCGTAAATCAAATGACACGGATATTGTAATTAATTTAACTAACACACGATTACACCGGGAAAGTTGTTACAGCCACAAATAATGTGAAGTAGGAATTGTGACGCCATAATTATTTATGGGTATTACGTGTACTAAAGATGCGTTACAGATGTGCAGACCGGTCTTTAATAACACAGTACTAGTAGGTACAGGGTGTTACCTTTTTTTTTAATTTAAATCGATTTTATGTGTCGTAATGACATGAAATCGATGTATACATATAAATTATGCATTTTGGTGTACGGTATGTATTGTTCTTTATTTTTAGCCGGTGCTGATACTTGCTGCCCGAGTGGCGCGTAATGTTTGACCGATGTCGCGTTCGCCACGGTTGATCCATGGATTGGTCATACATACGTCATAAACATTAAGACTTAAAACTAGCATATTGTATACCTATGTACAAATATAATAGTCTAAATAACATACCTATATTATTTAGCGTACTTAATGTATAGGTACCAATGTTTGGTACCCTCAATAAGATATCTCATGTGTGAAACATTAAAAAAGAAGGACATTTTTATTTTTATTTTACAACTAACATCCTTTTCACTTATAACCTTAACAGAAGCTTTTTTATGTATATCATGTGACATGTCTTAAAAGTATCCACATAATTATGTAAATAAATAAATTCTAATATGTAAATACAACTTATAAAAAAAAGTTAACGACTTTATTTATGCAAGTATTAAGGTTACCAGATCAAATATTTTAATAAAAATGACTATTTTAGAATATTAAATATTTTATTGCATTTGTTAAGGATGTAATACCTAGACTACTTATTTTTTTGTAAATTCTATTCTAAACATTCAGCTAACAAGATATTGTTTTGCAATTTAATTTGTTCTTATAAGAGATTCTGTTATAGTTCAATAATCTGCGCAGTCTGTGCAACCTGTCTTTTGGTTTTAGGAGCCATTAGATCTTACTAATTGAATATATTATCTAGCTATTTATGATAATTATACCGCCATTAGAATTTTAATAATATTTGTGATAGTAAATAATAAGTAAAAGCTTACTGACCTCGTCATGAGAAGCTTAAAGAGTATTTTAGGTACACACAGCCAACGATAGGTTTGCAAGCCACACTAACATTTTTACTATATTATACACTAATATTTTTATTACATTATATTATTTTTATTATATTACTAGCTGTCCCCCGCGACTTTGTTCGCGCGTTTTAGTTTCAACGGCTTTTCATTTTTGCAACATTTTTCATTTTTGCTCCGCTCCTATTGGTCGTAGCGTGATGTTATATAGCCTATAGCCTTCCTCAATAAACGGACTATCCAACACAAAAAGAATTATTCAATTCGAACCAGTAGTTCCTGAGATTTGCGCGTTCAAACAAAGTCTTCAGCTTTATAATTTTAGTATAGAAGTATAGATATTCAGCTTATGTGGCCTGCAAACCTATCTAGTTTGCAGTGTGTACAATCGTCTTTTCTTCTACGTACCCTCCCTTCTTCTATCTCTCGTCATTTGCATGAGACGGCATTATTTAATCCTTTATACCAAAATTGAGATACCTTTGTAAGTCTGCTAGAACAAGTGCGTGTAATTGAGGAATTAAAATGCGGTATGGATGATAATTTGGTATTTGTCTTTGTCTATATGTTTTAAGAAAGAAAAAATATAAGCTTAAGTAATTCAGATAATAAATAAAGATAAAATCTACCTTTTACATGTAATATCTAGAGCAATATACATCAGCTATCAAGGCAACTTAAAACATACTTTAAATTTTATTGCATAACAGAATGATCATGAACACTCCTATGGCAGGTGCGTCTGATTGCGCATCAAAGAAATGATACAAATAAAACGCGGGGCAATTAGATAAGCACGCAGCTTCCTTTCACTACTGATATGTGAAGAACTGTAGTGATAAATAGAGATGTACGTTGTTTTCGGCTTCGGCTTGCGGCTAACATTCGGCACGTACTAAAGCCGAAATTATTCAATTGAATATTTTTCATTTGAATCAGAGTGTTCAATGTTACTATTAAATTAATTTGCTCACAATTTTTCTTGAAATGTTTTACAACTGGTTAAATAAATAAATTGTGAAAATCAGTGATAAACTTTTATAAAATAAGACCTTAAAGGACTTGTTCGCTTTTTCGCTTAAAATACACTAGGCACATGTTAACGACCCAATTGTATTTCATAGATTTCAGAATAAAACAAATAAAACTATATACCTACAGGCTCCTTTTTTGCGACATATAATAAAATTTGAAATTTTCGGCCTGTATTTGACCTTGATGTAACTAATTACGATATCAGTTGCGCTACTCTACAGTGATTACGTTAATTCTCACGTCCATCACAAATTATTTCGATTAATTTATTAACAGCGCATCGTTTATATACAAATACTTTTATCCAAAACATGTTTTGACTCATCTCGTAAATAATCTTACACACATTTATGACTCTAGAACATCATTTCATAATATTTGGGTGTGATCACATTCTTGAATCATATTTTTTTAAGTCACATGACTTGCAATGATGGCACTAGGCCACCCGGTTTGTGACTTTCATTTGTTTTCTCAAAAGTGCCAAAGATGTACCACGCTTAAACATATCCATTTCTTTCTTATCCAAGATTCCGCATATTACATATGGGCTCATTCCCTATTGATAAATGGTCCTATTATTTATCTTAAAAGGGAAATACCACACTTTTGCCACTCCGTTGGGGTAATCGGACGTAATACACAACAAAGTAAATTAAAACAGGTTTCAGGGTGGATATCGTAATTACGCACAATCCTTAAGGCGATACACAATTAAGAAAGCAAGCAGTTAGTATTATCTCTGTCTTGCATTTCCGGATTGGCTCTCCACTCCGCTAGACTACACCTACTCGCAAACAAACAATTATTCGTTTAGCGCCTTAATATCCTAACTATTGTGCGAAGTGATGTCTAATGAAGAAAAGTTTCACCTCAGTATAATTATACTACCTGCAAAGGAACAGGGCTATTACTCACAAGTAAAAAATAAATCGTAGGTTTAGAATTAGCAGCTTGACAACTCAATTAAGTACATCTTAAGTTAGTAGCCCTTAGAAATCGCCTCGAGTAATATCATCGCCGGTCATCCGTTGAGCTTTTATGATAGTCTCAAAGTAGGTAGAACCTCATTTTACAAATACCTGTAACGTACCTGTAATGTACTTATTTGTAATATAAATGACGATACTAAATGTTTTTAAATAATATTAAATACAAACTTAAAAATGATTCCTCTGTGAGTTCGAAAAGTATTATGAAATGTTAAAGTTATTTTAAACATCTAAGTTACTAATGAAAAATGCAATTACTGAAAAAATTAGAGACATTCAAGTTTTTGTTTCTTATCAAAATTAAATAAAGAAATTTTGTTTTATGCCATAAATATAATTACATTGGTCTGTAACAAAATTAAAAGAAGTTTTAGAAATTTTGATTTCGTAACCAAAACGAAATTTCTGGGAAAAATACTTTCAGGAAGACAAATCGAAACTCATATTTTAAACGACAAACAAAATTGCTCTGAAGAAAAATACCGCAACTGATTCATCACGAATTTCAAATATTGCATCATGATAACTAGTGTGAAAGAAAAATAGAGGGCGTGAATCAATTGCCACGAACTGGAGTACAAGTATTATGCAAAGTGCTGTGCCTGTACCATGAGCTCTTAAGGCAGTACTGTTGCCATTGTGCAAGTGAGACGAAGCACTACACTGCGCATAGCGGCGTCTCGCTTCCGTAACGGCCACAGTCCTGCAAGTTCGTAGTAAGCAAGCTGATGTCTGCGAGTATAGAAAGTAATGCCTGGTTTATTGTGTTGCAAACAAATACCTGTAATATCAAAAGGGAAATTAATATTACCTACGGGTGCAGCTACCAATTTATGGTCGGATGGTTTGAATAGCACCAGCTCCACGCCTACTGTTCTTAAAGTACTGAGGAAATTATAGGCGCAAGTGTTGCGTACAAATAATGTTATATCATCTTCAAAAAAGTGGGTTATGTTGTTGGTTTTAATGCAAGTGTAGTTAAGACAGAACCTGATTTAGATGATCTTGTTAACTCTGAATAAGCACGTCAGTAACTCAAAGGCGTTTTAAAGCAGACCATTTAAATCTGCAAATTTTCACTGCTTTTGCTGTTCCCAAAAAGTGGTATTTTCTATATCTAAGGATAAATAAAGGATAATGTTATAACACTAAAGAAGAAAATGTTTTTTTTTTTAACTTTAACTATTCGAAAAAAAAAACATACATAGTACACATGCAACATTTATTTCCAAACAAAACAACAAAATAATTCATTACATGGTGTTTGATTAAAAACTTAACAATCTTCTATTGTAATAAATATCTGTGGTTAACGGATTAGCAACTACATGTACAACAAATAACTATATCAGTTCTGCTTATATAGGCACTTAAAGATAATTATGGCTATAGCTTTGCATAAGTACTGCGACTGGCCGTATAGGCGTTCTTATAACTCGAATTAGAATCAGAAGGCGCAGTGTAGTCATTTGAATGAGAAATATCATTTTCTTCCTTTTGAATGCTCTGAGATACAGGACCCTGCAACTTTTCGTACTCCTGACCAGATCCTTGTTGAACATACTGCACATTATACTTGCTTTGGGAATTTGTAGGATAGTAATTATAAAAGCTCTGGACAGGATTCTGATACAACAGGTTACTGTAAGAGGCAGGATTTGGCTGAGCGAACAACAACATCGTTGATGGGTGATTCAAGTAAGAACCTCCAAGAGATAAAGGCTGGTAGTTAGGAGCGACATTAAAATGTCCCTGAGGCAATGGGTTATATGGACTTTGGTGGGAATTGATCTGACTTGTCTGACTTGGAGCGAATAATTGTGGAGCATACGGAACAATAGGTTGTGTAGGATAAGACGGCTGCTGCAGGAAAGCCAACTGAATATTCCCAGCTGTCTTTGAAGGTACTATTTGGTATTTTGATTGGTATCCAGGGTTTGGCACAAAATTCAATGGCACGAACTGAGATGTAGTCGGTGGAGGCAACAGGCTTAGCTGTGGAGGTTGCTGCTGTTGCTGTTGCTGTGGAGCGTAAGACGATGAGGAATCACTTTGAGTACTGGGTGACGAGTAGTACTGGCTGTTGGCTTGACTTGGGTAGAACGAACTATGCACTTGAGACTGGTATTGTGGATTAGACGAACTCTGTTGCGAACTTGGATTTTGAGTATAGATGCTGTATGTGTAGTCCTGTTTCTGAGCTCCTGTAGGTATAGCATTAAGACTGGTTCCCTTCCCGGCGCCGCGCTTCTTCTGCTCTGAGTCTTCGACCTCGGTACAGCATACCAGCGCAGCGAAAGCGACGAAAATCTGAAATTAACAACCGTTTAAACAATCCATCACAGTTGAAAGCCACACGTGAAGCAGTCAATCAATCATCGCCCTCGTTAATGCAATACATATTTATTTTGTATCGTATAGTAAACCAAAAACGTTTACTTGTGCTTCAACGAATTGTAAATTACTACAGATGAAACGACAGCTAACAATTGAATGTCTGTTATTTTTATTACGTAAGTCGACTCACCAAAAGCTCCCATTTCGCCATTATGTATAACTTGAGTTGCATTTAAGGCGTTTAGAATATGGATATACAATTACATTATTTACTTAAAGGAAAACGCGTATTGCGAAAGGAAAAGTGTTCTATTCACGGAGCCGCACGGAAAAGTGCAAGACTTTATCAAGTTCATGCATTTATATGAGCGGCGGTGGACAACTTTCCTCTAGCTCCAGATCATTGCCGAGGGAAGTGACCGCTCGATAGGTCTTTGTCCTGTATCGGATCGTATCCAGTTTACTCGGATAGTGTCAGTTCCTACATTACGACGGCCGGAAACGCGTTACGTTCATACCTTCGAGTTTCTGTCTTAAGAAGTCTAAGTATTCGCATAAGGCGAGGCTAGGCACCATTACTGTTTACTCGCGTATATATTACCTGTAATATTAAGTGCATTGGCATTGCCAAGTACCTACAAGCAGTGATTTAAAGATTGATAAAATCCATCTATAAAACGACACACACAGATAGGTATAACAAGTAAAGCAGTCCGAATACCTGGTTCCTATTATAATTCCGGTAAAAAACGAACGTTTTGATTACGGAGGGTAGAATTTTTCAAGGAAAACGAAGAAAATTCTAGAGTCCATAAGCAAAACAAATCGTGTTTTGATTATAGGAATCGGCCATTAGTAGCAAAATTTCCTTTCACTTAAAACCGACCTACGAAACTATATAAATAAAATGTCCATTCGGTAACAAAACATCAAAGCTTACAGCTATATTATCAAAGATTAAAATCTTTGTAAGCGATATTAGTACAATGAGTAAAGAATGCTATAATTAACAATCAGATCTAAAAAAATCGACTCAGTTTTTTATCTCTGCGATCACAAATCGAACAATATTTAACGAAACAACATCGTTAAACCACGTAAAGTAAAAGGGCTTGGTAATATCTCACTAGCTTTCTACTGCGCCTGCGCGAATTAACTCTAATTGTAGGTGGTAGGTGGTGGCTACTAATAAACTCATTGCTCACAGCTCCTTTCAACGGTATAATTATGAAAGTTACGCAACACGTGTTGTTCTTCGTTTTGTGGGAATCAAAGCAAAAAGTCGCTTCCTGCGTCCTTTAAGCAATATTCTATGTAATATTTGCTGAGAAGTGGGCTAAGTTATTTCATTTAAATATAATTTATTATGAAATCCTAAGTATTACCATTGTGGGTTTGTTTTTTATTATGTAGGTTCCTACCGTGATGTGTGTAAATTTAAGTAATATAGGTAGTGCGCATAGTGTGCAAATATTTTAATTGGCTACATATTGTGACTGACATCTATGCCTGTGAAATATTTATAAATACTATGCTATAAAAAGAAATAGATGTCTCTATTTTTCATCTCAAACTATGAATGGATGTTGTAGCGTAAAATTGAAAATTATTGTTACAGCAATATGTAAAAACTCAAAATATAAAAAAGTAATAAAATACAGGATACATATTTCTGTTTTAAGAACTGCTGTTGTTTAAAGGCAAGAGAGAGTTAAGTAAACATGTTTAAGTAATTATATCCTCGTACACACTGATCTCCATCGACATTTGTATTCCTTTTTTTTTCATAAGTCCTTATAACTTGGTCTCGATAGCGGACTGCTGATAGCTTGACGAGCTGTTTTGTATTAACTGGCTAGACTTATGCACTATGGATTGCGTATGCTAATAAGCCTAAAAATCTTACTAATATTATAATTACGATATTTGGATGGATGGATTTATGTTTGTTACTCAATCACGCTAAAACGGCTGAACGGATTTTATTGAAATAAGGTACATAGATAGTTTATTATCTGAAATAAAACATAGGCTACTTTTCATCATCAAAATCATCACTATTATTCATTAACACGTAGGTATAACCGCGAGGCATAGCTAGTATTTTTATAAATTGTTGCTAATTACCATCTCGATACCACCTCTCTTTTTACGTCGGAGGTTTAAAAATCTAACTTCACTGACGAGTACTAAACGTTGTAATCAAAGATCGTTTCTTCTAAGAATGAAGAGTTTCCTTTGTTTAGGCGTACCTACCTGAGTCCTAGTTCAGTTATAAGTTAGCAAATGTAATTATGTTCAATTCAGCATCCTTCTTAAGAACTCGCAAAACAGAATTACATCTCGTGCTTGTCTAGACAACATAGAAGTTAAACGCTATTAATCTTCGTAACGATACATTCAGTTATTTCAATATTTATCCAAGTCATGCGTTGCTCGTAATTTTACGTAATTTCCGACAGGATATTAATTTGTTGGTTTAATATCGAAGTACATCAAAAAGGCGTCGGTTACATCTAAAGCAGTCTTTTTTCGTTCGAGTTAATAGAAGTAGCTTCCCACGTTACCATTAGCTTATATTAGTGTTATAAATTAATGGCGCTGTGCAAGAACGTCGATGGAATATCGATAACATATCGAGATACGTAATCGATAAAAGATCTTTTTTTAATCAGTTCGAATATCCATTAAGCATAGACAGGTTCTTAGGGTACGAGAAGTGTGCCTCACCGAATATGTTTAGAGTTTGGGTGATCAAGGTAACAGCCATTATTTTTGACTTGTCATTCTCTCATCACGGCATTAACTAGTTCATAAACCAATAGAGATGTTGACTAGGTATGAAAAGTAAAATTTAGAAAACAAAATTGTATTAGACACGTATTTTATGCTTTATTAAAATAAATAAAAACTAAGGAGATAAATCGATTTAAATTTCAGGTGCCTAATGACGTCACGCGTCCCCACAAAACGTGCGAACGTATGACGTCAATCGACATTTTAAATCAATACATTGTCGTGAGTTTAGGCTCACGTAAATAAAGAAAAAATATATGTCTATTTTTTTTAATCTACAAGACCGATGGTCTGTAGATATAGTATATGTTAAGTCCATATTTACCGGGTCTACTTTTTATTAAGATTAGTTTACCTAATGATTGCACTGGATTTGCATTGCAACACTTTACTATAGCGAGAGTGTTAGCGCGAAATATACCATAATTGGATATAATTTGAGTTAAATGCATAAAATATAGCTCTTAATAGTCTATTGCGAAATTATATTTTGATATCAAAATACAGGTCAGTTGAATACGCTGAGGATGGATTATTACAGTTTGAATGTATACTAATACTGGCTGTTGGTCGCGGCTTTGCGTGTCAAAAACACAAGTGTATGAGTTCGATAAGTACCACTATGATACCATAAAAACTTACACGAAGAGTATTAGAAGTTATAAAGTTATTAAATAGTTTTTAAGCGTATTTCTAAATGGATTTAACGAGTTCGCACTCTTTTATATCGGCCGGTTTATTGAACAGCGATGCTTCTTCAAACAATATGGTTTTTTACCGTAATGAGTTCAAGCGCCAATTATTTAAGAGTTTATTCTTAATACTTACTTTTTTCTTTAGTTGCATATTGGTTTGAATTGAGTTAGTAGTAATGCTTTTGGCAATAATGCAAGTAGTAAATATATAGCTGTCTAATGTTTCATAGATTTGTTTTTCCGAGCGAAAAGAGGCGGAAGGAGAAAAAATTTAGTTTTTAGAGAAATAATTAGCTGCTGCCAGCGGCTGCGGACATGTGAGTATCGGCTACCGCATACCAAGTTTCATCAAAATCGTTTTAAAGCTTTAGCCGTGAACGCGTAACAGATATACAGACAGAGTTACTTTCGCATTTATAATATCAGTATGGATTATATAAATTGTTTCTATACCTGTCATGATTTTCTTCACGATATAGGTTATTATTTTGGGCGTTAATAGGTAAGTAGGTTCCTAAACCCGCTAATCACTAACCGTTAAATAGAAAAAAGTAAAATTTACTATTTTTATCTGAAAAAATAAGATCATGTTATATTCCATTAATACAACATTGCGATAGCGCCATCTATGAAAATAATAGCGAAGAAATGAAACAGAATCGAATGGTTGACTTGGTAGAGAAAGGCTCTACATACTGAATAACGTTCGTGGTTATGGCTTACTTACTTTTATAAGAATTGTATAGATGGAGCTTCGATCTATAATTCAGTCTTTATTTTCCGAAGTAGACAACGACGGAAGGTAGGGCTATGGCAGACAACTAAATACGTGTGCTCAAGAAATATTTGACACGTATTTTTACTTTTTTTATTTAACTTTAACAAACAATGAGGACGATACAGTGAATGGAAATATCGCGTGACGTCACTAGTAGCTACAATTTTTACCAACACGTGACGTCACAAGCCCCCAAACCTTAACTTTAAAGCGCTTCAATTTAGACATTTTCATTGATTTGATAAAAGAAAAATACGAGTTCCTTTTTTCTTTTTATATTAATATATATATATTTCCTCATCATACCCAGTCCGCACGCCTATTCTCAAGCGCGGTCATTCCTATCCGGCAGACAATGTCCGTCGTTCACTTAAGCCCTAAAGCCGCTGTTACACAGTGCGAGCTGCTAACTTGACAGACGACAGCTACTGCACTCGTGCACTCGCACGACAGCACCTCGATTCACCTCACCCGGTCACACAAATGGTAGCTGTTGTAGAAGCTACTGCATCTGTGTACTCGAATATTCTGTCAGATTTCTCATATTAAATACAACTGACGTGACTGCACGGATTGCCGAGTGGTATAGGTCACCACGCCAATTACCACTGTGCGCGACGTGCTGCGGGTTCGATCCCTGCATGGGATAAGCGTTTGTGCGATCCACAACTGTCTGTTTCAAGTCTTGGTGTTCTCTGTGTATGTGAATCGAAGGTTTATTAAACCCTCCGCGAATTTCGCTAGCGAGGGGGTTGTTTTTTTAACAAAAAAAAAACAAAAGATTTGCCATGAAAACTCCCTACATCTTTTCTGGAGAGGCGTTTGTGCGTAACGGAAACTACTAATGTACTCGTAGGTATGTTACAATGAACATAACATTAAAAAGCACGAAAATATTATGTGTTACTAATAAAGAACCTAAAGTTAATTACACTTAATAAACATAAATCTTCATGAATCAGTTATGTACAGAAATTTATCGTTTGCGCAGAGTATGTAACAATCGTATCATAATAATTATAGGGGTAATAAAAGCTCATCAATTGTGAATTAATGCTATCATGTCTGACGTTTGATTGAAAGGGCAATAGGTAATAGAAGCGTAATTTCATCGTTTAAACGAACAGGATTACTTAATAATGTGCTGTACTAGGTACTAAATTTTAAGTAATCTCTTTATAAGCCACATTCAAGGTCAAAAATTATATGAAGAAAATATAAACACATTTGATCAAAATTTTACAGTGATTTAAAAATAGGTTTTTAGTAAATGTTTGTGAGAAACATTTGTTTTTTTTTTCCGGATCGATTTCATACGGTTTTTTAAGAGCACAAGGTCTACTTAGGTATACAAAAAAAAACAACGTATAAAAAATAAACGTAAGAGTATACAATGTTATTATTACACATTGCTTTAACAGATTTGCAGCCTTCATCTTCAAATTACATAAAATGCGTTTTACCTGAATGTTATCGAATCGAATGTGTTTCAAGTAAATAAGCTTAAACTCTGTCTACAATTTAATAGTTAATTAATGATTTTAATTTATTTGTTTTGTACAAGTTGTATGCAAATGCGACGTTAACTTTCACCTTTCTATATAAGAGGCATTTCGACTAACATTTTCCGTTGAAATGACGAGATACTATTTGAATAATCAGTACATTTGTAAAATTGCCTCTGCGTGTAAGATTTGCGTTTTCGCATACAAACATAACATCACGCTTTAAAGAATAAGCAAATAATCCAGAAGAGGAATACAGTGGGTCAAACACACAACAATAAGTTTTTTTATTTTCACATTAATTATTTACTTTTACTTAATATTTACTTTTACCCTAGTGTTCATCCTTACTATAATATTCTAAATGCGAAAGTAACTCTGTCTGTTTGTCTGTCGCGCTCTCACGCCAAAACTACTGAACCGATTTAAATGAATTTTGGTACTCAGATAATCTAGAGCCTGAGAAAGGACATAGGCTATTTACCGCGATAACCGACATCTACGCGGGCGGAGCCGCGGGAAACAGTCAGTTTTTAATATTTTACACAATATTATACGTTCGTGCTTTGTCTGTTTTTTAAAATCGTCAAACATCTGAGTTTGTATTGACTTTTCAGAAATATTTAAAAATATTGTCACGGGCGAGATAAAAATAAAGACTCATACCTACATATGTCATGCTATAGTAACACTAGCGGTGTCCCGCGGTTTCACTCGCGTAAGTAGTGCCCGTTCCCGTAATACATCTTCTTTCACCGATAAAAAATTTCTTACAACCTATTCGCAGACATAACAATTACCTAATGTGTATGTATATATGTGCACTGTAGTATATATATGTGTACTATAGTAGTGTATATATGTGTACTATGACACAAAAAAATACATAAAAATTGGTTAATTCTTTATCGACAAGTTCAATAAAAAACACTGTGACAAAAGATTTTTTTCATATATTGCAATAAAAACATTAAAATATTTGATTTTCCTCAAATGTTTTAATGTAATTGCTTAGAAATGCTGTAACATAAATAAACATGCGTAACTTCATGCTTATGAATGTGTGATAATGATTATAGAATAGCATTGACCATACATCACCGAGAGAGTCTAAATTGACGTCTTTGGCATTGACCCACACGATATTCATCTATACTAATATTATAAATGCGAAAGTAACTCTGTCTGTCTGTCGCGCTTTCACGCCAAAACTACTGAACCGATTTAAATGAAATTTGTTACACAGGTAGTCTAGACTCTAGAGCCTGAGAACGGACATAGGCTTCTTTTTGCCGCGATAACCGACATCCACGCGGAGCCGCGGGAACAGCTAGTTTTATACAAGTATATTCAGGAATGTTTTTGTGTTGTAGACAATAAATACTAACAATAAACGATTTGATTTACACGTTTATAAACTGGATAAACTAAATGCGGAATGGACTTACGCATCATTAATTTTTATTTGCTTTATTGTATTGTTAGTAAAACCATTTATTCATATCCATACTTAAATTATAAATGCGAAAGTAACTTCTATCTGTCTGTCTGTTACGCTGTCACCAAGCTAAACTGCTGAACCGATTTTGATGGAACTTGGTATGGGATATTTTTGGATCCAAATAAAGAACATGGACTACTACGATGGCGAAGGCAACCACTCTTTATTAGGATCCAACCTTACCCCATACCAAGTTTCATCAAAATCGGTTCAGTAGGTTAGCCGTAAAAGCGTAACAGACAGACAGACAAAATTATATGGATAGTTTATATTATCAATTTTAGTATACCTATAGATCAAATGTGTGTTGCATTGAACTTCAACAGTAAATATCGGGCACGCATAACCGTGTCTAGTTGAATCACGATTTACGCAAAAGTAAATTTACACTTTTTTCTCATGCCGGCTACCCGTTCCGTGTGATCAAACAGTAAAATTGATCGTGATTTATTAACGGATAGAATGAACGCAATGCTATTATAACTATGTGCTATTCACACATTATATTAATAGGTTGTTATTTCAATCGGAAAATTGTATTGTTTTTGTTTGTATATTTATACTTGCGTATTGATATAGTCTAACAGATACACTGCCGGTATTATTAATACCGGTAAGATAGTAGGAATAACTCTTTGTTGTTGATAATAAGTATTATTGTTATATTTATCCGATCTACTTATTCTTAAGGTCACTAGTAAGATGTTGCAATCAATACACAGAACGCCTACCATAAAGATTTTAGTTCAGGGGACCACGAATAACTCTCTTAAGAAGAACATAAATAAGGACAGTACCGTTTTAAGAGTACATTGAGAACGGCCTGGCAAAAACAATGCATAATGTACTCCCAGCTTTATACATTCGTCTCCTAAGACAACTGTGTCGTTTATGTAAAACTAACCCCTTTACATGAGAACGTTAGCCAGGAAACATTAAGCTGTCGGAACCCAGACAGTAGCCTATTAGACATAAATTACTATGATATCAATCTGAACAAAGACAGGAACAAACAAACGTTACTCGTATATAAACAAAGTAGTCAACATTCCAATACATATTCTGATAAAGTGTAGTTTGTTTTTTGTTTTCAATAATAATATTGCACCTGCAATATAATACTTGGAGAGAATTGTGTATAACTTTGGTAGTCAAAACAATTGAGGTTTATGTTACAAATCCTCTTTAGAACCTCTTAGGATTTTACTTTTTTACATTTCATAATAAATCCATTCGTTGTTAAGAAGTAGGTACACTTCTCAAATACCTATAGGTTTATCATAACCCTGTTGCTACTGTAACAGACACTATGTATTTTTCTTTATTGGGTTTTGATTAGAAGTTTCATAATTTCATCAACATGCAATTTGCATGCAATTTAAAATGTGCGTCTATTTGATATTTGCATAAACAAGTAGGTAACTACAAACGAACGAAGACGCATATAAGAATGGCAATATTATGACAAACAACATCAATTCTTGACACAATACAAATTCAGATTGCAACAACGGTACCCTGAATGCATAATACCTAGGTGGCGATTAAAAACGCGAGCGATTGCATAAGGTGTTTTAAGAATTCGGAAGTAAATGCAGGCTTCCATTCTGGCTGTACATGTGCCTTCGACCGTGAAGGTATTAAGTAACTGTTTACACAAAGCGTACAATAACAACTATCATCTGATGCGCTGTCATACTACACGTAATAACATTTCTGATCTCGTTTGTATTGTATCGCATATCCCCTATATAAACTGGGTTCTCGGGTAACTTCATAGGAAACTATTTTCATTACCGCATAGAACAACAAAAACAAATACCTATAACATTAAATGTTTCAATTGTGCTTATGTAATCTGGTGTATTGTTTTGTTAGGTCCAGTCCATTGTTTTGCAAAAATTACACAATGCGGTCTTTGTTCAAAATAAATACATTAGACTATTTTTAGGTCATGTTATTCTCTTTTTATAATTCGCTGTTTCCATCTAATTACTAATGCTCTACTTTCACATTCGTTTCTATGAAGCAAATTTAAGATCCGGTCAAAAATGTTTATTAATTAAGACGAGTAATATCACTTGATGGCTTGTTTACTCGCTCTGAATATGGATTAATAGTCCGGTGAGTCTGCACGCGGAAGTATGGACGACAACATCGGCGTAAGTCGTATTGGTCTTATTTCAATTTCCTATAGTACTTTCATACGAGTGAAACTGTCGATGCGCGCCAAGTGCCGATTACCCAATCAGTATTATGTTTCCTGAGGATGTTACGCTCTCTGAATGATTTTTCCATTCCTAAGTGTTTAGCTAGATAAATACACACGAGAAATCAAGGAAAATGAAAGTCAACCTTTTAATAGGAGTTTTATTATAACAATAACAATCTTAGTACTACATTTATAAAATAATAAATAGACAACCTTAACTATTTACTATATTTACAGGAATTCACGTCGCAACACACAAGAGATTTAAGCGGTGGTTTAGGAGGTTGTTAGGATTAGATACGCAGAATGATCCAATATTGTTAATTTTCATAAACAAATTTCTAACCGAACTGCGATGAAAGATATCAAAGCTACATGATTATACAGATTACACACGTGTTACCGAAAAGAAAGCCCACCGACAAGGTATCAAAAACACGACACGTACGCGCTGACGCTCACGGCGAGTAACAAAGTGGCCGCCTGCGCAGTTAATTAGCGGAACGAACTCAAATAAATAATAATACCAAAGATACTTTCGCCCCGACACACTATGCGATCATTCTTATCACGCCTACACACCCCCTACAGTTTACTGTGAAAAGCTATTTACACAAAACTATAATTGCAAAATTTGCATATTTAATGACCACGTGGTTTTAGTTCTTCGCTGTATTTAATAGTATTGTATGTGGTCTCGCTAGCTGCGCCATGAGCGTCTTTTGGTGCGTAATTAGAACTGGAGCTACCAAAACTGTATTTAGGGCCAGAAGAGTAGGAGCTAAGAGAGCTGTGACTGGAAGCAGGAGCCTTGAACGATGAGCTACCCTCTCCGAAACCACTGGGGGAATTGTGGTGATGGTGCTTGCTAACGTAGTAAGGCCTGTTAGATGAGGCGGCATGAGCGTTGTTTGATGAGTAGGAAGATGTAGGGAAACCATAGGTAGTACCAGGAGGAGAAGCAGCGTGACCTGAAGAGAAGGCACTAGCGCTTTCTAAACCCTCACCTTTAGCAGAGTGATAGACGGGAGCAATGAACTTTGATGAACCGTGTCCGAAACCTCCTTGGGATCCACTGAAACTGGCACCGTGACCGCCAGAGCTAAGACCGGTAAGGGTGAGACCACCATGATTGGCACCGCGGTAGCTACCAAAAGATGGGGCACCGTAGGATCCTGATAAGCTGGAAAGGCCGTGGCCAGATTCTCCCTGGATGGTTGAACCAATGTAAGCAGATGGTTTAAAAGATGATTTGCCAGGACCGGCGTAGCCACTACCTAATTGTTTGTATGAACCGCCAAAAGAGTGTCCACCAAGGTTAAGCCCAGCCAAGGAATGACCAGCTCCGCCGAAGGAGAGACCGGATCCGCCTAGAGAATGACCACCATTGCCGAAGGAATGACCAGCTCCACCAAACGAATGACCAGCGCCGCCGAAGGAATGGCTAGATCCACCCAGTGAATGTCCAGTTCCACCTAGGGAGTGACCGCCTCCAAGGGAAAGCGAACCCGCGTCGCCTAATAATTGACCAGAGCTAGGAGCACCATAATTGCCTGCGGGAGCATTGGATTGGACCTCAGAGGGAGTGAATAATACTGGACCAGTAGCATAATTTCCTAAGCCCTTAGCGCCAGTAGAGTAAGCTGGTGAAGTTGACAATTGCTGCTGCAATTCATCGGACAAAACAAATTGTTGTTGTTGTTGTTTGGGAGCGCCGTAGGAAAACTGAGGATACGAGTATTCCTGACCTTGGCCAGCCTGAGAAGCTTGAACACCTTCGGCTCCTTGATGGAATTCAGCTATAGAGGTCGAGGGCTGTAGCGAGAGACCACCTGCGCCAAGACTGTGGGAGAGCTGGCTCATGAACTGAGAGAGGTCTCCAGTTGCGAAAGCGCCGTGAGATGGTTGTAAGGTAATGGGCGCTAGTTGGATGCTGCCGTGACTGTTAGGAGATAACTGAGACAAGCCTTCGGCGGAGTATTGGAGGGCTCCGCTTGATCCTTGTCCGCCAAAACTGTAGCTAGGCTTGGCTCCTCCGATGCTGTAGCCGGCTCCGACGCTGATGGCGCTGGCTTCTCCCTGCCCGAAAGACGGTGCCTGGTAGCTGTGTGCAGACACGCCGGAGGAACCATATCCCACCGGGGTCTCACGCTTATCTTTCGGATCTTCCACCTTCTTTGCTAGCACGGCCCATGACGTCGATATACACAACAATGTGGTGGTGAAAACGATCTGTAACAGATAAAGATTAATTACACACTTTCCTCCAGATAGTAATCGGCGGACGGTTGTGAATGGATGCAAACGATAACAGTAAACATTACATTTAACGCAAAAGTAATTCAGAAACTGGTTTCCAAATACTGTGGTCGTGCAAGTGCCAAGTTTAACGACGACCCGCATGGCAAAGTTAATATTTACGCCCACATTATAAAATTTCACTTTTCCACTTTTACTTTATACAGAAATAAATGTATGTTTTCTTGTAATAAATAATGATGCTATAGTCAATCAATCATTAAGCCTCATGAGTCCATTATTATTAAAATTACTTATTTCAATGAGGAGCTAATGATACAAAAACAATCACGGCTGATAAAGTTTTTATAAGATCATATTAATGATTTTTATCAGAAAATTAAGCACTAAAATGCGTTGGCTTTATTTTAAATTACTTTAAAATGCTTTCATAAACTTTAAAATGCTTTTATATATTTTTTAAAATGCTTTTACCTATATATTTTTTAAATCACTGAATTTAATTTCATTAATAACTAACAATATTCCAATCATCGAAAATCAATTAAAAGAATCAATAACTCCTCAAATTCCAAAACAAATCCTTTTGTTTTCTCAATCATCTGCATCACAAACAATGTCGCACTTTTCCATCACAAAATCGCACTCACCGTGAATTTCATTTTGGATTCTTATTTGTAAAACTCGTCGCGTAGATGAAACTAAATCACTTCACAATGTTTCGAGCACAACACAAACAAATATCTCCGTGTGTATCGGTCGGCTTGCCTGTACAGCCGCCGAATTCGTAATGTGATGTCGCTGTGTTTTCACCCAATTTATAAGAGAGCGATCGGTGGCGCGCACCCGCTGCTGTCGGAAGGGTAAAAGTGTATCAGAGGACCCTTTCACTGCAGCGGCTGAAAGAATGGGAGCGAGCCACTGAGCTTCCGAACCCAACAATGAGGTAATAGAAACCGGAAGTGTTGCGTCATACTCGATCACGCTTTGATGCATTTATCGACACAGATGTCATACGGACGCGAGCCCGGAGCCTGCGCGACCTCATTACTACAACAATACACGGTTTTCGGCATTCGGCAATCAGATAACAGTCAGAAATATAATTTGCATTGTACAACTGAAATTATTTATATAACATTTACTTCAAAAAGTAAAAATATTTGATGGTAAAAGTTTTATTGTGACACTGGGTTTTTGATTTAAACCTAAAAAGATTCGCAGAAGAATTAAAGGATTTTTTAAAGAAAAAGTTAAGATATAAAGTTTAAAATTATTTTCTTGATTGCCGTGTGGACTGACTAAAATAGAAATTATTTTAATTAACAGTAGGTACCTGAAAGGATCGTTAAAGCTCTAGAGTTAAAAAAGTTTTTTTTTTAATATAGCTTTATATATAATACGTAAAAAAATATTTTATTAGAAATAACTGCTTTAATTTATTTTTTGCAAAAGATTTAGATGTAACATATAACATCGAATTTCTTCATTACTACAACCATACTTGCCCACCGTCTTCTGAAAATATACCCTTAAAATATTTTGCATGGAACAAAAAAGACTTTCAACTTCATCTTTTAAATTCTGTTGATTTTTCAACATAATTTTGAATTTGGGTGTTTAACCACGTACATATAAAGCCATAAACTTTACAGCCAAGTTTATGCTGACTACTGAGTTACCAAGAGCATGCACTTTCATTCATTGATGTCATTTGTATGACCACGGAGAGCCGTGATCTCGACGTATGCTCATTACCTCACGTATTGCGAGCCTTAACTGATCTGAAGATAAAACCCGGTTTGACACGCCATCTTTATGTTTATAATATCATAGTAGTAAGGTTGCATTCCAGGCTGAGTGAAAAGAAATACTTGTGGATGATGATATAGATAGATATAGAAGTATTTTATAATGATTATTCAAGATGACTGCCATATTAGAAGGTCATATATCCGAAATTTTCGTTCTATATTAATAGTACTGTTTGTCATATGATTTGAATTTTAAAATGATTCAGTACAGAATCATTTTAGTTACTATTTTTATATAAATAAATAATTAATGTGGACATCATCACATACATGGGTATGAAGTTGAACCCAAAGTAAGTAGCTAAAGTAGTTATGGAATCGGTACAACAAACACTCAGACCCAAAGTAATGTAGAAAAGTAGTTTTCTATATTGACCTGTCCGGGAATCGAACCCGGGACTTCAGCGCTAGCGACACCTTGAATTCCGGAGTGTACGCCACTCGACCATGGAGGTCGTCGTGAAACCCGGATTTTCTGATTAAAGAGTTAAATAAGCAGTATCTTTCCACTAGACTCTCCATCGAGCTCCATAAACACAAAAAAAGTATTTATTTATATTATATTTCATAATCACTCATTAACGTAACTAGGTAGGCAAACTTTAGTACTACTGTATCGATCATTAACCTCAGAAAATCAAAGCTAGTGGGGCAATCGCTTAGTAAATCCGGTCAATAAAAAACTCAATAAAAAGATCTTAAAATGCTGATAAAAAGTGTTATATTTATAGGCAAGACTGTTGCGCTCTTACCTAGCAATTTTAGCGACAATCGACAACCGACTATAGGATGCTGTTCAAAGCTTAGTAGCCATGATAATAGAGAAAATCTTATTCAATATGATTCCCTACACGTCGGCGTTAACGCGATGTTAGTTGCTTTTCACCTTTAAAGATCTTGGTACTCGGATAGTTGAGGAATCTCTGCCATTTCCTTTGATTCAATCTTTGACTTTCTCTACACAATTTTTATCGGAATCGGGCAATCATTAGTAAAGGTACGATTAAGTTATAATTTTATTTGGACGCAATTATTATGCCAGGCATAATATGGTTTGTTTATGGCCATTAAACCTAGCCAATAAGTAAACATAAACATTTTATATGATTTACAGAAGTATAGTATTGGAAAGTGGTTACAGCGATATGATTATGTTTTTCTTATTACACGTGTTGTGTTATATTACAGCGTTCACTAATAGCACTATTGTTGAACACTTTCATATGTTTGTACCGGCAAGCGCCCGCCAGGCAGTCTAAATAATGACTATTACATAAAACCATTGTACTGGTGATCTGACATTGATCGCATATTCAAAATTCCCGAATGTTTTGTAATAATGAAAGTAACTGTGTGTTAGTTTAAGATGATAATGCTCAAAGATTATAAACATTGATAGAGTCATTGAATAATACAATCCGATGAGTATGATCCTCGGAGCATTGTTTTATGTATATATTATAATTACCGGCAAAGTTGGACGATACACTCGCCAGTAACTACTGGCAGAACAGTACGTTATTGTCATATAATGATTTCACTTTGATGAACACTCTTTGCAAAATTTAAAGCTAATTAACGTACCTACTTTTCTTAGACAAGAACTGAAAATAAAAGAACATGACGTCATATTTCGGATGTATTAAATACCAAGGTAATTAAATTCTCTGTAAGCCAATCTCATACGATACCTATCGTTGCCTGTCAATACGATGAAAGGTAGTACAACGATCAGGTGAAGAGGTCAATGTCCTGCGTTGTACACCTGTTTGCTTTTTATTATTGTACTAATAGAGCAGTCATTAGTCAGAGAAACGAAACTTCCAGAGTTTTCGATTAATAAATGCCCAAATATCCAGTTAGTTAGTTGTGAAATGGACTTTATAATCGATGTATAAAATCCTCATCAAAGAGATTATGCTTCTGAATTCCCGTTCAAGAATTAAACCCATGATAATATGTAAGTATGTATAGATAATAATAAGTACCTTGGTGATCACAGTGATAGCTAGGCAATCGTGCAGGGTGTCTTTATGGCCACTAGGTTACATAACCAACGGACAGTCCAATACATTGTACGCGGTCTCTGTATCTCACGTACAAGAAACAATCAGGAACTAAGAATTATATGAAATTACAGTTCTCTGCCCAACGTTGGTCATAATGGTTTAATTGAAACACTTACATTGTTTCGTTAGGTATATACATATGCTAAGGAATGTAGTAAGCATCACATTTGATCGAGGTGTGACTTCGTAAGCAAATGCCACTCTTTTTTAAATCAATATTTTGAAGTAGTCATTGAAGTAATTGGGATGCTATTCTGTACTAAAATGTCGTGGTGGGTTAGCAGTTCAATGAACGGGTTTGTGTGCACAAGGTTGCAGGTTCGAACCCAGTGAAGGCACGTACCAAAGATACTTTTTCAAAGTTAAATGTACTTTTTTAATACAACATTGGTGAAGGCAAATATCGTAAGGAAACCTAAAGTCCAAAAATTTGAATCTAAAATCGCCAACCCGCAATGAGCAAGTGATCACTGCTCGTTTCTTATGTATATGAAAAGAGGTCTGTGTGTCTATAAATGTCCCAGCAAAGGAACATTTATAGGTCGGAATTATTATATTTATTATTAATTCTGTTCTTAAAGATACAGCTGAACATTAGGATGAATGGAATAATACTTATTTTTAAGAGTTCAACTGAAAGTCAAAATCCTATTCTCACTGTTAAACCCTCGGAATAAATTTACATAGGTTTAGAATCACGAGCAGTCACGAGAACTGTTTGTTCGAGGACGGAAGCCAAGTAAATAAATAGATAATTGTAGTGTGGGAAAAATCGTGAACCAGGTATCTACTTAAATCGAACGCATCCTGTACGGTAACGATCCGAACCAATTTTTTGTCAAAACAATCGAAAGCAAATAAATAGAAGTCTAGATAGACAAACATGGATAGTTCGAGATTATGTAAGTCATATGCTTACTCGTACATACAATGAAAGCTGTAATAACAGAAGAGATAGGTACCTTGAGCGGATTTCCTTTATTAATGTAAGTATATAAAACCAATGTTGACAACGGGGCACTACATTACCGGGTCGCATCTTTAACCCCCCAGATAACAAAGATGTTTTCCGCTTACCGTTTGTCGGCTATTTATAAATCGTTTATATTCAAAAAGTCTGCCTTAAACCCGTTAATTTTACTTAACCGGTACTTAAGTTGCTTAGTACTACTTTTATAGCAAAAACGTCTGTATAAACATGATGTGTATTTTATGGTAATTATGAGTATGAAGGCGTTGCAAATGCTTGGTTACGCGAGTATTGTGCGTGTATTCGCCGAGATAATAAAAACATTATGTTGTGTGCCTGCATGAGTATGAACATTAGCACATGATAATGAATAAGTGGCAGTGTCGGGTAACGACAAAGACCACACATAAATTAGAATGCGAGATTTTGTTTTACTTAATTATTATTGTGCAATACTTTGTTACTATGACAAGGAATGTAGGAAGTTGATGTCATATTGTTTAAAATAGAAATACGGTATCTACTGTATATTTATTGACACATTGGGTCAGTATTGAGATAGTTAAGAAGGATAATGCTATTAATATTTTTAAACTAGCTGCACTTTTAGTGAACGTTATTGCTCTGGCTGGAGGCCCTAAAGGTTCTCGGCAAAAGTCCGATGAAGCAGTCAAAGCCTACGGTCATACTTACTGCAATAGCCTCTTCCAAAAAAAAAACCAAACGAAAAATTTCAATTACATTGTGTCTAACACTGCTTATTTACCTCCTAAAAGATTGTTGTTTATTTACCTGCGCGTACGCAAGGCACGCACTCAAATTCACACGTTGTACAAACGAATGGCTTTCATATGGTAATGTGGATATAACATGTGCTCTCTTTGTTGTTACTTGAATCATGAACCACTTTGTATTGTTTGACTTTATATAAAACCAATGTTGTTTTTTACGAATAAATCATTTAGGTTATCTAATGATTATGTACATTCTAATTAAATAGGAGGAAAATGTTTGTTTTTAAATATCCTTTCATTTTATATCCTTCCGTACAAATTAATTAAGATTAATTGGATTAAACAACAACATTAATGGTGCTTTAAGTTTATATAAGACTTTTTAACTTTAATGCAGTTTAAACAAAAACAGTAGGTAGATTTTCTACACGTAGAAGTTATTTACATAGACTTAATTTTAACCGTCTTCCAAAAGAGAGGAGATTCTATGTTCCACTGTATGTATCTTTTTTTTAGATGTATTTTATTTATTTTATGCATGAACCAGCAGGCGTTCTCCTTTCATTTGGAGACTGCATTGTTAAACATTTCCGATATTTAGCTAATCTAATGATTAGATAATTCTAAGACGATATAAAACGATGTCTCTGCCATGAAATTATTAAAAATAAATTAGCAAGCCACAGAACTTTTTAAAGACATTTCGCATTATCTTCGCTTGATTATAATACAAATTTTAATCATAAATTATGCAACAATACTGTCACAAAAATAAGAAAACTGGATTTTTTACATTTATTGGAATATAACTTTCGTCTTTATTAGACCAACGAAATACTTTCTGCTCAAAGTAGAAGACAATGTGAACTAGAAACAAATGTCCGAATAGTTACATAAGACTTATAGCATAGCTATAATATCTAGCCATCATATGGATGAAAATTTTCACTTTTATAAAACATTCCCACAGTGAACACACCCGAAGAAAGTCGAAATGTCGCAATATACGTAAATCCAAGTAATATATTCGATTCCACACAAATGTATGCACCGATCCAATTGAGGAAAAGCTGCTGCATTTAATTCAATACGAAGGTAAATTGGCTAATAGTTTAAAAGCAGCCAAGTCGTTTTGAATAGCTGTTTTTTATTTAATAACACAAAAAACGGCCAGGAAACAGATTCAAAAAGAGAATTATTATGCCAGAATAATGCGCAAAAGAAAAAAATATATCTTTTCATAAAGCTATTATATCTTTCGTCAGGTAGTGATTTACTTCGTGGGTAGTGACAATGATGGTGTAAATGCTGTTATGGTAACTGCCTGACGTCATCTCCTATTTCTATTTTTATGACTGCTTAGAAAGCGGTTACTGGAATACCTGTTAGTCATGCACCGATTCTCAATGCAAACAATTTAGTTTATTCAATTATTCATTAAGGTTTTGCACGACTTAGCAGGCGACCTACCACTATTTAAAAGAACCGGTTCATTGGCAAGCTTCTTTAACACCGCAAGCTTTTGACCCAATTTTTTATCATTAAGAGTTTTTGCTTCATCCGCTGAATAATTCACGGTCATCTTTTAATCCGCTGCATCCTATCTACTTTCTTGTAGCTCTCAGAACAAAAAAACAGGTATTTTTTTTTAATAAATAATTAACTAGTACACTTTTTTGGTTGTGTATTCCGCTTGGATAAATCTTTTGAAGTAGGTACTTCAAATATTTGTATAAGATCATTTTGTTCTCTTATCTTCTTCTACTTCTCTCTCTATTCTATTCTGTTTTATTTGTTTTACACCAAAAAAGGTTGTATAATATTCTATACTCCATGTAAACGAATTCTCAACTGCTTTTATCGAGATTAAGAACCGAAAATAATTAAAAGAAGGCACTTGATTTGAGTTCTTTTTGGAAAGCTTCTTTGTATTGTTTAGAAACCTAGTTACAAACACTAAACTAAATAGAACCTCTACCTTCTTTCCTAAGCCGATGTTAATTAAACTGTTCTCTAGCTAACCTGCATAAGTTATCGATCTAGGCCTAGTGAATCCATTACTTTATTAATAAACCAATCCTACCTGTTGTTAGGGCTGGCCTTTATCGTATGGAAATGATATTTTACAAAACTAGGGCAAATTTAAATACTTACTCCTTATGAATGTATTTAACTAAACCTTATTAGTAGTGGTAATTCATGTGACTCCATTACCATATATTACTATTGAAGTAATTTCTTAACTATGATTTGATATTGGGCCTGTTACTAAAAAAGTTGATTACGCACTAGCAAAGAGCTGATGTGATTGAAAAATAACATGAACTCTTTATTTTTCGTTTTTACTTTTTTTTATTTTTTCAGGGTTTTCATAAACATTCAATTCACATACACAATGAACACCCAGACTTGGAACGAGCAATGGTGGATCACACACATGTTTGCCCTATGCGGGGATTGAACCCGCAGCACGTCGCGCAGTGATAATTTGCGTGGTGACCTTAAAGTATACATAAGCAAGCATAGAGTGCGCGCATCACTAGCAGCCTGCAATATTAGGTTTTTGGATGAAATTAATCAATTGGTGCGACCTATTTTGACACTAATTTTACGACGACGCTTATACATACTGGTGCTCGCAGTTCATACCCTGTTAAGCGCATTCTATAGTTTAATTGTTTTTTTTTTTTTTATTAATTTGTTGATACTCTAAGCTTATACAACTCGGCTATCTGTACAGTCTGAACTCTAACATTTTCGACGCTAAAACTTGTTAGTCTTAAGTCACCAGATAATCAATAAGCCGGAACGAAATGCAGCGGCAAACTCTTTACTTTTTTTTTAAATAATAAGTGGACAGCATCACATACATTGCTCTAAACCCAAAGTAAGTAGCTAAATCACTTGTGAAATAAGAAACAACAAAGGTACCACTAACACCCAGACCCGAGACAATGTATTGACCCGTCCGGGGATCGAACCCGGGACCTCAGAGCTAGCGACACCTTGAAAACCGGTGTGTACGCCACTCGACCACGGAGGTCGTCACTTAATATCAGTATTTTAGTTAGAGACTGCTTACCCGGCCTTGCCGTCGCCGGTTAAATTTGGCAACGACCTAACTCACGGCCACAACTTCAAACCATGTTTTTTTTTAATGCAATGAGTAAACATTATCATTGGTGACAGCCCTCATCCTACCCTACATATCTAAATATCTTGTAGTTCAAAAGAAATTATATATCTACCGTTCTATTTAAAAGTCAATTATTTGCATAGATCGATGTAGCATTATGCACGTGATTATGCAGATTTTTGTTGCAAAACATTTTAACTACAACATATTAACCCGCTTTCTATAATGACTGTAATGCAATTAAATTCAAATTTATCCATTTCCGACACTGATTAATACATCTATATGTTTGGTTAACCATTTTTTTTGTTACATCGTACTAATCATTATAGGGGTTAAAAGGTGCATGAATTAAGTTAAACGTAATTTTTTCGTTCGTTTTTTGTTCGTTTGACCGATAATACAGGTTAAGCCGTGCTCGCCGCGGTTGGTCCGTGGATGAGTTTCCATTTGTTAACATACCGAGACCCCGCCGTGCCTCGGAAAGCACGTTAACCCGTTGGTCCCACTCGTTAAGTCATTACAAACAGTCATTAAGTCATTACAATACTATGTTACCCAATAAAATGGTTTGTGGAGGTTATATAGTCAATCGCTCCATGTAAAAATAAGGTATTCAACTGAATCCGATAAGACTGGAAGCCGATCCCAACATCGCTTGGGAAAAGCTAGGTAGATAGATTAGAGTCTTAATTTTTTATTTGTACTTTCAAGTAAACTATATAATTTAAATGTAAATATAATGTACTATGAATATCGTAACGAAAGTATTTCTGAAGATCCCTGCGATTGAAGAAACAACAAAATGTTTCTGTAAAAGATTTGGACGAAAAATAATCACTAAAATAATAAATCATGTTTAATACATACTCATGATATCTAAATATAAATTTGTCTAATTAAACTTAAATGTAAGAAAATACTTAATTAACAATCTTCTAATTATAGTTAAAAGTAAAAAAAAATGCTTATCTCATTTTTGTGGTTTACGGTAATGAGAATAGTAAAGTATCTACATATCATTAGCATTTTTCTTATCTGCAATGCCGTCTTGTATATTATTTTTTAACGTATATTAACATAAGTAACTCTAATAAGTGATTCATCAACTAACATAATTCCAAAAAGCGAGCTTTCTAAGATTTCTTTGTTCGTTCGTTTCGTAGATTTTTTCGAACTATGATTATCACGTTATAACACAACAAAACAACATCGATATTGACATACATCACTAATTTATATAATGGGTTACATCGAAGCCTTTCAAACGCCTTTCTAAGATGAATCACCCGAATCCTCATATTATTGCATAACTGGATTCGTGGGATTAAGGAACTGTTATACAAGTTAAACAAGTTCTCTCTAACCCTTCCTATACACACATACATTGTTAAAAACCTGTCTTCTAGCACTCCTCAATTATCGATATTAGTTTAATAATCAAGAAGTATCGATATAAATCCTATTATTTATGCATTAAAGTATCGATAAATTCTCTAATATTTCTGATACATTTTGTTTTTTTTAACACGTGAGTCGGTTTCGTAATTTGTTTAGCTCATTTATTAAAACTAGATTAATAAATAAGTTGTCAAAAAATATTAACGTAAAATGTTTATATTAAATATGTAACTTGTTTGGCGTTAATATTTCAATATTTGATTTCCACTTCAGCTTCTTATTTATCTAAAGAATCTTCTTTGATTTATGTTACAGTAACCACCTGTTAATAGACATAAATATATAGTTAACTCAGAGAAATGGTTGTTTCTTGTACGTAATAACTTTGCTAGACGGAGTGGCGCGAGAAAGGTCTTATTTGACTGTCGTTTCCTGTTCTTTCAAACACATTCTCTAGTTAAATATTTGTAGACCTTCAATAAAAATAGTCGTTAATTTAAAAAAGTTTCAGAACAACTGAACTATGATAACTTAGCAAAATAAAAGACACAACTTAACGAGACTGAAAAAAACTACAGTATGTTAATTATAAGTAGATTGTATGAAACGTTTAGTTTCTTTTATGTTGTGTTACCTCTTTATAAAAAGCCCAATAATTCATAAACTCGACTCTCAAACTGAAACTTAAATTATTTAAAATTAGAAACAAAAAGCTCTACTTTTTAGTGATAAAAAAACACAGGCAACATTAATTCAACTAGACTTAAAAAAAAAATTATCATCCAAATTAAAAAAACAATTGACATATTACTATGTTCAAATTGTTAATTATATATTATAGTTCGTTGTGCTTGTATAAAATCAGATCGTTACGTCCGCGAGCCGCTTCGAGCCAGTTTGCGGGCAGTTTTCGTCTTTTTTTTTCAAGACTGACCACTTTTACTATCTCTAAGTCGACGACACGGTTACGACTGGTAAAATTTACATCATTTTAATTCTAAATTACATTCTATTATATAATACACGTAATAAAGAGTACCTTTATTACGTGAATGTAAAAAAACGTTTATAAACAGTTTTTTACCCTTTTAAGTAACCGTGGTTATTGCGTCCAGTTACTTTGTCTTGTGTTATTTTTACTTATTGATTTTGTGCGGACAAAACAAACAAAATAAAAGCTGGCATAAAATGCCTATTCATCAAACTTTAAGCTTAAGTAGAAGAGTATTCCTGCAAAAGAAATATTTATTAAGCAAATATAATGAAAAACAAAATAATATTAACAGACGATAATGTTTTGCATGTTGTTATTATTCCTTTTAGTAAAATTTCATTTATGTTTATTAAACAGCAAATAAATGCATAATTTTTACCTAATTTCCTTATTCATTAGAGACGTTACTTCTTTTCGAATAATCTATTAGGTATGTCTATTATTTAGATGCTGTAGCATCCAATCTATGTAGTGGTAATTATGTGGCTTTATGTTCTAAACGCAAACCACCAAAGTCTCTCGTGGTTCTAACAAAAAGACACATTTACAACTCTAGGTAAAAGGAAGTTTTTTGTTCAATTATTTCTTAAAAGAATCATTCGTCGAGAACGGTGATAAACGTCGTTCCTCCCATAGCGTAAAGTTATTACATATCATTTTTTTATCCTAGGTTGAAAAAATGTTTACCAGTTTCTTTTCAACCTTTGATTAGACGACAGATCCCTAGTGCCGCACACACCATACACACACACATTTTATTATACCTAAATGAATTCGACCAACAAAAAACATCTAAATTACATCAATTACGCAACTCCAAAGAAAACGTTAAAATTCCTCGAATACTTTTGTATCATAAACTATGTTAATGTTATTCGAAGCAGTGACGTCACCGCACGAGACAATTTCTACTATAAAACATAACTTTCTCATGTTACCTGCATGGTCGCGTGATAAAGTTCATCCAACTTTGTCCTTCCGATTAGACCGAAGCTGAAATATTTCTGATTCAAACAAACAAACTCTTCAGCTTTATAATATTAGTATAGATAAATCGCGGACCATGGCCATGTACAGAGTTTGAATAAGTGGATAGGAACTTGAATTTTGCGCTCACAGTTAAACACCAATTTTTTTGATGATTTAAATAGGTCATAATGGTAAAAATATTCTACAGTACAAGGCTACAGTTATAGCAAATTTTAAGCTTCTGTACTACTAAATATGTGACACCTTAAAGTTACAATTGTCATTACACTCTCATTATCAGGAATTGCAAGAGATACTTAAGCCCAACTAATCATCATATCGCCTGCACAAAAGTTTCTTACTTCATCGGCCAATAAATATATATTGGTTGAAATGAAAACGATTGAAATACATGTCATCAATTTATTAAGTTACAGAACATTATTTACAGGGAATACGAGTGAACCAATTCGAGCGAGGTGCTATGTTGCGAGGAAGGATGAGTATTTAAAAGAAGGCTGGACCGACGTAGCCAGGTGTGATGTAGCGAGCACCGAACCCATTTACCACGGTAGGACCAGCTACCAGGGTCTGAAAAATAAAAATGTTATTTTTTTCATATATAAACATATAAAAATGTCTATCGCACTTAGGAATTTAATTCCTGTATCACGGAGGGTTTCATAAACATTCAATTGACATACACAAATAACACTCAGACTTAGAACAGACATTTGTGACGTTCAATGTGTGTCCCATGTGGGGATCGAACCCGCAGCACGTCGCGTACAGTCGGTAATTGGCGTAGTTATCTCGGCTATCGGTGCAGTCAAGTCTTCGTTGTTAGGTATTGAAGAAATCGAGACATATATCATAAAAATCAATTAATTAATCTGATGGCTAGTTTATGCATGTTAAACGCTATTGTATAACGAAAATATAACATTTTTCCATGTCAAATTCCATGTAGAAACTCTTGGTGGATTAAGTATTTTACTAATTTAATTTCATTTAGTTTTCCTAATGTTCCTTTTGCTCTGTAACCATGATTACAGTCCAGTGTATGTAGATTAATACATACAAAAAAAAATGTATGCAACCACCTCAGTTAAAATTTGGTAAACAATGTATACATTGATAAAGACTAATACTGCTAAAGAGTATTATAAAGCTTGGGATATACTAACCCTGGTAGCGGGAACAACGCCGGTGTATCCTGGCCAGGTGAAGAACTGCGGGGCAGCGGTGGCCAACGCCACGCACACGACGAGGAATACCAGCTGTCAATAACAATAAGATGTATTACTTATATTGGTTTACTTATTATTATAAGTTTGATAAAGATATATACATATTTTTTTGCGGTGATCACGCACCAGAGTTTGGTTCGAGAGAGGCTTTTACTTCTTCACCGTACTTAACTCAATTATGTATAATGTATGTATGTCCGGTAAAAGGTCTAAATCTCGATACAAGTTATGTTAAGCAGCGTATCCCTTTAAGCGTTATAGATTTTTTTTAACATTTTTTCAGTCGCTTTTTAAGGAGCGTATCCGCTGAAAGCTTTACAAAAATGTATGAATAAATTATATAAATGAAATATTCTTTAGTTTTTAATAAAAGTAATAAAAATATACTCACGAAGTATTTCATTTTGATTGAAGTAGGTGTAGATCTCACTAGAACTGCTCTTGAGCCTTCTGAGTGCAAACTATACCGTCTTAAGGAAGGCAGACGCATATATAGGACCCTAGAAGGTCGTCAAGCAAAGCTACACGGCCCTAGACCCTCCCAAGGTTAGACCAGCCTATCTGAATATCTAATGAAAATACCAGTCCGGAAAAAATGTGCAGAGGTTAATTATTCGCTCCAGATATGGCGCGCATAATAATTTATTAGGACAACTTTGTCATCAAGCTTCGTAGATACTGGTTTAACTTTGTTTGTGGAAGTTATCTGATAAGGTGTATTGCAAACATACATTCTTTACAGGGTCTAGTTTGATATATTGTCTATTCCACTAGTGACACTACCTACAGGGCGAAGGCACATTAAACAATGCTTTATTGCGATTAATTAAAATTTTAAATCTTTATTTATTTAATATTGTATGCAATTCCAAGATTAATTCCTTTATCTAATACCTAGACAATCGTAAATTTGCAACTTTTAGTTGTGTATAAACAACAATATTTCCTCGAGTGTCGTGAATTACTTTACCAGCATACAACTTACATGCAATATTTTTCTCTGGTAGTGATTAATTTCGAAAATCTTAACGCAAAAATACTCTGGTTACTAACGTTTAGGAAAGGTTCCTAATAGAATCATTAACAATAAATCAAGTTAGCCCGGTCTACGGCCAAAAATAAGCCAATGGTATATTTAACTAAAAAAAACACTAACTTTTAATTATATTAGTCTGATTTACAAAACACTGCTCTTACAACTTCCCAGTTCTTGGTAATGGGTATAATTTCTACTACCTATCTTTGACGAACAGCACAAAACAAAATTAATGGTAGTGGGTACCGCAGCATTATCCAGCCATAGTCGAATTTTATTTGAGCTCTACATTATTCAAACTGATTATTGAACCCATGATTAGGCCTATCCGCCACTTATTCAGACAGTTACCACTTGGTATTTGTTTAGTTATACATATATAAAAACACTAATGAAATACTCGTGAGTGTTTTTATAACAATAAACATGTTATTGCTCGGTGTATATGGTTCGTGGCTATGTGATATAATCTGTTCATTACTGGGTAAAGATGGAAGGCGGCCGAAGATGATAGTTTCCATTTACCGAGATATATATTAGGGAAATAATTGATTAACTAGAATTGGTAACTTCTCTCAAGTTCATCGTGCTGTGCTGGCGCTGCTGCTGCGGCTGCTGAGAACCTCAAACGGCGGAAATATAACAACCTTATTGGAAGTTATACATTCCAGCCGTTTGGGGTTGAAACACTTGGACCGTGGAGTCCGAGTGCACACATTATATAAAGATCTGGCAAAACGCCTTGTTGACTCCTCGCGTGACCCAAGGGCTGGCTTTTACCTTGGACAGAGAATAAGCATTGCCATTCAACGTGGCAATGCGGCCAGTCTTTTGGGTACACTTCCAGTCGACAGCAATGCGGATGAATTTTTTGACGCTATTTTTTAGATTTTTTTTATTAGTTAAGAGTTTAGTTTTACTTCTCTCAAGTATATACAATATTTAAAATATTTATTTTATTTACATAATATAAATTGAGAAACAAAATTTTTTTACACCTATAAGAACTACGTAAACCAGTTGAAAGAATGGTCCTGGTTTAAGTTACATTACTTAAGTTATGGCAGAAATAATGTGCAGCCTGACATATTCCATCATATCCGGGTTTAAAATGGCTGGGAGAAGTAGATGTTACCAGGACTGGAGTCGTATAACGTGTTTTGTGGAGTGCATTTGAAAGAACCGATAAGGTAACAAAACAAACAATCATTGTTTTATTAATTCGGTATTATATATATGTTGTCAAAGTATAGTATTTGTTGGTAAATAATTAAAACATATAAGTTTAATAATAAGTATATTTTTTTTATATTTAGGGCTGATTTTTACAAGATAATTTTATCCGAGGAATAATTTAGAATTTGTATACAAAATCTGTCGTTACGTTACGTTAATTTTATTCTACGAATAAAAAATAACTGACATTGGAATTTCAACCCTAAGTTAAAACAATCTCTACAATTTTACATACCTAACACGAATAACTAGAAATAATAACGCTTTGTTCATTGTTTCGTCATTTGCTTGCATATTTGCATGTGCATACCACATTAACCCTATTCCGTATAATATCATAGTCGATTGCTTCTTTCAAGTTACTCTATTGATTTACATAATCAATAACATCTAATAGACACGTTATTCTAAAACGTACCTAACTTAAATACAATTAATTAAAATATTAAAAAGCTATGTAGGTAGACAGAACCAAAATGAATCTATATTATATATATTAATATATAAAGCTGAAGAGTTTGTTTGAACGCGCTAATCTCAGGAACTACTGGTCCGATTCAAAAGGAGCGGAGCATAAATGAAAATTGTAAAACCGTACAAACTAAAATACGCGGACAAAGTCGCGATGAATAGCTAGTTATAGATAATTATGACTGGCCTGTTAGCGGTCTAGTGGTAAGTGACCCTGACTGTTAAACCGGAGGTCGTGGGTTTGATAACCACCCAGGACAAATTTAAGTGTGATTAGCATGATCATTTGTTCTGCGTCTAGATGTAATCTTCTTACTTATATAAAAATCTTGTGTGACAGTGTTATTTTTATGTTTTTTTTGTGTATATTTGGTAGGTCTGATAATAATAGCTGGAAGGCTATTTTTATACCGTAGGTGATATGGGTGGCCCTCTCCAGATTTATTTTTTATATTTTTGGGCAAATTTATTTGGTAAAACAATGTTTGCCGGGTCAGCTGGTTTACCTATAACATGCATGTATTTAGAAATCTACAAGTATGTTTATCAGTTTTCTGGTTGCCATAATACAGACTCTGCCTTTGGGATCAGATGGCCGTGTGTGAGTTTATGTGGAATAAATCTATAAGTATTCCAAAACAAGGGTGCCAAAATTTTATTTAATATACATACGAAACGGTACTATTTTTATATGTGTAACTACTATATTACTATGAGTTAGATACGCTACGTCTATATGTATCTATGTGTTCAAATGAAGCACCTAAACTACACAACTCTACACAATTATTCAAGAATTTAGACGGTTTATTCACTAAAAATTTTCGGGATCGCCCGACTAGTTTCAGACACAATAGAACTAAAACTAGTCGGGCGATTCTGTCGTGAATCCTTAAGCCCGGTTTCCACCGCGAGCGGAACGGACCCATTAATGACTTCGTTAAACTCGCAAACGCAAACTGCATACTTGTATTTCCACCAACAAATAGTCGGACGGAAAGAGCCGAGCGTGTAGAAAGAGTAGAAATGAGCTCGCTCAGTTCTAGGGAGCGGAGCGGAGTACTTACGGACTCCGCTCAACTCGCAATTACAATTTATATAGTAGCGTTTCCACACAGAAAGTGGTGAGCGGTAGCGTTTCATTTTGCAGTGGAAATCAAATGACCAACTCTTCGTTGGTGGAAACGCAAACCTATTTCCTTAAAAAGGAGTCCGTTCCGCCTAACCATTTTCCGCACATTACCCTTTCGCAGTGGAAACCGGGCTTTAATCAAGAGCTGATGCATTCAAAAATAGTTATGAACTCACGAAAGTTATTTTGTGGTCTGTTAAAACTTATTTATTCTTATTTCTTTATATCAGCATACATATCTGAACTCATGTCATTGAAATTAACCTGTTCATAATCATTAAAGTGTCTTTGATTGACAACGTCCCAATTCATTTACTGATCAATTAAGCTGATGATTTATTTCAAAAAGATTTATGAACCTAAAGCATTGTGCATAATTACATTTTATTTTTATAACCTGTCTTGCACTGCATGCTTAAAAAGCTGCCTAATTTCTTTCATGTGGTCAAAGTAATTTAAGATTATGTCAACGAAGGAGACAGTCACAAATTACGTGTTAAAAACCAGATTCCGCGTACCAATTCGCCATACCCCTTTTACCAAATGATGGCAATTACTAAAGCAAGTTAAAAGGTTTTTTCGTTGATACATTTCTTTCCTTCAAAATTTTCCCTGAGTTGGCTTTTAATTTATTCGTAAATATATTTTATAAACGAAAGTATTTAAAATATTTACGAATAAATTATATATCTTATTATAATTTATTTTACTACCAATATTCAGTGGTCCATATTTACACCAATAGGTACAAATTTAATGTTAGCATTGTTCACGAACTTGGCAGAACATTTCTTTAGTTCCACTTATAAGCTTTGGTAGTATTTTTGGGAAAAGACTAGGTAGAAAACGACTAATCTAATTAAATTACATCCGTCAAGTCTTGGGTACTGAGAGACCAGATAGGATTATTTCTAGTCTTGGTTTTTCTAAGATGACTAATAATTTTGTAATTTGAGAAGAGATGTGTACGGGATTAATGACCTCAATAGATATATTTAAGAAAAGTACTTGATAACAAGAAAAATCAGCTAAATAGCTATTTAAGTAGATTGTGGTGGTTATCAGGATAATAAAACAAAAGAATACAGACGATACTTTTAATTTAAAGGTTATTATAATGAATACTATACTCAGGTGCGGGCAAATGGACAAAGTGCGAGTTGCGTAAGATTCGAGGGACGGAACGGCTTAAACAATAGTGTATCCGGGAGCGAAGAAACGGGCTCCAACATCGTTGACCACGGTAGGACCGGCAACGACAGTCTGCGGACGAAAAATAAAATAAGATGCAGAAAACTATAGAAAGCACGCAGTGATTCTTGTGAATGTATAACATATGATATAGGTATTACTTGTGCGGACATTACATTATGTAAATAGGAAGTAATGTAGAAAAACATAAGTATAAAAAACACGAATTGCACTGAATACGAAATTAAATAATTACTTATAATGAAATATTTCGAAGCATCATAATATTGTTTTACAGAGACTTAACTCATAGAACTTCTTATGACTTTATCTCAAGTTAATTTTTTTTTATGTGTTTTTTTTTGTACTGACCCTAGCAGGAACGACGCCGGCATATCCAGGCCAGGTGGTGAAGAACTGGGGCGAAGCGGCAGCCAACGCCACGCAGACGACCAGGAAAACCAACTGCAACCATAATAATATGCTCAAAATCCGTGTTCTTCATCAATTTCCTAGATTCAGATAAAGGTTCAAAAGAGGAATACAGTTTTTTTTCGTTTTGTAGAAAAAAATACGACTCCCTCAATAAGGCCTTGTGCCGCGGGAGGTTTTACAAACATTTAATTCACATGCATAAATAACACCCAGATTTGGAACAAGCATTTGTATATTACACAAATCTTTGTTCCATGCGGGAATCGAACCCCTAGCTCGTCCCTTTCTCCGACTCTTTACCGTCCAAAAAGTTGATACTCACGAAGTATTTCATTTTGATGGATTGGTTAGATCTCACTAGAACTGTTCTAAACCTTCTGAGTGCAACTATACTGTCTGAAGGAAGGCACAACCGTTATATAGGACCCTAGAAGGTCATCAAGAAATGCAAGTTTGTCCCCAAGCTTTGTAAATAGATAAGTTGATACTGAATTATCTGATTCTAGGTTTATCATCTTAATGAATATTACATGAGGCTGTGATAAAACATTCTAACTAACACCTTCTCTTTGTTTATTTCTGAGAATGATTTAGTTACTCGGATTCTGATGATAAACGATAACTGGTAGTTGATAATAGCAAAATATTTATAGCTAAATGCGAGATGAAAGCTGAGATCGGGGTGTCCATTATTAGAGACCTATTGCTTGAAATGGGTTAATGATTTGAACAAAAAAAAACAATGAATACAAGTCGGTGATCTAGTTTCACACCCACAAATATTTGTGTGATGACCATTAAAGTTGATATAACAAAGGCAAAGCTAATGCAGGAGCACTAAAAGAAGATGTATTGGTAAATGTCGTTATTCAAAGACTGAATTACAAGTTTGTATGGTGCATCTATACCAAATAGCACAGCAACACATTTGTTTTATGATAGAATCAAATATTTGACTTGCATAAGAATTTGTTATATTTAAATGCGTTAGTATTGCTATTAAATACTTACTGAATAATGGCCGAATACTGTAACGTCCATCAGTTCTAAGTCGCCGTTAAGTCTCATGCTATCTCTGTCAGTTTAAGGTGTAAAGAAGCGACAGATAAACGTTTAAACAACGTGTTAAAGTTAATTAAAATTAAAGTAAGTTAAATTCGGAGGTAAATTTTACAAAGATAAATGAAGATATAACTCTGTCTTTTACGCTTTTACTGCTAAACCGCTGAACCGATTTTGATGAAACTTGGAATGGGATAAGCTTGGATCTTAAGAAAGGACAGGACACTTTTTCCGAAACAGGTATCCCGCGAAAGTATTTCAACACGTTATGTTAAAAAAATAAAACCAAAGAATATAGCAATTTTAATAGGTTTCTTTTACTATTCATTCAAATTAGACTATGCAAGTTACAAGTTCAAAATACATAAAAGTGTCAATTAAAACCATTAACGTCAGTGTAAATACAGTTATATACCCGAGGTTGAGTATATTATTATAGATAATGGATCAAACTGTAGGCGTTCCTCATAATTTAGTCATTCGCCATGATCGCTATAATGTTATGAACACAAAGCTAAAGGTATGAAGGTGCATTTAATTAAGTAGAGTCTTAGTTTATGTGATCAGCAATAAATAATAATTGAATGTAGAATGAAGTCTTCTTATTTTATTATACATTCATGGCCTTATTAATAAAAATCTCGACTGGGATTAGCGATAGCTTAGAAGATTCTATTTATTTTTTTTCTATGTAGAATTTAAAATTAGAATCTGTTAATCCGTTGTTAAGCTCTGTCGCGACTTTTATTAATAAGGCCATCAGTGTATACAGGCATTATACAAAGTTAATATAAAATATGTATAACAAAATTAGGTAAACTGATAAAGCTGCTTACAGTTTAGTAGGTACCTATACTTTTTTTTAATCTAGGTGAAATCCTCTTGCACTTACCTCATTCGTCATCCCTGGGGCCGTAGGAAGTCGATAGTACATTAGGTATAGTACAGTAGACTTCTACCGGCTAAAAATATCGGTGTGCTTCTGTGATCCCTTTTAAATCGAGCCAGTACCGAAGAAGGCTGTCTGACCTTGTTCGTCGGGCGCAGATTAGGTTGTCTGCGCCCTCTACCGTTTACTTTACCTAACATCTGTTACTGTGATAGTCTATGATTTTGTTTGACGTGTAATATGACGACCTCCGTGGTCGAGTGGCGCATGCACCGGTTTTTATGATGTCGCTAGCTCTGAGGTCGCGGTTCAATCCCCGGACGGGGTCAATGTAGAAAAACCACTTTTCTGGATTGTCTCGGGTCTGGGTGTTTGTCGTACCTTCGTTGTCTCTGATTCCATAACACAAGTGCTTTAGCTGCTTACTTTGGTTCAGAGCAATGTATGTGATGTTGTCCACATTTATTTATTTATTTAATAGATACAAAAGGTTAATCTAGTCTAAGCTGCAATTGAAATTAATGAGTTCTTATTAGAACACAATCATATAATAATCAACGGAAATTTTGTTGTTGACATGCATTTGCTACCGTCAACGGTGCTTAACGAAACTAGACTACTGTCTTTCACATAACTTGTTATATAAATGACTCTGCTGGACAGTTAGACACTTGGACTAGCCACTTATATAAGGTTAGTAAATAGAATCGTCATCTGAGGCAGTAATAATAATGCTTTAGATTGAGTGCTTTAACACTGATAAATTTAATAATACTAGACTAGAAATGTTGACTAAATTGTAGCTTTTCTATACCCAATTGAGTTACTTGATATGTGTTAACCACAAAATGCGAAAGTAAGCCCGTCGGTTTGTAGTTGTTTTATTAAAATCATACACTTGTAACGTTGTACGTTAAATTCAACGTTCCAAATCTTGTTTTTATTAAAAAACGGAATGAATTACATATATTATTTACAATGGTAAACTTTAACCTACTTATTTACAACATTATATTTACAATAATAACAAAGGTCTATAAAAAAAAAAAAATAAAAGGAATCGTACTTACATAAAACTTAAAGAATAAACAATACGTAGTCATTATCTTGTTTGCTTAACTGCAAGTTAATCTAATTTAGTCCTTCGCGTCATTGTGCTATGGTTTCGATTCGTTCACCTGGACTGCTGTGCCAATGCAAGTCATCTTCGTTCAACGTGTTCCTTCCCCACCTATTGCTTCCGAACTAAGGCGACAGTGTTCGGGCCATTAGCGAATAGTGACCATTTTAAATATGGTCATTAAGCGATAATTCTCACGGAAGACACACCTTCACGCGCTCCCTAAAAAGTACTCTTGCAAGTGCAAAGTGCGTGACGTCAATCGTGTGGTCTTAACGTATTTCTGTTCGAAATATTTTATCAAATTATTTTACTTTAAACTACATCTTTATACAATATTAGATTCAGTGTCTTCCCCCGTATTGGGTAAGTGTTGAACATTATTTTTCTGCTACTACCTGTGTTGGGTGATCATTGGTAAATGACTTGCAGTTTTCATTATCATGACTTTGCATTTATTAGAACTCATTTCTAACGACTTCATCATTGTCCATTATTCATAATTCTGCTTGTTTTGCTTACTTTATTTTACGTTGTGAACTTTGTGTTTTGTACATTTATATAAAACATCCTTTTTTCTATGCTTTTGTAAACTCCGATTCTGACTGTGATATTTGCACACATTCGCCTTAAGCGCAACGTACTTCCTCTTCATGCTTCCGCGGCGATCACAGTCAGAGGAGGACGAACAAAGGACCGTTACTTATATCGACGGACGTGAATTCCAGGGTCCAAAGTCCGGGGCACAACCATCGGACCGCTGACGTCACATCAGCATCCTTTTAAGGGCTCGCTGCACTACCCTACACATTGTCCACCTGGAAGCGCCTCCTCGGCTGAGCGTCATCACCGGCCATCTCTTCTGCCTACGTGAAGCCAGGATAGTACTTAGCGCGCCTACTTCCATGAACGAAAAAATTAATTGACGGGCTTTAGGAACACGACCCATAATAAATTTTATGTCGAGCGAGTTGAAATCTTTTAATTAACTTAACCAACGTTAATTATCATTACCAACTATAACACCCGCCGCACACTTTCAGTTAAAAACCTTGATCTTAAAAGAATAATTGTGTCTTCTGCCTACCAAAAGTCATTTAAGAATCCAATAGTGTTGAAATAATATGTAAGTAATAAGTAGTATTTAACTAATTTTGACTGCACGGATAGCCGAGTGGTATAGGTCACCAAGCAAAACCTCTGCGCGCGACGTGCCGCGGGTTCGATCCCCGCATGGGACAAGCATTTGTGTGACCCACAAATGCTTGTTCCAAGTCTGGGTGTTCTTTGTGCATGTGATTTGAATGTTTGTGAAACCCCCCGCGACACAAGGATTAAATTCCTTAGTGCGGGAGCTGTTTTTAAAAAGAAAAAAAAAAAAATCTTACCACTGTTTTTTTGTTACGATCAAACAAGTGATCTCATTATCTATGATACATTAAATGAGGATATCATTACTCGAATGTGAATCAATACATCAAAATGCTAAATCAAATAAACAATACAACTCACCTCGCTCCAACTTGAGTCTTATGTCATTAGCATATGAGTGGTTTTTCGGCATCAAGCCGCATATGTTCATCAGCACCCTTGCCTTCAGCAGGCTCGAGGGCATCAGCTCGGTAGACGGCGTTCTCTATCCAGACCGCGATACGGTCGGAGATCGCTACCATGAACCGAGGAAGGCGGCCCGGGTTCGTACGGGATGGTTTTGGTTCACCTAAGAAATAATAGAGATTAACAGGACTCTCCATTAGAGTGGTAACAGTTTGTTTTTGACAGTGCCTTTATTTTAAAACTAATCAGTAATTCGTTGTCAATAATAAGCGGTCTAACATACATGTTTTTATATAGTTACAAACATATAATCTTAATCGGAGTTTGATAACAAATTAAAAGAGTAAGTATTCTTTTTAAACTAACCAAGTATTTCCGCAACTCTCTCCAACACGACATCAGCAATACTTCTCAGACGATTGGAGACCAACATTTCCTTTTGTCCTTTAGCAATGTAGTCACATAAACGGTACGCCACCTAAATATAAAGTGGCTCAGTTTGTTAGGATTCTATCTACCAAAACAAAATGGCTTAAAAAATATTGCAGTTTAACTCTCAGAAAAAAAATCTTAATCTTCGAAACATTCTCAAATCAATTATTACCTATGTGTGATGAATGCATTTGGGAGCATCAACTTACCATATCGTATATCTACACTCTTTCTTATAAATACACCCATCCTTCACTCTTTTCATACATAACTCAGTACCGAATAGGTGAAACCTAACCGTAGTAGCTATTTAACCCACTGGACAAAAGCAAAACTTCTTACTCTTTGATAGCTAGCTCGTTATAGCAGTCGTGTTTGAACATTCGATAATTTCCATTTAATCTTTATTTCATGATTGTATATTTGGTCAAACCTGAGCACTAAAGTTGACCAGCCACTTCTGTCTCTGCCGAAGCTCCTTGTTCCGATCAGCATGCTCCTTACGGCTCACCATGCCTCCAGGTCCGGACCAACGTCGCGCAGACTCATTCAAAGCTTGAAAGTATTGCTCAGTTTGCCTATGTAGATGCAAAGATGGTTTTATTTAGCAGAATGTTAAGAACGTGTTTACGTGCCAGTAGATGTTTGATGAACTTGGTATTTGGTTTTTGAAAATACTATAAGCCCAAACGAAAATAAGACAAGTGTTTAAAGGAGAATTTAGAAATACTCAGTTATATTGTATAGCAGATATTATTTATTTAATATTTTATGCACAGTGTACATAGGCGGACTTAATGTCAGAAGGCATTTTCGACCAACGACCTTTGGGTGATGCAGAAACGAACGTGGTAGATGAACTGTTATTTAATTCGGATTTGGATCGAAACCGAAACACGTCGTTGTACCTATCTACCTACATAAATTCGCCATCTATGCGATAAAACAGATTTATTTAGTTAATAAATCTGTTCCGTTACAGATTTCACCATAAACCACAACCACACATCAATGAACATTCACAAAACGGGGGCCTGTATCCATTAGGACAGCGATTACGCTATGGTGAGGACAAATTGTCAAAAGGCCTTTACATAAAAAGGGCTTTGTTACCGTTGAAAGCAACAAACTCAGTTGTTGCACTATAGGAAAGTATTACGATTGCAACATAAACTATAGGTACAATATGTTAGTATGTAGGTATTTATTATACCTAGATACTAAGCAATGCAGTAGGTAGAAGACCACATTGAATAAATCAACTTTTAATGCCTAAAAATGATTTATTTAAATCAATTCTAGGCATTAAAAAGTAGATCTTTTATCTATTAAGCTAGTGTTAATCCTCATAGACGTTGTAAGTTACTATAATATTTCCACAATCCATCGAATGAGAGACACGCTGTTTATGAATAGTTGATTGTCTTATGTAGACCCTTTTTTTTGTTACGGGGTGAAAATAAGTATAATGACTTCAACCCCAGACGGCACGACGTGGGGATATGTCGGACTTGCACCGACTAAAAAGCCGGAGTCCCGGGTTCGCTAAAGCATGCTCGGCGGGGCTGAAGTCTCCCAGGAACTAGCTGTTTACAAGTCAATGACACTACGTAAAGTCGGTAAGTAGGTACTTGAAGTAGCAGTATGTAGGTATGTAATTAATCGATCCACAGCTATAGCAATTAATAGTAGTTAGAACTCAAAGTAAGATCATACTCAGGACTAAGGAAGTAGTCCTCTTCTAAAGCGCTCTTAATTTTATCTCTTCGTTCGCGCGGCAGAATGGCACATTTCTCGTCCCACAGCGAACGAAGCCGGCGAGAGTTGGGGCGCGCCAACATCTCCACTCTTTCCATGTTTCGGCGAACACGAGGTGTCATCTTTCCACCGGGAGTCTCTGCCGAAATGTTAGTAGATAATTTAATGATATAGCATTTAGGTTATACAATGGTCTATCCGAACGTTAAGAAACAATTCCAATTAAACGTATTACTTCGATAGTTTTTTTATCTACTTTGTGGATGCTAACTATAGCCGGGGAACGTAATACCTATATAGCGAATGCGTTATTTCTAGCCGGTCAATCTTCATAGGCCGTGATTTCACGGTTATAAAATACTTATATACTTACACAAGATTTTTCAGAGAAAAACCAATAGTTTCCATGGTTGATTATTGAGGAATAAAGGAAATAAGTAAGCAACTAAAACCTTGTATTACCTGAATCCAACCTCATGATCTTAACATTTTGCTCCGACCGAGTCGAGAGGTCAGCCTTAGATCCCTTCGCCTTCTCCTTAGAGGCATTCGGATCAACTCTTTTAGAAGCTGTCGGCATGGTTACATCAGATTATATTCCACTACAAATTTAAAAGGTTGTGTACCAGAAATGCATTGAGGCGTTTTGTACGAAGCAAATATGACAAGTGATTTATTTTTTACATTGACATTTAAAATGAAATCTTCATAAAAAAAAGTTAGCTAGGTACTTGTACAACCTTTTTGGTTTTCTTCGTCAAGAAGAAGCACGACGGAAATAAAGAATATACCTCTAAAAAAATTTACATTTAGGTTGCCCAAATCCCGTATACTCAAACGCAACTTTAAGAGGTTCTTAAAAATACATCTCTTCTTTGAGTGACAGAGACAGCATAAAACTTAACAGTAAGTTACAAATCAGTTGCTGTGTTTTCGGCCACAAGTCTCGTTCATAAATGAATTAAAACACAAATTTGATTCTTATTTACAATTTATTTTCTTCTTAAACAAATCCAACTATACAAATCTGGTGTCCCATCATTTACTTGTGCGGTTGATGTTATAACTTCGTTATTGAATGGTAGATGCCAAGTGTTTTCCTTCTTCTGAGCGCAAGGTGTGAACTTGATAGGGTGCTGAAACAACAAACAGAATCAAACATAGACGGTTCTATAACATAAAACCTAAATCAGTAGATATTAATATGGCATATAATTTAATAAGTTTCGATGACAAACATAATGATGGTATATTCAGACTAATCTCCAAAACCAGTGGACCTTTTTTGATGAAACTGTGCCTTCATGAACAGAAAGTTGGTAGAAGTGATATGGCCAACTTTTTTAATACCCTTTTAGAGGAGCTACATATACGTAAGTATGAGCTGCTACACCCTAATATATACTTATTGAGTGTCTTCGTTAATTTTTATTTGAGCATACGAAATCGCAAGTAAAATGCCAGTAGATAATATAGATGTAAGGCTAATAATACCTGTACAACTAATCCTTTGTGAACATTTAGAAACACCATCCATTGATGCTGCCACTGCCACCTTTTAAACACAAGCCTTAGGCTCTCGTTTTTCAACAGAAATGTGTGGCCTCTCAACAAATCTTTAGACACTAAATCTGTATGTGGACCACTTAATATTGCTGCTGTTATAAAGTATGGGTCATCTTGAGATCTGTAAAGTTCAATGGTATAAGAAAATTCCTCTCTTAATTGATGTTCCTATAAATATACTAACATAATATATGCATTTTTATATGGTTAGTTACCTCGAAATTTACCCCAAACAGCAAAGAGAAAAAAGATAAGAGTTTTGGCTAGTTTTGGTATGCTACCAGCTTTTAATAATAATTGCCTCCTAACTTTGTTGTTATTAATGCCAGTTACAAAATAATCAACAAAATACTTACATATCCTCTGTGAAGAAAGAACAAGTTTTACTCATAATTTTTTGTAAAGTGTTTTTATGCCATCCCAGCATGTGTTGCCTGCCTAAAAGTAATATTCTCTTTTTTTGTTTAACAAAATGATCAACAACATTGCTTAACAAATTTAGCTTTTCTCTGTGAGGGACCATGCCAGCACTATAGGCTATGTTTAGCCCGTCTAAAACAACATCATAAGGTGCAGTACCCTCTATGAAACCCAAAAATCTTTTCAATTCTTGAGGTGAAGTTTTTAAAAATAAATCTGATCCCATTATTAGCTTCTCTTTCACATTTTTCTGTAGAGTATGAAATTCTTCATTTGATAATGATAGAAGTTCTAATTTTTCTTTGCAGCATGAGCACTGGCCACTGAAAAAAGATATAATTAATTTGTTTTTCCAAACTATGTTCTATATCAGTATCAAATATGAATGTAGGAACAACTGTCCTAAAGAAATTATTTATTGGGTAAGGGTAACAAATTACCCCTTGGTAAGATTGGATTAATTTGTGAAAAATATAATAGTTTTGATGTAAAAAAATAATAAGTAATAGCATTTACTCAATCTTTTTTATTCTTGAAAACTGTGCATCCCAATCCATAGAGCTGTAAAATTCTTTTAACTTATTTGCAGTCTGCAGTGGCACAACTGCACAATTTGAGGCTATGTGAGAAAAAACTTCATCCATATGCTTGGCTATTACTTTCTTATCTCTATATTTCCTTACAATATAATTCATCCACTCTTCATAAGCATTCTCTTGTAAAGGTCTTTTATGTTTAACACTTTCCTCAATTAATAGAACAGCATTTTTCTTTTTATTTAATTTAAAGAAGGTTGCTATTAAAGTACTATAGGCTGAATGTGATGGAACAGTGCTTATATGGATGTCATTTAAGACTTTTAAGGCCTTTTCCCATTCATTTATTGCACAAAGTGCATGAAGCAGCTTTTCACAAGTACTGTAATCCAATATTTTATATTTATCATACAAACTCTTGTAGGAGTCTAAAATGAACTGTTTCTGGTCTTTTGATAACTTGGTTGTCTTTCCTATTTCATAATAGAGACCTAAGATACCATTAATAATACCTAAAGACAATTCTTCACTTGTATTTTGTAAATGCTTAGTCAATGATAAGGCAGCATCAAAATTCTTTAAGCCAGTCATGTGTTTTAATAAGATAGAATCAATGTTCCTTTGGTTTACATTGCCCCTTTTAGACAAAATATCACTTTTAATTGAAGTCCAATTGTGTGTTTTGTTATCTATTGATTTTATGTAATCTATTTGCTCATCAAGCTGCTTTTCTCTTACATGTGAAAACTTCTGATTATACAGTCGTGTAGCCAATTTGGCAACTGAAAACAAAATAATGTAAACTAATAAATAACACATAATATAATTTATTGTACAATGCTAACATAGTATCCCTTTTTTATAGTATTTTAATTATAGTCAGTTTCAGGTTTATTTACAAAGCTAACTTACAGGACCTACGTGAAGAAAAAGTACGAGTCAACGAAGAAAACATATTTTATTTTATGAACATAACGTTTTGTAATTTTATTGCAAATATTAACTTCAATAATATGATATAATTTCCATAGTTTATATTAATCCTGAATGTTGAGTTGAGAAAGATCGACAAACACAAAAGTAAGGTTATATTATTATTGGTTAATGTCACTAATGTCAGACAGACAGACAAGTCAACCTTAGAGTAAACATAGACAAGCAAACAGGTTATTTATTTTTTCTGAAGTCAACTTTTGCTCAACTGTCAAAAAACAGTGGCGTTTACTACTATATTTACTATATTTATTTATTGGAGAGGTTGGTTAAATATCTTTACGGATGCTTCCAAGCAGTCAGAAGTGGACCCAGTCGGTGCAGCAGTCTGGATTCCCAGGTTTAAAATAGTTTTAAATTTCAAATGCCCCCAACAATCTTCGATTTTTACTGGAGAAGCGGTTGCAGTTCTAGAAGCTGTCTCGTATGTGTTTTCACATAAACTTCACAAATCTTTAATTTTTTCTGACTCCCTTAGTTTACTTTCAGCTCTGCTTAAATCCCCTTTCCGAGATAAGGAAAGATTTTATCTTCCTTTTAAAATTAGATCCACTCTTTTCCAATGTTTTTCTTCGGGAATCGACGTGGCCTTAGCGTGGATTCCTGGGCATTGTGGGATAGACGGTAATGAATTAGCTGACAACTTTGCCAAGCAAGCAATACGTCTAGGTCTCGATACCCATCGTAAATGTTTTTCTAGGGATTTGAAATTAATGGCCAAACCCTGGATGCTAAAAACCTGGAATAGCCTTTGGGGTCAAATTAGGTTAGCCAAAGCTAAACACTATGGTAGCTTGCAGCCCGTAATACCCATTAAGCCTTGGTTTTTCAAATTTCGTAGGTCATCAAAATTAGTAACGTCCACTATCATCCGTCTTCGCCTAGGTCATGTTTGTACACCGGTTTTTTTAACTAAGATACATATCAGAGATTCCTCCATTTGTGAATGTGGAATTGAGGATGGTACGGTGGACCACATATTTTTTAATTGCCCCAAAATTTCTGTTCATTTATATGATATTCTTCCTCTAGATTTCCCTCGACCAGTTAATGTTAATACCCTGTTATCTCTCCCAGTCTTTTCCTATTACAATGTCTTATCAAAATTCCTTCTGGCTAACAATATTTGCTTGTAATTTTTGATATAGTTTAAATTTTATTTTAGTCCTTATTTAATAGAATTCTTTTAATTTATGGAATAAGGATAAGGAAGGTGTTCAAAGGTTTTTTTTTTGTTAAATTTTATTTTCCGCGGTAAACACTTGTTTTCCCAACTTTGACATTGGCAAAATCGTTGTCCTCCCGACGACGGAGCCATACAAAACAAGAACTGAACTGAACTACTATATTTACGTAATACCTTCCCGACGACGGAGCCATACAAAACAAAAACTGAACTGAATTACAAACAATACAAACTCGAGTAATACAAGTACATAAAAAATGGCACGGGTCGTTCGAAAAACTGTTGGAGAATAAAATTGACAGTTATCGGAGACTGCGTCACCTCGTGTACGAACTCCGTACTTTTTACTTTTGTAATCTAGTCTCCAATCCTTTCTCAAAACCAATGGCATCAATTCTATAGACAGAAGGATTCCAACTATATCAAAAGTACTCTGTGAACAAAATCATAGTGATAGTAAAGTTCTCAAAATAGATTTTGCGGAGAGGATTGGAATATATTATAAAAGCTTAGTCTTCCGTTTATTTTATTGTCTTTGGTAGTTGGCCATAGACGGCAATCGGCATAGACCCAATATACACTTTGGTCTATGCATAGAGTTGCGTTGGTTTTGGATTTTGTGACATCTTTGTTCGTTCAACTCTGTTGATTATTTATTTCTTATTACCAGTAAACGAGTGTTTTTCAAAACTTAAAACAACTAAAAGTACTAAATTTAAGACTAGCTATAAATATGGACGGTAAAACAACTAAAATGCCGAAAGTGGCTAAGGTATACACTGTTTTGGAATACTATTTGTGTACTCATAAGTTAACCCTATTTTGAATATTTTTTTTATTAAAACATGTTATTCCAGGTAAAAAACAAAGCGCCAGCTGAAATACAAATTACAGCAGAACAGCTTCTAAGAGAAGCTAAAGAGAGAGACTTGGAAATTTTGCCACCACCGCCAAAGCAAAAAATCTCTGATCCAGAAGAACTGAGAGACTATCAGCATCGTAAAAGAAAAGCATTTGAAGATAATATTCGTAAAAACAGACTTGTGAGTATAGTTTGTCAGTGAAAAATATATGTATTATCATTTAATTGTGTCAACAAATAGGTAGGCTGCAGTGCAAACAGGCAATTATGACAGCTAGTTTATAACACATTTAACAAGAACAATAAATTGCCTTATATCAGTGACTCCTAATTTCTTATAGGTCTTTCTTTTATTTATAAAATCTGTACATAAATATGGCCTTCACATTTCATTCATACATGTTAATATTTAAATTGCAGGTAATTGGAAATTGGCTTAAATATGCTCAGTGGGAAGAGTCACAAAAGCAAGTCCAGAGGGCCAGATCCATTTATGAGCGAGCTCTGGATGTGGACCACAGGAATGTTACCTTATGGTAAGGTTTATATTACTTTCATTTTTATTGCTTCTCGAACTTTTAAGACTGCCAACCGCAGATAAAATGAGCTCAATGATAATGATTGCTAACAATATTCAAATCAATTGCTTATATTTTGACTCCTATATTAAATTTTACTCTGTTTCAGGTTGAAATACACTGAGATGGAGATGAGAAACAGACAAGTTAATCATGCTCGTAACTTGTGGGACAGAGCAGTCACTATCTTACCCAGAGTGTCACAATTCTGGTACAAGTACACCTATATGGAAGAGATGTTAGAAAATGTTGCAGGTGCCAGACAGGTATGCAAATAGGTCTCTTTGAATACATAAACATTGTATAAAAAAGGAATAATCTTTCTAACTATATAAATATTGGTTTTTAGGTCTTTGAACGCTGGATGGAATGGCAGCCAGATGAACAAGCATGGCAAACATACATTAATTTTGAATTACGATACAAAGAACTGGATAGAGCCCGACAAATTTACGAAAGATTTGTTATGGTGCATCCTGATGTGAAAAACTGGATTAAATATGCAAAGTTTGAAGAAAATCATGGGTTCATAAATGGTGCCAGAAAAGTCTTTGAAAGAGCTGTTGAGTTCTTTGGAGATGAAGATCTTGATGAAAGAATGTTCATTGCTTTTGCAAGGTTTGAAGAAAATCAGAAAGAACATGACAGAGCAAGAGTCATATATAAATATGCATTAGATCATATTCCAAAAGATAGAAATAAGGAATTATACAAAGCATACACAATCCATGAAAAGAAATATGGTGATAGATCAGGCATTGAAGATGTTATCGTAAACAAAAGAAAGTACATGTATGAACAAGAAGTCATTGAGAATCCTACAAACTATGATGCCTGGTTTGATTATATTAGACTTGTGGAAAATGAAGGCAATGTAGATGACATTCGTGACACATATGAGAGAGCCATTGCCAATGTACCACCTTCTAAAGACAAACAGTTTTGGAGACGCTACATATATTTGTGGATTAACTATGCACTATATGAGGAGTTAGAATCTGAGGATGCTGAAAGAACAAGACAAGTCTACAGAACATGTTTAGAATTAATTCCACATAAAATATTTACATTCTCGAAAATATGGCTGATGTATGCCCAATTTGAAGTCAGATGTAAAGATTTAAAACAAGCAAGAAAAACCTTGGGTATGGCTCTCGGTATTTGTCCTAGAGACAAACTTTACAGAGGTTATATTGATTTGGAGATCCAATTAAGAGAATTTGATAGATGTAGAATTTTATACCAGAAGTTTTTGGAATATGGTCCAGAAAATTGCATAACATGGATCAAATTTGCTGAATTAGAAACATTATTAGGTGACATTGACAGAGCCAGATCAATTTATGAAATTGCTGTGGGGCAACTAAGACTTGACATGCCAGAATTATTATGGAAGAGTTATATAGATTTTGAAGTCCAGCAGGGAGAAACTGAGAAAGCTAGACAACTATATGAAAGATTATTAGAAAGGACTGTTCATGTAAAAGTATGGTTGTCCTATGCAAAGTTTGAATTAAATGCTGAAAATGCTGATAATATAAATGTAGAGTTAGCAAGGCGTGTGTATGAACGTGCTAATGACAGTCTTAGAAGTGCAGGCGAAAAGGAAGCTAGAGTGCTTCTTTTAGAAGCATGGAAAGATTTCGAAAATGAAATTGGTGAAGAAGAAAAACTCGCCAAAGTTATGGCGAAAATGCCCAGACGAGTCAAAAAGAGACAAAAGATTATTAGTGAAGGGGGAGTTGAGGAAGGCTGGGAAGAAGTGTTTGATTACATATTCCCTGAAGATGAAATGGTTAGACCTAATCTTAAATTGCTTGCTGCCGCAAAACAATGGCGAAAACAGAAAGAAGTTACTCAACCTACAGAATCCGAAGAAAATAATGAAAATGAAGAACAAGAGGAAGAGCAAGATGGTCAAACACCTGAAAGAAATAATGAGGATGCAATTAATTAGTTTAGTGTTGATCAACAATCACTATGAAATAATAAACCATTTGTATAATAAATATTTTTTATTTACATTAGTCAACATCTTCTGGTCTCACCGGATGTGTTAGTGGTATTACAGACTTTTTATTAACATCTCTTGAACAGGCTTTTCTCATATCTGAAAAGAAATAAATAAATAGGTAATAAATCTACAGTACTATGCTGCTAACAATTATTTGTAGACACATCAACAAACTGAAATATGTGATATACTTTATTTTTAAATCAAATTTCTTTAAAGAATCTCTACAACTGTCTGACAAATAAATTGTAAATATAATGTAACTCGACTGCACGGATAGCCGAGTGGTATAGGTCACCAAGCCAATTACCTCTGTGCGCGACGTGCCGCGGGTTCGATCCCCGCATGGGACAAGCATTTGTGAGACCCACAAATGCTTGTTCTAAGTCTGGGTGTTCTTTGTGCATGTGATTTGAATGTTTGTGAAACCCCCCGCGACACAAGGATAAAAAAAAAAAAAATCCTTAGTGCGGGAGTCGTTTTTTTTTTTTTTTTTTTAAAAGAAAAAAAAAAAAGAATGTAAAAACTTTTTTACCATAAGCATCTTCATCTGGATCTCCTGAATAATATTCTAATACAGTTCTATACACTATGTAACCCAAGTTTTTGTACATATTGATTGCCACCTTGTTGCTCACTCTAACAAATAGGTCAACAAAATAAGCTTTTTTCCTGAAAAATTAAGTACATTAGTTAAAAATATCATCAATATTAAATAAGAATTTTGACTCATTTATCCTTAGCCCCCTAGCTTTATATAAATTATGTCAAATCTTTACCCGTAGTGTAGAAAATCATAATAATATGGATAGGGTTAACAAAAGGCGTATAAGAAAATACATACTTCTCTGATACATCTTCTAGAATATTCATGAGTGTTGCAGCCAGACCTAGCCGTCTATATTCAGGACCAACAGTCAATGCTGTTACATGACCATGCCAGTTTTCACCAAGGCCCTCTGCTTTGCCCATTACTGAAATTAAGTATTAATAAAGGGATTAGAAACTTATTATATTTATGTAAGGTAGAGTTTCCAAGAATCAGACTTCAAAATTCTAGTTAAAATTATTGTTCTAAAAATGGTGACACCCTACTTGAATGCTCCTGATAACATAAACAACAACAAGTACATACTGTATCCCATTATTTCTCCACTAGGTGACTCCACAACCTGAAAGTATTCAGGCCAATGGGCTAAATACTGCGTATAAAATGATAGCCCGTAAGTCTCTGTTAGAGGGTCCAAGTTTCTAAAAAGAAAAAGTAATTTTAACCTCCCTGAACTCACTATTAGCATCAGCAATTTTATTAGTAATAATAAATTGTATACATACACATTGTTAAACTTTAACATATCTTCACACATGAACGGCCTAATTGTAGTCATTGTGGTGTTTTTTTAATCATGCGTTTATTAAATATACCGATGGTAACCTTATTCCCCGTCTAAGGTTATACCCTAAGTAAGTGTTTTGCTGTGCCTTATTCGGGCAGTCCCTAGTTGTATAATAATAGTTATAACCTCTTGATAGAGAGTACTATTCTTTGGTCAAAGAAATATTGTACTCTTGGTTACATTTACTTACAAGTTTACAACGTATGATACAACCAAAGAGTATAATTTATTATAATAGGATAACTAACTATAGGTATTCCACAGTGAGACCTGTTCTTTGACATAAAACGATCAAGACTTATGAATTACTATAAACACAGAACCACAGAACACAATTATGTATTATACATCATAGTATCGTGAGAATAAACTCGGTAGAGTATATTTTTTGTTCTGTGGAATAAACATAGCACAAAACATAGCGAGTATGAACTGTACTGTAGGCACTACATATAAAATCGCAAAATAGTGTCAAAACTAGTGATGGGTAACTCATCAATTTCAAATGAGGATGAGGGAGTCCCTCATTTTACCTCGCGAGGTACTCGTGAGGTACCCCTCATTTGAGGTGAGGAATTGAGGATTCGTTCAGAAGTGAGAGCAGGAGTGCCGAACTCAGCCGACTGTTTGAGTGAGCGAGCCGAGCGGGCGCGATTGACTTATCTTCACACATTTTCATACACATCATTTCATTTTACCAAATATACCTATCACACACAATACAACTATTTTATTATCATTACTTATTTTATTAGATAGCATAGATAGATAGATATTAGATAGGTAAAAACTCATAAAATCACACAAAACTACAGGCTATAAAAACTTTCAAACTATTCAGTCGCTCACTCGCTCCTTTCAATCAACAGCTCGCGAGTTCGTGATTATTCGAGTTGCGATGGATCGTGTCGCGGTACGATTTCATAATTTTGTCAAATCAAAACTCACTCAAGCAAAATTAAATGTCAATGAAGACGAGTGAACGAGTGAGGTGATGAGGTGGTTCAATGTTGAAATTTGAGTAACTCTTTCAATTTGCGAATGTGAGGCCCTCAAATGAGGCAACTCGTGAGTGAGGGGCAAAACAGAGTGCACCGTTTTATTTAAAAATTCTCTAAACCTAATATTACCCTAATAATATCGGAACCGTTGATTTTTTATTGCATAAACGTCTGTCGTCGCATGGAAAATCACATGAACCAGCATAGCATAGCTAAAAATGTGCTTGCAAAGAGAAAACAATAAGTAAACTATAGAGTGAGCGTAACAAAGTATGATTCGAAAGCACATGTATGATCAAGCGTCGATTTCAAGGTCACGTCCAATTAGTGTCAAAACAGAGCTCGCCGTGTTTGTATCACCGAGCAAACATTACTTATATTTATGTAATAATGGTAAAATACGTAGTACTGAGTTGTAAAAACGATTCACGGAAGCAAAACAAAAATAATAGTGACATTTCTTTTCATCCGTGAATAGTATTGTTATAGAAATTTTCTTATTTAATCTAAATTCAGTAGGGCGAAAGAGGGGGTGCGCGAGGGGCGCACGGCGGGTAAGCGCTGCACACCCCTGCCTTGCAATCCCCGCAATTGGCTAGTGTTGTAGCGGTTCCGTATTCTGTTACGATAGTTATTTTTTTATCGTAAACCCATAATTTAAAATTAAGTTTATAATAAGAATAACTAACTACTAAACTTGCGTTTTGTTTGATAATATCCTAGTTATATAAACTCTATGTGTGCTTGCTTACGTACGCTTGACATTGACATAAGAGGCTACTAGCGATAAGTAGTACAATCACAGAGTACTTTTATATAGTACAATCTATGCTTGTTGATGTTTACTCTACGATAAACTTAATCTCCTATGCCCGTCATGCACAGAAAACATATACTCTGCCGACATGATATATCTGTGTTGTTATGAATTACCACCTTAGATGACCGCAGAATACTTTAATTTAATTTTTGTTATTATAGGCTCGACCATAAATATATAAAAGTACTCTGTGACCACAAAACACTAAATGACAATGACAGGACAGTGACAGTCTTTTCTTCTTGACTATTAACACAAAGCAAAGTAGTGAAGCAAAGCAGTGCTTTGCTTCACTACTTTGCTTTGCTTTGAAAGCACCCTCTCTAGTCGATCAAGGTGCTTGCCAAGCTACATGTTTGTCAAGCAGTTTGATTGATCGTTTGTGGCGTTATTGCGCGTCATTGCGGCTTTGCTTGACGCGTTGGTCAAGCAGTTTACGTGCTTGACATGCTTAATAAAAATTAAAGGCGCGTATGGCGCGTCAAACAAAATTTAGTACTTGTCATGGACTTGTATGTTTATAACCGTTACCACGGCACCCGCACCGATATGATAGAGTCTGGCACACGAAAGTTGATCCTGGGATTCAATGGAAAGTTTTTATATGGCAACATTCTAAAAATGTCAGATGAATGTCATTCGACTATTAAATTATCATACTATTCGCAGATTTCATTGATTATAAAGTCGAATTTTATCGTTAAAAATGAACAAAACAATACTATAACTATATAACTTCTGCACGTCCCTTTGGACGTGCAGAAGTTATTGTTTACCATGGTAAATTTAATTGAATGGAGAAATAGATCGGTTTATCATAAATGCAGCAGTGATTCTGATTCACCACTAGAAATTGAATTTTTAGATTCAGATTTTGATTATCATTAATAAAATAAAGTATTTAAATAACTAACCATTTATTTTTATTATATCTACAAACATTACTAAATTGCTTGATGTCTATGAACCTCTGTAATTACAGCATATGAAAGAAAGTTTAATTAAAACAGATAAAAAAGCTATTTAAAATTAGAACACGTTTACGTTATTTACTTAAAACTGATTTTTCATTCGTCACTAATAACTTTTTCTAATATATAAAGCCCACAAGGGGGCGTTATCGCCCACTTTGGGAAAGGCTGCTCTACAGCATTATTTACTAATTACTTCGACTGATTGATTAAGACTTACACAGGCTGTTAAAACCTTGTCTAAATAATCCCGAAACTTTTTTAATTACCAAGGGCAAACAATAAATTTTATTATGATTGAGAGACCCCAAGCTGGTGTGGCTTTAGCTTGTTTCCAAAGGTTAGTGCACTGAAGTGTTCTAAAATAGGAATTCGTTCTCTCCGAATAGACAAAGAAGAAATAATAGTTTAAATCATGGTTTAATCCATCAGTTATGATTATTATCCCGATAGCCTGAGTTGATTGATTAAGGGTCAAACGCTAGCTTTAATTACAATTATTATACAACAATCTTTCTAAAGTGGTTTAATAAAAATATGTGTTATCGCAGCTCATCAAAAAAGAGGACAACTGAACATTTTGGCACTGCAGGAACTGTGAATTGAGAGTTCCCTTTCTAATTTTATACATTAGATATACATTTTAGGATATAATTACATTCATATATTCATAACATAATCTTTCGAAATTTTATAGTTCCTGGCTTAGATTTTATAGTACCTTGGTACATTAAATTTAATTCTCAAAATAATAAAGAATTCATCACATTTATTAAATCGTTGACGGTGATGCTTAAAATGTTTACTTAAATGGACACGAATCTCCAAATACTGAGTTTAATTTCAAATCGACTAATAATACGAATAAACAATGAAAAAGTTTCACTAATTTTGTTAAAGATTAGAATTTTAATTAAATTTTTTATTATGCTGTAACGCCTATTGATTTATGAGTCGGTACTATAACAGTGATTTTGAATAACAACAACATAATCACAGCATGACGCGCTTAACGCAACACACTAGATTCAATAAAATGAGATATGTATAGTATGAGAATAACATTGTTGCCACATCAAAGAATTATCTTCGTACTAAAGTATCTTCCGACTCCTTTTAACACATGTCGAAAGACATATTTATTACTCTTTTACAAGCTAAAAGCTCAAGTAGAGCGATCTATGGGCTTCTTGCAGTTTACCAACACGACAATGGCCGAATTGTCCGTATAGGATATTTTTTATTGGCCCGTACGTCCCAACCTGCCATGTCTTTGGTTTTAAAAATGGCGTATACAAGCTTTTTGTTTGCCGGTGTATGCTGTTGAATACTTTCCAAGACCTCGCGTTTACTCAGACAACGTCTAAACGTCGTGAATATGAAATTAAAGTACATGTGTAGGTATATAATCAACGCTGTGGACCCCGTGAACGAAATTTAGTAACGTTATGGTGAATTAGAATGGTGCCTGTGGCTTGTCAATCTCGCACGTCGTCAGGTTACCCGTTCGTAACGTAAATATCACCCAGCGAGCGTTTTATATTTCAGATATGTCCGCGTCGAAAAACAGTAGATAATGGAGAGTTCAGAAGATGATGCGGGCACAGCGACGAACGCTTCCCGCCGTGCATCGGCGCGGGAAAAGGACGTCGGACTGGCCGAGGACGTCAATGCAACTAGTAGTTTCCACCAGGAACCATCCGAAGTGCGTCCGTCGTGTGAAACTCCCGCGATGTCGGAGGATAATTTCGACGGCGACAGCGTTCCGTCGCCGTCGGCGCAGGATGTCAACACGAGCACCGAGGCGATTTTGGATATGATTGACGAAATCGTCGACGGCCCAGGCGCCCCGAAGCGGTTACCACTGTCTTCAGAAGAAGTTAACATGCAATTTGATGAGCTCGAAATCACTAGTGTACACTCCAATAATACACAGGAATCTACTAAGAGTGATAGTGACAACATTTCGCCGCTGCCTGTGGTAGCATCGTCAGCCGAAAGTGTCAAAAGTGAACCAGTACTTCCAATAGGCACTGATTCACAAGCCGAATCTTTAATTACCAATGATAATTCTGCAGGCATTGTAAATACGGATAGTGTCGATTCATTACCTGAAAGCTCCTCTATGCCAGAGGGTGATGAACCCGCAGTGTCTACACAACCAGAAGACAGTACACTGTCAAGTGTGGTTCCTGAAAGTCCTGCTATCTGCCCTCCACCCATTCCTTCCAGCAGTGAAGAACAAGTTGTGCAAAACATTTCAGATGTTAGTGAGTGTGAAACGCAGCCACGAACAGTAAAGTGTGTGACATCCAGTGATAGCAGGGACAATGTGACTGTTGAAAGTGCAGAGTCTACATCTAGTGATAGTAGTGTTAGTGAAGGTAAAGCTGTGCTTGTAGAACCCCAGGTGCGGTCACCATTGAGACGGAGGCTCGTACGGCCAGCTCCAAGTGACAGGCGACCTGACTCTACAGTGTCCTCTACAGTTGATTCTCAAATTGTTAATATACCTGTTGTCGAAGAAACAGGAAGTGAAAGTATCACCAAGGATGTGACTAGTTCATCTGATGCAGTGCCCACAATACATGGTAATGTAAAACCAGAAGAGATTAGAAATGTAAGTGAAATTAATTTCTGCAAAGCAGAAACATCAGTGAGTCCTCCTAAAAAAATTAAGCTTATTAGACAAAAAGTTAATACTGGTACTAGTAATAGAAATACTTCTGTTGATAAATTAGCCATTTCATCAGAAAAAGATCAGTGTCAATCAACTTCATCTGAGAGTCATTCATTACTATTACCTGAGACTATTACAGAATCTTCAAGTACTGTTAGTATTTCAAAATCTCAAGAAAACAATGAATCAATATCTGTAAGTAACTGTGTAATTGATAAGCCAGTAAAGAGTCCTGAACAAGCTGTATGCTCTGATCAACATTCCCAGCCTAGTATAGAACATTGTCACTCACCTAAAAGTGAGAAGAGTGAAAAAGGAAGTAACAATGAACAAGAAGTACCTGCACAATCAAGCTCACATCAATCACACTCGCCAATACCAGAAGCCAATACCGATGTTAATATAAAACATGAAAATACTAATTTGGCTGCACAAAGTACAGCAGTTCAAATTGATTCAAAAATTAATGATATAGAGCAAGATTGTGCAAGTAATATTGATGATAATGACAAACAAGAGGTCACCAAAGATCCTGAAAGTAATGAAATGGTTCAGATACCTTTAAAAATAAGTGTAACTGAATTAAGTATATGCCCAGAGAGCTCACAAATATCCTCATCAGCTAGTTGTAAGCCTGATACTGATAACAGTAGTATACTAGTAAATGATGATCTAAACAAAGTTCCACCAATCGATCCAAACTTGTCTTCAACAAATTTGCCCGAATCTAAGATAGAAGCTGATCAAAGTAGTATACTTTCACAAATGGAACCAAGTTTATCAACAACCACTATGCCTGAATTAAATGAAGAAGCAGAACAGATTAGTGTGGTTTTACCGGGTAAACAAAACTTGACTGTATCAAAGTTGCCTGAATCTAAAGAAGAAACAGAGCACAGTAGTGTGGTTTCGCCAAATGAACCAAACTTGTCCATGACAAACTTGCCTAAATCCATGGTAGAAGCAGAGCAGACTAGTATAGTTTCACCAATTGAACCAAACTTGTCTACAACAAATTTTCCTGAATCTAAGGTAGAAGCAGAGAAGAGTAGTAGGATTTCACCAATTGAATCAAACTTTTCTACAACAAATTTGCTTGAATCCATGGTAGAAGCAGAGCAGACTGGTATAGTTTCTCCAATTGAACCAAACTTGTCTACAACAAATTTTCCTGAATCTGAGGTAGAAGCAGAGAAGAGTAGTAGGATTACACCAATTGAATCAAACTTTTCTACAACAAATTTGCTTGAAACCATGGTAGAAGCAGAGCAGACTGGTATAGTTTCTCCAATTGAACCAAACTTGACATCAACAAATTTTCCTGAATCTAAGGTAGAAGCAGAGCAGCCTAGTATAGATTCATCAATAGACCCAAACATGCTTACAACAAACTTGCCTGAATCAAAGGTAGAAGCAGAGCAGAGTAGTATAGTTTCACCTGTGGAACCAAGTTTATCAACAACAAGTGTGACTGAATCAAAAGAAGAAGCAGAGCAGAGTAGTGTAGTTCTGCCATGTAAACTAAACTTGGCTATTTCAAATATGCCTGAATCCATGGAAGAAGTAGTGCAGAGGAGTTTGGTTTTACCAACTGACCCAAACATGTCTACGTCAAACTTCATTGAACCAAAAGTAGAAGTTGACCAGAGTAGTATAGTTCCCCAACACGAACCAAACTCGTCAACAACAAATATGCCTGAATCAACAGAAGAAGTAGAGCAGAGTAGTGTAAGTTCATCATGTAAACAAAACTTGGCTATTTCACCTGAATATAAAGGAGAGGAGAGTGGTGTAGTTCCACCAATTAAATTAAATTTGGCCATTTCAAGTTTTGAATCAGAGGTTGAGGCAGAGCACAGCAGTATTAGTAAAAACAATCTTAATAATGACGAATCTGAAGCCACCAAACAGGTCCCAAAACTAACAATTAAACTAAAACAATCAGATGAAATGAAGTCTCCAGTACCTAAACTTACCATAAAACCTATAAAACCACCCACAGAACATGAGGTAGATGATATAACTGGACAACAACATCAAAATATACCTTCTGTTACTAAAATAAATATTAAGCCCATTCTAAAACCAACTGAGTTTGAAAAATCTTTAAGATCACGTGGAGTAGATGGGAATACCAAATCTAATGCAAGTCAACAGTTACCTTGTATTACAAAGTTAAATATTAAACCAATTCCTAAACCACCAGAAAAAATAAATGATATTCACAGGAAGTCTAGTAGTAGTGAGATATCCGAATCAGAATATTCTGAAAATGATGAAAGCACTAGTACTTCAGACCAAGCATCTGCTTCAGATCATGGATCTTCTGACATTGTTCCTAAAGTGACTATAAAACTTGGAAAACCTGGCACCGAGAGTGAGGGTAAGTTTTACACTGAACAAAATGCACCAAAACTTACTATAAAAGCTATTCAACAAGATGGACGGGAAGAGACAGAATCTAAACTTAAATTGATAATTAGTCAATCTGAAGATACACAACCTGAGAAAATTCCTAAGCTCACCATAAAAACAGTAACAAAATCAGAGGGTCAGCCACTCAGTCCAAAGTTGACTATTAAACCAATAAAACCCCCAGATACACCCAGCAAAGAAAATGAGGTTTCCAAAACGAAAACACCCACTGAATCATTTTCTTCAGATCATAGAGAAGGTCACCATGTGCCTAAAATTACTATTAAACCTGTTACAAGATCGTCCACAATGTGTGACAGTTCTGAACATATCCCGGTAGTGACAAAAATCAATATTAAACCTATTTTGAAACCTACAGATATAGGAGAGTCCTCTGAGGGCTTTGAAGAAAAAGTTCCTGTAGTTTCAAAATTAAATATAAAGCCTGTAATAAAGCCTAAAGATAATGATGTAGATTCTAGTTTAGATGATGTACCTAAAATTACTAAATTAAACATTAAACCGATAAAGAATCCTGAAGAGAATTCTTTGGAAGAAAAAGACTGTGATGAATTGAATGCTGACATTGATAAGAATTGTATACCTGTTGTAACTAAAATTAATATTAAGCCTATAATTAAGCCTCAAGAAGAAGAAACATTAAAAGATTCAGAAAACCAATCATCAGAAACTGGCAATTCTAGTGATGATAATGGAGATCACATACCTGTAGTTACCAAATTAAATATCAAACCTATCATTAAACCAGATGACTTAGAGGAATCGTCTAGGTCAGTTTCATCAAGTGAGCTGAGCATTCCTGTCGTAACTAAATTAAATATTAAACCTTTGATCAAGCCAAGTGAAAGTATTTCACCTTCATCGCCTAAAAAAGAACATTTAAAAAGTGATAGCCACAGTCCAAATATACCAATTCTTACCAAGCTTAACATAAAACCTGTTGTCAGGCCAGAGGATGCTGAATTATCAACATCAAAAGATGAAGTTGAAGAAAAATCAGTTAAAAATCCTCCACTGGTAATGAAGATTAATATGAAGGCAGTTACTGAAAACTATAATAATGAGAATTTACATAATGAACATGTTTGTAACAATGTCAGTGAAGGGTTATTATCTATAGCTCCAAAAATTATAAAGGCAGCTAATGAGTTACAGACAAAATGTGAAAATACTCTAGATGATAAGACTCTTATAAAAAGTGGAGTATCTGACAATGATAGTGTGGAGCATGTTATCGACCAGTCTTCGGCTTCTGAAAAGCCTAAACAAAACTGTGTACCTGAACCAAATCAAAAGAGAGAAGCAAGCATTGAGAGCAGATCATCTGTTATCAAGAAACCGAATGTAAACACTACTGCAAAGGATAAACCTTTAACAATAAGTATAGCTGAATGTGATTCTATGAAGCCAGGATCTTTATCAAATGACACTAAAACAGAAAGGCAGATTAATGAAAGCCATACTAGCCAAGAAAACAAGAATGTAAATTTTAGAAGTACTGATGTAACATCAGAGTCTAATATGATGCAAATTGTTGGTAGGCAAAAGTATACATCAGTACAAAATTGTACCTTATTGAAGAAACTGTTAGAAAATAAAAGTGATAGCTTAGATAATAAATCATTTGAAATGTCTTCATTTACAAACTGTGGCTTGTCATTAGATAAAAATGATTCTATAAGTAAAAGTATTGGGAAGGATACTCTGCAAGATTCAGTAAATACTAGTAAAGATAAACATAATGCAGGAAATATTGACAAAGTTGAGAGAAGAAGTCCCAGCCTGGCCAAAGTAAATGATTCAAATAAATCTTTTGACTCTGGTAAATCTCATCATACAATACAACAGATTAGTGATAAAACAATTGAAAATATGACAAAACCTTTAGAAATAACTATATCTGACAAGATATCTAATCAAAGCTCTGGCCAAGACTCTCCAAGAATAATATTAAAAATAAATAAGACTGACCATGGTTCATCTGCAAAAATTATTACAGAAGAGGTAAAGAGGCCAGACACCCAACTGAATTATACTGAAAATACTCAAGATATTATAAATGATAAGCAAAGTCCAAGAAAGCATCTAGCAAATAGCAGAAGAAAACAAGTAATTGACACATCTTTAAATTTATCAACTGGCAAAAGGTTACGTAGCTCACGAATAGTAGAAAATACTGAGAAATCTCCCCCAGCAAAGCGAAATATTGGCAAGCGGTCTACCACAGATTCTAGCCCCCCTCAAAATAAAGAATCTGAACTTTCAATATTACAAGCTAAAAGATTAAAATTGGGACAACTGTTGTCTAATAAATCCTTGACCATCACTCCTGTTTCGAAACCTTCACCACCCTCACCAACTAAAACTAGTTTAGACATGAAACAAGGAGTGAAAACCGTCAACCATTCCCTCCTTAATAATGAAAATTGTTCTAAAAATGGTAACTCCAAGTTACATAATATTTTATCTAATTTACAAGCAAAACAAATGCACATCAATAATACAATCTGTTCTGAAAAAGCTCAAACTGTGGCTAGTGAAATAGATTTAAATGCGTCTATGAGTAGTTCAGAAGCAGGTGAGAATACTCATGTAGAGAACTCGCGCCCAGAAGTTCAGGAGATGATTATTACAGAAAACACAGATTTTCGGGATTTTGGTGCAACTCCAGAAGATGTATCGCAAGATCCACTAGAGGTGGATAGTTTGAAACCGACGGAAGAACCTCCCGAAATAATAGACATTCCTAAACCAGTCGAATTAACGCCTCAACCTAAAAAACGTGGACGACCGCGAAAATTGCCAGTTTCAGAAGGCGCAAAGCCAGTCGCCGTCACGTTACCAGTGCCCGCGCTGGAGGAGCGACCGCAGCGGTCGCTGCGGCTTATGAGGTAAATACTTTTTGTTTGTGTAATTGTGATGATAGTTATTATACTAAGCCTATGTACTAAGTTATTAATTTTTCCTTCTCATTTGCAGGGACAGACCTACAATACTATCTAAACCTCGAGGACGAGGACGGGGTCGCGGCGGGCGACGCTCAGATGCAACGCCACCTGCTGAGCTAGAAACTGTCGTGGTTATAGAACCTGTGGAGCTACCAGAAGAGCGGCCAGTCTCTGGCGAGATCGACCCCACTAGCTCGAGAATCAAGCTCCCTCGTATGACGGAAGCTCTCGACAAAATGCCTTCTACGTGCACCACACCTCTGTCTAGTAGAAGAAGAAATTCCTCGGGCAACTTCTCGACAGAAGATACGCCGGAGAAAACGGTGCTTGATAATTCAAACTCAAAATTAGACGAATTTGGGAAATCGCCAGAGCCGCCTGGGTCAGGAAGAGGTCGAGGGGGGTCGCGGTGGTCGCGGCGGCAGAGGACGAACACCGCGCGGCCGCGGCCGGGGACGGGGCGGCGGACGCGGCGCTATGTATATGAAGGTACGTTACTTTGCTGAGAACCAAGGGCAAGTAAGCTGTGTCCATAACAAATCCTTGGCATGATACAAACCTACTGTTAATTTCGTCTGACTTAACATGGTGTTTTTTTATCTTTCAGGAAACTATGGGTATCTATGGCCGAGTATGTGGGCCTGCTACAACGACAGTGCAGCTCTTCGAAGAGGAGACCTGCATGATGGACGACAATGCAACGCCTGCCAAGTGAGTATGACTCTATCTTGATAGCTATTAATAAACTGAAATAAATAACATCATTATACATTTATAATTAGAAGAGCCGTAATCACACACAGTATGATAAGTTTAATTAGACCTTTGAGATGATCCTACCGAAAGGTGCACATATTACTGGTGTATTGTGCAGCAAAAGTACTTTTGACTGCAGGTTTTCGACAATACTTTAGATTGAAATAACTGACAAAACGACTATTTCCCAATGAATTTCCCAATGAAGATGGTCAAAAGTAGTTTTGACTAACTAATTCCTAAAAAACGGTCAAGGCTTGGTCGGTCCTGAGCTTATGTCGGATAAATAACTGCTACGGCGTGCTTAGCCTAGCTTATAGCTATGCCTAGCCTGGTAGATATTCTTAAGTTACTAATCTGAACAAACGTTTATTTTTTTAGACCTTCACACCTTCTTGACGAAGACTCACAAAGTTCCGTGAAGAGTTCGACGAATGAGAGCAGTAACAAACAGAAAAAATCAAAATTCGCCGATTTGTTTGACAGGTATGGTTTGTTTCTGTTGAATGTTTCCACTGTAAAAAAATTAAGTTATTTTTACATGTCTGCATAATATTATTTACAGTAATAAAGTATGGACGGCAGCGGATGTGAAAGAATATACGTGGCCGCCTCCCGATAAGGCTGATGTTGAACACAAGGTACGAAATATTCATTAGACGTATGTTATCGGTTTTGTATATTGTAGTTTCACTTTTTATGCTACAGGAAAAATGGTTTTTAATATAAATTTTGGCATTTTACAGGTGATGATGATACAAGAACAAGTTGCGATGTTTTTAGGCGTAAAAAGTTTTAAACGACGTTACGCAGAGTTAAATCGGCGGACAATCACTGGTGAAGAAAGAGATTACGTACTCAGTAAAGGTCTTGTGACCGAAGCACTATGTGATCTCGGTAAGTTATGCTCACATCTATTTAGATTAGAGAGAAAATCTCAGTTATTCGTTTTCTGATTAGAATCTAGCTTTCATTTGTCTTCATTCCAAAAGTTATGGTTAGACTTAGAACCGATAAACAGTGTCTCAATAATTATTGTCCTTTTACAGGAATCACCGCGGTAGACGCTAGTGATGTACTAGACATCATGCTATCGGACTACCCTCACAAGTACGAGGAGTTTCGGTCGCATCAGCGTCAGAGACAGCTAACCGAAACTTTGGAGGAACCGGCGGAGGAGGTCAAAGATGAAGAGAAGGTGGTCAAGGTGGAGATGAAGCCGGAGAAACCGGTTGAAACTAAACCTGAACCACCAAAAATTGATCCGGAAAAAACAAGACAGGTAAGGTGAAGTGTGAGTTTGTGTTCAGTGATGCTCCATGTAAAATACAGTATTCGGATGAATCTGGTGAGACTGGAAGTCGACCCAACGTAGTTTGGGAAAAGGCTAAAGTTTACATTATTAAGAATATATCATTATAAAGAAATACCTTGTAATATGTATATTCTGACGAACTCTTAAGAAATGTGTGTGTTACGTCACGTAATATTTTATTTTGTAAAGAAAGACTAGTTTCATAGAAAGCAATTTATGTAAGTCATGAATTAAATTTATTCTATCATAAAATGACGGTTTGGAACCGTGCAGTGTTTTGAAAGCCAGTCAGTTCATTTGAAACAAGAGTATAACAGATTATGTGAGTATGTGGTTGTTGCGGCAGGACATGGCGGCGGCGGCCGTGGCGTCGGCGTGCGAGTGGAACGCGCGCGCCAACGCGGCGCGGCGCGGCGCGTGCGCGGACCTGCAGTCGCTGACCGTGCTGCGCGCCCGCGCCCCCGCGCGCGCCCCGCGCCGCGCGCACCTGCGCCCGCCCGCCGGCTTCTACCCGCACGCGCTGCTGCCCGGCCAGTACCACCACGCCTACCGCGTCTACACGCCCGACCAGCTGCGGTACTATACCCGTGCCCAGATATTAACCCCGCTGTCTAACTGTTTTTCTTAAAAATATTTAATATTTATTGATAAAACAAGTGTTTGTATCAACATAACGATTTAATTTTTAGTACAACAATATGCATATGATTGCAGGTACTTCCCGCTGAACACAGTGCTTGGCACGCCGCCGGCTCCCGCGTCCGACGACTGGAGCTCGGAGTCTGAGCCGGACTGGGGCTCACGTTGCTCTTCCTCGGATGATTCCGAAGCGCCCACACATCATTCAGCCAAGGTATGTCTCCTCAATAAGGTATTTGACAGATTTTTAAAAACTATTCTACGTTAATCACTGATTTCTAAGAACTCTATAGAAAATCTATATTTTACGTTCCATTACATATAGCCCAAGAAAAAAAAAAACAAAAAATAATCCCGTGAAAACGCTTTTCCTGACAATATGGCGCCTCATGTCATTGTGAAGTCATCTGCTTGTAAACTATAGTTAAATGACCGTTAAGACGCAACTGTTTACAAGCAGTTGACGTCACCAACCATTCGGCCAATCACAGTCGTTAACGAACACGTGACAACAGTAGACAAAAAACATTTTATTTGTAGCTTTTCTTTTAAAATATCTCGTATTTTTCTCTATAATAATAATCTATATCCTGACCGTATTCGGCCACAGCGACTTGGCATTTTTATTTAATTCAAGCTTCGGATATGTGCTCTCAGCTCTCAGGTGACTGATATAGCCGATTTTTGCTTGGAACGTACGACCACATTCGTCGCAAGTCAGCACCCCTCCGACATAATTATAAGCGTAGGCTGCAGGTGGTCGAGCCTTGAGCTCATCTCGCTTAGTGTCTAGCTCTTCTCTGCGTCTTAACTCGTATTCAGCTACGTTTGCGTTCACGGAACGCCTCCAAAGTGACCGATCCATCGCCTCTGTCTCCCACTGCGACGGGTCCATATCGCATCTTTTGATGTGGCGTTTGAGCACATCTTTATATCGTAGGAATTGACCGCCTCGCTTCCGTTTGCCTTCATGCAGTTCCGAGTAGAAGATCTGCTTTGCAACTCTGTCGTTGGACATCCGAGATACATGGCCACACCACCGCAGTTGTCTTCGCATTAGATAAGCCTCTACTCCGCTGAAATTGGCTCGTCGTAGAACTTCCGTGTTTCTAACACTATCCGACCAGTGGATGTTCATAATGTCGCGTAGGCATTTAAGATGGAATCTATCTAACATACGGATATGCTTGCGGTATGGAACCCATGTTTTAGAGGAGTATAAGAGATTGGGCATAACTGTAGCCATGTATTCAGAGACTTTCGTCGCTAGCTTTATGTCATGTGTACGGAACACCTTGTGACGAAGCCTGCCAAAAGCTGCAGCAGCTGCTCCAATCCTACAATTTACCTCGTCATCGAGGAGGTACTTCGAAGTTATGGTGCTGCCCAGATACTTAAATTTGTCTACCAGCTATAGTGAGTCTTCACCGAGTATGATCTCTTATCCCTACTTCCCTTCACCCAATGGAACGGAGGTCCGCTACGATTGGAGAGAGGCAGGAACGCAGGGTAGATATTAGTCAGTCAGCAGGGTGGTAACTAGGCTGACTGTCCAGGGTGCGCCGGACGTGGTTTGCCACAGTCGCTCGAGGAGGCTCTCTACCTGCACCCCAATTTTTGTTTTAAACTTTATGTAAAGGAATACAAAATTGAAAACTATGCTTTATATGTCATAAAGCATGGTTTCTGTTATTACCAAATTTAAATATGCTGATTTTTTATATCTGCTAATTCCTTATGTACCAAGTACAGAAAGATTTACATGAGTGTTAGTAAATTTAAATATAGAAATAGAGTAAACTAGTGTTTCAGGAACATGTTTGTTTTGCTGAGCAGTGCGGCGCGCCGAAATGTACTCTAACCTTTACAGTACTTTCATTATTTGACGAATCACAGACCGAATACTCTCGAAAACTCGGCTAGTCGGCTAAAGTCATAGTTGGCACATCTCTACTACTTACGAAACTTATTTTTAAATATGAGTATTAACTGTTATAGCGCAAAAAACTAACGAAGACGAAGCGCAGCAGTCAAGCAGAAGCTTCAAGCATCAAGGAGGAGCCTCGCGTCGAGGAGGTGGACCTGTGCCGCGTGTGCAAGATGCGGCTGGAGGCTAACCGCCGCTACACGCACGAGAGGTTCCTAGTCTGCGCGCACTGCAACGCTAAGCGTGAGTCTTCATTTGTAATGTCGATTATTATTTAAATGACTTTTCTTGGGTTTCAACAATATGTAACGAAAGTTAAAAAAAATATATGCCAGGAAACGTTCCAGCTATTTCGTCAATCTGTTTATCTGTAAAATCCTTATTTATTGAATAATTAATAAACTGCAACATTTGTTGTTTCTGTGATACAGTGTCAAGTGTTAAATTTGTGAATATATCGTTTAGTGCATCCTTCGTGTCTGGAGTTGAGCGCGGACACGATCCGCAAGTGCCGCGAGTATGCGTGGCAGTGCGCCGAGTGCAAGACGTGCTGCTCGTGCCGCCAGCCCGCCGACGACGACAAGATGCTGTTCTGCGATCTCTGCGACCGAGGCTTCCACATCTACTGCGTCGGACTGGATACTGTGCCCAGCGGTATGTACAATGACGACGGCAAAATTAAAGAACCATGCAAAAAGTTGAACGTTTGTTTATTCGTAGTCCCAAAATGGATGAAACGTTGATTTGTAATACGACTTTGAAAAAAAACTATGGACCAGGGTAGCGCGGAATAGGAAACAATGGAAGGCTATGGAGGATGCCTTTGCCGATGATGACAAACAGATGGTTGATGTTGTCGACTCATCAGAGTCTTAATATAAATAATAACTGAAAGTGTAAAAATAGTTCAATAAAGGCTTTATTATATTATTATCTGAGCTTTGAGATCTGAGAGAAATATTATCTGAGATGTATGAGCTTCCGTCCGCGGTGCTGTCTGTGTGAATGTCGGTGATCGCGGCCAAAAGTAGCCTATGCTCTTTTTTTTGTTGAAACTTTATACCAAGTTTTTCAAAGTAAATGGGTTTCATCGGTTTAACCATAAATTATGAACCGAGCCGCCTATATGCAATAATATGCGTTTGTTCCTTGGGTACTATTGATGTAGCGTTTAGTTTTTCTGTTTAGTATGTGTATACATGAGAGTACGTTGCAGGGCGGTGGCACTGCGTGGAGTGCGCGGTGTGCAAGTCGTGCGGCGCGCGCTCGCCGGGCGGGGCGGGGGGCGCGGCCGGGGGCGCGGGGGGCGCGGCCGGGGGCGCGGGGGGCGCGGGCTCCAGCGCGCCCGCCGACTGGCACCACCAGACGCGGCGCGGGCCCGGCGGACACAAGGTGTACTCGCACTCACTCTGCACGCCCTGCGCCAGGTCAGTATTAAGCTATACACACATACAACACAAGCCAACCTGCGCTCACACGATCCTACGAACAAAACTCTGCTGCTAATGTTAAATTACAAGAAATAGCCGTAAACGTAGGACAGGACTAGCCGCGCTCGGACGCGCTCTTACGATCCAAATTTCTGTATTTTTGTTATAAGATAAAGATACGTTATATAGATGTGGAACCTGGACGCTTGACCGCAGGCTGTCTTTAATTCCAGTATAAATAAATCGAGCTACAGAGCTGAAGTACTACTTAAATTAGGAAAAAATATCCTTCATGCTTCTAAATATTTTTTAACGATAGATTAATATAATTTATTGAGTAGGTGTTTCATCAACATTTTTCTAGGAAAGTCTTGTTTATGCTTATTTAGATCTTTATTGGACAATCTTGTCATCATTACAAATATAAGTTACATTTCGTGCTTATAGGATCATAAAAAGTTAAATAGAAGTCATGCCAAAAATAACCAAAATGTCAAGTTGGTATAAACTAACTTCATCATAATTTTCTATCGCGATCGATTACATTTAGCGGATGTATACTAATTCCAAAAAAAAACGTACTTACCAATATTAAGAAAAATAATGCATTTTAAATAAATATTAGTTATGATCAAATTATAACAGTGTACAAAACAAATGAATACAGAATAATAACAACTTTGTAAACACATATTTTAAATGACATCTATTTCACTTACTATTTAATCATTATATTATAAGTTATAATATGAGTATAATAACTTACATAAGCAGCTCTATAGTTTGTTTTATTTTTACTCCAGGTTGCATCTGTGACTACCAGAATACTTACAAAAGTAAAGACCTCCTTTAATGTACATAATACTGTCACAGTTGCAAGCAATCACAAATCTTAACATCAATGATATTAGTTAAATGTTTTAAACTTATAATAATTTCGAATAGGATAGTTATAGCATTTATTACTAAAGGGACACATTTCCCTATATAAAATTCCCAATGCTTAAAATACATAATTTTTAGCAAATTAAACAACATACAGGAAACAAAGTACATATTATTGTTCTAAGCTTTATTATGTATATAAAAATGGAGTATTACATTTGCAATAATCATTAATCGTCTATACCTAATAGTTAATTTAACGCTCATAACCAAGCTATCAACCTCTATTATAATAATTCTTAGTAAAAATTTAGTTTTAACTTCATGTGGTATAATAGACTTGTATCAAGTAGAACATGTCATAGTTTCCTTCCCAATCTTATGATATAGAACAAATCTCATGCAAATGTAGTTATATCAAAATGGATTCTTATTGAAGGACTGGTCTCACTGATGCGAATCAAGCCCAGAATTCCGAACACAAATAATGAACTAGAGAGATTTAAATCGATTGTGGTATATTTCGAGTATGACACTAAAATTTAGAAACCGATTCGCCTTTGTTTGACTGATCCTTAAATGTTGGATGCTATAAAATGCTTATCAGTGGACTTTATGTAAATAAAATAGCTAGGTTCGTTTAAGATAATATCTACAAGAACAAAAAATTAAAATGATTTCATATTATTTTTCAAGTAATGCCAAGAGGGGCCCGAACAAAACGTGAATGCAATCACTTTCTCAAAAGAAGAGTATATGTCGAGGATGCAGACAAAAAGTACCAAGTTTCATATAAAGTCATTAAATGATTTTTATGTGTATATTGTTTACGTATTAATTGGTCTTGGTAGTTCATGTGTACTCACGTCATCTCATGCGTGTTTGATGTGGACTAACACGTGCTGATCATAGTGTCGTCTCAACGTTCGCCTTCACTCTGTCGACATCCGCTTTGTCTCTGGTATCGTAGCATTTTGGCCCCCGCAGAATGTTTACTTTTGCCCCAATGCAGCGTTCTTACTCAGCACATCCCAGTAATACATAAGTTGCATGCCATTCCCATAGACATAAGTTTATTATTTATGCATATTTGAAGAATGTTTGTTGATTGTTATAATCTATTAATCAGTTTTTTAACTTTGTATATTTGTTGTATAAAACTCTAATGATTTGCGAGCAAACAGTCTTCACAGAAAGAACAGCAAAGTGGACCATAATCGCAAAGCACCGCCTATTGGTATGGGGATCTCATTCTAAAGCACTGTCTTTACAAAAACTTGCTCTATTGCAAACATAAAATGACAGTTTGAACAAAATTCTGGGTTTATTAGGTACTATGGCCACTGAAACTTTACTGTTCCTCCTATTTTTTATATTAAATTTTTTATCCTTTCATTTGTTCGATAATTGATGCAATACACATTAGGTAGCTAAAAACTTTTGTATTTTTGTATATTGATTTTTGGTATGATGGTTGTACTGCGTCAATTAGCCTTGAATCATCAATGACAATGGGTGTCGACATCTCATCAGTCATCTTGCAGTCGGCTGCGACTAACTCATATCCATACTGTTCACTAACAAGGGCGTAGTACCATCAGTCTCCCCAGTGCGTTCACTAACTCTACTTTATGTTTGTTACTTGTCTTCGAGTTCAAAACATCCAAAATATTGTTATTTTCTAAAATCCAGATTTGTTTTAGCGTAACTTTAGATAGATTTAACTTATTGCTTTTCTTTATTTTATTTTCATTTGCGTATTAAGTTTCAGCAGCGCGTTTAGTAGTTTCATTTGATAATTTGCAATTGTGCGTAAGACCGTAAATTAAAGTTAAAATGGAGTTAGAGTATTAGGAGCGCGACGAAGACAAGCAACAATCGTAACGTATGTATTAAGCGAGACCGTCCACTCGGCAGCGGGGTTTCGGTGTTAATACTAATGGCGTGTTTCTGTGTTCCGGTGCTTGTGCGCGTACGGTCCGTATGTGTGTGTGCGTGCGTGCGTAGGGCGTATCGCATCGGTCGCTACTGCCCGCTCTGCGAGCGCTCCTTCATCGGTCCGAAGGGGACCATGCAGCTCGTCATATGTAAGCTCTGCGATAGGCAACTGCATCAAGGTACGTCATAAACACCGAACGTGTAGAACGCATACGCTTGCCCGCCCGCTGTACCGGTTAGACATGATTAGCTGTCTTAGAATGCATGTTATACTAGCAATACTTTCTGTTAGCCAGCCAGATTTCTCTTTCGACTGGCCTTCTGGTCTAGTAGTTATGACCCTGACTGCTAAACCGGAGGTCGTTGCCGGGTTCGATTACCACCCAGGACAAATCATTGTGTGTTGAGCATGATCATTTTTTCTGAGTCTGGGTGTAATTTATCTATAATATGTATGTATTAAGAAAAATGTATAAGTATGATTATCAGTTGTCTGGTTACCAAAGTACAGGCTCTGCCTAGTTTGGGATCAGATGGCCGTGTGTGAGTTGTCCCACGATATTATTATTTCTGGGTTCAAACAAGCTTTACTGATGTATATGTTAACATAACTGTAAGGTAGAGTTTTCAAATATCGACACAAAAAATTAGCTTCGTTTGATCTCAAATCTGTTAGGGGCTCGCTAAACGAAAGTATACTTACCTGCCATAAACGCGCAGTCATAGTTTTTTTGTAATGCACAATTTATATCCCTTAAATGACTTAAAAAAATATAATTCGATCTAAATGTGCAATCATGTCTAGCCAGTTGCGGTTTTCCGAAACTGAGAATACATTTTTTATATTAAATGTCTGAAACTGCTTTTAGTTTTGAGCATGGTTCTAGATACTGTTTGGGAATGCGCTGTGCATGTTCTGTTGTATTTACATAAGAAATGTTATTCTCTTGTTTAGCTTTACTCGATCCTTCATTACTTTCATAATACATAATTATGTAGTTACATTTCCATAGACATTATTGTAGCCTTATATGTATATTGTATGCTTATTTCCATTTATATCGCTATATCCTATAACAGTCCAATATCTGTGCTACCTATTATGATTGCCTACAGAACAACATATTATACAATATATCCAAATATATACGTAATAAAACGGTTCGCCGTCCAGTGATAAACATACAAAATGTATACCGATAGGAAGCTTTTGTTTTTGTTAGATGTGATTAGATGACAACGTTTAGGTGAAAGCATGATGTATAATACACAGTAAGCAATGATCTGCCTAAATTAGAATATAGCTGAAAATATATTGGGTCGTAAAATACGAAGGTTACCGAACTTTCAGATTTGTGTGCCATGCATTGTCGTGTATTAGGTGTAGGTTATGGCTCGATTGCGAGTCTGCGGCATGGGGCGAAGGGGATATATTATATTGCTTAGGTGTGTAAGTACTCTAGTTAAGTATACAATTTATTTATGTGCCTGAAAATGCGCCGTACGCCCTCAATTTATTTATTTATTGACGTCTGAACACTTTTAAATTTGTGATGATAATTGATGCTAATTAAACTAATGAATATTAGAAAGTAAATAAATTACTTTGCAAAGATAATTTTATTACTAAATTATAATGAAGTCCATTGTTTAAATTATACGTACAAAAGGCAAAAAAAAAAAAACAAAAAAACAATTCTTGAACTAATAATCAACTCCATAGATAAATTTGATTACATTGTTTTAATATAATAGTAGTCAATATACGAAAAGCATCTTTACCAGGTGAGGTCTAGCTATAAATGAGCTCGCCTGGAGGTAGTGTCAGATGTATCAGGCAGTGTGTAGTGAGGGCGTGCGGAGCTAGGAGCGAGCTGAGCCGTGTGGTGTGCCCGCAGACTGCGTTAGGCAGACGGTGTCGGCGCTGAACGTGCTGGACTACACGTGCGCGGAGTGCCGGCGCGGCGGCATCACGTCGCGCGCCGCGGCCGTGCGCCTGGCGCCGCGCACCATCGCCACGCTGTTCATGGCCAAGCGCCGCTTCAACAAGTACGCGCACCGCCAGTACATGGAGAGCCGCCAGCGCGAGCCGGCGCCCGGCTCGCCCGCGCCCGCCTCGCCCGCGCCCCGCTCGCCCGCGCCCCGCTCGCCCGCGCCCGGCTCGCCCGGGCCCGCCGCGCCCCCGCTGCTGCTGCTGGCGCGCGACGACGCGTCCGAGCCCGAGCCCGACGACGCCGCCGCCGACGCCAGCGACCCGCTCGACGCCAGTGACGGACCTGTGTAACATACATGTAGCTGTTGTTAGTTCATATGTTACTCTTATTCGCTTCGGTACTACGGTTGTAAGGTAAACTGTTACATAAATCTGATTAATATAACGATTAACCGGTAGGCTACGTACGTGTAAGTTGTCGGATAGTGAGGAGATACTAGTGTATGTCTCTTTGTGTTATCGCTGCGTTTTGTTTTCTGTGCGCTCGGATGTTTGCGATTATGATCGACGGAGAAGAATCGGCGCAGTCGAAATATTATGTATATTATTATCATATCCCTAGAGGGAGTTAGAAGGTTTGATTTAACAGACGATAAAGATCATAAAAGTGGTTAGATAGATAGCTGTAGATCGCAGGACACTAACATTTATAAACTGTACAGTAATTTAATACTAACTTCACTATATGGGTAGCTGGGCAATCATACTATTTTTAATATCATAGATTTGATTTAAAGTATCCAAGACAAATCATGTATTGTATTGTGTATTCGTCCACAATTGGTTATGTTTAAAGTGATTAGATTATGAGAGATTGTGTAGTTGTGCTGTTATACTTTATGAGAGAATGATGATTTTTTATTGTGTGTACACATGTTCATTTCTGTGTGTGAACTCTATATTAGAACTGAGCAGACATGGTATCTTTTGTCATTTACAAATTAATTAGTTTTCAACAATAAAAAAATAAATGCATACAATAGAAATCTGCCTTTTAATGCATTTTAAAGTTTTGTTTCGAAATTATTGTTTTTGTCACACTGTTTACTCGACAAGTCGTCCATCGACAAGAAGACAGATCGCATTTTGTTTTATTTTTTTGATATAGTATAATTTTTAGATTATCGTTAATTTCGCTTAATAAGGTATTTATTTTAGTCGTACTTTTATATGGATACAGCTGTATACAATCTTATGTCCCAGATAATATTCGAGGAGGATTGTTACATGAACGAAGGGAATTATTAATTCATTAGGTTCAGATTATGATAGACTGTTGCCTAAAATGAATTTTATTTATGAATCAATTGGATATGATTTAAGAAATGTTTCCCCCTATACGCACTTTATGAAAGTTGTTGATTAATTACACTATTTAGATTATTTTATAAGATTTTATCGTTTCTGTAGTTTTATTTGTACGAATGAAATTCAGCAGCTCTTCTTTCAAGTGACATTTGATAGTTTTCCTTACTTAATTTCAAAGTACAAAACATATAGGCTACCTTTATATTTTATTTACTTGCACTCGTTCTGGAAGGCAATATGAACCCAATGAATAAATATAGATTTATACAAAGATCAAATAAATTATTTAACTCAGAGTATAGTATGTTTATTTTTCATTATGAGAAAATTATTTATTTGTTACTATGGTGTTACAAAGATAGTATTAAATATAGCTGAATTGGGTGGTATTCATTTCCAGGGCGACGCCGGAAATGATTGGTTGGGCATTGTCTATTCGCAGCCATAGTATTCGTTTTCGGTATACGTAACATTCGATTCAACAAGTGTATGCATTTGCTGTACTTACGATAAACTCTGCGCGCTATCGTCTCTTAACCACTGCTGTGTGCAATTATCCCCATAATGTTGTGTATTATAACTTGTATTAGAATTATATTGTGTAAGTGCTGGTGACGACCTTAGTAACTTCATTGAATACTGACACTAATGTATCAATGTTTTAGTTTATAATTATGCTTTGGTTAATATTAATCATAATTTACTTATTAGTGATGACTTTTAAGATTAAATTGATGTCCTCGAAATCATGATATAAAACCTTTTATACAATATACACAACTGATCCCGGTGTGACTTACGCCGTAATTCGCATTGCTTTATCGACACAGGTGAATTTGTAAGACTTACTTGTAAGAGAATAATGATAACTTTATGTCTACTTAATGCAAGTGTAAACGTTCTAGAAATCTCGCACTGTTCGGTCAATTTTGTAAAAAAATATAAAATAAATTTTAATTTGAACTTTGTTTTTTTATTGTTTCTTACAAAGGACAATGAGGAAAATAAAACACAAATATGCAATAAAAAATAATGTATATATAATTTGACTTACAGTATGGTAAACTCGGTAGCATAATTAACAAAATTTTATAAACACTGAAAATATTCAGCAAATATATTTTATAAACTGGCAATAAAGCATCTGTATCCTTATATTTCGATGAAACCTGGGAACAATAAAAACGAAATGCGTTATTATATTGAATAAGTGCAGATTATGGCTTAATCAAGGTGAGATAATCACCAATCTCACCTTTATTGACGTAGCTTATCTTTAAATATACGTAAATGAAGAAAGGTGTGATGGGTTTTCTCAAAATTATGACGGTTGTTGTATTGCTTACTTAAAATAATAAATTTAGATAGTTATCGTCGCGATAATGACCATAATAAATCATTATTTCATTATTTATATTGTATTATATAATATTAAAGACATCGCTATCCATAAATCTGCATTAAAAAGAAACTAATGTGATGTTTATACCTGTTCGCACACACGTCACTCGTCGAGCCTCAGCCCGCTGATGGAGAGGAAGGTGAAGGCGTTGTGCAGGGCCAGCACGGGCACGGCCGTGACGGCGGCCGACACGCCCGTGCGGGCGCGCACCGCGCACACCGCGTCTGTTATCATCGATACCGACGGAGCGCTCCACACCTGAAAATGTACGGAAATCAATTAGATATGTACTAGACTTTGTTTGCAGCTTCGCTCGTATGGTATACTGTTACCCATACACCTAAACCGTACACTCGATTTTGATAAACTGGTGTGGAATTAACTTGTACTACAAGAAAGGACATGGGCTATTTTGGCTGCAAAGAAAACGCGGGCGAAAGCTAGAATTCTAAAGTATAGTCGTTTGTGTAATTATGTTTCTTAAGCAGTACCTACTATTTATTAGGAAGTAGGATTATTATTCCAACGCTGGCTATACATGAGTGAGGCCGAACAACTTTTGGCATCTTTTAATTTCCAGCAGAGATGTGCTATGCTATGTATGCGTGATGATGTGATATCCACCAATCCTTCATTGGTCCACAACGGATTCAACTAAGCTACGTTTTTGGGTTGGAAGGAGCGTGCTACGGACGTGTGATACGCGCGTTGACCTCTCCCTTCGCTCCCCGTGCCTCCCCTATAGTACTGCCGATACGTTGCATAGCTCGAGCAGCGCACCTTCCTTGCACAGCTCGGCGGCGGTTCTTCATAATATCTTACTCGCTCCGCTTCCACTGATTGTGGAAACAGTAACATAGTTTCGTAGCTTAGCTTTTACGTTTTCGCAGCATAACTGCATGGCACTGGTGGAAAGGCATTCTTATGCATATAATACAATTAATATTTTTTATAGCGACAAGAATAGTATATAAGAACAGATATTTTCAATTACACTTTGTGTCGTATCATATACTAGCTGTGCCCTGCGGTTTCGCTTGCCTCGCTCTTCTTAAGGCAAGTAACGTGATCTTTAAATAGCCTATAACCTTCCTCGAGAAGTGGGCTATCAAATGTTAGAAGGTTTCTACAAGTCCGATTTGTAGTTTGATTGACTAGCGCGTGGAAACGAAGTGTTTAGGTAGAATATGTTAGCATAGAGACCTGGTAGAGTATGCGCATCTTGACGGCGTGCGCGGCGGCGGCGGGGCGGTCGCGCGTGAGCTTGCGCAGCGCGTACTCCAGCACGTGCTCCAGCTGCGCGCGCGACATGCCGCCGGCGCGCGCGCGGTGCGACACGCACGCCTCCTCGCTCGGGAACGACAGCTGGCACGTCGACGGAGACGAACCTGACCCAGTGTACCCACATATTCTTACTCACTTTTCCACTTCAAACTTCTAATTATTGTAAGAAACATTAATAGTTGTAATTTCCCGGACGTCTGACTCTTCTACTCAAATAACTTCTTTCAAGCCGTAAAAAGTTTAGTATTCATGGCGACCTAGTATACTTCGTGGTGAACATACGATTTATGGTCATTGGTGACTAGGGAAGCAAGGAAAACAAAGATTTGTCGTTTGAATACGCCGAATTAAATTTATCGAAAATAAAGTAGAGAGCAACTTAATAAAGCAACAATCTAAGTTAACTTTGGTTATATGTATATAAAATTTACAAGACTTATTTATTTAAATATTAAGTCTAGTTTATAATAATCCAATTTCTTATTTAAAAAATATTTAGATGCTCTCAAAATCTACGCATGCATGGTAAATTACTTTTATATAAATAGGATCATTCATCATAATACAACACATACCTGTGGCAACATAACAAACAAAAGCAGCGACCGTGTTCTCGTAGTTCCACCTCCTCGTGATGGCGACTTTGAAATCACCTACATTGCATCCAGTTTCTTCATCTGAAAATTAATTGAATATCATAAAAAAATGAGGATCAGGACACGCAAAAGAAGAATATTAGCGTGAAAATGTAACTTGTATTGGTGCAACTTTGTGAGGTATTGTAGCTACTAAATGGGCAAACCAATTCATTTTTTTGGATGTGGCTAAGAATACTACAATCATCGGGTTTCAATGTTCGTAAGGCATTTTTTTAATGTAGGTACAATGAGTAATTTTTATGAGAGTGATAATGCGTTCGCGTACACTCGAATCTGTTGTTGTCGGTGTGCGCCCAGGCGTGCCACTCGAGCATGGCGCTGCGCGGCAAGGCCTGCACCACGGCGTACTGCACGATGGCGCCCGCCGTGCGCCGCTCCAGCTGCCGCCGCGCCTCGCCCACCGCGCTGCCGTGCGTCACGTAGCACACGCTCTACACACAATGCTCGCATCACATATTTTGCGACGACTAATAAATAGGTATGTACTTTAGAGGTAACATTGATTTCGTAACCATCAATGTGCTACACTATAATAAGCAGATGACGTAGCATCATATCATATTACACTTACAGGACGAACTCCCTATTCCATAAAGAATCTTTAAAATATTTTAAGCTATAAAGACGCGTTTTAGTATTCGACAATATTTTAAATTAGTAAACATAAAAAAAAACGAAGTATTCAAAAGTATATATACACGAACTACTTTAACTGCTGACCACTACACGTTTATAAAAGTGACTTAATGCCACCAGCGCGACCTGACCCCACGTGCCCATCTAATATTTCTCACCTGTACCACGCTACGGATGTGAGCGCGCGGATGCAGGGCCCGGAGCACGCGCGTGAGGTGCCGCAGCGACAGCGTGCTCTGCGCGCGCGGGCCGCCGCCCGCCAGCCGCAGCGTGCCCGGCACCAGCGCGATCTGCCCGCACGTGCCCATCACTTCGCCCACCTAATTCAATCCATATTTATTACTACTAAAAATAACTTCATGTTGACCTTACAACACGAAAAAATACACGCTACATCGTCATAATATTACTATGGATATTGCATGACCATGGGCTCATCAGCGATCATTCTTGGATAAATATTAATAAACAAGCTTTATCAGCACAGTCATTATTTAAATTTTATTAATTTAAAAAACCGAAGTGCATAATTTCACATCCATGTATGTGCTATTTAGCTACTATTGATTCATTAATTTATATTTAAATCAGTTGTGAATTCTGTGTGGTTATAAATCCTCTCCGCGTTTGGTCTCTTTATGGAAAATGAAGGTATAAGACACTGTACCTTAATGGCCTGGCTATAAGGTCCAATGTTAGCGGGCGCCCAATGAGATATACCCTGCACGTGCATCGTGACGCGCTCCTTAGTACAATAATTGCCGTCACTCTCATTCTGAATGTTTATGTTTGACTTATGTGCAACCTATAAATAGAAATAAGGCACGTATAAATAAACAATGTACTTCCTTGAAACATAAACTTACCAATGTAGTAGGTATTTATGCATTTTTAAATGTCGATTTAAAATGTATTATATAGATATGTATATGCATTATTTTTCTAAACCTTGGTCTCATAATAAGGGAATAATTTCCTTATTATATGGTATATGAAATCAAGCATGTTTTCGCCATAGAACTAAGGAAACTAAAGAAACATTATGAAAGTTGGTAAACATGAAAATAAATAAAGATTAATTTAATTATCTATTTTTTTTCTTGAAAGGACAAAAGGAACATCTCTTTACCTTTTCTAATGTCATCTCGCACTGGTTACAACTTTAAAAACCTGCCTGAACCCGCGAAGCATTTCAAGGTCTTTAGGTATCTAAAAAATCTTGAACTCCGATTAAAACGGTTATGTAATAGATGAAGTCTGATAACTATAAATGATATAAATTAGGTGCACGATAAGAAAGTTTACGCGATAATAACCTTGAGTTCATGTGCGATCAAGTTCAATTTATATTATCTTTTGTTTATCTCGAAAATTTAAGAATGTTTACCTACTTTCATAATACGGCCCTATACCAGTCTTGGTAATGGTTGCAGTCTAATTTGCTAATCTAATCTAATAAGACCGTCTTGTCCTGCATTGGAGGCCTTTGCCCTGCAGTGGTGCAGGGTAAAGGCCTCCCTCTCCCTCTTCCACGCATTTCTGTCCTAGGATGGTCCAGTCCTTTCGGTAGGAGTCAAGTTGGTCTCTCCACCTTTTTTTCGGTCTGCCGCGATGTCGACTAGCGTTATGTAGGAATTTGCTAATGCTTGATACTTATTCCATGAGGAGATAGTTACCCTATTTTTCCTATTGTGTCACCAAGGCCTAGTGAAATCAATGCATAGACATATATAAGGTGAGTTTTTTATCGTTGTACAAACGAAAACTATGACCTCTATATCGAGTATAAAAACAATTGGTATCAAAAATTAAACAAACAAAAGAAAAAAACGAGTGTGAGTACTATTACCATAAAAGTCTTACGGCTACAGTATTGAAATTAGATTATTTTTTTCATTTGTTTTTTGAGTTTTTTATACCAAGCGTTTTTGAAACCGATGTAGAAGTCATGGCTTTCATTTGTACAACGACAAAAAACTCATTTCGTATATAATATATATACATAATTTATACAATTGAAAGCCTGGATTATAATATAAATTATGTAGATATGTCTACGCATCTTACTTGACTAATATTAAACTTAAACGAGTAGGTCTTAAAAGGAAGATATTGAAATGTTCCTTCGATCCTTTCAACAAAACTATAATATATTATTTGTTAAAGTTTTTACATAAAACACTGTTTTTTTAATTACTTCAATATCTTGTCTATTCACGTTGTATTAATTGAGAAAATGATGACAATGGCACTATTGACAAATTAATAAAAAAAATGCTATTTTGTTTGTCTTGAGAGGTTATCGTTCTGGTAAAGGCCATTGATTGTCCAGGCGTTATCTTAAACAAGATACTAATTATAATAGACTTGTTAAATTCCCTAACAAGTTAAAAGGCTCATAAATACCAGAAAGTGATAAATAAATACACTATTTAGTTATCTTTGGTTTTTAACAGTTTTATGAATATCAGTGCAGTATCTACTGTTTAATAAATCAACTGGCAATAGATATCACGTCGACATCATTGAGCGGCGAGCACGCGGGCTAACGAATATAAGTAAAACACTTTAAATATATACTCTATGTTAAAAGACATAAGGCTGTTTTTAACAGACGTTATCATATGTTTAGATGTCTTTATCAGACTGTGGGCATTGCTTACACACGTGCGTTCACACACCAACATCACTAGCCAATGAACAACAATTTATAACAAGTTGTATCAGTACAAAACATAAAAACCCGACTGCACTGACATTATTATCTATTTTAGCATTTTCGCAACCCAAATTACATTTAAACATATTTGCTTCAAGTTTCATATATTTTTGTAAACCATTTATATTTTTATACCCTACGCGATAAGTTTGGTTAAAAAATATTAACGATCTATAATTTATCGCTAAAATTCCGCCAATTTAATATTTTTTCAAAATCCCTTTTTAAGGGCACTTAGATTTTTGACACAAAACTAATGATATCTTAGGTGTCGAAATTCATCTTGCCGTTTGGAATGATTCGAGGTAATAAACAACTTTACAAACAGAAACAGAAATACAGAAACATACAAGATACGCGCGAAAAACATAACCCAACTTTGGCGTCGTGTAAAAAAGATTATGAAAGGTACTTAGATCGTGTATATCAAGCAGAAATCATCGGCAATAGTACGTACAAGCGCACTCATAATGCATAAGATAAGGAATTTATACTTTATGTTGCAGATGTTAAAGTTGATTTTACTTACAGCGTCTAATATCAATCCGACGTCATCAGGCAGCGGGACCTGCACGCAGACACGGGTAGGCGGGTTAGGGAAGCTAAAGGTCCTAGCGTAAACATCGTTCAAAGCAGCATATTCTTGCATATCACGCATGTAGATGTTCACTGAACATACGTCTTGTAGACGTAGTGTTTCAGACTCCAATAAATCTGAAAAGAGGCGGGTAGGGTGTAATTGATTGTTTATTTACTGTGCTGTTATTCTTGAGATAGGCAGCAGTTTCGCTTCATTTGCAACATATTTTAGCGGTGCTTGAGAAAGGAATATAGGATTTATAAAGGACTGAGTTGCTTTATCTGCAAGGATTGCTAAGTTTCTGCATACTAAATACTTATTTCGGACACGTTACAGCATCAGCGCTTTACTCAAGCCAATTAGAAATATGTAATAATATTTTTGGAATTTAACAAGTACATAAAATAAGGCTCGTGAACAAGTTTACCTACTAATGAGTTTTTTCATAGCCTCCTCCGTAGCGAGCCCGGTATCTACTCCTTCGCCGACGATCCCTCCGATGAAGTACCAGCCGTGCTTGTTCCCGTATATACTCCTGTGGTCCAGTATCGGCTGACTCTCGTGCTTACTGTGCGCCTGCTCATACGTGTACCCACCCTCCACCACCGGTATACTATCCGTCTCAATATCGTTCCTATAATCCAATTCTATACTAGTTTCCTTATCACCAGAATATGTGAGCAATGGATTCAGTTCTTTTTGCTTCTTCTTCTCCTCCTTTTCTAACTTCTCTATAGACTCCAACTCCGTCTCGCTCAATTCAATATCGCTCATATCGCTAAACACAGAGTCGCTTAAATCGTTTACAAAATCTAACGGGTTTTTGACAGTCGGAGGTAGTTTGATAGGTTCATCGAAGTTTTCTTTCGGTGACAGATGCAGTTTTAGGTTTAGGTAACCGACGGGGGCGACGGCGTCGTCGGAGTGTATCACCAGCTCTTTATCATTTCTGTCAGAATGAAAATCAAACGTTGTTAAATAGTATTGTGGAAGAAGTATGTTTCTATAAAATTAAATCTTTCCATTTTGAAAAGCTTATTAGCTGTTAACCGAATTTGAAGTCGTCGATAAGATAAGATTTAATAGCGACAGTTTGAAATATAAGAACTTCTTAAAATTAAGTTGCGTTAGAGTATTCGTGAGTTAGACGAGCCTAAAGATAAGAGATGTATAATGTATAAGTTCTCATTGATGACTTATAAAATAATAGATTACACGTACATTCTATTTTAAATCTCAAGTGAATGACCAGATAAGTTTAATAATCCACTTAGCAACATTATTACCAGTATCTTAGATAGGTACAAAAAAGGCCGAAGACATACTTATCACTATATGAAATAAACGCAACATACTTTCTGTTTTCGCATCACAAGGCCCAAAATACATTTGACTCTACTTCTATAAGGCCGACCATACACGGACTGCGACTGCTTCAAGCTGCGACTGCTTGGTAAACTATATATTTTTATATACACATACACTGACTACTGGACTGGTTGAAGAAGTTCGTTTATAGTCCGTTTATATTGATCACTGGCTAACTCAGAATCAGAATCAGAAATATTTATTTGCTAAGAATGTAGGCAATCCGTGCACGGGCAGCATATCTTGCATTTTAAGCATCACTTATATCACCATTTGAAGATATATTGCATCAACTGGTTACATAATCTTCAGCTAAGTATCAAGACTTTTAAATTTATACAATTTCCCAATACTTTTTTTAACAACTCGTTTGTCTCAAGCAGCATGGGATAAGTGTGTTTCTATCTTTATTTACACACGTTTGAGACATGATCGATAAAAGACCACTTGTCGATTGCTGCCTGAACTAATCGTATATAGAGCAATGATATGATAACATTTATTATTAAGAACGTCGATCACTATGTCAATGATCTTACGAATAGGGAATATGCAAGATTTTTTCATGTGCTTATATAGTTCAGTTACACCGTCTTATAGCAGGAAAATATATACCACTCATAACTAAACAAAATGTGATATATACGATGTCAAATTAACCTTTAATTTTTATTCTCACATAAGAATTATATAGCACTAGCTGTCCCCCGCGACTTTGTTCGCGTGTTTTAGTTTCAACGGTTTTTCATTTTTGCAACATTTTTCATTTATGCTCCGCTCCTATTGGTCGCAGCGTGATGTTATATAGCCTATAGCCTTCCACAATAAACGGACTATCCAATACAAAAAGATTTTTTCAAATCGAACCAGTAGTTCCTGAGATTAGCGCGTTCAAACAAACAAATAAACAAACAAACAAACAAACAAACAAACTCTTCAGCTTTATAATATTAGTATAGATTTACGCTTGCGCCATTCTCTCGGTCTCTCATTACGGCGTTTGAAATCAAAATAACGTTAGAGTCAATGTCAACGGGAACAAAATACTAAGCCAGTAAGGCATTTGACGTCATATTAGGTCCGACCAATGGCGTTGCGTTTTGATAAATTCCGTATATGGTTTGAGAACTATGTTAATTTTTGAATGAATTAGAACTGAAATAGCATTAGACATGAAAATTTAAACAAAATTCGTGATTTGGGCATGCATATTTCATTTACTTTTCATATGTGTTAGCTGTCTCGATTAAAGAAGGTAGCATTAATTTTGTATCTTCAACCCAGATAAAAAAAATTAAAGCTAATGCAACCTTTTTTTACTATTTAGTAGTATCATAATATGGAATAAATATTTTGCCCCAGTGGTGTAAAATATCAAAGCTTAAATACGTACATAACTAATTTCTTCTTAAACAAGGGACAGTCTAGCGTGAAGGTCTCGTACTCGCCGCCTTCGCCGCACACGTTCAGGCCATACTTATCCTGCATGACGAGGAGGTGCGGCTGGATCTCGCGCAGCGTCATGCCGAGGTGCACGCGCGGGTCCAGCCCTAGTGCAGCAACCTGGATTAAGGAGAATATGTATAACACCCTGTATAAGGCTTTAAACTTTCTACCAAGTACATAATATTACATATAACCAGAGATTATAAACTCGAGATTTAAATGTTTGTCTATTGAAGAATGAATTCTGGCTCCTTTAGAGTATATTACTAAATGAAAGAAGAGTACAGGACGCTTTCAACCACAGAGATATTATAGAATGTAGATATGTATTTTCGTGCTCGTGAGTAAGATTTTATTTGTGTCTACTGCATGCTGTGTACCTAAAAACTGAGATTCTTTACATACATGGATGGATAAAAACTGTTCGCTAGTTCATGCTTATGACAAATATTCTGCAGAGTTGATTCTGTAATAACATCTATTAGAGGACGTTCATTAAAAATTTATTTCGTGTTAAATATTTTATTTCCTGATTGCAATGTTCTAGACGTGACTTCTAAATTTCTGACTTCATCAAACATAAGAAGTTTGAAACATAAACACGTACTTCTTTAAATAATTGGTACCTACTGCCAAATTAAGATTTCGGGTAGACATAAATCAAGGAGTAATTTGTCAGTTTTAATAACTCCAAGTCAATTAGACATCGTAATAACAATAGGTAGTAATGTTAGCTTTGATGAACAGTTGAATTTACTGATTGATGAACGTCAAATAAATTGCATTTAATAATCTGTGACAAGTGACGCACCACATGTGCTGTGGAGTTATTTTTGCCGACCGAGTATTGGGATACATGCAGCTTATAAAAACTCATGTTGTATGAGTGCAGATGTTGTCGTATTGACTTGTACTATCGAGTTCGACAAGCTTTAGCAAGAGATCGAAAATACAGAAAAAAATAATTACAAGATTAATTATGTGAAGACCAGCTGAATGAGAGACTAAATATAGGTACAGAAAAGAGAAAAATATGGCTTTCACTAGTACTACTTAACACGGTCTTAATGTCATTATCCAGACAACCTTTGGGTTAGAGCCAAATAGATATTATATTTTGGATAAAAACTTGCGTAACTTTCGGGGACTATTTATTTTTTAATAATAATTAAGTATCACAAATAAATCTAGTCTTACAAGTTTTTGCAGGTCACTGTAAGACTACTACATAGAAAGATAATAATTATGACGTAATCCTGCAATAAGTACTTTCTTTTGTTTTTCGATAGGATCTGTCAGATTTAACAGATTTATGGGTACTTAAGCGGACTATTGGCAAGAATTAGTCAAGATAAGAGCAAACATTTTTATAACAGTATTACCGTATGTTAGCATAGTAGGTTTTGGAGCTGAGTTATTGGAATTCATCATTGTAATTGTATTTTTATCGGATTCATGATGCGTCATTTTTACACTTATATTTCGTTGATATCATTAAGGGCATTGACATATAACTGTGTCACATTAAATATTGGTTTTAGTCACGGAGACTATAAATAAAAAATATTTTTATATAGGTGTGTATAAATGTTAAGATTCCTGAATATGAATTTTATATATTTTTTCACTGATGCAGTTATTGATTATGCTAAAACTAATGTAAATATATTCATTAATGTTAATAAATACCTATTTTTCCCCATGCACTGTACGTATTACCACTGATTGAGAAGATTCAGAATCTAAATTAACTTGAGCTCGTAAAATGTAAAATTTATTACTCCTTTCACTTTCTTTTGAAAGTTAACCTGCGTCTGCGCGCTGACTAGCTTAGCGTTTGGCAAAGATATAAATAGTATGTGATAGAAATCAGTACTAACATGCATAAAACAGACACAGACAGGAAAATAGACGGCACGCATCTCTTAAAACGCATGTCTTGAAATTTAATCAGAAAAGGCTTGGGAAAGTCAAATACCAACGCGTTTGTCTTAAATAAAATTGAAATTATACGCGTATATATCTTTATTACGAATTAGCCAGCGTCTCCGCGTCATTCATCGCTATTGTTTACGATCGCTCTGTCTACCATTTTTTCTGATCTATGATACGACAGTCATAAGTGATTTCCATTACTGGTCGTTACATATTTCTCGACTGACCTTAATAATAATAGCTTCGACGCCGCTTGCTATCATCTCCTGTAACAATTCCTTTTGATTCCGCCTCCATAAGTATGAAAGCGAAACTAGACCTAACCGGTGACATCTAAAAAAAAAAGAAAATTATTAATTTAGGTTCGGTGCATACGGGCATCGACACACAGCCATCGGTGGCCAACGACAGCGGCTTAACGCACATTTACATATATTTAGTGGTTATAGGCGCACCGCACACGTTTAGGCGGTGGCTACATAGCACAAATCTATGAAAAAGAGTGTTAAGTCGCTGTTGCTGACCACCGGTGGCTGCCACCGGTGACCACCAGTGGCCCGTCTTTATCCAACCTAAAGAATAATTAATGTTAATAAGGTATAGAACACCATCAGACAAAATTTTTAGGTGGGTAAGTAGCTGTTACATACAGTGAGTTAGATAATATTCTTGTATAATATTACTAGTACATAGTCCTTAGCGTAAATAAATAATGTAAAGTAACGTAGTCGCTATATAATTAGTTACTTAAATTATATTGCATTATGAACGTAAGTTTAAGATAACCATACAACAAATATATTAAGAGCCTAAAATAAAATAACAATAATAATATGTAATCTATTTTTGAACTGTTGTTTATTAACACGCTAGGATGGTTTGTGTACATATTAATAGCAAGAATGAGAACCGGCAAAATGGAATTTATACTAAGGCCCCAGTCACAGTGGCGCGCGTAACAAACGTGCTCATTGTGCATAGCTGAGTCGCTGCCGCATTCCCCTGCGCTTCGTTTGACAGGCTCACGCCCAGTAATGAACAACACAGTTAAGGGCTGGGCCTAAAATTCCAGTGCAAACTATATTAAAAACGGCTGGAAGTAATCATCTAGTCAAAGTCTGCGGTTTCTATTCTCATAGCTACTACAGAAAGAATGTTGTCAAATATAAATATCATACAAATTAAGTCAAATTCCGAAAAATATTATGTCTTCTTTTGCTGCCTTGAAAAGTGAATTTTAATAGATATTTACAAGAAAAGTGTACATAATTTGTGTGTTAAACCTAATTAAAATCGAAAAACAATCTTACACTCAAATATTGATGAGCAAATCCAGTAACATAAATAAAAAAATAAAGTAATTAATTTAATTGTAGTACTATTTCTACGTAAAGTAAAAAAACCGAACAAGTGCGAGTCTGACTCGCGCACCGACGGTTCTGTACATTGTTCGACGATCGAAACTTAACTGTGCAGTTAAAAAAAATGTTGTCTCATATCGATGTATCAAATTACCAACTATAACTTTTGTAATCTTAGAAACGTATTAATATTATGTTAAAAACTATTAACAATTTTTCTTTATTTATTTAATGCTTTAGATACAGCAAAGTATAATGGCGGACTTAATGCCTGAGGCATTCTCTACCAGTCAACCATGAGGTGGTGCAGAGATAACAAGAAGTAGGTGCATTATACAAATGTTACGATATTAAGTTATAACATTATCTTTACTTGAACTAACATAGCATCATGCCAGTTTTTGTGATTCTGGGTCTACGGGAGTACCCCACAAACATTGAGTTTCACGAAAATGTATGGCAAAAACGACATAAATGGCTATTTTTTAATTGCGTTGTCAAAAGAGCTTAATTTTTTTATAGCGTAAAGGGTCTGTAGACCTGAGTATTTGACATTAATTTCATCATGATACCACCACGCATTCCTGAGAAAAAATTTAGACAGACAGGGTTTCTTTTTTCCATTTGAGATACGGATCCCTAAAAGAAACGACAAAACTTATTGTTTCGAGAAAGATATTAACATCGTTATGCAGACAATTATGTTAATTGGATACGAAAGTGTAGTCTCAGTATAATGGCATATTCCAAAGTCTAGTACACAAGTACATTTATCTAGAATATACTGAGTTATCTAAATAAATACAATGTGAATGCTTTTTTTTTTACAAACACTATTATTAGAACCAAGATCGACTGACTGGTATCTGTTCAATTGACTGATTTCATACCCAGTAAGTAATTGTTATTCATAAACTTCATTGTACTTAACACATATATTATACTTGTAGGGTTATTAGGTTTTTTTTGTCTTGTCATCAACATCTTGTGGTCCTATTTGATCCTTAGCCAACCTTTACCCAATACTGTTCAAAACCTTGACGATGTTAGTGATGTCGTTTTAAAACAATAAGAGTAACAGTGACAGACAGAAGTTAAGCTTAGTAGAGAGAAAGACCATCTCTCTTAATAATGAATCAATTATGACATTAACTCGTTATGTATCTTTATATATTATATCTGTATTAAAATATACGGCCATTTATGTTGTTTTACCATACATTTCCGAGAAACTCAAAGGGTAGGGTGCTCCTTGTCGACCGAGTGTCACTAAATTCGATATGAAGCTAAGTGTTACGTCACAAGTAAAAGTTATTAAAATTATGTCAAATCCTAATAACATCGAAACCATCGATATTTTTGCATAAACGTCTGTCGTCGCACGGAATATCACTTAAATCAATAAATGAGCATAGTACTATAGATAAAAATTGCTCGGCGCAACGAGCTACTAGCAATGCGCGCACTCTATGTTTGTCTATGTATACTGTAAGGTCATACATAATTTCGACCACAGTTAAATTTTTTTGGTGAATTATGCATAGCATTCGGAAAATTTCGTACGGAACTCTCGCTGCGCGAGTCAGACTCGCATTTGTCCGGTATTTTTTTAGTATACTACAACAAAAATGTCAATCAACTAGTATGCATATCAATAAATTAAGTAATATATAACAAAATATATCTATAATACTTACACATTTTCAACTCTTATTCTTTGGTAATCTGATAATATGGCACCAACGGCGACTGCCTCTACATCTAAATCATTCTGAAACAATAAGAAAATATATCTACCCATATAACAAATATAATGGCAATAGATTCCTTGTCAGGCAAATTGTTTACATTTAGATTAGAAGCAGTACTTTCTTGCAAGTACTTAAATATAATAAACACATAATTACAATGTCAATGCAATCTATTTCAAAGTCACATTGTATCTATTACAATAAATTTGTATTTGCATACATTAATTTTTCAACTAGTACCTACTTGCTTTTTTTTTTATTTTATACAGCGTTACTAGTAATGTGGGTATAATTCACATTACTAGCAATCTTGTTAAGCACTCCCAACTAAGCTAAATATGCTTGTGTTTACAATGTGTTAAAATGTTTTTGTCGTTATTCATATTCTTTTTTAATATACCCACAAATTTTTAAGAAAAATTTGTAAAATAAATAATAGACCTTATAATAAATTCAAGTTTCTTATATATTATGTTGTAGAGCCTTGTAAATAACTTTTCAGCATAAATAAATTGTAAATAGGTTTGTTATATATTTTTATCACTACCTACACTTTTTTGTATCATAAAATGTTTCTTTGCCCAGCATTGGAACAGGACAGGCTGAGAAAACAACAAAGTGTTTTTATACCATTCTTACTTATCCTTATAAATATAAGAACTTACCTTAACTTTAGAAAGGAGTCTGTACAGGTCCTCAACCTCGTCATTTTCCGTGGGGTTGTAGGTCCTGCCCTGGTTTATAGCTTGGCCAGTTATTGTTTCCCTGTATAAAGGCAGACCCATAGCCTCAGCATACAGGTCTATGCCTTGGTGCCCAACTGTTTGATACATGTAGCTGTCCATTTCATCTGAGATAAACATATAATAATAAGTAAAAATCTAAACTTAAGAAAAAAATATGGAAATAAAGATAGTACTAAGACTATTCTACACCCTTTCCTACAAGACAACAATATTTTTTAATAGCTTTGGACAGGTAAGTTAAATACAATAACAATTGATGCCAAATCACAGGTAGGCTTAAAATAGCTTCTGTTTTTATTTTAAGACATATGTTTCAAAATTTCATTGACATTTCATACATGACCATTACACTTTGTATGTATTGAGAACAGTCAGTAGTAGGGCATTTAACGAGCATAGTTAAACGTCCCACATAGTAAATATACGTCTCTAAATCAGTTATTGGAGACGAAATTAACCCTTATGTATAGGTTGGAGGTTGGCCAGCGCGACGATCGTGTGCCCGGCGCCGACACACTGCATCATGTTGTAGCAGCTGTCCTTACCCCCGCTGATCAACGCCACCGTCCTCATCGTCCCCACAATATTATATCCACTCGATAACACTACAATTCACATTACATAACATTCACAATAATTGTGCGCCCTTTTTTGGCAAAAATAAAGAACAAAACGCGGTCTCGATCACGACAGTGGCATATCTATCGACACCTTGGTATAGTGTGCTTCTCACTAACGCTGACGCGACTTTAACACCTGTTCATAAAGGAATTACAACGCAACATAATCGTTATCTATTTTGATAACATTCTTGAAACGTAAAGCAAAATTAAAATGTTCCCAAAAACCTCAGCAACAGCATCATCTGTCAGAGTGCGTTTTCGTTCTGAAATCTGTCAAAAACATGATGACACACATGCACAGAGTACAGTATTATAATAGCATACATGTATTCACAGACTACATCAAGACTGTAATATATTCGCTTATCTATTTTTACTTTAATAAAATAATTTAGAACAAGCCACAAAGTATCATTATGTAAATAAAATCGCACCTAAAACTTTTTTTATTTTTGAATGTTGCAAAGACAAGACCTCTCATGTATACCTAGTCAAGCTTATAACTCTACACGCCCTAAGTCCACAAGGACTAACTTCACAAAGTCTACACTTGTCAAAATATGTAGCTTGGCCATTTCGCTCCATTTACACACAAATTTATTTACTGTTCATTACTTTTCTGTTAAACAATAGTTCTTGTATTTTGTAGTAATGATCCGGAACCCCCCTAGAATAGATGCGAGTTTGACTCGCACAAATCATACTTAACAAGTTGTGCGGGTTGAAAAAATACTCTCATATATCGATGAATGCTTGTGACGTTAGACCTACCATCTGGGAAGGACCCTACAAGTGGGAAAAACAAGAAGGCAGGCTTGTTTTTTGACGTGATAACGTCTTTAAAATCGTTTTAGTCGGGTGACATGTTCAGAAACTTGTGTCACACCAAAACCTCACGAGCGCGATCGCAGGTATAACGAGAGAGAGACGGACCGATCTCCCGTCTCATGTCTCATGTCATGTCTCGAGCGCTGCCAGTCATTCCGTGAAACTTGTCACGCGGAATCCTCACGAGCGGAGGCTGGCATAGCGTTCGAGTGAGTGGACCGATCTTCCGTCTCTCTCACTCTAGCGGCATACAAACGAATGGAGATTTTCTCGTGCGGTTAAGTTTTCATTGAATGTTTAACAGTGAAACAAACTATCAAAATTTGAAAAAATTGTTATCTTCATTAATTCCTTACTTCCCAAAAACTTATATCACCAATAAGACGTTATCACGTAAACATCTCGATCGTAAACCTACTTTACAAACAACCAATTTTTTTTTATATTATAAATTTCGACATGTAACTACCACGCGTTTCTGAAAAAAAATCTTGAAAGACAGACAGACAAACAGACAACAAAGATTATATAAAAGTTCTTTAATATAAGTAGACAGGTGTGTAGTCAAAGGTACCTAAGGTACCTAGTACAAAAAATAGTAAAAACTATTGTTTATTCCTTTGCAGAGTTTTCTCAAGAATCTCTTCATTGCAAAAAAATAAGTTGAAAGGATTTTTATAATATCTTTAGATCCTCTCTAGGATAAGGGGTAAGCCTGTCTCATCTCTTTCGTCGATTGAAATCACTAGAAACAAGAAAGTCCCTTATTATAGGTTCTCTACCAATCTCCTTTCGCTTAATGTTGATACACTACCCCTGCTCTGGATTGTGTGGTAGTGCAGTAGCACACAGTGGACTTCCCTAGTCTACCAATTGAGGCCGACTATGGTCGCTAAAAGCGAGCAAGTAATGCTCCTTTTTCGCATCTCCCTTCCAATACTTATAGATGTCACTATTAACCTACCCTTAAGGCAGCATAGCCGGTAGCGAAACCGGACGATCCTCAAAATTAAACAAGTATCTACACATAAAGTAGGTGCTTAATAGTAACTAGCTGTCCCCCGCGACTTTGTTCACTTGTTTTAGTTTCAACGGTTTTTCATTTTTTGCAACATTTTGCATTTATGCTCCGCTCCTATTGGTCGTAGCGTGATGTTATATAGCCTATAGCCTTCCTCAATAAATAAGCTATCCAACACTGAAAGAATTTTTCAAATCGGACCAGTAGTTCCTGAGATTAGCGCGTTCAAACAAACAAACAAACAAACTCTTCAGTTTTATAATATTAGGTAGTATAGATAAGTGCTTTGCGCATGATCGTAAGAAAATCATTAGGTATGTGTACTAACATCGACAAAACGATTATAACGCTGCAGTGCTAGGGGGAATCCCAACAATTAACATCATAGAAACCTGCTTTTAATATTCTATTTTACTCTAGATATATGATTTACTAGCTGCTCCACTGCATGCGTTGCAATGCCACGTCAATAAAACAATGTTCAGTTGCATATTGTGTTTTTTCGGTGCATAAACCCTCTCGGGTTTCGTTAGACTAGAACACTTCTCCAAAGTTTCATCACAATCTGTTCATTGGTTTAGGCATGCTTATAGGAGAAAAAATACAATTTTTTTTTAAAATGAGAATTTATATACATATATATTTTTTTACAGTTTCAACGTTTAAGTACCTAAATTAGGAATTGCTTACTCTCGGAAAGGATTAGAAATAATTGGAATATTATAAATTATTAGTATTTCAGCAGTATTACTTTGATTAAGCGAGTTAGGTAGTAAGTAGCGGCTGTTTTAACATAAAAGCTGGTTTTATGAGGAAACCAGTTACGACACCTCACCGAAGGCAGTTAGTACCTACATACTTAAAGAGTTTATACCTACTTACATGTTTGCTAGTCAAATACCCAGTTCATTGTAATTTTACCTTAGGCTCTTATCCTGAACTTTCATTTTTATAGTTAGGTAGTGTCGGAGCTCCTTCCCGTCCCGTCAGTCCCGGAGTTTTATCATTTATTTCATGGATAAAGAAACGAAACATGTACTTGTACATACACATACAAAACTGCCAACACACCTAAGTTAATTAAGTAAGTGTATGAATTTAATGTAGGCTGTTTATACCTATAGTGAGACTTTCCTTTCACCTTAGGTCAGACAGATTCGTATGAATGTTCATTGGATACGTTCAAGGTATCTTGAATTATCAGTGGCAGAATATAACATGCTAAACGTGCTGATTAACGCCATCTCTTATTTTAAAAGTAAGACAGCATTACATTTTAGTTAACGCCTTTTGTAAAATAGAGCATTAATTATGGTCAAAAAAGTTGACAGTTATAATTTACCGATATTTTATAATTGAATAATAAAACTGAAACTACTACAAGAACGAGGATAATTGCTTATAAAAGTAATTAATTTAACGAATGTGTATTGATACATCTTCGAAAGTCTGTACTAGATAAATTGCCAGTACTAAAATGTTTCTTCAAAAATTTACTTTACAATACACATACATTTAAACGTTTAAATAAAATTATGGGCTTGGAAAATCAATATTCTGTAATAGAATTATATTTAAAAATTTACTATCCTATGTGAAAATATGCTGTTATAATAAATTAAGTGAATGCTCAGCTAACTACAGACGCCATTAAATGAAACATTACCTTCCGTGTCTGGTTTGTCAAATTATTGATGCGGTGGTTTGAATCACGTTTGAATTTAAGTGCGAAGCTCAGTAAATCCTTTATTTTCGTTTATATAGCTGTAGTACTGTTTAAATGATTCTTTAAATTGTGTGCTAATTAAGTGAAATCCGTGTTATCAAGTGCGTGATCATGGTTTTGGCTGAAAGAAGTAATGATGTTCGAAACGGGAAGCGGTCGAGGGGGCCAAGCCCCAATGGCCATGGAAGTCCAGATTCCAGTTCTGAAGATGAGAATGGTACGAGATATTCTGCATATCGTATCGCTTATTATTGCTTTGGAATATTGTTCTTACGAGCAATCGGGGAGCTTTTTGCATGTTGATTGGTACTTACGTTAGTACAATACGTACGTATAAGTACCAAATCAATTGTAATCTCGAGGTGAATATTAATACACTACGGGTAATCGCTTTGTGTTATACTCTCATGTGGTCAAATCATTAATCATTATCATCTGACAATCGTGCTTTATTTTTTATGCTTACCATCATCTCCTTCATGCTGCGTTCATCTCATCCACAATTGTAACACGAAACCAAGCAGTAGTACCATTTGCAGCTGAAAAAATCAGAGTGGGCAGAGACTATCAGGCAGTATGTCCTGAACTGGAACCAGTTGACCAACGCAAACCTGAACTTATTTCTGACAGAGCTTTGTTGGTTTGGTCACCCACATGTGATATATCTGATGTCAAATGTAAGTTTAAATGTTTTAAAATAGTAACATTTTGTTATTTACACTTTTAAAACAATTCTACTTGTTTTAGTGGATGAGTATATTACCACAGCAAAGGAAAAATATGGGTACAATGGTGAGCAAGCGCTTGGGATGTTATTTTGGCATAAACATGACCTCAACAGGGCTTCAATGGACCTTGCCAACTTTACTCCATTCCCAGATGAGTGGACAGTTGAAGATAAGGTGCTTTTTGAACAAGCTTTCCAGTTCCATGGCAAAAGTTTTCACAGAATACGGCAGATGGTAGGTTCTCTATATTTGTCTATTTAATGTGTTTATATTTATGCTGTGATCTGAATTCTGAATTGGTTCTGTTTTTTATAGTTACCAGACAAATCAATTGCATCATTAGTGAAGTACTATTACTCATGGAAGAAAACAAGAGCTCGTACATCCCTTATGGATGTTGTGAGTGAAGGTCGCAATGCAACTGGTTCGGGAACAGGCAAGAAGGAGGCTGTTGCTGGGTCAGAACCTGGGGGGTCTGATAAGGACTCTGATAATGATGAAAAGGTATGTATCAATTGTTTGTTTTGTCTTGTAGCTTGTTGTTAAAGTTGTGTTGGATATAATTTGCTCCTTTTTTATTGTGTGCAATATCATTGTATTATAAAGGTACCTAAATTCAATAAATATGTTAAACTGTAAAGTATTCCCTAACAATTTAAATTATAATGTGATAGTGTATCTGGATTGTCCAAATTACAATTTGTAAGTACAAAACAATATTAGGTAAATAAAATTGCAGAGTGGTAGAAGTTCTCTAGAACATGTAAATAAAATTGGTATAACTCTGTAGTTGGGAAGGAATTCTCTGTTACTGGCTCTTAATAATATTTACAGAGTAGATATTATGTAAATTATTTGCTCTACATATTATGGATACTTTATTCACCATTAATAAAAATAACTCATACTATATTTATACACATAGAATAGTGACTTATGTTGGGTGCTTGACTGGTTCATTTACATTATTGTTAGTTATGGACATGTGTTGAATATGACAGAAGTGGACTTTACACCGTGGTATTGTCCGAGGAGGGAAGTCCCTCGCGGCAGGCGGGGCTCCACAACGCGCCGCCGGCCAGCAGGGCGCCCAGGTGGGTGCTTTGCTTCCCCACAATGAGTATAACTTTGCTGTCACCATGGAAACTTGATGTTCAGTGTCTTCTTCCATCTTTTCACTTGTTGTTTCAATTGGTGTTATACATTACAAACATTATTTGATGTTAAGATCTTTAAAAAAATATATATTGGTTTACTGTTTGAGAATCCTGTCTGTATTACTCATGCCATGTCATAGCACTTATATCATTTGCACATCACATCATTATTTGGTTATCATGCAAGTTTTGATTGTGGCATCATAAATGCTTGTGTACTCTTCAGATTTTAAAATGTAAAGAATGCTTTTGATGTTATCATTCGATTTTTTAAGTAAAAGTATGTATTTGTACCCTACTGTTATAAAATATTGTAATATAAAATATGTTTAAATGCTTATGTACTTATCTGATTATGCTTGATAATTTTTAATTTGACCGCTCTGCATTTTTATCTACAAACCTATGATTGCTACCACTCTCTTGTGCAACATTCATTTATAATAATACTAAAAGTATCATGATACATGAAAATCATCCAACTTCATTACAACTTACATAATTCTGTATCAAAATTATTTCCTCTCAATTGTGTATTGTAAATAGAGTTGTAGCATCTAAATATTATTATGTATAATATGCAAATGTATTTCTCATTCCTTATTTTATTGCAATTATATTTTTTGGTACAGAATACGATTATTTGCATTATTGAAAAAGGAGAATGTGTGTTGATATAATAATCATAACTGTGTTAGAATTATGCATCATTTGTAATTTAAATTGTGTTGTGAATCTTGATGGACCTTCATAGACAGTAAATCCATCAAGTTTAGTTCTGTGTACTGTACCCCATCTGTTTCCGCATAATAAAACTTAACATAGCCTTCCTCCTTCCTTCCACCCTGTTTCCTACAATGTTCCCGCATGCTTCCTTTAATAGCCCCGAGCAATGAAGGACTACTTGTTTAATTAATCTAATGTGTGCAGAATATCATTTAATATTCTAATGGGTTTTAAAAGAAGTGTGTGAGAAGTCATTGTTTACGTCTTTGTCCGTCCGTATACGATCTTACTAATTTCGTGTAGCTGGTAAGTCGTAATATGACAGGAATGTAAAATGTTGATTGGGGTTTAGGGCGAGGGCGGCGGCGAGAACGCGGGCAAGTGGTGCACTGTGTGCGGCATTCTGTGCAACCAGATCACGGCGCACAATTCGCAGAAGTTGTGTCAGGCATGCCTCGTGCACGCCAGGTCGGTAACGATACTATACATACTACATATTAGTTTATCCGCTCGTTACAATCACTTGCATGTCATAAACAATGCAGTTCAATCTATTTCGAGTGTGTCTTGATAAAGTGTATATAGGGATGGTTATTTGAATATTGGCGGTAATGTAACAGACGCACGGGAACGATGAGACCGTTGTGCGGACCGTCCGGGAGACGCGGTCCGGGTTCCAAACAGCAGCGGTACAAGCACCGGCTGCCGCGTGGCATTTACATCAATCACGATGATCTCGTCGCCATGGCGACCGGCCCCCAGCCCGGCGATGCCCCGCAGCCCGGACATATCAATCAGGGTGAAGCTATGCTCAAAGCTATGGACAGAGAAATTATATCTCTAAAGAGACAAGTAAGATGCAACCCGCTACGATGACGCTATGTAGTGCCGTTGCGAGACACATTCTCACCGTTACGTTGACACTACACTTCTAAACTCTATGGAATTATCATTCTTCCAGATAGAGCACGGATGTGACCAAGCCCATGTGTGATGTAACGTGAGAATGTGATAACATAACTAATTTTATTCAATAGAAAATAATTTTGTAGTACTTCATGCTAATTATGCTACAATACTGTATTAGGTAGTATTGTGGGAAAATGTATTCTGCACACATATAGATTAGTTAAACCATCATTTTATTAAGTTTTTTGATTTACAACAACCATACCTCCCAAAGCTTGTTAAGTAGCTGTGCGACCGAAACCCAAGTCCTACTATGTAGTTTCTTGGATAATCCAGATATGCACTTTATATCCTATGTATAGTTCTAAATTACGTTTTAATTTAAGTTACCAACCATGTCGAATTGCCTACAGTAAATATGTTTTAAATAGGTGCAACAGAATAAGCAGCAACTTAGTGCGATGAAGCGCAAGGTTGGTGACACTGGCGTGGAGGAGTTGAGGCCTGGTGAGCCGCCCGCAAAGATTAACTCGCGCTGGACCAACGACGAATTACTCATGGCTGTGACGGCTGTTAGGAAGTATGGTAAGGGATTCCCATTGAGTAGATTTTTTTATAGGGGATTTTCCTTTAGTAATTACGTCAATTACTCTTTTCAATGGTTTATATTACAGTATATTTCAGGATGATCTAACATTGTCGTGTGATCATGCTGTTCTGTTATTTTTTGCTAAAGATTGCTTAGATCCTGATTAGAGAAAGTTCATTATCACCAAAATTATTCTCAGCATAATTTCTTTCACATCAACATTAATTAGCTTAAAAATTCGAAAGTTTTACCTCTGTATGTCTTCCTGACTCACGTTTGTTTGCTTTAATATACAGGCAGGGACTTCCAAGCGATCGCTGAAACCCTAGGTACGAAGACAGAGGCGCACGTTCGTTCCTTCTTTATTTCCTACCGGCGACGATATAACTTGGATGCTATGGTGCGCGAACACGAAGCCGAGCGCGGGAATGCACATCATATACAAGCTGGTATGACACATTATTGAATATTAAAGAAACATTAACAAAATGTATATCACATCATCAGTGGCGTAGCTAGGTAACCAAAGGCCCTGGGGCAAAAAATAAAACTAGGGCCCCAAGTAAACTATTTAAATTCTCTTGGTTCCGTATTCGTCGTGTACCGAATGCAATGTATATCGATCGACAGAGGGCATTAGCACGGTAATATTATTTATCAGTATTGTAACTTCATATAAACATTTTTTTTCTTGAAGAGATTTACGCAGTTAGCCTGAGTGCAGGCTTTGACTGCTTCACTGGACTTTTGGGGAGAAACTTAAGGGCCTCCAGCTAGAGCAATAGAAAAACTAACTATTTAAGGACATATTTTTGTTGCTAGTTTGGCCGGCTCGGGCCAGCTTGATCTAGGGACGGGGGGGTTACATTTACGTTACTATTATTTATAATACGCGACGGGCCTCGCCGGCGAGGACGTAGTATACGGCGGTTGTGTTTTGTATTGCAACTGCTACCTAACTCGAATGCTTCTTGGAGAAGCGTTGTTTTATCGTCGGGTTAGAAGAGAGTATGTTTGGGCCTAATCTTAGATATATAAACGGACGAAGCGCGAGCTACCTACGCGCCTCGTATCTCAACATGTGCTCGGCATGCAACCAGTCGCGAATATACCAGTCGCCGTGACGAACAGACGGTGTTTGTATTTTAAACAAAATAAGTACAAATACTTATTTTAATCAAATAAATCTTATTTATATTGCAAGGAGCAATTGTAGAATATTTTGTGCTGTACAATTACAATTAAAAGTTTTGAATTAAGCTTTATATTTTAATGTGGATTTTTTATCCAATTGAATTTAATAATAAAGCATTTCGTACGTCTCAGTCGAGGCACAAATATTTTTCGGTCGCAAATTTATCAGAATGATTTGTTATTTAATCCTAAATTAAAGATCTGGCGAAACGCCTTGTTGACTCCTCGCGTAACCCAAGGGCTGGCCTTTACCTTGGACAGAGAATAAGCATTGCCATTCAACGTGGCAATGCCGCCAGTCTTTTGGGTACACTTCCAGTCGACAGTGATGCGGATGAATTTTTTGACGCTATTTTTTAGATTTTTTTAATTAGTTAAGAGTTTAGTTTTGTTTAAAGTGTATATATAATTATTAATTTAAGTTTGTATATATTTAAAATTGTAAATAATATTTAATAAATAAATAATAATATCCTAAATTAATCATATTATAAGCATGGTTTTAAATTAATTCTACTGATAAAAAAGAACATGCATTTTTATTGAACACTTTCTATTTAATTCACAAGGTATTTTGTTTGAAGTTTAAATAAAAAAAAATACAATCAAAAAATACATTCACTAAACTAGATAGATTCGAGTTTCTATCTAGTTTAGTGAATCACGTATTTTTTATATAATATATGTATGTGGACATTTTTTTTTAATTTACTCGTCACATATACTATTAAAAAATATTAAACACGTATTTTTTCCTTTTTCCTTAAACAAATAATGGGGAAGATACAGTAAAAGGAAATGTCACGTGGCGTCACTTCTAGCTACAATTTTTACCAAGACGTGACGTCACAACCCCCCACTCCTGAACTTTAAAGCGTTTTAACTTTGTCTTTTTTATTGATTTCATAAAAGAAAAAATACGAGTTTTATTTTCTTTTTTAAGTATTTGGTGGACTAAATGGATATGTCCTTTTCATACCCAGTCCACACGAATTTGCCTATTTGTTCACTAGAAAGTAAAAACGAGAAAAAAGCTTCCGTTTCCGTCAAACATTCGTACGAATACTATCCAAGTGTAGTAGGATTGTTATGAATTATGTGGATTTTTCCTAACTTGTCTTACCATGTACCCGGCTCCGACACAAAATCACGTCTTAGCGTCTTCATAAGACTGTAAAACCCATTTTTAACCTTATTGTCTTATAAAAGAAACACACACAATATGAAAAACAACAAAATACTCATTCAAATACAAATATCGATTAATTTTCTTTAAAATCAAAATCTTCTACAACTTGAATCAAAAACTTTGTGTTGTTTGTCTATGAACGTAGTAATGTAATGAGAGATATACTTACAATCATCTTAAAATAGTTAAGTATCGATAATACATGATTCCCGGTGACGATAAATAGGTAATTGTCAATTGTTAATTATGTACAAATTAAAAAAAAAAAAAACGTTTGTAAGTCAGAGTCCGAGGGCCCCCCGAGCTTGGGGGCCCCGGGGCACAGCCCCGTCTAGCCCTCCGGTAGCTACGCCACTGCACATCATTATAAAGATGTAAATAAAACATTGCATTTTATAGGCACCACAAGCACAGAATCAGCTGAAACTGGTGACAATGCCAATAATGGAACAGGCTCCCCACAAACTACAAGTAAGGATGAAAAAGTAAGTATCAAATAAAGTGAAAACATTACTCTAATTCTTCAACACCTAAATACATTCAAAAATGAATGTTGGTTCAGTTATTCAGCCAATGAGGCTAAGCCCTTACTTACTCTTTAATTCATTTTAATTTTTGGCATTGTCTAAGAAGAAATTCAATTCAAGTCTTGGGGTTAATCTTGAATGAAAAAGTGATCCAGTTTTCTTAAAAAAAAAAAATTGCCTCAATTGAGGGAACTAACTAGAATCTAAACATTGACAGTATTTTTAGTACTGTGTGTAAAGATTAGGTAGATTAGGATAAGAAAGGTGATTTTAATTAGGAATATTTGTTTTTAAAGACAGAGGTGGACAGCGAGGGTGTGGCCATCGGCGCGTCGGCGGAGGCAGGCGGGCCGCCCACTACGCCGCCCAAGCACAAGCCCAACAAGTGATAACACTGCGAGGTAGCAAGCATTCCATACTACCTAGTGTTTCCATTCGGACATATTACCCTAACCTTATCTTACATAAGACCGCACTACAAATCGTATGTTCTTGCTTCTAGACTAATGGATATAAAATTGTATTTATAACATGCTGTATATTCATATGCTGTTTTCAGTATTCAGTTTTAAAGCTCGAAGGCTTTATGGCACATCTCTTGAAACTCAATGTATAATGTATTTGTTGGTGCGCAATATTATTATCAATTAGACACGCTAATCAATGTGTCTGGTTGATTTTAAATCCTTGAATTTCTGATAGAATAGGGACAGAAATATGTGTATACGCTTTAGGGGAGCATCAGACTTGTGTATATAATTATAATGTATGCTGATAGGTTAGTTTCCTTTTTAGGAAGCTTCTGTATAATATTTTATCGATAAGTGTGTTCCTGTTGCTGGTATCTATGACTGACGCCCGAGAGCTGTGCTCTTACAATGAGTTGTCGTGTTTGTCCAATATTTCTTCAGATTTATCGAGTGTGATAGAGTTTTTAGATTTAAATATAGAAATACCATATTAATCACTTGCCTTATGTAATAAGTCTCATGTACTCGCATGCTTATCAAATGTGACTAACCACAGGAGATAGATTCAGATCTTACTACACGCTTCTGTGGTGTTTAATAAGATAGTTTTCTGTGTAAATGATTTTAAGAGATATAGTAGCTAGATATTTTCATGTAAGACTTATTATTTTATCGATAAGGATACTATCAATCTTGAATTTTAATGTCCAGCTGTAGTTTTATGGATAATTATAAAATACTTATGGTGAATTAATGCTAGACAGATATACTACTGATACTCAAAATAGGTAGTGGCATTTATAGTTGCAAAAGTATAAAGTTCCAATATAACGCCATAGATTACTGCTTGGTTTAATGAAAGAAATATATCAAATAATACAGATTTTTATGCACACATAGAATAGCTGTGAGATTAATATTAATAATAATCTTTTTCCATACAATTAATAGAGCGATAGAAGATATAAAGTGGCGATATTTTTGTACTAGAAAAAGACCTCCCAATGATTAGAAAATGTGGTATGATTGATGTTTTTTATTGGTATTAACTTTAATTTTGTACTTTTATTGTAGTATTAAGGTTTTATTTAGTGTAATGGACTACCGCGTCGTTTATAGCATAATCTACTAGGTTTTAATATATGTACATCACAAATGAGATGAGTTTTTGCACCGGTTGATACGAAGCCGAAGAATAATCGTTACCGAAATATCATTTTTACTTATTCAGTGTGACTTGTCGTACATAACATAATTATGTAGTATTATTTACTAATTTAAAAACGGTGCATTCGGTAGTAAAATTATGTTTCATAGAAAACTGCGACGAGGTTTGGTTCCACAATTTTTGTTAAAATTAACATCCGCCTAACATTGACGTAAGCAATATTTTTTTAATTCAATTTATTCTATTTGCTATAATAGCATATTTTAGTATCAGGGTACAGATTAGTCTGTACTAACTTTATTTTTGGTAATATGGGAATGGGTTCTTTAATTACGCCTTCAAATATAAGTTCCTTAATATAAATATTATTTTGTTACTGATTTGTGGTCAGACAAAACTGGTTCAACTATAGAATTAGTTTCAAATCGTTAGCATATTTAGGAACGGCGTAAGACCTTAATCACTCCAAAGAGATCCACAAAATGAAGTCATCTTATTTATTGATGCTAATTAGGGCTAGTAAGAAGATTGTTACTGAATTAAATTATTTTTATTAGAATTATTGTTTTCTGTATATTAAGAACTTAAATCAATTGACAAAGTGTTTTTTATTCATTAAGTAATGCTCAAACTTTATTGTTTTGTCCTATCACTTGACAGTGGTCTCCACAAATTATTTTGTAGCTATTACCGAAGTTAGGGAGTTTTCATTTTAAGAATAATAAATAACTATAAGTATGTATGAAAATTTGATTTCATTTTATAGTCCTTTTTTTTTACTTTAGTATACTAAAGACACTGCCTCAATAGCAACACAAGTCTCGATTATAAAATTAAACAACATTGCTATATACCTATTCAGGTATGATTATTATAACAATAATAAAAACAAGAAACAAATTTAAATAAATTTTGTTATTAAAATCTATTTTTAAACACAAGATTTTAGATCATATTAGCTTAAAGTCCTAGTGAAAACAAAAGAAAAGAGCCCAAGCACGATGGAATTGCGTCGTTTCTTTACAGTGTTCCTATGGCTACTTTCTGGCTTCATCATCAGACCATCTCGAAAGTACCATAATATTGTATTGTCACCGAACTTATATTACTATTCCATCTAAATTGTATCGTAATCGGAAGTCAGGATGTGGTTCTAATTTAGGCAAGATTCATTTGACCTAAACAAACATGCATACATTGCAAGTTAAAGAAAAGCTTGTAATGAAAAATAATTAAATCGACTTTAAAATGTGTCTGAAATCGATTAATTTGTTTTACTATTGTTATTCCTTTTTTTACTTTTAACAAGTTATTCTCAGTAACGAGAATAACTGGTTCTTTAAAGGCTTACGTAGGTCACAGGTCCAACACTCAGCGGCCTTGTGCTTTGTTCAGAACTTTACTCTAAGAAGAGATGGGGCATCCACCGGGGGCCATTCCTGCTCTGTGGGAGTACAGACATGACCGGCCTAAGGTAGCTGCAGAACTATTGTGAATAATAATTGTGGTGCTAAATTTATTATAAATGGTGCTATGGCTATATACATAATTGGATAACTATGATACCTGCCTTTCAACTCATAAGAATGCAATCAAATGGGCAGGTGGTGACTCGCCAGCTCACTAAATGGGCTCCCCTAACAACCCGCCACTGCAGAAAGCGGGGGGCAACATCAGTGCGTGCGGCTAGGGCTGCCGAGCGGTGTGGCCACGATTTCACCATCGCGGGTCTCAGTAGCGGACCCGAAGCGGGTTTCCTCGCTATTACGCCATTGGACACTTCCAACCCCGAGAATATAGCTCTAGCGATCCCTATCTAGCCAACCCTGGGGCACTCGTTGTGTCGCTACTCACCAACAGCTCGCCAGGATTTATTGTTACTTATTATTACGTGCACTACAATTAGACTAAGATTCCGAGATGTTTTCTGTACGACACTATAGCCGTAGCTCGTTTCAATAAGCCAGGCCGTCGCACTTACTTGTATTAGCCCATATCTTGAAATCTACTGAACCAATTTTGATAAAACTGCGCAGTTTCCTAAGTTAAAACTAATGTATATAACTAACTAATGCCAACAGAAATAGAATAGCCACAAACCGATATTCTTTAGGAGAAAGGAGTAGATAAACATACATTTAATATAAAATTTTGTATATTTGCTCGGAAGCCCTTATGGCTGAATATAATTCCAGACATACATACGTATTGTATTGAGAAGCTGAAGTCGGTTAAATAATGAGAAAATATTGATATGCCTACTTCGGATTCGTTTTGATAGACCCGAAAGACTGTTTAACTGCCATGTTAGTTTAAAAATACAATTGACAAATAACCTTCTCCTCTGTCTGTGATTGTCATTGTCATATTGCTTCTCATAAATTAGCTCTTGATTTTAATTTGTATTTATTGAAAGTGATATTGTACAGTGTAAATGGTTACGCGTGTTGTAAAGCCTCCGCCTCTTGGTAGAGTGCGACTGGCGTGTGTCAACGATGCTCCTCAAATACTAGACTTGTTGAGTGATTCGATATCCAAGAACTTCAGGGTAAAATGTACTTTCGACATCATTTATCTTATGTGAGTACCGATTATTAACTTAGATTTGTTCCCTGCCTATCAAAAATTTTATAACTCGCTATCCGCCCTGGTTTCGCACGTGTGGTGTGAGATTTTTAAAACATCTCTCATAATCATCATTTTGTTTTATTTTCTCTTATAAATAACCCTTGTCCATACAATAACGAACATAACAAAAATAATAATTAAATAAATAAATAAATATCTTGGGACATTTCACACACGGTCATCTGATCCCAAACTAGGCAGAGCCTGTGCTATGGCAACCAGACAACTGATAAACATACTTATATATTTCTAAATACATACATATTATAGATAATCTTCACCCAGACACAGAACAAAGAATCGTGCTCATCACACAAAGATTCGTTCTGGGTGGGAATCGAACCCACGACCTCCGGTTTAGCAGTCAGGGTCACTAACCACTAGACCAACGGGCCCGTCATTACACAAATTATCCTGGTGCAGTCGGACAGAAGTTACGGTGACCAAGGGATAGCGGAGTTCATTCATACCATACTCCATACTAATATTATAAATGCGAAAGTAACTCTGTCTGTTACACTTTCACGGCTAAACCGCTGAACCGAAAAGAAGGAAATAGGCTACTTTTAGCCAGACACCCACGAGGGTGGAGAGGCAGGCAATAGATAAAAAAAAATATGCGTATCTAGACACGCGGTCGCGTGTCAAGCCAAGTTCAAGAAACAGAACTGGCGAGCAGCACCGTGTGTAATATTACACGAACCATTTGGAGCCACTTTTGACCCCCTCGTAACTCAAAAACTATTTCACCTAAACGTCAAATTGATATACGTATATGAGAACTAGCCAAGTCAGACCTAAAGCTACAATATATTATCCTAAGTTATAAGAAGAAATGATATTTTATGTTTATATAAATAAATTTCAGGACTGACCATTGAACTTGGCACCCACTCACTTCTTTTGTCGTTAAAGTCAACAACCAAGGCATATATCATAATATTGAACTTGGCTATCATTTTACATTTATGTTGCGATAGGATAGATAAAGTATCAAGCGTATGTAGCCTGAATCTATTAATTATTTCAATACCTAATACTTGCGACTCCTGCTGTGACCACCTAGTGCAGAAAACCTTTATATTCACATTATCCATTTATAACCATTATCATAATATGCAATACTTAAACTATGGAGTGGTTTCTTTACAGAGAAAATTGTGTGCTCTCGGTTTGTCAATTAGACCCCAAAGAAGTAATTATTGGGTTCGTAGCAGCAAGAGATTATCCGCTAATACCATCAGTGCATCCATCGGCATGGGAGGAATATGTTTGGACGAAATACAAGTAATTACATGTTACTAGTGACTTTTAGCTGTTAATAATTTAAGTTGTAGTTAATTATTAACTATGTGAACTAGTTCAAAAAGTAAGTCGAGCGGAGAATGGGCTTGCTATCCCGCGACTCTGGCCAAGGGCAGAGACGGGACCGGGGTGTTTTGTTTCGCCGCGCCGGTGAAAGTTTGACATATCCCCACGCCGTGCCCTCGGCGTGGGAAGAAGCCATTAGGCATTTCATGCAAAAAAAAAAAACAAAAAGGAAAAGGAACATTTGGTTTTGAAATAGGTATCTATAATTACTTATGATAGTTTTCTAGGCAAAACATATTTAAAAGTTTTGTTCATGTGTTAAATGTAATATTGGAAAGACGAGACTGGTCCTGACTTTTTATCTAGTTTTATCCAAGAACATACATAAAAAAAAATTGCAAAGTATACTTGGAGAATACCTATTACATTAATTGTTGCCTTTCAGAGATCCAGAAATGAATGCCCGAAATACATTGTTTTTACATTTGTTATGTTGGAACCCCACGTACGGACGTGAAGCTGTCGATAACATGCTCAAGTCTGTATTCATGAATGACCAATACCTTATGTACATAGCCATGGTCAAATCTTTGATCAATTATCCACGTATGTAATTAACTTTATATATTACTTTTTAGACTTAGTTGTTGAGATATCAAAGCAGTAGTATATAGAGTGGTATACGTAAAGTCCAATTCCAAATGTTCGTTCATTGACATTATGGACCCAGCTGTTAACCGTACACGTACAGGATTTCCCAACAGATAAGCTCACACACACACAGCCCGCGTGAGTGTCGGCTTTTTTTTTTTTTTTTGGAAGAGATTTACGCAGTTAGCCTGAGCGCAGGCTTTGACTGCTTCACCTTTGTGAGTGTCGGCTGTCGCGGCAAAACGTAGCCTATGTCTTTCCTTAGGTTCAAGCCCATAGCCCATACCAATTTTCGTCAAAATCGGTTCACCGGCTTGGCCGTGAACACGTAACAGACAGACAAAGTTACTTTTGCATTTATGATACTTATTAGTATGGATTACACGTTTAACCTACAATCTTTAAATAGGTTAACTCATTTAAAAAAATAGTTTTTTTGGGTATTATATTGATTGTATAAAACTCGTGGTGGTGTAGTGGTTCAATGAACGGATTTGTGTGAATTGCACAGTGTATAAGATTGCAGGTTCGAACCCTTTACAGGCAAGTACCAATGACTTATGAGTTAGGTATATGTACTTTCTTAATTATTCTACATCATTGATTCGGTGAAGGAAAACACCGTGAAGAAACCTGGATTCCAAATATGAGAAGAGGCCAGTAGGACATTTTTAGGCTGGTATTATTTATTATTATTATTGTGCGTATCATACAAAAAAATATTTGATGCGTTGATCTGACGCACGTCAGTATACTTAATATACCTAAACGTCTTAACTTGTAAAATCATCATTCACAAGCGAAATTAGAAAGTCATCAGAAGTGCTTTTAAATTATTTTCTTAAAAGTAATATTTAAAACTTTTAAACAGAGTTGATACCCGGCCAAGCTCGATCGGAGGCGTCATTTAGACGTGTGACGGTGATGGAGCGCGGCATAAGTGGCGATCAACTGCCCGTTCTTTGCGTAGCTGACCGATCTGAGGTCTGCCCGCGTCTTAGGATCAGAAGAGCCGTGTTAGTTATAACTCCTTAAGTTTTAATTCAAATGCTTACTGACCAGGTTCAGGCAGGTTATTTGCTATGGCGGTTGTCAATTAAAGCGATTATTGCTTTGTAAAAAACACACTGAAAACACAAATTTCTTATCGTCTAACTTCGATGACCAACTAGATCTACTACTACGTATAGTTGGTCACCGACGTTAGCCGATACTCAATAAGCATTTTTATACTTATTTTTATCCAGTAAACATCGGTTGGGTTGGCAACTGGAAATGGCGAATAAGCCTACGGTCAATGCGTCACTGTGGCTGTCCGATAAAAAAAATGGTATAAATAATTATTACAAAAAATAAAAGTCCTACGATTACATCAAGCGCGTAATTAATTCAATGTGTCCAGGTGTAATTTATTATCGAGTTTTCTGTCGCAAAAATACCTAATTATAGCGGGGATAAGAGGTAAGGTTTATCGGCCCCTATCAAATTTTTGATGACACACACACACACATTGAATAGTTTTTTATGCCAGTTAATAAAATATCGCAGAGAAGAAGATAATGACGATCTAGTGCCGATTCTCGAGCAACATTCGGATCGCTTGCGACAGATGTACGGAGAGTTTTACATCAGTGAACTGATATCTAGACATCCTGAGTCTGAGCGACTGTTACTTGTTTGTGAGGTAAATTGTTACAGCATAAGTATTATAGAGCATTATTCAAATATCTGTCTGTTTGAAGTGCAGTGGAACTGCTACATGCTACGAGTAAGTGTACATTGTACAGTAATTTACAGAAGCTATAGCTTCATGAAAGCAACATGTAAATAAACCGTTTGTGTTGTACTTCGTCATCTTAAAGGCACTGAGCAGACGACGGATAATTTGTCCGCCGGATAGCAGTACCTACCTGCGCTTGATATTGGTTGCCGTGGTCAATTTAAGAGCGTCAACTAATGCTGCTTTGTGTTCGTGGTAAATCGCGAATCAATAGGTAGTGAAGGGCAATATCTGTCTGGCGGACAAAATCCATCGTTTGTTCAGTGTCTGTCTGGCCTTGATTTACAAATGTTTCAAACAAAAGCTTAGACTTATTCAAACAAAGTAGGTAGGTACCTACTATGTAGTGTTAGTATTATAGTGTGGGTTAAATAAAGTCAGAATCTATCGATTCTTTGCAGCATAGCGAATTAGCAGTTGGAGTAATGTGTCTCAACACACAGATTAATTACGAATCTTTGGAAGAGAGTTTTGTGCTATCTCCCTTTGGTGGCTTAAGGCATATACAAGGTCCGCCAAGTCAGAAGGTTCCGGCAAAAGAAGTTGAGTCGACTTACAGGTATTGACAGTTGTACATAAAGTGTTGATAAATCAACCAGGTTTCTTCTTATAATTAATTAAACTTTCTTATTTCTTAGCCTTTTAGGTGAACCACATTATACGGATTCTGTTTTTAAGCAGAAACATGATTTGAAATCCAGGGTAAGAAAATAAATAATATTGAAATGTTTATCACTAAGAAAGTGGAGTGATTGTGAATCGGATAAGTAGTATAATAAGGGCTACCGTTATTGCGCTCACCAGGTGCCGCCACTGGCGTGTCAGATGTTAAAGCCCACCAACAAAGTATGGAATTAGACATAGTAATGGACATCACGAGCGAATAACGCCTCTGGCGCTAATATTGCTAACGGTAGCCTTCATTGAGCAGTAGGTACCTACTTGCTGTTTATGCTGGATATGGATGGAAGATTTTCTTTAGTCAATCTTAATGATTTAAGGTTTTACATCAATATTTTTATTAGGTAACTTGGGTTTTTGAAGCTGACGAGTTTAACGAGCTGAGAAGCGTCGGAGTATCACCTACTCCCACCGTAAAAAAGGAGGTAGTGGATGTAACTGAGCAAGAACTACCTCCAACCCAACTGGAAATACTCGACCTTTTTGATGACGAGGACGAAGAGGAATTCGAATTTGACATCATTAATATTGATACTGACCTTTTAAGGGTGCCGGAGATGCTTACGTACGACACTCAGTCAGGGTAAGGCACATGTCATTTTTTTCCTTGCAAAACTCGTGTTAAAATAAACACTTACCTCGTTATCTGTTTGTCGTTAATTCGCGAAAAAAAGCGTTCATTTTTGTCGTGTCTACTTTTTAAATAAGTACTTAACACTATTATTATCTATTATAGATATCTAATTACGTTTATTAAATAAATGTATTTGAAAATTATTGCTACAGACCTGCAGAGAACCTAATGAATATAATAAGCGGGAGGAAAGAATCTACTTTGGAAGGAAAAAGAGAGAGATCTAAGCGGAGTTGTAAGTAACGTTAGAAAATGGATTGCTTTATTTAATAGCCTAATAACGCGTGAAAATTATCAACTTATTTGAATCAGTTTTACAGAATATAGAGGTTTTTTTAAGAAAGCCTGATAAACAGTGTAACAAAAACCCTGTCATATCCAATTAAGGCTTCCTGTATTCCGGGTTCAACATACGTACTTACTAGAAAAAAATGACTACCTCAGGCGGCTTCTTTGATACAAAACTGAAGGTAGTACACGTGATCTTTGTCGAACGATCAGTGTTGCCTTTGATTAGTTTTGTTTAATTATATTCACCGGGGAAAAATAATAATCTCAAATCCATTCAATAGTTACGTACTAGGTAATAATTACGTAATAATAGGTACTCATAAGAATCGGACAGGGTTTTTGTTGCATGCTGTATGTGCGAGTAACTACTCTGAAAATATTGTTTTAGTGTCTCTAGGCGGTGGACCTTTTAAGATGCCTGATCCTGTAAGATATTCAGGAACACCCAATGCCTTTCTCCTAGAACTTTTCGCTATTCACCCTGATTATGACGAAAGGTATTAATTAACTGCTTGTGTTTTAATGTCAATGGAGTGCTTGAACCTAATAAGATTTAAGTACTCCTATTTTTTTTTGTTTACTGCACCAAGAGTTCGTAGACCCGAGGGTTTGATATTAATTCGAACACAATATCAGCACTGTTCCAAAACAAAAGTCTTGACAGATAGACATACGGAAGAAAAAGTGATCCTTTACCTACGGGTTCCTGTTTTCCTTTTGACGTACGGAACTCAAAAAGTGGCTACACTACTACTATAGGGGATATATGTTATAGTTCTATAGCTAGCACATTTTAAAGACTATGCGAACAACTATTGGACATAAAGGCACTGCATACGCAACGTGGCGATTCTGTTCTTTAAAAGTAGTTATTTATGTTTTTTAACAAATGTTATGTTAGAATTTTGGGCAGCAGATTAGAAACGGCTTTAGATTAGAGTAATAAGAATTGGGGAAAATTATAGCCTTTTATTTATTTTTTCCAAGTTATTCATTATTTTGTATCTATTATTCCGATTTAGGTATGGCTATGATATGCTCGAAGCGGCATATGAGATGTTTCCCAACAGAGACTATTGCGTCATGTGTCTTCCCTCGAACCATCCCTCTTTTCCACTGCTAGAGCATTTCACGGTAAGTTCATTCTAGCATACTTTTTGAAATGTATGTCCATAAACGTATAAGGTATTTAATTAATGGTTACTTTCCAGTTAGTTACACCGTTTGGTTTTCGAATGAGATACATAAATGAATCGTTGTATGTGGCACATGTGAATTCTGTCAAAGGGTAAAAAATACATTTACCTAGTCCTTTTTGCGAAGCTTTAGAATACTTACTTGTTTTTGTATATTCTAGAAAGCTATCTGTCCGTACGGGCGAGGCTTGTGACGTGATTGCTTTAAACGACGTCTTGGAGCATGCGCCCCGCATCGAGACACTACTTGACCTGTTCAAGTCGACGCTCAAATCTGATACACTGCAGTCCTTCACATTACTTAGCGAGAATCAACCTATTGGAGTCGTTGTCATAGGGTATGTTTTATTTGTTGTAATAATATTTTGACATGTGTCAATTACGTTTTTAATAAATTATATTTGTAATGATTCTTGCTAAGTGATCAGATAGATTTTAAGATATTTACTAAGTATTTTGCAGTCCATTAGAAGACGGTACAGCTGTTCGAACACAATATGACTTGGAACCCGAACCACGGCGGCCAGGCACCGATGGAGCTGTAAGTGGATTTGCTACTTCGAAACATGACGTCACATGGTCTTTACAAGAGACTTGAACATGAATATTTTGGCTCGACATAAAGCAAACTTTCGTAGTATTCAAAAGTATTAAGGAATATGGACAGCTTATGATTAGCGACTCCTATTGAGTCTGAAACTAGTCGGGCGATCCCAAAAATGCGCGTGAGTAAACCGTCCATATTTCATCGTCGTCATTTGCCCGATGGGCCGAAGACCTAAAAAACCTTGCTGGGCCAGACTGGACGGGAAAGTTGGAGGACCAAGTTTTGTGGTGCAACTTGGAAGAGGTTTTTGTGCATTAGTAGACATATATAGGCTGAGTTGATTAATTGGTGAAAATTATTCTTTGCTTTAGATATTAGCAGGTGTGATATCGCCAGCGTTTGAGCCTCATGCGAGGTGGTATATGAGGGAACTTCTACGACATTCTAGATATGCCACACTCTTCTGGATTTGTAGACTGTTCGCTAAAGGCGATTCGGTACGTCCTTAAGTTTTCTCTGTGTCCTTATTTTTATTTATATGTAGAGATAAATATTGTTATGGCTTATTTATCTTCTATGCTCAAAACGGTATCTTTAAAACAAGATGTTTGAAATTTTAACTTATGCATTTATTTATTTTTATTTTTGTATTTTTAACTAGAGTCCAAGTCGTAATTTAATGTCGTTAGCTGGTCACATGAATCCAGTGCATCCACGACAGTCAGTCCCTAATATAAGCGGAAATAAAGATTTGGATAAAATATTTAAAGATTTGTGAGTATATTTTGGTATTATTTTTATTCAACTTAAATTTTGAAGCCTAAAGTCTTATATGCAAGCAAAGGTTTTGTAGATAACGGATTTGTATATAGTAAAGTTTTATAAAAACACTGCTTCTTACACAGAGCGAGCCCTTTCGCGTTATGGATATTGGAACGGCCATTGACCAGTCTACCCAAAGTTTACGTGAATAATAGCATAGTGATTGTTGGTGCCAGTCGTACAGGGCTTGCATTCCTTGAGACTTTACTTATGGGGTAAGTAATAAAGGGAAAAACAGATAAAAAAACAAAGGCGACTTTTAAATGTCTAGTCCAAAACTCTTTTATAATTATTAATACATTCCTAAATAGGCCAACGTCTCAGTACCTAACGTTCAGCAACGTGACACTTGTGTCGGAGCACGGGCTACCAACTGTCGCGGACTGTTTAAAGGCTGCAGATATCTGTGTACCGAGGGATGGGCGCTATACGGACCGGTACATCAAGAGCGTGCCTTTCTACTACTATGTAGACGTCATGTCGGCTGTTATGGTTAAAATTGATAGGTGAGTAACATGTTGTATATAACATCAGGCGAACTAATCAGTTCTGGTTCAGGTTGTGAGTATTAATAATATAATTTCATGATTTAATTTAGATTTCCACTGGTAAATTACACCATCACTCTCACCATCATCATTCTTTTGCCCTGCCACTCATACCGTCAACATACGTGTTCATTTGCTCTTTGTTTGAATATCTTTAATTGTATTATTTTCCAATATAATTTTGAAATAAACTACATCACAGTGACAATAGTACGACAGTGAAGTGAATATCTTAAAAGGAATACAAAATAAGTGCATAAACTGAAGTTATTTCGTGATAACGGTCAAACATTTTAAATCACAACTGGTCAGCTGGTGAGTGATTCACAACGCACTTTACGCGCAGTGCATGGAATTGTCACGGTTCGGTAGCGCGCAGAAGTGACACTATCGCTTGCTTCGTCGCGCGGTGACGCATACGACGGCCTGCACCAAAGAGTAAGCGACGCAGATAGGGCAACGTTTTGTGCCTTCATTGCTTTGACTCTAGGAAGTCGGGTCGTGTGCCCTGTGGCGTACGGTCGTGTTTAGTCCCAATCTACGGTCGGTTCATTGTTGCGGCTTCGTGTCATAATGGAGGAAACAAATAAATGTAGTGCTTGTAATGAGTCATTCTCGGATGGAGTTCGCTGCACTCGATGTAACCAGGAGTTGCATTTCCACTGTGCTGGCATTACGGAGGCCGGTTTCCGGAAACTGGGTGACAGGAAACTCACGTGGCGTTGTATCAAATGCAAACAGACTGGCGCGACTAATCTACCATGCTCTGATGATACACCAAAATCCCCAAGACCCCAACCAGAATCGGCAGTACTGCACGAAATTCGAGTCCTGGCGGAGAAGTTGGCTCCTTTAGAAGGCCTGAAGGATGAGATCGTAGCCTTGAAGAATGAGTTTGCTGGCCTGAAGTCATCTTTGAACTCTAAATTTGAAGAAATAGTTAAAGAATTTGGCAGCAAAATAAGCGACATGGAGCAACGCATATCAAAGCTGGAAAAGGTTGAAGTTCGGATAGACCAGCTTCAAACTCGTCTTGATAAATTAGAGGATGAAAGCAGTAATAATGAACAATGGTCACGCATGAATAATGTTGAAGTGAAGGGGATAACTCAGACAAATAATGAAAATTTGTTTGCGGTCGTTGAGAAAATCGGCGCGAAAATAAATTTTCCGGTGCCTAAAAACCAAATTAATTTCATAACTAGGGTTCCAACAAGAGAAAAGGATGTTAAACCAGTAATCATCAGTTTTTGTAACCGGTATGTTAAGGAGAATTTTATCGCGGCCGCAAGAATTGAATCCAAAACATCTCCTCTAACGACTAGCCAAATTGGGCTATCAGGAAATCAAAGGATCTACATCAACGATCATTTAACTACAAAGAATAAAATTCTTTTATCGAAAACCAAGAAGGCAGCGTCAGAAACGGATTTTCGTTATGTATGGGTGAAACATGCCAAAATTCACGCGCGCAAAATGGATACTTCTCCTATTATATTCGTGAAATCAGAAAAGGACTTGGTAAAAATAGTGTAATGTCCTATGCGTGGCAACAAAAAATATTTACGGTTTCAACATTAGTTAGTGAATTACTATACGACAAATACTGCATAAAGTTTGATAATCGTAAACAGCTGCGTGCTAATCGTGTTTCCACCAACCACCAACTAACACTGTGTATTTGCATTGTGTACAAACTTAAGTCGTTAATTGATTATTCTTATGTGGTTGCATCGTTACTAGTTAATGTCAACTTTACTGCTTTCGCATTATGTTACTTTCTTCTTCCTCTCATGTTGTTTTATATTACTTTGTGCTCTTGGTTTATTATTTTCAACGACCGCTTATCGCCTTTTGTTTCCATTCAAAAGTCATTAGTCGTGTGGCATTCAATATTATTTTTTTGTCGGCCTCTGTGTATTGCTGTGCTTAACAAAATGTATAAAACTTTTTACTTCTACCTACGGAATTTCGATGTTAAAATATTATTTTTTATTGATGAACTTTTGAATGAACGGGATAAATGTTTGTCTAATATTTTTATAGAAATGCTCGGGAATGGCTGCTCTTAGAATTTATTATCAGAACGTACGTGGTTTGCGAACGAAAACGAATAATCTTTATCGTAATGTCTGTCTTAATTCATACGATATTATTATATTTACCGAAACATGGCTATCTGATGGAATTCATAGTAGTGAACTTTTTGATAGTCGGTACCTTGTGTGGAGACGAGACCGTGATTACTCACGCACCGCTCAAAAACGAGGTGGTGGTGTCTTGATTGCGGTGAAGAGCGAACTGACAGTCGTTGAGAGACAGGGTTGGCGTAGCTCCGCGGAAGATATTTGGGTCTCACTAATTCTAAAGAAATCTCGTCCCTTAGTAACTTACAGTTTACACGTATGTGCACTTTACCTATGTAAGGAAAACCTTGGTAATTCTTACAACACTCAACTGTTTAATTTCACTAATAATCTTAATCATTTGATTTTATCTCACCCATTGGACAAGTTCATAATATTGGGTGACTTTAACTTTGCTAACGAAGTGAACTGGATATATGGCACTGACAATACCACTGAATTAATTCCTTATAATTTATCAAACCAACAAATAATTGAATTCTTTGACTGTGTTAATTCCTCTAACTTATCGCAATATAATAGTCAACGTAATATGAATGATAGATTGCTTGATTTGGTATTTTCTAATGATCAAGTTAATGTCACCGAGTGTTGTGATCCCTTGTCGTTGCCAGTAGATGCTCATCATAAACCATTGATAATTCAGGCTGATTTTGTTGAAATTCACAAACTTATTGAAAACATGACCAAAAAATATATATTCTCTAAAGGTGATTATACCGCTATTAAATCGGAGCTGGATCAGGTGAATTGGGCGCAATTTCTAGCTGTCGAGTCGTTAGACAATGCTGTTTCAAAATTCTATTGTAAATTATATGAATTAAGGGATAAACATATTCCTCTAAAATCTGTCAGACAAAGTTTGCACCCTGCTTGGTATAGCTCAGCTTTAATAAAGGTTCTTAAAGAAAAATATAAATTTCATCGTAGATTCAAAACATACGGTAACATTTCCGATTATCACTCTTTTTCGTTGTTACGTAAAAGAGCTATTGATTTAGAAAAATCATGTTTTACAATTTACATGGATAAGATTGAAGCATCAATTATAAAAAATCCAAAATCTTTTTGGTCATATATAAAAAATAAAAGAAATACCAGTTCATTTCCTAGGGTAATGCACTATGATGACCAGTCGGCGAGCACAGGTGAAGAGATTAGTAATTTATTCGCCAGTTACTTCCATTCTACTTTTCAAGAACCGGACCGAGTACTTAATGAATCCTGTGAAACTCATGTTGCTGAAAGTGTTACGTATATTAGCTCAGTGGAGGTGGATCATAGCCGCGTATTAAAGCTACTTAAGACCTTAGATCTCTCTAAATCTGGTGGGCCAGACTTAATACCTCCCATATTTATTGTTAATTGTGCGGATAGTATTGTTGAACCCATATGCATATTATTTAAACGTTCGCTTTGTGAGGGTATAGTACCTACAGTTTGGAAATCGGCTTTTATTACCCCAGTATTCAAAAAAGGAAATAAAGCTGATATTTCAAATTATCGTCCAATATCTAAAATTTGTTTGTTTTCTAAAATCCTTGAAAGACTGGTTTATAGTGATGTTTACGCTGCTATGAAATGGTCCTTTGGTGACGAACAACACGGTTTCCTCAGAAAACGCTCCACTTCATCCAACTTATTATTATCTCATGACTATATATCAGATGGCATGGAACAACGTGCACAGGTTGACGTGATTTATACCGATTACAGTAAATGCTTCGATCGTATTGATCATCGACTGCTTTTAAAAAAGCTTTTGGCATCCGGTATACATGGAGACTTATATAGATGGTTTTGTTCTTATATTGAGAATCGGACTCAGGCTGTGGTCCTTCAGGGATACACATCGGGATGGAGCTCTGTGCCTTCAGGTGTACCTCAGGGATCCATTTTGGGACCTCTCCTATTTATTTTGTTTATTTCTGACGTAAAGCATTGTTTTAAACATTCATATATTCTTCTTTATGCTGACGACATGAAAATTCACAATATTATTCGTAATGTAACAGACACACTTTTATTACAAGCCGATCTACATAGATTTGAAGAATATTGTTGTAGAAATAAACTTCAATTAAATGTATCCAAGTGCTTTTTCATTACTTATACACGTCAAAAAAATATAATTGCTTCTTCCTACACACTTAATAATCAAAACATTGGTAAAGTTAATAGTATAAGAGATCTTGGTATTATACTGGACAGTAAGCTTCTATTCGATCAACATATTGAGCATATCGTCAAAAAAGCATCTAGTGCATTGGGTTTCATTATGAGACAATCAGCCTGTTTTCGTTCTCTTAAGCCTATAAAAATCTTATATTGTTCGTTCGTACGTAGCCATTTAGAGTATGCATCACAAGTCTGGAACCCTCAATATGAGATTTACAGAACTCGTATTGAGGGGGTCCAGAGAAAATTTTTGCGATATCTAGATTTTAAAGCGCAGCAGTACTCAGACGATTATATCCATCGTTGTAAAAGGTACCACTTTCTACCTCTTTATCTGAGACGTGAAATAAATGATGTATGTTTTCTACTAAATATTGCTAATGGTACTATTGACTGTCCTGACTTGTTATTCAAATTAACACTACGTACCAATAAAATTGAACTTCGTCAACGACCACTATTGGATATACCTTTTGCAACGACTAACTATAGACATAATTCCTTCTTCTTGAGAAGTGCAAATAATTTTAACAGATTGACGCGGGAACTTGATATCGACTTATTCTTTACTAAGATAAACACAGCAAGACGACTTTTGGCTGACTTATTTTTTGTATAATAGTACTGTAACATGGAAATAAAAAAGGAAAATGATTTGAAATATGGCACGCTACATTTAGTATTGTTAATTGTAATCGACGTGTGTTTATTATCTGTGGAGGCTTGTAATTAGCGATATGATTACTATATGTTATCAACTATGTGGTATTTTATTAGTCTGTAAGCCTTCTTAAAATAAAATAAATAAATAAATAAAATAAAATAAATCACACTTCGTCCTATTAAAAATCCTATTAAAAATGAACTTTTTTTAGCTGAAAAAACATCAAAGGCAATTTTTTTTCTGAAAGCGGTTTATAGGTTTAGCTGACATTAGTCGACCGACCATCTACTAAAAGGTATCTGAGTTGACTGAATTCGAAAGGCGGTGTACTGAGTGTTGTGGCCAGCCCCTATAGCTAAGAGACATTTCTACATTGATTTGATGACAGAAACCGATTAAATGATATTAAACGTATGGAAATAACATTTCATTTCGATAAGCAACGTGACTTATACTTGTCTATTCCATACATTTGAGCTATTCTATCAGCGTTAACGTTTGAAGAAATGTCACTTGGTAGACGGGCAGCAGAGTACCGACATAGGCTGAGTAGTTTGATTGACTGTCAAAAACATTTCTGTAGGAAACGAAAATGCATATACTTAAAAGGCGGCGGTACGAAGTATTACGATGAACTGGTGTTGACTTGTGGACAGCAATTCCAGCATCCAGATTACTTAAAGGAAGCACTAGGACTTGTTAAGGAAGTGGCGTTAGTAAAACTTTTTATTTAATTTTGTTTTTATTGTAATTACATAACGTTCTAAATGACGTTTGAATGAATTAAATTTAGCGTTGCCCAAATCGATGTATCCTTTTTTTATTTATTGAATAGTTTATTGACCCACTGCTTGTCAATAATTTCACCTGAATCCAAATGTCTCTTAGATAAATTAATAAAATAACTGAAATAATAACCATAATTACGTACATAATTAACGTCTTGCTCGAAATAAGGTCTAAACTTTATAACATATCACATGATATTTTAATTTTTTTAATTCAGAAAAGGAAAACCGTGTGATCGATTGCTTATGGACAACCCAAAATGTCAGACAGACCGCGTGCCTATGCCTCCAGAGATGCCCGAGAATGTCTTTCTAATTAATTCTCTTTTCGAAGCTAATATCTGCTTGAAGAAACTTATGCGCATGATCAGTGATCCCAGTTAGTATATAAGTATAAGTATAAGTATATATATTTTAAATCTTTACTAATATTATAAATGCGAAAGTTTCTTTGTGTGTCTGTATGTCGCACTTTCACGCCAAAACTATTGAACCGATAAAAAATAAATTTGGTACACACATAGTCTAGAGCCTGAGAAAGGACATAGGCTACTTGCCGCGGTAATCGACATCCACGTGGGCCGTGGGAAACAGCTAGTATAATAATAAATCTAGATAGAGATCTACTATAAACTAGTACATATGTACAATGATAGGGGGAAGAGTAGAGCTGAAGATCGAGCTCAGTGGCGTGTCATAGGAGAGGCCTATGTCCAGCAGTGGACGAACATAGGCTGATGATGATTATGGGTGTTTTTAAAAAGTCAAATATCTTTAATAATTTAATGTGATTGTAAAACCGCTGAACAACGATACCTATATATAGAATAGAAGTTTGTTTCTGGTGGTGTACGAGCCAATAATGCTCATACAGCACTTTCTAGTAATATAAGTAATAACTTTATTTACGCATATTCAGTCGTAACAAAACATTCGTCACGCTCTAACGTGTATCGATATTATAACCAAATAATATTACGAATTGTGCGACTCAGGTTACCAACAATTAACATAGACTTATACAAAACTGTAACCTTTATACAACAAACTCTTTACCTAACTGAATAGTGGATTTGGCGTGTGTTATTACAACAACCTGCAACAAGACAACTACGGGATACCGTTAACGACGAGATAACCCCTACAGGTGGTATACGGTTTGTGGAATATTTTGAGTATTTTCGACCAAGAAATTCATCGGGATGCTTCTCCTTTTTCTTTTACCGCAGATAAGGCAAGGACGATTTGCTATCTACCACGTCCCCCAACAGAAAGGCATCTCAGTAACCGCAAAATTGTTTAAAATCTAAAGTCGAATATTTTTTTTTATGCAGAAAAATACGGTGACCCGTTGAGCAAAAAAAACCAAGTGATTGTGTACGGCGACTGTATCGAAGCATACAGCAGCATCGCAGCTCTATTGGAACTAGGGATATCGTCTGAGATGATCGTTTTTGTGGAGCCGTTCCCCTCCAACGAAGAGCCTGCTCCGATAAGGGTCAATTGTTTTAACGATGAAACGGTATTTAACTTAAACATATTCATAATATTACACGTTCACAAGAAACAATCATGCATTAATTAAAAGGAGGTGTATGGATATTGTGTGAGAAAGAAACTGCTAAGAAAGGTTTTGGAACATGGCAGCATGACAGGCGTGACTGAAATACGACCGAGTACCGTAACCTCCCTTGCATCTTTAACTGGCCAAGGTACACAATAGGCTGTTTCCAATTATTGATTGCAGATCGATGAAAGAGTACAGGCTATTGTAGAGAAACTAGGTATTCGCACGATTCGCAAGTGTCATCTGGCAGCATGGCATCAGATAGGCAACCGAGTTGAATCCTTGGATTTTATGACGCCTCTTACTGCTATATCACTCAAATCTTTTGCACTATTCTATTATGGATTTCAAGCTATCAATTTGCATGCTTTTAAAGGTATCTTTTATATTTTCTTTACTGTCTATTTTCTTTAATAAGAATAGGTTTCTTTGTGACTGGAAAAAGTCGCGTAGGGCGCTTTTGAGCAATGTGCTAAGTGAAGATACTGATACATATTTCAAGATGAATATTTTTGATCCTAGTTTTCCCATCTATGTTGACTATGAGTGCGGTCATGAAGTAATTAAAAGTTCAAGATTAATTAATGGGTCTATTTTTCTTCGATATTCCTATTATTACTCCTACTTTTTGACAAAGAAAGATCTCTTAATTTATTTGCCTTACAGCAATAAACGAGAGTGGATTAGTGTACGATGGGGGTCTAGTAGTGAGTCCCACGTTTGAGACGAACGACCCATGCATATACGGTGCAGGGACTTGCGTGAGATATTCTCGAAGACTGTACGCAACGCGACGCCTACATCGAAATTACTGCTCTGAGGATATTGGAGAAGCGGTATTGAATATTTTTTCGATGATAATACAACAGTTACGCAGATCAGCAGCTCCATTTGGTTCTAGTGATGATGAGCTACGGTATGTAGCTGAACCATGCTGATACAATAAAAGCGTAAAACGGTTTCGGTTTCGACTTTGAATGGGTATTATACCTAGAATTTTATTAAAAAGGTATTTTAATTCCAGCTAGCTAAACTGTTTTTACAAAAGTTGGATCCGTTCGTGATGGGTGATCCTGAAATGAGTGAAACAACGGACCTTCTTCCTAGATACAGCTCAAGTATTTTAGGGTAATGATTTCCTATCTTACTGCTTACTTAAGTGACGCCACTTATAATTGCATTGTATAGGTACTTAGTCTGCTACGTCACGCCGGTTTTAAGAAATTATATCTGCTTCCCATAGGTTCAGGAGTAGCACGGCCAGCATCACTTCTGGACGACTTTCCGTGACTTCGCTTTATAGACGGTGAGTTCAGATTTTTTCTGTAATTACCAATTTCACGCTTATAAAATAATCTTATTAAGTAAGTAGCTGCATAGTTTAAGATATATAGCTTTTTCAATGAATACCTCGAGAACGTGCTGTTGTGCGATTGATTATACCTAATATTACTTCGTTTATTTTTGTGTATTTTTTTTACAAGTTTGGCAAGGGTATCACAAAAAATTATTCACATGAATAAAGAACACCCAAACTTGGAACAGACATTTATTTTGTAGATCACATAAATGTATGTCCCTTGCGGGAATCGAGCCCGCAGCACGTCGCGCTCAGTGGTAGTTATACCAGTACCTATACCATACTATATATTGACTGCACGGGTAGCCGAGTGGTATAGGTCACCACGCCAATTACCTCTGTGCGCGACGTGCCGCGGGTTCGATCCCCGCATGGGACAAGCATTTGTGTGACCCACAAATGCTTGTTTCAAGTCTGGGTGTTCTTTGTGCGTGTGATTTGAATGTTTGTGAAACCCCCCGCGACACAAGGATTAAATTCCTTAGTGCGGGAGTCGTTTAAAAAAAAAAAAACAAAAAATATATATATATATTACTATAAAAGTAATTTGGTTGATATTGGTGTGTAATGAATGTATTTATTAGATTTTAAAAAGGGTGTATGTACTACATACTTGAGCCCATTTCAATTGCGCAGTTGGCAACCAGTTATGAAGTTCGAGTCGCCGATAGTTCAGTCGGCTACGTTGCCTGGTCCTTTGTACTACATGAAACTAAGGAAACCAGGAAAAGAGATCCCAATGGCAGTGCATCATTTATTACCAAGACAGGTAACTTAAGATAACTAATCCCTGTTTCGAGAGTTAGATGACATAAGCACATTTATAATGTAGTTACCTACATGAAAACATGACTAACGAGCAGTTTCGTCTTAAAACCATTGCCACCTACTGCCATGTCGCAAGATTTATGTACATAATGTGAGTGTGACTACTTCTTAACCTGAAGAGCTACGCTTATTTCGGTGAAGCAATTACCAATTGTTCCAGTCCAATGCTAGATTTGATTTCTGCTCCCATAGACAAGTGACATTTTGCAGCGATAACGCTGATCGAATCGTTCAAATGTACGGAAGTGGCAAGTCCAAGTCACGTGACTTATCGAAACGAAATGTCATTTCCATACATTTAATATCATTTAAACTATTTCTTTCATCGTTAACGCTTGTCGAAATGCCACTTGTCTAGGGGCACTGGTACGTTGTAAGATATAAAACAGTATATACGACTGTATTTTATGGAATATATTTGAATACCTGTATAGGTATTCGACTTTAAAACTTGTCCAGCAAGTACATTTGGGTATGCCCGACCAGTTTTGTAACAAATACCCCGTTACGTAAATCGTTGTGGTCTTTTTTTATAAATTTTAAGTTATTTGTGGACAACTCCTTAACCGCCTCCTTACTCCCGTCTCAATTCTTCATCAGGGTCATACTCTTGTGACGGACAAGCGCGACAACTATTTCCGCCTCCAACTGAACGTGTTGCACGTGGTCGACGCTGTCACTTGCCTCTCCCACAAACCGTTCTCCTCGGAAATACTGTCGCAACTGTACGGAAAACATGAAGCGTTCTTCGATAAGCTCTACACTAGATATCAGGTCAGACGTAGGAGTTAAAGTACGTGATTTAAGAATTTATTATGTTTTTCAAATTCTGCATCTAAAAATGCTGCATTCTAAGCAAGCGAAATGTTTGTTATTTTATGGTCATTAGTTTTTTTTCAGAGGGTTAGAAAGACTTCTTAAAACTGTCTAACCGTATCTACACTTATTCTATACCACAAATTTTGACTTTACAGAAAAAACAAATCGATGATTTCTATGAATTCTTCACTCATCCTTGGATGTCGGCGTTATACCAAGAGACATTCAGAGATCTCGTTGATGATATTAATCAACAGGATATTGGCACGGTACTGTACCTACTTCACACTATACAAAAAAAAAACTCCTAACCAAGAATTATTAAGCTCCCTAGATCTTTCATATCAAAATAATAGCTATTTCGCTCTTTACTCGTGAAGTTATAGATGCCGCCGACCAGTTATCTAACTAGTTACGCCATCTACATGATTATGTTTAACCCTATGTAGCATTTGACATTATAAACTGGTGCCATTGGCTTAAAAGATTTGAGTCATAGGTACAGCGTGGTTTAGAGCGTTGACTTCATAGATATTTTTATTCACACCAAGAGATGGCGGTGTAAGCACAAAGTTATATAAACTTTCAAAATCTCAAATCTTGGTGTTCTCATAAAAAATAATACCTAAATAAACTTGTTTTGATGTTTGTCTGAAATTTTCATATGTGTTTTCAGATTTATGATCTTGTGAAATCGAAGTTTGCCTTGTTCGATGGAGAACTTTGTCCTGTAAAGTCGACTCCCATGGTCAAAGAATCTTCAACTGCCACGATCGCATCAAGTGCTAATTATCTTAGGGTACGTTATTTATGGACATTTAAGGGTAATTTTATGAGGGATTTTATAGTAAGTGAAGAAATATGTACCCTCATTTGTTATACATGTTGCAGTCAAAACTCTTAATAAGTCAAAAGTACTTTCAACTGAATAAAATAGGTAAAAGTAATTTTGACTGAAAAGGCTGGTCAAAAGTAATTTTGACTAAAAGTCATTGAATAATAGTGCTTTTAACTGCATCAAGATGAGGTAACGATAACAGATGAGGTAATATATTTCTTATACCGGATCTTAGACCTTTTTCGTACCTGTCAAATCGCTTACTATAAGTGTTCATTGTACACAAGCAAGTAACTGTAAATAACTTGAGGATATACGCTTTTTAGATAAGCTATGGTAGAAGTAGTCAAAGCCTAGGTCAAGTAAGCAGATAGATAATTCCAGGATCTCTAACTTCTTGGTTTTTTGATAACAAGGCAGTTATTAAAAAACTATATAATCTGTAATGTGTTTTCATTGTTTTATCATGCAGGAGCCCCGACAAGTGGGCACGTTCCGTTCTGTCATTGAAAGGTACCTCGCTAGGCAGAGCGGAATCAAGTTTGTAAGTAAAACCGTTATTTATTTATACTGAAATTAATTAAAGGATTTTTTATAATGTTTTATGTCTTTGTACAGCATGATTAAACTGTTATCTTATATTTTTTGTATTTCCAGGAAAAAGGACATCCTTGCGATATACCTGCGGTAAGTTATGTTTATTTCACGTGTACTTATATCAGTTTTAATTAAAAAATTAATCATATATTTAGAGGTTCATATTAAGTAGAAGTCGAAAAGTCTGGGAACTGTAAGTACACATTGATCAATATACAGAGATTTAGAATAGTCTATATAATCCTTACTAATATTATAAATGCGAAAGTAACTCTGTCTGTCGCGTTTTCACGCCAAATCTACAGGACTGATTCAAATTAAATTTGGTACACAGATAGTTTAGAGCCTGAGAAAGGACATAGGCTAGTAGTTTATAATTTTAATAGTCTATGTAATAATCATAATAGTAATAAATCACCGCTGTTCGATTATTTGTAGCGCATGACTGTTTCTTGAGATTAATGCTCATTTGATCACTTATTAAAACAAATACTTTATAAAATCTTCTTTACAGGAGTGTGGCCAAGGCAAGACTATACGTACAGAAGCTGCTGAATTTTGGAAGCATGTTGACGGCGAGAGAATTGTAATGGCACATTTAGCGAAATACCTCGAAAGGAACGCCGTCACCAATCCGCACTTCGCAATTCCCAAACCCGAATGTACTTAGGACTTAGGTAGGTACTGTGATATCGGCGTATTTAAATTGCAATTTAGCAATTGTTTACTTTCAACGGTCATATCTTCTTGTTTGTTTGTATCTTTGCTTTCTTCACATCTTTGTGGTTCTTTTTGTTTGCGAATAAGTAAAGTCCGATAAAAAAATGCCGCCACCAAACTACACTTCGAGTTCCCGTTAACCCTGAATGTACTTAAGATTTAGGTAGGTACCGTGAATACTTATACTATTTTCAGCTTTGCTCTTTTAATATACTTACGTGTTTCGTTTTGGTACTAATTATCTTATTTGTTTGTTTGTATATTTTCTTTCTTCATATTTAACTTTGTGACTGTTTTTGCTTGTATAAAAGCAGTGTCTTACTTATCTCTACCTACCTTCTTAAGAAATAAGATATTTACTACTGGATCATAGATAATAATCATCTTGCTTTGCGATCTCAATGCCTATTGTTCTAAATATAGTTAGGAACATTTGGAAGTAATAACTACGAACTGCTCGTGTCAGGGTTGTGGTAGGGTATGTCGTTCTCGTATCAGCCCGATTATCCACAAAAAAATATTCCCTAAAAATAATTTCAGAAGCCATTGAATTTATGAGGAGCTTTCATTGCTGTTTGTTTCATAATTGTTAGTCAACCTTTTGCTTGTTTAATGAGGATAGATTTTTTGTAATCTCTAAGTGTGGCGATTGAATAAACTTTATGCGACATCTTTGTTGATACTCAGATACAAACGCTACTGTGAGTGAAATTGGCGCTTCGTTGTCATTAGGAAAGGATTTAGGATATTTTTGAAGGGATTTAGATATTTTGGAACTTCGACATTGATGTTAAAATATCTTTTATCTTAGATTGTATATCTTTATTAAAATGTATTGTTATGCATTTTTCTTGTTTCTCCTTGGATCAGTTATTTGAATGTTTTTTGTAGTCGTGAGTTATTTTCTGGAGTTGTGACTATTTCTATTTTTTAACTTAGAACTGCATTGAGCTTTTCTGTTAAATTATGATAGATCGTTATATTTGTACTTACCTACTTACTTGTGTATGTTCTATTGTCCGTATGATCGAAGTTTTAATTCAGTCGATTCACGATGAGTTCAATACAGATTATACAGGGTTGATACGTCCGATTTGATTTCCTTTACACCACATATTCTAGGTACCATTTTCAAGGTTTGTACGAAATCAATTTAAATAGGAACAGTATTTTAACCTTAAGAAACTTTTTTACTTTTACTTCGTTTGTACATGCCGTATCTGTACATAAGTACAGATACTGCGTGTACTGAAAACATATAAATAACACGCAATTTTCAAAAAAATATATATTTTAAAATCAAAGTAAAATGCAAACACAATTTTGATATTTCACTCACACATTTTATTATCAAAGCGGCACATCGGAGGGCGGGGCGTGTAATGTTTATGGATAACAATAAGATAAGATTGTTTGTTCACAACAGTTGACCTTTAATTGCGGATAAATGTAAATAGTTATTAGTGAAATTTCAAAATTGTGTTTGCGTTTTACTTTGATTTTAAAATATTTAATTTGTTTAAAAATTGCGTGTTGTTTATATGTTTTCAGTTTGTAATGAATACTGAACATGAATAGTAGGTATACGTAGTGTTAAGGAAATCACATAGTCGTATTGACCCTGTATACAAAACTTCCGGCGGTATATACTTGATGTGTATCGTAAACATATTTGGTTGTGGGATGTAGTCTTAGGTTTGTTTCCAGAAGTGAAAGTACAATGAATGTTAATTTTATTGCATTACGAAAATTAAAACAGTGTTACATTTTAGACAATTTATTTCATTTTACACATGTTCATATTAGACAAGTTTCCTTACGTATTATATTTACATTAAAATGCACAGTATGGCCATTGATTGGAAATAGAAATCCGCCAAAACAGTCTTAATTGATATAAATTTGTTTTGTACAAAAGCCGAAACAATTATAATAATTATTTTCATTTTATTTTATTCCTATATTAATTTACTATGAGATCAAAGTGTTTTGATAAATGTGTATAAGTTTGACTAGCAATCTTTGGCTTTACTCTGTTTTAAATGTAATGAAAATGGCCTCTTATATTAAAATTTTACTAAACAATAGTATCTAGGTAACATTACGATATCGTTGAGCTGTTAACACCTTAGAAAATTATCATGCGAAACCAATTTATATTTACAACAGGCTATATTGCAAAGTTGATAACTCTTTAGTCTATGACAGCTCTATTTAAAAAAAGTACAGTCTCTATAGAACCAAGTTAAAAAAAGAGAGTTAAGTAGTTATACAGGACATGTAGCCCAACCAACTTGTTTTGATACACCAGCTTTTACGCTAATTTATCAAAATGTTCCTGACTGGGACAGTGAGTAATAATATAAAAGGTACTTAGTATAAATAAAGAAACATACTTAATATATATTATATGAACTTGAAGCGGAGTACAATGAGTTGCCCGTGGAGGCTTAATATCTGAGAGTTCCAAGAAATACTTCGATGAAAATGTCAACAAGAATGTAACGTGGGTGTTATTTCGTTTACAAAATCTTCTTTAACCTTTGTATTGTAGCTGTATATTTAAGAAAGTTAAAAGGTTGTTGTGGAATATTTACAAGTAATCACTTTACTGTCAAAATTTTAAGTATTCTAAGGAGCAACCTACCCTGTTAGGTAGGTATATTATTTTATATTTGTTCCATATGTGTATAACTCAAATTTTACCATTTTATGATCAGCAAAACGTTTTTTAACTTTTCAGATTAAAGCTGGGTTCCTATATAAAAAAAAAAACGATTTGTTTTGCGGACGGTAGAATTTTCAGAGCAAAACAAAGAAAATTCTACCGTCCATAAGCAAAACGAATCGTTTTTTAAATATAAGTAGGAACTGGCCATAACAATAATTCTGTTATTAAAAAAATAAATAAAGCCGTCAAAGACATAAAGGTCACGTATTTATTTCAATAAATACAACGATCAAGAAAATACATTACTTATCTTAGGATTTCAAATGTCTGTACAATATGACTAGCATACACAATTTACGCATATCTCGAAACAAACGTCTCTTAATAAATTAAAACACTATTTGTACCTATGTAAAGACTAAACACATCATTCAAGGTGCGCGTAATTCGATAGAATTCCATTTCAACATGTGACAATTTTCAAATCATTTAGAAAATACTTTTTGTGGAAACTGACGCATCACAGCCGTACTTTTGGAGCACGTTTAAAACACTTATATGCAAATATAAATCACTCGGTACCAACCTATATGTTGGTTTATAATGTATCTTATAATAAAATGTGTGAATATTCAGATATTTTATACAACTTACTTCCGAAATTAATGACCAATCCGTCGGTGAATTATTATACTTGAAATCGAGTTTTGACTTGCCTTAAAAACGTATTTTTTTGTATTCTTATTTCTGATAGAGAAAAATACAAATCGGTAGGTTAATAACTATAGCCAATAGGTTCCCGATTGATCTGTAAGCGTCATCTAAAACTCACATTTCTCTATATTAGGGGCCGTATCATGTCGTTTCGTTCATTTTGGTGAAAAAAGAGATGATACAGACATATTAGTATTAGTTCTGTCTCTGTTTTACAAGTAAAGAATGATGGCGTTAATACTCCATAATAAGGCCTCATGAATAAATTGTTATCGACGCTTGGCTGTTGTAATCATTTTGTAAATCTGTAAAATCTCGAAGTCAGTATATGTTGATGACGTTTCAACTCGTTTGCATGTTTTCGGGGCCATTAACTTTACAATGATTAATTATTCGACGGCTTAACCTGCTTTGCATCGCTTATTTGTATTTTATTTTACTGAGATAAATTTTAATTTTTCTTTAAGCTGAAATAATAAAACACTGGTTTGTAAATGTAAATATGTAGAAGATTTGTGAAACGCGTACCCATTTAGCGCGAGTCAAAGCGTAATATGAGGATAGTTCACAACTGTCAAAAAACAAGTTCTATTTGACAGTAAACGACCGCTAAGTAGGCGTTCTATTTGGCGAGGTCCATAAATAAACCCTGAAAAAAGCAATCTGTTGCCTTGACAACACGTTGTTATTATTGTTATAGATGTAAGATCACTTGTACCTAACAATAAAACCACAAATGTTATGCGACGTTTCCACACGTCACAGTACTTCGCATAAGTGTCACGCCGACTACGGGGGCGCGTAGTCGTGCGCCGGCGCCGGCGAGTAATCGGCGCCGTGTAGCAACGATTAGGTCTGGTACTGCAGCATCGGCGCCGCCGCCAGATTCGCGTGATGGCCGCTGTTCATCCGCAGCGCGGATAGCGACTTGTTGTACCATTCGTCTTCAGCGCTCATGCCTGGTAATAGAAACATATTAGGTCAAAATAAAGGATTCACCCTACATAGTCAAGTTCTAAATAATTGGGACATTTACAAGTTAAATTGAAATCAATAGTTATAATAAATAAAGCTTTGCCGTTTATATTCTAAAACGTCAACGTATTTATGGTGGACCTAGGTCTAGATACCTTAGGTACAGTGACGAATTTCATGGTTCTATGTCTTCAAAGAATTTCTACTAACATTAAAAAAAATTGAACTAAACAAAACTAAACTGTTAACAAATGTCAAGATACAAATAAAAATACATAAACAAATAAAACACATGCATTATTATGATACAGATACATTTGAAGTCAAATCGAACAACGATAATTTACAGTCGACAAGAGCTCGTAGCAAGCTCGTAGCGCTACGCGCACGTTTGGCCCGTAGTCCGTATCCCGAAGTACATAGCTGTATATATAGCGTAGCGATATACGAAGAGGAGGGCAGGGCAGCAAATAGTGAGGTACTGAATCGACCCTCGCGTTTTCTCAAGATGCAATCTCGCCGCAGGAAATAAGATATTTGCCAAGACGCCGCGAGGACGCCCGCCAAAGTAAATGTAGTGGAAATTTTCTTATTAGAATATCTACGGTACGATGCCTCGCTTCCATTACTTGCCGGTTTTTTTACGCAGGAATCTTTGCGCCCGCGGCCGCTTCGTATTTCACGGTTTATCGCGTTAAGGTTTTTTCGATTCTATTTTAGAAATAGAGTGCAGTAATTGGATTGTTATACTGAAAATATTTGTCACACTATTAATCTCTGGAAAAAATACTCTATTTATAAAATTTTCTTACTCGAAATTAATTATAAAAAATTAGTACTATTGTATAGCCACATATTTTTAGTAAATATTTTTGTTGTTATTATTAGTTCTGAGTAAAAGGTATGGCCTTATTTTCAGAACCAATAATATTAGGTACCTTTGTAGGTCTTGAGTTCATCGTTGCAAATTAATAATCTCCGGCCGCATACTCAAGAACCAATCAATTAAAGAACACACGTTTTCGACAAACACACACAAACACTAGCAGTTTCCCGCGATTTTACTTGCGTATTCAAGTTCCTGTGGACTTATCACTACTTAAAAACTGACATGATTTTATGCGTAGGTTATGTTAATAAAATTTAACCTGAAAAGCGTTTTAAAACGGAAAACAGTCTTTGGTAATTACTGCTACACCGCCTTTTCTGACTACGTTATAACCCCATTGAAACAAAGACTAATAAAAACCAGAGCGGTGATATTAATAAATTGTAATCAAGTTTTTTTCTTTCGAGATCATCTGTCGGAACTGAGCGGCCGTGGCTAGGAGCAAGTTTTCCCATTATTACAAGGGATATTTGTATAAAAACGAGGCATCATCTTCGCTCCAGCCAACTTTATAATTGCCTTGACGGCTTTAATAGAAACTTGATGAAAGCTGCCGCGCTCGCCGTCTACCGCTTTTTGTTTTACGCTATAAACTTACATTTTAGTTCTTATCGCTCTTACAGTAATTTGTTATATGAAAATGTTTTACAGTGTTTTAGTATGCTTGTGTTATTAGCTTTGTGGGTATACAAGGTTTATGCTCTGGTTTTTTGGAAATATTTGTTTGAGACGTATTTTTGTATCATTTTGTAGTCTATGTTCTAGTATAAAGTATCAAAAATTCTAACTAAAATTTTAATACACCTATGACTCTATAACTTATAATACAATATGCCAAACTGATAGTTTTAGTTAACTTACCTGTTAATTCCGAATGGCACAAGCAGTACACACACAATAAAAGTACAAAAGAAATTAGGTACTTAACATTATTACCATTTTCATATAACTATACGTATTACAAAACAAAGTCCCTCGCTGCCTCTGTCTGTCTGTCTGTCTAAACGCGAGAAACTCAAAAACTACTAAAAGGATTTTCATATGGTTTCACCGATTTGATTTGATAGATTTATTCAAGATAAAGGTTTGTCTGTTGAAGTCATTGGCGTAATTGTTTACCAATCCTTGTATGTAAATTCACCAAACATTGAAGTATATTTCCTCTATTATAACAATACACATAATACTGTATCGATGATAGAATTAATAAACCACTAAATCTACCCAAAATAAAATAAAACAATAGTAACTCACCCATTGTATCTTGCCGCATGCCGACGGCGCTCATATTGGCGCTATGCCCCATGGAGAAGCCTTGAGGCATGGGGTACGATCCGCCGCCCATTTGTGAGAGCGAGAATATGTCCTTCTGCAACTCTTCGTAGCTGCCGTGGTGCTAGGTACGTAAATAAATATGAGTACGTAAGTAAATACGTTAATTTTGCAATGTCAATTAAGGTATGCCAGCAGGTAGGCTATAGTCAGCGGTTAGACGCATTATACTTGCACTGGATATCGGAAGTATCTATGATTCCCCATTTCGCTAGTTTATATTGATGACTTAAAGCAAGCCACCGATTCCGCTGTTAACTTAGCTACATACCGGGCCTAGTACTTCAACTGTAGATGTTATCGTTTAAAACCTCGTTCTTGCAAAATTTGTTGCGACTATTCATTACTGAAATTTGCCTATATTTATCCATTCCATTTCAAAATCTCTGTACGAAGACTTATGCAGACTGCTTAAAGCTACAAGTCACATACTCCATTATTTCTGCGTTAAACTGATGAATTAGACGCGGCCACCAATAATTAAAATAAATGACGCGCACGAAGTAGAAACAAAGTACAATCTAATACTTTCTGCAATAATTAAATCAATTAAAAACATGATCATTTTAATGATAATAGAGTGCATACAAAACCAACTGTACTATACAAAAGTTTATATATTATTACCAGACTACGACGCAATCTCGTCATCTCATTATCAGCACGCAGCGTGGGCTGCGAACATGATGATTTTTCCCGCCCTGTTTTATGTTAATCGCGTAAATTGATCCGCGGCTTTATGTTTTATACCGATTAACACTTCCGTTAATGGGATAGCGGTGCGAAATTACGTTAGGTCACCGAACGCGGCGGCAATGGTTAGCACTGTTTTAAAAGTTATTGTTATTTTATTGTGATTTTCAGGAATTAATATTGCCAGTTTTTGCTGCAATTTTCATCTTGTCATAAGTCATGAATATAACTGGAAGCAGTAGATTATTATTAAGATATTTACTAACCATAATTATATCATCAATTTATTTTGCTAATTAAGGTAAAATCTAGATTTAATATTAATGTCGGCGCTGTCTTAAGGAGTTACCTTGATAGAGCAGATTGCTGGTCAGCTACTTAATAACCTGATTTTTTTTATCAATGCATTCTAAACTATATATCATCTATCATAGCAATGAAACTCATTGTCACTCGGCCTTTGCGTCTATTGACGATTTATGTCGTAGCACTAATGATCTGTGGTTTTCCCTACCAATATCATTTAAATTTTATTAAATTACTATCTGGTAAACAAAGGATTGCACGATTGGATAAAATTTCAGGCGTAATTTACTATGACTCTACTTAAACCAATTTGCCTTGATAAATTTAGTAGGTTCTCTTAATCCTACCTATATAGGTAGGCGTCATGTATGGCACATTTATATCTTCAATTTCAAAATTATTGGACTCTGCGGCCAGTATTTGCATTATTTTCGTCGTCGGTCAGTCGGTGCGAGCACACAATCGCATTACACCGTAATCACAGACACTGATTAGCGCCGTATGGTAACGAGCCTACAAATTGCGGCATACAAACTGCATATATCAGTTTTTAATGGATTATAGCTTGGATATTTAGGCCTAATTCTATGGTCAATGTAGGCTTATGCTGACGAAGAAAATATATAATATTTTCACTTGTGTTGAATTGTTTTTAAAATACACATTTTTTTTAAAAAAATTGTGTATTTTATTAATATCTTTTTTATTTTTAACATTTTTAATCGGAAGCCAACCCTAACGCTATTTAGAAAAAGGCTATACAGAAGGCTAAAGTTTTTTATAAGACAAGTAATAAATAAATGTAGACAACATCACATACATTGCTCTGAACCCAAAGTAAGTAGCTATACCACTTGTGTTACGGAATGAGATACTACGAAGGTACCACAAACAACCAGACTCGACAATGTAGAAAAGTGGTTTTCTACATTGACTATTCGGGGATCGAAACCGGGGACTTCAGAGCTGGTGACACCTTGAAAACCGGTGTTTTCGCCACTCGACCAGGGAGGTCGTCTCAAATAACACATTGACATCAGACAAAGAGAGGTAAGAACATCGGATATAGGTAACAAATAGGTCATATACTTAGTGATGAAAGTAGTTGTGTAATTCCTTTAACATGCACGACGGTGGTGACGACGATACAGCCTAAATTAACAATACTATCTAGGTACATAGTAAACTTTAGTATATGTATATTTACCTGAGGGTACCGATTGATGGTATTCGGGTGCGGATACGGCTGGTATCCTCTGTAGCCCTGAATGTTCCGCATCATACCGTTACAGCCCGGCAGTACCGCCGGTGCTAACGCTTTCTGAAGCTGCTTCTCCTGCTTGCGATACTTGGCGCGACGGTTTTGAAACCACACCTATTTGGATAGACATAAGGTTGGGATTAGTTTGAAACATAAACTATCATAAATATTATGTTCTAATGATTTCATAAAACACTTTTTGCTAGGTCATAAAATCGTGCGTTTTGCAGGCTTGTTGGAGATGTTTGACAACATAACACTCACTTTTTCTTTTTGTTAGTTTTTTTTAAAAGATATGCCTACAGAATTACGAGAAAATTAAATGTAAAAAAATAGGATTAACTTAGATGTTTGTTCTTAAAGGATTTTTTTTCAGAAAGTTTATTTAGTTAGTAGCTTGGTATATCTTTGCCTTTATTCAGTCATGTTGGCAACTACATAATGTTTAAACCCCTATATTTGGAGGAGCGTCAGATTTATGTCTTTAGTTAGGGCGCCATTTATAAATGTATATAGGTATAAACAATGGACAAAACACACGAGCCCCTAATCTGTGTGTTGTCAACGGGAATGAAAGCGTGCGTCGTTTGATATGGTGATTAGAGCTGATTAGAGGGAGAGGGTGGAGTGACACCCTCCCCCATCCCTCTCGCGGGCCGGGGGAGGGGCGGCCGCCCTCCGTACGCACTCTCCATATAAATAAACCGATATACCCTATACCTAACAGTTAGTGAGCCCACCCTATCCAAAATATATATAATAGGTAGGTATTTTGTACCGGCGTTTCTCAAAGTTGCTTAATTTATCTACTGTAAAATAGAATTCATTTCTTCAACATTTACAGTGGTGATACATAACATTCCCTTTACTTAGACAACCTGTAAATAATTATGTTGTTGTTAGTTATTACTCTTTTAGGCCTAAAAGGTGGGAGGCTTTTAAAATTCAGACTGTTTTAATATTTTGTCCTATACTTATAATTGAAGAAAGCATAATAAGTAATTATTTGTATTTAATGTAACAGTAATATTGGAAGGACAGCTGCATTATTATTTTTTGCTGTTTGATCTCAGATACTATTAATTCTTATGTTAATTGTTGTTGTATGACTTAATTAATCTCCGTTACCTATTATACAATCCGTTCTAATTAGATAAGATCTAAGATTCTACATAATTAAGCAGATCTCAAAATAAACATCGTTGAAAACATGAATAATTGAATACACATAAATTAATTCAAATCGGAAGAGAATCTTGTACCTACATTTTATTTAATTATTATTTAAAATTTGATTTAAAAACGCGAAATTTTACTGATTATTATGTAATTTATATGGGACCACCTCTGAGGTATACCCTATCAACGAAAAAAATAAAAAAATCGGTCTATAATGAACAGAGAAATTGGTTAACGTTACTTTTAAATATAATCACTTTTACTTATCTCTCATCAGACTTTTAGTTATCTCTCATCAAAGGGATGAGCCCTACAGTTTGAGAACCGCTCCCTTTTATTAAGTCTATAGATAGAGGGATAAAACATAAATGGGATATTAGTTTTTTCGCAAAGCTTCCCAACATCCGTCCGCGTTGCGCGTTGTGATGAAAAACGAAGTGATTTCCTAACGTTTAAATAAACGTGTCTTTTTGTGATGTGAATCTGCTGGATCATGCCAATAATACCATTTGTTGAAGCAAATAATAGAAGCATAGTAAGTATAATAAGTATAATATTGAAAACCGTTTAGTTTGGAAAGTTTGAATGTATTAATATATAAGATATATATTTTTATAATACAACTACCATTACAAGACAATTCAAAGCGATTTGGTCCACAACGAACTAAACTAAACTTAGCTCATCGGCAATGTTGATGAATGATAACTTAAACATGTTTGAATAGTTTTTTTTGTTTGTGCGTTTCCCCGTCTTAACTCTAGAAAATATAAAACCATAAAAAAAATATGATATACTATGTCAAAATAACCATTATTTATAAAAGAATTATAGATTTGAAACAGACGCCATCTTTATCAAGGCGAATGACGTCATATTAGGTTAGACCGAGATAGAGTGTTGCGTTTTGATAATTCCAAATCACGCGTAAATTTAGCAGTTTATTTAAATTTATTGTATTTATTGAATTAATGAAATAAAAAAAAAAAACATTAAGTTTTGAATTAGAACTGAAATAGTACCTATTTGATGTAAAAGTTTAAAACTAATCGGTGTTTTTGCATATTGTGTTTAGTTTTGAGTTTACTCCCTGTTAAAAACTACAAAACGCAAGAAATTAAAATTTATTCTACGTACAGTATAATAAGGCAAAGGCATACTGTACCTACTCAACATTAAATATATGGAAAAATACGAGGTGGCGGTCGGCTTGATATAAGGAAAACAGATCAATACAATCTCAGCATGAGTCTACCTACCTACTTCTAGGAACGCTTTGTGTAGCGTGTTTGTGGTATGAGTATCGCTTGAGAGCCTAAAACAAGCCTATACTTTAGAGGTAGCTATGCGACGCGAATTCTGTTAAATTGGTATTCTTGCTTTTGTGGTCATAAATTTACAATATTATTAAATAGTAAAAGTACGGGAAATGTTTATACATCATTTGAGATAAGCGATAGGTAGCCTGTACTAGCATTTAAATGATTAGAAGATTATTTGTAACCTATAACATTAAAAAGTATAAATCTAAATAAATATTTTGGTCTTTAGAAAATACACATATCTAGAGCCCTTTAACAATGAAAGAAAAACACCGCAAAATACGAAGTAAAAATCTAGATTTGACAAAAAATATATGTATATATATAATAAATTTTAATAAGTACCTACCAAGACTATTTAAAACAGAACTGTTAAACAGTAAACGATAAACAATTCATCTATAGAGTTAACTCGGTAAAGATCCGTCTTCTTAAACACTTTGTCCAGGACACAACGAGGTATAGATAGCTATCTAATATCGTGACTAAGTTATCCGAAGAAAACGGTCGCCTTTAAACTGAAAAAGCACGGGGATCCAACAAAACATTTTCTTATTTCCAATTGTAGAATTCATTTGAGGGCAGAGACAATGTCGAGAGGCGCGCGGGGAGGATGAGCGGCTAACTTCGTTACGGATCCATTTGATGGGATTGCAATGCCTCAGGGGCCACCCTCCCGCCCCGCCGCGCCGCGACCCTCGCTCTCCCGGCGACGTTGTATTTTTATATCGAAATTTCCTCTAGAAGGAGGGAGCTCGACGTCGACGTCGTCTTTAACGTTTACATTCTTATGTAGCGTCGCCTAAACGTTAATAGCCTCCTACGGAGCGCGCGTGCACGAGCATACATAGACACACATACATGATGTATCGGCGTCTGCTCGTATGTGTACGAAAGCACTCGCTGGTACTTACAGGAGAGCGGCACTCGGAGCACCCTCATCTACGCGCATTTTACGTGCTTTTAGCTTTGGTAGCGAGTGACGTAAAAGTATGAAATAATATGGTTTTGTTCACATAAAATAATATAAGAAAAGCGTCGTCATTCATTGGGCCTAAAAGAAAAGAGTAATCGTCGTCTTGATGGAACGACAGTGAATAAAATATCACTTGAAAGCTATTTGATATGTATGAGAATTAATATGTGATTATTAGATTACTTTGAAAGACGAATCTTTTTTGGGGTGCGGTAATAGCATTCGTAAGTAGGTATGAGGCCAGTTTTAAAAAGTCAGTAGGTAGACAGACAGACGTAACTTTAATAGAGGATGCTAAAAGTCAAGCTCTGAATAAAACATCTAAAGAGACAAATTAGGTGCTCCGGGGACAAATCAATATCGAGGGTCCCGGGGGATTGAGCAATTTAAAACTGAGATAAAGATCTCTCGCGAGTTACTGTAAGCATTTCGTATTCATACGGTCGAGGCCGACAGATGGCGCTTTAATTCAATCCGCCTCCGGCCTACGCTCCAAATTGTATTATCCGAGTATTCGCGCATCATTGATATTTCGACAATTCCATCCAAGAACGACTGGCGTGATACCATTGTGCTGCCTCCAATATTTTGTACTTTTTTATTCGCACGGCGGGTGGTCCATTTTTACCGACATTCCTGTATACGTTAATTGAATCGTGAATGTGAATATTTAACATAATATGTACATCGGAACATGAATCTGCTGTGTATATGTTAACTTTGGTAAATTGAAGATGAAAGTTGTTGGAAAAATTTCATGTAATTTTAAGAATTGTGGTTTGGAGTTGTGAATATTGCACTTTTATTTTTCTGGTTACTTATGTCTATAAATGTTATTTGTAAAGTTGATGTATGATTTTCTCTAAAATAAATAAATCGATTTTGTTTTGATCTTAAAACAAGGTAACTTACCATAGATAGAGTACCTAGCTAGGTACAGAAATAATACATTAAAAAATAAATGTGGACAATATCACATACATTGCTCTGAACCCTAAGTAAGTAGCTAAAGCACTTCTGTTATGGAATCAGAGACAACGAAGGTACAACAAATACCCAGACCCGTGACAATGTAGAGAAGTGGATTTCTACATTGATCTGTCCGGGGATCGAATCCGAAACCGGTGTGTACGTCACTCGACTTTATTTTTATTCTCGACTCGACATTATTTAATGTAAGCTATAATTAACATCCTTGACATAGGCATGTCAATGCAATGCGCACCAAGATCAACAATAATTTCTAGATACTTAAGTATATAAGTTTGCAGAATGCAAGTACCTACATATGTTAGGTATATAGTATTATATTAGGTATTTTAAAATATGAGGTAACTGACCTGTATCCTCGCCTCGTTGAGTTTGGTTGTCCGCGCCAGCTCTTCTCTACAGTAAATGTCGGGATAATGTGATTTGGCAAATGCCGCTTCTAATTCCGCTAATTGTTCCTGTTGCAACAAAACCACAGACAAATTAGTTTTGTTCATTAATGACATACTAATTACATTACCAAAAGAATTCGGCTCTAAGATTACACATATGCTTTGATAATTTATTAGGTATTTCTAATGTTGTGTAGGTACCTGCTACGTACCTATTTTTAATCTCTGATCGTATACCTAATTTAAAAGTTGCATGCTGATGTTGTTGCTTAAACTGTAATGAGTGTCAAAATTTGAACATGTACCTGTGATTTATTTCCTGTTGATTGCCCAGTGGGAGCTTACTTTACTTGTCATCTACTTAGTCCAAATAAATATAGGCCTCTAAGACAGAAACTTGGGCTGTAGTAGAACTAGGCATAATAAATGTAAAAGTGTACAAAAACGCAAGTAGAGCAATTCAATCTTACCCTATTTGTGTTTTTGTACACTTTAAGGCGTGATTTGCTATATCAAATTCTACTTTAAATTTGTCTTTTCAAATTTACCTTAGTGTTTTGGTAGTAGAATTAGAATAGGACTTACTTTAGTTACTTATTGTTATTGCCTACACATTTTTATCATCTTTTTACTTGGTGTACTTTGTTACATCTTGCAGTTGTATTTACCATAGAAAACCTTAAATCGAAGGAAGTTAATAAATACTGTTGTAGATTATATCGTTCATTATCTACTATCCAAGGGGATACATATAAATCTACAAAGATGTTTCTAAGAAGGAATGAGTTTGTATATCAGTGTAAAGATAGTATTTTGTCGACGGCTCGCGGTGCGGGTCAGGACGCCGTGTGTCCTGTGTGCTGGTAAGAGAGTTGGGGCCCCAGACGCCCCACTAGCCCCGTCCGGCTCCGGCTATAGTTATAACCATCCAAGGCGTGTGTATACCTGTGTGAATGTAGTCCTGTGTCGCCGGCGCGCTGGCGTCGGACAGGACGCCGTGGTGGGCGTGTGTCCTGCGTGCTGGGGACCCAGTGCTGGTGACAGAGCTGAGGCACCAGACGCCCCGCTAGCTCCGCCCGGCTCCGGCTTTAATTTTTTGAACGCGCCTTCCGCTGTTGAAAAGTGTGTGTTAAGCTTTTGTGATTTTAATTTTTGCAGTTATATGTTACGGGCCTACAGAGTTCTATATAAGTTAAAAACTATTTGGATTAGTTAATTCATGCATCTGGATTTTTTTCATATTATAGCAGAACATGGAATTTCTTCCTCAACAATATCGATTCAAATATCCTAATAAATAATTATCAATAAACTTGATATAAATTGTAGGATTACCAGACCATCTGATCTTGTATGATTCTATGATCCTCCATAAACGGCTCTTTATATCTTTTGAGAATCACGTCCAGTACCAAAGAAACGTTCTTATTTGCATAGCGGGCGACGCATCGACCCCTTGCCGTAGGTCAAGTTCGCGCGGCCCGTGTAATTGTAATTGCGTTGCTTTAACTAACGCTGTTAAGGAGCTAATGATTCCAAGAGAGGTGAGCCGCAAACGTTTGAGTGGAACCACTGTGCCGTGATTGTGTTGTGGCGTTATTGTTGTGTTGTTCTTTCATCAAATTATATTATATTCCTTCTTTATTTCATTTAAGAAGAGTGTGGAAAATATTTTGATACATACTAAATGATTAATGAAGGTTAGAAAACTGAGATTTCACGAAATGACCCGAAAAGCAATCGTTTATTGTTATGATATTTTAGCAACAAATGGATCTACTAGATATCTATATAGATAGCTTTTTCTCAATTCTTAACAATCTCTTTTCATATAGGTACCTACATATTTATTCTAGGTATGATTCCATACTATGAATTATCTTGCAAGTTATAAGATGGATGCAGTCTTAAGATATCAGATCGACAATACTTGATGATGATTCACCAATGTGATAAGTACCTAACTTACATTTTTTTTTCGTTTGAACGGTTGTATGAAATAACTGATAAAATCTCGACTGAAAACCCAACCGAATTAGAGACAACAGAAAATCGTTTTAAAAAATCAGTTAAACGCAATCCCGTCATAGAGAAAAGGTAGTTCACATTCAAAGTAATTAATTATCTTACTGGATTTCAAACAGTGAACCTTGGCTTGTCTTAATTATATTCCTACATGGCAATCCTAACCGGGGCGCCTCAAACGTAAGTTCGTTTTCGAAAAATTCGCATATTGGCGACATAATCACTTTACCTTCGGTTTCTCTGAGCTTCTGAATTAAGTGGGGGAGATTTTAAAAGCACCGTCGGAGGTCGGTTTGGAAGTATTCATGCATTCCCTTTGACGCTGTTCCCGGCTACTTACTAATTAACATGGAGCTAAGTGTTTGCGTCCGCGGTAAACGGAGCCTTTTAACGTTTAAAAGGTTGTATTTTTTTACTCGCTTCTATGTTTTTAGGGGCTTTGATGGCGAATATATTGGTTTCGCTTTTTACCTGTCATTTTTCCGAGATACGATTAAACCATTAGAGATAGATTTTAAATGCATGTTTTATGTGGTTCAGTATACCAGAGGTTCGCGTTTATGTTCGTGACCGCATTTGGTTCCAATTATGTTTAAATCAATCAAACAAACAATCCGCAAATCGAAATAATCAACGGGTAATTAATCTTTCTCAATACAAAATCGGAACTAAAACAGAAAATATTTTTTTTAGATTTTAGCAAATAATTTTATCTTTGTAAATCTGCAGGGGCAGCGTATCAATTAGAGTTGAAAAATTGCGCATGACTTGTAACAAGTCAGCGAACAGTATTTATTTGTGTTGAACATTTGTTCGGGGGCGTAACAGAGATTCAATGTAACATGTCATTAGGGGGCTGTAATCCCCTAATTATGACGATTGACATAAAAGCGCCATCTGTGGCCGTCGAGAGGTGTCGGGTGACTGCACCGAAGTGTCGCAAATAATAGATTAGTGGAAATTGAGGCGTGATGTCTTCGGATTATGTTGGTTAGAACTTGTTGCTTTCTGGCTTCCAACAGATGGATTTCGATATAATGCTGGCTTTCTTTAAGTGAAAAACTAATGGTAGAAAATTCACTTGCAGCAGACCCATCTACTGCATTTCGTAAAAAAATTCTAGGACCTACAGGATATTAAACTACAGTCTGGTGAGAACACATTCTTTAATGAATAGCTGAAGCACAGTGTTATATTATATTTATATTGCATTTCAAAAAACATTTAAAATACTATTTAGCATAATAATAAAAAAATATCTTCACCTAATTCTGCCAAGCGCAATTGGAATCGCAATTTTAAATCAGAAAAATATTTTTCGAACCCCATCGGAGACCACCTCCTGCGAGCCGCGGGGTATACCCGGAGCGTCCATATGTTCTGTACAATAATGCACTTGTGATCGGCGCAAATGCCGCAAATCCTATAGATTGCTGTTTAATCGGTGTAAAAGGGATCCATGGAATAACGGTTCAAAGTTCAAGCTAGACTCTTACTCTCAGTATTTATTAATTTCAACATTTTTTTAGAACAATTATGAACTTTTATACAATATTATTCATAATTTAACTGCCTATATTTTTTCTTCCTCTCTTTTGATTATTTATTGACATTATCCTTCATTATAAACATCTTCTTTATGGGCTGAAACAGCGGTATCTGCAATTGTACTGAAAATTGAGGACTCTCTTTTAATTTGAATGGTAAAGTGCCTCCTATTTGCAATTTAGCTGTGAGTTTCGGCAAGTTTTGAAACTATACAGTATTAAAAATACCCAAAAAATTCGATACACAATTCAAACCCGTTAAATAACTTTTTTTTGAGTGCCAGCTGATCCTAAGGGTCACTGTGTAAATCACAATAGGTTTAGCGGATTTAGACGAAGGGTGCGCTTGCGCCGGTGACAATCGACACTCCATTATGTCGAGAGACTCTTACAACGAGATTATTATGCGCATATTGGTTAGCTGTTTAAGGGGATTACTAGTGGGTTCTCTATTTACAGTTTCGGTTTTTTGGCGAGGGTGTTGTTATTACATGCTTTGTTTTAGAGCGTGCTCTACATCTGATCGACACAAGTAACAAATATTAGCATCTCATTTGCGGATTTTTATTCATTTTTTTTGGGCTTAATTTTTCAACGTTTTTGTGCTTGATTTTCTTATTTTGTTCTGTAACTACCTAATCGTCTACATCAACATTTGATGCAATAGGGTTGTTCACTAAATACTTTTTATTTCCATTAGGTAGATAAAAGACAATTTTATTTTATTTTTTTACGTCGTTAACCAAAATCTTACGACGATTCGAAATGTCGCATTTCGTCGCGATTTTTTGTTTTGTGAACGTGACATCATTTGGCCACACTCCTGAACATTGATGCAAATAATACGTGTCTAATATTTTCTTGCTATCAAACCTACGGACTAAATAGATTTTTACTTTTTATACCTAGTCCACATCTCTATTGAATACATCTACTTTCCTTGTACATATTTTATTGCAAGACAGAGTCATACATTAGCCAAATACAGTGTAACCCATTGTAGCATCGCAAATATCATAAATAGACTCCCAATACACACCCAATATCCTATAAAAACACTAAGGAGATTTTAATCCTTTCCTCTTCCATTTCTTTAAAGCATCTACAACATCTGCAATGTTGTACAAAAGAGTTGACCGTTTCCGGTTTAAAGCCGCCCATTACTTGGTCATAATAATATGGCGATAGACAGGTGTGAACGGCACGAGGCAGCCACGCGGCGCGCATTAACTGTTAATCTGGTGTTTTGTACCGTAGGGGTTTTTTGTAAGGGTACACTACCACCACAAATTTTTAGTTAAATGTTTGACTTTTGATGAGGGAAGTAGAAATAGGTAAAGTTAAGCATATTTAATTGAATACAAAAGTAATGTTAAAAGATAAATAGATACGTGACGTGATACGGAAATCTTTTGGTTTACATTAACAAGATATTGATATAATCTATGAAACGAGTAATTAGATAGTGAATGCGTATATAAAAATAGTAGATCTGTTTTCATGGCTTATCACTGGTGGAATTCACGTATTCAATTCAATGAACCAATGTTTCTTTTTATAAAACCTGATGCCTGCTAAGGATGAGGTAGGACAGGGTTGTTGAAACTTAAAAATTAAAAACTCTTTTCTAAAATCATGTTTATAAATTAAATTTCTATGGTATAACATTTTCTATGGCTTTGTACGTATAACGTCAAATCCAGTTTGTGAGTGACAGAATTTAATATTATTATTTATTTAAGCAAGGATCATCTTTTTATTTATTAATACTGAGTTTGTGACTAAATAATCTATAAAAAAGATAAAAAATATTTGAAAGTATTATACGTTTTTATACAAGTTTTTATTTTAAGTCATTTTTCGTGATTCTTCAACGATAAATATGTAGTGATCGACGAGCATCGTGGAAATAAATTTAATTTATTGTCGTTAATTAATAGTTATGCCAATTAGTCTTAACGACGCTTAGCTTAATAGTGCATCAGTTTGAATAGTAACGTCAGTGATAGAACAGTTATTATGGATTGGTTTCATATGATATTCCATATATTAGTGATCTTTGGTAAGTTATAAATTATTACCACATTTCTTAAACTTAAGGGCTTTATTATTGTCATGTAAATCAGTTTTTTCGTTTCCTCTAGTAGAATTTGCTGGATTATGTTCCAATTAAATAATAAATAACAAGTGATATTCTTAAAAATATGTGATGTGCAGTGATTAATTAATGTGGAGTTCATTAACGCATAGCAATGTGTATGATATGTACGAGTACTTCGCGTGTGTCCACGCAAGAAAGAATACTTATTGCTGTGATTTTTTAACTCAATTTTATAATAATTGGTTTCAGGACCAACAATTCAACTCATCGAAGCCGGTCTATTAAATCCTGTCGGGAATATGAACTCGGTTGGCTTGTTTAGACCATTATTAACGACGTTCCGTGGAAGTGTTAATACTGGATATATTCCAAACAATTCATTATTACCATTACGAGGTGCTAATGCGGGAATAACTTATTTTAATCCAGTTAGTCGAATGCCTTTAGGTAATGGAGGAAATACATTGTTCTACGCCACTAGGCCAACGATTACACAAGGTGTTCTGACCCAGAATCCATATTTCCAAGGACCTTCGCCATCGCCGGTGTTCAACGTACCCACAGATACACCAAACAATCAAAATACCCCTGATTATGACGCGATTCTAGCTGATAGATTCCCTGACGCCGTTAAGTTGTTAGAACAGTTGAAGAAATTAAATAAGATAAAAGAAGAACAGAGGAACAAAGCGGTGACAGGAAAGATTTATGAACAAAATCAGACCACAACACAAGTACCCGATAACAATGACAACAATCATATTTTTAGGCCTCACTTGAAACCACATGGACACGTAACTACCACCGGACCAAGTATGGTTAATGGGAGGCTGGTTTTGAAAAAACTAAAGAAAAAGAAGTTTTATTTCCAAGCGAAACCGGTGAGACCTGAGAATGAGAAACCTGAGAACAAAGATGTAGTATATTTTGTTGATACGTAACTGAAAAGTCTTTAAAAATGACAGTTCACGCAGCTGACTGACCGTGTGCGATATAAAAATGCGTATTTTGAGAACATTTTTTTTTATTTTGTTTATATTTAAGGCACATCAACGACATAAACACCAACCTAAAAATAAACATTGCAGAAGTATTAAAACTAGTGTTTCCATCCGTTATATACGTGCACAATAATTTAAGAAAGAACACGGTATTCACAGACACGTTAACAATAATGTACTAGTTGATAAAATAAAACAAAGATTAAAACAATATTCTACGAGTAGGTACGAGGACATGACTGTTTGTTCTCAGTAACTAGCTGCTTCGCGCGGGTGATGTGAGATTTTCTAAACATTTTTTTTTTAGTTTTCTTTTATTTAAATCTGGTTCTTATAATATGGAGTATAATATAAAAAGAATTACCCGATTTAGTGCAGTCGTTCGGAAATTATGGCGTGACCAAGTGAAATCGGTATTAATTTTTATATAAATAGATTAAAATTTGCTAATTACAATACTGTCTACTGTCTACTCATGGGAAAGTCCATATTGTGAGAAAATAAGCTAATACCTACCATTATATTTGAAATTGCATTTTTTTGGTAAACTCTTTTTTGTTTTGCTATGTATGACTCATAAGTACCAATATAGTTTTCAACTATGTTTTATGTATCCGTATATCCACAGTAGTTTCAATAAATCATTATCTCAGTTTTTTTTTATAAACACCCCGTTATTTCAATTTAGTTATTATAAACCTACTAGTGCGTCATTTCAGTTTTGAATATCTGTATCTGTTATTTTTTTATATATTTTATCAGATCTTATTATTCTTAAATTAAACATTACTTTGCGTTTTATATGAAACTAGCTGTCCCCCGCGACTTTGTTTGCGTGTTTTAGTTTCAACGGTTTTCCATTTTTGCAACATTTTTTCATTTATGCTCCGCTCCTATTGGTCGTAGCGTGATGTTATATAGCCTATAGCCTTCCTCAATAAACGGACTATCCAATACAAAAAGAATTTTTCAATTCGAACCAGTAGTTCCTGAGATTAGCGCGTTCAAACAAACAAATAAACAAACAAACAAACAAACAAACAAACAAACTCTTTAGCTTTATAATATTAGTATAGATAGTATTAGCTTCGTGTGTATGAATTTTTTGTGGAATCTAATTATTTTTTTATTTGACACCTTAAACTTTATTTATGTTTTTAATAAAAATTGCCTTAAAATATGTGTTGGTTGCGTAAATCGTTCTTAATTATTCACAATTTTCCATTATGGACGGTGAAGGAAAAATGACAAGCGTTCGATCTGCCAGTGTTTCGAATTGGTACAAAAATACACGGACAAGCTGAAAAAGTTTTACCGCACGTAGACAACCATTGAAGGACTACGTGACAGGCAGACGTGAATGTAGATAGATATAAGATCTTCGTCGAAAAAACCAGTCATGTGTTTGTAAAATATATATTATAACCAGAATTCTGCTCATATCACCTAATTAAAACATTAAAATATATGCTCATAAAACGATGTTATTTAGTCAGAACCGATTAGGTGTTAAACAAAGTTTAAATCATCCTTTCCTATACAGCGTTGCCACACATTTTCGTCAATGTTACAATTATTATTCAGCGTACATTAAACGCGAGGACGTATATTCAACTCGGCAACCCGAACCGCTTGAAAATTCAGGCTTCGCTCGCGGCAGGGGAGTGCCGGGGGGTAGAGGAGTGCGCGGGAGGGGGCAGGGGACGGTCGTTAGTGACATTTCGTATTCATGACGTCAGCCGCGGGCCGATTGTTTGCAATATTACTCTAATTGGAATTGTAATTATACGCACATATCCCGCGTAGTGGCTACCTACGTGCTCGGTTCTAGATTCACTCGTTATTTGAATATTGTTGTGTTATACCTAGTCGCTACATAACTTCTACCTTTGTATGTACATTAGCAACAGTGTTTTGTTTAAACAAACTAATAATCTTGATCGTTACCTTATAGCTGACAAACAAGATTTTGATTCAAATGGTTATGAAAAGTACTTTTTCATCATGGGATATGAGTCGACGATATATCGAAAGTGTTAGACATAGATGAGATTGGAACAGGACCGTAGAGAGAGGCCCAGCATTGGGATGACAAAGGCTGTGAATGATGATGATGAGGTGAGCAATGGTACAAAAAGTGACGTTTCTTAGCGCGTCACGGTGATTAGTTCTAAGCAGAGGTAATTTCAATAGTTTAATATACTGATTAAATATCTATGCAGACAGTGAAAGGTAGAGTCGTTTAACTCAACATAATTATGTGGAATACACTACCAATTCATAGAAAAATATATTTATAATATGCCAAAATCGGCAACGTAAAATAAAATCAAACATGTATACTTATTGTATAAAACTATTTGTTTAGATTATGATCACAATTCGACTGTTGATAGATGGACTAATGGTACTTGAAATTTTTAGCGTTTATTAACAAACTCGTGTTCGAAACTGTCAGGCTCTCGGATTTTTGTTTCAATACCATTTCAAAACAAATACAGGATGAATATTATAATATCATATCCATGCAACAGTAATGGATCTCATAAATACCAAATTTATGTTCTTTTATCTAGATTTTAAATTGTGATAGATAGATTTGCTCATGTGAGATAAGTTATGAGATATGTTATTGTGTAAGCACTGTTCTGCACTGAACTGCTATTGTCTCTTTTCCTTGTCTAGTTTTTTCCCAAACTATGTTGTGATTGAATTTCAGCTAAATACGTGCTAGTTTTTAATGATTTCTAAAGGAATTCTTCTTATTACGATATTTTAGGGCTGATTTTACCAACGCCAGATAATTTTGTCCGAAGAATAAATTTGAATTTTTGACAGTCCTTAATACAAAATATGTCAGACGTCAATTTTATTCCATGAATTAAAATGATCTGGCGTTGGTTAAAATTATCCATAAATAATAATAACATCAAAAACTAATTCCACTTAAAAAAAATAACTACAATTTCTTTAAGTGCCTAGGAATGGTTTTGAAATGTAAATGATTTTTTTTGTTACTTAGACCTTTGGTTGATTAGACAAGTCGTAGCTTACATTTTTACCACTAATTTATTAAACAATTTTATGATTTTGGCATATCACATCAAAATCAACCACTGTAAAAAAACCAGTCTCATTTATAAAAAGGTTTTTCAGATTTACAATATCTTCTAAGCGCTATGAAGAAGTGAATTAACAACCTTGCTCGCATATAAGTTTTGTAGAAATCTGCGAGAATTGTTAGCATAATATGTCATGCTAAGAGATCCTCTCTGGAGTGATCTATATGCAAATTGTTTTTGATTAGGTAGCTGTTTGGAACTAGTGTGGTTTTACATACTTCGATAGATATCAGCTATGATTGATGACCCTCCAAGGTGATCAGGTTTCCTTGAGACTTCTCTTACATTTTTTTGTGTTTTCTCTAACATATTGCTTTCTGAGGTTTACGCTCAATTTTATTAATTAATTTTATTAATTTTAATTTAAGAAATTAAACTACTTTTGAACGGATTTTATCGCGGTTTGTATTTAGATTTTAGTTCTCGACGTTTCGACGCCTTTGCAAGTGTCATGGTCACGGGTAGACAGTTTTCTCCAACAGTTCAGTTTTCTCAAGCAGTTTTATGATGTTTTCAGGTATTTCTGATAGTGCTTATTTTACGTAATTTGTTGTTGTTCTAATTCATGAGCATCAGATTCAGATAATAGGCATGTTTCCTATTTTTTTTAATGTCCGCCTGGTAGATTAATGAATTTTATTGGACACGTATTTTATCTTTTTTCCTGCAAACAAAAAATGATCAAAATACAGAGAACGGAAATTTCACGTGACATCACTCCTCGCTACAATTTTTACCGAGGCGAGGTGTTATAAGCCCCCACTCCGAAACTTTAAATTGTATCTTTGTAATTTTTTATTGTTTTGATAAAAGAAAAAATACGTGTCTAATATTTTTTTATTATCTAACTGACGGACTAAATAGATTTTAACTTTTCATACCCAGTCAACATCCCTATTGCAGTTGTAATTCCACATCATGCCTTACGTTAATCATGGTACTGTATCGATTCGATCAGTTAGCAGTTCTTATACGAATATTAATTTGCAACTTATTTATCAGCATAAGGCTCCAATGAAGAGTAAAATTTGGTTCTCATTTCATTATCCGTATCCTTCAGCCTTTAAAAGTCTCCTTTAGTTTTATTATTTTGATGGTTTTATGGTTTTGGTGTTTCACTACTATGTCGATCTCACTTTCTATTTTTTTTATTACAAGCTTTTCTTCAACTTGCTATGTATGTTTATAAGTATAATCTATGTATGTTACAAGGTGAATTAGAACCACTTCTTGATATCCAATTATGATGAATTTATGCATACTTATATAAGTTCGTTGATAATTAAATTATATGGTACTGTTATTATGGTGGTACCAGAAACTAGCCATAGAAACTTTGTAACAAAAGGACGCAATTCCATGGTGTTTGGGCTTGTTCGATTGGTCTTCACTAGTACTTTGAGCATAGCTTATTTAAAAGCTTGTGTTTAAAAACACTTTTTAAATAAAACAATATATTTTAATAGACAAAGGATCACATAAATTGTAATCTGTGCGATCACAGTTCTTTAACTGCATAACACGATTTTTTTAATGTAAACTCGCGTGTCTGCCACATTTGGCTTCGAGGGAGGCTTTCACTGCTTTACCGGACTAAACAATATAAAATTATTTAAAAGACAATAATAACCCTAATTTTCAAGATAGATAATCATAGTAGGTATTTTAAGAGCTAGTTATAAGTAGGTACTAAAGAACATGACACTACGAAACAAAAACACAACAGTATCAAATGTCTCAATCACTGCAAAATGTAAAGGTTAAAAGTGATTCATAAAAGAACAGTCTTATATTCTTAAATACTTACTATGTATCATTATAATTAAATTACAGCAACTCTTCAACCACATATGGTCCTTATTTAATTATGAAATATAGATAATTATAAGATAGATGTCCAATTACACTTTTGGGTAAATTTTCAACTTGATCATTAAAATATCAGTATTCCATCCAATACTTTGATCAGCAAAAATATATACTGGACTGTTGGCCATCGACGATAAATTAATTAGATCAATAACACCTAAGTATTTTACTATATCCACAAATGTATTTCTTTAATTAAAAACAAATCAAAGAATCGAATGAGAAAGAAAGTGAATACGTCTATATGATTTTTGGAAACTTCATGCTGGATACGCCCAACTTGAAGAGGTACAATCCATTAATAAATTTACTTAATCTTATCAAACGATGAATGATTTTATTATTTATACAACGATAAAAGAACTTAAAAAAACTACTATAATAAGATTTCTGTAGATGTGGAATAACTAAACATCTAGGTACAAAGTGCTTTCTGTCATTAGTTTATCACATACTATTTTATAATAAGCTTTTGTAATCTGCAAACCATTATCTACATTCTAATTATATCAAACGCGTACACCGTGATGCAAAGCCAAGAGATCGGCCACAGCGCCTATATTCGCAGTTTGTTTGTACTTCTAGTAACAAAACGTGACCAAACCACAAAACATGCTTTGTGAAGTGAATACCCGGAATGTCTGTGTTCGCAGACTGTTTTCGTGATATGAGTTTAGAGAGTGATTATTGAGGTACATACCTGTGTTATCTTGTAAGGAGCGACTGAGTGGTGGTGCGGGTGGTGTCGCTGCGTGTTCACCACCGTACAGGCCTCCAAACTCCTCGGCAGACGATGACGACGCGTTGCTACACTTGCGTCCTTTATCTGGTGTGTACTTGCTCTCTCCGCCCGAGGGCAGGAACTTGGCGTCTGGCTGGTGCTCGTCTAGCAGCCCCGGCACTCCGAGCAACCCTCCCACGAGGTTCGGTCTTAACTCCTCCATGATCTTGGAGCCCTGGCCACATCCGCCGCTGCCGCTAAAGTTGAGTTGGCGGCTGAAGAACGCCGGGAATATGTTAAACTGCTGCGGGTCCGGCAGCGCGGCTAGTGGCGGCGCGGGCGGCTCGCCGGCCCCCGCGCACGCCGCGCTCTTGAACTCCACCGTGCTGTGGCCGGCGCGCTGGCTGAGCGACCAGCGCGGCTCTCCCGCGCTCCTGGGCTCGTGCTCCGTGCCGTCGCCGTCGCCGTCGGCTCGGCCCCGACGCTCACTGACTAACCACATTATAGTGACGTCGCACGTCGCGCCGCACCGACCATGCCGCCCCGCGCGTTAATTGTTCGCGACTGCGCGAGAGGAACTCACGTCGCCGCCCACGGGCGAGACAGAAACGGCCTGCTCTCATACCCCCATAATCGATGTAAAATCTTTATAGGGATGCTGCGTCTCATTCATCCGCGGCGGGAGTGCGCGCCGGCCGGGGCGGGCCGATGGGGCGGCTGCGAGCGCGAGCGCTGATTGGCGCTGCAGCGCGAGCGTCCGCCCCTCGCCGCGGACCGCTCCGGGCGAGATACGGTTTTCTTTGTTTTATTGTCCCCACGGCTCCTCGTCGATCTTGCGTTTAAAGTTTATGCATTGCACTATGTTTTGTTTCACAAAACGCAAAATCATGTATGGAAGTTCTTGAGGTAAAACGTGAAACAGAGAAGGGTGGATGCTTTTAATGTCGAGTGTTTTGTGAAGGTGATTGTGTCTCTATGACTTGCTGTACTAGGTGTACGTATGCGTTAACAAATCTTTGTTAAACTTGCAACACAATTATGTATCATACGTACACTTGTATGCATTAGCCGCGTGTTTATAAGTTGTGAACTTCTGGCGTCTCTTTGCTCGGCTTTAGCGCTATTATTAGGTACTCTACAAGTTATAAAGAAAACTTTGCCAAGTTATTTACATTTGAAAACTTTATTATCCCAGTCGAATAATTATAATTTTTGTCGAACTGTGTCAATAAAATCAAGCGGCATCATAGTTTTTGGTGCTTTAAACTTTATTGTTTTGGAAACAACCACTTTCAGAGTATTACCTGCGGCGCAACTTTGGACAGGCCTGTCTCCAGAAGTGGATGGGCTCAGTTAGATTGATACCTATAATCATATTGCTAGGGCTGTCAATAATATTTCTTATTAAAAAAAAAAAAACAATTGACTTAAATTTGTTTTTTTTTATAGGTTTAGATAAATATTTCCATTATAATAATCATAAAAGAAGGTACTCATTTCCAAATAGAATGCACATTGTAAGTGGGTACTTAGTCATTAGGTAAGGTGACCACCTTATTTAGGTGAGTACTACAGCAACCTATAAAACGTAAAAAAAACAAATGAATGTATAAAAAACTTTTATCAGTAATCTTTAAAAAATGGAACAAGTGTTCGATAAAAGATTGCATCAACCCTTCACTTTGCATACCACCCCATACATCGGTTATGAATATCATTACTGATATCAAGTTTGCGCGATTCATTACGAGATGAAAGATATCTACTTAATTGATATTCAATTTCAGTTCAGTTCACTTTGAGGCTGCCTTACCACCAAATGTTTAATATTCGATAAATTATTCTATTGATATCTAGCAGTATGTAGGGTTTTTATCATTATGGTTGCTGTATCTCTATTTATGATCGAGGTTTAATATTCACTATGATAATTTACTTAAGTATATTTATTATAACCTAGTTGTGGAAATGATGATGAAGGTGATGGACTTGAAGATGTAAAAAATATTTTTCCCTTTAAATTGTTAAGTGCCATTTTAGAAACGGATATGCCGAAAAAGAAACATTTTATCGGTAGCGCTTGGATTCAGAAGAAACTTAGAAGGAAGAAAGTGTGTACTGATTTTTTTATTTATATTTATGAGTTTCGCAAAACAGTCTTATTCTGTTCGTAGGTATTACGTATTTTTAGTAGTATTTAGAACTAGGTATGTACTATATTATTCAGTGGCAGAAAAGAATGGATCTCTACAGACTAATACCTGACTGATATGCAAATAAATTATCTTTGACTTTGTCTTTGACAGCATCATCATTCTTGTTAATAAATTTAGTCTTATAACGATCCAGGAACTCAATGCCATAAATTCAGCAGATACTTGCCGATTTTGATGCTGTTGCCTAGCTAATTGATACTTATGGATGTGTGGAGTGACGAAATTGGATACAGTAAGGAATGAGTATATTAGAGGAAGTTTATGATGTTAATCAAATGCATGTAGCGTAAGTAGCGAATACATTATCTCTAAAAACAGGAACATGATAATAAGAGACTACGATTTGAAATACATATGAAAGCATTATCGGGCAGTGGATGACTTTTGACCTTAATCTGCATGTTGAAAATAATGTAATCAGGTTAGTATAATAGTTGCAATCATGATGCGTAATTGCATATTATATAGATACCCTGTCGATTTTTTTGGTGACAAAACTTTGTTAGACATAAGTACACCTTCACACTTTGACAGACAAGAGACTTTTAATGTCTTTAGGCCCATGCACGTTTTACCTTTATGATGTATGGGTAAATGGCATTCTACTTATTTTTAATCATTTGATAGGTACATTGATAGGTAGATAGATACCTACGGAACTTTCTTTCAGACACTTTTCTTTCTTATGGCTGACTAAATGGATTTCTAAACCTAGCCGTGGTTGATACTGGGTTAAAAATCTATGCTATAATATTATAAAGCTGAAGAGTTTGTTTGTTTGTTTGAACGCGCTAATCTCAGGAACTACTGTCTCGAATTGAAAAATTCTTTTTGTATTGGATAGTCCGTTTATTGAGGAAGGCTATAGGCTATATAACATCACGCTACGACCAATAGGAGCGGAGCATAACTGAAAAATGTTGCAAAAATTAAAAACCGTTGAAACTAAAACACGCGAACAAAGTCGCGGGGGACAGCTAGTAATATTATAAAGCTGAAGAGTTTGTTTGTTTGTTTGAACGCGCTAATCTTAGGAACTACTGGTTCAAATTGAAAAATTCTTTTTGTATTGTATAGTCCGTTTATTGAGGAAGGCTATAGGCTATATAACATCATGCTACGACCAATAGGAGCGGAGCATAACTGAAAAATGTTGCAAAAATAAAAAACCGTTGAAACTAAAACACGCGAACAAAGTCGCGGGGATAGCTAAAGATAAAGATAAAGATGAAATGTATGATATAATGATGAAAAAACATTCTTCCAATTTCTAAAAAAAAAAAAAAAACTTTTTCTATGCAATTGCAACCAGTTCAGCTAGAAACAATGATGTCGGATATTGCAGACGAGATTTTGTTTTTTGGAAGACACATTTAGATACATAATACTGACAGGTGGCGAGTATTTATGGGTAAGGCGGGAGGACTGACAGTTGTGGAGCAACTTGGTCTATGACTAGTAGTGGAGCAGTAAAGTTTGAGTTGTTGATTTAATTTACAATGGATATGGACTACTGTAGGTTCAACCTAATCGCATAGACATAACCAAATACTTCTACGTGATTTTTTGAAGAAGAATTGAAGTGTATGTATATGAAAACCGTTTTTTTCCGAATCAAAACAATTCCTACCGACTAATTATTTCGGCGGAAGGCGTAGCAAAATAGAATTCATCTTATAAACTAAAGGGAAGTTTTCGGGGTGTAAGTAGGGGGAGAAGTGAAATGTCTTAGAACTTTATTAGTAGTTTTAATTGATTCCCCGCTCCTTGAAGTGAGACTTGGGAGCTTTAGCTAAGTTCGGTAAGGCGGTATGTATGCTTACCTAACGCGTATGTATTTACACTGAAAGTATACAGAGGTAATGTATTTATAATGTTGTCTTACTTTGTTCCTTTTCTTGTTATATTTTTCGTGTATTTTTTTTTGTTTAGCTATTAATATTTACAAGGTAATGTTATTCTGACTTATTACTTATTATAAAAGTTGTGGCTGTGATTTTTACCCCGTGTAAGATATACAAAATATTTTGTATGGCCCAGTAAATGGCTCGTGGATGTCAATACTGGTATTCAGCTGTATACCGTGAGACTGGAACTACTCTAAAATTTGTCACCGAATTTAACTAATTTAGGACAAGGAAAAACAGGTGAAGAAACCATCCTAACTATAACCTCTTTTGGGTAGTAATCTTATTTCCACATGGTTGACAATTATCGAGGAGTCGACACTGCAAGATGCGAAGAGAAGAAGGTAATCTTACCAAAATATGTTTTTATTACTTTTAAAACAAATAACGATCTATACTATTCAAGTATGAGAATATACGAAATTCTAACTTCAAAATCTTAACCCAGAAACCAAGTTACGTCGATGCAACGTATGAAGTATAGCAAAAGATTCGCGAGCTATCCAAGTCAGACAAAGTTTTAATATGAGTCCCACAACTTTGCTAGCGGCGGGTGGCGTGAAAATTTTATGTGCACACCCTTATGTAAGTCAGGTGGAACCTCAATACGGTAATGACTAGAAATAATTAATGCAATTTTTAATTTTGTGAATTGTTTTATTCTGTTCGTTGGATTTATTTTGTCCGTTTTTTATATTTCGTTTTATTATTGTTTTGTTAAAATAATATTAAAATTACAATTTACTAAGCGTTAAAGTTTCTAACTTTACCAATTGGGTATTTGAGTTCTATAGAATTATTTAATTTTTACAAATATTTCTGATAATAATAATTAATCGAAGCAGAACTGCGAAATAACATCAAAAAAATATACACGAATACAAAAGTTATAAACTTTCAAAGGCGCATGTTCTATCTCTTTTTCGCAAAACGACGACTTGTACGGGGCAGACCCAGATTAGTATGGAGAATTACTAAGGTGACGTCACCTGATGGTATACTCTCTCTGTCTAATTAGCAATATTAAAATGCTTGTAACTAGTTCAATATGAAAGTAATTAATCTGCCGTTTTTAACTCGACATAATTTTTATATTGTTTTTTATTATTATTAATTTATTACATAAAATAAAAAAGGAAACCAATTACTTTTACATTAAGCCAGTTACAACCATTTCAATATTGCTAATTAGATGGAGACAGTTATAACATGACCTGACGCCACTATTATTTTCTTCTAATCTGGTGCTAGGTACCAAGCAGAAGACGTCATCTACTAACTTAAAAAAAAAACTGTAAACTTTTATAATCATGTATATTTTGGATGTTATTTCGCAACTCTGTTTGAAATGTACTACTATTATTATAGAAATATAAATAGAATATTTGTATAGGTAAATAATTATTACAATAATTGTCAAATACCCAATTAATGCTATTCTGCAGTTATGATAAAATTTCAATGAAGCTTTATACTGGACCACCTTAAACCTAGTGTACTTAATTTCTAATTAATAATGATTGTGATTACAATTAAAACTCGTTACATTAATCATAAAAAATGAACATAAAATAAAAAATAAAAAATAAAAAATAAACTCTATCATTAGCTAATTCCTGTTAAAAGTTAAGGAAGAGAATATGTTAAACATACAAAAAGTGTCAATGCGACCCTGCCAGGATTCGAACCTGGAATCTTCTGATCCGTAGTCAGACGCGTTATCCATTGCGCCACAGGGCCCGTTGAGATGTTGGTTTAAATTTATAAACATTATCGATAAGCGTATGTTTATCCAAGCTTATCGGTGTTATTCGTTTGTAAGCTTATTATTAATTGTAATCAATAAGCGATTAATTAATAACGTCAATGTATTTTTACACTTTTTATATTGTATATTCAAAGAGTAGGTAAACGACAGCAGAATTAGATTTAAATAAAGAGGTTTTTTTTTAATTGGGCTCTTAGTCAGTCCAACTAAAGAGGTAGTATTTATCAGTATTAGATTGCTAAAAACAAATATTTATTTATAATATAGGGCACACAATATATATAAACAGCCATCACTTTTTTCTAATTTGTGAATTAATTATATCATTTATCTATAACTAGCTGTCCCCCGCGACTTTGTTCGCGTGTTTTAGTTTTAACTGTTTTTCATTTTTGCAACATTGATGTGTGTGATGTTATATAGCCTATAACCTTCCTCAATAAACGGACTATTAAACACAAAAAGAATTATTCAATTCGAGACAGTAGTTCCTGAGTATAGCGCGTTCAAACAAACAAACAAACAAACAAACTCTTCAGCTTTATAATATTAGTATAGATATGTATGTATTTAGAAATATATAAGTAAGTTTAACAGTTGTCTGGTTTGTGATCAGATGACCGTGTGTAAGTTGTCCTTAGATATATTATATTATATTAATTAATTTAACTTTAAAACATTACACATTTGCTCAACCAAACTGTAAAAATATTGCGAATTACAAGTAATTTGCGACATTTGTTGTGACCATGTGCAGTTCCCGCCCTCGCCCGCCTCTCCCTCCAGATAATGCATGTAATAGACGCTACAAATATAAATATTACGTTGTGTAGAATAAGTGTAGTTGTAGGGTGGCAGAGAGGCAAATTGCAGAGCTTTCATGTCGACTTATTGGTGGCACGTGGCGCAGTCTGTTCTATCTTTGATACTAATTTTATTTTATTTTATTACCTACATATCACTTTGTATTACTTGTCTGTTTATGTACTGTAGAATACAGTAATACACTTTGTCACATTGTTAACTAAGTACGTAGATTTTTTGGTTTAACTTTTAACTTTACTCCAACTACTTCGATTCCTGAAATTTTATGGATACTCCGCACAAACCATTTTATTGAGATGAGGAGCGGTTTTAAAAAATGCATGAAATTTGAATAAAAATACTTTTGAACGGATTTGACGGTTTGTATTTAAATTTTAGTTCCTGACGTTTCGACGCCTTTGCAGGTTTCATGGTCACGGGCAGAGTCTGCCCGAATTTCAATGCCTAAAGTTCGCGTAAACCTCAGAAAGCAAAAATGCATGAAAGTCTACATCATAGCAAGTATAAGAAAGAGCATTACTATAAGCTAATTCAAACTCTTCTGGTCGCAATTAAAAAAAAAAAAGTGAAAGAAAACAATCAGAACATTTATTTCCTACAGCTGGTACCTATCTGCCTATGTATTTGTTTGAATGCCAGCTGTTCCTAATGTTCCAACGTTTTCTTGACTAGCAAAACAACTTGCACTGGCAATTATATTTTTGTGTTTTTTTTCCATTACATCGAACCAAGTTTATTGCATCGTACACTCGACTTAGATACCACAAATAACAATACTAAGTATGAACCAACATAAAAACAAAAAAAAAACATCACTAACAACCGCAATACCCAAGAAAAATCGTTTCTTCCGCTAATTTAACGCTAATAAAAACCATTGGCCAGATATTTTATATCGGTTCGAGCGGAATAGTGAAAATATAGTGAAATAAATTCCGGTTCGTCGCCAGGACTACTTCCTGTGGGCCGAAGCCGCTGCTTCCGCCGAACCGACGGAGAACCGACCTGGTGATTTGTACCTATAGGCAGGTATGGATATAGTATGAATTCAGTCGTATGGATGTGACGGATTTTAACGTTTAGGAGGTAAGATATAGTTTGATGTAAGATATAGTTGTACAATTATTATATTTTTTTTTGGCAAACGATACTTATCATCTTACGGGCGGACACTAATGGTCCATTGAAACCCAGATCGATCTCGACGTAGTCCAGACATAGCCCATGCACGTCTAATCATACTTTTCCTTACTGAAAACTATCCTCACCTTCGAAAGCATGTTCAGCCATTAGATTCATCTTTTCTCACAGTCGTCTAATATACTTATAACAAGCAGTCTTAGTACACCGTTCCTACCATAAAATTGGGATCAGATAGGCTGTTAACTTCATGTAAAATACTACTTTTGCGAACTAGAATCCGCCCCCAAAATGTTTGGGAAACGACTAAGCAGAAAATTTACTTACAATAGAATTGTAAAAAAAACCGTGAAAATATCAACGATTTTTTTTAAAAGGCTTTTAATTTAGATAATAATACTTTTTTACGTAGGTAATGAAAATACGTCCCCAGTTTGCTTGGAGCTAACACTAGCAGGCGACAGGTGGGGGCATTGCGTTGGGTCTACTAAACTTGGGGAGGGAGGAGTAATTGCTCGAGATGATGTTTAATAAGTTTTTAATGGCTGTGACGGTGCGAACCCCGGCGTTTAACCATGCCCGAATACATCAATTTTTAAGACCAGCTTTACAAGACACTCTACCCCTCTCGCCTTTGTTGCTTTTCCAGACGAAACCGGAGCGTAGAAGGAGACCCTTTAAGACCAATCTAAAGTTGACACACGATTTATCTGTCGTTTCAAGAAACGTTTCAATTTTACTTTATAATATACCCCTTACCCTTTAACTTTTCGATTTGTCTATACCAAATAATTGTACCTACCTTGTACTTTAATGTGGAATGTTTGTCTAAAAGTGGAAAAAAAATCGCCGATTCTAAAAATTTTGCTTTTAAGCCAAAATTATGAAAGCAAAGCAGTTCTATTACACTGGTAATGGTTTATGAAATTTATTATTGGAGTAAAGTACTCGTAAGTATATATTTATGGGGTACCCTTTATTACAAAGGTACTGAATTTACCAACGACTGAGTGTGGGCGACCCTTGAAAGGGGTGCTTCACTTGCCCTATAACCTGGCGTACAAAAAGAGACAGAAACATCGTGTGTAAAGCTCTTGAAAGCATACCCTTTTCGGTTTCCACGAAACGTTTGAGAGGTAATTTTATAATTCATCCTTTTTGGACCATTTTCAGCGATTAATAATTTATTTAACGATCCAGATTTGTTAGGCAGGCCAATTAAGGTAATAAATTATTTTCATCAAGCGCATTTATTTCGACGTTTACCGTCCTCGTTGAATAAAAAAGGCGGAACGTAACACTATTGTGTTTTAACAATAAAAATTAACACGTAACTCTTATGCTAATTGTGGTTTTGTTTTGTTATTTGAAAAGTGGGAGTATAAAACTTTATTGAATGCTATTGAAGTCAATTGTTTGCAAAAATATTTTGACAGGAAAATTCTATGTTACCCGCTGTCAAAATTGCCGCCTAATTTGGCGCGCGCTCTCGCTACGCCTACTGTTAATTTGAAATTAGAACTCTTAACTTTTTTATTGCCGCCACGTGGCTTGGCCCCGTGCCATTGTGTCTCGACTCTCGTTGTCAATGTAAAAAAAAATACATTGTATTGTTGTACTACACATACTAACCGACGCTGTCGTGTTTAGTTGTTTTCATATATTATTTACACATTTGGCGGTAAATCAAGAAGGTACCGTATCTAATTAGGTTAATCTTCATTCAGCAGAATGTGTAGGTACTCGTTACTTCGTCGTTCGATTTTTGGACACGGTAGTACAACCAAGTAAAAAACATTTATGATTAGTTTTTTTTTATGTTTTGTATCTACCCAGTTATTATATTCGCAGCAATCATTAAACTTTATTATTAACATCTAATTGAAATCAGTCACTGAAGTCGGTTGTTTCATATTTTATGTTATTAACGAGTACATGCTGTTCTAGGCAAATTGCCTAACGGATTGTTAGTAAGTAGTTCATAACATTTCAAATTAATATAAGTACCTTGTATGGAATTATTACATGAGAGAATTGAGAAAAGTATTTTTTTTTAATATTAGCAAAAAATCTAGACACAACCACGAAACGCTTTGAAAAAATTTCGTAAATAAACTTCGAAAAACAAAACCTCAATTTTGAGTAAAGAGTTTTATGCAGACTCAAACGGCCACTGGCTGGATGTGATTTTTTTATTTTTTTGTAGTTATTTTTTCGCGGCAAAACGGCTCCATATTCGTTTTAGTCGTTGCCAGTACACGGACGACGTCAAACGAACGCGCGGCAGTCTTAAAAGCTCACCAATTAGGGGCTAAAAGCACCTTCGGGCCCAGCTTGCTTGGCGGCCCGCGTGGTTTCGTTCCCTCATCAATTTTGTACGTAGCTCTCTCGTAACTCAAAAACTTTACATTTTGTATAGAAAAAAAAATCAAGTGAAGTATTTGTGTTAGGTTTTATTTACTTTTACTTTAAGTCTAGCTTTGCAGTGATTTTGTAGACTTATATTTAGGTTTAGTATTTTTTTTTGAAAATGTTACTTCAGAAAGAGTGTAGAGCATTGTTAACGTTTTAACTAGTATTTTAAATATTTTTTAATTAGCTGTAAGTAAGTATGTAAACTTGTAAATGTTACAAATATCTGGAACAGTGAGAATCAAAGATACAAGACACATTTGCCTTCAAGTGATCACTAATCAGTTTAAAAGATAATTAATTAAAAACCAGACTGACAAAAAACTAATTAACTTAAGAACTTATTTTCTAACTTTTTAGTTAGTTTTTTGGCAGTCAGGTTTTCTAATTTTGTAATGTATTGTTTTATTTTAAACATTTTAGTGACAAGTTTAAAATTATAATTATGTATGTAGTAGGCCTATGCCCAGCAGTGGGATGACAAAGGCAGTGGATGATGATGATGATTATGTAGTTTCGGAATGATCTCATCTAGACCTTTAATTAAATACGCATAAAGTACCTAACAATTGAAGCAATAACATTTTTTTATATAAAACTGTTTAACATTAGAAAACAATTTAACATTCAGAATAAAAAAGTAAAATTCATATTATTAACAAGGTACTTACAATTTAGCGCCATCATCCGCGATTTTGTTTTTTATTATACACACATATGAGGACACTTAGGTGTTTTAAAAAATCGAACGATACCTTAACTGTCGAAAAACATCTGTGGGAGAAAACAAATATAGAAAAATACTTACAATATGGCGCGAAAAACATACATAATCCTTCCTTGGTAGTCGGCTAAAAAAGAACATGATGTAACAGTAAGGCCAAACATTTTGCCAGTCACTTTTTCATAAGGATAATTATTCTCAGTGCCTGTAAAATACAGATGTTCAGCCTAATCTTGTTAGATCGAAAGCCGACCTAAACACAGTTAAAAGCCTTATAAATCGGATTAAAACCTCACACATAACCAATAAGTCTTTCTAATTTTAACTGGCATGACTGTTCAACAAAGAAAACAACTACCTATCTCATGTCCCGTATCCACTGCTGGGAAACCGAAAGGTTTGTCTTGACTTGGCTAAAATTAATAACAAAGGAAAACAAAAATTCATATGACAGGCGTTTCTAAATAAAATTGTATACTTACTTCGTTTTCGGTTTCGGAGGCCCTCGATAACAAATACTCTTACACTAGATTTTTGTATATATGATTTAGTTTAAATTATCTTTGTCAGATAACTATATAAATCTTGACATTAAAGTTAACTATCACAACCTTATATAACCAAAGCCTATTAGTAATCTTCAGAAGAAATAAGTTGGTATTTCAGTGACCTAAAGGTCATAAATAAAGTTGTATGTGTTCCCATAAGAACCTATTCATTAAATAAAATAAATATATCTAATATTTTATTAATATATTTTTAAACGTTAGGTCTAATTAACCACTTTCTGTTGTAAGATCGCATAAGAAAATGTAGATTATTACAAAACTAAAAATAACTAATATCGTATAATTTTATTTCTTTTGTAAGATTACTTACTGTAAGTAAATACAATTTTCTATGAATCCTGTAATATTTATATCCTCATAACATTATGTATTCTTTACATACAGGTAAGTGGCTGTAAATTCCCTGACATTTTCCAACATCAATTGAGGGAGGAAAATGTGTGTTACCTTTTTTACAAGCGTTGTCAAGCACTTTACTGGCAACACTTAGTGTGTTTTATTTTTAGTATTTTTTTATGGAAGCATTGTGTTAAATACAGTATGTTCTCTTCTGAGATTTTGTATCGTTCTATCTGTCCATATATACGCTACGGAATAAATAATCAAATATATACAAATCAAATTGCGATTTGATATTTTTCTTACAGACTTCGCATCTCTAATTGTATTAGACGTCGCTTGGTACGCGTCCTATGTAAAAATTTGTATACATTTTACGAGTCAAAGAATTTCCTTATACTGCTTAAACAAATTAGGTTCTCTGAGAATTTTTTCTTCGTATAATTTTGAGGGCACGTGTACCTTATTCATGTTGTTTTCGTCGTAAAGAGGCTTAAAACAAAAAGATGGCGAATCCGAGAGCCACAAGCAAACCTTAAAAACTTTCCGACATGAAAGTTTAAAAGTGATCCGGGTAGGGGGAGGTTAGGGGTGGTCGGGGAGACCGGTTGCCTGGCAACGCCGCCCAAACCCGCCCTACGCCGCAAATCTCCGTTTGATACAGAAAACCGAAAATTTATTGTTCCTAACACACAGATTTATGATTTATTTGGTAGCTCTCGCAATAAGTATGGAATACTTAAATATAAGGAGAAAACTTACCGTGTTGTATTACTTTGCTTCTTGTGGTAATCAGAAAAATATATTTTGCTTGTATCCTACAAGCAAAATATATTTTTCTGATCCCACTGTTTGGCGAGAAAACGTATGCCATATTGGCATACGATTTCTCGCCAGATTTGAATGAGTGAATGAATATACTTTAATGTTAATCTTAGTTTCTATAGGTATTTTGTGGCTAAGCGTTTTATAATAGTTTTAAGCCGCTAAGTTACTGTTATATAGGGTGTATTAGAGACTAAATCGTTGATAAAATATTCCATATGTAACCTACTGCATGCTACCTACTTGCATGTGAAAAATAAAGGAGTCTTATTTTCCAAGATAGCTCTTTTTAATCGCTTCATTAAACTACTTTTACACAATCCAACAAGATGGTAATTCGTCTCAATTTGCGTCACACACTCGAGACAAAAGGAACGCGTCGAGAAGTCAATTAGCATGCAAATGTAAGAAAACGACCATTAGGGAGTCCTTCGGTACAGGAACACGCAGGCTGCCATGCTCATGTATTGATCATTCAATCCCTCACACGCTTACATACGCCCGTCTCTTTTTAACTTCCCACAACAGATCGCTATAAACATAAACATTTTCGTACTAAAAAGCCTTCTCTTAAACTTCCACACACACAATTTTCAATCTTATCATTTGTTTCTTTAAGTTCTTTTTAGGACTGTATGTGAGGGTATTAGTAAGGGCGTTTTATCAGTGAATAAAAGCCTTGTTGTGCCAGCAAATTCTGTTCCTATCTTTAAAGGAATAAAGATCTATTTCAAAGTGGAGTTAAGAGAAAATGAATCGTATATAGAAATTTCAAAGGTTATTATTGACGGATGTTAGTACGTGTACAGTTTTCAGTTGTTGTCGTGTGTGTTGGGTAGCTAAGATAGAGGGTTGTAAACACCGTGATGAGTTTTATACCGGGTTTTATATGTAGCTACTTAGATGTAGTTGTAGGGTATGCAAGCACATACTCTTCAAAGTATTAGCGCACGAACTTTAAATTGTGTTAAAAGAATTAAGGTTCGCTTTAAAGTTTAGTATTAGCAAGTAGGTAAGTAAGAAAAAGAAGTACGTGCATATTTTTTTCATTTATATATATTCCTTCTTGGTTAAAAATTACAACTGGAGTTGAAATAACATCACTTCAACCAGGAACATCCGCTAACGGCTAAAGTATCCATAAAGACGCTTAAAGTTGCTTAAGGTTACACATACAAACGTTTTTTCGTTTTGTTCGTAGAAAAAAAATCTCATCCTATAATTAAAGGAATACAAATCTATTTCGACGTGAAGTTAAGAGTTATAGCAATATTGAAGTTATCATACTTTAGCTACATCAAACATTGGTTACGCAGATATTTATCTGATTGATTTCATGTCTCTACTGATTAATTAAAGTGACAAGCCCACGACAAAATTAATAACTGAACGTAGTCGTATTATGTATAAAAACTATTGTGAGACATTATTAACTATAAATAAAAATTAAAACGGCTTTACTTAAGCGATGTTATTGAATATGCTGGACTAGTTGGAACCTGACCGAGGTCCTTAACTAATAGGGATGTTGTTTGGGTATGAAAAGTTAAAATTTATTTAGTCCGTCAGTTAGATAATAAAAAATATTAGACACGTATTTTTTCTTTTATCAAAACAATAAAAAATTACAAAGACACGCTTTAAAGTTTCGGAGTGGGGGCTTATGACGCCACGCCTTGGTAAAAATCGTAGCGAGGAGTGACGTCACGCGTAATTTCCGTTCTCTGTATTTTGATCATTTTTTGTTTGCAGGAAAAAAGAAAAAATACGTGTCCAATAAAATTCATTAATCTACCAGGACATTAAAAAAAAAATTAGGAAACATGCCTATTATTATATATAATATTTAATATTAGGCAATATGTAACCGCATTTAGGTCCTATGTCAAGTAGATTTTTGTCTTTATTTTGTTCTGATAGATTCTATTTTTTTGTTATTAATACGGTAACACATTTGCTCGTCTTGCATGAAATACAGAGATTAACACGCCTATATCTTTTAACGCAACAACTGCAACGAATTATAGTAAATAGGTTTTAGACATCATGATCTAAAGATGTGTTATCCAAAACATCGCTGTTTCAGGCATAAAAATGAAAGATTTTTACTGGCAACAGAAAGTTTAAAGTTTTGTACTTTGTAGTTCCAGTTACTAAGATATCTAGCATGAACATTAAAATATAAGCTCCGTAATAAATACACATTTGCAATTATACTTTCCAATCTATGACAACTGCAAAAAGAAGGTGAATTCAATTTCATCACCCTCTTTAGGGCACGTAGTGACATCTAGTTGAGGTAAAGTAAAACACAACAACCCTCCAAGAGTGAAAACTTGACATGCGCAAAATGAAACTACGCTAACAAGCAATATCAGCCCTTCATTTGAAAGTCTTTATAGTTCAAATTCCTTTGAATGTTTTGCGCACGCGCTGTTAAATTGATTTCTAATGTCAACCCTTGACAGATGCTAGAAATGTGTCGGTAAGAATCTGTGTTGTTATTTTGTGAAATAAACAAAAACAAGTGAGAATCCGAGTAATGCAATAGCGATGAGACTAGAAGGTGAGAAATATTATCTAATAGCCTGTCCTATGTTTACTAGTAAGACGTAAATTAAGTTATTTAAGAAAAAGATCGCAATAACCTCAAAACTATACCTGGAAACACTTAAAATCATATCATTGATTCCCTCAATCAATTTCAGCGCCTATTTATGGTATGTTCCCTCTGAAAACAGCACACCCAAAGGTAGTTTAAATTTAAATGTTATTTAAATATAGTTTGCATATAAAAATTGCTTTAAATATTTGCGATATTGTCATAGTAATCACGACAAACGAATATTGAATCATTGATCCTTAGATAACGTATATAAAACCACTTCATTATTTCGCCAAAAAGCATTGTAGCCTAAAACCAAAATGTAACCAAGGCCAGAAAGGAATCTGTGACCCGTAGCGACGGATCTATTGTAATCACTGGGGACTGGGGTGCTATCAGACGATAATATGACGGGACGAACTGTCGAGCCCTCGTTCATTCATATCCGTGGTGTACTGAATGTTAGAACAGCAAATAATGCATTGGATTTCTTTATTCAAGTTTGAGTTGTGATAGATGCTAACACAGATATATTTCGTGTTTGTTTTTTGTTCTTTCAGAACACAAAAATGAAACGTGTATAATTGAGGTTTTAGGAATCAAAGAATTCTGATTTAAATTGAAAATATTGACAATATGAATTGGGTAGTTTAATGAAATACGGGTAATTACATCAACTGTGACAACGTTTCGGGACCTATTTCGTTTTCGGTCGACGTATCCATGCCCATTATTTTATCTATTTGCTACTGTATAAATCACCTCTGTACCTGTACCTGTATGTATAACAATTTCGGATTTTTAACGCTCATAGTCGCCCCGAAACTCTTTGCTATCCGTTTGTTATACCAGTGTGTCACCCTCTGCGTAGCACCGCTTGCTACGGACACCCCGACATATGTAGCGCGCACTTGTCACAGCGAGTGCATAATTTGTCCTCTATTATGGCTTTATTCTACTCTATAATAAAGTGGGGTCCGATTAAAGGCCAGTCTCGTCTTTCTCCGTACCAACTGTTCCAAAATGAAGGGTCCAAAATAAATTATGCATTCGATACATTGAAAGTTCTTTGTAATAGATTTTTTTTATCTAAAGGGTAAGGGCACCTGTCTCGTTTTGTTTTAATGGAGAATATAAGAAGAGAACATGCAGAACAACTAGCGTAGTTGCGAAATGTAAAATTTAAGAAAATGTGAAGTAAATATTGTGTACATTTTAATTATCCCTGGATCAGGGCGTGTAGAACTACCATATAGTAGAAAATAAAATGGTATTATTTAACCAGTTGACAATATTGATCTGTCTTTATTTGACTAAAACGTTATCTCTATTATTAACCGTGTTTTAAGTGTCGTTATTATCTGTCTCAACTCTTGTTCAAAATCGCACTAAAAATATCCGCTGTATTTCGCAAGCTCCAATTCACATTTAAACTACTCTATTACAATAACAATACATTAAAAATTCAAATAAACAATGAAATACGGCTAATTTTAAACAGCAATCGCCGAAGCAAATATTCAATTTGACGTGCTTTTGACTAGGCGATGACAAATGTAATGGGCAGGGCTCTTGTGAAATGAGGTGTGAATATTGTGTCCCCGCGGGATGCCCCAGACCGCATGGGGCACCCCAGCTGGCCCCCTTTATGTTGCCAAATACAATGCAGTGCAAATTATAGACAGGTATTAAGTACTATTGGTATTGTGATTGTTGTTATATTTGTTCGAGCTATTTGTCAATTGATGGCGCGTGCCGCTTCTTATGAAATTTGACGGGTAAATAGATATTTTGTCTGTATTAGTTACGTGTGTGGTCTTGCAACTTACTTGCAATATTGTCACGATGTATGTTTTTTCGAAAAACTTCAATTTCAACAAATAAACCAAACATACATAGGATCATTACCTACCTACATAAATGTAATCTGTATGATGGTCAGTAACATGGTGGAGGGGCTCGTGGCTAGGTGTAAGCCGTACGGTTTGATCGATAATACAGGTTAAACCTTGCTCGATGCGGTTGGTCCGTGGATGGGTGAATTTTTGTAAATTTATCGAAACCCCTCCATGCCTCTGAAAGGACGTTAAGCCATTGGCCCTGACTGACAACGAGTCTTACTTTGGGATACTGTGTTACCCAGTAAAATAGGTTGTGGAAGTCAGATAGGCAGTCGCTCCATGTAAAATACGGTATTCAGCTGAATCCGGTAAGATTGAAAACCGACCCCAACATAGCTTGGGAAAAGGCAAGGCAGAAGAATGGTCGGTAAAATATTGAAACTGCACATGTTTTGTTTTCAGCATGTTTAATTTTAATGCTAAATGCGGTATCATACGGCATGCGTCGCGGGCCTCACCACCCGCACGGGCAGACCCCGGTTGAGCACAGCCACCACCACTACCAGCCTAGGGGTTCGGAATCACTCACTGCGGACGCGCAGCTTCTGCATGACACTAAGTAAGTGACCACCATGTGACTTCATCACCTACTGAGTCACCACTACCACCCGTAAGACGCATAAGCATAAACACCATCCCCACTGGGATTGTGTTAAAAGCCACTGCTTTTGACTCTTAAAAACCTTTTCATTTTTTTAAGACATTCCTTTTTTTTTATAAAATGTCATAATACTATGTGTGTCGTCTTTTCAGGCATTTAGAAGAGGATTCACAAGTACTTACTGCTGAAGCGTTATCGAAAATGTCACCTGAAGAATTAGAGTTCCATTATTTTTCAACTCACGACTTTGATAAAAACTCAATGTTGGATGGCTTAGAGTTGTTAAAGGTGAGAGTAATTCATATTTAAATCTAAAATATGTAGTTATGTGTTAATGTAAAATTTGCTTTGTGTAGAGAGAAAGAATCCTCTGTTCCTTATTTCGTGCAAATTTTTTATAAACCTCCATTCTATTCCACATGAAATGTAACAACGTTGTCTATTAGGTCGCAAGTATGACTGCCGTGCACAAATTCTCTGGTTTTTTTACTGGGGTTTTCTCTTTAGAAAAACCCAGTAAATAACCAGAGACTTAGTTGTTTCGTCCTCTCAGATATCTCTCGCGCAGATGACTAATCTCGCTTCAGAGATTCAATTTATTCCAAATGCTGAATTTATTGAGTATCTTTCTAAATAGTTAATCATTTTTAATATTCTAAACGATTTTCAGGCGGTATATCATACAATGGAACATGAGGTGCTCGACCCTGATGCGGACTCCTCCATTGAGCCTATTGCAAATAGTATAGAAACGTTTGAAGGTAAGCAGACAAGGGTGATTGATATCTAATATTATATTAATTACGTCACTAAATGTCTTGGTGGAATATAAAAGTGTAAGGATGTATTCTTAGAGCAATAAATAAGTAAACTTTTGAATGCGCATATCGAGTATGAACTGTTTGTTGGCAGTATGAACATAAAATTAGTATCAAAACAGAGGTTTTAATATTTTTTACAAGATTTTATTAAAACTATCTACAAACCTAAAATTACCCTAATATTACCGGCACCGTCGATATTTTCGCATAAACGCCTGTCGTCCCACGAAAAATCACATAAATCAGTAAACAAGCGTAGTACATTTAAGTAAAAATGTGCTTACGCTTGGCTTTTTTGAAAGAACTGTCTATTTGAAGCCGTTTTTAACTTATTATTAATATAAGCCAATCTTTTTCAGCTCTTGTCGACCGAACCCTGAAGTCTGATGACAAAAATAATGACGGTTTCATCTCATACGCAGAGTATCGAGCAGCTCGCGCCAAAAAGGCCACTAAACGAACCGCAAGGGTTGTTGCTGCGTCCACACCGTAGTTCCTAATTAAGTGATGATTAATTACTTTTTAATACACAACCACAGTACGGCCTAAGTAAGTTTCCAAGTCTGAAAAGAGCTACAAGACAGTTTGAGTGAGATGCAAGTATATATAAATGGCGGGTAAAAAAGAGAGAGCGACATCTTGTATCGCTTTCTAGACTCGGCAGGTAAAATCGGCCAACCTGTATTGAATTTTTTTAATTTTACAATTTCACTTACTCATGCTGCTTGCTTTAAGTAAGCATGGCAGAACTATGCTGTCTGATCTCAAACCTACCTATAAATGTATTTATAGCTGTATTAAAATATGGTGTGACGTAGACTGATTCGGGCTAATTATATAACTAGTATTATTTTACCTCGGTTTCTATAAGGCTGTTTAATTGTATATACTGTCAAATCAATGAATGCGATTGGTTGACCAAATACTATCTAATGATAATAACCAATCACAGCTCTTGAATTTGATCAGTAGTTATTGTCAGTATTAGCCATTTTGGAAACTTGGTGTCTAATGTGTAGATTTTTTAAGGATGTTCATACACTTTCCAATATCTATTATATTTAATATATAATTAAATTTAATAAAATTGTACATACTAAGTGTAACACTTACTATAAAATAACTTTTTCATATAAATAAAACTTCAGAATCTTAGACTTAAATTATTTATGTGACTATTAAACTAAAGACTTGACTAACTTACATGACAGGGGAATTACGTAATTAGTTATGCTTAAGATCAATCGGATGTCTGTTGATCTTCTCTCTATTCTTACTACTATGGATGAATATTGAACAGCGAATAGTAAAGACACGCGGGTATGAAACGGCCCTCTAGCCAAGTGTCACATCTACAAGCTTTAAAGCTGATCGAATCACTCAAATGTATGGAAGTGACAAGTCTAAGTCACGTGACTTATCGAAATGAAATGTCATGTTCATATATTTAATGTCATTTATGCGATTTCTATCATCGTTAACGCTTGTAGAAATGTCACTTACCTACAGGGGCTGACCAAACAAGTAGTAAAGATGAACGCAATCTTATCGATATAATTTCGTGGACATCCAAACAATCTGCTAACATTTTATACAGGTAGAGTTCACAATCTTTGTATTAATCTATGTCTACCTTAAAGCCGCGTATTTTTTTAGTTATAACTTTTTAATTATACTATTGTCCACATTTATAACGAGTCTCGCAGTTCATGCCTGCTTCCCCCCATTCAGCTGCTTCCTTGATTCCAGCCGATATTTCAGCATACGGCTCCAAAGATGTGCTGTCCCTATAATATAGAACAGAGATGTGAATTTGACAAATTTTAGCTTGCGAATGGTGTTATGTTAGGTACATACTAAGTGTAATTTATAGTACCTTCTTATGTTCAAAAATTTTGTGCCAATAACTTAAGCAGTGTTAAAATTTTGGAAACTTAATTCCCAAATATGCCATATACATGCTTATTCGAGATAAGTAGAAGAAAAAACCAGATAAGTGCGAGTAAGACTCGTGCACCGAGGGATCCGTATTTTTTTTCTTATCATCACTGTTAATTCTCCAAAAACAAATTTAATTGTGGGATTTAAAAAAAAACACTCTCTCACAGATTATACATACATACATGTATGGCACTATCAAATTTGCAACTATAAATATAATTTTGGAATCACAAAAACGTATTTTTGATGTTACAACATTACTAATATCTTTTCTCCTTTGTCCCTTTTTTTCTTTTGAGGTACGAAACCATATAAAATAGTAAATAGTTCAATTGATAAGAAATAGGGGCAAGGCAAAACCAAGCATTGTCTTTGACCTGCATTGGGTGTCATTAGTTTCGCTAAATTAAGACGTTTTGTAACTATATGATTCATCTGAATGGACTCAAAATTTCGTTACTTACCCTTGTAATATCGTAGCGCCTTGAAGCAGCAGCTGAGCACCCGAGGAGTACATGCCAGCTTGTTGCGGTCTCTGACACGATAGCAAGTGTAGGCAGCCATAGTCCTTGCTCTGCTGGCCGGCTAAGTAGCTTAGGTACAGGAGTATCTCGTCTTCGTTTATGTATGTCGCATTTGTATTGTCTAAATTGGAAACATGTTAATGTTAGTCTACGAAAACATAAGGCCTCCATCAGTTATGAAAAATACTTATGGCCGAATATTGAAACGTCACTTAGTTTTAAGTCGCCGTTATGTGTTACGCTGTCTCTGTCACTGTAAGGTGTAAAGTAGTGACAGATAGACATTTAAGAACGTCTTAAATCTAAGTTACGTTTCAGTATGCGGGGGTTAGACAGAATAATTGGTTAAGTTCGAGAGATCAAGTATGGATTAAAGTCTAGCATTCACAAAATACACTATCCATATCCTAGCATAAACACGTGCATCAGATAAAAGATTATCTTGAACATGATCCCGGAGTAATATGTTAAAAGCTTGGATTTAACTATAAAAGGATAAAACCATTAGAGAAACTTTTAAAAATCCTGATTGGCTTTCATCCCTGACAACTGAAACTACTTACTGGACCCCAAGGCATAATCCGCATGGTCCGACCAACTGAGCTTTTACTATGGATATCTCGCACTTTACTTTGCCAGTATTTAAAATAAAAGAATAATTCTTTTTTTCAAAATATTTCTCGATAATTAATTGTCAATTTAAGTCCAATAAAATACCCACGCTGTTAGCTAAAACACTTTTGACCCATTTTTAATTTTTGCTAATCAGCAGTTTCTACCCCAATACAAGAAATTAAAAATATTGCCTTAATAAATTAATTTTGAAGAAAACATGGCGATAGCGAATTAGGCTTTTCATACGAGAGCACAGACATGGGAACATTTAGTAGAAAAAAATCACAAGCTTTTTTTGTAAAAGCCATTATAAAAGTTAAATAACACCAACAGTCGTCCTGATACAATTTGCTGGTCATTTGCCGAGTGCGGAGATAATCCTTTGGCAATGGGATTACGCGGCCGTCGGACATGACAAACCCATTGCCCACTACTATTGGATTAAGGAATGGTCAGTTTGTTTGTCTCGTGCTCTTGAAAGCTGCATGATGATGCAGCTGGGTTTCCTATCCATTCATTTCCTGGTCATTATTTGTTTGGTGAAATCATTTGTTGGTAATTATTGGTTAATAAGTGTGGGGAGGCTAACCCTTACTTTGGTGGTGATTTATTATGGTCACTATTTGATCTTATGCTGTGAATGAAATATCTCATAATGAAATATATATAAACTTTTATAGGCCATATACTTATTTCTCATTCACCTACTAGATTATATCACAATGGATGGTATGTTTATATCGTATCTTTGATGTGATTGTAATAATTTGAGAGAGACTATCGCAATAAATTCTAAACAGTATGAAAAAAGTATGTTTGATTTTTCGAGCCACTGTGACTAAAATCTATATGACTATAATGACGATCGTACTGCTAGAACCTCCTACAAAATTACTAGGCTTTATAAACACGTGCGTCACTGTTAGGTAAATAACAAGAATATGTCACTAACCATCTAGACTTCTTCCGTAATAATGTCCGCCTTTCCATGCGCCGGCGCCGAAGAAGCCTGCTGCTAAGATCAACGCCTTCAAAACGATCAGAATCACCAGGTTTGTTAGGTTTAAGCTTAGAACCTGTAACATATAGACACATATTATGAACAACCGAGTTCTTTACAATAACATTAAATGTATTTAGGTCTGAGTTACCGTATGCATGAAGATCATGACGATTTTATAGAAACTGTCGAAATTATTTAGGTATTGAAAAGCTACGTTATTGGTCGACTACTGAGCTAAAGAGAAAATAATCAGTAGATACATCGATAAAGGGCTTTGGTGACGCATTTATCATAGTCTTAAAATAAAATTCCTTAGAACACTATTCATTTAGTTGAATCACAAAAGATAAGATTCATACAATTACTTTCACAGGAACAGTTATTTTTTTTTTGATTACGTCATACTACCCTTTTCTATGACTCATGTTTAAACTAATGTTTTAACAAAAAAAGCTGATTACTCATGCAAAAGTCGCGTGCAATTTTACCAGGAAGTGCAATAAGTACGAACCTCAGAAACGCAGTCAAAACCAACCTGACTGCTGCCTGTCGACCTCGCGAAAAAAGCCTTCGCTAGGCTTGACACTACCTGCCCTCCTGTGCCACTGAAGAAACTTTCAGCTGTTTCATTACCCTTTTCGAACCTCGCAATTTCCTGACCTTCTTCTTCTTTGAATAATATTGGAGGCTTCTCGCGAGGAAGCAAAGCGTTTGTGTCATATCCTTTCTTCGGGAACATCTTTTTCGCGTACTGTGGGGAAGAATACGCGCCCGAATGTTCAGCGGAAACAAGTGCGGTAAATGTAAGTAATAAGTAGATTGCAACCATTTTGCTCGGTGGTTGTAATGCGACTGGGAACAGGTAGTGTTCACTATAGTCTCGGATAGTTTGAAGCGGTCGGTTCGAGTTCCGTTGTTTTATCTCTTCCCGGCTTCTTTTGTTTGCACGCACGATGACATCTCCTAATGGTCCTATTGTTGATATATTTAGTGGTGAAATAACTACACTTTTTAATACAATGAATGAATGCTGTATATGTTTACTTGTAATACTTTACTTAAGTGAGTAAATGTTATAATGTGGTGCATGCGCGGAAATAATAGCCGAATTCGCACCTCATTAGCTTCAGTCATTCATTTACTTTTAAACGAATACCCCATCTATATTTCAAATGTCATGTATAAGAATAATAAGCTTCTAGGAATTCAGGTGTTAGTAAATTTGGAGTTCTAAATGGGAATACCTTCTACATTGGGAAATGTTATTTCACGTCGTTGGAAGTCCATTTTCGAAGTTAAGATAATATAAGGATTTGTGTACTCAATAGTAATCAATTAAAAATACCTATCATACTACTATGAGTATATTTAAGTAAGTCCAGGAACCATTGGTTTGGACAGTTTTTGTTGCCACGACACGTAATAATTTTGTATCCTCAGTTCTCAGTTCTTCGGTACATCAGCCGTATTTCTATAAATTATGACGTAAATGTGGCATCATCACGCACTGCAATACTTTAGATACAAACAAGCTCGTCACCCGTCATAACAATGCAAGAAAGCAAGAGTGTGAACATCTACAATAGTTGTGCTCTTATAAAGTAGGTGACGAAGTGTAGCCCAGTGGAACATTTGTTTGCCTCACTAACGTCTGCCGCGATTGTTCCGTAACACACATTTGGGACAAACTCTGTAATTGTGACATAACAATACATCACGATGCTATTGACATTTTTAAAGAATGGGTACACACTCGTCATTCGACTGCTTTTCTGATTTGTTGGGGTAGTCATCAATTGGAGCTGACTTTTTACCTAAGTGAATTTAGCAGTAGTATTTTCGTAAACCTTTTACTACTCTCCTTTTTACCCCTTGGTTGTTCGAGTCATGGGTATTACTTAGTTTAGTTTTAAGTGCTGGTCTTTTCCGCACTTAGTCTTTTAATTGGGCCATTGTGCGTATGAGGTATCATGTGTATAATTTACTGTTGCGTAAAAAGCGTAAGAGAACTTGGCGAACAGGAGGATTTTTGGACACTTGAAAATTGTCAGTCTAGTGACATCCACTAAAAATATAAGTATGCCAAATAACCATCTTTTTGAAGTTGTTAAATATATATCCTTTGACTATCGTTTGTATATTAGATCAGTAACACTGCTACTGTACATTGCAGCACAAATTCAACGTAAACCGTTTTAAAAAGTAAAATTGCTTAAACATCTTTACAAGGAAAGTAAATTTTCCGTGTAGTTGACGATTTTGATGGCATGCCTACTTTGAAATAGTAAGTGATGCACGCATAAGCATGCATTCGCCTCTGTTCGAACAATTTGTTCACCGATTGTATTCACAACGGTAAACATTCTTATTACGGTAAGTTTTCTATCTATTAATTTTAGGATTCCGTCGAGCTCTTGGGATTGGATTGGTTTAACAAAAAGTATGATTGCGATGTTTGCTCCTGGGGTGCGCAGAATATAGTTAGGCATAATGTATGATTGTAACTTGAAAAAATCACCTAAATCCTGCTTTTCCTAAAATCAGACCTCAATCAAAGCTTTTAAATTTTTTTGGTATCATAATCTTTAGTTGTTATGTGTTTACACAACCGATTTTATATTTTACTTTAATAATAGTTAAAGTTATAATCAATAGAGTTAAAATAAATAATTTATTCCAAAAAGAATTTCAAATCGTACCAGTAGTGACATCTAGTAAGAAACATTAAAGTTTTTTGCACCACTCTTTGCTGTTCTAGTTTATACATTGTTTCGTAGAGGGCGCTTACTGGAGCTGTTGTCAAGTTACTATACTTTGTTACTAATGTAAAGTTATATCAATAGAGGGCGGTATTTTTGGAGGGAAAGTAATATGGCTATGTCATTGTCGATTGTGTTCTGAGGTTGATATCCTGCTTGATTTTTTCTGCAATGTGGGCATAGCAATGAGAATTATAATGTGCAGCCTTTGGACGCAAATTTTACAATTGTCAAAAAGTTCTGGAACTGATAGTAGACAATTTTACATAGGGTTAGAATTTATTTATAAGCAGAACGAGAAGCTTGTTCTTGAGCCAGATGCTCGTATGAATCGTGTACCTATTTGACTTTCTTTGGCATTTCTGAGGTCATTGTCACGTGTACCACACTTGTCATGGTAAGTCCATAGTTATGAAAGGTCATGAAAGTATCCAGCAATTAGAGATGACTTAATATCATTGAAATGCTATGCCTAGGTTATTGAAATACTATTTCTTTCACGTTTTAACAAACTATTTTATCAGTAATACTAGACGGGCAATTACAACGTTCAATGAAGGTGATGAACAGATAAGCAAGTAGGTATGTCCATAATCATACAGCCACAACTACTAAGTTAATTTATTCTCAAAGAGAGAGCGTCAATAAGCTGGGCCTGCAATCATAAAGAGTCTTAGTTCAACTGTCAAACATTTCACGGTCGATGCAGCTGTTATAGTCATAATGCGTTTATATTAAATGTCGGCGCGCAGTGCGCAGGGAAGCAAGCGGCCGTGAGAGCGGACGGTGAAAAGATTAAGAAAGTGAAACCGGGTAGCGAGCCTTGACCGTCACGCCGGCAAACTGAGAGAAGTTCAACTAAATTTGGAGTTACACGAATTATCTAACGGATTATAAAGAAAAGTGTCATCATCATCATTACTTTTTTTATTTATTTTTACTCTGCTATTGTTTGCATTGATTTATAGAGCTTACAGAACCATTCGTACCTACCCATGAAACGGTACAATGATAATGCTAGTTCACTTCATATCAAAGTTATTATTGAATTTGAATAAAAGGGAAGCGGTTGATGCGATTTTGACGTGCGCAGTGAATGGAAAGCTGCATCGCACTAGTAACGTTCACAAGTTATGTGTGCTCATGATACATGATTTGGTGCAGATGACTCACATAAATCACAGTGAACGCATCAATAACCATGTTAGATAAAGCTGTTTTCTCCTTGAAACGAAAGAAAATTAAAAGGAACTTTTTTTAATTTTCTTTCCATTTAGTAATTTCAGCTTAACTAAACCCATGTCATTTACAGCATGTCTCTCCAAGTTCCTGTGTTAGCCAAGATTTATCAGAATGTCGATAATATCGCAGACGAACAACCAATAATTAACTTAAAAAGTTTATGGTTAAAGTAGAGAATTTGTACGGAAAATGAAAAAGTAATCTCATTCAAAACAAATTTGCGTCTCCACAGTCGTTTGTAATCTAGGCCTCCATTCACAACTATTTTGGTACAATTTGTCAGAATGTCGTGGAAAGTGTTTTTGTTCTTATAACATTTGGCGGCAATTACGCTTTCGACCGTGATGCAATTGTCGGCTGGAATAACGACTGATACGTAATCATAACAGTTAGTTGAGCCGCGGACACAACGGTTTGTTTTGAACGGAAATACGTCGGAACAAGGTAGTTAAGAGAAGGAAGTAGGTGGTTGGGGATAGTATTTTAAACTTCCAGTTCAAAATTTTGACTAGGGGTCGATGTCTATTAAATGTTTATGGTTTTAGTTTCCTTTATTCGTTTATTACCCAGGGACTGCTCATAGACTTTGTCCGTCTTGGGTAATATCACGTCAAATTCTTACTGGCCACAATCGCCGGCCGGATTGCTTCTTGTTTGTCTTTATGGCGGAAACTCTATTGCGATTTTAACAAGTTAAAGATTCTGCATGTAGGTAAAGCTAAACGTCCCCAAAATATTTGGAAAGCATCAAATTACAGTTTAAAGTGCTTAAATCCAAACCTGATTTTGTTAAAAGGAGAATGTGTCCAGTATTCAGTGTTCTGAGCTGATTACCTTCTAAATGCAATGTAATCAAGAAATTTCTGAGTCCTTACATTACTTTTACTGTTTTATTTATGCAACACAACAATACAATACCCAAAGCTTTCCGCCGTTGTGTTCTAGCACTTCGGCAAAGAAAGCGACCACAACAATGGTGGCCACGAACATAAACAGTTCGCTGCAACGACGCTTACTTTCTTTTATTTACAACAATTACTGTTACGTACAAACTTGGATATTAAAATGCAGTTGTTTGAGTTGAGGTTTTAGGAACAGAAGTCATTAGGAGAGCAAACTGCCAGCTTCTTTATAGTATGAAGGGGAAAGTATAACTTAGATTTAGACATTTTTTGGCTTCAGACATAGGTTTTTGTAGTCAATAGATATTGACAAACAATTTCAATGCTTTGGTACCTAGGAGTTCAACTTGAACTGTATTTGAAGGCTATGTTTAAGTTCTTGTCATCCACTTAGATTTACCTTATTGATTTTTGAAATGGTACAGTGTTTTTCAGTGTAACATTATTCACTAGTATTTTTTGACGTTATGTTAACAAGTTAGGATTCATTTAAATAGGGCAAAAAGTCCCATACTGGCACTAACCATATTTCAGTAAGTATATTTTGGAGCTTTAGAATTATGTTTAGTAAATATCACAAAACACCGAATTGCTGCTGTGGTAAGATTAAACCCCTAGAGAAAAATTTTTATTTAAAAGATTGTAAAGACCGGACTTTATCCTTGCTGTTTCTTGATTAAGACCTAAATGTTGGCTGCGGTTTAGGCTTTTAGTCTAATAAGATGCGGCTACCAAGTCATTTTAGTCGTTATTACATTTTATATTTTTGCCTCACAACCAACTAATTTGTAGCCAATTGTTGAGAAACGTTTCGCTCTCTCCGGTAAAATATTGGAATGCATTATACCTACGTTCTTAGTAAGCAGGGAGTTATATATCATATTAAAGAAAAGAGCTTACCATCTCTGATTCTACAAAAAAATATTGTAAATTGTCATAATTTGAGAATGTTCCGATTTCTATTATTCTGATTTTATAATTCTGTCTTATCACGATGATTATTTATCACATACCATTTTTTTAATTATGGACTCTTCCTCTCCATGCTGCGTCCAAATAAATGTTTATTGTTTCCTTATTTCAAAATTTTAATAATCAGTGTATTTAATATCCAGCTGCCTATCTGACAGTGGTATCAACTAAGTCACGGTAGTGCTCTGCGACACTTCTTCCACTCTCATTTAACGCCAGCCATCCTTTATGCTTTCTACAGCTTGGAAATGGACAAATGTTTTATGAATTTCTAATACTTACTGGCACTTATTTATTGATCTAAACACTCGCACAAATTAAGAAGAAAGTACTCCTAAAAGAAATGAACTACATTCTGCCTACTTTGGTTTTGTACGTCATTATTTAGTTCCATTTACTTAACTATATTACGTAAACGTTATTCAATGTTTTATTGTAATATTGCGTGTTAATAAAAGCATTATTATACTACATGGACCCATCAACAGTAATTACGTATTTGGTAGCTTGATCGCAGCTTAGTAGGTACTTTACGTTTTGTAGGCAAGACAGTACTAAGAAATTTCTAATATGTAAGTACTACAGTATTGTTATGTGGTTTCCTCATAGTTCCTTTCTCCGTGGCATTAATCTCAGTTACATAAGCGTTTTAAAAAAAACCAACGTGAGAGACAATTTGCGAACATTGTCGTTATCAACATTAACATACTTATCACGATGATGATGATGAGTGAATGCTATGCGAAATGTATTCACTTTTGTTTTGTTTTTAAATGAAAGGTAAACGTTTACTATTTCTTTTACGTTACTATCACACGAAATGACTTCGATATACATTAAGAAGAAGAAATGTAAAAAGTAAGTCAGGTGTGATTCGACATTCGTCATTAGAAAAGTCTTTACTTTAGAATTGTCCTCAATAAACTAAATGAAGCATCACAGATGTATACGGATGCTCTTAATATGTTCTAAATTGCTTGGTAAATCAAACAAATAACAACAACAGCATCTGAAAGAGAGAAAATATCCATAGAATACCATTTTTCTCGACGTGTGCACTGTTTGGGAGCAAGACGGTCCGGTAAAAGTGCAGTCTACAATTAGAGCGAAGTTGATCAGAGTCTAGATAAGGATAATAAGTGGGCTTGCGATTATGGAGAGAGCAAACACGACACGAAGGAAATAGAGTACGAGAGGCCGACGTTTTAGGTCACATTCTGTTTAGATTTGAAAGTTGAGAATGTTTGATTATGTCACAATGCTTGTAGACTTCTATATTGGAATTGTTGTTCCCAAAAATTTGTTTCGTAGGTCTAAATTTCAAACACTATAAAATTTTAAAAATAAAAGCGAGTGCTTTTTGCTGATACTTTTTAATGCTTTGTCTCTTGTGCAAAGACATGTGCATACATGAAGTCGGGCGTTATTTAAGTTTCATATAGTTGCTATTGTACTGCACTGAGATAGAAAGTCTAAAACTTTGATAAATCGTAAATTACATGTGAAGATTTCAAACATGCATGATCCATGCATATAAAAACCATGTCATTAGTATGTGCTTGAGATTAACGCTTACTAATTACTTTGGTATTTTAATACTTAATTATATGTTCCACACGAACGATTTTACTTTGAAAGTAGGTTCAAACAATAAAGTCCATTTATATGCTTGAAAATGTCTTTGTTAGTTGATTTGCGTAGAGATTTTAATCATCATTTCACCGAGTCGTGTGTGAACCGCGAAACTTTCCTATTATCCATGGAGAAAATATCCCATAAAATGAAAAACAGTTTCACCCGTGCACGGGTCATGGCCCCGAGAGTCGCGATAGTCAATTAAGATAGTCGCCAGCAAACGACAATCGCCACATAATTATCTCGCTCATTCGTCGTGACCGTACTGAATCAGCATTGCATTAGAGCGCAGGGAGGGTTACTGTGCATCCACAATCAAAACTATATCAGTGGGCTGCGGCGGCCGCCGGCGCTCAGTACTCGCGCACCTCGTCCGCGTGCCGACACGCGAACCAACGAAAGTGAAACAAACACGATGAAAATAATAGTGCGCTTCTTTGTATTTTGTGGGTTTGCCCTTGCGCATGTTCTTGCGAACTCCGAAGACCCAACGCAGATTGAAAAGTATGACAAAAAAATTAAGACCTATCAACTGGATGTGCCTGGAAAGGACCCGATTACAATTATAGAAAATGCATCAGATGCAAAAAATCTTGAAGATAAATGGGAAGATATTACTTTTAAACATAACGATAAGGATGATATAGAAATAAAAAATTTAATGACACATATTGTGCATGACTTCGACGGAAATCGTCCCAGATGTTATGGTCCTTCATGTCAGGATGGTTACAATAGTGAAGAAGAAGAGGCACTGGATGACGACATCTTAACTGCAGATAAACTTAAAGATTACGGGGACTTTCCGCATGATCGTTTACAAGCAATAACTGCTTTAGCAGCAAAATTAAAAAAGGACAAAATAAAAGCAGATCGGCTTTCATCGATGAACAGTGATGTTAATGAGGACGAGAATAACGGCAAAGTGTATACAACTTGGAATCGATTGAAAGTAAAGCAACATAAGCATCCTTATGACGACAAAGACGGGTGGGTAAGTTTAGAGCCGGTGGCGTGGTCTACAAGTAAAATATCAAAATGGAAACCCAATGTCAAGAAACAAAAACCTAACCACTGGAATGATGATGACGATAGATTCCCTAGTGATGATAGATTCCATAGTGACGACAGGTACCATAGTGATGACAGATTTCAAAGTGACGAGAGACCTAATAGTTACGACCGATTTCCTTCTCAAGAATCAAGTAATAATTACAACTACAAACCTCAGAAAAAACCTTTAACCAGACCTGGATATATGAACAATAAATTACACATGGCCTCCGAATATGACACGGAAGTACCATCAAAACCATCATGGGCGAAACCAAGCCATCAGGCAAGTTACCCGTTAACGTGGGCCCCGGACGAAGGCAGGCGACCACATAAACCAAACTGTGATAATAATCAGGAAACCTATGCGGATGATGACGCAGTGTACTACGGCATGTCTGATTCTGTAGTTACGGATCATCGACCTCCGAACTTCCCTTATGAATATGAAGCTCTACACCAGTCCGCAGGTACTTTACAAAAGCGTCCGTATAGAAGGCCGACCCAAGTTGTTTATTCTGGAGGTGCTGATTACGACAATGATCGTATTTCGCGGCCGCCACATGGTGATGGTCAGTGGGTATTGCTGTCAACTACTAAAGGATACAGAAACAAAAAGCGACAGCGTTCTCTTAATCCTACTGCTGATGATCGATCAGATGTATCTACAATGACGTCACACCAAGCCGTAGCTTTAACAGTGCTTCCTGTTGATAAAGCTCATACAAATATGACAACTTCGCATGGAGGTATGTTGGAAGTGGAAAAAAGTTTTCAAACGGTGGAGGAAGCAAAACGTGATATGGATAAGAAGCATGATCTAGATGTTGCTATGACGCAGTTTAGGCCCGTAGTTAATAAAAATAGACTTCTAAAAAGAAAAATTGTTTCTAATGTAGCTCCAGATAGTTCTACTTTATTAGCTGCTGTGGGTGCTGGCATGGTTCCTGCGACCATGGCTATGGTAGTACCAATGATGTTAGGCAGACGCAGAAGGGAAATAAGAACACCAGAAGAATTACAATTAGACAATGTATTATATGAATACAGAAGATAGACTTTTAATTATAAATTGTTATTTATTGCCTATTTATTAACATAATTTATTTGAATGAAGGTGTGGACTTGTGTGATTGTGTAATTGTTATACCTGTTTTATTATAAACGTGTGTTATATTTATGACTTAGATTAGAAATAAATATATTAAGATGTTGTGATTTATTGAGTTATGTTGTTTATAGATTAAATTATAAAGAAAATAGTCCTTCACTTATTCAAATCCTTTCTTTGATCACATACTATGTCATTTTACCAAAAATATTTGCTAGTACCCTGTTGTTTCTTCTGCAATATTTACTAGATAATTTAAGCACATTTTTAAGAATTGAAATTTAAGAAGCTAGTCTACAACACGCATTACTGTGTAATTTAATTTTAAATATCTTAATTTAGCTTTAGCTAGAGACTACGTCTATCTTAGCTGGCTCACATTGAAACACTTTATTGAAATAGATAGCCTGTCAATCGTGTCTTTCGTATCACATTCGTGTTGCTAACGGTACGATTACAGTTAGAAGATAGCAAATGGAATAATGAAACTACATTTGGACACATCTTTACAAGCTATTACTAGGAAATATGTCTCACAACCCAAGTGTTTGATCAAAGTCCATACATATATATTTGACCAACATATACATTTTATCGTCGTCTTTTTATTTTGTGACTTAAGTAAAAAAAGTTCTTACAAGAGATTAACAATAAATTAGTATTTATAGTACACTTCTCCAGGATGACTGTAGATGTTCCCTGTCCGGATTGCTTCCATCAGATATTTGACGCTGAACAGACAAACTATCAGGAGCACTGAAACAAATAAGATCGTTCAAGTTCTATTTTATATTATCTGCTAATGGCGATGTAAGCAAAAGGAAGTGACTCCTAAAGAAATTCAACTTAACGTGTGAACATCCTATATCCAAACAATCATTGGTCTGGTCATTGACATTTTATTGTTTGGTCACAAGTACCGTACGCACTAAACAATTGTTATTATAATGTGTTGGCATTAGTTGCACCAAGAAACACATTGTGCCAACTTTTTTGCTGGTAAGCTGCAGAAAATGTCATTGTTCTGATGTGTAGGTAATTACTTGTGATGATGATTGGGAATAATGGGACCCGTTAATTGTAGTGAAGAAAAAAAAACCATACCGGAAGCTAATATAAATTATTGATCGTCAGCTGGACGATTCAAAACACTCTTCGTAGCCGAATTAATTGAGGTAAAAGTAGTAAATAATTTGTCTTTGCCTCAACAAAATAGAGGTGTATTTTATTTTCTTTTTCAGGCTTCCCATTTGGTATATCGATGAAGCAGAATGCAAGGCTTAAACTGAATTGTGAGGTAACGATCGAACCAGAAATTACTCTAAACGTTTGGCATTCAATGTATCCGGCAGTTCCTGTCGAATGAAATAATTATAAATAGCCATACATAAACGCTACAGGGGGTTACACAACTACTTACAACCTCTTATGTATGAGATGTTTCCTATTAGAGGTAAACGGTACATAACTTGGAGCTTCCTTTTTGGTTATGGTGAGTTTAGGTTATGTAACTTGCCGTACAGAAACACATTCATGCAATTTCTTCGTACTTAGATTTCATGCGAAGAAATAGTACTAAATCTAAGTACATAGTTGGCTTTATATAAATTACATTTAATTTGTAACAAACTCATTTATAGACATGGGGTATTCTTCAAATGCATGATAAATAAATAAATGTAGTCAACACCACAGAAATTGCTCTGAACCCAAAGTAAGTAGGTAAAGCACTTGTGTGATGGAATCACAGACAACGAAGGATTACAAGCACCCAGATCCGAGAAATGTAGAAAAGTGGTTTTCTACATTGACCCGACCGGGGATCGAACCCGGGACCTCAGAGCTAGCGACTCTTTGAAAACCGATGTGTACTTCACTCAACCACGGAGCTCGTTGCAACATATAATTACAACTTTCATTGCAATTTTGTATGTACATAGACGGACAGAAACCCGTATTTATCACTTATGCAGTCATCTGATGATCTCAGTTATTTCATATCTACAAACTCAGAGAGAACTAGTTTCTTATTATAATAGTAAAATATATACCTAAATCCTATACATCTCACTAGCAAGTGAAAATTCCAATCGAGAATGGATTGGAAATGAATTTCTATTGGATTTGAGAAATGCAACCAGAAAGCCGCCATTTCAATAACTATTTTTATCAAAAGAAAGCGAATCAAGGAACGAACGAGAAAACTTGAATTAGACTGATCGAGTTTCTATCATAATTGTGTAGAAAAAAGTGTTCATAACAATATTTTGTGAAAAGAAAATCATTGTCGCTTTTTATAAGATAATCATCCTTTTTCTTGTCGTGGTTTCTTGTGGTTAATGACCTAGGTTTTTGTTTAATAGATTAGAAACACTTTACATAAATAAGACTTGATCTAAAAAGGTTTACTCCGACCTAATTACTTGTTGGCAATCTTTGAATTGACAACTTATAAAAAAAAAACAGAAATCGGTTTAAACATATTTTGGTTAAAATGACGGAGATTTCTTGCAACACAAGTCAAAGAAAAACTCCCTTTTCTGAAGTCTCCTTTTTATCAACTTTCTCCTTATCTAATGGTTAAAATGGGATAAGAATTAGTATTAAGACGTGACTTAAATGTTTAGTTACAGTCACGTGTGTACTCACGGTCGGACAGGGCAATCAACCCTAGCTGTATCCAGCCGGCGGTGAGCGCCTCCCACACTATCAGTATAATCGAGAAGAATAGGTGGAAGAAACTGTACACGAAGAATGTGGTCACCAGACAGTGGTTCGCCTGAAAATTGTAAAGAAATTAGTATCGATAATTATAATTAAAACATATCTAGATAATGATTAATGTCTGTAACTAGTAAGGTAGGATGAAATTTTTTCTCAAAAGTCTAAAGTTTCAGTAAGCCTTTGAATGGGCTAATAAAAATGGCTAATAGAACTCGGTGGAATATGAGCTCAGTCATGAGGTTTGACAGACTGCATTTTAACGTTAGTCTTTGTACAACTTGGTTGCAAAAATATCACCTTTATTTACTAAAAATAGAAATAGCACAAGAACACAATGCTCTTGACTTAATATCCTAATCGCGTGTTCAGATATTTCTGAACAAGGGTTGTTCATGTCGGGACTGTAACAACTTTTCTTATACTTATTGTTTGTACCGCTAACCCATTTAGGTATCGCAAATAAAAACAAATCTTATTTTTTTTAGAGTGTTGTCATTATCGTTATAAAACCCAGCTTGTCATTCAAAAGGTCAATGACCGTTCAATATTTTTCTGATTTCACTCTTTCTCGAGCCACAAAAGTAATACCTAATTGATACAGCGATTAAGCTAGTTTCGTAACGGCTATCATCAACGAAAGTATGATCTACTATAGTAGAAAATGATCCGTGAAAACTAATTTAAATCTTTTAATTTATTTCAATGGCGGCTATTTAATTTGTTGATGGAATATTGAGGCCTCTCTAATTCCGCAATCAAGTTACGTAATGCTTTGGCTGTGCGTGCATGTATTGACGTTATTGGCTGAATAGTCTCGTGCCTGTGCTTTGAATCGTATCGTGTCACGTCAGCATAAAAAAAGTTGAGTGCATCATGTAAGTGTTAGTCATATTACGAAAGGAATTGTGTTTGTATTGTGTATTGAAATAGAAAGAATACGATTTTAATACTTTTTGGTTTAGAGATTTGGTTGTAAATATCAATTACAGACCTTTTCTGTGCAATGCAAACTAACTGGGATAAAAACCTTAAAGTAGTTAAAGTATTTGCTACGAATACGATTATTTATCGATGACGGAAATACGCTAAAAAATACAATATTATTTAATAGTTTTAGCGGCGCCGGCGTGATTATTTATTATGATATAAACTGTTTGGCATCCTTAAGTCATAACCGTTTATGCAAATTAACTGCTTGGCAATAAACACGTCGAACACGACTCTTGCAGTTTTTTAAGAAACTAGTGGTGCCCCGTAATTTCTCCCAGTGTTTTTATAATTTTGCAACATATTAAAGATCAAAAATCGGTCCACCCATTCTTTTGTTATAAATGGTGTAACTAACCCGACTTTGTTTTATTATATAGTAGTAGCTGTTTCCCACGGCTTTCGCCGCGATGGTTTTTGCAGCAATGGTTATCGCAGCAAAAAGTAGCCTATGTCCTTTTTTAGGCTCTAGACTATATGTGTACCAAATTTCAATCAAATCGGTTTAGTAGTTTTGGCGTGAAACCGCGATAGACAGACAGGGTTACTTTCGCATTTATAATATTAGTAAGGATTATATAGCGATAGGATTATATATCTTATAAGGTGGGTTTATTGGTGGTATATCTATTAATTCTACTACTAGAATGAGCTACTAGTGGACCTGCCTTGTGGGATCTTGGTGATAAGTTCTATAAATACATAACATTATATAATTAAAAAAATACACTATAATTACTATATGTTTTTATGTGAGTAAAATTTGATCCAACAGACAAACTATGTGTATAGTTTTGTTGGACATTATATACTTTATAAAAATTAAAATGTACCTTTTGATCAATAAATAAATAAATAAAAAAATATTATAGAGAAGAAGATATAGGAACATCTTATAGTTTTTAAAGCAGAGTGACATAAATATGGACATCATTTTTTTATTATAATAATTGCATATTTACAACAAGAGAAAAAGTTGCAATCATCAGTCAACACGAGATACTAGGTACTTTTATTTCAGTTTGTTATCGTTAAAAAAAGAAAGGTTAACGATATAGCAAAGGTAAGAAACGATTTTCTGTGATCTTATATATTATTTGTAAGAAAATAAAATTGGCGGGATTCCTGACACACAATAGAGTGCTGACACCGGTCTTGATATATTGTGTCCTCGTATCAATATATTTTTATTTATATCGCATTGTGGACATTCTCGGAAAGACGTGTCGAAGTCAATACGTACAGAAAGGTGCACAAAGTATTTTCCTTGTATAGTTATGCTTGATATTGACGAGGTCAAAAGGTTTCCCAAGTGTCAGAAAATGGACAAAATATAACCTTAAGAATGTAAGGTATATTTTATATAGTTTACATTTTTACAATCATTTATGTATTTACTTTAAATCGTGTTGCGTGACAGTCACACCGAAAGTTTACACATCAAACAGAAATATAGGAATTGAAAATTAAACTTTTTAAAACTAATCAGTTTTATTCCAAAACGAGTCGCACACCTCCGATATTTTTGCGTGACTACGTCATTTGTTGTTAAGTTTTAACAGTTGCCATGTGTCACGAAGTCTATAAGTCAAAATTCATGATAGTGTCTAAGGATTAAACCTAAGTTTAAATATAAATTGAGTAATCAAGAGTATCATCGATTAGGAAAATTTAGAATACCGTTTTAATTGTCACCTTAGATTTTGATTTATTAGCATGGCCTTTATTAGGATAAAGTGGTCTTGTCTAAGCTCTAGACTCAACAATATATTGACATCCGTATTAATCCGTATTAATTTCAACAGAGATTGTGCAACACGACGCCGACACTTCGTGTGCCATCGTTTTTAAGTTTATTTTAATATGTATTCGTTTATATATATTTTTTTTCGTTGATTGCCTTATATAAATTTTTACTTTAAGCAAAATCTTACCTTATAAGCGCCACATGTAAACATACTAGCAAATAGGAACAGCATGAATCCGATAGTTATATATGAGAGGTAGTATGTAAGGACAATTATCATTTCAAGCGAGTCTTTCGTGGACCCGAAGATGCTCTCCAAATTCTCAAAGTTCCGGAACTTTCCATCCTTCTCGTAGTAGTTGTTTGTCACGTTTAGACCGAGCTGGTACAAGTGGAACGCTGCTGTGGCTATGGCTATCAACTGAAACGAGAAAATTTATATTACACAAAAAGTTTATTGTAATGTTGTTAAGTTTTGTGGTGTTAGAGGTGAGTTCATAAAATTAAAATTAGATTTTTAGTAATTTATTTATCGTTGCCTTTGTAGCAGGCCAATGGTTGCAGTAGAAAAAGGCAGCCAGGTACCTTACCTACTCCTCTATGTTTTATCAAAGCCATTATCGTAAACTCTAATTGCATACAGGTCCTCAGTTATTTATTTCTATCCTTAGTGATAATATGTAAAAAGCATATATTTTTCTTCTTGATATAAATTTTCTAAATAAATAAACAAGTAGGTGAATTTCAAACGCCTGATAAAATATTCACAGCAAAGCCGCAGAACATCAACATGAATGCATGCAATGCGGCCTGGAGTAAGTTTCTTCGAAACGACTCATTTCAAGTTGCCGTTAAATTAAAGTATGTTCTTAAGTTCAGAGAAGTAGAGGCTTTCTGTGTTTCTGAAGTAAAAACATTTGTTAAGCTCTTGTACAATGGTGGCTCCGAGTTTGTTTTGTATAAGTTTAAACAATTATTTTACGAGAAGAATTATATTACCATTACAGCTGCTAATATAAATCAGATATAGGTAATGAGCAAGTTACTTATTTAACCTGTGGTTGAATAATTCAATACCATATTTATGACTTATGTATACATTATACATGAGAAGACAAACAAAAGGAGATATTTTACTTTCTTTAAAAATACATTACGTGAATCCTAATATTAGGGGGAGTCCGGGATAGTTTAGCAGGTAGGAGACAATAGCCACTGCTCATATAATCTTTGTGGAACTAGATATTGCGATGTTGCTACACTCTTAGGACTCCTTAGGCGTCTACCAAGTCGCTCACGTGACCCTGTTGCGATCGGCACTTTGGTTTAGGATTGAGAAGTGACAACACATTTTCGTGCCGGTAAGTAACTTTTTTCAATGTTCGATATTTGATTTCTGTTGCTCACTGTAAATAAATTCCAGCTTGTCATTTATTTACATCGTAAGTGTGATTATCCTAGTAACATTTACGGCAAATAGCTTTTACTCAAGTGTTACAGTTTTTTATAAATTTCTACTAACAGATAGCTTGGCAAGGGGTGGGAGACATTACCCTGGCGGCGGAAGGAGACTTTACCCAAGGTAATCTCTCCCATCGTTGTCCCGCAATGATATTTTATTCCAGATTTGCAAGCAGAATTATGTCGCAGACTTTGAACCAATCCAATATTTTGACTAAAACATCATCATCAGTATTCATGAATGAAACTGTGGCGTATAGAGCCAATTCGCCATCAATTTTGAGGAGTAATCTGATCAAGCAATTGCAATATTAACACAATCGGCAGAGGTGGCTTCTATGTCTCAAGATCTGGATAAGACATTGGCAGATTCTGATTCGCGACAAAAAATAAAAATACTACAAATAATTCGTCCAATTCCAAAAGCTGCTCCTAGAAAAAGTCTTCGTCGTGGTAGACAGCCCGGAAAAACTAAAATGTCAACAAACACGGCAGAAAAACTAGACCTATGTTGATTATGCACTACACATAACTGAAAGAGATCAAGAAGGAAAAAAAAGACAGAAAACAGACACGTTTTACAGTCAAGTGACAGTCAGACGGACCTTAACGAAGACCCCCAGTATGATAATAACTATTTTTGTTCTTAACTTTGACAGTAATTTTAATTTAAGTTTGCTGACAACATACAAGGTTTACTACTACTAGGACTATTATTTTTTGCTACAAAGGTACCAAAGTTACTAAAGATGTTTCTCCATGTTTATGAGATATTGTTAAATGTTTAGATATTGTTGTAGACAGATTGAAATATTTCTTATAGTATTACTGTTGGTTCTGAAAGTAGTAATTATTAATATTGTTGTTTTGTATAAAAAAAATAGTTTTTGTTAAAAATGGTTTCTAATTATACGATTATAAACACACACTATATTGTAAAAGTAACAAAGTTTAGAAATATATTTGATACTAGTTAAGTCCTCACTTATGTATCTCAAAGAGACTTAAAGTACCTTCTTCGTGTTTTCATACTACGTAATATTATGTGTAATATTTTTATGATTAAATTTCTTTATAAAACTATAATTTGTAATGATTATTTTGCCTATTTTTAAACCCGGGTAAAGGCTCCCTACTCGGGGGGTCAAGTCTCCCACCCAGGCGGGAGATATTAGCCGAATGTCACTTTGCTAAAAATCGTTAATTGCTCATAAACTATTAATGATGTATCAAACTTTCTTAAGAGAATATATAGCTAAATAATGCAGCTTAAGATACAATTTATAAAAAATAGCAATTTGTAAGTATAGAACGATTTATGAACATTTTAGTGGAAGGCGGGTATACTCTCCCGGACTCCCCCTATGTACCAAAATAGAGCTTATTTTCAAATACCGTAATGTAAATAATATACTACAATATAAGAATAGGTTAGTACTTACTATAACAATGTATCCGAATATAATATTCCCCACCCTTAGGGGGAAGCAGAATAGAAACTTTCTCGTCATGTTCTCATCTGTATTCCTGAAAAGAAGGAAAATAAATGTTATAAGTAGTACATTTATCTTATTTTTTCTAGCTTGTATTACTATTGTGTAGTTGTTTATATGCAAATTGAGATATAATGTTATTGAAAGAGGTATAGATATAGGTAAACTATTTCGTGTTCGAATACAAATATGTAATAGAAATGTTCTCTGAAAATAAGTTCGATAACATGTACCATGAACCTGTACAGAGTGTTAGAGTGGTATATCTATCCAAAAAGAGAGAATAGTACATCTGGTATAGAGTCGGTTTACAAAATTTCAGCTCAAAATGAGTAATTAAATAGTTTGTATTCAATTTTGCGCATCAATTAATTGGACACCAAAAATCATAACAAATGTGACACTGCACTACGAGGGTCAATATCTTAGTACGTCACTAGCTAAATGTTAAGATAGGTACATCGCTTCAGCGGTCTAGTTATGATTTTTGGTTTCGAATAATTGACGCGAAAAATTGAATATCCATTAATTCATTTCGAGCTAAAATTTATTACTAGTACTCTCTACCCCTTTCTAATTTATATAACTTTTCGGTAACACCCTGTATATTGTAATTAGGTACATATATGAGTAATAATTAAGTTCATAGATTATATAAAAAAATATTTAAATTTTTGTTGTAAGTCATACTTATTGGACACAAAATAGGAGATCGTTCACATAAAACTTGAACCGAAAAATACCTTTAACATTGAAAATTGTTCCATACTACAATGCGAAAAATTTAAACTAAGCCAATTGAGTATTTTACATGAAAATTCGTTTGAACTTGAACTCTAGCGATGTTATCGAAGCACTTTATATAAGATGGAGATTTAGCTCGTATTAAATTGAAGGTGGCATTCACTGCTCGCTCACCACACTACACACGTAACGAGCTCAAACAAAACTATCCATGCACTACACACAACCGAAACGTACGCTATCAAAACACAATGTGCTATTTCAGGTGTCTAGGTTCAGCGGACCTAATCGTAGCGAATAGCAGCCAATCTAATTAGGTCTTTAATTTAGTGTTTTTGTAATGAGTGTGAAGGTCTATTAACGGTTGGTTGTCGAGGAAGCGTCTCTACGGTTCGCTGAACGTTGTAAAAGTTGCAGTGGGGAGAGGGTCCCTGTGGACGGGCCAAGGTCGGGAGCACAGTTTATAAAAAGGTACATCGTACCTAAGTAGCTACGTAAAAGGTGGGTCAACCTCTTTTATATGCGATAAGAGTTCCGTGGGGAATTTGGACACCTGGCTTTAAGTGTGGTAGTTGTAACTACATATACCTCCTTATATGCTCATGTCGGTTTATGTTGCTTTGGGTGTAGACACACGTGTCTTCCTGTTTTGTTTGGCAAGCTGTTTTAGTGGCCTTATTCTATTCATGAATAAAAGAAAATGGGTCGAGTTTTGTAAGACATTTGGACTATTGAATTACATTATTGAGAACTAAGACAATATGTCGTGTCTTTTAAAGATGTTTTCATACAATATGTCAAAGAGGTATTACATCATTTTCCTTTGACAGATTTGCATAAGGTCACACTGGTTGCTTACTGCAATGACGATGTCTAGATACTATCTATAAGCTCGGTGTGAATAAAATATCTAGGTACCTAGATTGGCGAATTGCTTTAACCTTACGTTAATTACTAGGTTAAGGTTCAAAGTCCTATGAGCTCCTAAAAACAATTAATTTAATTAAGAAACACTATTTTAGTTGAAAACATTATTTGTTAAACTCAAACTTATAATCAAATAAGTATAGATAAAAAACATAACATAGGTCTTAAACATATAAATAAATATTTGCCTCGTGCGAAATTCAAAACCAAATACTTGTGCAGATGGTTTAACTAAAGTGCCAACTGGGTCATCACACTTTAATTATTTCACGACCTTGTTCCCAGACTGAATAGTTTTATAATTTCATTCCATACAGGACTAATTAATTGTATAATTTGCCATAGTTATTATTGTTATTTATCAAGGTGTCCTAATTTGTTACTGTCGTGTCGTTTTAGTTTACCAAATAACTTTAATTAGACAAAATATGAAGAGTTGTATAACCTACTTTATAAGAGAATTTGGCCTTTACGGTACGTATTGTTCTTTTAAAAATTTAGAAAATTTTTAGACATTTTGAGAACCTTTTGGGATTCTGTTGCAATTTTGAGTATTAGGCTTTCTGCGCCTAAACCTATTTATAGATACTATATATTAAAGGAACGAAACAACTAATTATTGTTCCTACTTTTATTATATACTAATATTATAAATCACCCTTGATTGTATTCAAAAAGTGTAATCAGGTAAGAAGAAAAACAATGTTTTTAAAACTAAAGGTCGACTGACATAGAATGCCTTCTGGCATTAAGTCCGCCTATGTCCACTGTGCATAAAGTATGAAATAAATAGATAATTAAAAGTTTTTTACCAGGACAAGAAAAAAATGTTCGTTATAATTGTGTCAAACTGCAATTACATTCCTAGTATCTATGTTAAAGTGTACCAATTAAAGTATCATCATCTCATAAGATAAAAATGTCCTAATCATTGCGTAACGCCTATTTAAAACAATTTAGGATACGAGGCCCTGATAAGCGTTTACCGCCATCGTAAAACTAAGCCAGTCTATGATGATGAAGTCATTTTAATAACTATGTTTAGTACCTATTAAAATTCTTAGGAGTATTATACTGTTGCGCTAGTAGTTTATTTAGCTAGTATCCAACGACTGTGCATACTACTTGGACTATTACTTGTTATTTTATAGTTTGGAAGCTACCATTTTGAAGACAATGTTGTTTTATGTTATGCACATACTTTAGAAGTTAGAAATTATAGGGAACTTTCCTTTACCTACCTAAATCGGCTAAATTCAAGTATAAAAACTGTAGTAAACATATGAAGATCAGTACCTGTACTATGAGCTCTTGAAGCAGGACTGCTGCCATTGTGAACGCGAGATAGCGCACTACACTGCGCGTAGCGGCGTCTCGCTTCTACAACTTCAGAGCACATAGTAAGCGCGCAGATTACTTTGTTTATGGTTTTTATAGTTTTTATAACTACTTAGTTGCAGCGATATCGTAAAAGGATGAAAGTTTACTAAACCTGTTTTTTTTTAAATTGGTTTTAGAGCTATTTATTAAAATAAAGATTAGTACGACAACGAAATTTTTTTAACTAGGGATATGGGCTGTGAATATTGTAATATACAATCGTAAATGTTATCTGCAAATGCTTGGAATACTTAAGCGATAACCATTAGGTACGATATGCAAAGACAAAAAAACAATCGACCATTTCCATAATTAGTATAAGTATAACCGTGGTATAGTATAACCGATACGAAGTCTTTATGCTACTGTCTTAGAGTATACATAAACAAGCATAGAGCGTGCGCATCGCTAGTAGCCCCTTATATCAAGCGTAAGAACATTTTTTTCAAATTTACCTGAATGTACTACGCTCGTTTACTCATTTATGTGATTTTCCGTGCGACGACACCGTTACGAAAATATCGACGGTACCGATATTATTAAGGTGATATTAGGTTTTGAGATAGTTTTAATAAAACGGTGCGCTAATTTTGACACTAATTTAACGATTTTACATGTTCATACTAGTGCCAACAGTTCATATTCGATATGCGCGCTCTATAGTTTACTTATTTATTCCTCTAAGGCCACTGTTCATTCGTCCTAAAATTTTATACAGTAAAAGTTTTTTCCATTATCGGTTCAAGGAGGACCCTGGACCTTACAATAAAAAGAAAATAAATGTGAGGCACAACAGTTGCGAAGCCTTTATAAAGCTTCACATATATCAATAGCTAGCAATTATTCACAATTATACCATTGGGACAATAATGACGGCATGCATAATACATTGTGTATCTGCATTCGGTTTGTGATGCACATTGCATCGCAGCTGCACGCCGCTATTTGCATCACAATATGCACCTGACGCAGAACCCGCCATTTTCAGTGATAGCCGGTCAAGTACAACTGTCTGAAGGTTTTGTGCTATAGAAATGAGGTGCGGCTTATGTAAAGAATTATAATAAGAGTATGTTAAGACTAAGATATTTTATTTTGAACATAAGCTGTTCCATTTTACGATTAAACTACGATTTCTGAAAGACTGATCAACACAAAAAATTGTTAATCACCTGTTAAATTTATTGTTAAGCGTTGTGATTGGTTGTTAGTCTGTTGGTCAACCAATCACAGTCGTGATCAGTTGATTTGACAACAGATTAAATTGATCAGTTTTTAAAAACCGGGGAGCTACAAAAGCATTGATTATCAGAATTTTTTGATAGACAGGCTAGAGTTTTGCTTATCTGCTTAAGTCATTAAATGCATCCATTTAATCTTTCATAATCCATTTAACCTTTTAATCCTTGTTTCAATTTTGTAAAAGATTTTTTTTACTAGCCTAGCAAAGCCTCTCAGTTTTACGTCGTTTCTGTGGAATTAATGGGGTAAATGAGTAGGTACTATAATAATTTAGGTAACAAACTATCTGAGGTCAAGGATGGTCAAAACCTTTCAAAACTACTCCCACACAAACATTCGCGTTTTAATATTAGTAGGAGAATTTTAATAATAATAGGAGAATAGACAAATCCCTATATAATGGATTTGTCTATTTCTGTCATTTAATAACCTTGCTTTAGATATCCATGGACTTGCTGAACTACTACCATAAATAATCGCAATACCTAATACTTATTGAAAGACGAAAATGTATGATAATACTAGCGGTGGGCCGCGGTTTCACTAGCTTTAATTATTCCCCGTTCCCTTAAAACATATTTTTTCTCTCGTGACTTTTTACTATTATTTTATATTTTCTGCTATTCGGGGTGGAGACAAATCTAACAAATCAAAGATAATGCAAATTGTTCCACCTGTTCTTGAGTCGTGGTGTAACAAAACCGACTTTGTTTCATATTTTGTTTTATAGATTATATTAGACGCTTGCATAGCGACCGCACCCCAGTGTAGGCGGTAAAATACGGGCCTGGACATTTCTGCATAAAATAGGCCTCGGCTAGTAACTTAAATATAAATGTCACTATAAAGCTGGAATTAATATACTGCAAATAATGTTAACTAGACTGTTACGTATAAATATATTTGGATTTTGATATAAACTAAGACTGTAAGATGCTTAAAAAATATATTTAACTCAGAATCTGCTTTTAACATCTTAGATCAGTAAATAAATTAGGTATTTTTTTAATAATTATTTCTTCTTTTTGCTTAAACAGATATGAAGTGTTTTTTACACTTCAAGCAATTAGAAATTGATATATAATTAAACGTTTAGGATAATATACCTATATAAGATAAAGTTAATTTGTAGAAAAACCTACTAAAATATATTACATTACTTTAAAAGTATTACCTAATTTAATAATTGTGATGAATAATGTATTTTTTTGGACAAGGATTTGCAAAGGATTATCTAATAATAATATCATGTTCTTAGAGCATTATTTATGAACAAATTCGATAACCATAAAACAAGTAATAGTGAGACATAAATGCTGTCCCGGAGTTTTATAGAACGTTTAAAGGGGAACAATTCCGTCGTACATGATTTTTGCGTAACTTTTTAACATTTACGCAGCAAAGCTCTCAAAATGAATATTTTTTCCTTTTATTAATCGATTACCGCTCCTATTAGGAATCGTGATATGATAACCTATAGGTTATAAAGAAAGGTATATATACCTTCCTCGATAAATGGACTATCCAACAGAAAAATATTTTTTCAATTCGAACCCTACTGGTTCGTGAGATTAGTGCGTTCAACCAAACAAACTCTTAAGCTATATAATAATATGTATGTACCTATATTATACGATGATAAGTTGTATGAACTATGAGGTCGTTAACACTATGTTTTAGTAACTTTTTATAGATGTACAGTTTGGTTTTTCCACGGTTCGCGTAATTCTACAAAAGATGATTAAAATGGTTTTATGAGTCTATGTAATGTTATTTTTAGTGATTGTTGCCATGTTAGAAGTACCACTTCCATTGAATCAGATGTTAATAATATCCTGTTTAGGGTTCCATGCGTGCAAATTCAAGAAAATAAAACATTAATTCAAAATGGTTACCTATTATAACATACATAGGTATATATAAATTGTTTCTACAATATAATTGTTTACTTCCTCCTTATTTTTTTATTTAAATGGAACAATATTAAATAAATATTTTTCATATTAAAGGCACTACAAACAAAAAACTTATCTAAGTATCTAAATCCAGCATTAAATGCATCGCTCCTTAATGGGGGTGGGATGAGAATGTAGCGGTTAGTTGGTTTTTGGTTGTGTCCTCACTTGAGGATTCCTCAGAATATTTGATTACATACATTATACTTTATCATTTATAGTAACTAAACCCATAGCGACAAGATACATATATCGTAAGTTGTAAAAGTTATATCCAAGGAATGAGGTATGAAACCCTCAGCATGTTCCTCACTCGCACTTGACCCTGTTTTATTGTGGTACCATAATAATTTAATAAATAATACATTTATATATTGAATTATCTCGAATGGTTCGCTGATGTCATCGCCTCTTTAATAGCTACTTAAAATGAATACAAAATAAACGGATTTATTTAAATCGTTCGACTTGTCTCGACCGAAATATATAAAATTATTTATTGAATTTCAACACAATATTATGTTAATTTTTGTAACATGACATTGTACTAAAAGTCTGGTTAGGTTTTCTTATCGTTTCCACCAATTTTCCATTGTTACGGACAAAATAAATAACAAGAAAAAACACTAGAAACACTACTTTCGTTTATCATGGGTTCCCAGTATTTTTAATCATAAAAGTATAATACCTAGGTATATTCTGCACAAAGAGCTTTGTTTAACATATAAAATCCTAAAGATTTTATTTTATTTAATTATTAAAATGCAATATAAAATTTTAATTACAAATTATAAAAACGTTTTCTCAATATTAGATCAAATGGCGTCGCTAACTAATTATCATTATGTCGCCACTGTCTCGTCAACAGCCAAAACTCGGGGTTAACGAACTGGTTTCATCGATAATTAATTAACTCTGGCTAATAATCATTCGAGTCACCTTTAAACAGGATTTTAATCTGTTATTTATTGAATGTCTGTTGATAGCAAAGATATCTTCCATGATGTATACTACTATTTGACTGCTAGATTATGGAAACCGTTCCCTAGACTAAGGACTTCTCGGTTCTACGTCAGATCACAGGAATTATATTTAAGTAGAGAACCAGATAAGAAGAATACCTACGATTTGGCTTTTAGATACAGTGAAACCTAGTAGACTATCCTTTTAAAGTTGGGGAGACGCGACATCGATGAAATACCGGTAAGCATATAAATAATGTAGAAATAAAACAAAAATCTACTAACATCTTAATTGGAAATCATCTTTTAGCAGCTGAATACCTATTAGGTAGGTACCTATATCATTCTCTAACAAAATGACAATCATTCTGGCGCGTAATGAACTGTGACAGTTTGTAATAAACTCTTTTAGTGTAGTTTTTCATGCCTACAGGTACCAACAATGATTATCTTTAAATGATACTTTTAACGCTCTCCATAAAAAAATCTGTATTAGGTAAAGTAAATATTCCGCTGTTTAATAGAAAAAAATACCTATAGGTACCGGCTTCGAATCTCCAAGGAACCAACTGGTTTCTACACTGGTAACCACAACAAAGTATCAATAAAAATAGGCGTGATAAGAATTCACAGGCAACGAAACAACGAACTAGTAAATAGTTGTCTTACCTCGTCCTACGTAAACTTGATTATTTCCCACCAATTCCGATTCGAATATTTTTGGGCGGCAACAAGTAATTATTATCTCATCTCACAAGCTTCACATCATCACAGATACTTCACAAAATACAAGCACTACATAAAATCACTGGCCGTTAACACTAATAGTAACGATTAAATTTATTATCGATTTGTTTCGCGTGTTCAAAATTCGAATGCGGGATGCGCTTGCGCACGGTATCTCGCGCGGAGACGCGAAGGCATACAAGTTACGTCATAGCAAGGCCGGTCCGGCGACGCAACCTACTGTTCCGATCGGGGAATTAATCGTCACACCAAGGTCACACCGAAAATGGTACCATTTTATTTATAAGTATTGGTAGTTCCGCCATCTTGAAGAATTAAATAATTTTGTCATGTTATCTATTAAGAAACTATTCAATGTTTTAGTGCCTAGGTATTTACAATGTAATAATTATACCTAAAGGTCAATGGCTAATTTACCACTTATTTTTAGTTAATCCTTAATTATGATATAGGTATACTTATTTTAGACACAGGTATTTGAAAAAAAAAAGATCAGGTGACAATAATTAATTACTACATTATAAATTAGTAAACGTTCTAGAAGATACAAGAAAAAACATATCCTATGAAAACATTGAAGTGTTAGTAGTTTGACCGACAAGGGTCGACGGGCAGGTGCTATTACGATGGAGTGTGACATGCCATTGACATCGACTTGATCGTCTGACTGTCGTATGACGCAGTGAAGTGTTCGTGAGGCATTTGCAGACGGAAATATATTTACTAGTATTTGATCAGCCTCTTTTTTTTTTAATTCATTATCAAATAAGGTTTTAATACACATCTGTTAGTTAAAACCTATAAATATAACAAAGGAAAGTCGTGGTTTTGGAATTTTAAAATATTACAAAGGATGTTTTGCTCAGAAATATTCGTGATTGACGTGAAAAAAATAAGTTCATTTATTACGGAAATCACGTTTAGCCGTTACTCCCTGTCTTGTTGCTTCCTAATTGTTTTGAGGAAGTGTTTTATGTCGTTTAAATATGTTCAAGCAAGCAAAGCAAGCTGTTTTGTACAAATGATATGTATGGATTCAATCTTTACACTCATTACCCGAGAATAATGTGGTCGTATATCTTATTACGAAGTAATGAAGAGATGACACAGGCGCAGAAAATAAAAGAATTAGCAAATTATTAAAAAGAGAGCTTCGTAGAGTATTTGAGTGATTACGTAAATAAAGATTCTCCAAGGAAAAAGTATAAAGTAGGTAAGTTCTGGTCCAGGATTAAAATGTGATGTAATTACCTATATTTTGTAGTAAAAGTAAAATGTACCTATACCTAAGAAATTTTATGGTTGATCGGATTCCAAATTAACTTAGAGTTGATTATGTCGTGGAACCTATTTCCACACCAATTTTCATCTAATAAAGCTGGCAGTTCTTGGAAATATTCTCTTAAAAAGGGACACGGATAAATGTTTATTTTTTTATTGATAATAAATATTCTGTTTAACAAATAGACTTAGAACAGAACTTATTAATGTAACGATAATCTCTTCATGTTAACGAGGTAGAAAAAAAAGTGTAAAAACAAAACCTTTCCTAGGCAGTCGTTTTAAAATCTCTCCCTTTTCCAAGTAAAAAGAAAGCCTTTCTACAAGAATAATATCCCTCGTTCCGGAATACATTTACACAGTTTTTGTGGTGTGGCGTGAATTCAATGTACCAGTATATCATGTACAAGTAATAGGTAAGAGTGGGCAGGGAACGGGTTTAACTGGTCCCCAGTGTTACTTGACGGGATAGCCGTGGATACTCATTTGTACACTATAACGACTATTAAACCCACGTAGAAATCACCTCATTGAATTTTAATAAGTGTCCGATAAAGCTGCACTTCTTGGTTGGATAAGCATCATTAATATCGTTTAGTTAAGTGTTACCTGGTTGGATTCCTAGTACCGGAAGGTAACTGGGAATCCAACCAGGTAACCCTGGGTAATAAAGTTTTTTTTTTTTATAGAAGATCGACGATTATCGAAGTCAACACTGATACCTAAAGATGTTTTACTGGATTTTTTATTGGATTTAACTGGATTTAAATGATTTTCAGCGTCCGCATTAAAAAAAAACTTAATGAAACGCTACGACGTAACTGGTACATTATACAGCCACCTTAATCAGCAACTGCGTAACGACTACAAAAATCAATAAGTATACATAATCTATATGCATTTTTATGCATCGGTACACTTTATGTCTGGTCGTTTGTTCTGACTCAGCCAAGCACCATATTTGTACTAGCGTAAGAGCTCTTGACGGGACAACGGAGGTCAGTGCGAGTCACTTATGCGCTTAGTAGGGATGCAGGTAAAATGTAAATGCAGCTGTTTAAATACTTTTAATTCTTGCCAGTATACAGAGAAGGTCAGTAATATAACCTTAAATAGGTACTTGTGGACTGCAGGCAAAAGGCAATTTATAGAAACCAGAACGAGCGGTGATTTATATCTTATTCTCACGCACGGTTTAGACATTTCAAACGAATTTAGGATTTTAGGATTGTATTTTTTTTATATTTAATATTTCTTTGAACTTGAACTTACAACCACACCTCGGCTTGTATAAAGTTTATTCATTTATTTACATTTTTTTAGTATGGTACACACGATAGGCACATCATAAAAAGCCATAATAAAAGCACACAAAATAAAATTAGTTTGTTAAACATTTAATTTATATCTCTCTTTCAAATACATGTTTGCACTAAGTTAGATAATCATGAAATGTCCATGTATGTAGATAATAAACTTCGTCATTTTCATAAAGTAAAACCTAACCTCGCCTCGTAAATGCTAGGAGAACTAAAAATTGTTTTACTCTTAATATTCATATTGCTTCGATGATATGCCATAAAATAGACACAATATGAGAACTTCACAACTATATTTTCGCATTATATACTGAATATTCTTGAATGATTATATTTTTATTTATTCTACTTATATCCTATATCACCCTAGCTTTTCATCTCTTTTTGAGGATTAAAAAAATATGATTGATAAAGACAAACATTAAAAAGCTAAGATGATTAATGTCGTGATGCAATTGTTTTAATACTTCTTTTTCTATTGCCTCTCCAATTAATGGTTGACAATCAGCTCTATAAACCGCTTTTCTTTTGCGAGATAAAATAGTACCCAGTCAAAATTTTTACCAAAATCTACTCCAATATGGTGACGAAGTGGCGATTTTTCCCCGACTTGCAAAATTCAAACTCCATTGACTCATAATGAAAGCGATGTAATAGAATATATTATGTACCGAAGAAAATATATTGAATTTCCTTCCGAAACTGTGTTTCGCTAAACTTTTGAAGAATTGACAGGTTGCCAGATGAGTGGCTTTGTAACAATTACTCGGGTATTATGGGACCTCTACGTCATTATTACCTGTCTCATATTGAAAGCTTTTTCTTTGCGCCTCATTCTGAAAATTGTGGATGTTTTATTTAGTCAGTTTTTTGTTTTGTGTGGGAGTAGATGAAAAATGTAAGTAAGTGTGTACAGTGTTGTTTCTATTTCATTTAAACTCGGGTAAATAATACCTACTTTGTATTATGGCTCGAAAGCTCACAGGACTTTTTGTTATTATTTTTTTTTTCAAGTGAACAGTTTTATATTGGACTAGCTGTCCCCCGCGATTTTGTTCGCGTGTTTTAGTTTCAACGGTTTTTCATTTTTGCAACATTTTTCATTTATGCTCCGCTCCTATTGGTCGTAGCGTGATGTTATATAGCCTTATAGCCTTCCTCAATAAACGGACTATGCAATACAAAAAGAATTTTTCAATTCGAACCAGTAGTTCAAACAAACAAAGAAACTCTTCAGCTTTATAATATTAGTATAGATATGAAGGCATATTAGATACAGTAATGATAATTATCTTCTGCTTGTCTTTTCCCAAGCTATGATAAGGTCGGATTCCAGTCTTACCGGATACAGTCGAATACCGTATTCTACATGGAGCAGCTGTCCTATCTGACCTCCACAACACAGTAATGATGCTTATAATGTCTGGATAAAGAGGTGGATGACAAATGAATATTTCCGGCTATCTTTCTAAAGAATACGGACGCGCAATAACCTTTAAAGACAAGTTAAAGTAAAGTCTTTACACGTCTTGATACGGTTTTTGACTTGTTGAACTTGGGATCTCATGAAAAAATACATGACAAACATAAGTTGAGGATAGTAGGTATTTATCATGATTATATGTTTTTATACCTAAGAAAGGTTAAGAACACGGTTATGACGTCAGAAGCTCCCATTAAATGGGTATGGGTACTTTACCAGGTAAATGTAATGCTTTATGGGCCGAGAAAAGTTTAGCGATACTTTATTTTTATGATCTCGTCAGGTCCTCTGAAGAAAGTAGAGTGGTAAAATTTATTAAAAAAATGAATATTTCTTTGATATTTCACCTGATATTGACCATTTGTATGATGACAACAAGTTGTATGAACTTGTATGTGCGATCAAAAGTAGTTTGTGCAAAAAGAAATAAGACTAAATAAAAAAAAAAAAAAAAGTTTTTTTTATTTTTCTAGTGTTTTTGAATTGTTAAGTAAATGAAAATATTCTGAGAGGTGTAAAATGAATGCAGTTATTCATGAAAAAAATTTACAATTAGGGCAAACTGCTGACAGAATGGTGCTGTACACAGCTATTGCACTGTTTTTGTTCACATAATAAATTATTTTCTCGGCTCTAACAGGCTATATGAAAGTTACGAGAAAGCTAACAATTGTTTTTCTGTTGTACATCAAATGTCTGCAAAAAAATGTCTGCATAACAATAATGTATAGAAGAGTATACATTATTGCCATTGTAAGTTTTGTAGTCTAGTGAACGTATGAACTCCTGCTTTGTGTTTTATGTTTTAAAACCACATAATTATAACTACGTTAGCTGTTGCCCGCGGCTCCGCCTGCGTGTGGAAAAAGTAACCCATTTCCTTTTTTTAGATCCAAGCTTGCCCCATACTAAGTTTCATTAAGATCGCTTTATAATCCATTACAATTTAATTAAAAACTTATCATTAAACGCTATTAAAATACACCACAACTATGTTTATCAGTTAAGTTAATCTCTCTTTCAATAAAAACTATCTATTGTTTTGAATTTTCGTATTAATCTGTAAAAACAAATAATTTTCAACAATTATTTCAAGTTGTTAACGGTAGCTATCACAAAACAGATCAAATAGTTAAGGTGTACGATGTACAGTTTTCTATTGTGATAGACGATCCCACTGCCAGACAATAGAACATCATAATTCCAGGCGTGTTATGTCGTTGCCATAGCAACCAAGAATACATTGGAAGCCGCTTGCAACGATGTACCGATAGTATCAACGTTGAACGTTATAAAAGAAGCAGGAAAGGGTAGATTACTATCGCTACTTAAAAAAAGAATCATGTTTTTGTAGATAATACAATTTATTTTCTTCTTTTTTGTTATCAGCCAGTATATCAGAGAATATTTTATGTTATAACAAACCTATTTCAGTATATAAGCGAGAGATAAAGTAAAAAGAAAAAATAAAAATCTTGTAAAGATAAATAAATGGAGCATCACAACGAAAAGTGAGTAGCTAAAGCACTTGTATTATGGAATCAGAGACAACGATGTTACCAGGCTCGAGACAATGTAGAAAAATGGTTTTCTATGGAGGTCCCGGGTTCGATCCCCGGACGGGTCCGGGGATTGAACCCAGGACCTGAGCTAGCGAAACCGTTATGTACGCCACTCGACCACGGAGGTCGTCAAATTTTTGTATCATCTCTTTGTTTTTTTTTTTACGTGTTATGTAGTCGTACTTTTAGTCGAGTGCGAGTGCAGTGCGATCAAGCATATTATAATTCTCTATTAGAGATTCTAACTTAAGCTTTAAATAATCTAAAATAATTTAATTTTTTTTAAAAACAACTGGTCCAAATACAATGAGAAAATTATTCGGTTCTTACAATTTCTAAACACCCATATTTTTTTCCTTAACCACCTAATTTCTGTAACTGACAAATACAAATCGTAAACCAAATCCATTGCTAGCTGAACTTTAATTAAATTTTTGCCTTCGTTTACACAAAAGGCGCGTTTTGAAATCTCACAGAATGGCGAGTGGCTTTGATACAAGTCCGCTGAAACATGGATGAGTGTATAAGTGGATGTGAGAGCTCTTTCGACTCACGTTCCAGCTAACATATAAAGGCTTATAATCTGCACGGTGAAGTGTCTTCAACACTAAAGCCATTCAACTGTTGCTGTTTTTTTGTGAGGCATGTCGAGAAATGCTTGTGGTTTTACAAATTTGTGGTCGTGTTTTGTTTTGTTCTAGTGAAAGTTTTTAAGGACTACTTTGAGAGACAAGCCAATTGAGGCAATGTGCAATGGTATTATTTACTTTCTGCCTTAAGTATTAAGGTTTCAATTCCCAGGTGGGATATTGAGTTTTATAACAATGGACGATTGTCGTTTGTTTATTATTGTGAATAGCGAGTACTACTTATATAAAAAAAGGACTTAGTATGCACAAGCTGGTAAGTAACTTGGCGTATAGAATAAGTTTGATTTATAAAAAATAATCAAAGTGAATGAAAGTTTAAAGCTATTAAATACCTATATAAAAGTATTGTTAAAGAAATTTAATACAACAGCTCCTACCAAAAGTTTAACGAGTTATTTGACATATGAAAAGTTAAGGAAGCTTCCGCGTCGTTCGTATGACAAAATCTTGGCTTCTCGAGAGAAAAGAACGCCTTTTTCTTTACCAAAGCCAATTTATATTACATGCATCCAATATATGTAGTCTTAAATAATTAATCATAATAAGGAGGATTTGTAGAGATCGATTTAATGTGGTCTGTGTTTTTTTTTTGTTTTATGATCCTGTACAGAGAAAGTATAAAGTATTTGGTTTCTTTGCACTACCTATCTAGTGGCATTTTATAATAGTTACGACAGTAGCTAAAATATTATACAACAAAGTCCTCCGCCGCGTCTGTCTGTCTGTCTGCAAGTGATAAACTCAAAACTACCAAACGGATTTTCAAAGGGTTTTCACTTATGGTGATAGTAATTTAAAAGGGAAGGTTTTTCTTTTTGTGTAGTATTCATTAATGTTTGGTCTACCCGTGCAAATCCGGGGCGAGTCGTTAGTCATTAAATAAAATTAACTAAATAACAGATAAAATCACGATTGTATTTTGTATGCCTAAACATCTCTAGGTACTAGAACAACAGAACAACATTAATAGTTCAATCAAAATGACGTCAGAACAAAATAAGGCTGTCTATCTGCCTTTGAGTTTCCAAACAATTTGAGCACCTGTCCGATACAGCTTGAGGTTTAACTCAACCCTGTTTACTCAACCCTACGATCAACAGATCATTAGAGGTCGTGACCTTTTTCCTAAGTAATTAATTCTGACTGCATCATCAGCACTATTTGCGTAGGATGACCCTTAATTACTTTAATTATCTTTGGAAGGATAATGTTATCGTTTTCTGCGCTTACATGATAAGTACGAGGATTAAAGGTTGGTATAATGGTGAGGAAAGCGCTATACTCAAGAGAGAAACGCTTACCATCATTAAATGTATAATCTGTTTTATGGTTATGGTACCAGCCAGTATAATGTATTCTAAGCAGGAAAGAGGTTTTCTTTTATTTAGAGAAGGAAAAGCAAAATTTATACATATTCATATTTGTAATTAAATACAAATAGTAGAAAAAAAACTTAAACCTCAGGCAGGACTCGAATCTGCGACTACTACTTAACGCGCCAGTCGCTTTACTAACTGAGCTACCGAGGTCACTGCCTGGAAGTTTAAATCTTTCCTTCCATTATTACCTCTTTAGGGCGACGTATATTCATATGTCAAAAAAATTTAAATTATGTGATTCTTTTTTTATTAATTTTACTAGCATTGTGGGTGGAATTCATATTACTAGTAATCTTGCTAAGCTAAATATGCTTGTATTTGGAGTGGGTTCACGGCAATAGTGCAATTGGTGGGGCTCGAACCTGCGACCTCTCGATCACAAGGCCTTCACCCTAACCATTAGGCTATTGCCGCTTCTATTTATGTACAGTATCGATAAAATAAGAAGTTAATAAGAAAATTCTTTTATAAAACTATGGCATTACTAATACAGAAATTATTAGTTAATGCAGTCGGTGCCTTTAAAGTAAATAAACGGTTACCTATTGAAAAGATTGCCAATGCTACATTGAAAGGCGCTTCGAAATATCAACAATTTCCAAGTCGTAATATCAATAGGGATGCCTCTAATCAAGTAAGTACTAAATGCATGTTACTGTAATTCTTGGAATAGATTTTTTTAAATGCGATGCAATTTTTTTCAGGACCAACATACTAGTAAGTAATTTATTTCAGAACCATATACCTAGGTATGGTCTGCAGGCTTAGTTGCGATAGCGGTTGTCTACTAAAGCAACAATCGTTTAAAAACACTGAAAACACCAATTTTTTATTGTCTAACGTCGATGACCAACTAGATCTACTACAACGGAGTTGGATACTGTGTGTGTGTAAGACGATACTAAATTTGCGTTTTAACCGTTATTTGCATCCAGTGAACATAGCTTGGGTTGTCAACTGGAGACAGCAAATAAGCCTGCTGGTAATACATCGTGATTTTCATATTGTGCCCAGATCTTCTCATAATACATAGAAATCAAATATACCTACAACAGTATTCAATTTTCCTTATGCGATTTCTTTCTATCTTTTTACAGATCCCAGAGGAAATTGCCAACTTGGCGATTGATAAGAAAAATGTTTTATCACTTGTGTCTTAGTACTTAACAGCCGGGAACGTTCGGAAATTAAATGTTTGCCTTTCAAACAAGGTAAATCATGTACCGACTGTTTTGAATTTATTCGCGAATATCTTCATTTTGCACTCCATTAAATCATTCCACTCGATTGAAAGTTAAGAAGCTGGCGAAGTATACCTAAATTCTTGGCGGGCGTCTGCGGTTCGTAAATGTTTAATGCTTTACACTTCTTTTGCTGACTTATTTACATTTAAAGTGACGTTGAAATATAACCAAAAGAAAGAATAAACCCACTATTAAATTCAGTATCTGATTTAAGTGTAGGTGTCTTTAGGGTTCTGTACCTCAAAGGAAAAAAACGGAACCCCTATAGTATAGGATCACTTTGTGGTCTGTCCTTCCGTCCGTACGTTTGTCTGTCTATCAAGACCATTTATGTCAGGAACGCGAGGAGGTATCAAGTGGCAATTAACACTATATACATAGGTAGACCTATGTGTATAGTTTTAATTTCACAGCTTCAAGTGACGGTCCCTTGAAGCTGTGAAATAACCAAACTTCTAAGTTAACGTAAGAAAAGATACGGATTTTTATAGTAAATACCTGTTCGGATTCCTATTTTAAGTTTTTTTTTATTGGCAGTGATATATACGGCCTGTATGGTTGAGCAACGGTAAGTAGGTATAACTCAAACGTAAAGTGCTGGTTAATTTAATTGTCTAGCCATGTTCCAGCTGCAGTTTGGGCCATCGATTATCGATATTAAGGTAGAGCTAGTTTTGAGAGTCTGTCAGGCTTTGGCAACTTATCTGCTAAGCTAGATAAACCTAGTGGTTACTTGGCTGTTAGTGTAAGCAGGCTCCTCTTTAGGGGCTTAAAGCCCGGTTTCCACTGCGAAAGGGTAATGTGCGGAAAATGGTTAGGCGGAACGGACTCCTTTTTAATGAAATAGGTTTGCGTTTCCACCAACAAAGAGTTGGTCATTGACTCTTTTCAATTTCTTTTTACTCGCTCAATCCGCCACGCTCACCACTTTCTGTGTGGAAACGCTACTATATAAATTGTAATTGCGAGTTGAGCGGAGTCCGTAAGTACTCCGCTCCGCTCCCTAGAACTGAGCGAGCTCATTTCTACTCTTTCTACACGCTCGGCTCTTTCCGTCCGACTATTTGTTGGTGGAAATACAAGTATGCAGTTTGCGTTTGCGAGTTTAACGAAGTCATTAATGGGTCCGTTCCGCTCGCGGTGGAAACCGGGCTTAATAGGTAGAGATCAAAGCTGCCTAGTCGTTCTAAAGATTGAACATTGTAATGCTTACTTAGCGCAACACAAATGGAGACTTTTTATCTATTATAGCTGTCCCCCGTGACTTTGTCCGCGTATTTTAGTTTATTTAGTTTAAACGGTTTTTCATTTTTGCAACATTTTTCATTTATGCTCCGCTCCTTTTGGTCGCAGCGTAATGTTATATAGCTTATAGTGTTCCTCAATAAATGGGCTATCCAACACTGAAAGAATTTTACAAATCGGACCTGTAGTTCCTGAGATTAGCGCGTTTAAACAAACAAACAAACAAACAAACTCTTCAGCTTTATATATTACTATAGATTACCCCAAAAGTAGAACATAATAATTATTATTTTCATAAAACATAAATAGCATTGTTACGAATGCGGGGTTCCTATATTCAAGAAAAGATTCGATTTGTTCACGGACGGAAGAATTTTCTAAGAAAAACGAAGAAAATGTTTCAGTCCGTAAGCAAAAGGAATAGTTTCTTAAATATACGAACCGACCATAAGGAGCTAAGTATCATCATCATCAGCATCATCAGCCTATCTTCGTCCACTGCTGGACATAGCTCTTTGTCTTCAACCACTGCCAGCCACTTTGCCAGGAGCTAAGTATAGATACACTTTTTCCGTGTATATACTTAGCTTCATATAAGTACTTATCCATAACAAACAATAGTCAAACCCATTAATCTGGTTTAATGGAAATGTCTACTGACTAGGTTATAAAGTTGTCGGTAGTTGTATGACTATGCGTCAACACGCCCAAGCTTTGGCTTTTATATGACGTCATGTCAACACCGATAACTTGTAAGTTGTTGCTCAATTTTTGGAAACGTCAATGTTTAGGACGCTCGTGCTAAATGCATTTGACACTTATGTAATATGTAACGACCATTTGCTAGCCCTTTTGAAAAAGAGACTATGGTTTTTCGGAATGCATTGGTTATTTACAAATAATCTATATTATAAAAGAAATTGTGGCTGTGATTTTATTTTTTTGAACCATAGGTCAAATTGTAGATTTTTTTAGATAAAGCAATGCGCACCGGGCACCATTTAGTAGGTTTATAAAAATGTCTAATGATAGGCGTCAAAGCCTACTTAGTGATAAAATTGTTTTCCTGATGATCCATAGACGTGAAGGTTTTTATGTTTGTATCTCACACTCTCTGGGTTGAAAGAGGAGTAATATTTCTTGAAGGGTTTGTCTATTCCTTGCTCTAGTCTCACAAATCTTAGTAAGACTGGTCGCCTGCTTATAATAAAATAGTAAAGCTCTCTATGTACTGATGATGATTCAACTGAGGCGAAAGTATAAGTTTGCATTTCACAATCTCACGTCTGGAAATAAAAAAGACTTACCGATTATTTATAAGTTTTGCTCATAGAGTGAAGTACGTCCAAAAATCTATTACAATAATTTTATTTATGTACCTACACACAAAAAATAGTATAAAAAACATTAGTAAACAAGGTATACAGCCAATCAGTGATAGTGGCAATATAATTGGATTTCATTCAATTTATTGATTGATTAATGAACGCATCTGTGTGTAGAGACACAATGGCGATAAAGGGATCTTAATCTGTTCAATTAAACAATGAAGATCGATTAGTATTAGGCGTGTGTTCATCGAGAAAAAGTAATTGATTGTCTTTGTTTGTAACATAAAAGTTAAGCCAGTTTTTAAAACTTTTCTAAAACGATGCCGAAATGTAAGTACCTTTTGTTGACAGAACACAGATATATCTAAAATACCTGCCTACCTCTTCTTCCCTACTGTAACGACGTGTAAAATATTCGTTAATATACTATCAAAAGAAAAAAGTAAATGATGCTCATTCTACGTGCAGTCTACAAAATTGTATATATAATATGTCTTCGTAAGTTTAAAAACAAATCTATTTGTGGAAATCTAACTACTCGACGTATGTGTTATATCAATAATATTAAGTAGATATCACTCTCAACAGCTTAAATACAAGTAAATTAATCCTAGTATTTGTAAAGGACACCTTCAAAATTACACCAATCTCAGTTCAACTTTAGTCCTAGAACTATTAGGCACCCAATTTAGGCTACATTCTTGTTGAGCCGATCAATCTTGTACAGAATCTGGGTCCATTAGCTGCCGTCGTGGGAACAAATTGGTCGAATCTATACGCACTATGCGTCGAGACGATCAATCTGCGAATGATACGTGTCGAACCTTTAGAAGGAATATTGAGTGTTACTTACGATATTATATTCCTTGGTCTGAGACATTTGTAACAAAATTAAATTGGTTGTTGTCTGGGTGTAAAACAAAAGAATATGTAACGATTCTTTCAAGAAGAGGTTGGGAGGTGACAGTATTAAAGAATTTTAAAAGGCAAAAAAGCAGATTTAAAAATAAAACTTGGGTATGACAATAAATTGTGCTATGTTTTTTCAGCTTTCGTTAACTATATCTACGCTCATAAAGTCGTTGTGTTTAAAGGACTTTTTTTTTTTCACTCATAGTTTTTTTTATAATTTAAACCATTAACGTTAATAAAAACTATGCAATTAATTAAACAAGTTCATAAATGCTGGACATCAACACCTGGCTAAAGTTTTTGTGTTGTATGATATCCAAATAAAGTGAAATATAAACTTGTAATAACAAGTAACATTATTGTAGACAGATTTTGGTAACTTTTTACTAAAATCAAAATAGAGATGAAAAGTTAATTAACAAATAATATGGAAAACATTAAAAGCGTTACCGCAGTAAATTAATCGAATGCGACGGAGGGAATGCGGTGCGCCAATTACATTAATTTCCTTTTCCTGTTACCATCTATTTCAGAGTAATGGAAAATTTTATCCGCATTTTAATATATTTTTATTGCCTACTGATATTACGTTTTTAAAAGTATGAAATATTTAGCTATTGCAAACGTATCCTGTTCAGTATTCATTTTTAATTAATCAATAAATAAGTATGCATTAAATATCCTAGTTGACATAATGACGTAATAATATTATGATCCGGTAGAGCTTTGTTGTAAAATTAATTGACTTTAAATTTTATACTTGTACATAGTATAGCAGAATCTAAGAAAGGTATCTATGTTTATGTATATCTAGCAATACGCTAAATTGATATACAAGGTTGGTTTCATTATCAACCTAGATATAAATTCTGACAGTCTGCTTCGCCTTTCGTCAGTCTCTGACAACGAAAACTTGTAATAGGTATTACAGGTTTTCGATGTATATACATATAAGTATCTATATTATGTTTGTATGTATTTTGTCTGGTTGACTGTTGATTTTGTGAGTGGTCCCGAGATATTATTATTATTATTTTTTATGTCGTTGTAATTCACGATAATTTTGCAAAAATATAATAAAAACAAACACACAGCGTAACTTCAGAATAATAGTGGCGCAGTATAACTTGAAAATAAAAGTTTTCATTTTTATATCATGCCTCTGTAACATTGGCCGCCATGCTGTTTTCGCCAATATTGAATAACCAATTGGCGGAGTGTCTGCATAGCGTATGGGGTGACCTTGGCCGTTTGGCAACCCCTGCCAGTCGATACTGGCAAGCTGAGTCATACTGGTGCACCATGGGTGGTGATAAATTTGACATTACTGGAAATGACTATGTTGGAATTGGGTTGTAAAAAAAAGTACCTATTTATTCCTATCATATTTTTTATATGTTACTTCAAGTGAGTGCCTATCTGATGTTAGCTATTAGATAATATGTACGTCTTTACAGACGATAGTCTATAGTTGGATTATTTAATAGTGAGGTCAGATAGGCACTGACTGCAAGTAACATATAAAAGTAATATTGACATTGTCCAAGACTAATATAGAAAACACGATTATCTATGTGAGAACGTATCTTAGGAACCTAAGGATTTAGTAAAAAATAAATTAATTATCATCAGAAAACGGCTTAGATACGGGAAAAATAATTTACAGTTTTGTATGTGCTTATAGCGATTAGTAACTTTCATAAAATCGAGAATTTGCATTATGTCTGTGGCATGTACTAGGTATTATGTTTTCACTCGTTTTAAGCTTTTTGCTAGTTTACACGCACAAGGGAGTGAGTGAGATTTTAACCTTGTAGGATGACGCAGAACTACTTTTATTGTGTTTCGTTGTTCAGTTGGTGGTACGTACTGAAGCTTACTTTATTATACTATTATCGGGATTAATAAGTTTTTAAAACTACCTATTTACTGATGATCAAATGGTCTTATGACGGTAGTAATGTGCATTGATAGATTTTCTATGATGATTTATACACAATTTATGAATAATAGGACAGAAAAGTAGGAAGTTACTTATTAGTTATTCTAAGTAGGTAACCACTTATTTTCTCGATCAACTCGATTTCGTGATAACCAACAATCCCATAAGATCCAGGCCGCAAGAACCACGTATCTTCGCAATAGCATTCAGATCACAATCAGCCAAAACATCTGGAATTAATATAGATAAGATATCCTTATATATATTTCATGCTTCATGCTCGTAGTTTCGTAGATATATGATGTGTGTGACGCCAGAGGGACGCGACGGGCCGGCGCCTGTAACCCTCACACCACAACAACTCTATTATTACGTCTATACAATTGAGGCTGATTTTATAGACGTCTTATGACCTCAGAGGCATAACGTCATCAACGCATTACAAAAAATTATAAAAATACTTCGCGATATTACGTAGAACTTACTCATGAATTAAGAGAGATGATAAATAGATACTTACTTAAAAATCATAAAGTAAAAGTCAATGTAGTACTTATAGTTCTACATTGACTTTTATATAGTTTAGGCGTTTGTGGTGCGAGTGCCGAATTGCTACCTGCATCACGTCATGACAGAAGACTTCTGGCCTCAGGATGTGGTTTTCCGTCGCTTCCGCGGACCCTACTAGTGACCCACCTGGCTTCGCACGGGTAGACAAAATATTAAAGAATTATACAAAAACTTTCCTCTTTAATCACTCTATCTATTAGTGAAAACCAAATGAAAATCCGTTCGGTAACTTATGAGTTTATCGCCTTCAGACAGACAGACGCAGTAGGGGACTTTTGTAATAAGTATGTATCGAATCGATGGATGGATGGACCTAGGGCAAAAAATAATGAAGTGGTCCAATATCTTAAATTGATTGTGGATTAAATTAGAGCAGACTAGCAAGAACAGAGGAGATTGGCATAACCAAGCTAAGGTAAGTAAGTAAAGTAAGGGGATAACAACTTTCAAAACAATTAAGGCATTTTCAATAAATTTCCATAGTTACAATACCTTCAGTTTGTGTAATACCATATTGTATCTACTTACGTCATATTTGCGCATCAATCTGTTAGGGTATGTAATGTATTTAGTGGCTCTATAAAGATAGGCATAACTTAACTTAGAGCTGGTGGAATAGGATTTATCGTTTTGTTTTACTTTAAATTTTCATCATTTTTGTTCATGCATGATCACAAAATATAGGTTCAAACAATATACTTACTTGTTTAATTGTACATACTTAACTTATTAATAATTGTGAGTTTGTGAGTATGAATGAATGTTTGCTATAACTACAAAACAACGGAACGGATTTTGATTAAATTAAGCAAACACATTTTTAACATATTTTTAAGGCTTTTAACCTGGATTATTTTGCTTTCGATAATTCCCCGGTAGCAGAAACTACGCCAATAAAACCGTGGGGCTAAACTAGTTTATCTACATATTATAAAAAAAAGTCACCCGCCGCGTCTGTCTGTCTGAACACGATAAACTTAAAAACTACCGAATGCATTTTCATATGGTTTTCACCAATTGATAGACTAGTTCAAGAGGAAAATTAGGGTGTATAATTCATTGGCTACCCATGCGAAGCTGGGAGATGACGCTAGTGTTACGTAAAATTACATAAAGATCAGTTAACAATAATTTTATGGATTAACAATCTTAATATAGTGTCATATTATATTTGTTAAAATATACTTACTTGATATTTTATTAGGTATATAGCTATAGAGTAAAATAGAATATAATATTATTTATTGTACACCATGAGAGTTACATAATTAAAATAAAACACAACAGTAAAGGGTACAATGGCGTTCTTATCGTTGAAAGCGATATCTCAGTAACTCAAATAATATCTACTGGAATTAGTTAATAAACCCAAGGCTTGAAAACGCAATTCACATCTGTACTCTACTTTAAACGTGTTGAGTTAGGTCGTGATTATGCTAAAACAACAAATATTTGAAATCACAACAGAAAATGAACTGGATTTTCTTTATTATTTATGTTTTGATCTATTTATTCATGACTGTATGTATTAGTAAATAGTTAAAAAATAATATTTATTAATTATAATGTTTATTTATGCACGGCAACTGAAAAATGATATTCTCAACTACCAACATTGTTTAAATCAGAAGCAGAAAATCTAGGATAGGAGACGATAGAGGGTTGCAAGCTTTATCAATGTAGAAAGCTGGTGAGCTACTTGCAACGAGCACCCGTCGCAGACGAACGGATTAACACTCTCAGTACAATCGGATCGTTAACGAGATTTTGTAGGATTTTCATCAGTGTTGCATAGTACGACACGCTTTGTCGATTTACATTGGTTCCTTAGAACTATGTATGATAAATCACAAGTAATTATTAGGGTTTACATTACAATTATTATGTATTTATTTATATATGTTTCAGAAGATACAAAGTAAACTTACGAACTAAACAGTGTCTCACAAAACAGTACAGACTGTTTGACAGTGAGATCAGTACTACTAATATTACATACATATATAACACTAGCTGTCCCCCGCGACTTTGTTCGCGTGTTTTAGTTTCAACGGTTTTTCTATTTTGCAACATTTTTCATTTTTGCTCCGCTCCTATTGTTCGTAGCGTGATGTTATATAGCCTATAGCCTTCCTCAATAAACGAACTATCCAATACAAAAATAATTTTTCAATTCGAACCAGTAGTTCCTGAGATTAGCGCGTTCAAACAAACAAACAAACAAACTCTTCAGCTTTATAATATTACTAGCTGTCCCCCGCGACTTTGTTCGCGTGTTTTAGTTTCAACGGTTATTCATTTTTTGCAACATTTTTCATTTATGCTCCGCTCCTATTGGTCGTAGCGTGATGTTATATAGCCTATAGCCTTCCTCAATAAACGGACTATCCAATACAAAAAGATTTTTTCAATTCGAACCAGTAGTTCCTGAGGTTAGCGCGTTCAAACAAACAAACAAACAAACAAACTCTTCAGCTTTATAATATTAAGTATAGATTATAGTATATAGTATAGATAAAGGTACTTAAAATATACATAACTTATTTTAACGAGTGCTTCTAATTGTTATTTACAGTGCTTTAAATTTATGTTGACAGTGATTCCCCAAACTATGCTAAAGCTAGTATCTTGGGGGAAATTATGCGTTGATGCTATATAGTGCATCGGAAAGCAGCTTGTTCGTTTGTCAAAAGAGTAAATTCACATCATAATGGATCTTGACGTTTTCTTAAAGATAACCCACAGAATTTGGCTATTACACAAAGATTTTCATTTATTTTAACCTAATTTATATTTTACATTCAAATATTCCTAATGTAATGTTTTGGTCTTATTTATTAAGGGATAGTCCCAGTTAGGTTCTTAAAACATTATAGGTTTTTCTTTAATCATCCATTATAACTGCATTTATTGATGAAACTATTTTATCTCTTTATTTACTTCTGTAACCGAGTGCAAAAGCAATCCAAGTTTTTTGTTAAACAATTATAAAACTCGCGTTTGCAGTCTGCAAATAGCAACTCACTTTTATTTACACTATTTACTCATGGCCGCTTATCTATGTGACTTTATACAGTCCTTCTAACGCTAAAGCAGAAAACTTTTGTGTTATTTGATTTATGTAGTGACGCATGTAAGCTTAGTATATTATTATTTTTTTGCCTAATTAATGCCGGGGCCACACTAACGTCAACGTTAATGCCCATCATCGCGATAATTATTAATGCGATAATTGGAGTAGCCACATTTGAACAGTCAACGCCAATGACCACTCTTGGCAATAAAACTGGCGTTTATGTTCCTTGAATTTTAAGTGACAAACTTAGTGTGGCCGCTTCAACGCTTTAATTCCAGCGAATTCCCTTTTGATGTAGCGCCACATGAGCTATCGCCTCACGTCAAACGGCAATGGTAATTTTATATTGTAAAATTATTACACTAGAGTTTCCCGTTAGCCCACACTAACAGGAATCGCTAGTGGGGCCACCCCAAGCCTAAAACTAAGCCCAGCCCCCCTAGACAAGTGACATTTCGACAAACGATAACGCTGATCGAATCGTTCAAATGTATGGAAGTGACAAGTCCAAGTCATGTGACATATCGAAACGAAATGTCATTTCCATACATTTAATGTCATTTAAGCGATTTCCATCATCGTTAACGATTGTCGAAATGTCACTTGTCTAGGGGCGCTGAAATAAAATCTGCTGCCGAATCGAAATATCAAGTACATAATATAAAAGTCGGGTTCATGAAGGTATCATATATTATAGACGACAATTTTAATAAAATAAGAGATAACTTGCTTTTGTTTAAATTTATTTCTTATTAGACAGCTTAACTACAAATAGAAGGAAATAATCAAGTGAAATGGCTACCTACTATATAATTTGTTTTTGCTTTAACTAGGCCAAGTCTGTAACGCAATTAGAGGCAGGGAATTGCCTTCAGACTCCTCGGTTTAATCCTTTGAATGTAGTTGAAGTTTGATAAGATCATTTTACAAATTAATGTTCTTAAGAAACGTAATGAGGAACTTTGAGTTCAAGGTCCTGGTAAGGTAATCTTCGTGGCAATTACAAAGTTTATGTAACCTACAATAATAAGTTTGAAAACGTTCTTCAAATTTTGCTTGTACTTATACCTATTGTGATACAATGCGAGTGGTGTATGTTTTTATTGGTAATCATTTGAATAGGTAGGAGTGTGTAAATCGTCAAATAAAGCGTTAGAGAAAAAATAAGTAAACTAGTGCGCATATCGAGTATGAACTTTCATTTTTTACTTTGAAAATTTAAATAATGTCAATACTTTATTGCATCAGTCAACTTTGATGCCCACAATCATGGTAAATTATAGATAGTTAAACCAAAGCAGTTCTTAAGGTTACCTTCAAAACTTGATCACATACATACAAGCTTTGCCTATCCCTATATTGCATAGGTTATGACATATTACACAGTTTTGGGCAAAAGTTTGCATTTTCTCATACCAAAATAACCGTTATCTAAATATGACTAAAGTTTAGAAGATAAACTTTACCTAAACAATCGTATCTTCTTCTAGATTCACCCCAGTACCAGTATTCACAAGAGCACATCTGAATATGTCCTAAACATTTATGATACCGAGGGATCTTTGCTTTGCTTTACAGACTACCACACAGTGGCGACACTTTAACAACAACTGCGTCTTTATTTAAAAGCAGTATGGTTGGTTTTCGTACGCCATTGTCGCAAGTAATGTGTGGTCGTCCGTACTTACTAAAACTAGGTATCTAATAGTACCTTCCGCTTCATAGAACTATGGAGAGTCTTAAAAGTTGGTCGAAGTTTGTGTTTTTTTTTTCTAAGTGCACTTAAAACTAGGAGCTTTGCATATAACAGGTTCTAAGGAGGCATGTTAGTATTTTTAATAAAAAAAAAAAAACTGGATACTTTGTATTAAAGTACAGTCTACATTTCAAGTTTGAATAAAAAATTAACAGTTTGATACAAAGCGCAATTTCCCTTACTTCTCATATTATTCAAAAGTATTTTTATTTGAGAAGTATTAAATTACATAGATTAATTAAAAATCTTGTACCGTCTGCCGAAAAGTTCAACCTTTAATTAATCTCAAGTGCAAATACTTTCGTTCTAAATTTAGAAACAATTCTCCCCTAATTATACTTTATATTTATGCTGTTATAAGTCTATAAGAGCTCAATTGGGACTGTACTGATGTGTAAACCCACTTTTTTTGCCATTTAAAAACAAAGCAAGATTTCAATTACTAACTCGGTTTTCTGTGACTTTATATATTTGTCAATTAATTATTATCGTTTATAGATAATAATAAGAATATAATAATAGATTTCGGAATCAAAACAGCCCAAGTTAAAATGGAACTGGGCTGGTCATTCTCGCCCCATGGGTTTGGATAGATGGGCGCAAATAGCAACTGAGTGGGCAGGATAGGCCGAGGACACGTTGGCAAGAATCGGCTTCAGACAGAAGAATCTGGAGCAAATTGGGGGAGACCTTTGCCCGGCAGTGTGACACCTAAGATGTTATATAAATAAAATACCATGGAGTAAGAAATACTTGACTAGAAAAAATACTTGGTGGTCCAGAAGATATTGACAGTTATTATGCCATAAACATATTTTTTTAAATAAAGAAGGTACAGAATATACATATGAGTATAATTGTGCGGTACCAAAAAATCCACATGTCTTGTATAAAAGGATCAATCGCAAATATATTTTACTCAGTTTATTATTTATCTCATACAGAATCTAATATGGCATCCTGTTATAACGTACCTACGTTTCCTAGAAATGAGTTTTCATTAATTTTCCAATCGGAATAAGGAATGAATGTTCGTTCCTAGAATTAATATCATGGATGTTGCTCCTTATAATAATGATATTAATGTTATTCTATAATAATATTATTTATATATATATACTAGCTGTCCCCCGCGACTTTTGTCCGCGTTATTTAGTTTAAACGGTTTTTCATTTTTGCAACATTGTTCATATATGCTCCGCTGCTTTTAGTCGCAGCGTAGTGTTATATAGTTTATAGTCTTCCTCAATAAATGGGCTATCCAACACAAAGAGAAATTTTTGAAATCGGACCAGTAGTTCCTGAGATTAGCGCGTTCAAACAAACAAACAAACAAACTCTTCAGCTTTATATATTAAGTATAGATTATATATATATCATAATATGATTGATCTTCGAGACCTAGGGTTCAACAAACAGATTTGTGTGCAAGGTTGCAGGTACGGACTCACTATAGGCAAGTGCCAATGTGAGTTTTTCAAAGTTATATGTACTTTTTTAATCATTCTAAGACACCATTGGCAAACGGTGAAGAAAAAAATTGTGAGGAAATCTGTATTCCATAAATTGAAATCTAAATTGCCAACCCGGAAGTAAGCAAGCGTAGTGATCAATGCTCGTGCACCTTGCACCTTCCCTACACGAGAAGAGGCCTGTGCCCAGCTGTGGGACACTTATAAACTGGTATTATTACTATTAACTATTATAATTGATCTTAAACATTTTATCTTCTTAAAAAAGCAAGGAGTAACTTAGATCAACCCTTCACAAGTCCACCCCACTCTCCCTCCTACTTCATTCCACGCTGCTTTTTATTTCAACCTCAGCGCATATATTGTGACGGTGTTAATTATCATCATTATAAGTTGACCGTATTAAGAGGAAAGGATCGAAATTCAGATCATTATAAAAGCCATGAGGGTGTCTACACGCGATTTAAAATGGCTACCTTTGTTTATAATGCCTGTTCAAACTGTAATACTTTATTAAATCTAAAATAGTAGGTAATGTTGAATTTTGGATTTCGTAAGATCTAAGAGTAAACATCAATATTCAATAATAATAAATCATCGCTATTAGCTCCTTGTGCCGATCGTAAACAAATTTTTAGGTAAATGTACTACGCACGTTTACTGATTTAAGTGATTTTTCGTGCAACGACATTTATGCAAAAATATCGATAGTTCCGATATTATTAGGGTAATATTCGGTTTTGAGTTTATACTCGATATGCGCACTGTATAGTTTACTTATTTACTTATTTTTTTCTCTAAGGGTAAGATATAGTGCCCGACACTTGCTACATCGATAACATCGGACAAAATGACAAATTGGACTGCCGAGTAGAGTATTCATAGATAAAATACTGACCTGTTGGTCTAGTGGTTAGTAACCCTGTCTACTAAACCGGAGGTCGTAGGATCGATTCCCGCCTTGGATAACATTTTGTGTGATGAGGATAATGATTTGTGTTTGGGTGTAATTTATCTATATTATGTATGTATTTAGAAATGTATAAGTATGTTTATCAGTTGTATGGTTGCCATAATACAGGATCTGCCTAGTTTGGCCGAGTGTGAGTTGTCCCAAGACCATCATATAATATATTAAATATTTTTAAAAAATAAACATCAACTCTGTTTCAATTTGGAATTAATGCCTAGCTTACACACTCTACAGTTGACTTAGTTGGTGGATATATAATTTCTGTTTTAGAAAGACACCAAATAATCCCTAAGTATGGTACAAAATCTTCGCTGTTTAATTATTAATGTACACACAAAATCATACAGAATAAATATAACAGAACAGACGTTCAAAAATAATTCTTATGTCTAAATTTTTTTTTCACAAATAGTACTAATTTTAATACTAATAGCTTTTTTCTACAATACATTAGGTAATCACGTCTGAACTGGGTCTGAGATTACCGCGATGTCAGACGACACCGCGCGTCGCCATTAGTGGTGGGTTCGCCCTTTGTAATCAACTGAATTAATTATCATCTGTTGTTTGGCCACCGCGACTGTCTAATTGTTCATTTATGTAAGGTTATTATTCTAATACAGATGTATAGATTTACTTAAAACGGTAGGTGTTAAGAATTTAGAATTTTTATTCTTTGATACCTTTTAGAATACCTCCAAAAATATAGAATAGAATAGAATATTCTTTATTGAACATTGAAAAGCGATATCTTCCAGACAACCTTTGAATTTACAGTAAATATATAAAAACAGAGTTAGAAGGAGGTAACAACTTTAATTATATACAAATTTTATACGAAAATTATCCAGATAAACTGCATAATTAAATACTTATAAATATCTTACAATATATTGTTACATACATACCTATACATTAAACGGTTATATTTACTGCATACTTATATATTCAGTTGTAATGAAATAAAAAGTATATTTACATAATTATGTTTCAAATGAACTTTCACTTCTTGTAGCGAATTTGGATATTTTTAATTATCTTGTCATTAAAAACTGTAGTAAATAAATTTAGCAGGTACGAACAACGAGACAAGGAAGTCAGACTCTTCTTCAAATCTAATTATATTTGTAAAAACAATTAACTGGTAAATCTTATGTTCTTATTATCAGCTCCATCTGTAATCAGAAAGAGGCATATTAATCAACGACAAGCCGCAGGTGCGAGTTGCATGTTAATTGCAAAATTTGGGCCGCCCTCACAGCTCATCTGTGATTGAGAGTTGTTCGGGTCCTTGTCAATTAGCGGCTTGAACATACTTAAATATACAGTCTACACTTAATTGCACTTGAAATTATTAATTAAAAATGTTTGTTAACTTGCTCGAATCGAATAAACTTTTCCAAAATAATAAATAAGACTGTCCGTTATCGTCGATAGGTTTTAAACCATATGATAAAATAATTGCCATAGACACGTTGTTTAAAAGAAGAAGAAGAAGCGTTACATTAAAATGCAGAACAAAACAAGTCAGAAAGTAACAAGCAAAGCCAACGACAATATATTTTGTAATCAGAATACACGACACTTCAATCGTTTTAACTCAGAAAAAGTTACGATGAAATTCAAAATTAGAATCGAAAGTACTCAGTCTATGTGTAAAATTAATAAAACTAAGTAAATCCTATTTTATGAAAGTATTTTATTGAGTGCCCTTAAAGCTGTGGTAGTCTGATTAATTTAATTATTTGTCTGGTTTAATTATAGAGACGCTTATTTTAATCTCGACTCGGTTGTTACAAGGGTTCGTTTTCGAAATGTTTTTTCCAGACTTCTTGCAAGCTAGTTTTTTATAGCCTGCGTGTTGTTTTGTTTTTATTGGCCTATTTTCTGCAGTAGAGGAAAAAGTAACCGTTAACGATTAAAAAAAAGAACATATAGATTAAGCAATTTGTCCAGTTCCCAATTGATTTATTTGGGGCCGCAGCAATACGTATTTTGCTAATTTAATTTTTAGTAAAATATTTAAAAAGTTGTCCGATATTTATTTTGTAAAAAATAACTAAGTATAAATTAACTCTTAAAAGTAAATGACTATGTAACAACGATACTAACTATAAACTATTATTAGGAATAATATAATATCTTGCTAATAAACACTCTTTGTACACAGTACGAAGTAAGAATTCCAATGATTTTTTGTTTTTCATCGTGCTATAAGCGCAAAAAACAGCCATAAAAATGTCAGCCAGCATTGTATTCTGAAGTCTCCATTCTTATTTAAGCCGATGGATTCGTCTTTTCACCAGTACATCCGCGCTTGCTCTACCATGATTAATGATGGCCACACGTCGCCTTTAATTTTCTCACTTTAGTGCACGTTTTGGGATAAAAGCCGTCCTAATTGTATCAGAGTAAATAGTCCTCAAAGTGTTAATACGAGTATGTTGACCTTCGTGGTCGAGTGGCGTACACACCAGTTTTCAAGGTGTCGCCAGCTCTGAGGTCCCGGGTTCGATCCCCGGCCGGGTCAATGTAGAAACCCACTTTTCAACATTTTCTCGGATCTGGATGTTTGTGGTACCTTCGTTGTCACTTCATAACACAAGCGTTTTACCTACTTACTTTGGGTTCAGAGCAATGTATGTGATGTTGTCCATATTTATTTATTTATTTAATCGTATAAAAATCAATGAGAACCAATTGGACATTACTCATTCTATTTTAGTAGTTGAACGTCAGTATTGGGTATGATCAATGTATAGCGTTAGCCCCCGCGGAGAGCCTTCGACGTTAATTGAAATCGACGATATATTATTATCAATGACTGCAATCCATTTGTAAATCTGCTTCAGTCTATATTGCTGTATTTTTAATCCACTCAATATTTTTTGTTTGGTTTGAAACAAAATGACTTTGTTTTTATTTATTTAAATAATAACGTCATGATACTAATGGCATAATGTAAGTTTAAACTAAGGTAATTAGTTATGCACGATAATACATAATAACATTAGAATCTATGAGTCTTACAAAATAATTTTTGGAAATCTCAAAATATTGTCATGTTTGATTCGATGGTGATGATAGAGTCAGTTAGTCGTTGGAGGCGCTGCATGTCGACGTGGTGTAGTGTGTAGATAGATAATTATTGATAAGGTTATTGTTGTAATTTGTGTTACCTTACGAGGCTGACTTGGCGCACCAGCGCAAAAAGTCTCATTAAATAAATGATTTAAAAATAAAAAAGACAAATCTTATTTTATTCCGTCTTGTAACATATGTCTTATTTGGTATTCAATAAGAGAAAAATGTGTCTGTTCAAAGCTCTGCCTATTCTATTGGGAAATACTTGTACTGCAGAAATCTATAAAATTACTCTAATTCACTTCCCTCGTGAACGATTGTCTACAATGCATACTCGTTCGCCCCCGCTGCGGTGACGTGAATGCCTTGGCGTTGCCATGGTTACGAGACGCTGCAGTGCTTTCTCTGCCCGCCCTCCGCCGCAGTAAGCGCCCAACCCTCAACCAGTGCGGGTGTGTCGGCCGCTCCTAAACAACTGTCGATGTTTCACTTGTTTTTCGAATACTAGACTATCAAGTCGTTAATTTAAAAAAAATAAAGACTTCGATTTTGTTTTTAACAGTTGTGGAAACAAAAGAGTTCAGTCATGAATTATCAAGGAGGTTTCACCAAGGAGTTTTGGATGCAGTTGCAGTGTTTAACAGTGGTGCAGCTGGTGTTGTGTGTGTGAACCATGGATAAATCTTGTTTAGTAGTATGGAACACGGCGACATGACGGCCCAGGAGCGAAGCAACATCTTCACTGATGACGACGAGGACTTGGTGAGTCTCTGTTATTATATAACAGGATATCCTTGAGTTTTGGAACCGTTCCAAGAATAGCTGGGACTGCTGTTACATAAAAATACGGGTGGCTGCAGTGAGAGATGAGATACTCAAATAAATTAAACTTATTGAAGTACTTTTCACGCTGAATATAAATACTGCAGTGCTATTTATTTAGCATTATAACAAAAAAGTTAAATATTACTATGATGAAATATTGTTTATGTAGGTTTAGTTTGCCTACATTTGAAAATACACAGGTAAATACACCATTACATATTATCTTCGTTTGCACGATAACAAAAAAACACGTTTTCCTATAAATTATTGTTGCGGGTCTCTACATCTAATAAAAAGCGGTATTCGTAGCGTAGAGAGTCAACGCAAACGCATTTTCCTTGATGCTATCTTCATTTATTCATAAGCTAATAGTCGTCCTTTATGGGGTGTCATTACCACAGTTTATAGAGCTGAACACCGTCGATGTCTAAGCCACTTAAGTCTGTTTTTACAAAAGTTTTTCTGTAGATCTATTCTTTCCTTTATTCAATTTATAAACATATAAAATACATTTTTAAATATACATTAAAAAAAAAAACATACATTTAAAAATATAAAATACAGTCTCCAACCGGCATCGGAAACAGGGTTCAAGCTGCCGGTGGTTAGGGTCCCAGAGAGAGGAACCTCCTCACGATACGCGCCGTGTCCAGAAGTACCGCTTTCTGAATCAAACCCTTGACCCAGATGCCCAACGAGAGCCTCTGAAGGTGTTGGTCGAGGCTCTTGGCTATTAAGCCGTTGGCTGTCACGACTATCGGGACAATGATTGCTGAGTCCACCTCCCACATGTCGACAACCTCGTGCGCTAAATCCAAATATTTTATTTGTTTTTCTTTTTCAGCCTTCACGAGGTTCTCGTCATGGGGGATAGTGATATCAACAATCACTGCCCGGCGCTCTGATCGATCTATCACCACTATATCAGGCTTATTGGCTACAATAGTCCTGTCAGTGATGATAGATCGATCCCAGTACAATGTGACACGACCATTTTCGAGAACTGGGTCGGGAACATACCTGTAGTACGGCATCTCAGATTCCACAAGTTTGTATTTCAGAGCAAGCTGCTGGTGGATAATCCTGGCCACTTGGTTATGTCTGTGCAAGTATTCGCCGTTAGCAAGACGTGAACAACCGGAAATTATATGTCTTAAGGACTCACCTGGACAGTGACATGCCCGACATATGTCGACTGTACCATCCTTTACAATATATTTCCGGTAGTTGTTCGTCATGATAACTTCATCCATAATTGCACATACAAACCCTTCGGTTTCTCCGAAGAGATCACCGAAGCGTAGCCAGGCCACGGACGCTAAGAAATCTACATCAGGCCCATGAAGGGTCCGATAATAGCGCCCGTGTAGCTCCTTGCTTTGCCATACATCTTTGCGATCTTTGACACTCAGTACTACAGGTTTGTGCCAGTTCTCTTTGCCTAGGGAGAGCGGAGTGAGGCCCTTATCCACTACCACCACATCTCGATGCATCCCCACGTCAACTTGGAGGAAGTACTCCCTGAGGTTATATACCTCGCGATTATGGAGGGTCTTAGCATTCAAAAAGCCTCGACCCCCACATTTTCGCGGGATATATAACCTCATTACCGAAGACCGTGGGTGGTGCATTCGATTTGCGGTCAGTAGTGTTCGGACTCTTCTATCCAAGGCGTCTAACTCAGTCTGAGTCCACTTGAGTACACCAAAGGAGTACATCAACACTGGCATGACCCAACCATTAAAGGCACGCACTTCTGTAGATCTATTCTTTATTATTAGAGTATCTATATTAAACTTTGTATTGTAATGTATATAATATTTCACCGTACAGAGTTAACCTCGTGCTGTGAATCTTTTACTATATATTAGAAACAAATTAATCGGTGGTATAATTAGAAGAAGTAATATTGACTAAGATATGTAATCTATATACATATAAAACAAAGTTGGGTTACTTTCACTATTTATATCACAAAAACGGATGGACCGATTATAATGATCTTTGATTTGTTGAATTCGTTTCCACCGCGAATAGCAGAATAACTATAGAAACATCAGAAAAAGTCGAAAACAACTCGGGTGAAACCGTTGGCTACCGCTAGATATACATATTTGCCAGGATTCGAACTTGCATCGTTCGGCTTACAAGTACGGGCAGTAGTAGACCTATAATTGATGTATTAAGTCATTTTTTAATAGATTATAGTAGTAAAAAAGTAATTTATTATATTACTTTATTTAAAGTCGCAAAGAGTATTAATATATATAATACGACGATATCGAATAAAAAAAACAAATTGTTATCAATAGGGGTGGTCCTTCAGAGGTGGTCCTATATAAATTTTATTAAAGGCGGTATCTCTACATTTACGTATTATATAAACATACGTTTACATATAAACTCTTTACTTTAGAAAATAGACTTACGTAGTAGGTACTAATTTCTGTTATTAATTAAAATGTATGTCTCCAAATTCTATGAATAACTCCCGGCTGTAATGGGCAGTACCGAAATAGATTTACGTACCATTAACCTTTTATGGGAAGTTTAACAGTCTTAATATCACAAAAGCCAGTTAAACAGAGGAAGGCATTTAAACTTGGTTGAACGTGGCTTCAAATTCAAAGTTGGACTCATTACTTTGGTAGAACACATTACGTGCGAGTGGGAACATAAATCCCTGGCCCGCAATGATACGGGTAATGAGGCCTCAGATTGAAGGCCTGGCCTTTCCCTTCCCCGGCCTTTTGTGGCCTTCAAATATTCACCTGCTCATAACTCGAACTAACTTTTATGATAAAAGCTAAACAAACACAACTCCTGTTTATCTCTGTTATAGTCATTAGAAAAGTTGGGCGACTTTTTGAAGCAGCTTTGATTAAATGTGTTGCTTCTACGAACGCAGTTGGGAGATTTATTAGAACAGGTTTAAGCGAAGTTTATGGTTATTAATCTTTTTAATGAATTTTTGTGTTTGTGTTGACTGATTTGGTTTAGGTTTAATATGAACGTACGGATAGCCGAGTGGTATAGGTCACCACGCCAATAACCACAGTAGCACGTGTTGCGGGTTCCCGCACGGGAGAAGCATTTGTGTGATCCACATATGCTTGTTTAAGTCTGGGTGTTCTTTGTGCACGTGATTTAAAAGTTTGTAAAACCCCGCGACTCAAGGATGGGTGGGGGAGGAGATTAAAAGAAATAAACTAGGTTGTCCAGTTTGATTATTTTTAAGGTAAATTAGGTATATTGTTCCTTTAGACATTATTATTTTTAATTACAGAGGTAAAGAAACATAATTTATGTTTTAAAATTTCATATTTTTTAGCTTTATCTAAGTGAATAAGTATCAAAATCTTTGAAGGGTTAGCAATATACAAACATTTACTAATTCGAGACTACCAGGTAGCTATAACTTCACATAAAAAAGGAGATAAGCGTCCTGAATATTTAAAAAGGGTTATCCGTCGTTCGCATAATCTGGTACAACGATACTATTTTGGTAAAACATACATCAAGATATAAAACGTACCTGGGAAGAATAAACGATCAATCTAAGTTAGAACAAATTCTTAAGTAAAAAGTAGGAGCGCGACAACTTTTTATCCTTCGAAATTACTTCCCCCCAGAATTCAAGATTGTTTTGAATAAAAATAGCAGTTTTCTTTGTTATTGTGTAATATACTATTATATTGGTTATTTGGTTGGTTAAAAGAAACCACAATTTGATATTTGTATTATTTTATTTTGTATGAAAAACTTGTTCAATTAATGTACGACGAAACATTAATAAAACAGTTGAGGACTGAAAAAAATTGGTAATGGTTTTACTCTTTGTGATTTTTGTAAACGTTCAATAATATTGTACGGAGTCGAAATGAATTGAATATCAATAGAGGTATCTTTTTGTATAAGGTTACGAATGATTACCATAAAAGGGGTATTTTATAGGTTTATTAGCTCTTACTTTCATAATTTTTGCCACACAGCCTTAAGTACAAAACACCAATTGCGGTAGCTTTCAAAATTAAATAAAAAGAAAATATTTATTTAAGGTACTACTATTACTACTAGGTACTACTATTAGGTACAACTTATAATTGTACTCATAAATCAATTATAAGTTGACGAAAAAATCTAAATATAAAAACAAAACAATTTTATTAAATAAAATTATTGTAATATTAAATTATTGTTACAGTAAAAAAAATATTCGATATGAAAATTAAATAAAATAATAATAATAATAAAGATAAAAGTTTGGGGTATGGGTAAAATATCATAAATTAAATTACTAAAATGTGTTTTTGAAATTCGTAATACGCGAACAGTTCACGCAGAACACCTCTAATTCGACAATATCAATAAAAAAAGAGCTCTAACGAACTGGTAAGTAGGTATTTAACCTCTGAACCGAGTATCTGAGAGATACCGTCATATTTTAGTATCGTTATGAGCAGGTATTTTATACATTTCGGCGAAGGTATAACCGGACCCGATAAGCAATTTACTTCGTACCTTTTAGCCGAAGATGAAAATAACGTGGCAATCAATCGATGACTTCATAATAAAGCGATATTTTTACAATAATTTAATTGGTAGGTGTACATTATTCTGAAATCGTAATACTATTAGGTATTGCGTATGTTTACGATGCATTTTTAAATGAATTTACTTTAAATCGATTTTCTCATAATTTCTTATGTTCTTATTTTTATTTGTAGATTTAACAACATTATTAAAACTATTAGTTTTTAGACTCCACGTATTTAATATTACTTATCAGAATAAAGAAAATTTGCTAAACAAGGATTAAAAAAATCAGGAGACAAAAATAAGACTATAATATAACTGATATTTATCTCAAAGAGGTCGTCGCTAGCGCTAATATTCACTCATTCAGGTATGGGTGAAAACAAGCCGATGTGATAAGGGTCAAATTGTAATTATACGTGTTCAATTACAAACCCGAGCTACTGATAATATCTTGATAATATTTTATCCGAAACGATACTCACAAATCACCAGGTAAATTGGGTTTCAAAATGACGTACTTTTTATTCATTATAATGTATGTAGAGGTTCATACAGAATATAATAATTTTGTACTCTATCCTATCCATACAATCACAGATCACACTGCAAGACTACTACATATACATAATAGACTTTGTATAAGACATACAATTTGTGTAATCTATATTCAATCGTATTCGTATTAAAAAATTTGCTTGGTATAGGTATTATAAGTGGTCAATCGACGTCTTTATGCGATTTGCATCCTAGCTCGTAAAGTGTCATCTAGAAAATATTTACTTTTAGTTCTTATCTAAAGGCAGACTGAAGTGACGTTTTCTACATTACTTTACTAGAAAAAAATATATTGCTAACGGTAGAAAAATGCGGCGTAGTTTCGTAGCGATTCGTAGCGGTACGTAGTGGATTGACACCGATTTTTCAGTAAATGATTTTATTTACTGTAATTGGTTGCGATTAAACCGTTGTAATTAAAGAAATAAATAGAATAAATAATATAAATTATTAATACATTTAAATGAAAAAATCGTTTTAATATTATTCTTTAAAACTATTTTATGATAACTCATCAGTTGCCGTTAATATATCAGTAATATTGTCTTTCTAGGTTATTACCATTTTACAAATAACCCTGCACCTTTTCAAATTTAGACATTCAATTATATATAAATCGATATTTCTTCTCTACAATGAATAATGATAGTATCATAATCTACTACGCTGTATAATAAATAACTGTAGCTTGATTATAATATAGTTAGTAATTATAGGGTCAAGGCCCGAAGGCATGTCGGCCACACACTTGGGGTTATTGGAATTTGGCACTCATGGGATATGTTAGCAATTATTTTAGTTACTAATTTATGCAGCACAAATTAAACGATACTAATTTATTTTAATAAAAAAATTATGAATGTTTCATTCATAATAAAAAGTTATTTAGATATTGTTTTAAAAATAACATGACGAATTGGGAGCCTTGCTTTTTTTTCGGTTTCAAATATGCATGACTCATTCTATTATTATCTTATTTCTATATCTATTATCTTACTATCAACTGTATTACTGCAGGCAAAATTAAACATGTAAAAATAATTTACCTTGTTTCTTCATGAAACCTAAATGGTATTGAAAAAGTTACATTGGGACCAAGTTTGAGCACGCAAACAAACCTTAGAACTCAGTAAAGGTGGGCTGCCGCAACATTCTTCATAGTTCATGACATAAAATATTAATATACCCACAACCCTTCGCATAAAAGGGTTGCCTTGAACTAAGGTGATTTACACCTGCGGTGGGAAAGCTAGCGCTGGTCATATGATACCACGAACCTTTTGCCTTGAAGACATTAAGGTCAGTTACGTAACCTACTTGCATTATATGTACGTTATTTTTTTTACTTTATTTGTATATACAGTCACCACAAACAATTTATACAAAAACAAAAAAAGCTACATTAAAATTAAAAGTTATAACGTAAATAAAATTAAGTAACTAAATAAAAAGAAGAAGACTGATTAACCATATTATATTGTTTTTTAAATGGCAAACTTTCTTCAAAATATTGGAAGCTTTGCGATTGGAAATGTAAATCTTTTTTATCTACGCATTCGAATAGCTTTCTAGACTGTCTATTGTAATCTATTATAGATAAAAAAAAAATGTAGAGGAAGCAACATGAAAGCGTAGATAAAAAAAAATTAGATCAAAACGCCATTTTTTTAGTTTATTAAAAGTTTAGTTTTGTTTTAAGTGTATGTATAGTTAGGTTTCTAAATATGTATTTGAAATTGTAAACTGATGTAAAATAAAAAAGTAATTTGTAGCTATATTTTAGGGTACTAGTTAGAAAAATAAAACGCTTTATACGTAAAATTCACTGTATCTTTTTTTGGTGGCAATCGATCTGTTTACACTGTACATAGTTCAAACAACAACTGAACATAGTTCTATTTGCTGAAAAATAGATTGAGCCAAAACCATCTTAAAATAAATACAGAACTCAAACATGAATCAGCTGTTTGTTATACATTTGTCCCAATGTTGACCCCCGAATGCCGAGCTCTACAACTTTTCACGTTCTCTCAACAAACTGAAGTGGCTGTTACACTGAAAATGTTCAGGATACTTAGCAATAAGTACACCCTCGACTTATTGTTGAAACAAGATTTTAAATTTAATCAACTCTTTTGTTTGTATTAGAACGAAACTCTGTCATCGCAGCGTTGTAATAAATTAGAAAAGTTTACAGTGGCTGTAAAAACACGTGAAATTTAATCAACGGTAGTAAACGTGTTATATTATACAGTAGAAGTAAAATTTAAAAACATTTGTACACATGCTAAAGCATTTTAAAATTAAAGCAATTTATAAAAATAACGTCGTTTAAATTTAGAATGGCCTCTCCTCTGGGACCGAAACCAATCTTCGATAAGCCCTTTAAACCAAAGATTCCTTTTTTCAAATAAATCGGTCACGATGCCACCATCGGGCAAGATCTACCTTCTAAATAATTTAAGACCTATAAAAAACTTTTCTCGTAACTGGATAATATTTTTCTTAGGAAATGTCCAAAGGGGACGAGAGAATTTATAGGCAATTTACGCACTGGCGACATATTCCAAGAGTTTGTCCTTTTATTGTGAGTGGCCACTCCGTTATCCCGCTATGCTATCATTTTGTTGCTTTTGTAACCTTCTTGAAAATAATTGCTTTAAGGGTGACCTCTTCTTGGGATTTTCTCAAAAGTGTTTTTTGTGAAGGCATTTTTAGCACTTGAGCCGTTTGAAGGAGAATATTCTGCTTGTTATATAATGTGCTTACATACTTCAGTACTTTTTGGAGAAATCCGTCTCAATGAAAAGTAGAATATATAAGTACAGTTACGTAAAATACTAATCTCTATACATTTAGTAAATGTCTCAACGGGACTGCAGACTAAATCAGCCGGCTTCCCACGTTGTACGATATTGCGGCTTACCAGGCACGACCATTGACCACGGATTGCGCACCGAGGCTGTCTCACGGTGCGCCCTAACCTGTTTCGGTCTTAAAAAACAAACCCTTTTTTAACCGACTTGGATTACTTCGACTCGCGGATTGCTACTGGCCGGCGCAGATGCGTCTGCTTTATCACAGACGAGCCAGTTCCCAGCGTGGTGCGGAGTGATCCGCGATATTGCGCATGGGTAGCCTATCCCAAGATGGAGTGCAAACCGCGACTGCGCGATTTCCTTGAAAGGCAAACTTCCCAAAGCTAACAAGACATGTTTATTCCAATCCAGTTATTCTATTAATGTATGAAGAGGAGGTAAATGAGCTCTTGTAAGTGAAGTATTCAATTTGCTCACACGATAGCAGAATGACTTATGGTTCGTGACTCCTTTGAGTTCAATGTACGTTAGTAATTGGATTTTTGCTTAACTAAGTAATATAAATAGATTTATCAGACAATAGACTTATAAGGATTACGCAAAAAATTGGGGTTTTGACTTTGTGGATATTCTGAAAATGGGTTATGTGAGGTATGTGTATGTTAAGAAAATAGGTTGTTCAGAAAAAGGTTAGTAATGACCTATCGCACCTATTCTTTTTTTGTAATACTTGCTGTCGCTTGACGCATTCTTATCTGAATTAATCTAGAATTCAGAAAAGAGATCTTAAAACGCAAAATTTTCTTAATAATTGTGATTTCCGGAGTTTCTTTGAAGTTCTGTGGTTATCAAAAAGTGTTTCTTTTTTATTTAAAATCACTTAAAGTTCTTAATTTCCTGTTATTTATGTTTATAGTTACGTATTTAAACCAAAATATATGTAAAATATTACTTGGCTAAATTGAGTGTTATGTTAATGGTAATTAATGTTATGTAGATCAAACACGAAATATCGTGTCTGATCTAAAACAAAGATAATAATAATTATCTTTTATAAGTTATAGTTGCCTCAATGAAGTCCCAGGGAAATAACAGTCTTAAGGGCCTTAAAAATGGGTCTATAATGGGTTGAAAGTCTTATCTATCTATCTGTTAGTCTACGTCATGGATTTTGTTCTACCGCTGGTTGTTTACAAAAGTAAGCCCTAAATTACATTATGATGTATTTACAAAACATTATTTCTTAGTGATACATTTTGAGACTGTTTTGTGGTATTATCCTGCTCTATTTAATCGACTTTAAAAAGTTGAGGTTCTTAATTTCACAGTACCTGTTTTTTTTTGTATGCTAGTTACTCGATATATCCGGTAATGGTTCGATTTGAATGGGGTCTGGGTGTTTGTGGTACGTTCGTTAGTGCTTTAGCTACTTACTTTAAGTTCAGAGCAATGTCTGTGATGTTGAGTACATTATATTTATTATTAACTAGCTGTCCCCCGCGACTTTGTTCGCGTGTTTTAGGTTCAACGGTTTTTCATTTTTGCAACATTTTTCATTTATGCTCCGCTCCTATTGGTCGTAGCGTGATGTTATATAACCTATAGCCTTCCTCAATAAACGGACTATCCAATACAAAAAGAATTTTTCAATTCGAACCAGTAGTTCCTGAGATTAGCGCGTTCAAGCAAACAAACAAACTCTTCAGCTTTATAATATTAGTATAGATTTTATTTTAGTTGTGCATCAGTGGTGCAGGCATTACTTAATAGGTGCCCGATATAGTTGGCGATTAAAGAATAGTAATTAAAGTATTACTTACTATTCTAACTACTACTATTCTACCATCAAATTAAAATAATACTTTTTATAGGAATGCTAAATTTAAAAGGTGTCTAACATGATCTTTGATCATACAAGATACTAATGCTGTTTTTAATTCAAATGTATTACATTACATTCGTATTTTGACGTTTAAAATCATGATTCTGAGATAGACCTAGGAGCTATGTAGACAATAGAAACTTAAGAGTTCGACTCGCGACACCACCGCCGCCGCGTCAGCTCATGATTAGGGACTCCTATTGAGTCTGAAACTAGTCGGGCGATCCCGAGAATATACGTGAGTAAACCGTTTTGGTTTAAATAATTATGAATACTCGTCACGATAGTTATTATACAAATAGATACTTATGTAACATCTCTTTTTTCATAACACCTGATAAATATATTTTTAGAGATATCTTTACGCTTGTGTTTAGATCATTAATCATAATGAGCGGAATTTGAAACCACAGCAAAAGAGCCCTCAAAAACGTTGGCAGTGTGTACTTACAATGCGAATATAAATAACACAACCTACACAAACACAAAATTGTAAGGAAAATGACATGAAAAATATTATTGGGAGGAAATTCAATTCGGCACCTTTCAAAGGGACCGCACAAACAAACAAACATACGTAAAGTTATTTATTCAGTGAATATCGATCGAGAGGTCAGGGGACGTGACCTGAGAGAACAAGTTGACCTCTCCTTAAATGTAGCTCATTTATAACAGCTAATAAGTCCCTTCCTACTACGAATATTTATCTCGAGCTCGAGGTGACGTCACTCGACCCTTCATTGTTGAAATGAAGTTCCCTTTCTTTCTGCGAACATAAAAGCTTGACGCTTAACAAATCTTGGTGAACAATTGCAATTAATTTGAATAAATTAAACTGTGAACCTTACGTTGTAAACTTAATTATCTAATTCAATTTAATTTTGTTATGTTGGTGTAATAAAACGACAGTTGAGATGGTGAATTCCTTAGAGTATACAAAAGCAAGCATATGTAGCGTGCGATCATCGCTAGTGGCCAGTTGTGCCGATCGTAAGCAAATTTTTTGCTGTAAGTACTCGCTTGTTTAGTGATTTTCCGTGCGACCATAGACGGAAATGTGAAAATATCGATGGTTCCGATTCGAGCAATTAAATTTTTATTAGATCTTAAGATAGTATTACCTTGAAAACGACGCTTGTTCATACTTGTGCTCACTGTTCATACTCCGTAAGACGCACTCTATAGTTTACTTATTTATACTTTAAGTGAAGTTCTGTGTAGCTTTTCTGCGGGTTTTAAGCACAGCAGTTCTTCCCAAATTTGGAATGTATTACTTGTATACCGTAACCTTACTGATTTGGTTTCTTTACATATTTTGGTTTTGTTCATAATTCGTCAGAACTAATTAACAATGCACAGCCAAACTCCTTGAGATTGAGGTATAAAATTCATTTAGACAAAGCCGGCCACGAACAGCTGGTTCGAATTAATATTACGATACATTCAACATAGCTTTAGCAATATACTTAATAGGTACATTACTCATAGGTCTCGTATCAGAAGAGAAAAAACAATAAACAGATCATTTCACTTTGAAATAAGTGTAGGGAATATTTAAATTTTAAGGAAATACGCTAAAGTAACATCGGCGAATGTTATTTTATCATTGTGGGTTGCCATCTCGAATATGTCTCTCACATTACACTTTACCTTATATCCAAAGGTTGTTTTTGGTCCTTTTTCTGCCAGTTTTATTTGTTTTCTTTTTTAATTTTATTATTAAGCTTGTTTCATCTCGAGCTTGGAGTTACACGCGTTACGAATAAACGTTTTATAATGGGCCTGTTTCCTATTTTTTTTTTAATGTCCGTCTTGTAGATTAATGAATTTTATTGGACACGTATTTTTTCTTTTTTCCTGCAAACAAAAAATGATCAAAATACAGAGAACTGAAGTTACGCGTGACGTCACTCCTCGCTACGATTTTTAGCGAGGCGTAGCGTCATAAGCCCCCGCTCCGAAACTTTAAAGCGGTGTATCTTTGTATTTTTTTATTGTTTTGATAAAAGAAAAAATACGTGTCTAATATTTTTTTATTATCTAACTGACGGACTAAATAGATTTTAACTTTTCATACCCAGGAAACATCCCTATTATGTATGAAATGTACTTAAGTGAATGTGATGCGTTGCTGTTATGTCAATTCAGAAAAGGATTTAAATAAATGAAGATTTAGAAAATAGATTGTTTTGTTATATTTATTTGTATAACAATTTATGTTTACACAAAAACATAGTGGGAACCACATTAAATACCGAGGTACAATCGAAGGTACTGCTTATTAAAAAAAAAAGTATTAGTAGTCTTGCGACCGTGTACCTACATAAAGTAAAAATACACATAATTACCAATTTATCTTTCTATTTCATAAATAATTCGTACTTTGTTTCCAACCAACAGAATATGTAACCTACCTATATATTTCAACTAAATATTTATTGTACTCGTAATTGGTGGTATTACAATATGAGTATGGCCACCATTTAATGCAGTAAAACGTTCAAAGGTCCTTAAAGGTCAAACCCACACTTACCCTACCAACCCATTAAAGGAGACCATTCATATTGGGCCCAAAATCGAAAGTGCCGGCCACTCAAAAAAAATGTTTTTAATCTGTTCGGGACATAATTTTAAGCATTTAGTACTATGGCACCAACACTATGGCACCATGATTTTAGCGGCTATATAAGTTTAAAGATCACATTTTTCGTACATTTGAAAAAGCTAGTAATCTGTTTAGGACATCATTTTAAGCATTTGGTACTATGGCACCATTATTGTAGCGGCTATATAAGTTTAAAAATCAGATTTCTCATACATTTGACTTTAAGCCGGCCAGTACATAAAAAAAGGGTTTTAATCTGTTTGATACATAATTTTAAACATTTGGTACTATGGCACCAAAACTATGACACCATTATTTTAGCGGCTATATAAGTTCAAAAATCAGATTTCTCGTATATTTGACTTTAAGCTGGCCAGTACATAAAAAAAGGTTTTTAATCTGTTTAGGACATCATTTTAAGCATTTGGTACTATGGCACCAAAACTATGGCACCATTATTGTAGCGGCTATATAAGTTCAAAAATCTGATTTCTCGTACATTTGACTTAAAGCCGGCCAGTACATAAAAAAAGGTTTTTAATCTGTTTAGGACATCATTTTAAGCATTTGGTAATATGGCACCAAAACTATGGCACCATTATTTTGGCTGATTACAGTACAGTCACAGTATAGTCCGTTTAACTGATTTTAACTTCTGTTTCGTTGGTGACATGATAAATGGCAGCTGTAGTAACAGTTGGTATTGTAACCACATTTATGCTTATGATCCGATATGCCTATGAAATAGTAGTCAAAATCGGTTGAACAGACTGTAAAAAGGTTTGTTTAAATATTTTATCTTATTTCCAATAAACTTATTTAATTGGTCATTCTCAATGTCAATTTCTCTGGATTTTTTGCCAAAATTCTGTAAGTGTGACTATACTATTAAAAAGATACCTTAAGTTTAACTGACTAGACATAACCACGTATGTAATCAAAAAATATATTTAAACCTAAGTAGTTTAAGGAAAAAGACTTGCTAGACTTAACCAGGTATGTACTTAAATAATATATTTACTCTTAAGGTCAAATGTACAAGAAATCTGATTTTTAAACTTATATAGCCGCTAAAATAATGGTGCCATAGTACCAAATGCTCAAAATGATGTCCTAAACAGATTAAAAACCTTTTTTATGTACTGGCCGGCTTAAAGTCAAATGTACGAGAAATCTGATTTTTGAACTTATATAGCCGCTAAAATAATGGTGCCATAGTTTTGGTGCCATAGTACCAAATGTTTAAAATGATGTATCAAACAGATTAAAAACCTTTTTTTATGTACTGGCCGGCTTTAAGTCAAATGTACGAGAAATCAGATTTTTTAACTTATATAGCCGCTACAATAATGGTGCCATAGTTTTGGTGCCATAGTACCAAATGCTTAAAATGATGTCCTAAACAGGTTAAAAACCTTTTTTTATGTACTGGCCAGCTTAAAGTCAAATATACGAGAAATCTGATTTTTGAACTTATATAGCCGCTAAAATAATGGTGTCATAGTTTTGGTGCCATAGTACCAAATGTTTAAAATTATGTATCAAACAGATTAAAACCCTTTTTTTATGTACTGGCCGGCTTAAAGTCAAATGTATGAGAAATCTGATTTTTAAACTTATATAGCCGCTACAATAATGGTGCCATAGTTTTGGTGCCATAGTACCAAATGCTTAAAATGACGTCCTAAACAGATTACTAGCTTTTTCAAATGTACGAAAAATGTGATCTTTAAACTTATATAGCCGCTAAAATAATGGTGCCATAGTTTTGGTGCTATAGTACCGAATGCTTAAAATGATGTCCCGAACAGATTAAAAACATTTTTTTTTAGTGGCCCGCACTTTCGATTTTGGGCCCAACCTTGTATGAAACCTGAATGATCTCCTTTTTACAACTTATACAATTTTTAGGTAAATGCAAAATAACCGAAACTTGCTTTTGTTTTTATTATAATTGTAGCTGTTACAGAACAAAAGAATAGCAATTTTGTGTTCCAAATCCGCGAATGTATTGCTTAAATGTAGAGGCCACAATTTCGACATCAAAGCAAATTCTCGTACAACTCAGCAAGAATTCCAACTAAACTAAATTCAAGGTACGCCTTACCAAAGACGTTTACAAGCATCATTAGTGACTTAGTCGAGATCTGAGAGAATAATTTACCTTAAATGTGTAAGTTAGTACAAGATATATGTTGCTTAATGAAGGTTTAATTCGTTAATAATGTATTCATCTTCTTAAGTCTCATAATCTTCGACTGATATGTCTTCTATAATTGTCAAACTAATTGGTTTAGTGAGAGCATAGTATGATCCACAAAAGTCTCAATTCTCTAGATATTTCAGATTTGTAAGAAGGATTTTAGACTTAATAAGGAAGGGCTGTAAAGGAAACCACAAACTAAGCACAACACTAAGATAAAATTATTTGGTACGAATCTGAAATATGAAATATTTATCGTCCGAAAAAAATACGAAGTAAATACCTACAACGAAAATGGTTTACATAGAAAGTGCTTTTACGTAATATACTTAGCTTTATTTATCTAAATCCAATAAATCCGCAGTTGAATAAGAGACAGAAAACAGAAAATATACAGGTATTTTTTAAAACAAAAATAAAAATGAGATATACATTGATATACCTACTAAGAAACACATAGGTACTATGTTTATGTATTAGTCGCATCTAATTTCAGCTTTTGACTAGTTTTAAATGTATGAGTTTAGAGATGTTTATTCTTCCTTAAACTTGTTATTGATGAGCTTAAAGTGATGGTGGACACAATTTACATAACAAATGCTAATGGATGACCGAGCAAGGTGATGGGTGGCGCACTCAACCTTGACCTTGGGAATGGGAAAACAACTCAGTATATTAAAAGCTGTACAATTGACCATTCTAAGTCGAGACCATGGAGTGAGCTAATTCGTGAAAGTTCGTTTTAAAGTACAAGTTTTACTCGAATTAACATTAAGTCTGGTAAAGCGAAAAAAGCCTTCTTTGAGCTCAACAGTTGGCTGCAGAAGACGTCTTGAAATGTAACGCATGATCAAATATCATCATCATCATCATCATCATTCAGCCTTTCGTAGTCCACTGCTGGACATAGGCCTCTCCCAATTTGCGCCACAACACCCGGTCCTCCGCCTTTCGCATCCAGTCCCCTCCAGCGACCTTCTTCAGGTCGTCAGTCCATCTGGCGAGGGGGCGTCCCACCTTACGGTTCAATTCTTATGATCAAATATACCAAACCATAACCTTGTTTATTTTTATTAAAAAATAGTCTGTAAGTAAAAGATAAGTTATTATTCATTTATTATTTTAATCGATTTTTTAATAGTGGTATCAGTTAAAATATTCTTCATCTGAATGTTTTCAATTATCGAGGCCATGTTATAACCCCAAGCATTTCTCAATTCTTGTAAACATTATTATTTCAAGCAAATTTGGTTTAACAACCAATTACTTCACAAAATTCGTATTTATACTATACCAGATTTTTATTAAAATAATGCCTCAGTTTCAGAGACTTATTTTCTCTGAAAACATACATAAACAAATTGGCAATAGTCTAATGTAATTTATAGATGTTAAAAACACAAAACTAGATTGTTTACGATTCTCTGAATAACTTACATGAAACTTTGTTGCTTTACGAAACCCGTAGAGGCAAGAGGGGGTGCAGCGGGGGAGAGGGGGTGGTATGTTCAGCATAAGTAATTTGCAGTACAAGTTAACTGAAGCTGAGAATATCTGAGATCTTCGATTTTAAAAGTTTAAATACTTAACATACTTTGGAATCCGGAGGCATTAGCGACTACTTGGAATCTCACCCCTGTGTGACGTACGCTATGATTTATTTATTTATTTATCAGCAGGGCTCTACGGCGGTTGACAACAAAAGCGATAATTGCTTAAAAAAAAACACTGATAACACAAATTTCGTATCGTCTAACTTAGATGACTAACTAAATCTACTACAACGTAGTTGTTCACCGAGTTTAGCCGATATTAAATTTGCTTATTTAGCGTTATTTTTGTCTAGTAAACATTACTTGGGTTGTCAACTGGAGATAGCGAATAGGCCTACTGATCCACCAACAATTGTTTACAATAACACTATTTTTAAATACATATCCAGAAGAAATAAAAGTTAACAATCACTTATAGGTATATACCCATGCATAGATAATTATAAATCGCACCAGCTTATAAAGCCACTATAAGCTTTATTATTAAACCATCCAAAATAGAACACAGATATATTTAGAATTAAAGAACAAACTTGCAAGACTGTCTCGTAAATTGCAGCTATAATGTGGTTATCTATTTATCCTTATCACCAATTTGCTAAACGGAATAAACTATTCAAATGTACCTGACCCAGTAACCTGCACTTTCCGAGGTCAATCGGTTGGCGAGCTTTTAGCTATTACATAAATTAATAATGACTAGTAAGTAGTATAATTAAGTTAGGTCTTCTCGTAAAAGAAAAAAAAGAAGTAGGTGCTTAGTATATAAGATGTACCTAAACTTTGTATTATAGTATTCTCGGCAGCTGGAACTGACACGATTCCTCCAGGGGCCTGTACTAACTTTATAACGTGGTCCGCATATTGATAAACTAACCTTTACTATAGGTACATACGTAGTGAGTTAGAACAGTTATGTCCAAAGAGGTTATGTGTATAGATAGACGAATAAAAAACCATATTAAAAAAAAAAGAAACTGAATGTAATGTGTTCACAAAAATAAAAAATAAAAGTTTTATAAAATTTCATGTTTAATTTTTATTTCTACCTTATTCAAATAAACGTATATTGTTTTATTAAGTCAAATCAAATATATTTTTTATAAGCTCTTTTTGGCAATTCATCTTTTGGTTTGGCAAGTGTTCAATTCTCACGCGACCCGAATGAACAGGGATTATTTTGTGTATCAATTTACTGATTACAAAATCAGAGGTATTACTTGAAAAACTATGTTTCTAAACGTACCGTAATATTATTTACTGCCTCAGTATTATAATAGTATAGTGCGTTTAAGAACATGTTTAGTTTGTCTAAAATAAACCTTGTACAATACCAGCCTATAATTAATGTCTACTGCTGGGCACAGACCTCTTCCCATGTAGAGAAGACACGGGCATTAAATACCACACTTGCTCACTTGCGGGTTGGCGATTTCAGATTTCAATTTCTGGAATCTATGTTTTCTCACGAGGTTTTTCTTCACCGTTTGCCAATGGTGTCATATAATGACTCGGTTGTAGTGGGTTCGAACCTGCAACCTTGTGCATACAAATCCGTTCGTTGAACCGCTAAACCATCACGATATTTCATTTTGTAGTATACCATACCACAATACTCTAATTCTTGATGTACTATCAGGATTTGTTATCCTCTTATTATAAACTAGCTGTCCCCCGCGACTTTGTTCGCGTGTTTTAGTTTAAACGATTTTTCATTTTTGCAACATTTTTCATTTATGCTCCGCTCCTATTAGTCGTAGCGTGATGTTATATAGCCTATAGCCTTCCTCAATAAACAGACTATACAATACAAAAAGAATTTTTCAATTCGAACCAGTAGTTCCTGAGATTAGCGCGTTCAAACAAACAAACAAACTCTTCAGCTTTATAATATTAAAGTATAGATAGAAATTACGACTCACGGAGCCCAAGGCTTTTTTTTTTTTGAATTCCGGAAAATTGATTTTCATAAACGTTTGTAAGCAACAAACTTTCATTCCATAGTAACTAGATATGCACTACAAGAATTTTAAAGACACAAAATAATTTTATAGAACACAAGAAATTTCAAATAAACTTCTCATTTCGCTGGTGACTGTACAAAGATATCGTATGTTGCTGTGTATCTTATATCGAGATGATTAAAGTCGTTGAGTGTCGTCTAGCATTGTACGCGCGACTCGAATACGAAGAACCGTGTTTGTTGTAGAAATTATGTTTGTCTTGTACGCGAATGTACGTTTGTGTGACTGTTTGTCCTTTTATCATGTTGTTAGTGACTACAATTGTACAGAAAGATTAAACGTGTTAGTTGTTTTAGTTTATTTGAAGGGACTCTTATAATGGGCCTGTTTCCTATTTTTTTTTTAATGTCCGTCTTGTAGATTGATGAATTTTATTGGACACGTATTTTTTCTTTTTTCCTGCAAACAAAAAATGATCAAAATACAGAGAACTGAAGTTACGCGTGACGTCACTCCTCGCTACGATTTTTAGCGAGGCGTAGCGTCATAAGCCCCCACTCCGAAACTTTAAAGCGGTGTATCTTTGTATTTTTTTATTGTTTTGATAAAAGAAAAAATACGTGTCTAATATTTTTTTATTATCTAACTGACGGACTAAATAGATTTTAACTTTTCATACCCAGGAAACATCCCTATTACACGAAATTTTGAGCAAAAGCTTTTGATAGGTTTACATAAACCTCTGTATGCAAGATCATATTATTTTTATTATAAAAGCACAATTATTCCATGTATTTTTATCAATTCACCAAAACAGTCATCCTGTTGCACTAATTCCCATCGGCATAACATGAGGCCTCCACACACATAGTGTTGTAGAGGATGCCCATATTTAGAAAATGAAAATTCATTCAAATTTATAATTAATTAAAACAAAACAGTTTTCTCACGTATATTCTCGGGATCACCCGACTAGTTTCAGACTCCATAGGAGTCCCTAATCTAGTTTGACTCGCGACGAGTCTGAAACTAGTCGGGCGATCCCGAGAATATACGTGAGTAAACCGTTTTGTTTTAAATAATTATGAATACTCCCCACGAAAGTTCATTCAAATTCATTTATTTATCGTACACAAAAAATATTTATGTTTGACAATAATATGTACTAAATTGAAAATATACTACGAGTACATGTTGTGCACCAAAAATAATAGGTAGGTAGGTAGGTATATATTATTTTTAATTTATTTATTAATTAACTAAACACAATTTTATTTTTCAAAATAATATTTTCTGTCGTACGTAATATTTGTTTATTCGAATCACAAAATTCGCAAAACCTAGTCAAATAATGTGGTTGTTAAGCTGATATAATACTGTTGTCTAAATTTAAGTCTACATTTCGACTGTTAAATATTCAACGCAGTATTAAAAGCTGCTTTTGATATTTTACTCGAACTTTGTGGTAAGCCTTATTTGGTTGTGACATTTATACGTAGCTACTTAGATAACTACTACATTTAGATTATATGTTTTCTGTAGCTGTACGCCGATGCTTTGTTTATTTGTAATTTTAATATTTTGTTTTCTTATATAAGTGAATTATTGTAAATTCTTGTAAGAAATAAACTATTTTTTTTTATTACGTTAACAAATCTGTTTTCTCAAATTCATATTGCTTTCCAAATTAAATTCATTTCGTAACGATACCTGATATTTCGTGCGATGATCTGGTATTGCGAATTTTATAGAATTCTCTGAAAACTTCAATCTCTTGAAGTGAGATTGTTCAATATAATGAAATTTCAGTCCCATGGAGCGTGTTCGTTGAAACTTGACTGTTTCGCAGAAGGCTGATCCAAAATCCATTCGTTTATAATAAATCTGATCCTAGTGTGATCTTGCCTGTGTTTTTTTTTGTCTATGCGGGCTAATATCCTAAACGTGAGCATACATTTCCACGAATCTTAAATCTTGGAAATATGAACAGTAGGTTTTCAAAACTGACATAGCATACTTTTCCTTTTTTTATTTAATTGTGTTTGTTAGTGTTATATGCGGACAAAGTCCCATTTATTAGCTAGTATGACATAAAATGACTACAGTAGGAGACTATGTGTCGTAAAAATAAGTCTTTAAGAAGTGCGAGTCGTTATATTTACGAGTAGAAGGTAAAACTGGATATTATATTTATAGTAGCTGTACCCACGACTTCGTCCGCGTAGAATTTAACAAAAAAGTTGTTTAGTTTTTTTTTGTTTTCGAAGTAGCCTAAGTTGCTCCTTATTACATCAGCTATCTACCAATGAAAGTCCCGTGAAAATCGGTCCAGCCGTTCCAAAGATTAGCTGGAACAAACAAACAGACAGACAGACAACAATTTTAAAAAATGTTATTTTGGTATATTATATGTGCCGTATATATATATAAACATTCATATGCAATGTAGTAAAAAGCAGTTATTTTAATATTACAAAAAGACACTTCAATTTTATTTATTTCTAGTATGTAGTATAGATATGTGGCAGCGTTTCATAGTGTGTCAAACACCATAATAATAAATGTGACATCAAATTACGTCACGTTTCGCCTCTTGTGACCCCTCTCGGGAATTTCCTCTATTTTGACCCCTGTTAGCTTGTTCAAGGTTGTTATACTCGATGGTACAGCATATTTACTCTAAGTACCTACGCTCAAAAACACAAGTTAATTATTATATTTAAACAAATTAATCTTATTTTTTATATTTAATTTTGAAATGTCGTATATCATCATGTCATTATAGATAAAAAAATCGTTATAAATATAATAATAAAATATATTTATAAAATACCATGTCTCTATTAATAGAGGAGAGCTTTTGAGACGAACTATCGAGGCAGACATCTAGTTAATAGCCACCAACGACCGATGTTCGTACTCTCCTAACTTAATTACGTGGCAAGACATTGAGTGACATTATTAGAATAATCTACGTGTAACGTTAGAATTTATAATAATATATACATAATCCAGTTACATTATATACGTAACTAGCTGTTGCTCGCGGCGCCACCCGCTTGGCTGTCGGTTATCGCGGCAAACAGTAGTATAATTATGTCCTTTCTTTTGATCCCAGCCTACCCAATACCAAGTTTAATCCAAATCTGTTGAGCGGTTTAGCCATGGAAGAGTAACAGACAGATTAAAAAAAATACGGACACGGTTACTTTCGCATTTGTAAAATTAGTATGGGAGTGTGGATAGTAATGATTGTGTTGTTACAAATAAATGAGTTTGCAGTCCTTTTTGGGTTAACTTCGACTTTAGTTTGACTTTGTAATCAGTAAATCGTAACGAGAGAGTTGACCAATTTACTTTCCACAATTATGAAACAAATGAAAGGGAAACTTTGTTTTACAATGATTAGGTTTATAACTAGGTAACTAACATCTTACCTACTCCTCAAAGTCTATTATTGTGTCTTTTAAAGTGTCTTGTCTTGTTAAGTGTTTTGTGATTACAGTATACATAGACAAGCATAGAGAGCGCGCATCGCTGGTAGCCCGTTTGCTCTATAACATATATTTTCCATCCTCTGTACCACATTTTTAGGCAAATAAAGATATTTGATTGATTGATTGTGCCTGTAAGTACCACGCTCGTTTACTGATAAGTGATTTACCGAGCGACGACAGACGATTATGTGAAAATATCGTTATATATAACATTATAACTATATCGTGGTATATGAAGAATAAAATTAGGTTTTGAGATAATTTAACAAAACGGCGCGCTCTGTTTTGATACAAATTTTACTTGTTCATACCAGTGCTAACAGTTCATACTTGTTAAGCACACTCTATGGTTTACTTATTTTTCTCCAATGTTTTGTGTTAATACCAATAGGCATGTTTCCTAATTTTTTTTAATGTCCGCCTTGTAGATTAATGAATTTTATTGGACACGTATTTTTCTTTTTTCCTGCAAACAAAAAATGATCAAAATACAGAGAACGGAAATTTCGCGTGACGTCACTTCTCGCTACAATTTTTACCAAGGCGAGGTGTCATAAGCCCCCACTCCGAAACTTTTTTAAACACCTTTGTAATTTTTTATTGTTTTCATAAAAGAAAAAATACGTGTCTAATATTTTTTTATTATCTAACTGAAGGACTAAATAGATTTTAACTTATCATACCCAGTCCACATCCCTATTATGCCATTGTTTTTTAGTCAATCATGTTTATTGTGCGCGTCACTATATGTATATGTAAATTGTAGGTACTTTTCTTTCCAACATAAGCTAGGAATTAAGTGTACTTTCACCCCTAAGACTGGCTTAAATGTTAGATGGACAGCTAATTAAAGTTAGTGCAAGGATGTCTGGAGTCGTTTGGAGATTACTCGGTATTTGAGCGAGCAAGTCGACGACTCGCAAACTTTTCCATAACGATCGCCGACTGGACTGTCATTAACAATTTTGTGAGCTTAACTTTGAGCGTTCATAAATATTCGCAGATATACATTATAAATGTAAGATTATTTTGCATCCACTTAAATTTTTGGTATTCATATTCAAGATCTTGTGTTTATCTATTTTACTAACATAGATTCACACAAGACAGAAAATATTGTGTCTAAATTAACTTTATCAGTATACAACATTAATTTTGCATTTGAAAAACATGAATAAAAGACTCTTAAACTTGTAACTCTTAAATTACAGGACAACAGAATATTAACAACCGAACTTGACAATAGAGGCTGCCATTTGAAAAAGAGTTTTTTTTTTTAAATAGAAATTACATTTAAAAAACTTATCCATCTACATAAATAATGTATTGAAATAGCAAAACGCTTATCTATCTCATCACTTTAAACTGCAAAAACATATCTACATTTGAATATAAATTCTCAAACCTTCATCAAAGAACTTTTCGCTCACTGAAATATTCCTTTGCACGTTCAACGAATTTGGCCTTTTGGACGTGAATTCATATAGCTATAGTATAAATAACGTGTTCCCTCGACTTTGACCAGACCACAAACGACATAAATGGCTGTATTTTGTATTCGCGTTGACATAGAAGCTTCATTTTTTTTATTGCATTAAGGGTCTATAGACTTTGAGTGTTTGATATTAATTTCAACATAATAAAACGACGCGTTCTTAAGAAAAAAAATCTTGACAGACGGATATCAAAGTGATCCTATAAAGGTTCCTTTATTCGTTATAAGTAACGTAACCCTAAGTAATACTTTTACAATATAAATTAAATAATATCTTGGGACAACTCACACACAGCCATCTGATCTCAAACTAGGCAGAGCCTGTTTTATGGCAACCAGACAACTGATAAACATAGTTATATATTTCTAAATACATACATATTACAAATAAATTACACCCAAAAATATCTTCATAGCATAAACATTGTTTAAGACACAAAAGTATTGATCGTATCTACTTCTATTGCGATTACTAAATTGATAAAAACCAAACTATACCTTATGATGATGATTTTTACTTGAGGCAAGGTCGCTGAATTATCATGTACGCAAATGTAATTTTGCCATTATTATGAATATCATTAAAAAAGTCCTTCCAGACCTATATTGTATAACAGTCCTGTCATCATTTTTAAACTTGACAGAACGATATGCCCCAGTTCAGAAATCTCTTTCATTGCGGACTGTATTTTGAGAGACTTATTTACTCCATTGTGAGAATAATTAACGCCTTTACAGTTTAGTCTTGAAGACAATGAACAACACAAACTCGTTCCCTAATTAAATATGAATACGCTTTAGCTACTCTCAAAAGTATTGTTTTAAATTTCTCTCATTAAAATGCCTAGTCACTCGTTTTAATAATCTTTTTTTTTCAGTATGTTTTGGTATTTAGCCCTTAGGTACTTCTTTTCTAAAAAATGATATACCTACTTGATGTAGTCTTTATGATATAATCGAGACCATTACAGTTAACGGAAAAAATATATACAGCCAATATTATACACAATAGACATGTTACCTTTATAGTTACCGACGTTTAAAATCTGTTCGCGGTGGTATATGTCAAAATGTAGTAGTATTGCACTAATGAATAGTAGAAAAGATATATGATAAGCATGTAAGTAAAAAAGACGAGAAGAGCTATCATTGAAAACATACAAATTAGGAGGTTTTCAAGTCCTCAAAATGCGAGTGCTAATAACATGTCTTCCTCAGTTTTATTTATAATATCATTGTATACAACCGAATAAAAACGTTCAACACATAAGTAGAACCTATTTATTTATGTAGTTGACAGCATAAAACAGTATTAAATAAATCATTTATTAGAGTTATTAAATTGTAATTTCTGCACCGTTTTCCCAACCTTTCGCTTAAAAGCCTAAGAATAGGGGTTTAAAGCCAAATACGGATATGTCCATTATACGATAACTATCTTATCCGTGTCACCGAAATTATGGGGTCAAGTTATAGTGAGAATTATAAGGACCATTAAATCTCGATGTATCTTACACTATACAAGTACCTTATACTTAGCGAATGTGCCTCCATAATTGCACCGCCATAATTTTTTCACCTCTAATAATAAGTAGTTATATCTTATTAACTCACTAAATTTGCATCTTAGTACTCTGGAATCGCACAAGAACATCATAATCGTAGGTGACATAAATATTAATTTAATAATGAAAGATTTAGAAGTTTCACAGCAGCGCGGAAATAGATTGAATTACCTTAACATGCTAGCAGCGCATGGACTTTTGCCGGGTCACTGTTTACCCACTAGGGAGCATAATTGCTTAGACCATGTTATTATAAAAATGGACAATAGATGTCACTCGGCCTTTGTGGGTATCTTAAAGACGTCCATTACTGACCATGCTATGGTATTAACTAGTATAACCAAAACCACCAGCCAACCAGTTCTAAGTAAAAAATCTGACAAACAAAAATGTGTTATAAATTATGAAAATGCCTACAATAGTTTTATAAGTACTGACATGACATTTTTTAACTTGTATAAAGACCCTGACATCATAGCTAACAAATTTATAGATGTTATTAACAAGGCCATCCTATCTAATACTACAATTAAATCAATCCCTAACAGATTAAAGTTACTTAAACCCTGGATGACTATCGGTGCACGTCGCTGCATACATCTCCGGAACAAAATGCAATCGCGAACCATATCAGACCCTTATAATATTATTTTAAAAATCACATACAGACGTTTTCGTAATTACTGCACAAATTTAATAAAAAAGTTAAAACGCAATTTCCAAAGAGAACAAATAGATGCCTCTATAAACAATCCGAAACAACTTTGGTCAAGGATTAATGATATTACACAGTTCAAATCCCCCAAATCATCTAGTATATCTCTCCTCAATATTACGCCGCACCCCTTAAATTCATTAAACCACGTTAACCAGTTCTTTGTGAAAATTGGGAAAATCTTGGCCGATGAGATAATACGAAAAGGTACTCATCCATACCACACTTCCTCACACTGCTCTGCTTCATCGTTTGTTTTACTTGCGACTGATCCAATGGAGGTGGATGGCATACTCATGGGCCTCGATTCTGAGAGCTCACCTGGTTGGGATGGCATACCGATAAGATTTCTAAAAATCTCTAGAGACATTACTGTCCCACTTATATCTCAGTTAGTTAACTTATGTTTTGAAACCGGAAAATTCCCTGCTGCTTTTAAGCGATCCATAGTCACACCTGTGCATAAGGGGGGGGACATGAACGATGTCAACAACTACAGACCGATATCCGTCATATCATGCATTGCAAAAATTTGTGAAAAAATATTAAACGGCAGGCTTATTAGTTACTTGAACAAATATAATTTATTATCTAAATCACAATTTGGTTTTAGGAGGGGTCTTTCTACGCAAGACGCTGTTAAAGCGTTAACTAATGATATTGTTGTCAATGTTGATAAGGGATTAAAATGCCTAGTAGTTTTCCTGGACCTAAAAAAGGCTTTTGACACCGTCTCTGTCCCAATCCTTCTGCACAGGCTTGAATCGTTCGGAATAAGGGGCTTAGAGCTTTCTCTCTTCAAAAGTTATTTATCCGATCGAACACAACAGGTTAAACTTGGAAAATCATACCTCAGTGATGAAGAAAGGGTTGAATTTGGGGTGCCACAGGGTAGTGTACTTGGTCCGACGCTGTTCCTAATATATATCAATGAGTTATGTAATATTGGGTGCAGCGGCGGACGGATCTACTCATATGCTGATGACACTGCAGTAGTATTTACCGATGAGTCTTGGATTGCCGTGCAGAAGACTGCTGAATGTGGCTTGAAGGAGATAGCCGGTTGGCTAAACGCAAGTCTTTTATCCCTAAATGTTGACAAAACAAATTTCATCTGTTTTACTCCCAACCAGAGGTCACAGCCAGGTCCAGGTTTCGATATAGTGATCCATGAGTGTGTCAATTCACCCTATCAGTGTAACTGTAATAGCATCACGCAAGTCAGATCAATTAAATATTTAGGAATAATAATTGACCAACGGCTCTCCTGGCATGTCCATATTGAAAACACAATGACTAGGATCAGAAAATTAATATGGATATTCAAAACTTTGCGTCATGTAGTGCCATCCCAGTTGCTTAACAAAATTTATATCGCTCTCGCACAATCGGTCACAACCTATTGTATACCAGTTTGGGGTGGTGCCACGAAAACCAAATTCTTAGATCTTGAAAGAGCCCAGAGATCTCTAATAAAGGTTATGTATTATAAGCCCTTTAGATATTCTACAGACAGCCTTTATAAGACCAGTAGCCTTCTTTCAGTCAGAAAATTATATATACTTAATATAATCTTAACCCTGCATAAATCACTAACATATGATGCTACGACACAAGACAGAAGACGTAAAGATATCGTGGCCCACTCACCGATGGTCAGAACTATCTTTGCCAGGCGTCAATTTAACACCCAGTCAACTTATATATATAACAAATTAAACCATAAATTAAATATTTATCCCATGTTGCTTTACGATTGTAAGAAAGCATTAACTGAGTGGTTGAATAACATTTCATACAATGAAACAGAACTTATCTTAGCCCGTATTTGTTAGCGAAAGTCTCACACTTATCATACATACTCATGAACACACACACACACCCACACACACACACTCACACCCACACGCACACATACATATACACACACATGCTCCAATTTGTTCCTAATTTTGTTCTTTCTTTCTAATTTTTAATCATTTTAAATTTAATTTACCGAAGTTTAATTGTTTGTTTATAACATTGTAATTTTAGAAACTAAGGGAAGGGCGAGGCAATCCCATCACAAGTATTCTATAACTTAACGGGGATGTCTCAATTTTGTGCTGAATGACAATGTGATTGAAACAATAAACTAATTATTATTATAATTATTAATTATCTTGGGACAACTCACACACGGCCATCTAATACCAAACAAGTCAGAGCCTGTATTATGGCAACCAGACAACTGATAAACATACTTAATTACACCAAGACAGAATAAATGATCATGCTCATCACATAAAGATTTGTCCTGTGTAGGAATCGAACCCACAACCTCCGGTTTAACAGTCAGGATCACTAACCACTAGACCAATGGGCCAGTCGATTATTATAGCATCTTGCACAAATATTATTTTCTGCTTAAGGTTTGTTTGACTTCTATTAGATAAGTCTTGCATCGTAGCTTATTGCATAACAGAACACAATTATTTTGAGAGTGAGTGAAAACAAGAGTGAAGGTTTGTAAAGTGAGTGAACAAGACTGATCTTTAGTAGGCTAAAATCCTTCACCCTTGTTTTTGGCTCGAGATTTTATAATTACTCTTTAAAAACAATTTTAAATACCCATCATCTTTGGATCATAATTCATAATAGGTACCTTGTGGAATATTTAAAGCTCTGCCTTGGTGTAAATAATTAATGAACAGGATGGATTATTCTTTAGGTAGAATACCTAAATTTATTAGTAAAATTTTTGTGTTATCTACTTCTAAATATTATTATGTACCGTTTATGTTGGTAAAAAATATGGAGCTGGAGTAAAAATATCTAGTCATTTTATGTGTTGCTTGGAATAAATAAACAATTAGACATAGGTATTTGACCCAAGAATACATTAGAATTATTTATACAGATCTATGTAAACCTTTATTAGTTTTCATATTTGACATAGTTTAGGCTAAGATCATATCCAATTCGGTTTAATATCTAACTTCTTCTTTTTCTGCCTAGCCTTTTTCCAAGCGATGTTGGTGTCGACTTCCAGTCTTATCGGATTCAGCTAAATACAGTTTTTTTATTATATCTTTCCTTTCAAACATTCCATGTTTTTACATCACAAAATCAAACCAGATTCTTTGACGTCGATTAGAATACAAATATTTTGGAACAAGTATATAGTATTCAAGTTAGATGATAGGCTACCTAGTTATTTGCTTATATTTCACAACTGTATCGGTATGAACAAATAATTTTATGAGCATAGTTCTTGCGTCACAAATATAGGTCTCATAATAAATATACGTTACGACGCAAGTATTGCAATCGTATTACGTCATCAAGCCCTGAATTACGTTAGCAAATGTGAATGTTTATCCTGAACAAAAATGGGTAGACTTTATACAAATACATTACATATTACCTAACTATAAAAATATTCTATATTTGTTACAATAAATTACACTAAATTAAAATAATGTTTATAGTAAATATAAAGTAAATAAATTCAAATATCTATTAATATGGGTATCTACAGTGATGGCTTTCTCCTAAATTGCTGTGCCCGACAACCCCCATGATAATCTAAATATTTGTTAATTTTACTACCTAAACTCCCTTCATTGTAGAATGCAACAAATACTGAGTATTTGTACGTGGGAAGTCACGGGAATATGATTAATAAAAAATAAAAAAAAACTTTAAAAATACACCCCATTTATGTTCGGCTTTTGTCAAAGTAACACAATCTAGTTTTAACTTATAACAAGAATATCTATCGTACATGTTCTGTGTATATATGTATGTAAAATAATCACTCATGAGTGACTCATAAGAACGGATCAAAAGACCTTCCTTTTTGTTTTAGAAACCCAACTTACCTTGTGTATTTAAGGGCTTTATGTTCGACCCAATCCTTTTAACCTTTTACTAGTAGCGACCTATTTACCTAGCATGTTTACTTACGCGAAAAACTAACGAATATTTTGGTCAAAACTTGTTACCACCACAGTAAACAAGAGCTAGTTCTTACGTTTGAAAGACAGAAGATTTAAAATAATAAATACATTTTTTTAATTTAGAACCTATTTTTAATTAAATCTAAAACGTTCAACGTTTTTGAAATAAATTGGTCGAATTTCAAATTTCAATAATTATAAAATTAATTTAATATCGATGTTTTATAACAGTCTATTAATGAACAATTCCGTACTTCGATGAAATCTTTGAATATTTCAATGAATAATAAAATTAGGACCGTGAGTTATGACGAAGCTTGTGGTAGGCCTATGTTTAGCTGGAGATGTCTTATGGCTAAAAAAAAAGTATGGTTACTCAAAAAACCCGAATAATATTTTTAACGGTTTGAAATAGTAATAAAATGGAATAATGGTACTAGAAGAGAGAGAGACATACTACACACTACAGAGTAAGGTAATTACAACTGTGCTTTTATCCACTAATTCTAAGTCACTCTATCGCAAGCAGAAACTTTGTACTAATTAAGCAGTACCTTCGTACATTAATCCTTTAATATGTTCCGTACTTTGTTTGTTTATAACGTATATGTATAACATGTCGGTATTACCCTGGTGGGACCGAAGTTAGTTCGCAAAGTAACCTTCGCGATGCTCACTAAACCTTGACCCTGTAACTCCATTACTTCATGGTGGTCAAACTAATCAATTACAAATGAATGGCAAAGATAAATTTAAATAATTTTCCAACTAATACATAATCTCTATCCATATATTAATATTATAAATGCGCAAGTAACTCTAGTATGTCTATCTTACTGTTACGCTGTTACGGCTAAAGCGCTAAACCGATTTGAATAAAATTCGGTATAGGGAAGCTTTGATCCTAAGACACGACATAGGCTACTTATTACTGCGCGAATCGACAACCACGTTAGCGCTAGGTAACTTAGCGCTAGGCACCAGCTAGTAACTAACTTATAAATAAGACATTTTTTCGGGTGGAATCATGTTTGTGTGGTGTGCGTAAAAGCTACTGAATGAATTTTGATGAAATTAGGTGCACATATAATTTACAACTTGATTTAACACACAAAGTAGATATACAGGTACAATAAAAACATATGTATTGCTATTTAAATAAACTAGCTGTTGCCTGCGGCTCATAAAAAGTAGCCTATTTCCTATCTTGGGATCCAAGTAGCCCACGTCAAATTTCTTTCATTTCGGGTCAGCGGTTTAGCCGTGGAAGTGTAACAGACAGACAGACACAGTTAGTTGCGCATTAATTAAACATGTTGGTATAAAATAATTCAAAGTTTTCTATCAGCGTTATCGTGTAGTTACATGATGTAATTCTTCAATAGCTACGGGTAAGGCCAATTATCTTCCTAATAAATTTTAACCTGAAAACCACAACCAATTTAATTACGCGAATTAATTTGTTCGTATATTTTGTTAGACGTCTTTTTGTAGCTTTTAATTTTGATTGGCCCGTTCCGATCGCCCGATATTTAATTGACGCAAACAATGATAAAACCAATTAAAACGGAAAAATGTACAAGGTATGGCAATATTTACGTGTCGCAGTAAAGCTCAACGTTTAAATTTATGTGTATATCTTCAGTGTTTTAAATTAATGGTACGTACTAAAAATTCGTGAATTAATATAATATAATATATAATATAATATCTTGGGACATCACACACACGGTCATCTGATCCCAAACTAGGCAGAGCCTGTGCTATGGCAACCAGATAACTGATAAACATACTTATATATTTCTAAATACATACATATTATAGATAAATTACACCCAGACACAGAACAAATGATCGTGCTCATCACACAAAGATTCGTCCTGGGTGGGAATCGAACCCACGACCTCCGGTTTAGCAGTCAGGGTCACTAACCACTAGACCAACAAGCCCGTCGAAAATTCTAATCCGTTTTTGCCACGGATGGTTTTTTTATTTAATTTTTGTTAATATGCAATTATATCTATCATTTCTAGATCTAGCGTCTAGTGTTATGTAAACTATAGAGCGCGCATATCGAGTATGAAGTGAATCGAGTATGAGTATTTCAAAACCGACATAAAAAGCTATTTTTTTTTTAAATCATTTATTTAATGAGGCTTTTTGCGCTGGTGCGCCAAGTCAGCCTCGTTAGGTAACACAAAATACAACAAAAACTCATCACTAAATATCTATCTAAATTTTACCTTAACCTTAAGTTAAAATTAGACACCACACCACGTCGACATGCATCATAAAAAGCTTGCTAGGTAAGGTAATAGTAATAAATAAGAGAATATGTATAATATAATATATAAGATAAGTAAGAGCAATAAATATGTAAACTATAGAGTGCGCATATCGAGTATGAACTATTGGCACTAGTATGAACATGTAATATCGTAAAATTAGTGTCAAAACGGCGCGCAACGTTTTATTAAAACTATCTCAAAATCCATAAATCGGAACCATCGATATTTTCGTATAAACGTCAATCGTCGCACGGAAAATCACATAAATCAGTAAACGAGCGTAGCTCATTTAGCTAAAATTCTGCTTACGCTTGGCATAAGGGGTTACTAGCGATGCGCACGCTCTATTCTTGTCCATGTTTACTCTAAGGTTTACATACACACACTAGTTTATCTACATAGGTCTAAGTTATACCGGCAGCGGACGTCTGCGTCTCATGTGACAAATGTATTGTTGGCCCCCGGGAATTAAACCGGCGACCTCCGCTTCCGCAGTCGTCTGATTGTTACACGTTTACATAGGGTGGTCTTGTTTGTGTTTCTTGTTGCTTATTATGTTTGAATAGACTTATTGTACAGGAAATTATGTCTAAGTAGGTATGATGTTAACAGGTAGACCATAACCAAATTATTGTATCGGCTCAGGATAAAAAATTGGTGATAATTAAATATAGGTACCATTTGGGGCTCAAGGGTTATAGTATTTTTTATTATTAGAATAACTAAATTTGGAATTGCTACTAAATACTTCGCACGTATTGAACATTACGAAGGAATTAATTCCCTAGCGAAATAATATAATAATTGATTTTGATTGAATTTCAAATAAACGCTATACATATAAATTATATAATCATAATCTCAAAACACACATTGCCGTCCATTGTATCCTGAATGTTCAGCGTTTTCATATTATCAGAATGAATTAACTTCCCCTTTGAAAACTTCTAACTCTCATGTTTGAGATTACACAAAACCTTTTCGAAGACAAAGTTGGGGATTAATGTAATTCTACTCATCCCGACCTTCCTCTTAGGGGCCTTCTTTCATACAAATTATCTTGCGTGGCACAGGAATGGGGAGAGAGGGGTAAAGCAGCCCACAATAATAGTGTCAAGGTAAGACTTTTATTAGGCATCCTCCTGAAAATCAACCGTACACTGTAGAGCAGTTAACTGATCCTAAATAAACACTGCAGGTTTTTTTCCGTTCATATAATGTACTTATATAAGGAAAAGGTACTCGCAGTAGCCTCTGATTAAGGTCTACATCACAAATATAGATGGACCTAGATATCGCATGTATTACGATCTGTAAACCAAGCGTGCCGTCGTATCAACTTTTAAATATTATATAGGTACGAGTAGTTTGTTAATAATGCCCGGCACAGATTGGTATAACCTACTAACGCAGCGCACCGATTCTGTCTGAGCGCGACAGTCGCAACGTTGAGCATATTATGCTTAATCCGGGCACGAAAAGTGGCGAAGTAGATGCTTTTGCGTTATCTGTGGTTTACATTATATTTAGCAACAAATATTAAACTTCTAGGTAATGTAAATACTTTCAGGAATTCTACATGCATAACATTTATGCATGTAAAGTAGGACAGATAGAAAGTGTTGGTCTGCGTAGGTACTCCATTTTCTGGCACCTACGCGAGTAACATAAGTGCCATTGCCAACATTTTAGGAATGTTTTCGTACATTACTATAATGTAATGTTACATAGTGGTACACTTTCTCCTATTTGAAGTTATACTTCTTTTGACGCGTTAGGAATAAATTATGAGAGAATTACGATGTGCGCGCACACCATCACTAAAAACCGACACCCTGAAGTTAGCTATTACCCTGAAGTTAGCATTTTAGTTTGTCAAAAAAAGTTACATACAGAGTAAAGAAGTATAACTTCTTACGTGCGTACATAAGTACACACACACTTCTGTTTTTATTTCCCGCATAACCATGATTGTATATATATTTTTTTTAAATAGACTTATTTATATACTGACTAATTTATAGTCTATTTTACCTCATTTTTTCAATGTCAACCAACGGTGATTTAAAGATCTTCTTAGCTTATGAGCAAGGCTCATATCGATGAAACAACTTCCCATTTATCCTGCCCTAAGTTTTTAACTTTCTAGTATGTCTGGTACGTCCCACACCGATTCTCTCCTTTACCTCACTTAAATAATGAGTAAACAGAACAATTAAAATTAAGTCCATCATTTATTCAGTGTTTACCTAAATCTGAGATGTCACCACAACTAGACTGTGACAAATGTATTCCCGCGCGAATTACACTCAGTCATTCCTGTAACTGAGCTGTGTTTACAAGGTAATTACAATAGAGACTTGTGAAATTTAATGGTCGGTTCCCATATCAAGAAACGACTCGTAGAGCTTACAGATGGTAGACTTTCCTTTGTTTTGCTTAGCAAAATCTACCGTCCGCTAGCAAAACGAAACGTTACTTGAATATAGGAACTGGGCATAAGTTCGCACAATGTTGTTCTTCCGTACAAACTTAGTGCGAATTAATAATGAGGAGTATTCTGAATAATTAAATAGGTTATTTTAATAAACTGTGAATACTGTGAAGACTTTTTTTTTTGTTAATTGTTGAGCACGTCTGTAATTGATGTAAACACTAGTTTTAAGATTCGTGAAATTAATTTTTCTATGTTTGTGTTTATGTTGTTGATGAGCCTAAATAAATAATTAAAATAAAATAAAATAACAAGCTCGTGAATAAATGACACAAGTTTAGCTTAAACCATTTTTAAAAGCTTTTATAATACTTGTAATGTATGTTTGTTTAGGTCAAATCTTGCAAGCTAAATTAGAACAACTACTAGACATCCGATTGAGATAAAATATTGCATACTTATACAAGTTAGGTGACAATACAATATTGTGGTACTTTGGAGCTGCTGTAATGATTGAGCCAAAAGGTGGCCATACGAACTATTTAACGCAATGACGTAATCCCATCGTGCTTTTGCTTGTTTATTTGTCTTCCCTAGTACTTTAAACCTGCTGATTTACAGGTTGTGTTGAAAAAAACATTTCTAATAAAATTTCATGCCATCATTTTTGTGATGTCAATATTCAATTACCAATTAAAGAAAACGGAAAATATATATTTAAATTTAGGTTCAGGTATCTAAATATTAAAGAAAAGGCCAATCGTGGGTCAATTGGCACCAAATGAAGTGAACCACAAAAAGAGGTTTTAAACCAACAGTTGGAATTTTGAAAAGTTGGCTTTTAATAATGATGATGAATTTTTACGTTACTTCTGCAGTTTACGTGAACAATGGAGAACTCCATTTATTTAATAACCGTTTCGCTAAAAGCGTAAAAGCAATTCACTATGCATATGAAGGGACATAAATCCGTACACTGATGTTGGTATATTTGACAGCTTTGTTTGTAACACACGGTAGCCGCGGGCTCCGAACACATTAAATAGATGTCATTTAATCCTATTCGAATTCTGCCGTGCTTGGGATATATACAGTAAGTAACATGAAGACAATTTCGAGAAAAACGCGGTTAAAGTTTTTTTCTTTCCTTTTGACGTTTCTCCCAAAGTATAAATTAAAACCAAGTTTTCTAAAATATTTTAGATAAAAGTGTGTTTGTTCTATAATTTGTATATTTTTATTTTTATTTAGTAATAATATTTAAATTGTAAAGCTTAAAAAAGTATATAGCTTAAGGAATCAAAAAATAAAAAAATATGTTTTTTTTAGTATTGGTACAGTAAGTGTGTGACTTACTGTAACAATCTTTAGTTGGAAGTACTTACTGCAACAATGATTACAGAATGAGGTAAATGTTTAAATAGATTAACAAAAACTGCACAATTTGCCTAATGTTATTTAATCACTTACTGTAATTATAGCTAGGAGCAATATGAAAACTTGTGGCATTTGCCAGGGACCATAATTAGTTACTGTTTCTCGATATTTTTAGTAGATAAATGAAACAAAAGGTATCTTATGAAATTATAGTTTAGTAAAAGTACACAGTACAATTATGGATAAAGAATACAGCTTTATTAATTCTGTATAATTGAAAAATCTGCTTCTGTGTTGTATTTTGAAAGCATTAAAATTTTAATAAAAGTTAACTAAAAAATACAATAAGTGTTTGCGCAACAGGCTTCATACAAAAAACAATCAAAAACCAAATAAACTAAGCATTTTTATAAATTATAATTGTGTTTGTACTTCGTACACAAAAAAAAAATCATTAAACATCTAAAATAAACACTTTGTATCCAAAAAATAACATAGTTATCTCTTTGGATTTTTTCATTATAAAAGTAATATTTGAAGGCACAGTATATTCTTTATAAGTCATTTAACTTCTTAGGATGTTATGTATTACTTAACTATTATATAATAATAGACTATGAGATCCTCGTTATACGAACTTAATAAAATCAGTCTTACAAATTAACAATATTAGTACCGTTGTAGCATTTTATAGTAATAAGATAGTAAAATTTCTTAATTGACTAGTAAAATGAAGTCTTACGTGAATCTTGCGGAATTTAAAACCGGAATGTTTAACCAAAAACCCCTTCTATTCTCAGGCAGCAGAAGTAAAAGTTTCAGTATAATCTCTGCTTTACGATCTGCAGTGATTCCTCTTGGAATATTTTTAGACTTAACCTCAGGGAACTTTTGAGTCTTTACAATTTTAACTTGTAAGGTGAGAGCGAGAGAGACCTTTCAATCATTGGACATTGGTAAAGCAGAGATTATACTGAAACTTCTGCTGCCTGAGAATAAAAGGGGTTTTTGGTTAAACATTCCGTTTTCAAATTCCGCAAGATTCACGTAAGACTTCATTTTACTAGTCAATTAAGAAATTTTACTATCTTATTACTATAAAATGCTACAACGGTACTAATATTGTTAATTTGTAAGACTGATTTTATTAAGTTCGTATAACGAGGATCTCATAGTCTATTATTATATAATAGTTAAGTAATACATAACATCCTAAGAAGTTAAATGACTTATAAAGAATTTACTGTGCCTTCAAAGATTACTTTTATAATGAAAAAATCCAAAGAGATAACTATGTTATTTTTTGGATACAAAGTGTTTATTATAGATGTTTAATGATTTTTTTCTTGTGTACGAAGTACAAACACAATTATAATTTTTAAAAATGCATAGTTTATTTGGTTTTTGATTGTTTTTTGTATGAAGCCTGTTGCGCAAACACTAATTGTTTTTTTTTAAGTTAACTTTTATTATAATTTTTAGTGCTTCCAAAATACAATAATTACAATCCCTGGTTTTTGCGTGGACCGCGACTGCAATTTACGCACTTGCCCCTCCCGCAGTACCTAATCGGACCCTAAACGCCTTAGAATATTTGCAGTAAGTAACGCGTTTACCTTATATGTCTCAGGCAAGTCTACGCATAAGACGCAAAATTCCTAAACATAATAACAGTAGTGAGTCTTGTTCTTATTACGTCTACACATATAAATATTTTTTTAATTGGCTGCCTTCTCATATACACAGTAAGTTTTACTTACTGTACTTATGCTAAGACAATATAATAATACAATGTGAAAGTTTTAAGCATTAATATAGTAAATACTGTTACTGTAGATATGTTAAGGTTTAGTAGACTATGTTTATTCCCAACACTTAATATAATAACAGCAAATGGTACTTACTGTAGCAATACCAAGGAAATGTTTTTAACTTTATGAAAAAATAAACCGTATGTGCCCATACTGCAGTTATAATAAGTATGCCTTGGCGCCAAACGCGTCTTACTGTGATTGTGCTTAACCTTATTTCATTTTCTATACCACATTTTCAAAATTTGAGTATACAGAAATGTAGGTCTTGATCTCTACATTCCAAATATATATTTAACTCAATATCGACCAAAATGTGACTTACTGTAATTATCATAAGCGCGGCAGAATTATTGATTTGTCAAATTTCAGATTAAATGATTTTGGTGTATATATTGGTGTACATTCGATTTAATTTGGGTTCATAATTTTAACAGTGATTCTATTTAGTTGATATGTTGAAGCAAACTATCGTGACTATGTACTGTGAGCCCATGTAAATATTATTCGCGGCTAATTTATTTTCATTCAACATCTTAAGAAAGGGAGGAATGAGGCTTTATACCTGCATTGGGACAATCACGAGTAATAATAAAAATAGTAATAAATGGTAGATGCCCCATCCCATATTAGAGTAAAGTTCTCAACAAGGCCGCTGCGTGTTGGACCTGTGTCCCCACGTAAGCCTTTCAAAGGACCGGGTATTCTCGCTACTGAGATAGCCCGTGAAAAATAAGAGATACAAGATAGTAATAATAATTATTTATTTTTGCTGCTAATAGATAACAAATGAACATCAATATCATAGTAGGATCCGAGATGATTCTAGTAATCGACCCCAATATAATCTGAGAATAGGCTAGGAAAAAGAACGTGTTGTTATCAAACTTAAAAAAAACATTACATTTTTATAGCTGCTCTGGTTCATATTTACAAGCACTTTAATTTCCCTCAATAAAAATAAAGTTGCGACGCTAACAAATACATTTTCACGTTGCGTTTCCAATTCCCTTCGCGTCGGTCGTGGCCTTTCAAAATATTAACTACATTCAACGCCGAGCCAACTATTGGAAAATATTCAAGTGGCGCGCAGTTGCTCTTCAGTTGGAAATGCTTTGATAAAATAATTATAACTTGTGTAGTGTGACCAAGTTTTCCCATTTAAGTCACGTGTGGGTAACGGGTATTGTCTTGGAACTTCCACTTTCTTGTTTCTGAAATGTTTTCCCTGTTGGTTGTACGTATGTTTAAATTGTTTATGCCAGCATTTTTACACGTATTTACATAATTGTGTTTGTTTGAAAGAAAAGCACATGTTATACATATACTTACTTCATTTAAAAGATTTACATTTATAGTTGGAAGTAGTTTTAGTATCTCGGTCAGCAGAAAACCCGTTACCAGTTTGCAACTAGGCCAAATCAGCCAACCGACAATTCAAAACCACCAAAAATTCAAACTAACTACAATACAAAATTATTAAAAAATAAACAATTGGCTGTAACTTTTCCACTCCAATTAAAATTATGAAGTTGGTGTGGTAAATAACGTACCCTCCGTTTTCGTCTGAATTGTACACATGTAGCGTTTTTTCTGTAAAGAGTAAATACTGTATCAACTTAAGGTCCTGAGGGTGAGATCCCTCACTTTGAATAATGTATAAGAATTTCGTAACTCAATACTAGAAATATGCCTACGTATTGATCTTGGGGAAAGCTTTATGCAACAATGCGGTATCGTATGTTATTTCGTACTAGGAAAACATGGGTCGGAGTGGTTTATATGAGATGCATGGTAAATATTCTCATAGATAGTCATAAAAAGTTGGAGCATAAATATCGAATTTCGAACTGAGGCTTAACGGCTCAGTGCGTGCGAAAGACCGAATGTAGGCGAGATAGTAATACAAAAATGATGTCACGATTTCGATTTCGTTTATCACACCAAGCCTTGTCGTTGTTCTAATAGGGATGTTGACTGGGTATGAAAAGTTAAAATCTATTTAGTCCGTCAGTTAGATAATAAAAAAATATTAGATACGTATTTTTTCTTTTATCAAAACAATAAAAAAATACAAAGATACAGCGCTTTAAAGTTGCGAAGTGGGGGCTTATGACGCCACGCCTTGGTAAAAATCGTAGCGAGGAGTGACGTCATCCGTAATTTCCGTTCTCTGTATTTTAATCATTTTTTGTTTGAGGGAAAAAAGAAAAAATACGTGTCCAATAAAATTCATTAATCTACCAGGCGGACATTAAAAAAAAAATAGGAAACATGCCTATTTATTTAATTAAAGTTTCGTATAGGTTATAGCTTAATCTTAGTGACTTAGTCCAAAGTTAATTACAAAAAATCTGTGTGTGAGTGTCACACTCAGGGACGTGAAAATATGTCAAGTTAATAAAATATAATTATGATTTTTTCAAGTAAAATTAGGTAATTATTAGGATATTGTTAAATTAGTTGGTGGTTATTGTTATTAATGTTATTTTAGGTTAGGCTAGTTACTACGTCATTGCGCGCCTTCTTTGGTGTGTGAGTTTGAGTTTTCTTTCTTTTTTCTTTATTCATATTATAAGAAGGGTTGTTTGGCGAAAATTAATATTTAAATGACTATATTTAACATAGGTTTGAAGCTGCAACCTTGTGAGTTATGGCTGTAATATCGGTGAAACTAAGTGTATATTTTTTCCAACTCAAATAATTATATTATCTATAAGTACATCATTTTCCTTATTTATACATAGTAGTAGTAGAAGTAGCACCTACTCATATCTCTGCAGTGTCCCTAGTTGTATTACCGGAATGTCGTACACCTTACTTTTTCATTTTGTTTACTAAATATGCGCGCAGCTCCCGTCAAAAGTTATTAGTTTTCGGACAAAGTTCCTTTGCGTCCGTCAAACTTTGTTAAAAATCAAGTTACTCCGGCGTTCCATTACAATTTCATAGGAAATCTGCTTTGCGTGCAGTGCTATCTCTACCAATACGTATATAAAAAAAATACGCATAGGCATGTCATGGATATAGGTATTCAAAATCAGCATTAAACAGAAGACTGATGGATAAAACCAAAAAATCGATTGACTTTTACCGTTGTCACCTTCTCTAGTTTAATGTGAAACATTAAATAAAGATATGGCGTTATATAGGTTTTCACCTATTTTCTCTTAACAAACTCATAAAGCTTGGTGGTAGCTTTGAATCGGTCAAAGCTGAAAGCAGTGCCAGAAGTGGATTGAAAGCCTCAAGCAACACTCGGATACAATGCTACAATAAACAATATTACCAAATACAACAGTTACTTTGAGTTTATTATTGTTCAAAATAATACAAAAAAACTCTTTTTACCTTTGGGTAGCTCATAGAAATAAAAATGCTTCATATTTAGTCATTTCTTTTGATGTTTAAAATGGCAATATCCTTTTTGGCTCAGACCTGTCAGTGTCGTTAAAGGCCTAAAGGGTTAGTGCCTACTGCCTTTGTATTTTTATTTTAATGCGACTTCTATATCTAATAAATTGAAATCGAAATCCCAGTAATGTAATATTTTTATCGTTTAAAATTATAAACGATAAAAAACATTGTGACCATCATAAATTTATTTGACATTATAGAAATTAAAATCTTGTAATTAAAATATTGGCTTATCTCTTGATAATAAATAAAAGTTAAACAATTAAGAGACTCCAATAAATTGGTTTTCATCAAATTAAAGCTATTAAAAACAAATTAATTAGTTACAAACTTTACATTTATTTAGTTAATCATTAAAATGAACTTTTAGTAATTCATCTGTCTGGCCACTCACAAGCAACGTGGATTAATACAATACAATTTATTTTATGTAGGCACTATTAAATTTACCAAGAGTTGAAAATTAAAAGCTTATTGGCTTATTGTTTTGTAAAGTATAATTGTTTCAGCTATCAGTTCGATTAGAGAATTTAATGATGTTAAAACGAAATTTAAATCCTTTATACATATTATTAATCTATTATTTTTTGTCCTGCATCCCAGAAGTGTAGTTTAAATTTAGAACCCCTTTGCAAGAAGTTTGCGTTTAAAAATAGTACCTATATCAAAGTACCTAATACAAAATATGTAGGTAAGCATGCCTATGCGACTATTTCGATACTTAAATAATGAATAAAGATTTGTTTACTTCATCTGAGCAGTGTATAGGATGAACTGCAAGAATAATTTTATGTTACAGATAACCGTAATTAATTCCTACATTTAATCTTTAGAAATAAAGGCCAGCATGAGTTCACTTACTACTTAACTTCTACAGTTTAACGCCTGTTTTATGGTCCATAAACTTTTAAGGCTTATGGCCGAAACTGAAAAAGCCTAACCCCAGTATATATAGCTTATAAATAATGTAGAAATAAGCCTACAAGATTTTATTTTTATTCTCTTAATTATGAAAATTAAATTTAACCTCGTTTTTCCGCCAGCGATGTGGCCAGAAGTATAATAATAAGTAAGGGATGTTGAATAAAATGTTGTTGATTTGACTGGTCTGTTGGTCTAGTGGTTAGTGACTCTGACTGCTAAACTGGAGGTCGTGGGTTTGATTCCCACCCAGGACAAATCACATAGCAACGTGCTGTAGAAGAATGTTATCTTATTTTTTGTTCAAATTAGGAATAATAGTAATTTTATCCAATACTCGTAAAGTCATTATCACACATCATTGTAATATAGCTAGATTTTCTTTTTGATCGGTAGGTACTGGTCATAATTATTTGCAGTGTTCATCTAAATGCATGGCCATCACATGCCGAACTTGTTGACTCAAGACCGTATCTATATTAACTTACTCACTAGCTTCAAACTAACATCATTAGTCAGTAAATTAAGCCGTCGTATTATGTGCCACCGTTACCATGAAAACATAATCTATGATACAGTTATCAGGTTGTACTCATGTTACAATATTCAAGCGGTCTGTTAAACAAATTTTAGCTCACCTGTTTCCCAATCAAAATGAAAAAATCAGAAATAAATAAACAATGCCAAATAGTAGTGAAACCGATGTTTAAAAAAATATCAAGCAAATTATAATATTTAAAAGAAAAACTGTTATAAAGACCTGAATGCCCAATTAAAACAATAAGCTCTTGTTTAATTGGGAATTTTGATCTTTCATGAACTCCAATCAACTGCTGAAAATTATTCATCCAACAAAATTGTAATTCGAAATTGGATATCCATGATACAAAAAACTGGACATGAAATATTAAAAATAAATATTTTGAACATACAGCACTCGCGAAAATAAAGTGCAAAAGCAACACGAACAGACAGTATATTGGAAACAATTGAAGATCGCGCAACAACAGAAACGTTTAGCCAAACAAACCCATTTGCGAAGAAACAATCGCGAAACGGCGCTTTGGAATTTTGGCTCGGCAGCCAAGTCCGTTGTCATCGAGTATACGAGCATGAGCAAGCAATAAAGCTGTTTAGAAGCCATTCTACTGATCTAATCAATGCGAGGGATTCCCAGTTTATCCAAACAATTGGCGCTGATTGACGACACTGCGGGCCACAGGCTTATTGTTAAGCCGCGCCTATAGGTTTGATTGTAAATGCTCCGTGTGGTTGTTGGAATATAATTAATGGATTTACCTGAAGTTGTGTGTGGTCTTCGATGTTCTGTTTAATTGGGCGAGATAATTAGCAATGGGTATTAGTTGTATTATACAAACACCTCACAGAGCTTCAATTGTTTGCAAAGGTTAAGGTCGATTAAAATCCAATACCTACTAAGTTCTGACGTCTGTAAGTCAAGATTAATTGGCGGTTTACTTAGTGGACATAACTTAATCTGCGTTGGGCCAAGTATCATTCGGTGTAAATTGGAGAAAAGGTTTTTAAATTTTTCATGTGTAAATTTTTCAATTAAAGGATAAAAACAATTTAAAACTGCCAATCGCATTAACATCAATGACGCAGCTGACCAACGGAAAGCTGTATTGTGTTTCAAAATCTTTCGTTTCCAAAAAAATATTTGGCCACAACCCTTAGGGATTCTTGGGCAAAGTTATTAGGTCAATGTAAATAAAGGGTGATTCTTCGCAATTGGGTTTCTAGGGTTGTCCCAACATATTGATCGGATTGAACAAACATACCTCTGCATTCTGGGATTATGCCATGTCTAATAATAGTTGGGTCTTGGACGTTCGAAATCCGAAATATTTATTGCTCTCGACGTCAATATAAATTCTTGACCAAATTAAATGGTTGACAAAATGACATCAATAAATTAGACCTTTTCTACGAGATAAAACGGCTTGTTCTCTTTGAAATAATAAACATGTTGACTAAACATTTTTTGAATGTCCATCAAGTAGATAATTGAATTTTATTGGACACGTATTTTTTTATTTTGTCCTGCAAACAAAAAATGATCAAAATACAGTGAATGGAAATTTTGCGTGACGTTACTCCGTGCTACAATTTTTACCACGGCGTGACGTCAGAACCCACACTCCTGAATTTTAAAGCGTATCTTTGTACTTTTTTACAGTTTTGATAAAAGTCAAAATACGTGTTTAATATTCTTTTTTACTTTCCAGGCCTATTAACGCCATATGAATAGACTTGATAAAAGTGGTACAGGTTATCTAGATACTGTATGTACTAGATATAAAGTATCAATATTTTGAAAGCTATCTTTTCTTTTGTCCCCAGCGGCCGCGGCAGCAGAGTCTCGGCGGAGTCCTCCGACGGGAAGGCAACTGGAAATGTTTTATGCTAACCCTGATGATCGCCGGCTGTCTCGGTTCAGTCGCATGGTGCAATACAGCTGAGATTGATAGAGATCTGATAGATTTTAGCAAGTGAGTATACATTTTTAATTACATAACTCCTTCTTATATTTAACTTAATATAGGATGGTGTTTTAGAAAGAGGGATGCAGAGAATCCAATATTTTGTGAAGAAAAGAAGCATTGTGAGCTGAACTGTCACTTATGGTATAAAAAACACAGTTTGACATTATTTATACATAATTACTAAAGTCGTAGTTATAAAAAGTCCATAATATCGTTAAATAGTATTTCGCTAAAAATTTACGAAAACAAAAGCATATCTTATAGGGGTAGGTTAAATCCTCTTTTGTCTTAATACTAAGCAGAAGCAAGACCTCACGAAAGTCGCTTAGGACACCTGGTCATCGAACTTTATTGAACTTTATGACTTTAGGTGGTTATTTAATTCATCTGTAGCGAGACAAGTACCTCCTTAATAATAGCCTTCACTATCGGAGTGTTCTGTAATTACATGACTAACGCAGTCTTGTGGCTCTTGACAGAGGCTATCAATTAATGCTTAGTTGAAGTGCAATTTTTAATTAAATTTGTCTACGAATAATACGATTAATATTTAAAACGTTTTTTAATTGAGATTAAATTGAAATTCAACTAAATGTAATCGTTCAACTTTTTTCGTTTAAGTTGAAATGGTTGACTGATAAAGAGTTACAAACTCGTGTCGTTTGTAGTTCATTTTCAGAAAAATATATTATCTTGTAGAATTATCTATTAGAAACTTAAGTCCTCGAATTTATCAGTACTGTAGCGCGAGATCTCTTAACGAATATATACAACAAAGTATTTACAGTCAAATACCTCCTAAAGCTTTCTTATTTATCAGTCCTGGCTCCATTCATCATTTAAGTACTCATATGGCTCAAAAAAGTATAACTAAACACCACTTTTAATTTTGAACCTAGTTAGCCAGTTAGTGCTAACTTTGACCGGACTATTAAATCTGTTCAGATCCTCACTTGTTCGAAACCAACCACAGCGCCGCAGTTCTGCGTCAGAACTCTCCGTTATAATATTGGCCGGCTTAAACGGAACGTCAGACTTTGTCGGCCTGATCCAATTTTAGCTCGAGTACTACGATTATTTAACTTATTTCGATATCCGAATGGTGGATTGCGAACTTTCACTTTTAGTAAACCCTGAGTTTCAAAGGGTTAATTAATATGCAGGTGATCTCAATGCGAATTTAAAAAATAATCAATTTTATATAACTTAGGACTGATTTTTCCAACGCCAGATAATTTTTATTTGGGGAATAAAATTGACGTGTGACATATTTTGAATGGAAAAAAAAAGTCAAAAATTCAAAATTATTACTCGGATAAACTTATCTGGCGTTGGAAAGCCCTTATAAGAATATAACTAAATGCTAGATAAAAAATACAACATATGAAATGACGCCGCGTTGTCAGTGTCCCACTGTCATACATTAAACGGTTTTTCCGATGTTTAGTAAGCAACGCATCGTACTGCCTGGACTTTTCTGCAAAAACTAACCACTAAATCAGTTTCGTTTCCGTCAGGCACCCCATAAAGCGGACGGTTCGGGAATCGCCCTGCGATGTCGGCTACGCCTACATCCCCATCGCGTTCGTGTTGCTGTTGTACCTGGTGTATCTGGTGGAATGCTACCACAGCACTGCGAGGATCCAGCTGGCGAGGAGGGTGGATGTGGCCGCCGTCAGCGCCAGGGTCCACGCCATGAGGAATGCGACGCCTAGAGTTTGGTGAGACTTTATAAATTGCATGTATTTTTCATTTTGCAACTAACCTTCTTTGTATCTTATTATATTACTTTACACGATTTTATGTTATACAGAAAAAAAAATATATAGTAGTGAAATACTCTATAATACAGAATTCTTGTTCTGGTTAGGTTTTTGAATAAAATCTTAGAGAACCAAGTCTTGTGTAATGACTTGAGACACATACCTACATCTCCAACATTTGCAGATATGGGATATATATAGGCTACGTTGTCAAATAGCTAATGCATTAAATATTTATTCGTGTATTTTTAATATACTAAGCCTTTTTCTTTTTAATAAGATTATCTTTTTTAATTATTTGTATTCAGTATCTATTAACTAAGTCAAGTATCATTATTTAAGCACACAGTATTTCGTCTACAAGTCTTAAAGTAATCCGAAATGAAATGTTTTGTGATATTCCTTTTCTGTTTTATTTCCCACGTTCTAAGCTGACGACATTTTATTTAAGTGAAATGCATCTTCTCGCAATATTTTCGACGTTTGCAGCAATGTCGAGTGTGCCGCATTTTCCAGCAATTCAATATTCGAAATTGTGTTAAGCTCTACCGTGTGACATTTTATGCAAACCTACTTATAGGAATTCGAAAATGTTTTATTTTTTTAAATAACCTAAGCTTATTTTATTTCACTGCCGTTGTGAGATTACCTTAGCAGTAGAACATTTGACATTACACAGTATAAAGAAGAAGTACGTTCTATTACACAGAAAAAATATTTTATGGTACAGCATACACACACTAGATAGAAGGCAATAATAGCATCGAGGCAAATGACTAAAAATAAATAATGTTAAATAGAGAATAAAATTTTAATAAATAATTACGTACTGATATATTTATAATTCCATCATTTTTCACAACAAAAGTTTAAGAAATAATTACACCTACTAGGTACCACCTTTTCCCATTAGCTTTAGACCCTGAAAGCTTTTACGAGAACTAAATATTATCACATGGTGTATTTCTTTCTTAAATACCTACATTTAAACTGTTCCCAAACTATGGTTTACTTTGTAAATTAAACATAGATGTAATTTCAATACTGTAAACAAATAACAGAGTTATTAACAACGTTATTCACAGTACAATCTGTATACTATTGAACATGTTTAATAACTAAATGATAATTATATCGTGTTGTGTTTCAAAGCAATTCAGTTTTCGTAATTAGTATTTACAAGTTACAAGTTAGTTACAAGTGTCTGTGGCAGCTTTTAAGCAAAATAAAAATTTATAAATTAGGGGTGTGGCCTAAATGTTTTGCCGAATAAAAACAGTCAAACATTCACACCTCTAATTTATTATACTGTGTAATGTCAAACTTTAACAGTAGACGCGGGTTCAGAATGGTTAATATACTTAAAACATGTATTCCTATCAAATATACTAGTAGTACAGCATACAATGCCGTTGAAGCTCATTGTCTAACACAGGATTAATAATAATCTTTGCTCTTAAAGCGAAGCTCAAGATAATCGCGTAATTGGTGGCCTGATAACGTGCTCGTAATACAGCTTCTACAAAGAAATTCGAACGAACAATAGCACTGAACAAACGCTAAACCGTCTAGAACCGAATAAAAAAAAACATTGTTCTATATTTTTTTTACTGGCAACCATCCAAACGTTTATCTTTTTTTACGTTTTCCCCACACTACATTTTCGAGCATCGTGAATGCATTTACAAACATTTATCTCACATGCTGGATTTTATCACGAAAATACGTGATTACCTCCCAAATGGATTGTCATTAGCAGATACACAGCAAATGGGGCCCATGTAACATTAAAATATGCGTTCTTGAAGCGTTGCAAAACCCTCATGATAAATTCAGATCTTCGCATCTTACTTTGTGAATTAAATATAAATAATTGTGCCTTTTGGAACGACCTTTTACAATTAGGAATAAAAAAATGAAAAAAATACGATTAAATTTTCTTGATAAATTATTAAACAGATTTACGTATGACGAAATTACTTCATTAAATAGAAGTTTTTTTTATGTTACATAATGATTTCCTTTGCCAAATTCCCTTCATAGGTACTGCCTGCGAGTAAATATAATTCAATGAATAGCATCGCACCATACATCCAATTCCTCAGTAAACTCGTTTCCAATGCCTATAAAACATGGCATTAACCTTTACGACACATCGTCACAGTTTTACTAGTAGCAACTGTAGGAAACAATCGTTACCCATTTAATCAAATGTTACGAACATAAAACCTTCGTGGAAACACCCTCGCTAAACCTATAAATAACAATTTTCATATTCACCAAATGTATTTCGAGACGGTGTTTTATGAACTGTGCGTGTAACACTAACAATATGCTGGTTACGTCAAAGATCTAAGAATAGTTCATATTGATGTCTTAAGGGTTGTATCGTATACGTATGTAAGCGCCGTGGTAGGCTACCACGGCGCTTCAAAAGGTTCAATGAACGGATTTTTTTGAACAAGATTGCAGATTTGAACCCATTACAGGCAGTACTTATGAGATTTATTCAAAGTTTTATGTACTTTTTTTCATTATTCTAAGACATCATTGATAATAATCGGTCAAGGAAAACTTCGTGAGGAAAATCTGGATTCAAAAAATTTTAATCTGAAATCATCAACAGCAATGAGCAAGCGTGGTGATCAATGCTCGTTCCTTCTCTATATGAGAACAGGCTGGTGCCCAGCAGTGGGATATTTATAGGCTGGTATTATAAGAGTTGGTGTCGATAATCATAACTAACGAGATTCGTATTGATGACATTAAAAAAATATTTTTTGAATGAAGTGTGGTATTCAAAATAGATCTTAATAAATTTACAAAGTTTCCATCGAGATATTTTAGGAAAAATAAAGTAACCGTAAATTAAATAAGGAGGTCCTTCTCTAAAGAACTAATTTATTGAAGGCTACACGAGAAATGGTATAAAAATATCGACATCTGAATTACCATCTAACAAAACAAAATCGATATTTCTCAAATTGACTAAGCCACGTCTATTCTACACATTAATTAAATCATGAATATTAATAGAAAAACAACATAGCTTCTTATGTGATCTTATATTTATGAGAAATGTGTGTGCTTCTAAGCGAAGGTTCTAATATATTTATAGGTACATACTTGCCCTTGGCATTCCATTCGCACATACCTCCCGCATATTAACTGAAATTTGAGGTTACCAATATTATCCTGTCAGGTTTCAACCGAGTAAACGTAATCTTGCTAAATAATGGTTATTAATCTCAGCCAAATTACCTAACCATTATTTAGCAAGATTTTGGCTTGAATTTTTTTACCTATTTATTAAATATTAAATTAGGCTACTTATTACTTATAACGTGATACAAAGTATTAACAGTACTCAAAACATGCTTGCAATTCCTTTATCTTGCTGGGAAGAAGAAACTATATAACCTAACATTCTCTTAACACTTATAACAGCCAACTGATGGACATCATAATAGAGATGTTCATGAATTAGTTATTAATGCCCGTCTTTTAAATAATGAAAAAATATTAGACACGTATTTTTTGCCTTATCAAAACAAATGCAAAACGACGAAGATATAGCACTTAGAAGTTCAAGAGTGGCTTGTGACGTTAATATTTGGCTAGATTTTTAGTGTACAGTGACGTCACGCAAAGTTTCCATTCACTGTCTCTGTAAAATAGTTCATTATATAAGAGACGGACATTTAAAAGAATTATTCAGCATGCCTATTGTGTCCTGTAGCACTATTTACCTTCAATTATTTTGGAAGATCATTTATAAAGACTATAAATTTCAAACAATACCACTATGTAAAATCGTAAAGCTTTTATAAAACAACCATTGTTCCAATTATAGCATAGAACTTTATAACCAGCTACAAAGGTCCTGTAAACAATAGGAGATCATGATTCTAAACTAGAACGACTACACAGATTACAAGATTTCAAACACAATCCATGTCACCGTCTCCACCATAATTGATTAAGTGAACGCTTTGTGACTACGTAATGTATTCAAAATATAAGATGTAATCGTTTTTGCAGGTGGAAAGCAATATGCTACCATTATGTGAGGCGTAAGCGGCAAGTCACGCGATACAGGAACGGAGACGCGTATACTACTACTCAGGTAAGTATATATAGCTTTATAAGCAGATGTATAATCAAGTATAATGTAAATTAAGATGTGTTTATTTTGAGCCCGCGGCTTCGAAGTCAGGAAGTAAGGTTTAATGTTTCCTGTAGATATATATATATGTAATTTAAATCTACTCTCGTAAAGAAATAATTTACCTACCTTTCCATGTAATAAGTCTATTATGTGATTCTTGGCTATGTATTACCTGAATGTGGTTTTTCCTATCACAATTCGTTCAGTCATTCTGAACTGGAAATGTAATAAATAAACACGCGAACGTAAAAACTTTCAAATTTGTAATACAAGTAGAATGTTAAAGTATTAACTTTTTTCAAAGATTTCATTATTTTCTAACTTAATAAAGTAAAATGTAGAGTATTCAAAATATTGGACTATTGAAAAGTAAGTGTCTTAGCTTTAATAATTAAAATGTTGGTTCAAGTAAGGCTATAAATAAAATAAAGTGCTATTTCTTTATTTACAAAATATTTGAAATATTACAGCTTATAAAATAAGCACCTCAATTAGGGTTATAAAAATTCTATGCTAATACTATAAAAGTAAATCATTTTAAAGTCAAGGTTAAGAACCTTAACAAACTTTTCATACTGAAATAAAAACGTTTTTTTTTTACCTACTCCATTACGAATACGATATGAGTAAACGCTATTATTATAGTGTTAAATATACTTATTTTTTGTTCAACGACTTCTCAAATAGCCCATTAAACCTATATTGAATGATATAAATATTACGCATCGTTCATGTCATATCAATCGACCATTAAATACAAACGATAACAAAGGTTTTACTGCACAGGTGCCAGATACCACACATCTAATATTTTCTTTCTACACAAAGCTATCTCAATAAATCCCAATAGCGGCTAATAAAAATCTTATAATATCTAATACGGCAGCACAATCATTCAGCGGTACAGCCTGTTCACCGCTTTATTTATTACATGTAGCGCTTACAAAGCCACTTTAGACGTTGCCTTTTAACGTCAAAAACCCATCGGGCGCTTTCATCGCTGAACTGGGTTAGACACACAGTAATTGTTTGGTTCGGTATGACCTTTGAGCGGCACGGATCGAAAGCGATGCCCTGCATATTGATGGCACATGCATGTACAGTATTCTTTGTTCCTGAAATACAGCAAATATGCAATTTGACAGTCATAATGCGGTTTAAAACTTCATGTGAATTCCGTGATATAAACATATTTTATTTACGTAATTTTTGTGTATAATTTATAAAATCGTATTTAACAAACATTTCAATTGAATACACTGAAAGCAAACAGATTAAGTTTGCTTTTATGTCATCATAATACGTATCAATATCTACTTAAATATGTGTCGTAAAATAAACCTAAGTGCTTTGTGGACTTATTTTTAGCCACAAGGTAATAAAATTTACCCTTCACATTTTCATGAGTAATGCCTTTTTTTCCTTTTTGTTTTGTTCCAAGTTCGTGGAAGAAAGCTCTCGTTGTCGATTTCGGTCGATTCTCGATTATCGTGTTCTTTACATAGAAACAGCGTCTATATCAGAAGTGCTAAATTCATTATGAAAGCAGACAGCCCGAACATCTAGTCCGTTCTAGTTCGACTGAGCTCGCCTTCATTGGAATTAATCACTTTATCCTAATGCCATTAACTTTGCTGATTTGACGCTCTATACCCGAATTTCGCAAAATACAAGCGAGGTATTATCATCATTTGGCTGAGTGATCTGAAACCAACACTCATTGATCAGTCCTGATGATAAATCCTAGTTCCTTCTCTGCTATTCATAAACCCCTCTAAAAATACCCGCACCTGTGCGTCTGTCTCTGGCTTCGTAGCGCCCTAACAAATATACTGATTTTGATGCTGTTTTTAGGATTCCGTAACAGAAAGGTGGCAACGGGTTCCTATTATTTTGATTCCGCTGTATGTTCGTTTGTCTGTGGCTGTGTTTCATAAACCATAATACGTAGAGAGTTAAAATTTTCACTCAGTATGTATTTCTATTGCCGCTATAACAACAAATAAAAAAGTCCATAAGTTAGTTATTAGTTCTTATCCAAGTTTTTATCTATTTTTTTGTCATCAGGTGTACTACGAGAGAGTAAATACGCATAGCGCGAGTACATCATTTGCTCACGCGTGCTGTGGGCAGCGTGATGCGTCAAGAAACTTGGTACTGGACTCCAAGACACCTATCACGAAAGTACGCTTCAGCAAAGGATTTGCATTTGCTAACATAGAAGCTGCTAGTGGTACGTAAAAATGCGAGAAAATTTATAGTTAAAGCAACAAATCTTGAGACTTTATTTCGATCTTAAGCGATAAATTTCTTCCAGAATTCGAGGACCAAAGATCAAGATTTTTTGCAGAACATGAAAGGTTTGATGACTTTATGGAAATGCGTGAAGGTTTGGATCTCATCGGAGTTACCTCCTTCAAAGAATACATGGTGGCATATAGGTAAATATCAGAAGGTGTACCTTAAATCTCTTTTTATAAAGAATTAGCCTGAAGTTTGTGAGGATTTAAGTCATCTTCATTACAGGGATGCGGATCGATGTCCGTGGTACTCTTCTCAATTGCTGTTTTGGACCCTCTCTTGTCTCCTACTCTCATGGCCTCTACGAATACTTATAGAATGTAATACAGCATATGTACATTATACGGTGAGTTATACAAAATATGTAATATCTCTAAGATGCATCGAATATTTTTATTTTTCTGTATTCGGTTTCGGGAATTTGGGAACTTGTTTGCTTTGATCTTTTTATTTGATACAATTTGATTGGTACACAACACGCGAAAAGGTATATGTGTTTAAATTATTCCTAATGTTTATTTGATTACTCGTAATTTTGTTCCAGATTACAAAAATATTTGGCACAAACTACGAGTTAGACCCCAGTAGGCAGTTAGATATTGACACGCACCTCTCAGATACGTTACCCCCGGTAACTGCTAACAACTACGGGTGGGCACTAGCAGATGAGCAGAGTGCTGTATTATGCTCAGCTCCCCGTCCCCCTCGCACCTTGCCCCTCTCACACGCTTCCACAGTCGATAGCCTCGAACTGTTTGCCGCTATACGTGGCAACTGTGCCTTAGTTCCCTCCTACTCCGAAGCTATGCGGATCGACGCAGCATTAAGAGAGGAACCAGCAGAAACAAGTGCTAATACTAGTAATAATAATGAAGCAGCTGGCGTTGTAATAGATGTGGAGCCTGAAGCCAGAGCATCGCCTCTTCGAACAGCTAAAGCAGCTTCTTTCGACGAGCCTCCACGAAGACCAAGAGTAACGATTGCAAGCACTCATTCCACACATAATATTTCAGCTAGTGCTAGGTCTAATGAAGCAAAGCAGCAAAATAGGCGCTCTTGGGCGGGCGTACTTACTACCGCTAGGAGTGCTAGACAGATTTTAGAAGAGTTTACATCATCGAATTCTCCTACAAATTACGAGCAGATGCCAGAACCCCAAGTAAGTGAAAATGGAGAAACAACGTTATATTTCTCTAGAGATTTATCTCCTACCTGTTCTAGAGATCCGTTCGGAGGCCGTGCTCAAACAACCCCTACCGACGAGCCGCCTTCATACGAAGAGGCTCTCAAAATGCCTGCTCTAAGGAAATTAACGAGGTCTATTACGGGAACTAATTTAGCCGGGTCCAGAAGAGCATTCTTAAGAGATGTGCTTACGAATAGGAGGTCATGTCTGGAAGGCGTCGGCGTGTTAGCAGGAACTAAGGTAGTTAGGTTGCCTTATAGCGAATCCGGTGACGAGACGCCTCTATAGCCTGTGCAATTACTGACTTTATATGGTGCAATATAACGTTATTACGTATTCGAATGGGAGAGACTGCCGTATTGAGTGAAATAGATAAGGCAGTTACGATTACGTGTAATAGTGATAGTGTTTGTACTTACGTGTTTATACGCTTTGGAATTGTAGAGATAATTATATTGATTGAATGAGCTTGCGCAATAGTAGTTATTATTCTAAAATGGAATTGACAATGACGGAACTTTGAGTTCGCTGACTAACAAATGAACGAAGCAAACTAATTTCAAGCGGAATTTGCTAAACTAATGGTTCTCAATAAGGAACGCCATTTTGACGAAGATTTAAGTACATCATCAGTATACTATATTTGGCTTAGATAAGGTTCCCTTATTGTGTATAAGAAACTATTGTAATGAGATGAGAAACTTGTTATTTAGTTAAATTCTCTATTCCAATACACAGGTATTATTTCGTCTGAATTAAAAATGATATATACTAGTCAAATACATGCCGTTAACAAAATTTGTAACATACAATCTTTATTCACCCTAAGACTTAACCAAATCTCATGTGAAATTTATATATATATTTTTTAATTTATTCGTTTTTCAACTAAACTATGGTAACTACCCACTAAGTTTAGTCGGCTATGTGAAGTAACTTTACTGTATAGAAATAATTTATAAGCACAATGTAGGTATAAGGCAGTGCCTTATATCAATGTTATAGTAAATGCGAAATTAATTATATATACCATAATTTAAGAATATTGCAATTATTGTATGTATTGTAAAAAGTATTGTATAGCCAAGCGTAAGCTTTGCCGCACCATTTAGATAGAAAATAATCTAAGCAATACCTTTTTTATATTCAAATATAGGTGCACAATTAAGTAAAAACATTCCCGACAAAGAATTATTATTTCAATTTATTGTTGAGTGTCAGATTGTTTGAATACAGAGTAATTCCTTTGATGTTCTTTTGTTTTAAATATTCCATTTGGAAAATTGCGAAATAAAAATGGTAAAGACTGGCAGGTTTTTGTTTAATTGTATTATATTTCTATCTTTATTTATTGTGTACTACGACAGATCAGATTGTAATAAAGATTATCTAATTAATACCTATAATATCGCAATTTCCTCATACTTCAATAAATTATTAATACGCCTGATCTGATGAATTTTTATTCGAACAAATTAACACGTTGTATAAATAATCTAAACGATAGGCAATTGCCAAAGTGATATTAAATTAAGTAGCTTATTAGGGCGCGATTCAATTAGTATGGCTTATCCATGGAACCAATTAAGGTACTCAACTGTATAATATTTTATTATTTTCTATTCGTATTCTATATAATTGATTACATATAAATGTAAATAAAAACGGACTTTAAAGTAATTGATAATCAAACTAAAAGAGAATCAATAAAAATCTTGAAACACGTAGAACGTGCAGCTTTGTTGCCGTGGATTTTCCTGAGATCCCATCATCAGATGGCCCCAATGGCCTTGTGACCGCCTGGGAAGTATACCCATTCAAACAAAAAAAAATAATTCTCCAAATCGGTCGAGGAGCCTTCAACTAATAATTAGTTGTATTCGTCATTTTGTAAATTTATTACTATATTAGTATTCAATAAACAGGCTAATTAAAGGGAAAACCACTAGTAAAAATTTTTTCAGTACAGGTACCAAAAAAAAGTATCGGGTTCTGGAACTTGTTTTTGGAACTCAATACGTACCTCTTTCCTTTTTCCTTTTCTTACATTAGAAATTATTGTTTCTGATAACATAAATAATAACAGACATAATCTATACTAATATTATAAAGCTGAAGAGTTTGTTTGTTTGTTTGAACGCGCTAATCTCAGGAGCTACTGGTTCGAATTGAAAAATTCTTTTTGTATTGGATAGTCCGTTTATTGAGGAAGGCTTTAGGCTATATAACATCACGCTACGACCAATAGGAGCGGAGCATAAATGAAAAATGTTGCAAATATGAAAAACCGTTGAAACTAAAACACGCGAATAAAGTCGCGGGGGACAGCTAGTTATGTATAAACGAGAAACAATTATGACAATAGAATAAAATATTCTATATTGTACACCGCAAGAGCTACAGCAATATCACTGTTTCTTATGGTTGTAAGCAGAAAAAAACGCACACATTACTTCGATAGACACACACAACTATATTAGGTTACTATAGCCAAGAACTCGCTTATATAATACCATTGAGTAACGCTTATATACGTGTATTTATGAAACTTATAACATCTTACATTATAGGTACAGCATATTTTATAACAAAAACCCTGACCGATCCAAAGAAGGCGTATTCCTGGTTTAACATAAGTACTAGAAAAAAATGTCTCGATCTGGCGGCTTCTCTGATACAAAACTGTAGTTAGTACACGTGAACTTCGTCGAGCGATCAGTGTTACCTTTGATCAGTTTTATTTTAATTTAATAATATTCACTAGGAAAAAATAATAATCTCAAATCCATTCAATAGTTACGTATATGTGTACGCAGTACGATGCCGAATGATAGTCATAAGGATCGAACAGGGTTTCTGTTGCATGCTGTATATTAAACTAATCTTATTTTGTTTCGGTCAAAGAAATCCTAAATTACGTACGATGTAACATTATTCTTCCGCAAATGAAGCCACATTAAATAAAAGACTTGTTTATTCCGAAAACCCTTGTCATAAAAAAACGTTTGCTAAATGTATCCTTAATATATTCTCATATGTACCCGTCCAAGTATTTTCGAATGGATAAATAATTAATTAATTATACTTAGAGTATGTAAAGACATAAGGGATAAAGTTGGTTTTGCGGATTTGAATGCAAAAAACTCATAACACGAATATTTTTTAACAATATTATTTGCAGTTTTGAATACGCTTGTAAATAAATAGATAATAAGATATGGAACAAATTGATTAATTATATAAAGTGCCAATAAAATGTCGTGTTAGTTATAGAGTACGAAACTTTGATTTATTATGGAATCGATACAAAGTTGGGGGCTAACTTTGACGGATTTACGGATGTTGGATACCGCTGGATCACGCTTTGCGGAATTGGATTTTGTCCGAATATCGAAGCGATATATATGATGAACCCTTTTCTACATAACATGACATACCTTTTACCATTGTGTTTTTTTTTTGTTATAACTTTGTTAAACCATAGTTATACGAATAGAGAGTTTTATAGCTAATATAATGTTTACAATGGCATATAAATTATATTATTTACGGATTTGTTTTAATATGTATACACGTAATGTCAAAAACCTTTAAAAACCTGTTATTATAACATGTAATATAGGAGAAACGATTGAGTTCATAATTTTCTTCTGACATTTAGGTTCCCTGAACTGAGGTGTTGTACAAAAACCGTGAACTAAATTGAAATTTATATGGAATATTAATAAAAAATCATGTTGCCACGTGTTATCAACGTTGATCCCCAATTTTATAAATCGATTGATATAAAATATGGCTGTATAATATCTAAATATGTATGTAGATATAATTAAGTAAATAGTATAGATAAACAATGCTTTTACTGTTGTATAAAACAACGTTTTATTGTAATATCTGATACAGTTTAGTTATAACGCTAAAAATTAAATATTTTTGATTGTAAATTAATGGACGAACCATAAAGTTTATTATTTTCAATAAACTGTGTTACAAATTTGTTGTGGTTTTATTCCTTAACATATTTCATCTTATCCTTTATTTCTATAGAAAATATACGGATCTAAATTTGGTTGTTATAAATTGGATTTATAACAACTATCAAAATTATAATAAAAAAAAGTACCGATTGAATATTCAAATCACAAAACTCAACATCAATGCTGTCATATACAAAAAAACTTCTCATTCGTCATTTTACATTTGACAGATAGTCGTGTTCTAAAAGAGGTATTATGTAGAGTAAATATCTCTCTGCCTATCCCTAAAAATACAAGAGTATAGTTGTTTACGGTGTGAATATTGTACATTTTTAAAGGGAAGGTCACGCCTAATGGATTTTCGTGGAAAACCCTTGAACAATACTCGTTCATTCCCCGAATTGAAAACACAGTAATGTTATTATTTTACAATCCTACATTTCCAACTGAAAATTTTATAGATGCGCAGAATTGTGCCCTCAGGTAAAAATATTGAACTACGCTGTTACAATATTGTATTCCCCGAAGACAGAACGGGGAAATATCTGCAAACATATCATTTATATGCTAAAGACTCGTCTTTTTCATATAACCTGCATTGTAACCTCGGAAACGTATGAACATAGGTTTATTTAACCTCAGTAGGATTTGTAAGCATAGTACCCCACCTGTGTAATCAAAATGAATGATTGATATTGACAACGTAATTTTCAAATGTTGATTTGAAATTGTACCGGGAAATTACAATAAGCTCGAGCTTTGAAAATAAGTATTTTGGGTGAAAAATAAATAGTAAAATAATAATTTTAATCAATACTTGCTTCGGGAGGTAGTACATAGTAGGATTTTATGAACTGCGACAAAAATGACGCCTACATCCACCAAGTAAATGCAACAGTACGTCTTACATTAATTATAGTAGACTCATTAATTGAACTGAGACTTGCAACGTGAAAGGATTAGCCAATCAGCTTGGAGAGTCGCGTTGATTGCCTAGGGTGCGCCGGACGAAGCTTAGCTATTAGGACTTTAGAATTACCTGACTAGGTCAATAGGGGTATTGAGCGTCTTTTGTACAACTCCAACAAACAAGAGACGTAAGATAATAGTTACTAACCGACTTAAGAAAGGAGGAGGCTCTCAATTTGTCGAATCTTTTTCGATGTCTGGAACGCAAAAAAGGAACACTTATAGGATCACTTTTATTCCAATTATGTTTATTTGTAAATATTTATATTATTTAAGACATAAAAATAACACAATAATTCTATGAAATATACCTACACAATCCTAATATTTCACCGTGGTAATGACGTCAGACTATGGAATACTCGGCTCAATGGATTCAAGCGTGTTGATGCAGTATAATAAAAGGAGGGTTCTGTTTTAGTGACATCACACGACTTCGAAATAATGGAGTTGATTTTTTCCCTGAATTTCCCTACACGTGTCTGCAAACAGGATTTACAGCGCAGTGTTTTGTTTTCCCTTCATTGTCTCTGAAAACACAGTTATGAAATGCAAGATTTTTGTTGTATGATAAATGTACGGGAGATTTTGGTCGATTGTTTAATGTTTTTAATTTTATCGTAAAGCTTTATCCTGCGGAGTTTTTATTGGGTTAAAATATTAAACACGTATACACGTGGGTTTTGTAATATAGAGATTTTACGATTCAATATTACAGGTAAAAAAAGAGTAGAATGTGAACAGCGTGTAGAATTTCCATGTAGTATTTATTAAACATTGAAATACATGGAAAATATGTTTTTACATGTAAATGTTATTCCTTTACAAGCTACACAGTATAAGCTACAAGAACCTTGATAGAAATTTAATCTTCAATATCTGAGATCTTGTAAAACTTGCAATAAAAAGATACCAGGAAATCTCAAGGCAGGAGCTTGTTTACGATCTTTCCACGTCGGAAATAAAATCTGTGAATAAATCACAAGTTTATTTTCACTCGGTGTTTTCACCCCATTGAACAATAATTCCCTTTTTTGGTTACGGCAATCATTGGCAGGAGGCAGCCCGTTTGTCACAAAAGATAAATTAGAATAAGTTTGAAAATAATAAGAGAATCGCTGATTCGCAGAGGTCGCTGATTAATAATAAAAATAATTAAGTAAAAATCAAGTTTAAATATCTCATATTCTAAATAAACATAGCTATTCAAGTTTACACATTCTAGAAAATGTACCTGATAGGTTATCTCAGGCAAATTCATAGAAGACTTTGATATTGTATTTGCAATTTTTGTTTATCAATTAGTATTTTCCGTTGGAAATAAATACAATGAATGGACCATGAACGAACAGACAATTAATATCACCTGGATTTTCAGAAAATGTAATTTCGTTGATACGAAGTGGTGCTTTATTTTATTACAAGCATGTAAAAGGTGAAAGAAAGTATAGAAATAGGAGTATAATCTAGCAAATGTTTACCTATGACGTCTCACCCTACACTAGAATACATGTACTTATCACTTACCTTTCATTTGTCTCTTCAAAGAGCCGCTAGAGACCAATATCTAGTGTCAAGATCTGTACTTATAAAGAATAAGACTTATTATGTATAAAAATGAATATTTAAATTAAAAATATATTTTTTAAACGTATTAAACGGTTTCATACCGAAATAAAATATTTTTTTTTCTAATAATACAATAGCAGTGCATAAATACAGTTGTTAATTAAATAGGACAAGCAAAAAAAAATATTTATATTAATGTTTATTTCTTTAATACATAATATAATAAATGTATAAATTTTGTTATGTCCCATATTGTATTTTATCAGACTGTACCTATTTTATAACTCATTTTATTTACTAACTACTTCTCGGAACTTGACAATAAAGCAACGAACTGTGAAGACTTTGAAAATTCTAACAGATCTGAGTAAAATTAAAACTTTCAATTTTCTTTGAAGTAAGTATTCCACCTGATTATCGCAATGCGTAATCGAACAGTTTTCTACGAAATATCTGGGATATTCGACAAATATGATGAGTAGGGACCTACTTACACTTACTTGCAATATGAGTTTTTAGGTTTTAATTTTCCAAACATCATACATAAAAATTGTTATTAGCCACAAAGATAAACGTTTAATATACGCTTATACATGTTAATTGCAGATAGTGAAAACATTATTTAATTACTACGTTAATCGTTAAAATCGAAATAAATAAAAACAAAAGCATAAAATCATTTAGAGACGTTACTATGATGATTTTTTTTTTGTGTCCTACTACAACACTAGTAATATGTGTGTTCCTCAGGTTTTGAAACTCGAAGTACGACTTCTGAGTTTTTTTACCAGGGTTAGCATGGTAAACAAAAGCCACGTCACGACAAACGTTAATATAATCATAACATAATGGAATCGCTAAATAATTTAACCAAAACCTTGATATTTTCAAACAAATATTAAGAAATCGATAAGCTCGTTAGAATTCTGAAAGCTCTCGACTCGTGGTCGGTAATCCAATTATTCGTTACCGGCGCCAAAAAAATATTTAAATACCGTCTCAGCTTTCAATCAATATTTTGATGTTGCCAAAACATTTACTATTTCTTACCAACATTTTATTTATAGATGTTTCATCTGGGATTTGGCTAACTTTTTTTAAATGTCCGATAGATTAATTAAAAATATTAGACACGTATTTTTGTTTTCATATCCAAAAGTTTTGACGATACATTGATTTTGAATGTCGCATGACATTACGATGTCGTACGTTTTGTGTAAAATCATGACGTGATAAGCCCCCACTCCTGAAATTTCTTGATTTCTGGTATCGCTCGTCGAAATGTCACTTGTGTAGAGGGGCTGGTGTGGTTTACTCGCTTTTGTTATATCGATTAACGAAAGACATTCGTACATGCTTCGCTCGGTCGCGTCACATTCACTTAGGCAATAGAAAATCGAATGACGTCAGATGTGTAGCGAATAGGTTTTTCTACGAGCATTTGTGTACTTTTATTTTCCGGATGAAGACCTATAAATCGAATATTCCTCATCCGGAGATATTACATTGTATTGATGCGACACCACTGATACATATATATGTGACATTGTTTGCTTGACTGTAACTGTATGGCTATTGTAGTTATGTTACTTTGAGTGCCAAAAGTGAAATATTTTAGTTGAAAACTGAATACTAGATGAGTTAAGTACACTATTTTACTTTTTACCTTTCTTATAATTTAATATCGAGTGTTATGATGCAATTTGGAGAGCTACAAAAGTTGTGATAACAGTTTTCCTTACGATTATAACGGCTTTAAAAACACCCTTAACGTTCACGGAAACCACGTAATGTACCTATCATTGGGATAATTTTTTTCTTCTAGAACATACCTGAGAAACCATGGGTTCTGATTTTTTTATATGATATTATTATCCCATTTTTTTTAATTTTTTTACTAAAACGGATTCTAAGTGTAAATACTAAACTTACTTCCAAACAAACATTTACCTACAACACACTCACCCATAAGCACAGTCAGTTGTGTCCATTATATAGTGCGCTATAAAAAGCAGTTCTTTTTTAAAACAAAAAAAAAACAATTTCGCTGGAAATTGTTTTTTTTGTTTTCCAGCGAATTCCAGCAATTTTTTACATTTCGTGAATGTGTGTAGTTTGATGTACAGATCATTACTAAAGTCTATGCATAGACTTCAGTAACGCGATTGGTCTTTTTACAACCTGTATATCCAGTTTACAAATTTTCTTGTTAATTCAAAGTTCCATACAAAACAAACCATAGTACATTAATTAACGCAAGTTGATGGCACCATAACGTAATTTTCCATGGCGGTATTAAGTAACTTGGCTGTAATGGCCTTAAGTGATATAATGTATGTTAAACAAGAGTATACTTAGCTAAGCCACTTTAACTACGAAACAGAGGTCGTTTGCAGTAATTATGTGGTATATCTACATACGTATAGGTAGGTACATAGCTCACCTCATAATCTCTAACTTATTTATCTGATTAAAAATAATAATAATAGTAATAATTAGGACAACTCACACATGGCCATTTTATTGAAAACTAGGCAGAGCCTGCATTATGGCAACCAGACAACTGATTTTACTTTTACTCGTGCATCTACCACGTTTCGTGTCTAGATCACCCTAACGTTGACGGGCAGAAAATGCCTACAGACATTAATTCTGCCTGTGTGGAACAATGTGAAAAAAATATATATAACAAATAAGAATTCCATCAGATCGAATTAAATACAACACAAAAATAGAAGCCTCAACATGTCAATGACGATGATGACGAAAACATTATAAAATTAGAGAGTTAAAGTTAGTAATAAAATATACATATAAATAATAATAATATGTAACTTTTCTGCGTGCATTTATATTATGTAGACCAAAAATATAAAGGCAATTTCTTTTGATTTCCAACAATGTACTAACTCAATCAAAGAGTGACGTCAAAATCCACGTATTTTGAAATTCAATCAGCGTTTTCCTTTCGGTTCGCGAGCGTGGCGACGATTCGTCCCCCGGTGCTTAAATTAAGCGTTGGTGTCCCGATTTCGATGCGCACTTCCTATTTATTTTAAAATAATAAATATTTTAGTATATGCCAGTATTTTTTCGGGATTTCAAACGGTTTTTATTGTTTGATTGCTGTTGTCTTAGGACAATCTAATCAAAGGAGATTCTCAAATCATCTGATTCATCTGTTTTTGTTTTATATTTGTAGCATTTTGATATCTCGGGCAAAATCTTATTGGTCCAACAAGAATTAAATACCAAACAATATTATGCACCACGAAATAACTTTTTAGGAGTTACTGAGTCTACTTACCGTATAAAAAAAAGGTCCTCCATTGTAACAAAAGTTTATTTTTAACTTTTCATTAATTCATAAGACAATCGTAAAAATATCCAGCGGCTACTTCCGTGAATAGTGAAATATTAACAACTCCATAATGTATATTCTGAACAACTTGACAGACCGTTGTCTGGTGGCGTTCACTGGGATACTTCCAATTTGCATGAGAATTATAATCCATTTGCCTTTTAATCCCAGCGCAGCGGGAAATAAATTAAAATCTGTAATTCATAAAAATTCCCCTCAGCAAATTCCGATCGTGATAGACCGTTCGACGTTATTCATGTCCGAAGGGATTTATTTCGTGCAAATTATTTGTTTTAATGAATTCTGTAAACGTTTTTCGAAATGGTACCTTACAGTGTTGTGGTCGCTCATATTCAGATTAAATCGATATTATTCATCTTATGTGACTTAGATTTTGTTTGAGTAATAGCTCATATATCTTGTAATTACTCTAATTAAAAAACTAAAAACCTGTTCTTAGTTTTCATAACCTTAAATCACGGACTCACAGACAGCTTTATTTCCTTTAAATTTCAACTTTGCAATTGCGAACAAACGTTTAGTTTTATACATTTAAGTAGCTCATGTTTTATTCTACCAGTAGAGTGATACTACCTCTAATCAACTTAAAAATCATTATGACATTAAAAAGCTGATGTAACAGTTTTCAATCCCTTCTCATATTACGCTCAAAGCCACTGGACAACTTCAAATGAAACTATATTAAGATTAATTAAACGAAGTAATTGCATAAGCCCGCTTACTATAAAACAATATACTTAGTATGACGTAATTTCAACCCTCTAAAGATAGAATATGGGCATTATTAAGTGCAACTGAAGCCATAGAGTAAACATAGACAAGCATAGAGCTTGCGCGAATCTATTAGTCAAGCGTAAGCACATTTTTAGCTAAATGTACTATGCTCGTTTACTGATTTATGTGATTTTCCGTGCGACGACAGACTTTTAGGCGAAAATATTAACGTTTCCGATATTATAAGGGTAATATTAGGTTTTGAGATAGTTTTAATAAAACGGTGCGCTCAGTTTTGACACAAAATTTACGATCTTACATATTCATACTAGTGCCAACAGTTCATACTCGATATGCGCACTTTATAGTTCACTTATTTATTCCTCTAAGAACTGAAGCACTAAACTGACATGACATGAAATAATGCGGTGAAATTTACTGTAGGCCAGCGAGCGACATTTAATTATATAATTAATGAGCTTTGCGAATCATTTTATTGGTTTAACATCACTCAGGTGCATTCAACATTTTGAACATCCATTTGCTAATTACATAAAGTCAGGTTATGCAATGTGGTGTAGTTTATTAATACATTGACAATTTATGGGTTACTTAATATTTTTCATAAGGTTATTAAAAATCTTAGTCGAAGATGTGTTTGACATTTTTTTTATTTTTTCGTAGTACCTACGACTGCGATCTTCAACTGCTGTTTTTAATTAAAAAAAATAATTCTGAAATAAACGTAACGAACTTAGTATGTAGTTACTCAAAGGTTACAGCACATATATCTCCTCGGAAACGGATCGTCACCCTACCAACTCGAGTCGTTCAGTATTTTTTTTAAACTCCCTACTGCAACGCACATTAATCGGAATCGTCACGTAATCACTCCGGCTGGGACGGTACAAGCACACGAACCGTCCTAAGGTGCGTGAGGTACGTGGTCAACTTGAAGTTCCCGCGCTTACAGCTCATCGTTACCGGGCTTACGTCTCTTCGTACCCGAGCTTACGTCTCTTCGTCCATACTAGCCCACCCCTTTCGTCATTCATTTAATCAAACAACCGACCGGGCGATTTGCCCTAAGCGCGGTGTCGCTGTCGCCTAAGCGTAGCCGAGCCGATTCTGGAGCTGCCCCCCTTGACAAGTGGTATTTCGACGAGCGTTAACGACGATAGAAATCGCTTATATGACATTAAATGTATGGAAATGACATTTCGTTTCGATAAGTCACGTGACTTGGACTTGTCACTTTCTTACATTTGAACGATTCGATTAGCGTTATCGCTTGTCGATATGTCACTTGTCTAGGGGGGCTGGTCCGCTTTAGTTACGTGCTTACGTAAGTTTGACGCCTGGTTGACGGCGATGCGAAACCCAATACGATGATAATCCCTTACCGAGTTGATAATGTGTTCTGTGACCCTAAATATATTCATAGATTTATTTGGCGTATGGAAATGGTCCCGTAACATATCTTCTGAAGAATTCGCTGTCGGCTTCGCATACTTTAATTAATGCCATCTAACTTTATTGCTACATTACTTTTGTTACTATTCCAATACAAAACCTAGTTTTCCAGTTGCAGTCTTAGGCTTGCTACTATATATAATATATACGTACTGAATGCATGTACTTTATAAGTACATATGTCGTTCGGTCCTGTATATACTGTATATACGTAGTTTTCAAACATTTGCAGTCAACACGCGACCGCAAACACTTCAAAAGCTTCGGTACATTGCTTTGGTTTTTATTGAACAGGTTTGTATGCTTTGAAGGTGTGGATAGATGTATGTTTTTGCACGCGTACTTTACAGTAAACGCCCTTATATATAAGACTAAATAAAATCGTTAATAATAAGCAATTACCAAATGTTTAAGAATAAGAAACAGGCAATCTCTCCTACTTCCCCATAAGTCATAAAAAATTAAGTAATAAAATTATAATTTTGTTTTAAGATTCACATACTGAATTGGATGGAATATAGCCTCATTTAGCCACTAAGGAGATATAGCCAATCAAAGTTCAGGAGTGTGGTCTATTTACGTCACGATGTTACACAAAACGTACGACATCGTGACGTGACATTTCAAATCAATGTACTGTAGTAAAATTTTGGTTCTATACATAAGTTAAAGTAACTCTCAACTGCATGTTGGAGATAAACTTCAAAACCACAATATTGGAAGTCTGAGCCTCTCAAATCTGTACAGCACACCGAATGACACTGACAAAATATAACTACAAAAATCGAGCTTACTACTTCACAATAAAGGTGATGTCAATGTCGAAGTGTTACTTCGTTGTGGTGGTCTGTACGAGTCAGAAACATCTAAAGTTCGAGCTCAAACGCTGAAACCTGATTGGTTGGTAACTCTACACGTATTTATCTTTCATGTTACAACGCTACGTCTGGAAATAGAAGGATATCTAAGTAGACATACAAACGTTACTTCGTATTTCTCTGTGATTTCTACTGTTACATAATTTTGAGGTGTGCTATAACGGGATATATGACTTATTTCGTTTTCGTCAGATATATCTATACTAATATTATAAAGCTGAAGAGTTTGTTTGTTTGTTTGAACGCGCTAATCTCAGGAACACTGGTTCGAATTGAAAAATTCTTTTTGTATTTAATAGTTCGTTTATTGAGGACGGCTATAGGCTATATAATATCACGCTACGACCAATAGGAGCGGAGCATAAATGAAAAATGTTGCATAAATGAAAAACCGCTGAAACTAAAACACGCGAACAAAGTCGCGGGGGACACCTAGTTTTTAATAAATATTAGACACGTATATATGTGGCTTGGCCGTTTCGTCACTACAAGAACTATTGTATAACAGAAAAGTAATGAACAGTGAATAAATTTTTCACCTTACGCTCATGTGAATGTAGCGAAATGGCCAAGCCACATATTTTGACTAAGGTGTAGAGTTTGTGAAATTAGGCCTTGTAGAATTAGGGCGTGTAGAGTTAGAAGCTTTGGTCTACATGAGATCTGATAACTTTTTGACGGTGCGAGTCATATTGTCTAGTCTTGGCAACATTTTACATGAAAATGTTTTTAATGGTTTCTTATTTTACTTAAGGTGGAAATTCAATTGTTTACGTTTTTTTGTAATTTCTCGAATAGTTTCAGGCTATTATATTTCATGACAAACTCATTCAATCGAATTGCATGAACTAAGAGGATTAGGTTGATGATTTTCATAATTATAATGCTGTAAGTAAGTACAACCGTATTACGGCCGCGAATCGTATTTTGTTCAAAAAAAGTCTGAAACTGACCGGAAAATTGCAAAATTGTAAGAAAATTTAAATTTCGCGGGCTAACCTGACACTTCCACCTTAACCAAAAACTCACCACGTTACATTGATTTGAAATTTCACATGACATCACAATTTTGTGAACGTCAAGCATGACGTCATTAGCCTCCATCTCCCCATTTTGAAAAAGAAAAACATGTGTCTTACATTTGTTTATTATCTAACTGACGGACTAATTAGATTTTGACTTTTCATTCCCAGTCATTTAGCCCATTGCTCAAGATACTTACACAAAATTAGGTATACGAGTGTAGCCAGTATTATTAAGAATGTAAATAAATCAATTAAAGAAAATAAAGAGAAAAGAGGGTAGATAGTTTATAACTGCATCTAAAGATGAACGCAGTCATGAACAGTGTTTTATGTAAGGATTTTTGTATAAATGTACGTTCAGGTCACAAAAAAAAAGATTTTTATTTATATTTTCCTAACCAGTACAGAACCTTGGTTTAGGAAGTTGCGGGAAAAAAACTGTAGGTATAGGTATTTAAAAAATACCTATACCTTTCATTGGAAAATATGCACAACATTAAAATGATTTAGAGTAAGAAGTAATTCAATAAAGCCGCGTATCCCACCAACAAAATCTGGTAACACGAACTAAGGAAAAGTGTTTATTGGAGCTCACGCGACGACAAATGTAAAATAATGTTTCAAATAATGTTCCCAACAAAAACAGTCACATTTACAGTAAGTCTTAAGATAATGTTTCCATTAACCAATATGGTGTACTTTCAGTTTTTGAGAATTAATCAGACCTTTTTCCTCATAGAATAATTTATAAGATATGTTCAAAGTGGCTCCATACGTAAAGCTCTTTGTTTTGTGATAAATCTACTTACAAACTTGGGTCTAAGAACAAAGGATGTACTTATGTTCATGATAATTGTTTTGAGAGATGCTACCTAACCTAGAAACACGGAAGATTCTAATAAACACGATTTCATAACATTATCCACAAAATATATCAAAAAAATACTTTTCATTTTATTTTAGTACTTATTTTTAGAAAGTTTTTTCAAATGTAAGACAAGTTCCTTCGGCACTACATTTACAGCATAAATAATCGCTGGGCGACGTAACTTACAACAAACTTATTATTTGCGGTTGGTACAGTAATCGGGTCTAGGGATCGAACCGCAAAATTAAGTTTGTTTTATGTTGTATATACTTTTCCGGGATAAAAAGTATACCCAGTGAGGTGCCCAGAATAATAAAGAATAAGTATACCAAGTTTCATCGTAATCGAACTGGTAGTTTTTGCGTGATGCCTGAACAAACAGACAGACAGACAGACAGACAATTTTTTTTTAATCACATTGTTGGGTTCTGTCTCGTTCTAGTATCACCCCCTGCCATTTATTTTTTTATTATTTTCAATGTACAGAATTTTCACTTCTACAGATTTATTATAAGTACCTATACATAACTTCTATATCCTTCTATTCCGTGTTTATAAGAAATTTTCACCCTTATATTCAGACGTTCTATCCTGGCTCATTGTCACTCTTACTTGAGATTTACGAGAAGCTAATGATCCCTTTACCTTTTGCCGCCGCCCCACATATCTACGTCGATAATAATGAGCACATAAACTAGGGAGAGAACATCTTTATATAGGTACTTACGGTCATAATGCTTTCTGAGGTTTACGCAAATGTTAGAAATGAAACTGCCTATTTTTAAAACGAATTCCAACGCGTTTATTAGATTTTGAGTTCCCGGCGTTTAAACACTTTTGCAAATCATTGTAACGGACAGACTGGTCGGGAACTAAAATCTAAATAAACCGTAAGAGGATCCGCTTAAAAATTAGTTTACGGACACTGCAATGGAGCGTTATTCCTTTTTTTTTTTAATTTGTAAATTAGCCACTAATTTTGTAAGTCAAGTAGTGTTGTATAATAAAAAGTAATTCTGGTTTATACAAAAATTCTGGGTGGCTTGAATTAAGTATCTGGAAAGGCACTTATATTTTAAAGAGTTGTAGTTCAGTTTCAATTGTTAGGTCTTGATGATGATGATTAAAGCTAAATTAAACTCCAACAATAAATTTAATCTTTATTTTCTGTCCTCTGATCCTACTACTTATTTCGCTAACGAATTCTCATTACTACCGAATTTATTTATTTAATTTACAAAATTTGTAACAAATCTGGAAATATGATACCAACTTTAATTTATAGCAGTGAAACATAATCTGTTGATTAAATTTTACCTAAACATATTTAGGCCTAAAGTAATTTTGGTTTAATTTTGATGTCGAAGTAACCAGACTGTTTTCTGTGCTAAATTATGTGACCCAATTTTGGAACAAATATTTGAACTACATTTTGTGTAGATTTTGCCTCTTGAGTACCTGTTTGTTTTGAGTTTGCTGGCACATATTAAATGTGTACCTACTTGTACCACTGCAAACAGCAAGAGCAAATATTGATTGTTATAGATAGAATAGTTGTAACGCCCTACTTCAGATCAATCAGGTTCACTTGTCGAATATTAAAACAAATTGGCAGAACTAAAATGTACGAGTATCTATCTAGGTACACCTACAGACGCTAAAATGAATAAGTATATAAATGTTGACAACATCACTTACATTGCTCTTCTGCTCCCAAAGAAAGTAGCTAATGCACATTTGTTATGGAATCAGAGATAACGACGGTACCACAAACACCCAGACCCGAGACAATATAGAAAAGTCGTTATTCTAAATTATACATATCCAGGGTTCGGAAATCGGGAAACCGGTGAGTACGCCACTCGACCACGGAGTTCGTCAAGAATACATAGGGTATATACGTATATTTTGTACAATTCTGATTTAACATTGAGCGTGAGGATGCAGAGATTGTACGTGTGTCGATACCTTTGCCATTAATATTATTCAGAATAGCGCAGTTACTTTGGTAGTAGTTATAGTAGTGAGATGATCTTTCAAAATTATTGAAGGTTCATCGAGATTCGATCACAATTTCGGTAACTATTCATAGTAATCCTTTTGCAGTATATTCTGTAGGGGATATCATTCTTAAGGCACTATTAAGAGTCTATAAATAGACTTCTATTATTAGGCCGCTAATTCGGGAATTCAATTTTATTTGTTAGTGACAGAGTCCATTCAAAAGAGTGCCATTACAATGTTTGATAGTTAAATTATTACTTTATTAATTCATAATAAGGACCACTCATGTTCAATCATTTGAAACTTATCAAACAAAATATTGATCACCCTTTAACATAGAACCAGCGTCTTGGAAAGGGATTAAGGATTTCCTCTAGTAGCTAAATATAAACGTGAATCCACTGATTTGGATAAATCCTCTACAGTTCAGTAGATCGTATTTTCCTAATTGGGAGCTTTTCAATTGTTACTTATTTGTAGGGATATTGTTGAAGATATAACAAATACGGTGTTTATTAAAATATCTATTATATAGGTACTTATATAGTATTTTTACACTATATAATTAATCGGATTCTAATCAGATGATGGTTATATTATTTTTATGAGTAATAAATCTAGCAGGACAATAAAATAATAACCGATATAGCCAAAAATTTAATCAAAGTTGATATAACTCATATTGTATTATAATTGTTTATACAAATTACAATAGGCTTTCAAAGAGGACGTTACAGGAAATTTATAAACATAGCAATACAAGCAGCATAGATTCTTCAATCAGAAATCTTTACATCAGTGGTGTATCATGTATATTCCCAAAAGCATACGTTTTACAGTAAGTACTTAACCTAAGGTATACAATTAACGTCATTATCCCTAACATAACAAGTTTTTTTTAAGATTTAAACTGTAAATTCTTTTATACTTTGCAAACGACAATCCTGTATCCGCCACTGTTTCTAAGTATACAATTTTAATAATATTATCCTAACTATTTTATGATCCTTTGATAGCATTAAAGCTAAAAGTACAGCTATTCTGAACGTAAAGTATTTTATCTGAAGATGAAGCTCTGAACTCGGCAAACTTCAATCTAAATTACGTACATTGGAGCTAAAGTTAGTATTTCAATGGCGTTCGGGGCGATTGGGAATAAAATGGCGACCAATCTCATTTCGCTTCCTCTTTACTTCTAATCTGAACCTATAATAGTATTATCGAGATCTAGATACTTATTATATCTTAGTTAGTGCTGTTATTTGGTTTATTTTAACTTTAGATTATTATAAACTAGCTTTAGCCCGCTCTGTCTGCGTGGATGTGGGTTATCGTGGCAAAAAGTTACATTTTTTTGCTGCATTTCCTAGGGATCTAGACGGCGGGATTTCATAATGCGTTGCATTTTCTGTACTCAAAATAACACATCAGAACTACTTAATAAATATCCCTGGATATGGCAAAACTAGCTCCCTGGCACACGACGATCGCGACCCCACGTGGGCGGAGCCGCGGGAAACAGCTAGTATAGTATAAGAAAATTATGTAATTTCGTAAAGTTTAAACGAATTCCTAACATAAAATATTTATTGATATCATCACAAAAACAAATAAAATAAACCAATCAATTAATTACCAACACCAATGTAAAATCCTACAAGAGTGATTTTCGGTGGTCTGTGGTAAGCCCTACTAAAAATTGTCTCTATACAAGGCGAGTTTTTTGTCGCTGTACAAACAAAAACTATAACCTCCATATCGGTTATAAAAACTTTTATTAATTGGTATAAAAAATTAAACAAAAATAATGCCGTAAAACTCTTACGGCTAGATGATTCTAATTTGTTATTTTTTAGGCGTTAAATTTTTTATACCAAGCATTTTTGTAACCGATATAGAAGTCATAGTTCTCGTTTGTACAATGACAAAAAACTCACCTTGTATAAACTGCGTTAGTAAATATAAGTACCTAAGTAGTTAACGCCACTTGCTACAAGCTTTTAGTTTTCTTTTTTACGTTCCGGAACTTTTCACATATGAATGAATACTAAATGCTGTGAAACTCTCAATCAATGAGATTTTTTTTATTTTCGCCGGCCTCTTTCGTGGCCTCGTGGGTAAAAACAAAAAAAGTTCCTAAGTAGGTAGATCTAATTTAAAAATCGTATTTGGCCAGTTTTGCAATACAGATTAATGATGAGAATTCATTTATTAATAAGTCCCGATTCCGATTCCATTCAAAAGTCGAATATTTTAGTTTTAGTAGATTGGTCTCAAAAATAAATTTCGCGAACGGCTTGAAAACTCTTTAGGTTTTTTCTATCGAAATTTCTTGGTAATAATTTCCAAAAATAATATTATTATACGGCAGACGCTTGAAGCATGATAATATTATAAAAAATTCCAAAGGAAAAAAAAATTGGACCATAAAAAACCTACATCGTTCAAAACGGTGGATATAAAAATAACCCTCTTTGTACTCTGCTCATGAAATTATAATTCACCGGATTCTACTTGAACTTTTTTTACAATTAAAAAGGTATTCAGAGATATAACATCGTTAACACTTATATAAAGGCCGTGACTTCTAAAATAGATGGCTCAACAAATTTCGTTTGGAATTTAACTTGTGAGATTTGTCCTTTGTTAATGTCTTTTGTGTAAAATAAGGCCGCAATTACAATGGTTCGATACCAATTTGAAAGAGAAATAACATCCTTCTAAACAAAATATAACTTTGCATGGTTCTTACAATTTAATACGCTTTTAAAAAAAAATCTAGTTACGAACGAAATGATAAATTCATTAGTCGATACACGTAGATAGTTTTCAAACGAATAAAGCAGAAATGATACTATGTAGTGCAACAGCGAGAAACTTTTTCACTACATACTTGCAACGTGGTAGGAAAGAACAAGCATCGACCACTATACGCTTGAATTCGATATCAAACACTAACTAGCGACCCGCACCAGCTTTGCACTTTCACACACAAACCTTCCTTTTTAATCACTCTATCTATTCCTGAAAACTGCATGAAAATCCGTTGCGTAGTTTAAAAGATCTAAACGTACAAATAGCGGGAGCGATTTTGTTTTATACTATGTAAAGATGCCAGCCACACACGTAACGATATACTTGCGCAAGTCTGCTATCGTAAGTGTATCGTTACGTGTGTGGCATAAGATTTTCTATCAATCGCTACTTTACTTTAAACTGACAGTGACAGTATGAGATTTAACGATGACTTAAAATTGTGTAGTGTTTGCAGAGCCTCTGAATACTTCCTGACCGTAAATTTTATTTTTCTCGACCAGTCAATGTGCTTTTATTCCCTCGATTTCCCTACAATAAGGTCTAAAATAATATTCCACTGTAATTCTAATTTTATGAAATTTTATATTTATTTTTCAAGCTATTTCATTTTATTTTCCTAATATTTATATTTATCTTATTTTATTTTTTTCTAAGTTGCTCATCAGATTTCTTGTTCATACTACAATCAGTGTATTTTTTTCTTCTTCTTTAAACCCTTGCTGTCCTAACTTTGACATTGGCAGAATAGTCCCTATCCACAGATATAGACAAAAATAGCCATAATCAACAAAATTAAATTAAATTGATACGATATTACCTTCAAACAGTAAGTACTATTGTACTAGTATTATCTACACATACAAGTATTATTTGTTCTAAATCTAGACGCTTGTAAGCATGACGTACACAACCATTTTATTGTTCAGCCTAAGCTCTGGTACATTTGTTAACTAAATACCTTTGTGTGTTTTGCAGCCTTATTGTTTTAAGCTGGAGTATTGTACATAACTTAAATGAGTTTGTTCTTTGTCTTGTTTATTTTATTTACATAAATGAAGCAGTAATGGCGACAGGCTTTGTAAAAAAAATTTGTTATTTTATTTACCAACCTAAGTATCTTATTTTAACTTTTATTTGTATTTTTAATTCATGCCATATAAACATAATCATTATACTGTTGACTGATTGATCTGATAAATCGTATTTATTGACTCGGAATGTATCGCTATGAAAAAAATCTAAAGAGTGCATCGGACTTACTATAGTCGACTGACAGTTGGACACACGACAACGCCTCGTGAGCTCATGATTAAGGACTCCTATAGGGTCTGAAACTAGTCGGCCGATCCAGTAAACCGTTGATGATAAATCATTATAATAATTGGCTTTATTTTTATACCATAAATCCTGTAATTCCAAGAATACGCTCTATCCAAACATAATCATGAATTTTTCCATGTTGTTTACTACCTACGGAGTTAATAAATAAACTTAGGAATAAACTGATTTATATTTTTACCAAATAAATTTATAGGTATCTCTCCCGCCCACTGGCAGAAACGTTTGTTTGTGAAACACCCACATCTAAACGTTCGGTAGGTAAGTATTTCTTTAGCCCACAAGAAAAACAATATTTTTGACGCTTTAATAAAATATAAGCATCGTAAGTAATTACGTCAACTCAATCGATCTATAACCTAATACCGCTGGGCATACTTTTTTTTTTTTGTTGAGATTTACGCAGTTAGTCTGAGCGCAGGCTTTAACTGCTTCACCGGACTTTCCGCTGTACATACTTAGACATCTTCTAAATACCGCCATAACACTTGGTTCTCGTCCTTCTTCGTCCAGTCCGACCCAACAGCCCACATACACCTATGCATATTATTCGATAGAATGTAAAAGAGGTGTAAAAGAGTCAGTCATTTGAATGTTGCGAAAAATTCAAACAAATTCCATTACGAATCCGATCGTGTAAATTATCTATCCTAAAACCCCTGTGGAAATGATGTACAATAGACTGATTAAAAAAAGACTAACACTCTAGGGAATGATCCATGCAATAGCAATCACGTGCTTAAAAGCTTTTTTTTATAATACACACAAAAAAGATTCGGAACAAATATTTATGGATCACAAAAAATTTTGTTGCATGCGGGTATCGCATCAAATTTTGTGCTGTCAGTTTGCGTCAATAAACCAATCAACTCAGCATATCATGGTCTGAGTTCTGGACATAGGCCTCTCCCAAATTGCGCCAAAACACCCGGTCCTTCGCCTTCCACATCTAGAACGACCCAGCAACCTTCAAATCATCGGTCTCTATCGGGTTAAGGGCATCCATTGGTTATCTCTTATAGGTCTCTCCTTCATTCACAGTCAATACCATTAGTTCTCACCAAGTCTCAGAAAGAATTACTAGCGACAATAAACATGTAATATAGGATTGGAATGTTTAATATTTCCTTATTACTTATGCCTTAACGAGTTCAAATGTTTGGCTGTTGGCTCTTGTTAGTTCGGCGATCCGAACGGCGAAGTACCTACACTATGAAATTCCCTAAGCTTATAGTCTCTCTTATTTTAATATCCTTTATTAATAAAGCGGTGTACGCTATTGTTCTAGCCTGCTCGTTACTTTTATACCTCTACTTCTCATCTTTGATAACACACATATTTATTTGGTATAATATTTTAAAATCAACATCGTTTTATTTCGTTCTAAAATAGAATATTTTCGTAATTAAAATAAATATTAGTTTATCAAACATACATTTATCTTATAAAACCTTCGATCTAATATATACTTATTTGATATATATTTATTATACCCAAAAAAAGCTTTTTACCCGACAAGAGACGTAGATTGTTATAGATATTAGCACGGAACTTCCCTAATAAAACAAAATTTCTTTGAGTTTAATCTTGAGAGTGCTACTTCAGTTTCTGAGTAAGAGGGCGATTAGTTAAATCGGATTTTAGAATATTGAGACCTTATTTGTGGGATCAAATGAGTGAGACAGAGGATTTTAGTAATGCTAACGGACTTATAGAAAACTGAAGAAAAACAAAAAGCTTACCTTAGTACTGAAAGAAAGCGATATATATCCGCCAATATTTAACATTTAGCGAAAGCTTTATAGATAAAAGTGTTGTAAAAGTTAGAATATACAAATGAATGGGTTGTTCGAAGGATATTAAAAACAATCTTTAAAATTAAAAAAAAATAAACTAATACTCTAATATTTTCATCCACGCTGCCTGCTCGGAACATACCCGCAAAAAAAAACAAATTAGACAACCCTTAAGAGAGTTCACACCAAATTAACATCATCCTCAAGGATTTCCTACTAGAAATCCATCCACCCAGATAATCCTTAGTACAAGAAATTTTTAAATTCTTAGCAGAAAAGAACTAAAACCCCTATAATATAACAAGCCTTTCATATAACAGATTACATAGTCTTACTAACGCTCTAATAATGTTTATGTAGCGTGGCCTTAGTTATGAATAGATCGGCCGATCATTTCCCGTGGGGGTCGTGAGGGAGTAAATAGGACGGGAAACAGTGTCAGAACGTTATAATAACATCACTCTGGGATTACTAAACCGGGTTGGTTTTAGGTTTTTTTCTGAGAAGAAAATAATATGTGTAGATTGCTTTAATACGCGAGTAAAAATAGATAAATATTCCGTGTGCTTTTTGAGTAACTTAATAAAGATTGAGTCTTATTCCATACTGATGTTATAAATTCGAAAGTAATATGTGTGTTATTTTATCTGTTACGTTTTCACGATTTGGATGAACATTTGTATGCGGTAAGTGTAGATACTAAAAAAGGACAAAAGCTAGTTTTTTGCGTCACTTCCACGCTGGCGGACATTTTACGCAGGTGGAGCCGCGGGTGACAGCTATGACTCTATATATTTATTTGCCAAGTAGAACTTGCAGTGGGAAATCAACTCTGATGACGATAATTTTGTTCACACTATGATAATAATGTTGTTCAGCACCTGTTGTTTACATTTATTTTAATAAAAAAGCTGTTAAAAAAACTTTTCATGGTTCATAAATATTTACTTATTCATGTAAAGGAAGCATGTTTTCCAATTTACTTAAATGGTTGAACGCTAGCTTGATTCGAATCGTCATTACGTTACGTTTCGTAATTTCCTTGGCAATCGGATATCATCTTCACTAATTAGGAAACAGCGGAGTCGGTACTTGCAAAGGATAACGAGCCTACCTCAAAGAGTTCGTATTACAAATAGATCTGAAAGATTCTAATCATTATTTGTAGATAATAAATTAAGGCTTAACTACATTTTAGCATGCAAATATCCTAAAATGTAAGTAAGTCTTAACTACATAATGTATGTAATGTCAACATCTATGTAACGTCATGAATCGTATTTATAATAAAAAAGTATATGTTACATGTTCACTTCGATTCACAGAACACTTCATGTTGAGTTACGCCAAAAATAACGTCGCTAATTATGTTCCCTACCGACTCGTTGCCATCAATCAAGCAACAGCTGTTTTGTATGTCCGTACAAACAGATCGATTGGTCACATACACCAGTGACCGACTGTAGGTGAGTACAATATCAGAGGCGGTGAGCCGTGGCGGCGAGATCAAAGCGGGCGCGCCTTTGATGTGCCGCCGAGCGCGGCTGCCCACCGCGTGCCGGCCCAACACAGCTCACGATAATCTCTTTATTAAAATTATTTCAATACCTTGATTAAATTTTTGGTGGAGTTTGTGTTTAAATTTCTATATTGCTGTGGGGGGTTGTGTTGCCGAGATATAAAGCTCTTGTTATATTATGGGTTATTAATGGACCAGTATTTTTAGCATATGACACAAGTGGGTAGATATGAGAGATCCCGAGTACAGTGGGATAATACGACGTCATCGTTGTCATTTATCTCCCATTCAAAAGTAGGGAGGCTATTCTTTTCTTTTTGCAATAAATAATAATCATAAATAAATGTTAACATCACAAACATTTATCTGTCCCGAAGTAAGTACCTAATGCGTTTTGGAATCAGATACAAAAAAGGTACCACAAATAACGACTTTCGTGGTTGAGTGGCGTACACACCGGTTTTCAAGGTGTTGCAAGCTCTGAGGTCCCGGGTTCGATCCCCGGACGGGTCAATGTAGATAACCACTTTTCTACATTGTCTCGGATTTGGGTGTTTGTGGTACCTTTGTTTTCTCTGATTCTATAACACAAGTGCTTAAGCTACTTACTTTGGGTTCAGAGCAATGTATGTGATGTTGTCCACATATATTTTTAGGGTTCCGTACCTCAAAAGGTAAAAACGGAACCCTTATAGGATCACTTTGTTGTCCGTCTGTCTGTCTGTCTGTCTGTCTGTCTGTCAAGACCTTTTTTCTCAGGAACGCGTGGAGGTATCAAGCTGAAATTCATATCAAATACTCAAGTCTATGGTCTCTTGGAGCTGTGAAAAAATCAAACTTCTAAGTCAACGCGATCAAAAGATACTCCCGTTTATGCCGCAAATTTTCGACACTCGCAAGGGAATCAAAACCTACAGGGTACTTCCCGTGAACTCAGAATCTTGAAATTTGGTACGAAGCAACGTCTTATAACACAGATAAAGGAAAAATTGCGAAAAGCATAAATTTTTAGTTACATCATATAATAAAAATATTTTTAATAATTTTAAACTTATTACCCCTTTACTCATGAACGCGTAGTGGTATTATATTGAAATTCTTAACAAATACTCAAGTCTATAATATCTTTAAGCTGTAACAAAATCAAACTTCTACGTCAACGCAATCAAAAGATACAGCAATTAAAGCCGCATATTTTGAAACTCGCAACTACTCGCAAGGGAATCAAAACCTAAAGGATACTTCCAGACGACCTGGAATCTTGAAATTTGGCATGAAGCAACGTTATAAAGTACACATATAGGAAAAATTCCGAAAATCTTAAATTTTTAGTTACATCACATAGTATATTTTTTTTAATAATCATAAACTTACTAGCTGACCCAGCAAACGTTGTTCAGCGATTAAAAAAAAAAAACAGATGTTGGCCGATTCTCAGATTTAGCAATAAAAATACCATAACTTTTACTTATATACCTACAGGTTTGTACGGAACCCTCGGTGCGCGAGTCTGACTCGCACTTGGCCGGTTTTTTTTTGTTATTAATTACAAACCCCCAAAAACGAGGCATTTTAGAAAAGTACTTTTTCAACATTGACCCGTTCGGGACTCGTACGCGGGACCACAGAGCTGGCGACACCTTGAAAACGGGTGTGTATGCCACTCGACCATGGAGGTCGTCGCCTGAACTAAGGTAGACTGATTTCCACGAGGCTTAAAATGTAGTAAGTTATATTAGTAACTACCTATGTACGTCATGCAATATTTTTATATAAATACCATCCCGTGGCTCTTACCGCAGGAAACATTGCGTTAATTGGGTTGACACGCATAAATTAAAATATTTCTAGAGTTTTTATACGTTGCATGAAAATTCCTGCATGCGGCATTCAGTACCTAAAAGGTATATAAGTTTTTAACATTTTCCACATTACATAGTACCGTGAAAATATGTTATGAGGAAAATGTTACATTTAGGGTGCATTTACGAACTAATAATTATTATTATTATGAGCCATTACTGTCCCACTGCACGACGAAAAGCCTCCCGTCCCTCTTTCCATTTATCTCCAGTGCAAAGGGACAGTTCCGTGCAAGCGTTTCGGGTTGATCCCACCATCTTCTCCTGGGTCTGCCACGAGGTCACCTTTTGTATTTTTAATGAAGTTCCGAGAATAAAAAAATAAACTCATACTGTAGTATTGCGCTTTATTCGTTTGTTTTTCTAATGTGTAAGGTATTTCATATATACATATTTATCCAAATCCGTTCAGTAGGTTTAGCGTGAAATATTAACAATCCTCCACTCAAAGACTTTCGATCGATAGAGTTAATCGTTGCAAAATACAACTATGTATACATGATAATTTTCAGAATGGTCTAAGTAAGACCAAAATCCCTGAGCTTCGTAAAAAATATTTTTGACTTTAGCGTGCTAAATTATATATAATTCTTATTTATACAAAGCACATGTTCTTTAAAAGGAATTCACCGTTATCTTTAAATATACGATCCGGAGCCGCTCTCACTCCCACTTACCTTTACCGCCAACAAATCCTTTTTAAATAAGAAGCGTACACAAGAACATGCCTAAGACCTCTCTTTGAGTCGTTACCACAACCCATAACACGTAAAGGGGTACTTGTACTATAAAGGCCGTTTGAAGACTGTACAAATAGACCAACAAGGAACACTAACTTGAAAATCAACTGGACCTTAATTCTGAACTAGTAAAGTCGAGTTTTGCAATTCGCTGTTTCCGCTGATGCGATGACGTTTGGTTCACTGTACAAGGAGCATCGTTCTTCTTCGAACATCTTGAGCCCGTATCTACAACTTCGTATCATGACTTAAAATAAAGTTGTCAGACCTAACTCTACACGTCAATTTACAGAAACTCAAAGGAAATGAAACAAAGGATTTTATTGCAAAGGTTGCTTTACAAAACGTGCTTAATCTTCTATCTTTACCAAAACGGTTTGGAAGCAAATTTGGAAGTTATTTCGGGTCTTTGTATGTACATTTATTGAAGATGTTATCTAAATGTAGTTGCTTAGTTACTTTGAGATAACCGTTGACTAATTTGTGCTTGGTACTAAGCAAAGTATGCTTTGCTTTAAATTCGTCTTCTGAAACACAAAAGTTCTGCTTTTGATGGATGAAGGATATCCAAGGCTTTTTTTTTCGGAATTGGTGACTTTATTGTTAAAGTTCTCTTTTTTATTACAAGTGGTACCGGTACCATACCTCATTCTTCTCATTTAGCGGAAAAATCCAGGAGACAGACGTGTTTGAAAACTGGAGAAATATTATATCTGTGTAGATTACATTTAGCCTCAACGGTAAACACGAGCCGAATAACAATCTGCCATGAAACATGACTTGCATGAATACTACATACACGATCCAGTAATATTATTTACCGTTTCGGTAGATCAATCATAATGATAATAAAGGAATTCCTTTTATACTGAAGTAATTCGTGTATTGTATTCGCATTTCGCGTTATTCGTGGACAAACAGACTTGTGACAGTAAAATGGATAGTCTTTTGTTTGGAAATTTTATTCATATGCTCATGGCTTTATTTCTAGAAAAAGTAAGTGCTTAAGCTATACTATGTTCTACGAAAGCAAAAACAAAAGTGTACCGTTTTACAAACTTTTTATTAACTAACTGTGTTTGTATGTACATATGACGTTTGTTTAGATAATATCTTGCAAGCTAAATTAGAGCCACTTCTTGACATCCAATTGAATTGAAATTTTGCATAATTTATAAGTTTAGTGTAAATTCTGGTACTTTCGATCTGATCTGATGATGGAGCCAGAAGATGGCCATAGGAACTCCGCAACGAAACCATGCAATCCCATCGTGTTTGGGCTTGTTTGATTCGTCTTCACTAGTACTTTGAGCCTAGCAGATTTAAAAGCTTGTGTTTATAATACATTCTTAATAAAAACTTATTTTAGGAATACTAATAATTCACAAACGTTACCTAATTTTAATTCGCGATTAGAAAGATAAAAAAAACATTTAAATAACACAAATAGGACGCATCAAATTAGACACGTAAAGCGTACATATGCGTCGCACCAGCTCAAAACGGCCAACGCTCATGTCTTCTCTGTTAATATTGAAATGTATCAGATACACTATTAAGAACATCTCAAAGTTAAATTCTATTTGGTTAAAGTAAACTTTAATTAAAACTCTTTTGATACGAACAAAGACGTTTTCAGGAAGAAAGCAACCAAGTGGAAAATGTTGGATTTAGGCTATATTTCAATAAAACTCTTGTTAGAATTCTCGATACAATGAAATTTATTTCGTTCCGAAGCGTTATAACACAAACCAAATATCAAAAAGAACAATAGCGCCACCCGCGGCAGAAAAACGCAACTTATCCATTTACAAAGGCAGTTAACAACTAAACCGTTTATAAAGATACTTATAGACTACTTTATAAATTTACATATATTTAACACTCCCACTTCAATTTATAAGGTAGACATTCGTTGCTTTTCTTATTAAAACAATTTCACAAAATAAAAATTAACATGTTTTTCTTTTATTTCAACTTAAACATTAGCAACATCAACAAAACTTCTCAACACCTTATCTCGGTTTGAGTTAAATTTATTCATAGGCAAAGCTTTAGTTAAGAAATCAGCTAATTGTTTTGAACTCTCAACATACTTAATATTAACAACTTTCATTGCAACATTTTCTCTAATGAAGTTGTACCTTATATCTATATGCTTGCTTCTCCTATGAAAAACAGGGTTGTTTATCAAGTTAATTGCACTCTGATTGTCAACATTCAAAGTAACTAAATCTTGTGGCTCCTCAATATCACAAAGAAATTGCCTAAGCCATAAAATTTCTTTAGTAGCTTCACTAGCAGCCATATACTCAGACTCAGTTGTGGATAATGCCACAGTGTTTTGTTTACGGCTAGACCAAGTGACAGGACCTCCATTCATTAAAAATATATAACCAGTATTCGATTTTCTAGTGTCCAAATCACCTGCATAATCAGAGTCAGAGTATCCAACTAATTCAACATTACCCTGATAAACAATAGACATATCTATAGAATTTATTAAATAACGTAAAATTCTTTTCACTGCTGTAACATGTATAGGACCTGGGTTATTGACATACCTACTAGCAACATTTACAGCATATGCTATGTCAGGTCTAGATACAGATGACAAAAACAACAACGCTCCCACTGCTTCTCTATAGGGGAAATTAACAAGCTCATTACTTGAATTCTTACATAAATGTACATTTACATCAGCAGGGGTATTACTACTTTTTGCATCTGACAAATTAAATCTATTTATTATTGCTTTAATATACTGTCTTTGACTTATTCTTATACAATCTTTTTCTATATCTATTTCCATACCAATAAAGGAATTAACATTTATTATCTTAATATCAAACTTTTGTTTAAGAATATTCAATATTTCACATAAAACAACTTTACTTTTAGCCAGTAGTAACCCATCGTCAACATAAAGAATTAATATTACTTTTACATCTTTAAAATATCCCACAAATACACAATTATCAGATGGACATTGTTTGAAACCACAAATATCAAGAAAAGAACTAAATTTCTCATTCCAACATCTCGATGATTGTTTAAGACCATATATAGATTTAATTAACTTACATACTTGTGACGACTGTACTTCTAATCCCTCTGGCACCTCCATGTATATGTCCTCAGAGAGCTCACCATACAGGAAAGCTGTCTTCACATCAAATTGCTCGATCTGCAGGTCATCTCGTGCAGCAATGCTGAGTAGTACCCTGATGGAATCATACCTGCTAGTGGGGGAAAAAGTCTCATTATAGTCTAAGCCCTTGACTTGTGTAAACCCTCGTGCACACAGTCTTGCTTTGAATCTTACTATTTCTCCATCTCTATTTTTCTTTATGGTGAATACCCATTTACAAGATACAGGTTTCTTCTCTGTTCGATCAGTCAATATCCAAGTTTGATTCTTTTTATGTGACTGAAGCTCTTCAATCACAGCTTTCTTCCATTGATGAGAATCTGGACTATTCATCGCTTCTTCATAAGTATTCGGTATTTCCAATTCTGTGAAATTTACTTCCAGGTTATCATTTCGACGTGGACGTAATGTGACATTTCTCTGTCCTCCTTGTTCCAAATATATATGTCTTGGAGGGACAAAAGTTTCATCAAGTTCTTCTAAACTCTTCATGCTATCATCTGAACCACTTTCTTCAGCATCATTGCCGTGTTGATCAATGACACGTTGAAACTCATCCTGTGGGGTAGAGCTCATAGAATGATCTTCTTGTTCAGCTGTAACTTCTACATAACTTTGTCTTTCTCCTGGTATACTACACTCATCAAACTTCACATCCCGGGATATTGTAATCTTCTTAGTATTTTCATTATACATCCTGTAATTATCATAGTCATATCCAACTAAAATCATCTTCACACTTTTCTTTGCAAGCTTTCTGCGCTTTTCTTTTGGAACATGTACATAACCAATAGATCCAAATATTCTGATATGTTGCAGGTCAGGTTTCACTCCATGCCACAGTTCATATGATGTAACATCTCCAGTCTGGCTTGATGTATTTCTATTCAACAAATATATGGCACAGTTGACAGCTTCTGCCCACATATTTAAGGGAATGCTCTTTGCATATAACATTGTTCTTGCAGATTCCATGATGGAACGCATTTCTCTTTCTGCTCTCCCGTTCTGTTGTGGGGTATATGGAGCAGTACGTTCATGTGTTATTCCCTTACTCTCCAGGAATGATGTAAATTCTTGGTTCACATATTCACAACCATTATCTGTATGTAGTATGTGTAAATCATGTTGAAATCTATTCTTCACAATAGCATTATACTTTAGAAAACATTGAAACACTTCACTTTTATGTTTCATGAAGTAAACATGGCGATAACTGGTAGCTCCATCTTTGAACAAAACAAAATATTTCATACCCGATACTGAAGGTTCTTCTATAGGACCACACACATCACTGTACACAATTTCACCAGGCTGTGTTGTACCTCGGGTTGAATTCTTAAAGGGGCGTCTTGCTTGCTTGCCATATTGGCATGCCTCACAAACAAATTCCTGATTTCCACTCAATGTAACTGGAATCACACCTCTCTTACACATATTTTGAAGCTCCTTGACATTCAAATGTCCTAATCTTTCATGCCAAACTTTTATATCTGTTTGCACCATATTACAATTCTCTTGTTTGATTGTTTTGACATCTAACTCATACAAGTTGTTCTCTGTTATATGTGCACTCATAACAACAACATTATTTTTCATAATCTTTGCTTTATCATAAGTCTTCATTATCATATATCCTCTCCTAGTGGCAGCACCTTCAGAAAACAGATTTCTTCGCAAATCTGGTACATATAAAACATTTTCAAGTTTACATCTCTCCCATGTACCATTAACCTCTTTGTCGATCAATATAGTTCCTTCACCACATACTTTGAGACTCTGTTTGTTACCTAGCTTAACAGAATTGTTCTGTTGAGATTCATTCAACTCCCAAAAGTATTCCCGCTTGAAAGTCATGTGCATTGAGGCTCCACTATCGAGTATCCATGTCTCCTCATCATGTCCATTCAATGCAGCGCTGAATGCCAACATGTTGTTTGGTTTCTTATCATACTTTTGCTTTAGCATTCTGCAATCCTTAGCGAAGTGACCTCTCTTATTGCAATTGTAGCATACAAATCTATGACTTGATTTTTGTTGATCGTTCTGTTTACTGCTTTCTCTTGTTTTATAATTTCCTTTTGATGTTACCAGTGCTGTCTCACTACTACTTGCATCATTCGCAAGGCTAGCTTCTTCATCAACTAGGCGAGAAGTGAGATTCTGTATAGATTGACTTTCTTCATCAAGTGACAACCATGCTTGTCTAAGTGACCTGTATGATGATGGTAATGTACTTAGAATTTTAGTCATTATTGCTGTGTCACTGATTTTCTCACCAGTCTCCCGTAGCTGCTTAGCTAAGCTTTCCACCTTGGACACATGCTGTGCCATTGTATCGCTGGCACTGTATGAATATTGATAAAATTTTTCATGAATCAACATCTTGTTGTATTCTGACTTCTGTTCATAGATGGCTTCTAATTTGGTCATCACCTGTTTCGCAGTCTCGCAGTTTTCTATGAGAGATATCTGGTTCAAATCCATGGACGATGTTAGAATAAACATAGCCATGCCATCATCTTTGTCCCACTGCACTTGCGAGCTGGCATCTGCCGGTCTTGCCTTCTCTATGCTTAATCCTTTTGCTCTTAATGCGCATTTCACTTGGAATTTCCATTGTTTGAAATTTCTTCCATCAAACTTCTCCATTTTCATTGCGTTCGTAACCTCCATTGTTGGTAAAATTTTCACCGGTTGTAATCTTGCTCTTAACTTGAAATGTTTAATTGAAATATATATTTATCATGTGCCTGGGCCCATAACCTGTTGGATTTAGGCTATATTTCAATAAAACTCTTGTTAGAATTCTCGATACAATGAAATTTATTTCGTTCCGAAGCGTTATAACACAAACCAAATATCAAAAAGAACAATAGCGCCACCCGCGGCAGAAAAACGCAACTTATCCATTTACAAAGGCAGTTAACAACTAAACCGTTTATAAAGATACTTATAGACTACTTTATAAATTTACATATATTTAACAGAAAACTCCTCATAAAATATAGATATCATCCTTTAGACAAGATCATTAACAACCTCTTATAAATGTTTCCTCATATAATTTATTCCATAAAACATTAGAGATATAACGGTTTATGTGGAGTTAAACAGAGGCGCCTGCTAGACGTGGGGGGAGTAACCCGTCTTTGATGTTGATGAGTTGATCTTACACCCCGCAGATCCTGAATACAGTGTGTTTGAAACCAAATGTGTTATAAAAAATAAAAGTAAATGGTGTGTTCTTATTACGAATGTACGTTTTTGGCGCACTACAATTTTCTCTCGTTTAATTAGTTCATGAAACGTCATATTTACAAATATAGTGATGTCTGATCGTCGCATAATATTATATGGTATATGTGTAAAATACTAGCTTATATTATTTCATTCCAATGTTATAGATGCCAATTGTTTATAAATCATAAAGTTTGCCCAGCGGCATAACAATAAGTTAAGATTGGTATTTAGTAATTCATTATAATAAAATATCTTAAAGTAAATGAACTGCTAGGTGCATTTATTGCTTCATGATTTAAAAATTGTTTGGAATAAATTTTTGATTAAAAAAATAATTGTTTTCAATCAAGAAATATAAAAGTTATTAATAAAACCATTTAAATAGAACAAATTTATTGATACGTAAATTACAGACACTCAAACATCCAAATAAAACAAATTATCAGTCTCTGAAATTTCCTGACAAATGATAATAAAGTATAAAGATACATACAAATACCGTTGTATGCGTGAACCAAACAAACACTCACTCGATTTGTTTGTTTATCGATATATCGATACGGATAAAAATCAGTTACGTACACTCGTTATTCGAGTCGACAACCCTAAGTAAACACTATCGATATCAATCAGGATTATTGATTGTAAATAACAGTGTTATTGAGCTTTTAAATGGTTTTATAAATAGATGCCTACTAATTTGTTGTTATTGTTATTAATATGTTTTGATAATTTGTTGTTTCATTGAAGCTCTTGTCTAATGAAATACGCTAAAAATATACACGTGGCTTCTTCTCAGATCGTATTTTTTTAATTATCGCCTTGAAATATAAATCTGTATAAATTGCCTATCAAACTCAAACTTAAGTCATTTTGCACAAAACTTTTACTTGCACAATTTTTATTAATTTCTAATGTCTTACAATTAAGACATTAGACTCACCATTAATCGTTGTAGCCTTTATTTCGTAAAGTAAAATGTCCCCTTTGTCACTATCAATTAAATCCATATACAAAACACACAAGACTCAATCCTTACTAATATTATAAATGCGGAAGTAACTCTGTTTGTCTGTCTGTCGCGCTCCGAACCGATTCAAATATAATTTGGTACACAGATAGTCTAGAGCCTGAGAAAGGACATAGGCTACTTTTTGCCGCGATAACCGACATCGACGCGAGAGGAGCCGCGGGAAACAACTAGTGTATTATACATGTTAACGTTACATACAAACTGACACTCGAATTGTCTATACCATTAAGCTGAATCGATTAAATGACTTAGCTACTTGATATTCAAAGCATCTCTCGATACAGTACGATCTAACTAAACGAATCGATAGACGTGTGATGATTGGACACGTGTGGGATTATATCATGTATCAAGGGATTATATTGCAAACACAATTCTAACATTGTTGTTAAAGATTTAAGACGTTGTGTTTTGTCAGAAGACTATTACTTTTTAATAACAGATATGTGTTGGTTTGTAAACGTCAGACAGTCTTTAAAAGTTAAGTGAATTTTAGAATGAAAACCTATTTCTATGCGATTAGGTTTTTATTTATTAAAATGTTATATATTTTTTAATGTTACATTAAATATTTGTACTAAATATTAGGAAGGTATATATTTTTATACACATGCATAAAACCGCTGATGTATTACAAACTGTTCACAGATAAAATAATAGTGTAATATTCGTTGAGTTTACAGCCAACACAATGTTACTATACCATTTATGTTTCATTTACAAATATGTAAAATAAACGAAATATGGTAAAATAGCAGCTACCGATAAATTCGATGGAATATACAAGACAATTTAAATACTCAGCAATATTGCGATATATAAATGCTGAAATCCTAGAGAACTCGGAAGCCTTCCGAAGCGCAACTAAACTGGGACATCACTTGATCGGACGTTCGTCTTTTGTTTTACTTAGTCGAGAGAAATCTTGTGTCTTAGATTCTAGAACGAATTTAAATTATTTACTTAATTTTATTATAGAATTTGTTGCTATATAAAGTCTTTTATTGAAACTTTTTTGGATGGTAATTATGATTTAAGATATACAAATGTACATATAGCATTTACCTATGTGTCGAAAAATGTATTGTAGATTTCACCTTCGGGGTATTTTATCAATATCAAAAGCATGCTATTTTTTTTCAGAATTAAATTTATTTTTCTTTTTGAACTAAAACTTCTTTATGCACGCTTAACTTGGGGAGTAGCTGGTGAATGCGTTGACCAGAGCATTGCAAAAAGTGTGATCGGGCGAGGCGAACGTAAGTTGAGAGATTAAGAGATATAAGTTAGTGAAGATAGAAAGAGAGAGAGTTACGTTTCGTATATTACTGTAGGGTCAAGAAAGAGAGGTGCGAAGCTTACATTGTATTTCTCTCTTTCTCTCATAGCCAATTTTACGTTTCGTATATAAATAAGTTTTACTTCAGTCGTGTGGTCTAAAGCACACTCGTTTTTTATTCTTTAAACTGTTCCTACTTTACCAGCTATTTCCTATAGTATTTATAGAATACGAATATTTTTATAAATACCACGCCCAAGATTTTCAGTACGTCCAGATTGTAAACAATTTAAACGCCCAACCATTTATTAAATACGGAAAATCACCAACTCCGATTTTCAATACGCTTGTTTACGTATCCCATTTAACAAACTAATTATAACTTAATACATAGAATGGCAACATAAACAACGGGATCGTCTAACATTATACATGAAAATTTTGAACAAAGTTTAATTAAATGTAAACACCGTTGTCTTGACGATTAACCTATATTCTTAGACGAGTAATCGACCACCATGACAAAACACTGAATGGATGTTTTGATTACATCGAAGAGTATGTAGGAAACGTGACTATATTAATGTTTTAGCAGCGAGTAATGGAGATGTAACATAGCGATTTTCGCACGTGCAGTTAAGTCGTGTTATAAATATAGTACTCCTATTTTTTTTTTATAAATTGTCGCAGTAGCATGACTGATTCAAAACTCTTTGTAACAAGATTTTCTTATAGTTGGTTAGCGATGAACCTTGCTCTGCCGGACAATGTTGCATGAATATAAAAGGCAGTGTTCTAATGATTTTCAAGAATTGTTTACTGCAACTTCGCCTTTCTACGCCTAAATATGTTAAAACATTCATGAAGTTAGAGAATAAACTTTCGGTGGTCTGTGAGTTAGTGGATGTACAATATCCAGACTTTCTACGACTACTTAGCTTTTGCATTTCCAATGTTCGAGTCGGCAATTGAAGACTTATTTTTGTGAAATATTTTAACTACCCCGTATTCAGAATTTTATTTTAAAATAATTTTGAATTTCTTTTTAAAGTTGTAAGGCACTGTTTATGTCAGTAATTGTAGTCTGGGTAATAAGTCAGAAAAAATATAAAAGCTTGGTTTGACACTTCATGAATACCTATTTGATGGAGGTTTTTTGGGGTAAATAAACGTTGTATTTGAAGGAAATGACCTCGCCCGACTCTTCAGTAAAATATTTTACAAATTATATTTCTACTTAAATATTTAAATTTCATTTTCTCGACGTTCGGGACTCTTCAACGGTCGTGATCACGGTAAATGGATAAATGAGTAGCTTACGAACTCGTTTTAATGAACCTTCGCAAAAATCTTTTTTTAAACGTTTTAATTGAAACGATTTGTTTTAACGCAGCCAATTAGGACCTAGTTAATGAAGCTGATGGTGCGTTCTGATTTCAATATTATTTTTATCTTCATAAGTTTTTTAAGAAAAATACAATCTCGTATCTGTTAGCATTCTAAAATGTAGACGTACTTAATTTGAGTAAAACGAAAATTCAGTACATTATATAAAAAAAAACTCTGATACTGTTATGCTTGCCTACATAATACATGTAAAGTAATAATAAATACAACCTATCTTTTGCCCTCTACTACGTACATATATCTCTGTCAGAGTTTATTAGTATGTACAGCAAACTTAACATTATTTTTATATTAATATACTTATTTCTATAAATTTTCTTTGACAGTCGTTAAGTCATAATAATTCTGACAACCAGTCTTATTTCAGGAGGTCAGATAGGCAGTCGCTCCATATAAAATACTAGTTGTCCCCCGCGACTTTGTTCGCGTGTTTTAGTTTCAACGGTTTTTCATTTTTGCAACATTTTTCATTTATGCTCCGCTCCTATTGGTCGTAGCGTGATGTTATATAGCCTATAGCCTTCCTCAATAAACGGACTATCCAATACAATTTCGAATTTTTCAATTCGAACCATTAGTTCCTGAGATTAGCGCGTTCAAACAAAAAAACACACTCTTCAGCTTTATAATATTAGCATAGATATGGTATTCAGCCGAATCTGGTAAGACTAGAAACCGACCCCAAAATAGCTTGGGAAAAGACTAGGCAGAAGAAGAAGATATTTCTGTTAACTTTATAGAAATGGTTTTGACTAGACTATTATTTACATAACAATTAGAATGTATGCGTCAGATAGCTATCAAATTAATGTTTGTTTTTTTAACGATTGTTGTTAGTATTAATGTTTTGTAATAATATTTGTAAAATTCTGTAATTATTCAAAAAAAACACCACTTCTATAAAAATAGATAAATATTAAATTATTTGTTTTACGGCACTCAACTTCGGATACGTTGCATACACTATCTACTCTATCTAGGACATACTATTATGTTTATTATACCAAAGGCAATATGTTCTGTCCGGTACTACAATTACGCACCAAAGCAGTATAATCAAGCCACAATACTCAATACATCCACTATCGGATTAATCTAGCTAGCTTTGTACAGGGGGAGTTGAAAGCCGTGTTGTTAGTTTTACACCGGTCAACAAGTTTAATTAAATGTTGGGCGTTTGTGTCCCCTTTTCAAGGTCATTGAGTTCGGTATTTTGTCATTTCAACTTTCAGGTGTATGAGCATTTAGTTTTAACGTTGTTTGGTGGTAAATTTCTATTAGTTTGTAGATATATTATGTAGACATCTCAGGTCTGTTAAGTATAGTAATGCCTTATACCAAAGAAAATTTAGGTGAAGCGATTCTGATTTTTTTTATGTAAGATAAAAATACGGTACATATTTTTATTGTAATTTCTAACTATGAAAATTATCAATTGCCTACGTTGTCAGTTCGAGCACCGAATTCCGAAAACCGAACTCCGATTCAATTAGATTAAATTGTAGATTGAAAGACTTTAGTATGTAGTATAATTAATTCATAATTAAACTAATCAGAACACAAACATTTGTTTGTCGCGTACATTTTCTTATTCGAGTAAACCTTTTCTTCTCGCATGAAGCTGCGGTAAAACTTCGTAACTGCTAACGGCATGTGGGTTAGGTATTCTTGGTTCGAAGAGATGTCGAAGTCTTAACTCACCCTTATCTTAACGACTCGTGTGAGTTTTTAACAAGTTTGTACGATAATTTTACCGCATAAATCCTACTTTACTTGGTATAAGTATGTAGGTATGGTATAAGTATACAATTTTAATTTAGCATCTTTACATAATATTTTATAAATAATGATACAAAAATATTTTTACAACTTATTTTTAAGATCCTAAATACTTATGGCCAGTTCCTATATTTAAAAACCGATTCGTTTTGCTTACGACGGACGGTAGAATTTTCTTCGATTTGCTAAGAAAATTATACCGTTAATTAGCAATACGAATCGTTTTTTGAATATTGAAACCAGGCACTAGTAATTAATTTAACTTGATTTTATTGTAGTCAAAAAATTGGTCCTAAAACGCTTCCTCGGGGTAACCTACTTACGGTTACCCGAAAACAGTCCAGTATATTCGATTATGTATGGTAACACTGAAGATGAACCCAACACGCGGGTGTCGAGTGTACCGACCGAATCGAATTGGATCACGCGCCAAATCTCTTCACAGTTTGTTTCGGCATTTACTTCCGACCCTTCACTGCTATCCTTTTTCGCTTCTGCTGTATATCTTGTCTTATAGCGATGTATTACTTTAGAATCTTACCCGTCTTTTATGGCATCAGTATTATATGGAATAATCATAAAGTGCCTTTGAAATTAGAAGCAAATTGGGATATCCTCAATTTTTGTTTCTATTTTTAAATCTACCATAAAAAGAAAAAAATAAACTAAATCACTCTTTATCGTAATCCAATTAGGTACTGAATATTCCTATTTAACTAATATAGCCCAAAAACTTTGTAAAAACCACTCAGAAACTGTGAAAAAGTCATTTCGTGGTGCGTCGCAAATATAAATAATTAATGTAACGTTTTTCTTTTGCGAAGGATGATATCACTTCTTTTGTAAAATAAACCGTGGTATTTTTATCTCGAGAATGTTATTAGCACTCGTAATTCCTTTCGCTGAAAGGACTTAAAGGCTGAAGGCTTTACCTACAATTTAAATAAAGAACGGTAGAGATATTCGTGCAAGATTAGTTTATAAATCCCGGTTTAAGAAATGTCAAGTGTGATCTCTGAAAGGTCAATTTCACTTTAGGAACTTTAAATACCTATAGATTTAAAACTTATACATTTTCATCAAATACTTATTTAATAAAGGACATTTTAATAACACTACGCTCTACTAAATCTAAGAAGTATTGTCTGACGTTTCTTATTTTTTAAGGTAAAACTTACAATGTCAAAAACTTTTCCTTAAAACCATGGCATTATATATAACTATCCAAAGTCATAAAAATCTGAACTGTATGTAACCGTAATAAAATCCATTAAAAAGACGTTTCATTACAACAAAGAAACTATTCTTTAAACAACCTCATAATTCACATATTCATCACATTCCTTGGCTTTGAAGTAAGACCGCAAACAACGCGTTCATAACGTGAATGTTTAATTCATCTAGTTAAGCGAGATTATGCCGCTATCAAAGGGGCTCGCAAACACCATGTCATACCCATGAATATTACATTAAAGCACGTCCCACCTGCAATGTTGGCAACCCCTGAATACACTCGTTATAAGTCCTGATTGAAATGGTTGAAGGTGCAGGGGTTAACCACATAAGGTTACAACTTAGAAATCTTCGTTATCTTCTATGCATATCACGTTACTGTGGATTAACAAGGGTGGACGTGCGTTGCTTAATTATCTCTACTGTTGCAACCTGCAACATTTTAATGACTGTTCATTAAGCAGTTTGACTGCATAGATAGCCGAGTATGCTGTCACTACGCCAACTACCATTGTGCACGACGTAATTCGGGTTCGATCCCCCCATGAGACAAAAATTTGTGTGATCCAACAATGCTTGTTCTACGTCTAGGTGTAACAAGGATTAATTTCTTCAGTTCGAGAATCGTTTTTTTTTAAAGAAAACAAAAAAAGAAAAACCTGTGAGTTGACTAAGGCATTTAATACCAATACCTGTCTGTGTAAAAAATACCAATGTTAATAATTTAAAATGCAAATAGGTACATACATACATTTGAAAACACCGTTCGTTCTACAAAAGTTTTAACCGAAACTCGTATTAATACGAAACAATGTGAAAATCTTATAAGCATTTGCCTGCCGGCAACGAGACACCCCAGAGATTTGCAAAGCGTCACCAACATTGAAACCCTCTTTGCCACAAAACTCCGTACAGTGAGAAACCCCCCGGGAAACCATTTCGGACGTTAATACGAACATTTTATTTACACAAAAGTAATTTGGAAGTTCAAACTTCATGACTAAAATGTATCTAAATGTTGTGACCGACAATAAATAGAATATTAGCTCCGGAGATAGTTTGAATGTTTGTGGGTCAATAATGGAGGTAAGGGTATTTTAATTTATAGATATTTGTGATAAAATTGTTTTACCTTACAGTGAAGTACAAACTTACCTACTGAAAAATATTTCAGAATAATTACGGATGACTTGGCTTACCAAATTACTATAATATGGGAATCATCGCGCAAAAAATAAGAAAAATTCACCCATGGTTTTGAGTAAAACTTAACTGCAGTCTGGGTAGCTAGATGAGATTTTTGCACAACATAACCAACTAAATATATAGGTAGACTTTTTTCTTATTCAAAACTGTTATTACACTTGCCGACCTAGACTTTTAATTTAAGATGTAATATTGCAAACTAAGCTAGCGACCGCTATATTAATAAAGAGGTTCAAGCTTAATATTATGAAAGTCTTAAACATGATGCTTAAGACTAAATTATACAGTCTGATGAAATTTCTACATCTCGTAAAGATTTAAAAGTTAATAAGACTACATTTACAATGTTGCTCAAATAAATTTGGTTTATCATAAATCTCAGTTGCTGCTAACTTTGTTTACTTCTCAAAAACAAAACAAATACCCTCGAAAAGGTTTTCACTATCACTTTCTGTTTCGTAACAGTTCGGATATTGCTATCCTTGTTTTACATCTGAGTCATCTTGGACCGCGACATTCAGGCGCTGTGTAGGCGCCCCATAGTCTGGACATACGGTTACCCTGAAAAAACACACATGAAATTGAGGAATTTAAAACTTATCGTCATGAAACAAGGTTTATATTGCTATGCGCTAATCAAAGTAGCTTTCTCCATTATGTAAGCGCAGGATTACGTCATTCTCTATCTTGCCAAACTCAACTATTATAACGTGACCTTTTGTTTATAGGATAATATTAACGATCAAAGTCCATACAAAATAGTTGTCTTGTTTTTGAGAAATCGGGCCCAAGGTTATGTTCCCGTTGTATTGAAGAATAATGTCATTTGGAGGTTGGTCAAAACATTCAGTGGCCTTGAGCTACTGTTCTGTATAGAAAAAAGAATCTTGGCTCTGTATATAACCTCTTTAAAAAGTAGTTTTATGGGTTATAAAGCTGGCTTTCAAATATTATTATGGCATAATGTATTTATGACTGCTTAAAATAGGTTACAATTTCAAACTTACAGTTTTATTATTCTCTTTTCAGAACAAAGTAGACCAAGGGTGGATTTTTCTAACACCAGATAGTTTTATCCGAGGTATAATTTTGAATTTGTGACAGTTCTTCCATAGAACATCTGCCAGACGTCAATTTTATTCCGAGAATTAACTGGCGATGAAAAAATCCGCTATAATAAGGCCTGGCCTTAAACATAACATTATCTTCATTGCACGAATCATAACAGTGATCCCTATATTAATTCAGTTAGGCTCTATTCAAATCTAACCCTAAGACAATAAATCCTTCAAAACTTAAATTTTCAAAATCTACAGCGAACAATTAAAGTTCACCGAATTATAATAAAGCTTTGATATTGTAATCAGTTCTAGACAAATTCTAGTCTGTCAGACAACGAATTTCCAGAGATATTTTCACTTTATGCTTATTCGACACAAATTATTTATATTTTTTTTGTTAACCCGTATATTTGCATTTATATTTATACCGTGCCGTACCGTATATTTATATTTTCTTTTGGATCAGAAGTATATCAATTTGATTTAATTTAATGTTAAGGTCCCAAATCTGCAAAGTAACTGTGAATGAATATATTTTCTGCCAACAGCAGACTACAAAACGAAAAAAAGATATGCATCGACTTTGATAAGGTAATACATTTGTGATTTAGTTCTTATCAATAGGTTTTATGTATATATATGACCTTATCGCCCTTTACGGCATTAGAGAAGGTGAAAAGTTACCGAATATCGCAATCGTTATAGCTATCTATGTCGAGACTGCTCGCCCAGAATATTATTGTGCAGGTAAAACATAAATAAATGTGGACAACATCACATACATTTCTCTGACCCAAAGTAAGTAACTAATGCTCTTGTGTTATGGAATTCAGAGACAACGAAGGTACCACAAACACACAGATCCGAGACAATGTAGAAAAGTAGTTTTCTACATAGACCCGGCCGGGGATCGAACCGGACCTCAGAGCTGGCGACACATTGAAAACCGGTGTGTACGCCACTCGACCACGGAGGCCGTCTAAAAATAATTATATTTTACTGATATTACTTCGAAATTAATAGACAAATACAGGAGGCACAACTAAGCAATATAAAAGCGCAACGTCGTACGACCCGTACGTCCCGTATGTACGTTTTGAAGGCGAACAATATGCGTGATGAGTTCTCTTGTTTTACACACCACACAAAAGATAACCTACATCACCGGCTGTATGAAGCCATTTTAAACATGTACAGGCTGATGTTACAGGTCTACGTAATCTATTAATGGTAGAAACATTAATTAATTAATGCAAGATGTTACAAGAACAATGTGTAAAAATGTCGAAGCAAATAGACCTTTAAACAAAAATTACATATGCTGCAATTGCCAAAAAAGGGATTTATCTTCCTTTTATTAAATACTTGGATCCAGAAATAATAATTTAAACGTCGTGTTTAAAGTCATCCAGACAGCTACGATTGTAGCATTGTGCTACGGTTTGCTACGGTCGCTACGAGGCTACGAAATTAAAAATACGGAGAATAAAATTCATGTATTGTTAAATTAATTCACATATTTTTATAACAGTATTTATATTATAGATTTGGTGTTAACAAAGTCGTTGATTTAAAGTCGGCTATCAAGGGAAATTACTTTTTCTTAACAACGCGTGTAAATATAGGGAGCTTGGAATCCAATTGAACATTTAAATTAGATTTTTTATTAGCGTACCAGGAATTTGTTAACGGCGCCTTATACAAAGGGCGTCTTAGAGTCTACTTTTAACATTAAAATCTTTTAATAGTAAACACAATACAGTAATCTCTGTTACTAATACATGAAGACACTCATACATAACATAGTCTGTTTTCCCACCGTCTTATACGTATGTACATAATTGAGTTAAGTGCTAATTTCGCGTAGTTCAATTAGCATCCGGACCTAAATTATTATGACAATAGGCGTACGTACAAATATAATACATATAAAGTTTACGAATATATGAAGTAAGTATAACTAACTATACTTGGGTCTGCGCAGACGAGGGACAATGGCCGACAAAATGTCCACGTACGCTCCTACTTTAAATCTCATTAGGTTACAGTTTGTCATTATTGTAGTACTAATAGAAGTGTGCTACTGTTTGTCTGTTTGTTGTCTGTTTTGTCCGCTACTGTCCCTCGTTTGCTCAGGCCCTAACTTGTACCAGCGTATCTTGATTTACAAAATGTTTGTCATTGACATAAAAAGTGGTTGAGTAAACTACGCGGATAAAACTGTGGGTCGCTGCTAGTTACATATAATTACATGCTTAACATATTTACAAAGGTCATTATACAAATTCATAGCATATTTGATTTACAACAGCGTTTATTTATATCATGTGACATTAATTACATGTCGCTATGTCGCGTGTAACACGGACCAAACGCGATTAAATGTCCGCTGATAACAATCGCTCCCAGTTTTTTGCTGTTCCTGAAATTTTTTCGTGTAAATGTTAAAAAATTACAATAATTTTAATTAAGATTATAATAATTATCAAACATGCTTGAAAAACTACCTTGGAGTGTCGTTAATAATGTTTGTTTTACGACATTCATATCCAACTTTCAACCAATTGTAACATTCCATTCAAAAAAATACGTAAGAAAACTACTCGATGTAATTATATTGTATATATTAATCCACAGTCCGGTCGTGTCGGTCTGCCGTCCCATAGGACTATGAGAGTGAAGGAATAGAGAGCACCTGTGTTTGTGTACACACCTGTGCACTATAAAAAATCTTCTGCGCAAATGGCTGATCTCACTTGTGATTGGCCGCCTAGGCCAAAATTCGGTCTGAAGATTATTATAGTTAATCAAAACCCTTCCTTATTCATTTAACATTTTTGTTTCTGCCAAATCTCTTCCCAACTATATTAGGACCAGTCTTACCACATGCAGCTTACTACAAGCATTTAACACAGAACAACTGAACCATGTATCTCTATAATCAATACAACCATCTACAGGGAGCACCCATCTTCATTAAATGGAACGTTATTTTTATAACAGAAAGCTAACTAAGACCCCAGCAGCCACAGGGCGTCACGCGTCGCGCCAGCCTGTCGCCATCTTGGAGGGACGCCTGGCGCCACCATGCCGGCACCCCACAGCCTACGATGATAATGACAGATAAACTACTTACGTTTGTTCTAAAACTAATAAGAAGATTGGCCTATTTATCTGAGTTTACGAGATTTTTTTATGAAGTTAGAACTGTAGAAAGTTATTTTAACTAAAGGCGTATGTAATTAAATGATATTTTTTTAAATGTTATAAGCGTTATAAGCAGTTCGTCTCGTCGGGCTTCTCCGATAATAATCCGTGAGTAAAGCCGTTTAGTATCTTATAAGTACTTGAGTTTTTTTTCTAATTTTAATGTCTCACGAAAATTATTATGCGATTATGATGATATGGAAAATTTACCTAAAACCACTGATCTTTAACACTGAACATTAATTAGATGACCTTACATACATAGAATGCTCATACACAAGGTTTACCTAAGTGAAACATGTAAACATGAACACTCCTTAAAAAGACAAATAACTTCAGATCGTTTGGATAACAGACGTAAAGAAAAGTGGTCCTGAATGCTTAAGCAAGGATTGTCTTGTCAACATATCTTTTTCAGTGTTAACACTGGAAAAAATAGGTTGACATGAAAAAATCGCTAATTTTTATGTTTTTTTTTTATTACCCATCTCTGCAATAATAAATAAGCTAGAGATCACAGCGTCCCTGGTTCGTTGGCGTCGGTCTGTCGCCCGCCGGCCAAGGACACGGGGCGCCGGCGAGTCTGTCCCATGGAACAAAGATCTGGAGAGAATGCTGAGGAGTGGGCGTAAAAATATTGTGAGCATCAAATTTTTATTATTCGTGAAAGTCGAGGTATGGGGAAATCTAGAAATGGGAATTTAAAGAGTTTATTTGGAATGACAGTTAATTCATATGTCTACAAAGGCTGCAAAAAATATAATATAATATTTTGAGACAACTCACACACGGTCATATCCCAAACTAGGCAGAGCCTGTATTATGGTAACCAGACAACTGATAAATATACTTATATATTTCTTACATTAAATTACATTCCATATTATCCATCTGCAAGTAAAGCAAGTAACATTTATTGACACTTTAAGACTAAAGCAGCGCCATAAAAGTAGGTAAGCATACTAGACGCATTATATAGAACTTATATACTTACGTACTTAGAAAAATGATACTACTTACCTTCACTATAAACTAGCATATATCAAAGACGCATCAAGATTTTTATTAACACACACATAGCTTACTAATTAGAAAATATTATATATTGCTGAAACAAAAAAAAAATGGTAACGTACGTACGTAGATTTTTCATTTAAAAAATCGATTTTAGCTACTGAAAAAGAAAATGCAAATGTAAGGGCAATCTATAATTTAACAAACAACTGAAGCTTACAAAAATCTTGGTTTATTGAATAGTCTGGAGTGCCTTTTAAGTGGGAAGAGGTTGAGTGGGCTTTTCTCGGCGCCGCTAAGTCTGAGCCTTGAGAAATAGGTACTTGGGATAACGTGGGAGTGTTGATTTCATGATTAAAATATTTTTTATTAAAAATGTTTGAGTAAATATTTAGACTGGCTATAATTAAAAATTCTATTTTTATATAAGTACCAACCATAACAAAATTACAACTCCTATCTCAATGTTAACTCCTACCTAATTATTTTATGAAGATAATCTAACATACCTTTATTATTACAGCATCTTAAAAGTCAGAATTAATATTGGTTGCCTAGCTTTTCTTTTTAAAATATACACGATTAGGTGCCAGCAATAGGTACTTAATTAGATACTGGTTTGGTATTTGATGGTTGGAGCAAGCGAGTCCTTGAATGGAGACCGCGAACCAGAACACGCAGTGTAGGACGTCCCCCAGCCTGATGGACCGATAACCTAAAAAAGCTAGTAGCTAAGTCGGACTAGATGCGGAAGGTGGAGGACCAGGTGTTGTGTGCGCTACTTGGGAGAAGTCTAAATTCAGTAGTTGACCGCGATAGGCTAGTTTGATTGGCATTTGATGTAATGAAAATTTCTTGACAGATGCCAATAATAATTATAATTTATTGTTACTTTTTTAGTGAATGTAGGTATATATATATTTGTTATTTAATACCACCAAAATTATACCATCATCGGTCCTTGCGCCTAACACAGAATTATTCCAGCGTCATTAAGTAAGCACGTTTTTAGTAACTAAATTAACTATATAGTATCTGTTATTTGTAATAAAATATCTATTATACGTGTTCTAGTCCCGATACCCATAAATAAACGAAACCGGGTCATATTTAAAGGCAGAGTATTGCATAACTATCTGTTTCTTGGATCGTTCCATTTGCAAGACGAGTGGATGGCTCTCGACAGGTTCAAGTTCGTAAAATGAAAAGAAAACACGCCATGTTGCGCTTGCCGTCTCAACGCTCTGAAATATAATACGCTTCGTAAATTTATTTTCGAATTAAATTACCCTGTCTCGCTTTTCTTCACTTTATACTATTTTGACATACGAAACGAGCCACTGAAAATCTATTTATTTTTAAAACTTGTGTTGGAATTGGTGGTATAATCCATATCCATACTTATATTATAAATGCGAAAGTGGCTCTGTTTGTCTGTCTGTCTGTTACGCTTTCACGGCTTAACCGATGTTGATGTAACTTAGTATGCAGTAAGCTTCGATCCCAAACAGGACATGGGCTACTTTATGTCGTGATAACCGACATCCACGAGGGTGGTCTCAGGGCAAAGAGCTAGTAGTATATATACTCCGCTCACGAATACCGAGCCACCTTTCAATTTGGTATTCAGAGATTGACAAAAAAATATTTAATAAGTAACTTCATTTGGAATAGTAAATGAGCTTTTGTAGTTTTAGATATGAATTATTGCATAAATTGGAATTGTTTTAATTTAAAACACCAAATAAGACCAAGTCATTTAAAAACCACTTCATTCTAAAATTTACAAAAATTCATCGCTCAATTTGTGTGGCGTGGAGTACATTTAATAAAATAAGTATATTTCCCAGCGTGTGTCTAGAATATTTTATTGTTGATAAAACTTCTGAGTTATGTAAATCAGCATTAGGAACACAAGCTCGCGTTATTAATGAAACAAACATTGCCTCGATTTTTCGCCGACAGCTACCTTCATTTTGTTGTATTAGTCTACTGGGAAATTCCCTACAAAATAGGCTCAAAAATGATTAGCTTGTTGCCGTTGTTAAAATATAAATCTGTTCCACTCAAAATGTATTTAATTTTAAAAAGACAAACGTATGATTTATAACCCACAAGTGTACAAGTGCGGTGATTAATGCTTAACTACTTTTGTATAGGATGAAATGCCCAGCAATGGGACAATTCCATGCAGTATTAGTAAAATGATTTTGTTACATCTTTTTACTTATTTATTACTTTTCATAAATCTCATTATCTAGATTAAACAAAAGAGTAACCTTCGTAATTTTGTTTTATTTTAAAAACACTACGAATTAGATACACATATATTATAACAAAGTTTTACTAACAAAAGTACACGATTTCATAGGTCGTAAAATAACGATGCTACGATCGGTGAGGTTCATACCAGAAATTAAGTAAACCTTTAAATAGATTCAACATTATTGTGATCGCAGAATATGTAAGAAATTTCTTGTGCAAAATGGCCCGATTCCACCTTTTGTTGGAAACTGAATGATAAATATCTCATAGTATGGTGAGGCGGGAGGAGACTCGGTAAAACTTGTATCCTTGATCGATGACCACGATTTTTCGCGATCCCCTGCGTGATGTAAAATGCTTGTTTTTCTTGTTGTTTGAATTTCCATTTCTCATGCACGAAATTTTTGTTTTAAAGAAATGTATCTTTCTTTTTATTTTTAGGTTTTCTTATTGCGTTTTAAAAAGCTATCGGTTTTTAAACCGGTCACTCACACGCGCGCGAACTTTCGATCAAGGTTCGCGCGCTTTGATGTCTGGAAAACCACGATTGCAGCGAAAACTTTGCATAATCATTTGCAAATGTCGTCGTAAATTTGTTTTGTTGGTTTGCGTATTCGTGGGAAAGTGAGTGACCGGCATTAGACTATACTGCAAGTTTTATTGAATGTGTACTATTACTATCCATAGTAAGTCTATTCTTTTTATTTGCCACATTATTAAATAACATGTTTTAATGAGGCCCTCCGCGTAAACCTTAAGAATAATTTTAAGAGTGCAAATAACCTTTAGGTACTTTTATAATATTTATTTCCTGTTCCATTCAAAATTTTAAAATTCAAACTCAGTAGTTAAAGAAATCCCTATTTCTTTTCCCCTTGATATTCTTGTTTGAACCGAAATCAAAACAACAGCCAGAAATCTGCCGTACCAATAAAACAACCATTTTGTGTTTATGAACCTATAACCGGTTACGGCAACATTAAAACATTTACCGTCGAAGATGTAACTCTCTGAATTATTCATGCCTGGCTTTAGTGGCCCGATGACGTCATCTAGTCCAGCTATTTTGGCTTGTTCAGCTTTGCCTGTATTGAGAATGTTAGGACAATTTAAATAATCACTAGTCCGCTCCCACTTTTACAAACTCTTATGAAAATTAAATTTATTTAAATTAAGATTTTAAAGCAACGGCGTATCTATACCGTATTTTATAATTAAGAGAAATACACTTAGAAAAAACTTGCTCCAGTTCTTACAAATAAATAGCTTTACAAAACAAAGTATTAATGAGCTATGAAAAAAAACATAATCTGTTGGTTTTTTTTAAGTTGTCTATCATACTTGAACTAAGATATTTTCGTATTATATCTTACACTTAAGTATAGGTATAAGCTTGTTTCTAATGAGAAAAGATAAAAACAAAAGAATACTGAGTGCTGCAATCCTGAGCTTCGAGTAAGAAAAGGATCTCCTTTTTGGACTGCCTCCTTGTTGGAAAGGTTGTTCCCGATTCAGAAATCTTAATTAGTAGGTAGGTAGGAAAAAGTTGAGCCGTTTGGAAAATTCAGGAACAATCCTTCAACTGATGGCAAAATGTATGTTACTTTATTGTTATGAACTAAAGTGAATGTAAGTAAAGAACAGTTTGTTAAATACCTTTATAATCTATACATATAATAAAACTGTAGAAAAGTCGATTTTGTACATAAAAAAGAAATTAAAAAAAAATAGCCAGGGTGTTAAAGGACAACAAATAGAACCCATTTCCAGCATTTTTAGAATTTTTGTCTGTTTGTCTGTTTATTTGTTCGGGCATCACGTAAAATGTACGAAAGCAATGTAGATGACTTTTATACACAACGATTGAGCGTAACTTGAAGTAACATTTAGTTTTTAGTTTCATTGCAATCGGTTCAGTCTATCAAAAGATATTTGAATTAAAGTGCTCAAGAAGTAATAGTTTTAGTTTTATTATATTCGCGTAAACCTCAGAAAGCAATATTTATAATATAAATACTAAACTTTACAAAGACTGCAGTAGAACTGTGACTTAATTTACTGTGTCATAGTAATAACTATACTGCATTCGCCATTTATATACCAAACATGTAAGCAAACACGGGTTTTGGGAAAAACAACTGTAATGCTTTCATATAAGGTTCAGTTTGCGTTAAACTTCATATTTTTTATGATTTTTTCAACAGTACAGTAGCGGTTAGTTTTACTCTACCTTAATAATAATAATATATAAGTTTTACTTTACCTTAGTCAGTCAAAAATGAATTTTGTTGACGCACGCATAAAGTTGATGTTCGCTTAAGTAGAAATAAAATCAATTAGCACAAGAATTTGAATAGACTATAATTTGATTTTGATTTTACGAAAATTGTGAATAAGTAGATAAATAATTTATCAATTTATTCATAGCACAAAATAAATTATATGTTTTTTTTTCTGTTATTCTGGTTTTATTTGCATGCATGCAGCATATTAATGTTATTATTTCCTTTTTTAAGTTACAGCAAATGTCGTTATTTCTGCTTAATCAGCCATGTAACCAATCTCCTTAGAAGAGGATTTATATTATCATGTCTTAAATTCAATAATAAAACCATAGCAGATAATCGGGCCTTGTTTATTTACGAGCACGTCTGAAATTGATTAATTCTAGGGAAAAAAGGGTCGCCGAAATGAGGATAGTAAATATTTGGGCCATTCTCTATCAAACGTTTTTATGTCAATCTAACGAAGTTTCTTAAAGTTTATTGTTGTTATTTTAAATATGTTTACTATTACTTAAAGAATAGTACAGATTGGGTTTCATAGTTTTAACAATACAATAGTTGTAAAATTAATTATAATCCAACCTTAATTTCTTCACTACGATGCCTCTTAATTAATTTCATTTATTTAACATTTCATGCACTGTAAGGTACATAAGCGGACTTAATGCCAGAAGGCATTCTCTACCAGTCGACCTTAGAGTGATTCAGAAGCAGTGAGTATTATTTATAAAAAAACGTGTTTTGATTAAACTAAATGTATTATTTTAAATATAACTTGAAATGATTATTTTTTTTTGTTGTTTTCTCAATATAATAAATAATAATAAGTACAACAAAAATCGACACATAAATAGTTTGTACACACCCTAAGCTTCCGGTAAACAACTCAAAGAAAAACAAAAAGCTGTCTCTCTATATCTCTATAAGCATTTTTGGCCAAAATAAATGCTCTACTCGCGAAGTAAAGCACCTTATCTTTCTAAAACATATATTTTCATAACAACAAGGCTCATGAGAGTATTTTCGCAGCAAGGCCGCGGGAAACCAATAACCTAATCCTTGCCTAACCCTGTCTATCAATTTGTTACGTTGATATTTCATAAAAAAATACTTTTATTATTTTCTTGTTTACGGGAACTTGTATGGTATACAAAACATTTTTACCAACAAGCTTTTATTAGCTTCACCACTATGTAAAAAAATCTTGCATATTTGTACACAAGCATGTTTAGCTTATTTGGATGGGTTAACAAGATTGCAAGTAATGTGAATTCCAACCACACTGCTAGAAACTTAAAAAAAAATGTATTAAAATTTCAAAATGAAAATATGAGATTTTCGTTTAATCTCGTCATCCATTATTTATACAAAAAAAGTGGTAATGACAATAACATTGACGTTGCGTTCTGAAATAATGAGCTCTAAAGTTTAACATTATATTTTAATTCCGTAGTTATAATATTATAAATGCCTGGAAAGTACACCCGAGAGTATAAAAAAAAGAATTACATCATCTCTAACATTCATAATAAAATGAAGGTGTATTTTCAATATCTAGCTTGTAGAATATCCTCATATTAATATAATCATGGCATTCACGGCAATAACTTTCCTCGTTACCTTTACACTTGAAGATTTCTCCTTTCGTCAAAGGTAATTTTTAGGTAAAGAAATAACTGGCATACTAGCCAATATAAGCTAGTAGGACGATTATGAAGTATCATACTCGAGTTTATTTACGTTCAGCCAATACTTTTAGCCATGAAAGTATTTTTATTACGTTTATAAATAGAAAAATCTACCGGCACAGGTAAGTAATAGAATTATCGATCACCAACGCGCTCCAGTGGTCACAAACACGATTGTGCAATATGCGTGTCTTAAATTCGATTACTCGGTAGAGCAAATTGTGTTTTGTTTGTCTATTCTATCTAAAATCTATTCTATCTAAATCTATTCTAGTGACAGTATATTGACACCAGATTAATATAATAAAAATAATATAAATATGAAATAACTTAATTACATATTAGATAAGTAAAATTTACGATTTATTTATAAGTTTATTGAATAAAATTTATATACAACGTGTCGTTTTGCATTCTTGTCAAATTTTGCAGGCGGTTATGAAAGACATAATTAATACAAACAAAATTACAATATCTGCTCAATAATTAATAGATACATACTTGTTTCTTTAGTTATTTAAGTTTGATAGCATTTCAGGATACACCACTTTAAAAGAACAGAATCGCCCCTTTGCGTATGCGGTATGCAGTGTCTTAATGTGTTTGTGTGTGTGTAATAGAACAGTTACAGAGCGGTATCAATAGGGCCGCGTTTTGAAATACTTGTCCCACACATGCCGATTTCCAAAAATTAGAAAAATAAAAAAAAAAACCTACTTATTTTAATATTGATTCGTGTCGAGAATCATTAGCATAGTTCCTTGAATTTGAGAATGCAAAACGACGCGTTGTATGTGTAATTGAGATATTAACAGGAAGATAAAGAAGCATGTTTGTATAACCTTACTTTAGTTGGTTAAAAAATACAACAGTGTACCTTTAAAAAAAAAATTGTTGCGATTGCTTAGTATTTAAAAAAAACAACTAACTCCCGAAATCCATTAACGCTACTTAACTTTAAGACGTTATTAAATGTCTAGGTATCTATCGCTACTTTACACCTTAAAGTGACACAGGTAGCATAAGACTTAACAGCGATTTAAAACAAAAAAGTAACAATTGGCAATATTATTAAAAAAGAAAATTTGCTCTCAACAACAACAATAGATAATATAATAATTTCGAATATGGATAGATTAGGAACCATTAAAGATATAAGTAATATTTTTGCAAATGCTTTCACAGAAGAAATTAAAAAAATAAGGCACAAATGTAATGAAACATTGTTAGACCGAGGACAATACATAAAAGTATCAGATATGTGTATAAGATGGCAACCCGTCACCCCTAGTGATATAAAAAGTATTATTAAAAACATGAGTAGTAACAAATCACCGGGTTCTGATCTTGTACGCATGTCAGATATAAAACTTGTTGTAAATAAGGTGAGTCCCGTTTTGGCCAAACTAATGAACATGTCCGTGAGTACACATAAATTTCCGGCTAAATTAAAGGAAGCAATTATTCGTCCAATACACAAAAAAGGAGACTATATAAACGCATCTAACTACAGACCTATAGCTATTCTCTCAAGCATAGATAAAATAATGGAAAAATGCATTGTCAAGCAATTAGGTACATATTTACAACAAAATAATATTATAGATAATTCGCAACATGGGTTTTTAAAAGGAAAGAGTACAGGAACATTATTATCAAAGTTTACAGACGAGATTAACAATTACTTAGAGGATAAAAAAATTGTAATAAGTATATTTTTCGACTATAAAAAAGCATTTGATACATTGCAAAAAACTACTCTTCTTAATGCAATGGAGGAGTGTGGTGTGGGAGGGGCACTGAACCAATGGTTCCGTGACTACCTCACAGACCGCTCGTACCGCGTCAAGGTCGGCGACGCGCTCAGCGACAGCATGCAGTTGTGCAGCGGGGTGCCGCAGGGCTCGGGATGCGCGCCTCTCTGCTACCTCATGCACGTGAACAGCCTGCGAGGAGTGCTGCAGCATTGCTCAGCTTATATGTACGCGGACGACCTATGTGTGCTGCGCGCGGGCACTGATATTTATGAAACTTTTCAGTTAGTCCAACATGACATAGACGCAGTTGTGAAATGGTCGCATGACAATGGCATCATCCTCAACTCCGAGAAAACAAAACTTTTAATCATTCGGTCACCATATTCACAACTTAATATTTCACCACTTAATTTATTTACACATGAGTATTATTGTCTACATAAAAACTTAAAAGACTGTAATTGTAAACCTATCGAATGTGTAAAATCTGTAACTTACCTTGGAGTAAAAATAGACGAAAGTTTTTCATGGTCTCATCATATAAATTATATTTGTAATAAGTTAAGAATATTGTTGAGCAAATTCTATCATTTAAGTTTCCGGGTTCCTATCAAGATATTAAGGTGTATTTATTTAGCTCTAGTTGAATCGGTAATAGGTTATGCTCTCGATAGTTATGGATTAACATTTAAAACCTACATTGATAAAATAGAAAACCTACAAATAAGATTTCTTAAATTATTGGTTACAAAAAAGACTAAAGCAAGCTGTAAAGGTGATTATAGAAAACTGTTTAAAATATGTAACATATTACCCGCTAGTGTAAAAAACAAATACCTCCTTTTATTAAACCAACATGGCAAAAACGAGCATAACCTATCCCTGATAAAAAATAGTCATAATACTCGGTCAATGACCGCTGGTAAATTTAAGGTTCCTAAAATTAGTAATTACTTTGGTGATAGAACACTCAAAAAACGTGTGCCATATATGTTAAATAACTTGCCAGCGGACATTAGGCTTGAAAAAGATAACCTGAAATTTAAAAAGAATCTTAAAAACTACATTATATCTAGGCTATAAAATAAATATTTACTTTGATACACATAGCTACTTAATATAAAAATTATATAAAACGCAAAGTTGTCAATTTCTGTAAAAATCTACTATGTATAATATTAATGTATACTACACTACATATATAAAGAGTAATTACTAATAATATATATAATTATGTAAAGAAATAAAGCGGTGCTCCCACAGTCAAACCACTGAACTGGTTTTGTGGGATATTGTATAATGTAACAACTATGTAATGTTTTTAAAAATAAATAAAAAAAAAAAAAAAAAAAAAAAAAAAAAAAAACGAAGTTTTGATAAGAACGAAATTTTGGTGAATTTGGTATATCTAAATATATATAACTCAAAGGTGACTGACTGACTGACATAGTGACCCATCAACGCACAGCCCAAACCACTGGATGGATCGGGCTGAAATTTGGCATGCAGGTAGATGTTATGACGTAGGCATCCGCTAAGAAAGGATTTTGATCAATTCTACTCCCAAAGGGATAAAATAGGGGATGAAATTTTGTATGAAACTTTGTCAATTTTAAACCGATCGGGCTGAGACTTTGCATGCATAAAGCTACTATGACGTAGGCATCCCTTAAGAAAGGATTTTGATAAATTCCGCCCCTAAGGGGATAAAATAGGGGATGAAAGTTTGTATAAATCTTCTTAGACTTTCGACTGATTGAACTGAAATCAAAGATTCAAGCTACTATGATGAAGACGTCCGCTTAAATAGGATTTTGATATTTAACTTATTTTACACGCTAAACAAAAGTAAAGCCGCAAAAACTATACCTAATAAATAATAATACTTCTAAACGCGAGCGAAGCCGCGGGTAAAAGCTAGTTATATTATATGTCTATGTGTGAGTATTTAATAATTAAGATCATTAAGTAAAGGGTATGTAACCATAACAGTGATTGTGCGGATTCCTTATGAATAATATAGGTAGGTCAGATTGCGTTAGCTTAATAACGGCTGGTCGGATCACCGAATAATTAACTGTAGATATCGTGTTCATATTATAATGTATAGGAATAATTATAACTACTATTTGCTTGCCTGTCTATTTGATACACGTTCAAAACAAAATCAATAAGCCGCTTTTGGTGACATTTGGTACGGAATAAGCTCGAAGAAAGGAAGTAGGTACATAGGCTCCTCTTTGCATGTCCTATAGTATGTGTTCTACTACTTCATATTATTATTTTCTTAATCAAAAATCGAATCATTTTCCTCTATGTTCTTAAAATATTTTATGATTATATTCCATGTTATATTCCGCTCCCAAAGTATCAAAACCACACTCAAACAGGAAAGGATTTACAGAATAACAAAGATCCACTTGTTTGGACATGTCACATTCGGAACATAACTCGCATGTAGTGAACACGCGTACCCTTGTCATGGCTACGTTGTGACATCATAATTATAAGAAAAATGTAAAAAAGAGGCAAATCTAAAAATAATCTGTTGATTTACTTTACTCTTACATTCTATGCAAGACTTGGAGATAGGACGATCTTTTATTTAGTATAGGTACTTACCTACTTTCTTACTTATATTTTTTTAAACTATTGTCCTTGGGCCAATGTCCGGTCCGGCCAAAGGTAGATTAAATAATTTTATAACACACGTATTTTTTTCTTTTTTCCTACAAACAAAAAATTATTAAAATACAGTGAATGGAAATTTCGGGTGACGTCACTCCGTGCCCCAACTTTTACCACGGCGTTCCTAAACTTTTAAACGCTGTATCTTTGTAATTTTTTTATTGTTTTGATGAGGAAAACAATACGTGTCTACTATTTTTATTACCTAATAGACGGATTAAAGAGATTTTTACTTTTCATACCCTGTCAAAATCACTATGGCTAGTGGAAAATTTATTCTTGTGATCTTTGAGGAGCCCACCGGCAGTCAGTCGCTTTAGGAAAATATCGGTATCCAGCTGAATCTGGTAAGATAGAAGGTGAAGACTGACCCGGTAATATAGTTTTTAAAAAGGCCAAAGACTTAGTAAGGCAAAGTGTTCCGTACCCACTGTAAGAACTGTCTTCAAGGAACTAAAAGAAGTTCTTTGATAAAAACTTTAACTGAAGTCAAAAGCTTTACAGGCTTTGTGTATTAAGAAATGTAAAAGAATATTACATAGAATTTTAGAAATATGAATAATAGGGTTTGCGGAGGAAACGTTTACGATAAAATAAACATAAATATTCATTAAAGTAAATTAACTGGGCTGGACATTAACGAGTATACTAACGGCTGTATTGTTTAAGAATTAACTAAAACAATACATCCGTAGATCGTATCTACGGATTTATTGTGTGTGTATTATATTTGCTTATAGGTACAAGAACTGATTACCCAAACTGCTAATCTCAAACACTTGCTTGCACATTACTAGAAACAATGACAAATATCTATTTGTATCTCGATTTGAAAAAAACTTCGAACGTGTGCGTCTCGGGACGCCCGACAGAAGTGGTAACCTAAACTAACTTCCTACCGTTGCCGTATGCGTGAGAGAAAGGGAAGCCAGATGGAATGGCGCCGTAACGCGTTACGTAACGAAGCGGTTTACCCTCATAATATAAGAAGTTATCACTTCAAAAAGAATAATGGCTTGATAGCTCAGTTAAACAAATTTTTATTTACTAGTCTAATTTTGCACAGAGACAGTAAAAAAAAATAGGTTTCGTTGCAAAAATCTAAAAAGATTAAGTTAAAAAATCAGACATAAAGTTTTCATGGATTTTAGGGCGAAAATAAACAAAGTACACAGTTTAAGTAGATTGTATTTTGTGAATACGCACACACATTTTATCCCTCTAGTAGAGGCATTAGCAGAGAGAGAATGATATACATTCTGTAAAACTCAAAATGACAGTAGTTTACAAAGAACGCTCCAATAAGTTTAACTTAATTATAATGTATTTCCTAATTCAGTCGAGTAACTGATAAAATAACAGTACAGACAAAATACCAAAGCGTACAAATTTTAACAGCCCCGTTATGGGCACCCTAACTTGTTTCAGCGAATTGGGCTTTTGTTCGGAACCGTGTTAGTGTAACAAATAATTTTAAGAGGGTCGTTAAGCCTTAGGGTCTACTTTATATTGATACAAATAATGCTGCTCTGACATATAAGCCCTAGTATTAAGTAAGCCGTTGTGTAGTAAAATAAGATAACGAATGTTTAATTTGTTTTTAGATAAAGTAGACAACAGAAATCGTCGTCTCAAAGTTTTGAATCACGTATATGGTTTTAATGTAATTAAAAAATACTTTTATTCTGAATTAAATCAGTTTTTAATAAGTTTATTATGTGTGTTTAATTACATAATAGTTTAATTGGAATGGCACTGCATAAAAGAATAAAAATATTTCCCAACAGAATGAAAAATAAATCTGAAGAGGGCTACCCTCATCACCTAGGGATAAAAAAATGGCCTACGATCTATTCTCGAACCGATTATACACGAGAAAAATCATAAAAATCCAAACAAAAAAACAAACCCTGCGACTCGAGATTTTTATATATTAAAATACTTACTTTTTTTATTTAATATTTGACTCTTATATAAGAGTATTAAGGTTTCGTTAGTCAAGTCTTGAAGTCATTAACTTTACACCCTTAATGACATGACTACAGTATATTTCCACTTCATTCCAACCCCGGCTGAAGTTATTTACAAAATGGCAATGTCACTGCGCCACCCAAATTCATTTATCGGGATGAATGAATCTGCCAGTCATGCGGTATACAGTTTCAGTAATCTATTGGAAAATGAATAGAGCGCAATTTTTTAAATCATGATTTTTTCTAATAGTTTTAAATTCCGACATCAGCAAATATACAAAAATATTTTTTTCTGTTCTTACAGGTTGGAAAGTATCTTTATTGTTTTGTTTGTTGTTGGGTATCCACAAGTAAACGGCTGAACAAATACAATTCATAAGCAAGAAAGGTGCGTACATTATTTTGCACTTACAAACACACTCAAAACTTATCTAATTGAAACATGCATTAGAAAATTAAGTGTCAAGTTAAATACGTAGTTTATTTGCGTAATAAAAAACCTTAACGTTCAAAGCTTTTGACCCTCGGTTACAAAAACAGTGATATTTACCCGACCCTCGCTCCAAATGGCAGTAATGTCAAACTTTATCATTCTGTTTCAGTTACCCTTCGCAATCACAACAAATGTAAACCTCTCAACTTATTACCGAAAGAAGTTTCAAAACCAGAGTAAATTGAATCGGCATTCAACATTTCTAACAAACAGAACAAATGTTCAGAAAAATCCAATTCGCAATCAAAATTACATAAATTTGCATAAAGTTAATTATTATTTATGACCGTAATGTTCAGACCGAAATTGTTGCAAACTTGTCTTAAATAATTAGCAAAAAGCCTAGCTTTAGAATATTGCCGAAGTTGAAACCCTAATAAATACCTCTGACCGTCCTAATGATGTACAATGACGGTACTAAGTTAATTGAACGGGATTAACGAGCGTCGATCGACGATGAAATAGCGAATGGTTGGTAAATAGACACCTAATTGATGTTTGGGATATCCGACCAATAATGACAGACTTCTTAGTAAAAGTCATTTGTTTTGACAAGACAACTAACTGGCAGTAGGAGGAAAGGATTTAGGTCTTAGGGCAAACTATGAAGTGCGCCTAACAAGAATGACTAGTATGAAAAAGCAAATCGTAAAATTTGTGTCAAAAAAGAGCGCGCCGTTTCATTATAACTGTCTCAGAACCTAATATTACCCTAATAATATCGAAACCATCGATATTTTATGCCTAAACGTCTGTCGTTGCACGGAAAATCACTTAAATTAGTTAACAACCGTAGTATTTTTAGCTAAAAATTTGCTTACGCTTTGTCTACATATACTCTAAGATTTAGGCCTTCATAAAGACTAACGTCAAATTGTTGAAAATAAATTGGTACTTCTGATTATAATCTAATGTACCAGACTAATTCATGAACGATGGTTAGACGAGCAAAGGCTTCTTAAAGGCTGCTCAACTTAATCTGTTGTCAAATAAACTGATCTCGACTGTGATTAGTTGTCCAAAAGAATAACAACCAGTTACAGCGCTAAACATGCGGTTTGACATGTGATTAACTAATTTATTAGTTGATCAGCATTTCAAAAACCGGAGGCACAAAGTCGCGGTAGTTTGCAATGCGTTCGTGTGTGTGAAAGGAGAACCTCCCCGATGGTTGTCCGCGGCAGGAGCCCGACACCTACCTCTTCGTCTTTCTCAGAGCGAAGGAAGTCAATGAGGAATTTCCCCGGAAAAAAAACCATTAGGTACTACATTTGTTCTTTTTCTCGACAAAATATTGTCGATGTAAACACATAATACACCCGTCACATTCAATACACTTACTTACGTAGCTGGGGGTGTCAACGCATTACATTAAGGACTTATTGAGCTAATACCAAATAATACCGGGTTTTGTACTAACGCCTGGAGATAAACCTTTATTCGGGTACGCCCATATTTCTGCTCAAGAATAATACATAATACTTATACTTACAAGATTTCTTACAGGCTTTTTAGAAAGGAAAGTTAAATGGAATGTATGTTCGAAGTAATTCTTACTTATTCCTACACTGAAGTCTACCTAGCTTAATTATTAGTTACTAGCTCTTACACGCGGTTCCGGCCCCGTGGATATTAAATAAACTAACTTCCTACCGTTGCCGTATGCGTGAGAGAAAGAGAAACCAGATGGACTGGCGCTGTAACGCGTTACGTAACGAAGCGTTTACCCATAAGAAGTTATCACTTCAAAAAGAATAATGGCTTGGTAGCTCAGTTAAACAAATTTTTATTTACTAGTCTAATTTCGCACAGAGACAGTAAAAAAAAATAGGTTTCGTTGCAAAAATCTAAAAATATTAAGTTGAAAAATCAGACATAAAGTTTTCATGGATTTTAGGGCGAAAATAAACAAAGTACACAGTTTAAGTAGATTGTATTTTGTGAATACGCAAACACATTTTAACACGTTAGTAGGCATTAGCAGAGAGAAGATGAACATTCTGTAAAACTCAAAATGACAGTAGTTTACAAAGAACGCTCCAATAAGTTTGACTTAATTATAATGTATTTCCTAATTCAGTCGAGTAACTGATAAAATAACAGTACAGACAAAATACCAAAGCGTACAAATTTTAACAGCCCCGTTATGGGCACCCTAACTTGTTTCAGCGAATTAGGCTTTTGTTCCGAACCGTGTTAGTGTAACAAATAATTTTAAGAGGGTCGTTAAGCCTTAGGGTCTACTTTATATTGATACAAATAATGCTGCTCTGACATATAAGCCCTAGTATTAAGTAAGCCGTTGTGTAGTAAAATAAGATAACGAATGTTTAATTTGTTATTAGATCAAGTACACAACAAAAATGGTCGTCACAAAGTTTTGAATCGCGTATATGGTTTTAATGTAATTAAAAAATACTTTTATTCTGAATTAAATCAATTTTTAATAAGTTTATTATATGTGTTTAGTTACATAATAGTTTAATTGGAATGGCACTGCATAAAAGAATAAAAATATTTCCCAAAAGAATGAAAAATAAATCTGAAGAGGGCTACCCTCATCACCTAGGGATAAAAAAATGGCCTACGATCTATTCTCGGACCGATTATACACAAGAAAAATCATAAAAATCCGTCAAGCCGTTTCAAGGGAGTTCGATAACAAACCCTGCGACTCGAGATTTTTATATATAATATAATAATAATAATATATCTTGGGACTTCTCACACACGGTCATCTGATCCCAAACTAGGCAGAGCCTGTGCTATAGCAACCAGACAACTGATAAACATACTTATATATTTCTAAATACATACATATTATAGATAAATTACACCCAGACACAGAACAAATGATCGTGCTCATCACACAAAGATTCGCCCTGGGTGGGAATCGAACCCACGACCTCCGGTTTAGCAGTCAGGGTCACTAACCACTAGACCAACAGGCCCGTCAAATTAAAATACTTACTTTTTTTACTTGATATTTGACCCTGTATAAGAGTATTAAGGTTCCGTTAGTCAAGTCTTGAAGTCATTAACTTTACACCCTTAATGACATGACTACAGTATATTTCCACTTCATTCCAACCCCGGCTGAAGTTATTTACAAAACAGCAATGTCGCTGTGCCACCCAAATTCATTTATCGGGATGAATGAATCTGCCAGTCATGCGGTATACTGTTTCAGTAATCTATTGGAAAATGAATAGAGCGCAAATTTTTAAATGATGATTTTTTTCTAGCATTAAATTTCCGACTTCAGAAAATATCCATAAATATTTTTATTTTTCTAATCTTACAAATTAGAAAGTATTTATATTGTTTTTTAGTTGAGTTTCCACATATAAACGGCTGGACAAATACAATTCATAAGCAAGAAAGGTGCGTACATTTTTTTGCACTTACAAACACACTCACAACTTATCTAATTGAAACATGCATTAGAAAATTAAGTGTCAAGTTAAATACGTAGTTTATTTGCGTAATAAAAAACCTTAACGTTCAAAGCTTTTGACCCTCGGTTACAAAAACAGTGATATTTACCCGACCCTCGCTCCAAATGGCAGTAATGTCAAACTTTATCATTCTGTTTCAGTTACCCTTCGCAATCACAACAAATGTAAACCTCTCAACTTATTAACGAAAGAAGTTTTCAAAACCAGAGTAAATTGAATCGTCATTAAACATTTTTAACAAACTGAACATCACAAATGTTCAGAAAAATCCAATTCACAATCAAAATTACATAAAGTTAATTATTATTTTTAGTTAGTTCAGACCGAAATTGTTGCAAACTTGTCTTGAATAATTAGCAAAAAGCCTAGCTTTACAATATTGCCGAAGTTGGAACCCTATTAGATACCTCTGACCATCCTAATGATGTACAATGACGGTACTAAGTTAATTGAACGGGATTTACGAGCGTCGATCGACGATGAAATAACGAACATGTTTGGGGTATCCGACCAATAATGACAGACTGCTTAGTAAAAGTCATTTGTTTCGACAAGACAACTAACTGGCAGTAGGAGGAAAGGATTTAGGTCTTAGGGCAAACTATGAAGTGCGCCTAACAAGTATGACTAGTAGGTATGAAAAAGCAAATCGTAACATTTGTGTCAAAAAAGAGCGCGGAGTTTTATTATAACTATCTCAGAATCTAATATTACCCTAATAATATCGAAACTATTGATAGTTTTACCTATACGTCTGTCGTTGCACGGAAAATCACTTAAATTAGTCAACAATCGTAGTAATTTTAGCTAAAAATTTGCTTACGCTTTGTCTACATATACTCTAAGATTTAGGCCTTCATAAAGACGAACGTCAAATTGTTGAAAATAAATTGGTACTTCTGATTATAATCTAATGTACCAGACTAATTCATGAACGATGGTTAGACGAGCAAAGGCTTCTTAAAGGCTGCTCAACTTAATCTGTTGTCAAATAAACTGATCTCGACTGTGATTAGTTGTCCAAAAGAATAACAACCAGTTACAGCGCTAAACATGCGGTTTGACATGTGATTAACTAATTTATTAGTTGATCAGCATTTCAAAAACCGGAGGCACAAAGTCGCGGTAGTTTGCAATGCGTTCGTGTGTGTGAAAGGAGAACCTCCCCGATGGTTGTCCGCGGCAGGAGCCCGACACCTACCTCTTCGTCTTTCTCAGAGCGAAGGAAGTCAATGAGGAATTTCCCCGGAAAAAAAAACCATTAGGTACTACATTTGTTCTTTTTCTCGACAAAATATTGTCGATGTAAACACATAATACACCCGTCACATTCAATACACTTACTTACGTAGCTGGGGGTGTCAACGCATTACATTAAGGACTTATTGAGCTAATACCAAATAATACCGGGTTTTGTACTAACGCCTGGAGATAAACCTTTATTCGGGTACGCCCATATTTCTGCTCAAGAATAATACATAATACTTATACTTACAAGATTTCTTACAGGCTTTTTAGAAAGGAAAGTTAAATGGAATGTATGTTCGAAGTAATTCTTACTTATTCCTACACTGAAGTCTACCTAGCTTAATTATTAGTTACTAGCTCTTACACGCGGTTCCGGCCCCGTGGATATTGGTTATTGTGGAAAAAAGTGGCCTATCTCCTTTTTTTGGAATCCAAGCTTACTCTCTACTAAGTTTGATCAAAATCTGATCAGCAGTTTAACCGTCAAAGCGAAACAAACGAAAAGAGAGACGGTTACATGGAACATTAGTAATTTTTGTTCCTTTTTTCTATAATTACACACTACGCTCGCTATATCACCTCGAAAAGTAAAAAAATACGTGTCGAATATTTTTTTATTATCTAATTTACGGACTAAATATTTTTTAATTTTCTTACCCAACCCAACATCCCTATTATGTAAACATGAAAATTTTATTTAAATTATGTAATCTCTGGTCTATATGTATCACCAAAGAGATATTGTTATCTAGAAGTATTAATTACAATGTTACTTGGACCCCTTTACACGCATTTAGAACAACCTACCTTTTTCTCAGACATTCTGATATTTCGGTAGCTCAAAGTCCTAAGTAATTTTACTCTAGAGTTGTTTATCTAGGCATCCATTTGTTGAGGGTCCATTACAGAGGTTCGTCGGCATATTATGTAGGTATTCCTTGCAGGAAAGGAAACTATTTACAGGTTCTCCTTTCTTGGCTTAGGTCTTGTGTGATAAAGTTTCTTATTTATACAAGCTCCGCTATTGAATTTTTCTCTGGAATCAAAATATAAATAGAATATAAGATTTTGTTTAACACATTTTCTTTCTATACATACTTCAAAAGGCAATAAAAAGTTTTGTATTCGTTGCATTATTGTCCATTTATGTTATTGCGAGCTGGACACACATTGAACTACATTTAGGTATAAGATAGTAACATAGTTATATTTATTTATTGAATACACTAGCTGTCCCCCGCGACTTTGATCGCGTGTTTAAGCTTCAACGGTTTTTCATTTTTGCAACATTTTTCATTTATGCTCCGCTCCTATTGGTCGTAGCGTGATGTTATATAGCCTATAGCCTTCCTCAATAAACGGACTATCCAATACAAAAAGAATTTTTCAATTCGAACCAGTAGTTCCTGAGATTAGCGCGTTCAAACAAACAAACAAACAAACAAACAAACAAACTCTTCAGCTTTATAATATTAGTATAGATAACAACTTTATTCATTATTTTTAATTTTAAAATATTTTCAAAATTAATATAATAAAACCAAATTTGTTTTAAGTGTACTAATAATAAAATCTCTAAAAAATAGCGTCTAATAATTCATCCACATCGCTAACGACTGGTGGTGTACCCAAATGACTGGCGGCATTGCCTCGTTGTATGGCAATGCTTTTCCCTTGGACAAAGAATAAAAACTGCCGTACACAGTTATGTTAGGTATATTATATATTGATATTTTATTTTTATTTTATTTATTTATTTGGGATTAACAAACAGTTACACATTACATCTTATAAACTAATATACAAAACAAATAATATCAATGCGCAACTCACACCGTTATCCACAGCATATAAGTTAAAATAGTTGGAGCGATACGAGTATATAACAATAAACTATAAAACAAAAACAAAAATCAATACTAAATCTATTTGTTTACATACTTTTTTAAAGATTTTTAATTATCTGGATAAGGTTGTTGCGAAATCTATTAGCTGGCATTGCAAATATATCCAGATCTGTAAACAACCTGTTATAATTATTGGTGATACGACGCAGGGGTGCGCGAATTCCAGCATTGGTTCTACACGAGGAAACTGCAAAAAGAGGACGTACGCGCACCTCTCGTCTCATGACAGTTCTAGGGACAAAGTAATGCAATTTATTGGATATATCTGAGCAGTCGTATCTGTGATTACACACGTCATACAGAAACATCGACTCCAGGTACAATCTTCTAGACCTTAAACTCATCAACTTATAGTGTTTGAGTAAATCTTCATATGACGGGAAGTTTCGGTTACATCGATAATGGACAGACCTCAGAAATTTGCGCTGGACTTTTTCTAAACTATCTACATATTTGTTATACAATGGGTTCCATATAACTACAGCGTATTCGAGTTGGGATCGAACTAATGACTTGTATAGGTGAATATAACTGCTTGCACGTTTAAAATCCGTTGTCGCCCTCATCACAAATCCATATAAACGATAGGCGCTGTTTATTATACTGTTAATGTGTTGATCAAGGTGTAATTTGTCATCAAGTAACACTCCAAGATCTCGAATGAGAGAAACTTTTGTTAATATTATATTATTTAAATTGTATGAGTATGAAAAAACATTTTTATTTTTTGTGAATGAGATTGTATGACATTTCGAAATATTTAGGTGGAGTTTATTTTTAGCACAATAATCAGAAAAACGGTCCAGATCTTCTTGCAACTGTTGATAATCAATGTGATTTTTTATTGACTTGAAGATTTTCAAGTCATCTGCGTAAAGTAGGAATTTTGAGTATTTAAAGCATTTATCTATATCATTGATGAATAGAATAAATAAAAGAGGGCCTAGAATCGATCCTTGAGGTACACCGGATGTAACGCTTACTGTTGCAGAATGGAACCCTTTTATTACAACCTTTTGAGATCTGTGTAAAATATACGAAGAGAACCAGCGAAACAAGTTACCGCGAATACCATTATATGCTATCTTTCTTAATAGTAATTCATGATCTACCTTGTCGAACGCTTTTCGGAAGTCTGTATACACAGCATCAATTTGTACTTGTTGATCCATGTTATTAAATAAATAGTCTGTAAAAATAAGTAAATTTGTTGTTGTAGACTTTCTTTTAATAAATCCATGCTGTTGATCTAAAATAATTTTATAAACGGACTCGTGTATCTCATTATAGACTAGTCTCTCGAAAAGCTTCGACAAGGCAGACAGAATGGATATGGGACGGTAATTTTGGACGTCTTGTCTAGATCCGGTTTTATACACGGGAGTTATATTGGCTCTTTTCCAAATTTCGGGGAAAGTGCCTTCAGACATACATTTGTTCAATACTATGTGTAGAGGTAAGTAAATACTATTTGCGGTCTTTTTTAGGAAGTAAGGGGGCAAGTTATCTGGTCCTGGACCTTTGGTGGAATCTAAGGCTTTTAGTGACTTTAGAATTTTTTCAGGACTAAATGTGATGTCAGTGATATGAGTAATATGTTCATTGGTTATTTCGGGGGGCAAACAAGTGCTAATATTAAGGGTCGAGCTTTCATAAACTGAGTGGAAATAATTTATAAACATATTGCATATCTCTTCTGGGTTATTCGAATTTTGGTTTTTATAAAACATAGTTGATGGAATCCCTGCATTACTCTTGCGATTTGAGATATAACTCCACAAATATTTTATGTTAGTTTTGATATTATTCTCGACAGAGTTAATATACGTGTTATAATCTTTCTTACACACTATCGCAAACCTGCGCCTATAAAGAGAGAATTGTTCATAATCAGAAATATTGCGGTACGATTTCCACTTAGCCCAGGCCCTGTCTTTGCGTTTAAATATACAAATAAGAGAGCTGGAGAACCATATAGGAAATCTAGATGAGCGTGGTTTTGATTTTGGAATGTGTTTCTTTATAACTCCAAAGACGATATCATAGAAAACATTCAGGCATTCCTCCGCCGACAAACCATCCAAAACCCCATGCCAGTCCACTCTGACGAGCTCCTCGTTAATAGAATCATAATCGGCTTTGTAATAGTTATATTTAACAATTTTAGCAAGTTTAAGGGTAGGTAACGTTGATTCATATTTAACAACAGTACAAAACGCAGGATGGTGATTATCAAGCGGTGTCAGCAGACTCGGTGGTGCGTATGATGGGCAATTATGATTACTAATAAGTAAGTCTAGTATCCGTCCCCTACAATTCCGAGTGGAGTTAAATTGGTAAGCGTTAAACATAGCCATGAAATCGTTCAACTGCTTACATGCAGATGGACCGCTATTACAAGTAAGTGCTACAGAGCTATCACAAGTTGTTGCTGGAAGCCACTCAATATCTGGTAAGTTGTAGTCGCCGAATAAATAAAAATAATTAAAACCGAACCTTTCAATTAGATGTTGTACAGTTTCAAAATGAGCAAGATAAGCATCTTCAGGCGATTTGGGAGGAATATAAACTGCAGTAATAAGATATTTTTTATTACCAGAACCAGGAAGCTGTATGAAAATATGCTCAACGAGACGACATGTGGGATACTCAATAGCTACACTAGTAGACCGTAGATTTTTTAAAACTGCAATGAGAACACCACCTCCGTCTTTTTTTTTCGTGATTTCCCGGTTACGGTCACATCTGTAAACTGTGTACCTCTCATCGATAAGCTCGCCATCAAATATATGGGGTGTTAACCAAGTCTCCGTTAGTATAATGATATCGTAGGAACTCGATAAAATGTTCATAAACATGGTATGTAATTTAGACCGAAGCCCCCGACAATTTTGGTAGTAAATAGTTACGTTATCCAACATGATGAAAACATAACTTTAACAGTATTACTTTAGTAGTTTTTCGCTTGTAAGTGATGAGAACAAAGTCCAGTTTGCATGTAATAAATTGTAAGAATGAAATCGATGCAAATATAAAGCATAACAACCGACCCGACTGCGCAGATATAACATTATGATGACGGCGTATTAAAATGTAATATTGTATTAGTACTATAATTGTCCCTAGGGTTACAGTGAAATTTTCTTTAACTGTGTTATTATTAGCTTTATAGAATAAATAAAATATTAGTAAACACATACCTAAAATTGTATTAAAATAGAAAAGGAAATTATGTATACTATTCCTGTTTTTTAGGACTCGCGGTGGGCTTGATTTTGGCAATATCTTCGACTGAGCGTATAGCAATGGCTGACTTGAGCTCAGACTCTCGCACAAGGATAGTGGCATGTTTAACCCATACATATTTGAAGTTATTTTTGATGGCTGCCTCTTTACATTGGCGAAATAATTCTTTCTTTTTGAGCGTTAAATGTTCATGCATGTACACTTTATTAGAAGTCCCAGTAAATCCCAACTGATCGGTGTTTAGTCCCTTTGCTAGACGATAAGCACTCAACAAATTATCTCTTAAGATTCGGGAGCTTAATTTAACAATTATATTTTTTGGGTTTTTACTTTCATTATGTGCGTGTGGTACTCTATGTATAGTAAGAACGTCTTTTTGGTTAAATGAAAAATTTATCTTGGAACTGATATTTTCTATGAGGGTCACCAAGTTTTCATTGCGCTTTTCCGGGATATTGCACAACTCCACGTTGCACTGCCGAGCCTGCTGTTCAAGGGAATCAATTTTTGTTTCCAATCCAGTTATACGATTCTTCAGTATTCCTGTGTTTTCGGACTGTTCGCGAACTGATTTCATCTGGGTGATATGATCGTCTTGTTGGTCCATGGTGTGCTGGAGTGAGTTTCGGAGACTGACTAGCTCCTCGGTTACAGCCTGATGTTTAGACTCAAGATTACAAACCTTTTTGTCAAGATTTACATGATCAGATCGTAGACAGTTTAACTCTTTTTTAATTTCTGAAGTTACTTGAGTTATTGAGGCAAGTTCAACCTTGATATTGCTGACATTTACTGATATTGCTGATATCTTGCAATCTAAATCGCCCCGCCAATCATCAAGCTTCTTGTTTAATTCTTGAGAAAGTTTGTTGATTGCATCAGCAAATTCCGATTCGGGTTGTTTGCGTTTTCTTTGAGTAATATTTTCTATAGGTGCAGAAACACTCGCAAGATCCGGATTCGAATGACACTTACTGGGTGACCGGAGCATAATGAGCTTCAAATGATCTATTAAATAATATTAAATCACGTATGTGCAAGGACAAGTTTTTTCTCCAATAGTGGTTGCCTATTTCGCGCGGCGGCTCTCACTTATCGCTGGTCTAGCGGCGTCGGACTCCGACTCAGCAGCGCAGTGCACGACAGGTCGCCGGTTCAAATCCACAGCGCGCGCCAAGATGTATTTTTCAATGTTTTCAATGTATTTACAATCGTCTTCATTTACCGGCGCGGGAGCAGGATGGCGCCATACAATATCCAAGATGGCATCGGCTTTATATGGGCACCTCCACGAGATAATAAGAGAGGTACCGAGTTACGACCGCGGTAAATCGACCACACCAAGCCAATATACAGAGAAAGATGGTAAAAATGCAAATAACGCGTCCACTCGCAACAAGTTCACGAAACTGACTGATATTATGTATTAAATAGTATATTAGGTATTAAATAGTAATTACACAGTCATAAGGTTTTAAAAAAATCCTGGACAACATTTAAAAACTGATGAAATAAAATCGAGAGAAGACTAAAAACAAGCGAATATCGAAAACCATATGCGTACTTATTTGATAATCACTCTATAAACGTTTCAAACAAAAGTTTCCAAGGAGAACGTGAGTGGATTAAGGTCTCAATCAATCCATCAATGCTGTCCAAGTTCGCGGCAGTTCAGCCAGTGCGTGGACTGATGACGATCGCTTATGCCATTTACAGTGATTGATCGGGGCATGTAGTCACGAAGGAAAGTTTTTGCATCATATGCTATGACGTTGTGAAGACATTAAGAACATTGCTTGTTCAAGGCATTGTAAAAGGGCATGTTATTGGAAAGTAATAAATACGTTTGACATATTATTTCAATACTTTCTGCATTGCTCGCTTAGATTCTCTAGAAAAGTTTTGATGTTTTAAGGAATATAAAATGGCAGACGACTTGATGGTACCTACTCTATATATATTTGAACTGTACACAAAGAAAATTAGTGTGATATAGATATAGATATACAGGGTGTTGCCGCAAGGGTATATCTATCCAAAAGCTGTAGAGAGAAAATTTTAGCTCAAAATTATTTAATAAAATAATTGATATCCAATCGCTGCAGCGGTATGGTTATGATTTTTTGGTGCCGAAAAATTGAATATCCATTTATTAATTAAGTCATTTTGAGCTGAAATTTTGTAAACTGAGACAACGAGATGTACTCTTCACCTCTTTTGAGTAAACATAACCTTTCGGTAACAACTGTATAGTTTTTGTACACTTAAGACGGATAAATACATAGGAAGCGGCACGCACAAATACTGAAATGAGGGCACTGAATTTCCGCTCAATTTTAACCCTAATTTACTTCCCAAAACCTTTTACGTTATAAGTATTCTACGCACAAAATATAAATTATAGAAATTAAGGTACGAAGAGCAAACAATAAATACCTACCTACGCAATACAATTAATTATACAAAGTTCCCGAGGGCCCAATAAAACGTAATAGCCGATATAATAGGCGTCATAACCAGGCTAGCCTTAGGTTATATTACGTTAGATTCAAACAGATTATTATCACTGTGTAATTGGGCTGTCGAGCTCTCATTCAAATAATTATGTAGTACCTATGTAAATATTTAGTTTTCTTTGAGTTTCTAGCTAACGAGTTTCTCTTCTCTTTAGCCAAACATAAGAAACAAACTCCCCGATGTTGCTTCAAAGGATTCCCACTATTTTATTCTAATTATATAATGCTATGTATAAAGTACTAGCGACCTGCCTCCATTTCGCAGGGGTAGCACAGCAATATGGCCTATGTTACTCAGGAATAATGTAGCATTCTAATGGTGAAAGAATTTAAAAAAATCAGTACAACAGTTTTGCTTTTATTCTTTACAAAAATAGAAATCTTTTCTCTTTATAATATTATTAGTGCAGATTGTGTACGTCGCATTAGGCCTATAATAGGCATGTTTCCTATTTTTTTTTTAATGTCCCTCTTGTTGATTAATGAATTTTATTGGACACGTATTTTTTCTTTTTTCCTGCAAACAAAAAATGATCAAAATACAGAGAACGGAAATTACGCGTGACGTCACTCCTCGCTACGATTTTTAGCGAGGCATAGCGTCATAAGCCCCCACTCCGAAACTTTAAAGCGGTGTATCTTTGCATTTTTTTATTGTTTTGATAAAAGAAAAAATATTTTTTTATTTTCTAACTGACGGACTAAATAGATTTTAACTTTTCATACCCAGGAAACATCCCTATTGTATATAGCTTTATCTAAGTACGTACCTAAACAAAGTTATATTTTCTGTACCAATGTGTTGTCTGCGAATTATATGTATGACACAAAAACATTTTAAATCCAATTTCAAATGACTTTAAATAAAATAAATTTGTGTTTACTATTAGAAACTACTTTAATTCACTATCTGTTAGTAAAGCTTCAATACCAGCCAGTCGCAGAACTTTCACACCTCTTTTAGTTAGAACACATTAATTACAATTTTAAACTAAAAAGTATTTACGAAGGGACTAATTGCCTTCTAAAGTTTAAATTAAGTTTATTTGGGTTTGGACCCCCATAAGCTGCTTGTTTTGCATATTTAACTTTTGAAGCCTGATTCGTACAAAGTAAATAACGTCGCCTCAGACGTTGGAAGTGTATAATAAATATTATAAATAATTTCCGCTTGTTATAATCGCTAGTTACCCGCCAAGGAAGGTTATGTTTTTCCCGCGTATCTTGTATGTTTGTAAATTTCTTTATTACCTGGTATCTTCCAAACGACTGGATGGATTTCGTCAGGAATCGTTAGAATTATCTAATAATCCAAGTGGCATTAGATATGTGTTTTGAAGGCGGAAATTTTGCGACATTTTGAGTGTAATATGTAAGTTTTTTTGTATCCAAAACAAAATAAAGGTGAGGTATCAAAATAAAGGGTTTTATAAATGACTAGCTGTCCCCCGCGACTTTGTTCGCGTGTTTTAGTTTCAACGGTTTTCCACTTTGCAACATTTTTCATTTATGCTCCGCTCCTATTGGTCGTAGCGCGATGTTATATAGCCTATAGCCTATAGCCTTCCTCAATAAACGGACTATCCAATACAAAAAGAATTTTTCAAATCGAACCAATAGTTTCTGAGATTAGCGCGTTCAAACAAACAAACTCTTCAGCTTTATAATATTAGTATAGATTTACGAAAATATATTCAACTTACATGTTCAAAAGTAATTTGTAATGAGAAATACTAAAATATATAATTACTATAAAAAGCTGTGCCTTAAAATATTTCTTAGTATGATAGAGATAATAATAATAATAATATCTTGGGACATGTCACACACGGTCATCTGATCCCAAACTAGGCAGAGCCTGTGCTATGGCAATCAAACAACTGATAAACATACTTATATATTTCTAAATACATACATATTATTGATAAATTACACCCAGACACAGAACAAATGATCGTGCTCATCACACAAAGATTCGCTCTGGGTGGGAATCGAACCTACGACCTCCGGTTTAGCAGTCAGGGTCACTAACCACTAGACCAACAGGCCCGTCATATCAGGTAGTCGGGGTATTAATGTTTTTTTACTAATACAACTTTTTATCGAATGAAGTAGTTATAACTTCACTTTGTAAGGTTTTAATAAAGCATCATAGCAAGAATTTTTATTAAATTATTACTCACAAAAAATTACGACTCGACAGCTTGTCTTCGAAAATTTTAATGTCTCTCTACTTTAATACAATATTATTGAAATTTATACTCAGTTTTGTAGCAAACGGATCTAAAAATAGATATGTTTTAATAGGATTAAGCGTTAGCCATGTTATTTATAAAATAAGCTATAGATATAGAATAAATAGGTCCTCTGCTAGACCTAAGCTTTTCAATAGTTGCGCCAAACTTTACGCAATTATTCTTTTATCCTCAATTGTATAAACTTGCCGTTAAGTCCCTATCTTTTATCGTTAACATGCAGGCATGGCATGAATACAACTTTGTTTAGTGTAATTAACAATAAAGGCGGTATTGCGGTCGGCACAGCCTGTAACCGACCCCAGAATGATCCCGTTTTGTCACCAACCCTCATTGTTTTACATTGAAGGTCAGCCATTTTGTATTCACGACAACCTCCATGACAAAGATAGTGCGGTTAATCGTTTATAATATCAGACAATTTAAACTGAATGTATGCTTTTAATTTTCTTGAGTTTAATTACGGTAATCGTTTTTGTAGATACCTATACGAGAGCTGAGCATATTTATATCGATATACAAATAGCGAGATACGCTCGTTTAAAATATATAGGTACTTATTGACAAGGAAACGAAAAAACAATTAAATTCTGCAAAACTTAGTGTTCGATCGAAAAATATAAATAATAATAATACGAAAATGTATAATTCTTTACCTGCTATCACACATGAAAAAATAAATAATGTCATAATATACTTACACAGTCTTGTTTTTTTCGTACGACAATATGGTTAACCATTTCATGACAACATATATAAACAAACGATTATTAATACACAAGAAACAAGTTACAATATTAGGGTGTGCGCACTTCCAAGCTACAAGGGTCGAGTATTAAACACGCCAGGAAAATACCACCCTAACACCTTTTGGAGCCCCCGGGCTCTTCACAAAGTCGTAAATGTTGCCCCCGACAGCCACTGGCGATATGCGGGCAAATCTTAAAGGAAATGTATGGAATCTCTACAGAGACGATTCTAGCTGTCTTGTAAGGCAGAGTTATGTTCATCTCGTTATCTGAAGAGCCGAGAAAAAAGATGGACAATTCAACATTAAAATACTTTATACATTTTAAAAATGCACGCTTTGTTATAACGCCTCTATTGTTGCAAATACCTCGGTACAGTATTCCAACTGAAAGGCTGATCAATTTAATCTGTTGTCAAATCTCCTGATGACGACTGTGATTAATCACATTATAAACACATGACAAGAGCTACTCACAGCGCATGATATGCGGTTTGACACGTGATTAACAGATTTTGTGTCAATTAGCCTTTTAGAAACCGGGGGTCATACTATTGACAGATTTGGTATGGGACTATTATTGTACTGACACTGAGTACCTAACTAATTTCAAATATTTTATTTACACCTGGTTGGTAGGTGTATTCAAAAAACGATTCGTTTTGGTTGGGAACGGTAGAATTTTCTAAGAAAAAAAATTAAATTCAACCGTCCGTACGCCAAACGATCCATTTCTTGAATATAGGAACTGGGCATTAACCTCAATCAATAAGGCTCTATCCTCATCTAGAACGATTTTTCATTAACATCTCCGTTAATAAATAAGTAGGTAAATTGTTCGAAACGTACATAATTTCAACAGTTTTAATTAAGTATTCGTTAAGTAGACGTTCCCTACCTATTGCGTACTAGTATCGCTCATACTTAAAGGACTACATAGTTTTATTTATAGAAAAGAAGACGAGGGGTGATTGTTGTGTATCGCAGGTAAGCCGATTACAGCTTCAATACATTTTCAATAAGTTCTGTGAGTGATCCCTATGTCTATACTCGCAGTAAGTAAAGCTCATTTTGTAACGTAACCATAATGTTTATTTATTTTTATACACACAAAATACATATTAATAGGTATGAATGTATGATAAAATATTGTACCTACGACTAAGTATAACTGTGATTTTTAAGAAACGAATTCTGTTGTGCATTACAGAGATTAGGTAGCTCTACCTTATTCTTTTTTATTACGGGGTGAAAAGCTAATAGCTTCGACCCACGCCGAGGGTACGGCGTGAGGATATGTCGGACTCGCACCGACTAAAAAACACTCCGGTCCCGTCCTTGCCCTAGCCAGAGTTGCGGAATCACATGCGCATTCTCAGCCTAACTCTTTACAAACTCCTCTTCCCGTCTGCATATTTAATTCGAGAGCTGTTCAGAATTCAGGTGTTACGATGATGAGCGAAATCTACAGATACAATACGATGTATAGGTAGGTAGCTGTACGTAAAAAATATAGGTACACATTGGAAATAACAAATTAAAGACATGATAAGATGAAATTCACACTTCTACTTCGTATATCGAAATACCGGAATACATTTCAAAAGATACTGAAATTATTGGGGTTATTTTCAGCATCGTGTCGATAAAAACATCACGTAAGGCGACAGATTTATCGACGACACAACACTCAATACATTTGATCGTTGGTCGTCAAAGATAGCGCGCGAAATGAGGGGAGATGAAAAGCGAGGCTTATCGAGCCCCTGCAGTAGTACAATGCAGCCTCCTTTCATGTTTAAAGCCCTTGAATGTATTATTTTCATGCTATAAGCTTTGTTGTTGTGTTTGTTCATCTACAAGAAATATAAGCAAGTAGATCAGCTTTTCTTTTGTTTACCTGTTCACGTGATGAAAAAGGTAACAGTAGGTGTGAGAACTGTGAATAGGAACTTACATATAAACAAGAGTTGTAGGCTGTTAGTAGGTAGATAGTAAGCCAAATTAAAAATTGAAATTACAGGTTTGATGGCCCTAATATAATTACGGCTTTTATATTCTAGTCCTCATATTAAATCCATCATCATGTTCAATATAGTGTAGGTATAGCCAGCAGCTGGATATCGGCGTCTCTTTTAAAAAATACATAAAACAAATTAAAAAAGTATATTTCCAAATGTTAAATGACTCTAGTTGCGCTGTTTCAAAATTATTCCTATGAAGAAAAACCGGCAAGAAACTCTATAAATCTTAAATGATTTGCTTCTATTTTAGGTAGAGGTATCTAAATATTATCGTGAAATTAATACTTTATATTATTATAATTTGAAATCCAAAAATCTACGTAATATCTATTGTAAATCAAATGTAAAAACTGGCCAGGACTACGAGCGTCGGTTGCCGTATTTCCAAAGTCGACCCCGAGGGGCTCGCAAAGCTTGTCAAAGACAGACGACGGGACTTTAGTTCTACATGCACCTAGGGGTGGATTTATAAGCCACTTTCGAGTCTGAATGCACGATCAATCGATTTTATTATTATTTTGGGTTGTAGGTTAGGTCTTTACATTTATTTTTGTTTAGGTACTTACCTGTTAAAGTTATGCGTTTTATACGTGCTGGCAGGTAACAAAGAGAAACTAAATTTACTCATAATGTGGGTAGATAGTAGGTATAGATTCAAACACTCAATGTATCTTACATTATTAGACGCTAAGTAAAAATGTTAACATTGCTAACAATGCTAACTGCAAGTGTGTGAGAAGTACAAACGAGTTACTACGATAACACAAGCAGGTAAACGGAATGTAATATAGTACGTTGGACATTACACACACATGTTTGTTCGTTAGTGTGGCCTGCAAACCTAGTTAGTTTGCCGTGCGTACAACCCACAAACGTAGGTCTCGCCAAAAATGAGAAGGGTGTGAAACTTCGGGGAGAGGCCTTTGCCCTGCAATGCAATGAAAAGGCTAGGTAGTTAAAAGACAGTGCAAACAAGGCTCGTGCACTGTTGATAGAGTGCTCTCTCGTGCGTACATCGATACCTATAGGTATGACAATATCAAATTTCCTACTGCCAATGTAAGTATGTAATCGCAACAAAAACTTGATTTCTTTTTTATGGTAAAATACAAATCTAAAATTTTTGGTATCATCATGCCGAGGAAGCACCCAAGTATTGACTTATATATTTATTTTTGTATAGGAAAAACAACATTAATAGCTTTATTTTTTAATTGCATCTGGGGGCACGGTAGTGCCCCCGCCAAGACGAGCCAAGCGAAGCGCACGGGCACTACCTACCTTTTCTCGAAGCGCTTCGTCGTTTTTTTGAACCCTCATAACTTGGGTTTGGATTATGCTAGATCAACAAAATTTTCGGGATATATTGTCAATAGCGGACTTATTGAACATATTAAGTTTTAATTACATTAGCTTTTATACTTCAGATTTTATTTATATCTAAAAAACGCTAATTTCGTCACTGACTCACTGATGATCATCAAAATTCTTAAGGTATTTCCTAATGTCCTAGAAAGCTGAAATTTTGTATGTAAGCTAGTATTAGCACACAAACAACAAAAAAATTATAAAACTTGTAACTTTCATCCCCCAACCCCTTAAACTAGGGGATGGGAGTTTGTATGAGACCTGTAATTTTAAATTAAATTTTGATGACGCTAGAGGTCTAATCTAATAATCTAAAACTTGGTTCCCCTAGATATATACATGTATAGGTACTCCTTGTAAAAAAAAAAAAAAAATAAATAAAAAAAAATTTTGTTACAAACAACTTACAAAAAGAAATGAAATCCCACCAAAAACATTTTCATGTAAAATGTTGCCAAGACGAGCCCATATGACTCGCACTGTCAAAAAGTTATCAGATCTCATGTAGAGCCAAGCTTCTAACACTACACGCCCTAACTCTACAAGGCCTAACTTCACAAACTCTACACCTTAGTCAAAATATGTGGCTTGGCCGTTCGTTACTACAAGAACTATTGTATAAAACAAAAGTAATGAACAGTGAATTAATTTTTCACCTTACGCCGATGTGAATGTAGCGAAATGGCCAAGCCACATATTTTGACTAAGGTGTAGAGTTTGTGAAGTTAGGCCTTGTAGAGTTAGGGCGTGTAGTGTTAGAAGCTTGGCTCTACATGAGATCTGATAACTTTTTGACAGTGCGAGTCATATGGGCTCGTCTTGGCAACATTTTACATGAAAATGTTTTTGGTGGGATTGAAATTTACAATAAACTTTAAAAATAAAAAGAGCGCCCTCTCTTGTGTAGACTAAACTGGAGTTTAGTTGACTTGTTTGGCGATTGCACCGGCGAAGAAGTAAAATTTTCTATGTAAGTAGGTTAAGTAGTTCAAACAGTATTCGAGAGATGGCAGCTGAACCCATTATTTTTATTAAGGTACATGCCTTTTTTGCTTGAGCTTGATAATGTATCTTTGTTATATTTTACACAATAGTTATTGTAAATAAAAATAATGATTCGTACATAACTAATAAATCACCATATTTATTTACTTTCTGCTGTATTCGTCCCGTTCTCTGCCGATGTTATTTTATTACTAGTGTTTTTTGTCTAAATACAAAATAAAGGCCCGATTTACATAATTTTTGGCCTTCTTTATTTTGACTAACAATTTGAGTGTTTTCAAACTTAATTATTATTGGTAAATCGAACCGTCTATGGTTGTTGGTCTTCAATACAATTACAATTGCAATGAAAGCCTGGCAACTCCGACTCAAAGTAACAAAGTTTAAATTAGTCTATGGTGTCATCACATGACCCTTTATTTTGTTCCCGTGATCAAATTGTGGAAATTCAAAAATAATTACGCGCAATGGCTAAAGTGAAAATTGACGTTGATGACGTGCATGAAAATTCACTTGATATCAGGTAATATGCTGTTAAAAACAGTGATATTTGTATAGTGCGTTATATAATTAGGATTTAAGCAACCGAAGGTCATTGGTTTATAGTTTTGCAACTTGGCAGGCGACGCAGTGTTCTCTCGATTTAGATTTTATTTTCAACTTCAAGTGTTGCATTTTATTAATTTATCGCCGTTGTTTCCAGTGGAGACGGTGAATATATGGGCATGGTAGATGAAGGATCGTTTGGTACGTATACATTAATTAATCTGTTGATTTATTAGTGAACATTTTCAATTTATAAACTGTAACATCCATAATTTGTTTAATGTAACATAGAATTAGCCCTAATTCGTTATAACAAGCTTCAATTTAATTATCCCTGTACATTAAGTACTGCCGTATGTGTTATTCAATTAAGGTTAAATTTAATTATAATTTAATTTCAGGGAGTAACGAAGAAAGATCACAGCTAGTGTCACAATCTTACTTGGATACCAACGAAAACTCTTCCTATAACTTTAAAGAACTACGTAAGTTATTAAAAATACTAATTATTTACAATTTGTTACAGCACTGATAGTAAACATGACATTTCCTAAATTAAATCAGTTTTCAATTCAATCTTATGTCAATCAATAAAGGTGTGCTGACAAAATATGTGGAAAATTAAAAAAATAAATTAATTTATTATTTCTAGAAAATTAACCATAATTTTTAAACCATAATTCCATATAAGTAGCTTGTATACACAGTGTCAAGATAAATTTATCAGTGTCAGGATGTAATACTTGCTTATTTCAATTTGTTTAGTGGAAAAGAGAGAAAAGGTCTTTCTTAGTGAATTACAATCTTTACTTATTTTAACACAGCTTACAATAATATTAATGATTGCTTAGTAAAATTTAGTTAATTTCATGTTTATTATATTGTTTCAGCTAGTTCAGTTACCTATAAATTAATCCCCATGACAGGAGAACAATCTGGAAATACCATTACCAGTTCACCTACCCATGGTAAGTACTTAATTTAAACAAAAAACCAATAAAATTTAATACAAGTTTGTGTTATTCAAATGTTTCTAAGCTTCCATAACTGAAACTTGCCAACGGGACCATATTATTAATTATTTATTTCACAATTCATAAAGACATACTAATATTATAAATGCTAAAGTAACTCTGTCTGTCTGTTACACTTTCACAGCTAAGCCACTTAACTAAATTTGATAAAACTTGGTTTGGGGTAAGCTTAGATCCTAAAAACAGACTTAGGCTACTTTTTCTTGGGCTAACCAACAGACATGGGGTGGAGCCGCATGCCACAGCTAATTATATATGTAACTATCTAACTAAGTTAATAATAATAATAATATACATAGACAGAAATCTAATGATCATTAGGCTCCCTTGAACCAATGTCATTGTTTATTCAAATTGTATTCTGTTTTTATCCAGACTATAAACTCAAATGCGTAAAATGGTATCGAAATTTAATCTGTTGTATTTGTGTGATGAACATTATCTATTCTGAGAAACTTTTACATTTGTAGTATTAGTTGAATTAAAAGGTTTAAAACTAACAACCCAAAACACTAAAATTTCAATCCAAAAAATTCCAATATTTTCCTATAAAATCATATAAAATTACTGACCTGGCTGTTTATGAATAAAATTAGGAACTGATATAACCAGCGCTGATAATATAGATAATCTTAAATAATGTTGATATGTATTCTTACATTAAATGCATAATTAAGTTTGCTTATACTTCTTTGTATACCATATAGGTACTTCACATTTTAACTATGCTTTTTGCCTAGCCTTTACCCAAGCTATGATAGGACGGCTCCCAGTCTTACCGGATTCAGCTGAATACCATATTTTACATTGAGCACCTGCCTATCTGACCTCCACAAGCCATTTTACTGGGTAACCCAGTATCCTATTATACTGTTTAAGAAAAGCTGACTTTTAAATCTTATTAAACTCGAAATATTTTGTTATAGGTACTGAATACTATGTGATAAGCAATCCTGTAGAAGTCTTTGGAACATCTTCACCAAAGAAAAATGCCCGCAGGGATCCTTTACAAGTTAAAGCGGTCACTGCAAAAAAGGTAGGTTGTCTTGATTTACACATAATTTATGTGGAAAATATATGATTCTAAATTATTAAGGATAAATATCTCCATTAAGGATAAAATGTGTTTATAATAGATTTTAATTACTTAAAAAAATATGTTAATATTACTTACAGCGCGATGATAAAAGACGCGCCACACACAACGAGGTGGAGAGACGTCGTCGAGATAAAATCAACAATTGGATCTCCAAGTTAGCCAATTTAGTGCCTAATTCTGGATTACCTGATTCTGCGAGCAAAGGCGGGATACTAGCTAAGGCATGCGATCATATAACTGACCTTACAGAAAAACAAAAGAGGTTTGTTTTCATGTAATTATAATGTAATGTATGATGTATCATTACAAACTGAAATATTTTTTTTTTCTACTAAAATTACCCGAATGGTAACAAATACTAGCATAATTTGATGTTTTATTTATTTAGTTTTCTTATTTCAGATTAGAAAAATTGGAAGTTGAAAATGAGAAACTGGTTATAGAAATATTAAGGCTGAACCAGGAACTAGCAGAGGTGCGCAAAGAGAACAGTTCGATGCGCAACCAGCTAGCCGACAATTGCATAGTTTTAACACACAGGCCAAAAGGTCAGAAGTCTTAGTCTAAAGTTTATAGTGAAGTGTTGAACCACTGACCATACCAAGGTGCTGAAAGCTGTGTTTGTGATGTGAGTAGCAAGTCACAAGACTTACCACTGAACAATTTAGCTAAGTACATGTTGGAATTAGTACTGTTGGTATACAAAACCAATGTTACGTTATTTTGTGTTGAAACAGTAATACTCAACCTTTGGCTGGGTTGCTTTTAACTCACGGGGTCCAAACTAAAGTAATAATGAACAAGGCTAAGCAAACACAGGGATTAGGAAAGCATGAAGACTTGATGAGAGTTCATTTAGCCAGAGTAATATTTAAGTAATAAAGACCCAGAAAAGGTTGAGAATTTACTGGCATAGAATTTTAATCCAACTGATAAAGTTTTCACAAGAAACGTTTTATGTTGGAGCAAAGTTGCTAACCTATTAAGGTTTTGATAGCATTATGAGTAAAAAGTCCTAGATAAACCAATAATTGGTCAATCTTGCAGCAGCTAGAAAGTTATTTACGTCAATGTGAATCAATGTTTATTTTGTCCTATTATTTTAATTGTGAATGTCCACAATGAATGTTGTTATTTTTTTTTTTCGTTTTATGAATATAATGAATTAGTTGATGTTTTTATTTCGAATGTTTCTGTGCTTTGTGAGATGCCAATGTTGCCAAACTATCACGTGAAACATATCTGCTTCTTGTAAATGGAATGACGAATCTATTACAATATTTTAACTCAGTTTATAAAATAAGTAAATTATTGTTTGTTGTTTAAAATGTTACATATCTTTGAATCTGTCTCATGTTTGTGAAAATGTGTTTGCAAACTAATTTTCACAAACATGCAGTTTATGTATAATTTTATGTTATTAGAGGAAAGTGTGTTAATTGCATATTAATTTACTTCCTAGAATACCCATTTATGGTGAAATTTAATGGTTCATACAGTAAAACCTTTCCCAAACTCAACATATTTATAAAACTGGTTACTTACTTCTTAGTAAGAGAGGTGTAGTATTTACACAACAAACTCGCAGCAGACCGCTAGAGATTTAACTTATAGACTTACATGGAACACAACTAAGACTAGTCGCAATTCAGGCCAATTAACTTCTATAAGACACCCTGTTAACATTAGACACACCACATTCCTAGCATTACATTTACACATACTAATGTTAGCTCTAGTCTTGCAGTAAACTATACAGGCTAGGAAAACAGGGGTTCTCATGTAATTATAAAGAAGTTAATTAAGGCCTACAATGATGACTCATAGTAGTAAATATATATAAATATTAATATTGATGTGTCTGTGATGGATGGCACTAAAGTTTGGTAAACAAAGCCTAAAGATATAGGTTATAAGATGTAGTAAATTAAACAATTATGATGATGTTTGCAGAAACTACATACAAATTGTTATCGTGGTTATTTTCTAGCACTGGTTAAAACTTGAACAAAAGTCTATTAAGTGCTGGACCCCATTTGCACTGAGCGACGACTAATTTATTAAAACAATAAGAAAAGTTACTATTTATTCACTTTGTGCTAATGGGTCCAATAATCCTGTATGAATGTTCTAAATAACTATGTATGTTGTTCTAATTATACATTTTTATATGATATACTAGTTATAAAAACTTACAGTGATGTGTAAGTACATAGTTATTAAAGTAGGGTATGCTAGCTTTAAGAGTTGATTTCTTCATAATTAAACAATAATTAATTGGCTGACAATCAAATTAAGAATTGACTGCATTTAAGTCCTAATTCAAGTAAATCACATACAAACCGTATATGTTGGTATTATTACTGGATAAAATCAGTTGGTGTTTTATATTTTTTTTAATGTAGCACAGACCTACTTGAATATAATCAGGTGTTGTTGAAATATTGTGTTTTATTGTTACATCCACTTCTACTACTTCCTATTCTTATTATAATCTGTTATTAGGCTGTAACATGTCATAATGCACGCCAAAGGTATTTTAGAACCAGTAGGTAAGTTGTATTAGTAAAAAAACATAAAAAACCAGACTGCAAGAAACATTAAGATTGACTTACCTTCTAAGAGACATGAAGACCTGCCAAGGCAGGGCTTTACTTGTATAATCATTAGCTATTTGAACATTTTTCATTCCAAGTTACATTTAAACATACAAGTTACTCATATTTTTGTATACCATTTATAAAAAACCCTTTGATACCCTAGTTGATAGGTTGGTTATTATAACGCCCAGGCTCCCGGGTCACACAAAAAATCTTTTGTGTGCCCACAACCCACCTACCGAGTCGAATCTATACGAAGCTATACGTGACGTGTCGTCGTGCCCAGCACCCGCCTACCGGGTGCAAACGAAAACGCGATAACAACATATAATTTGGCGCAAAAAACCGCTATTTAGTTTCTTTCTTAAAAACCTAACTAAGGACACTTGGGTTTTTTGAGACCAATCTAAGGCAACCTTAACTATAGAAATCTATCCAGCCGCTTAGAAGAATTAAGATTAGGTGATACGTGCGAAAATCGCGATCTATGCTCGTTCCTTTTTACCCGAACCCTCAGCAGTCTGGTAAAAAAAAAACCTACCAAGTTGCGTCGCTTTTTTTTTACTAGTGTTGTCACGACTTAAGACTGACTATGAGAGTTCAATACATATATGTTCGAAATGTGGCTTCAGCAAATGAATCCGCTCTATTACATAGAAAAAAACAACAATAAGATTTTTAAATAATTTATTTTTATTTTAATTGCTCATTTCAGTTTCTATGAAAGGCAATTCATTTAACGTTTTGTTGTCATCCTTTGGCATCTCAAGCAATTCTTTTATCGTATTATTATCACATTTTGTGTACGTAACTGCTACTTGTATTTTTTTCTTTTTGTCTGTTTTTTTCTCAATTTCGACATGTGACAATATACCTCGCATTCTTAAGCATAATTGTGATTTTTGTATGTGTCTTTTTAATTCGAACTTTACCTTAAACTTGGACTCACAATAGTCGCACTGGTATAGTCTTTCATCTGAAAATAATAAAAATAAAAATGTTTTTATTGTTAGTAAGTTATAAAACTACTTGTTTTGAGGCTGCCTCGCTTCTTTTCTTGCATACTTCTTGAAATGTTGAGACCAACTTTAAAATATGTAAACTTACTAGATATACTAGAAAATGCTCATTACCATATTGTGTTCCCCAAAATAAAACGATTTTTTATGTACTTACACTCCTGGTAAACCAAAAGTGACCCACTTTGATTTTATTATACATTATAAATTTATTTTCGTTTTAATTTATGACAGAACTAGATATCAGCTATTCTATTATTAACACAACAAGACGATGCGGGCTTATTACATTTGATCAGACAGTACAGTTCTTGGTATAAAAATGTAGGGTAGCTCAATTTCGATTTTAATTGAGTGTATGCTGTAACTACATAACAATGCAATTATGGTTTTCCATTAGTATTAATTTACCTCTATGACCCTTCATATGTTTGGCAAGAGCATCTTGTCGAGCAAATGTTTTCGGGCAATATATGCATGCCAGCGGACGTTCACCCGTATGCATCCTGAAACATAAAACAAAACATCAAAGTTCTCAAGCAAAATGTAGTTATAATTATATTATTTCTGTGACATTGAGGCCTATAATTTTTGGGTAAAATTATAGGCCATTCAAATTAGTCAGTACAGTCTAAGGCGTTGAGCAACTTCTTAACTAAGCGAAGGCCGAAGACGATGGATTATCCATTTACGCCTACAGAAATTAACGCTCTTGAACAACCAATGGTCTTGAGCGGTCATTCCTGTACAGCAAACCAATGATCTAAACAACTACTGCACTATGAAGTCCAGAAGAGCCAAGTGCATTTAATAATAATAATATCTTCGGACAACCCACACACCGCCATCTGATCTCAAACTAGGCATAGCCTGTATTATGACAACCAGACAACTGATAAACATACTTATATATTTCTAAATACATACATATTATAGATAAATTACACCCAGACACAGAAAAAATGATCGTGCTCATCACACAAAGATTTGTCCTGGGTGGGAATCGAACCCACGACCTCCGGTTTTGCAGTCAGGATCACTAACCACTAGACCAACAGGCCCGTTGAAGTAATAAAACATCGTACCACAGCATACAAACCAGAAAGTACCCAGGTGGCCACTTTTAACCTTTTTTTTTTTTCACATAACATTTTGAGTGACGGTGTAACAATGAAAAATACTTTATACTCTTCTAAACAAAAGCAGTCCTTACTCTCCTCCTTGTTTTCTACTACTTACCTCATATGAACAGTCAAGTCTGATAATCTATAAAATCCTTTCCCACATTCCTTGCAAGTCTGCGTGTAGTTCTTCGAATGTCTTCTTAGATGTAGCGCGTAATTGCCTACCTTATTGAATATGGCGCCGCAAACATTACAGACAAATTCCTGAAAAGTGTTGGTTTTGTAATAAATAGACTGCCAAACTACAAGTAAGAACGGAATGTGAATAAAGTAACACTTCGAGTAAATGTAGGTACAATTCGCGGCTAGTAAGTTGACCCAAGATGGCGGTCGTTGCGCAGGTAAAATTGTGAAGAAAAGTTTTAGTCAGGTTTACGATTGACACCTAAAAATCTGTTCTGCGCATAGGTCAACTTATATGCCGCGCACTATAGTGCCCTGCGCTTTCGCTTTCTCGTCTTGGCGGTCAGATGTATATAGGTACTTTAATTAAGTAGAAATTAATACCTTTCCTGTATCTTTCTTTACAAATTTCCCTGTGTGAGTACTCATATGCCTTTCTAACTTTGCTTGTGAAGTAACTTCTAACGTACAAATCTTACATTTAATGGTTTGAATAGGTTTCTGAAAAAAATATATAATCTTAAATAAATTATGCACGAAAATTTAATAAAATATTAGGAAAACTTGCAAAAAGATATTCCGATACCGGGAATCGAACCCGAGCCTCCTGGGTGAGAGCCAAGTATCCTAGCCACTAGACCATATCGGATGATACAAATGCATCTGAATATGTGTGTTAGTAGCAACGACTATACAACCCAGATCATTGAATAGTTTCTAACATAACTTTTATCTATCTTATTAACTTTGTTACATTTTATAGCGTTATTACTGTTTTTGTACTAATCAATTTGCCTTAAATTTGAGTACTTTTCTCAGTTTATCCGGGGTAAAGTAAGACATAAAGTTTATTAACCTACATATCTACTGAACTATTAAATTTAAATAAATACATACCGAACATTTTTTCACGTGTCTATAAAAGTTGGCATGCTGCGAAAATTCTTTGCCACATTCTTGACATAATTTCATCTTAGGTGTATATGACCTAGGTTTAACAATCTTAATTTGATGGGATTTCGAAAAATGTATACTAAGGGCTCTAGAATTTGTGAATTGTTTGCTACATAAATAGCAATAGGATTTTTCTAAATCAAATTTATCATTACTTGTAGCTGAATTTAATTTAATCTCTTTCGGTTTATCTCTTTCTGTACACTCATCCATACTATCATCATCATTGAAATCTTTTTCAGACGAGGGATCTTTTTTTACACTTTCTTCTTTTAAAATTGTTGCTATATCCTTTTTATCAATTGATTTATTAATATCATCGATTTCAATATTATCTAGACTCATTGGTTCTTTAATATCTCCAATATTGATATCTATATTTTCCTTAGTATTCGTTTTAATACTTTCAATATCATAATCTATTGGGTTGAAAAATTCTTCAAATATTTCGTTATCATTTTCACCATTTCCTATATCTATAAATGGTTCTATTTGTTCTCCTATATTTACTGTTTTATTTGGTATGTCTAGTTTTTCACCAAATAGTATGTTTGATATTGTAGGCGTTGATGCTGCTGATGGCATTTGGAAACCTGTAACATTATTAAAAAATGTAAAAATCATAGTAATAATGGCACAAAATAATTATAGTTTTAATAATATTCTGGTAGTGGCTTCTTCCTAAAACTTCCATATAAAAAATGCTATTTAGATCTATTGCTTTGTGTTTTGCGCTACGATATAATATGAATAATGTATTTCAGCAGAGGGTTTTAAAATTCAAATAAATGAAAAATTGAAACAAAACAGAAAACAAATATTTATGAAAACCACACAATCTCACGTAGGGATCAAACCCGCGGTGGTGCTTAGAGAAAAAAATAAGTAATTTATAGAGTGCATATCGAGTATGAACTGTAGGCACTAGTATAAACAAGTAAAATCGTAATCGTAATCGTCAAAACAGAGCGCGCCGTTTTATTAAAACTATCTCAAAACCTAATAGTATCTTAATAATATCGGAACCGTCGATATTTTCGCATAAACGTCTTGTCTTCGCACAGAAAATCACGTAAGTCAGTAAAGGAGCGGTAGTACATTTAACTAAAAATTTGCTTACGCTAGGCACAAGGGCTACTAGCGCTCTTCGCTTGTCTGTTTACTCTAAGCGGTGTTGTCTAATTCTACAGCAATCTGCACCTCATATCGTTGACTACACTATATTCAATCGAAAGACTTTATTCATAAAATTATTTACCTGGCGGTGACACAAGAATATCATCCAAAGAGATCTCTTTATTATCGGCATTCTTCAGCGCCCGTTCTAAATTCTTATCAATAGTATCTTTTGTTTCTTTGTTAAACACTTGCAATTGACTATCAGCATTTAGTACAGCATCAACTTTACCAGACTGCAATGAATTAACTTGGAGCTCCGGTATATAATAATTCTTCATATTTATTTGGGTTTTATCTAAATCATCTAATACTGGTAGACTATAATTACTATCCGTTTTAATAATACCATCAATTTCATCTACATCTAAATCACATAATTCTTTGACTTTATCATTCTTAAACGCACTTATAAAGTTATTTTCTATTGTGTTGACTTTTTTGCTGTTTAAAATGTCTAAATTTATTTGGCCTTCTTTTTGGTTCGTTTGCTTCTTAGGGGTGTAACAGCGATCATTATTAACAGCACGTGGAGTTGAAAATGGACTGAAACTATAAAATACACACTAGTTAAAACCCATTATTTTCATATAAAATTTAGTTTAGACGACGAGTGGCGTACACACCCGTTTTCGAGGTCCCGGGTTCGACCCCCGGACGGGTCAATGTAGAAAACCACTTTTCTACATTGCCTCGGGTCTGCGTGTCTGTGGTACCTTCATTGTCTCTAATTCCATAAACCAAGTGCTATAGCTACTTACTACGGGTTGTTCATGTGATTTTGTCGACATTTATTTATTTTTAAAGAAAAATGTTTTAATGAGTATTCACTTCGTTTTAGCAAACTCGACGGGCAATAATACAAAAAAAATCTGTTAGATTCTTCACCTTAACTATAAACTTTTTATGTGACAAATTTACTGCCAGTCTTGTCCTAATGCAACAAAAATACGGCTAAATGATTTACCGCTCTATTGCTATTTACCTTCATTCATCCATTTTCCACTTCCAGCTATATTTTACAGGTAGCTTTCGTGGTTTCTATTGTAGACAAAAGATAAACCACCGACTCGAAAAACGATAAAGATTGTAGACAATCAATACATACACATTGTATATGTAACTATATACTTCTATTGATTCATAGAAGTATATCATTGTTCGATCCTTACCTGAAATCTAATCTAAAGTCAGCATCAATAGAAGCATCATCCTGCAGCCAATGTGAGTCAAGAGATTCATCTAACACATCCGCCTCCTCTTGTATAACTTCCCTTATGATCCGTGCTTCCGTATCTGGCACCTCCTCACCTTGTAGCATGTCCGTCATGAAGTTACGTATACTTGTACATGTTGAATCTGCAATGAGAGTAGATAAGAGTAGAAATATTGGAAACATGAGAAATAGACAAAACAGACAATAATGGTAAGAAAAAAGGAGAAACCTATAGACCCAGCAGTGGGTGATGAAACAAAAATGATGATGAAATTAAGCTTATGATATACAGTGTGGTCTATTTGTATGTATTGGTTTTATGTCTTGAAAATTGCTCATAATAATTTATTTATTAATTAACATCATGCTTTAGTTTATTACCAAGTTGTTATATAATACACAATTTATATATATACACAAAATCAAATGAAATAAGACAATAATATGATAAAAAATTGGCCCATTAAAGATGAGTTGAACTACTGATAATGTGGATTTAATATCTAGTATTATTATTTAAAATACATTACCATTATCATCATCTCTACATTTTTGGTTAGCTGGTGTACTGTTGCCACTCATGGGAAGACTGAAACACAAAGCAAAACTTAATTTAATACATTGTTACAATTATACTTTACAGAACTGCAAACCCATACACAAAGCTTATTTATTTTGAAATGTACCTACAATAAAATAATGATTATACTATGTATGTAATGTAATGCATTTATTTACCGTAAAGTCAAAGCATCTTCAGTGTTTTTGAGGAATGTACAGAAGTCAACCACATCACTTGTATCTTTTAAAGCCATATAGTTCTTAAATCTTTTATCTGAAGTCCGACAAAGCTTTTTGAACTTGCATGCTAGCTTCATGTTGAGAAAGCAGTCTTTACATAATTGGAATGTGAAGGTATCATTTCTTTTTACCTATAAAAATGATAAGAATGTTATTATTAACAATGTATTAATTAAGCATTACTTATTTAGAAGATTGGAAATGGTCATTTATAGATGATATCTTATTGTTTTAGAGAATGAAGAGGTGTAGGTTCATTAGTAAATATTATTATATCCACTTATACATACAAGGTTGAGTAAATCTGTTAAGCAGATGCTTAACACCGTCGAGATTATTATAAATAAGGCCATTAATCTCTTAGGCAGAAATAGATATCCTTACATGGATTCTAATCAAGACAAACAAGAGTAGGAATATTTCGTACTGGAACAAACACCACACCTTTTTTAAGACTAATAATAGTAATTTAAAGAAAACTCCTTTAAAACTGATTGTAATATATTTATCTACTAATAACTACTTACTTGTAAGCCGGTGGAATAAACAAACAGTCTTCTATTTTTTTCAGTATATTGCAGCAACTCCATCGGTTCGTTATATTTTATCAGACAACCTCTGCAAAATCCCTCCATTATAATTATGTTGATTTTTTAAACCAAACCATCTAATTACTTTCTTAGTCAGCTGTTTTTACGAGGTGTTTACTGCTGTATTTTTGTTGTTATCAGGCCTGTGACAGCTTTAGTTCCGAGTGTTCCGTTTTGTCGCTAGCGTCGCCGTCGAGCGATCACGTGATACCGCCGCCATATTGAGATTTGAGCTTTTTGTATGTGTGAGTTTGTGACTGTTGTGAGACTTATGTCAATGTCAAAGTCGTTAGTTTTCAAAACTTTAACAAGTAGTTATTTACTTTCGAAAAACTTTCAAGTGTTTGCATCTGCAAGTGTATTTTCTCGCATTTATTGTGTTGAGATCCTTGAGACGCTAATTATTATCCGTTGTTTGAGACAATATCGGTTGATCCTAATATATTAATAGTGTATTCGTCATGGAAACCCAGAAGTGCTGTGTTGGTGGTTGCAGTGCAACAAGAGAAACGCACCGGCTTTTTAGCTTTCCCAAGAACGATAACCTTAGACATCGGTGGATATCCTCTCTAGAGCCCACAAATTCCTCTCTTCTTGGACTGTCCAAGGAGCAACTTTTAAGAAAACGTGTCTGCGTAAAACATTTCGATAGACATCAGTTTGATAATAATGGTCGTAGACTTCGATACTCCTACCCGTGCCTGCTGACTAACACTGAAATAGCTCACGGGGTTCCACTTATTGGTGCTGCAGGTTAGTACATACTAAACCTAAACAACTAATTTCTAAAACAAATGTTTGCTGGAAACAATGTGAAGCCAGTATTTTATGAGAAACATATAAATAAACAGCCAATTCTGTCGCAACTACTTGTATGTTATTATTAAGCAATTTTTATGTAATGTTTTTAGGATGGGATATTACACTTGACCATAATTATTTTAAAGAACAAGATGAGGAGGCTGCTGATACACACTCATGCATTAAAGAAACTGGTATGTGTTATTTCCCTAAATAATTCACTTTCATAACTTGATAGCAAGGGATTTACTTTAGTTAAATACTTCAATTCTTATAGTTAATTTTTATTACAAAATCTGTTTCATTTCTCTCTTATTCTACAGTTAAAATATATTAAAGTACAATATTCTTGTTTAGAATTCAATTTATAGTCAACATCAAACAAACTGTTCACATGGATACAGGATTTTTGTTTGTAACTTAGTTATTATAAATATTTTAAATAAAGGCAGTACCATACCACCAAAATAAGGATAACAATGCTAGCAAATAATGATCCTCATTAGCCGAGTCGTAACCAAGAGTCTACATTAATTTAGTTCTTTTATTTTTCAGGTGATCACAATTATTGTATGGAGCAAGTTGACACCAATATAAAAACCTTTGGAACAATCATGTTAAGAAGTGCAGGTTAGTTTAAGCTATATAATATGTTATCAATGTGTGGCATGTCTCGCTGATAGTTTCTGAATTAATAGTATTTTATATTTCAGATATTGAAACTAATCTTTCTTCATGTTCACAACAAGCGGTGGCCAGCTTTATAAACGTTTTACTATGATTACAAGTTCACAACTGGTGAAATATTGTCAATAAAATTTTGAATGGTGCAATCGAGGAGAAATATATATTGAAGATGTATCCTTCAGGTGCAGGAAAAATGCTTAATCAATTTGTTTCTTTTAATAAACAAGTATTTCAAAATTGTTTTATTTAATTATTACCATATTTAAATTAAAAATATTACAGGACCATATCGATAAATTTATGTAGTATCGATAAGTCTGAACAACACTAATCATCGATATCAGACATCACGTCATCATCACATCACTAAGCCTTGCATATGTGTGTGTAAGTACCTAAGCCGCCATGTCAAACGGCTGCGCCACTAGCGACAAAACGGAACAGTTGGAAACTGGGCGAAAAGTGACTGTCGCATCTGTATTAGTCTTTAATCTGTGGTTGTTATTTTATTTTCGTTCGAGCGTACTCCCACCCATAGAGTCAATATACACCACAGAGTAGTAGAGTACTTTTATATACACTTTAGTCTATGGAGTAAAGCGGAGCCTCTCAAGTACAAAATCACAAAATCCAAAATCAGAGAGAATGTAATCACCACAGGTACAATACGGCCGCTGTATCTTGGTGGGTCTGAAAATAGGCTCTGCGAACTTTTGCGCATGTATAATAATAATAAGTCATAATTACGCAACTTATAAAAGAAACTTATGTTACGCACCAAGTTAGCGGTGCGTACCGTACCATATTCGATCGTCTAAACTCTAATATGGCTTTTAGAGAACTCTTGAATTAGGGGTGTGGCCCGGTAACCACATCCCTAATTTATGTTTTCTATCAATGTTTTGTTCAAAAACGGGAGTGGCTGACCCTACTTTTACTCGAAATTCGTAGCTAAATTTCGTATTCGTACCGAGTATTCGTAGCACTTTAGTCTATGGTCACAATGTACTTTTTTAAAGCAAAGCCGAAGTATTTCTACAGTTCTACTCGTTCTACTGTCAATTTGTGAGTTGACAGGACAGGTACAAACAATTAATTTACAAATATTTATTTTGATGTGAAGAGTGAAGACGTCACTTTTGTAAACACGTTCGAGTTGCGGTATTCCTTATTTATTTATTTAAACATGGAGAATACGGACACTCAAGTAACTATAAAAAAACCGGGAAGAGTTCTCCATTTTAGTGATGGTGTAGAAGAAGAAATTGAAAGGGAAGAAGCCCGTGAATTAGCATGTGAAGCAGAAGAATCTGAAGTAGATCCGGTGAGTAAAAATGCATGTCTTTGTGTATCTTTGGGCAAGGCCTTGATGGAATTAGTTTCTAAAAATATCAATGACTATATACAAGGCTGTTTCTAATGCGCAGATAATGTTATGATTTCCGTTGATCAACAATAAGAATTTTCCTACAGGTATGACGAAACATTTTCTATGTATCATCATTATTGTTGTTTTGTTAAATCGAACACAATGCAGCTTTAAATTGTTTTGCGTTCAATTTAGATTTATATCAAGCTTAAGGATTATTAATAGCAAGTCAGAAATATAAATCAGTCTTAATTTAAATATGATTAAATTAATATGTAGCTCAGATTTCTTGTTTATATATATTAAATGAAATGTTATTGAATCTTTCAGAAATCTCTAACATGGGGTCCTTGGTTCTCACACTATGCTTGGAAATCTGGCAGCAAAGTACTTAATGCAGTTGATTATGCTGGGGAGTCACTTGCTGGGTTTTTTGGTATAACAACACCTAAATATCAACTAGAAATTTCGGAATATGAAAGAATGACAGAGGAAAAAAGAATGCTTGATGAAGAGACTGCTGGTTGGATACCCAAGAATGCTGGTGGAGACATACCCTTGGTATTGAATGAACCAGGAAAAGAAATAGAAAAGGCTGAGGAAGTGTGATAGTATTGACATTAAAATAAATACTTAAATGTGACTTGTCTACTTTTGATTGTAAACAGTAGAATTTGCTTACTATGTCAATTATAAGTTAAAAAAGAATATGTATTCTGATGTTTAAAATATATTATTATTATAGTTTAAATGGGTTATTAGACGATATATGACAACATTTTCTATAAAAATTTGAAAGCAGCATAAAATTACATCATAGTAACATAACCTTATTAATATCAATGTCTTGTACTACAACCAATTAATTATTATGATTAATGTAGTGTCTCATAAGGTATGATTTAATTAATCATGGATTCATAGTAAACTGATTTTACTGCTCAGTATTTTATGTAGGTAGGTGCTTGACGTCTAATGATCTTTTATTATATTTTGGGATACTTTGTTACTGCCTGGAAGAAATGATGATAAGTAGCTCCAGCAAAGAATAGAAATAAATTAAAAAAATAATATACTTTTAAGATGATTAATAATAATGAGTTTTTATTATAATACTTTCATTGCTGATTCTACTTATTACTAATAATATGTGAAAATGTTTTTCTATTTACCAGTACCAGTAAATAATTTGTGCAATGTTCATGATTTTTTTAAGCAAAGGTAATCTTCCAAGTCCTAAGAAAATAAGTATTAAACACATCACTATTGTCAGAAACATGAACCTATAAATGAGCTTTATTTTGTTGTGTTATTTACCATGTGTTCAAACAATTTTAGTAGGTATTTAATGTTATCATTGTTTTAATTAAGACACCCCTATGCAAAAAAAAAAACCGGTGCTAGTGATATTTTATCTGTTCCATATAATTTTAAATTAAACAGTTTCCAATGAATTAAATGTATTACTAACAAAAAATTAAAGATGGGTGGTTTCAAAAATACGGTTTGTCAAATTATACACCACACTTTAATACAAAATTACTCAATTTGTTCAATGTTTTTCAGAATCTTATTAGTTTATACGGTTTTGGCATTTGTTGGGAATTTGTCCAAATCCATGTTACTGTATTTTTCTAAAAATACCATACCATGTTTCGACCCATATTCGTATTCTTGCTATATTCAATAATAATAAATACGTGGAAATGTACGCGTAAGTATACTGTAAAATTCATCACACAAAACTATAAAATATCACGCATGGGTACTATAGAAATGTATTATGGAACGAATATTTTTGTACAGTTGCCTGTTTTTTTTCCAAAAGATGTAGTTTACTCACTTAGTCTTCGTCATTATCTAAAACTAATATTCTTTAATTTATGTACTAAACTAATAATGACATATATATTTTTATCGACTGTTACTAATAATTATTGTTAACTTATTAACTTAGACATATATATTTGTATGTAACATAAAACGTAATTTTAAATTATTAAAAGTAAATTATCTTAAGATAGATCATCTATTATTTTACTCTTTACTAGAAATCGAATAATTTAATTCTAACAAGATCACAATAAAATGAAGGAAGACTTGTAATTTAAAGACAATAATTGAAAACAGCGACACCTCTTGACCAATAGCTATTACTAAAATAGCAGTTGTCTTTATGTCTCGTTGAAACTACTCCCGGCAGATGGCACTGCAGTGAGCTTAATTTTCAATACAAAATTTGTTTTCTCTAGTTTCACAAGCTTATATTGTTAGAAATATGTTTATAAATGCTGTGTTTTCATAAATTTAGTCATGTTATGCAGTAATCTCTGCATCGCATTTAAGTGCATTTTGAGTAATACACTTTTAATTTTACTCTACGTACTTTTTAAAGCTGCATTAAAGATTCCTACCTAGCCTCATGGATATAATTTTTGTCTCAATGATGAATAGTAATTAGAACTAAGTAGTTAAAATTTTTAGAAATTAGATATTTCAATCCATGTGACTTTATGTTAAGCAGAGTAAGGTTCTCTTTTGCGCGTAGATCTCTCACACATTATAAATTACACCCCTCTGAAAAGTCGAAATGTCGTATGCGTCTCTAACTCCTGTATTTAAATTTGAACCTTTTTCCTGCAGTTAACGGTTGATTTTTGCTTAACATAAAACCATATGTTATTGTTTGTCGGTGTTTAGCATGTGATATGTCGAAATGTAAACGGTTCGAGCGGTGTCCGCAGATCAATATGCGTGTTGCGCGGCCCGGGGTGTTCGCCCTGTGCTATTGGCCGGCGTGTGTGGGGCGGGGCGAGCGTGTATGAGGCGGCGCGCGATCTCCATCTCACACGCGACGCGCCGTTTTGGCGCCAAATTGGGCAATAGGCATTCCATTTTCAAGTTTCGCGAATGAGTATAGGCCACTAAGATAAGCTAAGGCCATACTCTATGGTAATATTTAACAATTTTATCGTCTATGGTGTATGTACTTCTACTTACTTTTCACGACTTAGAATTTGTGTTTAGGGACCTATTATAAATTTTATGTTTTAGGCTCTGCCTCATGGTTATGTTATGTACCTAATAGGTAGGTACTTATTTTATTTTATAGGTAGCATTTTTTTTAATTATTCTCACTTTACATGCTCTACTAACCGTTCCATTTTGATTATTGAATTATAAATCAGTACTTTATTTACAGAATAGGTAGGTACGAAAAATAGGTAACTTTAGGTACCTACTTACTAAGAGACTTAAAAACCTTGCTGTAAAAAGAAAAATATGTAATTAGGGACTTGCCTAAAACGTATATCAACCTACATAGATAGATAGTGTCAGATTGTGCTTGTGTTTCATACAGTTATTGATTTGTTTGACTACAAAGTTTTTAATGAGGTAGGTAACTACTTACCTAATATAATTACCTAGGTAGGTACTTAAGTTCTAAACATGTCTATTAAAATTTTAATAATACTTAGATCTCATCATCTTCAAATTTTACTAACTAGGTACCTATGTGGTTTTAATACGTAGGTAGGTAATAAATCTAGGTAATTGCATTAGGCCCAATAAAGTCTACCCTGAATACGCCCATGTTGCGGCCATCAACAATACTAAATAATGAGTAACTCATATATATACTTCTATCCATTTATAACAAAATTTACGATGAGCGCGTGTAATTATTAACTAATTCAATAATTCGTTAACAGTGCAGGTCATTCCGGACAATATAGCACGGGACAATAAACACGCACCAAGGTTGCCAGTTAAAAAATATTGCGAATTAAAAAAGGCGCGTGGACAGCGGGAGAACGGGTTTTGGAATTCGAATGAACTTGAAATTCTGGTTTTTCGCAGACTACCATTGTGTTATAAATTCGCGAGGATTTGCCAAACATAATGATTTTCTATAGATATCGAACTAGTTTTAGTCAGTTCATGGTTTTGAATAGATTATTTGTGTTGGATTTTAAAAATATGCTTGTATGGCTGTCAGTGTATTAATTTAAAATGCAGTTGGTCAGCTGTTGGCTGATTTTGGGCACGCGCATGTCTTTTAATGGTTAAAACTGGTTACTTTTCTGCGCCTAATTGTGCACGCGCGTTCTCTACTAGCATTCGATGCATTCACTGAAAAATTAAGAAAAGTGTTAGTGATATTTATAGGCAAATATCCTAGGTGTTAAAGAGTAACTTTGAAATGTTGCAGCGTTGATTCTACATAACTTATGTCCCTATTTAACTAATTCAATATTTCTGAACCTATAATTTTAATAATTACCCACCTATTTTTATTTTAATTAATATTAGTTATTATATCATGTTTTATTTATCTACATATTATCAGTATGCTATCCTAAATAAATAAGTAAGTAATAATATTATTTAATATTAATAGATGCATGGTATCTATCCTATACTTATAATGGAACGTTAATTCTATCGATATTCAAATTTTTGCACAATCAGTGTTCAACCCCACGTAGCAGATGTTCTACTTTTAAAATTGCATGCATTTGCAGTGTTGTTTATTAAAAAAATCTTTTGTGGCCATTTACAAAATAAAGCTTTGCAACACAATACCTCATGCAAATTAGAATCTAACTTGACACGTAAGGCCGTTAAAGGAACTAACATTTTTGCAAATATGAACTGTATGGTTGTTATAAAAGCATTCAAATTAAATTGCAAAGCCAAATCTTTTTATTGCAATAATAAGTTGGGGTAAATTTAGCTTTATTTTGTAAGTCATAAGGCTTATATTATGTTAAAGGAAATAGCTAGTTCAAAAAATTTGCATAAACGACGCACACCTTTCCCGTTGATCCTTTCTATGCAATTTGACTGACAGTTTTTATTGAATACGAATATTATTAGAATTTTTATGTATTGGCTTTATGTATTACCGATTTAGAAAATGTTTAGTTAGGTACCTACATAGCATTTTTTTTTAATCCTTTGTGTGTTGCCATGCAGAAGCACTGAACTTTTTCTCCTCGATCAGACGTTTGACTAAAATCAGTAGATAGTATTAAAAATGATTAATGTGTCTTTGTTAACACCTTAGGTACCTCAGAAATGTTTCAGTGACAAGTTTAAGCTACCTAAGCCAGGTTGAATAAAATCCATCTAAATGTACACAAGACTTCAGTACCGGACCATCATCAACTTATCCTCTAATAATTTGAGGACCAACTTCCCAAAACTTGCAGCCTCAAATTATTCCGCAGTCCAACCATCTTAAAATATGAAGTGGGTCCTCGGCTCAAGCCAAGCTCATCCAAGATGCACATCTGTAGGGACTGGCTGCGCTAGTTACACACGAGGGGAACATTTCCGGTGCATAAATAATAACAATAAATTGTTAGGTAACCATTAGAAGGGGTGTTTTGGCCTCTGTATGCAAAACAGTTGAAGTTTTTGTATTGGGTATGGATTTTGCAACGAGCTTGTGATCACGGTTTGATTTAGGATTTTAGATCATGATCACGTGCGGTATTATTACTTTAGTTGTAGGACACAAAAAATATATGTAGAGTGCGTTTTAGTGTCTATTAAATAAAGCCTGTTGCTAATTGAAAAACCGATCCTGCCTAAATAAGAAAGATTTGGCTTATATGTACGAATTATTAACACCTCGATTCTTCTATAGAGATTTGTATTTTTAATATTATTCTTTTTTGATTACAATTCGTGACTAATTAGTTAGGTACATAGAATATTTTTTCTAAGCAAGTTCTTTTGCAAGTATCTAGCTTTTAGCAAGTAAGTACGATAATTTAATCTACTTTTAACAATAATAAGCATGCTTCACGCTACCTTTGGCAATTCCATGTGCTAATAATAAGTTTACAATCCTATCTTCAAATTCAAATCAAAACCAGTTCTGACCGCTGACCAAAAAAATTCGCAAATCAGTTTCGCAAACCCTAAACTGCGAGGGGACACTTAAAACTTTTAATATAAACACAATGACCGACGAACGAATAACGGGTGGGCAGTGTCCATACAATGGGCATACTAGCCGATTAATTCGCTACACAATGACTAGGGGCTAGGCCGAAAGGTCATATTTAGGTAAAAGGGTTAAGGGTCAGTGAGGGTTATTGGTAAATAGGAGCGTATGCCTGAATGCCGGGGGAGTGACGCGGCCGCGAAGTTTTGGAAAACATGTCGCCGCTGACGGGTTGAAAATTTATGTGTTTTCGGGTTCAGTTTGGAGTTTTGGAGTGGAAATATTGGTTGTTTGTATGTGATTATGTGGCGTGCTTTGAAAGTAACAGGTTGTAATTAATAAGTGAGGAATGAGATAGTAAAACAAAATTAATTTTTAAGTTTTATTTAAATAATGTTAGCACACATCATTTACATTATAATATACAAAAAAGAAAAAGTTTGCACGATGTTATGCATCAAAAGCTTAAATAATAATTAAGCTATCCAAAAACATACATAAGTAGCAAATTAACTAAAGTATTTATACTTACTGGTAATCTAAATGAACAAGCTCTACATTTAGGAATACCAAAAATTTAAATAGAGCTTACCTACATCTAATGTGTAACATCATTTCTAAAGGAAATCCTAAAATCGAGTTTACTTTATTTAGGTACGTTAGGGTCTAAAAAACTAAACAAAGGAAAAAGTTCTACAAAGATTACAGATGAATTAAATAAACTTATACCTTATGGAACATACAAAAAGTCATAAATTAAATCAAACTTATTTTATCTTAATTATAAAATCAGAGCAGAAGTCAATGGGACCAGCATACTTGAACATAATGATATCAAATGGAATCAGGAGCGATACTTATCGTTATAAATAAAGCACTCTTCTGTCAAATTGAAAAACTGTGCTTACGTGTTAAGTGTGAAATCGTTGATGATATCTCTCTGGTTTTGTCTGCTAGTTTTTTGTTGGGTACAATAGAATAGGTTTAGAAGGGTTTGTAAACTTTAATAAAGATACTGTTTTTGTATCTATATTTATGTAGATCAATTGTACGGATTTTTTTTTAAGAGATACTAATGTCTAAATTATATCATTTACGGTTTATCAGTGTACCTAATAAATGTAATATAAATAGGTATTAGATTAATTAATCTATAGGTGTTACTTTAGTAGTTAGTGTATTTTATACCTGTTATAATTTTAGAAATGTTTTTATTTAGGTGCTTACTTACTCATTGTAATTTCTATAAAATACTGGCATAATAGATACTAGATATAATACTAGATTAGGTAATCACAAAGTTATTATACTTATTATTTTACAAAATTACATCTGGGTATAAAAATATTGACGGGATAAACAAATTTATAGAACGCAAATTCAACTTTAACACCGATATAACGAACCGTCGCGAACCGCATACGCAGGGTTAATTCTTTGTACGTCACATTAAAAAAAATATATTCAATGCACTACCGACGTGTCTAACCCTTTCACGGCACACAAAAAGACCAATTTTATATGCGTACCCGGTGTCTCATTTCAATAAAGTGTAATAAAAAAAAAGATAAAACTTTTTTACCCACGATTCTTTGGGGTCACGTTTTTTATAGGGTTGAATCCGTAATTTGCAACAAGGTGCATCGCAGGCAAAGTAGGGTGCATCGAGAGATTTAAATGAGTTCTATAGTGAAAAAGTCGAGGGTATAGATCTCGGTTATTTTTTCCCATAGATATGACAAAAGATGTTATGGTGTTTGACTTTGATGTGTAGATCACGTTAACAATATTGACCTGTACTTTCTCATCGGGTTGGCAACGGTTGGAGCTTTGATGGGCTTTCCATTGTCATCAATTTGATTATATAACCTTTGCATTTAATTCTACTAATAATTAAGTATGCTATAATTCTCTCTTCTGTATTTCCTTGGCTTTTGTTACTTATGATTTTCTTAATACAAAAACACTTTTTACCAGAATATCCTTTATCTTATACGGGCTCTACTAATTCCGTAAATAGACAATTTGTTTAAGCTTTAAGCACGATTGTTAATTATTTGAAGACATCATTGGCAATTGGTGAAGAAAAAAATACATTGTGAGGAAACCTGGATTTCCAAAAATTGGAATCTGAAGTCGCAAGTAAATGAACGTGGTGTTCAATGCTCGTTCTTTGTCTATATAAGAAGAGGCCTTTGCCTAACAGTGGGACATTTGTTGGCTAGTTTTATTATTATAAGGATGGTTGTAAATCTATACTATATCTATACTAATATTATAAAGCTGAAGAGTTTGTTTGTTTGTTTGTTTGAACGCGCTAATCTCAGGAACTACTGGTTCGAATTGAAAAATTCTTTTTGTATTGGATAGTCCGTTTATTGAGGAAGGCTATAGGCTATATAACATCACGCTACGACCAATAGGAGCGGAGCATAAATAAAAAATGTTGCAAAAATGAAAAACCGTTGAAACTAAAACACGCGAACAAAGTCGCGGGGGACAGCTAGTATCTAATATTTATTGTGAGGAAAACAATTTATTTATTTAAGTTCTGTAGGATAATCTCTAAACAATTGGTTCTAATCTTGTTTTCCCCATATGGAACCCAATTGCTTTCTAAAAACTTTAGGATTATGACAATATTATTGCCTAATCACATACAGAACTATCTAGATCCATTAAATATCTTGTGAGATCAAATATTAGTTGAACAGAATCCGCGACAGCGTACTGCAGTCCGTTTGCTTAGACGATTCACAGGTGTTACGATGGTTGGTTGTAAATATAGTTAAGATCGAGCTATATTTCACGTAGAGGTAAGTGGATATTGATAACTAGGATTCTTCTGCCATACAACTTATTAAATAAATCATTTGGTGTAGGGCGCAAATAGTAAAGCGCTTTATAGTGACGACACCGAATACCGCTTTTTTGTTTAGCCCAACTCTCAACTTAGGCTATTATCCAACTAAGTATAAAAAACGATATTACGATGTTGTTTTTTTACTGTTCAATATTCAATAATTCATAGATTCATCATAATTTAGTAATTGACATTCCAGTGATGGACTCAAGCTTTCTTTTGAGTCAATATTCATTACAGAACAATGATTGAGATACCGGAGGTCGTGGGTTCGATTTCCCCCCAGGACAAATCTTTGTGTGATGAGAATGATCATCTTTAGAAACATATAAGTATGTGTGTCAGTTTGGGGTTGCCATAATAAAGGCTCTGCCTAGTTTGGTATCAGATGGCAGAGTGTGAGTTGATCCAAGATATTATTATTGCACTCCAAAACTCTCCCTTTTAATTTTGTTATTTACGCCGTAATTCATGAAGATAGGAGCGTATTTTCTATGACCAAGGTAATAACCTAATTCAATTTCAATTGTTTCCCTCCCACATAGGTGTATATCTATGCCATTTACTTAATCATATTAAATATGTACCACGAGTCCACGAACCATGTTCCACGCTCATATCGGATTACTTATTCAAGGTGTCTTAAATTATTAAGCGTTCCCATTACACTGCTATCAATCAATACGGCTTTAAATTTTGAACGGAGTACCAACTTAAACTTAACGTGTGTTAAATAAGTAATATGTATATCTAGTATCTACCAGATGTAAGGTAGTAGGTAATTATGTGTAACGATGTTGAAATTATCATGGCTAATAGAGTTCTTGTTAAAATGTTTCTTCGTTTTGCGCTATTCGATTATAATGTAGGTATTTTTGCAATTAAATTACATTTTTAAATTTATTATACATATTACTTTAGATGTAAATTGGTTTATTTTGCGTGATATGGTTTCCTGTAATTAAGGAAGCAAAGGAAACTGTAAAAATATTTTTTTTTGGCTTGTAATGTGTATTAATTGTTGGAGACTCTTGTAATGAATAAATAAATATTACGACTTATACGATTCTATAATAAGCAACTACCATATTTACAGGTATCTTATCTATATCTATCTATCTTAAAAATCAAAAGAAAAATGTACAATTCAAATCGATTTCCTCTTCTATATTTTCGCAAAACACAACAAAACATTCAGTAAAATAATACAGCCATCATACGAGATACCTGCGTCCTATCGCAAGCGGGCAATTTTAGCGTTCTGTCCTGTACAGGATTTCCCTTTGCGACGTGTGCCTTCAAACAGGAAAACGTTACCCCACACACCCGCTGGCTCCCACCACCCTGCTTAGTTGACGAATAAAGTGAGGTTTATGGGGTAAGAGGACAGCGGTGTGGTTGGACAATAGGAAAGTATTTGTAGTTGAATCTTTCTTGAATTAATTTATTTAAACTCGAAGTTTACAGTTTCATACAACAAAGATATCGGTAAAAAAAAAATAAGTAGGTACAAGTTTAGTGTAATTTAATTATCATTAATTATCATCGTCATTATTCGCATACAATAATAAAAGAAAAATAAATTTTATTACCAAACTACAATTTACTTGAATTAAAATTTTAACAGAATTCTTTCAATTCTAGAATTTTTTTTCATTCCTAACGAAAATTGTGCATTTGACATTATATTTAATCCCATACACAAGATAGATGATATCAAATCAACCTTAAAGTATTCTTATCAAGTAAAAAATATAAATGATTGTTCAAATCTCGTCTTTCCATCTCAAATTCAATAAATCAATACACTAGCCACATAATCCCGCTTACTCTTGCAACTTGGACCATCCACCTAAACATGCGTTATACCACCCTGCTTAGGCGACCAAACAGGGTGGGTATGTACCATCGCATGATATATAGTGCCCCTTAAACTTAAACGGATTACCTTTGATATATTACGTGGATTCGCAATTCAATCTCGGATAGTCGATCTTAGATGTGATTGCTTTTTGAAAGACATTCGTTGTAATTACGTGTCGTCGCCTCTGATTTGAGTAGATGTTTATTGATATTTAATGCAAGTTTGACTGGTTTTTGGACGAGAACATTGACTCAGTTGGTACTCGATTTTTAAGGACAGGCCGTGTGATAATGTCTAAGCTTTCATGAGCACAGTATATCAAATAAGGTAGGTTCAAGAGTTTACGAGAAATGTATCGGGCAACGTTATAAGATACCTTTACAAAAATGATAATTTGCTGAAGTGACAAGTTTTTTAACTTTGTATTGTAACCTTTTTCATGTTAAGTTGTGACATAAGTACTATAATATTGTAGTTGTAGGTACCTATTTAGATGACTCTATATATGAAAACAAAGAGTATACGGGCAAGTGCCTCTACACATACATGTGCCCATGTTATAATATACAACAATACTCGTACTACGAGCAATCTTCTTTCTTGCTTTTAAATTAAAAATCGTGACAGACATTATTTTGCAGGTGAGGGTTGGCTCCTTGTGGTTTCTTCCCCAGTTCCCCCTGATACAGGTTGCTGTGAAACAAACCACAATGGAGGGGTACGCATCACACATCCTTTCATCACTTGCGAAGGAGCGAAGGGCATGCGAGATGAGAGTTACTAAGAGAGGGATGGACATGGTATTTATTAATATTAATCATTTTTGTATAAAATGAAATAAAGTTTTCAAAATCATTTGAGATATATTAAATGTATTTGAGATGGAGTTAGGGTGCCATGATTGGGATGACGGAATGACTGGGATGTCCTCTTCAATTGGAAATACGTAACACAATACTATAGGAAGTCCTTTGCTGAGTAGTGGGAGATAAGGAGGAGATATAACATCAAATTTAATTGCAGCAACCTAAACAGAAAAAATAATGTGTGCCTCTATTTCTGTTATTTTCTGAGACTCTTGTTACTCTGAGAAATGTATAAATAGGTTTCTCGTAATCATGATACCTATATTTGCGACTCATATTTCCTAGAAATCGTAGCAACCTACGTTTATTCTCTTTCGTCGTAGCATACGTAGCCGTCTACGGGCTACGCAGTCTTTTACCTTGGAGAAAGCTGCACTTAATAATTATTTACTTTCTTAATGCGTCTTTTCAAGTCCTGGTTTCCTTGAATTAAGACATTTATTGACATACTCGAATAAAATAGGAATCGTTGCAGTTTCTGTAACTGCCAAAGGAGCTACTCTGCGAAAGATGGATATTTTTTGTTTTAAAAAAAAAAACTACGTTAGTAATTTAACCTTTGTGCCTATTTAAACGAAAAAATTATTGCTCATACAGATGTTTGTTCTATGATCGAACTTGCAGCACGTAGCGCAGTGGCCGTTGGCGTGTTAACCCTTGTACCAATGTACTATTCAATTTTTTTTCAGTAGCATTTTACCTACTACAAAAAAGTGAGTATAAAATAAGAGTAGATCCATGCAACATATCGGCGAGTTCCCGATAGGGCGTACACACGGGGGGAGCGGGGCGGCGCGTGGACAGGTATTCGAAATGAAGAGTGCTCCACAACTACGTCTGTCTGCCCTCTGTTGTGTCATAGTATGGAGACTGACCTTATATTTATTAATAATTAGCCGTGCCCGCGGCTTCGCTCCCATCAACTGACTACCTACCCTACCTTACCTACCTACCTTTCACTCACTTTTCATATTACAGGATTGAAAAAAAAGATTTTTTAATTTCTTTTATACAACCCTTGTCCTGACTACAAAAAAAAAGAATTATCCAGTTTGGTGCAGTCTTTCGGTAAGTACGCGCGTACATACATTTTGGTGATTCATTTTTATACATATAGATGTTAAGGACGTGGCCTGCAATTGTCACACTGAGCAAATAACTCTCCTAACCTATAGAGCTGGAACAAGCATTGATCACTAAACTTGGTCACTAGATCATCATCCTAATTGAACATGATGATCAGTATCTAGAGTTGGATGTTCAACTAAATAATGAACTTCAACAGAATTTGTTTCAAATTGTTTTAATAAAATGTTTTATCATATCAACTTTATGTATAAAAATAGTAGGTACAACACCTTTCCAAACCTAAACATGTTTATATTTAAATAATAAAAAAAAAATTTTACATGTTCAACTTTTACAGTAATTCTTACATAGGGACCTCTTTTTAAGTAAAAACAATAACTGTGCTTGAAGGACTCGCTCTTCAATAATAAATTAAAAAAATCTAAGAATCGTTTTTTCCGTAATCGACTTCTTTTGACAAGCCTCTGTCATGATGTCTTCTCCCTTGAGAGTCACCGTTTTAACTGTAAAAAAAGAAAACATTCTTGTTTTATTACTTTGTTAAGTTACCTACATTATTGGCTCAAAGTTAAAGGTATGTGTTACACAGGAAAGTTCAATTTTATCATAATAAGCGAACGCTAAGCAAGTTAGCAAGGGAGCTGTGGTTTTAGCTCCGCAACGTATGAGCCAAACCTGACATTTTATAACTACCAGCTACTTACCTACTGGGGGTTTGGGACAGATATTATCCATACTTATTATTATAAATGCAAAAGTAACTATGTCTGTCTGTTACGCTTTTAAGGCTTAACCGCCGAACCGATTTTTATGAAACTTGGGTATAGAATAAACTTGCATTCCAAGTAATAGGACATCCACGTAGGCGACGCCGCTGATAAAAGCTAGTGCATTATAATAATAACTGCAGCTGGTTTAATTTATTCCTGAAACGTATTTAAAATCATTATTGAAATAAAATAAAACCGTTAGAGGGGATACAAACCAATTAAATGTGTATAGGTACCTAGTTTATATTAATAGACAAACTATTGAATACGAAAACACGTAAAATAATATGTTTTTTGTCTCTGCTTTTTTAGTGAAAAACGACTAACGTACTAAGGAATTTAATCCTTGAGTCACGGCATTTTATTTTTATATTTAATTTACACAATCCATCTCCACACCAGGGAACCGTACAAGGGTAGTTCAGCACTCATATCTTCGGCCGCGGCTCCGCCTGCTAATGGCGGACCAACGTTTATATTGAAATGCTCCATCGAATAGCTGTAGCACTACACAGGAATCCCAGAATGAGGATGATGCACTTCTTGTACTTTAATACCGAGGCTTTTCGTTCATAGTGCATTCGTGCATTCTTATGCGTTGGCGACTAGGGATTTCAAAGAATTTAACATGTTGGGTATTTGATACTTCGCCGTTTATTAAATGGGATATTGAGAGTAGATTATTTTGTTCATAAGATAGTAACTTGTAAAGAAAAAGATAGTTTGACTCCTTTTTTACTGATAGCTGTGTTTTTATATAATTTTAATTGTACGTAAATATTTTTTTTAAGAAACGGAATTGCCCGACTAGTTTCAGACTCAATAGGAGTCCCTAATTCCGCCCCATCAGATCGTTATTAGGGACTCCTATTGAGTCTGGAACTAGTCGGGCGAGCCCGAGAATGTGCGTGAGTAAATCGTTAATATTCCTAAACAATTATGAATACTCCTCACGAAAGTTATTATATGTAGTACAAGTACGTAGATAAGTCATAGAATCAGTGTGTATATTGGAATAAAAGCAAACTTTCGGCTCTATTCGAAGTTTATTAAATATGAACAAATACAAGCCACTTTACAATGGACCAAATATTTTCATTAAAACTGTCATTCACGTTCTAAATTCGCATGCAATACTCATAATAAACAACAAAGCGTGAAGCTATTTACATTTCAGGTAGCGAGCAGACAATTCGCGGCCGGTTGCTATGGCTACGGCAAGATGGCCGCCGTCTGCTGCGGTTTCAAACTTCGCCTCTAGTTCCAAATTGTTCCAGGAGTATTTTAGAGCGTACGTATGTACGAACGTGCATAATTACATTATATACGTCGGCTATATACCTCGGTCCCACTAATTACTGGTACGGTTTGCAAAGGTATTTGTATATGAAGTACGTACCTATATAGATATATGTATGCTTACACAGGAGTCGGTGTGTTGGTTCTATTGATGTTTGGAAATTTGAGCATAGAAATTAAATCCGTGAGTTAATATTAATTATTCCAGATGTATATAATTTTGGGAATCTTGAGAGAAGTGGTAGAGCGAGCGATCCACTAGAATCAAATTAATTATTCATTAACTTATATTAAAAATACATAATTTTATTTAGTTAACGTTAACTGTCAGATAGTATTTTTCACATTACCTATAGGCATGTCCAATTCGATCTATGTCACAAACCATAGGAAAAACTTAGAGTTTAGCAAAAAAATAGTGTTAGTTAAAATGTGTCATTTATTAAGTTAATCATGTATAATCTAAAAAATTCAATAATTACAAATTACTTAACAGTTTTTTAGTGCGTAGGTGTGTCATATTTAATTTGATATTAATTCCAAAATCATTTCGCAAATAAATCTTTCCGCTCTTATTTTTTCCTGCAGTCAGTACTCCTAAAGGATTAGTTAAGGAGGATTTAATAAGAGTTCCTTAGATAAGTGTAGCGAGCGCTCTTCTATCTAATTCTCATCAACTTAAACACCTCTTGGGAACTGTGCAGGACACCCTGTATGAAGAGATTTCACTGATGCATTACCGCATGTGCAACTATATTGGTTTTAGAGTATACGAACAAACACGACTTGTATTTTAAATAGAGTATTAAGAGAGTGTATTTTTGTCGATATACTTGCTGTTTATGAATTTCTTTCAATAATTGTATTGAAAGAAATTCATATCTACAAAAAATAATGATTTTTGTATTGAAAGAAATTCATATCTACAAAAAATAATGATTTTTGTATTGAAAGAAATTCATATCTACAAAAAATAATAACTTACTATCGTCTTTAGTTTTAAACACACTTAAATACACTGCACACATGTTTTTCACAAGCCAGATGCAATTAACCACAACATCTTTCATTAAACGGCGATTGACGGGCCTGTTGGTCTAGTGGTTAGTGACCCTGACTGCTAAACCGGAGGTCGTGGGTTCGATTCCCACCCAGGACGAATCTTTGTGTGATGAGCACGATCATTTGTTCTGTGTCTGGGTGTAATTTATCTATAATATGTATGTATTTAGAAATATATAAGTATGTTTATCAGTTGTCTGGTTGCCATAGCACAGGCTCTGCCTAGTTTGGGATCAGATGACCATGTGTGAGATGTCCCAAGATATTATTATTATTATTATTAAACAAACAGAGAACAATCCAAAAATCACTTTTTTCTAAATCAATATGTTGAGCTACTAACAGTTGTCACCAATGATATTATACACAATATCTACTTATATGTTACTTTCATAATTACCGATGTTTAAAATCTGTTTGCGCCTGTATATGTCAAAATATTGTCAAGTTGCACATATGAATAATACAAAAGATAAAAAAGCACGGATGTAAAAGACATAACTATAATTGAAAACTTTCTAATTAGGAAGTTTTCGGACCTCAAAATGCGAGCGCTAATAATATCTGCCTCATATTTATCATTGGTTGTCACAGTATAAAAACATTGATAAAACCTATATGGAGAGTTGACGACTGTCGTAATTCATACGTTGTCGCTTCAGACCTATAAAATATTTATGTTCTGTATACGATCAACGGACGACCAAAGAAAATATTACACTAGGAACAGCCAGTGACAATGTGAATGATGAATCTGGTGAAAAATATGCCCATATTGTTTGTTTTTTACCTCGTTTCTAGCAGTCTAATGGCAAAGGTTTGTCAAGTATAAGTAGGTATTTCTTCTTATCCTAACAAGGCGATCTCTTTGCAAAAAGTAGCCAAAAGATAAAGAAAAAAAAGTGAACTTTTATCGAGAAAAGTAATGATTCCCGGGATAGTGGATTATAGCAAATTAAGAGCCTATTATTTCAATATTTTTCACCTCCGCTATAGGCCATTAGCACAATGTATCCATAGACTAGGTAGGTACAGAAATTGGTTTCAAGGTTACACAATTCAGAGAACACGTGCAAAACAGAACTTCATTCGCTAATTTATGGGACTTATAGGGACTTTAATTACATAGGTTTAACGTACTAAGTGATGCATTCGATGCTAATAAAAGCACTGCTGTCGCCTCAAACATTAACTTTTATTTTCAAAAACCTTAACCTCAAATAAAATTATTTAAAAAGCCAAACAAATCCTAAGAGAGCGTAATATAGTGCTTTGTTTTAGTGTCGCGTCTTCAATCTTTTATTATGAATAGCCGAGTCGTAAAAGTGACTTAAGAGCTAAGGTCATGAATTCTATCCAGTTTATGGTTCTTGTAAGAAAAATGTGTGTTAGATATATCTCTATACAAACGACAGTACAAATCCTATATCATCTGGGTAATTGGCGTTATGTAGTATTATTGTCGATGTTCTTTGGTCTATGTACCTACAGCTTTCTTTATTACAGCTTATTTAAGATGACTATTTAACTCTTTGTATGTAAGAATTAACACATTTCACACAAGTATCACATGACCATGATCAAATTTTTTAATTTGCAGAACCTATTACGGTAATCTATTTTTTTTTGTGATTTGCTTGAAACCTTTGTATTCTTTCAAAAGTATTGATTCGTATCAAAAGAGAATAATCGACTGATTTAGTCCCTTGAAAATAATTACATAAGCGACCTACACTTAACTAAGAAGGACCGCCAAACAAAAGATGGGTAAGGAAGAAAAACTGCAGAAAAAAATAATTATCAATTAAAGCATGTTAATGATTTACCAAATATATAGAATACATATCAGACACATGTCATCTTGTCAAAACTCGGGCCTCGAATATCCGGCGTAACTATACATAAATCAAAGACATACAACAGGAGACGTAGCCGGATATTAATAAGCCGGTTATCCGGCAATCGCCCGGAGTGACGGTGCTTCACATATATGTCAATATGTTTTATATATGTGTGCACGGATTCTGTCAGGCCTTTGAAGCGAAGCTCACGTATGTTTTATTAGATGGAGTATATTTTTATATACATATGTATATCTATCCTTATATGGTTGTTACTATGGGATGGACTGTGTAAAGACATTTGATTCTGAAGATTCATTAGTAAGAACCTAAGGATGTATAAAATCAAAGTGAGAATTAAGAAGATATCCTATTTTATTTTGAACGTTTACTAAATGTACTGTATTATGCTACATGATTTAAATGTGTACCTTAATATTACACATTATATTAAAACACACCCAAAATTATAAGCAAAATATCCTCTTAAACAAAAGCTTTAACCATACATAATTGGCAAGTTCACATAACAATTACAATTATCAAACAAGGTACCTACCCATATACAACGAAACACAATTACAGCTAAGCGCAACCGGTCTCACCACAAAGGCTCGCCTAAACGCCGAATTTTGCCGACAACCCCCCCTCCCACACCCTGAGGGGGAGACCTTCCCCCCTGAGCTCACACGTCTATCCATTTGCCAGCTAGTTCCGAGCTAAATTAATTTCAAAGCTCCTTATGTTACGTGCTTGCGGCTTTACCATCTATGTGTGCGTCCCGCTTCAGTGTGGAAGCTACTTCGGAAGGCTTAAATGAATATATATGATGTTGATGTGTGCGTGTTATGTACTAAGTTTAGTAGCGTCTTGTTAAGGATCGAATTAGATGTAACGTATTAGTTAGCGTTGCTTTATGTTGGACGATTGCGTAATCCTTTTGTTATTTAGTTCGTAATTGATAATTAAAGCCTTGAACGAGGTAATTAGTAAATATATTTAGAAAAGTTATGTAGGCAAAGTCTTTGTTAATTAGGAAAATCTACAAGCAATAATCAGCATAATCCGGGTAATAAAATTATAAGAACCTGCTTAAAAATTAAATACCAGTGAAAAATACCCTCATAGCAGCACATCTATTTTTACACTTCAAATGTAACAGACATTTTAAATTGAAACGTTGTTGATGTTGTAATTTTTTAATAAACAGCGCAGGTAATAAATCTATTCAGTCAGTTTTCAGAGAGTTTCTATGCCCCACACTAGTGAAACTTTATCTGTAGCTATTTGACGCCGCCCTGAATCTCCACACTCCCATGTTTCCACATAAATAAACTGACAGGCTGCCGACGATACCAAACGGATATTGCCTCGGCCTATAGCTTACATTATGTAGGTATGTTATTTGGAGGCCGGGTTTTCTGAATATAACGTACATTTGCGTGTTATTAGATATATTATATTCAGCCTTAAATCGCTTCTATTAAAACTTTTTAGTATACGCTTTAGTTGCGTTTTATTTAACGGTATTAATACAAACATCTAAAAAAGTAATAAGAATAAAACAACGGCATTTTAATTATTCTACCTATAGAGTCTTTAATAAAACAAAATACAAGCGACGTCAACAAACGGTCGACAGTTGACCTCCACAATACGCATTCAAATAAAAACAAAAACGTTCTATTTACATATCCATCACTGCTAGCTGACATCCATGGCCCTTTATTCCAAATATCACGATCAAAGAAATAAACTGAGATTAATTCGCGCCCTGCGAAAACAATGAAGGATCTCGCCCTAACAAAGGGTTAGGACAAAGGCCACGAATGGAGTTTAGTCTATAACTCTGCATGTGACTTCAAAACTTATTGTTTTAACGCTTATGAAATGAAAACAATGCTAAAATATTAATTCGATGTGTTTTTGTGCTTCGTTTTTTAGGGTTCCGTACCTCAAAAGGTAAAAACGGAACCCTTATAGGATCACTTTGTTGTCCGTCTGTCTGTCTGTCAAGACCTTTTTTCTCAGGAACGCGTGGAGGTATCAAGCTGAAATTCATATCAAATACTCAAGTCTATGGTCTCTTGGAGCTGTGAAAAAATCAAACTTCTAAGTCAACGCGATCAAAAGGTACTCCCGTTTATGCCGCAAATTTTCGACACTCGCAAGGGAATCAAAACCTACAGGGTACTTCCCGTGAACTCAGAATCTTGAAATTTGGTACGAAGCAACGTCTTATAACACAGATAAAGGAAAAATTGCGAAAAGCATAAATTTTTAGTTACATCATATAATAAAAATATTTTTTATATTTTTTTTTTCGTTGTGCAATTAAAATACCATAACTACGACTATGACTCGATCATCGTGATGGGTGAACTTTTACTTATATACCTACAGGTTTGTACGGAACCCTCGGTGCGCGAGTCCGACTCGCACTTGGCCGGTTTTTTGTTTTTGAATTTAGGACAACGTTCGTGTCGGTGAGTTTGTTTCATGATGTTTTAAATTTAAATTATAAATACATACTTTGTAGCATTATTCACTCTTTTATTCGTTATTATAAAAGGATTTTTGGTCTATAGTAATGGACTAACCCCGGTCACTCACATGCGCGCAAACATTTCGAAAAAGGCTCGCACGCTTTGATGTATGTTAGAAAAACGACACAGCTTGAAAATGAAATCATTTGCAAATGTCGTCCTACACTTGTTGGTTTGCGTATTCGTGCAGTTGTGAGTGACCGGGTAAGACAAAATTAATAAAAATCTTTACATCATCATCCAATAATATAGAAGATTTTTAACCTATTACAGAAATTCCTTTTGTTGCAATAAAAAAAAAAATAAGCATCGATTCTAACCTAGTAAATTATAAAAAATAACAAAGAACCATATTCTTCAAAGTAACCGACTCCAATCAATCAAAATACCAATACAGCTTAACATAAGCATAAAATAAATACTAAGTAGACATGATTCAAAAACTGGCGGCAATTTCTTTCTTTTTTCTCTGCCGCTGAATTGCAGACTACGGCATGGCTTCAAAAAGTCTATCAGAGCGGAATATTCAGTTCGTCAAATGGTAATCAGAGGGAGGCATTATACGTTATGGTTCAAATATCACAAGCGAAGCTTATACAAGATTTTTGCTTTTACGAGAAAATAAGAACATAGGTAACTTTGATTGAACATAATATCTACTTTCATATTTTTATCTGTTAGAAAAAAATGCGTATCATGATGGAAAAAGAAAGTGTATTACATGTCATGAAAAACACATTTTCTCATCAAGGGAAAAAACTTTCAGTTCCCAGGCACGTAAGCCTACTCGAAATTATTTTATTTGTGACCATGCATGTATAGTTCTTATTGCGTGTGTATAGGGTTGATATTGGGTTGTGTGACGTCGACAAAGAGTTAAAGGTTTAATACACGTGACTGTGAGAACGCTAGTTGTTACGTTCGTAACAAGGCGAGCGCATCAAAGGACGTTTTTCAAAGAGAACGTGATTCTCGACCGATGCTCTAACAAGTTCGCCCTCGGCTGACTCGGGGGAAACTCGGCAATATATTTTTAAGAATTACAATTTTATCTGAAGGATTGTGTGGCCAATGCGTTTTATGTTGTGCACACTTGCTGCTGTAAACTAAAGCTCATTTTATTTATGATGGTGATTAGGGTTTAGAGTGATTCAGTAGCTTACTTTCGGTGATATACGAACGAGTTCGCGGCAAATGGACGTAAATACGGAGTATAGAATAATGCTTTTCTTATTATCAATTTATGTTTACCTTTTCAGTATTAAATTCTACTATGACCAGTAGTGAGTTCTCCAAAAAGGTCGATCAGTACACGCTTATGATTCTCATTTGTTTTAATTCAAAACAAATGCACTTCAAATCGTATTAAATAGATCTTTTAACGAGTATAAGATTACATAACCTTTCATGTTCCAAATTCAAAGCATCGTAGTAACTATACACACGTCCATACAGATTTAGCCCCCTCATTTCAGCGCGAAGCAATCCCAATAGTTTCGATAGTTCTCTCGGCTGGGATTAAAGCGGGGAACGGATAACATGGCCCATATGTCTTCGACGTCACCTCGCCGATACTTCACCTCGCTACAAAGGTGGGGACTGATTGAAAATCCGAACACGCTATGCGGTACCTACTGTATTAGGCTTAATGCTTTGAATCTACGTATGTGTGTGTGAAAATAGTCTTTGTTAGTATCGGAAATTCTAGCTCGATTTGTTTTGGCAGAACATATTGATTAAATTCTTCATTCATTTACGTTTACGTTGATTGGATTTTATAGTGTGATATTTATTATATTAAAAGTACGAGCTTTTGTTTTAATTTATCAGCAGAGATGATATTATATACTCAACACAAAGCTCAACGAAGAATCAACATGGCTTGATTAATTAACCGACTAAGTAGGTATGATAAGGCTTAGAGGAATAAATAAGTAAACGATCAAGTATGAACTGTTGGCACTAGTACGAACGCACCGTTTTTTTTTAAACTATCTTACGACCTCGTCGTACGGAAAATCACATAAATCAGTAAACGAGCGTAGTACATTTAACTAAAAATGTGCTTACGCTTGGCATAAGGGGCTACTAGCGATGCGCACGCTCTATGCTTGTCTATGTTTACTCTAAGTGATAAGGTTTTTAAAACTTTATAAATGCTACTATAAACTGTCTGCAGGTATATTTGTGAACACTTATTTTTGTCAGAGTACATTGAGGCGAAACTCGAGATGCATATTGGTCGTGTTCGGTCGGTGTCCCCCTGCACCGTCTGGGTACTGATCATACGTTTAATTCTTATAATTAAACATATTTGAGAATCTTGTTTAATGTAGCTATGATTTATGAACAAATCGTGTGATACTAATTGATTTTAAACAGTACTTGAAAAAAATAGAAATTAGTACTCTGTGATGTGTAATTATAGACTATTTAACCCTTTGTCCTTCTCTATATTTATCCTTTGTTTTATGATCACACTCTAACAAGGGTAATACGTAGAATTGAGCCTACGCAAATATGTAAGTAATAAAATAAATGCCAGTAAAACAGATAATACTTATAGATAAAAAAAACATTAATAATATTTTTCTGTTGTTTGTTGTAATATGACTTAAAAACTATACCGATTTTTTTGGAACAATAAAACAATTAGCCTTCAATTACATCCGCAAAAAAATATTAGTAAATAAAAACAAAATTCTTTAATTTTAAATCAGACTTAAGGCATGGAAATTAACCCTTTGCGTGCCGATTTTCGTAGCTTTACAAACAGTCGCATTATTCCAACGTTTCGCCCCAAACTAGTGAGGGTTTAACTTCATTTTACGCAACATAAAATAAAGGGTACGATGTATGACTAGTAAATGAACCAACAAAACGTTATGGGGGTCGTATCGCTAGATATATGGGACAAGGGAAGTTTCTGTAAGACTTATGTTTTGTTTGTATTGGAAGTTGCTAGAGTTAATTTGGTGGTGTAGAAATGTAATGTTTGTTCTCATAAAGCGTCTGAGTAGCTGAGTTTAATTGAAGAATTCATTTTTAAATTAGAGGAGTCGTTTTTTTTGTCTTTTACGTGCTGGTTTACTGTATAATGTTGCTTAAATCTTTCGGCGATTGTAATAATGAGAAGATAAATTAAATATGTAGGTACCCATCACGCTATCCTTCGCATATCATTGTGTCTGATGATATAAATATTGTGGATATGTTCTGTTTAACCTTTGTTGGGTTTTTTGATCTGGCATTAAGTAAGTATAGGGTGGCCTGTAAAAAATAAACCGTATATACTAAACATGAATTATAGTCTAAATAACTTATTTAAGGCCGTAGTTAATATGAAACATTTTGCATCAAAGACCTTAATACAACCTAGTATTATAATAAAGTGTTCTCTTTTGACAAAAACGCGTGCGTACAACATTTTATTTAAAGAGACCCAATTTAAAGGCTTTGAAGCGTAGGGAGGCCTCTATATCACATATAGGGTAAAACGCCCACTCAAACACACACATATTATGATACGTATGTAGGTACATAGAGAGCATATAGCCTGGGGGCCCGTCAAACGCCCTGAAAGTCACGTATGCCTGGTGGCCTCGCAATGTTATTATCCAACACTTACGCACGAACGTACACTCACGCATCTGTGTGCTATGGATGTGCGTAGGTAGGCGAGCCCGGGCATCTCACGGCCCACACGACCCCGACCGAAGGGACAAAGCGAAACGGGTTTGTCCCAAGGGAAATTCAATATTCGGGACTAAACCTTAACTCCCCCTTAAGACACCCCGTCTACCTCCCCCGGAATGCTTATATGGCCACGACGTGTATCGATTTTCTTGCCAAATGGAAGATTGGTGTCGAACCGTTCTCGGCGGACGAATGAATGATGTATTGAAGTGGCGAGTGAATATTTCAAGTGTGTGTGTGGCTGTGTGCCACCTTCGGGGTTTTGTGTTTAGCCACCGTATCGGCTCTGATGGAAATCTCCTTTGGAAATTGACGTGAATTTTTTATTTCGGTAATGCATTGGGTAGAGCGAGGCGTTCGGTAACCGCGTATTTCTTTGAGCTCGTCGCCAATTATCTCTGAAATGCTCTTTGAGGTGACTGATTGGATCGAAGCCGTTCTTTTAGGCCTCTTTTACTTATTGTTATGAATATTGAGCTTTGTGTTATGGAATATTATAGTTCAATTTATGATAGAAGAAATAAACATTTTAACAGTAAACTGTATTGACATTTATAGAGGATTTTAACAACTACATTTATAATTCCCTTTTCTAAGCTTACAGTTCTTAGAGATATGAGAGTGGTATCCTATTTACTCTCCTTATGGATGTGTAGTACCTACACATATTTACAATATAAACTGGAACGGTCCCTGCATGACGTACTAACTTATTCACAAGCGAATCCTTTAAGGGGAAATCTCGACTTTTATGTACGTAACATGCTATAAAGCTACGCCATAAACTTTACTCGTAAAATACGTTACAACCGAATTATAAATATTTACTCTATCTGTTTATTACTTGAGATAATATTCAAATGATATGTCGAAGTACAAATAGAATATTAATCGCGGCAAGCTATCCTTTAAAAAATATAAACTATTGGTTACACTATTATTTATTTTAAATTGAGGATAAATAAATTCGATCAGAATAAATGGAGACGATAAAAAGTTCTTAAAACTTTGATACTAGATTTTAACTCTTAATTATGTTTTTTAAATGTATAATTGTTTAATTAAATATAAACCTGTACCTTTCTGAAGAACTTAATTTGTATTTCCTGATTTAAATGCTCAACTTCGGTATAGTTGTTGCCGTATAGAAATAAGTATGAATGAAAAATATATCTTTTTTTGTAGAGGTTCAGATTTAAAATAGATACTGACCTCTTTGCTAAGACTGAACTGAAGTGTGACAAGAATCCACTTCATTGAACAGTTTGTGACGGTAAAACAGTTCGTAAGGGCCTCAACTTAAAAGGCACTTAGTTCTTGATGCTCCAATAAATATAGTAATAGTTTGTCATGCAGGAAGCTCGGTTTTAAAGTGGATAGAATTTATTTCAGGTATAAAGATATGTTATTATGAAAAATTTAGTTTTTTTGTTTTGAGATTTTATTGTTACCATTTTAAAGACGATACCTGAAAGATTTTTAGTTTCTGTAATTTGCAGTATCACTATAAAATAAAAGGATCGTAATACGTCTAACTCAGCCTGTAATTTATAGTGTAGTCCCTACTTGTAAATTATTCCAGTTTGTCAAATACTAAATTTAATGCTTTAGTGAAATAACAGCTGTTTAAAATAATCTAATGTAAATTTAGTGCGAAAAATACAAAAGCGCATTACAGTTGACGAGCGTTACAAGTTTCATCAAACAATATCAACTCTGCATTCATTACAAACAAACACAAAAAACAAACGAATAACAAATTGAGCGCAAACAATTTTAGCTCACAACCTGTGTGTATGTCGCAGTAAGATAGATAAAGCCGAAATATAGTTATATCCCTAGGGATATAATTATATACCGTAACATAGTTATACGAAAGCGAATCTTTACTATCTCACTAGGAATATAGTTATAAAACGGTCCAAGTTTAGTGATATACTTATATTACTAGATTAAGTTCAGTGTTATAAATATATTAGGGTTCGTCGGTACTAAGGGTCAGAAAAAAAAATACCTACCAACCTAACCAAATGTGTCGGGGTTGGCAAAGTCAGTTCTAAGGGTCAGAAAAAAAAATACCTACCAACCTAACCAAATGTGTCGGGGTTGGCAAAGTCAGTTCTAAGGGTCAGAAAAAAAAAATACCTACCAACCTAACCAAATGTGTCGGGGTTGGCAAAGTCGATTCTAAGCTACTGATTATTATGAATAAAAAGAAATCTAAACAAAAAAGATATGACTTTGAATAATAGTGTACGACTGACTGCGTGGGGAGCGCGTAAACACAACGAACCCCTCCCCCGCCGCGGGGGAGGCGGCGCGCCGCCTGCGCCGCACACTCCGAAAGCTATTTCACTAAACTTAATCTAGTAATATAAGTATATCACTAAATTTGGACCGTCTTATAACTATATTCCTAGTGAGATAGTAAAGATTCGCTTTCGTATAACTATGTTACGGTATATAATTATATCCCTAGGGATATAACTATATTACGGCTTTATCTATCTTACTGCGACATGTACATTGTACACCCACACACGCTCATACGTAGAGGACATTAGTATTAGTGGGTTTCGGCCTTTCAAAGGCCCCTTAGATCGAGGGGGCATGTTTGGGGTAAGATTGAGCGTGGGTGGGACGGAGGAGGGGGGAATTCCAAGATGGCCGCGGCCGGCCATAAGGGTAAAATAGGAGCCTTTATATATTTATATGTAGTTTATATTTGTATTGGTCAGGCGGCGGCAGGATTTGTCATCGATTTTTGCTTATTTCTTGCGCCTTTAGTTGGAGAGAAAGAGTTTTCTCGGTTGGGAATGAATTTGTGAAGTGGTTTTGTATGTTTTGAACTTATTTTATCGAACTCTTTTACAATTTTTATTTACAATTAAACATTGCACAGTATTGTCCATCTGTTAGGTGATACAGAAATACCTTTTGAGAGTGATAAACAACAGTAACAAAAGGACAATAAATTTAAATTAATTATTATTTCTTTTTAGTGCAATAAAAAGCTAAATGCTTTAATTATTAAAATTAGCTATTAGTTGGTACATTAAATATTGACATTTAAACCTTGCAATAAATATTTATAGTCAATACTATTTACCGAATTTATGATATTAAATCTTGACAGTTGAACATTGTTTAATTTCAAATTTTGAATCGATTTCTATACGTTAACAAAAAATAAACTCAAAATCGAAATTAAAACAAAAGAATACTTAGTAATAAATAAGTTTTAAAGAGCTAATAGATTGAAACAATATTTAAGAATTGGATCTGTGGTTAGCTATTCCAAAGTAAATAAAATGGCCATAAAACTTGGAGATCTCATTATCAAGTGGCAGCAAGTATTTTTTTCTTTACGCGAGCCAAGTTATGGTAAACTTTGTGAATATTTATTCGCTGAACTTGAAGATGGCAATTCTTGCATTTATTGAGTGATTCGTTTGTGTATGCTAAAAGGGCTAAATGGTTTACTTTTATTGAATGTAAAACTCCTGTTTATTTATTCATGTTTTTATAAAATAATCAATATAAAAATTTCATAATTTTCTGTTTTTAACGAGGATTTACAGTTAACAGGAAAGTGTTATAGATATCATTATTTAATTGCATAGTCACAATACGCATTGCCAATTTTTTTTTGTTTTTAATACGGAGTCTCACTAGTATTTTTTTGTCTTAAAATTCTAAGAGGCTCGGTGCTTTCATGGTTTATTATCTAACTTCTGTTTAATATCATTAACCAAGCTTTCAGTGTCCATTACGGGCAGTAATACATAATTCAATAAAGCCTGCCTACATACAAAGAGCACCTAAACTCCACTAAGCCGGTCCATCCAAGGAAGGGTTCCACTAGGTGTCATAAATTACAGCCCTGTTTATCGGGCCGGCAGGGAGGGAGAGGGGAACCCCTCCCGTGGTTTTACAGTTTATCGTCCCTCTGTATGGGCCCTCCGTAAGGCGAAGGGTAGTGAATTACAGAACTGTTACTCAGCGGAATGTACCCCTGAAAGTTTAGAAAAAAACCCCTCAAGACTGTCCGTTGCGGATTTTTTGTGTTTTGTAAAATACTGGTGAATAAGATAAGAATTTAGAGACTTTTACTTCAGTGAAAAAATAAAATTACAAAAAACGATGCCCTGTACCTACCATAATAAAAAAAAGTATGTTTTTTTAATTCTAAGTTACAATTATTGTACCTAAACTTTAATTAAAATGGCTAAAACAATAGATCCAATACATAAAAATTAAGTTTTGTCCTAATTTGACTTTTGATTTGTTTTTATATAGTGTCTCAGCCAACTAAGTTACATTATAACAAATAGGTAAATTTATTCGAAATAATATTATTTACCACTATTATTCACTTAAAAATGCAAACATTCCCTGCATTAACGCACTACAAAGTTATGTACAAGATAGTGAATAGAATTAGATATATTTACACCAAATATATCACAATACAACAACACAGTACTAAAATAAAATAAAAAAAATAAGTTTCTACAAGTATCAAGTTAGTTCGGTCGTAGTCACGCCGCCTTCCAGTTCCATACGCGCGGTCAAGCGGATTTCGAGTCACAGAATTATTCTTTGCATAGAGGCGGCAGGAAAAAGCTTTCTTGCAAAATTACTTTTTTTGGGAATTTAATTTTTTGATTATGTATTGTGATTGTATTGGAACGTATTGAATGTTTATCGTTCAGTTAGATTGAAACCATGGTGTAGTAATTCGATTGCAAATTAATAGGCTAAGAGCTTAATTTTTTTTGAAGGAACTTTTTTTACGTTTTAAAAGATAGAAAGATTTGGACTAATCGTAACATATTAGGTAATTAAAGAACTTTACAGATCAGGAAAAAAAAAACAGTAAAAATAATACGTTCGAAATAAGAAGATCGGAGAGATTTTTAATCGAGACTACTAAAAGTCAGAATGGAAACATGTGTTCATTAGTTTAAATTACTTCTGAAAAAATGAACTATTTTAACTGTTTATGATTAGAATTATTTTATGCCTTAGTAAATGCGAAGCCGTCATCTGAATCCTTAGCAACGCCCTAAGAGATTACAGCCCCACTATGGGGCACTTTTAGTTGTAAATACGTGTTCAACATGATAAATATAATATGTCTTATTATATTTATCACGTTGAACACGTATTTACATATATACAAAGGTTTGTGACAATTTAGATTTTTGCAAACCTTTGCAGTTGTGATACATAAGTGAATTTGTTTTCAACAATAGAATATAATTTCGTTGGGATAAAATTTAGCTATTCCATAATTTAATCAAAACAAAGCACGCAAAAAATGTTAAACAAAAAATAACCATTCAACAAGAACAAAGTTTAGGTTATAAAATTGGAACCACGCCATGTTAACACAAATGACACACGCAAAGCAATATGCATAAGTAACACGAGACGATACAAGATAAACATATTGTGGCAAAAAGCACATAACATAATGCCAGCGCTATAACAATTTTGGGAGGTCTAAATTACTCTGTGGCAGTTGACAATGTAGGAGGCGTGCGGTCTGAAGGCGAGGGGCAGGGGGGTGAGGGCGGGGGTAGTGACACAGGCTACCGGTCACCACCGCTCGTATTGATTTGTTGTATCGCTCGTCCTGCAACACCCATCCCTTTCTTGCACACCTACATCAGGGTACTGTTGTCTCCGTCTCACGTGTCCCTCCCGCGCACACGTGGGCACATACGACGCGTATGTGAACGGGTCTATGTGTGCGTGGATTACTATGTGTTTCACGTATGTGAGCGTTGGGGTCCGAACATTATGTACCTACGCATTTTCGACAGAGTTTTCCTTCTACTGTGTTACGTCGTATTAAAATTTTCGTAGAACACAGTTTTAGATAAAATTATGAAGGTTATAATTAATCATTTATTGTTCTCACATCTATCATTTGCAGATATAGTTAAAGTCGTTTAAAATTTACAATCGTTAATCAAGTGTTCTGAGTAGCAGCACCAGTATTACCTACTATCAAAAATCTCAGACTTAGTACATGGTAGTCAACTGGAAATTGATATGCCCATTATCACGTTCCAATCTAGTTTAAATATTTTTTAAATAAATAAATGCTGTTCTTTGTTGTTACGAATAATAGTTAGATTTGTTAAATACATATTTAGGTATTTCATATTAAAAAAACTTGCTGCTTGATAGGTGGCACAGAATATAGCGAAAATATTATCTTATAATTGATTACATATAAATGTAAAAATTCATCTTCAAGGTAATCATTTCTAAATTAGAAGAGAATTAATGAAAAAAAAAAACGACACCGACGAATTGTCTTGACTATCTAAACTATCCGACGCATCGGGAACCTTGTTTTTTTTAATTTGGTTATAAATCAAGGTGAGTATAAAGTTTCTATCAATGTAGCTGTTTTAAAAATTAAAGGTAGTTTATAAAACAATTACACTTAAAAAGTACCTCTGCAGTTCTTACCAACAATTAAATAAAAAAAGACTTTCAATGTCTGTACTGTAAAGGTACCTATCGTAGACAATGATATATATATATACAAAAGATATGTTACTTTCTTAGTTACCGACGTTTAAAATTTGATTGCGCTGGTATATGTCAAAATGTTGTCAAGTTGCACTAATTAGTAGTACAAAAGATAGGATAAGGACGTAAGTAAAAGAGATAGGTTTTCGAGTCTAAATTGTGTCACATTCTTGTATAAAATATCATTGATCGTAGAATACAGAATAACTTAATTTAGATAACAGGTAAGTACTAGAGTAGAAGGCTTTAGTAGAGGCATCAATTTGACTACTAACTAGGTTGTAGGCTATAGAGATTAGATAGGCAGTTGCTAAACGTAAATTACCTACATATTGGCACTCAGCTACATTATACTACGTGATATGATAAATCAGATTATATACTGAAGTAAATGTCCCTGAATGAGGATAGGTCACGCATAATATAAAATACTTATACATATTATGAAGTTGGACCAGAATGTGTTAAACAATGTGCTGTTATACTTTTTATATTATTCTATTACAATGAAATGTGAAATTTATTTGATAGTTATTAAAACTTATTTGGCAGATAGTGATATAAACTAAAGTAATATAAACTTAAGATCTATTTTTACCTGTGTTTCACAAACAATTGATTGATTTAAAATTTCTCTACGCCTTTTGGTATATGCAGTAGATTGTTTCAAAAAAATAAATTAGAAATGTGTTTTACATGTGAATATATGCAAAACAGTAGGTACATAACTATTTTCTACACATCTTAAGGCACTGTAAAGTATTTAATGTAGACTTTTGCACGTTAGACAAAAACTGCTGTGTGGATGTTTTTATAATATAGTTCACTAACATTTACATTATAAGTAAATAGTTATTCCATATACTTTATCAATAAAACAAAAATATGGTTAGTTTCTCGAATTTAAGTCAGCATTTTTTTGGTTTCCATTAATCTCCAAATGATCCGACTCTACTACTTGCCTTTAAGTTGCTATGTTAAAGTAAACAACTACAAATCACTGACAAACCTCAAGCCAGTATACGTGTATTTCTACATTTTGAAAACCTCTATCTTACTGCCTACATCCAACATCCAAAACGGCCCTCCATGGGGCGTATGTGCTAATTACGGCTGAACTGAACCCGCATACTAACTAGCCAGGGTATGTCATGCGAATACTAAACACTGGGGACTGTAGGACACTTAATTGCTGAATATCTACTGATGGCATGTCAGACAGGCGCTGTTTAGTAAATAGGGATAGTAAATATAGTCATTTGAAATATGTAGCAATTTTAATATATCGAGTAATCGAGTTCATTAATATATTGGCCCTTTCAGGCTTCAAAAATATAGGAACGTCATAAAACTTCATAATATAATAACAACTATAATCATCATTAAATTGTGGTCAAGATTTAGTTTCATTAACATGTAGGTGTACAACCAAAGGCACATTATTATATGAACAACTTTAAGCAACCTTAAGCAAACGCGAGGAAAACAATGGAAACTACTATCTTTGCTGTAACAATGTAAACTATATCTTATTTGTTCGAGTAAATAATTGACTTTCCCATGCATGTAGAGATAATTAAGAAGCTTAGCCTGCTCAGATAATTTTAAAGCCAATACAGTTTAGATATATTTTTGAAAAGGTTGATCACATATTATTGCCTAATGCACAACATAATTATATTATTGAACCGTTCACATAAGGACATATTTTTCATTTTGATTCTATAGAATTTATTGAGCTTTCCAACGCTCACAATATTTTGAATCCTTGACAGGGCCAATATCTTAATGAACTGGACCGTATATTGAACCGCATTGTTTCTACTTTCGACCATCATAATTATGAGACAATTTTAAAATAAGTAGATTTGGTTTTACAAATCTTTTCAATCAAAAATCACAGAACACATGGAAATGACGTGATAGATTGAGTATATACTTACAATAATTTTAAGTATGTTATGCCATCAGGCAAGTAAATTAAATATCTATAACCGTCTTTCTACTACATTTCTGTTTTCCTCTTAGCCGAAGTAAAAAAGTACCTATTACAAAACAAAAATCCGCTGGACTTAAATAGAAATTGTTAGTGAAATAACCAAAAACTTTGAAAAGTAAAGATACTACTTTAAACAGTTACTTCGATAAAACAAAAGCAATTTAAGACCCCGCAACGTTACGACAAAACATCAAAATAATCACAGCATTACGGTTCCATGTTACGCCTAAGAAATTGTTTCGAACCCCACATTTTTACATAACTATTGCAAAAGTAAACAAAGTAAGAGAAAGAGGGAAAGTTTCCTCGTTTTTCATCCTCAGGACCCTCGCGAAGAGACGAAACTCAAATTTCCGACAAAATAATAGCGTTTGAATTTAATTTCAATCTCAATTTCTATCATGTGAGTAGAAAACCAGTCCAATAAACAGTTGAAAAGTAATTTTCTTAATTTAATTATTAAAATGTAAGCAATAATAATACGTATCATAAAGCGTGTAAAGACTAAAGTCCTATTACACGCCTCATTTTGTCTGCATTACTTTTTATAAACGATCTTAAAGAAACGCAGTCGCTTGAACTTTTAACCTTTTCACCTTTCAAAAGAACACACGTGCGTCCAAAATTACAAATTAAACGTGAAATTTTCAATATAAATTTAACCCTTGGTAGGATAAACCGGTTTGGGAGACCAAAGCTGCGAAAATATTAGAAGTTTTGTATATAATGTAGCGAACACGAGGGTCATTCGGCCAATCAGCCCCTTTGAATGACCGTCGGCGACCCGAGCGCGCGTCGGTCAAATTCGAATAATGAAATTCAAAAAAGAAACAGGCCCGCCAATAAACAAACCGTATATCATTCGTTATTCAAATATATTTTGGTGAATGGTTGACCCAAGCCCACGCGACCATTTGATGGTTAAATATTTTCAGTGGGCAACACTGACCGCTTGTAATTTATGAGTTGTGAATTTGAAACAAATATTCAACCTTTAACATTGATTTATTTATCAAAGCGACGATGGTCGTTAAAAGTGTATTAAATATTATAAAATAGAAAGATATTATGTTTTATGAATGCAAGATTGTTTAAATTAAATGATATCGCCCTAATTGTAAGGATCTACTTTATTAATAAAATGACTTGTAATTAGTTGGGGGAGAAAAAGGCGGTAAAATTGTGTTACTTTGCCTTTTAACACGACCGAAGCAGTGTTTTCGGTCCCCCACAATTATAATTGTATTAATTGTTAAGACTGATGCCTTTTTAATATATTTCCTCTCCGTCTTAAGATATTATCTGCTTGTTTTTGAGATTAAATGTGCTACGCGATTGCGTAATTATGATATTGAAATGTTAAATGAAGTATGTTGAGTTTGACGACATATAATGCTTCGAAATAATTTTAATTAATTAAAAGTATGGTAACTTACAATAATAATGTTTTGATGTTTTGATTCTGTACGCTTTAACGGTGAATAAAAAAATCAATGAAATTAAAATAAAAAATGAGTTTCCAGAAAGAATCAGAGAATATTCAAATAAATAAATAAACAATATTTTAATCGAGATTTGGTATTTATTTACCTATTTATTTAAATGAATATTAACGTTTGTATTCTATAGACGACGCACGTAACTTTCATCAGTTTCTTAAAACTAAGATATTAGGCTCACCTTAGGCTTGATTTTACTTTTAAATTTTAATAAATTACCGTTTAATACATAATGAAATAAATATGCGTAACGATAAAAAATCTTTCAGTAGGTACCTATATACGCATACATTTTGAACTTTACAATTAGGTATAGAAAATAGCTTCTAAAAAGTAAATTATTGACATGATACAGACTTTTATTTAGACAGAACTCATAAACACACACAGACATCGCTATTCAATTCATTCAAAATGAAAATAATAAGGTTCGTTCATCATGTTTTGCAAACCATTGGTCCTTGCAATAAAATTATATACGCCTACAGAATAAAACTTCCCCTTGCGCGACATTCTGCATGCAAAATTTAATTTTACAATCCGAGCCGTTTCAATATAGGTAATATTAGAAATTTATGTCCCGTTTGACTGTCCCCTTCGTCGTAAATTTATTATGTTTCAGTAGTTTCGTAGTTGGTATATAATGTAACTAAAAAGTTGATTTTAATATTAGATGATACTTTGTCTAGTGATTTGCAGCTAGATTAAAGGTATAAGTATTTTTCTTTAAGTGAACATAAATAATTGTTGGCTCTATAGTTTCGTCTAAATCAAGAAAACAGTAATGTTTTATGAAACACTCTCTTTGCAAATTTATCATTGGGTCATTAAATCAATATATACCTATGTATACAAAAGTGTCGATATAACCTAAGAAAGTTATACTTCTGAACAATAAAAGTTACCAGACATTTAGAATACTGTTTTAAAATAGTATCTACTACAGTATTACATCTGAGGCGAGCAAAGGTCCGATTAAGTTTTAATTTTTAACACGAGTTTCTTGCGGAATATAAATAATGTGAAAGAAAAACAAGCTTTTAAAATGTTGTTCATTTATGCGTAACCGTGCATGACGCATACATCTAATGCCTCCACCCAACTCCTCAAAAGAAAAGAAAATCGAAAGCAAACATCACATCGTGCACTCTAAAATAATAACATATTATGTCCCTTCAAAGTGCTCGTCTTGAAGCGTACCTCCTTTCCCTCCCTCCTAACCCTACAATAACTTCTCCCTCACATGGTCATAACGAGGCCCGATAAGGGTCTCGGAGACCCGAGGTAAATCACCCTGTATCTGGGGTGACACCCCGCCTACGGCTATGTACCCGCTATGTACGTTGGACATTAGATTTCGGAATGGCACCGTGTTTTTGTGAGATGAAGTGTTTTTGGGTGGATTCTAGTGAATATTAAATGTTTACGACATGATTTTGCTTCTAATAAATTTGTATTAATATTTATTATTTTTGTTACAATATATATATATTATTTGCACGTAGATAAATGACTAAAACGAGATTGATGAACTAAAGTCCAATTCCGAATATTTAATTCCTTTGACGGGTCGTAAACAAAATTGTCGGTATGCGACGACAATACGTATTTCTAATACAGTTTGCAGTCTAAAACAGATATTCTCAAGAAAAGTATTAACTACCATCTACAATCTACATACGACACAATGATAAATAAATATTAGTTACGAAAACCATAATATAATATTCATATTAACACCACACACATGTTAAAGATTAATGTACAAACAAAAATCAGGCCTGACGTGCCCCTTCAGGAAAATAAAAATATCTTAGAGGAAGGCTTTCCCGGGAGAAAACTGGTGAGTCTAATGTTTTCTTTTTATTCCATCACGCTGGATGACGGCGTAATCCATCAGGGGTAAGCAGGGGTACAGGGGAGACTCGATCGATTTTCCATACGAAAGGGACCCCCGTAAAACTATGGTTATTGGATATTTCGGCCGAACATCATCTTGGGACGCACTTGTTTGGTTTATGCGCTGGGCTTTACAGAATACAGAGTGTAATGGAGACTCTTACAGATTTTGTAGCAAATCATTTGATTTGATACTCATTATATTGAGCTGTTATTTAATTAATTTTCTACTGCCTAGCTCTTTCCTAAGATATGTTAGGGTCGGCTTCCAGTCTTACCCGAGTCAGCTGAATACCGTATTTTACATGGAGCGACTGCCTATCTGACCTCCGCTACCCATTTTACTGGGTAACACAGTACGATAAGATTGTTATTTCATTCATGACAATGTGAATTAAAACATTTTAATGGACTGCTTAAGTTTGTCTACTCATAATTCGATTTAAAATTGTTTCATTGGAGACTGATATCATGACTAAAATACTTCCATTAATTTATAAGAAAAGTTCTGTAATGGCAATACGAAAGCAGTTACCAAAAAGAACTAACGAGTTTAATAATAAAATAGTTAAGAAAATCTTTAACGCGAAAACATCTTCATGGCTTTCTCGAAGCATTTGCGTTCGCTCCAGAATAGGGGTGGATTTATGTTAACAGGAAGTGCCCCGGTGAAATGGCGTCCTAAGCCTTCAGATACGGTTTATGTACCGCACGCTACAATACGTGTTGTGCTCCGTACACGTTATTAATTTTCGTATGGAATCATTTTAGAAGTGCTCGAGATTGTTGTTAGCGTTTACTTGAAAGATTTTATATTGTAGAAATTAAAATACTGTAGTTTATAGGGAGTCTGCATGCTTAACTCACTCGAAATACCATGTACATTTATAAAGAAATACCTACTTACAAAAAAAGGTACAGTCGACAGTCTAAATATAAAGTAACGAAAATCGATCTGACAACTTTGAAATAAAGACCCATTCAATGTCAAAATGTTACCATTGATGTAGTCTTGTAATAATGATTTTCCTCATAAGTAACTCAATTAAACGTCCTTTCACTAGAAGGTCAAACACCCTGAGCCAATAAGGAATATTGGGAAAATCTCTTCTAAAAGAAGAACTCTATTTTAGGGGGTTCTAATTTTAAACCGATTTACTCAACCTAAGACTGTAGTCATAAGACTAAGCTAAGCTATATACCTTACACAATAATTTTGACGACGCACTTAGGTTAACAGCAACCTAAAGTATAGTCAAACAAGTATTATATAATAAGTATGTCTGAGATCTTTACGTCACAGGATCGGTTTAATTTACCGGTATTAACCAATCAGGAAGAAATCACTTTAATTACATCTAAAATAAAGTTTTAAGTAGGTACTCATATTAAACCCATCTACTGAACTTTAGGTATATATCTTCCACATTACTGTAAACGATGTGCTTAGCTGAACAGCAAGCCTTAAGCATTGTCAAGCAAGTAAAATATAATAAGTAGGTCTGAGTTTTATGATGTCACAGGATGGGAGCTCACGGCTATTTGGGGATGAGGGCTCGTTAGAAAGGATGTACTAAAACATATATGCCACAGGCTATAGGAAGCCTTTATGGGGATTCGAGAGGCTGTTTTGAGGATATTTATCGAAAATTGCCTTTATCGTAGTAAACTGCGAATGATGTTTCGTGTGGTTAATGGTTTTTTTTTATAAGCTTGGTATGGGTAGATTAGCCAGAGACCTTAAAATATAAAACGAAATAAATTACAAAAAAAAAAATTGTTGATGCTTGTTCAACAATTTTGCTTGATAATGTATAAAGTAAATAAGTATTCTTCTTTTTATTTAGTTAGGTAAGTCGTTTTATTTATACTATAAGTTTAAGTTTAGTTTAGCTTAAGTGCTTTATACATAGTTTGTAATTATTTGTTAAATTGAAACATATAATTACTATCATTGAAATGAGACAAAAATGAAGTCGAAGTGAAAAAAGTGAAGTCGAAGAATATTCGTAACGTTTTATATCTAAAGTCTTATTTAGACGGCGCGGGAAATATCGTACAAGTTGCTGTACATTGCCGGCTATGATCAATCACTTGTGAAACCATAGCTGCGCGGCTCCGCAATGTACCGCAACTCGCACGACCTTTCTCGCATCTTCTAAATCATGCACTAAGCATTTTATAACAAGTTTAAAAATTAAAAATTAATACTTACTAGTATGTAAAAGGATATATGTTTTAGCACAGATTCAACAAAGAATCTAGTGGAGATAGTATTTATCTAGTTAATATATTATGTACTTCTTCCTAACCGTGTCGTTCGAGCAACAAGAGTTGGGTGGTGGGGGGGAGAGAAATGTCATTGCGCAACGTTTTGAAGCATTTAAAAAATCATAATTATTTTTATTATAATTATGTACTTATACATTTCTTGACATTAAATAAATGTAATAAGAAAATAGTATATGAAGCATAACTAGAATATTTTATATCATTTAGGTACCTACGTAAGACCTAGCCATCTTTACCATATATATACCAAAATCTTACACTATAACACCAATTTCTTAAACAATCACTCACTACACACACAGAAAGCAACTTCACATAGCAAACATCAGAAACATACTAATCTTGGTTGAACTAAAAGTTAATAAATGCACGGTTCTATTGTAACTGTGAATAAATCTAACCCCTTCGGTACCTCGGCGCGTACGCATGGAAATTAGATCAGTAGGTAGCGCCCGATTTCGACAGTGGTTCTCAAAGTTTTGAGACTATACTTATGAGTGTTTATTTGTTACAAAGTTTGAAACTTATCTATTATGTTGGTTCTGGTTTGTTTATGCCTTGTTTTTTGCATCATTTTCATTTAACGTATCATATATTTTTGGTACGAAGTTACATAGAAATATATTTTATTTTATATTTTTCAATATCTATATTATTGTAGAATCTATATTCACATTTTTACCAATTTAAAATAGGAACGAAAACTTGCGATCTAAATAAAAACAGTTGCCGCTATTTTTAGGTAATACACAAATCATAAATATTTTTATAAAAAAGAAACGTACCAAAAATTTAATAAATATGTAGTAAGTAGGTACATACAATAATGGGTACTGTTAATTCAATGATAATAAAACTCGACTGTTTAGTCATGTGATCATGTCCTACAGCAGCTGTACAAAGACCTAGTCTTATAACAATAAAACACTTTGTAATACGCGTGATAGTTGTCCATGCTCCTGGCTACCTACAAAACTTTGAGAGCCACAGCAAGAGATTGTATGTCACGATTGTGCAACATTTTTTGCACTCGCTCATTAATTTGAAGTTGTAAGTACAGACAATAGCAACCCTTCCGGTGCTGCGCGGTCTCTCCGACCATTGTAGCATTATCACTGCATTTGTGTTTCCGGACGCTTCTTTTTATTATGTAGATTAGGGGCTTTATCAGACCCGGATTTAGATAAAGCTGCATTTGCGTTTCTAAGCTTCGGATTCGCATACAAAATTCACGGGTTTAACTGTTACATTTTATTTAAAGTTTTAATAACAGAAACGGTGCTATGCGGGTGGAACGGGAACGTGATTATAAAATTCAATATAAATTTCTTTACCCTCATGACTAAATATCAAATAAAAAACACTAACTGCCAATCGACATGACCAATCATGCGTAACTCGAAATCAATAGAAAAACAGCAGTCAAATAAATCTAACGAGGACTCTTACATCTGCATGTCATTGGAATAAATCAAATCACCATTGAATGCATCCGTTAAATATTTTTGAACTATTTTGAATGTGCCATGCGTTTGATAGTACTAAAAAAATCGTCCCTCGTAAGTCAACCCGTTCACTGACACGTATTGAACGGATATAAAAAAGTTACACCCATATTTTGCACTTCGCGATATCGAATAATAGGGTCTATTTATGCATTCTCGATAAATGAAGAGTATTTTTTTACTTCTATTATAAATCAAAATGTATTATTTATCTTTAGAGAATCAGAATCTGCATCCTATTGTTATTCGGGATATGCGGTGTGTCAAGGGTGTAATGTTTTTATGGATTGCAGTAACGTTATTGATTTATAAATAACAATAATAATGTGGCATATATTTAAACATTTACTACCTACTATTTAATAAGCAAACGTTTTTTTACAATGCTTTTTTTATCATTATTCACAAAAAGTTATAGTTTTATCATAATTACGTAATAATACGTAATTATTACCGAAGTTGCAATATTTAAATAGGAACTACAATAATAAAAGAAAACGGTTATCTAATCAGGCCATTTACCGCAGTAATATATAGTTTTACTTGCCACCAATGATTTTAGTCCTACAGATTTTATCGTTTGCATAAATTGAAAGGAGAGCAGGCAGCCATTTTGAATATTTGAAGGGCCGAGGGTGTATTCGACCGTAGGGCAGTAATTACTTGATTGAAGTCAAGAGGTGGCATGCCGAGATATCGGACGGCTTGCATTGTTGTTGCCGCGTTTTCGCGGGGCTCGAGTGTTTTATAAAATGTTCAGCATGTCAGAATCACACCTACAGCGTTTGAGGGTTAACCGTCTAGTAGAAATATATGAAATTTGTAATAAAAACGAAAAAAATAATAGTTAAAAATAGTTATATATTTTTTTATTTGTAAAGATTATTTGCATAATTTATGCAACCGACACAAAAGCCTTTCAACAAAAAGTAACCCTGTCGAACATTGCAGCTTATCAATTAGTTAACTATCGGCTACATACAGCTTGCACAAATGCATATTATTAAATCTCTAAATGTATTCAATGAGTAAAAAGTTCAAAAAACATCTGACACTGGCAAGGTGACAGGAACAGAAAAAAAATGTCACACACAGAAATCCCGGGGCCTATAATCCGTTCTATTATGCATATAATTATTATTTCCGATACTTTATCAAAGAAAATAACAGTCCTTTTTGCATATGCGTATTTGACGGAAGTGTGAATAAAAAATTCTACCCTCAGGTAGTTGAAGGGTGACCCAAAGGGTTTTTTGTGAGAGTAATTCGAGATCGAACTTACTGGAGAGTTTTATAAGATGATTATTATGCATGCATTCTCAGGAAGATTTAGTCGACACGTCGCCCGAGGCATGTGTGAAGGACTTCCTTAGGGTCCAACGCTATGGGGTAAACATTTGAGGGTTAACGGAAAATAACACAAAGTGGACTTGGATTTAAAAAGAATTTGCACTTTACAAAATGGATTACAATTTCGTCGCACATAATTTATTGGAATATTTATTAAACTATTTAGCATATAATTATTTATAGGTAATAGTCGTGGTGGCCTAGTGGTTCAATGACCAGATTTGTGTGCACAAGGTTGCAGGTTCGAACCCACTACAGGCAAGTACCAATGTAACTTTTCAAAGTTATATGTACTTTCTTAATTATTCTAAGACATCATTGACAATCGGTGAAGGAAAACATCGTGAGGAAACCTGGATTCCAAAAAAAAATGGAATCTGAAATCACCAACCCGCACTGAGCACGCGTGGTGATCAATGCTCGTTCGTTCTGTATATGAGAAGAGGCCTGTGCCCAACAGTGGGACATTTATAGGCTGGTATTATTATATTATTATTATATTATTTCCTTTATTCAATTTATAAACATATAAAATACATTTTTAAATATACATTAAAAAAAAACATACATTTAAAAATATAAAATACAGTCTCCAACCGGCATCGGAAACAGGGTTCAAGCTGCCGGTGGTTAGGGTCCCAGAGAGAGGAACCTCCTCACGATACGCGCCGTGTCCAGAAGTACCGCTTTCTGAATCAAACCCTTGACCCAGATGCCTAACGAGAGCCTCTTAAGGTGTTGGTCGAGGCTCTTGGCTATTAAGCCGTTGGCTGTCACGACTATCGGGACAATGATTGCTGAGTCCACCTCCCACATGTCGACAACCTCGTGCGCTAAATCCAAATATTTATATTATTATTATTATTTATAGGTGGTTTAACTAATCCACTTTTTTAAAAATTTCTCATATTTTAATTTTTAATTTAATTAGTTTCTTATTAAGACATCAGATGATATCATAACTGACAAAAATCAAGCGTACTACAAATACAATCCACTTTATGAGATAGAACACAGTTTCATTCATACTTTTTTATAGCTAAAAAAATCTCTCCCACCTTGTATCAGGGTCGCCTATTGTGCTACTGTTTGTTTGGTTTATTTTTTTATGGGTTTTAGTCCAGGTAATCCCGTGTCCTCTCGGAATGGGTTGTGACGTATAAAAGGATTATTTTTTAATAGATATTAATGATGTCACTGTTACGGTTTGGTTGGTAAAAGCTTCATGTTAGTTTTTGCGTTTTTTTTTTGGTGGTTGATGTTTTGCGTATTTGTGTTTGGACAAACATTAATTAAATATTTGTATATAGTAAATTTTGAAACAAATTTATAAAATATTAAATTTATTATTTATGTTCATAATAATTATAGTTGATTATTGATTAATCTTTCTTATTTATTTTACATTTTATTTTTCGAAGAAGAGGCGTTCTTGATACACTTAACAGAACGAACAGTTATTGTTCGCTTATACACGCTACACATAAGGACGCTACGTAAGTATTTCTAAACACAATTGAAAAATCCATCCAACAAAGGCGCGAATGACAAAAACAAAAGACAGCTGAGCGCGAAAGTTCATCGACCTACGGCAACGTGGCCGTAACTTTCATTCTTAAAGCGTACAAAGTTAGTAACCTACTTTTCATTAATAAGGCAAGCTAAAAAATGCAAGAAGAAAGTATCAAAGATTGAGCGAGCGAACTTCGGTAAAAGCGAGCGAAAGAAATGAAAGGATACGACGGGGAAGACGTCTGAGACGTGCCTTCATACCAGACTTACATTAGTGTTCAATATTCATTAAAATAATTCTGATGTTAAATCAATGTCAAATAAAACCATTAGATACTTGAATAAAAAAGTATGGCACGTTGTCTGAGATGTGCATTTCTTTTTTAGAATGTTAAAAAATATTTATTCCAAAATTGTATTCTAAGCACTCGTCCTATTTTCCAAATATCTAGGTGCAATTAAAAAATAAAACAAATACTTTCCATGAACGTAATGTACGTACTTTAAACGCCGTCACACAAAACGGTCTCAAATTAAAACTAAACCGAACGAAAAAACTCAATACAAATCGCGGGACCAAAAAAAAAGCAAAAAACGTCTATCCACCATTATGCTATCGTCAATTTTTCCCGACTCCCGCCAGACGCCGAGACGCTGAAAAAAAAATAATTAAAACGCGCCGCCGGCGAAAGGGAAAGCACGCCGTCTGCCACGTAATTAGTACAATGGAGTTTCCTGACTTTGAACTCAACGATATCATTTTTGTTCATCTTTAAATTATCGCCTCCACTGTTTTAAATGTTTGCCCCATATTTTTGTTAAGTAGGTCTTTGTTTAAACGTTTTGTTTTTGTTTGATTGTTTATGTGTCATGTGTTACGGATGTGTGTGCAATGTATGGCAGTACGAAGAAAATGTATTCACGTGTGTTGTCTCTTTGATAGTAAATAGTGCTTATCGTAGGTATATAATACTTTCTATCCTCAAATATAGTAAGGCTAAAACTTAATTTGTGTAACAAGTAAAAATTCAGTTTCAATTTAAAATTATATTAATAATATTTTAAGTTTTTAATTTACATAATACCAGCCTATAAATGCCCTACTGGTGGTACAGGCCTCTTCTCATGTAGAGAAGGCACGAGCATTGAACACCACGCTTGCTCACAAGCGGGTTGGCGTCAGTTCAATTTCTGGAATCCAGGTTTTCTCATTATGATTTCCTTCATCGTTTGCCAAGGGTGTCTTAGAATGATTAAGAAAGTACATATAACATTGAAAAAGTCACATTGGTATATTGATATGGATGGCTATAGTAGGTTAGAACCTGCAACATATCCGTTCGTTGAACCGCTAGGCCACCACGGTATATAAATGTAGATAATGTTTTTAATTTAGTACAGTTTAAATTTATAGTTGTAACTTGTATAGCATTAAAATATGAAGGTATATTATATATTGTAAAAATAGTAATATGTTAAAATTTTATTGTTTTGTTATTTTATTAAGACCTCTTTTTGTATTGAATTAGTTTCAAAATAAACAATCAAATATTCCTTCATTTAAGAAAAAGAAGTGACAATATATACATACATACCTACCTTACATATTTCCATTAGGCGAGCGCATTACGAACCAATTTCAGAATGTTACTTAGCCGCACGGAAAACATGAAGTACAGTTAGCAACAAAAGTCCATAAACACAAACAGATTCTAAAAGCATCTGAAAACGATCTAATCCTATAGGTAGTTCTTGTGTTAACACCGAAACTCAACTAAAATCCGCTGAATATCAATATTCAAAACACTGAATATTTTTGTCAGTTTTCTTCATCAACTTTTGTAGCTGGCTGTACATAAAAGTGTGCATTCAATACACACGATAAGGAAAATGGAATGGTCTAGACTAGACCGGCTATCGTTGTTTCTTATATAGCTTTTCTATGAATATCTATTTGTAGATGTACCCGCTGGATTATGTCTTTGTTTTGAGTAGATTTAAATAAAGAAAGTCAAACGTAAATAGTATATTTCTTAACTGTCAAAAATATTTTATACAATTTTAATAAAATATAATAATATGTATTTTATAATAAAAAAGTATTTTCTTTGCTTAAAACCATTTGTGTACCTACTTTATATTGACATAGGTAAAGCTCAAAAGTAAGCTTCTTTTATTGACACATAAGTATTTTATTTTGATAGCTAATTATAATTTATTTGTACACTAGCTGTCCCCCGCGATTTTGTCCGCGTGTTTTAGTTTCAACGGTTTTTCATTTTTGCTATATTTTTCATTTATGCTCCGCTCCTATTGGTCGTAGCGTGATGTTATATAGCCTATAGCCTTCCTCAATAAACGGACACCAATACAAAAAGAATTTTTCAATTCGAACCAGTAGTTCCTGAGACAAATTAACTCTTTAGCTTTATAATATTAGTATAGATTATATAAAGATATATACAAAACGTAGACGCTATCTTTGATATTGTTCTCGATATTTTTTTTGTGAATATTATTATATACCTAGTACATTTATTTTTCATGTCTAAAATTCGATCATTTAAGTAAGTTATCCAATAAATTCAAAAATGTATTCATCAATCACGCCCGCGCAAAACGGACAATAATTAAACTTTGTAAGAAGTTTATTTCACAAAAACGGACATGGTACTTTAGGAACTTTTAATGGTGATTTATTTTGTATTTTCATTTTATAATATAGTTATGTAGGTGACATAGCTAGGTTCGTAATTTTTCACATTATCATAAATAAACATACATATACATATAAACATACAAATAAATAAAATTAATGTGCCTGTTTGTAATATCAAAATATTTTTTATAGTTGTTTGCACGATGCGTAAATTTTTGTCTGTCTCTCGGTCCGTCTGTTTGTTCTGGGTAATCTTCAAAACGGCTAGACTGATAAGCTTGATTTTATAGGTGGGTAGCTGGCTAGATAAGAAGTAGCTTAGGCTAATTTTGTAGCCAAAATTTTAGTTTCGATGAAATTAGCGACAAATTCGATTTCGATCAAATTATACCTTTTATAAGAATTTAAGTAAAACCGCGGGGTTCTGCTAGTCATTAAATAAAACTACTAAATTTGTTTTTTGGATGATGTCACTAATTTTAAGTTTTCTGGAACAATTACGTAAAATACATGAAAGGTTAAAATCTAAAATCTCAGCAAACCAACCATTTAATTTTGTTGCCATGCATTCAAATCGGATTTGAGAAAAACGTCAAAAGAAAAAATATTATACACAAAAAATCAACTTCAATAAAAGAAAACAAAACGGCAAGCTCAAAAGTAATTTCCATATGTCAACAAAACGGACGGAATATAACAGAAGCCTTACTCTCCTTTAATTTGGCTACGAAGCCTCAAGAATAACCATATAGGCCCATCCAATTTTTCCTTTCTATATTGAAAACTTGAAAATTAATTCCTTCATCTAATTTCCTCCACGTGAAATATGAGGCCATGTTACCTCGACGCACACAGCCGTGCGTGACGCAAATTTCGTTACGTAGCCATAGGGTTGCCGAAACTACCCCCCCGCCGCCCCGTGGCATCAATCTTCACCCCCGCGCCACCTACGATCGTATAATACAATAATATATGTCTAACTTTCGGACCGGCCCTGTAGGTAGCTCTATCCCTGTCTCCCTCGAAAGATAAAGGGGAGTAAGACAAGGATAGATATAGGTGTGGGGGCGTCCTAAAGGGTGTAGGGAGTATGTAGGGGGTGCTATTGAAATTGAAGCGGGGTTTAGGCGCGGATGACGCCTGGCTGGAGAATGGATGGAAATTTCCTCAATTTAGCGTTTTCGCCAACAAAGGACGTTGTTTAATTTTTGGTTTTTGTCAGACATTGAGGTGTGGTGATTGTTGTGTTGGCCAGGTGGATTGATCACAATGGCAGAATTAAATTCTGTGAGAAAAATTGAAGCTGTTTATTTTTAATAGAACAAAGACTTTTTGACGTTAATTTTAGCTATTTTGAACACTATTATGATTATTATATTATACTGAATATTACAATTATTCACAACATATTACTCGTAGCAATATATGGATATTTTATTCTGACAATTTTTTTTATTAAAAAACCTAGAATGTTTATATCTTTTCATTTTTTCTTTTATATTTCTCCTTAGTCTTGACATCACTGTCATCGATAGCAATATAAAAAACAAAAGTAAATTGAGTATGTTCAACAATAAAATACTTATTCTAAATAACACTTTCTCTAAAACACAATGCCTATTTAATTTTAATCAAACTATGAAACTTTGACAGGCAGGTCTTTTGGTGACTGGCTACCAAACAAGGCGTCTACGTCCCGCGTAATCCGATATCAATTAATTAACTCGCACAAAGTTTTACAGCGCCGATTTATATTCGACTCGGGTCCCATCTATTTGTGTGAACACACCTCAAAAGCAACAATTTAACATTATCACCTCTATTTCAAAGCAATAAGGTTGATATTCGTTTCATTAACCACCATTCTGATTGTACCTATCTTTGTTTAGACCTTCCAACTAGCTCGACAACAATTAGTGCGACTGTGTGTGTACTTTTCTGTGTTGTAGGTAAGTACGTCAGTTTTGTATTAAGGGAAATAACTTGTGTTTAGAAGTTACTTAACCATTGAATTTGACAGCTCTGGTTAGGTTCAGCTATAAATTTTGTGGGATGAAATTAATTAGCTAATTTTGTTAATTATTATAATAGTTTTAAAACGCATAGCAAAAATCCTCATTTTACATTTTTTGTTATTTTCTTATTTTATTTAGATAAGATAATAAAAAGCACTATAATCTTAATAATTATATATTTTTGTAGAGAAAAATCTCAAACAAAACTTGAAATGGGATTAAAAAAGTATTTAGTCTATATTTTTTTAGGTCTGTGCATCGAGCCTTTGATTCAAAAAAAAAGTTTAGCTACTTTACAAAGCAGTTTGTTAAATCGACTTAAAAGTATTTTACGTTGTAGATTGCTTGTAAAGTACAATAGTTGTATCTTACAAACTGTTGAACGTCACCAATGGATGTTACAATATTCTAATTTATCATATTCGTGTGGAAAACAGGATTAAGATTTAAAATAAATAAATTTTATGTAACATTTAAAGATATTATATAATTTCATTGTTACATTTATGTAATTGATGCTCTTTATTTATTTGATGTAGTTTTTAATATATCAAGATTAAATTCAACCCTATTCAAAATTACGTCAGAATGTTAATGAAAACTCTACATAGCATTTAGGGTATATATTCAGGAATAATCGCACCAAAAGTCGTTTAACCTTATCGGTGCACATCACCAAAAGTACCCTACACTTATGTCCCATTTGAGTGTTCACTACACCTATCCAGTATACATCTCAGAAGGTATGTAGGGAGTCTTATCTCCCGCGTCAGGCCCATACTTAAGCTCGAGGGGTAACTTGAAATAGGAATAGTCGCATTAGGCCCAAAATTACAGGCGACCGTCACAGCCTAACGTGGTGAAATTGCCCAACCACCTGGGGGGTTTAACCCTCTAACACCCTCTTAGTTTAGCGTCGACGTGGGACTTTAAGGACATGACACCACATTCTAATTTAAATCTTAAGACTTGTAGACAAAGTTCTTTATCCAACGGATTTGGTGTTCAAGATCTTGGACTCTGGAGTTGCGGGTAAACGTTAGCGTTTGACCCCACTTCGCATTTCGGTCCGCGCGGCCCTCGCAGGGGGAGGGTTGTTTTAGTCATCAATAATGTTAGAGGTAAGCTTTAGTGGATACGTGTGCTATTCGTTATGTGAAGACCTTTATTCGGGATTTATGTTATAAAGTAGGTAAAACTGGGTTACAGTAAATATGTTCAAGGATGGAGGATGGATGGAGGTTACATTTGGAAATTTTACGCTCGGCCTTAAAATCTACATTATGACATCCTCTGCGAATCTTGTTAGCGAGCAATAAAAACAAGTTTTATTTATAGATCGTATATCGAGTCATATTTGATAAGCAAGTTATCAGGAACTCATATTTTTTTTACTTTTTCTCAGTTACCAAGTTTTGGATATTGGTATCAGCACCAAGTTTAATTAAGTATTAAAAGTACTTAACACCGACAAATAATTTATCTATCTACTACCGACATTATTCAAAAAATATATTATAAATTAACAAATTCGTCTCAAAACCCATACAAATCCTAGCTCTTTATACAACGTTCCACGTCTTATCCTTACTAAGACGCGACGTGACGACCACGTAACGACAATCCCACGGGGCGCGGCTTATCAATCACCGCTGATGGAAAACCGCTAGACCGTGGGGAGCAACACAAGGATTTCGGAAAGCACGCAATTCAAAGACAATACATCTCTATGGTAGCTATTTCTATTTTCTATTTCTTAGAATAGTTTAGTTCGATGAGTTAGAATATACGTGTTACGTATTATTTCTGCTTTTACTATTCTGTTTCTATTGTCTAAGGATATTTAGATATTAGGTAAACGCCATTGTAAATTATATTTTTACTATGTAATAAAATTGAAGTGGACGCGTACAAGGAGTGGCAACAAGTATTAAAAGAAACGTGTCGAAAGAGAACAGGGGAGGTCATGCAGTGGGACAGTTGAGGTTAAAAAAAAATGTAATAAAACCCTTTCTTCAGCCTTTATGTACAAATATTTTAGAAGGATTGATCTAAAAACATGAATAAAATTTGCGTTAAAGCTTACATGTCTTTACGTAAATGAAATGAAATAATGTAAATGTAGATATATATTTGAATAATTATCAGATTTTACATAAAATGATTTGTACTACGCTGTTTAGCGCTACGGCGTAGCGTCGTACGGCTTAATAGTAGTAGTAAACGTAAAATAATTGTATCTAGGTCATAGTACCTACAATTATTAGGTAATCGTAGTTACAAAATATTTTCATAATTATTCATAGTAACGAGCTTTTCAGGTTGTGGTGCCATCTAGTAGCGCGAACAGAAAACTCCACTTCGATTATCGATAAAGTGACTATTCGATAATAGATGTCCCTGTATGCTCATTTTTATCTTATTGGTTTCATGAAAACTGTCTAATATGAGAAGGAATTAGAAAAATATTTCTGTACATAATCTAAGTAGAATGTTCATGTTAGTACATTTGTTTTTCTTACACAAAATCGAAAGTTTAAGAAAAGAAAATGAATAAAAAAATGGCCGAAGATTTTTATATGTGATAGCTGTCCCCCGTGACTTGGTCCGCGTGTTTTAGTTTCAACGGTTTTTCATTTTTGCAACATTTTTCATTTATGCTCCTCTCCTTTTGGTCGCAGCGTAATAGTATATAGCTTATAGCCTTCCTTAATAAATGGGCTATCCAACACTGAAAGAATTTTTCAAATCGGACCAGTAGTTCCTGATATTAGCGCGTACAAACAAACAAACAAACTTTTCAGCTTTATATATTAGTATATGGATAAGAAAATAGCCAGTAATAATCCTAAGATAGTTTTTACAAGCCAACCAATAAGAACAAAAGACTACTATCAACTTAAACCATTACAATTACACCCAATCACTGTAATTTATTACAATGTTTATGTACTACTCAATTTAAGCTTAAATACACAGTACCAAAGACATTCCCAGAATTTACAGTCGGGGCGATGTACCCCAGTTTCCCCGCAGGTGAATACCAACTGTCAGCGTTTCAAGATGGACGGGGTTAAAGGGGGAGGATGGGGTAAGAAGTACCTATTTGTCTTGCGGGAGACATGTGATCGTTTGTCGAGATGTTTGTTTATTTGTGCTTAGTATGGTGTAGTGAGTTTGCGTATGTTTAATTTTCTAATACCTAATGTTGTTTGTGAATAGGTTGGGTTACATGTTTTGGTTTTAGGTTGAAACTGTTTTTACATCCTTTAATATGTAGCAACACATACAGATAGATATGTTTTGTTTTTGTATTTTCATTTTCTTGATAGTAATTTTACATGAAATCTTCACAAAGTCAATTTTGTAATGACTCTTTAAATCACTAAGAAATGAAACCGAACAGCAAAGAAGCGCAACAAAATGAATGTGTATATTACATGCCTACCCTACACTTGCACATGATATATTGTTCTCCACTATAAACATAGCCGTATTAACCCGTAGAAAGCCGACGTGCCAAAAACTACAGCAATACATTCAAGCTGTCGCTCGTACCCCGGCATAAGTTACCTGCTTCATGCGATAACTGCCCAACTTTTACTGCACCATAAACCGCTGTACCCGGTAATTAGGGGTTATGATTAATCGCACGAATTCGTAGTGTTAAGATGTTTCAATTTTATGTTGCTATAGTTTTGTGTTTAATTTTCATTTTGTTCAACTGGCTTTCGTTGTTTTATTATAGACATTTTTCTTTCTATAGTCCAAGATATCTGAAAACAAAACACTATGTTACTAGAAAAAAATCACAGATGAGTCGTAGGTAATTGTAATTAAATGGGCATATTATCACACAGAAAATATATTTTGAAACAATTTTAAGTTTAATTTTTATTATTATGTTTCTACCTGAGCTATGTGTGACACATAGGTACAGTCTACTTATATACAAAAGCCTTCGAAATACAGAATCCTTTCAAGAAACTCTGACGAAATGAAGAAGTGTCAGTCCATTATCTTTACTTACGCCTCTGTCAGGAGACAAATAGTGCCAAAATATGATTGATAAATACTATTCAGAGCACTAAGCTTAGTGAAGTTGGTACTGTTTGTTTGTTTGTGTAAAAGGATTGATGACGAACAATATGTTTACAATTTCGCGATAAATCGTAGTGTATACATTTATTTTTGTCAACGTATTAATTTGTGTCATTAATACCTATTACCTATGCAATACTCCAGAGTAAGGTTCAATTTATTAAATAAAAAAATACACCCCTTAAGGATTTATTTAATTATTCGCGTGCATTTGTTTAATAAATTATATTTTAAATTGAAGTCGGCAGATTTAAAGTTAAATGAGATATCGAAAATTTGTATAGAACACATTACCATTTGCAACCAATTGGGTATCAAGATAATGAATTAATGATAATAGAACAGATCACATTGCATAATTCTACCATATCCATTTCTAAATATCAAAATCGAAGACTGATCTAATAAGATTTTTCAAGATATTTTGAAATTATGTAAAATATCTTTGACCCGGATCGACATCAATGTATGGGCGAACAGACTTATGCCGACGTAATCCGGATCAGCTCAGGTAAATGCGCCGGTTATCCGGGTCGGATATCTGGTGAAGGAAGACGGTAACATCCATAGGTGATATTTAAAGTATACTAGTTTTAGTAACCCTTAATTTTTCAATATAATATGCCTAAAGTTAATCAGCTAATTAAAATATTTCTTGTAGTAGCAACAACAGCAAACGAGATTGAAACAGAAATAGGTAGAATTATATTCTGCTAAATAAAAAAAAAAATGATAATTTCTACGTTTCCTGCATTTATCTCACTTTAAAAAGTTTAAACCGAATAGGGGTGTCCTTAAAATAATAAAACTTATACCTCTAATAAAAGTATTCAAGATTTAATAATTTTTAGGTTATAAAACGAACTCTTTTTGTAATTTGACGTTTAAAACCTCATAATATTCGTCTACATTGTGTGTTCGAATGTTTGTCAACACTTTTGTTTTATAGATACTGCAAAAATATATCACACAAAGTTGTAAAATTCGTATGTCGGTTGTAATATTTTATCTTTTAGTTTCAAAACTACATATCCTAAAGGTGTTGACAAAATATATTTGAGTAGGTATAACATACGTATATTTAGGTACGGTATTAAGTTTATACATACAAACAAATTACAATTAGTTTTCAATTAGATAATATGGGTTTATCTTCTAATCTTTTCTCTTAACTTCAATCCGCATAATACCATCTTAATTAAATTTCCCCACATCACGTACACATCAAAGAGACGATTTTTGCCCAATCTCCCCTATAATTAGACCGCGGGCGAGGCCCGAAGTTCCTTCATCAAGATACGCCCGCGTTAGTTTAGTCTTAGTTTAATGTATGCACATTATCTAAGCAAGTTCGGTACGCTTCTATTTCACCCCAACCTCCCCGGTTCGTTACGTGTGCTCAATTTAGTTGGTGCCTTACATAATGTTATGTATATGTTAGTATGTGTTCGGTTCGTGTATTTAGGTGTAGGTAAGGTGTGCGTGTCGTATTGGCATTAGGATGGTTAGGTATATAACACAAAATCGAAAAGAAAACAATAATATTCAATATTAAAATAAATAATGTTGCTACATTAGCTATCGACCTTAATATCTATTTGGGTCAGTTAATGTTTAGGAGCATCACTTAAGAACGGATCGACCGATTTCACAGATTTTATTGTTGTGTTTGTAATTGTTTGGATAAGGTTTGTACGAACGAATAAGTGCGAAAACTCCGCGGGCTGTGTCAAAAATTGACAGGACTACTACTGTCAAGTCAGCTAATAGTAATTAAACGTATAGAATTTCTTATACCTGCCTTAATATTACACAATTTAATAAATTACCATCATTACAAGATTTCAGCGTCCTTCTTTTGTATTTTTTTATCGTCACAATTTTTAGGGGGTAAGTTTAATGCATTTCTAATGGCGTACCTACTGCCATAGAATATTCTTATTGTTACTATTTTTTTCTAACCCAAAAATACCAATAAACATACAATTAAACAGTTATTACTGCTTACTACGTTACTACTATCGTTTCGTGTTTTAAAAACGCCACTCAATACTAAGCAATGAATTTCCAATACATTATAGGAATAGTTTGAATCGTCTTTATAATCGGTTCATTCGTCATTCACATACGATCGCACGTTAAAGTTGTGAGAGCTATTGGAATTCACTTTGAAGGCAATAGTTCTTTACAAAAGGTGTTATTATTGAAACCGCTTAAGAATTAAATAAGTCGTATGTTTTAAATTGGCGTAATGATTTATTTCATTTCAAATAACATCTTATATTATGTCTCTTTCACTAAATTGAATACAACATCAAGTGATTTAGACCAATTATAGCAATTGTAGTTTTTTTATCAATCTCATAAGTAATAAGTTTTATAAGTCTCGTTAGTACTTTTAATGCACCGATTAAGTAGACTGAGACCATACTATCAACTGTTAAACCTGTTAGGTATTATAAAATTGTAAAGAAGAGATATTAGTCTGAATAACTCCATTCCTGCCTTTCACAGCATCAATCAATATTCTACAATATTACGTGCGGTCGTTAACAAAAATATCGAGCGATGTACAGAATAGTATGTCTTTTGATATGACAGAAATTACTCGCTAGCTCAAACTATCGACGAAACGGCCTTCTGTAATTTAGATGATCCTTTGATGTTTAGTTGAGAGGGGAACGCTGTTTGTCGCAAATTAATACATAAATTATAGTTTGAAAGCTTTCATTTAGGCGTTGTGAACTCCTAGAATAAATAATGTAAGATCTTAAAACATTCCTGTTAATAGCCGCTGTCAATTAGTATTTAGATATACCTAGAGGCTGAACGTTTAGGCTAAATAAAATATACATGTAATTAGTGATGAAAGTGGGTAGTTGGCTTTCGTTATTACCGTTCTATGGGGGAGGCCTTTGTTCCTTTGGACGTTCTTCCGACTGATGATGATGATGATTATGAAAAATATAATTGCCTATTTTATCCATTATTTGACGAGTTAAATACTTCAAAATACTAATAAGATTCCTGTTAGTATAGACAGTTGTTTTAAGTAAAGATATTACACAAATTACAGACGTTTAACAGCCTAATGATCTTTCTTAGAATCTGCTATTCTAACCTCGATGTTACATCATCAGTTGTAAGAGCCATCCACTTCAGATTCAGGGAAGAAGCCAACTAAAATAACCTTATCTTAGTACTTAGCATAAACAAATCTAAATCTGAAGCCTTAGGTCTAAGCTATTGTTACTATCCAAGTACTAAAATCAAGAAGGTGAAACTCTCTTCAAAATAATTTCACCATTAACCCACTGCACGCAACTAAGTTAATATGCAACACAGTATGTTTATAATACAACAAAGCAATAAATTAGTATATAAGCCGGCGTAGTATATAGAGTGTTATATACACAGCTTGCAGACAAGTCCGCGACTGAATACATTATGTAGGGGTAACAAAGCCTCGTATGTACCTATTGCCCACCAAATTCTAACGTTTGACGTGTCTTAAGTCATAAGGTGAAGCGAGATGGGGCGTTGTAGGTAGAATTTTACTTCATAACTACTCAATTCTTTACTTTTCAAAACGTACAAAGATTATATGTTTAAGTTATGCTATAGATATATTTAGCTATGGTCCATTTTGCGTAATAGGATTAATTGTCAAGCAACTCGGAGTAATGAGTTCTCAGTTTGACATTATTCATTGACCTTATTGTAAAAGATAGAATTATTTGTGGCAATCATTAATTAGCACACATACCTATCTAATCGTCACTCGTCCATGCTATTTCTTATGAATGAAAGACATGCAGAAAGTTCGGTGAAGCAGTCAAAGCCTGCGCTCAGGTTATCTGCAGCTATTTGAGACCGATTCAAATTAAAAAAAAAGAAAAGAGAGAAAACAGAAAGCAGGAGGAAGAGGACAGACGAAAATGGCAGTGGGTGATTCCAGGCGATTATAATATGTTTAAAAACGAATAGACCAGTCAAATCATGTTCTCGATATTAGAGTAAAAATATATAACTTTGTTCAATATTTTCCGCTTCTGTTCTCACCTTAGGCTGCTTCCAAGCGGGTGGGTAAGCAACAAAGGCGGAATTTCGCCAGAGCCATCCACCCACAAACAAACAGCCAGCCGTTTCGCATTCCGTCCACTGAAGGCTCGTGTGACGTGCCGAATTCAACCCTGAGATCTCGGCTGGGTATGTTTGAGAAGGGTATGTGATGAAATCTAATGTTATGTGTAGTTTGAGTTAAGTTACAGACTACTACAGTTACTTAATGATGATGTTGTGGTATCAAATTATTTTAAGACATGATGAAGGAACTTTACTTGCTGAAACCTTACTTTTAGCCACTCGCTGTAAATGAAGTTGAATTAACCTTTTTTTTTTAAATCTCTTAGCACTAATTTTCGTAATTATCCTTTGCTATTGATAATAAATTATTTCAAAAAGGCAAGTAATAGCACAAGGATTCTTGAATCTATATCATCAAATCCTTACTTTAAACAGGATTCCTATAGGACAAAATAAATTGCACTGATTAGATGCTTGGAAAAGTAGTAGTTAAGTGCCATTATATTAGAATAAGTAACGACCATCTAAAAATGCAGGTATTGACTGAAGCAATAAACAAAGAAAATCCGGAAATCACTTGCAGAAACATAAAATAGAGAGTCAGTACCAAATCGCGTCCATATAGTACAAACATAGATGGAGGGTTATTTACCCAACGTATTTGCCCCGGGCGGGGCGCGGACCGACGGGTTACAAACGTTTGCATTACCAACTGGATATCAGATAGTGAGGATGCTCTATCGACAGGATGGGTGGAAATAAGATTTTTAGACAGGATTTTGTAGGTTGCAGATACGAACGTTTTGATTCCGCATAGGTAGAGTTGAGTAGTAATGTTATGTAGCGGTTTGGGTAGTGATTTCTTCATATCAAAAATATATACCTTATACCTATTCACCATTGCTACTTAGGCTGATGGAAATAGAAAATTTGGTTTAACGTTCACATAGATGAAAAAAAGTATTCTTAGATATATACCTTAATTTTCTTCAATTTATAAAGTATTTTTTATCAAGGAATCTGAAACGATAATTTATGTAAGTCGATACTCGATAACACACAGTACTCTTCCCTACCAGCATAGCCCGTGGTGCTTGCGGGGCGAAACCGAATTTCCGAAACGTCTAATAAGTTGGATGTTAAGCTGACAGCACCATGTACTATGTACATGACAACACCAAATAAGCAAGACTTGCCCACCCTCCCCTGCCCGTATATTTCAGCAAGCCATTAGGAGAACCTGGTTCGTAGTGATGGGGCATCTTAAACTGGTCGGTTTTAGCGTGTGAGTCTCATTTGCCGACGTTAGTTACTACGTAGTTGAAGATTCAAAATTAGGAAATGTTTAGTTAGACGTTGCCAAGGGTTTGTAAACATTGAATTTTGTAAAATAATTGCCTGTTCGAGATTAGGCGGAAATTGTATACACAGATTTATACTGTAAACCATAAAAATTTAAATCCTCATTATTACACGTGAAAATTTTGAGTTGGATCATGAATAAAAAATCTGTACGTTCACATGAATTATTAAAGACTTAATCTATGAAGCTAACGTATGGAGATTATGTGCCGTTACAGAATATCACGTCAAAACTTTTTTAATTAAAATTATATGATGAAATTCGCTAATTGCTTTTGTGTTTAGCGGATCAAGGTACATGACCTTGGTACATTTTTATTCTTAGACATAATTAAGATAACTAAACAAATTTCATTGGTTAAGGGAGAGTATTCAAATGATAAAATATTTGTCGTAATGTATGCTTGCAAAGGATCGGAAAAATATTTTTTTTACAAATATCACGATAGAACGACGTCGGAAACTGTTTACATTTTGTACTTGTCCGATCTCTTGTCTTACAATTAATGTGTATTATATAAGCTAAGAAAAAAAAACAAATGAAATTGAAGATAACATACGATGTGCACACAAAGGTCTAACACAGTATTTTAAACACTCACAAAAACGAACACGAAGTAAACAGAAACATTGAAGCAATCCCTTCGATCGTATTTATTATAAAAACGGCGTTCAACAAGTGTAAGGAACAAGAATCGAGTGTCGAACGTTAATGAGTCCTCCCCCGCGGATTAACTGACTAATTAAGGGAAAAACTGGGAGAAAAACTCGGCCAGCCTCGCAGACGATCCACTTTCATTTGAGGCAGGTCCGGGACAATTTTTACGTCAGTTTTCAGTCTTCTTTCAAGAAATGTGTTGGTTCAGTATTGGCAACTAGAGGTGTTATTTTTGTAATGTTATTTTTTATGTAAAGGCCAGTGATTTAGTAATTCATTTTTTTTTCCCAAAAGTTGTGTGTCGGCGTTGCTATTTGAGTGTCTACAGGGCGTTTTATTTCCTTTGAGCTACATTTTGAACTAAATAATTTATGATTTTGTTTGTCATAGTCCAAGGTATTTAACTATATTTTCTATAGGTGGCTATAATAACATAATATTATGAGTAATGTTTATAGAAAACACTGAAAGAAAAGTAAAGGAATCATTGTTAGCGGCCAAGACGCGGTAGCGTGACTACCCGTGCTCTCGCGAACATTGCCGCGTTGAGCAATCATAATGAATATTTTATTTTATCATAGCGCGCCCCGCGCCCCGCTCTCCGCGCCGGCGCCCCGCCCCGCCAGCCATGAACTTGACACCGAGCGAAAAATTAGTTCACAAGGCGAAAGTGAACTTTGTACAGAGTTTGCACTTTTTGAGCGAACCTAGACTGAGATAAAAGAAGTTCGAGCAAGACTTACTGAGTTCCGCGGCGCTTCTTTCATGACGTCACCTTCCGACGGCGCGATACTCCACCACGTGATACTCACCTTCGACGCCTATCTAATAACTTATACGTGATTACATTTATAGTTTTAAGTGCACATTCCTCTCTTTCGCTAATTAACCTCTCAAAGCTCAAAGTTATCAAATAAGCCTTATCCACGGAACCCCTTTTTTTAACAGTTCAAAAAGCTCCCGAGTGCAGGCTACTTGTGAATTAACATACTTTACTCAAAGCTACCAAACTAACCGCGTATGAGAAAAAAAAATCTAACGTATTTCACGCATTCAGTCGGTGTATGAAGCTAATTAAAAAAGTACAGAGGTTGGTTTCGCGAGTGGTGTAGTTCCGCTACTCTCCGGTAGGTAGCGCTTTTCGCTTTGACGAGTCTTGGGGGGTTTTTGTGGGCTTATGGCATGTTTGTGAGGTTTCATTTTTTAATGAGGTCGTGTATTCGGGGCTGAGCGTCGGGGATTGCGGTTGCCCGGTGCTTTGTGTGGCCGATAAGCGGTGCGCTGCGGCGTGCGCCACGCAAAGGGCGCCTCCACACGTGTGTGCGTTCATGAAAGAGTTACATTAAGGTTCGCTGTTCACTTATTCATGGCGCATCGCAGATGGAAAGGTTATTAGGACGGTCGCTTGTGGATGCTGCAGTGTCACTAAATACGAAAATACACATGCATTTTTATGGTACTCCATCATAAAAGAGTCGTAAACCAAACCCGGGATAACCCTTATAAGAGAACAGTCAATATTGGCAAATAATTCCTGTTAGAAATTATATATCTCAAAATTAAATTGGTTTTTTATATCAATCAAATTCTAACACAAATAAAATATAAGTAGGTGACCTACTGAGAGTGGATACTATGTTGTCCAGTTCAACTGGACGATTAGATATTAGTCAGTAAAAAAATATAATTGGGTAGGTTTGAAAAAAATATAGTTGTCCACGGCATTGGCTCGTAAACCATTTTTAGTTTATTTCAAAAAAAACCGTACCGATCTTCAAGGCAAGTGCTTTGGTTTCTTGTTAGTTTGTCAGCCAATCAAATTAGTTGTTATTAACTTGAACAACACAATAAATTAAATACTCTTTTAAAAACAGGACGTGGTAGGTACCTATTTTATGGGTTAAAAACATAAACTTACTACTTTAATCTATTAAGGATAGGTACATACATTTACCCAATAACAATCATGTTTTTCTAGTAACAACTAATTATGTAGAAACCTACATAGTCTTTATAGAAATAATTACAACACGTTTTTGAGTTTTATTTACTGTTTTAAGTATATTGTCTACAGTTTTTTTCATAATTACTACTAGTAGTAGTAATCAATATATAAAGTACTAGCTGTCCCCCGCGACTTTGTTCGCGTGTTTTAGTTTCAACGGTTTTTCAAATTTGCAACATTTTTCATTTATGCTCCGCTCCTATTGGTCTTAGCGTGATGTTATATAGCCTATAACCTTCCTCAATAAACGGACTATCCAATACAAAAATAATTTTACAATTCGAACCAGTAGTTCCTGAGATTAGCGCGTTCAAACAAACAAACAAACTTTTCAGCTTTATAATATTATATAAGTATAGATATAAGTAAGTATAGATAATAACAAAATGAGATTTACAAATCTCGCCTCTCTTCTAGAGTTAATTCATGCCCTAACACTTCATTAAATGTGTCATTTATCATTCTTTTTACATACTTACGATTAACAATATGTGTTAAAGTGAAACTTGATATTAAAAAAGGAATAGCCAAGATTTTATATCATTTCTTTGTATAGCAGGAAAATGTAGGGACTGTAAGTATTCCTTTTTAGGTAGCTTTAATGGGCCTGTTTCCTATTTTTTTTAATGTCCGTATTGTAGATTAATGAATTTTATTGGACACGTATTTTTTCTTTTTTCCTGCAAACAAAAAATGATCAAAATACAGAGAACTGAAGTTACGCGTGACGTCACTCCTCGCTACGATTTTTAGCGAGGCGTAGCGTCATAAGACCCCACTCCGAAACATTAAAGCGGTGTATCTTTGTATTTTTTTATTGTTTTGATAAAAGAAAAAATACGTGTCTAATATTTTTTTATTATCTAACTGACGGACTAAATAGATTTTAACTTTTCATACCCAGGAAACATCCCTATGGTAACTAATAATTTTAATGTATTTGATGGTATCTACTTAGTCCTTAAATATTATAGTGAAATACATTAACTATAACAGGGTTTAGAACAAAGCTAGCTTGACATAACTATTAGAATACATTTCCTAATAAGAATAATGTTTTACCTAGTAACAACTAATAAAGTTGAAACCGAGTCTTAATAGAATTTATTACAGCTTATTTTTGAGTTTTATTGAAAGTCTTATAATGTTTATTATAGTTTTCCCATAATTTTAACACATATCTCACATTATTCTTTATCAAAGGTCCTGGTGTTTATGTAACATAAAATTATTGTAAATAAATTAAGCCTATAGATTCAAATGTAATGTTTTTGGTATCTCAATAAATAAAAACATACAGATACTTAATCCACGTCAAATATTTATCTTATACAAGAATCTGATAGATTAATTTCTTATTTATTTTTAGCGAATACTAATAAGATTCGTTGGCAGAAAAAATGTGTGTACCTAATTTTCTTTACCTTTTAAAAAATATTTTAGGTGAAGTACCAAATGTTTTAAGTTTAAATTGAAGATAAGAAATGACTATAAACTAAAACCTTATGGATATAATAATAATAATACTCCTTACTTAAGCCATACTTTAAATAGAGTACTCCTTGTAATTACCTAGACCTATAGATATATTTGTTATAGGTAATTACGAGCAAGGAGAATTGCAATTTAATTTTAAAGTAATTTAAAATGCCGGATATACAGACGTGCTGATTTGAACATTTTCTTAAATTATAACAGGTACCTAAGTGAGGCATCGAGTCCGTGTATATTAGTAATAGTGCGAGAAAAGTACTTGTTTAATTTAAGTTTTGTTTAGTACAGGTTTAAGTTATTTTTAATTGCGATTACGATTCATGACAAAAATTCTAATCAAAATAACGTTTAGTAACTATGTAGGCAGTCTTATAAGATTATTATATTATGTTTGGGTTTTGGTCGTTCTCTACTAAAACTTCATTAAATACTTCTTCAATTTCTTTAAAAAATAAAAAGTGATAAGGAAAGCTATAAATATACAAGATAAAAATTATAGATTCTTCTTCGTAGCAACCTTAACCAGTTGTAAAAGCGCTACCTATCCGCGAGTAGCTAGTTCCAATATTCACCAACAGATGTCTAAGCGTGGTTCGACTACTTCCAATGTAAATGGTTCGTGCGTTATAAAGATCCTAATTCTATACACTTTTCAAGTCGTATTATGTAGTATGGCGTAGTTTGTGGCAATACCATTGAATATTTTAATTAAATTAAGGTATTAAACTCAAATAGGTCAAGACCGAACTCGCTGGTTCTATGACGAACCTTATTTTGGACAAGTTTTATTTATTAGTCTTAATCACGTGAGAAGAAACCTACAGAGTCACAAAGAGGCTAAATAAAAAATCATAGATAACGCCAGAAGAAAACAAAGAAAAAATTCCAAACACGAAAATCAGATGAAATGAGCTGTCAAATACAAAATTCTTGATCACCTAACACATTTGACATCATAATATTTTTTTGGTAATTAAAAACAGGAAAATGACAAATCTAGTGTGTGGGTGTGCGTAGTGGATGTTTAGTTTTGACCAGGTTGTTTTGTAAGTGGTGAAATGGTTCGGTGGAGGTATTGCGTTGTGCTGGCAATGCTGCTGCTTCTGCCGGCGAAAACCGGCTCAAAATTAGACGAAGAAGAGGACGAGGAGTAAGTATCACATAAAATTTACCATCCTTAACAGATGTAAGATAAGAAATATGTAAAAAAGCTGGCAAAAATGTTAGAGCAACTGTAACAGGTGATGTCAGTATCATTGACACTCATGTAGACAATCATCAACGAAAGTGATGAACTGTCTTAAGATAAGGTGTTCTTCGTAACTTTGATCTCAACGCTCAGCAACTATAAATTTAGAATTTATAAACAAATTAAGTAAACCAAATTATTTTTATATATATCACGAATTAATATATTAACGGTCGCGATGACTAAAATTATGAAATTATAACTTTGTATCATAATTATGGTCAGATTGATCATGATAATATCTAAACCAATGTCAATTTAAAATTTATTACAATGGTTTTCATGACTTAAAATTGCTGTTCGAATAAGCCTTTCTCTCCCTTTCCGTCTGCTACCTAATGTGCCTGATTGTTTCTAATGGTGATTGGGTCAGTCTTCCCTACATTATTTTTATTTTATGAAAATTACTAACACTCTTCTTTCCCACTGTATAAGTAATAGATCCAAATCTCATCTTTCAAGTAATAGATACAACCTTCAACTTTCAAGTAGAAGGGGAGAAGAGGGAGAAGAAGACGATGATGATGATGAGGAAGAGGAGGAAGATGATCCTTCCGCGGGAGCAGACAAGGGAGAGAGAGTGACAGTGATGCGACGACCGCCGCCCATCGTGCCGACACCTAAGGCTTTGACAGTCACGAGGACCGTAAAGAAACGGCCCCTCGAGTGTTATGTGTGTGCTTATAAGGCGGAGACGCCGTTAAGAGCATGTTTGGATCCTACTAAATACAGGTATTGTTCTTGATGCATATAAATTTTGAAAGAAGCCTTTATATTATCGAATCTATAAATTGATCTTGTGTGATGGATTACGATTTTTTATTCTTATAAAACCAAGTTAGGGTTAGAGCTTAGGTACTTAAGAATACAACTTGTCAAACGATGAAACTTATTTAATATTAAAACTAAGAAAATAGGATGTCTTTAATGTTAAGACATTCTATTTGTAATCCACACTTTCTAAATAAAGTTACATTCCAATTACTTATTGAGAGTGTAATGCTGCAATATCAAAGCTCAAAACATGTAAATTAACGTGACTCTAATCTTTACTTACTGGATGTATAGGAATTCTAATGAAAATGATAACGTATTTATGAATAATTATGCACATTTCATTATCACAACTTTGATTGATTGGAGTATCTTTCCTATGATTAGGTTATGTTCTTGCGTACAGTTTGTGCGAAAAGAGAACAGTCTTGGGATTGAGGGCGCTGCTGTGTTTAATTCCCGTATTTGTCATGTTAGAAACACTCATGCGTCATTATAGTGCGAGTTGGTCTGGATGTTTATAAAATTATCTAAGAACATAAAGCCGTCGCCGTGATTTTAATATTATCATAATATTAGTTCCATTTTAAACCACGACGTTTCTCTTCTTTCGCACAGACTATATATCGACAGGACAACACTGCAAAATAATATCTGTCTTACAGAACTGCAAAACTAGTTCTCATTGACTCCTTCATTAGTCTTATAATGTTAATAAATTTAATTGTTATTTTCAGAGTGCATACGATCACGTGTCATAGTGCAGAGGACAAATGTTTCACGTCGGTGATATCAAAGGGCACATCGTACGAGGCGGTGGTGCGAGGCTGCCGGTCCGGCTGCGTCGGATCTCCGGAGACTACGTGCTGCGAGGTTCCTTTACCTTTCTAATTCATTGGCAATTAATTCTGCATTGTTTTATTGGGCTTTAATGTTTGATCTAGACTTTGCCCAATTTTACTGCTGATTTTTAATGCTGATGGCTGGTGTCCAAAATCTATCTCGCAGTCACCTACGCGCTTTGTGATGATTAAAGTCACGCACTTAGTCTTATGTATAGCATTGTAAAAAAATATACTAACATTAAATATCAAAAAGTTTTTAGATAAATTATTCAGTATATTGTGGAAATTCAGAAATTTGTTACTAATGTACACACATGTTTGTTTTCAGTTGAACCGTTGCAACAACCAGGCGTTTGCGATGCCTGTGATAGCGCCACGTTCGTTAACCTCGACGACGAACAAGTCCACCAAGTCGATACCACCCACAATACTCTTCTTCGTCACCGTCTTGCTAGTGTTGCAGACTGTGGTCAAAGTAGCCTTTGTGTAAACCGAGACGCCCTGCCATGAGGCACCTACACACTCCATACTTGCACGAACATCCTAGTCTTCAAAATTCATAACATTGTATTCATTTCTGGCTACCAACAAAGGTTGATCAAGTTTGTAGAAGCCCTTGCCAATTATCCTCTTAGTATCAGCTTGTATCCAACTTTTGTGCTTCGGTTTTGGAATTGTTACTAATAGGATATGGGTTAACTCATGGCGAGGGCCGAAGAAAACATTCAGCTTATCGTATAAGATTAACTTTCATTATCAAGTCTGGTGTGAAATCATGTTTTTGATAAATTTAAGAAGTACAAGCGTAGGATTGTGTGAGAGTTAACGGTGAAAATTTGTGGTGGATATATTTTATGCTGTTTTTGTAAAGTGAAATATATTTTTTGAAGTTTGTATTAAATTTTATCGGATATTTTTTGTTTGTTTTAGTTCGCATTAACTTTGTAACAAGTACGATCATTGGGTTAGGTATTTTGCATATTAAAACTCAGTATAATGGAAATATTTAAAAATACACGTCAGGTTACTTTGTAACCCACACCAGCTAATTCCCAAAGCCACATAATTGTACAAAAGTTCTCAAAATTCCTTCAAAGGGGGCTTCTCAAAGGCGCCCTTATAAAAGGCCTTATGATTGAAAGGCGCAAGGGAAGGGTCACTCGACCTCTGCGGTCAAGCAGCCTTTCCGCCCAATTGAGCCGCTTCCGCCCGCCAGGGGGCGCTGACTTGAATCAAATGAGTTATTGAGGTACGATATATTACCGGCACATTTTTTTATAAGGAAATAATATTTGAATAATAAATTAGCTTAGAATTTATTAAGTCTAATAATTTGAGAACTGTTAGCTAATGTAGTCAATAATCTGCTTGTATAATTATATCTATCAAGTCTCAGGACATGTACTGTGCGTTTATAGAACTCTTACCACTTAGACTTGATTTAGGCATTGACTAGTAAGTGTTCAATATTGTAAAACTCTTTTGTATAATCGTGTTTCAACTATAGTATATAGCTATAAAAAATAGTAACGGTCAACAAAATTTGCAGAAAATTTATTTAATTGTCTTAACAACTTTCAGATTCATCTTTATTGTTTTAAACATGCTAGGTTATGCTTCGCTACTTAATTTTCACCCAAGCATATTTGGGATATCATACTTCAACCCCTAAGGCACTCACCACGTGTGAAAACCCATAGGAAATTCCAATAAACCAGACAATTTCCCCTCGAAATACCCTCAATTTGGGGTGTCCAGCGTTAAGAAGCCAGTTCACTTGTTCTCAACATATGGACCAAATCACTTGAATTGACGATGAATAAAACTTTCTCTGGTACTGGACTTTTTTCTGGTAGGTTTAAGGGTGATTTTAGCTTGTTTGTGGTACGAAAGAAAAGCTGGTAAAGTTAAATTTTTAGGGTGAGAAAACTCGATATCCGGGCCGGACTTGTGTGTGATTTTTATTGGTTATAAACAGGGAACGCGTGTTAGCTGCGATTTGGGTCGTGTGAAGTTTGGTCAAACAATGTACGAGGGTGGGATGTTTGATTTGAAAGTTAACATGTTGTTTCTTTTGGGACATTGTTACTTTCTACAGATTTACTCTTTAGGTCTGATAGGGATAGCGGGTTTTTATTCACTTTAAACATAGTCTATTATAATATAATATATTGGTATCTGTTTTAGTAGTAAGTGTGATTAAATCATTAAAATGATTATTCGATGGGTTAGTAGTAGTAGTAATAGTAGGTATTACCTAAAGTACTGTAATGAAATTAAAAAAAAAATATATAATGCAACAGAAATATTTATTAAGCAATTTTTTTAAGACTTATAATTGTTGATAAATGCTAATATAAAATATATTAGTTCTCTTAAACATAATTCTTAATATGGTATGGTAATATCGAGTTTAAAACTACATATAAAAAAAAAATCCGCGTTTCTTTTTACTTTTTCGCGCACGTGCTTTTTGAAGAAATCTATATAAAATGTATATCGTGACGTATTTGTAAGTTAGCTAACAACAAGAAGTCGCACCTGGATCGCTCACAATGGCTCGGAGGCAATGATCGATCGACTCATTTAGCACGCACCATCGGTCAACACTGAGATTTGCACAACACTACACTAGTGTTGCACTAGTGAATACGTGGGCGAAAATATCGAATGTTATAGAATTTTAGAGAAACCATTTAGTAAAAACATTATCGGCTCATAAAAACTCCAATAAAATGTTGAAACGAATATATACATTCTGACTAAGCGATTTCTAGTGCGCTCTTTGTGCGTTAGGTTATTTCGCTTTAATTGCCAATATTAGTAAAATCCTATTTGACAACAATAGGGAGAAATATTTTTGTGTTTTTATCTTATAAAATAAATTAAGTTTGTACTCTTCATTTGTTATTTATAGTCCAAGATTGATTGATTATACATCAATACAATAATTATTATAATAATATTGACATTATGTTTTATAAAAAAGAAAACGAAAATTTTAATGCTTACAATTGTATCGATATCGATAACTTAAAATACATACTTCACTAGCAATAACTGACAAGTTTAATATGCATTATTGACCGAATGATCAATGTTCCACGCTGATTTGGATCAATAAAATTATGCGCAATCATCTCTTCATTGATTCCCTTATTGACCGTTTTACTTTATTGTATAAAATATTGCGCATTATGAATGATCTGGGTGTCCATGACATTTGTGGCTGTGTTTGGGTAATGCCTAGTCATTGCAGTAACGGTTATTTTGTTAAATGACTTAGTAGTTATGTTTTTCATTGTTTTATTCTAAGTTTAACAGAAATGAAGGTAGTGTAATCAGAATGTTATGATAGGAGCAAGAGAACGACCGCTGTGTCTACTTCATCTAAAAGGTATTGATTAGGTGTATGTATAATGATATTATTTATATATATTTGTAAAAAAAAAATACAAAGTTGCTAGATATTTTTGTTAGTAATATACCTAAAGTATTTTTCACAGTTCGACTTTGCAAAGCTTTCAGAAAGAAATTCAGTGACGTTTGTATGTTGAAATGCATTTATTTACAAAATATAAACACGCTACTGAAAACAATGGAATCTAAATCTAATATAGACGTTTCAGACAGAACAAAAACTAATAAAGCGATATAAAAAGGAGACGCGTGAAATACCAAGACATTTGGTTTCACAAACAGAGCGGGAACACAAAGAGTGCAACCTAATCGGACGCTCACGGGAAAATCATGGTATCTGCATTTAAATTTATTATTATTAAAAGAGACTGTGACCCCTGAGTTTGTTTCGACATATTTTCTTCTTAGGGCAGTCAGTTAGGAAATGTCGACTCCAGCGAGCTCAAAAAAGTGACGTGTAAAATTGATTGTACTTATATCCTATTTGCATAATAAACGATTTCATTTAAAAAAAAAAAGCATATATATACAAGCTGTGCCCCGCGGCGCCACCCACGTAAGTAGTGCCTGTTCCCTTGAGACATGTTTTGTATGTTATTTTGCTATTCAGGATCAAGAAAACTCCAACAAATTAAAGATCATGAAAATCGGTCCACCAATTTAAGTTATAAATGGTTTAACTAACCCGACTTTGTTTTATACATAAAAAATATGTTGAAAGAAAAATCACTTAGGTTCACCATTGGTATATATACAAGGTTTCCTTTTGATTACGTTAAAAACATGATCTAAAAGTATGCTTTAAACGGTATTCCACCCTTTATGATAGTTTAGATAAAGAAATGATGATTGCTCATATAAATAAAGCTTTGCTGTTATGTTTTTTATTGTGTCCAAGAACAGAGAGACGGGACCGCGGTAGACCGTGAAGGGAGTGGTAAGTATTGGCGAAAATATAATTATATTTTGGATGAAATGATTGGCGTCCTTTGGAATCAGATATATAGCGCAGGACCGATATCGGACCGGTCCATTGCGATAGACAGAACGGAAGAAGGCCTTTGCCAAGCTGAGGGGCAGTAGGTAAGTACGTGGTTATTATATTTATTGTTTTATAGACATTATCTGTGTTTTAATTCAATTTATTGTTCTCGGCATACACTCCTAGCGTAGAGGTTGTGGTAGCAGCCATGGATCGACAGATGAAATAAAATAATAAGTGGTAAAACCTGGCCATATACAATATGGCCAGGTTTTACCACATATTATTCGTCATTATGCAGGTAATTTGTAAATAATTTTATTATCCTTTAACATTAATTGTAAGTATTTTTTTTGTATAGGTAATAACTTTCGTGAGGTGTATTCATAATTATGAATATATTTTTTTTCCAATTGTTACAAAATAATAATAAGTATAAATATATATTTAAACGTTGTCTGATGCACAATTCTAAATGCTTACAGAAGGAATGAGTAATTCGAACACTGTCGGGTTTGTTGGCCGACTTGACCGGCGGACGGTCGGTCAAACAGTGGATATTTGCGTACGCGCCGTTTTTTGTTGGCAAGGCGCCAAGTGACCGCGGCTGCAATGCTACTTTATACAGGCTGTGGATAATTAGCTGGTTAATTGATTGTGTATTGTACATTAAAAAGTGATTAGTTTTAAATTGGTCTGTATAAGTAGGTACTTTCTTTAAATAATTTTTATAAGGTCCAACAAAAATATTGGTTGCCGTACAAGCAAAAACAATGTTAACTAGTCAGTTCAGGGCAATAAGCATAATTGCACATGAAGCGCTGTTGTGATGGAAACTAAGTAATTTGCAGGGCTAGCAGCGGATTGCATCGAGTTTGATGCACGCATGGGACAAGCATTTGTGTGATGCATAAATACTTGTGCTAAATTTAGTTGTTTTTTTGCATGTCATTTGAATGTTTATGAAACGTCCCGCGATACATGGATTTAATTCCTTAGTGCAGGGGAACTAAGGCATTTAAACACGTTTAAAAAAAAAAGGTTTTACATTAGCAATACCCAGACAGTAATAAACAGACAATGTCTATTTAAACAATTAATTTAATCGGACAGAAAAACTTCGTTTCATTTAGAATTAGACGGACGGCAATTAGTCCTACTGACGCTACCCCTCATGGGCATTTTCAATAGAAGAGGAAAAATTTGGAATATGCAATTAAGTTCACATACTGTTTGTAACACAAAGTGCATTAACATCGTCCGAAATCTGTATGTATTTTTACTCATACAATAAATAGCCGGAATTCGGATGCACGTCGCTTCGCTAAATATTTGCTGATTGCTTCCACCGCTGATGCGTTTATGATCTACAGTTATTTCTGTATAAATAAAGAAATTGGACGCTTTTTGTGTTTTTCCGAATCTTTGTAAGATTTTTTATATAAGTCAGATGTAAGAATACGTCGTAGACACTAAAATAGGCAGGTACATTTATGCAATAACGAAAAATAGAATAATTAAAAACTAACAGTTAAATTCAAATACCTGACAATTTAAAATTAAAAATACAGCAAATAAAGAAAATGTAAACTAAAGAACACCATCTATGTAAGACTACCAAACTAGCGCAAAGGAAAATAAAAAAAATAGGTATCTTATATCTTGAAAAAATAAAGTATTTGTTAACAATTTAATTATTTGTTACGCATTAACATATGCGGAGCGACTATTTGTAATATTATTTATCCTTTTTATTATTTATATTTAATTACAAAGTTTTTGTTTTCCTATTTTGTGTTTACAAACATTATTTAACAACGGCAGTAACCTAATACGCTGATATGTCAAGAAATGACATCTAAACTTTAAACTCGAACTAAACATTGCCGTCCAACAAAAACAAAAAAGAGTCTATAAGCTGATTCTAAACTTTGCCACCCAAAAAATTAAAACAAAAAAGGAATAGTTTGCGGTCCTTGCCAAATCTAATAAGTGTGTACAAAGTGCTGTTAAATCTCCACCACATACGGGCAGTGTCCAACTACACCAGCACAAAGCGTGACCCGGTCGGAACTGGCAGATAATAAATTCACTTATCTCGACGCTCGCTGGCTCACACGACCAAGTTTTTCGACTTAAGATCTTAGTTACCGCTAGTTTGAAGGGGTTGGCTAGTGTGGAGTGTTTGACTACTATCAGAAGTTAGTAAATTAAATTCAATTAAAATAATTCTTAATTTGGACAACAAAAGCTCCAAAGTAGATAAAAAAATGGCTGTCACTTACAAATAGTTATTTTATTTAATGTTTATGCTGCTGTGTGATAATGTCCAATTTTTCGCGAATAAATAATTGCAATTTCTCGCAATTATATCATACTTTTCTAAAAAAAGATTTGTTTGTAACTTATCTTTTCTTAACGATGATCGAAATCAAGGTACATGTGGAAAATTATTTCAACATAATTAGAACTTTTAAAACACTAACAAAAAACAAGACATATTTAAAATTGCTTATTGAGACTTTTATCAAGAAATTAAAAACTAAGCATTAGGCAGGATAAATTGAAAATAATTTCACCCAAAGAGAGCCTGGCTATAAGAACCGAAGGTCTAAGACTGAATGTACAATCCTTCTCCATACATGCGCAACCCAGCGGGCAGTCGCTAGGCCGCGAACGACCCTCTGATCTCGTATACGGGCCTGATTGAAAAGTTCTTTAAACCACAACTTTTGAACTACTCTAGAAACGGTGGTGACTTCGCAAGTCCACGTACTACGCTTTGTTTGAAATTCGTGCCGTGTGGGGAGTTTGGTGCTACTTTAGAGTAGGGGTCTTGACTTGTTAGATCTAGTTTAATGTTAATTTGGCACTCAGTAATGTTGGGACTCGCATATATATATTTTTATAATGCATTTAGACATTATTTCGTTAAGGTAATTTGTGACCAGTTACATACCTATATAAAAATCAAAGGATATTAACTATTTGCGGTATATGAAATAGTTTATCTTCCAGTTTAATTGAAACGGCGTAACTTTGTTTTGATACAATTTTAACAAGATATCCAGTATCATGCATGTATCTAGCTAAAGACCAAGGGGTCCGGCGTGACATGATCACAGCGCGGATGTGTCTTAAGTCACGACTCTTAACATTGAAGGACTTATGCAAAAACAAATGTGTACTGTGGCAAGATACTTCGATGCTATAATTAGCTCATAACACGTCTGAGTGCAGATAAAGCTGCTCCGTTCTGTAATACTCAAATGAATAAAGTAGGAAGTGGGTTTAAAAAAATCGGAGGTAAAAATTTAGGATGAAATATAGGATTTTTTAGGCTTCGAATCATTCTATATTGCATAAAATTCTTTACATGAGTATACAACAGTGCCTTACTCTTCAATTTAGTTTTAATTCTAATGCAATGCCAATGCAAAATTGTTCTTCATTTAGCAGGCACACAAACAACACAAAATAAAAAAAATACTCTCAATGTTTAGATTCCAGTCAGTTCCTTCCATTGACAGTATTTTTTTTAAGAATACTGATCCTCCTGCCTGCTAAACTGCCAGTACAAATTTTGCATTGACATTGTATTAGAATTAAATTGAAGAGTGAGGGCACAGGTGCCTGTTAAGTCAAGCCTTGCATATATTCACGTTTATATTACTTGACACCTCACCTACACCGAACTATACGTCTTAATTCCCACAAAATTGTTTAATAATATCAATATAATATTAAGTTAACTCAGTGGCCAGTGGGCAGACAGGCAAACAATGCAGTATTATTAATGTAGAACTGCGTTCAATATATTAAACGGCGTAATACAAAACGCGAGGTCTGTCAGTGCACAACTATATACTAATTGTTGGTTGTGCAACGCAGGACAATGTTGTATGAATGAATTATCATTCAGAATTAAGAGGATTGGCGGCTATAGAATATGTTAGAGCCGCTCTTTGTTTGTTTTTATTTATGAAAGCTGATTTTTTTTTCTGGTAATTTCATTCTAAACGACAGACGTTACGTTATGTATGTTGAATTTTGCCAGATTGATTTATCGTTACGATTGATTAAGATTTTTTGTCCATTTTAAAGACAACTGCAAAATAGACAACAAAAAATACTACAATAGTTTGACACACAACAGCCTAAGACAACTAATCATATATAGTCTCATTTTTTATACCGGGTCTGACAGTGTAAGATTGATTTTTACATCAGTACCTGTACCATGAACTCTTAAAGCAGTCAAGACACTGTTGCCGTTGTGAAAGCGAGACGGCGCACTACATTGCGCGTAGTGGCATCTCGCTTACACGCAGCCAACAGACCTGCTCTAAAAAGAGCTAATGGTAAGCACGGAGTATTCTATTGAAAACAGAGTCTTTACTCTACGTATTTATATAGAAAAAACAAACCTAGAACAAAAAATATATTTTGCATTTGTTTTCTGAATGTACACTCTATACCTTTATAGGCCCACTTGTCGACACTGTAATCATCGTTCGTAATGTATTTAATGCTGGAATTCAGACAATGCTATGATTTGAGGCCGGGACTACTATAAATCCGTGTGATCAATGGTTATTGTCACTTATTGCTGAGAACAACGAGGTGGTCAGCAACACCATTTGTATGCAATTTCGGATAATTTGACCACCTAGAAATGTGTGTCAACAACTATTTAGTGAGTATTAATATTTTTGAATGGGTTTATTGTTTTGGGAACGGCGATTATTGTAGGTTTACTAAAGGTCATTTTCGTAAAACATTTTAATTTATTCATAGTCACACGGAACCTACCTTTAAAATCATATTAACCTTAATCTGTTGTAAATATTGCGTTAAAAAAATGTTTGGTTATCTTTTAAATTATAATTGTACATAATAATCATAATAACACTTGGCCTGATATACTTTTTTATATGATATTATATAGTTTTTTAATAATTATGTTATAATAATAATAATAATAATAATAATTCTTTATTTGCATAAAATGTAGGTACATAATGGTGGTAAAAACATAGTCAAGGTGCCATATACATCTTGCCGCTTGGCGACATGCAAATCTTATACAGTTCAAATATTATAGTATTATCACAGAAATAGAACATTTATAACAATTCAACTTAATTTAATTTACAGTCTATACCTCACAGATCGCTCACAATTGTAGAATTTACATGGGTTTTTTGCTAGAAATTCATCAACTGAGTAAAAACATTGCTGACATAACCATTTTCTTAGCATTACACAAAATTTATTTGGAGGTAGACCGGTGATAGTTTTTGGTAGTTTATATATTGTTACTTCTTTACGTACTCTAAAAAACGGTAATTAATTTAATTTTAATATTCTGAAACAACTTTTAAATCAGGACATGTTTAATACCATTAATAAATACTGTTTCATGAATTTACATACTGAGTATTTTGAGTGTCTTTTGTCCCCAGCCCATCATCCACACATCTCAGGTCATCCGGACATCACCCCACGCACATCCATACCTCACAGACACAAACGCATATTAAAACATTATTCAAGCAGTCATTACCATAATAAATGTTAATAAAGTCACTGTACATGCGCATTAGCCGGTACTAAATCATTTGTGGCTTGCTATTGGTTTTTAGCATCGGCCTGTATCAATTATGGAGCGGACTATGGCGAGTAACTCTATGGGAAAGTAGCTTCATTTGGTAAAAAAAATGAGAATTCAGCCGAATTAAAGATTTATTCATTCATTTATTTCGAAGAGGTTAAAGGTTTTGTTTGTGCATGTTATATCTTTGTCTCTTTCATTTATACCAATATTGTCGTCAGATATGAACCGATCTAAAAATTAGCGGGTGATGTTGAAGTATTTTTCTTGAAAGATATAACATTATTGCGGATCTATGGTGGTAATACAAGTTATTATAGCAATTTGTACTTACACCTTTTTACTTTATGTAGAGCAACATTCATAGCATTCGCCATTGTGTAGCGGGCGTACATAATCGCAGAGCTTACGACTCGGCGCCCACGTGATTGTCCTGCGGGACGCTCGCCGAACCCTTAAGGTGGGAACATACTTATAATAATGCGTAAAGGATGTTAAAAATAGTGTGTAAACATAGCTTAAAAACAGATAGCATTAGGTAACGTAATGGCGTTAATATTTTGTGATTGATTTTTATAAAGTAATTTTTAGGAAGCAATGCTTGACTACCGAAAAGAGATAAATAGATTATAAGAAAGTTTATATAAGAAAGAAAGTAGAAGAGAAGATGAATGGAAGCAAAATACGCATTACGCCGACCCCAAATAATTAGAAACCGGCTTTTAAATCATAATGTCTGGGAGGATTTTTTTTTTTTTTATTATAATTTAGGTAAACTTAAACTGTTTTTAAACAGTTGAGATAAAATACTTGAAAACCAGAAAAAATATGTAAAAGAAAACAATATGGGTATTTAGTGGTTTTGATGCAAAATAAAGCCATGTAATATATTACTCTTACTTCCTGAGGTTTCTGGTTATCATACAGACATCCATACTAATATTACGAAAGTAACTGTGGCTTTCTTTCTATGTGTCTATCTGTTACACTTTTACAGCTAAACCGCTAAACCGATTTGGTTGAAACTGGGTATGGGTTAAGCTTGGATCCCCAGGACATAGGCTGCTTTTTGTCCGCGATAACCGACACCCACGCGGGCAAAGTAGTAAAAAATATCAACGATTATTAAAAAACCTTTTTTTTCTTCTTCTTTTCTTATCATCAAGGTTTCTTTTTTCTAAGACCTGAATTTGATACCATGTGTAGTCCTGGTCTAACAATCGAATAACACTCGTCTTATTATAACATTATGAATATTCAACGACTGTTTATACGTTTTAAAGGACTATGATTTGCTATTGAAGCCGTTCAAATTTTGGTCTAGCCATTAAATCTAATGTATAAGCTTTGTTAAGGGCCGTATTTATTAACACACTTGGGCAATTTATCGATACGGCCACATTAGGAGATATTTATGTTTCATTTGAATCTAGACTTAATGAATTCATTTAATCAGTCAGATATCATATCTAACTTCGTAGATTTCAATCTTTCATTCTTGTTTTGTGGATTTGAATTAAATTTCTGGATATACTGGTTTTAGATTATCATAAGAGATGTAAACAGTGCCGGCTTTCAACAAAATTGTGACGCCCACTTAAGGAAATTATATACAGTGTTTATTTTTTTGGTGAACCAATTTGAACGTCACCTTTTATCGGTGTCCTTCCAGTCATAACCGTGTGATAAAGCACCGACTCTAATATGCTTAAAACACAGTATTATTGTGGGTATGCAGCAAGAGAGGCAGGAGACTCCAGATATCGGCGCCTCCTCCCCCCAAAGGCGCCCTGGGCCGTTGCCTCATCTCCCTTCCCTAACGCCAGCACTGGATGTAAATATGAAATGCTTTACCTCAATCACTGATAGAAACTTTCATTTTCCAAGCTTTTTGGCCATCAGTCATACCTATAATAAAATCAAATGTGTTAGCATGCTAGCGAACCATGATACCAATTTGGAATTGTCTTACTATTAGGTAAGAGTTCGTTCGTTTTCCACATACCTCTTCTATAAAAAACAAATAATCTTCACTACCAAACAGAGCTGCACAATACCACCAAGTATTTAAAGTAATAAACATAAAAGCAACAAATTGCAACATTAATTTATCTAACACATTTCGTGTCGCGGCGAGAGAGCTCGTTCCCATAGTAACCCCATGGCGTGGTGCAAGAGATTCGGGCCGCAGAAGGCCGCAGTCGTTATCGGTCAGCGCGCAACCTTTGCGAAGATGCCTCGCTTGCACAATATCTAGCTTTATGTTTGTGAGGACGCAGTTTTAGGAAAGTGATGATTTTTAAACATAATTGTTCTAAAATTCGCAATAATTTTAAGTAGGTATAGCATTTTACATTTTACATTCGACTGTGTTATAACGTCTGCATTATTTTAAAACTATAGCATTTGATTTTAAGAAAGCATTATATTATGTAACCAAAAATTTCAAATAAAGAAACTAAGCTATGTACTATTATATTTTTTTATCAATTTCAAAATGAACAAAATTCATATACTATTTAAATAGAAATAATAAACTTTACCCAACCAATAAATACTAAAACACGAAAAGCTTCTCAAAAGTAAACCAAAAACAAATGAACATTTCAACAAAACCAAAACACCAGTAAATCTTTCAGCTAACAGTACCTCACATAAAACTATCCCATCCGGCTGGGACAGTGACATTTGTGCGCCTGCGCTGGCCGCTTGACCTATAGCTGGATCGGAACAATATCGGTGTATCTCCGCAACTTGACTCGCTTAGCACCGTGATCCCTATCTGGGGACTCTGCCTGAAAACTTGGGAAGTATGTTAAGAATGTGGTACGAAGATTTATAGCGTCTTGAAGTAGGTATACGTTAGGTGGATACTCTGATGACAGCAGATGATAGTGTGAAGTAAAATGGTATAGGTTGTGTGGTTACTTGTGAAAATTAAGAGCCAAATCATACAAAGAGCCACGTTTCTTACATCAACATCACAATTTGATGCAGCGACTACAGCGAGCTCATAAATAAAATAATATAAAATGTAAGTAATGATAATATTATCCTAGTAACAGAATAAATTATTTATTTTCATTTGTGAACTTCGCTATACCTATGTATATTTCACAGACAACCAATTTATCTCCACTTTAATCGAGGCAGGAGTTTAACCTATTATAATTGTCATTGATCAGAAAATAAAAATTCTTCAATAATAAAAATTACGGTAAATGAGATAACAAACTCTATAGATTACTTTGGTCCTCAAACACTTGACATATGTACCACTAAAGCTTGTTAAAGCAGACCTGAAATGCCACCAAGCGCCTCTCATACATCGGAAGAATTCGTGCTAAGGATGTAACATTCCCAATCATTGGAATTGTACGCCATACCATATAAAGACGTTACAAACTGAAGGTAAGCATCCGTTATTTATTGGAGGTTTGAAGCCAGATTAAGAGTTAACTAAAGTCAAAACAAGTGTTATTAAGTTCCGTTTTGATGTACTTGCATGGTTAGAAAGTAATGCCGAAGTCTGAAGCTGAATTCATTTATCATCATTTCTGCAAATGAAGATTTAAAAGACTAAAAGAGTGAAAGGAGTTCAGCATTGTAACCGATATTTAGGAAATAAAATAGTTTAAAAAGTATAAGATATAGGTATGTCTGTTAAAGGCTTTTGTAAAATAAAAATTCAGTGCTTTGATACAATCAAATATGACATTTGTAACACTACACAATTGGCAACTGACCGCTGACATTTAAAACTAGCCTCAGATTTATCATCATTACCGAGCCTAATAACACAAATTGCCGATCGGGATCCTATCCGATTCATTTTAAAACTCGTCTCACGAAACTATTGACCTTTGAACGTTCTCATAGTTTTGAATAATACTGTAGTAACAAGGGAATCTTTCTGCTAATACGGCTGTATAGACTACAATAGACTTAGTTCCATTAAAATTCAATAAGCAGTAGTTTACCAATAAATCTTCATAGAAGGCTATCAGAATAGGAACTATCTGATCCAGAATGGAGGCGGTCATGGGTTTGCGACCATTGTATCGGGCTGAGCCAAAAGCTATTCAAATAGATGCCCATAGTGGGTCGTCGGCAATTTGTGTCCGACGAAGTGTTTTGACACCTTCATACATAAACATTTCACGGTTTAAAAATGGTGGCGCGGTTGTACACACAACTTAACTATAGTTTAAAACAAGTATGTAGCAAAATGGGACATATATTTAAGGGAATATCAGAAATCGTAGGCTTTATTTTCCATCAGTTAATAATGTGAGCCCATCTTGAATCCAATTTGTCCTTTGAAGATCTAGAATAAAATATAAATTATTTTTGAGTATATGGTACATAGAGATCTTAATATAAAAACAGCTTCACATATACTACCGTTGCCGGTGTAGAAATGATAAATTAAATTTAAATAAAAAAATAAAAACTGCTTGATAATAATACGTGTATGTTGTAAACAATGCTATGGAACTGCATTGATTTATTTAGTGGTATGGGAATATACAAAATTTTTTGACTGACTAAATAAAAAAAAAAGATTAATCATTTAAACACCTACCTTTTTTTTCTAAAACCTGATCAAACTATAACCTCTAGTCAACAAGTAAGGTACTTAAACCACAGTTAACACTACGGTCCCACCAGCCCCACAGTGACATAATATATTTTCAGCCCGCTATTGTGTGCAAGGTGAATGCTTATTATTCTGCATGCTGCGGTCACCAGACGATTATTATTCCATATTATCGTAATATAATAATATTATTGCATTTCAAGATGGAACGGAATAAGGAAACAGTTTGAAGAATTGCCTTGTGATTTATTGGCAAATGTTTGTAGCTTCCAGAATTTTCTTAGGATGTTTGTATACTAGAAAATATTGTCATCTAGAATTTTATATATAAATTGTTGATATAAAGTATGGGTAGTTATTTGAATTAGTATTTGTATAGACTTGAAATGTCTTACTTTGATTTAAGTAAATGATTAGTGATAGATGATAGTGTTTTCGTATTTATAGGAGTTGTGCGTTTATGTACGAACTTACTAGTTGTGTTTATGTTATGCGCTTTTTTATTTATATGAACGGCAAATGTTGTTAAGTCAGAGCCACCCTTATCACCTATGGGTTTCAAAAATAGCCTGCAACCTCTTCTCAAACCTACCAAATATAAAAATAATGAAAATCGGTCAAGCCGTTTCGGCAGATTTCGATAACAAACACTGTGATACGAGATTTTTATATATTAAAAGAAGAACAAGCGACCCACCCCGGCTTCACACGGGTAGATAAAACAATAATTAATGATACAAACCTTGCTCTTGAATCACTCTATTTATTGCTGACGACTTTATGAAAATCCGTTCGGTAGTTTTTAAGTTTATCGCTTTTAGGTGGCATTTGTTTTATAATATGTATATATATAAAATATATAGATTATAAACCATTTTTTTGTAGCCCCAAATCACCTTACTATATTAAAATGCTTTTAAGTGGCATTACTACGACCAACTTCACGTTAAAGTTATTTCTCTTATAGTTTAACTTTCTTCGTTTTTCATTGCTTTCTTTGTGATAAGTGTTGTTTATATAATAATGTAAATGTTTATGGCATGTTAAGGTTACACTGGGGCCTGGATGTCGTAAAATATAAATGCGTTTCCCACTTTCCCTTTGCAATCAGTTTCGATGCGTTTTATTCGATATGTGTTTGATTTTCCTTTGTTACTTAATTTTGTGGTGAAAGTCTCTGGTTTAAGTTACGTCTATTATATAAAAATCTCGTGTCACAGTGTTTGTTATCGAATTTCTCCGAAACGGCTTGACTGATTTTTTATGATTTTGTGTCATGTACATTTGGTAGGTCTGAGCATAGGTCGTAGGCTATTTTTATAACCCGGTGATAGCGGCAGCTCTTTCCAGATTTTTATTTTATGGACAAATTTAAATGGCAAAGCAACGATTGTCGGGTCAGCTAGAAATGATTTAATTCATGATCACCTTTCTGCAAACATTACATTTTGTTTTTCTCATATCCGAAAATAAATACAAACAGTAAACAATTCCAAAGATAATCTAAAAAAAATTGCTTCGACCAATAATTTTCCTATACAAAGTACAATACATTTCCGCTTTATTAATGGTAATGAACAAGAGACACAACATACGACATAATTATTCCATGGACTGACGCAAATCTAAGGGCAAAGGGCAAACGAGATCCATAACTCATTCATATAACTTCAAACACAATATTATCGACCACAGCCTAAAAATATCACGAAGAAATCACATCGCAATCAGCCAGTACGTCAATTCAAATGTAGAAAATAATTTTTATGCTTGTTGAGGTAGAATGTTTAAGGATGCCAGCGCACACACGTCCCAAAGACTGGATAGGTCACCAGTGTGAGGGTTAAAGGTCAACATGAGACTCAGGTCAATGTTATGTTACATTGTTATGTAGATTTGTGACAATAGTATGACAAGTATTTTTATCAACAATGTGACGCGTTTGGAAGGAATAGGGGAGACGAGTTCAAAAAATGTTTGTTGTTACATTTTTAAAATTATATAATTGAGTTTAGGGCAGATACAGACAGTTTTATACAGTAACATTGAATATTCATTATTATGCATCACTTTTGTTGATTCTTTGTGTTGTAAGGACATCACGCCAACTGCCACTGTATGACGTACTGCGGTATTCATCCTTGGGTGGCACAAAGTTCGTGTTCCAAGAGTTATTCGACGACTGCCGTGGTGTCGGTGTAAGAAGGTGTCGCCAACTCTGAGGTCCCGTGTTCGATTACCGGATGGATCAATGCATAAAACCACTTTAATACATTTTCTCTGGTCTGGGTGTTAGTGGTACCTTTGTCGTCTCTGATTCCATAAAACAAGTGCTTTAGCCACTTACTTTGGGTTCAGTGCAATGTAATGCAAAAAAACAAGGTAAAACTGTAAAGAGTGTTTTATTTTTACATAGTTTATTACTGTTGAATATCAGTTACTACTTGCGACACCCCATCTCGAAACTAGACAGGCACATGATCCGACATATTCGCGAGCATTTTCAATGTAAATAATGAATTGTAAATAAAAAAATTGTAAATATAATTTTACTGGTATAAAAATTTGCTAAAGTTTTGAACAAGCTGTATGGCATGTTTCCGTGACCATTATACCATTTATTGACATTTATTCTAATCATGGCTTGAAGATTAAAACTATTATTTTTATTTACTTGCTACTGACCAAATAAAGAACTTTTATTTGTTTGTGCCGATAACTCATCATTTTATTCAAATTATATTTTATTTGTCGAATAAATCAATAATTAAATACAGATAGCCTATAATTTATCGTGCATTTATTACATTGTCGTTAATACCATACATTCAATTAGTAATTTATACTGATGCTTACAAGGCTTACCTACTCATTACTAACATAACAAAAACGTAAAACGTCGTGAGCTAGGAAAAAGGAACAAAGTAATAAACTACTTAGTATTTCATTTGCAAATTATGAGCGCTAGCGGTTTTCCAACGTACTCGTAGAAATTATATGACATAGACGCTAGCTTAAAATATAAGAAAAAAAGTAATAATTTAATTATTAGATGGTTATAGGCTCGTCTATAAAATAATACAAGCGATGTAGAATTTCCCAAAAATAAAACTGGTCTTCAGCTATCCCATTGGTACACAATTTCTTAACAGAGGTTTACCGTAAGTACATACTCGATTACTCTATAGGTATTTCGATGATCTTTACCAAGGTCATATTTTTGACCGATACTTCTACTATTGATTTTATCTATATCCATACTGATATTATAAAAGCGAAAGAAACTTTGTCGGTCTGTTAGGCTATCTCAGCTATACCGCCAAACCAAAATTGACGAAACTTGGTATGGGGTAAGCTTGGATCCCAATAAAGGACATAGGCTTCTTTTTGTTGCGATAACCGCAGCCCACGCAGGCGGAGGCATTGGAAAAAGTTTGTTCTTTCTTAAAACTTATGTTTCTGAGTATCTAAACAAGTATCAATCATGATCAGGCTTCGAAATATTCGTTGGTACTTGATCACAGGCCCTAGGACAATATAGCCAGCCATAACTGTCTATCTGGGACCTAGGTATTCTACGATTCTTATGTATTGCGTCGTACAATCGTTGTATTGTCACGTTAACCAAGATGTGGGTTGACATCGTGAAAGCTTGTCTGTCCGTCATCGCGACGTGGTTCGAACAAGTTAATGATATTTTACTCTGTAGGACGTTGTCAACCTGACTGGTTGTCGGGATTACTTTATTGTTCAGTTATAGGCGAAATTACTGCCGGTTTTGATAGTAAAAATATTATGGGTGTTTACCTTAAAGTACACATAGAGCGTACGCATCGTTAGTAGCCCCTTATGCCAAGAGTAAGCAAATTATTTTTTAGCTAAATGTACTAAGCTCGTTTACTGTACTGTTCATGCGAAAATATCGACATTTCCGATATTATTAGGTTTTGAGATAGTTTTAACGATTTTACACGTTCGTACTAGTGCCAACAATACTCGATATGCGCGCTCTATAGTTTATTTATTTATTCCTCTTAGGTTCCATATGCTTACATAATATGCTATTTTGAATGATTGTTGCTGCGAATCATCGATGGTAAAGTCGTCATATTTCTTTACTTTAACTTCTATTAATTCTGGCACAGGAATTCCCATGTTTCGATTAGTTACTTTTCTAATTTCTATATAATACACTGTAAGAGAAATATGTACATATATGTTTCCTGAATGAACTCATCGGAGTCCAACCACCGGAGTGTGTTTACCATACAAGTATATGGTGGTAGTAGCCGGTATCAACCCTAACCTTCCTCAACCTTTGATTTGGCGGAAGACATCCATGAGAATTTCTACGGGAAAAAAGGTCAGTAGGATGACTCCCTGTAATGGCAAACGGTAGCTCCAACTTACCTATGAAATTCAGCTTACCTATTTTACCTTATTGTCACAAAGATCAGAAATTAATCAAGTACCTATTTTTCTCCTAAGTTATTGTCTCAACATGGTTGTGTTCGGAAGTGGCAAGTTAGTCCACACGGAGCCTGAGAACAGATGCTATCAGCGTCTCACTTGCGCACACGTCGCGATCCCAGATAACACGTGTCATGCGCAAGAGCACGCTCTTGTCAATTTTTACTAGGACTATGTCATTGTTTAAGGATAATGTACAGCTATCGTTATTAGTGTAGCGACGTGTTGGGAATACTGTTTTTATTTAACAAACTGTTATCTAAGACTCATGTGCAAAAAGTACAGTATTTTTGATTAGCTACTGGTCAGGCATAAAATAACTGGTTTTTCATGAACATCTAAACATAAATAACCTTAATTATGATTATGGAATTGACTTTCTGCTTAAAGGGCAAGTAATCTTTCACTTTTAGGGTTCCGTACCTCAAAAGGTAAAAACGGAACCCTTATAGGATCACTTTGTTGTCCGTCTGTCTGTCTGTCTGTCTGTCTGTCTGTCAAGACCTTTTTTCTCAGGAACGCGTGGAGGTATCAAGCTGAAATTCATATCAAATACTCAAGTCTATGGTCTCTTGGAGCTGTGAAAAAATAAAACTTCTAAGTCAACGCGATCAAAAGATACTCCCGTTTATGCCGCAAATTTTCGACACTCGCACGGGAATCAAAACCTACAGGGTACTTCTCGTAGACTTAGAATCTTGAAATTTGGTACGAAGTAACGTCTTATAGTACAGATAAAGGAAAAATTGCGAAAACCGAAAATTTTTAGTTACATCATGAAATAAAAATATTTTTAATAATTTAATTATTATTTTTTTTCATTTTGCAATAAAATTACCATAACTACGACTATGACTCGATCATCGTGATGGGTGAACTTTTACTTATATACCTACAGGTTTGTACGGAACCCTCGGTGCGCGACTCCGACTCGCACTTGGCCGGTTTTTTGAAATCTATAAAATCTTAGTGTTTCTTACCGAAATTATACCTTTCTTATTTTTATTATTATCAGCGTTTTTCAAATAGTAAGGTAACAATTTCCTAAAAAAAATAGAAAATAAAATCAATACTTTATTACTGACTGCAAAAATTCTGTCCCAGGATATTTAACGTTAGGTACCTATATGACGTGATAAAAGTTCAATAATTAACGTGTTAAAAGTTAATTCAATAACTCATTAACTGAAAGTGAATTAAGGTAATTGCGAGCATAACGTACGTATTCTAATCGCAGCGGTACGTGCGATGTGTTATCTTCGAGTTCCCATGGTCGTGTTTATAAATGACCGTCCCGGGGTCACTGATGGCAGATGGTCATCTTGGGCTCAAACGGGACAATCTCACTGGGAAATGGATACGTTTTGATTTTGATGCGCGTTTGTTTAAATACTGGCTTGTAAGATGAAAATTTGGGAAAATATTGAGAGGGCTGACAGAGAAAGTATAAGTAAACGATGTGATTTTTTTATTTTCAATCTGCAAAGAGGCCAGAAAAGCAGGGTCCATTTAATTTGTTTTTTGTGTTTGTAGGAACCATTTCTACATCGAGGGAGAAAATATTTGTGCTATTTACGTAGCTATAAGATGCCCAAAATACATTATAACAAAGTAATGTTTTAAGTAAAAGATTTTTTTAGTTTGAAAGTAAATACTTTTTCTTTTTTCTTTTCTATTTTTTTTACCTAGTTATCACTTTACTACTAAAACCTTTAAGAAAGCTACTAATTCAGTAATAAAAACAACAATACTAATGATAGTTATGACAATATAGATTATTATAATACACCGTCACACGGACAAAATAGCTCAAAGCCATTCAATAGCCCGTATGCGCATTGCGCACGCGCAATATTTTCAACCTATTACCTGACCACTGTCTGTGAAAACGATAGCATTTAAACACTCGTTACTGTCGCTAACTGAACTTGGTACTGTCTTAGCGTCTTTAGATAATAAGAGTAAATAGTTTTGTTTGTAATTGTACTTTGCTTAAATGATTTTTGCGTTTATTTTTGTTTTGCTTTATAAGTTTGCTTGATTGAAATACAATATACGTGATATTTTGGACTCGTTTCAGCATACGCAGACAAAAGTTAATTAACAGGTTCGCTGTTCAGACAGTTGACACAATAGTTAAACAATGGACATGAATCATATGAGATACACGGGACAGGGAAAAGGTTAAAGTTAGTTGGGTTAAGTTAATGTTCATTAAATTTTATTTAGATGGCGTCAGATAACTATTAAATAAAATTGTGTGATAAACACAATAAAGTAAGGATAAGTTAAAAAAGAGATCGTTACAATTTAATTATGTTGATTTTTTTAAGGAATTTATTTCAAATTTGTTATACGGAAGGACTAAATGAAATCGAAATCAATCTAGAATAGTTATTTTAGAACGATTTCGATTTCGTTTAGTTTATGTTACTCAACATGATCCAATGTTATGTCAATTTCTACCAAATATATCAAAATCCAATAAAACAGGCATAGTACCAATAAAACCGTCTGTATTTCAACTCTATAGGTCCAAGTAAATCGGTAAGTGTGACCAGTAATGGATTCATATCTTCCTACTTAACATCCACTTAAGTAGTCAATGGTTATTGAATTACACCATGGCGTGATAAATTAGACGATTAAATCTATAGGGTCTATTTATAAATTGCTACCTACTCCCATGACTCACAGTTTCAAAATTTGCAAATCAACTCAAAACGTTTGCAATAGATCGACAACATTGCTTTTGCCGTACTAAAACTACACTGCAAACTAATTCAAACCTTGAGTGAAATAAGTAAGGTTTATTTTTTGATTGAAAAGTTAGTTAAAGGTGATAATTATTGAGCCATACTTATGATTGAACGGAACAATGCCTGCGTGGGAGTAGTTTAGTAATATTTGTAAAAATGTCAGAAGATAATGAAATGTTTTTGTTAAAAAATTACAGTTTTTACTTTTTAGTTTTGATTAAACTTTGGGCTGGAATAACCTTTTATTTGAGATGCTGTTAGGTAATTTGATAAATATGAAGGTCTATTTATTTTTTTGGCATTGTTATTATGAAATACCAGTGAACTAAATAAATGTTTTGTCTGTAGACATAATAGCACCTACCTACTGGCCTTCGTATCCGATTGCGTTGCAAAGAACTCTTTTATCTTTTAGAATAAAAGGTAATGGCGACATTAAGTAATAAAGCTTTTCTTACCCTCAAAAGTGCATACTTGCGGCGCTGCTTTTGTCCATTAATACATAGGTACTATAGGTATTTTGTATTGAACTTCAAGTGTGAATAAATATTTATATATTTAATGAAATAATTAATTTTCCTTTATCTATACTAATATTATAAAGAAGTATAGTTTGTGTGTTTGTTAAATTGTAAGGGGTAATCTCGGGATCTACTGAACCGATTTTAAAAATTATTTTACCAATAGAAAGCCACATTATTGCTGAGTGTCATAGGTTATATAAAAAACCGAAAAATAAAAAGGCTTTTACGTGGTAGTCCGTTTTGCAAAGTGAATCGGAGAAAAAACGGCCGAATGAAAGCGTTTCTTACGAACGCTGCCTTAACTATGAAAGATATATTTTTGAGTTCTAGAGAAAAGATGTGGAGCTTGAAAATGCCTACAAAAAAGTCAACGACAGCATATGTCTAACTTTTATATTTAGGTTACAAAAAGTAGTTTTTTTTAATATTAGTATAGATAATTTAATTTTTAATATTAATAAAATAATTTAAACCGTTAGGTCATATGTACTAAAAAAGGATTATTAACATTATGCCCAACGAAATGGGCACGGGTCAGCTAGTAATAAAATAAAGTAATATATTAAACATAATAATTTAAAAAATTTAAATTTAAATTTCCAAGTAAATTCAATTTTTAATGATAATATTTTAAGTATAGAAATTAAGAAGTTTCTGACATTCAGTATAATCTCTGGAAATTTAGCTTCTATAGAAAAAATACTCAAATCTTTTCTAATATTCTGCACTTAATATAGTTCAACCCGACAGAATGTTTAATAATTATGCTTTGCTTTAGATGGTATAAATTATACCGGGACCAATTTGTGCATGGTAATTACTGTGGACAAATGAGCGGGTGAGACACACTGTCTCCGAGCTCGGGGTATACCCTTTTGTTGGAACACTGATATAATATTGGGTCTGTGATAGTTGGAATGAAGTGTTTCTTGAGGCTAAGTAATGTCTTTGATTAGTAGTGTAGATAAGTCGTATCTTTGAATTGTAATTTTTTTTTTTCGTCTAAAAGATATTTTAAAATTTTGTTGGATTCAAGATATTTTTTACATTTATTTTTGTTGTATCTATCTATCTTAAATAATAATTTTAACTACTCTATTCTAATCTTGTTACCCGACAACGATAAAGTCAAAAGAGAAAGAGTAGGTAATATATTGAAAAAAATATTTACTTAATAATTGGTAACCATATAAAATCTTGTTCCTACTAGGTAATGTTCCTACACTATATACTAATGTCAAAAATGTTTTGTTACCAAAGAACATAGTAACTGTTATAAAAATCATAGTTTTAATTAAGTTAATAGGTTAGTATTAATTAAGTCAAAAATCACACAAAAAAACATTTGAAATTCACTCATGTAAAAACTCTAAATTCATTCCAACAGTAGAGTATACCAGTACCCTGCAATGGGCAAACAGCTTCACAATGCCGACCGCCGCCGCGCTCACAAACACTGCGCCTACGCATGAATCCATTACTTTAATTTTCACGAGAGGAAGTGATTCATAGCATGTTATTTGCAGCTTTTTGTATGTTAAGGATGTTGTCTAGTATTTTTTGTTTAGGGCTATGTTCCTGTGTGTGTGGTAAGGTAACCTAAGTTTAGGTTTAAAGATTATCAAAAAAAGTTTTACATTTTACTAGTTTTCCTATCCAGTAACATTACAATAGCAGATAACATACCTTCTATATTATTTATTATATCAGAAAATTCAAAGGTGTTTTTGAAATTAGCTCTACTTTATTTAAGTTAGATAAGCAGGCACAGCCTGTGTTGAATATAAACACTGTATCTGAACTTTCAACATAACAAACTTTTTGACGAATTAATAAATAAAAAGAAAGCTTTCAATTAAGTATCTTCTAACGAGTATTTATCTGTTATCTTTTTTCTTAAAGAAAAATCTTACATTTGTTGGTTAACTTTAATCTTAAGTGTACCCTGAAAGCCAGTCTAAAACGTACGCTTACTAAACCATATTCATACAAAATCCTTAGAAAGTTCTAAACGCGACTAACAAATTGGCATCGCGACGCTCGACGCTCGCAAGACGCGAGGGGTGGGAGGTCGCGCATGCGCGGTGCCGTGCGCGTGAGTGGACGCACGCTCGACTTGCGCGCCATTCGTCTTGTTTAAACCCATTTGACTAATTATTACTGCTGGTTTGTGAATATGAGGTTTAGTAAGAAGGAGCAAGTTAGGACATAAATGGTAACTTAACTTTTAGTTTAGGGCTATCTTAGTGTGTTACTATATTTGAACTTTCGAGGTATCCCTGACATCTTAATGAGGTTTTTGTTTAACCATTAACAGTTACGTTTTGTATGCAATTGCTAACTAGAAAATAGCTGTATGAAAATATTAGCTTATAAACTATCATCCATATTACTTGTAAAAATAATAAATAAAAGCCCTTTAAAAGATTTTTAATAAGACATAAATAATTAGTTTATATTGTTTTTTCAGAGACGCTTCATTACTTTTATACCACACAGCAATGATTGAATACTTTAAAATTGTATACACTTTTCATACACAAATCAACTGCCCAACCTATTCCAACATTAGTACCTACGATTGAACGATAACATGCGTAGGCGCATACATATATAATCAGCGCACTCACACATCCACGCATATCCTTTCCACTTTCCCTTGACACTGATACCCTTAGATAATCTCTGTTCTAAGAGAAGATGAGTAATTTAATGGAGGCGTGTTTATTGAAAATTATCGTGTGTCCGACCGGCGCCGGCGCACGCACGCCATCTCGTGGCAGATAAATCAATCAGGGTGATTATTCAATGTTTGAGCAATTCAATTGCTTGTATTGGTTCAGCGAATTATTTGAAGATAGTTTGCCGACATAGAATTAATTTATATATTTTGATGTTCATTATTTAGTATATGCCTTACGGCTAATATAATCAGGTGGTAAATATTTTCCATTCTAAATGTTATTGCAGGTTAAGTGTGATATCTATTTCCTGTGACATACACAAAGAAATACTAGCGTACCTTACCATCTTGTCTAAGAAATAGTAATAAAACAGTGCTAATCATGCCTCTTTGTTTGTTAATAAATTTTCAGAAAAAGATATTGATTCACAAAAAACAAGAAGGTGTAATTTTAGATAGGCTATCTGAAATTGTTATCTAGAGAGTTATCAAAGAGACAAGTAAGGATTTATGTCAGAAACATTGACATATTACTTCTTTAACTAGCAATTAAAACCTAAAATGATCTGCAAAAAAATAGGCAATACAAACAAACGTTGCTGCACTTACATAAGAGAAATACTTGAAGATATATTCGGTTGCAATTAAGTACTACTTAACACTCGTAAGTAATATCTAAAATCTGAGCTACTTAGCCAAAGTCCGGCTAGTTATCAGTTCTCCAATGATGGTTCGCACTTAGGCCCGTCGACGATCACGACTCCCATACTCCCCATAAATATGTACGGTACTGGTGATTACAGGTCTAATGCGAAATATTAATTTAAATGTACTTGTTAGGCCGGTTGTATACGAGACGACTGTTGTCCGATTTGAAAATACTTAATGTATTTTTTTTATTTAAAAAAGTTTTGTACATATTTGAAATGAAAATTGACTTGAGAAATACTGTTGAGATTGTCATCTTAATAAAATGTTTTTATTTTGATTGTAGCATAGATACACTTAACATTAAGGTTTTTAAGTGAGCTTTTTGTTTCATAAAACCTAAGTACTTATTGAAATTATCTCATCTTTTGTAAGGTTTTCTGTTTTACAATGGCCTCATTTCTTCCTTAGGCTACAACTTTGTGCTAAAAATCAATTGACACATTATAAAATATCAGAGCATCACTAAATAAGAACGGCTCAACTAATTTCTTTGTTTTTTTTTTGTTGTTTGTAATAGCCAGGGCAAGATTTTTAAAAACGAAAATTATTCTGAAAATTCGTAAAATTGAAAGGAAAACGAATGTCGGGTCGGCAAGTGAAATAAAAAATGTTAAATGTAGCATAAAACATAATCAAATTGAAGTAGCAGTTACGTTGTAGTAAATATTATTATATGGTATAATAGCTCTATTATCTAGTTTAGATGAAAAGTTTTTACAGATAAAAAAAATATACACATTAATTTTGTATTCAGATTACAAAAATAATTAGAAGCAAACTGTTTCGAGGTGTGCAACTTTCCTAATTTAGGTAAGTAGTCATACATTTCAGCGGATCGTGTTTAAATCGCCAGCGCTGTGATCTGGGCATTCCATCGTCCGTCTTAGTCCGCCAAGATACCGACGCATACTGAACTCTAATGCAAAAACTATTTAATTTACGTTCGTGTAACGATATCTTACATAACACGAAATCTAATTAATGCTAAGTTAACGATTTTTCAATGCTGAACTTAGTAAGTATTTAATAATGTTGCTCGCTTTGTAATTAGTTTTTTTTTTATTATATTGCACGTGAAGTATCATGACACATACTTATGCAGAAAATTTTTGCACTCATTAAACTAAAATTTTGAAAATCAATGAAAACAGAGTTATAATTCCAAGATTTTTAAACGTGTAATTTTTAGCTAAGTATTTAAACACTTTTTATTTACAGACCTAACAATTAAATTATATAATTTTTTAATACAATATTCATTTAAATTTAATACGATTTTATCAAAGTCCGTGAGACTTAGGGTGTGAACACCTTAGGAAGCTGGAGATAATGAGTGTCGGCGTGTTCTCAGTGCGGGGCAATGAATTAATAGTGGCAGTGCTATCTTCATTGCGGTCATACTACGCCGCTACACACATTAGCTAGGTTCGGTCACGAATGGAGCTCTATAGAGAAGGTTGGTGGTGTGTTTGCTATAAAATTAGTGTGTTTTTATGCAGTATTTTTTTTATACGTAAAAAAAAATGTTATGCTTCTAGGAATACTACTTATAAATTTGAATATTGTTTTATTTACCTTATGTCTGTATATTAATGACCATATTTTGAGTTAATGCCTACTGTAATAGTGATATTCACCATATTTTTTTATGTCAATTACAATTTAAAATGCATAATTATCTGGCTCATAATTATATGTTTCTTAATGATTAGAAAAGGTTCAAAAAGGTATCACCCCTATGTTCTTTTTGTATAACAGGTAATTAAACCCAACATTTCTAACTCATTTTGAGGGTATCACCCACTCTATAAACACACATAATTGCAACAAAACATACCATCCTAACCCGCTTGCATACAATCCACGATTGCCGATGAAATGCTCGGGAGTGCAATTTTTGCGTTATAAATAAATTCGCTCAATTATAGGCGCTAAAGTGCAGAATACTAAGATGATCTTCAATTGTATCCTCTCTGTATCTTTGTTCTCACAGTTATAATTGGATGCTCCATTGAATCTTCGATTTAAAAGGTTGCGATATTTTTGCTTTAGGATTTGGAAATTGGTTTAGCTTTGTATCAATATTTTAGTTATTAGACTTCTTTTCGGAAATGTATGGCTCAACAAATCAACAATAAAGGTCATGGTTAGACTTCAATACAATCGTTTTAGTGACTCTTGTACCTTAATAACAACGAATTAAATAGTGAAATAAGTAGTTGGTAGTTCCTACATTTTTTAAACAAATAATTTAAATTGATATAATGAAATTTGAGGGGCTCCTGAATAAGTGTAAACTGTAGGGTTTGACCGATAACAAAGGTTAAGGTTAGGGCGTTTGCTGGAAGACGACCCCAACAAAGCTTAAGAATAGGCTAGGCAGAAGAATAACTAAACTTAATAGATAACTGCTTTAGCTGTGTCCTGTACCTAAATATTTTTTAGGTACGATTTGAATAAATATTTTTTTGTGGATAGATGGGGGTAAACTACTACTAGTGTTTAATAAATATTTGTAATTTAATTAGGCTATTTAATAATAATCATATGTTAGTTGTTGTTTAAAGAAGTGTGTATTTTTGTTGAGTTTTAGTTAATAAATTGTTTAATATTGGTGTATGTTAATTTGAGAGTAAGTTTGTAAGATGACCTGCAAAAAATCACTTGGTACTTAAATCACAGCACCATACTCATATTGTTCACGCCTAACCAGTTGTTGCGAGCGAGCATAAATTCGTACGATCGGCCGACAGGACCCGCACCACCGACCTATTTCATAAACTCACGTAGAAAACTTACTTAGAACATCTTCAAGCTAACCAAAACTGAACTTTAACACCTTAAATTGAGGGTTAGTTTTTCGTTAGTGTAAGTGTGACGGAAAGTCGTGTGTTTTCGGTTACCATGGCGACCGAAATGTCGGTGAGGTGCAATGCAATAGTTTAATCTGGCTGCGGGCACGACCACACGAACTCGCCGCCCGCGGAGCCCTAGCGAGATGGGTAGCACTGTGAGAAGTTAAACTTTCGTTTAACACATCATATCATAAACTGTAAAAAAATAACATAGTTAAACATCGATGCTGAATCATTAAATTACCACAGAAAATAACTCTTCCTGTGATGTAGAGGATGGCCAACAAGTTGATCGCTTAATGTGCTCATGCATTTTGGTTTCGTGAGTCTAAAATCAGACTACTTGCACCCTATACGACAGGTTAATTGGGGCTTACAATAAGAAATTGTATGTTCAATGTCATATATTGCAAGTTTTTACTATGTCAATGGGGGACAAGCTCCTAGCTCGTAATTGGTGGAAATTGATAGATGGGCCAAGGGCATGCGAGGCTAGCGAACCTATCGGATGTTTAAGACCACCATTTTTTAAAAACATAATCCTCGTTCTTTTGTTAAACTACAGTTAGCGGCTAGGAGCGCAGTCGCCGTGTCACCGAGTGTCGCAAGCGCCGCGGACGACTAAATATCAGCGGCGCATCACTCGCCTAATGACTCGTACAAATAGCTTCCACGAATACATAATGATGTAGCCTCAGGATGTTATTATGTTTTCAGTTTTCATGTGTTGGGGGAAATGGCTAGTAGGTGATAGGATGGTAGCTAGTACGACATAATCTCCTTGAGGTAATGTATTTATTAGTAGATTTTACATCTAAAAATATATAATATTAACATCCGATTTTTTAGTCTCTGAATATAATATAAACTATGGCGAGTTGTAAAAACGGCAGATTAATTACTTTCATATTGAACTAGTTACAAGCATTTTAATATTACTAATTAGACAGAGAGAGCTACAATATAATGTTACGTCACTATTGTTTTCTAGTCGTTTTGCGAAGAAGAGATAGAACATGCGTCATCTACTAACTTTAAAAACTTATATCTTTGGTATTCGTGCATATATTTTTGACTATTAATAGAAATATTTGTAATAAATAAATAATTCAATAGTAGTCAAATACCCAATTAGAGCATACCTATGTGATCAAAAACGTTAATAATTTTAACTATTAATTATTTTCTACTTAAAAGAGAAGTGTACATTTGCTTACAAAATACTTACAATATAATAAATTAAACACCACTAAATTATTTCTTACAAGACATTACAAAACTGTGGTCTCCTCCAAAATTAATCACGACGGCAGAACATAAGGCTTTAGGAAGAAATTCAACGTTCTCTGATCACGACAACCATTCTAACACCAATTAAAATACAAAATAGAAATATTGACTAGTTGTTACCCGCAACTTTCCCTTTAAATATGAAATTCAAGACCGGAAATATTTCGCAAATATTGTTCTTCTTGTAACGGCCCAATTTTTTTTTCTAAAATACAAGTAAACTAAGTTGTTTTTATATCATAATATTTTCCTGTCAAGCTCGATTTAGTAGTTTCGGAGATTAGCCGGAGGAAACAGATATTAAAAAAAAAGTATAATGCATAGTAAATGCAGGTTTTATATTTGTATTACAAACAGACAATACAATTTATTTCTATGTATGGTATAGATGTCATTTAAAAGTAAAAGGGACGCTCTTTATATAGGGCACGTTCACACTTTGTCCGGTCGTTATTCGAAAAATCCGCGGTAATTGGTTGCGTACGCGCACGAAGTTGGTTGCAAATTGACGTTAATAAACACGTTTTGAGTGTATTGATTTGTTAGTACATATAATCGCGATCTAATTTGTAATGCTTCTGAAAGGGTTAAATGGTCGGTAAGTGGCTAGTTTCAATTTAATTAATACTGATTTGTATCTAAGACAGAGGTTTTTGGCTTAAGTATATATTTATCAAGGATTTCTGGTTGGTTGGGCTGTTAATTTTCTGACGTAAATTGTGATACATATTTGCGTACTTTTATATAAACAGTATTTTTAGTTATGGCCTATTTTAGTTACTGATGTACATTGTACACATTTAAATTAAGTTTCAGTATTGCTTTAAACTTGTTTTTTGCACAGGACTGAGGGGATTGGCGCTGTAAGCTGAGATACAGGTTTTTTACCTAGTTTGGCAAGTGGCTCCTATAATTATTTTATTTTTGGTATGCTACTTGCCCATTAGTATGTAAAAACCATAATTGTATCAAAAATGTATTACAGTGTATAAAAATAATTCAATTTCAATAACATCATAACTAAAACCTCTTATTTAGTTTGTTGTAGAACATGGCTAATGTCACCAAAATAACGATAATCTGAGTTTAACGGTATTGCATTTTTTTAGTTTCTCAATGACCAAAAATAATATTATGATATAAAGCTAATACATATAATTTACTATGTTACATATTCCAATATGTAACCGCTAACCACATAACCTTAAAATGACGTATATTTTCCTATCGACAGTTCGTGATGGGAGACGTTTATCGACACGAAGCCATGCAGCAAGAAAATGTCAATCCTTTGTGGAAGATTCACACGGCCGGCGGATTTGGTTGCGTCCGGCTGTTGCCATTCACGAATATTATTAGGCATTGTTTATTGGATCTTAGAAATTAAATGGATATGGTATTACATAAGTTATACCTAATCATGCAACACGATGGTTTCAAAGTAACCTAAGTAAGGTTATCTGAAGAAATAATATAAATTTGTAGGCTTAAAGCACAGTTCAAATAAAAAATGGTGAGTGAAATTTCATATGGCGCATCAACCAGATTTATATATCTAGATAAGGTATCTATATTAATCATTCTTAATTAATAATGTCTGTAAAAATGTAACAAAGTCACAGTATAGTGCAATACGAATTAAAGACATTTAAAAAAAAACTACCGATCACTTAGATGAGAAAAGAAAATATACCATTTTATAATTGCAATAATAATATTTTTATATCTAGTATTCGGGCCATAAATATGTCTATATAAAGATACAAAGACTAACATATGTTTCAATATATACAAGCTTTTAATACTCTTCTGTTACTCTGCTCAGTTTAAGGAACCTGCATATAACTTTGTTTCTATGATCCTTGGTTTGGAACATTCGATCAATAGCGGATATGTATAACCTCTGTGTGGGCGACGTGTCCGGCCAGTCGCAGACATATCACGAACTAGACATAGGTCAGTATAGTTAGGGAGGAATCTAACTCTTACATTATAGTTAACATTATTTATTTAAATAATGTGAATAGTAGGTGACTGGCAATCTTGAATCTTAAATAAATAAATGTGGACAACACACATCTGAAATCAAAGTAAGTAGCTAAACCACTTTTGTATGGAATCGGAGACAACAAACGTACCACAAAAATCCAGACCCGAGACACTGTAGAAAAGTTTTTTAGATTGACCCGTCCGCGTATCGAACCCGGGACCTCAGAGCTTGAAAACGGGTGTGTCCTAAATTATTAGTGTATTAGTAGAGAAATAGATTACCCAATTACGCCTGCGAAGCAATTACTTGCAATTCTACTATTTGTATTTAATTAAGTATACTTTCCTTTTTACAAAGATGAATAATATTACACAATCCTGAATTCCATTTCAAGACAACAAAATGATGTATTCCAATATTTTCTAGTTATGCGGCATAGCACCAAACTCTAATTCTGTAACCTTTGCAAGTCAAGGATGATAGCTCAGTCTGGCGGATGTGACGGCAAGGTCCAATGACGTCGGTGATAGACGGATTCTGTGTAGGCATTTGTTTTTGACATTGACTTGCAATGGTGATGACAGATAAAGTTGTATGAGTGACGTGTGTGAATTTGTTTGTAAAATGTTTTTGAGGAATTAGATTTTGTAAGTAGGTAGTTATGTAAGATATGTTATACGACTGCATGGATAGACGAGTGGTATTGGTCACCACGCCAATTACTACAGTGTGCGACATGCTGTGGGTTCGATCCCCGCATGGGACAAACATTTGTATGTTCTACAAATGTCTGTTCCAAGTCTGGGTGTTATTTCTGTATGCGAATTGAATGTTTGTGAAACCTCTCGGGGGATTAAATTCCAAAGTGCGGGAGTCGTTTAAAAATGCTACCTAATTTCACAACGGATTCATAAATTTTATAAAATATTCCAGCCTAAATAAGGCACAAATTTTTGGACTGGTTTTAAATCTCCAGCAGACAGCAGATCCAACTATTTTTTTTTTTTTCTATTTACTGAAATTATTATATTATTACCTATATTGATATAAACTTTACTTTTACTTTTGTTACTTAAAGAAAAAACAGGCATATCCATATGTAGCTCAAGCTTTCTTCACATCTTATCTAGGGAATCTTTGATAGTCCTTGTATAAAAAGCCGTTGTGTGGGATAAAGGACTAGGGAACAAGGAAGGGCTAAACAAAGGCTCGTACCAACTAAACAAGTCAATTAAAACCGCGGAATGAGGAAAGCGGCGTGTGATGATCGCCCAACAATAACTGTCCACTCAGTAATGAGTGCTTTCTCAGCTTCTTGTGTGTAGCATTGTGCGCTTTTCCTCGTGAAAAACTATACGGAGCGGCGGCGGCGCCGTCGCGGTAAACGGAGTTTGTTGATCGTGGTTTAAGCGAGCAAAAATACCGATATATTTTTAGGTATAAATTTATTTATACTTTTTGCACATAGTTTTACAGTGGACTTAAATAAATGATTTGAATATAGAACTAACCCGTCGGATTAAAATAGCAGTATGAGCGTTTATCTCTCTATAAATATCTCTTAATTTACAGAGGTGATATAAAAAAATATGTGACAATGAAGTAGTACAGAATTGAAATATAATTTTTGCTCTCTCTCTAAATGCTATTGGATGTGAATAACAAATGTTTATAGTTGGCGTAAATCAAATTTAAATTACCATTACATGATTACCATATAGCATTTGTGTCTTCGATTACGTTGAAGTCACGGCATTAAACTCACATTCGGTATTTCGATCGTTTATGTGCCGATAAATCATTTAGCTTGTTTAAAATATCTTATTAAGGTTTGGGTAATGCTTATCTTACTTGTAAGGGTTTCAGATTAGAATGTGATGGAAATTATTTGTCGCACAAACATGTAGGTATCTTAGGGCCTAAGTGGACAAAAGTGATGAAGAAAATATACAGTAACAATTTAATTTAAAGTACATTTATCCAGACCAATATGTATTTAACTTAGTTTAGTACATTTTAAATAAGCATTAATATTGTAGGTATCTATTCGAACGATCACAACTACATTATAATTAAATAGCAACTTATCGAGATCAAAGTTAACAATAATTAACTGCGCATTGTGCAACCGTACCTTCTCATATCGCGGGTGTATGAGCCGCGCACGTAATTATGTTCGACTAGCGTTCTTTCAACCGAAAAAACAACCATCTCTCTCATTGTTCCCGCCAATTTTCCCACATTTCGCCTTTTACAGTTACACTTTGGCTTCCTGATTTACTTGCAAAAAGTGTATAAATTGAATTCCTCATACATCAAGCGCGCCGGGATCGCTTCGTACTTTTTTCTTGGCCCGGAAAACATTGTCTTTGTAGTTAGATCATTCTCATTGTTCATCTGCCCTTATTTTTGTGCTCGTGGACTCTGTTTTTATCGGATTATCTTGTAAAAAGATAAATATTTGATACGTAACGACTTTCCAATCAGACCATCGCAGTATTCTATGATAATAATAATAAATGATGTGTTCAAATTGTGATTTAGAATTAGACTCTACTTTTCAATTGTTCAATGATAAACTCAACATCTGTTTCTGACCATGAAGTCTTAGAGTTCAAACTTATCACCTAAGCTATAGATTACTGTTAGCACCGATAAAGGAAACTGCTAGCACCACTCATCCGAATACGGTCAAAACAAAACTTTCTCACTAATTCCACGCCGGATCGTGCTAGGAAGATTCACATGCGAAACGACCACTGCATACACGTGAAACTATCAGTCAAACTACTAGTTAAACATCTGCATAAGTCACGTCTCACGATTCTCTACGAGTAACAGTTTAATAATGTCCGCGCAAGTGACCCACCACGACCCCAGTGAAATACGGTTGAACGGACTTGGGGCCATATTTTCCCCCATGCATCGTACTAAAGTCGTGTCTTCCTTGGTGGAAATAAAACGCGAGGTCCATCTCTAGGGGCATCGGTGCCTCAGATGCGCTATTTTAAGCTCCAATTCCAAACATTTTATACACAAAACCTTATCAAACAAAATTAAACCTTACTTTGACTACATAAGGTCGGATTTTGGTGATGTGATATTCAGTTATAAGTGAAATCAAAGTAGGGTGCACGGATAATGTCATGGGAAGAGCTCAATGAACGTGCGGACAGCGCGTGGACTGCCGACCGGAGGAGCTTCCCAACTTATTAGGCTCATTAGACAAATGAATTTCCGTTTTATGACGATTGTAATAAAGGTGAAATTAAATGCATTTTGATGTACGTAAACTTGTGAGCTACATTGCTTTGGTCTTCCGTCTTAATAAGAGTAAATCTGTTTAGAGGAATCGACTTAGTTTTGGTGAGTTTGTTTCCATTAGTGATAGCGGTCTTTGTTTCGTGCGTATAGTTAGTATTCACGTTTATTTTCGTCTAATTAGGTATTAAAAAATACTTTTAAACTACGTAGCTACGTGTAAAATGTGCAGTAGGTTGATGTGCGGCAAATTTACTGAAATTAAATTTACTGACAAATGAGATTACGGGATTTACTGATATCCTAAATAAAAAAAAATAAACCTAAAAAATACTTTACTTATTATTTTGATTATTTGTTACGCATATCGCATGCGGAGCGAATATTTGCACGTCAATCCTAAATAAAAAAAAATAAACCTAAAAAATACTTTACTTATTTTTTAATTATTTGTTACGCATATCGCATGCGGAGCGAATATTTGCACGTCAAGCCAGTGGTCGCAGGTTCGAGTCCTGCCTGAGGTTTAAGTTTTTCCTTCTATTATTTGTATTTAATATCAAAATTCTTTACTTTAATATTTTTTTATAAAAATTACAAAATATATAACTAAATAATAGAATTACTAATATAAATAAAAATTACTTTATTACTTTACTTTTTACCTTAAAATTAATATAACTCTGTTTTCGTATTGTCATCTCTATATAGATACATGTAGGATGACGTCTGCCCTTTCCTGTAGGAAGCGTCGTGACTTACTGACCCATTGCCTCGCCGCGGCCACGTTCATTTGCCGGCTTTACATATTGTATGTATGTATGTATGTTTGTATCATAGTGTATTGGTAGGGAATTGGGTATGTGAGGATGTTGGAAAAAAAATGGTTGAAATGTTTATTTTAGGGAATTGGAGTTAGTTATGTAATATTCTAGTGACTATGTGTGGTTGTTTCCAAGTAGGTACTTTAATTTTCATATACCTATTGTGCGTTTTAAAACGTGTTTCATAATTGAAGGTGGTTCTCAAATGCAGCTGTCAAGATTAGAATCGATCCTTATTTTATTTGGAGCATCTTTCTAACTGGCCTGCGCAGTCAATTTATTGGAAAATAGATGTTAATTTTTTGTTTATAAATATGGATAACTAAAAAATACTTTATTAACTTATTTATTTTTTTAAATATATTTATGTAATTTATTTTGACATTTTTAATGGAATGTTAAAATATAAATAAAATCTTACAATGTACTTACTACGTAGGTGTTACTATAATTGTCTTAATAAATCTCTATTATTATAAAAGCCAACGGTTACCAGCCTACAATAGAATTACGTTAGCGAATAGTCTCCTTACTTTCTCACTCAATTTAAATAACGCTATTGTTGAACGAACTATTGTTCGGCACAAGCCCATCACTGGATTCCTGCATAAATCAATAAGATATGTATGTTAAATGTTTACAATTATTACCTTTAACCTTAGTTTGACATTTGGTTGTGTCGCAAACGACCATGAATGTGCGGGATGTCGGCTATCTATGTACCGTCAACCTCACCCGAGTTGCTTTAAAAGAATGTTTACACTTCCAATTGATCACTTCTTTTGTTATTTCTATATAAGATAAAGGCCGGCTTCCCACATTGCACGATATCAGGGATTAGCTTGCACGGCTAACGATCACGAAAGGCCGCGCACCGCGCAGTTAGTGTTGAAAATCAAACCCAATTTAAACCGACTGAGGGTATATTTCGACTTGTGTATTTGATGTGTATTGCGAATTTGCGACAGACCGGGGCAGACGCGTCTGCGCTATTAAAGACGAGCATATTCCCACGGTCGGCGGTGCGGTGCGGGATTTTGCGTTGGAACGTGGAAGCCGGCTTAATGTTAAAAAACAAGTCTATTTACATACAATTAAGTACTTGAAACTGCTTCTCCTCTATAGTACTAGCTTTAAGGTTTTGTTAATTTTTGCTAATAAATTATTATTAATAGAACCAAGTAGGTACTTTCATAATAAATGTTTAAAAAAATTGAATGAAAATAGGGGCAATGTAATGTGATAAGAGTCAAATCTATATACTTAATATATAAAGCTGAAGAGTTTGTTTGTTTGTTTGTTTGAACGCGCCAATCTCAGAAACTTTTGGTCTGATTTGAAAAATTCCACCAGTGTTGGATAGTCCATTTATTGAGGAAGGCTATAAGCTATATAACATAACGCTGCGACCAAAAGGAGCGAAGCATAATTAAAAAATTGCAAAAATGAAAAACCTTTGAAACTAAAACACGCGAACAAAGTCGCGAGGGACAGCTAGTCCATTATAAATGCCATCAACGTAAGGTTTAGTTAAGCAGTAATTTCAAAGGTACATTAGCAAAAATATAACACCTACAACTATATACCATCTACAATTGTATACCTACCTCATCATTATTTAGATTTAGATTATGTTCTGTCATCACATTGACAGAACATAATCCTTAACTTCCTGAGTGTCGTGGTGGCCTAGTGGTTCAATGAACGGATTTGTGTGCACAAGGTTGCAGGTTCGAACTCACTACAGGCAAGTACCAATGTGACTTTTTCAAAGTTATATGTACTTTCTTAATTATTCTAAGACATCATTGACAAACGGTGAAGGATAACATCGTGAGGAAACCTGGATTCCAACAATTGGAATTTGAAATCGCCAACCCGCAATGAGCAAGCGTGGTGATCAATGCTCGTTCCTTCTCAATATGAGAAGAGGCCTGTGCCCAGCAGTGGGACATTTATAGGCTGGTATGATGATGAATCCTTAACTTAAACATGAGATATATATACCAAACAACACTTTAGAAACCGAGCCTTCGCAAGCTTTTTCATACCTCTAATTACACGTCATGTTTTACTCCATACACACACAGGTCACATTGGTCAGCTACCGACACAAATCATTTTCGTAATACTATTACCCCAATAACCCTTGACCTAACCATCAGGTCAATTTGTCCATTCATTGTTATAAACACAAACAGTACGGCTGTATCACAGAGTAAGTGCCTCGCAGAAGCAAAGCTTCATTCTTCGCCATAGCGCTGACTTATAGTAGACTAGCTATTTCCCGCGGCTCCGCCCGCTTGTATGTCGATTATCGCGGCAAAATTAGCCTATATCCTTTCTCAGGCTCTAGACTATTTTTCCATCAAATTTCATTTAAATCAGTTCAGTATTTTTGGCGTAAAAGCGCGACAGATAGACAGACAGATTTACTTTTGCATTTATTATATTAGTAAGGATAATATCCAAAACTTTTACGTTATGTGTCACTACTAGCTGCAATCTATAGTTGTCGCACGTTGCCTATAGATAGTTATACTACTATATAAAATAGTAACAGAGGTAAGTTTGTGATCTCTGACCGATACGTCACCCGTTGACAAAACACGCTCGGTAAGTTGATAACTAATAGGCGAGCGCCTATACGTATGACGTACACTTGTAGTGGTGTAGGTATATTTGTTGCGGGGTTGTGTGAACCTATGCCTCTGTGAGATACTTACTCTGTGCCTGTATCATCCATTTCGATTCTAATGACGCAATGATCTTGAGGTAAAGCTTTCTTATCTAACAATACCATCGGATAGGCGATGGTTTAAGACCTTTGGATTAAATATTGGTTGCGAGAATATAGCAATAATTCGAGTATATTGTAATTGTTTGTGGCTTATTGTGTCTGTCTGTCAATTCACTTACAAAGGTGTTGTGATCTACATTTTATTTTGGGTGGTGTTATGTAAGAGTGATAAAGGTTTAATTTTAATATCTGTTATTTTTTGTTTTGTTGTAAGATGGTAGTTGTATTTTTTTTTTGTAGCTAATTTCCTCTAACAATCTATTGAAACAGTATATTGTAATTTTAATGTTATTTTTTGTGTCCATAATATTAAATCTTTATCTACCAACTGTTTGCTACTAGGTCTTATTTTTTTAACATACTAAGTAAAAGGTATTTGTGTAAAAAAAATACTTATGAATAAAAATATTAAGCATAATTTTATTAAAGGAGCTGTACCTAGTTTGGTTCACTCTTACATGACTATGAGTTCTTCCTCGCTGTTTGTAAATGTAGGAGGGCGCGAAATGTTAAGCGTGATCGATGGGACGGACTCTGGCGCAATCAGACAGGCGCGTGCGACGATCATAGCATAGTGTTAACTGGGGCATTGTTTTGTTGTACTTACATAGGTATAACTAGTACATCAGAATCTTTCAGTCAGTTTATCTAAAATGAAATAAAAGGTACTAAAAAATATCTTATGTTAAATTAAAGTTGAAGGTACCAGATAAGTATATTAATAGTAAAAAACTACGAATAACTTACTATTAATATAATCATCATAGGTACATCATCTACGTAGTAATACTGACATTGAAAAATAAGACATTAACTTTGTAAAGTTTAAAAATAAAACTCTGGACTTCAATGTTCAACTACAAAGCTTTGCTATTTTTGCGTAAGACATTCAAGAAAAATAGGTTGTATAAAATATTAATAATAATATTAATTTCATTATTTTACTAATTACACGGTCGAGCAGTGTAGATCGCACATTATATATTTTTAAATAACATCCTGCAACCAATCTCACAATAAATGCTCTTGATTTAATTTGATTTGAATAAATAAAAAAGCTTTTGTTTTAATAATTAGTTCTCCAGTTTATTCATCAATATCAATTTCAATACTAACATCAACTAATCCGTCATTTCAAAAATCTTCTCATTATGCATCAGTTTGGCAGGCGGAGGCTACACCGGCGTGAGAGCGGCCCACTGACGTACGTCACGAGTGCCGCGCGTGTGCTTCGAGCCTAACCTACATACGATACGTGATATAATTATGTGAGACTGGGAACTAATGTTTGATGATTTATCTAAATTTGCAGCTTATTATTATAGATATGTACCTAAAAAGTATGTATAGAAGTAAGTATATTTTTTTTGCAAAAAATACAGGGTTCACATATCAGGTTCAAAATATTTTGCTATTCAATGTGTCAATGTTGCTGACATAAAAGCAAATCCCGAATAAAAAGCCAACTAAGTAATAATTTGGGCGCGTATGGCCAGCACAAATGAAACAGCAATAAATGAAAAAAAAAATGTTTTTATGAAACAAAAGACCTGTATTTTTAAATCCTTACTACCTATAAATGCGAAAGTAACTCTGTTTGTCTGTCGGGCTTTCACGCCGAAACTACTGAACCGATTTAAATGAAATTTGGTACACAGATAGGCTAGAGCCTGAGAAAGGACATAGGCTATCGCGCTATACGCGGGCTTAACCGCGGGAATAAGCTAGTTGTAGATAAGCTCAAAATTATACTAAATACAACTACCTTAACTGATTTTAGAGACTCCTAAACCTACTTATCCATTCGACACTATACATCAGCTATCCAGTATCTGCTACTCGATAAACTGTCTCCACAACATCGTGAGAACGGCTCGTCCGTCCGATACGGCCCGTCCCCATTGGAAGTCTCACTAATTTATAGGCCTGCTCTTTCTTCAATGTCGCGGTTATTGCGACCATAAGATATAGTTGTAAGTTGTGTGGTATAGGATTAGCTATTAATTTGTCGTACCTTAGGCTATTATTGATTAGCCCAAGGCCTAAGATTTTATTATTTGTATCGATCTTAAAATTCTGGAATATTAAAGCTAATTATTTTCAAGTTAGACTGAAAAACATCGTTTAAATTTTAAAGAAAATAAAGTATTTTCTTCTGTAAGATTAGTAGATACAGTTATTATATAAAGAAATATCAAACATCATCAAAATATGAACAGACCAGCATAACCTAGAAAAAAGGTCTAATCTAAATCTAAAATTGCAATATCTATATTGTACATCTATATAATCTCTTGTCATTTATTTTTATCCCAAATCTTGCTGACCAGTAAGCCATGTTTATATAAATTTCAGCACTCTTGTTCCGTGTCTGTTCGTGCCAAAAGATACCAACAACGTAAAAGTTCAAATAGTTCCCCTATCCTTGCATAGTTGCTCTTAAATTCTTTAGCACGTCGGTGCGTGAGAACACCGTCCATCCGCGACCTCTGTGCCTTTTCAATCGCTGCTATAAATCATTGGCCCAGCTACCGGCCAACTAGGGACAAGGCATTCAATGCTATCGAATGTCAAGGTAACTAGAATTAAAAGCTCTGAACCTTAGATAGATCATACATTTGCTGGATTTTAATTTGATTTAGTGGTTTGCAATGTAGATGCTGGATTTTGTTGTTGCCATAAGTAAAAAAGATAATAATAATGTTTAAGAAAAGATCACAAATGTGTTTGAGACAATGGATATTTAAAATAGTACGTAAATAATATATACTAATTATGATTATTTCTTGTCAGGTTCATCAAATCAACAGGTAAGTTAAATTTATTGTATTTAAACTGGACTAGGGGCAGATTTTTTCAACATCAAATATATATCTCCGAGGAGTCATTTAATATTGTGAAAGGTTCTTCCATACAAAATCTGTCAGATGTCAATTTTATTCCTGGAATAAAAATTATTTGGCGTTGAAAAGTCAGCCCTTAGTCGTTTAAAATTTATGTGCAAACGTGAAGCTTAAGCAGCAGTAACTGTTTTAAAACAATTGACAAAAATTACCAATACATAGCTATTTCAATAATGCAAATTTATTTAATTTATCATCTAAATATGGTCGTTGAACATACCAATTAAATCATTTTCTCTCATATCTCAACCTATTCCCATGTCCAAGCTTGCGTGAACGTCTTCCCAAGCCTTTCTAACCCTGGCTCCGTGCATATTAGCGTGGTGAGTTCGTGATATCCCTGACACGTTACGAAAAATATTCCAAGTGGCTGTCAGCTTAACTTTGGTGGCATCTTCAAACTTAGCTATAAATTAAGTAGCATAGGATGGGACGGCGTGAGAGCGTCCGACCGTCCGGCACGACCGGCACACACGACCGCTCACAGTACATCTCAGACGTGGATCCTAGAAATATGGGATGTGATATGATGAAGTGACGCTTTAGAACTTATTCCAGTCTTAAGGAAATGGAGATTTGAGAGGAATGTCCAATATTTAAGAATGATGACCTGACCATGACAATTCTATCCACATTGACCGTCGAGAGTTTAGATTTTCAATTTGAAAGTGTTAATCCACTGCCTATCAGTGGGTTTAAGACAATTTTCAAGATCTGTATCCAAGTTACATTAGGCAAGTGTTACAGGCACATTATGTTAGTACTTTATTTAATTGTGTTCTTCGAATTTATAAATTATATTTAAAAAATTACGCTCGTCTACTCAATGTACTATCTTTAGTTTTAAATGACATATCTGCTCTATTTCTATGATCTACGAAGTCAGACTCTTTGTTATGTCATTCTGGCATAGAAGGATTTATCGGCGTACCGTTTGCCTCACCGTAGCGTTTGTAGAAATCATTAGCCGTTGCCGTTACGTATTTGTTGGGAATTGGACTGCTAATTTGTATGGCTTTTAGATAAATGCGACGATGCAACTGTTGATTTCATCATATATAAGCTGCTGTGTTTCAATACAACTTGCAAGATCAGAACGCAAAGATAAATGGTAAGGAAGTGATAACATTATACTTTTTTTTTGTGAAGTAATAAATTTTAGGTAAGAGAATACAGGTCTTTTTACAGCCTCAATGGTCTCTCACTCAATTGCAAGTGCAGGCCATCAGACTATGGATTAATTACAAACTAACATGAAATGGAAGTAAAGACATGACCACTGAAGATCCGTTACAAAACAAATATCACCTTCACCAACAAAGTTCAAATCCATCAAATCAAGAATAGTCATTTTAATACATACACAATCCACCGTTTAACTGAAGGCAATCTATCACAAAACATACAATCAAAAGCTATCTAATAACCGCGCGATTTACGCAAAGGATTGTAAGGTAGGTGCAATCGCGCGGCCGAACAACGCGCCATAAACGCGTACGCAGCGGTTTACGAGCGTTTTCGCTTTCGCGCCATTTGCAATAAATCAGAGACGCCACCGAGTGGGCGATGATGGTGCGCCCGACGCGTCAAACCGAATCATGGTCATACGTGGTCTGTGTACACGGACGTTTTTGTGTAAGCTTATTGGAGTTCGTTCAATACGCACATCCGTCTTCGCTATCTAATACTGTGTCTAGTGGATAGAGTACCTTTATAACATTATCTGAAATCTAGTATGCTGGTTAAAGAAAATTATAGATAATAACGTAAATTTTATATCTAAGATTAATTTCTTTTTTTCCACATCTTGTGGAATAATGTATTTAAGGAACGTAATTGAGACAAAAAGTAAACAATATGCTATAGGATAAAAATATTTTTGAAACTTCCACATAACACAAAGTGCTGAGATGAGGTAAAACTATAAAACCTTGTAGTAGTAGATAGGTACAAATGTACAATTGTACAGTTTTTATTGTTTAGAACCTACTTTAAAATAATATTTCTATTATAATAAAAAATAGGTACATTAAAAGACTTCTAATTGAACACTGTTTCTATGATTTAAAAGAGTACTTTGAAGCTAAATTATAAAACTGAGACACTGAAAGAATTTTGTAAGAAGACAACGCATTTTTTTGTACTGTTTATTGTTTTTAATGTAGTTTTAATTAAGTATGTATTATAATTTAAGGAAGCTGAAATTTTATGTATACACTAAGTGTTCTATTGCATGCCTATATAGGTAAATTGTGCAGAGCTTCAAAACTTATATAAAGACCATACACTGTAACCACAATTAGTGCAATAAAGATTATTATTATTATTATGAACATAACTTTATTTAATGCCAAAGGTATACGTACGAAATCTATAAATTCATTCAGGCCCAGTGCCCGTACTCTGCAAATAATTCTAATTCCAATACAATGCCAATGCAACATTAATATTAGTTTGGCGGACACGAGATACAGTTTTCTTAAAAAAAAAAAACAATACTGTCAATGGAAGGAACTAACTGGAATCTAAAAATTTACAGTATTGTTTTGTACAGTGTGTTGTTTGTGTGCCTGTTAAATGAATAACAATTTTGCATTGGCATTGTAGTAAAGTATTGTATTATTGAAATTCATTCAAGGGTAACCCCCCCAGGTCGTAAGCTCCAACAAGTAAGTCGCACAGTCGTCTCTCCCGCTCGTCTGCTCGCCCCCAGTAACGGGACAAATTTCACTCCGGCGCCGTCGTCGCTCGTACGATTCCCCATTTTACTGTCAATACATGTAAACGTCTCAATTTAGCTCAATTGGCGCTAGTCAATACGTTATGGGCTGGGCCGCAGTAAGCATAGCTCTTCATGTAAACTTTATTTAAAAACTATAAATTTTGTAGCCTATTTTGTTGAGATGTTGAATTTACTGTTTCTTCTTGTATGTTACTTACGGTTTATTTTTGGATTCACTGTAGCATGGTTTTCTCTCAAGTTCAAGGGCTCACTAAAGAAGGTACTGTTGCTTTCTTTTTCAGTTACTTGTGTATAATAAATATACCAACTTAATTATCTCATAACTTGAAATCATAGTTGTGTATTCAAAAGATTTAAAAAACAAACGAATTATGCTAAGATATTAATACGGAGAACCTTGACTCTTGAAAAAGTGGTCACGTGACTCGATAACTTTCCATTATTACGATGAAATATTCCATTATAAACCACGCCCACACGAGTTACAAAAACAGCGAAAATGTGTACCGAAAATAACCAAATAAAACGGACAATAGTAGTAAATTAGCGTTCCTCAAGCCAATTTGCGGCGTAAAGGGTTCCGTACACACCATAACAGGTTATCAAAGAGTCGTATGTTTTCATTAGGATGTTATGCGTGCACGTTTACGGCAGTTCCTACAGGATTCTAACAAGATTGCAGTGGAATATTGTTATGTGCTTTTAAATATTGTATTTTTGGTGTAATTTGTATGGGAAATGGATTATTTTGTAATAAATCTAGATGTTAAGCGGAATTAAGGTTAGTAGCAAGTCAGGATTTCCGAATTAGATTTAGGTAATGCTCTCCTAATTATGACAGCGTCTAGATACCTACTTATTTATTGATTGGAAAGTAAACAAAGTGAGGTTTGGGGGTAGAAAGAGGCTTGAGCGAACCAAGGGACATTATAAGGCCCATCTTTATGATTATGATGATCAATGGTTTGACAAATGGTTAGTCGAAAAATAAAGACAGGCGTGTGGACTGGGTATGAAAAAGACATACCCATTTAGTCAACCAGATATTATAATAAAAAAACTCATATTTGTTGCTTTTATGAATTCAATAAAAAAATACAAAGTTAAAGCGCTTTAAAGTTCAGAAGACGGGCTTGTGACGTCATGTCTTGGTAAAAATAGTAGCTAGAAGTAACGTCACGCGACATTTCCTTTCACTGTATCTTCCTCATTGTTTGTTTAAGTAAAAAAGGAAAAAATACGTGTTAAATATTTTTTTAAAGTCTATGTGACGAAATAAAAAACATTGTTCACTTCCCTAATTAAATCCACTTGTAAAAAAATATTTAATTATTTTCATACAATACATTATACAACTGAAAATTCAATGCCACGGCAAGTCATTCCGTTATCACTAGAGATATATCGATTAAATCTTGTAAACATTGATTATCATGAAAATCGAAGTGGCAAAATTAATTATATTTGTACTTACTTATCATACTCGTCCACTAACCAATTTTATTTGCGTCATGTGTGTCGTAAAACAGTATCTGTCAATCGTTTTATAATTATGACGGATGGCCGGTCAAAATGGGTGCGGATTAGTGCAAGTAGTTATCAATTTCGTGTACGCCTTTATTGAATTTGTCCTATTAATAAATATTTGACTGTACGGATAGCCGAGTGGTATAGGTCACCACGCCAATTACCTCTGTGCGCGACGTGCCGCGGGTTCGATCCCCGCATGGGACAAGCATTAGTGTGACCCAAAAAAAAAAAAACAATTATCAGTTTGCAAGAGTTTTTGAAAATAAAATTATGTTTTGAAATTAAATAGCCAAAATGTTTTGTCTTGTAATTCAAAAAGTTTATGGATGCAGACATAAACGTTAGTTCAAGGAGTTTTCAAATGTTAGGAGATTTTTAACCGTTGCGGCGCATTGTTGTAGTAGCGCATTTTCTGGGGTTCATTTCAATGAATAGCCAAGATTTTTTAACTCACGTACGCAGAGCCTGTATTATGGCCGCCAGACAACTGATAAACATACTTAAATATTTCTAAATGTAGTGACTGTCCTGCTCGTCTGAATAGTATGTTACACACATATTACATATAAATTCGCGGGTTCGGTCCCCGGCCGGTCTCGGGTCTGGGTGTTTGTGGTACATTTTTTGTCTCTGAAATCTATAACACAAGTGGTTTAGCTACTACATTGATTTATTTATAATTTAAATTACACCCAGACACATAACAAAAATGATCATGCTCATTACACAAAGATTTGTCCTGGGTGAGAATCGAACCGACGACCTCCGGTTTAGCAGTCTGGGTCACTAACCATTAGACCAAAAGGTCAGTTAGAATTAAATTTACCTTCTAATAAAACTACACAACCTTACAATCAATTACATTTGCCATTCAGTCATGATACAACACAACACGTCTATATATTATAATAATTGACCACAATATTCACACGGGCTCACTAATAAATCTATAAGGCAGCCCACCCACCTCTCTAATAACATGATAGAAAGACTTATTCATCAATATGAAACAATCCTACACCTAATGATGTATGGGGTTCCAACAATATAAATGCCCAAGGGTCTATAAGCTCACGAACAAGATTTTATGCACGTACGAAATTAAGAAAGTATGTACTTAATCTATTTAGGTATTTATGTGTATTTTCTTTCGGTACACCCTGTTACTTTAGAACTACTCCTACTTGTGAGCATTAGGGAGATCACACTCTATTAATCGACAGTTATAAATAAGTATTTAACAAAAAAAGTGTAAACATAGGAAACTATTTTTAATAAGAAGCTTTTATTTTATACTGGCTGCTCGAGGCTCCGCCCTCGTTGGTATCGGTTATCGCGGTAAAAAGTAGCCCATGGCCTTGTTTCGTATCCAAGCTTATCCCGTACCAAGTTTAATCAAAGTCGGTTCAGTGGTTTAGCCGTGAAAGGATAACAGGCAGTTATTATCACATTTATAATATTAGGATGGATGAATGTTGTCACTTTGTAAGTCAAGTACTTTGACAGATTTTATTATCCTTATACTTAAGTTTTAGGTACAAAAATAACAAAATTTTTGAATAGGAATTTGCAATTAGAATACGTCTATTCTGCACTGATAAAGTTTGCATTTTCTCTTGATAATTGCACGATAGTTAAGACTTCAATTTCTTAAAACGTATCACCGATTTGCGGCAAATTGAACTGGTTTTTTCGATCAAAACGTACCTAAACAAATAAAACTGCGCTAAAAGGAGGTGCGTGCGTGGATGTTATAATATTGATAAGCAGGACGACGGGCAGTGTCGCACAACAATTGCTGCCAATAGGGTAATTGGCGACCGACCGCGCGCCAATGGTCGCACCATTATATCCGTACATGTTTGGCCGAGAAAAAGGAGACGCAGGTTTTCAGTTAATTGGTGAATACTTCAAAACAATGTCAGTTTGAATTCAAATAAAGATAGTTGCACTGTAACATGACTCAAGTAAAACTGAAAGAAACTTGGTATACGAATCAAATTTTCGTACGAAATTGGAATTTCTCCTTCTGTTGTAAGATCCAGTGAGTAAATTCTAATTGGAATAAATTTATATTGAATAGAGTCAGATTGTAAGTGACGTTCACTCTTAACATTTGTGATTAGTTAATTGCTACATATTAGTACCTATTAAGTTAAGCAGTAATTAAAGACAAATTCTTTTATAAAAAGTAGAAGTTTCGCCTTTTATCAACAACACAAATTAATGGTAACAAATATAATGGTAACATTTAAAATTTTAAACATATAAAATAAAAACCACACTGACCTTAAATTGGTGTGTCATTTAAATGTCCCGCAGTGTAGCATGGACGCAGCACGCGGTGTTATCAGGATGTCCCGTCGGAGTATCGAGTGACGACAACCTGTATTCGTGTCATGCGCATCGTACTCATGAGTGATACCTAAGTATCATTTAGATACTTCTATTTCCATTCTTCATTGTTTATGGTATACCAATCCCAGAAAAAAACCGTTCATTCATCGTAAGTCCAATCAATCGCAATTAGAAAAATTACGCAAATGGAAAACGAAACGGTGGGGACTGATATAGGTACAACTATACGTTACAGTTCAGTTCGAATGTTATTAATGCATTTCTACATTTTGTCGGATTATTTTTCTTTTTAGCATTTCTCTACTAGTTTGTTGTAGGTCTCCTTGGATTACTCACTATTTATTTTAGGCATAAATGAGGTCGTATTATAATTATTTGGTGCTACCTGGACCAAATGTTACTTCTTCTATTTTATAAAGCTATTCTATTTCATTTGTTTTTTATTAACGCATTGTAATTATTTGTATCTTTTATCATCGACGTTTTCTGTTTATTGCTCTTTTTTTATTTTCTTCTTTCCTTCTCAATTTCACGTCAGAAGATCGGCATCAAGTAAACACCTATTTCACCGACCTTCGTAACATTTGCATGATCAACATGGATATCGGTCAAGGCGTCCATCGATGGTAACTATAATGAGTTTAACATCCCACGCCCCTTATTGTTCTTAGTCCGTTCGTCCGCTGCTCGCATCTACATTTTAATATAAATGTATACACACATTTTCATTTTCCCTTCATCTAATTGATTGGTAAACAAAAATAGTCATTATTTCTAAGGCATTACGGTTGTCGGGGGTGCCATTTGATGGTAGATTTATGTTGTTGCAATGTACAAATGGGCTCATTGTCAGCCGAACAAATTTGCATGAAGTATGAAAGTTAAGGCGTTATAGAGACGCAATAGATGATTTGTAAAATGTGTCTAATGAATTAGTCATCATTTCTTAACGTGTTATTATTAAGCAAATTATGCATGTCTGCCCTAGCTTTGTAGATGTAGAGAAACAAAGTTACAACGATTAGTTAGAGAACTACAATGTTACAGAGATAAATTACGGATAGCCGAGTGGTATTCGCATAAGACAAGCATTTGTGCAATCCACAATTGCTTTTTCTAAGTTCTTGGTGCCCGCGATACCGTAATTAAATTTACTAGTGCGGGAATCATTTAAAATAAAAAGAAAAAAAAAAAAGGATTAAATCGAAAAACATATTTTCACACATATTCACCAATAGCCATATCCAATTGGATTATATTTTACCCGACGCCAAAGAAGGGTTATGTTTTGCGCGTATCTTGTACGGTTCCATATTAGTAAATTTCTTTATTACCTCGTATCTTCCAAACGACTAGATGGATTACGACAGGTAAGATATCGTTAGATTCGTCTCTAAAACCCAAGTGTCTTTAGGTAGGTGTTTTAATAACATAATTAAAATGGCGGATTTTTTAAATATATATTTTTGATAAAACTATCGAGTAGGGTATTTAAATAAAGGATTTTATAAATGATTTACAAAAAACTATATGCAACTTGTACATGTAAATTGTAATTTGAATAAGAAATGTTAAAATAAATAATATTTTTTCTAAGCATAGCAGTCCAGTTCTTTGTGATTTTTTTACTAATACAATTGGTTTTTAATTAGCCGCACTGGAATGCTATTGGAATTTGTTCCAGTCTTAACGTTATACAGAATAGTTCATTATTATTGTCATTAGGATGTCCGAACTTGTAAAATTATGTATACACCACACATAAGAGAACACAGGTAAATAATAATAAATAAATGTGGACAACATCACATACATTGCTCTGAACCCAAAGTAAGTAGCTAAAGCATTTGAGAGAAAACAAAGGTACCACAACACCCAGACCCGAGACAATGTAGAAAAGGGGTTTTCTACATTGACCCGGCCGGGGATCGAACCCGGGACCTCAGAGCTGGTGACACCCTGAAACCCGGTGTGTACGCCACTCGACCACGGAGGTCGTCGTCGGTAAGTTTATAGAACACCTACTTATAGCTTTCATCTATCTTCTATATTTATGTGAATAGTGCTATGCAACTTATGATTCCGAATGCACTAGAAATACATTTTCAATAAACATTACCAATTAAATACATTACAAAAAATAATCCTATAAGACTTGCTCGACCGTACTTGAAATCCCACTTAGAGAAATTCAAACTTCGTACAAAATCCTTTTCTCTACTAAATCGGTATGGAATAGTCACTATACAATAGAGTATAGATAAGTAAGCGTTGAGTGCGCATCGCTAGTAGTCCGTTGTGCCGATGATAGGCGAACTTTTAGCTGTGTAAGTACTATGCTCGTTTATTGGTTTGAGTGATTTTCCATGTGACGACAGGCATTCATGCGAAAATATGGACGGTTCCGATATTATTATATTAAATTTCATAACATAAGTTTTGAGATAATTTATTATTTTTAATTATTTCTTTCGCATTGACGCATATAATAATACCAGCCTATAAATGTCCCACTGTTGGGCACCGGCCTCTTCTCATATAGAGAAGGAACGAGCATTGATCACCACGCTTGCTCAGTGCGGGTTGGCGATTTCAGATTCCAAATTTTGGAATCCAGGTTTCCTCACGATGTTTTCCTTCACCGATTGTCAATGATGTCTTAGAATAATTAAGAAAGTACATATAACTTTGAAAAAGTCACATTGGTACTTGCCTATAGTGGGTTCGAACCTGCAACCTTGTGCACACAAATCCGTTCATTGAACCACTAGGCCACCACGACATTGACGCATGCGGAGCGAATATTTGTAATTAACCTGCGACTACTGGCTTAAGTTTACTGGCGCTAGTCGCCGAGTCGAGTCCTGCCTGAGGTTTATGTTTTTCTTTCTACTATTTGTATTTAATTTTGAGATAATATTAATAAAACGGCGTGCTCTGTTTTGACACGAATTTCACGACGACGCTTCTTCATACTGCTGCTTACAGTTCATACTCTGTTGGGCGCATTCTATAGTTTACTTATTTATTCTTAAAGCTCTATACTCATTACAATTTCCAACAAGACATATTTACCAGTCCTCCAATAAACTTCCAATTAGGCATCGTCTACTCGCAATAGTCCATTCATTATAACAAAGAAGCATTGATGTTGCTAATAAATAAGTTCTGTCTGTCCGTCCGCCCACGCTAGGTTTTGCAACACGTCTATTACATTTTGATAGGTAAAGCTGACTCACCCATGAGCTTCCCTAGACAGATGTGATTATTCAGGGCTGTTCAGTATTTGCATTTAAACTTTAATTGTTAATCAATCATGCATTGATTAATGTTCTGTTGTATGAAGGTGGTTTATTGAAGTTATGTTTTTGTGGGAAGGAATTATCAGTCGATTGAAGTGTAAAGGTAGTGATTGGTTCAAAGTTTTGCTTATGTTTGATAAAATATATTATGAATAATTTTTTTAATGCTATATTTAAGGTAGTAGGTTTTAATTAGTTAAGTGTATATATAGTTAAGTTCGTGTATGTAAATATATTTTTTCCTGAATAAATTGAAACTTATCCGACTTACAATTTCTCAAATAATTGTTTTTGTTTTTTACTTATTTAATTCGCTTTCTTTGCACTATCAATATATATTTATTTGCGAGACAGTTAATGGACTATGTTGTATCACGTTAAAACCCTTAATGAGCTGAGCAGGGTACATCTAGTTCTATTCTAAATCTATGCATCTTTTACATCCGTATTTTTCCAAAAAGTTCTTTTTTTCCAATTATTGTATTTGTATAAATATATAATTTCTTTTTTCAACATAATTACAATAATCATAATCAATTATACAAACAACTCAACGTAAATACATCTGTCAACAACTTGATATATCACGCAAAAAATCATAAATAACGGTACTCGATCAATTCAATAAAACGCATAAAAAGTGGACAACGCATCTGCGTGTGCGCATTGCGTTCGATATTCAAAAACGTCTGTTTTTTTTATTGAATCACGATGGTAACTTGACTACCGCGAGATCGTATGACAAAGATTTTTACGTACAGCTTCGTTTGTGGTATCCATATAATATAGTATTCATAATAATGTATTGTTTTGTAGGTCATCGAATGAAACATTAAAAAAAAACTTTAAAATTATAATTCGAATACTGACTTACGAATTAATGACAAGAATTAAAATACAAAAAAAAAACAAATGAAAGTCTGATAGTAGATGGTGCTGGTCGTTTGAGAAAACTAATAAAAAAAAATATAATATCGGTGAACTTGTGCGCTGTATAAAATTTATGTTTGAAATTGAAAAATTACATGTAAACAATTTTATTTATCTGCTCAGTTTTTTACCATTTTTGGGTATTTTTTTATCAAGTCAGTATAAATTAATAATCAACAAAATACTTTGAACTTTTTGTATCAATCCTTTTTCGTAGTCTAGTGTAGAAATGTCCTTTGCGAGATTACTAAGATAATTAACAGTAGTAATTACATTACCTATAGCATGTCTGGCTAATGTGAGACGAATTCGCTTAACGGCCGGAGTAACTGTAGTTGGATGTAGGTGACCGATGGCGAATTATATTCCCAATATGGCGTCCATCATCGTATATGGGAAAATAAATTGAGTAATTAATCATTAATGAGAATTAAGTTATAAGATTACTTATTGACTATAAAATTGATAAGTCGTTTTATACGCTAGACCAATCGAGAAAATACTAGAATCTTTAATGTTATTTTATTTTATTTTATATTTCATTTTATATTTAGCTGTGCTGTGACTGCTGTATTACTCGCCTTGATTTTCTTCCAAGGCCAGTAAAGTGATGTTAGCAAACAAAAAGATTTTTTATATTTGACTGATGGTTTCAGAGATTAGCGCGTTCAAACAATAACTCTTTAACTTTATTTAATTAGTATAGATTGATAAGTATGTAGTTCGTTGACTGTAAGTTTTTATTTATGGATGTAAGTTAACTTAACCAGTAAACACAGAATTATTAGGATAATTTAATTATTTTAGAAAATTATTCTGAAAATTGCTAAATTATCTCCAACATTGTTAAACGATTGCCGTATAAAAAAAACTGTCCTAATTCTGCATTGCCTATCGTCCTATTATAATAACAAATAACTGCTGATTATTTTCTCTATGTAAGATGACCGAATCAAATCACTTTGGCGATATTTTATGTTTAATAATTTTATGTACGTGTTTCATATAAGTAATATAAAAAAAAAACATATTTTTATTTGTTGTAGGGATATGTTAATAATGATATGGGCGTTTAAATATGATTTTAAAGTATTAGGACATAGTAAACTTTCATTTCTTATGACGTCATAGTTACAGTGATGATTGAGGCAACATCGCCTCAATACCATTAATTAGCATGGAGGCGTAGTACTCCTTATGGGCTGTATCAGGCAATCTGCCTGATTTAACTTGGCTTGGTAAACATTATTTAATCTAATAATTGTTTATTTGACAAGATTGACGACTTTAGTGACGTAATGGCGAACAATTTCGAGTCGACTTGAGCTTTATAAGCTTGAGAACGGGTACTATTGTAGTAGGTAAAGATTGGACATAATTGACCATTTGTGAGTCAGGCATATGTAATGTAATGCACAAAGACAAACGCGTTTGTAATGCAATTGTAAAATATATTATTTTCTTTAAGTATATAATTTGTATAATAAATAAAAAAATAATACTAGTACACATATTTTTTTAGGTATTTGTTTTTAGCCATTTTTGTCCTACTGCAGGACAAAGGCCTCTCAACCCTCCTACCATCTCTCTCTGTCCAAGTAGTTAATGTTGTAAAAAGAATAGGGATGTCTGCTACGAAACGGGATAGCGTAGGCTACAAATAATATCTAATGTAACTAAAGAAATACAATATCCTAAAGCTTAAAAACTCGTCGTTTTTCAGCTAAAGCAAGTACTTATATAAAATAATGAGGAAACAACACCAAAAGCTTCCACGTACAAATGCGGGTTTAGCCAGAATTGATTAGCAATGAGGTAAAATCTAAGTGACCTCTGGCCAACCGTAAATGTTATCAGCATGTTGTCCTTACGGCCCTTGCATACAAATATGTGATACACCCGCAGACTGAGTTTACAGTGCGTCAACGAGATGTTACTGTTTTATTGCGTGATAAAAAAACGCATCAAAATTGTTACGGGAAATATTCTGAGTATTTAGCTATAAAATGTACACGTATATTAGAAAGAAGAATAATTTATATTCGTGTTTGTTAATAGGGTTTTCTGACAAATTTTTCGTGTTTTGCAAAATTTTGTTAATTTTCTAGTTAAACTTTTACAAGCTTTCTGTGTCACGAACGAAGAACGAAAGAAATAAAATGAATGAAATTGCAATTTTTGTATCGTGTAAGCATTATTAGAGCCGTACCTAACTTAAGAAATTCAAATGTTCACCATACAGTTTTAGAAAATGAAGTTGTCATAATTATTTTAGAAAGTGAATCTCAAAGTAGTTAAAATTGTGTCCAAATTACAAAACCTAATTCTATAACAACTAATAATAACAAATGCTGTTGTACCGTGAGAACTCAAACCTAAAATCAATTTGCGTTACTGTAACTATGCATATTACTTTGGCCGCTGTCCTCGTCTTAAAAAAATCACACAGCTATGGGGCACAGTTTTTGTACTCACCCCTCAATTTTTTACTTATTCAAATCGCAAGTAACACTACCCTCAAGTTTTTTAAGCCAAACAATGGCTTCTATTATTTGGCCGAGTAATTTATTTTTTCTAACGGTCCAAGATGGCCTCGGGTCATAGGTGAGGCTTAGGATAGTTCTCAGGACGCTTTTTTAAAGTTTCTTTTATCATTTTGCACATCTGCCAAATCTTCGTAAAAAGATGTGGAGATTCGCGTGGGAAATTGATATTTTGCGCATCTGTAGTTTTTAGTTTGTGTATTGATCCGTGATTAATACGAGTGTGATTATTTGTTTGTTATTGAGTAGTTTCACTTTACTAACAAATATTAAAAAAAAATTGCTTTACAGCAGACAGCTTTCTAGATTAACTTCAATTATAATTATCGCTTTATGATAGTTGCATCGATGACGTATGTAAAAGCCTAACGGCATTACAGCGCAATCAGCTTGCAAACAACTGCCTCCCCCGCCACCCGCCGACCGACTAAAACAAAAACGCATTGTCCCATGACGTCACGGCGATAACTCATTTACGACTACCCGCATGTCGGTGAAAGAGGACAATATGAGGACAATCGATAATGCTAAACGCGAACACGTGTGCCGCGGACTGTGAGCGATCCCATTGTTTTTGTGTTACAATCGCGGTGAACTTTAGAACGTTGTTTAGCGAATGTTTATACTTTTTTTTTTTATATATATTGAACATTATATTGTGTACTCTCTTCCTTACAAATTTTTAAGGAAGACAAGATACAATGATTTCAATTTTAAGCTCAGAGATGTCAGCTGACATAAAGTAGCTAGAGGCTTCAACTTTATACTTACAAAAATGTTTGATTGGGTGCATCGTAAAAAACGCATCTTCCTTATCCAACAATAGAACAGACCAAGCGTTACACATGTCTACAGAATAGCCATGAACCATCCCAAAGGATTAACCAGACCTCTTTTTAACAATGACTACTGCAGATTTTTTTATATTTTTTTTGACAACACCTGGTCGCCGATTTTTTAGTTATGTAATGTCCCACAGACAAAGTCAGCGGATCAAAGATAAAAATAGACGGCGAATCTTCATATGGAGCCGGTATATGGACGGGGTACATTCAAAGGGTGCGAATTTTAAATTGAACTTGATAAGTTTTTGAAAAGGTCCGAACAAAAATGGGTTTTGATTTGTGGGGTTAGAGATAAGATACCCATATTGTTATGAATTGAAACCGACTGGGTTTGACTGAGGGAAATGTATTATCATTTAATGTGTTATTGTGACTGCAATACGGAATGATTGGAGGTACTTCATCAATATTTGATATGTTTGTGCAGTCTCATTTAAGAAGTAAATTCTTTCGTCACCTGATTTTTTTTTCTAGAAGGATCTATGGAGACCTTAAATTTTCACTAGCTAAATTTCAGTTAGCTCATTTGCTAAAATTACATGACCAAATTCTGTACGTATACCTACTCACCCACCAAAGTGTAAGCAAGCTTGGCGATAGAAGCTCTTGTTTTTCTTTCCATGAGAACAGCTTTTTGACTGCAGTGGAATAGTTACAGGGTGGTATTATTGGATATCATACCATTCATCTATTCAAATCCTTTTATGCTGGTCAAACTATATCTACCTTATACAGTGGTACCTATGAAACTGGACCCCGAAACATTTGAATGACTGTCACAAAACTAATCGTCGTGCGAATTCAAGCAGTGTTTAATATTCAATAGTTCGTTACATCAATACCGTAGCTAACACTAGCCAAACAACTCATGGTGACTGACTGTCCCCTGTGAATAAAAAACGTTACCCCACGATTTTTTTTAACCCTTTGCATATCCTGTGTCATGCGTGCAGTATTACTAGTCAAATTTAAATAATTTATGTCTTAGGTCCGTTAGATGTTTGCATCTGCCCATAGCTTTAGCATTATGTAAGATTTATATGATATACGTGACTATAGGGGTTTGATTTGAAACGGTTTAATTGTAATTAGGATTTTTTTTTATTGTAAGTAAGTAAATGACCTTTAATTTATGACCTCCATACCAATATTATAACGCTTACTATCTGTTACACTTTCACGTCTAAACCGCTGAACGGATTTAAAAGAAAATTAGTTATGAGGCAAGCTTGGATCCTAAGTAAGGACATTTTTTACTTTTTGCGACACCCAAACATCCAAATCCACACCCAAAATACTTATTTTTATTTTTCTAAGGAATTAGACAGAAATTTTAATAATAATGTGTTAAGTAGGTATCAGTCAGGACTGATCAATTAATTGTTTGTCTGTGAGTTGAGGTTGTTATGTGAGAGTTAATGTTACCAATGTACTAAAAGAAACCGAGAGCAAAAATAACATCTTGTTAGATTTTTTGTGTTTTAAAGCTCGGCAACATTCTTTTTAAGAATATAATTATTGTTATGTCTTGTCGAGAGTCGATAGTGAACTCAAGGTACCAATTTTTTTTTCACTGAAATAAATAACAAAATTTGTTATATTTCCTAATTTTTTTTTCCTCAGCAACGCCCATCACGCAATATATGTACTTAAATTATGAAATACCTTTTCATACCTTTGATGACAACAATCAGTGTGTAATAAAGAACAATGAAAATATTTTAATATCGACTAGACGAGTCAATTGACACTCTGAAAGTGAAAGGGATGTGCCATTGTTCGTACAATTGTCGACAAAGATCGTGTCATTCTCATTGGAGTGACGAAATAGAGCAATATCGATAGAGTTGAGAACGCCCTGTGTAGCAGAGAGGATTTATATCGCTGGGATGAGCTAACGATTCAATGGTTGATCTTTGAATTTGCCGATTTGATATTTCATTATCACTAGTGAAATGAAATATTAAAGATAAATGCTGTAGGTAACTTTGACGTAAGCTATGAATAAGTGCCATGTACCTACCTACTTACAGAGAATTTGCGTCTTTTTTCGAGTTTTTAAAAATACGCTAATATTTATTATAATTATAGGAGTAAAAACTTAAATTAATTAAACCATTAAAAAGTTAAAAAAATAATTAACTCTGTGGGTACCGTTAGTAAAATAACTTAAGTGACAGTTCCACTTTTATAAATGTTTAATTAAGATAGTGTTAAGCAAAGCAAGTTAGCAAAAATAAAACAAGCGCTACCAACGTATTAAATGGAATTACAATGTTAAAGCCATAAATCTGCCCTAAAACAAAATTAACCGCTTGTCTCAAAGCCCAGTTAGCTAACGATAACAGCCGTGGTGTTTTTTCCTATTGTTTTTACACAACCCTTTATTTTTTTTTGTTTCACTCACAGTAGCTCACCCCAGTATGTTTTTAAGTCACTTTTTATGCACATTGGCCGTATTTTTGTCATCTAGTTTATATTAAATTACCGTTTTTATAACGTAATGAATATGCGGGTTGCTATTAAAATTATGCATATGTAAACTGACGAAAATGAGTGACTATTAACGCTGAGATTTTTTTAATAACGGCTCTGTGGGACTTTTTTGTGGGATGTATGTTGTAGATGTTTAAATGGGTTACGTATTATTTTTACTTTTATTTTTCTTTATTTGTATAAAACAAATGAATTATAATAAAGTAGATTAATTAAAATAAAATCAATAAACATTTAATTTAGAATATTAAATAACTTAAACAAAATTATGAGTCTCTAGTTATCTATTAACATAAAGAAAGGAACAAGCTGTGTAAAGGTACCACTCCTCTGTGGACCAATAGAAATTTTATTCACAAAAATATGAAAGCAATATCCAACAAGATTTTATTAAAATTCAACAAATAAAATTAACAAATCAATGGCAGTCATACGTAAAATCAACAATGACGACCGCGGATGTATCTACCCACAGATCTGAAGCTCTGCGTGAGAAAACTTAAAAAACTCGCTCGCACATAAAAAAACGCACTTAGACAATTATCAAAAACCCTCCAAGATGTCCCTTGCACAATGCTATATTGCGCACCTTGGATCTGGCGAAGATAGTCTCTTAAAAAATGCGCATATGTTTTTATAAACATCTCTCTCAGGATGCCAAAAAAAACCCGTGGGGTGCATTCGATTCTAGTGTGGTACTTAAGGACGTACGTCGAGTGACACTCAAACTTTCTGTGTTCCATTGACGCAGCTGTGGGTCAATTCTTATAGACAGATTGATGTGAATAAAGTAATTTTTATTATTTAGAAAATTAAAATATAATCGGTATTTTTTCATGTTCCATTTTTTAATATTATAATAGTTTACTTAGGTATTAACTGAATAAAACAATGTTTTAGATTTCAATATTTATAGTATCGTAGGTTAGAGGAATAAAATTGCTGCTCCTTGTTTTTTTTTTTTACACACATATTATTACAAAATTTGTTAAAATTACGAATTAAAAAATTTGGTACAGTTAAATAGGAATAGGGATAATAATAGCATTATAAATGTTGAGAAACGATGTCTCGAGTCCTTATTTTGATTCGGTGTTTGATGAAATTTCTCTGGTTAGAGATTTGTGTTAAAATAAGTTTTTTAGACGGAAGCGTTTCGGTTTCCGGCCGTTTTTTATTAGATTTTTGAAGAGATCCGTTAGTGTAATTTAATTAGAGTTGTGTTAGATGAAATTGTGTGACTAATTTGTATCCAAAATTCTTAAATTAATTATGTATTATTGAAATATATTATAAGATTTTTATTTTTGATTATGTTTTATTTTTAAATCGTTTTTTTTTTTACATTTAATGTTAGACATGTATTGGTAATTAAAATAATCAAATAATTACGCAAGTTTTTATAGGTCCTAGATCTTCTGATTAAACTTCTATTGATCGATATATTTTTTTTCTTTAACTAAGAAATTTAATCCCTGTCTTGCGGGGGGTTTCACAAAACTTCAAATCACATACACAAATAACACCTAGACTTAAAACAAGCATTAGTGGATCACACAAATGTGGAGATCGAACCCGTAGCACGTCGCGCACAGTGGTAATTGGCGTGGTGACCTATACCACTCGGCTATCGGTGCAGTCTAAATGTCTTATTAACGGTACATACCTACCTACCTACCTATTCTCAAAAGTATATATTTTTAGAACGTTCTGATTTACGTAATTTTCGTTACTTTTACTTGTAAGTACAAAAAAGTTTAATAGTCTCCTCGACCCAATTTTTTAGGAGCATGCGTTTTATATTTATAAATCTTTCATATAAATATCCGTCCATAAACTTTCTTGTATGTCACCTCACATATTTACACTTACCGTTTCCTGCCCCACAACTTTTTAAGAATGTTCCCACAACCATCCTTGTGTTTTTTATCTTTTTTTTTTCATGTAGATTAGAATTAACGGTAAAATTCTCCCCTAAGGATACTTTAATTTATTTCTTTGGCAACACAATGAGAGATGCGGTTCTTCATTGTTTGTGAATGTCATGGTGTAAAAAAGTGCAAGAGATTTGCAGTACTCGTTTTTTTATCTTCCTTCCGTAGATACAGTTATTGTTTATTGATTGATATATTGTTATTTGTTGATTGTAAAGACGGGTTTGATAAAGACGCATGTAAGTGTATCTAGAATCTTCCGTGTTTAAATATTAATTATCATCTAAAATTTAAAGAGATTTATCCAATAGTAATTTTTTTTTTTCAAAACACATTATGTGTTATATTACGATGGTATGCCAACCATCTTAATCTAACCCCTACCTTCTGGTGATGTTTAGTAGGAATAGTACCTTACAGTAAGTTACTAACAAGTTAAAAACAAGGTATTATAATGCATATTTGTTTTGAAAAAAAGATTATAAAAAAGTGCAACCAAAGGATATAAATAACAATGCAATTATTTTTTGTGACAGCCGTATTACGAGACGTTGTTTCTGCAAACAATGAATCTGCATAAAAAAGTATTAAAGTTCAAACCCCAAAGAGTTCTTCAAATTAAAGCGTCATTAGAAATTTTCTAGAAAAAATAAATATTATGCACTAACGTGAGAAAATTAAACTTGTTTTTTTTTGCTATAAAAAATAGCAACACAATGTCACGACCGTTGCAAATCATTAGCATACGTTTTTTATTGCAAACGAAATTCAAATTTTTATAATTTGTAGTCTAGAGATTGGCAGCCTATAATTATAATAAAAAAAGGTTGCTACCTATTCTGTAAGGGCCTTTATCTGTCGGTCAGGTAAAGTACGTAAGTGTCGAATACAACAATGTGCTCCGGATTTCCTCTCTTTAATACGAGAGCAGGCCGCTGCCTCACGTGCAGATTCTGAATAAAAGTCCGTCAATTTTCCAAGGGCGTGATTGATTTTGGAGATAGTCTTGAGTTTTTATTGATTGAATTGATTTCACCGGAACTATTGACGGCGATTTGTTCAATCGATTGTAGTTTAAATATGATCTCTATAATTATTTGATATTCATAGTAACTTAATATTAATCTCCTAAACATACATGATTACTAATTATTTACCTAAACTTTATTGAATCTTGTATCAAATGACACTATCACTAATTCAACATACCTTGAAGCAAAAATACATACTTAAATGTGTACAAAAGTAAGCGTCAAAAATTAATTAAGTGATGTAATTAAATAAAAACGACAAAGCGCAATAAAGTCAACAAAAGCATTCATAAATTGCGGAGATTATGCAACGGCACGGCTTACCGTCCTCTTCCTGGCTTTGGGGCCATAAATTTCATTTAGCTGCAAGGTGGTCTGACAAATTTGCGGTCGGTACGACTACTAACTGGCACTTTTACCTTATTAGAAACATGGAAAAAAAAAACCTTCAAACTTCGAAAAATACTGGCAGTTAGTCAAAGAAAACTATACATATTATTATAGACTGTGGCGTCAGTAGCGGTGGGTGTACCATAAAAGTCTTTCTATAACTAATCTGCTGGTCATAAATGAAAAAGGGACAGCGGGGCCCAGTGCTGTGACAAAAAATGTTTGGGACACTGAACGTTTAGTTTGGACATCGTTTTTTTTGACTAGGGATGTAATTGCTGTGTAATTCTTTTTTGAGAAAAGACAAGTTGTTATGTTTTGACGTTACTGACAATGAAACAGTAGCGGGTTTTACAATAAGATTTGTTATTTTATTGACAGCTTTAGTTGGTTCAAGTGTTGAGTATTTCGTTAAATATAATTATTTGTGTTCTTTTGTTTCCGTAAACAGATTTGTTTCCTTTTATTTTTTTAACCTTGTTTTTACTTGTCTTACGGAGGCGGTTTGTTTGGAACTAAGCCGAAGAAAGAGCTTTTTTTTTGGTTCTTAGTACAATTTTAGAGATGATAACTAAATACATATCGGTAAATATTTTTAGGGATAGTATGTAAACTATATCTGTTAATATAGGAACAGATTATCGATAGGAATAGATACCAAATCCTAATATTCCCTTTGACCAAACACTTGTGGTCATTCAATCCATAATCAAAACAAATATTTTCCCTACAATACGTTACGTACCGTTTGCGGTCGGTTTCCCTTCGTGAGAACACCATCGTGCACCATGGTTTGATGGTACCTAATTGGTGTCAAGCGACGGATGCTGATTGTGTGGTGGGCCCGCTGATGAAGTCCGATGGATTGTCTGTTTGATCGTTGAATAACACTGCAATAAAAAGCCGAAAAGATAAAAAAAAAATGTGTTTTAGAAAAACAAAATATGAGCATAAATAAGGTTATATATAAATAAATTCTTATTTTTTTTTAAATTTAAAAGTACTATACTTACCTACTCTCTTTATCAATTGGAATTTAGAATAATGAAATGACAATCCCTTTTGAAAAAAGAAACTGTGTTCTTTTGTTTTCTAAAAACAGTTCAGGTGTCATCATTTTTGTTCTTAAGTAAAACGATCTTAAAACATAACTTACTTCTAGTAGATATATATTTTTATGAAACTTTGGTTTTGTTAGGTTCGAAAAACCTAGGAATCTCAAGCAAAGCCGCAGCTTTAAGTAAGCAACTAATAATATTAGTGGTTTTCACAGTATTTACTATCCGTTAGATTTGTTTATTTTGATTGTATGCTGTTCATGCCGAGTGATTGAGGTGAGAGTTGATGACTGACTAATACTTAAATCTACGAAGATTCCTATCTTAAATGGAAAATTGCGGAGGAACAATACTTATTCGTTATATTATAATTCAATTGATAGTAAGAATATTTACTGCATCTGAGGTCTTATTTATAAAATAAATTTAGGCAATGTGTGTGGTGTGTGGGGGTAAGTTGCTAAAGCACTTGTCTTATGGAATAAGACACAACGAAGGTATCACAAACACCCACACCCAAGACAAAGTAGAAAAGTGGGTTTTTATCGGCTCGATAAAATAATTATAATAATAATAAACCCGTCCGGAGATCGAACCCGGGACCTTAGAGCTGACGAAACCTTGAAAACCGGTGTGTACAACATTTATAAAGTAAGTAATTATAGAAAAAAAAGAGCTGCTAATTTATCAGTATCGTTGTGACTACTGAAAAGTTGGTGAAAAATTCAGTAGTGTTTATTTTTGTATTTATAACTTACTAGCTGTCCCCCGCGACTTTGTCCGCGTGTTTTAGTTTCAACGGTTTTTCATTTTTGCGACATTTTTCATTTATGCTCCGCTCCTATTGGTCGTAGCGTGATTTTATATAGCCTATAGCCTTCCTCAATAAATGAGCTATCCAACACTGAAAGAATTTTTCAAATCGGACCAGTAGTTCCTGAGATTAGCGCGTTCAAACAAACAAACAAACAAACAAACTCTTCAGCTTTATAATATTATATATATAGTATAGATTTACGTATAAGATATACAATTAGAAATAATGTTTATTTTGAGATACACAATTTCTTCTACGAAACCGAAACCCTACATTACTTTATGGAAATTGCAAAAGGTCCCAGATACGCACATAGCTTACCGTTTCAAGTCGAAGTGTTAAAGTTACAAGGTATTTAAATCCTTTAATTTCATCACAACTTGCCTACACAAAAAAGTCGCAGTATGAAAATACTTCCTTTAAAAATAATGCCGGTTTGATCCGAATATGTCATAATATGAGTAATGAGACACGATGATTGTGTGTGGTCCAAGAGTGACATCGCAGGCTAATATTTGCTTAAGCGTTAGATACTGCTGGAAACTACCACAGGCTGCAACATTTTATAAGCGGAGCGGTTTAACTCAAATGGAGAAAACAGCGATTTAAGTTGTGATTTTATATAAATAATAAGAAACATGTTGAGTAGAATTGCATTGTAGTAGGAGAGGCTCGTGTGTATAATATCATAAATGTGAAATCTTGCCTCTCTGTTACGCTTTCACGGCTAAACCACTCTACTAATTTGGATGAAACTTGGTAAGGGGTAAGCTTAGATCCTAAGAAAGGACACGACAAGGACTTCATGCCGCGATAACCGACAAAGACGCAGGCGGAGCCGCGGGCTACAGCTAGTTTTATAACATGTCTTTTAAGACACATTCAACAATTTTTTCTTAACCTACCTATTATATGTTAATCGCTTACTCTCATCACCAAATTTCGAAATCATTTCAAGACACGTTTACAGCCAGGCGTTCCATCACCGCAGTGCCCTCGCCTTCGCCGCGGTCACCATATCCCTAATCAAATAACAATGATACTATTTTAATTACTCAGTCCGATGTCACTGATAACACTGTATGTCTTCGAAATCTCGTACTGTTTTCGTTTTGTCATCCTGAGGTGATGCTTACATGGTAATAGCCGCTGGTTTTGCTCGATATATTTTGAATTTTTATATACTTTTGACTTATGAAGATGGTAAAGTGATGACGTAATATTGAAAAGCCTCCTTATTAAAATAAAAATGTAAATTGTATGTGTATTTAAAATGTTCCATTCTATTCAGTCTATTTTTGTGATCTAAAGGGAAGTTTTAATCCTAATATTTTCTTTTCAAAGGAATGAAATATTGTATGGTTTTTATTTTGTATGAAGTGTAGTGGATTTTGATTTATCAACATTATTATCGATTGTATAATAATAAATTTCTATAGGCTCTTTTACTCTTTATGAATACAGGTACGCTTGGATTTTGAGCGTAGTTCATGGTTGAGTAATACGTGTGACCACAAAATAAATTATATATCCAGCGTGTGTTATACATAGGCTTCTAGATAATTAGTACCAAAGGCCTATTTTGGGAGCTCTAATCTTCGGTAAGGACCAAAATGAGTGTAAGCGCGCGATTAAGCTCGACTTGTTTCCCCAGTGTTTCGCCACAATCGCTCCAACTCAGTTTTGTTTTAATTTCAATTTGCTTTTCTGTGTCCAGACACGACCTAGACTAAGGTGGTGTTATACAGGGTGTCTAAATAAGTTAGCATATTGTAAGACTGACGAGTTTTGTTTAGGTAAGATTATATAGAACGTAAAAGTTTCTGGGTTGGACTGAATGCAGATTGGCCTATCCCTAATTACATGATTACTCTTGGAGTAATCATGTAATTAGGGATAGGCCTATGTTCATCAGTGGATCGGATCAAGCTGTGTTGATTATTAGAAATAAAAGCATTGTTTTTTTTACTTATATCTAGTATGGTAAAGTAAATATCAGTTTTATTAATCATCTCTGAAGATGCCGAAATTTTTTTTTTTAAATTCTACAATTAAACAAGATTAAAGCACTTACTACAGTGTGTTCACACCCCTACAAGTTAATATCACAACTTAGGATGGACGCAATTAGCTTGCGGTAAGACTTGCAACATTTAAATTATCCAACAGTCTGCTCTAACCCTTACTTCGTTACGTCATTCTTTACATTTTTATAATTAGTTTTTAAATAATAAATGGCTTTATTTATAAACCTTATAATTTGACTTTACTGTCTGATTAGATAATAGTATAAATATGAATCATTTGAGATATGCATATTTGGAGACTTTACTTTGTTTTGAGAGGGACATATTTTTACAAGTAAGACTTAATGTGTATTTTTAGTGTTGCAGATAGGTATGAAATAGGTAATTTATAAGTTAGGAATTTAACGCTAAAAGGTTCTTGAGCAGCAAATCCTAGTGTTGGTCTACGTATCGGTAAACAACGTTGACTGACCAATCTCTACATTAAAGCATAGCGCTTTGGTGCAATTTGCATATTTTGTGTAGAACAAAAAGTTTTTTTCTTGTCTGCGAAGCCTTTTCCCAATATATGTTGGGGTCGGCTTCCATTCAGCTAAATACTGCATTTTACATGGGTCGACTGCCTTTCTGACCCCCACAACCCATTTTACTAAGTAACACATTATCCCGAAGTAAGACTTGTCGGCAGAATTGTAATGACTTAACGACTGTCAAAGATCAACGTATGACAGTCGGGATCAACGGTTTACCGTGCTTTCTGAGGCACGGAGGAATCTCGGTATGTTTACGAATGGTCACCCATCCAAGGACCAACCGCGGCGAGCGCGGCTCAACCTGTATTATTGGTCAAACCGTATAGCTTACACTTAGCCACGAGCCCCTCACAAGTAGAACAAAAAGTGATATAATGAATTACAAATAAATGAGAAAAAAACACGTGTACAAAAATTATTTAAATTAAAAAAAAACAGTAATCAGTGACGAAATTTAACTTTAATCAATTGCTCCACATACATAAATTTTCAGCGAGTAGGTACCTACCAAAAGGAACAAAATGTTATGTACCAGTAATGTATGTATCGGGCACACGGCAAGCCAGACAGGTCGGTTCAAACATGTCCATTATACTCAATGCTCCAATATCCAGTTAATTCTGACTATAATTAGTGTGTACTCGATTTGCTTAGGAATTTACACGCTGGTTTTGATATATTGCTTGGCTTTATTCACGTCTATTTGTGGGTAAGTCCAAATGTCCTTCGTACTTTCAGTCCTTACATACACAGACTATTAAATTAAAAAATAAACGTTACAATGTAAAACGTATACTACATAGATAAGCATAGATGCGCGCATCGCTTGTACCGTTGTGCCAAGCGTTACCAAATTTTTTGCTGTAAGTACTACGCTCGTTTACTGATTTAAGTGATTTTTCGCGACGACAGAAAAAACGATTAATAAAACAGCGGGCTGTTTACACACAAGTTTTAGGATTTTACGTGTTTATACTGGTACTCATAGTTCATACTCTGTTAGGCACACTCCATAGTTTTTATTTTCACTTTAGGAATGTATCCTTTATAAGTGGTGTTGTTTTAGAGTATGTGACTAAGAAAGTTAGCTTACTTTAAACCAAGTATAGGTACCTAAATTATATGTAAAAAATATTTCTGGCTGTTGATTTAGTGGTTAGTGACGCTAATTGCTATGCCGGAGGCCGTGGGTTCGGTTTTTTTTTTGGATGAGATTTACGCAGTTAGCCTGGGCGCAGGCTTTGACTGCTTCACCGGACTTTTGGCGAGAACCTTAAGGGCCTCCAGCCAGAGCAATAGAAAAACTAACTACGTCAGCAACGTTCACTAAGGGCACCCCCTGTGGGGTTCGGACCTCGACTTAGTGCGTTGCTAACAATCTTAATAAGGCAAAAACAGCAAGGGAGGGCTGGATCTAAGTTTTTATTATTTAAGGACATATTTTTATTGCTAGTTTGGCCAGCTCGGGCCAGCTTGATCTAGAGACGGGGGGGATGGAATCGATTCCCAAACAGGAATATCTTTGTGTGAAAAGCTTGATATTTTTTTCTGTTTCTGAGTGTATTTTTTATCTATATTAATAGGTATACGTATTTAGAAATATATAAGTGTGTTTATCAGTTGTCTTGTTTTAACTGCCTAGATTGGGAAAAGATGGCCTTGTGAGAATTGTCCCAAGACATTATTATATTATTAATGTGGCCGAATATAATGAGTATTTTGCTAATTTAAACAATAACATTTTCAAAAATATAGCGCTTCTTTAGAGTAATAAAACAGTCTATAAAACCATAATAGTGTGTGAATGTTATAGTTTTATAGTTATCGGTAAAATAAAATGAGTTGCCCCGGCTACCTTTTTAATAGTCTCTAGTTATGATGTCACTAAATATTTTATTATCTTTGTACTAGGACACAGAAGACAGGATATCGTCGTCATAACAGATGGAAACTAATCGTTAGACGGTCTACAATCATTAATTCACATTGGTGTACGTCCGAGTGAGCAATAACATAAAGCACACCCTTCCCAACAAATTTCTCTTTGTAATATTTAACATTTAAGTAATTATCAAACTTAGGTGTGTAGGAATAAGGTTTATAAAGCTATGAAGTAATTTGGTGTCGTTTCGCAGAAGTCTTGTTGAGAACTGTACTAACTTTTGTTGTCGTTGGACCATCATTAGCCGTATTGATGATATATCGACTGTGACGTCAGTGGATAAGTTAATTTTTGTAACAAATCTTGTTTCTAATATTTCTCGCAATCCGGAGGGAGTTGCAATATCAAATAGAAATGTAACAACTGTCAAGTTGTGATAACGTAACGAAGTTCAACCAATCGTAATCAATAATCCACAAAGAAAACTGTAAGTTGCACAATGTGAAATAACACTTACATACAATAGTTACAAGCACAAGTCGAGTGCGAATTTACGACTCAAGAAACCTTTACCAATACAACAATTACAATCGAACTAAATACCCAAAAACTGCTAAAATTCACGATCGCATCATTACATTCGCATACAAAAGTGTTTCTGCAAAAAAAGAAACAACCGTGACGTAGGTGGTCTCGATTTTATAGCGTAAAATAATAAGGGCACCTATGTGTTCCATTCTATATAATAATGGGGGTACTATTTCTGTGGGCAGTATAATAATGGCTAGTCGTTCGCTGGGTGGTCGGATTATAACGCAAAGCCGTGGATTAAGCCACATCGACACGTGTGCCTTTATGTACCATCGAGTGGCTTTAGGCGAGAGAGCTTGATTGTACCACATGTGATAAAATGCTAGCTAGTATTTAACCTCCATTGTTTAACTCTTAATAATAATTTAATCATCCAATTTAAAATCAATAGAAAGTTTTTTTATATTTATTTATTAGATGGTCAGGACCGAAATATTAAAAAAAGTTTAGTGGCAGAATAAACTCAGCTGAGCAATTAAAAAATACGGAAGTATAAAAAGTTTTGACCGTAATTATAATACATGTATGTTTGAACTAGGTTGTGGTCTATTGTGACCTCAATAAATATTAATATTTTTTACGGAAACCTCGATAATTTTTATCACCGAAAATTCAAAGCCCGCTTAACCGCCCACAAATAATTTCGGCTACCGTGAAGCTTTAACATGATTATTTTTTCTAAGATTGGTGTCATTGGCTTAATCAGACCACATCTTTATTTATAGCACATTAAGGTTGACTTTACAATGTTAAAGAATTGTCGAGAGGACCAATTTAAGTTTGTATTTCATTGCAAAGTCCTTTTCAAAATGTGAAACGATCCGCGAAGAATTTCGTTGAAGCTAGCACCCGTGTTTGCTTCGCGGACATCGATTAAAAATGAAATTCCACCGTATCTTGGCCAAATAATGGTATTAAAATCCTACCAGAATAATAGTGTTAAATTTCTGGCGATCCATCTCAAAATATGATGGATCTGTCGGCGGACTTTTGTTGCAGTTTTTTCTGTAATATCTGTACGTGGACCGCCAAAGCGATTACTTACGTACTTATTGTGAGTGTACTCAAGTCGGTTTCTATATGAGTGATAAACATCGAAAATATTTGATGATGCCAAAAATTTTTGGGATGCGCACGGTAGCGGTCTTTTCAAAAGTTAAATGGGAGTAAGGACCATGTCTTTCGATGGTTAGTTTAATTTTAATTTCAGAGTACAGGTGGTTTAATAGCTGGTAAATCAATTTAAAAATATATTTTGCAGTTGAAATTTGATTTTCACACACCTAGATTACAAGCAAAACCATAATTCAGGTACAAAATACCTAAATATCCACTAAAACGTGATGAGTTTGGTCCTTCGAGATAAATTGTTTGTTCCCAAAGAATTTCCAAAGACAAACCAATTTTACAATCAAAATCCAAACCACCAAAGTTTACCGGGCGGGTCAACCACAATTCCTTGGTAATCACAGTCTGTGGTCATGAGCTTGGTCTGGTGTTGTGTTATGACACATTATCGCGCATGCGTTGACAGGACCGCGCAATTTGCAATTAGCTATGGAAATAACACGTGCTCTGGTACGGTCAACTTAGGGAGGTGATCTTACGATAGAGCAAATATTATGTAATAAGCATCGTTGTTGTTCATTTCGTGTAATAATCTAAACGAGGTCTTGTACATACGTACGCGGTGTAATATTTTTTTACATTTACTTTTAAATTAATAAAACATCAATTTATTTATTTGTAAACTAAATTATAGGTCCTTTTTTATTTAACTTAATTAAGAATTTAAAAAATAAACAACTTAAATTGTATATTTTTAAAATTCTTAATTAAATTCAGTAAATTTTCACGTTAGTCATTTGACGCTTTATTAAGTTTTTTCGTTTTATATAGCTACCGATTTGGTTCTAATAAATGTACATATTTTGTAGAAAATGTCGATATTTGCAAAGCTCATCCTTATGCACTATAGGCGAGGAGTCTCGTGTTCACGAAATAGGTGATCATTATGTAATTCACAGGGCTTTAGCATCACGGACCGTTCTTGGAACCGAGGGTCATAGGAAGTGATGGAACTAGGACCATATACGTATAGGACACGTCGTGTGAGATGAGCGACCGTTTAAAGACGACTATGGAAATTTGGTAAATACTCATTCAGTACTAAAGTGTGACGGGCAGAATACTGTACATTAGATTTGTTCTAACCATTTAAACGACCGTACCTACCTATTAGATAATATATTCTAGAAAAATGGACTAAAGGTTAAGTTTTTGGAAATTACAGTGTGGATTAGAAAGCAGACCTTCTTCAATGTAATAAGCTTTCAAAGATATTGATAGGTTGTATTGCTATGCCTGAAATAGATGTAACACTATACTGTACGTGCTGTGCAGTGTAATTCTAGCATAGAATATCCCCCCCTCTTCCCTTGGGTATAGTAAAAGATTGTAAAATACAAATTGAACCAAAAGACAGGAGAATGGGCAGCAGTTTAAGAACCAAGTAAACTGCCTGTCTCCAACCTTCTTGCCCAGCATGGTGCGCACCAAAGCACCAGGCCCACAGTTCCCGTAGGTCCCGCTATTCCTGGCTACGGTAGCGGTCGTGGTCACGTCGGGACGGGGTTTAAGGTGGAGGTCCGGGTGCTGTGGCGCAAGTTAGGACAGGCCCATGTCCACCAGTAGGCCGCGATAGGCTGAGTATATATACTGAAAACATAACTATGTTTGACATCGTCTATTTTTGTCGATCTTAAAGTCGCCCACTGAAGTTGAAGGAACTCTGACAATAACTTGTGTAATGCCATCTTATGATGCACATACATAATTAAGACTAACATTTTAAGTTTGAGTAAACACACTGTACGTCAGTCTCCGACCGGTATTTTTATCGTTACAAATTAATTACCGGTCTAGTACCGTATCGGTATCATTAGCACCATATTGGTGTCGCTCTCTTCATTTCAGGTGGCCTTTATCTTATCTAAAGAGGACGTGCGGGCGGTATATAGGCTGCTTCATTATTGTTAACCGTTCTATCCAAAACCATTCAAATTTAAACTCTAATCTCTATTCACCACAGCACAAATTCACTTGTTTTTGTTTTTTTTTTTCTAACAATTTTCTCTAAACCACCGCTGAACGAAACTCAACTCTATCTGTAAGTGGTAGAGTTGTGTTTTGAATGTGTCTGAGTGGTTTTTCCGGTAGTTTTACAACGCGAGTGGTGTCAAACGACAATGGGCAACTTGTTCCCTGATAGGTATGTAAATAAGTATGTAGATGGATGACTGGTCACCGACCAGTTTGTTTGTCGTCTAGATAACAAATTGGTGTACATTTTACATTGCTGAAAGGTTACTGGCGGTCATGCACTAACAGAACCTGCTATTGATAAAATGTAATTGCATTTTTGTTTTAATTTGGAGAAACGAAAGGTAGTTTTCGTTCAACTTATATTTTATTTTAACATTTATTTATTTAAATTTAAATTACTTTATAAAAAGTAAGCATTTCCAATTGATTTTTTTAATATTTTTACAATTAAAATCAGGAATTTCAGTTTATATACAGAGCTTAAAACATTGAAGTATGATTATTTTTATTCTTTAAGACGTACTTATTTAAAACAAAACGGTTTACTCACGTATATTCTCGGGATCGCCCGACTACTTTCAGACTCAATAGGAGTCCCTAATCATGAGCTGACGCGGCGGCGGTGGTGTCGCGAGTCGAACTGTCAGTTCGACTATTATTATATTTTATATATTAATTATGAATACTCCTCACGAAAGTTATTATACTCTTTAAGACGGCTCGCGAAATACATGCCGTATTTATTTTTACTTTTTAATAAAAAATGTTATTATTTTTAATAATTCAATGTAATATACCTACAGCTACAAGAATATTGCAGATATCTCATTACTTTTATATTTCGTTTAATCTCCCATTTGTGACATAAATAAAGGCGTAATATCCAATATCAGAAGTCACCAAAAACCACAAAGATTTGTATCATAACAACCACGTATATCTAATTACATTGCCTACATTATGCAGAATTAATACAAAGCACAACCGAAAATCAACTTTACGACAACAGCTTAAAGATTATTTTCAAATCAAACCGAAAACAAAAAATCATATATTCTTGATGGGTTCCAAAATGTTACGTCACTAATGATGTCACATTCGAAATGTTTTAAAACCATTGCGTTATTTGTTAGGAGTTTGGTAAACTGTAATCATATGTATGCGGTAAACGTTGTGAAATAGGGTTGTATAACGTCAGTGGTTGTGGCGGGTACGATGGGGTCCCAGTCCGTACCATTCGCGACTGACCGTCGTGTGCCCCACGCGACCTTTCACCTTAGGGGACAAGAGAACGAAAGCTATAGAGTAGCTAGCATTTTATTCTGTCACGATTTAATTGTATGTACTCAATTATATCGAACTCTCAAACATATTGCCTCTACCTCTAGAAATTCTCAGCGAATCAATCTAATATAAAAGCATTAGAGTCAAAAACTACATAATTGGAAAAACATAAATCTGAATTCACTGTATTAAATAAGTATAATTCATTATTGCGACAATTTTATTATTGTTTTAATTTATTTTTATAGACACACATCTGACACATACTCTTTTGCACCTTATATACAGTTATCTTGCTAATCACAGACAGATTATTAAAATTATTCTATCGTCAGTATTTACTTAGAAATTACATTATTTAAAGTTTAATATGTTAACCTTAAGTTTTAATTTGTTAAATTTAATTTATAAATGTACTTTGTGCTGGTCTTCATAATTAGTGTAAATAAAATATTTCAGAGCGCAACAAAAGGCGACTCCACAGTTTTCTCCTGCCTATAAATCGGTCTCAATATGAATAACTATCACAGATTATGGTATTGATAAATGAATGTACGGCACCAGTCAATTGCAGGGCATGGCGAAAAAACCATGAATAATAATTTATATAGTTTTATGGCACAAATCACGGTTCGCTACTAATGGTTGACCATAGGGTCCGTTTTATTAGATTTTTTCGTCAGACGATTAACGAAACGAGCCTACAGCTTCCGTTGGACAATGTGCGACATAAATTATGTTGGACAAACATGATCGTTCCGCATTTGATATGCATAGAAATATAATTCAATGGCCGTCTGTGATGCTTATTGATTTCTCTCTTGGTTGTACCTTTACCAAATATTGCTTTGATTTCTAAATTTAAACGTTACTTCGAAATACGTTAATTTGGGCTTACGTATGCTTTCACGATCAGTACCCTTAATCTCCAAGTTAATTTTAATTCTAATACAATCCCAATGCAAAATTGATATTAGTTTAGCAGGCAGGAGATTCTGTTTTCTTAAAGAAAATGCTGTCACTGGAAGGAACTAACTGGAATCTAAATATTGAGAGTATTTTTTGTACTGTGTGTTGTTTGTGTGCCTGCTAAATGAATAACAATTTTGCATTGGCATTTTATTAGAATTTAAATTAAATTGGAGACTATGGTATATTAATACTTTTGTACTTTTTTTTTATAAAAATAAACCACAATTGTCAAAAGAGACAGTTAATTCTGCAATCGCATACATATTTTCCTTTACGATTATGTAAGTGTTATAACTCGTCATAAGTAGGGTACGCAATAAACGTGTGTTTACGATCTTCATAATATTATTATAAGGATTCACGTTAAAGGACATCATGAGGTTATAAAAGGCACAAACAATTGTGTAATCACACGGACGCGTACAATACAGGAGATAGAAAACGTAAATACTGGCGAACACAATCAAGAATTAAATAATCATAAAGCATGGCTTTACTGGCCTCTATAAATTACTGCGTTATCACGAGACAAACACAAGAATGACTAAATTAAATAAAACAGTGTGTTATCTGAGAACGTGCAATCAAAACGGACACAGGTCCTAGACTGGGCAAATAAAAAAAAATAGTCACACTTAACAGATAATGAGAGATGTGAATGTAAAAAATTATTTAAAGATATAATGAAAAATAGAACAAAATGCAACAAACTTTGTGAATGAATATAAAAATAATCATTAAGGTAAGGGACAAAAAATATAAAAAAATAAATTTTCGTTGACTTTTTTTATAAAAAAATATAATTTTTATTTAAATTTGTAAATGTTTATCTGTTTTATTAAAACTTATTATTTTTCTACTGTGTGTTATCAACTTCCCTAATCCTAATATTTGCCTTTGAGTTGTGTACGGCCAGGCATCACGGATCACCTCTATGTCATATTTAATAAAGAGCAGCGATGTGTACAATTTGTAATGAAAGTGTTTTATTGTTATAATATAACAAATTATATATTTATCGTTAAGATATACTTTTATAGATCTAGATGGACAATGTAACGTATTATAAATATAAAAATGAAACCCGATTTCGCTAGGTCACGCCATAAATTCCGAACGACTGTACCAAATCTGATAATTCTTAATATGTTCCTTATTGGAAGGACAAAAGTTTTGAAAATCTCACACCACTCGAGCGAAGCCAGAGCGGACAGCTAGTTATAAATAGATGTGTTATACCTACCATTAGATACCATGGTTTTTTTGTAGGTAATTAGATATGTAGAGTCACAGTTCCAAAATCTTTACCTATTATTAATTTTGTACGGTCTAACTGTGATCTAAAATCAATCTCCCCTGTATTACAATAAATCACATTGAAAATTCCACCTTGCATCATTATGCGACACAATGTGAAGCGACTAATTCTAATGCAAACATCACATATAATATTTACATACATGCATGCATACGTGATAAGGTTGATGTGAACAATCGTAGCCTGTTCCCTACTAAGATAAAGGGATGATAAAGGCTCTCAATGTGGTCAAAGGAAACGCCGTTGTTTGTTTTCTTATGTTTGATTTTACTTTCCTGCCATTAGGTTTTATTGCTCATTTATTTTCTGTTATCTACTAGATGTTGGTCTAATCAAATGCGTGGCAGTTGATCTACGTATCTCTATGCCTGTGTCCTTAAACACTCATCATTCGAGGTTCTACTAAAAGTTTTCTATTTTCAGTATTAAAGGTTTTAGATCGTCAATATTTTCTACAATTTCCTTAATTGAATCTTATCTTTGGTTATTTTTCACATATTACTTATAAGTATGTCTCAAAATTGTTTTCAGGTGTTTTATCTATCGTTCTTGATTCTGTTTCTCGTTCATAACATAAGGTTAAAGTCCTATTAGCAAATTTTGCACTGCCTCAAATTAAAAAAAAAAAAACATTTTTAATCTAAAATGAGTATCTCAACAATTGCCTTGTGACATAACAGCAAATCTTGTTGACGCGGAAGTGTTGGACATACAGTAAGCAGTTCTAAGCCAGGGAGCACCGGAGCAATGGTCGCTCAGATAATTTGAGGGGCAGCAAAGCGTTAAGATCGTTAACTTACCCCGCACATGACGTTTGTCATTTGGACGCAACTAATGCGCAGTAAGAACTGAACCGAAACTGCCGAGCGATTTCTTGTCTTCTCATTTAAATGGCAAGATGAATCTCTAAATAGCTTTCATTTAATAAGATAACAATTAAAAACTTTTTCGTCTTAGTGACTTTGATTCATAGGCACCTATTGTTACAGCCGTTTAAAAAAAATCCTCACCAAAACCTGCACTAAATGCATATTAGGTTGCATTACGTACTTATAGAGACTGAGTTCTCTAGTATTACGTTTTTGTTTTGTTTCAGTGCGAAAAGATAACATATTCGTCAGAATTATTCGCGATACTTCAATTGCATAATTAGTGCGGTAATATAATGGTGACAGGAAAATCACTAAACAAATTAATATTAAAGTGCTTTTAATTATGGGTACTTTGTGACAACCCTAGCCACATACAAGAGAGGATATACTACCTACATGACCAGTGACCACGCGCTCAATCACTAAAAGCCGTGACGACGTTTAAGAAGCAGCTTTCAAACTATTTGGACAATGGTATGGTAGCTAAAATGTAGCTCGTGAAAATTCTGCTAAAATATAAGTAACCTTTATTAGGATTTTTGTGTTTTTTTTTTATCTAATGAGGTGAAGACCTTATTGGTAGTAACCTCATCAAGGTGAAGGCGCTGGCAGTGGGATAATATCGGCTGAAAAAAAATACTACTGAGTACTTATAGATTAACGCAAAAAACTGTTTACTAATTTCGAGAAAAGGGGATCTACGACAAAAACTGAATATATATTTTTTTTTTGTCATACAATATGATACAGACTAGTTTTATTTTCGAGACCGACATTTTCTTAGCTAAACTTTTTTCAAATAAATCTTTGACAAAAAGCTGAAGTACGAGTAGTATTTCCGCATTTACCTTAGCGGCATTTTAGTTCACTGTAATACGGAACATGCCAGTAAATTGGAAGATCGTAAAACCGTACGGTATCAAAGATTAGTTCGCCCAGCGGTGTGCAGGGGGCGCATCCGTCCACTCAAGTTCAGCATTCACCTGTCATATTTGCGTGACAACTCCTAATTTTGCTAGTTTAAAATAAAATGTATGGTTCGCTGACTTAAAAAATTCGGAAATTTTGGATCGGAAAGCGAGAGGAAAATAATTTGTTTAGATTATTTGCTTAAAATAACCTCAAGGTTTCGACAGCTTCGGTCTTTATTTCAATAAGTGAGGATAGTTTTTGGAGCATGTCTTATTTAATATGACTTGTCATCAATGTCAATTATGTTAACATCCGAATTGGTATGTTAGACAAAATTGAATTAAGTCGTAAATAGACCATGAGATTGCAAGTGACTCTAATTAAAGATCCAAAATGCAATATAGTCAGCCATAGAGTTATGGAGAGCTTGTTTAGCACTCCTATCCTAATACAAAAACTTGAACTTTTTTAAATTCTTCTATTACCGTCAGGTGGCCACTATTAATAAAAAGCCTTATGTGAGAGGCACGTGGTATAGTTTTTATAGATAAAGGCTTAACAGGATGTTAAAGAAAAAATCGGTCAATGGGTTACTGGCTTGAATGAGGTACCGTATGTTATTCATCTTGTAAATTACATGTAATGACCCCGTCCTTTGTTGTTTATGTACTACCTTTCAAGAAATTACTATTAATTGTAAACATATTATATCCAGTGCGATCGAAACCATACTAGTTATTTATCTGACACATACATATTTCTTCTTTTTTTATCTATGTCCACTTATAATAAAAAAATACCGTAAATTATCGATTTTACAATATTAAAAAAACTATTGTCTGAATTATTAAACTTAAATAATATTTGAGATTGATTTCGTATAATTAACGAGTTATTGTACAACTGTTATTTTTATTAATATATGCTGTAACTTTATACAATGTTTGATATATAAAAAGTGGTCTCTCATGGCATAAGCCTGGTAAAAAAAAAACCTGTAAATTACCATATAATGAGTACTTTCTATCTCGGTATCGAAGTCAAATAAAAAAGCTTTGGAGGGTGCAAATTTTGCATACTTTTTGCGACAGCTATCCATCAAAAAGTTTTTTGAGTATTTTTTCTAATACCTCATTGCGATTTACTTACCGTGTAATTTACAACTTCGTTTATATATTAAAAACAAAACAAGTTTCTTGAATAAAAACTTTTTGTAGGGTAAAGCTTTGTTTAGTTTACGTTCGTTATTATTTTTTTATTTAGAAGAAATCTCAAGTTTTTTTTATAAGCTACAAGCGGCCTACTCCGTCTTCGTACTGGTATACAAAATATTAATGAATTATATACAAAAACCTTTCTCTTGAATCACTATCCATTGATGAAAACCTGTGAAAATACGTTGGGTAATTTTTGCGTGTACCTATCGCATTCAGACAGACGCGGCGGAGGACTTTGTTTTATAATATGTGTAGAAAGTATTCAGTTCAGGTTTTCTTTTTACTTACGTTTGGAAGATTGGAGAAAAAAAAATGGATTTTGAATTGATTTTCCATAATAACAGTCTTGTGATGAGTTTTAAGGCACCAGCAAAGAGTTTTCCCCAGAGACAAAACTACTTACCTAGGATTAATCTTTATTACTATCTAAAATAGTCGGTCTTTGATTATTCCGTAGTTTGCACATTAGGTACATTATAATATTTATTTCGTACCAACTTCTAAAAATACTACAGAAACCTATTTTCCTTTTTCTATCCATTACCTTGACATTAATAATTGCATTCCACTACCCATAACAATAACTGCGTGCCAAAACCAAATAAAACCTCTTCCGTTAAACTATCAGTTAGGTTGATATTCCGTGTTTATTGCCCTTTTAAGGTATAGGTACCATGCTAATAATTCCTTACGATAGCAAGTCACTTTGGTCGCACGCTGCGTTGGTATTTTACCTACCTTGATTTTTTTTCCTCAGTTAACTGCAATAATTATGTAGGCACAGATTTGTCCTACATTTCCATCTTTCTTAATATGAATTAATGTATATGATATACCAAACTATTTCTTAAATCTTCCATAAATTGTATTTTTTAACTGTAATTTTCAAAGTATTTCTTTTATTCAAGTCTGATGTCATGACCTTAATAAACATACATGGCATTCCACTAATTGCATAAGACAGTAGGATTCAATAGTCAAAAAACATTATGTCTCTTGCCATTTTTTTACAGAGAACAAGACTTTAGAACTGACCTACAATATTTATTTTGTAAATGCTTTAATGATTGCAATATAAGCCATGATTGCGATGATCAAGTAGCCCTGAGCCCTGAGTCACGTTCGTGTCGTGATGGGCGGGCGGGAGGCTATGCTAGGGCGGGTAGGGCGGGAATAGCCACAGGCCACGCTCGCCGGCGCCGTCGCCGCCCCGCCTCGCGCGGACACCCCCCTACGTGTTACGTTCTAAGACATGTGTCAGGTAGTGCTGTACTTAGATGTTTGTATTTTTAAAGGATATCGAAAAAAGGTACTACAATTTCGACTAAGATTTTTTTGAGTTTGAAAAAAGTATCCACTGGTTTTTCAAGAACTAGTCTAAGTTTCAAAGTAAGCTGGATGGTTAAGTAGCTTATATTTTTTTACCGGAATTATATAGAAGGCATTTCAGTTAACATAAAATAACGTATGTTTCAATTTAATTATCAAATTCTTAATCCCCATTTTGTTTTGTGGTAATGATAAATTATTAAGATGTATGTGATAGGACTAAGAAAAGAACCCATTAAGCCACCGGTCTTTGGCTTATAAACTAAAATCTGAAATTTTTCAGCTAGTTTGGTCATGCAATGTTGACACCATATCTCATGACCAAAGTGGTGTCTTATCTCCAAAAAAAATACCATAATATCGATCAGCTGGTTGGCCAGCCAGTAGGCGCTGTGGGTGGCGATGTCCGTGCCACGCCGCGTGACTTCTAGCCTCTGCCCATAGTGTGAGATAGCTTGGCTCTATAGTGTTGGCACCATATCTCATGAGCCAAGTGGTCTCCCCCTACAAAAATACCACAATATCGATCAGCTGTTGGCTAGGCAGTAGCCGCAGGGCGGCGCTGTCCGTGCCACGCCGCGTGACCTCTAGCCTCTGCCCATAGTGTGGTGCACTCGACGAAATGAGGTGCGGTGTTGTAATTTCATGGTTGGAGATTCACGATATTGATGGTAAATGTATTCAATTGGGTAGGTTACGTGAACATTCTTATTTACCTAAGACCTAATCTTTTATCAGCATATCAATGGCCTATAAATATTAAACAATTCGAGTTTCCTATAACTTGATCTGATTTCTGTTAGTTAGGTACTCTTCAGGTACTTTTGTGCAGAAGAAGCCATAAAAAAGCGTACTTAAATTAAAAATAAAATGATATATCTTCTGAAAAAATTAAAACCTTATTAATTTTTGCTTTGAAATTAAAGACAAAAGCCAGTATGTGTGGCTCTTAATTAAACAGATGGGAACATGTATACTGCAGTAAGGACAAGGCGATTACCAAAAACCAGTGTATGTTTTAGACCATACCGCACCGGTTCTTTCTGGTCGTCTGGATACCTCAGCCTGTTTGTCCGTACGTATCATAGCACCGTTTGCGGCGTGTCGCACGGAACGTTCCGATAAATACAAAAGCAAATGGCTCAGTGAGTCACGAAGGTCGCGAGGATGACATGCAACCCTTACCAAAATATACCAATTGGAAAAATGACGGCGAAGTTGCATAAATCTTAAACTAAGTATTAAGGACGTGCTGCTGAAATATCCCTTGTAAAGTTTCGTTAACAAAATTAGTTACTGTTTCCTGCTGAAAATTTTAGAACAACTACGAAGGTATATTACGGTCTTAGGATTGCTTCTCTTTCTCTAATAGTAACTTAACAACTAGTTAAGATTAGCAGACGGCTCATTATGCCTCTTACGGTTTTTTGCAAGATCGAATGAACCTTGGATCAGTGTCAGAAGTAACACAAATGTAAATTCATTTGCGGCTTTAATATCCAAATCATAATAGGGATTAATATTATTATCTTGACTTAACTTGCTCCTTGTGGTGTCGTATTTCTGTGAAAATATGCTTTTAACGCAGATTACTAGTCAGCACAAAAAAAAAAGTGGTTATTCGTTTCTTGTGCACACTATCCTCCTACCTACCTAACATTAAAACAGCTCTTTATCCTCTACTTTAATTATCATCATCAGCCTATCTTCGTCCACTGCCGGACATAGGCCTCTCCTATGGCACGCAACTGAGCTCGATCTTCAGCTCTTCGTCTCCAACCACTGCCAGTCACTTTGAGGATATCGTCGCTCCATCTAGCCCCCGGTCGTCCTACACTACGTCAGCTTTAATGCCTTCTTGATAAATTTATTTATTTATTTATTTATTTATTTATTCAAACATACAAATATCCTTACAGGCTAAACCCAATACGATATTGTAGCACTTTTAACATTTAGGTAGTAGCTCCACTGTATATTGACTGTAAGCAAAGAATGATTGAATCATTCTCCTGTCACTTGTTTCTAAGACCTAAAATCAAAATACGTGTTGAAATTAAATAACAGAACTACCTGTCCTAAAAAAATGTTGCCAAATAAACAACTTTGGAATAAATAAAACTTTATAATAAGCTATTTTTATCTTTCATCAAAAACATAAACCTCAAGGATGACCGTGTAAGATAGAAGAGATAAAAAAGGACAAAGCCGAACAAATATATAATTTGTTGCTACTAACCGAACGTACATAATTTATTGATGATTTTTTGGACGTAATGGCCAACAGGCAAACATTTGCATGAATAGATTATTTTGGTTTTGTAAGATAGAAATTCAACAAATTGGATGTTGACCAAATATTTTTTTAATCTCCGTCAAGTAGATAAATAAAAATTATCACACAGGTATTATATTCACTGAAAACTTACGGCGATACATTGATTATAAATGTCGCATGACGTCACGATATACTACGTTTTTTGGAAGATTGTAATGTCACACAGCCACCATTCTTGAACTTTGATATGCTTTATTTACTTAGTTTTTACGTATTTCGAAAAAGCAAGACATGGTCTAATATTTTTTTTTTATAATCTAACACAAAAACTCAATAGATTTTTACTTTTCATATCCCTTTGAAATAATTGTTAAAATCTATTGGTTATTAGGTGTGTACTAATTAATATCGTGGATAAAAACCATATAATTTGTTAGTGCAAGATTTATATTTTCATATTTATATATTTAAAAACAATTAATTATTAAAAATAAAAAAAATATATAATAAAAATCGTTCACTGTTAGGTTAGCGGTATTAGTTACTGAACAGGAACTGACCACCTGTTAAAACCGATGAATCTACCGTATCAAAATATCGTATGCTTGGTTCATCAATTATAGAGAAATTTATAAATAGGGACAAATCATCCTGGTGTTTCTGCGCAGTCAAGTAGAGTCAGCTTAAAAATAAAGCGATGGCTAGTCTTTTGTTTTATATTTATCTACACAACATATATTTTTTATAACACATTTATTTATGCATAAAAGTTCTGATAGATAGGTACATTTTGTTTGTCAATAATTTCTCTCTAAAAGGCATTTTTTATCGGAGCAATGATGAATAACACGAATAATCACAAAAACAAAAGCAAGACTTGACGATTTTTTGTTTAATCCCAAGTTATCCTGACTCATATTAAAAAACCTATTAAATGCCAAGCTAGCTTTTCCTATTATTAATTAACCCTCAACTCTTCTATTGCAATCCCTACTTGCTCAAGGTTTGGGCACGCACCGTTTTTTGTCGCTAAACGCCAGGCCATCTGGCAAGGGTTTTTTTTTAACAAAAAACAGTTGCCTGACCCTTTCTTACCTTAGCTAGCCCACGTTTTTTATCCGTGGACCCCTCACAATATGTTGAATTAGCGTATTAGTAGATTTCTAAAGACTCGATGAAATTTTTGATTGAACCAAACGAATTGTATAGTTGCTAACGGTTTCGTGTTGTGTTTCGTTTTTTGTCTCAAATTAGGGATTTAATAACGTACTGTACACAATTAGATTTTTTTTAGAACAAGACGTTGCTCACCTGCTATTTTAAAATAGTTGTTTTCCTACTTATTGCTTGCATGTCGACAATTATCTTCTTAAAAAGTGGATTAGTCCTAAATTGCAGAATGACAAGGAAGAGATAATATTGTCAAATTGAAACTATTAGAAGGCTCTTTATATGATAAGAAAAGTACATTTAGTATTGAACTCGTTTAAGTATATTTTTTTCATTAGCGTTTCTCTTAACCATCTTCTCAATTTTGTAGACTCATTATACAAGAATAACACAGAACAAACGCCCGTTTTACAGACAGACAAGGTCATCATTTCGTTTTGCTTTCACCTCTCCTTTTGATATCCAATCAGAGAAAAGCTCAATATTCCAAATATTGGTTCCATAAGACGGTTAAAACCGCGTAATTCCAACACAAAGCGCACGCGTCAGACATCCAAATACGAATCAAGATTATTAATATATTTTGAAAGGCATCGTTCCCAATTTAAGGGTGTACGCAATCTGTCTTCATAATCAAAGCGACAGCCTGCAGAAATCGTAATTCTCAAGTTCAAAAGCTTGCCGACTGTAGAGCCAATCGAAGTGCTTGAAAATTTCAAAAAAATCCCCGGCTGGCGACCGAATGATTGAGGGAATGAGTGAATGAATGTAATATCGGTATGCGGATCTCTTTATTTATTGTATTAAATACTTTTACAATAGGTACATGTGGTCTTTTGTTCCGTATGCGGGGGTTGGAATGCGCCGATTTTGCATCACTCTGTCGCGAGGGGAAATTGCATGCCGATCAAACTTTTAATTTATTGATAAAATTCTTGGTCTTTAACAAATTAGTCACTACAGGTAGGAATGAAAAGCATGCCTTACATTACTGTGCTACTACAACTTAAAAAGCAAGTGACATGTTCCCATTTATATATTCGTTTAAATAGTTTATCACACCATCATGCGTTATAGTGACGTTCTTTTCGTTTCAAACGATCACTAAGTCAAAATCTTAATCAAATTTAAATTTAGCACCGCGTCATTCGACATACAGAAAAATACGGTCACCCCTATTTTGATATAGACGAGTTACGTAATCCATATTTCACAAACACTCAATAACAATACGCAGACTAATATACTAAGTACTTCTTTAAGCACGATATTTGAATTAAACCAATTATAAATCATAGCTAACTATCCTCGTGAATAGCCGTCTTCGTACAGTTAAATCCTTTGTGTTGGTTATGAGTTCTCTTCTCTAATCAAATGGGACATTAAAAAGAATTATTACTATATATAGTTGTGACAGCATGAATGGTAAATCCGTAGACTCATGAGAGCTTTGGAGGCGACGTCGTCATTGACAGCGGCGAGCGGAGCGGGAAATCTGTCTAGTATTAAGATAGACCACAATGTTTTGCATTAAAGGTTTAGGATTTAAATGATATTTGGTAAACAGATAGTCTCGAGCCTGAGAAAGGGCATATGCTACTTGTTGCCGCAATAACCGACATCCACGTGGTTGGAGCCGCGGGAAACAGATATGTCTCTATAAATTGGTAAACCGAGTTATTCAAGTAGGTAACAAATTGAAACTTAAACAAATGACATTTATCTTTTAACCCTGAAAAAAAAACGTTACATCTTTCATAAGCCTTCAAAAGAAAACCACTATTTAATCGGTTTTATTGATAGTCATTTATCAGTATGTAGATAATATACTTTACTACTAATAAATGACTGACAACAGTCTTACTATGAGAAGCATCCAATATCAGGTAATACAACAGTATAATTACCCAGTAAAATGGGTTGTGGACAACCTGTCGCTTCAAGTAAAATACGGTATTGAGCTCAATCTGGTAAGACTGGAAGCCGACGATAGCTTGAGAAAACGCTAGGCAGGAGAAAAAATTACTATGGTATTATTAGGTCCTTTTGCGACCTTGTAGACAATTCCCACTTTTGACCCTATTTCAAATGCCTCGCTGTCCGCTTTTACTGTAGACTCGGCCTATGTCTACCGAAATATATTTATGTTGTTTCAAGTAGTGACAGTATTAACCTAGTTTTATATTTTGGCATAAAATACATTGCTTAACGAAGAAAAAATGGGTATTCCTAAAGGGGTAGGTGGAAATATAAGTCATCTCTCGCTAGGTAAAATACTAGACGCACGAAAGGCATTTTTGTTGCAATTTAAAAAGTAAAATTTGTTTATGGCTATTTTTTGGAATAATATTTCTTATTTTGAAGCTAAAACCTAATGCATACTATTCCAATCAGGACACAATTATTGCTTGTCAGGAAAGTTCGTAAAACACAGAAACGGAAAGTTCTAACGGGTAAATTCACATATCACATAAAAATAATGTCCTCAAATAAAATAATGTTTTTCTGAGCATGACATGAGTAGGCGTTGCAAGAACACTTCGTCACGTTTTTCGCTACCGAAAACAATAATTTCGTTGTGTGTACATTTTTCGTCACTTTCATCTCGGCAGATAAGGTTACGGGTTGGACGCATGCGCGATAAACGTGTGATGGACGATCGCCTTAAATTGTTCTCACGCGCGAGTACAGAACATGTAGACGAGGCCAGTACTGAAATATAGCTTTATGTGGGTATATTCCTACTTATTTAAATAAAATACTTGTACCTACAGAATTTGCCTGTTAAAATTTCAGACGATTAAATTTTAAATGAATATTATAATGAGAGATAACAAAAAAACTTACATTTCTAAACAGTATTTTTTAAAGAAAAGTTTTTATAAAAACCAAGAAGACTCGTTGAGTGCTCAAATTTGAAACTGCCATTAGAGTATGCACTAGATGACGTTAACAATTACATTGTGTACATATAGTATACCCTAATGCCCGCTCTAACATTATAGTAGCGCTATAAAGGCGGATACTAACTGATAATGCCGTTCGCTGATGGAGATTGATCGCGTCACCGACGTTGTGTACACACCTTTATGTACGTGAGAGGGGTGAGGCGGTTACCGGACTTGGTTACGTGAGACAGACTTTTGTTGATCATGATCTTCTTACAGCATCTCATAGTTAAGGGAGACCTGGAAAGTAGTTTAAAGCGAAGAGGCTTTTGTCCAGCAGGTTCTAAATCAGTATAGGCTTGGTTAATGGTTGTATATCTTCAACATTCAAAACTACTGACATTGATAAAGATTAAAATCTATGTATGTTTTGGCAAATTTTCTGCATATCTTATATCAATATTAATTCACAAATTCTTATTATATTTGATAATGAACCTAGACACAGGAAAACAATGGCCAGTCATTGCTAGCTTCAAGTTTAAATTACCTCCATCCTTTTTTAATGGCGTATAACTTTACTACAGCCCATGGGTAAATTTACCGATTCAACTGGGACGGAACGGGACTCAAACCTGGTAGGTTTCACCCGCATTTAAAGCATGTTCGACCGGCGCACCTCCCGTGCAGGCAAAAGAGAGTAGGTTGCCCTTAGCCGCGTCGCGCGTAATTCTATTATTAGATTGTTATGTTATCTCCAATGACTAGTTTACAACCCTAACGCGCCTCTCCAGACAGAGTTACACGTTACCTCGGTCACTCACATGTGCGCAAACATTTGAACAAGGTTCGCATGCTTTGATGTCTGTTAAAAAACCGACACAGCTTGGAAATGAAATCATTTGCAAATGTCCTACACTTGTGAGTTTGCGTATTCGTGCAAATGTAAATGACCAGCAATAGAAGAGTGCGGCAATGTTTAGGTAACCATTGCGTTAGGCCTTAAGTGCGTGAATTGAATTGCACTTTGTTTCATCGCTGTATCTTTTTTCGCAAAGTGAAGCTTCTGTACGTATTAATTATTCTGGGCGCAAATGATAAATCATAGATAAACAAATAGGTTTACCTTAGCAAAGTTTGCAGATTGAGCAATAGTCATACAACACAAGATATCCATAAGATACAGTAACACAAAGACACTTTCCCCCATAAGTCAGAGAGGTGCGACATCACAGAATTCGGTTAGCGGCGTACTATAAATCGGTCGCGACGTGACCGGCGCAGGAGCACGTGAGCTACATGTATGATGTATGTTATTGTTTATTGTCGAGTAATACTGCTTTTTACAAATTAAAACGGTATAGGCTGTATACATTAAGATGGATAAGAATGTCTCAGCAATATGTTTCACTTATTAATATATTAATTTTGTTCGTATAATGTAGGTACTATTTTTATATTGTAACGTATATGAAGTAAAACATTGCATAGTGTTCTCTCAATTATGTATTTCAAATTAGAATTTAGTTTATCTTTTAAGTTGTTGTTTGTGTGGAATTAAGAATAAATAAATTATGTCATGGCTACCAGGTTATGTTGGCCTGAAACACCAGTCCAATTTCCAAAATGTGGCTCATGTCCATTTAAAGAGGTTTTATCACATGTACTTAATACTTTTTTAAGATTAAACCTCGTTTATTTTATTTCTTTATAATAAAAAGATTAGCTTCTATCAATATTTGTCTTAAACCAACCCTTTAAAGCTGTATTTGACCAAATTATCACATCTCAATAACGAATCAAATATTGACTGGGACGCTTCAAAATCACACGTCTGTAATTATACAATCTGAGGTAACGACCCGCTAATATAGAACCTAAACTTAATTAATAAACCAAAACCGACCAAACATCCGTTTAAAACCAAGCTTAGGACCGTCCACCAAAAAAAGCCACCGAAATCTTTCCCACATGTGGTTACACCGACCACCTTACATTACACTCCTATAAAATCTACTTTGCACTGTAACGTGCTTGAAATAGAGGTCAAAATTGATTCGATTTTGTTTATCGAGCGGTAAATACAATTTGGTTTGCGACTAGGTTTTTTTAGATGGCCGGATAAATAGGTCGCAGGTTATTTGCCGTTGCAAGGTGCAAGCGTTTCTAACGGAACATTCGGTGCCAAAATAAACTAACCGACAATATTTGACATACTGGTGCTATGGAGATAAAGGAAGCTTTGTTTTTATGGCAAAGCTGTGTTGGGTGAGAATCGACATTTGATAGACGCCGTTAGGTGGGAAATGAGGGTGTACTAACTACTGACAATATATGTTCGTAATTTATTCGGATGTAAAACCATAAATTAATTTTGTCTTAAAATAATCATGACTGTACTTAAAAAAAAATGGCATGAAAATTATTAATAAACTTTAAAATTAAAAGAACTGCATTTGACAAATAAAAATGGATTTGCTTATACTGCAAAGCTAATGTTATCTCTAATAGGAACCTGCTAATTTTATGCTATTAAATAGCATTTTATATGGTCATGTTAACACACATTTACAAGTCAAATATCTCATAAACAAGTACCTAAACGCTATTACTCATCATTACATTCACAGGCTTCATTAACTTAGGCTTTTTAGGTTCCTCGTCACAAGTTCACAGCCCACACAGTCTAATCAGCTAATTTGAAAATTGCAAATTTAATTTGAACGTGGTATCTTTGAGGTAGGCGTTAGAAATAATGAAAATTATGAATACCTAATTTATGAACCTAGTAAATTACCTACCCAATATTTGGTTGTTGTTTGCAAAGTAACAGTATTGGCCACAGACAGTAAAATTAAGCAAAACAACAGAAGAGAGTCACCATAATGCAGTTAAGTTTAAACGAACTTATAATAAAAAAAATACCTATATTAAAAACTATGTCAAGCTGTAAAAACGGCAGATTAATTACTTTCATATTGAATTAGTTACAAGCATTTGAATATGGCTAATTAGACAGAGAGAGCTATACCATCAGGTGACGTCACCTCGATAATTCTCCATATTAATCTGGGGCTGCCCCGTACAAGTCTTCGTTTTGCGAAAAAGAGATAGAACATGCGTCATCTACTAACTTTATAACTTTTGTATTCGTGTATATTTTTTTTGATGTTATTTCGCAGCTCTGCTTCAATTTATTACAATTATTAGAAATATTTACAATAAATAAATAATTCGATAGTAGTCAAATACCCAATTCATTAGTCCCTAGACATAAACATAATTATATCATCTTATTATTACTCGGACCCATACGACACAGTCGCATCTTGACTCCGTGGACCAAACAGTGTTATAAATAGTATCGTATGTGGACAAAAAATGAACCGCTCACATGGGCCGACTTTACGCAATATGGTTTTTGACCCTTATAACCGGCGGATATTTGTTTTATCATCGGTTTATCCTGTGGGATTTCGTTCGGTTAACTAATAAATTAGAAATTTGTTCGAGAATAACAGTTACTTTGCTATTTTAAGGATCAATTTTACAAAATTAGACCGTTAAATATTTACTAACATACTTCTTCTAGTCTGTCTTACTTATTGTAAGACAGACTAGACATAACATAAGACTTTCTTAACAGTGTCGTTGTATGAAGTACGGAAGTATTAACACCATAAATTTTAAAACAAAGAATTAATAAAGGCCAGTAACAAAAAGTTTTCCCGCCATAGTTGTTCCGAGTCATTTCTCCTCAGGCCGACATGCGAACGTAATTACAACTATTGCAATATAATTTCATCGTAAAACAAAGATGCACACCTACGTATGTTTTTTGCCTACGCTGGGTCAGGGCGGCGCACTGTGTAACGGTGAGGCAAACGCAACGACTTCCAGATGCGTCAGCTAGCGGTATTTCACCGTGATTTTTTGTCCAGCCGCTTGTATATTTGTCATAGTGTGCGGTCGGTGAGAAACGTAAATAGAAACATGACTTAATTATTTTTTATTTGATACTTTCTCAATTTGTGATGACCTAAAAACGTATTTAAATTAAAATTACACTCGAACATAAAAAATAATTACTTTATCTGTTATTACGTATTTTAACCTGATTCTTCGTCAAGAGAAGACCGTTTTGAAAAACTCTTCTGAAGACACTGTCATTGAGAAACGCAAATATGATTTTATTAATTTTATACTTCGATTTTTCTCACTGCAATAAGATTTTATCGCTTAATATATGACACCGAATGCTTTTAATCACTCGACAGTTAAATATTGGGTTATCTTAATGTATGAATAATAGTGCAAGTAGCGCGCATTAAGTGCCAAATGTGGCAGCGTCCTATATTATGAGTATGTCTACATGGGTCGTAAATTAGTTCGCAGTTAGTGACCCATCTGGTCAGAGCTTATAAAAAATGAAGTACTGGTCTTGAGTATGATCGTGTACAATGTTGTTAACTACGAAGTGAACATCCTCATCGTAAAGAGTTTTCGCGTAATAAACTCAACATATTTTTTTTTAATCTTAACTTAAGATTTTTTTTTGTCATGTATAAAAAGACCATGAGACTTTAAATAGTCATTCCTTTTTTACTCGACATGATGTAGTTTTTTTAACATATTTCTCAAATATACTTTCATAACATTATAGAAGTTTGAGATCTAAGTACCGTCGTATTACTGAAAGTGGATAATGATGATTAATAAATCCCTCAAACATTCCGCGAATAAGAAAAGTTTCTTATTGTACCTATTTTGTACGCAACTAGTGATTTATCCAGTGTTACAAATCACAAACAACTAAATAAATGAATTCATAATTTAAATAAAAACTTAATTAGCATTTATTTATGCTTATATTTTAATTATCAAGAAACATGTATCAGTGACTGTCCAAACGGTCACATACGTACGTGAATTCTCATACACAACACGATGTGGACATCAGAGGGTACTCTACCAGTCCACATGTTCTGAACACGTGTGCGACCCTCACACAAGACTATTTAGAAAGCAAAAGAAATGTGAGCCGCGGTGACAGACTCATCTCCCAATTTCATGTCAGACATAATTATTACTTACTATGTTTTGAAATGGAGACTACCAATTATATAATACTAGCTGACCCGGCCAACGTTGTTTTGTCAAGGTTACCCTACCTTAACCTTAAAAAATTGCGACTTATTCTCAGACCTACAAAATATAAACAAAAAGTTTCATAAAAATCGGTCAAGCCATTTCGGAGGAGTTCGGTAAAAAATAATGAGAAGCGCGATTTTTATATATTAGCAGATTACGTGTCCGAGGAATACGAATGTTTGTGAGATATTTTATTTATTTATCTTTTATATGATATGCTAATTTCATTAGGATTGTAAAATTTAAGCTTACAATATGTCATTTTTTTAATGTAGCCAAATTGACAAAGTTACTGAAATGTTTTGGCTCGCCATATTGAGCTTCGTAATTTAATAGATCATTATTTCCCAACCTGAATATTTAATTGCGTGAATTTTGAGAGAATATCTAAGTTTGGTTCCACAGGTTTTGTTTCAAAGATTGTTTAAAAAACAGTTATCTTATATATTAAATAAATTACTCTTTCACATATCTAATGACATATAAATACATGTTACACATAGTAATGTCATAATTAAACACACGTGCAGAAAAGTAAAACCGATATTGTATACTTTTTTAAACTGAAACGGACCAGCAATGTATCAAATGATAAACAACAACACATCACAACAGTCAATCTAACCATCTAAAATTGAAAAAAAAAAAACTTTGATAAAAACCTTTTATATAATAATAAAAAAAATATGAAAATGCTATGTCCATCGCATGACAAAAGCTTGGGGCGTGATGCCACGTTCAAAAGGCTACAGCTGAAACGTTTTGTGACAGGTTTCATATCATAAATCAGTCGGCCTACGTGAGAATCGAAATACGAGAAATGACCCGAGTTCTGGCGAAGTCAAAACATGAGGTTTACGAAAAACTTCTCATGAAATATTGCTTTAGCTCCATTTCATTTTTTAAATCAGACTAAGTATACTAGTCTAAATAAAATGAATCTGCATATTACTCAGACACGCTCTGGTCAAAAATTTTAATTATAAATTATCGTTTTATGTCCGTAAAAAAAATTTAAAAGCACAAATACTTACCGACTGAATTAAGTAGGTATAGCAAAGAGTTTTTTTTTTTTATATTTTTCTTTACATAAAAGCTCAAAAAAATCTATTTAGTTTTAAAGACATACCTACTATCAAAACAAAACTTTATAAGGCTTGGTTAAAATGTTCGTTCGTCTTATCATAAATATTGGATAATAGCATATCGAAAAAAACAGCCAAAAGGCCTTAAATTAAAACAAAATGCTCGCCACCAAATCCCGCATTATCACCAGCAAAAATCAAAACAACCCCCCGACACACATCAGCGGAGCGTTTCAACTGAATTACATTTTTTTGGGATCCAAAATTCTGGTGACACCAAAAAAAGTTTACCGTTATGGACACCATGGTTTGCATAAATCATCTCAAGTGCGAGTCTGCGGTTCAGAATTATTGCGCCCTTTTTACCAAGACGTAACAGTAATAGAGTCAAAAAGTTTACGTTAAGTCCATTGCGAAGTCAGTAAAGTGATTTCAAGCCCTTGGTTGAATTCTTTGCTTATTTTTCAGACGTCTTTTTTTAACACTTAGCTTTAAAATTTGTTATTTTGAGACAGCTTTATGAGGTTTTGCTCACAATAACTTAAACTACGTACGTTTTTGACACCTTGTACATTACATTTTTAATGTAGTGTTTGTACACTAGAGGTGCCTAGAGAGCATTATAGACAGAAGTTTATAAACTCAATAAAATTCAATAGCGTCTTAATACAGTCCATTTGTTCATAACAAATTAGTTACTTAAATAACAGTCTAACTTAAATAATGTACAAGCTCCATTTTTCTTGTCTTTCTTTCTTTAGTGATTCTTCCTACAAACCACTTAAAACATGAAATGGTTAGTAGGTAAAGGTTTTTTACTAGACGTCCTCTTAATCATTAGTGTGCACAACATGTGTTGCAGATCCTATCACGAACGAGAATGGTGATTAAAAATAATGTTTATAGTCACCGATCGCTTTGTAGAATGAGCAAAAAACGTTGGGACAAATTCTGAAATGACCGCATCTTTAATTTTGGAGATAGCCAGCGGAATAGACCGGCATTTGTTTTTATTGTTCCAAAGAGGTTGCTGAATAATTTTAGAGGACTGAGGCAGGAACAAATACTTTATATTATGGAAATTAAAATATACAATTAAAATTATATATCATATACAATGTGATATCAAAAAAATCAAAAAGTTTTTTTTCAAGTAAGCCTTTTCAGGCACTTTTGAAACGTTATTGAAACTAAGTTGAAGGTACCTAAACGTCATTCCTATGAAGAAGAACCGACAAGTAACTCCACAACTGGCAAGAAATTCCATGTTATGAATGTTACTAGATAATTATGCTATTTAATTCTTTTAAAGATTTTATTTCTCACAATTTTATTACCTCTGCTTTCTTCTTAACTTTAAATGTTTTGGTGGCAAAATATAGTTCCGCTCAACACCATGTCATGTAGGAGTATGTTCAGTTTTGTGAACACAATTGCGCATATGTAAGCATCGCCTACATGACTACTATGCCGTTACCCTCAGTTGACTTCCTATGCTTGAGTACCAACGCCCTAGTTTGAACGTTTTTTTTTTTTTTTTTTTTTTTTTTTTTTTTTTTTTTTTTTTTTTTTTTTTTTTTTTGGATGAGGTCTACTGCAGTTAGCCTGAGCGCAGGCTTTGACTGCTTCACCGGACTTTTGGCGAGAACCGTAAGGCCTCCAGCCAGAGCAAGTAAAATAAACTAACTACGTCAGCAACGTTCACTAAGGGCACCCCCTGCGGGGTTCGGACCTCGACTTAGTGCGTTGCTGACTATCTTAATAAGGCAAAAACAGCAAGGGATGGCTGGATCTGAGTTATTATTATTTAGGGACATATTTTTATTGCTAGTTTGGCCGGCTCGGGCCAGCTTGATCTAGGGACGGGGGGGTAACATTTACGTTACTATTATTTATAATACGCGACGGGCCTCGCCGGCGAGGACGTAGTATACGGCGGTTGTGTTTTGTATTGCTACTGCTAGCTAAGTCGAATGCTTCTTGTAGAAGCGTTGTCTTATCGTCGGGATAGGAGAGAGTATGTCTAGGACGTTTTATCTTGGAGATGACTGAAGGTCGGTATCGCGCGGCCGCTACGATAAGCGGGTTACGGTGGGTTTCGGCGGTGTCGAAGAAACGGGTCGCGGCGCGTTTCATGAACTGCTTGATTGTGGGCAGCTTTAAGTCACAGTGCAGCTGCAAGTTACGAACGTAACCTGGAGCGCCCGTGGCTCTACGCATGAAAAGGTTTTGGAGAGTTTGCATTCGTTTGAGTCGATAATCGGGTACGTGAGAGAATACGACGCTGCCGTAAGTCATGATAGGTCTGACGCACGCAGTGTAAATTCTCTTCTTGCAAGCAAGAGAGAGTTTACTGCGCTTGTTCAACATACAATGAAGTCGGCCGAGGGCGAAGGCGGCTCGCGCGCGTGCCGCTTTGATATGAGGTACGAAGCTAAGCTTCTGATCAAGGATCACACCCAGGTATTTGGCTTGCTGCTCCCAAGGGATAGGCTTGCCGAAGAGGCTTATGGGTGGAGCGGGAGCGGGAAGCCGCCGTTTTCTACTAAATAGTACGGCTGCGCTTTTGGTAGGGTTGACTTCGATTCTCCATTTCGTGAACCACTTCCCGAGGGCCGTGACCGCGGTCTGGAGAGTTCGACCTATCGCTAAGGGGCTGGTACCTGAATAATAAATGGCCGTGTCGTCGGCGTACAGAGCTACTTGGGGCTTGCCACCGCGTGGAATGTCGCTGGAATACAGCGAGAAGAGGAGTGGAGAGAGGACGGAGCCTTGCGGGACTCCGGCGAGGATCGGGTGAGGGGAAGAGAGTGTGCCTTCAACGCGATAGCGAAAGGAGCGATTCGACAAGAAGTCACGGATGATGTGCACGAGACGATCTGGCACTTCGAGTTGGTACAGCTTGTAGATCAAGCCGTTGTGCCAGACCTTGTCGAAGGCCTTCGCTATATCGAAGAAGAGCACACCGGTGAGCCGTCCACGCTGAAAACCAGCGCTTATATGCTCGACTATACGGTGGACTTGTTGGACGCACGAGTGTTCGGTTCTAAAACCAAACTGCTCGTCGGGTATGAGACTCCTGGACTCGGCATAATCCATTAAACGGGAGTAGATGATTCGCTCGTATAGCTTCCCAAGGACTTTGAGTAAGCTGATAGGGCGATAACTAGTTGGCTCAGACTTCGGTTTACCGGGTTTGTGGATGCCGATGACTATCGCCTCTTTCCACTGCTGTGGAAAGAGATTGTTGCCTAATGCTGCATTGAAGATGCCTGTCAAGAGGATAACTAATGCTGGAGGGAAGAGTTTAATCACCTTATTGGTGACTCCGTCTGAACCGGGCGCTTTACGAGGGTGTAGGTCCTTGATAAGAGAACGTACTTCGTCTACTGTTACCGGCGCGAGAGGGTGTTCCGGGTCCTCTGAAGGAGGAATCGTGGCCTTACGTTCGACTTCGGCGTCAACTCTGGCGAGGTGGGCCGGGTCGACCGGAAGGTTACTGGGCGTACATTGAGCCTCCAGGCTGTCGGCCAGGCATTCCGCTTTCTCGTCGTCTTCAAAGGCGAGGCTCTGATTCGGACGATTCAACGGGGGCATGACCGCTTCGTCGCAACTACGTAATCTACGTTGAAGGTTCCAAAACGCGTGATGGTTAGGTTCTAATTGGTCGAGAAACCTATCCCACCGATCCTCACGCAGAGCCCTTATGCGTTTCTTAACAGCGCGCTGTAGAGAACGCATACGGGCGCGATTAGAGTCGTTGGGATAGGTGTCGTAGGCGCGTATAGCCGCGTTCTTCTCCGTCAATAGGGCACGGGCGTCGTCCGGTAGGAGCCAGCGAGAGTCTTCTGTCACCGGTACCGACCGCGAACACTCGTTCACCAGGGACTGCACGTGCTCAGTGAGGGAGTCGATCGCGCCTATAGCGTCTGTCGCGGATTCTACATTGTCCGGTATCGAGTCTAGGTGCGCGGATTGGACTGACTTAAGGCGAGTCCCAAGCTTCGTCCAGTTCGTAACTATCTTAGTGGGGATGGGTTGACCAGCGTCTGGAGGACCTACTCGCGGACTAAAGGACATGATCACTGGTCGGTGGTCAGAATCTAATTCATGAATAACTTCAATGGACCGAAGCGCTAGGTTGACGTTTTTGAGTAAAGCTATATCTAGTATGTCGGGGCGGTGGTTGACGTTCGCGGGAAAGTGAGTGGGATTCATCGGAGCGATTATATCGAAGTTTAATTCGGAGCTAAGAAGATCAAGATGTCTACCTCGGTTGTTACGAGTGTGGCAATTCCACGCCTCGTGTTTCGCGTTTAGGTCGCCTGCCATAAGGACGGAGTCGCCTAGAGCTAGAAGAGCTCGCAGGTCATGTCGTAAGTCGACCCTCTCTGTTGACGGAGGAATATATATTGAAACTAAATACAAAGGTCGATGCCCGGTCATGCCAAGACGACAGATGGAGGCTTCGATGTGCGACAGCGAGGGTGGATCCATCGGAACGCAGTACAGTGACCTTTTAAAGTAAATGAGCGTGCCGCCGCCTACGGCTCTGGTACGATCGTTACGGATTAAGTTGTAATTCGCGATTCGCGGGTTTTTATGAGACGGTTTAAGAAAGGTCTCCTGTACAAGAAAAACGTCGAGTTGATGATCACGGAGAAAAGTAGCAATTTCGTCGCGTTTTTTATTAATGCTATGCGCGTTAAAGTATCCTAATTTAAGGGATCGGGGTTTGAGTTTACCGGTGTTAGTAGCCATTAGAACGCGGCGGCTTTGTATGCGGCGAACACATCGCTGAACTGCTCCCTAATGAAAGGGGCGTGCAGAGGGTTGGGGTTGGCTCTAATCGCCTCCGCCATAAGACGGATGCGATTAAAGTCAAACGACTCATACACCTCTATGTAATTCTTGACCGACGCTGTGATGTCGGCCGGAAGCGTCGGGGCCAGAGAGGCCGCGGCCGACGGTGACGCGAGCGCGGGTCTTGGTAGAAGCGCGGGTTTAAAAGCGGTAAGTGGGATGCGAGGGACGGCGGGTCCCTGTAAAGCGGGGAGAGACGCGACCCCTTTAGGAGGAGAAGCGAGAGTAGGGAACGCACGCGCGTGCGTTTCCATGTTCCAGCAGGCCCCGGTTGGGCGTTGCGGGCTGAGACGCGGCGGAGCGGACGCGGGGTTTTGCACGGGGGCCGGCGCACGGGCGACGGGCCGTTTCGCGACGGTTCTCGTTTTGGGTGCCTTCGGACAGCCGCGGTAGTTGGCTGGGTGACCCTGTTCGCCGCAGAGAACGCAGCTAGGGGGCTCAGCGCACTGGGTGCGGTCCTTGGGCCGTGGGCAATCGGGCGTTCCGTGCTCGCCGAGGCACTTCACGCAGCGAGGGCGCGCGAAACAATTACGTTGCGAGTGGCCGTACAATTGACACCGGTGGCATTGGCCAACGTTGGCGCGCTTGTACGGCGCCTCGACTTTTATGCCAGAGAGTTGGCAAACAGTTTTAATATTAAATATGGACTTGCCGTCCGCTGATCTCTCAGCAACGACGAGTACCATTTCGTAGGGTGACTTACCCCGCCCGCGGTACATACGGTGTACCTCTAGAGCAGGGATACCCTGCGCTTTTAGGTCGTCTAGGATCTCCCTAGAGCCTATGTCCGCAGGGACAGACTTGATGACGACCCGGAGGACCCGCTCCTCCGGGAGGGTAAACGTATGATAAGGCAGGGCTCTCTCCTGCAGCATACGGGTGAGCGACCGAAAGTCGGCCACTGTGGGTACAGCTATTTTAATGCCGTCCTTGACAGAGCGGGCTTGGGTGTAATTAACTTGGTGCTGCGTGCACCACTTGGAGACCTCAGTCCACTTTCCTTTCTCCTGAAGGAAGATTGGAGGAGGGACCGAGCCGCCCTTCTTAGGGGCTGACGGAACTTGGGGCATGGTGTTGGACACCTGTGGGGTGGTAGTGGGCGCGGGCGAGGCCGCGGGCTCAGCAGCGGGCTGGGACGCCGAAGCGTCGACGGAAGGAGGCGAAGCGCCAGTCTTGGCGGCTTTAGAAGGCACCTGTTGGGATTTGGTCCTACGGGTGCGCTTCTTGCCCTTGCCAACAACTTCAGTAAAGCCGTCGGTGGAGCAAGACGAGTCCGATGCTGTTAAAGCATCACCGGAATCGTTAGAAACAATTTCCATTTCGATGTCTACCGGGGACGGTGAGACAGAGCGAGGGCGGGGGGAAGGGGCCGGAGATGCGTCACGCGCAGGTGTGAGGCTCGGCGAAGCGGATTTGGCGTTGGAATTCGGCTTAGAGGCCGGAACAATAGCCGGGGAAACAATGACTTTCGACGAAGCCGTCGAAACAATGGGGCGCGGGCGCGAGATAACGCCTCTGTCGGCGCCGATCGGCGATAGCGAGCTATCGAATTCCGCTAAGTCGGAAGGGTCTAATTTGCGGGCCCAAGCCTTGAAGAGGTCTTGGAAGACCCGAGAGTCCTTCATCTCCTCGATAAAGCGGGGCCAGAGGGCGTCCATTCTTCTCGAGAAGACGAGAGACACTTTTTAATTAAAAAAGAGAAGCTAAAAGCCTAACATGGGTAGAGGGAGGGCGCGCCTACAACAAATACCCTAACTAATAACTAACTCCCCGGGTGGGTACGCCCGGGGATGTGTGACCCTCCCTGCTGGGTGAAAGCAGGGAGGTGAGTACCTAAGGTGTGCCTTAAGCTGTGGTGTACCCGTCGCCAGTCTTATTGTGCGAGCGGGGCCCTGACCAGTCTAGTGCGAAGGGTGTAGACACACCCGACCGACACTAGGTGTGTAGCTGAAAGGGAAGCCAGAGACTAGAGCCGACTAGGAGACCCCCCAAGGCCGGTAATCTAGTTCCCGTCCAATTGACTGCTTTACCCTAAAGGGGCTCAGCGGGTGTGATTGGGTCAACACCCCCTCGGTTTCGTTGGCACCGAATGGTTTCCACCGAGGACCGCGAAACTGCGGTTTTATCCTGAAGGGACCAAGTGAATTTAATTCGCGAGCAAAAGAAACAGAGGTTGATCTGCCGCCGCCTTGAAAAAGGCAGCTTTAGATCGATCGGTTAGCGTAGGCGGGGCTACGCAGAGTGTTACGCGAGCGTAACAGGTAGCGAGACGGATGACGTCAGCGGGCGAGTCGCAGAGCGGCACGTCCGTTCACGGCGAGTGTCGGGCGCAGAGTCGTCCTAGTTTGAACGTAAGGTCAATTTATAACATGAGACATTTCTTTGTTGTACACTTACCATAACATGGTAAGATTAAATAAAAATACTTTAATTTGGTTAAATATCTAAATGAAGAAAGTAAGGATCTCCAGGAATTGTTTAATTGTCCTTAAAAAAACAAAAAACTTAAGTCAGTCATCATTGAGGTATTAAAGACTTTCTTATCAGCTATATTAATGATCACTTTTGCAGACCACAACTCAACTTTCTGCATTTTATTTAAGCATGTAAAAACAACAAGAAATTGCTATCAAATTGTTGACATCTTCAAACTGTTTATAGTTGACGCAATTATAATAAAAACTTTATTGTTTACGTTTATTCCAACGAACAGTTTACTACATTTTAATGTTCAGGTAAATTACGTCAGGCACATTATAAATGTTTATTTTATTTTCCTATCAATCTCGCCATCAATCAACTCTTTCGTAACTTTAAAAATGAAGCCGGACAATAGAGTTTAAGGTCCATAACACTAAGAAGGTCTATCAAAAGGAGATTAGATCGATAACGGACAATGACTGTGGGAGTTCAAAAATAGAACATATTATAAGAAAAAACTGAGAAACATGAAACGAGGAATTATTCGCATCGTTTCCCTTGAGATCTTATAAAACCGTTTTTTCGTTGCAAAAAAGCATAAATGAGGGTGGATTTTGAAAAAAGTGGACAAAGGCCGAGGCACAAAGAGGTTTTATTTACGGATTTTTTCGTTCCCGTATAGTTTTTCTATTCACATGCCCACATGTAAGCCTACCTGTGATGTTCTGGCATTTTTATACTTATTATAGAAAGTTCATCATCTATTCATTTGTTAATCAGTTTTTTAGAGCTGTTTTGAGATTCGCAAATGTTAGCTATCAAATTAATTTGTGTTTTAAATATTAAAAATAAAACAATTATTTTGACGATTGTTTTAAAACTTTAGGGCTACTTCAAAATGACCGTTTTATTAACTTTCTTTTTAATTTGTTACAAGTAGTTTTACATTTAACTACATTACCTAGACAAACATTATGCACCTAATCAGACTTAACACGTACAGCCAAAAAAAAAAGTGACACATTATTATCAAAAATAATATTTATTATTTTTTGTTCTGACATTATAATCAAATTTTCAATATTTCAAATAAATAAACATATAAAATATTTTAATAAAGTACAAAAAAAAAATCAGACTAGAACAATAGTACGTATGACGTATACAATCACAGTCCAAAGCAAATTACCAACTCTCACATATCAATAAAGAACAGTCACAGACCCAATTGTCACCTCTTTTCTTGAAATGCGTGTCGCAAGCGACCGAGTGTCGAACACAATAATTTAAATATGGCGCAGGGTGGAGCGCCGACAGATTGCGCACGTCCGTTAATGACAGGCCGCCGATGCGCGTGTGTCCAGCCCGCGTTCATTCAATGCAAATCTACAAAACGAGCTTGAATACTTAGACACGACAACACAAGAAACAAAACGTGTTCTATATTGTGTAACTTCGAATAGGATCGGAACTTCGTACCTACTCTTGATTCAGTCAATTTAATAACAATATTTATGGCTTGTAGCGACATGTCGTGTTTATTTTATATGTACGATAGACGCAACTTCTATTTTTGTTTTTACTCTGAAGCTTTATTTTAATGTTCGCACAGACTTAGGTTTGTTTTATTTCATGCTTCCGCAAACAAAGAGCATTATAATACATAATATATTTAAGTACTTATATTTGGTTTGTATGCAAGTAGGTAAGTAAAATATCGTAAGTGGTTTTACACAGTTTCGCATGTTTGGAGATAAACCTCCTTAAATGGACAATAAACACGCAGAGTCGCACAGGAGTGTTTGTTTATACAGCGGCATACACTAACTATCAAGGCTACAATCTAAGGAACAAAGTATTAAGGTTTAAGTTCCTCCCACATTACAAGAAATTTTACACAAAAGTAACTTAACACTCAACTGCCAATATCCAAACTACCAAACAGATTTTTATGAAATGTTTACTGTTTTGCTGAAGATATCTAAGTAAACGTCACCAAATTTTTTTTTACAACCCGATATCTAGTTCTCGAGATATGTGAGATCAAACATACAAAATGTAAGTATCTTTTTTTAAATTCGTTTGTCAGTTCTTAAACTTAGATTTTGATTCAATACGTGATAATTTTTAGTTAGAATAATAAATTACTACACGGTATTATTATTATTTTTTCTGAGGGTCTATTAAAAATGTCTGGTCTATAAGTTTATGTGGTCTTGATTTTCATACACAATGACCTCTCTCGATGACAAGCCGACTGCCCACGCGAAAGCTCATTCTAATCATCACACCTATCTCAACGCTCGTCCATTCATACATATTTGGACTGATTTTTTATGTTTAATTTTAAACGGTCACGAGTGGGCAGACGTTTTGTTTGTTGTACAAAACGATAAGTTATCGATTGTAGAATTATTCAATTAATCTGCCGGTAAATCGCAATTGTTTTATCGGGTTTGTATATGCTGATAAGATAAATATGGATTTGTATTTTCGTGGTACTTATATATCGTCACTTATTCATTTTTTTCGCAAACACTTTCCGGTGTTGATAAAGTGAAGTAAAACAACTTTAGTTTACATATAAGTCAGTGCAAATTTGTAGTACGTATATCTGTATTAATATCAATAACCTAGAAATGAAATTGTATGTTCTTATAACAACCATATTGTATTCACAAATTCCTATAATTTAGTACCTGTAAATCTTGGAAACGAAACGTCAAAAATATTTATTATTTCATTATTATTTTCAGAATATAGGAAGTTTATTAAAGGTCATCAAACTACTTCATAAAAAGTAAACATTAGATAAAATGGTTAAACTCAAGTGGAGACAGTGCGGCGACCGGTCACCGCTTGACTGTCTTTTAACTTAATTATCTGCCCATGACACCTATGCAGCAAATAAATCTAAATATCTATCTTAGATTACCCTAAGTGTGATTACAAAACTGGACATTAATAAACAAATGTGTGATTCAACAATTCTGATAAAATTAATCAGATAAGTAATTATTAATAACTTATCTTTACAAATGTACTATCATTACATTAATTATGGTACTTTCGTTGTCTCTGGCTGCATAAAACAGTTTTTTTAGCCAGACACTTTGGGTTCGGAGCAAGGTACCTGTAATGTTGTGAATTTTTTATTATTATTAATAAATGGTATTTATGAAATACACATTTTTACAATGAAGTATTGTCAAAGTTGTTTTTTCCGAATTCGTGATGAAACCATTCAACAAAAGCGCAAATGAAGAAGAAGTGATTAAAAAAAACAATTGATCTTTCAGTGAGTGAAAGGCGGTTCTTTATTTAAATTTCATAGGACTGGCCAGTATGCTAATATGGACACAACAAAATGTCACTCTCAACTGTTGACGATGACTGTACATATTTGTGGACACACCCTTTTGACGCGACATTACAAAACATTGGGTCATCGTTCATAGGAAATCATTCAAGTAGACTGTTTTGATTTTTTTGTTGACTTATTATGTATTTGAATGTACATTGTACTCGTGTTCAATGACAACTATTTTACGCTGTCGCTTAGTAGTAGTAGTTAGATCCTTAATAATATACCTACAACAAGTTATTGAAAGGAAGTATAATAAAATTAAGTCTAAGATGACATAACACATTTTCCAAAGCGGAGGTTCGGATGTTGTGTCGCAACTTGGGAGAAGCCTATGTCTAGCAATGGACTACTATAGGCTGTATTTGTATAATAACTTTCGTGAGGAGTATTCATAATCATTTAAAACAAAACGGTTTACTCACGCATATTCACTTTTAAGGGAATATGCACAAATCACCAATATGGTTTAAACTTGTACGTACTTTTAAATCTAATGTTATTTTAGTTCTAATTTATAAAGTTATGATTTTTTATTTCAAAATTTAAATAGATTAAATATTCGCGTGATTTAAGAGTTATCAAAACTCAATGCCATTGATCTGACCTAAATGATATCATATCTGATACTAATGTGTCACGTCTTACTGAATCAGTATTGTTTGTTCCCGTTGATATAGAATCTGACGTCATTTCGACGTCATACGCCTTAACGAAGATGGCGCCTATTTCAAATGATATAATTATATTATTATTATGTGAGAACTAATGGTTATATTAACGTTCGTGCATATTCCCTATTGTGCATAGAATGCATGTAACACTAATGTCAAATGATTAAAAAATATTTTTTACGCATTAACGCATGCGGAGCTAATATTTGTAATTAAACAATAAAAAAAAACTTAAACCTCAGGCAGGACTCAAACCTGCAACTACTGGCTTGACGCGACAGTAAAGTTTTTCTTTCTACTATTTGTATTTAATTACAAATGTCAAAGTTTTATCCCAATCGTACAAATCACAAAACACATATTGGAAGTTTATCATAACGGTATTTATAATCTTGAAACTTTAACCCTATGATCTTTAGCAATTAACATCACCAACCAACCTAGTTTTCACGAGATCAACCTACGTGAACAATACACGCATGTTTTATGTTCTAGAGAAAGATTTCTCGTCATCCTACACCGCAGTTAACATCACAACTAATAATTACGGGTTTAACTTAACACATTATAAGCAATCCATTCATTATATCTGACGAATTCGTATTGTATCATATTTTTTCTTCATTAATTACTTCAGATAAGAGATTTTTTCGTGGTTCTTATTACAATGGGTTAAGGTGCAATTTGGTGTTGTATATCAGTTGGTTTGATTTCGTACTCGTCAATATTATGTGCAATGGTTGAAACGTGGGTGCTGAAGATGATGGTACGGTCATCACCAAACTACTTACTCTTTCATAGGTAAGTATTTTTTTCTTCTTGACTAAACAGATGTAACCACCGCATTTGTTCATTGCACTGAGATTTAGATATTAATTAGTACTTTTAGGTATTACCTATACCATGATAATTTCAGATCACAGCCATAAAATATTATTTATAACCATAGTTTCTGCTGTCTTTAACACTTTCATGAAGTCTTTCTTTGTACCTTAAAAAAAAACACATACATGTAATCTGCTCTTAATATCTTGGTGTTTTTTTTTTTTATTTAATAATTATTCATTTAAAAAACCCGCTGTCCCCAACAGTACCTCAACAGTCTGACTTACTAACCTACGCAGGCAGTGGGCAGAGCACCAACAAAGCTATCCACCGCTCATCACGAGCTGTCATTAATTACACGCCATTTACCTCTCATTATAAATAGACAAAACCAATTATCTTTCACGACCCAGCATTGTAACTTATGATTTATTTCAACTTTTTGTTTTGTGCTCGACTGTACCGCTAAATGAGTGTAATTGAAAGTGAACATTTCGCACCCTCAGTGGAAAAAAGGCATAAGCCAGAAATGTCAATTTTACAGTACGGCCAAAAAACTGGTTTTATGGAAATATTTACTTCGTCTTTGATCGTAGAGTAAAGATTCTTATATCAAACAAAAGGGAAAAATATATTACACTGCGTTTTGTTTTTAAATTAGTGCTAATGTTTCTAGTTTATTAGGAATCATAGAAATAAATAATTATGCTACTTTTCGTAATTTAAAAAAATATGGTATTTTAAGCATCAACACTTAAGCCAAACTTTCCCGTGAAATTAAATATATTTTAAAAAGTATGTTCAGTTAAAGCATTTATGAACTTGTAACACTGTGAATTATTGCTAGTATAAGTAAGATTACTGCATTTTTTCTTTTATTGAATTTGTTGTTTGTATTAAGTATCCAACACTTACGCCTTTTTTCCATTTAAAGGCTTGTTGAGAGACCTTAAGTAAACAATAATAATGATTTATTCCATTATCTGTTATAGAAATTTTATATGCATATTGACTAATATTACCTGAGGCTAAATAATTACGAAAAATGGAAAAAAAAACAAATTCATATTTTGTATCAAATAATTTTTATTATATCCAAAATAATCAGCATAGCTTTGGATACAATTAAAGTTTGTAACATAGATAACAGTATTGAACAATAACTGCCAAGATAGTATGTATTTTCTGTGAAGATTACCGTTACTAATATTTTTTTGATAAATGTCTAAATATTCAGCTTTAACTTGTAAAAATTATTAAAATAACAAAATGAACAATTTTCGCAACTCTATTTATAACAAAATATTAAACTCTAATAAAATTAAATGCAAGAAACATTTACTAGTCAACAAAAAAGAAATCACTTTTTGTATCTCTTTGAATCAAAATACTGTTAGGCTAGTTTTTATTAAAAGGTATTTAGTTGTATTTATTTTTTGTTGACTATCGATATGTTAACAAAATAGGGCCTTACACACATGGCCTGTATCTTTTGTTTTAAAATAATGATAAAAAACTTATAATTAAATATAAGTCAAATATGTCTTAAACAATAATGAGATCAATAATATTAAATGAACTAAAAAGTCACGTCAGGTTCATATACTACTTTGTGCAACCTAAACAGTCTTCTTGAAGATTTTTTTTGAAGTGTGTTTTTTTGGTTGTTTGGTTCACACTCTTCGTGGCCAAGTTTTACGAAAGAAATATTTAATGCAATCACTTCTCGGTATTTTTGTCGTAAGATACGTTGTGAGAGGGTTTTTTTTTCTAAAAAGTCTTTATGCATCGCATTGATTGTCAAATCACTGGGTAAGTATAAGCGATTGGGAGCGTGTTCACGCCTGTAATGAGATATGCTAGGCTCGAAGCCCATTATATGTTCCTAAATAGGATTTGAGTCAATTTTATTGTGAGGAGTAGCTCCCTGTCTCCTGTCTACTGGCGATACAACTGTCTCCTTGGAATTGGCCAATGCAGTCTGTAAAGGTTTATCATTAGATGGTTCGTAGCCCAAAGTTGTCAAAAAGAAAGTTTTGCATACTCTATGCGTTGTCCTCTGATTAAGGTCTTGTTACTGTTCTTTGTTTCACAGATTTTGCTGAAGTATGATGCAGCATAAATGCCTTCCTCTCTTTGTCACTGAAATTCCAGAAGCTTTCATTTATAATTTTTCGCTGATCATCTGATATATTCTGGATACATATCTTTTTGCAGGAAGCTGGACAGGTTAGGTGCAAGCCATGTTTCTCTCTTATCTCTTTTTTTTCGCTTCTTTTCTCACATTGAGTAGTTGGTTGTATTTTTTTATTTTTCTAATTGTACCTGCTTTAGTATAAGTTGTAAGATCATGTGTATTATCGTAAGTTATTTCATTTTGTGCCAGATTTTCGGTGTCCCTTAGATTAGCATTACTTATGACTTCGTTTTCTCGGGATTAATTCTCAACAGATTTTTCATGTTCAGCACGTCACACACTTAAATTATTTGTTAGAGTGTCAGAAGTATTTTCTTATTTTCGGAAACAGTTATCATTATTTGGTCTTTATCAACATGAGAAATACAGGATCTTTGTTGATCATTTGCAGTCTGTGTATTTAGAGTCCCTGTACTAGCGCTATCTAAATTAAAACCATTGTTTTTATCAGAGCAAAATACTGTCGATGATATATCAGTTAAATTATTATGTTTAATAATCGGCACAGTTGTTAATCAAAGAGTTCATGGAAATGTTGTTGTTCCCGGTTTCTGTGTTCTGATCGTGTTGTTGCTGATTGAAATAGTCAACTTTTGATGTAAATGGGCCCGATCAAAAGTTTAAATCTACAGAGTCGAAATAATTTGACGCATGATTAATCGGAGCCAGTGATTGATTTGCACTGTCGTATCTTGAAAATGGAAAATCATCATCTGAATCACTACTAGGGAAAAAGTCGGGATCGATAGTTTGAATATTACGTTGTAAATGTTTCGATTTCTTAAACCTTTCTCTCAACACCTTATTTTTTTGTGCAAATAACATCATCATTTTCCTATGAAACAATATTCGTTTATTTTAATTAAATTACTTTATTAATTAAAAGTTTTACGCAGTTACCATAAAATAGGTAAATGCTAAATCCAAATACAAAATATTTGGTACTATTAATCAAATTATCATCATCGGCACGACAGCAACCATTTGCTAGGAAATTGTAGAATTAAGTCACATATTATATTGTTGTGGCCTAGCAAATAAAGTTCAATTTCGCTATGTAGGTAATGCGAAGGCGCGTATGCCGGCCGCAAGAAAGTTTTGAAGAAATTGAACATAAATTTCTTTTTTGAGTATGATTATGATTATATTTTACTAAAATTATACTAAATGGGACTTACCCGACTGTCACAAAACCAAATTACATCACTGAACACGTTAACTCACGATTTTTTACCAATTTAACACAGTAGTTACAAGATTATGACCTCTTAAACACTCATATCGCTGCTTTATTTTTATCAAAATATTTTTTTTAGTAAGTATGTGCATTTATAATATAATGTTACAAGATTAATAAAACAAAAAAAGACGTATTCGTGAATACAAGACTAGCGATGTAAAAAAAATAAACGGATTTGAATCATAATATTTGTTACTGTTTATTTTGATCATTAAAATTTAACGAAAAACGTCATAAGATGTGATACCCCTTATTATTCAACAATTTTTTTGCGTTAAAACGTTTATTCTATTTATTCCTAGGAAAAAAGATACCGTATTCAAAATTCATAAAACAAGATTTCTTGCCTAAATTCGTCAAATTTATCAAGAAAAATATGAAAAAAATTCAGCATATGTATCTTCAAACGTACTTTTCAAATATGTTAAAATCGACAATTCAACGTAAAATCACTTATGCCTTTTTTCCACTGGGGGTGCGATTTAAAAAAGGTTTTTACTTTTAGTGTGTGTTGTCTGTTATGAAAGTTCTGTTTATGAGCTAGATATTAAAGAGAAAATAGTCCTATTGTCTGGTTATCTAGATTATGTGGTAATTTTGGAACTTTTTGATAAACCTAAATAATTTTTTCGAGTTCTTTTAATTGTGCAAGAGCAAACGAGAATTGAAATCACTGGTCTTTTTAATTTAATCTATCCATAATTTTAGAATTGCTTTCTAGTTCACTTCTTTAGAAAACTTTTAGTTTCCCCTAAGCCAAAGTTGTCCTAGGAACATTAACAATTACAAGCCCTGGGCATAGGTTTTTTAAAACCGTCTGGAATCGTTAGTACTTACGGCAACGTTAAGTCTGTATGGAATCTTAACAAGCAGCCATATTTAAGGACTAGCTGTCCCCCGCGACTTTGTTCGCGTGTTTTAGTTTCAACGGTTATTCATTTTTGCAACATTTTTCATTTATGCTCCGCTCCTATTGGTCGTAGCGTGATGTTATATAGCCTATAGCCTTCCTCAATAAACGGACTATCCAATACAAAAAGATTTTTTCAATTCGAACCAGTAGTTCCTGAGGTTAGCGCGTTCAAACAAACAAACAAACAAACAAACTCTTCAGCTTTATAATATTACTAGCTGTCCCCCGCGACTATGTTCGCGTGTTTTAGTTTCAACGGTTTTTCATTTTTGCAACATTTTTCATTTATGCTCCGCTCCTATTGGTCGTAGCGTGATGTTATATAGCCTATAGCCTTCCTCAATAAACGGACTATCCAATACAAAAAGAATTTTTCAATTCGAACCAGTAGTTCCTGAGATTAGCGCGTTCAAACAAACAAACAAACAAACAAACAAACAAACTCTTCAGCTTTATAATATTAGTATAGATAAGTATAGATAAGAAACATGTCAATGTATATTAAAGCACCCATCTCTTAATCAGCTTTCCCTGCGTTTAGCAAAACAGTTGCCTACCTATATAATCACTTCAACAGCATTTACATCAAACAAAAGAAACAATAATAAACAAACAAACATTCAAGATTGAGTAGTTACAATCCTTCAAAGGTATAATAGCTTAAGTTAGTCCATCTGTTGTCTTACCGGCACACCAGGTGCTAACTAAGTGACCAAAGCCTAAACACTTAATCTGCTTGCGCATGCGCGGAACAGTTTAGAAGTGTGTGTGTTAAACATATGTCTGTTACAACAGAGATTTTTAACATCAGGCCTGTTATTTGATAAGCACCTATGGACATCTTTGGAGACATTGGTAGGTCAGATTTACTATATACCTATATTTAACAATTGTACTCATTGCGTGTATTCAGTGCCTGTACTACGAGCTCTTAAAGCAGGACTGTTGCCATTGTGAAAGCGAGACAGCGCTTTACACTGGACGTAGCGGCGTCTCGTTTCTCATAGCAAACGCAAAGTTCCTTACAAGTATCATATAAAGTTTAAAGAGAAGAAGTTATATGCCTGTTAGTGTACATCTTGCTGTATGGAAAAAAGTAAAGATTTTTTGGCAACTACGACCTGAATAAACATATAGAGCCTAAAACGAAAAAGTCCATCAATATACAAGCATTACTAATATATTTCAGTATCAAAACAACGAAATTTTAATATTTTATGGAGATTCATTATTATACATTTTCATTAAAATTTACCCATTCAATTTTATAACCAAAAATGGGAATTATTTACATCGACCACACTCGAAAGTGGAATGGTCGTGTGTCGGCCGTCTGTCAAGGATATTGTGTGTGGTAATCACTCTATTGACAATGCAAAACGTATAACTTTACTGTCCGAGGATAATTTCACCTTGAGCAGAACAACAGTTACGTGGAGAAGGGCTTAACATATTTTTAATGTTAAGTACAAAAATATGATCGGAAAATCTTCGCAGCAAAATTAAGCCTAATGATCTGTTTTAATGGTGTCATAATGACAACTAAATAAAAACAACTGATTGCTAAAATCTGCAATATAATAATAAAATAATAAACTACAAAAACTTAGGAAACATTTTACTTACCTTACCGAAACTATAGGTATATTGTATAGTAACTATACAAGAAAAGCACATCTAATATTGTAAGATCTAATTGAGTTTTTCACTAATATCGAATTATTTATCAAATATTTCCATTAATAGCTATTAAATTGAAGCACAACTGCGAAATAAAATCACAAAAATATACACAAATACAAAAGTTCAAGCTTTAATAGTAGGTGACGCATGTTCTATCTCTTTTTGCAAAACGACGACTTGGACGGGGCAACCCCAGATTATTATGGAGAAAACTATAGTGACGTCACAATATGTTATAGCTGTCTCTGTCTAATTAGCAATTTTAAAATGCTTGTAACTAGTTCAATATGAAAGTAATTAATCTGCCGTTTTTACAACTCGACATAGTTTGTAATAAATTTATTGGTTTTAATTAAATATATATTTTGTTGTCAAATACTGATTTTTTAAGATCAAAAAGTTTTGTTGAAGTCTCCAAAAGTTCATAACCCTGTGACCACACGACATTTGGCTGTACCGCGAAAGTGGGATTGCTGGCATCATTGTTTGACACACACGAACTTGGCCTCACATGTCATTATTGATTGCAGTTTATTTCTTATTTTCCACAAAATAATACACTGCCCACTGGTATCATGCAAAATAAGTTATTGTGGAGAATAAAGACGTTTTGTTTATTGTTGTATAGGTCTACGGTGGTTTTATTGTTTGCTGCTATTAATTTAATATCTATACGTTTATAAAAAAAGGATAAAAAAACTGTATGTGTTGAAAAAAGAACTTTCACAATACATTTTTAAACATCGTTTAGACCACCTATAGTTCTCAATATAGTTAAGTATAAGTATTTTTTTTAATTTTCATTCCAGAATATATTTTACACCAGTACTAAAAAGTTTTTGAGGTAGCTAGTAAACATTAAGTTTAACTTTTTTAGCGAATAGCCATGTTTTTAAAACTATAATGTGATGTCTAAGGATGCCAAATTCAAAATTTAAATTTAATGCGCACATGACCTCCAACCCACATGTCAATGGCGGGCGACCCACACCAGCCAGTCATTTGCGATTCAGCCTGCGTATCCATTGTCTCACTTTTATATTAACTCGCCAAATCTCCTAGCAATCTTTTTAATCCTGAATATTTATCACAACTTATAAAGGGTATTAAACAAGTTGCTAAGAAACATTAAGACCTACTAAGGCAGGGCTATTCATTTTCATTATTATTATTTATATAATTTCTTATTCAAATTATACTTAAACACAAGTTCATTTTTGAAAATCATTATAAAAACCCTATATTTTGATACCTTACTCGATAGGTCTGATTTTTTTTAACGACTTACAATTTTAGCGCCAAAAATCTATCAATATGATTGTTTTTTAAAAAAATTAAAGAATACTTGGATATTTGAGACGAATCTAACGATACCCTAACTGTCTGTGATATCTATCGAGCCATTTGGAAGATACGAGGTAATAAAGACGTTTACAAACACAGAATTATACATACATACAAGATTCGAGCGGAAAACAACCCTTCCTGGCAGTCGGGTAAAAATACCGTGAAGCAAATTATAGTGTATGAAACATTTTTACCTACATTGACTTTAAAACAAACCGGCCAATTAGAATCAGACTTTTTTGCCGCACATAATTTGGATGACGAACAAACAGATGCATGACGAAGCATCACACGGTTAATTCATTTCGAGTCCGCAAAATTGCGACAGACAAGTCTGCGTCAACTTTACCAAGACCCTTTGAGCTTTGACTAACACTTAAAATGTCTGTAGGTTGTGAGACTCAGTTTATAATGGCCAACGTAATTTCGTGGTCACTTGCAATTTTATGACACTTTCTCTTACTTATTGCAGTAGACATTTTGGCAGCGGATCAAGTGTTTCAAAAGGACAAAAACAAATTTTGATGACATTATTGCCCAAAAAAACACATTTGTCACTTTACTTTTTTTCTATGTTTTTTCAGAAGCCCATTTGTTGTAGGGATGTGCCAATTGTCCTTTAAGTAACTCAATATAGCGCAACGGACTTTTGTCAAAATATTTACTTTACCCGACTGGTTTAACAATGGAGCACTTAACGCTAATAATGCTGTTCAAACTATTCAAATCCGAATCGGCATGTAATTGTCATTTTAATTTCGTCTGTTCTGTATGGGTATTATTTTGTATGATAATAAGACATTTGAGAATCGATTCCCGATAGCCGATGTAGATCTTAAGATATCGTTGTATCGAGTTGCGACGGTGTGTGAATTGCAAGCCAGCTGGAATGGAAGTGCGAAGTTTTATATAAATACGAAGGATCGAAATAATTTTGGAGTTAGCAGCGAAACTTAAAGTACAAAGCTTTTTATACTAGAGAGGACGAAAAACTCGAAATGTTTTTGTAGTCCAGGACTAAGTAAGTAATCAGTGAATTATTTTGTGAAGAGACATTTTGACATTAAGGACATAAGGGACATTTTGGAATTATACAATTTGCTATGGTTTAGAATAAACGATAGTATTTTGTCTGTTTAGGAGCTGCGGTGCAGTAATACAAGTAAACTTTTATAATGTTATAAAAATACACAAAATAAATATATAAATATACATTTTATAGATACTAGCTGACCCGGCAAACGTTTTGCCATGGCCAAATTGTATCACCTAGGTTATTAAAAATAGCTGACGACCTATTCTCAGACATAACAAATTTACACAAAAAAAAACATAAGAATCGGTCAAGCCGTTTCGGAGGAGTTTGATAACAAACACTGTGACACGAGATTTTTATATATTAGAAGAAAATAATGGCTAAGTTGATTCACAAACATAGTTCTAATACTCAATGTTAAATCATAGCCCGCCAATACACTTTGTTTAAAAAAATGTCTTCACAACATAAATTAAATAATCCTTGTTTATACATTTTGAACTTTAACCCTTTACAAATAAAAGCTAAAATTTTATCAATAACTAAGCAACTAAGTATTTAACAACAAAAAGCGGTGACCCCAATGAACGGACAGTCATTATTCAAGACTGGTGTTTGTATGTAAATTCTAGGCTTCATCTCACCTTGCCTTGAACTTCGTCATCTTGGATTTTACCACTTACTCAAATTATATCGTCATTTGTCACTTGTGAAGAATACATTGCTCGTTAGGTATAGTTGTTATGTTCCCCTAAAAAAAATATGTTAAAATAAAGCAGCAATGGTTAATGCATAATTGTCGAATGATGTTAGTATGTTAGCTAATTATGTTTTCTTGGTAGGTCTGTAAGTATGAATTAGGAATCGAACTTGACCATGGGTCAGAGGTTTAAAGTCACAAGTGATTGACACACAGCCGGTAACGACTACTGATGTTTTTGTTTGACATTTATGGCTTTGTATTCGTGGTTTAATGATCAATTTGTTTTAGTTGTGGTATTATTTGAACTATGCTTTTGAACGACTCCTATTTTATAGTTAACTTAGCTGTCGCGACAGTCGTTGTCCTGTCTATAGTTATTTAATATTTACCGCGGATTTTTCGAAAACTTTCATTCATACAAACTTTGTCCTGACAATAAAATTACATACAAAAATAAGCTGTCAAATGTGGAAAATTTATGTGATACTCCGTCATCCATGAGGCAATGCAAAAAAAAAATAAGTTTCATGTATGGATTTTTAGTGTCTCATCAAAATACGGCTGAAAAGTTCGGTCCCGAGTAAAGTCTTTAACCTACAGTCCTTCATTCCCAACCATTATCATCAGCCCTTGCGTCTATTACAGTAAAAAAAAAAACTTAACAATTAGGCTCAGTGCGGAAAAACCCAGTAAAACATAAAATTCCCAATACACCTAGCAAACCTGTATAAATGTCCGCACACCATCAGCGACCGCGGCCAGGCCGGTCAATAGACGGTGCCAGTCCGTGCCTTACCCGGCCATCTTTATATTTTTAGGGTGCCAGTAGCCAAGCCTTGTGAGTGACTCGACCATGGTACAACATTGTTGTCAAGGAGACGCTGTTGTGAAGCAGACGAAGTATTAAACACCAAAAATCGTAAAGAGCTAAACTTGTTAATTAAAAGTTATGTCAGTAAAAGTTTGTGTCAGTTTGAGCAGTATTAATTCTATCTGCTTCTATCAAAATTGTATCTTATACGAGTCATATATTTAGTACAATAATTTCTAATAATTGTATTATATTATGTCAAACGTGAGCAATAATAAAACATATTTAAACACTTTTGTGATTTTTTGTCTCAATGAATTCAATCAAAGGTTAAATTTACGAACCCTTGACCTACTAAACTTACTGTTATTAATAAGATTTTAACTTTAACATTCATAGATATTAATTATACCATTTTATGGAGTACTTTTTTGTGCGCTTACTTTTATCCTTATTCTAGGGCACGTGCCTTCTTTAAAAAAAAATCAACATGTTCTTTCGCTAAAACCCTTCTCAATAATTAAAAACTTGTATTATTACTTAAGAACTACCTACTACAATAATATGACTTTAAATATTTATAAAACAAAATAGTCTTCGCGTCCACGCGTCGATGCAAATCACAACTTTAACAACACTTGAAATAAAAAAAAACCCTTATAAAAACAATGAACTCCTTCACCTGTGCGACTGCTTAAAATAAACAACAAAAAAATACGTTTGATTTTCAAACAAAACACCGGTAATTTATAAGGTAGTAGAGTGACCCAGAGGGCGGTAGGTAGCGGTCAATACCTCGTGCCTGCCGCCGCCACCCGCCAATGAGGGTACGCTGATTTCGTGATTAGATTAAAAAAAGAATGATTTCAAAATTCGAAATATAAATTACTGGAGACCATTAATGTTAAGTGTCTTCTTTGTATAACCAGCCAGTAAGTTATTGTGTAGTGTTTTGGAGTTTAGGAACTGTTCTCGATTCATAAATATATTTTTTTTAACTAAATGGATACTGAAGACTTTTACTAAATGGATAATTTTGACAGTTGAAGGATATACTATTAAACTGTCAAAAAGATCGCGATTCAAACTGTGTCTTATTTGTACAGGTATGTGAATTAAATGTTTGTGAAACCCCTCCAATACAGGGGATTACATGAGTTATTTTTAAAAAGTTAAACATCAATAAAACAAACACCTTAAATTGTATACATACTTAACATATACAACAGAAATTATACCTATATGAAAGTAGTTATTAGATCGCCTAGAGTATGCCATTATCGTTATAGAAGTCAAGTTCCAAACAAAAGGAGGTTAAGTTTGATCGTAACATAATTTTCACGGTGGCCTTACAATTTATACTGACTTATATTTTATTAACGTATAAAAAATTATGACCACTACAGTTTACATTATGCTTGCAAAGCTTGTTCCACATTTATAACAATAGTTTTCAAGGTGAAGGTTTTATATGAAAAGGTTTTAAAAGTAATAGATACGCGACTTTTCCGCTGTTGAGTTTTCAATACAATTTCCTGAAACGATAATACGCATTTTTCTTTGTATGTAATTTAAATAGAATAGCATTAATTTCTTAATGACACGGAGATTCCTACTGGTTACATTATTTTTCTAACATCTTAGTAAAAAAGATTTAAAGTTAACAGACCTGCAAATTTTTCCAACATTAAATAAAATAATAAAAAAAGTTTATTTCGAAAACTTTTAAAACTATTATATTAATTCAACAAATTCACATATTAAATATCCGTACAAATAAAAGATAGTTATTTCAAATAGGTAACAATAGAATAACAAAAATATAAGCATATTTTTGATCTAACAATTAATTTATAAACATTTAATTGTTGCAGTAGGACAGTGAAAACTATAAAATTTACGTTTTACTACTCATAGTACTATTAACACCATTCGAAGCTAAAGCTACACCCTGTGCAGTTACGCGAGATCTCTAAAAATCCTCCATAAGCTCGAAACACCCTATATTTAAAAAATAAAGCATTAAAAAGTAAAGGGTAGCGATGTTTATCGGTTCGAGGCTATCGCCCACACAATGTGGCACAGGCCACCGATTGTTCAGCCGAGCCCTTTTGTCTAACGGCCCTTTTGTTTTTAAGAGTAGCCCTGATAAGCGAAATATATTGAAAAATGGTTTTGATACCTTCAAATGTTTCGTGATAAGAATTATGATGCTGAAGTATTAATGCGCCGATGCATTGAGTTTGAAAAAACCATATGCCAGCAATACGCAGCAAGTATTGTTTAACAGACAACAGTTCTTCTCTATTTTATTATTATGGCACTTATGCCATATAGCATATTAGCTTACTAAGTCTCATAGCAATAGTAATAAAGTGCATTGACTATTAACATGTCAACGTGGATAACAGCAAGCTTGATTGCAATCAATTTCCTTTGGATTTATGTAACTTTTATTTATTACAAGTTGACCGGCCAAACGTTGTTTGCCAGGGCCACCCTTGTCATCTAGAGGTCCTAATCTCAGACCTACCAAAAAAAAAACATAAAAATCGATAAAACCGTTTCGGAGGAGTTCGATAACAAACAGTGTGACACGAGATTTTTGTATATTAGATTAATTTACACGTTAACGAAAACAAAATTACATAATAAAAATAGTACCTACCTAGTGTATAGTACTTTTTCCTGAATAGATAGGTCACAACTTGAGCTTATAATAATATGATCCATAATCTAAGAAGCTGCTACTTAACATCTATACTAATATTATAAATCTGAAGAGTTTGTTTGTTTGTTTGTTTGTTTGAACGCGCTAATCTCAGGAACTACTGGTTCGAATTGAAAAATTCTTTTTTTATTGGATAGTCCGTTTATTGAGGAAGGCTATAGGCTATATAACATCACGCTACGACCAATAGGAGCGGAGCATAAATGAAAAATGTTGCAAAAATGAAAAACCGTTGAAACTAAAACACGCGAACAAAGTCGCGGGGGAGAGCTAGTAAATTATAATTGATCACGAGGACTGCACAGCAAGACGCTCATTATCTAATGCCCTATTAAACTAGGTAAACCTATCAAAATTTAAGTCAGTCGGAGAGCCGGTAGCGAGATTCCTATCTAACTAATGTTAACAAAGTTCAAATGGGCTTTTGAATACCAAACACCGAGTTTCAATAGTAAGTCATCGATGCAACGTTGCAAGACAATACTGATATAAAGCCCACATAATTGATAGCTATGTTCTTAAGCTAATAGTAACTGTTTTGCATATGGGTTTGCTTACTGATTTAAGCTAGCTATCCGTCTATTTAAGCGAACGTTCGTTCGTGATAATTTTTGTTTTTATCTTTAGGTACCTCATAGTTTTTTTAAGGCAAACGTAGTAAATATCAGATAAAGTTTGGTGGAAAATACAACTAATTATACAATGTATATATATAATTATATAATATATAAAACTCTACGGCACCAAATTAAATAATATCAGTTAATAATGTCTGAAGATTTGAAAACGATAGTAAAACCTATTTTCATGATAATTAAATATCGTTATGACTCTGATTTACATTTATTTATTTTTGTGTGACCTTGCACAAACTATGTGAATCGCAAATAGGTTTTAAGCAAGTTACCGTTGCTGTGAGTACCCATAGACCGACTTGACTAAATTCATGCCCGCGGTGTCGCTTGCTTTTTGTACAAGTAAAGTCAAAGCAAACAAACAGATCTTTCCTCATTAGCATTTCACCATTCAGACTTCATACAATCTGTATAATAGTAGGCTCCTTATTAACTAACTCAAGTTATTGAGTGTTGCAATTTGATGAGTAACGCTGTGAGAATATTCCTTGGATCGCGGTGTGGGCGTGAGTACTGTGCATATCTAGCTTACATCATGACTACGAAGGTTGAAGTCTTGACGTAATAGAAAGAAAGACATATATCACGTTTCATTTAAAATTCAGGACTAAAAAGTCTTGAGTCAAATTGGGTAGAGCTTTGTCCACTAGTAGGACTATGCATACATTACAAAATAAATAAATAAGAAATATATAAAAATAACTAAAATACATTTACTGAACTGACATTTGGACCTTTTGAAGCTAATCCATTAAAAAAAAAAAAAAAAAGTAATACTGTCCTCGAAGTAGGAAATCTTTAGAATAAAACTGTAAATTTTAACAAAACCGTGCTGATAGTTTTAGAGAAAAATATTTCTGACATTCACTAAATCAAAAGCGTATATGCAAGAAAAAAAATTGTATGTAATTGTATAATATAGTGCTCACTTTTATTCAAATATTATAATATAACTTTATTGTTTTCTATTGCTAGATAGTTGCTTCCTAGTTTCTATTCAAGAATGGAAATAAAGTTTATTGTTTAAATAATTAAAATGAAATATCAAGGCCGAAGTTCAAACTGCATATCTTAATATTACAATAAATACAATAGATTAAATCACAAATAGATACTCGTATTTAAGTTAAAATAATTCTATCTATTACTCTGAAGGTAAGGTTGACATTTGATTGCAGATAACCTTTGACTTCCTCAATTGTCAAGTACGTATAGAAATACTTGATATATTAATATGAAATTAGGATCAGGGATCAATACAAAGAATTGTTTTTAGAAATTAAGTTTATGTTCATGTGAAGAAAATAAATAAATCAGCTTGAAGGTCCAATTTGTTTTTTCGGTAAAAAATACATATAACTAGCTGTTTCCCGTTGCTTCGCCGGCGTGAATGTCGGTTATCGCGGCAAAAAGTAGCTTATGTCCTTTTTCAGGCTCTAGACTATCAGTGTATTGTGTGTAGTTGGCTTGAAAGCGCGACATACAGACAGACAGAGTTACTTTCGCATTTATAATATTAGTAAGGATTATAGTGACATGATGACCGCGGAGCACACGGGATTCACTCCGTGTATTTTCCCGATTCGGTAAGATCGCGAACTGATTAATTTAATACGTGTTGTTTAATTCGCAACAAAGTATTTGCTGACGCTACTCTTTTTGCTGATGTTGCTCCATATAAAACCTAAACATACCAACAATCAAAATCTATGTGTGCAATAAATAAATCAATCTTTATAATTGAAATCAATCATCATAATTATCTAAGGTACCTAACCTAAGTTAACGATGTAATTATGACAGGTAACAATTTTTTTTCTTCATTTATTAATATATGTAATGACCACAATGGTTTAGGAATACCTTTGAAAACTTTTCTGTCTTATCCCTTATAACTTTTAGTTAGTAATTTGACAGAGGAACTGCGCGACATGCTTGCTAATTGCAATTGTCAGTACAAAGGTCATCGTTGCAGCTCCCCGAATTAATGTGAAGCTCCTTTGAATTTATTGTCACGTTGGCGGAGCGTTTAGGGCTACCGAGCTTTTAGTACTTAAGTTTAGTGTGGGGAATCAGTTTATCGATAGTTATTCCGATAAATTAAATTTATTATTAAATTTAATCAACGTGTCGAGTTATCTTTAGAACTACATACATATTAAAAATTATTTGCAATAAGAAATTACAATAATCGATCTATCTAATTAGATCAATTACTTTGTTTTATAATATGTTTTGACACATATTATAAAACAAAGTCCCCCGCCGCGTCTGTCTGTCTGAACGCAATAAACTCAAAAACTACCGAATGGATTTTCATATGGTTTTCGCTAATGGATAGAGTGATTCAAGAGAAAGGTTTCTGCGTAAAATTTATTTATGTTTTGTCTGCACGTGCAAAGCCAGGGTGGGTCGCTAGTTATGTTATAAATAAATTGCATATATTCTAAAAAAACACTATCCCATAGCTTTTATAAATGAACAGTTAAGTGCACAATGCTTGAAACGTTATATCGATACCTGAACATCACTAAAAGCAAACCCGTTGACTTATTTGGCTCGGCAGTTGATTAGGTGCAGAGCTTCGTAGGCGCGTTCTCACCTTCAGTAGACATTCATCCTAATTAGCGTCTAACATGGTTCATAAACAATGTTATAATAGTACTCTCCTTAAATCCCTGATAATAAACAATTCCATACAGAAGAGAATATGTTGTGTTTTAAAAGATTTATACGCAGTTTAGGTTTAACTTTACTATAATCATTATACCACAAATAAGTTACAGTCTGTCATAATAACATGATATAATTTAAGTATAAATAATATTGATCTCACAGTCAAACTGCCTGTACTGTTTTGTGAGACACTGTTTTATTTTATAAGCTTGCCATGTACAAAATAAATAAACCAAAATAAATAATATTATTATTTTACCGACATTTCCTACAGATCCTTACTAATATTATAAATGCAAAAGTAACTCGGTCTGTCTGCCACGCCAGAACTACTGAACCGATTTAAATAAAATTTGGTACTCAGATAGTCTAGAGCCTGCCTACTTTTTGCCGCGATAACTGATATCCTCGATATCTATCGCGATATATTAGTCGTCTATAAATCTTTAGTGCCTATATTGTTTTAATTGAAATTAGGTATTGTTTTATTAAATGTACAATGTTTTTATACAGTTGAAGTAAAATAATGCAAACTAAGAATTTTACTTTTAAATAAACATTTTTTTTTATAAAAAATTAAATGCATTAAGTTAGTATGACAGAATGAATTATAGATAAAGTCAAAACACAACCAAGAAAATACGGTTTGTCTAAGCCCAATAAACTCGTTACTGGAACATCAATCAATAGAGATACAACGTTCACGAAATCTTCACACCTCGGTATATAAAAAGTGCTATTTTAAAATAAATGTTAGCCCATAAATGCTAAAATTAGAAGAGCATCCAATAAGTGGGTTTAACTTGCCCAAGACTAAAATAGCCCGTGTTAGGGTGGGTCGTGGTTCAAACTTAAATATAAAATGGTCACGGTTCCAAGACTATGTCATGACAACGCAAGCAAATAAATAAAGTAATAAATACCATTATAATGAAGGGAACTGTATGGAATGTTTAGAAGTGAAATTTTTAGGCGCGTTGGGCATTTTTTGAGATGAGAAAGACCAATGAATTTGCAACACTGTTACCGTTACCGCGACTGACACCTCTGTATATAAGTATCTACAATATTCTAATTGTTTAAGACTTGTCAAGTCGAAATCAAGTCATATTTCATTGAAATTGTTTTTTTTTTTATATAGGAAAATTCATTGAACTCGCGACACTTACCGTTATAAGTTTGTATATAAGTATGTACATATTTATATTGTAATTGTTCAAATTTTTCACTCCTATTGGTACTCCCGAAGTGCCACTGTTTTTTTATACACTTCTTACGTGCTTGTTTTATTAAGTGTAGAACCAACTTGAAGTGAGTATAAGGCTTGGTTTTTATCCAGAATGATAGAGACACCTGTATGCTGGCACTAGGACAGGTATTAGGAAGTCATATATATATAACAACCGTTTTTTAAGGTGTCAAACCGTAGACGGTTGTTACTAACTTATAGATCTAAATAATACAGTCACTGTTCACCTTCCCTTAAGTGACTTTAGTATATTAGTTATAAACATTGTGCAGACTACTAGAACTAAGAAAAGAATATGACTGAAGAGAGTTTGAATTTGTTTATTCTCAATATCATCATCATCAATTATGTTCGACTATAATAATAATAATATTTATTTATTTCTCCTCACAATACAAGTTACATGGTAAATAAGTTACAGTATGTAAGTCTTGCCCAGTGTATGTGAGGAGCTGGTGTCCATTATAGGTGTATACCTGTGTTACGGATCACCAGGCCCTCACCCCACGGTAATCAGGTTTAACATATTGTTTACTATAAAAAAATAACAAATGAAGATCTGCAGGGTTATTTACTATGGCGGTTGTCAACTCAAACGATAACTGCTTTATAAACCATATTGCAATAACTCAAATTTCGTATCGTCTAACGTCGATGGTCAACTAGATCTACTACAACGTAGTAGGTCACCGACGTTAGCCGATACGTTTTTTTTTAGGTTTATTTTTATCCGTTATTGCTTGGGTTGTCAACTGGAGATAGCAAATAAGCCTACAGATATAGTTAAAACGTATCTAATTATAATTAAATAAATATAATATCCTTTTAATATAACTGGAATGATAACTTCTTCAATAATAAGCTAACATTAGTTCAAAGGCGAACTCAGAATGCCAATCAATAGGTCAATTTAAAATCCTGCTCGTTTCAACTTTTGCATTTAAATATCGTCAATTATCTTAAGCTAATGCACTTAACAAAAAATCCTTTAAGTTACTATCTAAGCAATCTTCAGGCAAGTTATGGTGACATTATGTTGGACACACGTGTTCAAAAATATGCCCTTGAGAAGGGACCCGTGTAACTAAAATCTATTTATAAACTAGCCCTCAAAGTGGGTAGAGCTCTAATAAATGTATAATTTATGTAATGACTTGACGAAAAACGTTTTTTATTCATTTGTTTTTAGAAGACTTCATTTAATTATATTTTCCGTTGGAATTATAATATGAGAAGAAAGACATGTATTTTTATAAATAAAAGATAGGTAGGTAGGCAGTCTTTGTCTTTAAATTTCAGAATATTTAATAACAAAATTTTAAAAATGTCGGAGTCTTTATATTAGTAAGAAAATATATATTGGTAAAATAAAATCAATATTAACAGGTTCTGTAGTACTTTGCCTATAACGTTCTCCAGTCACTTCAGTACTACAATCAGATCTCAACATTTGCGCCTAAAACTATTTGTTACAAAATTAAAGCCTTTTTTTTTTAAAGTATCCAGTTCAAGGCTGAAGTAAAATGGGTATAAGACACTACATTTAGTTGACTCCTCAAAAAAAATGTGTCGTCGACAAAAATACTAGAATTCGATACATCGATATAATGTTTCGTGTCTCAAATTGAGCAATTTTCTGTATCCTGCCCCACATCTGTCACGGAGGAAGGTAGAAAAAAGTATCCGTTGAAACATTCAATTATAGAACGTACCAGTTACGATGCAAAAAATATTGGTAACTTTGAACCTGGTTGCATTTGCTGAGATTCAAATTTTGGAAGCGGTATGACTTTATTTTTGACATAGAAGGGTGGGTGAAGAAATTGTCCCAGATTATTTGGACTTTGAAAATACTTATATGTATCACATGCACTAATTACTTAAATAATTCGATGTTCTTTAAATAAATAGTTAAATTGGCAGAATTGTAGATTGTAAAGTGTTTTTTTTAACTAGTACAGATGATCTAATTTTTATTGCCATATTTTTTTGCGCATTATGGTATTAGGGATTTCTATCAAATGCTTAAAATTTTATTTTCTATCATATTAGTTATACAAGACCTAGTAAATCTGGCTTTGTTAATGAAAATTGTAACAATTATTAATTTACTCAAAGATTATGTGAAGTTTTGTTTTTATATCAAGAATATACTACAGAAAAGAAAGACCTCAAAGAAAACTATGTTCAACCTAGATACGAACCAAGCATAATTTATAAGACGCGACAGAGTTTTCCACGCCGCCTAGCGTCGAGTAGCGCCGTGAAAACTCACCCCACACAACTAAAGTAAAAGCGCGTACACCACCATCCCTTTCCACACACCCACACACCCCTACATATGAACGAGATAGACATACATCGGTCATTATATCCAGATTTTCACTCGAGAAAACGTACAACCCTTTAGCTGTCTCTATTATCGCCGTTCATATGTGACAATTGGAGAGAGACGGGTATAGTGCGAAGGTTTTATGCCGCTGGACATTAGTGACCACGATTTTTAAAAGGTTTGTGTGCAGCCTATCACGTTCTGTTTGGTCAAGTGATTGGGGATCTTAGGCCGGGTTCAGAATGCTGACTTCTCAAAAATTTACAATCTTAAATATACCTGTTTAAAAACATATTTTAACAAAAAATGTTGTAAAAAGTTATTACTTTAGAAGAATCGTATTATAGCCTCCTTATGGAAAGCTCTATGAATTTTCACGAATTAAAAAATGTTATTTACAACCAGCGTACAAAAACATTTACCTAAAAACAAAACACCAAAAATAACGAAATCAATAAACAATCAATCACTTAGAACAATTTGAAATTTCAATAATCGAACAGTCCGCGAAGTTCGCGACTGAGTCGAGAAACAATTATGAAAAAGTTCTTTTTCGACGCCCGTTCTCGCGCCAGTTAAGTCCCGACTGACACTCATAAAACTTATTAAAGTCAAGGACCGACCGAGATAAGTTCGTCGGCGTCTTAAGTAAAATAACGGCGGCGAGGGAAAAAAATGTGCCGCGAAACTTGCCAGCGAGAGTGAACATCCAGCTTTACGTGTTGCGCTTTCTTGAATTTTTCGGTAATGTAGTTTTATGTTCTTCCCCTTTAGAAAAGTTTGTATGACTAAATTGAATGTAAAATTGTGTGAAGTAAATAGAAAATTGGCTCTTATATTATGAAATCTTGTTTTACATTCAACCATTTGCTTACAGAACATGTTTTATTTTTTGAATTAAATAAATACCTTATTTTATAGATTTATGTTTAAACTGGCATGATTCGAAAATTACTATTTTTATCATAATTTTACGCTACGTTGTCAACGGGCTACGGCTTGCGTAGCGTACGTAGCAGCTTGCTACGCCTACGTATTATTTTCTCAATGGCAACGTAGAAAAACTAGGTCTATTATGATACAAACGCTACCTACGCAATAACACAAAATTTGAACAATAATCTGATTCTTATCACAAGCTCACTAAATATATTAATTACAATAATTAGGATACTACATTAAAAATTATCTTAAAAAATATTTTTCTTGTCGGATAAAAAAAATATATGCCTTATTTTGTATTTCAACAGAAAACTTTATGAACACTCTACTTCTTAATTTTTCAAATGTCTTAAAAACGTGAACTGACCGCGCTCGGGTCCATTCAATTAAAAATTCCATCTCCTAATCGAGTCATGAAATATGCAAGCAAATATTATCCCTTTTCTTTTGTACGCGCTGCATCTTCGCCCCACCCGCGCACGCACACCGACGCACGGCACTTATGATTTCTGGCCGTCTCGCTCGCACCCACGCGTCTGGTGGTAGAGCACGCGTGACGCGTCTCTGTCGATCAGCCGAGGCGGCGGCGACCGCGAGTAACCCCTGGCTACTTCGTGTGGACTCGCACGCGCCGTCGTCGGCCGGCGGAGTGAGACAGCGTAAGTCGTGGACATGCGGAGGCCGCGGAGCCCTCGCGCAAAGGGACACAGGACAGACGCTCTCGGACATCGGGCGAGAGCGGGCGGCCGGCCGCGCACCTGCCTCGCACCGCTTCGCACGCGCTACGTGCTTGATCGCGAGACGCTACTTCGATATATCGTAAACACGAGACAACAGTTAAAATTTCAAAATTATTTTGTTTCTGAATTAATTTTGCCGTTACTTAATTCGAAGAATAAAGGAGTATTTTATTGGAACAATTTAATTTAAATGTAGTTAAACGGACAGTGACTGAAATTTGTTTGTTCGGACTGAAAAGTGACGAAGTTTAAACAGATGCTATTTAATGGAGTGTGACCAAATGAATCGTTTACCGAATCGCAGGATCGCCACTAGGTGCGGATAGATTAGATAGGGCACTGAGACGTTCATTCAAGTGTTGATAAGGCCCTCTTTATGACCAGTCGATTTTGGCGAGCAAACATTCGGTTGACGTGTGAACTGAATCACCACAACATGAAAAGGAAAAAGTAAGATAAGATATAGTTAAATTTTGATTCGTTAACGATGAAGAAATTAAGAAGATGACTAAAATTTTTATTGATGTTTACCGTCGGACATTCAAGGGGGAATTTGTGATAACAAGACCTCCTTATCAATAACGTTTTAGAAATAGGACGATAAGCCGCTGGACCGCCGGCGGCACGTGTGAAGTGAGCTAAAGAACTGTCGTAAGATAGCAAAGATATTAAGATAAATAATTCTGAGGACAAAAAAAGTTGTTGAAGATCTAAAAATAGGTGACCAAATCAAGATGAGAATCAAGATGCCAGCTGTACGCATCGCGCAAGGTAAGGACAATTGTTTATTTTTTTTAAACTAAGTTTGTCTTACTTTAAACTTATTTATTAAGTCCTGTTCGAAAATCGCATAAAATATCGCCAGACTACATGTATAAAATCCTTTAAATATTTTCCGAAAGATTAATGTTGCCCAAAAATTACGGCCAAAAAAGTTTTGCAAAAAACTTAAATTGGTAAATATTCCGAAAAACTTGTCTCGTGTATTCCGCACGCTTCATCTAACGCTCCACAAAAACATCATCTAAATAAACACACAGTCCACATGCACAATGTGCCAGTGCCGGCGAGACTCTATTCATTCAAGCAACGAGCTACTTAATACCGGAGCTTGTGGCAATATTGACACGCCGTCCGTGGTCATCACATGTCCGAGAGGGAAGCATGAAAAGAGTACTAAGTAGCCGCTCTAAAATATTCATACCAGCTTTTACCTTGTCTAAGACGCTATTGGACATTTTCCCGCAGAAAAAGATCCTAAAATTTAGTTTTGGATTCAAACTGCTCCCAATCAACTTTGAAACTCATATTTAGCATTTCTACACTACTATTTTTTTTTTTTAATCTATGTTCAAGTCTCTTTTCAATTCAGTAGGTATAACTTGTGGATTAATATGTTCCTATGTTGTACTCAATTACTATATAATTGTTTAGGCCAATTGTAAATAATTATATCACCTGTTGTAACCTTAATGCAAGTTCTAAGGTCAGTAGTTCTGCTACAATGTAAGATATTGTAGTCATAATTAATTTATTGGTTGTAAAGTGGTCTTTGCTTTTATTACCTTCAAGAACATAAATGCAACAATTTATTCCGAGGACAAAACTACTTCCTTCAATACAGAATAGGGTAGAATGTAAAATAGTTCAAATAAACTAAACTAATTAAAAATAGAGGCATAAAACATTAGAAACTGTTTTCTGAATACACATATCTTTTCCATTGTCTCTATTTATTTCCCACTATCCAACGGTTAGGTGTATTAATTAAAAATTATAAGCAAAAGTGTAAACGTCTTATGCTCTTTCCCATGCTTTACTTAAGTCACAATGGGATGACCAGTGAATTTGTAATTTTAGACCGCCAGTATCTCATAGTTTTGCGGTTACTATTTTATCTTATGTATTAAAAAATGATTCTCATTTTTTTTTATAAAGAACGCGTTAAACTCAAATTTGAAACAAAGAATGCCTTTATTTAGCCCTATGTTCATCATTGTGTCACTCGTATGTTTTTATTCTAGTCTGCTTGTCATAGCTATTATTAGACTATTAAAACTAGGTGCTAAGCTAACAACCATTTGATTAGTTTTAAAATAAATATAATTTGTAAGCTACGCACCTATTGATAATTTCATTACATTCATGTCCATCACATAAATGTAATTTTTTCATGAATCAAGTAAAATCTTCATTATGTTAAAATATTAACCAGACTTTATAAGATCGTTTGTTTAGCATTGTATGAGTCTGCGACGGCCGTCGACTCTTGCGCACGGATTCCTCTTAAAACTAGCGTTATCGCACACATGGGCAATTAGTCCAAGTTGACCGGAGGCGACGGGCGACTCGGATTGGTCGGTGGCAGAGTGACGTCACCAACGTTTGCGGCCGTCGCGCCCGATTGGTCGACACGCGTCATTTCGTCGATGTCATGTTTGTTCTTATTTTGAAATAAGAAGTTCGAGGTACTCGGGTTTTGTTGTAACTAACAATGGAACCCCCTTTAAACGCACATAAAATCGGATGCCATTATGTGGTCGTTGGTATATGTATTTATAGCTGTACACTACCATTAATTACAGGAGGTAACATTTTAGCTATACTGACTTTCGTAACCGGGTGCACTTATACTTGTCACAATAGCTATCACATCATTTCATAATTTGTAATCAGCAAGGTATCGCAAAATTAAAAATGCAAACCGTCGTCAAGTTTTAACGCAATACCAATTATGTCCAGAGGCAGAAAACCTTCTGGCTTTTAAAAACCCTCCTCAAAAGTATGAATTAGGGAATCGTAAAATTACTTTATCAGGTGCGAGGCCAGACGGACGGGGGATACCGCGAGCGTAACTTTTGAACAAACTTTTAAAAATCCAAGTTAACTTTCGTGCCGTGCCCGACCGGGATCTAAATAAAACATTAACAGAAGTGGCGTTTTGTTTTAACTTCGCGTTCGTCACTAATTGATATGGGTTTTCTGTCCTCTGTCGACTTTTTAATTGATATTGTTTTGTTCGAACCGAATGATTACATCTTCATTAAAAATATTTTACAATTCAAATGTATTCAGCACACACCCAAAAGTTGATATGGTTCAGAATGAATAAATGATTCAATAGTCTTATTTGCTGTATAATTTTTTATTGATCGGTTGCAGTTTTTGTTTAATTGTTTCATTTATTTGCCATTGTGTTTGATACAAAACTGAACGGATGCGGCATAAAAGGACCGCACGTCAATTTAAACATTGCCTATATCTTGTCCTTTGCCGCTTAGCGATTCAATATGTCTTCATTAAGCGAATATCGAAGGATCGCATTTACAAACGGAACTCTCAATCTTGATCCTTGGTCAGGAATTATTGAGCCATGGTTAATCCTTGTGTCTTCATACGAATACATTTGGTAAAGAACTTGGTACAAATAATACGGTTTATTTAAACACTTGGATTAGTAATCTAGGAATTACAATAAAAAATAATTAGTAACATACTACTTAATAGAAAAATGTTCAAAAAATTATTTTGCGATAAAATTAAAACTGTAATATTCATTGTAGTTTTAATTTCGTCATTCGATGAAAATTTTTAGTTTTTTAAAGAAATCATGATTTATATGCCATAAATACCACACAGCACGCTAATAGATCACCTATTTCAATTGCACGCACTCAGCAATAATATATCCACGCGAACCACGGTCGTGGGAAAGAATTCCCATCTCCTTGTACTTGATCCAATAAATTGAATTCGTCAAGACAAACATATTTTAGCAATTGACGTCCGACGTCCATTAGAGGAGTATAAGAGAAAGCTACATCAGATAATTTATTTCACAACATATTTAAATTATGGGAATGAAGTTAATTTTCTTATTTAGAATAATGATTGTGCGGACGGCCACCCGTTTTGAATTTCCAACTGGACCGGCTCGATCTTATGCTTTTTTTTGAGCGCGTCGAACGGCGTTTTGTGTTTGTGATTCTGAAGATAAAGACGTATGGATTTACATATGTTATGTCAGCGGAGGTCCTGGTTACATTTAAATTGGATTTATTAGTCCGGTCCCATTAAACAGTGCAGAACAACGTTGGAGGCATTCTCGATATGATACTGAACATTTTAGAAATGAAAAAAAAAATCTGTGCATGCGGAGCAGAAATGAAGCATGTATCTTATGTACTACATATACAATATAAGTCTACAATAAATTAATAGGTACGTTATAGAATTTATATATTAGCAATTAAACAAAATACCAATCATCATTATTGATTAATAATATTAACAATTCCCCGCCTACTCCGTCAGGCAAATGTGGCGTAGACTTAGTATTTTTTCTGCTAAACACATGAACAAAGACTACAATAAAAGGAAAGCTACTTCTACAAACAATCCTTTCTTAGAGGAAAGGATTAATATTACCAACAATACAAATCGAGTTAAACATAACAACAGTAGCCCAAACATAGATTTTTGAACATGGCTCGCTATCTATGACAATTTGATGAGGCAGTCAGATAATACCCTTTACACACTACAAGCAAACTTATCTTGTACAAGTAATCTCGCTGGTGAGAATTTTTTTTCATAACTTAAATTTTTGGGTATCGATTATGATCATAAATTTGTAAGCAAACAGCTTTGAGACACAAAATGTGGCACATAAACAAAATCTGTCATTACGTCGTTTAAAATACAGAACAAATTTAAACACCAATAATTAAGATAACGTATAAAAGGCTATTTAACTTCAATTTGATCTTTAAATCTCAAAGTCTTTTGACCAATGTCCGCCCATTAGGCGCAATTACGAGCTTAAAATAAATACAGATCTAAAACACAATGGAATAAAAAATGTTCATAACAAGAATTAATTTATTGTGAGCAGACCACGATCAATAGCCAGGGAGTGGGTGGACAGTTTCTCAAGAGTCCATCTTTGTCAGGCTTTTATACCAATTTGTTATTGTCGGCCTTTCAACGTTAGACGATTTAAAGTTTGGTAGGTGTTAGCTTTATTGAGATTAAAGACTTAACAAAGAACCTTTTACAGCGACCCGTTTGGCGTATTGATTAAAAACAAAATCATTAATAGACGAAAAATATCGATGCTAAACAAAAGGAACAAAGATTTTATCAAATAGGATCGAACAACAGGTTGACAATGGATTAGAATTCGATAGAGGCACCTGAATCTCCAATATTTTCCCATGGTCAAACTTCGATAAACACCTTGACAAAAAATTCTATTGGAGCCTTTGACAAACAATTGGTCAAAAGATTTTTTTTGGGCAAAACAGGCTCAGTCCTCACCCACATGAGTCGGATCGCCGATAATACTAACAATACGGAATAGGGTTGGTATCCGAAGGCAAAATAACTATTGTGCATCATTATGTGACACCCTTTCATCAATTTTAATAGAAAAGAGCTTAACAAGTGTCACTTTCTTAAATTTTTTGTCGATGCTCCATTTTCTATTAACAGTAGCTTTCATTCTGAAAATATAAACATTTTAAATAGATGTGCATTTTACCGTTATTATTGATAATAAAAACAAATTTATTGGAGAATAATCTGAAATAGTTTCAACCTATTCCAACAGGATTTTTTTTATTTTTGTTTTTGTAAGATATTTCGTCCTGCTGATTTAAAAATACTTGTTTCCCAGATTTATTAAATTATAATGTTATTTTTCAAAGTAATCCTTATTTCATTATTTGAAACATACAAGCAGGTACGAAATCAACAGAAACTTGATTGAAGGGAAGATTGCTACGTGTCAGAATCTACCTGATCCACATCAATTCATCTCAAAATGTCGGCGAATGAATGATTCTTCGTGACCATTGTCCAATATCTTTTGATTCGTCAGTTTAACTCTCCGATTATATTTTTTCTAGTCCGCATACATGTCAGGTTGGACAAACGTGGTCTTCAATAGACCAGCAGGCTTACTACCAAAACTGGTTTGGTTCTGTTTTTGATTTTGATTCGAACTTGGTTCGGTTCACGATTCGATCCTGAAATGGTACTCTCAAACCAAACCAAATCGAAAACCAAGATCGAGTTACGATCGAGTGTTATCAGCGTCGTTAGCTGTATCCGGTTGGATACGTCATCATAAAATTTAAAAACTCTATGATTCATTCGGTCTTTTCGCTAGAAAATTATTAATTTCTAACGTTTTCTGACAAGTAAAGTATTTATTGATCTCAAAATATTATTAATATTTTATTTATCAAGATTTATAAATAAATATATATCGAAATAATTATATTTAATTATGCACAAAAGACACAATATGAAATGTTAAAAAATATCAAGTGTTTGTCTATTATGTTTGACAAGAGGGCGTCAAATTTAACAGTTATGTCACAGCATACAAATAAACACACACCGTACAAATAAAAATCTTCCATTTACGTGTGTAAGTACAAAAGGATTTTCTAAAATCTTACCCATAAGGGGGTGAAAAACGGAAACAAAGTTTGTATGGGACAACGTGATTCCTTAGTCCAATCTAATCTCTTCGAATGAATCTATGATCTTCGAATTGTGCATAAACAAAGACGTGTTTCGTATTTTATTGAAGAGAGATACATATGTTTATAGTTGATTGCTGACTGTTCAAACTGCCGGAGAGAACTCTTTCTGATAAGAGCTATCAAAGATGTACTCGCTGGGCGATCAAAACACTTGAAGCTTCTCCAAGAAGCATTCGATTTAGCTAGCAGTAGCAATACAAAACACAACCGCCGTATACTACGTCCTCGCCGGTGATGTCCTTTCTGTATTTGCTTTATTAAGATTGTTAGCAACGCACTAAGTCGAGGTCCGAATCTCACAGGGGGTGCCCTTAGTGAACGTTGCTGACGTATTTGATTAAGACTGAAATACATTTCTAATGTAATATCTTGTCTATTGATGAAGACTTATGTACCTACATGATTTTATTGCATGTTATTATTGTTATTAAAATTATAAGTAGATAATTTTAATAACAATAACAGTAAGCTTCATTTTGTCTGTTTAAAAAAACTTATGTTCCTAGTTATTAATAATAATACTTTTGTTATGTTGAATTATTATTTTTTTGTCTATGATGTGCCTTTATAAGTTTAATATATGTTTAATAAATGCAAATTGAAAAATCCCATAAACTTGTTTATTTACAATAGTACACAGAAATGGTATAAAAAAAAGGATGTGGGTGGTTCCGGGCTGAAACGACCACTATTTTATTGCAGCCGTCTGCTGCTTTGTTGCCACAAAGTTTGTACAAGGGCACGACGTGCCGTTTGCCCCTGTCTTAACTCTTCAGATGGTGGCTGCTTGACGACATCTATATTGTACGACTCCCTCAAATTATTCGTTCTTTCCGCATCATTGGGCACAGTGCAGTTACTCCTATTACACAAATTATGCAGCACGCAACAGTTAAAAACATTAAATAGTTCTTTAGATAGCCAAAAATTTCTTCGGAAAGTATCGCCACGTGAGTTATAACGACTCATCCTACGCAAGTTTTTAAGAACTCTCTTGTCCGCACGATTTGCTTCCTCTAGCACATTAAAAAACGACGCAAGACGAGCCATAATTGTAGCGAAAAAGATAAATACTTGAAACAATGAGCACACTCGATCGTCAGAAATAAGCTTTTTTGGTATCGAGAAATTTGACAGTGATTTGACGGTTATTTTCGATCGTGCGACTCGATCCACAGTTTTCGATGGTCTCAAAAGTAGTCCTTTTTCGATCGTAACGGATTTCTCGATCTAGGTTAGTTCCAACTCGTACCACTGCTCGATTTAGCGCTGGTGTCGGGTTTAAGAGTACCAAGTCGATCTCAACTCGATTGAAACAGAACTCGATGCAGTCGGTAGTAAGCCTGCTGGTAGGCTATTCACACATGTTTGTAATGAAGGAATCAGTGACATTTTGTCTTATTTTTGGGCTATAAACTTGCTCCTTAAAATTGAACCTCCCGATAAAGCTTAAAAACCAGAATCATATTAGGATACATAAATAAAAACTTAATTCATAGTAATTTCTCCAAAATTACGAGCGTGTATATTAAGTTTAAATAGTACAAATTTGTCATTTTAACTATACACATATAGATTGGTATCGTTTAAATACAATCATCAAACACGAAATTAGACTACTCAATCTAGTGCCTCAGACCGATGAAATAATAGACAAGGCAAGGACTTAAGTCACGTATTAGAAATATTAGAATATGTTGTAATGTCTCAAAAGCTCATTGTTTCGCTGAAGAGACTAAGTGGGTGTTAAAAATTATAAGACACACGGCTAGAGGAGTGAAAGATGATAGCTCGATGTACGTTTATGATTTATATTGTGTTGTAAGGCTTGTCGGGTATTGTTCTAGTCATCACGTGTGCTGCGTGGGCGTTCTCATAGATTTATTACAGATAGCCCTTTAACTAAATATTGTTAATGTTTGCCACGATCCGATAAGTAGATACTGTTAACGGAATATAATTTTTTGGACAACTATTTTATGCACAACCTGTGATGTACCTATAATTAGTTGAAATTACATAGGTAAAAGAGAGGTAGTTTGTAATTATTGATGGTAAATTTAAATTGGCAGATACATAATCTGTGTAATCATTACCGCCATCTGGCGTCGCACGTAGGTGTCGGCGCAATACTGCATTTCCGGTTACCCAAGCCGTACCGTCAAAAGGTCGTATCTGCATTTGTATGCTGGGAGCTTTCCCATACCGGGCAGTTCGTGACCGCTCGCCTTGTTAACGCGATGACCCGACTTGAGATTATGCACTTACATCCGTTTGAATGATGACTACTTAATTGAGGCCATGTGAAATGAGCAAGAAGGTTCATGTAGGTAAACAAAGAAGACGTTTTGCACGTGATCTAATAAAGACGACAGACGTTTCTAAATGAGTTTAAATAATTTTCACATTAAAACTTAGTTAATATTTTTAATTTTTATGAATTTGTTTTTTATACCCTGTGCCCATAAAAAAGGGTATTTGAAAAATACATAAATGAATGAAATACGCTAAAAAATTAGAAATAATTTAAAATTAGAATTAAATTAGTTAATAAACAACAAAAATTTGCAAATTCAAATCGAAAACTAAAACCGCAGGGAAAAATCCTAGTCCTACGAACCACAGACCTAGCAACTAACTGTAAACGCAGAGGCGAACAAGCGAGGAACGATAAATTTGACGGCGCGGCCGCAGATCGGCTTTCTTCCGATCGCTAGATAACCGACGACCGCGTGCGAGCCCAACATGGCCCATTGTCTGACGGTACGTTAGAATCACTACACGTATTATATAAAATACAAAGTAAGTTAATTGTTTTCAACCAGTTTTAATTACGAATGAAGTTGAGACATTAATTTTAGTTGTTAGGAGCGGTTTTATGGTTATGTTAATTTAATAGTGCTCGGGTTATTTTGGGGTCAATATGCAAAATTCGATTTAGTTTTCTAGTCTATCATAAATTGGAGTAATTGAAGTTTTATTTTAACTTTTTGGTAAAAACTATTAATTAAAGTAATAAACATTTTATAAACCCTAAAGCAGTTTCGTAATAAAACAATGCCCATTAATCTTTTATCTTATAAATTTTAGATAGTGACATGAAAAAATAAAATGATAATGTCACGTCTACGCCAAAGCAACTCTGTGACAAGAACGAAGCGAACCATTAAATTCACGCCACGAATAATTGGTTTCATCAATGTACCTTACCCGTAGTGTTCACCGATTTTACTTGACACCTCCCCACTCCCTTTCAACACACGAACTCATATGACAGTGGGGAAAATACACTTCAACGTAGGTCTTATTACATTGGTGGTAAACACGGAAAATTATGAGAATAAGTTCATTGAGCTAGACGACCTGAACAGTTTTTATGATGGAAGAAATCTGTAGAACACATACGATCACATAATATGATCATAAATGTATGCGTTATTTGCTTATCTCTCAATAGGCCCTAATCACGCAAACTGTGCTAACAAACTACTGTTTAGGTGGTTTACATTTCAGCGATAGTATATTTAGATTCGAAGTACCAAAATAGGAAACTTAATCTTATCAAACAATAATCGCATAAAACCAAAACCATGTAAAACATTTATCATATTTGGCAGATTCCTTTCCGTGTATCCCACGCTGTCATATTTTTTTCCAATCCAAGGTGTCATCCAATCCTTTCGCCGATCTGTCATCAAGACACTCAACAATACTGCCCACAATGTGCGCTCTGACCAGAATCGGAGCACATTTGTGGGAAAGTTTTTTTTGTGAAGATGGTCATTGTTCCTTTCTATTCGCAGGTTGTTTTAAAACAACGAAAAACATAGAAGGTATCCATTTATTTATAGAACACAAATAACTTTTAGATTGGAAAGATGAACGTAATGAATTTATCTATTCTAATATTATAAAGCTGGAGAGTTTGTTTGTTTGTTTGTTTGTTTGAACGCGCTAATCTCAGGAACTACTGGTTCGAATTGAAAAAATCTTTTTGTATTGGACAGTCCGTTTATTGAGGAAGGCTATAGGCTATATAACATCACGCTGCGACCCATAGGAGCGGAGCATAAATGAAAAATGTTGCAAAAATGAAAAACCGTTGAAACTAAAACACGCGAACAAAGTCGCGGGGGACAGCTATAATAAAATATAATACAAGATGAAAAATTGTGGTTTAACATCAAAAATTTGAAAGCGTGGCTTGTTTTCGGTAACATAAAATTATACATTGGCCGTTTTAAATTTAATTCTTAACCTCTTTTGTGATTATAAATTACTAACGTTTCAGGATAAAAGAATTTACCGAAACTTCATTCTTTATTCCATTGATTCTCCAACAATACAACCGCATGAAAAAATCGTTCATAAAAATTCGCAAGTCTGTGTTCTCGATATTCAGAACAATATATCACAATAGAAGACCGCAGTATATTGCGATATTCATACGAAACCGCGGACGTATACATACACTCCTGCGCATCACGCGCCGCCATTGTCCATTCTATAATTACCGGGTCGGACGGAAGACGGACCGTAACACCTGTTCCGTTTTCACACGGCCGCGGCCGATAACAGGTAAGTTCATCCGAAAATTTCGGATTTCAATCTCGGACAACGGTGCTGTAACAGTATACGGTTTTTGTTCATCCGATTTTTTGTTTGATATCAAAGTTTGGTCTATAATTATTTGGTTAAGGATATGTTCTCAATATACTATTATTGGAAGGTAATGTTAACATTTTGTATGCAACGGAAGAGCCAGTAAATATGCAATGTTTGTTCTAGTCCAATAGACCCTTTGCAAAAAATATTTCTGTCCAAACCATCACACGCAATTTGTCGTACAAAAATCAAATTATATTATTTATCCCCATTATTTGCGTCAGCCTACCAGATGTACACTCAATGTCAATCTTCCATGTTTGTTTACCTAGAAATAGCAAACATTATGTCGTGCTGGGGTCACTACCAAGCGGTATGGTCCGCAAATTCGATTGCCATAATTCTATTATGAGTCTCGCGGCAAATCTCGAAGATAATTACTTTATTGAGTTATCTATAAGAAATAAAAGACTTAGCTAATGAAAGAACTCGAAATAAAATAAGGACAGTTTTGCAGAAATACAATACTTGTCAGAAAAATGTTTGCGGTTCACAGTTTTAGCTAAAAGTGATATGGACACTGACCAAAATCCGTAGTGCACATCACAAAAACCACGTCAAACCAATAATTCATGCTAAATATAACGCGACACAATTATAAGTCATCCATCCATTCTGATCTGTGCAAAATCATATTCATCCACTAATACCATTTTCGCAATGACATGCACTTTTTGCCATTCAAATGGGGGACAGTTGTGTTTTTTCTATATGAACGTTTGGATCCAGTCCCCATACTTCGGTACTGCAAACGATTACGCATATTTTTGCTCACACGTTATTAGGGGTGCCGTGTGTGAAAAAAATGTACTATTATAAATAATAGGAGCCCAACAAAGGGATGGGAGAGCGATCGGGGTCACTAGGAAACGGCGGTTTTGATACGGGAATTTTTTTACCTGGCACTTTGGGGATCTTTTTTCATTAAAATTTCGGGCCTCGAACTTTATAGAGGTAGCCAGTCAGTCTGTGTTCATCTGCGAAGATGATCACATGCTTTATGACTTCGAACATCTTGGTAACCGAGTGGTCAGTGAACGTTGGACTTGTACGCTTGTGTTTTAAGTTAGTGCTTCTTTAGTTTTAAGTTAAACTTGGACTTCAAATTGTTTGGAACACTCAGTGACGTAGTGGTGTAGAAACATGGATCTGTCATCGCGGAGTAAGTCAAGATTTTTCGACTCTGGCATCGATTTAAGACGAAAAGGTATTTTCGATTTATCTGAATTTTTCCAAATTCGAATTGTATGTGATTGTCGAATTGAAGTTAATAGAGACGTTGCGGGCAGCAATAAACAGGGCAATAACCAATACTGAAGACAAATTGGAAAGTAATAAGGCAGTGAAAATGATATCTGTCCCCGAAAGATATCTCTGTATGAATCTGAACGAGTCGGATGCCATTCACATTAACATATAAATGAGTGCGTAAGTGGACTGAACGTTATAGTGTAATATCTCCCTGCGTATAGATCGGCCCTGAGTTATATGGGCTATATAAATTGATATGATTTAATTTAGGTATTGTGTTGAGATTAGATTTATAGATTGCTAAATAGAGATAAGGATGCCTATTACAGTATGTAAAATTATGGCTGGATATTAAAGTGAGATTCTGACATGACATGCCAAGCCATTAAACATTTCATATACCTACTATAAAATGTTTCTATAAAAAGGAAATATTGCTTTAATATTGACATATTGAGAGTACTTAGTGCTATGTTTAAAACATAACAAAATATCAAAGTAAAACCTTAGAGAAAGTTAAAGCAAATACTCATTTCCTCAAAGCCCACACTATATCAACATAAAGCGATATTTAAAAGTATATTTCAAATAAAACTGCATTCGTCTGCCGCATTGACCGCAAATACCCAGCCGCAGAGGTTGTATGTCAAAATAATGACCCCGCGGGTAATAGGCGAGGCTAGGATGTGTTCAAGATCTTTGCTTTATTTCAAATATATGGAACTTTAATGGCGTTATTAAATGCCGTTCTGTTTTAGCGATTACATCACAGCACTGACGAAAAAATTTACGAAAATAATTAACCATTTTTTTTTTTGTAATGTTCTTGTTAGAGTTTTTTATTATTGTTTCTAAATAATTATGTGTCAAATTGTTAGGCAAAGTTTTTACTCTAAAAAAAAACTTAATTATTTTTTACTAATTATCTCTAGATTGTTATAATAAAAAAACTTAATTCCTTCCAACGTCTCATCAAGCTCATTCTTTCATACGTATTTTACAGTAGCTTAAAACTTTAGGTGTCATATAAGTTTATTATGGTTTAAAAAGTCCATTTCGTGTGTAACAGTGCAAGGGTAGCCAAAACTGGCACCGGTCCCGACTGGACGAAGCTTTATGGCCATACTTTTACGGCTTTCGGAAAAACTATATTTCTTATTTCCGCATAGATAGACAACATGTATGCACTCATTCCAGTTAAACTTTGCGAAAATCGTTTCTTAATTAAATGGAATTATATTTTATATTATATTATAAGTCATAACTTTTAATAATAGTCATTAATTTTGTTTTCTACAAAATTTATTAAATTAATTTATTAGAAACTACTAGGTACTAATAATTATATAGTATTAACTGAAAATATAATTAATTTCACCATGGACGCCGTCCGTAGCCAGTATAAACTGGAATTACTTGAGCATTTAAAAACTATTTAATTACATCAATAAGAAATATTAACCGGTAAAATATTATGAAATTGCAGCATTTAAACGTGAAATTATTATTTTATTTAACTTTCTTTAATAAAATCTTTTACTATAATAATCTTTAACGCATTAATATTTAATATTTTAAGTAAATAAATATACTTTATCATTAATAGTAGTAAGTTGTGATTGCCATAAATTAAGTATCTACACATCAATTAATGTACATTAATTATATTCGATCTTAGTGTCATTTTAAAATACTAATTTTAACCTACAATTAGGTACCTAGGTTTAGGATCATCCAAAAATTATACCCGATGGAGAGGTACCTAATTTAAATTTCCATTTTTTATTTTGCGTGTCATTGTTTATATTTTATTATAAACTGCATTTGTTTTTAGTTCACAGTAAATAAACTTAGGTACAATAAAGCAGGGCACTTGTAGTAATAAATACAGCCAGAGGTAATAATTAGTGGCGGGCAGTTAACGACAGTGCCGGAATTAAGATTTTTGCCATAAATGCCCGGCGTCGAGATAAAACTGCCGCGCCAAGGATTAGGGGTTAAGTGTGCGCTTTAACGGGTATTGTTCTAGTGCTGCGAGTTATTGATGTCGATAAACGTCTGGAGTCTATCGACTTTGAGGATTATGTTCAAGTTGAACTGGTTTTGTGACTGGATCGATTTATTCGGGTTTCATGTCTATACTATCTATTTTTTATTACTATTGGAATTTGTGCGAATATGACAATTTAGTTCTTATTTTTATAAGTCTGCCATTTTAATAACAAATATAAGTAGGTTATCATTTATGCCTGATTAAATGTTCATTATATCAATTAAATAGCCTATTTATTGTAAACATTTATTTTTCCTGCTTTGAGAAGCAGTAGCAACATAAATACGTAACAATGATTTGTAAAGTTTTATTTTATTCTACTTTTACTCAATTAAAGTCCATAAGACCATAATAGGGAATTTTATTAAAAGTAATTCTATCGATTAATATAAGCTATTAACTGCTCCCATCACTAGAACATCTCAGTGTAGAGGCAGACAGTCCGGTGTGGCGTTTTTATTGACACTCATGCCGTGACAAATATCTTCAGGAAGACACACCATACTCCTTCCCTCGTTCCACAAGGGTAAATGCTTGGCACCATTCTATACGACTCTTATATTTTGATAAGAATAATTCAACGTTTTACGAATAATTCAATCATTTATGTTAGATGTATTGTGTTATTAAATGACAAGACTCATTGATGGCCCTGGTTTTATTATACTTTTATGTGAAATAATGAATTTTGAATATATTTATGTATTCTATTGAAAGTCAATAACTATCAATAGTACCTAACTATAGTTGGCTTTTAATACTGTCTAAAACTTATAATTGTGCATTATTAAAATTAAGATCTTAAGCCAGAGCAAATAAAGCTTATTTCTAGATATGCAAAAGGATACAATTTTAATCCCAAAGTAAAACCGACATTGACACCGTTCAAAAAAATTGACAATATAAATTTCCATTTTCGATTTTGATAACCAACATTTTTCTATTAAGGGCTGTCCATCCGACTCCCTAGGCGCGGCATCGTGTTACACACCTAAAGCGAAAAAAGAGAAAAAAATTCAAATCTCTCTAACGAAGAGGCCAATACACAGGAGGCCTCTGTTTTTCTCCAGTTATTTCGAATATTCCGCCTAGTATTGGGTATCAGTAACACGATTACTGACCCGACCTTAATTTGATCAGCCACCGACGTGGCCGCTATTTTTTTGTGTTGTCACTCCCCGGGGAAACCTTATTTACCTGTGCTATGTAAAAGGGCAATATTGATAAGCAATTCCTTTCTCGATGACCCCGATTGGAACTTTTAACGTTTTATCGTTGACTGGAAATGTGACAAAAAAATTATAGTTCAAAAAAAGAATTTCACCAGCCATTGATTTAGAACTTAGTGATTTGGAAAAAGAATACAGTTAGTTAGTTTTAATAGAATAATCTTGTTCTATTTAAACAAATGAGAAACGAATAAAACATGGTACTTTGTAAGAAAAAAATAACAAATTCAGCATTGGACAGTGATCCCTTTAGCTCCCTTGGGTCGAGAGGAAAAAAAAACAACAAGATGAAGATAATCAGCCGTTTTTGTCGCTCGGAATTACGTCGGATAATTTGATTAGCTATCAGTGGGCGAGAACCGTCCCCTTAAGAGGTAATCCTATTTTATAGGTAGCTCCTTAATCTGATAGATGCTAGGTATTTATATCGAACGATTCTGATTGTGTTATATGTTTATTGATTGTTATAACGATTATCAATTGTATCGATTGTATAATAAAAATATTATCGATTTCATATTGTTAGTTTTTGATTTAGGTAGGCCGGGTTTTTTGATACAGGTTATTTAAAGATGTTTGAGTGAAACTTTGGTATATGAACTTAAATTAGCGACTCATACTTAACACAATGTATGTACCAATTTAAAGTACATAACGCGGAATTCTCCCCTCCATCAGCTAAGTGTAATTATAGGTAAAAAAGCAAGGGTTGCAGAGTGGCCATGTTGAGAGAAGTGACGTCATTAGCACGCTGTTGACACAACCCGCCTTCTGACGTGAATGGCGAGGCTAAACTGGCTATATGGGCGTGTTTCCAATACGCCACTATGTGCTTACACTGGCTCGTAATTACTGAAGCATTTTAAACTAAAAATAGCAATGTTCTAAACCATTTGAAACGCGTTCGTTACTGATAACGTGCCTGTATAAACTTAGACTTAATTAAAAAATAATGATGATTAAAAAAATTAACGTAACAAAACTGCATGCAAACTTTATGACAATGCCTTGCTTTGGTACTTCAATTACCTACATAAACTATAGACGTGACAAAAAAAGTAAATAAATCTCATACAAAATCTCATAAGTGTCCAGCAGTTCTATCAACAAAAACCTTCAGACAAATTAAAACAAGCCTTAAATCTCAATTTGCCGACACAGGGCGTTTTCAATGGCCTTTTGTGGCGTATGTCCATTTCCGACAACTTCAGCCTTTGAATAAAGTAGCTGTCAAAGAAGCCGATGTCAAAATTCTTTGGCATTCATAAGTTGGTAAAGAAAACACAAATGAATAAAAAAGAAAATGAAAACTTTTTGGTCGCTTACGCTTTATTAAGTGAAGTGTGGTAAGCTGTTGTGCTTATTATCCAGTTTTACAGCTATGGCGACCACATTAAACCTAAAAATTCTAATTAATATAATGCATTATGGGATTATCTCTAGGTTGGGTCAACATAATTCAAAAAGAGTAGCCCAATGTACACTCTAGTTCTGACTAAGTTATTTGGAACTCTTTTTGATATAGCTGTAATAAATCATTTAAACTTCAAAATATAATATTCAATATTTCCCCCGCACGCCACACCCAAACGGAACGCACAAACCAAAATCATAATAACTCTACACAATAAACACCCCCGCAACATTTGATATCCATTATTATTATTTTTATTTTCGATTTATTGTCGTGAAAAACGCGCGACTTCTATACACAATCGTTAGGGTCCTGATCCCCTGCCAATTATCATCGGACACGGTGGTCAGAATTATGTCAAAGTTGGACATATTTTTTGTCCAAAACTCCACATACATCGGCCATCAATGAACATCAATCTTAAACATTTTAAAAGTTAATTCAAAGTTTCGGTGCTCCGTCATAACCGTTAGGAACATTTCGCAAATTAACACAGTGATACAATTCGCGGCGTTCGGGACAAAATGTAATTAATAATTAATGCAACGAACGGCCAAGTGGAAACTTTGCTAACACAGAAGTTACTTCTGGTACGCGGCGTGACCTTTTCTGTGAAAAAAACAAATGCGGAGATATAACTGGCATGTTACGCCGTGTGTAGTAACGAGCTAATTTAAACTTTTCGGTCTCTCAGTCCTTTTGGAGGGTGGCTCCCTTTTCGTCACCTGAGGCGACTGTCCTTGGTTAGACGGCACTTTTCAATAAAACAGAAATAAAATGCACGCGTCTCACATATTGGTTTTGTGTTGAGAATAATTGATTTCACTCTTGTTCTTTGTTTTTTAATTGAACTGTCTGTGTCATTGTTAAACCTTTACAGCTATACTAGGCAATATTTCTTAATAATCCGTTGTAGTCTTTGGTATCGAAATAACAAAACCATATAATTTAATAAAAACAAAATATGACACTGGTATAATCATTTTATGTACATGTAATTACACAAATAAGTAGCTCATAACTAAAACTCTATTTCATCTAACATCACCTTAAACTAAATCTACATTCCGTATCGAAAACCTCTAAACCGGGGCATCCAACCCCAAAACAGATAATCATAAATCACTCACCAAAAGTGAAAATCAAATATTTATGTGGGTGTTAAAATTTGTCTACACAGCGCATGTGTGGTGACCACTGTCCACTCGCGTGGCGGTGGGTGTGGCCTCACTGTTCGGCTTGACCCACAGATACCGACTTTTCACGTAAATTGATAGGGTTCGATTGTATAGACGTATTAGGCATATATACCTATATCACGTACTACTAAGGCTTTATCGTGTTGGATTTAGAAAGGGTTTAACGGTACATATGTTTACCTAGTTATGTGTTACCTAGATATCGAATCGTGAAGCAATAACCTATTATCTTCAATTGTTGAATTGCATAAGCGATAGGTCGAACATCACTACATCAGGGATTCCTAGAATACTAAATAGTGGAAGGGAAATAAATGGGATCTAAGTATTTGAAAAGGAGAATTTTAAAATATACTTTTTTAGATTTATAGTACCTAGCGTAAATTGGCCGAACGCCAGCGATGGCTTCCTGACTAAGACTTGTTCACTGAGTGTCTAGGTACCTAAACCTAGGTTTTAGCTTTCAGATATTACAAAAATCATAAAAAAATCATTTAAAAATTTCTTAAAATGAACCTGACTTTATAGGTAGATAAAGTTGAGTATTACTTTTCTTGATGATACTTTTATACCTTTTAGATTCAATCAGAAATAACTCCTTTTATAGCTCTAAAGTCTAAATTGTCAGTATCACTACGACTGTTTTAACAGGCTCAGGAAACAACCACCACTACTTCCTCAGGAAGTGTTCCCATTTGCCACGAGCCATCACCTTTAGAAATCTGTAAAAAAAAATTAACATCAATAACGCGTGCATTTACATAATATACCCTCTAAACAAACTAGGTACGCCAGTACAAACAATGGCCGTCGAATCACGTTGTTTTTTCGCTATATTAATTTAGTACTCCGATTACAATGACATACAACCCCTACAGACATTACAGTACTGCCAACATTACAAAGAAATTGAAGGAATAATAATATCAAGAGTAAGAAAAGAGAACGTAAGGGCGTGCTCACAGTACTTATGTGAAATTAGCTCGCGAACGAGCTTTGATGTGCCGACCAATTGTGCGCGTGAAAGCGCCTTTATAATCTGAGGCGTCGCGGCCGTGTCTTGCATAGAGCTATTTATAATAATAATAGCGATAGCAATTAATGTAAACAGTTAAATAGTGTGAGTCGAGTTTAATCGGGGTAAACCATTAAACAACTATGTAATAAAAACAATGCAACACTACAATCTTACACTTAAATAAAAATGACCCGAGTGCAAGACTATTAATATTAGTTGCTTTAAACATTACCGATATAAAGAATGAAAATTCTGTTCATAAATTCAAGAAGTCGCCTCACTTAATACTTCAACTTTGCCCTACATACTAAATAGACATAATTATAATATCTATAGCAACAAATACTTTCCTGAATCAAATTATCTGGCACCTTAAACATCTGTTACAAAAAAACGATTAACTTTCTTGTCTCAACAAAGAAATAACGCGGACCGCAAGGCAAGACGGTTATTAAGGGTCTTTTGTACCCAGATAAGCGGTCAACCCTACAACTGACACCTCACAACACCGTGACTGCTACAACATGTAATTAAGTGTTATTTAACACTTAAAAGATTGAAAGAAAGTGTCATTGCCCATATGTTGTGGACGAATGTAGTTCAGCACTTTTTTGTACATTTAATTGGCACTGTCCTGTTTTAACAATGTCACACTCACATCCAACATCGGTTATTTGGGGAGTATTTATTTATTATAAGCGTGTATTTAAAGAACCATTATATTTTAAATGTATGAACATATTTCATTTATAAATAGATCTATGAAATAATATATTACAAGAACGTTGTGAATTAAAATACATAGATTTCAAATGATATTTTTATTGCAGATGCAAATAGCGCAGATAAAGATGTAGGGACCCTGATTAAGACAATCCTTAAATATTGGGTAACATTAATATATTTCTAGATAATTCAAACTCAGTTTCCAATTTCCAATGTAGCTTAAGTCTCAAAAATCAAGGATATCAAACTATTTCTTTCTTCCAGCGGATGCGGACAGCGCGGCTGAAGGTGGAGGGTCCCCGACACCCGGGGTCCCCGCCGACACGCTCACCTGCGGCGCCTGTCGGAGAGCCTTTGCTCTCGCCGATATCGTCCGCTTTATACAGCATAAGATCTCCTCCTGTGATAAGGATTTGACGTCCTACCACTGTTATAGTGCTGGTAAGTGCAATTTTCGAATCAATTTTGGATAAAAACATCTTAAAATCATCATCAGCAACATTCATACTAAAAAAAAAATATCTAATAGTTCACCAAATAATAACTACCATTGTCTTAACGAAACCATTATCTCTGCAAAGCTTTTCGTACGTTTAAAATCTAACTATGAAGTCTGTTTCATATTTATCAATACTCATATTTGTTTTTTAATAATAGGACCAAATTCCGACCACGAAGAGGGCTCAAGGCCTGGCCAGGTGTCAAGTGGGAGCACCAGCGTACGGAGGCCATCACTCCTCACAGCAAGGAGACCTCCTAGCAGCAGAGTGCATACCCCTCCTCTTGCCAGTCCCTCCATAGCGCATCCTGACCTTTTAGAGGATGGAGGCGCTTCCAGCACGCCTAAGCGACTACTGGACGGTACGGTTCTTCTTACATCTTTTTGAAAAGATATACATAGACAGCTTTTATCTAATCATATAGCAATAGCAAATAGATCACAGAGCTATAATTTTAATCTTAATTTTTCTACTCCTATTGCGATTATTTATAATTTCTCTTTCAACCAGAAGCTGACGCCGGAGTATCGACGCCAAAAAGGCGAGCATCGACATCGCCCATGCCATCAAGTTCCCCTGACGAGGACATTAAGCCGAAGATCAAACAGGAACATATGGATACCTCCAGCTCACCTGAAGATACAAAGAAATCAAGAACTGGAGTGGCAGACGCTGAGTCCAACACTATGCATAGTGGTAAGTTTTTAACTTTTTACCAAATTTAACACGGGCAAATTGTATCTTCTGCATTTAGGTCTTGTTGAAAATTATTAAACAAAACAAACAAACCTGAAGACTTGAAGATTATATTTAGCAAAACCATTAGGTACAATAATTATGCCTCAAAAATCCTATAACAATGTCTAAATGCAATGCCACATCATTAGCAACACCCAAATTATTGAAGCGACAAAAAGGGCAAAAACAATAATTTGTTGTACACAAATTCAAACTATTTTGCAAGTAAATGATAAATTTATTTTGAAAACAAAGCAGTTTCAGTATGAAAATATTTTCCGTACTTAAAATACGTCTCAAAAAATTCCATCCTATCTTTACAAAGGTTAAATTTTAGAGCAGATTTGTCTATGATTCAACGACCAAATATTCCATAGATAGCTAATACTTAGAAAGGACACGTGCGTCTGAATTCCATTTTTAACCTGGAAATTCCGTGTCATCGGCATGACGGTCCAGTGTTTATTATATTAATGATTCTTGCTTAACTTCAAAGGATTCTTTGGAGACAGTTTTATCTTTGCGTTACGAGTTTGTCACGCAAGATGTTGCACAATAACAATGTTGGACAATCGTGTGTATTTTGCTACGTCATCGCCTGTCCATACATTTTGGATTGGGACTTAATCCCGTCACTGGTAACAGGATGTTTCGAATTGTACATATTATTTTTTTGATACTAAATATTTCTTCATTTTTATACGCATAGTAAGTAATTTTGTTAATAGGTAGGACTAGTAAAGGTCTTCCTTTCACATCTCGTAGTAAAATACAAATAACTTAAAAATTACAATTAAAATTTAATTTGATTTTTGTTGATGGTACAATCACAGTTAGTTTTATTAAAAAAAGTATGTTTATACTAAATCGTATTATAAGATAGCCAGACTAATCCTAAAACCTTTTCAATAAAACGTAAAATAAATAAAAGCGGAGGTAGCTTGAACATCTGTATAAGCGAGCAATCTTGCGGGGGTGGTTCGAGAAATAATCTATCCGAGACTAACCCTTTGTGCGACCAGATGTGCTGTCATTTGACACTTTTGTATTAAACCCGTTGCACAACAAAGCCTTCCTTAAACCCGAAAATTGTGCACCGTTCAAAATTTTCAACCCGCATTCTGTCAACTGCTTTATGAAATAGCAATTTACAAAGGATAAAGAAAAAATATTAATAACTATCCTATTTAACAGTTGTGAGGTGTTTTTTTCAATAGTATTTAAAAGTTTGCAATGTAACAGACACAGTCTAAAATTCAGATACCGTCGAGTGGACATACAAGATTAAAAAATTGTTATCTAATATATTTTTACCTAGAATCTTTATTTAGCTGCAATCGCTAACCACATCACACTGATAACTGAAGACAAAACATTTTTAGTTCTGTTATTTAACGTGTTGATAAAAATATCACCCGATTGCTAGATCTAATTCTGTATGATAAATAAGATAAGGTGCACGTCAGCGTCATATCTGGACACTAAATGTGACGTTGTTATTACTATATACACCGGGGTTGCGCTAGCGGAGTGTCAATTGCAGGTTTCCTTCAGCACCGGTTGTTTCGGATTATTGAGTTTATCCTAAACGTTCATATTAACCCTTTCTACTGAGCTGTCATGCCAACCAGTTTCAATACACCACGAGGGCCCCGGCACAATAAAATATAGCAATATATTAAATTGATAACCAGAAACAATAGAGCCAAGTCCATAAATTCACTCGACTTTTAAAACCGCATTCATAACGGAAGGTTATTGTCAAAACAAGAACATAATTCTAATGGTGACAGTAAGTCGCGACCTCGTGCCAACTTAAAAAGGGATCTTAATTTTAATTGTATTATTCCGTACATATTAATTAACCCCATCGCTGTACGAACAGATATAGGGGATGATTTAGGAGAAAAAAATTATTTGCATGAGCACACGATTGACGCACGCGTATTGTAGTCATCTGCCTTTTGTGATGACCCTTACATTTACCGTGGCTGCGCAATACATTAAACATCTCATGTTTTATGAATTATTCATTGAATATTCAACCTTCGAGCGTCACACTTACAGTGCAAATTAGAGGATTATCCAATTGGCGTTAATGGCTTTATGTGGACTGATGACTATGATATTATAATTGTCAAAGATGCTACCGAGGTCCCATTGTTAGAAACGGTCTTTTCATTTTTTTCAAAGATAAAAAATGTTTGGCGTGTTCCTGACACGTGGTACACGCTCATGCGTTTGCCGTGACCTATGGAACTCCTTTAAACGTGACACAATGCTCGTGGATATTTTTAGTTTTTGTATAAACGGGAAGGTGGCTAAGTGGCGGGTTGGAATAAGTGGGTTTTAATTTTAGACATGACGTCTGCGACTTTGTAAAATGTGAGGGGAAGTTTGTCTCGTGCCTATCGTGTGTCCTTTCTGTACGTTGTTAGTGAATGTATTTGGAGCTTCGTGTGGCATTGAAGAAGTACAAGGTTCTGCAATTACAAACAGACAGTGTATCGTTCAGTTGTCTTCATATACAACAAAGAAATTTCGTCGACATAAGAATATGTGTCCACAAAGTGTCGCCACCGTCATTACCATCACAAAACAGTAGTAAACCAATGGCCGTCAGTTGTTTGTATCAAAACAAATATTGTATCAAGTGTGGATCGGGTCCAGTGTTTGGTCTTCATTGTTTGATGTACAAATTGGTGTAGGATTGTCGAAGCGGATATATTATGTTCCGTAAGCACACTACGTTAATAAAAGAATAGATTATAATTCCATTAAATATTAGTTAACTTCAAACTGATCTCGTTTTCCATTTAATAATATTTAAAATAAATCTTATTAGCTTTGTTTGTTATTGAATTCACTGGACCTTTAAATGCGTCATGGACAATGATATCCATATCGATTTCTGTGGTCCCCAGATAAAAATTATCGTTTTAACCCGACATGCACGGTCTGGCGCACCTCAAAACGGTCAGCCGGGGCGGACCAAACAACCGCACGCTTTTTACTTGCCCAGTCGCGCGAAATAAACGACAACAATGAGTTTGAAACGGCCAGCAGCGGCGCGTCTGGTCTATCTGCCGACTAATTACGCATTCATAGACCGTACTTCTGATAAATGATCGCCCCCGCAAATGATTCCTCGATTAACTCCCGTCCAAGATATTTCCATATCAAGACATGTTTTCTTAAGGGTCGACCACAAAAGGGCCATCTCGGCGCCCAATCTTTAATCCTATCTCAGGGACCTTTGCGGGCGAATTTAAATTTCTTTAGAAATATCGTCCTTATTATGTACGTGCGGGTTTCTATTCCTTGCGACGTTCGTGGGCGAGATAACGTAAGTTAAGTCCGAGAGGAGATTGTTGTGAAAAAACTACCGCTAACTTTGACGAGATCCCATCTGCTGGCTTCTGTCCGTTCAAATCTGATCCCTAACACTGGGTGCATAAATTCCCATTTTGTTCAAAAGCTTTTGGATTAGTAGAACCTTATTTTGTATATGAGGTGATAAGTCTTTATGAGGGGTCAACCTTTTCTATAGTGAACCTCACCCTTTTAGTGAAAAGAGTCCGTTGATAGCTGATTTAGGAATAGTGATAATACATTCAGTGTGTGTAAATATATCATAGATTTATTTTATGATAGATTACCTCTCGACCGTTGGATGTGGTAGATTTTTGGTAGATGTGTACTTATAGATATGTGATGTGTGAGTTAGGAATTTTAAAGGATTGTGGTGCATTCGTGCCGGGTGCAGTATGCAGTTGAATAGCTGTCATAGTTGCTTTGTGATCGGTCCACATGGGGCTGGCCGTGACCGCTCCGGGAATTCGTTAATTAAAATTTGCGTTTTGATTGATCAAAGCTGCATATCTAAGGTTTGTTATAATTAATTAGATGAGGTATGTCCTATTGGATTGTGTAGATACTATTGCGATAACAATATGTAGTTGTTTGATGTAGTAAGTTGGTACAATATTTTTAATTAATTTATTATTCATTAGAAATATTTATAGAACTAAGTACATTTTTAAAGTTCCAAAGCCATTTGGGCTATTAAGTTTATTATAGTTTTGGTTACGTTATAGACAATTCGTGTTTTTCTTTTATTCTTTGGACACGAAATTTTAAGACGTAACCACAAGAAATATAACACAATAATACCAATAAACAAGCAACACTTAAACGCATCGGTGCGCTGAATCAATTTTAAAGCGCCGTCCACTTAAGAGCCCTCCCTTCCATTTTATTGTTTTTCCAACATTTTTTGTAATATGTGGTAATGGTCGTCACACATGTGTCGACAAGTTATTATGAGTTTAAAATAGCCCCACACATCGTGTTGGGGACGAATTTTTGTGAACATTTGTGTCTTGATTTTGGATCCAAATTCTTATCGTCAGATAAAACAATGTTTGGGGTTTCTGAATTGCATAAAGTTAAAGTTGCTAGAGCTGAAAGTAATGTACATATTTGAGTTAATATTAACAGATTCTTGTTCTGTAAAGTAATTAAAATTATAGTTAATTGGTTACTATTCGGAATTCTTACTTGTGTATTCATTTCTTGTGCGTTATTTTCATCTACTTAGATACATTGCAGATCTCTTACTATTAATAACCCTGAACAAGTTTGTGTTATTTAGAAAGAAAGAATACACACACATTAACTAACCAACCACAATAATTATAATAAAAGAAAAAAAAAAAAAAAAAAAACGAAAATATAAAATAAAAGCAACAAATTTAACATTTTAAATTATTATTATTGTCCACTTGACATTGCACTTACTTAATATCTTCTTAATTACTATATAATATTCGTTCAATATATTTAAAATCTCTAAGAGCATTTCAATCATTAAAGAACAAACTACCGGCACAGTGAAATTAGTTATCAAACTATACATAAAATAATAAAGTAAACGAAATTTATAAGATCACTAAAATGTATAAGGGCGTAACTGCGAGGGTGTCGGCGAGGGAACAATTTGTAAAGTAATGCGATAGTTTACAAAAATCACTGTTTTACCGCTATTGGGAGCGCCGATCAACGGTAAATTGATGGCTTTATTTAATGTGACCGTAATTAACTGGTGGTTATATAAAGATATTTCTTGCTTTTGCTTTTATAGTTAGCGGTTTTAGTTGGGTTATCTTTTATGAAGTAATTTCATATTACATATTGATGGTTGGTTAAACTTACCTGGTTGTTCGGTCATTGGTGACCGACGAAATAATCAGAGACACATAATCCCTTTGCTTCCGTACACTTTACTGTAGATATAAACGTACATACTTCATTAAAAAAAAGTATTTAAATTCAAAATCCATTAAGAAAACCTAACACTATTCAACACTTTTTCATAAACCTCAAGTTAATACTAGTTTATACTAATGATCTTCGGGGTCACTTCTTATAGCCATTCTTTTGTTATTTCACGAAACACTTGTGTACGCCACATTGTCGGTCAAATCGGTCATTTCGTTTATATTTAAACAATAAGTCACGAATTATTTTTTCAGTTGCGTCCTTATGACCCAGACGACATTCAATTACGTCAGTTGCAATGACCTACTGCTAATAACGAATGCGAAAATTTTATTGACCATAATTATTATTTGTTTGTATAATAATGAAATTATTGTAGCTAGGTAGTCTACTAGTCCTACTCATATTATTAATTACGCCTTTTTTGTATTTGCATTGTAAAATCTTGTTAGCAACCTAAAGTCTGGTGGTCTGGTGGTCTTACATGGGTCTATTGGGACCAGTTCACATAGTTTCATTTAGATATAGTATAGGACGCGGTGCATAACAAAGTACACTTTAAAATCCAAACAGTATATTCTCCTAAACATTTTATATAGTTGGCCACCAACCAGTTTCGACCAAGAACGTTCTATTTTCGAAAATTTTATTTTTCTTCACAAACAACAACATGTCTCCCAGTTATGGGTCACAATTTGCACCATTCGGGGTTATAACTTCGCACTAGCGTAAGGCTGTGTTCACATTGCAAGCGAAATTTAAAGTTTATAAACTAGGCTTCTGAAAACTGCTAATTAACAAATTTACATTTTTAAAACGTTGTAGATGTAAATGTGGCAGGAAGGTAAATGACTGTTATTATCCATTCCATTATAATCCACCTTTTATTGGAAATTCGTAGTAATTACCCAATTAATTACCTACTTAATATTAATAAAAAATAATACTCAAAATTCAAAATTTCTTTTAAGACTAAGTTCCCACCTACCTAGCTATCACTACTTTTACTGGAACACCTTCAGCCAATTTCATTTCAACTTTCAAGTTACCCGCTGATCGCTAGCACTACGTACAATCTTAAGGGGGGGTTAGCGGTGAGCGGGCGGAAGGGGAAGGCGGTCATTCAGCGCAGCGGCGCGACGGACATCCGCCGCATAACAAGTCGATGGCGAGTCTCTATGGAACGACGCCGTTCTTATTTCAGATTTTGCATAGATTTATATAGAACGCATTTTTAAATAAACTTTTTTTTTTCATTTTAAAGTCTGGATATATTTGTATTTGTACCTTATGTTACGAAATAATTGTTCGGGAGATTACTAATTTAAAATTTAAACTTTATATTTGATTTAACGGTTTTTGGAATTTCGATTTTGATCAGCCATTAAGAAATTAATTACTTTTGATTTCTCTAAATAGATATTTATTTGGACTTTTAGGTACGTAATGCTTTTACGCTAGAGTTAATAATATTACTTAAACTATATTTAGTTTAAGTAATATTATTAACTAGTTTAAGTAATATTATTAGCTTTGGTGTATTCACCAAAGCTAAATCTAATATAAACAAAATATTACCTAACATATTTTCAGTTTGACTATACTCTCCATACGTGTACGAAACATATAAGTAAACAAACAATGCTGTACACACTTGGGTGGTTGTCTGTAGTTTCTAGTGGTGTCCGCAAGAGGCGCTGGGGTGCGAACAACTGTTGTCGTCGCCGGAAGCAGCGCTGGCGGCTTCCGGTCGAGGAATGTTCTATACGGGCTGTTTGAATATCGCGTTTTCAGTTCTAGAATTTTGCATTTCTTTAAAAATATTTTTATTAAGATTTTCTTGTAGAGTGCTCAGTGCTCATAGCCAGTAAACAAATTAGGTATTTGTTAGGTAGATTTATTTTATCCGAACTTAAGATAAATAGATACGGGTATACGTGCGTGTCAAAACTGATTAGGTTTACTGTAATTGAGATCTTAAGACTTTCCGGCACGATATCTTTGTACCTAGATATTGCTAATCGGAAAAGGTGGCTATTGAACGTAAATGATGATTTTACACTTCTTAAACTAGTAAGAATATATAATATATTTTTCACCTTACGTTACAAAAACGAAAAGTGATTATTTTGAAAATTACGTCGCTCAAAAGCCGAATAAATTTTTCAACAATTTTATAAGTAACTAGATGCGCTCCACGGTTTTAGCCGCGTGTTAATGTAAACTGGTGATAATGATGATGGTGAAAAGAAGCCTATGCACTATTCCAGGTAATAAACTATCTATGTACCTACCAAATTTCATTTAAATCCGTTCAGCATCCAAACTTTCGAATTTATAATATTAGTAAGGCTTGCTACAAGACTGACGTATGAAAGATGATAAAAATCTAAAAAAATATTTATTCCGCTTTCTTAAATGTAACAAGCTATAATAAACAATAAAATTACCAAAAAAACTGCATACGTACATAAATTACAGTACCGCGGCGACAACCGGATACGCTTTTCCCGAGCTAAACGTCCACCCGGGTGGGTAGGCCCTAGCGGGGTGGGGTCTTTCGGGGCCGCTCGACCCCGACCGGAGCCCCGTGTTTAAAAATTTCACCCCCAGTGGATCTCAGCCCACACAATGGCCGGTAATCAGCGATTGCCTTTTGAAATCGAAACGCTCGTTACACATTTTTTCGCGTACCCGGATAACCGGTGCGTTTTCCGGGCTATCCAGACCATGTAGTGCTTTTTTTATTGCTGCAATAGTTTTGATTTTTCTATAGTCTATTATAATATTATAATAATTTATCAATTCGCTTAAAAAGTGAAAATTAAATTAATACCTCAATTTTACTTATAATAGCTAATTGTTTAGAGACAAGGGTAAATTAAAATTTTATTAGTCGCAGGATTATTTAAAATTTATCAAAGCTTATATCAGCTTTCTAATTAATTACACCGGTCTTCATAGTGTTTGAAAATATTACTTTAATAGGTAGTGCAAAAATAATTTTAAAGTAAAAAATATTTTTAACTTATAAATAAATGATTATTTATTTACGTCTAGCATTAGATTGCGCACAACCGAGTTGATGACTAAGGAAATATTCGCCTATATGTGTTTTTTATTCGAAATCGGCATTTGACCTCCTTTAAATACTCAAACATACAATCAAGTACTGATCACATGATATATGATTAGTTATATGTTGCGAACTGTCTCATAGGTACCGTATAATCCGACCACCCAACCTGAAGCCCACACTTGAACCACAGTTAATTGTCAAATACGCACACATTGACCACAGATGGTATCTATGAAACCATTGAAAATTACAAGCGATCTGTAATCGGTGTAATCCGCTATCAATCGAACTGGGACTATTCGGTGTTCGTGTTGACCCTACTTATGACGCGCGCATGGCGTACGGTCGGCAAACATCTACGATTAGATGGGTAGTAGTTTGATTGTAACATACTTGATTAAACATAAGATACATTAAAAACAACGGTACATAAAAAAAAAACATATTTTTCAGAAAATATGATGTACTTAATTTTTTTTCTATAGTCAATAAAGGTGCTTTAAGAAATAAAAGCCCTACATAATAATACGCATTTAAAGAAAAATACAGAATACTTAATATAATTATTTAATCCAAATAAGCTATGTTACTGTTACTCTCCATTTATCTTTAACTAGCTGTCCCCCATGACTTTGTCCGCGTGTTTTAGTTTCAACGGTTTTTAATTTTTGCAACATTTTTCATTTATGCTTCGCTCCTTTTGGTCTCAGCGTAATGTCAATATATAGGCTATCCAACATTGAATGTTTTTTTAAAATCGGACCAGTTGTTCCTGAGATTAGCGCGTTCAAAAAAACAAACAAACTCTTCATCTTTATATATTAGTTTATAGATTATGAAAACTTCTAATTATCAAAATTATAAAAAAATCGAAATGGTATTTTGACATATGTGTTCTATCGGTCCAGTACCGTATGATGACCAAAACTCAACACAATGAACAATGCCCGGCACAAAAAGGTCACAATATTGATATCGTAAATCGACATACAGGCTGATCTACTTTATATATCGAGGAATTAGCGATTACGTCGATACGAAAATCCGAGATAGGGATTGTACGTGATCACTTTACAATGTCTCGATATTCTAAGAATCCACCTGCGATTTCTTTTACGTTACATTATATCTATTGATAACATGTCATGTTCTTTCCTTTGAAGATTATTGGAGTCTAGTGCTCTCGATATGAGAGTAAACGGTAAAATAATGTCGCGATTGGTACTACAAACTTCAATCAATTGCCCGATGTCGTGATGATCTGATTATTATTTCTTTTCAAGCACTTTATAATTTCAGCATTTGTTTAGTGTAATATTAGACACGAATCACTGACAACTTGTAAACAGCCTGTACGCGCCATCTTTCCGGTCGGTCATAATCTGACCGTTACATTTCAATAATCGTCTTAACAGTGGTGATCGCTTATCTACCGCGCCCAACTAGTGATGTGCTTTATCGATATTTATAATTTTTGTGATTCATTGAATCGTGTCACCTTATTTTTATAAGAAGGTTGTCACATTTTCGTATAAATTTAAGCTTGAAACTTGACCTTAATTCACGAAGACATGATGAATGTAGTTAAAATTTGGCAATAACTAACGAAATAGAATAGGTATTTTAGGTCAAAATTATTTCCTATTTTCATACTTATGATCAAATCTTTTATAACACAATTAATTGTAAAAATCGGATGAACTTTAATTTTCTTTAATTGAACATTAAAAACATTTTTTATCGTACTAACGTACGGTACTCATGACGTCACTACAAGATCGCTGAGACGTGATTGTCTCCACAATAAAATGTGTCTCGAGTTAACAATGAGCAATCAAATTACTGTCAGAGCAAGGAGCGCTGGACGCGCCTTGACCGCATCTCCTAATCTACAGAGCGGAACAACTGAATCACTTTGTATGCCCATTGTAAGAAAGTTTATATGGAATGGAAAAAAATCTTCAGATTTGCAATATCGCTACTTTTTATACCCAAATTCTTAAAAATATACATTATTATTTTTAATATTAGAATATTATGTAGATTCTATAATATATTCTGTATTCATATTAACGTCAGAAAAATTTCAGTCACAAATATTAAATAAGATTTTTCGCAATTTGTATCCATATCAAAGCAAATATGCTGCCGTTTAATAAAAAAGCCTCTATTCATTTTTCCCTTAGCGGGCCACTGTTACATACATAGATTTCAATATCAACAGTCTTAACCCGCGCGTGCGTACGTGATCCCAACCCGCGTATATTTCATAAGATTTTAGAGGTGCATGAATCACGCAAGACACGGAGGGGCGATCACTCACCGCTGCGCCTCGAACCCTTGGACCTCAGCCTGCTTAGCATGCGCACCACGCACCCACCCTAGGCCCAACACTACGATATGTGAGAGCTATTACTAGACACTTTGCCCGTGTTAATATTGCTGTAAATCTTTCATTGGAAAGCGTTTCCATCTCCGTCGACCAGATGAAATGTGCGTGTTTTTATTTACATGTTCTCTCCTTGTTCACAGAACCCAGCAACTATGTGTGCTCAACGTGCAAAGCGCGCGTACACTCTGCGTGGAGGCTCCTTCAGCATGTACAACATGTGCACGGCGTCAAGATTTACGTGGAAGCAATGCCACAACAGCAACCTAACAAACAAAATCACTCGTCGTCGAGCACTTCTTCGTCAAGCTCAGGTTGCTCATCCACTGGCGCACCACTGCCACCTCCCAGCTTACGTCACCACCCATTGCTTCCACCTCCAGACATGCATTCACCGTTTGGAGTAGGTGGTCTTCTCAGGATGCCATTACCAGGCAGCTTACCGCCACTGGCACATCCATCAGTTCCTCCTACACCATTGTTTGCGCGGCCTAACCACCATGACCACCGGTTTAGGATGGAGCAGCTCGTATCAGAGCAGTTCCGTCACCATGGCCTAAACTTAGCAGCCGCGGCTGCTGCTGTAGCGGCGAACTCTTTGCCGCCACACCAAGCATTCCCTTCACCGGCGGACCGACCACCAGTCGTGCCAACGTCAATATCGGGCCGAGATAGAGCCCCACCAGTATCTCAACCCCTCTCACTTGAACCCCAGCTGGATTTTTACTCGCAGCGCTTGCGGCAACTGGCCGGTACGACCAGTCCAGGGGCGGCCACAGGCAATTCCAGCTCTCCTAGCCCCAGGAAGCATTCTCCTCCGTTCGCTTCCCCGTCGCCCTCCCGAGTCGGTCAGACTCCACCGGCGGGCGCCGGACCCGGAACGGTGGATACGCCTCGCGAAGCTACGAGGCCGCACAGTTCAACTTCACCAGAACGACGCATTGAACCGCTTGCTGCTGACGCGCCGCCCTCTGAACGGCCGTCATCCACGCCACCCGCCAAACGAAACTCTGATGAAGCTATCCATTCATGCGAGTTTTGCGGTAAGAAATTCCGGTTTGAAAATAACTTGATTGTTCATCGCCGATCTCACACTGGTGAAAAACCATTCAAATGCACCGAATGTGATGAATCCTTCGAAAAAGCATCAAAATTAAAACGACACATGAAAATTCATCGAACATCCGATACCAATGTTGAAGATGGGGAATCTGGGGGCGATACAGGAGAAGATGATTCTGATGATGACTTGGAGGACGAGGAATTAGAAGGTGAGGAGGAGGATGAAAATGAAGATGGAGATGACGTTGAGGAGGCAGAAGATTTAACCGTCTCAAATAGTAGCGCTCCGTCTGCACCAACTAGGAAACAAACACCGGTTCTACCTAACAATCCGCCCACTGCATCAGTTGTTGGCGAGTTGATGGACAAATTTGGTCTTTCTAATATTGCTCAATATAGTGAAGCTTTTAAACAGGCCTTACAAGAATCGGGAAATTCTTTAAAATGGCAATTAGCTAAAGATAGAGACAATAACAACGGCCCACCCAGTGACAAGCCAAACGGTATGCCACCGACGGCTGCGTTACGTTTAAAAGAAGAATTCGCCAAAATGCCGCCCCAACCACATCCTCTGTTCAACCCTTTTGAAAACCCTTTCGAAACATCCAAACGTATAAAATTGGATATGGACCGAGGTGAAGGTTGGTGGCTGCCAACGTTGCACGCTCAGCGCCCACCCGAGAACATTTTCGACGGCTTAAAGAACAGCGGCAATGGCCTGCTGCAAAACCCTCTGCTCAAGTCAAAAGATGGACGACGAAACGATACCTGCGAATTCTGCGGGAAAGTTTTCAAAAACTGCTCAAACTTAACGGTTCACCGGCGATCGCACACCGGAGAGAAGCCATACAAATGTGAGCTTTGCTCATACGCTTGCGCACAGAGCTCCAAGCTTACGAGGCATATGAAAACGCACGGGCGGCTGGGCAAGGATGTCTACCGATGCAGGTTCTGCGAGATGCCCTTCTCCGTGCCTTCAACGCTTGAGAAGCATATGCGAAAGTGTGTTGTTAATCAAAGTAATGGTGCTCCCTTAGCTCTATCCGATGACTCTAACGCGTGCCGTGACGAGGCCTCGTGACTCTACCCGTGGGCCGGGCTCCGCTTGCCGCCGCCCGCGCCGCCCAGCCAAATCTTCTAAGACCTGCTCCGGTCGCGTGTTTCCTCGCGTTTCTTAACTCGGTATGCGCGAAGGACAAAGTATCGCGTCGACCGGGTCTAGGCCGAGTTTTGTTCAATTTCTAGTCTTAAGAATTGAATATTGGCGGTATTATTGTTTATACGCACGCAATATGAGCCCAAAAGTTTGCACCGAAGGGCATTAATTTAGTTTATGTAATTGTAAGTGACATATCTTCTTCGTACTGACAGTGTTTATTCCCGTTGCATTGTTGATGTTAGTTTTCTATCATTTTTGTTTGTTTGGAGGCTGTAAGTACGTTTATGATTCTTATGTTACTTTCTTTCGATCTTGTTTTGACATGTTTTTTATTTATAGAAAAAATGTGGAAACCAATGCCAAAGTTAGCTATGTTGAGTTAAATATACTTACTATTTAGTTTTAAACTGTATAGTGTCAATTAAATTAGAATTCTTTCCAGTATTTTCTAGGATCTTCATAGTTTGGTGTAGTATGTGTTTCACGAGTAAGTTGTTTCGTAATTTTAGTATATCGTGTACAATAATAAGCGAAATGTTTCCTATCCTAGATAAACAAACTTGTGTACATATTTGATGTAAGTTTATTTGTGTAAATCGAGTACCTACCTATTGATGTTCATATTTATAGTCGATAATATTTCAAGGATTATAACAAAATTTGGTGAGAAAACGGTGAGTTTCCTGTAATCGATAATTTATTTAAGCATTGTAGAAAGCGAAATTGAAATCGATTAATGGTAGGTGTTATTCGTATCGCGGTACTTGTATGTTTAATTAGCGATTAAATTATTAAATTAAATTAACACTTTGGAGACCGATATTCGTTCATGTGCTATTATTTCTTGTGGGAGCTAGTTATTTTATTAAGACTGAAAACAATATTCCAGTTTGTTTATTTTTAATGATTTCTTCGTGAATTTCATTCGTACCTAAATTAGTCCAAGCGTGAAATCTTTCAGTATACGTACTTAATGTAAATTATAATAGAATTTATATTAGATAATTGTAAGTAAATTATAATAGAAACATTTTGTCGTCCATAACTGTCTCCTTTCTGTTTAGGGCTATTCCAGACGATGTTTTTCGAATGAACTTTCTTTTCAAGAAGTTCTGAAACGTTGTGTGGACTATCCCTAACTATTTAGACATTACCTAATTGACACTAAAATATTTTTTCGAATTATCCTTTGTACAGATTAAAAAATGATGGTTTCGTAAAAATATATTTGTGTTATCCTTGGAATGTTTGTAATCATTTAAATGTTTCACTCATCAAAAGTGTACAGTCGAACCAATAAATGTCATCATATTTAATTTTGTTGTATGGTTGGTAACGTTAGATATGTTAGATGATAAAAAGAAAAAAAAACTTGCAAAATTGTCATTAAATGTTCCATTTTTATCAATATACTTGTGAATATAAAAGACAGGACGACGAATGGAGACAAAATAGAGAAAAAAACTAAGACAAATTTTATTGTGTAACTACGTGAAAGATGAACTGTTTTTATTATTTTTCATTTTTATTATTTTTATTTCAATAAATATCCACGATTTGTTAATCAATTATGTTTTTTTATTTACCCATGTTAATTAAAAAGGTAACCTGTATTTGAGAATATAATGATGCCTTAATCAATGCAGGATTAAAGTTTTGGGTTCGATTCCCACACTAATTTCTTGTCGGAAAACTTTTTATCACCATCAAATTAATTATTTTCAAAAAACATGAGAAACATTGAATGAAACACGAAAAAATATGATTTTATGAAGAATCAACTTATGTGCTAAAATTTTAAGATGAAAAGGAATTATAGATTTCTTTCTAGAAAATCGAAACGATAAGGCTACTAGGTTCCTAGCTAAAGATAGAAACATGAAATCAATAGTGACTTTAGGTTATTAAAGTAATTGTAAAGAAAAGGTAATGTGTATCCAGGGATGTTAGGATATTTCCTAAGATAGTGGATATGTAAGTATTTAGTTATTTTCGCAATATAATAACCATTTTTTTTTATGTAGGGTTATGAAAAGACGATGTACATTTAAGTTACCTTGCTGACGGATAACTGAGCAGATTATTCCGCAATGGAATAGTACTTTTATTTTGAATGTAATTTGTTCTTGTAGGCAACGTCTTGGAAATTAAGATATTTAAACTTAAGGTACATAAAGGGTAAGTATAAATAATGTGGCATTTATAGTTATTCTATAAAAAAGGACAGTAATTATTTAAACACGAAACGGTACAATAATTAATTATTTATGTTATGAGAGTTTAATTTTTAGTTTATACAACTTTAGCCAGGTGTCGCCGAAATATATTAAGATAATAAAGAGGTTACATTTTATCCGGATTAATTAGACACCAATATAACATTAGTGGCTATGGTTATTATTTTTTCTTATTCATTTTCAGTTCGTTTCGAATAAGACAAATTATCTAGCATTTTCCCAAACCGTGTTGTAAATACCAGTACCTATATAATATGGTTGTTAAAAGCTTTATTTCAGAACATTTGTAAATTAGGCATAGGTCGTGGTAGTCTAGCAGTTCAAAGACGCAAAAAGATGCAATCTAGGCTAGTAACAATGAGACTTTATAAAAGTTGTAGAGAGTTTCTTAATTATTCTAAGACAACTGACTATCGGTGAAGAAAAATGTCCTGAAGAAACCTGGATTTAGAAATGTAATCTAAAATTACTAACCTAAGCGTGGTGATTAATGCTGTGTTCCTTCTCTATACCTATGGAAGAAAGCCTTTGCCCTGCTGTGGGATATATAAAAGCCCGTATTATTATTATGCACCTATAAAAATTAAGTTAAGTTGCTTTATAAAGTAGGCTAGGCGGGTTACCTTAGAATGAATATAGCACTTAGCTTGGCTTTTTTCTATACTGGGCAAGAAATGCTTATCACTTTCAACATAGCATACCTACATAGGAGTTCATTCATCAAGTACGCTAGTAATCTCTGAAGACGAAGTTCTGTTTTATCAAAACTTCAGTCTAGTTAGACTATATTTCAGCAGTTTCCAACTACAGATTAGTCTTATTAGCCGATAAAGCCGTCTTCCCATGGTTCGCGATATAGCGGACCACCACGCACCGCGCACCGTGGTTAGCGACTCGTGATCAAGCAAACATGTGCCGGTGCGTCACAATCTCCGGATTGGATTCTCAAGACCAACACGGAGCAGGGCGCGCAGTGGAGAGGCATGGTGTGCGATCCGTGGTCTTCGGCCGTGCGTGGTGATCCGCGATTTTGCGCACCGTGGGAGCAGGACTAATAACTGACTCTAAGTTACCGTTCGCGACGATGACTCGATGCGCCGTAGTACAATATTATAAGTTTATTTCATAGTGAGTATTTCTTAGTAAATATAAGAAATAGGTCTTTTTCTGCTTTGTCTTTTCAAATGCTATGGTGGGGTCAGCTTCGAGTCTTATCGGATTCAGCTGAATACCGTAGGTATTTACATGGAGCGACTGCCTATCTGAACTCCTCAACCCATTTTACTGTATAACACACTTCGGGACCAACGGCTTTACGTGCTTCCCGAGACACGGAGGGGTCTCGGTCTATTTAAAGAGGGTCTCCCATCCACGGACCGACCGCGTCGAGTGCAGCTTAACTTTTATTATCTGTCAAACCGTACACCTTACAATTAGTCTCGAGAGAAGTAGTTAATCATCGTAAACTTTTAATTTGTCGAATACTCAAACTCAACTCAATTTTAAGTAGCCATTAGGTTTTTTGCTATCTTTGTCACTTTAAGGTGTTAAGTAGCGACAGATAGATATTTAAGAACGTCTTAAAGTTAAGTTGCGTCTGAGTGATAGGAAGTTACACTCATGAAAATGTTTAGTTAAACTTTAAAAGGTTATGAAGCAAGTAGGTATAGCTCACTTTATATCTTATGAGATAGGTTTGGTCTTTCAAATTTAAAACAGCATTATCAGCATAAACATTCCAGTAAGAAAATAAGAAACTCATAAGTGGGCTTTAAGTCTTGTTGGTAACCACGTAGGTACCTACTTTGCATGAGAAAATTACCTACCTACCAGTACCTAATTAACCAAAATAACGTTTTAATACTTAGGTACTTAATTTCTTAGAATTTTAAATATCAATCTTTTGTTCCAATTAATGCGAAAAAATAGAATCTGTTTTAATAAAAATCTTGTTAAGTGGTAACCTGAAAATGTGTAGTTAGAATTTAGATTCTAACTAGAGATTGTAAGGTCCCAATTAGAAGTGATTTTCATTTATTTATCAAAGTCTTCCTACAGCTTATGCGAAAAAAAACTCTACATAAACTTACTTAGGTGTATAAGGCTTACGCACTAGCCAATTATGGGCTATTAACAATCTCCTAAACAAGCTACCTACCTACCTATTCTCTAAAAAGAAAGACAAGTAAATATATTTTTATTATAAATATCGTGCGTACATTATCGTGTCGCGAGTCGAACTCAGAACCGCCGCGGCGGCCTCAGCTCATGATTGGGACTCCTATTGAGTCTGAAACTAGTCGGGCGATCCTGTGCGTGAGTAAACCGTCAATATTTCTAAATATTTAAGCAAATCGGTATTAATATTTCAGTGAGGTAGGTACAATATCAAGCAATACAAGTATACTTATACTTACAAACAGCGGTGGTTGTGACGACAAAGTGTTTTAAAAACTTTAATATTATTTAGTAAGTAGACCTTAGCAAATACAGATAGCTACACTATTTTTTATTGGTTTTATTGGTAGATAACATTTGGCAGCTATTCATTTTATAACTAAGTATTACCAAAATTACACAGTAGACAGTTATATCGATAATATAATATTATATATATATTATGATATACTTGTAAATAAAAAGATAATAGGTACCTTATTTTTCAGTTGACAACTACTTTTTTTACGCAAATCATTGTGGTGAAACTTGAGTCACTGCAAAATATGCGGAAGTAAGATTTAAAAATTATTACAAACTAGTTCACCTACTAAAGTGTCACAAAATTCCATAAATAAAAAAAAAACTATTTAAGAATGTTTAAACTTACCCTAATATTAGTTACGTGTAAAACATCCAAATTTCACAATTAAATAGATATTATAAAATCTTTAAATTTTAATATTTCTGTCATAGCCTAGCTTTTTCTTCGGAGGATGTGATGATATCAATAAAATGTATATTCTCTTTTAATTATTTAACCACTTAACCCATTTGGACCCAAATACAAAGTGCCTGTATTTCATTTGAAATTTCTTTATTTATAGCTAGATACTCATCTAATAATTAAAAAAACACAATAAAAAAGTGAAATTATTTTTTAGAAGTTAGAAAAAAAAGGGCGTCCTCAAATGGGGCCAATGGGCACATGCAATGTCAAAATTTCGAATTATTATTTTCTAACGAATATCATTTTCAAGCATTTTTTGTATTGCCAACGTGGTTTTTTTTGTGGAATTATATAGCGATATTATATACGATTCATAGAATAGCGATCAAAACCAGTACTGCAGGCACGGCACCATCGAAGCGACTAGGGTGTAGGGTGAAATATCTGAAGGTTACTTGGTCCCAACTAGTGGCAAACTATAAATCGTCGAAATTGATGTTGCTATAACTTTGTTTCTTTAGTTAGTACATGCAATATCTAACACCTAAATGCTGAGGAATCCAACATTTAGGTGAAATTCCAGTACCTCTTCTTCCTTCGCATTACGGTTCAATACAAAGAAAACAACTGGTTGGCTTGGGTTTCTTTACATATTCCTTTTGATTTCGAAAGAATCTGGGGACACTGACCACCTTCCTGTTTATTTACAGTACCTTCACAATCTCTTTGTCATCATCGTAGTCATTTCGTGCAACAATAGACTATATTATATGTTCATAAACAGGGGAACATTTATCCCGGTTTGGGCTTCTCAGGATCTATTCGGTTTCGTTGCTCAATTTCGATTTCTTAGCCACAGCAGCAGTCAATGGCTCGTCACCACCACTATCCCTGGTGTCTTTGTAATTTCTGGATACGTTATTTACTCTCCATCGAGTACCGTGCGGTAAGTTATGTATCTGTATACAGTCGCTATCACGTTTTTTTTCTTCAATTATCGTTCTTGGTTTTGGAGGAAATGCCAATAAATCGTACTACTGAGTCATAATTATCCTATCATAGTATCTACTGCTATTTTAAGCCCTTGAAGTTAATTGTAGCCTCAAAAATCAAACCCTGCTATTTTGATAGCTTATGGAAAAAATGACTCCTAATGGCCCATTGGCCCCAATTGGGGACACCTCTATAAACATGCTTCTCAGATTGTGTAAAACCAGATTGTACTGTAAAATGAAATTGTATTGCTAACCTTACAGTATATTAGAAACGTTAAGTATAGAAATACATATAATTTTAAACAAATACTTAGTAAAATTTGATTCTAACTTTTGAGGAACACCATACTCTCCAATGACTAAAATAAACCAAACAATAAAATCACTTTTAGCTACTTTAACATATATTTTTTTGCTTCCTTACAAGGAATAATGATTGAACTTCATATAAACATTGTTTAAAATAAGTAAAATTAAAAATTTCAAGATTTAGAGGGTATTTGTTAGGTGTTCTCGTTTGGGCACAGCGGGCTTAAATGGGTTAATATGGTTAATATAGTTTTGAACAACAATGAAAACTTTAAGTAAAATTCTAACCATTTTACGACTCTCAAGTTTGCAAACAGTTGATACGTGTGTTTTGCTACTAGCGCCATCTCTTATCGAGTAGCGACAACAAAAATGTCCGACAACTTTAAAACGACTATTTCACATAACTTTAAAGCTTTTACTGTACTTTTGTTAGTACCTAATTATTTTTAGTTGTATAATTTATTTGTTTGTAACAATTGTTATAAATAGCTATCTAATAAAATTAAATGTTTTAAAAATATTATCTCTCTTCAACTTGTATTGAAAATTGAAGATATAAACACAAGTGCCAAGAATCAAATTCTTTTACCGATATAATATATCCTAAGAAAATAAGTGCCTATAAGTTATTTATTATTACACCTAATTTTTAAATAGGTTTTCAAATAAATGTTTACTGAATTTTTGACTACTATTTAATTTCTTAGTTCTTAACTCTCAAAATACGGATTTAAATTATTCTAATTGTAAAAATACAAATATTCTAGGTTTAAATCACCTAGGCGTCAAGTATCGATATTCTGAATCGAATACGAGATCATTCCGATAGATGGCGGTTGCAACCTAGCAATTCTTGTATAGATGGCAGCACCTACAGATTGTCCGAATTAAGGTAACGAAATTATGCGCCTACGCATAAGTCTCATAACTTTTGAATAAAGATTCGTCTATTTATAATAAAGTAATATTAATATGGTAGCTTTTTAAATTAAGTTTATGTCATAAGGTAAAATTAGTATAAAATAAAATATTTATAAGTAATTGTCTATAATTACGATGGGTCTAATATATATTAAAAAAAAATGTGTATTTTGGAAATTAAAAAAGTAGATAATAACATGAAACCTTACTTTCTCTATAATGTAGGTACCTAATAAACATTATTTTGTGGCGTTAATAAATATATAAAAACATAATAAGAAATAATTCAGAACAAAATCAAGTAAATTTATGATTGTTTGCAACATCGCAGTAAAGTTTAGAGTTTTATGGTCCGGAGTGTCCCGCGGGGCTGACCACAGATATCTTAATTATAAACTAACTTTGTTTCGTAATTTATTGTTATACTTACTTAACTCTAACAATGCAAATTGTAGGTATAGAAAACACAATGAATTAAAAAAATTCCGAGTGGTATAGGTGCTGCGGGTTCGATCCCCGTTTGGGTCAAACGTTTGTAATCCAAAAATGCTTGTTCCAAGTCTACGTGTTCTTTTGTGCATGTGATTTAAATGTTTGTAAAATCCCCGCTATATAAAGATTTAATTCCTTAGTGCGGGAGTCATTATTTTTTTAAAGAGAAGTATTTTAAACTCTTATGTAGTACCTACATAGTATGTACCGACCAGTTTAGGAATTCTTAAGCATATCATTACCTAAATACCTTCGTATGTATAGACAACTAAAAAATAAAGTATGGTTGTTTTTACCAAAAATATTTTTTTCATAGTACACAACAAACACAATTTTGTGTTAAGTAAAAAATTTGGCAGATATCTCTGTATTTATGTTATTATATAATCATACATTTATGTCTGAAAGGGTAGACAAATACTAAAAATTCTACCAAAAAATTTCAAGTTGTAATAAAAAAAAAATCACCAAACAAAATATGTATAGTATAGTACTTATAGGTCACTTATCGATATCTCACCTAATAAGAAATAGCACTTTAAAAAACCACCAATAAGAAACCACCCTTACTCGAAAAATTCTAACTCGAAACTGCCGCTTGAGTGACGAGTGATCAATCGTCACTACTTGTATGACCCCGGGGTACGTTGACCAATGGGCAGTTAGCCTGAAGCCACGCCCCTCGCGTGGACAACGGTCAGGCGAGTGCTTGATGTGGATTGATTATTTAATAAAGGTAGTCCGTATTATTTGATAGAGGTTACTTGCCTATGTATGTTGGAAAGGTTTCTAGAGATTTTAAATTAATTACAAATAAAACTAATGGTAGGTCGTAGTATAAAATTATGACGTAATAAACGCATGGTAGTAAAATTTTTTTTAGTACCTTATTGTCTACAATTTAGGTAAGACTCTTGGATTTTCTAGGAACAATATTTTAAATAGTTATAACATATAAATTTTAGGTGTATCTTTATAATTTAAATTAAATGTGTACGTATCGACCTAGGTACTAAGTATGTCTTGTTTTTTTATTAATTATTCCTATGTAGACATAGGAATAACCTTTTTTTTGACGTATCATTGGTCGAGTGAAGTACAACCCGGTCTTCAAGGTGTCACCAGCTCTGATGTCCCGGGTTCGATCCCGGTCTTCAAGGTGTCACTAGCTCTGTTGTCCCGGATTCGATCCCCGGACGGGTCAATGTAGAAAACCTAGAAAAACACTTTTCTACAATATAGTCTGAGTGTTTGTGGTTATCCGGCATAGTGCTTTAGCTACTTACTTTGGGTTCAGAGCACTGTATGTGATTTTGTCCATATTTTTATTTATCTATCATCAAAAGTTTAACATTTTTGTTCTTCAAACCAGTTGCTAACCAGATAATCATGTAGGACAGTAATAATTATTTTTTCTACTTTAATAATTACTAGCTTATCCTCAGAAAATAAGTGCAAATGAACTACGACCATATTAAATAAATACGATTCTTTTATTTCTCTACACAACTCGTTTTCAATCAAAACTAGTCCATCGGGTATCAAATTAAAAATGACCGTTAGGCGTATCATTTTAAAAATATTATAATTATTTATTCGAGCCATCTGCCATTTTTAACAATGCACTTTTTTGCAAACGCATTTCGCAAGTGTAGTAAGGGTCCTATTTCTAATAAAACAGGTTTCTAGTTTGCATTCATAAATTTCGTTTATAGAGTTATTTGTGATTTTATTGTAAAGGAACAAAGGGGTAAGACTAACGCTCTTCATAGACGATGAGTTTGGTCAAACACTGCAATTAATCTGAAAATTATATTACCTACGCAACACTAATGTAGTAATAGTAAAAAGAATATCCTATTCTCCATCACAGTATATATAAAAAGTAGAGAAAAATAATACAAACGATGATCTAGAATAAAATGGAACTAAATTACACAAAATAAATATTTTCCTATTTTTATAACCCTCTACAACATCCAATAACAATTCATACGCAATAACTTATCGTCACATCAACATTATCAATAAAACTAATAACACAAGAGGACATATGTTTCACAATATGTAATAAAACTTTTTTATTAACAGAAAACAACATTTTTACCCCACAAAGAGCACGCGACGAAGGGTTGATTTAAGAGAAAAACAGGGAAATGGGTCGGTGAGGTCATTTTGTACCGGGGGCCGAAGTGAAAGGGTTAAAACGCCCTAATAACTGGGCGAAGTCCAAGCGTGGGTAAAAACCGGTTAACTTAATACAGGATGGAATAAATTGATCTGGTTTATTGATTAGTCGTCAGTCAAAATATTCGACTCTTCTCGGTTTAGCAACAGCACACCCGTCAATTTCGTTTTAAAACTAATGATTTTAGGCTCTTGTTGTTCTCAGCATTTATGTATTAAAATACGGTTGCCTACCTATATACGAATCTTAGAAATTATTATTACATTTTCGGCATGTATGTAAATTATGTTTTGTGCAAAATTATAATTTTCAGACACAGCGCTAGCTACTTGAGCATCCTTTCATTTATCTATACTTATTTAATGTAATAAAGCTAAAAACTTTGAATGCTAATCTCCGAAACTAACAAATGAAAAAAAAACTTTTTGTCTTAGATAGCCCAATTCTTGAGGAAGATTATAGGCTATTTACCAACCCGTTACTAGCCTTGGGAAAAAAGCAAAGCGAGTAACCGCGGGGCACAGCTTCTGACTTTAAAAAAAGAAAAATTCACTTCATGTTATCTTCCATGGGGTTAGAATTGCATATCATTTAATTTAAAATTACGTGACATTTTAATAGCGACGCATTACACGCATTTTTAAGTATTCTAGCGTTCGTACATAATTAATGCAATCTAGATTTCAAGGGTTTTCACTTGTTTTCTTTATAAAAAAATTAAATGATAAATTCAAAATATAATGTTATCCTTAGTTAATTTACATTTATATGTGTATTACCTTGATACATTTAATAAATTACGTCACAATATTATAATTATTATGACGTCTAATAATTATTATTAGACGTCATAATAATTATTATTCCTAGGAAAACAGACTGGCAAAATGAATAAGTTTAATTTAAACCTCGGAATAAGGCTAATTTTAAACTTTTATGTAGAACAGGTTTCTTTAGTAACAGCATTATAATAAGAAACTAAGATGCCTTAATTTACATCTGTAGTAATGACTAAAGAGTCGCTACTAAGCTAAACTGAGATTACAAAAGATCATACTCAGTAGAAACTGTACAAATACACAATAACTGTTCTCCTTAAGTCTCTAAACATCTGAAACCACGCCTCCAACATTCAAAATCTTCATTAAAGACCATTCCGTAGAATGTAATCAAAGCAATAGGCAAAATAGGTGTGCATAGTTAGGAATAAACCAAAATAGTTTGACCTACCCTACCCCTCTAAATTCTTCACGATCAGATTAGAAAAGGGCCGACAAATAATTCCACGGAGCTCTAATTTCGATGGCCAAGTTGAGCGCTACAATCCGAATCAAAATTCAAAACCGCGCTCTCTCTTAATCCCTGTTGAGGATCACAATAAAAGGTAATACATTTTAACTCCTGTTAAACTGTTGGACGATTTTGGACCTTATTACGTTAACAGTAGGGTTATAGCACCTTGGCCGAGACAAAAATAAGATTATCCAAGCGAAAGTAGAAGGTGAAAGGGAGACATTTTGTTGTAAGGTGCGGCGTACAGTGTGCTCGAACAGGATTATGACTTTGAATAAAAAAACATCAAACATGGGATTGTATAACTTCTAATTGGCACAGTATTTTACACCTCAATACATAGCGTAAGAAATCCAAATTGATGTTTTGATATCCGAAAACAAATTGAATATGCTGTGGGACGCGTGTGGACGCGTTCCGCATCACCGTCCTTGGGGACGACTGTTTACAATCTTCGGACGCGTCCGTATGCCGCGGCTGATAACTGCCTAACTTAACCTAACGCTTTTGCGTCGGCATCGCTCTATTTTCGTAGCATGTTGTTTCTTCCACATTTTTCTCTTATTTTAAGAGTTACGGACAGTGAGGTAACTTTAACTATATTACCACGGTTTTGACGTCCGAACGCTAAAAATCCTATTATAGAAATGAACTTAATTTTTAAATTATACATATCTCAGTATACGTGTCGGCTTCCAGCGCAGGTGTCGGCCGGCTACGAGTAACTCGCTCGCCGCCACTCATTTGTGCTTAGCAATTAACTCGCGCGGTTCGTGATGCGAACACCGATGTCCTACGTTTTGTGTGTTCAAGCCATTATGTAGAAATACCTATTTGGCAACAAAATAATTGTGAAGTTTTGGTTTAAAAATACGAAACATGACTAATTAAAATTTACCGATTAGGTATTTTTTTCAACATATACTTAATTTGCGAATGTATCGGTAGAATTTTTAATAGAAGCCTACATACCTAATTATTTATAACCAATAACCTTCCCTATTCTGATTATTACGTGTTGTATTTAAACTTAACTTTACACAGAAACTGTTTTTAAAAACCCTTGTTTCGATTATTTTCTTTAGATCTAATCCTTAACCAAAATACAAAACAAAACAAAGTTCATTTTTACATTCCGAGATAAAAACAGAATCACAGCCATACCTATATGCAAGCATGTCTAAAACTCCATAATAACTGTAGCCCCTACATCAGGTAGCGTACATTTGCCGGAGTAAATAACAAAGAAATATATAACACAAAAGGTTTCCAGGGGGAATGTGGACAATTTTACACGAGTATTTACAACCTCGCTGTCCAACGGTCTCGGCAACTCTCGTAGTGCTGGGGCAAAAGCTGTCGATATTATTAACATTATTTTTATTTGGCGACCTTAAACCTCTCTTTTCTTGTGTATGTTTTTATCCAAAACAGTGCCCAGATATAGACAAAACGTCTAATTATTTTACTAACAAATGATAATTTCTGTGAATAAGTAAAGTGTTATTTTTGTACACGGTATGAAGTCAAGATAAATAGAGTATCTACTAACAATAATTGTATTATGCACATTGCACGTCCTTCTGTAAAAAACTGTCAATAGGAAATGTAAAAAATATCTTCTACTTATTCTTGTAAACGGAATTTTCAAGTTGGAACAATGAATATTGGTTTGAAACTTCAAAATCGGTCAAAACACTTACTCTAAACGTGTGTCAAAATACCACAATAATCCATTTAACCTAAAACCGAATACAAAATTTCTTCGAAATTAATTCCTTTCTTTCATATATTATTTTTTTTTCCCAGTGTATAATCTAATGAAATGATTCATCAACACCACAATGACCATTCCAAACGGTTTTGTAAAAATTACAAAACAAAAACTATCGACATCGTAATCCCTGCACTGTACAGCCGTCATCAACACCGCATTCGGAAAATCTACACTTAACCAGAAGAGCCAGCCCTCCCATTTATCCTTACACTCGCTGTCCCGTAGAGTGGGGCCACCCTAGAGGGGGGTCTAATTCGGGGGGCAAAAGGGCATCGGAGCTAAGCGCTACAAGCGCTGATTACCACTTTAGCTAAACTTTATTCTTTGCTTTTGGTGATTTAAGTTTCGTCTGTAGGTGAAAGAAGTTTCTACTTAAGAGCTAGGTCACTAGAGAATGTTTTGATTTTTTTCCTTTATTTTTTAGGCAAGTAGCTTCTTAGCTTTTTGTTACTTTTTTAATATTTCTGATTCGTTTTAATATAGAATTTACTATGTAAAAATTGTAATTAAATACCAGCTATTTTTATGTGGTTCGTGAATTGTTTACATCTATTTTTAAGTAGCAAACATTTTGTTTAATAAAGTTAATTAACTACTTCAAACATTCATTATGTAGGTACATAACCTTTTCTACAGCCGTATTAAAAACAGTACTTGCAATGTTCAAAGATACTAAAAACCCAAAAACAACACATAATTAAAACACCATACGTAACAGAGGGGTAAAAGTTATCTGTACGTAAGCGCCCCCACCCGGCGGGGGTAAGAGGCGGCGGGCGTTCCGGCCCATCAGTCTGGCCACGGCAATTCAGATGATGAATTAATCCAACAAATGTGACGGTATCACTTAGCCCTAATGTACGGGTATAATGTTACCCCGAAAATTTCTCTCGCAGAATTCGGGCGCTTCACTTTGAAAATCTCTGTCGACTTAAATACGCGACAGTCCTTTGTTTCTTTATAGGGATTATATTTTGCGGCGCGTCTGGAGGTTAATGTGTATTTTTTTATAATGCTAGCTTGGCTGCGTACTGAAAGGTAGTGTAACTATATTATATATAATTAATTTAAGTTTCGTGCATGATTTAAGGCGCAATTTTGGATACTAGGTTAGATGGAGAAATATTTTCCACGGGTACATAGCTCTTATTTCACATAAAATTGCATTAAGTATGTGGGACATATGAGGAAGAATAACCATGTTCATAACAATGAAACATTACTATGAATAGCGAATTGAGTCCTGCCCTAATCGCCGGAATTAGAGCAGGACTTACCAAACTTAAACCGCATACAGTCAAAGTTTACAAGAAATCTCCGAAAGATGTCACCACATATCAAACTAAAACTCGTTACAAAATGTGACTACTCGGAATAAAGGTGTTGTTTTAATTACATTATCAGGCTGGCACACGCGTGGGGTGGTGTAGACTGTAGACCCTTCTCACGGGTTGAAAGACATTCAAATAATAGTCTTCGGAGAAAAGTGGGACGTAGGCGGGTACAATGTACCCCGGGTAGGGAAGTTTTGATTGCGTTTCTGGCTGTCACGGATGACGGGTTCGATGAATTGTCTTAGCTGATATGTTGGAGACATTTGTTTTTATGTGCCGTCGGTGCTGGCTTTGTTTCTAGGTTAGTAGAGTCTGCAGAAAAGAAGGTGTGTGAGAATTTTGGTGTGTTTTGTTCAGTAATTTTGGAGTTTCTGACTACACATAACGCATAACCGAAAACAGAGAAATAACAATTACTTTAAGTTTTAATCATATAATTTACAAACCAGGAAAGCGTATATAGAATCAGAGTCCACGACGATCTCATAATTTTAAGTTACCACCTAAGGTTCACTTTGTGGAATGTTAATAAATATTGACATTGAAATTGAATTTGGCTAAAAAGTCAAGTATGTGTAGGTAAAGGACTTGCAAATAGTATAAAAAAGTTTGTAGAAATGTAAATCTGTAAGAGAGGTACAAAAAATGAGAATTTATTAAATGATGCTACATAATAAAATGCAATTCACATCTGAAAGGTCTTGTCCAATAAATTATAACAAACCAAAATATAAACCAATAAAAACGAATGGACTTAACCCAAAAAACACGTTGCAAAATTTTGGCTTGCGATGCCAAAAGCAACTTAAACGGCGTTCCACGCACACAAATCTGCGGCGACATTAACGCCAAAACTTTGTGACGCACACAAGCGCACAACAAAAGTACAGTGGGGGTACAGTTGACCAATAGCATGCATTTAACCCTTCACAGGGATTAGAGACAAGCATTGTTTCAAATCCCGGAGTTTCGCTCTCATGTTTGAATTTGGAGCGCCATTTCGTTCATTTAAAATGGACGGTGTAACAATGGTCACCATTGTTCGCCGAGAACGCTAGACGGACGTTAAGTCTGCACGGCCGACGAATGTCGCCATTGTTTTAGCTTTTTTCTAATTTTGCTTTTTTTATGCATTGCCTTCGGTTTAAAATTTAAGCTGTCGGTATTTGTTTCATTGAAAGAGACTTATTTTGTGCAAATAGTGTTTTGACCTTTTTAGTTTAATTGCGTTGTTCTTTTATCAAAGTACAAAGAACATTTAATACTCTCGTGCTTGTCTTACTATTAGTAGCTATAAGTAGTAAACCTTTACAACCTTGTTCATTGAACTGATCTATATTGTGAACTGAAAATTTTCGACATGTAGTTATGTTGATCCAGATCATCAGTTGGTATATTTATATTATTTATTAGTTTTATTAGTTAGGAAGTTTAGCCGTTGTTGCAGTTTTGGATATTTTGTTGAAATCCGTTCTTATAGCAAAAACAAAAAAATATTACGAATTGCAGAAGTAGGTACCTACATCTCGTAACAAATACACCAGTTTCGAATATTAGGCATATTTTACTCTTTAAAGATACATTCAATCACCAACATAATATAACGCTCGTGCCAACCATTCAAAAATCCATTTCGATCACAATTGTAAATCCGTAAAACTGGAATTTCAAGTTTCTATTGTCATATTGTAAACTTAGGGTCATAATAACTAGATCAGTCTTTTGTGTCCTACGGCCAACTGCGCGGTGGGTTTATGAACATAATATGACCCGTTTTGGTGCAATATTGTCCAATTTTCGGTAATATAGTTTTGTCAACAGCGGGCGTGTTGGACCGGGGCCATTGTTGTAGGGTTAACTTTGACAAATTATTAAAATGTTGAACATAATGTGTGTTGATGGGTATGTGTTGATAAATTATGTTTTTTGTAATATTTTGTATAATTTTAAATCCATTAGAGGTTTTGTGTGAATGAAGATTTAATCTGTCAATGATTGTACTTTGAATTGATATAAATGTGTAATTACTTCATTATTTACGTATTGTTAAATTATGTATTCAAATTATTTCTGTAATCTCATAAAATAAATAATCAAAAATAAATGAATAAAATCACAATAAGTCTTATCAGTAAATATCATATAAACCATACCAAAATACTTCCCGTCTGCAATAAAGGACATCCCCATAACTAGAATATTTTCTAAATTACCCGACTTAAGCAGTGTGCAGTTTACCTTAAAGTATTTTTTTTAATAGCTGTAAACGAACAGTAGTTAAAATTAAATAGTGCTTATCAATTGAAATACGCTTAGGAACATTTTAAGGTACTTTTTATATTATAAATGTATGTGCGTAGATTGGAAATTCAAATCGCCAATCCCACAAACTTCGCTTCGATTCGACACTGATAAAGTACTTTATCAATGGAACTATCCAATCATCAAAATTGAATTGTAATGACTTACTAGAAGATACGTCTGTCCTTAACCAATTTCAATGCTTTGTTCATTTATCGTGGCTTCAGTGAACACAGACCGGACCACCTGAGGCAGCGATTGATCAGTCCTTGATTTAATTTAAAGTGAGTTTTAATATATTTGGTACTATTTTAGGCGACTGGTAGAGTCGGTTTGTATGTAGGTATACTCTAGTAACATTACAAAATTGTGTTTGTTTTTCATTTATTTAATTTAGTTTATCTAATGCATTGAATTAAAGTTCCTTGAAAAACAATTATAGATACTTATTAGTACATTTATCGACATGACGAAAGACGTAGAGCTAGTGTAGCGTATTTAAATTATAATTACCTAACTAGTGAACCGCCCCGTCTTGGCACGGGTACACAAAACATTAAAGAATTATATGGACAAAACTTCTTCTTGAATCACTCTATCCATTGATGATAATCATAAATAAAAATGCGTTCGGTATTTTTTGAGTTTATCGCGTTCAGAAAGACATACAGAGACGCTGGGGGAATTCGTTTCATAATATGTATGTATAGAACTTATAGAAGATGTATAAAAGATTTGTCAACATTGTCTTTAATTTAAATTAATAAATTTTATATTGCTTCTCTTACATTGTTTTTGTTTACATGAATTGAGGTTGCCCCAGTAAGTTATACATATACCTACTTGTGTTGGATAATTTTAATTTAAACCTGCAATTTCTTTTGATAAAACATTAAACTGCTGTAACGCTTGATAAAACATATTATTTGCCTTTAGGCAAAACAGCAAAATAATTCAAAGGCCAACATCAAAGAAATTACAACAGCATGATAAGTTTAAAAATAAAACATGTTTATTTGAATTTAAATTTTTATTTCAAGGACACAACGCCTTTAGCTTTAAACTGTGGAACAATACGACGTAATTATTATCGTTTGCAGTCTTGTGATCTCTAGCGCTACTGCCGCGTACGAAGTCTCAGGTTCAAATCCCTAGTCGGGCCAAAATAATTACTAGGTTATTCTGTTTATAAATATTCATTAGGTACATACAGCTACAGCAAACAGCGGAGTCAGGAAGTTAGACGATGCTTACAACCTCGTTCCTCTAAAGTCCGGTGAAGCAGTCAAAGCCTGCGCTCAGGCTAACTGCAGTAGACCTCTTCCAAAAAAAAACAACCTCGTTCCTCGGAAAGTCTCAGAGAGAGAATAGGCGCAGAATCTCTCTCCGGTCGTGTCAGATTGCCTTCCATCGGACTATGAGAGTGAAAGAAAAGAGAGTGCGACTATGTTAGCGTCACACTTCAGTGCGCTGAAATATTTCCGTGACCGAAATTATGTCTGGAGGATATTATTATTATTTAGAATATTTAGTATGTATATATACTGGAAATATTTATTGAAATAAAACTAGTTTGAACGGATTCTATCGCGGTTTATTTTAGATTTTTGTTCCCGACGGGAGGTGTCATGGTCACGGGCAGACTCACCATGCAAAAAAAAATCATGACACCTGCAAAGGCGTCGAAACGTCGGGAATAAAAATCTAAAATAAACCGTGATAGAATCCGTTCAAACTAGTTTTATTTCAATGTCTAATATTCGCGTAAACCTTGGAAATATTTAATAAAATTATTTTAAGAGCATACTTTTTATAATATCGCATGTTAAAACGTAAACGTCGATCGAAATTACAATTATTATTGACGTTATCTAACGTGTGTACACGTACTGATTTTTCCAATTTCATTTAAAAACATACCATCGATTATTCGGCATTTATTTTATTTATATATTTTGAAATCGCCGCGCCGTTCCCGTAAGACCATGTTTTTTCGTGCCCAATTTTCCGTGTGTTTTTATAGTTATTCTGAATCCAACAAATCAAAGATCATGAAAATGGGTCCACCCGATCTTGAGTTCTGAATTGTGTTAGTAACCCGACTCGGTTATATTATATATTTATATGTAAGCCAATGTATTTTAATTTGTATTGGAAACACACAGTAACCACTAACGTTTATAGTATCATGTCTGCTGTAAACAGGAATTAAAATTAGCATACAAATGTTCACCACACCGTTGGGCGATGCAGCCAACCAAAAGAATCTATCTATATAAATAAAACAAAGTCTGGTTAGTTAAACCATTTATAAATCAAGAACGAGTAGACTGGTTTTTCCGATATTTGATTTGTTAGATTTGTCCGAATAGCAGAATAACTATTAAACAGAAAACTCATCGGAAAATGTCACAAAAAAAACCAAATAGATGTCTTGCAGGAACAGGAACTACTTATGCGAGTGGAACCGTGAGACACAGCTAGTTTACTATATATAAACCTAGCCTTTGATTAAAGATTCTGAACTATAATTCTTTGAAACAAAATAATTGTGTAGCTGTTGTTATTCGTGTCGTAGCTACTCGTAGCCGCTCGTAGCTCATGTCTACAAGAAATCCAGCTATGTGGGACTAATACCGTAAACGAATCGTAGACATAAAAATGAGTAAAACTCAGTATAGCAGCATCTAAAACATTTTTCAAAATAATCTTTAGGTACTTTTACTTTACCCGCATGACTTGCCTTTTGATAAAAAAGGATATCTAAATCCAATTTAAACCAACAAGGACATAGTAAAACAACTAAAAGTATTGTTTAACTAAAAGTAATAACGTAATAAAAACTAGAAAAGATAATGAAACAAAACACTCGCAGTAAGCAGGCCAATAAGGGCACTCTACAAACAGTGTAAATTACCAATTAGTAAGCCTTTCATAGAGACGCTAGTAGAAGGAATAAGGACCAAACGGAAATGGTTCCGTACTAGAAATAACAAAATATCCGCAGATTTTTTATAATAATTACTAGACAAATATTTTTTTTATTACTTTTTTTTTAATGATTAGAGTACTATTAATATTTTTACTTTTGTGTAAGTAATGTTTTGCCTTCTATCTTCTGGTCATTTTTTTGGATCGGGAAAAAATATTTTGACCTTATTTAAAGAGTTAAAAAATAATTTTACGACCTGCTTATGGCAACCTACTTGGCCCCCTAATTTTTACCTTTATTTTAACCTTTGCCTGTTTATATAACTAACAAAAATAACTACAAAGCAAAAATATCAAAGATTTTAAATAACAGCAATTTACCACAATCAGACTGCGATCCCTAAAAAAAAAACTATCGTCACTCCCCGTGGTATATTGCGACACCTTAATTAGCAGCTGGCAACACCGAGTGGTCGGGAATTGCCACTTTTTTCCACCATTGTGGCTCTTTATCGCCACTTTCTCCCCAAGTCGCGGGAATCGCTAGTCACGTTGCCTCGATGTGCCAATTAAAGTGCGATACCAATTGTTTTTCCTGCCTTTTGATAAGCAGTAATTACGTTAAGAGTATGTTTCTAAGTAGTTTTTCGAGTTTTAGTTTTTTTTTTGTATTCTTTGTGAATATGTGCTGCTTTTGTGCTTCTAAAACACAGGTTTGAAGAAAAACTTACCGTATTCATGTATAATTATAATTCTTATTCTTTAACTATTTGGTTCAGTAGTTTACCATACATGCAATAGACATCACATAAAAATCTTACAGTGAATTCATCTTACATTGTAAAAACTTAAAATTAAACGATTTATTCAAACCGATTTTAGAACCAATACTTCATAACCGCCGTCTTTAAATTTATTACTTTTAAAAAAGTGTCTTTAAAAATATTATAAGACAGACAATTTCTGGTTACTGATAATAAAACAGGAAACACTTAAATTAATTTTAGTAAATCAAAATCCACGTAAAGGCTGATACATTTAATCCATGTCATTGTGAAAATGACATACCAGTAAAAAGTTAAAATAAAACTGTACTCTTCATACAGTTTATCTTTGCGATGTTCCAATCCATAAGTTTCACCTAAAACAAATACAATTGCAGGCAAGCACACTTAAATATTTGAAGTGTAACAAGCGGGACATCGGAACAATCGCTTGCTACCCGATGTCGTTCACCGCTTCGATAAAACCACCTATGGTTTTAAGAAGCGAACAGCACTTAAGCAGGATGGTTTTATGAGATAGATGAGATAGTACATGACTAGTTTTATTTGAATGTTACATGACTGGGTTTTTATTTAAGCTGGCTCGGCAGTCATGGTCCTGACGATTTTTGACATTTCACGCAGATTTTTCCGTTAATACATACCTTGTCCTGACAATTAGAAACACAACAAAAAAAATAACAATTAGATTGGTCGAGATTGTTCTTAAGTGGTGCTCTGTCATACAATGCAAGTCTGTTATTTATATAGATTCATCATTATATATTTGTAAGCTTTATTTTCTGTTTCTAATTACATAGATGCTTTTGACTGAAACAACTTTTTAGCTTGAATATGATTGGAATTAATTCAAGTTTAAGACAAATTTATGTATCTAGTTATTTACATCACAAGGTACCAATTTGTTTAAATTAAATACATATCATTTACTTTTAGATTTCTGATCTGATCTATAAATGAAGAATACTTTTATATATCAAAAAATATTATATATAAAAGAATACTTAACACACCAAACTCACCAAAATTGTTACGTGTAATTGATAGTCTAACAATAGGAAAATCTTCAGAAAACCCTGAGCTAAATAAATAACACTATAAAAAATATCAGCAAACATTTAATTTTATTAATTTATTTTATTTTTTTATCGTCTAATAAGTAATATTTTTCATAAATCTATATTGCATAACGCCGTCCACCGAAGCGGGCTGTCATTAAAAGGCTTTTAATTCTTGATGGCTCCACTCTTCCCGAAGCCGATACACTGATCTGGAACCAACGTAAAATTGTTTTAATATTTGCAGGTTTTATTTCGATACTCCATATTTTTTTGCAGTATTTTGGACAGTTTTAGTACCAAGACAGAATATCTGAAAAGATAAGTAACATTAATTCACAAAATTACGTTTTCAAAGAGGTTAATATTATTTTTATATCAACGTAAATAATAATATCTAGATAATCGCTGATTTTATTCTGCCTAGCCTTTTCCCAAGCAATTTTGGGGTCGACTTCCAGTCTCATCGGATTCAGCTGAATACTGTATTTTACATGGAGCGACTGCCTATCTGAGCTCTACACCGATTTTACTGGGAAACACAGTATCCAATGTTAGACTAGTTGTCTGATTATTGATAGCCTAAAATTTCCCACAGCTGGGCAAAGACCTCCCCACTCTTCTTCCACTTGTCTCTCTCAAGAGCCGCGTTGTCATAAAATCCATGCTTTTAGTATGTTTTTTGATTGTGCAGAAAATTTTGCCCACAATGCAACAACGAAATTTCAACTTTAAAAACACTACACGTAAAAAAAGTTCTCCAATTTTTATTGTTTTCTGTTTGAAGCCAGTGACACTGATACTGAAATAATTATCGATTCAAAGATCAAACCGAGTAATAAAATCGATAAGTAAGTAGGTACTCCAAACATAATATAGTATATCTAAGTACTAAGAAAATAACAATATCGCCTCACTTCCCATTTGCGTCACTACTCAGCATTAGCGTCGTATACGTTGCATCATTTTTCCTTTGAAAAACCATAATGCCTAGGGCTTTTGTGAGCTACCGTTGACATGCGGCGTGCTTTCAATGCACTCGAATCAGCTCATTAAAGTCTTGCCTTCACGTCATTTCCTTCAGAGATTTTACCATTTTCTATTTGTAAATGCCGCGTTGTTTGTAATAAATACATTATTACATCAATGTTTTGTTCTTAGTATTTTGTTCTGAAATGCGTGTTGTGTTGTTTTGTTTTGCTAGGGATGCGAATTTAGGTTAAGTTTGTGGGAATTGTTGACTTGAAAGTTAATACGTTAGTTAATAGGGTTATGTTATTTTTTCTTAATTAATATACTGTTTAGCTTCTAGATAAACTGGGATATACTGAAACTTAGAAATGTTTGTAGAAATAATTTGCGAATGAGAAACGTTTGGAGAAAAGTTAGTTATTAGGTAGATATTTAACAAAATAATATTTATTTAAATGTAAAGTTAGAACAAGTTGAATTATAATATTTAAATATTATAAGTTTATAGTACAATCATTACACGTATATATTGGGTTGTGTGCAAAATTATATATTAAAGCTGTCTGTAGTCTGTACCTATCTTCTGTGTCACAGTGTTTGTGACCAAACTCCTCCGAAACGGCGCGACCGATTTTAATGAAATTTTTCGTATATATTCGGTAGGTAGGTCTGAGAATAGGTCGTAAACTATTTTTTTTACCCTAAGTGTAAGGGTGGCCCACTCCAATTTTTTTATATGGCAAAACAACGGGTCATCTGTTAAAAAACAATATACCTAGCTATAAAAAGGATATCAAACATTACGTTGTGTGTCAAATTCATCCAGTAACACGAAATCCATTTAAACAGTCAAACAAACACACAAAAAAGCATAAACCACTCAAAACCACGACAAAGACATCAATACATCGCACCAAAAGAACAAGCTAGCTAAATACAACAGCGGGCTTCAGACTTTTCCGTTTGCCATGACACTTTGAGTCGGCTCACTTTTTAATTAGCGTATTTTTCTTTGTGGCGGCTCTGTGTAAATTAGCCTCCGATGTGAAGTGCCACAAAGCAAGCGAGATACTCCCGCGACGCACTACCATTGCCCTGGATTCAGAATCTTTGTGAGGCATTAGCGCATTAGTTTGGCTATGTTGTGGTATTATTGTTTGGCTTAGATAAATTGCATGTGTTTAAGGGATTGTATTTTTTTAACGTTTAATAGATTGTGGTTAAACTGTATAAAATTACTGGTGTAAAGAAAATGTAGTAGGTATCTATTTTTTAACGTAGTATGTTAATTGCTATATTCTTATTGTATTTAAATTCTTACTAATATTATAAATGTAAAAGTAACTCTGTCTGTATGTCTGTAGCGCTTTCACACGACAACTGCTGAACCTTTTTAATTAAAATTTGGTACACAGATAGTCTAGAGCCTGAGAAAGGACATAGTTTACTTTTAGCGATAATCGACATACACGCGGGCGAAACCGCGGGAAACAGCTAGTGTAAAATAAAAGTTTAGTAGGTACGCACTATTTTATGTTTTATAAATAAAATTGTTCTGTTAATTTAATACTGACTGGATTTTGGTTATTATTCGTAGTTGTTTTACATTTAATATTAAGTTACAATTGTTAAAAAATAAGATTTATAAGGAAAGCGTATCTGTACGCCTACGGGCCTAGTTACAACCCAATAAGTTAATTCTAAACCCGATTACACGCGTACAAATAATCAAAATGACATCATAATTCTCAACTATAAGTTGTTCTCTCGTAAATTACTGAAAACAAACACTACCCAGAGGCATTGTAGCACATTAGAATTTTAACTTCAGCAGTTTCAAGGCGAGAAGATTAACAAATCCCAATCATGGCAGAGATTCGCGTATTCATACCAAAGTTTTCCGCCCAAGAGTAGGACACGACATACAAAATCCTACAAGGGTGAATGCGACAGAGATATTTTAAGTGTGAGGGTACAATACATGGGTCTGACATAATGATATATTAATTTCTGTCGCGAGCTTCCATTGTTTTGGTAGGTATTTTACGTGACGTATGGTCATTATGTTTTCATAGTTTCATAAAGACAGATTCAAAGGAGTGCGTAATGGTGTGCGCTTAACGATCGCTGTATGCGTTTGATAAATTGCGTTATTGCGATTATATTGTTGTGTTCTTAGTTCTTAATTACGTATAAGCATATACTTTAAACCCCATCACTTCCCATGGGAGTCATGAGAGGCAATTAAGGATAAATAAGAAGCAGTAAGTTCCACCTGCGTACTGGCAATTTAATACTGCAACTAGCTGTGCCCCGTGGTTACCCTTACCTTGCTTTTCTCCCAATGCGAGTAACCCTAAAATAGCTTAAATAGCCTAAATTAGCTATTTACATTAGGTTACTCGCATTGGGAGAACCAAATACAACAATATATTTAAAAATCCGACTGGGAGTTTCAGAGATTAGCACAAACAAAAAACTCTTTTGCTTCATTATTTTAATCTATACTAATATTATAAAGCTGAAGAGTTTGTTTGTTTGTTTGTTTGTTTGTTTGTTTGTTCGTTTGTTTGTTTGAACGCGCTAATCTCAGGAACTACTGGTCCGATTTGAAAAATTCTTTCAGTGTTAGATAGCTCATTTATTGAGGAAGGCTATAGGCTATATAACATCACGCTGCAACCAATAGGAGCGGAGCATAAATGAAAAATGTCGCAAAAATGAAAAAACGTTGAAACTAAAACACGCGGACAAAGTCGCGGGGGACAGCTAGTAGTATATATTGTTCAATCATCTGCTAAGTAAGCTACAGACTATTTCTTAGCAACTTTATTCATAAAACTGTAACATAACATAAAACTTTAGACATGTTTATTTATAACATACCCATAAATTTAAATTTAATTAAGGTACTTTATCAAAACCTAAAAAAATATTTTTCGGAGTAAAACTTCTTTAAAAATTTTCTTTTCATGTAGTTCCATAACACAGATTAAAATAAAATAGTAAAATATATATTTGTACGCAGTTTAAGGTACTTCAAGATACATGAAAGTGTTTCATCTTAACAAGATTGTCAGTTTTCCAAGAATCGACGCATGTAAGACATAACGAGTTACTAATGATTTTATTTTCAAGTTAATTAAGAACTTACTTTCTTACGATTCCTGCCAATTTTCTTTATTAAGTGTATTAGCTTTGCACTCTTACGATACATTCACATACAGGAAAGTTAAAGATATAGAGCCAAAAGTTCTTCTAAATGCACAGAAATATAATGTGTAAAAACCTAAGTAACCTGATCACATATAAAAAGAAAATAAAAACGGGATTAAATGCTTGTAATTGACATTGAATAGAATTAACAACTACTTTTTTTGAGGAATTTAATTTTAGAAGAATATTTTTGAATTTTTGACAGTTCTTCCATACAAAATCTGTCAAACGTCATTTTTTTTCCACGAATAATATATTTATCGATTGAAAAATCAGGTTTTTCTGTAAAATAATTAACAAAAGAGGTTGTTCACATAATAAAAGCGCATAATAAACATGTAGTTGTGAATTATTGTACATCACATTTTAATACGTCGCGTCCTCGTTAACTAATGAGCTCGCGCTATCTTTGACATCGATATTGCTGTGTACCTTTGAGCGTGTATTTTATATTAATTTCCCGTTACTATGTATTCTAAAAGTGTATAGTATTATTAATATATATTTATGTACATAGCTTTGAAGGTTTAGCAACAAGTGACTTAAGAAGGTTTTAACGGAATTACAAAATTATTTAAAAGATTTAAGTTTACTTTTAGATTTTTTATTATTAATTCGTGATCACCTTTGTACTGCTTTTTACGTAAATTACGCGGACAGTAAGGAATTTGGCACAGTTTGTATGTAGAAGGACTGCAGAAAGCTAATATTTTTTATAATAACTACAAAAATACATTAAATTAGAACATTACACACACTACGATGCATTTGACACACTACTTGATTATTATATACAGCTTCTGATAATTGACAACTATTACATATTTTTCTTCTTGCTATCAATACAATCGGAACCATGAATATATGATCAAAATGAACATACGAAAAAGGTATATAACTATTATAGTAATATAACTTGAAATTTAAATAAGTGATAATCGTAAATCAACCACTGGGGCCTTTAGTTTTCATTCACAAAAAAAAACTGAAAGAAAAGACTAACGACAAATAAGTAACCTAAATAAAATAAACATGAGCGATTATTAAACATTTCAAATAATTGATATTAGTTCATATTACACTCAAAATCATCTCCACATCCTCTAACATAAAATAATTAATCCCAGATCGTATTACTCAGCGTTAGAACTAGCAGGTCATTAGTGAAAATGACGTCATAATGCAAGGGGATGATAATTAGCGTTTCTAATCCACCCTTAGCATATGGTGTGATGTCCTGCAAGTCATCGTAAAGATGGGGGCTATGTCAGCTAGGTGTAAAGTTTTAAATAAATAGAATAAAGCTGCGAATATAAGTGTCTATAATACTATGGGGCTGTAGTATTAAAAACCCCCTGTATACGTTTCAGAGTAAAGTATTTTGATTTTGTGTGTGTTTTTTTTTAATGACTCCCGACCCGGACGGGACTGGGGTTCACAAACATTCAATTCACAACAACCAGACTTGGAACAGACATTTGTGAATCACATAAATGTTTGTCTCATACGGGCATCGAACAAGCAGCACATCGCAAACAGTGTCTTCTTATAAAGGGAGTCTAAGAATAAGCATTGATCTCCATACTTGAACTACGAGTTGGCCAAGAACTACCAGTTGATGGCTAATAGTATATTGTCATTATCAACTTGAAATAGCAACAAAAAAAAAATAAAAAAAATTCGTAAAAATATAAAAAAATCCTATAACTTTTTCTGAGCTTTACATATTCTTAATATCCACCTTTCGCTCTTCATTTTTTGTAGAAACACAACACTAAGTAAAGTTACGTAATTATAAACAGTAGTCAAATATAATGTACCCCAAAGATTTTCACATTAGCTGTATAATATAAATATTCATAAACACATACGGAAGTTAACAATTTCCACTAAAACAGCACTCCAGTCGCTCATCAAACGTTAATATTAACAACTTTACGTATTAATTATGACAAAATCAACATAAACAAACAAAATAACTACCTACATCGAAATATTTCACTGGATATCCGACATTTCTTATCCTACCCACTTAAAACATTCGAAGGGCAATGGGTCCTCCGAGTGTCATTCATCAACAACTCTCGCCGAACTTTGCATGTACCCAAAACCTCTTATTATTTGCCACCCTACACTATAAAATTGGACCAAATGTGCTTTGTCTCACCGTTGAATATACCACCCTATTGACCAAGTTTTAAAGTTTAAATTCCATTGTGTGTGTTGCTTAAAACACAGTCGTTTTAAAGCATTAATTATCGCGTTCGGCCCCCGTTTTAGGGTAAACCCTTTTGGAAAATTTCGTCCCTTACTGGTCACCCCTCGCGGTCCAAGCTTTAGTCATTAGTATGCGCTATGTAAACTAAGGTATGTTGAAAAGGTTCCGTTTAATTTCGACGATATTTGCTGTTTGATATGCTAAGATCGGTGACAGTAGAATGGGTAGCGAAATGTACATTAGTATATATGTGAGTGTCATAAAAGGGTGATAGTGTATGTAAAGAATGAACAGACAGACTTTTAATGACAAATTTGTATGTTTAAATATGCGAAGGCATAAGACTTTTACTTTAATCATTTATTTCTTTGTGTTTTCTTTATCAAGTTATTTTTATATTATATTAGAAAGCAGTCAATTTTTTTAGAATCGGCTAAATACTCTACGCTTTTAAAAAAAAGATTTACAAAATATTTAATGTAGATACATTATAATAGGTAGTTAAAGATGTGCGTCAACAACGCAATGCAGCCAGCGGTAATGGCAATGGCAAAAAAAAATGATATGAAAATGACAACTTTGACAGTATGGTAATGTATGTGTTATGAGAACAAATACGGCAACCAACATTATGTCGTTTCTCATTTTAATTTTACATAATTATTAGATGTATAAAACAATCAACATTGTTCAAAATTAATCATCAATTAGTGACTAATAAATTCAGCTAACTTTACAACATAACAGATCCATTATAATTAATAGTCCAAGAGTTACACTTAAGATTTCCTCTTCAATAACCATTCGACATTACAATAACGTATCAACATATTACATCAAACTAACAAACATTGCATACCTGTCGCATTAGGACACCCGAATGCGCTCCCTAGTTTATGCAAAATTAGTTTTCCAATACAAAACCCCTCGTCTCTAAGCTGTATTAGCTTATCTTTCCACTTGGCACGCTATAAATTGGTCAAAATCTCGTTGGCTCCTCGACTTTGCTACGTATTCCTAAGTGGTAGGGTTACCACACTTAGAGACAAGTTGGGACACGAGGACCACATCCAACAGTTTATTTTTAGAAATATAATAAAATGATTAATGTCAAATGTAAAAACATTATCAAACTATAATCAAGTTGCTCATATCTTAAAATGTGCATAGCCACGTTTAAATTGTATGCTTAACATTTTATTACGTACCTAAAATCGTAGGTATTGTTGCATTTATTACACTGCGGCAGTGAGAACTTTAAAACTAGAACAAAAATTTGTCGAAGTATCTGTTGTATTTTCTCTTTACTAATGCAATTTTAGCTATTGGCCCCGATTCTGTTTTTTACTTAATACATTTTAGGCCACCTCTTTCACTTTTATTAGAAAAGGACAGACGAAAGTAAGAGCTGTCAAATTTAGTTCCGACTAAAATTCTTACACATATTAGCCGACGCGCAGAAACGTGGGCATTAATACACAATGATGTTCAAAGTCAAAAGTCAGTTCAAAGCGAAAACTAGTTTGTAATTTTTAATTTTTTCGCTAATTTATATATTGCTGTATGTAAAAGATATCAATTTTGATTTAGTTGGCGTACAAGGCAATCAACGCCAGTGTCTAAAGAACAAGAAGTACGGTATAGGAAGTTTAGAAGTCAGGGCTACTAACCACTGGACAAACAGGCCAGTCAAACAGTACACTGGTTGAATTACAAATTTATTTATATCCCACTGTTTCCTTCCATCATAGTTATACTACTTCCAAAGCCAATGGCTCTTGCGCGTGGTATCACTAGTTAGCTGTGTTCAACGACTCCAAAGATAACATCTTCTAACAATATGTTCTATTATTGCCTAACACGAGATTACAAACAGTTTTGTTTATGTATAACTACATAAATTTATTACTTTTGACAGTACTTGAGGGTAGATGGTAGATTGGTTGTTATTAAATGGTAGAGATGGGAGTAATATCGACATTCAGTGTATGGTAAAAAACCTTATTTGGTTGAATATTTTCTCATCTTATAAAGGATAGACCCAGCCACTACAGTCCCTGTCAACAAGTTCGAATTTAAAAGAGTTAAAGTTAAAGAATTGAGAACACCATTACTCTATGTGCAAAAGAGAAAGCACTTTCTTAAAAAAATCAGGTTTCTAAAATGTATTCGTTGCTGATGTACAAAATTCATATCTATACATTATTTTAAAACCAAGTTCCCCGCCGTGTATGTCCGTTTGTCTGAACGCGATAAGTTCAAAAACTACCGAACGATTTTTCATATGGTTTTCACCAATGCATAGAGTGATTGAAGAAAAACATTTGTGTATATAATTTATTAATGTTTTGTATACCCGTCCGTAGCCGGGGCGAGTCGCTAGTACGTAATAAAAATATAAGTCAAAACAATACAGAAACTGTTACTATAGGTTACAATTAAACAATGCTTTAACTTCAACTCGTTAGCGTTGTAGTCTAGTTGTCCACACGGTAAATTGTACGCTAAAACAAAATGCTTGACTTTCAAAGTAGTTGACTGACTTCACAGCGACTAACTTCAAAAAAGCAACAACTTACTGACACTTGCACATCTAACCTCAAAGCCACACTAAGAGCCAGCGGCAAAATTTTTAAACACAACAAGTTTCATTATCAAACTAACACAAAACTAAGATAAGGTATCCCCCCTCCACAATGTAATCTTTACACTCCCCCCAAAAGCTTCGAAACTTCGGAACAAAGTTGGAATAACTTTGGAAGACCAAGGGCTGTTTAGAAAGGACCCCGAACTTGCCCCGAGTCTGAAATATTAATGTAGTTTCACAGAATCGTATATGAGAGGTGTATATGCTTTCTGGATATTTGCTAATGGCTTCGACTCGAGTCCGGTTAATATCGATACGTTTCTATACATTTTCGGGTCAATGGTTCTCTAATATTTAGCGGCGAAGTTTCCCAGCCCCGGTCTAATAAAGTTGAGCTCGTTATTATTTTATGTTATCTTCGATACACATGTATCGAATATAATTGGGTTTTGTGTTCCGTAAATAAATGTACTAACCTTTCAAGTTCGAACTGAACGATTGCGTAAACATTTAACAACAGTTAAGAAAAAAATCTTTAATTTGTTTTATAAATATTCATTCTTTCTTGTTATGCAACAAAACTTTTCTTGTCGACTAAAATTAAATTTCGATCTATACAGACACCCAACGGTCGTCCGTACGCCATTGCGTGCAAACACACACACGTGCGCAAATATGAATACGTGGACAGAACACATACAAACAAAATTCGCACACAGACAAAGTTGTCGGGCAAATTTTCAACATGGCACACCAAGTTAGGGGTGGACTACACTCGTGTCCTTCCTTTTGATTGCAATTAATTCGGAAACTAGAGGGAGGCGGGTGGTTGGCGGGGCAGGAGGAGGGAGGGGAGCCAAAGGGTTCGTTCGGCCAATGCGCAGGGCCGAACTTAGGAATGGATTGTTGGAGTTGGAAAGTTAGTACAAGTGTTCGGTTTGGTTAGCGGTCTTTGGTTCTAGTTTTGTTTCTATTGATTTGCGATCAAGTTTTTGCGGTGATTTAGTATATTACAGAAGTTATGTATGTACATTTTGTCTATAATGGAGTTGTAATTTTGATTACATGTAGGTACCTAATTATGTAGAAAGTTTAAGCAATATTTATGTTTCACGACCGAATAAATGATTAGGTATTAAAAAAATAAAGAAGTGCTCAGTTATTATGTGTGTGTTTATATTTTGTTTTTTAATTGTATTTTTGATCAATTGTTCTAAACATGAATGTAATACTTCCAAAACAAAACACGTGCGTAAACTCATTTAAAGATCGAAATTAATTATTTTCGTTTAAGAAAAACTACTAAACTTTATCTTTAAACTCCTACCCTGGCCATCAAACGGTCTGGCCTGCTACCCAGTGAAAAATACCCAGACATTTTTATCCCGTACTTATAACCTGTTAGGAAGAGCTTGTTTTCTTTTTGCAATTAGTGACTTGGGATATTACTGGCCCGAGTCTCGATATCTGACGTTCGAAGTACAAAGAAAGGTGTTTTTATGGGCTGTTTAGTAGTGAATTAATCGTTTAAGGTACATATTCAACTATTAAATTGAATTAATATATTTTTATAATATAATATTATTTTTTACAACTCAGTAAAATAGTCTGGTAGGTATTCGCTTCGTATAAAATACGGTATTCAGCTGAATTCGGTAACACTAAACGGACCAGCAAAGAAGAAGACACAAGAAGTATTTCGTATTATTTCACATTTCACGCCTGGATCGCTAAAGGGGATAGACAGGGGATTTCTATTGCGTTAAATATTTTGCCACTGCATATTAGTCCCATAAGTTATTCACAGTTTCTCCTACCATGGAAGTGAAATTAAAATAATGTTTTTATTACGATGTTTTATTAACTGCATTCAATAACATTATTTTATTTTTCGTGGTGTAAGTGTTCATTTTAGATTTGCAAACATTATGATAATAAATTCAACAAAAGATTTTGGTTGCATAATAATTTAAAATGAATAAGTAAAATCAAGACTCACATTATCGCTATCATTAAATAAATCATTTTTACCCTAAATTTATTATGTAAGGGAAACACGTAAATTTAATGTATTACACCCCTTTCATCTCAATTTCACCTTTAACCCCACATATAATAACATTAGAATACTCATCTCTATTTACGAATACTTTATTCCATTCACCTTTGACCGTCATTTTTTATATTGTAACACAGCATCCCCTGAAGTCACCTGACCTTATTGACCATACAGTTAAATAGAGATCATGACCTTTATCTGTATAATACCGGTTTAGATTGTTGATGGGAATCTCTATTATATAAACGTTAACAAAACTAGTGGAGTAAATTAATTTCTAGTAAAAATAAAAATCGGTCAAGCTGTTCTGTGACACGAGAATTTTCAATATTAGAATATATTTGTGAGTATTTAATGTTAGCTTAAATTTAGGCTCATGTGAAGTTTTTATTTTAGTATTATTCAAATTAGAAAATTTGACTGCAGTGAATAAGATTTTCACGTTTCGCGACTTGTGATGAATTCAGTTATTTTTCCCACGTACAACAGAATTAAATCTACAACAAAAAAATAACATAGAAAATAACACAGAACTGAAATATTTTGAATTTGTGCTGACTTTAAAACCGAAAACCTGCTAAATATCTAACCTATAATAATCTAATATATCTCATTAAATCACAATAATATACTACTAACGATAATATCATATCTGAGACAGTTAGTAACTACCGTTGCCCAAGGCACAGTGTTCCAGCCAAAACAAAGTTGCGTTCATTCCTTACAATTATTGCTAAAGTCCCATTTAGAGGGTAGTTTCAGCTCGGACGTGATCCTAGCGCTAACGTTAATAGTTTGCTAAAATTTAGATTTTATGGAATTCTGGGATGGAGTGTCCAAGTTCTAAAACATTATGGACGATCTATCTGGAATACTTATTTTATGATGGACAAACTTAACGATTATTTGTAGTAATTTACGGGAAACGTATGCAGAGCGCTGATAGAATATTATGTTTAGGTACTTATCTTTCTTTTTACTGTAATTTAAAACTGTGTTATATATAGAGAATTAGCTGTTTCCCGCGGCTCTGCCCGCGTGTATTTCGGTTATCGCGGCAAGAAAGGCCTATGTCCTTTTTAGGCTCTAGCTAGACTATATGTTTACTAAATTTCATTTAAATCCGTTCAGTAGTTTTGGCGTGAAAGCGCGACAGACAGACAGAGTAACTTTTTCATTTATAATATTAGTAAGGATAGTAGCTTGTTTTGGGGAATGTTGGTTTGCCATAATTGGCTAATGCATGCCTTATATACCTAAGTAAGTTTATGTACAGAAAGTTGTTCGCACAAGCTGTGGGGACACCTTAATCTATACTAATATTATAAAGCTGAAGAATTTGTTTGTTTGTTTGAACGCGCTAATCTCAGGAATTATTGGATAGTCCGTTTATTGAGGAAGGCTATAGGCTATATAACATCACGCTACGACCAATAGGAGCGGAGCATAAATGAAAAATGTTGCAAAAATGAAAAACCGTTGAAACTAAAACACGCGAACAAAGTCGCGGGGGACAGCTAGTAAATAAATAAATGTTAATTTTCTTGTCTAATTATGAAGAACAGCAATTTTTACTAACTTGTTTACTAAAGTAGACTACTTAGTAAATAAAATCATGAAGTAATTTAATCGGTATAGTTAATCAGTACCTAAATCCAAAGAACAAAAAAGTCAATCAGTATAAGTAAGTTAATCAGTATAATTTAACAAACGATAGAATATAAGAAAATACATGAGAATTACCTATACTGATGTGATGACATAAAAAGTACCTATTCTTCTTCTATAAGTACCACTCAAATTAATGAAGGTCTGTTACTAGCTGCTGGAATCTATCTAAAGTAATTACCTATGCCAGCAAGTAAACTCAAAACTCGCCATTAAAAATACATAAACAAGATTTTTATCGAGACGCACCCAATTAATCATTTCAGTACACATTTACCCACCAATGAGCATGTATGCACATTGTCCACTCCAGACACACACACGCACGCACACATAAGCAGCCACGGTTGGCCCTAACCACAATGGTGGGACAGAGCATGAATACGCTCTAACCCTTCAGGTCCATGCGGCAATTATTCAAAGAGAATAGTTTAACAGAAAGGATTGTAAGGACTGTTCCACCAACCCCAAAAACGCTACAACAACGCCATTGAACCTAGCGAAATTCAACTTTGTGTTGAAGCAGTAGAATAGAAATTTGAATATAATTGTGCTGGTGGTTATTTTAAAATTATTTGGAGCCAAAATTTCAGTATATTTAGAATATTTATACATTTGTCCGTGGTACGGACGGCAGTGAGGATGAGACCTCGGCGAGTACATAATAGGTACAGTGATTTAGTACGGCGCTGCTGGTGATTTTAATGTAATTAGTCTGGCCGAATGTTACCGCCGTTCTGTTTGTTCGCCGACAATGCGGAAACGTAATGCTCTTTGAGAGAATTTCAGAAATTTGGCGAGTGAGCTAAATTATTTGCAGGAAATAAATAAAGGATTGCCGCTGACTTCTGGCATTCAGTTTACTAAGTGTCTCGGCGTGTTTCAGTGTTTCTTTTTTAATGCTACAAACTAATGTAAAAAAATAAGGAAATCTATTTTTTCGATACTTTAAAGTGCCTATACACATAGGTACAAGCTATGCTAACCTTGATTTACGAATATCCTTACCAGATCAAAAATATACATAATATATTTTCGTGTCATTAAATATTTCATACTGATATCACACATCAAACGAAAAAAATACTTCTAGAATCTATTGTTAACTAGGTATAATTTCAAATTTAATATACGAAAGACAAACAAAACTATAACACACACATCAGTAAGTTTGTATTTCTGTAATTACAAAACACAATTATTCATTTGAGTGTTAATGCCTCTTAAAACGAGTCGCGTAAAATATCAAGTGTACGTCCACATTCTGCACATATCTCCCTGGATTGTATGGAGACGGATTTTATAAAATTAGGGCAGTTTTTCATTGAAGAACTTACTGATTACTTTTCATAGTCAATTCAATTTCAAAGGCTTTAGAGTTGCTTTTAAATACAATGGCAGTCAATGTATATAAGACGTCAAAAAGAGGAAATAAGCTGTAGGCTTATTTGCTATCTCCAGTTGACAACCCAAGCGATGTTCACTGGATAAAAGTAACGGTAAAAAACGCAAATTTAGTATCGGCAACTACGTTGTGGTAGATCTAGTTAGTCAACAACGTTAGACGATAAGAAATTGTTTTTTTTTTTTGCAAAGCGATTATCGTTTTAATTGACAACTGCTATAGCAAATAAGACGGAGCTCGTAAATTACAGCTGTAGAAAATTCATAATTATACCTATTGGTATTTAATAGATTTTTATAGCGATAAGATTAGAGGTTTTATTTCTCTAAATAAAATTATGCAATTTCATCATCATCATCATCATTTAGCCTTTCGTAGTCTACTGCTGGACATAGGCCTCTCCCAATTTGCGCCACAACACCCGGTCCTCCGCCTTTCGCATCCAGTCCCCTCCAGCGACCTTCTTCAGGTCGTCAGTCCATCTGGCGGGGAGGCGTCCCACCTTACGGTTGCCGAAATAGATAAATTATGCAATTTATCTATTTCAAATCCAAACAGTACTAATTCTAATAAGAACGTTATTTAACTTTAATATTTGTAAGATACAAAAACCTTTAACTAATAAACCTACTCCATTCTATCCAACAAGCAAGGGTAAGACTGAAATTGTGAAAACGGCAATGACCATGCAGAATAGTGATCATCAAAATTCCATGAGCGCCGTGCTATTAGTGGGGGTTGGAAACTACCCTCACTCGTCTTCTTTGCATGACAACGTTTGTGAAGATTGGTCAGTTATGTGAGGAAAAAAAGAACAATACACTATGATATAGTAGTGTCAGTTGTTTGGGCGAGTATAAAATGTAAAAATTGATAAATAAACTATGGTAATTATTTAAATAAAATAGTATATAACATATAGTAATAACGAGTTGTGGTGGCATAGGAGTTTATAAATGATCGGATTTGTGTGCATGGTACATGATTGCAGGTTTAAACCTATTGCTACATGCAAGTACCAATGTGGCTTTTGCTAAGTTTATATGTGTTTTCCTAATCATTGTAAGACGCCACTGACAATTGGCGAAGGAAAACATCGTGGCAGAAACCTGGAATTCTAATATAGGAATCTGAAATTGCCAACCCGAAAGTGAGAAAGCATGGTGATCAATGGTCGTTCTTTCTCTACATGAGAAGAGACCTGTGCCCAGCTGTGGGACATTTATAGACCGGTATTATTATAAATAGAAATATCGCTTGCTGTACATAGTATAGAGATTGGCAAGGCTATTGAAGAAAATATTAAAGACTGCCTACATAGTTCAACAATTATGTAATTTTTGGTAATTTGTCATTAAATTTTTCCCAATAAAATTCTTACTCGACTATAATCTTAATCGAAATTGTTTAGTCACTAAGAATCTTATTAGAAACATACCTTTACATAACCATACATATATACCAAAAATGTTTCAAGTAAATATACTTGTGTTTAGTGTGCACACACTCAAACTTAGGCTTCTTTATAAAAGTATAAAAATATGTTTCAATAATTTTCAATATTAATCACATTGTTAACTTCTACCGTAACATATACTTAATGGATACATTTACAATGTTGCCATGTGTTCCTAGCAATAACCCCCATAATAAAACATCCCACTTTGCACAAGAACAAACAAGTCCACCGCATAGCAACGACAAAAACAATTGTTCCACATACCAAGTCATGTGGCGCTAGAAATTATGACTCAAAGAATGACCAGGCGGAATGTGGAAGGCCGAAATTCCTTGAGGGGTGAACCCCACCCCGTACCTAGGAAGGTATGTGAACGAATTAGGGGTGCAATCGTGGAAAGACATTCACGTTTCCAGTAGTTTTATTTTTATGGGTAGCTTAAAAACTCGAATTTTAAAATTTCAAATTACAGTATTTTTTCATTTGAGTTTCGTTGAATGCTTAACTTTGTATGTATTAGCCTTTAATGTTCTGGTTAGTAACTCAGAAAGTATCTTTTCATAGACGGTGAACTAAGAATGGTCACAATTCCTGCGTTTAAATAAGTAGCCATGAACAGTGCCCTTACTCTTAGTTAATTTTAATTCCAATACAATTCCAATGCAAAATTTTATATCAGCAGACAAGTGAAACAGTTTTTTTAAAGAAAAAATACTGTCAATAGAAGGAACGAACTGTAACCTCAACTATGACAGTATATTTGTACTGTGTGTTGTGTGGAAACCGACCCCAACATAGCTTCGGAAAACGCTGGGCAGAAGATTTTTATTGGCATACTAGAATTGAAATTCATGCAAGAGTAACCTCTCCTGGCACATTGATTCTATTGGACCATAAGGGACAACTACTGTAACAGACAACTAATAAGCATAGTGTAAAGTATAATATTTAAAAAAAAAATTTAACTATACTAATATATAAAGCTGAAGAGTTTGTTTGTTTGTTTGAACGCGCTAATCTCAGAAACTACTGGTTCGATTTAAAAAAATATTTCAGTATTAGATAGCCCATTTATCAAGGCAGGCTATAAGCTATATAACATTACGCTGCGACCAAAAGCGCTCATAAATGAAAAATGTTGCAAAAATTAAAAACCGTTGAAACTTAAACACGCGGATAAAGTCGCAGGGGATAGCTAGTTATTAATAAATAGTAATTCATATTAAAAAAATATATATATTTACCAATTATATTTACTACGTAGATATTTTTTCTCGTAAATTCCACCTTCTTGAATGATATTCCCAATCCTGATGTCCTCGATACCTGATAAAAAAGAAAGTGTATTCATTATCTATGTAGGTAGTTTGTTTTACAAAGTTTACATTATGTTGAAACAGGATCATAATTCGGAACATTTCCATCATTTTGATTATAGACTATAATCAATTTGTGATTGAATGAAATACGTTACTCCTACGCAGTTCGAAGGGTGATTGAAAAGCAATATTATTTTACTCGTAGGCGTGATTGGGCATGTGATTCTTGGCAGTTTCCACGTATGGCAGTAAAGTAGATATGTGTACCTGATGATAGCCTAGATTCTTATAATTAAAACTGTATGGTGTACAGATCACAATGAAGTATGAAAAACCATTCTTCTTTGATATTAATCGGACGACCTCCGTGGTCGAGTGGCGTACACACCGTTTTTCTAGATGTCGCTAGCTCTGAGGTCCCGGGTTCGATCACCGGACGGGTCAATGTAGAAAACCACGTTTCTGCTTTGTCTCGGGTTTAGGTGTTTGTGGTACCTTCGTTGTCTCTGTTCCATACCACAAGTGCGTTAACTACTTACTTTGGATTCGGAGAATTTAATTTGGCAGCACGTCAGAAGCCATGTGACGAACAAATTTATTATCTTGCCAGATCATTCACAGCTTACAGCCGTTCAAAACTACATCTAACTCTATTACTCATTTTGCTGCGATTTCTTCGCCAATACCCCCAATATTTTTTACCCACCAAGTTAAGGTACGCCCACACGCCATACATACGCGAACAAACGCACAATGCGTAGTTACGTATTAATCATGCGATACGCGGCCGGAACGGTCGCTCGTTAATCATTGAGCGGTCGGAATACCGCCCCTCCCGCAATCTGGGGGAGAGGCTTTTTGTTAATTAATCCGTACTTATGTGACGCTTTTATGTATTGTCGCTGATTGCACGATGTAACTATATTACTGGGATTATGCATGTGTGGACGCTGTTATCGTAAATATCATAAATCTTTTTTTTTACGTGTGTTAGTGCTTGTTTTCTGAAGCAAGCGTCATCGCCAGCATTTTTCAAATCTTTTATTATATAAAATAGAGTTAATAATTATATCAAATTGCTCGTTTATGATGGTACGTGAGCACTGTCTAATTCAAAAGGAAAATAGGGGACCGGGAGGTAGAAGATTCCTCTTGGCCCTCATTACGAACTCAGCTTGATCTCCACAGAATATTATGACCTAGCCTAACAGTTTATAAAAAGGACAACTTATCCATTTGAGAAACAAAAACAGACAAGTTGTGACACTTTGTCTGCAGTCTTAGATTTTAATAAAACAGAGAAATAAATAATCTTTGAGCTAGTCTTACAAGCACTTAAAAAATACATTGCCGTTATTTCGGTTTAGCTTATTTTACAGTCAAAGCAATTTAATTACTAAAATAAACTGTTAAATGATGTTTTCTCATGTGCAATTTGCACATCACATTGATTGAACCAGCCATTCCAAAAATCGCCTTTACCCGATTAATTAAAACACAACACTTACATGCGACGCAGACCGCGTAGGGTTGCCTCCATCACTCAAGTTTTCTTCAGTGGGTATAAAATTATGTGCGCATAACACCTCCATCAAGCGCACACCCTACATTAATCATGTCGAGACAGGACTATTTATAGTATTAGTATACCTACGTAGTAGGACCTTTATGCAGATTCGAGCAAATGATTTTATTTGTTAGGGAAAATAGGATAGTGTTGGTAGTGTTTTGTTTCTTAGCTAGTTTCATGTAGACATGGATTTTTTTATTTGGTTATAAATTAACAAATAGTTTTTTGTTTGTTGGAATAAAGTTGTCTTGAAAGGAGGTGATTTCCATTTGACCAATGAAAGTTTTTGGTATAATAAAATGAGTTGTGAAAGTCAGATAAGTAATCTCCCAATGTAAAATACTGAATATGGAATCTGTCTAGATGGGAAAAGCAAACAGATAGGTAACAAAGGACGGTTAAATAGATCATTTGTTTTTGAGGAATTCGAAATAATATGTCGAGTCGAGTGGTATAGGTCATCACGCCAATTACCACTTTGCGCATCATGTTGCGGGTTCGAGCCCCGCATGGGACTGACAATTGTGTAATCCTCAAATGCTCGTTCGAAGTCTGGGTGTTCTTTGTGCATGTGATTTGAATGTTTCTGAAACCCCCCGCGAAACAAGGATTACATTCCTCAGAAGTATTTTTTTTTAATCTTCATAAAAATAAAAATAATTATAAGATTACACCGGATACAACAATACTCAATCACTCAAGAAACACAACATTTTAATCAGAGCTAACATGGAAACATAGAGCGGCCATCATTATTTTTAAGATTATTCACGATAACTCATTTCAAACTCACATGTAACTTTATACTTGCAGTAATAAAATCTCCCCTTTAATTAACGTGCAGATGACCCCACGCACATACCCCTTATTATCAGCTGCAGTCCAAATCATTATAAATTATCTACTTTTATCTAATACCAACCCTTATATACAGAAGTATCACAAAACTGCATAACTTTTAACAAAGCCGATGACGCCATTAATGTCCATTATCTTGCATCTTTTTCTTCTCTTGCTATCTCTCTCTCTCCACCCCCGAAAAGGACGGAAGGAGACATTGTGTTGTATGACAATGTAGATGTCGAAGTTTCGGGTGTAAAACATGCAGTTTGTATGTATGTGACGTCACGTTCGTCGCGCCTATAACAATAAAAGATATTATTAGAATCTGGTATTGTAGTATCATTTAGGAGGAAATGGTTGGTAGGTTATGGAATAATGGTAAAGTTGGAGGAGCGAATATCTAACTTTTGGTTATGGACAATCCGTGAAAGTATAATGGCTGCATTTTTTTTTGTTTGAATTTTTTTGTGATTAGTATTATTGGAACCACAAGGAATCTGGTGTAAAATATTAATAAAAATCTATTCATGGAAAGATTCGTAATAACCGAAAATATATTTAGTAAACCACTACGCTGTATTCAGACTACGGCGTAGGCCGTAGTTACGAATCCTCTACGATATGAATGAAAAATAATTGTGTTTCCAAATTTACCTACATCAAAATTTGTTGCTAGCAAAAATGGTAAGTTAATTTGACAGTAATCCTCCCGTGTCATTTTTTTAACGCCATTTACTGTACTTTAAATAAAACTAAACTAATCCCTGTCGAACCAATCATTCTCAAAGCCCACACATTACCAACATCTTCAAAAAACATTACAAACATATAAAAAAATGTACCAAAAACATTGTTAAAGGCTAAACAGAAGGCAAGTTGTAGCGGGTATCTTACACACGAGAGCGCAGAAATAATGAGATACTACTTACTTGCTACAAAGAAACCGTCTGAAGGATAGGACGGTGCGGACAGACGTATCGAATATTATGCATATTTTGGTACCTATTTAAGATAGTATTAAAGCGATTTAACATACGTTTATACGAGTTTTTAATAAAAGAGTTTTTTAAAATGTGATCTGATTGTCATTTGTCGCGTGTTTTTAATTAATTGTACCCACGGATATTACAGTTCAATGGGCTCGTGGCTAAGGGTAAGCCACAATTAAGTTCTGTGATTTTTTTTCTTTATTTATTTTAAAACATTACATAGTTGTTATATTATACAATATCCACAAAACCAGTTCAGTGGTTTGTCTGTGGGAGCACCGCTTTAGTTCTTTAATTAATTATAGATGTTATTAGTAATTTCTCTTTTTATATGTAGTATACATTAATATAATACATAGTATATTTTTACAGAAATTGTCAACTTTGCGTTTTATATAATTTTTATATTAAGTAGCTGTAATTGTATATTAAGTAATTTTATTATTATAATGTAATTTTATATTAAGTAGATGGGTGACCATTTGTGAATATACCGAGACCTCTCGTAAATCACGTGAAGCCGTTGGATCCGACTGTTATATGATGATCTTTGGTAGTCGTTAAGTTATTACAATTTTGACAACCAGTCTTATATGGGATACTGTGCTACCCAGTCTTCGCGTAAAATAAGTTATTTAACTGAATTTGGTAAGACTGGAAGCCGACCCAACATATCTTGGGAAAGGGCTAGGCATAAGACCTATGTCGGCGCACCTCGCCGGCATCCGCGGGCGACCAACGGGAAAGGTGCGGGGGTCGGGGGCCAGACCCCGACTGCACCTGCACCGCGCCGCGTCACACCACTTCACACTTGACGATCACAGCGCTTGTACGCGGGCATTAATTTGTTAATCACTTCGTAGTTTCGTTGCGACATTATAATATCCAATCTATACAGTCCACTCTTTTATTTCTATAAAAGTATCGATAAGGCCTCCTCATCTTTTGGTCCTATCGCCGTAAATAAATAGAACAGTCGCGTCGTAATCATAAAATCGCTTCGTCATTGCCGTCGGTCACCGTTTGGACTTTGGCCGGTTGAGTGAGAATAAAGGAGTCGTTCCCGTGACATCGTGCATCGATATTCAAGAAGCTGAAGTCATTTCAGGGGAGTATATGTATCGATCTGAGTGAGTTGTTCCAATTAGTTAATTCCCAGGATCCTTTTGCGAAAAATATGGGTTATATTTTCAAAAGTTCATTGAGCAAGTGCATCTCTTTTTCCTAATTTACATGGTTAATTTTAATAGTTAATGCTTCATTTCATCACAGTGTTCGCTTATTGTTGGATAGTTTTAATGAGTTATAAAATATCAGTGTGCATAATAAATGACAGGTAGCTACAGTTCACTTAGATAACGGTCGACCGGTTTCTTTTGTTTGCGCACAGCTGTTTTACCATTTTTTCTATAAGAAGCTCATTAGCGTTTTATTGCCGTATTGTAAATATTTGCGAATATTATAATCTTTGACCGTTACACTTCAAAATGTCGGACTTGAAGACATTAATTAAGAAGCGTAGTTCGTTAAAATCAAAGCTTACGATTTACAGTAACTATTTAAATTTAATTAAAAGTAGTTCCGAATTATCCAAATTGCAACGTTTAGACCTGCAGGAGCGTTTTAATAAGTTCGAAGCCTTACATCGTGACTTTGATGAGTTACAGACAACCATCGAACTGCTTACCGACGACGCTGAGACTGCATTAGTTGAACGTGAGGACTTTGACCGTCAGTTCTTCACTCTGGTGGCACTCACGCGCAGCCTGCTCGGTTCTTCGGACAACGGTGGCGGGTCTGAGGCGGGCTTCGAAGATACTAACTCAGGTGCACATATTTCCAATTCGTTTATTCGTTTGCCAAAAATAGATTTGCCTCATTTCGATGGAAACTACCAGTGCTGGCTTGAGTTTAGAGACACGTTTAGGTCGTTGATTCATGACAATTTAAGCATTAACGATATTAACAAGTTCCACTACCTGCGTGCTTCATTACAAGGTACCGCAGCTTTATTAATAAAAAATATTGATTTTAAAGGTGATCATTATAAAATCGCATGGGATTTGTTATGTGAGCGGTACGACAACAACCGACTGCTTGTGAACAACCATTTACAGGCTTTATTTGATGTTGAGTCCATAGTAAAGGAATCAAGTGTCGCTACTAGAAATCTTGTCGACGTCACCAATAAAAATATTCGGGTTCAGGTTTCTTAACTCGTCAAGTGTTGCATCTGAAATAGCTCAGGAGGGCATCGAATTTATTTTCACGCCTGCATATAGCCCTCACTTTAATTCTCTTGCTGAAGCTGCTGTAAAATCGTGCAAGCATCACTTGAAACGGCTTCTTAGTCTTACTCATTTTACCTTTGAAGAGATGTCAACTTGTCTCACTCAAATAGAGGCGATCTTGAATTCGCGCCCTCTTACTCCACTCTCTTCAGACCCCAATGATTTTTCGGCACTTACACCCTCTCACTTCCTAATTGGACGACCACTTTTATCTGTACCTTGCTCCCAGGTGACTGATGCCAACATCACCAGGCTGGCTCGCTGGAAAAGGATCCAGTACATCAGGGAACACTTTTGGAGCAGATTTCATAACGAATATACTTCTCTGCTGCAGGCAAAGTCCAAATGGTTTGATTCCAGAGGCGAAGTAAAGCCAGGGTCCTTAGTCCTGATCAAGGACAAGACGGCGCCACCACTACTTTGGTCCCTGGGACGGGTCACGCGGACCTATCCCGGCGTAGACGGGGTCACGAGGGTTGCAGAACTGCGAACCAGGAGAGGCACCATTCGGCGTGCCTTCAACTGCATCTGCCCGCTCCCAGTCGAAGATTGAAGAAGACGACTCTTCAACCCGGGGAGTATGTCGGCGCACCTCGCCGGCATCCGCGGGCGACCAACGGGAAAGGTGCGGGGGTCGGGGGCCAGACCCCGACTGCACCTGCACCGCGCCGCGTCACACCACTTCACACTTGACGATCACAGCGCTTGTACGCGGGCATTAATTTGTTAATCACTTCGTAGTTTCGTTGCGACATTATAATATCCAATCTATACAGTCCACTCTTTTATTTCTATAAAAGTATCGATAAGGCCTCCTCAACCTACGTATATTACAGTTACATATATATAACGTTATTGAAATGGTTTAGGCTTGCAAGTTTTCTTTATTTGTAACAATATGTTACTAATTATTTAACAGAACTTGACTTTGCTAACACAAACATACGGATCCTGAATCCATGAATATTTGCAGATTTAAAATATTTCCCCTGAGCTGCTATATCAAAAAAAAAAGGCGAACCTATGAACAGAATCAAATATAGTATTTATTCTTAAACAGTTTTATTTATTGACATTTTAAACTAAGATTGTTGCCGGCTCCGGCCTCATGGATGTCACCTCGGTTTATAAAAAAATGGCTAAAGACTTATTCTCAGACCAACTAAATATACACAAAAAAAAACAGTAATCAGTTAACCCGTTTAAGAGGAGTTCGATAACAAATACTGTGACACGAGATTTTTATATATTAGAAGACAAGATTACGCATTAATGCATGCGAAGCGAATATTTGTTGGTGCTTTGAACGCAATTTGGTCGCGGGTTCAAGTCCTACCTGAAGTTTAAATTATTACTTTTTACTATTTGTATTTTATTACTTAAATAACTGTAAGAATACTCTAATAATAATACAAACGTTAAATATTCTTACAGAGACCGATAAACCAGTAAAACACGATTAAATACGAATTACAATTTACAACAGAATAAAACAAACATTTACTAAACAAATAACTTCAATATAAGGGTTCCTAACTGTGCTGAAATTAGATTTGTAAATATTTATAGTCCGGGCTTCAAGCCAACCTCCCAATAACCGGACTATGAATTCAGTTAAAATAGGCGTGTACAATTTCCTTTTGCATTTTGTAAAACCCTTTTATAAGTATTTTATATATATTAGTTACTATTCATCTACGAACAAAAATAGTTTATTGGAGATTTTTAAATTGATGTATGTTAGGAATTTGCAAAGTAAATTAAACTTTTACTTAAACCTCTTGTTAAAAATAAACTAAGAAAGAAATCATAATATTCATTTGACACCAACGAATAAAGCTAACAACACATAATTTAATCTGTAACAGGTCCTCTTATATTCACAGTTAGGAACATAGAACCTCCTCCTTTTTAGGAGTCGGTTAAAAATACACTTTTCTACTTGAGACCTTGATATCTATTTTCATAAAATTTCTGTATAATACGCCACTACCAAAATAAATGCTGAAAATGTCTATTATATCTATCATTATTTTTATAATAATTTCATAAATATGTTATGAGGGCTTAGAAAAAATAAAATATAAAGATAAATGATTTAATTTTTTCTACCAATGTTTCTTCTCTATGAGAAGAGGCCTGTGCCCAACAGTGGGACATTTATAGGCTGGTATTACTATTATTATTCTACCAATAATAAAGACTGGCTGATATAAGACATATCTATCAAGATAAAAAAAAAGATAAAGTTTATTTGTAGAACAACAAGGTATCAATCAAGTAACCTCAAGCATTATTTCTATTTACGTACAAAACAAAAACAGATCGTATTAGGTCCAAGCATAACTCGATCACACATTCAGCTAGTAATCACGGCGTTCTGATCAATCAAACCTGTAACTCAATCTGCCTCCACCGGATATGGAACCCGCAACCCCGCAGTCGTAAAGCCAACGCCCATTTTAACTGAGATAAACGAGTTTTTGTAGGAAATTGCCGAGTCTAGTCCATAGCCTGACTATTCAGGACGTAAATATTAGATTTATTTTGTCTGCCTTCAAGTTTACTTTTTGTTTGAAGGTGTTAAAAATTAAGAGAGTTGAAAGACCTTTGCTTTGCAGTTGTGCTAAAATAGCTTATGAAGAAAATAATTATATATTATAATAATAATGATTATCTTGGGACAACTCACATCCACCAAATGAGCTTTCGTGGAAAACTGTGCCAAACTTTAAATGTGCGCTTACAATTCTTTTCAATTTCTATACAATTTTTTTATCGCCATACATTGCTAGTGGTTGCCACCACATCATTTTTAACGCAATTGCGCAATCATTTTCCCGTGTAAACGCACTGTATGGAAGTTTTAGATACAAATAGTAGAAGGAAAAAAAATAAAGCTCAGGCAGGACTTGAACCTGCAACCACTGACTCAACGCGCCAGTTATCCTGTGAGCCCGTGGTCTCAGGTTCGAGTCCTGACTGAGGTTTTAATTTCTTTTTCTTTTACCATATTCCTACAGTTGCAAAAAAATATAATAATTATAACAGTTCTAGATAGAATGTAGCTTTTTAGATAGTTTATAACTAACAATCGGTTTATTTCACCCTAAATAGCATTTCGCTATAAAACCCATCAAGTAATGTAGAATTTCCAAGAAAGTAGAACTTCACTTGCATCTAAGCTACTTAAAGTAATTTTGAATGAGTTTATATCGCAATCAAACAGCTCCTGTTAGCTCTTAAATTATAAGTTTACGCTCAAAGGTTTGCTGTAAGAAAACTCAATTTATGTAATTATACTAATACAATATTATTGTAGTTTCAGTATCATAACGTTTACGCTAAATTTCTTATTGATATTCATATTGGAATCGTATTCCAACAAGACATATAAATTAAAAACTCATCCACATAATTATAATAAATCTGAACAACATTACACATGTGTTATGGATTCAGAGACAACGAAGCTACTACAAACACCCTGGGATCGGATCTTAGAACCAGCAACACCTTTAAAATCGGTGTGAACGCTACTCAACCACGGAGGACATCGACAAAAGAACAAACCCTAATAAAAACTAAAATAAAACCGGCCAAGTGCGAGTCAGACTCGCGCACCGAGGGTTCCGTACAAACCTGTAGGTATATAAGTAAAAGTTATGGTATTTTTATTGCTAAATGAAATCCATAACATAACAATGTGGAAAGCTGACGGTACCTTGTCAATACATATATGAAAACATTATGTATGTTCGGAAAAATCTTCATCTCTTTAAGAAGAGAAGTGATAGACATAATTTTAATACTAGAAATAGGCACAATTTGGATCAATCTCGGTTTAGATTGGCTAAGGTACGAAATTCTTTTATGGGAAATTGTGTAAAATTTTATAATAAAATACCACTGCGGATTCTACAACTGAACGAGACAAAATTTAAAACATGCATAAAACGCACACTATGTAGACAAGCATATTATAAATTAGAGGATTATATCCTTGATAAAAAAGCTTGGCTTAATGCTGGTCCTGCTCCACAGTCACAGCCACTTGGGTCCACTAATTAGTTTTCTTTTATTTTATATTTGGAAGAGATGCTCTCCCTTTTATTTTTATAAACATGTTTTTTTTTTTTTTTTTTTAAATCGTATTTTTTTTTTTTTGGAGTAAATGTTTAATCTTTTTATTTTTAACTTTTGAAAAGTTATAGTATTGTATAACTTCGAAGCATTTTTTATTTATTTTGTAAATATGAGTACCACGTGTAATATAATGTAACTGTTTTTGTTTTTTTTTTTTTGACATGAACGAGCATGGCAATTGAGAGTTTGTCATGCTCACTCAAATGTCTCGCTGATTATGTAATTTTTAATTCTTTAAATAATTCTGTCTGGACTAAATATTTTGCAGCTTCTCTCACTATTGCAGGACGAATACGCTCTTGACGACCGTGTTTGTAGCACATTTTTCGCTTCAAAAACGGATCAGGCGGGAGGACACGCCAGGGTGTCACCACTGTGCGGATCGCCCAGAGGACACGGTGGAGCATACGGTGGAGGTCTGCCCCGCTTGGGCGGAGCATCGCCGTGTCCTCGTGGAGGCGATCGGCGGCAGCGACCTCTCGTAGGGCCGGGCCCCTGGTTCAGACCATGGTGTGGAGCGAGAGGGAATGGGAAGCAAAATTCTCGTGTCGCGGTGTTTGTTTCCAAACTCCTCCGAAATGGCTGAACCAATTTGCATGAAATTTTGTGTGCATATCGGGTAGGTCTGAGAATCGGCCAAAATCTATTTTTTTATTTTTTTTTGTTAATCGCATAACAACGTTTGCTGGGTCAGCAAGTCTAATATATAAAATTCTCGTGTTGCGGTGTTTGTTTCCAAACTCCTCCGAAACGGCTGAACCGATTTGCATGAAATTTTGTGTGCATATCGGGTAGGTCTGAGAATCGGCCAACATCTGTTTTTTTTTTTTAATCGCTGAACAACGTTTGCTGGGTCAGCTAGTAAGTTTATGATTATTAAAAAAAATATACTATGTGATGTAACTAAAAATTTAAGATTTTCGGAATTTTTCCTATATGTGTACTTTATAACGTTGCTTCATGCCAAATTTCAAGATTCCAGGTCGTCTGGAAGTATCCTTTAGGTTTTGATTCCCTTGCGAGTAGTTGCGAGTTTCAAAATATGCGGCTTTAATTGCTGTATCTTTTGATTGCGTTGACGTAGAAGTTTGATTTTGTTACAGCTTAAAGATATTATAGACTTGAGTATTTGTTAAGAATTTCAATATAATACCACTACGCGTTCATGAGTAAAGGGGTAATAAGTTTAAAATTATTAAAAATATTTTTATTATATGATGTAACTAAAAATTTATGCTTTTCGCAATTTTTCCTTTATCTGTGTTATAAGACGTTGCTTCGTACCAAATTTCAAGATTCTGAGTTCACGGGAAGTACCCTGTAGGTTTTGATTCCCTTGCGAGTGTCGAAAATTTGCGGCATAAACGGGAGTATCTTTTGATTCCCTTGCGAGTGTCGAAAATTTGCGGCATAAACGGGAGTATCTTTTGATCGCGTTGACTTAGAAGTTTGATTTTTTCACAGCTCCAAGAGACCATAGACTTGAGTATTTGATATGAATTTCAGCTTGATACCTCCACGCGTTCCTGAGAAAAAAGGTCTTGACAGACAGACAGACAGACAGACAGACAGACAGACAGACAGACAGACGGACAACAAAGTGATCCTATAAGGGTTTCGTTTTTACCTTTTGAGGTACGGAACCCTAAAAAAAAACATTTCTTCTACTGGCCTAATATTTAGATTTTGTACAAAACACATAATCCAACATAATACTTAGCTACGTAGCTTCATAATGATACAAGGGAAAATTAAAAAAAAAAACTGTGTCAAACACAGTTTAATTGCTAAATTTGTGGGTCGACACATAATTTAATTGCTATTTACTCGATAAAAGAACATTGTTAAAATCCCTTCTTTACTTCTGTAGTACCTACAAGACACTAGGTAGGTACATAATTACCTTATATAATAGTAGGTAATGACAACACTACTGCAAACTTAAAAAAAAACACAACACAGCGTTTAATTGTAAAACACTGTACTTTGAATTATGAAAAATATTTTCCTACAATACTCATTCCTACAAGACAGTAACCAGAAAATAATCCACAATATAATAATAGAACAATCATACTAAAAATTAACGCAAAACAGCGCTTTGTTAATCGAACAGTCTACTGGGAACTAAATAACAGCGTCAAACAGCGTTTAATTGCCAAAATCTCAACTTCAACTTCTGTAATACAATTTGGTTTTACAAAAAAGCGCTTGCATCAAGTTTGAATCGCTTGAAACAAGGTTTAAAAGCTGTAAAGTCTTCGCGAAGTCTTCCACTCTCGTTTTCGTTACAACTTTGCTGCATTTTTCACCCGTCGAGCACTTTCACTACTAACTTTTAAATAAGGTTTCTGATACTTTACTCCTGTTTTGTAAGGTTAAAATGGGTTGGTTAGCTGATTTGTTTGTTTTTCTTATAAGACATTTCTATTTTCTAACTGGAATAAGTGGGCATGTACCTACATATTAAAATGATTATAAAATTTAAAAACCTATAAATTTTTAGGAAATATAATTTGATTATTTAAATAACACAAAAAAATAGACGAAAAGATTTTTTTTTTAAAAATTATGAACTTAAATTGTATTTTAATAGTTCAGTAAATAATTCGTGTGAACTATTATTTTATGATAGTTTGCTGAAACAGTATTTATATTCCAAAATCTGATCAACCTTCAGTTCAACAAGTTTTCAATATCAACAGCTAGCGACCTCTATAGCGCCATCGTGCTGTGGAATCAAGTAACACCAAAGTTTCGTTGCGTGCTACTCGGCGATAGATGGCGTTGAAAAATTCTCTTATTAGACTGCGAGTTTGATTTAGAAACCGGTTGGGTAAAACTTGTTGTTCGAGATTTGATGTGTACAAAAATAAGTTTATCAAAACTAAATGTATTTATTAAATTAGTTCAAGAAATTATCGTACTTTAAATAGGCAGTAAAGTAGATATAGGCAAGTTTAAAGCAGTTTTTTTAGACAGGTATATGATAATATTATCTTCATTATCATGACATGTTATTCTTTGTTTTTTTAATACCATTAAACTGTCATTCAAAAAACATTCCTAAAATGAACAAAACACATTTCTCTTGCTACAAAAAAACTGTCTAAAATGTAGTGTCATGTAATAATTTCGGGTAACGCCACAAATAAGGCGACAGTCGGCAAAATATCTATTTCGGACCGGCCGGACCCGCGTCACGCTGTCACGGACGCCCCGGAGGCCCGCCGGTGCGAGGGACAAGCGGTAGCGGGGTTAAATATATGTTTTTAGATGCAACTAAAAGGCTTTCAATTAAACCATGTTTTAGACTGACTTTTAAATATTAAGAAAAAATTAGTAACCAACTAAGTATCTAAAAATAGAAGAACAGAAATTTTATGAATGGCGAATGCGAATGTTGTAGTACGACTGCATTATATGACTTGATAATATTGTATTACATACTATGATATATACTATGTAGTACTTTTAAAAATTAGTATAGACGTAGAACTTTTTATTGGACAACATATTTTGGGTTTCTATAACAAGGGATTTTATACAATGCAGACAATTACTGAATTGCTAATTCTCCGTTATTCATCAAGATCTTCAAGGTGCAAAGTGGGTTGGTATAAAGGTCTAGTGGTAAAAAATGGGCATAGCTGAGGACTGTTACAAATAACGATTTCTATTTTTTTTTTTTATATATGTTGTTGTATAATAATATCTTGAGACCACTCACACACGGCCATGTGATACCAAACTTAGAAGAGCCTATATTATAGCAACCAGACAACTGATAAACATAGGTACTTATATATCTCCAAATACATAAATATAAAATATAATAAATTAGACCCAGACAGAAAAAATAATCGTGCTCATCCCACACAGATTTGTCCTAGGTAGGAATCGAACTGACGACATCCGGTTGAGCAGTCAGTGTCACTAACCACTAGACCAACAGGCCAATGAATTATATTCCCGGTGTAATACAACGATATTTTGTTACATCATTCATTACCAACCATACAGTGACCGCATGAGCAGACATAAGTACTAAATAGTTTCTCATAACCTGTACCACATCAAGAAAACGTAGCCAAGTTAACGTCTACACATGAGGGGGCATTTCTTCAAGCTAGTGGGCTTCGTAAACATTGTCAGCGTCACGGACAGAAAAAAAAGGGTACAAAGCAATTTCTAGTCTCACGCTGGTGTCATTTGAACGTGTCATGAACGACTGTTAAGCCTATGTGAGAGAAAGATTATATTGTGGTTTTTACTGAAAAACTATTAAGGTAGCTAAGTGGTTGGTTAGTTATTTTTCTAATGAGGAAGTTACTAAGTCTGTCTACTGTTAAAATAATTTGTTGAGACGAATTAGGCTTTTTATTGCACTTGGTTTTTCTCTAAAGTCTTGTCAGTTGTCGTTTTAGCGTAGTTTCAAGGATTAGTAAATTTAAACACGAATTATCATAATTGCAACTCTTTAATAGCAAAAATAATCTAAGCGCACATTTACCTTTCAAGTGGTTCGTTTTATAACCGCTGACGCAAAACGAGAGGTGTTATAATTTTAACGTGTCGGTCCGTCTGTTTGTCGAATCGTAGCACCTAAACGAATAGAAAATAATAGCGCGGTTCTTTTTTTTAAGCTGACGTAATCGAGATGGTTTTTAGATTTAATTCGTGAAGATCTGTTCAGCATTTTGAAAGTTATCAACCATTTTTAAAGAACAGGTTTTTTTTTATAAATGGTAATTATGACACTACATAAAGATGTATTCTGTTTAATTATACTCCCAATGCTTGTAAAAATAATATAATAAATCTAAGTAAAGTAGTTTTCTCTTATAGGCCATTAAGGTACCTACAGGTAAAACAGTCACCTATTTCTATTCTGTTTGACCTATCTTTAACTATTTACACATAAATATTTTACCATAATGTTTACGCTAATATTAACTTCTCAAACTCGATCCCTTATTTAAAAACATACCGAATCATACTTAATTCAAGTTTCAGGTTTCTCATACTTTATTCATAGGAATACCTACCCAATAACCGAAATTCGGCAAATATTTCCAAGTCAAACATACGAAATAGAAATCAAAACTATACAACCGTTGTATAGTAGCCATGGGTCGATCTTTCGGCCCCCTGTATCCACTGCCCACAGAACTAACGTCACGCAAAACTCTATCTTATTTATAGAGACATAGAATTTATTTTAGGTTGTAACAGTATGGTAGATATAACGTTTTTTGGTGTTCAAGGTTGTTTTGAGGGTGTACTGCCCACAGCTAGGGAGTACTGCCCGCAAGTCCGGCCCGTGCTGCGTTTGAACGCGCTAGTTTCATAGGCGAGTAGAGAATTTTAGCGACTCGTATTTTTGTATTTTTTTTTTCACTGTTTATGTTCATTTTTGGAACAGTGGTAGTTTTTTTCACGCGGCATTACGTAATTTTCTGGGTCTTTTTTATTAATACAGCCTAAAATTAGAAGATAATTTACAGGATTATTAAATAAATATTCGATTTCTTTTTGCGAAAACTTATGAATTTATTAAGAAAGATTAAGTAAATCTTAATCACCGTTTCATAGACCTTTATTGACGCTTGTCTCGTTATACCTTATAATAATTGCGATAGAAAGAGTGCACCCAAATAATTACCGGCCATACTGAATTGGTATAGCTCTGCGTAATCGTGCTATAATCTAAGTTATAATGATCTATAGAACTTCTTTAACTTGCAAATTTACTGTCAAGTTAACTTGCAAGTTAAAACGCACTCGAAGGGGTATCCGCTGTGCATACATTAGGCATAGATATCGCAAAGCTTTTCGGTAGGATTAAATTAGTTAACTTATTCACTTCGCTCATTGTTTTGTATTTGAAATGAAACTGCTATACAATCGTTTTAACCTAACCTACAATCAGGAAATGTTATTTGCAATTCTGTTGTGGTACTAGGAGAGAATAAAGAGTATTTAAGATACAATTAGCTAGGTCAAATGATGTTGGAGCTGTTTAGTTTATAATTTTAAAACTACGACCAATAAAATAATTATTTTCTTGCTTTTCGTATAGTAAAAGGCAATACAATATTTTTAGATTTATCTAATTATGTTATTAACTAGCTGTCCCCCGCGACTTTGTTCGCGTGTTTTAGTTTCAACAGTTTTTCATTTTTGCAACATTTTTCATTTACGCTCCGCTCCTATTGGTCGTAGCGTGATGTTATATAGCCTATAGCCTTCCTCAATAAACGGACTATCCAATACAAAAAGAATTTTTCAATTCGAACCAGTAGTTCCTGAGATTAGTGCGTTTAAACAAACAAACAAACAAACAAACAAACTCTTCAGCTTTATAATATTAGTAAAGATTATTCGAGCTTCTTAAATTCGATTGGGTTAATTGGAGCAGTTTATAGCTGTTTCCAATGATAATAACTTTCTAATCAGGTTAAGCATTTACGTCTACCGCAGAACAATTTCGTCACAATAAAATTTTCTTCATATAAAATTCATAAATGAGTATAAAAATCTTTTACTGTACTAGATATATGATATGAATAAGATTACACTTAAAGGCATATACAACACTTAATTTAATAAGACGTAACATACGTCCGTTATCGCGGGACGGTCGCCAAAAGTCGTATTGTCAGGAAATGAAAAGATCCCGCGGGCCAGTGCGGCAGTTGAGTAAGCAAATAACACGCGTGTAGTGTTGGCACGGGTTTTTATTACTATTTGAGTGGGGCTATGTTACGACTTGTTTTTTGTAAGATGCTGATGCTATAAGTATGAAATATAACGCAACTAATAATCAAAACCGCCACATCGACATAGATTTTTGTATTTATATCTTTTATGGACAGAGACAAAATATCAGCCTTTATCATTTCATTGATAGCCATCAAGTCATCATAATTACTAAAAGTAAAAATTAATAAGTATTAGTAATTAGTCAGAATTATGGTCCTAGAATCGATCCTTGAGTAACTCCTCAGTTAATAAACTTCATAACTGGAACCAGAAATCCGTAAAATTATTAATAATTTAATTTAATCAATTTAATACCGATTTGATAAATCTAATGTTTAAATGAGTTGAACATTAGGTAATGTAACATTATCATTGTTTTTATTGTAATAAAACGTTGTCAAATGCCTTTTAAAAGTCTGTAACATAAATATAGATAAAACACGGAAGTCAAAAGACTTAATCGAATGAAGGTAGGTCAGCCACGGGGGCCGAACCTCCTGAGACTGTACGATACACGATTAATTAGGGAATAGGGATACGAGTGGTAGCCGACGATGCGACGGGTACAGCCGAAGACTTTCGTTGTATAGAAATTGGTAAATTTTAATATTTTTTGATTAAAGGCAATATGCTAGAGGCTGACAAAGTAATATTTAAAACACGTGCATATGCTTTAATACTGTAATAGTGTACTTTTTCATATTTCCTTTTTATAAAAGTTAATAACGTTGTGTGTTTGAATTATCGATTTGTGCATAGGTGTACTACATCAAGTCAGCTTTTGCATGGCAAAGCATTTTAAACTCACGTATTTAAGTTTAACAAATAAACCAGTTTATACTTCCATCTCAGTACTCACACAGTCATCTCAGTAATCACATGATTGCTCGTACTTTGTAGCAAGTTGTACCAACACTTTACCGATCGTCTGTACAAGATAGGATGGTATTCGTCCAGTGGCTGTATAACTGAATTACCTATCATTTTGATTGAACGTTTGAAAGCCTCTGGAGGTCCTATTAGTTCGAATCTCTATTTACCAGACGTATTAGTAGGGGAGACTTTTACGTAGTTAGCTAGCTTTGATTTACTAGTTGTAATTTGTTTATTCTGTTTAAATGTGTGATTAGGAAGTTTGTATCTGGTGATGATTGATCTTTGATGTATTAGGTGATTTAAATCTAGTTTTTTCTGCAAACCTGTAAGTATATAAACTTATATTTTCAAAAACAAGTAATAATGCAGTAACGAGTACCGAAATTATATTATTACGAATACTAAATATACGCTTCTTTAGTGATAAAAGTAGGAAGATCAATCTCTTCCTTTTAACAGGGTTAGTCGTTAAATCGTATTTACAAATAACCCTTGATTGTATTTCGTTGAGGAACAATCTTAACAGCTAATAATAACCATTATTTTTTTCAATTCTCGTGGTATATTTACATCCAGTTGGTACCCTTGATTAATTGGCAGTGTTTAAAAAGGTCAAGATGAAGAAGGTTTCTTTACCTTTATTTTTAAAAACCATTTTTCAATTATTTTAAATTTCTTTAATCCCAAGTTTGTTATAACGTTTAATTTTCCATTTTTAAAACGAATTTTATATTAAAATAATATGTAAAATATATTTGCAAGTATATCTAGAGATGTAAAAGGCAGGTATTACGAACAATACGATATACAAATGTATCGCTAAAATAAGGGTCTTTGGGTACAATACACGTCTTAAACAAATATAAGAAGGCTGTGGCCGGTGACCTTTGTCCCTTTTGTGTTTGTGTGCGTAAGGGACACGGTGTAAGTATGCACTTACACATAGACATGGCTTGTATTTGCAAATGTGACCCTGTAGAGATATAAAAATTTAGACGGGGATATTTTTTGACTCTTTTTATATGCATGTATTCTATAAACTACAATTATCATTTTGTTTCTTTTAACAAATATCGTAGGAAATTAGCTTACTAAGAAGGCTGATATCGAGATTGGCTTCTGAGGATGTACCGAACAGTCAGTTGCGCTCGCAATATTATAGTTACTTCACAAGGTGTATTTGACAGCTAAATAGATTGTTGATATCATTTATATACTGAGTTTTCCCCCCATCCCTAGATCGAGCTGGCCCAAACTAGCAATAAAAATATGTCCTGAAATAATAAAACTTAGATCCAGGCCTCCCTTGCTGTTTTTGCCTTATTAAGATTGTTAGCAACGCACTAAGTCCAGGTCCGAACCCCACAGGGGGTACCCTTAGTGAACGTTGCTGACGTAGTTAGGTTTTCTATTGCTTTGGCTGGAGGCCCTTGAGGTTCTCGTCAATAGTCCGATGAAGCAGTCAAAGCCTGTGCTCAGGCTAACAGCGTCGATTTTTTGTCTCTTCTAAGAAAAATACAGTGTCTTTTTTTTGAGACGCCTCCTTATCTAATTTATTTAAGCTTTGTGTTGCAGTGGTTAAACAAACTGGAGCGCTTAGTGTGTTCGGTCATCTTTACACGCTAGGACCAGTACAAATAAAAGACAAAGATGCTAAAGTAGCTGAATATTGACTCAAACATACAAAATATTAAACAAAGAAGAGATTTAATAGACAGATTAAGATTACACTGTCGAATTCTTCACAAAATACACCGAAAATGTAATTGACATTATAATAATAATAATAATATCTTGGGACATCTCACACACGGTCATCTGATCCCAAACTAGGCAGAGCCTGTGCTATGGCAACCAGACAACTGATAAACATACTTATATATTTCTAAATACATACATATTATAGATAAATTACACCCAGACACAGAACAAATGATCGTGCTCATCACACAAAGATTCGTCCTGGGTGGGAATCGAACCCACGACCTCCGGTTTAGCAGTCAGGGTCACTAACCACTAGACCAACAAGTCTAGTGGTTAGTGACCATAGTAGTTTGCTTATGAATTATGAAATAAAATTAATATAGCTAAGGTACTATCAACAGATATATAACAGAGAAAGTAAAGGGTAACCGCACATGGTTTAAACGTACTTTATTAAACCGGGGCTTAGAAACTAAATAGCCTTTTTTTTAGATTTTAGAGATGAATGTGGCCAACACATTGGTCTGAACCAAAAGTAAGTACCTAAAGCACTTGTGTTATGGAATCAGAGACAACGAAGGTACCACAATCACCCAGACCCGAGACAACGTAGAAAAGTGGTTTTCTACATTTACCTGTCCGGGGATGGAACCCGGGACTTCAGAGCTGACTACACCTTGAAACCAAACAATGACGGAGGTCTTTTAAAATATACATAAGTATTTCTGCCTATCTAGTTGTTTCTAACTCTATAGTTTAAGCCCGTTAGGCCGGGCCACCTTCCGATACAATAACAGGCCGCGGACCCTTTCTTCTGGCAGTCCCGCTTATAAATTGCGGTGTCCGACTCAACCCGGCTGTTTGCTCACTATATTGCACTGCTTGTTTGTACCAATCGATTTGTTCGCAAACTTGGATTGTAGACATATTTACACTAATTTGAATTATGCTCCTGAACGTACCTAAAAAAAAAATACTGGATTGGGTAAGTTGTTTTTCTTTTTTTTTATGAAAACCATTTTTATTTCCACGTAATCGTCAAGTAACCTACTTTTATCGATTTCAGTTAAACCATTAGAAGATTAGTTAGATACGGTTCATGTATCAGCTACTTAAATGGTAGTTTGACTGACTGATCATCTTAACACATATATTAAAATATTTTTCATTTAGATTGGAGCCAATGATCAAATTTTCTGATCTTTTGCATTTCATTATTTAAACGCCTAACAATTTAGCAGAATCTTAAAACCATCACATATATATAATCAGAGACAATGAAGGTACCACAAACATCCAGACAAGAGACAATGTAGAGAAGTGTTTTTTTCTACATCTATCCGTCCGGGGATCGAACCAGAAACCTCAGAGCTAGCGACACCTTGGAAACCGGTGTGTACGTCACTCGACCACGGAGGTGGTCTGGTATTGTAAGTATATATTTTTCAAATGAAAAACGTAGCATTGACGTGCACAAATTTTCCAGATTCCTTTGAGTTATATTCGAAATTCCGAAGCTGATGCATTGGAATTCTAAAAATGGTCGCATAAAGTTTAGTCGGAGATATAACATGAATTTTTCATTCAAATTGTAAACGACGCTGACCTTACCTATTTTCATAAGAAATTCATGTTTCTACAGCTTTTGTTCAAAAGATTACAGCGTTTGTTAGTACGGAGTTGCGGTAAAACGATTTTTATCATTATACGCAGTGAGTAAATGATGCGCCAGTCGTTAGAAACAGAAAACAAAAGCAGACAGAATTATCCTAGTAACACCGAAAATATTTATTTAGAGCGGGATTTTTTTTTAAATCCATTGAACTTATGTCAAGCAAGAACTGAATACACAAAGCAACTATTTGTACTTAATTGGAATTTCATATATATTTCTATAATAATTTAATTAAATTACTTTGTAAAAAGGTTAGAAATTTGATAAATGTTTACAGTGAAGGAATTAAAATGAGGAAACCACTTTTTATCTTCAAAAACTAATAAATTTCCATTCAAATAGATCTGAGATCCCTCTATTATGATTAAAAAAGGTCGTATAAGAAATATCTGCTGACTGACCGACATTGACGTTACAATAAGACATTTGAATGAACACTCTAATCGCGGCGAACCAGGTCAAAAAGTAGGTCATATTAAGAATCCTTGGTTCATAGCCATAACAAAAGAATATCGAGATTTGTGGTCATATTGTCGCGATAGGCATTCTAAATTGAAATAAGGGACATTGTATTGTGATTTAAACCTCTCTTAATGATTATTAATCGCAACTTGTACAAGACTAGCAAAAGTCAAGACACAATTTCGAAGTGAAATGAAGTAACTGATAGCCATATAAATTACGAAAATATAACAGATATACATATTTTTAAACGCTGTCTTTAATTCATTACAAGAAAGTAGAGCTTTTAAAGAGTGTTATAAACAAACGTGTCCAGGCATAACACGGATGGGCATTTATATTTAAAACAGAAATAAATATATCCTATTTTACTGAAGAAAAATGTAGCAATCTAACGGTGAAAGATTTTTTGAAATCGGTCCAGTATTTTTAGAGTTTATTCAATACAAATATATAAATCTTACCTCTTTATAATATTAGTGTAAATATTAGTGTAGTTTAAATACCTATTAATGGCGTAATGTCGTTATGATTCAATTAATAAAATATATATTACCACTAGCTGTCCCCCGCGACTTTGTTCGCGTGTTTTAGTTTCAATGGATTTTCAGTTTTTCAACATTTTTCATTTATGCTACGCTCCTATTGGTCGTAGCGTGATGTTATATAGCCTATAGCCTTCCTCAATAAACGGACTATCCAATATAAAAATAATTTTTCAATTCGAACCAGTACTTCCTGAGATTAGCGTGTTCAAACAAACAAATAAACAAACAAACTCTTCAGCTTTATAATATTAGTATAGATTAGTAATATTTTAACGCAATAAAACATTCATACTTAAATAGTACCAATAATTTTATTATATCATATAATAATTTCTTCCATTATCTAAAGGATTCATACAAGAAACTATATAGGTAGTTTTAGAACATTAATCCTTGGATCGTTTCACTCATTAGATAATACACAGTTCGTTAGACAAGGGTCATCCGGTGGGTCAAAGCGTCCAGGATTACCTGCCTCCAGTAATTGCTTACGTTTTAAGTACCTTAGCGATCTTAATACTTACTCAAACTTCGTGAATAATATAGGAGGTATACTTATCTGATTGTTCAAAGTAGTTTGCTTCAGTGTATGGATATTAAGTTGGTGTAGTTATATGAAAATATTTATTACTTCCTTGTTTGATTGAATATTTTTATCACACTAAGTTTTTGTTAGATTTGTTTTGTGTATTTTCAGACAGTAAGTTAAGGTGTATTGAAAGGTCTTTAGCTTGCTACATCAGAAAAGGTCTCTTTTCAGGTATCGAAAATATATAGTTAATTTAAAAAAAATAAGATTTTATTGTCAAACCAGAGAGCGCGCACAAAAATTTGCAATACTTACAAATTTTATCAATACCATAATAAATAATTTTCAGTGGTTACCTGACTGGTGACGTCACTGAGATGAAGGTGTATAACATATTATTATAAACTAATAAATATAGATATAGTTTTAAATAAATATGGTAATTAAATATAAACAATTTTTAATTACACTATAATTATTGCCTAGCTAATGAAAATTTATCTAAAAGTGTAAGATTGTTTTATTTTGTTAATATATCAAAAGGGTTTGCTATGCTATGCTTTAGTACAAAATTGTGTTTATAATACACCATTATTTTACAATTTATGATATAATATTATCCTTCTTGAAACTTATACTGTATGTTATAGGAGCAACGTCTAACGATTATCCGTAAAAGATTCGAATTACGACCCTTGAAACCGTTCAAGTGTAGATAATTTCAAACGTGTGCCCGAGATATTAAAGATCGATCGTTGAGGTAAGGATAACGTTAATTTAATAATGTATCATAAACATAAGGTATTTTAATGGGAGTAATCTAAACAGGGTTGATGTGCAAGTCGTTTTTAAGAATATACATTGTTTCTGTTGCCTGTAATACAACAAACCAAACACATAAGCATCGTATAATTATTTTTAACAATAGATACTCATGACAATACTTTGATTTGAAATGTCGAAAAATAGAGGTATCTAAACATGTAATAAATGTATGAAAAAACAACCGTGTACGTTTTTCTTCTTACTTTAAAAAATAAATTACAGTAATAACTAAAAATCTCTTTCATTCTATTGTTTAAATCTTGAGCATTATTTTTCAAAAATACATTTATCAGCTACCATTACATTCCAAATATCGAAGACGATCCATTAAATCATTCCCACGCGTCTAAAAATTTACTCTCACAAACTATCGAGTTGGTAATACGCGAGCTTAACCCTCAAGAGACAACCGGCGAAATTTTGCAAAAAGCAGTGCGCCTCGGTACATCGGGCCGCCAAAGTTAGCGGGTGTAATCGATACGGCCTTAGGGTTTTGGGTATAAATTAGAAGTTCCATCGATCACCGACGCCCTTTGCCCATCGGCTCGTACTTTATTGATAGTGAATGTTAACCGATAGTTCACTGAGCTACGTTGAACGGGACATGTATTTTTGGCCGGGTTTATTTGTGTCTGCTGTACCCGTTTTGCAAGTTATTCAGGGTTAATGTAGTCACATGAACTGAAATATGGAACTTTTAATATTGAGCTTTTCGTTGCTTAAACAACCTGATATACCAACATTATGCGTGTTAGTAATCTCGTATATCTAATCAATTTACTGCATGGATTGCCAAGTGGTATAAGTCACCACGCCAATTAGTACTGTTCGCGACATGCTGCGGGTTCGATCCCCGCATTAGACAACCATATTTTGTGTGATCCACAAATGCTATTCTAACTCTGGGTGTTTTTTGTGCATGTGATTTGAATGTTTCTATAATACCCCGTGATAAAAGGATTAAATTCCTTAGTGCGGGAGTCGTTCTTTTTTTTTTTAATTAAGAACGAAATTTAAAAAATTGCTATATTTTAACATGTTATGTTTGTTCAGTAAACGACATAGGTTACTAAAATATCGTATAAATTGACAAGCAACATATAAGTACGATATTTATACGCTCAGACCCACAAAAATTAAAGTGTACTATTAAGAGTTTTATAATACAATAAAACCGGGCATTACTTATAAAAGAGGTTCTCGGGACCGCCTATAAACATACATAGGTAAAGGCAAAGAGCACTTAACGTTTCCTAAAGGATACATTATTGAGAACAGCCCTAAAAACAACATTTTTACATCCTACGGTCCTGCCGCGCATATTTTATTGCGGGTTGCTCGGATGACCCCCGGAACGGACGATATAGACTTAGGAAGTATAGTGTAGGACGAGGAATATTAAACATATTTTGTTTGATAGCATAAACTTCTTCAAATTTACACAGATATACAGAGACAGAGAGAGAAAAAATTCAAATCGGTTCGATAGTTTCGGAGCCTATTCAATGCAAACAAACAAACAATCAAATCTTTCCTCTTTATAATATTAGTACAGATTAAACTTAATTAATTGTACCTTGGACAGAGAATAAGCATTGCCATTCAACGTGGCAATGCCGCCAGTCTTTTGGGTACACTTCCAGTCGACAGCGATGCGGATGAATTTTTTGACGCTATTTTTTAGATTTTTTTTATTAGTTAAGAGTTTAGTTTTGTTTTAAGTGTATATATAGTTAAGTTTGTATATATTTAAAATTGTAAATAATACAATAATTATATAAATAACTTAATGTAAAATCATAATTAAACAGGATATGTAATATATAAATGAAAAACAACATTAAAAATAACCAGCCTTGTACATCCTTACTAATATTAATTGTTAAATGGAAATGAAAGAAAAACCTACCGTAAATATTTATGTGATTGGCATCATTTTCGTCATCCAGCATCAAACTTAGCCGTACGTTGTATGTTAAAAATGGTCTCTTTTACTAATTGGTGATTAAAGTCCGCTATCATCTCGTCGTTGCGATCGATTTGTTCGCAGCTTTTTTTCTCATTATCTCCAAAATCTAGAAAAAAAATGTATAGTAAATTACAAATTTAAAAACATACACAATTTAGAATCATTTACTTTTAAATCATCTACTTGTCTAACTACCTATATCAATTCGTGATGCGGTCTCAAAAACAAATCGATAGAAAGTAACCTATCTAACCTTCGTATCGCTACGTCTACCTGGACGGTCCCGCGAGGCCACGGGGCCTGATGGACGGAGCCCGCCGCGAAGGGTTAACCTAAGTCAACGTAAATATTTGAACGATGTATGCACGCTTGCCTTTACCTACAGTATCAGTGTTGTTTTAAAGCTTGACATTTGTAATGCTTCTTTTTGGGTTGTAGAATTAATAGGTCTACAAGTTTGTGTACATATCTTTTTTGCAGTGAATACTTCTTTAGGCGGTTTAATATTTTTTGGGATGGGTAAAAACAATTATACTCGCGACACTGTTACCGTTACTGTTACCGACACTTTTGTATAAAAGTATGTATATACAAGTTTTCACTTTTGACGGCACTCCCGGAATGCCACTGTTTTTTTTTAATACGCTGAGATAATTGCGTCCTGCTAGCAGTAAAATATGAGGAGCAAGAAGACTAACTTAAACAGTAGTTTCAAAATAATAAAAAAATTACCTATAAATCATAATTTTATTATGTTCAGTGACTGTAACAAATTAAAATTAAGGCGGGAAAGTAATATTTACACATATCAATACATTGTAGGAAAATGTAAAGTATACTGGCGATCAGAGTTCGATTATTTACAAGTGAAGCTATTGTTTAAAAAGGGTTAATTATGTCTTTAATTTAGGAACATGCAATATTATCGATAACTGCCACGATTATTATCCCCCTGGTGTTTAAACACCAGTGCCAATGCAAAATTAATATTAAGTTAAGTGTAACTGAGATCAAACTTCTTGAAAATTAAAATTGACAATGAAAGGAACTAAATGGAATCTAAAGATTGTCAGTGTTTTTTTAACTGTGTATTGTTTGAGTGCCTGCTTAATGAATATAAATGTGCCTTGACTTTGTATTAGAATTAGAATTGAAATTCATTTAAGTGTAACCCTCCAGATCAGTTAAACCTATCAGTAACGAAATAGATTTGTTCTGTATTTGTCAGACCTTACTGTCAAAACTATTACCTATAGTATTTTGTTATTACCGCGAAAATAATTGTCAAGGGAATGTACTTTAACTAAACCAATTAGGTATATAGGTTTTACATTATCGTAACGGTCAAATTCTGTTTAATACAACAAATGAACTTGATCAATTTCCCTTCCATAAATATAGATACAATAAACACTACATAAAATACATTACGTAATGAGATGAGCAGACATATTGTTCTTGGACCGACAATTGAGAGGGTATGTGAGAATTACTCGGAGTTTTATCCGGGGTTCGAACCCCGGCCGTCCCTCGCGGCCGCCGGCCGAAAACTTTACCTTTGACCCTCCGAAGGAAGTTCATAGAGTGGTTGGTTACTTTTAAATATTTTGTTTTTTTTTTTTATGGTTTCTTTTTGTGTTTGTTTGTTCAGCGTTAGAGAACAGGGTATGTAGAATAAGGTAGGTATATTAATAACATCAATAGCTATGGTTTGAAGGTGATGGAAAATCCTGAAAAAAGGCTATGGTTTATTGTGATTTGTAATGTAGTAAATGTAAGGTTTGTCTCTTAGAATGAATAACACTTTATTAACAATAATAACTTTTTATGTTTCATTTAGTTTTGTTCGACAGTGGCACTGACGGGAGAGGAAAGAATAGAAAGAAGACCTAAAGAAGACCTAAAGGCCAAAAAAAGTTCATAACCACTTCATTTTGTTTTACCTTCGATATATTTGACTTTACACTCTAAAAAGTTACTTAACAAAATAGTAAATCGTGACAGAGTGGGTATGACAGTTTCCTTTCGGTACTATCAGCTCTACACTCTCCCAGTTCCAAGTCGGGGCCATCTCCAGTATTCTTATCTACTTACTCCGCATCTATAGCAAAACGAGCCTCAGGAGGCCAGGCCCCGCCTCTTACGGCCTGTCAATGACTAGTAAAATTTAGAACCGGCCCGCCATTGATATAAATGTTTTTTGTTCCCAAAACGACCCTTGAAATTGTAATTTAGTGACACGAATGAGATGGTGTGTCGATGTTGTAATATCCATAGAGGTTGATAGTATTGCAAATAGGTTTTGTTTTTTAAAAAAAAATATGTTTATTACGTGTGTTTATGTTTGTGGGTTTGATTCAAAACTTTGGAGTTCGAACGTCATTGTTCCAGATTCAAATATTTAGAGTAAAGGAAGATATTTGATCGGCCGATTTGAATTTGAGATAATTTTTGTTCAAAGATTATTGAGAGAAATTATTTTTTGAAATATCTAGTGTTGTTTAGACAATATTCTTCCTTGCGATACGAGAACCCAGCCTTAAGTATAATACTGTAAGTACAAACTAAGCCTAAATAATCAGATGTTAAAAATAATACCAAAAAAGGTACCTACTGACAAACAAAAATAATTTTTTGAAGAACACAAGTTGTAAAATTCTAATGCAATTTTTACATCCGACTGTATTCTAAAGCATCCCTGCTTAACACGCGTGCATGATGCATATCTGAGTAGATTTTGCGACATATTAAATTTCAAACGGATTTTTGATGCACGCCTACTCCGTTCCCGTTGTTGAAAAATAATTAAAATTTTACATGATATATTTACAACTTAATTTTGACGGAAATGAAAATAAATATATGCTCTCTTTTTTATGCAATACTAAGATGTAATTTTACGAAAATAATTAGATCAATGAGGGCTTCCGCTAGTAATTTCGCCGCCATAGGCGATAGTCACCCATGATGTGTCCGAAATGTCAAATTCCATAGTTTGTTGGTCGGATACACGCGTTTATTGAATAATAATCTAAACCATCTCAATGTTGTTGATATTTTCTAATCCCTTCGATTATTGCGGGTTATTAAATATGAGTTACGAATCAATTACTGTCAGTGCTTTAAGAGCCAAGTTACGAAAAACAGCTAAAAAATTAAGCGGTTTGAAAGAACAGTTTATTTATTGTTTACAAATACATATTTCGCCGCCGTCGCCGCGTCAGCCTATGATTAAGGACTGAGTCCGAAAAAGCGCGTGAGTAAACCGTCATTATTCCTAAATAATTATTATGATTTAAATTAAAACTTTTTTTCGTTTCCTAATCTAGTAACTTACTAACAGCCATACTTCACGACCCGAAGCGTCAACGGCGCTAACTGGTGGGCGCAATAAAGTTAACCCTCATAACATCAACTGATGTCTTATTAAAACTATTAAAGAGCAATAAAATTCATTTGATTCGACGAAAATAAGAAACGAATACAAAATTCAACCGTCCAAATTCAAAACTCAAATTTTCGCAAATTCGCACCTGGCGAACCGGACTGACCAATCAACGACCAGTATACTTCTCCCTTCGTCTCCCCCTAACTGACCAATGGGCAACCGGTTCCACCCCAGTCGCGTGCTGACCAGTCTGACCACTAGGGGACGAACGACCCTTGCCACGCGCAACTGATACACGTTTACCGTTTATACCGTATAAATATCAAATGGACCTCGGATGTTCAAAAGTGTCAGATAAACACACCTTTTGTATAAGACAGGTATTTCATCCCACAAAATTGTCACGGGCCATTTGTTTGACCACTTACTGGCCACAAAGGGTAGTTTTTATGAAGATTTCTCTCCCTAAATAAATGTTTTGTGGTGATATTTTTGTCGCGTGTTAGACCTGTTTTTGGATGATAACATACAATGGGAAAGTGTTTGTAAATAATGGGATGAAACAGATATTCAGAGATTTATATTGTTGGTTCAATGGATAAGTTAAATATCCGTTGATTTATTTGCTTTTGTGTCTGCACTTGGAGGATTCCTTTTTTTTATTGGAATTGTTTTAACACATTCATTTGTCATGTTTTAAGATTAAAAACACTAATTCGTTTTTTTATGTTCTTTTTAATTTTGCTTTGGACAATTGATTGCTAAAATTCCTTTTCATTTGTATTGTAGTAAGACCGTTCGGTTGCCCAGAAACAAGAGAACGGAGGGCCACATTCCTCATAATCCCGCCCTAATGCCCTGTCCTCTGCAAGGGACATTTCCATTTATTATTGAGCACTTAATTTATGTGTTTTGTTATGGACCGACAACTGGCACAGCAACCCTTACCAAATGAATTCATACTAACATAAAATTAAATTGAATCTGAATTCTATTTCGCAAATCTTAAGTTTTAAAATCATTCGACAAATAAAGGCCGTTTAGGGCAATTTTATTTAACGTGAAAAAACTGCTTCGTCGGACGTTTTAAAGTTAGTGCTACCAAGCGATTTGAAGCTCTCTTTACTTGAACGTAGCATGCAAAATCGCGAACAGCATAAAATTTCTTTTAAATCTTTTCGACTTCAAAAATATGAAAATTTTAAAGTAGAGTGCTGCTAGTATCATTGAATTTTGAGCCGGATCTTTTGGCAAATACGGTTGAAATTTGCAAATCAGCTTTAAACTTTTAAGTCATTCTCAATAATGGTTCGATCACTTAGAATTGTTTAGACAATGTACGCGGCAATCCGTTCGCTTCAGAGCCAGGTTTTGTTTAAGAAGGGGTGAAATGACATTCGGGATAACTAAATCCGAGGGACTTTGTGGAGTTTGGAGGTCATTTTTCAAAATAAGTAATCGGGCAATGGAGATCTACAATAGTCAAAGGGACTAGAACTTAAAGGCAAGTTGTTTAAAACAAAATTGTTGTCTTATGCAGAATAACAAGCATCAAACATGTTTTTTTTTTAATAAGCATGTGAAACAGAGGCACCTCTACTTAATGATAAAAATATCATAAAAATATACTAGTTTCATAATAATATAATTTCCTTAAATGTGCTATAAACGTGGGGTTTGTTGTCAAAACTATTTTGAGTACTTAATAGTAATCTGTTACTAATCGTCTTAAGGCAATTGTTTGAGTTTCATCTAAGTACCTCTTTAGCCAAAGAACACTTAAATAGAACTCTAGTGTCTAGTTAATAGTTGAATACGTCCTTATTGTCTAACATTAACGAAATACCCGTTTCAAAGGATAAGAATATACCCTTGTATTTATTAACTCCAAAAGAGCCAAAACTTTTAATAAAATCTACCTACAGGAAAAAAACTAAATGACTCAGCTCAAAGTGGTATAATATGATATTCAGAGGAGAGCTCTTCAAACACAGCGTACATAATGCCTATGAAAGCATAAAAAATCAAGAAAATTCCATGTGAACCAAAACACATGGAGAATAAACATACGAAGTAGATACTTACAAAAATATGAAATTCACCACAACATTTGCTGGGGACGGCGAGTTCTGTACCTACCGTTTGCAGATAAAATTATTTTGCTTCGAAATAATATTTATGGAATTGCTAGTAATTTTTTTTAATTAGGTATTACGTCTCAACTCAGCTGTGACTTTTGACATAAATATAAAAAAAAAAAAACATGTTGGAAACCAACTTGGAAACAATGAGGATGTAGACTATTTTTTTTAATGTCTGCCTTGTAGATTGTTAAAAAATATTTGACACGTATTTTTTATTTTTTTCGTAACAAAAACTCACTACAAATATATTGATTTGAAATGCCGCATGACGTCACACGTTCGCACGTTTTAGGGAACGTGTGTCAATAATAAAATGATACCATTTTAATGTTCTCAAAATATATATTTTTTTGTTTTAGATCCACATCGACTAGTAAAAAATCATTTTGTGTAGAATCTAGATTATGTTATGCTGATATAGAAAATACATGATAAGCTTCAGCCCGACTAGTTTCAGATGAATTATTAATTGAAATTTATTAATGTTCTTTCTAAAATGTTGTAAACTATTTGATAAGGAAATATAAAAATAAAGTATCTTTAAAAAAATAGTCGTCACGTCGTTTTTGCGGACGCTACCTGTTCAGTCGTCCATAATGCGAGTTGATAGGTAGATGTATTAAAAATAGTATACATTAGACACGAATACGACATAATATAAATACATATATATGTACTGTAAGTACATAATGTAATGCGTACATATAAAATATTCCAAGTAAAGTGTATTAAAAAAGGATTACACAGCGCTTTGTGGGACAACCTTGCGAATTTAATACAATTTTCATATTTTTGGTAAAATATATTCTGATTTCAGAAAGAAAGTGATTAGATTACTTTTGCTAAGAATCTCTGAAACACTACTATACATATGATTAAAATTCAGATTCAACAGATTTCTTTCTTTTTGCTTAAAGAGTTTTTTATATCCACTAAGGCTTAATTCATACTACAGCAGAGACGAAGCGCATGGAAACGTAATCTAAAAGTTATACCTACAGCAAATTTGCCCTTAACTCAACAAGGTACCTAATGTTCTTGCGCTCTAAAGAATTTAATTGTTGTGCAAGGAGGGTTTAACAAACATTTAATTCACATGCACAAAGAACACCCAAACTTGGAACAAGCATTTGTGGATAAAACAAATGCTTGCAATGCGGGAATCGATCCCGCAGCAGAGCGTACAGTGGTAATTGGCGTGGTGACCAATGCCACTCGGTTATCCGTACGGTCTAAATTCTACACATGAAGTTTACCCCAAGTAACCTTTGCAGGGATGGTCAGAGGAAGAAGAAAACTAATAAATTGTGAAATGAATGGCCTTTAGTTCAGGTCTGCATTACAGCGGTTTTATTTTTTTGAAGTTGGTCCTTACAAACTCCAAAAAAACTACAATAGCATAATTAACTATTACTTCACTGGTACTTTACATCAGTATTAATGAGAGGGTGGTACTTCCACGGTCAGGCCACTTACAACTTTACAATTACAGAATGTCTCTACTACATAAAATACAAATTATACAAAGAAACAAAGAAACATCAAAGATTCTCAACTGAATAGAAGTAGAACATATCAAAGCATTGCATACCTACTAGCGTCGCTTGATATCCCATTATATTATCGGGGCTAGCCAACTGTAAGTACAATTTAAGAGGCCATCAGTCCAGCACCATTAGTTACCTATTGACACACAGACAGATCGCTACGTGCCGCTTGTCCTGACCGCTAGTACTACTGGTCGAACTCGAACGTTACTCACATGAACGTCAACTGTAGATATTAAAGCGACTTTAAGTCGTGAGTAAATTTAATCTGTTTTTCGTTATTAGATATATTATAGTCTCATGATAAAAAAAGAATTAAGTCATATAATAAGAATAGTTAAGAAGTATTATTTTGTCGACATTTTTGGATCGTAATGGTATGGTTTGAATTAATTTAATCTTTTTCTGTTGGCCATACCTTGTACTTTTTTTAAACGTTATTTGTGCAACGCGCAAATTCTATGTTTTATAAATTTATTTTTTAAAGCAGACATTGATTGACTTCTTATATTTTACGAACGTTGTGAAGCATATCTGCTAAATGTAATTACATAAACTAATCCAAGATTAACGAGAACTCGTGGTATAGAGACGGACAGTTGCTAAGATTAATGTAGTTTCCAGTTTTAGTGAAACTCTTACTCAGATAGCAGAAGGATATTTTTTGTTTCAACAAAAACTGCACGAATAAATCGTATAACACATTATCCGCGAACCCTGAAATGCAACTAACGGTCCAAAGTACCCCCGTGAGTTTTAAAAGTATCCACGTATAATGGAAACAAATAAATAACAAGGAAGGTTTTCACCCTAAACAAGCATCAGTCGACACCTACATACCAGTCATTCTCACATTGTCATGATAAAATACCATCATAAGTCGAAAGCCGAAAAACTGGACCCCTATAACTGAGCGTAATTTATCTCAAGTACTGAAAACGTCTTCAGTATAACCCAATACACTCGGTCCTAAGTAAACTTTAGGTAAACTTAAACGGCCGAGTCCCTTTCTCGACCACATTCTAAATAAATAACATCTAATGGGGGACATTCATCAGTGTTTCCACGTTTTTAGGTGGGTAGACCTCACTCCCCTAGCTGTCTGCTATTTTGGAAAAGTCCTTTGCGAACAAATCCAGGAAACTGCGAATCGAAAATCCAACTTTATGGCTACAACTTAAAGTGTATTTTACTACGGTTGTTGATATTACAAATTACGTTTGTTAAATACACAGATTAGCAGTGGCGACTGCAGAGATATGAGAAGGGGGATGAATGGTGGGCGGCGGGGTGTCGGGGGCCCACCCAACACCCTTTTTTGTTATTTTTTGTTGCATTTTTTGCGTGAGCGCGTGCAGGGTTTTTGGACTGCATAGGTAAGTAATATTATTTGTTTCCAATTAAAAGAGATATTAAAGTAGTGGATGGGGTTTTAGTGTAATATTCGCTTTTTTGCTATATTATTATTTAGTGGAAATATTTCAATTGCAGAAAATGCTTGTAGATTCGTAGTTTGTGACAGTAACTCTTTGGTAAGACTATTTTAAACAATATAAAAATTAACCAACTAACAAAGAAGAATTAAAAAAATATCCAGTTAATTATAGCATTTGCAATCTTAAACTACATATAAAAAAAAAACCCAATTCCTTTATATTAAACAGTTATATTTTTATGACTTGACAAACAAAACTCAACCTTATTCTACTAAAGAAATAACACACCACGATTATTTGACTTAGAAAAAGGTCTTTAGATAATTCTTGAGCTGGGACGCGCCGGTGTCACCGCGGACACCAGATAGCACTGATGAGGGTCACTTGTACCCCACACTTTGTACTTGTAACTTTCCTTATATTTAAATATTGGAGTACTTTTTGCAAAAGAAATACGATGTGCAAGATGTAGGTATGTTTTTTGATGTTTAAAATTAACCCTTTAATTCAAACATGTTTTGTATATTTTAAACAAAACTGTCAGTTTTTTAGTTACCTGCGACGTTGTATATTAATAAATGTTGTTGTGTAAGTTTGTCACTAATTAAACAAAAAAAAATAATTTATTCCGTAAATTTTAAATCTTGTACGTGTATTCCGTAGCATATTTAAGCTACAGGATGCAATTTTATTGCTGATTTGCAGTTTATAATTTTTTATAGCAGGGATTAAATTCGCCAATAAGATACGAGTTAACATAATAGTTAATATGATACAGTTTTAAAACAGAACCATAAAACTGTTACTTTATAAAAAAAGGTACCCATATACTAACGTGTGATGCCTAAGCAATTTAATAATGAATTTAAAGTTGTTCAAAATCAATAAAAGTTAGATTAACAATTACTCATGTTGGGGGTAGTTGAAAATTTGTAAAAGCATGGTATAGGGGCCATGCAATATTGCGAATTTGTGCCGAAACCGACCGGTAACAAGTTGCGCTGTATTTTAGCAAGTTTCCGATAGCCTCTGTGACCACGTTTCTCACAAAATACAGGGTATGTCCTATTGACATATACCCGTAATGATTAATAAGCCAATAAATTTACCAATCATAGTACAGAAGAAGAATAGAATTGAGGCCTTTGCCTAAAGAATGGATAAAGAAAAAAAAAGTAATAAAAAAAAATGTTATGGCCCTGATTGATTAGAAAGCTTTCGAAAAAAAAAGGAGCCTAAGAATAGTAATTTGAATAATTTAAATAAGTCAAAATCGAACATTAATGTTTATCACACAGTTACGTAAATTCATGTCAGTTGATTTATTACATTCAAATTGGAACTGCATTTAAAATTAAAACTAAAAAAAAAAAACATTTGTAAAAAACCTCTTACATAAATTGAATAAGCATTCAGAACAAATCCCGTGTAAGTAAAGGAGTGACGTCACAATACTCAAAGCAGCTGGCAAAGGCTAGAGAGGAAACGGTAACTGAATAGAACTAAATTCCAGTCTCCAATGGTGGGTACAGTCACGACCATTTCACTGGCCGGACTCCTTGGAATGCTGTTAACAGTTCACGTCGCGACTGTACATTTATGTGTACTGGATTGGTAAGAATTTGGAATTAAGAATGTGTATTTATAAAGTCAGATATATAATATTTTTTATCGATTTTAAGAAACCAGCCTTAACCATTTCTATCTACCTATTATTTTTAAATACGACCGTTACTTTTTAATTCGAAATATTACTCTGCCAGTAAATACGCACATAAAAATAATACCTAAATGTTTATGGCTGTTGGTGGGCTTTTAGTTTAACGTCTCAGTAACTCCTAGATATAGATCTATTTACCTATGGGTAAAACAAAAAAATGTTTGAAAAAAAGTGCCAGGAAATAGCAACGCCTGCTTCACAACGTACCTCTGTGAGCATATGCAACACTTACCGACCATAACAAACACATTTATCGCGCGAGCCTAAATATTATTCTTTAACATTCAGAAAACATACCCACATAATATCATAAAATATACTATCAAAATGCGAAAGTAAAAACCCGAAATAAGACACCGCCTTTTGTTTTCATTGTTTGCGTACCTATAACGAGACGCGAGTTACGTAACAAAAACAAAAGAAAATGGCTCTATTATGTGAAAACAACCCAGAGACTACCACGGTTATATTCACCCGTGGGCTGAATTTATACGATATACTCTGTATTCAGTTAGCCAATGTTATTTGATACCCCATACGCCTTGTGACATCTCTTTAAACATCTTTTTGTGTGAGAATGCGAAGGGGGGTTGGGGGTCAACGTTCGGTGGCTAGGTGAACATATTTCGAATATCCAAAAGTATAAATTTTGCCGGTAAGCTATCGACTTACTTTTTATATTCGAAGGAATCGTAGTATCGGGAATGGCCCACTGTTTTCAAGACAAACACAGTGTGCTGTGGTGAAGGCATTTTCTCAAATCCTTGGATCCTGAACACCATGTATATTTTACATGTTATTGTTTATGATTTGTTTGAGTGCCGGCTCGGTAATCTGTGTACTGATTCTAAGTGGTGTATTGTAGATTTAGATTAAGGAACTATATTCGCAATGTTTTTATCTATAAAACAAAACGGGAAAATATTAATTTCATTTCTCTTGTGTGACGGAACTTTGCACAATTAAACATTAAACATATTGTAAAAAAAAACCGCCGATATTCATATGGTTCTCTTAAATGGATAGAGTGAATCAAGAGGAAGATTAGTTTGTAGTTAAGATTAGTATCTATATACTAATATATAAAGCTGAAGAGTTTGTTTGTTTATTTGTATGTTTGTTTGAACGCGCTAATCTCAGGAACTACTGGTCCGATTTGAAAAATTATTTCGGTGTTGGATAGACCATTTATTGAGGAAGACCTATATAACATTACGTTGTGATCAAAAGGAGCGGAGCATAAATGAAAAATGTTGCAAAAATGAAAAACCGTTGAAACTAAAACACGCGGACAAAGTCGCGGGGGACAGCTAGTCATTAATATTTTGCCTACCCGTGAGAAGCGGGGTTGGGTCGCTAGTTATTATTAAATGTTATTGTAAAAGTTCTATTCAAAATTCGGTATTTCTAACATATATTGTAAATATAAAACTAAAATAAATATAATATGCTTTAAAAAGCCGCCTCAGTATATACTTAGAACTTAGTCACCGCCACAAAGTAAAGGTATAATGTTTCAGGGAGTTATAAAAATGTATGAAAGGCTTGAATATCTAAGACTAAATGTATTTGGATTCTAGGAATGAGACAAAAAATCGTTTGTCTATTAGAAATTTGGTGTAAGAAATACACGAATTACAGTAATAATTTATTTGGTACAAAAACATATTTTGTGTTATATTATATTATATTAACGTTTTAATAAAATGTAGGAATACCTAGTTCATAATACTTTACTTATTTTATATTATTCTCAATCTCACTAAAAAACATCCCAGATTAAATTTTGTAGCATTACTTTTTTAATTATTACGGTAAATAAATAAATAAATAGCCACAATTTGTTTTGACACTAAAATCTTGAAATTAAAATAAAGTAGAAGGTCTAATCTAAGCAAGTTTTATTTAGAGTCTATTAAAAAACCTTAAAGAATAAAAAAACAACAGTAATATATCATCACTTTCTAAATTTAATACGTTTAAACTGCTACTTAGAATCAGCAAACATAAAAGTTTAGATACTCGTAAAAATACATAGAATAATTACGCGCTTTCAAGAAAATGCCCACTCAAAACTGAAGCCGATCTGCTCTTGAACGGTCCCTTAGCAACTCAACTTATCAATCAGGGAGTCCTCAAGCATTCTCTTTATCCGAAAAAATCAATATCAATCGGAGAACACCTCAAACTTTCGACTTGCTATGTAGTATGTACTCTATTTGTATATTTCTATACAAAATCCCCACAACTACATATTACGGAGACCAACAAAAGCAGTTTCTAATGCCTGCGTCCTCCAACCTTAATCTTTTTGTACCTCTAATTAAATTAGCAAAACCCAGGAGCGTGGAAACTGGACACGCACACAACGAAACAACCCTCATTCACACACACACACGCACTAGTATACACAGTTTAAGGACGGTGTAAAGTGAAAGGGATGTGCGCGTGTGTGGGTGAGATCGCCGTGCGTGTATATGTGTGTGTTTTAGTTAAGGGTCGTCATTTCTCTTGGACCCTCCCCCGTAGTGTCCGCAGAAAGGTGAGTTAAGATAGACTTGTATAGAGCTGTTGTTACCAGTTTCATGTACCTATTAATGTTTCAGTTTATAATTATAGTGGTAAAATTATACTAATGAGGTGATTGTGAACTAAAGAGATCAAGTAATTTTACTGTTATTATAAAAAAGCGCTTTTTATTAGTGATCGAACATAACTAACAATCTTGTTAGGCTGTTTTTGCACAGAAAGATACAGCAATTACATGTTGGTTTAAAAATCGTAGCTAATAAATAATTAAATTTACTTTACATCATGTCTTGTCATTTTCTATCATATGCAAAACTTATGGACTCGACTTTCATAAAATACTTAACACCTAAAAATGTTTAAGTATACCATACACCACGCACAATGTAAAAAAAACCCTCTCGAAATATACAATAAAAAAGTCACATTCTCGGTATCACCAGCTCTATGAAGTTCCTACAGACAAACAGACATCCCCCGGCATCCTCCCTCGGACTTTAATATTGATCAGTGTCCGGCCGCGGTCAGGTAGTGTCGGCCACCACCGGCGCATGCGTCATACCTGCTACCACGCTTTGTTGCAACTTGTACTTGTCTTGTAAGGAAAGTTACGTGTCTCATAAGTTTGACATCACACTAAGTTGTTGGATTCAATTGGTTAGTAAATGAGTTTGTAATAATGAAGAAATACATATTTTATTATTTATCATGTTTGTACTGACAGTTAATTGGCGGTTCATAAGTTTGTTAATACACCTAAAACTATAGTATATTAAATTGTATTCATAACCAATAAATTCTTGATTCTTTGATTTTTTTGAGAAATATGTATTTCGGCATGTCACATGTTTGGTTGCAACTTACATTTGCCTAAAAAAAATTATAAGTCGTCTGATAAGTTTATTGGTACTCTGAGACCTATTTCATTAAATTGAATGATTAATTTAATGATAATAATTATGTCTACAGTTTCACTTTTTATGTTTGAAGCACCTTTTGTTTTTATTAATTGTTGAGAGATCTGAGTCGAAGTTTTGTTTTAAATTGTGTTTTCGTATTAATTATAAATTCATTTTAAATATCTATGTTTCATTAATTTTAATGTAACGTTAAAAAAGGGCTGGAAAAATGTACAGCCTATTGAGATATGCTAGTAATCTGTTGAGAGATAAAATGTTGGCAAATAAAAATGGAGAATAATTTTATACTAGATTTTTATGTTTTCCTATCTAATACAAACTAATACCAAAACCTAAAAATTATACAGAAACTTACAAGTAGATACTAAATACAGGTAAGTAATAGCCGATGATTAGAAATGATTTAACAATTTCTTTGTTACGTTTATTTTTTAGTACACATGTTTATAATAAAGTTTAAGTCTTGTCGGGCGCCAACACGAGAAATTAATAGTAATATTTTTTTAATAATATCTTGGAACAACTCACACACGGCCATCAGATCCCAAATATACATACATACTTATATATTTCTAAATACATAAAATATGTAGACAAATAACACCCAGACACAGAACAAACGATCATGCTCATCACAAAGATTTGTCCTGGGTGGGAATTGAACCTACGACCTCCATTTTAACAGTAAAGAAAATACTTAGCTATGTTTTATTATAATCAATTATTAATAACGTTATATTGACTACATTACCACATACTAAAATTTATTTATAATATCAAGATAACACTAACAACAAAAACCATAATCCCACAAACAATTTTAATATCCTCTCGCGACGCACAAGATATTTACGCTACAAAACACAATTTCTAAGAAATCGTAATAGTAAGGAACCATGATATTACGTTATCAGAAAACATTATAGTAAAAAGATTCCCCCGATTTAATATCAAAAAGAAGTCCCTAAATTCCGTATCATGTAAAAGAACACTTTCAATATTGGGATTGGTATCCCTCTGGCCGTAACAAGGTTTTATTAGATCCCACTAAAGGGCATCCCCGCACAAAGGTAGCACAAGAAACCCTTTTTCTACCTTACTTCAAATATATTAACTGTCCCACTACCTTTCATGACGAGGGCGTAGGTTTAACTGGACGTGGTAACGTACTTTATGATTTATTTTTAACCAACTTCAATTCAGTTCTCAATTCGTCAGAATCTTTTTTTATTTTTTTATATAACATGTTCTACTCGAAAACACCTGTACCGATTTGGAAAACTATTTCTGTAGTTTGAAATTCAATATATTTTAGATGGTGACCATGGGTCATCAGGTCATGATCTAAAGATGGGATCCTGAACAAAACAAGGGAACTATTTAAATTTTATTTAAAAATAGTTTTTTTTTTAAAGCTTATTGTTTACGATCAAATGGGTTTGTGTTTTACTTTTTTGAACTTGAATAAACTACTATGTAGAAATAATTGTTGATGTAACAAATATGAATTGTAAGACCTTATACGCTTTACTTAACTAGCAAATAACAGATTACTAAATACAAAAAAATGTTTAATCATAAGTGAATGACTGTTATTGCGCTCACCAGTTAGCGCCATTGGCGCGTTAACTTTCAAAACCCACCAACAAACCAAGAAAATTTAACGTTTTGGACATTACGTGCGACTAACGCCTTTGGCGGCGAAATTGCTTATTGTGAAAGTTTAAATGTATGATACATACACTTTAATTTATTATAGGTATCGATAGAATAGGTACACCTACTTACAACCCCTATCGCTAAATCATACTTTGAAGTTAATTGCATTGACTTTTTTTGGGATAATATTTTAGCTTGATAGACATTGTAAATCTACTAATTTGTTAATAACTTTTGCAAACCACTTCCATTCTTCCTTGATCCGCGAACGGTCGGCTATTTGTATCTGTTGTACTTTTGTCAGGGGAAATCATGCCTTATATCTATTTATATATAGACTAATACGGCGTTGCCTGGCTATCGTTGCGATGGTGACCGACGATTACACCGATATAATGTAAATATAAGCTAGACGGTATGTATCGTTTGAGAGAACAGATTTCATTGTGATTTAAAAGGAGATTTTAATGCACACACCTGTACAATATCTTACGTGTGTGTGTGAGTGTCTTTTGTATTTAGTTTTATAGAGAAGCGACGCAATTTTATAGAGACTTTATTTTTAATCAAATTTGTTTATGTTCAGAAAAATTACAAGTTAAGATTGATGAATTTTCCTTCTATTATTTGTATTTAATTACAAATATTCGCTCCGCATGCGTTAATGCGTAACAAATAATTAAAATATTAAGATTGATGAAGTTAGCTGGGTTGGACTGGATGCAATTTGGGAGAGATCTAGGTCCAAAGTGGAATACAATTAATTTCGCCTACCACGGGGTAGGCGGAGTTGATTGTATTAAAATTAAAGTACTATTTTTAAATTATTAAATTATACTTTTTGTTCATTTGATACCATTACTATTATTTTATTCTGCTATAAAAGTATAAATCATTGCGGAATACATTTAAAACGAAAAACTAAATATAAAACTTGACGTTTATATCAAAATAAGTAGCAAATAAACTATTTTGTCGGACAAACATGTATTGTACTATATTATACAGTTGTACCCCACAAGATAAATCTGTATTCTTACAAACTAGAACATGTGTACAGTAACTGAGTTCATATTTCATTCGGAACTAACTTCGGGAAATCAATGGCTCGCGAAACGAAACCGTAGCTCTGGCCAATATCGCTGTTGGACAGACAGATTTGTTCTGTAAATACAGAAAATATACACAACAATTTTCTGTTTATTGTATTTTTCTAAAAATACATTAGCTGTTTATTTAGGTTCATCATTAGTGAAATGTCCTTGGATTGTTTATTTTACTAAGAAGAGATTGTATGACATTTAATTTTATCAAAAAATCAAAACAGTTTTTTTTTTAAGATTAGTTGAAATTTAAACTCGTGAGATTTACATTAAATTTTAATTTCTTTTAATATTTGGGAAAAACTGTCATTAGTATTTATTAGAATATAAAAACATTGTAAGTATATTTTTTATTCTATTATTTTGGGTTTTCGGTTCAAGGCAAACTTTAGACGCACAAAGATTTGATTTGCGACCTTTAATTGTCGTAATATTTTATTTCTCATAACAAAATTTAGTTGTATATCGTTTCAAAAACTGCCTCAAATTGCCTCACAACTTACAATCCTACGCAAGGCCCACGCAAAAATAACAAAAGATATTTCATATAAAATATTACGGGCAATCCATTTTAATTCTCTTCAATAAAACAGACAAAGCTTGTAATACATTCTTACATAACAAGAAACAACCAATAAGAGACGTCCAAAATACGGTGTTAGGAAAAATGAATGCCCAGAACAGAAAACATACTAATGGCTCCATAAACATATATATAAGTCCCAGCTTAACATGACCTATATTGTGAAAGATATTGCTAATTACAACGGTCCAAGTTATGTTAGATACGTAGATCCAAATGTACTATCGCGCCATTTGCCTTTATTGGCCATTTGGCCAGTTCGGAATTTGAAATCTGTGTTCACTCTAATTGATTCCTCCCTTCCATATTCGAATAAATTGAGTTTAGGGATTTATCGTTAACGGAAAGAGGTTACCCTTTTTTTGTGAGAATTTTTCTTAATTAATTATGATTTTAACAGTTTATTTGCCAAGCTTTACCATATTTGGTTCGATTGTTTTTCGGTAATGACGATACGATCGAACTTTTAATATTCAACTAAATTTAAAATTATTATAATAATTCAAGTTTTGTAAATATAAACTCACTAGCTGTCCCCCGCGACTTTGTCCGCGTGTTTTAGTTTCAACGGTTTTTCATTTTTGCGACATTTTTCATTTATGCTCCGCTCCTATTGGTCGTAGCGTGATGTTATATAGCCTATAGCCTTCCTCAATAAATGAGCTATCCAACACTGAAAGAATTTTTCAAATCGGACCAGTAGTTCCTGAGATTAGCGCGTTCAAACAAACAAACAAACAAACAAACAAACAAACTCTTCAGCTTTATAATATTAGTATAGATTTGAGAAAAAGAGAATTCATTTAATTTAAAAGGTACATAACTTTTAATAATACTTGCTTTACCACGACAGGATACAGATAAAGCCAATCCTGTACTATAAATAAAATATTAAAGACCACAATTTATTACATCTGAAAAATTCATTCAGCTACTATATTTGTGACGTCATAAAATTATATTACATTCGTTCGTAGCGGTCGTAGCTCGTAGCAGTTGTAGCGGCTACACTTTCATGGCGTAGAGGGGTGCTACGGAGGGTGGATGGGGGGTTACTGACCGCGACATTTGTTGTACGTCCACCCCGGTGTCTCGGATAGCCGACTTAATGTACTTAAATTGTGTATGTGTGTGTGAATTAAGGTTGTGTGAGTGTGTAGGGCTTTATTAATGTGCTGTGTGGAATTTTACCTGACAAATTATAAAATTGGTTGCAGAGCACCGTATTTTAACCTTAAATCTTTATAGTTAACACTTATTAGTTAAAATTAAAATAATCCTGAATATTGTTTGATTAATTCATTACTTTGAAGTTTGAACAATGTTTCAAAGATTTGACTTTGACATTCAATGGATCATAAAAAGTATCTTACTAAAAGATAAATATTAAAACTTATATTGTATATTATTACGTTTGTTAACTAATTATGTATTTTGTTACAAATGATTATTTAAAACTGCGTTTAAACCTCGCTATTAATTTTCTTACATATCGTTTTAAAACTCTATCACGCTCAATTGCATGTTTGTGTATGCTATCGTTGCATTGGGCAAATTAAATAATAATTATATATATTATAAATTACTATAATTAAATCATTAGTACTAAAGAATGGAAAAGGAACAAGTGTAATTTATCTTTTGTAAATAAATAGTAAAATAAATCTTGTGATCGCTTTAAAAGGTAGCATTGTTGCCTTCTGATTTATTCCAAAAATACATAACACTGAACTAAAACTAATTTTTTGGAACCAATTTTGCTCTTCAATTTGAAGCTTTGACTCATTACCGCATCATGAATATCTTTTTAGAACACATAGATTTTAATTATGACCAAATTAACATTAAAAATAATCTTAACATAGGAGAAAGCAAAGTTGCTCCCGCTGTCTGTACACTTAGATATTTTAAACTAAGAAACAGATTTCAATGCAGTTTTCAACAATAGATAGAGTGATTCAAGAGGAATGTGTATACGTATAATATAATAATAAATGGTATTAATATAGTAATATATGGTATTAATATAGTAATATATGGTTATATATACAGAAAAGCCAAGGAATTCAAAGATTTTTAATGTAAAAACCAAAGCGTGCGAAGCCAGAACGGGTCGCTAGTAAGTAATAAAATGTTCATAATTCAATAATTTACAAAATTTAACTAAAATTCGAACCACAACCCTATTCCACTGCGGGGGGTGCATATGGCCCTCCACAGGGGCGGGTCCAGCGGGGAGAACTGACCGCCACCCTCACCCCGGCTTATTTACAACGGATTTTATTTGCGAGACGTACCCGACTCTCCCCTTGCTTTGTATGTTACATTTTAGATGTTCTGCTGAGTTTTATTGGTAGATAGATTCTAATTAAGTAATGACGTATTTGTTTTCTTGAAACGGCATTAAAAAATGTCATGATATATTTTTTTTTAAACGGCATTAAATTATTTCGTATTTTATTTGGTGATATTAAATTTACAAGTGTAAAAAAAAAGTACGAAGAAAGAAATAAATAAAATTGTTTTTTCTTGCATCGCAAAAAAATATTACTAACTTACAGTAATTGTTCTACAATTATATACCTAATTATAATTATGTCGTTATACGTCAACAACAACGCATCATTAAGAAGAGATAACATTAACAACGTCTACATATTATTCGAGCAAGCCGCACAGATAACTACGTTAACAAACTAACATCGCAAACATACTCATGTCGTGGAATAATTGGACCTATCCGAGCAACTCGAGAAAAATACCAGCCATCTCCTCAAAAATATGTTACGTCTGTGCCGAACCATTGTCCTTTGAAAAAAAGAATATCACATAACGAAGTTGAGTTCCGACTTTATATCAAATATCACGCATGACGCGACTCCCCCCTGCCTCCCCTAAAGGAGGGCAATAAAAAATAATATATTGGAATATGTTGGAAATAACAGCGTATCATCCTTCGTGGATACCGTACGAGGACATTCGTATGAGTCCAGCCTCCTTTTATTGTCTCGGGGAACTGCTGACGTACGTAACGACTTCTTGTTTGTTATATCGTCTTGTATGAATAAAATTATGCTACGTCCCGTTACAATACGCAGGGTAATAAGGAAACTCGCCCGGAAAATTTTGATGGTATATCAAAATTGTGTTGTGAACGAAAAACAAGAAAATATCACTTTTTATCCGGCACATGTTACGTTTTATTACTTTTTGGACCCTCACACATAGTATACCCAATCTAATTAATTCATAAAATTCGTATTTGGATAGAACAGTCAAGAAAATATTGACCTACTCACCTTAAACGTAAATAATTAAATCAAAACACTACACATTATCTTTCCACAACAAACTGAACTACACCACTCGATAAAATATCGATCGAAACAAAAATCGATTTTTAAAATCAAATCGATCGTTAGCTGCGCACACGCACACCGCTGACGGTTTCGTTAAGGAATGAATCAGGAAGTAAGGTAGACCCCGCGGGTCAGGTAGCGGGTTTTAAGAATTACCGGCGCGTTAAAGGGTTAACTTACAAAAGGTGTAATTATTATTAGAGGGTTAAGGGGCACACAAAAGAAATGAAGCTCGGGTTTGAGGTTTAACGCGTATGTTCGGAAGTGTTTTATAGTGCTTCTAAATTAGGTTGTAAACTACCTATCTATACTAATATTATAAAGCTAAAGAGTTTGTTTGTTTGTTTGTTTGTTTGTTTGAACGCGCTAATCTCAGGAACTACTGGTTCGAATTGAAAAAATATTTTTGTATTAGATAGTCCGTTTATTGAGGAAGGCTATAGGCTATATAACATCACGCTACGACCAATAGGAGCGGAGCTTAAATGAAAAATGTTGCAAAAAATGAAAAACCGTTGAAACTAAAACACGCGAACAAAGTCGCGGAAGACAGCAAGTCAATATATACTTATACAAAAAAAGATGCTGGTGTTTCTTAAGTTATAATCATTTACAGAATAGGAGCATGAAACGCGATCGTACACTAAAAACAAATCGTGTAAATAAATCAACTGATTATAAAAAAAAACTGACTGTCGCACAAGGCAATTTAATCCCTGTATCGCGGGGGTTTCATAAACATGTAATTCACGAATACAAATAATTAATAAGTAGTTGTTTAGTACTTACATTTTCGCAGATAACGAATATTTTAATCTTAACACATGGCTTTTCACTAGCACCAATACACTGGCTTCAGATTCATGTCTATAGGATAATTTTGCACATAAACTCTACCTGACTGCACTTTCACGTGTGAAACTAACGACTATCATCTTGTTCAAACTAACCCTTTATATGATACTCAATGTACCTGAAACGTCCCGACCCAATAATTCATTATCGAACAATACAACACTAACTTATTTTTCTAATAATAGTAATAACCCTTTTTCGCGCTGTCTATGCGACCCCTTGCGAATTTTGACACAAATAAAACACCCGTTCCAAACACAAGAAAAAAAATCGCGTTCCTTTTTTAACTTTGTCTCTGGCCATAAATCAGTTTAGAAATAACAAACCGTTGCAGTTATACGTTCGATATTTGAACTGAAGCGTAATTGATAGATGTTTTAAAATGTTTTTTTATGACATTTTGTCATTTTATGAGAATTTCTTTAATTCTTTATCGATTTTACATTTTGTGCATTTATGTCCAAATTGTATATAATTTTTCAATTATCTATTAATACGAAAACATATAAGCATAAAGTGAAGAATTAAAACTCGATTTTATGCAAAAAGGGGTAAGATCGTCGCAAAATTACAAAAGAATCGTTTAATTTGTCAAGAACTACACTTGTAGTTGATGTTAGATAGTATTTAAAAGTTCCTGTACTTGACGCGTGTAAGTGCGCTCGAATTATTCGCCTAATTTACTTTTATTATGCGGATCTCTGATTATCTGATAAGTAGAGTGCCACTTACAGACAGATGGAGAATAGATTACGGGAACACGTTTGGAATCTATTTATAGTTTTATTGGCAGTGTGTTTTAACTAGGTTATAGTGTGAGTAAGGATTCTTTTTCTTTTTATTTGTAAGGCCTAGTACTGCACACAATGAAATTGTAATTACTTTGTTAAATGGGATAATATTTTTATAGCCAGGTTATATTGATCAAAGTTGATTTTTAATTTTCATTACACTATAATTATTTTTTAAATATATAATATGGAACATATTTTTGTAAATTTATACATTCAAATAAACCTATTTGAAAAAAATATATACTCCACACGTTATTTCTTTACAGTGTTCATGATCACCAATCCAATAATATAAATTCAAATAATAATTTGCGGAATTATTTTGTTATGAATAACGATGCTAAAGTCCGTCGCTCTAAATCTATCTATTTATCATTATTCTAACCATCCTTCACACACCAACAGTGCTTCAATTAAAAACTATAAAAGAGTTGTAACCCTGCATCTGCTCAGCTTAACAATATTCTATTGGAGATTTAAATAGAACCCTCTATGCAAAAATTGAATAGCAAACGGCCCTATTATCATAGACCAGGTATACGCAAAAATTGCAACATTCATTCAAATTAATAAAACTAGTCCGTGATCTGCGGAAGGGTTAAGCTCCATTGTTGGGGAGAGAGGGTTCGAATGTTGCGTATCTAACGGCGTATTAGTATATTATTTTGCGAATTATATATTTAGGACAGTATCGACTGACTACAGAGATTTACTATACTAATTAATCATAGATATATTTTAAATATTAAAAAAAGTCTTGGTCGTTTCAATAATGTTTATGAGATTTTAAATCATTTCGTTTTTATAAAGAACTAGCAGAAGCTTATAATGTTATAGTGACGAAATATTAACTTTTGTTTTTTTTTTTAAACTAGACTTAGAAGGAACTTAACTGAAGCTAGTTTAAGTAATACCTCAGCACATATTAGAACGTTAAAATCCTAAATAATCATAAAATTACACAAATATGAATATAAAGGCCAAAAAGTTCTTTTGTATAAAAATCTTCAGACCATTAAAAAAGGTAATGAATCATTAAAGTAATGAGATAAAGGACACTATAATTATCAAAAAGGTTATTTAGGGTCATGAGAATACTCGATATTGAACAATTTCACACAAATCGACTCTTGACACCGCCAATAATAGTGTCATCGTAAAAAAATATAAAACGGGGGAAACAGGGTTAAATCGACATGTTTTGGGGTAAAAAAGTTATGTGATATATTATTTTGAACAACACTAATTATATTTGTATAGATTTATAGATACGTTAGTTTATTGTGTAATTGATAGGGTTCAGTATTTTGTTGTTCTCGAACGGTTTTGGTATTAATGATGGTTAATTTATTACTTTACCGGTGTGAAAATTTAACCGATTCAATTTTGTATTTATATAATAAATATTACATAGTGTTTAATTTCAATGGAATTTATTTTTTTATTAATTTGGTATTTTATTAAATACCTAGTAAGTATTTCTACTAATATGATTATTTGTAAAACATGCTTATTGAAATATGCATACTTTCGCCCAGGTGTATTTGTATGTAAATACGTTATTATGCACAAATAAGGTAATATTTAAATCTTAAAAAAAAAAACAATTATATAAATATAAGAACACATAGTTCAGTCGCAGTCCTGATTCAATAAAAACTGTAAAAATAATACCTATAAAGTCCACGAACGTCACCTCTATAAAAGCACTCCAAATTCTTTTTTCAAAAATATCAACTTAAAAAGAATACAATCAATTGTATTTTGTACATTGGCAGCTTACACCGCTACCAACACTTCGAACAATTTTTTTTTTAATCCATTGTAACTTTTTACCGGAGTCAACGAGCGCATTTTTTTTTGCTACATTTTTTTTACAAAATCCTATTTCTCGGATTTAAAAGGATTTAGACACTGTTGTGGCAACAGTAGCGTTTGTGGAGAACGATATTTGTTTTGATTTAGTGATGGTATTGTTCGCTTATTTTCCCACGAATTTGAAATTCTAACAATTACTGTGACATTACATTTAAAAAGTAACTAAATTAAATCACCTTATTGCATAGATACTAACTATGCAATAAGGTGATTTAATTTAGTTACTTTTTTAAGTGACATTGAGAAACAAATAAAAAATATATCATTTAGAATAGTGATTTTAATTCGTGTTTTTATTTACCTATATGTATTGTCGTTAATTTAAAATGTTTACTATGTTATTTTAAGATTTGTTACCTATAATTGGCATATTATTCATTAGTTCATTATTTGTTAATGTTTATAAATACAAAGTGTGATGTATATGCTGTTGGTGTATGTTTTGGATAAAAATATATTAATTTAAAAAAATTATTATTGAAAAATAAAACCCCTTAACTTTTTTGTTTGGAATGACATTCGTAAGCCAAAAGTGATCCTCTTTGTAATTGTGATAAATAATGCAATATTCAAGATATACGCTGACACCTACAAATAAAAGAAAATCGAAATACAATATTCATGATCATCAAAAATTCCGACCCTTAGAATCCAACCAATTTTCGTCCCGAAAAAATCGCGACAAATCCTAATTCACCCCTGCCTCCCCTATTATTGGCATCCAATCTTACGACCCGATACTTGGCTTATCAACATTCGGACACCATAACAGGCATTTCGTAGTCTCATACATATTTTAGGGGACGCACACCCCGTTTGGTCAACTGTCAGTAATGATTTGCTGCCGTTTCCCTACCAAACGCCCCCAAGAAATTATTCCAACGAAATTTGAACTCTTATAACGTTCTATATGTTAACATAGAGAGTTCGAGATAAAGTGGTAGTTTTCTAGGATCAGGGGCGTTAGAAAAAGTTAGATTATCTACTATTTTTTCGGACGCACGGCTGCCGGGGTGGATATCGGTGGAAAATATGGCTTCCTATTCGTATATATTTGGGTTTTTGTAGTTTCTCGATTTGCACGTTTTTTGGTTAGGGGTTTATTAGGGTTATGTGATGATTTCGTCATACATAGGTACTTCATGCTTTACGTTACGAAATAAATATTACTAAACTTAACTTACATTTATGAAAAACTCAGATTTACCTTTTATTTTATCGGAGTATACTATACTTTATATTTTTACGTCACAGTTTCTAGTATGTTCCGTACTTCATTTTCTTATTTTATTTTTTTATATCTGTTACCAGCTTTTTAACTGGCATATATCTGCAACTCTCCTACACAACGTCCATTACCAAATCTGATAACAAACCGAAAAACTTAAAGCATACATCAGCCAAAGCACACAACGACTTTGAAACATATTAACCTACGCAATTGTAATGTCACCAACAGACGTAGGTTTTCGTTGCACAAACAAACATTTAGGTTTATTTGGTTAACATCGAAGCAACGTGACACCGCCACTGGTCGGCGGATTCGGCACGGCAAATAGCATTTGTGGTTCAACAAACAACTTGGTTCGGTTATCATGTTTCTTGCCTAGAAGGAAATGTTGGGGAATTGTTCAGATTTATTATTGGGTTATCCTTTGTTCTTTTTAAAAGAATTTTTGGCCATCACAAGTAGGTAAAGAAACGGTAAACGTATGTTAGTTTTGTTGTTATTCCTAAATTACGTATTTTTTTATAATTTATTTATTAATTTTCTCACATTTTCTCTCTCCTACGTTAATACTTAGATTTATTATTATTTTGTTACAATTTATACACAGTTATCATGTGAACCGTGTCAAATAATTTACTCAACTTTCAATTCTACAACTCTAACACTTCGCATAATATAACTCTATAAACGTAGGTATATCATACTAATGTAAATACATTTGAAAACATTTACAAGGCAAATGGTTATATCAAAATATTATTTGCTCAAGTCTGTTGAACCTTAGCAAATAAGTTATCATAACTTGTTATACATAACGATAGAAAAAATATGTTCGTGTTTGTTCGCCCTCAAATGTACAAAACTAGCTCCATAGATCAACTCGCAGATATTATTATGTTCTGTAGGTAAAATATTTGTTACTTTCAACCAGCATTATATTCTATCACTGACATTGGGAGGAAAAATATGTTTAAATATTTTTTTAAAAATATTGGTTAGTTTCCAAATTATGAATCTGTCAGTACCTGTATTAAATTAGCTATTGTACTCAAATATGTCGCCTTAAATTTTACACAATTTATCTATCGTGTTTTACAAACCGGTAAATTAGTTCTTTTAAACGTATTTGAGAATATTGTTAGGACAATAAATATAACAAAACCTTTTACACTTACCAAATAATCCCCTTCTCATTTCCAAAGTTTCTTCACTGAGGCATCAAACCAGTAGGTACAATACTTGGCCAAATACTTCTCTCTTCAAAGTCCAGACAGTCAATCACACACGCTGAGCGCGTCTTCGCCTCGCTCCGTCTACCGGAATAAAAGCGTCGCATGACCTGAACAGACGCTTCTGTAAGTTTTATTATCAATGCTATTTTATAGGTTTGATCTTAAAACTGTTAAATAAATGTGGAGTTTTTTATGGAGAAAGGTTAGGTTTAGATCGGATGAATTTGGTTAGGCAATTAATATGCTGTGAATGTGTTTATTAATTTGCATAATAATTTTTCATGGTACTTATTTCATTATTTACTGAAAATCATTTAAAAAAACATGATGTATGCTTGTTTAGGGTTTTTGTGATCTTGCATAAAATAAAACAAGAGTCTAAAAGTTCGGTTCTAGGGGATGATGGAATTAAATATTAAAAACACAATTTATAGCATAGACCATAAAATATTATTTAACGTTAAAAATTGTTTTAAAAAGCAATGACTTGCTGGTTTTGTTAAAGTTAATAATTAAGCATTTTATAAGTATATTTTTTGTTTTTTTTTTTCCAATTTACTTAGTTAAATGACATCACAATAACCTTATAGATCCATATCTAACCCGTCATTGACTTTGCACTTAACCCTCCAAACGTAAAAAAACAAACAGTTGCATTAACCCTTCGATGCTCGCGAATCTATATCTCGTGAGAAACACGGAAGACCCTATGCACCTGGTTTAGTAACTGTAAGCAGACAATGGAACCCTTTGATATCCGCTGCGGGTCAAAAAGACCCTAAGAAAGGAAAGTAATCAAGGGTTAGACAAATGTCAGGTGACGACAGATGCTTCCTGATTCGCGTGAAATTATATTTCTTTCTTTAACGCCATGTTTTTGATGCAATCTCACGTGAGCTGATGATGTGTGAAAATTAATAATCTTTTGGGTTTAATGTGGCTTTTAATTTTAAAGTTTTTTTTTACGTTCGTTCTTCTACATATTATTATTATGGTTCTGTAGCCGTTCCTCTGTTTGGAATAAACATTTAAACTGAGAATGGAATAGACGTTTACTATGAGCCAAGAATAATGTACTTACGTAATTCTTTTGAGGACAAAGACAAACTAACTCTTTAGGTTGCTCTTAAGAAGCAATAAAACCTAAAAAAACCAGGCAACTTCTCAATGACCTATTTGTGACTAGTATACCAAATAAGAAAATTGTTTTTTCGTAATTACTTTACCCTAACGTAATTTGCTAATCAAAATGTACGAAAATAATCCAAATTCTCCTTTAAAACTACTTACACATCAAAAACTTTTTAATTCAATCAAAAGGAACAACCCAATTCACAATACACCCACAATCCACGTCAATCTTCGATACGAAACCACTCCAAATAATTAATACTCATTGAGAACATCGGTCAACCCTCCAAACGTCAAAGGCCGGATATAAACTAACCGCCTTTTCTTTACGCTTCACAAAAAACGACAAAGGTGCCGCGCAAAAGGGTTGCTAAGAAAAAAAAACCTACTTCGGCAATGTTACGCCAATTTTGCTTTTAAAAGAAATTAGATATCCTCTTACAATGAAGACGGGATAACCCTTTGTGTGTGTGGGAAAATTGCGGAATCGTATTCTTGGAGCGGTCTCCACACCTGATGACATGTGGGGTTAACACCGTTAGTTTAACTGGATTGCGATGGTTTGGAGTACGTGCCGTTACTAACCTAACGGTGCTTTTGGGCTAATGTGTTTGTTCGATGTCGCTGTTTCCCTGTGTTGCATCATCTAAGACTACCAGTTGAGTAAAAAATATAGATTTTTTTAGAATCCAAGTGTAAAATAATGTTTAAATAGTAACCATCTTGCCCTGAATGTAAGCCATATAAAAACAGGGTGTTTAGAGACCAGAGACCAGTCAGAAACATTTGCGACATACAACGATATATTACAAATGTATATTTTTATTCTTATGTTTCAAGCATTTAATGTAAGTTTTACCTTACATCACTATCAAACATACAACCACTATTCCCAATTCCAAGCTGGCAACAATATTTAATTTTTCATGACAGATTTAATCCCTCAAAAACTGGCCATTATTTTTATTTTATTTTTCCTCGATTACATATAAACATACAACCAATACGGGAGCAAAACGGTAGCGTGTAAGCTACGATCCGCGGCCGCGGCGGCCCCCGCACGTAATTTCCCACAGGATACCTCTCAACAAGGATGACTAATGCCCGCCGGACGCTCAGCTCCAACTGGATGTCGTTCAACACTCGCCTGCTCTTTTTATATATTACTTGGTTTCAAATACAGAATGCGTGGATTCCAAATTCGTTAAAAGAGTGATGAAGCTAATTGTATGAACTATAACTTACGTAAATACTTTTTTTTTAAGTTAGTGTCTTTAATGAAGGAGTTTGATATGCGTGTGTATCTAATGCAGTCCATATTTAAAATATACAATACAATAATCATTTCTTTACAGCGGAGTCTGTATTGACAGTGAAAATGTTCTACCCATGTGCAAATAAAGAATCCCAAAATAAAAATGCATCGATCTATTTATATCGTCAATGTTATAGTAGAAAAACTTTTTAATATCTGAAACATTTTCAACAAAATGTCATGTAATCTAATATCGTAAGGACGACCGCTCCAAGCTCAGCTCACTGGATCGTTATTGATATGGTTTTAATCCACCTACGTTCAGAATATTGAGCACGTATTTATTATTTAATATGTATCTAACCAAGAATAGATCAAGTTCGTTAAAATAATTTTATTGGTTAGTGGACTTCATTTGTTTTAGACCTACTAATAGTGACACTTTTATCGTTTTATACAACACTATTCGATTCGATTTTGTTCCGTTTCCAACTTTATATGTAATACTGACTATGATACGTATGATAAAACCGATGGCTGCCAACACAAACAACAATATACTGACAGCAGCATTTTTTCAGATGATAAACAACCTCTTAACAATGCTAGTTGGCATAATCGAATTACCGATACATAATCGATACATAGAATATCGAATCGAATACTTGAACGTATCCTCTGTAATGCTATATTGATGATTCTCGCACAGACTGATTAATGGTTCCACAATCTTCGATACAATGAAAACGCCAAGCCTTGAAAATTTCGGCGAAAAAATCTGCGAGTGTATCGATTGAAGCGCTGACCATTTCTTGCTACGTAGGACAGATATTTTAGGCAATGCTTACAAAAGCGTCAATGTATGCTGTAATTAATTTTTTTGGAATGTTGTCAATATTTTTTGGTATGGGATTACAATATAGGGTTGTCGCCAGAACGGTGACTTGTAATTTTGCGTCATGTGTATTATGTTGCGTACGAAAAATATACCGCTGCGGTGGACTTAATATTTATCCTATTTTTAGGAACCGCATTACTTGAGGTTATTTGCTTGGTATCTTATAATAACTACTAAATAAGAATAATGAATAATTTATATTTACTTAATATTATGTTCTCACCCCCGAATATTATAACGCCAAGTAATTTAATGTCAGTTTTTAGACAAGTCTACCATAAAAATAGGATAGGATAGAAATAAGATTTACACAAATCTTTATCATTTCACTTATAATATTGTATCATATTATGTATCTACATTTCTAGTATCTTATTATAATTAGAATGTATATTTCACTTATAAATGAAAACATGACAAATCAATAAATATTGTATCTAATTAAAAATAAACCAATATTAATTTAAACAAAACCAAACAATATGTCTGTCAAATAACATGTTTGTATAACGTGCATTGCGTAATAAGTTTAATTGTTTACCCCTTACCTGCTTGGTTCACCGTGGGAGTCCATCGCCGACCCGTGGTGAAGCGAAAATATGGCGCAGTGGGCGGCAAGGGACTCGTGGTAACTAGTAATAATGCTTCCAGCGCGCTTACCATAAACTCTTTAAGCAGAACTGCTGTCGTCGTGTGAGCGAGACGCTGCTACGTGCAGTGTAGAGCGCCGTCTCGCTTTAACAACGGCAACAGAAGAGTCAATGTTACAGTACTGAGGTTTACGCGAATTACACATTGGAATAAAACTATTTAGCACGGTGTACAATCCATATAATACAATAAGTACCTAGTACCAGTGCCAGTGCCTCTACTCTCCAATCTAATTTTAATCCTAATACTAATCTTAATTTAGCAGGCCCACAAACATCACACAGTACAAAAAAATACGCTTAATGTTTAGGGTCAGTCAGTTCCTTCCACCGAGAGCATTTAAAAAAAAAAACTAAATAAGCCTCCTGCCTTTTAAACTAATATTAATTTAGCATTGGCATTGTATTAGAATTAAAATTACATCGGGGAGTATATCAATAATAGGTCTCCTTTAGACCATTGCTATAAGTTTATATCATTCTTCAAATACTTAATATAACTATAGCCATTGGGTACCTACTAAAAGATTTTGAAAGTAATCTGTCACGTATTAGCGTGTCTAGCTCATCTGATACTCTAAAGCACAAGGAAACCTAAAAAATACATAAAGCTTACATGGGAAATACATCCAAACTTTTTATGACCCATAAAAACATTAGCAACACATCCTGAATCCAGTCCTTGATCTATTTAATTACGAGGCACCATTCCATCCCATTTATTTAAAAAATTAACTGACGAGTCGCAAGCTGTCGTGTCTAAAAATCAATGGATTTTTTATTTTTAATGGTTAACCCTTTGTACATGGGACCAATCGATTTTCGAACCCCGATACAATACAATGCACATTTTAAAATTTAAAATCCGATATCTGTACAGAGGATTTTTTATATGACTACGATGCATTTTTAACCCCTTCAACGTATGTCTATTTTAAACAGCGTTTCTCAAAGTAGCAAAGTAATTTAAATACCAACTACTTTGTACTTAATTGAGGAATAAATGGAAATGTCTTTGAAAAAATTTGTATAAGTAATTTTGTATTTTAATCAAGAATTTTTAACTCGTCATGTACTGAAAATTTTATCCACAGTTGTGAATACAAACTATCTTTGCAATAAACAATATACCTAATTACGACGATTTGAATATTTAATTAATCAACACGCCCAAAAAGCTACGAATAATAAAAATATATGAAATTAAAATTAACCTTCAAATGCTAAACAATCAACAGCATAAAATTCGATACTAAAAAGTAACGGTTCATTATAAAAAGTTTGAGGTACGACGTTAGCGGATTGTGTAACCGCGCGGTGTCTGAACGTGACAATTTAAACAAATTCTGGGCCATTTGGCTTCTGGGGTGGCATGCTTTTTTTAAGAACTTATTTTGAATAAAAAAAACGCCATTGATCCACATTCACCCGGCGGATGGGATGCGGGATAAGTGTGTGGTCTGTAATGAACGCGACTCGTACTTATACATGGGTTTTTTTTACTTTGCATATTGACACGAACAAGCTGAAGTAAAAAAGAGTTGATGAAACGAAAATAATATTAATTATGAGCATTTTAACATAACGTCATCGCTATTTATTTATGTGTGAAGAATGGATAATAAATGACTATTTATAGTAAAATTGCGTAACAGGAATAAACGTGAACACATCTTTAAAGGCTTTGGAGGCACACACCTTTAATGGTTAGATGCTTCGATCAAGTTACACCAGCCGTACCGACAGTAAATATACGAAGTTTCACTATAGATAATAAACGAGTTGGCTGTTTGAAGATCTCCTGTGGGTAAGTAAAAACGGCTGGCTATGAATATAGTTTTGAAGATTCCAATCGCTGGCCTTGAAATGGATTTATTTAATTAAAATAAGTAGTATACGTGTACGTATATATCGGTTTTTGTTTTTAAATTTTCTGTTAAATTTATTGTAGCAACAAATTTAAATTTATTTGATCCAAATCAGAAATCACAACAACAAAAAATGTCTCCCCAAAATCAGATCCATAACCCTTAAAATTCGCCATTCTATCTCATGGTGAATATTTAATATGTTCGCGCCATATGCGATCTCATTGACAATGGCGACTGTATCCCGTACGTAGCCGCTCTTTCTTCCAATAATCCTTTACCCTTAGATAGAGTTAGCCCACCCTAGAGAGGATTTAGAAATGCTGAAAGTGTAGTTCGCAGTGATAGGGTTCATATTTTTTGTGTGTTATGACGTCAGCGATAAGGTTGTCAGTTTGATAAAGTTTTTAGAGAAAATTCTGGAGTAACTTAATTTACTTGGGTCAAATATGTTGTGTTTTGCATAGTTTGTGTTTAATATATAACTTTTTATTTATTTATTTAACTTTTATCCTTCCAAATTGCATTTATCAAATAAACATTAATAATACAGATTTTTGTAGAAAAGATAATAAATTATATATTTGCGAAATTATTTCTAAACGATTTTTAAGGTTGTTTTAGCTAAGGAACACAAATAATCCTGACTTACCTACAACTTCAATACCATTCAATTCCATTTATTACAAGACATAATTTAAAGACTTATACAGCTTCGTAATCTAAAGGTAACTTAATTATATTTCTGTGAACATTATTAAAAAGGTCGATATGGAACGATGGCAATCACATTTGTTGCGACCATCCATCTTGAGTTCCTCCCACACCGTGTCGCTCTCCAGATATCATTTATTAGGGCGAGACAGACCAATTTATATAGAGAATGGAGGGGTCACTTTAATTGAAAGTAAAAAATCGTTCGTTGGCGCCCACCGTGGGGCCGCTATGTAATTTTAATATTAAATGATGTGCCCCATACGGTGTCACAGAATGCATTTTGTACGGTTGTTAAGTAATAATGTTGCTTTTATTAATAGATGTCGTTAACATTCTGTATTTATGATCAATTCTAATGTCATATTCTGTTACTTTTAGGTCATGATTTAGTATACAATCTATAGAACAGAAACGAACGATTTACCCCTTATACTCAAACTGAAACTCAAGTTTAAGGCGTTCTGAAATTTAGCTGGTACTTCAACATACCTGAAAGTGTTAGAGACAGGATGAGAATTAAGGTTCATTTAAACAATATTGATATTTTAACACCTATGCGGTTGGCTAAGCGACCCAAAATGTGTCATAACCTCTGACAAATCGGACAGTGGCTTACCAATCGCTGGCTCCACGTTCCTGTAAATCTGTCTCTACAGAATCCCTCCAGACATACCTAAGGCAATAAATATAGCATCTACTTAGCATTATTCCCAAATAAAAGTTTCAATTGCTATCTGTTTACAATCAAATCATTTAAATACATGATTAAAATAACCAGATAATTTCTCATTTAAATTATTATTTATAAACCTTTTTGGAAAAAAAACTGTTTTATTACTGATAGTCTATCAAAATAGATAGGTACGAAACTTTGGTGTATTACAGTTTAAAATATCAACACTATATATCCACCCCTTGGACAAGCTGAGTCAGGCCGGTTATATCTTTGAAAAATCCCATATCTCCCTACAAGAATCATACGCTCACCCGCACACGCCTACATAACATACATTTCATGTTGGATAGAGAAACTGGAAGTGTTACTATCTATGTTAAAATATTTTATAAAATCGTGGATAAGTTAGCAAAAACAAATCACTTAATGGTCAGTTAACACCTCGGTCCATAGATCTTTAAATAATACTTAAGTCCGTAAAGATTTTAGTCCTTTGAAATATGAGTACCATAAATGAAATTTAGTCGATACTGTTTTTGTAAGGTCTATGTTTTTACATATGTTAAAAGCAAGGCCTCCTAGCACAGGTATTCCTAATACTTAAAAGAAGATCCATTCGTAAGATATTATAGTTATAGTTAGAAAAGTCGTATTTTTTTAACAATAAAGTTTAGCCATGTCTGCTTCTTATTTTTGCGAATTAAAACTCAAACCTTCATTACTGTCAACTATTCACAGTACAATAATTTATTCGGTATTCAGTAAAAAAGGAATTCGTACTAAATTTAAAACTTTTTTAATATAAAATCAAAACTTTTTTATACTCCGCTCTTATCAGTTTAGCATCAATCGAATTTATACCTTATAATATCTATATATAATATATAATTTAATATCATCGTTACCACACACCCTACAAAAACAACATTAGGAATATTAGTCATTTAATTTTCGAAAACGCCACATCCAGTCTAGACTGTAGTCTGTAAAATCTACATTCACAATACAGTTTTTTTATACATTTTCTGATACATTTCTTTTCCAATGCATCTTCGGGGGCGATATTATTTGTGATAGTGTTGCTGATGCGTAATGAATACAGAGTGTGTTTTAATAAAGTAGGTGATATACCACCCTGTATATCGAGATTTTTGTCTATATTGAGGTCGGAGAAACTGCCCGTAGTTTTGATAACTTTTTTCTCAATGTGACAGGCAAAGTCTATTTTATTCTAGAAAACCGAATGGGATCATTGAATATATCTATAGACCCCAGTTCAATTATTGATTAACATGATGAAGTATGAATACATACGAGTAAATGAGATTTTGATTTTGATTTTGGAGATTAATAAAAAAAAATGTAACACGAATAGGCAGAAAGCAACTAATCACATCAAGGTAAAAATAAATCAAATTCAATTAAAAAACCGTCACAGGAAAGAACACAATGGGCAAAAACCGTTTTGAAATGCTTGGTAATTTTTCCCAATTATATAGATTTGAAAACCAAACCACTATATAATCTATTTTGATAAAATTTATATGGGGTATACCTCTGAGGTTTATTCTATCGATGAAAAAAGATTTTGAAATCGATTTACAATGGCCGGATATATCGCGTAACAGACATGCAAAAAACCATCAGTCGAATTGAGAACCTCCTCATTTTGAAAAGACGACGACTGTTATTAAAATAATTACCACTATTTACGCAGTTAGTTAATAAAATCAACAAGAAACACACCTCCAAATGTCTCCAAAAAACATTTGAGATAAAAAAAATAAAAAACAAAAAAAAGACACTCAAAAGTTAACCCCTCTCACATAACCGTCATACGTGTCTCAAACAAATATAGATAAGTACCGAAACAGAATCATCGAACGTTTAACATCTGATCACGTATACGTTATAGAAGTAAAAGGTCATATTCTTTACGACGTGAGAGGATGGGTATCTACGTGACGATACACTTGCGAAGGGAATCTTAGGGAAGTAACGTAAAGCTCGTGCTTAGGTCTGGAGGTAACTTGTTCACACATTCGAGGAAGAAATTCGTGTTGCGTATGACGTGACGTAGGATTAGAATTTCGAATTTGATTGTTTTTTTTTAATAGTTTGTTTTTTGTTTTGTTAAAGGCTGCGCGTAGTTTTTTTTATTGAAAATAGTTTTTAATTAAAATTTAATTAAATACTAGAGTTAAATACTTTATACACAAACACTTTCACACAAAGACTCACCAAAGACATCTAGTTTTAATTAGTTGTCTTTAGTATGGTAAGTTTGCAAAACCAAGTTTTGATGTTTACTCAACTTAAAAAAAAAACAAACCTAAAAATTAATGTGATTTTATTATTTCTAAAATCTATCATTACCTAAATAACGAAATCAAAGCACCTACTATCCCAAAGACAACAGACTAATTCAGAAACAGCAAAAACCAATTACCGTAAAACATTTCATTACCGACAGAAAAGCAATACGTACAAAACTTTGACAAATAAAACTAACAAGAATTAAATTCTAACAAAAGTTTATGTGTAAAATTCTGGAGCAAATAAACTACTGTCCCGGAGTATCGGGATAGATGACGTCATAAAACAAATGTAAGCCACCAAGAGTATAGAGAACAGCAGATCGTAAACTGGTTCCCAATAATCCGACGTCGGCGGAAAAAATAGCCATAGTAAAAACTCCTATCCGTACCTAATAACCCAAGAATATTATCAGAGAGTCGTCGGGTCATAACCCGAAATTGGTTTCGGGGTCCGTAAGTCCCCAGTTTTATATGTCGCATTATGAAGGCCGTCAAACGAATTCACGTAGAAAATCGAATCTATATACGGTGATATTGCCGTCTCCCGGTCCTGGCTGGCTTCAGATAATAAAATAATATACCTCTTTTTACGTGGGTCGGGTTTGTTCGGGCGCGGTGACCATGCGTACCTAATGTCCCGAGAAGTTTAATTAGAATACGTACATAAAATAAGTTCCATTCAAAACATAAAGTTACGAGTAAATATTAACTTAGTATTTTGTGAAGACAAATCGCGATCGCTACTAATGGATCTAATAAAAAATTGAAACAAAAGAGTTCACAGGTATTAAGTTGAAACACAAAAACTTTTTTCATTTCATAAGGCCCCAGTTCGTACGTGGAATAACAAAAATTTAAGAACAAAAACGTATAAAGTGCCATAAAGGAGCTTTCGTTTGTGCCGCCGCAAAAATCTCTGGGATGGTAGTAATCGGGCATTTTACATAAGAAAATAATATATTATTCAAAATCCAGTGTGGAGAATACCGCCCCATATACTTATCGGTAATAATGCGAGCTCTCCACCGCCGCGGAAAATCACGGGGTATAAGTAGAGAAATGATAGATTTATGCTTGTATTTTTATACCTGGGATATCAGTCACTGATGCTTTACGTAATTTATTGAAATGTTAGTTTAAGTAAAGACAGTTTTTTTATTGTGGTGTATTTAAACCATCATAATTTTTAATAAAAAAACAATGCTGGTTTAGATTTCTTTATAAATAAGCAGTACCTTTGTACATCTGTTCTATTATGTTGTTTCTTATGATTTTGTGTGTGTACATAAATGATTCAATAATAATAATAACAATAGATTTTTAATAAAATAAAATCTAAGGGGAAGAAAAAATTTAAATCTAAAGTCTACTATCCGAACATGTCTTTATTATACGTTATTTTAATGGTTGTTTCAACACTTAGTCATAACCAAAAAGAAACAAAACAGAACAAAATTTCCAAGATAATATCTATTTAACTTACCCCATTTTGCATTCCGGTCAGCTCACCTCACGGTACATCTTTAGCAAATAAAAATAGAAGCAGCCTCGGCTCGGAGATCTATGCCGAGCCCTATAATATCTCCTGCGAGCCCCCCTAGGACAGGGACGCATAGGACTTAGTTATTGCACAGTAACTTATATACATAAAGTGGTATGAAACTTTAAGTATACTTTGGTTTGGTTTTGTTTTTTTCCCGTTTGTAAATTTGGAAGAGTGTGAATAGTGAAAAATGCTTAGTTAACTTACGTAGCTTAGCTTTTTTTATGAGCAATTATTATCTTTTTAGACCTTCATAGTTTAAAATATTTCAAGCAATCGATGGAATCATTTTAGACGTCCTGATTTTAATCTTGGAAATATATAAATATTGTGCAATCAATAAAATTGTAAATGAAGATTTTACTGCATACTGGATAGATAATGGAAATAATTTTCATTATACATTGGTTGGTCAAATATTGTTACACTTTTAAGAAAACTAAATTATTTATCGAGAACTCTTATTTTAATTACCAAAAAGCATTTGCAACTAAAGCTATTTGCACAATGCCAACAACAAATAATTTTCAAACGATTTCAATTTTACATCCGATGTACACCGCACCTTACTGATACCACCCATTCTACACCCCAATAAGTCTGTGGAGAAGATTTGGACATAATACGTTCGTACAGATAATATTTTTTATGATATCTTTTACGCGAACACAATACATATATATTGGATATGTAAGTAACTCTTAACTCTGTCCTTGAAAGGAAAGTAATCCGAATTCTTAGTAGGTACCTGTCTATTTATTAAGGTTGCTATAGGTATAAACGTGTTGTGATAGGTACAGAGAATTCCAAGTCATTTGATATAAATGATAAAATGGGGTAGATTATTTGGTATGAAAAGCCAAAACCGATTTAATCCGTCAATTTAAAAATAAAAAAATATTAGACATTGGTATGTTTTGGTTTCCAAACAACAAACAAATAAAATTGGAATAACCAAAACTAAGTTATTCAAATTAGGTTTTTCTATACGGCTATCTACATGCACATTTTATAACTTTATCACATAAATTGAGTGTCACATTTCTGAAGGTCTGCCAATATCTCATGAGATCATGAATATTAAACCAGGAGAACAAATAAAAAGTGTCGGGTTGGTCCCCTCCGATGAATTATGAAAATATCGATAAATATCCAAGATACTGGGCCTGTGACGGTTACTGCCGCACTATTAATGGAATATAACACATGTTGGTAGTAGGTCTGTGTATTATTTCATTTTCTACCTACTTCAAAAATATTGGAGGTTCTTAATTCGTCGGAATTCTTATTTTTTTATTTTTATGTTTTTTTTTCACGACTTTTCCAAGACGCGCACACACCTGACCTATTTTGAAAATTATTATATACATTGTACTTTTTAGGTGGTCCCATAGTCATCAGATCAGGATGTGATAATGGAATCCTGAAGAAATTGAGGGAACTCTTCAAATTTTAATTTAAGTCATTTTTTTAAATAAAAAAGGTTATACTTATTATTATAGTTAACTTAACACTAGCGCCAAATTATTTAAATATTATGTGTCCATTGGGAGAAACTAACTAGAATCAACACATAAACAGTTTTTTTTTTTCAAGTTTACACAATCGAAAATTGAAAAGTAGGTAACATTACATATCAAGTTTATTACAGCATCACTGTGCTCTGCAAGTGGCGTACACACCGGTTTCAAGGTGTCGCCAGCTCTGATATCCCGGATTCGATCCCCGGACGGGAATCTTTGTCTCGGGTCTGGGTGTTTGTGGTACCTTCGTTGTCTCTGAATTCCTTAACACAAGTGCTTTAGCTACGCAGTTTAGGTATTTGGTCCACATTTATTATTATTATATTTTTTTGTACGAACTCCGCATATAACCTCACTACATACATAGTTTACATAGACTATGAAAATAATACTTTACCGTGTAATGTATGGGGCAAGGTTCGGGTAGTGGGTACTGAAATATCGCCCGATCGGCTCACAGCGATTCAACAATTAATTTACGAGCGAGGATCATTTACACCAAGCTTTGGAAGGCTTTTAATTTGTTGTTGAATTATATTTTCTGCTCTAGCAACCCTATATTAATTGTAGGGTTGCCAGGTCCCATTTGTATCCTATGTTTAAAGGTCAATCTATTTTTAAAGCAAATCCTATTAAGAATTTTGTATCGATAAATTAATTAGGTCTTCTTCCTTGAATTTCGTCTATTTTAGTACCGAAATGTACATCCGACGCAAAGTATTTCATATATTTGATAAAATTCTACCATAATGGGTGGGACGCGGTGTTTTAAACCTCTAAGGTACACAAACATTCATACAGGCAACACATCTCAATAGACCCCTAAACTATGTTGCAGATGTCCATCCATTAGTCTAGTGATATTCATTTTGCTTTCTAAGGTTTACGCGAATATAAGACATTTAAATAAAACTACTTTGAACGGATTCTATCGCGGTTTGTATTTAGATTTTGTTCCCGACGTTTCGACGCCTTTGCAGGTGTCATGGTCACGGGCAGACTGAGGTGGTATTCGTCTTGACAGTTGGTGTTACTCGTTCTACCTTCATATTTTAATTAATTATTTGTATTCCGATCTACGCAATATGAAGTGATATTCACTTACCAGAATGAGCCTTTTTTTTTTTTTGACGGGGTGAAAATCTAATGGTTTCGACCCACGCCGAGGGCACGACGTGGGGATATGTCAGACTTGCACCGACTAAAAACACCCCGGTCCCGTCCTTGCCTTTGCCGGAGTCCCGGGTTCGCTCACACATGCTCGGCGGGGCTCCGGACCAGAATGAGCCTGACTCTTCAACCATATAAATAAAAGTACCTAGTTAATTTTGTAGATAATTACTTGATAGCCGACCCCATAAGTAGGAACTAACAGTCGGGTAGAGAGATGTACCTAGCTATAGGTCAAGGCTATCGTTGGATCTGTCTTGATCATTAGCAAACGCATTTGACCCTTCATTTGTGTTTCAGCTAGGCTCTAGTTTTACGAGCACTGTTTTATGACCGTCCTTAGACAGGCTTTCGCAGTGAGATCGCGATTTCGATGGATGCTATTGATACAAGCAATGTCTAATGTATCTATTATTTAGAAGCGTATTGTGGCCACATTAAGGTGTTAGGAAATCTAATTATTTTAATTTTGATTTGTGGTGAGGTCAATTTACTAGTGTTTAAATATGATTAAGACAAAAAACATTTTGTTAATAGTTTTCTTTTTGCTACACGTTATCGAATACCGGTATATATGTTCTAAAGATAAATTTTATGTAAACTTAAATTATTTATTAGAAATTTTGATAGTTTTTTTTAAAAATCAAAGTTATATTTTTTGAAAATAACAGCGTGTTTATTGCAAGGACTTTAAGGTACTGTTTATAGCTTCATTTGTTTTAACTCTACATTTTTATTCAATTAACTCCCAACCACGAAACAAAAGCACACTATTATCTACACAAATAGGTGTAATCAGAACAAATTGCAACAATTTCTGGGCGCCTAACCCCATATGGTAAGGAAATTGGTACACACGGCGTTGAATGAAGCCGGCCGTATCTGTGTTTACATCGGCCCGATACAAATGTGTTACATCAAGACAGTGGCGAGGCGAGCGTTACTTATCTAGTCAAGTAGGGCTTGCACTTGCGAAATCCTTTAATAATATTTTGTAATTTAAATGAAAATTGTTATAAACTTATACAAGGTGAATTTTTTGTCGATGTACAGACTATCGATTAAAAAAACGATTGGTATAAAAAACTCAAAAACAAATGAAAAAAAATATGGAATTTAAATACAGTAGCCGTAAGTTTGACGGTAATAGTATAGACATATATTTGTTTGTTTAATTTTTTATATCAATCGTTTTATAACCGATATAGAGGTTATAGTTTTCGTTTGTACAACGGCAAAAAACTCAACCTGTATATTATGCTTTTGAATTCAATTTAATCAATTTAATAGGCTGTTTTGTAGATTTTGTCGAAATTAAGTGTTTTGTATGTTTAAATTTATATTAAATTTAAAGACAATAGTTAAAATTCATATGTATAACTGTAACTTAATTAGATACGATTTTTGTATGCTTTTTTGTAAATAATTTTCTTTGGTTCATAAATCATTTAACAAATGATCACACCAACATTACATTACTTGCCGTCATTTTATGCTTATAAAACAAATTTTCCCCTTTTTTAAATGTAAAATTACCACATAATTATGTATCCCGAGGCTACTTTTATAAAAAGATATACACAATCATCTCTAAAGGTTACAACAAAATATCTATCAATACAAACAGATGAATATTAATTTCTTTATCCAGCCTCAATAAACTCATTCATAAAAATACCCTTAATATTCAAATAGATAATTTGACCTTTGACCTCACAGAATCCCCTGTTACAATTTTGATCTCACCTTTTAACACGTGGGCAAACTGGTTTCATTGACACAGCATCCTTTCATCCAATTCTGATCCAGTTTTGGTCTTGTGCCCATTGTATGCTAGATTTTTTGGTCAAGAGATCAGGGGTCATCTATTGAGGCTGATATAATCAGATTTTAACCTCTTAAATGGAGCTCGTAGAGGATTCTTTGACCTTTCTGTAGTGCGTAATCTATACTATAATATTATAAAGCTGAAGAGTTTGTTTGTTTGTTTGTTTGTTTGTTTGTTTGTTTGTTTGAACGCGCTAATCTCAGGAACTACTGGTTCGAATTGAAAAATTATTTTTGTATTAGATAGTCCGCTTATTGAGGAAGGCTATAGGCTATATAACATCACGCTACGCCCAATAGGAGCGGAGCATTCATTTTTGCAGAAAAATGTTGCAAAAATGAAAAACCGTTGAAACTAAAACACGCGAACAAAGTCGCGGGGGACAGCTAGTAATATATATAATTGGTTTGTATTATAAGCTTAAAAAGAGTATTTAAAAAGTATTTCATAAAAGGGAGCGTTTAGGTTTTAGTGGTATTTAAAAGAATACATTTTTGCATGGCTAGTAGGTAAGTAAATATCTTTTAATCATGCAACAAGAAATACATTTAATTTTGTCTAATGTACGAAAATCTACATTTTTGTGCTAATAGGAATTCATGACTAAATTATTATAATAATGTAGGACGTTTGTTTTGAATTTTTTTTTCTTTATTGTTCAGACTAGTTTACACAATGACAATTTAATTATTCTTACTTATGTTTAGCGACAGCCCTGCAGGTACAGTTAAACACGCCATATGTATATCTCAGGCAGTGACCAAACACGCGCCGCGGACTCAAGGAAATGGAGAGCGCTGCGACACGCATGGAGGCGACAACTCATGTTATATACAACACATTTTTAAGAATATTTTGACTTGAACATGTTTTTACTGCAAGAAAGTAAGTATATTATATGTACAAAATATGTTAAGAATCAACAATAAGTAGATCTACAAAAAAAATATTTTTTAGTTATTGACTAGTTGTTTCCCGCGGATCCGCCCGCGTGGATATCGGTTATTGCGGCAAAAAGTAGCCTATGTCCTTTCTCAGGCTCTACACTATCTGTGTACCAATTTCATTTATATTGGTTTAGTAGTTTTGGCGTAAAAGCGCGACAGATAGACAGATTTACTGTCGCATTTATAATATATAATAAGTATATTAAAACATGGTTTTATATAATAGGGATGTTGACTACATTTTTTTAATGCCCTTCAGATTAATTAGTACAAAATATTAGACAAGCATTTTTCCTTTTCTGACCTAACCTAAAAACTTACGACGATGCATTGATTTAAATAATCGCATGACGTCACAATGTCGTAAGTTTTGTGTAACATCGTGCTGTAATTATCTCCACACCTGAACTTTGATTCGCTTTAGGCATCTCCTTAGTTCTTAGCTATTTTGAAAAAGTAAAAAATACGTATCTAATATTTTTTGTTATCTATTTTACGGAAAAATTTAAACAGAGACAATTAATGACTTTACATAATTATAAAGGGCTGTCGACTCCACAGTTTTCTATCTTCCCACAGAGATTTTCGCCCGCACATTTAACAAGCTGATCCTAAGCACGTAGGTTCAATGTCTCCAACTAAATAGACCGTCACTTTCAAGCGGTAAACAAATCGTCCATTATGAAGTACATTAGTATTATCCTAAAACACATTCTAATTATTACAACTAGTAATACAAAGAAAAATCATAGAATTATTAAATAATTTTATCATCACTTAAATACAGCTAATTAAACGCACTAAGTATAAAGATACAAAAAATGTATAGGTAAGTACTGACATTACTTGTTTTTTTTTTTGTGTTAGTTTTTTTCTTTTTATTGTACCTACCTATAATAATTATTTAATTATTTGTGTTATTTGTTATTTGTCATAATTTAAAGTATAATTAGAGTACAATATAATAGTTTTAGAAGTAAATTGACTTTTCACTTGTTTTTTATTCTTCTATACTTAACTGCTACAGTTCTGTAACTTTGGTCTTACCTAGACACAGACACCAGTCTCTATCTTAGAGCCTAATTACATAATATTGTAACAATATAATGTTGATGATGATAAAATAAACATTTTTACTATTATTATAAACTAGCTGTCCCCCGCGACTAAGTTCGCGTGTTTAAGTTTCAACGGTTTTTTATTTTTCAACATTTTTCATTTATGCTCCGCTCCTATTGGTCGTAGCGTGATGTTATATAGCCTATAGCCTTCTTCAATAAACGGACTTTCCAATACAAAAATAATTTTTCAATTCGAACCAGTAGTTCCTGAGATTTGCGCGTTCAAACAAACAAACAAACAAACAAACAAACTCTTTAGCTTTATAATATTATTATATATTATATTATATTATATTATATATATAAGTATAGATTTCGTTTTAAAATCAAAACACTACGCTGTCACGCCAAAACACTACTACACTACTACAACTAGGTACAAGTACTTATATGTGTTTAACAAAAAGGAAGGACACTCTCAATTTTTATTACCAGTAATCAAACTCCGTTACAACACATTAGACAACCAAATCATACAATGCCATAATATCCACTTACAGCAGTAGTACGAAATCTGTTATATCACACAACCCTTCTACCCCAAAGTTTTAGGTTCGGGATAGTTCGGGACCTCCGGACCGTCGACACTGATAACGTGGAATAAACATTATACAGCCGATCTAGATATAAGTCATTAAGGTTTTAAACTATAATGAAGAGATAGTTTTGATGCAAAATAATTTACATAACATGCCCATGCTACTTTCAGGATAGAAGAAATAATTATGTGTGTCAAAATGCTTTAAGTTTTATTTATAAAATGTAGTTTAAACTTTCGACTTGCTATTCATAATTAAATATATCAATTTTATGGATTTAGATATTACTACTGTTTCCCCGCGTGGATGTCAGTTATCGCGGCAAAAAGTAGCCTATGTCCTTTCTCAGGCTCTAGATTATCGGTGTACCAAATTTCATTTAAATTTGTTCTGTAGTTTTGGCGTGAAAGCGCGACAGACAGACGGACAGAGTCACTTTTGCATTTATAATAATAGTAAGGATTATATCTGGTTATTTAGGAACTTTAGGATTCATCAAATTCATTGATATTTTTAAGTTTGTTTGTGGTCTAAAGAATATGTTCAGACAGACATACCATGGATTGTATTCTTCGGACACTACAAAAATATATATTCCCTTCAACAACAAGCACTTGCGCAAGATATCCTCAAAAAAAAACAAAAGGAGCACGAAGTCCTAGTCAAAAAAGTACATGTTTAACATATACTAAAGATTAATGATAATTAATGATCGTATAAAATATTTACCGGTATGTACGAGTACCCACCGTATATCGACATTTAAACAAAACAAATTCAGAATTTCCAAAAAAATATCCCTCAAAGTACGAGTATGTCGACATAATATTTCGACAAAAAATACGCAAATTATCGTGAATACCCCACCACTATTTCGCTACCTACGATTTTTTTTTCTCCGCCTTTATACACTCACTATTGCGTACAACAAAACGAGAGCATGTGTGTGTGAACCCTGCCCAGCCAATGGTCAAGCGGTCAGCGATGGAAAGAGACCGAAGATATAAATTAATGTACATACGAGCGAGAGAGGTAATTTAGGAGGGGAGTTAAACCCTTTCGTTTTATATTGGGGTCTGTTTTTGCACCAGTTAGTTTATAAACTAATAATTAGTTTCAATGTATTTTCACTCGTTAAAGTTTAAAAAATTATGATTATCTGTTTACTTTCTTAAGATTTTAACATGACGATGAAGTGAATACCACGTAAAATTCGAGTTTACTCTACCTACTTCCAAACTAATTCTACTTATGGAAAAAAAACACAAATTTTCAGTCAATCTCATCTGTTTGGCACACTTTTCTTTAAAAACCTATTTAGATACACAACTACTACTATTTCACTTAAAATTTAAATAATCGACGTCTACATCTTATAATCCATACAATATAAAAATTAATCTTGATTTCTCTTGGTCACGCAATAGCTTATGAACTACTGCACCAAATCGTATAACTAACTCTTTCTTCGTTTTGTTTCTTATTGTAAGGATAAGTTTTTTATAAAAGAAAATAATAAAACGCATGGATATATTTTGAAAATCACACCACCCTTGCGAAGCCAGGGTGGGCAGCTAATAGGTACCTACCTACTAGGCTATTTTTCTATCAAATAATTTCAAACAGTCATAACAATATCATAACGAAACCATAACACCGGGCAAACTTCTATCCAAGAGTAATTTAACTCAATAAACTTATAGTCTATAGGTATCTATATATTTTTCAGTGGGTCGAAGGATTACCCACAGAATTACTATTGATTTGGGAACGCACCGCTCGGCCGCCTTCCAAATGAGCAGGCCGAGAGTGTACTACTAGAGTGGATAAAACGATTTTAAATATTTGTTTAAGAATTATTAAGTATAACTACAAACATCAATTAGAAAGAGGTAGGTAAAGAAAGCTTGTCCTCTCTTGTCCTGCAGATTACGCCTGAAATTAATGAATACTTTCTCAGTTCTATAAGATACAAGAGGATAGTTTAGCTAACTAGCTTACATAACTAGACATATAATACTTGAGTTATTATTATTCTATAGTTAATCTTCTTCTTATATATAAAGATCTCGTGTCACAGTGTTTGTTATCGAACTCTTCCGTAACGGCTTTACTGAATTTTATGATTTTTTTTGTGTATATTTGGTAGGTCTAAGAATAGGACGTACATACGCTATGGCGTTTTTATACCCCTAGGTAATAAGGTTGGCCCTAGCAAAACAACGTTTGCCGGGTCAGGTAATGATTCCATAATAATGTTCCTATGTTTAAAATCAAATCCATTAGGTATTATTAGATATTTAATCACTTTATTTATTAAATAATACCGTGTGAAAATACGTTCGGTAGTTTTTGGGTTTATCGCGTTCAAACCGACAGACCAACAGACGAGGCGCGGGGACTTTCTTTTATAGTATGTAGGTATAGATTAATATAATAGACATGTAGGTACGCGTATCTTCAACCTAATAGATAAGTAGGTACGTCATTTAAGCAACCACGACTCACTCTGGCTAAAGTGCACGAGTAAAGAGATATTAAACTCACAGCTCTATGTATCTCCAACACAAAAGTTCGCAAGGCCCAACCTGAATTTATTAAGCTGGACCCTAGAAAGGTTTGCCGTATGCAGATAAGGGATTTATTTAGCGGAAAGGTCCGTCCCTGGGTTAACGCTAAAACGCCTTTTGGGTCCACGATGACCAGGATTGGGGCCAAATTTATTGTCGGCTTTCGGCTTTCGCGTTGATTTATTCGGCCTCGGGTGAATGGAATCAGCGGACCGGTTGATAATAACGCTTGCGACGTTTTTGCGTGGGTACCGACCGTGTTTATGTGAATATGTTTAATGCTGATAAATAGGTAGGTAAAGGGTGGAGGTTTTTTGTAGGTTTGTTTAATGTGGCTCTGAGTTTACGTCCCGGATAAGTGTGGTGTGTCATGTTGAAAGCAGGAATGGTTCAGCATTTGTATTCAGTTAGTTATCGTTTATAAAACATTAAAGTTGATACTTTTTTATGAACCCACAAACATCATAGTTTTAAGTACGAAAATCGAAGTTTATTTTTTGTCCCTAGCACAAGTTCCCAAAAAATGTCTATGACGAAATTTTTGACAAATAACTGAACCTATTGTTTTAAAACGGGTTCCTTCGAATCATAACAGACTGATCTCACGTTATCTAGTTTGTTAAGAGATGTAAGCTTGAGTCTGCTATAATGCCTTTCCATATAACCTAAAAAGATTGCGTCAACAAACTCAAAACACACCTACTTGCAAGTTTCTCACAACATATTGGTTCGAAGGTTGCCGGTAAGACGTGCAGGGCGAGTCGGCCGCGGGACGGTAAATGGCGCCAATTACACGCCGGCCGATACGTGACGCGACTTAAAATGGCGGGACATGCTTGCAGTTGGATTGTAGTGGATGAGGCAGAATGTGGGAAACAATTCCTATGGATGTGGGTTAGTAAAATTGGTGCTTAAAATATGCACTGCCAGGATCGACAGTTGATTTGTATGACCTTTTTTTATAATATTAGGTATCGCATTTTGACTGGACTATACGTATGAAGCTTATGATCCTAATTTAAATTTTGGTACTATAGGTATATATTGCAGCGAAAATTACAAACGGTAATTTATTAAGAACATTACGGCCATAATTGATAGATAGGTACTCACATAATAACAGTAAGTAGTAGTAGGTATTATCCGTACAACACTTCACACACCTCAAGCAAAAACTCGATTAATACAAACACTAAAGATTTTACACTACTTATAATAATTATAGGGTATGAAAGTAGTAGTGTGAAAAATAGAATTACCTACATTTTAGCGGCCCAGTAAAATGTTAATTGGAATCCAATTAGAATTATGCAGCGACATCTATCCGTCAATTTTGAAACATTATTGAAATTTTAGTTCAACTATTCAGTACTAGATGACGCTATTACAGATTTTTAAAAATAAGGGCTGGCTTACATGCTTGCTTTTATCAAATTTATCAATATTACCTATCCACAGATACTAGAGCTTTAAAATAGAAAGATTACATTTACGGATAATTAATTATATTTTTATTAAATTTAAAGTTTTAAAATATTAACGCACCTAACGAAAATTTTACAATTAATATTAATTTTATTCGCAATATTTCGTCGCATCCACACGTGACTATCGTACACTGAAACTATTCGGACCTAACCCAAAAGTTTGCCCTTTAAATTACACATGTAGCAAACCAAAACACGTGCGTTTTACGACTAGGGACGTTCTCTATTGAAATCGGTCGCGAATGGGAGCATTTTTTACCTTCGTAAAATATGACAGGACCGTTGTTTGCATAGGGCATACCCGGGTATACCCGTTTGTCGGACAATGTTAGAGAAATGATTGATAGTGTCAATATTTTGCGGTTTAGTCTCCTATTATGTGATTTGTGAGCTTCGGATGCAGGTTATTCAATGTTTTATGATGCCGTGTTAGTCTTTTGGTTGGTTATTTTTTAGGATCAGTATGTTTCTTGTGATTTTTTTAAAGTTAATGTCGTAATAATCCTTACTTTTTGAAAACTATACCTTAAGGCAGTTAAGTAGTTGGATAAAACGTTCTTTATTAAATTGTCAGAAACCATTGATTTAATTTTTTACTTACCTAAGTAATAAAGAAATAGGTAAGTAAGTACCTATTTGTAGATTTCATCAAAATACAAAGATCCTGGATTCAACAATAAAATCATTAAAAATAAAATAAAACAAAATGTAAATAACTCGGGGACTCGGATCCATTTTAGATAAATAAATCATCCAAATATATTTAACAAAGTAATAATTTATTTAATTATTCTTGATATAAATTACAATTTGTCTACTTATACAAACACGAACATTTATTGTCAGTGTACAAGATTTTAGTAAAATTATTTAGTACATTTTATTATAATTGTATAATTCTAACTTCTAAATACAGGATTGATAATAATTATTCTAGATTAATTTAACTATTATTATTAAAACTGACAGATCTCACATGTATTTTATTCACAAGCCTTGTGGTATGAAAAGTTCTGTAAAACAATTTTAATTTATTTCGGGTCTGCGGATGAGTATTAAAAGGATGTTTTTGATTGCATTAATTATGTAATAATTTAATTATTAATTCATTGATGAAAAACAGTAATTGAATCAACATGAGCTAAACATAATACAACACATAATCTCCACACAATAGATTTTTATTCAATTTCATTTATATATTATTTAAAAAGTGTATCACTGGATAAAGTATAGCAATCGGTATATTACATACATACATTCATATAGACTCAAGGACAGATCCCTAAAAGGATAAGCTCTGGTTTGAAAACTAGGCGGTTTTACCTAACCCAGCAAAAGCTGGATCTAAGTATATGTAAAGTAGGAACTAAAAAAGTACTCAAATATATAAGTTTATAGCTGGAAATTAATAACAAATCCTAAGATTTCCCAACTAGAAATAATTGCGTCGTCTAATTCCTATGTTTAGAGGGAAAAGGATCTATGGACAGTAATTAATTTCGAGCGTTAAACAATTTAATTCATCTGGGACAAAAAAAACACTGGGGCAATTAAATTCATCATAACAACAAATATAAAGTTAAGGATGTAAGTACCATTGCTAAAAAACTCATAAAAAATACAGCAACAAGTGAAGAACAATACAAATATATCTTTTAATGAATTAAACAATGAAAAAATTAAACATGAATGAAACAATCTCATAGCAGGTATTATTTAATTTATTGGATGGCAGTGATCGATTGTCACAGTTATCTGAATAAATTTTACGTTAGTTTAATCCAAACTTACTTACTAAAAAGGTTTTATTACTATAGAGATCTCACTGTGACACTAGCGCCCTCTAGTTTTGTATACAAACACCGCATTCACATTAAGTTACACAAGCGAAACACAGATGGCGCTTACACGAATTACTTCTAAAGTTGATAACAACAGAATTTCATTGAAACAAAAATAAAATATTATCATATTTGTTAATTTTTAATAGGAAACTAAATATTTTTTACTCTATTGTATAATAAGATTTGTAACTGATTAAGAATAGCGTAATAATTATAAATAACTCAAAATTATAGCCAAAACAGACTTGATCTTACGTTAGTGTGGAAAAGGTAAAGCTTTTCCATTTCTACTAAAACTTTGAACACCAATACATCATTGCATATACAGGGTTATGCATAAAATATTTATTACCTCACAGGATGTACTAAAATAAAATTTAAACTTGTTTATTTTTTTTACTATTATTTATTACCTTGTTTTTTCCCATTGAAATAAAACTAGTTTGAACGGATTCTATCGCGGTTTATTTTAGATTTTTGTTCCCGACGGACGTTTCGACGCCTTTGCAGGTGTCATGGTCACGGGCAGACTGATCTTTATTACCTTGTTTTTTCCCCCAAAAAATGACTTCCTCTTCAAATCGAGTCGACGGCTTTTTATCAATTTCCACTAATCACATGCCAGGAGAATAACAGATTCACATGATGCGACACTAGCGACCATAACGAAATTTTGATTCCCCATTAAATTATTAGGTTATAATGTGGTTTTTCAGATCTGTATTTTGTATTATGTAACTACGAGCTTTTGTTATTATTTCCGCGTAGAGTCACAAAATCTAAATTTTAATTCAAATATGTTGTTTAAAAATACGATATACCTATCTAGATAAATAAAAGAGAATGTGTGTATGTTCATCAAAAACTCGAGTACCCTTAGCCAGCTAGTTGAGATATAAAATTTACTAGTCACGCCATAACTTCTGAACGACTTCGAGAAATCGGAAAATATTTTTTTTGTTGTTCCTTATTGCAAGGACAAAGTTTTTATAACGTATTGAAATGTTTTTAAAAATCACCCAGCACCCCTGCGAAGCTTGTACATGATAATAGTCCTGTGAAGGTATAAATATTTTACAAACAACCAAAACATTTACCAAATCACTTACACATAATTTAAGTTTCAAAAACATTAATTGCACCTGTATTAAATTCATTGTTGAATATGAGTTAGTCCTTCGTGACGATTTGAACGATTGTCTTTATAATCCTGTTACCTTTCTCGTAGTGTAGCAGGTTCAAACTCGGGTCGTTAATTTTCTCTTCGAGTAAGTTTATGAGTTCAACTCTTATTGTTTTTAACATTTCTGCAACCTGAAAAATGAACATGTTTAGAACATTTTAAGGAGACAAGATTTTTATATTGTTAAATTGTTTTAACAATATAAAAATCTTGTTCTGATATAATTATGTAGTATTGTTACTACATATTTTAAATTCTCGAATTGTTACTGAAATTGTACTGACAGCAAGAAACGTTGCTAAGAGAGACATGAAAAAAAATTGTTGCCTAGGAAACAAAATATAGCCTTATTACTATACGATATCTATAAAAGCCAACTTGTAGCATATTATTTGCAAGTGTTTTGTAAATATGATCGTGTTCATCAACTTTTTTTGTTCTGTGTTGCTGTCTGTACCAGGTACCTCAAACATTCAATTCATAAAAACTATCTTGTATAAGTTTTTTCTTTTATATCTGTCAGTCAAAAATTATATTTTTAATAAATAAAAGTACATTAATTTATAATGTGACTTACTTCATGCTTTTCCACTTGGAACATGATCCAGCCATCTTCCAAAGATACGATGAATGTACCGCTGTGTAGTTCTACTGATAGATTGCAACCTGAAAACAATATTAGAATAGTTTAATCCATAATTATATAATAAACCACATGAGATTTTGGTAATAGGTTTAAACTTTTAACCGCTTACGCCGGATTAATCCGACAAATATTTTCGTGTCCACTTCGCCAGGGTCGTATATTTAAGACGAAATACCACAGCTCATATAATCTGCTTATTTCATTTATAAACGCTAGAGGGCGGTTAAAAGGTTATTAAAAATTTTGAGCAAAAACAAAATAATTAGTCTCGAATTAAACTGATGACTGAAGAAATGTTTACTTGACAAAACTATAATTCAAAATAATTAAGTTTTAGAAATTTTGAGTCATTAGGTACTAATTTAGATTTAGATGACAAGAACTGACACTACCAAAAGCAAGGTTACTTGCTCCTAACGATTTTTTTTTTGCATATATCATTTTTTTTTATATAAGGCAATTTCTATGCTTATAACAAACAACTACCATAACATTAAATGCTTACCAGAAAACAGCACCAGAGGCAATTGGGGGACCATGGAACACTCTCTAATGAACACCCGACTGGTCTTAACTTTCTCTTGATACACGAGATAGGGGCTTGTAAAGTACCCTATACTGGAGTTAACTGAAGAAGGGTGTAGGGCTACGTAGCCGTCGGATTTAGTCTTGAATTTGAGTTCGTCTGGCGTCGGCTGGCGAGGGATCGCGCCGCCGGCTTGCATGTGGAAAGATTTCTCTGGGGTTAGCACCTGAAATGGACAGTGGGTTGGTGTATCTATACAAAGAGGTACTAACGCTGTCTCACTCACACAAGTAGTGGTGGGGCGGGATCAGCCGCCAGTCGTGCGATGAGCGCCGGCGCAACCGGACGCGATAGGCAAGGCTACTTGGTGTGTCGGTGAGCCAGTGTACATACTCCAAACCGGGTTGGGGTGGAGGCACTACAGGTTGGTACAGTGGAATTGAGGAGTAGTGTTGTGTATGTGACTGTTCAGAATAAGGAATATGCACAAATCACATATTTCAGTTCTAATTTATAAAGTAATTATTAATTGTTTTCTTTAAATAATACAATAAAATATAAATATTTAACATAGATCGCAAAATATATGAGTGATTTATGAAACATGACGACATACGCCTTACAGCCTATATGTTTGCGTTTACCATTGACATCGTCTCTGACGTCATAAACCTTATTAAAGATGGCGCCTGTTTCAAACGCTATAATCATAAGTTAGAACTAGGGTTTTTTTGACAAAGTAAAGTACATTTTTTATTATTTTGTTATATTCCCAAGTGTTAAGACGGTGTAACAAAACATTTTCAGCTTTTCCCTTAATAAAAACCAGCCAAGTGCGAGTCGTACTTGCGCATAAAACGGTCCCTACTATCGTACAAGATTTATGCTGTTAAAATAGCAAAAAAACACGTCCCTTGTATGGTCCCCATAGATTCCCCTATGATTTATTTAAATTTTTACTACTCGTATAGCGGCCTACAGGAAGACATTCTGTTAAAACTTCAACTATCTAGTTATTACGGTTAATGAGCTACAGCCCGCTGTCAGACATACAGATGGACGGACGAACAGCGAAGGCTTAGTAAAAGGGTCCTGTTGGTACCCTCTGCGTACGGAACCCTAAAAGTATCATACGTGTTTTGAATAGTTATATTTGACATAGCTGTCCCCCGCGACTTTGTTCGCGTGTTTTAGTTTCAACGATTTTTCATTTTTGCAATATTTTTCACTTATGCTCCGCTCCTATTGGTCGTAGCGTGATGTTATATAGCCTATAACCTTCCTCAATAAACGGACTATCCAATACAAAAAGATTTTTTCAATTCGAACCAGTAGTTCCTGAGATTAGCGCGTTCAAACAAACAAACAAACAAACAAACTCTTCAGCTTTATAATATTAGTATAGATTAATTACCTTGACAACATTCGGGTATAGAGCTGCACATAGAATAGCCGCCAATAACCTGTCGTTGTTTCCATTCGTGTTTAACTGAAAATAAACAAAACAATAGTAAATACATCATTGAAGTTTCTGAAATACAGTATAATTATATTTACTATGTCCTTTGCCTTCTGCAAAACGTAATACCCAGGGACCCTGGACCAGGGTTACTCATGAACGAAATTCATTTCTAATACAACGCCAATGCATTGCTATTATTATACTATTTAGCAGGCACACAAACAACTTTTAGATTCCCGTTAGTTCTTTGATTCTTCCATTGACAGTTTTCTTTTAGTAAAACTGATTTCAATTTCGCATTGGCTTTGTATTCGAATTAAAGTTAATTGTAGAGTAAAGGCACTATACTATGAATTCTTAAAGCAGGACTATTGTCGTTAGGAAAGCGAGACGCCGCTACGCGCAATGGCAAGCTTTAAGAGTTTATAGTACAGGCACAGGTCAATCTACAACATATTGAGGCGAATGCTAGAAAAATTACAAGAAAACCTCTTCATCAAATACAAATCATATTCAATTTATTTAAACAGATACCAAAATTCCATGCACTCGAATATTCCTTCAAGAGTTTTTTAACAGTACTTAAGAGTAAATTTTTATTTTTATTTATTTATTTATAGAGTAAAGAATAACTTACCTCGTCTCCAGTAAGACTGGCCACAGAATCCTTCCTCATCTTCTTACGTAACGCTGGCATGTCGGGCACGAAGCCGATAGACGCCAACAAGCCTAGCAACTGATGCTTAATGTCTGCCAACATGAGTAAAGTCTTGTGCGATAGGAAGTTCTCGTTGGCGAAGACTAGGGCCGCGTGCGTACTGCTCTTCATTGCTTGTTGCCATTTCTAGAACAAAATATATCCATATAATAATAATATCTTGGGACATCTCACACATCATCGGTCATCTGATCCCAAACTAGGCAGAGCCTGTGCTATGGCAACCAGACAACTGATAAACATACTTATGTATTTCTAAATACATACATATTATAGATAAATTACACCCAGACACAGAACAAATGATCGTGCTCATCACACAAAGATTCGTCCTGGGTGGGAATCGAACCCACGACCTCCGGTTTAGCAGTCAGGGTCACTAACCACTAGACCAAAAGGCCCGTCAAATATAATTATTATAAGTGCAAAAGTAACTCTGTCTATCTGTTGATAAGGGGTAAAGTATATTCCAAGAAATGACATAAGCTACTTTTTGCTGCAGTATTCGACTCCCACGTTGACGTAGTCGCGGGCAACACCTGATTATATGTAAAGCAAAGCTTAAGTTTACTTAAACCATTATAACTTAAGAATGACTCTCGATTTTAAAATCTTTGATTTGTTGGATTTGTCTTCGTTCTGATCCAAACATGTGAAAAATTCACTAAAAATAAATTGAGAATTGATATCTTTCGGGAACGGAAACAACGCGGGGAAAACCGGGGGGTTTAGTTAGTTTTGATACAATAATGTATGTAGGTGTCATTTCAAGTAAAATATAATAATACCCTATAAGCTCTTAACGTGGTCAGTTGGTCACTCTGTGAACACGCGAATTCTCTCCTTTTTGCATCTGCCTCACCCTGCAATGAGAAAAAAAAATATTATATTATTATAACACAATTTTTAAAACAACTGAGCAGTAAAACAATACAAAATAAAAAACCTAACATTTTAAATTTACAAAACTACTATAACCTACAATCAAAACAAAAATTTATTAAGATTTACAAAGTGCAAATATTGGTAAATATATTTTCCCAGTAAAATAGGTTGTGTAGGTCAGATAGGCAGTCGCTCTATGTAAAATACAGTATTTAGCTGAATCCGGTAAGACTGGAGTCAACCCCAACGTAGCCTGGGCAAAGGCTGGGTGGAAGAAGACACATAAGTTAACTAAGTACCAGTAAAATAGTCATTTCTTACCTTCTTCCCAAACGGAGCGACAAACGGGCTTTTATGGCTCAAAAACGCCGCCATTGTTAACGCAGAATCCACACAGCAGAATATGGCACCAAACAGCATGAGTTTCCCTATCCTCACGTCGACGGGTAAGGCGGCCAGATGCTTGCCCAACGCGGTGAGGCTGAAAGCCTTGTCGAGGGCTCCAACGTCTTGCAAGCGGGAGAGAGCGCCATCTATGTTTTGTTTTGTTGGTGGTTCTACTGTTTTACCTGGAAACGAAATTATATAAAGTTAGTTGTAGACTTAACGACTGTCACGTGATGGACCGGAAGCATCACACTATGCATTACCACATTAACAGTACAAAAAGGAAATGAAACCCCTTACGTGTTACACAGTTTTTTGGAGATAGTTTCATCGTTTATTCGTGAGTCATATGTGGGGCACGCACGTCTCAAAAGAATCTCTAAATGTAGCACACGTGGTGCACACTCTCAGAACGTGTTAAGCTACCGACTGAAGGAGGGATATAGAATTAAGAAAGTAATGGATAGTCTACGATCGACATTTAGATGGTTTTATTTTAGGTTGAGTCAGAATATAATGTCAAAAATTCAGTCATTTTATTGGTTGACTTAAAGACAAGGATTGCTTCCTTGCCTTCAAGTCCTTCACCGCACCTGCAATGGCTTTTCAAAAAGAAACCAAGGGTTTGTGTTTCTATATATTTCCTCACCTAAAACTTCATGTATGCTCATATCTTGAAACAGCGGCAGAATCTTGATCTTCAAGACCAGCTGTTCCAACGGCACCCTGTGTATCTCCGGCACGGGCTGCTCCAGTATGTGGTGATGGTAGCGGTGTGACGTGAACAGATGTATGGCGACGCCCGGCATGACTCGTCCCGCTCGACCCTTGCGTTGCTTAGCGTTGGCCCGGGATTCCCAGACTAGGTCCAGGGATTCCATGTTGCGGTTGGAGTCGAATCTAGAAAGATTTTTGAGTATATTAGATATAGTTTATCGTTTTATTATAGGGTTGAGCAAGCGGTTATCAAGATTTCGAACTATTTTTATTTTTTAATATTCCATTACTGTTTTTTTTAAACTTGCTCAGTTGTATTACTCACATTTTATGTAATTGCATATTACCTCAGACCGCCGTTAAGTCTCTGTCACTTTAAGGTGTAAGGTAGCGATATATAGAAGTTTAAGACCGTATATAAGTTAATTTGCAGTATTCGGGGTTATTTTCCAAGAAAATAATAAAGTCCTCCCACTAAAATTAATAATTGTAGTGTGATTCGTGCCATGCATCTAGGCAATAGAACACAACTATTCACAAACTTTCATCGATTTTCATATAGCATTACCTTACCAATTTTTTTTGGAACCTAGACAAAGTTCTACAGAGAATTAACATTAAATTCATCACTGATCACGAACTTTTATACGAATTAAATTTAATTTTTAAGTAAGTTCAATGACGGAACTTTGCAGGGCTTCGATAGAAAATAAGTAGGCATAGGAAACTCCTAAAGAAAATACAACAATTAAGTAGAATAAGTATAAAACATACCTCTTTTCCTTCATCCTTCCACAATCAATAACGAAGACACAGTCATCAATAGTGACGGAGGTCTCCGCGATATTGGTGGACAGCACGATCTTGCGGGTGCCGGGTCTCGGCTTTCTGAACACTAGAGCTTGTTCCTCGCTCGACAGCGTCGAGTGGAGCGGTACTAGCAAGTATTTGCCGGTCCTGGGAAGAAGGAATATGTTTTTAATTATGATTATTACGGAGTATTCAAAAGCTAAAAATTTTCAAAATGAATTATATTAAGAACCGTTTCTTCATGATATAAGGTGATCTATTATAAAAAATACATAGCAATTTACATACAATTCTAAACTGTGTATTTTTTAGATAATAGTAGCTTGTTTTGGAGAATGTTTAGCCCATAATTGGCTAGTGCGTAAGGATTATATACCTAAGTGAATTTCGTCTAGAAATTTGTACGCATAAGCTGTGGGGAGACCTTTATAAATAAATAACTTAAAGTCTTATATGTAATTTAAATACAAAATATTTTTTTTTTGTTGCCAATTTTCACAGTTAACATCACTAAATCTTTGCTTAACAGAGAAAACTGGACCAACATAATACCAAACATATATATGTAAATGGTCATAAATTGGAAGCCTATTTTTATACAACTACTCTACCAGTTCAATATATTATTTAAAACATTAAGGGCCAACGCCAGATAATTTTTATTCGTGAAACAAAATTTACGTCTGACAGATTTTGTATGGAAGGACTGTCAAAAATTTAAAATTATTCGTTAGAGAAAATTATCTGGCCTTGAAAAAATCTGCCCTAAAATTACTAAATACCAGAAAATAAATGTTATACAATATTATTAATCTCGGTACAAAAATATATAATACACAATTACTTACTTAGGACTAAAAGTATGACTCTCAGCCAGTTGGTCGTGCAGCGACATGATTTCCGCTATGCCTGGTAGGAAGACCAATATGGCGCCCTCTCGCGGCCAGTCGTGGTCGCCGTGCACTATGTAGCCTAACACATGCTCTATTAAGTCCGAGTTTATCTGTAAAATAAATAAACCTATAACTTTTATCGGTCGTATTATAAAATATTAAAATAATCCGTTTGATTGAGTAAAAGATATAGTGATATATCTAACTCCAACCTCTTTTTACTGGATCTGGCTTAAAATCAGAAAAATGTAGGTTTTCTAAACTAAAACTACTACATACACAATTTATATGTATGTATAAGTATATTGTATAGTATACTGGCCATAGATATAAACACCTGCCACTAAAAACGACAAATCCTGAAAAAATAATATCATTTCTTCCGAGCATTAAACACCAAAGCCACATGCGATTATCATACCTACCTCGGACCCAGTTTAACAAACAAACTTTAGCCACCGTCATCTAATAGGAACATTGACAATTAGTTTTATTTCCGTAATACAGAATATTAAAAAATATTAGACACGCATTTTTTTGTATGTAACCAAAAACTTACGATATGATACATTAATTTGAAATGTCGCATGACGTAACAATTTCGTATGTTTCGTGAAAGCTTGTGACGTAATTAGCCCCCACTCCTGAACTTCTGTCACTTTATCTACATATTTTGACAGGACAAAAAATACGTGTCTAACATTATTTTATTATTTAATTTACGGACTAAATAGATTTTTACTTTTCATACCCATTCAACATCCATATTTAAACTTACCTTCTCGGTATCCATAAGGTACATATTCTTGCAGGTGGTCTTGCTACACTGGGGGTATCTCGCCACCATCTGCCCGATGTTAAGATGGTCGTCGCGTATCGATATCTTTGGCGGCTCGTTAGCGTCGGCGCGAACATCGCACGTTTCTAACTCTGTTTCAAGATCGTGTTTTCTTTCACCTACAACATTTATTAGTATTTCATTTAAAATGTAATAGACTACACTAATTACCAGGTAATATTGTATTTCCCAGTAAAATGGGTTGTGGAAGTCATCTATAATATGGTATTCAACTTGAAGAAACGCAAGACTGAAGAATACAGTGGAGTAGATACTAATGTAACGAATTTCTTAGTCGAGTGGCATACACGACGGTTTTCAAGGGGTATCTAGCTTTGAGTTCCCTGTTTCGATCCCCAGACGGGTCAATGTAGAAAACCAGTTTTCTAATTCTTTAGCTACTTACTTTGGGTTTAGAGCAATGTATGTGATGCTCTCCATCACAATTAAAAAAAAAATATGATATTGATGCATGATAATATGACAAATTAATATATAATTGTGATAGCATAATAATTATTATAACAATTAACCTTACCTTTCTTTACTTTTCTGGCGTAGGGACCATTTTCTTCTAATACATAATTTGTCATCTCCATAATGTCTTCCAAAAAGAATTGTTCAACTGGAAAAGTTCTACCTAAAAAGAAAAAGCAAATTAATTTACAATACTTAAATTTTAACATAATCAATCATTGCAATTTCTAATAATAAATTCTAAAAACATAAAAAATAAGGAAACCATGCAAAAAAGGGTAACGTCACGACACGAGGCGGTCACCCATCCAAGTACTAACCGCGCCCGATACTAATTAACTTCGGTGATTGGACGAGAACCGGTGTTTTCAACATGGTATGGACGCTGACGATAGGTTACGCGAAAAACATAATCTGTATTTCAGTACTAACAAATGTATGATAATGAATACGTACATAAAAGGCTTTTTATAGAAAAACTAAGTATTGTTTATATTTAAAAACACATACCTGGTATTTCTAACACTGGCACTTTGTCGAAGTATACAGAAAACAGATCAGCATTCAATGTAGCACTCATAAGTATAACAGTCAAGTCTTTCCGGACTTTAACAAGGTCCCTCAATATTAGCAACAAGAAGTCACTCTCCTCAGACCTTTCATGGACTTCGTCAACCAATATGTGGGTGACGGACTTCAATTGAGGGTCATATTCTAATCTCCGCAGTAATATACCAGTTGTACAGAATGTTAGGCGGGTTTTGGACGAAACTTTGCTTTCCAGTCGTATCTGTAAAAGAATAAATGATATTTAATTGATTGAAAAATAAAATAAAAGTTGTTTTTATTTGTTTAAAAATAATACCAAACCGATATTTGTTCAAAACGGATGAAATTGAGTATAGCAAAATTTGACAACTTCCTTGACCTGCCAAGACACAATAGTTAAAAAAATTGAAATGTTCATATTATTATGTCGCTCACGGGACAGGGAAATAGTTAAACACATTATAAATATAAATAACTATATAATTATATGTAGTGCAGGATTCAAAATTCTGCCCAATGTAGAAGCGATTTTCTACAACACAAATACTCAAACCAAAGTATGGAACGACATATGATTCTGTTAAGTTTTATAACATTGTGCAATCAGCAAGTGAATGTAATGGCTCACATGCATTCGCAAGGTCTATAAAAGTCTGGGCGGACATGAATTATAATCTAATAAAAAAAAAAAAATAGAATCGGAATGACAGCGCGCTGCTGGGGAGTTTGTTGCGCCGTTCCTTCTCCACAGCCAGAGCACTTATGAAGCGGTATAGGGTGGGCGAATCAGGGTGCTGTCCATTGTATTATTGACTAGCTGTCCCCCGCCACTTTGTCCGCGTGTTTTAGTTTCAACGGTTTTAATTTTTGCAACATTTTTCATTTATACTCCGCTCCTTTTGGTCGCAGCGTAATGTTATATAGCTTATAGCCTTCCTCAATAAATGGGCTATCCAACAGTGAAAGAATTTTTCAAATCGGACCAGTAGTTCCTGAGATTAGCGCGTTCAAACAAACAAACAAACAAACTCTTCAGCTTTACATATATACCTATAGATTATTCGAAAAGTGCTACTTTGGAATTAATGAGTTTTTGATTATGATTTGTTTTTTTTTTTTTTTTTGGGTTCAAATCACTGATTCCAATACTTTGTAATAATAAACACACCTGGTACCCAACAACCTGCCCCGTCTTCTCCACTCTTTCCTCGGCCACTCGGTCGGCCACACCGATTGCAGATATCCGCCGCGGCTGCGTGCACACAATCTCTACGTGTTCTTGACCATCTTTATGGAAGTTCTCTAGCCAATTGTCTAGGATGTATTGTGGTACTTGTGTGCTTTTACCGCAACCAGTTTCTCCACTGATGACAACTACCTGTAAAGAGTAATTGTATTGGGTTATGAGTGAGCTATATTGGTACATGTGTAATGTCCAAAGGTCTTACTGATATCTGTCAAAAATTATCGATTCGAAAGGTTCACTAAAAACAAAAGTATGATATAGGGCTCACCATTTAGGTATATTTTAGAAGAGATAATGTATCATTGGCACCATATGTATAGTGTATATGTCTAAACATACCTTTATAGTAAACCAAACTGTTAACATAACTAATGTGTTAATGTTGTAGCTAATCCTTACGAATATTATAAATGCGAAAGTAACTCTGTCTGTCATCTGTCTGGGCCATTATTTCAAGTAATACAAATTAAATAGCACTAACCTGTGACTTCTGTATTGTATTTAAGATTTCATTCTTTTTCTTCCATGCAGGCAATTTCCTACGACCAGCCATCATTCTATTATACCTATCGTTATCTCTTTTCTCCTTCCATCTCTTAGCTATACTCCTATTTTCTTCTAGCACTTGTTCAAAGTTGATATTAGACCGATTATCTTTGTTTTCACCCTTTTTGTAATGTAATGGTAACTTCTTTGCACTTAAACTAGAATTGTCTATTAATTGGGGGAATAACGCATCAGACATTTCAGGGAAAGTCCTGGTATCAAATTGTATGAAGTTGAGTATTTCTTCTTCATTGTTCAAAAGTTCTGCTAAGGAGTATATACTTGGTATACCATCTTGGGCTAAAGTTTTCGCTTCATCCAGCAACCGTAAAGTCACTTTTAAAAAAGTGAGTTCCGGAATTATTGTTGTTTTATTTTCAGATTTGAAAAATATCAAAGGAGGTTGGAACGGATACACAGTATCCTCAGAAAACCTTATTTCTAATTCATAAGTTATTTTTGTAGCGTCTTTAGGGTCCGGAGCTACTGGTGCTTTGTCTTCCTTTGATTCATGCAAGAACTTGCATTTTGCACCAAACCGACAAGGGCCTCTGAGAAACAACTTGCATACTTCTTTTTCTTTTGTCTTTATGTTACTGCTATAGTTTGAGTTTAGTTTTCTCTTAGGGACATCTACTTCTTTTTTATCATACATTTTTGTGAGGTAATCTAGATTTAATTTGACGATCCACACATTATTTTCCTTTATTTTGAAACTGGTGTCATATATTGATTCTAACACAGCTTTTTCGTCCATTCTCATTTCATGTAGTTCTGCTGTTGTTGGTACATTTTCTGGTTTGTCTTGGAAATTAATTTTAAAGTATTTTAAAAAGAGTATTTCCAGAGCCTTTTCTATATTCTCAGCGGCCACCTCTAAGGCCTCCGCACAATGAGCTTTGTGGAAATTGTATCTGGAATGTACAAATTCATTGTATTTTTATGCTAATAAAATGGATTTAAATTTGTATTTTTACTTAACATGCATAATTATTAAATTAAACTTATTGTTAAGTTAGAAAAGCGTTTTTTTTATTTAAAATAATGTTGAATGCAGGTAAATTTCTGATAAATAAAGTTTGACCTTCTCTAATACGTAATCAATAATTACAATTTCAGAATATTTAAATTAATATCTGTGCTAATGATTTTTATTTTTACTTTATATAAAATGTATTATGATATGAAAAAGTCATACCTTTCCAACTTTGCTAGTGCAAAAGCCCTGAGCCGAGCTTCTGATGTCTGTATAACAGGTTTAGTAGTTATAGAGTAATCACAGCCTCCTTGGACAACCAGGTTACCTCTCTCCATCCAGTAGCGTTTGCCCAAATTTGAACCTTTATCCTGAAAGTAAAAAGAAATAAAACGTAAGCAAGAGAGTAATTTATAATAATTATTTTATTTATCTCACTTAAAATAGTGACTTAAATTTATATTATTCTACTTAAACAAACTTTAGTAACTCCATTCATAACTTTAGCATACGTGGACAGATTCTCATGAATTTAAATCTATTGTATTTGTCATTGTTCTGAACAGCAGAATAATAAATAAAAAGAAAAATCACTATAAGTCTTACGGGGACGGGAACTACGTACATAGTTAGTTAATCATATGTATTTGTATTACAGCACTACACTTCGTATTTATTGAAGTATATAACATTCTTTAATGAAACAATAGTGTAAATTTATTTAAATAGGTTTAAATCCAAATTAATATATGTAATTATTACTTTATGGTACCTATCTCAAATTTAAGTACTGTACTATGAACTCAATCTCAAGGTTTTACCATTAGAAGAAATATAGATTGCACAACTTATGTAAGGAACCTACAACATAATTATTAAAATAATAAATGATTAGCAAAAACCGGACAAATATCTCACTTTTTTTCTAATATACAATTTATAGTATATATAACTCCACACTTACTTTGTACAGGCTGGCACTGCCAAGTTTAAAGTCAGGGCCATGAATAAATCTTAGTGTGTCCAAAACTAATTTCTGCGAATCTGGATTCAGACGAACTGTCTGCATTTCCACCCTAAGATTAGGGTGAGACTCCTCCTCGGGTTCAACCTTAGGCTTTCTGTAAATAAAAACATGTTTTATATAGTGTTACATACACGAAGAGAACAAATTAGTTCTAACACCACAAATAAATACCGTATTCGAGCATCCGCCGGTTCTCGCAAAAAGAGATCTTGTGCCAATTGTCTGCTTTCATGATTCATTGTTGATATATATAGAAGTTAATGTTATTAATTAGGATAAATGTTAGAAAATGAAGACAAAAACGTACAATTTACAAGACGTGGGCAAGCAAATCGCGACGTCTTTCTTGTGTCAAATAGTTATCAAAAAAGTGCGTTTTGCTACACCGCGAACGTTTATTATTTCATGAGTTGTACTTTGTTCCATAGCTTAAATAGCTCTAAAAAGAAGAAATGTAATATTTAAAATTTTAGATTAGCATTAAACAATTTTATTTTATACCAAATCTTTTTTTATTATATTGAAATTTAAACGAAAGCAAAGAATACGTCAGATTAGTTCTTGATAAACAAAACGCATTCAAGGTACATTCCGTTCCACGCTATATTTGTTATGTTACACACTAAACAGACCAGCACGCTAGTATAATTTGTATAACAAAAGGATAAAGCCCTTTTTAAACACTCATACGTCTGCTTGAGACTATTGCTGTTGGATGCAGCTACCTATTCCTATATTATATTCTATTAATATCCATGTTCCCGGGTCCACTGCGCAGACCCCAATTGAAGCTCGACACCAGTATGTCATGTAAAAATAATAAATACCTTCACAGATTGTATAAGTACGTATCAAATAATTTCTTTGTTTAAGTAAAAGTCCAGCAAGCGTCTCTTCCTCAAAGTTCATAAGTATAATATTTATTTACTTATAATTAATATTAAAAAATAATACTTAGGTATATCATTTAACTACTTACAAAACAAATAGCGGACAAAGTAGATACCTACCAGCTACCTACGTTTATATGCATTTAAGATTTATTATTGATAGGTACTTCTAATTAAATGATTTCGCTGAATCTCGACAAAACCTGTTTTTTTTTAATTATATATAACTACTACCAACAAACTAGCACTACAACCGGTAATACTTTTCCTTGCGAATGGATACTTACTGGCTTAATTGTCTCAAGCAATAAGTATATAGATACATATAAATAAAGGAAACACTTACATGGGAATAGGTAGGTCTCTACTCGGATATTAATAATATTGATAAAACAATTAGGTATATAACCATTATAATCTGTTAGGTGCATAGGCTACCAGTTTACAAGCCAATTATTACAAGTGTTATTAAGCAAATCCCAACAATCATGTATGATTCTTGTGCCACCAGTATATGTTATGACACAGCAATATTGGACACAGAGTAATTAATAATTTACAACCATTTGAAAATCAATGCGCGAGTAATTAACCGCTAGGATCGGTAGTTTCGCATTTACTGTTTAATTTAATAGACCTACTTTAAAATAAATAGTAAATTTTCACCAAATAGGTACCTACAGGTTTGTCTCTCGTTCTGTCATTGGTGGAGAATGACAGATTACACTTGATGCGACACTAGCGACCCTCACGGATTGTTGATTTTTTTTATTTGCGGTAGTGCCCAATTTCATTAGTCAGACTGTTTTTCAAAAAATATGTTATATTATCGTCATGTTTTGCATCACAAGCTTCAAGCGCCTATGCGATTAAAAAAGTACCTAACCTATGTTAAGAACCAGAAAATATAAATACCTACCAAGAATATTTAACAATTAAAAATCTTGGGGAGGTCCAGACAGTAATTATAATTTATAGGCAGGTTACAGTAAAGTGTATGTTTTAACTTAAAATAGATTTCTCGAATCTTTTGGTAATAGGTACTTATCTACTACTTACAACTAGACCTTACGTTCTGAAAGGAACGCGCAGAACAATAAAATATGAGAAAAATCACAAAAAAAATCCTACCTTCCCATTTGAATTATTCAGAACTGTCAAATGATTTTCACGTGCTTAGTTAATTTACTTACTTGTGTTAATTTTATGCTAATTGATACGCTAACAATTTACTGGTTATCGGTGCATTTGACTGGAATCTAGTCAAACTAATAGAACCCTCCTTGAGAATGTTTACTGTCTACGTTTTTATTGTGACGTTCCTACCTTAATATTTTTGTGCAATTGCTATATAGGTACAGTACGATGCAAACTTAATGGCGGCTATGAACACGAGTCAAGTCGCTGCGCAGTACCAACCTTATGCGCCAGCGGGGGTGCGGGGTGAGGTACTGCGCAGCGTTTAGCGAACTTCACAGCCGCCATTAAGTTTGAATCGAACTATACCTAGTTACCTGGTAGGTATTCTTCCTTATGATGTCAGCAAAATACTATTCTGGCCCAAGTGAAACCACTGCGGCCAAATGTTGACAACTACTGCTTTGAAGAATATTGTAGGTACTTAAATTGGATTGTTAATAATGTCATCCCTTTTTTGTCAATGATTTAGATAATAAATACCTTAAATAAAATAAAAATAGATATAAATAAATATATAAAAAAGGACGTGGAATATAATGCCTAGTTATGTGAAAGTACGTATTTACCTATTAAATAGGAAGGAAAATACGATCGGTTATTTCTAAACCATCACGGTAAATGATGGTACATAATTTCCTTAATCCCTATTTCTTTACTACGTAGGTAATATTGTTTACTTTGGCCTTTCGATATTAGATATTAAAAAAAATATTACTCGGTTCATTTGTTTTCGTCTGTTTTCTTGGATTTCAATTTCCTTTATGAGCTTCCTCTCTTTTATTATTTCTACATTATTAAAATTAATAATAAGTATTTACTAGAGGATGCTACGTAATTGGTCATATTTGAAATACTGTCTCTACCTGTAGAAATAAACAACTTTCTTTAAGGAAACCATAATCAATATTCAAAATAATCTGTGACCTAACTATAAAAAACTATATTATACAAAAAAATATTATCTGATGATAAAATATAGTAAGAGAGTAGAGTAGTGGATTAATAGAGTAGTAAAGTACTTTCTTCAACTGATGTCAATTAGAATATTTGAAGGAATACATTTAGATAATAAAACATTCATCAAAAGTACCTATACCTCTTCCGATTTATCTAAATTCTTTCCTTACGTGGCTTAGGTGTATCATCTACGCATGCATGTCACTTAATACTAGGTCTCTCATGACGTAGAGTTAATACTGTGGGATATTCTACTGGTAAGTTGTATGGTAATCCCTTAATATTATCTGTCGTCAGAGCGTCGTCATGTACATGAAGCGTGCGTGTGGGTGGCACGTTTGCATCGAGCCTTATTGTACCCTTACAATAAAAACAGGATGCAAACAAACCACCTATTACAGCGACTAGCGTCTTAACAATCTTATCGGAGACTAGGCAATGTCCAAAGCTCAAATAAACACGCGGAATAGTCATAAATCGTGTCAGGTTTCACTTTCACCTTTGCAGCCTGTGAGACGATCATGTCGAATATTTTTGAGACATAGACAAATATTTTGGAACTGGAATCATAAGACAATATTATATCCCACATGCAGAAAGTACAACATGAAATTATTAAATATCCAGTTACCTTAAAATAGATGCAATAAAGTTGCAATAGTGCAACATGACAATCTAAGTAAATCACCTTAACCCCTTCTTGTCTCTTTAGCAAAACGTCCCCGTTTCACCCGTTAGTATTCACGGCATTGCCTGCATTTGCTAAATAGTATACAAATAAATGCAATATTGCATTACAGAGCAGTGATTAAGGAGCTGACTGGAATATTAATATCGTATCGGAAGATCGGAACAGCATTGGTAAGGCGAATCAATGTTGAGGTCATGGAGTCAGTTTTATGACTTGGTCGAGGGTATTAGATGTATCTACAATGTTTCATGGATCTGCTAGAGAAGACTTGATTAGAATACTGAGAATTTAGTGAATCTTAGCATCCAATTTTGGAGAAACGTGGACTGAGAGACTTTATTAGTTTTGCGTGTTGGTTTCGACTTCAATCTGTGTGGAAGACTTACAGTATCATTTAGTAAAAAAGTTTTTTTTATGAAGTATCTACCGCGGATAGCCTGAGCGCATGCTTTGACAGCTTCACTGGACTTTTTGGCGTAACCATAAGAGCCTCCAGCCAGAGTAATAGGAAACGATTCACTAAGGGGTTCATCAACTGTGGGATTTAGTTTAGATCTTGACTTAGTGTGTTGCTAACAATCTTAATAAGACAAAATGCAGGATTTAAAATTGTAAGACTGGTGGTTGTTGGTGGAATATACGAAGGCATTTTGTTATACCTCCACCATTCGTGGTTCGTATTCATTTGTTAGTAAAGTGACAACAGATTATTAAAACCCATCGTAAAAACCTATGGTTGTAATCAAATATACTTAAGTACAATAATACGCTACAATTGACGTAAAGGAAATAACGTTAATAGGTACTGAACTAGTTATTGTTTGCAAAGAATTAGATCTGAGGCTAAGGTTCATTTATTACCGTGTAAGCAGAGTTGAAGCTCGAAATTTACCCGTTAATTATAATCATCATTCTTCACTTTTAAAAACTGTATTTACTCCTTCGGATTTCTAGATAAATATTTGACCTCGAGAACCCGTAAACGCAGTGCTAAGATAGCTACGTACTCCGAGAACGTTACCACTACATACGAAATAAAGCAGCTGCTATTGAGAAGATTAAACTATTCTAAAAAACAGTGCCTAGCATAGAGCGTAAGAAAACAAACATTTTGAAAAGAAAAGATGTCCGATAACTCCAAATAGGGATTTATTTACGCGTCACATAGGTAGATAATTAAAAAATATTAGACATCTATATTTTTTAATTATCTATGTATCTTGTTCTTTTTTATTTAAAGAAATAATGAGGAAGATACAGTGAATAGAAATGTCGCGTGACTTCACTTGTAGCTCCCATTTTTACTAACCCGTGACGTCATAAGCCCCTACTCCTGACCTTTAAAGCGCTTTAACGATACACGAGTATTTTTTTTATCTATCTGGTTGACTAAATAGATATTTTCTTTTCATACCCAGTCCGCACCCTTATTTCATAGTTTTAGCTTTGACAGCAATGGTAAAATGGCACCAACTTGTAAGCGCAATATCGGATGTCCTTATTAGTCCAGGCACGTTGAATATGGAGAACAAAAAAATGTTATCCAGAAACTTACGTTTTTAAATGGTTAAGAGGGTTAAAGTCAACATGAGGAAAATGAGTTATGTACCCAAGAAAGTCAGGGGATGATTTTAGGGGTTGAAAAAGGGTGAAAATGGATACATCTCGTGTTTTTTTGCAATTTCACGCGAAATTTGATGTCCTACTGAAAAATGTTAAATACAAAAGTTGTAGATCTTGGAAAAATCTACAACTTTTGTATAGGTCATTTTTAATATAACCTCAAAATTTCAGAAAAAAATGCAAAAAATCAAAAAAATATATATTTTTTGTTTTTTACTTGTCAATTTCTCAAAAATAAATATTTTTTAACCAAACTTCCTGAAAGTACTCCTTTTTGTGTCCCAAATAACAAAAAGAAATTTTAGATTGAAATATTAAAAACTGATTGAAAGATTCATTTTTTTCGGTCCGAAACACGTTGTTTTCAAAGTTACTTTTTACTACAGACAATCATCGTAGAGAGGTCATACAGGGCTCATTTTTTTCGTTTTGACTTTTACTTTTCAATGAAATAATAAAACAATACAGCTTCCATTTAAAAACATGGCTAAAAATTGAAAAATATAAAAAAATAATTTTGCAAAAACAAATGTTTTGGTTATTGTTAAGAATTTGTTATAAATAAAAAAAAAATCAAAAACTAATAAGACCATTGAATTGTACGGGAAAAAGCACGAAGAAACATATGTTTTACTATTTAAATACATTTTTTATTTTTGTACAATACTGCTATAAACATTGTAATAGCATATTCCGTGTAGTTGAAAGATGTCAGGTAAGTACATACAATGCGATCGACTTTTACTTTAATAAAAAAAGTTTCTCATTTCTCGCGATGAAATTAATTAATTCAATTATTTTCTACATACTTTGATAAATAAATCGTCTTATAATTATTATTTTTTTTACAAAATTTAAATTTGTACAAAATTATTTAAAACATGCTTTTAAATAATTTAATGTTTTTTTTTTAAATGAAATTAACATGATTTAACATTTCATTTTATCAATAGAAATTTCAATATAAATCAAAGCCAAATATTAAAATTACACAAAGTTAGGTAAGTTTTAAAATAAATTTTATAAAACGTTTTGGAGTAAAGATAGTTGAATATGTTTTTGGAAGGAATATGGCTTTATTATATTGAAATTTCTATTGATAAAATGAAATGTTTAATCATGTTAATTTCATTTAAAAAAATCATTCAATTATTTTAAAGCATGTTTTAAATAATTTTGTACAAATTTAAATTTTGTAAAAAAAATAATAATTATAAGACGATTTATTTATCAAAGTATGTAGAAAATAATTGAATTAATTAATTTCATCGCGAGAAATGAGAAACTTTTTTTATTAAAGTAAAAGTCGATCGCATTGTATGTACTTACCTGACATCTTTCAACTACACGGAATATGCTATTACAATGTTTATAGCAGTATTGTACAAAAATAAAAAATGTATTTAAATAGTAAAACATATGTTTCTTCGTGCTTTTTCCCGTACAATTCAATGGTCTTATTAGTTTTTGATTTTTTTTTTATTTATAACAAATTCTTAACAATAACCAAAACATTTGTTTTTGCAAAATTATTTTTTTATATTTTTCAATTTTTAGCCATGTTTTTAAATGGAAGCTGTATTGTTTTATTATTTCATTGAAAAGTAGACGTCAAAACGAAAAAAATGAGCCCTGTATGACCTCTCTACGATGATTGTCTGTAGTAAAAAGTAACTTTGAAAACAACGTGTTTCGGACCGAAAAAAATGAATCTTTCAATCAGTTTTTAATATTTCAATCTAAAATTTCTTTTTGTTATTTGGGACACAAAAAGGAGTACTTTCAGGAAGTTTGGTTAAAAAATATTTATTTTTGAGAAATTGACAAGTAAAAAACAAAAAATATATATTTTTTTGATTTTTTGCATTTTTTTCTGAAATTTTGAGGTTATATTAAAAATGACCTATACAAAAGTTGTAGATTTTTCCAAGATCTACAACTTTTGTATTTAACATTTTTCAGTAGGACATCAAATTTCGCGTGAAATTGCAAAAAACACGAGATGTATCCATTTTCACCCTTTTTCAACCCCTAAAATCATCCCCTGACTTTCTTAGGTACATAACTCATTTTCCTCATGTTGACTTTAACCCTCTTAACCATTTAAAAACGTAAGTTTCTGGATAACATTTTTCTTTTTTTATCTCTGTAAATGAGTCAATTTGCCTGGACTATATTGCCTGCAGTAGGACGATAAAGATAGGCCCTTCACTTAGGCCATACAACAACAACAATACAAAAACACAAAACAAAAAACAATTCCTAAAGTACGTCATTAAAATAATTATTTAACTGGTAAATATTGTCCACACCTTTAACAAGAACGTTATTTTTAAAATACACAGGGAAGTGTACCAATTAAGTAAAATAATTGGTTCGGACGACTTACCATCTCATAAGTGCTAATCACTTGCTCACTAACAATTAAAGTAATGCATGATTTATGCTTCAACTTAAGTCACTAAATTATGACATTATGTTTTATTGACAGCATTTTATTTAATTTGTTGTATACGTAACAAGTATTGTAAGGAATTACTTTAAGTCTTGTGTGAAAAAAGAAGTATATAAATAGTCTTAGCTTTAAAAATGCAGGTATGTAAATAAGTTTTATGTATAACTGTATTGTTTGGTAGTAGGTATATGTAGTTCAGCGACTTCTGTTGTGCATATTTGTTGTGTCTAGAACAAAATAACTTTAAGCTAGTTTCCAGATTATGTGGTTGTGACATGAATAAATCTAATTCAAATCTTTACCTAACACACTAAACATAAAGGTTGTTTTATATTAGCATATAGATAGGTACAAAGACGAGCTTAATTCAACACCCTACTTTTATATTAGCAAAGCTTTTGAAGATAGATTTGAAAGTAAATAATGAGGGTTAAGCAAAGACATTAAATATATATAACCATTAAATCTCTTTGGGGCTAAGTCAACATTTTTTTGTCTTCATTCTAAAAATGTTACAGTGATAAATGCCAAATAAAATTAAGCTATTATTAATCTGGTTTCATGGTCTGACAATATTGTTTTGACAAAACGTTGATCACTTTATGTATGATAATCATTTACCTGATTAAAAGATTATAATTCTGGAGACAACTCATAAAACAGATAGCAAAAGACATTGATCACTTTCCTCAAAATTTGCAAACAAAAGAATGTTGGAACATATGACAAGGTTTGACGGAACAAGGATGGTTCAATAATGGAAGTATTGTAGCCTTGGATTTATTGCCAAAATACATGACCAAATGTGATATGCTATTTGAGGAAACAGAAATTAATCTGTCCACGGAATCGGTGTTTGTTTTGTGATACAAACGTAAAATTTAATGTCATAGATTTGACGCAAATTAGATACGATTCTAATGGAAGACACGTGCCGACGAGTGCGACTATACTTAAATTTGCAAAGGAAGTGCGCGTTATATTTGATTTAGACGTTTTGGAAATTGGAAATAACAATGAGAAATAAATAAGGGTTTTGTTAAATGACACTGTGCAACATTAGACAGTTTCACTTCATAAAAATTAAGTAAAGCGAAATCAAATGTAAAATAATTTACCAATTAATATTACCCAGCCTTGTCCCATTTTTGTGTCTTTACAGACTTAAAATTACTGTCAATAAACCTTAATTAGACATCGTATAACCTTCAGATCGCCATAAGAATGACGCATGGACAAAGGCAGGCTTTCACGATAATGCCTTTAAACCTGAAGAAGGATTAGAGCCTAGATTAGTTTGAGAAGGTAAATATTTGTGACTGATGATAATGACGAGTTTCTTTCGAGTCTGACCTGTGTTTCATCAAGGGCATCGACTTTAGTAAGATGGGAATCTTCCTTGTTGAATATTTATAGTTACCTACTAGAATCAGATGGAAGACTGTGCATCAATAAACCTATTTAGATCATCTGAATTTGGACGTAAGTCAACTCAGCTTATATAGTTCCATAGCTGAACATAGGCCTCTCCCAAGTAGGCCTGCCTATATTACGTCATGATACCCCGTCCTACACCTTCCGGATCCACTTGAATTTAGACATCTTCAGTTCGAAATTCGATTAGTAATATAAAAAAATAATTTTAACATATTGTCTGATTGCATTTTGTTGAAAACCATCGCTTTGAAGAAATTCCCTTTCTATTTCGTTGGTTACCGTTAATTGACGTCATGTACTGCGTCATTGGCAATGATTAAGAAGTTCACAATATTGGCTAGATCAGTTGTGTTGAATGTGTCAATATTTTCCCCAGTTGAATAATCTTAATTACCATTTCATATAAATTAACGGTTAGCCACCTCTAAAAATCCGATTGGTTCGATGTTCTGAAAATTAACTGCTTTTTATAACATTTATTTTAAATTTTAGGTAGACACAAAACTCAATAGACACAACATTAGTTATTAAGATAGAAATGTAGAAACTAATTTCAAAAAAAAAATATGCCAGCTGACCTCTCACAGGAGAATCTTGAATGAGTAAACTGATGGGACGGAGAAGAATAAATTATTCTTCTTAAGCTTTTTACTACAAACTTATCATAACTTTAGAACCTACTTAATTATCTGCTTTTTTTACAAACATTGTATTTTATAACTTGGAAGCTGACAGTAGAATCTAACTCAGGAACTTGATCTCTATTTTGTAATGGAATAGAAAATAATATATTATATTAAATAAATAATTAATATTATAATTTAAGTTCTCCTGTTATCTTCTAGAATTTAACCATACTTTTCCTTATTTGACTTAATTAATGTGGTGAAAACATTATGCAAATGCGTAATTTATTATAAGATAATTTCTTTATGATCCGTCGTTAACTAATTAATGTTATCTAAATATATGAACACAACAAAAATGTTAGGTAGTTTCTCATTACAATAATTTTAATCTGTATTTGATCACGTATCCCGGTGCTTAGTACCTATATGTCGGGTTTTTTTTATATTAAAATGGCGGCAGAATAAATAAATAAATTAGATGGTGGTAGTATTAATCGGTCAAGTTGAAGTAATGAAGAAGTACAAAGTAATAATAGGTCTATCAACATAGTTGCCATGGATCTTCTGAAACCTAGAAGAAGAAATGAAACTTCATTTTTAATTTTGCGTGCCCGACAGGTTCCACAATGATCTCATGGTTTTAAGTTACCACCTAAGGTTCACATTGTGGAATGCAAATAGATATTGAAATTGAAATTCATATTCTAAAATATGTTATTAAATTATTGTACATGTTCTTTCTAAGTGTGGTACCTACTCATATACATTAGTACGTGTCATGTAAAGAATTAAGCACATAATATGATTGCTTCAAACATATAGCACTGGTATTTTAACAAAGTCGCGTAACTACAAATAAACGCGGATATTTTAACAATTGTGCTTCCCTGACTTCCGTTACTAACAAATGCTTTTAACTTTAACTCCGTTTTTTAACCGTAACGTTCTAATAAAGAGCCATAACATCAACAGCCTTCTGTACTTGGATTAACAGGCCGAGCTCTATTTGGAATATGAAGTTATCAACATTGACTCTGAAACTGGTACACTGCGAACTGGATATATTGTGCTAGCGAACGAGAGAACGAGCAAAATGTTGCAAGGAAAAAGGAAAAATTAATAATATCCTGATTAATTTCAATATTGAGGAATAATAATAATTAGGTACCCAACAGCGGACGTCACCTTGAGGTGATAGTCCAATAGAATAACTGTCACCATGACTACGTCATTAGATGGTATTAAGGAAATACGGAGTATAACTGGAAGTACGTGTATACCTACGTGTGTGATGACGATGGTAAAACTGATGATAACCCGTTTGTATTAAATAATATCTAATACCGACATCAGGCAGAAATGCATACGATATAATATAAGATATAAACGAGTTATATAAGAGTTTCTTTTTATTTTCTTTTTAAAACGACTCCCGCACCAGTAAATTGGGGGTCTCAAAAACATAAAATATACATACATTAATAACACTCAGACTTGGAACAAGTAATTTTGGATCACACAAATGCTTGTCCCATGCAGAGTTAACTGCGTTTTAATAGTTTTTTAGAAGGAAACTGTGTTGCTAAATGAGACTAAGATTTTTAATCAGTTAGCCTTTTATAAAAATGAATATAACGTAATAGTTAAAGTTCTAATATTTGAGATTAAACTTATTTGGATCAACATTTTTGAAACTTGAAAACACCATGTTGTCAATGTTTTACTGTAGCATCTTTTAATGTCTTTGATGAACATCTTAGGACACCACTGCCTAATGAGAGGCGGCAGTGATTACTTTCTTTGGTACTAAGTGTATTAGTTAAATTTAATTATTTTAAGCTTATTTTGATTTGACTTATTTTCGACCCGAATTGACTCTTGTTTAACGAACGAGAACTCTCCACTTTGGCGATATTGCTAAACATAATAATAAATTAGATTTTTAAAATCGTGGGAAAAAACCCGCAAATCGTATTGGCATTTATAATCGAGCAACCGGTCTAATTTTATTGTAACGGTTAGATTTTGAATCATATATCTAGTAGCGCATCGTATGATTATCTACTTACAATTTTACAATAACTTTTTTTACTATGACACTTTTTTTGGTCCATGTAATCTATACCGTTTTACATCTTTAGAAAATCAGAAAGAACTGGGTGGTAACAATATAATAGTAAAACCACAAAAAAAGTGGATGACGAGTCCTTTACATTCTGCGTAATTAACATAAACCGACAATGCGAGGAAATATAATTAATTAATGTTTGACATCACTGATATTAATTAAAGTAATTTCCAAAGACTGGACTCCAGGCGTACGTGTAAAAGGGAGAGCAAACGCAATTGTGACGTCATCTAATATTAGGCAACTTACGTATGTATAACAAAAGAACGGTTTTATACAATGCGTCACCCAACCCTAACTCACTCTTTATGAGTGGAACTCCCACACTGTAAACCTAACACACCTTATTTATAATACTCTAAAATCACTAAGAAGGTGTACCTGTATAGGAAGATGCTTTTTTACTTTTTATGCTGACTTCAGAATTGGAAATGAATTGGTTTTCAATTAAGTAGATTGTTTTTTTGAAGTGAGAACTTCTTGAGACGTGTTGGGCATTTGTTAGATGGGAAAAAACAATTGAACTCGCGATACGTTAGGAGTTTGTATGTTACGGGATATCTTCACCAAATGCGAACTTATTTCCATGATTGTTTTTTATTTGAAGTAGTTGTTAAGAATAGTTAAGTTTTATATACCGACATTTCATTCCAGTGCCTTTAAATACCTATGGGGTGAGCTATTAATTATAGGGTAGAAATTAACAAGTGACGAATAGATAATTAAACTGCTCATCAATGACTAATCATACACGTTATTATATTATAATTATTTACCCATCAACTTATCATTTTTGTGTATTTACGGTTTTTAATTATCACAGCCATCGTAAACACCAGCAAGCCTAATTAAACGTCCCTAGTGTACGTCAAAGTGAGACTGGAGCAACTCGCTATCAGCCAGTGATGTAATGCTCTCACATTATCAAACGCAGAATCCACTTTAATCCCCGGTTATAAACGAAATCTTTCGCCTCGGAGTGTTAACGTTATCACTGCGTCAGAACATTATAACATGTCGGCAATAACCTTAGTTATTATCCTTTACGACGAGTTAATTCGTGTCGTTGTCACACAAATATTTAGAGCTTGTCGTATAAAAAAAGGACGTAAGAGCAAACGGCGCACGATTCGCGGGCGCCCGCGCCGGGAAAATCATTCTATCGCATCGACCGCTCGAGCCGAACGTCGGTCAATCGGGAAGTGTCGTCTCACTCAAGCCACTATACCCGCAATCAACAGTCGAACAAAACTGAAGTGCCAGTGTAATCATCATCAATGAAGACGTTATTAACATGTGCTACAAAAAGAAGAGCGTGTGCCCACAAAACTTTAGTTTAACCCTAAACTGCATTAACGCAACAGAGAGTTTAAGATTTTTGAAACTCCATTTCATTTTCCCGCTTCAAGGAACAATATGGATTATGAAAAGTTTGTGATTTTATGTGACAATTACGTTTATTCAGAATTGAGACTGTGAATAGAGGTGGTTTTTAGTGTATTTATTGATAAAATCGGAATAGAAGAAACTAGTCAAGATGATGTCCAAGAAGCAGTTAACTTGCATGCTTGCGCTGCATTTAATGTATTTGTTGGTGGGTGCAAGCATATTCTACCACATAGAGAGTCCACTCGAAGTAAAGCAAAGGGCTGAAGATAAACTGGAAAGACTTGAGATACAAAGTAAGTTGTTTTTTTAAACGGTTTTCTTTCATAGATTTTGCTTTAAATAATTTTATTATAACACGTTAACGTTTATTTGCGAATGTTATCTCATCGAATTTATGCGGAAGAAAATAATAAATAAAGTAAAATTTTTAATTATTAATTAGTATTCGTGTTTTATTCCGAATGCCTTGATCTCGTTTTAGATTCAAAGACAAGATTTTACGTACAGAAAAAAAAATTACAAAATTGAAAATAAAATACATGACATCTTGAAACAACGACTGGCTACCGATAATATAATCAGATAAATAAATAAAATCTGTTTTCAGTATACTTAGAGCACTTCATAATGTTTACTATGTAGAAAACCACTTGTAAACTGTGCTATCTAGATGGTGCATTAAAAATTATAAATCTCAGTAGTTTATAAGCGTAACCTAATTAAATAACAGCTAATAAATATATTATGGCGCAGTTTTAAAAACGAAATTAAAAACAAAAATAATTTTAAATCAAGAAACTTAACTTCATTTTTAAATAAATATCGTAACCCAAAACTTTAAAAAAAAAAAAAATAAACTTACTGGCTGGCAACAAACGAAAAAACTTTAAACAAAATTCATTTATTTATTTTTAATCAAGGGGCGTTTGTTCTGAAAGCTAAACGTTTCAATTAGAAAATTGTACCATTTGTTATCTCGCATTATCGAGAAAACTTCAGTGCAGAGACATGATGAATATTAATTTATTTGTATCTATGCAGCCTAAATACAACAATTATATTCTTCAACAAGATAAATCAGTTTTTAATAAAAAAAAACTATTGTTTTGTAACGTACCTATTAAAGATTTTTCCTGTAAACAGATTGGATATTTATAGAGTCCATAAGGTGTATAAAGGTTTTTATCAATGCTGCAATTGTTTGTATTGCGAATCAATATTAGATAGTTTAAATTCATAGCTGAACACAGCTTTACAAATAAATAAGAATAGATAGAAATATATTTATGTAAAACACATTTTAATATTAATTAAAATAATGAATAAGGATGACTATCAAGGAAGGAAAACACTATGATTAATCCTGGATTTAACAATCTGAGATTGTTTATTTTTTGTATGAAAAAGGGCTTTTATTATTGAGTATACTTCTGTATCACATAATAATGTTTTGTCGTGCAACACCGGAGCGTAATCAGTTCTTGATCAAAGGTTCTATTTGGGCCCGAAATTAGATGAAACTAGACGTTATAGTGTTTGGATGTCCATATCAGTATTTTCTATAACAATCCTTACGAATATTATACATGCGAAAGTAACCCTGTCTGTCGCGCTTTCATGCCAAAACTACTGAACCGATTTAAATTAAATTTAGTCTAGAGCCTGAGAGAGGACTATCTAAGCAGAAAGGCTACTTTTTGCCGCGATAACCGACATCCACGCGGGTGGAACCGCGGGAAACAGCTAGTTAATAATACTGATTTACCAACTAACTTATTTTAAGATAACACACACAACTTGAAAGCTTTTATTACTAGTCACACCCATACTAATATTATTGATACAAAAGTAACTCTGTCTTTCTGTCTGTTACTCTTTCACGGCTATACCGCTGAACCGATTTTGATGAAACTTGGTGTGGGGTAAGCTTGGATCCTAAGAAAAGACATAGGCTTCTTTTTGCCGCGATAAATATCAACCACGCGAGCGGGGCCGCGGGCAACAGCTAGTACCAAATAAATTTCAAAAATGTTTACTACGGAACTTCACGATATGTTTGGTCTATCTCGTGAGGTCCTATGTCACAATCTGATTAGGCGTTACTGGGAGTTATTATGTTTGTTACAATGATAAAAGATATCTAATAAATAAGTGATACCCTTTTCTTTTAATTAAACATTTAATGCTGGCCTTTCCTAGTTTTTCGCACCGCAGCCAGGTGTATACAATACGAGTAACACGTACAAAAACACTCACTCAGAGTTTTTGGAAATCATTAATGAGGTTTGTAACATTTGTATTACAGGATTCATAAATTTAATAAAATGTTTTATTCCACTGCACAGTTTAGTTAAGGAAGGTTGTGCTTGTAATAGCAAATACTATACAGTTATCAAATAGTACGTTATTCCCGATTGCGAGAGATCTGTAAAAACCCAATAAAGGCTTATTGCGATTTATCAGCAACAATTCGAAAACTTTATTTACTCTTTCGTAGGTAAGTTTAATAAAGTTTACAGAAAAGTAGCGTTAAATAGATTAAAAAAAAATCTTTTAAGGCTGACTTTTCCATCGCCAGATAAGTTTTATTTGTGGAATAAAATTGAGGTCTGACAGATTTTGTATGTAAGATAAATCATATTTTACAAAAATTCAAAATTTACCTCGGATAAAACTATCTGGAGTTGGTAATATCAGCCCTAAATCAAGTAAACTTTGAGTAAATGAGACTTGGAAATAAATTCTCACTAATGCAATAGCTTTAAAGCCCGAATAGACTATTAGTATATAATAAATATTCTTCTTCGTTCTTACTATTGAACTGCACAATGATTCTACAATTAAACAGTCCTGAGCATGTCGGTGACGCGAACCCATTTTGATTTTCCCCTACCAAAAAGTGCTCAACGCGGCTAAAGAAGTTTTCACTTCAATAAAAGAATAGCAGTTATGTATAAATTTAACACCGTACGTATTTCACCTTTCTGATTATACCTATAAAATACATGAACTTGAACATATCAAGGACCTTTTTCTTTCAATAAATCCATCTCCGCTTCTGCTCACATCTCTACATAATAGTTTGTATGTCATTCCATTGTTTACCACGCGACTCGATAAAAAAAAACTCGAGACAATTGTCTGTGTGAACCTATTGAATTGCAACGTACACTCCACTTGCTAATCGATAAAGAAATGGGAATAAGACCTTCGTAGTTATCTTTCCTTATGAGTTCATATTTAATCTATAAAGTCTGTTTATTTGTATCAAGAGAAACTTTTACCTGCAATAGAATAGTTACAGGCGGAACTAAGTTCTTAAAAAAAAAAAACGTTATTTGCACTAGTTAAAAAATTGCTTTGCTTTGTATTCAAATTTATTCAAGCTTTACTTTTTTTAAACACTATAATAATAATAATATACTTAAGGAATGGTAATGTGTTGTCGATATAAAATGTGGAAATATTAATTCTGAATAATTGTCTAAAAATATTTTAACAATTGTGTTCGCAGTTCAATCTACTTTTTTAAACACTCGTCTTATAACAAAAATAGCTGCTGATTTAGATTTTCCTAAAAAGATTTGTAAGCATTCTTATTAGATTAAGTAGATTAATAAAAGATTTACTTGAGAAATAATAAATATTACCAATTCCATGCATTGTATCAGAGCGTGGGTTTATTGTTTCTTTTATTGCTATTAAAAAAGAGCTCTACGAAACGTATTATTAATACGCAAAATAAAACAAGTACCGTTCACAATACCTATAGGTCCCTACTTAATTAAAGTTATCAATATGTACCTAATTAACCGTACTGTAGTAATAGGCAAATAGTTAAAAGGGTTGGAACATTATGCATGAAGTTCTAAGAGGTATTATCTGGCTTTGATATCTTATTTTTAGTTACTGAAGCCATTGATTATAATCATAAAATCAAAATCAAAAGGTTTTTATTTTAAGTAGGCCTTTTCAGGAACTTTTAAAACGTTTAATGACTCTAGTTGCGCGGTTTCAAAATGTCATTCTTATGGAGAAAAACCGGCAAGAAACTGCATAGTTTACTGTTTTAAAAAAGGTAATATATATGTATATACAATCTTTAAAAATACAATAATTGTAAAATATGCGACAGCAACGTAAATAGCAAAATGTTATTGTTGTAAAATATGACATCCAAAATGAATAAAATAGGAAATAGTACAATTTACTTAAATTTACGTTATCGACACATTTAGAAATGGTCTGATGCAAAATACAACACGAAATAAAATAAAATAATACCTACTTAATAATAATTTACTGTACAATAAATATGTTATCCTAATCAAATCTCATAATAATGTTAAGATTTCAATTACAAGTAAACAAACATAAAACAACTACTTAATACCCGTTTAATCTTTACAAGTAATAGAATATAATTAATTAATAAATACAAATGCAGATTAAACAAACAATAAAATAATTTACGTATAATCTTTAAACGTCATACTGTCACACGTTTTGTTTAATATAATATTCATAAATATACATAATGCTTGTAATAAATCCTTAGTAAGGTATTTAATTTAATTGTAATTCATCTATAATACATATTATAATTTCCTTGTAAGAAGGTATATAATATGACTACGTTTGAATGGTATGAATAGGCAAAACCGATTTAGCCCGTCAGTTGGATATTTGAACATGACATGTATTTTTAGAAAACAATACGTAAAAAAGTAAAAAGAAATAGTATGTCTAATGTTTTTTTTTGATTGATCTGATTAATATTAATAAAAAGATGTCTTCTATCCTATTAACGTTGTGTTAAAATTTCTCTAAGATACTCGTAAGATAGATTTGTGCTAGATTATGCAAAATAAACAATGTCACCGATTCCCTTGTACGCTTACTAAATCATATTTAAACCATTGCTATCTTTTACTAACATACAGCGTGAGAAAAGGACGGTGACAGATAACAACTAACTTAGAAATGTCAAACCAGTTTTCTGTGTGTCGGTAGATTTGTACGAGTATTTTTGTCGAAACTAAATTTGACAGCTCTAATTTTCGTCTGTCTTTTTCTAATTGTGTACAAGTGAAAAAGATACCAATGGCCTAAAATAAGTTTAGTGTGAATTTTAACAGAATCGGTGCCAATAAGCTCATATATGTCGTCTTTTACGCTAAACATATTTATTGTTTTCATCCTTAGAAACTTTGACCCAATTTTATAGTTTCTCTGGACCCTTTTTAGTTGATAGAGCCTTAAATATTAGCTTTAATAGGGTATGTATGAAATGTAAAAGTCTAATAAGTCCGTCAGTTAGATAATAAAAAAATATCAGGTAAGTACTCTTTGCTTCTTTCAAAATAAGAAAAAACCAAGATATTATACAAGTTAATCAAAGTTCAGGAGTCCGCTAATGACGTCTTGAATAATGACGACACAAAATAGTGACGCAATGCGACATGTGACGTCGTGTCTGAAATTTTTTAAAAATATATATTTGACGGACATTAGAAAAAAAAATGTCGTCTATCCTATTGGGTCGTTCGTTATACTCGTAGATAACATTTCTTTTATTATTTCAAACATTTATTCCTTGCATACATTTTAAGTAAAATGTATCGGCAAACGTAGTGTAGGACGACCGGGGGCTAGATGGAGCGACGACATCCGCAAAGTGGCTGGCAGTGGTTGGAGACGAAGAGCTGAAGATCGAGCTCAGTGGCGTGCCATAGGAGAGGCCTATGTCCAGCAGTGGACGAAGATAGGCTGATGATGATGATGATGATGATACATTTTAAGTCAACAAACAAACAAAGTGCGAGCAAAATTGAAAATAATAATTAGGAGATAACATGTCGGATGACCTATTAAGGTAAACAAAAATATTATTTTTACATTGTAGCAATAATGTTTATGAGTCTGCGTATATTTGGGTATTTTTCTAAAGTTTATAAAGTACTTTTTAAAGATAAATAAAATTGTTGTTTTTACTGTCTCTAAAGATGTTACAATCTCATAGTTGGCAGGTATTAGTAACTGTTTCTTAGAATCATAGGCATAGCAATATCATCGAAGTCACAATATTGCATTTTCGTTAAACGTAAAAACCTCGAAGCTCTTTCACATTCTGCCTTTGACCTGTTTCTACTGTTTTGATAATATACATAATACTTCTGAATTATTTTCTGTCGGAATAAACCTGCTATTTTCATCATCGGTTCTAACTAGTTTTAATCCTAAAATTGAACACTTATGGCTTTGTTAATAAAAATCGCGATAGAGCTTAACAACGGATTAACAGGTTCTAATTTTAAATTCTCTATAGAAAAATTGAATATAGAATCTGCTAAGCAATCGCTAATCGCAGTCGAGATTTTTATTAATAAGGCCATTATAGTTTTCTAATGTAACTCGAATGAAACGTAATAAAACAAAAGAAGATGAAATTCCAATGTTTTAAACTGTCTACCTAAGATATACCTATTAGTCGGTACCTAAATTAAAACCAGACCACAAAAATAAACTTGTGACCTGACCTAACCACCAAATAAAATACATCTTGTATAGCGATAGAAATAAACATAAGTAATTTACAAATGATCAATCCATTTATAAATAAGTGTTATGTTTTATATAAATGATTGAAAGAAAGGAACCAGTACGCCATTACCCTAGATTATTGAACTCAAAGTAAAGAAAAAGATAACCGTCACTTATTCGCTTCTGTTTTCTAATTGATACGGTGTACCAATTTAATCATATAAACAAATATACCCACGTTTTGATATTCAATAGTGTCAATAATGATCCTATCATCCCAATTAAACTGTTTTTTTTTGTAGTTAATAAATTGTTTGTCGTTGCAAGCTCTATAAGTGGCGTTGCTATGGCAACCAATTAAGAAAGGACACATTTTTCTTAACTTTGCCTATTAATATACCTAGGTTTAAGCTTATTTAATTCACTTTTTAAATTTATTCATTCAAATATTTTTATTATCTAATCTAACCTTTTCACTTTTATTTTTTCTTATTTCTAATAAAGAAAATAAATACGTATATACTTATACATACCTATCTTCTATTGGTCTCATTCAAGTTCAAGGAATATCTTGCAAAAAAGTAGAGTAAAGAATAATCCAAACATTAGACGCGGCACCGTGGGAATAATCTAGTTTAACAAGTAATAAAACGTTCACGTGAGTGTTATTATCAACTTGCGCCGCGTTTAATTTCTTTATGCGGAAATCATACGTTAGTTGGAAATTACTTTGACCCAATGTTTTGCGAGATTTAAGAATTTCTGGTGATTACTTTCTTAGATTTCTATTAATAGCAATTTATATATTAAACTTGTTTTGAAATAGTCTATTCTTATTATCGTATCAAGCTGGTTTTAAAACTAATTCAATTCAAAAAGTAAAACTAAAGTCTCGGGTAGAATTTTTTATGTAGATCTTTTTAGGTTAAAACTTTTATACAACATTTTTGAAGTAAAACTTTTTAAAGCTGGTGAATGTGTCACGAGAGCGTTATAAAAGGGTGATAGGGCGAGGCGAACGCGTTCTGAAAAGTGTGATCGGGAGAGGCCAACGGAAGTAGAGAGGGAGACATAAGTAAGTGAAGATAGAAAGAGAGAGAGTTACGTTTCGTATATTGCTGTAGGGGCAAGAGAAAAAGGCACACATTTTCTTTCTCTCTTTCTCTCATAGCCAGTTACGTTTTGTATATAAAGAAGTTTAATTTCAGAAGAAGAAGAAGAAGTCAAATCTTAAGCACTCTCCTTTTTTAGACTTTACATTCTACATTATTAGACAAAAAATGAGAAATTTATCTGGATCCAATATAAATCTCAGACAGATATAGGTACAACTTTGTTTATTTACAACTATTTTAAAAACTATCGTAATAACTAGAATATACTTTGAAGAGGAGTGTCAAATGACGTAACCGATTGCCGTATGGTGTAAACAATTCTATTAATTATATTGTGCATATATGTGTTTCAAGTTATACCAGCATATGGCTGTAAAATATTTTACATTTTGCCTCCTTAGAATTCTGAATAGGGCAAGATATTATTATCACATAGCTGGCTTACTATGATATCATAGGTTTTGTTAGTTCAATGAACTGACTAGTAATCACAGGGAAGCAATTTAAATTGAATATAATATAATGTCTTTTTTTAATTGAATTTTGATACGGAATTAATGTTTGAAGTATAGCATTTACTGCACGTGATTATAGATTTTGTCCTAATAATAAGTTTCAATTCCTAAATTCCTTTTTTTTATCTTTCAATTATTTTACAATTCTGTTCCGCGGCTGACGTTTTAGCAGAAGGGTTGTGAATTATAGAAGAATAATTATGAATATTTTCGAAATAATTAGGTAAAACCCTAAATAAATTTTGTTTGTATAATAAATACAATTTGTTTTGTAAATTATTTTCATAAACAGTAAATTAATAAAACTTATAACAATAAATTTATTCTACTTTAAGATAAAAATATTAAGAATGTTTTTTACGTCACAACTTCATAAGTACAGGGAAACCCCAAAGAGTAATACTTCGTATCACATAGCTGACTACTCGCATAGTATGTTCATAATAAGTAGTATTTATTATCGTTTAACTACGACATTACCCATATACTTGATGACGAAAACAAATCATAATTCCGATATCCTAGATAATCTGCATTTATCCGACAAAGAAATATCTATTGTTATGTTTCCTTAAATCAAGCTTGATAGATTCTTATACTTATTCAAAAAATATTTTTTCGTTATGAAACTGTGAATTATATCGGTACTGTAAGGCACGTTTTTGGTTTATCAAAAGGCTACCTAATACATATCCCTATTTTAATAAACAAAAGATGATATACTAATATTTCTACTTTTAGTCAAACTGCACTGCTGAGAATAAACTAGTAAAAGTTTTCGATAAAATACAAAAAAAGACACAACGTATTTATTTGGATAAGGATTAATATCATGTTTATTTATTTTATTGTAACAGTATAAGCTTAAAGTATTATACACCAAAACGCTTACATGTTATAAGTAGGTAGGTGCTTAGTACATCCAAGAACACAAATACAAGTGACATCAGTGATTATAGAAAGCAGAAACATTATTAATATTATTAGTATAGACACAGTATAGATAATTTTATTATGAAATATCACAAAACAAGCAAAAAGAGTTACAAATAAAGGTAACTCTAATAAAATAAAGTCTTAATCCATTTACAATAAAATAAACCTAATATACAATGCTAGTTTAAAATATTTAAATCTCAATCAAATTTCTCTCAGTGAGTAATTATTAAAAGCGATATACTTTTAAGTTTTAAGTAAAGTAATTAATTTAGTGTTTTATAAGACTATTTAAAATAAACAAACACGACAACAAAGACAAACAATTGGTTAAGTCAAGATCTCGATAATATAATTTGACATACGATATATTTAACCCCATTAAACAGAAATAACCTTTGTATGTGTGAATTAGCTATCAGTTTATAATTAACGGTGTTTAGCCATTGTCATTTACCTCATTGTTCTTGGTTATATTTTCATGTAGCGTTTAACTTATATTGACTAATACCGTCTTATTTTCCTTGTTGCTTGTTTCTTTGCCAATCATCTGGAGAATACAGTGATTTTGCTTTCTAAGGTTTACACATATGTTAGACATTGAAATAAAACTACTTTTAAACGGATTCTATCGCGGTCTACTTAGATTTTAGTTCCCGATATTTCAACGCCTTTACAGCAGCTGCACAGGCAGAGGTGGTATGCGTCTTGAAAGTAAATTTTGCTCATTCTACCTTCATATTTTAATTAATTATTTGAAAAGTCGGTAACTAAAATCTAAATAAACCGCGATGTAATCCGTTGAAAAAGTAGTTTTATTTTAAAAGTGCCTTTTTTGATATTACGGCTAAGTATATCCGATAACACTTACCTATAGAATATGAAAGAGAGAAAATGGGAATAAAAAATATGCACGAATATCCATATCCGCAAAATATACTTGGGATTTTTGAATTTTTATCAAAACGCAACGCCATTGGTCGGATTTCGTATGATGTCAAATGCCGTACTGCTATTGTTCCCGTTGACATCGACTGTGACGTCGAAAGCCGTAAATTTATTTAGACTACATAATATTTTTGAGAGACAGTAATTATTCATTATCTTAACTGCTCCAGAATCTACCGATTACGTTTTGTTTCCCGTTCTACTTTGATTATCAAATTAAGTGCACATCAAAGACTATTACTCACCTAATTTTCGTAATAGACACAAAGATAAATGCATCATATATATCTTGATTTAATAGGTTTTTAACTTATTTTACTAAATGACTATTATACATTTAATAAGCCCTAATGGTTTTCTTTAATAAACATGATATAATACTTAAAACGAATTATATTGTACCTATTTGAATAAATTAAATATAAAACTATATTAAATATGAAGAAATTAAACCATTTATCTTTGCTATAATTAAATTCAACAATAATTGTTAATTAAATTGTTAAAAATAGATTGACCTAGCTTTTTGTAAATTTCTTACTTCTAAATAACATAAATTCTATATAGCTAATTAACAACATAAAATCATGATCCTTAGAACAAGTTAGAAGCTGACAAATGCACAAGAATACTATAAATTATAATCACTATTTAATAACTGATGACACGTGCAGTTTAATACCTATTTATTAAATTATGGTCATTAATGGTTTGACCACAAAACCCTGTTTAGTTTCATCAATATAATTATGTATAAATATGTGGAACATTATTTACAGCCCTTGTTCAAAGTGATTTAAACTTTATAATGGTTTCTATAAAGTTTAGATCACTTTGAACTAGGAAATAGGTTGTCTTTTCTCCTGGTTTATAAACTTAAGCAATGATTTTTTACAGTAATATAAACTTAAACTAGTTCTATGCCCCTTTTTCTTTATAAGTTATTTTTAAAAGCACTAGAACCCTTCAAAAATTTCGCTTTATTCAAAAGCGTAGTGTACAAATTTTACAACTATTGATAAAAAAACAAAAGCACAGGGTTAGTGATGAAATATCTTTCAAATTGGTTCAATATTGAAGAAGGAAATGGACGAGAGTCAAAGCTGAAATTATAACTTTTTACGGTCCGATTTTCAGTTGTCTACGTCACACTTGGATAGGTAGGCCATATGCCGTGCGACGGCGATAGTTTATACAAATACCTAATTTTAAAAAGTCTCTCCGACTGTCTTTCCTCATAAACAGCCCTTGATTAGCGATTACCTATATTAAAGTCGCCAAGAAAAGAGATTTACTTCTATCCTGATATTGACTCATTATTACAGCTCTATAAATATATAAAATAAAATAGTGTTTTGTTCACTCTTTCAATATAATATTATATGTATAGACAATACGATAAGCCTATAGAGAAATATCCCTATCTGCTATTGTATTATGTTAATCCTATGTTATCCCGATTCAAATGAAATAGCTCTAAGCGTATATCATGTTCATAATAGCTGTTATCATAATCAATGAGCAATAGAATAGAATAGCCACATACTGCAGACTGCAGGGATACCCGAGTGGAATAGGTCACCACGCCAATTACCACTGCGCACGACGAGTTGCGGGTTCGATACCCGCATGCGACAAGCAATTCTCTGATGCATGTTTCAAGTCTGGGTTTTCTATGCGCATGTGATGTAACTGTTTGTAAAAGCCCCGCGACAGAAGGATTAAATTCCTTAGTGCGGGAGTCTTTTTTCTTTAAACGAAACACACAAAAGAAAAACTGCGCTGTAAATAAAATAAAGCTTTTTATAAAACTGAATTCTAAACTAATATTAATCTCTTAATTAATACTAATATTATTTTATTTTTGTATGTTTGTAACGAATACAAACGAAACTACTGGACCGATTTCAAATATTGTTTTACATTTAGAATGCTACATTATCCCTGAGTAACATAAGATATATTGCTGTGTTGCCAATTCTCTAATATAATGTCTAATATTTTATGAGTTGTATTAGCTATGTAATGTACATATTATCAAAATATAATAAAAAAAATAATAGGTAATTAGCATTTTATTTATTGCTATCAATTGACAAATCGTTTGTTTGAAGACACACGTACATATATTATTGTGTGCTAAAATAATTGTGTTTTAATGATCATTTTGATGTTTGTTACATACATAATGATATTGATAGGTATCGATAGTATCTACCTTATTTACCTATAGGTACCTAGCAACAGGACTGACCCGGATATTAGGTAAATACAAAAAAAAATGATATACAAAAAACTTGTAATATTTATAAGAAACCGGGCAATTGCACGAGAGAAATTCTGCTGATCATCTCGGTTAATTTTCCAAAAAAAACTTAAGTGTGCTGTTAAAAAAGTGCTCTCTCCTAAATCGATGTATGTACACTATAAAATTGTAAGTATTATTAGTTTTTAGTCGCAAACTAGTAAACTACAAATTTCTCAAGTTTTAATTTGTTCCTTTACTTGTGAAGTTAGACCTAGTTTTATGCCAAATTTCGTGATTCTGGGTCGACGGGAATTAAATAAGTATTCTATAGGTTTTGAGTTTCTCGAAAATGTATGAGAGAAACGGCATAAATGGTTGTATTTTTATTGCATCAAGGGTCCGTAGACTTGACTATTTTTTATGAATTTTAATGAGATACCACCACGCGTTACTGAGAAAAATAATCTTGACAGACAAACATCTTTCTTTCCTTTTACGGTACGGAACTCTAAAAATAACATATTTCTTGTCACTACTTACGTTCGATGTTTTTTTTTAATAATTTAAAAACTAAAACATTTTATTTAGTGAGAATTTCAACATGTGAGAAAATGGACGACACTTAATGATCGTGCAATCATCATAATTATTATCATCATTTAATAAATTGTCAATAATTAGTTCTGTAGTCTTCACACAAAACTAGTGACGTGCATGTAAGATTCTTTAAACAAACCGATCATTAAAAATTACGTTATTGTTCACGCAAAAATATTCTGTATGTTGTAAGATATAGGGACCGCTTTTCCGTGGATCGCGATGTCTAATTGTCTGTTTGTTTACTTATTTCTGTCATATTACATAGGTAAGTATTGACAGGTTCACGTTATTTTGTGTAAAACAAAGCATTTTTTCTCGTTTTAAGAATGGTTACCAAGAGCAAAAGCTGATGTTAAATACAAAATTAGCCTCAAACTGCAATACGATGAACGAATCTTAACGACTCAATTATTTTTGGCGGGATCTACCTTTGTTTAAACCTTCAAATGAAGGCATGGATCGAACCAACGGCCGTACAAGGTATTGAACGAACACGAACGTCTAATTGAACTGTTAGGTATGTATTTATAGGACGAACAACTTAAATAAACTTTAGAAAGATTGTCACTATAGGGGTGTAATTACTGCCTTACGATCTTGTTGATTAATCTCTATTCCATGCGTGAGCATGAGCCAATAACGATATGGCCCCGATTCCGTGTTTAACCCACACTAAACTTATTTTAGGCCATAGCTATCTCTTTCACTTATACACAATTAGAAAAGGACAGACGAAAATTAGAGCTGTCAAATTTAGTTTTGACTAAAATTCTCATACCTAATAATATATAGAACACTAAAACATGAAAAAGAGTGTTATTTATCTTTATTAGTGTGGGTATTTCTATTTTCTTTATAACGTAAAACTAAAAACAGGTGTTAAGTAGTCGTTTGTTTTTATTAAATGTATTTATCTTTGACATTTAAGTTTTTGAGGTTTGTTCATCTTCAATTTATTGAAAACTTTTGAAGGCTACTTTATTTATGTGATTAATTAAGCTGTTAATAAACAAAACTCCTTTTTTTCTGGTTGGGTATCGGTTGGAAATTTTAATGTTAGTCACACGGAGAGTTTCCAATAGGTATTTACTTAGGTGGTTTAGACTGCACTGAATGAATATCAATGACAGCATTCTTAAGCCAGAATTTGTACGAACTTAATTAATTCGACTCATTTAACTCCAATAAGACTAAATGCATATATTATTGTAATGAACAAAATCATAGTTAGTTAATGTAACTACGTAAATAGTCCTGTTACGATATGTATAAAACCCATGAACAGTTTTCAATAAATTGCAGAGTAATACTCAGGAAAACGTCCGATTGATCAGTTATATTTTCAAATAAACATATGTATAAAACCTGTTTGAATTGAACCGTCTCTAATAATTGTTCTTATAATTGCATAGGTAATGGGTGCGTGACGGGAAAACAGTCAATAATTAGTACATTTGTATTACCGAAGTGTGTCAGTGATTAATTCCTGTCTCCATAAGATTGATATGAATGATTTAATGATTTGCTGACGTAAAATCTTGTCTAAATCGGCTGATGAGATAATAAAGCAACAGTCTTTAACTGACTTGATGCGGAATAAAGAAAAAGTATAGAGTAGGAAGATCTAAGCAGTGCTTATCAAGTTTGATCACCACTGCGCTGGTTAAAAAACCGGACGAGTGCGAGTCTGACTTGCGCACTGAGGGTTTCAAACAAATGTTGCTGATTGTCACGGCTAATGCTCAAAAACCAATCTTAACTGTGCCTTAGTCTGGGTATTGTTTCGTGTTCATATTGTTCCACTGTAGGCAAAGCCACTTCTCATATAGAGAGGGAGAATTTATCTTTAACTAATTTTATATGTTAATTTACAATCCAGATCTCCTCAAGATGTTTTTACTTTTATAATATATCAGCAGTCAATAAATCCACGTATGCTAGAAGTTTAATAATTAAATTTAATAATAATATAATATTTTTTCGTTTTCACCATTGGTTAGAGTGATGCAAGAGGAAGGTTAGACTATATAATTCATTAAAGTTTCGTCTACCCGTGGAAATCTAGGCCGGTCGCTAGTTTAGATTTTAAACAAGACCCAGCTAATTCTTTCAACTCGTCCAACTTAGAAACGCGATAAGTTTTGAATATTCTCGTTTTTTTACCTGCTGTACCATATTCAGTCAACTGCATGTTCCATCATTCATTAAACCATTTAGGCCTTTATGACTAATAGCTTTCAGTTCAATTTCCCATGACTTAAACGTTGTAAAAAAATGTAGGGTCTAGTTTTTCTTTACCTATAACCTAGCTTTAAAGATGCCTTATTTGGATGTGGCCACATTTTATTTGTCTCTGAATGCTGATTTATTCTATCAAGTTTTTTCTATATATAGCAATTTAATACAAGTATTATAATTACCTTATTGCCCTACATTATGTAACCGATTATAAAATTCGATGTTTAATAAATATACTTAAAATCTGCATCTTTGACTCTTTTAAACCGGCTCCAATCACAAATAGACTCCAAAATTAGGTATCCTCTTATTTTTGTTGATTCTAAACCGGATTAATGTTATTTAATAAGTTCTCAACCGCAACACCTAGATTAATAATACTAAAACACTTTATTTCCTAACATTTAAATACAAGGATGAGATCTTTTCGACCGGAGGCGAGCATCCTTTTAGATGGCGGACAATAACCTTTATAAACCTGCTTTGTGTTTAATATTATACTTTAGAACTGTAACATAACGAACAATAAACATGGACATAAGTATATTTTTAACAACAAGAAAACAAACATACATACATTGTAAATACGAAATTAACTTTGTGTGTCTGTTTGTATGACGGCTAAACCACCAAACCGATTTTTATGAAAATTGGTATGGGGTAAAGTTGGATCCGAAGAAGGGATCTAGACCATTTTTTGCCGAAATAACCGACACCCACGCGTAGGCGTAGTAGACGGCAATTGCTAGTTGTCCATAAACACGAACCTCACTAAAATGTTCGGACTTTTAAAGTAGGCTTTTGGACTGTCCTTACTTATCCTCAAAAATTTCAACTAAATATTTGCCAAAAAACCTTGAAAAATCGCAAATTTAACCTTCTTGAAGAAGTTCCTTACTACAATTTCCTAAATCAAATCATAAATCAGTTGTTAAACTGCCGTTTGCATTTCCACATTAGAATTCTTTCGCCGTCTCCGGAATGAGGATAGTATGAGGCCGGTCAAACGTACGTCCTTACTGTCAAGTCGGCCCCAGAATCTTTGATGATGTATGGTAATGTGTGATATCTTTCCTTAACCGTTAAGTTGATATATTAGTTTAAATATTGGGTAATGTTCTGGAAAGTCATGGGTCAAGTGGTGAGCCCATTACTTTGTTTAAATTTAAGTGGTGAGGAAAATGTTTGGTGGTATCTTTATGGACATAAAGAAAACGTATCATGAATTGTAAGTACGTCGTTCAATTATTAATTATGAGATGCTGAAGCGTATACCTAAATACTGACACATTAGAATTACTACCATTAGGTAAGACTGAATTTTTATAATAGGTGATTGCAGAAGCTCGGACTCTTTACAAGAATTTTTATTTAGTTTTTGTCTCATAAGCGCCCGAAGCTTTGCCAAATACTCAAAATATTCACATTTTTTTCTTTTTTATTCTGTTACCCAAACATTTAAACCTGGTAATTCAATGGTCAAGTTAGTTTCGGGCCTAAAAGTCCCGAGTATGTTAAGGAAAGCCACTACAAGTGAATCATAAATTTATTATTCCGGTCATGTCATATGAGATGGTGGAAGAAGATATACACGATGATCAATCTAGATGAAACAACGTGAGCAGGCAAAGATTACAAAAGAACGCTGTACGATGACCATTTCATAATGTTATCGCGTAAATTAAATCAACTTTATGGAAATGGGAAGCATACTAAGTATGAATTAAGTTTTATTTATATATGCTCTTTATTCAGTATATCGGCCGATATATAATAAAATTTACTTTTTAAGTGTCTTTAACATTTTTTTTCTTTTTTTAAAGGTTACTAGCAATGTGGATGGAACTCAAATTTCTAGCAATATCGTTAACCCCTACAAATATGCTTGTGTCTGGAGTGGGTTCACGTCAATAGTGCAATGGGTGGGGTTCGAGCCTGCGACCTCTCGATCACAAGGCCGTCACCCTAACCATTAGGCTATTGCCACATTACTGATGGTCCCCATTCTTCATTCATCCCTCCGTATACAAAAACGCAAATTAACTACAACACGGTCTTAAGAACCCGTCTCTACTTCTGACCTTAAAGTGACACATTATGAAACTTAAATAATATATAACCTTTTCTCAATTTGATTTTAAAAGAAAACAAACTAAACACAATGTAAAGAAACCCCTAGAAACTAAAACTTTATGATATCAGAACGGCTGCAACAAATCGATGAAGAAAACAACGAAACAATAATTGTGGTGTAGGTATTAAAAAATATCAGAATTTATATGAGAGGTCAGGCAGGCATTAAAAAGCTTGGGCGATTTGGAAGAAAGAAACAAAAAAATAATAATATGCAACACAAAACGACCTTTGCATTTATAGAAATAAAAACATAAAAAATAAGTAGTTCTAAATAATATTGTTGTGGTTGCCTCACAAAAATGTGCCAAAACGGAACTAATTCAGCATGTGTCATCGAAATCTCATAATATTTATATGTGTAACATTATAATAATTATTGTTAGGTACTTTAGTACTTTTTATTTGGGATCTTCAACTTGATATATTACCACAACTACCTACGATTGTTGTTATAAATAATTCCCCAAACATCCGTAGATATACATTTACTTCTGTTTAAGCGTCCTTGACGGCAATGCATTTCCCAACAAATCTGCCTTTGAGTCCAACACCTATAATGCCTCTAATACCTTTAATATGTTCATGTGACATCGTTTATGTAAACATTTGAAGGCTGCTGTCAACTCAGTGTCGTGATCTGAAAATTAGCTTTTAATTAGACTTGTAGTCAGTCATCCTTGCTTTACAAAATACTTTAACGTCATTTGAGAAAAGCAAATAAAAAATTGTCGGCTTATTTCGTGAAGCTTTTTCATTAGTATGATTTGAGTCTTCAAGTGCTTGTATTTGATCCTCACCTTTGGTAATTTCGTTTGGAAGACTTTGTATTTTAATAAAATGATTTTGTTAATATTCTACTTTGTTGAGACTTATTGGAAAATGAATTATTCACCGTCTGTCAATGTTTATAAATTTAAGGCAACATTTGATTATTTTTACAATTTTAGAAACTCCCGGTTATAGATAGTATTATTTAGTAAATGTGACGTGTCAATGATGTACTTAAGAAAAATGGGGAAAGTAAAAAGGTAAATAGTTAGCTGAAACCCGCGGTTTCACCCAACTACTTTCCGTTCCGAATAGCCTATGGCACTCAGGAATAATTTTGCTTTCTACTGGTAAAAGAATTTAAAAAAATGGTCTTAGTAGTTCCAGAAATTACTTTTTACTAACAAACTCACAAACTTTACCTCTTTTAATAATCTATTATTTTATAATTGATGTTTCGGTAATTAAGAAATGATTACAAAAAAAAAACAGAATCCCTGACCACCTGAAAAGGGTTAAGCAAACCTTTTAACTGATCAAATAGGCCTACAAAGGGCCATTTCAAGCCATTCGCGTCACAATGGAAGACGTTGAGGAGACGTTCACGATCTTACAATTTGTGCGTCTGTCACATATGTGCAAATAGTTTCGATATATTATTATTATCGATAGGACGTTTAACACGTTAATTCATGGCTGATGTGATAATTAAAACGTTTTCCCTATTATGTAAGGTGGTTTTACATGACGGTTTAAAGCTTATTTTTGTGTTTATTCGGGACCAAGCTTTAATTTTTTTGTGCGCGTTTGTGACGTGAAATGTTTTTGAAACAACGTAACTAAGCTTATTGTACTTATCATGTTATTAACCATTATAATAATATACTCTACAGGGTGCTACCGAAAGGTATATATCTATCCAAAAGTGGTAAAAAGTACATCTGGTTTACAGAGAGTTTACAAAATTTCCGCTTAAAACGTTTAACTAATGTCTAACTTAATGTAAAATGCAGCGCGATAGTTTAAAAGGCAGTTTCATATTTAAAATCGAGTTATATTAAAGACTAGCTGTTTCCCACAGCTCCGCCCACGTGGATGTCGGTTATCGCGGCAAAAAGTAGCCTATGTCCTTTCTCAGGCTCTAGACTATCTGTGTACCAAATTTCATTTAAATCAGTTCAGTAGTTTTGGCGTAAGAGCGCGACAGACAGAGTTACTTTCGCATTTATAATATTTGTAAGGTTAAAAATGATATAACTCTACAAAGTATAAATCAGGCTTAATATCCAACTAAACATTAAAATAAAGGCAACAGTGTGCACCCACCTTTCTGTCATCTACCACATGATTACCATGTAGAACTAGTTGATTTCTGTGTCAGCCTCATTACCTTTTAATCTATTCTCTTATCTTGTTATCAATAGGTATTTAAGCATTGATTGTCCTTGTTTATTCATAGGGTTGTCAGATTTGAAAGACAATTTGATGCCTCTAAAGTTGTGATGGAGAATAGAAATAAATAATGCATGGGGTTGCAAGTTAAAAAATAGAGTAACTATTCTAATATTTAGGATATAGGAATAAAAAGAGTTAGACACAAAGATGAATTTTGATACTTTAAAATAATGTTCCGGTGGTTGTCAGTTGGAATGGTGGATGGAACCAATGATTAATAAATAAATTATAACTTGGTCGTAGAAATTAGACTTTTTTGTGAATTTGCTTTGTAACTAAACTGGTAGTAAACAATAGGTACCTGACAACCCTGACCAAGCCAACGACATTGTCAATCAAAAACGTATAAATAATAATTACAGCATAAATAATTTCGCATGGAATAAACTTGTTTATTTATCTACATTTGTGTATAGTAAAAATAGAGACTGGGTATGAAAAGTAAAAATCTATTTAGTCCGTTAAGTAGAACATATAAAAAATATTAGGCACGTATTATTTTGTAAAGAAAACGTAACGTACGTAAATTTCAGGGGTGGGGGCTAATGACGTCGCACGTGTTACGTCATGCGACATTTGAAATCAATATACGTAAAAAAAATATACATCTAGATAATGGGCATTAAATAAATTTTTAGTCAACATCCATAATATACATTCCATACAGTCTTACTGATAGTTGCTATTATAGTCGAATGGGTTTAAGTGACGTTCCTCCATTCAAGTCAATGAGAGTTCGTGGATTTGAAATAGATAACATCGTTGAAAGTACTGATTTAAGTGTTGGTACAATATTGAAAGTCTTAATAACAATAACAACTGCAAAATTCAGGGAAAAACCCTTTTCTCTTAAGGTGGAGAACATAAAATTGTTAGAAAAAATTATATTATTATCTATACTAATATTATAAAGCTGAAGAGTTTGTTTGTTTGTTTGTTTGAACGCGCTAATCTCAGGAACTACTGGTTCGAATTAAATAATTATTTTTGTGTTGGATTGTCCGTTTATTGAGGAAGGCTATACTCTATATAACATCACGCTACGACCAATAGGAGCGGAGCATAAATGAAAAATGTTGCAAAAATGAAAAACCGTTGAAACTAAAACACGCGAACAAAGTCGCGGGGGACAGCTAGTTATTATATATTGGGGATCTGGCGTTAATGTTTTGCCGAATTAAAACCGTTGAACATGCTAGGCCTCACCCCTAAATTATGTTTACTAACAATGTTTTGTATTAACCCGGCGCTGCAGCCACAGCTTTATAGAGAAGGAACGAACATTGATTTATCAGTTTGTTTACTTTGGGGTGGAGATTTCAGATTATTTGTTAATAACGTTTCTTATTATAGTTTTTATAAGGAAAACCTTAAAATCACAGCGACACAAGCTTGACGCATGACACACACAAGAATGAAACTTTTTCTTTGAGATATATTACTTTAGACAAGCCGAACTAGACTTTAAATATAATTAAAAAAAGTAGAAACAAAACTTGCTTTGAAAAAGGACATTAGGTACATCTATAGGAACTTAAAACATTTCTTATTGATTAATTTTTAGATCCTTTATAGCCTAAGTTTGATAAACAACTTACCTACTATGAATTAGTTTCTCATAATAATTTATGCTACTGGAAATAGCATACCTATAGTATTTGCGTGAAACTTTGTCATTGATTGTGTTTTGATTAAATCTTAAATCTTCTTTACATAATTGTAAAACTAAGACTCCAGCCGCGTCTGTCTGTCTGTCTGAACTCTGTTTTCACTAATGGATAGAGTGATTCAGGAGGAAGGTTTGTGTGTATAATTCATTTGTTTTGTCCACCCGTGCGAACCTGGGGCGAGTCGCCAGTTATTTTATACGATGACAAGCTACTCACGTACCTTAACTATTATGGTTAACTAAGTCAATCAAACCCTTAGCACGTCGCCAAGTGGCAGTTACCGAACATTATTTTACTCCGTGTGTTACATCTATTCCATATTAATTATGTGGATTTATTTACCCGTGTTTCACTGGAAAACGCAATTTATTTACTGGTATTTCTAATTAAATCCACGTGCAAATTAAAAATCTATTATTCGTCCTTTGCTCCGGTCTTGGCAGTGGCTTCGACCTTCAAAGTACAATAGTCCTATTCAATCAACTCCTGTATCGTAAATAAGTTTTATGTTCGTTTAATGATAATAACATGCCAATTGAGACGCGCCTTCTTTTCAAACGCATTATAAAATTGATGAATGGGAGCCAGTCAGTGTATCAAACCACAAATGGTTTCCGTATTACGGTATTGAGACTAATCAGACTGTTGATGTTGGGTTGAATAAATACATGGGAGTATGTGAGCCTGCGAGTCCCATCACCTTTTTTTGCATTGCTCTATAACAGACTAGCGACTCTCCCCGTTTCGGACGGGTAGCACAGCAATTTAGCCCATGTTACTCAGGGATAATGTAGCATTCTAATAGGATTTTTTTTTAATTTTTGAAATCGGTCCTGTATGTATTGAATTTATTCATTACAAACATACAAAAATACGAATCTTTTCTCTTTATAAAAGAAAGAAAAAAATGTTCATTTGGCACAAACAACACGAGCAGGAACAACCAATAACTTTCTACTTAATAATAAACCAACTATTCTTAAAGTTATAGATATAGTTAAAGTACTTATTTAAAAATATATTAATATTACATAGATGACCCTAGCGTTTAAATTCAAAAGTTTAATGCTATGTAGTTTAAGTTTTTATACAGTTCCTACAACAATAACATTGTATTACATTTATCTGAATTTACTACGTCGCCCTGTTTTTAACACGCTTTTATCAGCTTTACCATTAAACTTCACTACATAATAAAAAAGATTTTTCTGGTAAGTATCGAATGGCTGCCGAATAAGTAATGACCAAAGAAATTGGAAGTTCTTATATACCTACTTTACGCAGAGTCCTACGTGGGCAGCGAACGCGAAACGAACGCTCAGGTGAAGCAATCCAAGCCTGCGCTCAGGCTAACTACGTAAACCACTTTAAAAAAAAACCATACACGCAGCTTCGCTTCGCGATTGAATCGCCTACGTAGAACATGGCGTTAACGACCATGACTAAGTTACAATTAACAATTTCTTCGCGCTTCATCAACACTCAAATATCCGGTTCAATTACTCAGTTTTCTTTCTCCCATTCATACGAAATCAATCACGATTTTTTTTCTGCAGGGTTTAGCTTTTTTTAACCTTCAAACACCGTACGTAAACCCCTACAATTAGTACAAAAACCAACAAATTTGTGTTGATTCGCGCGGAAAATTGTCCTTTGTAAAAACTTAATTAGTGCCCTATATTTTCTTATTGCCACCATTATTCTGTTAAGACAGATACTCTAAATGATTTCGGTGTAGACTTGCTTTGTTTCGAAGTTTACTTTATTGGGATATCACGATATTTGGAACCAAATTGTGTTTTGTAGCTCTTTAAGTGTTTTCGTCATTTATAGCAGGAAACTAAACGATTTAACGATCACGATTTGTGGCAGGTCCCCAGTTATGATAGTTATGGTAAAAATGCATCAAATATTTACAGATTTTTATGTCATCATAATATTATTTGGGACATAATTTTAACACACAACAACGCAAGCCTTGCTGGCTTGCGTTGTAAATCAGTGTAGAAGATTTTTTTTTAGAGCCAGTAAACAATGACACTATTAAATATTTAAATTAGATTTCAAAAAATACTGAACAGTTTGTTTGTATCGTTTCTTTAGAGTAATATCATTTTTAAATATCAAATTAGAAAGACGGAATCAATAGTCAAAAAAACATTTCCTTGGTTTCAAAATTAATATTAAGATGGAATTCTGTTACTAATTTAGAAAAATCTCCCTATTTCAGATCTGCTGTACGAGAACTACATACCAGATGATCCGGAGAAACAGGACACTATTCTTCGGAAGTTATCAGATTACTGCGGGAAGTCCATGTTTAACTACACGACGCAGGACGCTGAGCCGCCCTTCAAATGGGACTTCTATCACTCCTTCTTCTTTTCTTATACCGTCGTCAGTACTATCGGTAAGTTTTATCTACTCCTCGATTTCATTTTACTCTGGTACTTTATATCTTATCTTAAAAAATCGTTGGTTGCCTGTAAAGTCGGTATACGGGCGAAAGTTTTACGTGACAACGACTGTCAATGTCAATGTCTGTCTCTCTCGCTCTTAGGCGGGCTAACCATGCCCGAGTGGAAGGGACGCGTGCCTCTCACTCGCTCTCATTGTGAGCGCATCACGTGAGCGGAGCGTTACCCAGTTTCTTGAAGTGTCACCCGGCAAACCAATTTATAAGACGTTGTCACGTCAAAAGTATTCAAACACTAAATTCGTGAAAATTATGACTTTAACTTCATTACGTATATTAGGATTTTTTGGCTAGGTTCTTAATAAACGCTAACGAAGGATTCTAGGTTAAAAATATTTGAAATAGTAAATAGTAGTTTTCATTCATTAAACATAAAAACTGTCCACCTAATTAATTCAAATCAGTACACCATATTAAATAACCGTTTTATAGTAAATGAAAAAAAAAAGTATCAGCACATGACTAAACTTATATCATTAAAAAATACCTCTACTACATAATTTTTTATTTTCCAGGTTATGGTAACTTGGCGCCAACGACTCATTTGGGTAGAATACTCATGATTTTCTACGGCTTGTTCGGTATACCCATCAATGGTATCCTGCTAGCTAACCTTGGTGAATACTTTGGCATGCAGGTAATTAAATAACTTACTTATTTCCTATTTATCAGTATAGTACAGGAAACGACATATAAAAAAGACAAAAACTAGGTTAGATAAAAAAATTATATCAATTTTAGTCTTCTCGGAACTGAAAGAGTCCGTACCACAATCTGTCTATAAAACAAAAATAAAAAAAGTTAAGTTTATATATTGCTTAAAATTTAAATGATTTTTTTTTAAGTTTAAACCGTGGTTTTTGTATGACACATATCTTGTGTCTCTCAGCAAACACTACCTGTTATACGTATAAAAGATTATAGTAGTTGTATTATTCACAAATATATTTTTTTTCAGCTCATTTCAGTGTATCGAAAATACAAGAAGAGAAATGAGAAGCGAGCTCACAACTTAGGCTACTACTTCACCAACTTGGGCATGTTGGGCCAAATCTTCCTGTACTTAGTCCCTGGTTTTTTATTCTTCATATTCTTGCCTGCCTGTATCTTCGTGGTGTTCGAGGGATGGGATTACGTCGCGGCGATCTATTACGCCTTTGTCACCCTTACTACTATCGGTTTTGGTGATTTAGTGGCAGGTACGAACTTCATTGTTATTTGAATTAGATTGTTCAAATTTAAGTAGCTTGTCCCAATAGGGGTGCGGTCATTTTTTTTTATTTACTAGTCACATAGACTATTAAAAACTATTATATACATATTTTTTAATTGTATAATAACTTTCGATACGGATAATATTATTTACATGTATTATCTGGCTTTTCCTTTATTAAATAAATAACATTTTTATTTATGTAGTGAAGACACGGCGGACTTTATTCTTGAGACGTTCTCTATCAATTAACTATGGTAGTAAATATTAATTCTACAGTTTTACTTAAGAGATAATAATAAATTACTTACCTGTTTTAGGAACCGTCAACAACGGCTTCAAGTACGGCTACTTCTGCACGTACCAGATATTTCTCATCATCTGGATCACCTTCGGTCTCGGCTACATTGTGATGCTGCTCGGTTTCATCACTAGCGGCATGAGATCAGAACGAATACACAAAATAGAACAGAAGTTCGCGTGTCAGTTCAAAAACACACAGAACAAAATCTTGCAAGGATTCACTAAAGATCTTTCGGCGTTGAGAAAGATTATTAATGAAGCGAATCTGATAAAAATAAAGGTGGGTAGATGTACATGTTGACATACGATTAATTATTTTACCTGTGTATTGAACAAGTGATTTTAAATCATTTAGTATCTATTTGAGATATATTATTCGAATACGTTAAGTTTAAGTATTTAAAATCGTATTAAAATAAATAACAAATTCCTAGTAAACTACTGACATTTCATTCATTTTCATAGTTTTATTTATATTTAAAACAAAAATAAACACGTATGGATACAATGACATGTAGGGTAAAAGAAAATATAAAATTATATAATATTATAATAATCACTTGATAATAAAACAAAACTTAAATCATTTAACAATAGCACAGTTTACAAGAATATCTATCTAATTTATTATTTCTTTACCTTTCTAGCCCGTTTATGTAGAGTCAGCTCCGCCTTTGTACCGAAGTGTCAGCTGTCCTATCTTCACCTACGATGTAGAACCAAGAGGACCAATCTATAAAAGAAAGCGGGCAAACTCCGAAAACATTCAACTTTCAGCAAAAGATATGCTGCGCATCCAATCTGATACTGACTTACTTGGAATTGATAAAGAAAAGACTTTTACAGCTTCAGCTATTGTGAAGCCAGCTGAACTGTTAGCTCGTGTTGTTAATGTATTAGGGGGCTTAGAACAAGCACAAAAAGAACGGGTCGATAAAGGCGTCCATCTATTTGATGATGAAGATATTCTTGCTAATGAGAGGCCACCGATGTTTAGTATAGGCAAAGACTATATACCAAATAATCCTAAACGAAATAGAGCGTTAAGTGTAGCTGTACCAAATTATAAAAAGGAATTCATTGCCCAGGATAATCATGAATACACATGGACTAACGGCGAATCTGCAGAGAAGTTTAGAAGAGAAGCAAATATAAGAAGTGGGAAATTATCGTTACCCGCCAAAGTTCCAGGAGAAAGTGGACAACAAAATATAATTACAAGATTTTTCTTGAGAAAACAAAGCTCGACTGAAAACCCACCAGATCAAAAGAGTTCCATGAAAGGTGGTACACAAGCAGTTAACGAGAACGTCAAAGACTCCTCTAAGCAAAGACGAGGAAGTATATTCCCGTCATTTGGATCTGACGATCGAAGCCACGTAGACGCTTATAAAGAAAAGACTAAAAAAGGTAGACATAGCATATTCCCAACATTTGATTTTCATAATGACGATGACAATTATGCCAACGATTATCTTGAAAGAACAAGTAGAGGTCGGCACAGTATATTCCCTACATTCGATTTCTCAGAAGATGAAGATGCTGCAGCTGTGAGAGCTTATCGACAAAAGACTAAGAGGCACAGTATTTTCCCTACATTTGACTTCAGTGACCCCGATGACGATGCAGAGCGTTATAGAGAAAGAACTAAACGTGGCAGACGCAGCATTTTCCCATCTTTCAACTTCGGTGGTACTACAAGCAATGACGAGGACACTGTAGATGAAGATGAAGTGAAGAAATACCAAAACCGAACGAAAAAAGGACGCTTAAGTTTGTTCCCTTCATTTGGAAGATCCAAGAAAAACGATGACGATGTTATGCCAGAAAGTTCTGATGAACTTGTTGATTATAAAAATAAGACGAGCTCTGGACGACGTGGAAGTCTATTTCCATCATTTGGAGCTGCACGTAAGAATAGCTCACCAAATGAAAGTGATTTAGAAGCTACAATAAAACAATTTAATAAACAAAAAAGACAAGGTCGCAACTTATCTTTCGAAGAACCGTCGCAATTCTCAAGTGATTTGGAACGTTATAGAAACAGGACAAAACACGGTCGACCGAGTCTATTTGATCCTGATGTTAACATAACAAATCTGCCTGAATCAGAGCAAGTAGAAGTTTTAGAGAATACGAGTGTCGCTGATCTTCTTAGAGCTCTAGCTGTATTAGAAACCGCAGCTGGTTCAAATGATCCACCTGGCCTATTGGACTTTATAACTGAACCCATGGATGATTCATCTAGAAGACGTGGGTCACTGAGACCAGACTTTTCTATTCCTACTCCACCAAGTAGAGATAGCCTTGAAGAAAATAGATCAAGGCGTGTGGAGGATTCAGGGCCTAGACGCCGAAGAATTTCCGCTAGGGCCGCAGCTCCACAGTTTACTCCGACATTAGCTACTGTAGTGGCTGGAGCAGAGCTTCAGCTACCGACAGCAACTGCTGCACGAGAAAATCGTATGTCGATGTTGCAGCAACCTCCGCCTCCTTACTCAGAGACTGCTACTGAGGAGGAGGTTAAACCTCGAATAAGAAGATATTCCCCCGCCCCGCCAGATGCCGGACGATCAAGTACGGGACCAGTACCAAGACTATTCTCTCGAATGCGAAGAGAGAGTGCCAATTTAGAAGACGGAGATTCCAGACGTCACAGTCTAACTGATATAGTTGTAGATAACTTGAAAGACAAAGACAATACGTAACCCAAGTGCCTTATTTAGTAAATTTAGACAATAATAAATTACTTTAATTGTTAATTTATTTAGATAAGTTAGTTGTAAGTAAATGATCAATATAAGCCGTCCAATATTTTGTAGCTGTTTTATTGTCCTAAGAAACCAAATAAATATGAGATTTATTTATTGCCTTAAAAGAGACTTTTTATTATCTCTATACTTTTCTTCCTCTATATGTCATGCAGTACTTTTCTTAACCTTTTAAGAAACGTTGAGTGTGTTTAACTATATATGCATATGCATTATATTAGGGTATAAATAATGAAAATACGAAATTCGACAAGATATTATTTTTATTTAGTACCTGCTGATTGTTTTAGACTTATATTTCTATAAAGACTAATCGAATCTAGCCATTACACTAATATAGTGTACTTAAAAATAAATAAATACCTATTTATGTTTTCAGTGTTACTGTTACCAAATAAAACATTTATCTGATTTTATATAAAGTTAAAATTTCGAAAAAAGGAATTTTATTTAAATACTCAACTTCTGGTCAATTTACATGCTTAAAATTAAAAATATTGTTCACATACTTGATTAGATTCTGTTCAATTTAAGTAAATAGGTACTCAAATAATCTTAAATAAAATACATATTTAAATATATACAGTTATTGATTACTGAAACAAAAACATTAACACTATTGGTGGTTCCCAAACCTAACACTAGCATGAGTATTTTAAAATTAACAGTAAGAAATAATTATACGTAATACTATGGATTATTTACAAGAAATATTACAAGTATAGGTACGTAGTCGTGAATGGTTACGATAAAAGATATCGCGTCATTTGACATGTTTTTGCGATGCTCAACTAGAGCCTGCCTTTCGATCCTCACGTTATGTTTGATAACGTCTCCTCGCTGCAACTTTCCAATCAGTTCAGCTTCGCATAAACAAGCCAGATCTGTACAGTTCAGTACAACTACTGAAAATGCATAACAGTACAACATCACTGTGCACAGTCAATTCTCATGAGATTTCTCTCAGGTCGTGATACTTCAAGTATCGAAGCTATCTTTCCGAACATTTTTTTCTAAACTAACGTTGGAGTAGCACTGGTCTATGTTGCCATTGTCGTCTTTGATGAGAGATTCGAAGATGGAGATTATGTTGTTGAGTCCGATGAGGTAGCCGTCTTCATGGTTGCCGACTTTCCAGACAGAGTCGTGGTCTATGCTGGTATCTTCTGGGACAGGCACAGTTTTTGCAAAGTCGATCATCCAGACGGACGCCCGCCTCTTGTCGTGGACGAAGAGTAAGGAGCTGCCGATGAGTTCGTGACTTCTGAAGAACGGTGACTCTTTGAGGGTATCTCTGATGTTCTTCAGCCGTTCTAAGTATCTGGGCTGTAAAATAAAGAGGGATATGATTAAAATCCTGTTAGGATACTGTGTAAGTTTGGAACAATGACAGTTGTTTCCAAGTTACCTTTAGTTCTTGCCAGTAAAAAAAAGAAATACTTAAGTATTTGTGTTTTGTACAAGTCCTGTTAAGTAATTTTTTATGAAAAAGTGGAACTTAAATAGAATCGCGTACATTCAATATTGGAATCTGCCCAGATTTTTAATACCCAAGTCTAGGACAGCTGACAGAAGATAAGCTAATTTAACCTTATCTTTCCTGTCATGTCTCTACGACATAATATTAACATCAAATAGGATTTCTATATAATAAAATTAAGGGATCAAATGCAACGAAAGTTGGTAGAATAGTAAAAAATAACTCACCGCAGCATTAGGACAATTGCTTGTAAATTCTTTAAAAGCTTCAACAATTTGTTCCCTAGACTTCGTGGTCTTGAAGTCTTTGGAGCTGGTGCCATCAGCCTTCTTGACGCCGTCGATCCTGAAGCCGAGGGTTGCAGTAGAACTGATGGTCTCCCTCCAGATCATGTACCTTGGCTTCGTCACGCCTTTACTCCTGTGCTCTTCCTCTGTTGGCGCTTTTGGGTCTATCTGTATCATCTTTTCGTACATGTCCTGAAAAAAAAAAGGTTTGTCATTAGTAAAGTTTTGCATCAGAGAAAAAGCTGTTCTTAAAATATTTGGAGTGTAACGATTGAATAATAAATTATGGTTTAGTAGAGTGTCACTTTGACATTAAGTTCATCTTTAAGTCAATGCATCAAGAATGTTGTCTTTCATTATTCGTTGTAGATACAGACAACAATATCTCGAATTACTTAACAATCCATACAAATATTATCCAAAAAAAAAAGGACATAGGCTACTTTTTGCAGCAATAATCGACACTACACCCACGCGGGCAGAACCTCGGGCAAAAGCTAGAAACATAATATAAAACTATACCAAAAGAGTGAGTACTTGCAATGACATCTCTAGAAATATTTCTCTATAAATAAGTTCACGACAAACTATTCTTAGCTTATTATCCGTAATATTGCAACTAAGAAACAAATGTAACGTTTCAATGAGTTTGTTTTTTTTTTTTTACAACCGGCTTGCTTACAACATTATTACGTTCTTATTAAATACTATATCATTGACGTACAGAGAGGTAATTAAGACGGGTTTATCAATGCGTTCATACATTCTCTGACATTGGATAAGCAATGAACTCTGTTAGTGATACCACGATACTATGGAGGTCGAAGGAATTACTTTCTGTCAGTTTAATTAAAGTACCTTATATTTTTTTAGTTAGTTGGTGTTTTATTTAAGTTTCGTCCCTATAATCGTTCTTCGGATTAGATAGTAAATAATATTTTATCAAGTATTTAAAGTCCAAATTCAAAATAATAACTTCAAGAAAAAATGTAGATAATAATTATAGATTAAATAATAATAACAGTAACTATAAAGTATGCTAACTGTATAGATATTTGTTTAAGTAACTGAGAAAATAAACAAAGCAACATCAAACCCATAGACAAAAAATACCACCTAAAAAAATATAACACGGCAGTTCTTATATTGGTACAACATTTATCGTTAATATAATCCCTTAAACAAATATTGATTTAAATAAAAACAGCAATAACAAGTGACGTTCTGATGACGTAGATATCTTGGAGAATAAAGAGTACGTATACGACGAAGTACGCGATATCGTTAAAACAAACTGTTTCATACGGCTATATAATTTTATTGACGTAGGCTTTAGAACTGCAGAAACGTGTGAATAAAATGTGGAAGTAAAATATTTAATGCTAAAGTTGGAATTAAATGCTTTTACTTAAGATAAAATGGAAATTTTTTTAAAAAATAATTAAAGTAGTGTCATAGATTTAAAACGACAAAATATACTTATAGGTATTTAAGGCAGACTAATTTGCAATATTTTAAAAATAAATAAATAATGAATTATAGACAACAAATGGTCATAGGAGAAAATATTATAAAAAATAATAAAGAAGAAAATTATTTGAAATCGGTATAGCCACAGCATGCTCTAATTATGAGAAACCAGAAAAATCTTTATACTGCGTTCGCATTATAAATCCCAAACATGTAAACAAATTTATACGATTTTTTTGGCAAAACAACTGAAATGGTTAATTTCATATTTTTCATAACTTTTTCAACAGTACTCGTCAGTCTAAAATTAACTTTATGTACACTTGCATAAAGATAATGTTTGTTAAAGTGAAAAAAACATTAATTGCCACAAGAATTTAAATAGACTATATCTATATTATCTCTCAGAGATAATTATAAAAACTGGAATAGGTAGACTAGCCCTTCGAAAAATATATTTGAAATATGCAATGAATAAAGATTGTATTATCAATAGTAGAGTGATTAAATAAATAAAAACATGTTTTTTATCTGCCCCCCTAGACAAGTGTCATTTCGACAAGCGATAACGCTGATGGAATCGTTCAAATGTATGCAAGTGACAAAGTCCAAGTCACGTGACTTATCGACACAAACTGTCATTCCCATACATTTACTGTCATTTAAGCGATTTCTATAATCGTTAACGCTTGTCGAAATGCCACTTTTGTGATCAAAATCTTTATGAGAAGTCTTATGCGCGAATAGAATCCTTTATTGAAGGAAACGAGCAATTTACTATAAGAAGCATCATTATGTTATTACCTCATGTAAATGTTCTAAATATAGCTGCTTATTAACCGTTGAAGTCAGTTTGATATGAATCTAACGTCTATCCAGAGGTATACCATAGGTACATTTATTAAACTCAGAATGGTGGCGCGAGCGGCAGAGATCAAAAAAAAAAAATTTCTGTATAAGCTCGTCGTATTTAATAAAATCACAAATATGCAATACTTCTGGAAAACCTATCAGGTTAAATACGAAATTATTGGATTACAAAGTCAATATACATTAAATTTGTTTTGTTTTTGTATAAGTCATCTCTATACATTTCTCGCTCCAGCAGTAGCCAGTCTGTCCATACTACGTCATATGGAGAAACTAAAGCCTTTTCTATGTCAGATAGAGGAAGAAAAACCTAACGTTAACTTAAAAAAAAAAACATTAAAAAAATAAATACTCACTTTTCTTAACTTGGTCTTCTCCTTAGCTTTAGCGAGTTCTTCTTCCAAATACGTTCTGACTCCGATCTTGCAGTCCATAACGCAGGGGCTGTCGAAATCGCTCAGCAAATCTTGTAGTTGTAAATATACTGTATAGTGATGATTCGTTAAGGAAATATTCGTTTTGGTCAATAGAAACATATAAATAAGCAATCATTAGATAAATGATAACTTATAAAAAAATACATAGAAAGTGAACTCTATTTACTGTATTTTATAAATTTATAGTTAACAATAATAATCATTATTACGTAGCATTATTTAAAAGAGAAGTTACATTAATCAAAGAGTTAAAAAAACATTTCGGAGGTGCTGACAGAAGTGAAAACTTGAACAATTACAATATATGTAGATACTTGTGTACAGAGGTGTCGATTATGGTAACAGTGTCGCGACTTCAATTGTTTTTCCCATCTCAAAAATGCCTAACGTGCCTAAAGAAATTTTCACTTAAAAAACACAAATTGACGAAATAGTTTGAATAAGATCTTCATGGTATTTTTTTATATTGTAGAATAAATGGTTGTTGATGTATTTTGATTTATTTAAAAAGGATACGTTCTCCACCTTCACAGGTGACTTGCCCCTTATATTCAGGTACATACGGCCTCAGTACGTCTTTCATCAGCATCTAAAATAAAAAGAAATACAAACATTAAAATTATAACCAAATTGTATGCCACATAACGATTATATTATTAAGACGCTGAAGTATAAATGAATAAAACATTAAACAGTTCATGCAATGTTAAAAATTATATTTTATCATCTATACTTATAATAAATCTGTAGAGAGGTCAATTCTGTACATCAAATATATTTTCAAAATAACTATCAGGGGGTGATTAGTGATCGATACTGATGCCAAAAATGCAATCAGTAAAATTTTTGTCTGTCTGTCTGTCTGTCTGTCTGTCTGTCTGTATGTTCCTTATAGAAACGAAAACTACTCGACGGATTTTAACGAAACTTGGTACAATTATTCTTCATACTCCTGGGCAGGTTATAGTATACTTTTCATCACGCTACAATCAATAGGAGCAGAGCAGTGAAGGGAAATGTTGGGAAAACGGTATTTTTTAAGCTTCCGTCGCGTATGCAGCCTTAATGGTTAAAGCTACATAGAAATCATGTATGACGGAAATGTTCTACATAAAATTATCTAAAAAATATCCCACAACAGCATATGTCTATCTTTTTTGGTTGACTCACAATAACACGTGTAACTCCCGATAGCTTAGCAGTTCGGAGATTTCTGATTATATTTGTTTACTCTTACGTTTATAATACTCTCACTCATCCCTAATTAAAAAAAGTTTACATTATTACCTATTCAATAAAAAAAGAATCATAGAAATCGGTATAGGAACACCAAACTTATACATGAAATACGATAATAAGCCATCGCGCCGTCGCGCGTGAATACTGAATCATGCTATAAGGATTATTTTTGTGTAACGTAATATATTATATTTCCCTACTAAAATACGAAAGTTAATCTGTCTGTTACATCAAAACCACTGAATAGTGAGGAAGGACATATGCTACTTTTTTACGAAAAACGACGGAAACGCGGACGAAGTCGCTGGCAAAAGCTAGTACGTAATAATTCAGAATCATTCGTGTGTCATGGAAATCAATAAACAAATCTCAGATATAGCACGAGTAACGATTGATAATAATGGTTACGCATCTAATACATAACAGAGCTGAGATGATAAGAATAATCATCTTCCAAGAATTATCCAGACTTTATCTTCTCGCTTCTTTAACGAGGTCAATAACTGTTGGATCTGTGTCATCATTAACTTAGACGCCAGTAAAAAGCGCGTGCAGAAGAGGTCAAAGGCTGATATTGAAAGCAAGTGCTTCAAACACTTGAGTTATTCTCTCCAACAAGTCATCTTCGATGACAGTTGATGCAGAAAAGAAAAACAATTTTAAAGAAGTAGTAGATGCTTCAGATGATGTTGATGATGTTGAAGGCGATGAGAAAACACCAAGTATGTAAAGTGATTGGAAGTTTGACAAACTATAATAGTATACTATTAATGGGAAAGAAAACGTTACTTTCGAACTCTCTCAGGTCGTTGACAATGATAACGTGCGCAATGACGTAAGCAATTTAAAAAGAAACAACGCTATTGCCAATACGGAGTACAATGTAGTAAAATTCAAATGACATGTTACTGACGTGCGATATTCTAACGTATGAAGTTTTGTATAAAAACTTCTTATAACTGATGTTTTATTAAATCTGAAAGAAACATGTCAACCGCTTGTCCAACCCATTTTTCTCCGCTGTCATACGTGAAAATTATCACATAAAAGTTTTCAACAAATATATTTAAAACTATTATCTTTTTCAACTTCTTATAGAAATATTGTCTACGCGTTGTTAAATGCAAAACATGCTTTATCTGTTTCAAAACTTTTTACAATGAAATTCGCTCATTTAAAATGTCATCGTTTGCGTTAGGATGACGTCAAACTATTATCAAGCTCGGATATAATTAAGTAATTGTTATTAAATAACATTATTATTACAAGATATTGACTGTAGCTAACCAACTTTGGTAATATTCATTAACAAGTCTCTAGTATATTGTTCACAGATTCGTTCTGATTGGAAATATGTAAAGTTGTTGTCTAAAAACTACCTACATTGTTAGTATGACAGAGTATTGTTGAGTTTATTCCAACTAATTTTTAATAATAATAAAAAATGTATGACTTTAAAGTTATATTATATTTTCAAATATATTACTAATAATAAATATACAGCGCTCAGGCTTGCTCAAGGAAAATAACAATACAATAAAAACTCCCAGTCACAGAGGACAGTTTTTGTTAAATTAACAAAATTAAAAAAAAAAGCAGGTTTAATGCATTTAAACCGTATTCCAGGAAGCCTAAGGTTAATATTTGTCTGTCCTGTAAATAACACGCAATTTAATTACCTGCAGTTAGATCATAATTGATAACAATACACATTGGAAGAACAAAGAGTACTTATTGCTCCAATGTATATGTGGGATGCCAAACAAAAAATAATTGAATTTAAATCTAAGAATTATTAAAAAAAAATGCTAATAGATCATCGTAGTATCTTACAATAATTGCTGATCTAAATGAAGCGTTAGCAAATCTTGGCTGTATAAAAACGCCTTTGCTTATTTTCATAGAAGGCGTGGCATCCATGTTGTTTGATTATGTTTTGTTATTTATCTTAGTTGTGACGTCACGATAGTTGTTCTAAGAGGCTTGTGACTTCATCGTTACCTTATCGATCATGCTTTGTGGTTAGAATACGTCATAAGGGTTTATCAACATACCTATCATAATTATATCTAACGTTTGTATTGACTTTTTAAAAAGCAACGTTTGTATTTGTTTTTGTAGCCAGTATTAAATTCAATGGTGACTTTTCTTTACCACAAGATTAAAAAAACCAATGATTCACAAAAAAATTTGGTACTCCTGATTTGGAGTGTTAGTTGGTATAAAATTGAGTGATTTTTAAGGTCATATCCGTTATCATTGCTTTTTTAACCGTCGTGTGATGAATTGGGGAAAACATAACCTACGTTTCTGTACCAAAATGTAGCAAAATGATATGAATTATATGTTAAAATCACATGATATCGTTCTTTATGAGTGTGTGTGTCACTATTGTCTGAAACTTTGATCACGTCATGATCATTTGTGATCATGACCATAAAAAATGATCTATAATATTTATGATAAAATAAAAAAATATGATATCGACCGCAAGATAACGTTATACAACTGGATACTACATGAGCTTCCGAGTAAAAAAATTGAATAATGAATATAAACCTACAAGAATGGAAATCATATTTAATAAAAAACCACTCAAAGCAACGGTGAATAGAAATGTGAAGATCTAAGCAATGACGTAAAACTATGAGAGTATCAACCTGGCACATGTTCATGATACTACATTAAATCATGATTATACCTACTTGACTTAATGCTACATTTGTCCTGACACCTACAAATATAAATTGTCAGGGTTATTTTCCAGTTATTTAGACGTTTATTCCATTAATTTTACTTGCCATCAAACACTTTATTTTAAATTTACTGAACAGGTTTGTTCTTGACCTCTATTTCAAGTGATCGTAATCTGTGGAACTATTCCTTCCTTAATGTAATTAAACTATTCAATCTAGTTTTTGAGCAGTGTTATATATATATATATAATTACAAAGATGACCGATTAGAGGCTTGTTTCGCATTCGTGGAAACACTGAAAAGATGAAAGTGAAGTCTCTCATAACATCTCAAACTTTTCCTTAATTTTTGTTATCCTCAACTTTTATGGTTAACATTAAAAATGATCAATGGCTGAAGATATCTCTTCTCATTTTTCCGTACTTATTTCATCCATATCGTTGATCAATAAATTGAAACGTACCTGAAAGCACCTCTCCTCTTGCGGACAAAGCTTCTTCAGGATGGTTCCTTGGTCAGGTCCCGCCTTGAAGTTGCCCTGGTGACCAGCGAGCTGGATCCAGGGGTATCGCTGCTTCTTATAGGTTTGGAAGAACGGCGTCCACTGTACTATGTTGCGGAGCTTACGCCATCTTTCCGATTGCTGGAATGGAGAAAGGTGGGAAATTATTATTTGAAATTATGAATTATGAAATAAAGAGGCTTTGCTTTGCACCGAGACTGTTCGAGCTCGTAATAATACTTTGGGAACTTTAGGATGGTAATTTCTTCTTCTGTCTAACTTTTCCTACGTTAAGTTTAGGTCGACTTTCAGTCATATTGCTCAACTGAATACTGACTTATACATAGAGTAAATAGAAATGCTTAGGTATGGGTAGAATCATGAATGGTCGATTAATTTTTATTTCACATCTTTAGCAATGAAATTATACAAGACTAGCCAGTGTCCTTGTGTGATAGTAACAATGAATAGTTTTCACATGATGAGAATATCACACAAAAAAAGGAATAAGACAATAGGTGTATTAAAACTATATCTCGTATTCCTGCTGGCCCCCTATTCAAAGTATTTTTCCCACAATCGCGAGAATTGCGTATCTATTTGTTTACGCTGTTACAGATAATTATGATTAATCTCTTGTATGTTTCCAACGACCCACTTTTATGGCATACCAGCAGAATAAGTGCGGACAACCGTACGCCATTGGTAACAACTTATTATGAAAATAAAGCCAATAAAGAAGTTATTAATGTCAAATTTATAATATGTATTAACATGATGTGATGTGACATAATATTAGAAATTTTATGATTTAGAAATGAGGACGTCATTTCAAAATCATGCCCATTTTGATATTTTTACTGTCGATGAGGAAATAAACTATTTTTGCATATGACATAATTCTGTTAGCATAGTTTGAGGTAACACGGACAATAAGGGCTATTGTTAATTAACAGTAACCATTAAGGATAAATAAGATCCTAATTAGTTTCAATAAGTGATAAAGTTCATTATAACAAATATTGTTTGTACCTAGGTACATTAAAGGATGTTAGTACCTATGTAACTTATAAATTTTATTTCATAACATATCAAGAATAGCTAGAATAGAAAAGGCGAAATCTTCTCTAAGTAAGAGCAGACTGTTTCCCACCATGGTGATGTTCTGTCACGAGTAGCTTTACGCATTGATAACCACTTTGTTATATAACAATGCGTTACCAAAGATTTAGATCCAAAACACCTTAATAATGATAGCAATAAAACTAGCTTAAATATCTTCTTTATCAATTGCATAAGCTAAACAACTACATAAGCAGGTGCAATGCCTTTCCTAAAGGAATAATAGCACCTACATACTACTTATACTCTTGAGTGCACAAATATTGCATTTTGTTAAAAATCTATCTAAATTTCTCTTTTCTTCCATTACATCAGGTAACTTAAGTAACCCTAAATATTTAACATCTTATGCTAAAACAAAATCAGTGAAGGCGTCATTGAATACAATCGTATGTTGCATGATTACGTGCATGCATAACATTTGGTTGACAAACAAGGTTTATGGCTAATCATTGTAGTTTAATAAACAATTTCCACATTTAATTTTAATGACGTATAAGATTGTCTTTTACACGGTGTAGTTTTACACGGTGATAATAGCCGCACTTGATAGAAATCGATGGAGGCATATCATCCGCTCAAGATTTGAACCCAATGCTGACTACGATCTACAGACATGAGGCACCGACTATAGAGAGATCGCCTTTGGATTTCATCTGCTTTTTAATATCATAGATAATATTATTATTAGATGATGAGTACCGAATGATCAAACACGATATACCTATAGCCTTCAACAAACTTTTAATATCAAATCCATATATCACAGAAACACATTTATGGTTTATGTTATTTGTTATTTTCTTACTTTGGAAGGATAAAATAATTTACGGATGATCCAAAAACAAAAGAGTGGTGATTATTTTTAGATATCAAAATAAATGTGTAACAAAACATTAGAAATAAAATTAAAAGATGCTTTAGTATAAAAAAGGTTAAACGAAGCTAAAAATAATATATAAGGATTATTGCAATAAATAAACCAAAATAAATTTCAACTCTATATTAATTGTTACAAAACAAACAATTAAACCAACCTTTTTATGGTTATGCACGTAAGCACAGAACACAACATCCATAAAATCCTCAATAGTGACACAAATATTTGCGGTATACATCTTTGACACAACACTTCACGATTCAAAAGAACAACTTAGTCGCAAGGATATCAGTCAAGTGATGTCTTTGCAGCGGCGCGAAACACACTGAATAGACAGCCCGTTACTTTGCCAATATAACGTATTATCAATCCACTGACTCACGTAGGACCGTATACACACCGCAGCGAACGTACTCTGACGTCAATGTACGCGTCGAAAACATTAAATTCGACGACTCGTGGAAATCCAGTTTTGCATCGTGTTCTAAAACACAAATTTCATCGAATATTATGAAGTCCCTGGTGTGACGTATTTGGATTCACCGCTCTAATTATTGTGTGATAAAACGTAGAGCAAAGTTTTTTAATAATTTGTGGGTATGTTATAATATATTATTATAAATTATAAGTACCTAGTCAGGAAAAAGTTAGATTTATTTTCGTTTTTATTTAGGCTGAATACATTAGGTACTTAGTTTTTTTATCCTGGTATTATATTTGTAAATGATTATGCATGTATTATTAGGCCTTATTTTGTATAAAATATTTACCTTCTATAAATATATAGGTTATTTATTTTTAAATTTAAGGATTATTATAAAATTTATTTCAAATCTTATCCTTTTATATAAATGTCGAAATAAATTATGCCCTAGAGTTGTGTTTCATTTTTACATCTTGTGTGTCAGTAGTATTAGAAGTTATATTCTGGAAATAAAATATAACGTTATAGAGCAATATTTCTTAATAAAAGTTGCGTTACAGATGACGGAACAGATTCTAATTGTTAATTTACGAACAATTAAAAGACTCGATTCTCTGAACCGGTGGTTTATGATCTAGAATGATGCTTGATGATTTTCATAAGAAACCATCGTCACTTAAGAGCTGTCTTGATTGAGGATGAGTGTACTTGACTGTAATAAGGATGATACTTAGAATTATATACCTACTTACAGTGTCTTTTATGTGAGAGAGACACCCGAGGCTTATACAGGGGTCACATCTAAGTTTAAACTAGGTATATTTAAAAATTAGATGAGGAAAATGTATTATATTTTGACAATAACCCTTTAAAATCATTATGATTTTTTTTTATCACTCGAGTTTTTAAGACATATTAATTAACTAAAGAAGTTTTATTTGAAAAAATACCCCATATTAATAGCTAAAATTCCAAATTGCAAAATTCCTTTTGCGATTAATTTTACGTCTTTTTTATATTGTAGCCAAGAATAAACCCTGATCACAATACCTATATTGAATTTCATCATCAGATAAGAAAAATAAAGAGACATCAAATTTACTTTGAAAGTTGAAACATTATACAAATTTTACTTTTCCTTAAAAATTTCAAAGAATGTCATTATGATTGAGTGTGACCTACCGAACAATGTTTAAATTATTTGTGTTTGCGTAAGCATTATATTGACGTCATCACTGTTATTGAAATTACGAAAAAGACAATCGTTAGATAGTCATGGTCGTTGTGCATTATTAAAAACAGCAAAATTTTAAATTAAAATTCTAATATAAAATTTTAAAATAATATACGAAATATAGCCTTATACCTCACAGTAGTAACAGTATTAGATAACTATAGATTTCTCTATTTTGTGTGTTAGTGTTTTTTTTTATTTTTCTAAATTGGCGAAATTCCGATTCCTATATATTATAAATACATTGAAACAAAATGATCTTAATGAACAGGGTCATAACCCGTCTGGAAGCATTTGTTCGTCAAGAATCCAAAAAAAGTTCGATAGAATAACTAACATGCGTCACCTATCAATAAAGGAAGCACCTAATTTCAATGTGACTATTAACGCTTACAATAGAACATTGGCTTTTCCCAAACCTCAAAAATGCATTCCGAGAAGGAAAATACTATAATTATAACGTACCTACACAATTAACATAATCCATGTATCCGTTATCCTCACTTAATACGCAAATGGAAAATGGGATGCGGATGTTAAAATCAAAAGAAATAGAAATCGCAAAAAAACTTAATAATACGATGACTAATTCAAACGTCCTTGAAGAAATTGTAAACAAAACTTTACTTGTTATCAAAAACAATTAAGGAATTCAGAAAGCGTCATTCTACGTCACTGATAGTTTGATACGTCATTGTCGGGTTAAAGTTTCTTTTTGGATGTTTGGTTGTTAAAGTTTTTTTGGGTCTGAGCGACGTACAATAACAACATAAAAAAATATAACTCGTCATTATATCTTACGTCCAAAGTTCGAAGTTCAAAGATATATAAAGTATTCTTTTTTATACTCTTTCTAGATTATTTAGAAACAACGTTTACTCACGCACATTCTCGGGATCGCCCGAGTAGTTACAGACTCAATAGGAGTCATCATGGAGGAATCATGAGATGACGTGGCAGCGATGGAGTCGCTAGTCGAACTGCCTTTCTAGATTATTACTACACTTAAAATAATTAATCCAAGTTAGGCACATAATAGTTGTTGAAATTCGAAAAATATGTAGAAAGATATGGATAAAGATGTTTTATTAGGAGGCCACAAAGGGTATATACCTACTCTTGTTGAGCAGACTGGTATTGATGACGATTATTACTTAAAGCCACCCGCGAACTATTTTATCAATTTTAACATAACTCGTAACGACCAAGGTTGCAAAAAACAAGAATACATCAGTTTTTTACATAGTAAAAACGAACAATCAGTAACTCTTCTAATAAAAGCCATTGACTCTTCAAAATAGGTAACTTAAAGGTCGGTATTACGAGTACAATTGATTACTTATTAGAATTTTATTTATTTATTGCTTTTGATAGTTTAATTAATTTAGGGCCTTTTAAATTGATTTGACATTGAGTAACATGATATTGTTATTCTTGTTTCAATTAACAAGCATACGTGGATATCTTAAGACTAATGAAACTCAAGTTCATTTTGCAGGTGTTAATAAGTTTGTAAACAAAGCGAGAATGCTACAGGGGTCAGTCTTAGGACCATTCCTTTTTTTGTTCGTTGAATAAATACATTAAGAAAAATTAGTTTTTTTTTATTTTATATTTATTAATATTTAAGGTATTTAAATAGAACCGATTTGTTTGTTTATGGAAAAGTTTTATACTCAGTCGGACTTTGTTTATGGCATATTTATCATAATTGACTTGATGATTGCATTTAAACTTCAAAAGAACTAGGTTCAACTCAGTCTGCTGTAAATAAAACATGGAATATACATGTTCAGTTATCAATTTACATATTTCTATGAAAGAGGCCTTGAGATTTTTATTTGTTTTTTATATTACCAATAAACATTACTTCGGTACCTTAAATTTTAACTTTTCTGTTTAATGATGGCTCTATACAGTCACGATTTCTTGTACTGTTCCAACTACTACTAGTTACTTGTGATTTAGTACTATTTATTAAAAGAAGAAATGTGCCTAGCCAGAACTGAACCGAATACAGTGATTTACGACTGAATTTTTGTTTTATTTATTGAAATGATTTCGAAAACTAGCAATTTTTACACATTATTGAAAAATAGTCTCTAAATATTAGATTAATATGTGATATATAATAATATTTTAGCATATGAATCGCATTTACCAACGATATTAGATTTAAAATTCAAAACATTAAAATACCATCACCATAAATTATGTTTAAAATACCGGTTTAAAAAACTTGTTACTATTGTTTACAATATTGTAGATTTCAACCTTTCGTAGATGAGATTTTTAACATGAGCTACACTGCTACACATTATTCAAATGCTAACCAATTTTTTTATAATTATGTAAGTCAAAACTTAAAAATAGATTGATGTTAATAAGGATAATTTGAAAAACATACAATGATGCGACTAGAAATCTTTGTTTATTAACCTACTTTCGATTGCTTTCTGTTTGTTTTACGTTATTACAAAGTAACTGAAGATGTCTCTTAGACTGGGAAGTAGCCAGATGATATTATGTCAAGTACACTTGTGACGCACGAGATGTCTTTGACAAAACGCATCTGCTAACAAGTTGGACCTTTCATGTTTGTAATATATTTGTTTATTTTTTATTTGTTTTGAAGTAATGACGGAATTTATTTAAATATTATGAAATGACTCGTTTAATCGAATCTCTTTTACCGCTTGTATTTACTTTCTTAGGTACATAGGTGCGCTACAAAAATATTCTTTATCATATTATTTCGTCCAAAAGCACACACTGACTTGAATTTAAAATAAAATATTGTTACAAAAACCTTTTTAAAATAATAATATGTTTGTGCTAAACAAAAAAAAACAAGATGTCTAGGTTAACAAAACAACATTTTGCACTTTCCTGCTGTTTTATCTTTTAGGTATTGTAAAATCCATATATATGTATATGTTTTTATTTAGAAATGAAATACAAATACCACAGTACAAATGATGAATTAATGTGTGCTTGGGAATTTCAATTAACAATATATAAAACCCACTCCATTAATTTTCGAAGAACCTATTGTAGTTTCCGGTCCTTAAATAGGAACAATAGCGTGCACCCGCGCATGCCGATATACATTAATTGATCTATTACTTAGATTTGGGGAAGGCCTTGATGTGAGACCTTATTTCGATAGACATGATGAGTGAAATCTGAATTATAATGTAGAAATCTCTAGAACATTTTAAGGGGAGCTGTAGTGCACGATTTTTGGACTGGATTTTTTAGGCATTAGGCTGTGACTTTACATCTTATTTCCCTCTGTTCGCGTTATTTCATCTAAGTGCTTTTACCTTTAAGTTCCATTTAACAATCCAACCATTCGCTCCGGGTGGACCGATATTCATGATCTTTGATTTGTTGGGTTCATCTCCACCCCGAATAGCAGAATAACTATAAAAACATGCAAAAAAGCCACGACAAAAACATGACATAATTACGCGCGTAAAATCACGAAAAAAAATAATGAGGGTTTAGCAAACGGTGCTCTGATTGAACGCAAGCTTCCGAACTATTATAATTCCTGTTAGTAATTTCTCGTAGCATTATGATGTCATACATTTAATATATAGATCATACAATTTCAGGAACAAACGAGGTAATTAAATAACTGGACACAAGTTTGTTCGATTTGTATGAACATAAATCACATTCCTAGTAATAATTATATTTGATGACGTCACGCGTTGAGTATGGCGTCCCAATTTTCCTTCATATATTTTCGTGTTAATTCAATGACGCAGTTGATTATAAAACTATTGATCAGCTGTTAAAATTCTAAGAATTCTGTTGTAAATTGTGGTAAAAGTGTATGGGATTCCCTGTGGTCATTTGTGGTTGAATTAGTTAGCTCTCGTGGCATCGTTATGTACCAGACTGACAGAGTGTGTTAGACGCAATTAAATTTATAGTTAGTTTTATGTAAAGATACTCCACATTTTATATCAATTAATGACCTTATAGAAAAAGTAAGTAAACTGTAGAGTGCGCATTTTGAGTATGAACTGTGGGCACTAGTATGATCAAGTAAAATCATATATTTTTTTCTATTGTTAATGTGTCGACAATGTAATTTGAAGCAAAATGTACGATTTCTTAATTATTTTTTATTTATTTTTTTTCCATTTTTGTTGTCATGTCTACTACATTTTGCTATTTACGTTGTTGTTGCATATTTTAAGATAATTGTATTTCTTTTTTAACATTGTATGTATCAACATATTACCTTTTTTTAAAAGAGTAACCTATGGAGTTTCTTGCCGGTTCTTCTCCATAGGAGTGACATTTTGGAACCGCGCAACTAGAGTCATTTAACGTTTTGAAAGTGCCTGAAAAGGCCTACTCGAAATAAAAATATTTTGATTTTGATTTTTTTGATTTAAAATTAGTGTCAAAACAGAGCACGCTGTTTTATTAAAACTGTCTCTAAACCTAATATTACCCTAATAATATCAGAACCGTCGATATTTTCGCATAAACATCTGCCGTCGCACAGAAAATCAGTAAACGAGCTTAGTACTTACAGCTAAAAATTTGCTTACGTTCGGCACAAAGTGCTACTAGCGATGCGTGCACTCTATGTTTGTCTGTGTATGTTCTAAGTTAAAAACTCTCTCAAATTCAAGCATAATATTTAAAAGTAGTAACTTTACATCCTAACAAAATTCTCGGTTATATTTTATAAGGCACTCTGTAGATATTATATTTACTCGGAAAAAATGAGTTCTAGGCCTATGAATAAATTAATAGCCATCACAAATGGCACACTGACGTCAAATTTCGCTAATTTTGTTAAGGCAAAGTTTAAAACAAAATAAATAAGTACACATACAACAATGACCTCTGTTTTATCTAGCTAATCTAACGGGAAAATTGCCAATTATTCTATACAGTGCGAAATCCCGTGGCTATACGAAGAACGTCATCGACGTACTTGACACATATAGTAAGGACGAGTCATTGACATTCCAGCTAAAACCAAAGCGTTAGCAATGATGAATTTTATGTGTATCTATTGTTTATTCACTGCCTACCCCGACTTCGCGCGGGTGGTGTGAGGTTTTCAAAACCATCCTGGATACTGTTATTTTTTCTTTTAAAAAACCTTCTCCTTAGAATAAGGAATATAACAAAAAGAATTATCGGATTTGGTGCTGTCGTTCGGAGGTTATGACGAGACCAAGGGAAATCGGTATTATATAGGTACCTATAGTCTGACTGACAGTTGCCAGGGCTATCCTTCTATCCCAGGGATATAAAAAATAGACCTATTCCGAGATCTACCAAATATACACAAACAGTTTTATAAAAATCAGTCATTCCGTTTCGGAAGATTTCGATGTCAAACACTGTGACACTAGATTTTTATATGTATATCAGAAAATTAGGGGTTTTAGTTTATTATGATAAATTGTTTTCTTTAAGATTTTTGAACTTGAATAAAGCGTTAAAGACCCAGAAAAAAAAGATGGAGAGACAAATTAAATGTATTGCACAAAGAGCGGAAGAGTGTGATTGGAAAGGGAGGAAAGAGGAACGGGGCTTTTTTCCGGAGTGATACTGAACACATAAGCTGCACGTTCGTACAAGACGCCTTTGAGTTACAGGCACATTGTAATGTATTGTGTATGTAAATGGTTAATAATGAAATAAAAACGCAACACTGCGGTAGTACAATTTTTTTAATGCTATAATTAAACCTGTTTTATTTAAAGATAAAATAAAGATCTTTTTTAATGTTGGTGAAGACAACATACCTAGAGAATTCCATAGGTTCACAATGGGCTGCACTCATGGTTATTTGCATGAAAAATGCCAATTAATTTGGGTCGTAAAACATGCTTTATTGTTTAATTATGTACATGGATTTTATATTTAAATATTAGCGACATAATTATAAATAAAACTTTTGTCTGTTTTTGCTAAATATATGTAAGAGAATATCTAGCCATTTTTTTTAACATGCAACGTATATATGTTTGCTTAGTTCAAATCTTGCAAGCTTAATTAGGTGCCATCCGATTGAGATAAAACACTTATGTAAGTTCGGTGGTAATACAATATTTTGGTACTTTCGAGCTGGTCTGAAGATATAAACAAAAGCTGGCCATAGGAACTTTGGAACGAAACGATGCAATCTCATCGTGTTTGGGCTTGTTTGATTGGTCTTTACTAATACTACTAACCTAGCTGATTTAAAGCTTGTTTTTAAAAATACAACCTTATATTTCCAACTTTACCTATAATCTACTAAGATTTGAATATAATTGTGTTGATTGTCGATGTCCGATAATAATAGTTAATCTATATTATAATATTATAAAGCTGAAGAGTTTGTTTGTTTGTTTGTTTATTTGTTTGTTTGAACGCGCTAATCTCAGGAACTACTGGTTCGAATTGAAAAATTCTTTTTGTATTGGATAGTCCGTTTATTGAGGAAGGCTATAGGCTATATAACATCACGCTACGACCAATAGGAGCGGAGCATAAATGAAAAATGTTGCAAAAATGAAAAACCGTTGAAACTAAAACACGCGAACAAAGTCGCGGGGGACAGCTAGTATTTAATAAAAAAAAAAAATATTCATTTTTTCTTTTAAGTCCGACTAGTTTTGGACTCAAACGGACGTTCTTGCTTGATTATATGAGCTGACGCAGCGATGTCCATGATTTATGAATTTATTTACTAACAACTTATGTATACACACAAGAATTTACATAGCACACACAGCATAAAGACAGCATATTACAAAGGTACAGCTTATTTCTTAAAGAAATTTCTTCCAGCAGACCCCTGAAATGATTCTAAACCATTATATTTTTGCAAATTATGATATAAAAAAATTATGTTTTTAGGTGTTTATATCATAAATTCCCACGATAAAATAGAATTGGCTAAAAACCCATATTTCAAACGTATCAATATAATAAATCAGGCAATTTATCTTTATTTATATCTAACAGTCGTTTAGTATGACGCCGGTCCCTTACCGGGCCTAAGGACCGATCTGATGGACAGACAGACAGACAAATTGTAGTTTTTTCTGTTCATAACCTGAGACTGATCGGTAGATAGCCGTATTTAGGTACTCTAAGTGTAAATACTTAATAGGACCTTACGTTTTATTACTGTGTTTTCCATTTTGTACCACAATTCGTTTAGCAAGTTTTTATGTGACACACTGAATCACGTAAACCACTGTCCTGCTATATTGGCTTATAGTCATCGGTTCTGAAAAAAATCGCAAACTTTGTGTTTCGAGACAAAGTGAAAATCAAATAGTATATCTTAACTCATACCAAAAATTTTTACCTTATTTTACTTGAAATGTTTTGAAATAGTTATATTTTCTATTTTAATAGTCATGGACTCTATTTTTCATGGATTAAGAACATAAACTAATACTGATTTTACTCATTGAATTTTAATTATCTGCTTGTTTCTCTTCAAAAGCCATTAACATGTACACAATGTAAATTTTGATCATCAACTTTCGATGCCCTACAACAAAGAACAACGCAATAACAATATTTATTCCCATCAATAACTCTTGTCACATAAATTTATTATATCGTTAAACAAACACGCAAATTACGGTTAAATACATAATCTATGACGTCAAAGAATCATTTTATAGCTTTATATTTACATTGACAGTTACCACAAATGTATTATTATTGCATTGATTAATTAGCAATTAAATCGAATCTAGACTTAATTTACCATTTAACATTCCCAAGGAAAATGGAAATTCAACATTTTACTAGCATTTGGTAATATTTAAATGGCTCGAGTTGACTATTTTACCGGTAAGGAGGTACTTGTGACGTATGTATTTAGGTTACGTACTTGCAGTAGCTGTCCTAATAAGTTCTATTTGACATGGAAATTGTAAATACTTAGATGTTTTTTTGCGACTATAGTGGCGTAAGATTTGCGACTACGGCAAAAGAAGTTACATATTTGAGGCAATTACTAAATGGTTGCATTAATTAATTGCATTTTGATTTCTTTATTCTTTTAGAAATTGATAAAGATTTTAGATAGTGTTATACTCTTAAATTAAGGAGTTAAGATGTTACATATTTTAATTTTACTTATATCATATTTTTTTTTTTAATCTTTCTAGTATGTATATTATTACTAATCTTTGTGAACTCTGGTTAACCAGTAATTGGCAACTCTGTAAGTCCTAATCCTATAATTATATACTTAAGATTTATTGTACGCAGAAGCTGTTGGTAAACCTTTTTTAAATAAATAAACAAGCAATTTTTATCACCTTTTTTTTATGGATTTTACGCATTATGTAGAATAATTATTAAAATTAATTCAATTGTTTGAAAATCATAACTTACTCTAAAACTTACATGCTCCCAAAGCACCGAAAAATCACTTCATTGATGGATAATTTTATTACCTGGAAAAACAAAAAGTCATTGTTAGTCGACAGCACAACGTAAACAAGAGTGAAAAGAAATTTGAAACCTAAACAACCTTCAATTAAGTTCCAATTTCAATAGCTAACAAAAAATGTATTGTCGCATTTTTCGGATGACGCAAATCAGCTCCGGAAATTAGTGCAAAAACCGCGAATCTATTGAAAGTTAGTCGAGGGTATCGAAGCGAGTCGAGTAGTGTCAATTATCAGTACGCGGCACAATAGTACGTAGGCACGGTCAAACGAACCATGCAGCTACTGATTATAGCTTTGCACCTATAGGTAGGTACATTTTTGACGTTTTAATCAAGTTGATCGTAAATTTTTTAAAGAATTTTGTAATACATTTATTCTGTATATGCGTTTACATGAATGGTGAAAGGACTGGAATCAACGAGAGACAGAATAAAGACATACTTTTTGAATCAGTTTTGTACGTAGAGTAAACATAAGCAAGCATAGAGCGCGCGCATCGCTAGTAGCCCCTTATGCCCAGCGTAAGCAAATAGAACGTAGTAAATTCTTAGTTAAATGTACTATGCTCGTTTACTGATTTAAGTTATTTTCCGTGCGACGAAAGACGAATAAGAATAAATTAATACGAGAAGTTTATGCAAAAATATTGATGGTTTCGATATTATTATATCTTTATATTATATTATTTTTCATAAAACGGTGTGCTCTGTTTCGATACTAACTACGATTTTACTTGTTCATACTTATGCCGACAGTTCATACTGGATATGCGCGCTGTTGACAGTTGACACCGAAAGTTTTACAAATATACTCAGCGCAGATGGACGTACAGACTATCAAATTAATTAACACATATCATACCAATAAATAACTATCAATAAAAACCGCCGAACTGTCAATTACATTTAAATATTCTTACATTGTGAAACAAGTGAACTGTCTATAGGAACGGTTTAATAATTTTAATAGTTACGAATGTGGGCCAAGGCAACGACCGTCGGATAAATTAATTAATTATATAATCGTTTTGATTAATTAAAGTTTGTTTTGCACACAAATTGAATGTAAGTTCTGCCGTTTCAGGTTTGACTATTGCTTTTATGTGGCTTTAGTAAAACGAGTAGCTATTTCTTAGAATTACAATACCCGTCTTCGCACGTGTAGACAAAATATTAATAGATTATACACACAACCCTTTCTCTTGAATCGCTCTATACATTGGTGAATACCAAATGAAAATACGTTCGTTAATTTTTGACTTTATCGCGATCAGACATACAGACAGATAGACGCAGCGGGGGACTTCGGTTTACAGCTTTAGATTTTATTTTTACTGGGATGATTACAATAAATGAATACCGTCATTGCTTGTGTTTTGTTTTGCTTAAAGTTTTTTTATTACTTACTAGCTGACCCGGCAAACTTCCTACCGCCTTACAGTCGATTCCTTTTTTATTTTTTTCCTCCGTAAGAACCATCCTCGTACAAGGAATATTCTAAAAAAAGAATTAGCAAAATCGGTTCAGCTGCTCTCGAGATTTGCGCTAAGCAACACATTCAGCGATTCATTTTTATATTATAGATTAAGGTTATAGGTTACTGTTATGTTGTAAATTAGTATTCTACCCGAAAATAATAAAATTACTTAAGTCAAGATATACATATTTTGTTCTGCAACCAAACCTTTCGAAGCCGTCAATCAGGTTGATGGATTATTTATTGTTTTAATGCAATGCAGACCTGGTATTACAAACCAATAATTGTATACCTACAATTCCGATGGGCTTGCAAGCTCGCCATTTTTATGGGCGCAAAAAATAAGTGGAAAAGAAAGTAGGTTTCTTTCGTATGAGGAGACACGGCTGTCAACGTTGGTTTAAATTAACGAACTGGATCAAGTGAAAATGTCATATTAAATATTTTTTTGAGTTTGCGATATGAAATATGTTTTTTTTTTTAATGTCAGTTTGAAGCGGCACAGGATATGCGTGGAGACGTACATTACAAATATATCATAAATATGACATATTTATAGTCTAAGCGTGGACTCTTTTACGTAAGATTGGCCCAAATACCAACGCCACACGACAAATTATGTATGTATGTGTCGACTGCTGTGTAGCTTCTTGATGAAAATGATGTTTGTATAGTTTTTAATGTTAAAATAACACATAAATATTAAACAAAACATATTGGAATAGAAACAACAATAAATAGACCTCTCCAAAATCTTTCTTATTAGGTACATACAATGAAATTTAATTCACAGTTCAAACAAAATCAAAATTTATAAAATCCAGTAAAATATGTTCGTGTTATGATACCTATTTAGTATAACTGAAATAAATACTTTAGTATCATAAATATGACAGCTCGTAGTAACCCGCGCCAAGTATTATGTCAAACTGAATTTATGGGTTTCATTAAAAACTGTTATTGACAAAGTATTATAAATTACTAAGCTTATCTATTGCAATATGATACTATGAGAACTAGTTTCAAGTATGCTTTTCTCGTTGTAATGTTATTATCAAGCCTTAAAAACATGGCTGTATCTAAAAGTTTTCATTCACATCACTATTTTTTTATTTGTTCTACTAAGTATAGTATAACCTGTGAATGTACTCGTATCTTATACCTTCACTAGGTAAAACTAGCTAATTGTTACAAATCTCCTTTAATTATCTTATGAATTATATATAACTATATTATGAAGATAATTAAAGGAGATTTCTTTCTTTCTTTAACGCATTTCCTCTTAAGCTAGTGCTTAAGAGGAAATGCGGTAAAGAATTTTTTAAATAAATTAGATATTTGAAGAAACTGTTGCTGTCGTAGCGATCTATCCAAGTGAGACAAGGACATCTGCAGATCCGACTAAATAGCCTAAGTAAAAAGTTATAATTCGAGGTTTGGCTCTCGCCTATTTCTTCTTCCAATATTAAACCACTCTAAAATATATATTATGTGTGTTCTTTATAAGAAAAATATAGATTATGCCCTATGTTTTTATTTTTTTTATCAATAGTTGTCAAATTTGTAAGCTAAGCCTTTGAAATAGGCATGTTTTGAAGGGTTATAATGCTTTTAAAAATAATTTATCATAAAAAAAGGCGCATACAACTAGTTAATAATTATAAAACTGTAAAAAAAAAGCATTGCTTTAATGTTATAAACCAGCAAGAAAATAGGCGAGAGCGTTTGCATAAAAAAGACCGCCCATGTTTTCTCTTAAAAATTAGGCGTCAAAATTGTGAACAACTAGACAGGATAGTTCCACCTTAAGCTAATATATTCATTTATTTATAATGTGTCGAAGATTTTGTGGATCATTCAAGGCTGGTCCTTGACCTCAAGGATTATATTCATTACATCCTTAAACATAAATATTTAACATTAACCTTCATTACAAGTGATACAAACAGTATTGTGTCCAACCTCCGCTAGTTTTGTTAAGACAAATGTCAGACCTGACATTAGGGCAACAGTAGATTATGTTTACATAGTCACATAATAGACGTGATTCTGTTATACAAGAACTGAAGTTATCCGAGCTGTCACCATTAAGTTTAAACTAAAATATCTTACAAATTCTGACGACACGCAGAAACGTGTTTACTAAAATTTTATAATATTAAGGGCGTACATTTGTCACCTTTTAGGTTAGTTCTGTCTATCTTTCCATTATTTTCTTACGCTGTATATTAGTAAAGCATAGCACTGCTTTAATTTTGGTTTAGTTCGTAGGCAACAGAATAAGCGCCAATATGATGTAAAACTGGGCCAGTGATGACGTCAATTCAATACGCACGCGTTAAAAGTACTGAGTTACGCGTTTTTTGGATTGCGAAAATATTGAACGGAAGACGGGAGTGCACAACTACGCAATGACGTATTTGTGTGCGAAAATTTTGTACCGGATGTTAAAATGATTTTTGGTGATTTATGACGTAATCCAGAATGCATATCAAGGTGTAGTAAGTTCACACTTTACACCCCTTTTACCAAACTACGAAAGACTATTTTGGTACCAATAGGTACTACCTATATATTATCGTAGTCTGATTATACTTTAAAACTGATAAAAACTTGATCGGAGATGTCTCTTATATTTAAAATAATGTATGCTTATAATAAATTAAAAGAGCAACAAATATTGCTGTCGGGAATAAATAATTTAACAATATTTGAATGTTTTTCTGTACTGCAAATACGGAAATACTAAAAACAATAGGTCATTTATAAATTTTTCTGCATGTTTGGCCAAACAATATGCAAATATATTTAAACTTTAAATATACATATTTATAAAACTAAAATAGTTTAAAATGAACTCGTGACAATAACGTTTCTAAAAACAAGCGAAAACAATTGAATATCTCTGAAAAAGTATTTACATTTTAAGAAATTACCGGTAATGGAGCAGTTGTGAAAAATTGTATGAGAGTCACGTACTAAGAGAATAGTGAGACGAATCGTATGACATATGTATGGAAAATACAATTAAATCTTCAAGGAAATTAAGTAGTGTATGATTTTATTTAAATTAGTAGGTACATTAAGTCGTAAATAAATTACGTACGTATTTTCTAAATAGCTTTTTGTTTGACTGTATTTGAGTGACATATTCCGAAAATCATCACAAAAAATTGTTAATGATCTTTCAACACTCAAGCCAAGCGGTGTTTAGTCTTTTGGTCAACTAAGCACTCATTGATATTTGATTTGACAACAAATTAAATAGATTAACCTTTCAGAAACCAGGGTAAGTGTAGCACTAGCTACCCCATATATCCCCATAGACTTCCAATTCTAATGAAAAAGTAATGGATTTTCATCTTTAACTATATTTACCTCATAAAGCAATTTAAAAAAAATAGTGTTTATATTTGAGCATATTCGACAGTGGTCAGTAATCGAATGAATTTGAATCCTTGAACAATGCAACAAGCGCTGTAGTCTCGCAGTGCAAACGACAATCAAAGAATCAATCAATATTGATACTCAAATTGTTATGTTAGTAATGTTTTAAAATTAAAATATATATATTTTAATTAATATATTTTTTTGCTTTTCCGGGTTAGTTTTATATGTGGTTTTTATTTATAGCCTATAAGTCATATCTATATCTACTGTGTATCTAAGTAAATTTTTATATTATATAACCTGTGGATAACGTAGTGAGTTACGCACTGATTTTGTTACTTATGTTATCAATGTTTCGTTAACCATGTATTATAGGATTTAACCTCTCGTTATACTCCTACTCTTTAAAAAAACCTAACGTGTGCATTAATTTTAAAATTTACAATAACACAAAGAGCCATATTTAGTGTTCTTTCTAATTTTTTGTTTATTTAGATATATTTTTATGTGTGTAATTGTTTGTTTTCCCCAATAAATACAATTTATTGACCTCTGATTAACAAGAAGTTACCTATTCTTTTATATGCGAAACTTTTTTACAGGACCAACTAACTTATTTTTACTACGTAATAGTTTAATCATTATCCTTATAAAAACAAACGTTCATTACTCATTACCAGATACCATGAACTAATAGTTTATGTTTTATTCCATAGATTAAAATATCAACAATAATTTTCTTAGAACAAGCAGTAGTGTCATTGACACAATAATCATTTAATTGTGTTATAGAATGTTATGACTACTTAAAGCGTTATTGAAATCACATATGGAACAGAACCTACAGGCTTATAATTAGAATAATGTATTTAATAAAAATCGGGCAAGTGCGAGTCGGACTCATGCATAAAGGGTTTCGTACGTACCATTTCATAAGTTAATAGTTTTCTTCAATATTTTTTTTTACTTAATACAAGCGCTAAATTGTTAGTACAAATTTATGTGGCCATCATTGGGAGGAAATAACTGAAAACAAATTACATACATTTTTTTTTTCAAAACTATTTTATCACGTATCTGCTAAACTAAATTAAATTTTCTATTAGCCTTGTAATGAAATTGAAATTAATTCAAGAGTAACCCTGCTGTTATATAATTTTTTGAAGTAATTCACCCTTTTAACAATCTGCCCACCTATATACTAGACCCAAGACTAAATAAACTGTAACCAATCGGTCAATAGTGTCGTGGTGGCCGAATGGTTCAATGAACGGATTTGTGTGCACAAGGTTGCAGGTTCGAACCCATTACAGGCAAGTACCAATGTGACTTTTTCAAAGTTATATTATGTACTTTTTTAATTATTCTAAGACATCATTGACAATCGGTGAAGGATTACATCGTGAGGAAACCTGGATTCCAAAAATTTGAATCTGAAATCGCCAACCCGCAATGAGCAAGCGTGGTGATCAAAGCTCGGTCCTTCTCTATATGAGAAGAGGCCTGGGCCCAATAGTGGGACATTTATAGGCTGTTATTATTAATCAGTCAAACCCAATTGACGGGCGACCCTTTTAAAACAATGTTTCCTCATATAAATCGAATTCTTGAAACACGTAAATAACAAATAACTAAGGTGCACGTCGATTATTCTGGAACGAAATACAGGAAAATGACTGGAATAATTCGTAAGGGATTGCCCCTCCATAGTTAGCTACCTAAACCGCAAGATTCTACGCATTAACTTTAATAAAACAATCGTCATTTGTTTCAATCTCTGGGGTAATAGAACGGGTAAGACTTTTTGTACTACAAATGAAGAATAAGAATGGTTTATGTATTTTTTTATGAGAAATTTAAAGTAATGAATGTGGACACAATCACGTTTACTGCACTGAATCCAAAGAATATATCAAATACAATGCAATACCACAAGTTATTAGGAGTAAACAACATTACACAACATGTCTGCCTCAGCAAATCGTGGCTATAATGTGACGCATAATGTCTGGCTACAGGAATGCAGACGCCATGTATTTTATATTTACTAGATGATAATTATCTATAAAGCCAAGTACACGACTTACGAATTGTCGATGCAACTTTTTACTTTGTATTTATGTTTTAAAAAATAAATAATAAACTTATGAACTAAACGTTGTTTCACAAAACAGTACTGCCTGATTGACTGGGAGATCAATATGATTTATAGGTACTTAAATTATTCATCAATTATTATGTACATCTTATACATAATGACACTTATTTTATAACCTTTCTGTATTATAAATACGTATTTTTTCTGATTTTTCTCGTGAATCTTCACTTTCAGTATCTAATTAGTATTAAATTTACAGTAATAGTATTTAATTTACAAAAAATAAATAGGGCGACGTGGCCTTAATTTTTTCGTATTCTTGTCGAAAACAAAAGTACATATAGTACATGTAGTACGTATAGTAGATAATAAACAAAAATAGTTTTTTTTTTGCACGATTTTGCACTAAAACGAAAAAACTTGATCTTTGCAAATGATTTAATTAAATCAGAATGCGTTTTTTTTTTACTAAATACTAAATAAGTATATAGGTCAAATAAATACGTAAAAACTTCATTATTAATAAAGCGATAACATGGTTTCGGCGTTTTGTTATTAGATTAATTAATTATAATCGACTAGCTAAAAATAAAAATATGTGTAAAATATGTGTAAAAAATATTTGTTTAAATCTTTTTACTTGGTATTTATACAATAATGCAATAAAACGATTAATCGCTATTCCTGACGTGTACTCAGGCCCTTACTTACTTGACGTATATTACCAGGCCACAGATTAACTAATATTAAGCACTTTAGTACATAAACCAACCAATACAGCTTGTCAGGTTAGATATAATATACAGGGTGTTACTGAAAGATTATATCTACTTGTAGGTAGGTACATCTGGTATAGAGTCAGTTTATAAAATTTCAGCTCAAAATGAGTTTATTCATTATTGTATTTCCAATATTTTGCATCGATTTATTCGACCCCAAAAATTATAAAAAAACGTGTCTTCGCACTGCCAGGGTCCATACCTTATTACGTCACTCGCTCAATGTTAAGATACATTGCTTTACAGTCTGGTTATGATTTTTGGTGTCGAATTACGAAAAATTTGATATCAATTATTTAATTAACTCACTTTGAGATGAAGTTTTTAAAACTGACTCTATACAAGATGTGTTTTACACTCCTTTAAGGTAGATATGCCCGATATCGGTGACATCCTGTATAATCTATACTAATATTATAAAGCTGAAGAGTTTGTTTGTTTGTTTATTTGTTTGTTTGAACGCGCTAATCTCAGGAACTACTGGTTCGAATTGAAAAAATTCTTTTTGTATTGGATAGTCCGTTTATTGAGAAAGGTTATAGGCTATATAACATCACGCTACGACCAATAGGAGCGGAGCATAAATGAAAAATGTTGCATAAATGGAAAACCTATGAAACTAAAACACGCGAACAAAGTCGCGGGGGACAGCTAGTTGCTTATAAATACACATAAGAAGTTTTTATGTATTTATTGACAATACTGAAATAATAACTTTAACGAAACGGGTAATGAATGTTTGATCACGTTTTAGTAATCACGTTATTAATGACTTGTTTTATTCTCCACTAACGGATAATAAAACTTTATTGGATTTGCGTAAGAGTCTATATCTAATAATTATGTATAAAGTAATTGTGTTTACTTTATGAGAAGGTTATACGTATTAAATAATAAGTATAAAATAAAAAAAACGTAACAACCGATTAGTTTTTAATTGTTGACAACTTCAAAAGACTGTAAAGATGCTTCATAAATTATACCTAAGGAACATCACAATCACATCAGCTTTCAAACAAAAAAAACGCATCACAATCGGTCCACTGGTTTAGGGACTACGATACCATAGATAGGCTCCTTTTTCCGTCGACCTCAGTGAGACAGTATCGGTTAAAATATACCTTATAATATTAATAGTAATTATATATTTTTAAATGTCTAAATCGCTATTGTATTCATAATTTTTTTAAATCTCTAGAAAACCGATACACGGCATTTAGACACAAAAGGAGTAACAAATTTTAACAAAAGAATATGTTGACTTTTAAATAGCATCTTCTTTTTGTATCCAAGGCGATTAACCCGTCAACAATTTGAGTACAAAATAGACATACATTTTGTTAATACAACTATTTGAGTATCAACAAAATAAATTGCGCGCCAATACTCCAGTAACAGGCATTAGTGTCATTTATATGAGGCCAGACAACCACAATATATTTTATTTACGCTGTCGCATTTTCTATGCGCCAGTAATGTTTTAATCAGCTCGTTGGACAATTTATTTCGGCGTTAATATATAAATAAACGTTTATTTTTGTAATATACTAAAATGTGTTCTGGTTTCTTGAATTAAATACACATAACATCGATTAATTAAATTCTAAAATCTCATTACAAAAATTAAGGCAAGTTTAAAAAACAAACGAATTTTTATCATAAGTTTGTCAAGCGTCAGTATTTCTGTTTAACCGATATCGATAGTTTTAATCGATAAAATTATCGAATAATTACATTTGAAATCGATACACATCAATCATATTTTCTGGTGCTTACGTTAACACCAATCAGGCCTTACCAATCGCTATCAAGTTTAATTATTCTCCTATGGGAATAAAAACTCAATAGAGTCGATTATCGTTCTAAATAAGGTAAGGAACTCGATACAATTAATCACTCGATTTATTAAAGCTTTAAACGCAACATGATTTAAACCTTACATGTACACATTAACTTTTTTGGACGTCATTTTATGATTGAAACTGGTTACGCATTACTGGGGGTGTGGTGTACCTCTACGCGAACAGGTTGCTGATATTAATTGAACAAAATACGTTTGATGTGGTCCAACAATATTACAAGAGTACTTACTAATAGGTCTTACTTACAAGCTACGCGAAAAATACCAGCAAATTAGGCACTTTTCAAAAATCTTGTCTTTTTTTCGTTGTGCGTTATAAACATTGGATAATCCATATTTCTTTTCACAAAAAACTTGACAGTTCTAAGTTTCAATTGTAAGTAAATGCTGCTGAAAAAATTGATTACATTTTAAATGCAAAAAGGAATCGACTTCAATGTTTATTCAATTGCCGAAGATATCATGAAAAAAATTTACAAAAAATTCTGTCGAATTGAGAACATCCTTTTAAAGTCGGTTATAAAGTACGTTCTCATATGAAAATCATTAAGTTACAGAGACAGTATTTGTGTTTAAACATCTATCGGAGGTTTTTGTAGAGCTGCAGACATAAACTCCTATAAAACTGAAATTATAAATGGCATCCCTTTGCAACAATTTATAACTTATCTAAAACATTGTATATCAGGGACTTGACTTCAAATATTCGTGTATCACACAACCATTCAATATTTGGGTAGTCACTACCATTTTACAAGACATTCGAATAATTTGACTACCTATATGTCACGCGAAATAAGTACCCAAGTCACGAGAATCGATAAACTACGTAATAACATATAATAGGAAGTACAAAGTAACGCTAATGACAAACAATTAACTGGATTCGGGCGCCTGATAAGCTACATTGGAGCGTGACCATAAGACTTCTAATCTTTATCAACTAAATACTTTTATAATATAAAATAATATTTTAATACCTGTAAGTGTTCCAGAGTAGGGTAAAGGATATCAATTCTTAACAGAATTTTATTATAATTTCCAATATTAAACCAATCATATATAAAATACATTATTAAATATATATCAAAATCAAAAATATACATTGTCATGTAAAAAATAATCTCCAATCGGCATCGTGAACAGGGTCCAGGCTGACTGTAGTTAGGGAACCTCCTCACGATTTAGACTGTGTCGACAAGTACCGCTTTCTGAATCATGCCCTTGACTTATTCAGACGCTTAACGAGAGCCTCTAATTATAATTATTATTGCAATATCAGCAGAATTTTTCAGAGTTCAAAATGGATGAAAGAGATGGATGGACTGTTTGGCGAATGATCTCGAATTCAAAAGCCAATTTCTTTCTTACATGTGCAAATTCTCCTGGTAGATACCAAACATTAAAAAAAAAACCACTCTTAAGGAGACGCAGAGTTAATAAGAACTAAAATTGCGCATTCGGAAAATGTTTGAGTCAACATAGTTCGTTCTTAATTTAATATTTTTTATATGTTCAACATACAAATATGGTGGTTATGTAATTATTATATAAGAAGCATTGATGTTATGATAAGATTATATAAAAATGCAAACAGGTTGATCTTATCTTCCATTCAAATTTTAGATAGGTCTACAAATTACACGTTATACGAATTAAATTTAAATTCAAGCATCAGAATTAAATATAAAGAAAATAACAAAATTGTTATTTTTTTTAGACAGCCTTTTGGAAACCGGTTTTATGTTTTGATTTTAATAAGTTATGTTAATTTGACGCGTTTTTAGCGAAATCAATAACATGAATTTAATACTTCGTAAATAAAATTTTACACAAGAAACAAAATTCTATATCCACAATGTTTTGGTTAAAAATAATTACCTTATCGTCTAGCAGACACTAATGGCATTAGTCAAAATTATTTTAAACCTCCAAGACTGGGGCAACACTTTGTCTGAAGATTGTGCGACGATTGCTAATGACATTTGTCCTGATTAGTCAACGAAATATGGAGACAACCTAATTAGACATGAACAACTTACGGAAAAATTAGAGCATGAATTGACGTTAAATGTCACTTAGGAAATGATTGTGTTAAAATTGTTTGTAATTGCAAGTAATAGTTTTGATTTATAAAGGTTTACGGTAAAATTTATTTTGATAGCAACTTGTTACTCAAACAAACTATTTACTTTCCTGTTAATCCGGGTAAATAAAAAAGAACTGGATAAGTGCGAGTTAAACTCGCGTCGAGAAGGTTATATTTAGGGATAAATTTGAGATCCTCAAAACGAGCTCTTACATCTATACTTATTATATATTAATATTATAAAGCTGAAGAGTTTGTTTGTTTGTTTGTTTGAACGCGCTAATCTCAGGAACTACTGATTCGAATTGAAAAATTCTTTTTGTATTGGACAGTCCGTTTATTGAGGAAGGCTATAGGCTATATAACATCACGCTACGACCAATAAGAGCGGAGCATAAATGAAAAATGTTGCAAAAATGAAAAACCGTTGAAACTAAAACACGCGAACAAAGTCGCGGGGGACAGCTAGTTTGATATATATCACACAATATAGTTTGCAGATCTTTTCTTTTTAATTATCCTATTTACCGCCCTAAAGTGACGTTTTAAAATTCATTTATTTATGTTACACGTCCGTCTTTGGGTCACCGACTTACATTTGTGTACCAAATTTCAACTCAATTGTTCCTGTAGTTTCGGAGCAAATGGGCTGTGACAGACGGACGGACAGACATACAGACAGTTTTTACTTTTTTTAAAGTACGGAACACTAAAAGTCCCAAAAGTTTTTAGCTAACGAGCCATTAAAAATATGTTGTCTAATATAAAATTAATGCAAGCAAAATTCGAAATCGATAGCACAATATATAAACTATAGTCATTAAATAAACATGTAATGACAAATAAAATAAAACCAACAATTGACAAAATAAAATCGTTGACAGTTGAAATAATTAATGTGAATATTATAATTTTATTGCAATAAATATCTTTGAGTATGAAAAATAAATGAGTAAAACCATTTGATTCTTAGATTGGTCTACGTCTCTTTTCGTAATCGTATCTTACTTCTAATTGCTGGCGACAACGACACTGACCGTTAGTAATCAACACTAAAGTACGTTTCACATCAGTGGAACGTTTTACGTTCACAGAAAATATATTTAATTACACATAAATGTAAAAAAATTACTTCGAAGTAAGTAATAATAATTTCAAATAAGCAGGGAATTAATGAAAACCTTGAAATACGTAATACGTGCCTATAAAAATTGAGGGTTGCTCTCGATTCCCCTTGGATACCATCATCAGGTGATGACCTGATGACTATGGGACAGCCAGGGTAGTGTATACCTTTTCAAACAAACTAAGAATTTACCAAATCGGTCCAGGCGTCATCGAGTAGTCGGAGAAACTACCTGCATGAAAAGTAAAACGTAAAAAAACAAGATATCGACGAATTGAGAACCTTGTTTTTTTTTGAAGACGTTTAAAGAAGTAAATAGAAAGGTCACTCTTTATTATACACCAAGATTTACGGTACCTACCTATTTAAAGAATTGAAAGATGTTCCAATTTGTTGCATGTTCTGATCAAGTTCTCATTTTTCAGCATAGTCCTATAAATCTCAATCACTGAACTTAGGATAAAGGTTTTTAAAACTTGATTACTTTTCGCAAACTTGCAAACTTTATTCGACCCAAGTGTATCTACATAATAAAAATTCATACTTTGCCTAAAATTTCAGCCCTTACCAAGGTCACTGGCGACACCTTGATAACCGGTGTGTACGCCACTCGACCACGGAGGTCATCATTGCCGGACGGATTCTAACAATCATCAATAAAATACAGCGCAGTACCTACTTAAGTGATGTAGACAAAACATAGGCTCACTCTAATCCACAAACATACAATTACACCAGTCCTTGCTTCCGTCGACGACATTTCGTGTGAACCATAGTTAACATAATAACCCTATAATTATTTCCATCATTGTGCTTGACGTCAATTACTTTGTTATCAGACGGACAATTATCTATTTACCGTAGAGCATTGAATGCGTTCCATTGTTAAACCCGATTGATAGCAATGGACTTTCTATTTTATTTTTCTTATCTATGACGTAGTTATGACTTCATTGACCGTAGTTTATTTAATTGTGTTTAAGTGTTTTGTTAATTAGTTGATTAACTAAACCAGGACTTGTTAAGTAGGGTAGAATTGATACTTAGATATTTTCCTCATCATCTGTTTTGGGAATTGCGAAGGATTGAGGCGAACTGAAGCCATCGACTATTGTAGGTATAGTGGACACTGCCGGTCCAAATATCATCCATTATGTACTGGGCATATATATAAAGATAATTCATAGTCCCTCACTTAAAGTCCGCGCCCGCTTTGAGCGCCATCATCTTTTCGCAAAACATATTTATATTTATGGCCCTCATACTGACATAATATACCGACTGCCTGATACAAAGTTTAAATCAGGCGTTTCTTGTAAATGGTTATACTAAACGAAGGTAATCAACAAGGCCTCTCAACAACACATCTAAAACCGACATAACACGTTTTACAGCTAAACTTGCAATAATACAGAGATAAACACACAAATAAAGCAAAATAGTGCATTATGTAACAAACCACGTACAGTTGCGTACAAAATTGGCGCGACTAACATCGGACCACCGCGACGCGTGCCTATATCAGTAGTGTACGTGATCTGAGTATGTAAGTTTAAGTGGCACTTACATGATACCTTTAATTACTACAGTAAGGTATGACTAAACATACTATGTGTACTAAAAAAATAATGTTCAGTTTTCTACTTTGATTGCGATGTGATTTTCCAGTTATTTGAACAGTATTATGTTGACTCATAAATAACACTCATTGGGAGATCAAAAAACCCGATATACGTTGATTTTAAGCAGTCGTTAAGACATTGCAATTCGGACAACCAGGCTTACCATAGGATATTGTGTTAGCCAGTAAAATGCGAAGTTGAGGTCAGAAAGGCAATCGATTTTTTGTAAAATAGGTACAGTATTCAGCTGAATCCGGTGAGATTGGAAGCAGACCCCAACATAAAAACTAGGCAAAAGACGAAGGAGATCAAAAAATCTTTTTAGGCTTAGTATCAAATACACTCTTAGGTGTTTTACCGTTAATTCGTTACGTGCCTAACGGGGAAACTACTTCATAAAAGCTTGAAACCTTTGGTTTTAAAACATCACCAATTTCATTGAAAAACCTTTTATCTATCCTATCAAATCGATTTAGTTTTTGTATTTCTGAAAAAATGTTATTAAAATGTAGAGACCTCGTAAATAAAATTGTACGCATTTAATTATATGAAATCAACAATAGATATCGTTAAATGTGTGTTCTGATGTAAAGTAAGTGTAACATTATGTACCACTTAAGTTATCTTTAATTACGATGCTAATCCGTGTTTACACTTTGATATGCCAACGGGAAAAGTGTGCTTGTGCAAGTGTGCTCACAAAATATAATATGATTTCAATGTATGTAATACATAGATATAATAAATAATATGAAGATTTAAAAAAAATATATACCACAATTTTGGAGTGAAACCGCTGGCCAAACTCATATTATTCTCGTAAAATAAAAATACTACTTTCATATAGTCTTTGTATAAGCCATGTGGTATTAAAATATCCATTTTACTCATTAACAATAAATAAAGATTAAAATTTACATAAAAATAAGATTTAATAAATATCAGTCTGTAAGTACCATAAAAATGTTAATGTAAAAGAATTAAGCACTTTACTTACCTAATTATTTTAACAAATAGGTATACTTACATGTAATTATTTCGGAGTGACACTGTACAATTATTTTCATGTAGTATTTCGTAATAACGACGCAATATTTAAACATGACATTTCAAATAATTAGGTTTACAATGAAATTAACAATAATTTAAGTATAAACGAGGAAGAAATAAAAAATACAGAAGCTAAATGGCAAGCAATAATGTTTAAGAATAAAGAGACAGATAAAGTTATCTCAATTTCGTATCAGAATCGAATAAAATTATAAACCACTTCACGGACAAAATATCGAGCAAAATGAAGTAAAAACTATTACAACTGATAATTTTAATATCTGACGTTCATTACTTTATTTATTATTTTTTTGCAATAATTAAAGAAATGTTATGCTGTTATACTTTGGCGCCTTCGTCACTTCTCATAAAATGTATATTTGTACAAATTTTTAAATATCTGTTATACATTTTTCGTTTAATGAAGAGTTATAAATTAATATATTTATCCTTATAAAATCTCTATAAATGTAGAATAAGGAAAAGTTGAAATAAAAAAAGTATCAATCAACAACAACATAGGTAACTATTTATATCAAACCGTCATACTTTTTAATCACATCGTGTCTTAAAATAACGCATCTAATTATAATACTAAAATGAAATAATTAAAGGTCATTGACAGTAAATATACCGCTTGTGTTCGTTCCCGCGTCATAATGACTCTGCACGCTTGCGGCTTGTACAGTTCTAATAAAAAATTACTTAGAAACCATTCCTTGTAGATCCTCTGAATCTGTATTTTGTATAATGAACTGCTAGTGCAAAATATACCCCCGGGTTCTAAAAGGCTAAAGTCTAGGTCAAACCTCACGTTAAGCGCTGTGTTTAGTTGTTAACCAATCACAGTCGCGATCAGTTGATTTGACAACAGATTAAATTAATCAGTCTTTCGGAAACCGCGGTATAGAGTACCTTTTAGAAAAAAAAATGATATTTTTTCTACCATTGTGTCTTAATATTCATAAGTATTTAGTACCAATAAGTAATATTTTATTGACGAAAAATCAACTATTTTATTTTGTTTTACAATCCCACTATACTTAAACTTGAATCATAAAACTGTGGTTAAGATGTACTTAAGTAAGAAATTTATTTATAGCCATCGATTGGTTCGTTTAAAATGGAAAGTTGTGAAAGCATGTCTGAATGGTCTACGTCATGACGATGACGTCATGGACGTAATTTATTGATCCTTAACTCTTCTGTTATGTAATTACCCATGAATGTAAGATACCGGACATACACATGGCATTAGCACTAACATTCTCTTGTTTTTTATTATTCAACATTAAATTCTTAACTCGTAGTAACTAAAACATATTTCGAAAGTTTGTATGGCAAATAAACGTTTGATTGAGCATAACGCAATGTATTCAAAAGCGTAAATTCTCGCTTTCTTATTCTGGTAACAATGTAGGGTTTCCTCTTTTTTTGCTTAAGAACATTGCACACTCAAAAGTTTACTGTCCACTATCAGACGTCAAATTTTTTAAACGAATCCCGCACTAATTAGTTTAATACTTGTATCGCGGGGGGTTTTACAAACATTCAAATCACATGCACAAAGACAAAGACAAAGACTTGGAAAAAGCATTTGTGGATCACACAAAATATGCTTGTCCCACAAGCATATTTTGTGTAATAATTGGCGTGGTGACCATTCGGCTATCCGCGCAGTCTTTTTTGTTGTCTTGTCTAACATAAAATAATGGAACATAGATAAGTGAAATTGACCAGTATCTCGAAGTAGTAAGATGGGTTTTCGTTAATCGTTTCGATAGATTTTTAGCCCACCGTAATACATAAAATAACGTTATAATTTAACCAAGAGATGAGGCAAACTGTTGCGTCATTTTATTTATATAAATTATATATAAACAGTGTATTTGTTGGTAGTTATTTATTAACTCGTCTTCGATATGCCTTCTAGACATAATAACAAAAACAATGTGAAGGATTATTGTGACGTTCATATTTATAACAAGAATTTATAATCAGCTGATCCAAAAAGATTTTATACTTCGCCCTTGTTAACATATTGATGTTTCGTAAAGGTGCTGATAGACTTGAGCATTCACTTGCAGTGAACATTCTTATGAATGTTACATCATTCACAAAATAAACAGGAGAATTTTAGAGAGGTTTCTAGCGAGCGTTCTAGCGAGCATTCTAGCGAAACGACAGTTAGTTTGTTCGAAGTTTTTGCCGAGCCAGGCAATTTTGTAATTTTTCCGTCACATATATCTTCGCATTCTTTAGAATGAACGTGTCAATGTTCGAAGCGATGTTCGGCTCAGTTCGTTCTTCAGTTCGACATAACAGGCGAATGCTCGGTGTTCTGTTACAAGTGAAAGCTCGAGTCTATCACCCAGCACCTTTAATTTAATATTAATAAAAAATTATACAAGATATTTTCTACGTGAACGAAAGGTTTAAGAATTCAAGTTATTTAGCATAGAAATTGCTTAGTAATAGCAAGTAAAGATAGTGACCACTTATGGAAAAATTAACTGTAGTTAAAAGATAATGCTGTTCGCATAACTGTAAGTACATTTATGGTTAAAATGATGACGATGCTATATCGTATACTGAACCAAGATAACCACTTTGCTATCAAACATTATTAAGTCTTGCGGTTAGGAAGGTAAACAAACTCATTAAGAACAATAATATGCCTTTTAAATTAATTGCAACGGATGCGGATTTTTTACGTGATATAAAAGTATTGGGAGTCTCTACTTAAATTACTAATATGCGAAAGAGTCGGTTCGCACCTTTCCAAACTAATATCATAAATGCGAAAGTAACTCTATTTGTCTGTTACGCTTTCACGGCTAACCCCCTGAGCCCATTTGAATGAAACTTTGTAAAGCTTGGATCCTAAAAAAGGATAGGTTCCGACGGAGCTGCGGGAAACAGGTAATATGATATACATAATTTAAAATACGTATTTTAAGTAGATATTGGCGCTGATTCCCTTGTACGTAAACTAAATAAAAATTATACCATTACTATCTTTTTCTAACAGCGCAGCATGCAGCGTGAAAAAAGGATGGCAATAGTTAACAACTAATTTAGTAATGTCAAGCTGGTTTTCGCTTTGAAAATCACTGTTTTAAGTGGATGTTTCAGCGTATTTTAGTATTAAGTAACTAAATTTCACAGCTCTAGTTTTCGTTTGTCTTTTTATAATTAAGTATGTAAGTGATAATTATACCGACAAGTGCGTGTTTACCTTTAAAATTTTGAAGGACTCTATAGCAGCAAAATAACTCTCTTCAAAAGATGCAACCATGTATTTCATGTATCACACTGCAAAATACCCACACTTTTATCATTCGACACTGTCGCTTCGCAGTTAAAGTTTTGCACCAATATTGAGCATGTAACAACACAGGTTCTCATAATGCCTAAGTTAATATTATAATGTTTACATACACTGTGTATGTGTACTGGCAATATGTAGGGCATGTTCCGAGATCGTGTTAGCAGATATTTGTTCACTAAATATTGGTAAAGTGGCTTTGCGTTTTTTCGTGGGGAAATCCCTACATCTGAAGTAGACAAAGATAAATATGAAATTCTTATCGACTCTACAATTCTTTGACAAAAGGTTTTTATCGTCTTTTTTATATATAATAGAGCTCAACAAATTTATATTTTAAAAACCTTTTATTTACCTATCTATGTTCACAAATGATTGATTCATTAATTGACGTTTATTTATTTTTGTAGGTACAGGCGAAACCTAACTTCGAAAGTAAAGTAAAAACAAAACATTACTGTAAAAATAGTATAATAATACCACTAGGTACCTACTACTGCTTGATAGCTTTATTATTTTATTGACATACGCACAAAAAAATACCATTTTACGTGCGTGCGTAAATCGATAATAACTTTTCCTATTTCAAATTGACGCAATGAAACACCTTTCCCATCTGTGAGTTCCAATGTGTAATGTTTCATCGGTCATTTATGCAATCATATTACATACTTTGTACAAGGGAAATGACCAACAAATAATTAATTTAATTTCAATTGTTTTTGTAACATTTATTTCAATATGTTGTACTGTTAACTGTAGCGTCAGTGCAATAGAGCCAAAATCATTTTTCAACAGCATTTAAGACTTATAAAGGTTACTAGCAATGTGGGTGGAATTCACATTACTAGAAATCTTGTTAACCGCTCCAACTAACCTTTATTGAGCCTATGTCTGGAGTGGGTTCACGTCATTTGTACAATGGATATGGTTCGAACCTGCGACCTCTCGATTACAAGGCGGTCGCCCTAACCATGTGGCTATTGCCGCTTTACTTTACCTGGCAATTATGAGGTTTGTGGTCAAAACGCATTATCAACAATTATGCTAAAACCTGATACAATACCAAGTAAAAATCTACAAGACATGCTATTCTTACCCAATTATTTATCTCTCAAACAATAAAAATTACTAATACAATTGAAAGCACATAATCATACGATGTTAAAATCAAGGTGTTGATTGACGTTTGATAACCGCAAAATTTGAATTGGCTAGACAATGGTGAGCTCATGTTTCTATACACAAAACAAATGCCAAATAAAATTAAAGTAATAAAGACGAGGTTCCAAGTATTAAAATAACATTTTTTAAGCCCTGACTATAAAACGAGGAATCTTTGTGATCTGGGTGACTGCGTTTTTTTTCTGTTCAAAAGCTTGTCGGTCGAAGTCGTATTAAGTTTTAATTTATGAAGATAAAAAGCAGTTTGATTAATTTTATATTGAATCAGCTCTTTAACAAATGTGTCTTTTTTGAAGTAAAAATTCTTTACGCACGCTTAACTTGGGGAGTAAGCTGGTGAATGCGTGACGAGAGCGTTACGAAAAGTGTGATCGGGCGAGGCGAACGGAAGTTGAGAGGGAGATATAAGTCAGTGAAGATAAAAAGAGAAAGAGTTACGTTTCGTATATTACTGTAGGGGCAAGAGAGAGAGGTGCGAGCACACATTTTCTTTCTCTCTTTCTATCATAGTCAGTTACGTTTCGTATATAAGGAAGTTTTACTTTAGTAGTGTGGTCTAAAGCAGACTCGTTTTTTTAGTATTTTATGAAATCGGCTCTTTTACAAATGTTCTTTTTTTCTACTAAACAGGCGATAAGTGAATATTTTACAGTAGAAATGAGATACAAGAGAAAAGGTAGAAGCTATAGATTTGGAAGGTGAAGAAATATCTAGTCACAATTTCTAGCTGGATAAGATCTTACTGGGATCTGAGCGTGGTTGAGTTAATTAATGGATCCGTTCCTTTAAACTACCGTCATCCTTTCAACGTTGATAACTATCGATTCTAGAAAGACTGTCCATACCTGAGATAGCCAAAAATAGTATCACTTGCAAAACAAAAAAAAACATTTTCTTGAATTATTCATGCCTTTGTCGATGGTTTCTCAATAATTCAAGATAAATCTTCTAGTTTTATGTTATAAGCAAGTTTTTAATAACTTATTTATGTAAATACTTGGTAAAAATATAATTAAGTGTGGAATAATTTTATCACAAGTATTAATTTAATATAGTATGTGTTAGCTTTTGTTGCTAACATATTCCCCTACTGACTATAAATATAAGAGGAGATATTTCACTCCTTTTTGAACTTAGTTACTTATTTGTGTCCTACCCCAGGTATGTTTGATATTACAGTAGAAGTCATGCAGGGACCACGTGGGACAATAACAAGATAAAGAGTGTATCGGCGCCAGGGACAGTGACGGGTCAATATTTGCAATTAGTATTTATCAGTCCAAGTCGCGACGCGATATAGTAGCCAAACGTAGAAAAAAAACGTTTTTTTTTTACCACATCCCTATAACTTTCAGGTATAAAGGCTCTACACGGGCCTGTGCTCTTACTCTTCAATTAATTTTAAGTCCAATACAATACAAATGTAAAATTGATATTTGTTCAGTCAATGGAAAGAACTGACTGGAATCTAAACACTGACAGAACTTTTTTGTACCGTGTGTTGTTTGTGTACTTGCTAAATTAATAAAAATTTTGCATTAGCATTTGTATTAGACTTGTAATTTATACATGAGTCCTGCACCCATTATAATTATTATTACTAAAAGCAATGCCACTGAATCAAAGCTCACAGTGTCCCACGGAAACTTATTAGATGAAATAAATAGTAGGCTTATGTATTTATTTATTTATTTACGAGTTTCAGAATCTATCTACTATCCGCAGTAGCATCGTGTACAGCGTCCTAACATTAAGTTTAGTTGGTACTTAAATATGTAGTTATGTAGGTATATTTTATATATATCTATTATAAAATATGCTTTTATATTAGCAAACATGTTTATAGATTGTTAATAAAATCCGTTACAGACCTTTGAAATGATAATTCAATACGTGTCAGCATCGTATCGTAAATATTAAATTTATTAGTTGTAATTTTGATATCTTAAACATTACATTCTCAAAAGTTGAAAAGGTCAATTTTTTGTGTGGTCTTTTCACATGTTTTTTTAAGCTAATGTATTAATGTATGTATAATTAGTATAATGGTAATTTAAAAAATTTTAGCTAGTTTTAAAATAATTAGTACATTCTGGTTTGTACAGAGAAACACAATCCAAAAAAAGAGGTGAAGAGTCAGCTCACAATTTTTCAGCTCAAAATGAGTTAATTATAGTAAGTATAATTGATATCCAATTTTTTTCATCAATTATTCGACACCAAAAATCATAACTGAAGACTGAGCCTCATGTTGTGGTGACACGTTTTGTTATGAATTTTAGTGCCTGATAGCTGATGCGAAAAATTTTAAAATATTTAAAATGGACTTATTTTTTTTGTTTTTTTTTTTTTAGTGACATTGTGTACCTCACAGGAACATAAGTAGGTGGTTGACTTCTTTCTGCGAAAATAAAATAGGCAACCTTTCAAGGAGATTTATAAACAATTTATTTTTTTATTAAGTTTCTTTCGTTTTTAATCTTTGCTTGGGCTATAAATATTCAAGTATTTTATGTTCTTTTTTATCTTGGTTCAGTTATTTTTATATCGATCAATCAATTTGTGGTTAACCGAACCGCAAAATCTAATCCCCAATTCTATTTCCATTTTAAAATATAAAAGAATTGAATACCGGAGGGCACGAATAAATTTATCTTAATAAAAAATTCCATGTTTTTTCCTCAATTATTATCAAGTCTTTCGTAATGGGATTAAAGTCCAGATTCGCGTGAACCGTTGGTCAGTTGACATCGATTGGAGTCAGACAGACTATAGGTTATCACAATGTTAATAGCGCAGACGAATGTTACATAATTTAAGTCTGGTGTTTTATTTAATACGAACATTCCAATTATACGCTGCAATTACTTACTATAATCAAAAATGTTATTTGTCTAAAACAAACATATACAATAGCAACATTTACCAGTGATATAGGTAAGTGGCTACACTATAGCTTACACATTATTAAAAAACTTTTATATTTAAATAGCTACTTGTTATTATTTGATTATTTATTTATTATCACAACATATGTTTATAGGTACCAAAGCAAATTACTAAAACAATAATAAAACATTTAAACAATAAAAAAAAAAGAAAACGATGGCACTCCGGGAGTGCCGACAGAAGTGAAAACTTGAACTATAATATGTACATACAAAGATACAGAGGTGTTGGTAACGGTAACAGTGTCGCGAATTGAATTGTTTTTTCCAATCTCAAAATAATGACCAACGCGCCTAAAGAAGTTTTCACTGCAATATTAAAGAACTTACCCTTATAAAAGAAACTCACTGATACCTAAGCTTCCATCTAGTCTTATTTACGTCTGTCTGTTCGTCTGTCACGTGATGTTAGGTTCAATAACGTGTTTGAAATTCTATCCGTGTTTATTATTAATTTGGCTAATTTATCTAATTCAAAGTTGCGGTTTTGTATTTTTATTATTCGCCTATGTCCTCAATATCTTTGGGAATATTATAAAAAAAACTTGACTTTAAAACTTAACAAATTAACCATCTAAGCTGGCGGCATGCCTGCAGGCTGGTTGTGTCCAGTTCGAATCTCATATTGTTTCTAACAATATAATTAAGTTCCCAAAAAAACAAAAAGTTTTTTTAAACATCTTAAGTAAGTTACGCGTAGATCATAGCCTAAAGTTGAAGCAATCAACACTTCATAAATATTGTTCATTTGGTTCAAATTCCTGACCTTTTAGGGTTCTGTACATCAAAAGGTAAAAACGAAACCCTTTTAAGATCGATTGTGAGTCTGTCGCTCCGTCTGACACAGACAATTTGCTCCAAAACTACTGGACTAAATGAGCGGAAATTTAAAAAAAATAAGTTATGCAAACTACGTTGCGTGACATATCAAAACATTATGAAATATCAAGTTTTAAAAGAAAATACAACAACACTTGATAATAACCCCTCCTGCCCCCCTCCTTATATCCGAAACTTTAAGGGTTTAAATAAAAAAAAATACAGTATATAATTCTTTACCTATAGATTACTGAAAACTAAAACAAGTCTGTAATATTTAGAGTATCAGAAAAATTCTAAAGCGTACGGAACCCTCTCCGCAAAAGAGTAACTCGCAGTTGTCTGATTTTTTCTTTATATTTTGAGCCAAACTATTACAGCCTACTATAGTATAATTTTACAGCTCAATTACGTTTTTATTGCCCACATTTTTTCCTCGCGAAATCCTTACTAATATTATAAATCCGAAAGTAACTCTGTCTGTCTGTCTGTCTGTCGCGCTTTCACGCCGAAACTACTGAACCGATTTAAATGAAATTTGGTACATAGATACTCTAGAGCCTGAGAAAGGACATAGGCTACTTTTTGCCGCGATAACCGACATCCACGCGGGCGGAGCCGCGGGAAATCACTAGTGATTCATAAATTAAAGTTATTTTTAGCTTTGAACCACCAACGCAAACTTGAATAACTTAAAGGAGACACTAATAACATTAGTTAAAATTTTAAAAGAAATATTTTTGTGAAAGTTGCCTTAAATGATTAGTTAGGTATGACATTTTAAAATAGAAAGTAACGTACCAACTTTTACGAACCAAAACTCGTATTACCTACAAGCATTTTTGTAATAAATAACTTAAAGGTTAAAATGATTATCATAAATATTCTGTTTTAACAATCTGAATTTTATGAATTTTGTCAATTTAAAACAGTCAAAAACCTTTGATTTTTATAGAAATGCAAATAAATAGTGAGCAAGACTTTTATTTATTTTAAAAATTATAGTTTTGAATTAAAACATACTGAGACCCCTCTCTCGTGTCTCGCAAAGCACGTGCCGTTGGTCCCGACTGTCATACGTTGACCTTTGATAGTCGTAAGTCATTACAATTTTGACAACCAGTCTTACTGTGTTACCCAGTAAAATGGGTTGTGAAGGTTTTGTCTTTATTGATGAATTAATTAAAAGAAAAACTAAAACAATATTAACTTAAAAAACGTGAATAAAAAGAAAAAGATATAAGGTATTACTACTATTAATTAGAAATATCTGAATTTTAATAAACAAAATAAACTAAAAAAAAATCATAAGTCACTTTTCTTATTTTCAACATAATTATTATAAAACATATTCGTTTTAACTTGAACTACTATTTCATACGTGTTTAAACACTTCAGACGTAAATGATTATTGTAATATTTTTTTTTAGATTATACATTCATGGTATTTTTTTTTTATAGCAGAACATAAACGAACTCAATGATAATACAATAGATCTATCTAAAGAAGCCGTATCTAAAATCTCAATAGGATATGCTTAGAAGTCAACGGTTTGGCAGTTTTTTTACTCATGTTAGCTATGGCTCATTAGCGTCATTTATATTTTTGGTATATGTATAGTAAAGGTCGTTGCTGAAAACTCGTATTTTTTAACAAAAAATAGACCATAAAATATGGAAATTATCCAATTATAATATTTCAAGTCTAGCAATAATCCGGTTAAATGAGTTTCTAGTTTATTTTAATTTTAATAATCAAACCTGATCCAGACCTGCGAAGCAAATGTTTGTGCTGCATTCTATATATTATACAGTATGTAACAAAAACTCTGTCCGATCCAATAAATTCGTATTCTAAGTTCAACATACGTACTTGAAAAAAATGTCTAGCTCAGGCGGCTTATTTGATACAAAACTGTAAGACACGTGAACTTTGTCGAGCGATCAGTGTTGCCTTTGATCTGTTTTATTTTAATTTAATTATATTCACCAGGGGGAAATAATAATCTCTAATTTATTCAATAGTTACCTACCTATATGTGTACGCAGTACGATGCCGAATAATACTCATATGCTTCGGACAGGGTTTTTGTTACATGCTGTATATGTACATTTTAATATTTATATTTAAAAAAGCCAATTATCATTTAAATAGTTAAAGAAAAATATGGTTTTCATTAAAATCCATGTTCTTGATCTCCAACCAGAACAGAATCATGGCAGTTAATTGTTTAAAAAAAACACACATCCCATATTTGTTTATTACTTTCAAAAGTATGTCATAAATCAACCAACAATTGATTTACGATCATACATGATAAATACTGGTTGTCTCCAACTACAATCGTAATAGTATAAAAGAAGCTAATTCAATAAGAAATATTGTATTATTCCATTGTTATTTTTGCCTGTTTATCGTATTGTTGGTGAAATTATCAGAATACTTACGTACGAAGCTATCTCAATGTTTATAAATACATTTTTAAATATCTCCAGTGCGAGTATTATCTACTGAAAATAGTTAAGTATTTACCTACTCGTTAAGAAATATTGTACAATGAAATTTGATATAGATAGGAATGAAATCATTCTGTACAATCATACTAATATAACTCTTGTTGAATAGTGACTTCTATAACAAACGATCTAATTTTTATGATATCATCTCTTACATTACGTAGATACAACGATGCTCTGTACTTTAAATCCCAAAACCTATTTTCCATAGAACTATGTATTTCTACATTAAATATAATTGCCTAGTTATAAAAAATACAAAAGCAAAATACTGTGAATCTATAACTGTATATTATAAAAACTAAAACGCAGATACCAAAAGGAGTAATAATTGAGAAATATTTTATATTATTATAACCGATAATGGCTTCGATTTGATCAAACATTTTCTAGAAACATATTCATAGTAGGTATCTCATAATTACAGAATCTGTTTTTACCATTTATATTCTTAAATTATTTTATTAATCAATTTTATTTCATACTAGCTGTCCCCCGCGACGTTGTCCGCGTGTTTTAGTTTCAACGGTTTTTCATTTTTGCATCATTTTTCATTTATGCTTCGCTCCTTTTGGTCTCAGCGTAATGGTATACAGCTTATAGCCTTCCTCAATAAATGGGCTATCCAACACTGAGAATTTTTCAAATCGGAACAGTAGTTCCTGAGATTAGCGCGTTCAAACAAACTCTTCAGCTTTATATATTAAGTCTATAAATAAATATATTACTGTTTTGATATGACGTTTTTTTCATAGTCGTTCCTGAAATGCTTACTATCTCTTTATGAGTTTTAAGGTTTCATTGAGGCAAATCATTTTAAAACCAACCAGTAATAAAAACTCTTTTTAAAGTCTTAGTAATTCATGAAGTAATTCAGCAAATTAAAACTATAACAAGCACCTGATTCTTCTCAGTACTTCTAAAATACATGCGTAGGCTCCTAAAATAGAATAATAAGCAATTTTAGTTGACAGGATAACGAGAAACGGAAATGTGGACTTCACTCTTCGGACCCAAGTGGCGTGGGACGTAAAAGTCCAAACCTTAGAGTAAACATAGACAAGCATAGAGTGTGCGCATCGCTAGTAGCCCCCTGTGCCGAGCGTAAGCAAATTTTTTGCTAAAAGTATTACGCTCGTTTACTGACTTAAGTGGCTTTTCGTGCAACGACAGACGTTTATGCGAAAATATAGATGGTTCCGTTATTATTAGGGTAATATTAGGTTTAAAAATAGTTTTAACAAAGCGGCGCCCTCTGTTTTGACACAAATTTTACGATTTAACTTGTTCATTGGTACTAGTGCCAACAGTTCATATTCTATATGCGCGCTCTATAGTTTACTTATGTTTTCCCCTCCATCCAAACTATTTGCAGAAGCGAGTCTGTGTTTTATTCTTTAACGCTCTGATTAGCATATTGGTCAAAGTCTTTAAGGATTTACTGTCTGGCAAGTCGTAAAGTAAGTACTCGAGAGACCGAAATAGCAAGCATGTCCCTACGTATTATCATTTTAACAAAATAGTTTATATCAATATCTTTATAAAACTTCTTTTGTCATTTGACTGGCCTGTTGGTCTAGTGGTTAGTGACCCTGACTGCTACACCGGAGGTCGTGGGTTCGATTCCCACCCAGGACAAATCTTTGTGGGATGAGCATGATCATTTGCTCTATGCCTGGGTGTAATTTATCTATAATATGTATGTATTTAGAAACATATAAGTAAGTTTATCAGTTGTCTGGTTGCCATAGTACAGGCTCTGCCTAGTTTGGGATCAGATGGCCGTATGTGACTTGTCCCAAGATATATTATAATATTATATTATAATTTATATATCCATCTAAAAGAGGTAAAAATTACGTCTAGTATAGAGTTGGTTTACAACATTTCAGCTCGAAATGAGGTAATTAAATAAATGATATCCAATTTTCCGCATCATATATCAGACACTAAAAATGATAACAAAAAGTGTCACGGCACTATGAAGGTCAATATCTTATAACATCACTAGCTAAATGTTAAGATTATTATTCTCCTTAGTTTTTTTTAGGCTTAACAACATGTATAGATCAAGAGTTAATTGTGTTATTATATTGTGTCGCATTATTTCAGTATAAATCTAGACGTCTGTCTGACATATTTATAATTATGATATCAATTCTATGTAAATTTCAACTTTCCTTATACAATCAATGCAGTGGTAGTTTACCATTTCAAAACATTATTTTGTCAATGCATTTATTATTGTGCAGGATAACTATGTAAATGCACTGAATATCGTATTTACGTGGCTTTATTACATAATATCAGCCAGCAAATATTCAAGGATTCTTCTGAAAGTAGAAATTTTACATTTATTGATCACGAGATCTAAGAAGAACACGTTTATAATATTAATGTATTATATCGTTTTAGGTCGCCATTTGACTCTTTAATTAATTTGTCCTTGTTGAAACAATGGAGGGAGGAGTTGGAGATAGAAATCAACATTGTTAAACAAACCAAAGATTACTATATTGTTGGCAGAATCATTCCGGTATTTAACTTTTATCTGTGCCATGCAAAATAGTTGCGACGACACGTGTTAGTAATACTCTGGTATTGAATACAAGAAGTTTTATGGTTGAGGTTTTATGCAATACTAGCTGTCCCCCGCGACTTTGTACGCGTGTTTAAGTTTCAACGGTTTTTCATTTTTGCGACATTTTTCATTTATGCTCCGCTCCTATTGGTCATAGCGTGATGTTATATAGCCTTCCTCAATAAACGGACTATCCAATACAAAAAGATTTTTTCAATTCGAACCAGTAGTTCCTGAGATTAGCGCGTTCAAACAAACAAACAAACAAACTCTTCAGCTTTATAATATTAGTATAGATTAAATATCGGAACATACCTAGGCGCTCGCTTTTTGTTTCAATTGACACGTACTCCAAGTGCTAATTACAACGACGTACACATCTTAGAGTTAAAATAAGTAAACTGTAGAGTGCACCCAACAGAGTATGAACTGTGAGCACCAGTATGAACAAGTAAAACCGTAAAGTTTTAGTCAAAACAGAGCAAGCCGCTTTTGTTAAAACCATCTCAAAACCTAATATTATCCGAATAATTTCGGTACCATCTATATTTTCGCATAAATGTCTGTCGTTGCACGGAAAATCACTTAAAAATGTAAACGAGCGTAGTACTTTTTGCTAAGAATTAGCTTACGCTTGGCACGAGGAGCTACTAGCGATGCGCGCATTCTATGCTTGTCTTTGTATACCTACTCTAAGTTTCACATAAATAAATTACGACGTCAAAATGCCTTTGTTTTAATAAAAAATATATATATATACACGACGTCAACGCTTGATCATATTGCCTCATGCATTATATTTTCCTCTCTATTCGCATCAAGAAAAAGTTCCATAACATTTTCTAAGCCGTGGCATTTCTATAAATGAAATGTATTGTTCCAACGTAATGGTTAATAATATGACGTACGCTTTTGACGGCATTAATTAGTTTTACAATAAAGTGACATACATTTGTTAATTACCTACGCATCTATAATGGCTTGATTCACAGTTTAGCGAATCATGCGGTTTTGAGTATAAAGTAAATAGTTTTAAAACCATACATAATAATTTTACATATTGTTTGGTTTTATAAACAATTTGAACAATTAGTATTTGTTGTTTTGACTATGAAGTATGAAATCTAAACCCTATGTCTTCATTTTGTAGGTACATTTTAGACTGACTAATTTTAATTTATCAACATTAAATTTAATTAGTTTTTTTTTTTAACAGAGAGAACTTAAAAAGAACTGTGTATTTTAAGCATAATATCTGTGATAATACTATAAGATCAATACAAGAATATTAGTTTCAAACCGGTTTAAATAACGAATAGAAATAAAAACCATTTTGATTTATTCTCATACTTCACAAAAAACAAAACACAATCTTTGTATATTGAAAAATGAATACAATGTAGTTCTCAAACAACTGGCCACGCCTTTAATTGAAGGTTGCAGGATCATCAGTAGGTAATTGGTGATGCGTCATTAAGCGTGATGATTATTGCATGTCCCACAATTTATTGCGACTTTAATAAGCCGTCGTTGATGTTGACTTAAAGTTAAAAAATCTTTATATATAAAACAAAGTCAGATTAGTTACAACACTCAAGAACGAGTGACCGACTTTTGTGATCTTTGATTTAATAGATTCGTCTCCACCCCGAATAGCAAAATAACTACAGACAGAACTGAAAAAGTCACGAAATTGAAAATTGATGTCTTACGGGAACTACTTACGCGGGTTAAACGGCGAAGCATCGCAAATATTAAATAATATTAGGTTATTTAAATCACCTATATTTATGTGATATACTGATTCAAGAGTAAGGTTTTTGTGTGCCATTAATTAATGTTTTTTCAACCCGTGCAAACCCGGGGGCGGTCGATTGTCATAATATAATTGAACACGATATTTCAAGCAAAAAAAAAAATACAATTAAGTCCTTTAGTTTTAAAAATGATATTATAATTGAAGTAAAGAAAACGGACAAGTATAAAAATAACAAAGTATAATAATTTTGTATAAATAAATAATAGCAATATTGTCCAGAGTTTATTTCAATGTTCATGGCAATATAAAACATATAAACCGAGTACAACCTAGCTACTTAGTTTCCTGTAGATTGCACAGCTATTTAGTAACAAATAAGTCGTTACAAAAAACATTAAAATGCCGTCTATTAAGCCAATCTCATAAATAAACCAATTAGAATTTAATTCACAATTTATCTGCATGGCATAATGTGTTCCGTTAAATGTATCGTAAAAAGTTTTACTATCTAGTACAAAAAATAGATTAAATTCTTCGTCAACTCGTCATCTACAATTATAATCGTTATAAATGGAAAAAATGTTCTGTCTGTTGCTCTTTTACTGCTAAACGACAGTGCTGGTATTTACCTTCGAAATTTTGATTATGGATAAGCTTGCACCAAGAAAGAACATTGGCTACTGGCCTCGCCAGTGTCGTCGCGAGAAAAAACTAGTTGCTAGTATTTCATATTGCAAGTACGAAAAGCTTTTGAGCAACTCAGATTGTAATTTAAATATACCAGATTTATTTTATATCCAAACCATCTGTCTTCTACCTCGAAAGCTTGAAGTGGGATTACTAAGGATCTGCATACATCTCATTGAACGAGTTTCGTTACAATCACTTACTCAAAACAATGGGAGATGTAAAGTGGGTTAGCGGAACAACAACGGTTAACTGTAGTACGTGTACCAGGTAATGGTGACAACGAATTTCGAAAATCAACCATAAAGCTTTGGAATAAAGATGATGTTAATGTAAAAGAGTTGAACTTGTGTGGTCCAGCGTACTTAGCTTTGAGAAAGCATGCTTTTGTCGATGAATGATCGATTGACGATAATGCCACTGATTTTGAATAGGCTTCGAAAAGCGGGTGACGTTATTACTGTATTTTATTCAGGTATCATCAATCACTAACGTTATTAAACAATACGCCCACTTTCCTTCCAAGATCAACCTAAGACATTTATAAATAATGAAACATGGGCGAAGATATTATAAGTTTAACAGTTCCGGCTCTGTTATCCAATTATAATTAAAAGCATAATATTTTACTATAAATAGACTTGCTATTAATTAATTATAATTACGCAAATAAGTGTTGTAGACATCAATATCACAAAACGTACAAAAATACATTGTCTTGAGCGTGAGACGTAAACGAATAATAAAAGTTTTATTAATTTCAAACGTTAGAACACACGACTAGACCCCACGTGTCAGTAAGCGTCTTGATTTTTTAAATCAAGTTAGATATAAATAACCATAAGCCAGTAATATTCATAGTGATAAAAAAGCGGATACTGTCATAAACTATAAGAGGACAGAATTCAAATTGTAATAATATTAAATGTCAAACAAAATATCTATCGGTAAACGTACTGTTTGGGCTTCAAATTGGATGGGTGATTGATAACATTTGTCAAAACAAATTCCTCGTTGCATAAATAATCTTCAGAGACAATTTTGTTATTGGAAATTGTAAAAAAAGTTAAAGAAACCTTTTGAGGTTAGTCACGCGATTACAAGTATAAAAAACGGTACTCTTTAGCATCCAATCTGAATATTTTATAATAACCTATAGTTAATCTAAAATTAGATACGTCTGGGCTTACAGACGTTGCAAATCAGGTCAAAGTCGAATTAAAACCGGTGGAAATACACGTTTTATCAAATTTTGCGGTGTTATTATTAATGCGCCAATACCCTTCTCGTATAATGTTGTAGGTTAAAATTCTTTATGATAATCTGGTTTTATAATGATGATCTACTTAATTAGCCACCATCAACGAGTCCTGAACATAATTTCATTTGATAATTCTCCATTAAACCTAAAATAATCAACATTCGCACAGGCTTGAAAATTGTAGGCCCCTGAAGTTGTAAATACGCGTAACGAAGAAAAATTAGCAATTCAATGTCCATGTTAACTGCCTATTGAATTGTTTCGCGAATGGTTGTTTTCATATTAATAGTAATATGGGCTTCATTGACAATTTCAAATGTATTGTGGGGACAATCAGCCATTAATTTTATTACAATCCTGACGTATAAGCAACGGAATTAATAATTTAAATCTCGTTTGTGTTCAAGGTGTTCAGCAGACGATTTGAATAGTTGAGCAAGAAAAACTAGTTAATTAAAAAAGAATAACAATTTTGCGAATGTTTTTAACTCTTTAGAATTTCAGTTAATTGTGTAGTATGCATACACATTGTCCACAATATTATTCTTTTTAAAATTTACAATGTGAAATCTTAAGCAATTCAAAGCGTTCATTTACAATTTCATTGCTTTTGTATTTGCTTTGCTGGAGTAATAAAATATTGTGAAACACATTTTACAATTTTATTAAACTTTTTTCTATGAAAATAGTTTACCTTAGGTGGTGCCGGCTCAGGAACGTCCGAATCCCACTCTGAACTGAGATCATCACTTGATGCTTCTGTGTAATCCTCAGTCCACGGCACTGCTAGCAGGGACATCTTCATCTGGTCGTAACCAGGAGACATGGTCTGCGGCCCATACCCTGGCGGTAATGGGCTAGAAGCCCTGCAGTCCTCACAATTACACGGTTTAGGTCCAAGGCTGTCCTTAGGCGGAGAGTCATCTTTAACACCCAACTTGGAATTTCTTCTTGTATCTCGTTTACGCGCACTACGAGGTGATAGTCTGTTGATACACTGGGGCGGTATATAATACTTGGTAGGTTCAGATGACCTCCTTCCACTTCTACCACTGTCAGGAGTCTCAATTTTGACGGGCGTTAGCAACGACATTTTCTTGGTGAGCTGCTGCCTCTCCGCGTCAGTCGGTCTGTCCTCAGCATCCATGGTGTATCGTATAATAGGAATAGAGAACGAGAACTGTTCCGTGCACTCCGGCATTATTATGAAATATCACTTCGCGTACTGCCTCCAAAAGCTTGGAAGACAGGGTACCGACATTTTTGGGCAAGGTCACATTGATAGTGACTTGTGGTGCGCGGTTTATGGTGCAGAGCGGACGCGGGCGTCGTGCGCGCGAGCGTGGCGAGCACTGCGCGTGCGCTGTGACCCGGGAGGCTTCACGCGACGCGCGCGCGCAACTGAACCGTTTGGCTCTACCGAATACTGTGTCGATGGACAAGATATGCGGGTGATAGCCCGACACCCGACGTTTATTTAGAAATCAGTAGAGCCTTGTGCGTGACTTAAATGTAAAATTGCTCCAACTTATGTGTTGCAATTTGTAGTACTTACTTGTGAGTTTTATGACGTCAATGGTATTGATCACTATTATTTACTCCGGTTTCCTTCTTGTCTATATATAGGAACTTTTAGTTCAATTGTACTGAAGCTTAATTAAACTTTATGTAATTTAAACATGGGAATTAAACTTCATCTAGTTGAACAGTCATCAGTTGGTTTATTATTTATGGTTCTAGAATCGTAGCTGTTTATAGGTAGCACATGTCTTCTAATATACCAGTTAGGTATTATTATTTAGTGCCTATTGCGGTAAATCAACCTTTTGTTTCAGGAGCTGAGTCATTGTTATTTTTCAAATGTACTGAGGATCTAATTTTAACGGTTGTAGAGTAAATATCGGGCTAAATGGAGACGATAATTATGTCAACAATGTCTGACTGCTCTTAATTGACGAATGGATGTTGATGATAACGCGACTATGCTGAACTTTGGGGCAAGGAGACGGTTTAGTTTAAGTCTGTGACTTTAATTTAGCGTGTGAAAAAGTTTTTATGAAAACAAACTACCTTCGTACTGGAATTACCAAATGCAAAAGGCATACCTACTATCCTGGGTCGGTACATAATGCTCTATGTTTTTTCTATAACAAAATAATATTTTTATAATAGCCATGGTAATTGTAACGTAACATTGAACTCAAAAAAAAATTGAGTTCGATATTACTTATTTGAATTTTATTTTTATAATTTTTTATTCGTACCAATCCTACTTGGAAGTGATTTTTGTATATAGAATAGCGGAAAGTCCGGTGAAGCAGTCAAAGCCTGCGCTGAGGATAACTACGGCAGAACTGTTAAAATAAAACAGAATAGCTGATTGCGATTAGGAAATTATTGTGGCTAGCCTATCTAGTCGCCAGTTAGACAAAAAGTTAGCTACATATTGAAGAATATTACACAATGATAAATTATTGTTCTGTGGTTCGTTATATCCAAAATAGGTTCGTTACGACATATAACTATAAGTATTTTTTTATTTCATTCTAAACTATGTAAGGCTTTATAAGTTGCCAGTATTTTTTCTCTTTTTTATTTTATTTGTTTAGTTAAACGAAAAGCACGTACTGTGTAAGAAAATATCAGGTTAATCAAATTTAGAACATGGTATTTTAAATTTCGTATAAAAAACGGAAAAATCTTGCTTTATTTGATACTGTTATTTTTACAGAATGTGTGTCGTTTAAAAGGTTAAGAATACCGACCCAGCGGCAACAATGGTCGGTTTCAAAAGTGACACGCATTTAAAATCGAGTACAAACTAAATTACGCAAATTGTTCAATTACTTACGAAGATGTGTTTTCTTTAAATTGACACGATATAGCTTTTGATGTGGTTTATAAATTAAGCTGTTAAAATTGTTGCGAGGTTGACCACCCAACGTCTGAATTCAATGATAATGACGATAGTATGCAGAAATACTAGATATAATTTGAAATTATGTGAACTTAAATTACGTACTTCGTACCAAGTTACTGTGAGTTACTGCAAGATTTCACAGAAAATAAGTATTATCTTCATTTTTTCATATCTTAACATCAAAACTAGCAAACCTATTTATCTTTTGACAGTTTATGGTGTCCAATGTTGAATAGTAGGAATACTCTTCATGGGTATTCAGGGTACTGTTTATGATTTCTCAAACACTGCTAATAGGTACATAAGACTATCTTCAATAAAAGTTTGTGTAAAGCAATGAAAAGATTGTTCATATCTCTATGTGACAATGTAGAGTCATTATTAATGAAAACGACATTGATAAAATCCCTGTCTTTTCCAATACCCTTCAACGATGAACTTTCTGCGTCAATAAATTGGAACACGCTTGACCATTTTTTATATTACCTCGTCACCCAAAGGGCACTAGCACGACCAAGTACAATAGGCAATAAATTGACAAAACAATTTATTTTATACACGATCAGTCAAAAATAAATAAACGGATTACAATAACAAGTATAATTTCACGAGGTTTTCAATGTAAATTTTTTAAACAAGTCATTATTTTTTATTTTGTAAAGTTACTAGTTGATTCTGTATAAAAGACATCGAAATTACTACTTTTGTTTTGTTGTCTTTTGCTTTTTAATGTAATTCTACAAGGGCGAGTATATTTTAACCAACTTCAAGAAAGCAAGGAGGAATTTAAGGCGATTTGTTTGTGAGCCTGGATCACGAACGCTATGGAAAACGTATTTGTATTGAAGCGTCATAATTTGTATGGAGAACGGCATGTTAATGTTCAAAATTAATTAATTATACTAATCGTAACGTTTATGTAACTAATACTTGATCGATAGTTTTTGTGCTAAGGGCTCAGTTATTAATATAATAAGCTCTTTGGTGTTATTCCAAATTACACAAACTGGTTAGGTTTAAGCATGTCCAGACAGTGGTGTCTATAGCTGTATATGACGATAGAGCTTAGAGCTAACTAGCGACCCTCCCCCCCAGCTTCGTACAGGTAGACAAAACTTTTAAAATTAAACACAATAATCTTCCTCTTGAATCACTCTATCCAATGGTAAAAACTATTTGAAAATCCGTTCGGTAGCTTTTGTGTTTATCGCGTTCATATTGACAGACGCGGCGAGGGACTTTGTTAGATAATATGTATAGATAATTATTAATTAAAGACATGGTGGCTGATAGGCTCGATTTATTTTCATTTTCATTGTACGACTTCACAAGGCTTACGTATTGTGTGAATTATAATAATTGGAATATTTAATAAGTATTCAAGTTTAAGTTTATAATAGTTTGAAAGACTGTGTATTCCGTGCTGATTGTATTTAGAATTGCTGCATCTATTGAATTAGGTTTACCTGTAATGATAGATGTAAGGTGTATTATCTATACTTATAATAAATCTGTAGAGAGGTCAATTCTGTACATCAAATATATTTTCAAAATAACTATCAGGGGGTGATTAGTGATCGATACTGATGCCAAAAATGCAATCAGTAAAATTTTTGTCTGTCTGTCTGTCTGTCTGTCTGTCTGTCTGTATGTTCCTTATAGAAACGAAAACTACTAGACGGATTTTAACGAAACTTGGTACATTTATTCTTCATACTCCTGGGCAGGTTATAGTATACTTTTCATCACGCTACAATCAATAGGAGCAGAGCAGTGAAGGGAAATGTTGGGAAAACGGTATTTTTTAAGCTTCCGTCGCGTATGCAGCCTTAATGGTTAAAGCTACATAGAAATCATGTACGACGGAAATGTTCTACATAAAATTATCTAAAAAATATCCCACAACAGCATATGTCTATCTTTTATGGTTGACTCACAATAACACGTGTAACTCCCGATAGCTTAGCAGTTCGGAGATTTCTGATTATATTTGTTTACTCTTACGTTTATTATACTCTCACTTATCCCTAATTAAAAAAAGTTTACATTATTACCTATTCAATAAAAAAAGAATCATAGAAATCGGTATAGAAACACTAAACTTATACATGAAATACGATAATAAGCCATCGCGCCGTCGCGTGTGAATACTGAATCATGCTATAAGGATTATTTTTGTGTAACGTGATATATTATATTTCCCTACTAAAATACGAAAGTTAATCTGTCTGTTACATCAAAACCACTGAACAGTGAGGAAGGACATATGCTACTTTTTTACGAAAAACGACGGAAACGCGGACGAAGTCGCTGGCAAAAGCTAGTAAACAAATAAATAAATAAATTATATACAGATGTATAGATAGGTAGTTCCCATACACAACCTTCATGACTACCTCCAACCAATATTTCATACGTAAAGAGTTTAAACAGATGGAATCTACCGCAAGTAAAATTGTGTTAACATTAACGAAATACCATTGAGCAAGCATTACGGAAGCATACAAAATTTGTTTATTGAAATGACGATAGTAGCGAAAGTGACGTCAATTCATTTACATATCCTTACATTGTATACTTCTCATACACTTTCGTCTACGGAAGTCTTATTTATTCAACAAGTCTCGAGAATCTTCAATATTGAATACGATCCCATCACATTTTATTGTATTGCTTTTTCGAGTTGTATATATAAAGATTGTGCTGTCTGTTATGGTATTCACTTATTTATTACTTATCACAAGTTATAAATCATTAAACAATTTACTTACAACAATATCTTCCTGTGTTTAATAAATATTTAATGAACACTGACGTCAGTCGGCATGAAGTGTTTAAAGAGGTGTCAACCATATTTTCTTTACCGATGTTAATTTTTTTAATATTGTTTTGAAATATATTTTATGTAATTCATAATAGGTATATAATTGTTATTTGTTGTGTTAATTTGAAATGTTGTTTGTGATGTTTTTAATGTTAAATGTTAATTTTAATTAACTTATTTGGTTTGCTTTTTTACATTTACTACTTAATTTAAATTATATACCTAATTGTAACTACAAACAAAAAATAGAAAGGAATAAAACAGAATACAGTGAAAAACAACATTCTCTCATTAAAGCTTAATTGTTTATAATGATATTCATGACGTTAATTGCGAACCAAAACAAGATAGTACAGTAAAGTGGGGTAATTTGGAAACCACGGGGTTATTTAATAATTTTGAGAGACAGTCAAATTTTATGAATAGGATAGCAACACAACTAGTGACATACCCAGGATGAGATCAAATAAGGAAAAGATAGGTAATTAAGATACAGAAATATGCAGACCATAGCTGACCTAGTCAATGTCAGGGAAAAAACTCAGGTATTTAAACACTAAAATTATTTAAAACGTATTTCTTTAGAGGACGTCTGGTGCCTACTACACATGTTTAACTCAATTCATAATACCAAAATTTAAACCAAAGGTCAAAATATTGACTTAAAAATCTCAATAAATATATCACTACACACACCGGATATAACCGGTTCGTTGAACGAATTATGTCGGTCATAGAAATAATGTAATCGATATTATTCATCATACATTTAATGACATACTAAGATAGTCATATAATACAGTTTGTTGAATGCTATTTGAATTTCGGATTTAAATAAATAAAGTCATGTTTTGATTTAACCAGTTTAAATTGCATAAAAAATTTGTAGTGGCCTAACTGTTCAATGAACGGATTTTTGTGCAGAAGGTTGCAAGTTCGAACCCATTATAAGCGAGTACCAATGTGACTTCTTCAAAGATATTATATGTATATGTAATATCTTAATTATTCTAAGACATAAGACAATCGGTGAAGAAAAACATCGTGAGGAAACCCGGATTCCAATAACTGGAAAATGAAATAGCTACCCCACAAGCAAGCGCCGTGATCAATGCTTGTTCCTTCTCTGCATAAAACTGCCTTCACCAGGACGAAAGAAGTCAACGATCACTTCTCTTAATAAAAAAGCGTCAAAATCGGAAATTCTGTCAGCAAAATACAATATATTCTATCTATAATATCTTGGAACAACTTGCAGAGCCTATTATGGCAACCAGACAACTGATAAACATACTAATATATTCCAAAATGCCCATATGTTATAGATAAATAACACCCAGACACAGAACAAATGATCATGCTCATCACACAAAGATTTTTCCTGAGCGGGAATCGAACCCACGGCTCCGGCTTAGCCGTCAGTGTCACTAACCACTACACCAACAGGCCAGTCAATAAATTTTAAGAAGCTGCATCCATTGCCAATATAGCCTCAAAGCCTGCTCGTAACCTGTCTTTCATTAAAAATTATATCCTTGTGCAATATTCAAACCACATAAACTAGATTAATTACGATTCACTTGAACGCCTTGAAACTGACCTGTCTTTTGAATATTTAAAATAATGTGTCTAAATATTTTATGGTTTTAAGCGGCCGTTTTTAGTTTTTTTAACATAAGCTATTATAATACCATTTAAGAGAGATAGTCTATATGTCTGTATATCTCCGTCCCTCTCTATGACTGAAAACATCATGGTTGTAAAATGTTTATTCGTTCTCTGACTACTTATAATAAATTTGTATATTTTTTTCCAATAAATGAAATCTATAACTCGAATATTATTAATTATTATACACAATTAAGCATTTTAAATGTCATACGTAATAAAAGTTGAACAAAAGGCGAGCTTATCCCAATTTTGGGTTTAATTCCAGCAAACCCAGCAAACAAAGTTAGATAGAGAGAAAACAAGATAATATATGTCAATTTGAGGGTGTACAATTATACATAACAGGAAAAAGACACTCACAAACGCATAAGTTAATACAATATTAATGTTGAAAGTTTATAAAGATAGTGCTCCTTTATCCTCCACTTGATGATATCCATAGAAGTATTGTCGCGTATGTAGTGCGGGAGAATATGAAAATGAATATTAGACGGAAGTATAAGAGGATGCCTTATCTCATGCATGAATTAATCAAAAACTCCGGATTAGTTCATTCTAATGAAATGAGTCAAATATATTTCGAGATTTTTAATATTTATGGTATTAAAATTTGAAGATGAATCACCGTGAATTTTGTCATGTGTGAGTTTGGAATATCCGTCTTTGTTCTATTTATGTATATGTAAAAGCAACTCATTTGTTTCATAAAACTAGTTTAAAACATGAAGGTAATATTTTTACAGACCCTTTTATACCTGTAAAAGGACAGTTAAATAATACTATATTAAAATTAAGTCCTTAAATGAATTTTCATGTTTTTAATATGCAAGATACAAGTCTTTGTCCAGCCATCGGACAGTTACAATCATCTTTTAATCTAATGATTTACACGTTCAAAGTCAGTATAGAAATAAAAAAATTGAGTGTGCGACTGAAGTAAAACTTCTTTATATACAAAACGTAACTGGCTATGAGAGAAAGGGAGAAAGAAAATGTGTGCTCGCACCTCTCTCTCTTGCCCATACAGTAATATACGAAACTTAACTCTTTTTCTATATTCACTAACTTATATTTCCCTCTCAACTTCCGTACGCCTCGCCTGATCATACTTTTCGTTACGCTCTCGTCACGTATTCACCACCTTACTCCACAAGTCAGGCGCGCGTAAGAAGTTTTACTTCAAAACGATCGACAGAATAATAAAAAATACCGAGCTTCAGACTTCTTCTGTACTGAAATAGTAAATACTATATTATAGGTACGTATTAAAACAAGATAGAAATAATTTTAATGCGTCTGTACAACTCTTACTCGCTTATTACTGGGTTTATGCCCGCGTAACTGGACAACTAATCTATAGTATCATGAAACCAAAGTTGTAAAGCTATAATCAAAACGAATAAATTACTTTAAAAAAGACATTACTTACAATAACATATGTATATTTTGATTGCCAAAAACAATTTGCGGTTGGGAAAACATTTCTGAGTCAATCAATTTGGATTTCGACGAATTCCGACGGAAACATCGGAAAAAAAATGGATTACTTCTCATCGAAACCACAAATGACACAAATTCGTCGAAAATTTTTAAAGAATACCTCAATTGTTTAAACCTACATCTACAACCCAGTATTAGTAGGTAACATATAATCTTCTGACATCATTAACCCATTTAAGCCCGCTGTGCCCAAACGAGGACACCTAACAAATACCTTCTAAATCATGAATTTTTTTATTTTACTTATTTTAAACAGTGTTTATATGAAGTTTAATCGTTATTCCTTGTAAGGAAGCAAAAAAATATATGTTAAAGTAGCTAAAATTGATTTTATTTTTTGATTTATTTTAGTCATTGGAGAGTATGGTGTTCCTCAAAAGATAGGATCAAATTTTACTTAGTATTTGTTTAAAATTAAATGTATTTCTATACTTAACGTTTTGAATATACTTTAAGGTTAGCAATACAATTTCATTTTACAGTAAAATCTGGTTTTACACAATCTGAAAAGTATGTTTATAGAGGTGTCCCCAATTGGGGCCAATGGGCCATTAGGAGTCATTTTTTCCATAAGCTATCAAAATAGCAGGGTTTGATTTTTGAGGCTACAATTAACTTCAAGGGCTCAAAATAGCAGTAGATACTATGATAGGATAATTATGACTCAGTTGTACGATTTATTGGCATTTCCTCCAAAACCAAGAACGATAATTGAAGAAAAAAAACGTGATAGCGACTGTATACAGATACATAACTTACGGCACGGTACTCAATGGAGAGTAAATAACGTATCCAGAAATTACGAAGACACCAGGGATAGTGGTGGTGACGAGCCATTGACTGCTGCTGTGGCTAAGAAATCGAAATTGAGCAACGAAACCGAAGAGATCCTGAGGAGCCCAAACCGGGATAAATGTGCCCCTGTTTATGAACATATCATAAAGTCTATTGTTGCACGAAATGACTACGATGATGACGAAGAGATTGTAAAGGTACTGTAAATAAACAGGAAGGTGGTCAGTGTCCCCAGACTCTTTCGAAATCAAAAGAATTGTGTAAAGAAACCCAAGCCAACCAGCCGTTTTCTTTGTATTGAACCGTAATGCGAAGGTAGAAGAGGTACTGGAATTTCACCTAAATGTTGGATTCTTCAGCATTTAGGTGTTAGATATTGAATGTACTAACTAAAGAAACAAAGTTATAGCAACATCAATTTCGTCGATTTATAGTTTGCCACTAGTTGGGACTTCAGATATTTCACCCTACACCCTAGTCGCTTCGATGGTGCCGTGCCTGCAGTACTGGTTTTGGTCACTATTCTATGAATCGTATATAATATCGCTATTTAATTCCACAAAAAAAACACGTTGGCAATACAAAAAATGCTTGAAAATGATATTCGTTAGAAAATAATAATTCGAAATTTTTACATTGCATGTGCCCATTGGCCCCATTTGAGGACGCCTTTTTTTTTCTAACTTCTAAAAAATAATTTCACTTTTTCCATGTGTTTTTTTAATTATTAGATGAGTATCTAGGTATAAATAAAGAAATTTCAAATGAAATACAGGCACTTTGTATTTGGGTCCAAATGGGTTAAGTAGATGCGATAGGTAAAACATTCTGGCGCCAACCTGACCACAGACAGAAAAATAGGTAGTCTGACGGAAACCTTTTAATACGAGAAACTGCAGACAAAATTCACTGATAAAATTTGTTCAAATACTTAAACGCAACATGGTTTTTAATTCCCCGTTAGTCTCAGGTCGTCTCGACGGACAGATATTTAAATACGTCTTAAAGTTAAGTTGCATTTGAGTGTGTGGTAGATATACGTTAGAATTGGTTTTGACGGCTGGAACTTCTAAAACTAGAAGATGCGGCAGCGGTGGTCAATATTGTCCAATTAATAATTGGATAGCCGTCTACTATATAGTTCTTACTCCTCCCATTTACTACTTTTGATTAATTTCGTTGCGGAGTCCAAGACAGTCAATTGTTTCCCTGGGACACACCGAGCTTAAGTTTCTCGATGGCATTCACGGGTTATCATTGTAGATCCTGGCTTGCTATGATGGGTACGTGTGGCGGGCTTGTCCAATTATAAAAGGTGTTTGATAGCATTTTTATAGACAGCAAATATTCCTACGACCATTACAACTTATTTTTAGAACATCTGATTAGTATAAAATACTTGGTAGTCAAGAGTTTCTTTTGATAACATTGTCACGCAATATAGTGATCTAAACTCATTACTTACATCCCAGGCTATTTATAAAGTCATTGTCTATAAAGTTGATCATAGACAATGTAGAGTGGTCTTTAGTCCCATGATATTTTTATGTCGCGATTAGTTATGTAACAGTTTTCAATTGTTTTGTTATGCCAAACACGAGTCTATCTAAAAGGATGTATAAAGTATGAACTCTTTGGTATTGTACGTATAATGTTTTATGAGAAAGAATTTTACGACACAATCTGAATCAACGTACGAACTCGACAATATTTGAGATCACATGTGATGACGTCACTAGTGTTACAATCATATGATATGTGAGAGTTAGGTTTCTCGTTAACAATAATAAACCACAAAAAACCCAATAAGTAAGTGATATGTTAAGTTGGAATTTTATATGAAATCATGAAATCTTTTACCCACGCAACTTTATACTGCCTCCATAATTATTATGGCGTTTTATGCTAATTTCCGTGTTAGATAGAGATAAAAGTTTATGACAGATAGTATCGACCTAAACATAGACAAGTATAGAGCGTGAGCATCGCTAATAGCGCCTTAAGTCGAAAGCACATTTTTAGCTAAATTTACTACACTCGTTTACCGATTTTAGTGATTTTTCGTCTGACGACAGACCTTTATTTGAAAATATCGATGGTTTCGATATTTTTAGGGTTTTGAGACAGTTTTAATGAAACGGTGTGCTCTGTTTTGGTACAAATTTTACGAATTTATATGTTCATACTAGTGCCAACAGTTCATACTCGATATGCGCGCTCTATAATTTACTTATTAATTCCTTTAAGGTATCAACTCTTTTATTCAATCAAAAAATGAATAATTAAAACTTCATCTTTCATAAAAAAAATCTTAAAAACAGTATCGAACTATTTAAATACGTTATTAAGAGTTCCAAAGGCCGATAAGTGAAAATAAGTCTTATTATCATTATTGAAAGGCGCACGGTCAAAGCACTGTGACATAACATGATGAAACTATGTAAATATCCCTCATTACGTCAATAATTACGTAAATACTGTACGGTATCGTATTATTTTACAATGTAAGTGAGTTTTTTATATTCATTGCTCGACAATGCAGTGCTAGGCTGTTCCCTTGTGTAACTGTCCTCCAAATTATTCTAGAGGTTGCATATACTTGAATAAGGAGTCAGGTGATAGTAAGCAAATACTAAGTTTTACATACCCAATGCTTATTAAATAACTTTATTTTGCGACTAGTATTCTCCTGCGATTTCGTCTAAAGGTCGCACTTAATTATTTCTCGCAGGTATACAACTTTAAACTGACGACATTGCACTTACCACTCGTTAAGAAAGTAAAAACTCATAAACTATCAAACAGTAACTTATTTTCTTAATAAATGTTTAAGTTATAGTAAGTTTAGTTGTTAATTTTTTTCCGCGGTAAACACTGGTTTTTCCAACTCTGACATTGGCAGAATTATTGTCAAGTAAAAGTACAGATCAACTTATGTATGTGCCAATAATATAGATGCATGATGAAGTCATTTATGTATCATGCTATTTTAACTAAAACATAAGTTATAGTTTTCTTTCAGTATTTTACTTCTATTTAATACATTCGACAGAAAAAAAGATCAAGATTGCTTTAGTCAAAATCAGTTCAACAAACTACGATTAAACTAAAATCATCACAGCTGCAGTACTTATTTTGGGATAAAAATACACCAGCTGAGTCATTCTCATTCACAAATCACTTTGGATCAGTAATCAGTGACGCGTCTTTTGTTTAATGATTAAGTGATTCACTACCATGTCAATCAAACAAGCAATTTACTTCGGTCATTGACGAACACCGAGCAATGACTCCCAAAGGTATCAAGGAAGATTACATGCAAAAACTAAACCATTTATTTGTAACAACGTAAGTGTAAAAACAGCACACGTGGGAACTTTTTATTGAACTCCTCTTGTCCAAAAGTCCAATGTAATGTTGTTCATCATTCTTGCTTTTCACTATGACCGTGCATACCGGTTGTATGTAACATATAGGTTATATGATAAGTCAACGCTAATGATTAAGAAATATTATTTCGTCGTCAGCTGTCTTGAAATTATCGATCTTACCTACAGACATACATTTATTAACCTATCTACATCCTCCAAATCAAATGTAGATATAAACTTTAATTCAAATTCTGCAATTTATATCGTTATTGCATAAAACATCTCTATATTTATACAAGGAAAGACGCATAAATGCTTGCAACTTATGAGAACATACAAATGATTCAAGAGAAATAGTCAACAGTATTATTATTGCTAAGTTATAAGACTGTCCTCCAAATTATTCTAGAGGTTGGATATATTTGACTGCGGGTTCAGGTGACATTATTTTAAGTAGATATATGCCATTTTATTACATCAGAAACTTTGTATCTACATCATTTACCTTATTTATCTAAAGAGAAACAAGTGAACCGATGTTTCCAAAAAACAATGAATAATTGATTACATTTGACCTGCGTAGCCCAGGTCATGTCCTTGTTCGACCCAACATGACTTTATCTTAACCCTAACTAGCCATGACCAGACTGATCGCGTCATGGCTTATCATTTGACCACATCGTGCTTTGTTTAAAAATACTCTGAATCATACACTTGGAATAAGAAATATCATGATGAGATGAAAAATCCTAAATTCGGGAAAAAATATTATTGGAGTGCAATTTGTTGATGATAATAATAATATCAATATACGTCTTTTTGCTGCCAGCGGATGACTGTGATGACCCCAAAATTATAAGAAAATCTAATTTCAGATGTAGAAAAAAAATGCTGATGGATGTTCTACAACGGGATTCAAGTTTGTGGAAGACATGAAGACCAAAAATTCGTTTTTCCAAAAAAAACGCATATTCAATACGGTAAGAAGTCCATAGGGGTATTTAAAATTTGTTTGCAAAAAAGGCTTTGAATGGAACTCTTAGGTGAAGCCACAGTTCCAATGGAACTTGACTAGAAAATTGATTGACAAATCACGATCGGAAGCCAGGACGCTCTATATTTAAAGTCATGACTATTAATTACCTATCTATATTTACCAGATGTGTATACAGCTCAGTACACACGTCTGTCAACGTATTTACACAACTTCTTAAGCCTATTGAATAGAGACCGAAGACATAACTATAGGATAGTGACGCACGTAGTGTGGAGTGTTCACAAAACGTGATAGTTCGGACCTTGAGAAAAAATAAATATGCCTTTAAGTATGTGGTTTATTATGAAGGACCTGCAATGAGGTCCGTTTTAGTGACGTTACAAAAAGTTAATTCTAAACAACTTTAGACGTAGGTATGAGTATGATGTAATAAATTTGCGTGTAAATTGTTGTACATAGATCAAAATAAATAAATTATTTAACGATGGAGATTTGAATTGACGCTACAGAATCTCATTGCTGAAAAACAATCCTGATCCACGCCTATTATTGTAATTCCTGTAAACCAAAATTTACAATGATGACAATTTATTTTTTTAATTTCCATCAGACAGATTATTATAGAATATAAGACACGTATTTTTGTAGGTAACCTAAAACACACGACGATACATTAATTTGAAATGTCGCACAACGTCACAATTTTGTGAATTTTGTTCGCAAGCACGGCTTTGATTTGCTTTATCTATTTAATGTTTTCTTATTTAAAAAAAAAACAAAAAATACATGTTTAATATTTATTTATTATTTAACCGACTATCTAGAATTTGATTTTTAGTACCCAGTCTACCCCATTAATACTAACAGAATGCTACCGAGCTTCTTCCTTTTAAACTCTCCCAGAGAACCGATTGGCTGATTTGGAACCCGTCACTAACTTAATCCGAACTTGGAAATAGTAGTAGGAAAAGTAGTTTTTAGTAACATAACATCTGAAAAAGTAAATAGAATGTACACAAAACGGGTTTCTAAGTAGGGCGTCGGGTAGATAGGGAAAATGTATAGATTATTCGGTTTTCTCTACAGTAAAAAAGACGAAAATTCACAGATTTCGTGTTTGTTTGCCGTAAGAATGTGAATTAATTAAGTATTGACGTCAATACGAATCGTTGTGTCGTCATCACTTCATGATATTGCGTTCCATTCTTTTAACATTCAAATTAAAATTTCATCACACATAAGCGTTAAAGGTAAGTCATAAAATGAATTCGCAAATTCATAAAACACGTACGTAAACAATTTGTCTAATTAGTGGTAATTACGGTACTAATTTTGTCTTACAAGGCATGACTTTACAATCTGAATCAGAGCGGTTAGTTCGCAATTCGTCATAGTTTGCTGGTGAGGGTTGAAAGTCTTCATTGAGATCATCTTATTTTTGCTTTGGTTCGTAGATACATAAATAATAATCAGGACAAAAACGTATTTTAAGTACTACATTTACATATTGGTAATCAATTCCATTGCAATGATAAAAAAAGCTTTTAAAATGCCCATATTCCAATATCGTATTACAACCCGAATAAATTCTGAACGGGATTTTATCTTTTGTAGAAAATCTTATGCAAAACAGACGAGTGCGTCAATCGGGTGAACAATATTAATCATTATAAAACGGAACTTGTTAATAATTTGCGAGCTTGCACTGCACTGACCCAAGCAAAAAACTGGTTATCCAAGAATATAGTAATGTACCTGCCAATGGATGTTAATAAATAACAAAAGAAGAGGACAAATCACGTCATCGCCATATTCCCCCGAAGAGGTGCCTCCCGTTCCTTTTATATTGGTTCAAATGTCGGCCAAAAATTCCTCCAATGCTTGAATCTATAAAATGGAACGCTAAGTAATAAATGAGAATACTTTGAACCAATCTTTTAGGGTTGTACACCCCTTCACAATACGCCCCTTCTCACACGACGTGTCGCTGCGCAGTAACTTATTCAAAGGGATATGTAACTGCGCAGCAACACGCCTCCTATCTAAAGCCGCCATTATTAAGTTTAAAAAGAATACCAAAAGCTTTATCCTTAAACCGTTGGCACGTAGTGTTAGGACCGTATTTTATGCTAATTGGTGTGTGGAAGCTAAAAATAGCATATAAATTCTTTAATATAAACAAGTTGTATCGTGGAAACTTAGCTCTTGAAATGATTTAATATCTTTGAAGTTCCAGACTACATAACAGAACTTTGAAGTACAGACAGTACTTTTTTTTTAATCTGTACATTTACAGATTAAAAAAACCATTAGAATTTGACAGTAAAACGTTAAAACAAACCTCATTTAAACGGACTCCTGTGAGATGCACAGTCATCAAGAGTTAAAATAACACATGACAGAAGCATCCGGCTCAATCCCACTCCTACATATTGTGGTGGGTCACATTGCGGAGCCCGGAAAATCATAGCACGAGGATCAATCTACCTCAAGTACACTTCATGACAGTATAACTGCCTCAAGGATCCAATCATACCGTATGCGTATTCCGTAGGTATATGTAATTAAATGTAATTCTTAACACGTCATTGCAAGTATAATTCGTAGGTGCATAATGAGTGTTCTTCTGTTAATATTTCATTATTAACCATAAATGTCGTTCGTAAATCTGGTGTCATTCTTATTATGGTTGCCAGATTAGGTATCATTATTTATTTTTGTTAAATACTTTTATTCTTTTTTATTCATTTTAATACCTCAATTTTGCTATGTTTGAATTCAAATTATCTTCGGCCCTAGTTCTTATTTAGAAGCGTTTATACGTTGTTAAATTTATTAATTTCCATTCTTCAATTAACGTACGAGTGTGTTCGAAAGATTCCTATTGTTATTTTAATTTTAAGGTCACGGTTCGTCCTATAATGACAGGTGATGTCAAATGGGATGGTTTTACAATAGGATCGGGCATATACATAGTTTTTAGTTACATAACAATGTTTTTATCATGTTATGGTATATGTCAAGGGCATAACAACAATTTGTACGTGTTTTCAATGGATGTTTTTTTGTGCTCATGAAACTAGGAGTATTTTTTTGTGTGTTTACAAGGCAGTAAGTTCCTTAGATGTTATATCTATGTTGCTGTCATTATGCAAATTTTTTGTAAACAAGAAAACTTACTAGACTTGTAACTACCACTAAAGCGTTGATAGATAGATTTAAGTCTCTCAAAAGATTATTGGCATCTTCAAAATCATGGAACCGATATCAAAGTATATACAATGAATGGTTAGTAGGGAAAAGGGCAGGAAGAAGAAGAAGGTTAGTCTTGAATGAATTTTAATTCTAATACAATGCTTACGCAAAATTGTTTTTCATTAAGCAGGCACGCAAACGACACGCGGTACAAAAAATCGTGTCAATGTTTAGATTCCAGTTAGTTCCTTCCATTGGCAATGTACAAGAAAACTAAATCACATGTCCGGTCAACTAACATCAAGTTCGCATTGGCATTGTATTGGATTTAAAATTAATCAAAGGGTAAATCCCAGATCGAATTTTAAAGACATTAAATTCTATTTTCACTAAGTATCTAATATACTGACCGCAATGAGAAACGGCTCGGCGAATTACGGTAATTACCCCAAACCATTATTACTTTTAATTTAGGACATTGAGCTCCCATCTGCGAAACATTTTATTGGCATTTCATCACCATAGCATAATGGTGGGCGCCGTACCGTTCACCTTTCATCAACAATTTAAAGTTATTTGGTAATTTGGCACAATCATCTTAATTTGTATTTTTAAACCCAAAGTTTTCTCGCACATCATATGTTTATTGCTGCACTTAATGATTATCATGCATTAATTCATTGTTATTTAATAAGGTTCCTTTTATGCTTCTCCCTATATTTGTTTTGACATCGAATGATAATTCTTTTCTCTTTCAACTAAGTATTTTTATCTGTAAAATATATTTCAACCCAAAAAAGGTAGAGCAGAATTTTAATAATCAGGTAAAGGTATAGCCAGTCAAAGAATTGTTTTTTTTTTTTTATCTTCGTGATGTAAATTATGTTTGCGTTTTATTTAGTCTTGTGTTGCAGTAACAATCAAAGTTACAATATTAGAATTGCTATCATTGTGAATGCTTATCTCTACGCACAGTTATTAGATGCTATGAGTAAACATCTTTTCCCCTTTATAATTCGTGGCCGTTTTCACAAACTATATTAATAAAGTGTATAGAATTTTCGATTGTTCGTCATTTGTTAATTCCAACAAATTACTTACTCAATGATACACAAAACGTTAAATACAGTCATTTCTATAATTACTGATGAATAAGGCACCTCACCATACACACAGCTGTTTATATAACACATTGTATTATACAAATAGGTATGCGGTTTTTGTGACATTCATATTTTTAATTGACGTCATCAATAATTTTCCAAGAGATTTTTAGCACCCCCACAAGTTCAAGTTTTTGAAGACTTGAATCCGAATTTTATTCCGTAAAATAGTGGATAATTTTTGTACCCATTAGGATGCATTTCCTTCGTTTTGCAAGTGCTGATGGTGCAAGATTTGATTATGGTTCACGAGAAAATTAAAATGTCTCAAAATTTTGAATGACGATATCGACCAAAATGTTATAACTAGACTTCTATCACATACTCAGCGACATACTCGTTTATTTACAAAGATTAAAGGCTGATTTTTTAATTGACAAATTGCTTTATCCGTGGAATAAAATTGACGTCTAACAAATTTTGTATAAAAGAACTGTCAAAAATTCAAAATAAGTTCTAAGATAAAATTATCTGGCGTTGGAAAAATGAGCCTAAGTATGCCGAAAATTAAATTTCTAAGGTATTTCTTCATTTAAATATTCTAAACCTTCTTACACCATTCTAAATCTAAAATTAATGTCACCACATTAAAATCTCTACACAATTCTGTACGTCCACCGTCGAACAATACCACAAGTACGCACGAAGCCGGTCGACCCTCTAAAGAGCACGTAACCACATACATATACACTTCAGATTTCTTGACGCATCCCAAAAGCGGTAGAAAGCCTTAAGAGAGTGTAGTGACGTCACTATGACGCACAACATGACCGAGTATTCGATGCGTGTCCCCTCACAGGACAGACTACATACCCATACGGAGAGAACGACAGATCCATAGTAATTAAGTCATTATTCATTGTTAAGCAGGTCTTTAAAGTTCACCAGAATACCAAAAAAGCTTTGTACTGTGAAAATTTTTGGTATTTCTAGAGTGACTTACAAAATTTCATATCGATATGCTTGGAGGATCTTTGATAGTCGAGCCTAAATATTACTTGACTACCCTTAAACAAGGCACAGGACCGGAGAGAATGGCAGAGAGGCCTATGCCCAGCAGTGGGATGACAAAGGCTGTGGATGATGATGATGATGACCCTTAAACATATAATTATGATACTCTAATTCAAAAATATCTATTATCATTATAATACATTACTATTATTTCTACTATTATTACTATTATTACTATTATCACTATAATCATTATAATACAACAAACATATGTTCCTATCCTATCTCTATACGCTATCAATTGAGGTTATAATTTGTTTATAGGCCCTCAATGTCTATGAAGCACGTGAGTGACCTGTTTTGTAGAAATCATCCAGGTATGCAGAAAACGCGAAAACCCGCGAAATTTGACCAGAGGTCAAAGGTCGAAGTCCGAGTCAAAACCCAAACGACTTTAATCAGTAACGTAAAATAAGTTCTAATAATATATTCGTAATTAGTTTACACATCGCATATAAATTAACCTTGCCATCCATCACCCGTGTTCTGGTTCTTATATGACAGAATATACGACCTCTTTCGTCATCGTGACGCACGTTACATCGAGTATATGGAGCGAGACTGATTACGTCACAGGATTAGACATACCTACATATATGTATAGACGGACATACAGATAAGAGATAACAAGGTCAATGAATACCGTGCTAAAATTAAGAAAACAGGTAGACTTGAGATTAGGTTTACTTCTCCATTTGATGATGAAATATTTGGTAGCATATATTTTAATTTCAACTTAGACGTTTCTTTTGGTTTTAAATATCTATATACTAATATATAAACCTGAAGAGTTTGTTTATTTGTTTGTTTAAACGCGCTAATCTCAGTAACTACTGGTCCAATTTGAACAATTATTTCAGTGTTGTATAGCCCATTTATTGAGGAAGGCTATAAGCTATAATTATAACATTACGCTGCGACCAAAAGGAGGGGAGCATAAATGAAAAAGGTTGCAAAATTTAAAAACCGTTGAAACTAAAACACGCGGACAAAGTCGCGGGGGACAGCTAGTCTGTATATATAATCGGAGGTAATTTTCAAGCTTATTAGAATCTTATGCCTTAGCATATCTATCTTTACATATTATAAAACAAGGACCCCCGCCGCGTCTGTCTGTATGTCTATCTGAACGCGATAAACTCAAAAAGAACCAAACGTATTTTCATATGGTTTTTACCAATGGATAGAGTGATTCAAGGTTTGTTTGGCAGGTTTGTGTGTATAATTAATTAATGTATTATCTATCAGTACGAAGCCCGGGAGAGTCGCTAGTTAAGTATCAAGCTAAACCAGCGTCTTCATTTTTCACATTAAATATGCGGACTTTTATAAAATAAAGTCTGTTTCGAGAATCCTCACACAATCTGCATTTGCAACGCCATTAAAAAGCTGTTTTTCCTTAAAATATTTGAAAAAGATTAAAGTAAACAAGTTTTCAGATTAGATTTAGTTACCTAAGACGCAGAAAAACCGGTACCAGACCACATTGTTCAATTTAAAATATACAAATATGAGATACTAGCTTTCCCCCGCGACTTTGTCTGCGTGTTTTAGTTTCAACGGGTTTTCATTTTTGCAACATTTTTCATTTATGCTCCGCTCCTTTTGGTCGCAAAATAATGTTATATAGCTTATAGCCTTCCTCAATAAATGGGCTATCCAAAATTGAAAGAATTTTTCAAACCGGACCAGTAGTTCCTGAGATTAGCGCGTTCAAACAAACAAATAAATAAACAAACAAACTCTTCAACTTTATACTATATATTAGTATAGATTAATAGTTATATGCAGTAGGTACAAATAATTATGAATGGATATTAATAATACGGAGTAGAACGAATGAGGTGTTAATTAAGCGAACAGTTCCTGTCCGATTCCAATAAACTCCTTGCGTGCGTCAATTGCCTGGATTATGATGGTGACTCATGCCAAATATATTTAAAGCCCCACTGCAGACGTAATAACAAAAGAAACAGGAAATTAATTATATTTCTAATCTAAAATAATAATTAATCTATATTATTTATACCTATATATATCTATATATATAGGTATAAATATATAGATTAATTACTATCTGCGTAAATATATATATAAGTATATATATATATATATATATATATATAAAATATTAAATTAATCTCTTTTTTCCTTGGTCATCACAAATCAACAACGAAATCACGAAAACAATGAACGGAACAATTTCGATTATTATTTTTTGTTGTGTTAATTATTATCAGGAGAAGGTTTTTATAAAAGAAACTGGGGTGGGCAGCTACTATTACATAAAAGTTAATCCCCTTGTTAGATATTAAGTTATTTCCCTTGGTCACGCCACAACTTTCCAACGAAGGCACCAAATCGTATAATTCTTTTTTGTTTTGTTCATTGTTGTAAGGACCAGGTTTTTGTTGGTTTGATGCTTTCAACAGCATATATTCATTGTTTATTGCGTGCAAAAGCAACACACATTTATATACAATCTTCACATATAGTAAGTACCTCCAAAGTGTTAATGCCAGCACACAATAGGTCTGCCATATTACGTATCTTGGAAAACTGAGCATATGACATATGACATATGAGCATTTGACAGCAAAAATATTCCTGTCAATTTACTTTATTTTTTTAAAAGGATTTTTAGCAATATGGGTTGAATTTACATTACTAGCAATTTTGTCAACCCCTCCAACTAAGCTAAATGTGCTTGTGTGGGTGGATTTGACTTGAATGGAGTGGGTTCACATCAATAGTGCAATGGGTGGGGTTCGAACCCGAGACATCTTGATCACAAGGCCGTTACCCTAACCATTAGGCTATTGACGAAAAGTCCAATGAAGCAGTCAAAGCCTGCGCTCAGGCTATCTGCGTAAATCTCTTTCTAAAAAAAATAGGCTATTGCCGCTTTCAATTCAAAACAAATTAGCAATTAGACAGCAATAGTTGTACAAATTTTGCTGTCATTTGCTTTTACAAGATACCTACGCAACTAAATCGTTTTGTTTGTGGCTGGCATTAAAATACTTCGTTCCATTATTACAACTAACCAATACCAAAGCAACAATATAATTAGCATGTTGGTACACGAGCCGTTAAAATTATAATTGTTGAATCCTAAAACGGGTATTGACGCAAAGCCTGCCAAAATGTCTATCGCACTTTTTTATAGTTGATAAACATCGAATAAATTATACTATACTTAGGCCCAGAAAGTGTGAGAAGAATAAAAATTTACGACTTGTTAGGTGTGAATTATATACTTGTTTGATGATAGTCATGAATATAGAAAAGGATTTTCCTAAGTATGTGATAGCCGAGGACTGGAGTAATCGTAGAGTGTGCGGACACACCGTTTACAGCAATAGACTAATATAATCTTATACTCAAGTTCTGATACTTAAGGACCTCTCTTGATTTATGTGTATAAACATAAATATGAGTCAAGTTTTTGGTTAAGTTTTTAATATCAATTTGTATTATTTCCCTAGCGTTTAACTAATAGCATCTCTATTTATATTTCACAGTTAATTTGTGAAAAGCGTTGTGGACTACAATATTGTTTAAATGTTATGTGTGCTCTTTTTTCTATACTGTATATTGTAGCTGTTTATTGTTCCTTTTGAATAAGTAAAAAAAGAAAGTGATAATATACTAAAACAATTCAGTAAAATCAGTACACCAAGTTACATTCAGAATTTTTACACTAGCAGCTTTGACGACGTACAGTCGTAACGCATATACCTATGTCAAGAGTTACCTTGTGTTATGGATACCAGAGCGCACTGTTAAAATCTAGTTTTAGTTTAGCATAGAAAATTATGCTTAGAGACTATTATTAAATTACATAACACGGCCTTAGTCACGTTGTAATCAGGAGAAACTGACTAATTTTAGACTGGATTGAACCTTTAATCTTGATTTGACGATTTATTAGGTATTTTAAAACACCTGATATCTAAATTTCCAGTACTAAGTAATAAAGTATTATCAACTTTTATAAACACTACCTAAAGCTTAAATTTAAAAAAGAAGGCAAGTCTTGGCTATAATAAAACCTATAACTCCTTAATTACAAATAACATTGAGGCCATAACAATAATTATGTTAAATACAACAAAAATACACTACATCTGAAAACGATTACCGCGCCATCTATGTTCGCAAGCATAAATTAAAACGAATGATTCAAATCTCGCACGTGAACAAGTTCTCATAACTCGAAGTTACATTATATAAACTAGCGTCTTACTCACCAGATGGCGCTGCAAGACCCGCTATTATTTGATACGTTTCGTTGTACACGTGCATCAATGTTTACAAACAAATCAGAGACGCGTCGTGCATATTTTAAATACAGTGACGTGGGTTAAAGTCCTAAATATATATTATAATAATTCCTTACGCAGATAGTTAGAACAACAAATACTTTGAATAGCTTAAATCGGTATAGTTAAAACGTGGGTTTATACTGATGAAAAACGTACCTACTCTATTTTTATAAAACCTGATTTTTCAAGTACGACAAGTATCAAATTTTGGAAACGTTAGGATTTTCTACCATATTTGGATAAACAAAACATAATAAAACACTCCACTAACCTTTTTCAAAGCCCTGTTCACTTCTGCAGCACTTGGCATGTAAAAATCCACTATGCCTAATAGGCAATCATCACAACGGCACACATCACTTGGCAGCGAGGACATCGACCCGAAACTGCTGCAACTGTCCATAGAATCCGTCCGAACCAGCTTCCCCGTACTTAAAGCTTCCATCTTCGCGACTAGCAAAGACTCCATTAAGGACCTAGGTCTAGCTGGGGACCGGGATCGTCGTGCAAAATCCGGGGACAGTGGTCTACAGTGTTCCAAAACATCGGGCGATAGTGGTCGATGTCGGGCGAAGCTTAGAGACGATAGGTCCGGGGACAGAGCGCGCCTCGACAAGTCCGGCGAGATAGGACAGGCCGCGGCGAGGTCCGAGGACGAAGTCCGCGAGAGAGGCGGAGTCGCGCTCCGACAGTGTGAAGACGTCATCTTCGTCGCCCGCATTGGTACTGATATTGTTTACCGCATCACTTAGATATGATTTTCTGAGCAACCTTCGTTCGTTGCCATGGGAAGATACAAAACAATTGAATTAAGATTTGGGTTCTAATTTTGATATTTTAATTCGAATATTATTTGACCTTGATCGTTTTTTGTTTGCTGCGTCAAAACCACATGTTTTAAATTAATTTGTTCTTGTTGTTATTCAGTTTGTTTTTCACTGAAATTTGTAGTTCAAAATAGTTATAGGAGTAATATACGGTATGTAATTGCAGTTATTGCCATAACTTCGCTGAAATCAGCGTAAATCAATATCGGAAGGTTTTATAGACTTGTTTATGGTTGTTTATTGATTGTACCAGCCATTAATCGCGGTGATAAATTATTTATTTTTGCGCTGTAAAAATTGTATCGCTGTTAAACTAACATTAAATGTATTACATGGTATTTATGATTGTAAACAATATTTTAAGTATTTACTTTCTATCCTGTTGATTATTTTAAATGTATTTAATATGTATGTTTTGATAAACCTTAACTATTTAATTAAATACAAGACTGAGACTCTACCTTAGTAAAAATGTCGATATAAACTATCTAAGAATTATTTTTTTAATTGACTATTGCATAATAATTTGTGGAAGGGAACTCACTATATTTAGTTACGTGACTATTTAATTTCTTATATTTTTAGTTAATAATATCATAAAATTATAATTTAATAATAAAAATATATAATTAACTAGCTGTTTCACGCGGCTCCGCCTGATTTGATGTCGGTTATCGCGGCAAAAAGTAGCCTATGTCTTTTCTCAGGCTCTAGACTATCTGTGTACACAATTTCATTTAAATCGGTTCAGTAGTTTTGGCGTAAAAGTGCGACAAACAGACAGATAGAGTTACTTTCGCGTTTAAAATATTAGTGTATAGTAAGTAATGTATTTCTAAATTTTGTGCTAACCCTACAAGTACCGCCAGCAAACAATACAACTAAAAGCCCTTTCATAAGCTTAGGGCATACGTCACCGTGACAAACAGCTGAACGAGCCGGCAGCGTTTGTTTACATCGCACGGTATACGAGGCTATTAGTTATTCTGCACACATAGATATATAGCCTTCGCACACCTTGTCGGCCACACCTGCGAATAAAGTACACTGAGGTATAAAATCTAGAAGTGACTGGACTTTTAATGTACCAAAAATGTATTTTAATTTTAAATTTTATTTAATTTTTATCGCGTTCTTTTAAGTGTGGCGTACCTTTAGGGACACTTCTAGGTCATTGTCTCTTCAAAGTAGCGACAGCTTTTGGTCAAATAAAGTTGAATCGTTAACACTCAAAGAAGAAGAATTCTATCCCACTTTACTGGAGCTGACACAATTATTATGTACGCCTTTTTATTGACTTTGTTGTCGCCTTATAGTCGCCACTAACTGGCCTTATAACCGTCCACCGGAGGACGTTTGAAAATACTGCACAGATTACTTCTGCACATACAGGGTGTTACCCAAAGGTAATATATATCTAAAAGGGGTAAAGAGAACATTTGGTATATAGTCAGTTTACAAATTTTACCTTAAATTTATATATATTAATATTTATTCGCATGATTTATTCGACAGCAAAAAATCATAACATATCAGCGCACTACGAGGGCCATCTTTTCTTATGGATAGATTTACCGTTTCGGTAGCAGCCTGTACCTATATTATGTATATCAGAAAACGGAGAAGAAACGATAAAAGGAACTTTTTTTATACCATTTTTGTGCTGTAGTATCAGAATTACATGTGGCTGTAATAAATATGATGTAATTCTGATACCTATCCATCTTCTCTACATCTTCGTCACCAGAACGAACTCGTAACAGAGTGTTGTATAATCGAATAATCTATGTTTCCTTCTAATGCAGCCAGTGGAGAGCCATAATATATACTCTATTGATGCATTATTAATTATTATTTACTGTACAAGCGAGGAGATTTGCACACAAACAAACGGGATTTTACAGATATGAGAAAGAATTTCTTTTCATATGCCGAGCGATTATGGGAACGTAAAAAACTGTTAACAGATGTCATAAAGTCCGTTGTATGGTAGCTTATTAAATGATAATTATTGTAGGTGAGTATAAGACCGATATGAATGGTGGGCAAAAAGACAGGTCTCTACCCGGCAGTGCATAAAAGCCGGTCGTTTCATATTGGTAGAAGCTAACTCTCGCATGGGAAAAGTTTATATGGTAGTGTAAATTATACAGACAACGATGGTAGAGAAATAGCCATTTTGACCGCTCTAAGTGAACTGGCAAAGCTTTGCTATTATCAATAGGTCTATTAAATAAATTTGTTTCGATATCCGTCAGAAAGATAAATAAAAAAAAGAAACGTATTTTTTCTTTTTTTACGTAACAAAAAACTTACGACGATACATTGATTTGAAATGTCGCATGACGTCACGATGTACGTTCAGTGTGACATCGTGACGTAGTTAGCCCCTGCTCTTGAACTTTGATTTGCTTTATCTCCTTACTTTTATTTTGGAAAAGTAAAAAATACGTGACTAATATTTTTTTGTTATGTAATTTACGGACTAAATTAGATTTTTACTTTTCACATCCAGTCAACATCCCTATTGGGTTAAATACGCGAAGAACGAAACCGAGTTCCAAAAATTGATTAAAAAAATATATATATAAAAAAGTTTTGCAAGTATAACTGTAATTTCTTTGTTGTCATTTCAAACAGCTTAGATAAAAATAAATAGAAGTTAGTTTACCTTATCATTTAGTGGACTTTGGCGCTGCATACCGAGATACTATTATCAAGTTCGGTTGCAGATGCACGTTATTGTTGATTGTAAGAACTTGTTTTGGTATTAGTTAAACAATATTATCCGTTTGAAATATAAATAAAAAACAAAAGTAGTGGTATTCGTTGTTAGTATTAGAACGGAATAAATCAAAGTAAGTTAAATGATAAAGAGCTGATTTTTCCAAGGCCATATAATTTTATCCCAGCATTAATTTTGAATTTTTGACAGCTCTTCCCTTAAAGGAATAACTAAGTAAACTATAAAGGGCGCTTATTGAGTATGAACTGTTGGCACTAGCGCGCTCTATGCTTGTCTATGTTTACTCTATGGTTCTTTCATACAAAATCTATCGGAAGCGTTGGAAAAATCAGTTTTTGGTATGTGTGTACTTTTCCAATATATTAATAAATGTTTTTTAGAATCAGGTAGATATACTGACGAAAAAGATAGCTGGGTTGGACTTGATGCAAAAGGTGGAGGACCGGGTTTTGTGACGCAAGTAGGTAGAGGCTTCAGACCAGTAGTAAAGTGAAATAGGCCAAATTATTGATAGAAATTCATATTTCCATGTTAACTCTAAACAAATAACACCTTGATCTCTACACAAATCATTGCTATAATTCACATAAATGTATTCATTTAATCTTTAACCCCTTATAGATCAAAATCATGTTCACATTTAATTTTGTTTCAAACATATTCCATGTAGTAATTCCTTAGCAATCAGAGATCGGTTTACAGCGCATGCGCGGCGGGTGGCCCGCACCGCCATGTTCTCTGTCTCGGAGTGATTAGTTCATCTTGGGCTAAAATATCACGCTTGTTCATGTGTGCTATTTGTCGGTAAGAATGTTTATGTTTTTTTATGTATTACGAGCGTTTTCTGTGCTGTAAATAATAAAGCAAGGAACATGACTGGTATGGTAATCATATTGAGATTAATAGAAAAAAGAAAAATAAAAAGGGTTAATAACTGTTTTGTTTTTTAGTAACTTAAATGAAAATCAGGAAGTATGTAGATAGATATTATAAAAAAGAGAGGCGGTGAGAGAGGTTAAATATGTATTCTATTCTTCCATTCTTCCACATAAGAATAAAAAAAACCTACTATTTTGTCTCCAGTCTTTCCCAACCGATTCTGTTTTAATTATGATTTTAGGGAAGAACTTAACAGACATCCTAGTTTTTAATGCTATTTTAAAATATAATAATAATAAATGTGGACAACGTCACATACATTGCTCTGAACCCAAAGTAAGTAGCTAAAGCACTTGTGTTATGGAATTCAGAGACAACGAAGGTAGGTACCACAAATACTCAGACCCGAGACAATGTAGAAAAGGGGTTTTTTACATTGACCCGGCCGGAGATCGAACCCGGGAACTCAGAGCTGGCGACAACTTAAAAAACTGGTGTGTGCGCCAGTCGACCACGGAGGTCGTCTATAAAATAAATATCTAAAAATATAAAATAAAAATATTACAAGCTTCTATTCAATTCATTCCCTAGCTTGAAAATCTCACTACCATTTTAGATCAGTTCATTACCCGTCTTAGTATACATACACAACATGTTTTTGCTTCATATCACAAGCGTGTAACGTTCATATTTGTAAGCCATTCGTGTATGTTCGTGTACATTCGTGTTCTATCGTATGACGTTTAATGTTTCACACGATGTATCATATTGACAGCCGAGTAAAATTATAATTACATGAGAGTTGAATAAGGAAGCGATTCTAAACAGGATTTTTTTAAGTCCTGTCCTTACGTCCTGCGCACTTACTATGAATTCTTAAAGCAAGACTGTAGTCGTTGTGTAAGTGAGACGCCGCTATGCGTATTGTAGTGCGCTGTCTCGTTTCCACAACAGCAAGAGTCCTGCTTTATGAGATCATAGTAAAGGCAGTATTTTCTGATGATTACGCAAATATAGGAATCGAACAGAATATTCCTTACTGCAGGGCAAAGGTAGGTATACTGATAAGGTGTGCTTCTTGTATTGACTACAATTCTTTTCAACGAAGTTTTCTTTCAAAAGATTTTTAAATATAAGACTATTTAAAATGATCAAGTAACTTTGATTTTATCTAGATAACCAGTAAGCACTATATCATACTAATGTTTATGATCCCTGTGAAGGATTCGAAACTACAGGATAATTACAATATGCTTTCAGAAACCATACATAACATATAAGTTGTAAATTAAAATATTAGCCTGTAACTATTGATTTAATTTGAGACATTGCGATAATTTTCAAAATATAGCTTTAAGTATTCATTAAAACAAAAGATTTATGTTTTCTACGTTTCTTTAAATAATTTTTATATCTGTTTTTTATTGCCAGTGTAAACATATTTAATATGTTGCTATTATTTTATTTTTTCCCCACAAAATCCGAGCATATATAAATTTAATAATCGAAACTCAAACCTATTCATAGCGATTTCAATTAAAATAATGTTTAAAGCGGCATCGTTTCAACTACAGGGTTCAATATTTGAACAGACCTAATCGTGAACTTTCAATCGATTATATCAGTTCACTTATCGAATAATTAATCGAATTATTTGTGTTTCACTATCAGTTAGTTGTATATTAATTAGTTCGTGACTACATTTCATTATACAGTGACGCACGCGATATTCAATTAACAAAGAAATAATTGATTCCTATATCGATATTCAACAAATCATAACACATAGCGTTAAAAAATTCAATTAATATATTACTGTCATGTTACAAATTGTAACTGAAAAAAATAATTATACCTAGGTAGTTAAATGTATTATAGCCTATACATTAATTCTGCAAATTCGTTCTCATCACGATATTTAAAACTTTAATTTAATTTTTAATTGTGATGCTTGATTTATTTTCACTTAATGTCTATGTAGTCCGGTCAATTTAGACCAAAAAATGAGAGTGAAGTTACATAAAGTCCCAACAAGCTGAATATTTGTGAAGTTGTTCAAAACATAATTATAAACAATGTCTGGAAGTTCCCCATCATTCCCCTGTAAGGAAAAAAATTAATTCAAGGTCAAAGGTCAAAAAAAATAGTTTTTCGCGATTTTCAGCAAAACGGTAAGTTTTATCATAAAAGTACCTCAGACAAAAATTGTAGATCATAAAATTATCTATAAAAAATGTATCAATACTTTTTTTCTTACGAGCCACCGTTTCTGAGATATAACGATTCTAAAAGTTATAAAAGTTGTTATCGTCATAATATGCATGAGTACGCAAACGCAACCGAAATGTTGATCCAATATACAAATCCATTCCGATAGTTGTTGATCCGATTCAAATGGACCAATCAGAAAGGAGCAAGTCCTCCTATTGGACCTGCCTAATGTATATGGATGGTTTCATTCTTATAATTTATTGCAAGGCTAGCTAATCATTAACTTTTCTTTATTTATTTCGTTTTTATGTTTATAGGTATGATATATATATGGTAAGGATTTACCCTGAGATATAAGATCTAGAATCTCGAAGTCTTGTTATTACTCCGCAAACAATGCCCTCCAACCCGGAACATCGTACCGTTGACTAGCTACTGCTTTGCCGTTGAATAACTGTCAAAGATCTGATCATTCCCCGGACTGACCTTCGCAAGTGTCCTACCATTACTAAATATAGTCGTTTATAATTCAAACAATTTTTAATTGTTATTATAATTCTTAAGTAGTAGTGATACATATCTATACTAATATTATAAAGAACTAAAGTTTGTGTGTTTGTTAAGTTGTAAGGGGTAATCTCGGGATCTACTTAACCGATTTTAAAAATTCTTTCACCAATAGAAAGCCACATTATTGCTGAGTGTCATAGGTTATATAAAAAACCGAAAAATAAAAAGGCTTTTACGTGGTAGTCCGTTTTGCAAAGTGAATCGGAGAAAAAACGGCCGAATGAAAGCGTTTCTTACGAACGCTGCCTTAACTATGAAAGATATATTTTTGAGTTCTAGAGAAAAGATGTGGAGGTTGAAAATGCCTACAAAAAAGTCAACGACAGCATATGTCTAACTTTTATATTTAGGTTACAAAAAGTAGTTTTTGCATATTATGACGATAACAACTTTTATAACGTTTAGAATCGTTATATCTCAGAAACGGTGGCTCGTAAGAAAAAAAGTATTGATACATTTTTTATAGATAATTTTATGATCTACAATTTTTGTCTGAGGTACTTTTATGATAAAACTTACCGTTTTGCTGAAAATCGCGAAAAACTCATTTTTTTGACCTTTGACCTTGAATTAAATTTTTTCCTTACAGGGGAATGATGGGGAACTTCTAGACATTGTTTGTAATTATGTTTTGAACAACTTCACAGAAATTCAGCTTGTTGGGACTTTATGTAACTTCGAATGTCTAAATTGACCGGACTAATGTGCTTGAAGGGTATAAATGCGAACCTGTGGAAAAAAATAATGAACACTAAATCATAGTATAGTGCTAATTAAACATGCTAAAGTGGTCCGATCATTTTAATTGTCGTTTTAGTACTACTAGTGACCATAAAACCATATGAAAATCGGTTCGGTAGTTATTGAGTTTATCGTGTTTCAGACAAACAGACGAACAAGTGCGGCGGGGGACTGTGTTTTATACAATGAATACAGTAAGCAAGCGCATAAAAATGTGTTTATATACGTTTAGAAACCTCTAAAATGATCAGTATTAGTATCTCTACTATATTACGTTAATTATACATGTAAACCTTCCTCTTTAATGACTCCATCTATTAAAAAACCGCATCAAAATCCGTTGCGTAGTTTTACAGATCTAAGCATACATAAGGACGGACTGACAGCGGGAAGCGACTTTGTTTTATACTATGTAGTGCTATGTAAAAATTTATATGTATATATTTTGGAATGTACATCATTATTTTATGATACAAACTGATTTTCAAAGTATATTGTAAAGTAAAAATACTTATATAATATTATATATAACTTAAAATAACTTAGCTCGTTACTCGCTCACCGCTTTTGCTTCGTTGAATGTAGGAGGAGAAATATAAGAAAAAAATAATGAGATATATCAGATGATGGATGAACGACAGATTGAAACTAAATGAAGCGAAAAGCAGTTGCAATTGCTCACCGATAAAAACAAGGCCATAAAATTTAATATGTATTAAATAAATTCAGTGAACTTGAGTGTGTAAATAGATTTTTTGGTCAAGAAGTGAATGCAAGGCAAAGGGGTAGATGTCATTTTTTTTTTTTATAATGTCCGTCAGAAAGATTAATTATAAGACACGTATTTTTTTTCTTATTTTACGTAACGAAAAACTCACGACGATACATTGATTTGAAATGTGGCATGACGTCACAATTCTCTTTATTTATTTATTTTTATTTTTTGTTACGGGGTGAAAATCTAATGACTTCAACCCACGCCAAAGCACGACGCGGGGATATGTCGGACTTGCACCGACTAAAAACATCCCTGTCCCGTCCTTGCCTTTGCCGGAGTCCCGGGTTCTCTAAAGCATGCTCGGCGGGGCTCCGGTGATGTCACAATTCCATGCCTTTTGTACGCAAGAGTGTCGTCATTAGCCCACAGTCCTGAACTTAGATTCGCTTCATCAAGTTAGTGTTTACTTATTTTGGAAGCAATAAATAGTTGTCTAATATTTTTTATTATCTAACTGACGAACTAATTAGATTTTGACTTTTTATAACTAGTTATTTACCTCTTTGGGAATAAAGAAACAAGCCATATTATGTTTTTTAAATTCTTACATTGTAATATCGAGCAAACTGCCATATGTATCGGTAACGGAATATTGCAGGATTTCAGTATATGATAAGTCAAGATACTTCTTCATTTTAGCAGGTGTTTTCGTATGTATTATTCATAGAAGCTTCAAGTTTCAACCATTTAAAACCATTGAAATATTACCAATGTTCATTCAACTATTGTATTGACACTATTTAAATAAAAACAAATGAATTTGAATATTTGAATATGGAACAAATGGTTAGCATATGATTACAATTTAACTTAACCCTTTAAACCACAGCAAAAGCTCTTCAATTATTCATAAACATTACACTCATACACGAAAAGGCTCTTAACAATTAGTGTTCTTCATAATCCGGGTCTCAAGTAAACAGTCAAGTTTTTACGAGTACAAAAACCTTTAATAGCGGGAAATGTACTGCGAGGCTGACATGCTTGGGACCAATTAACAGACTTACTAAGAAACATCCATATTATTTCGTTAATCATTCAGCTTCTACAGAATTTATTAGCTACAACGACAGGGTCTTGACACAATTGTTGAATGAAATTGTTTTGATAAACAATAATATAAAATTACAGTGTTACTAATGATTGTGAAGGTCAGATAGGCAGTCGCTCCATGTAAAATACGGTATTCGGCTGAATACGGTCAGATTGGAAGCCGACCCCAACATAACTTAGGAAAAGGCTTGACAGAAGAAGAAGATTAAATTTCTTAATTATTAAAAGCTCTACCTTGTCATAGAGATGACAGATATGTAACTGCCAATATGCCAGAAAGGGTTAACAAAAGTTTTCGTTTTATTACGCTTCATGTGTGTCGCTTCAGGCGTGTCGGTATAGGTATTATGTAGATATCTCATAACTATTTAATCCTAAATACAACCTACATAAATAATACACAATTATTACTCAGCTAAATTCATTGTGCTGTATTATATCTCTGAGTAATAACGGAGATTATCTAATTCATTCTAGCTTTTTGTGAGTACCGTGGACTGATAAAGCTCCTTCGAACTGCCCAATCTCCACACTTCGATATAAGCTGACACCATCTAAGAATCATACTTTTTTTTATTACTACTGATTCTATATAAGAATCTTTAATACACAACAACAATCTAATCATTTGCATTGAGTTTCCTAAACACAATATCATGAATATGAAACGCCTAAAACATTCATAAATTCATTGACCATACGGCAATATATCAAAGCTGGAAGCACTTGCTATGAATTGCGTACTACTAAATATAGTTCGTCATACATAAGCTGCAGCTTGGCCAGTATGTTGATCAAACGGTACTATGATATTAAATTGATAGGACTGCATCGTAAGTGAATTGCAAAAGTGCACTCTCATGTTTATGTGGGAAAATATTATGTAAATAGTTTCATATTGACTGCAATAACTGTGTATAATGTGTATGAGCTTGCGCCTACGTAAAAAACCGGCCGAGTGCGAGTTGGACTCGAGCAAAATGGGTTCCGTACATTTTATGGAGCCCCTTTGAATTTTTAATATATGTTTATGATTTGTTGTTATAGCGGCAATAGACAATTAATAATCTGTAAAAATGTCAACTCTCTAGCTATAACGGTTTATGAGATACAGACAGTCAGACGGATGGACGGACGGACGGACCGATTACGGAGGGTTAGTAATAGGCTCCCGGTGGTATCGGCACCGTTCGGTTACGAAACCATAAAATTGTGGATATAAAATACCCGTATTTATACAGGTTTTTTTAAACTACTGCCCGAAAGAACTACCTACCTACCTTACTTCATACACATATAAATACTTTCAAAACTTTTCTCCGCTCTTTTTTTGTTTTCATAAAAGTATTACAGGAAATAGAAGATTTTACCAAAAGTTCTTCACTAAAGTCAGTTAACAAATTTTTATATGATAAATTCATTTCTCATTTAATTAAGAAAAGTAGAAAAATAACCCAACATAATTACAAATCATACATCGCTGTTAAACCTCAAATTTCCTGCAAATTACTCAACCATCATACATGTAAAGAGTACGCGCACTCCTGAATACAAACACTGACATTATACTATCAATTATACGTATTTATAATAAACGTTTCATATCACGTTTCTCGTGACATTGGGGTATTAATTCGTAAATAACTCGACAAGACCACCTGCAGAGAGGCATATTTATAGCCGATCCGTTTGCAGAAATATAAACGAGAAGGCTTTTTTAATTTTCCATTCATACGATTGAGTATAAAAAACAAATGAAGATCTTTAAATTCATCACTACGCTTTGAGAGTTGTAGGAGTTATTTTTTGGTTTTAGAGATGTCGATTTGTATTCTGAATGGTAAATAGTCGGTAATTAATTTATTCATCTGTGATTACAACCTCATTTTTTTATTTAAACAAAGGTTTCAGATAGGTATAGTATGTCCAAATACATAAAAAGATATTTTGCAATGAAGGAAAGGCTGTTGAAATATGCTTGGAGTACTTATAATTCCAGAAAACGCTCAGCAACAAATTAATATAGCATGATATTATTTTACTGTTTCTTGTGTTTATACCTAACTGTGCCCCATGGTTTTACCCGCGTAAGTAGGTAGTCCCCGTTCCCGTAAGACTAGTTTTTCTTGACTTCATCCGATGTTTTATTCTGTTATTCGGGGTGGAGACGAATCCAACAAATCAATGATCAATAAATGGTTTAACTAACCCGACTTTGTTTTTTATATACATAAGTATATATAATACAATATAGATGAGGCAGACACTTTTAAAAATTTAAGATAAAACGAATAATTACAGTAAATTCTGCCTTCTTTTCGGGAACGAGTCACAAAAAATACAGTACTCGAATATCTCTTTCGCTCAAATCTCATGATTACTTAATAGCGAAGTGCAAAAAGTCATTGCACTTATTATGTACAATTATAGAGTCATAAGCGAGGATAATTTCACACCTTATATACAAGTTCTGCCGGAACGGTTGACGCGAGCAATAAAACAGATAATTATATTTAATTAGATGTGTATTATTTCACATACTCAGTTCTAGTTACGACACTACTCCGAACTAGTTTGTTTAGGACTAATATCATTCTGGCTTCGTCGATAAATATATACCTGTTATAATATATTTTAAAAATGGCAATTATTTATTTATTTCATAATTTATGTACACACAGATACAGAGATACAACATAATAGAAGAGATGTACAACAGAAGCAGTTATGTACAATATAATATCTAATGACCAACACACATTATGCAAATTAAATTTTGTAGCAAGCAGTAAATTAAGGCATAACGCTTAATACAACCCTGCTCAATACGAACCAAAAATTATAAACCAAAATTATATCTCAAGACTAGCTGTCCCCCGCGACTTTGTTCGCGTGTTTTAGTTTCAACGGTTTTCCATTTTTGCAACATTTTTCTTTTATGCTCCGCTCCTATTGGTCGTAGCGTGATGTTATATAGCCTATAGCCTTCCTCAATAAACGGACTATCCAATACAAAAAGATTTTTTAAATTCAAACAAACAAATAAACAAACAAACAAACAAACAAACTCTTTAGCTTTATAATATTAAGTATAGATTTAAACAAATTAATATAAATAAATGTGGACAACGTCACATATACATCGCTCTGAACTCAAAGTAAGTAGCTAAAGCACTTGTGTTATCGAATCAGACAACGAAGGTACCACAAACACCTAGACCCGAGACAATGTAGAAAAGTGGTTTTCTACATTGACCCGTCCCGGAATGTAACCTGGGACCTCTCGATAACTTAAAAACCGGTGTGTACGCTAATCGACCACGGAAATCGTTAAATTAATATATATCGATTTTTAAACTAGGTCTTACCATTGCAATAACTTTTAATATTAACATAAAAGATACCAATATCAAACTCAGCAATAACATAAATTTAAAATCGAATATGAAGTTCGGAGATTTGTCTCCTATGTCCAGCTTCTGTTTAATACCCTTGTATTTATTGATATGTGCATTAATGTGCCTTGAAGTAACATGCAAGAGTCTAGCATAAATCATATTTTACCAAAAAGGTTATATAGCTACATACAGCAATAGTAAACCTATAATTTGTATGTCATAAATATCAAATCATGTACGGTGGCGAGTTGTTATTCATCACTCATTGGTCCCAAGTGTTTATGAAAACTTTTAGGTATATAATTATGTTATGTTCTGCTAGAGTACAAGTTTGATCTTAATTTGATGTTTTACATGTAGAATTAGTTTTTATTTTTTAATCTCCGCTTGATTAAACTACCATAAGTTATTGCAAGGCTTCTGTGTCGTAGCCTGTCTTGTCCCACTGCCGGGCAAAGGCCTCCATCTCCCTCTTCCAAGCACTGCTGTCCTGAGCTAGCGTAGCTATCGTAGCGGAGTAAAAAAACAGAATCATCCCACAGGATATTACATCTGATATAAAAGTAGATATCCTTTATTGTGGATCTAAGCTATGCAATATCTGTCCAAACCAATCTTTATGAAAACAAAAGAAACTTACAAAATTTTAATGTTTATATCTTTAGTAGGATGCAATTCTCCTCGAATGGTCATTTTCAATTTCATAGGACAACACTTTTAATATCGTCTTTACAAATTCAGCCAACAAGCAATGCAATAACTCTCACGCCCAACTTAATCGGCGCATAAAAAGTGCAAGATGACCACTATCATTAATTCTCTTTCAATTAAATTTTCTCAAATTGAATTTAAACAAGCGACAAATAAATGACGCTGATATCGCCGACACCTCGGGCGAAGTAATCGAGTTGTATTCAATTAAGGGTACTCAGCCTCTTGGATACTGGTAATTGCGATGCCCTTAAACATAAAACTTAAAACATCGCTAACACCTATTTAAATCAACAAGACGTGTCATGAAGCTAGACTCATCTTGATGTTTATTAAGCTTCTGGATATACAAATAAGTACACATAGTCACGCTAGATTAATAATAAGTTTTTTTTTTTATGTATCGATCAGTTGTAGAACGTCAAGATTCAGAGATAACGATATTCTAAACCGCAGAAGCTGACGAGACGATGATGTAAGTCAAATTTAATTTCTGGGTTAGCAGAGAAAGTCAAATTATTTTCTTAGAAAAAAAAATTATAGTTGGGTACTAGGGGCCTACATAATAATAATATTTAAGTTGATTTCTTGAGTCCTTGTAATTTAATAAAACGAACCCGTTTATTGCATAAAATGTTTTTATACATGTATAGGAACTTAATATTGACCATTAAGGCTGGCATTAATCAGAAAGACTGAGAACCACTGTTTTAAAGAATTATAGATTTTACGCATCTCACAAATTATGGTCATTTTTGAGGCGTACGCCATTTTCGCGTAATTCTCACAAAAAGATAATGCTATATAATGATTCCATAATTTAATTTTTATGGAAATTTGTGAAATGATGCTGTCAGATGATACGAAGTATTCAGTAATCGTTAATTATTTTAATAATTATGAAGTTTTCTTGAAGTATTTTTGATTGTCGCGTCGTAGGTAACTACGTTTTATTTCATACAAGTCCTGTGAATTAGAAACGCATGCAATATATATCAGATGCCTAATAGGTACTGATTATTTTTCCCAAAAAATAATTTGTGCCCTCAAATGTCACGGTTTAAAATTAGTAGGCTTTCCGGGTTAAACATACTTGTCTTGATTAAATCAAGTTAATCAAGTAACGTAGGTACTTTAAATAGGAGATGACATTTTATGGCAATATCCTACTAATAAACGAGGATTTCTATAATAACGGAGATGTATAATAACTATCGTGAGGAGTGTTCATAATTATTTAAAACAAAACGGTTTACTCACGTATATTCTCGTGATCGCCCGACTAGTTTCAGACTCAATAGGAGTCCCTAATCATGAGCTGACGCGGCGGCGGTGGTGTCGCGAGTTCGACTCGATCCCGAGAATATACGTGAGTAAACCGTTTTGTTTTAAATAACGGAGATGTACTACAAAAAATTCTTAAAAAAATTGCTTCGGGCGCAAATTAATGGCAAGAGGTCGCACGCCACTTACAAGAATGTCTATAGCATAAATTGCGTTGTCCTTGTTTAAATTAAAATTAAAAATAAACGGTCAAAAATTACATTACACTACATAACTTCATAAACAACATTATAGCTTTTAAGCCGCCACTTACACCGTCCCAACACACCGTTAGCAAGCATTTAACACGGCTAATTACATTTAAACCAGTTTCATTTCATACGATGCAAATTATGTAATTTTGGTGACAACATAAATATTGTGAGACTCATGTTGAATTTAATTAATTAGTGTAATTCGAGGCCAATTTCTAAAACGGCCTTATTAGTCAGATTTAAGATATTAAGATGTATTATAACATGTTAGACGACGTGACGTGGTATGTAATTTTTATTTGTAGTAGCGGTTTCATTATTATTATTGTTACGAGCCCTTAGTTACCACTCACGAGCCGTTAGTGCCCACTTCATGGTAAAGTCCTCCTACGTCCTTTCCTGTTTCAATTTATCTTTGTTTAAGGCTAACAGGAGCCAGTGCTGGGCAAAGGTGTTGAGTTTATCCCGTCATCATTTTTAAATATGTAATGTTTCCTATATATTTTTAGAGTACTGGCTAGCAGACGTTTTACTAGCGAGGGAAACTATTTTTAAATAAAAGGAGATTACACGCATTCGTAATTATTTGTTTCAACTAGACACGACGTATTTCAATGTTTTTTTTTCTGTATTATACGTGCGTTGATTCCTACTAGGCAAAAAGAAAAAATCACCTAAATTTCAAACATAAATTCAGGTATCGTATAAATTTGTATATTAATAAAAAAAATATGTAAATTGTCTTAACATTTTTTTTTTCAATTTAAAAATTAAAGACCTTTGAAGCGACAAAATAACAAGGACGTCAGCTCGGTCCGAACAATAACTTTAAAAGTCCTCAACAAAGACTTCGGTTAAGTCTAAAAAAATACACATTTAACAGAGAAAGTGAATTCGGCACTTAAAATTTATTTCAATCGTAAAATAAATGAGCGTCAATGACATTTAAGAGACATTCCGACTGACAAAAACTTTATCTCTGGATTAAGGGCGACAATTATATTTTACTGCGCATACATTATTTTTAAGACTTAATTTTTAACTATATAAGGATATCTGAAAAAATAAAGTGTTACTTTTGTTATTGAGGTAATACATTTTTCTCCGATTCTTTTAATTCGTGAAATTACCGAATAAAATAATTAGATATTTACAGTGATTGGCTAACAGTTTCATAAAGTAAATTAGGTTTAATTCTCTAAGCACACTTTTATGAACATATTATAAGGTTGATGTTAAATTACATTTTCAGTCATAAATAAATGTAAAGCTTTAATAATATGTTAGAACTATTTCCTGCTCTCTCCAACACACTGTTATCTCTGACAAATCTCTCTATATATAACAAATTTCTCTTTCCGCAGCTCTGCTGAAATAAATTTCTTTAATAAATAAGCATTACTTATGTACTCTATTGTCTTACTACTCTTGTGTAAACATAAATTGCCAGCATTTTCAGCATTCAAGTGGTCAAAATCACGAGATAAACCTCTTAACGAAAATATCTTTAGATCACTTTTAAGCACATACTTATATGATTCCTAATCTGATAATTAAAACTAATCACAGGCCTAAAGAAATAAGTTTATTATTGTTGTATCTTTTATCGCCTAACAATCATTTAGTTTAAGCGCAGTCATTAACATCATACATCAATAACTATCTGTTAATATTCCACTAAGTTTTTGCGGCTCTCTCCACGGTAAAGTTTTGCCGCGGGCATTCCGAGTATAGCTTAACAGTATACATTACTTTATCTGTTACCAAATACATTACTACTAATTAATTTTAGTGAGCACTATCAATCATTGAGCTTTTAAACGTGTGTTATATTATGAGTTGCGAGTTCCGTAGGTGTAAAGTTATTAAGGAATAGCTTAGTTAGAAAACAGACAGTTTAATTGTTGTTTTAAATTGGGAGTAGACAAAATTAGTACCTAATAGCTCAAAGGCGTATCTATCTAGGTGAAATAGTGACAGTTAATTAACGAGTTCTATTTTCAAATTAAGTGCTTGTTTCACACATATGAAATTCTATATTACGTCAACAATGTTAAATAGAAGTAGGTATCTTCTTAGGTCGAGATGTTTTTGCTGAACATGATATTTTCAAAATCGCAGAACATCTTAGGCCCACTTACATTAAAAACCTAAATCAGAGTTAGTTGCTAACACGAGGATTAATTTACAATATTTTATGACAAACTGTCAATTTAACCTCGTGTTAACATTTAACTTTGAGTTAAAAATATAATTCGGGCTCGTGCAATATACAGAACTTAATAAAATATTAAAAAAAATCCTCTATAAAATTGAAATAAAACTACTTTGAACGGATTTTGTCGCGGTTTGTATTTAGATTTTAGTTCATGACATTTTTAAATTTCAATGTCTAATATTCGTGTAAACCTCTATAAAATCTTACATTTTATTTAAATAACTGCTTAACGAACCCCATAATTATGGGTACTTATTTACTTAGAGATACTCACAGAGTGACTCGCACCTGTAAAGGGGCATAAACAAATGTTGAACGTACGAACATTAATATAATTGCCCAGTGCTCTATTCAGATGGCCGATAACTGCTACTGCTATTTGTCTTAATCTCCTATCATTGTACCACATTACAGATAAATACACAAGGTGAAGAAGAAGTTATTAATGTATTTTGCTTCTGCTGAATCGTGCTCATGAGCAAAAAATGCTGGTCAATGGGTCAATATGCTAACAAAAATGAAAGAGCGAATCAAGCCCACAAATAAATCATCTATAAATAATATATGATTGATGATGTGTGGAATGAAATAGTAAGCTAGAAAGATAAGTTAAAGGCTTTTTTTGTACACTATGTTTAGCGAAAAACCAGCGAAAAACAAAAACACACACATTTTGAACTTTCATAATTCACTGTTTTCGTGAACAGTGCAAATATTGAATAATAGGTAGTATTATAATTATTATTTTCGGCTAAAATTTTCATTAAATGAAATGATGAAAATCCATAAATTTCAAGATCAAACGAAATAGGTTTTCTGTATTTATTGTGTGGTGGTCGCAGTCTCGTATAAACTATCCATCACAAGTACGATTAAATCGTTAGTATATAATTTGTATTAACTTAGTTTACGACGGTAGATCTTATTTCAATTTGATTGCATGTGTTTTAACATTAGAATCGGCTGATTTATAGCAATTAAAAAAGTTTATTTACATTCTACTAGCTTCTTTTACTCTAACTTACTTTCAAAAATCTTAAAGGTGCTGATAGACTTGAGCGTTTACTTGTAATGAACATGCTAATGTTACACTATTCACAAAATAATCGAAAGCCTTTTAGCGAAACGACAGTACATGACATTTGCATCGAGTGTTTTTGCCGAGCCGAGCAACTTTGTCATTGTTCCCTTACAACTTCGAAAAGAATACACTATTTGATATTTTTTACTAGCCAATATGTTAGAATTCACATTCCTAGCAATCTTGTTAACCCCTCCAACTTAGCTAAATATGCTTGTGTCTGGAGTGGGTTCACGTCAATAGTGCAATGGGTGGGGTTCGACGCTGCGACCTCTCGATCACAAGGCCGTCACCCTAACCATTAGTTAGGCTATTGCCACTCAATTGGGTATTTGACAAGGTTTTTTTTTTATTGCATTTAAAAATAAATATATTACAAAGTATGTCGAGTTGTAAAAACGGCAGATTAATTACTTTCATATTGAACTAGTTACAAGCATTTTAATATTGTTAATTAGACAAAGAGAGCTATACCATCAGGTGACGTCACCTACGTAATTCTCCTGAAAAATCTGTGGCTGCCCCGTACAAGTCGTCGTTTGCGAAAATGAGATAAAACATGTGTCATCTACTAACTTTGAAGTTTATAACTTTTGTATTCGGGTATATTTTTTTGATGTTATTTCGCAGTTCTGCCGATTAGAAATATTTGTAATAAATAAATAGTTCGATATCAGTCAAATAGCCTATTGCCGCATTTACTAAAGCGTTAGCTAGAATGATCGTAGCGATGTTTGGGTCCATGCTTGGCTGTATTCGTTGTTTAGTTCAACTATTTTGAAAAAGGCAAATGCTCCATGTTATTACAAGTGAATGCTCAAGTTTAACAGCACCTTAAAGGCTGTTTCGTTCAATCTCTTGTCCAATCTCATGTCAAGTTCAGCTGTGATTGGTTGTTGGTCTTTTGGTCAACCAATCACAGCTTGACAGGAGATTTGACAGATGATTAGCAGATGTTTATGTTGATCGGCCAGTTGCTTTTATTTATTTAATCCTTTTATTTACTCTGAATGGGCCAAATATTTGTTAAGACTCAGCACTTTCGATTGAACTATAAACATCATTAAAAATGTAATCTACATAAATATAAATTAATTTTTTACGCCATATTTATGAAGAAGCATTACTTAAGAACGGCTAAACCGAATTGACTGTTTTTTTTTTGAGGTGTTTGTGATTGGCAAGAGAAGTTTTGTATGACCTAAAATTTGCATTTTTTTCATTTTTTTTATAGATATTAGATTGACAGGACAACGACTAACGGGTCAGCTAGTTTAAAAAAAAGGTTATTTAATATTATTTGAGTCTACAGTAGGAAGACCTTTTTTAACATGCTACTGACATAAATCACAAGTTATTGTTAAATCTATAATTTACACGTATAAAGTCACGACTTGCCCTTCTTACGCAAATAACTAAACTAATAGACTCATATATAAAATAACTTACGTTTATGACAACAAACCCATTGAAACACAAATAACAACTTTATTAATATTTATTTTATTATTTTAAATAAAGAGTAGAGCTTTGAGCTTCGGTAATGGAAGTAAAGGAGCTTGTTTTAGGTAGGTTTAACGGGACCCTATAACTAAGCCTCCTAAATCCGTCTATTTGTCAGCGTCATGAACCCAAATTTTCAAAGAGTGTATTTCAAAAAAATACATACAGTTATATATTTATCTTGTACGATGGTACAGAACCCTTGATGAGTGAGTCTGAGTCTTCTTTCAGACTTTTTAGGAACAATGCCACTTTGAAACTGAAATTCTTAAAAATTTAAAGGAAACTCTCAATATCATAGCTTTTCAAGTCAAGTTTTTTCTTTTAATTTTCTCTTCTATTTAATTATTTTTTGTTTTCATTATACATTATAAACATAAAATCCACTGAAATTATTATCGAAGTATCCCTTTTATCCACATTTTGCTTCTCATATACTAATACTTTAAATAACAAATGCGAATCCCGATTAACTAGCTTAAAATATTCTTCTTATAATTTACCAAATAGTAAGTGGATTTATACCTGTTAACCTGACATAGCAGCACAGTGCACCTGACTTAAAGTTTTCGTCAAGAATGTTTCGTACTGGTGTAGTATCGATTCAGACGTTGATCGAGTGTGGTTGTTTTTTCCCATGCCTCTGTTATGGCCATACGAGTTGCGAGTGATTTGTTACGCTCCTGTCTTTGTGATCGTAGGTTAGGGCTGGCGTCGATAATTCGATATTAATCAAATTCAAATAAAATGATATTGAGATGGAGGGATATAGTAGGACAACTATTTAATAAAACTACTATAGAGATTAATAAAAATTAAATAGTTCAGCAAGGAAATGTATTTTGCTATCAAATTTATCTTTCAGATTTAAGCTGTTAATTTTTCATTTCTGATTTATTATTTAGATAATTGGAGACATTAATAAATATTAGTTTGAATAATAAGGTTATATTAAGCTTAATATATTTATTAATTACAAATGATAATATTTTTTTCAAAATAGGCTAATAAATAATGTTTTGTGACTGAATAAAGATCAGAACATTATATTTTGTGGTATCGTAAGGAGGATGTCTTACAATTTAGATATTTAAGCCTCAATTACCAAATAAACGAATCTAATTTTGATTTTTTTTATTTTAATATACATTTAATGTACTGAAATGTTTTGTCGCCTAATCAGCGTGTATCGTCTAAAATAAATTGCAATTTGCCAAACTTAGTAATAAGCTATATAAGTTTTTTATATTTTTTAAAGTTCTATCTGATCTGATATAGATCTATGTAATCGCTATAGTTTGAATAAGAAAATGAAAAATTTACTGAAATAACTTACTTAACAGGCAATAATGTTGCTTATTTACTGTCAGTTATTTAATAAATGGTAGCCCTAAAGGTTGTGTTTCGTGCCAACTTGTTTTGGTAAGGTTAGCTATGTGGTGAAATGTACGAGATTTTTTAACTCGACAATTTGCAGATTTATTTATTTGATTGTATTGCTTGCCGGTGGCTTTAAATGGTTGTTTTCATAGCATTTGCAAACGTGCTGGGAATTCAAATGACTTTGGAACTTTAACCATATAGTTCCTTGAAATGTAAAAACGTATTCACAAATTGCTGTGTCCTTAAAAGAAAACTTTTTATCATGGGTATCCTTACTATGAGCATCTGCCTTTTTTAAAAGGTAGAAAATTATTGTCGGCGCATATATCCAGTATTCTTTTACTTCTTTTGTCAAAGCTTCCTCTACAGTAGTATATATAGTCAGTAGTTTCCTTCTAGTATTTAAGGCTAGGTAGTTTTAAGACGGCTTTCTAGATCTTTTCTATATCCTTGTATTATACACCAGACAAATAATATCTGATTAAGTACAAATTTACCTATGTTTATAATCACCAAAAATCTCTAAGACATTTTTATTTAAAATAATCATCTAAATAAATGAATAAAAGATTTCATTCACCAATTAGTTAATCTATTATGTTATTTTTCAAAAACAAACGAAGAGCGATTTGCCTTGCAGTTTTCATTTATCTGAGACTATTATTTATGTCATAAAGTCGATATCTATTAGCGGTTATCACAAACAACTTTTTTATAAATGATCCAGGCAATAACCTGAATGTTTGACAAACTATCGGCCCAGCCTACGCGAACTATTCAGATTTATTACTTTATACTTACTTGAATTGATCGGCTTATCACGATCGAGACAAAGTTACAGCAATTATTTATTATACGCCTATTCTAGGTAGGTAAGGTTGTATATCTGGTTCATTTAAATACAATTCTATTTCGAAGGGACACTTGTCATCTATATTACAAATTGCTTTTCGATCACATTGCACCGTTGTGCATGTCATAATTTTACCATAGATTTAGAGTTAGAAGTTTAACTTAAAATGTAAATACTAATAAGTATATCAAGTTTCGTAAAGATATATTATTAAAAAATAATAGAATTTTAAGATATCATACAGATTGTTCTGAACCCAAAGTAAGTATAGCTAACTTGTGTTACCGAATCAAAGACATCGAAGGTAGCACAAACACCTAAAAAATGTAGAAAAGTGGTTTTCCACATTGGCCCGTCCGAGGATCGAACCCAGGACCTTTAGAGCTAGCGACACCTTGAAATCCGACCACGGAGTTTGTCTCATAAGATAATTTAAAACAACTTCATATTTTTTACTTTGTTGCAAAGATAAAAATACATTATATTTGTGTTAAAGATTTTAAAATAATTTACTTATTTTGCAATGTTTTTGCGAAACACTAAGTAAATACAATGTACCTAGTTTTAGTTTTGAAATACGGAAAGTCTTTATTTCTTCGGTTACCGATGAGGGTTGAGAACAATGGGACATAATTACTTATTCTCACGTTATCCTTAGCGTGACGTTACTTTTTTTATGTAAATTAGTAATAATGAAGATTCTTTGTTAGAATCTGACTTATTTTCTACAAATTATGTTTAAACTTGTATGATATTTTTTAAATTATAAATAAATAAATGCAATAATATTTGTTTAAGTTTATACTTTTAAGTACCACATACTTAATACATATTTAATACAACATAATTAAAATTTGTTTTTAAAACTCGAAGCCTAATTACTAAGTGTTGACAGGTAGGTACCTAAACGGAAAATAGAAACAGAAAAACCACAAAACAAGAAACCACGCCCCAAAGTTAAGAAAGGGTCCTAAGCCCCGCCCACTTAAATTATTATACGATCAACTAAGTATTTCTTACAATTTGTCGAGTTCCTTTTTAGGCAAATTTATGGCAACACCGTATCTGGATAATTTTACTTTATATTGTCGCCATATTTGAAGCCACTGATAGCTTTATTTTGTAATTTAAAACTGTGGAATTTTAAGTGTGGAACGTTAAACGCTGCCTTTTTAAGGCATTTCGGTTTGCAAACTTAGTGATGGGAATGTCCTGCTTTAGCTTAGATAAAATTATTTAATGTTGAGAAAATACCGGTTTAAAGTGACAATTTTAGCAGTTTCACTTTCACTCTTCATTTTTTTTTTTAGTTCGCAAATTCTCGGGAATGCTTGTTTTTGTTTTTGTAACTGATAAAGTTGAAACCTCTTTTATTAATTTGAAATTTCAAAGCTTATTTTATCATAATACAAATGTAAATGTAACATAACATAATGTAAAAGTAACCAATGATGAAAAAATCTTAATATGTCTATGCCATTTTTTTCTAACCATTTCTTTCCCACTGCATGGCTAAAGTCTCTGAATCCTCCTTCCTTATTTCTCTCTGCTTAAGACTGTGCTAAACCAATTATCAAAAAAAGAAATAAAAAAAATTACACTTACAGCACTGTCTATCTGTACTTAACTTCCAAAATAAACGAGTTCGATACTTGGATAATTGCCACAGTAAGCCATGAAATGATTAAAAAGAGCATAAACACAGTTGTAAATAAAACAGGCCAATAAAATTGAGCAATAACAGAATTGTAACTACAATGTATAATGGTTTCTTGTAAAATGAGCTTCTGAATTTACACATACAGGAAGAAAAAATATATTAACAACTTTATCTCGAGATCTTGAACTCGTAAGTATAAAAAAACACCATAAAACACCGTTAATTTAACACCCTTAAAATATACAGCAAATTTGTTACCATTGAGCTAAAAGTAAAAATATAAAGTGAGAAGGAACGAGTAAATTTGGAATAATTTAATTTGCTCGTAAAAAAAGTTATTGATGCTTGGCTAATTAAAGCGTTTTCTTAAAGCTTCGAGAACGTTCGATTTGGTTCGTTTACCGTATTTATAAGTTCTCAGTAAGACGCGATTCGTAACTTAATTATTGGTTCGTTGTATTTATTGTTGGATCGATCAATTTTTTTCTGAGACCATCGCTGTGGGAGATCGTACTGGCATGCTTCTGTATGTGTGTAGAATAAATAAACGCAAAAGGTTTGGTTGAAACAATGAGCTATTCTAAAGATTTATCTCTCAGTTTTGATTAAGCATTTCAATTAACTTTTAAGAATTTAATATTTTTGAGAAAACTTGGGTCTTTAACAAAATTTTGTAATTAATATTAATAATATAAACTATTTATTTCAATTATAGCATATTAAATTATTCCGTAGATATCACATTTAATTCAAATGAAGAGAAATAGGAATATAATAATGTTTAAAACAAATCGATTTAGGTACTCACGTATATTTTCGGGATCGCCCGACTAGTTTCAGACTCAATAGGAGTGGCGAGTCGAACTCCACCGCCGCCGCGTCAGCTCATGATTAGGGACTCCTATTGAGTCTGAAACTAGTCGGGCGATCCCGAAATTATGCGAGAGTAAACCGTTTTCTTTTAAATAATTATGAATACTCCTCACGAAAGTTATTATACATATAATAATATTTTAAGTATTCTGTTACGTGGAACTTCTGAAACGTTTATTTTATGGTAAATAGGTCGGAATCCTAAGCAGCAACTGGAAAATAAATTAATTGTTAGTAATTTCCAAGTATTTACGTTTTTGTTTAGCTGTGCGTTTAGTCTAGCCGGACAGACATAGATTCGTCAAGTTCCGATCATTCATAACAACGAAGAAACAAACCAAAGTACTACATATTAACATCGTGTGAACTCGTGTGTGGCACACGGTGGGTCAACTTAAATCTATATCTATACTTACTAATATATAAAGCTGAAGAGTTTGGTTGTTTGAACTCGCTAATCGTAGGAACTACTGGTCCGATTTGAAAGATTCTTTCAGTGTTGGATAGCCCATTTATTGAGGCTCTATAACATTACGTTGCGACCAAAAGGAGAGGAGCATAAATGAAAAACCGTTGAAACTAAAACACGCGGACATAGTCGCGGAGGACAATTAGTAATAAATAAAATAATGGGCCTAGATATTAATAAAAGCCTAATTTTTCATCGACTTTGTCCATGGTATGTGAAAACTAATCCTACTTAAAAGAAAATCGTTTGAAACTGGTGAAGATATATATAATAATAGATATATTGTTCACATAAATTATATTAAGTCTGATGAATTGATAACCGTATAAAAAAATGTAAAATAAAAATAACATAACTGCCTCTAGTATCCAGTAGTAAACTCTACCATACCGATCTCTTGAAGACAGCTCTATAATTTAAACATATGTACAGGAAACTAAATCTATCAAATTACTTTTTTACAGGAAATAATTATCTTGCTTACTATTCTTATATTTCTGTTAGAAAGCGAGATAACTAAATCAGTTCAGCAAATAAACAGTATCAACATAAATTTTCATTACACCATCGTTCCCGTTTAGAGCACAAACATGATGAATGGCAACAAGCTTCTCCCGACCTTTCGAAATGCCAGTACGAATTCGAAGCAAGTAACGTAAATATCAGCGAGTACTTTCAATAAGATCGCAAGAATTTTAACGAAGACATCACGGATTTGTGAGATCATATCGTAACATGTTGGTAGTGGTCTTAAAATAGGGTTGCTTGAGTTTGAAAATACTTGACTTGTGTTTTAGGGTCGCCGAGAACTAAATAAATAAGATTATCGTCATTTGTTTAATATTATGACGGCGTTTAACGACTGTGGTCGTAGGCCGTACGGGGTGATCTGTAAAGTATTTTTCTACGATGCCGATATCACGGATAACGCGCACGGCCGACGAACATGGACAGCCACGTACCGCACAGAATCAAACCCAATTTCAACCGACTTAGGGTACACTTTAACTCGCGGTAGTTTGCAACAGACCGGGGCAGACGCGTCTGTGCTATGATGGACGAGCATCTACGCACAGTCGGCGATGCGGGGTTATCCGTGATGTTGCGCACCGTCGGATGCCGACTTTAGATGTATGTATTAAGCCTGGAGAGCTTTTATTGATTTACCGGAATATTTGGCGAAAAAGCGATTTTTTTAAAACAACTGCTCTATTTACTCACATTTGCATATTTTTAAATATTATATTTATTTTGATAATTGCCAAGTTGTATTTGATGTGAATTGTCGTATGTGACCTCAGGATAAAAATTTCAGACACAAACGCTGCTTTAAAAACATTTTATTAAGATACTAGAGACCCACCCCGGCGTCACACGATTAAACAAATCATTAATGAATTATACAGATAAACCTTCCTCTTGAACCACTCAATCTATTGCTGAAAACTGCATTATAATCCAATGCCTTGTTTTAAAGACAAACAGCGGGAGCGTCTCTGTTTTATACTATATAATCTATACCAGCGGTCGGCAACCTGCGGCCCGCGGGCCATATGCGGCCCACGGGCGTCTTACTTGCGGCCCTTGAAAGTTTTGTAAACTCATACTAATCCTTTACATGAGAAAGTTTGTAAGGATGTATGGATGATTGTTAGTATTTTACACAAAAGCTACTATAGTAGAGATTTTCTTTATTTAGAATTTAGAAAACTATAGTTAAGTTTCTTATTTTTCTTGATATCCTTAATTTGAGGACTTAAAGGCGTTGAGATATTTTAATAAACGTATGAGGTAAACGTGTTAAATATTTGATGCCACTGAAAAGAATCAGTTGGACACCACCACGTTGGAAATGATAGAACCTATCCACTGAAATTAGAACCTACTGAAAATACCTATTGTAAGTACCTACACCAGTTATTTACCTGGGTAGATAAAAATATAAAATCACTTCGTGATAATACTAACTCTATTCAGGGTTTAAATAATAGTTATTATTTAGCTAAACCAACAATAGTTCTTGTTCTACGAGGCAGTTCACATTGACTTATAGTCAGGACAGCCACCGAAATTAAAAAAACGTGCTTTATATTTTTTTTTCCATAATCGACTGTCGTAAATATTTAATGACTCAAATAGGTAAACTACCTCTTTTAACCAGAAAAAAATATTATAGGTATAGATTGGCTTCTAGGGTTTATATCACAAGTGCGGCCCGCGTTTAGTTTAGTTAGCCACCTTGTGGCCCTTGCCTGCCAAAAGGTTGCCGACCGCTGATCTATACTATATTACTATATTACTATATAATATTATAAAGCTGAAGAGTTTGTTTGTTTGTTTGTTTGTTTGTTTGTTTGAACGCGCTAATCTCAGGAACTACTGGTCCGATTTGAAAAATTCTTTCAGTGTTGGATAGCTCATTTATTGAGGAAGGCTATAGGCTATATAACATCACGCTACGACCAATAGGAGCGGAGCATAAATGAAAAATGTTGCAAAAATGAAAAACCGTTAAAACTTAAACACGCGGACAAAGTCGCGGGGGACAGCTAGTAAAGATTATAAAGCTGAAGAGTTTGTTTGTTTGTTTGTTTGTTTGAACGCGCTAATCTCAGGAACTACTGGTTCGAAATGAAAAATTCTTTTTGTATTGGATAGTCCGTTTATTGAGGAAGGCTATAGGCTATATAACATCACGCTATGACCAATAGGAGCGGAGCATAAATGAAAAATGTTGCAAAAATGAAAAACCGTTTAAACTAAAACACGCGAACAAAGTCGCGGGGGACAGCTAGTACTATATAAAGATAAACTAACTCTCAACTAAATAAGTCAGTTAGTAATTGAATTTTAGAAAAAATACTACTTTTTGATCTTGTTTATTAAAAAATATTTTCAAACCAAAACTATGTTTAATACTTAATTTTTAATATCTAGCAACCCTAAAGTATAATTTTGTATTTGAGTGAAATGTTGCAAGTTGGTCGAAACGATCTCCCGCACCGAAGATTTCGTAAATCACGCAGAGTTGGACGTGAAACATGAATATTGTGGACAGTTCTTATCTTAACGATTTTTCCTTGTACGGCGAAGTGAATTCAGGGTATCAATAAGTACATCTGTACTATTCCAAAACACTGACAGGCTGAGACGTCCGGCTCGAATAGCAGTTCATTGCTTAATGAGAATCCAAGCTCAGGTAGTAAATTAACTCACCTAGTTTCAATGACTCAAAGTTATCTATATTAATAAATTGAAATATATTAAAAAAATTTGACGACCTCCGTGGTCGAGTGGCGTTCACACCGGTTTTAAAGGTGTCGCCAGCTCTGAGGTCCCGGGTTCGATCCCCGGCCGGGTCAATGTAGAAAACTACTTTTCTACATTGTCTCGGGTCTGGGTGTTTGTGTTACCTTCGTTGTCTCTGAATTCCACAACACAAGTGCTTTAGCTACTTACTTTGGGTTCAGTGCAATGTATGTGATGTTGTCCACATTTATTTATTTAATAAAAATTAAGGCTTATTTAATATTAATTTATTTAAAGCATACGTCTAAATACCTAAGTACCTACTGTACCTAATGATTAATAATTCTAAGTAATGTCTTACTTATAATTTCATACCATCATCATATTAATTTAATCCAATAATAATTAGATATTATAACATTTTTTGCGCTTCTAAGCTTTCGATACCTTAAAAGCTGCAACCTTCAATCGTCAGAGAATTAACTGAACAAGAACCAACTGTTACACGTACACACGGCAAACTAGGTTTGCAGGCCACACATATTACATATTATAATCCGCTTCGTCATCATAGTCATAATCATCAGCCTATTTTCGTCCACTGCTAGACATAGGCACCTCTACCTCACCTATTCATCACCTCTACCACCTATACCTCTCCTATGGCACGCCATTGAGCTCGATATAATCCACTTACATAAGATAAATATAATAAGTAATTAAAAATGTTAGTGTGGCCTGCAAACCTATTTAGTTTGCCGTGTGTACCTACAACTTTAAACAAACCTACCATATATATAAACTACATGCTAACTACATCAAAATACAACTTTCATTTACATTTAACGAATCATTGTTCACTGAAATGTCAGAAAATATTACACTTGACACAATAAGAGACACGATTGCGTGAACCGTAATTCTTGTTTTATACGACCATCTAAAGTGCCGACAAAATAACCTGATTAACATAATTTTGACACATTACATGGGCAACAAGAGTGTCGGATAATAACTGTATGTACTGAATTAATTTTATAACTGTAGCGGCCTGGATTATGATTATGAAAAGCTTTTTTAAAAGGTTTTTAACTTAACCGGGGCCGACGTTGAGTATTTTATTTTGGTTGTTTATTTTCTTGGAATTATTTCCCCTTTTGGTACAGTCAACTTATTTTTAGGTACCTACACTAGGTCATTTTTGTTCCATAATTTTTCTGTGTTCTTAGTACGGAATAAAAGATAGAGATCAAATAATTATCTTTAGCTTTTTAATGCAAATATAATGAGTAATTGAATTACTGTAAAGTTAATATTTCTACGTTAACAATTTAATGGAAATATGAATTTTCTAATCAAAAGTCTCGCTGTTTATGAGTTTTGGTAAGTAAAATGCATGACAATTGACAACCGTATCATAGATGCTCAATAATTCGAGAGTAAAACAATCCCAAAATTATGTACGGTATTATATTACTTAAATCAAAATCTTAACAAAATGCCACGAATTTATAAAAATCCAATGACTCATAAATTCACTTATCCCAATAAATAAACATAACAAATTTGCATAACAAATATAACAATAACTATATTCCATACCGCGTCAACGGTACTCGAAATATTTTTCGACGATTGTATTGTGTACTGTGACGTCAATACCTGACCTCACCTGAATAACTAAAGGTTTCAGTGCCATAACCCTGTTTATTTACATTTGCAACACCTTCAGATGTTAACTATGTACTAAGAAATCAAGTTTGCTTCGTTTGTCTGTGTGTAACTTTGACAGTTAAAACAGATAGATTGATTAATTCAAAACACTGACTACCTCTACAAATATTAGGAGGTAATCAGTGACTTAAGACTAGATTTTATCATCTTAGTGTTTTAAAAGATCAAGGTTTTCTTGCTTAATGTAGATACCTAAAGGAAAATACTTGGACAAATGTATTTTTAGAATATAAGACAAACACAAAAGCGTCTCACTTTACAACAATACTTAAGCAAGTACCTAAAACAATAAACCGATAAAGTGCGAGTCGAACTTGCGACAACAAAGGTTCCGTATCATTTTATGGATTTTTAGCATAAATTTTTGTTTGTTGTTATAGCGTAATAGTGAAAAAATATCTATTACTCTTTAGTCTTTAGCTATTACAGTTCATGAGACGAAGCCCACAGACAGACAACGGAGGCTTAGTAATAGTCCCGTTAGCACTCTTACAGCACGGAACACTAAAAACAGAAACTCTAAAATAAACAATGAAGAATGTTACTAGGTATGCCAAATCGCTTGAAATTTTGTCTCAGTAAAGCCTGTATGTATACAAATACACTAGAATTTGTTGTAGTCAAAAATACCTAGTAGTTTTGATTTTATAAGCATTCAAAGTTTCGAAAAATATCGAGTCCCGCTAACAGCCACGTGACCGCTTGTGACGTCATATCACAACGCCGCAAGCTCAAGCGCGGGTTGCGCCTAGCTTAATATCAAGTCGCCAGCGGTTATAGTAGGTGTTATAGCTTGCGCAGTATTTTGTTGTGTTTTCGTCCGAGTATTACGTTAATAGTCTAATAATAGTAAATATTGTTCGATTAATAAAATTGGTGAAGGATTCGAAAAAGGGCAATCGGATAATCTACCTAAAATATATGGATTAATTGGTTGAGCATTATTTATCAACAAATAGTGATTTCGTTGCCGCCGAAAGTACACAATATAAAGATAGAGAAATCTGGTCTTTTTTCAAAGAATAAGTGACCTATGATTAGTGCCTCGCCTGACAGGCTTATTTATAGTAAAGGTAAACTAGGCAAAACATTATCCTAATCTATACTTTAATATTATAAAGCTGAAGAGTTTGTTTGTTTGAACGCGCTAATCTCAGGAATTACTGGCTCGAATTTAAAAATTATTTTTGTATTGGATAGTCCGTTTATTGAGGAAGGCTATAGGCTATATAATATCACGCTACGATCAATAGGAGCGGAGCATAAATGAAAAATGTTGCAAAAATTAAAAACCGTTGAAACTAAAACACGCGATCAAAGTCGCGGGGGACAGCTAGTGTAATATAGTTTTATTAAAACTCTATAAATAACACAAACATTGGTGGAAAATGGAACGTACGTAACCTCAAAATCTTATATTTTTAATACCATAAAATAAACTTCAATGTATTTTGCTTAAAACACTAGGAAGTTACTTTAAATGAAATAGACTGCTTTGCAGACTAACTATTCCACATGCAGAAATCACCACTGAATCTAGCAGGTCGACTTGCTTTAGATCTACCCAAGCGTGTGGCAACATAAACTCAAAGAATCTAAGCGTCAGTACTAATATTTATTCTGTGATCTAAGTCTGCCGATAGCTCTTTCTACGTGTATCCGTAACGCTGCATTTTTTTTTTGTCTCCAAAACTTCTTTTTTGGTCGGTTTTACTTTAGAGCTCACACTAGGTCTGATCAGAGCTCACACTAGGTAGGTATGTCCATTTTGTTGTAGCAAATGCGCAATATTTTTGAAACCTTTGACTGTCAATACTGCTGATCCTTCAGGTAAAGTTTGCAAAATACCACAATCTTTACATTTAGGCACAACACATGATTTCCTAGTATTTGGATTGGACACTTTTAAAAGTATTTAAGTATAATTTCGACGGTACGGGCGCGCGACCGCGAGCGTACTTAGTGAGCCAGACTGAGCGTGTTGTACAATGACGTCACAACGTCACCGGCAGCCCGCGTCGTGCGGTTCAACTTGTTTTACTTCTAAATCGGAAACTAATTGACGTATCGAAGTAATTCTTTCACTAGTATTTTTTATTTTTGACAGAGAATATGGAGAGCTAATAATCAAAATTTGTTAACATTCTTCATTACCAGTAATTTAGCAACATACAGAACTACACGAGAAATTTCTAAATTGCTCATAACATTTCAAATGTTACTGACACAGCGTTCAAAGGTTACGCCTAGTTACCTTGCACCTCTACATCTCGGCTTTGACTTTAACTATTGACAGACAGACAAACATTCACCCACGTGTTGTAATAACGCGTCTTGTTAGCTCTTTATTTAAATAAGCTTCCACAGAACGATTTTTATGAAGCCTAAATATAATTTTGACAGTTGACTGCTTGGTAATTAAAGGTGTAGGTATAGGTTATGTTAAAGTGTCTTGTTAAAAAAAAACTAACATTTCCACAAAACATAATTAACCATCAATTATATATACATATAATTAAATACTTATCCATCTGTCTGTATCACATAAAGAATGCTGACTTGATTATACAAAAATAACAAAGTACTTTAATTAAAACATAACTACACTACTATACTACTGAATCGATTATGATGATATTTATTTGGAATGACAAATTAGAATATTTGAAATCGATTCACAATAACTGGAGATAAGCCGTAACTTAAAAAAAACTATATCATCGAATTGATAAGCTCTTTTTGAGGTCGGTTACAAATTAAATGGCTGGAAATTACTGAAATTTTAGGTCACACCTGTTTTAGTATAAAATAGGCCTTTGTTATTATTGACATAATATATTATTTATCGTACCAATAAAATATTGAAGACAATAAATGATATGAATCAGCAAGTACTATAAATAATATACCTACACGCCTATTTTATTGTTTCATTGACTTACAATAGTCTAACTATCTAATATTCCGCCCTCTATAAGACTTTTATTGTAAATCATATTTAGGATACATTCATAATGACATAATATGTCTGTCATCAAAGATATTCGGCAACACAATAAAATGCAATAATGTGTATATATTTTTAAATTTTTAATACATATTTTTAAATCCATACTAATCCTTCAGAATATTATAAATGCGCTAGTAAATCTTTATGGCTCTCTGTCTATCTACCAACCAAGCAGTCACTTTTAAAATTATATTTATACTTCATAAAAATTGTTCTTCGTAAGTTAATTGAAATAAAGAACTAACAAGACACGTTATTACAACACGTGGGTGAATGTTTGTCTGTCTGTCAATAGTTAAAGTCAAAGCCGAGATGTAGAGGTGTAAGGTAACTAGGCGTAACCTTTGAACGCTGTGTCAGTAACATTTGAAATATTACAAGCAAGTTAGAAATTTCTCGTGTAGTTCTGTATGTTGCTAAATTACTGGTAATTGTTTATTTTAGAGTTTCTGTTCCGTACTCAAAGGGTGCCAACGGGACTAGTGGACTATCTATACTAATATTATAAAGCTGAAGAGTTTGTTTGTTTGTTTGTTTGTTTGAACGCGCTAATCTCAGGAACTAATGGTTCGAATTGAAAAAATATTTTTGTATTGGATAGGCCGTTTATTGAGGAAGGTTATAGGCTATATAACATCACGCTACGACCAATAGGAGCGGAGCATAAATGAAAAATGTTGCAAACATGAAAAACCGTTGAAACTAAAACACGCGAACAAAGTCGCGGGGGACAGCTAGTAATAGAATAAAAAACTAACCACTCACCTATCGCCATGCTTAAAATCATATGCTACGATGATCACAATCACATTAATCTCAAGATTGATGACCAGTGGTGTGAACTAGAGGCCAGATTGGTTTGTTACGAAAGTTAATGTATTCCGTCGGAGCATATTACACGGAACAACGCCTCTTTAATAGAGAGTATAGTAAGATTACTGATGCACAATGCAAACTTATTTAGATAGACGTTTCCTGGCTCTAGACTCAAGTTACATTCGTATTTTTATCAAAATCGCGGTTCAGCCGTGAATGTGTTACAGAAAGACAGACAGAAAGAGTTACTGTCCCATTCATAATAATAATTAGTATTGCTTTAAATTTTATAATTATGTCTACATCGTAAATAATAAAAGCCTTTCAAACTATTAATTTATGTACTTATTTAAAATCCCAAAACGTTTTATTCTTTATCTTAAGTTGTTAAGGACATACAAAACATTTTAAAAGTTGAATTCTATACTTAATAATATAAAGATATTATTATAAAAAAGTTTGCAAGTGACTTCATCAGATTAAGCAATTATGGTAATTGAAATATTATTAAAATCTAAATTATATTTGCACCTCGTTACAGCTCCCATTATCCGTTAATAACTTAATCCAAATACAATCATATGATTAAGATAACTATTGTAGTTTGTGCTTGTCATCAAATACATTAGATAACAAAAAATTATCCTATTGTTATGTTCCTACGACACCTCAAATTTATTCATGGTTAAGTCCATATGTGGGTGTGTGAATTTGTAGAATTGCGGTTATAATGTTTCTTGTTTTTTTAGTGGAGATTTTTGATGAGATTAACTGAAAATACCTACTATAAATATATATAAAAAGTTTTTGTCGCATATTCTTAGGTTAACAGATCGTTTAGGTTTCCAGGATTTTTCACCAGAGTGCGTGAATGCGTAGCGATGTGTGATGTAAGGAACTAAATAGAATCGTTTCATTTACCAAGCCTTGCTCAGCGCAGCTCCTATGAGATCGCGAAAAGCGAAAAGCGGAGAGAGGTTTTTGTACATTAAAGTGTAAACGCAGCCTTAACCAACTTGAAAATTTCCTCTCCTGTTCTTCTATTTAACATTCAAGACAAAATAACGAAATTATGTAATTGTTTGTAGGGCCAAGTATAGGATCATTATTTTCGTGCTATTAAAGCCAAAATAACATCATCATAAACACAATAAATATTTTTCAGTGAAATCTATAAACAGAATCATAAATACTTTAAGCTCACGCTCCCTTATTAACATGCAGGGCAGACTAAATAAACCCATGTACACACGTCCAACAGAACGACTCGCCCATTAATTGTGCATATGATTTATATGCAACCGGTGCTTGTTCTCTATATTAATATTAACGTGAATGTTTTCGCAAAGTTATAATTGGGTCAAGATAAGTAATTATATTTATAATTGCGTGCGCATTGCCACACGATTTGTGTGAGAAATGTAATCGTATTTGTATGATATTTGCTATAATTTTCCGATCCGAGCAAGTTTCCCAAATGATGTCTCTTGATTATCCTCTAAATAATAAAATTTACATTTTGCAGCATTTTACTAATTATATTATTTTAGCATAGAACAAGTCTAAAATTACAAAACACTAAATTAACGTATACAAGCGACTCATTCGCATCTGCGACTGTAAACATATTAAACAGTTAGAACTGTGTTGGGAATCTTCCCGACAAAGTTCGAACTTTACTGCGATCTTTTTTCTTTATAAACCTTGACTGTACAATAAATATAATTACAAAAAGAGTTATTGAATAACAATTACAGAAACAATAGGAAACCATGCTATGATCCTTTATGAGTATTACCAACATCAGAAGATAATGCAATCAATCAGATTCTCCCTATTGAATTTATGCATTCATTGAAATCGGTTTATCCAATAAATTAGGAATTCATTGAATAAACTGGCGTTATTTAGCAGTTCACTCATAACATAATGGATAAGCAATGGTGACGTGCGACGTGCTAATGTTAAAGCTAATACAAGCATAATAGATTTTGTACTAAGATTACAACACTATGAATAATATTGTTTGTGAATAGAAAGGCCACTAATAACGCTTTGACAAACAACCCGTGAGTGTGTCTGAGCACACACACACACACAAACTTAAGGTACCCCGCACACTTAAAATGAATCCAAAACACGGTACCTGTAATTCAAATTATACAGCAGCTAATCTGCAAAATTAGTTCAATCTTCTTTATATAATAAAAACGTACGTGTTTTGTTTTTGATAAAATGTGTGATCTAATTATTTTCGTTCCGTCATTATTAGTCCATTGAAAAGTTACATTGAACCTTGCGTTTTTTAGAGGACGTAATTTTATTGTTGGGATGTGTGGGGGGGGTCAGTAGGAGCTTAACTCCAAGTTTGTGGGGTTGCCACCCTTGTCACGCGGCCGCCATATTAGAAAAAGGGGTGCAAACGCTTTTTTCGCTATATCTCCCGAATTATGCATCCCACAAAATTTTTGTCAAGACATAATTTGTAGCAAATCGCTTTGCCTACAATTTTGTTTATGTAACTTTTTTCAATAAAATGACAAATAACAAAGTTATTAACAAAAATATGATAAAATTTCCCAACAAATTTTCTTTTTTGTTACATAACTTCTTTACTTTTCTATTTTTTTCTTCTTTATTTTTTTGGATTTGAGGAATTTATGGGCATTCTCGAGCGCTTCAAAGTCGACCTGGTTCATACTACTCGCAATAATCCGGTAACTATGAAACGTCTGCCTTTATTTTTTTATTTTCTTAAATCGTTTATAATATTTTTCTTCACATGACTACCATATTAATTATCTAAAAATGACTTTTCCCCACCACCTATGAGGTAGATTCTGTAGGCGTGTTTTTTTTATGTGGTATCCCCAGTAGGCCTAATCCACGGATAACTTACAGGAGAGATAATCTTGGAGATGATTATATATTTTAACTACTTTTTACAGCTATTCTTTTCTACTCTTTTTGGATGGTCCAGGCTGCTGTTCAGGATCTAATTCAGTGTCGAAAGTGAAGGTTTGGGGAATGACAGCAGTTAAAATCGGAGTCATTGTTTGTAATTCATCTTCGAATTCATTTTCCTCCATTAATTTCGATAACTCCATGATGTTGGTACAGGTTTCTCCAGAACAATTGAGGCACACTGCAGAGCATTTCAGACCTACTTTTCTGCAACCACAATGCTTCCACGATTCCCTTTGCATCTGCAGAAAATGAATTTCATTAGATCGGGGGTTGCTGGAGGCTTCAAAGTTTGGATTGGTATCCAAATGTTTTCATGCTTTTTCCAGCCCCAATCTTCAGGATTACAGTGTTTTACGGTAACTTGGACCTTTTCTACCTGCTTAGGATTTTTGTAAATGTACAGTCGCGTTATATGGTAAAAAACATGGTATATATTGTACAAAACAAGAATATTTTAAGTTGTATAGTAAGGAAAAAGGGCATTTTTAGATATTTAATAATGTAGTAATGTGAAGAAAAATATTATAAACGATTTATGAAAATAAAAAATTAAAGGCAGACGTTTCATAGTTACCGGATTATTGCGAGTAGTATGAACCTGGTCGACTTTGAAGCGCTCTAGAATGCCCATAAATTCCTCAAATCCAAAAAAAATATAGGTCAAAATGTTGGTTGGAAAATGTTCTACAAGATTGGTCTGAGGCCATTTGGTCGTGAAATGAAAAATAAAGAAGTTATGTAACAAAAAAGAAAATTTGTTGGGAAATTTTCTCATATTTTTGTTAATAACTTTGTTATTTGTCATTTTATTGAAAAAAGTTACATAAACAAAATTGTAGGCAAAGCGATTTGCTATAAATTATGTCTTGACAAAAATTTTGTGAGATGCATAATTCGGGAGATATATCGAAAAAGGTGTTTGCACCCCTTTTTCTAATATGGCGGCCGCGGGACAAGGTTGGCAACCCCACAAACTTGGAGTTAAGCTCCTACTGACCACACATCCCAACAATAAAATTGCGTCCTCTACAAAACGCAAGGTTAGCCCAAAAAAATGTAACATTTCAATGGACTATATGTGAGATCACTCAAGAATAAGTATTTATCGAAGTATGTGCTTTATCGTTCTTACACAAAATTGTGTTTTACTATGGGTAGTAGATATATTATAGAACTATGTGTCTATATCTTACTTATAATACAAGGCATGCTATAGGGAAGGCCTTTGTTCAACAGTAAACGTCTTCCGACATTGTGAATGGTGTGAATTAAATATCCCTACGAAGTTTAATATTCGATTCAATTTTCTGGAAATATACATTTACACATCATCAGGGCATTACATCAGAAACTAGTCAGAACATGTGCTAACCACGTTGTCTATGGTATGTCATATTAATAACAAAACCTCCATATTTATGGTATGTATATTTTCTTATGACGTAAATTGTAACATGTTGATACCATAGATAAAATTGGCATTTTTAATCGTGACTCAGTTTAAAATTAGTAAGAATGCCTACACTACTAACATACGTAGGTACTCTACTTAACTTCTCCACTTAAGGAGGTCCGTTAAATCTATATACTAATATATAAAGCTGAAGAGTTTCTTTGTTTGTTTGAACGCGCTAATCTCAGGAACTATTGGTCCGATTTGAAAAATTATTTCAGTGTTGGATAATCCATTTATTGAGGAAGGCTATATAACATTACGCTGCAACCAAAAGGCGCGGAGCATAAATGAAAAATGTTGCAAAAATAAAAAAAACCGTTGAAACTAAAACACGCGAACAAAGTCGCGGGGGACAGCTAGTTAAAAATATAACTGTAGTTTCTAAATATATAACGCAAACATTTGAGAAGTTTAAGTGTCAAAGATATTTAAGTGCTCATAAAACAAATTAAAACCGTAAGGGCGCGTTCCCACTATGTCGTAACGACTAATTTATCGTTCGACGACTGTCGTCTCTACCTGTTCCCATTATAACGATTGTTTGACAAAGTGTCGTCACTGCAAAAATGTCGTAGACGACAGTAAATTGTGTCGTTCTAAATGTGAACACCTCCATTTAAACATATAAGCCACGACACTTAAAACTACACGATTATCTGTCGTCACGACACGGTGGGAACGCGCCCTAACACATACATCATAATCAGTATCATACGAAAATAAAATAATTGGTGCTTGTTTCCTTAAACTTTAAATATCAATACAAATATGTGATATTTTTACTAGATATTCATTGAAAATATTACCTAATATAGTGTTTATATACTCAGCGACTTTAAACAAGTAGGTACAGGCGTATACGATAAATTTTAAATAATTTATACAAGTATCAAGTAATAAAATATATTCAAGTTACACTTTCTCTTCATACAATCATGGCATATCGATTTTCGAGTATCTTTCTCTGATATTCTGTCACGATTGTGTATGGGGACAGTATGGAATATTTAAACTTATAGAATACTAGCTTTTGCCCGCGGCTTCGCCTTCGTGGGTGTCGGTTATCGCGGGATAAAGTAGCCAATATCCTTTCTTAGGATCCAAGCTTACCCCATATCAAGTTTCATCCAAATCGGTACAGCGGTTTAGTTGTAAAAGCGTAAAAGACAAAATTACTTTCGCATTTATAATATTAGTATAAAATATGGATATAAAATTTATTATTGTATGACTTACGTAAAAACTGGCTCCCTTAAAACTATTGCTAGATATGTAACTATTTTCTGATCTTTTTTGAGCGCGACTTTATTGTTTTCTGATCATTTCAGACCAATGTATCCGGCATTAAATTGAATGATTCTTAATTGTAAAATACTTTTAAACTAAAAGTATAACTCTTAGAAAATATGTCGACATTCCACCTTTATTGTTGTTTGCAAATTGGATATGCTATAACTTATTTATTTATTTAAACTTTTGCACAAAAAATGGTAGAAAGGCGGACTTAATGCATGATTATTGTAGCTTTTTCAAAAAGAGGAGTTTGTTGCGCCGTTTCTTCTTCACTGCTAGATAACTTAAGAAGCGGTGAAGGGTGGACGAATGAGGGTCAGCACCCTTATTCGTCCACCCTTCACCGCTTCTTAAATCTGATACGTTGACTTTCAAAAATTGCTACATATTAGCCTAATTTAAAATAAATAAATTTTTATTTTAATTTCTAATTTCTGTTGTCACTGATTTATGGAGAAGCGCAATATAAAAAGATAGATAGATCCAAAATTCATATAAGGAGATCCAAAATTAAAAAAAAAAACAACCGTTATACAATAATACCTATTCAAATCAATTAAAGAGGTTGCCATTACGTTATCGATAAAATTAAAAAGCAATTCATCTAATTCACACTCCACAATCTAGCAAGCCGTAATATTTCGAATGCATCGTTAATCGAGATGTGATATCGATAAACCGTTGTGGCAATTAACATCACGGTTAGCGCGAAGATCAATTCAAAGATTACTTCAATCAAATCATTCTTGATATCGGACGGGCTATGGCGGCCAATTATCAATCAGGTTGGAAACTGTTTGTTTTGTACGAAGTAAACAATTGAATGCCAGTCACTTACTTTAACACGTTTCCTGTTGCGAATTAATATTGATTTATCACTTAACGGTTTATTAAGTGAAGTGTAAATACTTAAGGTCAGTTATTTTATATTTATTCGGGGTAGATTACATTTATTTAAGGTAAATTTAAAATTTTGATACAGATTTACGCTTGCTTTCAGCTGTCTCATTTGATGAATGAAGTTACGGAAATAATATAAAAAAAATACCAATCAACCTGCTACAGTTACTTCACATATCACAAACTTGCATTACGTCAATATGCATTAAAATGTAACACAATACCGACACTAGTTATCACTGACCGACAATCCGATTGTAACGATCACTGTCACCGATCGGATTAATGCACTTCAAATCGATTTACGGACACATCACTCACAAATCGAATTTAAAAATATCGAATTCAACTATCGGGTAAATCGAATGCGTGTAAACGGTTCACGGGTTGTACAACTACTGGCGTAGTATCGAGGTAGTGATGTGAATTGCTCGGCTTGCCCCGCAAGTTGCGACCGATTCATGATTTAAGATAAGTCTGCGAGACGTGGGACCGAGACATCGCAACTTTTTTGGCGAATAGGGACGTAACTTGACAGGACGGGTTATGGTCCCAATGTCACACAGTCAAAAATGTAACAGTACTAGTTTGATCGATGGTCTCAATTAGTGTTCGATTTGACACTGAGCGATGGTAATCGCTTAAGTAACTATGTTAACTTTGGCTGCCGAGCATGGCGCTAGATTTTTACCATCGATGGTATACTTATTTAAAGTAACGCTATTGTAATCAACTAATCATCTTACAACGGTGAACCTATTAGAAATAGCTGACGATAGAGAAAAGATTTAAACGTGTTAATTAAAATGCTATCAAAATACTACATGGCAATAAATTGTGCGTCAGCTTTATGTAGTAGAACTAATATGGACGTTAATGGTAAAGTTGTAAAATATAATTGTATAGAAACGAGTTACAACTAATGAAACTTGTTAGTTTATAGATAGTTTTTAAAGATGACCCCAATAATTTTATATACTTGTTTACAAGTGTAAAACTTAAATTGGCGAAAGGATCCGAGATAAACAGAGTCTACACGAATGAAAACTTCCGAAAGTTGCCGAAAATTGTCGAAGCCGAAACCGAAGTGTTTTAAAAAATAAATTCGAAATACAAGAACATAAACTTTACTGTCTCGGACAAAAGTTATTTTAATTGATAAACACTTTGATTTTAAAAGCTTGTGATGGTTATCTTACATTGTCGAATCAACAAGCCACATTGCTTATGCCGTGAGAAAAAATTGGCCAGAACATAAATTGAAACTGACTTGACTACACTGTGTTCGACGGGCGTGTGTTAAAGGTAGATATACTGACTTTAATATTGCTAAAGATAGCAGATTTTACCAACGCCAGATAATTTATATTCGTGGAATAAAAATCATCTGACAAGAAGAACTGACAAAAATTCAAAATTATTTCTTATATGAAATTATCTAGGTTTGGAAAAATCATAATCCATAAGTCAAATAATTATCATTTATTAGGTAAGAAAGAAAAAGTAAAGCAACGACAAAAAAAATAGATAAAGATATATCTGAATTATATTTTGTTAGTTAATTAAACTTGTTAAATGCTTAAATTTTATTCATTTTAAAAATAACTTAGATACATAAATACCTTTACCGTGTCCTTCTAAGTTCCCTTGGACATTGTATAATTTTATGTTGTTTACTTAATGTAACGCTTAATGGATTTGTTTAGATAAAAACAATAATAAATTTCATGAATTGACTAATCCTTAATGTAAACGAGTAAACATTACAATTGCCGAATTGTTCCTTCTCACCACCATGGAACTGACAAATAAATCCAAATCAAAAATATTTTAAATTCAAGTAGGCCTTTTCAGGCACTTTCAAAACGTTAAATGACTCTAGTTGCGCGTCAGTCCTATGGAGAAGCACTGGCAACAAACTCCATGAATCTGATGACAGTCGGTTTAAAAGTTAGTTTTATGGTAGTGTGAGAATGTCACAAATAAACATACAACCTAATATATTTCTTAAAATATATTCCAAAAAAAAAACAATTATTCAATTTGCATTGATTAGACTTGATCCGCTTAAGTCAAATGAATGCTAATTATTTCCTCAAAGCAGGACACGAGAAAGCTCAAAAAAACAAATTAATTTTAATAACCATGATAATTAGTGGAATCCTATTCTACATACGAAAAAATGAGATGCTTAACCGGAATACTCGCGGCACAACTTAAGATAAGTAAATGTTAATTGATAAATAAACGATACTTTACAACGATAAAAATCAACCATAACCAATTTAATGAGCCTCTTGAATGGTACCGTATAATGACAATGAATGGGAAAAGGAATGAAGCTCAATTTATTTCAATTAAGTTTCAGTAATAATTTGGTTCATTCATTATAATGTTTACCGGTCCCGCCAAAGGCAGAGAAATCCATCTTGAATTTAAAAATTATCATTAAGTCTACTGTCATCATATTTAATTACGTTTGAATCGATGCTAAGTCTTTTTTTTGTAAATAATGGTACTTGATAACTGTACTTAAGTGTAAGTTCTTGAGATTTTAAATTCGCCTGATTTAAAATGTGAAATTGCATCTTTAACTTACCTTTTCATTAGGAGATTTGCTTGCAATCGGATTTTCTTACCCGCATGTGAACTTTCTAAACTTATAAGAAGAATTAAGCTACCTCTGTTTTATTTATTTTTTATGTAACTATTAATTGTCTCACTGCTGGGCAAAGGTTTGGGACCTTTGATGGGAGACGTTTGAGTCAGTATACATTTTTAAATATTCTTATGTCTAACATTTATTAGAGACTGCTCTATTTACTACAAATTTATTGGTAACATTACTAACTTAATAATTTCGTTTACACGTCGCGTCTAAAACTCGATTCGGAACGTCTAGTTTTTCACCCACGATCAATATGAATATCATATTATTAGTGTAAAATTATCTATCCAATTGCGACATTATATAATATAGACACAGCATAAAGCAGCAAGTAAATGTTTATTTACTCACCATATAGAGCTAACTTAATAAGGAGTCGGTTGTCATATATTTTTTTGGTTTAAATTTAAACTAAGTAAATAGTCATGGTATTTTTTGTCATGTTTGAAATAATTTAGGTTTACAATTTCATTTACTGTTAAGTGGTTTCAAAGAATAAGTTGAAGCTTAATTCGTAGTTCAGTAAGATACCTAGTTATTTATTTACACTTAATTTAACGTAAAGAGAGGATTTAAGTGACTTAGATATTTTCGGAAATTAATTATGTTACTAACTGTAGCTAGAGCAATAGGATGTTGCAGCTTTGCAAAATCCCAATTACATGTGACGGATAGCCGAGTAGTAAAGGTCACTTTACCAATTACCACTGTGCGCGATGTGCTGCGGATTCCCGTATGAGACAAGCATTTGTGTGATCCACAAATTCTTGTTCCAAGTGTGGGTGTTCTTTGTGCTTGTGATTAAATGCCTTAGTGTGGGACTCGTTTTAAAAAAGAAATATCTTTGTTTAAATGCTACAAGTTAAAAGTAGGTAAGTGTTAATCTATTTCCTATTCTTCCTTATCATTGTTACTCCATCCTTGATTTTTTATAATATTATAGGTAACCGCCTATTCCATACCTTCGCAGCTTCACTCACGCACAACGCAGCGTGGAAGGCACCCAAATAAATCACGAGTTGACACCTCATATATCTCCAGCACCAATATTGTTTTATATCGATTCAATTCAATCGATATCCAACTAATATCGATCATTGGTATTCACTAGTACACGTCGATCACCTAATATGAAATGCCACAGAATTCTTTAGTTTTTCTCCAGACACATTTATCTTTACACAGTTGTAAGTATAATGGATTTTGAAAGCTTTATAGAACTTTGTTAAAATAATTTTATTCCGAGACAGGGATAATTATGGAAACTAATTTTAAATTATCTATAAATTATGAATGAAATAGGAACCAAATTGCAATTACTTTAAAGTGTGTGTAAATTTTTAATCAATAAATTATGCTCAGACAAATAGCACATTTAAAAAGTACTTAATTCGATTATTCTCTATTGGCATAAAAAAAGTGTTGACATAAAACCTTTTTCTTCAATCATAAAAAGTATAGCTGCTCAATGCTTTGACAGATACAAATGGTCGTCTAATCTTTATCGATTGCCAGTACGACACTAACTGTCATAATATTTGTTATAAAATGATTTCAAATCTAGAACAAACTACTCAATATTAAATGTAATAACAAATTACTTCGTAATTTAAATCAAGTATTTTTAGCAAAATAAAATATGCTCTACCACAAAATTGGAAAATTGGTTAAATTATTTTAATTTCATCTATGATAGCCTTGCTTGTTTTAGTAGATACAATATTATTAAATTATAACTGGATAACCAAAAAATATAATTAATAGGAATAATGGCAATCTTATGACTCTACCACACTCTACAAAAAAGCACCTGTATGAAATCACTTAGCAATATCTCATCCTACAAGTAGTGTGAGAATTTGCTATACTAAACCGTAAGGCGCAGAACAAATATTTTTTTAAGATTTAATTACTAACTGATATGAGTAATGTGTTTAGGCAGATCGCGACAAGTAGTCTTTTATTCGTTAGCCATCTGTCATCACATACACGTGCTTTTCCTTAGTAACTTAACCCTAACTTAGGTTTTAAGTGACTAGATTTTTTTAAGCGACGAGTTTTTTTGTTAAGTCGATAACCAAAGTTTTTTTATGAATAAAAAACCAGTGACAAAAGCCTTTGCCCATTGCTGATGGATAAAATTCACCAATTGCTTTTTTGTTTTATCAAAAAAGCAATTGGTGAATTTTAGTTCTACATGTGCATCTAGATCGTCCAAATTAATTTAGTGTTAGAGTTTAGGTAATATTAAGTACCTATGTTATAAACTATAAATCCATATTAAAGTGCACGCTTATATGCCTATACTACCCAGCTTGAGTTAATGTCGCGACACCGCTGCGGAGTTCTTGATTAAGGGCTCCGGTTGGGCTTGAAACAAGTCGGGCTTCTCCGATAGAGATCCGTGCGGCAATCCTTATATTATGTACCTAGCTCTTTAGATAGAATACCTAGATACTAGTTATCTTCCGCATGTAGGTATAAGTCTATAATCTCATTACATGCAATTCATTCTAGTATTACCTAGGTACATATTAATGAGGAGTTTATTGCGATTTTATTATCGTATTACGTCATATTATACAATATGACGATTGCATCAACCATCGGCTTTCAATGCATGATTTATTTTTAATTCTATGTATTTTATACTCATTTTTTTTTAACCTCCCTCTGAAAAAGCTGGATGTCATTTATTCAAACAGAGCGTTTGCTTTAACATGCACGACGCAGTCAAGCAAATAATCTATGTAGATTACAAAAACAAAAGATGTCTTAAAATTCTCCTATTCATAAAATCAACACAATCATTCTTCAAATCCAAAATCAATTGTTTAAAAACAATGCAGTGATGCAGTTCTAACTTACACACCCAACTAGTACCTACTCACACATAAACACCTAGGCATATAAAACCTAACAATACTCAATAAGATAATTTATTAAACATCGTTAACGTCATCGCTCATGTAATTACATCTCGTAATATGATGTAACCGACAGATGAAACAGATGGTAACGCAATAAATCTATTATATTTTTCCAAATCAAACTATAATTGGATGTAGCGATGTTGATGGAAAGGGGTGCAAATTGAATGTCACCAACTCATCTCTAATTAAAAAGCTAAACAGTTCGTCTTTTTTTAGTTTTAGCATAAACTAATGTCCGTTAATATGTTCACGCCGTAGTGTAGAGAGATAGTCTAGGCAACAGGCATAGAGGGGTTTTAACGAGTTTGACTGCCCACAGCGCGCCAGACGTGTTTAGTGGTTATTATGTAGACTACCCTATCTTTAAACAACGGCATGACCCTTCAACATAAGTATAACGGTTTCCACGCCTCGAATTCATTTCGATGACTCCGTTTGAACCTGGATTATTCGGGCCATCGCGAAAAAAAACTTAGGTACCTAGGTATGTAATTTTTTTATACAGAAGTACAACAAAAATGAGTATTTAAGTTCTTTCCACTGTTTCAAATAACAATATCTAAAAATAACAGATCTCTACACAATCATATCATTTGTGTATTTAATCATAAACAGTTTTTCATTGGAATGACAACGATCCAATTTTTTGTTATTCTTAATTTTTTTCAGTTTTTCATCTCGATAAAGTATTTTCAGAGAGTAAATCTTAAATCTACAATGTTAATTTAAAAATAGCCCTGGATCTAAACAGAGCTTCTTTAGCATAGTGACGAGCGTCTGAGAAAGTGTAATAATTTGCCTGATCGTATGCTAAAGTAATTACTGCTGAAATAAAACAGGCATTGCACCATAATGTTCATATCCAAAGTGAAATAACCGAATACGAGAGAAGGAAAACAAAAAACTAAGCAAACAATATTAAACACTATCCACAAGCAAAATATACCTACGTTTATGACCTTTGATGGGGAAAATGGAAACATAACGAGGGAAAGAGACAGCCATATTTATTTGACATACCTTTCCAATTGTCCTATGGATTTAGCTGGTGTATGAGCGAGATGGCAGACATTCCCACGTGCCGCAGTCGAGGTCAGTTCGCGCGTCATTCACGCATGCGTTATGTCATTGTGTAGAAAGGGCTTTCGAACAAAGGAAATTAGTTGGATACATCTGTAAACGATTTTAAACTTAAACACCTCGTGTAAAGGTTTAAAATCGTACGGTTTTCTGTTAATTCGATTCGCAGTGACCCAATTCGCGGGTTTGACGCAGATTTATGGATAATAATGTAAGTCTACATCAAAGGGCAATATGCAACGCTTGCATACGTTTATTATAAGCTACTGTTCATTTAATGTTTATCCTTATCGTTAACTTTATTTTAATTTAACACAAACGCCCGATATCAGTAATGTATCCATTATAATATGATTTAATCAGCATGGCACTTAATATCAAAACTCTAGAATCGAAAACTACAGGTACCTATAGAGATTATTTTATTTTTGCTATAAGTAAATCACGAATTTCGACGATCTGTACGCTATAACTATTATTGCCATATACTTAAATAGGTATCTTAAGAACTGATCAGAAATATTAGTCCAAATAAAAAATAGTTTTCAGCAATTTTGCTGTTTATCATAATACTAGCGGTGCCTCGCGGTTTCAACCGCGTAAGTAGGCCCCGTTCCGTAATACACTTTTTTTCGGATCTATTATAGTTAGGTTTTATCAAAGATCATGAAAATCGATCCACCTGTTCTTGAGTTATAAATGGTGTAACTAACCCAACTATGATTTATATATAAAGATGTAGATAGATTGTACAAATTAATAGTCTCTAGGCAACAAGAAATATTACATCTTGATTCAAAACTTTCACAAATTGTATTCTTCTCCAGCTTAGCCTTTTCCCAAGCTATGTTTGTAATATATAGGATCGTAAGAATTTACTGAGGAATATTGTTCAATTTTTAGTCATTGTTATGAAATCTAAATTCAACTTAAAAAAATAACTTTTCCTTTCTACACTGAGGACTTAAATCAGAGAAACCTATTGTTCTTGTCTTCTTTTTCTTTCAATGATCGGATAAAGTCGTTTGATAAATTGAGTTCGTCATAATGAGGGCTACCATTAGCAATTTCCCTGCCAGAGGTGCAAGCCACACGTGATGTCCAATTCCATAGTTTGATGGTGGTCTTTTTCAGCTGACGCACCAGCGGCGCCATCTTGCACTCATTAATTTACTACAAATAGACATTGTTTAATTTTCTGACTCTACTAGAACTAAAGGGTCACTACAAATAACGTAAACAAAATAAACAATGAATCAAATTTATTTAGAATGTTTATAATAATATAATTTAACTTAAACAATAATTGATTTAATAAAATAATAAAACAATCAACTGAACTAATCATAAGGCCAGTTTTATAACTTTCTGAATGTATTAAAGCACAATTTAATAAATAACTTGAATAGTAAATGAATTTATTCTAATGGAATGCAATTTAAATACATTTATTTAATAATTATTATTCATGAATATTACTATTTAATTAATCTCATGGGGCAAGATATTTTGGTATAAATAATATCACTAAGTGATTATTATTAAAATAAATTAGGATAATAATTTATATTCTACGAAAATGATATGTTGTTATTCTTTGTTATTCTTGATTGAATGAAATTTACAAATTAACAAAAGAAAAAGTAAACATAAATCTACTCTACTTCGTAATACTTTTACGGTAAATAATTATAATGTAACTTACAATAGTATAATTATTTATAATTATGAGAATCATTCATAAAGTATTATTTTTATAGAACAAACAATAAACATATTTTTTGTTTAAATATAGCCTCAGATTAAAAACAACAGCTTTAACAAATTAACATTAAATTTGGGAATTCAGTACATAATATTTGGATAATTAAATTCTCTCATCATTCAATATTTGAGTATATTAAAGGAACATTAGTTAAGAAACGTTTTAACAAAAAAAAACGTAAATTAAACTAAAACTGCCAATGCAACAATAATAATATGCAAATAAACATTAATCAAACTAAATTGGATCTTTAAAAAACTATTTTTTTTTTGAGTTTTAACCATTTTTTTTAATTACAAACTTGGTAAATTATATCGCTATCCCATTCACAAATATTAATTAGCTACTCTCACAACTCTCTAAATATCAAATCATAATTAAAATTAAATATAAAATAATGTTCTATCTACATACAGCAATAACTAGGAATGTATACTCTACAGAAAAACTAACAAGCAAAAATATAACAGTTTAAAGGTACGAATATTTGGTCCATAGTATGTAAGTATTTAAGTTGTTAAAAACGGTATAACAATTACATAAACGATCTTATTTATGATTAAGTTAAAAATTGAAACGATAATTATTTATCAAAAATGAAGTTTTTTTTATGTCCACGATGTTCAGAATATTCAAATATTATGATTGAAAACATAAAAATCTTAATTGAAAATCAAATTGCGATCATTTGAAAACTTTCGGAGTAGATTTTTATAAAATAAATAAAGGTAAACTTTTTAGTAGCAGATTTGTAGAATCAACGCATCTATGAACTCGCTAGAACCTCTTCTAAAGTTCTATTTTTTTATAAAAAGTTGAGTCCCTCATATTTCAGATTATATAAAAATAAAATACAAGTTTAACTAAATATCAACTTAGTAACATCAAGGACAAGCTCAAACTCAATCTTCATAGGAATCAAGTTTCTTTAAATTTAAATTTAGTCTCAAACTTCAAAGTTCGTTTAAAACCGAGAGTACGCATTGACGAGTCAATCAGAATAAATTAAAGTTAGCTTTTGTAAAGGTGAACAAGAGATATTTGATTTTGCAAAATAAATACAAGCAAATTATTTGGTCCTTATTCTGACGCCTAAGAAATTAATTTAGTAAAACTATATTTATTTATATTCATCAACTTAATAAAGTAGCATGATTTACGACTGTCAAACTAGAATATGTCGTGTCAACTCTGCCACAAACTGCTATAATTAAAAAAATAATTCAATTTAAGTTATTTCTGACAAGTAGACTAATTTGACAGAACTAAATTTTGACTGCAACCATCATCCAGCATCATAATGATCACTATTCTTAAATATCTTTTCTGTGTTGATCATTTATTATTCTCGTTTTAGTTAAAAATAAATATAGCTTGACCAAATTAATTTTGTTTTTAAACTAGATTGTCTGCCACGTCCTAAACGCGCGTAATGCAATAGAAATGTCAAATACATAAGTCACTGGCGAGTGGCGGTTATCCAATATAAGAAAATCTAATAAATTAATTAACCACAAAACAGTATCTTATTAAGACGTCACTTGATTTACGAAAGAGTGTGACAGATTGCAGTGATTCTGTTATTTACTAACTAAACGAAAATTCAAGCATCAGTGTAATTTCTTAACTAACAATGGTAAATAAGAACTAAGACGGTTTAATTCATTTTAATCAACGCTTTTCTTCACGAAGACTAATTTTAACAAAATTCTAGTTCAAACTGAATTTGACAGCTCTTATTTAAGCCTGTTCCATTTTAATTCTATGCAAGTGAAAAAGATACTAATAACCTAAAATTTGTTTAGTTCAGGCTCAACAGAATCAGCGCCAGAGTGTCAAGCACCGTTTTGTGGTAGCTCCGCATAAGTCTACATAAGAGTGTAGCAATAGGTAACGTTAGATCCAGCTGTAGTTGTTCCTTTGCCGCTGCTGGCCTGCAGGTCGCTCAGGAGTCCAGCCCTCAATCTGCATTTATCATCTGGAACAAGGAATTTTACTTTTTAAGTTATTTCAAATATATGTTCAAGGGTATCTAAAGTCCTGAGCGACCTGTTTAAAAAAGGACACAGCATTAAAGGTTATTAAAAATATTTCAATATATAACTAAATTCAATCGATTTTCGGTTTCATGATAAAAAATAATTTAATAATAACATGCGCATGTTGTAAATCAATGAAGTATTTCATATAGACCGGATTTAATAAAGGCTTTATGTAAATAAAAATAATATTTATTTAGAAATATTGAAAAACTAACTTTATAACTTCTCGGCTATAAAAAACAAACAATAGATAGAATCATTTATATAGTAGAAGACTACGAAAAAACCATTGTGTGTTCGACCTAATAATATATTGAAAGCTCCGAGCAGTTTTTGTTTCTTAAGAAGCCCACTTAAGTATGTTCCAACCTTTTTTTATCGTGCGTACATAGGCACGAGACCAAAGCGATTCGAAAAAAACATTTTTAACACAAACAAGACAAAAGAAAGCACAAATTACACAATCATCTTACAACAATCATGCAAATTAATGATTAAATATTCAGATGACTTTTAAAATCTTAACTGAACAAAGAAAACTTGAAAGATGTGTGGGAGTGGGACCTCCTTGAACCCTGTCCTTTCTACGGTCCACCGTGGGACAGACAAAGGGATACCAAGAACGAGGAAGCCTGAGTAATTGGTTTTTGACATTCTCGGAACTTTATTTATCAAGTCGTCTGACTTATCTTTAAGTGACATTTGTATGATCAAAAAGTTCAGCAATGTAGATAATGCTATACAAAGAGTTCGACTCGCGACACCACAGCCGCCGCGTCAGCTCATAATTAGAGACTCCTATTAAGTCTGAAACTAGTCGGGCGATCCCGAGAATATGCGTGAGTAAACCGTTTTGTTTTAAATAATTAATGCTATAGAAAAAAATGTTTGAATCAATTTGTGTGGTGACAAAACACAAACATGTGTTTATTTTCTCAAAAATATTTTTACTTTGATGATATTATCTCTATCCTATTCCTATCCAATTTTTTTTAGAGTCAGCGAGATAGGTAACGCTATTGTCATTTATATACCGTCTCTATGTGTATATTAACCGTCATATCACATTTACATTTTTCTTGAACATGTTTAACTAGTTTTTAAAGTCATTTCAATAAAATGTCCATTTCAAATATTTATAACAATAACACCTGCCATTTTTGTCATTTAAATCTAACATCGATGATGAAATTCTTAACTGACTAATCCACGTTCACACCAACTCTTCTACCAAAGAACTTCATTATATAAGACAAATATGTTTGTACACGACAAACTCATACCATAGCTAGTTGAGTACACGACTCAGTTATCCATGTCACATGCACGGTGTCGTTTATGGTGGCCCATAAACTGAGAGGAACATCGTACCATTGCATTGCGCAGACGCATGCAACGCGCACACACGCAAAAATTTAACTACTTATATAGATACACGCCGGTATGGATATAAACGGTTTGACACTTGCTCAATCCACGCAGGGCTGTCAAAAAACACAAAAAATCTAAAAATAAAGAAGGAAAACAGTTTAGAACGGCAATCGTTTCGGACTAAATATCTCTATATTTTATAAAATATCTAGAACATAGTTTTAAGGATATATTGTAAATTTATTTTTGGTTGTGTTGTTCTGTTAAATAAATATTCTGTTTACAAAGTGTTAAATTCACATCATCGTGTGAACGTTAATACTTAATATCGTAAATCAGTCTAACATAATAATTACATAACTAATGCCACAGCCATATAAATCTAGGGTTGCGAATACCATACAAAATTATTGTCATGGTTGAAAAAATAAATGGAGAAGAATTTTGTCTCTGTACATTGTATATCTATTTAAAAAGCCCTACAAAAGCTACAATATGTTACTAAATATAATACGCAGTAAATTACTAACTTCACCTTTTTTCATTTTTAAAGTCAACTACATCATTGTTATTTTAATGGAACATGGAACTGCCAGTTTCCTAAAAATATTCCAAAACATTGCATGACAACCCTACACATACAACAAACGTGTTACTCACACACACAAACCGCAACCGGTCGATTGACGTCAATGATGGGTGGGGACGAGTATAAAAAAAAATTAAAACTATCAGTTTACTACGGACGGAAAACGACACAAGCCATAACAAGGCATTGTTCATGTGTACCCACGCGGCCACGTATCGACAATCAACTCGACTATTTATTTGCAACACGATTAAACGCAACGTTTTTTGTCGATCATAATGGGTGATTTAACCCGATCCCATTGTTTGATCTCGTTCACAAACATACATACAATTGTTTATGTCATCTTGGTATATCGTCATAGCGAAGTATGCATAAATATAAATTATTGCTTGTTGTACGTCATAGATTTATATTATGATATCATTTTATAACTTATACGTAGATTGTGAGCAAGCGTGGTGATCAATGCAACAAACATTGAGCACTACTTCTCTACATGAGAACGCATTTCTTGGCCGGTATTAGTATATATTAGCGACCCCCCAAAACTTTAGCAAATACACAAGAACCTTCTACTTAAACCACTCTATCCATTCGTAAAAACCGAATCAATATCCGTTCGGTAGTTTTTGAGTTTTCGCGTTCAGATATACAGGAGACGCGGCGGTGTTTTATAAAATGTATAGATATAGATAGATTTACATCGATATTTATGTAAATACGAATTTAATTTGACAGAAATAAATGTAAATAATAAGGAAATGATCAAGCTTTCCCATAATAATCAAAATTGACTAATTGAATTCCAGCTACAACTCATAAATAATTGCATTTATGTTTACAAGCGTGTAGCTAAGAATAAATGTAAACAACTTAATACCATTTATATTCTTTTTACGCTTTGGTATGAACGATTGCAAATCATAATGCAATACTTAGGAATAGTATTGAAATTAATAAAACATACTGTTTATGTACGTAAATAGAAGTTATATGATGTTTCTTAATAGTATTATTGACGACCTCCGTGGTCGAGTGGCGTACACACCGGTTTTCAAGGTGTTGCCCGCTCCGAGGTCCCGGGTTCGATCCCCGGACGGGTGAATGTAGAAAACCAATTTTCTACATTGTCTCGGGTCTGGGTGTTTGTGGTGCCTGAGTGGTCTTTGATTCCAAAACACAAGTGCTATATAGCTACTTACTTTGGGTTCAGAACAATGTGTCTATGTGATGTGGTCCACATTTATTTATTTATTAAATGTTATATTACATTGGTATTTTAATTTGGTTAACTATTTTTGAATCCACTAGAAAACAAAGAAAAGGTCAAACCAACCAGAATCGGAACAAATAACTGTAATAAGTTGTGCAATTATTGTTATAGAACTCAAAATATATATAATTACTAGCTGTTTCCCGCGGCTCCGCCTGCGTGGATGTCGGTTATCGCAGAAAAAAGTAAGTAGCCTATGTTCTTTCTCAGGCTCTAGAATATCTTGGTAGCAAATTTCATTTAAATCGGTTCCGTAGTTTTGGCTTGAAAGCGCGTCAGACAGACAGAGTTACTTTCGCATTTATATATATGACACCTCATATTATGTATTTAATAATAAATAATATTAAAGTAATGTGTTAAATTTAATGTAATTTCGATAACGTAATTAGAGGTAAAAACAATTTTCCATAAATAAAATCAATTAATTGTCATTAACCTACTAGTTCGGCAAAAAAAGTATCCTATATCAACATTCGCCAAAATAATTTAATTGCCGCCAGCCTTTTGGGAACACTCCCAGTGGACAGCGATGTGGACGAATTTTTTGATGCCATATTTTAGGTTTATGTTTAATTAGTTTAGTTTATTTTATAATTCCTTTTGTATGTATATATAGTTAAGTTACGTTTGTAAATATTTAAAATTTTTAATTGATTAAATAATTTAATTTAATTTTTATAGTGTGTAACATAACTTGGTATTGAATTATGAATCAATCAATATTAGTAGAACTTATACCAGAATTCACGGACAATGTTGACGTCACAAAATGTGTTCGAATATCTCTTCGGATGTTCGACCCTACAGCGTATAAACTAAATATTTGAAAAAACATCATTAACAGCCTTCATTATAAATTTGTATCTTTATTTTAAGTAAAAAATATTTTGATTCCGTAGCTATGCGGTTGTTGTGTGGTTGCTACGCAAAGCAAAGAAAATCAGTAATTAATTTATCTTAAGTACAAAGAAATATTTTAATGATTTTAATTTTTTCAAGCTGAGTTTGACGTAATACTCATTATTTTTTAGCGACCATAAAAACAATATAAGGCAAAAAATACGATGTATTCAATGAAGAATTCGATGTATTAAAAAAAGAAAGAATCAAGAATGGGGTAGACGACACTGTTTTATACTTATTTTACGATTTTACATGTCGCATGACGTCATAATTTTGTGCATTTTGTACGCAAGCATATCGTCATTATGCCCCGCTCCTGAACTTTACGTGTTTTCTTATTTTGAGAAAGCAAAAAATACGTGTCTAATATTTTTTTTATTATCTAACTGACGGCCTAATTTATTTTGACTTTTTATGCCAGTCATCTACTCCATTTTATATTCCAAATTGTTAAAAAGTAGTTAGTTGCAAATCACTGACCGCCTTAAATTTCACACCACATTAGATCAAATAGAAAAGAAAATGAAATTTCTTGAGTGAATATCATATTGCATGCAATGCATTCATGCGAGACCACTTTCTATTAGAAATAGGAAGAGCATTAATTCTTTAGTAAGGTAGGGTTACACAGGACTATGTCTGTTTTAAGGCTCTCTACATTATGTTTAGTAATTCAACTTAATAGATCACCAAAACGTGACAACCTTATTAAAGCTGTCACGAACACGGTTTATTATTTTATTATTTTGTCGGAATGTTTAAAGTTCTGTGAGCGAGTTGAATAATAAAGATCAAGTATGAAAAAAGGACTACTATGTATTTTTATAATATTATTTGTTTATTTTCTTGCCAATAAAAATTATATCCTCAGGTGTGTTTTAGTTTTTCTGTTTCGTGTAAATAATTGTTACGTACCGTTCTATTAAAACACGAAAAATAAGTTTTCCATAAAAGAAACATAAAAAATACGCCTCGAAAACAATATATAAATATTTAAGAGTTTATAGTATAGAAGCAAAGTCGTTAAGGATGTCAATTAAATGTTCGAAATATGAGGAGAACAATATATCTATTTGTTGGAAATTTAATGCACTGACATTTATTTAAATGGGTAGTGGAACGATAATGGACCGAAAGTATAACCTTGTGGAACACCCATTACTAAAATTACTCGGAGCATTATATTGTTTGCTAAATTAGCTGTAACTATAACATAACATGTCCACGGCAGTTAAGTTCGAGTATTTTTTAAATCTTCGTCGTAAAAACAGGAAATGCATCTATTAGGATTTTCTGAAAGGTTGTTTGGAGTCATAGTCAGGTCATCAGCTATTTAGAAAAATAACAGTTACATCATCATTTATAATATTCATCTGGATAGACATATGATAAATGCGATAGTAACTTATATTTATGAAACTTAGTATGGGATAAGGTTAGATCCCAATAACGGACATAGGCTACATTTTTTATGTGATTACCGACGTCAAAAGGGGCGGCGCCATGAGCAACAGCTAGTTACGGATAAATACATACTTATTTCAAACTTACTTTCATTTTCGCGATATTTATGACTGCTATGTTATCAATTCAATAAGATGAAGCTCTATTAAATAAACCTACACCATTAAAACAATGATACCAACATATTTTTTTAAAAACCTGATATATCCACCAACTTTTTAGACCCAGTTTAAAATTCAAGCATTAGATTAGTAATAAAAATTATCTATACTTCTATATACTAATATATATAGCTGAAGGGTTTGTTTGTTTGAACGCGCTAATCTCAGGGACTACTGGTCCGATTTGAAAAATTCTTTTAGTGTTAGATAGCCCATTTATTGAGGAAGGCTATAAGCTATATAACATAACGCTGCGATCATAAGGAGCGAAGCATAAAAAATGTTGCAATGAAGAACCGCTGAAACTGAAACACGCGGACAAAGTAGCAGGGGACAGCTAGTAATTAATATCTGGCATATTAATTGTCATCAGAACTTCATACATCGAACCACCAAAAATGCGACAAAACTAAAACCGGCTCTTTCTGGCTGACGAACAGTATAAAACAATTGTCAATTATGTAGGACCGCAGTAGTCCGTAACTAATATGATCCCGCTCCAGTTACTTTATACAATAACACTGGACACGTAAATGACGGATGTGGGCATCCGTTTTACATACAAATAACCCACGGATTATAGCCAATAGGATATGAGGAATCAAACATCCTGACGCATTCGATTTTAATCTAATGGTTTATCTGGTACTTGCTGACATTTTGATCCTTTATTTTAAACTAGCCACATGTCCTGGCTTCGCTCGATTAAGTGTTTAACATTACAAATCTTTGAATTTCTTGGCATTTCTGTACTATAATGACTGCACGGATAGCCGAGTGGTATAGGCCACCAAGCTAATTACCTCTGTGCGCGACGTGCCGCGGGTTCGATCCCCGCAAGGGACAAGCATTTGTGTGACCCACAAATGCTTGTTTCAAGTCTGGGTGTTCTTTGTGCATGTGATTTGAATGTTTGTGAAACCCACCGCGACACAAGGATTAAATTCCTTAGTGAGGGAGTCGTTTAAAAAAATAAAAATAAAGTAATATGCATCTATTATACATATAAAGCTTCCTCTTGAATTACTCTATTGCTACATGTATTTCTGAAAACAGCATTAAAGTCCGTTACGAAAGTATAACCTAAGCGCACAGACAGCGGGACCGACTTTGTTTTATATTATACTAGCTTTCCCCCGCTACTTTGTCCACGTGTTTTAGTTTCAACGGTTTTTCATTTATACTCCGTTCCTTTTGGTCGCAGCGTAATGTTATATAGCTTATAGCCTTCCTCAATAAATGGGCTATCCAAAAGTGGAAGAATTTTTCAAATCGAACCAGTAGTTCCTGAGATTAGCGCGTTCAAACAAACAAACAAATAAACAAACAAATTCTTCAGCTTTATATATTAGTAAGTATATAGAATTATATATAAGAAGATAACAGCAGCTAAGTTAGTTATCTAACTTTTTCATGAACACGAAAGTGATTTAGAGAATTTTGATGCTTTTTGACCTTACTAACCAATACATTTTGGATATTTTCTACTATTAGTCAAATGAGTTAAAATAAAAATCTAGAATGCTAAAATAACATGATAATATGGAATGATTTACAATAATGTTTTTTTAATTCTGATGGTCGCCCAAAAGGCCTGTTTAAATCTACAAAATTTGCATCACAAACAAGATACATTGATGGAAATATTTATATTTTAGAATATAAAACATGTTGAACATAAATTTATACGAAAAATATTTGATTATATTAATTTTTATCTCATATAATCTAAAGATAAGGAATAAAATAATATTATTAATAGGCATCGAATATTCAAAGATATTATTAGATAAGATATTTACACTGTTTTAAGTGAATCGAGATTTTATCTTTGGTTTTGTATAAATATTTATGTTTATTATGAAATAATCATGTTTTTATTTATTTTCCTTTCCATTGGTCTAACAAATCGTATCTTGCTCGATTTCACTAATGTATGTCTAGCTCTCATTATTCGTAGGCTGGAAGTGTAATTCCAGTGGATCAAGTCTGCAGTAATTTCATAGGTGCAGCCATTTTAATATTTATGTTTGCAATTTGAATGGAATTCCAATCTTCAATATTCCAATATTTTTCAGACATTTAAATTATTATAATTTGATTATGTATTATTTCCTTATCATTTAGGTATTTTTAGTTTAAGTTTTATGAGGATTTGAACAAAGGACTGTGAAAAATAAAATCGCAAAGAAACTAACTAGGTTAGGTATATACAACATTTATTTGTATCTGAAGATGCATCTATCAAAATGTCTACTTTAACCAGTTTACCTTTATCCTCGTACCCTCTAAATAAATTTATTATGTCTATAAGCAGCGGTTCATTACTAAACATAAATAATTTACTGACGTCACAAGCGTTACCCAAATAAGGAAAACCATTTAAGGGTAAGGTAAATATAGAAATAAATCCAGTTGGCAATGTTTAAGTAGTAGCCAGGTTTAGATAAATTCAGGCCTATTTAGAGATGATGTTTCTATGTAAATAAAATACCAAGCAGGGACAGTCGACCCTGTAGGAGTCTCGATAGTGATAAGATCGATAGCTCCTGTATTACCAAGTACTATGGTTGATATTCTTTTATTTTACCGAGGTGTGGTCCACCATATCTATTACTTCTATAACCAGCTCTTGTTTCTTACGGCTATTGCCTCTTGACCCTGAGTGCATAAAGCCAAGCTCAACTAGATTTGGATGACCATACTTCACAGCATTGAATGTGACATTTCTATTCGTTCATTAGTATGTATGTAAGCAGTTAGTCTATTAGCATCTATCGAATTTTAATATCCATTTGCTGCGCAGATTACAAGATAATTTTAATTAGAAGAATCGATAATTATATAAATGATAAATTATGTTTTTATTTAATTTCTAAAAGTTTTTAGGCGTCAATTATGTATTTTTCGGCCACGCACTAATTAAATTAGTTACTCATAATTAATATCATGAAGTTAATATAATGAAATGGTATTTATTGCTCTACGAAATAATTACTGAAGCCACTTCTTACACAAAAAATGTGTAGAGTTCAGTTTTGTCGAAATCCGTAAAAAATATATGGAACGACATAAACAATAAACAAAATAAACATTTGAAATAAAAGGTACTGACCTTTTTTGGCATCGTCGGGGACTCGAACTCGTCGTCCTCGCGGCTGGAGAGCGTGGAGCAGGATGAGCAGGCGGAGTCTGCGGACAGCGAGCGCGAGCGCAGCCAGTCCACCTCCTCGTCGGTGGCGCCCACCGCCACCACGCCGTCCGAGTAGTCGCTCACTACCACGCTAGGCGTCCTCACGCAGCGCCCGCGTATCTCGCAGCCTTCGCTGCTCCTCCGCCCCAGCTCCACGACATGAGCCTCAATCAAAGTCCTCTCCCGTCTGGGCGACATTGTGTCCGGCGGAGGCGTAATATCGCGAGGATGTGAGTGTCTCCGCAAACGCGTTTCTAATTCTACCGCAGAATCGTCGCTCAAATCGCGGCTGCGGCGTCTGACGGCAGCCCGGTCGTCGTCGTCAGAGGAGGAGATGTCTTCCGGTGGCGAGGAGTTGCGCGGGGGTCTGAGGTACTGCATTGGAGCGGGTTCGAAGCGTCGTAGGAGTTCGGAGACCCGCGGTTGCGCTTGTCGAGGAACGCGGCCGATCGGCGGCGCGCGCGCGCCCGCACTGCCGCCCGTCCTGCGAGGCGCGTGCGCAGGCGCCGGCTCCCGCGCGAGCTGCGGCGCGACTCCTGCGCTCAGCTTCATGTAGAACAGACTGTGGCTCAGCGCTTTTTCCCGCAACACGCGCCGGAAATCTTCTGTCGCCGTCGGCTGCCGGTTGTCGACGTGCGGCATTTTTGCTGCAAATCAACAAACAAACTTGAAATATCGTTCGAATTTCTTTAAAATGTTAACTTCTTTATTTCTTTCAAAATATAAAAAAAAAACCTCTAGTTTAAATTTAATTTGGCTTAAATGCATACGGAAATACTTTAACCTAATACCTAATTGATTACGTAGTACTGCGACCTTGCACACCGAAATAATAACAAAAAGAACGACGTCACACAATTAGCTTACTCCATGGATACGGTATATTTGAAAAAAAAAAAAACAAAACATTTTTATTTATTTAATAATGACTTACCTAATTTTTGTTTTAACTGGTTCTCGAAAGGTTTCAATAATTGAACATTTCAGCGTTATCTAAAACAAACAAACATGGTTACGATACATTGGCTGGATATTTGTAACGGGATGTTGATAGCCACTTGCGTCATAATAATATTATGATTTAATTTCCTGATTATTTTTTTATAAAATTATAAAGAGTTGTTTTGTCATCTGTGGATTATAATTATTCATTGTCATCTGTGGATTATACTTTTTTTTTTTGCATTGGGGAATGTCACCCGTCAAAGTTCCGTCTGGACGTTTTTTGTAATGCTTCTATTTAAAATAATTGTGGCCTAAGAGACGCCGTTAATAATAAAGTAATTATAAGTATAATTAATTTATTCTTAGCACGAATCCAAACTTTGGATTTCAGAGCAAAGACGGAAGGTCTTTATCCTTAAGTCCATATTCATAGTTTTTTTTATAACATATAACATCACTAAATAATTTAAATGCTCCGATTTTATATGTTACTAGTGTGAAAACCTTACAACTGGCATTAGCAGGCAACCAACTTTATTTACGTTTAATTTTGCCGGAATTTATAATAACATGCAAAGACGCATTAAAGCGAATGCATAATAATTATTTGCTTGCGATTTTAAATAAATAAATGCAAATAACTTATTCATTATGTTGGAACATGTACGATCATTTGTTGACAATAAAACAAGCAGATGTGCTACCACTGTGCTATTATAAAAATTCCATCGTGTATAGCGATCAATTGTTCGCATTCGAAAGAGATAAAGCTACACAAAATGTTACATAAATAATACATACTATGCCTTGAGAACGGTCGCAGACGCAGGACCTATTCCTGAGATGCTGGGATGGATTTTCAGTATAGTAAACACTAACAAGTTTTGGATGGCGAAAAAATTCGTCGTTAGCTAATAATGGTTTAAGTATTCCAAAATATAATGATGAAATTCAGATTAGAGCATAAAAAAAGAAATGAATTATTAAGTAAAGGCACTTATCGAATGTCATCACTATGTTAGGTAGGTAAGTACCCAATAGAAAGAAAAAGTTAACTTAAAATATTTTCTTTTAAAGAATATAAGTTCTGCAACTGAAGGTCAATATTGACACAGAACAGTGGCGATTTCTATTTACATTCAGAAATCGATTTGATAAACCATTTTTTATAATCCAACAATTTGTAAGTAGACATAAATTGTTTGGTCGCAGTTAAAACCTTGACAAAAAAGAAATCTATATGATATCTGGTAAATTAGATGAAAATATTTTCTTGACCCGGATAAGATCTCTTGGGCTTCCATCGCCCTTGGGATTGCTAGTACTGGTTAATTATTATTATTTTTTTTAAAGAGATTACTAACAATGTGCGTGGAATGCACATTACTAGCAATCTTGTTAACCCCTCCAACTAAGGTAAATATGCTTGTGTCTGGAGTGGGTTCACGTCGATAGTGCAATGGGTGGGGATCGAACCCGCGACCTCTCGATCACAAGGCGGTCACCCTAACCATTAGGCTATTGCCGCGTTTAACGGGGATCTGATGGTATAGCATTTGCAAACTATCTTGATAGTCCAACAAATCCTGGAATAACCCATATTTACTCAGATTATTTAATAACTATTCAGATTACCGCAACAAAGGCAGTTTCATGTAAACAGCTAGATAATACTAATCTATAGGTAGGTACTTAATATTATAAAGCTGAAGAGTTTGTTTGTTTGTTTGTTTGTTTGTTTGAACGCGCTAATCTCAGGAACTACTGGTTCGAATTGAAAAATTCGTTTTGTATTGGATAGTCCGTTTATTGAGGAAGGCTATAGGCTATAACCAATAGGAGCGGAGCATAAATGAAAAATGTTGCAAAAATGAAAATCCGTTGAAACTAAAACACGCGAACAAAGTCGCGGGGGACAGCTAGTAGTACTAATAATAATGGTAATTTTTATGACACTATTATTGACAATTCTTTGTTTACTAACACGTATTACAACACGCTGTCATTACGGCTTTACCAAGAATTTTTATTATAACACAGGTATTAGATATCCGTTATTTCCATTGATTTTTATTTTAAAACATCAATACCACACAAATATATCAGATCCACAAATATCAAACAAAATTAATAGAAATTTCTGATGCTTTAAAGCTGTTATTTATGATATTTATATATAGCAGTTTGAGAAGACCTGTTGAAGTGAACAAAATAAAATTTAATTCTACTTTTAAAACAGTAATTGGTTTTTATTTTTTCACCGACGTTTAAAATCTGAGCGCACTGGTATGTATCAAAATGTTGTCAAGTTACAATAATGAATAGTACAAATATAGATTAATCACGTGATTAAAAGAGATAGATCTAATAGAAAACGTCCTAATAAGGAGGTATGCGAGATCCTCAAAATGCCATGTCAATTTGATATATATCTAGCGACTTGCCGTCGCTTTGCATGAAAGACAAAACATTAACGAATTATATAAATTTATTACAGAATAAACAAAAACATTTCTCTTGAATCACTCTATATATTGCTGAAAACTGCATTAAAATCCGTTGCGTAATTTAAAAGGTTTAAGCGTTCAAACAGCGGGAGCGACTTTATTTGATACTATGTACCTAATTAGATTTAACTAAGCTCCTGTCTTTATTTTGTGACATGTGTACGGAATCCTAATCTCCATCATCATCAGCCTTGTATAAGTAACCCACTGCTAAGCCTACCTTTGGGTATGACTTTCTCCTCAGCCTCTCACCTCATATTTATCCTAGGATAGAAATATATAGGATACATCAATATACGCACAAGGTAATTTGTACTAAGCCCTGAGTCTACATACCTCTAAGGGACTGTATTCATGCGAAATTTACCTTTTATCTGGCATTTTATTCCCACATTGGCATCTACGACACAACGCCTACTCTATGACAACTAGCAATAGCGTAGCCGTCTGTCAGTGAAAGCATTTTTTTAATCAGAAAAGCACTTTTAATTCATTCTTCCTACATCCAAACTTATGCACGTACGTACGTACATCCCCCCGTGCCTATATCAAACTGGATCTAGCCGGCAATCTAGCAATAAAAGTACGTTCCTAAATAATCAGAACGAATATCCAGCCCTACCTTGCTGATTTTGTCTTATTAAGATTGTTAGCGCCGCGCTAAGTCGAGGTCCGAACCCCATAGGGGGTGTCCTTAGTGAACGCTGCTGACGTAGTTAGCGTTACGTTCTCGACAAAAGTCCGGTGAAAGCTTGGGCTCAAGAAAACAGCGTAGAACTCTTAAAAAAAAGAATAGATATTATATATATATATATATATAGTATAGATAACACTAACGGATACTATTTTTCCTTTACTAAAAGGGAAATCTTCATTTGTTTTTTTTATCTATACACTCAAATACCTATAAAGGAACAATGATTCGCAATTAGAACACCAGACATTCCAGTTTTTATGAAATAACTACGCAGTTCGTCGACAGTTAATTGTCTTCATTCTCATCGTTAATTAAGATTATTATCAGTAAGTGAGAAGCGAAAGACACGTATCATTGATTCACATTACTTAGAAAATGTTTACTTCCCTTAGTAAATAAATCTATATACTAAGCTGAAGAGATTGTTTGTTTGTTTATTTGTTTGTTTGTTTGAACGCACTAATCTCAGGAACTACTGGTTCGAATTGAAAAGTTCTTTTTGTATTGGATAGTCCGTTTATTGAGGAAGGTTATAAGCTATATAACATTAGGCTGCGACCAAAAGGAGCGAAGCATAAATGAAAAATGTTGCAAAAAATGAAAAACATTTGAAACTAAAACACGCGGACAAAGTCGCGGGGGACAGGTAGTATATAATATAAGGATTTGGATGTAATTTGTCATTAAAATATATAGATAAAACCATAGAATGCTGCTAGTATAGATACTACACTACTGATACATAAGATTTTTAGGTTTGTTTTTGTAGCACTCTCAATTAATAACAGTCCTGTCCCACATCCTTATGATTTATTTATTACGTGTCATCATTGTATGCTCAGTAAGATAACAATACCTAAATAAACAAAATTTTATTAATAACTTTGGTAGGTAGGTAGGTATATTTAGAAATACAAAAGTATGATTATGAATTGTCTGGTTGCCAGGATACAGGTTTTGTTTTTCGTTTCGTGTGTGTTTGTACCAAGATATTATGGGTAGTTAATATAATATATAATGTAATAAAATAGAATATAATTACATCATTACATAAAAAAAAATAGTCATACTCTACAAATCAAATTGTGTTATGTTATATGTTTCACGCGGCTCCGCCCGCGTGGATGTCGGTTGTCGCGGCAAAAAGTAGCCTATGACCTTCCTCAGGTTCTAGACTATCTGTGTACCAAACACGTGTGTTTTATTTAAATCGGTGCAGTAGTTTAGGCGCTATAGCGCGACACACAGACAGACAGAGTTACTTTCGCATTTATAATATTAAGTGAGGATAATAGGTCAATTAAATAATACCTACTTATAATTATTGTGTATTTATGCATTTGACATAGGTACTACGTTATTTACATATTGAATAATTGGAAAATATTTACCTGCCAGTTGTCACGTGTATTATATTTTTGGGAACGTTTATCACCAAGTGTTAGATCTATGTTACAAAGGTATTGTTATTAAATATATCTGCTATTAATATTCTTAACACCCATTCTTATAATCTCCTAACACGCATAGATTTAGAAAAACTGGCAAACAACTAAAAACTATTGCGTCAATTATTTACAAGACGTCATAAGCCTTACCTAACTCTACAGTCCAGTCAAAAAAGCGCCAACAAAACGCAACAAGCCGTTAAATTTAAACATAAAAAATTCCACAAAATATTCCATTATCCTCTTTATCTTGCATACATTATATCTACAGTATTGTATTGTGATCTGCGTACAGACTATTTACTGAATTTACTTGATGGGAGCACGTGGACAGAACATTTTAGTTGCAACTGCTTTTGGCTTTAGACATCGATGTATGTTTAAATAGGATACGTTTTGACGATAAGGTTGGTAAAAAAATATATAAAAATGTATTTTTGACGTGACAACGTCTTATAAATTGGTTTGCCGGGTGACACTTCAAGAAACTGGGTAACGCTCCGCTCACGTTATGCGCTCACAATGAGAGCGAGTGAGAGGCACTCGGGCATGGTTAGCCCGCCTAAGAGCGAGAGAGACAGACATTGACATTGACAGTCGTTGTCACGTAAAACTTTCGCCCGTATACCGACTTTACAGGCAACCAACGATTTTTAAACGTTCTGTTTTAAATTTGATGGCTCAAAAATAAATGCGCACGCGGAAACCGTTTTGAACTATGAATAATAATAAATTCTCTTGTAAAAGTTACTTACTAATAATTAAACTTACGTAGATATGAAATTTTGACGCACATACAATCTAAAAAAAAGCAGACTGGATAGAATTTCCCTTTTGTTTTTTATGGTATTCGTTTCCACTCTTATTTTAAGTCCACGCTTTGCAATTTCGAATGATTTACTCTTATTTTTAATCAGTTTTTTTATATTTACATTATTTTATCTAACAAGGATACGTGAGTTATAATTATTTAAGTAAATTCTTGGGTAAATAATGACAAATCATTTTAAACTACAAAGTTTACAATAGCAGAAACATAATGATAAGATCTTACAATGTAATAACTACATGAATTAGCTATGTTTACATCCTTTACAGTCAATTAATTTCGAAACATATATTATGTACATATAACATATATTATTAGCTAACACTGATGCTACTGAGAAATGGCGATGGCTCAGCGAAAAATTAAATGATGTAATCAACACCCCATCGACGATAAATTTTCGTTTTTTTTTAGGAAACACGACCCTTATTTAATACTTGTGTCGCGGGGGGTTTTAAAATTTCATGCTTAAAGTGTTCTTTGAGCATGTAATTTGTAAAACCCAGACAGACCAAGCATTTGTGGATCACACAACTGCTTGTCCTGTGTTGAGATTAAACCCTGTGGCACGTCGCGCACAGTGTTCATTGGCGTGGTGACCTATACCACTCAGAAGTCTGTTCTGTCAAATACCTGGACTTTAATTGCTTGTAAACTGTTTTATTTTGTACAAGCTTTTTTTAACAAGCAATGTATGTAGGGATGTTTGTTTAAATCTTGCAAGCTAAATTAGAACCTCTTCTAGACATGCGACTGCGATGTAACTTTGCATACTAAGTTTGGTGACACTTAAATATTATGGTATACATAGTATATAGTATGGTATATTTTTAATTGTCTGATGATGGTGCCTGAAAGTGGCCATAGAAACTCTGTATCGAAATGTCGCATTCCTATCGTGTTTAGGCTTGTTTGATTTGTCTTTACTAGTACTGTGAATCTAGCTGATTTAAAATTTGTGTATTAAACAATTTTTATAAAAAAACTTTTTTTTTAAACAAACATACGTATTTATTTTAAAAAACCTCATTGAAAGGATTTTTTTATCTATGTTGTTTTTTTTTAATTGTCTGTCAGTTTCTTTAATCTTTTAATGTTTAAACAATATATTGGGTTGAAAAATACAACATACTGAAGCATAAAGTTCCACAAATCAGTACTTTCCTGCATCCAAAAACACAACCGATGAAAATATATTGATGTACAATTGTATAATATTATTATGCAACTGACTTTTACGTTGTCCACGTATTGATTGGAAAGTCTAAATGATGGTGCCTGAAAGTGGCCATAGAAACTCTGTATCGAAATGTCGCATTCCTATCGTGTTTAGGCTTGTTTGATTTGTCTTTACTAGTACTGTGAATCTAGCTGATTTAAAATTTGTGTATTAAACAATTTTTATAAAAAAACTTTTTTTTTAAACAAACATACGTATTTATTTTAAAAAACCTCATTGAAAGGATTTTTTTATCTATGTTGTTTTTTTTTAATTGTCTGTCAGTTTCTTTAATCTTTTAATGTTTAAACAATATATTGGGTTGAAAAATACAACATACTGAAGCATAAAGTTCCACAAATCAGTACTTTCCTGCATCCAAAAACACAACCGATGAAAATATATTGATGTACAATTGTATAATATTATTATGCAACTGACTTTTACGTTGTCCACGTATTGATTGGAAAGTCATTAATTTTAACCAAAAAGCCCTGATAATTGACGGAAAACTCCTTTGCACATATCGCATAACATAGAAGGCTGTCCAAAAAAATCATGATGAATTTTATGCGTAAACAAAACGCAATTAAGTGCCGCATCCACGCCATACCGTTCCGTTTACACACGAGTCGTGTCCTCAATCCGTGTGACGTCAAGACCAGCCTTGTCACGGAGTAAGGGCAATACCACACGTACCAAAATAGCTTAATTTAGACAATACCCAACAAATTGAGTTGATTGCCCATCGCTGACTAACGTAGTGGATATGGTTGGCAGTTAAGGGCATACATCAGGAAATACTTAAACGTCACATTACAAGTTATTATCCTATTTTTTTTTTGTTATTCTCTATGACAAATATTACGTCACTATTTATAGGTTTTTAATACGTTAAACCGGGAGCTTTATAAGCATTCAAATCACATACACAAAAGAAAACCCATTTGTGTATCACATAAATGTTTTGTTCAATCGGGCATGAAGCCCGACGTACTGCGTCGTTCAGTTGTATTTTCGTATTATGACCGTTATACTATTGAGCCATTACGGCAGTTAAATCAAATTTCAATCATAAACGAACAGACTTTATTGTAGAATGTAGCAATGTGTGTTAACATCATAACTGTAAATAATATCGCTGTAGGCTTTGAATAATTAGGCAGCTGTAGGTTACCAAGTATAAGATTTCTGCACAACGACTTATTCTTCAACTCGTCCTACATGCCTACGGCCCATTTAGGACGACTTGCAGAAAATCAAAATAAAGAATATTTTCATACTGCAACTCGTCTCACGTTGCTTTTTGTTTGGAAATTTAAAGTTTGTCAACTGTCTTACTGACTGTAACTGTGTGTGACTAAACATTGATAAAGTTTAAAGTTCCACACAAAAATCAACGTGAGACGAGTTGCGGAATGAAAATATTATTTATTTTGATTTTCTGCAAGTCGTCCTAAATGGGCCGTAGGCATTTAGGACGAGTTGACGAATCACTCTACACAACTAGTGGAGTTGTAATAATAGTAGCGTATGAACTTCCAGCCACCTAGTAAATATTGTAAGTTCACTTAGTCTGGTGCGTGAACTACTATATTTACAATCTCCAAGTCATCATAGAAACAGACTCTCAAGTTTATTCGACCGGATCGCCCCTTCAAGCATGCTTATTCACTCCACTTTACCGTTAAAAACATTATTTGCATTGAAATAAGGTCAAACAATTGTACTTTACCAGTGCATCGAATTGCAGTTGACTTACTATTTCATGACGCCGTAAAACTTATGACGTTCATTAAAATTGCGTAAGTTACTTGGTTCATTAAAATCGTTTACGCTTAGCATTCGACTACAAGTAGCAATGAAATACAAAATTGAATCTTATTACGTCGACATAAAGGTACTGTGACGATCATACTGTTGTGTAGTGATGTGCGGGTGATTGTACGATTGAGATCCATTACCACCTGCTGAGAACGACCTACCATTCATAATACGCTGTTTAATGTAGCAGTTTTATTTTATAAACTTAGTTTATATAATTTTGCCTGTTGGTCTAGTGGTTAGTGACCCTGACTGCTAAACCGGAGGTCGTGGGTTCGATTCCCACCCAGGACGAATCTTTGTGTGCTGAGCACGATCATTTGTTCTGTGTCTGGGTGTAATTTATCTATAATATGTATGTATTTAGAAATATATAAGTATGATTATCAGTTGTCTGGTTGCCATAGCACAGGCTCTGCCTAGTTTGGGATCAGATGACCGTGTGTGAGATGTCCCAAGATATTATTATTATTATAAACTGCTAGCTAAACCCTGCGATTTCACCCCGCGTTTTTGCTTATCTAAATATTCTATAACCTTCCTCGAAAAACGGGCTTCTTCTTCTGCCTAATCTTTTGCCAAGTTATGTTGGAGAAGGCTTGTAGTTTTACTGGGTTCGATTGAATCGTATCTTACATAAAGCGACGGCTTATATGGCCTAAACAACCTATTTTATTGGGTAATACATTATTCTGTAGCAACAATGGTTCTTAAAATTGTAATGACTAATCATCGAATACCAAATAAAAATCTTTAAATCAGACTGGTAGATTGACACCCACTTAAAGTTGTATGGTCAACCTATACCAATTTTTAATATATAACATGCAGTAACTACAACAACCCATCCATAAACTAAAGGAACTTCTTTCGCAAAAACATCATTAACTTTATCTTCTATAACAACTTACATATCTACGTGAGTTTCAACATAACTACAACCAATTATTTAGTTTAAAATCTATTTGAATTCACGCAAGAGCGGCCGGGCGCAAAGCATGTATGTAAGAGGACCTGTCGGCCTAGATACAGCAGCTGATAAGGCCAATTTAACGAGATAAGTGCAGCATGACGGATTGGGACCAAATTGGACTATGCAAAGAAATCTGGTGACGTTACCACAAGATGGCCACATAAAACCATTGATAAGGAAATGGTTAGCTTAAAATATAAAAAAAAAATTGAAAGCCTATTAAAGTCCCGATCTCGACAAAAGTAAATAATAATAATAACATCTTGGGACACCGCACACACGAGAATCCTGAACCCAAACAAGGCAGAACCTGTTTTATGGCAACCAGACAACTAATAAAAATACTTATATATTTCTAAATACATCTTAATTATAGATTAATTATACCCAGACATAGAACACACGATCATGCTCATCACAGAAATATTTGTCTAAAAATTAATCAGCAATGTTAATGATCAAAAAATCCTTTACTTTTTAGGTTCCAACTGGTTAAAAAATAACCAAATGAATAAATTGATAGTCAAGCTCTAAAAATATTGAATCCCAAATAGACATCATCATATAAATCTTTAAAATATAAAACTCTCAAGGTAGCGAATAGTTTTACCAGTATTAGAATATGAACCTACCACACTTAGGTTGTTGTTGCAACCTTGCAGCTAACATAACCATATAGAACCATATATCAATTTTTGTATCCACTATATTTTAAACTATCGAAAACAACACACAAAAATTTATACTAAACTAAACACTCTTTTCGTAATATCTAACCTGTTGTTTTCCACAGAAAGACCCAGTTGAGGTTAAAATATCGCTTACATTTACTACTAAAATGACACAAAACCACAAATTACTTTGTGCTACATACATACATAAAGTACTTGTTAAAATGAGAGCATATTGTGGAATTCATAAATTATGAAATAACTGAATGGATGACTAAATATTACTTATGAAGTTTGGGAGAAAAATGTGTCAGTTAAACAAAAACAAATAATATAGGTAGGTCTCTATTTTTAAATTATACAATACTGAGTTATTTACAGGCAACGGAGTGTTAGTGTTATATTATGGGTCCCATCGACCGGTCAGATAGTTGGAGGCTTATTAATTTGGTTATTAAGTTGACATCCAAACAATAAAAAGCTTTGAATAATTCCTTATTTCGGTCAGTGCATTCTAAAATTCTACGATTCAAAACACAGTAAGGCCACTCAATGTTTGAAAACAATATCTAGTATTTAAATGTAAACGTAAATTAAATCCAGTGAATTGTTTTGCGATTGTAGTGTTTTCATACGTATTGCACAAGAGGTTAAGGACCTAGGTTTAGCCTAGATTGTGGTAGAACGATTCTAGGCTACCTAAGATATTTCTAAGAAATGTCGTAGTGGCCTATTAGTTTAATGATTGGATCTTTAGGCCATGTTGCAAAGCAAATTTTGCAGATTCTAACCTACATTGGAACTTACATTTGACCTTAACTTATTACCTTTATTTTTAAATCTAAAAGACCTCCTAAGATTTGTGGTCAAATATGACACAGCAAACAAGCAGTAACCAAGCGCAGTGGTCAATGCAAAACAGATCAATTTAACTAGCATTAGTTTTTTTATGTAGCCTATTTTGACTCAGTTTATCTTTGAAGGTATTATAGTATACTAGCTGTTTCCCGCGGCTCCGCCCGCGTGGGTATCGCTGATCGTGACTTTCTTAAGATCCAAGATTATCCCATACCAAGTTTCATCAAGATGTGTTAAGCGGTTGAGGAGTAAAAGCGTAACAGACACACAGAGTTACTCTTGCGTTTATAATATTAGTATATTTTTATCAAATGCAAATTGATTATGTATTATAGATATGTAAATGTTTATCCGTGGCATAATATAAAAATAAATAAAATTTGTTTAATTACCCATTTACTGAGTTGCGAACCGGTTTCTCGTGCCATACATCAATGTTGCAAAGTGAAGAAATATTGATATTTTGTTTTATGATGAGACCGATTTATAGCTAGGATGGCCTTTAAAAAGGTTACAACATTTATATTAGAGAAATAGTAAGTGCACTGCATGCGTAGGTATCTCATTAGCTCTGTTCCTAGATAAATAACAAATAATTATAGGTAGGATTTAAAATTTAAATCCCGAATTAAAATGATTAAAAACGTATGTCACAAGATATTAGGCTTCTAAACTTGGCTTAACAGAACACCTAAATCTGCAAAGCAAGGCGTATAAATAACATATACCTTGTGACTACAATTAACTCTACTTACTACAACTGTTACACAAAAGAATCCAACCTTATCTCATTGAAATAAGGGTGATAATCGCAACAAAAGAATAAAACAAAAGACATTAAGATATTTAGAAACCGTAACATATGAGAATAGTGTCGGTTATCGCTAAGTAACTGTGCATAATAAATGAACTTTTCACACGTTAGAATGTTCTAGAAAGTTATTGCACTTAATTGTTTTCACCATATAATTATTATTATAAAAGGAATTTGTTTCACTTTCAAACGTAAGTTTGTTCGGTTGGATGACGGTAATTGCCAGATTGTTGCTTACTAGCTGTTGCCGCGGCTCCGCTCGCGTGCGAGACGGTTATAGCGGCAAAAAGTGTCCTATGTTCTTTATTAGGATCTAAGCTTATTAAATACCAAGTTTCATCAAAATTGGTTCAGAAGTTTAGCCGTGAAAGCGTAACAAACGGACAGACAGAAAAACAGAGTTACTTTTGCATTCATAATATTATTAGAGTATGGATATGATAATGAATGTAGACTTTTTATTAATGTTATAAATGTGATACACCCAAATGTATAGGTATACAGTGTATCTCTAGAATAATTCCATGCAGGTTTTCGTCCAAACTAGGTAGTTTTATGACAATTAGATAAAAAAATCTGACAATTTCCATTAAGTTAAATAAAGCAACAAATTTATATGAAGTACATACCTAGGATTAAAAATATTGTTTTATTAAGATGATCTACTTTTTCATATGTACGTTTAAAATTTAGGTATAATATGATTACGATAGATTCTCCTTTTGATAACAATCTACATATATAACACAGAACTTAGCTACGAAAAATTAATTTAAATTATCTCTCAAACTTTATGTGGGAACCAAAGCAACCAAGATATTAAATGACATTTGCAGAACAGATCATCATTCATCATCAAAAGTCAACAAAGCAGTCAATATTACGCCAAGGAAATGTGCTTCCGGCCGTGGTTCTCAAAACAAAAGACGTGTGAAACATTGTTACAATGTAACTACACCGCGAGAGAGTACCTACCGTTCTTATTCAATGAACTTACTACTATTAGAGCCTACGCATGTCTGAATGTATCATAATAAGCTACTCTATAAAATGTTATATCTATACTAATATTTTAAAGCTGAAGAGTTTGTTTGTTTGTTTGTTTGAACGCGCTAATCTCAGGAACTACTGGTTCGAATTGAAAAAATATTTTTGTATTGGATAGCCCGTTTATTGAGGAAGGCTATATAACATCACGCTACGACCATTAGGAGCGGAGGATAAATGAAAAATGTTTCAAAAATGAAAAACCGTTGAAACTAAAACACGCGAAGAAAGTCGCGGGGGACAGCTAGTATATAATATACTTAAACTGAAATAAATTAACTAGCATCTTACCATTTATTCTTAAAAAAAATAGTTTTCATTTCAATATAAATAATTTTAGCTGATTTGTTTATTAAGGATCTTTGTAGTAGGTACGAACCTGTTGGAAAGGGGAGACCCCTTTATAGTCTTCCCAAGGATGGGCTCCAACAGGCGTTGCACGGGGAGTTTCTGGATTGGTCTTTAAGAAGTAACAGAAGCCCCTCTTCATGAGCTGATGGTGGCCAACGGGGTGGTTTTAGTGAAGTAAAAGACCTTCACGCCCCGGTCTTATAAATCCCTATAGGACCGACTGCCTTTTAAAGGTTTCCCCCCACAAACAACGTTAGTAAAATTCGGAACTTAGATGTAGTCTAAATCCACCAGAGTATTTATGCCTTCTTCTTGTCGAAAAGACTTTTTTTTTAAGATATTAACCTTGGATTAATCCCAGCACAACTACTTAGATTCCATTTGATATAAAAAAGACGACGTAATTGCCTTTGGATGAAGTTGCAAGCGGAAGCAAGTTCTAATAAATAAAATGGTAATATTATCAAGAAAACTAAGTAAACGTAGGCAATGAAAGTGGAAATTAGAGAAAGTAGATTATATAATAATTAACACCTTACACCTTATCAAATAACATAAACAGAAATAGTAATGTAATTAGTTAAATGAAGGTAAAATATTATGAAATGTGTGCATTATTGTTTTTATGCTTCCTTTAACCTCGTTAAATATTTTACTTAAATATTGTAAGTCCAAATTCATTCTTAATTAAAACAAGAATTCTTAATTGGCCTAAAATGAATACCGAAGTATGGTGGCATAGATTCATTAACTGGATTTGTATCCCTTGGATAGACGTTCAAACCAAGGAAAATACCCATTGTACCTACACAATAAAACCTAAATATAGTTTTTAGTTATTCATATAAACTATTCGAAGTTTCATTTATTTGGTTCTGAAAAATGACAATATTATGTTGACCCGATAAAAAAGTTACTAGATTGTTCTAACAAATTCAGTCATTCACACTAAAAATCCTATGGAATGTTACTGGCAAAACATTCCACAAAGACTCGCTCTACAAAATGACACACGAAACTAAATTCTATCCGAATTAACATAAAGTTCACAATAACATTAAACGCTTATAGTCTGTATTTGCAACCCTTATCAGTTTATTAATTAAACAGCGCTGTGTAAGCGTTGTTTCAGTCATAATATCCTATGATATGTCGCGATAAGTTCATGTGATAACACGCTAATTGAATGTACCTAGTACAGTAGGGATGTTATCTTATGGGGTACCGTAACCGTATCCGAAACTATCATCGGATATCCGAAATAAAAATATATCCGACAATGTGACCGTAACCTATTTAATTATTTGTTTTTTCGTACGAGGGTGTAGTCAAAATGAGTCTAAATAAACGTTACAAAAGACTTTTACTAGCTAAGCAGACACACTCACTAAGCTGACTCCTTGTCCTTATCATGATGTAACTATATATAAGTATTTACTGTAAACAATACTAAAAAACTAAAACTATCGGAAAATCCGAAAACATTTCCTTATCGTAATATAAATATTATTTATATATCCGAATTTATATCCGACTGTAACATCCCTAGTATGTAAAGTATAGGGCTCTTGATAACACTGACGTCATAGAATAAGGAACCGCGATAATGTAATTGATGGGATTGTATTTAAAATGTTATGGTGTTGTGAGCTTGATAAGCTTTACGGCCACGATCACCCTCATTATAAAAATATTTTATTTTACATTTGTATCGATGAAACGATATCTCAAGTATATTTTAAATCAATATTTAATAATGTTTTGAAAATACCGATAAATGTTTGTAAGTCGTAATTTCAATTATCTTTACAATTGATATGTGTTTAAGAAAAACTTATTAAAATACACACACACAGGTAATTTTAAAATAACATGAAATCGTAAAACGGAATTCTTACATAATTTACATACATAGTCATTTACATACACACAAAACGTGAAATTTAATGAAACACGAAATGTCCTAGTTGACGCACGAAGTACGCAAATCAGATAAGTTTTATTGTTGTTGGTTCGTACTTTAGACTTTGTAGACAAAAAGCAATGTAACAAAATGTAAGCCGTCGATAGTAACCTTTTCATATTTATTTATTTACAATTTATGAACACACAAGAGACAATAGAGTACAATGCTATTGCTTATTTCTTCCAGCAAACCTGCGAAAGAAGAAATTCGTAAGATATGAAGACTCGACAGTGTGTGGGAGAAAACTACGAATTTTTTATTGCTTCAAGGGACCGTAGACATGGAGTATTCGATATTAATTTAAACATGATACTAACACGCGATTCTAAGAAAAATGTTCTTGACAGACCGACAGACGGACAACCAAGCTATCCTTTGAGGATTAAGGTTTCCCTATTGAGGTAAGAAAGCCTAAAACTACCATTTATGGTAATAAGTTCTATGAGTATTGTCAATAGGAGAGAAGCAATATTTTTACACCTATTTTTACCTACTATTATCACATGACCTCTATTCATCTCATCACCCGGTAACACGATAAATACCCTTTGTCACCTTACGTAATCTAATCTATATTATACAAAATTATAAAACAAAGCCCCTCGACGCGTCTGTCTGAACTTGATAAACTCAAAAACTACCAAACAGATTTTAATGCAGTTTTCAGCAATAGATAGAGGAATTCAAGAGGAAAGTTTGTGTGTATAATTTATTAATGTTTTGTCTATACGTGCAAAGCCGGCGCAAGTCGCTAGTATTTCAATAAGAGAGAAACAATCTTTTCTGATAAATTCCGTGACGTTCACTTCACGCGTCCGCCGTCTCGTGACTTAAACTCATGTAATGTTTATTGCATTTTATGTAATTGAAGTGAAACACAGGTCTTAACTACTATATGACACGACTGTTATGTCAAATCGTTTCAGTTTTTGTTGTTTTTTTTTTAATGGTTATCCTCATGGCCTTTCTTAGTCTTACTAAGGATGGAGACTACGTCAGATTCTTACCAGTTAGTACTGGTTCACTCATTCCTTTACGGGGAACCGTATTAGCAATCTACCGCAGTTCTTAAGTTTGACGTAATCGTCGATACTCCTAAATTGTTTGAGTATCACCATTTAAATTGGTTATCCAAGAAAAAAATATTTCTGGAATGTAAATAGCTTTGGAAGGGTGGTGTGAGATTTTCATAACATTTCCGTACGTTTTTTTTTAAACCCTTGTTCTTACAATCAGAAATTATGGCGTTACCTAGGGAAATTGGGATTAATTTTTATTTATATAGATATAAACATCAAAATGGGTCCACGCCTCTATGTAAACAACTGAGTTAAGTCATTAATTAATCATTATACAGACATGACATTTCCGCACATTTTTGCGGTTTTCAATATACGGAAAATATTGCTGACGCCTAAGTCAAGTGACATTTTCACTTGACTAATATTTATGGCAGAATCTTTAAGTATTTACATAAGCACTTTATATGTATGAGATATACCTAACTTTAAAAGTTCAGTGCAACATCGTCACAATCTGCGGCGAACCACTTTAAAATCGTTTTCCGTGCATATGACGTCAATGGTACAATCATCCACTGAGAACGCGAACACTTCCGATATGAATAATTTTGACCTGAAAATTTATGTGGTCTGTCTGTATAAAAAATTGAGGTAAAACTGCGCATGAGCAAGACGAATATACTGGTGAGACTAAGTACCACTCAGAATGAGGCTTTGAATTAATTAATTACTGTCCCATAAGAATACTATTAAACTTTCGTAACCTTACGTTAAAAAAACTATACATGGTGTAACCGAAAGCTGAAATTTTGTAAGCTGACTCTATACTAGATGTACTCTTCACCCATTTTGGATAGATATAACCTTTCGGTAACACCCTGTATACGTAAGTAAGAATTAATTAGCAACCATAAGACCCAATAGAATCAAGTTATCTACCGCTGCAACTGCCGGGCTAGGTTCAAACTAGTTTCAAGCAGGTTTTGTATAAAACGGTTGACGAAAGCTTAAAATAAGTCTAATCTAATAAAAAAAGTCACCTCTCTTGCTCACTGATGGTTGGCGATTTCAGATTAATTTAATCCAGGTTGGATCACGGTATTTTCATATCCCGTTTGGCAGAAATGTTTCAACGAATATGCGTCATTACAAAAAGACCTAATTAAAGCCAGATTTCGAATCTGATACCTTGTGCTTATAGTTTCGATTATTTAACCATTATACCACGTTTTTTTTAAAGCATACAAAGAAAAAGTATTTGTCGACAACCCTATGTCGGTACAGAATATATGGCTACCTTCAACCCAACTGGTATGTACCTAAATAGACTTAGAAAGATACGACACTATCAAATATGCATTGAGACAACTTTAGCAAACGGGTAAAACTAGTATTACTTGTACAGCGAGATCAAAAAATTTGGGGCGAAAAACTCCGCAATACTGACATAATATTCAGCGTCGAATGCAGCGCCCTCCGCCGCGCGTTGACTGAAATATTGTTAGACATTTTGACATATACACGTCATATAGGTACATATACGCTAGTGTTGGTTTATACTGAGAAACTATCTACAACACTTTATTTCTTTTAACAATTTTTATGTATAAATAATCGTAATTGATTTTTTTCCAGTAAAATAATTTATGTAGGTATTATTTTTAAAAGATTATGAACCCCTAATGAGCGTAATAACATCCAACCGTGATTATTGCAATGCTCAAAATAACTATCGTAAAATCTGCTATTTTTATCAGATTAAGCATTGTTTTTTATGTGAACTTATTTTTAACCCGACTGTACCATTAAACAAGATTGAGAGGTATAAAAGATTAGACAATAAATTGCTTTGGATTTTGTGCGTCACAAACGTTAAGTTAGGCAAGTATTCGTTTTTTTTTCTTTTTTTAAATGTCCTTTTTTTATGATGTCTTGAATAATTTAACTTTTAGTTTGAAACTGTGGCATTAAATGAAAAGATGAAAGGTAAGCGTTTGTCGTGGTATGGACGTGTTATCAGGAGGGCTTTGGGAGCAGAGCAATGCATTTGATGTTGTCCACATTTATTATTTATATATTAGTGGCACATGCAGAATACCATACATCATACATGCAGAGGAAGACCGAAAAAGTGATGGATGGATTGTGTGAAAGATGATATGAGAAAAGAATGAGTGAATGCTGACGTGCACGTGAGATGAAAAGTTGTAGAGATGCAAGCAAATGCAGCAAAATATCGCACTGACCCCAAATAATTGGAAACAGGGCAGGGAGATAATAAACATTTAGATGAAATATTAAATGTAATATTATTTGATTTTAGCCGTATATACAATATTTTCAAATTAATTATTTATTAAGAATACAATTTTTTATTGAGTTTAAGTATACACGTCATACTGCAATTAATCAGTGTCAGAAATATTCAATTGAACTCGAAGAAGTTCGTAACCCTTATACAGGATGCGCTTAAGGAAAACCCACTGTTATTAAAAAATGCTGTGAAGTAACTTAAACTGCATTCTTAATAACATAATATTAAAGTATTCACTACCAGAAGTATATTTATTGGATGTGTTTATAACAGGGCTTAAAAAAACTTAAAAAAAAACGGACTATCCAGCCCCTCTAGACAAGAGGCATTTCGACAAGCGTTAACGATGATAGAAATCGCTCAAATGACATTAAATGTATGGAAATGACATTTCGTTTCGATAAGTCACGTGACTTGGACTTGTCATTTCCATACATTCGAAAGTTTCGATCAGCGTTATCGCTTGTCAAAATGTCACTTGTCTAGGGGGGCTGTTCTGTGTGGTAAAATACTTACACTTCGCCTTAAGAGCCTTCTTCATTATTTTCGTCGGTAAAAGAGAAAATAAAAAAAATCAAATTAATAATAATAAAAACAAAGCGGTAATGGGTGCCCTAGATTCACTGCTCCCTAATTACTTTGAGAGCAGTGAAGACCTCAGGGACACGCACTCGATTCTGTACTGTGCGGCTCTTACGGCATGTCGTGTAGCTAATGTTACAATTTGTCATAGTAACATAGCTACACGACCAAAACCAGCCGTACCAGCTTGGCAGTGCAGGATCGAGCAGCGTGTTGCTGAGGCTAGGACACTCATTGCAAAACTTTTAGCTTTTAGAGAGGGCAATACTCGACCCCGTGTGATGCGCTTTGTAAGGCGTGCATTTGCTGGGACTAGTATTAGTCCCAGTGAATATACTGCCCGCCTTACAGAACGCATCGATCTATTTAAACAAAAAGTGTATGCATGGGCGAACCGTATTCGACGCTACAAATGTCGGGTGGAACGATTCCTCCTGAATCGCATGTTCCAAAAAGACCAAAGATGGGTATACAGAACATGGGAGCGACCTGTTCAAGGTGTGGGTGATGGGCACCTGCCTGATGATGACGTCACTAATTCGTTTTGGCGCAACATCTGGTCGGTGCCTCTCACCCACTCTGAAGGCGATTGGATGCGAGAGGTGGAGCAATCATGTGAACCTATAGAAGAGATGGGGGCTATCAGTATCGGCCCCCAAGACGTAGCTAATGCAGTCCGTCCGATGTCTAACTGGAAAGCACCAGGACCGGACGGACTGCAGAACTTTTGGTTAAAGTGGCTACGGAGTTCACATGGTTGCTTGGCGTCCCAATTCCAATCTGCCATAGAATCGGGCTCGCTCCCACAGTTCCTAACCACAGGCTCTACCCATCTGCTCCACAAAACAGGTAGTACCACGGACCCTAAGAATTATAGGCCGATCACCTGCCTACCAACAATTTATAAACTTCTTACATCCATTCTGAGGGCAAAGATTAACGATCATATTGATAGTAATTCTGCCATGTCTGCCTCTCAGAATGGATGTAGGAATGGATCCCGTGGTACTAAGGAGCTACTCCTTATTGACACGACCATTTGCCAACAGGTTCGCCGCTCTAAAAAAGATCTGTCGACATGTTGGATAGATTATAAGAAGGCCTACGATTCGGTGCCGCATACATGGCTCATGAGGGTGCTGGAGTTGTATAAAATTAATACAACTTTACGCGCCTTCTTGGTGTCATGTATGCAGCAATGGAGTACGGTGCTTCACTATCCAGGATGTCGGGATATCCAAAAGAGTGGGGAACCAATTAGGATAGAACGGGGAATATTCCAGGGCGACAGTCTGAGTCCCCTGTGGTTCTGTTTGGCCTTGAATCCTCTAAGTACTCTGCTTGAGAATTCAAGGCTGGGCTATTCGTTGCGGAGAGGGAGCCGGGTCATCTCCCACTTGTTATACATGGATGATCTTAAGCTGTTTGCCACTAACAAATTGCAACTGATGAAGTTACTGAAGATCACTGAAAGCTTCAGTAATTCCATCAGAATGGAATTTGGTGTTGACAAATGTGCAGTCATGCATGTAAAACGAGGCGGGATTATGGAATCCCAGGGCATACAGCTCTCGGATTCTATAAACCTAAGGTCGCTGTCTGCAACGGAGACCTACAAATACTTGGGTATGTCAGAGGCGTTAGGCATCAACGTTAGTGACATGAAACAATCATTACAGACACGTTTCTTTGGCCGCCTGAACAAAGTACTGAAAAGTCTTTTATCAGGTGGCAACAAGGTGCGTGCCTTTAATGGTTGGGTCATGCCAGTGTTGATGTACTCCTTTGGTGTACTCAAGTGGACTCAGACTGAGTTAGACGCCTTGGATAGGAGAGTCCGAACATTACTGACCGCAAATCGAATGCATCACCCACGGTCTTCGGTAATGAGGTTATATATCCCGCGAAAGTGTGGGGGTCGAGGCTTTTTGAATGCTAAGACCCTTCATAATCGCGAGGTATGTAACCTCAGGGAGTATTTCCTCCAAGTTGACGTGGGGGTGCATCGAGATGTGGTGGTAGTAGATAAGGGCCTCACTCCGCTCTCCTTAGGCAAAGAGAACTGGCACAAACCTGTAGTGCTGAGTGTCAAAGATCGCAAAGATGTATGGCAAAGCAAGGAGCTACACGGGCGCTATTACCGGACCCTTCATGGGCCGGATGTAGATTTCTTAGCGTCCGTGGCCTGGCTACGCTTCGGTGATCTCTTCGGAGAAACCGAAGGGTTTGTATGTGCAATTATGGATGAAGTTGTCATGACGAACAACTACCGGAAATATATTGTAAAGGATGGTACAGTCGACATATGTCGGGCATGTCACTGTCCAGGTGAGTCCTTAAGACATATAATTTCCGGTTGTTCACGTCTTGCCAACGGCGAATACTTGCACAGACATAACCAAGTGGCCAGGATTATCCACCAGCAGCTTGCTTTGAAATACAAACTTGTTGAATCTGAGGTGCCGTACTACAGGTATGTTCCCGACCCAGTTCTCGAAAATGGTCGGGTCACATTGTACTGGGATCGATCTATCATCACTGACAGGACTATTGTAGCCAATAAGCCTGATATAGTGGTGATAGATCGATCAGAGCGCCGGGCAATGATTGTTGATATCACTATCCCCCATGACGAGAACCTCGTGAAGGCTGAAAAAGAAAAACAAATAAAATATTTGGATTTAGCGCACGAGGTTGTCGACATGTGGGAGGTGGACTCAGCAATCATTGTCCCGATAGTCGTTACAGCCAACGGCTTAATAGCCAAGAGCCTCGACCAACACCTTAAGAGGCTCTCGTTAGGCGTCTGGGTCAAGGGTTTGATTCAGAAAGCGGTACTTCTGGACACGGCGCGTATCGTGAGGAGGTTCCTCTCTCTGGGACCCTAACCACCGGCAGCTTGAACCCTGTTTCCGATGCCGGTTGGAGACTGTATTTTATATTTTTAAATGTATATTATTTTATTGTGTTTTGATATATATTTAAAAATGTATTTTATATGTAATCAATTAAATAAAGGAAATAATAATAATATCTTGGGACATGTCACACACGGTCATCTGATCCCAAACTAGGCAGAGCCTGTGCTATGGCAACCAGACAACTGATAAACATACTTATATATTTCTAAATACATACATATTATAGATAAACTAGCTGTCCCGGCAAACGTTGTTTTGCCCTATAAATTAAAAATACCTACCCTACCCTACCTAACCTACCCTACCTACCCTACCCTACCTACCCTACCCTACCTACCCTACCCTACCTACCCTACCCTACCTACCCTACCCTACCTACCCTACCCTACCTACCCTACCCTACCTACCCTACCCTACCTACCCTACCCTACCTACCCTACCCTACCTACCCTACCCTACCTACCTACCCTACCTACCTACCCTACCCTACCTACCCTACCCTACCTACCCTACCCTACCTACCCTACCCTACCTACCCTACCCTACCTACCCTACCCTACCTACCCTACCCTACCTACCCTACCCTACCTACCCTACCCTACCTACCCTACCCTACCTACCCTACCCTAACTACCCTACCCTACCTACCCTACCCTACCTACCCTACCCTACCTACCCTACCCTACCTACCCTACCCTACCTACCCTACCCTACCTACCCTACCCTACCTACCCTACCCTACCTACCCTACCCTACCTACCCTACCCTACCTACCCTACCCTACCTTACCTACCCTACCCTACCTACCCTACCCTATTTTTTATTGTAAGTCATCAAAAAAGAAAAAAAAAATTTACCAAAAAAAATTAAAGTTTTTAATTAACAAATAAAATATAAGGGTTGATCGTAGAGGGATGAAAATTTAGGGTTGTATGTATTTTTGTATGCTGTGTCATAAAAAAATAAAACAAAAAATTTTGCCTAAAAAATAAAAAATAAAAAATAGGGGTGGACTACCCTTAACATTTAGGGGGATGAAAAATAGATGTTGGGCGATTCTCATAGATACCGGATAAGCACAAAAAATTTCATCAAAATCGGTCAAGCCGTTTCGGAGGAGTTCAAGTTCGAACACCGTGACACGAGAATTTTATATATATAGAGATTACACCCAGACACAGAACAAATGATCGTGCTCATCACACGAAGATTCGCCCTGGGTGGGAATCGAACCCACGACCTCCGGTTTAGCAGTCAGGGTCACTAACCACTAGACCAACAGGCCCGCCAATTGACAAGGAAATTACCGATTTTAAACTAATAATTTATTGAATTTAATTTGATTAACAACAAAACAACAGCTAGAAAACATTTTTCTATTGTCAAAATGCTTGAAACAAATTCAAAATGTGCTCTTTAAAAATACGTTGCAATAGCAAACTAAAGAACTACAGACAGAAAAAAAGTGAAATGATTTTGATATCACTTGCTATTAATATTCATAATAACATAGCGTTGAAGCTATGAACTTCGAAGGTAAAAGTTCATTCAAATCTCACAGCCATTCTACAAACTTTAATGATACGTGACCACCATAACTTTCAGTCACGTGCGATATTACTCCGAAATAACATAGTTTCACATAATACATAATAATGATACCATTAGTATGGGTTATTATGCATGACTAATTTGTTCCCATAGTTTTTACGTCCCGTTTAACCGACATAACCTATTACGTATACTTGCTGTTAATATGTTGATATTATACGTGATAGTTATAAAAAAATACATAGCAGTTTGGTTTACTTTCTGGGAAATCTATCGGGATTGATAATATTAAAAATTCGTTGAAAAAATGCTCTTTATATAAACTTTATATAAACAGGTACAAGAATTAAAATTAATCTATTCTAGCGAACGTACGGTTTAAAATAGTTTTCCTATCTTGATCTAGTATATTACGACAAAAACTACAATCTTTAGGTATTTAAAATTGACATTTTGCAACTTTTAGAGTTGCAAATGAGACGTATTTGCAAGGAATGCAAAAGAATAATGCGAATAAAAAGATTAAAGAAGCGAACAAAAACAAAATCGACGTAAGAATGACGAATCCCGCATGATACAAATATTTGTGTGATCTACAAATGCTTGCGCGAATTCGGGTTGTTCTTTGTGTGTATAGATTGAATGTTTGTGAAACCCCCTGCGATACCGGAATAAAAAGTCCCTGGTACGGGAGTCGTTTCGTTTTGAAAGAAAAATAAAAAATGGTTTTTTTTTCTGATCTTTGATTCCAACGTTTAAATTACTGAGGCACAAACCAGAGACGTACGTACAAATTGTCGCTTACAAAACGTGTTCAATTGGAGATAAGTACTAACCAACGGATGGATTCACTTTTATATTCCTGTATGATACGCGGCCGCGGAGATTACGACAGCTTGTAAAGTGTTTCACTTTTAGCTTCTGACGTGCTCAATTGTTTTTCGCTATTTTAAGAATAGTGATCAATGAAATGATATATGACAAAATATATTTCCTTTTACACAAACACCCCTTTTTTTTGGAAGAGGTTTACGCAGTTTGTCTGAGCGCAGGCTTTAACTGCTTCACCGGACTTTTGGCGCGAACCTTAAGGGCAGCCAACCAGAGCACTAGAAAAACTAACTACGTCAACAACGTTCACTTAGGGCACCCCTTGTGGGGTTAGGACCTCGACTCAGTGCTTGCTAACAACCTTAATAAGACAAAAACAGCAAGGGAGGGCTTGATCTAAGTATTTATTATTTAAAGACATATTTTTATTGCTAGTTTGGCCGTTTTGGGCCAGCTTGATCTGGGGACAGGGAGGTATCACACAACCACACTCTTTCAATCACACAAATTTTTAATTTCCAAAGAGTAATAAAACTGGATACGTTAAAATCAATCAATGCGATATTCTGTAACTATATAACAAAAAAAATCTAATCACTTATTTCGATTTTCATTTGCATTTACATATTTTTTTGTTCTACGCAATTATTATGTTGACCGAACTTGCAACATTTAGACGCCACGTTGTTAAGCACGTCTAGCGTTCTATTTTCAAATCCATAAAGCAGCATTCCAGTATGGTAATGAGAACAGCCAGTAATATTGTAAAAAAGAAATAATTATGTGTGACGTCAATCGACACCCAAAAATAGTAATAAAAAAGGCTTGATGACGTTAATATTAAACTTTATTCGTTCATGGCCTGTGGACATATTTTTTTCATTATTTTTTATTTAAGATTAAATTCCATTCTGATTACGTTTTTACAATATTTTAAGATGAAATGTATTTACTTCCGAAAAGAGATTTGTCAAGCACGAGTCAGCAAGGTTCTTGAACATGAGAATTTAACTTTGGAATTCTGGACGGGTATTAAAATTTTAGGAACACCTAATTGCGCTAAGTGTTTTGGTCTTACCTGGCCTGCTCATCAAGAGGTAAAGCTCTTGATCACCGTCAAATAGCCATAGCCACCAGTGACTATACCAAAGAGTTGGTCAAATTATACGGACCTTGTTTATCATCATTCTTCTGCTTTATTCTAAATTGAGGTCAACGTTCATATGTGGTAATTAGTCAAAAGAACGAAGACACACTCCAGTGGATTTCCGAAGGCGAGTAACGTGATGTTGATTAGCCTATAACCTGCCTCGAGAATTAGGCTATCATATCAGTTATATCATATAAGTTTTTTCAAATCCAACTAGTAGGTACTTCCACAACAAACTCTTCAGCTTTATTATATTAAGGTATAGATAAGTATAGAGAAGAGCGTAGATAAACGAAAACAACCCTCCTAAATAAAAACTCTAGATACGACGATAAACGTGACTTTTGTCTCCTTAGAACGACTACTAAAACTTGTAGACTCGATGAAAAGTCGAAGAAGAAAAGTCGGAAATTAAATTAAAAAACATGACGATTTAAATTTCATTTTGTAGGAGAAACAGGTATTCGTTATGGCGTCGGGTTCATTATAAGTCTAAGTAATAAAGGCATATTACTTACATTATTAAATACAAAACAACTGACACATTTATCAGAGTAAAACTCCAGTAAAACTAGTCAACATAAGATAAAAACTCGCATGTTAAATAAAGAGATTTATGTCTCCTGTCAACTCTCGCACTGCCAGAATGGTTCCGTGAATTGTCTCCTTTCTAGAACACGCTCATCTCACACGACATACTATTAATAATAACCAACTAATTACACGCGATACTAAATTCGATGTAAATTTATTAGTAAAAGTATTTCGAGAGATTCGATATATTTCTTTATTGATTACTGCGATTATGGTAGTAATCGAAGCACTTAAAAAAGTCATGTTTTTTTTTTAAAGTAAGATGCAAATCATTCTGCTAATCTTTTTAAGTGTATCAATATCCATTGGCATTAGTTTCATGCAGTTTGCATTAATAATTTACTGAAATAACAACTTGACAACTTTTCACACATAATTTTCAACGCAGTTCTTATTTAGTAAAGCCAAGAGTAGGTACGTTCTATGTTCGAGTAAATGACCGATTTGCCAACCAATAAAAAATCTTGTGAGTTCCAAGAAAACGGTTCTTGTATGTCACAAGATTTTTTGTCCATAGACTAGTTTAGTACTTCATTAAAAAAAATAGAATTGACCGAAAGTAGTGTTTACAATTAGCTACATACAAAGTGTAATTATACTAGACAGCTGACCTATTGTATTGCTGACCTATTGTTTACTATTCGTTTATTCTTAAGAAAACAAATAATTATTTGTAAACATTTCTCTGGCTCCAAAACAAGCAATGAAAATGAGAGTCATGAAAATCTACGCAAGTGATATTGTTGTATTGTTTGACATTAAAAGAAAACAAAACAATATGGCTGAAACCTTGACATTAATACTGGCCAGACAATACAGACTGGCGTTCTAAATTCAACTGCAAACTGCACTATGACTCAAAATATATATGGCGATGTTTTACGGAGACAATTACGCACACAGCCACAATTGATTCATGATCCCATTTGCCATTTTACAATTCTTCTAAAGATTTGAGACTTGAAGGTAGCTAAACATTTTTTTTTATTATTTATTTTGCTGTAAAATCAGCTAGGCTCACAGTATTGGCGAAGACAAAACAAACAAGCCCAACTACGATGAGATTGGATCGCTTCGTTACATAGTTCCTATGGCCATCTTCTCGCTCCATCATCAGACCAGCTCGAAAGTATTATAATATGGTACTGTCACCGAACTTATATTTAATATGCGGATTGACACAGACACAAGTGACACAGACTGAAGTGGTTCTAATTTAGCTTGCAAGATTTGACTTAATCAAACATACCTATACACATTACAAGTTTAAGAAAAGCTTGTAATAAAAAAAACATTATTCAGACACAAAATTACTAAAATGAGGTCTGGCCTGTCACAAACTGATTGACTAATTGGAAAACATAATGACCCATACTCCATTACCGGGTAACGTCAAATTTAGTAAAAAAACATAATTATAGTAGTCGGAAGGGGACGCGGTGTGTTCCGCGCCTAGTCACGCAATTGACGTACGAGGCACCATCAAGCATACACTCTATTCACAAGCTTCCGCAATACTACGACCAACTTATGTTTGCCGGTGGTGGAAATCTGAACTAACTACAAACCTAAGAAACTAAATGTCAAAGTGACAGTTTTCAAGGCGTTGACAGCAACAGTAGCGTCACTATCAACTGCACAAATAACTTTGTAGCGTTGTAGTTATCTGCTAAATTATAATTTAATTATGATTCGAAAGTTAAAACAAATTAGTTTTTGTTAACGGACTGAGTACTTACAAAGTTTTTTTTTTAAGAACATTCGTACGCAGAGTTTTTGTCAGGTTATGTCGATGACGACAAAAAGTATCTACCTATGAAAATGTTGTCACGACTCAATGAACGTCATTTTTCTTTTTTCTTTATTTGAAGTTTTGAACTAATCATTTAAACGATTGTTGTTACTGGCGTGGAATTTTTATCACGTTTTAAATTAAATTCTTTTATAAGTTTTGTTATTAATTTTAAAGTAATGTTTCTATTTCTTTGGAGGTCACAACAAATGACAAATTCGCTATTTGAAGTTTGGATCATTAAATGTAATTACCAGTTTTTCTACAGCACCCACAGTTTTAATGCAGGTAAGTAAACCAGAATTTTTTGTTTAGTGACGACTCTGAGTAACAAATATAGTCAGAGAAACAGAAGTAGATATTTATAAATAGATAATAATTAAAGTTTGTTCATTACTGGTAAAAAGTTTTTCTTTTTTTTTCTTTTTTACTTTATCTGCAAGAAAAAGCCAATTTAGGAATCAATTAATACTAAATACTTCAACAATAACCTCCATCTGCAATACTAACAACATGAATGCACTTGAAAACTGCAGAAAACTACATAACACCACCCATACTTGTTGTTGATAATGCTATCACTAAACAAACTCCTACAGCGGTGTATCAAAATCATCGTACAATCAACCACACATGTGGTTATGTTGACGATTTGATACTAAAAGGACCTTTATGTCTAAGTAGTAAGGTTAGTTTTTTTAATATTCGATTGTTCACAGTGATGTGTGCTTGAAAGTACATGCGTTATCTCAGCCTGTAATGCCGGACACACACGTAACGATATACTAGCACAAGTCTGCCGTAAAACGTATATTGCAAAAGCATTTGACAGCCAAATTTGCAATTGTCAAATTACTAATTAAATACAAATATAAAAAAATTGACAGCCGTAGTTGTACAAATTTTGATGTCAAAAGCTTTTGTTAGATAGGTACGTTATACGTCAAATTTGCACAAGTCTGTCGTTACGTGTATGGTCGGCATTAGTGGCGCTTCAGAACACGATCTCAGACAACTCAAGAGAAATTCATTTCACGATCCATACTTTTCGCTCTAATAATAAAGTTCGTTAACAAAGTTGGACGTCTATCCATATCATTTTCCGTATTTATCCGATTTTTAGGATTGAAAATTTAAATTAAATATAAAAAATAAAAATAGATCGTAACATTTTCGCGTGATTTATGAATCATCATGCAATGGTTAAATAAAAAAAAACGCTTACGCATAGCGATGGAAATTGCGATGACAAACATATTTTCCCCAAAGCTTCGACCGCAAAAATACTTTTACAACATAATTATGTTTTAACACTTTATAACTTATTCATGATAAGGGTTGTTAACAAGATAAAATAAATCCAGAACGTAGTTTAGATACCATTAATCCTAATTGACATATTTGCTATGTAAAGCAGTATGCAGTTGTTTCATACGATCAAGTTTACCTCGCTCTGGATAATAACAATAGTATTTAAACGACTAGAATATTAGCTAAAGCAAAACAGGGCCATATAGATAAAACATTTTTATAAAATCTACTTGATTACTTGACTATACCCAATGGTAACTAATGATATGATATCGACAATAAATACAATGATATCTGTAATAAGATGAGATACCTGAAAGTTGGCGTTTTTTCAACAATGTTACAGTTAAATAATTTGAAATATATTTGTTATTGCAGTTTGTTGTAGAGATTTTTTTAAACGACTCCCGCACTAATTAATTTTATCTTGTGTCGCGGGGAGTTTTACAATCATATAAAACACTAGCGCATAGAACACCCAGACTTAAAAAAACCATTTATAGATCACACAAATGCTTGTCCCATTCTGAGATCCCACATCGCGCACCGTGGTAATTGGCGTGGTGACCGCCACGCGGCTATCCGCACAATAAAAGTTATTATTGAGATAAAGCGTGCGTTTTCATTTCCTTTAATTAAGATTCATCAGTTCTGTCATATGGTGAAGAGGTGACCTAATATTTGACGAGGATCAAATAGATAATAAAGACCGTGTATAGGTAACTCTGACAGGAAGTCACGGACAATAGCACTTTCAAATGACGGTGAAGTGGTAAACAATTTTTTTCGATTGGTAGGTACAGCCGACACATTGGTAAGGAGTTCAACTAATGGCAAGTAAATACTGCTTATGAACTATTCAACATTACTAATACCAGAAGTCTTGGAAATGCGATGCTGGTCTCTAAAATGTATTTGTATTTTGAACTAGCGACTTACCCTATTGCACGGGTAGCGCAGAAATATATCTTATCATACTCAGGGATAATGTAGCATTCTAATGGTGATGGAATTTTTTAAATCAGTCTATTAGTATTTGAGTGTATTCGTTACAAACATACAAAAATATAAGTCTTTTCTTTTTATGATATTTATTTAGAACATAACGGTTAACTCACGCACATTTTCGGGATCGCGAGCTGACGGGGTGTCGGTGGTGTCGCGAGTCGAACTCGAAGAGTTTTTGTAATATTATTAGTATATCATTACTGTTTCCCGCGGCTCCGCCCGCGTGGATGTGGTTATCGCGGCAAAATATACAACAGACTATGTCCATTCTCAGGCTCTAGACTATCCGTGTACCAAATTTCATTTGAATCAGTTCAGCAGTTTTGGCATGAAAACGCGACAGACAGACAGACAGAGTTACTTTCGCATTGTTTACACCATAGAGGTGATGATCCTATCTAAAATTAGGCCTCTAAGGGCCTGGTGATTAATTAGGAAATCGGCAAACGTATCAAGCACTTACGTTCATTAGGTATTATTGATGGCTGTCGAAGTTGACTGAACCGCTAAAAAAATAACAAATTGACCTTCACCATATGTTTTTGTCTATTTTTAATTTCCATACAAACATGGATTATTCAACTGTGAAACTATGAACATTCTTAAAAACTAGTTGTATTAAAATTGAGGAATAATTTCAATTATGCAGAGAAGCAAACGAGTTATTTTTTTGTCTAGTATTCTTGTCGTGTTATGAACGACTTTGGACTTGTAGTATTATTATTTTGTGTGATATCATTTACAGTTTTAAGAACTTCTTATGTTATATAAACTCGCGGCAATTTAAATGTCTTCATTTTTCTGTCTTTCAGTTTGATAAGCATATCTGACGTAATAATTACAAAAAGAAAACTTATTTTGCCATTGGAATAAAAAAGACAACACAAAATATTATATCAGACCAATTATCTATACCAAGAAAAATGTAATGAAATAAACAAATTAGCCGCAAAAGAAATTCGAAATAGTTTCACATTTTAGAGATCTTGGTATATAAAAAGTTTTGATTGACATCAGTCACGAAAATAACGCGAGATCGACGATAAATACAATAGCACCGGAATCGGAAAGGCTGTACGATTTCATCTGTTGTTATATCTAATGTCAAGAATTGTGATTGGTAGACCAAAAAACTAACAACCAATCACAGCACTTGCCTTGAGATTTGACAGATGATGAACAAGTTTTTCAGAAATACATGACATGGTATTTTAAACGTCAGATCAGGCGAATGAATCGATCTTAGATTATTAAGGAATCGATCCTCAAGATTCTGACTGACGCCCTAAAAGCTTATACAATCGTTATTGTCTTGATAATTTAGGCAATACGATTGTTTTTCCTATTATATTATAAAATCAGAAAAATAGAAAGAAGGCGCGTACGAAAACCAAACAAATTTTTCGATTGTATAAAAATCCAAATAGATTATAAATAGAATAAATGGTCTTTAAATAGAAAATAAAATGGTTTGGATGAAAACGGAAAGCTTCGAGATCTTCTATTAGATTTACCATGCACTGCAAAAAAGACGCCTGTGGAGCAAACCAAACGCAAAACATCTAACCGGCCCCCTTTTAGCAACGTTGGCAATGACCCCACAGTTGGAACTTTTTTTTTTAATGAATCCCCCTATGGGGACAAAGAAGGGTCACATCGGAATAATTCAGTGTTACATATTTTTATATTTTTATTTTTATAATGAATGATTTTTAGCAAGTCTTTGTGTTAAAGTAATATTATTCGGCCAGTGTTACCAGCTTTACCGGTGCCGTAGTTTTTTATAGCATGCATTAAAACCTGTTATATTAATTTTAAATGGTCTTTATCTAGTTTATAAGTTTCCTTGTTTATTTCATTCTTAATAAGCATATTCTTAAATTAAAGTTTAATTTTTGTTATTTTGCACTATTACATATTTTAAATAATTTTTATTTTTAATCTTTGCTCTCATATATACTTTCATTAATAAATATAATTTCTTTTTAAGTTTGTTACGTATTCTTATATTTTTACTTTTGGAAAATATACTGTTTTTTATTTTTATTTTTAGGCTTTTACATTTCAACTGAGATCCAAGTAACAACTATGATTATGAATAGATGATTGAACTTGGTTTATTTTAGAAATAATTGTTCCATAGTATAAGTACTTATATAAAATACTAATCTAAATATATATAATATGTACCTAGTACTACATAATGTGTTAAAAGGTACTTTTAATACATATATGTAGGCATTTAATATATTTACGTTTATTCTCATCGGGATCGTATTTCAGGTTAATGCTCTCTCGTTTGCCCTCAGATGGCGATCTCTCAGTTTTTGCTCAACACCCGTAACGCTCAAATTCGTACGTGATTCGGTTCAAGCCAAAATACTTTATAACTGCTGATTTTGTTGAAAAATCAACCGAAATTGCATTCATTTTTATACAATGATATCAAATTTAATTTTTTTATCATTCTTTTTAATTTTTATTAAATTTTTTGGGTTGGGTTTTAAAAAAACACTTTAATTCATTAGAATAATAAGCTACAATGAAAGATCGTAATTACCTATATCTAAAACATTGATTATGTTTAAGTTTTCTATTCTTAACGCAAGAATTTCACTTACAATTGTCTTGTAGGTACCTACCAAATGTTAAATAATTTTCCAATATGGCCTTCCTCTAGAGGTCCTAACCATTGACTTTTAAGTTCCGCACAACTATAAATTTATTCAAAGAATAACCACTGTAATGTAATAAATAATCTTTGAGTTTCAGATTCATTCGTTTGGTGAAAAAATATATAAGATTTGTACCATTTGCGGAATTGCTTCTATCATTTCCGTGGTTTTCAAACATGATTGTAGTTTTTATTTGAATAGTTATTGTGTTTCTAGAATATAATGTCATAAATAAGCACTAAAAAGGTGTTGAGTTTCGATACATATTCATAGACATCACACAGTTCCTTATCAAGAATGTAACGTTTAAAAAAAGAAAACACTTCCCTCATTTGTTTAAAATTTCCCACAGTTTTAATTTCTTTTAACGCAGTGATTTCTTGTGTTTGGAGGTTAAGTACAATAAATTATGCTCAGTATTTAGTACTAACATGTTTATAGATACAGAATGGTAAGTACCAATTTTATTATGTGTTATGGTTTAAAATTAGGTGCACTCATGTTTAACAACGCATTAACAGTTGATAGACAGCAAGACGATATCAAACATATCGTGTTCAACCTCCATTATTTTAATAGCTGTCAGTTTTGAAATTAGAATTTTAAATTTCCTTCTTTTTATTTTTATTTGCAACAGTTATAACGCATATACGGATATAGATTTCATTATTAATTAATTACTATTCTAATTTAAAAACCTAATGCGCAAAATTGTTGGTTTGTTAGTTGTTAAATTAAAATACGTATTATATATATATACCTATATGTATTTATGTTACATTAAATTAAAATTCTCTTATATCTTAAGAGTGTGGGTAGATATTAAAGTTTAATCTCACAAAGATGTGGGCCAACACCGATTGTAAGGTTTCACAGCACGAAAACAATGGGCAATCTCACAAAAATGCCATTCAAACGGAATAAATCGGTACAATCATTAAAATCACAACAAAGAGCAATATCCGATAAAGGGTCAAGCAGTCTTACCTGCAAGCCAACGCCGGCCGTACCGTTAACACTGTACACTCACACTTTAAGACACTTAAAAAAACAATTAGCCGAAGAGGCAAGATCACGACCGCCGACCACCGGTTGCGCTAACCGACTACAACACACATTCGCGGTGAGTCGCTCAGATAAGTGAATCTAGATAATGCAGTAAGGTAAAAGCGGGTAAAGCCGGGCGCACACGAGTTCACTGACGTTGATGGAACGTATCAATATTGAACATACCGTGTCGACGATCTAAAGCTTCGCATAATTTCTAGGTCAGTTCACTTGTTTTTGTTTCAGTTAATTTGAAATAAGAATAATGAGAAATTGCGGGAACATGTTATTAATCCATCATGGTTGGACACTTATTAAGAATTCTTTTGACATTATATTTATCATAAACAAATTAATTGTTACTTTTAAAATAGAAGGAACTATGGAATATTTTAGTCTAAAGGTGGACTTACACGGGCAACTGAAATTGGACTATTCTTGCCAATTTCTATACAATTTTTGTATTTCCATTGATATTTCGAACCAAAATTGCCAATAATCGCGCCCGTGTAAACGTACTGTACTATTTGAATGCAGAACACAGTTATTAAACCCTCAATATATAAAATTGCTTTTATGTAACTGTATTGTATTTAATTGAGAATAAGTAAACCAACTGGCTTTTATATTTACTTATGGTGATTAATTGAAGTTTTAGTACATTTTTGTAACTGTACAGCGTCGCTATTAACTATACTTTTTAATCTAACGACTCATAAATAACTGTTTGGCTTTGTTTTAAGCAGTAAAAGTTGGTTACTAGGTAGGTACAAACAGGTATCACATCTATTACAATGAGACTGAGAAAAAATGGGGTTAATTAAAATGATTGGGGGGTGAATACACAAAGTTAGAAAAAGGTGCCTGTCTTTTATTGTGTCGCATGCATATCATATCATAAAAACAGTTTTCTTTTAAATATTTAACAGTTGAAAATCTTTATAGTCAATAACATTAATCTGTAAAATATATTAGAACATAATTCTCTATTCACCCCTGATATTCTAGTTACGCTATTTTACCGTAATATATGTACCTACTTATAAAAAAGATAACTTACTTAAAATTAACAATCTTGACCGCAACTAATTATAAACTATGAACTACAATAAACCAATTAGATTTTATCTTTACTTTTTTATTTTAACATGTAAAACCTTTATGAATAAACAGTTCACGTTATTTAAAAAAAAACTTAAATTATCACGTATTTTTAGACGCTTCTATCAAACTTTCTTCTCATGCTTCATACATCTTACATAACGACAACAGCTACTAAAAATCTCTATCAAAATGATAGCCAATGGCATTGTGCATTGTTTTTAACTACTTACTTAGATACACTATAGAACCGGCAGATATTCGCAACACCACAGTATCACGTTCTTTTCTCTGTGTTCCGTGCAATACGGTCGATGACTTGCGCGTCAGCCGTGACAAAAGCACCAGCCACAACCAACACCACAATTTTACTTTTAGCCAATTTTAAATTTTTTAGTCGATTTCACAAAATGTTATATTATACATCTCTTTAGCAAAAACGCGTCCCAACTCTAATAAAAACGCAAATTCCAAATTCATTTATTTATTTATAGAATGACATTCGACTTTTGAAACCAATTTAATTTATTCTTAGCTTGATTATTGAGGTAAATGTATCACAATAAAAAATCTGAGTATCTTAAAAGTAACTAATTTTGTGTTTATTAATTATACCAATTAGATTAAAAAAAACCGATACCTTGAAACCACAAAGGTAAATGACTGTATACAAATTCGCTTCAAATTGGTAAACGATGTAAGGAATCGGTCTCATACATATTGGATTGACGTCAAACGTTTCGACTGACGACAGTCGTGGGGGCTAACATGTAGGCTAGGGTAGATAGACACGGCAGTATGGCCGTCTATGATTGTACTGAATGAGCTATATTCTATTACTAGCTGTCCCCCGCGACTTTGTTCGCGTGTTTTAGTTTCAACGGTTTTTCATTTTTGCAACCATTTTCATTTATGCTCCGCTCCTATTGGTCGTAGCGTGATGTTATATAGCCTATAGCCTTCCTCAATAAACGGACTATCCAATAAAAAAATAATTTTTCAATTCGAACCAGTAGTTCCTGAGATTAGCGCGTTCAAACAAACAAACAAACTCTTCAGCTTTATAATATTAGTAAGTATAGATAATAACATAAACAAACACCATACTGGTTAAATTACATTAGTCAAATCTTGCATACTGAGTCAGAATTGCTTAGCGCACGATTGAGCTGAAATTTTGCATACACATGTAAATTTTTCTAGCGAAAACAACCAATATTTACAACAACGTACTATAAATTAGTAAATCCGTGTCAACACAAAACAAACTTATGAAATGTCTCATATCTTAAGAAAAACAGAATATTAATGTGTTAGTAAATATAACGTCAACTGATTTTTCCTACGAGTAAATACAAGAATATTATATTCAAGTTTATTGTTTTGTGAATTTAACATACCTAGCTTAATTTCTATAGTAAATATACGCATTAGCCATAAAAAAAACCACAATATTGTTCTAAAGAAAACATGTTTTCCATTCAGCTTAAAGAGAAAATATTTTTCTTGAATTTAATGCGATTTTACAGGTATTTTTGCATCGAAGTCAAGGTCAAAATATCCAAAAATAATGAACTTTGTTATGATACCTTTAGGCAATGCAGCGTTCGACTGTATGTTAAGAGTTAAGACCATGGAAAATGGAGAGGTTAAGAGAATAGCTTGCCCCCGAATACTCAAACGCTAATTAACTTTAAGACAATCTTAAGTGTCTACCTCTCCTTACTTTACGCCTTAAATTGACAGAGACAGCATGAGATCCAACAGTGGCTTTAAACTGATTGAAGCTTCAGTGGCCGTATCCATTAGGTAACTGCATAAGTTAAGTATTTCTAGTGCAAATAGCTTCTTAACTAATTATCTTTATGCAACTTTGATAAGTATGTAATCTCCATATTATAACGCTACGTCATCGATAAACAAGCACCAAATGAATTTCTCATAAAAACGGTGGACAATGTGCCAAGAATGCAGCCGCTTGAAAAAATATGTAGCGTAACTAATTGTGAATTCAGCGCGTCATCTCGTGAACATGCCTGGCTCTGGTTTATGATGCGGAACAGTTTCTTGACATCAGGTAATACACAGGAAACCATCGATTCCGCTTTGATAGAAACTGCGCTTTTATTTACAACTTATAAGCTCACTATTCTTATATGACCAGTAAGAAGTAGGGTTGAACGGAAAAAAAATATTCATCCAACCAAATGGTTGGGAACAGAGCAATGATGGCTGGCAAAACAGTTGCTATCTACTGTCTGACTGGAGGCCGTTTTGCTGTCGCCGAATAGTCTAGCGAATAATTAAAAGCCTCACTGGATGCCAGTCACTTACATTCGCATGAATACGCAAACCCACAAGTTTAGGACGACATTTGCAAATGTTTCCATTTCCAAGCTCGCGAGCCTTTGTTCGAATGTTTGCGCGCATGTGAGTGACCGGGGTGAGACTACCTGATACAGACTTCTTACAAAAAAATGCTGACACAGATTTCGAGGTCAATTACACCTGTGTAAAGAATGACAAGCGATATTTATTTTTCCATTTTCATCTTATAAAATTAAGGAATAGGTGAAAGTTTAAAACCAATTTGGTAACTACCTAGGTACTCAAATGTATAATGGGGAATTGAATTAACACCAAACAAACCGGCAAACAAGCAAGGCAGTGCATAAAATTACACAGTTAGCTACATTATGTATTTATAACAGTCATTTTTAACTCAAACTTCCATATCTAAATAAGGAAATAAAAAATTCATTGAACTATATATGTAGGTAATCAATGAATAATAATTTTAATACATCATGCGAAATTTTGGAGGCAATTTTATTTTAAACTTTTTTCCTCCTACGTACAAAGGAAAATGGATCTTTCCCTTTGAAAAACCGAACATATTGCTCGGAAATATGATATCAAAATATACTCCAATTAAATTAAAACCACAGTTTTTAATTAAGTGTATTTTTAACCTTATTTTTATCATGACCTACTTTAGAATAAAACAGAAGGTAAATCATTTATTTAGCCTCGGGTATTATTTTATATGAAAAAAGCTAAAGACTTGAACTCACGCCGACTCGCCGAGTACCTTGTACCGACTAAAAACACCCCAATCCTTGACTTTTCCAGAGACGCGGCTCTGGAAGGGTCCAAGGGTCTTTAGTGGATCCTTTTCAGAGGGGTGGGTGTAAAGTGCGTAGTTCTCAATCCTTCCGAGGACATGCCCAATAGGACTTGACAGGAACCAACGCTGAAAGCATGGTAGGAAATTACAAATGCATTCCCACCCAATCCGTCCTCGCTAGAGGCAAGGAATAGGCACATCGATGGTTTTAGCCATTGATATAGATTGTTTATTATTACTTCCTACTTGAACAAAACTTAAAAAAGTTTTTAAATGTCTTAAGTAATGGCGCCGATTCCCTTGTACGAGTTAAATCAAAATTAAACCATTGCTACCTTTTACTAACATACAGCATGAGAAAAAGACGGCAACAGGTAAAAACTAACTTCGAAATGTCTAATCAGTTTTCACCTTGAACATCACCGTGTTTTAGTGCACACATTTCTGCTTGACGGTAGATTTGTATGAGTATTATAGTCGAAACTAAATTTGGTGTACTAGTAAAAATGAAACCGATAGCCTAAGAAAAGTTTAGTGTGGGTTTAACAGAATCGGGGCCATTACCGTGTGATTTTTTGTTTCGTTTGTATTTGGAAAATGACTTTAAGGATACCTCCTAAGTTTTTCTTATTCTATCCACACCGTAGAGGATATACAATAAAAAGGCTCTTAAACCCAAACTTAAAAACTTCATAATATTTGCAAATATATCTTTTTAACTGTGCCTTTTGCTATGCATATGTCATCACCGTATCAATTAATTACATTGACTTTTATATCATCAGGTAACAACTTTCGAAGCAAATCAATTAAACTTTATAATCAAGAATTTCCCGCCATTATTGACGTAGGTGTGTGCATTGACGTTAAACGTTGATGATCGATGCCACTTTAGTATACCTAAAGAGATTCTCTCGGTGATCTGTGGGCATTACGTAGGTATATCTTCTGAAAAGCTTTTCAGGGCTGTCATTTTCAAATTTAAATATAATTCAATAATTAAAAATCACATAAACATCACCTACTACTAGGCGAATGCGCGAGTATTAAAAAATACTTATAATTATGGCAGTGCTTATTATTGGTAGAGTAGACTAAAATTTAGTTCAATATAATATGATCCAGCTTCAACTTACATCAACTATAATATAAACATAAATCACAAATACCTACAAGCTTTTTTTAAGCGTATATTTGATTCCACTTCTGGGCAAACGCCTCCCCTTTCTTTTTCCAAATCTCTCTGTCTTTTGCGATTCTGGCCCCGTGCACCCTGCATATCTGACGAGATCATAACACCACCTTCGCCGCGGTCGACCTCAAACTTTTTAATGATCACATAAATTCATACAAACTTTTAATCACAGAAAATTGCAACATTAATTTCCGGATTGGCCCCACTCTTTGTCTAAATGATGTCTGTCAGTATTTGTGGTACAGTGAGTGTATGGTGTATCGTGTCTTAGAATTAAGATTTATATAAGTATACTTAATCAATCACGTGCGGAATCGTTATTGTTTTATTTTCTTTACTATCTCACCATATCTTCAGTTAAGTGCCTGATAATAAGTAATACATACATATGTTTTTATAACACAATGTTTATTATATCTTGTAATAAATGTAATTTGTTTTGCGTCATGTGCGAAACACGCGCCATTACCCACTGCTTTTCATATCTATATTTATTTTATTTTGTAACGCAAGCAGAGATTTGTACATTTTATAATATCCTTGTGGTAAATACAAAATTGTAAATGGAAGCTTTAAAACAATATTACACAATTTTATTTATTTGCAAATGTTATCAAGTCTATACACAAAGCAACTGTTTCAGTTGTACACAGAATAATACTCAGTTTTTTCTTTGGTTGAATTTTGGTCCTCGGTAATATAAGACAGTCCCCGGAACAGATTGACGAAACAAAGAATTTTCTTCGTTTTGTCTTGAAAATTCTACCGTCCGTAAGCAAAACGAGTCGTTTCTTGAACTATATGAACCAGGCATAAAACATTTATTTATTTAATAATTTATGTAGGTACACACGCAAAATCATAAGAAACAACATAATAGAACAGATGTACAAAGGTGCTGCTTGTTTCTAAAGAAATCTCTTCCAGCAGACCCGTGATAAGAGAAGTAGTCAACATCTGCACACGCCAAACTGAACACGTAGGTACTCGTGTAAAACATCGTACATACGCGTTCGCTGTAAAATAAGTCTTTTTTTATTTTTTCCACCGATAAATTTAATTTAATAAAATAATGTAGGTACTTTGATAACCCTATACCTAATGACGTAAAAGTTTGTTAAGTTTATGGAATAATGTATTTAAATGTACTAGTAAGTAGTCGTGGGGATTTCCCATCAGCTACAGTAATGTACAGGAAACGTATGATTTTTTGGAATATTTACCTTGTTTTATTCCACCCTCGGTATTGCTTGTAGATTCATACATTTTATTAATGTTTTAAACATCAGCAAACTTTAAATGCATGACTCTCACGAATTAATCGATATGGTAATTTTGCACTTTATTGTGTTGTATAATATTTCACATTTCATTTTACCGCAAAAGTGCTTAAATCTGCTTTCTCAAGTTGACAACAGCAGTCATCAATATAGTCCAAGGATGAATAGCATATGATGCCCTAAGCAATCCACGTCTGTGGCCGTGGCCTGTGGTACCGGTCTCTAACCGAAGGCCGAAAAACTTGGAACAATTAAATGAAGATTTGAATATTTATTTGCTAGAAACCTTCGGCTTTGACTTCTGGTGAATATTATTGAGCCCATTCGAGGCCCCAAGGGACGTGATGTCCTCAGCAATTTCTTAATTTGCTAATGGGTTAATCCGGAAATAAGTCCAGACACCGTTTTGAAGAATAAGTAATGGTCATACAGTAGTGTATCTTAGAGAAGTTTGTCCCCACCAAAGTAAAGGCGCTGGCTCTGCCGCTGCGATTCGTTTTTTTGTGGGATATCTGGAGGCCCAAACTTTGGGCCAGAGACTCTGAGGCCCGAACCTATTTTAAAAGGAAGCCTCTCCAAGATTTATGTTGGAGATTTTCTCGGGTAGCGCTTTTCGCTGACCTACCATCATGTCAATGGATTAACTTTTTCCTAGATTTCCTATAAAAAAACACTCAATATCTGTCACAACTCATCTCTCATCGTCTCAGTGGTTTTTTTTTTATGAAATTTCCCTACTTTCTTATGCTTGAGGCCAATCTACATTCTAAGAAACTCCAGGCTAGTAGATACTAACCTCTGAAGACCTCTGTTTCAATATTGTCTCAATAGATTAGATACACATAAAACACTGTCATCAACTAGTTACTTCGAAATTTATCTTCAGCAAACAATAGTGCGACGCACGCGATGACGGAAGATTTTCCCATATATAATTATAATGAGTTTAATAGCCTATGACCTGTAACACTATGGGTGTGAGCCCATTATCTGCTTTTACTTCAGTTTTGTAAACAGTGAGAAACTGTGACAGTGGACTAGATTTACGAACTCTTTTTCGTACCCAAAGAGTGCCTACGAAAGTCTATTATTAAACCTCCTCTCTCTGTCAGCGGGCTGCACAGAGTACCTACTTTTTATATATGGCGGGCTGTTTCTCATGAACCGTGGTTGGTAGACAATTGAAAATTCCACAGAGTGTGTAGGTATATCTGTTGCTGCTATAACAACCAATAATAAAAATATGAAGCCTCCTTTACAAGAGACGTGTTTTATGGAGCTTATATGCTTGATTTTAACGGCATATAAGTGTTGTCCGATGGTACTGAACTCTTCATGCGCGAGTCTGTCTGTATTTGGACGGTTTTTACTAGTGCTGTATGATAGTGCTCCATTAATGATAGATTGATGATCTAACCCTCGCACTGTGATTACAAAGAATAAATAGTAAGTACCCAAATACTACTTACCTTATGTAACACAGTTCAAAATCATTCATGAGGCCCTGTGTATCTTAAATCGCTTAAAGTGCGTAAGATATCGTAAATCTTAGTAGGTACCTGTAGGAAATCTAAAACGAGGCAAATTCATTATTATTTTAACTTTTAAAGATAATTAAAATATGATTGAATAAAGCCCATGTCCGGAATAAAATAAACAAAGGATACCGATAGGATTTGTAAACATAATGGAAGCCTTCCGCTACCTTATTCCTATCAACAGAATAATAGATTTACCAACCTACCAGATATGAAATGTTTCACCTTGTAGACATTAAGTTATTTTATAACAAACACGCTCGCTATGGCTAAATATTCTTTATCATAAAACATGAAGCGTTATTTAAAATTCTTGACCTAAATATCCACCAAAGAAACACTAAAGCCTTGGAAATACATTTTATAAATTTTTGGTGTTACGCTCTTTTACCGTTACCAACATTATGTATTTTAGATACTTTTTGGTGGAAGTAAATGGACCACATTTTGATTGATTGATTGATTTGGCGAAATGGCTTGACCGAAAAGCTCCTTTAATCCGTTTTGGTTTGACATTAGTCTGGCATCACCAATTACAAACTTTCAATGTAGGTACCTACTCTAGTTTTCTTCTCCCTGCCCTGTTCCCAATAATTTGGGGTCGGCGCCATATGTTCTTCCATTCATACCTACTCGTCATCTCGGCGTTCACCCCTTTCTCATATCATCTTTCACACAATCGATCCATCTTTTTCTCGGTCTTCCTCAGCCTGTACATATAATATTATAATGTCATAGGTACTCATTACTCCTTAAATTATGTGACTTATATCCCTCCTCATTACATGCCCATTCCACGTAATTCTACGTACAGTCGATCGGTATCATTATCAGGCGTTATCATCCCACCTCATGAAAGTTATTTTTAACCCTAACTTTATAAGCTAGCAACTAAACCATAACATGAGTTAGGCACGTGAAATTACCCTAATTTTAACTCGAAAAATGTTTACATTTCTATATAGATTAGTTCACACGTCACTTAGTCTCACGATTTTATTTCGTAGAATTATCTTGTTGACAATGAATTTAATGTCTAGTTACAACGACAGGGTAAACATATGTATGCGTCATTTGACATCACTTGTTTTTGGTTAGTCCGGTGAAGCAGTCAAAGCCTGCGCTCAGGCTAACTGCGTAACTCTCTTTCAACAAACTTGTTTTTGGTGCAATTAGGGAGCTAGGATGCCACAGAATTTAGGTAATTATTCAACTTACATAAATACTGTTAAAGTAAGAATTCAACTTACCTAAAAACCCATTTGTGTTAGGAAGATATATGAAACTGTGTACTGGACCAGTATACGGAATAAAAAACTGGGTGATTTCCCGATTAACTTAAAGCAGGCGTTTTGTGCTTAATTAACATGTTAAGCACAAAACGCCTTAAAACAAAGGAATCCCCGAAAAGGGTATAGGTAGGGGGATTCACCTATGGACAATTCCATTGCTTGAGTCTAGAGTCTATTGTGGGGAGAGTAATCTCAAAGTTATTGCCTTCTGAAACCCCAAGTGTCTTTAAATTTTCAATTCGTTAGGCATGGTGGTACTAGGGTTGACTAAAAATGAAACTAAATATTTACGATCAAAAAAGATAGGTATATTTATTTACTATTGTAACAGTCTTAATGTAACTTAATGTCCTTATCGTAGGCCCTAGGCCCCGCCCCTTAAGCCACAGGTCGAGGTTGGCCGTCCAACTTGTCGGCGAGTAGAAAAGTGCTATCTGTAATCTTGTTGAAAATTATTCATGTACGCTACGGCTAGCCCACTAAGACCACAATCTTGAGGTTCCGCCGCAGTAATGCGCAGATTATATACAAGCGCATAAATGAATATAACAATGTGGTCGCCTTCAAAACCAACATTGAGAAATACATCAAGCACTGAAAAACCAGCGTTGTTTGAGGAACTTGGCACAAACATCCAACGACACTGCGGCCCAAATAATCCCCAAACGAAAACTTATAACAACAACGACTATGTACAAATAACAGAATCAAGTAAAATTATTAATGGTACTTATTAATGACATTTTCTTCTGACTATTTTAGTTTAAAAATGGCAATACAAGTTGAATATTTAATATTAAATATTATTTGCAACAACAACTGGCAAAGACCAATGTAAAAACAATACAGGTAATAATTTTAAATACAACAATAAACATTGTAAGTATAACACAAAACGCATAATTCGCTTTTAGTATTATGCTTACATTACATCAGAGTTATAGGTTGGATTATTTTTTTCTGTAACCATTATTTTATGCGAATTTTCTTTTTTACAAGCATCTGTTTTTTTTTTTCGTTTTAAATTATAATATTCTACAACGGCAAAACTAAACTAATATCTAACTTAAACAAGCCCTTCTCGGGCATTTTAGCACGTTTACAGATGAATTGTATAATCTTTAGAAATTTATTTACATAGATTTGGCTCAATCAAACTTCATTCTAACTAATTTCAACATACACACAAATACATATAAAACAATAAGTCTAGTTTATATTTACGACAGGTCATAAAAGTTGACATAACTTTAGCTGCTAGTAAATATCATCTTAGTAATTAAGTTTTTTTTTTAAGGTAATCAAACAGTGACCATTAATTTTTGAATTACTAAATTTGTTAGACAATTGTCAAACTCTCTAATCTCTCTCTAATCATAAGTCAAGTTATGCGATTGGTTGTTAGTCTTTTACTCAACCAATCACATTACTTGACACATGATTTGACAAGAAAGACTTAGGCCCGCTTGCACAAGCCCGGTTTATCTTTTTAACTTAGAGTTGAAATGCTAACACGAGGTTAAATTGACAGTTTGACATACAATATTATCAATTTAACCTCGTATTAGCAACTAACTCTAAGTTAGGTTCTTCGTGCAAGTAGGCCTAAGGGAGTAAGTATACAAAACGATTAAGTAATTAGAGAATTACCTAACACTTTTATAACTAGTTTATAGTAACACAATTCTATATTATATTTTGAAAAATAAACTTGACGAGTCGACATTGAAAATAAAAGACAAATAAAATTTTACCGATAATTTCACACAATACTTAAAATTGTCGGTGTCGTCACTGCACTGTTTTCATAATGACGATTCTTCTCGTAAGTATATAATAATACTTGTTCTTATTTTTTGTCAAAAGCCAGTCTGCAGCACATCTGGCGAAATTGGTATAAGACGTCATTCCGACTACCACACAGTGCGTACCGCAACGTGCTGCGGGCTCGACCCCCAAGAATTATGTTACAAATCTGTACCAGTCTGGATAACCTTTGAATATGTGTTGTACCATCCGCGACACATACATTGCTAGTATGGGAATAGTTTTCAGTAATAAATGTATATGTTAAAATTCGTCTGCAGAGTTGTTTCCAAATATAATATAGATTTGTATTTATTGATTACATTTTTTTTTTTCATATTTCTTTTATATCTTCTACACATATCGATTACTGTCGATAATCGAGGTGTCAAAGTGCGATGTGCATCACTAGTTTTCTTCAAAAAACAAACGTAAAACTATGTGATCTTATTGCTGTAGGTTTTCTTTTATTAATTCTTCTAAGGATTTCTTGATTTATTCATGAATTGTGATTATACCGCTTGTTATGTGGCTGTTGCTTTCTCTTCAACTTCAACGGTCTTCATATTAAAATCAATTTGAGTCTGTAATTTCTTTCGCATTTTCCGATGCTTATAAATGCTAATTGAAACGTAATTAGTTTTACCATGCCGTGAAGGTAAATAATCATAAATGCAAGATGCTTGCGAGTAAAAATTATCTAGTGATAGACTTCCTAGTCGATAAGGATTTAAAATTCTAATAAAAAAATAGTTAATTCTTCTTATTTACAGAGGCATAGCCCGTTATTATGTTCACTTGACGAACGCGTCTGGAGGGATCTTGCCTTCCGAGTTAAGTTGATTGAAGACAAATAGTGCTCGTTGGAAGTCCCACCCTGTTTCTTGTAGGCAGCTAAAAAGAAAAATAAATAAAGATAAAAATCTGTTTATTTGTAAAGTAACCCCTAGAAAATAAACTTTTCAAAGGGGCTACAGCATGTAAAAAATCTGCTATGATTGCTAGTGTCGAATGAGGTCTATCTATCTGTTAATTTCCACCAATCACAGGTTAGTGGAGCAGTCAGTATTGATAGCCCCCATTCATCTCTACTTTTTAGGGTTTTGTACCACAAAAGAAAATAATGGGGTGTTCGCGAAGTTCCTTTAGGTTCGCTAGACTCACATGCGGTCCATCTGTCAATTTCCACCGAAAGGGGCCAGTAGCTTGTGAAAATTTACAGGTGGGCCACATGCCTACTACTATACTAGCGTACCTAGTGGACTTTTAAATAGCGAATAGCCCATTGATTACACATAAATGTAAAAACAAATCGATATCTCCGGGGGCATCTGATTAGCAGTTTAACCTAAATAATCCAACTCTGTTGCTTGGTATTTACACTTGGTATGCGTTTCTTCGTACTTTAAGTGAGACAGGCTGGAAAACGCTTTTAATCTAATTGTGCGAGAGGGTAGACAATAACTTGTAATAATTATACGCTATAAAACTCACTTGACGCTCCAGTGCTCGTTCATGCCGGTCTGCTGGCTCAGCATGTTGAGCATCATCTTCCGCGCGTTCTCGTCCAGTGCGGGCCCCGCCTGCGTCGCCTCCGCCGCGGGCATCGCCGCGGGCATCGGTGCTGGCGCCGGACTCGGCTCTACGCCCGATGAGAATGCTAGCTCCTCCTGTTTCATTTAATATTATAGGTAGGTATAATTTTGTGGTATGTTTAGATAAGTGAAGATTACAAGCTGGGATCATTAACGTTAAATTATTAAAGAGTTAAAACAGTGAACTTATGAATAAAAATATTTTTATTATAATAAAATCTTAGAGAAACAAACTAAAGAAAATAAATAGTGTAATGAACTGATCATTATCATTTGAAATTATATTCAAAACAAGTATTCTTGACAAAATATTAAGAACAAAAATACCCTAGAATTAATGCGCTAATCTTCTGCTTAACTAAACCTAACATGTTCATCATTTGCGTTAGAACGTGTCTATTGTTGAATTAAAAAATTATCCTCTTAGTATCAGTATCAGTCTCATCATATTATATCCTCTAAGTATTTTTGATTTTAGCTCACACCAACACCTCACCTGTTTCTTAGAAGTATTAGTTATGAACAACATATCATTGATGATACAGAAGCCACCGCCGGCGTTCGGCACGATGACGAATGTGCGGTGGAAGGAACGCATCGGGTTGCCCGCAGTCACCGCCTCTTTGAATACACCGTCCATCGTCAGGAGTATCATGGTTGGCTGTGGAAGGTAAGGTGAGGTTTAAGTTTAAGAGAGTTTAAGTGTAAGAAGAGTAAGTAGATGTAAGTTATGTACATGGCTTTATTTCAAAATAATTATGTGGTATCCAAAATGTTGAAGAATAGTAATCATTACATTTTATAAAACAAAGTCACTCATGCTGTCTGTACGCATAGATCTTTTAAACTACGCAACGGATTTCAATGCGTTTTTCAGTAATAGATATGAGTGATTTAAAATTTTATATATGTAATATGTATAATACATGCACATTATAAGCCACGCGGTCAGAGCCGCGGGCAACAACTAGTTGACTATAATAAAAACAAACGTTGTTACCTCTAAATTCTATTCATTAATAACATATTAAATCTACAACCGAAACAGAAACTAACTTTTCTTCAGTAATAAAATAATTCCACTCACAGTATACACCAGTAAATCAACAGCGAATCCCATTAAGTCGTGTTTTGTCTTCGGCAAGTCGGACAGGAACGACACGACTTGCAATCTGCCAGTGCGCAGGTATCTTCGACGAGACTCGGGGTCCGTGATGCGCATTATATTGCGACTATTTGATAGGTAGGCGTTTAGTCTGAAAACAAAAGATATATTACGACCTACATACAAAGTTCGTATATCAAAATGATGTTACGCAAAGATACCTGGCAAAAATTTCAGCACTTAATAATAATTTTGTTAAATGACCCCCGAAGCAAACAGATTATAAGTAAAATTTTCCTTGGAACACTTCCTATCTGATCTCCATCACATTACTTGCCAGTATTAGGGATTATAAGATGTAAAACTCCTGTTTGTTTAATATAATAACTTACCGGTGGCCATAACTTTTAAAAAGTTTAGTGTAAATTAGACAATAAATTTAAGTCAAACTCACCTCTGATTAGAATAATTCCTATTATCACACGTAAGATAGTTAGCCGCCATCGACATTGTAGCGTGTTCATGGTAAGCTTCTAGTAATGGCTGTCTTGAATCAGCGTCGTAGATCGCGAAGTACTGAGTTAGGAACTCGCGGACTAAGTCCTGTCCTGCTGGGTCTACGAGGAAGGACTGCTGGCGAGCTGGTAGGGAAACGTTTTCTAACACGTCGAAGCCAATTGCTGGAGGTAGGTCCACTCCATCCTGTATTAGTGTAATGGTTTTAATTGAAGGTAGGCCTTAGTTTGAGTAAGTTAACATTACTTGGTGCTTGTTTTAATAACTTTTTCAGAAGCACTTAAAACAACAACATAGTTTGTAGATACAAACTATGTTGTTGTTTTAAATGCACATTGACACTGCAAAACAAAAAAATCTAAGTCAAAACAAGCGCTAAGTAACATTTAAGAATTAGATAATATATTGATATTGGTTTATTATGTTCGATAAATTTGTTAAAACTCGTTATTAGGATAACCAGGACGTAAGGTATTGTTTTGTTAGTCGCTAAGCTATTACTTACTGATAACTTACCAGAAATATTTGAAAATCCTTTCTTACTTTAAAACCATACTTGCTTAATATCAAAATATTCCAACATGTACAAGGCATTTTGTAAATACATACACTATTAATACCCTACCTTTACATAGATTTTAACTGACATTACTAATCATTACACAAATTGCTACATGTCTTATTTAGATATACTGAATCAAAACACTGTAAAATAAATTCAACTGGGTCTGTAAACAAACTCACCAATTTAGTCAGCTTAGGAAACTTCTTCCGGACTGAGCTGGAGACAACAAATGGCAATGGCATGAAATAAACAATCTGTAACTCAAACGAAGGATTATTTTCAGTTCTTATTATAATACCAGTTTTGTTGTGATTTTAAAGATCTATTCAACTCTTTACTAAAATATTATTTTTCGATATAATTATTAGTGGTGGAGTAAGATTTTTAAATCTTGTCCTTATAATAAGAAGGCACAAAACAAAAACAGAAATATCCAATTCAGTGCAGTCTTTCGGAAGTTATGGCATGTCCGAAGGTAATCGCGGTTTATTTTTTTATATTTAGATAGGATGTATCTCCAAAAATAATATTTTTGTTCTCTTTTTATTACACTCTCGGAGTCTTATTACAAAATAGAGTTGAACAATTGTTTAGCCGAAAGTACCATTACACCTAACATATCAGAAATATAAATGGAATTAATTTAATCAATTTTTCAATTTATCTCTTTTGTAGTAAGATAGGAAAGTGTTACTATTGCAAATTAAATTGTAAATCAGTAATTCAATGAGTACTAAATAAGTATGTAGTTTTCTTGCCTTTAAGTATTTATAAAAGGTTCATGATAACCAATTATAAATTGTATTAATTTGTAAAGAGTAAAATACCTTGAAAAACCACAACAAAATAGGTTGCACATTATACAGTATAGTAAAGCCAAATGTCATGACCACTTTGAACCCATCTGCGCAGTACCAACTTCATGCGTCAAATGACGATCTTGAGAAGTGGGCTACTGCGCAGTGTATCACAAACTTCAAAATGGCCATTAAGTTTGGAGCGTACAATATATAAATACTATGTAATTGTATAACAATAACTGCTCACAATGAAAAAAAAAAACAAATTTCTTTAAAGCCGCTCATTTTTCAGTGCGGCAGCGGTGCTAAGTCGGTATGCTCGGTATATGCGGTAACGAAAACTTGGTGTGAGCGGGAGCGAGAAGGTACCGAGCCAATCAGGAAACGCTTATTGAAATATAAGCGCTCGGTAAGCTTTCGGTACTGCTTATATCGAGCTTGCCGATTTCGCACCACTGCAACACCAACAAATCAGATAGCAGCCTCACTGACAGATATGAAATTTAGAGTGCTTCATTTTATAATGTTCTTGAACAGCTTTGAATCCATCTTCCACAAGCTCAATTTACTACACGGAATTTCATTGAAGATTATTGTACTTTAATCTATTTGTATTTAAGTGTTTCTAACAAACACAAAAGTAAGAATTCTTTATTCATATGTAACAGTTTGCTTTCTTGGTTATTAAATAACTAAGAAGAATATAGTAAAATGAGCTATTGTTCATGTTTGAGTATGATTATTATGTTGAGCTTATATCATTTTATTACTCTAAACTGCTCTATAAACATTATAAAGTACACTAATACTGTATTTTAACAGCTTAAAATATTTTTGGGATACACAAAGACCAAAATATTTACTACTATTACAAACAACTTGTTTCTTATTTAGCAGAAGATAATTTACATGCAGTAAATGATAAATGCAATCCATGCCAATCTTATTGTATCTAAATCTGAATTTAAGACGACATTACATCTATGAGAATGTTATGCATGACTAAAATGTTAACATATTATGTAATATTAACATAGTGATCTAAAATGTTAATATTACATAATGTGTTGTTTATTAAATCAGTAAATGTATTCATTGACAATCTAAAAGTAAACAAATCCATTAAAAGTATTTTAACTATTTTTTCTTGGGCATATTTTACTCCGTTCAAACAAAACAAAATTGTCAACGCATTAAAATTTGATTACATAATGTCGTCTTAAATTAGATAATCACACTGTAACTTATTAACATCAATATACAATATCATGTTTAAACCACAGGTAGTCGAACCCGCGACCTTTTAACCTAGGTTATAGTCCTAGGTTCAAACGGTGATTGCGGATTCTGAAAAGTAATAAAACATAGAAGCAAATCTATTAAAACCAGTATTAAAAATTATGTATACATTTAAAAGGACTGAAGATTGGGTATAAGGAAAATATCGCATTCTGTGACTCACTTCGATTTTTATGAGCAATATACAACGGACAACAGGAAAAAGCGTAGATAATCTCAAGGGTATTAAAAAAAGTAATGAAATCACAAACATGACAGGACTTGTTTGTAAACGACGAGGACGTTAAAGTTAAATACTTTTTTATTAACCGACTTTGTTTAATGCCCAGATTTGAAATACATGACCAGTAACGTATTCTAAAAAAACAATATATAGTATTTACTTAAGTGTTGAAAGTTAAAGTGTTGAATGAAATGTATCTGATAGATACTCTTGCACAATGAGGTAGATGACATTTATTTTTTCTTATATTTGTCACATTCTTTCCTTATCTTACGTTACCAAAGACTCACGACGATATATATGTATTGATTTAAAATGTCGTATGACGTCACAATTTGTGCGTTTTGTAGGCCAACATGACGTCATCCGACTTCCAAAAAGGAGGTTCTATGTTTGACTATTTTTTTGCCAGTAGGATCTCACTACTGATCTTATTTTGTAAAAGAAAACAAAAATGTATAACTATTACTTATAAAGATGGCAAATTTATAACTTAGCTAAGATTAGTATTGTTCTCTAGTAAATGATATTTATGTTTTAATTGAAAATAAATTTTCTTTAAAACAAACCTAGGTCAAAACCTAACTAGATTTTCACTATTCATACCCAGTCAGCCATATATCTACCCCATTGGATACAAAGGTTTTATGGTCAGACTTAGAAAGAACCTGTTTATATATAAATAGTTATAGTTCAAGTTAACCTCACGAATATTCATTATAAACTTGAAGAAACTGACAGAAGAGTACAAACCCACAGATTGCGCATTTAATATAATCCAAGTTAAAATTGTAATATAAATTAATTATATAAGTTTTACACAGTTTTGCTTCTATTGAATGATAAAACAAGTAGCCATACGAAATTTAAGTCACATTTAAAAATATTGAAAGTATTGTTATTATAATTATATAAAAATATATGTTATGTATTGTGTATTTTTTTCCCATCCAAGCAAAATTGTAATTTGCACAATTCATCAAATAGAATTTGATTGAAATTTGCCCAATAACCTTTATGTATAAGCCCCGCTTACACAGCCAGCTGGTCACAATAAATTAATCTTTCAGCATTATAATGTTATGGTCATTGTTCAAGTTATGAAAATTATTCCTTTTACATTTTAGAACTTTTATAGTACTTGCAGCTGACTGCGGCGCTTCAAGCATTGTGTACTTACAAGTACGCATAGGTTTCAACCAGTGAGTACTAAATTACATTACCTGACATAAAGGTCGTGATCCTGAAACCTGTTCAGCAAAGGATTGCCCTTGAGGTACAGCTCAACTAATGGAAGAGCCTTCAGTGCTTCTAGTGAACCAATGTGAGGAATCTGGAAATAGAGAAAGATAGTTATTACTTAAAGTATGTCTTACGTTTATTACCATAAAATCCTAATATAAAAGATGTTTAGTGTTTTATTTGAAACTATGTAACTGTAATTGTTCAATTTTAGACATCTGCCGCAGACAATTATAAACAAATCAAAAAAAAATCTGCCAAATTGATCCAGCTCTTCTAAAGTGATGATCCATATTTAGATACAACATACATCAGATTGTTTTGTATCTAAATGTTTTAAATCTACACATCAAGTATCTCTTATAATATTTTTTTTATGCAAGCAAAAATTTAAACAGAAATTCTGGGTGTTAAAAATATAATATGTTTGTTCGTCTTTTCGCACTATGTTGGTCATAAATCTGTCAGTACAAAATGCCAAATATGTCAGACAAACAGGTCCTTATTTATTTGGGCTTCAAACACATGGGCCTAAGGTTTGGCTCGGCTTAATCTTTATAGTCGGTCAAACCACACAGCTTTCACTTAGCCCTAAAGCCTTCCTGTTTTTATGGCTAAATAAATAATACTAAGCATACTCACCCTATTATCACCAATGTATAAAATCTTCAAACTCTTAAGTTTTGTTGGGAGAGACCTCAGATGTTCAATGCCATGCAGTTTGTTATCGTTGAGGTTCAATGCCTCAATATCAGGAATGTTTTCAGCAATTATTTCAATGGCTGCCAGCATTATGACAGGTCGAAACAGTGCACAGAACAAATCAGACAGATCTGAAAAATATATTGTTATTAGAAACATTCAAATATGCCATAAATTACCTAACATTGCTTTATTACAAGTATAAACATATTACAATACATATAAATTTCATAATTACCTGGATCTGCATGAAACTTTGTCAAGTCCAAAGCTTTGGTCACACTATTATATCTCTTAGCCATGGCTAGTTTCATCTTTTCCTTCATAGCAGCATCTACATTAACATTCGGTACCGCATTCCTTACAATCACCATTAATTTGAAACCATCTGACATCACAATCTTTCTGTCAGCATGGAATAACTTCTCCGCAAGTTTAACATCATCCACATAGAATATGGCAGAGTTGCCATTGATCTTGTAGTAGTGCGGAATGAAGATATCTGGTGATAAGTAACTGAGTAATGCATGTAACACGACATCTTTTTCGTGTTTAGCTCCGTGAGGAATGGTAATCTGATACCACGGGAGCACACCAGCAATAAACTTCTTTCTTGGCATTCCATGGCCAGACCTTGGAGCAGGAGAGTTTAAACGACCTCCACGACCTCTAAAACCTTTGCGATGTATGTGTGGACCGCCTGCCGCCCCATTCATGTCAATATCATCATCCAACAGCAGTTTTGCATTGTTCCATTTGTTCTTTCCTTTATTTGTGCCTGGCTTGAAACTAACACGTCGTGTGTTGCTGCTATGCGCACGGTCGTCATGTTCTGTACAAAAATCATACATAAGAAACTAATATTTGATTAATTTCAGTTATATTACTTATTAAGATACTAATAATTGCAAATAAGTTATGAAATCATTGCATCATTGCATCATAATAATATATAAGCCCCAATATTGCAAATGAAGGAAATTCCTCTCAACAAGAAAAACAAAGATTAGTTAAAAATACACAAAAATAACTTACCATAGTGCTCGTTGTTTCTAAAGTTCCTAATTCTTACACCGTTTTTAGGCATGTTTTAGAAAAACAACGCTAAATAAATACAGGAACCTTTGATTAGGAACCAAAATCAAAATTGTGAAGTAAGGTTATTGTGACGCACAATCACTCTCAAATGCGATTATTGTCTTTACTTTTTGTAATCTGTTATATTTCACTCCAATTTAAAAAGATTTATGTATTTTCACTTTGCTTGAAAATAATGAAAATAAACAAAAAACTTATTGTGAAAACATTAACTTCATAATACTTATTAAAACTTGAATCGTACTCGTAGATTAAATGGATGGATTGATTTGGTAACATCGACGACGAGCATGGAGCAAAACTTTGACTTTCCATTCACTCACTGGAATAGATAAGATAGTGGAATGAATGAACAAGAGTGTAGTGTGTAGGATTGCCAGACGTCCGGATAAAGCCGGATACAGTCAGGCTTTTTGATTGCGTGTCCGGTCTAATTAGACGGTGACCAGCGGAATGTCCGGCTTTTTGGCTACTTAAATTTGACAAATTATTTTAGTTAAATTAAATTTTAAAAATATTTTATGGTAAACGATACAAAGGATTGTTTTACTTTAAAAAAAATGGTCGTATTTTTACTGTGAAAAAGACAATTGGCGTTTCCGGCCATTTAACCTAAATGTCCTGCAAATTGGTCTATCCGGCTTTTCGGTTTTAAGATCTGGCAACCCTCGTTGTATGTGTAGATTTAAGAGAAAATTAAAATAAATAAGAAAAAAATAAAAATAGTAATTAACTATCTTAGGCTTTAAGTGTAGGTCACAGAGTACTTTGGTGTAGGTGGAGTTCTATGGAACCATATGGAACAGTGAGCCATATATATATAAAAGTACTCTGTGCAGTGAGCTAAGCTTGAGTGAAGTAGTATCGCATGAAAAGGAATGAAATGACTGAAATTAAATGAAACTATTAGTAATTCTTTCACTCTGATTATGGAAACTGACTACAGTTCTCTATAGTTTCCATAATCAGAGTAGATTTTTGAATTATGCGGGACACCTAGAACGAACGAGAAAAGTATTTTGACTCCAGCTAGCAAGAAATAAAAAATCCTACGATAAAATATTAACGAATTGTAAAGCTTGTAAACCAATAAGTGATCCCATCTTTAGACGAAGTAGAAACAAGATGCAAGTTTAATGAAGAATTTGTAACAATATTTTGAGATTTTTCCACTATTATTTATGTTTTTTTTTCAACAATTTGTGAACTGAGTAAAAAAATATTTACGGCATCAGAATTCAACTAAGATTCTGTTGCAACACCAAATTTTTTTGTCTATGTTTCAAGCGTATTTCGTTTCAATACACGCATTTTACCAATGTCAATTTTATTTCAAGATTTTTTTAATTAATAAAATCTAAATCCTTTTAAATTTGGATATGATAATCGTCATTTAAAAAAAAGATTTTGTTCATATATTAAAATAAAAACCATAAAAAATTAAACATGAATAAAACTGCAAACACCAGTACATAGTATTTGTCTTCTGTAGGAAACCATAGCGTTTAAAAATAAAACGACCACAGACAAAATTCGTGTGCTTTGAGTCTGCCATGTTTTGTCCTATTTGTCGCGCTTGATCAACGCGTTTGCGTTTACTGTTCTAAACTGTTATTTTCTGAATGTATTACGGGCTGTGTTTTGTTTACAAATAGTGTAGTTGATGGTGTTGTAATTATACTGCTCAAACTTATAATCAGGCAATCACTTGTATGCCAGTGAGTGCGACAGTGAAGTTCGTATTTCATAAATTTTTATATTCGTTTGCTAGCCATCAACTGTTTGCATTCTAGAGGTATTCCTTCGTAATTTTTGATAGGTAAATGTGATTTCATAATATTTTGTCGGGTCTATCTGTGACGCAACCCACGTGCACATATTATAGCGAGCATCTCATGCACATTTGTTATTATTTTGTTCGCGAGTCCGATTCGAAGCAGTAAGGATCGGATCGGCGAAGGGAAACCGCGTCGCGCGTCTTGCTCGCTCCCATCGCGTTCCGTTGAATTTATTAATTTGTGGGTAATATTAATATTGGACGGTGATTTCTAATCAAGTGTGAATTATTTTGTGCCGGATAGTGTTTAGTCAATGTGATCGGGTGCAGCGCACATAGCGCACACGTGACACGGGACGAGTGTTTGGGTGTCAGTCGGCTGCGGCTCACGGGCGCCGCTACAGTCCGCCTGCAGTGCGGAGCGCGCGACGGGCGTTAGAGGTGAATCACCGCTCGGTGCCGTTTTGATCGTGCTTGTTTACCCGCGTGTGCATAAGTGCGTGGAGCGGAAGTGCAAGGCATGTGCGCCGCGCGTCGGCGCCGATGACACCGCCGTCCGGGGCGACGGCGTTTTGAGCGCGAGTGTGTGATAGATATGTTCCTTGGGTTATGAGTGTGTGACAAAGTTGTAGTGCGCTGAGGACACTGGAGCCCCTAGACGGAGTTGGGCCCGCCGGGGCGGCCCTGGTGCTTCTCGGGGCTCCTCACGAAGGCAAAATGGCTGCGTGGAACCGCCACCACCATTTCAACATGCTCATGGATGAGAATGCCAAAAATAAGTGTAAGTATTATGGTGTTTGCGTAACTACTTCAAACTTTAAGATTCAAGAGCATGGCCTCAGTATCTCATTTTAGTTGTATAAGTAGCTAGGCAATGTAGCCAAATCAGAGTACTTACATTAACAATTTAACATGCATCACTCTTACAACATTTGTGTTTATGTTGCCAAACATTTTATAGCAAAATGTTATCATGAAGCACATGGTAGTTTTATCGACACATGTCTATTTTGCCCACGTTGCACTTGAATTTTTGTAGGGTAGATGTATTTATTTTTTGTCCTAGTTTTCACTTGTAGTGTCTTAAATCATAAGTAAACGCAGCTCTGACCAAACTTCAACTTTATGCAGGTATGACTACTTACGATATTATTAACTTTAAATGTACATTTTTTTTACAAGAAAATCAAACAAGTACTAAAAATGCTTTAACAGAAGTTTTATACCTTAAAAACATTTGGTAATTAAAAAACCTATAAATGTATGCCAGATTTAAAACAAATGTGTGACTTTAACAATAATACCAGTATTCACTTTACACAAATATTGTTTTGTTTCTTCTATCCATAATAACAAAAACAATATTCTGCCCCTTTTTGCAATAATCCAACTGAATGAAAACTGAATCATATGGGCCCTAGATTCATTGGACATAACACAATTTTCCATGCAATGACCTCCTTTAATGGTACAGTAGGCTAAACAAATGCAGGTGAATAAAGCCCTGTGGGTGTACATTGTTGAATGCACACAGCCCTCTGTGACCCACCTGTGGATAAGTACATGCTGCCCTACATCCCTTTGACCCGATTTTACACCAGATTTCAGATATGCATCAATATTTCCTATAACATTCTTAAAAGTAATTAAATACTATCACATTATAATGACTTGATTGTGTCGAGATTATGAATAACATAATTTCGGTAATTTATTAATCGCTCTCGCAATCAGTAAGTTTGATTCTCGAAAACACATCGTGTTAAAAAGCTTCTGAAGTTCCTATCGTAAACCACCTAACAACTAAAAACAACATCGAAACATTTCAGAGATAAACACTACATCATTTAATTGGTATATTTTTAATACAATGGTTTTATGACGTAATTTATAGTTTATTTTGGGCCGAATTATGATCGGTCCATATAGCCTCGACCCTAAAACTGTTTAACGCGGCGCGGCGTCGACCTCCCCAACCTTTAACCTAATTCTGTGTTTTAACCCTGTAGATGGGAGCTTGCTTTTGGATTCACTTCCACGGTTTTATTAGATGACATGACTTACTTCTTTGGTAAAAACTACTGAATTCGCACACCTCATTGCCTAAATCTACCACCGCATTACTCATACCCACCGCGCATTTTGTTTGTTTACATATGAGCTGTGGAACGTCCATAAAGTATTTGGTTATTCCAGTAAATAAAAGCAGTCATTTAATAACGATATCTGTAACTTCAAACAGCAGTTTATCAGTATGATGACCCGCTTTATGTCGGTAACACCTATATTTTATTCGACTTTCCGGTCGAGATGCCCGCGACTCTCACCTCCCACGCTTTTGGCACTTCACTGGAGATCGCTGCATTTGCCAGTTCTAAATAACACAAAGACTGCTCTTAATACCCAGTTTCCGAGAAAACTGTGGCATGCTGTCTCAAATTTAAATTGGTGTAATTCTATCATTATACACAATTTTTATTATAATATTCAATACGCAATTTTATGATATCCATAAATAAATGCGAAAGTAACTCTGTCTGTTACGCTTTCACGGCTAAACCGCTGAACCGATTTCGATGAAACTTGGTATGGGGTAAGCTTGGATCCTAAGAAAGGACATAGGCTACTTTTTGCCGCGATAAGTGACACCCACGCGGGCAGCGCCGGGGGTTATAGTTAGTTCCATATAAAAATAAAACCAATCAACTGTTTGACATTTCTACCTAAAGATACCTAAACATATCTACCTAAAGCCTAACTACATCCATTTGCACTTAATCATGCAGTATATTAAAAATAGAACGATTTGACAACATTGGCATTTGTTTGCACTGTTTACGGGTGAATGTTCTCTGTAAATAATCATCAGGGATTTCCGTAGAAGCCGCTTGGCTAAATGCGAAATCTTCCTTGCTTATAAGAATAAGGATGAAGACTTCAGACAAATTTGCTAACAACTTATTTGAGATTCATGAATGCGAAATAAAACATGCTAATTTATCTCTGAATGTTTGAGGAAACAAAATTTTAGTGGAATAAATTAGAAGGAGCGAATTCGCCCTAAGACATGATCATGATAAAAAGAAAAGCGGACATAGCTAAGATATATTTTAAAAATGTTGGGGTACTAAAATGTCGATGAAATTTGTAATGCGGCGGTCGGGCCGCGGCTTGGGATCCGTGTGCCAAATATTTACGGCGCGGCGGTCGTTTGTGCCGGAACCATCGGCAGTCTCGCATTTTTTCCTCGGCGATCAACTTTCATTCACTGTCTGAAAGCTGTTGCTACGCGGATGCTGGCCTCACGGTGCGCTGTCATTAAAACCAAACGCTCGTGCACCGCCGTCATGTAGATGATATCGTGTTGTTTGGAAAGTGGTCGCTTACAAGACTTACATTATTTAGCTTTGTACTTTGCGCCGATGCCGCCCAGTGTTTACAAGATTATAATTGTATTAGGTGCTGCCAAATTTTGATCAGATCGTACATGAGTTTCTCAGGTTTACATGCTTTGATTGCTGTTTGTATGAATATATAAAATCATAAAGATAAGTAATTTAAGAGTTCTCATAACTTTGAACGTTGTCTTTAACTGTTGTATCAAACGGTATCTCGAGACTACAAAAACCATAAAAATATAATGTGTTCACATGATAACGTAGGCGATTACTAACCAGTTACTTACATGTTGGTGGGAGCGGAGTCGGCCCGCCTCGCGAGTCACGCCGGCCGGTGAATGGTCACCTTTCTCCGACACACAGTCTAGACGACTTCGTTACGACCCGTGAATGAATTTCACATCGGAATGCGGAACGACGATTTATCGTTCGCCACCAAAATTGTCTGACGCATTGTGCGGGTGAAATTGTCTCGAATAATTAGAAATTTCTTCGGTCACAAGTCGTAATAAAGTTAAGCTATATTAAAGCGCAAGCTTACCTTTTTAACTGAATTTGGAAGATAATTAAAAATGTTTTTACAAAATATTTCTCAATCAATAATATAATATGTTGTACAATTAGTAATTTGCGCCAACGTTACAAAAATACTTGTCATGACTAATTACGTAAATACAATCACTTTAAATATCGAGTACAATAATAAACAATTTAGGGTAGTTATTCATACAACGGAAGACAATACGTATTTAGCGTGGGCTAACGTGTGTGGGCATTCAGGTACCCTATGCAAATGGATACGATTTCTCCAGCGAGCCAGTAATCGCGCCCCATTATTTTCTGTGACCACGATTTCATTGCGCACTAACTAGATATTTAAAAACATTTTAATTGGACTAACAGTCTCATAGTAGAATGTATTAAACATTCTACACCAGAAAATACCAAAGCAATGTCTTTATAATTAGGTATTAGTTATCTTTGTGAAAAAAATAAGTATGTTTATTTAATATCAATAAGGAAAAATCTGAAACTTAGGTATTACAAATCCTAGTTAGCCAAGCAGCAAGGCAAGTTCATGCATTGTGTGGTCTTTAGGAAAGCTCTTTAACAATCAGAAGTGAAAACAGTTTTCTTTTCTAAATGCTGAAATCAAAAAATCTGAATTCTCAAAAGTTTATACCGCCATCAAAGTAGTTCGTATGTAACTTTTTCAAGTAACAATAATCATAAATACAAAACTAAGTACCTCTTATACCATGGCACGAAGTTGACGGAGTATGACGGAGTCAGCCCTAACGTGCCCCTCGATGTCATCGACCGACAGCTAAGGTTTTTGCGCGTCCAACGGTGCTGTTATTTTAATAATTGAATGAGTATGGAAAGCATCAACACTTAACGGTAACTGAATGAATGTGAGACGTCTGTTGTGGAGATGACGTAGTATTCAGATACATTTTTTACTTACTCTTATTTATTTCTTCTCTTAAACACCGACAGTTAAGTATGAAAAGCTTAGTTATATGTAAAACATAAAACAATAAGATACAAGTGTCAACTTAAATCAGTTTCGCGACATAGAAACTCGGGACAATATTTTTATCAGTTTGTCCAACCGTGCCAACTATAACACGTACCTAGTTATTTTGTTATTTATTTTGCGACCTTCACACTCGAGTGTTCATTGCCCTTAGCACGACTTCCTGTTCGAGACCTTTCAAGACCAAACCAAATTGATCGTCATTTAGCAGATATCAGAAAAAGGTCACCAACTATAGAGTTCACTTTGGAATATAATAAAGTGTCATTCATAATTAGGAGTCTCGTGACCTTAATGTAAGTGCTTAGATATTCAGGATTCAATATATTTTGAAAGTTAGTCAGATTTCACGTCGTATCTTTTTAAAGAAAAATCACATGCATAATCAGCTGCATCATTGTTATTTTCGTGATGGCTGAACTAAACTTTGAAAGCCAATCGCTATGCTACTAGCCTATTAAGTTCACCCGAATATTTCTTACTTATAACATTAAAATATGAACAATGAGTAATGTCGGTGTTCGTTCTGGTGGTGCTGTGCATCCCCATCGGGCCCCAGCGTCGTTGACCGCTGGCTGTTTTTGCACATCAACGCCGCAACGGTGGCCGCTTGCACAATCTAGAACGACACACTTATCTCGCTCAGATGCTGGACAATGGTCTGCTTCAGTGTCTTGAGATATTAACTGAATGTTCGCCGAAAATCTATGACGTAGTTGATTTAAAATTGATGCCACTATGTAAAGGTTAAGTTAGTCAATGTTATTGAAGCTTTTTAATGAAATCTTTTTTAAGATTGTCTTAATATAACAAAGTTAAGTTAGCCTAATCATGTACTCATTTATAACTAGGTGAGGCTAGAAATTTTATTGCATTATAGGTGGATACCTCTATAAATCTGTTAGGATTAACAGAATTACGGAGAAGAATAAATACCTCCTTAACCTTATAACTGTTCTATAATCCAGCTATTAATTAATATTTACCAACATCATTATAATATCGGTTGGCGTTACAACAAAGCAGAGAATGAACCACGGTCGAGCTCAAACGAAAGTTAATTAACAATAATCGGTGTTATTGTTTTCTGACAATCTTTATCTTGTTTGACAGACAAATTGAGGAAATCGCGTTAAGTGATTTGTTGGGATTTACGAGTTGAAAACAATTGATTGAACCATTAAATGACCCTTCATTCTCCAAAAACAACGCTATTTTTAATAAAATTTAGTTTAAGACTTGAACAGCTGTCCTAATTACAAAGGAAGCGTGTTTAATTCATTAATTTCGTGGCCATTTATCCTAGTGGAACTAGATTTTTAATTTTACTTTTTATCTCCCTATTCGGTTTTGTTCTGCTATGGAATAAACAAAAATAAACTATATTAATTGCTTAACACTTAAACGTATTATAAATATATAACCCTTAGTCAGTGCCTTGCGAGTCAAGTCAATACCAATACAGATTTCATAGACCAGTCTTATTTATCGTCTAAAAATCGGTAAGATACACGATTGTGTATCGCTTCCTTGTATCTGCGTATTCTAGTGTCGTATCCACACTCCGCACTTTTAGCGCACCATCCTTCGCGTTCACTAAGAAACAGAAAGAGATAACACGACAAAGGAAAACGTTTCGCTATGTGTGGATCGAGCGTGAGGCAATAACGGCGCGGGCGCGGTGTTTTCGCGCACGTTTCGCCCCCGCGCGGGCCTCGGGTGAACGGCCAGACAGGCGGGCGGCCGGCCGTTAAACCTGCCTTGGACCCGTCCTGTGGCCTCGCGGGCTTCGCGTGCTACCATCTGCAGCGTGCCGCGGTTGCTACACCGGCGCCGCCGACGACGTCGGTGACGACGTGATGCCTCACGCCGTGTCGCAGCGCCGGCTCAACGCTTTTTGTTTTAATGTATAACATCCCATTTTAATGTATGCCTTTAGATTGTCATGATATAAATCTTCTAATTTATATCTACATAATTTACTAAACTTTTTTACATTAGTCAAGTTTATAAAGTAACTAAAAATAAAACTGCCAAAAATACTTTTTATAACATATTTGTTACTTAGTTTAATAAATTACGTGCTCGACTGTGGTATAACTTATCTTCTTTCCGTAAATTATAATTAGCATTAACGTTATTCGCGAAGTTTCTCAAGAAAAAACTTAATGACGACGAACGAGTTTCCCTGACAACAGTGTAATCGCTACCATATACCTACTCGTACACCAAAGTGACGTAAAACAAATCAATAATTTTAATGTTTTCTTTGTGCTCAGTTGTCAATAAAACAGCTCGTCTATACCATTCACAAGAGACTGCGCAAATTAATCGCTATTGCCGTGTTGTTTACTATAATTTGTCTAATTAATGAGAATTATAAGAAATAATACTTATTGACAAGGCACAGAACAAAATCGTTCCCATTTGTGTATCGTTTACTTCATTAAATGGGTCACATTCTGATGCATTCGGTTCTATTTTCCTCTCGGGCCGAGCGTGCGGGCCAAGGTGATGTTTATTCGACGCGCCCGCCGACCCTGCCACTATGAAAATCACAAGATGCATTATTCCTCAACCTAAGTGCTTAATAGAATATAGCTGAATAATTCACTAGTTGAGGATGGCTAATAAAAGCGTGCTCGACAAGACGGTGGCGGTCGATATGTAAAGAGATCTATTCAGGAATAATATCGTGGTTGTTTACGGTGCGGCTCTCGGTTGGATTGCGTCGCAACGGTCGCTAGTTTGCCCGCAGCTCAGACGGACGCGATGGGGGGACACAGGTGGGATGGAGCGAACGTCTGCGTCGGTGCTTTTTCATTCTTTGTTTGCGTTGAGGATTTGCATACAATCGGAGAAATTGCGTGGCTGGCAGCAAGTCGAGAAAAAAGGAATTCGTGTAGTTTTATGCATATGACTTGTAGAGGTGCAAGTCCTGCGCTTTTTTATCCTAATACTTCAAAGATTTTTGGCGCAGTCTACGCTTTTGCTGCCGCCTTAGACCTGTTCTTATTTCGCATTAAGACAAAGCCAATCACACGATAATATCATGTTTTATAAAGTAAAACTACGTAAGTAATATTTTCTCGACATGGAGATTTGATAGTAAATCGTACACCGATAAGCATGGCTCGATCGGTCGGTCAGTGTATAGTTTACCGACGCGTTTGTCATCCGAATCACGTGGCCTTCCGTTCGGTTATTACTAGCAAGCATTGGTTTCGCGCGTTAGTTGTGGCGGGCTGGCCGCGCCGACATAGCGTCCTTATCGACGGAGACGTGAAGTGCGCATCAACACCGCCACGTGTATAAACATTGTTTCACAACAATAACACGCGGGTGACGCGGACAAGGACGCCCGACGACGATGCCGGCCCACCGCTCACCGACACATTGATTGTTTAACTACTACGTGCTGTGCTCATCCACTCCGAAATACACAATGTCTAGAGTTTTAGACGTTGAAAAAACATGATGAGCGCATTTGCTTGTTTGCGTCCTCTCCGGACGAGGATTTCTTACGATGTTTGGATTGCTCAAGTGGTTCTTAGTGACATAAAACGCAAATTTTGTGTAGTGTAGTTAAGATACAATAAAAAAGTGTTGTGTAGTGATGGATACCTACTACGAAAGCGAACCGGACAATAGTAAGTTTCATAAATGTTATTGAGCATAGTTCCCCGAGTGACATTGCAACCAGTATAGCGTCAAGGAGATCGCTTTAATGGATTCCTCGAAGTCTCGACTCGAGAACTGCGCAGTTACATCGAACAACGATCGACCATACATTTTACTTAAACTTCCATGTCACGGTTTTAATATGACCTTGTGCTTAATAATGCTGAATCAAAGTACTCATTTGACTGATCAAATGAACTTTAAGTACATAACGGTCACTTAGGTAATTGTTTAGTCTTGACATTGTACAGTTTTCTATTATTCAGGGCGATACAAACATTCGCTTAGAATATTAAATATTACGTGATTTCTTACGCTGTAATAATTATACTGACATAATCTTATCGTTATTCATGTAAAAGCGATTTATACCTGTGAGTAACGGTACGAGATAGATATCAATAAAGCGTTTACTTTAAATAATGAATTGTTTAATCTCATCAAGGTCTAGGCCCTAAAACATTAAATGCCACATGAAATAAGGTTTAATTCATGTATATACAGAAAATGGCTATTGCGGTTTGTAAACAGCAAACGCTGGTATCTTGCACCTCCCACGCCAATCTACCGGAGGCTAGTCGCATTCCTGACATAACTACCACAGGTTGTCGGCCGACACCGCGGCCGGTTCCGAACGTTTGCAGCACAGCGGTGACGTAGCGACGCGTCTCTACCTATGCGTCGAACTTATACCTTCGTGATTACTACTATACTATTACATATACCTAGCCATTCCTTTTTGTACTTTATACAAGAATAAAAATATTTCCAGGAAAAATATGACCTGTATGTCCTAGACAAACATCTTAGTTGAAATGCAAACTTGTTAAAATATCACGTCGTCGCCGGTGATCGTGAATAGACATCGCGTGCACTACAGCCGTGTGCTACCTTTCTACGCCGAATTATCATATGGTCCTAATGTGTTTATCGTTTGTGACATGAAAGGGAGTCGACGTTTGGCCTTTTTTGTCTTTGGCAGACAATCAAATTGAAAAATATGTTCATTGTCATAACGCACAAAGAAAGTTCATTATTAGAATGTATCAAGTATAATTTAGATAAAAAGCTGTATGGTATGCTCTCAAAAATAACCTATTTGTTAGATTATTTGTCGTTTCGTACGGAACTAGTAAGAATGTTTGTAATGCTAATAGGCGGATGCGGCCTGATTTTCAATCGGAGCGGAGTCGTACATCCATTCATCTGAGCGTCCGGAGAGTTATCCGGATGTAGATAATTTTAACATATTTATGTATGCCACTAGAATGTTATTGGTTTAACAATTCTGACATACGTCTTGGAAGATGCATTCTATTGACTACTAACTACTAGTCATCTAATGTTCGATTAACTGGAGACTAACCTACATAGCCGCTAATAGACCTAACTGCTGTCATGTTTTTAAAATTTAAACGAAATTGTATTATAATATGAATAACCTATTGATTTTTATATTATTTGAAAATTGTTTCGGAATAAAGTTGTCAGTCCTGATAGTTCAGATTTATAAGCCAAATGGTTTGAAAATGATCTGTTTGACAACAGCACATTGAAAACTTTTATTAGGATATACAAATCATTATGAAACGAACATGTTAAAATGAAACCAGACAAAGTAAAATAACTTGAAAATAATTATGTAAACTTTTCACATTCCCAAATTAAAATTATTCTATAATACCTAATTATTTTACTTACCCCAAAGTGACACACTTTTACACTTGAGAATTAGGTTTAGTGACATCCAACCTGACATATTCTTTTAGGCGATACGGATTACACTAACATGTTCCATCGAGGATTAAATCCCCGATCTTTTGCGAAGAACAGACACTTAACCACTGTATTAATACCTGGCTTCATTGCAAACCACAAAATAACCAAAGTTATATTTTTTATTTAAACAAAACATTTTATTTGCAACATGTCAAACAAATACCGAGTTCTAAAACCATTTTCGCACACCACAGTACACATTTCACAATGTACTACGCAGTTGCATGCTCGTTGGGGCAACACATGTGTGTGTGACGATAACACAACGAATGCGCGTGCACATACGTACGTAGTTGATAATAGGCCTGATAGCCTACCAATATTGACGCTAGGTTTGATCGTGTGATTTTTTTTAAACTTTTTAATATCACTTGTGAAATAAATTTTCATTAATCTTATTAAAGGTGTAATGTCATAAATCAGTCCAAAAATTCTACTTGTCGTTTAGAAATTTGTTTTGGTATTTTTTATTGATAAAATCCCTCAACATTTACATTGTTACTGCATCCCGAACGATAAACAATTTAGTAAAAAATACGTTAGTGTTATTAAAATAAAAATGACACATATATATATATATTATTATGTTACTATTATCTTTATTGCTTTAGATCGTGATAAGTATCAAGTGGAAAAAGAGGCCTTTGCCCTGCAGAGTACTTCAAGTACCCAACTGTGAAGATCATAAATACATGCTGTGACATAATATTATAAAACCATGTTGTAGTTACAGTTATTTCTTACCACTGACTGCGCTAAGAACTTGTGGAGATTAGAAAACTTTACCTTACTATAATTAATATATATAAACGAACTCCTATTTTACTAAACTCAGAGTTATTACTTTAAATTTATACTTTTGTAGTTTAATCTAGGTGTCACCTTTTGGTTCAATAAAGTTTAATGATGAAATGCAAAATGAGGCCCAATTTAAGAAGATATTTGTGTACGTTTACATGGCTTATGATAATATATTTATGTAATATCTTGGGACAACACACACGCGGCCATCTGATCCCAAACTAGGCAAAGCCTGTAATTATGGCAACCGGACAACTGATAAACATACTTATATATTTCTTAATACATACATATTATAGATAAATTACACCCAGACACAGAACAAATATTCGTGCTCACCACACGAAGATTTGCTCTGGGCGGGAATCACACCCACCTCCGTTTTAGCAGTCAAGGTCACTAACCACTAGACCAATAGGCCCGTCAATTATACAACCGATGTGATTTCCTTTACACCACATATTCCAGGTACCATTTATAGGCTCTGTACCACAAATCAATTCAATAGGAACAGTAGATAAGCCTATAGACTGCTTTTTTAAATTTTTGCTCCGTTTGAACACATTGGTGTAATTATAACTATTTAATATACATACATAATATGTGTATATTAAATAGTTATAAACTAAATACATTTTGACGTGACAACGTCTTATAAATTGGTTTGCCGGGTGACACTTCAAGAAACTGGGTAACGCTCCGCTCACGTTATGCGCTCACAATGAGAGCGAGTGAGAGGCACGCGTCCCTTCCACTCGGGCATGGTTAGCCCGCCTAAGAGCGAGAGAGACAGACATTGACATTGACAGTCGTTGTCACGTAAAACTTTCGCCCGTATACCGACTTTACAGGCAACCAATTTTTTTTTTAAATACTGTTCTTATGCTCAAGCAATCCTATTAATATCTTATCTTATTATTATCCATTTAACAGCGTCGAAAACAATTTTTAAATACCTAGTAGTTTGCACTTTGATTTTAAGCCATTTTTTATTTGTTTTTAAATTAATACAATTTAAAAATGGCTCGTAATTTGCGTGTTATTTAGTCTTTACTCGCGACGGCATCGGCATGGAGATAGTATATTATGCGTTTAGGATGAGAGGTTGTTTGTTTGTTTTTGTGTGTGTGTGCAATCGATTGTGGCTACGTATCTCCAAAACGGTTTGATCGGTTTCAATACGGTTTTCTGTAATGAGTTTGTAATTTTGCTGTGATGGTTCTTAGCTAGATGTTTAGGTGCAAAAATATTTCTTATTAGGGTTTGATTACTATTATATTAATTACTCAAAATAAAATTGATATTGTACGCTTTAAAAGAAAACGCGCTCCGTATGCGCATTGGAATTGATACTGACCTCGGATAGTATACCTAGTGTAATTTAAAGCATTGCGTATCAAGCATATATACAACGTTATGAGAACTTTTGAGACGTTCAACAAACTTTTTGTTGAGTTAAAGTAGCTTACGAGCCTCGAACGTCGGTGTTTTATTATGAAATGTCACGTCGTACCAGACGGTACATAAATAAGTCTAAATTAACTTGTCTGCGACCTCTGGATTGAATACGATAAAGTTCACATTTACACCTCGCATTACATGCTCAAACAAATATTAGACCAGCAAAAGAAGCAAATAATTCAACTACACTGATTAACACTCTTTTAAATTTAAACTTAACTCGACACTTTGTTTTAAAAGATTTAAATTTTATTGTGTGATTTAATTTTACGGGTTGAAATGACTTTTTTATTGCGAGAAAACGTTCATGATCAAATTTAACGCCCGTTAAGACTCGAATTAGTCACGTAATTTTGTGTGAAGTTCTTTAAAGATCCTGGCGAGAGAAACAATATTTTGTATTTGTTTTTACTTAAATATATCCCTTGTACTATATCAACTGTTCAAAGGAATATCATTGACGAATACTGAAAAGGTATTCTGCATAGATTTAAATTCTGCACAGGTTTAAGCAACGGACACCAATTTTATCGAATTTTCAAGACATGTCGTAGTATATCCCCAAGAGGACATTGCGATCCGAGAACTTTGGTGATACGGTACTTAACGACTTGTTCCACAGTAGGGAAAACAAGCCAAGATTCTTATAAACATCTTAACATGCTTTAAAGTTCCAAATACATTGTTCACTGTACTTCAGATGGTGTATATGTTTCCGTACAAACTGTAATGATATATTATTTATAACAAAAAAAGTTATAAAAGCAGAGAATATGGACGATGATGACCGGTTGATGTATTCAAAATTTCCAAATTTAGCTGCTGTATTAGGAGTTATTTATGTTGTTATAATTTGCAAGTATCTTAAAGGAAGTCCTAGATTATTAGAAACAAAATTATTTATATACCTACGTAGTTTAAAAATTATCTCAAATTTTGATTGTTTTGTATTAATAAAGTACTAGTACAACCAGGGTTCAGTACAATAACGTACGCCAATATTCCAAATCATCCCATTGCTAATAATATCGATTTCTAACATGTTTCCATAAACGCAGAGATGACGTCGTCTTTAGTCCGCGGAACAAGTCAATCCGGAATGATTCATTCACCTTTAACATACCTACCAAGTATTTGAATCCGGCAATATGTGGGCGGCAATCAGGTGAATAAAGCATGTTCACAGGGCAATTTGAGCTATTACGATACCAGATTGATTAAGCTGCGACGCCCGCGCCGTCTACTGATCTAATAATGACTAAGTTATGAACAGGTTTTTGTCAAATTTTCGTGATTAATTTCCAACACACAACATTCGTTTTTTATTCATCTATAAACTTAGGTACTCAGAAATAAATTTCAAAATATTTCATCATCCGTTTTTGGGTGTGCATCATGCATTAGTAACCTTGCTTGTTTTAGAAATTAGTTGGTTTTATCAGATCACCCTGCTTTTCAGTTGTTTATTTTTTCCTTAATAGGTCAAAGACGCCAAATACTGGTCTCAGCTCTTTGTTGTGTTCACCGCTGGTAATGTGTAAACATATACTCAAACAGAAGAGCGCTATGTAATTAGGGGTCTAGTGCCATGAGTTGAGTGTTATGTTGACATAGTAGAGTGAAATGTGTTTGCTTGTTGCAGTGGGCGTGGTTGGCGGCGGCATGCCGGAGGCCGCCGGCGGCGAGCGGCGACACGTGCCGCTGTACGGGAGACTGGTCGCCGAAGACCAGCTGGCGTCCATGTCAGCGCCCTCAGACATTCAGGTGAGCGCCACAGTGCGCGACCCCCGAGCTTTCTGCTGCTACCATACCCCCGCCCAGGTAAATGATGCACGAGGCAGTTTGGGGGACTAACGTCCTAGAAACAACTTTGAATTCAATTTGCTACATTGAAAACAAGAGCGATATCGGTATCTAAAGTATTATCAAGATGCTTCTAAACCAAATATAATAAGAAGCAATAATGCACTTTTATGCATACACTCGGTTTCTTAAACCCGTGACCTCCGTGCGCCACTCCTATTGTTTTATTAAAAGAGCCATTAACCACACACGTCTAGACATTACGCGCAAGTAAATAAATTAGTCAGTAAAGTGCCACTAATTACCTACTACAACTAAGTTCTCTTTCACTGAAACACTAGTGATGTATTTAGTTAGTACTGAATACGAACTGGCAGCGATCGATAGATACCCCTCGTCTAGACTGGGTTAATTAATAAATGCGTCTGACTACTGTTTCTCGTGCGAAAATATTAGGTTTCCTTCTTATTGTGCCAGAGTTAACATGTTTCAATATGAAACTTTGTTAGATAATCACTGTTGTGCGCGGTCGAGAACGTTTTGTGACGTTAATAGTCCCGGGGCTAATGTATGGTTATTACTGACAGTGATTGCGTTAGGAATATATTGTAGGTTCGCCTCAGGTGTGAACCAATTGTTCAACATTTTATTGAATAGATGTTTATACAAACCGTCTCGTGTATTAAGACGTCTACGTGCGTCTCTTATTTAGCTTCATGAATGTTATGATAATTTGTATTATATTTTATGTTACCTTTGATGCCTTCTATGTTATACCTACCTAAACTTAAATTTGTTTTGGTGAAATCTTTTATTGCAGTTTTCACCTTGTACTGAGTTCAAACACCTATGCTTTGTTTTGTTGTCTGTAGTGTAGTAATGTCCGAACTGCCTGAAAAGTCCTCAGCTTTTTTGCTTGTTTTATTCGCTTTTAATATGTTTGCTATTTATTAATGAATACTTCTCGCTTGCCCAGGCTATGCAGGCCCGAATACCACATCACTTTCGAGACCCCTCGACAGCACCGCTAAGAAAACTCAGCGTAGACCTCATCAAAACCTACAAACACATAAACGAGGTAAGTGAATATAATAGAATACCTTACACAATAGGCAAAAGAAAAATCCTGACACGTGCTTTATGTTATATCGAATGATATCACAGTAGGTACTCGATTGAACATCGAATAACAATCGATCATCGCAACGAATAACATCCGATTGTTCAATTAATCCGGAATTAACTGGTGTCATCTGCGGTTATTAATTTACTTACTCCGTACCATACCTGTATATGCAACCGCCATTGTTGATTCTCGCTTGAAGCTATTAAACTGCGAGTACTTTCGTAATTATTGTTTACATGTCGTATGCGGAAATTGCTCATCAGCCTGGCATCATGTTTTCATTTTTAAGCCGTTGTTATTTATAATACAGTGTACAGTTCATTGCTCGTCGTTACTGTTTTGAAAGCGATCGGTTCTACATCCCACATACCGGCAAAGGAGGCGATATAGGTACATACCATGCGTCGGTTCCGACCTTTTTCGATCTCGGTGGGCGAACCGTTGCTAGGAGGCGGCCCGGGTCGCGTGGGAGCAGATTTATTGCATCGTAAATAAAAAATCTCAATGAACTACTGACTGTACTCTTCAATGAAGCGGTGACCGGGTTAATTCGGTGGCCATATGATTTTTACGAACGCGAAACATATTCGGTACTGTTTATTACCTATAACACTTTTGTTGTGACGTAGTGTGAGTAGTTGTTAACATCTTACTTCTTGATGTACACTGAAACTGTGATACTTTTGAAAGTCTGCTTAATTTTGTTAAACAATCACTCGAAAAAATATTGCAGAACGAGCAAAAGTTGTGTATTGTCGTTTTTAATAAATCAGAACTGTTTTGCTTGCAAGATTAATGTTAATGTTTGCAGTACTAGAATCCCCTATACTGTAAAAATGGTGTTTAGAAGTCAATCATGTCGCTGCCTCGTGGCCACACTGCGCAAATGAGTTTCGTTCTAGGAAAGCGATTTCCTTGCTACGCAAATGATTTCTTTCGCCACCGATGTCTTGTTGTACGGTGCGCAAGTTCTAGCTCTACTTTGAATGACCTTTACAGTCACGTGGATGTTAAGTTTGCACTGCGGCGTTGGTCTCTCCGCGCATTAAACGCTGCGTCACAGTTTTCCTTTACACGAGCTACAAATGACGACACGAGAAACGTGGAAAGTTTGACGTAGTGGAAATTGTTTTCTAATATTGTTTAAAGGTACACTGCTCTTTTCTTCTTGTGAAAATAACGCGTTTCATGAACCGTGCCAACCTCTTGTATGTTATCTTATCCTCGTTACAGAAGTCACGATAGTTCATTAACGTTACAATACATTACCGTTTGAACTAGAGTAGTGAGAGTGAGATATTGTTTTTTTTTTAATTCAAGGAGAAAACATTGGCCTATATATATATATGTATCTTGAGTGAAGTTTTTAGTCACTTTACAAGTAGCCAAAGACAACCAAACCCGAGACAATAAAGAAAAGTGCTTTTCTACATTGACCCGTCCGGGGATCGAACCCGGTACCTCAGAGCTAGCAACACCTTAAAACCGGTGTGTACGCCACTCGACCACAGAGGTCGCCCGATCACCCGATCTTGTTTAATTTTCTAAAATTCTAATATTCTCCATCTATATCGTGAATCATGTTATATATTCACCACAACCTCACAACATTTAGAAACCGTATTAAAGGATAAAACATTATATTTTTAGTTAGTTATAAACGTAGCGGGAAAACACAATCTAAAAATAAATTAAAAACACCTTTGCATGAAGACATTGTATACTTTCGTTAAAATATAAATCAGATTATCAGAAGGACTGCGATTAGATGAGCTACGTCCCTTGGACTCAGACGGTCTGACTTAACAGATACTTTTTCTAAGTTTTTAAGGAGATCGTAGTTTAATTGCGGGTATAAATTAAGCGAGCCCGGTCTCCAGGTTTTTGTACTGAAGTTTTGTAATCCATTTCCAAACATTTACTACTCTCTTACTTTAGCGTCGGCAATTAATCTTAGTATACGGGAGACACGTGGTGTCTCCCCTCGCTTTCTATTTATTTTCGGACGCGATTATTAATAGAATAAATTCTATTTGCGTTTGTGAGATGGTCATTGCCCTATTTGGTGGTGTGTTTACATGGCGCCATGCCAGAGATTCGTGACGCGTCATATGTTGGGAGCTAAAGGTGCACGGTTGTTAGGAGTCTTACTACTTACATGCGCTTACTTTGCACACCTGAATCAGGAAACAAATAAAAGACCGACATTGATTTTAACTTTTAACGTGAAAAGTGCTTGTTTATAAAACAATTAAAATTGTAGGTTATTTCTTTATTTGTGTACAGGCATCATGTTAAGACAAGTTAAGCACAAGTCTTATAGTCTTATTAAGTGTAAAATATCGAAATATGTTTGGTTTTTGAGAATCTTTAAATTTTGAGAGAGAAATTTTGAGAGCTTTTAAAACCAATACTATAAGCCAATTTGATGGTGAATAACTTGTTTTATATTTAATGGAATTCTATTTGCAAAAACAAGTTGGCAACAGAATATCACTGCAAGATAAGTGTCATATTGTAGTTTTTAAATCATATTCATGTTTGTTTTATTACGTCATTGGTAAAACACAAACGTAACCACAGGCTAAAATAGTAGCTTTATTAATACTCGGTCTTGATCTAGATACATCCGTTTGTACTGTGTTGTCAATAACATATTATGCCTAAATTTATATTAATTTACGCACTACTGATACTAACCCTATTTAGGCCTAATGGATGGAATTTCTCGCGTTTTTTTTTGTAGAAACTTTTGATTTCTATGTCGCTTCGGATATTATTTTTATCTAAAGCGAACAAAACTATTACTTGAAATATGTTTGTTTTGACAAGTAAACAGATGAAAATTCTTTGGTGTGTAGTATTTAGTACTTCCGACAGTTTTAACGTATAATGTATACCTAGGTACGTTCGTGAAAAGAGATTTCTATATAGTACTAAGTAAATAATTGTATTTGTAAACATAAGTCAGTAAATAATCTTGAATAATCTAGTGTCTGTTCGTAGATGTCTATTAATATCACATTGCGGTTTCGCCGGCGAAGTTATTGGTTTCAAATGACCCAATTACGTCATGTTTTTTTACATTCCGCTGACGGACAATAGATTTGTACATTTGCCTTAGTGAAACTCGTATCGACCCAAAATACATTTGTATTTCTGATAGATATCATATTAATCTCTTGTAGTAATAATTTTTATTTGCATTAAGTACAAAGTTTTATTGCTCTTAATGGCTAACCACGAGTAGATTTACATGAAAAAGCTTTGGTAGATGCAGTCTTTAATTGGTTCCATTTTCTGCAAAGTCATTTGCTTCTTTATATTCTTCCGGTATTTCTGTAATGACTCAAAATTCTAAAGGTACGCGATGTTACATAACCGCAAACAATACTTCATCAGTACAGAATCAAATGGAGCATATAACGCTGTGTTGCAACGCCTGTCTGCCTGCACTGGATGCAATAGGCGACAATGACTAACGCCTGCGGCCTGTGGGCGAATTACGAAACACACCGACCCGACCCGTCGATGCCAATACGATTCGAGTCAAGGAGATATGCACTGTTTTAAGTTCTAAATCCCGCTGTACAGTTAACCAATGCGGTTGCCTTCTTTTTTATCCTTATCTCGAGTCTAGACAGATAGCATTCAGCCCCGATAGATAGATGCACATTGATTTTTTCGCAACGCAACTGAGTTACATAAAATGTATTCTAGTCATGTAACACATTATAAATTATACGATAATATTTTTACTCTTAAACCGACTTAAAACCTTATTTCTCGGATTTCTCCCTATCCGCGAAGGCTTTCATTAAATCCATTTTAATTCGATAGTAATAAGAGGGTAATAGTAAAAAGTTTGAAGAGCGGTTACATACGCAACGTATGTAACAATTTCCCATCTGTACGCACATAGAATTTGTGTAAAAACCCCGCGTCATGAGCCACGCTTTCGCCCCATGAATATTATCGTGTTGATACGACACGAATGGCAGAGCATCAGCTGTTCGAGTTATCTGCTTGCAATTAATTGCGATATCGCCCATTCATAGCTGCAGTTAGTTTCACAAGAAAGTGTTCTATTCTCTTACATTAAATAATAGCAGTTATTTAATTGTTTGAGATCTAGTCTAACTACTACTTCAAATACAGAATACAATTATGTATGTGATGATGAAAATTAAAACTTAGGAAGTTGTTTTAAGGATTTTTTTTTGAGAAAGTAAAGAAATAAAGAAATATTTTAACAAATAATTGAAACAATTCGTCTTTGTTTAACATTTCCATACAAGCCTCTTTCTCTAGATTAATCACTAGTACACGTCGAGCAAACAGCGTAATGCAAACGGGCCAACTAAAGTGAGTCAAGGTGAGTGCGCGACGTCACGCTCGCACTGTTGCCACCCGGATTATTGTACACGGAGCCGGCGCCAGCAGGCCGAGGTGCGGTCTACCTACTCTTGGAAACTCTCGCACTGATTTCCTATCCATAAGACAACAACGAACGCCCTACAGCCAAAATGAACTTACTTACATTAACGCGTAGCGCACAAAACTCTTTGACACTGACGACATTGTTTCGACCGCATAGCGACAGACATTCACCATATAACACGCCACACTGAAATAGTCTGTTATTATAATTGTAGGTTGGTTCGTCATTCTGTTGACCGAAAAGATTACCTGGCATTGCTCGTCGTGTACGCCATGACAATTACAAGTTACAAAGCGAACAACTTGGATACCATTCGTAATTTTTAATTAACACAATTATACAAACATTTCCTTGTTAAAGTATGACAAATACTACATGCGTGATTGATTTCTTAAAACATTTACAGAATTTACATGAACATACTACATATTATTTTTAATGATTTTGTTTACATCATGTTTACGAAAACGGCGATTGGAATTCGTTTCAATGAAATATTACGCAACTTGTACTCGTTACATATTTTTCTGCAGACTTAACGAGACACACGAACAATAAACTGTTACGGCTATTAAAATATTTTTGGATTAAAAGGAATTTGAGTTAACAACAGAAAAGTTTTGTCATACCATCCTATCTATACGGTGCGTAGCCGAACTAACCGACGATTGCGTGTACAAAAACAATGATCGACATTTGTTACCTAAGGCCTATTACGAAAAAAAGCGCGTTAAGCATTGAACAATAAAACTATTCGCGACCTCCCCCAAAATATCGCGTCCAAACTTAACCCCCAGCTGTTGCCGTGCGGCTGTACATTGGAATTTGCCGGGTGGTTGCGGCCCTGCGTCCCTGAAACACCCAGTCGATCGGTGCCAAGGTGTCCGACGGGTTACTAATTGCGTGTTAAAATTTACTTGACATCGCTCAACCTTCGCCGATGGCCAGCGCATCGAGAACTACCTTAGCGGTTAGTTAGTGTCGTACACAATAAACACAGAGAGATCTTATGAAGGTGGTCATTATACACGATTTACTCCGAAACGTTCACGTTTACGTAGTTTCTCAGGTGGTCCTCTGCTTACAACCTTGTCACAGATAACCCCAATAGCGAGGTATTGAAACTTTCGCGGGAATGGGGACGCGGCTTGTCACCGCCGACTGTAGCCGCTTTGTTTAATTAATGAATCGTCGGCCGTTATTTTCTTTCATGAATGTTCGGCCAGTCTTAGTGATCGATTACACAATGTTTCACTTAACTGTTGAAAATGTGCCTACACGCATTTAATAAATGTGGTCCCGTTATAGTACAATAGAGAATACAGGTGAATGGCAACTGAATGTGTACCGCCCCAGATTTTGTCTTACAGGGATATTTATAGAAAATAGTGGTCGAAAATTGTCCATATTTTGTTTAAATTTCAAGTTTTAACATTACTGATACTGGTAGCAAGAAGAAAAACCGTGACAGTTATCAATTGAACGAAGCTGTAAATAATGAAGTGTGTGTCACGCATGGTACTGTGTGTAATGTGGTTTTTAATAATTTAATGTATTTTTCAGAATTAATAAGACAGTATGAGCTTTTTTACTTCTACGTCATATAAACGTTAAACATTAATTTATTGTTCAAAAGGGTACAATTTTTGCTTTATGTTGGTAATAATAGATAACGTTACTAATATTCGGCTTAAAAAAATTAATACTTCTTGTTTTTTTTTCGGGTTTATTTTTTATTTATTTTAATTTAATGGACTGATTTGTTCCCGTTACTACTGACGGGGCTAAGATATATCGACGTTTGTTTTAATATGAGAAAATGACTGCGTAACGTATTTTGTATTTACTGTGAAATATGTAACGACTATAACTCGTCTGATAATAAAGTGTTTCAAGGGGACGATTAAGTAACTATAATATGACTTATTACACACTTGCATACATTATTAAATGCAGTGATTTCAATTGACCTTTTTTCGCAACGGTAAGAATTATTTATATTTCTTTTAGATTTCTTTTCACAACATGTTTTATTAATGGGCGATGACATTAATTGGGTAGAGAATACCAAATTCTTCTTTTTACGATAACGTTAATAATACGAAACTATTCAACATGTAGTTACAGAGCTAATTACAACTTGTTGAGAAACATACGAACATACAATTTATAAAGCCGGAAGAACAAAGATAAATATACGAAGTTACATCAGTAATTAAATATCCAAATTCAACACCATAATTTTCTGCGGCTTGCACAAGATAAATTGAAATAAATTGGTGCTTTTATTATCATATTGTGGAATAAATAACTTGTTATTATTACAAATAACATAAAAACCGAATGTTAAGGTTTCAATAATTAAGTCGGGCGAGCGCGTGTATACGACGAATAACTCACGCTCCATGTGGCCTTATGAAAAACAAACGATTACTCCCACACATATTATAATAAAAATTTAAGTATTTCATACAAAATCATTAATTGTATACAGTATACACACTACACACACATCAATATTCTGTATAAAAGAAAATCATAATACTACAATTATTTTTACATCTATAGTATTATTAACTTCTTAGTTTTAGCATGTAATTGATATTGAACACGGCTCATCCAATTACAAAAATCTCTACCTGAAAGTTATCGCTTAGTGTCATTCAAAGGTATGAAGAAAACAGACAGAAGCTAGCGAGCTACTATTAGGATTTTAGGGTTCCATACCTCGAAAGTAAAAAAGAACCCTCATAGAATAACTTAGTTGTCCGTCTATATGTCGTCAATATTGTTTTTCTAAAGAATGTGTGGTTGTATCATTTTGAAATTAATATTAAATACTCTACGGCTGTAGTCCCTTGAGGCAATAAAAAATTTAAGCTTCTATGTCTTCGATCAAGATACGGTGTATTCTTGATCGAAGTTACATGTCAACGCGATTCAAAAATAGTAATTTATGTCTTTTAACCCATAAAATTTCAAAAACAAAATCAGAGTCATGAAATTTGGCATAGTATCTAACGTTAGACAGAAGTAAAGAAAAAAAAAAGACAAATATGGTCATTTAATCGGTCGGTTTAAAAAGGAACCTTTTCCTTTTGTTTGCAAAGTAAACCTTTTTCGTTTTTACTACTATGTTTTTCTAGTTTTGTATAAAACAAAATACGATTTTCTGGATATTTTCAGTTGCAAATTTGATTTACCTATGAGATTAATAAACATTTTTAAACGACTTCAAGAGGTGGAGGTTTCAATTCGATATGTGGCATGTTTTTATTTTGTATGTTTGTTACGCGATACATCCGGTAACTGGGGATCAATTTCAAAAAATATTTTTGTGATCTATAGAGTATACCTCAGAGGTGGTCCCATATAAATTTCAACTAAATCGATTCAGTAGCTTTTTTTTATTGAAGTTTGTTTTTTTTTTACATGTATGTGTAATCAATTATTTTAACTTATCACTTAAGTTTGTTTTTCGAGAATTATCCGTGAGGGTTAGCTTAATGTATACGAAACCCTAGGTAAGCGAGTGAGAATCGCACTTGCCCGGTTTTTTTTTGTTGATCTACTCCACTGCCCCTGTCTTTGCCCATTTTTAATTTTCTTATGTCAAAGGAGACAAACACTATGTACTTTTTAAATAACGTTTTATGCAATTAAAATTTTATATCATATAATAACCCAACAGCTTTTACTTATTGCGCTCCGAAAATAAAGTCTTTATTGAATTCTGTGTGAAATATAATTTGTCGACCCTTAATTAATTTCTAAGTTTGTTGAATGTTATTGTTCTGCCATTCACAGCTAATTCAAGATTTTTGTCTCACAAAAGTCGGACTTGCCGCCCTTAATTTATATGCAGTTTTAACTAATTACTGTACTCATTCTAACGTAGCCTAAACTCAAAACAAGGTTATTTTATTGTTAATAAAAAGAGTTGAGTTTCCATACAGACTCGTTATTTATTATGACGACGCACATATGTATGTAAAAATGCATTTTAATACAACATACGTTACACGTGGCGATATAAAAGCCTTGTACTACAATTATGTGTATTATGTGTGATTGTACTATTACATACATACAATGTTGATAATGTCTTGCGCTGTTGATTTATTTATTTCTGTAGGTACTATGTACTATATCTGAATTTACTAGCTCTTTAAAAAAAATAACTTGGTAAAAAGTCATATTGTATAAGTTTTTTAGTATTTGACGACCTCCGTGGTCGAGTGGCGTACACACCGGTTTTCGAGGTGTCGCCAGCTCTGAGGTCCCGGGTTCGATCCCCGGCCGGGTTAATGTATAAAACCACTTTTCTACATTAACCCGGGTCTGGGTGTTTGTGGTACCTTCGTTGACTTTGAATTCCTTAACACAAATGCTTTAGCTACTTACTTTGGGTTCAGAGCAATGTATGTGATTTATTTATAAGTAACGATGTGTGTGTAAAAATGTTTAGGTGGAAAGACTATCATATAATGTATTACGTGTACATTTGTAACGCCCAGCTTTCCTCCTTCACACAGATAGCGGCTTTTAGCAGAATGAGGTTTAACCATTTCACTGCTTAATTGACAGGTCGGTAGCCTATCTCTTATCTGTTCAGAACTGTAAATTGACCTATTTCCTTCAGGCACTTACTGTATCTATTATTATATTCTGGCTGGCACTTGTCAGGTTTTTCTCTTTTAAATAACAATCCCCGTTTAGTAATTGGATTGCGTCTAGGACGATCGGGCCCAACAGTGTTGTAAAGTGTTACTAAGTCACTATCGCAATTGTTTCTGTGTTAACTTGCTACTTATGAAAAGGAAACTTAAGTGGACGTAGGTATAACATCATAAATAGTAGCTGTCTTTATTTTAGAAAAGTATACGCATCGTCGATTTCAATGTTTTATGTAAATTGAAAGTTTAATATGTATTTATTTGAATCAATGTTGCTATCCATAATAATTGTTGGTTTAATACAAACCCTAAAGTAATTAAGTAATATAACACCAATGTAATATTAAACCATAAGTAGAAGGCATCACAACACATTCTCATACATCTGTTATAGAGTGAAGCGTACGGATGCAGTGCAGGTAATCACGTTTGTACGGTTACCGGCAATTAGCCGCCTCTGTTTTCTAGTTGGCCGTCTCGTGTAACTGCTAGCTGCAGACCGTTGTAGCTGTTTGGGGTTAGAACACTAAAACACGCAATAAATTACGATACGATATTTCTTGAACTATCCTTTCGTAGCAATCGACGCGCGACGTTTAGTTTTTAGACATTGACATCAATGTATAATAACTATCGTGAGGAGTATTCATAATTATTTAAAACAAAACGGTTTACTCACGTATATTCTCGGAAAGGAAGTTAGTGCCCTGCGTGCTTTGCGCAATGACCAGTCATTGCTAGTGTTACCAGCGGACAAAGGTAACGCTACTGTGGTCGTGGATACCGATGCGTACGAGGAGAAGATAACGCGAATGGTGAGCGACACCAGTACATATAAAAAAGTGCGTTACAACCCTACATCTAGAGTCACAACGAAAGTAAATAAACTACTTCACAACATAGGTGACAAGGAGTTGATAACACTACTGCGTCCACTAAATCCCACACCACCCAAGATTTACGGGTTGCCAAAAATTCACAAACCTGATTGGCCCCTGAGACCTATTGTTAGTCAAATAGACGCACCGACCTACAAACTGTCGCGTCACTTGGCAAAACTGTTACAGCCATACACCGGCAAAACAGGCAGCTATGTAAAAGACTCACGTCACTTTGTCGCTTTATTAGATGGTATACAATTACAGGAAACAGAGATAATGGTTAGCTTTGACATTACTTCGCTGTTTACCAATGTACCGGTAGATGAGGTCATCAACATCATCACAACCCTTTTAGGCGGAGCAACATTACCTACCGGATACATAGAGAGCATCACGTACTGTCTTAAAAGCGGATATTTCTTGTGGAGAGGTAATTACTACCTACAAGTTGACGGAGTGGCTATGGGTTCGCCGCTGGCTCCGGTAGTGGCTAATATTTTCATGGAGTGGTTTGAACAAAAAGCGCTAGACTCCGCCAGCGTTAGGCCTCGATACTGGTGGCGATATGTAGACGATATTTTTGCTATCGTCGAACGGGACACACTAAAGGACTTTGCGGACCATCTGAATCAAGTGCATGCGAAGATAGAGGTCACTTTAGAAGAAGAAAGGGATGGGAAATTGCCGTTCCTAGATGTACTGGTCGTTCGAGAGCCAAACGGACGCGTGTCTCGCACCGTTTATAGGAAACCGACACACACCGACCGGTATCTAAGGGCAAACTCCCACCACCACCCTACACACCTATCTTCGGTACCTCGCACGCTACTGAACCGCGCGCTCGCCCTATGTGACCCTAAATATGTGAGCTCGGAACTAGGGCACGTACGTGACGTACTAGAGTGCAACGGTTATCGGTGGCGCAAGTATAGCCGTGTGCTGGGTAGAGTGGACGAGGCTCGTAAGCGTCCAGCGGAGGTGGAACGCACTCCCGCGTACTTACCGTACGTACAGGGTGTCACCGACAGGATAGGTCGCTTGTTACGCCGAAGGTACAGCATCAAGACGATCTATCGGCCGCCTGGACAACTATGGCAGTTAATCCGTTCTCCCAAGGATAAAGATCCGTTAGGTGTTCCCGGAGTATACATGATACCATGCGACTGTGGCCTGAGCTACATTGGGGAAACCCGGCGCAATGTTAAAACTAGACTAGGCGAACATATAAGGAGTATGAAGAACATGGACACCGATAAGTCGGCAGTAGCAGAACACGTCTGCAATGAGGGGACGGCCCACTACATACGGTTTGATAAAGCCTCCGTACTAGCGAGGGAGAAGTATTTCGTGCCGCGAAAAGTACGTGAGGCTATAGAAATCAGCCGTCACCCCAACTTCAACAGGGACGGTGGTTGGACACTGCCGGCAGCGTGGAAACCGGCTCTGAAAGGAAACACTTATATGACCAAGCCAAGTCTGGAGTGCGACACGGTCAGCATGGTATGCACCGACACAGCAATAGATACGGTAGGACACACAACGCAGACGACGACAGCGGCACCCCCCCCTGCATCATCAGCGACGCCGACACCCCCGCCGCTCTCTGCGCGAGCGCGCCGCTACGCAGCACGGTGCGGTGCCGCTAACATCAGTTCGACTCGCGACACCACCGCCGCCGCGTCAGCTCATGATTAGGGACTCCTATTGAGTCTGAAACTAGTCGGGCGATCCCGAGAATATACGTGAGTAAACCGTTTTGTTTTAAATAATTATTGACATCAATACTATTTTTTTATACAAAGTTTTCAATTTTAAGATTTCTACATTGAGGGTTTTGTAACTGTGTATTGATTTATTTATATTAGCATAAGGAAACCTAAGCACTCTATTTTGATTACCATCTGAAGACAGCCTAGGATGTCAGTGTACAGTTTTAATAGTGTTGATTTTATGATGATTACTTAGTTGCTAATATAAATGTTATCTCGGCGTTTCTCCCTAATAAAATAAGTCTATTAGTGGTGTTGTAAAAGGAATGAAACTGGGGTGGTAAACAGAGCCATCCTCGTTTAGTGCCTCTACAGTGAGCGTTAATCTCGTTTTTCGCAATTAGTTGGCGGCTGCCTCTATTGCCCACCCCGGTGGGGGTAAATACGCTTCATCTTTTTTCCTTTTTTGTTTTATATTTCTTTTTAAACCAAGTGTTTTTGTTTCGGCTACAAATCTGCTGTTTCATATGTTTTTCTTCGATTTACACTGCACGTATGTACAAAGTCATTGAAATACAGGTTTTGTTTAACCTCGTAAAGATCAAAACTTGCCATTTTACGTCATTGTGACTTCAAATACCCTATGGGGCCACACTACCGAATTTATTACAATCTGTAGGCGACTTTAATATTGTTTAAAAATAATTACCCGTGGAAAGATGAAATAACAGCGAGTTCGACAAACTATTGAATTACTCGAGTACAGGTCACCTTCAGGTCACTGATGTCACCTTGTTTCCGAAACTTGATTGGCAACAGTTATCGCACACTCAAACTTACTGACTTTCATTCATCATTGTTTTTTCTACGTTACATTTTCATTCTTAAACCAGAGCGTTGTGAATATTATCACCGAGAGAAATCATTGTTACGTTAGGTAACAGAAAAGTGACATATTGCTTATTTGTTCTACAAACAAAGAAAACTTGGATTTTATACCTTATGCATGTAATATTAAAAATACTAATTATATCTTATGTATAAGAGTATTATAACTTCATATTTACCTCGAAATATCCTTCAGTCAAGTAGGTGATTAACGTTACTTTGTATTCATTCTCACAGTCGGTGCATGCAAGGCCGCTTACCCGACGAATGAATCAGCTGATGCCAGTCACTGATTCACTGCTTCGCTGCCACACCGCACCTTGCATTGTCTAACAGCTGACTTTGATGTACCTCGACGAATATAGGAGTTTTCAATTAAGATTTTCAACTTGCAACTTCAAATCTGAACTATACATTTCTGTATATATATGCATTTCGTTGTCTAGACATTTTATGCTTTGTCTAGCCCCAAAATGGCGTTGCGGTCAGCAACATGAGTTATTTAAAATTCTTTAACAAGTTCCATGTAAGTTTGTAAAACTTAGCATGTACTTATATTGTTGATAAATACTTGTTAAATGCAATATATTTCAACACTTCATTTATTGTCTTGGTACATTAACAAATTCGATAAAACAAACAAACGATAATAGCTTTGTAAACGGTCACAACAAATATCGTAATAAAGTTCGGTTCCGTCCAGTGTTAAATACGAAAATAGGTTTGACCTAGCTGTTGTAATCGCGTGGGATTGCGGATGTGTCACACGGGTTTACCCAACTGGAAAAAAGTGGATGCACAAATACTGTTACCATAATAATAACCGAAAGTAATGGAAGTTATAGTTACATCTATTGAATGCTAACTCACGCCACGTATATATCAATGTTTTTCTTCTAAATTCTCAATCATTCTTACAACTTAAACTTTCTTTTAGCTTTTATCTAGTGTCGTCCTTGAGTTTTTCGGGGTAAATTGGCTAAGCCTCTGTTAGTTTCTAGCATAATACAGCTTTAAATAATTACACTGAATAAAGTTTTCACAGAATTTAACATCGTATGTAACTAAAGAAAGAACTTAATGAAAGCAACTTTCGGCCAATATTATCGGCATTGTCAGCCAGAAAAGAATAAGCTGTCTTGATTTAAACCCCTAAAAAAACATTTCGTTCTATTCCGCGGCGCAACGTTCAATGAGTCAGCTGATGTAGCAATGGCCTCAAGTGACTCATTGCTGATCTCAAACAGATAGGTACGAAATGTACTCGTTGGATACGGCATTGTGGCTACAGGCTGTCATTTGTAGGTACAGTGAAAGCTGCATGCATGACGAAACTCTTTTAGACAGAACTTCAGACAAATGTTGACTTTGCTTACGAGACGATAAAGAAATGCTCCATGAATTACAAATTGCTTAGTGAGTGTTTTTAAATGTCTGCATTATTATTGTTATAAGAATATTATAGGTACATAAAATCAGACCACACATTGGCTAGGTTTGGTTTTCTATACCATTTAAATCACTGCGATAAACTATATTATTTATTATTATTATTACTAATTATAGTTTTCTAGATACTTGTTCTTGAAAAGTAAAATAATGAATAAAGAATGTTCTATTTTAAATTATTTTATATTCTAATATTTTATTTGTAAATATTTGTCTTTGGATTATGATAAACTTTATTAAACATGGATTTTCTATGATTAATTTGCCGTGTCCATTATCCGGTTTGGTAATTTCGCTCATCGTCGGTGGTCTGTCCGCAACAGGCGAATGCGTCCGCTGATTTCGTAGTGTCCTTGTCATTAGCGGCGTACTTGAAGCGATTATATGGCCGAGCCGAGTGATTGCCTCCCTTGTTAAGACTGAAACAACCGTTAAATCACTAAATTAATAGAAACAAATTATGAGATACAAATTAGCAGAAAAACTAGGTACTGAAAGTGTTGCTCTAATAGCAATTATTTGATAAATTAGTAACCAGATTTATTAATTGATAAAGAACTTAATATAGATTGATATATGAAGTTAAGTGCTTGTTTAAGTTTTCAATCTTACCAGTTATCACATATTTTAAATTTCAATAAAAATTTGTTAATTTATCTAACAACATAATGCGAAGTTGACAGGAAGTAGCTGATTTGTTCGTGTTAGCTATGAAATTAGAATCAACAGAACGGATTCAAGTGTTCAGATTGTAAATGATGTAATAATCAAGAATTGTTTCGATAAACAATCGGTTCTATGAAATGTAGGCTTACGCAAGTTTGACGTAATTGACGGACGCGGCGTGAGTGCGGTGTGACGTTGAGAGTCGCGGGCGCCGGTGCCGATAACCACCCACTCTCGTTTTCGCGCTGACGTCGGCCGTGATAAGTTGATGATTCGCGTTTTGTGCACTTAACTAGATTAGTGCTATGTACTTGGCGGGAGGACGTTGCACCTGCCACCGTCAAGTGTTCATTCCTATTTAATCTATTTTTAAGTAATATTTTTTTTTATTTATTTTGATTTACAAACAAAGTAAATTTGGCTCATTTTTCCTTATCAAACTTATTTTTTAATATTATTTAAAATGTTGACATAGAAGTCAAGCTGTTTTGAACTGCAATAACTGATCAATATTCGCCTATCTATTAATGTAAACATCCGTTATTACGATGTTAAGATCACCTTTGCTGTAGTTAGCGGTCAGGCCGATGACCGATTATCTTTGTTTTTATATTCATAATTATGTTGCATCGTTCCTATTCCCGCATATAAAGTAAGATCCACTCGAAAACATTTAAAGGTCAGTTACGGCATTAAATATAATAAATCAGTAAAACACACAAATCTAACATTTTATTTATAAGATAAAATAAATATATATATATTTTGTAATTATTCTCTTACCTCTAAAAGTTCTTATCTACCTTTAATATTGTTTAATTATAAGTTGCCTGCTCAGTGTTCTTGCAGTTAAACATCCGGTAGTCATTATTACTCTACACTAGCCTAACTCAATAACAGTTTGACATTTAAGCAAAAGGTCGCCCTGCTCCTTTGATTTGTAAACAGTGACAGTACTGATGCTAATTTCCATCAAGTTTTCAATACTTCTGGTAGAACTAGGTACTCTAAAAAAAAGTTATTCGCTGTCGACGAAGGACGGACGGAAGGTTGTAGCATTAAGGAAATCATCAATCCAAATTGGGTACAGACTTTAGCTCTATGGTCGATTGAACTAATAGTTATTGTGTTTTTAATCTTAGTATAGCGAATGTGCCAGTGTGAACAATGCCACACATGGCCAAACATCCGGTCTGTTATCGCGCGAAAGTTCGATAGAAATGTGGCACGCACTAATCTTTTATGAATGGACATGGTTACTTTTTTATTTGTGTATGCGTTTCCTCTAGTTTCTCTATCGTTATTTTGTCGACGGCTGCCTGTTATCATGAATTCTAGCACTCCAATATCGGACGCTCGTAAAATTCATTGATGACATACAAATAGATATCGACATTTTAGTAGGATAAAAATTATACAATACAACGAAATTGAAACTTTTGATCAAAGATGATGTTACTTTATAATTGTTTCAATTTCTTTATTACTTAAAAGGATTAAAAGAAGGTCGTAACTTATAAAACTTTTTGTAAATATAGGTCTTTATTATTAAATTACAATTAGCATTATCTAATATTTTATGATATGCGCCACTGGTATTTTAGATATGTACGAATTTATACAGTGTCATTAGACAATAATCACTTTGGAAAATCAGTATTATTTATCATAACCAGCGTGGTATTTATTGGTGTTGGCAAATCTTTTGTTGCTAAGGTGCTCGGTTCCGACATACCTTATACCCGAGCCAATAAAATTACTGCGTCACAATAGATTAATGACATTGTCGGAAGCGCGGTTCTAGATGTTGCGAATCTAGTCTGTTACCAAGCGACGCGGCCGGATGAATGGCAGTCTCCATGCGCGTGAGTGGATTGCGCAACGGCCGGTGACGCAACCTGTCGCGCCTGCGCGGGACCGTTGCTTGTTAGTATGCAAAATAAGTGAAATATTCGTGTCGGCCGGCCATGACATGCGCTTACGGTTTCGCTCCCTTGATATACGTATAATTGTTTCAGGATGTTTCTGATTAGCTTTTTTGGCTACACAATCTTTTGTAATGATACAACTCATTTAACTCACTTAAAGATACCTGATACGTACTGGTCTCAACCTACCCTTTTAGTAAACAGGCGTGAATTTATACCATAATGTGTTATTATGTAACGCATTTTCTTACAAACATACACAAACTTTTGTTAATTCTTGAATAGATTAGAACCGTTTCGTTGTTATGTATTCTCCTCGTTCACTAGCTAACTTTTCCATGTAGGTATCGAGGAGTAGGTAAAGGTTTCTTCCTACAGCAGTTAGTGCCTCCCGGCAAGTTAACATGAAACTAGAAAAGCGGTACGTATCATGTACTTAGAGCATGTAGACTTTTACAACAAGCCACGTGAAAATACTTGCTCAAGATTTTTATTAGTCATTTCAGCAACAGCTGTTTTTTCCTGCAAAACATTGAACTGAAAATATATATTCGGGACTACTGTTCGTGATTCATTGTTTCTAAACATTTAGTCACGTGCTGGCTCATGCAATAGAATTACCGATCTATTAGAACACATGTGCACAAATGTTAACCTTCATCTTGTTTATCTTCTTCACTCCCACATAAGATATTTGTATCATTAATGTGATTTAGGAAAAGCTTTCTTTAATAGCCAAGACATTCTGAAACATCCGCTATCATTACTAAATTACATCTTCTAATTTAAATTAATTACATTACTGAAATGTTGTCACTTAATTATCTTTGTTAACACATAATTTGTTAATTAATTAACAGTGAGCAACTGGGTATAATAAAGTTATGAAACTAGACGGTATGTTACGACAATCGTACAATAAACTAGTGGACTTCTGGTAACGTACGGACGGAAGTTGACGGAACGGAACGAACGCCTACGAAACAAGTGGGTCTATAGAAACTTTGCTCATTAGCCGCTACGTTCATGACGGATAACACCGCGTGTCATAAATGCATACCAAAAGCTTCGCCAATGGTCCTTGTGTACATTGGTTTCCTGAAATTTGTTGCTTCGGTTTTACACAAAAAACTCCCAGGTGGTCTCTTATTAGATTAACTTTATTACTCTAGTTACAGGGCTTTCTATCAACGGCTGTGTTCTAATTTATTCCTAATTAAACGGTAAAATGTCGGTTTACTGTATCGCCGTCCTTGCAAACACTTACAGTATTAGTGGTATAACTTCTTGCTTCCACTTACAAGGCTTTGACGATAGGCAGAAGTTAGCTTATAAAAAAGGGTGTCAGACATTGCGTATATATCACCTCTAGTCATGTTTTGTCAATGAACAAGTTTTGAGTGCGTAAAAGGTTGTCGAAATATGTCTACGTACTGTCAGCCGCGAGAAAGTTAACTAAGCCGTTACTCTACGCGACTCTGTCACGTCATGTTCTTCTGATCATTTCACACTCGAACAGGCTATAAATGTTGTACATGGCTTTGCTCCCTCGGTTCACAAATCATTAGTAACAGAATTGTTCTGATTTCTTGACTAACGTGTGACGAAAATATATATTGGTATTTTCAAGAAATTTTGAAGAGTTTCCACTTTCTGATCTGCAAATAAGTAAACGTTTAAAAACGCTAAAGCATTATACTTGCTATGCATGACATAAAAAACAAAAGTCAGCTTAACCTTGAACTGTAGCTCTTTAAATACATCTACTAAGATTATGCTAGTCTCGACAAGGAGCAAAGTCTGTTAGATCTCTATGAATAATATTTGAAAAGAAGAATTTTATTTCGATTAACTTACATTTACATGTTTACTTGCATGAGAAGATACAGTGAACTATACTCAAATCTTCTTTTATCTCTATATAACGATCATTTAATTAAATAATATATTCGTATAGCGCGAATTTTAAATGTTGTGTCTGTGAAGTTGTAACAAAAACAAGTTTAATAACCTCATGGCCGTTGCCGCTTTTCGGGGGCCAGGTATCAGATCATAAACATCTTTCGAGAAACGACGACAAATCAGCGCACCTCAAAGGATTACCTGACACAAAAAATAACCTTGAATACTAAGCATCTATTCAACAACCCTTAGCTATTATATTCAAAAGGTCACTTTATTTGATATACGACGTAACTACCAGGAAAAAATCTGCGCTAAATTGGCCCGCCATAACACAAAAATATTGCAAAGGAGACCGATGCATTCCGGGAACTGCATTGAAGCGCAGTGTATAGGATGGGCGATCCAACTATCTGGCGAGACACCACGCGGTATTGTGACTTGTGCCGCTTTGTGTTGAGCCGATATTCGGCTGCCAGCGCCGAGACGCACGGTGGGGCGTTGGCCTGTTGAGAATGTTTGCCGCTGACCTAAGTGGTCAATAATGATCTGTTATACAGTTTATACTACGTATTTTCTTTACTGTTTCTTGATAATGCGAGAAGAAGTATTATTTTAAGATATCGCGATACTTTGATGTGGCCATTATGTCTTATTTTTGTGTCTTTATATCAAAACGAAACCATTGCTGTTCTTACCGCCCGGAGTAATTAAAACGGCATCGCAAGCGAAGTTCATTATGAGACTTAATCAGTGCACAGCAAGACAGTTACCTTATACACTAAAAAAAATATACATAAAATAATAGTTTCGCTTTTATGAGCGTATTCTGAAATAAATGCGATGCCAACATTATCTTCTACTTTTCACGTTGTCCTAATTAACAGATTGCTGTGGAAATAAATACCATAAGTTGGCATTTTGTATAATATTAAAACGATATGAAATTATTATGATGTAATTAAATATGAGTGCGAATTGCTGTAACAGTTTTATCGTCGTTTGTACGTGGGTAGTACCACGCGTCCTAGATTGTCCGTGCTGGGTGGTCGGCTGGTCGGAGTAGGATTGTTCTCGATTCGCCACTTTTTACCTGTTCGTCGTCGATGAAAATGTCTGACGCAGTCAGACCAGATTGCTTTTAAACTATTAAAACTTAAACATTTTTACTTTTTTTTTCGGATCGATTAACCTGGCTCGGCCGCTCTGTACTGCAAATTAAAATAGAGCAATTAATCATTTCAACTTGATTCCAATATCTACAATTTGTGGCTACAGATTAATGTTTTATTCCTTTGTTAAGTCTTTTCTGGTGTGTAACTCTACAAAATAATAGTCTGGCTTTGTTTTCGTGGCGTGCCCGGTGGTCTGTACTCTGTATTTGTCTTTGTTTGTCTATACTTATCGCATGGGTACAAATTATATACATAGTTAGTTGTTTAGTCTTAAAAGCATAATCGAAAATGGTAAGATTTTATTTAGGTAAATGATTTTTTATACATTATTAGAGCTTTAAATGTAGGGACATGTCTGTACTGAACCTCGTCGTAATTTTTAGATTAAAATTTTAAGCTGCAACGACTCTCCGCATGCAGCACATTAATCACATATCCTCTTGGAAATGAAAAAGTAAAAAACACATGCATGTTAGTACTAGGAAACGGTGCATTAATCAAAACAACCTGTGACACGACTAGTATTCGTTCGACCCTATCTGGTACCTACTTTACTATATATCTTGATATATATTACCAGAGGGATTATATTACAGGGTATATAAAATTCTTAAAAAACGGTGGATTTATGCGCTATGTGCTGGCTGAACAATTTTTTTTTAATTTCCCAGTGAATTATTGAAAAAGGGCTTTAAAGGCGAGTACGAAAATAATTATATACAATTAAAAATAAAACAATATGGTTACGTATAGCGCCATTTTCAAATGTGACAATAATATGATTGCTTAAATTATTACGACGTGGGTATCAAATTGAAGGTCTTGATGAGAACGTTCTGAAACTATATACCTAATAGGGGAGCGGACTGGGTATGAAAAGGAAATATCTATTTAGTCCACCAGATAGATAAAAAAGAAAAATAACTCGTATGTTTTCTTTTATCAAGTCAATGAAAAATGACAAAGGTATAGCGCTTTAAAGTTCTGGAGTAGGGGCTTGTGACGTCACGCGACATTTCCATTATCTGTATCTTTCTCATCGTTTAATTAAAAAAAAAATATACGTATATTTTTTTAATATCTATGTGACGAGTAAATAAAAAAATAGTCCGATCTCCTATTTAATTGTTCTTACTAAAATAAACAAAACAAAATTATAGATAAAAAATGAGAAAATCCGACTGCCAAAAACTAAAAAGGAGTAAGAAAACAAGTTATATTCGTTAATGGGGAACCGTTCTCACTTTTAAATCTGAAAAGTTTCCCGACTGGAATGACAATAAATGAATACAAATTGTTTTTTTACTTTTTAGTTCGTTTTTAGCAGATGTGTCTTCTAATTAGTTATATATAATTTTATAACCGGTTTATATCGGTTTAATAAAATTTGCCCCTTTACAAACTTTGCATTTTAATGAAGAATCAACAAACGTCTACCCTTAACTTTTCAAGGACGTTCCGTTCATTGAATTAGGTATCGGATCCGAGTTAAAAATACTTCACCTTGTGTATACCTAGCCAAAGCGAGACACGCGATTCTCGAGATGCGTAGGCGTTGCCATGGGTACCATTCTAAAGTAATGCCTATTTATAGACCACTAGCGACCGGTCCCCGCGGCGCTCAGGTTTTGACTGACAACATTTATTTCTCTTTACTTTAAACCGAATTACAGAATCACTTTTATATTAGAAATAAATTATGACCAGATTGACATTGGTACTGCTTGATACCTGGGTAGTAGACACAGAAGATGCTTAAAGAAAATAAATTTCACATCCCTGGACCGATTATCGACACCACACGTCAACTCGATACATTTGTTAGCGGTTTCAAGAAATTTTAGCCAGAAAAAAACACTTATGAAGATTCATTTAAACTACATTTTTAAATGAATCCTAATAAGTAATGTTTCCTGGCTAAAAAGATGTTCACATTTATCTGTTTTAGTATGACTTTTATTGGACGAACTACGAATTGAACTAGTCCAATTCACTGCCCCAAATCATACGGCACTATCTAAATATAAACAATTTTAGGGATGAAATTGGGGTCGTCATTGATCGTCACCTAATCCTATTTCTCGTTTCATGTGTTGGCGGTGTCGCGTGGGTTGCAAATGTAGGCTTAGCTTCCGATTCCGCTAACCGTGCGTCATGCACTCGATTCTGTGACGTCGCCAGCTCATTATGTGTACACACTTCAGTTACAGCACTATGTGGGTATATAGACATGATGATAAACGTCACGGAGCTTTTGTCGTTCTACGTAGTAGACTTCGTTTGTCACTGATACAGATTTGTTTGTATGTGTCAACAATAATATATATCTTTAACTCGTGTCTTTTTGTAATATCTGTATAACTGAATTTTCTTTATGAAAACAGTTGAATGTCTGCTTATATTATAAGTACCTACGTTCTTTGTTTTTAATACTGATTTTGCTAACGAAATGAAAACTAAATATTTTATTTGTTTTAAATACTACATAACCTACGAAAAGCGTTGCTAAATAAATAAATAAGCTTGTATAGAGTATTACGTAAATAAAAGACCTTTTCAACAATTTACTCCAAAAGTATACAGTTATTTCTTTTATAGTTTTACATTTACATAGGCGCTACATAATTTATAGTTTGCTCAAATAAACGACCATACCGATGTTGAAGTTCCATAGAAAATTACCATGCATTACGTTTCCAGGCGCACAGGATTAATTATAGTTATGTCCCCTCATCGGCGGCTCGTAATTTGTGTAATGACGTAATTGTATCTATCTTGTTTATTTTTAGCTTTGAGATAAAAAGATAATACTGGCGGTAACTAGCTTCTCACAATTTTATATTTTTAAAGTTATTATTTTTCAATCGTTGATGTTCTGATAAGCATACCTTGCAAACAAATATCTAGTAGGTACCTACACAGTGTATTTACGTCGTCGTCGCGTCGGCTTAATCGATTTGAAGTCTGCCTATCGATCATTTTATTTCCGTTTACAATTACACGTTTGCGGAAAACTAACCCAACCTAGGGTTAGCTGGCGTTAATGGTTTCGGGGAATTAAAAAAAACCCACAGGGTCTGATAATACTGCGGTTTGATTACCAAGAACTGTGAGGGGTGTTTATTTATGAAGTGCTCGACTGCCGACAATGACTTATCAGTTCTGATTACTGTTGACATTACTTACATCGTGATTCACTATAAAAGTGAATGTTTATTTCGTTCGGACCCTTCTTTGTTTACAAGCTGGTCCTCTGACCCGGGTATTACCGTCTCCCGGTATTCCCCATTGTAAAAACTTTATGGCGGTTTTGATACAGTTTTATTTGGTTTTGTCTGCGATTGCCGTTTATGTAGAGAAGAGAACCAATGTTTATTAATCAAACAGAATTTTTAAACATTGCCCTACCAATATTAAAGCACTGGTTATCTGAAAAATTTGGTATAAAATATATTTTAATAAAAACTTTTAGCTGTTCACTTACAAAATAAATGTAAAAATAGATACTTAAAATTTATTGGTTGACATATAAACAACAAGTCCCGATGATTTATCTAGACGTATTTTCCAAACGAACAATTCATTAAATTGTGTTTGTCCTTACTCTGCTACATTTAAATTAGGTAGGTACATTTTGCTTTCATAACAATATAATTTCAAACTGTGAACATGTTTGGTATATTTTACAGAAAACCCCGACCAATATTATAGTAATTTTATTAAGTTTGGTTTTATCAATTTTTTTTTTAAATATTGGAATGATAATAACAGGAAATTCTGTAGTTAAAACACAATTGGCACAAGATTAATTGGAATATCATTATACTACTTGCAGTACCTACTTATAAAATAACAATTTGCAGTTTCGACTGTTGAAATCAACTGAGTTCCATATTTTGTAGTGGTGAAGATATTAAGTAACCTTTTGCTTTTTGGTAACTATGGCCGTGTTTTAATTAGACAAAGACTATAACTAGCTCATTATAACTTACTCAATTTATTGGGATTTCAATAACAATGCCTCATTTATATTTAAATAGACTGATGGAAAAAGTAACAATTTTCTAGAATTTTCCTTAGTACGGTTTTGTCATGTAAAAGGAACATATTCTATTGAGAAAACAGATGTTACTGACTCTATATTTATTTACGTAGACCCATGACCTCTTATGATACAAAAGCTAAAAATATCTAAGATACGCGGTAACATGTGGATGTATGAATGAAAACAGTGCGTGGGATCCGCGGCCTTTTATCAAACATCACAGCCAGAGAGAGAGTCCACCAATTCACTGCATCTTGGCAACAACTTAACCATGTCGTAAATCAGACTTGTCTCAGTTCGTTAAACACTAATTTCAACAAAGTCTAGACGAGTCAATAGCTAAGATATGCAAATGACCTATGTAAGCGCACTGTTGTAACTGTTTTGCCTACACCGCATCGTTTGCTTGAATGGACACTGCCAGTTAGATCAAGATAACACGTGCTAGAACCGTATTAAAATATTTTGGTAGACTGTACAATGCACGTTTTACAGTCCTGTATCCCATGTACAAGTTTGAAGATTCAAAGTTTGTGCCTGGCTTTTTATTTTGGTACTCAAACAACCAAACAAGCACTAACATTTCAGTAGTCCGCGTGTTCATTCTCATAATAAGTTAGGGTTACTAAAAACGTTCTGTTGACAGTTGCAGTTGCATAATAGCGACTCAATATATATTCTGTAAAAAGGCTAATTCTTTTTAACGTCTCGCAAATTTACTAAATGGCTTAGTACTTGCTTGTTGAACCCTCATCACCAGCCTAATTTTAGCGTATAATGTTTTGTATGAAGCCCTTTATATGTATCAATTAAGTCGTAAAGTTAAAACCTTATCATAATTATAGGTACCTACCTGTTTTATACTAAAGTGATACTTGAAGTCATGTCCATGATGTATTATTACTGATTTCTTCATGTTTCATGTGTATTTCGCAAGACTCGAGGACATAGGATCAAGCGGTAATTATGTGCGATGAAAGCCAAAAGCGTGACCTTTAGCTGAGTCGCTTTTAATGGAGATTTGTCTGGCCCAAACATGACCTTTGCACGGTTAACCTCAAACGATACATTATTAATGCCTTTGTATAATACCAACGTACACAGTTTTTATGTAGAATACGAGAATTAGGCAAAAAAAAATACAAAAAACGAATGTGTTTTGAAATTAGCAGGCGGTAATCGATGAAAAACAGATTTTTATTTAAGGTATTCAAGGTTTTCGCTAAATACTTTTTCCGATTTTATAAGGATGCAATAGTGAAACATATCATCTTTGCATAATCGGAATACAATAAAAGCTTTAAATCCTCGGGATTTAATATAAACATAATTCATAACAAAGCTTTTACCGCAGCGACATAATGAAGCCCGCATTATCTAATCAAACACATTAATCACAAGATTTACACATCCTTGACACGGTTACTTGATATTTTAAAATAGTTCCGTTATGGCAGACTGTAAATTCAACATGAGACCGCAGAGAGCAGGGCAACGCGTTAATATTTCACAAACGCCTCTATTGCTTCTAAACTATGAAAGGGAAAAATGGACCCCGCTAAATTTACTCTATGAAGTTATATGTACATAGGTCTACTTATTTAATATTCAATGTTAGCAAGGGAGAGAGTGTGTCGTTTCGTCATGTATAATTTTAAATGAACATAACATTATTCATAAAACCTCATGTACCTACCTACGCTCGTTATAAAATCAATTTTACCTCTTTTAAACAATATACCGTTTTTTTTAATTAAAAATAATCTATTTATTTCAGGTACGTACTTTTTCCTTGACATTGAAGATCTCCTCGCTATTGGGTTGTACTTGTAAGTGCTAATTTTTATTAATAAAGTTACATTGTTAAAAATAATTCACTAAGCATTTAAATTAACACACAAATTTTAATTTACTATGTTCACTTCGCAAAAAAATAAACCTGATTTGAAAATTTACCAATATACCTCATGTTGATAAATTTTATCATCAAACAAAAATAGCAATTGACGACAACCTGTTGCCATAACACTTTATCAGAACGTCGCGTTGATATCGAAATTCCTTTAAGGATAATTCCAGTCGTTTTATCTCGACGCCGCTTCGATACAATACATCATTGGAGGAACATGAGTCAACAATTTTTATCGGCTAACGCCACTCCTTGTTTCGTCAGCCACGCTTTGCACTGAACTCTGGCTTACATTGAAGTTTAATCTTGTTGATTACAGAAGTAGTAGACATTATAAAATAATCACTAAGTGGATTACCGGCGCCCGCCTATGTTTGTGTACAACGCCACACAGACGTTTTTTATTTTCCTGTACTTTTATTTTACTCGTACCACTGATGTGGCGTTCTGTGTGCCGTGTTTAAATTGATTTGATGTTTTGTTTACAAATAACCAGACTTATTAAAGTAATGTATTATTCACAAAATCATATTTATTATATTCTTATTTCTTGATATTGCAAATGTTTTCATTTAAAGTTAGTATATATTGCATTATTTTTGCACCGTATATTGATACTAATGGGGAATAAGCACGATTTTTAGGGTTCCGAATCCCATAAGAAAAAAAGGAATCCTTACGTCTGTATGTCTGACAAGTTGTTTTCTCAAAAAGGCGTGCTGGTATCATGTTAAAATAATATCAAATACTTAGGTCTACGGACCCGTGTTGTAATAAAAAATTAAACTTCTATGTAATTGTATTGTTTTTCGTAACGTTAATATACGATGTCAAAATAACCATTAGTTCTTATTCTCACATAAGAATTTGTAGCATTTGAAACATGCGCTATCTTCTCCGCCTTTCATTACAGATGTTGACATCAATATGACATCAGAGTCGATGTCAACGGGAACAATAACACTTATAGCTCGTACCGTGACGTCATATTAGGTCCGACCAATAGCGTTGCATTTTGATAATTCATAAACCCCGCGTTTATTTTGCGATCTATTTTATTATTTTTATTTTATAGAATTATTAAAATTTAAACTAATCATTATGAGTTATAATTAATTTTAAAAGTTTAAATCAAATGTGATTTGTGCATTTTCCCTTTTGTCAATTTTTTTACCGACTTCATATGGAGGAGGTTCTTAATTCTTATTAAAAAATAAGTATGTTTCAATTTCAAAAATTCTGTTTGTTATCGATGTGGATAAGGATAAACCTTAGAGATGGTCGCATATAAATTACATTGATCGGTTCCTTTTTACGTTTATGTGTATTTATATTTAATTTTCAATATATTCTATCAATTTCCGGTTTGAGAGTCTTTCAATAAAGCTTTCCGTAGTTTCTATAATAACCGAAAACAAAACTTATCAATCCATATCTGCACGAACAAACTTGTTAATTAAACGACCAAGGGTGCTAGACGTGATCATTGTTTTATTATACGAATACGGTATATTCGAGGACAAAACATGTACTAAAACACAAGCCACGGTATACAATGGGTTCGTTAGTAAACTTTTCTACACATCACAGTAGTTGTCATGAACTCAAATATAAAGGAAATCCATTATATTGCCAAAGTCTGAACTTCACAATCTATTTTACACAACAAAGCTTATTGATATATTATTGTGCTGCGGTCTTAACATCTCGTATAATATATATGTATATTATTTTTGTTAAAGTAATGGACATTGAATTAATGATATAAAAAATACTTTTTCCCGATTACTCACTGTATCTAACAGATAAAAATGGTTTATTATTACATCACGAGTTTAAGGCATGGACAGTGCAAATGTACCCGTTGTACTGTTACTAAATTTGTTATTGTACTCGCTGTATCTTTAAAATCCAGCAAAAAAGATGGACAAAAATAATACATTGTACATACCGTGTACATTTTTTTCGTCACTTGCTAATATTGTAAAGTTTCGTGTAATACGTTCATAACACTTAACTAATTACTTTCGGACTGCCACACGGAGTACTGTGTGGAAGTTTGGCAGGAGCACGACATTTATGTATTTAATAAAATCATTTTATGAACAATTTTTATTTTAATGGTAACCTTTTTGCCAATTGAAATGCGAAAACAAAACAAAAAAGAAGGTACCACATGGTAGACCTATGGCTCACAAGACAAGTCCATATATAGAATTCATCCATAGTTCCAGATAAATAGCTAGTAAACTCTTAAAATTAAATGTTAGTAGAAAACTATAATAAAAATGATACGCGAGTATTGACTTACGCAGAATGATTTAGCCAAATTACTATTAGGCGCCAAAATTAATCTTATCATGGAAACTAGTTCATTACATATCTACCTGCAGACGTCAAGGCGAACTTTACCAAGTAACAGGTTGAAGATAAGACAAGTATTTACTCATTGATAAATAAATATATTGCTGTACGCTGTGGCGCAAACTTTGTTTACTTGATAAGCGATATGTGACTGCAATATTTTTATTTAACCGCGTCCTAATAGCATCAAAGATCGGCCTAGACTTGCACACAATCTTAATTATGATTGCCGAAACAATGAAGATCCACAACCTTGAATAAAAACTGTTATTGGTTTACTTAATTTGGTATTCTTATCCAGGATGTGTTTTGTCCTTTAACATTGCCAGTTTGTGTCGTAAGTTCAGAAATTGTTAACCTTCAGTCCTAACCAATACTGGATTGTGAATTCCCTATCAAACACACTCGCGATATGTACTGGCATTCCTGCTTGACACAATAATATCGATGCTTCCGATCCCATCTCTATCCGTCTTCATAACAATGTAAACACTTCGAATACGTCCCGACGTTATACGTTGAATTTCCCACGTCTGTGACGACGTTACCATAAGTAACAAGTTGTAGCGAAAACGGTACCTTCTTAGACACTGTGAGAACTCGTATCGATTTATCGACACCCTCAAACTTGTTATCTGCAAGCGTTGTGTATTGAAATTTAGCGCGTACCCTTTGGCTGAGTTATTTGCTATACGCTCTTAACTTGAACGGTAATCCGCCGTTCGTCAAACCGCCCTAGGGAAATTACGTACCACCTAGCAATTCCTACGCGTACTGCTACTAGAAAATGTAATTAATTTCATATATTATTATAAAACAATGAATGCATTTAAACGATACATGGTACACGTACAGCGTACATGTACATGGTTTTTGGTTTGCTAGTTGCTTCGCTGCACGCCTAATTAACAAACTTGTACTGCTACTTTTAAGACTTATAAAGTATGCATAAATGTTAAAAATAACTTGCAGCTTAATAATAAACCGTAAAAACACTCGTTAACGGTAGCTAGCATTCTTCAAACACCTGACCTGTCAGTAAAATGAAACCGATAGTGTCAAGATGTCGATTTCTTATAATTAGACTTGTCACTGCTGTCTAGGGAGTTGATGGGTTGAGATGCCGCGGACGGCACGCTTAAGGCCGCAATTATAAAGAAAAATAAACAAAAAACGCACCTCCATAGGCCTGGTGGAGGGACACCTGTCTCTATGAAACAGGTTTGGTGCGCCGCCGCGCGCCGCTCGCGTTGAGACCGTGTGAATGGAAGTGATGAATCTTCTCATATATGTACCAAAACTGGTTTTGGTGAGAATCTTGTGTTATCAGCATATTTTAGGCTTAGAATAATTAGTTTATACAGATGATTGAGTTATTGATAGTTTTATTTAATTTTCACATCAGATATCAGAAATAAAGCACAAAATTTGGTATATGGCATTTTATTTTTTTCTAACAGTATTTATGTCCAAGTAATAATGTACAATTGTAGCTGTATTTACAAATAATTTGTACATTTACTGAATAGACGAGTTTACTTTGGGCTTACACAAATTGCCTCTGGGTTGCTATATTTTTTATGAAATGTCAAAACAAAAAAATATATTTGATATATTTTTTTGATTGAAATTTATGCATATATGCATAATTTCCAATCTGCCAAACACAAGTTAATTCATATTTGATTACAAAACTTGAATTATCGGTACGATAATGTATGGATCCCCTTTCTTTTATGATAAATTATTCTATTGTAAAATTTAACGACATCAATTTTTTATTAAATCACACTGTATCAACCAAAACATTCATTATGAAGAGTATGCAAAAAAAACCAACCAAATACAAGTAATACATTTAACTCACGCGTAGAGGGTTCCGAAGGATTGACGAGAAAGTTTCCGTTATTTCATCTCTCTTGAATTTTTTATGATTTTCTATTTTACTATTTATATTTTTCTAAATTTCAGGCCTTTTAGTTTCGGAGATAATGGGGGATATTACCCTTTTACTTTAATATCTTTAGAACTCGATTTATTTTAAAATTAAAGAAAATATATACTTGATATCCTCACAACGAACCCTATCATTTGATATGTCACACAATATAGATCACATGTTGTTTTTTTTTTTTATTTCACCCGCCTAAACACATTACACGCTTTGAGTAACTAATTTACTTAATTTCAACTCAATTAGTCCCGTCGTTTCGGAGCAATTTGACTGTGACAGATGGATGTACAGACACGCGAGTGATTCTATAAGGGTCCGTTTTAACTTTTTGAGGTACGGAACCCTGAAAACAATGTCCAACTTTATTTTCTACGTCGTCATTGTCCCCTTATAAAGGCGTTAGTTTTCCGCGCTCGATCATTATCAATCGTCCAGGGACGCGGGAACCTGATGAATTAGGTGACTTTCTTCGTGTTTCCAGCTAAACAAACACCGATTTAATTAGCAACACCAACATCTTTTACCTTTTTTAATATGAGTAACATACTATTTTTGGGGTTCACGAGTGAGCTTTTTATTGTGATTATGCTATTGAATTCATAATTAAGAAGTCTGGTCCTTTTATTCTTCATAACAAGTGGGAAATCAATGAGGTTTTGCTGTTAGAGTAAAAATAAACCACTAAGTATTGTTAATATACTTACAGCAATGAAATCAAGTAACGTACGCGCTTTTGCAGTTGTATTACTTGTAAATAAAGTAAGCTGTACGTTTGCATTTATATCCCATTGTGAAGCCAACAACCGTTGTAAATGTACCACGTAGTAAATATTTTTATAGAGTCACCGTAAATTGCACGTGCACAAAGTGAAATACCTATTGTCGGGAATCCCCCGGCACGGCGCCGCACCATGGCGTGATCGACTCACACCGTACACGAAACTTATGGTTTCGACTGCACAATTTAAATAAATATTAACTACTCTGTTTGATCACGTCTAATTGGCATCGTTTGCCAAATATTAAGGCGAACGCTTACAGCGAATTGTAATTTTATTTGTCATTTTTGAAGAAGCTTTCGTTTAGGTTTGAAGAAAATTTTACCTAACACAAAAAAAATATGACTTTACAGACTGGAATATAGATTCATCAGCAGTTCGCTTTGCAAAGTATTTAGTCATTGATTTAAACATAAATACCTTAAGAAAGTCAACGTCGCCTAAATATCTAACACACTTTTGTCAATAACAATCAATATTTATAGACAAAACTAAACTCATTAATTCGTTTGATATTGTATAAGTGAACGTTTTCATTTTAATAATTTGTAAAACAGTCTCACTTTCTCTGCATAGTTATGTTAGAAATACGGATGCGAGACTGTCTCTCTGCAGAGTTTATGACTGAACTGCCGAACCGTAATTGATTAAAACACAACAAATGTTAGTTGAAACTCAATAAGGGGTAATAAACTCATTAGGGTAATTTTATCCACAAAAGTAGGTTATGTTGTCTTCGATAAATGTAAAACAGTTAAACCAATAAAAGTGGTTACAATTTTTAATTTCTTTAAAAATGTTTGTCGTCAATTTGTAAATTGTAAGAATGATTTGCTTTTCACCGTAGCATAACGATGTCGCATGTGATTGTTAAAAAAAGGCCGTGCTCTAATCTAAGTGTTGTGTAGGCCCACTACGTGCCGACTGTAATTGTGCCACTATTTCGCTTTATCAAATATTAACACTAATTAATTCCCTTCCGTGGAATCTTATTTATCTTTGATTGAGTTTCACTATTAGTGTTGTTCTGTAATTACCGATTAAAAGCATCATGTTCCGATTACGTAGATACGATAGAAACATTTAATCACAATAACATTATATAGGCTTAAAAGACGTTTGTTTGGCTTTTAAATGTATTATAAAAATACTATTCAGACCTAAAAGTCCAAAAAAATATATCGTGACACAATATTACGTCTTCCAAGAAAAGATGATTAACATTGAAAAGCTCGAAATGCTGTGTCTATTTATGTACACATTCAACGTTTCAATTTAAATATAAACATAAAACAGATATTTTCATCATTATGGAGATTATATAAATAAACGCTAACATTAGAATTACGCTCAACATTTTCTCATTTAAAATAGACGCGTCGTGTAAATAAACATTGTACATAATTAAGGACACAGGCTTTTATGCGAATGACGATTTAATAGACAATGAGACATAAGCGTGCGACTGCAACGGTTGCACATGTCATCACCTATGTACACACACCACTGTCAACAATTGCTTAGGCGATCAAACAACTGTTTGTATTATTTGCCGTCGTCAACCGTGGACGGTCGGAGGGAACTAATAATTTAATCAAAATCATGCCTGCAATCGCCAGAAGCAACAATTACGGTGGGAAGTGATTGCACCAAGACAATCTCGATGTAGCTGCCTCGTTGTCGGACGATGTATTTTATATTGTTATGGCTCACAATTGATGCGCCTTATTGTACTTTAGGGACTCAATAGTCACTTTATGAGTTTTAAATCTTATTGCTACAACACGTATTTTGACATTTTGATTTGAACTCAAGTATCGTGTTGTCAATTGTCATGTACAGGAAACATTGTAGCAAATGTCTTTATTTAAATTAGTTAGATTTGGTTTCTTTTAAGCTCATTCAGTATATGACCTTTATAGTTTATCTAACGTTACGTAGGATTATCCCTTAACGTATAAGACATCTCTGTCTTATGAGCTTACCTATTTTTTTTATTATGAATTACGGATAGTATAAGTTATGTGTCATAAAAAATTTAGAAGACTTACAATACAACTACTTTAACAAGTTGTGTTAGTTAAAACATAAAAAAATCTGACTGTTAGTACTAAAAAACATTAAGATCTGCTAAGGCAGGGATTAATATAATAATTAATTATTTTATCATTCCTTATTCCAAACTACAATTAAACATGTATATTTTTTAATATTTGATTTTATTGTATTATATATTATATTGTAAACCATTTATGAAACCCTCTATTTTGATACCTTACTCGACAGGTTTAATTAAAAAAAATATATAAACGACTTTCAATTTATCGCCAAAGTTCTTTTTTTATCTAAGGACACTTGGGATTCAGATGTTTAGAAGACGACGTAAGTGGAAATAAAGAAGTTTACAAACAAATACGCGTGAAAAACATAACCCGGGTAAAAAGTAAAGTTAGCGATAACTCACTGATTGAGTGGACGATTAAAAATATGAACAATGGAATAAAAAGAGAAACATACAGTGAAATGCTGATTTAATATAACATCTTGTTACATCGTACATTGTTACTTGTTGTACGTCACCGTCCCGACAACTAACCTGAGCTGACCGTGAAGACTTCTAATGTTAGTTAGCTGTAGATGTATCGTTTATCATCACCAAAATAGGGTAACATGTCACGGTTCTGTCATCCGATACCCAAGCACATCGGGGCTTCTCTATTCTGCCTTTGTGTAATATAACACGGGTGTTACTATGTATAAAAATGTGATACGTAACTTTTTTTATCGTCCGATTCGTGATCAAAAGTAGCTATCGGATACCAGGCAAGACGAGTATGGTTAGTAATGTGTAAAATGTCAACAAAAACAAAACGCAATGCTAACTGGTACGTATGTGATGCGCTTTTTTTTCAAATCCAATAACGACGAGAAAACGATAAAATGATCATCGCATGCCCATCTGTGGCATTGTAACTCGTTATCGAACGGTCCGGAATTAGTTTTGTAAACTTATTTGTATGATGAGTAACTTCTTTATTGTTTATTTTATTCAGTAACAATATCAATTGCTTTGGTTCTTTTTATTCCTATTATGTAAAAACTTCTATTCCATCCCCTTTCCATTTTCATTTTTCCTTTAAAAAAAACACGAACAAGCATTTGTGGATTACAAATTCTTCATGCGGGGGGATCGAAACCGCGGCACCTCGCACACAGTGGTAAGTGGCATGGTGACCTATTCTATATCACTCGGCTATCCTTGCAGTATAAATTTATATCAACTAGTTATTATTATTAGTAAAGTAGTAAGGTATCTACAAAAATATTTATATTTTAAAATAAAGAGAATAAGTGAAGAATTTGACGTCTGAATCTCGCATGTAAGTGTACGCGGCTAAGTGGTGCGAGCCGTCCAGTGGGCAAACACTCGGGCCCGACCCAAATTGGCCCTCACTTGTCACACTCCACAACCGTATTCACACTTCTCGCGTGACTAGCAAAAAATAAATCTGTATTACTCGCCCTTATTGGCACAATTAGCCACTAAGTAGGCCGCTTAATGTATCGCTATCAAAACTTGTGTTTGCTGCTCATATTTTATCCGGGCATTAGATTGAACGTTTAGCGTTACGTTTGTTTGGTTTGTTAACTCGATTTTTAGGTGTACTAGTTTTTTTTTTTTATATATGAACCTATGTAATAGGCTACTCAGAATATCTCTTCTTGAAACTCAGCACACAACCTTAACTATCTAGGCTAGTAACAACGTAAGGTTATAAAACGATTCACTTGTTTGTATGTAAATTCAATATGGATGGAGTTCTTTAGTTTCTAGGCCTTTTGATATCTTTGCCAAGTGTATAGTCGAGAATAGATGCAGTGAATGAAATAAATAGGCCAAACTGAACATTGTACTGGTTCATTATTATCGTTTACCTTGGAATAATCTACCGATATTTGTACAGAAATATGGATATTCCAGATTTCCGTTTGTTTTCTGTATTAATAATAAACAAGATGTATATTATGCATGTGTGATACACTGAATTATTAAATGGCGTAATCCTTTGTTTGGTACAGTACGTTCAATATCTTGTTTGGTTATAAAGTGCATACATGCAAACAAATGTAGTGAAGGTGAAAACCATGCGACACCTACGCCGAGCCTCAACGAATTCGCTCATCGGTATATTTATAGACAAACAGGATATATTAATAGTGCGTTGACATGGGACACAGGTGAAAGATAAATTCATTTTATGCATTGTAATCACCTTTATTTACTTAAGTGAATATGTTTACGAAACACTCGTAATCGTAACACAACTTTTGACAAGAAATATAAATTAATATAATAGGCACGTTTCCTATTTTTTTTTAATGTCCGTCTTGTATATTAATGAATTTTATTGGACACGTATTTTTTCTTTTTTCCTGCAAACAAAAAATGATCAAAATACAGAGAACGGAAATTACGCGTGACGTCACTCCTCGCTACGATTTTTAGCGAGGCGTGGCGTCATAAGCCCCCCTCCGAAACTTTAAAGCGGTGTGTCTTTGTATTTTTTTATTGTTTTGATAAAAGAAAAAATACGTGTCTAATATTTTTTTATTATCTAACTGACGGACTAAATAGATTTCATACCCAGGAAACATCCCTATTTTGATATCCGTCTAAAGTAAATTCATAGATTTCGTGCAAGTCAATTAAGAGATTATGCCAAGCAGATGTTAGTTGATGTTGTAACTGAATTGGATTGGCTCGCCAACCGTAGTGATTTGATTATAGCCATAAGGGAATATTACTATGACCGCTTATTGAATCGGGACGGCCCAGGTGCCCAGATACAGCGTTAGTCGGTCAGGGCTCGTATAGGGAAGGTATTTATTAATTATTTAAACTAAGGTAAAAACCATAATATAAAATATACCTATTTTATTAAACAACTTGTACAATTACGCCTATTAACATTAAACCATTGCTACTAATTATTAGTAACTAATACATACTTGATTACTTAAGGGACGTGTGGAGAAGATAACATATAAACAATATAAATACAATAGTTTCTTTATACCGAATAAAGTACAACTTATTAAATCACTCATAAATTGGGTAATATACAAGTTGCATCAATTCATAACAACATTATTTATATTAATAACTACTGAGCCTGCTTGACGGTTATCGTTTTACTCTGATTTACAGGCTTCTCCCTGGACGATAATTAGTCGCTATTTTTGCATATGGACGAGCATATTTTGAGCTATTTTATCCATACCAATATTATAAATGCGAAATTAACTCCGTCTCTTTTTGTCTGTCTGTCTATTACGCTTTCACGGCTAAACCACTGAACACATTTGGATGAAACTACTACAAGGTACATAGGCTACTTTTTGCCGCGATAACCGACACCCACGAGGGTGGAGCCGCGGGTATCGTAGTAATATTATAAACCTATCTTTTTTACTGTATTGATATTTTTATACTTTAAAATATGCTACGTTTTAAAGCTACAAAAATATTTACGACTAACACAGAGACCGTTACGTTATTATCCACGTTTCTATAATTCGCATATTTTATTGGTGTATTAAATTTATCACACGCTAGTAACCTATTACGTTCGGATAACAGCGGTTTTATCGGTGTTTCGTCCGCGCTCTGTCACTGGGCGGGCGGCGCGCGTCCTTGACTCGGCCCGGTCGTTGACGCCGGCGCTGCGGGGGACGGCCCTACATTATGCACACGCGACTGCCTTCGCTCCCTTCTGATCGTTCAAGACGTGCTTTGGCGCCGCAGACACGCGTCGCACACGCGGCAACCCGAGGGCTATTGAAGATAAATAAACGCAACGAGTTAGCCGCGCTTTTACAAACCGACCTTTGATTGAATTTTTTCGACAATTATGAAGAATCAAACACGCCTTTGATTTTTTTGCTAACCAAGAAAATTTAATGCAATTAAACTATATCTAAATAAAACAAACTATCCAAAATTGCAAACCGTTGTTGTGACAACGTTAACGTGTACTTTAGTTCCTAATTGTATTTCTAAGACCTTGTACGTATGAACATACTCACGTCTTAAACAAATAAACGTTATTTTTCTTTACCTTATAAAAACAGTTTTGAAACCAAATCTAACACAATAATTTCGCTGTTCTACAATATTGATACCGAGATATGAGACATTTTCGAACAATACATCAAACCCGCCGAGAACATGCTTTGTAGGTAAATAAAAACAAAGTCGCAGCTAATGTCCATGTTCATTGACTTTCACGTCCTTAGACGAGGATTTCCCGAGGCGAACTTCTTCCCAGAGGAAATTAGCTTCTTATGTTTCACGCGTTTCCTACGCCTGCGGACAATTGAATCTTCCCAACGCAAATTGATATTTTTTGCGACACTCCGATTGCCCGATGCAATTTCCCAACGTCTGGCCTCGTCTTCGTCGATGCTTTGTGAATTAAAAGATGCCTAGTCATCGTACACTTTTTGTACGAAGATCTAACCTACATCTGTGTAACGGACTATGGTCGGCTAGACCGCGATATTATATTGAACTAGACTTATATGATCACGGTTATTTGAAACTAAACGGCAGTGTTCGATTTGATTTCTTCCGCGTAAACCAAAAGCTTTTAAGTATTGTTGTTATGTATAATATGTATTTACTTACTACACATTAAACAAGTAACTGAAACTAAGTTAAAACAAAAATTTACAAGTTTAACTTGTCGCTGACAAATATTTTTATGACTACCCAACCCAAAATTAGAGTTAGCTAGGTGTCGAACGATAGAAATAAAACTGTCGATGCTTAATTGCTGTTGGTCTCACGCAACTCGTTGTTTTATTATTTTTGACAAGATTATCATAACTGACGGTTTTCTGATCGATTGTCTTCGGGTGAAGCGAATGAGTTTCACGACCCCCTTTCGTTCGACGCTTTCGATGCCAGTAGTATTTGATCAATGCTTGTTACGTTGGTATGATCTACCTGGTTTTATGGTTCATAAATATATTTTTTGTTCCGTGACCCGTCTAAAATGGGATCCCTTTTTTTCGCCTAATTTTTTTTGTCCTATTTTAATTTGGCATAACGAGTTAGGCATATTGGTATTTGGCATAACAATATTTTGACATAATTGTTGTTTGGCATACTATTTCAGTAAGCATATTTATAGTTTAGACTATTGTTTTTTGCCCTAATTTCGATTTGCATAAAGTTGTTAGGCATATTGTTTATTCGTCTAATAGTTACATATTAGGCATAAAGATCAAAAGGTGTAATGAATACATACTTTAGTTAATCACACGTATTTATTCCTGATTTATAAGCAAAACATTTGTTTAGGTTGGTAGGTTTTTTTTTTTCGTGACCCCTAGAAACGACTTTGCCAACCCCAACACATTTGGTTAGGTTGGTAGGTATTTTTTTTTGTGACCCTTAGAAACGACTTTGCCAACTCCGACACATTTGTTTAGGTTGGTAGATATTTTTTTTGTGACCCTTACCCTTAGCACGTAGTAAGCGCCTAGTATGATTTTGTAGCGAAGTTTTGAAAACTATGTTAGATAAAAGTTATGCTTAAATATCATTATGCGTAAGGATATTTAGGCTTTAGAATATTATGCTTAACATTGTTATGCTTAAAGTAAGTATGCCTTAAAAATTATGCCTATAAAGTTATGCCAAAGTGATATTGTGCGTAACTATTATTAGGATAAATCAAATTATGCCATGTTAAATTATGACATAAAATTTTATGCTTAAAAATAGGGAACCGTCTAAAATACCAGAATAACCATACGATAATCGATTCAGTGCGCATGTTACGTGTTTCAGGGACCCCATAAAGCTGGATTTCCGCACTGCGCCTATTATAACTGTTTTACGACTGCCGTCTAGGTATCCTCGGCGCATGCACGTATAAATACTCTGCTGAGGGTTTTCGACTACACCCAATGTCTTGATGCTAAACGAATAATTGTATAATCGCTCTCATTTTATAGGGGCCATATTCGGGTTAATTGCACCCCGTCGCGTAGCGCCTTCCCTCGGAAATGCTCGACTAATGTCGCTACTACAACATGTTGCAATACATTCTCCTGTGACCAAAAACGCTTTAATTTAACGGAGTTCGGAGAATAAAAACATACCGTAACGAGTGGGGGTCGCGCTTGGCTGCCTGAAAACAATAAATTATGTTAAATATTGAGATACATGTTTCAAATTTCCAACCCTTTGTCGGCGATTTGTGGGCGTGCAAACATCTACCTCTGTTTATCGCGAATAGATCGGGCTGTAATGGCTGTTAGATACCGACAGTGGTACTTGTTTGACCGTTTGCGCACTATATCAAAGTGATTGCTGAAACATTAGGTCGGGCCGCGGTCAGGCCGACCCCGTCTAGACGCCTACCTAAATTTAATTTTATAAACTCCTGTCGATATAACCCAATTCAAACCATATACATGTTGTACGTGTGTCCAAAGTGCGTAATTCACCTTTGTCATTTATATTATTACCGGGCAACCGCGGTGTTACCTAATTTGCGATAGGATATGAAAGCAAAATTTTCAGTTATTCCTGTTAAAATAATAATTCGTATTACCTATCCCCATAACAAATTACAAATTTGATTTTTAATTTTAGCTGTCTAATCCTTTTCAGGTTTGTCGAAATGTTTTCAGTTTCGCTATCGCTTGGCTTTTGGAAATTAGACAATACCGCTGCCGGATTTATGTACTGAGAGAGATATGCAAATCTTAACTGCTACTAAAATTTATAAATGGGATCTTTAGGTCATAACTAGGATAAAAAATAATTATAACTTGTGTATTTAAATAAGTGGCGGTAGATATAGTTGTATATAATGATATGTCGAGGTTAAGGTAGTCTGGTTGCTATTTCTGGAATGCGTATTCGGGAAGGACTGTTACATGCACGAAACAAACGGTAGGGATTACGCACGTCGCATTAGCATATAATGGTGTTATTTGCATTCGGCCACTGAGGCTTATTTTACGCCCGTTTATTTTTCAGAAATCCAACCCGTTTACTGCAGCACGGTAATTTATGCAAAATACCGCACATGATTGGACGGCGGCAGACCCCCTTTGCCTTTTTAAGCCGCCTCGTTTATAGTTTGGTAGTAATATGTACCGACTTGACGAATTATGTGGTTACTTGGGCAATTTTTCAGATCGACGTCGGTATGTGTTATGCCTTTAAATTACCGCCTCGTAAGCGACAGGTCTCGTATTAATTTCCTTCCTTGTACGATTCAAACTTTTTAATTTTGACTGTTCATGACACAAATAGGAAACAGGTAATATGATTGTTTTACTAAGAACGATCGTTAAGTTTACAACTTTGTATATTTTAATTGGTTCCACAAAATGATTGAATACGATCATTATTCATACATAGTTATAGATTTCTTTAGGATTAGGTAAACAAGTAAAGCTGAAGAATTTCAGTACGAACCCGATGCCATCTCGAATATCGGAGTTGCTTCTAGCTGTGTGCGCTCGACTCGCGGGCCTGGAAAGAATTTCAATAAGTTGTTTTCATTTGCAAATTGCGCTCCGCGGCGACACCTAATGGAATAGGAATCTAAGGGGCCGCGTGCCGGCCGTCGCACCAGTTCCGCTTATTGGATTATAAAGAGCTCTTTTGATGCGTTCACGCCTGCTCCGATTTTTTGACCGTTTAATGCGATTACTTTTGAGAACATTGACAATACATTGCTCAGAACCGGCCTAAGCTTCTTCTCTAGGTCCGTGTATGCTTAATGTTTACTCAGTCAATTTAGGTAGCAACGATGTCCGCGTCCAATGAAGAAAGATCTTTCTGAGGTGCGCTTGTGAAAAATGCGAGAGCGTTATTAGCATCTCGAGGACAAATTGGCATGCCGCACCCATGTTCCGTTCGACCCGCAATTTTTCATTTATTCATGGGGCTCATAAATTGAACACCAACAAGAATTTTCTATGATTATTTAGTTCAGAATGCAGGTTAAACCTCGAAAGGTAATGTTTATTCTCAAAAAAGAGCTTTATAATACTTTTGAATTTGGAAACCTAGTGAAAATGTAAATTCCTAACTTAAGGGTTGATATGACCCGAAACTTTTAGGCTAGTGATATTTAACTTTTCTCATCTTTTTAAATGTAATCTATTAAAACATATACTATTTCTTTGTAAATATGTATAATGTGCATTCAACTCTTTTGTTTTTAATTTACTACCGAAGTCACATCGATTCCTTTGTTTACCTAAAATACTGATGAGCTGAAGCAATACATTTGTCGACCATTATGCAAATACGTAACGGTTCTCGTGCCAAGGAACGCGGAAGCATGTTTTCCAATAAAGCGAGCAATAAACGCATACTCGTGGCCACCATCGATGTATGTACTCCGCGGCGTGGACACATTCCAATTGGCTATTCAAAAGGTTTCATCTAAACACAAGGAATTACAAAACTATAATTATGCAAGTTCTCACACGCGATATTATCACCAAAATTAACAAAATGCTATTAAATTAATATTTAATTGCCGCTTTTTTTATACAGTGTATTACGTTACGTGGTCATTAAGTAACAAATTAATAAACACAACTGCTGTGGGATTCATATTATATCTAGGGACATCTCACACACGGTCATCTGATCCCAAACTAGGTAGAGCCTGTGCTATGGCAACGAGATAACTGATAAACATACTTATATATTTTTAAATACATACATGTTATAGATAAATAACACCTAGACACAGAACAAATGATCGTGCTCATCACACAAAGATTTGTCCTGGGTGGGAATCGAACCCACAACCTCCGGTTTAGCAGTCAGGGTAACTAACCACTAGACCAACAGGCCCGTCATATCATATGTTTCTTATCATTTTGAATATACTCAAAGACTCAAACCCTTTATATTACTGGCTAAATATGAACAGGATCTATTAAATTTGATACCTATAAAGGATAATTTTTCAACTCGACATTAAAAATGATTACTACTTTACTAATAAAGATGGTTTTCCTTAACATGACCAAACTGCTTAATCTGCTATAGTTTTGTTTTAACGACAAAATAGCAGTCGGTAATTCCCCACTGTTTGCCTGTTGAACTTACCACACAACATACATTGACACATACCTACATATTATCCAGGTTTTACTGTGTATGGATCTCAATAAAACTTCGGTGAAGACACTTAGTAATCTCAATACAAATCTTACCAAAATGATAAAGAGAGGAAGTTGTCATTCTTTGTTGTGGTAATCGCGATACCCAGATACACAATTGTTTTCGATAGTTGTTTCAATGTTTCGAACTTGTTTCCCTTTGAACATAGGGCTGACAAGTTTTGTTCTTTGTTTTTTCGTTTTTATTTCATATTCGTACGAGTCAATACCTTGAATAAGTAATGCTTAATATATGAATTAAACAGCTAACTACAAAGAAAATCGAACTTAAAAACATATTGTCTCCATATAAAGCTTTTACACCATACAGTTGTAAACACAAATCACTACAGTAATACCCGGTTGCATAACAAATGTCTGTCTTCCAAAGGTAAATTCAATGTAAGCATTAAGTCGCTGCGCCAATCGGGTCTACGATCGTTGTGATATATAAACATTTATGTAGGGTATATCTTTAATAATTTGTGTTTTGAGGAAAATAGTCTCCTGTCCAGTAAAATGAAATGACCAAGCCCCATTGTTAATCTCGCTCGACAATAGAGTATCAGACAAGGGCAGTGCTCGAAGAAATTTATTTTTTGTAGAATAAATGCGGCGATATCAGAGGGCGCTCTTAAACATGTCGTCAATAAAGTCTTAGAGTGACCCGTGCTCGCCCCGGGCACGACATTGTTCCCGGTTTATAAAATTACCCCGTTAAAGGAGTGAGCGGCTCAAAAGAAGAGGTTTTCTACTTACTTCACTATGGTGCCATATATTCATACTACTACACTGTTTGCTGGTATTATTTTACTAAGTTTCTGCTAAGTTCTGGGTTTCGGCTAAGTAGGAACTTAACATGTATAGCAGACGAGACATGTTAATTGATTATCTTAGAGCTCTACGTGAAAATACGGCAATTTTTCATTACTAATAATTTATTATGACAATTGTATAAAGATGGGTGAAGACTTTAATTTTCAGTTTCATTTTATATTCAATATGATGCGCCGTCATAACTTAATACACAGCAGTACGAAATACATTAAAGAAGGATACTAAAAGTATTATCGCAGTATTCAATAGAAAATTCAAGAATTCCGGTTTCTGTTGTACCTTATCACAATGGATCACGTCATCTGTTGTGTGTCTTCCGCAACGATTTTATCATTTCCCTTGAATACTCGAGTCGGTGCGCGGTTAACGGTCCTAAATTATGTGTGAAGGCTTCATTCGTCGTGTTATGTGTGTAAACCAGCAACGTGCGCGCCCGATAAGTATTCAATACACGTCTCGACATAAATTAACCAACAGGTGTGTTCTCCCTGAAATGAACATAAATAAAAAAGAGATCAAGCACGAAATGGCAACATTCGCAATAAGGGTTTCAATGCCACACGTCTTTTGTATGGATCCACCTTTTGGAAACATGTTTTGCATCAGAGGTGCACTGCGGTATACCATTTCAAAGGCATTTATACAAAGAACGATTAAAAGCTATTATATTTTTCATTCGCAGTTAAATTAACAACAACATTAAACGCCCATTTCAACCCTTTTAACTCGAACTGTTTTTGTTATTGAACCCTAAAACAGATGAGAAGTGCTAAACGTCGCTCGCTCCGTACCTTTATTTATATTTAGTGCCTTTATTTATACCCGGTTCGGTGTATGCTAATGTTCCGAAACGAGATGTAGACAGACAAAAATAACTACTTTTTTGACACGACGATTTGCCCCTAAACCAGTCCAATGACTTAAATGTGCCGGTATTACATGTTATTTCCCTTAAACTAAATGTAACCAAAATTGTAATAAATGCTCAAAGTTTGAGGAAAATGTTGGACCTCGCCTCACCGCTGTACTAACTGAAGCAAAGTTTTGCTAAGAGAAAAAAAACTGCTAGTTTTAATCAAATTATAAGTTGCTTGAAAAGCAGTTTCAATCTTGGCTGTGAATTAAACCCGTCTCTTAAAGAATATGAACTACCATGGGTACTATTTTAGAATACTTTTCCATGTATTTTTGATCAGAATTTAAAATAACAAAAATAAATAAAAAATGCGAGTAAAAATTATTTGTTTGGCAATTGAAACAGTAATCCATAAATATGCAAAAAACAATCGCATTCGCAGCGCACTGCACTATGATTTGTGAACTTCGTCTAATATCTTTTCCTGACCTATTTTCTCAAGATATAAAAATGCATTTTAAAGGACTACTACCTACTCTAGAACTACTGGAAGTGTTCTTCTATAAGCGACGACGGAGACTTTCGCGGAGACGTTTGCGTGACATTTACAACGACTGCTAATTGTCGCTCGACGGTTGCGGTTATTACAGGAACAGACTTGTATCGAGTGTACTTTGCCGTGGATTTCTCTTGTCTGCATCTGATTTGAGCCGATGCAACTTTCGCTCCAGACACGATCTGGTTTTAACGACGTTGTCTCGCTGCCGACTGTATTTATTCCTATAAATTCCTTGTATATTGTTTTGCTTTCAATCATGGACATACCTGTATTGTTATTTTGGGTAGAAGGTTTCGTACCTCAAAGGCTAAAAAAGGCAAACCTTATAATTTTATGTTGCTGTTAGTAATTATATACAGTTACATAACTACAAAGTAACAATTTTCATCACGCCAAATTTCGTGATTCTAGCTTGACGGAAAGTATCCTTATAGGTTATGACAGAAAGATAGCCAGGGAGACGGACAACAAAGTGATCCTATACGGGTTATTTTTTCCTTTTGAGGTACGAAACCCTGAAAAGGCCCATGTAGCTCTTGATTCAATTATTGCATATATTACACAATCAGCTTATTTTACATATACATGCATTGTCGTAAATAGTTGAGTATATTTAAGTGTTCTAGAATACATGACATGAACTTCGATCAGGCCCATACAGCTCGATCCAAACGTTTCATCAGGCGTTACTCAATCGGCCCAGAATGCACGGGTGTCGTCTGCTTGTCGCAAACTGATCCGTGGGCGTATGTGTGCCGACAACAACGCCACTACCTCAAAATACAGAAAAACAATCTAATTTCGACGTGTCTAAGCATAAAATCACAACAGTTAAATTATCCCTAATAAATGGTAAGATAGATTCTTTTTAACTTTACCTGTTCACAATAATAATCCAATCAGATTTTTCTTATTTACTTATCCATAATTTAGTTCCTGGTAATGGAAAAAATTACAATATTGGTTTTAAAGGCCACCGTTACGGCTCATATGTCTCACGCCAAGATAACCGACTAACTTTAGTGTTAGCTATTTTAATTCGATGCAAAGTATATATTTAGACGAGTTGCATCGGACTCGTAGTAGCCATTATGTAGTTTCTACTACTGGTCGCTAGTTCAGGAATATTTCGAGATAGATTTAATTTTAAATTTCCCTTTTAACGTCGTATAGTATTTTTGTAACTACTACTACGATAATGATTTATTTTGATTGCAAAAATACATCGTTTGACGTTTTCTTTTTCTTTCTCATTAATCTGATTGTATATTGACCATACCATTTCTAGTTTAATACTAACAATACCAGAATAAATTATAAGATTAATTAGGTGTTAAAGATATTTTCAATTGTGTTTGATAACCAACTTGTCTAGCCATCTTCTAACGACCAAGAGTTACAGAACGCAGTTATTTCGTACTGGTCAAGTTTCCTAGTTAGCGATGATATCTTATTCGTCTGAAGTTTGTAATATCGCCCAAGGCGCTTTTCTCGCAATATTATTTTCTTTGCCACAATCCTTGCTAGTGATAATTTAAAACGTGTTGGCGTACCATTAAGCCGAACATGGACACCCTCTGCCCCTAGATGCACAATAGTCTAATAACTTATGTTCATCAACACAAGTCCAAAATATAAACTTGAATAGAATTATACTTATTTTTTTAAACTTACTTTTCAAGCTCAAATAATAACCAAAGGTCCTTAAAAAAATAGTAGTAAAGAGTAAGTTAGTATATAGTAATCGTTAGTCGTAGAAAATAAATATGGTGGTTAGAAATAGTCATAATTCCAATCAACATTGTAACATGTGTTTCTTGAGTCATTTTAATTCAAAATACATCTAGACAATTAAATAAACGGTACTCCTTTATATTTAATACTAATATAACCACTATAAAATTATCCTTACAAATAATCATTCATAATGATATTAACGTTATCTAATTTCTCACCATTTAATATCTATCAAGCGTGTTATATGGCTATTGTCTTGTTATTTATGTTGCCAACTAATTGGCGCAGATTGTGGGGACCGGGGTCTGATCAGTTGCTAGGACGCGTGCTCGAATGCCGTTACCCTAATGCGGACTTCACTGGTCATTTCAATTTGATGAGCCCAACTTGATTGACTGCACGACCACACATAAATCCTTATTATGTGATGTATTTTTTTCCGGGAAATAAAACTCGCGTCATCTTAAGCTATAAGGAAATTGACATGTCTACTCTAGGATTGTGTCAGCTTTATATAATTTTGATAAATGAGTATTAATTGTATGTTATTCGAGATCTAATATAGTTTTTTTTTAGTAAGTGAACGAAAATTCAACACAGATAAATGGAAAGAGGAAAGGGTGTTCTGCAGTGGGACATGAAAAGCACATACCCTAACAAAAAAAAAAAAAAACTAAATTTTATTCCTCTGTCGGGTAATTTTATTTTTTCAGAAATAAAAACATTACAAAATGTAATTATTTTTGTAACCATATCTTATTTTCATCATACGTACGTATTAAGTCGAGGAAATCAGATTATTTAACGCAATAAATTGTCTCATTTCCTGTTTTTATTTGTCTTATATGTGAATAAATAATGTGCATGAATATGAGTTATCAAGCGCATATGATCACGTCCGCTAATCCATACCAAATTCAAATTCAATACCGTATCGCTGGCATCGTATAAATAGAGTTAATATTCAAACTGATGAATAAATCATCCAAGCATACGAAAACATGCTAAAGAAATGACGTGCACTCGTTATCTGACCTTAGAGCACGAGACTAAGTTTAGAAGTTACACTTATCACCCTACTCACTACATTAACATAATTGTCTAGCCTATGTCGCAAACGCGCAAGCGAGGTTGTTTGACTATTTCTGTAATAACTTTCACATTGTAGCTGACCAGGAGTATCTATCCCTCGCATAAGTTTATATTATAATGGAACCAATATAAGCTACGTACAAACTGTATGCGGGCGCGTCGCTTCCTACATAAATTTCTAGTGATAAATTAGACAATTCCTTAAGATAGGGTGCACGCGCCGCCCTCCCGGCCACATGCAGAGAGGCCGTTGGGATAATCGACGGGACTCATGCAATTTGGCACAGTATTTATCGTCCCACGTGTGTGTATGTGCTTTTATGTCACTGGTCAATGTTTTGTTGTGTAAACTTTACGAGCTGTATCGTTTACAAAGGTTGACGGTGATGAATTGATGTTTGAACGGTTTTCTATTTTATTGTTACTGTGATACGTACTTTCGTTTCTAATGCTTGTCTTGTTATGTTACGTCATCAGCGCGTCGTCATCAACTCTGACGTGATTTATTATTATGTTAAACATGCACGTTTATCATTCGCGTTGAATATGTTCCGTATGAATTACGGTTAACTAGAGTCTAGACACAATATAGAAATATGATGAGATACAAGATCGAATAGCAAATGAACTTTCTCTTTAACTTTTGTTAACAAAAGCTAAACTTGGTTTGAGCTTAAGTTTCATTAACAAAAAGTTAAACTTGTTTATATTAATAAAAATTAATAAGCGTGTATTTATACTTATTTTAGCTAATATAATTTAATAATGCTTTTACCACAACCAATTCCTATTCCAACACAATTCCTATTCACACGAAATTTCTTGCTTTGTAGAATTGTTTTAGCAAATTTTTGCGGTTGGCCTGTCCTATCGAAAAGAAAACTTTATTTCAAGACAAAATACAAATACGCTGCGCGGTCCTAGTAATAAACAAAATTACATCACATAGCGTTCAGATGATTCACGACAAACAGCGTAACAAAACATCAATTTATCGTGAAAAAATATCTTTTACAACAAAGCTGACCCAAAATAATGGCAACTATTTAGATAGTAGACGTCATTATGATGTTTGCTACGTCAAAACACTGAATGTTGACGACCCCGATGACTTGCATGATTCGCCCAACCATCTCATATCGATCCCGCTTCGCCCTACAACCTACTCTTCAATGTTTTTGACACATCGAAATAAAAGCTGTGTATTAATAAAACGTTTTTGTTTGTTTCAGGTAAGACACGCAACTGGATAGTAGAGTCCTTTATTTATGACTCTGCCACGTAAAAATGAAAACTCGACATAATATTTGATGTAAGAAATCCTTATATTTTAGTTAGACCTTTGTTCTATTTAACGAAAGATCAATACAGAAGAATTCGATAGTTCAATCATAGTAGAATCCCCCCAAAATTATAACGTTATTATTACGACCACAGAAGCTACTCGATTTTATTAAAGGCAATTATCATAAATCTGTAATGAACCTCACGAATACGTCATAGAGTCTGTTTGTCCGATATCGATTCCAAATTTTAAATTAGTTTGATATTTGTTGGTAACCATCAAACCCTCTATTAACTACTTAGCGACACTTTGTAGAAGGGGTTTGACCAAATTTTAAATATAATTACTACGTTCGCTATAGAGCAAGTTAGTCTATTAGTACTTTCATATGCTACCAATTGAATTTAGAAAAGGTTTCCTTACTTTGATCCTTTCAAAGCGACGTAACCGCTACGGGGTAGCCTCAAATATTTTTAATCCGGCTCGTATTTAATTAGGATTGCATCGATTCGCCTCGTCATGTGAGATTATTTTGGCCACGCTGTCACGTGAACGTGGCGCACCGCTGCTAGATATTTCAATCAGCCGGTCAAGGAACTATTACATCGCACCCGCGGCACCATTATCTTGGCCCGGAGATTGATGGCCCAATATTGCGATGGACTCCGATACCTATACAGCAGAACTTTACATATGCAACTGCCTAATAAAACTCGCAATACGAACCTCGTAATGTATGTCAATAAAATATGTTTTCGCTTCTGTCCCGCATGTCCGGTCTTTTAAGATTATTGTTAAACAGAAATAAAGCTGTACAAATCAGTGTGATCTGGGTTTTATGATTTTATTTCAATTATAATCCAGTAATATTTTATTGTTTGTTATTGACAAAATTGTCTAATCAGTGATGTTTTACGTTCTAATTATTATCTAGTCATTGCCCTCTTTAGTGTTTGGTATCTGTCCTGATATTGAATTATTGATTCGAATTAGTATTTTTGAGGAAATGAGTTTCTATTATATTTTGTCGCGTGATTTTGTGTTCTGTTTTTGTACCATAACTTAATTATATATATTACTGATATCAATCCAACCACTTAGTTTTTCAAAATAGCTTATCTACTTTATTATTTGTCGAACAATGTTTGTCAGAATAAAACATTAAAGGGACTTTAAAATTATTAAAAAAGACAGGTGTTGTACATTTTTAGAAATGTGTAGAAATACAAAGAGGTGACGTCATCAATCAGTTAAAATATAAATGCACCGGTGAAGCGACAAATTCACCTCTATTCGAATAAAATTGATGGGAAGGCCAATATCGTAATGCGAAACACGGGCGTACACTACGAACGACTATTTTGAGACCGTATCGTGAACCCCGATCTATTTGATGGACTCGGTAGCGTGGTGAGGAATAAAACCCCCTATGCATTGAACGCTAATCATGTTATTTGATCTAACCTTAGTGTTTTGAGTAATTGGGGATTACCATAAAGTTTTCTAGAAATTTTATTGTGTCATTAATAATTTCTATTCAACTGCATTTTAAATTCCATGTTACTGTATTCAACTAAATCAGCTTACTAGGTATATTGCTAAACATACTTATATTCCTATAAATATAATAATGCAATCAACTAAAACTACTTATCCCAGACGGTGTACGTTACACATTAGTAAATATACATATTTGCAATATGCTATTTGAATTTCAAAACGTCATAATGAAGTTAGCGGTAGAGGTGGAACAATAAAAGTGCGCGCGCGCCGCCTGCGCAAACCGCTGGCGCCGCAACGCTCCAGTTGCCCGACCGGCGACTGCGTCCAGCTACCAGACCAGATATGTGATTATACAGGGGCTACCACAAGCTTTTTGCATGTTAAACCAGACGTATTAAATAGTTGTTGTTATGTCTACATCTTGTTGCAATATTGCGTAGAAGTGCTATGAAAAGATATCTGATTGTTAATGTTAACAATAGTATTACCAAAATTAAGTAATTCGGTAAATATTAATATTTCGTAAGTTTTGTTGTCAAATAATTCCTCAGCGTCCGCCAACTTCTATTCCCGTGAGTCATACTTTTACTCTAAAAATACGCACCAAATTAGTTTAAAATAGAAGACCTCTCAGAGCGCTCTATACGCAAATCTAAATAAAGAATTATCAGTTTAACGCCTGCTCTACTCATGTCGTGTGCCTGATGACGGCAACTATTTGTTTTCGCTAATTATCGTTCCTGCGACGACGGTGAGTTACTACCATGATGACCTACCTAAAAAATGTAAGAAAATTTATGTTTATCATTAGAAACGTTACTTTTGTTACGTTTATTTATAAATTGGCCAAACTTCTAAACTTTAAATAAAACGCGTCCCATTTCGTTAGTACTGTTATGTAACAGTTTGTTTTTCTTTTCAAATTCTATAAAAAAAATCTGAAAAGAATTTACTCGATTCCAATATTTTAAGAAGAATTGTTTGTTACGTTTCGTTCGGACGCAACATAGAACGAATCTAATAGAATATTAATTAAATCAATACTTTTAAACAAACATTGCATGCGAGAGTTAATAATCTGCCAAGTTTCCACTTATTTGTTGACTTCACCAACAGTTGACACGATTCACTGCGGCCAAGTTCCGGTCCCCTTATGCACTTTTTCGGCGTTTAAATGCCACTAACGGAAACTTTCACATACCTTCCGATGTCGAATTGCATGTAGACGTGTGACGTCAAGTGCATTTTAAATTATTTTATATGATACACATTACGGTTCACTTGCTAAATAAGTTGCGAATATAATTAACGGTATTTTTCCAACATTTCACCGCCACAACGGTTACTTACAATGATAATGTTTTTAGCGTCCTGTCTATTTGCAATTTTCAGAACCTTTGATATTACTTTAGCAGGCAGGAGATATAGATTTCTTAAAAAAGAAAATGTTTTCAATGGAAGGAATTGACTGAAATCTGATCATAGAGAGTATTTGTTGTACTGTGGTATGTTTGTGTGCCTGCATAATGAATAACAATTTTGCATTGGCATTGTATTAGAATTAAAATTAAATTGGAGAGTAAGGGCACACAGGTCTTATCAGAATTTATAATTAGACAAAGGTGCATGCCAGTTTCAAAGGCATTGTGAGATACGCGGCGGGTCATAAAGAGGGCACAGGTCGGCTAGCGACCTTGCGGGTGTATTCTGAGCGGACGAGAGAGCTATTTCGACGCGTCGACATCGATCCGAGCCAGAAAACTGGAGCAGCCTCATTGGCACCTGAGATGCATCAAGCTAAATCAACTATTGCGAGATCGATGTCTTCGAACCACGTGAATTCTAATGATGCCAATGCATGACCATCCTTTTCTAAATATATCCTTTGCAGCAATGTTACTTTACGTTACCTGCTGAGGTGAAAAATTCATTGTCAAGTGTCAAAGGCACAACTTTCAGACGGTACAAAATTAAGTTTTAATACTGTCTCTAGAGAATAGCGGTCTAAGTTTCAATTTTGCATGGTTTCGCAGTGTTTTCTTACCTCGTAACCAGCGTGAAACTTCAATGCTTCACGACAATGGAACACTCGCTTATTTTTGGCACGATCGTAGTATGAACCCGGTAACAGAGAGTCGCGGTGACATTTAATTATACTATTACGTACGTCAACAGCGTCTGGTCGCGGCTGGGGACGTTAATCATGACGTTTGCTCTCAACCACACATGATCGACCGTTTGTTTAACTGTTACGAACTTGTTATGTATGATAAAACGCTTTGTTGCTAACCTCTGTGTTTAAACACGTAATTAAACAAACCATATGCAGATGTAAGGTGTTACTAACCCTCCCAGCTTGCTTATTCATTGTTAAATAAGTTGTTATACGTTATCTAAAGTCGCAATAAAAAAAGGAGAACATAAATAACATACGTAGCATGTGATTACTTTTGTAACGTCTATCTAAAAATTCATAAAATTAGTTTTACCCCTATTTGTACCAACATTGGTTATGAAATTGCCAAACTCGAAATGCCATTGGAAGCCATTGGACCAAACCCGCCTCGTTTGTTCGTGTTTGTTGTACGCATAAGGTACATTTTAAATGGCTAGAGAAAAAAAAAACACCAACGGTGTATATTGTTCAGAAAAGTTACGAGATTCAATGCAATTGATCGGCCAACGTTCCCGGGTTCTCCGTTTAACCTCATCACCGTAGCTAAATTACGATAAGATAGTATGACATTGGCCAAAATTCTCTCGTTCATTTGAGTGGTTCGTTGGCTCAAGGTGACCGGCGGGTGCGTTGACATTCAGACGCCTTTATCAGAACAGGCGAGTTCACGACGCGCCTATGTTTATAAGCGGGGCGGTTGCCGACTGCTAGCGATACCTTACACCCACCCCACACAATCATCAATAAATCTCATCACACGTCATTGTCATCAAATCTATATAAAAGGAAACAACTCTCTAACCCGGAATGTCAATTCTGTTTTCATTGCTGTGGGATAATCGAATCGAATGTAAATGTATAATCGACGCTTTTTATGATCATATTAATTGCTGCAAATTAGACATTCATAAAAGAAATTCGTAATTAGATTACATCGAGCACATTGTCTAAATAATTATGTCATATCATTATGAGCAGTGGCATGTATATTTGCATTATATTTTACTGCATGGCTTGAAGGCCAGTTGCATTGTGGCGTTCGTCACTGCGGAATTCAACATAGTCTTGCTTGCAGCCAATCTGTCTAATAGCTTAAATTGTACGTTGCTAACTGCTGGATTTATTGACTGATGTAGGTAGTCTTTGCTTTACACACCCATGTATAGACGATTCGGAAAGACAACTTAAGTATCTCTAAACCTTTTTATATCAATGATTCATTCGATTTCCTATTGTCGAATTCTCCAATATGATTGGATAAATCTATTGCGAAAAGAATTTTATACGTTTCCTTGTGATTAAAAAAAAACTTTAAGCTATATAATTTGTAGTCGCTGAATTATATAATTTGTAGTGTTCTGGAGTTTTGTCGAAACGCTGTTCGATTTCTTGTCGTAAATCGCAGCTGTCTGCGCCTCAATTGCGAACTAACCGAGGCAATGATTGAGTGCAGCAAAGAACTCTATTAAACCCGAGATGGTATCTCAATGCTGTCGCGATCCGATCGCCCGCGGCCTATACCAATCGGTGCACGATTTTGTGTGCTTATGGCATCCAGTCTCTATTGCTATTTAAGTAGTTAATGTTATTCAACCTGTTTTTTGCATTTATGTGTCATCTTTAGAAAAAAGTCCAATAAATTATTACAATCACATTTTACTCCATAAATAACTAAATTTTAATTAGTCACATCATCACATGAAAAGGTATTGCTGCGAATATAAGGTCAATTGTAAATTCTATTCTTATGTGATTGTTTGTTTTACGACGTTTTTGAACCCAATGTAACGCACCTCTTATCATATATCAATAGCAACAAATTCCAATGTGTTTACTTGGCAACAACTCTCGGTTGTCTTCGTCAACACAGCCGGAGGGCGTCGGGCGGCGAATAAAGGAAATAATGGAAATTATTCGCCGCGTCGCGACCCGCGAACGGTTATCGATGGAGGCAATTTGCCGAATAAATGGCCCGGTAATGATTGGACCCCTCCCGGCTTCAGTAACCACTCGATGTGAGGTCTGTTTGCGTACTTACCGGCGCTTTGTGAATTGTCCATACACTTGCGTTGCTCACCAGCTTTCGAAGATAGAGATGATACTTGAAAGTCTTCCTACGATAAGGATTCAAAGCATAGATAGGCTAATTATGCCAGTAAACAGAGTAGATAAAAGTAAAAATACAAAGAGAGTCATATGCCTATTAGGGTCTATTTAAATCAAGCGATGAAAAAAATATAAATTAATTTTAAATAATTAAGACTTGTAATAAAAACTAAAATTGGTTAGGCACTTATTTCAGACTTCAGTCACACGGTTGCGCAATTCTTCCGTAACATATTGTGTAATATTCATAACAATACACAGACGTTGAGTAATAGTTAGCCACAACGTAGTCGTTTAAAGTACTTATATTTAAAACAATAATAATTATCGTATCACACGTGTAAACTATTATGGGATTTTAATATGATTTTCCGCATAGAGAATGCCGATAACCTGTTGTTTGATGCGATCATTAACACTTGGTATCTTGGCAGTGTTATCGTTTCCGATAACCACATACAATTTGCTTTATATTATATATAATTATCTAGTAAATACAACAAAACAATAATTGTAATATAGACAAGCAATAATAATAAAGACTAGCAATTCCTTTGCTTCATTTTATTTCAATAATACAGTTCTACATTTAAAACCATATTTTTATTGGTTTACCAGTAGAAATTGCTATTGATATATTGGGTACGTTATAGGTAAAGGACCAACAAGAACATTCACCACGAAACTATTTATTACGACAGATAGTTTTTAAAAAAAATCATCATACTTCAATCAAAATAAAATGCAAAAACAATTTTGCAAATTTATTAATAGAGTGGTTAAGCATAGCTAAGTGCACTCCACGGTATAGTTTTTTTTTATGCAGACAGTCTGACAACCAGCAAGAAACAGAACAAAAGACAAAAGAAAGCTGTTGATGATTTATTTAAAACTAGCTTTTGCCAGCGACTTCGTCCGCGTTTCCGTCGTTTTTCGTAAAAAAGTAGCATATGTCCTTCCTCACTGTTCAGTGGTTTTGATGTAACAGACAGATTAACTTTCGTATTTTAGTAGGGAAATATAATATATCACGTTACACAAAAATAATCCTTATAGCATGATTCAGTATTCACGCGCGACGGCGCGATGGCTTATTATCGTATTTCATGTATAAGTTTGGTGTTTCTATACCGATTTCTATGATTCTTTTTTTATTGAATAGGTAATAATGTAAACATTTTTTAATTAGGGATGAGTGAGAGTATTATAAACGTAAGAGTAAACAAATATAATCAGAAATGTCCGAACTGCTAAGCTATCGGGAGTTACACGTGTTATTGTGAGTCAACCATAAAAGATAGACATATGCTGTTGTGGAATATTTTTTAGATAATTTTATGTAGAACATTTCCGTCATACATGATTTCTATGTAGCTTTAACCATTAAGGCTGCATACGCGACGGAAGCTTAAAAAATACCGTTTTCCCAACATTTCACTTCACTGCTCTGCTCCTATTGATTGTAGCGTGATGAAAAGTATACTATAACCTGCCCAGGAGTATGAAGAATAAATGTACCAAGTTTCGTTAAAATCCGTCGAGTAGTTTTCGTTTCTATAAGGAACATACAGACAGACAGACAGACAGACAGACAGACAGACAGACAAAAATTTTACTGATTGCATTTTTGGCATCAGTATCGATCACTAATCACCCCCTGATAGTTATTTTGAAAATATATTTGATGTACAGAATTGACCTCTCTACAGATTTATTATAAGTATAGATAAGTGTTTGTATTCGTTTCTGCGTATGTTACGTAACTGTGTGATTGTTGCCGACCGGCGCTACGCTAACGTGGCAAAATATCTCGCCGAGCGTATTAACGTTAATTACGGAGCACGCACACCGCGTCACACACTTTGCCCTCTGACCAAACGACGACGTTTAATGTGTTTCCTTATTTGTACACGCCAATACGTTCACGCGATATCAAACTAACAATACACAATTTTGATACACCTTATTATATTGGGTTATTAAATACAACTAGTATTTGTGAGTGAATTTCCCGAATTTTGTTTACTTATACAGTATTCGTGATGTAAGGTTTGAAATTTATATTTTATTTATTACTAGACTTGGCTTCGAAATTTGTTGAAAATGCGCTCATCATTAACCTCTTGAAGGATTTTCGAACAGTCCTAAGCTATCCTGTGTAATTCTTGACGATCTCTTTCGTATCGAACTTTATTACGGAAACTTTAAATTTCCTTGTATCGCACAATCGAATATATTATTCATTACCATTTACCATACGTTCGGTTATTATTAATTTTCGTTTGAAATAAATGTACGTGACATAAATAACCATGTAATCGGCACAGCACAATGAAAATTTAATTCCGTTTAATCTGAATCGAATGAAATGAAATTCTCTAAACTGCGTGCTCTATCTAGGAATGGTTGGGATGTTCTGTTGCGACGTCGCGACGCCTCTCTTATGCATTTCCTTTATTTATGTACGTGTGTTTGCTCATACGTACGTATCGAACGTCTGTTTATCTACACGATTGGACAAAGAAAACCGCACGAGATTAGTGCATGTGTATTGCGCATGTTTGAATTCGAACGAAACTTTAAGTTTAAATTCATGTGATGACTATTGTCTGGATAAATAATATTACCACTATTCTAAAAAATAAGCAGACATAATATGTATGTATAGGTGCTTTAAAAAATATTACCTTTAAAAGTTAAGAATCGTGTGTAGACTGCACTATTTTTGCGAATTGATGAGGTACTTTATCACTCATCTGTTTATTCATTTATGCTACTATATAGCAGGATTTAGCTATCATGACATATTGCGTAAGTATTTTGATTTGTAGAAATAATTAGGTCACGTATATCATATCTATAAGTCTCCTTCCTGATAAAATAAATCTGTGATTATTGCTTTTAGTTCTAGATTATGATAAATGATTTTATTATTAATCACGCATAGTGAACTGATCTAATATTGTACAAAGATTATTTGTTTATTACTGAGCTAGGTTTTAACGTAGTGTTTTTTCTTAATTTGTTCAAATATCCTATCAAATAATATTTGAGTAGCAGTCCGCCCCGGCTTTGCACGAATATCTAACAAAAAAGAAAAAATATAATTTACCTAAGTATGTCACCCGCGGATAGTGTAGTTTCCAACAGTGAAAGAATTTTTCAAATCGGTTCAATAGTTTCGGAGCCCATTCAATGCAAACAAACTATCAAATCTTTCCTCTTAATGTTATTATTATTAGTATAGTTAACTGAAGCCCAATAAGACCAATTTCCTTAAAAAAAAACGCCGACGCAGAAATTCAATTCATGTACACTCTTCAATGTTTTTATGCTCAATCGTATAGACTAGACTCCGGTTTCGGAAAGGCTTATTAACACAAATAACCTCTCAAATCTTGTGTGTCTCCTATAATTACTTGTTAGACTTTTAGTCAACCTATCACAGTAGTGATCAGTAGATTTGACAACAGATTAAATTGATCAGCTTTTCAGAAACCGGGGGATAGTCTGTGTTAGAGGGACATCTCTCTCTTGTCTTCTACGACTCTATGAGGATGGTTGGCTTAATATGTCTCCTTAAGCTTTAAATCCTTTTTAGGTAATAGGTTATAAGTAGGTTAGGTACCTATTATTTAAAACAGAGTAAATTGTTGGTTAAATTTTGTATTCCTGGTACAATTTAATGTGTATCCGAACAAAACACTTGAGTTTATGTCGTAATTAGTAAGGTAAAATATGCTTTGAAGATAACGAATATTATTTATAATAGAAGACTGATGGTTCCCGTTTCAGCTATTAAATGACGCCGAGAATTCCTGGAATTCTATTCTCCATTAGCAAACGGTAGACTTAACTTTCCTAGAATATTATTCATCGGTTACGCCTACTAAACGCGTAATCGGCATTTATACACAATAGTACCCAAATACCACAAACCCTCGAGCTACAGTCAGTTTATATGTAACCTACCTGTCTTCTTAGAACAGCGTTGTACTAAGCTGATTAGGTCTTACTTATCTCATAATTACGTTATTAAACAAATTCCAAAAAATATTGTTACTCCTTTATTAATCAATTTTACGTAACGGGAGACTGTAACGGAACTGCTCAATGTTATTATTTAAATAATCTCGTTTTTTCGTCCGATTACCACAGGAATGTAAACCGATTGTGATTCCGGAAAATGCCCCTGTCAACGACCGACCACCCGATATAGTGTGGACCCGTTATATTAGCCGAGTGATCGATCTGGACTCCTGCCACGATCCCGGCGCCCCACCTAATTATAAACACTTGCTCATAGAATAAACAATTCCATGCTAATCGCACGAAGGAATAAAATTGCTTACACTAACGCTAGCATCATACGATTAATGAGCTGTTGGAAGCTATTTTATATCGTGTATGACGCGTAAATTGCTACAATTCCAATACATGCACTTACTTGTTAAGGCCCTCGAGGTCGATAATTCCTTCCAGTGTATGTAAATATTTAGGATAGCAACGGAACTAAGGCTGTGTCACATGGCGATTCCTCCATCCATTAAGTCTCTCTCCAGTCTTCTTCAAAAGTAGTGATTAAAACCAGCTTGGTGTCCATTCCGGCTAAAGACTATTTGTTAGCCGCCAAAAATTCCTGTTATAAGTGTGTTGACGTGAGAAATACGCATGGAGTCTCAAAGTAGCACATGTGGGACGCGCGTCAACTGACCAAAACAACGAGGTCGGTCTTTATTCACGTATGCGGAATCGTCTACTTGAGCTGGAGAATAGGTATCGCGGCGATAACGAGCCAGTCGTGTCCTCGCAGCCGATTATTGCGGTTGCTACATCAATATATTTGTTCTCGTTCATTTTAACCGCTGAAAATACAATTCGCATTAACAAGGGCCTCGCCGCGCTCAGGTGTCGGTTGAATTTCTACGTCTAGCCTTGCGTTTAAAACTGTCAAGGCGAGCGTGGAGGGAGTGCATCGTGTGGCTTGTATACTGTTTAGCTTGTAAACTCGTGAGCATTGGTGCAGTGACCCATCAGCCGTGCGTGAAGACGGGACGATGGTGCGCAAAGGGGAGAGGTCCACGGCCACCCTTCTCAGGACTCTGGCCGACACGCTTCGCTGGCAATCTCTCCGCGCCGTCACAATGGTGCGTTCGGTAAGCAGACGATTTGCTTGACCGCATACCGTGAATTAACAAATAACATTATCCGATATGCAAAATTAATTAGTTCGCTGTTAACAAAATATTACTTGTCGTGTGGCAGTTTATATTGAAAAAATTATCCTAGGTATTTACACTACATACAGATGTGTGAACAACTGTTGTAGTTATTGGTTTATGCTTACTTCTCGGTCTATTGACGTCAGTGCATTGTGTAAAACTTGTAGGAAATTCAATTTTTATCTGATAAACGATAACTAGAACGCTAGTTATATCGATTGACGTGTGGTACTCAATGTTTTGACATGTGCACACGATGCGTCCGTGTGACCGTGTCGGGCGGTTCACGTGCCTTTATCGGAATCTATCGCAACTCTGACCTCAAGGGCGGAGATCACGTTGCGTAAACAAGCGCAGAGACATCGTGTCATATCATCCCTTACCTTTGCTGCACATTTATTAAGAAAGTATGAACATCTCTGTTAGTTTATTAACAGTACACATTTGCTTTGTTTTTGCCCCAGTGGTTCAACGAACGGATTTGTAGGTTGCAGGTTCAAACTCACTACAAGCAAGTATGAATGTGACTTTTTCTAAGTTATATATACTTTCTTAATATTATTCTAACACCATTGCGAAACAGTTAATGAAAACACAGTGAGAAAAACTGGATTCAAAAAATTGGAATCTGAAATCACCTATCAGCAAGCGTAGTGATCAATGCTCGTGCCTTCGCTACACGAGAAGAGGCCTGTGCCCAGCAGTGGGACAAAATTAAATAAAATTGAAAAAATAAAAGATTTTACCACTGTCATACATTTATTAAAAGTTAATACACAAACCAACGAACCGATAAATTAGGTCAAATAAACGTCGAGGGATGCATATGTAACCTAGAACGGTGAGCGAATTGTCGCATTTTGTTTACATACACTTGTATACGTAATACATGAGTACATAGATACAGGTGCGGCGTAGACATTCGGTCCGGGCCTTACTCTGACCCAGTTAATGCCCGCCATTTCTTATCTATTCTACTAGATGCAGTCGGGAATGACCACCTTACTTGCTTCGTCTTCTTCTTCATCTGCATCGAATTGCGTAATTTCTTTCTTAAAATGTCTATACCACATATTGTGTGACGAATCATCACCTAAGAAAGGCTCGTCCGATTTGGCTTTTATTGTTGTGTTTTTAATTTTCTGGACGAGGTTTCTATTTTATAAATAATCTCTAAAAATTATTGAAATTTTAAAAATAAATATCTAAATATTTTATGGTATTTTTATCAAACTGTATAGACTGACAGGATAACAACTGTCGAGTCAGTTAGTATAGAATATTTTTTTATTGCAAAATGTGTTAGTCGTGCCAAAAGCTACTTGAGAAAACATCGAACCACAAACTTAAGTCCGTTTCAAAAATGTTCGCTAAGTTACCTACTTGGAATTCTTTAAAACCTGCTCAGGCTAGCAGTTCTCAGTATTAAAATTAAAATAAAACGAATGAATATCACCTTTAAGCTTGTTCTACAGATCATTTGAAAAACCAAGTGATTGTTGGCGCTGTTGTATGTTGTTTGACTTTGAGCTAAATATCCACAACGCGATCAAAAATGAAGATATATCATAGAGTTTTCCTAGTAGAAATTATAATACAAGTTTGACCATGTTGCTTAATTTCGCAAGCAGCTCAAGTGGCTCCCACTCTTATACGATGCCTTCTTTATAATGGTTTATACAACTTGTTTACCTTCTTACCTGCGTGCGTGATTTTCTTCCTCTTGTCCTCCCACTGCTACTTGCCATTCTTATATTCGATCCTTGCTACACTTAAATCTCACTCTACAGACTTCTACTCTTATTCTTTCACTATTTACGCGGTAAGGTTGCGGAATTCGCTTTCACCTAACATTCGAAACCCTATATTTAAGAAAAGATTTAGTTATTTATTTATATGTATATATTAATTATTTATTTATAATTATGTATGGTATCTATTATTAATTATTAATTTCTTTTTTTTTTTTCTTTTTTTAAAAAAACGACTCCCGCATTAAGGAATTTTATCCTTGTGTCGCGGGGGGTTTCACAAACATTCAAATCACATGCACAAAGAACACCCAGACTTGGAACAAGCATTTGTGGCGTGGTGACCTATACCACTCGGCTATCCGTGTAGTCACATATTTATATGTGTTTATGTAAGTTTTAAATTTATGAATACACGTCTGCGGGCATTTAGAATTTTCTTTTGAAATAATCAGTACCTTTTTGTATAATTGTGTGTGCATAAACTATTAAGTAAATTAATAAGTATGTAGTAGAAATAGCAGAGAATAATCATGGTCGTTCATGTTAGGAGACAATACCATATTCTAACTTAGCAATAACATTTAGTGTTATGATTTGATTCCCAGCATTTTAATGCTTGAAGTAATATGACTAACGTGTCATTTAATGCTATGGATGGACCGTATTTACGAGACCTATTTATTTAACTCGAATGTTAGTCATATAAGCACGTATGAGATTGCATCAACATAACAATGTTTTATCTCTTCCTCATTACTGACAACTTGCGTTTAAAGTATTCCAGTCATCTGGAAGCTATAAGACTAAGTTGTAGAAGCTTTGTTTATTAGTCATCCAAACAGCACTGAGTCATCAACGAAATAAAGAAAAAGCCATGGGCATTGGTTTTTGTGACCGTTAGTTAGCCACGGTGTCACGTACAGCTAACAAATTTAACACACTTGGTCTGTAGTATTGTTTGTCATTAGGATCATCACCATTAGTCGGCGTTCGCATTGGTGCGACGAGACTCAGCTGTTGTGACGCCGTCTGGGTGCTATTAATAAAACTGTTAGGACCGACACAGACTACTACACTGTCTAGTTAGCCTGTTGTGTAATTCACAAACTTTCTTTTCAAATTCGATATCTTGTCTTCAGAAACAATGAGTTATACTGTACACAGCTATGACGTTACCACTTACGTCTTTTAACCTTGTTCTATGGTGTATCTAGTTTGTACAAATCGTGAAAACCACGGAATTTACTGAAAATTCCAACAGTATTCGATATTGTTTTGATTTTATGTTAAAATCTCAAAAGGAAAAAGAATGTACCACAACGCAATATTTCGATATACAGGTAGGTTTCATTCGTTCTTTTTGATCAGGGACTTACACCCACTCACAGCCAATATAAATTGTCTTAGGTCATGTTCCAAACAAGTCCTCGGGTTATATTTATTATAACAAATCTGGCATATAAATTAAACTCGACGAAACTTAAGAGAATAACAAAGATACATTAATACGTTCTTGTACGCAGACAGGACATTGTAGAATTAACTTTAGAGTGAAACCTGTAAGAGTTGTGCTTTTGGCCCGAAAGGATAAAATACTTGATGTATTCATATTACTGCACATGTCCGGCATGCACCGCCAATAAAGTATGCTTTAAATGTAGACGGGTATCGCACCTTGGTCGCTCGTGGGCTGTCTGCTTGTAAACCGGTACTTTATACATTATACCCTCTAGCGCTGTTTGTTATTTTGCCTGATAATAGGCCTACGTAAAAATATAACAGTGGTAGGTGGCATTTAATGAATATTTTGCGTGGTTAGTAACACCCACGATCTTTAATGTAATAAATGTGGGTGGATTATGATTAAGCTACCTGCTGCTGGCACGTTAAGAAATTTTATCCAAATTATTTATTTTATTCCTACACAAGCTTGCAATAATTTAGTGCGATAAATAAATCTGGCGTCCACGTAATAGACGAAAGGAATGCTGTTAACTTTCAAAGAACTTTATTTAATCTTCGGTCTCTTTTTGACAAAATTGTCGCTTTTAAATTTGTTTCAAAACTTCATTTACAACTTCCGAGATTTCTCGCTGTACAGTTCATAATTCTGACTTTCTTGTTATGTAACTCGAAGGTCGACATTTATCTTGTTTCGAGCACACAATCTGTGATGACTATTTTTTTTATATGTAAAAAGACAAACATTTGATTATCGAATATCATGGTTTATCTATATCTTCATGTATTAATCTTGTGTGAGTCTTATATTGCAAGTAACCAAACTCGTGCTTCGATACAAAAAAGAGCGTACAAAATAGCTAAAAGCTGTATAAAATTGCAGCTGCAGTGTGTGCGCGGGGTTGATCAGTGTTCGGTTCGTTATCGTGGCGGGCAGCAATACATTGGATCGGGAGCGCAGCGGAGTCTAGTCGACGTCGGCGGCGGCGGCGTGCCGTATCGCCGGAGCCGCCATCCGCAGAGATGACTATGCTCGCTCTCATTCATTAGAGGGGCGGGAGGGCCGGGGCGCAAGACGTCGCGCGCCGCCCGACGATATCGATTTTGTCCCACTCGCCCTCCGCGCCCGGCACACACCCCCGCACTCAGCATCCGACCTCGAGTGCTCTCCTCTCGCGCCTACCGAACACCTCCGACAGAAACTACGCCTTAACGACATGACGCCACAGCTCAAAATTCCTATCCCGAACGCCAGCCCGACGTCCTCCCGCCGATCCCTAATGGACCCTCCGGCCGAAAGTCACTCGGTCGAGATTACAACGACGCCTCCGCCGTCCACGCCGGTGGAAAAAATAAGCTTTTTGTTACAATTAAAATGGTAAATCAAACCAATTTTAGTAATTGCGAGGTCAAACTTTGAAGTGGCGGCGCGCGCTGAGGGCGGGCTTTTTAAAACGCGTATGATTTTTAATGGGCCACTCTTGTTCTTTCATAGTGGTATGACGGACTGTCTCAAAAATTCACATAATGCGGAAACGGCAAGACCAAAGGGACATAATAATATATGTATTTATTAATTTTTAGAAGTTCAGAACAAAGTTAAGTTAACTCAGTAACACTTTTTTTTTACATGGCAATTTGATCTGAAAATCGAGTCAAAAAGGTATACCTAGAAATGACAATTTGTGCCTTATGGAAGCAATAAGTTTTTGTAACGAATATTTTTATTAGGTTGACAGCATAAATAAAAATCATAGTATCGACATCATAAATAAATTGAAGATGAAATAGAACAATCTCTATAAATATTATAGAAACGACAATAATACATGAATACAAACAAAAATAACCACGCAACCACACGTGCCCATGGAAGTGGTACGTAACATAATCTAGAACTGGAAAAATGCATTCTATTCTAGTCCGAGTTATTTCTGCTACCTTTATCGACGTGTAACGCCCACATATAAAGCTTCGTGCACATTACAAACATTGCTACACATAAAAAATACAATACAACTGTACACACTATGTATTACATTATTTAGTTCACCGATCCCTAGTCTATGAGGTAACGTAGCTCGCGTTGCGGTAGGTCCACGGGATTATGCATCGTTTTCATTACTAATCACAGCGTGATATACATATATACATAAAGTAAAGTGTCTTACTGCTTACTACACGTAAATGTAAAGGTTTGGATCGTTGAAACGTCACAAAATTGACACATCAATAGTTATTTCACATGAAATTTATAATATTCGTATATTTTTTGTTAAACCAAATTCCGTAGCTTTAAAATTCATACGTCATTATTACTGTTTTTTTTGTTTTTGAGATTGGGCAACATAATCACCTGTCTGCGGTCCTTGAATTTACAAAATGTATCAGATTTCAGGTGTGGATAAAACATTATATAAGATGAGCTATTGTAAAGTGGATTGACATTTTAGATATTAAAAAAATAGAATTATGTAAATGTATAATCATTTGCACTTCAGTTTTATTACTATTACGCCTAATTAAATATCGGAAATACGCCTGGTGCAATAAGATTTAGGCGAAAAGAGTTGTAAACCTGTTCAGACGGACGGTCAACAAGCAACGGCGGTTGTTATGCAATATGCAGCATGGTAAAATTGTACCTTAAAACAATATAAAACATTCCCGCAAAGTTTTGGAGTAAGGTGTGCGCAGGAGCAGCTGGCGTTCCTCGGCCCACTGAATTAATTCCACCCAGCTTGCAGTAATTGATATAAATACTTAAAGAGACTGTGTGCAACAAATATAATTGGAGCTCTTTATGATAATTACTTAATGTTTCAGTGCATGTGATACATTTTTAATTATATTTTCATATGTCTGGTACTATTTGTATAGAAAATGTGGATAAAAGTAATATTTTTATTATTACTTTGGCCTCTAAATAAGCGCAAACGCAAATAAACTTGTCAAGGTTTCGTCAGTGTTATCATTTTTAAGACAAATATGTATCATAGAAACCATTTAACCACATCATAATCTACATTAATAAAAATCAATTGCCACATGAAGCATCACTTAAGGCGCGATCGATTTGGCTGTTTTTTAGAGTTCCGTACCTCAAAAGAAAAAAAAGGAACCCATCTCCTCTTTATTTTTATAGGATAGCTAAACTCTGCCAAGATTTATTTTTCTTAGGAACGTGGGTTAGTGTCGTATTAAAAAATAAAATATGAAATACTCAGGTCTACGAACTCTTGATGCAATAAATAATTCAAGCTTCTATGTCAAGGCAATAAAGCGACTTATGTTGTTTTTCTCATACATTTTCGAGAAACTCAAAACCTATGTACTTACCGGGTAGGTACTTCCTGTCGACAAAGAATTCCAAATCCGAATTTGACATGGTTTTAGGTCTAACGACACAATAAAAGGAATAAATTTGTAAATTTTTAGTTTTATAATATGTTTTAAATATGTTACGATTATAAACTTATACCGTGTACAGTTAGAAATTTGATAGTGTCATACATCGATGTATGAGAGAGATTTTTTTTACAATCGCACATATAAGATTGTTTTCGGAGAATTAACCGTGACGAGTAGAAAAATTTGTACGGAACCCTCGGTGCGCATTTTTCGGGGTTTTTAGTAAAAGTCAGGACAAGTTTTGTAAGAACTAAAATGTTCGAAAAATCCGCGGCAAATGTCGAAAATTTAAATGGATTTTTTATATGAAATTGTATAGGCAGACAGGACAACGACTGTCGGGTCAGCTAGAAGATAATTATTTAATCGAACAATTAACTCTTGTTACCCATACTCTTCCATGAAATAGTAAACTTTCATAGTTCTGCGGCCAAGTTAGGTTTTCGAAGCTTCCAATGTAGAGTTAACTGCCTTTAAACGTCAAATATTTTGAATCTAGTATGGGGCGCAGACACCTAGTGAAATTACATGAACCAGTGGGAGGTTAGGTATTATCTTCGGTAAATTGCGTTTAACTTTCCTGGTACTATACTTGAGAACAAACGCTGATATAGGTAAACTGTGTTTTTACAAAACAAAAACTTTTCAGTGTTAGATGTATTTATGTGTACTTTACAAGTTTCTACATAACATTTAAATAATTCTAAGAACGAGCCTTGAAACCTAGAAAATAATCATAGGGGTGCCCATTAAATCAATAGCTATCAGAAAAAAGGCAAAGTACATGTGCTACATAATCTTCAAGGTGTCGCCAGCTCTGAGGTCCTGGGTTCGATCTCCGGCCGGGTCAATGTAGAAACCCACTTTTCTATATTGTCTCGGGTCTGGTGTTTGTGGTACCTTCATTGTCTCTGAATTTCCATAACACAAGTGCTTTAGCTACTTTACTTTGGGTTAAGAGCAATGTATGTGATGTTGTCCACATTTATCTATTTATTTATAACCAATTGCCTTTAGAACACTTACAATAATTGTAATGATTAGGTTGCATTATGATTTATGAATGTACAACGCGGCGACGACATCACTTCATCTCTAAACGTACGTTGGTACTTAAAATCTGTAAAAGCCACTATTGAGTTTCTTGAATATTTATGCGTCGACGCAGAATACATCTTCATTACTTGTTATCAAAATATTAGTGTCACGCTATCATTCAGAAAGTATGTAATTAAATTAAACGTAGCTATTAACTTGGTTCATAAAATTCCAACTGTCAATTTGTTTATCAACTATGTAAACATAATAAATACGTTCGATGCATGTTATTTATTGATGAATAGTATCTGTTAGCTCGGTTATTATGGTAATGCCCCATCAAAGGCGTCTGCCCGGACCTAGCTCAACGAGGGGAACGCTTGGGGTAGGTTATGGTATTGCATTCGCCGATCCGCCGACTGCAAGGGTGGTTTTGCATAAGTATACCTCAGCTTATAGTTTACAGCCCTGAATGTGTCTGTCTAACCGCTGGATTTATGAATGCTGCGGTGCAATTATGACGTTTCCTACGAGTGTGTGTGTGTGTTTACGCGGTTCCGATTGCTATGCAAACTTTTGATATATGTACTATATAGGTTTTACATGATTGCAAGCTGCAATGTTCTATTTTATTATCTTAGTTCACAAGAGGTTTATACCTAGCGTACGGGCTGAGTGTTGTTTTCAGTTACTTATCGATCACGCGGTCATTTTAGTTTGTTATAAATTTTTAATTAGGTATCTAGACTGGTACCGAGTTAGAAATAAACAGAGATCGATATTGCTCCGGTGACTAACTGAAACTTCGGAAGGGCCTTTATACGTTATTATAGGTCTTAACTTGAAACATATTAAGAACACATTAGTGGTGTACACTGCGACGTCTAAACACTTATAGTACCTACCTGTTGGATTTTTCGCCGGGCCGGGTAATCCGACAGATGATTAAAAAAGTGTGCGTGCCCACTTGACGCACAGTGTTAGCTTTTTTGCGTGTGTGTGCGGAGTGCGGTGGCACTAATGAAACGGGCCCCGGCGTGTGCGTCGTGGCGGCCTACGTACGCGGGCCTTGCATTGGGTCGGGTCAGTGAACCTGCCCGCCCACTATCGGGGTAAATATGCCGAATGCACACAGATGCGCGCGCCGGCCCCGCACACCCCCGCCCGCCCGGTCGTCGCCGCTGCACTCTGCACGCATACACCCCCGACCCCTCTTAAAACTCCTAATTGATTGCACAAATTTTCTCGCAATAACTGTCTTTTTATGGTGTTAATGATGTAAACTTGCGCAATTCCGCTGCTTTAATTGATACTCGACGATGTGATAAGTTGTAAACCAGAGTACCTAATGCGCGACGAATACTCATTTGCATATCATCGCGGTGTCGTCGGCGCGACTATGAAAAATTAATTAGCATATGGCGTATTCTCTTTTTCGGGATTTCGATGCGATCTTTAGCTTTCCGACACGGTGAATAACCAGTTCATATTGTTTTTTTGCGAGAGAACTTTCATTAACGGTGTTTATGACCTTTTACACTGCATAACTTTCTGTAGAAATTATTGCAAACAGAATACATTTTGTTCTAGGCCGCGTTTTCACTTCGCAATGTTAATGTTAGGGATTTTATATCCCTCGGCGTTACCTTCGATGAAGTCGTTCAATTGAAATCTTTTATTCATCATTCATTAGTTTTTATTTAGCAAAGATGAAAAAGTAATCGTTGTCTTGGCACTAGCGAGTATAAATACGGTGCAATCAGAACCTCCAGACGATCTGTTTACTAAAAATAAAAAGTATTTATTTTGTTAAACCTAACAACTTAATAGCGCAATTGATACAACGATGATCCACGTATTACATCATCGAATGCATTCGGATGATATCACGGTGACGTCACGGCGCAATGCGTATAAATATAATGTGTACCGATCCGTGTGATGCCAACATCCCTCCATACACACAATAAATACACGCAATAAAAATAGCATAGAATTGCAATGTTATCATAAACGCGCCCGTTTTGGCATGATTGCCACACAAGGCGCTCTTTTAAACATCTTGACCTATTCAATTGTGTGATATATTGCTTATTTTATGTTTCTATGGTGATCTGCGAATGAGAGAGAAGTATTGTCGCTGTTATTTATACTGTATTAACTTGCAGACGGAAAATATACTTCCTGTTTTGTATGCAAGATAGTTAAAATGTTTTCATAAACTTGTGATGTTTATCATGAAAATTTTACTAAAGTTAATTTAGTTTAACTCATGTAAATGTATTATTGGATATTATTATTATTTATATCCACGGAGAGGCGTTGGAGTAAGGACTTTTTGTGATCCCAATTGCTTGTTCGCCTGGGTGTTCTTTAAATGTTCGTAAAATTCCTCGCGACACAGTATTAAATTACGTAGACCAAGCATTGTTTTGAATATGAACAGTTTTATTTCTGTTTCTAAAAACTTATATTATAATAAGAGCTTTAAATCTATTAGGTTTTAAAGGTTTTAAATTTATTAGGTTATATACAAATATCAAACCTATACTGCCTTTTAAAACCTTAAGGAGTTAATAACACCCACGTATCAATTTGTAACTTAAGAAACTTCAACTTAATTAAATAGAGAGCAACGTAACTTAAAGTTATTGAATGCGACACTGAGTTAGTTAAGTTTCCCTCAGACAGCCAAGAACATCTTGCAGTTATGACAATTATAAATATTAGTGTAACTTAGTGCCCTGCTAAATAGAACTTAAACCTAACTAGAGAATACTTATATAATTTAACCAAACACATTTAGATATTATTTAATTGGAACTTAGATAATTGGTTTGGTGGTACAGTATTGCGCTATTCAAATCGCTACCTACGGTATCGAGGCCGAAGGGTATAACATTTTTATAATATACCTACACATACCACCGGTATCGAAAAGGTCTGTTCCATTCAATCTATTGTCAAAAATGTATTGTTAAATACTGCGGTTTTGTTGACCGAAAGGCTTAAAACAAGTACACAGCAGTTGAGGTTTGACAAATTATTGACAATTAATATTCATGCTTTTTTTTTTTATGAAAACCAACCTCAGACCTCTTTTAATTTGTTCGGTATATACTACTACACATACCATAAATAAGCGACCACAGATTTAAAATGGAATTTCTTCTCTTAAAACCACTGTACTAATCGCAAATCTCAACCCTACACAATAGAAATTAACGAATTGTCACCATGAACAAGCCCCATTGCTTTTAGAATTAACACACAATAAGTGTTATTGTCTCAAATCACGGCTACCCTCCGAAAAGCGCTGTCTCAGGAAGTGCATGGCGCTGATGTATAATAATAATAGGATACGCAGTCAATCCCCTCTTTTATTTGTAAGACAGGCCGTAATTGAATAACTAACGAAATACAACGATTTACGTAGATAGAATCGAATTATATTGATGCTTTTATCTTAAGTAAAAAACTTGGAAGAGTTGTTTTAAATTTAAATTCGCAATAAGTTCATTTCTGATTCTTATGCTAAATGACATTCGTAAAGACATTTTAATTTGTAGTTTAAACATTAGGAGACAAATATGTCAACATTCATAGTTATTAGGTACTTAAATCATGACGATCTCTTTCAGTTGCAATTATATCATGACCAAAAGTTATTTACGAACTAAACATCAAAATATTTGCCGATCTGAAATGACCAAAAACAGTAAAGAAAAATACGAGGGAAGAGATATCTATTAATATAGGAAGAGATATATAATATTTAATACATTCATGAATTTATATCAGTTTTACGATGTTTTAAGAGCTTTGACCAAGGTCACGGCTGTACTCTTAACAACCATAATAAATTCTCGTGGTCTAATTAGTTTCAACTTACTCAAATTCAACGTTTAACTCTTTTGGATATATTCTTCTTTTTCTTAACTTAACTACTTGTCGACTTTCAAAGAATATAAAAAAATATACTTACCTTTATTTTATAATGCTACCTTACTTACCTTTTTTTAATATACTATTTTTTATTTTCTTCTAAAAAGCTTTTTTCATATTATTGATTTTAAATACGTGCTGAAACAGTCGGGCACGTGACATTGACAGTTGTGACGTCAAATCACACACAAAGGTACTACGACGCTCTATAACTCTTGAGCGTATTTTTAGTGGAACTTACACAATTTTTTCGGATTTTTTGTTTGTCTATAAACTTGCATATAAAACATATTTCATGTTTTATTGTTTCACCTGTCAAATAGCCAATTATACATAAATAATATATAGGAAAAATATATATTGATAATAAACGCATTTTGTTAACCATTTATGAAATATTTATCTCAATATAGGCTTATTCCCAATATCAAGTTATTTTTGATCACGCTTAGATAGGAACAATATTTTTGAGTTCAATTATTATAAACTCTAATCTCCTAAAGCTAGCAAGAACTTAAAACAGCTTTCTGAATAAAAAAGTATTCATAATAAATTACATAATATGGAAGAAAAAGACTAACAAAACTTCGGGCGCCATAAATCAGGTTCGCCGAGAACAATTCCTCAATATTTCATCCGGAGCAATATAAATATTGTCACAATATTTACATTTTACGTACAAATTTTGTCAACATAACTATACAAACATTACGCGAAGGGAAACCAAGCATGGGAAGACACGTTTCTGTATTATTCACCTCCTACGGATTAACAGAATATTATCTCGCAAAACCTGTCATACTTGCTACCTTACACATTATTTTCGCTATATCCACACGTATTGAGATAAAGAGCAGATGAGTTTCCGTATTGTTTACAGCATATAGGTACATACAGTTTGCGGTGCGCCGTGCTTATGAGTTAAGACGTAGTTAGTTGATTTGTATCTGACTTGGTTCGCAACGATAACTTCGTACCCACAGGTTGTGCAAGTTGTGCTCTTCGCGTTCCATCTCCGGCTACGTTCATTAGATAGTTAACCGTCGACCGAATAGTGGATCACGTCCCGCTATCAGGTGCGCTGCAAACAAAACGCTCAATAGAGGCCGGGTTAAACATGCACGACGGGTGTACGGGTATAATTAAAGTTTAGGAGAAGCTTAGGGCTACCACTCGTAATATATCATATGCTCTCTTACTGTTAACCTAAATAATCTCACTGCTGGGCAAAGGTCTTCCCCCAGGTATTAACATCTTGAGAACATAAATCAGATTAAATTTGAGTCAAAATTCATTTTTTTTACCTTTACAGTTTAGCTGTATACTTTATTATTATGCAGTAAAGTGAAAAATGCATAACAAACACCCTAAAATACTGTCAATGCATTTTTAAAATCATTGACGATTTGCACACAGTGCGTTAATGTGAACGCGTCGTTGATAAGGGCCAGCGCCAATTAAGTGAACGCACCTCAAATACGAATTGGCGAATTTCAGAACGTAACGCATGCTGTCATTGTCTTTTTGTCACCGTTTGTTTTAATGTTTTGAAAGTGTTCGTTTGACGTTGGATTTTGGTGTAAATTGTTTTATTTTATGTATCGTATAGATACGTAGTACAAATTAATATAGGAATGCATGCATGATTAGTTTTTAAACTAGTTATGTTTAAAATATAAAAAGTTAGTTATGATAGAGGTCTGGAATGAAAGCTCTGATTTGCATAGTATGAGGATAATGATAGTCAATTTATAATTTGACGATAACATGAAACACAAAATGGTTCGAAGAAAGGTGCAGAATTTAATTGTACACACAATATGTGGCGTGAGTATGACTAACTCATTTTGAATAATACACGTACATAATCTTTTGTTTTAACATATTTGGTAGTTGCTAGGTAAACCATCAGGTAAATTCATTGAACAGACTTCTTGCTACAAGACTCTATGGTTTTTAAGAAGAGCTAGAACTTTACTCCGAGTCAAAGGATATAGTGGCCTAAAATTTGATAAAAGAATTGCAGCTAAAAGTTTATAATCATTTAAGAACCTACATTCCATTTTTTAATTCTTGAGTTGAAAATAAATTAATCTTTTTCATTTAAAATGGCTAAATAATGTAAAACAAGTTTGGTAACCAGCCATTGTTTGAACATTTTGTTTACATACAAACAGTTTTTTGTGTAAGTATAATCAATGAAAAGTTCTACATAAGTATTGTAATAAATGTTCAATATAAAAGTGGTTATGTATAAAAATGGTAGAGTACTTATCATTTTGTATTTTTAGCATTGAGACAGTAAAAATAAAAGTTAAAGTAACAAACTGCCGGACACAATAAAAACTATGTCTAAAAATAGGCTAGACAAAGATGTACTACTCTGAAAATAATGGTATTTAAAATGTATTATACCAAAATAATGCCACAGTCCTAATTAATAAATAATATAATAAATTCATAACTATCATAAAATAATTAAAAAATTGGGCAAGCCTTTGCACAGTATATTCATTGCAATTTGAAATGAAATCAAACACCTGTTGTTTTGATTTTATTCGATAGAGTAAATTTTAAAATATATTCAATAGGTTTAAAAATAACTTACTCATTCTGGTGTTTTGTCTACCAAGGGGTAGACAAGACACCACCTTTCTTATTATATATGCACAATTTGTTTTTTAGTTCTGTCTGGTCTATTAAAATATACTTGATCTATCTTTAATGGTGAATACCTACTTGCTGGCAGCAATTCAAAAAATGTTTTTTTTGTTTATTATTATATTTTTTTTTTGACAGTTCATTAGAAAGTCCTACATTTCCTTAAAAAAAAATATGTGGCAACCCTAGGCAGACGCTCACGTCGCCCGTTAACCTCGTTATCGGGCGCTGGAAGTGGGTGAGACGCGGTGGGGAGGGAGCCAGGCTCGGGGTAGGGGGGAAACGGGGAAAATCAATGACAGCCGCCGCGCGCCGTCTCTCCCCGGCCCGACGCGCTCATCTCGCGGCCACGTGCCGCGGTCACTGGCCTGAGTCACCACATACTCCTCTCCCGCAACCACCATCATTTGTCTCTTCGCATCGTCATCACGGGCCCCCCTAGCATGTAAAATCAGCCTTAAGTAGTGTCATTAAAAATCTAACATATAATAGATCAATCGCCTACAAAACAAAAGCTGATATTGTACACTCTCCACCTGATATTCAAATGACCGGTGTCAATCAAGGCGAATAACCTGACATCGGTGTGAGCCTACAAACAGTTTAGTTGAACAGATAAGTGTGTGGTTGCACGAAGCCTTGCCAGTTGTTGGGGCGCGCTCGGTCGCCTGTAAAACATACAATGTAATATGTAGGTCGCTGTCAGAAATTTGGGTTATCGTTTGGCCGCGTCGATATGCGACACTTCCGTACCGCCACGATGCGAATGCTATGCACTCGCCAATAATATTGCTATGTCATGCTTCCGTGTTACGTAATAACGGCTTCCGAATGACAGACATTATTGGTCAAGTGACGTTCTCTGACGTGCGATCATATGTTTTGGCATTGCTTCTGGACATCATCGTGTTAAATTATTCAACAACATCTTGACAACAATCGCTCAGGGAAAGGAAACTTTTACTAGGTACTATATTATGTTTCCACCGAGTTTCCGAAGTTACCGACAGTCGCAAAACAATGAGTCATATTCGGGGCGAGTCTCGCGATACCTCATAAAAAATCGGTAGCAATGAACTTCCTAGTCCCAAATCCATGCGTTGGTACGTCGTCGGCCGGCAGTCGGTACAAATGTTTTATATAAGCATATCGCGATCCGTCGTCGATCAATGTCAACCGCATATTTGGGTCAACGTCCGTCAGCCGAGAATTCCCGCTTTCGTCTACTCTTCATTTCCTATACGCGTGCGATCTCTGTATTAGGCAATGTTTAGTATTTAGAAACGATTAGATATATTTGAAATAATTTACTTGCAACATATTAATATTATTTAAAACTTTTAAAGAATTTTCTTATTTGATCAATCCTCTTTGTTTTTTGTTCGTCAATTATTTTCTAGCATTGAATAATCTTTAAAAAATATGCAAAGCTGTCAACATAACTGTCAGTCCACGACTGTCCACGTTGGCTTATTGTAAAAATCGATAAAAAAAATCCGACCAATGATTTCACACTATAATAAAACGAAACCAAAACCACCAAAAAACTGGGAAATATTAAATCTTCCGTAAATAATAATGAGGTGATTTTTGGAAATAATTATGCATGATAACAGTACTTTTTAATGTGGCATACGACTTGTGTTTTAATGGAGACAGAACTCATCAGAATCACTAGAACAAGTGCCTATAATACATATTTTATATATGTTTATAATAATTTAAAGGGATTAGTCACCTTTTGAGAAACACGAGCGTAGTCTTAATACCATATCTCTTCCCTACTATAATAGATTATTTTTTTTACAGCTTTAGCTTTTTATCATATCCCTTATTTCAATACTAATATTGTACAATTTTGTCTCCAGGTATATTACGCGAAGAAGAAGCGGAGAGCGCAACAGTACCTGGGCGAGGATGGCTCGCACAAAAAAGAGCGAAAGCTATATAATGATGGTTATGACGATGATAACCATGATTACATTATCAAACAGGGCGAGAAATTTCTCGACCGGTATGAGATCTCCTCGCCGATTGGGAAGGGATCTTTTGGACAGGTAAGATACTAATAATTTCTTAACTCTATATCTTAGTCATTTCCTAGTTACTACGGCCATCCAGAGTAGGCTTTATGGTCGAAATAATTTGAAGATCTTTGACACGCAATGAAAAAGGAAAATCGTATTTCTGATTGTTTTTCTAGCGTTCCTTTAAATTATTGATTCTCATTAAATATGCTGAATTGTGTACGGTAAATTGTTTGAGAAAAGTGGCAAATGTCTCATTTCTAATTCAGGAATTTAAAAATAACATCTACAATCGGATTACCTGTTTATAAAAAACTTTCTTGTTGTTGTTTTGTTTCCGATGACGAATAGAATGGCAGACAGATATTGTAAATAGTTACAGGTTAAGTACATATGTTATGACTTATCAGGTATAATATGTTCTAAGAAAAATAAATATATGAGTAACCGATTGTACCTACAGTGGTCAAGTAGATGAATCATAAAATACAATGTAATAGTGATTGTGTTATCAGTACTTGGTTGCTTACTGCGGGGTTACAATATTTAATGAGTTTCTACTTATTGGCCTGGTAACAAATACAGATTATGACTAATTGTAAACATTGGCTTACCTACACATACATTAAAGCCTGAATGCACTCTACACATATTAAACTTCCGTTCTACTGCAAATTGCAATCTTGATATATAACGTAATACTATATGCTCATTGCTTGATAACTGTTGGGCATGATTTAAGTTTAGTTCTCGATAAGACTAAATAAGCCGATTAGTTTCTTACACTAAGTCTTATACTAAGTTATGAAGCGAAATATTAAAAAAAAAATGCTGTCGTATGATCCGGTTATATTTACGAGAACTTGTGCAGTTGTGTTTCATCTACTATAGGATTTTCATCTCAACAGAGCGTACTCGATAGTATTGATTCTAGGAATACTCTGTACATTTCCCGCTACAGGAATCCGATGAATGGTCCACAATTTTACTGCATAAATGGTTATTTATATTTTTTCTCTACGTTGCAGGTTGTGAAAGCGTATGACCATGAGGAGCAGTGTCAAGTAGCGATAAAAATAATTAAGAATAAGAAACCCTTCCTAAACCAGGCACAAATAGAAGTCAAGTTACTAAAAATGATGAACAGAGCGGATCCTGAAAATAAGTATTATATAGGTAAGTTGTTTGTTATCTTGGTATTATTATTTTCTGCCCTTAGATTCAATTTAATAAGTCTTATTATGTCTTGGAATTTAAGTCATTACAATTCTGACAACCAGTCTTACTATGGGATTCTGTGTTTCCCGGTTGAATGAGTTTTGGAGGTCAAATAGGTAGTCGCGCCATGTAAAATACAGAATCCAGCTGAATCCGGTAAGACTGAAAGCCGACCCCAACATAGCCTGGGAGAAGAAGATATCTTAGAATTTAGTTGCGCTTGCACCTTATAAGAGCATTCACCAGCTGCCCGAGTCTAGACTAATTTATACTTAATTTGTATGTATAAGTGAGTTAAGTCGAATATTATGGAATTAAAACTGACACGTTCTAAACTTTGTAAACATGTTAGTACTAATGTGTATTTTTATTATTTTCCAGTGAAACTGAAATGTCACTTTATGTGGCGGAACCACCTGTGCCTAGTGTTCGAGCTGTTGTCGTACAACCTGTACGACCTGCTCCGCAACACCAACTTCAGGGGCGTCTCGCTCAACCTCACGCGCAAGTTTGCGCAGCAGTTGTGTACCGCGTTACTGTTCCTTAGTCAACCCGGTGAGTTTGTCCTATTATTATCCTTAGAGTATACATAGACAAGCGTAGAGTGCGCGCATCGCTAGTAGCCCGTTTTGCCGAACGTAAGAAAATTTTTCAATGTAAGTGCTACGCTCGGTTACTGATTTAAGTGATTTTCCGTGCGAAGACAGACGTTTATGCGAAAATGTCGAGGGTTTCGATATTACTAAGGTAATAATATCGCTCTGTTTTGCACAAATTTTTCGATTTTACTTGTTCATACTAGTACCTACAGTTCATACTCGATATGCGCATTCTATAGTTAACTTATTTTTACTCCTAAGGTCACGTCACACTATAAAGTTATGAAAATACAACGTTCGAATCGTTTTAAAAGATTAGCAAGACTCTTGAACCCACTTCAGAAATAAATAGAAAAAATACCGACCTTAACTATCACTTGAAATTATATCTACGTCTATTTATGAATACCTAAATTTGGTATTAAAATGATGGTCCTTCTGTTTAACAACACAAAGATGTCCCAAAATTCTATTGTTCAACATCTCCATCAGATTGCTCTTATCTTCAACTAATGCCTTTCTCTTTTGTATTTCAGAACTAAATATAATTCACTGTGATCTTAAACCCGAGAATATACTACTATGCAACCCGAAAAGGTCAGCCATTAAAATTGTGGATTTCGGGAGCTCATGTCAACTAGGTCAAAGGGTAAGTCTGCCTGGGGCACTTTATTGTCTAACACTGTATTTTAGTCTAGACATAGCTTAAATGCAGAAAGGATATATTAATAAACGTTTTCTTTTATTTTAAAAACGTTTGATGTTGGCTTATGCACGTGAAATATTTTTATACTCCATTTTTAAGTTGACCGTAAATTACCTTATGAAATAACCTACCTAAAGCTTTTTATGCTTTTTATGTTCAGTACTTATTAATTGCTTTAATAGTTTACAATTAGGCCTTTATTGAAATATATTATTCAGAAAAAATAAAAATTAAATACAATTTGTAATTACTAAAATTAAGCATGCAAAATTTCTATAACATATTAATTTTAAAGAACTTGGATATTCAATAGCACATATTAAATTGGTTAAGTGCACCTAACGCCATTCACCCGATTTATAGACTCTATTCCCGTACACGCTAATTGCTGAGATAAATCACATCGGTGTCGTGTGATTCAGTGCTGGAGGAGGCTGGGTTATCGCACCTCACATATACTTACAACGTAATACTGCTACGAACTACAACACGCGATAAAATCCATTCATATATTGTAAGATAGCATCGATTAATGAGGATTTCAGATTTTGTAAATAATATTTTATCTGTAATTGTTTTACAAGTCAGGGTGTTATAATTTAGCGTGGGTAATCTGTAAAATAATATCTGATCGTAGCATCGAAGATCGCAAATAATGATGTGAACCATTTTTCAGTATACATATTTTATTTTGTTTGAAAGTGCTCTATCTAGAGTTGTTACCAAAAAAATATTTTCGTACTTTTTAATCCTTAGTATCTTGAATGGACAGTAATCTGCTTCTTTCTTAACTCAGATTCGTTTAATTATTGGCTTCTATTATCAGTAAGTTAATTAAGGTCATGGTATGGACTTGACCGTTGTTATCTTTCTTCAGTTTATTCTAATTGTTGAACAAGCAAATCATTTGTTACACGTACAAATTGTAAGTTGACCTTGCTTTGTACAAGATCTTTATTAATTTGGCTGAACTTAAAGTATGTGACATGTGTCTTACTTATGTCTTACTTACTATATTACCGTATTAAGACTAGATGCCTCTCGCTCTTAACATATATCCAAAATATAAAATTTACCATGTACCTACATAAAATAACCACCCAATTTACCAGGATAAATCACGATATCATACCCAAAAATAATAGTTAACTTATGAGTTATAGGTATTTAAAGATGTAAATGATTTAAGTTTACCAACCATGACAGATTGAAATTTGAGAGGGATACAACCAAATAGACAGATAATACTATCTAGATGTCTTCTTCTTTAGCCATGTCAACAGCTAAAGTGTATGTAGGCCTCCTTCTGATTACGTCATTTTCTCAGTCTTGAGCAGTTTCTAAACACTTAATTTCCAGTCTTTTGATGTATATCAATCCTAATAATTGTGTGATTGGTTATTTCCAGATATACCAATACATTCAGTCAAGGTTTTACCGGTCGCCGGAGGTGTTGCTGGGCGTGCCGTACGACCTCGCGATAGACATGTGGTCGCTCGGGTGCATACTCGTGGAGATGCACACGGGCGAGCCGCTGTTCAGCGGCGCCAACGAGGTCGACCAGATGAACAAGATCGTCGAGGTGTTAGGCATGCCGCCTGATCATTTATTAGACCAGGTATTTAAGACATTATAATTACATTTGTTTACAGTGTCTAAAATGTGTAAATGTGTAATCGTACTTAAAACTTGTCCTGTACGCTACGTGTCAACAGTGTTCAGAATATATTCGCATCCAACACAAAATTTTTGTTTTGGGGTATCTAGGGGAGGCAAACAGGTATCTGTTGTGAATTGATTAATTATTTCTCCAATAGTTTCTGTCATCACAATAACGATAGCCTTGTTAATCTATGCATTTTTAGCCAGTCACTTTCGGCGTCGAGTATTTTGTCCTATCAAGATATTTTGTTCTCAAATTGTCGTCTTAAATCCAAAGTAAGCTAATATATATTTTTTCTTTTCACAGGCACACAAAACGAGAAAATTCTTTGACAAATTACCAGCGTCAGAAGGCGGTGGTTATGTATTAAAGAAAGTTAATGGAAAGGATGGAAGGTAAGTTTTATATAAGTATTTGTATATTACTAGCTATTGCACACGGCTCTGCCCGCATGGCTCGGTTATCCCGGCAAAAAGTAGCTTAAGTCCTTTCTTAGGATCCAAGCTTACCCCGTACCAAGTTTCATTCAAATCGGATCAGCGGTTTAGCCGTAAAACCGTAACAGACAGACAGATACTTTCGTATTTATAATCCATACTAATGTCAGGATTACTAAATATCTTTTGTCCTGTAATTTTTCTGTACCTTAGTCTAGAGATTATTCTTCAAACGAAATTTTAATGTGTAGGTCAAGGCAAGAACCATTTATTTATAATATTAGTGTTTCAAACATAACACTTTTATATATACATGTATTTATATATACATGTATTTATATATTTAAAAAAAATACGTATTTATTTAAAAAAAAAAAGATTATATTTTTAATACAGGTATCATTAGGTATATAGGACTTGTTAAATACGTAGATATCTTGTAGACATTGTGGAAATAAATAAATGGTTGTAGTCAGCTGGTCAATAGAAATGTACAATATTTATTTACGAAATTGCTTTGAAAGCAGTGTTTATGGCAATTTTACCTCATTACCGTCTGAGCTAGTATTTTATTTATAGGTCTGTCTATAATAGGCAGTCAACGTGTATTGATAAAGAAAGAAATATAATTTAGACAGACTAGTAACATATTTCTTTTTACTTTTTGTTAAACTTTAATTTATTGATGGTATGGGTAGCTTAAACTATAATATTTAAATAAAGTATATGTTAAATTAAATAAATTGAGATGTAAAATTCAGATAGATAAATAAAGTTTTGGACTTTCAGAATAAAGTGGAAAGGAAGGCTTTTGCGTTGTAGTGAGGCAGTTTATGGTCAATTCTTTGTGAAAAGCTTTATATCTTAATCCCTATTTGTTATTGTATGAATTATGGTCCTAAAACTTCTTAATAGCACTTTTCACATGCTCCACTTGCCGGGTAATCTATAAGTTGGTTGCCAATTGTCGGACTGTATGATGACATTCCACAAGAGCTGTCATATACCTAGCTTGTTATATATATTTAAAATGTACATTATGCACACTACAGATTGTTTGGTTCTGTTTAGAACACGGTGGGGATTGTTGACTACTGAGCTACTGAAATATATAAAAAGGCACTAATGTACGATTTACACCAAACTGCTCCGAACGCATGCCGTGAAAGATACCCGCTGTCAAACAGCGCTTGCTTATACAGACTTTAACCTACTGTGTAGACGGTTTAATTTAGTTTAAAAAAAAAGTATAAGTACGGTTTTGATCCGATGCGATGCATATGATGATGCATCCCTTTGGTGGAAACGACTACTTCGAAGTACTAGTCCGTACTAGCCTTTTTCTTATACATAGTTATGTGTATGGATGTTGACGTAGAGTGTGTTTATGTGCAGCGGTTACAGGAAGTACCGCGGGGCGGGCACGCGGCGGCTGCACGACATCCTGGGCGTGGAGGGCGGCGGCCCGGCCGCCAGGCGCCGCGGCGAGCCCGGCCACTCCGTCTCCGACTATCTCAAGTTCAAGGTAAGATATACATGCCACTGTTACTATACTATACTACTTGTGTATGTTAACAAACAGTCTACTCATACAACAGGCTACCTTTAGAACTTTGGAGCCAATACAAGTCCTTAATCTTTTGTAAACAGAAAGAAAGAAAAAACATTTATTGCCACATCAAATAGCGCGCACACGGCTTAACAACTAGACGCAACATAATAATTTATAAGAATAAAAAATAAAAACAGATAATAACATAAATATAAAATGAAAGAAAAATAAATTTAAACAAATTAAATTATTATATTCCGCGTACGCATCGTACACTCACGGGTAAACCGTTTGCTAATAATACAAGTCTGTGTACTTACCAAGAGAGACAGGCATTTAGTTTCAGCTGAGACGCAGGTGACACAGGCCACGCAGCGCAGGGGCAGAGCAGATTTTGCATGTGCTTTCATGCATTACAAAATTAGCTCTGCCTCTGGTAAGAGGCTCGTGCGACGCAGACATGCGTTTTCCCTGCTCTGGGCCTCGTTGTAGGGCCGTCAAAGATTTCTGCGTGACGCGTGCAAGTCGAAACGTGAATTTACCCGCATTCTTGATTTTGTTGCAATGATAGAACATTTAAATGAATAAGTGCCTTGTGAACCTTGTTTGTGGATGATTATCCAGACTATTAAAAAAAGACTCGAAAACGTCTATTATTTGTACAAGTTAAAACGCAAATGCGTCTTTGAGCTGCGTCGCAGCATACGCTCGTGGCCTACCTCTGCAAAATCTGCACCGCCTGTAATGCTCTGCAAAATCTGTACTGTGCTGTGCAGCGTCACCTGTGTCTCAGCATACGCTAAAACTAATACTACCTTTTGTTGTTGTGTTATCTCTAAGTGTTAATATCCTTCTCTATATAAGAAGATACCTTTGCCCAGCAATGGGACAGTTAGAGGCTAATGTTATAATTATAAGTGCCTACAATGTTCTTTGGTTCACCTGTTGGTCTTGTTTGTAACCTCCGTTGCAAAAAGCGGGGTGTTATTAGGTTTATCTCTACATGGAATCGTATGACATCGTAGTTCCTCAATAAGTGAACAAATTTTTGTCTTGATCGAGTGGTCGTTGATCAGCTCTTTTGACAAAGTATTGTGGTGAGGCAAAAGTTGATTCTAGTGCATGTGTGTATGTATATAAAATGTATTGTTTTCGCGTTAATTCACTTGTATTTCCATCCACAGGACCTAATCCTCCGCATGTTGGAGTACGACCCCAAACAGCGCGTGACGCCCTACTACGCGCTACAACACAATTTCTTTAAGCGAACCGCGGACGAGTCCACGAACACGCAACAAGCACAGTCGCATCACCAACACGGTTAGTTACAACCTATATTATTATTTTCCTAATACCCCAATACATGCATAAGTAAAATAATCAGTTAGAAAGTAACTAACTTTCTTAAATTCCTTAATATTTGTTGGTATGAATGCCCCTACTAACGAACTAATCCAAAATAATATTTTGAATCTTGAACTTGATTTATCATAAGACTGATAACAGATATAAATGATGATCTTTTGTCTTTATTATCATGGTGCTCTATAACGTAAAATAATTTGTTTGAAGATATCACTCAGTACATAAAGTGAGGGATAGTGCAAATCCACGAATATACCATAGGTAAAGAGCGCGTATCTACACTAAACCTACGTATACAGGGAAAAGTTATACCATCGTAAGTTTCTTACCTCAACGGTTATTAGGCTTATTTTTATACACAGATACCATTCATTCATGGGTTCTATGTATTGGTAACAATAGATATATGCTAAAGTGAATAATAATACGCGGATTGACTCTGACTTATCTAAATGGAACCTAATCTATTAAGTTCCGCAGTATTTAAATCAAACAAGTTATAAGTTCAAAAATAATATTTAATAATCATAACAAAACATGAATTATAAAATGTGCTAAATTAAACAAAAAAATCAAAATAAAAAAATCATTTATATGATATGGAATAGTATTATACGTTTTAAACATTACATACGCGGTATCTAAACTTGCCGGCAGTAGATACGCAGCATTGTGGCTTTGTATTGAGCGATTCCTTGCTTTCTATTGGTCGAACGAAATACGCGTCAGAGGTGGCTGCCAATCAGGAGCTTGGGTGCCGTTCCCTCAAAATCTTAAATTGGCTACATTAGTTAGATACCGCTAGTAATTTTGCTGCCAGAGGCGCGAGTCGCGCTTGATGTCAAATACCCTGGTTTGTTAGTGGAATACGCGGGTTTATTGAATAATACTCTAAAATCATCTTGATATTGGGCTTATTATATCTGATAATTACAGCAAATATGAGTTACAAATCAATGACTGACAGTGCTTTATAAGCCGAGTTACGAATAAGAGACGCACAATGAAGCGGTTTGAAAGAATAGCTAATTCAGAGCTTGATTGGTTTACTGTTAACAAACACATATTTTTTCATAAGTGTGCTTGTATCAAATGTGATTAAAATTTAAATTTTGCTTTAGTGTCCGGAGCTATAACAAACTTTGATAGCTATACATCACGACCCGACGCGCCACTGGCTCCAACTGGTGAGTGCAATAAGGGTAGCCCTCATTACCTAACGCTAGTTACATTTAAAATGCGGATTTGCACTATCCCCAACGATAAATCTTAATACTGACCATTTCAAGCTTCTGTCGTGTAATTTGCTAACATAATATGCTTCATCATTCCATTTTAACAAATTAACATACGTCTTAAGAATTTCCTTTATATAAATTTAACAAGAACTTTGCACTATTCTGAAGAAGAATACTTTAAATATTTGGAGAATGAAAACTGGCAACCTTTTGATAAAATTGCCATATTGAAAATCAATTCTTGTTTCCCTTAAATAACAATTTTTGATTCATGTTTCATAATACCGACTGACTTATTATTAAATGTTATTCATGTCTAAAGAATGATTGGAGTGTCCCTTTATAATAACAATATTGTGCAATAAGTTCATGCCGTGTGACCATATTGTTAATGCTGGCGACGTTGTGGCGGCAGATGGCCCGTCGGACCCGCGATGACTAGAGCGGTCCGGCGGCCCCGGCCCGCGACACTAGCGCCGCCACGCTAGCCACTAACGGTACTGCCAGGTCTGCCTCACTACCCGATGTTAGCATGCGAGCATGTGGCTCACGCATGGCTTTGTTTTGTACTATAGATCTGTGGCTCGATTACATCACTTATCAATCAAAGACTTATCTTATGTGATACCTACATTAAGAACAATATATTTAAAATAAAGTTTTGAACGTTGATGTAAAACGGCTGCAGATCTTGATTGTTTGTACCTATTATTTATATTTATTTGTGTGTTCCATTTTATGTTCAGTATCTAAATTAGATTGAAATGACGAGTCCCTTTATGAGTTGATAGCATTCCCCGTATTAGTATGAGTGTGGAGTGTGGAGTGTATGTGTGGCGTGTACTGACGGGTGTGTTTGGCAGCGCGCGGCGCGGCGTGGGGCGGCGGCGCGGCGGAGCGCATGGAGGTGGAGGCGCGGCGCTCGGACGAGCTGCTGGCCGTGTGTCCGCTGGCGCACAGCCCCGTGGCCATCCACTAGCCGCCGGTGCTCTGTGGCGGGACTCCTGGACTGAATCCGATATTTATGATTCTATATTTTTATTTAATACGATAAGTCTGACTGTAAAGAAATATTATGGTGACGATTTGTTACGTTGTACCGTGTATTTGTATTATTTGTTTCTTGATCGCTTCACCGACAGTACTTAGAGAACGTTCCGAGTGATCGCCGACGATCCCGTTCACCGCATCCGAACGCATCGAGGGCATGAGAGCTAGGTTTTTTTATTGTTACGCGATGCATATCAAGGACGCAATATGGTAGAAAATAAATATTGTATATAAAATGTAGGAAACCGACTAATCGATACAGACTGCGACATAAACTGGATAATCTATAGTTTAGTTACGATCTATGCTAGTTAGGCTTTCGTTCGGTTTTAATTATCGCAAGCTTTATATTCTTAAAGTGTCGGCAACTGATGACTGAAATTCAAAGGGCCAATGTGAATTTGTTTATACAAACGAAGAAATAGATTAAGTATTTTTGTTAATGCACAAATTGATTCGACTCGACACACGTACACACACTTAAATTATTTAATTAAAACTATGCCCTCGCATTTCAGAGTTGTTGTATAATGTAAAAATGATTAATTTCCAATGTATAATGCTTGTGATTTAAGTCTCAAGTGTTTCGTTTAACGCATTAACGTATAGGTTAATTTTGACCCATTGGAATATTCCGACGATGTGTAAAACAGAGAATAGTGTATAGGTAATTCTATAAAACACAAAATGTACTTGTAGGTTACGAGAATGTTGAATCATATATAAAAATATTTGGGTATTTCAGATAAGAGTTAATAAATTGAATTAAACTGACTTGTTCAACCTTTTTGGATTTGAATCTACAATAGACTAACCTCATTGCAACAGACTGGTTGAAACTTTCTAAACGGAGATATTTTGTATAGCATACACTGAATCACTGCCTTATTGTGCCGGAACTTTTTATGTGTAAGGCCCGCTACTAATTAACGACTTTTTGGTCGCTCGATATTAAATAATCAAATTATTGTCAATATTTGGTTATTGAATTTTGTTGACTTTTATTTAAGAAAATCTTAAATTGCATTTAAGATTGAGGAATGTGGATGCACACATTCTAGATAAAGGTTAGCAAATATGTTGTATATGGAGAGTGAGTGATGTTGTTATCTCAACTTGTAGATATCTGGAACGTATGTGTAAACTGTCCATTGACTTAAAGATCTTGTTAGTAGCGGTCCTGGAGCCTAGCTTCTTTATTCTGATCATGTCGTGATATAGTAAAATTTTTATGTTCAATTATTTTTAGTTAAAAATTGACTGAAGTGACAGTTGTTCAGAATAAAGCAGCTATATGACGAATTGCAACTGATAGCAAATTATTTCTTATCGCAAGGTATTGTTGCGAATTTTATATAAAAACCTTCCTAAAATGGATTTATTTTTAAACAAAACACATGTATGGTACAGCTAATCGTTTACATGAAGCATTAAAGTATTTTTCTATCGTTCATTTATCTAATAATATGTGCTATCACTTTTGTTTAATTGTAGATTTGAATCTATTTCTAATCTCGCTGTTCTGTACTATAAATTTTTCAAATATCTGTATAATATTTACTGTAATACTTTTCTGCTTCATGAGATATAGGGTTGTTAGAAAGAGTATAAGGAATAAGTATGGGATACACATTTTATTTGATAATGATTATGATAGAGCAATAACGAAGTAAGCGACAGGCAGGTTTCCAAATGTATGTAAAAATTATTAAACTGTGTTCATCAAGCGTACCTAATTGTAATATACATTATTATATTGTTTAAATATTTTAGTTCCTTTTAACTTGATAACTATGCTAAAATAGATGCTGTATCCACCGTATAATATACAAATTGATATGGTTTACTCATTGTAACACTTGTGTATAACTTAAGACAATGTTATTATAATTTTGTGACATAGCTGCCTTGTTATGGTACCACTCCAGGAAATCTGCCGTGACAGTGTTTATATATGACAAACTAGTCGGGAAGTTAAGTGATAAAGAACACGTAAAACACCAACCTTTGAATATAGTTCTTACTAAATCCATTACTCAAGGATGGCCCTAGATGTTCGCGCTTGAGTATGTAATATACTATACTATTTATTTGTACTGTGACAGTACGGGATTATATGGAATGTGTGAGTTGGCATGTGGTGGTGCGCGACGCGATGAGCTAAAATGTTTATTTCCTATCGGATTGTCAGTTCGCAGGCACTGTAACAATAAAAGGATAGAGCTTTATGTCACTAAGTTTTGTATTTTAAATCAATAAACGATAGCAATTGATTTTATTCGTTTTATTACCTATTTTTTTACAGAGTACATCTAATCTATTACTAGGCCAAAATAAATATGTAGTAGAAATAAACTCGGTGACTCTGTTTAGTAACTACAAAAAAAACGAATTTCGTCTAATGGAATATGAGCCATTTACACATTATAACAATCAATCGTAACTATGTAGGAATTAGGTTTTTATTAATCATGAGGATACTACCCAAGTACAGAGAAAACATATTGTCACACTTTATATTTATCGGCCTTATTCCATCTACAAGAGATGATAACTTACTAGTTAATTATTATAATCCAGACACGTTGCTAAATATAGATACTTTACGTACCGGTTCGTTTTGTCAACTATTCGCCGCAATTATCAAGCAGGCTGCCAACGATCGCACCGACTAAAAGTGGTAGCTCACTTACACGACCTCGCTCCGACACAGCTCTAGCATAACGGCGCTATAAACGAAAAAGGTGGTGCGATGGCGGTAGGTTCGCTTGCCGCGTGTTGCAAAATGTACCTAAATTAAACGATTTTAAGCTTTTATTTAAATGTCCATTAATTTACTGTGCGGGAGCGGTGTCTTATAAGTGCTACAACCTTTATACCACAGCAACTGGGATAGGTGACAAATTCCAGCAGACTAGGAGAGACAACAAGATTGATAAAATCCTGATATTTCCCCGACGGGGACTTCAGGGGAGACACACGAGACCAGACAAATGCCTCAGGTATGTAGGTAAGTACCTTGTAAGTACAAGTTAATTAAAGTCAGAGTTGCCAGCTAACATCTGTTTTGACATCAGTTTTATCACATAGGGTAGCCACAAACAACGGAATTTCGAATCGGTTTTCCGAAAGCAATAAATCAATGGACCTATCAGATGCGTTTTCCGTTTGATATTATCTTCGATTCGGAATTCCGGATGGTAACCAGGGGCTTTATTCCCAACTGCATCAAGTTCTGTTTCAATCGAATTGAGATCGAGTTGGTACTCTAGAACCCGATACTAGCGACAGTGGCATGAAGTGTAACTAAGCTCGATCGAGAATAACCTAAGAGAAAATCTCTCAGGAAACATTAGAAGATATAAATACCATTAAAACTGAATAAACCAAAGACTTAAAACTTTATGACGACGTAGGTACAGATATAGAGCTACAGCTAACGACGCTGAAAACACGATTATAAATCGATCTCGGTTAGTTCATTTCAGTAACCTATTCCACATAGAACTTGTCAAAAAAATTGTCGCGATATTTGCGAGTAACTAATTAGTCACTTCATTTTTAGCATGCACATTAATTATGTGTGTGATGTATTTACGGAATCCTGATTCGATATTTTGAATCGGAGTTCCAGTATCATCTACGGAATTCCGTCGCCCTTATTAGATAACAGTGACGTTACGTCACCACTTCTATTTTGCAAGGATCGTTCTAACCTATACAAAAAGAAAAGTTCCGTAATACGCAATCGACTTTTCACGCATGAGCTTGTGTGTCGATGAGTAAAAGAACTATCCAATATTTAATTTATCATAAATAAAGCAAATTACTAACGAAAACTGCATTGTTAATCACGTTATTTTCCAGATGTTTTTCAGTTTCCTGTAGTAGGTAACACGAAATAGATCTGGCAACACAGATCGTATATCCGGACTCCAGAGCAGTATTGATCGGCATATTCGGCATTATTCGGCATTCTTCAATATAAAGTACATATATCTTTGCTACCTGCACTTTCTGAAATTGTCTTATAATAACTTGGATGCTTTGAATTTTGAATCAGATAACATTTTCTTTACAAAATGAGTGGGACTGAGGCTACTATGTCTCAGGTTGAAATAATGCTAGACTTTATGGAACGGTAAGTACAGACTTATCATTTGCGATTCTACTTTAAATTATGATAAAAAAACGAATGAGACTGAGAGAATTTCGAATGTGAACTATTTTTATAATTCGATAAGTATTCGACAATTCTAAAGCTTGCACATCTAGTAAGTCTGGGCGTTTTCTTTTATACTGTAAATTAAGAATTGTCGTTTAGGTAAACGAGTAAGGTATTTTAATCTAAAATACCAATAAATCCACTACAATATAGTACATTAAATGTATAATATTGTAATTATAAGTGTGTTTTTTTTAATAATTAAGGCTCGAATGGGCAGATATGTTTATTCGCTTTTACTGGTGACACGGAGTAGCTAAGGTTTATTAAATATCTCTAAACCAAAGTAAGCAGAAGTTACTTAGTTACCAAAGAATATAAGTGCCTTAGGCCTTAGGTGTTAAAGTGAAGTGAAGTGAGACCATGGCTTTACGCAAAATGGCCGACAGTGGGCCGATGGTAGCCGAGTGCTTTCCAACTCGTACGTACCCGAATCATACCTCTCAAGTCACTACGTTATGTCGAATACAAAAACGATTAGAATTTTAAGATGCCGTACAACATCTGATATTTAAACAAGAACTCGTAAGAAAATCAAATGAGAATGTAGTCATGTAGTATCTTCATTTGACTGCCATAGATTACATTAAAACTAGCTAGCGTTAACATATTATGCCAAAACTTCTCATTTAGATAAAGATACGTTTACCTACGTTAGAAGTTAACTTTAATTAAATTAACTACTTAAGACTTATTACATTACTACTTATAACAAGGAATCTAACAGGATTTTTGCGTTAGAAAAATAAATAGGGAAAGAGTGCTGATGACATATTTTTTGTTTCAAGACAAATATTTTAAATAAATGAAGGCTTCCTGACATATCTATAGTCTAATATGGTATTGTAGGTACGTGATCTTCAAATTTAGTGGTTTAACGTCTTATGTAGGGGTTGCTTGCTTAGAGTTAAAATAAGTTAACAATAGAGTGCGCCTAATAAAGTATGAACTGTGAGCACTTGTATGAACAAGTAAAATCGTAAAATTAGTTTCAAAATAGAGCGCGCCGTTTTATTAACACTATCTTGAAACCTAATATAAACTATCGTAATCATCGATATTTTCGCATACACGTCTGTCGTCGCAGGGATCACTTAAATCAGTAAACGAGCGTAGAACTTGCAGCAAAAAAATTTTTCACGCTCGGCACATTGGGCTACGAGCGATGCGCGTACTCTATGCTTGTCTATGTCCATATGTGTCAAATATACATCAAAGGTGCTAAAGGGCAACAGGATCGCTCGACTTGTTTTAGACTCAATAAGTGTCCTTATTCATGAACTGACGCGGTGCCGGGCCGTTTCGCGCGTCGAACTCTGTCGACATTTCACCATATAGGTACCGTCCTTATTCTCAAATAATATTAAAATCAGGAAAACTTTCACTACTGTGCAATGCGCGTTCACTCGCCGCTAGACTGAATTTCGCTACTAGCAACATTATGGGCATTTCCTTAAATGCCACAGGTTCATCAGCTCTGAGGTCCCGGGTTCGATCCCCGGCCAGATCAATGTAAAAAACCACTTTTCTACATTGTCTCGGGTTTGGGTGTTTGTGGTACCTTCGTTGTCTCTGACTTCCATAGCACAAGTGCTTTAGCTACTTTCTTTGGGTTCAGAGCAATGTATGTGATGTTGTCCACATTTATTGGAACGAAATTCCTTACGGCGCCTTGCGAAAGGGGGCTAGACGGAAATTCTAAAAAAAGAAAAAAAGTTGTAACGACACTTTTTGCTATTGTGTTTACAAAGTCCCGCCAATCTATGACGTGTACGAAAGAATAGACAGAGTGCATATATTGATATTTATATTTATTTTGTATATCGAGGGTATAGTGCTCAAACCCAATAAGTATGAAATTGTCACTTTCGAGATATTCAATATTTAAGTTTTAAGGACAAAAATACCTATTCTATTCAAATAATATCGTTATAATGAGTATTTGTGGTAAAAGTGTATACATTGAATTAGTGTATAACAGTATTATTAAGTTTCCAAGGTGGTCCATTTTATCATAAAAAAGTGTAAAGTGGCGAAGGGTACCGACTTATTGGGTTTTAGGTCAAAAGAAATTAAACATATTATAATTTAACATTACTTTAATAAATGGTTTATTTTAAGAAACAGAAAAGAAAACATGGTAAATTATTCTTTCGAAGGCTGTTGGCTTGGTGTATGTCTTCATACCACGTATCCATGCGTGGAGTTCCTTTGATATGATCAGTTTTTCGCACATATTCTGTAGATCCTTCTTATTATTTTAATTATTTGTTACGCATTAACGCATGCGGAGCGAATATTTGTAATTAAAAAAGATCCTTCTTTTTAGCAATGCTAAATGGTAATTGACCGTAATGTAATTGGACGTAGTTATGGAATATCAGATTAAGCGACACCTGGGTCAAATTGAGATATTTAGCTTCAAAATTTTCAAAATGAAAATCACCGCTGTGTGTAGATTTTTTATTTTATGAATATAATTTTTAGTTTGAAGGTATAAAAATGTGTATAGTTTAGACTTATTAAGAGTTTTTTACGGTACAGTACGAGATTTCGCAATAACGGCCTTTTTTCCGCTTAATTCGTTAATACATTTTTTCTATATTCAGACTAACTTAATTTGTCAACAACGTATTATGCGAGAATTACGGTGTTTGATTCGTTAATGCGATTTGACTTGGGTTAAACAAAGCGCAATATAAGATTAAATCCATATAATTTTAATTTGATTTGGTCAAATTTTAGGTAACTTCTTATCATCAGAAACTTTACAACGCTTTTCTTACATTTTTCATCCTTCTCTTGTTTCCAAATAAAATATCAGTTATAAATTTTTGAAATCAGTCTGAAAAAGTCTATTTATAATAATAATAATTTAGGGCTACGCTATTCGTTGTGGAGAGGGGGCCGGGTCATCTCCCGCTTGTTATACATGGACGACCTTAAACCATTTGCTTCTTATAAATTCCAACTATTGAAGTTACTGAAGATCACTGAAAGCTTCAGTAATTCCATTAGAATGGAATTTGGTGTTGACAAATGTGCAGTCATGCATGTAAAACGAGGCGGAATTATGAAATCGCAGGGCATACAGCTCTCGGATTCTATAAACCTAAGGTCGCTCTCTGCAACAGAGACCGACAAGTACTTGGGTATGTCAGAGGCGTTAGGCATCAACTTTGCTGACATGAAACAATCATTACAGACACGTTTCTTTGGCAGCCTGAACAAAGTACTGAAAAGTCTTGTGTCAGAAGGTAACAAGGTGCGTGCCTTTAATGGTTGGGTCATGCCAGTGTTGATGTACTCCTTTGGTACACTCAAGTGGACTCAGATTGAGTTAGACGCCTTGGATAGGAAAGTCCGCACACTACTAACCGCAAATCGAATGCACCACCCTCGGTCATCGGTAATGAGGTTATTATTCCGCGAAAATGTGGAGGTCGGGGCTATTTGAATGCTAAGACCCTCCATAATCGCGAGGTATGTAACCTCAGGGAGTAATTCCTCCAAGTTGACGTGGAGATGTGGTGGTAGTGGATAAGAGCCTCACACCGCTCTCCTTAGGCATGGAGAACTGGCGCAAACCTGTCGTACTAAGTGTCAAGAACCGCAAGGATGTATAGCAAAGCAAGGAACTACACTGACGCTATTATCGGACCCTCCATGGGCCCGACGTAGATTTCCTAGCGTCCGTGGCTTGGCTACGCTTCGGTGACCTCTTCGGTGAAACTGAAGGGTTTGTATGTGCAATTATGGATGAAGTTATCATGACAAACAACTACCGAAGTATATCATAAAGGATGGCACAGTTGACATTTGTCGGGCATGTCACTGTCCGGGTGAATCCTTAAGGCATATAGTTTCGGGTTGTTCTTGTCTTGCTAACGGTGTATACTTGCATAGACATAACCAAGTGGCCAGGATTATCCACCAGCAGCTTGATTTGAAATACCAACTTGTGGAAATAGAGGTACCGTACTACAGGTATGTTCCCGACCCAGTTCTCGAAAATGGTCGTGTCACATTGTACTGGGATCGATCTATCATCACTGACAGGACTATTGTAGCCAATAAGCCTGATATAGTGGTGATAGACCGATCAGAGCGTCAAACAATTATTGTTGATATCACTATACCCCATGACGAGAACCTCGTGAAAGCCGAAAAAGAAAAACAAATTAAATATTTGGATTTAGCTCACTTTACCTGGTATCAGCGGATTAATGCAAGCCAGTTGCACAAATTTTCTTCCTCGATCACCCATTGTAGCAAACACAAACACTAAACAGAAGAATTTCGAAAACAATTGGCGTAAACAGTATGCGCGTCGCAAACTGACAACAGGTAGCGCAAAAAGTTGATAGGTCTAATTAATTTATTGGGTTCTTCTCCCAACAAAGTTTGAAGAAAGTTAGTTGACGAAGTGAGCGAATACCATATAACTAAACATAAATTGTTTCTTTTGAAATATAATCGTACAATAAAACCCGACAAACACATTTGTTTTGATTTAGCTTTTGGTTTTGTTTGTTTTCTTACCTACGTATGTAAAGGTAAAACCCGATAAATACAAATAGTGGTTATTGCCTTTATGCCGTTGAGTAATTTTAGTTGAAATCATTGAACACTCAATACCAATAAATAGCTTTATATGGTTTGAGCGTGAAATAAAAATATTATTTATCAAGATAACACACTTTATAGGGTTTGAGATTTTAAATTTTGACTAAACGCGGTCACTTTATTGGGTTATTACCTCAAGTACTTTTCTTTCTACTGCGAATTCCACTTATTGGATTATACCACTGGAAAGAGCGTAAAAAATGCATTAAGATTTTTTAATAAAACGATTTTTGATTTTTTGGCACTTATTGGGTTTTAACACTATACCCTCGATATATTTATGTATATATGTATTTATATGTGTGTGAGTGTGTGTGTATATGTTAAATTTTAATTTTAATTTAAGGAACTTCGTTCCATCCGGGTGTCCCTTGACACCTCTCAAGTTTTTTTATTTATTTATATTAGGTATACGTATAGGTACTGCTGATGTGCTATCATCATCTCTGAATATGCCATCTTAAGCACTCTTCCTCTAGTACACGTGTCGCACTAGGTATCGTCACACGTGAAAACTTTCAGTTTTTATGCTAAACTATACCTAACACGACTACACCTAGCACGACTTTAATAAAATAAATTAAATATGTTCCAGTAATGGTGATCTGAGTGAATTTGAAGAAGGAAATGTTAAGGATGAATTAAGGAACCTTCACAAATGGATCGAATTAAGTGATATGTTGAATGATAAGCTTAATGGAGATCCCAAGCCGTTAGATGAATGGAAGAAGGTTTCAACGGTTTTTAATTTTTTCAACATTTTTCATTTATGCTCCGTTCCTATTGGTCGTAGCGTGATGTTATATAGGCTATAGCCTTCCTCAATAAACGGACTATCCAATACAAAAAAAAAAACAATTCGAACCAGTAGTTCCTGAGATTAGCGCGTTCAAACAAACAAACAAACAAACTCGTCAGCTTTATAATATTAAGTATAGATTATACAAGGTTGATACGAACGATGTGATTTCCTTTACTCTATTTCACCACATGTTCTATGTACCATTTTTCTCAAAAATCTATTAAATAGGAGCAGTATTTTAGCCTACAAACAGTTTTATCATATGATATTAATTTTACGCCGTTTGACGCACTAATATCTGTACTTACTAATAATTTACGTGTAAATACGTATAAAAAATTTAAAAGTCCATTGTTGTCTAAACTATTTTATTATAACTTATTGTTATCCATAAACAACACACGCGACGCCCTCCGACGCGCATCGTTGCCGCTTTGTTACCTACAGACGTGAGTGAGTTTAGTTGAATTTCTAAATAGTGTTTGCATTTTTCTTTGATTTTAAACTCCGTAATCGGTTTGAAAATAGTATTATCATAATTTGCGTGTTATTTATGTTTTTACCGTTTGGAATTGATATTGACCACGCAAATCTCATCGGTCGTATCAACCCTGTATACTTCATTAACATGCTTATTTAGTTGTTTGAATAACCAATTAAAACATCTTACTAAATTTCAGAGTTGGAGGAACTTAAAAGCCAAAGCACATAACAAATTTCAGAGAACTGTTACGAAGAGCGGCGTCCTAACGGTGCCTACAGAGATTGATAAACGTGTCAGGGCTGTGATGGAGAAAGAAAGAAAAGAAGTTGAAATAATTCGAAAAAGGAAGCTGTCCACGTCCAGCGAACTAGAGGTCGATGAAGAACAGAATATTAGTGAAGATGAGTCTAATGATCAAGAAGTGGAAGATGAGGAGGACCAGTATGGCAACAAAGAACAGAAAAACAATAAGGAATTGAGATGTTTGTGTGTTCCGGTATGTATAATAGAATTTACATGACTCCTAGGTTGCGAATAGTAGATAGGGGACTATTAAATTTAAATACCTCCGAAAATCTTTTTGTAACTTGAAGCACTTCAAGTCCCTAAAATTCTATAATTCTGAATAACAAGTTCTGATTAGGTCTAGTAGTCGCCGATGAAGTTGGTGATTTGGAGGTAGCATACTGTATTAGTTGTACAAAATATTACGTGGACTTTCTAAAAAGTTTCCCCGAATGTGTTTCAGTATTTTTGTAACTAACCTTACGTCAAATGTTCTGTGCTAAATGAAAAAAAAAGTAAGCTTTTTCTAATAAATTATCAATTTCAGAGTCGCTCCGATTTTCTATGGGCGCTGCAAAACGCAATGGTGCCATTCAATGACTCGTCCCTGACAGCTGCTAATTTCGGAGCTTCAACTAGCTTCGTATCTTTTCATCAACTCTCAAAACGCAAAAAACAAAATACCAACGAATTGGTAGATGTAGCAGAAAAATATCTGGAATTTGAAAAGAAAAAAGCTGTTTTGGAACACGGAAGAGAGTTGCTCAGGATGAAGCAAAATGAAAAGCATTTCAGCATAATGGGAAGAGTCGTAAAAACTCTAGAAGTCTGTAGTTCTACTTTAACAAAATGCGTAGATGGTTTTCTCAATTTATTGTAAGTTGTTTTGTTGACTGGAACTTAATTATTTGAAATTATTGATCTAAAAGAACTTTTAATGAAAGATGAGCAAATCATCTGCGTTTTTTTTTTGGTATTGTGGAACCTAGGTCTCCTATCGAATTAGGATTTCAGGTTGTTGGCGTATTAGGTATCCGACCCAAATATTGTAGATGTAATTATAAGGAGACTATTGATTCTGCTGTAGGTACCAACATTTTATTATCATTAGATAACATTCATCAGTACATTTACAATGCATTTAAAGGTCAGCTTTGCCATAATTATTATACTACATTCATACAATAAGGATGTTGACATGGTAGGTTAATAAAAAATCTTTTAGTCCGTTGATTACATAATAAAAAAATATTAGACATATTTTTTACTTCAAAGTTCGGGGGGGGGGGGGGGGGGGTAATTAAGACACGTTGTTTCACAAAACGTACGACATCGTCACGTCATGTGACATTTCAAATTAATTTATCATCGTAAGTTGTTAGTTTCGTAAAAAAAGAAAAAATACTTACATGTCTAATATTTTTTACACAGAGTACTTTAATATATATGGATTTGTTACTTCAATAAGTCAATAATGAAACGATGAGAGTCGCAGGCGCCGCGCCATGTGTTCTGTGGCCGCGCCATCTGGCTTCCCCGAATAGTGTTGTTGTTTTTCCGGTGTAAGTGACGCGACCACGGAATCGATAATTATTATATCGATTAACAATATTTAATAATTACAACTGTCTTTAATTCCTTAATCATATAAAGTAAGTAACCTTATATTCAATGTGACATCCTAAAACTTTGTTAGTCCTCATGTTCCATAATTGGTAGACGTTGGAACCCTAAGATTTATATCATATATCTAAACGTCGTTGTTTTAATGTTGTTTTAGCCTTTATATTTCTAAGAAACAGTACCTAAGTATACTTTAGTAAAACTATTATAATAATATATTTGGAATAATGTATGTGCTATGTTACATTAGTAGTGTGATTCAAACTGTTTAAATGTTTTATGGTGATCTCATTACCTACAATGTTTTACTGAATTGAATGTAATTATGTATTATATTGTAAAGATTTTAATAAACTTGTAAATCGGATAATGGTGTAGATTAGAACAAAACAGAATGTAATAAAGTTTATTTTATTTATTTTTTTAATACTTTAGTAGGTAATACACGGTACATAAATAATTAAATAAATATAATTAATGTTGTACATCAGATTCTAATATTCTGTCAGTGGTAATCCTATTGTCTCTCTAATATGTTACTGAACTGTGTCGTAATCGACGTACCTACTATTTCAGAAAATACTTATTGCAATGCGCAAATTATTACGACATTGTACAAACTTAAATTAATAAAATCGATGGCTTGATTTTGATCTGATCATTTAATTTATTAACTTCTCACGACATTTACAAAAATATCCCACCAAATATCCTCCATCATATCGTATCTTGAGAATTTGAAAGGGTATAAAAATAATTTGAAACGCTTTGAGAACAGTAGGTAGTGCCGTGCGCTTCCGTGCTCTTAACTTGGCGCGGACACTACCGTTGTAACAGCATTGTGTATGACTACTAATAAAAAAAAGGAGTCTATGCTCTAAGAAAAAAGTACACTCTGTACTGACCTCTATAAACTATAAATTATAAATCCGCACTTCCAATTTTTTTAACGTTTTTAGTGCTGCAGCATTGAGTGTACTCAGAACTGATATAAAATCAACAAACGCCGCCTATTTGCAATATAATTACTCTTGTTACATATTATCTAATAAGTGTGCTGTACACTGACTGGTGGTGGCGCTTCAAATCAGCACAAAGAATATCTGTCATTAAATTGTGAGGAATAGAGCCAGTGCAGTGCTGTCTACGAGCTAGTGTCAGTGCTTTTGAGTGTTTGTTTCTATTTGTTTGTAGTCACGGGTTGTCAGATTTTTTTTCAGCCTATAAGGGACAAATAGTCAGAAGTTGTGGTAACTACTACTAATAGTGGTATTCAGGCTATTATCATACTTCTATCTTAAAAGCTTATTTTGGATTTAAAGTTTGAAACCTTGCGTACCCATACTTACTAGACGGCGTACTTCTCAGAGTACGGTGTACCTAATGCAGTCAGCTATTGAAATACTACTAATAAATAATGTAATAAGGTCTATCAGCCTGCTCTTTGTGAAACATTATTTAAATAAATACAATTACACTCCGCAAAACAACATATTGGTGACCAAATTTTGTTACAATTTTAGCCACGCGCGAACTTTTCTGGCGCGCTCTCTATGTTGCGTGCGTGAGTAATTGTCAACCGAAGATCGAACGATTACGTAAAAAAAAGGAGCATGGTTCAAATACGGGATCATAACTAAAACATCCGAAGGTTTAGGCATAGTGCATACAATGCGGGACGTCTGCCATCACTAGTTTGTACTGTCGTGACGTGACTTTCGTCTTTCAAACGTCAGATTAGACAGTTATTTTTAAAGTAATCTGTGGTCAATATTGACAAACAAAATTTTAAAAGTTATTTGCATACATACAGATCTTTCTTAAAGTGCCTTGTAAAGTGCGATAAAAATACTCATAGTTGTTGTATTTTTCCTTCTTGAGAGACTGGCCAAAAAATTTGGCAGAGAACAGCGCAGTTCATCACAGGAAATAAATGATCAATAAGTCACATACCTACTTAACAACTATTTTTTTACGTAAAATATCTACGTACCCATCTAGAACTCTGGTTCTTTACTTCATATTTCTGTTCCTTAAAGCGCCAGTTTACATAAAGTGGTGACTAAGTAACTTTGAACTTATGAAATAATCAAAGAGATTAAGAAACAGTAAGTATTAACTAGTAGATGAAACCATCTACTTGTGTTATTTAGTTTTTAATTTAATGTCTTTTAATGTTAAGTAATTATAATTTTATTACTGTGTTTTATGATGAAACTTGGTTTTGTTGTCCATATCAGAGCCACAAGATACAAGCATTGTTTAGTTTGTGGCTCTTCAAATGTGTTCTCAGTTCTGTCCTTAAACAAGTTTTAACAAATATTTTTTTTTGTCTTTTTTTTTCACGGACTATCCTCAGTAGCGAAAATACGGGTACTTTGAAAGACTTATGTGAGGACACAGGTCCAACACGCAGCAGCCCTGTTGAGAACTTTACTCTTAACTGGTATGGAGCTACCAGGGCCCATCCACCTCCGCGATATGGACTAACAGATATGAACGGTCCTAAGTAAATACAAAGGTATTTTAAATAATGAATAGAAAATAAAAATTTATTTCTTTAAAAATGGAAGGAGATAGGAGGTATTTGCTCAGTTGTAGGACAACACCTCTCTCTCTTTGCCTAATCTTTTTCCCAGCTATTTTGCAGTCAACTTCTTGTGGGTAAAGTCAGAAATAAATAAACAACTATATCCCTCAGATATAAGTGTTATAGTTACTAGAGCTATTCACTTTTCTGTATGTGACAAAACTTGAAAATCTACGGGTATAGTAGTCAAATTATGAAAACATAGTTAATTTAGTTTAATCACACTTAATATATAATATGAATATGCTTAAATTTTCAGACATGGTGACTTAAATAAACAAGTAGAAGTAGATGTCCTGGCACACAGAGAAGTTGCTACTAAACTATTTATTTGAGAAACAGAACACAGCAATATTAAAACTCATGTATGTATATCATCAAATGTTATCTGTATGTATTACAGTAAAACAGAGTTTTTATATATTTTTCTATTACTTTTTAAAAGCAACAATCATTCAATATTAACATACATTTGTAAATGTTTACAGTGATGGAATTTCTTTAAAAATAAATTGATGGCAAGCTATCAATCATGACGGAACTTGAAAAACAGCTTTTTAAGTAAAATGGAGAAAATATTAAAAATAGAAAGAAGGCATCAAGAGACAACAGTATCAAATGATGAAAGTCACATTATTACCAAGGTAAACTAATATTTTATAAATAGGAATTTAATTATTTAACAAAAAGATGGTAGTTAGGTCATTATAATTAAATAAATGTGGACAACATCACATGCATTGCCCTGAACCCAAAGTGAGTAGCTGAAAGAGAAGTAGAATCAGACTCAACGAGGGTACCACAAAGATTATATTGATAAGCATGTTTTGATGTAGGCACACAATAAAATTGAGATAAATAATGAGAATACCTGATTGTGCTCAAGTATTAAAAAAATCTGTTACAGGAGAAAAAAGAAGAAGCACCATGGCCAATACTACCTTCTCCATACTTCTACCTGGAAGGCACAGATCACTCTTGATTTAGAATGTCTCCAGCATCCTAATAGCATCATCAAGCTCTTGCTATATTAAAAAGAGAAGATGCAAAGGCTATATGAATAAGACAATCAAGTCAAATATTATAAATGCGAAAGTAACTGTCTGTCTGTTACGCATTTACGACTAAACCGCTGAACCGATTTGGATAAAACTGGTTGTGGGGTAAGCTTGAATCCTAAGAAAGGACATAGGCTACTTGATGCTGCGATAATCGACACCGACATGGGAGGAGCTGCATGCATCAGCTAGTAGCAAATAAAAAAGAAATGGCGTTTTAAAAAAAAAAGAACAATGTTGTTGCCAAGACCACAGAGATAATTAGATTTTGGTATTTTTGATATCAGAGTAAATGGATGAGTTAATTTACTTACACTATTAGTTACAACTGTTCAGGTCTAAAAGAGGAACTATGTATTTGTAATATAGTTACTAAAAATAATGTTCCTACAGTTGTGATAAAGTACCAAATGTATACCTGGACACCATATCATGCTGTTGCCAAGCACAAATAAAATAAAGTTAATAAGTCTGTAACTGTCTTAAACTATATTTTTATTCAGAGAGGGCTGTTATTACTTATCCAGGCTTGATCTACCAGAATATTTATTTAGCAGCTAATCAACATAAATTCATGTACTTATGACTATAAAACTTTAACATAGACTACAATATTTTTTATTTAAATTTTCAACTAATTTAATTTCTAACTTTTAAATTATCGCGCTGTATGTTTATAATAATATTTTATTATTAGAAATATAAAGGACACAACAATAACAACAATTAAGTACAAAGGTACTGCTTACTTCTTAAAGAATTTTCTTCCAGCAGACCCGCGAAAGGAGAAATATATATCAGAAATGGAGACAACTGTGTGTAGGAGATAAAAAAAAGAAAAATAGTGATAATAGAATAATATATATATGTATATACAAAAAAATATGTGAATATATAATTATAATATATTATGTACCGTGAATTAGCGCGAACATGCATGCAACCTTTAGATTTAAATACCTTCAGTCTGCTTGCGACCACTGCCGGTGAAAACGGGTTGTAACGTCAAGCGTAAAGGTATTTATGCATGTTCGCGCTAATTCCCGGTACATGATATATTATTATAATTTCATTTTATTTGAAATTTGATACAAATAATATATTCTTGCGGTATTATTTTATAAATGTAAATATACATACACAAAGGAAATAATAAAATAAAATACTCTAATTAAATTGTAAACTTAGTCAATAGAATGACAAAAAAATGTGTTCCAAATTACAAATATGCAAATTTGTATTTAAAATATTTAACATCAAATTTTTATTAAAATTAGACATAACTTGAGACTTGATCCACATGTTACTTGATTTGAGACTAAACTAATCTAAAAAAAGAAAGTTATTAAGCTTTGTTTAAATGTATAAGTTCAGTACTCAGTTATCTTATTAAATGATAAAAATATGCTTTTATCCATTTATCGTTATAAGTGTTATAATATACCTATATTAAGTATACAACATAGACATACACTATATTTTTTTTAAAATGGAAATGTTAATGTTTTAAGTATTAAAAACTTAATAATGAAACTTATAGATTGGGATTACGTATTTTCACTTCCTTACTACTCGCTCCGATAGCCGTGATCGTCTAGTGGTTAGGACCCTACGTTGTGGCCGTAGTAACCCAGGTTCGAATCCTGGTCACGGCAGTGTTTAACACTGTTACGGCGGAGTATACTTTTTGTATTTTTTAAATAATTGGCTTAATGTTATTAGGCATCTTAAATTTATTTCAAGTTAAATTGCAAAGAACAAAAGTTGATATTTATATAACTGTTAATTCATAGCAAAAAATGGAGCTACTTCAGTTAATTTCTTAATAAAATGTATATAAATTAACAGACATCAATAATTCAAAAGAATTCATAGCTTACAAGCTAGCAAATCAGTCGAAATTATTCTAGCATTCCTATTCTAAGATTGATTACAAATTAGCACAAACTTATATTAGCGCCATCTATGATGTAATTACGAAACATACCGATGTCCAAAGTTCCCAGGAGGGCATTGACACTGAGTGCCACATGTCTGTGTTTAAGTCTTGGCCTCAACAGATAGCGCTACTTGTATTTGTTTTGGTACAACACACGCCGCAGCTGTTCGCTATCACAGAAATCCGTGAGAGAAAAGGAGTGGTGATTAGGTCTGTCTTTGCTTAAAAATTACGTTTTTTCTATGATTCATTAACATTTTGTGACTTGTGACCGTTATATGTGCAAGCTAAAGTGGTTCTACATGTGATATATTGTTGGCAGTGGCGAATAACATCGCTAAATAGTGTAATTAACGATGTAAACGTTGGTTATGACGTTTACTACGGTGTATTTGTGTGTGTGTGCGTAAGTGACAGCATTGCCGACGACCGTTGAAGCGAATCTTGTAACGGAATAGGTACATATTGGATGTGAATGCTGTTTTCGGTAAGTTATATTGTTTTGATGATGTTAGACCTAACCTATTTGGCTCATGCCTGCGTTGGGACGCTCTATATACGTATATATTGTTTGACCTCGATACGCGGCGGGATCTCGCTCGCTATTTCCCTTTGAAAGGCAATTTCTCGCGTTAGTAATTTTTTCTGCACCAACCGCGATGTTTCCGCACGAATGTTCTGTTTGATTAGCTAATTTATAGTTACGACTGCAACGACGTGAAATAAAAAATAAGTGGAAATTGATATTTGGGTCTTATCACCTTTATTTTGTGTGGAATAAGGTTGTTTATTGGGCTCATTGTTGAGTGTACTTTATTTGTTGCGGGTCGATTAATTTTGCGGAAGCTGCCTCATTATGCTGGTACCTAAATATTTTGTTGAATACTTAGTTCCTGTGGTGCATTATAGTTGGTCACGTAGGTAGGTAGCATTACCTACCTACTTAATTGTATCGCAACTGAATCTACCTGCATGTTGAAAATTGATACATAATCTAAGTCTTGCCGGTCTGTCGATTCTTACTTTACGTTCACCGACACTTGCAGTGCATTACATTATACCGTAGTTAATTAAAGCAACCATTGAACAATTATAACTAGAGCCCAACAATTAGTACAAAATTAACGTGGGTTTGTAAACGTATTGATGGGAGTTGTGATAAGTCTCGTCCCAAATCTCATGGTATAACCATAGCATTAGAATTGAGCGCATAACGGTACCGTGTTAGAATATTTCTTTGTTGGTAGGTAGCTTCCGAAGAAATTAACATAATAAGGTCATGGAGCTGATAAAACTAAACACGGAACGTATCTACCACCCACGCATTGTGCATTTAATATTTTTGACGGTTTTAAACTGCAAAAAAATGCTCCTACCTGTTGGGTAGATAGGTAATTCTCGCGAAATTGGGGAATTATAACCGTGTGTTGCAAACTTCCGCTAGCTACAATAACATGAAACTAGACCGTCAAATACATGTAATGATACCTAGGTAGCTATAAATACCTATGTTGGTAGTCGATTTTCCTTATTTACCAAATACTAGCTTTTTCCCGCGGCTGATATTGGTTATCGCGGCAAAAAGTAGCCTATGTCCTTTCTCAGGCTCTACTATCTGTGTACCAAATTTCATTTAAATCGGTTCAGTAGTTTTGGCGTGAAAGCGCGATAGACAGACAGACAGACAGACAGACAGACAGAGTTACTTTCGCATTTATAATATTAGTAAGGATTAAAGAAGTGATTAATGTTTAACTTTGGGAAAAAGGACAATTTTACATGAATAGGTACAGGCTGAAACCGCTGGGCACAACTAGTTAATATTAACAATAAAATTATTTTAATTAATTTCATTTCGAGATGTGAGTAATTTTCATATCTATTTAGGAAATTCTAATATCTCTATTACAAACTTTGCTAGCTATTCATATTTCTTAAGACCATTCCTACCTATTTATTCACTTCTACAACAACAGGTTTTAAAAAGACTTCGACTACATGCTTTTGTTTGGAGCTTGAAATTAGATCATTATCTTAAACTTGTATCGATAATAGAGTCATTGTTTTAGTCTATTTTAGACTATCAGATTCCAATTTAGATAAATAGGTATGTTTAAATTAAAATGCTAGACACTAAAACTTATTATTCTTTACTACCTTACTATTTGTAGTTTATCCTCAAACAGAAAAACGTTAGAATTTCAATATGTAATACATATTTTACTTAAATTAGTAAACCAGGTTAGTAGCCAAAAATTACTAATTTTAATACGAAAGTATGTAACACAACACAACAATTAACAGAAACAAGTAAGAATTTAGATTGTAATAAAAAGACCACATACAAAACTGAAAGTTCCTTTCAAGTGTTATAGTTTTAAATCTAGACGAAATTACAATTACATTAATGAGGATATTTGTAAAAGGCCTTGAAAGTGTGGTTTTATTTTTAAATCACTGGCCAGTAATAATTGGTGCTAAACCCATTAAAATGTGATTTGAGTGAAAATAATATTTGAATTATGTAGCCATTGACCTTTTTTCTTTTTATAAGAAGTAGCCTTTGCCCAGTAGTCTGTCATTTACGTCAGGTTGGTAACGATAGTGTAATCCGTTTCTGCGATCTCCGGAGAAGAGAACTAAGAAGTACTCCGGTGGTATTTGCTGTTAGGATCCTGCAGGACTCCTACGTTTTCAACTGGGCGAAGAAAGACCTTGACAATTTCCTATTCAGAAGTAGGATTTGATGTCAAAGGAGGGTAATCTCGCCATATTTTCATGGTATAATAGGCTTGCAACAAGGATACATGCCAGATTCATAGTCTAGAGTCCACCGGTTGTATTTAATATCAGTTACGTATGTTTTATCACTTGGACAAGATTTCATCGCAGTTCAACTGCTAAACATAGGCCTTCGTGAAAGGCAATCAAGTAGTGTCCTAACAAGAACTTAATAATAGAAGTTCCTGTCTATAGGGTACTAAAATTGTGAATTTTCTTCCTTATCCCTTATATTTTACCTTTCGCAAGCATTAAGGGCACGGAACACGATCTAGTGGCTATGGGTTGATGACTTAGAAGTGGTTGTTTGACGCCCGCAGAGTTTGCAAAATATTCAAACTCCTTCAAAATATGAAAGAGAGCATATCCAATCACACCCTCTAGATAAAAAAAGACGTTTCCTCGTTTCTTCGCCCACTCTATTAACCATTTGATAGTAAAGTATTGACTGGACTTCAAACTGTATATACTTAATTAATTGAATATGCATAAATTACGTCTAAATTTTTCTGATCTGTTGAATTTAAATTTATTCCAAGTTCACATTTATTTACTAAATAAAATATAGTTTCATCAAAATTTATAGACTGCGATTTACAATCATCATGTATTTGGCCGTAGAGAGGTTGATGACCCTAAATGTACCGACAGCATTAGTTAAAACCCGATGTTTGTTTGATTCTAAATGACTTATTAATTTGGTCGTAAGATTACAATAATAATAAATAATACCGACCTATTCATCATCATGCAGAGAAGGCACGAGCATTGATCACCGCGCTTGCTCACATGCGGGTTGGCGATTTCAGATTCCAATTTTTGGAATCCAGGTTTCCTCATGATGTTTTCCTTCAACTTTTTCTAATGGTGTCTTAGAATAAATATTAAATACGTTCGTTGAACTGCTATGCAACCACGATAATTTGAGATTCTATGATTACAATGGAACTTATTTAATTTTGTTATTTTTTTTATTTATGCGAAATAAACGATACTTACTTCTTAGATGTTACAAATAAAACTAATTATTATTTGATTTTATCTATCTAATCGACAGTACTCGTGGATTTCAGACCAGTTTTCTTTGTAATGGCTCATGAAAATTAATTAATTCAATGTGTTTATTCATTTATCACAATTATTATTCCTCAGTTTTCAATAACTATTGTCCATAGATAAGGCTTCGTCTATAACAAAAATACAATTTAGTTCTAGATTTATTTAAATTACTAACAGACTACTCAATTCAAACAAGCCATGATCGCGCAGCACCGAACACTATGATTTTATTAGCAACATGCATTAAATAGAACTAGTTTTATGGAATTCTAATCAGCATTCTGCATTTACGAACACTATTAACTGTTTTGAATGCCTTAGAAGCCGTAATTTACATCAATTTGAGTCGTTATTCAGGGTATTTGTTTAATAAAGTAATTATTTTAATCGAGCTTTACTTGCCTACGCGTTTTATGGTAACCGGGGAAGTATGGCGGGGAGACTAGTAGGCGGCCCGTGTAGGCGATAAGATCGCTTGTAATAAGTACTGCGATTTACGATCTTCCAAATCCAATTATTATAGGCCGTATTTTTATTACGACAACGAAACTCTACCGTCCGTCTGAACTCACAGCAGAAAAAGAATAAAGTTCAACATCACTGGCCAACCACTGTATAAACTTCAAACATTGACATTCAACAAAATTCAAACGTAAAAAAAGACACCAAAAATATTTTTGTTCATCAAATTATTCTAAAAACGGCAAAATTTTACGTTACCAGACAAAACGTGTTCGAAATATCTTTAGAAGTGTTAAGAGTTTGTTTAAGAGACTATCAGTGACGATGGCGACTAAGAGACCTCCGATTAGGAAGCCCCGGGAAATGGCCGAGAAGGCCGTGGAGCTGCCGGAAGTAGCCCTGGCTGCCATTGCATCGTACAAGAAACAGAAGGAAGTTAGCGACTTTATCAACTTTTTACTCGCAGCTTTAGAGCGAAATTCAAACTGGCTGAACACAATCGTGGGAAGACAAAACAACTTCAGGTGCGCGCTGATGGTAGGCGCCGGCCCTAACCGTTTCCAACTGCAAGAAATGATCTACCCCTCAGGCGACAACGACATAAAGCTAGAAGTCGAACTGAAGGACTCCGAAGACCACGATAAAATAGCCATCGCTGCTCTAGTCAAACTAACCAATATAGACTTAGAACACCTTCTGAAGTACATCAAAACTCGCCTGTGTGACAATACTATGTTGCGCGAAGATCTCCTAAAGGGCAAAGCGTTGGGCGTAAGTTTTGCCGTCCTAAGACCCTTTTCCGAAAAGCAGTACCGTGTGATGGAGAGGATCGTTATCGGGAGCTCCATGAAATGTGTCGTTCCTGTGAAGAAACGGCGAAGGGACGAGAAATTATTGACTGGACCTCCTTTTAAGAAGACTAGAAAAGTCACATAGCCGGGCAACTATAGCTGCAGGATCATTCTATAAAATATGTTGAAACTAAATGGACAGTCGTTTCGGTGTACCGCAGTGTCATGTAGCATGTAATGGCAGCAATTTGGGTCGACTGTAAAATGCGAAGCTCACAGTAAATTATACTCATTTTTGCAATGATCGTTTCCGATTACCTATGATGGATGAGGGCGCATTTGTGGCGAAATGGCTACTACATTTTGACGGATATTCATTTCTTTTACCCTTGTAATGTGCCTTGTTATTACAGAAATATATTATACAATCAAACCAAAAATGTGTTGTCGTTTTACTGTACACTGTGTTATTTAGTATTTGTAGCAACTTGGTAATGTAATGAATCCATTAATTCATAATGTTAAGTAAATTGTTTACGGAGGACGATGAAAAGTAAAAAAGGAAGCATAATTAGATTCTGGTGTTCCCTTTCGTTAAACTGTGATCGTTTTTCTTCCGTCGTCGTTGCGAGCGTCCGACTTAGAAAGATCAATATCTCTGGAATCAGGGCAGCGTGCGCGGGCTAACTTACAGCCACAAATCCTTCCACCAATAACTTATTACAATAGCACTCGGCGTTACGCAACTGAAGAGTGAAACAATAGTTTTCCCAGTCCGTGTGAGCTTCTGAAAATGGTTAGTTGGAAAAGTTTTCGATCTGCTTATCGGCGAGCATAAATCAATTTGAATCATGGCTGAGTGTAAGTTGGGTCGCTTCTGAGCCCTTTTTCTAACTTGGGACCGACCATACGGATTAAGGGAAGCCTGGCCGTTGCGTAATTGGCGTAATAGTTGTGTGATTTATCTGATCTCTTCTGAGTGATCTCATATTCATAAGGAGGATGTAATGACTTGTAGTGCTCTATCCTGTTTTAATAGAACGGAGTTGAATAACTAGAAGGTTTCTCGTATCTAGTGTTACACTACTAAAAGTTCATGATGATTCTGTATTATTTAGAACCTACATTTTTAATTAATAGTATATTGACGCGAGAACTAAAAAGCTTTAAATAAATTGTTAAAATAAGTAAATTAGATGGCGAAACTTTCAATAACATTATATAATTCTTGTTTTACATAATTTACATACAATTTTATTGGAAATTCTTGACATTCGTAACTCAGAAAATAATAAAATTCAATATCAAGGAGTCAGTAATTCTTTTCAATACAAGTAATTTAATGTAGTGGAAATATTTATCACCGCAGTTGTGGTTATTGCCCCCGAGCCCTCTCTAAGAGTTATAAGGGCTGTAACTGTTGAAGAACAAACACTAACCTACAAGTTACCTCACAATAAACATCTTTTATATTGTTTGAGCTAGGACTTGGGCCAAACGAACCGTTAAGAGAGTATCTTAAAAGCGTCTTTTGTTCAATATTTATGAAAAGTGTACGGAGCTATGGAGCTTCAGAGAATTTTAACTTGAATTGTCTTTTATTTGAACATCGGAATTTTGGTGGAATGGCGCTGTCTTTGAAGACGTTTTATTGCATACGTCAGTCGCAGAATATACTGTTTCAGACTTTTTTTGTGTGCTTCGTATTGCGTATATTAAATACTTTGTATTTCTTTGTAGGGGAACAGCGCTCAAATAATGATAGCCGTGTATTTAAAAATAAAAAAAATGTATTCAATTAATCCAACCGATTCAAATGCGTAATCTTCACCCAAAGAGCAGTACTTAGTTAATTATTTCGTTATTAATAAGTGCACTTATTCAAATTCAACTTTTTACAATAACGTAAAAATTTGCTTTCCCGGTTACCTTATTTACTTAATTTGTCCCGTTCTCTGCTTTTTACAAAATATTTTTTTTATACCAATAGTCAAAAACTTGCGCTATACTTACACTTACATTATAATAAAATATGGACTCGCTATCACGTGTAATTGACCACCACATTTTTCAACCACATTATTAAACATATTCTACAGCTCAAAACCCCATCCAAGATAATGATATACCTGACATTTTCGCCAACAAAGTGCCCGACACCGAAATAAAATGTCAGGAGAACAAAAATGTGCAATTGTAGCGAGCGTTTCTTTAGCGTCCCGAGAGCGACATATTACATTTGGACTGTCGACTACAATTGCCGACTGGTTGCCTGTCGACTGTTTGTGTAAAAAATGATGCAGTGCTCCAAGATATACGAATGTACTTGAATATTTTTGGGCTCGTGATGAAGGGTGGGATGTTTATTTATGTGTGGATTACGTCTAATGTATTTGCTTCAGCTTCGTGTTGAGGTTTGTCAATGTTTTGGTGTTATTTTGTTTACATAGTCTTCTTAGTTCGCTTTAATCTAATTGGGTGACAAAAACAGATCAAGACGTTGCGGATCCTTCTTTCCACACACCGTCTCAAGTAGATATGCTGCTTGGAGCGGATTTATTTTCTAAAGCCATATATGGTTATTAGACTTATATTAAATTCATCACAAATAAACCGTATGGAGCAAAAAGAAAAACTTAGATTATACTACGTGAAGGCGTTAACAATTGTCTGCACAAGGATCAAGACAAATCAGAGCAAACCCGACAGCGTATCGTTAAAAATGTAAGAGATCGTAGAGTATTAAAGGAACCAGCCAACTTTAATACCCAACAACCCACAAACTTAATATAAAACGCCGGTGAAAAGAGAACGAAATTGTGAAAGGGGGTAATAACAATTTTATAAGAACAAATAAATGCATCCAGAATGCCGCGGGCATAAAAAACCTTCATAAAATGAAACTGCTTTTAGGGTTAAATTTTTATTTTAAACATAGAAAGGGATTTTGATGGCCTCCCACGTCGTTCAAGAACGTTATTTTAGATTTAGGAACGGTGTGAAATAATAATACGGTATGGAAGTGGTGATTCACTTCGCCATCTTGGTTTGAATGTCCTGATTTACTGGTGACATTCACTTAAATTATTATGATGGAGCTGTCGGGTGCCTTTGATACAAATGAGTACGCTGCTTTACCAGATTGTAATGAATAATTTATATTTGAAATTAACTATTTTCAGAACTAACACTATAACGAGACTTTACATTATATTGAAAAATATTTATAGGTAAAATCTATAAGCTGTTACCGAATAAATTAGGTATTTACTTTTACTCTTTGTACACTATCCGAAACAAGACTAATGCAATAAATTAGTATTCATCGTCAAATATTGTGAGAGATACTTAACTTTATCTTCTGATGTATAATCTCATGTCACTGTATTTGCTATCAAACTCCTCCGAAACGGCTTGACTGATTTTTAAGTTTTTTTTTTGTACATTTGGTAGGTCTGAGTTAGGACAGATCGTAAGCTAGCCGCCTAGGTGACAAGGGTGGCCGTGACAAAACTACGATTGTCGGGTCAGCTAGTATAATTATAACATAAACATTCAATCCGATTATATGCGTCGCTAACATAAGTCTAATAATTTACACGTAATCCTTACCAAACTGGAACTATAAAAAATCTAGCTAAAGAATCAATAAGCCCTCATTTAGAAGCGTTTAAAATAATTCGTAATTTCCTACGTGTTTTTGTAAGCTATATAATGAATGTTATTTAAACATCAAATTATGGTAATATCATGCTAATGTTCCCTGAGTGACGTCTGTGTAATGGTGATAGGGTGATAGTATTTCAATGGTAATGGTTATTACTTATTAGTTCAGGGGCGCCTGCCTATGTTTGCCTAAGTAATCGGTGACGGATTCCTGTTTTGACGAGGTAAATATAGGTTTTATTTAACAGTTTTTTAAGTGTTGTTTGTTTTACTTGTTGATAGGGTTGTAACACTTTGGTGGCCGTATTAGAGTACTTTTCAAAATGTTGAAAAGCTTGTGTTGTAGGTATTCGCGACAATGTGTTATAGCCTAGTTACTTTGGACGCCTAAATGCATGAAGTAAAGGTCGTTAGTAAAATAAATAAATGTGGACAACATCACATACATTGCTCTGAACCCAAAGTAAGTAGCTAAAGCACTTGTGTTATGGAATTCAAAGACAACGAAGGTACCACAAACACCCAGACCCGGGACAATGTAGAAAAGTGGTGGAATCATTCTTTTACAAATGGCAGATAAAAGAAGTGAGTATAGGGAATTATTAAATAAAAAATAATATCTCTTTGATGCTAGTAGTATATCTAATAGTTGGTGATGTCATTTCTTGTACCGATAAAAGAATAATTACATATAGATCCTGTTCCCGATGTCGTTTAGCTTGTTGTACGTACGTTTGTTTCAAAGTTAAAGGTCATCTGACTACAACTTGACATTTGGACCCTGTTTTTTTTGTTAATGTGCTGTGAATAAGACTAGCGAATATTATATTATTGTTATTACTATTGGATACGCAGTAGCTATATTTACTTAGGCCCGTGTTGTGCGAAACCGCAGCAGGTGTTGTGTTTACTGTATTACTCTTATTGTATACATAAGCAAGCATGAAGTGCGCGCATCGCTAGTGGCCTGTTGTGCCAATCAGAAGTTTTTTTTCTGTAAGAACTACGCTCGTTTATTTATTAAAGTGATTTTTCGTGTGACAACAGACGTTTAAGCAAGAATATCGATAGTTCCAATATTATTAGGGTAAATATTAGGTTTTGAGGCAGTATTAATAAACGGCATGCTCTGTTTGACACAAATTTTACGACGACGCTTGTTCATACTGGTGCTCACTGTTCATACTCGGCTTAGGCGCACTCTATAGTTAACTTAATTATACTCTAAGGTAGTACTATACTAAACGGAATTTGTTAAAACGAGTTGGCATTAAAATTGTTGTACTGTTTCAATTTTAGATACCTTTAAGAACATTCGATGATGGAGACAGCTTATTAATTTACCTTTTACAACAAAACTACAAGTTTCGTTCAAATTGAACATAATTATATATAGCAGTATCACATATACTTTCTTTTTTTATATTTTGAAAGGACTTTCCTCAAACGCGTCCATCCGCAATAGGCTTACAATTTACAAGATCCTCGGATGACGTATAAAAGTTGTTGCGTAGTTAAAACGCCGGTGACACTCAACATCTGTTCTCAAGTAATTCATGGAGAGTCGAGACACCTGCTCCCGTCAGGTGCCGCGTAGTGTGGGGTATAGAGGGGATATGAGAGCCTGTTTGATGTTTCTCTGAGAGGAAGATTGGAACAAAGTAATGCGATAAACTTGTATATTGTATATTATTAGCAAATCATCTGATTGTCAAGTATTTTGTAATAAGAGTTATTAAAGATTTTTCGATAAAAACTTTAATCTGTCAGAGAATAGGGTATTTCACTACTATCGAATTATTTATTTATTATAAATATTTCTAAGAATAGTAAATTTAAATTAAAGCAGAACTGCATAATTAAGTAAAAAAAACATACGTACACGAATACAAAAGTTTAAGCTTGTAAAGTTAGTAAGTGATGCATGTTCTGTCTCTTTTTCGCAAAACGACGACTTGTATGGGGCAACCCCAGATTAGCATGGAGAATTACTAAGGTGACGTCACCTGATGGTATTGCTCTCTCTGTCTAATTAGCAATATTATAATGCTTGTAACAAGTTCAATATGAAAGTAATTCATCTGTCGTTTTTACGACTCGACATAGTTTGTAATATATTTAAAAAAGAAAAAAAAAATATCTCGTCAAATACCCAATTAAAGCTCAAGATAAAAATGCCCATATAGGTCTTTTAAATGTACTATAATACAGTACACTCAATTTTCTTACATTACATCAAACATTGTACATCATCCGGCCCGTCAAAGTGTGTGCCCATTATTTCTGTATCGTCCTGCCCAAGCAAACTGCGGGTGACACTTTTAGGTAGCATAATAAATTCATCGAAGGATCTGCCTTTAAAAGCCAACAATTTTACCCGGAGACTGTCCTTTACCATTTTTTGATAAACGACTCGCTTGATCGAACCTCTGTCGGAAGGGTCCAAACGGGAGTTTTTGATAATATCTCCAGGACAAATTTGTATGGGATGTGAGCCTAACTGGGTATTTTGCGCGATAAACTTAAGGACGACATATGCTTGAGTGATAAAATGCAGACAAATTTCAAGTTGCAACCTTTCTGACTTCAGATAGTGGATATTTTTGGACTGGCTCACGATAAGGTTTCGTGATCGTTACGAGCATTGTATTAGTGCTTTGTGTTGTGTGCTTATGATAGATTCTTTTAGGTACTTACCATGAATCACCCGTGAGAGTCCAGCGTTAATCATTGTTATCAGCAAATGCAGTACAACACGGTTAAAATAACTAGAATTATATTGAAAAATGTAACAAACCTTGCCAACCTAAAACGTATTTTCAACCGAGAATTTAATACCTGTATTTTCACTAAAATACTTATCTATATTTCAAAAATTTCCAAACCGTAGCGATTTATTTTACATAACAATATAAAACGCTTGTGTAGTTTTACCGTCCGAAATCCCCATAAAATATCCAAACTTTAAATAGGAAAAGAGATGAGAAAATCGCGGCATTTTTTCATGGCGGCAATAAATATCATTTGATAAATATGTATCGTTGTCCCATGTCATGTGGTGTTTCGATACTGAGATGGCATTTTGGGGCGAGAATTCAAATAGTTTGCAAGTCGAGAGCAAAGGGCTTGAGAGTTGAGACTCGGCTTTGTGTGTTCAAAGAAACGTTTGCCTTTTATGTTACGTGTCTATATGTCGTTACGCGTTGTTTTGAAATAATATATTTGATATTTGATCCACGCTCACGCCGGTTGTAACTTATAACAAGAATTGGAATCGTGTCAAACATATTTGTGTACCTGAAAAGTTATACCTTACATGTGGTAAATATGGATGATATAAACATCCAACAAAATGTAGATTAGTAGGTCCTGTTTTGTACAGTCACGTTTTTAATTAAAACTGAATTTATAGGCAGTGAACGTAACATTATGCAAGTCACATTTTCACATGTGACTTGGCCGAGTTTATTGCTTTCCCGTATTACTTGCAAATGGCGCACAACATGGGCCCCCGGCAATATTATTCAACATTTAAAGACATTCATTTTGACTGGTTAATATAAGCATGTCACATATTCCCGTTAGCAGATGTTAAACAAAATACATAGAATTTATAACTTGACAAAAACAGATAAATCGAGGCCCTGGTATAATTTATGTGCGGAAAATAAATCTGTAAGCGGATACAAGTTTATCCGTCCTTTCAAAATAAGGGTAGCTGGCGCAGGTCCGCCGCTCTCGGAAGTCGGATGACGAATGTCCACATCTTTGCCCTGGGACGGGTTATATAATGCGTAAAATTACTGTCTTCAACTATCTTCATATGTTACGCGTACAACGTGCTCCTTGATATACGTTTATTTATTTAGGTGGGTATAAATCACTTTTAGCATGCACATATAATGTTAGCTGTGCTCGTTACGTCAAATGCCTTTAAATCCTTAAAATGTTGTATGATTGTTGGATTTATTTGTTGCTCTTTATGACGGCTGCAATTGTTTTAAACAATGTAGTTTACTCGTAATATAAATGCATTTTGAGTAACAAACGTTTAAATTTATGGCTCTCGTTAGACTAAGTAGTAACTATCGTGAGTTATTATAGTATACTAAGTAATTTAATGTTCCCTACTATGTAAATACTTTAAAGTGCTGCAACTTCATTTCCTACTTGAAAGTGTTGTGTATTTTGGACCCATGGAAGCAGTATCTTGAACATGCACAGGGCTAGGGCGGTCACGTGCGAACCACTTCAGTTTAATTAAACGGTGATTAAAGTTCTCCACCGGACTTACTGGAATTCATTCGCGGCCCAGCTTTGGCGCACAACGTGGGGCTACTTTATTAACGCGATGCATTCAAAATAATTCAATTTTTCAAACCGTTTTTTGTTGAAAACTGGTTAAAAAGCTTTTTAATATTACCTTGAGAGAGTCATAAATTTAACACGTTATTAAGTTGTATGAGGGTAGTAGGGTATTTATTAAGCTTGCTGTTGTGCAATCTTCGACTACCCGCTGCGACAGTATCTGGAGCATGTGGAGAGAAGAATACCGGTCACGTACAAGTTACTAGACTTTAATTAAGCGCTGATTAAAGTTTTACACTGGACTGTTGGAATTCAGTCGGCGCGACTTAGTTGGCGGCCAACGTACCACTCTCTATTAATTGTTGTTTACGCGTCGCATTGAATACAAATATTTGAAGCTGTTTGTTACGTTTCATTGAATGCAACTACTTGTTTGTATTGTTGTTGGACGCTGTTATTTTACGTGCTTACTTCCCTTTTAACTGAATTCAAAAGAAGGAAGTTTTCAATTCGACAAGTTATTATTTTTGTAGGTTTATTATGCGAAATTTTTGGCAATTGCGGATTGATTTCTAAAATTAATTTCCTATATAAATTTTATTAAAGTCCTTTCTTTATGAACTATATGTGTAATCAATTATGATAGATGTAGAGTTACCTATCTTGCTTTAGTTTTAAAGACGGCAATCTTTGTAGCAATTTGGTGTGACATATATATTTTTCTTTCTTTCAATGCCCTTCAATAGACATATAGAGTTTTTTTATTTTAACAAAGTCTATGGAACTAGTCATTTTAGCTTGCAAATTTTCAATATCATTTGTATTGAGAAAGTGTTATTTGTTATGTAATTTTTAGGTTTACAACGCACGTGTTAAAACAATTTGTTATAAAGAGCGAAAGAACAAAATCACAAATAAACGCAAAAATCTAAGAATTCATACTTTATACAAAATTTCTTATGATGTATATTAATAAGAGGATATTGTAATTCAAAGGGCCTCCTGTTCAAAATATATTTATCGTTTGCCTAATTAGCTATTAGAAAGTCCCTTTTTCCTGAGAACGCAATTAATTTACAATTATGTACGAAGGGCTGCACGAAGCCTTATTAAATAAAATGTTTCAAAGACCGCTTCGTCCATTATTTCCGGCAATTTTTTTCTTAGACGAATCTTTAATTATCAAAGATTTATAATTTATAAAATTTTCCTTTTTACTTCTTCATTTCTTTTGTTGATTTCACTGGCATATGAATTTAATTTAACTTTGTTATTGATTTTTGTGTTTAAGTGTTTTTAGAGATTTAGTTTTATAAAAATAAACAATTTTTGATGTCTAGTAGACAGCTACTTGCATATAAAAGTCACCAGACTCATATAAATGAACTGAAAGCTAAGAATTTAATTAATCATGTGACACTAGATCACTAGGTCTCAAATTTAACCTTCAAACTTTCAATGAAAATAAAAGCCTCTTACTTTTCGCCGAAAACGTCGCTAAAATAATTCGGCCGTTTCTTCAACACTGTACTGAATATAAAATGTTCAATCATGGTCTCGGAGATCACTTACTGACGTCAGTAAAACCCACTCTACCCCATGATTTGAATTTTTAATAAAGAGTAACGCACAAACGCTTACCGGAGAATGTTCGTCAAATGCGCTTAGCCAGCGTCAGGCAAGGCTGTATTAATGAACTTACTTTACATTATTTTATATAAAATATGGAAAGTTTATTTTGTTTTCTTGGAGGAAGATCCTGGATAAATAGTAAAGCCGTTTTTTACCAATAATGAAATAATAAGTCGATATGGATTTTTTTTTTTAAAAACCTTTGGAGGAAATGCTTCATAAAGGAAGAAAAAAGTTTGGGTAAATACTACTGTTATCCGTAAGAATTAAGCACTGCACTTGCAGTGTTCGTCGCTCCTGAGTTTATTACAGCATTTTTTTCTGACACAGATGGCATTTAACAATTCAGAAAAATACATATTTCTGATCATTTAACAGTACAAATCGATTATTGAACGATGTTGACTTACCTATTCATTTGGCTTTCGCTTCCTGAAAAGAGTGAAAAAAGCAGAAATGCTTGATTTCTCAGAGCGCAGGGTTTCCATCGGGCTGTATTTAATTAAGTGCACCCCATGGGTCTTCCCCAGTGACGTAGAAAATCTCTACGTTTTTGCTTTGCCACCCCGTTTAGCAGTTACTAAGTAGATGACACTTGTAGTTGATAAATACATTATAGATATTTTTTTTGTTATGTATTTTTTGTTCATTATAATTTGTAGATTATTTGATAAGATTTCTGACGAACTTTCCGTCTCTTTGATAATACAAAAATTCTAAATGCATATGATAATTGGTGTTAAAATTCAAATAGGAGCAGAGATATTAAAGAGAGGTGAACACATAAATATGCTGTTATGAAACAACTTTAGTAGGATTATATTACAGTTCGACTCGCGACACCACCGCCGCCGCGTCAGCTTATGATTAGGGACTTCTATTGAGTCTGAAACTAGTCGGGCAATCCCGAGAATACAGGTGAGTAAACCGTTTTGTTTAAAAAAAAATAGGATTAAATTAGATTAAAAAGTCATGTAAACTAGGATTGTATACTTCAAAAGGTGTTCTCAATGTGAGAATTGAGTGTCTTGAGAATATTGATGACAAAAAGAGTTTGGAAAATTTTAAGCTATATTAATATTAAAACTTATAACGTATATAAAATAAGTAACTAAATAACTAACAAGCATCAAAGAATTCATCGTCATCGTTGCCAGTGACGGGAAACGTGCCCAGAAGGTTGGCAACGTTGCCACGTTGAATTGCTATGCATATTCTTTGGGCAAAGTAAATGCCAGCCCTCTGGTCACGGGTAGAGTCGATCAGACGTTTTGCTAGTTCCTTAAAAAGGACTCGTGCACCTGGTCCCCATGTTTGGAAAATTAAATTAATATGGGTCATATATTATGTTTCCTTAAAGTCATCTTTTAACATTTATGTGTTATCAATAAATTGTATTCCAACTAAGTTTTTAAAACTATTTTATTTCATACTTTGTTTCACAAGAACTGTCTTCTCCATCTTGTCATCGACATAAATCTATTTATGAACTTGCTTACGTTATTCTATTTAGCGAGTTGTTTTAAGTCTATCTTTCAGATAGTTGTCTAGGCTGAGTAACCTTTTTATATAATGCTCCATTAAACCGGGCGATTCCGATGCAACACGACATTTAGACACTAAAGATCCGAGTAAAACTTGACGCGTAATTGACTAGACGTAGAAAAAGCTAAGACTTTTTTTGGGCTAGACAAGAGTACTAACCTAACTGAAGTTGAAATAAAAAAAGGTTTGTCGTTGTAATAAAAAATAAACAATGAAAGCTATCTATCGTTTGCTGACCAAGCGAAAGTAGTCTTCAATAGTTTTATAGTATCACATTTTCAATCTATACATCTATACAAATAAATAAAATTGAAGTGTCTGTTTGTAATTAAAAAAAAACTGCTTTATACTACTTGCATATAAATGTATATACGGTACTTATACCAAAATAACATTTTTTACTATTTTGGTCTGTCTGTCTGTTTGTTCCGGCTTACCTCTGGAACGGCTGTACCGATTTTGACGGTACTTTCACTGTCAAATAGCTGATGTAATAAGGAGTAACTTAAGCTACTTCTATTTAAAAAAAAATCTAATATAATTATGATAAAAAAGTAATATTGCTTTTTTGTTAAATTCCACGCGGGAAAAGTCGCGTGCACAGCTAGTTCTAAATAAAATCTAGCTTCAGTTAACATAAAAGATTCAATAAAAATAGTAAAAAAAAACGATCCAACATTTAAATGTCTGCCATTGTTCTGATCTTCAGTTTTTTCAATTCAAATTGATTCGCGATAGTCTCTAGAGACCAGTCTGGATTCAGATAGATGCTTTGTGATATGAGGTATTGTTAGTCTGATGGGTTAACCAGAGTTAACCTGTCCACTAACTAACGCTTTCAAACTGATTGCGTGTTTGTATGTGCTGTCGAACAATGTGTCACGTAGTAAATGGGAGTGAGAATTGTGTCACTTGATACTAAGAAGCGGAGTTGATATTTAAGTTGTAGGTTTAGACCATTTAACCTATGGAAGGAGATGTTTACATCTCCTTGATGCATGAGAATCTCCTATGAGTTTAACTCTGTAAATGTAGAAGAAATCTTGGAAGTAAGTCCTGATATACTTTTAAACAATTCATTGACAAATCATATTTCATGTTTACATATATTTACAGAGTTTTAGATAGCTTTGAATCAAGCCAAGTTTGATATAATTAAGTGGTACGCAATATGGTAAAATAAAAATCTTAGCATGTCATTTCTGAAAGCTGTCTTCTCATCCTTTGCGAATATTCTAGCTCCGAATCCAGCAACATCAACATACTTTATTATACAATAAATAGTTCCAGCACTAAATGTTTGCGTTGACATCCTGCTTCATCGAAATCGAAATACAAGGCAAAGCGGATTTTCCGCAGTAAACATGCTCATAGATGGAAATGACTCGACGATTATCCTTATATATGGTAAGTACCCTCGTATTTCCACTAAATGGCATAGATTCGCGAAGAGCCTCTCATATACTGGAATATACTGCGCAAATAAATAAAAATGGTTGAAATACAATGGGATTTGTTGGAATCTGGGTGGTTAAGCATCATTAAGGCTGGAACTACAGAAAAATTACTTAAGATATATTTTATAATTGTTAGCAATAAAGATATTATTAAACCTCGATATCAAATCAACGACGTTAGTGTCCCAAAAAGCTAATCACAGCATCGCTAATTACTCAGAATTATGATAGCTTGAACAAACGATAAAAAAATTAAACTTAACTTGCAGGGATAATAGAAAAAAAAACTGAATTACAAGATCTTTTTATGTCGAAATTGAAGCATATATTACTACAAAAACTTGACATTACAAGAACGAAGAACGATACACACTACCAAAGTCGATTAATAACTATAACGCTTAGAACCTACAAAAAGTTTGTAGCCACTTCGTCATAGCAAGTTGTCTATGTAATTCAATTCGCTCTATTAGTCGTCCCTTTGTATCCGCCGGGACGCAGGTGTCCATTGAATTGTCTCTCTAGAAAACCATTTAGCCTTACAACTGGACAGTCCCTTAAGACTGAATTAACTAGTTCCTTATTGTTTATTTGTAGGACTTCTTCTTCTACATTTGTCTTAATTTTTTGTGAACAGGCTCGTTGAGGTAAATTGCTTTTGGTTTAACTTGATGTTGGTAAAAGCTTTATATGAATTGTTTATTTGCTACAATTGTTTTTTGATAGGTTACCATACTTTTTGTAAAACAAAAATATTTGAAGATCATCTCTTACATAATTTATGGGTATTGTAGGCCTCTAGATTATTAACAAATCGTTATAAATCCTTATTAATATTATAAATGCGAAAGTAACTCTGTCTGTATGTTTGTCGCGCTTTCACGCCAAAACTACTGAACCTATTTAAATGAAATTTGGTACACAGATAGTCTAGAACCTGAGAAATATATGGCTATATATAGGTCGCGATAACCGACATTCACGTGGATGGAGCCGCGGAAAACAGCTAGTTTACTGTATATTTAACTACATCCCATGAGCGTTCAAAATAATATCATCTTCAGAAAACATCTGGATATTTTTATGTACCTTACTTGAACTTTTAACAACATATTCTAAAGAATACAGGGATCCTTGCCCGACCTTTCTGAGCCTCAATTTCTTCAAGAGCTCTCAGGTACACATATCAAAATAACTGCTTCAACTTCACGCCGACCGAAATCACATCATTTCTGTACTAAACTCCAAGCTCTATTCATTTTGCCCCACTTTGCCTGAGAGGATGAATGCTTTCTTCACTTTTCAGGATGTCTGTATATATTATGAATTCAGTCCCGTTTTCTTAGGATCAACGAGTGTACTTATGACTTGTATTCACGTACACTGTATTCCATCTTTGTTTATTGTTTTGCTAATGTTTTTTTTTTAACTTTTAGTGTCCTTTGCTTTCTTTTACCGGTGAATTTAGATTATGATAAATAAATAATTAATTTAATTGTTTCTACAAGAATGGTATTCAACAAGTGATCAGAGATTTTAGAACAAAATTAGTTTCGAACGATTGCTTTACCGCAAATATGGGTATTATCACATTAGCGTGCAATATATGTTAACAAATTTTGATAATTGATTACACATAAATGTATAAAAAACCCACTTCAAAGTAAGTGACAATCATTTAAAATTTGAAGAAAATCTATAAAAAACTTAGAACACGTAATATTTATTTATTTATTTATTTATTTATTTATTTACATAATCTTACCTAAAACTATCATTACAGATCTATGATCCAATGCGATAGATTGGCCTTACAAACTAAATACTAAATCTACACCTTATAAACATTATTACCATACTTAATTCTTAATCTAAGTAACTTATTATATATAATGTAGCTTTAGCGAATTCACTCAAGTTGCACCACAATACATCAACTCTCTCATGAACCTCATTCACCACACGTATGGCTCTAGTGAGAGGAGTTCTCGCCAGTAGGTTGGTCCTGGCTGCAGGCACAGCGAGCAGGGGTGGGCGTCGCCGCCTCCACACGTACCGGTCGGGCACGCACAGCTGCAGGTGCCGCAGCACCCTCGGGTTATGCGCCACGCCACGTAGTAGCTTCACCACATACGCTACGAGCGAAAACTCCCGTCGTACCCTTAAAGTGTTGTATCCTACCATACCCAGAACGAATAGTGTAGGGTACATCAAAGGATACAATGGATATACTCCATACAGCTTGTAGTACAAGTGCCTAGTGAATTTATTTTGGATACGTTCCAACATAAAACTATATTTCGACTCATGAGGAGCCCAAATGAATGCGCTATGTTCGAGGTGACTTCTGACTAATGCATCATATAGTACCCTTAGTGTCGTGATGTTGGTGAATCCTTGGGACTGCCTGAGTACGAAACCTAGGTTTCTGTATGCCTTCTTACATATTTTATCGATATGCTCACGGAAGGTTAATTCCTAATAAAAGTTAATAAATATGTGCCTATAATAATCTTGCTTTTCCCTGGATTTCTCTGCGATCCATAATCAGCCCCTGATCTGATGACCATTGGACCTCCTGAAAAATGTACACAGTTAATAAAAAAAAATCACATCGGTCCAGGCTTCTTCGAGTAATAACAGAACATACATAAAAAATAAAAGCAAATATAACGAAAAGATTTTTTTTAAAGTCGTTTTAAAAATATCTCTAGCTTTATCCACATTACAATACCATTAATTCGACATCGCAATCGGCTCCTGTTGGCTTTTCAATGCATTCCCCAATCCATTGTATGATATGATTTAAACGGCTCTTAGAACCTTGTCAATGGATTTGAAGGCAAACCATTGTGAAGTATTATGTATGAAGACGCTTGTGTTGAATTTTTGAACGACTTTAAATCCAAGGGATGTTTGAAATTGAATTTCGATGTTGTGTGTATTTGTGGTCTGGGTGAATAGGTAATGAAAACCTATCTATGGAAGTAACCCCGGTGTTTACATCAAATACAAGGCTTCTTTTAACTTTGTCATTAATTTCAGACTTTCTCGCAAATACGTTTGTCTTGGTGTATTGTGTTATAGCAACGTGAATGATGATACACATGGACCCAGAGACAATATGGTAAGGTGACCTAAGGTCAAATTAGTAACGCTCTCAATTGTCGGCCATGATATTAAAAGAAATTCAATTGATTGATATATTATCTACAGTTCTACTTCGTTATTACATGGAGCATAAATGAGGTTAATGGAATTTTGTTTGCATGATTTTATGTCAGCTGAAGATCATTTTGTATTAATGATATATTCATATTATAGTTAGAATCCCTAATTATTATCTCTATTTTTTAACTGAAATGTGTTACATAATACAATTTTTAGGCAGAGTTATTCGAGTAAATAAACTTAATCTATTTTATCGATTGAGTATTTACGCTACAATTCTATAGTTACAGTAAAAATAAAATATCACGCGTATTTTCTGTAATATCTATCTCATCTAATCTTAAAACAGACAGTGTCGTAATTGAATAGGTACAAAGACGGTGAGACACCGTCTAGTCACAATTCGATCAGCCGCGGTGGATTAGGACGCTGTCTTAATTAGGTTCTTACCCAACAATGCTTAAGTTTTTACCTTGGAACTTGGGCAGACGTAATTCAGAAAGTTTAATGCTATTGCTAATTATATGGTGGATTAGTTGTCACATTCGGTTACCAACTATAAGTAGGATGGCAAAGTTATTTAGTTTTAATTTTCAATTTCAATTACTGTATATGTATTTGTAATATGTGACAACCATACTCCAAAAAACGAATTAATTACATAAACAAATAAAATGAAATATTTGTTCATATTGTACAATGGTAAATTTCTTTGATTGTCGTTGATATATACAAAGTTAAAAAAAATCGGATGAGGCAGGAGAATTTAATTTTTCTATTGAACAAATATTTTCAAGAGTTGTCATTTAAATATTTCGTGTGTGATATTTCTTCGCTTGTTTGTGTAAAAACAGAAAATTTGTCTCCATGATTATTTTAAATTCTTAATATCTCATTCAAGTTGTTTAAATACGTTTTGTGAAAATTATACTATGCTGTAGACCTGCCAACCATTAGCTCTTTTATCACACGATAATAAGTATTTGGCCAAATTAAACTATTTGATCGCAAATGTCAACAGCTTTTACTTACCCTTTTGTCCGTCATTAAGAACAATTACAGTTCAACAGATATAACAAAGATTCAAGAAAAATCTAGATCCACATAATATTTTCAATGCTTTCTTTGTGGTCTTCAAACAACCATTGTATAAATATCTCGGACCGACGCTTTTATCTTTGTCTCCAAAGTAAATAACGATGATGGAGTCTTCCAAACGTTCCGGGTTTTCTCCCCAAGATATCTGATAACCATCACTTTTATTGGAATTTAAACCTTAGACGTCTAATTTTAAAATCAGTTTTGCGTTACCGTCTATGTCATGATGTGAATATTTTTCAATTCGATGGAACATCTGTGTGTGTTTTCAGTGTTTGATTTTGTTATTATGTATTGTTAAATCTCGATAAGATGGTGGTGTTGGTGGAATAAAGTAGAAATTCCCAACTAGATTCAAAACTAACATGTTTGCAGTTTTTTTTTATTTAATTATAAGTAGACGGTTACATTCCAATTCCATAAAAAATTGCGTCTTTGCAATAACAACAAGGCAAGTGCTGTGCAAGACGTTTAAAACTACCACTATTTCTTAGTATTTGATCACTTTACTGTATTGACGTTAAAGCGAGAATTGGAAAATCTTTATATAGAAAACAAAGTCGGTTTAGTTACACCACTTTTCGTGATCTTTGATTTGTTGGATTCGAATCCACGCGGGATAACATAATAACTACAAAAACATTGGGGAAAACCATGGGGCACAACTAGTTGCAAGTATAAGAATATCTGTCTAAAAACATTACATAAAATAAAATAATTTAATAAAACAAGACCATCTAATTCACTCAACATCATTATCTTAAACGAGATTTCCACAAATAAAACACTGTTGTTCTTCATTACAATGGATGGAAATGAAAAACATTAAAGGCTAATACATCACTGAAACGAACAAAACATCTTGTGGTCCACGATTACCGAACGAAATGGGCTAATCATGAAGACAAAAGTGTACTGGCTGGTGCTATGGAAAGGAATGCTCCCCCAGGGGCAACTGGCGAAAGCAATTGTGTAGATAGAAATCAAAGAATATAACTGTTGGAATACTACGGATTTTATTTAATAGCTAATGTTTTAAATCGAAAAAATTCATTTAAAAAAGGAGGTATTACGGCAATATTTTATTATCTAATCAACACCAAAAATAATTTAAGTAAAATAATGCCGTTCTTGTTAAGTTTTTCTAACATTTTTCATGTTGTAATGCAAACCCATTTGAAATGTTAGATTTAAACTGCATTTATTAATCTAATAATATATAATAATTATCAATTCATACTCAAGTAACCCTAATACAGAGAAAAGTAAAATAAATCTTCTGATGAAGATGATGATGAAGTTTGGCGTTTTATTTGTAAGATTTTCGTAACCGATACAAAAAAGTATTCTTAAAGATAGATTCTCATCGATTCCAATAAGCTTGTAGTTGAAAGGGTCAGTTTGAAGAGCAAGGGTAGGTTACTTGGTCAAAGGGTTTATGAGTGAGTACTACTATATAATCGTTGACCCTTAAACTCAATACATTATTACTAAGTAAATCGACTCGGTACCCTTCGCTGAAGTATTCTGAGATTTTAAGGGAACGTACGAGACCTTTGTTGGACTCAAAAAACTGTATGCTTAAGAAGAATCTTTATATATATGTTATAAATGTATAGTAAGAACTATAATAGCTCTATTTAAAAAAGGCGAAAATGTTTTCTGGTTTTTTTATTTCTTTACAGAATATTTAAGTAGAGAAAAATTTAAAAGAATCACGATTTTGAATTCTTCAAACAATTTATTAGCCCGAATTCAAATTTGTTTAATGTCTGGATTCTGTGTTGCAGATTAAATATTGATGTTGGATAAATATTTGTGCGATCCGTATGTTTATCCAGTAACATCGAATATGTACTTGGTATGTCACGATGATTTTGTGAGATGTCTGATGAGGTATGATTTTGTGTATGTGCACATGCACACATACACAAAATATAAAGTATATACCTAATGTCTCAAATTCGGGTTTCACCTAAGTCAAACCAAGCAAAAACGACAGTCTTAACGTTAATCGTCCTAGAAATCTTTGCAAAAAGCCTTTTCAGGTATATTTAACGTTGCCATCGATAAAAACCTTTCAACATTTTATTCGATGAACATATGTGACTTGAAGAGCACTTAAAAAGTTCTCTAGAGTATAATCTTTTGTCTATAAATCTGTTGGTCAGACAAGCGGCGGGAGTCAATTTACTTCACCATCTGAGCCACTGTCTTGCAAGAGACATCTCCGTCCGCCTTTTGTAGTATTTCCCAGATAGCTCCGTATGTGTCACTTAATGCATTTACCTTATATTTTGTCTATGTGCATTGATAGATAGGAAATTTGCCTTTTTTTGTTAGGTTGATTTTCTGCCCTTAGGACTTAAAGGCAGAAAATTAAATCCTAGCCCGTTCGTACAATGAAGCGACGCAAGTCTCCTCAAGTAGGGTTTTGAATAAGTTTAGCAAATAAATGGCGAAATAAAGCCGAGAGTATATAACTCACTAGCTGTCTCCCGCGACTTTGCCCGCGTGTTTTAGTTTAAACGGTTTTTCATTTTTGCAACATTTTTCCTTTATGCTCCGCTCCTTTTGGTCGCAGCGTAATGTTATTTAGCTTATAGCCTTCCTCAATAAACAGACTATCCAATATAAAAATATTTTTTCAATTCGAACCAGTAGTTCCTGAGATTAGCGCGCAAAACAAAAAAACAAACTTTTCAGCTTTTATATTTTAGTAATAGATTCAGATCACTTTTATCCCCACTCTTAAGTATACTAGGCTAATTAATATTTTTCAAGTATTTACTGGTTTCTAATCTACATTCTGGGAACACTACCAAAGAAGAAAATGTTCATACAATGATACGTAATACTATCTCTAAGCTACCTTATAGTATTCAATGTCAATAGCGACCGTTTCTTTAAGTGGCCTATTACAACTGGCGCAATACAGTTAAAGGATATTGCGTTATAGCTACAGAGTGTTCTTACATTGTCAGACTTACACTGATATTATAGAGTTTTCTCACATTATTTGGTATATTAGTAGTTTTCTAGTTTTTTATCTAGGAGCATGGTAGTCTTCCCGCTAAGACGAAACAGCGGAAGTGCAGGGCACTACCTACCTTTTTTCGAAACGTTTTTTAGAAACGTATTTTAGATTGTCCGATAGGGCATGGGAGCGAGAACTATGTCAGGATACATTCTCTTAGGTAGTTTTAAAAATGGTTATTTCGTTGTCTGTGAAAGAAATAGCGAAAGAAGAATAGAGAACTAAACTTTTTGAAGTATATACGATTTTTACAAATTTTAATTAGACTATTTGTGAAGTGTTACTTTTGCTTCATTAAACAAATAGATCAAAAAACATTTTATAATGCGTATTAAAAGTCAAAATTTTCCTAAGTCTCAGTTAAATTAGAGACATGTTCCTTTGCGTCTAAGATTCTAAAACACAAAAACGGAAGAAAAACAGAAATAGAATGTCTATAAAAATAAATCCAGAAACAGTCAAGGCCATACGAATAGACAGATTTAGGTTGTACTCAAACCTCCCTGCATATGAGATGTCTAACAAACGCGAGAACGAATCCACACAAGCATGTCTAAATTCGGAATGTACAGTCTAAAAGTGACTGTTTTGTCTAAGAGACAGAGAGGGTTCCCAAGAGAAGGTCCAAAATGGAACAAAGTCGAATGTACGAAACTCGGCTACCAAAATAGAACAAGGCCAGATTGTGGAGCCTAAGTAATTGCATTTTTGTGTGAAGTCTCTGAAGGCTGGTTATTATTTGCTTTGAGTCTGAATATTTTTGTTTTTTTTTTTATTTACAACAAAATCACTGTGGTGCACAACTTAGTTTTTTATCAGTCGTGGTAATTCTCGTGCTCGTGCTATAATTGATTATAAAACCTATTGCTTCCTTTTTTTTCTCAGTTTGGATTAAATTACCCATTACATACGGAACTTGTCCAATATAATATAGAGTATATTACTGCCATATAACACTTTACTCATAAATACGCACCCATTAACACCGACCTACTAAATCTCAGTTTATTACAATGCTTCTAATAAAGCCTGCAACATTTTATAGACGACAGACCTTGGCTGAGTGCAATAGGTGATTGGAACCACTAAATTATCGGCAAGTACTTACGGCCGATACAGAAGTAAAGAAAGCTATAAATCCCTGTGACGTATTAAAGTGCAGGTTCGAGGAAATATTGGTGCCTGTGGAAAGGATTAATGTGAAAAAGGATTGGAACTGCGACAGTTTTCCAAATGTTACCCGAAACGGATTACCTGTTACGATTAAAATGGAAGCTGAAACAGGTAAGAAAATGGCTAAAAAAATACTCCATCGATAAAAATTTATAAAACTGTACTTTATTTTATATAATAGCTGTCCCCCGCGACTTTGTTCGCGTGTTTTAGTTTCAACGGTTTTTCATTTTTACAACATTTTTCATTTATGTTCCGCTCCTATTGGTCGTAGCGTGATGTTATATAGCCTAAAGCCTTCCTCAATAAACGGACTATCCAATACAAAAAGATTTTTTCAATTCGATCCAGTAGTTCCTGAGATTAGCGCGTTCAAACAAACAAACAAACAAACAAACTCTTCAGCTTTATAATATTAGTATAGATTGTCGAATAATCTTATTCGTACACAAAGGCAGCAAGTTACTTGGTTTTATTTTTAAACTATTAACTGCTAAGAAAACTCGGGTCTGGATAAACAGGCTATTCCATTATGAGAATGGCCGGCACAGATGCGCGCCACTGTGGACACTTCAGTAAGAAAATGCTTCAATGAACTACTAGTCCGCTCGCCCGCGGCCTTCCCACACAGCTCAATATAAAATATTCGCCTCCTTTCCAAATAGACGCTCCATTTCAAACACTTCCAACAGTGAAGACAGTTTTAATTATCTCTGAGCACACAATTCAGATTTATTTTCAGTTTCTTACAGAATACTAAAATTTGGGTCAATATTTCGGATACTCGAGGAATCCAGTTAAGCGTGTCCTCCGGCGTTTTGTAGGCAATGTCGTAAACCTTCAGCTAATTTTGCAGTGCAGAATTCCTGCCACTAATAAGTCTTCGTGTTGTTTCAAGGCGGGGTGAATTTGCGTTAAATTATAAAGCTTATTAAGCATCGTTCCCTAGTGTGTCGTAACCTGCCGCAATGAAATGTTCTGCTGTAGGTACGTTACTTCATCCAAGTTTCTCCTTGACTTCACTAAATTATGTATTTGAATATACCAAAGTACGACGTGAGATTTTGATTAATTAAATTCTGAATGCGACATTTTTCTTTGTTCGTCTAGACGAGAGTTATGAGATATATTTCGTTTGTTATTTGTATTAAATTTTTAAACATTGCACGTTTTTACGTGCTCTGTAAGGTGTCGCTCGCTAGCAGCGCGGTATTGCTAATCCTGTAAACAGCTCCTCGGGTAATTGAAAATGATTAAAAACTTTTACGATATTTAATCAAGACTTAGGAAAACCTCAAAGAAGTTTGTAAAAAGAATGTCGCTGTGACATTTCTATCGTGACAGCGATATTTATTTTTTGTATATTTTTTACTAATATTTATGTTTGAATGGAAAAATCTGATAGCAAAGCATCACTAAGTCATTGCTCTGGGGATGAAAGAAATAACCGAAATGACGACGAAAAGGCGACGACGTCAAGAGGGGATACTTTCAGCCCTGAACAAACTTCTCACAACATGAAGGATTTGAAAGCGTTGGATTTTAACTCTGCTGATGAAATTAGGTAATGTGGTCACATATAGCATTCTTTAATAGCGAAATATAGGTAAACAAATAGTTTTTTTAACTATCCTCATTTTAATTTTAGGCAAGCAATGAAGGCCATTCTAGCTGGAAAAACGCCTCCACCACCGTTTTCGGAAGAACCTAAGAATTTGCCTGATTTAAAACCTCAAACGAATGCGGAACCAATCAAAATTAACGAGTTGTTACAGAATCAATCGCTTCGCAGCCAAGAAGTGCCCAAACCTATACAAGGGCGTATGAGACAAAATTTGTATCAAAGAATAAAAAATTCGGCCCAGGCGTGGTCTTGCAAGCCTAATACTGGTTACGAATCTTCAAGGCGGAAAAGACAAGCGGCAAAATCGCCAAAAGCAGGTCCTTCCAAAAAGATGAGAAAAAATGTGTCATCAATGTATTTAGGGAAATTATCTAATGTGGTCCGTTTTCAACGTCGCTATGAATCAGAAAGTGAATCGGACGTAGAATCGGTAGTGATATTTTATTAACCTTTTCAGACGTAACTACATTCTTCGGTTTTCTTGCATGACAATATAAAATCGTTCCGTTTAATTTTTTCGAGTTTAATTTTTAGTAAATTGTTTATTTAACAAAGAAAAGGATCAAAGGTTTGTTTATAAGCTTGAGTGGAGATCGTTTATGTTCACCGTGTATCCGTGAGCGGAGCTATCGTTTTTCAGCAATCTCTTAGCGGATCGTATCATATCGGAAATTGAATTTCCGATTGGCTCTCGACTGCACAGACTGTCTGTAATGGATGGTCCCGCGGTCCCTGTTTCGCAGAGTTCATGAGAATGATAGATAGAAATACTTGGAAGGCGTATTTCAAACGATCCGATGTGGATGTTGAGGAATATTGATGTAGTCCCTTCTTCGTTCCTATTTATTTTGCTTTTTCACGAATAAATAGTGTTTATTTGGGCGAGTTTGAGAAATCGATTTAGCCAGTTTTCCAAATTAGGACTCATTACCATTTAAAAAACAACATCCCATTTTGTTTTCTTGACCCAGAGTTTACTTCAAGGCGTAAATAATACATACTAAGCCATTTCTAAGCTTATAAAATAAAGACCGTTTAAAAGACGCAATAAGATTGTTGGTTCAATTCACACCACGTTATAGCACGGCGCACGTTGTTTGTACATGTTTTGACAGGTAATGTAATATGTAGTGAGAGAAATTGGGTTTGAGCCGAGCAGTGTGACGTGAGCATCGATATTGATGTTGACATGTTTGAAATAAAACGTGCTGCGTTCTCTAGATAAGCCGTTATTTCAACATGTTGTACTGAAGCGTGGGTTAAACGAAAGATACGGGATATTACTGACACTGGCTTATTATGAGCTTGTGTCCTTTATCGATGTTGTTTCCAATACATCGCTTGTTAAGGGTTTTGTAAACGACTTTAACATTAACAGAGTTCTTTTTGCATCTGAAAATTGTTCGGATATTGTCTTAGTATTAGCCTAAAGAGATATACGGTGGTCTGTAGTATCTATCTTTCATAGCTGTTTATACAGTATTTTGTATCAAAATATATCTGCAAAATGATCTAACAAAGTTCAACGGGTATCTTGTACTAATTAGTTTTATTCGTCTTTTGAAATTGAGCAGAAAATAAGTTAAACTTTAGTAATGAGTCCCAGATTGCAAAATGTTTCAAGGCTTTTTTAACTTGTTTTCAACAGGCCTTTATTTTGGTTTGAAACTTGATCTGATTGATTTATTTGGCTTTGTTTTGTTTGCTCCAATTTCACTTTAAACTTGAGGGACTGGTTATATTGATTAATAGATTTATTGATATCATCAAGCTATATCTATACTAATATTATACACTCGAAAGGAACTTTGTCTTTCTGTCTGTTACACTTTTAAACCGCTGAACCGATTTGAATGAAACTTAGTATGGGGTAATCTTGGATTCTACTTTTGCTGCTGAAACAGACACCCACGTGGGCGTAAATGCGGCCAATAGCTAGTTTAATATAAGCAACTGCGCTAAATGAATGTCACCCTAAACAGTTAAGTTCTTAAAGGAAGAGTGAATTTTCATCCAGAGCTTTTTACAGTTTCAACCAAATTACGACATACAAATCTTAGTTGTAGGGCCCTCGTTGACAAGTCCAAATTAACACGACTTAATATACCGTCTCGCATGCATTACAACGGCTAAGTAACTTACTTATCGGCTATCTTTCTGTCCCTTCGGACATTTTACAAGGGAGCGCCAGACAAAACTGAAGAAGTTAGACACTGCTGTGGATCCGGTAATCCGACCTACATCTAATCCAAACTAAACCTTAATAAGCCCACCTTAAGGTTTAATTTCTAATTGATATTGGCGATTTTTGTCAAGCACCTAGTGAACTTCGTGTCCCTAAATTAAGTCCCGGTAGTGAAATGTTCTCTAATAATGAACTATGACCCCTGGCCCTAATCTACGAACCCCTGGTACAAGTTTAAATTGCATCGTCTGACCTAATTTGAAGACTGACGAAATGGACAACGCATGTTAATTGTTCCTTTTATTTATATCATCACGCTTAGGCCCTTCGGAGGGTGTCAGACGTTTTGATTAAGTTAATTGTAATTTAGTAGGTTTTGTTGTTTCCTCAGGAGAGGATGAACGGGAGAAATTGGATGTTCTGTGGGTCAAACCCTCGAAATGGAGAGACGGTTGTCTTGTTAATGCAGATTTAAATGTCACACTTGCCTACATAGCTGATATAAAATTTGTATTTATTTAAAACTAGTTGTGCCCGTGGCCTCGCTCCCGTCAACTGACTACCTACCCTACCCTACTCTTCCTACCCTACCCTACTCTTCCTACCCTACCTATTTATTTATTTTTTTAACCTTCCCTGTCTTCTAGTAAATAAAACAAAAAAATATATATTCAAATCGGCGCAGCCGTTCTCGAATTTTTGCGAGACTAACGAACAACAATTCATTTTTATCTATACTAATATTATAAAGCTGAAGAGTTTGTTTGTTTGTTTATTTGTTTGTTTGAACGCGCTAATCTCAGGAACTACTGGTTCGAATTGAAAAATTTATTGAGGAAGGCTATAGGTCATATAACATTACGCTACGACCAATAGCTGGAGCGGAGCATAAATGAAAAATGTTGCAAAAATGAAAAACCGTTGAAACTAAAATACGCGAACAAAGTCGCGGGGGACAGCTAGTATAATATAAGATAATAGACTACATTTAAGTTAATTCTTTTTATATAGTTGAATTATTGGCCAAATTGGTAGCTAGTCAATATTTTCGACTTGCAACCACTCCAACGAAACCGTTTTCAGTAGCATCACATAGGTACATCTTAAAATAATTTTAGCTCATTCGAATATCAAAATCTTTTTATAGTTAATGCTAACTTGCTAATAGCGTTACTTAAGTTTAAAGTAGAAGCTAAGTAAATGTACTGAGCTTGTATTAATAATGAATTAATTAATGCATCGCCTGTAAGTTGCGAGACGGGCTCGAACTGGCGTCCGTTGGGACTTGCTACCCGGGACTCGGTGTTTGTGTACTCTCGGTCTCTCGTGCATGTGTTGTGTGTTGTCGAGTTCGATGCAGAGACTGGTTAGTGTACTGTTGAGTTTTACTCAATGTAAACGTAAAATGTAAAATTTACAGTGTGTATATACATAGTTTTTGCTTGAGGAATAATGTCACCTGCGCTTTTAAGAGGTGTGCTCCAAAAGTTTGCACTTCTCTATAATTAAAATGTATGGTTAAAAAAAATACGAATGAATGTCAAAAGTGATTTACTTTATGCGTAAAATCGCTATGTTAATAGCGAGTATAGTAGTAAGGTTGTAAAGACTTCGCCCCCTTTTTGCATGACCAAATCTCTTCGGTATTAAATAAATACATTTATAGTGCATCAAGTATTTATGAAGTCTAATACCATGTTTTATAGACGATACCTCAGTCTAGACGTGTAATTAATTGAGGCATCCAGTTAAGCCGAACGGAGCCGCAAATTTGTGAGGTCGCCTACAACCTAGCTGGGAATTCATAAAAGCTCTTACAAATTTGTGTAAAGAAAATTGAAATACTAAAATGATGAGACATGGAGAGTCTTGTGATTTCTATATTAGTTCTGGTTTAAATAAATTGATAGAAGGTTTCAACACAGTACACCTAATTGGCGGTTAAATTTAAGTAAATTCTAATATAACAAGATTTTAAAGAGAAACTCACTAATGTATCGCCTAGAGTAATAATTTAAAGCGTTATGTGCAGCAGTATTACATATCTTCCGATAAGTCGCATACCTGTTTGACCATTTATTAAAATGTAAGTATGTATATATAACTCAGTTACATCAGTCAAGATATATTATATCGTACAAAATGTATCTTCCAGCTCTTGGTATAAAATAAAGTTGAATTTAGCCACCATGCATCACGTGTTTTACAAAGATCTTCCCCTCTCGCTATTAAGCGGTCCACAGCAGAAGGATTTACGTCTGATTGCCTTCCTTATTACGAAAAAAATATATCCCACCCGCCTTATGTCGGGGTCGAGGTAATCAGTTACTATGGGCCACCATAAAAAAATATTCCATCATCCCAAATAAAGCCTATTTACTCAATATAGCCATACAGCCTTTTTCACGGTATGAAAAATTGTTTACGGCGGCGGCGACACTCGCGACTTAGGGTTCCGTTGTAAAAAACCCTAATTTCCTGCACCCTTTCATTTATAACCCGGCAATCTGGAGGCCCCGTAGCTTATTTATAGGGGTCTCGGCCATTTGATGGGTGAGACTCAGAATGTGTAATGATAAAGGTTGTAAAAAAGTGCACTGACTTGCGATTATTGTGTGCGACTTTTTTGTCGGCGATTATATTATTTTCTGGTTTTACTATTTACAGTAAAATACGAGTAGTTGGATTTTACTAAGTCAAATATTTTTAATTGACTAAAATGTTTTTGGTTAAATTCTAGAAATCTTGAATTCTTCTATAGTCTTCAATTTAATGCATTCGTGTTGCTAAGTATATATTTTTTTCATTTATTCCTTGATATTATTTTGCCAGAATATTATATTACCAGTATTTTATATACTCAATTACGGTTGGTCGGTACAACCTATACATAATAGAGAAAACTTAAATGTATTTGCGACTAGTTTAATACGACAAAATCGCTGACAAAAGTCGCTCGTTTGCTCTCCCTTCAAAAGCTCACTGCATCCTCATGTACAGCAACTTTACGATTGTTAGTTCAGCTGTAAGGCCGTCTCAATGATATGTTATCATCGTTTGGTATTTTTGATGCCTACCCAAACCTACCCTTATCTGAACCCAGTATTGTGTAGCGTCTCATAGATAACCCTTGTAAGTGGTTCTTTTTGTCACATTCTACAAAAATAGACGTATTTCAAGGCGCCGTTGAAGAATGGATTCGGTTTTATGATTTTATCTTGGAACTACTGATTTTGGAAAGTCGTAAAACTCTAGGTTTAAAGAGCATCGGGGTACAAAAATGAAAGCTTTTGCTATGTGAGAAACTGTGCGAGTTACACATAGTTATGTTTACTATTTGAGCCAGTAAAATGTAGAAAATATTCAGTAGTATGTTCAAAGATTATTAAAGATTTAAATACCAATATTCAATGAGTGTCATAGTGGCCTAGTGGTTCAACGAACGGATTTGTATACAAGGTTGCAGGTTCGAACCCACTACAGGCGAGTACCAATGTGACTTTTACATGTACTTTCTCATCGTTTTATATTATGTACTATCTTAATTATTCTAAGTTACCACTAGCAAACGGTGAATCAAAACAAAACGAGGAAACCTGGATTCCAAAAATTTGAATAAGAAATTGCTAACCCGCAAGTGAGCAAGCGTGGTGATCAGTGCCCGTTTCTTCTTATTTATCTCATTTAGGCTGGTATTATGTATTCAGTGACGTCTCGTAGTCTCTCTTTCTAGACATATGGCTCCTGTATGGATCGCCAGACACTACAGTCTTGCGCAGCGCCAGCGGATCCCCGCAACTTTTTTTAAGCTCCTACGCTCGTTTTTACTTAGTTCAGCACTCCATATATTACCAACAAAATACCTTCTAATCATTTATGTGATAAAAACGGCTCATGAAACGGTTTCATGAAACAATTCAATGTGCCCTAAATTTTAAGGCCATTGATCACTACTCTAAATCCGGGCTTATTTAGTCAACAAAATCTTTTTTCGCAACAATATATTAAACGGGACCTTTGCGGAATCCGTTCGAATTACTTACTGCCCGTGTTTGGAGGGTCCACGTATTAAAGAAGGGATTTTAATTATATTTGGACTTTAAAAAGTGGGTACACAAAGTGATTGTTGCGTTTTGTAAGGACTTGCAGATTTTTAATTGGGTAATTTTTTGTATGATTTTAGGAAGTTTTTTAACATTGTATTTTGTTGAGAAAGGTGTTTATTTATTTATTTCTTCTTATTAGTCAGTATCTTCGTTGCTGAGTGTAGCGTCTAGCTTGAAGTGTTGATCACTGGATGCACTATGCTTCTCCACGTTTTCCCGTGTCTTGATGGTCTTTATAGCCTTGATTATTGCTAGGCTAGTGAGCCTTTACTAGGTCTGAACAGCGGGAACGTGAGCGACCGCGTGATCTACTCCCGTCGACCTGTCCAACTACCATCAACTTCTCTAGGCTGTTAGGGTTTCTTCGAGCGATGATGATAATTATAATATAAAATTACAGTTCTAAAATAAAGCTTGCCAGGTAAATCTTGTACCAGGCAGTGGTTGGAGACGAAGAGCTGAAGATCGAGCTCAGTGGCGTGCCATAGGAGAGGCCTATGTCCAGCAGTGGACGAAGATAGGCTGATGATGATGATGATGAAATCTTGTACGTCCTCAACTACAGTTATATAAAATGCGTAAATATTATGATTGTTTCCACCCTCTAACCTAAATGCTTACATTATTTATCTACATCTGTCACGACGTCCTAGTAACGTCTTGTGGGTATAAATGTGTTGTATAACTGAGACATGTGGGGTAAGCAGATATGACAGATAAGGCAACGGACAGGCGTCCCTGATAACGGTCCTTTTGTCTCGTTGTTGATATGTAGGACGGTTTTGGGGAAGTTTGTTGTATGGCACTGAGTGAATGTAATGTCAACGTTCCTTGCTTCTTTTTGAGGAGTTCTGAAGTCTTTGGAATATGTTCAAATTTAAGTGATATAAATAGTATCTATTAAAATCAACTCGGCCTTAACGTTGACACCTAATACGTAATAATAAACTGCGTTAGAATAATTACTCATTTCTGTGTGCTAATAATGCTCGGAAGTGGATTCCAAGTCTGTTACTATACAAAATCGTGAATCGAACGAAACAGGGCGACCAGTTCGACTTTTGTTTCAGTATAAAATATATGTGGCAAAGCCCTAACTTGACCACCTTAAACGTTATGATTATTTGAGTTTTTTTTTCAAGAAAGTCAAAATTTGTAATAAATAGGCAATTCAGAGTAAAACGGGAGGCTATTTTAAAATAATAATAGTGTTTAGTTGTTGCACTACAAAAGTGCTTATATGACAGCGGGTACCATGATTTATAAGTGTTGGCACCTAAGTTACCAAAACTTAAGTTTCACAAAACATATTACTATCGCCGTTTTGTTTGATCCATGATTTTTTACCCACCCTGTATACAAAATAACAAACTTTACTCTCATATTAATAGCGGCTATATATTAAAAATGTTTATCATTTAAATACTGTAATTCTATTTTTGGAAAAGTAGATAAAGAACGTGACCGTTTTTAAACAGTAAATAATGCGTAAAAGTGCGCTTTTAATATAATACAAACGAAACTAATTACTATGTACAACATAAAAACACTAATGACTCAGGTTCAGGTGCTTTAAGTAAAGTGTTCCATTAAGTTAACAAGAAACTAATCGACTTTGCTAAAGATACACGAAGCGAACTAACTCATAATAGTTTGTTTGTGAATAAGATTTAGAACTGCGGCTTCTGAAGTTAGTTAGAGTGACAAAGGTGGGAGAGATTTATTATTGTTTGAAGTTGAAAGCTGCATTTTTAAGTATATTTTTATGACAAGCTTTATTTTCTGTTTGCATTGCAATTTTGAAAGGGAAATCATCAAGCCGAAAATCATCAAGACATTATGCGAAAAATAATATATGTTGAATTGATATTTTAACTATAATAACTTCTTTAAATACCTAAACAAAGTACAAGGATGCTGACTGAAGTCTCTTAAAGTTAAAAAAACTAGGAAGTTATTACCGCTGTGCTAAAGAAATAAAATATTCTTAGCTGACCCGGCAAACGTTGTTTTGCCCTTATCACCTAGGGGTATAAAAAGCCTATTCTCAGAACTAGCAAATACACACAAAAAATATTATAAAAATTGGACCACCCGTTTTGGAGGAGTTCGATAACAAACACTGTGACACAAGATTTTAAATACCTGTTAGAAGAAGCAGAAGATATTATGACGTCGACCTTGGTAATTACTACCCTTTAATAATAATATTTTAAGTAATTAATTTTGTTTTCCGAGATTACCATAAGTATTTTCTTTTTTACCATAATGCACATTTTCTCGACTGTTCTAATGAGTAGGTACTCATTGCTCTCTTTTTTCAATACAATTTTCAATTCTCTTAAAAGGTTTTTCCTATATTTCTAATGAGAAGTAAAGAAAAAACCATTTAAGAGAATTGAAATATAAAAGATAGTTTTGAAACAAAAGGTGAAGCTAATGAAATCCATTCATTGCAGCTATTAGATTTAAATCTACTCCATTTAATAAGCTCAAAGGAAAAACGTATTTTCTGGGATGCATTTTAAACAGAATCATGAAAGTTTGCATACAAATTGCAATCTTGTATCCCCCGTTAAGTGAAACAGAGAATCCTCCGAGATTTTTAATTTTAATGTTAGATTTTATGGTACCTACCCATGTAGTCTAGAGACTAGTGAAATCTGTTAATTACTCCCTGGATTATGCTTTAGCTAGATATTTATGTAAAGTATATGTAAAAACAAGCCAAGTGTTAGTCGGACTCGCACGTTAGATAAGAGTTCCGTACTTTTGTACCAGATTGCTATATTATTATGCTTTTTAAATACCGATATCACGTTTAATTTGTGGGGCCGCCTTTCATTTATTAACCTTTTTGTTGGTTGTAAATCTATCTAACCCATTACCAATGAACTTTTGGACGGACAGTGCGGATTAGTACTAAGATTTCGTTGGTAATCTTTGGGCTTTTTTTTATTATCAGCCCATGCTGTCCCACTGCTGGGCAAAGGCTTCCCTCCCTTCCATTATTTTCTATTTAGAGGAAACGTGGACCAGTCCCTCAGGTAGGAATCGAGTTCATCTCGCCATATTCTTCTGGACCTACCTCGTGGTCGTCTACGGTTTTGTGGTATCCATCCGAATGCTTTGGGCTTAGGACTCAGAATTATTCATTTAAAACTAAATGTCGAGGATTGACCACTTCCTGTAGCCTTCGCGTTAATACAGAAAGACGGAAGCACGGGATAAGCGTGTCACGCGAACATTTATGGATTCACCTGCAAAATACTATTCATATGACGTATTTTTATAGTATGAAACAAAGTCGCTCCCGCTGTCTGTACGCTTAGATCTTTTAAACTAAGCAACGGATTTTAATGCAGTTTTCTGTAATAGATAAAGTAATTTAAATGGAAGGTTTATGTCTATAATACATGAATATTGCATCCGTACGAAACCGGGCGGGTCGCTATTGGCAAATAAAACTATTTATTTATTCAAATAAAAATATTTGTTTATTCAATTCTTGATATAAAATGAGTCAACATCTTACAACTTCTTATTGATATCATGATCTATTTTTTTTGTGTCTAAATAGCTATCCTTTTTGGGAGTCCTAAACCTAGGGCTGTCAAAATCGGTACCATTAACAGATCTGAGATTTTTACTACTATTGTCTTCTATGAGTTTCGACATGGTTGAATTCGACGCTGAATATTCCCAGCCGTTTCCAGCTGCCTGTTATTAAAGTTATCTCAAATTGACACAATGAGATATTGATGTTACTAAGTCAATATGTTAGGCACATATTGAGGCCAATGTATTGCCTACATTGGAATACCCACTTTATCTGACCGATGCCCAGTATAGACTCGTAAAAAGCATTAAGATAAGCTTAAACAACGCTAATTAATGAGATTCAATAAGAAACAATAACGTGCGGTATCTTGATATACTGAGCACATTGTACCGAGGCTTTGTAACTGAGTATGAATGAGATAAACTGTGAAAGTAACTCTCATATGTATCGTACAGTATGAGTAAGTATATTTCGGATGATAAAGGTCTTTTGTTTGATGGTGATTAAGGTATCTAAGGTGGCAACGGAACCCTATTATTATCCACCGTTGCTCGTCCGTACGTCCGTCCGTCTGTCCGTCCGTAATAGTCAGAGAGTTGAAATTTACAGTGTGTATTACTGTTGCCGCTATAACAACAAATAATAATTATTGAAAAAATTGAAGGTGTTCATATAATGGTAAGGAACCCTACATGCCCACTTGGCCGGTTTTTATTCATTTCAATAGTTATTTATTGGCAACATGATGAATATGAACCTGAACTTTGTTTTTTATGTTCTTAATCCATTACGCTGGTCCTTTAAATGTGTACCCAATAGTACGAATGAATAAATAATAATTTTTGTTAGAAAATGAAAATCATATTTCAACGGCATAAAAAGGAAAATATTGCTTTTGCCTTTTGTTATTTTTTATACAACGAAACGCTTGCAATTACCACAAAAACTTCGCAACTTCTATAGTTTTATTTATTAAAACGCCTATAGAGTTTAGTTAGCGAAATCACAAATATCATTATTTGCCTGTAGTTATTTAGTAGGCGCTGTCTATTCATACTTCGTTGCCACCGATAGTAAATCACGCACAATCAATGCCAGTACGAGAGGTTATCTGCAGAGGAGCCACGATTATCTTAACGCTTTTATTGAGTTATGTATCTGACGCTACTATTTGTGAACTCCATTTGTCTTAGTTTAGATGTAATGTATTCATTTGTCAAATACATAAAAAGACTAGTTTTGTCCCGCGGCTCTGCGTATTAGGTTAATGAATTACACTAATGTTTGGCGCCGGGGATGGTATACACCGTACGTGGCACAGTGACAGTAAAGTTCACGTAATCATGTGCTAGCGTTGCAATTAAAATATTAGCTTTGTCTTCTTCCCAAGCTGTTAAGGTCGGCTTCCACCCTTGCCGGATTAAACTGAATATAGTATTTTACATGGACCGACTGCCTAAAAAGATAAATAGGCAGTCGCTCCAAAACCAAAGGTAAAATTATAGATTTGTATGTAATTAATATTTGTAAGAACAGCTATGATTAATTTGAAGACGTTGCGCTGTACAACTTGAGTGGTATGACTTCAGTCAGCCTCAAGGGTGCTTTTACTGAACCGACAAATTGCCGAAACTGAGATTGAAACTAAATCGACTGATCTAATATAAAACTAAGATTAAATCTAGAGTATTTATTTATGCCTTTTTGAAGTAATATGTTGGACTTTTAGTGAACTTATTAAGGTACATAAGACTTGCCATCTTTGGCGATGTGTAGGAGTTTTTTATAACCGTAAAAGCATTTATCAAGATAATGGTATATCCACATCACATAAAAACATAAAAATATGAACACAAGCATCAAGATATGTTAGTGTTTCTAGATAGTCTAGATTTAAGAGTATCCTGTGTAAGCTTTATGCTCTATAAAATAGTCGTAAATACTTCAGCAGATAGCACCTTATTGCGAAGGTTTAAAGCTTTTAAGTTCTGTTTACTTGATACATTTTTAAACTTGAGTGGATGTTGGTATTATATGTACCTACTCTTGTCCTTAAAGATGTAGTAAGATTTCAATAAAAATCGTGATAAATTTTAAAATAAAATTTATGGTTATGAATTTGAGATTTTGTATTTTCGGTTGACAGCGAGATTAAACTTATTGATCGATACATAGTTTGTACATAAATTGGGGTCGTGAATGAATTTACATTACTAAAATGGACAGTAGTTACATCTGAGTTTCCAATAAAGACCTTTATTACGTATATTATGATCGTAAACTGAAGGGAAATAAGAAAGTATTCCTTAACAAAAACGTTTTACGTTTTTACACGTTCTGAAACACCGAGAATGTACCGCGTAATGTTTCTAGCACGTGATCAAGTGATTGTTAGAACACAATTGGTGGGGTTTTTATTGAAATGTCCTCCCGTGTGTCACAAGTGCAGTTTCATAGCGTACGGATTTAGTTCACAAAGTTCTGGAGAACGATCTGTCGGTATCAATGTTAAAGATCAAAAAAGGTTTTATGTGATTTCGAATTTGTAATTGCGTAATTCGCGCGCAAATTAGTGTCAAATTCAGTCTATGGTGTTCGATATTTTTATTTATTTAAATCTAACAATTTTTTAACTAGTTTATGCAATATTGCGGCGTAGAATAAATATATATAATAGTTGGTAAATAGTCCTTTTTCTTACATCAAGTGTAGCGGTGTTTTAAGATAATTGTGGCAAGAAGTAAGTGAGTACAAAGGTAATTTTATTCTTTTATTGTTCTTCAATTGTTTCAATTAATGCAAATCTATAGACGGTATATTTATGAATAAAATTTAGTGCTGCGCAATATTATTTGCCGGCAAAAACGACAGGATCTTAGTTTAGTTTTACGTATATTTTGTTACATCAAGACATTGGCCGTACATACATGTAGGTCAGGTAATTATATTTATACCTATATTTAAAAAACATAAAACAAAACAGTTTTCTTATTTTAATTTTATTATCCGTGAAACAGAAAATAGTGCAATTAAATTGACAACAAACTCAATATTACATGGGGTGCTATTCTCGAAAAAATTTTGCGTCGAGCGTGGCGCTGTCTAATGTCAAAAGCATGTCAAATATCATATAATTTTTGACATTTCCATTTCCATATTCATTGTATTCAGCGCTGTGTTTGATGTTTTATGTTTAGAGAATAGCATGGCTGTAACTGTCAGTGAATAGGTTTATCTTTATTTACAAGCTAGGTGTCGTAATTTTAGTTCATTTTCGGCCAGATGAGGCTTGGGGGGCACCACCGCCTCCTGCGCCGCCTCCGACTCCAAAACCTGCGTTGAAACCTGCTCCAGCGCCGCCATTTGCACCACCTGACTCAGAACCTGCTATTCAGAAAAAGAAAACACAAATTTAGATTATATATTAGTTAGCCTATACAATTTGCTAGCCTTTTGGCAAGCAATTATTTGAGCAATACAGTATTTTTTTTATTGCAATTAGCTCGTTTGTATTTACAGCAGTACTTAATATAGTAATACCGAATAGTATATACATCGCATTAAATTTCTAAAAATAAAAACGAAAAGTTGAAATACAGTGTGTACGTACCCCCTCCGCCTCCATTGGCGCCCATTCCAAACCCAAAGCCAGCTGGAAAAAAGACCAACAATTATTTATATACCTTAAGATTTTATGTACCTGTCTTATGTGATTTATTAATGTATAATTGATCATTTAAATACTTTTCTGGCCGTTATATCACATTTTAAAAAGAAATAAGATAAAACGTTTTAGAAATTAAAACAAGAAAGACTCTAATTTTCAAAACATGGGTGAGTTTTTTATTTAAATTGCGGCCAGTACCCGTTAATATTTTAGCATTTAGTATTGACGGGCTTACGGTTTGAAGAACATCATGCTCCTGGGCTAGGAGACACTAGAATATAATTTCCCTGCAAATTAAAACTTTTCCTGGCTAACCTTGACCACCAGCACCAGCACCCCCTCCTTGCTGCATGCTCTGAAAAATTAACATCATTTTTTTAAAACTTATATAAAAGGCTTTAAAAGTAAGTTCTATTATAAAATAAAATTACATTTATATTTTATACTGACCCGGCCAACGTTATATTGCCTTATACCTAAATTTGACAAAAAGGCTTATCACCTAGGGGTATAAAAAACAGCCTATGATCTATTCTCAAACCTACCAAATGAACACAATAATATTCATAAAAATTAAGCCGTTTTGGAGGAGTTCGATAACAAACACTATGAAACGAATTTTTTTAATATTACAAAAAGAATAATTATAATAATCGGTCAAGCCATTTCAGAGGAGTTCAATAACAAACACTGTGACACGAGAGTTTTATATATTAGAAGTCCTGCCTGGATTCAAGATCTGTGTTAAAGTGCATATCTAGCGAATAGTGTTCCCTGAATATTTTAGTTTACTCTAAATAGGTGCAATAAATTAAAAAATCACTGAACATTATTTATGTCCCAACATTATTCTAATCTTTCAAGGTTGTTTTTTTTTTATAAACATTACATCAAATGTAGACACCTAAATGATTGACATACAATAAAAAAAATTCGATATACCACCTTTGGTTGACTGGTAGAGAATTCCTAAGATATGAAGTCCGCCTTTGTACCAATTTTGTGCAAAAAGTTTAAATAAATAAATAAATCTACTTACATTCCCAACCATCATAGCAACGAGAAAAACAATAAGAAACTTCTGGAACATTCTGGTAACAGATCTGTCAACTATTTGTCTCACTGTTTTACTTCACTTTGTCACATAAACCAAGCCACCGGCTTTTATATGTATCGCCTGTTTGATCAGAGATAATTATTCATAAAGAATGATGGTCAAATCATTGTCATGATGAGTAAAATGACCATGCCGTGTTATTGTTAATGTCTTTTTAAACTAGTCATTTACCGTGGTTTTGCTTTTATAAACCGACTTTTTTAGTATATCAAACAGACTTCCTTTTTTATGATGTTATTCTCTAAAATTTCAGTGTCGAGCCTCAAATCCTCACTAATATTATCAATGCGAAAGTAACTCTGCTTGTCGCGCTTTCACGCCAAAGCTACTGAACCGATTTAAATGAAATTTGGTACACAGATAGTCTATAGCCTGAGAATGGGCATAGGCTACTTTTTGCTCGATAACCGATATCCACGCGGGCGGAACCGCGGGAAACAGCGAGTATCATATAATTTTTGTCCTTTCTACTTTGTATTCAGCGCTGGTGGGCTGGTGGGCTCAGGTGGTATTGTAAGTCTTTCTGCCATAATAGTTGATTTAAAGAAGAGGTTGGGCTATTTGGAATGTAATCCTTGACAACTGAAACAAGCATAGTTTAAAACATAAATATGGTATTTTAGATTTTTATCATATCTCCTTTGATAACTTTCCAGTTAGCACGTCAACATCTTATGCAGCGCTGTCAAAAACTTTTGCCTGGAGGCTTATTTGCTATCTCCAGTTGACAACCTAAGCGATGTTCACTGGATAACAATAACGATAAAGATGCAAATTAAGTATCGGCTAACGACGGTACCCAATTACGTTTTAGTAGGTCTAGTTTTTCATCGACGTTAAACTATACGAAACTTCTGTTTTACAGAGTTTTTTTTAAAGCGATTGTCCCTTTGGTTGACAACTACTGTGGCAAATAAGCCTGCTAGACCTATGACCTGGACAACCTCACTACCATCTTAACTGACCAACTGGCCTTATAATATGATTAGAGTGAATTTTAGGTTGTTCCGATACATAGATCGACACGTAGAAGATTCATATATATAATATATTATACATAATTTCCATAAAAAAATTGGTACCATTATCGTATTAGTAGTCCCAGTCAGTTGACCTTGGCTTAAAAATCTAAAAATAAAATATATTTTGACAAACATATACACAAAGTCATTAAAATGAACAGATCCCACTATTAGATTCTATTTATAATACATTATGATAGCACAATTGTTGTCGCTTCAAGAGCTATTATATCATTTGATTTCACGCTAAACGTTCACGCTTGTTATGTTCCATTACTAATGATACGGTGTAAAATATTTTTCCGTTCTCGGTTTTATTACTGCAACATCATATGTTTATTTTTAGATCAGCAAAAGTTTAATAGAATACAATGTTTTTACTCACTAGATATATGTAGGTACATAAAAAAATATGACAAATATTGTTTTTGTCATATCTCGCTCTCAGCATCCATGAAAAAACATATTTCAGCCTATGTAAGCAAGGTTAGGCAAAAGAAGCGTCGGTCGTCCGGGAGCGAGATGGGTCGAAGATATAACAAAAGTTTCGGGTTCGAATCTGGATGAGACTAGTACAGGACCGGAGAGAATGACAAGTGAAATGAGAGGCCTATGCCCAGCAGTGATGATGATGAAGCAAGGTGTTGAAAACAATTATTCGTTTAAAATACACACACCATGTGTTTGTCGTGACTGACATAGTCACGACTTAAAAGTAGGTCAGTTCAGGACAAAGAAAGCAATGGGAATTGATAACTCATCTATATATAGTAAATATTTATAAAACAAAATCGCTCCCGCTGTCTGTACACTTACCGTCTTATTAATAAACACAGACTAGTGCAAGTGTAACTTTAGTCCAAGGCTTAAATTTGGATTAGTAGAATTGTGTATTAATAAACATGGAATAAGCAGGAAGTAAACTAATCCGAGCCTACTCTCGAAGTAAAACTTAAACCTAGGATCCACATAGTTTAACGACTGACTAAGGATGAAGTAAAGGTACTAAACCTAAATTGTGTTCGTAACTTGCGTGTTAAAAATTATTAAAATACAGTTTCGTATATAGTACTTCCATAATTGATGTGCAAATAAAATGGAGAGAGATTATTATATTGGTAATTTGAGGTTGAAAAAAGAAATAGGAGAGTTTAAGAACCAGCCATTAGAGAGGTGTGTAACATTTTACAAAAGTCGATACTAACCACTCTAAGACCTTTATGAAGACGAATTTAAATATAACTATAGATTTTCGCGATCAACGGCCAGAATTATCATTGAAATGGTGAAAAGTGATTTGGCTGGTATCACACATGACTCAAGATTATAAAAAGTCGCTTAAAACAAAGATTTGAGCAATCTCAATTTAATGGCAGACTTCCAGGAGATTTAGGCTATCCTTAACTGTATTCCCTACTGGTTCGCCCCTATCTTGCATCCGACCTCACAAAAAGAGGAAATGTACAACCGATTACATATTAGAACCCGAAACTCTGTAGTATGGTAGTAAAGGTTTAGGTGTTTACAGAGAATTTACAACGAAATTGGAGAATACAAAACTCTATATTGTTGCATTGGCAATACTGCACGACATTGCAATGCACAAAGAAGATCTGAGGAAGTAGAAGAAACAACAACAGTAAACAATAACTCTATTAAACAACACGGACAACATTTATTAATTTATTAATTATAAATTTTCAACTTAATACATAACAATGTACAGTTAAGTTTTATATTATTTTACAGTAGGTAATATATTTATTTAATCACAATTTTACACACAATTGCACACGTTTATTTTTCCTTTTGAATTGCCATTTTTAATTGTTTCTGTTTTGAAGATGCTATAACTTTTTCGGGCATCAATCTTCACGGTTTTCCACTGTATTTTAAGTTGACTCAGCTCTCGAGGTCTTCCATTTAACTCATTATACCTAGTAGAGAAAATTTAATTAGTAATTAGTGTCAGAATCAAATAATTTAATAGTTACCAAGAGGTAAGCAGAAAAACCAAATCGCGATCTTACTTTTTGTGGACTTTCTCTCACGCCCTGTTTTTTAGCTTATTTGTTCTAGTGAATTGTTTTCAATTAGTGAAGCATATTCTTTTAGGACCAAGCGAAATAATTGCTGAAACAATCAAAGTAGGTATTTAGTAAATAATAACCACGCACGGCGTCAAGCAGTAAATAACGAAATTATATATAAGTAAATAACGTAAGTTACCTTTTCTTCTTCATCCCAGTTAATGGAGCGAATACGTTTTTGGCTCATGTTGATTATTGCTTTGAGTTTTAGTATATAAATATACGAGTTTTATGTAAGTATTAACTCTTTTCTAATCAATTCAATTCTGATGTAAATTCAAATAAATAACTGACCAAGCGTATTTGACATAACCATGCGAAACATTGGCTGTCATTGTCAGTAACTTCAAAATCACGCATTATGGTCATTCAATAACTCATTTTTTTACTTTTAAAATAACCGTGTTGCCATAAATCACGCCCTAATCCAGGTGTAAGGAATGTATTGTTAGTCCGTCAACAAAGTTAGTAAATAGGCCTGCAGCAGGCCTATTTACTAACTTTGTTGACAACGAAAATGATAACTACTTGAGTGATTTAACTGTCAAAAAGCAAATTTCGTATCGGCTAACGTCTGTGTACAACGAAGATGACGTCATGTCTTTGATAGCTACCGTAAATCGTTTTGACAGACTTTTCCGTATCGATAAAACCAATATTGCGATCGCGTAAACATAATTGCTATCTTTTGACATTTAAAATGATGATGACTAGAATTAAAGTTGCTTTCGCGAAAATAACCACAAAGAGGTAACGTTTAATGATTCTCAATATAAGACACTTAAGCAAATTTTTGCTAAAGCTACTAAAAGAAGCATATTTTATTGATTTTCATTATTTTCAGTATTAGTGATATTATACTTAGAAGTATATTTGTTAGGATGTGTTGAAGAAATGCGCAAAATTTGTCATTTCCGAAGTTTTCATAATTTTTTTCACATCGGTGTTACTGTTAGTGGTTAAATGAAAATTATTATCACACATTAATACATTATTCTATGAAAAAATAAGTTTATAACAACAAAACGAAAATTTTCGGACCTTGGAGCGAATTGATGAATACATTATGGCCTAGAATTTTGTTCTGATTAATAGAACTTGACCTTATTTATTAGAAAATATCAATATTCTTTCAATTTTATAATAATAAAGTAATATAAAAATTATGTAGATGAAAAAGGTTAAATAGTCATTTTAAAAGTTGAACTATAAACTCTTTAATAAATACTACTTATTAAATGAATGACGGCTCGAAGAAAATGTCTACACAGAGTACTTCACATGATGTCGTCGTCTTTTTTCGTGTGTTTTGTTTACGTAAATACTCAAGAAATCATACACAGGCGTAATGAAATGTAATAAATGAAATTTTGTTCTACGAAGTTTCCAATACATTTGTGTTAGTCAGCCAAACCAAACTGAAACGGACGAAGACGTTATAAGTGTATTTTTCATAAAAAAACATTGTTTTTTATTTTCCCGTAAGATAATGTTTATTATTGTAAACTGTGTGGAAATGAAATAAATGAATATATATTAATAATTTTAGTTTTTAATTATTTATTTATTTAATAATTTATGTACACACACAAAGTCATAAGAAACAACATATTACAATAGATGTACAAAGGTATGTACTGCTTATTTCTAAAGAAATCTCTACCAGCAGACCCGCGAAAGGAGAATTAGTAGATAATGATAGCCAACAGTGTGCAACTGTTTTTTAGTTTTTATTATTATACAATCTTTCAAATACATTTTTTAAGGAAAATTATTTTATTGTACTATGCATAAAACTACTGGCATATGTTATGGGTCATATCGTTTGGGTACTGCGTCGCCAGAAACTGCAAGGGTCTGGCATGAAGAGCCGGATGGAGAGGTGGTACGTAGGTCTGTAAATTATAAAGGAAAATCAATCATGAATCATGACATTACGAACCACAATATAGGTTTTTGCAAATTCATTATAGAATCAATTGGTATGCATGCACATGTAAATATTATATACAAAAATACTTTAGAGGTTTAAGTATGCAAAACAAGGAATTACACAAAATAATATTGAATCAGTCTTACCTACATCAACAAGGTCAAAATCATCGCCATCATCTCTAGGCACTGCTGCTGCGTGTTGAGGTTTTATACTGATTAAAGTCCAAATCCTAGCCTTGACATGGCATGGTGAAATGGTTCCGGCCCTCGAGTCCTGCCGAGAATCTTCTCAAAGAGCAGAATAACCAAACTTGGGAACCTTGATACACATTATATCGCAAGCATAACATACTTAAATTCCGAGTTTAATTTACTTTTTCAATATTTAATGACAAGGCGTGCTCTGCATGCTCCACTCCAGTTGCAAAATAACTCTAAGCAATAATTAGAAACAATAATATTATGAATTTCTTATGTTATTCAAACGTAACGATTGATTGTTTTGACATGTAGGTTATTATAAATCTGCTTAAATAAAATTGTCTTATAAATCATAGTATTATAAAGCTCAAAAAGTGTCACAGAACTTAGCCGTATAACAGTCGATAAAAAGTAGAGCCGTGCTGAAGGCAGTCGAAAGCGATGGAAAGCTACCGTGAATTGATAAACGTAAAAAGTGTTACAGAATACCAATATTTTGACAGATACCGTTGCCAACAAATTTCGGTCGCCAACGGAAGATTGAAAGCAACGATTGTCTATGAAGTTAGTAAATAGCCCTGCTGATTCTATGTTTATTAATAACAACGTAAGTACAAAGTTAATACGACTTTACTTTGAGATTAACTAGTCCAAGCGTAACTACAGATCAAGGTTGGAGTAAGCGATTTTTATTAATAAGACTGTTAGATCTTTTAAACTACGCAACGGATTTTAATGCAGTTTTCAGCAATAGGTAGAGTGGTTCAAGACCAAGATTTATACGTATAATTCGTTATTAATTATCTAGCCGTCCGAAGCCGGGGCGGTTGGCTAGTTAACATTATAAAACAATTAGAAAGATTATGGTTACTAACATAACCTCACTTGTATTTTTTTCATGCATTTCTTTATAACAAAGCAATACACGGCGTAATTTAGCACTTTTTTGTTTAGATACTGATTGGACCAAAGTAAATAAATTTAATTCAGCCACGGGATAAATTATTCGTGAAAAAGTACCTACTAAAGAGACATAGATAGACTAACATAGCTTTCAGTGTATATAGTTTGCAGAATTAGATCATTGGAAAGCAGATAAAATTATTAATCCCAGTCAAGAAAACAAGATGAAAATCTCTCAACCCAAAAGCAATCATAACCTTTGACAGTGCCAATGAAATGTGACATATCAAAGACGTCTCAAATTATGATTATATGTCAGAAAATAAGAAGTCAGTCTGCGATGCGAATAACGTCTTGATTGAAGCTATTCATGCAATCTTAAAAGGATTTTCTTTAGAAAGTGTATTAGGGAATGAAGGTATGGAAAATATAGCGACACAAGTCTTTGATTTTGCCCGTCATATGCAATAAAAATAAATAAAAAAATATAAAAAAATGAGGCGCTCGAATTTTGAGGACTTGAAAACGTCCTAATTAGGATTTTTTTAATGATAGCTATCTCTTTTACTTACGTGCTTATCCTCTCTATTGTACTATTCATTAGTGCAACTAGATAACATTTTGACATATACCAGCGCGCTCAGATTTAAACGGCGGTAATTATGACATGTCTTGAGTTTAATATCATTGGTGAAATGACAATTAAGGAATGTCGTTAATTTTTAGTTTACTTTTATTTGGCAACACGAAGTTTAAATATACATCCTTTGTTAGGTATAATACAGCCTATTAATCGACCTACTGCTGTCCTTTTCTAATACCTAAAGAGAAAGAAAGACCATGCTTGCTGTCTTGTGGTTTGGCGTTTTCAGATTCCGATTCGGAAATCTTCGTTTTCCAGGATGTTTTTCTTCACCGTTAATTAGTAGTGTTTTAGAATACGAAATATCTATTATACTTAGAAACTTATCAGCCATATTTTATGTTAGTGTTCTTGATTGAATTATAATCCCTATGGCATCACGATTTCCAACGGTATACCGTGCTATTTAATTGCAGTTACAGATGGTTTTGAAAATATTGATATGAGTTGTTTACGACAAACACGCTATAGTGGTTTGTCACGCTAGGAGCGCAGAAAGTTAACACTCGTGTGATATTCATACTAATGATTAAATAATAGTTAAATCATTTTCAAAACGTACAAAAAAGCCAATTTTTTTCGATGGTTATGTATTTTAAATTGCTGTTTCATTGGAGTATGAAAGAGGGCAAATGTCCAAGAGATTTTTTTTAGTTTTTTCGAGTGAAATGAACAAACTTGAGATCAAAGCAAATACGACGATTGCCTTGCCTTTTGACGACCAATGATGCAAAAAAAGGGTATTAATAATCCTTTGAACGATCGTACTTACTCCATTACCTACTCACCATGTTCATGTATTAGTTCTCTACATATTTTATATTCTTATGAAAGTTTTTGGGTCTTTCATTCATTTGTCCTTTCTGGGAGCTATTAAGTCCCAGCAAAAGGCGCGTATAATGGCCTTGGAGGGCATTAGTGACCCCGCTGCGCTAAGGACCTCTGACGCTTTGGCCTCCCGGAGTGCTTCCGGCGACGTTACCATGACGTCATATCCGGCGTCCCAAATTGCCTTTAATAAGTTTATTTGTTTTTGATGAAAAAATATTTAAAATTAAATAATGATTTAAATAGATAAAAATAGATGTTATTTTATTTGTCGGACTAATATCTGTTTAAAATTTTCATTGGATGTTTAATTGTCGCCATTGACGGCGTATGAATTGTTTCTAATGAAAATTGATATTCAAGGTTAGACTAGATTTGCCGTTTAACTTATGCAAACATGCGCAAGCATCGAGTAATTACTTATAACGTTAAACGTTTTCACCTATTTTAAATCATTCACAATTGTTTATAATATATACATACAATATTTGATTTATGTCAACAGCCACACATATTTGTGTATAATATTATGTAACAGCTATTCACGTCCCTCGATTACCATACTAAGGTTCGCCACAAATTTCAACAAATGCCGACATTTCAGCCCATCAATAGGGACTTCTATCCGAAAACACCATTGTCTTCCCATAACAGGCCGGAAAAGGTCAAACTTCCAAACAACTAACCAGTTTTCCCCACAAAAATAAAATGTACCATATTATTAAAGCGGTATTTTCCGTTCTTCACGCTATTTCCGCAATGCAATCTGATCTGGATAAACTTTTTTGATATTTCGCGTATCCCTTTGGTCCATCGTTCGTTCGCCATAAGCGTATACAAAACCTAATATACAATTTAAATTGTGTCCCAACTCGTGAAAAGCCGGCCCTACGTTTACTGGGACCCTTTAGTTTTTACAACCTCGATATTTTGGCCCTACATAAGTTTTCCGATATGGTTATGATGAGAGATTTGCATTATTATTGTTAGTTTTACATGTACTTGGAAGCTTCACTAATAAAATAGAAATATAAACGTTTTCCAGCTAGATAATGTGTTTGCTATCTCAATTTCGGCTTTTGTACTAATTAAGAGTGAACTTAAGTGTGACTTAAGTGCTCGCACCTTAGAGTAAACATAGACAAACATAGAGCGTCTGAATCGCTAGTATGCCTAGTTATGCCAAGCGTAAGTACATTTTTAGCTAAATGTACTACGCTCGTTTACTGATTTACGTGATTTTCTTTGCGACGACAGATGTTTAAATGCGAAAATATCGACGGTTCAGATATTATTAGGGAAATATTAGATTTTGAGATAGTTTTAATAAAACGGTGTGCTCTGTTTTGACATCAATTTTATGATTTTACATGTTCATACTAGTGCCAACAGTTCATAAACGATATGCGCGCTATGCGCGACACAGTAAATAATGTAAACAATGCTTCTAAACCAGAAATAAATACAAGTAAATACTGTGAACCCACAGGGGCATACGTGAACTTAATAATTACAGTAACAGCACAACTTCGCCAATGACAGTCTGGAATAATTAAAATATTGTACTTGTGTATGAATGGAAACAACGACTCTTCTTCCTCTGAATAATTATGTGGTACAAGTTTAAATCTGAAGCGATTACTGCAAGAAGCATTCCATGATCGTTACGATCTATCATGGACTGACAGCGGGTTATGGAGACAAAGTAACACTAGAATCAATTTTATTGTCAATCCAGTTTTAGTAAAGCTTCCCACGCCTACGCAGACTACGCCATTTTTTCCCGAAAATTTGTTTTGATATGAGACCACAGGTTTTAAAAAAAAAATTTATGTTTTTATATTACATAATTGAAAAGAATTTTTAATTTTATAATTTTAAATAAATTAAAAATTATTCTTTTAAGTGTACTGTGTATGTGTGGAACTACCAAGTCTCGATTTTGCAAGCTTTAGATAAGATATATGAGGTCACAATAATACCATAGTCTTCAAGTATTTTATTTTGTTACGCTACTTATTTTCTACATGTCCATAATAATAATTACCTACATAATGTAAATATTCATAGCACAACAGTACACAATAATTTGGCAGTTGCCGCAAGTTTTCCTACGCTCCTAAACCACGCTCCCTTATATCCCTTACACCGCTACCGAAAGGGTAATCCTGGGCCCTTTCGTAAACTTTGTCAACTGCTTCCAAGGGAGCGATAGCTGGAGTTCAGTAATTTTAACTAATGATACTTCGCAAACGCTCGCCAAAGCCTGGTTTAGGCTGAAATTTGGTGCCACAGGATGAAGGATTTCGTCCGAGATTTGAGAAATTACACTTTGTTGAGACTTATATGGAGCAAGAGCTCCTAATGAAACGTTTTGTTAAATGATGAATGTTACTTTAATGGCGTGTTGGATAGCGTGTAGTGGTTGTTATTTGTCCGTGTTTGTTTCTGTATTTTGTTCTGTCTTACATTTACTTGGAGATAAATGGATTCACCAGGACAATGCTCTAAATATACAAAAGTTTATAAAACTATTCACAGCGAAATTTTTTATGGGTTTCAATACCATGTTGTAAATGACACGATCGCGATTGATGCACGTGCTTTATTTTGATGGAACTATTTAGGTACAGTCATTCCATTTGACACGAATTCAATTGATGCTGCGGCTGATATTTAATGCAAGTTAAGCCTTCTTTGACCGCTAACAATCTCGACTTACGAGTCTAAAAGTAACACCTGGAACATTCTAGAATATTCGTTTTCATAATATCTAAAGCAATTAAAACATCGTTTCTCAACTTTGTCGATCACGAGAGGTCTCGTTATTCATCAACCGACAATATGATAAACTTATCTAATTTACATGCAAATAATTGTAACAGATTGAGTCGTCCATTTTGGACGTAAATTGTATTCATTTGTATAATTCGTCCTCCGAAGCTTGTTATGTAAAATTGTTCTAATTTCGATATTGTTCTGTTTATATTAATTTTCTCATTTCATCCTGTTAGCGATCAAATGACTGTGGGCTTTGTTTTGTATTTTCTATTGATCGGAAGTGGAATTGTAATGAGATTTTATGAGCCCCCGGAAATATAATAACATTTGAAATGGAGAATGGCCGAACAAATCTGTTTTCGCTTCATTCACTGCTTAAACACATCATATTTCTTCATAATTTTAAATGTACTGATTTGTGTAATCAGGATTTTGTAAATAACAAAACATGGGATTGACATTCCTTCAGCGTTTAACGTCTTGATGTACGTAGGCTTAACAGATCGCTGAAAGTCTCTCTTACAACGTAGGTATAATGGTATTGTAATATAAAAAATAACATGTTTTTTCTCATTTCCAGATGTGTGCAGTCGGTGCTTTGTTTGTAAGTAACATTACTAACAGATTACTTTAAGTGCGAGAGTTTCCTCTCTTTTCTCTTTCCCTCTTTGACAAAGGGCCCTTTTTATTTCAATCCCCTATTTCCTACCTTTGTCTCCGATTGGAGTTTCCTATTCCATTCACTTTTCAAATCCTTTTCTGTTTTTAATGTTTTCTAATAAATGTGAGCTTCACTGTACCGTTTTGTTTCACTTTTCTTTGTCTGCTTCTTCCTGTAACTAATTGAGGGGTAATTGCATATTGTTGTCTGTTGGGGATATATTTAATATTTCTTAGGGTTTGTCTAGTATTTAGATGAATCTTGTTTTTAACTAAAACAAAAATTTGGAATAGAGATTTCTAGAATTTAAATAATATTTTGTATTGTATATATGTTACACTCATGGACGTTATACTAGTTTTCATCATTTATTTTTAGCCAAGATCTTTATATTTTTCTTCAAATAAGCACAGACATAAACATACGCCTTAAATATTGAAAGTAGCAATATAATTTGCGCGTTAGTCGATATCTTGAACATAGGCCTTTGTTTACTTTAATTAAAATATATTGAATAGATTCTCTAAAATATTCCATTCCAAGCTGCATTTATTTACAAAAATAGAAAAAGCCAAATGGAGTGGAAACAAAGAAATAATAAACACAGCGAGCGAAGAAAGTAATTAGCAGAACCGGACACATCTTATAATTGTTTACAGTGAACATTGGCGAGAAAATTTACTCGGTATAATGAAAAATGTTTCCGGGACTTTGTCCTTAGTTCTTTACGACCGAAGTTCTGCGGTTGGGCTTAAATTATTTTAAGTGCGGCAATTTCTGCACGCCTTGCGGTTATCGTCTGCTCGCCGTGATTAATGCAGCCAACTTGGCTTTGAGGGATTTACACTGGTACTCCTGTCTCACTCCAATCAAGAGAGTGTTGGATGACATCCTCAAAGTTTCGCCATTAGCTGCCTTTTTATGGATTATAAGCGTTTATGTTTGCTAAATGATTTCGTGAATTACGTCTGGTTGTGTTCGAGTTAATTGTTGACAAGGGTTCAGCTGTGTTGTAATGTCTTACTGTTGGAGATCAAGAGACTGACAGGCATTGTTTGCGTAACATGAAATTGTTATGTTTATCTTAACCTAGTTAGTTTCTGGTTTTACTTTGTAGGTATAATGCTTTTGAGTCTTCCATAAGATTTTGTTTTTATTTTGAGGCTTTTTTAGGTTCTAAATATGCTAATAAATAGATACAGTAATTCAGAGTTAAAAATAGATATTCTTTATTCGAAAAGCCTATTTTTGTTGTACATTTCGTAGATAAACAACATAGAACACGGGGATCCCTTTATGAAGAACAAAATAAAAGGGTCTACAAAGGATCCATATCAAAGATCTACGACTCGCCAAAGGGTACGTCATTAGAACGCTCGTAAATCTCCTAGATATAAAACTGCAAACAAGTAATTACTCTGACCCAAAGATTCGGAATAAAAGGAGCCCAGATTAAAAACAGTTTCAGCGGTTTTCATAGAAAAGGAAGTAAATCCACTGAAAAAAGATAAGCGAACGCCGAGTAAACTTAATTCGGAACGCTTTTAAGCCAACCATAATATTTTGCCCCCAAATCTGAGATTCGTTACGTTATCTAAAAACAGGCTTTAATTAAATTTTTCAACTATCAGATGGGACAAGGCTTACTGGCGAAAAATACGACTAATAAACTCTCCTGTTTCGTTTATTTCAGTCGGAATGCCCGAGCGCTGATTGGCGACTCGATAAAAATAGTCAATTTAATGAAAAATCGTAAAATCTCCGCAGCAGAATGTAAAACGGATAGAATTAAAATTTTATTTCGCGATTCACTGGGACCTTATAATGCTTGTATATTTTAATAAAACGGAATTGCTAAGGACGGTTGTAAAATTTGAAGACCTCTGAATTAATAGAGGGGAGGTGTAATTGAGCCGGATTTGTACGAAACATCATTTTATGTTTACTTCATTTGGGGAATTTTGTGTTCCTTGAAGTTGGAATGTTCCTGGTTCTTAACTGAAGAAATAGTTGGGACTGTTTGTTCGAGTGGTTCTCAGGAAATTCCTTTGTTCACTATCAAAGTGTTCTGTTTCAGTCTCCAAAGTTTCCATCTCAGTTTGTTACCCTGTTTTGTTTCATTCGTTCGTTTTGAGTAATCATTTCGGTTTTCCTGACGTATAAATTCATGTCCATTATATTTGGAAAACTGTTAATATTTTATGACAATGAGTTGTATTTGCATGCATACATTTGTGTATTAATTTAAAATGAATGCTTGTTTCCTTTTAAATTACAATACAAGAAAGGAAATAAAATTTTTGTGAGATTGGATTTCTGTTTTCATAATATTTCATTATTTAAATTGCATTGTTCGCTGTAGCAACAATTATGGTTACATTATTAAATCTTAATGAATTATCACCATAGCCATCTAGTAATATATATGATTGTTTAGGGCCAATCTTGAAAGCTAAATTAAAACCACTTTGTCGACAACCGATTGAGATGAAATTTTCCATATTTTTTATATGTCAATACAATATAATGGTGCTTTCGAGCTGGTCAGGTGATGGAGCCAGGAGTTGACCATCACTCTGTAACAAAACGGCGCAATCATATCGTGTTTGGGCTTGTTCGATTTGTCTTTACTGTGACCTTAGCTGATATAAAAGCTTGAGTTTTAAAATACATTTTTAATTAAAAACTTATAGATCTTATTTTAATATACTTTACGGTTTGTGGATTCTAACTATTTTAGGCCTGTCCAAACAGAAGTTTGGAGAGGCCTAAGAGATTAGTAGAAACCTATCTATCATAATAGAGACAGGTAGAACCCTATCTCTATAAGTGACATGAATTTTATCAGTTGGGCTCTGTCTATGCCAATTAATTGATTAGGCACAGAAAAAAATAGTATATCAAAATGAGTACAACAAAGGCAATTACGAATTTGACGAAACTTCCGCCAGTAAATTCTCCCCAAAATATATAGGTAAAAGTAAGCCTAGAAGAACCGAAAAAAGTAAATAACACTAAATCTTAGCAAACACTTGATATTATTTACCGCTACAGAAGTGGGTGAGAATAGCAACAATTATTACTTTCTTGTTATATTTAGCAAAGTTCATACATTCCGCTGACTGGTAGTTTTTGTGATTTATTCCCCGCTATTACCCTCAGTCCGTGTGGCACGTGATGTGGCAATGTTAGTGGATGTTTTAGTAATGTACTTGATAGTTGCAGTTCTCCTTGTGTTGCTTTTATATCCAGTTGAGATAACTGATTTCATGATGACTTTATGTAGGAAATGTTGTTCCTTCCGGTGTTAATATTAATCAGTTTATTGATATGCCTTAATATATTTCCTTTTAAGTACTATTGTTTCTGACTTACTGTTTCACTCGAAAAAACAGAAGAAGACTATAATACGGAAATGGAGTTTGCTACCGATTAAATTCCTATGAAATGGAATTGCTGATTATAGAAAATACTAGGTGTTGCCCGCGGATCCGCCCGCATGTGTGTCGGTTATCTCGACAAAAAGCAGCCATGTCCATTCTTGGTATCCAAGCTTAACCTATACAAAACTTCATAAAAATCGTATCAGCGGTTTTGCCCTGAAAGCGTAACAGCCAGACAGACAGACAGAGTTTTTTTTCACTTTTTATAATAGTAGTATGTATAGTAAGGATTATGTGTAGGTGTTATGATTATGTCTTTAATATAATTTAGTTCTTTTTTGAACCCTTAGGGACTTTTTTTGTCAGTTTTTATATCAGTGGTATAAATCTATACTAATACTAATATATATCTATACTTATAATATTATAAAGCTGAAGAGTTTGTTTGTTTGTTTGTTTGTTTATTTGTTTGTTTGAACGCGCTAATCTCAGGAACTACTGGTTCGAATTGAAAAATTCTTTTTGTATTGGATAGTCCGTTTATTGAGGAAGGCTATAGGCTATATAACATCACGCTACGACCAATAGGAGCGGAGTATAAATGAAAAATGTTGCAAAAATGAAAAACCGTTGAAACTAAAACACGCGAACAAAGTCGCGGGGGACAGCTAGTAATATTATAAAGCTGAAGAGTTTGTTTGTTTGTTTGTTTGTTTGTTTATTTGTTTGTTTGAACGCGCTAATCTCAGGAACTACTGGTTCGATTTAAATAAATCTTTTTGTATTGGATAGTCCGTTTATTGAGGAAGGCTATAGGCTATATAACATCACGCTACGACCAATCGGAACGGAGCATAAATGAAAAAATGTTGCAAAAATGGAAAACCGTTGGAACTAAAACACGCGAACAAAGTCGCGGGGGACAGCTAGTTAATAAATAAATGTGGACAACATCACATACATTGCTCTGAACCCAAAGTAAGTAGCTAAAGCACCTTGTGTTACGGTATTCAGAGACAACGAAGGTACCACAAACACTCAGATCCGAGACAATGTAGAAAAGGGGATCGAACCCGGGAGCCTCAGAGCTGGTGCACCTTGAAAACCGGTGTGTACGCCACTCGACCGCGGAGGTCGTCGAATATTCATCTTCATATCGTATATACATCCTCCTTTGCTAGTTCTAAGTGCGCCCTAGACAGTTGCACAATTTAAGTGTTCCGTACATATTTTTTGCACCAGAAGAGTGTTTATCAAACTCTCAGCAAGTTCTCAATTTCCACTATACATCCGCCCGCAACTTCGCTTGCTTTTGTTTTATTTAATTTAAAGTTCCCTCGTCTGCGTTTGTGGTTTTATGGCTTTTTATTTGAATATTAATAACGACTGTATTGAAGATGGGAAGTAAGAACAAGCGTTTTGTTTGTTTTGTGAATTAAATGCTGAAGTTTTTTGGAAGTTTACAAAGGAGATGTCTGTAAGATGTTAGCTTTTATGAAGTATTGTTTGGTCATTTGTATTTTTTAACTTGGTATTTTGTAGTTCTACAAAGTATTTAGTATGGTGTACCTAAGAGAGGTATATTGCTATCGAGATGTATAGTGTTTGATAGTAGTTATGAATTATTATGATTTGTTTTTGTATTTTGTAGTTGATTTAGTTTAACTGTTAATAAATAAAAAAGTTCATACATGAGTTTTAGGCTCGATATAAGTTTCTAAGAAACTAAAACTAGACTAAATATTAAAAACACAGTTTTTATCATAAACATTATGCATGCGCTCATAGATGTTGCGTGTTCATGCATGGTCTTTTTCCTGTAATTTCCATAATAAGTAAATTTATGAAAACTTGCATTAAACACGAACGGAAATTAAAGACACCAATTATTGTACGGGGTATATTACAAGCTATAAACAAAACGACATATAAAACGGTTTCCTCATTAAACTTTATTTAATTACACATAGTAAAACTCCACACAGATTCGAATTATTGAACGGCAATAGTCCAAAAGCTTTCAAATAAAATAAACCCGGTTTATTTTATCTGGCTCATACGTAATGGAGGTAATTAAGAGGAAACGGATGCAAAGATAACGTGAACCAAAAATAATCGGTACATTTGTTTTTTAGATGGGTGAGCTACTTTATGGGGTACTGGGCTTTTTGGTATTCGTGTAGGACTAACAATTTTGGCTTTTTTAGGCGTTGTAATAAAACCTTTTTGTATAAGAGTTCGTGGAGTTTGAGTTCGATATTATTTTTGAGGGTTTTTGTAGTATTCTTCTTTTATAATACGTTTCGTGGCTTTGATTCCCACGCAAGACAAATGAAAATCTTTTTTCAAATGAAAGACTTTGTTCGCGTGTTTTAGTTTCAACGGTTTTTCATTTTTGCAACATTTTTCATTTATGCTCCGCTCCTATTGGTCGTAGCATGATGTTATATAGCCTATAGCCTTCCTCAATAAACGGACTATCCTACACAAAAATAATTTTTCAATTCGAACCAGTAGTTCCTGAGATTAGCGCGTTCAAAAAAACAAACTCTTCAGCTTTATAATATTAGTATAGATATATTTCATTTGTTTACACTGCACATCACCTCGTCTCTCTTTTATCACTACATCTATACTTTATTAAACATACCTACTAAAGGGTCCCAAATACCGGACCTTCACGTTCCGGCCGTAAAAGTGTAATTAAACAGAATATTTCTCTGGCCTCGGATAGAGGATCGCGATAGCACGTCTGCTCAGACCATCCATCTTTGTCTCTCAAGCCTTATCACACGACGGCTCTTTCACCGACTTTTTATGCTCAACTGATAAAGATGCGTATTTTTTTTTGGTAGGAAAGGTACACTTGTACGTCAAATATTTAGGTAGGGTAGAATTACATTTGCCACTAAAAAAGCTACATACAAAAAAAAAGTAATTAAGTACAGTTTTGTTTTAAATTCAAAAGTTTCTTAAATATTTAATGTGTTTAATGTTAGGTTAATTTAAAATACTATTAACAGATGTTAAATACACGGATTTATAATACAAAGTAATTCTGTTCTTTTAGAAGTATACACAATTGTTTTAATCACTTGATTACATTTCCTTACTCCAATCCACGCATAGGTTATCTGGAAGAGATAACAATAAGTGATAAGACCGCCCTTTGTTCCCGCTATTTATATTGGTTTCCTCAACTTGTTTCTTGGTGTACAAAAAAGAGTTTTTTTATTTATTATTATTATTAATCCGCAATGTAATATTTTTGCTTTAGCAAACATCCACAACTATATATACTGTGTCTACACTGCTGGCAAGCGAGACTTAAAACTCCTTCTCAATCAAATATCATACATCCAATAACCCAACATCATTTAAATACCCATAACACCTCTCGAAGTCTCCACGTGCCGGCTTATCGAACTCGCAGCAAGTCATACACGAAACTCGCACGTGAGTCGAGCCACACGCCCATTAAGTACAATCCTTAAACCCAAGCACGACGGTGTTGACAGCCTTAAGGTGCTCTTACACGGCCTAATCGACCTTATATTGGTATCAAAACTTAGCTTGATACTAAAATGTCGGAAACGTCAATTGTCTGGTCAAGATTGATAACTTTAAATTCTATAAATTCAAAACTTACATTCCACTTCCTAAACTCGAGGTAGTTACAATGACACATACAACACCAATCATCTTTTTTTCGTCGGGAGTTCAAATCAAGTAAACCTCAGAAATAATTATACAAATAAGTAAAAATGGCAAAAAAATGCTCTAGATTAAATATTCCATTTGTGTTGCAGGCAATTAGTATTATTATTGCTTAAAGAAATATTCCGTGTAAGCGCACCATTAGTGCGACTCAGATTTCTCACCCCTTCAAACTTATAATAAGTACGCAATACAACTTGCTTACATCTTCAGTTGAATATCAGCTTAAATACTTTTACTGGAAACTTGAATGTTGTTTACGTAGGCATTAAAACGTTTAGTAAATTAATTTGTGTTATTGTGAGGGAGGAGGAGAGGAAGGAGTAAGCTGGTGAATGTATGACGAGAACGTTACGAAAAGTGTGATCGGGCTTGACGAATGGAAGTTGAGAGGGAGATATAGGTTAGTGAAGATAGAAAGAGAGAGTTACATTTGGTATTTTACTGTAGGGGCAAGAGAGAGAGAGAGAGGTGCGAGCACACATTTTCTTTTTCTCTTTTTCTCATAGCCAGACGTAAGTCTCGTATATAAAGAAGTTTTATTTCAGTCGTGTGGTCTCTACATCACATTTTTTTTGTTATAAAACACATTCCAAGTATTGGCTTTCAGATACGCGTACTGATATATGAATAGTATTTAATAAAACAAAAAAACATCGTTACAGAAAGAGAAAGACACAAAGTCCTATATCTTTTTTTAACTTCTTTAAATTAAAAAGATAAGTCAAGTTTATACATTAACAACCCTATTTACATTTTAAAAGATAAAAGATAAAAGGTGACTGATATAAACCCTTGTCCCAAACTTTAAACTTTACCCGTTCTATCCTAAAATGTTTACATTCAAAGAATTTAAACAAAAAGGTTCAAAGAATCTTTTTGAACTCGTTTGTGATTCAATTAGATAAATCCTTTTTTGTTGGATATTTAAATGCAATTTTGAATTAAAGTCTGCTTTTCATTGTGAACTTTTTAACTTTGCCTCAAGCGTGAAAAGAAGATAAAAGGAGAATATTTGAAAAGCTTTCAGAGATTAAATTTAGTAAGAGGTATCCCAGCATTATCTAAATAATTAAATGTACTTTAAATCCACAACTATTTTTTAGAGTTTTTATTAGTTAAGAGGTTTGTTTTAAGTGTATATACCTATAGTTAAGTTTATATATGTATATTTAAAATTGTAAATAATTTATTAATGGAAATATTTTTTTTTAATTATTAACTTCTTTAAATATTACTAGCGACCCGTCCACGATTCTCACAGGAAGACAAAACTGTTAATGGATTATACATAATATCCTTCCTCCTGAATCACTCTATCTATTGCTGAAAACTGCATTATAATCCGTTGCGTAGTTTATAAGATCTAACAGTACAGACAGCGGGAGCGACTTTGTATTAAACTATGTAATGATTATTTAGTTTAGTAGCCGCATAGGCCATCATAATGTATGGCACCCAAAAATGTATTATAATTTAAAATAGCTTATAAACAATATGAATGTATGTTTTTTTTTTCTGAAGGGATCTACGCAGTTAGCTTTGAGCACAGGCTTTGACTGCTTCACCGGATTTTTGGCTAAAACCTTAAGGGCTTCCAGCCAGAGCAATAGAAAAACTAACTACGTCAGCAACGTTTCCTAAGGGCACCCCCTGTGGGGTTCGGACCTCGGCTTAATGCATTGCTAACAATCTTAATAAAACAACGTAACTATGTATTGTATCTATGTAAACTTATTTGTGAAGGTTTCGATAGTTTATACCTATAGTATATATACCTATGAATCCTCTTCCAATAGGTACCATAGAAGTTACGTTAAAGCCGTTTCTCATGCAGGTATGAACAAAGGACAACCTGAGTGAGGCATTGATTGCATTACCTCGCCACGTTCATCGAACGACACATTGATAAAGTGAGTGTGGTATACGGTATCATCAAAACTGCTGGCCCCAAACGAAAATATAGGGAAGCAGTACATATTACATTAGTGAAGAAATATTTCTGTAGACATTTAATACTATACAATTCGAAAGTTTAAGGAAGTCTGGTTCGTTAAAACAAGTTTAATGCACCACTCATTGAATCGTATCAAACTAAACGCAATGGCAGTACTTAACATAACTTAAAAGTTACCATTCACTTTTTGCACATCACAAAAGCAATATACTCCCATTTAAAGTTCAAACATACATAAATCACGAAGTCTGCGACTTTAGTACGAACATCTAGTTCCGTAAGTCTATAGTAGTGGAGCTTGCGGCCGACAATGAAAGTCGTGCGACTTGCGACTTGCGGCCGTCGAGAGTCGGCGAGACTTACTGTGAATGGCTCGCCTTACAAGTTCTGCGGGTTAATGTTGTATGATTAAATAGCGTACTTAGGAGTTCAAGATTGAAAAGTTATGACGCATGTTTATGTGTTACTCGCTTTATATTTGTTACATGTGAAAGTATAGGAAAAAATTATGTTTTTGTAATTAAAAAGTAAATTGCAATAGTATAGAGCAGTGGTCGGCAACCTTTTGGCAGGCAAGGGCCACAAAGTGGCTAACTAAACCAAACGCGGGCCGCACTTGTGATATAAACCCTAGAAGCCAAGCATTATAATATTTTTTTCTAGGTAGAAGAGGTAGTTACCTATTTGACGTATTAAATATTTGTTCATTAAGGTGACAGTTGATTACGGAAAAAACAACGTTAAAGCACGTTTTTTTTAATTTGGTGGCTGTCCTGATTACTTGTCAATGTGAACTGCCTCTTACATAGAGATACAATAAGTAAACTACTACTTCTACTACTAGTTATATAAACTCCATGGCCTCTTACAACAAGAACTATTGTTAGTGTAGTTAAATAGTAACTTTTATTTAAACCCTGAATAGTGATATTATCACGAAGTGATTTTATATTTTTATCTACCCAGGTAAATAACTTGTAAGTGTAAATACATCTGTCCCAGAAAAACCTTGCAACTTTCGGTGGTTAAATGTTTAACGCCAATATTTTTTCATAGAACCTCTCTAGCCCGCCTTTCGTGCGCTTTGAAGGTATGCACCAGTGCCACCAGTGCCACCTAAGTGTTCGTAGTAGAATGAAGTGCGCAGCTGCCTGCGTGTTTCCGCCAATAATTTAAATTTATCAGTTCAGTGTCATGGGACAACATATTTCTCATTTCCGTTTATGGATTTAACTTGGTTGCCAATAAGCAAAATAAAATTACAAAATACTCGTGAACGCGTGCCTAATAATACTATGTTTATTTGTGTAGTATTTTTTCACCCTATTATAAATGGTTTTCTTGTAATTCTAATTAAAGTCCTTGTTTTCATTTCGTTGATTTGGTGGACAGTTTTGTCCACCGAAATGATAAAAAGTCCACCGGAGTGACAAAAAATCCCATTTCGGTGCATAATTATATCATTTCGGTTGGTAATTGTTTCATTTCGGTTGGAAATTGTTTCATTTCGGTGTAAATACAGGCTAGCTGTAGATTTTTTCCCTGGTGGACATTTGTATGGGCTTTCCACCCTGAAGAAAGGAAAGCAGGGCATGGTTTTTACCGGCTAAAACCACCGGAGTACTTGTCTCTATACTTTACCAACCAGTTAGTTTAGTTGCTAACTACGGCGGTCTAATTTCTTTGAAGTGAGGGAGAAAATATAGTTTCCACCCATTTGGTTCATTAAAGAGGCCCTCGGGAAACTAAAACAAGTTTCTAGCGCTGCATCGCCCAAGCACCACATTTATTTATTTACTTTTGGTACTACAAACAGTCATTCAATTTTTATAATTATTTAGGTAAGCCTGTCTTTTTTCGGTATAAGTACATACATTTTCAGTAGATTTTAATTTCAGTGGATAGGTTGTATCATTTCGGTGGCATGTTATTTGATTTGGGTGTCCGACTGATTCATTTCGGTGGCATCAAATTTTAAACGCGTATATCTCATACGTTTATTAAAATATCTTAACGCCTATAAGTTCTCACATTAAGGATATCAAGAAGAATAAGAAACTTAACAATAGTTTCTTAATTCTGTATAAAAAAAACTCTACTACAGTAGCTTTTGTGTAAAAGAGTACCTAACAATCATCCATACATCCTTACAAACTTTAAAGGATTAGTATGGATTTATAAAACTTTCAAGGGCCGCAAGTAAGACGCCCGCGGGCCGCAAGCGGCCCGCGGGCCGCGGGTTGCCGACCGCTGGTATAGAGAGATATCTATCTATAAATTTATAATAATAATAATAATAAAACCCTCGGGGCAAGCCGTTACCTCATCATGAGAATAACGCAATACCTGAGGGCATATTAACTTGCTTTTTCCAACTTTGAGATATAAATAAAAAATGTATCTTAAGGTCTATGTAGGAGCATACATCCGCAGGGCAGCTTGTGGCGAGCTGTTTGTGAGTGGCGACACAACGGACCTGAGTGCTCCAGGGAGTCACTTCTTAGGAGGGCTCCCAGCTCTTTCTTGCCTTAACTGGCTGGCTAGAGAGGGGTCGCTAGAGCTACATGCTCGGGGGTGGAAGTGTCTAATGGCGTAATAGCGAGGAAACCCGCTCCGGGTCCGCTACTGTGACCCGCGATGGCGAAATCGGGGCCGCACCGCTCGACACCCCTAGCCGCTCGCACTGGTGTTGCCTCCTGCTGCCTATCGTGGCGGTTATGTTGGGGGGCCCATCCGGTGAGCTGGCGAGTCACCACCTGCCTATTTGATTGCATTTATATGTGTTACAAGGCAGGTGCCATAGTTTTCCGATTTAGTTCTAATAACCAATCCACTAACATTTACCTACACATAGCCTAAATTTTTACTTTCCATTCATAATTTACAATAGCTCTGTATCTGCTTTGGACCATTCATGTCTGTTCTTCCATAGAGCAGAGGTGGATGGGCCCTAGTAGATGCCCCATCCCAGTTTAGAGTAAAGTTCTCAACAAGGCCACTGCGTGTTGGACCTGTGTCCCCACGTAAGCCTTTCAAAGGACCAGGTATTCTTAATACTGAGGATAGCCCGTGAAAAAAGAGAGATACAAATAATAATAATAATAATATTTATTTATTTGACCAAATATATGTTACAGTGTAGAATTTTAAACTAGATCTTATAAATACCACAGTTCCAATAATACTTAAACTACACTTATGTTAAAATAAACGAATATAACATTTTTACAGTACATATAGTATGATGTGGTTCATAAAGTATTAATTGCTGCGAAATTATATTATCATTCATCAATATATTCAAGGAAAAACTATCACTTTGTTTTTCTTTAGAAACTGCGTTGATTTGTAAAAATAGTGCGATTATTTTAATTATTTGTTACGCATTAACGAATGCGGAGAGAATATTTGTTTTAAAAAAATAGTAGAAAGAGAAACTTAAAGTTCTGAATGAGGTTCAAGTTTTTCTGTCTACTATTTGTATTTAATTACAAATTACTGCGATTTTGTTAATTAAATTATCATATTTCAATTTTTTTTAAATTTGTTTATAATTCCTTCTCATATTATCCTGTAAGACAAAGACAGCGATATTGAAGTTAGCATCCGTGCAACTGAAACAACGCCTATTAAACTATCTTGGTTATATTCGTATCCGACCGCAGCACGTTCAAGACTGCAAGTTCATCCACAACGGAGTTCTAAGCACCGTGACAAGAACTTTGGAGGATAACGTGTTGTGGCCGATAGAGAGTCTTTGACCTTCAGAGAGAAGTTTACGTGTTTCATTCTAGTGTACTACATTCTAGGCAGCGTGTCAGACTTGTTTTTAATCATTGTGCTGTTTATGTTGAATTGCTGAAGATACTACTTTATTTTCATGTTATTGTTTAGTATTTATAAAATTAATAAATTGTAAAAGTAGTTGTTTTATAAATAAGAACATGTTTGTGCCATTCTTCTGTGTTTTATGTATTCTACAACAAAAAGGAAAAGTTGTTAAAAATTGTTTAATAAAAATCATGACATTATCTTGCAATTTTAACTCAATTTACTCCTATATGAATTATTAGCGCGACCCAATACAAAGAACGCATTGACTTAGGTATAAATGACAATGCATAAAACCACAGGCATATTTTAGGATTAAAGAAGAAAACATTTTTTTTTCTTTTTTACTATACACTACTAATTCTACGCGCGCTTATCCTCCATATAGTCACCGAAACATAATAAGTCTTAATAAGAATACAACTATCACGCTAAATAATTCTAAAATAAATATTATAATCGTAACACAACGCCAAGACACAAACTACAGCGAGATATGCAGACAGCGTACCAATTCGGCGAACATCAGTGTTTATTGCATTGTGTAATCCACTTCACCTATGTGTAACGTGTTAACAGAGTTCGCATAGACGTGCTAACAGGTTAATACACAAACAACGTGTAAAAATAAGCAAAAGCTTAGCACGCTACGTTCTCTACATAAACAAATATTTGTTTCAACGTAAGAAATATAAAACAGTTTTTTAAAGGTTTGCTTTAAATGTTTGGTATTTATTTGACATTTTACTTACAACAAACAAAATAAAAGAAGTTTATTCTGAACAGCGTGTTTTGAACACATTTTATTGGTAGCAGACATAAAACTAAGCATGACTGTGCCTTAGGTATAATGGAACTGCACGGAAACATATTATACGAAACCACATCATTTTATTGAGACTACATTTTTTATCAGAATTAAATGTTTGAAATCCAACAATGCATCTCTATTTGGTATGGAAATACATATCCTAACTCTACCCCTGTCCTCGTCAAGTAGAGCCCCGTTTCCACAGTAATCTAAAGCCTAGCAGTATTTCGATCGTCTTAAGTACGCGACAACTCACCACTATCTCAAGTGCAATGAGAACAAACAATAACGTTGCACGCTGTAGACGTTTAGTCACGGTGCGCAGAGACTAGAGACGGTGAAGATTACGATCGTATGTAACTTCGTTGTTTATTGTACTGTTTAATCTTTATATGCGACGTGTATGTTTTAATAATGTATATTTATATAGTAACATTATTTTTCTTGACTGTTTTACCTTATGAAAATACTAGCTGATTCCCGCAGCTCCTCCCACGTGGATGTCGGTTATCGCGGCTAAAAGTAGCCTACGTCCTTTCTCAGGCTCTAGACTATCTGCGTACCAAAGTTCATTTAAATCGGTTTAGTAGTTTTGGCGTGAAAGCGCGACAGACAGACAGACAGGCAGACAGAGTTACTTTCGCATTTATAATATTAGTAAGGATTAAACGGTCGAACGAAATTAAAAAAAAAAATCCTTTGTCAAAACCTCATGTTTGTGTGATTGGTTACGATTTTGAAAATCTAAAATGTAATCTTTTATGTCCCGTTTATAAGTTGAATTATTTCGTATTTCTAGTTTCTCACGTAATATCAAAAGTTGTCAGGTTTTATTAAACTTACTTTAACTTATTTTAATTAACTTACTTTTTCCTAGTGAAATGCAACATTGACACAATCGTATTGGTAAAATATGAGTCTACAAATAACACCCTTAATGATTAGTTTATTTATATATTTAATTTAGGATCTCCAACAAAGAATACACAATTACATTAAATACGTCACATAAATATTTATGTTTATGTTTGAATGCTCCTTCAGTTATAGGAGACCACAGGATACACTTACTTATCTCTAGGTGAACATATAAAAATACGAAAGTTATACACAGTTCGGGGTATTCAATAAATACGTTCTGAATATAAAACAAAACAATAAACCAAATAACATATTTATCGATACAAATAAATTCGTATCAGAAATTATTTCTTCATGGCCTATTAGGCGCACGCTACAATATAAAAAAAATAGTTTAATTATTTCTATGTTCGATGCGGTCACAAATAATGAAATAACTGATAAAGTTGGGTCTTTCTGATATCAACCCACAAATTATTGTAATCGTTTTGTGTTAATAACCCTGTGACATGCTATGTCTCGAGTGCCGAGGAATTTATGTTATGGGGTCTAAAGGGCCGTATTGGACTAAACCTAGTTAGGTTCGTTAGATATTTTTTGTCGAAATTTGGAGGTAAATTTATGTTGGGGTTGGTCGGATTATAAATTTAGTATTTTTATGGGGACTTCAATATTGTGTTGCATTACACTGTGACATGATCGCTGATTTTCGTATGTTGATGTGGAAGGATATTCATGTATAAAGCAACATAATTTGTTTTTTTTTTAATAAAAATAACTGCTTACTAAATATTAAAAAAAATATACCCATTTGATAGGAATTCTTGTCGTGCTTATATTAATCCTGCGTCTCTCCTTGCATGAAAAGGTTTCATTAAACGCTAGTGCAAAGAAAAATGGTTTTCTTTTTGCCTCAGTGCACAAGTTCTTTTCAACCGACCGAGAAAAGGTGGAGGTTTTCATAACGGGTACAGGTTTGTTTTGTATCTAAAAATAAATATTCTTATGGGCACATGGTATGATCTAATATACGTGAATACGGTAAATATTTCAGTCAATGATGTTACTTTATCTATAAAGTCAGTTAAAGCTTTATTTTTATAATTTGATTATATTTAATTATATAATTATTATTTTTTAAATATTTCCTAATTTAATTTAAAAAAAGATCTCATTTTCTATCATTTATTTCTGTCGTAAACTTAACCCTGGCAATGTTAAAGCAATAAATGGTTACCAAGAATATGAAGTCATGTACACAAATGAACACCGACTCATAAACGTCGTCATTTCGACTTAATACATTTTACATTACCACATTTAAATAATTCATTTAACCCTCTCGACGCGAGTGGCACTCGGGCGTGTCGCTTCTCCGCGCAAATCTCAAAATCGCGGATTGTATTGTGTGCGTTGATATTTCAATTCGTTAAAGTCCCCAGAGCTCGGTTGAATGCTCCTTTTGTTTCTTTTAAATGAAGTTAGAAAGTTTTGGATGCGGCTTCTTGAAGTTTGTAGAGCCAACTGAAACAGCTGTAGATATAGCCTTTTTTATAATTTACTAGCTGTCCCCCGCGACTTTGTCCGCGTGTTTTAGTTTCAACGGTTTTTATTCTTTACGACAATTTTCATTTATGCTCCGCTCCTATTGGTCGTAGCGTGATGTTATATAGCCTATAGCCTTCCTCAATAAATGAGCTATCCAACACTGAAAGAATTTTTCAAATCGGACCAGTAGTTCCTGAGATTAGCGCGTTCAAACAAACAAACAAACAAACAAACAAACAAACAAACTCTTCAGCTTTATAATATTAGTATAGATTTTATTCAGAAGTTTTCTTATTTTTTAGGTACTCAAAACTTTACAAACAGTATTTAAGATTAGTCAACTAGAATTTCGATTCCTAGCATTCTCAACAAGGTACGAGGTTTTTAGATTAATCAATGCTGCCTTATCTTTGTTTCTGTCTTATCTTTGATTTTTTTTTTGTAATCTAAGGATTGCTATGTACTTCGATGAAATACGTATTACAAGTTAATCAAAAGTTTAGGTTTGTTGAAAATTTACGTTAAAGTTATAATTTATCTAGCCATGGCAATGCTTCATTAAAAGCTTGCGTGTAGGTACAGAACAAAAAAAATAATTTGCCGCATCAATTCCTTCTAAGCCCCAAGTCCTTTCTATTACGAAGCTGCAGCCTGCGTTTGACTGGTGATTAGATACGTGGAATCGTAATGAATCTCTGATGTTTTGTTGTTTAAAGCACTTTTGTTCTCATTCAATTGCCTAAATTGGATTCACCGCACATTCCCCGTTTAAATCGCGTTTCGGTTTGCCGTTGCAGCCTAAGGGTTTGTTAGTTGGTGAATTGTATTCTAATGTTGTAGAATAATAGTATCTTGTTCTGATAGCAATATATTTAGTTGACATTGTTTGCAGAAGTAAAAAATCTCTATCGTCAGTTTTTTTTACTGTTGGTATTGGCAATTTTAGATTACAATTTAATAAAAGGGGTTTGGATCAATGATTGAAACGGTTAAGAGAAAAACTGTCATAGTCCTTCAATTCCCTACAGTGAAAGTATATAAAAAATATAATATTTCATCGATTTTTAGGGTTCCGTACCTCAAAAGGTAAAAACGGAACCCTTATAGGATCACTTTGTTGTCCGTCTGTCTGTCTGTCTGTCTGTCTGTCTGTCAAGACCTTTTTTCTCAGGAACGCGTGGAGGTATCAAGCTGAAATTCATATCAAATACTCAAGTCTATGGTCTCTTGGAGCTGTGAAAAAATCAAACTTCTAAGTCAACGCGATCAAAAGATACTCCCGTTTATGCCGCAAATTTTCGACACTCGCAAGGGAATCAAAACCTACAGGGTACTTCCCGTGAACTCAGAATCTTGAAATTTGGTACGAAGTAACGTCTTATAGTACAGATAAATGAAAAATTGCGAAAACCGTCAATTTTTTCTTACATCATATAATAAAAATATTTTTAATATATATATATATATATATATTTCATTTTACCAATAAAAATACCATAACTACGACTATGACTCGATCATCGTGATGCGTGAACTTTTACTTTTATACCTACAGGTTTGTACGGAACCCTCGGTGCGCGAGTCCGACTCGCACTTGGCCGGTTTTTTTTCATTTCGTCATTAGTTTTCTTATCAATATTTACTGTGCATAAAAAAGCCTCCATCCCCAGACGCCGTATCTATTTGGAGCCCTGCTGCATCAAGCTTTTCCATATAAACCAGTCTAAATTGTTCCCCTGCTTTAGTACTTAGTGCTTGAAATTTATCCCTGAGGTAATATGTAATAATTTCTCACGAAGAAACTCCAGGAAATTGCCTGCAATTCACCTTGCACCTGCCTCCCATTGTTCATATCTTACAAACAATTGCGTTAGATGTGTTTTGTTTTTAAAGTGTTTATTGTTTGGTTATTTTTATTGCCCGTTTTATATGCAGGACGTAGTTTTGGTATTTATGGTTTTGATATGACTGTTGAGGGACCTAGCCAAATAAACTATTTGCTTAGGTATTGGTGTAGGAAAATAGAAGGAATAGGCTCCATAAAATAAGACTCGTGGAGCAGAAATAAATTCTGCTGACACATTAAACTCTAATTGTAATCAAATATATAGGATATTTTTAAATTATAGGTAAATGTATTCCAAAATGCCACATTTCAAAATTAATGTCAGTAAAAAATAAAAGCCGCCGCTCCGGTTTACATAGACATCGTAGTATAATTAGGTACGAATTTAAACCTTTTGTCTAGTTAAACGTGTACATATTTCTCCATTCGAAATAAAAACTATTTCCCAAATAAATAAATGAAACGCTGATAATTTATAAAAGTAAATTGGCCACTAACCACTTGTGCTAGCTTTCAATTCCCAAGTCTTTCCGTAAAATGAATATTTCATACATTAAAATACCTCGTTACGGCACGACAATTAAATTTTATTGACACTATAAACAAGTCTAAAGCTTATCTGAACAAAAAATACCCACTCACTGGGGGTCGGAATGACCAATTTAATAGAGTTGATCGCGCGAGCCGTAATGCCGTAATGTAGGTAATGCCATGCGCGGGTTAACAAACGAGGACGAAACAAATGTCGCGCATTCGTCAGGCGCGCTCATTTGCGCGGGTCTAACCGACCGCCTTCATCATAGTGTTATAATGTAGGTTAGTTTGTGGACAGAGATTGTAAATTATTGTGATAATAAATTGATGGGCTGTTTTTATAATGTATTTTGTGTACCTTCAGATTAAAGTTAACTTCATTAAATTTTAAATGTACATATTTGTAATTATTTAAGTCAGTTCTCATATATTATGCACGTTCCTTACAAATCACATACAACAATGTTCGTGTTGATGTCTTTCAAATTGTCTTATGAATTTAGGATACTACTTGTATAATATAATACTTGTATAATTGTGACTCGAAATAATATATCTCTAGTGACCTAAATTACAAAACTATTTACAATAATTTATTTTGTTAAAATGTAAGAAAATTCGCTATTTTTGTTAATAAATTATACATACTGAACTAAAATGGTTAACAATATTAACAAATTTATCATTCCAATTATAGTTTCTCTGTCCCTGCAATACTCTATGCCCGGTCATAATAAGCGTCCACGATGTATGACCGCTCATGGCGTTATAAAATTTTTCATATTTTACCGTGTTACCTTTTACGGGTTAAGTTGTTCTTTTATTTTTAAAAACCGTGAAACAATTCTATATTATTATTTAGTATTTATATTTTGATTTTCTTATTTTATACAAGTTAGAATTTATTTAATAAAACTAGTTTCATTTAATGATATATGCTGTTTTTATAAAATTAACTTAATAGGACCAATATTTATTTATTTAGTTCGCTTTTAATTTTAAATGTAGCTTTTATTTTTATAATATAGTAAATTTTAATTCAACGGTTTTATCATTTACTCTTCAGAGAGTATAACCTTAACCGCTTCTTACTTTTCTTTTCGAAAAACATATAATATTAAATGCAGTATGTTACATGTATTATAATATATTAAAACTCTGTAGGCTTTGTAAAAATTTAGCTAAATTCTTCAAAGTTAATCATTTAAAGTTAATCTTTTTGTCTTTTGAGAAATAAAGTAAATTTAGTAGAATATCCACTTTTTGCTTTCGTGTCAGTTGATATATTAACCTGTGCAAAAACACTGAAAAATTAAGTTACTAACACTTAAAATGCAAATTAAATCAACAAGAACAGTCCAGAAACTCATTTCCACGCTCTCATTTTAATCTGCTTTGAATATTACTCTTCCCTTTTTTAATTGCCCGTAAAAACCAAAGTGCATTTTTCTACTCGTATGAAAGGCTTCCTAATTAAAATTCCCGTTTCTCCCCTGGGTCTCCCCGTTGTAGGTAGAGTATGGGAGAGTGGGGTCGAAGGAAACTATTTTCCAGGTTGGCGTCGTATTTTCAGTTGATAAGATCTCGACATGATTATTTATGCGGACATTAGGGGAACCCCATCGATGCGGCTCTTTATATGCGGTGTGTGTACTGGTGACCACAGCGTTAGTTTGGTTATTTTCAGGAAATGTTCACTGTGCTTGATTGTATATTTTTGTGATAACTTTACTAAGACGTTATTCATTTGTTTATTTGTATTTTTTTTCGAATATTTCTTTATCAGATTAGAAGCAGATTTATCCTTAATTTAATAGCATGAATATACTAAAATACCAATCCATATTAGAATCATCATCAACCAACCCCGCATAGCATAGCCGAATTTTTGGTTTTAAAATTCTCTGTTTAATTTCCATTACTCTATGCAAATATATTAAAAAAAGACTTCAAAATCCTCTTTTTATTTTTCTTAAAAAACCACAACACAACGTGCTTCTTCCTGCCTTAGTCAATAAAGTACTATCTATATCACTTTCGTACAAACCAGTACTCTATAAGAGTTAGATAAGTTTTTCAACTCATTCGTAAAGTGGGCTGTGTAACAGTTATTTATTGTGTCTTACTGTTCGTCTGATACTTGTGTTTAAAAGGGAAACCGAACGGTTTTATTTACTAAACTAATAATATAGATTTTGTTTCGTTCTTGAGAAGTTTTGTGGGTTATTTGAGGATTCGTTTTAGCACTTCTTTTTATTAGCTCGTTAAAGAGGTCTAGTGGGGTGGATTCTGATAAGTTTATTATTAAAATATGTTATATGGGTTATAGATATTTTGTTATGTATGTTTGAGTAGATGAATTCTATTCTAAAGCGAGCTATGGCTAAATTCGCATAGTAACTTGGGTTCATTAGCAAAAACATGCCTAGGTTGTGGTCGACGTCAACTCGTCAGCGCTGGCCGTCGCCAAAACAGCGCTAAGGCTCTGCTTCTACTAAGATATAAATTATATATATATAGGTATATATCTGCCTCATATGCTATAACTTTTTTTTAACAGTTTTATGCGTCGCATTTGTCGCAAATAAACGTGTTTTTTTCTTTCTTTTTAGATGGTTTTCCTTACTTTGATTTAAAAATATTTGACTTGTAAGCCAACTTAAAATAAAAAATAATACCATCTTAAAAAAAACATCTGTTTTTAGGAGTGAAAGTAATTAGGTTAATAGTATATTCTTTAGTGAAATATATGTCAAGATAATTGTAGAAACTTATTAGCGTATTTATTTATGGGCTATCAAGACAAGCTTTTTTTAAGGAGCGTGAATAAAAAAAAAGACATTTCCATCTCGCCTACCACTGAAATAACTAAAAACATTGAGGAACAAGAAATATAAGCTTCCATTAAAAAAATAATATTCAATATCAAAGGGTTAGTTTCAGGAACATCCAATTAAATTGTTAAAGCAATACTGTTGTTATAACCTTCACTGATTAAGACCTTTGACCTTGACCTCTTACCTTCTAATGGGAAAATTTAATAGAATACATAGTTAACAATTTTGTTAGTAGTAATTTGATATTGTAATGAAGACGAAGAAATTGATTTATAAAATAAAGGTTGTTTAATTATGTTGGTTGTATAAAAATGAATACGTTTTTCTTAAACTTTTTTAAAAGGGTTTAAATATTGGGCTGTAAGGCAAAAGGCTACAAAAAATATATTGTCGTTAGTAAAGCTCGTTTTTTTTTAAATAATCTTGTATTTTATGCTTTTTTGTTGGATTTGTTGAACAAGACTATTTAATAAGTAAAGTATAAAGTAATCAATTATAGATTTCTTTGAACTGCAGGTCGCAACTAGATTATTCATTAATTATTTCATAATTACGATTGACAACATCGTACCCAAAAAAATGTATCCACCCTTATATAAATGACGTCACTACCTACTAACAACACATCTTGCCTACATACTGCCTTAGGGAGACAACATATGTAGGTCAGGGTACCACAAAAACAAACACAATACATTCCATCCAAAGCTTTCACCTTGTTAGCTATGAGATGACACTAATTAATAGGACGACACCATGCAACGGTGCACCAAAATAATTGTACGTAATTTAAAATAGCGCCATCTTGGGGGAATAAAGGCAAATTGAGTTGAACGTTGCTATGAAATGAAAATGTTTCTTATGCATTTTTTTTTTAATCTTTATTTATTTCTGAGGGTTTAATATAAATTATGCCACCCTCATCTTCTTATGCATTTAGAATATATACAATCACTTTTAAACTTTACCTCTTTTTTTAAACAGGCAATTGTGAAGTAATATTAGTTTAAAATTGGGCTTGTGTGAATTTTGTTGTCTATTTCTGACTAGAAATACATTATAGGTATTTTTTTTTTCACTTACCTATACTTATATTATGAAGCTGAAGAGTTTGTTTGTTTGTTTGAACGCGCTAATCTCAGGAACTGGTTCGAATTGAAAAATTCTTTTTGTATTGGATAGTCCGTTTATTGAGGAAGGCTATAGGCTATATAACATCACGCTACGACCAATAGGAGCGGAGCATAAATGAAAAATGTTGCAAAAAATGAAAAACCGTTGAAACTAAAACACGCGGACAAAGTCGCGGGGGGCAGCTAGTTTTAATATAAAAACCAAACTACTGAATCGATTTTAATTAAATTTTTATGGGACCATATCGACGGTATACCTACCTTATCGATGACAAACGATACTACAGAGACTGACGAGTCGAATTGAGGAACTCCTTCTTTTAAAATCGGTTATATCGGAATAATAATATCACATCATGCAAAAGACCAAACCAATTGAAAATAATTAGTTCTAATTCGTATTACTGCTTACAAACAATGAGCAATTAACTAAATTTAAAACACCTATTATGACTGAAAAACCCGTTGATTTTCGTGCGTGATTCAAGTTAACCCGACTTAACATATGTGGGTAAGATTTAGTGTGTCTAGACCGCTGTATGGTTTTGTAATATGGATGAAATTACTCTACGATATTACAGTTTTATCAATAATTTATGTGTTTTGCATTTTTTTAAGTTTAGTAGGCATAGTTTAAGTCTTGTGTAGGTAAATTATTGCAATTATATGTTAATTTTTATTTTCACTCGCGTTACAAATCTGTTTTTAGTGAAGTACAAAAACAGATTTATTATATTATTTATATTTCGAATTATATAATATTCGTAACACTTTTTATTTTGTTTTCATTTATTTAATGTATATGTGTAAGATATGGGTAAGAAAATACCTATGCAAAACTTTTATATACGACATCGGCGTATTTCGAGAGTAGATTTTTTCGTTTTCTTAAAAAAAAAAACAAAAAAGAATCTGTATAATATAAAAAAAAAAAAACATTAAACTGCTGAAATATGTAAGGTCTGCATCTCAGTTAACTTCATTAAAATCAACCAAGAAAACATGTTCTTTTCACATAAAAAAATATAAATTCAACCGCTAAGAAAAATAAGAAAAATAACACGTACAATCACCGATTGTTCTCTCCTGCATAACCTCATTCTTTGGCGCGCAATATCTCCTAAAAGCCCGTTTTACGACCCCCGTTTACACCCCCTAGCCACCCTTAATAAATTAAACGCAGCCTTAAATAGACATGCTAATTTCTATTGTTCGTGTTAGTGTTTTTTTCTTTGTGTGGAAGATGATTTGTATCTATATGGGTTAAGATTTCTTTGATGATGGTTATGTTAAGATGATTTTTTTGTAGGACTAACTATGTGGGTTTCTATTTGGGTTCCTAAACTCTATAAATACTAAAACACAACGTTAAAACAAACTACTGATATTTTTATATCGTGTCCCTATAATATTTTTTCATGCATTATCTTATTAAACTATTTATTTATGATTGCAGTGCTAAAATATATGTAATGTAAAATAAAATTATTGTGAGCAATCTAAACTAAAATGTTCTGAAAATGTCAAAACACTGCAAGCCGACTATACCGCAACCTGAGACTTACATGTTGAATATTAAAACAAAAGAATGATGCATCTGTCTATAATTATGTTTTAAAACATATTTATGAAAGTTTCTTCTTACGTCAAACAGGCACAGTAGCCAATAAAACTGATCACAAAAGGTACCAGATAAAACGTGCACAACCAGTAATCCTGTCTGAGTGGAGCTTAACTGTTCGCTCGCTGTAATTGCTAAGTAATTGTTTGTTGCCAGTACCTGTATCGTCGAATCAGTGATAGTCTTTTGTTGTCCTGTGCTCTGTGTCCTGATCGGGCTGGTGTTGTAGACTTCTTTGTAAGGCCTAATCTGGCTGAGTAGAAAAACCTCTGTAATTCTTATTTTTTTTAAACGACTTCTGCGCTAAGGATTTTAGTCTTTCTGTCGCGGAGGGTCTTACAAATATTCAAATGATATGCACAAAGATCAAACAGACTTGAATAAAAGGCAGCGTTGAATAGATACCTATAGACTATAGAGTATAGTTGAAAGAACCTTATTTTTAAAGCGTATAAATCGGCAATCCACGACGGAGCTACCGTGGTTCAATGTTAGATTATTATTATTAACTAGCTGTCCCCCGCGACCTTGTTCGCGTGTTTTAGTTTCAACGGTTTTTCATTTTTGCAACATTCTTAATTTATGCTCCGCTCCTATTGGTCGTAGCGTGATGTTATATAGCCTATAGCCTTCCTCAATAAACGGACTATCCAATACAAAAATAATTTTTCAATTCGAACCAGTAGTTCCTGAGATTAGCGCTTTCAAACAAACAAACAAACAAACTCTTCAGCTTTATAATATTAGTACAGATTACATATTTTTTGATAGAAAAATTTAAGTCTGCAATTTTGTATCTACAGCCTGTATTTTCAGTGCATTTCTGTAAAATAGATGTCAATGATTATCGTTCGCAATTTCGCCGCCAGAGGCGGTAGTTGCACGTGATGTCCGAAACGTCAAATTCCTTAGTATGTTGGTAGGCTTTGACAGCTGACGCGCTAGTGGCGCCAACTGGTGAGCGCAATAACCGTAACTCTCATTGTATAAAACTATAAGACAGGCGAAAAATAATGTTCAAAGTTTTCTTGAACAACTAGTTTAAATATTCCACATTCAAAGTGTAATGATAATAATCTTAGTCTATATCACCTTTTATCGACCCCTAAAAAAATCACTTATCTAATTGCAAAAACTTTAAGAAAATTTCAAGTCTTCTAAGTAACAGCTCAGACAGAATTTCAAGTGTTTGACTTTCAATATTAAACGGTGAATCGAATGGATACTTGACTGGGTTCATTAATTATTTATAACTAACTTACTTAGTGCTTTTACGAAGAAAACACCGATCTACATTTTGATGAAAATATTGGTTTATTCATTGACGTTGAATATTGAAATTGAGGATCAATAACGGACTGGACTGATTAAGGGTGGGTTGTTTCAAATATCTGTTATCGTAAGTTACATATCAATGTATGAAGCAACCAGCCCTAAGTGTAATGATTTAATACTTTCTTTTATAAATAAATGTGGACAACATCAAATACATTGCTCTGAACCCAAAGTAAGTAGCTAAAGCACTTGTGTTATGGAATTCAGAGACAATGAAGGTACCACAAACAACCCGAGACAATGTAGAAAAGGGGCTTTAGGATCTGAGGTCCCGGGGATCGAACCCGGGACCTCAGAGCTGGGGACACCTTAAAACCCGGTGTGTACGCCATCCCACCACGGAGGTCGTCGATCTAAGATTATTATTGTCGATACTTAGATAAGATTAATAAAATGTGTAGGTATCCTTTTAGGTTTTACACAAATTAAGTACTATAATATTACTTAAATATATACTACTAATATACGTAAGTGTCCATAAATAATTTCATGAGTTTCTTTTTCAGTTGCTTTAAAATAAAAAATGTAGGTATAATCTTTTATTAAATCATATTTACAGAAACAAATCATAAATTTACGAGAAATCAAGAAATTATCAAGTAAACCGAAAAACAGAACAAACTCACATATAAATTCATCAGATACGATATTAATTGGGTCCATACCTTCGAAATAACGGAAAATAAACAAAACACCGCATATTTAATTAAACAGAATTTACGAACAAAGAAAGGGTATAAAATGGTTGAGCATACATCAACGTAGCCTAAAGCCGTATAAAAATATTGATTTAAAGCGTACAGCTTTACGTACGCGATGGACCGACGAAAGATCGTTTAATTTTTCACAAAACCGCTGTGACGCAGTTCAATGGACAAATTTTTACAAAACTGTTGAAAAAAGGAGTGTTTCCAGAGTTCATGTGTCTGTGTATGCGAGTTTCTTTGTTCCACCATTACTCTTAAATTCCTGATTCTGATGTAAGTGATTTGCATGTAAGGGGTATCGTTAGAATCCTTACGTCATCCTAAGTGACACCGTAAGGTACCATTTTCATTTTCTTGTGCGGAAAGAAATGTATTTTTTATTTAAAAAATTCTGCATATTTTTAGATCGTTTGCCTTGTTCTTAATTTCATTGTTATTATTTTTTTTTTGTATTCTGAATTGTAATTGGATTGTTGCTTGTTAGGAGAGCGGCAAAACCTTTTAGTTCGCTGTTTTTATGTTTTCTTTTTGGCTTTAGGCATTTGTGTAATGAGTGTCTGGTTGAAACATTTTTACTGTGATGATAAAATAATAAATGATTTCAAAATTGTTATTATCATAAATGTTTTATGCTAATTAGTTATTATTTTATGGTAATACAGTCTAAATATTCAACCAAAAATATAATATTATGTTATTAATGAAAGATAAATATGTATTTAATAAATAATTCTAATGTATTATAAATTATTTCTAACTTGATTTCGATTACCAACCAAACCAAGAAAAAGACTTCTAATTTTGAATATGAGAAAATTTGAAACCAACTTAATAATTTATCAAAATAAAAGAGTATTAATGTAAAACATTATTTAATCTTAGCTCATAAATTCCGTTGTTTAAAACATTCCGCAATTTCTCGAGATGTTGTTCTTTATAGCGTCTTCAAGTTTATTGTACCCATGAGATATTTCCAGAAGTGTTTGCATTTAGACAACACCTATATAATAAACTAAGATATTATTGTTATTATTTATTATGTCCTTTTGTTATTCTCTTTATTACCAATAGAGTCGAGATGATAATACAGAAAGTTTATCGTAAAATATTGTCTATAAAAGTTAGAATAATTTATTTGTTACTGTTGGTTGGTTTTTGTTTTTTATATGTAGATGTTTTTGTTTATTGCGTTAACGATTTGGGTCGGTGTTGCGTTGATTAATTTGATCGATTTCAATTTAGTTCTGAATGTTATTGAGTCTGTTTTTTTAATTGAATGTATTTGCTGTTTCGTTTAATTTTAACTGAGGATTAATTGATGATTTTAAAGTTATATAGGTATATCTTGCGACAACACAAACACGGTCATCTGATTCCAGACTAGGCAGAGCGTGTGTACTGTCAACCAGACAACTAATAAACATACTTACATATTTCTAAATACATACATATTACAGATAAATTACACCAAGACACAGAACAAATCATCATGCTCATCACACAGAGATTTGTCCTGGGTGGGAATCGAACCCACGACCTTGGGTTTAGCAGTCAGTCACTAAACACGAGACCAAAAGACCAGTCAGGACTATACATAGTATTAAGTTATTGTAAAGTAGGTATACTTATTAATAATATTATTGTTTTTTTTTAATTATTGGCTCATGTTACACGAGAGGCATTCCAATATTCCTAGTTCCTTAGTTCCCAAAATGTTTGCGATAGAAATCTGATGTTTGCATTGAAAACTATTTTAGTGAAATATTATTTCAATACTATTAAAGAAACTATTTTAAACCCTGTATTTCAGAATATCCGCCGCAATAAAAAGATAGTTTGGTTCTGTCGGCGCACGACTAACCTAGATTAGTTTACGGTCAAAGATGAGATCGTTTATTTTCGACTATTTTTAAAATAAATCGTTGTTATTGTCTGGATATTTATGCCTGTTGATAATTAAACTATATTTTTATGCAAAAACAAAAAATAATGAAGACCTTGAGAGATGAGTCAAAGAAGTTATACTTTTTTTGAAGTTTTTTTTTCTGGTTGAAAATCTTATGGCTTCAACGCACGCCGAGGGCATGGCGTGAAGATATGTCAGACTTTCACTGACTAAAAACACCCCGGCCCCGTCTCTGCCCTTGGCCGGAGTCGCGGGATTGCAAGCGCATTCTCCGCGCAAATCCGGATACTTTTTTGACCTGCTGAAAATTCTCTTACTCCGTCCCCCAAGGTAAGGCGAAAATACCTCAATTGCAGTCTACGTACTTCAATTAAATCGTTTATTCCGACACCTTACCTATGTATACCCTAACAACGATCTTTATCAACTGGTTATTTTTTTGGTGTTTTTAGTTCCGACACTGCAATGACAGCTTGTGACTAACAACTCCGGCTTGCGCAGTAATTCGACAAGTCCTGAAAAAATGCGGATAGTTAAATTGTAGCGTTAGCATACCTATAATCCTTAGTTAATAATATAAATGCGAAAGTAACATTGTCTGACTGTCTGTCGCGCTTGCACGATAAAACTACTGACCGATTTAAATGAAATTTAGAACACAGATAGTCTGGAGCCTGAGAAAGGACATCTATAGGCTACTTTTTGCCGCGATAACCGACATCCACGCAAGCGGAGCCGCGGTAAACATCTAGTAATAAATAAATAAATTCATCTCTGAAAGTTACTATTCAATCTGTAGGTACTTTCACATGACCTATAAGACTGCTACGTCATAAAAAAGATACACCGATATTATTATCACGTTCCTACGATAAAGCGTGTCTACACGATATTAGTAAGTCTAACATTCAATCAAACCTTAAATTTTGTTTATATGATCGTATATCGGCAGATAACCCGTCAAATGCTGACGTCGTAAAGTTTAACGCGAGCGTTTATCGCCCGGCTTAGATTGGCCATGAAATTGGAGGGTTAAGTGTAGATGTCTTAGTATACCTACCTATGTTTGTGATTAGGTGTGAGCTAGGTGTTTAAGGCATAAAGATATCGATATTGATGTGGTATCGAATAAGTTATGTGACTTCAATTATCGATATTATAGGATAGGGTTTTAAATATCTACACTGCCTTGTCTAGAATAGAGATACCCCTACAATACTCAATATATATTTAGATTTCCCTTCAACACCGGCCCCTACTTGGATAATTCTTATTTTTTTGTTATGTTCCCCATTGTGAGGACAAGGTTTTTATAATAGAAATTAAAAAAAAACGTATGGAAATGTTTTGAAAATTTTACACCACCCATGCAAAGCTAGGTAGGTATAATAATAGGTTTTTGTAATAAATATTTTCTTCAGAATGGCGTGGGTTCAGTTAGCTGCTAATTATTAGGTACCTGGATAGTATTTTTAGGTCATTCTTCTCAGCACGTATCGCAAAAAGTATTTAATAATATCGCTCGCATTTCCTTTTAATTTCTTGCTTACTTCGTGGCCACACAGTCACGCACCCTAATAAATCATGGCGCCGCGGACATTGTAAACGGCGCTTAATTTCTCTCCTCAGCTAAATTAACTTTACTTGTCTTGGATCTGCACCGGCCTTGATGTTACCGCGTCACTTAGATATACCGAGTGCCTAAGGATCTTGATAATATTTTAAAGAAGACAACACGACACTGAGTTATTGTCTTTGTTTTACTAGCCAGAATTATAGAAAAAAATAATAATTAGGAAACAATAAATTGAATAATAAAACTTATAAATTGTATTATAAAAAGGTTTTGTTTACAATCTTAAAATACTTACTAATATTATAAATGCGTTTACTCCAAAACTACTTAACCAATTAATATGTAATTTGGTATGCAGATAGTCTAGACCCTGATAAAGGACATAGGCTACTTTTTGCCGCGATAACCGACTTTCACGCTGCCAGAGCCGCGGGAAACAGCTAGTTTATAATAATGACTTTCTAAAATATAAATACCCAACATTATCGCAATAGTATTTTCTTTTATAATTTGTCTCCGCATATTTGTTAAATTGTTAAATTGAATATAGATCAATTATGTTATTAATACCAAATAAATTACTAAATAATAAATTAATTTAATTTAATTAATTTTTAATTATACATCTCTCAAATTACATATCTCAGATCATGCAATAACTTTTTGCCAGTTAATCAACCTTCACACACCAAGTTCACACACATTGTCAAACTGATAGTCCAACACAAATACGGGAATCGAACCAGTAATTACATCAATAAGTGCAAATCAAACAGCTTCGGCTGCACGGTACTGCAAATAGAAGGCTGTGTTCAGACCAAATGAAAGTTAAATACAAGCGCAATTAAAATGAGCTGAGGGGCGCTGCGGCGACAAGCTGCTACAACCTTAGTAGCTACATGTAGCTGATACATATGTATGGTACAGGATGTATTGAATGACGCATAATACAGGGATACATTTGACGACCTCCGTGGTCGAGTAGCGTACATACCGGTTTTCAAGGTGTCAGGTCTGAGGTCCCGGGTTCGATCCCCGGACAGGTCAATGTAGAAAACCCCTTTATATATTTATATATAATAGTTTATTGTACAACTGGCTTCCCGCCCCGGCTTCACACGGGTAAACAAAACATTAATGAATACACACAAACCTTCCTATTGAATCACTCTATGCATTGGTGAAAACCATATGAAAATCCGTTCGGGTCGTCTTTGAGTTTATCGAGTTCCGACAGACAGACAGACGAGGCGGGGGACTTTCTTTACAGTATGTATATTATTAATGTTCCATCTTTTGCCTACCAATTTTTCTTGGAAGAGTTTTTGGTTTGATTTGACTCGGAATTGACATCCTAAAATTCTTTATCAATTGTCCTGTCCTTACAAAATATCAGCCTGTATATCAGTAAAAAAACTATTGAATGTGTCGCTTTTGTCTGTTTGCGCCGCAGGACAGGGCATGGATGAAAACATGCAGTTGTATTGTTTTACATCGGATGGTCGTTTTAGAGGTCTTTTTGGTGTTGGTAGAGGGTTTTGTAGGAAAACAACGTTAGTTTTGTATTGATATTTAATAGTGCATACACATACTGCTTCTACATGATATATGCAAACCTATTTTAGTGTTATAATTTTGCACTAATCAATTTCAAAGTTTTTAAATTGAATAGTGCAAATAGTTACATTTGGGAGCACGGTAGTGACTCCGCTAAGGCGAGCCAAATGAAGCGCAAGGCCTACCTCCTACTTTTTCTCGAAGCGCTTCGTCGGTTTTTTTTATCGACTTGATTTGGTTACAAATGTCCGCGAAAATAAAATATTTGTTTTGGTTAGTTTATAAGTACAGTATAAAATAAAAATACAAAATGCAATTAAACAAATTTGTTTATTTATATTTCGATCGAATAATTAGTATCAACATTTATTTATTACTGCATAACAATGGAAAACGTCCCCAAAAATCTACATTGAATATATATTCTAGCCATAATGATAAACCAATACAATAACATAATTTGCACCCAATTTATACAATACAATACATTTTGGTGAACTTTTACTGGGTACAAAAGCTTGCATACACCACAAAGTGCTCTGACGTCAACAAAATTTATACACACAATTTGACGACGCAATGCATGACAAAACAGTAGTTTAACTTGTACATGTTAATTTATATTTGAAACCAGCGAAATTGAGTTTTAATATTGAATGGACGTTTGAGTGATCGTCGAAGGAACTTTAGGTTCAAATAAAAAAGGTATTTAAATACCTTTTAGTTAGCGATAATGGTCGCTTCTTCTTTAATGATGAAAGCATAATCAATTTTTCGTTTAAACCCTATATTAAGGGTCAAATACGGCAAATGGTAATTTACGTGTTGCAGGCTATACAGCATGCAACAAAAACCCTGTCCGATTCTTATGAATATTATTCGGCATCGTACTGCGTACACACACATATACGTAACTATTGAATGAATTTGAGATTATTATATTTCCCCGGTGAATATAATATAATTAAAATAAAACTGGTCAAAGGCAACACTGATCGCTCGACAAAGTTCACGTGTACTACCTACAGTTTTGTATTAAAGAAGCCGCCTGAGCGAGAATTTTTTTTCTAGTACGTATGTTGTTAATCAGGAATACACTTTTATTGGATCGGACCAGGTTTTTGTTATATACTGTTTGCTCTGCCTTGTTCAAGATCAGGGGGCTTACTCCTAAATGAATTTCAATTTTAATACAATGCTAATGTTAAATTGTTATTATTTTTTGGCACGCACCCATAACAATCAGTACAAAAATAATTATGTTAAAGTTTAGACTCCAATTAGTTCCTTCCATAGACAGTTTTTTTTAAAGAAAACTGAATTATGTTTCTGATCAATTAATATCAATTTTGCTTTGGCATTGTATTAGAATTAAAATTCATATAATAGCCGTGTGTGAGTTGTCTGAAGATTATATTACTTACGTGCGTGCACTGTCAAGAGAACAATGATGATAATTTATTATGTTATTGCTAAATTTGTTGATTTATGTTTTCGTCAAATTTTTTATTGTTTTGTTTGGTTAATAAGTCGTTGTGTTTCTTTCTATTATATAATTATGTTGTACAATTACATTTGTAAAATTTTACTTAGTCTTTAAAAAAATACCAAAAAGTTTTCATACCCTGCTGAATGATCATTCAAAGATACAACATTTTGAGGTGAGCTTTAGCAACTTCATGTCATGTAAAAAATTCCCTGTGTTTCGGTCACGGTCTATCTTTTCCATCCGTCAGTATTGTGAATAAAAGCCCGTCACGAATAATTGTTTGGCTTGTCATTTATTTTGCATTGTTCTGTAAGGGGCCTGTTATTTGCGAGTATTGTGGCAACTGAACGAAACCGTAATAACTACGTATTATAATAACAGGCAGGACAGAGGACATGTCTGCATTTGTTTTTTTGTTACAGTTTTTCTTTATTTGTTCAGTATTTTTACCCGACTGACAAGGAAGGTATGTTTCTATATTTGTAATTTTTTTTTACTATCTCGTACCTTTTAAATGGCTGGATGGTTTTCGAGAGTTATGGTCGAATACTGAAACAACAATCAGTTTTAAGTCGCCGTTAACTCTCATGCTGTCTCTGTCACTTTACGGTGTAACGAAGTGACAGATAGACATTTAATAACGTCTTAAAGTTCAATTGCGTTTCAGTATTCAGGGGTTGGTATCGTAAGATTTGTTTTTAAAAATCTGTGTTAAAAAAAAATAAAAAAAAATGGTGTAATTTTGGCGATACGTTTGAAATATAATCGTTAACTATTGTTAATTTATTATGGACTTGAGACAAATTAAAGAGAGTATCTAAGACTAAAATAAATGAATATTTTAATATTATTTAACCAACAACTAACAAACTATAAAATATTTTTGCAACACACAACAAAGCCAGCTTCAGACAGTTAGCAAATTCGGTTGTCTAAAAGCAAAACTCAGTTGTTTCGCTACAAACATACTCACAAACAGTCGCGAGCTTCACAAAGGCACAATGGAACTGGCCTGGGGCTGTTCACGTAATTAAAATCTGCCTTTTGGGTTTTGAAGTCGCCAAAATACAGGCTTTTGGAAGAACAATTTGGGATAATTTGAGGATGGTGCCTATGCAGGTGAAATGTTGCTTTAATTTGGTTGAGTGTGTGTTTAAGTAATTGTGGTGGTGATGTTTAAGTAGTCGTACTTGATTTTATTTATTTGAAATGAGGTTTTATACACGAAGAATATTATATTATCATTATCTGGACTTTTAGTTATCTGTGGACTTTACATAATTTGGTGCCATACTACCAAAGAGAATAAATTTTGTCGTTGCATAGTACCAAATGCTTAAAATGATGTCCCAAACAGATTAAAAACTTTTTCAAATGTACGAGAAATCTGATTTTTGAACTTATACAGCTGCTACAATAATCTTTCCATTGCTTTAATGACATAGTACCAAATGCTTAAAATGATATCCCAAACAGATTAATCGATCGATTTTGGACCCAACTTTGTGTGAAACCTGAATGGTCTCCTTTGTACATTAACATTTTTAAACTTGTGATTCATTATTGCACTTCTTACCTAATTGACGGTAGTCAACCAGTTCTGAATGGCTTAGAATTAGGTAGAAGCAGCGATTAAATAACGTAGTTACCTGAAAGTAGGGCGATACTTCTAACAATTTTGCTAGCATAGAGGTAATAAATTAATTGGAAGCGGGTTAAGGTTGACGTTAAATAATAATTACCTGTACGTTCCACACGTCAATTTTAACAACGAATTGCAAAAATGAATCTTACTCCTTTGACTTAAAGTCGCTGTTATAATCAAAGTGTTAGTAAAATGCGATAGTTTGTACGTACTAAATAATGCATTGGAATGCGTGCCGGCCTATGTAGATAACAAGATATTGTTAGTACAATGTAAATGCATTTGTAGATTCGTATCTAAGATATTTTAGTTGTTATCTTACGATTGGCTTCCTGTGTTTTATCATAGGTTAGTTACACAGGAAATATACAGGGTGTTACCGAATAGTCATAGCTATCTAAAAGAAGTAAAGAGTACATCTTGTATCGAGTTAGTTTACAAAATTTTAGTACATAATAAGTATATTAATTAATTGATAAATTTTTTTTTGCATCAATTATTCAACACCAAAAAAACGTAACAAACTTGTCACCGCACTACAAGGGTCAATATCTAATTACGTCACTCGCTAATTATTAAAATACATTCTTAATCAGTTTAGTTGTGATTTTTGGTTTCGCATAAATTGTACCGAAAAATTGGATATCAATTATTTATTTAACTTATTTTTAGCAAAATTTTGTAAACTGACTTTATACCATCTGTACTCTTAGACGCCTTTTGGATTGATATTAACTTTTGGTAACACTCTGTATAGTATAGGAACATTGTAATCAGTAGCTTTTATCTGTTTCTGAGATTTATGGCCGATCATGTTATAACGAGAAGAATGTGGAGTAAGAAAACAACCACTACCATACAGTGAAAATTCTGGCAAGAAACAGTGATTAGTACGTATAGACTTGAGTAAAAAAAACTGTCCAAAGTTTTCTTATAAGACAGTAGTGAACCAGCCACCGTTTTTAGCAAAATGTTTACAATACAAATTCTTTTTAATTTTTATGAAAAAACAAACAAATTTAACCGAAATTTAATTGGTATCAACAAAGAAACCTTTTAAAACATAGTTCTTAATTTACATCTTAATTTTATAGCTTACTTAGAGATTAAAGTCGACGAAATAAGTTCGAAACTTAATATTCATTACGTCAAACTTGACTGGCTATGCTAAGGAAGTGGGTTCCTAAGTGCCAGATATCGGGCAGCGTGCCAAATCGATGGCTTAATACTGGCACGGCTATATTGGTGCTTGGATTAAGATTCGATAGGAAATGTGAAACGAGATACTTGGTACGAGCGACAGTTAATTAGATTTTGTTTTGTTAAATAATTTAGGTCATTTCGTTGATTGATAGATATATTAGCGACTTTGCAGGCTTTGCACGGGTACACAAAATATTAATTAATTATACACAAAACCTTTCTCTTGAATCACTTTATCCATTAGTGATAACCATTTGAAAATGTTTGGTAGTTTTAGTTTATCGCGTCAGACAGACAGACGCGGTAGGAGAGCTTTTTTCTGTAGATTGTGAATAATAAATATTTTCACTCAACACTTTGTTATTAAGGATAGATGTGTGGAACATAGTTGGTATACATAGGATATTCAAACGAAGTTCTATATCTGTTGTGACCACAGATTAGGTACCTCTTTGGTTCAGTAATAAACATCAAAATGTTTACTTTTTTGACTTACTTTGATACAAAGACCTTTTTAATCTGAAATATACCTTCATCCTCGCGTAGTAAAGAGGTGTCAATTACTAAGAACTCTTGGCGTTCTGCTTTGTGGAACCTGATCTATCTTTTGAACGTATTAAGTGCTGTGACCTGAATACGTATATTTTTGTTACCATGCTTTGATCAGATGAGAGGCAGTCAAAGCGTGAAGTTCCGAAGTCACTAATCAATAGAGCGTACAATGTGAAATGACGTCCATTCAGCGAATTTGAAGAGCTTTTACCTGCAATGTTGACCGAAATTCTAAGATATGGGTTCAAAATTGAATAAATAATTCAAAGTTTTGGCAAAGACATATGGCATTAAGTCCGTCTTATATATATGTTTTTTACTGTGTAAGTTTAAATAAATTGCGTTGTAGACCAGAGTATTTTAATATTAATTGCAACGTGTGGTATGTTCAGGTCTACGGACCCTTAATACAATAAAAAAACATCATCATCATCACATTTAATTAATCACACATTTAAGTTTGTTTGTGACGATCAGTTAAATTTGTACTGAATCCTCGGTGCGCGAGTCAGCCTCGCACTGGTTAGGTTTTTTATTTAAATTATACTACACCTATAATTTCTTATTTATTAAAAATCATCTAAATATATTATAATAATTATGGTGAATTCCTGTTCTACATAAATATTTATCTTTACCTATATCAGACGGATCACGTGTTCCTCCTCGCGGTTGCAAATCCTCACACTCACTTATGTTTAATTCACCTTACATTCTGACCCTTCCAAATATTTAATTAAGGGTCAGAAAGATTCTTGTCCCGTTATTTGCTTAAGGTTTACCGACGAATGTGTAATACATACTTATATTAATTGAAGAGCAGGTAACACATCGTTCGGAAAGTTTGCCTTTATTAGGAAAAGGGTATCCCAGGATTTGTAACTGTGAATGTGTATACCGAAATTTCTGGAATCGCCTAAATCTAGAGTTAATATGTATATTTCGAGTCCAGCCGCCCTAGACAAGTAACATTTATGTGTACAAGTATTAACGCTGATCGAATCGCTCAAATGTATGGAAGTGACAAGTCTAAGTACGTGACTTATCGAAAAGAAATGCCATTTTCACACCATTTAGTGTTACTTGAGCATTATCGTTAATTCTATTTATTCTATAGTTAACGCATGTTTAAATATCTTGTCTGGAGGGCAATAGTTTTCTGTTACATATTAAGGAAGAAGTAAGTTTAGTGTGTTACTTATTTATTAAGTATTTTACAATAAACCTATTTTGACATGCAACCAGACGGGGTGAAAATTCTAATATCAACGCTTAAAGGAAGAAGCAAAAGAAACGTCTGCATCGTACGGAAATCGAACCAGAATAATCGATATTAAATTGCACGATATACAATATACAACCAATAACTTTCAGGCCATGACATGTTACAGTAAAACAAATAAATCACACATTTACACACAATTCGATTCAATGAAATCCGTAGTCCGGATTTACGGTGTTTATTGTTTGAATGACGGCCGGATCTTGCGGAATCGTTTAAATTGCTTACGTCACTGACAGACATTGGGAACTCGTCAATCTTTCTCGCATCTTCACTCCCCTTTTCTAAACGATTTGGTATTTTTTTCTCCTCTAAGTGATTGTTTTTATTGTGTTTTCGGGGTTTTGTGTATGTTTTGTGGCGGTTGTTTTGTTGTGTATGGTGGTTAGTGAAGGAAATAGCATTGTTGCGTGTGATCTTGTGTTAATTAAACGCTTTTTCTTAAACGTTGTCTTCTGTTGGTGAATGCTTTTTTTTTAAATATGAATGTTTTTTAGATTGCATTTATGTTTTTAGTTTCAGACAGTTTAGACAAATGATTATTTCCCATTTATTTTTGTATTTTTGAAGTAAATTTATTACGTCAAGTGACATAGGTACAACATAGAATAAACAAAAAAAAAGAAAAAGTCATTATAATAATAATAATACAGGCCTATAAATTTCTCACTTCTCATGTAAAGAAGGAACAACATAAAATTCATCACGCGAAAGATAAAATAAAATCAAAACAACTTGGCATAAACATAATCATCCAAAATTTATCTATACATATTTAAACAACAATTTTCCGCCATTTTTTTCTGCAAACTCCACCATTACTAAGCACTTACTGCAAGGTGTACCATTAAAAACACTCGAAACGGCTTAAAAATGCCCGATAAAGCTATCAGTGTTCCCTTAATATTGTTCCTCATTTACTTTACCCTCTGTAGGATCGATTACCCTAATTTTAGGGGTGCCTAAATATCTTGCGATACGACTAGCCTATTTATTCAGCAGTATCTTTACTGCAACCCCTGAGACTCGTTTACCTTCCAAGAGTGTTCACGATAGCGTGATTGACCTTACAAATAAATGGTCGATTCTTATTTTTATAAGAAATGTTTAAGATTATGCTTCAGGGAGCTTTTTGTCCCTGCTTAGAAACTTTCTCGTGAGCGAGCAAGCTTTAGAACTACGCTTCTGAGTTTACCTTTACCTACCTATAAAATAAAGAAATTTAATGTTTTTATAAATTAATAGACGTTTAGATGCTAAGATCAAAAGCTTAAACATTTTCAGTCAATTCACTTCACAATAGGGATGTTTCCTGGGTATGAAAAGTTAAATCTATTTAGTCCGTCAGTTAGATAATAAAAAAATATTAGATACGTATTTTTTCTTTTACCAAAACAATAAAAAATTACAAAGATACATCGCTTTAAAGTTTCGGAGTGGGGGCTTATGACGACACGCCTTGGTAAAAATTGTAGCGAGGAGTGACGTCATGCGTAATTTCCCTTCTCTGTATTTTGATCATTTTTTGTTTGCAGGAAAAAAGAAAAAATACGTGTACAATAAAATTAATTAATCTACCAGGCGGACATTAAAAAAAAATATAGGAAACATGCCTATTGTAAGGCTTGGCGCAAGCGGGCCATCGGTGGCCAGCGACCGCGACTTAATACACTTTTTCATAAATATTTGTCTGCTGTGGCGAGTGGCCGCCACCGGCTACACGTGTGCGCCTATACAAAATATTAAAAAAAATGTGTTAAGTTGCTGTCGCTGGCCGCCGCGGTAGCTTGTGGTTTGTGGCCCGTTTGAAATGATCCTAAAAAGTACCTCAATAAATAGCTATAGAGAATAGGTACAGTTGTCAATTCCTGATACAAAAAGCGTACATAGTATCAAAAAGAAGAACCAATATTTTGTTTAGAAATGAATGTTCAATAGAACACACAAATGAAAGGAAAATTTTCTTAAGGTGGCTTTAATTAGGGTTTATTTAATAGTTAAAAAGCCTGAAAGGCCTGATCTTCAGAATTGATAGTCTCTTGTTAGAATTCCTTTGGCTCAGAGCCAGGAAAAGGTGTTTAATTGAATATTTCTACTGCTTCATTTGTTCTTAATCTTTGATACAAAGAAAGTACCTACACCTTACATAATGATTATAGGCTTTTAATTGTGTGTTGGTTTTATATAAGTTTTTACGAAACATCTGTATAGGAATATTTATAACTAGCTGTTTCCCGCGGTTCCGCCCGCGTGGATGTTGGTTATCGCAGCATAAATAGTAGCCTATGTCCTTTCTCTGGCTTTAGATTATCTGTGTACCAAATTTCATTTAAATCGGTTCAGTAGTTTTGGCGGGACAGCGCGACAGACAGAGTCAGAGTTACTTTCGCATTTCTAATATTAGTAAGGATTATCAATATTCTAACAGTACCTATACACATATTTGTTCTTTAAGTTAGAGTTTTATTGTAAACTGGAGAATATAGGTAATTTATGTAACTGTCAAAACTGAACTTTGGAATCTGAACTCTTATAATCTTTAAACTAAAATAAAAACCATTTTAAAAGATCCACGAGCTGTAACTACAACAAAGATTATCGTCTCTTTTCCTATCATTCATCTAAAACAAAAAATACTAAGCACGTGCCCCAACATCGTTTAACACGAATCTCCTAAAAAAGCTCCAAAAATTTCCCCAACATTTTCTCTACCTGAACAATTCATTTGTTACGGCCTGCATAAAAACCATCCATGTCAGCCATTACAGACACAAAGACATTAATGACAGCCAACAGTCAGACATACACTAATGAGGGCTGTTTGCGCCGACAAAAACTTGCCACCATCACAATGGCTATATCTACGTGGCTATAGATGCCTATAACGGCTATAGTAGCTTCTCATAATTGACAGCTATTAGCGGTTATTAGTGGCGTTTTGAATTTAGATCCTGCATTTTTGACGCGTTTTTTTTTCTTTTTGGAAAACAGAAATCTTCTGTTTTTGTCTTTATTAGTTTTGATTTAAAAAAAATGTAAGTATGTGTTGAATTTCTTGGTTGTTCCATTTATATGATATCCATTTATATGTTATGATTGTATGCATAACAATTAAACTACGATTTTATTAGTTGTTAAGACCTGCATAAATAATTTAAGCCCGAAATGTTTTCTGTTTAATATTTTTGGTAAATATGTATTATAAAATATTTTTCATTAAATTTATTGATTGGATTTCATTTTTTGCTATAAATATCTAATGGTAAAAAATGGTAATTATATTATTTTCTATTTTTTACTTATGTAAAGAACAGGACACAAAGCCATTACTCCACAGTACAATAGATCATCATCACATTGTCTCGCTAAACATTCTTTCACTTTTGTCGCGTACCATCGCGCGGTAAAGTGTGTCACTAATGAGACGCCATCAGTCATTAGACGCTTGTGACGTAGCGCGCGACTGTACCTGGCGCTTTGTTGGTGTCTATATTGAAATGTCAAATGGAAACCTTTTAGTTGTCATTTCCTATACTCGACTTGGCTATGATATGATAATTAAATAATAGAGAAGCAAAATATGGACAAAAAAAATTGACACCTCAACGACGGAGCTTTTTGAGAATATGAAAGTGAAATAAAAAAAGGACTTTATAATAGAGTTACTTTTAAGTTTTTATCCTGCACTCTTTATCTATTATTAACTTTATCCCGCAGAAAATTATTTGTGGATTTTCCCAGAGAAGTAGTATTACTAGAGACAGAATTTATACATAAGCGCCATACAAATAAAGTCTTATTCCTGTCTTTAGAAGATAAAACATGGATTGATAGGTTATTAATACCCAGTGATAGACGCTTCGAGAAAATGAACAAACGAGTGATCAATTCTCAGAGATGTAAAATTAATTATAACTAATGCTAGCAAGTGCTACGAAGTCAAACGTCGCGAGCACGCTACAAGACAAATCCTGTATAATCTGCTACGCTACAAGCTAAGCTATAAGCTACGCCGGCTGCTATTGGCATTTCTTGGCAAGGAACCATAGAACCGAAGCTTTAGTCATGACAAGTAACGCCTAGGGCTTGTAGCTAAATTAATTATGTATTCTGTTACGCTGAACAGATTATAAATATCTCAAACGAATCTATAATAAATCAAGATTAGATAATATTTATAAATTGGTATGGTATCTATTGTCTACGACCAAATAAAGTTTTATTTTTTTTATATTTTATTAAATAAAATATTTACATACTATTTACCTATAACCTAGGAGAAGCTAAAAATTAAAACCTCAAGCAGAACTCGAATCTGCGACTACTGGTTCAACGCACCAGTTCAAAGAAACAGTAGAAGCAGGTTCGAATATCGCCTTAGGTTAAAATTTTTGCTTTATACTATTTGTATTTAATAACAAATATTTGCTCCGCATGCGTTAATGCTAAGTACATCGTCATTCTATTCCCAGAAAACAGCTTTTACTAACACGTACAAATTGACTAGTCGACGAGGACAGTAGCAAAGTTGACAACTTAAGATGAATGTACGAACTTATATACCACCACAGGAAGCTTTCACTTGTCTATTATTGTTAAAGAATTGACAGTTTCAAAATTCAAAAAAATAATCTTTGATATCTTTAAAATCAGCAGAGTCTTGTATATTTCGTATACCGATAAAAAAAATACCGTTTTTATAAAAATATTCTTAAAAAAAAATAACTACTAGACTAATTGAAATCTGTAACGTAATAAGTGAAAAAAAATATATTTTCCAAGTTAAATATTAAACTTATCATTTATGAAAAGCAAGACTACACATAAATCGAATGTTATTTTGTAATGCAGCAGCCCTAGTGTATATTGCATATAAAATAATCTGAACATCCTGTCACTTGCATACGTTAGCGAGGAGCTCAGGATTCATGCTTGCAAGTTTAAGACAAAAAGCTATGGATTGGGCCCCGACCGCGTTTCAACACGACTTGTATACCTATGATTTATTTGTGACTGTGACTTACTGTTGCATAGGAGTTGGTTCCTAGTTTTTTTAGTGATGCATTAAGAAATTATAAATGTATTCTGGAAAGGATTTATATTACTCCTTGTTTTTTATGTGTCTAAGCAATTGCGTAGGTTTATCAATGAATAAATAGGTATATATTTCTGTAAGAAACTTCATACGAACAACGCTAAAATAGGATATTGAAATATTTGTTAACCTTTAAAAACAAATTTTAAGGAAAATTTTAAAAGCATGATATTCTAAAAATCTGAAATAAGACCAAAATTATCAAGTAAAAAACGATTAAATTAATAGTTGATTCAACCATATTATTTATTACACAAATAACAAGTCATAGCAAAACTGCAATATGTATTCTTTTCATACGCGCAGGAATTTTTAATATCAAAGTTAGATAACAAGCTCAAAAACTTACAAAAACACTCAACAAAAATAGCAAATTACTCAAAGAAAAATGGCCGCTTACTTTTCCGTTCCATCTAAAATGAAATCTAAAACAAAAACCGTTTTAAAATTAAAACAATCGTTTGTAAATAGATAAAAAATTCCGCGAATGACCCAAAAAAGGGTTGACCCCAATTTAAGGGGTGTCCCAAGATAACCTGCTTGATAACATTAATCAAGAAGGTTGTATAACTATATATTTTGGGGATCTGACGTCAATTTTCTGGTCAATGCCCCCGTAATTTCAGTTTCCTTAGCAATTTTTCAGTTGAACTGTTATGTTATAAACATTATTGAATTTCTTGTACTTAGAAGCAGGTAGCAGGTAGGGTTGGTAACGGATAAATCTTATTGTTGACTTCTGAAATGCGACTAGGGTTTCTGTATAGGAAATAATAGAATAACGTTATGAATTTTATATTTATATCTATACTAATATTATAAAGCTTGTTTGTTTGAACGCGCTAATCTCAGAAACTACTGGTTCTAATTGAACAATTCTTTTTGTATTGGATAGTCCGTTTATTGAGGAAGGCTATAGGCTATATAACATCACGCTACGACCAATAGGAGCGGAGCATAAATGAAAAATGTTGCAAAAATTAAAAACCGTTGAAACTAAAACACGCGAACAAAGTCGCGGGGGACAGCTAGTGTATTATTATATTTAGGTGTATTTCGCCTTATATAAAAAATGCACCTCCTTTGTTCGTTTTTTTTTGTCATATGAGTGTTTGTTACGGATTTTGTACCATAGTGATTATTGTTTTGTTTTTGAGACCGCCTAATAGGTAACATAATATTGTAGATATTACACAATATCTTGGTGAGAAGAGTTATGGTTATTTGGACTTAATACACATTTTCACGACTTGAATATTCATTATCTGTTTAGTATTTAAATTAGGTTAGAGCAAAGTTAGAAGTATTTTGATAGAACAAACTTTCTCCTTAAAAATTAAATAAGTGTGCGAAGTTTGTTGTTCAGGCGATTAGTGTGTGACTTGCTTCGGCGCTTTTGTACGAAGACCGTTATTTATAACGTAATATCTCCACATGTCACTAGTCTTTAGATTCAATTTAAACTTAAAACGACCGCATATTCAAACTACTTACTCATTCATAAACAGTAGGGGATAATAATCTCAAAAGAACCCCAACTGTAACTCACTTTCCGTTACAGTATAAAAAATCTTTTATGAACGTTCAATACACATTGATAGTTCTACATGCAAGTACTTGTAACTAGCTATGAGAATTAGGGTGGTAAGACACCGGTTCAATTACAATGTGGTTTAATTATGGTACAATGTGGTAAAATTGAATTATTTATTTATTTCAAATATTTCTATTAGTATTAAATTGAAGCAAAACTGCGAAATAACATAAAAAAAATATACACGAATACAAAAGTTAATAGGTGACGTGTTCTTTTTAGCAAAACGCCGACTTATACCGGGTAGCCCTAGATTAGTATGGAGAAAACAATAATGACGTCACATTATGTTATAGCTCTCTCTGTCTAATTAGCAATATTGAAATACTTGTAACTATTTCATTATTAAAGTAATTAATATGCCGTTTTTTACAACTCGACATAGATTGTAATATATTTCTTTAAAAAAAAATAAAAAAAAAAAACTTGTAAAATACCCAATTTTAGACAATATTAACATACGTACGAACTACGAAAGTTATGTCAGTCCAGACTAAAAATAAAAAACAATACAATATCACGGAATCTGGAATACTAAAGATAACATTAATCTTCGAAGTTGGATGAAATCTTGTGCTTACAATTTGACCAGTAGCACACCGGCCTTACTCTTTGAGCTGTTAAATCTACGGCCGGTACAGCAGTTCCCAACGTTTTCACTCCAGCATTAAATATGAACGAGTGAATGAATGAACCAAGAGATTGAGTGTTTAAGTAGTTTAAATTTATTTGAGTGCGTTTTATAAAATGGAGTGTTGCATTTTTCAGTGCACTGAAATGAAACGATTTTGAAATGAGATTTAAAATGGTTTTACAGATTTGATGTAGTTTTTACGGTTGATCTAAGATTTTCAAGTTTGATAATATATTTAATAAAGAGAAAATGAAACAAAAAAGAAGTATGGCTGTTCTGTATTGTGTACGATAGATATTCGGATGAATTAACTGGTTTGTAAGCAAATATTAAAGGTAAAATTAACATGTTTATTTTGCTATCGAATTTGCCTTTGTTTAAACAATCTTATTTGGTTTGCTTTGAGGTAAAATCATTACAGGGTTTCAAAGTACATTTTGAATAGCGTCTATTTGTATTGAGGTTTCTCAATTTAGTTTGTGTAATTACGTATTGTTTGTTCAACAAATGGTAGATACTAGTAGAGGGCTTATAGTAGGTACGGTTTGCAACACAGTGTTAAGAACGAATGACGAAAAGCAACCGTGCTGCATTGAAATAAAGTCTATTTCAAATTGTTGAGCTTTTGACGAGTGGTTATATATTAATTTTAAAATGATGTTATTTAGGATAGAAGGCGTTAATTTATTATTATAGTAATAAAATAAATTAAATATTATTTACTCATTGATTTGAGTTTATATTTATATTGTAAGTTATTATATATTTTTGCATGTATTGACCTGGAACAATAACACTTATGTTTAATTTTACCATTTAAATATTATAAAAAGATTGAAAAAATACAATTAAAAATATCATTACATAAAAAGTACATATTAATAATTCTCCGGTTTATATAATAGTTTGAGAACTACTGCCGAAGGTGAGACGAACTTATTTTGAATATCAAAGAGGTGTCGGTTCTTTCTGCTTATTCATTGGTAGTTAGTCTTGCGCCGCGTCTGCCATAAATAACAACTTTGTGTAGTTCTTGTGATTTCGTTTATGTTTCGCGATGTTATTGTGAATATTTAATATTAGTTCGTTTAGTATTCATAGTTTTTAGTTAGTCAGGTTAGTTTTTTTGTTTGCTTAATTAATATAAATTTTAGGAACAGGAATAGTTGATTTAGCAACATTTTTTTGACCACCAAATTGTATAGATATTGCTAAATTAATTGCTAATGCAGAACACGGATTTATAAAAAGAGACTATTAAAGTTTGGTTTTAAGATTCAGTTGTTAACCAAATTTATGTAGACGTCAGTGTGTTGGAATATAAATAGACTCAGTGCACTATTCAATTAACATAGATTTATTCTTACCCTAACCTCAATTGTACAATTTGACGTTTCAAAACTTCTAAGTGTCAAAATTAGTTCCACTGATAACGTATAATAATATTATACATTTTTAATATGTACCTATTAGACCTAACTAAATGCAGAGAGTATACTTACAGTTTTTCATGCTTGAGCTGTATATTAGATCCTATGATTGAACTAAATTAATACGATGCGGTAGGTCATTTAGCCATCAATCAGAATTAAACCATAACCAGAGTCAGTTAATAGCGCGTCAAACGTAGATTAAGTATTGCTTTGATATCGAACATATTTCATAGTTAAAAGTTAAACTAGACTGTATATACTGTATGTAATATATATAGCCCACGACCCACGTGTGTTACATGCAGCAATTAATCTCCTAAACATACATATTATCAAACAAAGTCCCCCGCAGCGTTTGTCTGTCTGAACGCGAGAAACTCAAAAACTACTAAACGGATTTTCAAATGGTTTTCACCATTGGACAGAGTGACTCAAGAGGAAGGTTTTTGTGTAATTAAATAATGTTTTGTATACTCGTGGGAATCCGGAGTAGAGAATTACAAACTCACATAGAATGCTGTTTACTTAATACTCAACCAAATGAAAAGAATACAAAAGATAAAAAAAAGGAGACCAAGATAAAATGAGCACGCCTTAAGTAAAACATTTCGATAGATCTATTCGGTTAGAATCACACGGTAAAAATCTAAATTGAAGAACAACAATGGCAGTACAATTATAGAGGAAAATACCTTATTTATTTAGGTTTATTTTTTTGTCTCATGAATTAAAAGGGTTCTTTCCCTACTTCCTTTTTATTATAACTACATCAAATTATTGTAATTTATATAAACATTTGTTTGACGACCTCCGTGGTAGGGTGAGGTTAACACTGATTTTCAAGGTCTGAGGTTCTGGGTTCGATCCATTTAATTATATATTGGATAAACTTTCGATGAAAATGCGGCGTAGCTCCATAACAGTGGCCAGTAGTAGGTATCTACCTATAGGATAAAACAAGGATAGACGCTCCAGGGGCAGGGGTATAGTTGCCTAGTTTGTTATTACTCTAGTTTTGCAGATGAATCACATGTTATTTCATTTATTAATTGACAGCTTCTACAACAACGACTTGCCGGTTGGTCTAGTGGCTAGTGACCCTGACTGCTAAACCGAAAGTCGGGGGTTCCATTCCACCCAATATAAATCTTTGTATAATAAGCGATCATTTGCTTTTACACTGAAGTAATTACAAAAAAAGTATGTTAACTATCCGGGTTTTACCCTATTTTGTGAAAGAGTTACTAAATACAGCTACCGTCTATTGTTTGAGAAACCGTAAAAGATATTCATTTAAAACTTCATGCTTTATAAATTCAATTTATTTATAAATGTTTTACAACTGCGTATTTCCTGTTTCGGCATTGATTCATTATATCAAAGAGTTTCCATTTCCTCATGCTATTCAAAGAAACTTTGTTTTCTTTGCGTAACTCGACGAAAACATTATATTATGAGACATTTTAAAAGTAAAATAGAAAATATAATATACATATTTACTGTACAATTTTACGCGAAGCCGTTAATGTGTATGGAAATAGTTTTATATCTGTATCGTTAAAACTGGTCAACAATGATTAAATGTTTTTATTTTCTACTTTATTTTTTGTGGGCTTCGTCTTGAGTTTTTATGTTGGTTTTGCTGTATTTTTATAGTTTTAGGTTTAGTAGTGTCGGGTTTGTGCAATAAATAGTGTTACAATTCTTGTAACTTAATCTGATGATGTGCTCCGTGGTTGTTTCGTCTCAAAGTCAGTAACTGGCCAGACTTTCCGATCAGAAATTATTGCGTTTTTTTTAGAAAAATTGTTTTATTATTACCTACTTGATAATATGGTTTGTGTTATATAAAAAATACTATAATTAGTTCTACGAACTTTAAATTAATTTGATAGCTATTTTGTGCACCCATTATTTACTCTGTTTAAAAATATTGCTCAAAATATTTAGAAAAGTCGGTCTTCCAATTAAGTCGGTAATCTGAACCAAAACAAATTGAGTGTTGAAAAATTATTTCGAAGGTAACTCGTTTAGCTAACGACAAGCTGTCAACGTTATTTTGACACGACTCCAAAATGACGTCAAAAACCAAAGTCTAATTGCATTGGCTTCCCTATTCACCTAACCAGCTTAAAATGACACGTTAACTCCGTCAACTGAAACATTTTATTTATTTTTCAGAGTTCTAATTGCGGCGGCGGCTGCGCAAAGGCAAATTAAACTGTGAAAAAGATCAGACGGGCACGATGGCGGCGGAGATTGCGCGCCAAATCCTGCGTCACCGACAGCGCCATCTGTCAACAGCCGGCAGTAACCACTTCCGTAGTTTGAATCATTCGGACCGTTCGAAATAGTCATTTGTGATTTAACTGTGACAGTGTGGTGTCGTAATGTGATATAATAGTAATTGTGAGTGTTTGTGTTGTGTTTGTGTGTTACGATGTCTGAGGAGAGGTCGCGGCGGCTTTCGCAGATCTTCGACCCTCTGGCCCGGTTCACGGACCACAGCGGGGCTGGCCACTCCGCCAGCACCCCGAACAGTCCTCGACTGTTGCCAAGGAGGTCGCGAGATCCGCCGCCCCCGCCGCCTAGGTAAGCTATCATACCATAACTACATTAAAGTTATACTTTAAAACCTTCCAATAGTCCAAATAGATGTTGAAAAAATGTCGAAACTTTTAAAAATGTTCCTTATTTCGAACAGCACGCTGTCTAACTGCCCAGCCAGGACTCGGCTTTATAGTTTATCAGCCTTTAATAGTATATAAATCTTTATGAAAAGTAAGATTTGCAAATGTTTTGCTTGCACAATCTAAGTTAATTTTATCTAATAAGTTTGTAGGTGTTTAGTAACTGTTACAATTGTGCACTGATTGAGACTTATACCTATTATACCTAATTGACATAGACAGATAGGTGTTTTTTACGGTAACTATTTCTGTGACATTGACGTATGGTAGGAACTCTTATAGACTGCGGATACTGTACAACGTTATATTTTTTCATTTGCTCAGCTGTTTCGTTAGCATAAGAAGGATTTATTATTATCTTTTGTTTCAGTCGATTAATTTTTACGCTGTTTGAATAACTAATTTACTCTTGATGTCGTAAATATTTATTTTAATGTAACATACATTTGATAGTTTCTTTAAAGCAATTATAAATTGAAATGATGAGTACTCAAATGATAGTGAACCATATAAGATACATTTAAGTGCCAATTACCTCTGTGCGCGACGTGCCGCGGTTTCGATCCCCGCATGGGACAAGCATTTGTGTGACCCACAAATGCTTGTTCCAAGTCTGGGTGTTCTTTGTGCATGTGATTTGAATGTTTGTGAAACCCCCCGCGACACAAGGATTAAATTCCTTAGTGCGGGAGTCGTTTTTTAAAAAAAAAAAAAAGAAAAAAAAAAAAAAGAAAGTTTGACACCATTAAATACGCCTTGAATGTTCTTTATAGCAAAATAAAAACTAATTTTCAAAAGAATATATAAGCAGATATTATAGTCTTAATGGAATCCTCATCATCCATGATTGAAACTGTAATAGCAGTAAAATCAGTCAGTAAACAAATGAAACCTATTAATGGGAACGCTTCATCAGCTAATCCTCATTTCAGACCACAAATGTATAATAATAATAATATAATAATATCATGGGACATCTCACACACGGTCATCTAATCCCAAACTAGGCAGAGCCTGTGCTATGGCAACCAGACAACTGATAAACATACTTATATATTTCTAAATACATACATATTATAGATAAATTACACCCAGACACAGAACAAATGATCGTGCTCATCACACAAAGATTCGTCCTGGGTGGGAATCGAACCCACGACCTCCGGTTTAGCAGTCAGGGTCACTAACCACTAGACCAACAGGCCCGTCAACTAGTATGAATTAATAATAATACCTCATTTGTTAGTATTGAAGGTTTTATGTAGCTATACCTTTGTAGCTGAGTTGAAACCCTCATGTATTTATAGCAAACGCTAAATACTGTGAGTTTAAATTAATGAACCTTGTAAAATATTTATGATGCATCCTGCACGATTTTGGATGCAGATTACAAATCATATAGATGAATACATAGGTACTACTTGCATATCTACATTATATTCTGTTATTTCATATGAATCGGTGTAAAGTTAAGGTAACTTCGAAGGTATATATATATAAGATTTTAGATTTGATACGTACAACTTTAAGCAATTTCATTAAATATTTGTACAAAACTGTATAATAGAAATTACTGTGAAACAAAATAGGCGTGACATTCTGTTACGGTAAGCAACGGCGATAAGTGTCGGCGTACCTACTGATAAAAAAACAAATTTAGGTACTAGCATACCTATTATTTATTATTCAATGTATTAGTAGCTAATGACTGACCTGTTGGTCTAGTGGACCCTGACTGCTAAACCGGAGGTCGTGGGTTCGATTCCCACCCAGACAAATCTTTGTGTAATGAGTATAATATATATGTAGGTATTTTTACTGATTCATAAATAAAAAATAAAATAACAAATTCATTATTTACTTATACTAGCTTTCGGCCGCGGCTCCGCCCGCGTGGATATTTGATATCGCCGTAAAATGTAGCCTATATCTAAGCTAGCCGAGTGAGAAATTTTATCAAAATCGGTTGTATAGGATCGGAATCGCCTTGAAAGCGTAACAGACAGACAGAGTTACTTTTGCATATAATATTAGTATAGGCATAGAAGACACATGACATATAGAATGTACCTACCCATTTGTTTGTTTACTGTTACTAACCGATCTCCTCGTTAACCAGGCCAATCGCCCACTCTTCCCGCCTGGATCCCTTGGACTACGAGCTGGCGGAGGTCGGCTCGATCAACTGGCAGGAGCGCTGCCTGGAGCTGCAGCTGGAACTGCACCGCAGCCGGCACCAGGCTACCAGGGTCAGGGATATGCTGAGAGATAAGGTAAGAAGCATTAAAAGCTTTGCGGGTTTGTAGAAAATGGAGTGTTTCTAGCGATGTAAAGTTTTGTTTCAAAAGAAATATACATACTAATAATCACATCAATGTATTTATGTAATAATATCTTGGGACATCTCACACACGGTCATCTGATCCCAAACTAGGCAGATCCTGTGCTATGGCAACCAGACAACTAATAAACGTACTTATATATTTCTAAATACATACATATTATAGATAAAATACACCCAGACACAGAACAAATGATCGTGCTCATCACACAAACATTCGTCCTGGGTGGGAATCGAACCCACGACCTCCGGTTTAGCAGTCAGGGTCACTAACCACTAGACCAACAGGCCCGTCAAATTTATTATTGTTATGTAATATATCTATCTTTTAAACGTCATATGAAAGGGTAAAAATATAGACTTACATAATATATTAACGATTCAGAAATAGTCAGATTCAGAACAGTAATCAAGTACTTCTGACTCCTAAATTATTAATGTATTTTTTTTTTGTATACAGTCAAGAATCCAAGTTTTCGTTAATCGCATATTCTGTAAATTGAAAAAAAAAATAATGACGAGCACTAAATCCCATCTTAATATAACAAAGACGGGTCAAATTAGTGTCCAGTCTCAAATTAGTACTATCTTATAAGATTTCGGTGATACATTATAATTATCTGTTAGCCGCAGCATAATTAATATCGATGTAACGAGAAGATATCGATAACTAGTGCTGTACTGACGTCGACTTGTGTCGCTATTCGTCACTATTAGGCAGTACATGAATACGTATTACGATTTGATGTATAGCAACATTTGTCGATAGATAACAGTGGAGATAGATGTAATCTTAAGATACAGTGTGTATAGTTGTCAATTACGTACCGTAAAAAAACTTAGTAAAGATTTTTTGTTATGGCCAGTTCCTATATTACAAAAAAAAGATTCATGTTGCTTAAGACGGTAGAGTTTTATATAATTATTTTTTCTACAAAATTATATACCATACTCGCGGTACCCCGCGGTTTCATCCGCGTTTGTAGGCCCCTTCACCGTGTTCTTTTTGTGACTTTTTCCGATTTTTTACAGTTATTCTGCTGTTCGGGGTGAAGATGAATCCATCAATTCAAAGATCTTGAAAATCAGTCCATCCCTTCTAAAGTTATAAATGGTGTAACTAACCTGACTTTTTTATAATATGGTTAAAGATTTAAAACAACTTTTTTGATAGAACTTTTCCCATTACTCCGCATTTTATTCAAATTTTACACAGCTCAAAAGTTATCAAATGTGTTACATTTAGAACAACAAAAAATCTAACATAATGTGTATTAAGTTTTTTGTTTTTCTACCATAGTAGGTATTTGAATTTAAAACAAAATTAAACTATCCAACCAGCATAATTTGAATTTAGAGTCTTTAAAAGAACTGTAAAAAAAAACAAAACACTACAACAGTCTAACATTCAGCCTATCAAAGAAGCGACCCCAACGCCATCTGTGCTTTATAGTCGGCAAATTTAATTTCGTAGGACGTTAGTCATAGCCCAAGTTTTTGTGCCTGCGGAATATCTCGGCCAAAGAGTTTATGATAGATGGCTGATACATTTTTCATTGGCTGGGTTTGCGGAATCTACAGTTTTTGACCTCGATGAGAAATGTGTTTTTTTGGCACAAGTTTTGTAACTATAGAAAATAAATATTATTTTTGTTGATATTTTTAAATTAATGACCATATTCATTTCTAATATTGTTTGAGGCTCATGTGTACAGTATACCTACTACACGTATACGTATATGTTGAGTTGATCATAATTCCAATATCTAGGAATTGTAATGAATTTGTACCTATGTATTTTTGTTTATGTAGGTACAATTATAAACTCTCAAATCTTGTTTAGTTAAAGCTAGGTTTAATATAAGGCAAAAAGTAAATCTCCTGAAACTGGGATAAAAGTAACAAACACAAATATAAACCCAAAAATATCAATAACTTTTAGATGATTTACGGTCAGTGTATAGAAGAACCTCAAATTCCGTCCACATTCTTAAAGCTCACACTCAATACACAGTACATTATATACGCATGTATTCCCTCAGTAATACACTGGCACATAGATCGGCCCACTGACTTGTAAACAGTTCTTCATACGTCACTGGCCATGCCATGAAATGCCATAAAATCACTCGCCTATAACAGCCGATAGGAACGGAAAACAAGGGGGATTTACACCGACGTGTTTGGTACATATTGGTGGAAAACCTCCTTAGGGCTAGTACATACATATATTTTGCAGGACATTATGTTTTGGACAAAATGAATTAAAATTTCGATGTTTAGTTTGAATAGTTGGATTTCGTTTTAAACTTGACTTGTGTTTCAATAGTAATTAATTAATTATAATTATCAAAAATGAGTGGAGGATAATAACGCTGACTTTTTGTTTTTATTTTTTTTACACACGGTCATCTGATCCCAAACTAGGCTGAGCCTGTATTATGGCAACCAGACAACTGATAAACACTTATATATTTCTAAATACATACATATTATAGTTAAATTACGCTAAGACACAGAACAAATGATCGTGCTCATCACACAAAGATTTTTCCTGGGTGAAACTGGAGGTCGTGGAACCCACGACCTCCAGTTTAGCAATCAGGGTCACTAACCACTAGACCAACAGGCCCGTCAATATATTTTTTTGTGGTTACAAAGTTTAACACTAAAATCGTTATTTTTTGTGAAAGCTTTAGGCTGTATCGTCTTATTATCATAAATCTTTTTCAAAATCATAAATAGCAATAGGAATAAAATATTTCATCAAAATGTTAACAAGTGAGCTTCTGTTGTCGGTGTCTGTACAAGCCCCAACAAATGTTGTGCACTGCGCCATTTATGAAATCACTAAGCCTGGATAAAGAGCCCCGATACCCTGGATTTTTGTCATAACTCCCGGGTAAATTAGTTTTTACCGGGAATTTGTTGGTAAAATAACGTATAGGAGCTGCAGTGAGCTTTGTGTGCGTTGTTTGGGATTTAAATTATCGCTTGTTTTTCGACGGAGAATGTAAATAAAATAGAAAATATTTTTTATTTTATATTTTTGATTCGCAGTGTTTTGATATTTGATTCTAGGATTTAGAATTGTACGAAAAATGTATTCTGAACTTAAAAATGGAACAATAAAATAATGTTTTAATAGGGAATCACCGAAACTTTGTGGTTTAAAGGAGGTTTTAACCCTATTTTAATTAAAAATTTGGCAATGTTTGTTTTGGTAGTCACAGATAGGAGTAACTTTGCAACAATTGAACAGAATTGTGTCTAACGACTATAGCATGACACAAACAATTTAAATTCAGTATCTCCGGAACAATCCAAACAATTATTTGCAACGAAATGACAATCGAGCAATTCAAATTTGTTACGCAACTTGTAAACTTATGGACCTGAAACTCGAAAGTTTTAATTAAGTGAACGAAATTTCAGTAAACGTCGTTTCAGCCAATTTGTGAAGTTTTAACGACTGTCAACAACTGAACGGCGCGGGACCGATTTAAGTCGACGCTGATCGATTTCGAAGTGGCAACATTGGAAAAATGGAGCGCGTTCCTGTGACGTAACACGAAATAGGTTCCCATTAAAAACGTCGGACATCTTAAATTGATGTGGATGGGAATATAAAATTGTTTACTTGGGGACCCTGTAAACGCTGCATACTTTTTATTGTATTATAGTAGGATACAGTCTATTTTGTAGAACGTAATGGTTTTAAAGGACAAAAACTTGTTTTGTATGTAGTAGCTATTTGAGAAAACCGAAAAACATTCCCGATTCTAAAATTTCTTTCTCCCCCACATTTCACCAAACTCCGTCCATTTCCACAAAACTAGCGCACAACGCTCCCAGCGCTCCACAAGTTTTCACCTAGCAAAACCTATCCTTCACTTTAAATCTGATATCGGTGCTAGATCCCTGGTACACGGTGCATACTTGTCGGCAAAATCCCGGGCGTGTTAGCAAGAAACTGCCATACATCTCAGCAGCGCATAGTTTATCGTACGAGCCCACTTAGTGCAGCGTTGAAATATTCCACCATACATTTTTAGACTGACGTTGTTTTATTGTAGTATTTTATTAAGTTTACAAATTGAGTGACACATTTTGGTGAATCCTGTGTTGTCACTTTAAATGGTGTTATGCAGAAAAATATTGTCTAATAAATGCTAATAAGTTACTATGCTGTTTCCGATTTGCTACAAGGAACTTGTTTAAGCGGAGGGATTTTTCTAACAATCCAGGAATCATTTTGAATATTTGACAGTTCTTTCATACAAAATCTGTCAACGTCAATTTTACCCTATGAATGAAAAGTATCTGGCATTGAAAAAATCCGCCATAAATATGCTAAGAACTAAGATCACCCCTCTACTCCTTATCTTTGTAGGAGCACAACTCCTGTTCCTTGATTGCATGTTTGCGCTTTGAAGTGTGGTTATTAGCTGTGTGTATGATTGTTGATCTTAGCAGTTGTTACCAGCAGGGGAACCAGTTCTAGCTAATTGGCACCTACATACATACAGCTTTTGTTTGATAATGCAACATATTTTGTGAATTTCAGTAACATATTTTTCTTCCAAAACGTATGCAAATGAAAGGATATACATGTGAGTAGTTTAGGAGAAACTGCTATGTTTTACAAATCGCTGCCCTGCTTTCGTACGATACAGACCAGTTAGCAGTAGACTGGACAAATATATCTTTGTGGTTCGTCAGTTTGGTAGTATTTTACTTAAGCTTTTTGTATTTGTATTGGTTTTGTGACCCGCTTTTATAATTAACATATTTTTTAAAGTTGCTCTATAGTATGTTAATTTATTCTGGTGTAGTCTATCTATATGTAAAAGACAATGCATGTGTGTATGTATGTTTACTTATAACTCGAAAACCGTTAGCTCTATTAATATGAAACTTTGCACACGTATAAAGGGCGTCATGACCACACCGACCAACATATTCACGTTACTGCCGGATTGGTGAAGCTGGTGGCAGTGATTTTTTCTTTTGAACTATAGCTCGAATCTTAGTTTTTTCAAGTGAAGCGTAGTGCAACGGGCACCATCTAGTCATTTAATAAAATCGTAAAATACTCCATTACGTAATTTCAATGTTATTGATAAAGTCATGAAATAGGCTACAAAGTAACAGTCAAAAAATATACAGAAGGCATATAAATTCGCTTGCCTTTCTGACTCAAATATAAAACATCGAACAAATTAATCTTTTTATTAACATAAACCAAAAGCAGAAAAACCTCAAAGCCACTTTTGATTTACGGACAGAGGCCGCGTCTAAACGAGATTGCTCTGTGCAAATCTCCACAGAGTAATTCATCACGGTCTCTCTCAGGTCCCGATAAATCAATCGAGTAACTGTTGCCGACTAAAACAGATATTTTACGTAAAAGACGATGACCATAACCCGGTATTGCTTGTCTCCTCTGATATATTGGAGAATGTATTATGAATATGAAATCAGTTTTGTTTTGAATATGATGTTTGGTTGGTGAAGAACATTGCGCATTCGATTTTTTTTTTCATTTTGCGCTACAAAATATATATTTGGTGCATTACGAAGACAGCTCTAGTTATTTTTTTTGCAAATTGACTTACAAATTATTTAATTTTTTAATTAGAATATCGGCGTCTTTTCAAAAAGTCTATAATAATTATAATTCTCGATTACAGAAGTACCTACTTAAGTTCTACTTATTTTATTTTAGTTTTAACAGAGGTTGGACAGTGGATTAATTTGCTACAGCCTAATTTGGTGTTTAAAACTCTGAGAGTTGTCGATGAAAGTGCAGCTCACAATGTCAAACAAAATATCCTCGATCTTATAAACAACTAGCTGTTGCCTGTAGCTCCGCCCGCGTGGATGTCGGTTATCGCCGCAAAAAGTATCATATTTTCTTTCTTGAGACCAAAATGGGCTTATATATTATATACCAAGTTTCATCAAAATCAGTTTAGTGGCTTAGCCATGAAAGCCTCACAGACTAACAGGCAGAGTTACTTACGCATTTATGGTATTAATATTTATAGTATTGATTGATATGAATTCATTAAAGAATAATATTCTTAAAGAATATGCCAGCCATCTCATTATGATTTTTAACCCAAGACCTACAAAGAGACAGACTGGAGTCCAATACTTTCCTATCATAAGAAATTTCAGTACCTTTCCTAGCAACTTGGCTTTACATGTACTAGGGTAGTATAAGCATGCAGAGTCCTAATGGCCGTGCTGTAGGCACGAAACTCCGGTGTTCACTCAAAACGTGGCTCGGCACGGCTATCAAATCTCCTCCAATATACCGAAGATACTGCAAATGGAATAGATATCGCACCAATAGCATTTCAGAGGTGAGGTGACCAAGTTTACGCTTCTCTTTAAGTCCTGCATTGTTTTGTATTCAGAATAGGTATGATTAAATTTGATGAAGCATTAAGCTGAATGATCAATGTTTAAAAAACAAGGATCTGCACTTAATTTAATAATATTTAATATTTTGAGTTACTTACTAGCTGTTGCCTAGCTCCGCCCGCGTGGGTGTCGGTTTTTGCGGAAAAAGTGGTCAAGTCCTTTCTTAGGACCTTACCCTATACAAAGTTTAATCAAAATCGGTTCAGCGGTTTAGCCGGTAAAGCGTAACAGACAGATAGACGGACAGAGTTACTCTCACATTTATTATACTAGACCGGACCCCGAGGTTTCACCCGCGTTTTGATGAAAAATGGTAATAATGATGATTATGAAAAGTAACCTATGCATTATTGCAGGTAATAAACTATCTATGTACCAAATATCATTTAAATCCGTTCAGCCGTTTTATCGTGATTGAGTAACAAACATCCAACTATCCATAAAAACTTTTGCATTTATAATATTAGTAAGATTAGTATGGAAGGATGGATTTTGGTAAGTGTACTGTGACCCTAAACCTAGCAAAAAATAATCATCTTTTATTAAATATAGTGATATGCATTGTAGGGTAGTGACTGAACAAAATTTTAAAGAAAATAAACGTTTAGCAAAATATACATATCCTTAAAATTCGGACTATCCTTAAAACAAATTAAAGCATGGCTGCCCTACGCACTGAGTGTCGCTACTGTATCGCACAAGCACGTCGCACGTCTGGACCGATATTATTGTTACACTACCGAAGAAGATAATTTTGTCTCTCTTGAAAGTTTTAGCGCCGTCCAAATGTTGTGGAATCTAATCCTTTATGTGGTATTGGCGCCGCTCATATTTTATGCGAAGAACGAAATTCTTGGTTTGATTTTTATTTTGGACATTTATTTTTGTCTGTCTGAGCTGGTACTGTTATTATCCAAAAAGTTTTTTGAAGTGTATGACTCTAGTGTCTCTCCAATTTATTTAGAGTGCCCTTTCAATAAAATAGTAAAAAAAAGTAGAGATATTTGTTGTTGCATATTAACTACCAATTTCTATAACATATCCGAGATAGAAATTTGACTTAAGCGCCATAAAAATTATGTCATAATCATATATCTAGTAGGGAAAACTATCTTCAGATATGTTATTGAAATTGGCCCTATGTCTACTGACCACCGGTTTCTGAAAGGATCAATGCAAAAATCAACTCATGTCAAGCGCTGTGGTTGGTTGTTAGTCTGTTGGTCAACCAATCACAGTCGTGATCAGTCAGATCAGATTTGACAATAGATAAAGTTGATCAGTTTTTTAGAAACCGGGGGTAATTCTATTGACCACCATAATGATAATTAGTTTCAAACTGCAAAAAAGATCGATTACTTATTAATTACATCATTATCCTTCAATAAAATTAGTAGCATTTGACAACCTCCGTGGTCGAGTGGTGTACACACCGGTTTTCAAGGTGTCGCCAGCTCTGAGGTCCCAGGTTCGATCCCCGGACGGGTAGAAAACCAGTTTTGTACATTGTCTCGGGTCTGGGTGTTTGTGGCGCCTTCGTTGTCTCTGATTTCCATGACACAAGTGCTTTAGCTACTTACTTTGGGTAGAGCAGTATTTGAGTATTTGATTTATATAAAATACAATGGTCTCCTGTTTTCTGTACTAGTTCGAAAACTGTACATCACAGAACTCAGGGCATTTATTAAACAGGGCAATTTCCTGTCGTTTGGTTTTACATATATTATTTTCTTTTTTTTCACCGAAGCATACCATTTCAGGTATTTATTTAAGACAGGTAATTAAAGCACGAAAATATTTAGTGAGTTTACTAGAAATGCAGAGAAAATACTCCAGCGTTAAATCCTTACATTCTCTTGTGCATTTAGTACTAAAATATTCGAAGTATGGCTGTAAGTAAATACTTAGAGAGTTTGCTAAGTTACAAGGTGTAGCGGAAAGTAACAAATATTTTTGTTTTAATTAATATTTTAAAACCAATATAATTTTAGTGCCATTTCACATAGTGTAGGTAAACTTTATAAAATTAATTAACTTTATTTATATTCTATGAACTAACTAATAACACAATAAACCTCAGAGAAAAAATAATATCAAAATAGAGAGCGCCGTTTTATTAAAACTATATCGAAACCTAATAATATCAGAACCATCGATATTTTCGCATTAAACGTCTGTCGTCGCACGGAAAATCACATAAATCAGTAAACGAGCGTTGTAGTTACAGCTACACAGCGACACGCGCACTCTATGCTTGTCTATGTTTAATCTGAGCAATAAACGCTTTCTCTTACAACTTGCACCAATATTATGACTGCAGTCTGTTCCCGTGACCGCAGGGCATGTAAATTTATACGCCGACCGTGCTCTGTTAATTACACTACGTATTTTTTTAAGCTTAGTCTTATTGCACGTCACTTTATTGGACATATTAGGCTCTGGGCTTTAGATAGTATGGATTATTTATGTTTTGGTGTAGGCGGTCTACCAATAATTTAATCCATACAATAATATTGCTGCATTTTTTAATTGCTGTATTTGGTAGAAGAAAAATTTAAAATGTTGATATTTTTTATATATCTAGCTATATATAGATCTTGCTTAAGAGTCTATTTTAGACCGACAGAGAAGAAATATAATTCTAAAACTTTTAAAGTCATTATAATTATTGTATTTTGTAATAAACTGCCTTGGCTTCGCACGGGTAGAAAAAACATTAATAAATTATACACATAAACCTTGCTCTTGAATTACTCTATCCATTGGTGAAAACCATAAGAAAATCCTATTCGTACTTTTTAAGTTTATTGCGTAGTTATTGTATGTTACATGATTTATATTACACTAGCTGTCCCCCGCGACTTTGTCCGCGTGTTTTAGTTTCAACGTTTTTTCATTTTTGCGACATTTTTCATTTATGCTCCGCTCCTATTGGTCGTAGCGTGATGTTATATAGCCTATAGCCTTCCTCAATAAATGAGCTATCCAACACTGAAAGAATTTTTCAAATCGGACCAGTAGTTCCTGAGATTAGCGCGTTCAAACAAACAAACAAACAAACAAACAAACAAACAAACAAACAAACAAACAAACTCTTCAGCTTTATAATATTAGTATAGATATTACATAATACAGATTATATAATATACATAATGTACGTATAGATTATGTTCTGTGGTAGGCTACAGAACATACATTTCGATCCTTATGTATGAAACGTTTATCTCCAGCGCTTATAACTTGGATATACTCATAATAACCGCCTGTATTTCCAGCTACCGCCTGTGACTTGCGCGTTAGAGGCGCAGAGTGTTGGGCTGACCGCAGGGCATGCAAATTTATACGCTGAACGCGCATGCTCTCTTAATTACTACGGCTAATGCTTTTTCGATTACCGCCCTCTTAATTGGAACATCGGTGTTTTGGGACATACGTAGCTGTTACTATGTTTAGGACTCCTTCGAGGTGATTAACTAAATGGGTCACTACGGCCCATGTGTCTTGAATGTGTAGTTAAAGGGTTTCGTGGAAAGTTATTGGTATTTTAGGGTTGATACGGTTAAAAATGTAATATTTTCGTGAAGATGGAATTACTAATTTCGCATATTACATTAATCTTCAATTTGTTTAATATACTATAATCAGGAACTTTTAACTAGGTCTCTTAATGAATTTGAGAACTTAACCTACGTAGTTTAAAAAAAATACATATTCATTTTTTTTTAATTATTTATTATTGTTTGTCATATTGTGAGATTAATTTCAGTGTTGAATTTTTGGAAAATATTACTCATTTCGTAACCTATAAATAAACCCCAAATAACATTTTTACTAAACATTTTTATTACTAAACTTTAAATTATGTCAGTAAATATTTTTCACTTATTTAAAATGTAGGTTTTTAATAGTCTCATTTAAATTAAAAACCGTATATCATCAAGTCCACATTTCTCTTTATAGAACCTACTTGCACTCGCTCACACTTATTTAATTTATCTTATTACTGAGTAAGTATGATAATTTGATTTAATTTAAAATTGTAATATAAATTAAAATATAAAAATGTTTTCTGCAATCTGAACACTATTGGCCAAACTAAAGCAATACTCACAATTGATTAAAAATACCTGTGCGTCAAAATAAAACAAAATATACGTCTTGTTAGTAAAAAAAATGTTAAAACATAATTTCGTGGAAAATCGAGCACGTACGGGGCCGTAAAAGAAAAAAATCTATTTGATAAAAAAGTAAAAAATAATATAACTGTTTATTTGTCGTATCCGTACACTGTCGAGCACAATAAATTACTGCCTCGTGTCACCGATAAAGCTAATTTACTCGTAAGTGGTATTTTTGTAATTAATGTTACACTATCCGACCGTTACACTGTGCGTTATTATGAGTTCTACGATTAGATTGTTTTATTATGCAAATTTTTGGAACTATTTATGTGACCGACATTGTACAGTTAGAAATTTGATGTTTATTAATGTGCTGGAAATGGAATTAGTAAAGGCTTGAATATTGAGTTCACTTTTTATGGTTTTTAGAGAATTCGTGATTACTGGGAAAGGTTGTTCGATGCTCTTCAAAAGATAGTGTTGTTTTTAAATATGGTTATACTTAGTTGGGATGGTCAAGTTAATAATATGATGACCCGCAACGATGACAATATATTATTGAAGTTATTGCATAAGGAATACTCATCTTGTTTGCTCGTTTTACATCTATTTACCTAACCTACGAGTAACTAATTCTGCTTAATATTATAATTTTATATACAATTTTAAGAAAACGGTAATATACAAGTGTTCCAACATGTTTCATGAATATTCACAACATCTGTATCAAAACAAAAGTTCGTTTCAACACTGTAATAACAGCATTTTAAAATGTTCTCATATCGCTTGAGGTCTCTTTGTCGTGTCCGTGTCGTTTCGTGAACGTGTCGTGTCCGCGTCGTGTAGCTGTCATGTAACGTAATCACGTAATGATTATTGTATGACACACAGTCGTAGGGAACCGTTTGTTGATTTTGAAACGTAAATACGTAAATAGGTAGTTATTTTTGTTTTATAGTTTTTTAATGATTCATATAACTGTCAGAATGGTTTACAAACAGGATTCGAGTGTTCAACTGTATAGTTTTTAGCTAGTTGGTTTATCACGTGACTTTCTAAGAGATTTAGGTACCTACAGCTGTATGTACTTTATTGCCCCTATTTACTACGTTACGACCGAGAAATGGTCTTTGACTGATCAAAGCTCGACCTTTGGGATTCACTAGATATAGGTTTATCGATTTAAAAACTGCTATCATTACATGCCCAAACACAATAATTATTGAATCTGTCATAAAAAATAACTTCCAACAACAGTATATACGTACCTACGAGGACAATCTCACTTTTCGCTACACCCACATTCCTCATCTTTTAACATAGGCATCCCTCCATGATACTCCATGTTTCCAACTGCAACTCGCGAGTCAGTATCATAAATCCCTTGTTGAACGTAAAATGTCGCCGTGCATGTTGCACACGTCACCGTCGCGCGTCGTGTTTACCTGACGTGTTGCACCGAATGCACTGGAAACTGAGATTAAACACATAATAAAATAATTAGATTGAGTAGATGTTGTGTTTGGATGATTGTTAAATTGTAGTTATAAATTATTTGACAGATTTTGGTAACGGTAGAAATCTGAAAATCTGTTCCTTGAATTGATATAAAAAATAACAATATACATTTTAGGTAAATCAAATAATGTAGTATCAGTATAAGTAACTTAATATACCATTTTTATAATACCTATGCCTACTTTAAACCGCCGTATGTATCGCAACGAAGCTTGCACGAATTTCAAACATGACGCCATTTAATATTCCATCGTAGGCCTTAACTCACTGAATACTAATTATTGTTAAACCAAACTTTATTCTTTGCAAGTCTTATAAATCATATCCGTGATACGTCGCGTGAACCTTAATAGTTTAGTTATATCTTGTAATTTATTGGTCTGACTAAATTATGCTGTTTAAACTATTTTTATTGCTTTCAATTTGTTTATGGTTGGTATGCGTTGAGAATACTACTTTGGTATTTATTGTAGACTAACTTAAAACTTTAGTATTGTCGTGAATTTAGTTTTGTTTAGTTTGGAATTTTGGGTGAATTAACTTAAGTTCTCACCAATGTAAATAGTCGAATTTTTACCTACTGCTTCTTCTAGACAGTTCTGAGTTCTACTAGACATACTTTTCTTGTCTCGTCTTTTGGATTAAGCTCAATAATAAATTAAGTTTTAACGTTGGCGTAAAATAGAATAAGTATGTATATAACCATAGACAGATAATATAATTTATGTGTTACAATGGGCCTTTGATGTATTAATTTAATTATTATATGCGCAAGTACGCCTTACGTAAACTTTCTTATTCCTAAATAAATTAAGCGGTCGAAAATTCTGGTCTTTGTCTAAAAATAATTTAAAAACAGCCATTTTGACTTTTGATGTGCAAATTAACCGTTGACTCTACACATTTTTAATTTAAGTATGTCTTTAGGGTGTTTATTTTAAGGGCAGAGAGGAGACAATGAGATGTAATCAGCATTTCTTTTTGTGATGTGGGTTAAGACTTTTGAAAATGGCGCCCCAAATTATATTAACAGTTAATTTAAGCGTTTGAAGTTTTTGGAGAAACCTTTTAAGAATATTGGTTTTGTTCTTATTATGTGTAAACGAAAAGTTATTTCCTGATTAAGATTGGGTGATTACTTTTTTCTATTGTTGTCATAATCTTTAAATAGTATAAAACCAAGTTTCTCTCGCTGTCTCAACGCTGAAAACTTTTAAACTACGCAACGGATTTAATATGTATGATACATGCATATTTTAGGTAACGCGGGCGGAGCCGCGGGCAACAGCTAGTTATCATAAAAAATACAATAATTTGTTGTAGCCAACTCTATAATTCAATTATTAAAAATAATAAATTTACATAATATGCTTTGTGTGGTACACAACATTTATTATTCTACTTTCAAATCAAATAATGTGCCAGTTTAATTAGGCTAATGCGAGCTTTGTTAATCTACCGAATAAACAAAATTGAACGTCACATAAATCAAAATTCAAGCCATTTTCTATTAACTTTCGGAGAATAAAACCGACCGATTAGGAACCAAGAAATTTCCACAAAAAATCTAATTGGGCCTCAAAATCTTTCGTTTCGGGGAAATTAAAAAAAAAACCACATTAAGAAGGTTCCCTTCATCAAATTCGAGCCAGGCTGGGCGTTTGATTGAATTAACATGAAAGTTTTGCTCCCGTCTGACAAATTTATCGCCCTAGGATTTTTGCGGCCATCCGACTCGTAAAAAACCAAGTTTAACTTTGAAATTACGTTTTTATTTTATTGGGATACAGCGGCGTTTTATGTATTTCGATTTGGTTGTTTTCTTTTTTTCCAGATTGCTGTGTAGCCATGATTATTGTTCCGGAATGTGGCTGAAGTTTTAGGCTTCTGGTTTGTTATTATTTTGGTCGAAATATTTCGTTTCTGTGGCTTTACATGAATCTCTTTGAACTTAGTGAATACCGACTTTTCAAACCACTGCTAATACTTAATACGATTTCTTAAGAGCTAAACACTCTTAAATAGCTTTTTCGAGGAAAATTGCCTCTGTTCATCCTTTACGATGCCAGTATTATCCGAGGGATTTCGGTGCAAACTCAACGAATATCTCCACGTAAACAATTATGAAAATTTATCAATCTTTCCGAGACATTAAAACGTGGAATCACAATTTTTTCATTTAGAAATGGAGAAAAAAAGAAATGCTCGGTCGAATGGAGGGGCAAAAACGTTCTTGGCTATAAGAAAACGGTCATTAAACATGATCGCTATCATAATTGAATTAAAAATTCCGACACGAGCTGCCCTAAGTGTTGGGGGACGTGCCAGTTAATGCTATTGCAGTTGCCAGTTCCCCAAACTTGACAAGATATCATTTTTTTGTATTGAAAGATACTTGAGGCTGCGTAGAAGTTATTCCGGGAAGTTTTTTGTTTTGAATTTAAGCTAAGATTTGACTTTTAGGTTTCTCATAATGCTTAAAATAACGTACATTTTTATCATCGTCATCAGTTTACTTACTTCACTTGACTTATGGATTAATTTATCGAAGCCAAGCTGTTTCCCGCGGCTCCGCCGAATTAAACGTAGTGTTCAAAGCATACTCTACTTCATATGCTCGTATCTATACACTTTCACCAAAACGCATCTTGATTACTCTCCCTGTGTTTGAATAGGATGAAGTTCGTATCTGCGTGCCCGCCGGCACTTGTCAACTTGACAGACGGAGGCTGAACGCTGAAGATTACAGGCACTGTTTAATTTTAACTAGGTATACGTAGTTTGAAGGTCTTCACAGAACTTTTTTTAATCGGATTTTTGTTAGTCAGATATAGAAAAACTGTAAATTTTTTTTTTTTTCTCTGACTGCTTTAAGAATAAACGGCATTTGCGTCTCTAATAATTATCAAATGTTAATCTCAGGAACTACTGGTCCGATTTGAAAAATTCTTTCAGTGTCGGATAGCCCATTTATTGAGGAAGGCTATAAAGATATATAACATTACGCTGCGACCAAAAGGAGCGGAGAGTAAATGAAAAATGTTGCAAAAATGAAAAACCATTGAAACGAGAACACGCGGACAAAGTCGCGGGGGACAGCTAGTAGTTAATAATGTGTCATGAATAAATTAATCTTAAGATTAAAGGTGATTTAGAAAGCCCTTTCTTGACAGGCGTCTTTACTTCATTGAAGCAAACACAACTATATCGCTATTTCTATTTAGTTTTCATTATTTTTTATCTTAAGTTGATGATAGTTTTTAAGAAATTTTCATTTCATTTGCTACTACTATTCTTAGTATTTCAACCATATTTATAATGCAGTATACTTTGTCTCGACTCTCTTGAGGTTACCTTCGATAAAATTTTCTCTATACATTTCTGTGTAACTTAAGTTCTTCGAAAGACGTATTCGGTGTAAAGTCACTCGTATCTAAGTGCTCGGGGCTATGTCTGGTCTGCGACATGACAGCTCTCAAGTGCTTTGAATATTTCTCACGTTTGCACAAATGCTTGTGTAATTAGTCTTTTGTTTTGTGCGGCGGAGTTTCTGAAATGAACAAACATTGATAAATTAATGAAGCAAATGACGTATGAATGCACAGATGTGCATTTCGTTTCGTTCTCTTTTAAATTCATATTACATTTTACAATTTATGTACACGAGAAATAAAGCAAACAACTTTGGACAAAGTTACTGCTTATTTCTTATAGAAATCTATTCCAGCAGACTTGCGAAAGTAGAAATTCATTAGATTTGTGTCTATAAATGTAATGAATTTCTTGTTTTTTTTTGTACACTTTTAGACAATAGTGTACAAAAATAACAGGAAATAATAATAAAGTACTTACTGTATATTTAATGTATAGGTAAATAAACAACAGCTGAAAATCAGTCTTACATAAAAAATACCATTATGCTTGGTATATTTATTGTAGCGGTCAAATGGGCAGTCGTAATACTAATAAACAACTATGCATCTAATACACTATATTAAACATGATATTGACATTATAATATTCTGTTAAACATAATATTGGCTAAACAACATCAGCACAGGCATCAGACTATCTGTCTGATGCCTGTGCTGATGTTGTTTGTTAAACTGTCAAATGTAGTTGACGAGGCCGGTAGCGATGGAGTTTACTGAGAACTTTGGCTGTTAACTCCAACCTAAATATTATTACATATATTAGATCAATGACTATGTGACATAGCTGTGTGGGTTTGCCTAATACTATTTCTACCAATTTATAATTGGCTTGCATTACATACAAAAAAATATATAAATTTATTTGTACCTGCAGACTTGACACAGAGTACTGAAAAGTTAGTCATTTTTTGTATCTATATAGTATATCAGTACCACATGTAAGCCGGAGCACCACATGAGAACGGCTCGATTGATTTGTATTTTTTTTTTGTTGTTATTGTAATCGTCAGGACAATATTATTTTAATTATTTTTTACGCATTAACGCATGTGAAGCGAATATTTCTAATTAAATACAAATAATATCAGGAAAAACTTAAACTTCAGGCAGGACTCGAACTTGCGACCTAGACGTAATACATGGAAGGCAAAATTTAAAATTTCAGGCAGTGACCTCAGCAGCTTAGTTGGTAAAGCGACTGGCGCGTCAAGCCGTCAAGTGGTTGTCAGGACGTTAGTAATTTCTAAAAAGCCGCGGGAAATGTCGAAAATTTTTCTATAGCTTGACTGGACAACAACTGTCTGGTCAAAGCTTTGTGTGTTACTGAAATATAGGTACAGTTTTTGACAGATATATTAACCAAATTGTTAGCGACTGTCATGTTTACCAAATAATTATTGATGTTTTCAAACAACGTTTCTATTTATGTATTTACTAAGCATCTTATTTACCTAACCAGCTTTGTTTGTTTGTAACATAGCAACGATCTTAGTATTCCGAATAATTTCCAGACGTATAGAGCCCTATCTTCATTCGTATTTCTAGTTAGCTAGAGTACTCACATTTCATTTGTCGCATTTCCAGTTAATGTATTTTGTCGTCACATAAACTACCTACTTAGGTTAAAATGTTTTAGGAAATATTTGGTTAGATAGTACATACCTATAAATGTAATTCGTTTTACATCATGAAATGCAATTATTTGTCCATATATAATTTTAAATAATTATCAATTTCGGTATCTTTAAATTTACTTAGAATTTGAACATTAGATACCTACATTATGAAATTTTACTAAACATCATTACACCGACACAGTGAAAATAAACTAGTTGTACCAGCTTTTCAGTTACTATTACGAGGACAAAATCAATCTTGTTTGACAATCCTGTTCGTGTTTTGGAGGGGAAGCTCCGCATATCGGCGCATACCACAAATCTTTAACATTCTTGTACCAAATAATATATCATTCTTGTAAATCGCCATCCTTGAGATTCATTCTTCTATTCACCATATTATTATCCTCAGTACAAACCAATAGCCCTATCAGTGAAATGCATACCGCATGCGCCATACCAACTCAAATAAATACTTGCACAAAAACGATTTAAAAATTCGCACGTTCCTAAACTTTACGCATTGCAATTTTTTTTCTAGAATACAATGCAGCGTACTGCGTTTTCATTTTTCCCATTGGAATACAAATCGGTATCGAACATTGTATTCAATAGTTCAATTGAAATGAATGTGCTCTGTCCTGAGACGGTCTGTCTGTTTTATTAAATTTGATCAAGATATGGCCATTGTTCAGGTAGTTTCGATATTAAATTAATAAAAACTCACGACATTGTCCAGGCATCTGGCAGACGTATTGAGAATGGTAGGTGAAGTTAATGGTAATATTGATTTCAATATCTGTGGAACTACCAAAATGTTATTTATCTATACTAATATTATAAAGAGGAAAGATTTGATTGTTTGTTTGTTTGTTTGCATTGAATAGGATCTGAAACTACTGAACCGATTTAAAAAAATATTTCACTGTTGGGAAGTTACACTTTCCCCGGGTGACATAGGCTATGTTATATTTTTAAAATTTTTGTTAAGTACCCGTGCCAAGCCAGGTCGTGCTGCTAGTAATTTATATATTCACTCTGTTTAATAACTTTGAGACCTGATTTTTATTGTTTTACCGCGACTAGCCCACGATAATCGTACCATTGAAGTAAATTACAGTTAAAAAAAACCGGCCAAGTGCGAGTCAGACTCGCGCACCGAGGGTTCCGTACAAACCTGTAGGTATATTTTTTTTGTTAATCGCATAACAACGTTTGCTGGGTCAGCAAGTCTAATATATAAAATTCTCGTGTTGCGGTGTTTGTTTCCAAACTCCTCCGAAACGGCTGAATCGATTTGCATGAAATTTTGTGTGCATATCGGGTAGGTCTGAGAATCGGCCAACATCTGTTTTTTTTTTTTAATCGCTGAACAACGTTTGCTGGGTCAGCTAGTAAGTTTATGATTATTAAAAAAAATATACTATGTGATGTAACAAAAAATTTAAGATTTTCGGAATTTTTCCTATATGTGTACTTTATAACGTTGCTTCATGCCAAATTTCAAGATTCCAGGTCGTCTGGAAGTATCCTTTAGGTTTTGATTCCCTTGCGAGTAGTTGCGAGTTTCAAAATATGCGGCTTTAATTGCTGTATCTTTTGATTGCGTTGACGTAGAAGTTTGATTTTGTTACAGCTTAAAGATATTATAGACTTGAGTATTTGTTAAGAATTTTAATATAATACCACTACGCGTTCATGAGTAAAGGGGTAATAAGTTTAAAATTATTAAAAATATTTTTATTATATGATGTATCTAAAAATTTATGCTTTTCGCAATTTTTCCTTTATCTGTGTTATAAGACGTTGCTTCGTACCAAATTTCAAGATTCTGAGTTCACGGGAAGTACCCTGTAGGTTTTGATTCCCTTGCGAGTGTCGAAAATTTGCGGCATAAACGGGAGTATCTTTTGATCGCGTTGACTTAGAAGTTTGATTTTTTCACAGCTCCAAGAGACCATAGACTTGAGTATTTGATATGAATTTCAGCTTGATACCTCCACGCGTTCCTGAGAAAAAAGGTCTTGACAGACAGACAGACAGACAGACAGACAGACAGACGGACAACAAAGTGATCCTATAAGGGTTCCGTTTTTACCTTTTGAGGTACGGAACCCTAAAAAGTTAGGCTTTTAGCACTAAGTCCGCCCTAAGTGCGTAAGGCATTGATGATACCAATTGAATATCACATCTGCTTTGTAAAATACCTAGTATTACCTAATTTACATGTTCAAAGTTTTCGTGTCAGCACCTGGTGCAATATTTCTACGTTTCGAATTACTGAAAGCTTACAAATTCAGAAAATGATTCGAAGGAAATTGGAAAATATTCAGGTTTCACTGCATCGAAATAGAAATCTATTTCTTTTATTAAGGTTCGGTTCAGTTTACAAAAAGTGTATGCCTTTTTCTTTTGATCTACAAAAATATAGAATTACAAAGAAATGAGCATCGTTCGCTTGTCGTTTCTCCATTTCCTCCCTTATTGGGGAATAATTGTACATGTACGATGGATATGTTAACATTATATGTGTACAAGACGTTGTTTAGGAGACATGAAACGAGGTATTATATATTGTATTGCGTAATCGACTTGGTTAGAAAAATATATAAACCCAAAAGAATCGCCCACTGCTCGGTATAGGCATCTTAATTTATTTTTAATTATTATCTGAGAGAAATATTTTTAAGGAGTAATCATTCGTTTACCCTAGAAAACATAACCTATTTTGTGTTTATACTGGGATAACTATTTTTTTAAATCTCTCCGTCTGATAAATATTTTTTCTAATTTTACTTAACCATAATCTCACGGCGATTGATTTGAAATGTCGCATGACGTCACAATTGCGTGCATTTTGTACGCACTCCACACCTGAAGTTCAAATAGCTTCATTTACTTCAGTGTTTTCTTATTTTCAAAAAGCAAAATAATACGTGTCTGATATTTTTTTATTATTTAACTGGCTGACTAATTCGATTTTGACTTTTCATTCCCAGTCATCAACCCCAAAGTTAACAATTTAACATTTGGTCTACAAAGCTTAGATATATTCTAAAACGGAAACGAAATACTATATAAATCACTACGTTTCTGTACTATTAGTTTCTCAGTATTTCCTGTTAGTGTATATACCTTTAACGAACAACATTACGTCAACCAACAGTTTCATTTCAAATCCGGATGAAAACGAAGTCGTTCTTCGTGCCAATTAGTGCTAATACGTCGCATTACCCGGCTTTCAGCTCAGTAATAACAGTTTGACGTTACATCCGGGTACCTGGGTAAGCTCCTGTAGCTGCAGGCTAAGTTCCGAATACTATTATTTGTGTATAGTTTACATTTCGAGTAATACAAGTTTCGGTACGGAATTGGGTTTCAGGGTAAGCTCGGTTTAGTTAACTGGAATATGACGGTGGTTTAACCTGGTACAGTATTAACGTTGTTAACTTGATATTAGACACTAATGTATCTAAGTATATCAGGCTTATGATATAAATATAATAATAAATGTGTATAACATCACATACATAATATTGCTCTGAACCTAAAGTAAGTAAAGCACTTGTGTTATGGAATCAGAGACAACGAAAGTACCACAAACACCCAGACGCGAAACAATCTAAAAAAGTGTTTTTTTACATTGATCCGTCCGGGAATCGAACCCGGCACCTCAGTGCTAGTGACCTTGGCCATTCGACCACGGAGGTCGTCACTCAATATGTTATAATATTTTGTAAAATGTTATGAAAAAAAAAATGTATAATGGACAATTAGACACAAAGCGAAAAGTACTGATAATTTGACATTTAAATCTTTATTAATGCATGTTAAATTTTTACCTTTAACATTAATAGAAAGACCAGTAAAACTATCATTACCAACTTAAACCCTACAAACGAGATCCATTAAATAAAATGATCACGTCACTTCGGCTTAATCAATGCACCTACGTACAATAGTAAGGGGCGGTACACACGGGCGGCATTACCATTTCAAACCGCGCGTCATTACGGCCCGATCTTTGCATAACCATCGCGTCTTGGATAGTTTACGCCTTGAACGTTGTGGGGAATTCAATTTTGTAAGCTAAACGCTAGGGTAAACGAGGGGTGTGTTCCTGTTAAGTTTAGGTGTGTTTTTGTAAAATATATTTTGGACGTGACTTTGAATGTGTTTTTAATTTGACGAAAATTTATCTATTGATTGATAGTTCTTACCTGTTTCTAAAGGTACCACAAACACCCAGACCTAAGACAATGTAGAAAATGTAATAGTTGTAGTGGTTATCTACTTTGACCCCTCCGGGGATCGAACCCAAGACCTCAAAGCTAGCGACACCTGGAAACCCGGCGAGAACGTTACTCGACCACGGAGGTCGTCACGGAGTAATAGTATTTTTGGTATAAATGGTTATCTCAGTTTTACAAAATCTTGCCATTACATAATTTTATTAGTCACACTGACACATAAACTATGACTATGTTTTTTGTAATAATAATAATTAAAAAAACAAATTAAAAAAAAACCTATTTGCATTTCCTGTTAAAACATACACTGAAATGATGTCAAATAGTTCAATTTATTATGCGCTCCCGATTATTTTAGTGTTCACGGAACCCTGCGTAAATAATAGCGAATACCCTGAAAACACAGGTGCTCAGTACAACACTATAGCACATTGTCGATCATTATTCGATAAATTTTGCGTATAACGAAACTCACGGGAAGGGAAATGTTGAAAACTCGCTTCGTAAATGTTTGAGAAGCTTCGATTTTTCCCACATTTTAAATTTCCATCCAAAATCCGATGCCGAAGTTATGGAGTTCGAATATAGTTGGTGAACTCCGAACTGATCAATAAATATTGTTGAAATACGTTTATTATTGATGTTATCTTGTGTGTCTTAAATCATAGTAACCCACTGCTTAAAAGCTATGTCTGGAAAGTAATCAAATTAAGTTACATATACATTGTTCAATGTTCAGATATTGCTTAGGTTATACCTTTACATAGAAAAATATATATTAATAATTGTAAACTAGAAAGCCGTACCGTACCATTACCATTTGTCTATCTCCGAGACATCGCTAAACAAACAAATAGGTAAGTAAAATCAACGGCTAGACAGATGAAACTCGAAGCATTGAGCATCCCCTCCAAGCCTTATCTAACAATCCAACCTCATTTCATTCGATCCTCAATCCCCCTTAGAACAAGTAATCAAGGCCCCCAGACCACACGTGAGGTCATAAACTCTATGCTAATCTCAATATTCAATACTTTATTGTTTGCCCATTTGCACCCAAATACCATTAATTACTCTGACATTAACATTCCTCGTCGGTCTAAACTGACGACTTAAATGATCATCTGTTGCTACTCCACACATCAAAGTAACAGAGACAGCATGAAACTTAACGGCGATTTAAAAGTGAGTGGCGTTTGAGTATCCGGCCATAAGCCTCAAATTTAGAATGAAATTACCAATATACAATCGTGGATGCCATCACGCATATTGCCGCGCGATGTTTAATCGTCAGTGTGTGACCGCGCATAATGAGGCGGCTTGCCGCGCGTGTGTGAGAGCCCTTATGACGGATTATGAATTACTATAAAATTGTTTTGTAAATGGGAGCGATATTTTGAATGTTTTATAGAGGACGTGTCGTTTAAGGTCTATTATAAATTAATGGGAAATTATTACCTCTGAAGTATCTATAAAATGATTGAACCCTACCCGAATAGGTAAATAAATTGCTTTAAATTATTAGATTATAACAAAAAACGTAGTCTGTAAATAATATAACCAAAAATATTTAATCTAAAATAAAATATCACACATATCTCAATTTTTTCTAATATTGAAAATACCTCTCAAATTTCTATAAAATTCTTAGCAAAACCTCGTATTAGCGTACAATTCGCAATAATGTGCAAATACTAGGCAAGAGGGTGCAATAGGGGTGCAATTCTTGGAACTGGACTTTCAGTTCAAAAATGCAGCGCATACCACATGCGGAGACAGGAATTCAATAAAGAAAGGATTATGGGCTTACGGGACGCACGGTCCGAGATGTTGTTTTGTTTTTCTATTGCAATTCGGATTACTAGCGTGTGGAATACTAAATACTGTTGCTTCTGATACGATTATAAATTGATTTATTTAGCAATGAGCAAATTCTGCGTGTTAAACGTAAGGCTTGATAGACATTAGGTAATATTGCGATTCGGAAAAATATCGCGGTTATATTAATAAGTGTAGAATATTCGACACAGTTTTTTTATTCAGCAATTGTTGTCTCACTTCTAGGCAAAGGCGAAAGGCCTTTGCCTAGAAGTGAGACCTTTCCGACACCTTTAATCTTTATCTTATAGTCTATTGCTTTTTCATGCCTAATTTAGATTCCAAAATTGACGAATCTACATGAAAACGTATTGTAAAGTGAAGCGCACATACCGTTTACTATACCCTCACAGTAATTGGGGTATTAGTGATGGCTTCTCCCAAATGCTAAGTTTACAAAAATACTACCAGAAACAAAACACAATCACAGGTACAAACATTTCACTCTGCACAGACAAAAATAAGGTATCTACGAATGACAAACAAACCCCCACATCAATACGGCTTTAAACAATATATCTCAATCATTCCCCTCTATAATCCACCTGTAACAGTTTATAAAACCGTGCATACGTATTCCGGGTGCGCAGTCGAGTCCCAGACGATTTACGCGGTACATAGTGAGTGATTACCCCTATTAGCGCCATCTATCTTTTTGTACCTGAATTATTTATTGGCGAAGATGCACCTAAGTGCATGGTATTGACTTGGGATAGCAATCTTCGATAGAATAGAGTTATTTCGATTAAAGTATGTTGCTTGTGTAGGTTGATGTTAAGTATTGAGAGTTAATATTTAAATTTGTATTTAGATGTCGGAATGTCGGGAACTAAATCTAAATACAAACCGCGATGAAATCCGTTCAAAAGTAATTATTTAAATTTGTAACGCGCGCTAAGGTTGGCACACAACGATGCCGAGTACGGGTGGCCAACCTGCACGGCGCTCGACCAATCACGGCGTTTCGCGCCCACGCTACACGCGTGAGGCGCTTCGCGCGCCGCCCGGTAGTTAGTTGGATAGTTTTGCTCAACCGAACGACAAGTTACGCGGCACATACATAACTCTTATAAACTTTTCTGTAAACTTCTTAGTTCTTTGTGTGTAACTGTTACTAGTGTTCATTTAATAAACATAACAACTTTTGGCTAAGCCGTCGTTTAATTTACCACAAATTTTAATAATGGATGCATTTTCATTTTTTTTTTTATTAACTAATACTTTAGGTAAGTTACATTATAGTCTGAATATTACTAAATAGTAAAATTATGTATATAAGTACTCATAGGTAGATAAAAAGATTCAAATATTTAATTCATAGGAAATGTGAAGGTACAAAAACGATCAGGAAGTCCGGTGAAACAGTGACAACCTAAGCTGCGCGGTAGATCTCTTTAAAAAAAAGTACTTTAGGTAGATAGATGGCTTGAAAACGTATTATTTAACAAGTTTTTGATTAAAACTTAAAGCCGACCTTATTGTTTGTAATATCATACATAATAACATAAACAAAAGAACGAGTTATGTTAATAGTGTAGATAGGCCCTTACGTAATACCTTTACAAAACTAAAATAAGCTATAACTAACGTGATTATTTCATAAATATCACTTTAATTTTTTTTTTTTGTGGAATGAATTCTCAATTCTTCTTTAATTTTGTTTATTATTCAATCTGTGGGTTCTTATTTGCGATTTGTGAAGTGGTTAGGGCACGGCGATAGGGTGCTAACGAGAGTTCTTATTGCTATACTTGTAACATATCACTGGATGGTTAATAATTATTCTGAATTTAGAGTCACTTAGCTTTAACGGGTTAAAAGTTTATCAAAAAAAAAAGTTTCTCAACAAATCAACTAAGCCTATATATACCGCTACATTGCTAAAAACAGGCCTTATTTTTTATAAATTCCAAACATTTTTAACTTGTTTACAAAAAAACTGGCAAATATTTTTTGAATTAATTTAAAAAAGAGTAAATTTTGAATGCTTAGCTCATTTGAATTGCATGTCCATTTATTTTGTGGTGGCAATTATTCAATTTTTTGAACAGGTGTTTTATATCTGCAGAAATTATTTTCAATATTTCATATTCCTATTATTAATTACAGTAATATAACCTAAATGCATTAAAGCAGCCCTCACCCTCAGCCGCAGTAGTCAATCTAAAAACAATATCTTTAAAGTATTCATGACAAATAGCCGTTTAACGAAGAGAAATAACTGTGTAAATACTACGTGTCTTTAACATGGGGGAGGGTGAGAGACAGGTTCCAGTGTGAGAAGGAAGCGAAAAAAAAAACATAATGTAAAAAAGATATAAGTGGAAACTTTTTACTTGTCATAAGAAATATACCTAGGCCTGTTAGTGTAGTAGTTGGTGACCCTGACTGCTAAACCGGAGGTCGTAGGTTCGATTCCCACCTAGGACCAAGCTTGTGTGATGATCATGATCGTTTGTTCTGTGTCTGGGTGCAATTTATCTATAATATGTGTGTTTTAGAAATATATAAGTATGTTTATCAGTTGTCTGGTTGCCACAATACTCTGCCTAGTTTGGGAACAGATGGCCGTGTGTGAGTTGTCTCAAGATATAAAAAAAATATTCAAACGAAGAAAAAATAGATAATGCATAAGTAGTTATTTATTCCTTAAAATATACATATGAATTTCTTGAATTTTATCACCTCTCTATGCCACGGACGAATACACGAGTTGAAACACAAAATCCCTGTTTTTGTGTCAGGGCTTAAAAAATCACTAATCTTTTTATACCTCTGCTCTATTTATTTACGTATCATGAAGTAAATTACCCATTTTGCGTCTTTCCCATCTAACAACCGCTTACATCTTGCCTTTCTATAAACGCTTACAACAACAGCCTATCAACCCGCTTCCCGCCGCAACTGATACCAACCCCAACAGTGGGGTACGTAACTACATAACACCGTTTAGATTGATAGCTGATGCAATTTGCTGCCGACTTGGATTTATTAACACTGATAAAAGTACGTCGGTCTGATAATGTCTGCGTGATTCTACGTCATTGTTTGGAAACTGTGATGGTATTTTGTTTATAGGAATGCTTTTGTTTTATTGAACTGTTTTAATTGCTTTTTAAGATGTTGTATGGGTATATTCTGTAATGGGGATATTGAATACAATTACATAATGTATATAAGACACGTATTTTCCATTGTATAAAAAAAAATTCAGGGAAAACACTTTAAAGGAAAACACTTTCACGAGTGCTTGTGTAACAGTGACGTCACGCGAAGTATTCATTCACTGTTTCCTTGTAATTTAGTTTACGAGATAAAATAAAAAATTCTTGTCTAATTTTTTAATTCACTAAATAAATGAAATAAATAAAAAAGCCAGACTTTAAATATTTATTACACACTTAAAATAGAAGATTTGTTATTTAAAACATTTAATATAAGGACACGAATTCAGAGTTTAGGTAACGAACTTTTATGCGTAATTTTTGGCTCTCGTCAATTTTGACTCAGTAATTTAGTGAAAGTTCAAATCGGTTCAGTAGTTTCAGAGCCTATTCAATGCAAACAAACAAAAAAACAAATCTTTGCTCTTTATAATATTAATTATAGATTAAATAGTAAATGACATGCGATTTTGTAAACAAAGCCACGAGATCGCCAAAATCCTGGTTTTTTATCAAGGTTTTTGCATGAAATGTGTCGAGATTCGATTATCAATTCAGTTTGGACGGGTGCTGACGATGTTTGCATACTTCGCGTGATATTTGCCACATATTTACGAACATGACAGGCTTGCACGCAGCCCCGATAATGGTGTCGTGTTTCATAGTAATTGTTTTTGTTTGGTAGCGTTTTTATCAATGAGGCAGACTCCATAAATATTTATACTATTATCACAGACATCAGAATATAAGAATATTGTAAATGCAAGAGTAATAATAACTTTCTGCCCGATTGATATACTTTTAATGTTATATCATTGTAACAATTTTGATGAGATTTTGTACGAATTAAGGTAAAGGTCGTAAAGGACGGGATACTTCTTGCCGAGATAATCGACAATCATGGAGTTGCTAGCAAACGCTATTTATAGTTATGAAGTAATTGGGTATATTGTTTTTAATTGTTCTATCAATTAGGCTTTTCGTACACGTGGAGACGCAAGACTCCGATACACGCCACGACGACGAGTAGCTATGTACAAAAATCTTTGAGTTTGTACGGCGCGCGGCGGTAGTTTCTTCGATATTAAAATCACCGTGTAACGGAGACTTGCGTCGCTTCTTGAATGAACGGCCTTATTATTAAAAGATACCAAAATATAAAAAAAAAACCGGCCAAGTGCGAGTCAGACTCGCGCACCGAGGGTTCCGTACAAACCTGTAGGTATATAAGTAAAAGTTATGGTATTTTTATTGCTTATTTTTTTTTGTTAATCGCATAACAACGTTTGCTGGGTCAGCAAGTCTAATATATAAAATTCTCGTGTTGCGGTGTTTGTTTCCAAACTCCTCCGAAACGGCTGAACCGATTTGCATGAAATTTTGTGTGCATATCGGGTAGGTCTGAGAATCGGCCAACATCTGTTTTTTTTTTTTAATCGCTGAACAACGTTTGCTGGGTCAGCTAGTAAGTTTATGATTATTAAAAAAAATATACTATGTGATGTAACTAAAAATTTAAGATTTTCGGAATTTTTCCTATATGTGTACTTTATAACGTTGCTTCATGCCAAATTTCAAGATTCCAGGTCGTCTGGAAGTATCCTTTAGGTTTTGATTCCCTTGCGAGTAGTTGCGAGTTTCAAAATATGCGGCTTTAATTGCTGTATCTTTTGATTGCGTTGACGTAGAAGTGTGATTTTGTTACAGCTTAAAGATATTATAGACTTGAGTATTTGTTAAGAATTTCAATATAATACCACTACGCGTTCATGAGTAAAGGGGTAATAAGTTTAAAATTATTAAAAATATTTTTATTATATGATGTAACTAAAAATTTATGCTTTTCGCAATTTTTCCTTTATCTGTGTTATAAGACGTTGCTTCGTACCAAATTTCAAGATTCTGAGTTCACGGGAAGTACCCTGTAGGTTTTGATTCCCTTGCGAGTGTCGAAAATTTGCGGCATAAACGGGAGTATCTTTTGATCGCGTTGACTTAGAAGTTTGATTTTTTCACAGCTCCAAGAGACCATAGACTTGAGTATTTAATATGAATTTCAGCTTGATACCTCCACGCGTTCCTGAGAAAAAAGGTCTTGACAGACAGACAGACAGACAGACAGACAGACGGACAACAAAGTGATCCTATAAGGGTTCCGTTTTTACCTTTTGAGGTACGGAACCCTAAAAACAATGATTGTGATTTAGTTAATATATTAATTAGTATTAAAAATTCGACAAGCAAATATTAAAATTTTCTTGAAAAGTATTATTACAGTAAAACTTCTTACGGCAATACGATTCAAATTCGAGACATTTTTTTATTGAATTATTAATACGACGATATGAAGGTAATATTTTTCGTTTGTAAAACGTGAACAAAATCAACCTGTATATTTTGGAAAAACACTTCTAAGCTAATTAAAGCCTTATAGAAATTCTATTTCGTAATATACTTAAACGATATCAATAGCTGATAGGAAATGCAATTTGCGACCGACTTAGATTTATAGTGGTTGATAAAATTCCTGCCGCGGCCTATTTTGATAATATACAGCCTTCTGATAATGACCATCTGTTTAAGACATTCTTGGGTGTAGATAAAAATAAAATATGTGGAGAATGAGGGATATTGTTTGGTTTTTGGTTTTCAGGAAGAAACATATTTCAAAATTATAAAAATGCGAGTCCAAGTGCAAGTTGGATTCGCACATGAAAGCTTCTGTGCCATTTTATGAAGCTCTCTTTTATTTATTTTTTATTATTATTTCACACTGTGAAAATTTCAACTCTCTAGCTATTACGGTTCACGAGACACAGCTCACAGATGAACGAACAGTTGAGGCTTTAGATATAGTGTCCTGATGGCTTAAAAAAGCTGAAGCAATCCTTGTAATATAGTTGTACTCTTGTAAGTAAATCCTTGCCTATTTGTATGGCATCGATTTTACGTAATACTTCTACAGCAAACCTTAAATGGGAAATATAACACAATAAAATCTACCTATAGAGGCTCATGAATAACATATTTTTGTGTACTTAATGAACAACTTTAAACACATGTAATACAATCATATTTCTCTTGAGTGTAATGAGGGCTTCCGAGTTCAAAAAACCTACTAGCTTTTAAACCCAACAATAAAAAAAAACAATTGGTCCGCTAGTGTCGAGTAAAGTTTATTTGTCAATTTTCACCAATCACAAACCACCGTATCTTGTCTCTCATTAGTGGAGAATGACAACATGAACAAATAGACCTGACGCCACACTTGTGAACCTAGCGGATTTTTTAAATAAATCTAAGCCCCCATTCGTGAATATTCCTTTGCCAACATTGCAGTAATTTTCTTAGAGTTTATTACTTTACTCTAATTGGATTTTAATTACATCGCTGAGATTATTAGGATAATATGTTTGTTAAGGATATTAGCTTACCGAGTTAATTATTACATTTTTAATAACATCATATTATTCTGCTTATGCTCCTGGATAAAGGCAAGGCGGAAGGTATTTTTCTGCTAATAAAATCTTATCAGCTTTCATTAGCCTTAATTTGTGTAGGTGCAATAAAGTCCGGGATTAAATTTTAATATTAATTGTAAAGAAATCTATGTGTAACTATGTAAAATCTACTGCTATGGACTAATGACCCTTCATATCGTTGGTCTTACACTCGTTGGCTATCATTAATTTATAAACAAGGTAAGTAATTTCTTATCAATCTATCCATAACTGAAAAATATTTTCAGCTACTAATGACAATGTTTAAAACTACTGTACTCTGAAATTAAAAAAAATACCTCTATTTTAAAACCGTCATCAAAATGTTGATGCCACCTGACAACGGATTTGTCAATGACCTGCCAGGTAACACAAACATTTTCTGTTAAAAAAAAAATGTGTCCAAAGTCAGTTCATAAATCAGTCTTGCTGTATAATCGCATCGATCAATCTAATTTCCTAATGCCCGTCGAACCGCCGTACACCGTTACTTTAAGACCAAGACAATTTCTTAATCGTCGTGAGGGTAGAGACAAATCACCGGCAACGCTGCACTGAGTTGCGGTTCGAATCCCCGGGGAGGTGCAGCCCTACGCTGCAATTCAGGTGGTCCAAGGCTACAGATGTAGCGGGTTATTAAAGTAATCGTAATTTTATGTCAACTAGAACACAATATGACCCATGTTTTCTAGTATTTAATAACAGATTTTTAGATGGGACTGTATTTGCTTAAGATAGTATCGGTCTTCATTTGAAAAAAAAATGTGCGTAATGTCATAATATATACCAGTTGTGATAAAATACTTTGTAGATATAGTTATTACAACAAAATTTCTTAGAGAAGCAAAAGAATATCTACTCGATACGATATTTAAAAAACAGTTTTCGCTTTATTCACACTAGAATTCCATATAAAAATGTTCTGAAGAATAATAAATCCGCATCCTCTCATTACTTGGACACCAACGTTAGGGGACAACTGCAAATTGCGGTAAAATGGGTTGTAACCCTCCCGCTGCAGCGACTTTGACGAATGTACGGACGGTTGCGCACCTAATAAACTAATGTAATACGTCTGTTTATTTTAACTGTGAGCTAGCTACCAGCTGTGACAGGGTTTAAGGGGACATAGTATTGACGTTCTGATAAAACACTGATTTATTGGCGTTGGAGCTAGCTGGATCATTTTGTGAGAAGTCTGTGACAAGGAACCCGTGTTTTATCGAATGGGTTTTTTTTATGCCAATATACCTAGTCACTAGTCTTACTGAGCGCGGGGATACGTGTTACATAATTCAATAGTCGGCTTGCAAGTAAAACTTATGTGTCTCAGTTTTATTTGCTAAATTGCACTTTGTTCTTACCTTGCCAGGTCGGCGCTGATTCTGTTTAGTTCGAACTAAACTACATGTTTTAAGCCGTCGATATATTTTTCACTTGTAAAGTTAGAATAAGACAGGCGTATATTAAAGCTGTGAAAGCTCTTTGTTCTACATTAGAAGTGTGAATATAATAAAAATATGCTTGACCTCAAACACTTGTTTATTTGGCATATCCTTCATATTTTAATATTATGTAAACTGAGAGACAGAGTACTTCTGGGTAGTTTGTTGCGCCGTTTCTTCTCCACAGCCGATTTGTGTACTGACTGTTAATACTATTGACCTTCATAAAGTGCGACCTATAGCACACTTTGAATATGAATTTTGATTTTGATTTTTAATTTTGAAACAAATTGTTAAATAGTGCGTGTAACACTTAACTCTGGATACTTAAACGCAACTTAACTTTAAGACGTTATTAAATGCCTATCTGTCGCTACTTTACATCTTAAAGTAACAGAGACAGCATGAGACTTGACGGCGACTCAAAGTTTAATTGCGTTTGCGTATTTGGCTGTAAGTTGTTTATCTGTTGAGTCGATGTCGCAGATTATCGACCCATTATTACGTATTCTTGTAAGAAATTTACTAGAGAGTACAGAGGGTTAGAATCAGATCAATTGATAGCATACGTAATTGTGTGTAACTTTGATGTATAGAACGTAGTGTAGGGGTGCACGTGATAAATGATGTCGCGTACTGAAAGATGGATTGCAAATAAACAACAAAAAAATGTGTAGTTGCTTACGCTGTTAGATCAAAAAAGCTTACAATAAAAAAAACATGAAAGAGCAAACAAAGGGTTTGTTATGAGTTTGACCGCTATGTGTATCTGTGTGTGTTTGTCTCTGGCATCGTAGCTCTTAAACAAGTGAATCGATTTGGATGCAGTTTTTTTATTTGAATACTTTTTGCGATGGTTCTTAGGTATATTTTATCAAAATCGGTGCAACTATTTACTAGATAAGGGGATGAAAGTGCGTATGAAAATTCGAATAATTTTTAATATACCCAAGTGGGGTATCAAATGAAAGCGCATGAGGTGTATATTAGAATAAGACTTGTTTCAGATAAAAATTGTCAGGGGTTTCATAAATTTTTAATTTATAGTTATCCATGCGATTGATGTAAGCTAGAGTATACCTAAATACGAAATGAGAGTCTAGTTTTTACCTAGGTTTACTATGTTTTAGAGAAAAATACCTAAAGTGCATGTATTTTGCGTATTTCGAATATGACTTGATTCATAGATACTATTCCATCGTGTGTCAGGTAAAAAAAAACAGTTAACTTTTCAACAAAGAGGTTTTTGAGCAACCCTGCTGCCCTAGAACAAACTTGTTATCAAAACAGAATAAGTACATAGCTCACTTTAAGAAAACTTTACCAACATTAAAATCAAGGAGAAATATTTCCCCACTACGTTCAAACCCCATGCATCTTGTTTCATGAAATATAGCTCAATATAGGGGTTGCAGGTACCTTTTTAAATCGTCTGATGGCTAAAATCATTCACTCTGATATATGACGGGTGATGAAGGAAAAATGCGATGTTGGTTCAAAAACACCGGGGTTTTTGAGATGAAAGAATGAAAAACAAAGATCAATGTAAAAAGTAGATTGGCTATAATTATACATTCTGCTGGCTTTGGTTATTGAAAAATCTGTAGTTTTACATATCATTTAATTCATTTTCAGTTCTGAAATTAGTACCTACCTAATAAATATACGTCCGACACTCAGAAAGTTTTGCAAAAGTAAAAAAAATGTTCTTTTGGTAAATATTTTTTAATGAGACATAATTTAAATTACCTACCTCGAGTAATATTTTGAAATTGGAACTTACCTATTTTGACTTTTAAACAAGATTATAACTGGCCAGTCTCTTATACATATTTTTTTTCGCAATACTTTCTGAGTGGCCTGGTAATTCATTGTTTTAAATCTAGTATTAGGTATTTTTTTTATGTACTTGGAACGGAACTTTGATCTCGTATCGTCTACGATGCAATCAAGGGAAAGTATGAAAAAATTATAAGAACCAGTACTTATAAATTAGATAAATATAAACTTACCTCTATTATGGCGTCGACGCCGCGACGGCTAATATTATAATATTTAAAATCGCAATGTTTCTTCCCCAAATATTACTTGTGTTGTTGTTACTGCAGAATTTACTTACAAGTTCCAGTTTTATGTTATTTAAGATACACAATTTCCCATACAGCCACAGACAGTGGTATCCCAAAAACCAAACAAGAAAAATGTAACGTTTCCCCTGTGATGATTTGACAAGAGAAATGCGACGATATTTCGGAAATATAAGGAAATTTGTTACGAGAAGCAGGTGGGACATAGCCACAGCGATTACCACAACGATGTCGCTTGAAAAACGACTCGATTGAGGGGATGCAGGTGTTTCTACACGCTCCTGATTCTACCCTGATGTGGTGCGTAGAAATGAACATTTTGGACTTATATTTTTGAACATTTTGGTCTTAAATGGCAAAGATAAAAAAAACCTGAAGAACACCTAAAGTGCTTTTTTTTTGTTCTTAACTTGTTTGTTGAGTATACAACTGTTTTGGACGTAAAATGTAGAAAATATGATTCTGAAAATCTTTCAAAAATACAAGTTCCGATTAGTAATAAAAGATGAATCAAATCTTTCACTACTGCAACAGCAAATATTTTACCATCAGGATTTGCTTGTATAATATAAATTTATGTGTGTACTTGCTTACAAACCAAGCCATGTATTTACTTTAAGGCTTAAAATATTACACCACTGCTATTCACTCATACTCTCATAAAGTACTCTCTCAATTAGCTTTATCGTCCGTTACTTGGCAGACAAGACATGCTCCTCAGAAACAAAGCACATACGCATCTATGTATAACAACTTTGTTTATGTGATGTCCGGGTGATTCAGAATGCGTCGTGAAGCAAAACTTTGAGAGCCTTAGCTCATATGAAGTTGATAATGTTTTAAGTAAATTTTCTTATTTTGTATCATTTTCCACATCATGATGAAAAGCGAAGGGATTTTGCAAATAAATCTAAAAACAAATGACGATCTGCTTCTAATTTCAGTTGCTATAATAATAGATATACCCCCGAATACAGAAACGTAACTTAAATTTAATACGCTCTTAAATGTCTACGAGTCGCTACTTTATACCTTAAAGTGACAGAGACCGCATGGGACTTAACGACGACTTAAAACTGAGTGACGTTTCAGTATTCGGCCAATAAGATAGCTAAATCATTAATAAATGTGGTCTATTATGAACAATATCGATTCGTTAGTAAATTACCTTCAGCTTCTGATACATGGCGTTTGCGGTTACAAAACAGAAGAAGGAAAAGGTCTAAAATAATAGTTTTAATTACTTGTATGGTCACATCTGTCCAGTCTACATTCAATATTTAGTATACGATCATTTGTCTAGGTCTCCACAATGTGCACTATTTTACAACACCGCTTTAGTGATTCAGTTTGCGTCCTGCAATGTGTTTAGGTTCCTATATTATTGTTACTGTGACGTTACTGGTTGGAACTGGTTAGTAGATATATATAATTAATTATGGTAGGCCGATGTAAAAAGGTGGGGCTTCAGGCTCTTTATGGTAAATCTGAATTTTTCATACATTGATTGTTCTGTCGGCTCCATAAAACATTAAAGAAATCGCCCCTAATAAAAAAGTAATTATGTAAAACTAATAAAATATTTGCGTATTTAATTATATATTTTATTAGTTTTACATTTAACAAAAATAACATATTCCAGTAAAAATAAAACAGCAAAATTTTTGCAATAACACAATTTTATTCTTGTCAGACATATCCATCCAATACCAGATCAAATAGAATAAAATTCTTATTAAATTACCTATACAGTCTCAATACGATACAAAACATGATTCGTACAAATCTAATGTTGCTACAACCTAACAAGTCACGTGCACCACAATAATATAAGGAGTTGGGACCCTTCCACACATCCCTGTTGCCGGACAGGAGCCGATATCGTTTCTGTGCGAATGTACGTGAAAATAAAAGAATTACACACTGGTTCGGTGCCTGCTCTAGTGCTTTTCCGCAATACACCTTTTAACTGTCTCTATAGCCGATGGTAAAACAGTAATAAGCAAATCAATGTAAAAATGTTTTTACTCTTAGTAAACCTATAAGTCTTAATAGAACTTTAAGGTGATTTGCTCGGTTCCTAAATATCAATTCTATGAAAAAAAGTCGCCGTAGACACTTTGAAAAAGATATTATGTACAGGAAAACGAGCCGGTGCGTATTTTTTTTTTCTTTCATAAAGTAGGTACCATACACTTTGCCACCGGATAGCCGGCTTCGTCCACCCGGTTGCCGGGTAGTGAAACCGGGTGAAAAAGTTCTAGCTACACTCGGTTCGTTTCCCACGTTGCTCGCATCTCGACAAATCGCATTTATGTCACACGCTATCAACCTGATTCCTCTGCGGAGAAACATTAGAGATGCTAAAGAAATTCTAAGAGCTTGATTCGTTGGCTTCCAACAGATTATCTTGAGGGATTTGCTTTATACTTGTAGGTAGGTAGTTTATGAAAACTGGACTTCAGTACAATAATTCTTGTAGCTTGATGTTGCTTATAGATGATATTTCATCTGTAAGCAAAAATGAGGTTTAGTAATCTTTAAGTAGGTACTATTCACAAAATTACATTACTAAACATTATTTAAAAAAAATAAAGAAAATTTTATTTAACTTTCTCTTAAAATCAATTCTAAAACATGTTGTTAAGAATACAAAGAACAAAAAAACATCAAAAAGAAAGGATCCAGTTTCCACGTCTCTGCAAATAATTTGTTAATTTTTTTCCAAAAGTTCACTTTCAAACCCAGTGGTCTGTAAAAAATTTAAAAAGCCGCCGAATTGAATTCCGAACATTCCAAAGAGGATTTATCCTCCGGAAGACGCAGGCGTCGGTAGAAGCATGCATTGAAATTGCAATAAAGCTGCAATCACATGTACTTCAAAGCATCCAAAGTGTGTTTTTATAAGGGGTGACAGTGGGTGAACGCAGATGTCCGAAGAGTTAGAAGTAAGGCTGGATAAGATTAATTATAATTTCATCCTGAAAATAACTTATTGATCTGTTTTAACACGATTCAAGATGTTAGATCTAAATGTATGTGTGATACATTTAGATTTAAGATTAAAAAATCTTGGATGGTCTTTTTTTAACCTGATGAAATCTTTATGGACATATGGTAGAGAAGTATAGGTACTAAACTCTTGACAGCTAATACCACTGAGATGTCTCTTGCTCATAAACGTCTACTAAACCGGAACGCATTTGATATTAACCGTAGATTTGTTAATGTATCTACATCAATTTATGTTGTAATTATGCTTAAACTCAAAAGTAGGTCATTATATATTATATAAGCTTAGTGTAAAATAACCAGTTAAAGTTGTGCTCTGATTTCTAATTTATAAAATATATAAACTTCTTTAATAACTAGATCCAACCACAAACTTCAACAAAACTAGTTCACAAAATTCTAATCTAAACCAACAAAATCCGTACCAAACTCCCCATAACTCTTAATAATTTCAACGAACAAACAAAGTATAGTTTCATAATACTACTAAATTCAGGAAGTAGGTCGGTACTGTAATTCACTTTGCCACATCCAAAGTTCAAACTAGATTTTAAGTGCAAGTTAAGCCTTTTGCTATGGAAATTCAGTGAAGATGCACGCTGAAGCGCTGAAGCGCTGCATAGTAGATTGCATGTAAAATTTTGATTCAGCATGTCCTTTGTGCTGGAGAGCAGCGGCTGAGTAAGTTGATTTAATGTTGTCTGTAATGCTTGTATGTTGTTTAATTCAGTTATTTGATAAAATATACTACTTTAACTTAAATAATACATAAAACTAAAAATCCACCAAAAATATTAAGAATATATATATCTTGAAAATTCCTAAAAAAGGCACTATTTTCAAATAAACTCTTGCTCCTAAGTAATTTATTGGACACACTTGGGAAGTCACACCTACAAGACCCTAATAGAACAATGATACTTATATTAAAACATCAAACAAACATTAGTCACAATTAAACTGGGAAGTGGAAACTAAGGCAGGTGGGGAACTAAATGTTTTCAGAAGGGCGAGGGTTGCAAATTTTCAAATCCTGTGGGTCCAATAACTCTGCCCTTCGGCAATTTCGATTTAAACTCAGCAACGGCTAATAATTCGTGAAGTTCGGAATGTGTTTGTTTCGCACGACGTTTCGACGTGATTTCCTACTTGATTAATTGGGCTTCTTATATTAGTTAAGTTATGATTTGAATTTCGTTTAGACTCAGGTTATTAACGGGCTTCAATTGCGTCAGCTTTACAACAACTTTTGCTTATTTGTTTTTGTCCTTTTCTTTGATTGATGCGGAAAGAGTGTTTACATAATCAATAAACACTATTGTATTTAAGTCAATGGCCTAGCTTTAATAATCAACACCAATAATGGGTTTGATAGCAAATATAGAGAGATATACATGTAAAATGCCATGTATCTATGACATTTTATAAACAAACAGGTTACAAGAAAATGATACATAGGAATAAACATGAACTATTTAAATCCCTCCAGCGATTCAAAAACAAGATTAACAATACCTAATTCGAGAACGAAATGTATGTAGCAATATGAAAAATTAATTTCGAACGATTAAATAACTAGTTTCTGATTTCGACAGCCATTTAAAACTAGCCTACAGCCATTTGTAATAAATTGATACGCAGCGCTCTAAAAACAAACGAAGATATGAAATAACATCGCTAGTGATGGGAAAATATACAGTTTTGTAGAAAACGTGTTAATCTTGTCATGTTTTGGTTCACATCTTTATAAGTAGTTTGAATTATGTTTGATATTTAGTAATGAGAAGAGTTCAGGTAGCTTTCAGAGTTTTGTTTTGAGTGTATTCCGTTTTTTACCTTGTATCTTACTTGCTTCTGTTTTATTTTGTATTATGGTATCTCTTATGTCTTTTTAGTCCTTTAGTAAACCTAAATATAAGGTCTTATTAAAATAGATGGAAAAACTTTTAGAAATCATTCAGACTACTAAAATAATATTCTAAAAAGGTGATGTATAGTCAACTGACAATTGGTCCATCCATTTTAATGGTACCTTCTATATTTTTGGTATACGTTTACATACATTATTACTATTGTAACTGTAATTATTTTTAATTATTATTAAGATACTTAACATGACCATCGTCTTTTATGTCCTAGCTTTTGTTCTTTATGAAAAATCCTACATACCCCATTATTAGCGTAAACATTTTCTTTTGTCATCCTAACTTATAATATCGTAACAGCACTAACAACGCCAGTGCAGTTTCCCACGGGTCGCAAACACCGTCCTTATTGAAAGCAAACACCATTAAACCTTCGGGCGTTACGCTTCAGCTTTTTTGTAAGACGGGAAGCCTTGTTATCTTGCTTCTGTTTATTTTGAGACCAGATGTGTTTGACGGATTTCAGGACTATTGTGTTACTAAATAATAAATAATGTCGTATTACAATATCTTGTTTTGTCTAATTAGTGTTAATAAAAACAGAATTTGATTCTTATTATCGAATCATTTAATTGCACTGACAGCAATATTTTTTATTGCCAGATACCAGATGCCAGTACTCCAAGTACCTAATACTAATTTTTTTCTCATTTATTTATTTTTATTTGTAAACCTGAGAGCTATTATCATGCGGTTTTGTTTTTTTAAGATCCGTGACTTTGCAAAGCCTAGTAAACAATTTCGGGGCCGTATGCTCAGCAGTAGGGTAGAGGAAACAAAGAGTGCGCACTTTTTAAACATTTATTTGTTTTTAAATCAACTTTTAAATCACAACCTTCGGCTTAATTTATAATTAGACTTTGGTTTATTAGGAACATGTTATTATTTTTTTGTAATTAATCAACATATTAAAAACATTTTAAAATACCTAAAAACTAGGACTTGTCCCATGCGTACTCTTAGGATGCATTATTGCAAAGAGCGCGCATTCATGACCCTTCATACGAGTTAAGAGTGCGCAAGTAAGCAATGATCACAAATGAAGGTCCCGAATCCGAGATAATCCGTGCACTCATCATGCCACCAAGCCCCGCATCGACTGCACTGGATCCAGTCTTCTGATGGCGGTTCTGTATAAACTTCTACACAAAGAGGGCAGCGTATGATTTCTGCACCTGTGCTTGTATTTACCAATGTCGGCCCATTTGGAGTAGCTTTCTTGGTCCTTTTATTTAGTGTTCTCTGTGTTTTTTGTTGATCTTCTAATTGTTTTTTGTATGGGGAACTTGTAAGTATTTCAGATTTTTTTGATTTTGTGTTTCTCTTTTTTTGAATATTGGCTCTTGGTAATGGACGGATGTCAGACGGCTGAATGAATGTTGAAGTGGACGGTGTTTGTAAATCATCAGTTTGTTGAATAGCAGTTGGCGTTGGATAAGCACTCATATCATCCATCTTCGGACTTGCTGATTGTGCAGATGGAGCTGGGCTATCACTAGCATCTCCTGCAGGAGCTGGGCTATCACTAGCATCTCCTGCAGGTCCCAAACTTGGATGAGGGCGATCAGTTACCTCCGAGGGAGCGAAATCTTCATCCGTAAACAGTTGATTGTTATAAGGCCAGATACCACAGGATTCAAAAGATTTTTTCGCTCTTTCAACTGAAGCAACTTTTGAGTACCAAATATCCGAGCAACTTGGAACTGCGTGATGGCACGGCCAGGGTTGGAGACTTGCCAATTATCGCAAGCTGTAGCATATGCTTTTTTTAGAGGCCCGAAAAATCCTGTGTCTAATGACTGCATGCGATGGCTTGTATGTGGTGGCAAAGTCAAAAGAACAACTCCATTCTGGCGAGATAATTCAATAGCAATTAAACTTAGATGTGAGGAATGATTATCTAAAATTAAGAGAGCGGGAACATCTTTAGATGGCCTGACCATCTGAATAAAATGTTTAAGCCACAGTATGAATAAATCGGCATTCATATAACCAGAATCTGATACAAGGAGTAAGGAGTCATCTGGAGCCCCATCCATCAGTTCTAGTTTTTGTCGCTTTCGAGGAAAAATTAGTGCAGGTGGCACGAACGAACCAGTTGCACCCATGCAGCAGACACCAGTTATAGTTTGACCTCTTTCTGCAGAAACTATTTTCCCTACAATCTTCTTTCCTTTCTGTGAATACACTTTTGGTAATTTATTCGGAACTGTCTGCAGACCGGTTTCGTCCATGTTGTAGATTTGTCTGCCGACAAATTTATATTCAGCTAAGAGAGTTTTGAGATTATTATAAAATCTTTGTACTTGTACACGGTTAAAACCAGCAGCCCTTGCTATGCTAGTTTTTTCTGGCTGACGAAGACTAAGTCCATGTCGCCTCGCAAAATTTTCAACCCATACTTTGCTAGCCTGCATTTTTTCTTTATTGAATCTATGGTCTAGACCATTCACTTCTGCTAATTCGTAGGCCATTCTTCCCAATTCCTTTTTCGTGAGGCCGTAGAAACATGTATCCAATTTTCGGCAATGGTCTGCCAAGCTTGTATCTAACTCTGGAGTAAATATATTTTTAAATCTGCCCAATGACAGAGGGACAGTTCCTGCCTTTAATCGTTTTCTTAATGTGGATTCTGTTACATTCAATGCATCCGCAACAGACCTTTTGCTTTGTCCTCTCTCGATCCTTTCTCTTGCATCTCTCAGCATATCCTCACTAAAAACTAGCTTCCTATCGGTTTTTCTTTTATATCTCCTCATATTGTAATATTTAAGTTTTCTGAAATAAAAAAATCAATCCTTAGTAAAGCCAATCCAAGCTCCATACAAGCTAAGAGTACGCGTGCGCACTCTTTGGGTGCGTACTCTTACCAAACATGCCATTTTGAATTTGTGTCTCGATTGCAAAAAAACAGCTTAAAATACCGACATAACCTCTCCCATAAAGCAAAGTTCCGTTTGCAAATTTTATGAATAACCAACCTTTATTCACTGCGTATTCCCACAACCCCTACAGTAGGTAATCAAAGATGCATGAAAATAACATCAAACATGTCAAAAACATATATATTGCAATAAAAATGATAATACTTACCGGAGCGATTCGAATATTGTGTCCACTACAATGTCACTTCACAGACAACTGACAGGTAACCCAATGTTGCCAATTGGAATAATATTTTTTAAAATAGAAGCAATGCGTACTCTTAGGCAGTGCGCACTCTTTGTTTCCTCTACCCTAACTTGGTCAACTCTGAACAAAGAATATTGACACTATGTTACTATGTCAATATTCTTTACATTTTTATACTCACATCCGTTGTTATATCCCAATTTTAGGTGTAGGACTTTTTCGTTTTCCTGTATCTATCTTATCTGTGATCTCTGATATATCTTTTTTCTTAAACTAATCAATCTAGCTATACTTAAGCAATGTATTTCTAAGAAAATGCGGAACCCGGGCGTGTTTCACGGCCCCCATAAGCAGGCATGCCAGCCCATGACAGGTTGTTGATTTTGCAGGACGTGTTTACGTAATTTTAGAAGGAAATGTGTTTTCCTTGGTTATGTGATTTTAAAGTCTCATCATAATATGCTCATTTATTTTACGCTATAATTTTATACTAGCGACGCCATAGTTAATTAAAATTTTCAACCATAATATACATTGTAAAAAAAAGTTGTTGAACGAAAAAAAAATTAAAGGGAAATTTATTAAACATTTGTAGTTTGTTTCGAAATCAGACATTCAATAAAATCAAGAAAATAAGTTGGGGAAAAAGTCTCAAAAAATCTAAATGAAAAAAAAAAAACCTTTCTCTATATAAAATTTGTAAGGATTTTATCAGAGTCCTAAGTATTTTCAAAGTGTCTGGGCCTAAACTGTAACAGGGACCTTTCAGCGCCGATAAGATCGGTATCTCAAATAATAAACGTGACTTTTTAAATTTTCACTATCTTTTGTGTTCATCGATGTTTTTGTAAGGCTACTAAGTTTGCCTCTAAACTTTCGAAAGATTTCTTGAATCTAATTTACAGTAGCACTTTCAATATCTCGGTTTGTCTTACAAAAGAAAAATATAATATAAAAAAGAACCATGAATATTGGATAGGCGCCAAAGTAGGCGACAATAATTTCTTTAATTTCTAGTTTTATCAAAAGATCACTCCACAATTTAGGTACGTTCTATATATGGCAATAGGTTTCCGTTAGCCGCGTCGTGCGTAATTATATTATTAAATATAGTTATGTTGGCGCAAGCGACAAGTCTACAGCCCTAACGCGCAGAGCTAGACAGAGTTACGCGTTAGAAGACAGCAGCAACGTTTGGGTAAATATCGTGTTCTGATATTAACCGCTTATGCGAGCTGAATTGTACTTTGTTTCGTCGCATCTAGAGACGCTATTTATATATTTTTTTACGCGAAGTGAACCTTCTGGTCGTAGTGGCGTGTATTAATTATTCTGTGGTTTTACATATTTGATGTATAATTAAAACTAAATATTTTATGAGCCTACGCCCTTATCGTTTAATGAAATTAACTATCAATTAGTCTAAGGCATTATCAGCGGGGTGCCTTAGAACAAAACATCAATTAATTTAAATGGGTGTGTTTTTACATGACAACAATTTCGCTACGCATATTATTTATACGACCATTTAATGCTATACGTGTTATAACTACGATATTGTTTAATATCATATACCAGTCCATAAAAAAATAACAAATACGCTTCTACTAATGTATAGCTTAGCCAGCTATTATTGGAAATAACCTTCAATAGAAAGTCTTTTTCGGTATTCATCCTCAACACCAATTTAAATAATTCTAAAACACGAAATGAGCAATCTTCATATTTATTCAAAACAAACGGTTTACTCACGTATATTTTCGGGATCGCCCGACTAGTTTAAGACTCAATAGGAGACCCTAATCATGAGCTGACACGGCGGCGGTGGTGTCGCGAGTCGAAGTCGAATCTTCATATTATAATGAAATTGACACACAATCAGGAAGCTTGAATATGACTCTGAAGATAATAAAGAATTAACAACAATATTCAGAAACTCACTAAATACGCCTATTACTAGAATCACGTCATTAATATATTGTAGGCACCGCCCATTGTCCTAAATCCCTGTTGGGCCGTTGAAAAAACGCGAACATTATCAAATATGTAGCTGCCTTACAAACGAGTGTCGGGGGCGTCATTACACGTTGTAATGTCCTGTGACGTCACTTACTTCAAGTCAGTTTTATGTCGGCGTCCATCATGGATTGTGACGTCAGAGGTTCGTTGTTTATAGGCGCACTAAAATGGTTTGATTGATATATGAGGCATTAGTTTAATGTGACTTAATGTGATGTGTTTATTATGTTATTGTCATATATTTTTTTCTAGTTACTTACTTTTGGGCTTGCTTTGTAAGTATGTTTATTTTGGGCCGGGTCATATTTTAGAAACAACATTTTTTTAATTTTTGTAGTTAACATAATTCTTCTACCGTGTTTCTCGGTTATACTACTTTTCACATTTTAAGGGTCAAAATTTTAATAAGTAATAATAACAAATAAAATACTTTGATATAACTGTAAAACCTTTATATATAATGAACGATTTTCTTATCTTGGCAATCAGCTAATAAACATACTTTTATATTTCTAAATACATATTATAGTTCAATTACACCCGGACATAGAACAAATGATCATGTTCATCACACAAAGATTTGTCCTGGTTGTGTATCGAACCCACGACCTCCGGTTTAGCAGTCAGAGTCACCAACCACTAGATTAACAGGCCAGTCATGGCTGGCCTTTTTACTTAACATAACATACACATTGACAATATATCTACAAACAGATGAATTAAAAATAATAGGTACCAGTACATACATGTTTTGTAAACATGTCCGCCTGCCACTAACAATACCCAAGGGGCTTGTATGTCACCGTGTATGTTAGTTGTACAACCCTCTTTGATATGTGACATGTCTCTACATTATACCATATATCTATACTAATATTATAAAGCTGAAGAGTTTGTTTGTTTGTTCGTTTGTTTGTTTGAACGCGCTAATCTCAGGAACTACTGGTTCGAATTGAAAAATTCTTTTTGTATTGGATAGTCCGTTTATTGAGGAAGGCTATATAACATCACGCTACGACCAATAGGAGCGGAGCATAAATGAAAAAGGTTGCAAAAATGAAAAAACCGTTGAAACTAAAACACGCGAACAAAGTCGCGGGGGACAGCTAGTTCTTTTATATATATATAAAGTACTATGCTTGTCGTATACAGGCATAGTACCATTGCAAGCATAGTAGTATTGTTAATAAGGGCGCGTTAGCAATTCAGGCAAATTTATGCTATTTTTCGGTACATTTTGTGACTAAACTAGACCAAATCAAATATAACGAATAACTAGCACGCATTTATTGGCTCTTTATCTTCAAATGTCCGCGGCATTTATGTGGAAAAACATTATTAGTGAAAAAGTATAACTTTTTTTTATACTATATTTATTTTAAAAAATATAGTATAAAAAATAAACTATTTTATCTTTAGAAATATTCTATTGATATATTTCAACCTAGAATCGGGCCAGTAATCTTCAGTTTAGCAATTCACCCAATTATTCGGCAGCTAAATTCTAAATTTAACGTGTGGTACCTCGATGATGGAACCCTTGGAGGCGATGTAGACACGGTAATTAACGATCTGGTATTTTTAAAAAATAATTTTCATTCCATAGGACTTGAACTCAACTTATCAAAATGCGAATTATTCTTTTCGGACAGCACTGACAAACAAATGGCAATTTCAAAATTTAACTCAATAGCCCCTGAAATCAAAATCATAGACAAAAGCTCTCTTCGTCTCCTTGGATCTCCAATCTTTGACGATTCCTTTCCAAATTTTATTAATGAAAAAATTCAAAATTTCAATGACGTTTCGGAAAGACTATTACAAATTAACATGCATTCGGCCATTACCCTAATTCGTTTTTGCTGTTTTGGCCCTAAATTAATCTATTTTCTCCGAGCTTCCCATTTATGGAAGCACCCCCAACTTTTAGAAAAAATGGACAAAATTATAAAACATACTCTTACCTTGATTTTAAATGTGGCCATGGACGACCGAGCTTGGGCTCAAGCCTCACTTCCCATCCGTATGGGAGGGCTCGGCGTCCGCAAAATTACAAGTATAAGTTTACCAGCCTTTATATCCTCGGTACACGGCACTGAAAAATTAATCAGGAATATCTTAGCTTCTACACTGGTTAATTTTGATGTGCCGTGCTTTTCCGAGGCTGTGGATGCCTGGAGACTCGCCTGCCCAAATTTAAATCCTCCTGACTTCCCGTCATCCCAGAGACAGTGGGATGAGCCGCTCTGCAGAGTAGTTCAGCAGAACCTAATTTCCACGTCTGCTAGTACTGCAGAACGCGCGCGCCTGCTGGCTGCGGGTGAGTGGGAGTCAGGACTTTGGCTTCATGCACTACCGTCGTCAAACATAGGCACCTTGTTTGACGATACTACTTTCCGCCTCGCCGCTTCCTTACGCTTAGGCGCTGCGTGTTGTTCCCCGCATCGCTGCCACTGTGGCGAGCTTGTCAACAGCCTCGGACACCACGGGCTGTCATGTAGCCGTAGCGCAGGTCGCTTGGCGCGGCACGCGAATATCAACGACATCATCCGACGAGCTCTTGTTGCCGTCGGCGTTCCGGCTGTACTAGAACCTAATGGCCTGGCACGCGACGACCGGACGGCATGTCTTTGTTCCCTTGGAAGATGGGTAGGCCTTTAGTGTGGGACGCTACTTGTGTCGATACTCTTGCGCCATCTCATATTCCTAGTTCATCGTGCTGTGCTGGCGCTGCTGCTGCGGCTGCTGAGAACCTCAAACGGCGGAAATATAACAACCTTTTTGGAAGTTATACATTCCAGCCGTTTGGGGTTGAAACACTTGGACCGTGGGGTCCGAGTGCACACATATTATATAAAGATCTGGCGAAACGCCTTGTTGACTCCTCGCGTGACCCAAGGGCTGGCTTTTACCTTGGACAGAGAATAAGCATTGCCATTCAACGTGGCAATGCCGCCAGTCTTTTGGGTACACTTCCAGTCGACAGCGATGCGGATGAATTTTTTGACGCTATTTTTTAGATTTTTTTTATTAGTTAAGAGTTTAGTTTTGTTTTAAGTGTATATATAGTTAAGTTTGTATATATTTAAAATTGTAAATAACAAAATAAATAATTATACTCTTTTGAAAAAAAAAAAAAAAAAAAAAAAAAAAAAAAAAAAAAAAAAAACCTAGAATTACATTTTTTTTTTCGTGTACATATCGGCGCCTCTGCAAAATAATTTATGAACCAAAATGACAGCAATATTTTTAGTCCACATTTAAAATAACCACATAATCTAGTTAAGTAACCTCCCATGTAACATAAACAAATATTTTCCGGAACTGTCGCATTCCCCAATATTTAAACACACACTTTATTTCACTTAGCGACTCAGAGTTATGGCCCTTAATAATTCGAGCATAAACGGGGTGATGTGGAAATCTACAATTTTCACCCTTGGAACGTTGGACGGCGTTCTGCCACAGAATAAATAAGCTACAGAGGGTAACCTTTGTACAACCGCGCAACTACTATAACTACGAACAGCAGCAGTGTGCGTGACGGACTTCGCGTATACATCGCTCGTTGGCAGAACCGGTTCAGCAAGTTGACTACTCAGGGTTCTCGCCCTGAAAGACACCTAAGCCGGACTTCCACTTCCAATGCAAAAGGGACAAGGGCCACAAAATAGCCAGCCGGAAAGAACTAATGTAAATAGAAAGTGTTTTGACTTTTTTAATTATTTACTGTGGAACAGCGGACTCATTCTTGACTATTTATACTAAGTCAGCACTTTCCGCTTAACTATATAGCACTTCTAAGAAATAACGGCTCTATGTAGTTCGTTTGCACACTTGCATTGTACCTATTATTGCGCGGTTGTATGAATACTTGCCTCTGTGGGGTATTTACTCTGTGGTTATGCAATGTACAATTGTGAATAATGAGTCCTGTCGCGTACACATACGTCAGTGTGACGGTAGCGTCGTATTCACGAAATTTGTATAATTGCAGGAATTAAATTTTGAGAACAATGTGGCTTTAAATGCTTTGAGTCTTGCGTTTAACTTCAATAGAGTATATACCCGATTACTTCCGGCTATAATTAATATTGTTTGCTGTGAGCGGCATAAACATTTTATTTGCTTCTTTTCTAAGGCATTGTCGGAGTTATCCTGTGGTAAATCAATAATTAATGCTTTCGACTGTTTTAATTTGAGAAAATAAATAAGATCGGAAATTGAGTAGATCAAATTTTTGTCAAGATTACATACAACACTAAAAAATACCTAGTACAACTTACGTATTTAATCTTGCTACAAACTATAAACAATGAAAATAAATGGACACTTAAGTAATAAATAGTTGAGCAGTAAAACTAAGTTACCAAAACAAGACCTAAAGCACCCAACAATCAAAGCGTGCACACTTAATTATTCACTTTATTATTCGTCACTAATTTTATAAAGGCATAAAGGCTAGTACACAAGTACACACCCGGAATGGCTCACACTCTGGAATAACCTACCCAAAACCGCTCGCCCGCTGCCGCTCGTAAAACAGAATTGTCAATTTAAATTTAATCTACTTTATGAAGCCTACGCCTTACTTGCACTATTACACTGTATACCATTACGTAGTATTCTTATTTTGATTATGTAGAATGGATTGTAATTCTGGAGTGTTTTCGCAAGTGTGTTTTATGCTTAAGATTTCATTTGGTTAGTTTTTATTGTTCTTTATTGAATTAGGTGATTTATTATTGATTATTTGGTAGACGATTGTTTATTAAGGCTGTTTTCTTACTAGCTAACAATGACTAGTCTACACGTTTTAAATTTTCTTTGTCCTGGATCGCTCTTGGTGGCCAATAATGTTCTTTGCCAGTCAGTCGGAAACATATTTCCGTTAATGACGACTATGTTAAACAGAGTTAAATATTAAATAGCTCTAGCTATCCTGTAAAAAACATTTTTCAACAAAACATACTACGATCTGTGTGAGCACCACAGAAAGAAAAGTTGTGACAATATGTATAAGTAGGTACATACATACAATTTCTATCTATAAAACTAAAGCTAAATGGTAATACTCATATTTCAAGAAAAATCAGAGCAAGAAAATTATGAATGTCTTTAATTAGTTTGTTTGACTTATTAAGTGTTATTTAACTTACGGAGAACATGAAATGCTAGCTTTCTACAATTTTAACTCAAACAAGCGAGTCAGACGATTTTATTAAATACTTGCTTTGTTTACACTGTTTACTTCCAGACTAAGAAAGAAATGCTCGGAAAATGTTACTTGCATTTGGATTATTAAAATATCTGGCTAAAGAAACGTCTTTATTTGTTTCAGGTAATTTTTGAAGCATGTTTATTAAACATGATAAAAGTAAGAAATTTAATAGTTTTGTTATTATATTCGTAGTTTTAATTACATTTGTAATTTTTTGTATCTTTTTTAATTTTAGTTTTTGCATTTCGCACGAAACAAACTTTTAACCACCGAACAGATCATCCGAATCTGTGTCTTATTATGGTATGTCATACACGTGAAATTTACTCGTGGCAAACAAAGAAAAAACAAGGAATCAATATCTCAAAGGACAAAAACAGAGCTACAAAACTAAATAAAGCCAAACAACTCATTATTACATCAAAGGGAATATTATTTACACCCTTTAAAACAGAGATTGTTTATCTGTCCCCAGCAGTCTAGCGGTCTAAGTCTGTCTTTGACAAATGTGGCGCCGTCCCCTTGACTCACCATACTTGTGTATTTGCGAGCATTTTGCTACTAAATCACTAAGGATATTAGTATAATAATTCATCTAAACTATGCTTGTAGAAAGATTGCCTTCATTCGTCGGTATATGATTTTGTTGTTGTTTTGTGAAGATCTGGATAGAAAATTTAAAAAGTAAAGTTAGATGGAGTTTATTTTAGTCAAGAGACGAAATACGCTACTTTTGAGAGAGTTAGTTAATAACATCATGTAATGTTTTCGATTAATTGCAAAATAACATTTAGAAAAAATCACTTTGTTACAAATCATGTAGCATAAAATCCAACCCTAGTGACTCTAAATCCAAATCTAAAATCTGTCAGACACTACGAAGAGTAAGTCATCGGTAATTAGCAAGGTTAGTTACCAAAAATTATTTGATTAGATTCTACAGAATTACAGACAAACATCTTATGACAAAATACCTATCCTTTAATTTTTTTAAACCTTTTTAGTAAAAATATATATTCGTCTTACATAAAAAAAAACTATACAACACTCATCTTTCATACTTGTCGCTACATTTTAACTTTCTTATCACACAATTCTTTAACTGCAGAAGCCATAAACTAGAAATAAGATGCGAATGTTTGCCCCTTGTCGTAAGTAAGGCATACAAAACATCTCGGCACTAAAGTCAGGATAGGTTATCTGCGAATAACGAGCTGGTCTGCGTTTTATGGCCTACATTCAGTAGTCTGGATCGTGAAGTAAAACGTTATCTACACTTGATTACCTAATTTGAATGTTATATTTGTGGGTTATGAGGAGGATATAACTTTGGTCCTTATGCCTTAAGGTTGTGAGAGTATTTTGGCCTTTATTCATGAGACTCACATTTACTGATTTAAAAATATCTTTTGCAGAGCTCTTGTAAATTATAATTATTATTGACTGATGCGTAAGAATCTTAATAGAAATAAATTTGTTTTCGTTAAGTATATAAAACAATGTTTTATAAGACACCGTAAAAGGGGTATGTATGATGTAACTATCACATTTGAAGTTTTATTTATACAAATAAGATTTGTTAAAAGTCAAAGCCGAAGAATCTATCGCTTTATCAAAACACAATACATTTTCATTACTTCAGAAACATAGCAAGCGATACATTAAGAAACATCAAAATAAATTTATCTTTTAAATGACAAGACGTATAAGCAATGTTAGAGAAGAATTCTTTCGTGAAGTCAGAAGCCACGACCTTCGGTCTATTGATCAAATAAATTGTAACGGTGTTGCCAACATTTTTCCCTAATAGATATTCTGACAATTTGACCCACTTTCGGAGGGGTGACAGTGATAGCCATTATTCTGGGGGACCAAAGCTCTATTGTTTTTGACATTTAAAAATAAAAGAGGTATGTTCTTAGAAGCAGCCTATTTTTACCCGAATGCACGACGGTATAATTCGAAGTCAAGTTATGTACTTTGGACGAAATATCTAAGTAAGTGAGTGAAAGGACGTCATTTCAATTTATTGCCTTCGCTTTACTAAATAAGTACCTACATGGTATAAGAAAATTTTGTATGTAGTAAAATACTATTACCCAGTAAAAGACCACTATATACATAACTATGTATGTTTGATGATTTGTTAATGTAGTCAGTTATTAATGTTTGGGTATTTTTTGGTTTTTGCAGAGACAACCTATGTTACGATTCAAATATACTCTTTATAGTAATGTATATATGTAGTTGTGTATATATTACAGGCGATAGGCAGTGTCATGTAGGTATAGAGATGGTGGTTATTAAAGTAGATTGACAATTTGAGTTTTTACTTCATTTATTATTAAAAAAGTATTTATACCTAAAATATTCCGCTACCTATATTATCTGATATTTATTTCGAAGCTGATTAAGTTGATCCGACTCTAATCGCATGGGAATATAACCATTAAGATGCTTTTCCTTTATTTTAAGATATTTACGAAATAATCCTGACCTACTTACGTAGGGAAGCCATTAAAAAATCCTGTTTGGTTGCTATCAAAGTTGTCTGGTTCACTACCAATCGAGAGCTGAACATTTCAAATGGAGTTAAAGAATACATCTAGATGAGACATTTGCGGCTGGTTTTAAGATGTGTATAAAAATTTGTAGTGCATATTACTGTTGTGTAGAACCTATTAAGTGATTAAAGTTACTATTACACTTATGTATAGCTAAAATAAGTAATAAAATATATAATATATAATGAATTTAAAATAAATGTACTCTCTTTGTTTTCTGTTAGATTTTTCCCATAAACAGAGTTACAATTACTCATCCTGTATTATTATCATTTATTTGGTCAACGTTAAAACATAGTTATCGTTTCTACATTTCGTCTATCTTGAACTTCACGTTGCGCGATCCTGTTTTATGGCATCGGACTTCATTATGCTAATGGGGGTTCGATTTCATCCGCCCCTCGCCTGTCACTGATCACTAGTGATTTTTGAACCGACTCGTCTCTGCTGAAATGTTGGAGAAGATTCACATTGTATTAATGTCATTTTTAGGATCAATGCTGCTATTTTTTGTGACTTTTTACCGCGTTTTAATGTTTGTAGAGACAGCTTTAATTAAGCCTCCTTTTAGTTTATATTCTATTTGGTAAATATTTCCTAAAGCCATCTCTCCCCTAGTGAGCCATGTTGTAATGGATTGCTCAGTGTGTCCTATCACACGCAAGGACATGTATAAAACCACTGACAATGCTATAATGCATGGGCTTTACTATGTAGTTCAGAAAAGTTTAAAAAAGCCCTCATTAAACTTTTCTGTCATTGCGCTTCCAGTTGGCGCCAGCTGTCAAAGCCCACTGATAAACTATGGAATTTGACATTTCGGGCATTACGTGCGATTACCGCCCCTGGCGGGGTAATTGCTGACAGTAGCCCTCGATGCCATTAATCCACACGCTAAGAAGTAAATATTGGTCACTACAAGGTAACTATCAACCTAAATTTTCAGGCAATGGATTCTTAAGCAAATACACTCCATTCATCAACATTTTTGATTCAGGAGGAGTTAGTACCTTTCAGCTAAACTACTTAACTAAAATTAGTAGAAATAACGATGCTCCTGCGAAATAAATCAAGTATCAATTAGCAAATAACTAAAAATTTAAAAACTTTAGCAAGGCTATGGAAGTTTTTTATGTCGTTTGGTACATTAATATAATTTAGAAGTAATATTTCAACAAATGCGACTAGATTACACTGCGTCTAGACGGTTTTGCGTGCCCAGCGTACGTTATGGGAAGTTTACTTCTAAATGTTTGCCTAGACTAAATTGTCTCTAGTTTTAGCCTCCGTAAAAAGTTATTCTTTAATTTTTTTACATGTTTTTGTTACTATAAATGAAAGTGAAGGCCAAAATATTTGGGTATTTAGATCCAAAAAACTACCAACTAAACGATTATAAAGCGTTTTAGCATTTTGTAACCTAGACACATAAATTGCTTTGTTGACATCATGTTAATAAATTATCTTATATTTAGGTCTGCTGTATTTTTCAACATAATTACATTTTCAAAGTAAGGTAGTATTGAATTTAGTAATGAGAAAAACTTTGTGCGTTATGCATAGCCCGGGGATTTTGTGTAAAATTTTTTGGGGTTACCCTAAAACAATTTTTTCTTCGAATTTATGGTATTTTCACACGCACTGGTGTGTTTCGGTCCAGTTTGTCATTTTTGGGCTAAACCGAGGCGGGTACAAGTTGTTCAATAATGTCTAATTTAGGCGTTGAGCATTTTTCGTTAATTGGTTTTGAGACACGCACGGAGGTTACAATTTGTAGATAATCTATAACGATCATCTAAGACTGTGTCCCGTCAGAATGCGGACTAATTAGTTATATGGACAAGAAAAAGTAAAACTACTTTCAAAGATTTGTAGACAAAATGTGGTTTTTTAGAAGGCAATGACCGAATCTGCACCTACAAGTAGGTAAGGATTAGGTTTGATGTTTTTTTTTAGTGTTTTACTAATTTCTGTCATACTCACTACATAATATGCACCCTCGTTACCTATGTTGTTACCCGTATGGGTACAATATACCTACTGCGGGATTTAAGGTTAGGTTGATATTTTTAATTAGGTTAGTATTTAAAGATATCTAGACTTCAATGATCTTACAAAAATCTGCAGTTGGCGTTTGTTACCCAACAGGACTGATAGTGTTTCATTCATTCTGAGACATGGCAAAAAATCACAATATTTATGTCCACATGCCCGACAGCGTTTTATACATTCCGGGATGTGGCGAAAGCATAATAATAATAATATTATGTCCTTATTCATTATTTACCTTGAAGCTTACTCTCCGTCAAATCGTAGAGCAGTCCAAGCATTTTTCATCAAACCGGATTAAAATATATTTTATCTCTGTCACTCAATCCCGAAATCCTTCCACTTGGTGTGCTGTCGTCTTTCTCTATTAATAAAGATTTTCTTAGCAAGGGCCTCGTAATGCCCCAAGCTTGGAAGGCGCCGGTTCAGAGAACATAAATATTGGTGGGATTCAGTTGCAGTTGGGATTTTATATAGAGTTGGTTGTTTTTAGACCTAATCCTTGTTATTTTGTCATCTTTAGTATTGAATTTCGATAATAACATAAATAAAATTGGTTTAACATAAATGTAAAACGGAACCAGCATCTGTAAAATTTATATGGTCCACCTCTAGGCTATACCTACCCTATCGATATTTTATTTTTAAATAAGATTCAATGTTTCCGGAGATATTGCGTAACAACGAATTAAAAACCTCCTCCTTTTTAAATCGTTAAAAAGGGCTCATTATAACCTTCAATACGTACCTATCGTTTAATTGATGCCTGCAATAATAACTAGTTTAATTACCTACTTCACGTTTTATTTACGGTACGATTTCTAATGACCATTAAAAATCTATTTCTCTAGCTAAACTTGACTCCAAGAGCGTAAGGTTGCATTCAAGCATAAAGCAATTTTTGTAATCCCTACAAGATTTAGAAATATTGTATAAACTGATGACCCTAAATAAAGTACAAAAAAAAAACTAAATTAATAACGTCATACTTTTAAAACTACAGTAACATCTCAGTTGGATCTATATAAAGCATGTTCCACATCATTGGCAATACAATTTGCCGATACCGGCCGATACAAATTCCGTTGCGTCCGAGCCATAAGCCCCACTTATCTGATTGTGACATGTTATGTATTTACTTTATGGTTGGGGGGGAATGGACTGGCGTTTCACGTTTAAGGGACCGTTCGCACAGACCGGGTCGCAGAGGAGAGTAAAATTTTTATCACGTTTTTTAAAAGTGAGTTTTGGGTCATTGAAATAAGGTTGATTTTTATGTACATGTAGCTAGACTGTTGCTATAGTATATTGCTGTCTGAGCAAATATTTTGAAGCTTGGACAGTAGAATTAATTCATCTTATTTTGACTTTACGCAAGACCTTACCAACTTGTCGTCTAATTGTCTCAAATATACTGTTTTCCCATAAAGTTAAGTAATTTAAACTTAAGAGTAAATTAAAAACAAATACATAATTTAATTTAATTTAAATAAATTAATTGTCATACAAAAACTGTATTATCTTCAATTAAATATGTTCGACAAATTAGCTTCTCGATTTGACCGATACGGGTACTTATCCTTATCCTATATCCTTATCCCATATAATATGTACGTGGCAGAGAATTGCAAGATATTAGTTTCATTTTTAGAACCTATTATCTACTAAATTTTAAATCAAATATAATCTTATCAATTCTAATAAAACATCTTTACGATATTGTTTTATAACTCAATAAAAGTCCTTCGTTTTACGAACACTTAGAATTTTTATTTTACTCCGAGATTAATTCTCTTGAACCTAATTAACACGTTTTTTTACAAATATTTAACTTACAGGTATACCTAGGTTACCCCAAACGCCGTTTCACATTTTTTTTAAACTTTTACAACTATATGTCTGCTACAGGTAGGTACTTATTACATGTGCACTATTTTACAAGCTTTTATTTAACCTGCAATGTATGTTTTATATTTATGTATGTTTGTTTAGGTCAAATCTTGCTAGTTGAATTAGAACCACTTCTCGATATCCGATAGAAATGTCATTTTGAATATTTATACAAGTTCGGTGATAGCACGATATTATGCTACTTTGAAACTGGTCTGATAATTAGGCCAGGGTCCATAGGAACTCTGTAAAAAAACGATGCAAACCTATCGTGTTTGGGCTTGTTTGATTTGTATTTACTAGTACTGTCATTCTGAATCATTTAAAAGCTTGTGTTTAAAAAAATATATGTATATATATATACATTTATAAAAATGAATCCCGATTTTTGGTCACGCCATACCTTCCGAACGGCTACACCAAATCGAATAATTCTTTTTTTGTTATGTACCTTATTGTAAGGGAGAAGAAGATGAAGAAAAGAAGGATGAAATGTTTTGAAATCTCAAAATACCCGTGCAAAGCCGGCTCGAGAAGCTATTAAAAAAAAAACTTATTTAAATACCAATCTACAATTACTCTCTATCCATTCATTTCAACGAAGCCCTTTCAACTAGTTTTCAAAGAAACACAACTCATCTGATTATCAACAAACAACTTTAAACTAAGAAAACTCCCAAATAGTTGCAATATACACATGACCTAAATAAATGATTATCAGCAGTTCGGCACATGCAGTTCCCAATTTACCGGCTCATCGCTCCCATCCGCAGGAACTTTTCATTAACATTTCGCATTTACTCCATCACACCATTAAGGTGTCTATAAAGAGAGACACTCCACTGCGAGTACCAGAACGTAATACCTATCTTCTTAAATCTCGACCGAAGTGAGCACAGGGCTGGATTAAGAAGATGGTTGTAAGGGATTAAATGTAAAAGCTAACATTTACAACCTTTTTGTCAGACATGTAGGTAAGAATTAATTGTAGCTTTGTGTGTTTCATGTTTTTTACATGAAATTGTACACTAAGGTTACGTATAGCCGAGTGGTATACAGTGAGCGCGACGTGCTGCGGGTTCGATTTCCGCATAGGACAAGCGTTTGTGTGATCAACAAATGCTTGTTCCAAGTCTGAGTGTTATTTGTGCATGTTATTTGAATGTATGTTAAATCTCCCCCGAAACAATTAATTTCTTTAGGAGTCGTGGGACTGGAAGTCGTTTTTTTTTTTAACGAAATAGAAAAATGAATTTTACCAACACTGCTAGAATAATGGTTAACCACCACATACTAAAAAAAAACAGAAACATTTTTATTTACTTTGAACAGTCTTAACCCATGATCCTTGCAAAGAAAGCGGAACTTCGTGACAATAAATAATAAGTCGTGATGACATCTGTTTAAATAGTTTCGTTTTTAGAATACTCAATTCGTCCAACGATTTACACTAATGTTTTCCAATCCGGCCCTGTCGGACGTTCCCTCAAGACGCTTTACTGTTATTGCCGCTCAGTGAAAGCTTAAATATATGGTCAGAGGTAGATTTCTTCTACTCATGTGATGCTTGCGAATCTCGCTAGAACATGTTCGTTTTAATTAAATTGTCTTGTACTAACATCTTTTAAGTGGAATTATTTGAGACTTGCTTGCAGTTTAGTTGGTGTTTTTCAGGCTGGAGATATTTAGTATTTGTGTTTTTTTAATTATGGACGCATTCGGTTAGATCTTATATAGTGCAATTTGAGGTGTAGAGTAAAACATGCTTTTGCTGGAATGAGTAAGACATATTATTATAGTATGTACAATTGTTCATACTAAGTAGAGACTACTGTTTGTTAAGTAGTAATCTTATAAATGTAAATTATATATTGCTTTTCTTTAGGTCTCTCTCTTTCTATAGGTTCATTTTCTGTGACTTGATGTTAAAGAATTTAAGTTTAAAAATACTAAAAAAGAATTTAATGTCTAGTGTTATATGAATTACGATTCAAAGATTCACGAGATTTTACGATTTTTGGGTTTTTACTTTTCCACTTTCCACATCTAGTTAGCTAGAATTTTATCTGCAAAAACGCATAAATTTCAACGAAACTCATCCACAGAAATCGCTTAAATAGATTACGTCAAAAATATTGACCAATAGAAAATATTCTATCTCTGCGGCGGATTGTATTTATTTCATATCTGGGACATCATATCTACTTAATCCCATTAAGCTCCCACAAGTAAAATCTAAGGAATCACTACACCAATGGGACAGAAATTCAAACGCCGTTACATATTGACAGAGCAATCGAAAATCTATATTAATAGCGGATTTGGTAGTGAGATACGTCCAGTACACATTGGACTTTCTGAAGATAAAGTTTGTGTGTCTCTGAGGGGCCAAAGTATTTTGGTTTTTGGTCATTGTTCATAACGCCGACAGTGCATTCCCTGGATTATTGTTCAGAACGAAATTTACCGAGGGAATCTAGAGACGGTTCGCTCAGGAGGTTAATTTAGGTATAAACGGTATTTTGGCAATGAGACGGAATCATTGGTGATATCATCTAAGTATTTAGTGAGGTTCGCTTTAGTTGTTGGTTTGATTCTGAATAGATTTTATGTTTATTGCTTCTTATTCGTATTGTGTTCTGTCTTTGGTTGCTTTATAAGATTTGGAAAAGAATCCGGTATTATCTGAGGAAACAGAAATATGTATCTAAAATTGAAACAAAATTACAAAGGTTATAATTTGAGGAATTCGTTTCTAATTAGCTAAGAAGATTAGTTCCAAGCTTTTTATACTAGTAGGAGACAATCTTAGGTAAATTTAAGCCACCACCACCACTAAAAGGTAAAACATAAATTATCATTTCATCATCCTAGCACTAAATAACTAGCTTACATTAATACTGCTTAAACCTTATTTAACTAATTTTGTCAACTCATTCCCATCAAAAACAACTCTTAGTTACTTCCAAATAGAATACATAATTGAATAATTTATAACGTTGAGTTGATTTGTATTCTGTAACACTTAAGATTTGGACAACAAGACGACCACTACAACTTGACTCTCTTTTCGTCTCAAAATGTGATTCAAAGTAGAAGCTTCCGGGGTGTTTATGTAGCGTTTGAGGGGTCAAATACGATAGGTGATAATGTACATCGCTTGTATCCCTGTAGGACGTTTAACACGGTATTTCGGCCTAACACTTAACCCTAGTAATTGTAGGGGCAGCCGTGTAGATGCGTAAGTACAGAAATACGTCGGGTTGGGGAATTATTTTGATAGCTCGACCGTTGAGATGGACGTTACAAGCTTTATTCCAGTGTGTAGTGAGTAGGAGTTAATAGGACTGTGAATTGAGACGGTATTTTGTCATTTTAATTTTTAGTTTTGTTGATAGAAAAGAATTTGTTCCAAGTCTGGGTGATCTTTGTCCATATGAATTTAATGTATGTAGTAATGTAAAAAACACTCCACAAAACAAGGATTAAATTAATTATTATTAACATTTGTTTAAATAAATGTTTCTATAATAGTCAAATACCTTATTCAATACAAATCATCTGCACGTATCACTACATTCCATCGGCATCCAGCTGAAAGAAAAATTAACAGAAAGAGAAAAGATCTGAAAATCTAGCGTCATTGCATTGTTTGTAAATGATCGAATGACTAATGGTTGTTCAGAAATATCTTATTGTACCTCAGTTTCTATTAAGGGGATTGCAAGCTTAGTGGATGCTTATTGTTTTCAAAACGATCGTCAAGAGATTACTGTTCTATATTTAGTTAATACCTTCTAAATGCGGCCTTTTGTTCCCAAATTTGGTAAGAAGGAATGTTGTTTCTTTGTTTCTTGATTGGTTCTTCGTCTCTCTTGGTTGGTTGTTAAGAAAATGGTTCGATATCCCGATTTATGGAAATCATAAAATATATTTTTATACGACTGCACAAATATCTAAGTGGAATATTAAAAAGGAATTCTAACTAACCTTTCCTTCTATTGGTTACTTCCATAAAATTAATTTTGAATTTTAAATTTATTCCAATGTTTTTAATCGCCTTGGTTCTTTGTGTTTATTTTGGCCGATCAAAATATTCTACAACCTGATAAAGAGCATTTAATAAATTTATATTACCACATTAAATAAAATTTAAAATCACTTCTGATATTTTACAGTCTTGCCCATCTAATTATCATTGCAGGGCCGTAAAGTATTATTCTATTCAAATATTACGTGTACTACGCTACGATAAAGCAAATCCTTGCCAAAAATACATCTGATATTCCCTCGTTCCGTGTTAATCATTTTCAGGCGACATTTACTGAGAACTTATTCAAATTTTATACGGAACATCTTTGTACCGAGATCTCCTACTTTTTTTATTGAATGCCTGTTGTTTTGTTCTTAAATGGCGGCGTTAGACAAAGCTGTGTTTTGTTTTTTGCGAAGTTAGAACAGTTTATGGGTACTTAAAAAGTTAAAGATATAGCGCTGTTTAGAAAAGCGTTTTGTTTGTCAATGGGTTGTGATTACTCTTAGTAAACATTTTGTTTGTTTAAAATTATGTCATGCTTTTTTTCTGCAGAAAAAACTAAATCATATTCATAAGTTGCAGGTTTAAGCTTGTTGGCTAGCTTGTTTAATTTCTGTTCTAATTTAATCCTTACTAATATTATAAATGCGAAAGTATCTCTGTCTATCTGTCGGTCTGTCGCGCTTTTATGCCAAAACTACTGAACTGATTTAAATGAAATTTGGTACACAGATAGTCTAGAGCCTGAGAAAGGACATAGGCTACTTTTTGCCGCGATAACCGACATCCAAGCGGGCGGAGCCGCGGGAAACAGCTAGTCCTTATATAAATAGTTATTTGCCAAGCTAGCCAATAAGCGGTAATATGCTCGTTACTGTCATTTATTTACAAGAATCTTTAACAGAAATAATTATAATTATATCAACATTTTTATCTGTCAACGCAAAATCATATATAAATCTTCATTTCATTCAATCTTCACTTTCATATATCAATCCTAAAACTACAAAAGTCTTAATAAAAACCTAGACCAACAAAATAAACAACTGAACTTAACCCCGAAATCTATTTATCTACTATAAACACAACAGCACCTATCTTACGAGCTAGAACATAGACAAGGCTAGACCACCCCTATCGTAAGTATCCTACCGAATCCTCAACACGTAGTAAAATTAAAATACCTCGCGACCCTTTTTCATTAATAAGAGATCTTGGCCCCACACTGAATATTTATGTTGGTTTTGTGTGGTGCAAACATGTGCTGTAAGGTAAGGGAACAATAGCTTTGGAAATTAAGGATTTACTCTGTTGAACGTTCTTTTGTTTTTGGTATTTAGCTTGTAAAATAATGGGTTTTAATTCAAGGATTTTGGAAACATCTAAAATGTCTTGTTTTAATACAATAAAGTAGCATCAGGACATGTATTTTATTTTACAAAATTTTCGTGTTTTCCAGGTAAACATAAAACAGATGAATTTGTGTTATTATGGTAATGTTTTATCTTCTTTTCAAATATAGGACTGACCTATATAAATAAATATGTTTCTTTTTGTAATTGGATGTTAAAATGTCAGGTGATTTTATGAGTTCGTTTGGGGTCCTATGAGAAATACTACCATGTATTATATAACAATCGATGAGCTTAATTTAATTGTATTGTTAACTGTACTAAATGACAAAAAGAAGATCCTCTTGTAGTTTACACCACACAGCTCAACAAAGAACGTGCAAGCGGTTACTTGATTTTTCTGATACATTTTCATGAGGTTCTCGGGTTGTGGGGCCTCCGCCGGTCGTGATTGGGCCCCTAAACGGATTAACTCCATCTTAGACAGTGTCAATACTGTCCGCTCTTTATCCCGTCTCGAAGGAGAATACTTCAAATGTTACTTGTTGATTTCGTTCTGGTTATTTCCGGATGTATGTGTGATTGTTTACTTATCTATCTACAACTGCTTGAAGGCTTGATTGAATGAAAATTTTTACATTTTGTCATTTTATAAAAGTGGAATTCCATCTGCCTATTTACAAATACATTTATCTTTAAAACAATGGCTTTTATTTGATCAGTTGAAGTATGAATTAGACAAAGTTATAGTAGCCAAAATCGTAGACTGGTTGACGGCACGATAATAAAAAAACGAAATAAATAATAATACTGGCGTTATTGTCTTACTTTAGGGCAAAAGCATTTTGTATCGCTTGATAATACAATTTAAAGTCGTTTGTAGTTCGTACAATTTATACTCTGTCAACAACAATTACAGTCTAAGGCGGTCTTGTAGAAATTGCTGCCATTATTGTCCAATTAGAGCTAAGAGTCCTAGATTTTTGGCAGACAACAAGATTTTTCTCTTGTCTAGACGAAAACGTCTGTTGTCAAGTGTTTTGAGAGTAAATAGTTTTTGTTGGATAGCTCTGAATGTTCACAGTGTCACGTTGAAGATGTTTATAGGGATTTTGTGCTGTGTTGTCTTAGGACAAACATTTTTAGAGCAAGAATGAGTGTAAATGTTTTAGTGGATTGTTTAGCGAAATCAGAGATTAACTTAGTGGATTGTAGCAAAAGTCTGATTTAATGCAAGTTAGTCATTTGTTTTACTAATAAGATTTTATTAAAGATGTTAATTTGTTCTAACGTCTATTAACAACAAAACTTAACTATATTCAATTTAAAGAAGATTTACAACTTATAGTATAAATAAAATTATGTAATAAATTATAATATGTAATTGATTAAAAGTAATATAATTGTACGATTAAATTTATCTACAGATCTACATATAGAATTTATTATTCTATTATTATAGTTACTTTAAGTCTACTTGAAGAATACTAATGTCTTTAATAATTAGCTTTGCCCTTCCAATAAATTATATCTTTAAACGAGTTTCTTCAAAAATTAAAGATGTCTATCCTTTCATACACATAAATGATTTTAAAATTCAAACATCATAAAAATCCATATAATAGAGATTAATATTCAGAACACAGCGAATTGGTGTCGGAAGTACAGAGGATTCAAAAGTAAATAGGTTAGCACTGGCAATCTAGTTAAGAGTTGAAATAGTTAGCTCGCGCCGGTAACCGAATTAATTGACGTATTCGATCGCCACCGTACTGTTGCTGATTCGATAAAGTTAAATGAACAAAAATGGTTATTTAATATTTATCCATCGAGAATCTATAAATCAGTAGTTTTTTTTTGTGTTCGACGATTAATTTGTGTAAACAAATGAATTGGTTCATTGGTTAGGTAGGCAGTCGTTCCATATAAAATGCGGTATTCTGCTAAATCCGATTAGACTGGAAGCCAATCCCAACATAGCTTGGGAACAGGCTGGAAGGAAGAAGATTGGTACTGTCTCTCTGTTCTCTGTTTTAAGTGCTTAATATCGATACGGAACTGAAAAGCAAAAGGAGAGAAAACAACACATAAATAGGATGTAAATGGCGATCATTTCACTCTCTTTGCATTTATATTTTCTCACTATGAAACAAAATAGTTACACCATTTATAACTCAAGAACGGGTTTTATGATCTTTGATCCGTTGGATTTGTCTCCGTCCCGAATAGCAGAATAAGTACCAAAATATTGGGAAAAAAAAACCAAACACATAATGTCTTACGGTAATAGGAACTTCTTACGCGGGTGGAACCGAGGAGCACAGCTAATCCTTACTGATACTATAAATGCGAAAGTCTGTCGGTCTGTCTGTCGCGCTTTCACGCCAAAACTACTGAACAAATTTAAATGAAATTTGGTACACAGATAGTCTAGAGCCTGAGAAAAGACATCTGCATCTACAAGCTACTTTTGCCGCGATGACCGACATCCACGTGGGCGGAGCCGCGGGAAACAGTTAGTTTAAAATAAAACTAACATGTTGCGGTACCAAACATTGCTAACAGTTTTAAACATGCAATAGGGTGTTCATAAAATATAATAAATATGTTTTAAATATTAATATTATATTCTTGAAACTTTATACATATAATAACCTAGATTTCAAAACATGTAATGTTTCCTACATGTTTTGTATCGGGGACAAAGTCTAGAAGTAGTATTAAAAGGACCATTAATATTCACATACGTAGCTCGCAAAGTTTTACAATACCAACCTCTACTAAAGTCTCATTTTGAAGTATCTCAAGAATTATAGTCTTTGTAAGACGTTTAATATTAGTTTATTTACATCATCGGTCATGTTTTGGCCTAGTTTTTTAGTTGCTTTGCTTAAATCATTGCTTTTTGGCAAACCATAATATAAATACCCTGTCCTAACTTATTATCCTAAAGTCTATCTATTAGCAGAACTTTGCAAGCACCCTTCTGTGCCCTTACTCTCCAATTGAATTTTAATTCTAATACAATGCCAATGTAAATTTAAATTTAGCAGGCACACAAACAACACACTACAAAAATATACTCTCAATATTTAGATTCCAGTCAGTACCTTCCATTGACAGCATTTTTTTTTAACTAACTGAATTGTCTGCCATCTAAACTAATATCAATTTTGTATCAATTATCGAAATCCTCTTCCATCTCTTCCATAATAAGCAGATATTCCGAAACAGATATTCAACATTATTTCTCAGCCCTACGATATAAAAAGCCTTCTGACCATTACTCAAAGGATCCACTCCTTAAATTGATAGATCCAAAACTTTCTTCCAAAGAGCTTCAAAAAGCAAAGACCAATATATCGGAAATTTAAAACTTTGGAATGGACAGACAGAAAATGTAAACTGAGATATATCACGTGTCTCAGCGCCCGTATTAGTTTCTTTCAAACTTCTCATATTACTTAAAGTATGGGAGCGTAACCTAGATAAAATTCTCGGCTACGTTTGGTACTAAGCTGGTTCTACTTTGAATTCTCATGTAAAATTCACAATGTTTTTGAACGAGTTGTCATCGAATTTACATGAACAAATATAATGTGAGTATTGTTTTAGTTTGTATTTTGTCTTGTTACTATATAAACCTTTTTGATCTACTATTTTAATTACAGATTTTCTGTGCAAGTGTTTTATTTGCAAGCGGTCTAAGTACCTATTAAACGGTGGTACAACTACTAATATTTATTTATTTTTAACTTTTGTTTCAGTAATTGATACAACATAATCTAGAAGTTCTAACATAAAACAAATTTGTCCGGACTGCACGGATAGCCGAGTAGTATAAGTCACCACGCTAATAACCACCGTGCGCGCTGTGCTGCGGGTTCGATCCCCGCATGGGACAAGCATTTGTGTGATTCACAAATCCTCGTCCCATGTCTGGGTGGTTCTTAGTACATCTGATTGGAATGTTTCAATTTGAAAATTTCATATTGCGGGAGTCGTTTTTTTTTATGTAAGATGAAATGAATTTTAGTGTCAAGTAGTCCCATTAGTGTTTTGTCTGTTTCATTTCGACGGATGGACATAACAACTTCTTTGTAAACTTTCTCATACCTAGAATTTTCCAGCATATTTTTTTCTTTTAAATCTTGGTAAGGGACTTCAAAGTCAACATTTCGGCCACATATCCGGCTTTACTTTGCCGTCGCTGAAGACTTTTCGTTCAGAACTGGTCGGTTCGAGACCATTCGAACTGGGCCACACTGCAAGCTACTTCAGATGATTGTTAGGGCTTTTCTTTGTATGTATTTGGGTCGGGTTTTTAGAGTATCGCTTAGTCAGTATCTCAGCTAATTCAAAGTGGAACTTGTGTTAGCTGACGCCTGAAATTAATAACTAGTCCGTTATTACAGCACTGCATTCGACATACTTTGTAAAGGAATAACGTTTATTTTTTGTTTGTTTGAAAATAAACTTAGATTAATTTTGGCTGTAAATTGTCACTAACTGAATCAATACCTTTGAAAATTCTTCTAATGCTTTCATTTCATTTACCTCTTTGGTTAGAAAAGTACCTCACTCTCATCATTACAGCAACATTGTGTTCGTAATTCACACAGGGATGAAAATAGGGACCTTAATTTCATCCCTCATGCATAGAAGAGGCACACATCAGCATAATTACCTGGTGTTTATAAAACAACATCGCATCAACCAAACTTCTGTCCCAACAAATGTTTAAAATCTCACTGACCGTTCCCCGTAATAGTTATCTATAAATCATGCTCATTTACGATGAAATTGCAAAAAAAACTATTTTCATTGCGCAGTATGAATGCAGTTACCACACGCTGTTTAATTAAAGCGTTCAATAAAATAAAATATTTTATAGATAAAATAAAGGCAAGTTTCGATTCACGCGTTTGTAATGAGTTTCATCATTAAATAGGATTTTGCACATAGTCTCTAGCCTCAAATTTCAACAAGCATCTATCTATAAAGGTACGAATCATCGAGAGTTTTTGGGTAGCGAATATCGTAATAAATTGTATTGTATTTAAATAAAGTTTTACCGTAGGCGACTGGCCTGTTGGTGGTTAGTGACCGTGACTGCTAAACCGGAGGTCGTGGGTTCGATTCCCACAAAGGACAAATCTTTGTGTGATGTCATGATCATTTGTTCTGTGTCTGGGTGTAATTTATTTATGATTTACGTATGTATTTAGAAATATATAAGTATGTTTATTAGTTGTCTGGATGCCACAAAACAGGCCGTGTGTGAGTTGATCAAAGATAAAAAGAAAATGACTTCATATTATCAGCTATTTTTGTGTAAGATTATCGTTTTATTTATATAATATGTTTTAGATTAGGTATAGTTTAAGTTTTTAGTTGTATACTTGTGAATATGAAATTTCTAAGTTTGTTAACCGTAAATATGTTAATCACAATCACACATACTTATCCATACAAAATACCACCCTAAACTAAACAGGTACCTATATATTCCTTTGTACTTTCACTGCCAGTTACACAAGTCAACATAACCCACGATAAATATTCAAGACTATCTAATGAAAAAGCTCCGGTTAATTCAAATTCAGGGAAGGTAAGGACAGGTGACGCCCCACATGGCTCAGTAATGACGGATCGTAATGAACTGGAGATTATTTGAGACAAACGTGCGTTGTGACGTCACCGGCTTTAATTAAGAACATGAGATGGGTTGATCTTTGTATTGAAGGCTTAGAGATTAGTATTGATTTGTATCCTGACATTCTCTTGTCTAAAAGTAAAGCGCGAAGGCAACGTTGAAATAATAAGTTTTGATATAAGTAAGCGGCTTGTTTTCGTCGCTAAACTATTGGATAATGTTAAGCTGTGAAACAAATTATTTACTTATTAAAAAAAAATGGCTGTTATAGGATATGGTATTATATAAATTAAACAGAAAAACCTTGACATGTTAGCGGCATGTTAGCTTGTAGATCGTTGACATTTATTAATAGCCTTTGCTGCACATCTTTACCAAAGTATAAGAGAAAACCTGTTATACGGATAGACAGGAATACCTAACCACAGTACCCAATTACATAATAAAAAAAGCATCTCTTTAAGTGCAGCGCGAAATCACAGAACATTAAATTTTCATGGGTTTACGTTTCGCATCAATGTAAAATAACGTTAAAATGTACATCACCGATCTATAATTCACATTACTAGATGGCGCCACATATGCAATATGGCCGACGTTTCCGTTGTATCGCCTAGCGTCGCTTCCCCTGCACTGAGTTCCGGCGAATGAAACTTGTCGGTTTAATGTTTTAATTATATGAACTGGTTTGTTTTGGAAGGGTTTTAACGGTGTCTGATCTGATCGGAAAATCGTTCAGCTTGATCACATTGATGTGACGTAAATTGAATTGAATGTGAAATTGTAATTGATTTTCTGATTATTTACGTAGGAACGTGAATTTACTTTTAGACTTGATTACATAAAATATTTTGATTGTGTTTTGTTTGGCTTGGTATTGTGGCAATATTTGGTATTTCAATAATTTGTTACCTTCATTCTGTGAGTTCATTTTGTATGTATTTTTTTTCATTTTGTTCAGTTTAAATGAACGGAGTTTTCAGGATTCCTAAGAACACTGTTCAGAAAGTTGATTATGTAATTTTTTATAAACTACTTGTGTTGTGCAAAAGGTCTGTATTTACGTAACGGGTTATAGAAATAGAACGAAATTCTATATCTTTACTTTGTTATGCAGTGTCATAATAGTAGTGTCATGTCGTTAATAGGTGATTAATAAATATCGATAATACATAATCACTTGTAATAATCGTATAATATTATAGTATACGAAATCATCCAAATTGATGAAAGCACGTTAAGCTGTTGGTCTGTCATACGTTGATCTTTGACAGTCGTTAAGTCATTACAATTCTGACAACCAGTCTTACTTTGGGATACTGTCTTACCCAGTATAATGGGTTGTGGAGGATAGATAGGCAGTCGCTCCATGTGAAGTACGGTATTCAGTTGTCCCCGGTAAGACTCGAAGCCGATTCCAACAAAGCTTGAGAAAAGGCTAGGCAGAAGAAGATTCTAAATACCCTTTATTTATTTCAATAATTGTCTGGACTTTAAGAGACAATATCTTTGTATCGACATTTCTTGGAAGTGTAGCCAGCTAGGAAAGGTCCACACCAGCGAGCTCAAAAAAATGACGTGTCAATATTCAATATACACAAAGTTAAATAAACTCTAAAGAGTTTGGAACTTTTTTATTTCCATAATTTATTCGAAGCGACAAAACCGTCCATTTATGAATAGCCGGTAAATTAATACTAATAAAAGTTTAATTACGTTCATTAAGTTTCCATGTTGGAAATAATACGCTACGCCCTAAGAAAGAACATCATCGATGCATTCAATTAACTAGAGTCCGCGTTGAAGACTGAAGATTGACTTAGATTCGATGGATATGGATAAGTAACACACAATTTTAATATAATGTCGTTGATAAAGTCTTTTTACTTTTGAACCGACTATAGAAAGAGGAGGTTCTTAATTCGACAATATGTTTTTTAATTATGTTTTTTATTTCATTTTTGTTACTCGATATCTCCGGCATTGTTAATCTTTAATTTCATCAGAATCGATTCTGTAGTTTGGTTTCTGCTAATTGAAGTCCTTTTTTTCCATTTATGTGTAGTAATTATTTATTATTTGTAAGATGCAATTCTGGGAACGGTTCTATCGTACTGTTAATCCTACTAACTACATTTTACGGAAATAACAGAAATCATAAGTTATCACGTAAGGATTGTGCAAATAGTAGTTGCTTCTAATTATAATTTCAAAATTCCCACACAACTTACATAGTTCCCTTTCAAACGATATTTGACATCTATCTTAACAAATAAACACCAAAACGTTATAGTGCTATTTACATCGTAAAAGGTATTTACAACAATATCAATTTCACTCTTCATTATAAGCGCAAACATATTTTGATAAATGTATTTATTCTGTCGTTAATAAGCGAAACGTATAACGCGTTCCGCATGCAGTAAATAATTTAATTAACACGTTTATACTGGCGTTATATGAAACCAATGTTTGTTTTATATTAATTAGGAGTCGATGTTGCGCCCTTTGGCAGTTTGTGTAGTAAATGTAAGGAGAAATGCAAGCTTCAAGACTGTTACAATGGTGTTTCCGTTCATTATTGTGGAAGGTTTGTTATTCCCTATAAATCCTTACTAAATTTATAAATGCGAAAGTATGTCTGTCTGTCTGTCGCGCTTTCACGCCAAAACTACTTAACCGATTTAAATAAAATTTGGTACACAGATACTAGACACGGCTCTAGACAGAGTCTAGAGCCTGAGAAAGGACACAGGCTACTTTTTTCCGTGACCCACGCGGGTGAAGCCGCGGGAAACAGCTAGTAGTAAAATATGTTCAAAACATTTTTGCAGCGAAAGATAATTATTTATACAATCGCTACAGTATTATGCGTTTGTGATGTTTTATACACAAAAACTACCTTAATTAATATTAAAATCGAAAAATGAATATCTGTCCTCAATAATTATGGTAGAAACCTTTAATAAAATAAATAAATAAAAATAAGTACATAACACAAGATTCAATGTAGAATCCTATATATTAATCAATTTAATTAAATATATTTACAAGTTACGAACTGTACAGTCCATCTTACTAGAATCTAAGAAGAAACCAATTATCTGGGGAACTCGACTCAGTTGGACCACAGTTCTTTCAGAACTTGTGCTATTAACGCTTGACATTTGTTATGAATTGCTTGCAAGGTGCAACAATAGTAGGTTTAATTAAGAATCATTGGGGGAGGATGGGGAACTTTGTATACGGTTTCGTGTTTTCTTAACATAATTTTTGTATTTGGGAATTTATCTATTGTTGTACGTGGTAGTATTGTGTTGCGGTAATAGGTAGCCCAACTATTTATGTTGGGCTTTGAAGTGTTTTTTTTGGTACTTAAAGTTCTTATGTTATAAACCAACTCACAAAAAGAGGGGCTTGGTTCAATGTTTCACAAAACTACATTATCTGTACAGAGACTGAAAAAAAAACCCATAATTATAGTCAAATATGCAGTATAGATATTATGGCCATACAAGTTGTAAAATGGTCTGTGTACTTCATAAGTAATTTAAGTGTTTTCAATACTATCGTATATTAAGAGTCGTACACGTTATTTTTTTCTAAAATATATTGAATTCCAAGTAAAATACTTTACTTTTATTGTTGTCATAATAATGTAAGACTAATGTAAGACGCTAATGAAATGCAATGTTTTTTTATTTTAGTTTTTACTACAAAAAGCTTTTTAATTAAAAGGTCAAAGATCATTGACTATTCTAAGGTTTTCATTATTCAAGAAAGCTACTTCTTTAAATATTTGTTTTTTGTATAATTTATTAATTGAATTAACTGAACACGATTTTTTTTTGCAGGTAAATGTTCCAGTCGATAAGATAGTAAGTGATATACATATTTAGTATACATTTGTTGTTTTGTTACTTTTTTTCTTTCATTAAAGGGTAGACGACTATTTTTTTTTAATGTCCGTCTCCTAACTTAGGAATTTAAAAATACTAGATACGTATTTTTTCTTAGTTTATGTAACCAAATACTTACGACGATACATTGATTTTAAATGTTGCACTACGTCACAATTCGTGCAATCTGTACACAAGTATGACGTCATTAGCCCCCTCTCCTAAACTTTAATTCGCTTTATCTACCTAGTGCGGTCTTATTTAAAAAAAAATACGCGTCTAATATTTTTTTTATTATCTAACGGGCGTTTTTTATATTTTAATTGTTCTTACCCAGTCATCAACCCATTGCTTTGCTTTCAAGCACGTTACCATAATAAGGAATTTTAATAATAATATATAATAATATATATATATATATATATATAATAATACCAGCCTATAAATGTCCCACTGCTGGGCACTGGCCTCTTCTCATATAGAGAAGGAACGAGCATTGATCACCACGCTTGCTCAATGCGGGTTGGCGATTTCAGATTCCAATTTTTGGAATCCAGGTTTCCTCACGATGTTTTCCTTCACCGATTGTCAATGATGTCTTAGAATAATTAAGAAAGTACATACAACTTTGAAAAAGTCACATTGGTACTTGCCTGCAGTGGGTTCGAACATGCAACCTTGTGCACACAAATCCGTTCATTAAACCACTAGGCCACCACGACCACCAAAGAATTTTAATATTATTAAAAATATTTATCATATATGCTATGTTGTATATTTTTTGCCGTTAGTGGCGAGTAACAGAAATATTACTCTCTTTGAGATTATAAACCTACACCAAAACAGATACAAATATCCTATGGCATATTGTTGTCATATTTCACAAATATGTATATTGAAATCAACAAAAGATTCGAAAAATACATTTCCATTTTATCCTACATATGCATATAAAACTCCGACAACGCCACAGCACAAACGACTTAAAAATGTCTTCGCCAAAGGGACAGTTCCCTGTTACCGTTGCCATGGCAACGCAGTCTTGCCTTTAATTTCGCTCAACAAAGGCTCTTGGCGCCTGTTATTATACATCATGTCCCAATTATAGCCGTCTACAAAGAATAGAGTGGAGTCGCGGGACGTGCTTAGTATAGTCGTGATTCTCTTGTACACAGTTTTTTTTTATCGAAAACTAAATGGTTTGTGTAATGTGTGGGTGATGTACATTTTTGCCAAAATTACTCTATAAAAAAATATTTTGTAAAGGTCATATCATAAGGTTGTGACCTTTCATAGTGACATACATCACTAAAATAAATTAGTTTTGGTACAAAATACGTAAAAGATATTCAGAAGATATTTGTAGCTCTACAATTTATGGTCTTAAACTCTATAGCTAAAATATAATTTACAAGTAATTGTCTGTCGAGACATTTTGGCAACAAACAAACATTATTTTTGGTCTTAAATATAACAAAGACGAATAAAATCTCTTTATCATATTTTTCTAATCTTTTCTTAACTATTACAAACTGTATTTTCATAGTTATTAATTTATTTTAGTTTGCTTTGGGGAATGTATAAAAAACTTATTTGTTTCTAAAGAATATTAATTCTGTGAAATATGATTTTTTTCACATTTTAAGTAGATACTGAAATTACTTTATTATTTAATCAAAACTTAAATGCAAAAATAAAATTTTAATATTGTAACCTAATTCGAATTCACTATTTTTTCGGGTTAGTTAATGAAGGTTTTTTTTTATTATTTATACCTTTATGATAATAAGCTATTTATTTACCACTAAATTAAACATTTCAGAATGTAAAGAACATTTAGATTTTCAATAATTCAATTTAGAAAAAAAACCATTTTCTCTGTATTTGAGCATGTATTTTGTTCCAGTCAAAAATGTTAGACATAAGAGAAATACTTTTTGAAGAATACCAAAATTGCTGTCTTGCGTTACCGTAGGTGCTTTGTACAATATAATCACTTAAAATACATTTTTTACTAATAAATTAAACGTTTTTCTTCTCCCATTAAAAAGTCCGATTTACACGCTGTCCCATAAAATTAAGAAATTACGAATGTAAACAATTTGACCATTAAATTAGCTAGATATAGCGTGCCACATGCAAACTTTGTGCGAAGAAATGTTAAAAACTCAAACAAAGTCGACGATTTATTTAGATGTCGACTGTACATTGTGAAATGTCGTTTTAAGAACAACAAAAGAATTGTGAGAACAATTTGTTTATTTCTCCGAAAGACATTATTAAGGATTGTTAAAGATGGTTTATGAAGCTAAGTTTGGTGTTTTTTCTTTGCTCATTGCAGTAGTATAGGTGCCTAATAGTTTAGTTATGTTTTCAGTGAAATGTCAATGCCTTAACATTGCTGCTACAAAATATATAAGTAAACATTATACAAGGTGAGTTTTTTGCCGTCGTACAAACGAAAACTATGAACTCTATATCCGTTATAAAAAGGATTGATATCGAAAATTAAACAAACAAACAAAAAAAAACACGATTGTCTACTATTATATTATTATATTACTATTACCGTAAAACTCTTACAGCTGCTTATTGAAATTCAAGTTCTGCATTTTTTATAGTTGAATTACAGTACAATTCGACTAAAAGAAAATAACATAAGTTTGAAAACCTCTTGCTTATATTCGAAATAATTAATTACAAACTTCCTTAGAGCAAACATAGACAATCATAGAGTGCGCGCATAGCTACTAGGCCCTTGGGCCGAGCGTAAGCAAATCAGCTGTAAGTACTAGGTTAGTTACTGATTTAATGATTTTCCGTGCGACGACAAAAGTTTATTCGAAAATATCTTATTTTACGATTTTACCTTTTAGTGCCTAGTTTACTTATTTTATCTCTTAGCAAATTTCCTTTTGCACGTCCCCACTATTACAACTTTATATACATACTAGCGACCTGCCCGGCCTTGCACGGGTAGACAAATCATTAATGAATAATACTCAAAAACCTTCCTCTTGAACCACTTTATCCATTGGAGAAAACCAATTGAAAATCTGTTCAGTAGTTTTTAAGTTTATTACGTTAAGAAAGACGCGGCGAGGGAGTTTGTTTTATAAGATGTTTAGATATAGATACCTTTAACGTCGTTCTATCAATATCTCATTAATTCATTCATTTTAACATTCAGCTCATTAAATAAATATTAAATAAAATCTGGACAACACAACGTACATTGCTCTAAACCCAAAGTAAGTAGCTAAAGCACTTGTGTTATGGAATTTAGAGGCAACGAAAGTACCACAAAAACCCAGATCCGAGACAATGTAGAAAAGTGGTTTTCTACATTGACCCGACCGGGGATCGAACCCGGGACCTCTGAGCTGGCGATACCTTGAAAACCGGTGTGTACGCCACTCGACCACGGTGGTCGTCAAATCATTTCAATCATCATCACAATCATTAACACTTCATCTCTTCAATACAGTACTGATATACTATTAATACACAATACAATTTCAAACTCGATCACGTACAGTATTACGGACATCGGCACAGCAATATGGGGTAGTTTACAAGTCGTTCCAAGGTATGGTAGCGCTAGTATTAAACTCGTATTATTATTGTTTCTAGCATCTGAACGAGTAGGTGTTACAGTTGGGAGAATCTTTAGGAGTAAGTGGATTTTGTATTCTCGTTTACTTTAAGAGGATAGAGCTGTTTTCAACATAAGTCTCCAGCTGTTTTTTAAAGATTTCGAAGGATGCCAACGGTTCCTTATTACTATGCCCCCGCTGTCCGTCTGTCCGCCTGTCTGTACAGCCTGCTAACAGACATACAGGTACATGATATACATCTCATGAACCATAATTTTCACAGAGTGAAAATTTAAATCTTCACAGAGTGTGTATTTCTGTTGCTGTTATAACTACAAATAATAAAAAAATATTAGAAATATAAGGGCCTTCATACAATAGTACGAAATCCTTCACTTGGATGGTTTTTTTTTCTATGCAAACCCTTCACGCGCGAGTCCGCTTTGCAAGTAAATTGATGAAAGTACTATATTTAGCTGTATAAAAGAGTTAATGTAATTAATAGACTATTAACTTAAGTATAATGTAACATAACAATGTTGTGATGTTTAATAAAAATACGAGGTATCAAAACGCCTCATGACAGAATAAATTGAATAAAATAGTTTAGAGGAGTTTGTTTACTAAACATAAATATTTTTATGTTTAAAAGGACTATTTACAACTTCATATTATTATAGAAATAAGGATCAAAATCCAAAGTACTCTATTAAACAAATGACTGCAATTGTAGCAGCCTTTCCTTTCTCCGTGAACACAACACTTCGGTTATTCACAAAATTGCATTTCGTATTATCAACTCTTTACCCGTTCTGCGAAACGCAATAAAATAACAAACATCGTATTCAAATTGTATTAGTTTCGCCATGACGTCCTTTATATTGTATTGAAAGCTTTCGTGCACCGATGTGCATCGTAAAATTATAAATTTGTTACAAAATCATTCGGTTGGAACTTTTACACTTTTTACGAGTTTTGTGTTGTAGCGATTATAATTATATTTGTGGTTTTAAATATTGCTAAATGTTAAGGTGATGAAAAACAGGTTTCGATCTAGCAATGAAAGAACGAAGACAAATTTAATTGCAAATTTTCCGATTCTGCAATCGGAATCGGAAAATATGAAATTTTCTGTGGTTTATGCATCTGTCTATTGTTCTTTGATTGGTAGATCGAAACCTACGCTTTTTATTATAAACACATTTATCAATATTAAAAATCACAATATAATAATCACATGTTTGTTATTATTATTATTATTTAGGACAAGTTTTAGTTTGGTCGTTAGTGAGTACGTCTGTCAAGTAATAATTTGTGCCCCATGAAATAGTAACGTATGTTGTTGCCATTTGATCAGGCACTAACTACTTTTTGAGTTCGTGAATAACTAAATATGTTTAAGTTACTATCAATTGATCAATTTTAAGTAGATATTCAAAACTGTATACATTCATTACCTATATCCAAATAAGTGTATACGACACATAATTATGTACAAATTACGACCCAAAAAAAAAACACACATATTAACCCTGTAACGTTAAAAACAAATTCAGTCATAAGTCATAACTCATACATGGAATGGGTAGTCCATTTGTAAGCCCCTGTAAATCACCTTCCAAGTTTAATGTGGTGGTCACATAACATGCACATACTGTACTGTACACTGCCCGGCAGATAAACAGAAACGCATTTAACTTGGTCACCATGGGAACGAATTTCAAATGGAGTTTGTGATGGACTCATATGTATTGGTATGCTGATTTGTGAACTTGTAGATGATACATTATTATTATTTTCATACAGATAGCCGACATCAACGCGAACAATATCGCGGGCACAGCTAATTTTACAATATAAATATATACTTACAGTAACACAGTTTTACTCCTAGATACACACTAACAAACATTAAAATCTTATCCTCCATCTTCAAATTAAACTTTGCACCTCATAACATCTATACTAATATTATAAAGCTGAAGAGTTTGTTTGTTTGTTTGTTTGTTTGTTTGTTTGTTTGTTTGAACGCGCTAATCTCAGGAACTACTGGTCCGATTTGAAAAATTCTTTCAGTGTTGGATAGCTCATTTATTGAGGAAGGCTATAGGCTATATAACATCACGCTACGACCAATAGGAGCGGAGCATAAATGAAAAATGTCGCAAAAATGAAAAACCGTTGAAACTAAAACACGCGGACAAAGTCGCGGGGGACAGCTAGTAGACTATAATACTATAGCTCCGCCTTTTAGTATTACACCTTTTAATGCCTTCATTACCTAAGCTTCTGTGAGGCAGTCTAGCTATTACAGAAAATGGCGCGTAATGAACAACTTAACCTGTCAAAGGGTGAAGGGTATATCCAATTACCAAGTGGCGAATGCAAAGTGCCCGTCTAAGGTACTACAGTTAACATTATGTAGACAATAGAGACGTGTTATGATTGGATAATGTGTATTTTTTTTTAAATTAATATTTTTAATCTACACGCACTTAGAAGTGGTTTCAATTGAAGTTAATGTAAACAAGAATATAGACGTTTGTAACGTCACAAATAAATGTGCATAATTAACTTTTAAATAGAAAATATATAATTATCGAACTCTGTTTGGAGAAATACAAAAATAGCATTATATTATTATATACCGTTCTTAAATTACCAATTTAAATAAAGGGTAATGCCTTTATTTACTTACTTATCCATAGTGGGAAGTTTATCAAATATATAAACTGGCAAAGAGCTATATCAAGTGTTAATTGTTTCACACCAGTATTTGTTATTCTCGTAGGTTGATGACAGTTAATTCTGTGTTGTCGGCTTTCCACGGTGCGCGATATTGCAGATCACCCCGCGCTGCCGACTGCTCATCTGTGATAGCGCAGGAGCGTCTTTCCCGGGCCGTCGCAATCCACCACGAGCCGAAGTACCCTAAGTCAGTTAAAATTAGGTTTGATTCTCAAAAGTCACTGCGCGGTGCGTGGCTATCCGTGGTCGTCTGATGTGGGGTGATCCTTTATATCGTGTACCGTGGGAAGCCGGCTCAAGAAACTATAACAAACGAAGGGTTCTGTCTAATACACGACCGTTTGACCCTTCTGAGACAGCAGCAGTCACAACCGCCCTTCTTAGGTAGAAAGAATCCAAGACAAGAACCCCGCGAAAGAATGTAATTACACCTACTTTCAAGGAATACGTATCCTTCCACTAATACATACCATTAACATAACACATTAGAAGCTTATGTGGATAGTTGCAACGGAAATAAGGCCAAAGTTTTCGCATTGCATTAAAATGCCTGTTTAGTAGAACTGTTCTAGTATGTGTTCAAGCAGACAATCCTGCTAGTTCGGTATACTGAAATTTCTTACACAACAGTAAAGAGGTATTGAAGAAAATACTTTACATAGAAAATACAATTTTAGTTGCAAAAAAAAGCGTGAATATTTAATTGTTTTTTTTTTATGAACCTAAAGAACTGGAATTCGAATAGCTCTTTGCGATGACTATTTGCCTGATTGGTAGGTTGTGGTTCTAGACAGCAAATTGGGTGAAACCAGTGTTGAATATTTATTTAAATAATGTTTTATGCAGTGTACTTGGCGGACTTAATGTCCAGTCCACCTTGGGGTGCAGATAACCACAAAATTCCTCATGATGCTAGGTATAAAGTCACAAGTTTGTTTTGGAGAAATAACTGTGACGAGCAGAAAAAATTGTACGGGATTGCCTTCGTTGATTGACCCTTGTTGCGATTCAGACTGACACTTGTCTAGTTTTTTGTTTCTCTACTATACTATTTCTAAGGTAATTTTCAGAATATTGCTATGTAAAATAGTAATTTCAGGTGTTCAGGCAAGGCCAATAAACAGATGTTACAAAACCTTATTTCATACTAGCTGTTGCTCGCGGCTCCGCCCGCTCGAGTGTCGGTCATCACGGCAAAAAGCAGCAAACACTATTTATCCATATTCAGCTTTACACTACTAATCAAACCTAGTTTTGCGGTTTAGCCGCGAAAAGCATAACAGACAGAAAGACAGACAGAGTTACTTTTGCATTTATAATATTAATATAGATGTCGTCATATAAAACATAGGAACAACAACACAATATCAATAAAATAAATATGAGAAGAGTTTGGCGAAATATCTCAGCTGTTTACAAGACCGTCAATATTTTGCTATGTCCGCACAAACGCGTGTTTGTAAGACTATTTATCATAGCAGAAATATCAATAACTTGGTTTCGGAGGTCGACAGTAACTAATGGCGGTGTCTTGACTTGTTATGACGATGTGCTGTAGATGTGGAGTTAGGTAGAATACTCGAAATATAATGATACAATTTTTTGTAGTGGAATTATGTGTTAGCGGCTCTTGATTGAATATAGTGCAATCGTATATTTGATTGAATGTTTTTATGTACTAAGCAGTATACATTTTTTATTTATTTTTGATTAGCTAAGACTTAGAGATTTTGAAAGACTTTAACTTTATAATGGGACGTAAAATTTTCTGTAATGTCTAATGTCTTAATATCTTGAGACAACTCATGCGGCCATCTGATGCCAAACTAGGCAGAGCTTGTATAATGGCAACCAGACAACTGATAAACATACTTATATATTTCTGAATACACACATGTTATAGATAAATTACACCTCGACACAGAACAAATGAACATGCTCATCACACAAAGATTTGTCCTGGGTGGGAATCGAACCAACGACCTTCGGTTTAGCAGACAGAGTTACTAACCACTAGAACAAAAGGCCCGTCAAATACTCGATGTGAATGATATTTTCTTTTTATTTGTTTTCTTCTCATAGGTAATAAACCAAAAAATATTTTATTTTTTGTCTAACATTATTTGAATTACTAAGTATACTGAATTACTATACGTAATACTTACTTACAATTTTGCTTGTTGTTTAAACCTCAGATTGAACAGTCTGTTCCTACTTAATCATTGTCATCGGTTTAGCGTTATCTCTGCGATATGGATATGAAGTTTTGTTTTGACGCTTCCACAGATGAAAGTTGGAATGATTTATGCGAGTATTTGACCGAGTTAAACTGAGGATAATCTGTGGTACATTGCGCGCTTTATACGGAAATTGGGTCAAACGCATTAGAATAACTATTTTGATGTTTCACTATTATTACGGGTGTTATATTTTATGTATTGTGTTTCGTAATTCATTTGTTTATTCAATGTATTTTATATTTTCAGTCATGATTTGTGTACCTGTTAGTAACTTTCAAATGAAAACGTTTATTATTTTAGAAAATTAAATTATGCAATTTTGTGTTTGGGTACCTGTACCTATTTACACTGTATTTTAAGTATACTTTCTAATACGTACCTCTAAGTTTATTAAAGTTTATTTACCTATTAAACATGTTATATACAAGAGTGAGTATCATGTTATTATCTTCAAAAATAATATTAAAACTAGCTGTCCCCTTTGAGACTTTGTCCACGTGTTTTAGTTTCAACGCTTTTTAATTTTTGCAACAACTTTCATTTATGCTCCGCAGCTTTTGGTCGGAGCGTAATGTTATATGGCTTATAGCCTCCCTCAATAAATGGGCTATCCAACACTGAAAGAATTTTTCAAATCGGACTAGTAGTGAGATTAGCACTTCCAAACAAACAAAAAAACTCTTCAGCTGTATTTGTGTATTAGTATAGATTTGCAGACTAGATTATGTCCCCATCACAATTTTTTTCCTAATAAATTGCTATTGATCGATACGAAAATATTTCATCACGTAAAATACGTGTGTACACAACATGTCGATAAGCAAACGCCTCAACATCCCCCTCTCACTAATGCATCTTGAGAAATACCTACTTAATCAGAACAGTGATTTACCTCCTGCAGGGGACTATACAGGGTGATCTTCCTACATTATTTATGTGAGAGATTTTCTTCACTTTAATGGGCATTTAACAACCAGTAGGCACTAAATGATAATTACCTTTTAACAACTGTGTTAATTTAGTGGATGGACAAATAACCGCATAGAACCGGAGAGAATGGCACATGGAAGTAGAGGCATTGCCCAGCAGTGGGATGACAAAGGCTGACAAATGATGATGAACCACATTAACGATTCGTTGAAAAAGTGTATGTGTTTCTTCTGTCTATCGTTTTCCCAAGCTATGTTGGGGTCGGCTTCCAGTCTTACTGGATTCAGCTGAATACCTTATGTGCGTGAATGTGTTTCAATAATCCATATTGTGTTTTTACAAGTTCTGTTTATGAAGAAAATAGAGACAATATTGTAAGCTCGAACTTGGCGTACCATCCTTAGTACCTTGGTGTCATTTAGAAATTCAGCTGCTTTCTACATGCTGACTTGTTTATATTTACACTAAGGCACTAGGGAGTTTAGATATGAGTACGACCTGATTCACCTTCGGTACAGTCGGTTCCTGTAAAACCAATTGTTGGCTCAACAAAAAAATTGTTGGAGTGAGATTCCATTTAAGTTTTAAGTGTTACAGAATAGAAGCAGTCTGCAGTAGACACAAAAGACCAAGAGTTTTAACTGTCGCAACGGTTTTTAAGTAAACCTAAAGTATTCTAAGCTTTCGCCAGTTGTATTTACAAAAGAATCAGTACCCTAACTTTTCAATAAATTTTAATTCTAAGACAATGTCAATGCAAAATTGATATCAGTTTGGCGGACACGTGAATCAGCTTTCTTGAAAACACTGTCAATGGAAGGAACTAACGGGAATCTAAACATTAATATACATAAACATAAATTGATAACAATTTTGCATTGGCAAATTCTTTCAAGAATAACCCCCCAGGTCTTCTTATTGTCCATCTATCTATTGAGCTTCCCAAATCATATTTCTTTTCACACGCAGAAACCCCTCAATAACTCCCGCTATAGTGTTTGAAGAGTTTATTTACAAACAGTGGGCAGTAAATCCCTTGCTGCAGGGTATATCTCATTACTAAGTTTTGTTGGGTCCGCCAGTTAACTCCGCGTTCAGTTACTTGCTTGTTATAAGTTTACTTATTTACTTTTAGTACTGTTGCGCTTGTGGTGGGAGCTAGTTTTGTGTTACACGCTTTTGATTTTCTTTGAAATTACATATTAGGGGATACCGCATAAGTTGTATGCCTACTCCAATAGCACATTTAAGACCATATACATAAGGTCTTGGGTTGAGCAAACTGAAATAATTAATCATTAAGTTAATAATAATGAAACTTTTTGAAAACATGACAAATACTTACCCCTTACATTAATATCTAATAGAACTATAACCCAAAATTATCTATATACTAATATATAAAACTGAAGTATAAAGAGTTTGTTTGTTTGTTTGTTTAAACGCGCTAATCTCAGGAAGTACTAGTCCGATTTAAAAAATTCTTTCAGTGTTGGATAGCCCATCCATTGAGGAAGGCTATAAGCTATATAACATTACGCTGCGACCAAAAGAAGCGAAGCATGAATGAAAAATGTTGCAGAAATGAAAAACCGTTGAAACTAAAACACGCGGACGAAGTCACAGGGGACAGCTAGTAATTAATAAAACAAATGAAACATCTACAGTCTACGCCACATATCCCTTTCACAGTACTGTAATAATTTCGAACAATAACCGTTCGATAGTAGCACAGCCGTTAGCGAATCGCAACAGGTACAAAATCAAAGGTCTGAACAAACTTTACTAGTTTTCGTTAAGCACTGCCATACGATCCATTGAAAACTGACCGTAGGCAACTAACTCTAATAACCAACCTTAAAATTGGATGACCAGAATTGAGTTTGTACCTTAACTATAATAAATAAGGTTGGAAATTGGATGATGGTGGAAAAGTCAATTGTGGAATCGAAATAAAGCTTGGAACAGAGAATTCCAGTAATGTATTGTTGGATATGAGTTCATCTCATGCTTATATGAACTTTTGTTGCGTACAAGCGTTTATATTTTTGTATGCTTTGCAGTTTTCCTTTGTTATAACTGTATTCTGCTGATTGGAATATTGCAGTAACTGAAGCGAACATTTGTAGGAAATGAAATTGTTGAGTGTTTTTAAACTAAGTTCTTGTTTTTGAACACTGGCAAAGTAGCTAGATGACTTGACTTCTTGTTTATGAAAATAATGTCTGAATGAACTCTCTGTATTTATGTACCTACTGATATATTTATAAATACCTATCAGATAATTTTAGACGTTTGGCAATATTATTTATTTGTGTGCTTTTTTTCCTAATTTATCGAAAGCTACTTATATTGTAACATAATAATACCAGCCTATAAATATCCCACCTTTTTTTGCTTTTGGCGATTTCAGATTACAATCTTTAGAATCCAGGTTTCCTTACGATGTTTTTCCCTCACCGATTTTCCTAAGAATAATTAAGAAAGTACATATAACTTTGAAAAAGTCACATTGGTACTTGCCTGTGATGGATTTGAACTAACAACCTTGTGCACACAAAACTGTTCATTGAACCACTAGGCCATCACGACATATATTGTGTCATAACATTACGAACGTTCATATTTCAATTTGGTGTTGCATATTATTATTTCTCACAATATTTTTTGTCACATTATTTAACAGTGTTATACTTTCTACAAAATAAATGCAAATTGATGTAAAATATCTTTTGGACATCCAGCTTTTATCCTTCAAACTTTTGACCGCTTACTTTAGCGTTCAACTAAATTAGCATAAGAATTTTAGTTTAAACTGTCGCTGTAATGTAGCCAAATATGCAACGGTTTTCTTGTTAAACATTTTGTCTATGGTTTATGTTAATCTAGGTACTAACTTAAAACAATCTAGTAAAAACGTTCTACTTGGATATCTTTCAGGGTCGAGGGGATTCTTGGACCGGGACTGCCCATACCTACTTAGGCGTAGCTTTTTGTCTTAATTATCTTAACATGCACAATGCAATATTATCTGAACTTTGTATTATAAGTAGGTATATGATATAAGTATTGGTACAAACTTGCAAAAAACTGAAAGACGGAGCTGATTGCCCACTAGTTTGAAAGTAAAAGTTAAAATTCGTCATATTATACAATGACCTCTAGAATATATATATTTTGTAGTGTAATGTCAGGTATAGGCCTACTTTTCCCATGTTTATTGAAACAGGTTTGACGTCATTTAGTCGGCCTTCTTTTAAATAATCTTGATCACTCTCTGCATAAATATAATAAGCTATTTATTCAAATATTTGTTTAGCAAAACATTAAGAAGTGAAGGATAGCACATGCATTCAGAAGGTATGAATGAATGTCCAGCTAAAAGGATAGTGGGATTATTTCATGCAGCCCCGACACTGCACTCTGCTAGATATGTACGCCGTACGGCCAGTAGTTCCCAAAAAGCTTTCTAGTGCCATACGAAGCGAGGATTAAAGGGTATTTCAATTTTCAACTGTGGAGCAGTTGTTGTGGTTTTTGAAACTAGAAAATTACTTAAATTGTGCTGAAAGATTAAAGGTGGTTGTGAAATTGACTACACGTAATTCTTAAAATGTAGATATTGTCAGCCTATAAAATAAATCTCTAATTAACGCTTAGCAATAAAAAAAATAGAACTACTTTAGCTTCTTGAAATACTAGAATAATTACTACCTACCTCAAAGGGATTATTACAAAACTCATTTAAAATTTACATTCTTTACGTGAATTGACAATCATTCCAATTCGAAGAAGATAAAAGGCAATTAAGTTATTCACAAAATGTTTCAAAAAACTTTTTCAAAAATTCGTCAATGTTCTGAACTCTAAGAATTTTAATAAAACATCTTCAAGTTTTTTAATTTCATCTCAAACGCCCGGTGAAATGTCTTAAATTCAATTATCACCGGGTGAAATTAATTTTTGTTCAATGGCAAACCCTGTCAGGGGGTTACCAGACGACGTAAAAAACAAAGAATATCGCAATTTAATTAATCTGAGGGTAAACAATGAAATAAAGAAGGGGTTTACTCGAATAAGCCTATGGGTATTCGGTTTTTGTCTCTTTTAATTATTAAACTGAATAATTGAAAGCATTTAAATATCTACTGCACAAAGCATATTCTTTTATGAAAATATCGATAGACAGACCTGCTGTGACACATTTACAGCGAATGTCATGTTCATGAGGTCCAAGGATTCGACTCTTGTATTTACATTATTTAGTTTATCCCGTGAATAAAGAAATGTATTCTTTTCTATCCACAGTATTATATAAAACATATTTTTTTATGGCAAACAAAATAAACGCTGAACAATTAAAAACATATATAACAAATTCAACATTAAACGTCACATTCCAACAGATCGATATTTTCGTCCAAGACACCAGTCTTTACAAATTCGCGCATTCCTTTAGCTCGAAATCTAAGAATCAACACGCGTCGCTGCATCGCGCCTTCGCTTTTTCTTTCGCTGGAGTAATGCGAAAAATATGTCGAAGTCCAAAGCCTTGTGGCATCCATCATAAATCAGGGCAGAATGTCCACTGGCCCCTTATGGCTGGCGAAGGTTCGTGTACGGTTTTTCAGCTTCAATAACAATGGGGTTTTGACAAAGTAAGATTGTGATGCTGAGTAAGTCTTCAACATCATAGCATTAACACAATTTGGTGCTTCTCTTTATGTAGGAACATTATTTTGACTGAAGGTTTAAAGATATTCTTGGCTTGATAAAAATTTTAGAATGTCAATAATTTGTGTCATTAGTAAGAGTAAGCGATATAACAGCAGGATTGTTTTGGTAACAGAGCAGTTATTTATTTAATACCTGAGATAGTAAATTCGTCCACACTTTGTTCTTGTTGTAATGTTTTATAGCAACCTGTGGAAATGTAGTGGATTGTACTTTAACTATTTACTATTGTATAGCTAGATTTTGACGTATTGTACAAATGTTTGTTTATTTAAAACAAACGGTTTGCTCACGTATATTCTCGGTATTGCCCAACTAGTTTCAGACTCAATAGGAGTCCCTAATCATGAGCTGACGCGGCGGCGGTGGTGTCACGAGTAAAAATATTTCGAGTCTTTTTGTGTTTGAGTCTATCGTTGTTTTATTCATTGTTGTCTTTTTAGGTTTCAAGTTGGCAATGTATTAAAATAAGCTTAGCCAATGTAGGTAACAATGTTCTTTTTTTGCAACTGTCATGTGAATTCAGTGTAAAAGTAATAACTACATACTTTTAATTTCTTTCTTTATTCTTACCAATATTTGTATTGTAATAAATGAGATTCATATAAAATACATAGGTACATGACAAAAATCTCACACCTTTTTCGAAGGGTTTCAGATTATTGGATGTTCTCACCCTCTTACTTTGAAGCAAATGAGGTTACATTGATAAAATATGTGAAATAACTTTGACTTTCTTAGACGCAGATGTAATCATAAAAAAATATTTCAAGAATTCCTAATATTTTTTGTACGTTGGTTTTGAATATAATAATCCGAAGAATAAAGTGCCTCTTAATTTGTTTCACCACTCTACAGAATACACTAGACTTTTTGGCTCTAACAATCCTATTATAAAAAAAAATGTCTAAGAATAAAACTTTCATTTGTGACAACAACTGAAGAAGATAAAAGGGTTAAACACAAATACCGAAAAAAGAAAAAAAAGAAAAGAAAAGGTAACTTATGTTTGAACATTCGCTATTTTTCTTCGTACTTTACATCCCCATAGTTTACACATTCAAATAAATAGCAAACACAATCTCCACACAATTCAGAAACATTCAAAAATTCCGTCTACAGCTCATGTTAACACCATCATAAAATAAACTCTCGTTTACAGTCCAAAAAATAACATTGTACACAGCACATATCTGGTACAACATTTATTTGGGGTACCACCTTTATACCGACCATTTTCGAAAGACCTGCCGCTCCCCGCGCGAAGAACAAAATCTCAGGTTTGAAAGACGTTTGGTTAAGAAATCTGGGGGTCTTGTTATACCGGTGGTGTTTCCTCAAAAGCTGTACCATAACTAACCATCAACCGCCCTCGCGTACTTAGAATAAATTTTCAATACTTCCATACGGATCGTTAGTTCTATTCAAAGGTTTTAGGAACGCACAGCTTATCTCAAGATGTGCGTGCCACAGACAAGTGTACAATGCCAGAGGGTGCAAAGTTTTTGTTGCTAATGTCTTTTTAATATTTTATTTGGGCCTTGTCTCGAGAGATTTGGATATGATTGATCGAGGGGGTGGCTGCCGAATGTGAAATGTGTAAGCCTGATTACTTAATAATACAGTGAAGACTTGAGAAGTTCTGGAGCATGTGAGTATATTTAATCAGGCGTGTTTGTATATTTTAGCAAGGATAAGGTAGCTAACATCTCATAAATATAATTGATGACTATCTTTTAACATCGCAAGGGATAAAGTAAATCAGTTGTGCATTTGCCACAGATAAGTAGTTTATTTTTGTTTTCGAACAACAAAAAATGAAAACATATCTCTTAATGGCATTTAGTTATCAACTAACATATGCCATATATATATTTTACTATACTATAATAGAGAACTAGGTGTCTATCATAATCTCTGAACTTAAACTACTCTTCGTTGACAGGCGGCGTACAGAGAAGCGCTTTGTAGAATGACACCAATGTATTAGAGCAGGTGTGTTTCTACGATAGCGGGTTAATTAGGCGTGTAGAGGGATCGCTAATGTATGGATATGGAATTAACGGGCTAAGGAAATGGCTTTAAAGAAAATAAGATAATAGTTTGGCTAGACTAGGCTCGAAATAATTTTTATGTATTTATTGACATCAAACAACGACATAATTTGCAGGCAATTTTAATATTTGTTAATTAAACTTTTCGCAATGGTGAAGTATTAAAATTTCAATTTTCACCATCCCAATCAGTCATCTTTTCAGATATTATTTCTTCCTTAGAGGTTTCAAAATTTATGACAACGACTGGTAGTAACATTCTCCACAAAACAAAACATTATTGTATCTCCAATCTCAATACTTCTTTATTCCAACATGTTGCATCAGACAACACTCCCTCAGGTATCTCTCCAGATGAATACGAGTAACTTGTTCTTCGAAGCGAACATCGAACTTGATTCACATCGAGCCACAAACTAAACTATCAATTGAAAGCTATCCGCCCGTGATTTCTCCTCCATACCCTTCATTCTACCCCTTTTAATAAAATCATAATCACTATCTCCACCACCAAACGAAAACCAACCCTAACCTTTAATAATAAAGTTCATTTTGTAATGTATCACTGAGGAGTTAAGACCTTTGGATAGGTGTTCAGGATCCTTGCAACGTTCAATATTGTTTGCTTCGTTAGTGCATTGTTTGGGTATTAATTATATAGTATGGACGTTGAAAATCTTTATAAAGCTGCGAACCTGATAATGATTGGCTATTAGAACAATGAAAAGTTTCTGAGATAATTTAAAATGAACTTAATGATTGTGCAGTACGTGTTTTAAATGTAATATTATCTGTTTAATGTAGAATTTGAAGCATTTAATTTTTTATAATGGTAAATATCTCTAACTAGCTGTCCCCCGCGACTTTGTTTGCGTGTTTTAGTTTCGACGGTTTTTCATTTTTGCAAAATTTTTCATTTATGCTCCGCTCCTATTGGTTGTATTGTGATGTTATATAGCCTCAATAAACGGACTATCCAATACAAAAAGATTTTTTCAATTCGAACCAGTAGTTCCTGAGATTAGCGCGTTCAAACAAACAAATAGATAATACAAATAGATTTGTGTGTATTCAGAAGTCAATATTATAACTATGGTAGCTGAACAGATTGTGTTATTTTAAAGTCCAGGTTTATGAGACAAGACCTAAGCTTTTTTATTGAATTTTTAAGAGAAACCCTTTTTTCGGAATTTGGTAAAAAAAAAGGAAAATGGTTTATTCATCCATGATTATTTCTTTTACCTCATTATGTAAAAAGTTATTAACATGGCTATGCCTATAACCATATCTATACTCCTTACTAATATTATAAATGGGAAAGTAACTCTGTCTATCTTTCTGTTACGCTTTCCTCAAGACGAAACTTTGTATGTGGTTTGTTTGGATCTTAAAAAAGGACATAGGTTACTTTTCACCGCGATAACCGAAACCCACGCGGGCGGATCCGCCGGCAACAGCCAGTTGACAATATTTAGCAATAACGTAGCTATGTCTTTAATGAAATATAATGAGTAGTTTCAAAGATAAAACAATCAAACTTCCAAACTTTAGCAACCTCTTTGTAAGAGATTGTAGTAATAGTAGATGTTATTCAAATATTCTATTTACTGCTATTAAATACAATCATAAATCACTAACAAACATTATTCTCCTTAAAATACCATCGAGTGGCAACAATATACTGTTTCCTAAGTTATAGATATTATCATAAGTGGCCGTAACTAGGACTGCAGTAATAATGCAGGCATTAACTATCGGTTTATGGCACTTTATGTGTTCCGATGCAATATTGTAGGATAATGTAATGCAATATTGTATACTGAATTGTGGAAACTCGAGTGTATTGCGACTGTTGGAGATAGCTCGTATAAAATTCGACGCGACTTAGACAGAAAATGGATGTTACTAAGAGAAAATGATTCTTGGAACCTGAATATAGTATTCAATAACATTAGTTTAATTGTAAAAAAGTATGTCATCTGATAATTACTAATATAACACTATAAGGAACTAAAAAATACGACTATTTGCCTTTTCAGAGTTCCGTAGCCAAGGGTTCTAGAGGGACCCTAGTCCGTCCGTCCGTCCGATCCGATATGTCACATTTTTTTTAGACTGTTTCATGTTTGGAGATTAGATTTTCTTATTTACTATTGAATTCTACAGATTTGTTATTGCCCTCAATATTATACTATGCAAGTACATGAAACTGGTCATAAATATAGGTACGAATTGCACTAAACAATGGTCGTGTAAGTACAGCACGTTCCTACCCACCCCCCCTTGGGTAAACGCCGTGAATTATGTATAATATGAGAGAGGGAAACACTGTTTACTTAACTGCTCCGTGGTTGCATTTACTTAAGTTTCGACCATAGAATTGCAGAACATTTTAGCATGCAAATTAATTAATAAACCTTCCTACTGGCTTTGTCAAAGTCAGGTAGATAGACAAATATAAAATGTTAGTTTAGAAATTAATATTTTTAATGACAATTCATACTACAACAGACTCGAAGCGCATCGGTGCGTCAAATTCTTTCTAAGTTACAAAAATGAGCGCGTATTCGCTCGTTTTTTTATTTCAGAAGAAAAATGAGCATTTTATTGTTTACTATCTGTCCCCCGCGACTTAGTTCGCGTGTTTTAGTTTCAACGGTTTTTCATTTTTGCAACATTTTTCATTTATGCTTCGCTCTTATTGGTCGTAGCGTGATGTTATATAGCCTTCCTCAATAAACGGACTATCCAATACAAAAAGAATTTTTCAATTCGAACCAGTAGTTCCTGAGACTAGCGCGTTCAAACAAACAAACAGACTCTTCAGCTTTATAATATTAGTATAGATTTGAATAAAAAACTACTTTTTTTATGGTAATCAAAACCACGTATATTTTGAGAAGGAATACAAATTATTATTTGCGAAAAAAGATATTCAAAGAAATATGAAGGCTCGTCTTGGCGGGGGCACTACCGTGCCCCCAGATGTGCTATATCATCTTTTAGACTGACGATTCGCTGCACTTCGACTCTGCTGTAGTATGAGTTAAGCCTTAGTATACCCATACTCATAATTTTCATTATTGCCAACTATATATATGTAGCACTAATTTATTAAATGAATTATGACGAAGAGAAGATACGAGTAACCAAAAAAACATTCTAGTTTGACTTTCCTTTTACTAATAATATGGAACATGGTTTCGTTACTGCAATTTCGTACTATATTTCTGTTCGTTGGAATCACTATTCACCCAAGTAGTATTTTGGTTAAAAAACCCAAACAGTATTTGAGTCCGCCATTTGCATACTACTTACCGTTCGCCAGTAGGATATAATTTCAGGTAAGCTGCGGTTCTGGCCTTATTTATACACAAGTTACAAATGTCAAAGACTGTATTACCATACAGCAAACTTGTTTATTGTAATCAGTTTTTCTTTTTGGTTTAACCAATTTGGGTATTATTTGCTTTGTTCGGTGATGGGGAACGAAGTTGTACGATTCTGAAACAAAAAATGTCATTATGATTAAAACTTTTAAGTCTTATATGTAAAGTAAATATGTAAAAATACTCTTTGAATTAACTATTTTTTGCTAGTAGTTTCAATTAAATGTCGTAATGAAGACATGTTTCATGCAATCTGTATCTATAAAAATGAATTCTGATTTTCCTTTGGTCACGCCATAACTTCCGACTGCATCAAATCGGATAATTCGTTTTTTGTTATGTTCCTTATTGTAACATGGATGAGGGTTTTATAAAAAAAACGGGAAAAATGACGTATGAAAATGGTTTAAAAATCTCATATAACCCGTGCAAAGCCGTGGTGGGCAGCTAGGAATTTTATGATTATTTTCCTGTGGTCTAATTATTATATATTTACAGTTAAAAACTTAAAATGTATTTGGTACCTATCTTAACATTTTACGGTTGTGATTTGTGTAATTTAGGAATGACAAGTGGCTTAAACATTTGCTTAAAAACGATAAATTTCATACAATCTATACTTATTAAGTCGTTTTCGTTAACAGTATGCCAAAACATTGTAAAATTACAAGTACACTAAATACACTACCGTTACCACCCAGACATTAGCAGAAACGACCTCTAACATGTCTTTATCAGTCTCGAAAGCGAATCAACTGCGCTTATTCTCGAAGCACAGAACGCCGCAATATATCACCGCGTTGCATTTGATTGCGACGAGAGATAAAACTGCAATTTGGGTGCACACCTTTATCGCTCTAATGTAGGTACAAGCGATCACAAGGTACTTGTTGTAATGATAAACGAAAAGCAACCTTATGAGGTTTGGAATAAGCTGCTAATGTGTTGCCACTTATGTGTGGACGAATGTACAAGTTCTTAAGAAGTTATGCAAGGAAATATCGTCATTTTGTATTAAAAACATGCTTAGTGTAGAGGACGTAGAATTTAATGTTCTTTAATGGCTTTATGGCTAAAGGTAAGTACAAAAAAAAGATTGAAAACCTATTACAGTCGTTTCTATAATAACATTCGTGAGACATAATTTATATTTATTGAGAAATAATGACGGTTTGCTCACGCACATTCTTGGGATCGCCCGACTAGTTTCAGAATCAATAGGAGCTCTGTTTCATGAGCTGACGCGGCGGCGGCGGTGTCGTGTGTCGAACTAGCGTTTCTCCATCAGAGTCGTTTTTAAAATAACTTTTGTTGCAGTGTTTCAAAAACTACCTGTAAAAAATATTGCATAAACAATTAATAGACATCACATAAATCTTGAAACCAAAAAAAAAACCCATATAACGTTTACAAAATCATCTAAAAATCCAACGTTTCCTACCAAAATATATTCCGATACCGCAAAACAGCTGACTGTTTCCAGAAAGTTCGATTTCGCCATGAAATATTTTATTCAACCATTCCCACCTGATTTCCATTGAAAAGTTTCCATTTATTTCCAAGTCTTTTGACCACTAAACGTTTATTGTAGGGTAGTTTGTGAGTTTGGGATTGGTTATTGTCTGATTGAGATACTGTTTTATATAGTTTTTTTTCTTCTCTACATGAGAAGAGGCTTGTGACCAGCAGTGTTACATTTATAGGCCGGTATTATTTCTCACTGTAAACTTCCCTTCTTGGAGATATATAGAGACATTGGAGATACATATTTTTTGAGAGCATGGGTAAAAAACATTTTATAATTATAAAAAAAAAACAATTAGGTACTGTACTGTAAAGTTTTCTTTTTGCTTGGTATATTTTTTAGTTTAGTTTTCTCTGAACATTGATTTTGTTAAAACACATCCCAAAAGAATATAAGTTTTCAAGGAATTTGACTGCCAGCACAGATTTAGTTCAAAGAGAGTTTATTCCCCAAAATGTTTTTATGCTAAAATTTCTAAGAATCCGTCAAACATTCATTATTCTTGGGTAAACTATGATCTCAATCTAGATTGTTATTATAATTTATTTTTGATATATTATAATTTATTCTTGGAATTATGTATTCTAAGGCTATTTAGATTGTAGGTAGTTAGTTTCGGCAGAAGTTTATGATTGACAAAAAACCAATTTACTGTCATTATTACATAAATATGACTTTATTTATTTTGTATTACGTATTTATTTTTGAGTGAAACATTAATTAAGTTCTGCATGATAGCTATAATCCGTTTATTTTTTGCGTTTAATAAGCTGAGTCTAACTTATTAAGAATGACTTTTTAGCTTATATTGCCATAACATTAACTTTTGATAGTAAATTTCATTCAGTTCTTCTAAGAAACAAATAATTTGTGAGTCTCAATTTAATGTACCAAACTAATCTCATTTACAGTAAAACACAGATCTTTTTATTTCTTATTGTTCAATTGTTAATCAGCGATGAGCCATTGTTTCTGTAGTAGTTAACAAAAAACATGCTCGTAGACGAGCTACAACTTATTAAAACTTTATATATGTAACTCAAAAACAAGCATGACGTATTCAATCGAACATGCAGATTGTAGTGTTTTCTGTAAACATTAAAATAGTCATGAATAAAACAGTGGATCGTCTCGAAGTTGCGGGTCATATTATTGAAAAGAATCAGAAGGTCAATAGTTATAATGCAAGTGTGTATGAAGGAACGAACTCCAAAGCTATATAATTTTAAAAATTTCGTGAACTTGGCGTCGATAAATAGTGTCTAAAATGCTATTTACGGCATTGGGCTACTCTCTGTGAGTTTATAATATTATGCTAGCTGCCTGCCCCGGCTTCAATATCATTAAATAAAATATAGCCTATATCAACCGGGGATAAAGTAGCTTCCCAACAGTGAAAGGATTTTTCATATCGGTTCAGTAGTTTCGGAGCCTATTCAATGCAAACAAACAAACAAACAATCAAATCTTTCCTCTTTATAATATTAGTATAAAAAACAAGATCAAAGTAACCAAAAACAATATACAAAATTGTAGGAAACCTAAAAAGGCCATTGTCATCTCAGTCACAATCATCATAGTCTTTCTAAGCCTTGTTTTTTTCTTTAATTTTTCGATTTTTATTCGTAACCGAATCGTGTCAACGGGACCTAAGCCTTCACTGTCCGTCCGTCTGTCTTTCATCCTCGTACTATGCTACATATACCTTCGTGTACGAGTCCTTTGTAAAGTTTCCTTTTTTTTGGTTTTTCTTTTTCTGAATTTCTCGTTGTCGGAAGTAAATTCAATGTAGACCAAAATGAACCTTCTGTATCTACATTTACTTTTCCGTGGTTATTGCGTCTGGGCCGGCCCTACGGTGGGCTATAACTCAACAGTAGAAACGCAATTAGCGGGTTAGGTGATAACACTACCCCCGTATATCACTTCCTGAATAAAACCTGTACTAGTTCGTAATTAATGAATGATTTATTTTGTGTGGAACGTTTGTTGCATATTGTCTGTATGAAACTGCATCTGAATAAGGTATACATTACAAAATAAACCTTGTATTTGTGATTCTTTTGTTTTATATTTTGTCTGCGAAATGTTTTGTATAAATTATATTGACGACCTCCGTGGTCGAGTGGCGTACACACCGGTTTTCAAGGTGTCGTCAGCACCGAGGTCCCGGGTTCGATTCCCGGCCGGGTGAATGTAGAAAATCCATTTTCTACATTGTCTCGGATCGGGGTGTATGTAGTAACTTCGTTGTCTCTGAATTCCATAACACAAGTGCTTTAGCTACTTACTTTTATATTTATTATTACTACTTACTATTATATCTATGAATCAATTTTACACAAATTTTGCTAAAATCTATTTAGTCTGTTACTTAGATATTTTTTTATTTTTTCCAAATAAGAAAAAACTACTTAGTCTTTTCTGAAAAGTAAATAAAGTAAGTAGATAAAGCAAATCTTAGCAGTGAGGTTAATGACGTCACGCGTGTGCACAAAATGCACAAAATTGTGACGTCGTGCAACATTTCAAATCATTTTATCGTCGTGAGTTTTTGGCTACGTACAATAAGAAAAAAATGTGTCTAGTATTTGTTAATAACTGATCTGGCGGACATTTTTATTATGAGTCATAACATTATTTATGTAATCTCTATAAAAACAGTATTATTTACTACAAAGACCTTGAACATGAAGTGAAGTAAAGTGGATCATTATTCGAGATGGGAACATGACACCTCCATTAGAGCAACTTGTAATAGACGGCGCTTAAAATGCTGACGAGATAATGGCGACGTCGAGTGTTCGCGGGAAAAATTGATCAGGACAACAGCCGATATTTCGATCGTCGGTAAAATGTATACGTCCAGGCTCCATGCAGTAAATGAAAAGGAAAGCCTGAATGGAACATTTTATATATCTGTGGTGGTGACCAAATATATGTTGAATATTTTATTCCGATTTGGATATCAAATAGCGAATATTTGCTTAATTCAAATATGAACCATTTAAACCAATAGTAAATCTATAAAGTATTTTGCGATGACAGTAGGTATTCATAAATTAGTATCATCATTAGAACGTAGGTACATATACATAAATCTATACTAATATTATAAAGCTGAAGAGTTTATTTGTTTGTTTGTTTGAACGCGCTAATCTCAGGAACTACTGGGTCGAATTGAAAAATTCTTTTTGTATTGGATAGTCCGTTTATTGAGGAAGGCTATAGGTTATATAACATCACGCTACGACCAATAGGAGCGGAGCATAAATGAAAAATGTTGCAAAAATGAAAAACCGTTGAAACTAAAACACGCGAACAAAGTCGCGGGGGACAGCTAGTATATGCATATAATGTTTGCATTACTAAGGCCTACTTGCACGAAAAACCTAACTCAGAGTTAGTTGCTAACACAGATTAAATTGACAATATTATATGACAAACTGTCAAATTAACCTCGTGTTAGCATTTACCTCCGAGTTAAAAATATAACCCGGGCTTTTGCAAGCGGGCCTTAGATATAAAGGGTAATGTCTGTAAATGTATGATATGATTAGTTAGTAGTAGGCGACGGTATAATATGTGCCTAAAAGGCGAAAAAAAATGCTTATTGCTACAAACAAGAACACAATAAAATTCTTTTAAAGGTTGAACAATCTCAAGTCACAAAACACTACAGATCATATTTGTTTGTGAATTGTGAAACAGTTCCACAACACGTATGTAAACAATTAATATGCTAATTATTTAGGCAGCCCTCAGGTGGCTTCGGTACCACGCTACATACAAATTTGGGGCCAAACGATTGTACTACCACTGATTTAGTGCTTATGGAGCATTGGCTGCATTGGATAATGCCTATAGTATAAATAAATTGGAAGAAATATTTAATTAAATTGTAGATATATTGGGCATTTTTTGTAAGAGGAATATTTTTTTTATTTTAATACTGTGTAATAAAATTTTAGGTAAATCTTTTTTGTAATTAATTTTATGAGTAAAAGAGGTATTTTAAAGTGTTTTAGGATGACCACAATATGACAAATGAGGTTTCTAACCCTTGTTTTTTTTTAAATGATATTTTTATAATTTCGAAAACAAACATCGTTTAGATTATTTTAGATTTTTTTAAATTTTCAATTTGGTTACAAATGTATTTTTTCTCTTGCAATTTACCGCAAAGAAATCGATAAGTAAAAACATACACTGATATATATCTACAGTTGTTAATTTTCCCCAAACCTCTCACATAAAAACTTCGGTAACGCAAAAGTATAATCATTGGTCACTGTTCATTCCACATAGCTAACTGTAACAGGAATGCACAAAATCATAAAGTTTTATAACCTGTGGTCGTTACCCGCACGCATCGCGCCAAATATTTTTTTTATTTCTATTTCACACACGTGGCGGCCATTTTAAATCCAAATGTAATTGAGAGTTATGTAAATGCGGCTCGGTCAGCCTGTTTACCATTCGCAGAAATACCGGATTTGGTATTTTGTTCGGCGATCCGCGGAGTAGACGAAATGTGGGCTTTGCTAGTAGATACCTATTCGCAAAATATATTTTTCAATAGATATAATATATATGTATACATACATATAAGAAAACTAATGCTATGTACTTAGGTGCTTGCTACTTGGTAATTTTCAACTGAATATAGACACAAGAATGTGCTCCATTCTGTCACATGTTTTGGTATATGCTGGAGACACTTGTTTTAATTCATAATGTGCAATCATAAGCAATCTTACATAGCCTCGCAATAGGAATGTGCTCAATTTTTTTTTAATGTCCTTCAAAAACCTAAAACATACATATATTGATAACAACATACATTGATAAAAAAACGTGTCTAATATTTTTTTATTATCTAAATTACAGACTAAATATATTTTTAATATTCACATCTAGTCAACATCTTATTGTATTAAAACCATACAAAATGTTATCTCATAGCAAAAGTACGTAATGAAATATCGAACTGGAAGAAATTAACTTAGAGATCTGAAATCCATAATTCAACTACATTATCGTGAGTTTCCGAACGGATAGTTATCGTGTCCATTTTAACTAGATCTCTAGCACTCACTTTATCAACGTTATAGCGAACAATCTTAACTTAGTTCGGGGTCTAAGATATATCGATAGTCTATTTACTTACCACCCAAAGTAAATAGACCTACCATGCTAGTCCTGTAAATGGCCCACTGCTGGGCAAATACCTTTTGTCATGTAGAGAAGGCACGAGCATTGAACACCACCCTTGCTCTCTTGTAGGATGGCGATTTCAGATTTCAATATTTGAACTCTATGTTTCCTCACGATGTTTGTAAGATACAAGATACAAGGTCATTTATTTGTTCAAAACATGAGTTAACATACATAGGGCATGCAAGATAAAGATAAAGATAAAGATAAAGAGATATAGGTACTAGCGTTGTACCTACGTTTTTATGAATAAATAATAATAATTATTATTAGCCTGCATATGATCAATAAGTTCCGGTCATTGAACCGCTAGGCCACCACGACATTCGAAATGCCTTAACGAATAAAATCGGTACAGTAAATAATGTTAGAGATCAAGTTATTTTGGCCATGTTTCGCCTATGGCTGCAAATGACAAGAGAAATGAAGTGTAAATGATGGCCCATCGTGCGTATCTCCACAATGGCCCATGTTGTGAGCATTAGTAGAGGCCATCAGTTAGACAACGATCAACGACCCGCATGACAGTCGGAAATAATTAATAATTCCATTTCATCAGGTGAAATTGCTTTTGTGAAATACCGCGGATTATTTTCTCGTGGTCGGACAACGGACAATTGTTATTGTGTATTCACATTGGCTGCGAAATAAAGGTAAAATTGGTATACTTACTCTTGTGGAATTTTAATTAACAAGGACTTAATTTTTTATTATCTGAATGAATTTTATCATTAATGGTTATTGAATCGTTACAATACTTAATCTGACTTGTAGGTACTGAGAATACATGTGTGCTTATATGATAATTTAAGTGATGTAGAATCAAGTGTTTTAAGTATACGGATAGCCGAGTGGTATAGGCCACCACGTCAATTACCACTGTGCGCGAGATGCTGCGGGTTCGATCCCCGCATGGGACAAGTATTTGTGTGATTCACAAATGCTTTTACCAAGTCTTGGCGTTCTTTGTGCATGTGATTGGAATATTTGTAAAACCCTCCGCGACACAAGTATTAATTTCATTAGCAGGGGACTCTTTTAAAAAATAAAGATAAAAAGTATCTACTCATGATTTATAGTAAATATCACCTAATGATAACACCAAGTTTAATAACGTTTCAATAAATATGAAATCGATTAAAAACGTGATATTTATCCAATTTTGATTTAAAACAAAACGCTTTACTCACCTATATTTTCGGGATCGGTTCGACTCGCGACACCACCGCCGCCGCGTCAGCTCATGATTAGGGACTCCTATTGAGTCTGAAACTAGTCGGGCGATCCCGAAAATATACGTGAGTAAACCGTTTTGTTTTAAATAAATATGAATACTCCTCACGAAAGTTATTATACAAATTTATCCAATAGTATCATGAATATAGTGTCGTGATGTAATCTTACGTGGTGTTCATGCAATAAAAGAAGTAATTAAGATTATATATTATGACCAATCTGTTAGTAAGCTCCGTTCAGATACATAAAAAAACTCGCCACTTGCGTTAAAAAAAAACTTTCACAATAAAACCTACAAAAATTTCAAGGGTAGGTAAATTACGAACCTCACAAGCCATTACCATGAGGATTTTCTCCTCTAAAGCACGTACGTAGCATTAAAATTCCATGTAACACGGTATAAATCTTCAATACATTACTCGCTAGGGCCTAAAAGACAGGTGTTGTTATTTTTACGCGGAAATTGGAGGGCCACTTTAATTTTGGATACATTACTTTGATGCATACATCCTGGGGGTTGGATGATGGTATTGCATAAAGAACCAAGAATTGTTAACAATCGTTTGTCAATTGGGTATTAGACAGGATTTATTTTATTTCATTAAAAAATTTTAATCTTTGTCGAGTTTAACAACGGCAGATTAATTATTTTCATATTGAACTAGTTACAAGCATTTTAATATTGCTAAGTAAACAGAGAGATCTGTAAGAAAATGTGACGTCACTATTGTTTTCTCCATACTAATCTGGGGCTGCCTCGTACAAGTCCTCGTTTAATTCGATAGTAGTCAAATACCTAATTGCATTAAGTAGTTAGAGGTACTTACAAAGGAGTCAAATCAGCACTGATTGGTCTTAAATGTTAAGTAGCTCGTGGCCCGGTTGGTCTGTGTATGGGTGTAATATATGGTATATTACATACAAAGTCCCCTCTCCGTGTCTAAAAATTCAAGGCATGGAAAAACATAATACAGTTACAAATGTCGGTAATTTGACATTAGTTTTAAAAGCGGTGAAGATTAGTCACCTTTCTCTAAGTTCTATATAAGTATGTCAGTACATTCAGAGATTGATATAAAGTTTCGACAAAAAAATGTTAGCCTTTAAACTTGATGAATTGAAGTAAATTACTCAAATTCATCAAGTTTTTCCGTAGGAAACTTGTAGGTTGAACAAACCAAAACAAAACACAATCACAAAAGATATACAGAATATAATTCTCAATAAATTCGCAAAATTCATGGCTCCGTTTCGCATAAACAGACTTAACCCGTTAAAAATGACGGTACAGTCCGGCAACAAAACGACATGTCACGCTCTCTACTTAACCCTCACTTGCTTTGTTTGTTTATGGCTGTGTCGGAATTACACGGTTATTTTTTGCTATTTTCAAAATATGAACGTATTCGTGGTCTTTTTTTAACTAATGATATATCATTTCTTTTAAGAATTAAATTTTGTGTTTAGTTTTAATTTTTAATTGGTCGTTCTTTTTTTAAAGACCTCGAAAACTGAAAATGTTTTTGAATAATAAAATAATGATGATTATCTATTATAGCTGCCGGTATGTTTTAAATTTTTCTCGCAACTGGGCGATGGTAAAAGATACGCAAATTGGCGCATTTTTTCAAATATAATTTCAAATATATTTCGAATTTATTACCAAAATCTTTTAAACCTTTATTTTTATTAGATATAACAAACGGTAATTATTAATATTCTACGGGTTAAATGTTACAAATAAAATCCTAATGTTCACATTAAGAAAGCCCTAGGTTGGCTTTACGTTTTATAGGTTTTTATATGAAAGTAATATAATTAAATAACAGTTTTATATTTACCACGAACATAAAAGCGAAACCTTGTAAGTTTTTTCGTTATACGTGATCTTATTTACCGCGTATTAACAACATACATTAAGAATGGGAGTTGGTCAAAGAAATAGCTGAATAATTACCTAACATTATCCTTATCTATAAATAGCAGATAACAATGCCACGACGTTTGACTATTACGAAACAAGTCTAAAAATAGATTATCTAAATCGATGCCGCGTAAAGTTCATTATCGCGTACTACGTGGTGACGCAATACGAGCGTCGTGGCGTGACGTCATACGCATGCGCACTCGAGATAACGCCGATAGCTACTGAACGGTAATTTCAACTACAAGTAGCAAGAGCAGAGTGGCGCAGTGGAAGCGTGCTGGGCCCATAACCCAGAGGTCCGTGGATCGAAACCACGCTCTGCTAGAAACACTTTTTGCATTTTGTTTATATTTTTTTTTGTATTTTCTGTAATTTTCATTTATGATATTTTTATAACTGAAATTATTTCATCAAGATTGTATTTTTTTAGCGTCCTGGTTTTTAAAAATACAAATGTCTAAAAGAAAATTAATTGAACCTGTTAAACATTTTCCGACTTAAGTGAATTACGAACTAAGAATCTACAGATTAATAAGAATTACTTCCTTACTTTGTCCTTAATAAAACTAGTTTTAATTTGGTAGTCTAAACGCACAGATGCTAATCTTATATCTAACTTGTGCATAAATTAGTGCCTCAAAGTTAGAAACATAATAATATTCAATGTGCTGAGGTTCTGAGGTAAGGAGAACGTTTGTATGATTGAATCCAAACAAACTTTAGCTGAAGTAAAACATTATTAACAGTATGGTGAATATTAAGTACTTAGATATGTCTTGTATTTAACAAAGAGAAATGCACTTCATGTATAATATATAATATATATATATATATATATATATAATATAATAATTATAATATAATATCTTGGGACAGTTCACACACGGCCATCTGATCCCAAACTAGGCATAGCCTGTATTATGGCAACCAGACAACTGATAAACATACTTATATAATTCTAAATACATACATATCATAGATAAATTACATCCAGACACAGAACAAAATGATCACAAAGATTTGTCCTGCATGGGAATCGAACCCACGACCTCTAGTTTAGCAGTCAGGGTCACTAACCACTACACCAACAGGCCCGTCATGTATATACAGATGGCATAAATGTATGTATGTAATAATCCATAAAATAAATACTAGATAGATATTTTTTCTATCATATCTTGCGCACATAAAATAACCTTTAATATGCGTAGGTGTAACGCAGTTAGATAAAACAGGCTTTAATCAAACATCAAAGATGATATTTAGAGATGCTCATTATATTTTAGCATTTGCTTATTTGTGGCTTAAATAAACAAAACCCTTGTAAAGGGGGTAAAATTAGAAATTTGGTTGTTCGTGCCGTTGCCTAGCAACCGTATAGCAAGGGCCTTGGAGGACTCAACTAGAGGCTTCAAAATATTTTTTTGGATTTGTTTATTTTAATATTTTGGAGATGAAAGGAAACCACTTATTTGAAAAAGAAAGCGTGAACAAAAAGTGGAATCGGAGCCGCGTCTTCCTGTATCTCTATAGGTATATTACATAATGTATTATATATAATGTATTGATTTTTGTTGTTTTTTTTTTCTTGGCGTTTGTTTGTTTAAGATAAAGTGATGACTTATGTTATTGTTAATGACGACTTCAATTATCCTGTGTATATACAATAAATTACATTATTTGTTTTATATTGTTTCAGGTATGATTTGCAGTTTTATTACGACCAGTCAACGATCAAAAACATGTTTGTATAAAAATTGATATTAAAATAGACCTAACTATTTAGTTAAAAATATTAGTCCCTAATGGAACATCATATTTAAAATACCGTCTGCCATCTTAGGCAAGTGACAATGACGTATGGAAGTGACAAGTCCAAGTCACGTGAGTTATCGATAAGAAATGTTATTTACATACATTTAAGCGTGGCAATCGAGTGTCGATAACGATTGCAAAAAAAGTCACTTGGGCACGTACGTATGTACACAATCAAATGAATTAACAAAGTAATTTAGTATGGAATAACCTATTCTAAAAATATATTATTAAACCGTTGCCATGGTTACGCAAATTCTGCGACATTAAAAACAAAATGTCTGCCCACGTCTTTAGAATCCAAATACATACAAACTATTGCAAAGCGCGTGCGCACTCAAGGCCTTCGCCAACCGGTCTGCGTAGGCGCACGTGAACGTTCATTCATTCTTACTCTTAATTATCTAACAAGCTAATCTCAACCGTTTCTATCATATTTTAGAGTAGAATTTTCTTTGTCAAGATTTAGAGGTTAACGTCTTATTTTCATTTTAGCACACAAGCAAATTTTAACTTTAAATCCTACAGTTTAGAGTTGAAATTAAAGTGGAATGGTTTAGAGGTTAATATGCCAATGCGGTTATTGAATAATAGTACCGTAGGCGCTAGACACTTGCATTATTGTGTGACTCAGTTGAATAGTGATGTAAAAATTACCGTGAACTTATGTGGGAACTCTTTCGTGATGTTTATGGTCAAAGTACGTGTAAACAATTGTGGAAATACTACAAGTATGGTCTGAAGTTTTTCTCTGACGCGGGAAATTCTTTCTAAAGGTACAGTAGGTGCACTGAAATATCCCCCGCGCAGATTGCTATTCTCTGCTGATAGAGGCCGCCGTGACCGAAATTCGGTCAGGAGGACATTATTTTAATGTCACTTAGACAAACTTACATTGAATGATACAAACGCGGCTTACCACGGTTGGTGTGAGATTTTCAAAACATCTATCTATATGAAAATATAGAATTCTCGTGTCACAGTCTTTGTAACGAAACTCCTACGAAACAGCTTGACCGATTTTTATGTTTTTTTTTCTATATATTTGGTAAGTCTGAGAATAGGTCGTAAACTATTTTTATACCCCCAAATTATAAGTTTTGGACAAAATTATATATTTTTTTACTTCTTATGATTTAGCATTAAAAATACATATAAATCTTAATTTTCACCCTTCTGCCACCATGCCCTTTTTTCATTAATATTGCAAAGCAACGTTTGCCAGGTCAGCTAGTTTTTATATTATAATTAACATTTGCATAAAATGTCCCACTGCTGGGCAAAGGCCTCCCCACTCTTCTTCCACTTGTCTCTCTCAAGAGCTGCGGTTGACCAGTTTTTATTTATTAACAAATTCAACCAAGACCTTGACCAACATACCATGATCGTAAATACTATAATTAATGTCATGTTTACTATCCAACATGTCGTCAAACATTGACCAATCGCAATTATTTAATCATTCAGTTTCTATTCATTAGAACCCCTTCGGTTGTTAATGAGTTACGATCTGTCCCCTTACAGCGAGCTTGTAGCTATTAGTGTTTATGATGTGCGAAGGTTAATATTAAGTCCGTATGAATAAGGGTTTTACGACATAGTGTAAGGATTTTACAGTAGGTCGACTCGTAGTTATAAAATTAGAATTAAAATACATGAAACAAAAACATATTAGTATTTTTTGGCATGTATTTGAGTGATGATTGCATTGCCTTGCACTGTAGAATGCGGAATTGCATTTTATAATTACAACACTAGTTAGTTAACTGTTAAAAGTTTAATTTTTATTATTTTTTAGCATTATAATTCCGCTGTGATATTTTGTATTTTTTATTGCAGTCAGCTTTTCGCTCTTACTTTACGTTGTGGTGTATTTTAATCGTGATGTCATATGTATTTGAAAGATTTCCCCACTGTTTCTGTAATTTAATCTGTCGTCAAATCAACTGATCGCGACGGTGATTGGTTGACCAAAAGCCTAACAACGAATCACAGCGCTTAACATGAGTTTTAAATTATGATTCAATAATTTTTGAGTAAATCAACTTTTCAGATACCGAGGGTCAGCCCACGATTACGATACTTTTTGATTTAGAAACAGCACATTTGCGTCGTACGTCAACGTTTGAAAATAGACCGTGCGACGACAGATGATTATATGAAAACTAGCTGTCCCGGCAAACGTTGTTTTGCCCTATAAATTAAAAATACCTACCCTACCTACCCTACCCTACCTACCCTACCTACCCTACCCTACCTACCCTACCTACCCTACCCTACCTACCCTACCCTACCTACCCTACCCTACCTACCCTACCCTACCTACCCTACCCTACCTACCCTACCCTACCTACCCTACCCTACCTACCCTACCCTACCTACCCTACCCTACCTACCCTACCCTACCGACCCTACCCTACCTACCCTACCCTACCTACCCTACCCTACCTACCCTACCCTACCTACCCTACCCTACCTACCCTACCCTACCTACCCTACCCTACCTACCCTACCCTACCTACCCTACCCTACCCTACCTACCCTACCCTATTTTTTATTGTAAGTCATCAAAAAATAAAAAAAAAAATTACCAAAAAAAATTAAAGTTTTTAATTAACAAATAAAATATAAGGGTTGATCGTAGAGGGATGAAAATTTAGGGTTGTATGTATTTTTGTATGCTGTGTCATAAAAAAATAAAAACAAAAAATTTAGCCTAAAAAATAAAAAAAAAAATTTAGGGGTGGACTACCCTTAACATTTAGGGGGATGAAAAATAGATGTTGGGCGATTCTCATAGATACCGGATAAGCACAAAAAATTTCATCAAAATCGGTCAAGCCGTTTCGGACGAGTTCAAGTTCGAACACCGTGACACGAGAATTTTATATATATAGAGATATTAATTGTCCCGATATTATTATTTTTTTAAATGCGTACTACATCACATACATTGCTCTGAACCCAAAGTAAGTAGCTAAAGCACTTGTGTTATGGAATTCCGAGACAACGAAGGTACCACAAACACCCAGACCCGAGACAATATAGAAAAGAGGTTTTCTACATTGACCCGGCCGGGGATCGAACCCGGGACCTCAGAGCTGGCGACACCTTGAAAACCGGTGTGTACGTCACTCGACAACGGAGGTCGTTAATGAGTTCATTATATGAAAAAAATTATGGTCTCGATATTATTAGGGTAATATTAGGTTTTGAAATAGTTTTAATAAAACAGCACGCTCTGTTTTGAAACTATTTATACGATTTTACTTGTTCACATTAGTGCCTACAGTCGATACTCGATATGCGCACTTTATAGTTTACTTATTTTTTCTCTAATTTGTAAACTGTCTAATTAATCAAAATACCAACTATAGCTCCTATAAACAATACCTACTAGCCTATAACTATCCCGATGTCTATTTCAAATTGAACTACTGTCGTATACCTATGTATTATTCGCTCATGATTAATGCAGAGGCAATTTGTCACCACATCTGAGCTTATCGCCAAGATTGAAGCTTTTCTGACTGATTTGTGAATCGCTAGTTCGATGTTTATCTAATATTCAGATGGATTTGAGTGCGGTCTTAATATTCTATAAAATAGGGTCCTTGTAAGTCGTATAAATTTTATTAAAGATTTATTTTGTAGTAATGAAACTACGATGAGTTTTCTTTGATTTTTTTTTGACTGAGGTTAATAAGATTTAGTGAAAATACTTAATATAATATTACTAGCTGTTTCCCGCGGCTCCGTCCGCGTGGATGACGGTTATAGCGGCAAAAATTAGGCCATGTCTTTCCTCAGGCTCTAGACTATCCGTGTACTAAATTTCATTTAAATAGGTTCAGTAGTTTTTTGGTGAAAGCGCGACAGACAGACAGAGTTACTTTCCCATTAAAAATACTACAGTAAGGATAATTATAAATGCAGTTAAACCAATTATAAATAGTTTAGTGATAACTAGTAGTAATTGGCTATAAGCTATGATATGCAATCACTAAAATAGTTGTTTTAGTTATAACACAATCTGTAAATCTTTCTTTTTAATAATTTACGCCAATGTTTGATTGCTTTGCATTATAAAGTTGTGGTTTAATCACGCTTACACGTAAAAAGTTTTAAATGTAAGTATCCATTAGAATGTCTGCAGTAAACCTGGTTGTGGTCTTGCAACATAATATTCAATTTGTAAAATGCAAATTCCTTAACCCTTCAATGTACAGCGAACAATGTATGAACTTTTAGCATAAACCGTCTATTGTAAACGAAACATGACTTTGCACGTCCGCACGAATCATAATGTAGGCATGGCGTAGCTACAGACGTAGCGCCTAGCTACGGCCCGTAGCCGGCGGGTGCTATAGTAACGGGACTACGGGAGGTTCAGTTTGCTTCGCGGCCGCCTACCGCGTAGACGCGTGTCGCGTGCTACGAAAGCCCATACGTTCGCGGTGTCGGGGTGCATTTTTCCCGCAAGTGTTTTTCCCCTTTTTTCTGAAAATTCAAAGGTGGTTTTTAATTAATGGTGTCGTGTTTTCGCGGATGTGATTCTTGTGCTAGTGTTAGTAGATTTTTGAGTGTCAATGGTTTTTTCAAAGTAATTTTCGTGTGTTTACTCGTTGTATAATTACGTTAGTGTAACTGTGAGATGTGAGTATGTTCGGCCTTTGTGAGGTCTGCTACGAAGCACGTCGTTTCGGCTTTATGGAAGTACATAGTGTTGCGTTATGTGTGACCTCTAAATTTATTGGCAGTTCCTTAATGTAAATACTTTGTTTTGTAACAAGTATAGGTATTCGATATACGAATGTATATGAAACTCATTACATTTCGTTAATTAATGAACTTGTTTTGACGAAGAGTCGGTGGTTGAAATTATCTTGGTTAACAATTTATTGTGAATGTTATTCGTTAAGAGTCAAATTTCGTACGTTATGAAGAATATTTAGTAAAAGCGTCTGCATAAATGATTTCCCTAAATGCTTCTCAAGCAGTTTTAAATTTAATGTAACATTAAAATGGAATCGAATCCTAAGGATCAAACAGTCTTTATTTTAGAAGTTTGTTAAAACAGTAGTGTCAGGATAAAAAATAATTAAAACCTATGATTAAAAAATACTTGAACTATTAAAAGAAAAAAAAACTTAAAAATCCCAATGTTTTTCGTAAAAATACAGCGTTAAAATCTAGCCTACACAGAATACGCTGAAAAAAATGTGTTTTTTTTCTGTGTCGAAGTGCAACGAGATTGTAATCCTGGACATATTTCATTTATTTATTAAGCTTCGCGCGATGCAACATTGAAATATCGTCCTGGTTTTATTGTCACACATTTTATTTAGTCATAGTAACATGTTTATTTAAAAAATGTACGCAATATGTATTGTTGTTATCTTGTAAAATCGTTGTTTGTTTTTTAGCGTTATCATTAAATTGCGGTTCATTGACCTTTACTCTCACAATAATTACTAAATCGGGTTTTAGTTTTCTAAAATCAAATTACTTTAGACTTTTGGTCACTTGATTGGTATCTATGTGCTAAGATTTTTGACGCAGTTTTGATCAGTTGTGTCAATTTAATTATTGTCTGTCCAAGTGCTTTTACAAATGCTATTCCATGTAATGCACTTTTAGTACAGAAAATATATTTATATATATTTATACTTAGTGTAAAATTATATTTAGTTATTTGGAATGTCTTTCAATCAAGTTTTATTTTTGTGTGTATGATTAATTTTTGATACCAATAGTTTTTATATCCGATATAGAGGTCATAGTTTTCGTTTGTACAACAAGTAAACCTCACCTTGTATACATTATATAAAATGTCGAGTCTAGGTACAAACCACGATCTTACCTAACTTATAGAGCCGTATACACAACAGACTGCCTTTGACACGGCACACAATAGACCTACCTGTGTGGTATAGGCTTAACTTGTCACTTCCATGAATGTTGGCTATAAATTGATTGCTCTTTTGTTTTGAATTAACATTGTACGATATTATGCTTTATGTAATTTTGTTGGTGATTATACAGTGTGTTACAAAAGTAATCAATAGTACGAGGTACGCTCACTCTGTAACAATTACAGAAATTGACAATAAAAATTTACTTCTCAATACATAAGTGATAAGCTGGTCAGACAGTTTGTATGGGTAACAAAATTGTTTTTTTTTGTTATTTCGATGTTGGTTCCATCATAAATGTTTTAATTATTAATAGTGATGAATAGAAATAACCCCAATTTTTTATGTGGACATTTTCTTACACCCTGTATGTCTTATATAAAACTTTATAGATCCATAAATGTGTTAGTTCAGCAATTTCCTTGTAATTGGTTGTGTAGTATCATTTGTCAAGTCGTTTTTATGTAATTAAAGATCGAATGGCACAGTTGTATATGTACTGGGTTAAACGGCCATACATAAAAAAATACAACAATAAAAATACAATTTGTATAATTTGTAAAAACAAAACATTCTGGAGCAAAATGATAAAAAAATATATTTATATAGTAATAATATCAATATCAATGTCAAATATATATAGGTATATATATATAGGTAATATCAATGTCAAATAAATTTACAGACCTAAACAAATAAATAGTTAGTGACGAAGAAATAAAAAAAGACACAAGCAAATACCGATGTATCTAAGTTTCAATTTCATTTTCACGAGAGCTCGTTAATATCATCTAAAGCTTGTTTATTTAAACAAACCAATCTTGATATTATAATTATGTAAGCTCAGATAAACAACATGTAGAACAGTGTGTAACTACTAACGTGTTAATTAACACTAATTCGATGATCGAACCAGTGATTTGGTAAAAGCAACTTGCTGTTAGGCTGTAACATGGTATTATAATTACTGTGTGTGTACACCTGCTTACATTATCTTTGTTTGACTTAACAAACGTAAATTAAATTTAGAAATAACTTATTTTTAAATAGAAAAAACAAAAATAAAAATAATAATAACAAAATTAGAAATAACATATTTATTGTTATGTATCTTCTTGAAAGCAGATTTTTCAAATGCTAGATAAAATTATCCGAAGAAATAATTTGAATTTTTGATAGTTATCCATACATAATCTGTCAGATATCATTTTTGTTTCATAAATACAAATAATATCTGGCGTAGAAAAAAATTGCCCGGCGTTATGTACGTACATTAAAAAAGATCAAACAAATTTTGATAATTTTAACATGGCGTCCTTGTAATTGTAATAAGAAATAATCTCCTTCCCGATGTTATGAAGACAAGAAAGACTGTGCCATTATAGTATATTTCAAACTTCCTCATTTGAGAAAAAACGCATAGCTACACACTTATTTTGCCAATCGCACTACAACCAAGTGCCAAAACTACATTCATGGCATATAGTACATGCCCTTTATAAACTAGAAGACTTTTAAAAAGGTACCGTATACGTGTCGACACAAATTCAAAGTGTCCACGCTTACAATTTTCCAGACAAGCTCTTGACCCAATCTAGTAATGAAAAGCTCTTCAGATATTGGTCGAAGAAGCTCGATAGACGTACATGTTAATTTGAAGGTTCTTAGGAAATCTTCTCTTACCCCTAATTGTTTTTAAATACGCTGTTAAATACATGCAAACGACATATATCGAAAAATTTATGAAATTCCAGTAGGTATTGTTTTTAAACTTGACATAAAAGTGCCACAACAGGTTCACTTATACTTATGAATCCGATACACATACTGAGTGCTTCAACTTACTCAAACATGTATGGTGTAAGACACAATAGGTGGGTTGCATTCAAAAATTTCCTAGACCGATCAAACTTCTTCTAAATATAGTTTCAAATATCAGCCTATGTTTAAGTAGGCTTTCATAATTATGTAGCTCGGTTTTTTATATCTTAGTTTTTTTACAAAAGTCTAGACGCGTGGGCGACTAAGGTCGTTAGGTCTCAACTAATTAATCTGTTACAATGTTTATTTCTGTTTTATAACCCTTGACTTAATTTGTACTGAAATTTTGGCTAGTAATTAAATACAAATATTCGCTCCGCATGCGTTAATGCGTAACAAATAATTAAAATAATTTTGGCTAGTATTTGTTTTTATTTGTTACAAAACTATTATATTCATGACTTATTTTATAGAGTTTTTGTGGTGGGTTGAAACTATTTTAAATACACAGGCACATTAATTAAAAAAACTAGATGTTTAGTTAAAACTGTTAAGATAATGTTCTTGTTGCTCATTTTCTAGGTTTTTAGAGATTAAACATTTTGATTAACATAAAAAGCGTGAATATTGCTAGAAACAGTAAAATTAACTATTTACTTCATTTTAATTATAGTTTGAACTGAGATTGAAATTAATTACACAAATTATAGTCCAATAAAATTAAATTAAATTTATACATTTTACAAGTAATAAGCATGACACAAACTGACTTAATTCCCAACATATTATCCTAATATGTCCCTACCTTAGAGTAAAAATAAGTAAACTATAGAGTGCGCCTATCAGAGTATGAACTGTGAGCACCAGTATGAACTAGTTAAATCCTAAAATTTGTGTCAAAACAGAGCGCGCCGTTTCATTATAATATCGGAACTATCGATATTTTCTCATCAACGCAACGTCTGTCGTCGCACGAAAAATCACTTAAATCAGTACACGAGCGTAGTCCTTACAGCAAAAAAACTTTGCTTACGCTTGGCGCAACGGGCTACCAACGATGCGCGCGCTCTACGCTTGTCTATGTATACTCTAAGGTCCGTACATTTAAATTTGACGGTCCCTCATTTTGAGTGGAAACAAAAGACAAATCACAATGGCGGTCTTCGTGAAAAGTCGGATTGGAAGTCGTATGAAAATGTGGTTCTAAAGAAATTCTTTGACAAAGCTTGCTTCAGCTATAAAACTCGTACTGTAAATCATTTTATGTATCCACGTGATTTTTAATTTCGTTAATGTGGACATAATTAAATTACCTATTTGCTAATTAATTAAGGACTATTTATGTAATCTGTTTCATGTTATTTAAATCTAATAAACCCGTGTTGTTCCACTGTAGGGCAAATTCGTCCCTCCTTCCGTCTTTTCCACGCTCTTCTATCCTTTGCTAGGATGGGCCAGTCTTTTTGGTATAAAAAGTTGGTTTTAAACTAAAAGGTATAAAATATTATCTATTTATTAATTAATTATTTGTTATGAATTAACACATGTGGAGCGACTATTTGAAATTACCTGCGACTACTGGCGCGTAAAGCAAGTGGTCGCAGGTTCGAGTCCTGCCTGAGGTTTTAGTTTTTCCTTCTATTATTTGTATTTATTATCTATTTCTTGTAGCATAAATAAAAAACCAAGAAATAACACATTGTTGTGTCGTTAACATGTGCAAATATATTCTGGCCTAAAATTTTTGTACGACTCTTGTATCTTTCATAACATGTAGCATAGTTATCACCTGTACGTAATGGCAACTATATCTAGGTTATATTTCTGTCGTGAGTAGCAGGTACGGAACTCAAACTAACTTTACCGTGAACATTAATTGCTACAAGTTTTCTCGTCTGCAGCTTGCTATACGACTATTTATTATTCAAGCACCATTTATTTAATTTTAACTTAAACTTGTCATTTATATTTATATCTATACTTTTTTTAATATATAAAGCTGAAGAGTTTGTTTGTTTATTTGTTTGTTTGTTTGAACTCGCTAATCTCAGGAACTACTGGTCCGATTTGAAAAATTCTTTCAGTGTTGGATAGCCCATTTATTGAGGAAGGCTATAAGCTATATAAGATTACGCTGTTACCAAAAGGAGCGGAGCATAAATGAAAAACCGTTGAAACTAAAACACGCGGGGCCAGCTAATGTATTTATAATAAATCAGAAACATTGACTGAAATGTTGATATAAATATATTATTGGTTCCTAACTATCTTTATTCGTTATTGTAAGGACAAGATTTTTATATACAAATAATAATAAAAAAAAAAAAAACCTAATCTTGCACCACACAAACCAAGGCGGGGTGGGCAGCTAGTATTAAAATAATATACTACTTAGGTTGAGTAGCACTTACTTATACTTATACATATAGGATGTTTATCAAGGTTTAAAACAACTGAAATAGTATGTTTTTTTTTTAATTAGTCCAAATAAACCTTTCTTTTTAAAACACGTGTAAAGCACGTACTTTCTAGGTTAATCTAAGATACCACTGAATTACGGAAGAACATCGCGATTTCAGGCCATTAAGTCCGTTTCATGGTTAATGGCCTGAAATCGCCAACACGCAATGAACAAACTTGATGGTCACTTCTTCCTTTGTTTTAAGTAGAACTTTTATCCTTTATAACAAAGCTATTACTAAGAAAGTACTATTAAAAAAATCGATTGATGACATAACATTGACACTTAGTGAGTTTACAGAATGAATATGATTTTTATCCATTTATACACAAGTTATTGGTCTCTTAATTAATATGGTTTTTTTCTGATATCTGGTAAAATCATCGAATGGTTATTTATTAGATAAATAAATAAAAGAACGGAACAATATTTTGTTATATATAATATTACCTAAATAACTAACTTACTTAATTGTATAGAATTCGTCAAAAATATACTATTATCTTACTACTCTGAATCTCTAAATTATTGTAACTTGAAATATTTTAGGATAAATAAACGTGAACAAAGTTACACTATAACACCATTGAAATCTAAATACAATAGGATAAATCAGATCAGACTAGCACAGGACAGTGCCGAACTAATCGATGAATAATGTAAATACATCGCGACGGAAGCGGCGACATAATATCCTGTGCCCACTGAGACTGCTAAATAGTACACAATAAATATAAGAAAGCAGAAAGTCTGCTTCAAAATGTCCACCAAAAAAACGCACTAGAAACAAGTGCGATAAGATTTAGGAACAAACATTTTAAATAATTATGCTATTATTTGATTGTAAAAACTAAACTTTTTATTTAATGACTTTTTTCAAATAGACTATTTATCGTAATGTAACTGTGTGCTAGATAAGATATTGCTGTCTTATAAAAGACTACAAGTATATTAGCTTTGCAAATTTCTTTCACCTATCTATCTATTATATAAAATGAATTCCGATTTACCATGGCCATGCCATAAGTTCCGAACGACTACACCAAATCGGATAATTAATATTTTGTTATATTTTAAGGGCCAGATTTTTATAGACGGAAATAAAAAAAAAACCTATGGAAATGTTATGAAAATCTCACACCATCCGTGCTAACTGGGCCGGGCAGCTAGTACCTAATTGTAAAAAAAATCCAGTACTGTATATTATAGAAAACTAAATTCGTATCTATTCTTATTATTTTATTATAGTATATTTTGATGACCTCCGTTGTCGAGTGGCGTATACACAGGTCTTCAAGGTGTCGCCAGCTATGAGGTCCCGGGTTCGAACCCCGCCCGGGTCAATGTAGAAAACCACTTTTCTACATTGTCTCGAGTCTGGGTGTTTGTGGTACCTTCGTTGTCTCAGAATTTCCTTACACAAGTGCTTTAGCTACTTACTTTGGGTTCAGAGCAATGTGTGTGATGTTGACTACATTTATTTATTTATATTCGATATTCATGAATAAATCATAAAAAAATATTTTCTTTAAAATTAGATAGTTTTGGGGTTTGCTTGGTTAATTAATGCACCTTCTGTAATCATTGTTATGTGGCTATACCTTTGCAGTTGTCCAACAATTGATTAGCAATCGTCGAGTGTTGCGCACGTGAGAAATACATTATCAATTTCACTATTATTAGACTCTTGCGGAATAAATAAGTACCACTTGTGATGTATTAAAAAGAATTAATATTAGTTGTTTCTGCATTTAGTATTTTTGCAATAATAAAACAGAATTTACATTTTTTTAAATAATATTACATATAACATTTGTTTGTCTTTTTGGATATAGTTAGTGTTAAAATATTCTTAAGAAATCTAGTTTTTTTTTTTTATAAAAAATGTTAAGTACTAATTATATTATTTTCCAAGCACATTGTATTTGTCTTCAAACGTCTTAGCCAATTATATTAAAACACTGTGCCTAACTCCTATCATAATATTGTAAGCTGACTGTTTTAGATTTCCAAGGCGCAGTCTACTCATTTATCATTATCAAATCGATACAAACTATCTTATTTGCTTAACTATCAATAGAACCTTTACATAAGCAGTGGGCGTTGATAAATGAGTGCAAGGGTCTTACTTTATAGTCACCTAGATGCAACACTGCAACTGTTTAACATAATGCCTTGCCCCACTGTTATTACGTTCGCGTTTAATTACAAACTTTTGCATATGTATGTATGTAACTTAGTTATTTATGTACACTTGAATTTAGTTTATATTTGGTGGTTGTTCTGTTTATTTGTCCTACTTAGGTGTGGGACTGGAGAATCTAAATAAAGAAATGTGGAGAACATCACAAACATTGCTCTGAACCCAAAGTAAGTAGCTAAAGCACTTGTGTTATGGAATCAGAGAAAACGAACGTACCACAAACACACAGACCCGAGACTATTAAGAAAAGTAGTTTTCTGGGTATCGAACACGGATCTCAGAGCTAGCAACACCTTGAAAACCGGTGTGTACGCCACTCGACCACGGATGTTGTGATGACTAGAGAGTTCTAAAATTGTTTATTTAATTTAAAATATTGAAGCTTAAGGTAGGATTATGGTTGGATAAAAAACAAATGTTTTTTTGGTTATTTACTGTGATGAATAATAGAAGATATTTATTATAAGGAATTATGTACACATCAATATAAAATTGCATATTTTTAGTAGAAATAGAAGCAGGTACGTAAGGAACCCTTCACGATATCATTTAACAGTAAACTTTTTGAGTAATAGCAAGTACTGAAAACGTGAAAGACAGCATTGAAAAAGCAAGAAATAAAAGGATTTGATTACCGTTGCTAGTTTGTAGTTGTCTCTTTCTTTCTTACACTCCATCTCTCTTTTTCTCTCTTCGCACTGTTCTGTGTTAGCAGACCAAATAATTTACGTTTGACATTGTACAAAGCATTGTGTTTTAACAGACAATACTTACGTTTACTCGTTATTTCTGAGCTGTAATAATTAAAAATGTATCTCTAATTACGCCTTTATATAAAACCTGTTTTTGATAATGTGCCTTACATTGTTTTGATACGATACAGTTTATAAAACCTTGAATAATTATTATTTTTAGCTTAATTCTTTTTTTAAGTAAATATATGTTCATATGTTTTAAAAAATACTAATTTATGAATCGCCTGAATACTGTAGGTGCTAAAAAAAAGTAAGTGGTTTTAATCCAATCCAATTTATTTAAAATATACTTTGAAATGCGAGCTGAATCTTTCTTAAATATGAACCATTTCTCTTTAATATTCTAATACTATGTCCCTACACAAAGTAGGAAAAGCTACCTATATTATGCAAGTTATCTTTCCCATATTGTATGCAACTGTAACTATATCAGCTGCAATACCTACTTCTATGATATAGCAAACTTACAGTAACAGTAGCATTAATATGAAAATATGTAAATTATTCACGGCTGCATTATCAGACCTGACGTGGAAGCGAAGGACCAAATCTTAGGTGTTTACTGAACATAATTGTGTTTGCACAACCTCAGAAACTTCGATGGAATATACATATAAGGAAATTGTATGAAAGATGGTTCCCCGATCAAGGGTTTCAATCAAATTGCTTTATTTGAGATGTATGATTTTATTCTCTGATGTTTATTCGTGTGTTTGTGTTCAAAAATTACTTGCTACTGTATAAATAGGTGATTGAGCTTGTTGTAGCGATTTTGGATTTGTGTATGGTTTATCTGAATATAGTAATTTTGTGAATAATACAATATTGTTTACAGAATAAATTCGCCTAATTTAAAACCTGCTTTTGAGTTGCTAAACACCGTCGAGATTTTTACAAATAAGGTCCATGTATGGAAGGTTTCATATATTGAACGAGAAATCATTTTCGAGAAATCTAAGTAAACTATTTTGCTTCAAGGATATATGAATAGGCTTTCTTCATTTGCAAACAAAAACACACCTATGTCTACCTCTTTAAATAAAATGAGTAATTATACTCGCTTCATTTTTAATTATAAGAAAACTGCTAAAAATATCTAGGCATTAATAAGGAGAAGCGTTAATTACCAAAAGAAATCGTACACGTAAGGCTATAGCTAATTATCCAAGGTTATAGACGAAAGTAATACAAGGTCGATAGCTTATTACATAATAAGCAGACTCTTACAAATGATGCATAGTTTTATATGTAGGTGGCGCTTACGACAGACGAAATTCTTTCTGCCAACTCACTATACTAGTTAGATTAATAATAGGGATGCTGACAATCTTTTTTTAAATGTCCTTTTTTTATACAGATAAGATATTAACCGCGCATTATTTCTTTTGTCTCGTAAAATAAATATTACGACGATACTGTGAATGGAAACTACGCGTGACGTCACTGTCACACTTAAATTTTAGCCCAATTTTGACGTCACAAGTCCTCTCTTGAACTCTAAAGTGTTTTTATCTTTGACAATTTTTATTGTTTTGATATGAGAAAAAATAAGTGTCTAAATTTTGTCACTATGTAAAAGATGGATATAAAAAAAATAGTTACCATACCTTAGAATGCTTTTATTCAACTAAGCAGATAACATTTATATGGCATGTTAAACATTATAAGCGGCCCGCGGTTTCGCACTCGTAATTCCTAATACCGTCACCTTATCAGGATAAATAGCATCTTATATAGTAATCCAGGCTTTAAACTATCTGTGTGCAAAATTTTATTTAAATCCGTTCGGTAGTTTTTTCTTAAAAGTGTATCATACATCCATCCATCAAACCATTCTTACGAACTTTCATGTTCTGTATTTAATCAGCGACTCATTATATTTTACAAACATATTTTTCAAAGTCATTGTACTAGGACAATATAGACGTGTAAGAGTATTACATACAGCGTATAGTTCGGTTCAGTGCGAGTCCCGCTGGGCTGCAATCTAGTGCCAAGTGTCAATGACCCCGCTTGACTGTTTATATTGAAACTAGATTGGATATTATTTGGGAATGTACTGGATTCAATTAGTTGGTTATGCCTATTACGTAGAACTGGTGAGTGATCATTAGTGTTTGTTATCAAGTCTAATATTAAAGTTTTGATTGGACTCTATATAAATTTGTATAAATAAATGGAAGTATTTTAACATTCCTGCTTGAAACAATAGTCTAGAAAGTAGGTATGTGTGATGATTTGAAAAGACACTGCGTTCAGAATGAAAGCCACGTAAATACAGGCAGACAATATTTATGTGCAAGGCATGAGCGTTTTTTTTACGTAAATAATGAATAACAATAAATAAAAAATGGTTCAACAAAACTTGGTTTGGGATTTTATAGTATTTGTTTTGAATTGTCATTTTGTCCGAGTATTTATGTATGAAAAACATATTCACCTACATTACAAGATACAAAGCCTATAAAGGACTCAATAAAAGTTCCTTAATAGAAATATTTCTTTCCTGCCAGTCTTTTTTTTTTCTACAAAATCTCTTTTTCTAAAAAACTCCTTTCCTCGACAAAACTTTACTTGATTTACAATAAATCTTTTATCTGACCTTTTTTCGTGCACTACAAATTAAAAGATTTTAAAGACAAGATACACTATCCATAAAGAACACCTCTGAACTTTTCATAGTCACAAGTATTCAAATGACTGGCCCGCCTACATTCCAGTTCGAGTTCTAACCCAATGTCGCTTAAAGAGAAACGTGACACTTTTAGTTAACTATCGTCTAACAGCGCATTCTGACACTGTCAAGTACAATGCCATTCATGTTGCGGCCATTGTGTACAATGACACAATAGAAACAACAATGAAATTCGAATAATCAGCTGCTGAGTTGAAATAGGGAATATTTTTAATCAAATAATATTTTTGATACTGGAAATTCACTATAATTATTGAGTCGAAGTAATGTTTGAAGAAATACATTGTGATTAAACTGGTAAGCAAAAAAAACACCTATCGCATAAAGTTAAATAATTATTTATTCTATAACTTTAAAAAGTATACAACATAAAAAAAAACGTCTTTCAAACCTTAACTATAGTCAAGTGCTGTGATTTCCTTTTTGACAATATTTGTCCGCGATTTAAAAATCCGCGAGGTTCAATAGTCTCGCATGTGGACTATCCGTTAATTTCCGCCAATAAGAGACAAGGAACTGACTCGTGATTGGTGAAAATTATCAGATAGATCGCGAACACTCTCATTTAGCAGCCTTAAACAGAAACCAGGCGCCGCTACTCTTTTGTTTATTTTTTTACAATTTTTTAAATACCAAAAGTTAGAAACGAGACAGTGCTACTCTAAGTGCCTAGAACTCTTCTTGGAAAAGAGATAGGATATTTTTATTTAACCAAGACTTGGCCTGACCCTCCACGTGATAAATAGTCCGCCATATTTCAAGCTAAGCTGCTTGCCGTATTAGGTTAACAGCTTATTTACACTGGCAATTAGCTGCAGCTTTTAGCTTGGCTTACTTCATTAGCCGTGTGGTACATTAGGCATATTCACTGTTTAACACTTAAGCCTTAATTTGATATTGTTTTATAGATTTATCGTTAAGACGAGATACTTTTGCTATAAAACAATAATTATAATAAAGATCATAAGCGTCTTCAAATATCTTTTAGACTCTATGTTAGATGCCGTTTGTTGTGTTTGTTTTTTTCGGATTTCCAAAAGCAAGGCTTATTTTCTCAATATTTAATAAGTATATTACTGGCTTAACCTTAAAATAAAATGAGTGTTCAACAATATTTACACAGGAAACGTTATATGACGATCATTGTTTTATTCCACAGTTAGTCCTTCGACAAAGGCCTCCTGTAAGAATCTCCACTTCTCTCTATCTTTATCTGTTCTTATCCATTCTGGACCGGCCATCGTTTAAGGTCGTCTTCCCAACGCTTTGTTAGTTAGCCTTTAGTTCTTTTTGCATTCCGAAGGTTTATATTTTCAATATAAAACATCCCTAAACAGGAGTCAGTTAAAACTGTTATTTGTGTATGTCCTACAACTTACAATCATAGGAAGTTTGACACACTTTTTATAATTTTACTTAAGAACTATATAATTATGGTACATTTTTAATCACGACTCATAATAATTATCTGATTTTCTTTCTATTTTCTTATAGAAAATCTTAGTCAAACCGATTTATCTGCGGTCATTGAGCTTAAACCACTTTGAATATAAACCTCGAGGTTCAAAGGTCAATTCTTTACTTTAGGGAAAACTAATGAGATATCTCTGAATACTTGATTTTCTTTTGTTTTTAATCAGAGTAATTGTGCAACAAATGAAGCTCGATGGAATAAATTTTCTAATCCATTTATTTCTGAATATATTCTTAAGAAACTTAATTAGACAAGCAAATACTATAGTGGTAACATTTTGACATTGAATGTACCTGGGTTAAAGTGGAATATAATAATACATTTTCGCTACTGGTACAGTCAGCACCAAAATAATTTCTATGCGCACAATCTAATATAAAACACCTGTTTACAATCAAACGTGACTAGAAAATACCGACTATTATTAACTCTAGGATTCTACTGAAAACTCAGAAAACACGTTTTTTTTTAATCAATTAATCGAACACATTTATTTACTTTTATTCATTCTTAAGTGGTAAATAGTTAGTAGGTAAGTAGGTAGCGCGTAAATAGATCCGGTTCCCGTATTACATTTTTTTTGTAATTTTCCCAATGTTTTAATAGTTTTTATTTTGCTATTTGGGACAGAAACAAATCTAACAAATCAAAAATCATGAAAATCGGTTCTCCCGTTCTTGAGTTATAATAGTGGACCTAACCCTACTCTGTCTTATATAAATGTAATTTACATAATATAAATGTAACTGAAAATTTTTGGTAGTTTGATTTTGTTCGTCGACTTTTGTTGATGACTGTACATGAAATAGCATTTGTCGATGAAACCCACAAATTTCATTAATACGTCTAGACTTAATGCCCAGATAATATATTCAGTGATCAATCTTCATCTGCTATGAGCATCATGTTTACACAACGCTTCAGTTTTATTAAAATCCTCCGTACTTTATTGTCAATTAGTGAACGATTGGACTAAGAACGATATCTAACATATGGGCATATTCTAAACTAGCTGCCCCCGCGACTTTGTCCGCGTGTTTTAGTTTAATTTTTGCAACATTATTCATTTATGCTCCGCTCCTTTTGGTCGCAGCGTAATGTTATATAGCTAGCCTTCTTTAGTAAATGGGCTATCCAACACTGAAAGAATTTTTCAAATCGGACCAGTTGTTCCAGAGATTAGCGCGTTCAAACAAACAAACTCTTCAGCTTTATATCTTAAGTATAGATAAATATAATGCTATGTTATAAGGATTTGTTGACTTTTAGTAAATTGAATTTTAAATCAACAATAATCGATTACATATAAATGTAAAATGGAATCAACTTCAATGAAATTCTGTGAGTCTTATTGAACCGGACGTCCTGACTGTGTTAGTAGTTTTAACAAATCAAAATGTAAAGACATTAATTTCGATTTATCGAACGTGTTTTGTTTTTGTAGTATCATTTAAGTGCTTTAAGTGTCTTGCCGTCATCATAATTAATAAAATATAAGAAAATGTAATATTGATAAGTTGATGACACTGCAATGTAGTAAATAAAAAGGGATACTAAATTCCTTATGCCACCTTATTTTAAATGCTTATTAAATCTGTTTATCTGTTTTTTAAAATATCTTCCTATTAATTATTTAAACCGCAGTGTACATAGGCAGATTAATGCCTTGCCTTGCCTAAACTCGTCTAAAAGCGTAATTAAAACCAATCCCCTACCTGTCACATGTTTACCTAATTTCAATACGAGCATGGGATCTAAGCCGCTAAATGTATGCGCCGTCACAATGTCCCCTAACATAGGGATACTATCTCTGTTTGTGCAGCTTCACCAGTTACATACCCGCCATGACTGGCCGGATTCTCCCTTGATATTAATATTTGATTCATAATAAGGGATACGTAATTTCGTGTTGATGGTGGATTGAAATTAATAGATTAACTGATGTGAACTTTAAAATTTAAAAATAATAATTGTTATTCCATAAAAATACAAAAAATGATAAAAAATTATTGTTCTCTTTTATTAAAATTTGGCAGAATTAAAAGATTTTTAAAGGATAACCAAAATAGTCAAAGTAAGCACAGTTGTTAAATGTGATTAGGTTGAAAGGTTCGACTACAAAAACTACTTTCCCAGTAGAAAGTAGTTTTTGTAATTATGTTATATATGTCTTATGTTACACCTAATACTAAATTCAAAACAAAACGCATAATTTTCTTTTCATATATATCAACTTCTACATAATAAAGTATCAACACCTCCACATAACTACTGCGCTCCTGGTACCCGCTTTTAATGAAAACCAGCTTATGCAACGTTTTTCCCAGCTTATCTACTTTTAAATCGCGTTTCTAGTTCATAAAAGGCGGCAAACGAACCGCTGCTGACTGCTACTTAGATCTAGGATATTAGACATACTATTATACGCGATAATACTACTGAGAATATTGCTTCGTAATATAAAATCGTATATAAAAATATGAAAGAATGTTAATTAAGGTTAATTTTGGAGCATTATTAATAATTTCAACCACTGACCAATCAGATACAACAATTTACTTGTTTGTATGTAGTTAAAAATAAACACGTTTTATTCCAGAAAAACATTGTCTTCCTAACCTATTCTAGTCTACCAAGTGATTCATAAAATAAGTGCGAACTACATGCGACGAATTAAAAATTATCATAAATAAAGTGACTGCGAACATTCGGGTGTAAGCTGTGGTGTACGTGAGTTGTTCACATGTGCCGGTGTGTTGTTGTGCGGTGGGGTGCGGCTCACCTATGACGAACAACAATAACGGTGTGAACAGCGCGGGCGGGGAGCCTGCCGCCCTCGACATGGACTCGCTCGAAGAAATGCTTCGTAAGGTAAGAAACACATCAAATAATTTCCTCCTGGCCGAGTTTTGATCGCGGCTTTTTTCTACAGAGTAAGCCATCCGCGCGAGAGATAATTCTGTGCACCAGTGTGTGCGCGAACATAGTTGCCTTTTCTTTTTCTTTACTCACATAGTCAGGTATGACGGCAATCCGACACGACTGGAGAGATGGTACCAGGACTAACGGCTTTACGTGCCTTCCGAGGCACGGGGTGTAAACCTAACTTCTTGATTCCGAGCTGCAACGAGTATTTCAAAACAAAAAAAACGAAGTGGGTAAAATTTTTTTCTCGACCCGATTTCGAACCCGAGACCTCGTGCACGACTGTTGTGAGACATGTAGACCAACGAGGCAGACAGAAAAAAGAAACACTACAGTATAAATGAGTCTCGCATTTTCAAGAGGAAAGCGTCAATATAACGTATATTATCCGTAATGGAAGTCTACCAAGAGTACCAAGCGCATATCGTTTTACGGAAACTTCTTCGGTAGAGTAACCGCCAAATGTGTCGTGTATTTAACACAAGAAAATACAAATGGAAAGTACTATGTACCCATCCAACTAGCACAAATCCTTTAAGTTAACTTTATTTTTTATTTAATATCGAAAATATGGTTGCAAAAATATTTTAATGAAGGTGTACAAAACATGAAAGGTATATAAGTATACCTCTAGATATTTGGCTGTGGACGCAGTATACAAGTCCATATAAATACTTTAATATTAATAAATTCCGCTTAAAATAATAAAAATAAGTTACCAAAATATGTATTTTTTTTTATAACATCGCTTCGGTGTTATCATTTTTCGTGGCTCTCCGTTCTAGCACATACGATTTCTTGCTTAAACTTAACGCGAACATATTTCGATGGAGGAACAGGAAACAGCGGAGTTTATGTTTTAAAACGTTCTAAATAGGTCTAATTTTCTTTGTTGCAATTTTTTTACTGCTTACATGTTCCTTTTGTAATGTGTTTTTTTAGTGATGCTTAAATGTTGAGCGAATAAACAAAAATATAAGGGAACAAATTTACTTTAATGAATTGAAATAATATAATAAAATATTTACGGTTCTTTGCAACTTAAACAATTTCATATTAACATTAATTTTGGTGAGGGCTATTGACTCGACATTGACAGAATTTTATTAAATTACTGATAAGCAATTATATTTTACAAAGAAACAATCAAGTCAGGTCATGACATTATGGCGACAATAACTATGTCTATTTGTTACACAATATAACTATCTATACTTCTATATCTATACTTATGCTACAGATATGCAGATTTATATTAATGTATGTTTATAACGAATAAAATCAAAAACTGCTGGTGTGATTTCAAAAATCTTTCACCATTAAAATGCTACATTATCCCTGAGTAACATAGGCTATATTGCCGTGCTACTCGTGCGAAGTGGGGGTGAGATGCTAGTGATAATTATAATATGAGATAAACAAATAATTGTTCATATCTGTTGCCAGGTTGATTGTACCCTGTTGACTTATTTTCTGTTTAAGCATTTAGTCATATAACGAATTCCACCAGCAAGTCTTCAATATTAATTGCATTCTAAACCGTTTTACTTTAAGATCTTATTCCAACTAGACGCTATTTTTTAGAGATTTTTATTAGTTAAGATTTTAGTTTTGTTTTAAGTGTATATATAGTTAAGTTTGTATATATTTTAAATTGTAAATAATAATTAAATACAATAACAAATTTAAACTTCCAGGCAGTGGCCTCGGTAGCTTAGTTGGTAAAGCGACTGGCGCGTCAAGCCAGTGGTCGCAGGTTCGAGTCCTGCCTGAGGTTTAAGTTTTTCCTTCTATTATTTGTATTTAATTACAAATATTCGCTCCGCATGCGTTAATGCGTAACAAATAATTAAAATAATATTGTAAATAATAATTAAAAGCTACATTCCAACTAAACTAAATTTAATCACTTAGCGATAATCCTAAACTTAGTTTAGAAACGTGCTTCCAAATTAATAAAACCAGTGTATTTACACGTTTATTAATTAGCGACACGCCGCCACGCCAGCTAAAGGTGTTTGCGTTCAACTTAGCCTTGATTTATTTATCTAGGTCTTGGTTCAGGTACATGGAGGTAACCTAACCTAATAACCTTTACACTTTGCCTTTACTAAGCTTAGTCTGTGATTAGAAATTTAGAGGATTAGAAACTTTGTGCACCAGATGTTGGAGTTTAATTTAGCTTGCGCAACTGTTGTGCATGTAGATTTGTTACAGATTTTTTAGTACAGGGATCATATTAACAAGCATTTTTGAGAAGCTTATGAAAATGTTTTATTGAGTTTAGGAATTAAAAGAAGAATTTTTTAAGACACAATATAAAAATAAAGCTATAATATATCAAGTAAGTTATTTTAGATTAAATTGTGATTCTATATTATATCTACGAAATTATAGCTTTTCCTATAACGCAAATAATAATGCAAAACCTTATCCTGCAATTAAAAATCCAAACTAAAAATAATTAAAACCAATTTGTATTTCAAATCTGAAGTAAAAAACAAGAATTTTCATATTCAATTTTCGCAAAATCCACGACGCTCCGGTTTCGTTTTTTTTGTTAATTCAAAACTGAGCAACCTCCGGAAATATTTTTGCCTGGACATTGGACAATCTGGTTTTCTACACATCTATCGATAAATCCTTCATAACAGAACTTCACTGGTGCGACGAAATGAAAAATGTTCACAGAGAAATAGGGAAAATATTGCTGGTGACAGACAACGCTGTAGGCGTTTGAACACGTTTTTTTTACCAATGAAATGATGGCGTTACGTACTGTCTGGTGCACTCGTCGGATGATCCTTTTTTATCATGTTTTAGTTATGTAGCGCCTGTTAACGTAGGTTGGAGGTGGGAGTTCCGATTTACTAATGGAAATAAAAGGAACTTTTTGTTGCTGGTGCTAAATATGGTTTTATTATTTTTTATCTTAAACTACCATGTAACTTTTTATGTAGGTGTAACGAGTAAAATCGATTACAAATATTTGAATTTTTTAAGGTAACAAAAGAACATAAATTCGTTATTTAATAAAATAAAATTTCAGCTCTAAAAAAATAAATTATTCGACGAAACTTGTATTTTTTTTTACCAAGTACCTACAACTTAAGCTTCTTAAAGAAAATCTTATAAAGCAGCATCTAGTACTTGAGATTTTGTTCGAACATTATTTATTTAATTAATGCAGTCGGGGTAATACCGCCAGCTCTTAGTTGATGAGGGGCGATCGTCCTTTGTTTTTTACAGCAATAGTTTTTCTTAATAAACTCTGACCGGCGGAGACGACTTTAATTTGCATTCGCTGCGATATCCACTGATTTTCTATAAATATAGGTTTAAGAAGGATAGGCTAAGAGACCCGTAGTATAAAATAAAAAGGGTGGTATAAATATGAATGTAATATAATAATATAACACACAAAACAGAGAATTGCCTATATATTTAGGATGGTTTAGAGTGGTGCGGATTAACTTTAACGAATTAACACTATCATTATTATTTTCTATTTTATCTGTACAGTTCCATTTTAGACTTAATGCTACTGCACATTTAAAAATAGAACGTAATAACAAAACAAAAATGGCCGTAATTTGCCGACGCCAACATCAAACATAATTTCTACTCGCATTTGGAACACATAAAAAATTAACCACAACGCAACGTCCATTAAAAAAATGTCGTAAAAGAGAAATTAAAAATTAATAGCAGGGTGCTAACGTATGGAAGCCATGGGCGTATCATGAGGTTTTTGGGAACTTCGCCCTGAAAAATGGTAAAGGAGTAACAGACATGTGCTTATAACTTTATGTTAAAAACTTTTTGGTGCTAATGAGTTTTATTTCCGAATTTGAAAAAGAATGAGGCCGGGATAATAATATAATTTATAAAGATGATTTTTAGACATTGAAGGAAAAGCGAAATCTTATTTCGTATGAAATATATTGATATTTTTATACACTAGGTTCGTATAGATCTGTTCAATTAAAACAAATTTAGTCATGTTTACAACAGTAAAGTACATGTCATTTCCACATAATTATACTTTGCCTGCACCTTAAAGTAAAAAATAGGAAACAATAGAGTATGCCTAACAGAGTATGAACTGTGAGCACCAGTATGAACAAGTAAAATTAGTGTCAGAACAGAGCGCGCCGTTTAATTAAAACTCTCTCAAAACCTAATAAATAGCCTAAAAATATCGAAACCATCAATATTTTCTCATAAACGTCTGTTGTCGCACGGAAAATCAGTAAATGAGCGTGTACTTACTGCTAAAAATTTGCTTATGCTCGTTTGCGCACTCTATGCATGATAGAATTCTCTAAGGCTGGTACCTAATGAAGTAGGGGTTTGGAAATAAAGACTATTTTTCTAAGGCCAAACTCTAGTAGCCTAATGTATTGGTATTTTAAGATTAATACCTATTCCCACACACTAAATAACAGAATGTATTTCAACTAAATATTGACATCGAGTTTGGCATGAGTAAATGAAAGCCCTAAAAGCGTGAATACGGCTTAAATAAATAATTGCATCATTAAAAACTGCACAAAATTAATACATTAGTATAAAATTACAGTAAATCAATTGACGCTTATTGCAAGTGAGCAATATGGCTGTGGATTAAAATATTCAATTTGTCCGGCAAAACCTATTAATTCTTTGCTAATTATTAATTAAAATCCGTTCGGTTGGATTGTCGCGTCATTAATAATGTCAGTAAATCATTAATATTTTGGTGAACTCTCATGATTTTGTTTTGTTAAATTGATTTGACTTGTTGATAGTGGTGTTAAATTATTTTGTTGCTTAAACCTGGATTACAGTTAAATATAGTTCAGGAAGAGTTTGAACCCTATAGCGTTAAATGAAATTTATGTTTTGCTTCATAACGTCTTTATATATCACTAGCTGTCCCCGCGACTTTGTCCACGTGTTTTAGTATCAACGGTTTTTCATTTTTGCAACATTTTTCATTTATGCTCCGCTCCTTTTGGTCGCAGCGTAATGTTATATAGCCTATAGCCTTCCTCAATAAATGGGCTATCCAACACTGAAAGAATTTTTCAAATCGGACCAGTAGTTCCTGAGATTAGCGCGTTCAAACAAACAAACAAACAAACTCTTCAGCTTTATAAATTTTCTCTTGCTGGCCATTTTTATTACAAGCTTTGAATTAACTTGCATTGTATGTATATGTGTGTGTAGGTCAAATCTTGCAAGCTAAAATAGAACCCCTTCTAGACACCCGATTGAGATGTAATTTTGCATACATATAGAAATTTGGTGACAATAAAATATGATGGTACTTTCGAGCTGGTCTGATGATGAAGCCAGAAGGTTGGCCATAGGAACTTCGCATTAAAACAACGCAATCTCATCGTGTTTAGGCTTGTTTGATTTGTCTACACTAGTACTGTGAGCTTAGCCAATTTAAAAGCTTAAGATTAACTTATTTTCGCGTATTTCAGTTTAATTAAAGTAGGTATTATCAGCCAGTCACAAACAAGCATTGATCAATTACAATTGAGAAATACGAGTCGAGTTTCGCAATGGGTCTTTAACACATTGTAACAAGCTCGCCAAGATAAATAAATCATTGATTTAGCACTTTATATGCTAACCTCTAAATAATAAGGTATTATTTTCTTTACTACTATGTAATACAGAGTACATACTTTATAAATAGTATTTGACTAGGTTTAGACCACAACCACAAACCACGCGTCACGGTTGGCGATTCGAACTGGTACATGCTGTCTCAAAGTAGGCTTACATTAAATAATACCTTTCCAGTTTTACTTACAGGCAACCGCATAATATGGTAACAATTTGACATTGACAAAGGTTTTATTTCAAAGCAATCAGATTGATTTTCGTAATTCATTATAAGCGCAATCTTGCGGTCTGTCGTTCGCTTAAACTGGAAAGAAAAAGATTTATTTTTAGCTTTAGTTTTGTCTTCTAAGGGTATAGATTTTTATGAGATTTGTACCCTAAATAACGCGCCAAGCAGAGTATGAACTGTGAGCTCCAGTATGAACGAGTAAAATCGTAAAATAAATGTCAAAGCACACCCCACCGTTTTATTAAAACTATCTTAAACCTAATATTACCCTAATAATATCAGAACTAACGATATTTTCGCATAAACGTCTATCGTCGCACGGAAAATCACTTAAATAAATCAGTGAACGAGCGTAGTACTTACAGTAAAAAATTTGCTTAATCTCGGCACAACGGGCTCTATGCTTGCTCTATGTATACTCTTAAGTTTGTAGCCTATTTGTCATTAACAAAATACAAGGCATTAATTAGCTGACGCTATTTCTGCTGTTTACCTGTTTTTGTTGTTTTCTTTTTCGAAGTTTATTACAGTAAACTAAGTAATCCCTTACTCCCCATTCGATCACAACAGCGTTAGGTTACAACTCAACTCTTCCAGAGGTCAACACACTAATTATATAAACACACAAAGTTCCATTCACCCTAAACTGCATTGTTCAGAGCTCGCAAACATTCGGCATCACAACACGTTTGTATTAAAGTTGGCAACCCCTGGAGTGAGCCCGCTATATTATTTATTGCCAGTATAATAAGTTTTACCGACCGGCCTTTATTTGTTTTCTCAACTCGTTATGCCAAAGATTTGGGCCAAATTCGAAAAGTCTATTATTTATTCATTTGTTTAACGTCTGTTTCACTGAACGTCACCTGTTTTGCGTCGAGTTTGGTGTAACGCTTTGAATTTTTAATGAAATGTTGATGAAATGCGTTTAAAGGTTTCGTTGATGGATTGTTTTTATCTTTTGTTGGCGTGTTTCAACATTTTTGGTTGCCGAATTTATATATACCTGTAAATGTTACACTAAAGGGAAAGGTATTTTCTTATTCTGCGGACGAAAGAAGATCGATCACCACGTTGCCGCGGTTTGTTACTTCAGAAAGATGTAATTGTTCACTTTGTTTGTCACTATTTTGAGAATTTTTGTAGTTATAACTTCTTATGGGAGGTTAAAACTACGCTTCGTTACGTAACGTGTTACGGTGCCAGTCTGTCTGGCTTCTCTTTCTCCCACACATATGGCAGCGGTAGGCAGTTTAACTTATCACTTCTGTCAGGCGTCCCGAGACGCACACGTTTTTTTTTTATTAATTAAAATTTTAGTTTTGTTTTAAGTGTACCTATATATTTTTAAGTTTGTAAATATTTAAAATTGTAAATAATAAAATAAATATGTGATAAAAACAGTAATATATGAACTGTTTTTAAATATATTCAAGGCAAAATTAAATGTATATTTAAAGGAATAAGGTTACTATTGCTGGGCCGTAATATGGTAAATAGGCCCTAGTTGGTTTAACGTACAACGCAATCACCAAAAAATAATACTTCCGTATTTATTTAGATACATTTTCAGTTTCCCTTATCCTCCTAACAAAACAGTATCATATATTACACTCCACAAAAACAGACGCAACCCCGCTATTCAATACATTCAACATTTTCAGGCACCATTTAACATGCCATAAAAGAAAATCCCGTTTTCAAACGTTCCCTACAGCCAGAATAATCACACAATCAATTTTGTTTCAAAGCCTAATAAAAACAACTTTTTAATTGTTAAGTCTTTCGCGTTTAAGTACGCCGCGTTTTTTTTATTTTGGCACTAACGAAGATTTTAAGCTAGGGACTTGTAAAAACTTAAGACAGCGCCTTTTGAGCCACTTCGGGGCTTAACTTTAAGCTGAGCGTTGAAGTTAGCTTAGTATTAAAATTATTTTCTCTCCTTAGTTGATATAATCATAGATTTTTGGACGATAGTTTTACAGAATGGTTACTGCAGTGTTTGAAGGTACTTAGAAGTAATTTTCTTGTCTTTCTTGTGTTCCATGCCGCGTATTACAGGGTTAAGTATGCTATATTACTTTAGTAGAGCTACTTAAATAGTTAGCTCTTGTATTAAACCCACTATACGGTGAGAAGGCTACCATTATGTAGAATATGCTGATATTTTTACGCTTGTTACAATCACGCGATGTGTTGCCGCCTTTTATAGGTTCATAAAAACTATTGTTTTATACTCACTAATAGATAACTGAATAAATATACTCAGGTACTTACAATAATAATTTTATCAACTTTAATAAATCATATTTTTTAAGTATACGGTAAGTAATAGTATTATATGTATTAGAGCCTGCGCAGACGAGAGACAAGGGCGGATAAAATGTCCGCGGTGTGCTCTTATTAAAATTTACTGTATTCGCGTATGTCAGTCGAGATGAGGTATTGCGCGGACAAAGTGCTACCTTATTGTAAGTATTACTAAAAAGAGCGCCCTGCGGACATTTTTTCCAAGACTGTCCCTCGTCTGAGCAGGCCCTTAATAGACACCATGTATTCGCTTCGAGACGTAGTGCTGCATATGGTATTTACACTATTCTTTCTTTCTAACTTTTAATGTTTTGTACTAAATTTAAGAATTTACTACCGACAGTTTTCGCGTCCATTATTTGCTAAAAACGACAAAAAAACAAGTGAACTTCTAGTTTGTTCGCTTGGCCATATTTAGAGACCCACGGCATCCGGCGGTACTTAAATTGTGTAATATACAACCCCGCAATGCAGTTCAGAGAGGGGGACGTATAAATCGGCTGAAATGCGCGGTTGGCGTTAAAACCGATTAATGTCTTCAACGCACGCAAGTCTGTAGTTAAAGAAAAAATACGTTTATATAGTTACCTACACAAGCAGAAAAAAACGTAGAGCGTACGTCAACAAATGACGAATGATGTGAAACAGCTGACGAAAAGAAACTAGAATATAAAGCGCTAATAAATAATAAAAATGATTCCTTCCAGCATCTAAAATATATTGCAAAAAAAAAGAGCGTATGATTTTAACTATTTAAAATCATACGTTCAAAACAAAGTTAAGTTAAGTTAGTTTTAAAACAAAGTTACTGTTAAAATTGTTGTAAGTATATATTCTCCGACTGCTATGCAACTCTCCATTCATTCCAGCAATCTAAAAATATATTACAATAATATAAATCGCTATCAACACCCTTGAAATAAGGTATAATTATTATTTATTGAACATCGTCGCTTCGTTTTTGTTTTATTTTTAAAAGCTAGTTCCATATATACTTTTTCTGGCCTTTGTATAGTTACACAGAACTACGGAACAGTTGGGGTGGCTTATTAAATAGTTACGTGGTCTCTTTACTCGGAAACTTTCCCTATCTGCCTTATGCGGTGGTTTTCTGTCAAGAATGCATTCGTCCACTGGGAATAGAGCTGCGGATGTTAAGCGTGGCTGGAATATAATGGGTACGCGTTTTGCAGCTGAAATATAAATATAAAAGAAGTATTAGTGATGCAAATAAATACAATTTAGTAAGAATCTTATTCTAACCACCGGTTTCTGTTGTTAAATTGTAATATCAAGGAATGTGATTGGTTGATATAATTTTTTGTTAATCGGCCTTTTTGGAAAATAAACTAATTACCGCACCTACTCTGAGATGTTAATGATTACTTAAGGGATCCCTTAATATCGATTTAAGTAAGCCAACTCTCAAAAGGCCTGAGAGTTGGCTCACGTAAATCGATACTAAGTAATCCTTAAGTGACCATTATCGTCTCTGAGTAAGGCAGTAAGTGTAATAAAATGAGATTATTTTCTAATTTATAATAAAAGTTTACCACAGAATTTTACGTTTCAGATAATCAAAAATATACAAGATATTAATTAAAACTTTTCCATATCATAAGTTACCTACTTGATTTACACTTCAAAAAATCTAAACCAACGCGTTGGCATTAGTCAAGGCAGAAGTTAGTTCTTTTTTTCTAAATAACAAAATACTATCGACATATAATAAAATAAAACACCACTATCTGCGGAAACGTAAATTTATTTGTTGGTAGTGACTATACATTTGGGTCGGGTCCAAACCGACAATTTGATATTGTACGGTGGCCATCAGAATTGCATTGATAAATACTGTTTATGCTAACGATTCGCTCACTAATCATCATATAAATGACTTTTGTAAACACTCGTGTGCTGCCTCCTTATTTACGAATGTTAATGACGTTTTGTGTGTGATTAATTGTTTACTAGTAATACTGGCCTGTCAATGTTGAAATGTTTAGCAAAATCACTTATGACCTCATTATAAGAGTTTATAAAAATTTAGATTCGCCATTAAAAACTTTCGATGCCAATCTAACTAATATGATAAATGCGAAAGTTTGGATAGAAGGATGTTTGTTACTCCATTAAAACACCTGAACGGATTTAAGTTAAATTTGGTACATAGGTAGTTTAATACTTGGAATAGAACATAGGCTATTTATTAGTTACTATTTGTCATCGTCATTATCACCATTGTTCATCAACACGCAGGTGAAACCGCGGCGCGCAGCTAGTTGTACATAAATCTTAAAGTATGTAATATAAGTATTGTAATAGCTAACTAAAAAAATAATTAGTCTGTCATAAAAAATCACACTATTACTGGCTCAACTCGAACCTACTTGGGCGTTCGATTTCGGTCAATGCACCACTAAATGTGTCAGCTTAAAAGAAATTAATTCTTAAGTAACATTAAAATAATGAAAATTATTCCTTTAAGAAATATGACTTGTTAAAACTTATAAGTTACAAAGAAAATTATGTCATTCTAGACCATGGTTACACGTTGATAAAACCCTTAACAAAACTAACCTAAGCTATCCTGACGTATAAAAGTCGCAGCCAACAAAACCAATCACACGTTATATCGTCAATTTCTCACATTTAATGATTGCCCACAATCATGCCCATGTCGTAACTATAAGTTACAATCGTAAACACTTAATGGACGAATCGATTTATATTCCAATTGAGAAAAATAATTGCAAAGGTTGTGATGTAGTAGACATCCTACTCTAAGGACCAAAAGTTTTATACACCTTTTTAACTTAACCCAAACTTGTAACCTCAAGATTTTATCAATAAGATACAAAAAATCAAATACGATTTGTAGTTCCAGACATTAGAGAGTTCATTTTTTTAACTGACTTCAAAAAGAGGAGGTTGTCAATAAAACGGTATTTTTTATTTGTATGTTTATTTATTTATTTATTTATTTATTCTTTATTGTACACTGGTAACAGAAATAAACATGAAAAAATATATATATACATAATTATTTTTAATTTATTAATTACTAGCTGTCCCCCGCGACTTTGTTCGCGTGTTTTAGTTTCAACAGTTTTTAATTTTTGCAACATTTTTCATTTATGCTCCGCTCCTATTGGTTGTAGCGTAATGTTATATAGCCTATAGCCTTCCTCAATAAACGGACTATCCAATAAAAAAAGAATCTTTCAATTCGATCCAGTAGTTCCTGAGATTAGCGCGTTCAAACAAACAAACAAACTCTTCAGCTTTATAACATTAGTATAGATTTGTAACTCGATAAATCTACGGCAATTGTATATTCATTTCGAAAAATATTTTTGTGATCGATAGAGTATATACCACAGAGGTCCCATATAAAATTTACATATAAAAAAAAAAGAAAATAGTTTAATTAAATTTTATTTATCGCTCTAAATTACTAATTATTTATCGCATTATAACTATTTAAATAAATATTTACTTACTACTTCTGAAAAATATATAATGAGAACAAAAGACCAGTCCTTTACCTAACAAAAATCCACCTAAATTTAGTTCTTGTTATAATATATTTTTCCAACGTGCAGCTGCACAACGAAACTATAATTTAGCTGGAAATGAAACTTTCATTTCCTACAGTATTCCTTTAAACCCAGACCTTTATGAGTCTGAAACTACTGATCCAATTTTACAAGACTTGGTTACGCAATCTAGGATACCTGGCTTCGTATCATTGTTAGAGTAACAGGGACAGATATAGATATTGCTATCTCTGTTTAGGGGCGAATATGTAAATACTTGGTGTGAATGTGTGAGTGTGTCTAGTTATGCTTATAAATGGGTGTGCTAATTTGATAACCTTATAAAAACGTGTTTATACGATTTGAAATTAAGTTTGCTGAAAATGAGCTTCTCTTCCACACTACCTACTTTGATCAGATTTGCATTTATAATCTAAAGTGTATGGGCAGGTAAAAAACCTTTTATTTATATATATTACTCTTCTGTTTAGGAAAAGATGTTTTATATAATCTTTATATTTTATTTATATTGACTATGAAAATTAAGAAGAAAATAAAAAGAGATTGTAAGAGTTAAATATCATATATACTCGTACGTCTTTCAAACTCACTAGCTCTCAAGTCAGACTTACAATCACAAAGACAAATATAAATCCACCTCAACACAGCATAAAACCTCTTTCGCACGTACACAGCAAATCAAAAAGTATAAAAAGAATCAGTGGCTCTCACTTCAGCAGTTCACGTTGGTCCAATCCTGGAGTATTTACCATACGAAACTATTTTATCTAGTTCCAATGGGCCAGTAAAACGTTTCCAGGTTAAATTTTACACTTGTCGAGGTAGGAACACAAATAAATCGGCCGATTTAGACTCTAGTCGTTGCCTCGAAGCCGACGAAAGGCGTACCTTGGGAGATGGTATGTGATGTGAAAGAATGGCGTGTTTTGGCGCTGTTGATGAATTGTTTATTTCTTTATGTGTTTCGATTTATACTTGAACATTGTATTTTTAACTTCCGCTATTTATTTATTTTTTATCGATAACGTTTTGTAAATTTTCAGGCAATTCAAGTGTGTATTGATATCAAAAAGAATGAGCATGAAAATTGAGCAAAAAGGATATCTATTGCAAAAAATACAAGACAGCTATTATTAGGTATGCATGATAATTATAGCTCCATAAACATGGGCTCTATACTGTATAATTCCTATACAAGTATACGTGCCTTTATACCTTAGAGAAAAAATAAGTAATCTATAGAGCGCGCATATCAAGTATGAACTAAAGGCATTAGTATTAACAAGTAAAATCGTAAAATATGTGTCAAAACAATGCGCACCGTTTTATTAAAACTTTCTCAAAACTTAATACTACCTTAATAATATCGGAACTATCGATATTTTCGCATAAACATCTGTCATCGCACAAAAAATCATAAATCGAGCGTAGTACTTACTGCAAAAAATATGCCCACGCTCGGCACAAGGCTACCAGCGATTCGCGCACTCCACGCTTGTCAATGTTTACTCTAAGCTATACACCAAAACATTTTCGACGGGCCTGTTGGTCTAGTGGTTAGTGACCCTGACTGCTAAACCGGAGGTTGTGGGTTCGATTCCCACCCAGGACGAATCTTTGTGTGATGAGCACTATCATTTGTTCTGTGTCTGGGTGTAATTTATCTATAATATGTATGTATTTAGAAATATATAAGTATATTTATCAATTGTCTGGTTGCCATAGCACAGGCTCTGCCTAGTTTGGGATCAGATGACCGTGTGTGAGATGTCCCAAGATATTATATTATTATATTTCATCAGCGTAGTTGGTACGTATATATACCGCTGTCTTCCTTACTTTGCACCCACCATCAAGAACTATCCCCAGCAATATTTTACCAGTTCCTACGGACGGTACCCGTAAGCGTTGCTTCTAGCTTGCCCTGATTGCCAGCTTTAACAGCAATCATTTAAGAAGAATACTGGGATTAAGACTTGTTCCGAGAGAATAGGGATATTTTGTAATACTCACGAAAGCTTTCAGACTGTAAAATGTTAAGTAATTAGGGATTAGTTCGTTAAGTTATTGTTTTTGTAGTTTGTTTGTTAGTTAAGTTCACTATTCTAAGGAATATCATTAAGAAAATCACAAGAAAATGTAAAAAGAAGAGAACCCGAAAAATACTTAAAACATTTATCATGATTATTTTTATTAATACAAATAAAAAAAAACACCAAAAATACTCAAAAATTTTCACACTCATAATTCAAATAAAAAAAAAAAAACAACTTTGAAATTATTCAAGCAATTCAATCACCTCAAATCGATTTATGTAAATGGAGTACTCGATACAAAAATCGAAAACAAAGAGCTATTTAAAACAACGCGCCTTAATTCCACGGATTTTATGCTGTCTACTGAAACTCAGACCAAGCCCGATTCGATACTCGTACATAACAAGTCATATATTATGTAGTATCGGTACTACTGCGTTACGCAGGAGTACGTGACTGTCGAGACACTTGTGTTTGCAACTGTACGCTGATTTCACAAGGGAGTGTACTCGCATGTACACATTGTGCGACTACCGATATTGATTGAGTGTTATAAATGTAGTGATGGTACTTTTATAATAATATGTAGCTGGGAAAGCACTTGTGTTTGTAACTGTATGTTTGTAGATAGTGTACACGTCTGTACCTAGTGTTGAATACTTGTTAACAAGTAATTACGATCTGTTAACGATTGTACTTATAAAGCTGTAGTTAATTGGTTTTAAGTGCTATTATAGTAGTTGAATGTACAGTTACACAGATAAATATATTCGAGTGTTGATTGATGGTATCTACTATTTTGTTATAAGTATTTTAGTTTAATCTTTTTTCTACTGAATCTAACCTAATCTATTGAGCTAATGATAATGTATAATGATTTGAATAGCTTTGAAACGTCAGTATTTAGTGGCACAGATATAGGCTGCACATTTTGTTACGGAATTTCTGATAAAACTATGGAAAGTATATATTACATTGCAAAAAATATCGTTTAAGCTTGTTATCACACATTGATTTTTGTTCAGTTTTTTTATTCCTGTATTAAATTGAACAAGAATTGAAGAGAATTGAAAAAGAAACACAACAAGAAAAAAAAAAAGAGAAATATTTATTACTTTTGTGCACTCATTTGACAAAATATGTTTCAACTTACCACAAAATCTAAAAATATGAAAAATTGAATGAGAGTGTCAACCCTCCCCAGCTGCTGGTACGGTCTAAGAGGCCCGCCCGCAAATGACAGCGCAACCGGCTGCGGTCTGGATGCAAATCAAACCGAATGTCTGCCCTGAAATGTTAATGCAATCCAACTGACCGGGAAACGTCCAATTAGCACGTCGAAGCAAGTTTTTATACTGAATTTAGATGTTTGCACGCAACCTAACAAATACCAATTTATTTTCTCTCATTACAATTGTAAAATTGTACTTTTTTTTACTTAAACTGAAAGCGTGATTTTAAATTTAAAATTTGATCGTTTCTTTTTTGTTTTTAAAAAGTATAGGTACGCATCAAACCGTTCAATAAATCGAGAAGATTAAAATCGTTACGCGATAAAATTACAGAATTTACAAACGCGGATGATCATGCGCGCGGATATCCGGATGAAATTCGGTAGGTACGGAAGCGGAAACAGCCGCTAATGTATTCGTTGCACGTCGAACGACACCCGGTTAAATCCGGTTAAGGTGAAGATATGCCCGGGTTAATCTTTCCACCGTTTAATTTATGACCGTGACATTCTTTTGTTTTCAAGATGATAATTAATTCAGGTGATCAATCATTTTGATGTTAATTAAAACGTGAGCTACATCCTTCACTGATCCAAAGGCTTCATTTGGCCAAAGGTTTAGGTAATTTCATAATCCCGTCACATTCGGCTGTTTAATTTAAATTTCTCAATTTGTATCAACGTCGTGGGAATTGGAAGATTTATGAGAACTCACTCACCTACTTTGGCGTTGCTTTTAGATACAACAAAGGATGGCTTATAGGTACTAAACAATATATAAAGATGGTGGCTTTTTTCTCATATGACGAGAGCCACTTTTTATGGTATATTGCACTTACTACATAATTATATACAAGATACGAAACACGTCTAGTATAACGCATAGTAATTTACTAAATAGGTTTTATTTGCCTAACTAAATTCAATATTATTAAGTATTTATATTGCCTTATTTTAATAAAATAATAATATGAATTCATAATAACATTTCATTATATTTAAGAATTCATAATCTCATACTTATAAGTTTATCACTCAATTTCCCGAAACATAATACCTTTAAGTGATGAAAGACTTCGAATATTTTCCTTAAACGCACCGCTCAATATCGCGTTATTGACAAAACGAACGAATCAAAACACATTTTGAGGATAGTTGTAAACAAAATAACACATGCTGATCCTTCGGCCCTATGACTTTGGCCTCAGTTTGCCCTACTTTCCCCCAGCCTGACATATACCGACCCCAGTCATGAATTACATCCCTGATTTAAATATAGTTATTAAGTTGACACTTTCTGTAGTAAAATGTTATGTTTATTAAACATTTTTACCCGACTTCAAAAGGAGGGTCAGGGTGTCTCAATTCGAAGGATTTTTTGTGTTTGTTCGATTTCAAAATATTATAATATTTTAATAAAATATATAATATTTTTGTCATCGAACGTACCTGTAATCGTATGATTATGGTATCTCAGTATCTCTATACTATATTGTATATATCTCTATACTACATATATACTATACTCTATATGGTATCTAAGGTACCTCAGATACCTCAGAAGTCCCATATAAATTTCATTATAGTCGGTTCCTTTTTTATATTTATGTGTAATAGATTCAATTATGAGCGATTTTTGTTATTGCAAAGACTGTGTTTTTAATCATTGCGAAATAGAAAACAATTTCGCTACGGACAGGAAACACACTAACCCCCGGTTTCTTAAAGGCTAATCAACTGAATCTGTTATCAAATCAACTGATCACGACTGTGATTGGTTGACCAAAAGACTAACAACCAATCACAGGAGACAGATGATTAACAAATTTTTGTGTTTTTCAACTTTTCAGAAACCAGGGCTAATTAAAAATCTACTTTATGTGTCTTTTGCGGTTTGAAAAGTATCGTTTTGTTTGTTGTAGATGTATCTAATAACATTAAAATCTCAGCAATATATTATTTCATCATATTATACTAAAAAAATAAACGCTTTAATTCTTTGAGAGTATACCATAGCAGAATCTGTGTTCCTCCATACATCAGGGTACATCCGTTTGATCCGTTGCCATAATGACCGGGAGCTGGTATTGATTTATTAGCGTTTAGCTCGTATTAGCGGCACGCCATTTATCTTCGCTGCCACTCAGCGCCTAAACTGATGCAGTTTCCAAAATACGAGGGATTTTTATGGGATTTTTTATAACATCTTCCTTGTATCATATATTATAATTGTTTGTATTGGTTTGATTTGAGTTCTAATGCGTCTAACTAATTGAATCTAGTTGTATCTTTATCTAAAATACCTACTACATTGATATATACTGATTGCATTAATTAACACTATGTAGTAATTAGTATTGAATTTATAACTAACCCTCAGGGAGACTACACGCAGACGAATTAATTATGTCTTAATAACAATGAAATACTACTGAAATGAAATAGCTTATTATGCAATTAGGATATACAATCATTTTTACACGTCACTTTTTTTGAGCACGCGGGAGTCAACATTTACTAACTGACTGCCCTGAGAAGAAATGTAACTATTACTTGTACTATTATAGATGTATGTACTTACCTACAGTAAGTACACACACAGTTTTAATCTATACTAATATTATAAAGCTGAAGAGTTTGTTTGTTTGTTTGTTTGTTTGAACGCGCTAATCTCAGGAACTACTGGTTCGAATTGAAAAATTCTTTTTGTATTGGATAGTCCGTTTATTGAGGAAGGCTATAGGCTATATAACATCACGCTACGACCAATAGGAGCGGAGCATAAATGAAAAATGTTGCAAAAATGAAAAACCGTTGAAACTAAAACACGCGAACAAAGTCGCGGGGGACAGCTAGTACCCATAAATGTCAAAACACCTAATTCAATAAAAAAAACTGGATTCCATTTTGATGAATTTTTAATAGGATCACACATTTATGAAATCGATCTACGATTGACGGTGACATCGCCAAACATACAAAAAAAATCTCCTTTTAAAGTCGTTTGAAAAAATATGATCAATACAAACTTTCTATAATTGAGTAAAACGTGTTTTTTAATTCCATCCCATTCTTATTCAACTAAATATTGTCTACAAAAACAAAACTTTTTCAGCGAAACAAAATCTTAAAATCAATCGATAAGCATGCACAACCTTCGAACAATATCATTGAAATACGGGTAAAACATCAAAGGCAAGATGCAAAGCTTAACCGGTTACAAGGTAAGCCGGGTAACGTCGCTCGAACCGGGTCGCCTGTGCCACGCATAATATTACCAATGCTGGGATTAAAGCCTTAGCTAACGTTATGTGCTGTTTGCGTATTATTTGTCCTCGTCAAAATTACCGTGTGTTCGTTTTACTTTATTTTTAATAGCAGTTGAGGGTTAACGTAGTTTGTAAAAGATTTGTTAAAGTATATCTTGTTTTTATTTTAATTTTTTTAAAATTGTTTGAATAAATGTTTGCGTTTGTGTTTTTTTCTGTATTTAACAAAAATAGACATTTTAAGCTAAGAGTTTTTTTATGTTTTTTTTTTTCGATCTAATTGTTTTAATAATTAACGCACTACGCCTATAATTAATATTAATAAATAGAAGAACATTCAATGTTAAATAAAAACATAATAAATAAAATATTAGCAATACTGAGATACAAAATAGAACTACATTTCAAGTTAAATAAAAACATAATAAATAAAATATTAGCAATACTGAGATACAAAATAGAACTACATTTCAAGTTAAATAAAAACATAATAAAACCGTACCTCACATTCTGTGCTGTTTGAGTTATATTTGTCATCAAAATTACCGTGTGTTTTACTTAATTTGTTGTAGCGGCTAGGGGTTAAAATATCATAACATCATGTGTAAAATATTTTTATCAGAAACCTTTAACGATTTTAAAATTTAAATTTAACGAAAATATCTACAACGATTTTTTTAATTATTGTTTTATTTTTATTCAATACATAAAGTAATATTTTTTTCTTTGTATATTTAATTTAATTATTTATTCTAAACAAATAATATTGGCTAAGTTATTCAAGTTATGGACTACATAATATGTTTTTTATTATTTCATAATTATTATTTCTTTTTGTTATTTAATTTTAAAATTTTATTAAAAAACAAAATTACAAAATAAATATTTGTGAGCACAAAACACAAAAATCTACATACTTATTTATTAAAAAATACATACAAAAGCTACAAACAAAATAACTCGATTCCTTTCCCATTACATTTATTTACACAGTCCTTTGGTGACATTTCGCATGACTACACATAAGGACATTTAGCGATGTAGGTCACTGAACCACTGACAAAAACAAATGAATTAGTAAGGCCTATTTATTTGTATGTAACTTAATATAATTCAGGTTAATTGATGAGGCGCCAAAAAAATACGCGACAAAATGTAGATTAAATTACAAAATTGTAATAACCAAATTTTAGATTTACAATCATTATTTTTTTATTCATTTACACAAAATAACATTTTACTAATTACTGAACCTAAAAATATATAAATCAATTCCAGAATAAGCGCCTAAATTATATTTATTTAAATAAAGACTTATTTCAAACTAGATTTACCGGTTAAAAACCAGATCACAGAGCAGTAAAAATGAACAATTTCCTGCTGGAATACACCCTAATAAACCTTTGAAGACGCAAATGGAATAAAACATAATGAAGTCTAAAGAAAAATAAATATTTTAAGGTCCCGTTCGCATGAACATCGCAATTCAATTTCGACCCTCCGTAGTGCTTTGATCATGAAATTGACTGAATATTAAAATGTTAATGTTTAAATTTTAAATATTTGATATAAAAACAGAACAATATTTATCTTTAATCTCGTAATATGATATCGTTGACTTACTGATAAGTTTCTATTTTAAATAATAATCAAGTTTGTAACTTTTTTTCTAAACATTAAATTATATTCTTCTTCTTCAATTGCTTATTTCTTAGATTCTTCTTTTTCAACTTCTGGAATTGTTGTCTGTACTTAGCGAGTCGAAGTAATTCGGATACGCTCGCTTCTTTCTCCGACCAACTCGCCGTTTATAACCTTGCCCATCATTATAAGTTGCAAGAGGCTAGCTATATCTATCGTACCTGAGCACGTGACCGAGATATGCAGTTTTTCGTTTCTTGATGACAGACAAAAGTTCCCTTTTCCGTCCAGCTCGCCGCAGAACTTCCTTAAATTATATATTAATCCTAATATTCGCGAACGGGTAAACTTAAAGATTAAATAAAGAAGAATAAAAAAAATACACGCTTTAGATATATAAATGCAAATGTATTCATTCGCTAATAACTGGCTTCATCACCTACTCAGATAAAAACATCCTTTGCTACCTACAAAATAAAATCTATTTCTCTAAAAACCCTACAGAAGTATTTACTTTTAAAATCCCGCTCAGTATCGGAATTCGGAATTCCAAATTAAAATGTTCAATTAACCCTAAAACGCAGTACGAAAAACTTCGACACGTAATTTATCTGGAACTTTTCATTAAATTAATCCTTTATTCAAACGGATCCCGCTACACACATAATCAGCTTGTAAAGACTAGGGTTGTCTTGGCTTTGATGTATATATAAAAATATTTATTAGAAATAAATAAACGTTGCATTTTATAACAAAATACGGATCTGTATGTGATCTATTAATTAAAGTAAATATGATAATTATATTTTTTTGGGCATGACTTATTTTTGCAGTAGTTATATATAGTTTAACAAATAATTACAAACTATTTATAAAAAACTTAGGCTATAATAAAATTAAAACTTATGATATAAATAAAACTGTATTAAGTACTAAATAAAAAGACGACGACTTTTTATCCATTTTCATGCAAAATTGTTTAATAATAGTAAAGAAGCAAAAAAAAATATGATTATAATAGAGTAAATAACAAACATCCAAACAACAAGTAATATAGCATAATATTCAATTGAGTCAACATCAAAACTAAGTTTACTTAATTCAATTAAAATTACTAAAAGAAATCAAAATGTCACTATTCTGCAACTTTGTTACAGACAATTTACCTATGTCATAGAACGCAAGTTTGAAATCGATTGAATTTAGTTTTGTGTACCAAAAATTGAAAACTTAATTAACTTCATAAAAGTTAGCAAAGATAAAAAAGTATACAAAGCAACCCTGATCCATCTTAATCCGCGGAGAGAACAACGGCAATTGCAACGGTTAGATATGTCCCGTGTAGTGACAGGGTTAATTAACTCTTACGTATAAAATTGCAATTTTAGTTCTAAAAGACTTCGTCCATTGTTTGTGAATAGATTAATATGTTCGCGTTTGGGGATGAAGAGATTCACCGCAGTTTAGATTGCATGTTGTGATGAAAGTTGTGTCAGCGTTTACAGGTTAGCTTTATTTTGTTTTTTTTTTGTAATGTGTATAAGTACGAACAATGTCTGCTATTATACAGGGTGTCAGTAAATACGACACATTTCTGACACGGGTATAATTAAATTTTATTTGCAGCCAATTTAGTCACGTAATGCCATGTCCGAAACTTTAGGTTATTAGTTATTTTCGTAAAATAACGCTTGATTGTATACCTTGTCTCAAAGAAACGCGGTGTGTTATTGCTAATGTAAATATTGTATGGCTCTTTCATAATTTGTTTATCAAACAACAACAAAATCATAAAATATTGCCGCATAACTCACTACCCCTGGTACGTTTCAACTTGAAAATCGTTTTTTTTTTTTTATGAAAACACTTAAGTCTCAGAAATGAATAGGTTTCGGACATGGCATTACGTGCTCTATTTTAATCCCCTACAAGGAATGTATCAAATTTCCTGACACCCTGTATAAATGCTTTACACGATTACTTACGGTTTGTACGGTCAGCGTTTACAGGTTAGCTTTATTTTGTTTTTTTTTTGTAATGTGTATAAGTACGAACAATGTCTGCTATTATACAGGGTGTCAGTAAATACGACACATTTCTGACACGGGTATAATTAAATTTTATTTGCAGCCAATTTAGTCACGTAATGCCATGTCCGAAACTTTAGGTTATTAGTTATTTTCGTAAAATAACGCTTGATTGTATACCTTGTCTCAAAGAAACGCGGTGTGTTATTGCTAATGTAAATATTGTATGGCTCTTTCATAATTTGTTTATCAAACAACAACAAAATCATAAAATATTGCCGCATAACTCACTACCCCTGGTACGTTTCAACTTGAAAATCGTTTTTTTTTTTATGAAAACACTTAAGTCTCAGAAATGAATAGGTTTCGGACATGGCATTACGTGCTCTATTTTAATCCCCTACAAGGAATGTATCAAATTTCCTGACACCCTGTATAAATGCTTTACACGATTACTTACGGTTTGTGTGTGTACTGTGTATGCTTCAAGAAGTTATTAGACCCTCATTTACACAAGTAAGTGCCTCTTAAATTAAAAAAATATAAGGTAATGACTACAATATCTGCTGATTTTACCTCTAAAATAAGCATACAATTATCGATTTGAATGCTTTAACAAATGTAGATGTGAATGTGTATGTGTGCAGGCAAAATATTTATCTAAAATATTTTTATATGTTTTTTTTTCCCCAAGTTCCACTCTCTAAGCAATATTTTACCCAATTCCTAACATTCAGAGGTATTTTTACTGCAAATTGTCAGAATAAGTCGACCGTAAAGCAAGTTCTCTGGCCCGAATATAGGTGCGACCATGCGCGAAGCCAGAGGTAACTCGCGGTAACTCGAGGTAACTGGTGACCGACAAGTCAGATTCTAATATCGAATGTACACGGAATTAACATAGCTAAATGTGCATCTTAAGTTTACTGACAGGTAATTCTAGTTGCTAGAGTAGTTCATCTAATTCTATACTATGAGTATGTTATTAGGTATAGATAGATACACGAAATTCATGATTTAGTTGTATAAACTACTGCACATGAATGTACTCACAGAATATTGATTGTTAATTGCTTGCCTTTTTAGGGTTTCGTACTTGAAGGCTGCCAACGGGACCCTATTACTAAGCTTCCGCTCTCATCGGATTCGTATCTCATGAACCGTTATAGCTAGAGAGTTGAAATTTTCACAGAGTGTGTATTTCTATTGACTACAAATTATGAATAAAAAATTAAAAGGTGCTCCATAAAATTTTACGGAACCCTTTATACGCGAGTCCGACTCGCACTTGGCCGGTTTTTGTTTGTAAGTACCTACTATACTCTAAGGATTTTGCATCATACCTACATAAATATAGGTTTGACATTTGACATTTTTATAGTATAGGACAATTATTCTAAACCTAATTTAACTCTGACGAACTCAATAAATTACAACTAAATGTATCTCAGAATAGTCAGAAGGTAATTAGGGTATTCATGAAGTAGATCTAACCCTTAAAAATAAATTACATTGTCTCCTCCAAAAATATCCCAAAAAAAGTGGATAAAACTTAAATCCTTTAATAAATAATGTATCCCTACTTATATAATCTAAATAGTATTATCTTAATTAAAACGCCACATTACCGTCAATTCGGTAATTACTCCATCAGTCAAGCAGTAACGATGTTAGGATGATGAATGGAGGCCCAGGTGGCTCAGAAAGTTGCTGCGTTCGTTCATAGCAGATAGTGCTTTTAAACGTAATTATATTTAGCTTAGTTGGAAAGAATAATCATTTTATGGGTTTAGTGTCAAGTAAGTTTGAACTTTTAGAACTCTGTGATAGGGTTTATTTTAGTATTAATGACGTAAATGGAAATAAAATCACATTGACATACCCATTATATTCATATTTTTTAATAAATAAATACTGGATCATTTCTTAAAGGAAGTTGACCGAGACATGTTTTGATGGAATAAATTTTAATGAAATATTTTAAACTAAATGCGTATTACAAGCATGTAGCACCACCCTCACTGAGACATTTGAAATGCATCAAATCTGGGGCCTTACTCCCGATCGAGCTGGTACTCTAGAAACCGACACTAGCACCAAATAGTGCACCAGTCGTAACTAAGTTTAATCGAGAAAAACATAAGAGAAAATCTGTAAGAAAACGTAAGAGATATAATAAACTAGCTGTTTCCGCGGCTCCGTCCGCGTGGATGTCGCTTATCGCGGCAAAAGTAGCCTATGTCCTTTATCAGGCTCTATATTATCTATGTACCTAATTTCATGTAAATCAGTTCACTAGTTTTGGCGTGAAAGTGCGACAGACAGACGGACAGAGTTACTTTCGCATTTATAATATTAGTAAGGATTATGTCTATTCAAGCTGAATAAACCAAAGACTTTTAGAACTTGGTGATAACTAGTCACATGTATACAGCTAACGAAGATAACTCTCGATTATAACTGGATCTCGGTTGTCAATTCGGTTTGGTTCGGGAGTACCAATTCAGAATCCAATCGAGAACTTAATCGAGTTCGAATCAGAATCAAAAACAGAACTACTAAACCAGTTTCAGGAGTAAGCCTGCTATAATTAGTATCTTCAATTAACTAAGAATGTGACTAAGAAAAAGTCAGTATCACAAATGTATCGAATGTATCGACTTGTTTAAATAAATAAAAAATATTTTCTATACCAATACCATGTTATTTAGATCCTCATTACCTCGCGTCGTTTCTGCTTCTTTTGCCTAATAGATGGCACAAGGTAATATTTGTTACAAAAATAGCAAAACTCACTTTAACAAAGAAAGTATTACACCCACATCATCATTAGAACTCTCTTCTGTTGCATATATTTATAACATAATCGGATCAACACGCCCACAGACAGCCAACTAATTATTCTCCACGCTTTTCAATAATTTTCAATACTTTACGTAAAGTACGGGCTTCTTAAACTCGACTTCAATTCAAAGCCTACACAAAAGAAACTGAAGCAATTACGTCACAGATCATTAGGCTTCTGATAGGCTTCACAATAAACCTTGTAAACAATACAATCAATCCCTTTGAATTCTGCAAAAGATTCTGACTTGCGTCCAACTTGGAAGTTATGAAACTCCAGCTTTATAATAAAGTTGCTCGACGGCAAATTCAATTAATTTATCGACACCGAACGAATAATGGTCTTAAATAAAGTTTTTAATGGCTCTCCTCATAGGTTCTTTATTGAATACTGAGACTTCATTTACATGTATACATTGCCTAATTTAATAAGGCTAAGAAAATGTTCAATCGTTTTATTTTATAAACTTTTTCAATATTCATACTTATTTAGAACTATCAGAGATAAAAAAGGTAGTATCTCAAAATTATCTTCGTGACAAATAATGGATCCAACATTATGATAACATTATAATCTATACTAATATTATAAAGCTGAAGAGTTTGTTTAGATAGGATAGTCCGTTTATTGAGGAAGGCTATAGGCTATATAACATCACGCTACGACCAATAGGAGCGGAGCATAAATGAAAAATGTTGCAAAAATGAAAAACCGTTGAAACTAAAACACGCGAACAAAGTCGCGGGGGACAGCTAGTCATTTTATAAAACAATAATTAAGAATCTGAAAACATAATGTTGTAACATAATTTTATAACTATACATACCTATGTTACAGTCGCACTATAATGACGCAACAGTGTTTTTAACATAATAAATACGGTAATTAAACACAGCAGCGCCTTCAATCTCAGGACGGTTCTCTTTACGCACAGACTCTAACAGTATATTTCCACAATACACAGCCATCCTTAGTTAGAAAATTCAGAATAACAACCGCTTTTGTTTTCAAACAAAATTTTGTTCCGCAATAAATAGTAATAATGTCACAATCAACAGTAAAATCTAGGACATACAAAGTCTCTAATTATCCAATATAAATAGGTCAATTTTATTTTTAATTCAGCCTTTAAATCAACGCAAGATTTTTCTTACAAATTATTGACATCATTATGTATCAAAACAACATTAAATTTATCAAACTAGATGAAATGTTTTCTTATCATTTCTTTTTGTAGAGTCGTTCTACGTCTATTGAATGTTACCTAACATAGTAAAAGTACTTATTACAAACTGCTAGTGCACGTGGTCAGCTCGCCATTTCAAACAGTTCCTGACATATAATTCACCTTCCATATCTAGAGAAAGAGATGGAGTGCCCCCATTCGTATAGGTAGCCCGACACTGACAGAAAACTTACTTAAATGAAATATTTTTCTTCCAATACGACTGAGAAGTTCACAGTTTGACGGTATAAAGGATCAAATACAGATTCAGATAGTTTTTATTCTTAGGTGTATAGTTAGTATGTCTGGATCCACATTTATGCATAGTTCAGAGAAAATAGTTTACTCAAAGCTAAGCTAAAAAAAATCCGTAGTACGATACTAAAAAACTTTTAAAAGTATTTTAGAATCGTAGTAGGGATTTTTATAACTGTACTAGCAACCATACGAAAATACGTTCGGTAATTTTTTAATTTATTGCGTTCAGAAAGACGCGGCGGATTTTTGTTTTCTAATAAGTATTTAAATATTAGTTCACAAAGTTTCCTTAACTATTATTTATTTAAAGTACTAAAAATATTTACTTAATCGAACTACAAACTATCAATATTTGGTAAAACCCACAAGCGTAGTTTTCCCTAAACTTTTTAATTCACCAAGTTAAGAAAATATCGCGCCCTATATCCAAAGCTTTCAGCAGACCAATAGGAAAAAAAATCTGCCACATACGAAGTACTACTTGTCGTTACTTTTGCAAACGTATGTAGTTTTAGAATACAATAATAAGTAGTGAAAATGTTTTGTCTCTTTTTAGGATGTTTAGAAAAAGGTAAATCAGTTTTTTTTCTAGGTAAAAGTAAGTCCAAATCATCACTTAAAGTACGCAATACGAATATCTTTATAAGAAATTACATGACCAACTACAAGTAGGTTACCAACAATTATAATATTCTTTCCATTTATCAAACAAATATTACAACTTCTATCAAAAGCATTTAAAATTGCCATTCAATTTAAACGCAAATTTTCCACCTACAAAACAAAAGCCAGTCGGCTAACATTTAATTACTGACCATTTGAAACCTAACTTCAATCCAAACAAAATTTTACAGGCAAATGTGAACGTCGAATCGAATCACAATAATGTCACCAATTACGTGTTATAACGGCCATAGCCTTTATTACGCTATCGTGCTAGCTACCGTGAGTTTTCTAATCGCTATTGCTATTAATTGTTTGATGCCTGATATTTCCGTGATTCACTGTTATTGGTTGATTAATGTAGTTTTTATTAATGACTAGCTGTTTCCCGCGGCTCCGCCCGCGTGGATGTCGTTTATCGCAGCAAAAAGTAGCTTATGTCCTTTCTCAGGCTCTAGACTATCTGTGTAGTTTTGGCGTGAAAGCGCAGCAGACAGACAGACAGACAGAGTTACTTTCACATTTATAATATTAGTGAGGATTTACGTAATGAAACCGTTCGGTAAATATAATTTTGGTTTTTAATTTCAATAAATTATACTCGAAATTAAAATTGCTATTAAATAATATAACATTAAAATATTAGGTGGTAAATTATTTTAGGCCAGACATTTGGTCCGTTGGGTCGCTATATCTCAAATGAGACTGACTGCATGGGATATTGGAACGGAAATTGGCCACGTGACGCGACCGGACATGGCGTCATCGAACGTGATATGAACTAGCCAATCCGAGCACATTCAATTACAGGGCTGTCCGAAATATAATACGTGTTTTTTTTTTATTTCGTAAAATAGTTTGTGTTGCTTGTTGTGATTTCTTGAGTAAATTTATTGGCGAAAGTCGATAAAATAAATAGGTTAACATTCGTATGTATGTTGTGTAAGTCTAATACAAAAACAAATACATTGAATTACCCAAATATATTCATGTTTGTTGCAAAAGAAACATATTTTCAGCTGTCAAAAAGTTCTAATTCTATTTATTTTTGTTACAGGTATGATCAAAATGGAACTGTATCTTCAGTTGGTGAGGCCTATGTTTAAGAAAACGTTTTTAAAACGAAGTATTACAAAATTTATTAAATTATGTTACAAATTTTGCAATAAGTAACATAATCGGGTACCTCATACTAAACAAAGGACCAATAAAATTAACAATTAATTATCAACTCCGTTCAACCCTAACATGATTGCACCATTCTCTTATTAAATTACGGACACTTTAAAAGCACTTTTTCAAGAAAGAAATGTGAAGTATTGAGTTATTATTAAATTTGGACCCACACACGTTTTCACTGAGTGGTCCAATTGCGTTTCTTATGACATTTCCGGAGGCTTTCAAGGGATTATTTTTGCTTTATAAGTTAGAAGATTTGGCGGGTTTTTACGGAGATGTGAGGATTTGAATGAAAGGTTCCATTAGTGGTGGATTTTTGCAGTTTCGGGATACGGGTTTAAGAGATTTGGTGAGAATTCGTTAGGTACTTAAAGGTTTAACGACTTGTGAGGCTACTTTATGGATTTTCGTGATTACTTCCTTAAATACTCCTAAATTGTCGCGTAAATAATAAAAGTAGAATCTAGGTGAAAAAGCCACAAAAGTCTCATTGGTTACTGATTAAAACTTTTAACACGTTCATACGTGAGATTCTTATAGCTGTCGAGATTTTTATAGATAAGATCATTCTTATCTATAAAAATCTCAACAGTGATTTAGCAATTGTTTAGCTAATTTTTATTTAAATTTTTCCTGAATTTGAATTTATTACTTGCTTAGCAATTGATAAACAGCTTCGAAATTTTTATAAAGAAGGCTATGAGTGAGTAATGGAAAATAAATCTAAGATTAAAACCAACTTCCATCTTCTTCTATAAAATATAAGGTCAATGTACCAATCTCCTTCAGAAACCTACTCATCATGTATGGTTCCATACAAAATCAAACCAACAAATCGTAATTCCCTATGATTAGAAGTAAATTCCACGACCAGTAGGAAGTAGCCACATTGTTTATCTTCAGGACTCCACAGGAAATCTATTTTCTAGAAAATGGGTGAAAATTTTCAAGCGCCCCGTCTGACTTGAATTCACAATTGGGTAGCGTTTGTTTATTAGCAAAGTTCGACCAAGGTTTTAAGAACATTTCAGGGTTTATTCAAACATGTTTTTGATGGGATTCCAGTGGTATGGGAATTGTTATTTTATGGTGGGTAATGCACGAGTTATTTTGATTTACATATGCAATTTTCACAAATAGTCACTTTATGTACTACAAATAACCAACCATATTTACGTATTATGGAATTATGAGTATTGATAAATGGACAGGATAAATTAAAGATTGAGAAACGATTCAGTTTTTTACCTACTCTATAATAAATTTGCAATGGAAAACTCAATATGTGCCAAGTAACTGTAAAACGTACAATAAGGCATTAATGCTATTCAATATTGTAAAGAAAGCCGTTTAAATAAAAAACAAATCTACGAAGTTTAAGTTTTTGTACCAACACAGACAAAAGACGATCGGGCATACGTCTTTCTCAAGAGACTAACTTATAAGTTAGTGGAAGTCAAACTGAAGTCTCGCTAAGTGGCTATCTTAAGTTTAATAAAAGTGCATTAGAGCTGTGAATCTACGTCTGGCCTCGAACCCACTTTGTGTTAAATTGCTAGTTTATTGCGTTAACTGAATTCTGGATTAAATGTTTAGAAGTGTTTAAGTTACTGAGTTTTAAGTAAACATAAATATTACCTTATCTACTCTTCTATATTTATTTATCATGCATACATATTATATTAATCACCTACTTACTGAAACATAAATAAAAAAATAATATATAAAGGTAAAAAAAACACAATACATAAAAAGAAGAAATGTACAAATAATAACAGAATATACCAATCCCACCAAAAACATTTTCATGTAAAATGTTGCCAAGACGAGCCCATATGACTCGCACTGTCAAAAAGTTATCAGATCTCATGTAGAGCCAAGCTTCTAACACTACACGCCCTAACTCTACAAGGCCTAACTTCACAAACTCTACACCTTAGTCAAAATATGTGGCTTGGCCATTTCGCTACATTCACATCGGCGTAAGGTGAAAAATTAATTCACTGTTCATTACTTTTGTGTTATACAATAGTTCTTGTAGTAACGAACGGCCAAGCCACATATTTTGACTAAGGTGTAGAGTTTGTGAAGTTAGGCCTTGTAGAGTTAGGGCGTGTAGTGTTAGAAGCTTGGCTCTACATGAGATCTGATAACTTTTTGACAGTGCGAGTCATATGGGCTCGTCTTGGCAACATTTTACATGAAAATGTTTTTGGTGGGATTTCATTTCTTTTTGTAAGTTGTTTGTAACAAATTTTTTTTTATTTTTTTTATTTTTTTACAAGGCGTACCTATACATATATATATCTAGGGGAACCAAGTTTTAGATTATTAGATTAGACCTCTAGCGTCATCAAAATTTAATTTAAAATTACTGGTCTCATACAAACTCCCATCCCCTAGTTTAAGGGGTTGGGGGATGAAAGTTACAAGTTTTATAATTTTTTTGTTGTTTGTGTGCTAATACTAGCTTACATACAAAATTTCAGCTTTCTAGGACATTAGGAAATACCTTAAGAATTTTGATGATCATCAGTGAGTCAGTGACGAAATTAGCGTTTTTTAGATATAAATAAAATCTGAAGTATAAAAGCTAATGTAATTAAAACTTAATATGTTCAAAAAGTCCGCTATTGACAATATATCCCGAAAATTTTGTTGATCTAGCATAATCCAAACCCAAGTTATGAGGGTTCAAAAAAACGACGAAGCGCTTCGAGAAAAGGTAGGTAGTGCCCGTGCGTTTCGCTTGGCTCGTCTTGGCGGGGGCACTACCGTGCCCCCAGATTACATCATATATATCTATTGAAATAAAACTACTTAGTATCTATTTGCTATAGTTATTTACAGATTATATTAACGACACTTCTTTTTAAGTTTTTCAGTACTAAAATACGCAAACAGCTCCCAAAATCTAAATTTCAATTGCCAACCCACAATATACCCGTTTAATCCGCTCACTAATGCAATATCCATGCCGAATGTTCAATAACGATGTTATCACCAACATAAAAGGTGTTTTACTGCATCTGGTTATAAAAATACGCCATTATTTTATGCTTTATGCCACCATAAAGTTTATAATAAACGAGCGATACTAAAAAGTGCAGTAAAATGAGTAAAACTTTCATATCGCGTGCCTACGTTGGGTGAATGCCACTTATGATTTTATCCAAGATGAGCTTTGTGATTATTAATCGCTTTTAAAGGTTATGATTATCCTGGTTATTATATTAAGCTTTGTAATTAATGACCTTTTTACTACATTTGATGGTTGAGATACCAAATTTTTTTGGTTACTACAAGATTTACTTAAAAAAATACTTTTTCATTTAACCTTTTTATTTTATACAGGTTATTATCGTTAGGTAAGTTAATCGTTGTATAATTAATCACCGTTTTTATTACACTTGATCGTTGAGATACATTTTTTTTTCGGTCACATGAAAATGTGTTCTAGAAAAATTTTGTTTATTGCTACTGTTTCAAGGTTTTATTGTAGTAGTAATAGTAGTATTTTGTATTTTTATTGTTTTATTTCATAGCATGTTTGCCGTTAGTTGCTCATTAACCTTCAGTTGAACAGGGCAGTAATCGTAACGGCGAAATTCTGTAATATACAATACATAGATACATATACGATGCTTATATGTACAAACTTTTAATATAGTATTGTGGCCATTACAAATATTAGGTACATGAGAACTATCAATAAATAATCATATTAACGAATAAAATATGCGAAGGAATACACCTACTTAACCCTGTTTAATTCGCAGTAAATTTTGCATAAAAACGGTATCGCTCGGTATAGTACAGGCATCTCACTTTGGACGATGAATAAACGACAATCTGTTCTTAATAAAAAAAAAAAAAAAGAAATAATTAAAATATGAAAGTAGAACGAGCAACATCCACTGTCAAGACGAATACCACCTCAGTCTGCCCGTGACCATGACACCTGCAAAGGCGTCGAAAGCTCGGGAACTAAAATCTAAATACAAACCGCGATAAAATCCGTTCAAAAGTAGTTTTTCAATGTCGTAACATTCGCGAAAACCTCAGAAAGGAATAAAATAATAAAAGGTACTTATATTGTATACATGTGGCATATCTACATGCATTAACCGTTTCACTACACTACATTTAGTACCTACACACACTACGTAATAGCCACAGACTACTCAAAATTAAAGACTCATTATCCATTAATATGTGCACTAGTTGAAGTCAAGAAGGCTTTTTATAAACCCATGCTAAAGTAAATGTATATAAAGTGTTTACAAGTCCCAACGGAGATGCGATGAAAAATTCATCGGTGAATAATGTATATTTCAACCGTACTTCTGTCGATGTTGTCTTCTCGGATTATAATACGATACAGATTTCTGTATCTGTGCTTATTTAATGTAAGAATTGATTTTTAACTGTATATAGCTGAAGTTTCTATTGAAGAGTTCTTGAAAAGAGATTTTGTTTAGGTTTTTCTAGAGATTGTGTTTATTGAGTTAATTTAACTTAAACTTAATAACATAGGCTTATTCTCTAGTTAAGTAAAGGCTTACCAACAATCATCAAAGATTAGTTTTATAAAAAATACGTAGTAGTAATTTATTGTATAATTTCTGAGTCAAAAATGTCATGTCAGAACTAAAGACGGATCACATACTTTTGTTCCGAGCGAGGATCGAAACAGTTACTAAACCTATTTATATCTTACCAGCAACGATTACTAATGACCAATTTGTCAAGTAGTCAAACGTGCTGTGAATAATAATCAGGTGAAGTTTGGACAATACAATAGTATATTACACGTCCACTGCACCTGCACTTATTCTAAGATTTGTACGCCATACGCATAATAAAAGCCGTAATATTTTATTATTAAAAAATAATAAATATTTAACATATTTCTATTTATAAGAAGACGGATTTTGTCTTATCGGAAGTTCGGACACAGTTTATATCGCTGAGAAAACTTAATTTTTTTTAAACCGAATTTTACCAGTTTTTTTATGTTAATTTAGATGAAAAAATAGATAATATCTTTGGCATTCTTAGAGATCTACTTAGAATTTTATTTTTAGAATGTACAAAAGTACTTTTTAGATAGATTACAAAATTGTATTCCTTTTACAAAATAGCGGAAAATCTACCATTTTTATAAATTTCATACGACTCGTGACATCTATACATTAAAAATATGTGCAATAAAAGCGAGCTAAGACGTTATTAAAATGCATATCCTATTTCGAGCACACGACCACGTCCTGGGAATAAATCCAAACGCCTCTAATTCTTCCCACAGTCGCAGTCACAGAGACCGCCATTTTCTACGTGAAAATTTGTAACAACGAAAATTAGACGAATAGAGAAATAGGTGAACGTGTTTTGTTCGTTTTATGCGAAAAATTATATGGTGCCTTTGTCTGCAGCGAACGGGTTAGGTGGTAACGTATTTCTGAATTTAGGAAATTGATAAAAATGTTGGATTGATAAATAGGAAATATATTTTTTGTCTTTAATTATTTTTGTGACATAAAAAAAAAAAAAAAAAAAAGTTTTCTTACAGAAACGTTCAATTGATTTAAAGAAACTATTTGATAAGATCTGGCAACATCACACAATTATTATGTTTTGATTGTAACGTTATATAGTACCAATACTTGCAATTGACAATACAGATTTCATGTTTTGCTTTTCATTGAGTTGGAATAAAACTACTGTCATTTAATTAATAAAATAAAATTTGGTGTTCAAACCTTCATTATTCGTTTATTGATTTATCCGCAACTTTTACATTTACACAATTAGGTACCTTAAATAAACAAAGAACTCGAACAATCAATTAGGCAGAGATTAAAATATCAAATAAGGATTTATTTTAACGCGCTTAGCATCCGATCATTGTAAATTTTAATCGGAGATTATTCGGAACGATTCCCGAACGATTTGAATGTTAGTAAACTGGCGTTAGTGTTGATTAATTAAACTTTATGGTATTGTCTTTTATTGGGGGATGACCGTAGAATACAGATTAGTTGGGGTTAAAATGGTCGTTGAGTAGTATCATATTATGTATTCATTTCCTGAATTCTCAGCATTTGGTTAGAACTTATGTGATTGTTATATCTTCTTTATCCTTATCCATACAAAATTGGCAATGAGAAAAAAGCTGAACATCAATTGGAGGTGGACAAATCTCTGTATATCCTTTTGTCTGTCTGTTACAATTTTACGGTTAAGCCGCTGAACCGATTTGGATGATACTTAGTATGGAGTAAACTTGGAATCTAAAAAAGGAAATATTCTCCTTTTTGCCGCGATAACCGACATCCACGTATACTGAGCCGCGGACATAAAAAAAATGAAAAAAAAAATACACACAGTGGAACATAGAACGTCCTATATTTCGAAAGTCGGTTAAAAATAGAAAATACTTATAATTATTAACAATCACTTTTCCAGATATAGTTTAACTATGGTCCTTATTTTTTTCTGGCAGCCTTTGATATTTAATCTTTAAATAATAATATAATTCACAATCTATAAAAAAATATATCTCTTACAACCCATTGCATATTAATACCTATACCAACCTAACAAAAAACCTAGATTCCATGATATTTTTTTTATATCTTCACTCCGCAAGATCAATTCATAATTTCTACCTGCCAGTACTTTGTACAATCGCCGACAATACGCCAAAGAACCCCTACCTTTGAAAAACATATTTTTGTTATGATCCAGTAAGTAAACCAACCCCGATCATGCAGCGAGAGGGGAACCTTCTCCAGGAAATCAATTTCGTTAAATATTACATAGGAAATGACGTTGACATTATACTATGTTGATAAAAAAACTATGGCGGCCATTTGTAATTTTAGGCCATTTGTAATTGTTAGTTAATATTGTAAATTATGAAGTACTATGTGTAATATAGTTAATATCTCTCTGTTGTCTGTTAACGCTTTCACGGCTAAACCGCTAAACCGATTTTGATAAAACTTAGTACGGAGTAAGCTTGGATTCTCAGAAAGGACATAGGCTATTTTTGCCCCGATAACCAACACCCCCCCCCCCCCCCGGGTGGAGCCGCAGGCTACACCTAGCACTTATGAAAAACAAAAATTATAGAAAACATAATTATATAACAAACTAGCTGTCCCCCGCGACTTTGTTTGCGTGTTTTAGTTTCAACGGTTTTTCATTTTTGCATCATTTTTCATTTATGCTCCGCTCCTATTGGTCGTAGCGTGATGTTATATAGCCTATAGCCTTCCTCAATAAACGGACTATCCAATACAAAATGATTTTTTCAATTCGAACTAGTAGTTCCTAAGATTAGCGCGTTCAAACAAACAAACAAACAAACTCTTCAGCTTTATAATATTAGTATAGATGTAACTCATCTATCTGATTATCCTATACCTATTACTTCAAACTTTTTATTTATCATACCTCCTAAATCCCGAACAGATTCATTTTACTTCATTCACAATCAGCTATAAAACTTGGTATAAAATGGAAACGTTACGACAAAGAGAAATGCACCAAACTTATATTTTAAGTGCTACAATCAAGCTCCGCTTTAAATTGATCGTCGTTATGAAACTCTTAACAATGTATGTACTTTCCAATTTTCTTCACGAAACTTTGTCGACAACGCCAGATAAAAACAAGAGGCGATATTTCTTTCACACCCAACAGAATTGCGCGTTTTAAGAAAATTGAACATTCGTGTATGTTGTACAAATGTCTCTACTACATATTTTCAACTTGGATCATTTTGTTTTTATTAGCCGTCTTTAAAAGGAAGAGGTTATTAATTCGACTGCTTTTTTTTATTTTTTTTTTTGTATGTTACATAAATAATAAATAATTAAAATAAATAAATGTTACGCGATATATCCCGCATTGGTGGATCGATTTAAAAAAATATTTTTGTTTTCGATAGGGTATACCTTTGAGGTGGTCCCATATATTAATTAGATCCTTTTTCATTTATGTCTAACTAGCTGTTTCCCGCGGCTCGTCCCGCGTGGATGTCAGTTATCGCGGCAAAAAGTAGCCTATGTCCTTTCTCAGGCTCTAGACTATCTATGTACTAAATTTTAATTTTAACCAGTTCAGTAATTTTGGCGTGAAAGCGCGACAGACAGACATATTTACTTTCGCATTTATTATATTAGTAAGGATCGTAATGCTTTCTAAGTGTTACGCAAATGATAGATTGAAATAAAACTACTTTTGAAACGGATTATATCTCTCTGGATTTTAAAATCAACGCCTTTGCAGGCGTCATGGTTACGGACAGACTCAACGTTGAAACCTCGGGAAAAAAAAACAAATGAACCGCGATAGAATCCGTTCAAAAGTAGTTTTAATTGAAATCAATTATTTTATTTACCAAATTATTTACTTTAGCATACTAGTAATGTAATTTTTATGTTCTAAACTATAAGATTAACTTGCGTCTATGCAATAAGCATCTCTTTATTATCACTTTCAATGTAAAGTTAATATTTTTCTTTAATTAATTCCTTTTACGTATCTCCTCACTTTTTATTAAATTTAGTATCACTACTAGACATTAAGCCATTAAATTTTATATTATTTTATCGTTTAGTCTCAACAAAGAAATTCCAGTTCATAGCAGCGCAGAACAAGCAATTGTCTATTTACTTAATCTGTAAAAATATCCGCTGTCTTAAGTTTTATAAAGAAATTTTTATGAAAAAAAAGAGGTTTGAAAATAATCCTTTAACGTGAACATTACACCAGCTCTTTACGGTAGCATTTTAAAAGAACTTAGCCTACTTTCTCCAAAGTATTATGTTTCAAACTAATATCTTAGAAACTTATACCCAGGTGGCACTTGACTTCTACAGAAAAGTGGGTGAAGTAGATGTTTTCAGTTTCCTCGCTATTATCGTAACTTGAAGTTATTAACGACTGGAGATGTCGATAAATTTTACATTAGACTGTCCTGATAGTTTTTAATTTAATGTACGAAAGTAATATATTTTTTTCTCGGTATCGGTATCAAAACTTTAACCAAAGTTTGATACTTATTAAAGTAGCGTTATTTTGACGACCTTCGTAATAGATTGGCTTACACACAGGTTTTTAAGGTGTCGCCAGCTCCAAGGTCACGGGTTCGATCCCCGGAAGGATCAGTGTAGTAAACCACTTTTTTACATTATCTCGGGTCTGGGTGTTTGTGGTACCTTCGTTGTCTCTGATTCCATAACAAAAATGCTTAAGCTACTTTCTTTGGTTTCAGATAAATGTAAGTGATGTTGTCCACATAAAAATACATGTTTATGTCAATAAGAGATTGAAGAACAAAAAAAAAATTTTGGCAACCATTAAAGCAGCTTATCTATTGCTCTCCGATTCCAAACTTTTTTTACTTATTCCAAACCTACAAACATAACATACATCTAACGTAACTTAATGAACAGAATGAATATTTAAAACATCCGTTATATTGGAATAGGTTTGATAAACCTTTAAAATATTTCATATCTCCACTTACAAGATCTGAAAGGCGTATATTTACATCTTTTTATATGAATACCATCCTTACCTAATGCCACTGGATACCCAAAAACGGCCACGTAACATGCCATTAATCCCCTATTACTGTCAATACCATCATCCCGGCTGACCATTTGTCACCGGCAGTGGCCACGCCTACCCCGTGTTCTGGATTCAACCGGAATAAACCGCTTTTACCGGATTTTGGAAGTTTTTTTTCGGATCTGCGAGGGAAATAGAGTATTGGTGAGTGATGGCGTAGTTTTCGGATCTGTAAGGGTGAGTTTTAATCTTACAACAGATTTTAAAGGTATTTATTGCACATGCGTTATTACTCATCGCAACAGTACCTAGCAAGCATTTATCATACGTATTTTCATTCACCCGTAATGAGCAACGTGGTTATCAATGCCTGTTCCTTCTCTATATAAGTAGAGGCCTGTGCCCAGCAGTGGGACATTTATAGGCTGGTATTATTCTTTTCATTCTATCTATGATAGTTTGTTCAAGATTTTAAGAAATGGAAATTAAAAAATGCATCTAACATTACAAGAGGTTTATATATGCTTTGCCTTTTAGTAAAACTTTTGACCTTGACTTTTGATGTTTTCTTCATGTTTATATTTCCAAATGATACATCTATCCCTGTTTTCATTTGGTTACAGATGTTGTCTGGAAAGTTTATACCAATTTCGCAAATGTTTGACAATTCTAACACGCTCTAAAATGAATAACAAACGCCTACATCAACGAAACAGCTTGATAATATCCAATATATAAACAAGATTACGACGAAAACAACTTAATATCTTCAAACTTCAACATAAAAATTACGTTATGCGAAAAATTCAGACGGTCTCAGGTAGGGCGACACTCTTTGACCCACTTCGCAACTAATTCATTTTGTACGTAACTTTGTTGAAAAATAAAGTGTTTAGGCTGCGTTGCGTATAATGTGGGTAATTGCAGATTTTTCACAAAAAAGGCGTAAGCAAAAGAGGAGGGTTTTTTTCTCTTTTTACTTTCTGACATCTTATGTAAACAAATCTTAATGATGTATTCATATAGATAATGGAAAATGACTTACTAAAGCATAAAACAAAAATAATTGATTATGTTTATTAAATTTGCGATAAAATATTAAACTACGTGCAATATTCATATGCTGGAATCAATAACAAATACTTTTCACAAGTTCCTCAAATTAGTACCGATATTTATGTACCTATTCAATCAAACCACTCGCACTTTGCCAAAACATTCGCTTTTGAATAAACACAATCATTATTTTATAAACAGTTTTATTACGTAGCAACCCTAGTTGACTCACAAATCGCGTGGGATAATCACCGACTGACAAAAAATTTCTTTCATTCCTACCCTTGTAAATATTCAGCATTCCTTTGATGTTGTTAACAAGAACAAATAAACGAAAGGTATTTACGTATATATAGTATAATAAACCAACCAACACTTGCTAACCAAACTTGATAAATTTAAAAAAAAACTCTTTTCATTGATTACTAGCTGTGCTCCGCGGTTTCGCCCGCGCAAGTAGTTTCCGTTGCCGTGAGGCGTCAATTTTGATTCTTTTTGGCTATCTTTTTATTTTAGTTATTCGAGGCGAACACAAATCCAACAAAACTGAAATCAAAGATCATAAAAATCGAACAACCTGTTCTTGAGTTATAAATGTTATCTAACCCGACTTTGTTTTAAATATTAGAAATTTACTTATCTTTATTTTAAACTACTGAACCTATTTTGTCGAAAATACGTTGAAAGATATTCCTACTTATATCCACAAAAAAATAATGCGTGGACGAACTTGCATACGTATACAAACTTGAACTTGAACAAACAAAGAAAAACACTGAAACAAACTTGAAACTGAAAATTATTAAAATAATATTAGTAATATAATAATATTACGTTTCTCCATAAAACGCATCGAATCTATAGCCTCCTTTTTTAAGTCAATGAAAAACCAACCGATCACCACCTGCAAAATGTTCAGATGTAAAAAGAAAAACGTCCATTTAAACACAGGTTTAGGACAAAAAGCGGCGAGATAAGTCTCAGTGAATAAATTGTCGCGGTGGTACGATAAAAAAATGTCGCAAAAAAGACGCAAAAAAAATCGTACCATATGAGACCTGAAATGGCGTTCAGAAATGTTCGTACACATATGCGATTGTCTGTTTGTAGAATACAGACTAGTTAAAAAGCCATTTGTGTCTGGATTAAAACGCAGAATGTTCAACTGGATGGATTGTACCCGCCGTCGGTTGAGTAAAAATGTTTTTTGTTCATTTTTTTGCGGTGAAGTTAGTTTGAAAGCTGGACTCAGTAATTGATATCAAATTATGAATATCGTTTATATTATTTTCAATCTAATTATGAAATACCGACGTAAATAATTAAAAGCACTATTGATGAACAAAGTGTTATCCCTTAGCAACGTCTGTTACAAGATTAGTAGGTATATGTATTTTATACAATCAATTATTTTTAAGTTATTCATAATGATTTCAAAAGGGAGAGTCTGTCTACGATTGAAATTAACATTGCTTGTTAAGTAAACTAAACGGATTAAGTGCACACATGTTATTTAAAGATCTGGCAAAACGTCTTGTTGACACCTCGCGTGACCCTGGCTTTTATCTTGGACATACAACGTGGCAATGCTGCCAGCTTTTGGGCACACTTCCAGTCGACAACGAAGTATAATTATGAATTTTTAGACGTCATTTTTTTCTAGGGTTTTGTTTTGTATTAATACTAATAACTAGTAAAATAAAGGGACAAAATATATAATAATAACTAATAATTTAAAGAGACAAAGCTATTATCAACATTATTGCAAAAATATTTTATATTTTTATGTATATCCCCTAGGGATAAGGGGCGCTGAATACCTAAATACAACAAATACTTGCTTATAATGTAAATTTAATAGTTACAAGAGCTTTTCACCCTTTAAACCCCTTTATTAATTTGCCTAAAATAAAACTAAAACCTACAAAATACTTTACTGATCCAGGATTTAACAGAACGTTTATAATTTCATAACACACAATATAGTTAGCAAGTATATACGGTAATGCGTTTCATGGCTACACCAATGGATACGGCAGATTCCCTGCTCCGTTGAATTTCTGTGTAAAATTTTGTTATTTTCACAGGAGTGCCACTGCAAAAGTTAAAACTCAGAAAGTCCACTCCAAACAGCACGAAATCAATTATATTTTTTTATACAAACCGTATAAATAAATCTACGTACTGCAGAAACAACTAAGTAATGCTTTGACTGACGTGATAACGTCAGTCGTTTAAGCAGTTGAGATAACTTATAAATGTCTATACCATGCTTATAGATGTCATCAGCAGTAATGTTCCTCTGCAATGAAACGTGAAATGAATGACCATTGTTAGCAACATTTTTAATGACAATTGAACCTGAAGTGATAATAAACAGGCCGTTAAGAAAAAGAAAAATGCAAATTATTGAAATATTGCACAACTTTTTTATTTTCTTTAGTGATGAATATGTATTTAATTGAGGCCTGTAGTTTTTTTATTTCAACAATATTTCGTTCTCATTTTTTTGTGTACATTTAACTTACTAGCTATTGGCTACGGCTTCGCCCGCGTGAATGTCGGGTATCGCGGTTTTAGCCCTCCTTTCTTGGGATCCAAACTTACCCAACATACATTACATAACATACCAAATTTCATCAAAATCGGTTCAGTGGCTTAGCCGTAAAAGTGTAACAGACTGACAGACAGAGTTAGTTTCGAATTTTTAATATTAGTAAGGATTCATATGCCTTCTGTACTCACACGTATAGTGGCAGTACATTCCACCCTCCTGTTATATAAGCGCATTGTTGTTTGAGATTAAAATAAGTGCAAAATGTGTTGCTAGCGCACTACGTTTTAACTTGAACGTACTGTTCCGTCTAATAGAGGATTTATACGGATTTCTAGTATATTGTGCGAAGAATATTCGATAAAATATTTCTATGATAACGTAAAATATAACAGTACTAGCTGTTTACCGCGGCTCCGCCCGCGTGGATGTCAGTTAACGCGTCAAAAAGTAGCCTATGTCTTATTTCATGCTCTAGACTATCTGTGTACCAAATTTCATTTGAATCGGAACAGTAAATTTGGCGCGAAAGCACGACAGACTGAGTTACTTTCGCATTTATAATATTAGTAAGGATTTTCAATAACAAATCCTAAAATGTTTATGAACTTCTATATGATAATATCTTGGGATAACTCACACACGGCCATCTAATTCCAAACTAGGCAGAGCCTGTATTATAGCAACTGACAAACATAATATTACACCCCAAAATCACATCTCTGGGACGAAGTATATATATATAGATAATAATAATTTGCGATTTTTCAATCTTTTATACTCTTTTTTCATACGTCCTATTTAAGCGAATCATACCTACTTAACCTATTTTCAGAGATTACAAATGCTTGTTCCAAGTATGGGTGTTCATTTTGCATGTGAATTGAAAATTTGTCATAGAGTAAACATAGACAAGCATAGAGCGCGCGCATCGCTAGTAGCCCCCTTATGCCAAGTGTAAGCACATTTTTAGCTAAATGTACAACGCTCGGTTAATGATTTATGTAATTTTCCGTGCGACGACAGACGTTTATGCGAAAATATCGACGTTTCCGATATTATTAGGATTTGATATAGTTTTAATAAAACTGTGCACTCTGTTTTGATACTAATTTTACGATATTACGGAGTAAGTTTTTTAGTAGATAACGCGACTTCCCAGATATAATAGTAACCACCTTTTTCATTTTTCTGATACACTATTTTATTATTACCTAAGTCTTATTTTTCATAAGTTATCCTCAGTATGAAACTACCGGTCCTTTGAAAGACTTACGTGGGGGTCACACAGGTCCAAGACGCAGCGGCATTGTTGAGAACTTTAATATAGGATGGGGCATATACCAGGGATGATTCACCTGCTTTAAAGAAGAACAGATATGAACGACTCAAAGTCGATGCAAAATTATTGTACATTACGGTTTAAAAATAATTTTGTCTATTCTGATGAATATGTTTTGCAGGATGGGATAATAATTTTACCGGTAAACTATGACGCCTGCCCTTCTTCACATCTTATTAAATGTCTGTATCATATTATAGATTTTATATTTTTTTATTTACCCATTTTGTCTAATTTCCGGGAAAAGGCCTACTTTCCATTATTCCAATCTATACGGTCTATTGCTTGTTCATGCCAGGTTTAAGAGCGTGCATCCAATTTGTCACGTTTTCCCATTCTCATGAAACATTCTCATCAGCATATGTCTCAATATTACAGAAAATATGACCTGATAAAATTAGTTCTTCTACCCGTCTTGTAAACACTAACTTAAATTACCAACGGAATTTTCACATCTCTATTATATCTGTCACTTTTTGAGATATAAGCAAATGTTACCATAAGTTTAATCCAGGTTTTTAGGAGTTTATTCAGCTCTTATGTAAACTAAGTTACGTAGAAACTAAAAATGCAATTTTTCTGTTAAAATATTTCCCCTAGTACTTTAGGAACTCGGATGAATAGTTCGATTCGCAAGTCTATGTTACAAGCGATAGCGGGAAGAAAACAATGGTTCGATTTTATTATTATTATTGTGGTAAATGAAAGATAGGTATATATTTTCTTATAATATACTATTATTAATAACCATAAAAATACACAATTCCATGATTAAGAGCTGTAATTAATTCTCACTTTTCACAATTTTTCGCAAAATTTTCGATTATATAAACCTTTAATTCAAACAATTACAAACACAAAAAAACAGCCATTCTTAAATGATGCTCTGTCAAACTAAAATATACTAATAAATATAGACTATGTTAAAAAGTCTTATCAAAGTCATTGTATGCTTTACACTACTTACAAAACGCTATAAACTCAACACTCGCACCAGCCCCCACTCAAGTACAGCGCTCTGGCGTTAAAACTACTTGCTCGTGCGCTTACTTAACTTCAAGCATCATTACACAGGCGTATATCTTTCGAATGAGCGCCCATTCCACTTGTTACACGAATTACAAGCTCCAGAAGGTACACTTGATAAGATAGGTGGGTACGATAGAGAACTATTCATTATAATTATAATTATAATTATAATTATAATTATAATTATAATTATAATTATAATTATAATTATAATTATAATTATAATTATAATTATAATTATAATTATAATTATAATTATAATTGTCGGCTGACAGTGTGCCCAAAAGGCTGGGTATACTTATTATACTTTGCTATACTTATATTTATTATTCATTAAATTAACACTAATTTAAATAGTCTATTTTAAAAGTAACACAGATCCTTATTAAAACTTATGTTTCCGGTTCGACTCCGTAGCAGATTCTAACTATGACCATAATCTCTGCAAATAAATCAAATATACAGGTACAATACATAGGAAGTCCACATAGACACGGTATTATTTTACTTGTTACTATTGTTTATAGAAATGTATACATCCAAATAAAATGTACATTAAATAATTTAACTGAAAATCTCTAACAGGGTCATATGAACACAAGGACGTTCGCGTCACACAATACACAATACTCCTATCTTTGACGCAACAACCCTAACACGCAACAAAGGCAGCAACGGGCTTTTAATAAATTATTCTACGGATCCCACTGCAGCTTTCAGAGTTTGAGCGAATTTAGCTCATTTATTACGGGACCCTTCGTCGTACACAAGTGATTTTTGACGAAAGTACTAAGTCGATTTCTTTGACGTACATTCAGAGTGTTGATCAAACGAATTGGGTGATCGTTCCATTTCCAAAGATGATTATGTCCGGAAATTTTGGCCGAAATATCGTGGTTTGATGGAATTTTGGTGCCGAGTGAGAAAATTGTAATATTAATCACGGTGACGATAAAACGATTCGATTAATCATGTAATGGCAGTGGATTTTATTTAGTATCTAATATAGCAATTTGATTTTCTGAAAATATAAATTTATGATGGATTTACTATCAATTTATACAATGTATCTACTTAATATTAAATAAATAAATATCATTTATTCTCTCTTCACAAGGTGGTCTTAAAGTTAATAAATTACAATGTGCTTATAACTAGCTTACACCTATGTGTGAGACTGGTGCCCTGAACTAGGTATTAGAAAAAAACCAATATATTTATTAACCACTAATGTAAGCCAGTTCAAATTGCATACTTTGTCCATCGCATCATATTGTACACTATGCTCGTATATTGCTTGTATTATAAGTATAAACATTGTAACAATTGTAAATAGGCCAATAAATAAAAAAAAAACTTATGTAATTCAGCTGTAGTTACTTAAGTTAAACTTTTTTTAATGTCAATATTTAACACTAGCAGCCCGCCCCGACTTCGTAAGGGTATTAAAGAAAAAATAAAACTTAAAAATATACTATCGGGGATAGTGTAGCTTCTCACCAGTAAAAGAATTTTTCAAATCGGTTCGTTAGTTTTGGAGCCTATTCAATGCAAACAAACAAACGAAAAAGACAATCTTTCCTCTTTATAATATTTCTATAGATAAATCCAATTTCATATGTAGAGTATGATTAACTTAGGCATATTCCAAGCAGTTCTATAAATAAAAACATTTGAAATATTAAAAACCAACCTCAAATGAACATCGAAGCTTTTCACCATTGCTTTCACATACAGTTGCAACTCGAAATCCATTTCCGCAGACCTAACCGCATTAAAAAAAAAACTTCAATAACGGACCGCCAATCATCGGAATAGCATCCATCCATCATGTCAGACCTCCAATTTTCACAACTTTTTTACTCGACGCCATTTTCTTTTTCAACAATTAAAATAGCTAGAAATTGCTGGATCATTTATCATTGCAGTTTGAGTTAGAAGGAAAAGAGGTAAGAATATGTTTGTAACAATATGATTTTTCTTAAAAAAAAAACTTGAGAATATTTCTCTTATATGTATAGGTATAATTTATTAAATAATAAGATAAAATAGAAATAGCACTACTTACTTGAGATGCTTGCAATAATGTAGTGAGTATATGGTAGGTATAGTGGTTATTTATTCTATATTATTTTAGACATTGTCTATGTTTTTGTACATTGATGCATAGATGCAATGCAAATATGTAGATCTTCTTTTGATGAGAATATATTTAAGATTTAGTAAAAAGGCAAATAGTTTTTGAGGCCAAGAACAGTTGCATATTTATTTTGTTCTCTAAACGTCGACCGTGCATGAACTTCGCTAGCAATAAACAAGTTACCTCAAAAACGTAATCTACATAATTTAATAAGAATTATTACCTAATATAAAGGCTCCTTACGTCTAAAAACTAAACAAGAACAATTACTTACAAGCCCCCTTTAAAATTCTTTAGAAAACCACCGTTCCCATACATTTAACCCCATGGGTGTCTCACAGTTCTCAAGAAATACTGATAACTGTCGCTTTATCTTGAAAGTTAAACGATTTAACTGTACTATTAACTACACGGAATGTGCACAGAAGGTTTACTTTACGTTAGAACATAGGTATAATGGAAATACCCGTAGTATAGTCGTCTGGTAAAAAACATATGGTTGTAACCAATGATATTATGTAACACAAGATATGTTTCGTACGTAGTTACCGAAGTTTAAAATCTGAGCGCGCTGGTATATGTCAAAACTTACAAGTTGCACTAATTAATAGTATAAAAGATAATATAAGCAAGTAAGTAAACAATATAGCTATTATTGAAAATGCCCTGATTAGGAGGATTTCGAGCTAATAGCATATCTGCCTCATTTTCATATAATAATATAATTAGTTTATAAATTCAATTTTTGTAGTATTTTTTTAAAAATACCGAGCAGTAAAATAGAAAAGGTTTATATAAATTGTCGATTACATTCGTTGCAACAATAATGTTGTCAGGTAGAATTCGTGCAACTGGTATTTTATAATAATAGACGATTCAAGGCTACATATAGTTCTTACAAAGAAACTTAGGGAACATAACTGAAGGTGGTAGACGACCTCCGTGGGTCGTAAACACTGGTTTTTAAGGTGGTGAAAAAAAACCTATCTATACATATTATAAAACAAAGACCAATACCGCATGTCTCTCTGTCTGAACGCGATAAACTAGAAAACTGCCGAACGGATTTACATACATAATAAACAAACAAACATGATGAAAAATGTCTAGGTACATGTAAAAAAAGAAGGATTAAGAAAGCGTCATGTTTGCAATACTAGCAAATAAGTAATTTTAGGTCACTCTAAGACGTGTAACAAGTAGAAGGAGAAATTTTGAACATTACTGACATTTGTAGCTTTATTGGTAAACCGACTGGTGCGTCTAACCAGTAGTTAGACGCACCAGGAGTAGGGTTCGAGTCCTGTCTAAGGTTCAAATATTTGCTTTTACATTCGTATATTTAACTAGCTGACCCATGCCCACTTTGTTGGGCATAATGTTAATAATCCTTTTTTAGTTCATATGACCTAACGATTTAAATTATTTTATTAATATTAAAAATTAAATTATCTATTCTAATATTAAAAAAACTACTTTTTGTAACTTAAATATAAAAGTTAGACGTATGCTGTCGTTGACTTTTTTGTAGGCATTTTCAAGCTCCACATCTATTCTCTAGAACTCAAAAATATATCTTTCATAGTATTAAGGCAGCGTTCGTAAGAATCGCTTTCATTCGACCGTTTTTTCTCCGATTCACTTTGCAAAACGGACTACCACGTAAAAGCCTTTTTATTTTTCGGTTTTTTATATAACCTATGACACTCAGCAATAATGTGGCTTTATATTGGTGAAGGAATTTTTAAAATCGGTTCAGTAGATCCCGAGATTACCCCTTACAATTTAACAAACACACAAACTTTACTTCTTTATAATATTATTATATTATAATATTATAATATTATAATTATAATTATAATTATAATTATAATTATAATTATAATTATAATTATAATTATAATTATAATTATAATTATAATGCTGCCTTAATACTATGAAAGATATATTTTTGAGTTCTAGAGAATAGATGTGGAGCTTGAAAATGCCTACAAAAAAGTCAACGACAGCATACGTCTAACTTTTATATTTAAGTTACAAAAAGTAGTTTTTTTAATATTAGAATAGATAATTTAATTTTTAATATTAATAAAATAATTTAAATCGTTAGGTCATATGAACTAAAAAAGGATTATTAACATTATGCCCAACAAAGTGGGCATGGGTCAGCTAGTTAAATATACGAATGTAAAAGCAAATATTTGAACCTTAGACAGGACTCGAACCCTACTCCTGGTGCGTCTAACTACTGGTTAGACGCACCAGTCGGTTTACCAATAAAGCTACAAATGTCAGTAATGTTCAAAATTTCTCCTTCTACTTGTTACACGTCTTAGAGTGACCTAAAATTACTTATTTGCTAGTATTGCAAACATGACGCTTTCTTAATCCTTCTTTTTTTACATGTACCTAGACATTTTTCATCATGTTTGTTTGTTTATTATGTATGTAAATCCGTTCGGCAGTTTTCTAGTTTATCGCGTTCAGACAGAGAGACATGCGGTATTGGTCTTTGTTTTATAATATGTATAGATAGGTTTTTTTTCACCACCTTAAAAACCAGTGTTTACGACCCACGGAGGTCGTCTACCACCTTCAGTTATGTTCCCTAAGTTTCTTTGTAAGAACTATATGTAGCCTTGAATCGTCTATTATTATAAAATACCAGTTGCACGAATTCTACCTGACAACATTATTGTTGCAACGAATGTAATCGACAATTTATATAAACCTTTTCTATTTTACTGCTCGGTATTTTTAAAAAAATACTACAAAAATTGAATTTATAAACTAATTATATTATTATATGAAAATGAGGCAGATATGCTATTAGCTCGAAATCCTCCTAATCAGGGCATTTTCAATAATAGCTATATTGTTTACTTACTTGCTTATATTATCTTTTATACTATTAATTAGTGCAACTTGTAAGTTTTGACATATACCAGCGCGCTCAGATTTTAAACTTCGGTAACTACGTACGAAACATATCTTGTGTTACATAATATCATTGGTTACAACCATATGTTTTTTACCAGACGACTATACTACGGGTATTTCCATTATACCTATGTTCTAACGTAAAGTAAACCTTCTGTGCACATTCCGTGTAGTTAATAGTACAGTTAAATCGTTTAACTTTCAAGATAAAGCGACAGTTATCAGTATTTCTTGAGAACTGTGAGACACCCATGGGGTTAAATGTATGGGAACGGTGGTTTTCTAAAGAATTTTAAAGGGGGCTTGTAAGTAATTGTTCTTGTTTAGTTTTTAGACGTAAGGAGCCTTTATATTAGGTAATAATTCTTATTAAATTATGTAGATTACGTTTTTGAGGTAACTTGTTTATTGCTAGCGAAGTTCATGCACGGTCGACGTTTAGAGAACAAAATAAATATGCAACTGTTCTTGGCCTCAAAAACTATTTGCCTTTTTACTAAATCTTAAATATATTCTCATCAAAAGAAGATCTACATATTTGCATTGCATCTATGCATCAATGTACAAAAACATAGACAATGTCTAAAATAATATAGAATAAATAACCACTATACCTACCATATACTCACTACATTATTGCAAGCATCTCAAGTAAGTAGTGCTATTTCTATTTTATCTTATTATTTAATAAATTATACCTATACATATAAGAGAAATATTCTCAAGTTTTTTTTTTAAGAAAAATCATATTGTTACAAACATATTCTTACCTCTTTTCCTTCTAACTCAAACTGCAATGATAAATGATCCAGCAATTTCTAGCTATTTTAATTGTTGAAAAAGAAAATGGCGTCGAGTAAAAAAGTTGTGAAAATTGGAGGTCTGACATGATGGATGGATGCTATTCCGATGATTGGCGGTCCGTTATTGAAGTTTTTTTTTTAATGCGGTTAGGTCTGCGGAAATGGATTTCGAGTTGCAACTGTATGTGAAAGCAATGGTGAAAAGCTTCGATGTTCATTTGAGGTTGGTTTTTAATATTTCAAATGTTTTTATTTATAGAACTGCTTGGAATATGCCTAAGTTAATCATACTCTACATATGAAATTGGATTTATCTATAGAAATATTATAAAGAGGAAAGATTGTCTTTTTCGTTTGTTTGTTTGCATTGAATAGGCTCCAAAACTAACGAACCGATTTGAAAAATTCTTTTACTGGTGAGAAGCTACACTATCCCCGATAGTATATTTTTAAGTTTTATTTTTTCTTTAATACCCTTACGAAGTCGGGGCGGGCTGCTAGTGTTAAATATTGACATTAAAAAAAGTTTAACTTAAGTAACTACAGCTGAATTACATAAGTTTTTTTTTTATTTATTGGCCTATTTACAATTGTTACAATGTTTATACTTATAATACAAGCAATATACGAGCATAGTGTACAATATGATGCGATGGACAAAGTATGCAATTTGAACTGGCTTACATTAGTGGTTAATAAATATATTGGTTTTTTTCTAATACCTAGTTCAGGGCACCAGTCTCACACATAGGTGTAAGCTAGTTATAAGCACATTGTAATTTATTAACTTTAAGACCACCTTGTGAAGAGAGAATAAATGATATTTATTTATTTAATATTAAGTAGATACATTGTATAAATTGATAGTAAATCCATCATAAATTTATATTTTCAGAAAATCAAATTGCTATATTAGATACTAAATAAAATCCACTGCCATTACATGATTAATCGAATCGTTTTATCGTCACCGTGATTAATATTACAATTTTCTCACTCGGCACCAAAATTCCATCAAACCACGATATTTCGGCCAAAATTTCCGGACATAATCATCTTTGGAAATGGAACGATCACCCAATTCGTTTGATCAACACTCTGAATGTACGTCAAAGAAATCGACTTAGTACTTTCGTCAAAAATCACTTGTGTACGACGAAGGGTCCCGTAATAAATGAGCTAAATTCGCTCAAACTCTGAAAGCTGCAGTGGGATCCGTAGAATAATTTATTAAAAGCCCGTTGCTGCCTTTGTTGCGTGTTAGGGTTGTTGCGTCAAAGATAGGAGTATTGTGTATTGTGTGACGCGAACGTCCTTGTGTTCATATGACCCTGTTAGAGATTTTCAGTTAAATTATTTAATGTACATTTTATTTGGATGTATACATTTCTATAAACAATAGTAACAAGTAAAATAATACCGTGTCTATGTGGACTTCCTATGTATTGTACCTGTATATTTGATTTATTTGCAGAGATTATGGTCATAGTTAGAATCTGCTACGGAGTCGAACCGGAAACATAAGTTTTAATAAGGATCTGTGTTACTTTTAAAATAGACTATTTAAATTAGTGTTAATTTAATGAATAATAAATATAAGTATAGCAAAGTATAATAAGTATACCCAGCCTTTTGGGCACACTGTCAGCCGACAGCGATGTGGACGAATTTTTTGATGGCATATTTTGGGTATTAGGTTTTAAATATATATATATACAAGTTTAGTTCCTATGTGTAATAATTATTATAAGTATAATTATTTAGATTTTGTGTTTATTGTCAACCCTACGAGGCCGTCGTGTCACGGAGCATCTATCATGCAAAGATGGCGTCCGGTGGTTGCGGGCGACGCGACGCTACATGTGCCCGTTGCGTCATAATTACACTGGATCATTACAATATGGTACACAATGTGATGAAGTAACAAAGATTGTATAGATGTTGTACAGACATGTACAAAGTAAAGATGTACCTAGATGTTTGCTTATATGATAGCAGTTTAGATTATTATTGGATCGAGCATTTGGAACGTAACAAAAATTATTTATAAGCATGTTAAAATGGTATAAGTACCTTAACATGATTGAACTTATTAATTGCCTAGTAAGCAAAGACTGGTAATATTATATATTGAATGAAGAAAGAAAGAAAAAAAATATTATAGTTACACCAAAGAGCGCGCACAACGACTTATTAAATTAACGTAAATACTTAACATAAAAAAACAACTAATTTAGCAATTACATAATTAATTATCATCATTGTAGGTACACTTGACATTGCACGCCCATGAATGAGACAATTTTACTTACTCAGCATAAACAAAATTGATTGATGAAAATTTACAATGATAATAAAATATTTCTAACATATTATTAGTAGATAGTTACTAAAACTTTTCCCAAGTATCTGTCTTTCCTTGTAATATTTATTCACCCATATTACATTTATTCACAGTTACAGCATTATCCACATACACAAGAACATTGACACACATACGTCAAGTACTTATATACAAAAGTATTGAAAATATGAAAGATGTTTTCCCTTCGACCGCTCTGGGGAGCTAACAGGATTTTCAAACTCATTGAATAACGCCCTCGAAGCGAACTCGCGATAATAATTTGTATTTTAATACATTGTAAATTATGCATTGTGTATTCAATGATTTTTTATAAACGAGCTCGTTTAAGGTCGATTTTGTTTTCAATATCCTTGATTTTGGGGTTAGTAAGCGCACTGAATTGCGTATTACTTTGAATTAAGTATGTTGAATTATCAATTCTAACTTATGGCCGATTCCTATATAAGAAACGATTAGTTTTTCTCACGGACTGTTTATTTTTCTTTATATTGTTTATAAAAATGCTACCGAAAGCAAAACAAATCATTTCTTGAGTATAGGAACAAGATTAGAGGGTTTTGTTTACTTAAAAATTATTTAGCAAATGGAAGTCTTTGAATGTCTTGTTATAGATAGGCTTTAGTTTACTTGATTTACACATATACACATACACAATATATCACCTATCTGTGGTTTTCACAGACATCTATCAATTAGGTACCTAATTAATGCCGCACAATATGGAATTGGTAAATAATTATAAGATTTAGCAATGTTTCCAAGTCTTATAATGCTTCTATAAGCATGATATTTTTTTGCATCACGTATTTATAGACCTGTATGTGTGATATTAATTTCAACGTGACAACACCACGCGTTCTTTCGAAAAAAAGTCTCGAAAGACAGACAAACAGACAGACAGGCGGACTTCAAAGTGATCCTATAAGGGTTCCTTTTTTATTTCACTTACGTAACCCTAAAAATGACGATACAATTTCTTACATAGTCTCCTTACCAAAATAGGTCTCGCTTTTAATATCGCTAGCCATAGGTCCAACTACATACGTTATATCTATAACTATATCCACAAAGATATATCGTTTTCATTCGGCCAGAACATTAGCACGAAATATGTTTATGACAGTTGTTTCATGTACTATTACCTACTATTACATATTATGTAATAACATGTTTGACTTTGGTGTAGTTAAATTAGTTTTGTCGGTCTAGCTAGAGTAGGTACCTATTATATTATGCTCATAATAGTGTTTTGTATAACGTTTATACAGTATGTAACGTTGTAGAGATAACACGAAAAAAATGGTTTCATTTATAGAAGAAGCAATATATTGAATCGAACAGGAAAAATCTAAAACATTTAAAAAATTGACACAATGCGGAAATTTGTTAATAAATAAGGTTATACGCCCCTACCCTTTTTACAAAATTTAAGCGGCCTCAGGTCTATGAAATTTGGGATGTTATGAACTTTACATGGAGAAGGAGAAGGTGCAAGAAGCAAACCTAATATTTTTTATGACATAGGTCAAAGCAATAAAAAATTACAGCTATTTATGTATGTGTCCTATACATTTTCGAGAAACTCAAAACCTATAGTTTTCGTGGACCCAGATTCAGATTTAGCAGACATAAGATAAATTTTCTTGAAAAAAAATACTGTCATTGGAATCTAAACATTGTCTGTTTATTGTACTGTTATTTGTGTACCCGCAAAATAAATAACAACCTTGCATTGGCATTGGTAACCTTGCAATAGTATTAGAATTAAAATTCATTACAGAGTAGGCCCCCTGGTCAATTGGCAGTTATTTTTTAATGAATTATAAATTTAGTATAAGGGCGTGTTCTGGTATAAAAAAATCGTGTTACATACACTCGCAAAAGAAATTGTTTAAACTATGAATTTTGTATTTTTTAAAGCGTTCTCCTGAACTATTATTACAAAATCACCTAACCACTTAAAACTGAAAACGATGTCAACATAACGGTATAACGTGCACAAACGTAAATATAAGAGGCGAGGTCCAAACAGGCATTACACACAGGTGTATAGAAAACTACAGTGATTTTATAAAGTTTGTACTACGAGCATGTGACTATGGCCAACATAAAATAGTTACAGTAAAACCAGTCCGTACAATTCTCTAATGCCTGGTTCCTATTTAAGAACTCGTGCCAGTCGTGGTGGCCTAGTGGTTCAATGACCGGATTTGTGTGCACAAGGTTGCAGGTTCGAACCCACTACAGGCAAGTACCAATGTAACTTTTCAAAGTTATATGTACTTTCTTAATTATTCTAAGACATCATTGACAATCGGTGAAGGAAAACATCGTGAGGAAACCTGGATTCCATAAAAAAGGGGAATCTGAAATCGCCAACCCGCACTGAGCAAGCGTGGTGATCAATGCTCGTTCCTTTTCTATATGAGAAGAGGCCTGTGCCCAGCAGTGGGACATTTATAGGCTGGTATTATATATTATTATATATGTTTAAGAAACGATTCGTTTTCGACGGTAGAATTTTCTAAGCAAAACCAAAAAAAAACTACCATTCGCAAAACCGTAAGCAAAACTAATCGTTTCTTTTATATTACTTTCGAAAATAGGAACTGGCCATATATGTCAGGTAATTATTAAATATTAAGGCACCTTATTCTATAAAACTCTAGCATACGTACTCTAGATTTGTTTCAATATGCAGATAAAAATGTAAAAATTAAATTAAAAAATATTTTATAATATAGACAAGACATTAATTAAGAAAAAAAAACAGGTATGTCAAACAAAATGGCCTTGTCAGCATGAAGATTAAAAAAACAAATGAGCGTTGGACTTATTAAAATAAAATTCATTATTTTATGTGGCTTTAATCGTAGTTTTTGTATGGCTTGTTCAAAGCTTTAATTTTTTATAATGTTTAAAGTTTTAAACCTTTTGACTTACCTATCATTTGACTTCAATGGAGCACCGTTAATAGTGCTTCTAATATAAGGTTAGGTAGCATGAACTTGTTCGGGTTAAAATGTCAGCTGCAACGTTCAGGTACACTTTCATATAACTTTGGGGTTAACTTTGGTAGTGCCGTTTCGTACAAGACGGTGCCTAAACCAAATTCTGTTTTAACTCCGTGACATTTGAAATCTAAATTAAATTGACTACTCGTTTATTTTAAATCATTCTTTTTTGTTTGTTGTTAAAACAACTGTTTCTTTCTACAGCTGTACATTGTTAAAATATTACTTTGGGGACGCAGCTAGCTGGAAAATACTATACAGTCCCGTTATTACATTAAAAATAAAAAATAAAAATTCAAATAGATTCAAAAACAGAACGAAATCCACTTTCAGATTTGAGCCACTAAAAAAAAAGAAAACCAGCTCCAAAATACACAATTCCAAATAAACGTGACGTTTCAATTACGCAGAGAAACACAATTCGTATATTCCAACTTTATAAATTCAAAAAGTAAATTCCATTTAGTACCGTCCGACACTCGAGCGGTGCTACCGAGCGGAACTCTTTGTAACATCTAATTACATACGTTATGTGTTCGCTGACGACTTTGGTACGTAGCTTTAGCTGCAGTTGAAGAGTTTTCTCGCTTAAATACCGTGCTGATGTAACAGCAACTTTACCTGAACCCTGATGGAAAATGCGACAAGTTTTAATTTTGAACTCAAAGATGGTATGCGTTTTTGGTGTAAGGAATATCGATATAAATTATACCATACAAATGTAAAAACATGCCGATTTCAGTGAAATTTATATGGGACCACCTGTGAGGTATAAACCTTATCGATGACAAAGATAATTTTTGAAATCGATCTAGAATTGCCGGAGATATCGCGTAACAAATATACAAAAAAGAACCGTGGAATTAAGAACCTCCTCTTTTTTAAGTCGGTTAAAAGTACAAACTCAGAGTCTGCTAGATAATGTAATTTAGCCTTGGGTTTTAATACTAATATATGGAAGGCACTAAGGCCTAAAAATCAGTAGTAGTACCGATACGGGCCATAGGCTTTGCGACACATGTACTTTTTCGTTATTTCTTACGTATCATTTACCGATAAAGGTATTTTGAGCAAGCATGAGTTGTTTACAAAGGCTTTAAAACACAAAGGATTTAAGTACGTAAACACATAAAAGAATATAGATTCAAATCTTTCCATTTATCCAAGTTTTATTACTTTTGTAGCTGTTTGCTTGTGTACGCTGCACATGCATGCTTGGCGACAATAATCCTGGCTGTTGCCACGGTCTGGCTGCCGCAGTATAACCATTTTCCTTTCTTTTTATCCTGAGCAAAAATATACGTAAACTCGCAAATATAAAATAAGGAAATAGCAATTTATTTTACAAATTGTTACGACATCAGCAGGTACACAGTGTTACGAAACTGCCCGAAGGCATACAATAAATTAAATTCTATTACCCAACTGTTCAAACTTAGCTAAAAACATTTCGTCACAAATTGCTCTTTTAAAATCGTCGAATAACCAAAAATCCAGGAATTCCGCTCACAAGTTCCAACTTAGGAAATAGATCCATTTCTTTTTGTAACTTAATCACAAAGAAGTTTGCCGAACTTGAAAGTTTGCGGGACTTGGTCTCGGTGTACGCGTAAAATAAAAATAAAATCGTTTTGAAGACACTGTATAAAAAAGTTTTGTACGCGAAACTGTTGTTTAAATACCTAGCTAGTATTTTTTAGGAAACTATACGCTTTTGTGACTAGACCGAGTTTCAGCGCACCTTTTCTAACTTGTAAAATCTAGTTTTGAGATCTAAACGATCCAGAGGGAATGTGTATTGTAGTGTTGTAAAGACTGTTCAGTAACTTTATTGTTTATCGCGAGCTACTTTTCTGGTTTGGTTTTACGGTGTCAATATGCTTGTATAATGTCTGCTAAAACTAAATAGTTCTAGTATACGGCGTATTTGAAACGCTGTAATAGCTTCTAAAACTCGACGACAAAACATGGTATGCCCCAACTTTTACGGCTTAACGTTATGGAATACATAACGGCCAACTTTCAGCAAGCCAATTCCCATCAAAACTTTAGAATCACTAAGATTTAGATGGACTTTAAAATGTAAAGTTGGTCTTACTTGAAACCCGTTTTAGCCGAACTTGCGGCAACATCACTAGTTTTTATGACCTTAGTGAAGAATAAAATCAAACTTCTCGACTCCCATTGAGGTTCACGTATAAAGACAAAACTGTTTCCCTTTAAAATGTCTACACTACTATTTTATTCAATAAACATATAGTATTATACTCATATTTAGTACCCACACTGGCACTTATCATATAAAATAGTAATATGAAAACGTTGTACGTCCAAGCAACACAACAACAATATTTTAAACAACCGAGAATTGAATCCAACACGGTATCACAGAATAGTGCACATAATTCAGTAGAATCTCGCAATACTAGCAATAAACGAGTACATTTGAATCGCCGTAACGTCGGGTAGTTTGTTAATATTTGATCGCGCCGTGTCCCGTTGCACCACAGGGATCATTTATCGTTTGGCCACCGCACCGGGCGAACGTCTTGCGGCGTTGTAAGCGTTTATTGCGGCAGTAAGATGTGATCGAAGCTAGTTGGAGATTGAAATTATACTGGTATTCAGATTGACAGGTGGAATTAATAGATTAAATAAATCAAGAAGATTTATGAATTAACAGATCTTTGGTGAATTTGAGATAAACTATTTTGGTCCACAGCAATTATTCTCTTTACCTCAAATCCACGAACGGATTTAGGATTAAAATTTAAAGCTCTAGACAGTGAACTAAGTAAAATTAACAGATCGAGTTAGGGTGTTGACTGTCAGTGGTCTAAACCTTATTTATAATTTTATTTTTAAGTTATTTAAGATCATTATACAAAGTCTTTTTTTACTGAAATCCTACATACGTATTGATTAAGGAAAGGACCTTACAAAACATTTTCAATACTTGAATGATAATATCCAGTATAATTAGGTTTCAAGGAGCTCAAAGCTTGATCCCCAGATAAAGCTGTAGCCAACTGCTAACGGAGACAGTAATTAGACGATCTGATAGACATTATGATTGATGCATATATCCTTAATTGCAGAGCTCGAAGGCGATAATTACTTTATCACCGGCTTCCACCGCAATTCCAACTATCTACTTAATGACATTAATAATGTTTAACAATGCGTTTCGATGAATTGTAATAATTTATAGCGAAGTGCGGTTTTAATGAATTTCGAGATGATTGTTACAGTTTATTGGAAATACATTTATGTTATTATCGTGAAAATGAATATGTAATTTGCATAAAATTACTGTGAATTAATAACTTTTATTGCTTACAAAACCTCTTCTAGAGAGAGCACATTTTATCGTAGAAGATCTCGCCCAATAAACACAGAGTTTCATTTCAATTTTAATAACTATATATTTATTTTCCTCTCCACAAAAGTTACAATGCAATTACATTATACAAAAAAGGCCAAAATCTATTGTTAACTTTGTTATTATAATATTTTATTGAATTAGGTTTATGAATTTACAATCATGCTAAACCGACCTCAACATAGCTTGGAATAGGCAAGACAGAAGTTCATATTTTAAAATGTAATATTGTATAATGTAAAATGTAAAAATCTAATCTACTTAAATTATAATAATAACAAAAAATAAATGAACTGGCTTTCAATTAGGTGTAAACACATACACCCATCGATAATGTTATTAGGTCCTAACGAGAAACGTGTAAATCTGTTTCCATTTCTCCGGTAGAGTTTAAATGAAGGATTTCGACGGGAAAACTTAATTACGTTTGTTCGATCCCGATTTGTTGATGAAAGGACCCTGAACAGGAAAGGTCCGGCGTGCTTACCATGAACTTTTAAAGCAGTACTGTTGCCGTCGTGTAAGCGAGAGGCCGCTACGTGCAGTGTAGTGCGCCGTCTCGCTTTCACAACGGCAATAGTACTGCTTTTAGAGTTCATGGTACAGGTACAGTTCTCTCTCCGATCCAAAATGATGCGATCGAATTGTTGCTTCAATACCTAGAACAAACATTTGTTTAGTTGATAATAACGATGATTGATATTATCTTTCATATAAAACCTTTCATATAAAACATAATTTCAAAAAAATTTGGGACCCATTTTCAAGTTCCAATTGAATTGAAGTAACCAAAATGATATTTATTAACCTACGCAAACCCACACCAAAGTTTGTAACCGACTCAATTTACTTCAAAAGCGTTTAAGCCATACAAAACCACAATTGTACATACTTCCGGAAACTATGGACTCGAGTTTGGAGCGTAACGCAGTTTCCGTACCAACGGACGGCTTCAAAGGATACCAGTCCGGCGGAAAATTTTCACAATTTACAGTTGAAATCTTTAGCGAGTGATGCGATGCAGAAAATTGGTACGGGTTTTTGTTTTACTTCAGCGGACCAGTTAAGACCCCTGAGTTCTGTTTTGGGTGGAGTAGAAAAGCTACAACGATAAACAGCAACAAAATATATACAAAATTATATACCAGAATTTGCGTAGAGATGTTGACTAAAATTTTATGAATGTCCGTCAGATTTGTATAAAATATTAGACACGTATTTTTCAACGTTACCAAAATTACGACGATAAATTGATTTTAAATTTTACATGACTTCACGATGTAGTGAAGGTTTGTGTGACATCGTGACGTAATTAGTTCCAACTCCTAAACGTTAATTCGCTTTATCTCCTTAGTTATTAGTTATTTTAAAAAAGTAAAAAATACGCGTGTAGTATTTTTTTATTATCTAATATACGGACTAAGTAGATTTTTACTTTTCATACTCAGTCAACATTCCTATTATTTCATTTATGTAACAACAAACGTTAACGTTTAGTCAAACCTCAACACTGAATTTCTAGAATCGGTCCAATTACGAAATCACATTATTTTGTGGTTTATCTCAAAATCTAGTATCTTGCTCCAAAAAACGTTACTTAATTATTGATGGCTTTTATGTAAGATTGAAATTTTATTTTTTTATTTAACAATCTGTACTTCCCTATTCTATCTAAGACATTATTACTAAAAATTATGCAGTATTTACATTGAGTACTCAACAACTAGATATGCAATATACAATTTAGTCTATGGATATGTATTTACAAGCAACAACGTTACATTTACCCTCTTACAAATTCATAAGCCCCTCAGAATCTTAACGTCACTTTGATTTGATGCATCAGTGGGCGCAGTAACATGCCATTTGATGTTAAAGCTTATAAGTTTTGAGGCCAAACATCCTTTAAGACGCTTCGGACCAAGAAATTGGACGCGAAACGATATTTTGTTGGGTATGAAATTGGAAGAGCTCTTCTGTTTTAAATTTCGGCTGGTGAAAGAAGTTTTCTTATGTAATCATGTTTTTACTTACATTTATATCGTTATAGTATTCAATAAACTAAAGCACAACCGTAAAGGTTAATAACTTACTTAACTTGTATAATAATTAATAGTTTATATTACAGACACTTAATAAAACCTAAAGCATTTTGTATGTGCCAAAATTTGAACACAAAACGCTACAAACATCGATACACATACCCAAATGATTTATGAAGGCATTTACACAAAATCAATTAGTAACCCTCGTAACTTCCACACGTTCAAACTCCAAATACATTTCAACAAGATATCAAGTCAGTACCGAAAGTCAAAACTCATATCAACACTCCATAACTCTCAGATACGCAGCATACATACGTCAATAAAACTGGCATTACTCTTCAAGGGGACTTCAGGATCTGACCCAAATGTGTCATATTATTGAGCTATAAATACACTTTGTCCACAATACAGGGACCCTTCAGTATCAACACAAATAAATGATGAGCATTTGAATGAAGGGGCCCAGAAGAATGGCCGCTTCGACTATTATGTCGATTTAGTTGTGATATGTGACTCCAGGCAATGTCACGTGCTATACCTAGTGTTAGAAGTCGTAAACATTAAAGTAAATGCCAATTTTGGAGAAGCTGATCAGAAAATGTCGTTAACAGTACAAGGATTTCGTTACGTAATTTCCTTTTGGTCCTTGCCTTTGGGCAGATTATTTTAATGCAGATTAGTGTAGGCTCCATTTCGGAAATGTAAATTGAATATAATATAAATAAAGAGCTATCGATGTAACAAATGAATTTCTTGTTACATAACTCTAATGTACACATAGAAGTGGCTAATTCTTTGCAGGGAGAAACAACTCTTTCTACATACCTAAAACTAAGACTAGAGCATCGTGAAAATTAATCGTGCTCTAATCGAAAAGCTTTGGACTTAATTGCAAGAAAATCCTTATCTCCAACTCTCACTACTCTTAAAAGAAGTTGCTGATGTATCAATAAGTGAAAAGTTAAAATAAGATTTCGATTTTGTGTGTCCAAACAGAAATTACACGCTTGCAAGGTTTCATCTTCTGGCAGCAAATAGAAAATAGAACATCCGTTTAAAAGAATATTTCTACTTCAAAAAGTCTCAGCCAATACAAACGTTAATATTTCAAAGCAAAGTTATCACAAAATTTGAGAACACAAAATAATGCGGCGCTTCCTTTGAAAAACTAAAAGCTTGGTTCGAATTTGATTTATTGCATATTCTCGGGTTCTCCTTTGACAGTCGTTGCGCTCGCAATCTCAATGCACACGCCATTTTTGTTTGCCTCTTCGTTACAGACTCCAAATTTTGTTTATAGAGAAAATAAATAAAGTATGTTTGCGTTATGGTACATATATGTTCAATAGTTCACATGAACTGTACTGCACATTCAGATGTTTTTTAAGCTATTTTTACCAGTAAGTGTCAGTTGTGTCCTCATTCTTATTTTTTCTGTTATTTTCGGTATTGTACTGAACTATACTAGTTTCCTACATAGACGTAATTAATTCTATGACCGATGTGTTGGAAACATTACTAAGACAAATTATGCACTTTATGGAGGAAATATATTTGATGATGATTTTCCAATCAAAACGAGAGGTATTATAATTTATTATTATCTCATAGCAGCCTCGCTAAATTTATATAGTCTATTCATATACTTACTTGTTGTCATTTTATAAACTTCAGTCAAATCATAAAAGAATTAATATCATGAGTAATTCATGTATAGTATTACAATTTACATTATTCGATATGGAGTTTATATCATAATTAAAACTTAAATATAACTTGTAGAGCTAAGAAATTAACCGGAAATACAAAAGGCGCTTTCATGAGTCCCGTTTCTAATTATCGAAGCTCGATACTCAAATTTACATCTCCGAATAGTGCACATAAAAGGGGTAGCCCGTCGCACCGAAATAAACCTTTCAAATACAATCTAACTCGTGTCTCACGGACATATATCACTGCTATAACATTTTGCAAGTAAGTAGCATACACCCTTTCACGAGCAGATTCCGCCCCCCGCCTCAGAAACCGCACGAATATTCGCTCTTACATAACAATAATACCTTTTCTACAGCCTCCCTGATAAATAGCTGGATGTACGAACTTATATTTCGCAACCCACCACGTGGTTCAATAAACTGCTTTGGTTGTGAAAGCGCCATCTAGCGGGTGGTGGTAACATTACGTGGTAAAGTAGCGTTATAAATAGTTCCCTGTTTGGCGTAACGGTCGCGTGGCGCTGTTGTCGGGACTAGTTTACTTGTTTACTCCAAGAGATGGCGCTACAAGTTCCGTTTTGAAACAACTTTATCTGTTTAGTTGGAATTCTACACTGTGTACTTTAGCTACAATGTATTAATTTTGTTTCAGCTCTCGGAGCTCGAGCAGCGGGTCTTGGAAGCCGAGGGCAGGGCAGAGGAAGCGGAAGACAAGGTAAACAATAGTTTGTTTTAGTAGAATGGGGTAGATGACTGGGTATGACAAGTCAAAATCGAATTAGACCGTCAGTTAGATATTAAAAAAAATATTGGTCAAGTATTTTTTGTTTTTTTTAGAATAAGTAAACCTAAAGTAGATAAAGCGAATAAAAGTTCAGTAGTGGGGGCTAATGACGTCTGCTTGCGTACAAAACGCACGAAATTGTGACATCATGCGACATTTCAAATCAATGTATTGTCGTAAGTTTTAGGTAACGTATAATAAAACTAAATACGTAGGCAGTATTTTGTAATTATCTATCTGAAGGACATTTAAAAAAAATTGTCCTCAATCTCATTATTTGTAAAAAAAAATATTTATTTGAAATAAATTCAACGGGCATGAACTAGTTAAATATAATAAAAATATTTTAATGTAGCTAGGTACTTTGTTTATTACTATTTTGTTATTTTACTATTAACAACTATTTTCATTCTTATCGGCATTCGTTTCGTAGATATATACCGAAATAATTGTTTAGCAAACTCATCCTGCACAAACAAGACTCATTCAATCACTCACAAATAGAAAATCCATTTTCAAATCCTAGAAGCTCTGTTTTCCAATAAAACGGATTTTTCTCTGCAATACCAGTAGATAGATGTCTAGATGTGCAAGTCAGTAGGGTCAGCAAAAACATTCCATTAATCCCCTCTGCGCCGGGTGCTGGCAGCTTTTGTTTGACAAAAACCTTCGTCACTGTTAGGATGCCATTAGAGTTTGTGGATTAATAAAGTTCCTTTTTCAAATTCTCGTTATGCAATTGTTTTAATGAATTTCGTTTTCATGTTTTTGACAGGTTTTTAATTTAGATTTTTCTGTTACATTTACGGTAAAAACAAAATAAAGGCCCCGAAAATATTTCGTATCAGAATATTCTGACTTGTGATATAATGTACAACTTTTTTGCTAACAAATAATGTTATTTGTTTTTAATGGCTGTTTTAGTTTTGTTGAAGTAAACAGCAGTCTGTAGCCAATTAATAAATAACAATTTGATATTTACAAACCAAAACTAGGTAGATAAATCAAACGTAGATTGTAATATAATACAACAGAGAAACCATAAAATCAACAGTTCGTAGCTCAAATAATAAACAACTTGATCGAGAGCAGCCATATAAATATCGAATAAAGCCACTTTAAATTTTAATCCTCCCCTCAAAATTACCGTGTCATAGACAAATGAACTTTACAAAATAAAAAAATCCAGCATTCTACAAAACCACGAAATTGAAAATCATAAAAACCACAAACGATTAAAACTCTTAAAAAAAAGCTATTTATTCCTATGCTTTTTTTCAATTAAACAAGAAATCCGGGTCAAAATCCTAGCCAAGACGATATATATTTATATACATACTAGCTGTTTCCCGCGGCTCCGTTAGCATGGATGTCGGTTATCACGGCAAAAATTACCCAATGACCTTTCTCAGGCTCTAGACTATCTGTGTACCAAATTTCATTCAAATCGGTTCAATAGTTTTGGCGTGAAAGCGCGACAGACAGACAGACAGTTACTTTCGCATTTATAATATTAGTATACATATAACTATTCGGAACTATAAAATGAGTCCCAAATAGATTGACTTAATTAAACTCTGCATACTTATTCTCTTTTCTCAAAATTACCTAAGAAAATACTATTGCTAAATAAATGTTCACTGAAATCCCATATAATAAACATCATTTCTAACGGAAAACGCTTATATCTTCAAAATCGTACTTATTTTCCGATATCTTTTCCAAAGGCCAATATGAAATGGTTAAATAGCGTCGTTTGGACAAGTGAATGGTTACGTCATAACCGACCCCTATTTAAGACTGTTGGATACATGCTGACAACTGAGAGATGGGGGATTCAAAGCTTAGGGTGTACTGACAGCAAGGGAAATAATTTAGCCATAAAAATAATGTTTTATTTAATGTTTGTTACATCAGCAAATACTGCAATTTTATAAAAAAAAACTGCCTGTAATATGAAAGAGGCAAATTAAGGAAAACCGTAATCATATCTAAAAAAAATTGTAGAAAATCATTTTACTTACGAATATTTTTTAACAATGTGACCAAAAAAAGAAACAGAGTACCTACCTATATAAAACCGATGTACAGTAGAAGTAGTTATTAAGTAAAGCTTGCATTTAGTTATGTCATGTAAATAAAACTTTAATATCTATTGTATCAAAATAATTACAACTGATTTTCCTGACGCTACGTTGGTTTAAGCGCTTTGTACACAAGTGTGTACAGATCGGCGTGGGGATGGCCACTATTGATTTTCACAATTGCAGGATTATGACTCACCCTGCTTTATTTGCTATCCATATTTACAAAGGTACGTTTAATTAATTTCGGATTTAAAACGAAATTGGGGAGCTCTATATTCAAATTCGAGTTTTGAATAGATCTAACGGTTTTTGTTTTGTTTTTTTTTGTTTGTACGGGCTTTTTATGGCATTTGAAATAAGAAGTATGTATACGTTTATTTTTTAATTAAGATTCGTTTGTGCCATGCAGGAAATAAGAATCAGTTAAGAAATAACGCACGATTGAACTTTAACACGCTATGATTTTTGGTTTGTTTATTAGAAGGCGGCACATTTTCCGAGGTATATGCAAATAACCCATTAATTGATACCGCATTATACAATAAATAAGAAATAGTTATATTTTCTTCAGACACACGTCGTCTTAAAATAATTTGTATAATAACTTTCGTGAGAAGTAGGTAAGTATTAATAATTGTTTAGAATATAACGGTTTACTCACACACATTGTCGGGATGATTAGCGTCATCTCATGATTGGAGTCTCCTATTGAGTCTGAAACTAGTCGGGCGAACCCGAGAATGTGCCTGAGTAAACCGTTATGTTCGAAATAGTCTTAAAATAAATTGACAAAACATTACAACCACACTTATAAATAAACAGTTATAGAAACCTTCCGAATACAAAGTTAAACAAATATCTATTTAATCGTCATAAAAATGTTCCGCAATATATTATTATCAACGACAAACCACGTCGACAACTCCGGCTTTACGCGAACGTGATCACAATTTCGAACTAAACTTCCTGAATGACGATTGCCAAGGGACTCTGCAATGCAACGCTCCGTTGTTAGAGCGACATTTTATAGTCTCTTCATAACAATTGTCCGAACTCTACCGAACTGAAAAGCGGCATTTTATCCCCTCGAAGCAAGATGGCGTATTGAACGCGATGAAAGACTGGCTATTTTATTTGATAGCCTTTTACTGCCTTCTATTGTTTTTTGAAAAAGGTTTTAGCTTGAAATCTTATTGGATGGACTTGGGTTTATGATGTGCTGAAGAAAATGTACATTTTATGATTCCAAAGTTTTATTTCGGCAGACAGTAGTTGCAAATATCTAAGGAAATTAGTTGTATATATCTGAAAAACGTAGTATATAATTTGATCAACACTTTATTAGGATGAAAGTCAGGTTTTTACATATATATAATTATACCTTGATCTGTATAGGTAATTCTCCTTAATTACAATAAAGCTCTATCAACAACAAACTACACCTAATCCTTATATACTAGGTACTAGGTAGAGTAGGTATTTGTAAATTCCTATCTCCACTAAAGGGGTATTTACCAACGCCCGATAGTTTTATCCGAGGAATAATTTTGAATTTATGACAGTTCTTACTTACAAAATCTTTCAGACGTCAATTTTATTCCACGAATAAAAAAAGATATGGCGTTGAAAACGTTCATATTTTTTATTAATAACAAAATAAATGTTTATAATTTCGGTCATTCATTCAATTTGGCAATACATCTGATCAGTACACATTCTGTTTCAAACACCAAATCATCTAAAATCATCAATTCTCGTAAAGACAACGCTATCTCACGATGAAATATAAATAAAAGGTGTTTGAATGTGTGGTTAGTATACCTACTACTGTAAATGTATTGTTGATTTAAACCTGGTTATGGAAATAAAAGTGTAGAAGCTATCTGCTTTTTATCGGAAAAGGTTTACGTATTTAATTAGGTACGGTTAAAAAAAAGAAAACCATCCTTAGTCAAACATCTGGGTCAAAGCCGATGTTTTTATTGCATTCTTGTGTATCGAATTTTAATAAAAAGAAATACTTTAATGTGTAAAAGAAAGCCATTTATAGCAGAATTATAAAATGAGTTTCGTAACGATAATTAAAATTAGATATTAATATCATAAGAAGATAAAGAAATTTGATACACACAACTCTTAATATTGAGAAGATTTCGCAAAGTTCTCCAATCAAATCAAATTAAAAGTTTTTAGTTCTTATAAACCTCAAAAAGGCGTTTAAGAAACGTTAAAGTTACGAAACTAAATGACTCTTGATGCGCGGTTTTAAAATGTCCTTTCTAATGGAGAAGAACTGGCAAGAAACTACACGGGTAACTCTTTTTAAGAATAATATTTATTCCATACTCAATGATGATGATGATGCTCTAAAACTTGTTATAATATTTTAATCTACGTCCTTTTCAAATTGATGATCATAATAACTATTTCAGAATAGTAGTCAGTCATTCATTATAATAATACTTCATTTTATGTCCGTAGTAAACGTTTAAAAAACATCCATCAAAAACTTGATCAAATGAGTTTGATACAAATCTCACATGAGCTATGACATAATAACCCTACCGATAGCTACCCCATGCGGTCCGCACCCCAATAACATTGGCTTTTTCACCTAACTAGCCATCAAATAAAATTAAACTTTATAGCTCTGTTATAAAATACATTTCGATATAAAACACACACGTCAAATTCATAGAACTTTTTTTATACCGATAGTCTGGCTATGGTAACAATAGGAAAGTCTTCAATGGCGACCCTTCCGCGCATGCGCCCTAAAAGCGGCCAACTTCACGACAATACACCAAGCCACCGTACTCCACAACTTCGTCCCGATACCTGTATATACATAACAATTTCTCCTTATTTTAACAGTTTAATATCAAACTAATCGTAAATTAAATCCGTCTTAAAACCGCGACACGAGTTTACGTCTTTATAAGACACAGTGGTCGCCTTTCAGTAACGCGCGCGTTACGTTTGCGTATAGAAAATACGTACTTTTGATCAATAGGACCTCTTTATTAATTTATTTGTGTTCTAGATAAGAAAGCATCGCTTTTCGCTGCTAAAATGTGTTCTTGTGTGTCGTATTAATTGTGATATAAATACGTATTTAAGCCTAAGTGCAACAACGAAATAATTTAGCTTTACTGTGTATATTAAGTAATAGTGTTTGTTATTTAAGTCAAGCGTCAATTTTGATAGTATTTCTGTGTTATCTCGGGCAAGTGTCAGTGTTAACATGTCGAAACCAAACACGTTGAAAGCTCACAGACTGAGTGCAGAATTCGCCGAAAAACGTGGGCAGACGTTGAAGAAAACTGATCCATCTAACTCATAGCAACCACCCGTAAGTAACTCTTGTTGTTGTCGTATAAATGTCTTGAACATCTCATATTTCAGAGAAATAGCAACAAAAAAGAGTTCTATATTATTTATATACTCCAAACTCACTTTTAAATGAATAATAATCATTTTTTTAAAAGTACACCACAGCTCTTTTGTCTGTTCTAGACATTTATTCATTTTTAATTAGAATAACCCCAGGTGTCACGCAATGAAACAGTTCACATTAACAAGTACAACATAAATATCATATACATAGATAAGTAAGTAGCCGCTTAAATAAATTAGACATCGAAAATCGATTGCTCTTCAATTTATAATGAGGCTGTGAGTAGCCTACTTTTCGGCCTGCTAGTGGGACCAAAAACCATTTAGAATATTTTGTCCCAATTATTAGCTTGTTTATTATCTGAACCATGCATTACTTACAAAATGCATGTGTATTATTATCATTTTGAGGATTCATAAGAACGTTGCGATACGGGTAGATTTGTAACTGCCTAAATTAGTTAGTATCTACATAAGTATTCACTGGGAATGAAATAGTGTGTGTAACTACGAAAAACTAGAAATAAAAAAGACGGTTGTAAGCTGTAGTATGCCAAGCACATGATGTCTACAATTCAATATGGCCGCCACTCAGCTGTTCGGTACGGTACGCATGCGCGGTAGGTTTCCCGCCATCTTTGAACTTTGCCCTAGTACGCCAATAAAATGCCGCTGGAATGCAATAAAATTCGGTCTGGTCTTATAAGTATTTAGTGATTACGGTGTAATTGAAAATGTGGATAATTTATGTTTAATTTATACCTATTTTCAGATGCGGTAAACTACATAAATAATTACTGTGTTTAGTGTTTATATTAATACGAGCACCTATTTGAGTTGCTTTTTTTTGCTTTTACACCTGCAGTTCTTTTGCCATTGAAGCAATCACTACTAAGATATCTTATTGGTATTACTAAAAGTCTGTGCTGTCGCGTTTCGCCCTCCTTTTTCCCAGTCTCTTGCAATTCTGAGATAATCCGTTAAAAAGAAATCTTTCAAGCTCGTCTTGCTATCTCGTCTGTAGATGTTGTATTGCCTGTATTTCTTTTCAACACAAACCTTTCTTAACCCAACATTTTACACGTTAAAACTTTCAGTTTGTTTATTAAGCGTTTTTTCTTTTGTAAACATTTAGATATCATTACAATTTGGTCATAAATACGTACCCCGTCTGCGCATAACTAACTAGATATGCAAATGAGTTGTTAAAACACGCAAAATAATGGTCACGCAATGTCACCCAATTTTTTGGTGGTTCATACTGAAAGGACCTTTATGTAATGCAATTACTGTTTACAAAGGTAAGGTAAACGATTAAAATATTGAGGAAATGGTGACATTATACAGCGAGGTGGCGGTGATATTGTTAGTTAGCTTTTTTTACACGGATTTTCTAAATAGATTTAAGTAAACCGTGTAGAATAAAACCGGCCTATCAATGTTCCACTGCTGGGCACAGGCCTCTTTTCATGTAGAGAAGGAACGAGCATTGATCATCACGCTTGCTCATTGCAGGTTAGACTTTCCAAGTGAATCCAGGATTCCTCACGATGTTTTCCTTCAACTTTCAAGATACTCAATGATGTCTTTAGAATAATTAACATTCTTAACTACATATAACTATGAAAAAGTTACATTAGTACTTGCCTGTAATGGGTGCGAACCTGCAACTTTGTGCACACAAATACGTTCATTGAACCACTAGACCATCACGACATTCGTTCACCGAATCGTCTATATAAAATTTACTATCAATTAGTCTCTTAATTAAAATGAAGGTAATTATTAACTTATGCTAAGTCCTTGAGAACCTAACGAATTAATTTTACATACATGAGTATTTATGTAGTATTTAGTAACTAAAAAAAAACAATACATTATTTCTCCATTCCTAATTAGAACGTCTTTAATTTTACTTTTATTCTGTAAGAGCTGTATTAATTGTGTGCTGCTATTATCGCTATCTGAGTATAAAAGTATCGTTCCAATAAAAGATAAAAACCAAGAAGGTTCAACCTTTTTCATGAATTAGCCAATCCATCAATGCCAGACGTATCTATTGTGGAAAAACAATGGCAGCGGTTCACGAGTAATATTGGAAAAACTCGAATGTGGAAAGTCTAGAACCATTTGTTTTACCCAATCGAATATTAATGGATTTTTTGTTTAATACTTTTTCAGCAATACAAAAGTTTCGATAACTTATTTACGAAGCTAATAACTGTATTGAGAAGTTTTGGTATTGTGCTTTAATGGGCATTTATTAGTTGTTTTTAAGTTTGTTTTAGTTAAAAACTTTGACAAGCGCTTCGCTCTTATTGACATAAATTTTCTACATAAATCCTCTGGAGTTTTCGCGAAGTTGATTACAATAAAATCATGTTGTTAAACACGAAAAATTTGCAAGAGCTGAAGCATCTTCTGCAGTGGATGTCTTTAATAAATGACTAGCTGTTGCCCGTGGTTCCGCCCGCAAGTGATTTGGCTATCGCGGCAAAAAGCCTATTTCTTAGGATCCAAGCTTACCCTATACCAAATAATATCAATCTCAGTTTAGCGGTTTCGCCGTGAAGGCGGCACAAACAAACAAACAGACAGAGTTGCTTTTGCATTTATAATATTAGTAGGGATATGGATTAATCATAGTTTGTAATGCTTTTACATAACATTGTGCTTGCACCCTAATATCAAAGCAATTATGTTTAGGTAAAATATAGTAACTGTCACAGCATTAATGTTTACATAATATGCAAGTCAAAATGGCAATCAATTTCGACTCATAAACTCACAAGCGACTCGTTTACGTGAACGACAACTGCAAACTGTAGTACTTGCAAAGAGACATGAGTCATAGGGTGCAATAACCCCACCCAGACAAGGTATGGATCAATCGCTCGATAAGTCGCTCGAGTAGTCGACGGATCAGGGATTCTTTAAAGCAAGTGCTGAAACAACGATAAAAGAATTTATGTAGCGGTGTAGCTCACAAAATAAATCTAATTGAGGCGGATTTTTATTTTACAGTGGTTCAAAACGATTTGAGCGGTAAAATAGTATTGTTGGAAGCAAAACTCAAAGCTTGAATTTAAATTGTTTCTCCAATATAATCTAATCTCCTTAAATATTCAATGGATCTAGAGTATTACAGTTCTGCTATACCTAGGCAGAATGGGTTGCAAACATTTTGAACAGACTAGGTATATAGTGTGTATCTATAATACACCTGAAAATTGCATTACCCTCGAAGCATAATATTTGAGTCGATAAAGCTCCAGCTCTCCGTAGTATACATTTTGATACAAACAAGCCCTAACTTAGTTGGTGACGGGAACTATATTGGATGCAGGTAACGCGTTTAGTAAGTTGATTTAGTTATTGCGTAATAAAATGGGAAAAGCGTCGTCTTTGCACCCAAAATGCTGAAATTTAGAGGAGAACTTATAAAAAAAATCGTGAAGAAGTTTAATTTGGTGCAGAACAGCTTGGAACCCTCATCCATAAATCTCGTTGTAAAGCATCGTGTAATCCCGATCACAAAACCGCGGCCATAACGCTTAGTGTGAAACGAACAAGAAATATCACACTAAAACCTAGATTAGCAACTAATACCAACCATTTACCAGTGTCCGGGCCGAGCTGTTCAAAGTTATTTAAGTGCACTCCCCCATTATGCAGAGAAATTATTCATAGTTGGCATGCTATCTGTGCTCAACGGTGGCTGTTACCAAATGCATCCGAAATGGCTCCAATCTGTATTAATAAGTCGTTTGTTACGCAATTTATTGATTGGCTATCGCGTTATTTAACATTATATTCGTATATACTGTTTTAACGACCTGTATTTGGTATTTGGTTGAGTTTATCAGGCTGCTCCCGTTGGGAAATTTCTCGTTAGCTTTTTCGATGTTCATACTTTGGTTTTGAAGTATGAACGGTTATAAAAAAAACATTGTTATAGAAATTATTGTCAATTACATCATTTATTTTATTTACTTTTATTTTATTGAAATCTGTTTGAACGAAAGCTCAAATACCCTTATAATGATATCGCCTACAGAATCTTCAGATAGTCAGGGTTGTCTATATCCATATTTAAAAAGGAGATAAGCCACCTTTTGCAAATGGTTTTTATCTACAAAAGGCTTTTTGCCTATACTTAAGCACGCCTGTTATAGAAAAGGGTCTCGGTCTTTTCGGAAGTCTTAACCTACTAATAGTTATGTATTCCTTTATAACATGCGTGTTTTATTTATTTATTTAATACTTCATGCACAGTGTACATAGGCAGACATAATGCCAGTAGGCATTCTCTACCAATCAACCTTTACCGGTTTTGATTACATATTTATGGGCTTTCAACAAAATATACCAGTTATTTACATTTTCATCATATTTCCATTCATCAGTAACCTAGCTACACATACCTGAAAAGTTTTAGTAACGTAGACATTTAAATCAGTACGGTATTCAGCTGAATCCGGTAAGACTGGAAGCCGAACCCAACATAGCTTGGGAAAAGGCATTCAAATCAGTTTAACATTTGAGACGTAACTAAATACATTCTGGACAGGAACAGGATGGAGAATCCTTGATTTCTAAACTTCTAATACATAAACAAGTTGCTCTACAGAAGCGCTGTTCCAGCTTAGTTCACCTAAAGTCATATAGTTTTGCAACTTTAACGTTTTTTAAGCGCTTTTTTGAGGTTTATGAGAAATAAAAACTTTTGATTTGATTTGATTTTATGCTGTTCCTGACCTCTGACTGACCTGAACAATGTCCAAGTTTACCGAAAAAACTAGCTCAAAAATGCTAAATTCTTCAATCTGGAAGAGAAAACCGTCGTGTTGCTGTACTTTATCACTTGTATCGATACAGACGTAAAATATTTTATAGTAAAGTTTCCAGTTAGGATCTCCAGCCCTGGAGCAGATTTCCATAATTCATGAGGCTGCATACTATGACGCATTGCGCATCTACATAGATTTCAAAACATACCAGCAATCGAGCACAGCTGCCGCTGTAATACATTTTTTATTATTTTCTCCTTTAGTGAAAATAGGTTTTGCATTAAAAAGGTTATAAACCGATGTTCGAGTTATCGATAGCGTTATATTATGACGTGGATGTGGAGCTAAGTAGAATAGTGATTTTTGATGATAATATACCTACCTTCTTAAGAAGTTTTTATTACTTACAAATGTTTTAAAAAACGACAACATACGTGTATTAAGTTGAGGATTTCTCCTATTGGTGAAATTTGTTCTTCCGTAACAAGCTAAGCAGAAGAATACTTTGGTGATGGTGATTTTGATGTGTCCGTCTTTCAAGACCGTGAACGCTGCTAGCTCTTATCGGACGGTTATAACACAATTTAATTAATGGTTATTCTATTGCCGGGCCTTTTATAGGTACATTTATTTCTACCTTAAAACTCCAATACTAATTTACTGAACCCAAAGCTTAGCTTTTCATACATTTCTAACCAAAATTTACCACGCGAAAGGAAATTTGCAAAATATCACACTAAATATCAAATTACGGGTGTTCAATCCTGTCATGTCCCACAAGGATTTGAAATTCAACTTCACCTGTCATTACCTGGTTTCCCTGACGAGGGTCTTAAGCGGCCTGGTGATGATAACTTGAAAGGTTTTATTTAACTTAGAGGTATAAGTATTGGAGAAGGTCGTTTTAATTTAATATTTGTGGTTAACTGAGCATGTTCTAATTGATATGTACCGTGTGGATGATTTATGTAAATTGTTACACGTGTTTTTATAAAAAGTATGTATAAGCAGGGGAGAACATTTGCTAGCCTATTTCGGTGCTTGTTATTTCCTAATAAAACCCTCACACAGCACACAAATTCTGTAAAACCTTGTTTTGCAAACCTTTGCAAATTAGCAAAAACATTTGCAAAGCCCCGACTATTCCCTAACACATTTTTTTTAACTGCAATAGACTTTTACAAACACATTTTACTGAGATTTAAAAATAAGTTTATTTTTGTTCAAATATTTTTTTATTTTTATTAAATATAAAACTTCTAACAACATAATTAATTTGAAACTAATGATTACAAAACTATCAGGAAGTCACGTCTAAAATGGTGGCAGGAAACGCTCGTAGAATTTCCTTTAAAGTGGCAACATTTGTATTCGGCGCTCGTATGTCTATCAGATAGAAGACAAGCGGGCTTGTTGCTACAAAATATATTCGTTTATAAGGTTTTCCATGTTGGTAATTTGGTGCCCGATGTATGGTAAAATAAATAGCGCTCTGAATAAAATTATTTATCATGTTTTAAAAATAAAACCAGGACAATTTACAAATCCTAAAGCATAGGAATTATGTAAATAATTCGTTTATCAATAAGAATCAATCAATTTAGTCCTTTGAATTTAAGTTTAATGTGAGAATCATGAGTTGACCATTATGTGGTATCGCGAGTCAAACTGCTCATAAATTACACTTTCTCCATAATACAGCGATAGGACAATATTGTATATTACTTTTGTTATACTAGCAATATCCAGACTACAAATACCTATCAGATGTTAAACACTAATGTACATGCATATGTTTTTAATTTTTCCATGAACTTATAATATCTGACCAATAATCTTATGTTTAGCAGAAAATAAATAAACATAAACAAACTACAACAGATGTTAACGATTTCGTAATAAAAACTATTTTAAGGGTAGGTGCTCTAGTTAATATGGAAACATTAAGTGCAATACATCATTTTCGTTCAGCTTTAATCTTTTTGACAAATGAAGTGTCATGGCGGCTTGAAACTGATGTCGCGGCATCTAAATTGCCATTGAAGTGTTTTTGAAGCTACTAGAAACTCGTTAGTAAAGATGTTATTTTCTACTTCTATCTAGCCTATTCTAAAACTATCTTGTGGTCTTCAAGCCTCATCGGATACAGCTGAATAGCAGTATTTTTCTTGGAGCGACCGCCTATCTTACCTCCACAACCAATTGGCCTTTTTTATCGCCGTTCCGACAAACGTGCAAGCGGTTACCTGATGTAAAGCAAAAACAGTCGCCCATGAACATCTTCAAGATCTGTGCCTGTACTATGAGCTCTTAAAGCAGGACTATTGGGACGTAGAAGCGAGACGCCGCTACGCGCAGTGTAGTGCGCCGTCTCGCTTCACAATGAAAACAGTCTGCTTTAACAGCTGATAGTAAGCGCTGGTCTTTGATACAGGCGTCCCTGGGCAAAACCACTTAATTTTAATGATTTTTTATTCAATCAATGTTAATAAACAAATGACAGCCGGGAGTATTGGCAAGCAATGCTTTTTGAGGTGGTAAATAGTATTTTCTTTAGGAATAACTTTTTCAGACGATTTTGTCAAGGATTTCTCAAAAATTCAATTTATTGTTTTACAGTACGTACATAGCTACGACCCTAGCGCGTACGCCAGCCAAAATAATAGTCTACTGCAAATCATGTTTATACTAACTAACAAACAATCGTCTAGTTATTGTTATCATAGCCGCTTATAAACATTCTATTGTCACAATTTCTATTCAACATTTACTTATATGCATTCGCCTTAAATATTTCATTCAATGTGGACGACTGTGTCTGATATTGTGAGGAAAACGATTCTATATAGTCACAATGAAGTTATAGTGAGCTTCCAACTAATTTACTGTGTACTGAAGATGATATACAGTGCTGTTAATATAGCAGTATGTTTCAAAAATCAGGTGAGTGGACACATAGACATCTATAAATTTATTTTTTCTATGTTGACGTTGTGACGTGTATCGTAGAAATGTGAGAACGAAAACGAATGCCCTTTTGTGAAGCTAGTTGTCGTAATTTATTGTAAGTATCTTTGACTTTATTTTTAATTAAACATAAATAAATTAGATATTTTATCATGCTTAAATCCTTCGACTTCTCTCCAAAACTTCCAAATACTTCTAAATTGTAACTAATTAAATTTTAAATATGTAGGTATATTGCGTGGTTAAGAAATCTGTCCAAATAACGATAGACGCTCATATACATTACTTTCACAGCTCCATGAATATCCGTGTATCTGAACTATGACTGTATTTGGACACGCGCCAGCGTAGCGCCGGTCTACACTTGCCTTTTTTCTGTTGTAAAGCTTGAACACACTGTTCGTTTTGTGTGTTCTGTTGTTTACTGGTTGTATGATATGTCGTATGTACAGTGTAATTGCACACAGTAGAGTATGTACTTAAGTATGCAAAGAATTACTGTAATAACTTGATTTTTGCTGGGATACACGTTAAATATATTACAGTCATTGCTGAGATAGTTACATTAGAAAGTTTTAAGAAATACTTAGATGAGTCGCTATCCTATTTTGGACATTTCCTGACAATTACAAACACAAAAAAAGAAAACATCCAAATTGCTCGAGTCCTTTTTAAACATGACACAATTGATTTTTATTCTAAACATAAATTACTTCTGTGTGTTTATATTGTTGTAAATAAATAAACTGCATATTAGGCTAATCAAATAATCACTAACTTTTTAATTATAATACCTAATCCAATTTTCAACAAAATAAATAAAAAATAAGGTACTTTCTTACTAAAAACATACCTACTTATTAACTGAAAATTCTAAGCATTATTCCAGTTATGCATATAATACTGGCACATAATACATACATACAAGCACACAGTCTTTTTCGTCTTTCCACCCTGTCCCACCCTTAAACAGAACATCACAAACACTCAAGTTTATCGCCAGTTTATTGGTCACCGGTACTCACTACTCACGTTATGCTCCGAATGAACGAGCTTGAACATGTCGCACGACAGAACACAGATTTTATTCCGATTTGGACCGTACGGATGAATGTTGTGTGGTCTCTGTGAGAAATAATTGTAAAATATTAAATGTCAAATTGTCTTTTTAAATAAATGTCGATAACGTCACATACATTGCTCTGAACCCAAAGTAAGTAGCTCTTGTATTACGAAATCAGAAACAACGTAGGTACCGCAGACACCCAAACCACGAGACAATGTAGAAAAGTGGTTTTCTACCAACGAAGAAAACCACTTTTCTGTCTCGGGATCCTGAGATTTCCCGTAAGATCCCGGACTTCAGAACTAGTGAAACCTTAAAAACCGGTGTGTATGCCACATGATCACGGAGGTCATCCATAATGCTTGAGATGAAGATAAAAAAGGTTAATTTTAATTTCAAAAGAATAACCTATGGAGTTATTTGCCGGTTCCTCTCCATAGGATCTTAGAACCGCAGCAGTCTTTGATTTAAAAACCTCATGTTTTTAAAGCGCCTTTTCGATGTTTACTGGAAATAAAAACTTTTTAATTTTATTAGATACTTATTAGGAAATTATAACAATCTTTAGTTTAAGACATTTAACGCACTTTCCGTGTTGTGAGCTTTCTACATGATCTTGTGTTCTTATACAATAAAAATAAAACAGTAACGTCTTATTTTGAACCCTATTTAACGATAAAAGAACATAATATTATTCGTTACAACTCAATTCTCTATAAAAATAATAAATGTCTATAAAAACTAGTTGGTAGAGAAACTCAAGGCTACATAGAAAGGTACCGAAAAAACCATTTAATTTTGCAAGTTCCGGCAGGCCAGAATTACGACTAAAGTTTTGTTAATTTTCATAGTTAATTTGAAAAGCACATTATATTACTTTATCCAGTATTGTAAGGCTCCATTTTAATTAAGTATTGGCTTCATTAATTAAATGTATTGTTCTGAAATTAATGAAATAAGCGACCGTTGCTGAAGTTGAAATTTTGAACTTTATGACGCAATAAAGTAAATGTTTTTTAACGGTTTTTCGTAATACAAACAAAAACAGTTTAGGCAAAGAAATAATTACTTACAATATAAATGTAATTCTGTTGCCTAATGACACATAAATCCAATTTAAATTAGCTGCATGTAACTTCTTGTTTTTAATTTGTGATTATAATGACAGTTTCTACAATATTGGTTTATACAAAGAAAAACTATATTATCAAATCAAATCAAATATCTTCGATTTGTAAAAGAAATGGTACAGAATATGGAACATAATGTTACCGATAGAGCAACACACATATTATAATACCATAAAAAAATAGCTGTTATGCAAATTTTGTCGTACTTCTGATTTTTTGTCTTCCTATTTCTGTCTGAAAACACAAATATTTTTGTGACCTAAAAACTTGCAGTGCCTTAATTAATTTTAAGAAAACTTTATAAAGTCTTTGTAAATGTGTATTGGAAATAAGATGCTATTAAAATACATAGTAGTACTTATGTCATAATTATATATAATACATTATACCTATAACCTTTACCTAAGTAATGGTTGTTTCCTCTTCCTAAAATAAAGAGTACAAACCAATTTCACTGAAGAACACTCATGTCCGTTACAGTTTTAACAGCTTTTTTTATTAAATGCTAGGTGGTCTTAGAATTGGCTGGATGCCAGCGATTGTGTTTTATTTTTCATTTTGTAGCAGGCTTTAGTAGACAACTTTAAATGTGCCATTTTGATGTCATCGTAACGATGTCAAGTTATTAATTAACCGAGTTTAAATTCTGAATGAAAAGTTGTGTTTTTCGGGACAAAAATAACTACTCTAATTTAAACACTATTTACCTGCATCCAAAACGTACAGAGCAAGAATCTGTCTTGTTAATAGACAGTTTCCTGGAAGAAGCACAAATATACGTACTTTTACTAAACTTGTTATAAGCACCTCCCTAATACCAACTTTATTAATACTATAATTATACTACATAAGTTGCAATACAAAGGTATTCCGCTGTTTTTTTCGTGGAAAATGCTTCCTGAGCAAAAATTTTTAGGTATAATTAGGGCGTACGTGTTTCTAAGTTAGCAAAACGTGTTTATCCGTTTATCCAGACAGTGAAAGTTTATACTCAGAGCTCAAGCGTGTTCGAACATAATTTTAGGATTTACTCGGATTTAGAAACAACAGCAATACGATCTTGAATAAACCAGTGGATTGAGGATGTATTTATATAAGACTTCTTTCCTCAGTACGAATTATGGAATTCTTCTTATACGAAGATCTTCAAGTTGTTCAGACGTTTGTGCCAATTCTTTTATCCATGCCTCTAATCTTTAAAGGATATACCAAAACTTTCAAAGTTTTAGAATCTACTCAAAACTATTCTAATCCTCATTATTCTATTCTACTACTCGTATTTAATTACAATATTCGGTCCGCATGCGGTAATGCGTAATAAATAATAGTATATTGGGCTGCGCTATCTTTCGGACTTCTGTTTCTGCAATATAGAGAAATCATAAATAATAATACCTTCACTGCAGGGCAAATATTTTCTCACGGCAGAGCAAAGAGCATTGATCACCACGCTTACTCCTTTACCTTGATTCCAAAGAAAATGAAATCATCAAGAAGATCATACTTTAAAACAGAACTGTATCCTATAAACTGGGATTGTTTATTCTTCACCAGTCAACGCTTGTTATCTTCAAGCGATATAATTTACGACACAACAGAACGGCAACAGAACGGCCTGTTGTGCGCGTGCGTCATAATTTTAGGATGCTTCATGTCTCCGCCTTTGGTTTCAGTAATCTCATAAATAATAATACCTCAAAGGAGACGTGAGAGCAATGTTTTATTGTACTTATCTATACTAATATTATAAAGCTGAAGAGTTTGTTTGTTTGTTTGAACGCGCTAATCTCAGGAACTACTGGTTCGAATTGAATAATTCTTTTTGTGTTGGATAGTCCGTTTATTGAGGAAGGCTATAGGCTATATAACATTACGCTACGACCAATAGGAGCGGAGCATAAATGAAAAATGTTGCAAAAATGAAAAACCGTTGAAACTAAAACACGCGAACAAAGTCGCGGGGGACAGCTAGTTTTGGATATTTGACGTTCATTGCTTTATTTGGTTGTGTGGTGAACTGATAAAGTGGTTTGGGTACATCAATGGATGCAAAGTGATTTCTGCATTTACATTCGGGGTTACACTTAAATGTAATTCTGACCTATTGACATTGAAATTGTGACGTTTTGTTATCTTAACCTTAACATTACAGGCAAATTGTTTTAAAATTATGTGTTCATTGGGAGGAACTAACTAGAATAAAACAAATATTACAACTATTTTTTTTTTTTTTTCGAGAGTACTACATAACTTGTCTGCTAAGTTAATTTTAATTTTGTATTACTTACTTAAAAGCCATAAGCGTCTACCCAAGATATAGTTGTACCTTTCCTAACCAAAATATCAATCAACTTAGTCTAGATACCAAGCTTCCTCAAAACTATTTGAATGAAAGTAAACATCAAGGACAATTTTGATCGACAAAATTACATCTAAAATATCTCTTACGAAAATGAACAATAAAATATCCAATCGATTCTAAAGAACAATCGATTGGTTTCAATCAATTGTTCTCTTATGACACGCTCCAATTATTCGTTTGTTGCTTGAATGAGACAATAAACATGCCAAAAAATATAAATATACAGATGCTTTTTTTAAATATGATAGTACTTACCTTAATTTTCAAAGAGATTATCAGTTGGCTTGTGAAAGCACTGCTTTATAGTTTACTAGCTGGCCCCCGCAACTTGGTCCGCGTGTTTTAGTTTCAACTGTTTTTCATTTTTGCAACATTTTTAATTTATGCTCCGCTTCTTTTGTTCGCAGCGTAATGTTATATAGCTTATAGCTTCAATAAATGGGCTATCCAACACTGAAAGAATTTTTCAAATCGGATCAGCAGTTCCTGAGATTAGCGTGTTCAAACAAACTCTTTAGCTTTATATATTAGTCTTAGTATATATAGATGATATGTTACACGTTTTATTCGTTTTGTAATCGATTGGAAAAGATCATTCGCGCGATCATTATGAGAATTGATATCCCAATCCTAAATAAATAATGTCTCAATTGGTCGTATCTTGTTTTGAGAACGAAACATTTATTAGCTATCCAGGGAATTAGTCGACATATTTATTGGATTAAGTCACAAAATTTTCTCTCACATTTTACTATTAAGTATCATTTCTATACGTACCTATTCTTTATTGAGGATAATAGCTGACCTGGCAAACGTTTTGCCAAATAAATTTGTAGACAAAATAAAAATCTGGAGAGGGCTACACTTATCACCTAGTGGTATAAAAAATAACCTACCTATTCTCAGACCTATCAAATATACACAAAATTTCATAAAAATCGGTCAAGCAGTTTTGAAGGAGTGTAATAACAAACACTGTGACACGAGTTTTTTATATATTATATTTTGATTTAAAAAATATTCTGCTGACAGAAATTTCGTAAGAAATAAGTAGTACTTTTGAACCTATTTTTCTTAGATGTTTGTGTTCTTTGTATGTTGTGTGTACATAAATAAATAAGGAAAAAAATATATATGTATTTTACAAATACTAGGTAGATACACCTTTCAAATGAAATACAAACATTTAAGAACCATAATACAAATAAACATGTGAATTGGATCTTAATTCTTAGCAATTAGGGCCAACGAACTTTAAAGGAATTCATGCAAGCAAACTAAACACGAAGATGAATAATCTGCTCACTAATCCATAAAGGGAAGCGAAAAATGAAGCATTAAACTCTTTCTAATATTAAAGCTTCGCCTAGCCGGCGCCGCTGCGTGGGTGAAGGGACGCGTAATGTTCGCAAACGCTGCTAGGGCTGTTACGTAACCGTATTGTTGAAGATGACGAATCTATTTTGTTTAGAAAATCTAAAGAACAATGGCGGTCCGTGCTCCAGTTTTGAGTGTTTACACGTGTAAAATACTGCAAGTATAGATTCTGTCATGTTAAGAATCATTTTTATTCTTGTTAACTAGAAATTGTTGAAAGTATATCTACCTTCTTTATGTCCGAATACTGAACCGTCAGTCAGTTTTTTCAATACGCCGTTAAGTTTCGTGCTGTCTCTGTCTCTTTAAGGTGTAATGTGACAGATAGCCATATAAGAACGTCTTAAAGTTAATTTGCGTGTTAGTATTCGGGGGTAATCATTTATTTTTAAAAGCTGTTTAAGTACGGGCTAACATAAATATTTTTTTTAAAAAGGTAGAGAAAAATGAGATGACAAGAACAATGAGGGGACGGCTTTTAAATAAAAACTTGGTATACACTAGATGTCGCATACGTCGCCCTAAAAGACGTAATAAAATAGAAGGCAAAATTTAAACTTCCAGGCAGTGACCTCGGTAGCTTAGTTGGTAAAGCGACTGGCGCGTCAAGCCAGTGGTCGCAGGTTCGAGTCCTGTCTGAGGTTTAGTTTTTTCCTTCTATTATTTGTATTTAATTACAACTTGGTATACGTAAAGAAGATAATATAATATAATATTCAATAGTAAGTAGGTACCTACGATAGATATTACTTGCATATCTGTCAACCCTGTGCATCAGCTGGGCGTTGGCGACGCACGACAGTTTGTCTTAATACGGCTCCTTTGACTCGTCCAAGATCGTGCTGATTAGAAGCTTTTTAAATTTTAAATAGATAAAAAATAAACATTTTTCTTCACTTAGTCACGTAGTCGGTGCTTCTTCGATATTCGTGTATGTAGGAGGGTTTTTTGGTCGTGTAATTTTCGTACATAATTTATTAACAGGTGACCTATTCGCACGGTGCGTCATACAAACATATGGATGTGTTTGAAATAGGGCCGAATAATTATGTAGGGGAGAAATTATAGAATTGGTATTCCTACAAATTTACAGTATCTAATATTTAGAAGTTGACGTAAGTAGGTACAGTACTTTTTTATTTATTTTACATATTTATAATCTACGATAAGAAGTATTTTGTTAAGTACTAACCGCCGAAATATGTATGAGTTTTGACCTCATTTCGAGGGTTGAAAATGTAGTGATCAACGCTTAAATTTTTATAGAAGCACAAGTTTTAATTTTTTTTCGAAAGCAATTATAGACATTTAATTAATTTATTCGATTTGTAGGCAACGTTTCCGTCACAACCTAATTACTCGCTGACCCCTCACACAACACGCGTGGACCGACAAGATGCTAGGTTAATTGGTTCCTGGTCCCGACGCTTGAGGCTCTGAAACTAGCGGGCATTTTAAAATAATTTAAGAATTCGAGAAACAAGAATGATCTTAAATTTATTGTTACTCTTGTAATTGATTGCCGCTTAGATTTGTAATACGAAGTACACACTGTACCTACAAGAAATGATGCCAGTCAATTAACTACTTTAGGTTTTTTTTTTTGCCGAGATATGAAAAAGTACAATGAGGGCTACTTGTGCTAACAATTTCGAAATGTCAAAGTCCATAGTTTTGGTGAGCTTTGACAGCTGACGCGCCAGTGGCGCCAACTGGTGAGCACAATAACGGTAGCCCTTATTTCATTGTTTAGAGTAAGTAATTTTACAGATATTATCCTCGTTTTTATACACACGGAGATTTTTATCTGTAGGTATATGGTTTATAAAGATATTTGGCAGGTATATACCCAAACATTGTATTTTCTTTATACCTAAACGTATTTTTTAATGTATTCTCTTTTCTGATCAGTGTCTCTACCATGAGTTTTAACAAACGTACTCGCTAGCGACGGCGTAAACGATTTCTATGGCAAATTTGTACAGCGCCACTAGCGGACACTTCAAGAATTAAAATGAGTAGTATGAGACGATAGGTAAAAAACCTATCGAAATCTAATCGCTAGCGACTAACGTTTTTAGCCATTACATATGAAATTCGGTACCACGAGTCACAAATTTGATAGATGTCATCGAGAAATACCGTATCGACAGTAGTATGTCATGGTACAAGTTATTGAAAACTATTCGATGCTCCTTTAGTCGCTAGCGACTGAAGTAAGTTTTCGATAGCAACTCATGGTAGAGACACAGTAGCTTTTTTAATTTTTTTTCTTTCTTACCTTTCAACATTCTCTTAGAATATTTACTATACCTTTTTATACATTTGTTATCATAGAAGATGGCATAGCATATCGGAGCCACAACTTAGCACGTGGAGCCGAGAGCTGAAAGAGGGTAGTTTTAATTAAATTTCTACGGTGCTTGCTCCAGGCTGTTTACTGAAGGTTTGCTAAACGAAAGTCTTTGTGTGGGAACTTGACCAGGATGGGATATTGTTTGTTTTTAATCTAAATTCTTAAACTTGCGTGTGAGAAGAAATTGCGAGATATTTGTATAGATTGTGTTTTGTTTAGATACAACGAAGTTTTCTAAAAGAAACAAATCGCAATGTATTACATCACATATTATTAATTTCATCACACTTGATAGCACTAATAATTTCATTAATACTTTCATGAAATATATTTTCATGTTGTTGTTATTTCATTACGTAAAAAACCTGATTTATAACATCAAAATCATAGTCATGCTCTTCTCTAGCTTTATATGTATTTTTCTTATACCAATGAAATCACTATATCATATATAATTTCATTAAAGTAATAGACAAATATTTGACCGCGTTATTTCATCGAGTAATGCAATCGATTTTGCGCGTTAACATCTTTATCACCATGACATAAAGTTTCAAATCCCAATGCATGTTAATTTTATGTTTCTATAGATTAAACAATATCCCTTCACATGAGTCAGCTTGTAACACAGAGGGTGCAACATTCCCTACCCTACTTTTAAGGGTTGACTTTGACTCACTAATCGATATTTTTGCCCCAAATATTATAAAGTTTCTATCAACAAACATTGGTGCCAAATATGGTTTTGGATGTTATCCAGGGTAACCCTGACCTTTTGCTATTTGGCATAAATGGTGAAAAACAAATATTACGATTCAAACAATGGGAAGAAAGTCAGTTCTCTTTCAATAATAGTCTTTGAAATATAGATATTATACTATAATAGTAGACCCGACGAGTCGTTTTGTCAATCTATAAAAAAAATATTTATAAAATTTTCAAAAATTATACCGCGGAGTTTTTGGCAATTTTTTTTTAGCTATTAATTTATTTATTAAGTACTGTAGATAACGGAGCACTTTCGACAAATACCTGATCACTATAATTGCTTTAACTCTACAATTACTGTAAATTAAAACAATTTTCGTCCAGTGCGTGAATTTTCATGGCGATTCCGTCACAATCTATCAGTTTCCCTTTGTAGATAACAGGCGTTATTTTACAAACTCCTTTTATGTACATGCCTCCAACTGACCGTGATAATGCCCACTCATTCGCACTAATTAGACCCTTTGGTAGAATCAATAGCGATTCTACTATCCGATGCGTCGATAATTACCGTTTGGTGTTAAAATGTATCTTTTATGATTTTATTAGCTCATTAATTTATAGTAATTTACAGTAATGAGTTGTTTGTTTTATTTAAAAGTGAATGGTTTATATTGGAGATTACAGCTGGTAAAATGGACTGTCGTAGATTTTGTCTGGATAAAAACCGAAAAGGAAATACGGTTAAAATATAATTGTACTTAGAATCAATTTCGTCTAATTGTTTGGAAGTGTTGCTAAACTTGCTCTTTATGATCTAATTAATATAATTCTCGGAGGATATTAAGGTTTTGTTTGTATTTAATGCCATCTAGTTCTAACCCTATACCTTTTTTAACGATTAGGGATCCTCAACATTACTTTTTCATAAAGTAATTTTTATAATAGTCCACTAAGGTTTAATTCAAATCAAGAATGAACTTTCTATTTTAATATCATAATTAGCGATTTATAAAACGGAACTCTAACTAAAACTATTTTATTAAAGCTTACAAAAGTGCGATCTTGATATCAAACACGCTTAATCAAAAAGTCCTGTGCCTTGTAAAAAAAGGTAAAAAAATCGTTTTGGAATGTTCTACAAGCATGCATTTAAGTATACAAGTGTACTGCTTAGGTTATTTGAAAGCAGGAGCTTAAAAATAGAAGCCATCTTTAAAAATCTACATTATTGGAAGAAAACAGCATTATATATCAAGATGCATCGGAGACTGTCGCAATGACGACATGCCCCAGATTACCCATGCTGGAAGCTTTCCAACGTGCAATTGATATCGGCTGAAAAATACCTACCTTCCATAGTAAATATAACATCTAGTAAGGAAACAGTTTCAAATTATGTCGACGTCTTTTTCTGAATTTGCGATTTCATTTGGAGTAAAGAAGCTCTGCATTTGTTTGAATTTGGGCCCTTTCGGAAGACTTGGATGCCCGAATTCATTATAATCAGTCAGTAATGAATTTCCACTTTACTTTTTACTTTTTTCCATTTTCCATTTTACTTTTTGGTATTTTGACCGTGTCGATATACCAAAAAGTAAAACGCTTGGCCGTTTTTTGGCAACACATGCATATCCTTCCTATTCTGGAATATAATTTATTGATAAAAACAAATGATATGAACTGATAGTTTACTGCTGATAATGTATAAGCTCGTGTCTAAGTATTTTTATTATATTTAATAATAATGAGAATATTGATCAATGGAGACTGAACACGATTATTCTTCATAGTCGTTCACTTTTAGCATAATCGTGGTTATTTCAGGTCTTGATTTGTGAGTAGCAACTTTTGCAAGGCGTCTCTATTCTACTCTATTATTCAATAAACACAATACAAATGTCGAATCTTTCATCGACAAATATTTTGTCTTTGGTAAAAATATTTTCTGAGCAGACTTAGATCAAAAGATTCAACGTAGACAAATCTCGTAGGTACAGAACTAACAAAGGAACACCGTCCACCAATTTCGTGTTGGCACGAAATCTGGTGTTTTCAAGGCTACGTTCGCCTTGAAGTGCTGTCCTCAAGATTCTGGACAGCATCCAAAATTCGTCATGGTGTTCCTATAAAGTCTAGCTAGTACAGTGCACCAAACATCAGTGGCAACAAGGATTTTGGAATTCGAATCTTAGTGCCTTGAAATAAAGAAGTCATAGGGAATGTGTGATCTCTGTGCTTATAGGTTCCAGTCTTATGAATGTATAGACATAATGTCGTCGCGACGCAGTGCAATAAAAATGAAGGAACTTTTGTTGTGGCCATTTTCACGTCTTCCCGTTTTAATCTTCTATGATTTGTTATTTTGGAACGTTTAAATTATTGAGTTTGGGTGCTGGAAGCTTTTAAAATTAAGTATAGCTAAGGTGCTTAAAAATGTTTAAATTACTTTATTTTCATGGAAGTTGAATGCCGTTGAACTAAAGTCAGAGTATACAAAAGGTTGGTTACCTTGTTGTTAATATTCAAATTCTCGATATATCCCGACAAAAAATTAAAAAAAAAATCATACATACATAACCTCATTCTATTGTGAAGAAATATCCATACTACTTAGGAAAGCCCCAGCTTTGTTATCTGACGAACAAAAAAGTATTTCTTGCCTTACATTTGGTAAGCAGGCCAAATCACTACATCAAACTTCAGACGACAGCAATTACTAGACATCCATTACCATATCCAAGAGCTCCTGCTATATCAATACCGATATTTTATTCAACTTCCAGATTTATTCTTTCTATTCTATCTATCTTTACTCTATTTCTTTCTTTATTCTATTTATCTACCTTTTGTTGAGCCAGCATTTACTTTTCAAAATACATCTAACATTTTCGATATGCGGATGGATGGAATTAACCATCCACATTTTAAGTAAGAAATTGAATTTTTAATAGTTAATGGTATACCACCTGAAATTTTATACAAAATAAAGATAAATGCAATGAATTATGTCCTTACATTTTCTCGTTATCTTAGCTATTAATTCAAACAAGTTTAAATCACATACATAATAAGATATTTACATAAAATGCGTGGGTAGCGTTTGTTCTCGCAAAACAGCTTTTACTTTATAATTTATGACGTAATTAACGGTAATAAAATGATAACGCCTTGTAAATGTTAATAAACTAAACGAAGAAAGAGGCTGTATGTGAAATTGGCGTTGCCTGTGGCTTCAGTTGCACGCGCGAAAAGCTCTTAACAAAGAGAACTGCGAAACCTTTTATTTTATAAAATGCTCAAGTTACTATGTAGGTATTTGCTTGTGAAAATTAGTATAGTTACCGACGTGTGTTTCTAAATTAGTCCGCAACTAAAGAGTCCTTCTACTTTTCTTAAACATTCAACTTCGAAGTGTCAAAAATTATTTGAGTTTTGACATGGTTTTTCCATCAGATAGCGGTAACTTTGAAGTTGCTTAGAGAATAGCACTGCAAAGCGATGCTAAGTAAGAAAGTCGAGTTATATCCGAATTATTTATTTCCATATGGTTGTTACAAGCAATTAGAGCAATAAGAAGAAGAAGGAAAGAATATAATTACAATATATTAAAACACCAAAAAGGCTCAGAAAATTCATGTCCTTGGTCAAAATTGCTACCTCGTATTATAATTTCTTATTCGTCAATCTAGTTGTCCCGAATATTACAAAATTCATGTTTATTAAGCGTGATGGAGTTATTAATATGCAAATACCCATTAATTGACATGAACGGTACTCAAGCTTCTGTCATTTTCATCATTCGTGTGAGTACTTAGATACAATATAATGTCAAGTATTTTATGCCGCTTTGAAACGACTCTATTACAACATTTATTTGGGCTTGATCGACAATGCAATTTTTGTTATTTAACACACCTTAAAGTGTAGACGAATTTTTTGATGCCATATTTTAGGTTTATGTTTAATTAGATTAGTTTATTTTATTATTACTTTTGTATGTATATATAGTTAAGTTTATTTGAAATAAAGTGTTTAATATGTAACATTTAAATATTTAAACTCTCAACACACCTTAAAAGTTTATAAAAATTCAAAAGAATAAAGTGCTTTATTAACAAAAGAAGAACTCAGTTTCTTATTCAAATGAAGTCCTTTTTACAAGTTTTTTAAACTCATTTATACGTCTTTAGTTCCATAACAGTCTGCAGCCTGAATATAGCAATCAAATCTTCGCTAAATTAAAAATTATGTCTTATTTTTCATGTGTTCAAGCTTGTCCAATCTACTTGCCATCGATAACATTTGAACCCAATTGCCCACGGTTCACCTAACCAAAGCAATTTCGTTCATTGTTTGAATGTCAGCCAATTTCGTTGATTGTCCGGACCCAATTACTTATTGCTGCTGATTGTAATTACCTTTTAATTTGACCTTTAAATTGTTTTAGAAGACCTCTTGTAATACTCTAAAATTATTTTTAGTTCGTATAGTTTGTTTATTCGTAGTACGATCGTCCTTTTTCTTAACAATGTACAAAATGTTGATGTCATACGATAAAAATGTTCTCTTCATTTAATGACTAACTAAAGGTACACGTAGTTTAATTTTTCAAGTAGTAAAATTGCTACATGTAGGTACAAAAATTTTGTAAAACAAATAGAAAACTTACGATAAAAATAAATAAAGTAAAAGAATACATCATTTTCTTGGAGAACCCTCACTAAATCAAAAACAAGCGATGCATTCTACCTATTTCCCTATCCATTCTTAAAAATATAATTAGGTATATATAATGTTCTAAAATAAAACGTTATGAAACAATTATTTTAATTTCTAAGCGCAAATTCAAACAGTGAATTCAGACGTAAATAGCGAATTTTTGGATTACCTATTATTCGTTCTTCATAATCTATGGTCCAAACATTTATGATACCTATACAATCTCTTTTGTAAATTATTAGACGAGTACACACTATTTTACGTACCTACGTTGAATATTAATATTCGAAATTAGAAATTCATTGAGCGCGGATTAGTTCGCCGTTAAGGTATTGGTATGCAAGTTGATCACTCATTCTATAGAATTCTCTGACGTGTCACTCGATTCAGAAGATATTTTTAAATGTCGTTAAAATATATGGACATTGATGGTGCACGTCACTGGGATTAAGTTAACAAAAGGCATAGTATAATAGGGAGAAAACATTCATATTTTGTGGATCAAATATTACAAACTTTATTTTAGGTAATGAATCAAATTTGTAATTTTATTTAAATGCACATAAAATGAATAAAAACGTAAATAAAAACTACTTTCAAGATTTTTTAATATTTTGAATTACCTACACTTCTAATACATTCTAAATTTAAAATTCTAAGAGCATCTTCCACCGGATACAGTGTACATCAAATAATTAGTAGTTCGTTTACAACTTAACATTTGAATATTAAAAGCACTATGTTAATATCGATCCTCATATCGTAAACGCCGCACGTCCTGTAGGATATCCTACGTTAGTTCCCTTCCGCGCCGCAGAGAGCGCGCACGCCGCGTTCCAATTTACAAATTATAAAACCGTAAATGAACATTTCGAATCGGATCGTATATAAGTGTGTACTCGTCTTTATAGTGTGTATTGTGAATTTGTGTGTCAATTTATTTATTTAAATTGCGTGGTTTTTTTTTATAAGTGTTGTGATTTTTGAAAATGTTTTTTTGTGTTGGAATTTTGATGGTTTCCGAATCAAACATGTGCGGAGGTAGGTGATAGTCTTAAAGATATTTATATCAAGTTAGTTAAAGTAATAAAATTACGACAGTAAGTAAGACTTTCTTATAAGTTTTCGAAATATAGATCAGTGAGGAAAAAAAAGTTTATAGCGTAATAAAAATAGAGTATTTTTAAAGAAAAACATTTTTATTTAATAATATATAATTTCTTTGAAAGCGGGTAATTTATTAAGCAAAAAAAAAGCACTCCAACTCTATCCCTCGTAGCTAGTAAAAATAAAGGCAGATAAATATACCAAGATATTTATATTACGTTTTAAACCAGTTTCCTCTGGTATTTCCATAACAGTTAGCTGCACCTTCACACCCACACAATCAATTGTACCGAGTTTAGAAATGCAATTATCTTCGTAGTTAATTAAATGCAATAACCACTGCTTACCAATAAAGTAAGGTTTTCAATATTTTATATGCTTATGAAATAAACATTTTTGCTAAAAACTATTGGCCTTATTTATAAAAATCTTGACGATGGTTAGCAATTGATTAGCACATTCTTATTTCAATTTTTCTATGGAGATTTTAAATTTAGAAGTTTTTTAGCAATTATAATAATAAAAAAAATGAATCATACCGTCGAGATTTTTATAAATAATGCCATATATTATGGTTACATCGATAATAATACATTGTCCAATAAAATACTGTATGTAATATAGATAATATATATGTACTGTATGTATATATGTATGTGAAATACTTTGTGTAATGTTCAACTAATCCATTGCGGTAATGCCAAGGGCAAAAACAATTTTCATGATAAAACCAACCCTGTAACACTCAGCAATCACTTAGTTCCGTTATCTGTCAGTGAAATGATTTTCTACTTCGATTATCTAGTGGTTTTCTAGATTAAGTTTGTTTTTTTTCTCTCAAAGAGGTACGATTCTTACTTAAAATTATTATTTTGAGACCTTGAGTCTGCACTAGGTTTGAGACTCCCTCTATCAACGTTAATAATAATTAAGAAGTAAAAGTTGAGTTATAAAAGTAAAAACAGACGAAAGTTGACAGTGAGGTGACGCTAGTGTCCTTGGACCATTTTTTTTATACTGTAAACTAAAGGTAGATACAATTAAAATTGAGTTTTTATTTACATTCAAACAAACATCTTATTTTAAGGTAGATTTTAATATGAATACCTACTTACAAAACACCCGAAAAAATAGTTGAAGAATGCGTACCTACCAGTTTCTGCATATAAATATTTTAAGTGCCGAGTTTTGCATGTTAATTACATCCCTGATCAAACGACTAAGTTATATCGTCTATGGTAACTCTGTAACACCCACTCCATGACTCAGTAATTATATCGTAAGTGATGCAATTATCTATGGTTAATTGGATGCAGTACCGACAACTTTATTACTTGATACCGACTTTATATTGGTACGTAAATTCCTAACTAGAATGTTATAACTTGATTGGTGAAATATTATAGTAAGTAATTTCTTTTTTAATTCTTATTTTTTATCTAAAAATCTTTCCGTGGTTGGTGGGACGTAGGTACCGACCTACTAGGGAAACTTATGCGTCACGGGGGTTTTAATTTAACAAATATATTGCGATATATTTCATAACCATCTATCGTCGCACGGAAAATAACATAAATCGAAAACAAGCGTAGTACATTTAGCTGAAAATGTGCTTACGCTTGTCATAACGGGCTACTGGTGATGAGCACGCTCTATGCTTCTCTATGTTACTCTAAGAAAGGCCTGGTCTCGTTGGCTTCTCATACGAAGAAAGAACCAGCATTGATCATAATCACTACCCTTAATCAGTCCTTTTACCTTATGGTATCTTAAATTAACTCATAAAGAACCTATTTCACCTTAATACCACCTCTTTAATTATCCTCTAACAAAATAAGTTACTTCTATTCCAAATGTAACAAGAAGTATTTGACTTAACTCATTTTCAAGCTGCTAATGCAAAATCCCTGTCATGCTTCGAGATTTATGTTGGCAGTATTAGTAATTTATTATTAGACTGCACTGCAGTGTCGCGAACCCCACGAACATATGTGGGGCTAATTAGAACTTGAGATGCAAGTGTATGTAGCGGAGATATGGCTGGATTGAGACATTTGGGGAGATTTCTAATGAAGATTTGGGAATAATTCTTTTAAGTCTTCTCTTTCCGTCGTATCAAAAGTGGTTTTTGTTTGTTTTTTGCTCGATTTTAACGTAATAAATCTTGTACGATGGTACGGAAATCTTCATGCGCAAGCCCAACTTGCACTTGTCCGGTTTTTTTGTGTAATTAAAAAGAAAAAAATCAAAATTAAAATGTACTAAATATCAAACTACTTTTAAAGGTTCTGCTATATGAAGTAGGTACAGTTAGGTTTGCACCTTACTCTTAGTTACTAAACATACGGAAAAAGACAGCAACAATACCATCGTATAATTAATTAAAACAATTGTGAGATCTATCCAACTTATAAACACTATACAAAACTGTAAGTATCTACTCATATACGTACATATATCGATAAATGTACATATATAGGTATATCCTATGTACATTCGTGTATGTAATGTTATGTTACATTGGATTTACATTATCATGAGACTCTATAGACCGAGACGCTATTGTGTCAATGCTCGTTAAGCCTTTTGGTCTAGTCGTTAAGGACGGTTGACAGTTCGAAAGTTGGACCAATCCATCCTTTAAATGGCATCCTATTTTAGTATTGCTTAGGGTACAATAGTAAAATTAGACTGTATGTCATAGCTACAAGGTACATATTGTATAATCATCATATTATCTGCAGAACTTAGTTTATTTCTTTGTATCAGCATACGTTATCAGAGGGTATCTAAGTATATCGCTATGGCCTCTTTGGCCTTCTGTTTTTCTTCCTACTTTCGTGCCTTGGCTTTCTACCTCTTCTTCTTACTGTCTCCCACCGTGTCACTTCTATGCCTTGGTCAGGATATCCGGATAGGTCACGCCGCTCTTTACCGCATCCGGCTGCAGCGTCAGGACTACTACAGCCGTCGTATTTGGCGTTCTTAGCCGCGCTTTCTCCCTGGAGTTCTGTTTTGCGGCCTTCTTCCGTGCCTTTGTTTGGACCTTCTGTTTCCTCTTTCTTTCTACCGCTTCTACGCCTTTTTCCTTTTTAGTTGCCTATGCCTTCTCACGGGCGGAGCTGTTCCAGGCTGCGGTTCCTCCACCGTTAGGGCCGCTGCCATTGACACTAAAGAACATACAAATATATGCCTGTGGTTTTAAATTATGAGCTCATGCGTAACTTACTGTTTAACTTCTCTACTTACCTAATTGTTCACATTCTTCCACTAAAATAAAGTTACACTTATAGTTAGTTGGAGTGCTCTTTTTAAGCTTTGTGAACAAGTTAAAACTAACAGAATAGCACATTCATTTAGTTAGACGTGAACGAACGACTAGTGGTTAGGATATCTGTCTTCCGCCCTATTTCCCTTGTGAGATGGATAGAGCATTTACTAAGCATGCACACCGCACACTTGGAGAGAAAACGCACACGCACACACACTTGGAGAGAAAACGTACTTGAAATACTTCAAAGACCCTATTGTAAACCGCTTTGAAAGAGATTTACCTAGTTTCTTAACTTATGAATTCAATTGATTTATTGACATCCTGAAAAATAATAAATGTAATAAATGTGGACAACATCACGTACCGTACATTGCTCTGAACCCAAAGTAAGTAGCTAAAGCTTTTGTGTTATGCAATCAGACAAGGAAGGTGCCACAAAAACACAGACCCGAAACAATGTCAAAAATTGATTTTCTACATTGGCCGGCCGGGGATTACTATTAATTTAATAAAAACTACCGGGTACTTATTGTAAACAAAAGATTGAATTAAAATTGTGTTTAAAAATAAATCAGATCAGAGACGAATTACGCGATTGAAGAGGGACCAAACCACTTTCACGGTCTATAAATCTTTATTTAAAAGGAAACAAGGATTGCGACATTGTAAAAAGAATAATAATGTTGTTAAGATTAGCATATTATGCGTACTTTATTCATATATACCTATTTGTTCAAACTAAGTCAATTCCCAATCTATAACTTAGTTTTGCTGTTTGTCAAACAATTACTTACTTAGAAAAGTTTGAACTATCTTCTTAAGTACTTATACAGATCTCATTCTATTAGGTACCTACCTAATCTTGTGAGTTACGCATTTAAAGACATAATAAAAAAAGAGGCAGGTATTATTTTAATGCACCTTTTTCATTTACGGGTAGACAAACTTATAATAATTTATACACACAAACCTTTCTCTTGCATCACTCTATCTATTGGTTAAAACCGTCTGAAAATATGTTCGGTAGTTTTTAAGTTTACCGCGTTCAGAGTTCAGACACACGCGGCGGAGGACTTTTAAACATGTAAAACATCTAAAAAGTATTTCTTAAAGCTCTAGCTTTTGTACATAAGTTGAAGTTACTAAGTAGATTAATCAACGTAACAGAAAATAAGGCCAAACTTAGATTAGATTTCGTCCAAGTTAGTCCAAAGAACTTGTCCAACTTAAGTCCTACGAGTATTTGAGATAAACAGATTTTATTAGTGGTTTATTCCGTGTTTCTAAGGAACAAATATACATAAGGTGCGGCCCTGTTCGGTCTTATAGTGTACCTACATACCTAATGTTATTTTACCACAGATGCCAACACTTAGATTACAAATTATAGTTATAGACACGTCGTATCTAGAATTAAACGAGGTGCGTTTAAAATACCGATAAGGTTAACTTTCAAGCTAAAACTCTTGAAACCAAATCATATGTTTTAAAGATCCGGAAATTAAATCTCATTTTGAAGTGACTTCACAGCCGTTCTTCCCCTGAAACCGTTGAAAAATATACACTTCCCCTAACACTTTAGCTAGAAACCACCCACTTAGTTACCGAGAAATATGGATGTTTAACATCCGCATCGAGACGGGACCGATTGCGACACGACTACGTAACGACTTTTGATCTATTCCCGGATCCAAATGGATCGCGTCAAGGCTAGGATTGATTGCTTAAAAAACATGTGATTGTTGTTCTTGTTTGTGGTACTAAAATGGTTAATAGGTGGATCTCTTAACGGTTTTTAAGTTGAGATAAGTAGGTAGGTAGCTATACGATACCTACTTCATGAGCTTTTGACGGCTTTTTTAATTAATACGTTTTGATTTTGCGAGTTCGTATATAGCTAGGTACATATTTAATTTTATTTTGATTACATTTGAAACTCATAAATCACTTAATCATTGTTAATAATAATTACAGCTGGAACTTTCGTTATTTAAATCCTGATAAGAGTTAGATAACAAATTCAGGTGTAAAATAAAATAACCTTATCTAGGCAATGCCGAACTAGATTGGCTTTCTAAAAATCCGAAATCCTTATAAAATGTAGTTAGCTTTATTTTCTTTCGAGTAAAACCCGTAATCGCAATCTCTAATGGTAGCTAGGCAGGTGTACTTACCATTTAGATACAAATCTTTAGTGTTAATCAGTAATTAAATAAGTTTTAAAGGCTGTGCGTAGTACTTTTAGTCACAATTTTTTCGTAAAATGTTCTATTCTAACTTTTATTCAAACTTAAGCAAAGCTTTTTATTACACTTTATGACTTCCTTGTCAAGAAAACGCTACATCGTGAATTAAAATTCAATTTTATATTTGAGTTCTCAATTTTTCATATTTAATGTGGATTATTGAATCAATAAAATAAAATGCTTTTTAAAATGAGCGGCTTACGAAAATTTTTATTTATATATAAAAAAGTAATAAAAATATTACGACTCATCCGGTGGCGCTTACCGATGCGTTCAGTAGCGAGCTATTTTCAAATCATAAATCACAGGTCGGTGACATTCGACTAATTTTAACCCTGAAATGTCACACTTCACTTATCTTTGATATGTATTGTATAAAGGAGTCATTCACAGTAATAAAGAATAATAAAATGCAGAGCAATCAACATTACTTCAACACCTCGCCTTTATTACTTGTTTCTAACAAAGTCATTACGAAATTAACTACTGGTTGTAGCTGAATAAACAAGGAAGTTTGTAGCGTACAATTCATTGGCGCTAAGTTTAATTAGACAGCGTGTAGTAATGAACGAGTCGTGTGTTTACATCTACTTGGTGTTCACAGTTGACCGCAAATTCAATTTGCGGAATGAGAAAAATGAAATGCAGTATGTATCAAATTAATAATGTTTGTAGTAGGTACATAGTTATTTACTACCTACCAACATGGAGACAAGAAATGCAATTTTATACGTTACCTATTCCATAGCGTGTATTTTAAAATAACTTCGACTTTTTATTTTTTTTCAAGTGATTTTAAATAAAATCCCATTATAGTATGGTGCCCATATTTCGTAAAACACCGGTCAGCGTTGAATATCGCTTCACAAGAAATAAGTGCTAACTATTGCTTATTTTTCATCGACCACCGCTGTCTGAGTGTTGCCCGATTTAGAAAGTTCCCGATATTCGTAGCGTCCCCTCTTGTCGTGAGTCAGGCAAATTATAGCGTTTGTGATTAATGCGAGCTATTCCTGGGCGTATCCTTCACCCGACGACTCACCTTTCTTTGTTCTTCAAACGGCAATTGTGAAACTAGGCACGGTTTTACCATGCATTAGCTTTCACACATTACTAGTAATTACATATTGTATCTCTATTGTAGACGATAAATTGCAATAGCGTTGTTCACTACTAAAACGAGACATTTTGTTTGTGTTTAGAAAACACAGGTGCCTCTTTTTAGTATTACATTAACTCTATTAATACACGTTTACAAAGAAAACCTTTTGTAAATATTGGACACCATTTTTAGGCAAACGTATAATTTCATTTCACAGAGTCAGGGTTAAGAAACTAATTTAGAGGGTAATAAAAAGTATCTTACGCGTTTTTTAATAGCGGAAACGGCTACCTATGGCGGCGTGTAATAAGGACTGTTCTGTAAACTGTAGTTACCTACAATGATTCAGTGACGAAATACTGAGACGTGAAGCCAAAGGAATGCTGTTTACTATATGCTTGAGCGAGTTTGGGTTGAGGAGAGTATGGCTTATATGTCTATGTGAGTGAACTGTAGTAAGTTTCAACAGTCTTCTGTTGTTAATTTAAACGGCATATTTTATTTTAGAATGACGATATTCACTCAAATTTAGGGTATTTCCCATTTTCCCGGAGTTGTTTCAATACCTATTAGTTCTACTATCACATTTATTTTTAAATTTTGTAGAGTTCTTCTTTTTTATTATTTCCAGATTATGCCGTAGTCATCTTCTAGCCTTACCAGGTTGGATAAATTTAAGTATTTTACGTACATAGGTAAATTGAGTTTATAATTTCTATTTTTTTGTTTTAATATTTTATTTACCTCACTGCTTTTGACGTTTGTTATGTCAATAATAGTACCAAGCAAGTTAAATAACGGTAAGGTGACGATAATCCTTTCCGTATCGGATAACCGTTGTATCAATTCGAAGTAATACTAGTTAATCCCCAATTCGTGATTGGATTAATCCGACCGACATGTCGGAATGTGCGTGCTTCGTAATCCACACGGGTTATTAAAACAAACTGACAGATTTACACGATTTATTATCCTATCGTTTCTATAATAAATACACAAATATTAAATAATCGTCTCTTGTTTAGTTGAAATATTTATGAATAAACTAAATTATTGTGAAATACTAGCTAATACCCGCGGTTCCACCCGCATTTTTTCTGTTTCGTATAGCCTATGGCTTTCAGGAAAAATTTAGCTTACTACTTATGAAATAATTTTCTAAATCGGTTCAGTAGGCCATAAGTATTAGGTATATTTAAAGCAATAACGATTTTGAGCAGCATCTATTACTTATGTGCTAATACTAACTAGTAATCAATAATTTCAGTCCTACTTTCAAACATCAAGTGGATTTTTAATTTTATAAGTAAAATTAATCTTATCTAAATTCATCGGTCTTTATTTAGTTACAGCAAATACTATGTACTTACATTTTATACAAAAGCTACGTGAAATCTAATTTACCGGTTGATATTGTGCAACGCTAGGTACCTAACATATCAGACATGATGCGGTTAGCCGCACTATGGAACTTGTCACCACAATGCTTTGATACTTATCTATCCGAACAACAGTTGCAACATAGAGGCTTGGTTTTAAATCTCTCGGTTTTGTCCCAGCCCACTGGTTGCGGTACATTGTGGTTAGTTTTATTGCGACAGCTTAACATAAGCTGCTTTTGCAGGGTTGAGATATTTTAAGTTTACTCTTGCGTAAAACGCACACGTTACGTTTTATGAATTTATCAACCCTTTGAAAGTAACGGTTGAATTTGATTTACTATTTTATTGTAACGTATTGTTTTATTGTAAACCATCTTGCGTAGACATAAAATATCGCGTCGGCTTTGTGAAAGCGTTATAAAACGTATTTGGGTGCGTCTTTGTACTGAGCTTTTACTGCAACGTCGGTATTAAAAACATACTTGTATTATTTTATATTTCAGTGCGAGTAAAGCTTTCATCAGTTCACGGACACAATTTATTCCATGTTTTCTAAGACCAATTTCTGTAATTTTGTGCATAAAATATAATTTCTCTAAATTTTATATTTACATTGTTATAGGTCCGCGCCATGGAGCAGCGGCTCTGCGAATGGCCAGCGGGCACTGATGGTGCACCCCGGGCCATTACGCGACTAGAGGGCCAGATAGAAGAACAGGTACGACTTAAATCCTACATATACAAACTACATATATTTAACCTAATTATTGAATTTTAATTATAACTTAAAAAAGATTTAAGAAAAGAGTTAACATAACATAACATTAAATGATGAACGCATCCAATGATGTGCTTTGTCGTCATAACCGGTTTTCGAACTTGAATCAACCATAGACTAGTCTTTTCTTCAAGTTTAAGCTAACAAAATGTCATTACGACATAAAGATCTATCGATGGTAAACAAAATTTTATTTAACAATTAAATTAGATTTTTGAATGATAAAGTATGTGACAATGATGTTTTTAAGTAAATTTAATTCAAAATTACATATTGACGTAGTTTTAAATGTTGAACAATCACTGTATGTAAAATGACGTGAAGACAAACATTTTTGAAAATGCAGGTAAATAAACAATTTGTTTTCATGTTTTTTGTGGTAAACTACCTCCAAAGTTGAATAAATTATTTAGGAATATATAAAAAAGCATTAACGATAGATAAAGCAATAACTTTTTATAGTTTTTCAATTTGCGCAAATAGATTAATTTGTGTTGAATACTCATTACTCTTATGTGAATCATTTTATTAAACAAAGAGCTGTTATAATTGTTTTCCTTGACTCTTAGTTTTAAGTGAAATGAGTTTTAGATAAAGACTTACTGTAAGTAACTGTAATTTAGCAAACCCAGTCTTATAGGAGTATGTCATATAGGACCTTTACGTTTTAAAAATATGTAGATAGTTTTAAACTAATAATACAAATCACATAGGTATAAAAAATAAAAATTAAAATTTTCATTTTATTTTTTTTAAATCTTTTTTAAATCATTTTATATAAGATCCAAACACACAAAACTAATCTATACCTTGTCGGCAGAAGCAACTAAGACTCCAGGACGCGAAGCAGGTGGAAGCAAAGGCAGCCCGTATAAAGGAATGGGTGACGAACAAACTCCGTGAGTTGGAGCAACAGAACCAGTTGCTGCGGGAACAGAACGACCGCTGCAACCAGCAGCTAGAACTACTTAGGAACCATATTGCTACTCAGGGTAGCAGGAATTGTACCGTGAGTAATGTAAGTTGTATTTTATTTCTATTACCTTATAATCTTTTAACCTTATGCCAGCATTAAAAATGCAGATTAAATTAGCTGTAATATTTGGTCATAAATATGCAACCCTGGCAAAAATGACACAAAAATATTTTATGGGTTAATCCATAAAATATTTTTGTGTCAATATGGGTTAGTCCATCGGTTAAATGTAGGCAGCAAATTTTTTTATTATATTACACACACATATAATTATACCCTTATTTCTTTACAAATTGTGCTATTTAAGTAGTATATTTTATTTTAACCTTTACACAAGTACTATATTTATTTATTTCATATTCATTACATCACACATTTCACTAATACTTTTATATGTAAAGGTAATTTGGCCAAAGTCATACATGGGACATATAAATTCCTGCATTTACACCTTAAAGTCACAGAGACAACATGAGACTTAACGGCGACTTAAAACTGATTGACGTTTCAGTATACTGCCATAAGATTCATACTCTGATCATACTAAAGATTGTCGTACCAGCTGTACTCTACAATTAAGATGATCATGCTTGTCATTTCCATGAACATAATTACAATCATGTGCTGTGCTTGCAAATGCTATATATATTACTAAATAAGTACCTAACAATAATGATTAGCAGAAAGCATATTTTTTTAAGAAGCAGTTAGACACTGTAAACCAATGTTTAGCAATTAATAATTCTCTATTGCATTGATTAATGTATACCCATAAACATTAATAGGGTTTAAAATCTTAAGTGGGTTAAATTATTTGATACTTTTAATTCATTTTTTATGACTTGATGTGAATAAAAGCTGTTATGTTATGATAATAAAATTATGGCAAAACTGAGTACTAATAGAACTTTATAAATGGACAGTTTAATACCAAAACAATATAATAATAAATAAATATTTATTTTTATATATTTAAATACACTATATTGTAATTACTCTACCTTTCTCTACTTTATATAAGTATTTAATCATTATATTTGTACACAACTACATTATACAGACCAGCCTTTATACCTCAATACCATCTTGTTCCTTCTACCAATAATTATATTTGTATATTTATTTATACTAACCATATAAATCGTATCTATACCATAATAATTAATATGTAATTATATTCCTGACCTAAAATATTCTCTCTAGTTCCTACCAACTCGAGCGAGTCTCTCACTCGAGGTGCGCACGGATGACGGTTCCCCCCGAGCTACCTCCAGCCTCTTGGCCTCCAACCGACGCCGTTCCGAAAGCCTAGAGGGGCCCCAGGTAGCCTGCCGTCGCCTAAACCGTTGTAACGTTGCCTATAGGGCGCTCTATTGCGAAGTTCCTTTGCAAGTCACGTTGCTAAGCTGTGTATAGTTTGATTGCACTATTTGTTATATTAATTGATTTGTGTTAATGAATGTTAAGACTTGGGCTCACTACTGTTATTTTAAAGAGAGGTATGTTACAGTCTGAGTCCTGGCTGCGATTGCTTCAGACTAGCCTTATACTGTATTTAGATTTAATGCAAGTTTAAAAAAATATATTTTACATGCAGGAAAATAAATAAATAATAATGTCACTTTTTGGAATTGATTATTATGTAGAAATCGGCCCAAATCTTTGCAGTCAATACCACTAGGATAAAGTAGGTTACATTCAATTGTCCAGTTTAGCTACTAAATAATATTTTTTTTGCAAGAAATAATATACTTCTCTCGCCGTCACTTTCATAATTTATCTTAGTTTATGTTTATTGCACATTTTTATGCCTACATTTTGTTACCAAATTATTTCCTACCAGTGGTTTATGTTTTAGTTAAATCTTGAAAGTATTTGGACCCGAAATTGAAGTAAAAACCTTCATTCAATAGGCTCCTTGTAATTGAAGTGCACAGTTACATATTTGCATGATTACAAAATTGCTGTAGGGCAGAGTTACACAGTTATTAAAGGGCATGATTACAAAGTTGATGAAGGGCAGTTACATAGTTATTGAAGGGCACGGTTCCAAAGTTATTGAAGGACATTTTGGAAGGACACACAAATAAGATGATAAACTGTGACAGACCCTAATTAAATTAATATATTTTAATTAAATTATAAAGTTATCAAATGACGTTGAATCATTAAAAATATTACCTGGTGAATATTAACACTTTAAACATACTTATTTTCTACAGCTAAAGCTAGAAAGTTATTTCAATGCATATTTATTGAAAATATTTTGTTAGGTGGATTATTAATTATCTACTTACTATGTTAATTTATGTTTACACATTTTAGCTTTTGATGTGACATGTTAATAAGATACTCATTACTAAGTACCTACTTCTACTTTTACAGTGTTCCACCTTTATGTTACATATATACAGTAATCAATTAATCAAAAACATTTATGTTGTCATTAACATTTAAAAGACACTGTCAGCCTAAAGCCAATTATCGACTGATTTTTTAATCTTAAATTATGAGCGTTAAGTTAAAATATTGTAATTCCTTCCAGTCCTCTAAAAAGTCGTTTAATTTTTTTGCATTTTAATATCCATTTACTAGCTGTATTTTTTAAATAATTAATCCCAGACAAGGATTTCTGTGATTCCTATCGCTCAAAACTGAACTCTCAGCAAAGCTATAATAATTGTCGAGGGTAAAAATTTCTACAATTATCCTAACCCAAATTAATGCCGTTTTTCACTACCCACAGTTACCAATAAACTCATCCGAGCCGCACTACAGCACGCCGGTGCGGCACCGACGGAACCTCTCCATCGGTACCACTAACATAGCGAATAACGTGAATACTGCCAGCCCTAACCTGAACACCATGAATAGGACTATGGATGAGAGGACCACTGCTAGCTTATTGGCTGACGATTTGGCTGTAAGTACCTATACTTTTTTTTCTCCCTCGAGCCTACGCTCTTCCACTGTTGAGCAGTCTCTGTCTACTAGCGATTCACGTCGTGACTACCTTGTCAGAAATTTCTTGGTCATAATAATTAATGGAATTTAAAATTGGATAATGGTCGGTAAGCGATTATCCTGCAGCTCAATAATATTAAAAATGCGAAAGTAACTCTGTCTGTCTGTCTGTTACGCTTTTTAGTATGGAATAAAAACACTATGAATAGTAATAGTTGGACTGTACCTATTATCTTTATCTTATTCTATTGATCACATACTGTAATTAAAGCCTAGTTTATTTATACTATATATTATTAGATATTGTACGTTTAATAAAAAACGAGAATTTGTGTCTTATCATTGTTTATTATCCATGTCAAATTCTAACATTTCTATACTTAGTTAATTCCTAGCGACCCACCCCGAGTTTTGTCTACACGTGCGAGGCTTCGCAAAACAATAATAAATTATACACACAAACATTCTTCTTGAATGACTTCTATTTGCGAAATGAAAACCATATGAAAATACGTACAGTAGTTTTTGAGTTTATCGCGTTCAGACAAACATAGAGACAGACGCGTGGACTTTGTTTTATAATATGTATAGATATAATGAAAAACGATGTCTTATTCCAAATTATTACCCTTGACATATTTTATCTTGTTATACTTATTTATACCTACTTCTCTCTTTATTATATTTTGATGTCTAAATACTGTCCGTCTTTTGTTTCAGACTGCCGTAGAAAACTTAGTAGTGTTACCGACGACGCCAAACACTTCCACTGACGGTGACACCACACACGATTACGCTGAAATTTATACACCTAGCAGAGGTGAGTTATTGATCTAGGCCAGCCTTTCTAAAGTGGGCGATAAAGCCCCCTTGTGGGTGCTGCAGATCTAAAGGCAAGCGGTAAGAGACTTAGAAAAAAAATCGAATCTTCGCTAATAGGTATAGCTCACAATAATTCATTTAATTTTAAGTTATAGTTGTTTTTAAGCAGGTGAAAAATGGGGGCACTAAAAAATAATTTATTCTCAAAGTGGGCAGTAGACAAAATAAGTTTGGGAACCCCTGATCTAGGGCGCTCTAGTTCAGACAAGATATATTGTAAGACTAGATAAGTATATAGATACCAAAGTATTTACTCACGCGGGTTTATTGCAGATTTACGTCTTATTTCTGTGAAAAATACATGTTACAAGTGACTTAAACGAATGTATATTTATAAATCTATACTAATATTATAAAGCTAAAGAGTTTGTTTGTTTGTTTGTTTGTTTGTTAGTTTGTTTGTTTGAACGCGCTAATCTCAGGAACTACTGGTCCGATTTGAAAAATTCTTTCAGTGTTGGATAGCTCATTTATTGAGGAAGGCTATAGGCTATATAACATCACGCTACGACCAATAGGAGCGGAGCATAAATGAAAATTGTCGCAATGAAAAAACGTTGAAACTAAAACACGCGGACAAAGTCGCGGGGGACAGCTAGTAGGTAAATAAATGTGTACAACATCTCACATACATTGCGCTAAACCCAAAGTAAGAAGCTAAGTAAACTTACCTATGTTATGGAATCAGAGACAACGAAGGTATCACATACACTCAGGCTTGAGACAATGTAGAAAAGTGGTTTTCTACTTTGACCCTTCCGGGAATTGAACCAGGGACCTCAAACCTTGAAAACACTGACACCACTCGACCACGGAGGTCGTCATAATTATGTTCAAGGTGGCAGGTCTGAATGAGATCGTTATATATAATAACATACTTACTTATTCTACGACACCACTGGCTGAGAGCACGTCGTAAAGAAATTCGGACATGCGCCCAAAATCAGTTGTGTAAGTGTCACGGTTTTTGATATACTATAAATAAGGTTGTTATTTATGTTGCAGAGCGCACGCCCGCGTGGCAGGGCACCGTGAACGTGGTGGTGCAGGGCAACAGCCGCGGCGGCTCGTCCACCGGCGACAGCTGCGCGTCCGAGCACGCGCGCCCGCCCACGCCGCCGCTGCACCGCTTCCCCAGCTGGGAGGCCAAGATCTACCAGGTCAGCACCAGCCCGCGGTTCACTAGGGACTAGCACACATGCCTATCAGTGCAACTCCTGTAAGCCAGGATCTAAATAAAATCAAATCAAATCATTTATTTTTATAACTAGGATAAAAAATCATCACTTTTACAAGTCACATAAAATATTTTTTTTTTGAACTCGCTGGATTCGACATTTTCTAACTGGCTACCCTGAGAAGAAATGTCAAAACAAACTCAGGGGTCAGCCTCTTTTAAAATACAGACAGAAATTATAATTAAAAATATTGTGTTAATAAAATCTACAATAATAACCAATGAATACCACCGAAACAGTTAAGCTCGTGTGTCCCAGGGAAACGATTGACTGTCTTGGAACCCGCAACGAAATTAATCAGAAGTAGTAAATAGGAGGAGTATGAAAAAATTATTTCCACTTCCCTGCATTGCAAGCGGGAGACAAAAGAAAAGATAGGCCATAGCCCGGGGTTACAGTAGTAGCGCCAAGCTCATGAGTTCAACCCACGCGGAGGGCACGGCGGTAGAATATATCGGACTTAAACCGATTAAAGAACACACGGTCCCGTCCCTGCCTTTGCTGGAGCTGCGGGATAGCTTGCGATTGCTCTGCGTGGCTCCGACCGTTAATTTCAGACTACGATCTGTCCTTGGCCATCATTTAGTGACAGTTCGACTGTTCTGAAGGGTTACTCTTGAATAAAATTCAATTTCAATACAGTTCCAGTGCGAAATTGTTATTCATTTAGCAGACACACAAACAACACAGTACAAAAAATACTGTCAATGTGTAGATTCTAGTTGGTTACTTCCATTGTTTTTTTTTTTTTATTAATAATAGTTTTCTCGCTAAATATCAATTTGGCATTGTAATGGAATTAAAATTAATTTAAGAGTCAGGGCACTGTTCGATCTGTATGTCTAGCTAAATGTCCTAACCAAATCCATGTGTATTTAAACGGCCTTAATTTCTTGTGAGTATTCTAAACACCTGTCTTCTCTTATAGGTGGCAGACGACGGTCTACAGCAGTCGGTGGAGGAGGAGCTGAGCCCGCCGCCGTGCCCGCGGCCCATGCACGAGTCCACCAGCTACCAGGACATCTCCGTCCCCGTATACGCTACAGTTAAAGGGGTCAGTACACAGAGTGCACTCTATACTCCTTCCCTATTATTTTTTATTAAGCCATCTATTTTACACTAGCTTTAGCCCGCGACTTCGTCCGCGTCGAACTCAAAACTGTTTTAAAGAGCACCTAGGTTTTATGTGACTTCAAGGTTTATTGACTTCAAATTAAATCAAAAGCACTAAGGAGTATTGATATCAACTTCGATGCAAATCACCCCCAAAATAACTTTGTACCCTTTATTAAACCTAGGCGAGCTATGTTAGGCGAGGAGTTTCAATAAAATACGAAACACGTCTTTTATTAATTAATTTATAAATTTGAAGTAGATTGGACCAAGGATTGTTCGTTTGGAAGATTCGTTGTCCCATACGAACTTTGGTCCCGTTTTTCACCACCTTAGAGGTAGAATTTCGGAAAATCCTTTCTTATCGGATGCTTACGTCATACAAATAATATACCCTCCAAGTTTCAGGTCTCTACGATTAGCGGTTTAGGCTGTGTGTTGATCTGTCAGTCATTCAGGACAAAGCATTTTATGACCGAAAAATCCTACACACATAGGTTACCCTCATCTAATTCAGAAGAAAAGTGGCTCTTTGTTTAAAAATGAATAACTCTACCAATAATAATAATCTATTTCTTGTACCATATAAAACATTTCTTTGTTCTCTTATTTGTTAAATCACTAAAAACATTCGATGCATTCTATAATAACATTTGATGCATTCTATCTCGTACTTTTAATAAGTTTGAACATTGTTCCAGCGTGCTAGTCAGATAAGGTCGATGCCGTTCACGGGCGACTCGTCGGACGACTCGTCCGACGGCGAGGAGTCCATGGGCGTCACCGTACACAACACGCCGCACCACCAGCTCGTTAACGTTAACCCTATGTTTAGTAAGTATATTCATTTAATAACACTTCTATTTAATAACATTTCTATTCTATTCTAGGACGGGCCTGTTGGTCTAGTGGTTAGTTACCCTGACTGCTAAACCGGAGGTCGTGGGTTCGATTCCCACCCAGGACGAACCTTTGTGTGATGAGCACGATCATTTGTTCTGTGTCTGGGTGTAATTTATCTATAATATGTATGTATTTAGAAATATATAAGTATGTTTATCAGTTGTCTGGTTGCCATAGCACAGGCTCTGCGTAGTTTGGGATCAGATGACCTTGTGTGAGATGTCCCTAGATATTATTATTATTTGCAGTCGCTCTATGTAAAATACAGCTGAATCCAGTATGACTCGAGGCCAACCCAATCTAGCTTAGGAAAAGGCTAGAGCAGAAAGTTTTCAGTATCTTACTACTGACTGTCAGCGATTTTAACATGATAGTATACCACCATACATATATAGTCTATTAAAATTCTTCTGCTAATTCATGTAGTTCCCACTTAACAAACATCAAATTTATGTACATGTAAATAAAGTTCATTTTAGACTGAGTAGTAATATTGAAAAAGCTTTAAAAATATGATGTTTTAGCGCAAACTGAACCTTTTATGTAAGCATGCGAAAGTTCTAAGTTGCAAAAAAAAATTGTTCTTATATTAAAATAATCAAGAAAAACCAATAGAAATGCGTTCACAGCCCGCGCAAAATCAACGCTCTGAAGTACGAGACTCCTTCTTCCTTGAGTAATTTTTTTATACTAAACTATCTGTTACCGCACCTTCGCTTCCGTCAACTGACTACCTACCCTACCTAACTACCATACTTACCAACATACCCTACCCTAAATACCCTACCCCACCCTACTACCTACCCATTTTCTCATTGAGTTAGTCAAAATGTTATGTTTTTTATATAAACTTTCTCCTGTCAATAACAATATAACAAAAAAAAAATCCAATTTGGAGGAGTGGTTCGGATGTTATGCGCGTACATATATTTTGGCGATTCATTTTCATATATATAGAGATTGTCAATCTAACATACATGTTTATTCCCTACAGGCGGCCAAACCTCAAACCAGATGCCAATCAACAACGTGAACCTGACAAGCATATTACCAGCGTCAATACAACAGACCTCGAACGGCCTCGTACTCACCAACAGTGCCAACGGCCAGTGCAGTTCCTCTGACACCAGCCTTAGCGCCTCCAGCCCGTCCAAGAGTGTGAAGACCAGCTCCAGCTTGAGCCCAGCGAAGAGGTCCAGCAGTGGGTCGCCCAGCAAGCAGAGTAAGACCAGAGGTAAGTGTTTGTGTTTTTGTTGCTAGGCGATAAATAATGTTTATCTATCTTATAGTGAAATATAGATGGCAATCCATTTATTAAGTAAGTTTTATGTGTTTGTAGTTGTGATAGCTAACTGGTTATATTTGTTAGATTAGATCTAATAATAACATAATTATTACAAAAAAGCGCGGGTCGAATTCGCGCATGAAGGCTTTCCACCTTCGTTTAATTTTAATTAGTTGTTATAGTGACCACGGAAATACACACTGTGTTAAAAATTACAACTCTCTAGCTATTAGAATTCATGAGATTACAGCCCGCTGACAGACGACCGGACGGTCTTGTTGGCATTTTAAACCTCATAAATTGATAAAAATAAAACTACGCTATTTATAGCATTTTTATTGCACTACATTTTTGTACAATATTTAATACAATTAACTTTAATAACACGTGACACACAGATAATCGTGCAAGATTATGTAAAGCCGAAGTGCACAAACTTCATATTAATTACGATAAAAAGAACTTTAATTATTTATCGGTTTTACTTCAACATCACGCCATTATCGCAAACGTAATCGACTCCAGTGATGCTATTAGCTTTATCACTAGCTAAGAACAGAACCAAGTTGGCAATATCATCAGGTTCTCCCACTTTACCCAAAGGCATATGGGGTGCAAATGCATCCCAAGGCGTTTCATCGCCCGCATTCGACAAAATCTCCGTTCTTACTGGCCCAGGACTTATACCATTCACTCTAACCCCATGCTTAGCTAATTCCAAGGCGACTCCTTTAGTGAAGTTGTCAACACCAGCTTTCGATACTCCATAAGCGACCAATCTCGGATCACGAATACTTTTACCAGCAATACTCGAAATATTTATCACGTTACCTTTGCTTTCGATTAAGTGTGGAACAGCTAGACGCGTCATGTTAATTAGAGATCGTAGATTAGTATTCATCATATCATCGAAAGCTTCTAGAATATTCTCGTCTAAAGTTCCCCCATATCTGACTATTCCAGCGTTATTTACGAGCACATCCAATTTCCCAAAAGTATTAATCGTTTCTTCAATAATACGTTTAGCGTCGTCCAAATCTGTGACGTCTGCCTTTAAGATCAACGGATCCTGACACTGTTGTGCCACTTCATCTAGTTTCGTCTCGTTTCTTCCTACGAGGACTACGTTTGCTCCTTCCTGAGAGAAAAGGATAGCTGTAGCTGCCCCTATCCCTGAACTTGCTCCTGTTATTATCACGACTTTGTTTGAGAAACTCATTTTTGAAGAAGTCTCGATTCTCGAATTATACGTAGTGTTGTTTCCTTGAGGACCGATGACACACTGAAGAATTATACGCGTTGATTCCTTGAGGACCGATGGCACTCTGAAGAATAATAAATGAGTGTGCCTATTTATATGGTAGCATATCGATTTGTTGCAAAACCTTGAATATAACGGTAGTTCAACGAAGGCGGTACACATGAATATTTTATTAATGTAAAGGCCTGTAATTTGTAAACTGGACATTTTCCAGTGTGAGTTTTACACCCCCAAGTTGTGTTTCGACACCTGAAATGGCAATGACGAACCAAAAACTAGTAATCATCAATAATATAATTTTAGAATGAAGGTTATAATAAAAAATATCCTTGTAATGTTATTTGGACTTGAGTGTCATTAATGGACATTTGTACACGCCCCTTAATAAAAAAAGTAATGTTTGTTGTGTGTGTGTAAAAGTTGTATACATTTAGATTTTATAACTGATAAATTCTTCGTTTTAGCCTTGAAACACGTAGTAAATATAAAACATTGACTGAATTATTTATAATGGCCCTTTCTCTGAAATCTAACACAAATATTATTATATACCTAAAATGAATCCCGATTTTCCTTGGTCACGCTATAACTTCCGAACAAATGCACTTTATTATTATATTACATACGAATTGCACTAATTTTTTTTTATAAGATTCATATTTTTAGGAACTTTAATAAGTCAGCTTGTATAATACTTTTTGTCGTCCTTAGCTTTTGTAGGTCGCTACCTAAAAACAAATCCTTACGTCACAGAAATGCTTGTCTTATGCGGGGATCGAACCCGCAGCACGTTGCGTACAGGGATAATTGACGTCGAGCGGGAGGTGACAAGCGAACTCCCTTCTCGCCGCAGACGCCTCGGGCGCCGTAGGGCGCAAGCAGGAGACCTACGACCACCCTAAGGTCGGGCTTGCGGGTGTCAGGGGGGGCAACCTGTCATCCGATCAGCTAAAAGGCCAAGGAGGAGACGGATTCGTCGTTTCGCGCAATCGTTCTCAGAAGAAGTGAGAAGTGGGCTCTTTACACCCACTTCTCGAGAAGGAGTCCGCCAGGACTAGGGCTTGCCAGAAACGTGCAGGGAGTGCGCGAGCGATCCCACGTTCCGGTAAAGGCAGGCAAGGGACCGGGGTGTTTTTAGTCGGTGAAAGTCCGTGCAGTCAAATTATAGGTGTAACTATAAAGAGGTTAGCTTAAGTAAAATTGAAGACGCTTAGTGCGGCTGGTATATTCTTGCAATAAATATTGTATTTCTTTATAATCTTCAACTAAAGTATTAACCTATACCAGATACCTACATCTTTAAAAGATCATACAACACATAATATGTATACGAATATGTCAAACAATCCAATTCACACGGTAACAATACATACTCATGTAACTCATTGTTACATTTTACTAGGGATGTAATGGAGTTCCGTTACCGCAGCTGAAAGTTTCGGATATCTGAAATAAAAACCTGAAACGTGTCTGATAAATTTTGGATGGGGTAAAGTCTATATACGATACGTTAAAACAGGGTATAAAAAGTCAAAATCTAACTCCATCAGTTAGATAAAAAATATTAGAGACGAAGTAAATAAAGCGAATCAAAGTTCGGGAGTTAATGGCAACATCTGTGCTTACAAAAGGCTCGAAATTGTGAGTCGTGAATCTTTGGTTACGTAAAAATAAGTAAAAATACGTGTCTAAAACTCTAAAAATAAAATGACGAACATTAAAAAAAAACCATTGTAAATAAAGGTATAACATCCGTATCTGAAACTGTAAGTTCTTTTGAAAATATTTCATATCTTTAACCGAAACAGATTCGATATTTTTTTATAAATCCATACGTACACTACATTTTGTGTGATGTGTCCGCACAGACACGTCGTTCGAGTCGGGCATGTCGGACGACTACGCGATCCCGCCGGATGCGGTGTCGTGCGACAGCTCGGCGTCGCCGTCGCTGGCGTCGCTGTGTCGCGCGCCGGCCGCCGCCGACTCGCCGCGCCGGCACGACGCGCTCGAGAAGAGCGGACACCTGGCCAAGCTGGGCGGCAAGCTCAAGACTTGGAGGAAGCGATGGTAAGAGATATTTTTTAATTTAAGTCTTCCCATGATACCAATATAGTATATTTAAGGCGGATTTTTAACGCTAAATAATTTTATCCGCTAGACTAGTATAATTAGGACGGATTTTTCCGACGCCACATAATTTTATCCGCAAAATAATTTTGAAATTTTGACAGTTGTTCCATACAAAATCTGTTAGACGTCAATTTTATTTTTCGAATAAAAATTATTTGTCGTTGATTAAATCAGCCCTTAAGGATATAAAAACTTGATATTGTACGTGTGACCGCAGTAGGCGGAACTGCGCAACACTACGCGATAAAATATTATTTATATGTAATTGTAGTTGCAGCAGTATAGTTCCGCTACCGTTAAGTGCGTGTTATCTCATACAATTTAGTATAAAGATTATTTATTGTCGTGGATTTCCGCTGTGGTGCAGTTCCGCCCAGTGCAGTCGCAACCTTAACGCATAACGCATTTGGCATAGAGAAAGGAAATTACAAGATCGCATGGAAGTTGTAAGAAGTAATAAGAAGCACTTTTATGAATCAAGCTTTTGCCATTTTGTCTAAAAAGCTCTAGATTGCATTATTTAGACCATGTGTCCTACTTCCAAGCGAAAATCTTCCACTACTTTTACAATTTTTAAGTTAGTTATATTGTCAGTTACTTATAAATGCATAAATTGTTTATATTTCACATAAATGTTACAGATGCTTGTTTAATTTTGATATGACTTATTGAATAAATAATTAATGTACTGTTATTCTTAAGTCTTAAGTTACAACTTTCTGTATTGATAAAAATACAATATTTATAAAACACTTAAAAAGTGCCGACAGAAGTAAAAACTTGAATACAATATATGTACATACTTATAAACAGAGGTGTCGGTAACGGTAACAGTGTCGTGAGCTCAATTGTATTTTCCCATCTCAAAAAAAAAAATGCAGAACGCGCCTAAAGAAGTTTTTACTTCAATATTTTAAAATTAATTTCCACAGGTTCGTCCTCAAAAACGGTACCCTTTCCTACTGGAAGTCACAATCCGAGGTTAACCGCAAGCCTCAGGGTCAGATAGGGCTCGGTGAAGCCTGCAAGATATCCAGAAACGAAGGCGCGGCCACCTTCGAGATATTTACTGGCAGTAGAACATATTACTTGACGGCAGACAGTATCGCTACTATGGAGGATTGGATAAGGGTGTTGCAGGTATGTTATCAAGTATTTTCCGACTAATTTGTGGAGTTTGCTCTAACTAATTTGTGGTATTTATTTCAGAATACATAATTTGGAAAGCCTTAGAATGTTTATTCTCAGTATATAATTTAGTGTTTAGTAAGGATGTATAATATATTAGCACATACTCTTGCTACTCCTAAAGTTAAGTGCTGTATTTGGTTGCTAAATACATGCTAAGCACTTGACTTGAAGAGTTAGGAAATTGATCAGCCTTTCAGTAGTAACCTGGGGTTTAGCCTTTAAGTAATACTGGATACATTATGTGTAAAATATGCTACTGCTTAACTGCTTAACTTCAAGTTCTCTATAGAAAACATAATATGTACCCAGATTTTGAATTTAAGAAAGAATGCCTCGAGACGGCCAATCAAAACAAATAATTTTCAAATATCTTGTTTGTTTTTTAAAACAATGGACGAATTTAAGACTCCAGCGTTGAAGAGTTCTTCTCGTGTTTAAAGTTACAAGAAAAACACTTCTTTAAATAGTATAAAACAAAGTCGCTCCCGCTGTCTGTACGCTTAGATCTCTTAAACTACGCAACGGATTTTAAAACAGTTTTCAGAAATAGATAGACTGATTTTGAAGAATATTTATAAGTATTTCAATAATATTTGTTGGTCGCAAAGTTCTTAATAAAACATAATAATGTCTGTTTCAGAACGTTCAAAGGCGAAACGCGACCAAATTGCTTCTTAGTAAGGAGGATAACAAGCCTACAATACAAGGATGGTTGACGAAGGTCAAGAACGGTCACGCTAAGAAGAGCTGGTGTGTCCTCATAGGGAAGATGTTCCTCTACTTCAAGTCGCCTGGAGATCAGGTCAGTTTCGAAGTCAAAGAGTTTTATTTGTTAGGCAGTGATAATACTTGTTGTATTATAGTAGTTATCGTACAGTATCAAACATAATGTATGATCTTACTGTTTAATGTTTGAATGGCCTGTTGGTCTATTGGTTAGTGACCCTGAACTAGAGATCGTGGGTTCGTTTTCCACTTGGGAAAAATATTTTTGTGATGAGCCATGACCATTTGTTGTCTGTGCCTGGGTGTAATTTATCTATAATATGTATGTATTTAGAAATATATAAGTATGTTTATCAGTTGTCTGGTTACCATAACACAGGCTCTGTCTAGTTTGAGACTGGATAGCCGTGTGTGAGTTGTCCCTAGATATTATTATTATTCTAATTGCGTTCAGTCATAAGTGAACAAAATGAAATACTAAACAAATGATAAAACACACAAATGATGATACCAGTAACTTAAATATAAACAATTTCACTTTGTTTTGGTAGTGCTATTACAAAGCCTTTGTGGTAGCACCTTTATGATAAAGGCGTGTGGAATGTTTATGAATGAAAGCCCAAGTTAATTTTAGTTTCATACACATTTAATTAATTTTCTATAAAATTGGTAACCTTCCTCGTATAAAAAAATATATTACTCTGTAAGTTTAATTATTTTGATGATGTCTTCTGTCCCTTAGAATCCAACTGGCCAGATCAACATGCGCGACGCTCGCGTAGAAGACGTAGAACACGTATCAGACTCTGATTCTGAGGAAAAGAACGATGATGCCCGCAACCACCTCACTGTCGCCATCTACCCGCAGCACCAGGTAACTGGGGTCAGTGAAGCTTCTGTTATAATATCGTGTAGTGTAATCTTACAGTATATTATTAAATTTAAAATAATGGTAATTATATTCCAAGCATAAATGCTTCGAATATGGCATGTCGCATTGAAACAGCTTAAGCCTCTTAGTTCTGAGATGAGAATTAATAGTGATATCCTTACTTCTACATTCTCTTAGAGCGATATAAATAAAAATACTTAGGGTTGATTTTACCAACGCCAGATAATTTTTCTTTTGAATAAATTGGACTTCTAACAGATTTAGTATGGAACTGTAAAAATTTAAAATTATTATATAAAATTATTTGGCGTTGAAAAAATCACCCAATAATGATCTCTTAAAACTTAAGTAAAGTGCTGTTACTTGTTGGTAGAGTTTTATCAACCAATTACATTAATTAACATCAAATTGGACCATGCACAAAATTCAACCATTTTGGGAACTAAGTATTTTTATATTTACAACCCACATCAGGTCATGGCTAACATAAATACTAGTGATTACTTTCCTCACTTCCAGGGTCCTACGTACCTTCTATTTGAGAGCAAAGCGGATAAAGACTCGTGGCTGTATCACTTGACTGTTGTGAGTGGAGGCGGGTTGAGTCAGGGCACGCACTTCGAACAGTTGGTGCAGAAGCTTATGGAGACTGATGGGGATCCTAGTAAGTGTATTTTTAATGCATATATGTATAAATATATTGGACTGTTGTTAAAAATGAATAATTCTATCCATATAAAGTCCCTCGCCGCGTCTGTTTGTCTGAGCGCGATAAACTGAAAAACTACCGAACGGATTTTCATATGGTTTTTACCAATGTATAGAGTGATTCAAGAGGAAGGTTTTGTCTACCCATGTCTAAGACAGGTCGCTAGTATATCATATTATCCAATATGGTAAAGTTAAACTTTGTTATTTTATCCAAATTCATATAAAATATTCTTTATTATTCGCCTTTGGGTTTGGTCCTGAAAATAATTGAAGTACTTGTTTTGTTTTAACTACCATTTAAGATTTCTTTTTATTTCTATATATCTATTATAGTTGTATAAAATATTTTTTATATCACACCCGATTAATTACAAAATATTATTCTTCATTACTATAATGTAAATATTATTGTTATTTCGCCCGAATTGTCCTACTGCAAGATAAAAGCCTCCCTTTTTCTTTCCATGTCATCCTATTATTGGCGTCCAGTTCGTCCTTTCATCTCTGCCTAAATTTATAGCTATTGTTAAATTTTCTAATAAATAATATTGCCTATTTTCAGATTGTGTTCTATGGAGGCATCCAACGCTACTGTATTCTAAAGAAAACCTTACATCACCTCTTACCTCGCTCAATTCAGAGGCTTTACAGGCCGAAGCCTTAAAATTGTTCAAGGTTAGTGCTTGTGATACTTGAAACCTTTTTTATTTACTTTATGTTATGACTTATTGTTTCTGTTTATTAAGATCGTTATAAAAAACGTGCCTTCTAGTAAAACGGAGATATCTTTTTTTGGGGGTAGGTGCAAAAAAGTAGACACATGTTCTCTCAAGTAATTAATTAGTTTAATTAATAAATTCACTAATTACACTTTTAAAGGCTACTTAAAATTTGTTACAAGTTTACTAAAAATCATATACTGTGTGGACAACAACAAACCTATGTTGTAAGCCAAGAAAATTGCACTTACTTGCCGGTGACTTCTAACCTACAACTTTCACAACAACATTAATTACACTGCCAGTAAAATGGCCACTATTGCTGATATTGCGGAGACCCAGCGCTTGGCATTGACATCCCTCAGCCAGCGTATGGCAGACTTTGAAGCTCATCTGAAAGCATCATCTCCTGGAGCTGACTTGAGTAACCTCTGCAAAGACTTCAGTAGTTTCAAGGATCATGTGTGGAGCGTCTTCAGTGTCCTTCAGCAACAACTTATGGAGGTCAGCAGAGGCATTGACACAATCGAGATGCGGCACAGGAAGAAGTTTCTTTTGCTTGGTGGTGTCCCGGAGAAGCCAGATGAGCAGCTGACAGATACTGTGCTATCTATCATGCAACGCAACCTGGGCCTAGGGGATCTTCAATCTTCCTCCCTTACTGTCTGTCACAGACTTGGTGCAGCACCTGAGGGTCGTCCACGGCCTATATTGTTCCGGTTTGCTGATCTTGCGGTGAGGACTGAGGTTTGGAAGTCCAAAACCAAGCTGAAGGGCTCATCTTTTGTGCTGTCGGAGTTTCTCACTCGTCAGAGACAAGTGACTTTTACAACGGCCCGTAAGCTGTTCGGCGTAACAAATGTTTGGACGTTGGACGGCACTATATACATCAAGCTCCCCGATGGTAACCGTCGCCGTGTGTTAAGTCACGAAGAGGTGATGGCGCTGGGTAAGGAACATGGCAAGTCGCTTGAAACTGAGGCTCCGTCTGTACCCAAAGCTACTGCGAAGACTCCAAGTCCGTCGCCGGTGGTGCAGGTGTCGGTAAGGCCAAAACGCAATGTTCAGAAGAAGTGACGGCACTCCTTTTTGTAAACGTTTTCCTTTTTGCGGTCTACTATTGATATTTATTTTTGTTACAATCTTTTATTTCGTAGTGTTGACATGACATTATAATGACTGTACACTGACAGTGACAGTTGTCAAATGTCATCATACTTCATAATTTTGTAAAGGATGCGTTCGGATAATTTAGTTTTTAAGTTATTTTGTTGAACAGTCGACCGGCAGGTTATGCAATTTTAATTTTAGTCAAGTTAGTTTTAGAAAATCTTTTTAGTTTCCTTTTTATTCTATTATTAGTATATTTATTATTTATATTTACACATATTTTTATTTAGTTATATTTTCATTGATGTCTGACGACTCATTTTATTCTGCTAGTGACAACTCTTATGACTCCTATACATCTCTTAATGATTCTATTTCAGTAAATAGTTATTTATTACAAGAATGTCAGAGGTACCCAAAGTTATTAAATGTTTGTCATGTTAATGCACAAAGTATTCCCCAACACCATTCGGAATTGTCGGATTTGTTCACTGGTGTTCCTTTTCACGCAATTTTGATTTCGGAAAGCTGGCTTAAACCCGAACTCCCTTCAACTTTTTATAGTCTACCGGGCTTTATTCTAATTCGCAACGATCGCACAGGGAAAAGGGCCGGTGGTGTTGCTATATATCTCCGTAGTGACATTCCATACAAAATTTTATTTTCTTCCCCCTCCCTCTATAACAGTAATCCGGAGTTCTTACTACTTGAGATAACTGTCAAAGGGGTTAAGGCCGTTCTGGGGGTTGTCTATTGCCCACCCACTATTGATTATTTCACCAGTTTAGAAAGTCTTTTGGAATCAGTTTCCTCAGAGTACAAACATCTCATAATCATGGGTGACTTTAATACCAACCTCGTAAAAGATACAGCTAGATCACGTGAGCTGAGGGCAATCTTTGAGTCGACTAATATCTCTTGCCTTGACCTCAATCCAACACATCAGAATGATCATACTGACGACTCATGGCTTGACCTTATGCTCACCTCCTCTGTGGATTTAGTTGCCAATCACGGTCAGGTTGCAGCTCCGGGGCTTTCTCGCCATGATTTAATTTTCCTTGCTTACAAAATTAAACCCCCGAAGCAGCGGCCGGCTATAATTTTCCTCCGGAATTTTGCGAGGTTGGATAGAGAACAACTCAACAGGGATGCACAATCTATAGATTGGACTAACGTTCTTGAGGCGCCGACAGTAGATGATAAGGTTGCTCTGTTGAATAATTCTTTATTAAAGCTTTATGATTCACATGCACCTTTAAAAGCTGTGAGAGTTAAGCGTCCCCCTGCACCCTGGGTAACTTTGGGGGTTCGGATGGCAATGAAGCGACGCGATAGGGCTTTTCGAAAATATAGACGGGATCGCAGTGAGGAAAACTGGGGTCTGTACAAGTTAGCTAGAAATCGGTGTAATCAGATGGTGAGAGTAGCTAAACGCCGATACATTTGTGAGAATGTTCTCAACTCTTCACCGGCTAATATTTGGAAGTTTCTCAAATCACTTGGCATATCTAAGTCACCATCTAATGTTTTACCTTCGAATGTGTCTCTGAATAGCCTTAACTTGCATTTTTCGGCAACTGCCAGTCTGGCTGATGATGTAAGAAGAGACACTATTCTTAAAATATCTTCCAAGCCATCATTTTCTCCAAACACTTTCTCGTTTTCCCCCGTGACTGAACAAGAAGTTCTCAATATCCTTAAGACCATTAAGACAAATGCTGTCGGATGTGATGGAGTGAGCAGAAAGATGCTGACTTTAATCCTTGATAGTTTTATTCCCGTTCTCACACATATTGTTAACTTTTCTTTGTATTCAGGTGTTTTTCCTCTAATCTGGCGTAAAGCTTTTATAATTCCTCTTCCAAAAATTCCAAATCCCAGTTTAACAAGTCATTTTAGGCCGATCTCCATTCTCCCTTTCCTTTCTAAAATTCTTGAAGCTGTTGCTCACAAACAAATCTCTTCATTCATCTTAAAAAATAACTGTCTTTCCCAATTTCAATCTGGTTTTCGTCCAGGACATAGTACATCTACTGCTCTACTCAAAGTCACTGATGATATCAGGTCCGGCATGGAGAGTTCCAAGTTGACGGTTTTAATTTTAATTGACTTTTCCAACGCATTTAACACCGTTGACCATGACATTCTGCTTGCTATTTTGTCACAGATTGGGATTTCGGATTCATCACGGGAATGGTTCTCGTCTTATCTTCGTGGTCGCCAGCAGGCGGTTCGTGTTAAGCAGGCATGTTCTGACTGGCATGATCTGCTTACTGGTGTTCCACAAGGCGGTATACTCTCTCCTTTACTATTTTCACTTTTTATTAATTCCATTACTGACGTCCTCAAATGCTCTTACCATCTATATGCTGATGACTTGCAACTTTACGCTCAAGCCGATGTTAACTGTTTGGATGACTGCGTTTCCACCATAAACGATGACCTGCGTAGTATTAGTGACTGGTCCAGGCAGTTCGGGGTATCAGTTAACGTGAGCAAATGTCAAGCCATGGTAATAGGTAGCATCTACCATATGCGTAGTCTCAATGTTCATGGTCTAGTACCTATTACATTTAATAACACAATTATTCCCTTGTCTCCGCACGTTAAGGATTTGGGTTTACATATCGACGACCGACTTAGCTGGGAAAAGCAAATCAATTTGGTAAGTCGGAACGTTACCGCCACACTGCGATCTCTCTATAGGTTTAAGCACTTTCTTCCATCTAGCACTAAACTACTGCTTGTCCAGGCTCTTGTGCTCCCTATTATTGATTATGCGGATGTTTGTTACTCTGATGTATCCCAAAATCTTCTGAACAAATTGGATCGACTTTTGAATAACTGTATTCGCTTTGTATTTGGACTTCGAAAATTTGATCACATTTCCAGTTACCGTTCTCAGCTTAAATGGCTGCCTATTCGCCAGAGAAGATCCCTCAGGTCACTCTGCTTGCTTTTCTCTATTATTAACGATCCTTGTGCTCCTAATTATTTAAAAAGTTCTTTTCAGATCCTGGGTAGCTCGCACGATCGTAACCTTCGTGCTGCTGAAAATTTGCTCCTTCAGATACCTTCTCACCGTACCGGTTTTATTTCTAATTCCTTTGTGGTTACGGCAATTAAACTCTGGAATGCGCTTCCCCTTGACATTAAAAAAGCTCCGAGTAAATTTTCTTTTAAACGACAAGTTCGGGAATACTTTTTGAAAACACTCGTTCCTTAGGTTTCCTATTATTAATATGGTCGTCGTCATGTCATATTATATATCCATATATTATATATCCATATATTATATATCCGTATATTATATATTTTATTGATATCTAAGTACATCTGTATAATTTATTTATCAAATTTTATTTATCTATTGTATACGTATAGGTATATATTTTCATATGTATTCGTATATTTTTTATAAATAGCCATAGTTAGATGTAGTAGTTTTTAACTGTTTCGTATTGTACTGTTGTACCTATCCCAGCTGCTTCTCCATTTAACCCAAAGGTTGACTGGTAGATAATGCCTTGCGGCATTAAGTCCGCCTTATGTACCACAATTGTACATTGAAGTTTAAATAAATAAATAAATAAAACAAAAAAAAAACAAACAAAATATATGTTCAATAGTTAAAAAGACTAATAAAAAAACGGTTATGTAGGAAATTTATAAAAAAAAAACCGGCCAAGTGCGAGTCGGACTCGCGCACCGAGGGTTCCGTACAAACCTGTAGGTATATAAGTAAAAGTTCACCCATCACGATGATCGAGTCATAGTCGTAGTTATGGTATTTTAATTGCACAACGAAAAAAAAATATAAAAAATATTTTTATTATATGATGTAACTAAAAATTTATGCTTTTCGCAATTTTTCCTTTATCTGTGTTATAAGACGTTGCTTCGTACCAAATTTCAAGATTCTGAGTTCACGGGAAGTACCCTGTAGGTTTTGATTCCCTTGCGAGTGTCGAAAATTTGCGGCATAAACGGGAGTATCTTTTGATCGCGTTGACTTAGAAGTTTGATTTTTTCACAGCTCCAAGAGACCATAGACTTGAGTATTTGATATGAATTTCAGCTTGATACCTCCACGCGTTCCTGAGAAAAAAGGTCTTGACAGACAGACAGACAGACAGACGGACAACAAAGTGATCCTATAAGGGTTCCGTTTTTACCTTTTGAGGTACGGAACCCTAAAAATAAGTTTAAATTCTAGTAATTAAATTAATAAATGTGGATAACGTCACATTCATTGCTCAGATCCCAAACTAAAATTCCAAAGCACTTATGTTATGGAATCGGAGACAAACACCCAGACCCGAGACCTGTAGACAAGTGGTTTATAACATTGACTCGTTCGGGGATCGAACCCGGGACTTCAGACCTGGCGAAATCTTGAAAACTGGTGTGTACGCCACTCAACCTTGGAGGTCATCGAATTTCTCGAGTACTGGATGTCTGATTGTGTTAATTTTGTAATTGTATGATAAATTTATAACGCATGTGTTCCCCAGTGCGTGCAACTGTTCATGTCGGTGGCGGTGGAGCAGGCGGGCATCGACTACCACGTGGTGCTGGCGCAGAACGCGCTGCAGCAGTGCCTGGAGGTGGGCGAGCTGCAGGACGAGCTGGCGTCGGCGCTGGCGCGCCAGACCACGCCGCACACGCACACCAAGCACGGCGTCCAGGTAACCTCGCCCACGCCGCGACGCGCACATAGGCTCATTAAGCCCGCCAAGCTTAAGAATGTAAGTTTATACCATTTTCGGTTTTTCTGTTGGTTTTTTGATCTGCACTTTGGTTTAAGAATTTTTGTTTATTTGACAGTGTTTTGTTTATAGGATTATGAATTTGCGATTTTTCTTTAATGCAGTATCTAAGTGAAATTACTGACTAAATTAAAAGAAATATATAAGTGTTGTTCTATCCCGAAAATACATAGAAATATTTGTCAATACAAAGAAATTTAAATAATGGTACAAAAGTAAAATCTTGGTTAATAAAACCTAGATTAAGTAAGGAGTTAGTCAAGCCAAAAAATTAAGTAAGGAGACTAGATAATTTAAAATTATTTTTTAACAAAAAAAACTAATAACAAAAGAAAACAAAAAAACGTACGCATTATTTTTTTTTTACATCAAAAAGATATTTAATTATAGAGCACATACTTCAAATGTTTCATCATTTATAAAAACTTCAATCATTAGTTTTATATTAGTCTAGGTACACGTGTTTCCTATTAACGACTAAATTAATTATATTCTTGGAAGTTTAAAACACGTGTCAAGGTCAAAGTTCAAACTGGGCAAAATAGCGTCATATGAAAAATTCTTATCACAAATTGAAATCATTCATCGTCTACAAATTAAAATTCAATTTACCATTTCAGGGCCGAATTCATAATCCTATTTTAAACATATTCAATTGTTTTCAAGGTCAAACTGTAGATCATAAATCACACAAAAAGGTGGGTTTCCAACAGAACGATTAACTCGCGTCTGTATGAAGCCCTACCTTATTTTATGAAAACAACAATTTATTAAAATTAATACTATATTTTTTCTTGAAATATATATTTAAGTTTAACTAAAGTAATATACTTAATTTAGTTATTTATTTTTAGAAATTATTTAAAACTTTGTTGTTTTCATACATATTTAATTTGGTGTACTCTTAGCTATGTAAAATCTTTGATACACTTTTAATAATTTAAGAGAACACCAAAAACCTTACTATTTTGTTTGCTATACAGAATATTTCCTGTTATAAATGGAAATTATTCTTAACTTACAAAAATATAGCATGGCTTTTGATGTTTACGAAAGAAATGTACTCAGAAAACTATATGATGATATACCCCTATTGAATATAAAGCTTAATCGGTAATTATTATGGCAGTGTCTCCCAAGAATAAATTAATGAAGAATAAATGACTATTATGTAAAAAAATTAAATTACTCCAAACATTTTTATCCATATAATTTGTCTGCTTTAGATATTAGTCAACAAAGACTTTGATCTATTAATACCGATTATTCAAAGTTCAAGTACCTATATAATGTTATTTTTTAAATAAAACAATTACTTTATAAACTCTTATTTTATTAAGGGCTGTCTTTCCAACATCAGATAGCTTCATCCTAGGAATAATTTTGAATTTTTGACAGTTCTTTCATACAAAATCTGTCAGACGTCAATTTCATTCCACGAAAAAAAATTCCATAAAAATTATCTGGCGCTGGAAAAATCAGCCCTTAATTAAATAAGAGTTACATATTAAGTATAATATAAGATATACCCTAAATGTTTTATGTCTTGGAATCACTGCTCATAATAATAATAACCGGTTTCAAGTGTACAATATATCGCTTTATATTCGCAATGGCTTCGCTTCGGGCCAACGCTTTGTGCTTATCTCATATGTTAATATCCCATTCATATCGAGTGTCCGGTTTACTGCATTAGACGTAGATTTAGAATATTGTGCTCTGATAGTAGGTGCGCACTTGTTACGCAATATTGAGTCTTCGCCACAGCAAATTACAGTCGATATTTGATAGATAAAACAATTAATAGTTGGCAATAATCTTTAAAATATTTAATGTGATAACTTAGTTTGAGATTTTGAGTGATCTACGCGAGTGGTCTAGAGGCCCACATACATTTTTATAAGCTACCGGCTTTGCTCTGGTCCAAAAGTAGCCTCTGGAGTTAAAGAGTTTCTTGGGCGGGTTGCCTATAAAAATTTATTGCCTATCTTATAACAACTAAAAAAATAATATAAAAATAAATAAGTGTATTATATAACTTGAATCTGAGAATATATTTTACCTATCAATGTTGACAAGATCTTATAAGCTAAATAAAAAGAGCACAATATATTTTAAAAGCTTCAAATCTAATTAATTTGCGATAAAAATGTAAATATACACTAACAAACCATTATTTTACTGTATAAGCTTTGTGTGTTGCTTTTAAATAAAGCTTCGTCTCGTGGTTGATCAATTTGGAATTGTGTATAGTTGATACTAAAATATTGGCTTCATTGGAATATTATGCTATAATAATAAATAAACAAGCAACAAAATTATAAAAAGGAATGAACAAAGAGTTCTTATTCCAATTTGATCCGTCTGGTTCTGGCAACATTGTGAAAAAGCGTTCGATTTTTTGAATAAAAATGTTGCTATAACATAAAAAAGTTACGTTGCAAAATTTCAAATGGAATGTTGGTGTAAATTTTTTCCCCGTTATTTTTTGTTTTTTTTTTCGAGAATGTTTGTTCCTCCCCTATAGATTTAGGGAATGAAGTTTTTATTATGTTTATCTGTCATTCATACTCTATCATAGCTAGTTCCTTCGCACTGTTGAATCTCCTTTGTATTGAAAGGTTGATGTTGCAAGTTTTTAGACTTACTCTTATATATTTATATATTGTATTTAAGGTAAGTATGTAGGAATAAGTAGGATTAAGTTATGTTGGTGTGATTGCATAATATGTTATTTTCGGTTGATAATTCATGAATATAAACCTGAAATTATACATAGTCGAATATTCTAGAATTTAGTATTTACCACTAATTAATTACTTTTTGTTAATATGGCCATTTGTATTTTGACGATGAAATAAAAAAGCTATGAAGATCTGTAATAAAGTATATTTTAAAGCTGGCAAACAGGTGGAGAGTGCACCATACTTATATTTTTTAATATGTATTAAAAAGCTACTAGCTACAAACAATTATTTAATAAAAATATAATTTAGACATTTTGTATTATGTAAATAACTATTGAAAATCCTTAAACATATTATGCAGTCCACCACAAAATATATATCCACTGACACTGTACATTAAATCACACAAAGCATTGTACATACTAAGACACTGAGGGATAGGGGGAAATAATGGCACAGAACACGGTTTATTTTTGCACTGGAACTAACTTTGTAATTGGTCATACATATAGCTATACATGTTATATAAAAAAGTCCCCCGCCGCGTCTGTCTGTCTGTCTGAAAGCGATAAATTAAAAAACTTCCCAATGGATTTTCAGCAATGGATAGAGCGATTGATTCAAGAGGAAGGTTTTTGTTTATAATTGATTCGTGTTTTGTCTACTAGTGCCATAAGCGGGGCGGGTCGCTAGTTTAAAATAAATATGCACAATATTAAAATACTGTTTACACTATAATTTGCCTACTGATAACTTTTAAAATTCTTGTGCAAATTGATCTTATTTCTACTTAAACAATCATCAAGTTTATGCAAGTCTTGTTTTAGACTGTCTAGTAGTATTGAAAAATCATTAAAAAGATGAAGGTTTTGCGCGAACCGAACCTTATATAAGCATTAAAGCTGTTTTTCCTAAAACTCGTGTTTGTTTAAATTTTAGGTATATATATCGCGAAATGGTATAGTCTGTAAATAAATGTGTTTTGAAATATTTATCCAAATACCTATATTATAATTTATGGTCAAATCTTTAATACGAGAGTCCTTCTTGTTTTTATATCTATAAAAAATCCATAAAAGTTATTTATCTACACAAGTACTTACTATGCACGTGTAGTCCATAATGTGCCATTATTTTAGGTAACACTTTAGTTATGGGTTCACATAAGCATTCGCTGCAATGCAATATGGTTGCGGTTATTATAAAATATCTATGTATATTACATATTATACGATACCTACATTTATTTGTGTTACGTACTTTTACCGTAACTACATTCAGTATTTATTTAAGATTCTAACCTTAAAAGCCGTGTCAATCTGAACTGTATTTTATTGTTACACATTATTTAGCAATTTTGATGTATCACAACAATAAAATAAAATAAAAATATGTATATAATTATTATATTCTATATGTTTCTTTATTTATACATTTCACACACTAAATAACAGACCCCAAAACGATCAAACAAAACAAAGACCAACAAAACAATACACAAGAATACGTCATCTATTACCCCTTACACTTATAACTAGTACCTACACGTATACAAACCAACCCCTACAATAAAAAAATATACCCACACAAGTGCACTGTCCCTGAATATAACAACAGACACATTCACAAGTTTCTACTTACTTAATTCCCTGTACTGTCATACTTACATCGCAATACATACAAGTCCCTACAAAATACAAACATATCTCATATCCCACAAGAGCCCACTCCGACAAGTGAGGTCCTATCGCCAACATTTCATTTGTTCAGCAACTGCTACTGTGCGCGACTCAGTCGCTGTTCACGTGCGACACGGGCGCGTCGTCCGTGGGCGGGGACAACAAGAGCGACGCCCCGCCCAACGCCGCCGGCTCGCCTAGCTCCATACAGGTAAACGTTTAGGCCGGATAAGTCGACGAATTATACTTAAATGTATAAAAGAATAGATTAAATTGCATACGGAACGAGATGTCTACCAGAAATCGGAATATGTTATCTTCTTATCGAGTCGATGGCAATTGGCTACTTGACAGATTTCGGATAAATATTTTCAAATTGACGTACCCCTATTTATTTTAAACCTACTACAGTTTTTTTTTTGACGTGATAACGTCTTTAAAATCGTTTTAGTCGGGTGACATGTTCAGAAACTTGTGTCACACCAAAACCTCACGAGCGCGATCGCAGGTATAACGAGAGAGAGACGGACCGATCTCCCGTCTCATCTCGAGCGCTGCCAGTCATTCCGTGAAACTTGTCACGCGGAATCCTCACGAGCGGAGGCTGGCATAGCGTTCGAGTGAGTGGACCGATCTTCCGTCTCTCTCACTCTAGCGGCATACAAACGAATGGAGATTTTCTCGTGCGGTTAAGTTTTCGTTGAATGTTTAACAGTGAAACAAACTATGAAAATTTGAAAAAATTGTTATCTTCATTAATTCCTTACTTCCCAAAAACTTATATCACCAATAAGACGTTATCACGTAAACATCTCGATCGTAAACCTACTTTACAAACAACCATTTTTATTTACTTAAATTTTATTTGATAGAGAAAAGTAATATTTTTATCCGTTGATTTTAAATACGCGCTAAAACAGTCGGTGTAGCAATAAATCTTGTACCTATTGATTTGATTTAAAAATTCACAGATTTATTGGAATTTGACGTCACACGACGCTCGATCGTGGCCGCCCAAGTTAATCATACAGATTCATTTTCCAAAAATAAAATTTTCACAATTTATTTTAATGCTAAAAACATTGTATACCTAATACTATTTTAATAAAATGGGAATTTGCGCGATCATTTATTTTATTTTAGTCTGCTTGCGACCACTAGCATATAAAATATATTTTATGTTTTATGTTTTCATCTGTCAAATAGCCAATTAAATTATGGCGACTCAGAATATTAAAAAAGATGGTTTAAATAAAAAACTGAACTATAAACACACTGTTATAAATTCGAATATTTAAATGTTTGTAGTTATAAGAATGTAGTTTGACGTTTTAAACCTATAATTGTTTAGTATTAAAGTTAAGCAGCTACACAGATAGTTTGATATATTTTGCACATCGGAACTATCATAGTCTTAACACCTCAAAATGGGGTAGATGGCTGGGTATAAAATAACAAAATCTAATTAGTCCGTCAGTTAGATGATTTAAAAATATTAAAAGCGAATCAAAGTTGGGAAGTGGGGGCAAGTGACGTCACGCTTGCGTACAAAATGCACGAAGTTTTGACGTAAAATGACATTTCAGATCTATGTATCGTCGTGAGTTTGATTACGTTAAAATAAGAAAAAATACTTTCGTGAGGAGTATTCATATTTATAATACATAGTATATATACATATATACATATAATAAATAAGAAAAAATACGTGTCTTATATTTTTTTTTATTAATATATCTGACGGAAATTAAAAAAAATGGTCGTCTACCCCATAGTAGGACCTCTTACCTATATACAGTGATGTGTAAGTAGTTTAAATAGTTCAAACATTTATCACCTGAACTACGGTGAGATTTTACTGTATGATAAGTATGTACTAATTTTAATCTCACGAATAACTTGATTACAAAACCTAGTCTGCCTAATAGCCTTTACTTGCAATGTTGTGTCAACAAATTGTTCATGAATGTCACTAATGTCTGGTTCCTGTATTCAACAAACGTTTCGTTTTGCTAACGGACGGTATAATAGGGATGTTGACTGGGTATGAAAAGTTAAAATCTATTCAGTCCGTCAGTTAGATAATAAAAAAATATTAGACACGTATTTTTTCTTTTATCAAAACAATAAAAAATTACAAAGATACAGCGCTTTAAAGTTTCGGAGTGGGGTCTTATGACACCTCGCCGTGGTAAAAATTGTAGCGAAAAGTGACGTCACGCGAAATTTCCGTTCTCTGTATTTTTAAATTTTTTTGGATGCAGGAAAGAAGAAAAAATACGTGTCCAATAAAATTCATTAATCTACCAGGCGAGCATTAAAAAAAATGGAAACATGCCTCTTTTCTAAGCAAAACGAAAGAAAATTCTACAGTCCGTGAGCAAGACGAAACGATTGTTGAATATAGAAACCGGCTATTAACAGAATAAAAAGTAACTAAATGACGTCACGCCGTGGTAGTTAGATCCCTGAAGCCAATACCAATACTTAGCTGTGTAATACTGTGTATGTCCTCGTTTTGTCAGTGTGTTATATGTCTTCCCAATTCCCACTAAAACTCATATGAGAAAAGCAGAAATCGTTTTTAAAAGAAAATGATAATATCAAAATATATAATTTGTTTTTAGGATGTGTGTTCATTGGATTTGTGTTAGCCATGTGCACACAACAGATTGTAATTTTATTTATTCGTGTGTATTACAAAAACTAACATAAAGTAGTAATTTCGTCGATGTGCACACTTATTAGATCTATAATTAGACTGCGATCAGGTATAAATAATATAATTTATTAATAGTGTAAAGAAATTAGGTGCACTCAAGAAGGTATTTGACAAATGAAAAGACCTATCTTTTCAATCAAATTATTGTTAAAGTTTTCGTCTTAGCTTTATACATGACAATGGACAATTGGAAATATTATAAAAAAAAAAACACCGGTCAAATGCGAGTCTGGCACGCAACGTTTTTTTTTTTTTTTTATATACAATGCCCTAAAAATTTAGTTAGTAATAATAATGAAATCTATACATTACGAAGGCAAGATTATGTACAAATCGTAAATTCAAATAATAAAAATACTGTCTATACCTGATCGCAGTCATCTCTACATACATGTTTAAAACTCACAAGTAATTATCAAGGCAGGCATGTTTTCAGGCGCCGCTGCTATCAGTGGACTGCAAGAGCAACCCTCCGACGTACAGCTTCGTGCAAGGCTGGCAACTGTTAGCGTTGGCTGTCAGTCTCTTCGTGCCTAGAAATAATAGACTGCTGTGGTACTTGAAGCTGCATTTGAGCAGGCATGCGGACTCAAAGTAAGCATACATATTATTAATTGTTACCTGTTTTATTTGATATTAAAACTAGCTAGTTGTGCCTTTTCTAAGCTCCTAAGGGTCATGTTAATTGGCCTATCCAACTAAAAGAAATAGGGTTATGCAGGAAAGAGATTTCACAAATATGACTTGTGGCTCTAGAAATAGCAAGTTCGAACTAACTCTTCAACTAATATGAAAAAATATTTAGGAATATTGGTGGTTTCACGAGTCGAACTGACTATTCTATATATAGTTCGACTCGCAACACCGCCGCAGCCGCGTCAGCTCATGATTAAGAATTCCTATTAAGTCTGGCGATCCCGAGAATGCGCGTCAGTAACGGCCAATACTCCTAAATAATATTTTGAATACGCCTCACGGAAGTTATTATATAAATGTTTTTTTTTCCCTAGAACGGAGTGCGGCAAATACGCAGCGTACTGTTCGCGTGCGTTGGAACGTACGATACGCAACGGAGGGCGAGAGGACAAGCCTTCCCGTATGGAGGTGCTTTCAATCCTACTCAAGAACCCCTACCACCACTGTCTGCCACACGCCATACCGGTGCACATGCTCAACAATACTTACCAGGTAAGAGATATAAATCATGTTGTGACTTGCCAACCACAAACCGGAAAGCGAAGCGTTGGTAGGCCTCTCACCAGGACCGACATCGTCAGGGTCGCGGGCAACCGGTGGATAAGCGGCAAGTTGCCGTTCGTTGTGGCGTTCAATGGGGGTGGCCTTTGTTCAACAGTGGACGTCTTCCGGCTGATGATGACGATGTGATTCTTTATTTTAATGATTTTTTTTTCGACACGCCTTTTTCAACGTAAAAGGCGTCACTGTTGAGAACTATAACAAATCACAACATTTTAGTTATATACTGTATAAATATTTTATAATTATTATTAATCATTTAATTGCCATCTAGCAAAATGTTTGAACGAAAATATTTTTAGTAGATACCTATCCTTTCAGGGAATAAATGCATAAAAATTTTATATATACCTTATCAAACTAGGCAAAGCCTTTTTTCTGGCAACCAGACAATTGATAAATATATTCATATATTCCTAAATACATACATATTCTAGATTAATTACACCCAGACACAGAAAAAATAATTATGCTTATCACACAAAAAAATCCTGGGTGGGAATCGAACCCACAACCGGGTAATAAATACCAGAAATAGCACTAAACCATTAATATTTTACCAGGTAATTAGTTTCGACGGATCGACAACAGTAGAAGAGTTCCTATCGACGTTAAGTACGGAGTTGGGGTGCAGGGAGTCCGCCGCGTCTGGCTTCGCGCTGTTCAGTGACGATCCTATCGAGAAAGACTTGGAACATCATATTAAACCTGATAAGAAGGTATGTAAGATGTAGATGTTTGTTAGGAAAAAAAAATCGGTATTTTAGTGTCTGTTGTTGAGTCGTAATTTTTCTTATGTTATCGCAATGATTTCACAAATCATATCAATTGTTATTATTTAAAGGAACTTATTACAGGCGTTTTAGAAACAGACTAATGTTTAAATAAAATTATTCTTATTGCTCGCCGAAATCTTGTGCGTGGTGTGAATTACCAAAGAAATCTACGTCTACTTTAATATGTTTGTAACGAATAAACTTAAAAACTACTGGACCGATGTCAAAACTTTTTTCACCATTAGAATGCTATATCCCTGAGTAACATGTTTAGGTTATATTTTTTATCCCAAAATGTTTAAAAAAGTAATATCCACTCGTCCGAAGCCGGGACGGACCGCTAGTATTACATCATTTTAAAAACTCTTGAAACTCGATTAGATATTTAATTAATCACTTATTTTTCAGTGGGACAGATACTTTGTCAATAATCAATCAAACTACATAAAATTGTGCTACACATTCTATCCTTAACTTTGGTAATATTTTTTGCAGCTATGTGACGTAATATCAAAATGGGAGACGGCGCTAAGGGAGAAAGGTTCCGGAAAGTTCGAGAACTCGCGAGTTATCCGACTGACTTACAGAAATAGGCTTTATTTCAAGAACTCGATAAGGACTGAGACTGATAAGGAGCGGCTACTGCTGTGTTACCAAGTTAATCATCAAGGTAAGAATCATAATCGTGACTGACTCTATTAAAGCCCTTTCCCTAATTTATTCGGGCAGAAGAATTGAACAAGTATTTTATTGACAAGTATGTTATTGAACAAGTATGTTATTGAACAAGTATGTTATTGAATAATTCTTCTTCTTGATGCCCGAATAAATTAGGGAAAGCGCTTTCCCTAATTTGTATAATAACTTTCGTGAGGAGTACCTATTCATAATTATTTAAAACAAAGCGGTTTACTCACGTATATTCTCGGGATCGCCCGACTAGTTTCAGACTCAATAGGAGTCCCTAATCATGAGCTGACGCGGCGGCGGTGGTGTCGCGAGTCAAACTGTTTAGTTCGACTCGCCGCCGCCACCGAGTAAACCGTTTTGTTTTCAATAATTATTTCCCTTATTTATTACAATCGAGATCTAGGCGTGTTTAATTACCAATCTTGTTAAGCACGTGTTATATTAATATTTTTCGCGGTACCTCGCGACCGGCGCGTAGATTGCACATTGGGTGCGTCGCCTGTTTCGGTAGCCTAAGTTTGAGTGCAGTAATTATGTCATAACGGTGCCGGTATAATGCAGCATGGCCCGTAAAGTACGAGTTTAAGTAAATTGTCAAAGATTTCGGGCCAAGGGTCGTGGTTACTACTTGAGTGGTATGGCCGACTGCAAACGAATTTAGTCAGAAGGTGGACAGCCTAATCTTGGGCGATGTTTGGATATTAACATGGAATTGTCACCTCGACAGTGGTAGCGGGGCGGTTCCCGGTGACCCGCGAGCTGGCGGCGGAGCTGGGCGCGCTGATGGCGCAGCTGGACATGGGCGACTACTCCGCCGCCAACACGCAGCACAACCAGCCGCTCGCGCACCGCTTCTACCCCTACCGCTACAGGGCCGGCTTAAGCAACGATGAACTCAGGTCAGAGACAAAGATAAGTTTATATTAGGGTCAAGAATTAGAGCTCTAAGAGATAATAGGATAACATCCTTTTATATACATTCCAATTTATATACATTCCAATAATTGCTACCCCTTGAGGCAGCATCTGCAACCATCAATGAATATCACAGAGGCGTCTGTTCTATGAGTCACCTTATTCTTATTTTTAAATAGCTGTGCCCGCGGCTTCGCTCCCTTTAATTGACCGACTGACTACCTACCTATATACCTACTACTCTTCTCTACCTACCTACCTACCTACCTACCCTACCTTATCTAGGAAGATAGGTAAGGTAGGTAGGTAGGTGGGTGGGTAGGAAGCAGGTTCGAGTCCTGTCCGAGGTTAACATTTCCCTTCCTACTATTTGTATTTAATTACAAGTATTGGCTGCGCAGGCGTTAATGCTTAATAAATAAAACAACAATAATCTGTCATAAGTATAATAATACCCAATGTATAATTTCAGGGATGTCGAAGAGAAGTTGCGTTCGAAATGGGTCGCGTTAAAAGGTCGCAGCACGGCCGACTGCGTGCGGATCTATCTCAACTGTACCAGGAAGTGGCCTTTCTTTGGTGCTACATTGTTCCAAGCTAGGGTATGTACTCTATATGTCTCTTCTGCGACTTTATCCCCGAATACTGAAATGCAAAGTCTCTTCTGCGACTTTATCCCCGAATACTGAAATGCAAAGTCTCTTCTGCGACTTTTTCCCCGAATACTGAAATGCAAATTTACTTTTTAAGACGTTCTGAAATATCTGTTCTTTAAGAAAGAAATAACGGTTTTTTTTCTTTAAGGAGAAGACTTCCAAAAAAATAATCTTTATTCTATTGTGATACCCTCGGTTTCTAAAAGGCCTATTAACATAAAAATGTGTTGGATTGGTTGATATATATTTATGTTCCACCAATCACAATCGTTATCAATAGATTGACAACGGAATAAATTTATTAGCCTATAAGTCGTAGCTCACTTACGGTACGTTCACGGAAAACGTGGCTCCGTGTGAACGCCACGTTACGTGGCGTTCACACGGAGCCACGTTTTCCCGAATCTTATTTTCATCGGATCTGGAAAAACCGAATGTGGTATTCACACGGCAAATATTGCGTTGCCGTATCCGACGGCACCGTAATCGAGATGCCGTGTGAACACACTATCCGGTTTGCGTGTATCGTATGAACGCATGTATTGAATGCGCTATACCACTGAACCGGATCTTAAATTTTGCAGTACGACCGGATCGGTTTGTAGTCGCAAAATCGGATGTCAACTTCAGCCAGATTCGATTTTTTTGCCGTATCTTAAAACCGAATGCATGTGTGAACTCATTCATTGAAATACTGTTGTCACTAAACCGAATCCTGCAAAAAACCGATTCGGTAGAGAAACACTCGACGCCGTGTGAACGTACCGTTACACGACCCCGCTCCAACTCGTATTTCGTACAATTATTGCAAGATGTACCCAAATATAGCACGATTTTAGGCTTGCATTTGAATGTCTATTCATTTGGAGCGGTGTCGTATAAGTGTGCTACGACCTTTACAGAAACCAGGGCTATCCCTTCGTTTATAAGTTTTTAAAGTTCAATATTGGACTTTAAATGATAGCATAGCATCTCTTGAGAAATTATTGAGAAAAAAGGGGTCAATGACATCATTTTCGTAAAAAAGAAAGATTTTCTATAATGTTTTATTTGTATCGCATTTCCAGATTAAGCAGCCCGACCTATCGATGGTATGGCTAGCCGTGTCAGAGGAGGGCGTGACGGTGCTAGAGCTGGCCTCCATGGCCGTTATAGGAAGATACGCACTCAACTCCATAGGACTATTCGGGGGATTGCAGGTAATAACAACAACAAATAATAACTCTTTATTGTACACTTAAGAAATATTTTACATAAACATAACTAGTACATTGTACTCTTATCACTGTACACATTGTTATAGTTTCAAAAGTAATAAAGGACTAGCAAAATATCAGCGTAAAACAGGGCTCTTACACACGAGCGGCATGTTACCAACGGCTGCCGTCGACACGTTGATATTTTGATTTCGATGAGCAGCGGTGGTCTGTTGCACGCGTTGACGGTAGCCGTCGGCTGCCGTAGACGCGTCGACGGCAGTCCGGTTACCGCAAACGCGTCGCGACGGCAGCACGTCTGCTGCTGATCTTCGAAATTGAAATGTCGACGGCTGCCGTCGTCGCGTCAACGGCTCTCGCCGACGCATGTCGATATCTGCAGTTACCTCTGCCGTTGCCAACATACCGCTCGTATGTAAGAGCTCTTAGACTGAAAAATAAACTAACTTTATTTGACCATTACATTTTTTCACAGCGATTCGATACACAACCATACACGAATTTGTTGACTGCTAAAAAGGAGGGCCAGCAATTTGGCCTCAGAAGCAGAAGGATTTTTAAACTTAGGCTCGACGCAAACAGGCTACCGACAACCCACTGGTGGACAGTGACAGCAACTTAACACACATTTATTATATTTGTTTGCGCCGAGCCTAAGTTGTAGAGTTTAAAAATCTTTCCAACACCATATCAGCTTAAAGTTGGTGGTTCTGCTTGCAAGGCCAAACAGTCGGCCCCCCTTTTTAGCTGTCAATAAATTGTCAGACACAAATTAATACTTAAATACATTTTTTAAATCTATAGAGCATTATATCATATTTGCCTATATTCAAAAACACTGAACACAGATGTTTTCAATTTTTTTTTATAATACGAGTTTTTACTGCGTTTTGTTGCTAAATACACAATATAGGTATTTTTCTTTAAAAATATTTTAAGTCTTATGTTACTTATCTTATGTTTCCCTCGTTCCAGGATGACCTGATGATGTTGATCGATGGCGATGACGCCGCGAGTCCAGTGCATAAGATGTTGATTAGCCTCAATAAGCCTAAAGTAAATACATAACTATTTATTTTATATAAAAGATTATTGTTGTAAAATAAGTATGGAATGTGAGAAAATCATTTATAATCTGACAATGGCCGGTTGATGTGAAATGTACCAATGATTTATTTCGCATTAAATTACGATTATAAAATCCACATGATAAAGTTTTACGATAAAAAATACTAATCAAGTTTAAATTTCAATTCTAGATGGCAGAGCTAACCCATCTAATAGCGGACTACAAGAACGCGATGCTTCGCCCCGGCGGCACGGGAACTCCACAGATGAACTCTCTAACACGGAACGGCAGCCACCGCTCCATCCGGAAACCAACCTCAACGCTCCCACACTCAAGCCCCTCTACTCTACCCCACACCCACCAGCTCAGCCAATCCCACCACACTCATCACACCACGGGACACAACACTTTAAACTCACACGCTACTACAATGACCTTGGGATCCGAACGGAACGCAACCCTAACTCTTAGCTCACACACTTCTACTTTTAACCAACATGTAGAAGCGAGGGTATTATCCCATGGACAGCCGGATATATTAAAGTCGACGCCGGACCATCATAGGAGTGAGAAGAAAAGAAGTCATACTCAAGATAGTGGTGTTGCGTGAGTGTGAGTGAGGTGGGGGACCATCACGCAAAGGATTGTTTAGTGACAGTGACAAAATGAGCTGAACGACTGGGTGAGGGTTTTCTGTAGACGTTTTTCAGGGTTATACCTTAAAAAAGAAGCCCCTTTTGGGCTTTTACTTTTTGTATAAAAATAATAGTTCAAGAATATTTGCAGTTATGATTTATCGCTTTTATTTAACATGCAAATCTAGAACAATAAAAATATCAGTCTATAATTGTCCCACTGCTGGACAAATACCTTCATAAAGAATGATCAACAAATGTTTTTTTTTTGCATTTTAAATAATACAACTTTGTCCAGTACATAGATGAAAGGTATATTTCAGTATGGTTTTATTTCTACAAAAAAATTCTCAAACCCGTCGTAGCTCATGGATAGATAAAAAGGCCCCGTTTAAAAAGTGATAGCATTCCACCAAAAAAATAGGACGATGCTAAATAAACGAAATAATAATATACCTCATATTTTGTAGCGAACGATACAGCCTATTTTAATTGGCTTTTTAATATAGATTTATAATAGTTTATAATTTATTTTTTTAGCGTAATATAATTTTTTACGGTTGCTACTTTTAGTGATTTTAGCTTGATATGTATACAAAGTGGTTAGTATGAATGTTGTATGTTTATACGCGGTATGCCAATTTTATACATGTAGTTGTGTGTGTACAAGTCGGTAATGTTGCATAGACAGATACTCTAAAGTATAGGAACAAACAATACTCCATTATTTATAAAAGTTACTTTAAATAAATCAATGATTAGCTTATTTATACCAGTATAAATTTTAATGCTTTCGATATAAAAATACTCTTGAAGGATATTTAATTTGAGTTTTTTTTTAACAATTCCCTTACTAATTTATTAATTCACTGTGTTGCGGGGGGTTTCACTAATATTCAATTCACATGGACTTGGAATAAGCAATAGTAAATCACATAAATGCTAGTCCCATGCGGGTATCGAACCCGCAGCACGTCACGGTCACAGTGGTAATTGGCGTGGTGACCTATATCACTCAGCTATCCGTGCAGTCATATTTTTCATTACAGTTGACACGTATCAAAATCGAATGGTGTATAACACTTAATAATTGATTGCTTTACGTAACATTTATAAATAAGTGTTAATAGATTGCTAATAGCCTAATACTCAATCGAAACTCAACTTTAAGGCGCCCTTAAGTATCACGCTGTCTTTCAGTTTAAGGCGCTGTGCCCACCTAAGCAACGTGACAGAAACATGATTTTCTACCGGCATGCAGCATGACTCTGGCATGACATTCAATGAACCCACCAGGGTGACATGCCAGAGACATGTCAGAGTACATAGGCACACGAGACAATGTCGTCGTCTGATGAAGATCAAGATGCTCTTGCTTATCTACAAATTATAAATATTCAAAACAGACAAAGACGCTTCTGGCTGCATCCCATGTGGAAAAAAGTTAAAAACTGGTGGCGCATACGTCGTTATGAAGGAATTAAATAGAAGAAAGAAACATATTTTATTATACTTAATAAATTGAGACCTGTTATAATCATACAGACACGGTTTTTCTTGAATTAATTCAATAAATTTTATATTAAATTCAAGTTCGTCCTTCATTTTAACTGACAAGTTACTTCAAGTTTTTGTTACGCGTCACTTAATTGCGCCACTAGTAGCACGCTGAGTGGCATGTCAGGTCGTGTCACGCTGCGCCACGCGAATGGGCGCTACTCCATACATTTACTTTGAATGTTGATGCTAGTGGCATGCTACATGCCAGATCACTTGTCAGATCACATGTCACGTTACTTAGGTGGGCACAGCGCCTAAGGTGTATAATAGCGACGGATTACACGACTTGTCTTAAAGTTAAATTTCGTTTGAGTATGGCTAAAAGGTTTAATGTAAATAGTTCTCACTGAAGCACAAAATGTAATTATACAGGGTGTTATGGAAACGCGGACACATTAGAAATACTGCTCCTGCCCATAGGCCAGCTTTCTTCAAGGTAATCATAGTCAATTTAAAAAAAACATGTCCTTACTAATTAGCTGTTCATTAGTACGTAAAGTCTAAAACATTTTTATTTTCGTCTTTTTGGATAAAATTATTCGATTTTATGGACAGAAGCAGTATTTCAAATATATCCACGCATTTCAGTAGCATCCTGTATATATTTAAATAGAATATTTGTATTATTTATGTGGATTCAGTTTCTAAATCATTTATCTAAAATCAGTACAGGGTGTACTGATTAGATCGATGTCCATTTAGTATATAAAGCGGTATTACAAGCACGATTCTTATTTATTATCTATGTCTAATTTTATTTGGAATAGACCTTACAATTGACTGAAGTATAGGTTTTACATTTGCGTTGACAAAATGACTCGTATCTGTAACCTACGTCATTATACATCACATCTTTATCATACTAATATAAATGCATAAGTAACTGTCTGTCTGTATGTCACGCTTTCACGGTTAAACCGCTGAACCTATTTTGATGAAACTTAGTATGGGGCAAGCTTGGATCCCAATAAAGAACATAGCTATTCTTGCCGGCTGATCAACTTAATTTGTTGTCAAAAAAACTGATCGCTACTGTGATTGTTTGATCAAAATACTAACAACTAATCACAGCGCTTAACATGAGGGTTGACAGGAGATTAACAAATTTTTATGTTGATCATCTTTTCAAAATCTAGGTGTAATAAGACTTTTACGTGACAAATTATTGTTAACGCAAGTGTAATAAGAACAATAAAAATGTAACAGAATTTGACAAAATATCAAATAAGTATATTCATTCACCATCTACAGGTACTATGAAAAAATATTTCTATAAGTTAAAAACTTCGTTTAAGTAAAAATAACTAGTACTCCATAAGTAACAGTTAATCGGTAGCTCTGTGTCTATAAAGTGATAAAAACTATTGGACTGAATTATAATTAAGATCTTCAACGAATCTTTTATTATGCTTTTTATCAGATTATTACAGAATTCAGTATTTTAAGATAACGTTATTCGATTATCTTAATACTTGACCATTTAGTTTTATATTTTAAAATCTCAAAACTATAGTATAGTATCGGAAAGTATTTCTATCAAAAATTCTATTTAACAACATATAACTGATTGCTTATGACAAAGCATTCTATCTTGAACCTTATTCCTACCGCAATAAGACCGACATAAATCAACAAAAGTATCCACAACGATAAGTATGAAATAATTTTCAATTAGTGAAAATGTTTTTTAAAGTGCTACAATACAAGGTGATTTTGTTTTTGCTGTACAAACAAAAACTATGACGTCTGTATGTATTTACTAATATTATAAATGCGAAAGTAATTCTATCTGTTACGCTTGCACGACTAAACCGCTGAACCGATTTGAATGAAACTTGGTATACGGTAATCTTGGATCCTAAAAAAGACATAGGCTACCTTTTGCCGGGATAACCGACACCCACGCGGGCGGAGCTGCGGGCAACGGACAAAAAATGGCAATACAAAAAGCAAAATTTCAATTCTTTGTTGTTAATGCTGTGTTTGCCTGTAATTGGCTTATTATATTAGAATATTACCTAAAATCATGTATGTGACTGAATATATATGTGCTGTGGGTGAACCTAAATAAATAAATAAATAATTAATTCAAATTCTTTATTGCGTTCATGTGTGTTAGGTTGTTCATTAATTACCGTAAAACTTACAGCTATAGCATTGAATACAAGAAAATTTGTTTTTCTTTTGTTTTACAGTCACCTTGTATTGTAACAGGATTTAAACAAACCAACCTCTTTTTCTTTAAAAGCAAATTGTTTAAATGACTTGAACATTTTTGTTAGTTTATTCAGTTGTTTTTTTACCAAACGTTTCAACGCATGAATAAATTATACAAGAGCAGATTGAGCAGGTGTATTGAAATGACTATTATATTAAAAGCAAATTGCGTCTTGAACTACAGACTGACGACCACGATTTACTCTAAGACAAATTAATCATGTTTGTTAAAAGATTGAATAGTCTGTGAGAATAGAGTACTGGGTTGAGGGCGCTGTGTTTAATAGGGGAGCGGACCGAGTATGAAAATGAAATATCTATTTAGTCCACCAGATAGAAAAAAAAACGTATTTTTTCTTCTATCAAATCAATGAAAACTTAGAAAGTTAGAGCTCTTTAAAGGTTTGGTGTGTGTGGGGGCTTGTGACGTCACTTGTAGGTAAAGATTATAGCCACAAGTGACGTCACGAGATTTCCATTCACTGCATCTTCCACATCGTTCGATTAATTAAAAAAGAAAAATGAATATGTGAAATATCTGTGTGACGTGTAAATAAAATAAAAATAGTCCGATATTATTTCTTTTGTTAAAAGTTACAATTTTGCTTCGTTATAGTGAGAGTGTAACATCTGTTTATTTATAAAATTATGTTAAAACATAATGTTTTGAGATGCCTTCATAATTGTTTTATGAACCGATTTTAATGTTAAAATAATGTTAGTTCCATTTTACGCCACGACGGTTCTCTTTTCCCACAGATTCGAGCATTTATTTGAATAGAATCTTTATCCCCATCATGTAATATGTATACAGATATGTTAGAATCTCTTAAAAGGGTTTTAATAAAGTGTTAATGCCATCGTAGTCTTATTCAGTAAATGAGATGGTGTTATTTATGTATATAGCTACATCCCTATCTGTCATTGGATCTAGCATGGTCTTAAAACGTCATAATATGTGGAAGAACTTACCTACCCCCGGTTTCGGAAAGACTGGTTAACTTAATTTTATGTCAAATCAAACTGATCACGACTGTGATTGGTTGATCCAAAGACAAACAACCAATCACAGCGCTTAACATCGGGTTTGAGAGGTGATTAACAATTTTGTTGTTTTCATCAATGTTCAAGAAACCGGGGTTTAATGTCTTGATTGCCGTGCTAAACTTCAAGATAAACAGTTATTCTTATTATTAATCAAAATAACTGTGGTTTATATATATCATTATTATTATATCATTTTAAGTCCAGCTCCGGTCTTTAATGTTTAAAAAAAAAACTTTTTAAAATACTCTATTATTGTGACGTTTGTCTATGTAGCGCCAATGAAACGCACATAAAAGTATTAAATTATATTTGTACATTTTGACAATGTAATAAAAAAACAGGAATTATCTGAAATCATGTATGTGTAGTTACATATTGTGGGCATTTTACTGTAAAATAATAGGGTATATTTTGTATATCATTGCCCTCTATTTCAGCTTTCCGTGTATTAAAAACAATAATAATAAATCAACAAACTACAAACTAAACTCAGTCTTTCACAGCTAAGTTTAATACCACGGAATTCTGAAACAAACTCTTTAAAATATAATTTTATACTGAATTAGCTTTGATAGGTATTTCTACCAATTTCAAATGTATCAAAGATATTTCGTTACCAGCTTAAAATGATATTTTTTTTGTGTTCTGCAATAAAGAAAATATTAGGTTACAATTTAGGAATTTTAATAATTTAATTTTTATTATTAATCACTTGTAGATAAACACATGTAGGTTTAATTTCTATAATTTAAATATAGTTTTTAATGTTCTTTATTGCAAAACACTTTTGATCGTCGGGCTAATTGTAAACAGCTACAAATACAATCAGCAACTAAATAGAGGTAGTTTTATAAATCGTAGACCTAAATAGACCATAGAAGTTATGAAAAAGGTAATAACATTTTGACCAATTCGCTTCCATGGCCAATCTATACGTGCGGACTTGTTAGGCCAAGGCAAAAAACTAAATACCTACAATTAAAAATTATAACATCAAAAAAAGCTAAAAAAATATGAATATTTTTTAATTCTTTGAGCTAGGTAATGCCTTGGCTTGAAGTACGCGATTAAAGCCTTTATGTCCAAGACAAAATAAAGCATAATAATATAACGATAAAGGCTATAATCGCGTGTCCCGTAGTAAGCTATTTAGGAAGTAAAATTAATACATAAACAAAAATTTCGATTGCACTTTTTGCATAACACTTAACTGTTGATATAATTATGTATAGAATATTAAAATGTATATTTTAAATTAGTAACTTTGACTTTTATTGTAATATGAATTTCTTAATTGTAATTTATTTTTAAGTATTTATTTTATGTTATTTTCGCAATTGGTTGTTTATTTTCTTTTTGTAATATTTTTTAAGTCCTCCATTTTGTTAAATATGGCCTATTTCGAAGACTAACCATTTGAGGCCTAAAATCGGATGATTAGTGTATTTTTTGTATGTATTTAGACGATTTCTTTTTGACGATGCGAGAATAAACTTGTATTACTGAAATTGTGTATTTTTTATTGTATTTTATCCCCTTATTTTAGTAAATATAATTTTATAACAATACCATCCATGTTAATTCTAAAGGTCTCTACTAAAAACAGTGTTGAAAAGAAGAATTTGCTTCATAAATAAATGAGAAATTTCCGACTTTTATTGCAAGTTATCATTATTATTTTTTTGATCATCCTACATAGGATCTAAAACAAACCTCATCCTACAACAATTGTGACATTGCCTGGTAAATATCCGTAGTTATTAAAACCTATTGAATATAGTTTCCCGTCTTCTGCCTAGCCTTACCCCAAGCTATGTTGAGATTGGCCTCCAATCTAGCCGGAGTTCGCCGAATACTGTATTTTACATAGAGCGACTGACTGCCTATCTGACCTCCACAAGCTATTTTACTGGGTAACACTACTGTATTCCCAAGGTTAGACTGGTTTTCAGATTGTTATGACTTACCACTGCCAAAGATCAACGTATGACAGTCGGGACATAATGAAAAATGTACAGGTGGGATATGGTTTTAATTTTAATATTATCTTGCAACTGAATTTAATAGAAGTCATAAATTTGTTTTATTACATAGATAATATCAGTTAAATTGCTTATTTTATGCGTTTTTTTTTAATAACGTGTGAGTTTTTCAGTAAACATTTTGCATTAGGTTTTAATTTTAATTTGGTACCTGGTACCAAATTAAAATTGTTTATAATAAATACACAACAATTAAAGTGGTTTATAATATTGAGACAGTAAATAAACTTAGGCACTTATAAAATAGATAAAAAAAATGAATGCCCAATTTACTTGTAAAACCTACCTATTTTTAAAAAAGAAGCATTTGCAACAGCAGTTGATAATACATTTTAACATTTTATTATTCAACCTCGCGTAAGTAAATAGCACGTTCTTTACAACCTGATTTGACGGCACGTGTCATTAAAAAATATTTTTTAGTTATTATTTAAATGATAAACGACTTTACTTTAAATAAAAATTACATGTGTGAATTAGAGATTTGTAGAATTTGGATTAGATGGAATATTTCTTCTAAATTCGCCAAGCCAAGGCACGCAGATAAGTTTAACTGCCGTACTCAGAACGACAATATTTACTTAGGGGTTTCCTAAACATTTTCAAAGTTATGTAGGGGTTTTTTTAATTATGTTTAAACTCCTGCGCTAGTAAATTTAGGCTCTACCACACTGCAATATAATTGTTTTGAGCAGGTAGGTTAAACGTAGAGGATCAGTCGAAAAAATATACCTATCTACGAAAAGGTCCTAAATAAAGCCATTGTTTCACAGTGGACCAAAGTCTATCCCGTGAAACGACACTGAACGCATACCTGCGCTATGTGCTGTGTCTTCCGGGAACAAAGTCTATGTGTCATGAGGGTGGCTGCGGCTCCTGCATCGTCATGGTCCGCGCCAAGCGCTACCCCAGCGGCAAGCAGGAGACCTTCTCCGTCAACTCCGTAAGTACCTATAGATATCATAATGTGTGTGCTTTTATATAAAACTAGCTGTCCCCCGCGACTTTGTCTGCGTGTTTAAGTTTCAACGGTTTTTTATTTATGCTCCGGTCCTTTTGGTCGCATCGTAATGTTATATAGCTTTCCTCAATAAATAGTCTATCCAACACTGAAAGAATTTTTCAAATTGGACCAGTAGTTCCCGAGATTAGCGCGTTCAAACAAACAAACTCTTCAGCTTTATATTTTAGTATAAAGCTGAAGAGTCGACCTCCGTGGTCGAGTGGCGTACACACCTGTTTTCAAGGTGTCGCCAGCTCTGAGGTCCCGGGTTCGATCCCCGGCCTGGTCAATATAAAAAAAAACACTTTTCTATATTGTCTCGGGTCTGGGTGTTTGTGGTACCTTCGTTGTCTCTAAATTCCATAACACAAGTGCTTTAGCTACTTCGAGTTCAGAGCGATGTATGTGATGTTGTCCACATTTATTTATATTTATTTAGTATAGATAACAAACAGGATTATTATGAAGACGTGTTTTTTATCTGCTCGTGAAATGTTTTAAACAATAATGAATAATTAATAGACTGCTAGTCAGTCCATAAAACTTCGTGCAGTTAGTACCGACTATATAATATTATTATAATACTGAAACGTTCTATACAACAATATTAGTATCTGATATTCATTCATAACTCAGCTCAAACCTGTGTGCGTATGAAGGAAACGTAAATACGTAATTTCGTTAATTACCTGTCTCAAGACAGGAGAATGTTTAGTTGCATCTTTTTGAAAATATGACTCCCGAACTAGGTACTATTATAACCCTTGTGTTGTGTGGGGTTCACAAACATTAAAATCATAGGCACAAAGAACACACAGAATTAGAACAATTATTTCTGGATCACACAATATATGGTTGCCCCATGCGGAGATCGAACCCGCAGCACATCTCACACAGTGGAAATTTGCGTGGTGACCTTTACATGGTTATCCGTGCAATCAAGTATGTCAATAGTTTCATCTATCAAAATTAAACTATGAATGTACTAGCTTTTGCCCGCGGCTTCTATTATATAAAATTTACTTTATGTCCTATTTTAGGATCCGAGCTTACCACATACAAAGTTTCATCATAATCGGTTTAGAGGTAAAGCCGTGAAAGCGTAGCAGACAGACTGACTGAGTTACTTTTGCATTTATAATATTTCAAGCAATTCAATATTGGTCATTTGGGACAACTGTATCAATGATGGAAAATAGGTATAGCTATGGTACCAGTAGTCAACACCGGCCCTAACACTTGATTAGGATAGAACTAGATTTTCTATCAGCGCCTTTTGGTCGACGATTTTACTTTAGTTTTCAAGAAGTCAGGTTTGGCTTTTAATAAAGTCTTAATACATATATCTACGGATTTATCTTAAGGCAATCTACGGAAATCTAAGGATCTTTCAGCGACAATTCATTTTTGATAATCGGTTTTGGCAACACTCCCCGGGCCTATCAAAAAGCACCAGAAAATATTTTTCATAAGGTCTACCATGCTGGAATACATAGGGCGTCATGATCGACCAATATAAATAAAAATCTTTGGGTCGGTGACACTGACATCTTAACTGCACACGTACTTGAAGATGGTTAAGGCTGTTTAATAGAGAACCTACCTATGTTAGTAAAAGTTAATGTGGACACAACCAAGTTTTGGTAGGTAATTAATGGTCCCCAGATTTTTATCATGTGTCTGTGTTCTAGATATAGATGGAGTTGGTTCTATGTATTTTCTATTCAGTTGGTTTTTAGTTCTTGGCTCCTGCGAGGGTGCCATGTTCATTTGTCCCTCTAAAGGGTTTGAACGAACTTATTAATGCGATAAAAGCTGTAATTATTTCCATCAAGTCTTCTTGTGCCACTTGTACGTACTGCGCGGACTCTCTACCTGAGTGCATTTCCGAATTCTGGAAGTGAAAACTGATAACCTGTCCTGATTAGCCTGACGTTAGGTTGATATACCATGACATGTGAGTGAACCCTGTTATTGGCGCGGTTTTTATGGATGTAGAACAAAACCAGTTCTTCAATGAGGAATACGCTGATATCCTTAACTGTTATGGACATTGTAATCTCATTTTGCAAATTAACTTTTATAATAAGCTTTTGGTATTACTTAAAGCAACGTACCTACGTACCAAAAATTTAAATTTTTAATCGAAGATGACACCATTTTATTCATTGTAACTATATTTCTCTGTCAATTTATATTTTCTGGTAACTGGTACCTTATTTGATAGATGAGAAGATATGAATACATGTTTTTTTAATGTTCTATTGACAAAGTAAGTAGGTACCTGTATCTATTATTACAGAAATCTAACATTAAATCACTAATTTTCACAATGTTATGATAAGTGTAAAGTATTATAGCTCTGATTCCAATACTATTTAAGATAATAATTGCAATTCTATGGTTGATTATGATGTATTAAACTTTAAACAAGCAAATAAAATAATATTTAATGCGTTAGTATTTTTTAATAAAGGTTATTAAAAAATACTAACGCATTAAATATCAAATATCAAAGCAGCGTATCTTAAAAATACATGAAATCTAAAATTACTCGAAATGGTAGACATTGGCATGGCTATGTAGGGCCAGTTGGTTGCAAATAACCTCTCCTGCATCTTCCTAGCTAGCGGATTGCCAGGATATAACCAGTAACCCTGTATATATAAAAAAAATCTGTACCAAAATACAAAGCCTGTCGGGGGCGTTACGTCGAATTGTGAGATGCTTTCCTCTTAAAGTCCGTTACACTATTTATAATTCATTGGTGAAACCGCACATAGAATACCTCATAGAACTGTGGGGATCAGCAGCTAAAACCAACCTAGAACGCTACAAAGAGCGCAAAACAAAATTATTTAAAAAGTTTTATTACACTAACACTATCTGACCCCTACACACAAAATTTACCGGGAAACAAAGTTATTTAACATTTCGCATATATATTTATATAACACATGTATTTTAATTCGTAAAATTATTTCCAAAGACATTACACACACAAATCACATTCACAAAAAATATACAACTAACACATTCCTAGTATTAGAACTAATTATGGCAAAAAAAACAATAATTTATGAGGGAGCAAAACTTTACAACTCACTACCAAAAGATATAAAAAATATACAATCGAAATTACTATTTAAAAAACTATTAAAGAGCTACATCTTGAAAGGCTACTAAAAAAAACAACAGCAACAACAACATATTTATTTGCCCTTAGTGTAAATGTGTCGTTAGATTTCAAATATAAAAACAAAGAAACGAGTACTGTACGTCGACCACGCCAACGCGCCGCATAGCGGTAGACAATACAAAACTATAATAACAATTACCTTCATAACTACTCCTGGACAGCAAACATGTTTAAATTAATTAATTTTGACGTGATAACGTCTTTAAAATCGTTTTAGTCGGGTGACATGTTCAGAAACTCGTGTCACACCAAAACCTCACGAGCGCGATCGCAGGTATAACGAGAGAGAGACGGACCGATCTCCCGTCTCATCTCGAGCGCTGCCAGTCATTCCGTGAAACTTGTCACGCGGAATCCTCACGAGCGGAGGCTGGCATAGCGTTCGAGTGAGTGGACCGATCTTCCGTCTCTCTCACTCTAGCGGCATACAAACGAATGGAGATTTTCTCGTGCGGTTAAGTTTCCGTTGAATCTTTAACAGTGAAACAAACTATGAAAATTTGAAAAAATTGTTATCTTCATTAATTCCTTACTTCCCAAAAACTTATATCACCAATAAGACGTTATCACGTAAACATCTCGATCGTAAACCTACTTTACAAACAACCAATTTTTTTTAGTGTTTATTTCTGTTTAAGTGATTTGTAATCTTTAAAAATAAATAAATTCAAACCGTATATACTAACAAGATTTTGCGCCTCGTTTTTATGTATTATGTCCGTTAAACACACAATTTGTAACGCTCCTTCTGATAATTTATACGACATGCTGACTTTCGCGAATGTCTCAGTAATTTTAATTAAGAGGGTAGATTAATTTTAGACAAAAAGTTATTATTATCATTATTTATTATCTCGAAAGGAAAGTTCTTTTCACTTGCATTTATATTAGGCATGCATTATGCTGCATTATTAACTGGTAAGAAAACTCACCTGGTTATTTAACGGGTAGATCCGTGGATAGACCGTTGCGTGTGCATCCAAGAGTCTGCGTTACTTGCGTGAAGGTTCTTCTAGATCCTGCTCCCTGCACCACTCGCTTCCGGAACTTTAAGTAACCCTAATGCACGTCTCGCGTCCCTCTTAGGCGTTGAAGATCGCGAAACCCCAGATCGATTGGCATCGGTAGCCTCATCGTCACTGATCGATCTCGTGGGGTTATGATGAAAATTATTGAAAATATGATCTGCATTCACTGAATTATTATGTTAATTAACACTTATTGAAATGAGGTATTAAAAAGTAACACTGATTAACGAAATAAGTTAGGATACGACCGCGCGCGGCGAAAGTACACGACGTTATGACATTCAAAATGGCAGCGGTTCTCCGCCAAATTGCTGGGTGAGACACTAGCGCCACCTACTTCCGGTGAGATTAACTACTTATTTATGAATAGATTGCGGACTTCCTGCTAAGTATGCACTGACCAACATAAAAATAAATATTATTATTATATATAATGCCTTTATTCAATTTATAAACATATAAAATACATTTTTAAATATACATTTAAACAAAAAAAGATATACATTTAAAAATATAAAATACAGTCGCCTACCGACATCGGAAATTGGGTTCAAGCTGCCGATGGTTAGGGTCCCAGAGAGAGGAACCTCCTCACGATTCGTGCCGTGTCGAAAAGTACCGCCATATATATTATTATTATATATATTGCATTAGCTATATTAGATATTGGAGCTATTGGAGGGAGGAAACAGAGTTGATAGAAATCCTGACATCGTCCTTTACCTACTTAACTTCGTGCGGCATTGAGGCCCGCTTCTTTTATGATGAATGTTTAACCCGCGTTTATTTCATAAAAACACAGGCAAATGATAATACCATGATAGGAGACACTGGAAGAAATGCGTTTTTATGTGTTACTAGCGGACCCAACAGACGTCCTATCTTAGCTATGACATATACAATATTGGATCTCCAAATTTTCTATTTTTATTCAAACAATTAAATTTTAGTTAAAAAATAAACAGCTGTCTTCTAAATTATTAGGGTATTTTAAATTCGCGCTTTTCATAAATGTCATGAAAAGCGCGAATTTAAATATATAAAATTTTCCAATTTTCTGCGCAATTTTCCTATTTTTTATTTCCGTAAAAAAGATGAATGAAATCGCTAAATCCGTTCTGGGTTCTGGTTCCGGGATTCATTTTAATAGATATAGACATTTAAGGACGTTTTCTTAAACACCTGTTATTACATTATCATACCTACACAGACAAAATAAGACCGCATAATTAGTCGAAAACATGTTTTCCTACTGAATACATAGTATGCGTATTAAGTGCAGCATTGGTGTCATTAGGTAGATACCTCAAAATTTTTTCATTAAATTATATAATCATTTATTGACTATATTTTGGCAAGTCACGCAATGAGTCAGTTTATTATGACGAAAATGTTCTCAATAAGTAAATTATTTACTGTCACTGTTGACACAAGTTTTATACAAAGTTGGAAGCCGAGATGAACATGAACTCCCCCCCTCCCCCACTTCTCCTGAAAAACTTACATAGGCAGAACAAGTATTGATCAAAACAATAGCTCACTGGTAAATCTAGATTTATTCCGGATTTACTGGAGTTCTGTAAATTTAATCCGCTAAAAAAACAAAGCATTTATGTTTAGGTACTTCGTTTTATAACAAGAGGAGATGGTCTAACTGAGGTGGATAGATTAATAATATTATTTGTTTCTTTTTCAGTGTCTAGTACTGGTTTGCTCTTGCCATGGATGGGACATAACGACAGTCGAGGGGGTCGGCAACCGTTTGCAAGGGTACAGCGATGTTCAGAAGAGGCTTGTCGCATTTAACGGCACGCAGTGCGGGTATTGTACCCCTGGATGGGTCATGCACTTAACAAGGTGGGTTTCTATTTTCTAAATCATTATCACTTTTTAAGTGTTTCATTGCAAAGCAGAGGAATTAATTATAATTTTTTAAGGTAAAGGCACCTAATTCCGCGGTGTTTTCACCATAACTTGAAAACACATTAAAAATTAAGTATTTAATATACCTTTCTGTGGAATTACAGTTACACAATAAAAGTTTATTAAAAATGTCAAATTATTTAAAAATATGAATAAGTCCGAGTCACCTTATTCCGATTTAAAAATCCTAATTCCGATGTATTTGGTTCCTAATTCCGAGTGTACAAAATACAAAGAAAAGGAGGTGGGGAGAATGATACATGATGTTCAAAAAATCAAGTCTATTTATAACAGTCTTTAGATCAATCTCAGACTCTGTTTCACATGATTAATTATTAATATGGAACCACAATGTGTAATTTACTTAGATAATGAATAACATTATTTTAATTATAAATGGAACATAAAATATTATTATTTAATTTCGCTAAGGTATTTTTTTTTGTTTTTCACATAAAGTAAGTAGTTAAATAAGTTTAGTTTAAAATTTTGTATTTTTGTTAGCTAATGAGTACCTACTTACTTATCTCGTAATAAAGAAACAAAATTGAAAATACAACTGCCATTATGAATTGCTGTAATAGCATTTTGGAGATCCACTTCCGAGTACTTTTTTCTTGGCTTCATTATTCTACAATAAACAATTATAATACAATAAACAATTATAATACAATAAACAATTATAATACAATAAACAATTATAATAATATACCTATATCTGAGTATATTGGAATATGAAATGGTCCAAGATCCCGCTGCAGGATTGGTGTGCTCATCGACTTTTTGTTTAAAACCAAATTTTTATGTTTATTTATAATTAAGAGAATATATATTTACTAGGGTGCCTATCAAAATTTGGCCGCCATTATTTTTAATTAAATTATTTTTAATTGATTTTTGGTATAAAATTTCGTTTATTTATTTTTTAAATAAAATAACGTCTACATCACGGTAATTAATATGAAGATTCTAAAAAATCACGGTTGCCGCTGCGCACCTGGCCGCACCTCTTTGCAGCCAGGTGTAAACAGGTATGATTTCGATAAATTTATACGTTTATAACCTATTTTCATTAATTATATGTCAAATTGAAGCTAATTTTTTTCTATTAATTATCATATAAAGTTGCTTAATTAAATCTGGCCGCAAATAAGGGTTTCTGGCTGTTAAAGATAATAAATATTTAAGGTAGAGTGAAAGAGAGTTAGCGCGTAACATCATTTGTCAGACGAGGACAGCGATTGCCGGTCGTGCGACGCTTTTAAGCCATTGCGCATGCGTCGAATGTTAGTGTGGCGAAAGAGGTGCGGCCAGGTGCGCAGCGGCAACCGTGATTTTTTAGAATCTTCATATTAATTACCGTGATGTAGACGTTATTTTATTTAAAAAATAAATAAACGAAATTTTTTACCAAAAATCAATTAAAAATAATTTAATTAAAAATAATGGCGGCCAAATTTTGATAGGCACCCTAGTAAATATATATTCTCTTAATTATAAATAAACATAAAAATTTGGTTTTAAACAAAAAGTCGATGAGCACACCAATCCTGCAGCGGGATCTCGTACTAAAAGTTATTTTGAAGGGAAAATTTATATTCTTGCAGTTACTAAAACCATACAAAAGTTTTAAACAAGCTACGTAAAATAATGAACACTCTGTATTTAACGTGTGCCATTTCCACGGAATTAGGTACTAATATAACCTTATTCCGACTTAAATACATCGGAATAGCGTTTTATAACATTAAATCAAGTTTTCTAATTCCGAGTAATAAAAAGTAAAAGATTGTTTAATATTAAACAAATGAATAAATGTTCAATTGCGATATCTTTGACAAAATCTAAAAAGCACACTCAGGATTATATTAGAACACATTCATAACTTAATTTTCCGTACATACTTTTACATACAACGAATTAATAAAGTACCTAAAAAAACAATCTTTGATCTGCTATAATTAGTAAGTGCGACGCCATAGTGTACATCGGAAAAAGATTTTTATATTGATTGGTTATTTAAGTAATCAGAGCTAAAATATTAAGTTCGTAATCATAAAACTGCTTTCAATAATTAAAAAAAAGTCTTCGTCTATGAAATCGCATTTCCGTGGTATATATCGGTAATTAGGAACCAACTAATATATTAGGCACCTAATGCCGTGGTATTTTAAAAACTTATTTTCGCCTAATTTTGTAAAGAAAATATTAAAATATCCAGTGTTTTAGATAAACAATATAACCCTTCCAATATTGCAACCTAAACAAAAACTCACACAGTATTAAAATATTATTTAAAACACTATTTAGCAAATCGTATTATTCACGCGCATGAGGTCCCAAATGTATGAAGCGTGCGTTTGAGTCAGCTGCTAGCGTCAAACTTACTGTTTATTTTAAAAAGTACACAAACCGATGCACTCATTTGCTCATATAAACATGAACAGATAAATTATTAATTGAATCATGTATCTTGCAAACAAAAAAAAATTGTAAATTGCTTTAAAACGCCGTTATTCTAAATACATCGGAATATGGTGCCAATTTTGGAACCCCTCGGAATTGGGTGCCTTTACCTTACACTAACTTAATATTGAAGAGAAAAGAATGCTTCTCGGTTCCATGGTCAGCTACACATCTCCAACCCATCATTCTATATAGAAATAAATGACCGCTGTATCGCTACCATGTAAATATTAGAGATTTAGACCAAATAATTTATGTTAATTATTTACCTACAGTTTACAGGACAAGAACCTATCGATGGCAGAGTTAGAGAACTCCTTCGCTAGCAACACGTGTCGATGTACCGGGTTCAGGCCTATCCTAGACACGATCAAGTCGTTCGCCATCGACGCCTCCCCCGAGCTGCGGCAGAAGGTCAGAGACATCGAGGAGGCCAACATCTGCAACAAGAACTGCACTGGCTGCCAGAGGAAGTGCTCCATACAAAGTGAGGGCAGTGACTGGAGCGTCGTTGAAGAGTTGGAAAAAGAAAGCACTATTTACTTGGACTTTGGGAAGTCGAAATTCTTTAAGGTGTATGAACAGTGTGAAATTTTCGATATTTTGGACAAGTACGGACAAGATTCGTATATGCTTATAGATGGAAACACTGGGAAAGGTAAATATAGATCTTGTTATCAATTTTGGATTATGTTAAATTGTTACCTGTATGTAACCCTAAGCCCAAAAATCTTTATAACAGATAGACAGACTGATAAACAGATTTTTATAAAGATAGACTTAACTGATTAAAGAAAAACTATTGGCTAAAAGAGAAAGTTATACCTACACTTTATTATTTAAACTTTCAGGCATTGTCGAAAATTTTGAATACTCAAAGCATTTGATCGACATAAGTGGAGTGACGTCGTTAAAACAGTACACCTTTGACCAGAACCTGGTGCTTGGGGCCAATGTATCTCTTCAGGACTGTATCTCTATATTTACGAATGCTGCAAAAGACAAAAGTGGATTCTCGTACCTAGCTGAATTTGCGAAGCATTTCGACCTTGTTGCTCATATACCAGTTAGAACCGTAAGTACTTATTTCGCAGACCATAATACATTGTAAATACCTAGCTACATGACCTACTTAACTTTTTAGATTGGCTCAATAGCTGGGAATCTGATGTACAAGCGCGCAGTCCCAACATACCAATCAGATGTGTTCTTACTATTCGAATGCGTTGGTGCTAGGGTTACAGTGCGTAAGTAACTGAGTAACAAAAATGTCGTTTTTACTTCCTGAAGTGATACAGTTTAAAAGTGCACAAGTTTTATATAGATGCTTAAATAATGATTTAAATGTGTTTTTTTTTGTAGGAAATCGACGTGGTAGTACCACAACAATGACCCTGACGAAATTCCTGCACTTTGACATGAAAGGTATGCTGATGGTGAACGTAGAACTGCCACCGTTGAGCAACTCACACATCTTTAGGAGTTACAAGGTATTCAATAACCTTAACAGAATTAAAATTAATATAACAAAAATGAATAATACTTTGTAAATTAGATTGAATTCCTTTAAGTGATAACTATGTTTTGACGTGTGTGACTTTGCTACTTTATATATTACCTTAATCACATTAATTCATTTATTTCCAGATCATGCCCAGAAATCAAAACGCTCTGGCCATAGTTAACGCAGCTTACCTTATCAAAATAGGAAGAAGAAATCTCGTAGAAAGTGCCAGCATTGTTTACGGAAACATTGATCCAAACTTCGTCCATGCCACAGAAACTGAGAATTATTTAGTTGGCAAAAACATTTACTCTGATGATACTTTACAAGGAGCTATCAAGGTGTTGAGTGGTGAGCTGCTAGCGGTGGAAATAACAGGGGAACCTTCTGTTCAGTCGCGAAAGAAATTAGGTCTCGGGCTGTTTTATAAGGTAAGCTCTATCTCAACTATGGAATATAACGAAAATTCAATAAAAGTTTAAAAAGTTTTTACTTTTGTGTGATTGTGATCTTTAGTAGCATAAAAATGTAAAGAAACTTAAAGAAGATATATGCTTACAATTAAGTTTCTGTATGTAATTTGTATCGTTTTTAAAGTACTCTTAATATTACACAGTTCATCCTCAACATATGCCCAGCTGGCACAGCACTATCTAAATACGCTTCTGGCGGCGAGTTACTCAGCAGACCAGTAACTTCTAGCAAACAGGACTTCCAAACCGACTCCTCACTGTACCCTCTGAATCAGCCTCTAGATAAGCTTGAAGGTGCACTCCAATGTTCAGGGGAGGCTGTGTACGCTAACGATATGCCGCCATTACCAAGGGAAGTGTTTGGTGCTTTCGTACTATCAACAGTGCATATAGGAGAAGTTGATACTATTGATGTCGAAAGCGTTTTGGTGAGTGTATTGTTGAGTAGAATACATTAATATAAGAATAAGGTACCTACATACCATGCTTGGTTAACTATTAAAAGTTAAAAAGTAACACCTAACTTGTATATTTCAGGCCATAGAAGGTGTTGTTGCGTTATTCACAGAAAAGGATATTCCAGGGGTAAACTCCTTTACTTACCCAGGCTTCCAACTAGAAACTGAGGATGAAGAAATTCTCGCAACTAAAATAAAGTTCTACGGACAACCAATAGCTGTAGTTGTAGCAGTTACTGAAGAATTAGCAGCTAGAGCAGCTAAACTGGTTAAAGTTACTTATAAAAATGTTAGTACCGCCGCCCCAGTCCTGACAATTGATGAAGCGAAGAAAGATAGTAACAGATACGTTGCTTCAGAGTTTACTCTTGAACCAGTGACTAAAGGGAATAATGTAACCAAAGTAATTAAAGGAGTGTATGACCTCGAGGCTCAATACCCGTATTTTATAGAGCCAATAACTTGCGTCGTTGTACCAGTTGACAACATCTTGGAAGTATACGATTCAACGCAATGGATGGACTTAACACAAGTGGCTGTTGCAAGGTCTTTAGGGATTAGTGAAAGCGAGTAAGTCTAAAACTGATTAAAATATTGGTTTTATAAATCACTGTATGATCGATGAACTTGACAAAATACATGAAGGTAATTCCAAAAAGTTGGAAATACTAATAATGCGTCAGGTTTGAATAAAATTTAAATGACAAATGCTGATGATAACCTAACCTAACCCTGTGCTATTTGCTTTCAGAGTTTTATTAAAGGTTCGTCGCGTTGGTGGAGCATTCGGAGGCAAAGTATCCCGTAACGTGCAAGCTGCGACTGCATGTGCGCTGGTGGCCAAGAAGTTAGACGTGCCTTGCAGATTCATAGAACCGTTACAGACTAGTTTAGCCATTGTTGGAAGAAGATTGCCGTGTCAATGTGAATATGAGGTACGCAATAATAAAAATCTGCTTCAATTAACTTTATACCCAGACCAGCTTATTGGCAACTTTATTAATTCATTACATTCCTGTGGGTTATATGGGACCAGTATTTTTATATTTGCGAATAAAAGTTGATATGTGATAATTATGCATAACATCATCAAGTAAGATTTCAGTAGGGAAACACATTATTTACATTCGCAAATGAAAATAATAACTGTCTTTCAATGTTTTTAGGTGGGCGTCGATGATGACGGTAAAATCCAATACCTCAATGCCAACATCATTGAAGATAACGGCAGTTCTAATAACGAGGGTATTCTGGAGTTTACTTTCGGTTCTTTCCCAAATTGCTACAACAAAGACACGTGGAGTCTCAAAACTGGAACCGTCAATACAGATACAGCATCTAACTCATACATGAGAGCACCAGGTAAATTCTTCATGGCATATATCATTGCTCTTGATAGCTTTTATTTTATACATGGTTTTAGTAAAATAATTAACACACACAAACACACACTATTTTGGGATATATCTCTATGTTGTTATCATAGTTTCACCATACCACATACTTTGTTATTAAAGAGCGGGTCCTCCTAGCACAGTATTGCTGTTATTTATGTATTGCTTTTACTCAAAAGTAGGTCCCTATGTACGATTTACTGTAAAAGTTAAACATGTGTCTGCAATAAACCTTTTTATTTATGTTTTATTTGAAATTGATCGATAAAAAAATTCTAGGAACCTGCGAAGGAATTTCATCAATAGAACACATTATGCAGCACATAGCTTTCGCCGTTAAAAAGGACCCTACAAGCGTCCGCATTGCAAACATGAGACAAGAAGATAATGACCTCGAAGAATTGGTTAACGTCCTTAAAAACGATGCTAATTACGACAAACGAGTCAAAGAAATCGAGCAATTCAATAAAACCAACAGATGGATGAAGAAGGCTATATCAATCAATATTATGGCCTTCCCCATATTTTATTACGGGAATTACTCGGCTCTTGTAACTATTTACCGGGGTGATGGATCTGTGACCGTCACTTCTGGAGGCATAGAGATGGGACAAGGTATAAACACGAAAGTTGCCCAAGTATGTGCCCACGAACTGGGGGTACCTATTGAATTTGTAACTATTATACCTAACAATAGTTACGTAGCTGGAAACAATGTATTTTCTGGATCCAGTATTACTAGCGAAAGTGTATGTTACTCGGTTATAAAGGCGTGCCAAGCTTTGAGGCAGAGATTGAATCCGATTAGGACAAGAATGGCTGGTGCTTCTTGGAGACAAATTATCAAAGCTGCGGGTGACGAACAAGTTGAGTTGACTTCTTTGTACATGATGACAGATACTGATAAGGACCTGAGGGATTATAGTGCCTTTGGTGTGGCGATAACTGAGACGCAATTGGATGTGTTAAGTGGGCGGTTCCAAATTATTCGGACAGATATTTTGGAAGATGTCGGCGTTAGCATCAATCCGAAGTTAGATGTTGGACAGGTGGGTGTGTTAAGGCATAATTTGGTAAAGAACGATGCGTACTATCATTGACTCAGGAAGAGAAAGAAGGAGATGACTTAAAACCTATATATTTCACATCTTTTCATAGGTGGAAGGTGCCTACGTCCAGGGAATGGGTTACTACACGTGTGAAAAGCTGATGTACGACAAAGTGTCAGGCAAGATGGTGTCCAACCGCTCCCTGAAGTACCACGTACCGCTTTCCTCGGACATTCCTGTTGAATTCAATGTCAAGTTTAGGTACAACTACAGGAACCCTAATGGAGTACTCGGATCTAAGAGTGAGTACATTGATTGACTAATCCGCAAATCCTCAATCTCTATTATTGTAAGAAGTTCTTGAATGTGTACCTATCTGTCGCCACCTTACAAGTTAAAGTGACAGAGACAGCATGAGTTTTAACAGCAACTTAAAGTTGAGTTACGATTGGGTATTCGGCCATAACAATTTTCAAAGAAATGAATATAATACTTTCTTATTTAAATTCTTGTTTATTTATTTCAGCTTGTGGTGAGATGGGTATAGCATTAGGGCACGGTGTGACACACGCGCTCAGGCAATGCATCATGGAGTCCCGAAAAGATTCAGGATATGATCCTAATGAATGGATTTACATACGTGAGTTCTCTTTTTCCTACCTTCGATACTTACCGCGGCGTTGGGGGCGGGGGGGGGAGGACGGTGAGAGATGGGGCGACGACGGCCCGGGGCGCCAAGTTTGAGAGGGTGCCGAAATCTGGAGTCTCCTGCTTCCCGTGCTATCCCGTGTATCCTGATAAATACTGTGCTTCACGCATATCGTTAGACTGTCCTCCTCCTCGACTTGGCTTTAACGCCGACACCGCTTACCACGAAATTTTACCTTTTATCCTAGGAATATTTATTAAAAAAAGTAATTACTTAAATGCAGATCCAATATCTAAAAACATTTATGAACTTGTATGGTAAAAAAATATAAAACCCGTAAAATTAATTAACAAAACTTCACTATTTTTGAAAATCTAACAAAGCTACTAAACTATTTTGTCTTCTTTCACAATAAATGTATTGTCCACGACACTCGTAGTGCATGTTTTAAACTTAAGCCCTTTAAAGTAGCTCATGACAGGGTTTTCCGCTTTTGATAAGAATAATGATATTGTTGAAATACACACACGTATTTTATCACCTCGATACGGAACTGACTATTTTTAAGAGATTAGATAATTGTGAATTATAATAACACAATCAGAATAATTAGGCAATTAAAAATAACGTGGCTAATTTTATTAATCTTTTACAAAAAAAAAAGTTTCCAGAAAATTACATGAAACATTTTGGGCATAATTTTGTACTGTACGTACTCTGTGTAATGGCCTATTGGAACAACTATAAATAAAATTAAATTTTAGTTATATTTTGACAACCCCTTCCACAAAACTATTTTACACAAACTTGGCCTACCTATGACCAAACTTCTTGCAAAGCATCAGTTTTTATTAATTATTATTTTGCAGCTGTCCCGTACGACACAGAAACCATACTGAAGGCTTTAGACGTGAAACCAGAAGAATTACTTATAACCAAATAACGTCATATTCCCATTTTGATATTGTGATTTTAATTAATATTAATAATGATAAATGCATCCAGTATCTTATATTTTGGTATTAAGTAGGTATGCATGTTATATTCTTAAATCCCAACCCAGAAATATTATTGTGATTGGATGAAAAAAAAATATTGTTACAATATATGTTCGAATTTTGTTTTTTTATTTGTTGATTCTTATTAGTTGTGATGGTTTAATAATTAATGTTTTATTGTTTGTTGTAATAAACTCATTTGCAGTTAACACGTTTTCTTTATTTATATTTCCTGACTTATTATTCCTAAATTGTCCGTAAAATACGAGCGTCGAATGTAATAAAGTCATGAAGATTATCCTTTATCTCGAAACCCATCTATAGTTTCTGAAAACAATCCATACCTTTAGAAAAAATAACCAGTGGCCATGTTTTGATCTAGATGTACTTAGAATATTCTGGAAGGATATGACTTGTTACATCCATACAATCCTTTAACGCTTCACAAATGTTCAAGACACTTACCTACACCATGAGCACATCTTGGTAAACACAAAACTTTTTAATCTGGCTGATAATTTGTTTAGATAAAATTAATTAAAATCAGTCGTATCCGTAACATTTTCGTGTTATCCAACAGATAAACTATGTGTAGGTATAGTTTTGTTAGACAATATTTTACCTTATAATATTAAATAAATAATATATAACTTTAAATAATCCACGCGGTCGGTCTAAGGTCAGTCGACCGACGGCACGCACGCGCTCACGCTCGACCGACGCAATGGAATTCGTAAGGTCAGTCCATCACTGTCAGATTTTTCTAAATTTTCATTAAAATGACAACTGCGACCTGCGCGACTGACGTACACACCGACGCGACGGTCGGTCAAGCATGAAACCGGCCTTAATCATCAAATTCTGTAAGTTCCCGTCGCAAACTTTTAAGTCGTAAATAATTAACCCTTATTTCCATATTTTGTTATTACCATACTCTTGCTCTTGAAATCTAACTACCTTCAATTGTTCTGTAATGTAATGTTATGTTTTGGATATATAACACGCATATTATAACCAGTAGCTACTGTACGTCGAATACTTTATCAAATTTCGCATTACACACGGGAAGGTCCTATCACCTAAAGGCTACGTTCCACTTTGATTAGTGCGAATTTAGGTGTTTACGATTAGCTAGTGATTATTGCGTGAGATTAGTTCGTGATTCGTTTGAAATCAGTTGTTATACTCTTCTTCTACCTATGAGCCAAACATAGATAATATTACCGTGGCTCAACACCTAAACACTAACTACTTAACAAGGACTTCCAAACGTGTATACTCGTTTGGAAGTGCTTGTTACTTGTACTATACATAGTAACAGGCACGCTGCAAGTGTAGGGGCTGGAAGGGCGCGCGGGACGGGGCTACTCGCGAAAACATAAGTAGAACACGCTTCTATTTACTTTACTTCGCTGATTACTAATCACTCGCACTCTTAGAGTAATCACAGACAAGTATAGAGCGATTTAAAGTCCGGTGAAGCAGTCAAAGCCTGCGTTCAGGCTAACTGCGTAAATCTCTTAAAAAAAAACATAGAGCGTGCGCAATGCTAGTTGCCCCTTAAAGCCAAGCATAAGCACATTTTTAGCTAAAATTACTACGATAGTTTACTGAATGATTTTCCGTTCGACGACAGACGTTTATGCGAAAATATCGACGGTTACGATATTATTAAGTTTTGAGATAGTTTTAATAAAACGGTCCGCTCTGTTTTGATACTATTTCTACGATTTTACATGTTCATATTGTTCATACTAGTGCCAACAGCTCAATCACGTGTCCACACGTGATTTGACCTAATCACTCGTAAAGTAAAAAATTGCCCTCGACTTAGTTTAGACGTAAGGATGCACTTGTCAATGTATTCACTTATTATTGAGATTGACGTAAATTTCTTGTACTTAAGTTGTTTTTTAAATAAACTTATTAAGTATCAATGAGCAAATTAAATAACAAAAGTTGGTAAGTAAATTACATAATTTATTCAGTCTTGTGTCGTGTTTAGATTCTAGCGTTGATCCATGAGGCGAAGGATGTTACCCTGGCGAAAGCAGCTGGAAGTCCTATCGTGCAGCCATTAGCTGAACCGAATGAGGTAAGACCGACCTGTGTACAAAATACAATTAGTATAAACTCTGCACAACGACATAGTAATGAAGATTGGAGTTGTAAGTTAATAATCACAGACTCTCAACTCCTTAAAACTTAATTTCTTTTTGTGAACTATTTTCAATTTTAATGGTACTAACCAACATGCGACTGTTCCCATTTGGGACAGTGAGGGGACCACCGGAGTCTCCACCGCAAGGGCTAACACCGCCAACGCCGCTGGTGCAGAGGGTGGAGCCTATGATGAATTGTCCGAACGTCTGCTGGCACACCGCGTTAGAGATGATCTGGAGAGTGACGGCGCTCTTGGCCTGGAGAGTGCTAATGCCAGTAGCTGTGAACGCAATTAATTTCATGATATACGATGCGACAGAACCTTTGTCGAATGGCTCGAAAAAAAACCTTCAGCAGATTTTTATACGCATGGTGAACTAATATCAGATGTTCAGATATCATGTACGGTGGAACATCACTTGTATAAGGTTCAATCGATTTAAATTTACTTACTTAGTTTAAATTAATTATAAGATGCAATGTTACAGTACTTACTGTCGCTTGTTCTGCCGTAGCCAGCAGCCTGACCCCATATGCCGACGAAGTTGTTGTTGAGCTGAGAACCGCTGGGCAACGAAACCGCATTGATAACGTCTAAACATTAAGAATATGCACCTATTAGAAGAGTACCAATCGAAGAAAAATACCTATTAGTTCGAAAAATAAAAAAACCCGACTGCCCTGCTAAATAGGTACCTAATAAATAATTTATATTTTTATTATTTCACATTCTGAATTACATTAAAACAAACAAGTTTTATATTTTTGTAAGTATTTTATAAAGCCCTTTACTTCGATACCCTGCTCGTTAGGGTTTGAGGAAAAAAGCTTTTCAAGCGGCAACACATTTTTTTTTTATTTTGTAGGTACAATTTTGATATACCCAGTGTCACCCTCCCAATTGAGAAGGATCTTATGACACCTCTCAAGCTATAAAAACGTCTAGGCTGCATAACGCGCAAAAGCAATATACGTTGCACATACATACACATGAAACTCCAACTTCTAGTGCAGTCGGATAAAAATTTACAACATTGAAACACTTACTGGTGTAGCCAACCCATGAGAACTTGATAATAGCGATGTCATTGTTTAGGTTGCTGGGGTTCCAGTTGGCGTGCAATTCTACGTCATTGGTGTCGATGCGGGTACCACCGAAGAAGAGCCAAGCAGAGCCGAAGACGAGAGTGAATTCTCTAGCTTGATTATTGCCATCATTCCAGCAGTGAGCTGCAGTCACTGAGCGGGTGTTGGTCAACATTGACGAGCCACATACTGATATTTGGTTATTTTCTAAAGTAATCAACAGTCCGATCTGTAACAAACAAGAAATTGCTTCATATTCGATCGGATTTACCAAACAGACATTAAAAAAGTTCAAGTTCTATTTTTGTAGAAGTTTAAATAATTTTAAATAGACCTGATCAGTGTAGCAACTTTTTTAATAAATAGTATTTGTAAATAATAATAACAATCAGAAGAGGTATTTATTCAGATCTGCTGAAGGATTTTATTTACAACATAAATCACATCGATGTTCAAATAATACAAAACGAAAGAAAAAAAACTTCTAAAAAATATTTTTTTTCTTTTAGTATAAGATTTTGACTGACCAGGAAAGGGTGAGCGCCGGCAGCAACGACGGAACCACCGACTATTCTGGAGCCATCGAAGTCCACAGCCCGCTCGGCATTCTTGATGCGCGCTGCCTCCTTGATGCCCACACTTTCGTGGTACCGAAGAAGTACTGGCTCCTCGGCCAAAGCCAACGCAGCCAACGCCACGACCGCGAAAACTGTGAGCGAGTACTTCATTTTGGACTGGTCTAAATCTTAGTTTCTCTACTCCGGCGATTTTCCTTTATATATACCGGTAAACATATTATCTAATCACAGCGGATTAAAGGTTACTATTTATCATCGTGATATTTTAAAAATAAATAATAATAGATGAATATTAAAAATAGTAGTATTCAATATTTACGTTGTCTAAAAGTTTGTATATGTAAAGAATTCCAACACCTTCACAAGTGCTAGAAGCTGCAAGCTTAAACGAGAGAAACAAGGTAGTTCAAACTCAAACTCAAAATCTTTATTTGCATGTCAAGGTCTTACAGGTCTTAATGAAATAACAGGCACAGCTTAACGGCCTTTTTCAGGCGTATCAAATATGATTGATGAGTTAAATAAATAGGTTAAAGCTTACCTAACTTTTTAGCTTGCTTGAAAGATTTTCTTATCTATTTATAGTGGTTTTCCCTACTTGATATGGAATCTGACTTAAAATCAAAACAAATTATATTCAGTTCAGATCTTTTGTAGGGAAAACCATAAGATATGAATTTGGGAATAAACCAAAATCCGACTAACAATACCGAAAACGCGGATACCTTGAGCACAGTTAAAACCCTCCACCTACGTGAGCTGTCCATGTGAAACCGCACATTTAGGGTACAAACTTTAAACGGTTATAGATGTGAATCCAGACAAATTTTTGGTAACTAAATAATTGTAAAATTACCTGTTTAATTGTATTATGACTGGCTAAATTTTTTTCCGCACAAGATAAAGATTTTTTATTTCTGTTAATCTCTTACACTTTATCGAAAGATGTCCACTGCTGAACATAGGCCTCCCCCAAGGATCGCCACAACTCACGGTTCTGCATCCAGCGGTTTCCGGTGACCTTCATAAGGTCGTCGGTCTTATACACAACCGTATTATACGTAGCACTATTATTATTTGTAACAAGAAGCTTTACCAGTACCAAGCACTCAACAACAACGGCAACGTCGCGAATCCCATGTGCTTATTTCGTTTTTTACTAGTGAGTTACCAATTAAGTTGGTTAATACTTATCCTAAAATATAAACACTTTGCAACAAATCTATTAAATACTCGTATAATGTAAATGCGTTTTAATTAATATCTTAAAAGTCATAAAAGTCACTTTGATTACTTGTGCTCTCAACTAGAATATTAAATGGTTGTTTGTTATAATAATAATAATAATAATAATAATAAAACTTTATTTCAGGCACTGTGGGCCCATAAAAATAAAATACATAAATGAAAACAAATCTAATAAACTAATACATATTATATTAACTTAAACCTATGTCACACGAGGTTTCGGCGTCGTGTTGCGCTGCGAGGTGTCGCGTATCCTCCCTCGGAAACGTCGATATACGACACCTTTCGGCCAGAACTCTTCCTTGAGAAGGGTCTCCGCGTAAACAGATGGAACTCGCACCATAAACGATCTGAAATTCGTGTTATGGCGCGGTTCCAACCTCTCTACCCTCAAGGTAAGGTTGGTCTTCCACCGAATATATTCCACGACCTGCTCAACCGTCATGGAATGGTGTAATCGGGACACGTACAGCTGCGTAGTTGGTACTGCGGCACGCAGCAGGAAGTCAGAATTAACTGGTCCGCTACCGATCTGGTTCCTACAAGGAGGCTTCCTTCTCTTCTTCTTCTCAACCTTGGTGAAGCCATCCTTGTCGCACGTGTCCTTCTGCGGACCACACAGTGGCTGTGACTCGCCACGGGTTTGTTTTCCCCCTTTCGCTTTGCGACGCGATGTTTGCGCCACAGCGGGCTTGTTGGTGGCTGCAACTGCTGCGTAGGCGCGTTTGGGGGTCGATGTACCTACGCATGGCGTTGCCTCGGCCACAAAATCAGGAACGTCGTCTGGATCGGTCCTCTTTAGCAGGGAGATGATGTCCTGCAGGCTCTTCTCGCCACCGTCCCTTCGGCGGGTTGGCATCTGCTCGACTTGACCGAGCGACTGGAACAGCAGCAACTTGGCACTGCAAACCTCCTCTTCCTTGTAGGCTGATTTGCAGATCTGCAAGATGCTGACCTCGTCCATGTAATCGATGGCGTTATACATTGGTAGCTGCGTTCGTTGGTGGCCGATAATGGAATAACAAAAAAAAGCAAACGAAGGAAGCACGAGTACTAAGAATTCCATTACCCCGACATAATTCACTTGTTCGTCACATACCTAAATAAAGTAGGTAATTACACTACAGACCACCGAAAGTCTAGGGAAAAACACAAAAATTTACATAATCCGACTGATTAATAATTAGATAAACAACTCATTAGGGAATTTACTAAAACACAAGATATAAGTATTGTTTTACTATCTAGGATAAGAGGATTAAGATAAAGGAGAGAGAATATAAAATGTGGTGGAAAGACAGACAATATACCTACTTGATCGAACCATCCTACAATGAAGTTGTTATTCGTGGTGTTGGGTTTGGCGGCGTTGGCGGTAGCCGAAGAAGAAATCCTTCGGGATTATCACAGGCTGGTGGGGATTCCGGAAGCTGCTCGCATTAAGCAGGCAGAGAACGCTATCGACTTCGATGGTTCGAGAATCGTCGGTGGGTCTGCCGCTGGCCTCGGCGTTCACCCCTTCCTGGTAAGACCAATATTGTAATGATAGTGCCACGCCGAATTACTCAATAAAATGGTAGTAGCTTCATTTGAAATAACTGTAAACAGCTAAAGATCGTTGAGACTGGATCCTGACCCCAACAAGGCTCTAGCCTTGGTGTTCTTTCTAAGAACACCAAGTTGCAGGTACCAGTAAAAAGTGACGAAAAGCAGATATTCTACTATTGCTTTTTTTTTAAGTAAATGAAGCGTATTTGAAAATATCGCAATGCAGTTGCAAATACTAATATTAAAAAAAAAATTGTGTGTTGAAATCGTCTGTCTAGGTTGTATGTTTTACACACGGCAGACTGAGTTGGTATTTGTCTTGACAGTAGATGTTGCTTTTTCTACCTTCATATTTTAATTCATTATTTGTTTTCCGACCTATGCAATATGAGCTCACTGTGTCTCTGAGTACTTTATAAAAACTGTGTCTTAAGGTCTTGCAGGGCTGCTCTTGGGTTTGGTTTTAAGTTTGTGTATTATTGGGTCCCGAGTAGTGTATCTTCCAGACATCTTCTTTATTGAAATTAGGGTATTTTTCATTTCAATAGTCTCACGAAACATGCTAGGAATTTGTGGACTTCGTTGAGCAGCTGTCTGCAATCGCCGAATATGCTGAAGGCTCCAGATACTCGTTCTTACTAAAGAACACAAATTCCTACCTACCTTTAATGTCTACCATTAGCGTAAACCTCAGAAAGCAATACAATATATTATTGTTCTTTAATTAGTACTGTGTTAGTACTAAATGTTACATTTTGTTGCAGATCGGTCTGGTAATTTCACTGACGTCCGGCCACACGTCAGTGTGCGGCTCCACCATGCTGACCAACACCCGCTCGGTGACTGCAGCCCACTGCTGGCGGTACGGCACCAGCCATGCGAGGACCTTCACCCTCGTCTTCGGCTCCGATCGGCTCTTCTCGGGTGGCGTTCGTGTCAACACCGACAACGTAGCCATGCACGCAAACTACAACCAGCAGAATCTTGCTAACGACATCGCTATCGTCAGCTTCAATTGGGTGTCCTACACCAGTAAGTGACTTACCTATCTTGTATTTCTATTTAACCGTTATTTAATCATCTTGATTTGTACTTGATACCAGAAGCGAAGATCTTTAAACCTGAACACCTGTAGCAAGTATCAACATTTTTTAAGAAGATAAGTTACATTACATAAGCATCTCCCGTCATAATTAACGTAAGACTATCATCATCATCTTTACTATCCTACTGTTGGGCTTCGGCCTCCCATTTCTTTCAGACTTCTTCGTATTGGACCTATCGTATCCATTCAATCCCTAGTAAATCGAAGCCAATCTATGTTAAATCTACCACCGGGGTGGATTTCTTAACTGCAAAATTTACGTGGCACGAGTGAAATCACTAGTGCAGAACGCTATTATGCAGTTGTAATATTTTTATCTAGGTAGAAAAGGCAGTTACCTATTTGAGGCATTGAATATTGCTTCATTCAATTGACATTTAATTAGGGAAAAAAATGTTAAAGCACACTTTTTTTAATTTGGTGGCTGTCCTGACTACACTTGTCAACGTAAACTGCCTCGTAGAACAAGATAGTTCTTGTTCTACGAGGCAGTTTTTAGTGTTATTGTTTTAGGTAAATGGTAACTTACAAAGTGATTTATTTATTATTTTGGATAGAACCACTCTAGCTCGCCTTTCGTAAGCTTTGAAGGTACGCACCAGTGCCACCTAAGTGTTCGTTGTAGAATGAAGTGCGCAGCTGCCTGCGTGTTCCCGCTAACAATATTTAAGTTTATCAATTCGGTGTCATGGGACAACATATTTCTCATTTTCGTTTATAGGTACAAGTTGTTTGCCAATAAGCAAAAAAATAATACTACGTTTATTTTATTAATATCTATTACACCTTATATATAAATGGTTTTCTTGTAATTCTAATTAATGTCCTTGTTTTTCATTTAGGTGTTATTATTTCGCTTGATTCGGTGGACAGTTAAGTGAAAGTGACAAAAAATCTCATTTAATTTCGGTGTCCGACTGAATCATTTTGATGGCATCAAACACTTATGTCTCATACGTTTATTAAAATATCTTAATGCCTTTAAGTCTTCACATAATGATTTAAAGAAGAATAAGAAACTATAGTTAAAATAAAGAAAACCTCAATAGCAAAAAGGTCCACCGAAATCACAAAAATAGGGGACTTGTTGAAATTCACCCATCTGATTCTCTTATAGTATTTCACATTGCAATAATCGGTGCTTTACATTTCAGACGTTATCCAGAGAGCTTTGCTGCCGAGTGGCAATAGCAACTATGTGGGTACGTGGGCACAGGCTGCTGGATACGGCAGAACCGCCGACGGTAAGTCTAAAGAATAAAAACATACCTATTAAAAATAAACAAGAACTTATTAACTCATTTGAAATGAATTGTTAAATATTAGTTTTTTTTTTATTAAGAACGTTGAAATTAACAGAGCTAAATACCTTTTATGCTATTGCTTCAGGTTCGCTGGTCCTATCTTAATAACAAGTATAAAAATATTTATTAAAGCGCTTACTCACGTGCGGGTTGACGATATCAGATTTTACTTTTTCGATTGCCCATCTTAATGAATTGTGGAAATAACGGTCTTTTTATCGTTTTTTTTTCAGGGTCAGCTGGCAATATCAACAACTCGCAAGGCAAGAGGCAAGTGACCTTGCAAGTGATCTCCAACGCGGTGTGCTTCCAGACGTTTGGCTCCGCGATTATCAGCTCCACCCTCTGCACCAGCGGCGCTGGTGGTGTTGGCACTTGTGGTGGAGATTCTGGTGGTCCCCTTACCATTTCTAGCGGAAACAATCGTATTCTGGTAATTATTTCTACATCTTTCCCTATTGTGGCCAATTAATACTTTATTATAACCTTAGAGTAAATATGGACAAGCATAAAGCGCGCGTATCGCTAGTAGCCCTTATGCCGAACGTAAGCAAAGTTTTTGCTAAATGTACTACGCTCGTTTACTGATTTAAGTGATTTTCTGTGCGACGACAGACGATCCGACATTAGTAGGGAAATATTAGGTTTTGAGATGGTTTTAATAAAACGGCGCACTCAGTTGTGTTACTAATTTTTCGATTTTTTTTTCATACTAGTGCCCAAAGTACGTTTTCGACATGCGCACTCTATAGGTTACTTTAATTCTCTCTAAGGTTATAACATTTTCAATATCTTCTTTTAACTCAGCCCACCATGGTCCACTAGACATAAGCCTCTTCTGAGTTGCGCGTTGATACATCTCCGAATCGATATTAATTAACTTTGAACCTATTTCTCTGCAGATCGGTGTCACATCTTTCGGTGCTCTCAGTGGCTGCACCGTCGGCCTGCCCTCGGCCTTCGCCAGAGTCACCTCCTTCGTGCCCTGGATCAACGCCAGAATCTAAGCAAACTTAAAATTTGAAATAAATAACTTAAAAAAATTTGCATTATAATTATTTATTTATTTAATAATTTATGTACACACACAAAATTGTAAGAAACAACAAAATAAAAAAGATGTACAAAGTGCTGCTTATTTCTAAAGAAATCTACCAGCAGACCCGGGAAAGGAGAAGTAGTAGATAATGATAGCCAACAGTGTGCAACTTATTTAAAAGAAAAGAAAAACCATTATAATGTGAAATTAAAATTACAATTAAATATAGATAATATATACATATACATATATACAAACACAAATATATGCAAGATAAAAAGATAATAATAAACCTTATATATATAGACAGGTGATATAATAAATATAAATATACAATAGATATAAAAACTTAATTATATGCTGAGATAATACTCTTTTACGCGTTTCTTGAAGAGGGATAAAGATTTAGATTTCGAAGGTTAGGAGGCAGTGAGTTCCAAAGCCTTACTGCGTGAAAAGTGAACGAATAAGAATAGAAGTCAGTTGAGTGGGATTGGAAATGTAAAAGGAATTTAATGTGGGATCTGCACAGGACATGGGACGGTCGATTATAAGTAAATGGTTACAAATGACTGGTTAAAGTTTTACCCGCACAAGTTAAAGATTTTTTATTTCTGTTATTCTCTTTTACACATTATCGAAAGACGTCCACTGCTGAACATAGGCCTCCCCCAAGGATCGCCACAACTCACGGTTCTGCATCCAGCGGTTCCCGGTGACCTTTACCAGGTCGTCGGTCTTATACACAACCTAATAAAAATGTAAAGCTTAAAATAAACTCAAATAGAATATTAAATAGTTGTTGGTGGGGGGTAGATACGTTCCTTGGTGGCCGATAATGGATTATTCCATAACAATAAACAAACAAAATAAGGAAACGAAGTAAGCACTTTACCCCGACGTAATTCAATTGTTCGTCACATACCTAATAATAAAGTCGGTACATTACTTTGGAAAACTACAACAAACCACCGAAATTCTAGGAAAAAACACAAAAGTTTACATATAATTCGGCTGATTAATAATTTGAAAAACAACTAATTCGGAAATTTCCGTAAACACAGGATATAAGTATTGTTTTACTATCTAGGATAAGAGGATAAGATAAAGGGGAGAGAATATAAAATGTGATGAAAAGACAGACAATATACCTACTTGTTCGAACCATCCTACAATGAAGTTGTTATTCGTGGTGCTGGGTTTGGCGGCGTTGGCGGTAGCCGAAGAAGAAATCCTTCTGGATTATCACAGGCTGGTGGGGATTCCGGAAGCTGCTCGCATTAAGCAGGCAGAGAACGCTATCGACTTCGATGGTTCGAGAATCGTCGGAGGGTCTGCCGCTGGCTTTGGCGCGCACCCCTTCCTGGTAAGACCAAGAAACCAAATACTAGATACTATACTAATATTATAAAGCTGAAGACTTTGTTTGTTTGTTTGAACGCGCTAATCTCGGGAACTACTGGTTCGAATTGAAAAATTCTTTTTGTATTGGATAGTCCGTTTATTGAGAAAAGCTATAGGCTATATAACATCACGCTACTGTAAATATATTGTGTGTGTGTGTGTGTATATTGTGTTTTTTTGTAAATACCTACAAAAAAGCCCGCGACAGCATGTAGTTGTAGTCAATATTTTAAGATTGACTCACTTATCCTTTTTTAGGGTACCTAATCAAATTTGTTTCCAAATTGTAAAAAGGCTATCGAGAAACCTATAATTAATTTTGTTGGAAAAGTGATAACATGCAGGACAACTGCAAAATTAATTCAACGACAGATTTGGTGATTTTGAAAAAGTTTCAAGCAAATTGAAGATTTTTGCAAGCCTTTTTTCGTGATATTGAGGAAGTACCGAGTAATTTACAAATGAACGTGATTGATCTCCAACCTAATGATGCACTCAAAATGTTTTATTTCTATGAAATCAATGATCGTAAAATTTTATGGCAGTTTGCCATCTAATTTTGACGATTTGTAAAGGTTTGCTCAGCAGTTCTTTACAATTTTTGGTATCACTTATTTATGCGAACAAACTATTTCAATTGTCAATTATAGAAAAAATAAATATACTACTCGTCTCACAGATGAGCATTTGAGAGCCATTTTACGAATTGCATTGTTAGTAGTTACTTCGTAGTTTTCATTTCTATTTTTTGGTGATTATATTTTTAATTATAAAGCCCAAACATATAGACATAATGATAGTATTCTGTGTACAAATTAAATTCCGAATGGTTTAACAATTTTAATAGCATATTTTTTTTCTATGGGATCTGATTAATTTAACGTAGGTATATTGGTAGGCTTCTAGGGTGCATATCACAAGTGTGGCCTGCCTTTAGTTTATTTAGCCACCTTGTGGCCCTTGCCTGCCAAAAGGTTGCCGACCGCTGCTTTAATTAGTTAAAACTTAAAAAATACTTTGGAATCTAAAACAAAAAGCCCTTGGAATAAAAACCTTTTTACACTTAGGCGGTTCTCCACATTCCTATAATAAGAACTGTGTTAGTACTAAATGTTACATTTTGTTGCAGATCGGTCTGGTCATTTCAGTGACGTTCGACTCTACGTCAGTATGTGGCTCCACCATGCTGACCAACACCCGCGCCGTGACTGCAGCCCACTGCTGGCGGCACGGTGACAACCATGCGATGTCCTTCACCCTCGTCTTCGGCTCCGATCGGCTCTTCTGGGGTGGCGTTCGTGTCTCCACCAGCAACGTAGCCGTGCACGCCAACTACAACCAGCAGAATCTTGCTAACGACATCGCTATCATCAGCTTCAATTGGGTGTCCTACACCAGTAAGTGACTTACCTATCTTCTCTTTCTATTTAACCGTTCTTTAATCATCCTGATTTGAACTTGATACCAGAAGCGAAGATCTTTAAACCTGAACACCTGCGGCAATCATCAATATTTTTTAAGAAGTTTAGTTACATAGCATCATGCATGTGCATCCCTAGTCTGCTATCATCACCAACATCTTTACTATCCTACTGTTAGACTTCTTCGTATTGGACCTATCGTATCCATTCAATCCCTATAGTAAATCGAAGCCAATCTATGTTAAATCTACCATCTGATTGTCTTATAGTAGGTATTTCAAATTGCAATGATCGGTGCTTTATATTTTAGACGTTATCCAGCGAGCTTTCCTACCGACTGGCAATAGCGACTATGTTGGTACGTGGGCACAGGCTGTTGGATACGGCAGAATCGCCGACGGTAAGTGTAGAGAATAAAAACATATCTATTAAAAATAAACAAGATCTTATTTTGGTATATTATTATGAAATATTTTGCCTTTAAATGATGCTTTGCCCAAACAAAACACAGATCTAATATAGACGGCGATACCTACTAAAAGCTTTAGTATAATGCGTAACTAGAAATCTCAAACTTCGCTTACCGCATTAAGAAAGTTAAAATTAACAGTTTAAAATACCGTTTATGCTATTGCTTCAGGTTCGCTGGTCGCTTCTTCGATTGCCTATCTTAATGAGTTGTGGAAATAACGGTCTTTGATTCGGTTTTTTTCAGGGTCAGCTGGCGATATCAGCGACTCGCAAGGCAAGAGTCAAGTGACCTTGCAAGTGATCTCCAACTCGGTGTGCTTCCAGACGTTTGGCAACGCGATTATTAGCTCCACCCTCTGCACCAGCGGCGCTGGTGGTGTTGGCATTTGTGGTGGTGATTCTGGTGGTCCCCTCACCATTACTAGCGGAAACAATCGAATTCTGGTAATTATTTCTACATCTTTGCCTACAGAACATATTCGATATGCGCAATCTATAGGTTACTCTAATTCTCTCTAAGGATACAACATTTTCAATATCTTCTTTTAACTCAGCCCACCATGGTCCACTAGGCTCTTCTGAGTTGCGCGTTGATACATCTCTGCATCGATATTAATTAACTCTGCACCTATTTCTCTGCAGATCGGTGTCACATCTTTCGGTGCTCTACGTGGCTGCGCCGTCGGCCTGCCCTCGGGCTTCGCCAGAGTCACCTCCTTCGTGTCTTGGATCAACGCCAGAATCTAAGCAATCTTAAAATTTAAAATAAATAACTTTAAACAAATTTACATTATACAAAGGTATTCTATTTTAGACTGAGTGTTGCGTAAGTATATTTTTTCAGGGTGTAGTATAAATTATAGAAATATGTTTTATCTTGCATTATACAATATAATATACGTACTCAAAATACTGTAAAATACACCTATAGAGCGCCTTGTTGTTCCGTTCTCAACATCGTGTGAGAATGACACGTTTTCTGCGCTCTAGTACATAGTGACACAGACACAGACAATGTAGTCTTCATATAATAACATATAGAATATATATATAAAATTTATATATCTTATTTAAAAATACTTTATAAAATTAGTCAAACATCCTATTTTGTTATATTACTACTACTAGCGTTAGAAATATATAAATAAACACGTATTTCAGCGTTTTCGAAATTATACCCTAAAAGAGTGAAATTAGGAGTCCTCTAATCCTTTAATATTAGTAAAATTGGAACTTAAATTGTATAGACCGGTATAAAGGTATGCATAATTCAACCTAACACTGTGAGTGAGGCCGAGTTGACATCGGGTGTACTTTCAAGTTTAGCATTTCGCGTGTAGAAAGTTTAAAACGCACCCGACTGCAACGAATAATTCATTTTATTCATTTAGTGTCACTAGACATTAAATAAGTGTTTACTGCAAAGTCTAGTATTAGTTTAGTATAAGTTTTGTCACGTTTTTAAGCTATTGCATAGCTTCTATCGCGGGCCTTGAGCGTGGGGACCGAATCCAGAAATTCCGTAACGAAAAAAACCTAACACTCCGACCGGCACAGCGGTGCGGCGTTGACAGCCGTGCATCGTCTAACGTCGTGTCAGTTCGGCAGACTTCGGCACGGTGTTTGTGTGCGTGCGACTAGACGTATGCCTGTAGACTGTACGAAGCTCGCACGGATCGAGACGAAAACTCAAACTTATATTTCTTATTTCAGTTACCATAAACCTATAGTTTCAATGATAACAATTCCTGAATAACCTACATGTATTGTAAGATAATAAAAATATTTTAAACAATATTAACTTCTCATTTATTCAATAAAAGAAAAAAAAATGTTTTCTTATCGGTCCCCACGCTCAATAAGTGTAACTTGAATGAATATCAAAGAAAAAACTTGAATTTATATCAAAGAAAAAAAAAATATTGCATAATATTATAATTGCATAAGTTGACAAACATGCCATGCAATAGCTTTACCGCGGCAGTCCCCGAGTGCCACACGTATTTTTTAATCGTGCTTTCATTTTCGCCCGCTGGCTTCAAAGCACCGCCCTGAGTAGACGTAAGGATAGAAGAATAGGAGTAATACTAAGTTTAGGTTGATCGGCCTAAACATAACAATACAGAATGCACAAGCACAAGCAAAGGCGAAAGTATGACTTAAAACAGAATATTAAAATGAATAACGCGCTATATTTATAAATCGATGAACGCGGCACCACGCACGAAAAAGTGTCACGTTCCGCTCGAACCGAGGGTACAAGCGAGAGCGCGGAACAAGCGATAGAGAGGCACGACCGGCTTTAGCGTTCAGCTTAAGACGTGTTGTTGTGTATGTGTGACAATATAACTAACTTAGGTAGTAATAGAAACAAGTTGTAGTAATTTTTAATATTTATTTCAATCCTGTTAGTATTTAATGTAAATAAGAACTATTTACATTCTGGCGTTGATCCATGAGACGTAGGATGATGCTCTGGCGAAGGCAGCGGGGAATCCTTTCTGGCAACCACTGGCTGATCCGAATGAGGTGATTCCGATCTGAAAATATATAATGCTTAGTACCTATCGGTTTTAAATGGAAGACTGATTTGTCCGTTTTTTTTTATTTTCCTTCACAGAATTTCGTTTGGATCAATCTCAGCGGATGGCTAATCTAGAGACCACTAGGCTAGCATCTACTACTAATTAATCTACTTTCTAAGAGAAGAAAAACATCATCTAAGTTTGATCAACTAGTAACCACTAGTTTTTTTTCCAAATATCTAAAATATATTTGTAATTAAATACAAATAATAGAAGGAAAAACTTAAACCTTAGGCAGGACTCGAACCTGCGACCACTGGTTTGACGCGCCAGTGATTATATTTATTACTCAAGTTGATATTGTGATAACTAAAAGCTGAATTACTTAATTGAACAACCTTATCATAATCATAAAATAATAGGAAAGGTACTAACCAGGACGCGGTTGTTTCCAACCGTGATGGTGAGGGGACCACCGGAGTCTCCTCCGCAAGTGCTGACGCCGCCAGCCCCGCTGGTGCAGAGGGTGGAACCGACTATGACAGAGCCGAAGGTCTGCTGGCAAACGCCGTTAGTGATGACCTGCAGCCAGACGTGACTCTTGGCCTGGGATGTACTAATACCAGCGTCTGCGGACAAAATAGGTTGTTGCATTAGATTAAGTCTTGTCAAATTACAGAAATACCCATTGTCGTCTTCGTATTGATGTGAGCATATTTTCATAGCTCAGAAACAGTAGTCCATGCTGTGATGTTGACTGTACGTGAATACGCCAGCCCTAGTACCTACGATAGGTATCGTCACTCGAGTTACTTCTCTTCTCGCATTCTACCATCAGTAGATAATTCATAAAACCATGGAAATACATCAAGAAGATATAGATGTTTCTCTTATTTATCAGTCATTACAAAAAGTACTTACTGTCGCTAGTTCTGCCGTAGCCAGCGGCCTGGGCCCAAGTGCCGGCGAAGTTGTTGTTAAGCTGGGAACCACTGGGAAGGTTCGCCTTGTTGATCGTGTCTGAAACATTAAACGTCTGTTTAGCAGATCATGTGAATGAATAGCAGGACATAGCCAAATACATGGAGTAAGGTAAGACGAAAGACACACTTACTGGTGTAGCCAACCCAGTTGAATCTGATTATGGCAACATCATTCTGCAGATTGTTGGAGTTCCAGTTGCCGTGCATTTCTACGTTTGAGGTGCTGATACGGACACCGCCGGAGAACAGCCAAGCAGAACCGAAGACAAGAGTAAAGGAATTCGCCTGGCTCTTGCCATCATTCCAACAGTGAGCCGCAGTCACCGAGCGGGTGTTGGATAGCATTGTGGAGCCACATACTGAGGTTTGTCCGTTTTGCAGGGTGATCACAAGTCCAATCTGTATCAGACAAAATCTATATACTTAAGTTATTTATCGAAATGCCTAAAAGATCATACCTACTCTTTATTACAAGTTAATTTAATTTAATTTAATTTAATTTAATTTAATTTAATTTAATTTAATTTAATTTAATTTAATTTAATTTAATTTAATTTAATTTAATTTAATTTAATTTAATTTAATTTAATTTAATTTAATTTAATTTAATTTAATTTAATTTAATTTAATTTAATTTAATTTAATTTAATTTAATTTAATTTAATAATAAACAAAAAAAATAATTAGGAAACGTCTGTCTTCAATTCAGAAGTCAATATAAGTATATACAAAAAAATAGGTGTCACTGACAAGAAAAACAAATAAATAAGTTGACTGACCAGGAAGGGGTGGGTTCCGGCGCCAGTGGTAGATCCACCGACTATTCTGGAGCCATCGAAGTCCACAGCTTGCTCGGCGTTCTTGATGCGCGCCGCCTCCCTGATGCCCACGTTCTCGTGGTAGTACTTAAGAATAGGCTCTTCGGCAAAAGCCAACGCAGCCAATGCCGCCACCGCGAAAACTGTGAGCAAGTACTTCATTGTAAGCTAGTTCAACACTTAATTCCTTTGCTCCTAGTTCATTTTCTTTATATATGAAACTTGATTCATGTATTCGCAATGTTATCACGACAAATTAACAATCAATCTTCTATTATCTCAAAGGAAACTATTAAATAATTATTAATCGGAATGTTTGCATTAACCAAATCGCATTGATAATAAAACAGCATACGAACACCTGTATGTTTCTCGAAAGATTTGCGATATTCATTGCAAAATTTATAGAATAAAATACTCACGTGCAAAGCAGAGTTTATGTAGAGAGATTATGGGTTCATTATCATCATCAACCTTCATCCAAAACTTGCTGCACTACTAAGTACAACTATGTCGTTTCTCTTTCTCTGATCAGGTTCGGCGCTAAACTTATCCATTAATCCTTATATTATAAATGCGAAAGTGACTCTGATTTTCTGTCTGTCGCGCTTTCACGCCAAAACTACTGAACCGTTTTAAATGAAATTAGGTACCCAGATAGCCTAGACCCTGAGGAAGGAGATAGGCTTTTTGCCGCAATAACCGAGTAACAGCTAGTTGTGGTGTCCTATAAATATTAGTTATTTTTTAAGATACTGTAGGACAGTAAAAAACACATCAGTCAGATGGACTTAGCTTAACCGCAGCAAATTTTGGCAGCCGAAACATACCAACAAAAAATCAAATACTATAGCAAAACTTGGTTGATGTCGCTGTCTAATAAACCCATGAACGAAAAAAGTCGCGTGGATCTAAATGAATTCGGATTTTTTCTATTTCAAATCAAATCAAAATTTATATATTTCTTGTACATCTGTAAACAGGCGCTTAAGAAACATTAAAATTCTTCTAATTCTATTTTATTAATGCGTTCTAATTTCAGCGGTACAATGGCATGTATTTGGAGAAGAACAGGCATAAAACTCTGTACCTACTTACTACTTAAAAGGAGTTTCAAGAATTATTCTATTTCAAAGATATTATAAAAAACATGTAGCAGTGACCCAGTACTCTCTATCCCTAATCCTTGCTGCTAGAGGTCGATTCACTGTCTCTAAATATTAAATGTAACGTTTGATATAAGAAATAAAGACTTCTGTCGACTCGTGGTTTTTACGGAAGAGTATTCATTATCTATTTGTGTATTGATAAAGACAGCATTAATGGACGGAAGAGACAATGTAATTTATCATCATTATCTTTTATTGTTCATCATTATTATCATTATATCGTTGTAATAATTGACACTTCGCTTGACTTATACTGACAATATTGTTAACAAAAGATTATTCTTCACCCTTTGATCGTATTAATAGATAATATATACTTATATATTTTGTGAATGTCCGTCATGGTTTTATTATTTATTCCCGCAAATTAAAAATGATAAGAATACAGTGAATTGAAATTTCGCGTGATCTCACTCCATGCTGCAATTTTTACCACGACGTGAAGTTTAAAGCCCCCACTCCTGGACTTTAAAGCGCTGTATCTTTGTAAATTGTTATTGTTTTGATAACGAAAAAACTACATGGTCTAATATTTTTTATTATCAGACGGACTTAAACGATTTTTTCTTTTTATACCCCGTCAACATCTATATTGTAAATTTTAAATTAGGAGCTTGATTAAATATCAAAACTTGGTCAATAGTTTGTCTATAATATGTTAAAAAAACACACTCAACTTCTTTACTAACGAACATAGAAAACTAACATTGAGTTAAATTGAGGCTAGAGCTATTGCTAAAAGTTGGTGAACTGACATATGATGCGATATAGGAATGGTTTAAACGGTCCTCACTAACATAGTACCTACTTATATTAATAAGATACTTCCAAAGTATTTGTGTTTTTTATTTATCCCTTCATTCAAAAAAGCTTGGGATAATATTGTGTGAAACAGACAGACTTATACTTGCAAATTTGCAGTATTATCCAATCTACGATAGCTAGCTTTGCTTATCATAAATGTATAAAATATTGGTGAATTAAAGCCTGTCTGGCTTAAATTGGTTTAAAATGGGTTTTTACGAAAAACAGCGTAGATATTCGTTTTTAAATAAAATACAAGACGTTAAAAATCTTGCTTGGTACCTAGTTATTTGATGTTAGTATATATACATTTTCTGTTTTCTTGTATTAACTTTCATAACATTATTTTTTGTTTTTTTTTTTTTAATACTTAGCTTGATTTAACTTATAGTACCTACTTTGTTTTAGATTATGTCAATGGTAATTTACCATGATCTCAGATCGTGACAGAATCTTATTAAATTGTTAATTACTAAGTATATTGTTATGTATTACTTTCGTATTTTAATATGTTCAACTAGTGATAAGTAAGTGCATGCTGTGGTCTCCTATAACTGAAGGAGCATACCAAACATAACCACAAATATGAATGTAACATATTGAATGTAATTATGTATCACTAGCTGTCCCCCGCGACTTTGTTCGCGTGTTTTAGTTTCAACGGTTTTTCATTTTTGCAACATTTTTCATTTATGCTCCGCTCCTATTGGTCGTAGCGTGATGTTATATAGCCTATAGCCTTCCTCAATAAACGGACTATCCAATACAAAAAGATTTTTTCAAATCGAACCAGTTCCTGAGATTAGCGCGTTCAAACAAACAAACAAACAAACTCTTCAGCTTATAATATTAGTATAGATTTGTTGGAGATCCTAAATTAAATAAATATACACTAAAAAACAAATCAGTATCATAAAATGAACCTAGGTACCTACTTGTTTTGACGATTTTCAGTTGTAGGAAACTATTTCATAAACGAATGATTTATTGGTTAAAAATAAGCCTACATTTTTTTTTTTTATTTGTAGATGAGCCTAATAAAAATATTGTTAGATTTGCAGACTCTGTTCAATAAACCGTATTTTTACAATTTATTTGAAGTCAATATGAAAATAATAAATATCATTGAAATACCTATTTTCATCCGAAATTACAAATCTAAATAGGTACCTAGAAGATTCGTACTATACCTACCTTTTTTTATTAAAATAATAATTGTTGTGTGTATGTTTAATCTCTTGAATTCTTGAGCTAAATCGATAAGCCCACAGATTACAATTAGTTTAATCTATGAAAAAAACCCAATCAATAATAATTTAATCACACATACATAAGTTATGTTGACAAGCCATTTTTGTGAGTCAAAATTAAATACTTAATCCAGTTGTATATTTGGTTATGAAGTTACACTAAACGGATTTAGCAAAGAGATCTAAGTTGTTCAAAAAATAAAAATCTATTTGTTTGACATTAAAAACCAAATAGGTACCAAAAATAAACATTATTTTATTTAAGTTTTGCAAACTGTTGTAGGAACTCTTTTAAATTATTCGTCGGATTGAATGCGAAAAGGTATTCTCTACTAAATATGTCGTATAAGTATTGTAAAAAGCCTCTCTATTTATCTGGCACCAGAAGATAAATAAATAGAATGTAATCCTCTAATATTTTAACATCATAACTATACTTACATTCACACAAGGATATAAATTATTACATAAACCCAATAAGAAACGTAAAATTTCAATGAATAAGTGAGCAAAAAAACAACTTGCATTCCTGGAGTGCCGAAAGAAGTGAAAACTTGAACAATTACAATAAATTTAGATACACAGAAGTGTCGGTGACGGTCATAGTAACAGTGTCGCGAGTTCAATTGTTGTTTCCATCTCAAAAAATGCCGAACGCGCCTAATAAAGTATTTTTCATCTCAAAAATATTTTGCTTGTTGGAATAATCCCCCCAGTCATTTAATTATTATTTTTTATGTTAATTAACAAATTCCGTGCTTTAGGATGTCATTTGTACCACAAAACAGTGGCACTTGGGTATTGCCGATAGAAGTGAAAGCTTTAACAATTACAATATATTTATATGAGCAAAATAAACAATTTTTAAACTGTTTATTGCATTGAATAATGAAATAAATCAATAAAAAACGTTAAATTAATAAATCAGCGTTACACAGTGTCCGTCATGATTCTCGTCGTCGCCATTACTCCCTAAAATAATCACTAAGAACAAAATATATTCTTTCTTTCATCCGCCGCATTCCGTCCAGGTTCCATCTTACTTAACAATCACAAGTTGCATTCATAATCAATCGTAATACAACCCATTCGTACTCCCTCGTAATACAACTTTTTTATCCCACATATATGTACCTATCATATATTTATAGAGGTGTCGGTATCGGTAACAGTGTCGCGCAATCAATTATTTTTTCCCCAAGCAAAAATGTAAAAAAAAGAAGATTATACTTTAAAAATATTGTTCAACAATGTGTTAGAGTAATTATTAATAGATTGTCTAGCCTAGAGACTACCTACCTATGTTATCTAAAAACAATAGATATACCTAGAAGATAATAATAATTAGATAATAAATACACATGAATACTTTTTAACTATCCGTTTCAATAATGTATGTATGTACGGATGTATTTACGTAAGTAAGTAAGTACGTAGGGTGGGCCGAGGACAATAGTAACAGTTTTAAAATTAAGGCTCGTAGCTTAAAAACCACAAGTAACTAAGAAAATCTGCATATTATACAGTTTACATTTCAGTTCATTGCACAGTTTACATTTCAGTTCATCCTATATGCACTGCTACAATTAACCTCTCGTTAGGGTTAATTATAACACAAATGGTAATAAAACTCATTTTTATAAATCAATCGCACTGGTTTTTAAGTTGCATTAGTTTCAACGCTTAGTAAAAGTGACAGTCTAAGTTGTATCTCAATGTTAATATACCAAGCGCAATAATTTACTATGGTATATTTTTTTAGTATATTATATACTAACAAAAAAAACTATGATCCGCGTCAAGCCGCCGGTGAGTGAATAGGTAGAGTCACCCTATTTGCCCGAAGGCAAACACGCTTCAACTTCAGCGGCATTAACTTCAGTATTAAATATCTAAATACAACGTGTCCTTCTGCATTCTCGTCAAATTTTAAGAAGCTGTTATAAAAGACATAATTAATCAAATAAAATTACGATATCTGAACAATAATTACATGCTTGTTTTATTAGTTATTTAAGTTTGACAGTATTTCAGAATACACCTGACCCACACATATAGATCCAAATAAATAGCAGAAAATGACTTTTTATATTGTTAGTTGTCTGAGGGGTCTAAACTCTAGAAAAACAAAACAAAGTATTACCCTTTTAATTTTTCTAGGTACCTAATTAGTAAGGGTGCTTACATAAAGAAACAGGTTTCCGGTACGGGCAGATCGGTACCGATCGGTGCAGGTGTTTAATTTCTATGTTATCATATGCACTCACTTATAAAGAAACAGGTTGTTTCCATATGCAAGTTAACCCTGCACCGATCGGTACCGACCCGTACAGATTTATCTGTACCGGAAACCTGCTTCTTTATGTAAGCACCCTAACATAAGTATTAAACTGGTGGATTTTATTCTGTGCTTCCTCCTAGAATTCGAATTTTCGTACCTACTCAAGGTACGAAAATTCGAAAAAGGAGTCAGTTTATGAAGTCCAATTATCTTTGGCTAATATTATATCAAACCCACAAATCTCTGGTTATCCTTAAACGTTGGTTATTGTTTTTTTATAAGGAATAACTTTTTGTCGAGTACCAACCCTTTCACAAGGTATGAACCTAATACTGGAATAAGTCCGAAAATATTAGGGTTTTTTGGCTCTCCATAAAATTCCCGGAGGATTTTGCAGTTGCAAAATTAGTACAGGTTCATGCTTACTACTCAAATATCTTTGTTCTAAAAATATACCTAAAATCACCTTCCTGGAATTTATTTCAACAATAATAATACGGCCAATTATAGTGGACTACAAGAAAAAAGAACGTAACTATACAATGTGTTTCTCTCTGTAAAATCACAAACAAAAACTCTTGGTATAAAATACTCAAGAAATAAATTTAAAAAAATCTAATTTCAATACACTATTTCAGTACTGAACTACTGACGTGAGATTTTTTTTGTTTTGTAATTTAATTTTTGATACCAATCTTTTTTATAACTGATAGAGGTTGAAGTTTTCGGTCGTAGGTATATAGGTACTACTTAATGAGAAGTTAATCACATTCAGATACGTACAAACTAAACAAGTTTTTATAATATTGATTATCTAATACGTTATTAATTACCCATTTAATCTGTTTACCCATAAATGATAAGATTGTTTATATAATTTGTCGTGTGATTTTTTGTTACAAGATTAGATAATTTGAGTTTTAAAGAAACTGAAACATTATTATTGTTTTTCATTTACACGAATATGTTTTTGCTAATATTGTAGTTAGTAAAAAAAGTAGGTTAGTAAAGTAACGTAACAAGAATTTTCTTTTATTTGGAAGTAGGTAAGGCTGATTTTTCCGAAGCCAAATAATATTATCAGAAAAATAATTGAAAAAAAATTTACAGTTCTTACATACAAAATCTGTCAGATGACAATAATATTCCACGAACAAAATATATCTGGCGTATTAACTTATTTCTTACTAATTTCCACCACCTATAACAGACTTACTTATTTGAAAGACGTGTCTATCATATATTATTTCGAATGGAAGTAAAACAAAAATAAAATAAATAAATTAGAAAATGCACTGTTTTTTATTTTAATAAGATTTTGGTTTTATCTCAATCAAGATTTAAGAAATACACTATTTGGTAAGTAGAAATTCTTCTGGTTTCACGTTCAATGCTTTCAGAATAGCTTCCGTATCGTATGGCACAGCTGTAACAGACATAATAGGTAAATAATATATTATAAAAAAAAATACCTGGCCGATGTACTAGACAAATTAATAAGCAATACTTTGCTAGTACATTATTTATATTCATATCGTACAACTGTCAATCTGGTACTGTAAAATAAGGACGGGAAGTAATGTTTTATTTCTCGGCTTATGGATATATGTAAAGATTGTTTTTTCATAGCTGAAATAACTTAAGAATATACAAGAAACATTTTACAGATATTTAAAATGAGCCAAATTTGACACGTTTATGTGAAATAGTTTTTGAGTTATGAGGGGGTCAAAAGTGGCTCCAAATGGTTCGTGAAATATTACACACGGTGCTACTCGCCAGTTCTGTTACTTGAACTTGGCTTGACACGCTCCCGCGTGTCTAGATTCTTACTAAAACAATACCCAAAAAGCTGGTTATAATCATATTAAAAAAAGAAAAAGTGATCTAAAGACTAAACAGTTATTTGCTGCACTGACAGATTAGTAAAAATAAAAGGTAAATAATCCTCACGTATATAAATCCATTCAGTAGGATCGTATCCAGAGTCCTTCCTGGATTCCATAATGCATTGTCTGAGAGCGTGAGTCACACCGTGCGCTGTGCAGATTCCCATCTCACCACATGCTGAAACAAACAAGGTAAAATAAATAACTACCTACTCCAAAGGAAGGTTTTTGAGATTATTTTATGGAATTTCTTACCGGTTCTTCTTCTAAGTACTTTGTATGTACCTACGTACATTTTGGGACCGCGCAACTAAAGTAATTTTTTACGATCCAAAAGTGCCTAAAAGCGGTTAACTTAAAATAAAAGACGCAAGCCTCGCATTACAGAAAAAGAGTAATTATACTTATAGAGCTCAAACAGCATTTGCACTTTATAGATAAAAAGATTAACTTAAAAATACATGCAAGTAGATCTATTTTCAAGCAAATACTCCCAAACATCAAAAATTAAATAAAAGTTAAATTTCAGTGTTCCTACGTGTCGTATCGGAACAGTGAAATTAACTTCATGTTTTTATTAGACAATTTCATTTGATTGAAACAAAATAAGACTGTCTAACCGTAAAATATCAGATATAAATAGCTAAAGTTTTATCACTCACTTTTAGATCCGAGCACACCCTTAGGGTTCTTGGAGTTGTACCTAAACTTGACATTGAACTCGACGGGGATGTCCAGCGCGAGTGGTACGTGGTACGTCAAAGAGCGGTTCGAAAGCAGCTTGCCAGACACCTTGTCGTACACCAGCTTTTCGCACGTGTAGTAACCAATTGCTTGCACGTATGCTCCTTCCACCTTTGAACACGTACAAGCAATGCATACATTGAGAATGCCTTAATTTTTTTTGAAAGAAATAAATAAATTCCATCAATATTTTTCGGGGCTATTTTAAACTAAAGATGATTTAAGTGTGTTTAAACACCTTACCTTTGAGCGCATCTGTTTTTCGGTACCAGAAAGGCGACTTCGTAATTCAATATTACCGTTAATATACAGAGATAGAAAAACATACTTTACGTATTATAATATAATAATTAGACTCACCTGACCAACATCTAGTTTAGGGTTGGCACTTAGTCCGACGTCCTCTAAAATATCCGCTCGATTAATTTGGAACCGTCCAGTAATCACATCCAACTGTGTCTCGATAATAGCCACAGCGAACGCACTATATGAATTCAAGTTTTCATCAGTATCTTTCATCATGTACAGAGCTGTCAACTCGACTTGATCATCACCCGCTTTTTTGATGATATCTTTCCAAGATGCATCTGGCATGGATTCCTTGATTGGAGCTAATCTACTTTTTAAAACTTCACAAGCTTTTATGATCGAGTAACACACGCTCTCAGTAGTAATACTGGATCCAGAGAAAACATTATTAGCTGCTACGAAGGTGTAGTGAGGAATTACACTGACGTATTCAAGAGGTATCCCTAGTTCGTAAGCACAAACTTGAGCTGCTTTTGTATTGATGCCTTGGCCCATCTCTATACCTCCTGTAGTGATAGTCACAGTTCCATCACCTCTGTATATGGTGACCAGAGCTGAGTAATTCCCGTAAAACTCTACTGGGAAAGACATAACATTGATGGATATAGCCTTCTTCATCCATCTGTTGGTGTCATTGAATTGTTTTATTTCTGTGACTCGTGCGTCGTAGTTTGTTTCGTTTTTGAGATCTTCAATTAGTTGTGGAAGGTCATTGTCTTCTGCCCTCATGTTTGTTAAACGGACGCTAGTTGGATCTTTTTTTGCGGCGAATGCTAGGTGCTGCATAATGTGTTCTATACATGAGATGCCTTCGCAAGTGCCTGTAAATATATTATAATTTGTCGTCATAATTTGACATTTTACGAGTACATCATATCGAGCTGAATTTTATTAACAAAAAGTATAATCGTGTGTTTAAAGTGTACAGATACAATAAAACCAATGTTTGATTAAAATTTTAAGGAACCACCAACGAATTTCGGAAAAGTGCTGATTACTTTCTAAATGCTGAACAGACTTTATAAATTATAGCTAAAAACCATCTCGATCATATCAGCATTAAAACAAAAAGAAAGGTATCATAATAGGCCTATTTGCTACGTTGCCACATACAGATAGACCAATGCGTCTAACTTATAACACTCAAAGTTTCTACTTGTTTTTTAAACCGCGACTCAAAAGTGTCGGGGTTCGAAAAACAAGTAGAATGTTTGTTGCAAGTCTTAGCAATCTGAGTATTTACTTAAAGAAACTTATTGTTTTATAGAATAGAAAGAAAAACATACCTGGTGCTCTTGCAAAGGAATTAGATGGTGTGTCAGTTGTAACAGTAGCAGTATCTAGAGACCATTTCGAGGAATCGTAACAGTTTAGGAAGCCGCCTGTTGCGTAACTGAGAATGGTCTCATTGTTGGAGCATCCATTGTCTTGTATGAGTGTGGCATCAAGGTACTGGATTGCACCATTGTCGTCGATTCCCACCTGATTATTGATTATTACATACATATTTGGAACTCAGTACTTAATATGTAACTTACTATGCACAGGTGTCGCGTTGGCATGGCTAATTATAATTAGAAGTGCCCGATAACAGATATTCTTAAATTTTGATTTATTAAATAGTCATAGAAAATATTGACAACTGTTTTCATCGAAAACAGGAAAAGTAAATACTTACTTAACAATATTTAAATATTGTTTGATGTTATCTGCTTAATAATGACCAATTCAGGACGATTACCATAACATTTGGTGTGTGACGAAAATGAATCATGATATCAAAATATTATTAAATAAAACATATCGTTATGTACTGTACTGCTCGATATATAATTAGTAATTACCATTAAATAGAATCACACAACAATCACATTGTTGTTGATTTTAGGACCTGACCAATTTCAAGAAACTTTTTAATAAGCAAATGCTGCTCTTTGGATTTACCTCATATTCACACTGACATGGCAGTCTCCTACCAGTAGTAGTCAAGTTCGTTTGTATGGGCAGTATAAATCTGCAGGGAACATTTAGTTTCTTGGCCACCAACGCACAAGCAGTAGATGCTTGCACATTCCGAGAGATTTTGCCTCCAAAAGCACCGCCGACGCGGCGAACTTTTAGTAAAACTCTAAAAGCATAGAAAAGTGCCCGTTAATGTAACCACTTAAAAGGTAAATGAAATTCATCTAGATAACAAAAAAGCAATTATTTCAAATTCTGGTTTATTTAGTAGTCTCTTCAGCTCCCAAACTTGACAAGCCTGTTCATCGAAAACTGTCTGAGGAATGAGAGGTTTACTAAGTTTTATCAGGTTCAATTTAAATTGTTCTAATTGTCTTTAAAAAACGTATGATTAATGTGTTTGAATATACTTACTGGCTTTCACTTATCCCTAAAGACCTTGCAACAGCAATTTGTGTCAAGTCCATCCATTGTGTCGAATCGTACACCTCTAACATCTCGTCAACCGGTACAACTACACAAGTCACCGGCTCTATATAATAATGATATTGTGCTTCTACATCATACACCCCTTTTATTACTTTTGTTGTGTTATCCCCTTTGTCTGTAGGTTTAATATCTGCATCGCCTGGTACATATCTATTACTGTCTTTCTTCGCTTTATCAATTGTTAGTACTGGAGCAGTACTAGTAACATTTTTATACGTTACTTTGACTATTTTAGCTACTCTTGCAGCTAATTCTTCAGTGTTGGCTACAACTATTGCTACTGGTTGCCCGTAAAATTTGATTTTGGTAGCGAGAATCTCTTCGTCTTCAGACTGCAGTTGGATGCCAGGGAATGTAAATGAATTCACTCCTGGTATGTCTTCAGATGTGTATACCGTTACTACGCCATCTATAGCCTAAGAATAATTAGTGTATTTTTATTATACCTGCCCAGTTAGTACTTTAGAGTTTTGTAAATAAAAGTTTGTCGTCGAATGCGTTTTTAGTGTTCCGTATCTCAATAGGAAAAAAAGGAATTCTTATGTCTGTATGTCTGTCAAACAACTTTTTTTTTTAAGAACGTGTAGTATCATTTTGAAATTAATATCAAATTCTAAGCTCCATAAACACTTGACGCAAAAAAGAAATCTACGTCAACGCAAGTAAAAAATACAGCTTTTTATATTGTTTTCTAAAACTCAAAACGTTTACTTTGCGTAGACCCACAATAGTCGGCACGGTGCTAGATCTGACGACACAACTGACGGCAAAATCAGAAAGTTTGTAACAAACTTCCTTTTTAAAGTAAAATTGTCCTTATTATACTAATTGTAATTATTCTTAGACACCATTGCCAAACAGAGAAGGAAAACATCGTGAGGAAACCAGGATTCCAAAAATTCGAATCCGAAATCGCGAACCTGCTAGTGAGCAAGTGTGGTGACCAGTGCTCATGCCTTCTCTACATGAGAAGAGGCCTGTGCGCAGCAATAGGACATTTATAGGCCGGAATTATACAACCGTCCACCCCCTTTAGCACCCTGCTAAAAAATGTTTTATTTTTTCAATTAAGTTTTGTTTTGTACCTTGAGCTCATACACTTTTTTTTACATTTCTACTCTTTTTAACCCCTTAATGGATAAATTTTCAAACATCCGATAATCCATCTGTCAGTTTCTTATTTAATAATTACGGTAACATTTTGTAACGTAATCTCTGAACTTATCTAAAGATAAGTTGTAATACCTACTATGAAAAACCAAAATTAATGCAATAAACCATGACTTTGCATATTATCGTATACAATATGTACTTATAGGTAATTAACTTTTGTTAATTAGTATTTAATTAGCTTAGGTAAACAACAAAGTGTTTTGGAAATACAATATTTTGTTATTGTAAAGTTATTTATTTAGCTGCGTAAGATTACAGATGTTTGTACATCTGGCTTTTGGAATGGCGTCAATGGAATACTTTGAAGAAATTTTCACACGATCGAGAAAGGCATCAGAACGTACTTCCAAAACTATAGTATTATGATCCTCTGGCTAGAATTTACGGAACGTATACCTAACTATAAAGGCAACCTGGGCAGCCAGCCTCGTTAAAACCACTCAAGCGTTTTCTCGTAGCATCATCACGAAGAAGGAAAAGATTCCAAGCGATTTGAATAAGGTATACAAGTTTTATTCAAGATAAAAAAAAATCTTGAACTTATTTAAAGAACCATCTGGACGAATTTATAATAAACTTCTGAATTTTGAACTTACCAAAGCTTCTTTAGCATCAATTTTATCTACTTCTCCATTATGGACTGTCGATAATACGAAAGCACCAAACACTTCCCTTGGTAACGGGGGGAGATCGTTCACGTAATTCGCTTCACCACTACTCTGAATGACCGCTTCAAGTTTATCCACCGGCTGGTTCAGAGGGAACAACGAAGGGTTTGTCTGGTAGTCTTGTTTGCCATGAGACACGGGCCTTGAAAAAAGTTCCGCACCAGAGGTATACTTGGAAAGGGCAGTACCGGCTGGAGAAATATTCAGGATAAACTGCGAACGATAAATAAAGAATTTGAATTGAATTGAATTGAATTAAAATCATGTACCACCATTTGTTTTTTTTTTTATAATTATATAGGTTGGACAAGTGAAAGTTGTTCTCCTTTATCGAGATAACTAAATTTTGCCGCACATAAGTGTGATGGATAGCAAGCCTGTAATAATTTGTTGAGTCAATGAAAGAGGAAGTTGTTTCCTTCTTTGTATTTTGCGTCCAAACGCTTACGAGTTCTCAAGGCGTTGTTAATTTATTTGAACTGTAACATAATAAATGTATTGCTGCTATATTCTTACCTTATAAAAGAGACCAAGACCAAGCTTCTTTCGACACTCTATCGAAGGTTCTCCAGATATTTCTACTGGTTTTAGTTCATTACTTAAAACTTTGATGGCTTCTTGCAAAACGACGTCGGAAAATATATTTTTGCCAACCAAATACTTTTCGGTTTCCGTGGCATGGGTGAAATTTGGATCTATGTTACCATACACAATACTAGCACTTTCTAAAATATTTTTATTTGACAGTTTGATAAGGAATGCTGCATTCACGATGGCTAGAGCGTTCTGGTTTCTTGGCATTATCTGAAATTTTAAAATTATTCATTGCTGACTTAGTCCTAAAATTGTTGAATTATGAATGTTTAAGTTTTGTGTAAGGAGGTAACATTTCATTGCTAAAATATTGTGTCTGAAAGACACTGAAAGACTGCCAAACAAACTTTAAATTGCAACTTTTACCTTATAACTCCTGAAGATATGAGAAGCACTGAAAGGCGGCAACTGAACGTTTATCATCAGCATCCCTGTCATGTCGAACTTTAGAAACTCTTTCAGAGTCAGTGTTCTCTTTTTACCAGTACAGCTACCTACGGGCAAAATAAGTAATAACGAATCCAAACCTGATAGCTAATATTTGTATTAAGTAAACTTAATAATCTCCCAAATCTCCCTGATATCCGGATCCGTATACTCCGGTACTTATAGATTTCTTAGATGCACTACTGATTTATGGACAAAGATTTGAGAACTACCGTCATGACATACAACCATGCCGCAAAACATTGTACGAATCATATTATTTAAAAAATACTTACGAACTGTAATTCTAGCCCCAACGCATTCGAAGAGTACAAAAATATCAGACTGATAAGTAGGTACCGCTCGTCTGTACATCAAATTACCTGCGATTGACCCAATCTGAAAATATTATTTTTAATATCAAACTTTATTTAAGTAAAAATCAGAAATAAACAAAAAAAAACAATAAGCGTTCCGTTAAGATTTTTAACTCTCTGTCATCGATATCATAAGATAATGACCTCGGAAGAGGTTCCATATAAATTTTATTGAAGCTGGTTCGTTTTTACATTGTAAGTACAAATAGATTTCTTTTATTCATTGCGAAGTACCGTTCACTTTTTAATGCCTTGTTGTTTATATTAAGTATGCATTAACGACTTACAACCAAATTCCTTATTTATTTTTACAGGCGTTGTTGTTTGTACTTATGAATGCTCTATCGTTTGGATTACAAATATTGTTTTCACTATCGCTTACTCTTCTTCGTTATTATCATCATTGTCATCTGAATATTCATCAACATTCCAATCAAAGCTTATTCAAGGCTTCATTTTATTTACAACTACCTTCGTATTGACGAGTGTTTTTACGAGGGAGCGGCGTATCTCCGACTATATATCTATCATGCTCAAGTATTTTTACTGCGTGGTGTGGGCCTTGATATTTTAAAACAAGTTTTTTGGATTTGACGTCATGGGATACCTGTCTTTCAACCCGCGCTAGGTACCTACACTTACTTAATTACATTGACAACTCACCTTCCTTACAGGTATATGAGCAACCAGTTCAAAATGCTTCACAAACTCGGCTAGATATGCAAATTCGCTTTTAGTCTTGACAGTATCTTTGAATAACGTAATACAGTCATGAAGTGACACATTGGCTCCAAGGACCAGATTTTGGTCAAACTTCCAAGTTTTCAGACTAGTAACTCCACTTATATCTATCAAAATTTTGGGATACACAAAGTTCTCGACGATACCTGGACAAAAAAAAAACTCCGGTCAATGACATTAATTTTAAAATTCTTTGTAATTTGCATAGTTTATATCGTTAGTCAGTACCTACGCTTAATCATGCAATTTTATGTTAATAATAAAGAATAAAAAAAAAAAAACAAATTATTTTGTAATATGAGAAGTCTAAAAGGCTAAAAGACAGAAAAATCTAGAGCCAAACTAGGGAGACCTTTGCCCAGCAGTGGGACCATAAATAGGGATTGTTCCGAACCTGCCCCGAAATCCTATCCGAACTCAACCCTCTTCCTAACCTGACCCGATGTCTATAAGACATCTCTATATGAACGATGAACATTGCAGCAGACGTTATAAAATATGAGGTGTATTCGTATATACCTATAAATAAAATGAGTACAAATTACCTTTCCCAGTGTTTCCATCCACAAGCATATACGAATCACTGCCATACTTTTCCAAGACATCAAAAATATCTGACTGTTCATACACCTTAAAGAACTTATACTTCCCGAAGTTCAGATATATTATGCTATTTTTTTCCTCATCGACGACGCTCCAGTCACTCCCGTCACTCTGTATGGAGCACTTCCTTTGGCAGCCGGTACAGTTCCTGCTGCAGATGTTGGCCTCCTCGATGTCTCTGACCTTCTGCCTCAGCTCAGGGGAGGCATCGATGGCGAACGACTTGATCATGTCCAGGATCGGCCTGAACCCGGTGCACCGACACGTGTTGCTGCCAAAGGAGTTCTCTAACTCTGCCATCGTGAGGTTCTTATCCTGCAAACTGTAAATGCAGACGACAAAATATCAAGATTTTGCACTAGTAAGTTTTGAAGCTATCAAGTAGTAACAAATCATTACCTTGTCAATTGCATGACCCATCCAGGGGTACAATACCCGCATTGCGTGCCGTTGAATGAAACGATCCGTTTTTGAGCATCGCTGTATCCTTTCAAACGGCTGCCGACTCCTTCTATTGTTGTTATGTCCCATTCATGACACGAGAAGATCAGGACTAGACACTGGGGGAAATACAAATATGTTGAGCATAGTAAAATTTGTTGGAGACAGTAATTTGTACACCCAGATATGGAAACACCGATCTAATCAGTTATCGTCAGCTTTTTTCTATCTTTTGAACTACGTTTAGCTTGGAAAAATTGGACAGGGTTTGATAAATTAACTGTAACTTACGGAGTTGACGGAAAAGGTCTCCTGCTTACCGCTGGGGTAGCGCTTGGCGCGGACCATGACGATGCAGGAGCCGCACCCACCCTCATGGCACATGGCCTTGGTCCCTGGCAGGCACAGCACATAACGCAGGTAAGCGTTCAACGTCGTGTCACGAGATAGACTCTCGTCCACTGTGGATAAGTGTTTTATTTCAATCTGAGCTTGAAATTTAAATTAACCCGTTTACCTAACATTTCTTCTGCATTTTACTGAAGTGGGGTTCGCATATCTTTTTGAAAACCTAAAAGCATGTAATCCGCGTGTTCATTAACAAGACAAAATAGGTAACTACATAATCGATAAACGCATAAAATTGAACTTAAAAAGTGGTTTAACAAAATATGGGCCAGACTTTGACCAGACTCATTATAAAAAAACAGAACTAGGTATCTTTGATCAATCGTATATGTACCTTTTTATGGGAAAATGCATGTCTGTTCTTAAACACTAAGGGCAAAGGGCAGGGTAACTGTTATTATGTCGTTATAAGACATAGTTTATAAATAATACCGGTATTTACTTGTAACTACATAATGATTCGATCGTCCCGCATATGTCGTAATATCGTCATTTGTTCCGAGGGTATAATGCTTTTATGTATATGAGTAAGTATTAATTGTTATGTAAAAAAACGTATATTAACAGGTAATATAATCGAAACCTTATTAATGGCCAGATTTATTTTAACGCAATAATGGAAAATTTTGTTAAATTATTTTAAAGTAAATAAGAATAGTTATATTTTTTTTTACATTTTAATTGATTCTTTAAGGTTAATAACCAGAGCAAATTAATTTGGAATGCATTATTCGGGTTTAAAGAATTTATTTCTCATAAGAACATTATATAAGTTCACTTACAATGAGATACAATAATAAACTTACATTACCTCTAGTTAGTTGGAAGATTTATACATTAGGCAACTTATATTACTTATATATCTAAACTTATATATTATGTTTCTATATTTATTATTTTTTTTTATATAAATAAGTATCACACACACTCATTTTATTAAAGTGTACGTACATATTTCTTAAGTTTACTTTTGAATACATTCATGCTATCGCTATTTTTTATATATATATATTCCCGGTTCATAATTATATTATTTGTTGATCAAAGCAGAATAGCAGAAACAAAATAATAATACATGTTACGTAGACTATCAACGGTTTATCTATTTTTTCTGCTGAATATTTTATGCCCTTGGGGCACTTAGAGGCCAAGGGTAAGGTGGATAGAAAAGTAACTATAGGTACTGTCCTTCATGTACCAATAGTCATTAATCAGTGTTACTGTAGGTGAAATATAGGTCTGAAAATTCATGTAAGTAATTAAAGTTTCGTTTATAAAAATTCCAGTTACAAATTATTCCCAAAAAAACCGTAGATGTTTGGATTTAGATGTTTGTCTTACAATAAAAACAAAAACCAAAGTAAGTAGATATGTAGAATATTCACACACTTTTATATACTTACCTATGTTATTCTCAAAACAATTATAATAGTCTGTTATATATAACTGTAGTGTGGTTAGTAATAAAAAAACTAAAAATACTGGATGTTTTAAGTTAATTAAGTAGGTACACAGAGTTTAGGTAGGTACCTACTTTGACAAATAAATGCTGCATTAAATATATTTATCGCCTTCGGATAATAAAATGATAACTTCAAAAACACGATTTTCAAGAAAAAATAAAAAACGATTTTTGACTATAACTTGCTAAGCCATAGATGTAGAGAGATAAAAACAACGCTCAATGATAGCTAAGTCATAAACAAACAATAGACCTCATTAACGAGTTACAATTACAAGTTCCACTAGCTAGCTTTAGCCCGCGACTTCATCCACGTAGAAGTCGAAAATGGTTTAAAGAGTATTGCATTGCACCGAGGTTTTATGTGACTTCAACGTTTTTTGAATAAAATCGAAAAGTACTCACAATAAGTTTACACATAAACTTATATGGCATATTTTACAATTTTTCTTTTTCCTTTTTTATTATTATTATTGTATTTTTTTAATTCATTTTCTACTGTAAATATTTTGTATTCAAATTAATAGTCAATTTATAACTTAACTACATATACATATATAATATATATTATATACCTACACATAAAAAACTATTATATAAAAAATAAATATCTTATTACACAGTTCCTACCTGTACATTTATTCCCGTTCACAGTAAATTCAATTTGAGATAAAGTTTTCGGAGTCTCCATTTTATGTTCACGTGAGGAAATAACAAATGAATGTAGTTGTTCTGTATCTCTGTTTTATATGATCGTCGCGGCTCGTTACACAGCAAACACTAATTTATATACGTTCGGTTCAGTTTTATATACTTAAGTAAATAAGGCTAACGATTTTATTGTAATTTTTAACTTCCATACATGAATAAAACCCGTCCTATTTATCCATTACTTGACATTTTAAGATGCCATTTGATTTTTATGAACTGTGATTTGGGTGCTAGTGTTTTGTTTAACGCTCTATAAATTATTTAAGTGAAAAATAAGCAACTTATTAATACCTAGTATTTTTCTATGTATTAGTTTTAAACATATTTTGTAAAACTAGCCGAGGGAATTCCCGACTAGATTTTAGTTCCAAAAAGATAATCTAGATCTGATGAGTGGTGCGGGCAAAATCAGGAGTTCAATCAAGTGCTAACATATGGTACGGATGCTTTTTTTGGAAGAGATTTACTGCAGTTTGCCCGAGCGCAGGATTTGACTACTTCACCGGACTTTTGGCGAGAACTAAGGGCCTCTAGCCAGAGCAATAGAACATCTAAGTACCTATGAGGTGCTCGGATGGTGTAAGTAGGCGCATCTAAATAGATAAACAAGATAGTTTGAGCGAAATGTAAACACGTAAGTATAAAAGTAGTTTTAGAAAGAGGTGGAAATACATTGTAGGTACCTTTCTTCAGATGTGCCAATTAATTGTTTCTTTGAACCCCCTAGCCTTCGTATTGACTATGAGCATAAGTAGGTGTTTACTGCACGTTAGGAAAATACCTACGTATTTAATTTGGACATACGAGAACAAAAATATATATTTGCGCTATTTACTTAACTAAATCTACAATTTGAATATCTACAGTTTAATAAATTTATTTGCAAAAAACAATTCATTAACAAACTAATATTTTTATCTTAAGAATTAAGTTTATCCAACCAAAAATACATAATTAAAAATAATAAAGTAATTTAAAAACAAGTCAACAAACTATTCTTCAATTTGATAGGTATTTGGTGAATTAAGAATGTCGATTTCTGATGTCTTCTTATTTTTAATGTCTTTCAAAATACGAGTTGACATATTTGTTTTCTCCTTTGTACCGTACCCAAAGCGACGATATACGTTTCTATAGTATTATCTACCTTTTAAATTGTAGGTAGGCTATATGAAGGCATTGAACCTAGAATGAATATCTCGATAAATTAGAATTTCCGCTTCAATAGTTATCATCGTCATTTTCAGATAAGTCAAAATTAATCCGTCTGCTTTTTGGTATGTCTACACCTCTGACATGACGTATTTTTGGTGTTATTCTAATAGGCTTTTCCACTATCGCCTGCTTCAATGGTTGTTCTGGCGTCTCAACATCTGATTCTGATGTAGAAAAAATCCGTTTCACGAAAGGCGTCTTTTTGAAATCTGTAAAAGAAAAAAAAACATAATTTAAAAAAGACGGTATTTATAGGTACTATTAGGTACGCTGTATGGATTTAAATAATGATAAATTATTTAATTGCTGAAAATACACGATACAAATGTTACAAAATAAAATTTGAACACAGCATATTTGTTACTTTAATAGCTGAAATACCTATGCGGTGTGCAAAATTAATAAAACAATAAAATTAATTTAGTTAGTATTTTATTACCTAGCTACTATCTATATAGGTAACTATTTTGAAAACAACTTTCTTTTATAATAAATGATAAGATCATCAAATTAGGAAAATAAATAATCATCAAAATAAAAATTCTTAAATATACAATGTTAATAACAAAGTGTTTAAATACTTTATTTATTAGGACTTACCTTTCGTTTTGAACACAACTTGTTTGCCTTGAACAATTTGCATCAGTTCAACTGATATGCAGTAAACGACTTCCTCCATTTTATGTATTTTACTGCTTAAAATTTTGAAATGAAGAAATATTTGTAGATAGCGATATTAACTCGGTAAAGGCTACAGATGAACTAAATAACTTTCGGTAATAGACATGACTTTATATAGGTTGCCATAAAAACAATTAACTAATACCTAATTAAAGTTAATTATTAACAATCACGAATTAATGAGTGAAATAGAGAGACTGTGAATATTTAATTAATTAGTTACCTAATTATCTTCTAATTACATCAAAACATTTTGACAAATATATTGTGGGTCATTCAAAAACATGCCTTTGATAAAAATATAAAAAAAAAACAAGCGTTCGTTGTAATATACCCGGAACCATCTAGAAACAAAGTCGCAGTCACGAATTACATTAGGTACATAATCCCCAACTCGATGGGAATTTGTAGTTATGTTACAGAGTTTCCATGACTACCTTCTAACTCTACTTATTATCAAATCAGCCTCATGCCATAATATATTTTGCATTATAGTATTTAGCTCATTACTAGTGAAACTATTTGTTTTTACATAAAAGTCACAATTGTAATTTTTAAAATTACCACAATTCAAGTTCAACTTTACTTCTGTAGTTCCGAGATATTAGATTTCAAAACAAAGTTACTTTTTTCGATTTCCTGGCCTAGTGTTTAGGTACTTAGGTAGGTTATAGGTAAATAATATTTTAGTCATAGGCTATGTAGGTACATAATTAAGTACCTACTTGTCAACTTTTATCTTGTGCGTAGCTAATTTAGGAAACACATTAGAGAAAAACATCTGATGAAAATCATGACTTAGGTACCTACCTAATTATACATCGAGTGATATTGTATCTACCTATTAGATAATAAGTAGGTATTATTGGCAGATAATTACACCTAGGCCATCACTAATTACCTAGCTCTGTGTGTTTCACATGCGTATTAAATCTATATCCCAATTAACCATAGATACCTACCTACTTAATTATGATGTATCAATTAGTGAAGTGACCTAAGTCTATCTTATTTAGCCGGGTCCTTTATGGCAGTTTTTGTACGTAACATTGTTATATCTTATATATAAAAATGAATTGCTGTTCGTTAATCGTTAGTCTCGCTGAAATTCGAGAACGGCTGGGCCGATTTGAATAATTCTTTTTTTGTTTTGTTCGCTAGAATACAGGGAAGCTTTAAAAACCAAAAAAAATAGGTAGGGTAGGGTAGGGTAGGGTAGGTAGGGTAGGGTAGGTAGGGTAGGGTAGGTAGGGTAGGGTAGGTAGGGTAGGGTAGGTAGGGTAGGGTAGGTAGGGTAGGGTAGGTAGGGTAGGGTAGGTAGGATAGGGTAGGTAGGGTAGGGTAGGTAGGGTAGGGTAGGTAGGGTAGGGTAGGGTAGGTAGGGTAGGGTAGGGTAGGTAGGGTAGGGTGGGTAGGTAAGGTAGGGTAGATATGGTAGGGTAGGTAGTCAGTTAACGAAAGCGAAGCCGCGGGCACAGCTAGTAACACATAAATTAGGGTTGACGCCTAGCATGTTCCAGTTGTTATTCGACAAAACATTTATGCTACTTATACCTACCTAGTTATGTTCAAAAAAATCGTTGGTTGCCTGTAAAGTCGGTATACGGGCGAAAGTTTTACGTGACAACGACTGTCAATGTCAATGTCTGTCTCTCTCGCTCTTAGGCGGGCTAACCATGCCCGAGTGGAAGGGACGCGTGCCTCTCACTCGCTCTCATTGTGAGCGCATAACGTGAGCGGAGCGTTACCCAGTTTCTTGAAGTGTCACCCGGCAAACCAATTTATAAGACGTTGTCACGTCAAAACTGCCACAGCTGACGCGGCTTGAAAGGTAACAATCATTTATTTACATTCAGTTTATCTCTGTTAGGTACCTACTTTCTACTTAAACACTTACGTACCCCTATAGTTTAGAATTTATGCAAATTGCTAGTCGTTAAAAACAATTTCTAAATTTTTCATTTGTCTACCATGTATGTTATGCTAATGCATAATATCTTAATACTTAACATTGTAAGGTAAATTGTGGTTAACTTGGACTTCAAACTCTTTTATAAGTAAACCTTTTTTACCGCTATATTTATACAAAAAAAATATATATATTAAATTTATTAACCTTGGCCGTATACGAAATAATTATTAGGCACAATAATGATGAGATTGAATTTCTTTACTTTTTTAAAAAAAAAGTTCTCGATTTAAAATAAGCTTTCACAATTCGCGCTCTTATCCTGATTGCTGCTGTTCGTGTTCTTAAAGGTAGCCATTATTTAACTCATAATTAATTAATGCTAATAGCTCATATGTTTAAAATTTATATTTTCAACCTACAACAGAAACTGCGAAAACCTTAAAAAATAGTCTCTTCATTGATTTTGGGAAAAATCCGAAACTTCCAGACTAACAAAAAAAATCTTCTGCGTATACCTACCTACAACTTAAAGAAAATCTAAGTAGGCCTGTAGTATGCTTACCTACTTTTTTTATTATTTCAGATATAAATCGAAGTCATATTCAAAGATGGATTACTCAACAACATCTGATTCCGATTCAGACATTTCAGAGACTCAGGATCAAACAATGAGTCCAGAAAGGGCGGGAAACCCTTTATTGATGACACCAAGAATACGGCGTATTAAAGGCGTGGACTTTCCAAGATCTAGACGGATTAATTTTGATTTGCCTGAAGAAGGTGAAAATTAATAAACTACTTACCATAGAAATTGGTATTAACATATACCTACGTAGTAAGCAGTTCCTAATAGTTTTTTTTTTTTTAATACGAAGCGTTAGGCAGATTGTACTTAACTATCTCATTGCATGTAGGTATTACCATAATTTCATTACATTAACAATAAGTTGTTAAAAATGTAAATGTTAAATAGTTATATAGATATGTTATGTAATAGGTATATATTATATGTTAAATAGACCCTAAATTTGGTTACAACTACGTCCAATTTTAAGGCACCGTTTTGTTAGGTATTTATTTTAATAAACTTGTTTTAAGTATTATAATATGTTGACATAGATATTGACTTTCCTTTTAAAAGACCCAGCTAAGTGAATGACAGTTTTACTACTTTCCACATTGATTAGTGCGAGTGCAAATGATTAGTGCAGGTGCTTAGTGATAGTACAAAACGCATGTGGATAGCAATTGTTTATTATCATCGAAGTAAAGAGAAGCGTTCGTGTTCTATTTTTCTGCGAGTAGCCCCGTCCCGCGCGCCTTCACTCGCAGCGTGTCTGCCTCGGCTACTACTACGTTAGGACAAGCGACATGCTTGTTTAGTACCTATGTGTTTAGCGCCTATAGAACAAATAGTTTCTGAGCGCAACAACTAAACAGCATTCGCAATATTTTAATACACTAATCAATGTGGAAAGTACCCTTAACAAATAAATAATATTTAGCTGTAGTGTTGATCATGAGCATATAATGGTTTATACAGATAGAAGTGATTCCCACTCGTGAAACAATTACTTTTACTACTACCCAAATTGATCAAATCAAAAGTATTAGAAATAGGTATTTTCCGACGAATATATGCAAAGGATATGTACGATACTATAATACGAATCAATGTTACAACAAGCGCTAAATAAAATATATGATCGTCCAAAGAACATAGACCATTACATACCTTAATAATACTAAATCATAGTAAGCCACGAGTTGATAATAGCAACATTTACAATCCAAAATTAAATAATTAGGGTAGGTATTGTAAGAATATTTATGCACTAAAACCAAACAAGGATATTACAAAATGCGATTTATTTAAGCTTATTCTATAAACTAACAATATCGAGTGATATTTTGTCAATCACTTGCGACTGATAAGGCACAAAATTCGATCGTTTTAACATTTATCCAATACATTTGTATGAAATCAATAAAATACTTGAAGTGCTAGCTTTTTTAAATAACTTGTTTTTGATCATTTTAAATGCATAAAACTGGGGTTTTTAACAGTGTGACGACAATAGATGATTATAATTAAGTAAAATAATTCCAAACTACATACAATTAGTTACAGTAAGAATACTTTGGTATATTCACAGCTGTGTTGAAATTGAAAACAATCAAAACAGTTTCCATAAATTTATGGAAGACAAAATAATTAATATTCATACTAATAATACAAGCTTGATTCTTTTCAACTCTACCAAAGTACAACACTATTACACTTAGGTATTAAACTTAAAAAATAAAAAGAGAAACAAATTAAAAGAATGAACATTTCATATTAAGAATAGGTAATATCATCATTTTTAAATGCAAAGGCACATACAATTACTGGGAATACATACATCTAAAAGTTGATAATTTTTATCATATTATTTTAATAATGTGAATTTAATACAAAAGAAATCCAAATAATTTCATCTATTAGTAGAAAAAATAAATGATTAGGGCCAGTAAATGTCAATATGATGGTGTGGAAACTAATTGTCAACCAAAAGTACGTGTTTTTCTATACCATTATTTCTGGCCCTAGCAGAACACTTAGTTCAGTAGCAACAGTTAATGGAACACAACAAAAACAAGATAAAATGATTGCATTTTACAATAAAAATTGAGAATGAGGTAATGAACAAAAAAATAATCAGATTCCATAATTATTGTTTTAAAATAAATTGTTATGAGAAAAATATTGAAGGAGGAAAGGAATATTTAATATAATACCACATCAATAAACTGTTTTACATACAATAATCTATGATCCTTATAATTATTATTATAGAATCATGTTTTTGCAACAAATTAAGATTTACAAGGTATTTTTTATTAAGATTTTAATTTATTTTTTACTTTGTTTCAGATTAAATACCTCTATTGTGATAGATACTTGAGTTCTATGTATGGTTAATATTAGGTCACTGATGTGGTCGTAAATTTATCAGTCTTGTGTCTTTAACTAACAATTATAGAATCTGTTACAACAAAGTCTTAACTTACATTAACCTATACAATAGTCATTACAAGACATCTTGTAACTGGCCTTGCACATATTTCAAGCAAGAAGTTATTTCCTCACTGTCTGCCACCATACCTTGCAGTTTGTCTTGCACATCAGCCAACACATCTTTCTGCAAACCACCCTTTTTTAGCGCCGTCATACAAAATGTAGTGAGTGCTTTAAAGCATTGTTTTCGCTGAGCATTATGTGGTTGGTTGTCCCAGACGGGAGTGGCCTTAACATAGTTCCAAGCAAGAAAAACATACTGTATCACTGATTCCCAGTGCTGAGATTCGACCAAGATCTTACCTTGATCAACAACACACTTTTTGAAAGCAGCCAAATGTGTCGAAACTCGAGAATATGCTGGGGAATCAGTTTTAGAAGTGAGGCGAGAAGTTGGTAGGCTTTTGAAAATGTTGCTCTTCAAATAACTCAATCTCTCTTCAAGAGGTGTTAGGTCAGGAACTGGCATTTCATTCCTGATCTCCAGCTCAATTTCAGGGTGCTTATATGTTATGTTTTTGATCATACGAATGAGTTGCGTAGGACTCAAACCTTTAAGGGCGGTATCAATAGGCCCCTTAAATTCGGGAGTCATAGTTCTTTCCATTCTGATCCTTTTCATAGGTGGGGTACTTTTGAGAGGGCTTGTAATCTTAAACTTTTGTGGAGTACTGATGTCGCTAAAGTCGATTTTTTCGGGAGTCAGAGGTATACGTTCAGTGTCAAGTAAGAGACGCTTTCGTGGCGTTGAACGTAGGGTAACTCCGAGTTTTAAGGGAGAGAGATGGTTGTCTTTTGGTGGAGTTCGTACAGTTGAATGAAATGTAGAGTTTCGTTTTATTTCGATGTCCGGCGACCATGTTACTGGGAGACGTTTGCGGCCTGTAACATATACATATTTTTTTCTAATTAGTATTATTGTAGTTTAAGCAAGAAAAACTGCGGCCACCAATAATGCTGATGGTTGCAACATTTTTGCTTTATCAATTCCTCTAAAAAAATTAGGATGAATAAAATACATGACTTCAAATTAAGCATTTATGGGAAAGAAGTTTTTTTAAAAGGTAAAAGGATTTAGAGACATTCCAGACTGATATATATAAAAATATCATAATTAAAGCAGTAAAAGTGAGCATATCAGTTTGAATGATTGCTGGAACTACATATCTGATTCTCAAGATTCTATCACTGACAGAAAGTCACATTTTTCCTGACTGTCATAGGCTACAATTCTATGGTGTATGAGGGTAAAGCTACTGGCAACTGCTAGTAATAACTATAATGTATAAGAAAGTTGACGGCATACCTCTCTGCTGAATCAGCAGTTCGTCAGGCGATGGTGCTGGACTCAGATACCCAGCAGGCAATGCGGGGGAGCGCTCCCGTATGTTAGTGACAGGCTGCAGCGGGGTGACACGGAGACGGTCAAGCCGGACGGGGATCTCGGCGAGCGCCGCGCGGGTGCGACGCCCGCCGTCTGGTGTCACCGCGCCCTCCATTGGCGCTGAAAGAGGAGTTTAATAGTAATATTAGAAAAGAAACATTAATCTGATTAATCTTTGCTTGATCTTTGATCTCCTGTAGTCAACTTATCAATTCATTTTCCTTTGTGTCTGCAGTTCTGTGTTTAAAGTGATAATGGGACCATTACTTTGTAGGTACAGGTCAACATCATTTGAACACTAACAGTTTAACATTAATAAAGCATTTAATGTTATTGTACTTGTGTACTAATTAAGGTAAAACACTGATGTGAACAAAAATACTTTTAGAGACCAAAATTTCAAGAACTCTAGGAATTATTTAAAGCCTATGTGGTAGGTACCTATCAAACATCATTACACTGTGTATCTGTCTACTTTCACGACTAAACTGCATTCCAGAATTTAATAAAATTTGGTGTGAACCTATCTTGACAGTAACAACAAACAAGCTTGAACTCCAAGAAAGGAGATAGGCTTATATAAATAATTAGGCCAAAGCCTATGACCTATATAGATGCTTTTTGCACTTTAAGAAACGACATGATGTACTACTTTCTTGGAGATCAAAAAGCATTTTGCCGCGATAAGCAAAAGCCACGCGGGCGCAGCCGCGGGTGTATTTATCATAATCATAATTACAACATTAACAACTACTACAGCATTGTGACGTCTTTAAAGAAGCTGTATTTGGGTCAAATTTTCTAGACAAAATAATTATAGGTATACGGTAAGCAATTATAGTAAAATAATCTTATTAAAAATTAGGCATTTACTTACAAATATGTACATATCTAATGTCGATAAGGTGGGGTAGTAATAAGTTATCGTGAATGCAACATGTGGTGGTCAAAGAAGTAAAGTTCTAACAAAATCAAAGGGTGCTTGCCCGTAAAGTTAGCGCCATCAACGTATCCTACATCAAGTTTAAAACTTACACCTAATAGTCTGAAATCTACATATATTCTGGAATGTTGAATTCCTCGCAATTACTAATACTAATTTTAACAAATATTGTTAAAAGTTAAAAAAATACCGATCTTAAATATGTTGTTAACAGTGACGCTTACGATGTCGGTATTTCGTTACAAACAAACATTATAATAAATTCAAAACAAATTACCTAGATTCTGTTTTCCTGCACGATACCTTTCACTAAAGTTTCACGTGCAAAACAACGAGTAGGAGTGAGTAGTAATAAATAAAAATAATAGTAAAATTGGCGCAAAAATTGACAAGCGACTTTTAGTTTAGCTGCAAGCACAAATCTCGTAGAGTACATTTGTTCTGTGGCACAAATGCACACAACGGTTATTTTTTTCAGTTGTCCACAGAGTACGGTAATGATAGTTGTCGCTCGTAGTTCCTGCTTCGTACAACCCTGTGGTACAGTGGTACAACCCTTAGAATAAGTCACACTAGTCTAGCGAAGATAAGTACCTATTATAAGGTACAATCGTATCCTCTACTTTCCAGTTCCAACTTGCTCAACTTCCAGACAGTTTGCGTTCCAGGTATAAACCTAAAACTACTCACTTGTATTTAAAACTCCCAGTGGACAGCGATGTGGACGATTTTTTTGATGCCATATTTTAGGTTTATGTTTAATTAGATTAGTTTATTTTATTATTTCTTTTGTATGTATATATAGTTAAGTTTATTTGAAATAAAGTTAATATGTCAGAAAAAAAATAAAAAAAAAACCCTCTAAAGTTTACTAATTACTATGAGTTGACTTTGTCTGATTTGTCACCAAATTAATGTTATCTAAGTTAAATAATCGTTAAATCTATAGGTGGAGAATATTTACTCATTAACATAGGTAAGTACAAAATAATATTATAGTAATTGAGATATTTTTGATAGTCTTTTATCCTAAATTTAGTTTTTTGAGATAGTAATGCTGTTGAGTTTAAGTAGTTCACTCTCATTAATCTATGTTCATTTACTACTTTTACTAGATTCTGTGGTCAGTCAAGGTAATAAAATTAATTTCATTCATTTTCATTCATCGAGTGTCGTGAATTCGTGATATTTATTATTTTTTGTCAAATTAAAATCACGCACGGCAAAAGAACCATTAAAAGAAAGTACCTAGATGTTATAATTTTAATTGACTAAAACCCTACTTTTTATATCTGTGACTGTAGAAAGTGGGTCTTGTTCAACGTGATTAATAAAAGTAAACATTCCGTTATATTCGGGAAAGACTTGCGAAATGTATACTTTTGTTGTGGTCAATTCATAAGTTGCTGTTTTGATTGTGTTATTTTCTATTTCCAATGAAAAGTGTCATTAATTCGTTGTGATTGTGAAAGGATGCTGTGAAGTAGGTCAAAAAAGGCTAGGTGGTTGAATAAAGTGAGCCGGTGGATCGTATGTTCTAGACCGTAGTCACACGGTATGGCTGTGCAGCAGCAGGGTCACTGAGGACGATGGAGAGGTTGTCCCATGACCTCAACCTGGCTCTCGAGGAGAGTAACTGTGGTCGTCAAGAGCGGAGGAAGTTAGGGCTCCGCAGACGTACCAGATCCGCGGGAAATCTGCGTTAGTGTGATATGATTTTAATTATCTTTCAAGGATTAATTTGTAGAAGTTGGTTTGCACTAATATTCTTTGTAATTATTTTTGTTGATTTTTAGCAAAAATAACCTAAATAAATAACCTTTGCATATAGAATAACAGGAATTGTAAGATATAAACGAATTAAATATTTAAGGTCAACATTATTAACATATTCTGGAACATCGACTTTCTTTTTCTGTAAAACACATTTTGCATTAATATTATTATGAACAAATTGTTTTATAGGTGACTCACTACACTATGGATACTCACAGCTATTATTGAGTCACATAAATACTCATTGGTCTTAAAGCTTCATTGCACATTAATTAATTCTACCTGACCATAACTGCAAACTGCCTATTGAAACAACAGAATAAAAAATAAGGGTATTCAGTAAACAACAATCTACTTTTGCATAATAAATGATCTTTAAAGTGATGTAATGTAAATATTGTTTTATCTAATCTTTATTTATTACAAAACTGGCAAACCTAAAGATGTTGTCATAGGCAAATTTTATTATATTTGATTGATAATTACAACTCATTTTTTAATACCAACATTATACAATATTTTCCTATTATACATTTACTTTTATAAATAATTGAATAAAAAAACATTTGTTATTAGTACCTATTAGAAATATTTTAAACAACCTCCAACTTGACTACTTCTTGCCATTATATTTTTATTGTTATTTTTTGCCATTATATTGGAATGTTAGAAGTATAGATTGAAAAACAGTCAATGTTAGTCCTTAGATCTGTCAATTCTTTACAGCAGCAGCCGTATTAGTAAGCCTGATTGAAGATGGTAGTTCCAGCAGTCCACCCCAAGCTCCACTTATTACTCAACCATTATCCGACTCCGATGACCCGCACCTCAGTCTGCATAAATCTAGCCTCAAATCAAGGCATTACTGTCAGATTGGGAACTTTGAGTCAGATTCCTTTAATGAGAACTTCTCTCCTACAAGGCCGGCAAATGCTAGAAGGAAACGGAAGTATAAGAAGATGCCAGTGGAGTATTCAGATGGGAAAAGGTCCCCGCCAGTTGAAATATTGAGTGTTGCTACAGAGGTAATTGTGTTGTGGTATAATACTTATAGTTTACTGTTCCTGAAATGTGTTAAAAGTTGGCACATAGATGGTTACATATTAATTATTTATCAGTAAATTAAAGTTATTATACTGTTACCATAACAATATAGGTAGCACCAGTTAAATAGATAACTTATATTTGTTTATTTAAATGTTGTTCAGCGGCCCATATAATACCTAGTTAGATTATAATAATGATAATTATAATGGCTACATTAATATTTTTAATTTTAATTGACTAAAACCTTACAAATTAACCTTTTCTATCAATCTCAGATAATTCTTACTCATAAACCTCCTTTAGGAATTGATTTTGTTTTATTATTACCTGAATTGCATGCTATTACGGATTATTATATATATTAATATATATATTATATATTTATATATATATTAATTCAGTTACGAAAAATCATAATATTAATATTTAAAATATTTGTTGTTTTCAGCCAAATGCCCTCTCCGCCACTATCATTCTCCAGAGTCAAGTGTTATCTCCTGCGATACATGTAAATAAACATAAGACACTGACGAAACCTGAAAGGTTGGCATTAAAACTTGTTTATTAATATTATTAAAAAAAATAAACAGAAAGATTCCCAAAAAAATGGTGCAAAAAGCAGTTTAAACATTTTGGGGAGTTGTCTTTACTCAGCAATGAGGTACTTATAGGCAATAGACTAGTGGAAAATTATTAAATAGTTTGTTTTAATGTAGGATTTTACTATGCAGTGTTATTAATCTGGAACATGGCAAAGAAAACCACAAAGGACAAGTGTATTATGTCTAGCTACTATTGTAATTGAACTAACTGGATATTATTACAATCACCTAAGTCTAAAGAAAATATTGAGTCTCTGAATATTCTATTATAAATATAACTTTTTCTACCATACTACTTTGGTTGCCTATTTGTACCACCCTATCTAAATTCTTTAGGCTACCCATATAAGGACTGCTGGAATAGTTAGCCAGTGATCAACATATATGTACTTAAGAGCTGTCGTAGGCTCACACGCGTCATATGCGTCTCCTGCCCGCTCACTTTTTGTTTTGTCGACCAATTGAAGCAGTTGAACAAGATTGAGCAGTCGCTTCAAGCAGTCCCTGTGTGAACATATAAATCTATAGTCTAACATGCCTTCGGTACTTGAAGCAGTTGATGTTGACAGCTTCAAGCAGGCCATAGTCAAAATCAACAATACTTTCACTGTCTGAATTTTGCAGAAGTTTGCAGTTGAATACTTTAATACAGTGCATGTTTTATTAGTGACCAGTCACTTGTGTTAGTTCTCAGACTTCTTAGTATGTTACACACATTGTTTTGTGATCTGGCTACAATAGTTTTGACTAACACTTGTATGGAAGACAAACTGTTCTAGTATAGTAATGTTTTGTTAGCAAATAATGTTTTAATAATAGTATAACACAAATATTTTGTACATAATTAATTTACCATGGTCGCTTATTAGTTGTTTTTTCAGAAACGCGTTCTGCGGGAAAAGAAAATGGTCGCACAGGGATAAGGGGGATGTTTGCGAGATGAGAGAGCGCTCGTTCAGCGGTGGATGTTCATCGAAGTCCGCTTACTTCTCAAAGAACGACTTTAAATCGAAGAAATATGACACAGATGTACCTAAGAAGGAACCTGTATTGCAGCCAGGAAAGATTGTCTTAAAATCACAGAATGCTGAAGATACAAAATCCCCGACTTTCTCAAACACGCCATCGTTGCCAGGAAGCTCAAGCTTTAACTTTGTCTATAAAAACATGTCTAAAAATGGAACGCCGACTCTCTCCAAGTTAACAGGTTATAAAATAACGACAGACCTTCCACCATTCTTCGGTCCCGCAACCATCGGGAAAACCAATTTGGACGGTAAATACCATAGAAAGTTTAAGATGTTGAATAAGTCACATCCACCTAATTCATTAAGAAATCCCTTACAGTTTGATGATTCTAACAGTGGAATGGACTGCGCGGGGAACGAATCAAGCTCTCTAAGCAGTAGCGATTCTGATGGAGTGGTCACGAACGATAGCGATAGAGAAGGGGACGATGAACTGACAGACTGGCCAGGCATTGAAGAGCTGAAAGTCTTTAACAAAAGCCTAACGTTCAAATCATCGAAGTCCGTCAATAATAACTCTCCGAAATCCACCAGCAATATGCCACCGCCCAAACGCTTGAAGAAGGAAAAGCTGCTCGTCAAAAGTGGGTGGGCAAGTTGTAAGAATAGATTCAAGAAGAAAAGGGCTAAGGTGGACTCGGGAAACGACGAAGATGCCATGATGTCTGACTCCAAAACTGTGGTAGACTTAGAAGACGAAGGAGTTCCAAAAGAAAACAGAGACATTCTCCAACCACATTCTTCCTTCAGTAGTTTTAGTGATATAAAAAACGCTGGTGTGTCTGGTCAGAACGCGAACGAGTCGTTTTTTCAGTCCTTTCAGGCCTTTCAAGAGAAGTCGGGGCAGCAGGATGAATCGTTTAACCAGACGCCACGCACGAATTTTTCGCTACAGAAAACGTCTTCTAGCGACTTGAATTTGAGCGAGAAATCACCTCAAAGCGACCATTATTATAGTGAGCATTCAATGGGGAATGCTGTTGTTACTGAAGTAAGGGAAATCCGGGCTGGTTGCCGCAGGATACGGGATGAGAGACCAGGGTTTTTGATCCTAAGTGCTGCCAACGAACAGCTGTCAAAGTTCCTCCAAGACTCTTGCCAAACTGAGCTGAAGCTGCCAAGTTTCCATGACCCTGAGGAAAAGGAGAAACTGGAGTCGTTAGCTAAGCTCTACTCCCTGGAACTGCAAGTGGAAATGGGCCGGCCGGTTTTGAGGAAAACAAGGTGACTATAATTCGTCTGTTTATAAAAAGGTAAAAGTTTTATGTGTATGTTTACAATGAAACAAATCTACAATTACTTCGATCATAAACTCTCTTTATTTAAAAAATATAGATTAGGATTTGCTGCTAAAACATTTTTATCGTAAATTTCATGATGTTAAGGTGTAATTTTCCCTAATCACATATTAAAATTAAAACCTTCATACTATAAAGATAAATATCTTAAGGACTAATTGACTCCATATTGTAATCTCGAAAACGATTACAACACCTTGAAATTCTAATAACCTTCGTGGAAGAACACAAGTAATCGAAACTCATATTCCGAATATGGTATTTTATCATTTTGCATACAAAAGCCGCCAGAACGTACATTATTTATGTACCTTATATTACCCTTACTAATATTATAAATGCGAAAGTAACTCGGTTTGTCTGTCTGTCTGTCGCGCTTTCACGCCAAATGTACTAAACCGATTTAAATGAAATTTGGTACGCAGATAGTCTAAAGCCTGAAAAACGACTAGGCTACTTTTACTTTCTGCCGCGCCAACCGCAGCATCCACGCTTGCAAAGCCGCGCGAAACAGCTAGTTTTTAATAAATCATAGTTCCCTACAATCTAATCTTAATTAAAATTAGATCTTTCGATTACGTGTATGTAAAGTCAGGTTAGCATTATGAAATACAAGATAGGCACTAAAATGAAATCCAATAAGTCGAATAAACTCTCAAACAATACTCTTGTTATTCCAGCAACACAATGCAAGCGATACGCGTCGAACATTCCTACCACAATTTCCCTTCAGACCACAAGCGGCGTTGCTATGGCGACGACACCGACACCAGCTTGTCTCTCAGCGACCAGAACTCCGTGAACTCCATCAACGATCTTGACGACACGCCGGACGTACGGTGCGACATGACGCCCCAAGATCTGGTAGATACGTTCTCACATACTTTGGTAGACAAGTCACTCTTGCACCCCGGAGAGATTGATTGAACTAAAGTGAATTAATGCTGCGTCAAAAAAGTTATAAGAGTGAATTTTCGGAACCTGACGAATCTTATGTCTTCGTATCGAGTTCCGATTGCACTTGAATGTAGCAGACTGTGATTAAATAAAAGTGAATCGGTTTGAATAACTACTTAAGTTTAACATCGGCTTATGGAACTATAAATAAATATGCTGCAAATTATGATATGTAATATCTGCTTACAAAGCATGGAATTTAACTTACGTATCATATTATATATTAAATTTCTCCATAATTATCTGAATTACAAGTAAAGATCACAATATAGGCCAAGAGCCAAAAATAGAGAGTCAATGTTGTTCTTGACATTTAAAAAAATGTATGGACGCAGCATCTAGGTTGAAAAATAATAGGCAGATCAAAAATCAAATATACGTGAATTTATAAAGACTTTATGTAAATACTTAATTTGATTTAATGAGTGATGCAAGCCTCATTTTAATTTTCGTCTGGCTTTCATGTGAATGGATCAAATCATATTGATTCAAATTAACTTATGTGTGGTGTAAAGATTTGAGAAGTAAAAACGCAGAGTGTGATAATATTATTTTATTTTTATCTTAAGTACGAATTGTCTTTGATTGTTAAGCAATATTATTGGTATAATCTTAATAAAAAGCTGAGACAAAATATAGGTGACATGTGCATAGAAAGGACTGTAAAATGAGATTGACAAATTGTGTAAAGTAGATATAGGATAGTGATGTGTACTTAGATTATGAATATGAAAAAATAAATACACATTTCTTACGATCTCAAAAAACGGTAATAATAATTAAGAGGGATTTACCTCTCTTATTTAATAGGCATTTACAACCTAATGTAATACGAATGTTGTTGTGAACCGCTAAAACATAATTAAATATCTTGTTCAGAAGTCCTTTTTAAAAAAAATAAGAAACAAAAGCAGTCGTGATTTAAATCTATAGAATATAATGAATTAAAGAGATCAAAAATATTTTTTTAACCGAGACGACGAGCTTTTTTAATTGACACCAAGATTGCGATGAAAAGAAATTTTAATCGTTGCTTGCCTTTAAAATATTTAAGAAAATTTCGTATCTTATCGATAAAACCAATAATATTGTTTATGCAAAGTAAGGGAGCACAACTCTAGCCATTTCTTATTTTCAAAATTCTTAGTTTTAGTTTTGTTACATATCTTCTTATTTGCTCATTCCTTTTTCATTATCTTAGATCTAATGGCTTTAATATTTCGTGTTTCGATTCTTATTTCTTAGAATTAATTTATTCGTCACTTAGTTTTATTTTTTTAGTTTAGGGACCAACCCAATTAAGGACTGCATGGTTTTTATTTATATTTTTAATGGCCTTAAGAATAATCTTCAATCAGTCGACTATAATTTTGTATTAAAGGTTTTGGCACACGAATATAATCTTTGTGTCTATAAAAAAAGGATAAAATGAAAATACAATTCAATATTAATAAGCTAAATATCATGAAACATTTATATTTTATTTATATAACGAAATTAACAGTATGTACTTACATTACACATACAAACAAATTCATTTAGAGGCTAACCCCCGGTCTGAAATGCTGATCAACACAAACATTTTGTTAATCACCTGTCAAACCTCATGTCAAGTGCTGTGGTCAACCAATCACAGTCGTGATCCGTTGATTTGACAACAGATTAAATTGATAAGCCGCTGAAAAACCGGGGGTAAAGGTCACGTTATTTCAATGCTACTTTAATCTTTATGTTTATTGTGTTTAAGTATATTATTCGTTTGTCAATTGTAATGCAGTTACTACTTAATTGATTTGATGAATGGGGACGATTAACTTACCCTTAAATATAGTAACGTAATAAGACCCCACCTAATATTAGTGTCTACTAATCTCAAGCACGAATAATATCGACACATGTCAATTTTATAGATGTAAAATTATTATTATTGGATAAATTATCTCTTCATAATTATTATTTTCAAACAAAAAAACTAAATTCGTTTTTCTAAAGATTCTAAAGAAAGAATTAATGAAAGAGTATGGACGAATGCTGAAGTACTCTTGGAGAATGGCATTTTAACACACCACTGAAACTAGACTACAATTATATTTTTTTTTCTTTTATTTATTGTTTTAAATGGGCGTATTTGATACTTTCTCTGTCCTACATTGCATAAATGGGCGAAACAGTATGTTCCAATTATTCGTGTTATTCGCATCGGTTAAACGTAAAAAGGGATTAACTAGTATATTAAAGTCAAACTGGCTACTTGTATTAAATTATGTAATAATATGTAATTTGTATAGATCGATGTTTATTTTTCAAAATTAACCCGCTGGCTCGGGGTAGCTAGATGAGTACAAGTTATTTAAATAAACAATTTGTATTTAATATTTATGTAAATCACGTTTAGGATTATTTGATATTAGTGGAAGGTCAAATGTAAATACTTCAGATGGAACTTTAAATTTTTTCAAGTGTTTTATATTAAACTGTAAAATGGTTACAGTTAACATAAACCCTAATTACATAATTATAGGTACCTACTTATGAAACACTCCCTTATCTATATGGGAATTTGTAATTAAATACAAATAATAGAAGGAAAAACTTAAACCTCAGGCAGGACTCGAACCTGCGACCACTGGCTTGACGCGCCAGTCGCTTTACCTACTAAGTTACCGAGGTCACTGCCTGGAAGTTTAAATTTTGCCTTCTATTTTATTACGTCTTTTAGGGCGACGTATGCGACATCTAGTGAACCAACCTTACGGTTTGGCTTTCACCGACTCTACATTATGGGAATTCCTTTTTTCACTAGTGGGACGTATAAAGACCGGTATTATTATATAAACATTATTGATTGCAAGACATTTAGATACTAATTTTAAATTCCATGCTTTCATTAATCTATACTAATATTATAAATGAAAAAGTAACTATGTCTGTCCGTCTGTTACGGTTTTACGGTTATACCGCTAAACCGAATTTGATAAAATTTGGTATGAGGTTAGCTTGAACTCTAAAGACATAGACTACTTCTTGCTGTGATGAAAGACACCCACGCGGGCAAACCCGGGGGTGTAAGCTAGTTTCATAAAATTCTAAATAATTTACCTATTTTTATAATACTTCGCGCTTATTGGTCATCTGGTACCTATACGTATGAATAGTTATGCACGTTAATATCTTAGAATTTATTTAGATATTCTCAAAGTTGACTTTCTATAGGTATATTATATGGTGATATACTGTGTATAAAACTTAAAATACTAATCGAAGTCTTAAATAAATTTAAGAAAGATGCTGTTTAAAACTTTAATTACTTGAAATATTTATATTTTGACACGATATCCTAGCGTTAGATTAACAAATTACTTGTGTAATTACGTGTATTATACTTAAAATACAAATCAAAGGATGTATGGAAATATAATCGGATGACAAGTGCGCTAAAAAATATATGCAAGTAGTGTTTTGATGCCATAGAGGTTTAGATAAAATGTCAAAACCATCTCATTTTGGGGAAAGAAAGCTAGACGTATGTTTTGTTTAGAGTAATTACCTTGTCTGTTAGTCTGTGGTCTTCTATTAACTCCACCAGTCGCTTACAGCGTCACATTGTACGCCGCGTCACGATGCATACTACAGAAATGATTGAAATGATTTTTATTACATATTATATTCCGCTTACATAAGCTGAATATAATAAGGAATGAAAATGTTAAATGTATATGTACTAAAATATAATATTAAATAAAATGTTAGTGTGCCCTGCAAACCTATCTAGTTTGTTATGTGTACGCTGACATCAGCGTGTGAAAGAGACCACAACAGTACTTTTTTATGGTAAACATCGTCGACCACAGCCTAACGCCCTAAATTATTTTTATAAAAAAAAACAATAATTTCGGTTTTGGTTTAAAGAATTGGAAAATGGATATGTTATGGTAAAAAATCTATCTCTAGTAAGGAAAACTAAGGAACGATAGATGAGTGATGTTGAGCAAGTTTGTTTGTATATTAAGCACCATTAAATCGAAGATTGAAGACTATTTAGTTTTAACCTTTTTGCCCTATTGTTTTAACAGTCATATAGGTACATTGTTTAAACTAACTTTGTATTAAGTAGTTATGAATCAAATGCGATTGGGATGCAATATTGTATTACGATAAATACAAGAATATACTTTTGAATTATAGTTGTGTTTTTATTGTTTATATATAAAGGTGTAGATGGAAGGTTTTTATTTTAAATTGGCCACACACAAAGACATACCTACTTGCGCAAGTCCGCCAGCAAAATTTTGCCGATTTTGTATTGAATTAGTAATTTGACAGCAATAATTTTGCTTAGATACTTAATACAGCGGGCTAGGGCAAATGCATTGTTACGTTTGTGGCCGGCATCACAATATCCATGTATTATAAATTTATTTAATGCCTTCATATTTGTAGTATTTGCTAAAACTGCTGTAAATTTTTATATTAATTTCATCTAGTACTTATAAATACTCAAAATATCAATAAAACAATTGACTAGGAAATAAAAAGATTTTATTAAATAAAAAAACAAGTGATGATAGGAAATTAACAAATAATGAATAACAAATGAGCACCGGAACTCGAATCGTCTTACGATAACCGAATAAAAACAATAACTTAACAAAGTATAGAGAGGTCACCGGTATAACCAATAGGAATAAAGTATTGTGACAATTCTATACTCTTCTAATGCCCCACAGACTTAATAAAAAAAATGGTTTAGTGTTCTTTGAGAGATAACATAAAATCTGTATTTTGAATCACTATTACATTGTTATAGTAGTTTATTTAATTTTACGCTTTGCTATGTTGCACCATTTTTTTTTATTTGCCTCTATTGTTTTAAAAGTTACGGACCTTTATTTTAGTAGGCTTAATTAGTCTATGGGGCGCCTAACTTTACACCCTGGTCATGCGTTCCACGTTCCACTGCATACTTACATTAAAATTTATAAATTTATCAATTTTCGCCTTAAACGTAACTATTCGATTTTCCACGATAATTTTTATATATTATGCTAAATCTAAATTTCCATTCACTTTGTACTGTGATGCTTTTAAGTCACTGTAAATTGACACTATTAAATAGTGTGATGATATCACGTATATACAACTGTAAACCCATACATTGATCATTCTTTGTAATATAAAAAAATGTCTTTTCAATAAAATCCAAAATTGATTCAACATAACATTCATAATATAAAAACACTCATCAAATTAGCTATTAAAATGCTATAAGTTACTAAAATCATATTTCGGAGTACCTAACGAAAGTTGATTATTTTTTGTGCCAAATAATAATTAGTCTTATCACAACGCTTACTTGCGAATACTCAAACGCAACTTTAAGAGGTTCTCAAATGTCTATTTATCGCACGCGACAGAGATAGCATGAGACTTGGAGTGTCTTTTCGTTGCGTTTGAGTTTTCGTTATTAGTGTATTTGCCGTTTGAGTTTGGACCTTATGTCTAGTCTTCGATGGTGCAGATTAGGTCGTCTCCCTCTAACTTCTGTCCGTTCGTGATGGACACAGATTTGACCGTGCCTGCTTTAGGCGCTTGGACGATCATCTCCATTTTCATGGCGGAGAGGACGGCGATGGGCTGGCCTTTCTCAACTTTGTCGCCTTCTTTCACCTTGATTGCTGTTGAGAAAAACATTGTTAAATTGTAATTGTACACTTACATATTTAGTAAAACTATTTAAGTCGGCTTATCGCAGGAATTAAAACACAAACTAATCGCCGAAAACTAAAACGTCAATCAGTTTTAAGTCGCTGTTAACTTTCATGCTGTCACTTTAAGGTGTAACGTAGCGACAGATAGAATTTAAGTACGTCTTAAATTTGAGTTGCGTTTCAGTATTCTTGGGTTAGGAGTTTAAAATATTAAACAAGATTCGGAATTTTGGCTAGATAGTTTTATCAGAAAACAATATTTCTATGTTTGGTATAAATATGCAACACTTACTGAGTACTGTTCCTGGCATAGGCGCTCCGACCTGGTTCTTGTCACCTTTCACAGCCTTCGGGTGGATTTTCATTTCCTGACAGAAAATTAATTGTTATAAAACTAATAACTTCTTACAAGAAATACGCTTATGACGGTTTTTTATAAAAAAGTAATTATTATATTAATCGTTTATTCCTTCTATGATACAGATGTGTATCGGATAGGTAAAGTAAATAATTTTGAGTTGTTGTCCCTCATCATCATCATCATCATTTAGCCTTTCGTAGTCCACTGCTGGACATAGGCCTCTCCCAATTTGCGCCACAACACCCTATTGTTGTCCCTACTTGCACAAAAATATCCACGTACTAATAAACTACTAATACTTTTGCACATATCTTACTTGTACAGTCAGCAACATAAGTTGATAAACACAATCAGATTTACTAAACACCAGAATTCAACCAAATGACATCAGTTGTTATTGCAAATAGGAATTTAAATAGCCTTAAAACGAACGGTTAACGCTATGTCATCCATAATATCCAAATTATAGCACTTTATTGTGTTCAGGGGTTTTGTAAATCCGATTTTGTTCATCAAATATTGTTGCTAACTGTACAAATTTCTCACCTTGCTAGCATTCTCGTCTCTGATGAACACGGATCTGAGTTGCCCGTTCAGTTCAAAGAAGACCTCCCTCTCTCCGGCCGCGGTCATCTCGTCGGAGACAGCGATTGTCTTAATGTCTAACGTCTTGCCGCGCTCGATCTTAACCTCTATCGTTTCTCCAACCTGTAAGACGATTCAGATATTAATTATAGATGTATAAAATAGATATATATTTTTCAATAGTTAAGATAGTAATTAAAGCAATATTTAATTCTTAATTCTTTATTGTACACATAACACATAAAAACAGTAATAAAATAATAAATTTTATGTACATAGGCGAGCTTAACTCAAAATTGAGTTCTCTAACAGTAAACCTTTGAGTGGTAGAGTGATTCAAATATGTAATGAGGATAGAAAGAAGTGTACAATCACAATTAAAAATACACATACATAAAAATAATACTTAAAATACACATCATAATGTCATATATACTATAATTATATAAACATACATACACTATACACTAACTCATGCCGAAAGGAAATGTTCCCTGATTCTTTTCCTGAAGACGTCTAACGAGGGGCTATCCCGCAAGGCATGTGGAAGCGAGTTCCACAGCCGCACGCCACGGATTGTGAATGATTCACCATAGCGACTGGTGGAGTGAAGAGGAGCAATATTTAAAGTACAGACCAAATAATAAAAAGGTACGTTCTTAAAAGTGAGTTATCTTTTGTAATGAGTTTGGCCTTTGATACTGTTTATCACAATATAATGTAAAGTAAAATGAATTCCTGTAAGTAATGAATTCATAAAGTGAAGGGATGTTATTAGATTTTAATGTAATGTTACAAATATAAAAAATAAAATACATAAGAAGATTAAATCTTCGTAAACAGAGTAGGAGTCCTGCAGGTTCCCATACTAGGACCCTTCAAAATTATAGTACATAAAAACATAATGCGTTCGTAATTTATATGCAGAACATTTAAACAAAGAAGAGTTGAAGGATAAACAACTGTAATGCTTACATATACTTAAGGTTGATTTTGCGCTACAACTTCATATTTTTCACGACTTTTTCAACAGAACTAGTCTGTCTTATATGAACTTTATTTACACAAGCATAAAGTTGACGTTTGTTTAAATGGAAATAACATCAATTGGCACAAAAATTTAAATAGACGTTAGTTTTTTTGAGTGACACAATAATATAAAACGTCTATAAAGTATACTACAAAATGGAAGAATAGTGTATTTCACTTACTTTAGGTCCAACAAGGAAGGTCTTGGTGTCCAAATGCTTGACAGGTCCGTATTTGTCTCGTATGCGGAAGAAGTCGTTCGCTACTTGTGGGTACATGGCAGCAGACATGACGTCTTGGTCAGACACCTGCAAAGTAACATACATGATTTTATTTCAATATTACGATATTAAACATTTGTTTATGAAAGTTTATTTAAAAACGATTTATTCGTATCGAGGAAAAGGTATGGTTCTTTCAGGTTGTGTAAGATACTGGTTTCAAATTTGAGGTAAGTCAGTGCTGACTCAATACTCGTACTCAATACTCAATACTCAGTACTCAATACTCGTGTAAATTTAAGTAAGTGCAAAGCTGTCGTTTGACTTAAATACTAAGTATTTTGGAGTCCATGTCTTTTCCCGCCACTGTCGCCTTTACAGAACTAATGTAAATCTGCCTTTACAGCAATAGTACCATTAGAATCAGTCTACCATTGCAGTGATGTCGTTTATTACCTTCCTTTTTTATAATTTTGTCAATAGTAAATAGAATAATAATATTCTTCTTACCTCAGGATAACTTTCAACGAGGTCTTGCTTCAGTTTGTCGAAGTCTAATGGCGGTAGTTCCTTGCCGGGCCTGTCTGCGATTCTAGGCATGTCCTTCAATACTTGTGATCTGAAAATAGCAACAATATACGCTAATTTAAAGTATATACATAGGAAATAAGCCTGACAACATAAGGCCAAATTTTAGCGATCGTAATGGAACTTTGCAGTCCAAGTTCGGTTCTTAAAAGGCCACCAGTAAATACCAAGGCATTTTTTTACATAGTAAATCTGTAATTAAATACAAATAGCAGAATGTAACAATATAAACCTCAGGCAGGATTCAAACTTGCGCCTACTCTCCTGCCTCGTATTTAATTACAAATATTCGCTCCGCATGCGTTAATGCAATACAAATAATAAATATATAAATCTGTCATCTGGATCTAAAACGATGTCTCTTTGCATGCTCCGTTCTAACAAACAATAAAACATTCAGATATGTTCGTCCTCACCTAAGTGGCTCTGGGAATCCTCCATACGGTATACCGATGGCGCCCTGCAGGTATTCCACCACAGACTTGGGGAAGGACAGCTCTTCCGCCCTCTTGTGGATCTCGTCAGCTGTGAGCTTGTTCTGCACCATGAACTGCGCGAGATCTCCGACGACCTTCGACGAGGGGGTCACCTTGATGATGTCGCCGAGCAGAAGGTTAGCTTCCCTAATAATTGTAAAGTTGCATTAAATAAAAATATCAAGAAGACACATTCCGTGTGTCAAGGATCAAAGGCCATGTAAAATTTATTTTACCTTAATTCTAATTTAGATCTTATAATTTAAATAATAAACAATTGGGATTTATTCGTCATCCATGACAGGCGAAAATCTTAGGTAAGAGCAGATAAAGTTAACTAATAGAGATCGGTGCTGTATCTTTATTTGATCCATTACTAGGCATTAGTTTCCCGTAAACGTTAGATTAGCTATGAAAAATTTAAACGGCATTGTTCGCGAGATATTATTGTAGATGTCACTAGTTTCGTTACTGACCGAGGTCCTTATTCATGGGGTCAGCGACAAACACGAATGTTTCACGTACTTTTTATGTAAAAGCTAGATTAGCTTTGTAATCTTACCTATAAGCCTTCTTAACCTCCTCAAATTGGCTTCCTAAGCCGAGAGAGAAGGCCTGGAACTGCAGGTTGGTGTACTGTCCTCCGGGGATCTCGTTGAGGTAGACGTCTGCGTTACCGGACTTCATGGTAGCCGTGGCCTCGAAGGGCCCGTATAGCGTGCGCGCTTGTTCCCAGTAGGCGGAGTATTCTGATACCGTTTGGAGAGCTATGTCTGGAAAAATGGGGAGATGGTTTTAGTATGTTTTGTATATTTGTGTTTTAGTAAAAAAATGAAACAAAAGAGAAATATTAAAAAAACTAATTTCCATAACATTATATGTATGACTATGATACCCTAAGTTTTCGGCTTTAACAACGACTTTGGTTCGAGGTTAGCGATGCTCAACAACACAAGTTGTACAAGTAACCAATTTTGAGGTTGTACCTCAGAGCAAATGCCGATATTTGTAATCAAGTAAGTTTTAAAGTGGTTGGAGACGAAGAACTGAAGATCGAGCTCAGTGGCGTGCCATAGGAGAGGCCTATGTCCAGCAGTGGACGAAGATAGGCTGATGATGATGAAGTTTTTAAAGGTTACAAAATATTTGTGAGCATACAAAATATGATGTAAGAGCTGGTATGTAAATATAACTTTGTCAGCATATTATAAACTTAGATGGATTGCAGCAAGTAGTACTAACTGGTATCAAGCTTGGTCCCCTGCAGCGAGGCGACCAGCGCCCCCATGCTGGGCTGGCTGGTGAGGCCGGACATGGAGTCCACGGCGACGTCTACCACGTCAGCACCAGCTTCAGCACACGCCAGCATGGAAGCCACACCAGCGCCTGACGTGTCGTGTGTGTGAACGTGGATAGGCACGTCTGGGTGACGCTCGCGGATTGCGCCAATCAGCATCCTAAGGTGAATTATGGAATTATAAAGATTTTCCGTAGTATTTGTTACACGACGATGAGATACGAAGCTAATGCCAGAGCATTAAAGCTATTAACGTTCAAAATTTGCGTTAGATTATAATGTAATTGACATTAAAAAAATCATTAGTCTACCACCATGGCCTGTGCCACCAAAGGTAAATAAATGAACGCGTGTTTCGCGTTTATTTAGTAGATATGACTTAAAATGTAACAAAAAAATGTTATTATACCATAATGTTTATCATACAAAGCTTTTGTATGAAAACCTGGTAATGCTAATAAAGAAACTAGGCAGAAAGTCAGAAATAAAAAAAGGCAAAGCAAAGAGCAAATTCCGAATAAAAGTTAGTTACCAAAAATGTACTTACTTAGCTGCCTGCGGCTTTAACAATCCCGCCATATCCTTAATCGCCAGCACATGAGTTCCCGCCTTTACCAGCTCATCAGCTAAGTTCACGTAGTACTTGAGGTCGTATTTCTTCTTGTTGGGGTCTGACACGTCACCGGTATAGGAGATAGCGGCTTCGACCACACCTCCGGCCTTTCCTGCAGCTTCCATACCGAGGATCAGGTTCGGCAGGTAGTTTAGAGAGTCGAATACTCGGAAGATGTCCATGCCGTTTTTGACCTGCGAAATAATAGATTGTTTTACGATTCATGAGAGGAGTAGTAGAGCATAAGAGAAGTGTTGAATAATTAATTACATAAATTAATTCTAATTTAGACTGCAATATCACATCATTAGTATAATTTGTTTTGGCTCGCTGTATATCCTCATGGGTCATGGACCTCCGCCCTAGGCAAGTCGGAGGGGCCGAAGTGTTTTTTCCTTTCGCCGGGGACTAGGCGGGAACGCATTTTGCAATACTACTGCTCTTCTCGCGCACATCTCGTACATCTGGCGCATATCTACTATGTAAACCTAATGAAATAAGTAGTTTCATTCCTCGGTACACGATTAGAATTGTTTACAGTTTTGCCAAATAAAGTCTTTTAGTATTTATTTACTTTTATCCCTAATTCGCAAAGAAAAGAAATTTATTATGAATTTCAGTAAGTAGTATTATATTGCTCAATTTCGTCTGTACAATCTTCCTACATTTATATCAGAATAAATTAATATAAACTTACAGCCATATCACAGAACTTGTAGACAACGTTGTCGGGGTAGTTGGTGTAGCCGACGGCGTTGGCGCCGCGCAGTAACATCTGGAAGGGAATGTTGGGGATCATCTGCCGCATGTCGCGCAGGCGCTCCCACGGACACTCGTGGAGGAATCTACAACCAAATTGTGACGGCACTTTATATAGGAGAGACCTATGAAATCGAACTACTTATAAATCACAAAGTTAACCATATATAAACTTAAAACAAAACTACCATTTTAACTAATAAAAATCTCTAAAAAATAGCGTCAAAAATTCATCATAAATTTTGTAATACTATTTAAAATTGTAAATAATTAATTTATTAAAGGTCCTACTTTTTAAACATCTATCACACCAACAAAGAAGTTCTAACTAGATCTATCGTTTACTTTTAACAATATTTTTTTGCTTGTGATGTAATTATATTATTGATAGAATATAAAATCTGCGCATGTTGGAAACTTTAAAGTTAGACAAAAACATCTGTGAAATCTTTACGAGTTTTAAAAATAATGTAAAGAAATCTTGGTATATCAAAATAATGCTTGCGTTTAAAATAATATGGTAAAAAAAAACGTGATAAGAATGTTTCACGTTTCATCTTCTGAGTTTTGACAACAATCTGGTAAAGGTCAGGCCAGGAAGCCATCGGTGATCGGATGTAAAACTCAGGCATAGACCAAAATGACTATGCCTCTGTTTTGAGGATGACAAGATGATTTGAGATATTTGAGGAAGGATCTAGGGTCTTATTTAACAGATGATTTATTTTGGGCAGTTAAAAAAGAAGATGAAAAAACTCACCTCAAAGCGACATCGAAAGTAGCTCCACCCCAATTCTCAAGGGAATACAAGTTGCTGAAGTTGTGCGCAACGTATGGGGAAACAGCTAACAAATCGTGGGTCCTAACTCTGGTCGCCAACAGGGACTGATGGGCATCTCTGTAAGTTGTGTCCATGAGAAGTAGACCCTTGTGTTGTCGTACGGCTTTCGCGAAAGCTTCAGGTCCGCCTTCGTTTAGGATCTGCTTGTAGCCTTTTGGTGGTTGGACCGCTGGAAAATCGGTGTTGGATTGAGTGTCAAATGTTTTTAGTAGTGGTTTTAAAGTTCTGTTTTATCGGCCTTTATTGATTTATCCTATCCAGTTTTGTGTACTTATGTGTTGAGAGGTCATTATTAATTAACCGTCTATAGATAGTTCTCGCTATTATAGGTAGAATTTGGACAAACTTGGAGAACTTGAAGAATTTGGTCAAATTCCTATCTCTGGTAGGGACTAACGCCGGATAGATTAATTTAAAGGAACGTTAAACTGCACTCTCATGGTTCAGATACAAAAAATTTGGTTTTTGATCAAAAAGTTAACTTCGTTATTTTTCGCACCAAGGTATGGTTATTATCAAAAACAAACCATTCCAAAGCCGAATTTAGTATCGTTTGAATGGATTGACAACTATTACCACGGTCGCTCACACGCGCGCAAACATTCAAACAAGGTTCGCGCGCTTCGATCTCTGTTAAAACAGCGACACATGTCGTCCTACACTTGTGGGTTTGCGTATTCGTGCGAATGTGAGTGACCGGCATTAAGCATGTGTACCTAATAAAGTCTTATGTAGCCATGCGATCAGTAAAAAACGTATTATTATTATTATTTATTATGTCAATAACTTAAGTATTAAGATTTATCGTATTGTAGATATATATATGGGTAACTCTTGATTTTAATACATAGCAATAATTATTTATATCAAAAAAGTGTTATAATACGTAAATACCTATTTTAACACTCCATTTATACTCATATTAATTTGAAATACAGAACAGTATTATTAAACTTTTTTTCGTTTCTTAATTATTTATTTAGATTCATCAATCAGTTTCTGCTTACAGCTTTAGTACATTGATATGTAGCTACATATTTTATTAAACATTATGAGGTATATGTTTTAACTCTTGTTGTACCGTAGTTGTAACCTAGTACTAATAAATTAGTGGTATCTACTTAAATTCAAAATTAAATAAAAAATAAATAAAGCTAAAAAAAACGACATTAAAATCTTATATTAATCACAACAATCAAAACGTTTTTTCAGATCATGTTCCACCATAACCGAAACATGATTTTACTTAAATTATACACATATTGAAAAAACATCGAAATTAATGAAAAAAAAACGCGCTCACCTGTATTTTCCCCTGTTAGTTCTTGTCTTTTAATAGCCTCTGGGGATAGGTCTGAAAAACATGTTAACTAAAATAATGACTGTGCGAAAATGCGTGACGTGCGAAATTAAATATTATGCCAAAATTGAAGACCAGAAAAAAAATGACGTATTACTTGCAACAAAAATTACTACAAATCGTACAAGTACAAAAAAATAGAATATGCGCGTGTTTTTGGCTTATGACATCACCATTTTGTACAAACCGAAGGTACAAAATTGTGACATCGTGCGATATTTTAATAGGGATGTTTCCTGGGTATGAAAAGTTAAAATCTATTTAGTCCGTCAGTTAAATAATAAAAAAAAATTAGACACGTATTTTTTTGTTTTATCAAAACAATAAAAAAGTACAAAGATACACCGCTTTAAAGTTTCGGAGTGGGGGCTTATGACGCTACGCCTCGCTAAAAATCGTAGCGAGGAGTGACGTCACGCGTAACTTCCGTTCTCTGTATTTTGATCATTTTTTGTTTGCAGGAAAAAAGAAAAAATACGTGTGCAATAAAATTCATTAATCTACAAGACGGACATTAAAAAAAAAATAGGAAACCTATTTTAGGAAACCTAGGCCTATTGTATTAGAAAAGTACGTAAGTAGAAAACACAAATATCCAATATTTTTCAAAATCTACACGACGCGGCTGGCTTTTGTTTTGTTGTTATTATCCGCATTTTTAAACTTCTTGTCGCTTTTGTTTTTGCTAACTCAGTCTTATTTTTCTGGTCTAAGGGCAAAATGAATACCAACAAAAATACAACATTATAAATCTCCTGGGTTTGCAACAGGATTTAAACGGCAAATAAGTTGCCATTATTAAAACAAAATGAAGTATGGAATTTTAGTTATTAATGTGTTTAGTATTTGAAATAACGAAAAATGATGCTTTTAACCAGTTATAGGTTTAGTAAAAAAAATAATTAATGTATTTAAATTTTTTAATAATATGCGTTATGTCAGGTCAAGACAAGGAAAAATCTGTTTAGTTTGTCGGTTATACAACCATGTATTATTTTCTTTATCAAATCAATATAATTTTCAAAGGTTTTTAAAGTAAAAAAGATGCCCAGGACTTTTACGTCAAGGCACGTTAAGGCAAAACTTGTAGCGATGTCACGCGCATTAAAATAATTTTAGTCATTATTAATATTGTTGTGGAAATCGACCTCAACATAGCTTGAGAAAAGTATAGGCAGAAAAAAAATAATAATTTAGAATGAGAAGTATACGCTACCTTATCTACGCAGTTGAAATCAACTTAAAATTTTTAATGTTTTTTAATTTAGATATCTGTTGCGATTGGTTCAAACAAACTCTTTCGCTATTTCAAATACTTTAAAACATAAAACACGTTTAGTTTACCCGTGCCGTGGCATGTTGTGTAACCAAATAGATATTCGCTAAACAAAGAGGCAAAGCTGTTTACAAGGCTAATTATATAGCAAAAAAAATAAAAAAAAAACTTAATTTAAACCTACCATAGCCATTTCGAAATACTGCAAAAATAATTTCAATTTCTTTTAATATTTAATTATTGATAAAAATTTCATTCTTCATACCTAAGTATTATTCCATTTGTTAATTGATAAAAACTGTTATTTTTGTGTTGAGTGTTGCCAGTTTTAAAACAGTTGTTATTGGCATGTCTTGAAATTGCAATGTTTAAATTATTGGAAACAGTCCCATGCAAATTGCAAGTTAATAGTTAATTGTTTTATTTTAATGGAATATTTTTTACATGGGTTTTGCCATTAAATAAATATGAACAACAAATACCTATATAGTTTGTAACTATGTTGTATGTATAGTGTTCATTAGTTGCTTTTATTGTTAGAACATAATTTAAAAAATAATTTCCAATATATTAATAAATCCCTTTACATCTCACCTGGCTCTAAACCCAAAATATAGCAAAATTAATAAAAATGTTATTCACTAAACCTTAAAAAATCCCTATTAATACCTCCCATAAAACTTTCAGCCATCTTACCCCCATCTTACCAATTATTTTTCAAATAAGGATATTCTTTCTCGGGCACCTAAAATGTCGCACGTCTTATGTCACCGCGCGGATTTTATCTTTATTATTTATTCATAACTTACCCAAAGGTACCGGTGGAATGTAAGGTTTGACATCTGCCGGTGGTATCTTAGTGGCCAGTGGAGTAGCGGGACCGTTTATAAGGACCTGTCCGAGGTAATTGAGGATCTTCTGAGCTCTGTTCTGAGATGCCTTGAACATGAAGAGCTGTGGGTTCTCATCGATAAAGTACGTGTCGACAGCGCCTGTTGAAGACATGTATTGACTGTACTTTAAAGTTTTAATAATTCGGAAGGTTAATGTTCAAAACCTCAGGATACCTGTAATATAGCTAACTTGAGTTAAAACACCTCATCTTGCTCAACACGCTACACTTCACTATTCTATGCTACTTAAGTTGTTTTGACGGACGGGATTGAAAAGTAATTAAAATTATAATAATTATGTGTATGACATACTTTCAGTCAGTAATTATAAGGGCTCTTTCTTTCATTTTTCATTTTTGCGTGCCCGACAGGGTCCACGACGATCTCATAGTTTTAAGTTACCACCTAAGGTTCACATTGTGGAATGCAAATAAATATATTGAATATATTGAAACACTACATACGATTTTTAATAAAAATTCTGCGTATATCGACTGCTAAAAGTCTTTAAGTACAGCGTTATTTAAAAGAAATACTTCTGATTTACACAATAACGTCAGAAGCTTTTTCATCTAAATCCATTCACCCTTTATTTACCATTTAGGAACTTCTGGTTCTCAAGCACGTTCAGTAAGAAGGGAATGTTGGTCTTGACGCCTCTGATACGGAACTCGCGTAGAGCTCTGTTCATCTTAGCTGCTGATGATGGCAGGTCGTGTGCGTGGGAGATCACCTAAAAATATTTTTAATTAATTATTGTTAGAATATATAAATAATTCGACAGTATCATAAAGTTGCTATAGTGAGAAAAGAACTTGATCTTACGACAAGTTATTATATATTTAAATACGATATTTAAGAACGCATTAATGAATCCGACGATAATGCAAAAAAGCAAACCTAAAGATTAATAATTTTAAAATAATGACGGGCTAGATGACTGTTTCTTTTTAATGTCCCTCTGGTAGTTTATTTAAAATATCAAATACGTATTTTTTCCATTTCACGTAACCAAATATGCGCATTTGAATGTCACATGACGTCACAATTTTATACATTTTGTACGCAAGTACGACGTCGTTTGCCCCACTCCTGAACGTAAAAACGTGAAAAAATACGTGTCTAATGTTTTTTATTATCTAACACATTGACTAATTAGATTTTGAAATTACATACCCAGTTATTTACCCTATTGAGAGGATAGTTTCAAAACTTGAAATCCAAACTAGGTTAGGTACTGTTTATCAGTAGTTATGATTATATTTCCCCATCAAAAATATTTTGTATATTAAACCATCCCACAAAATAAGCGTCCAAAGCCTTGTTATTGTAGTAAAGATTTATTTGGTACTTGCCTTTACAAGAAGCGAGTCGTAGTATGGAGAAATGACGGCGCCGGCATAAGTTGATGCGGAATCTAGACGGATACCCATACCCTCACCAGACCTGAAGGCAGAAGGAACATTGCACTTTAATCTTAAAGGCTTAGAGTTCTTTTTTGCATACAGGTGGAAGACAAGGAAACTCAACTTATCTGTTTTAAGAAACCAAATACCATCACAATAATACACATTGTGTGTAATGTCTTATCTTACACATCTGTGATATTCCAAAATAAACCTTACCACGTTCAAAATAAGGTTAAACTCACTTAAACACGACGACCCCTACAGTGCTCAGTTGAAAGTTATTTGCCGGATCTTCAGTGTGACCACTCAGCACTGTATCGCGAATCCTTCCGCCTGTCTCTTGTTTTATATAAGTCCCATATAAGGGTCCGTTGCAAAATGAACCTTACTGCCTATAAAATAAGGTTAATCTTACCTAAACACTTCAATCCTTCCAGTGCTGGGTTGGAAGTTATTTGCCGGATCTTCGGTTGTCACTCGGCATTGTATGGCGAACCCTTGTGCTTGTATTTTGTCTTGAGTGAGTCCCATTTCAGGCAATGTCATGCCTTCAGCCACTCGTATTTGAGATTGGACTAAGTCGATGCCTGTTACTTCCTCTGTGATTGTGTGTTCTACTTGTAATCTGGAAGAATATGTTTAGTTACTTAGATTTTTTATAGGTACCTTAAAGGGGATTAGTTAGCAACCGTTCTGTTATAATTATACTAATACTAGCTGCCCGCTCCGACTTAATACGTGTGGTGTGAGATTTTAAAAACATTTCCAAAGGTTTTTCTTTAGTTTCTCTTATAAAAAAACCTTACAATTGTTCGGAAGTTATGGCGTAACCAAGAAAATCGCCATTAAGTTTTACATAAATAAATTGAAAAGGGATTTTTATAAGTTATAGAATTATAGTATAGAAAACGATAAAACTAAAATTAAACTTAGTTCAACAAAAAGACCCCTCAACCAAAACAATACTTTAGCATTCCACTGATTAATATTTTGTCCAACGTTGCATTGTCATGAGAAGTATAGTTTTACCACAGAACTTGTAACTAAAGAAGATTGATGTTTGATGTACATACAATGTCTATTAACAAGATTTTAACATTACCTAGCATTAACCTCAATGAAGTAGAAGTTGCCCTTGTCGTCGAGCAGGAACTCCACAGTGCCGGCGTTCTCGTAGCCCACCGACCGCGCTAAGTGGACCGCGCAGTCGGTCATCTTGTTTCTTGTCTGTAAATATTGGTATATTCTTAAGTACACTAAAAAACTGTTAAAAAAACTATTAGTCTGCAAAAAACTGACGTCACGATTTACTAAAAAGGAAGTAAGGTCACTTTTGAGTTTTCTACGGGCCAGTATGAGATACATCATCAGGAAAAAAGTTAACTACATACATGGATATTTCGGTATTGACTTGAGTGCCACTAATAGTTATACCTACATAGTATCTGAGGAAAGAGATTAGGAAGACAGCGCAAATGTTAGCTGAATAAATACCGCACAATTAATGCATCACGGCTGATTAGACAAAGAGTTAAGACAGTTAAGTTTATTAATAATAAGGATAATTAATTAACTTAACTCTCTAAATTATACTTATGATTGTTATTTTATGTGCTCAATTGTTCAGTTAGAACGTCTTACTAATAATATATTCCTTATCATAATAAAAAAATGTGATATACAATGTCAAAACAAGAATTATTTGAAACAGGCGCCATCTTCATTAAGGCGTATGATGTCAGAGTCGATGTCAACGGTGAACGAGAACAAACACATACTGTCTATGTGTTTGTTCTTGCGTGTAAAGGCGCGTGATGTCATAATTAGGTTATGTTATAGATTTTAAAATCACGCATATTGTTGCAATATATTATTTTTTTTGTATTTTATAGAACTAATCGTTACATATAGCATTTGATGTAAAAGTTTTAATCAAATCAGTGAGTTGTACATATTCCCATTACAGAATTTTGAATATTAGTAGGTATTTACTTAAACGTATAAATAGTTTTACTGGTAAAATTATTATAAGCTGAGACTGAACTCAGTCCTGGTAAAGTATAGTTATATGCACTTTGACGACCTCCGTGGTCGAGCGGAGTACACACCGGCTTTCAAGGTGTTGCTAGCTCTGAGGCCCCGGTTTCGATCCCCGGCCCAATGTAGAAAACCACTTTTCTACATTGTCTCGAGTCTGGGTGTTCGTGGTACCTTCGTTGGTCTCTGAATTCCATAACACAAGTGCTTTAGCTACTTACTTTGGGTTCAGAGCAATGTATGTGATGTTGTCTACATTTACATTTACTTGCCTCAGGGTCGAGGTGTGGCGCGGGCGCGATCTCCACCACCTTCTGGTGGCGTCTCTGCACCGAGCAGTCGCGCTCGTACAGGTGCACCACGTTGCCCGCCTTGTCACCTTCACACCCAAGACAATAAACATTAACACGAAAGACGAACGAAGACAATTTTGAAAATAAGGTATTTGAAGAATCTATCGCTGTCGCACGGCGTCCGACCGCTCTATCCAAGTGTGACAAGGACACCTACAGCTCAAACCATATTTATAATAATTTAATTTCTTTTTTCAATTGCGTATAATTGGGTCACCACATTTCAAATTTAATAAACAGTGGGATTTCATTAATTTTGTAAAACTTAAGTATTTTAAACTTTTCTATCTCAGTTTATTGTTCAGTGACATTGGCTGAGGTTTTGATACATTTTCTGAATTATAGTTGGCGAACATAGTTCGTGCCTAATTTATTTCCATAATACCAATTTTTATGACAATAGAATCCACTAAAAGGATTCATACAATGTTGAATGTGCTTTTTCCTTCTGCCTAGCCTTTTCCTAAGCTATGTTGGGGTTTCCAGTCTTACCGAATTTAGCTGAATACCGTATTTTACATGGAGCAACTACCTATCTGACCTCCATAATCCATTTTCCGTGGTAACACAGTATCTTTAAATATTCACGTAGTTATAATAAAAATCTTACCCAACAGCTGCACCTCAATATGCCTGGGCCTCTCAATGAACCGCTCTATGAACATGGACCCGTTTCCGAAGGCTCCTAAGGCTTCAGATGAGGCTCTTTCAAAGGATGACTCCACCTCACTCATCTCCCGCACCACACGCATACCGCGACCACCACCGCCGTATGCAGCCTAGAGAAACATTAAAAAACTTAAAAAAAAATACCTTTGCACTTGTGGCCCACATAATATCAATCGCTACGTCCTTGTATTAGAAGTACTGGATGTGAAGTGAAAACATAAGAATATAACAATAAAAAAGGTCTTTAAAAGTAGAAATGACGTTTCTTTTAGCGCTAACCTAACATTCTGGTTTTAAGGTCTATCCTTACTTCGGATAGCTGAGGCATAGGGCTAAGTTAAAATTCATAGTCTATTTCCCAGCAATTTAAAATTTTATGACATCCTTTAAACTACTACAATATTATAAACAACTCGTCTGAATCCCTCGAACAGTGCGTCCCTCCATCCCCACCAGGGTCTTCCACGTAGCATTCGTCTGCTGGGGAACCATACTCTTGTTGGACTCAAATTATGGACATTGCTGTAAAAGCTGCCAAATTGAACGGGGACTGGGCCGGAAACGTGTCCCGAGTATCAGCGGAAATGTGGGGGGATTTGTCAATAGTTTATAATAAGTATTCCAATCCACAATTATCAGAGATTTATCATAAACTAACATCTTCACAATCTGATGACAAATAAACTTTAACAGGTTTTTCTAGAATATTATCCAGGTGCATATCATACCTTGAAAATAACAGGAAGTCCATGTTGCTGGCAGAATTCCAACGCTTCTTCCTTTGTAGTGACGGGCCCATCGGTACCAGGGACAATTGGGACCTCTGTGAAATACACGGGAAAAAGGATAACATTTGGTTTCGCTAGTTATTACAGTAACTTGTTTTATTATCTACATATTTAATAAACTAAAATCTTATGTCACAGTATCTAATGCGAAAATTATTTTGTAGTAATCACCTTACCAAGACCCATTGACGGGCTTACAATATTCAATAATGTCACTAAAAGTATTTTGATACTACAAAACTTGTTTAAACTTTTCTACAAAAAAGTACATAAAAGTAAATTCAATACGATGAAACTTTGAGAACTTCGGGAACTTACTTAGTACCTAAGGTTTGAAATTAAAGGTGGTGGGTTTTACCCCCCGCAAAAATCCAATTTTCAGGCTTTTTTTAACAAAATACGATTAACGACCGTAATACAGTTCTTACAGATTTATAATCATTCTCAAATCATCAACCTATCTATTTAAGTTTATGCAATTTGATTGAATGATAGCTATGTCATGACAAACTCATTCAATCGAATTTGTTAAAAAAAAAGCCTGTAACTGACCAGTAAATTGCAAAAATGGTAAGAAAATTTGAATTTCGCTACCCTGACGCTTACACATTGCAAAATGAAAAGCAACAATGTCATTACTTAACTTGAATTGTGGTCTGAGTGTAGGTCTTTAAAAAAGAAAAAATATAAGTTAAAGGTACATACGGGCATCAATGGCAGCTTTTCTGGCGGCGACTTTGTCACCCATCTGTTGCACCACCTTCGGTGAGGGTCCAATGAATCGGAGGCCAGCGTTGAGGATCGCTTGGGCGAAGTCTGATCTGAAATTAGAAACAACGTGTTATAACTTATAGTACCATTTAAGTACGTGGTATTTCTGTAAAGTCGAATTATATTTCATCAGCAATATAATGTAGACGGCAGGAAATCTGATCTGTGCCCTTAAGTAAGAATTAAAATCTGAAATCTTGTTACGGGTTTTTGAGTAGAGAGCTACCAAATTACAATTAAGGGTTCCAAGCAACAAATTAATGTGTGTTTAATGTTTCTCTGGTTTTTTGTATGCTGAAATAGTTATTTATACTTTTTTTTCTGATTGTGATTCTTGTACTGTTTTCTTCTGTTTTGGATTTAAGTCCTAATTGCCTAAATAAACAACAACAACTTAACTCCACCATATTGAGGAAAATAAAACTAATCCTATCTTATCTACTGACTTTCGGCCAAAATTAATAACCTATCCTTGGATCGTTTTTTACAGGAGATAGAATTTTGACATAAGCGCCATACAAATTATGTCAAAGTATTATCTCTATTAGGAAAAAAATCTACGGATATGTTATTATTATTGGCCGTTATTAAAAAGGAACACAATATTTACCTTTCCGACAGCAACCCATAACCAGGGTGGACGGCATCAACATCGTTCTCCTTAGCTACCCTGATGATCTCGGGTATGCTGAGGTAGGCTTCCACGGGCGGTAGACCTTTACCCACTATGTATGACTCGTCGGCTTTTTGTCTGTAAACAAGAATTAAGTTATTTTTTATTTTGTAAAATCTCGGTTGAAAACACTGAAATGATTCTCGCGTAGGTATCGGAGATCCTAGACTAGGGGTTCAAACGTTCCACTTATGAGTTTATAACGCTTCAGTGTCGCACCACGAATTGGGTAATCAAGTGAGTCTGAGCTATCAAGACTTATCAAAACTGGCGGGGTACTTATTAATACTTAGTGTTACATAAGTTTAATTTAAATGCAATAATTATCTACTTGATAAATAGAAATACTCCAAAAACAGGATGTCTTTGTAGTAAAATATAATGATATATGTTGCCTTAAATGTTTTTTTATGTGTGAATGAATTTTGAGACACTTGCAGAAGTATAATTCATAAAGGTTATAGATATATCTAGAGCTGAACATAGGATATAAAATATATGTATATTTACGAAAATTAATTTTAATTAAAATTATATAATTAAATTAAATTAAATTAATTTTATGTAAGAGATTGGCAAGCTCTTACTGACTTAAGTACTATATGGATGATATAATACAGACCAAAAACATGACAGGACAAACTCGATTTAATTTTTTTGGACGAAAGGATAAATGGAGTAGGGGAAGTGACATCTATCGCCTTCACAGAAACTCTTTAAGTTTACCTGTGCATCTGCAGCTTATCCTGTTCACTGTAGATGGCCACGGACCGGATCCCCAGCTCCGTACATGCTCTAAACACGCGGATGGCGATCTCTCCTCTGTTCGCCACCAGGACGCTTCTGATTGGCTTGTATTCCACATTCTTCTTCGCGTCCTGGAATGATAAGAACGATTTAAATAAAGATGCGGTTAAAGATTTTTTTTTTGTACATAATCATTATTTCCGGGTTAGGTTTGTATATCCATCAGATTAGGCAGACTACACTCTATAGAATAGTGTTTTATTTTTGCTTTGTGATATCTAATCGTTTATTTGGCAAATGTCTTTTCTCAAGTATTTTTTTTTAACGACTCCCGCACTAAGGAATTTAATCCTTGTGTCGCGGGGGGTTTTACAAACATTCAAATCACATGCACAAAGAACACCCAGACTTGGAACAAGCATTTGTGGATCACACAAATGCTTGTCCCATGCGGGGATCGACGGCACGTCGCTGTCTCTAGGCTATACTTTCCTGACTCACTTGAAACTTTTTCGGCAAATAAGATTCGTCATCTCTCCTCTCCTATTAACTACTACAGGACCTGCCTGTAGTAGTTACTGTTACCTAGAGATAGGCTACAAACACATTATAGATAGACTGTACGGATAACCGAGTGGTATAGGTTACCAAGCTAATTACCAATGTGCGTAACACGCCGCGGGTTTGATGCCCGCATGGGACACGCATTTCTGTGATCTACAAATGCTTGTTTCAAGTCTGGGTGTTCTTTGTGCATGTGACTTGATTGTTCGTGAAACCTGATAAAATATCTTTGTTCAGGAGTCGTCGTTTTATAAATCTTCTATATTATAAAAATGAATCCCGATTGCCCTTGGTCACGGAATTACTTTCGAACGACTGCACCAAATCGAAAATTAATTTACTTACTGTAAGGACAACCTATTATAAAAAAACCTTTCACCACCCGGTGAAGCAGAGGCTGGATAAATTTAATAAAAAAAGAATAATACAGCGATTTATTGTATAACGTTAATGATGTCTTGCAAAGGGTACATAATAAACGGTATATATAAGTGAGCTCTTTAAAACTTTAACGCATTCATGTTCAAATTACAATAATAAAAACGACTTCTAAAGTTTACATCACCCATTATTTACATGTCGCATTATCGCTTTATATAAACAACGCTTATCAATGGAAATCCTTACGGAATTCGGTTATTTACAATCGTCATTAATTTATTAATGTCAAAAGCGGCCGAGATAATGATAAAGTGCAATAAAAATACAAATATAAACGTCACGCTTCACGTATTATCGATTACGATAAAAATCGAATTAACAGTAAGTAAACTGTTAAGCCGGCTACACGCGGTGCGTGAAATCGCGGATCTAACCGCACAGCCGACGACTACAGACCGCGCACCAAGCCTCTCCCGGTTCGCGTATTGCCACGGATGGGCGCAGACAAGTCTGCTCTATCTCGTACGATTGCGTGGTGCGGGGTGCTCTGTGATATCGTGCACCGTAAGACGCAGTATTTAGCTGTAGTAGTAAATATTTCTAAACTTGTTAAACTCGGCGTCGAAATGTATATTTTTAGGAGTTTTTTTAATTATTTTGACGCTGTTGATATGGTTCTGGCATTGGACAGCGCAGCGCTCATCACTATGTTTAGAGAATAGGACTTCATAGAGGTAAACTTCGGTTAATCTAAGCGGAGAAAAGATACCTATATAAGAGCTTAGACAATACTCTATTCTCTTGTGGGAAAAACAGAGCCTGAAAAGCTATTTAAACTTAAAGTAAAGAATTAATTTTTAAGATCTACAGCCTGTTTCTCCTGCTTTATGAGCCAAATAACAAAAAGTTGGAAAATTCTAAAAAAATTTACTGGATGTTGAAGGTATGTATTGAAAATGACTGGCAAACTATAAAAAAATAATGAAGAACAGATTATTAATTAATTACCCGCATTCCTTTCAAACATAAACGTCAATGATAACCGGCATGCATAATTAAAATCCGATTCATTAATTCTGCATTCGCTAAGGATGCAGTTTTATGTAGCATTGAAACGCTCTTATCGTTTAAGTAAGAGAACCGGAAAAATACACATTATAATCATAAATAAATAATTAAAATAGTACTTATCTACTGTCCGCTTTCTTCACATAAATACTTGCATTATTAAAGTGAAGTTAGTTCTACACTAAGTTATTGAACAGTGAATTCAAGCGTCTGTAGTAACAAAATTTAATTGATATTTAAGTATTAATATTACTGCACTCGAACTTACAGAATAAGATTGGCACATCTTTAAAAAAACACGATTACTAGTTACTGTCGTTAGCTAAGATATGAATAAAGACTATCCTCGGTTTTTAAATGAAATTTCATCAAATAGTAATCCTACATTGATGGGTTTTTTAATAGGTTAATCTGATAGAAGATAAGATTCCTATTTATTTCTATGGTGGTTGACACATCTTTTATATCGCTGTTAAAATATGTAACCAATGTGTTGATGGAAAGCGATTGTCTTGTTGTTGATTAAACAGATATTTTGTTTAAACATTGTTGGAAGGGCAAGCATATATCTCATGGGCTATTCACCAACTCGACACGAGAGACTGGACACAAATAGCCAAACTTAAAAAGCCTACTAAGCTGGACATTCCTTTGCCCGCAGTCTAATTTGGGCGGACAAGCAACAAAAAAGCCTGACTGTATCCGGTTTTATCCGGATTATGTGTAGGTACCTACAAGTACCTAAAAGAGGTACCAATGGGATGGGATTATAAGCGACTTTTTTTATTCCTGTTGAAGTCATCTTGGTACTCCAAAGACAAAAAAGTTATTTAATATTGAATACTTTTATTTGCATTGCACAGGTACATTCAGGACTTCAGAACCATTTATGGACCTTGTCGGGCACAGCAAAAGTTAAAAAGAACTGGTCGAAAACTCACTATTATTAATAACTAGCGACTAGCCCCTGCTTTACACGGGTTCAATGTATTATACATATAAACCTTCCTCTTGAATCACTCTAACTATTGCTGAAAACTGCATTAAAATCCGTTGCGTAGTTTAAAAGATTTCAGCGTACAATCAGTAGGAGCAACTCTGTTTTATACTATGTAAAGATAAGTATTTAAACGTCTATTTGTAGGTAATAAAGTATAACTTCATAGGAAGGTGGGTATATGATACCATTTTTAAATAAAAATCTTACTACAAATTCAATAGACAGAAATCCGAACCGATCGCATAAGCAAAATCTGAGAAAAAATCAGACAAAATATAACAGGTGGATTCAACTTCTGCCTGTGTTTCAAGAGAAAAAAAACAATCATTAATGATAGCATATAAACCATGTAATTTCCGATAAGATAAGAAAAGCGTGTATTTTATTGACACTTAACAATACTGAAATCAATCTTACTCACGAAGGCTGGGCAGATATATTTCGGTATCTAGTAGTATATTCTTATCTCAATAAACTGATAGGATTAATAAGTAATGACTGATAAGATATTTATATTGCTTGTATACCTATTTTTTCCTGATCCTGATTCGAGTGGAGATAGGTTTTTTGATAAAATAATACCCTACGTAATTTGCTACGTTTATTTCGCGTAGGGGTCCTATCACAGAAACTTAGTAACACCTTTTGTCAAACATACTACACTTAAGAAGGCTTAATGGCTTTTAACACCCAAACTACCATTGATAGCAGTATAGGTAATACCTCTGAAAAAAAACACCAAATATATTACCACGAAAGTGGCGGTGGTGAAATATGTATGACTAGCTGTCCCCCGCGACTTTGTCCGCGTGGATAAAATTCATTAGGTAGTGTGGGAGTCGTGTAAAAAAATCTATATAAGGTAAATTCTGCATGGTTTTATTAATTGGCTTTGTCATGCGTCGTATTGCAGGTGTATTATATTTTTCCCTAGGGAAAAGGATTAACTATGCATTCCTATTATGCTGCAATATTTTATAATTATTATTATTTAAGAAAAGATCTGTGTTCCGTGTAATGCGTCGTAACATTTTTATTTTTAACCACCTCTGCTTTGTTACAATTTTCCTAAAAACCACTGAACTGGTTTGCATGAGACTTTTTTTGTTATTTACATATTATCTCAGAACCAGTTCTTATAATTATGTGGTACGATAGTGAAACACCAAAGGACGCTGCATTCTTAAATATAGTGTATAATCTATGACGCTGCAGTAAATTCATTTTATTTTTAAAAGGAAGGAATAAAAAAATATTGTTTTATTATAATTTTTGCGCAAAATGGACCAAAGAAATCATGTAACCTCCATTTCAATAATATAACAAGTTTTACACTATATTTTTTATATCGTCATCTTATACACAGACATCACAGACAAAATAGTATACTTCGTTGTTTATTAAGCCAGTGAATATTCATTTTTATTATGTGGTTAAGTATTGTCTACCATCTGTGATGATTTATTTGTTTGAACTATGATAAAGCGAGGCACGAGGCACGTGTGTGTTTGTTTTTTTAACAAAGATTACCTACTTCAGACGTGTCGTGTTTATTATTATCTTATTCTACAGTAATACAGTTAGTATTTTGTAACTCAATGAACAGATGACAATAGATGTCCTGAAAATTATACGGAGAAGAACGGAAGGCACAAAAGATATTTAGAAACTTTATTTATGTCTAAACTTATTATTTTTTAAAAGTAAGGGGTAATAATAATATTGTTTTGATTATATTTTTTGCGCAGAAGGGCCAAAGAGCACTTATTTAAAATTTTAACAAGTGAAATGTTAAGGAACTCCAATTTTTATATCGTTTGTTTATTTATTAAAGACAAACTATAATATATATCGTCGTTTATGTTAATGCTACAGTTAGTCTTTATATTCTCTCAGATACTTAACATAAATACTAATAGAGGTTGAAAATTGATCAATTTATTGCCAGTACAAGCACGAGCTTTCTTATTTCCTCATAGACCCTTAGAGATGACTTAAGGGTCTAAGAGGGTTATGTAAATGAGCATTGATTTATTAATCATACTCAAATTGGAATAATATAAAAGTAAAGTGTAAAAAAATTGAATTACTAGGAACAGGTAATAGGATTAGGAGAGGATTTCCATGTTTTGTATCAGTTGTTCCAAATTTTCCACTAATTATAAACGAGACGGAGACAAAAAAATTAAAATCAAGTACAAAAAAAATTCCAAGACCTAACCTTGACTCTAGCAACTCAAGTCTCGTTGTGACCTTGAAGAAATGTAGTGGAAAGTGTGTCAACATGTGGCAACAAATGGCAATAATAAATAAGGGTCGGTTGGTATCCCTTGTGTTCTGAACAAAACCATTAATTTATTACTCATTTAGTCAAGTCTTATATATAGGTGTACCTATGAATATACAGATACCAAACGTGTTTTCTAAAATTAGGTACCTACTATTAGAATACCTAGCATTACAAGGAAAATATTTAAACCAGAAATAAATAAAATATCAACAGGCAATGGGCAAGACTGTTTATCAATGCTTCTTTGCGCGAAAAGTGGAATTTGCCCTATAGTTGGGTGGGCATTGCCTATTATTAGTTCATAGTCTTCTAAAATCGAAGGCAAAGGTATCTAAAACTGCTTACATTTTAAAATTAGCCAATTACATCTACAAGTGAAATACGTTGATTACGACTTGTTAAAAAGTAGGCTCGTCACTTATTTGCCAATTAGCGTTCAGATTATTCTGCTGTATCATTAGATCGATAATCTGTTATGCGTTGATTTGATTTTTGCTGATTTACCATTACATTGATAATTAAGTTTCTATCGCAAATCTGAGATACGATGATGATAAGGCAGTCCGACAAACGTGTAAACGAACTCTCTCCTCTATCCTCATTTTGTATACCCTGTGTAAGAAATCCATGAATAATCTAATATAATAATAAGGGGAGTTTAATTCGTTCACGTGCCTAGACTTTGTTAGCATATTATTGACCTGAAGAGCACTGAACTGGAAAGCCGCACAGCATAATCTCAAAGTAGAGCGAATAAAACAATTCATATTTTTTCTATAATGTTACCTACTGTATAGACCGCCTAGCTGTCTACTGTATATTCAGCAAAAATATTTGAAGATTCCAAGAAATTCTTTAAAAAAATAACAAAAGGAAATTCACTTGTCCGACATTTATTACAAATACTTTTTTGAAACGCCGCATTTAAACAAAAAGGCAGGAAAAAGCAGTAAAATCCATCTCTGGCTGAGTGCTCTGAGAAAAATTGGCTACGTATCGTAGGGTACGTAGCCAAGCTAAGTACCTACTTAGCCAATTTTTCTCAGAAGACTGTTAGCTACAGATGGTTTTTACTGCTTTTTTCTTTATAATTAAAGTCTTTGCCTATTCACATTCTACTGCTTTGTTAGTTTGAGTAGGTTTTGAACGTTAATCTATACTATATAATATTATGAAGAAGTAAAGTTTGTGTGTTTGTATATTTGTTAAATTGTAAGGGGTAATCTCGGGATCTACAGAACCGATTTTAAAAATTCTTTCACCAATAGAAAGTCACATTATTGCTGAGTGTCATAGGTTATATAAAAAACCGAAAAATAAAAAGGCTTTTACGTGGTAGTCCGTTTTGCAAAGTGAATCGGAGAAAAAACGGTCAAATGAAAGCGTTTCTTATGAACGCTGCCTTAACTATGAAAGATATATTTTCGAGTTCTAGAGAAAAGATGTGGAGCTTGAAAATTCCTACAAAAAAGTCAACGACAGCATATGTCTAACTTTTATATTTTAGTTACAAAAAAAAAAACATGCGTGCGTACAAAGTACACATGTCAGAAGTGAAACTTCTTTTTGGCATTGCAATCTGAAAATGAAAAGTTATTTGAAATTAATATTTAATAATAAAAATAATTAAAGAGAATTATTAAAATAAATTTATTTTATATTGTTTGAAAAATAATATAGTCAAATCTCAGATGTTGAATATTAAATTAAAATTCCTCGTGATTTTTTGTAAATATTAAAAATACCTAATCCAATTTAAATATATACAAAATTTTTGTAAATTAATGATAACTCTAGAAATTCCAATTTTTAAATTAAAATTTCGTCAAAAGATTTTATGAAATATTGTTATTAGTATTTTATGCACAATGATTTATTGAAATCTCAAATGACGAATTGTAAATAAAAATGCCACGTGTTTTTTGTCAATATTAGAAATTATTAATTAAGTTTTGTTTTTGAATTCAAAATTTAGAAAAGCGAATTTATGAAATATTTTTATTTTATGGTAAATGATTTATTAAATTATCAAATGACGAGTGGCAAGTTGAAATACCACATGTTATTTGTAAATATTAAAACTACCTAACCTTCAAACCAATTATCATAAAAAATTGACTTCCGTTGCATACCGGCGTGACGTTTCATCTGTAAAAATTTTACCCTCATGCGCCTAAAGAAGTTTCACTTCAAAAGTAGTTTTTTCAATATTAGTATAGATAATTTTAATTTTTAATATTAATAAAATAATTTAAATCGTTAGGTCATATGTACTTAAAAAGGATTATTAACATTATGCCCAACGAAGTGGGCACGGGTCAGCTAGTAATATATAATACAGAAGAACGTTGCATTTGGTTTTAACATTTGATGAAAAATCATCTGACAGGGAGATAGTTTCTGACTATTTAAGTACCAATTACAGTTTATTTTGGGACTTATTTTAAAGTAAATTAATAAAACTTACCGAAGAGGCTGTACGTCCTTTCGCAGTGCTCCATGCTTGGAACTGAGATGCGGACGCTCTCAGAGCAAAACGTGCCTTTAATATCTGCATATTTACACTTATTAAAACTTAATACCAAATAAAATAAGTACAATCTTACACTACTTTAATAACACAGATGCTTATTTCATTTTTAAATATTTTTTGTAAAAAAAAATATAAATTTATTGACTAGATTTTTATTTTCGTTTCGAGTCGTGCTTTCGGCGTGTTTCGGTACAAAATCTGGAACAAAACAAAAGAAAAATTATAGAAAAGTAATTACCTAAAATACACACTTAATTAAACCTTTACAATTAAGCTACCTCTCTTCCAAAATCCAAATATAGGTAGCTTAAAATTTTAAATAGAGCAATATTGGTTCTAACTTTATTTTTTAATAACCTCAAACAATGTTTTCGCCTTTGAGTCGATATAAGTCACCTTTCCGTGACCACTGCGATTTTATAAGCAAGGTAAGCCAACACTCAAGGGCAATGACCTCTCTCTGAAACTAGTCTCTCAACGAGACTGAGCTTTACGACTCAGAATTACATTTATTACAGTTGTAAATGAGTAAAGCAAGATGAGAGCCTTACTAATGGCAGAATACTCAAACGTCAATCAGTTTTAAGTCACCGTTAAGTCTCGTGCTGTCTTTGTCACTTTAAGGTGTAAAGCAGCGACAGAGAGACGTTTAAGATCGTCTTAAAGTTAAATAGCGTGTCAGTAATCGGGGGTAAGGCAATCATTTTGGGTTATCATCATCACTTTACAGCGTTCTATACGCCTATTATGTGACCTATGTCTAGCCAAAAAGATTAAGGAAAAATTGTCAGATTTGTTTACGCGATTATTAGACATTGAAATAAAACTAATTTGAACGGAATCTAGGTGTCATGTCAGTCTGCCCGTGACCATGACACCTGCAAAGGCGTCGAAACGTCGGGAACAAAAATCAAAAAATTAAACCGCGATAGAATCCGTACAAATTAGTTTTATTTCAAAGATTTCTATACGTTTACGTGACCTACGTCTAGCAAAAAAGAATAAGGAAAAATTGTCTAGAGCCTTTGTCTTCAAAACGTCATTATTATATCCTTCCTTTCTGCCTAACCTTTTTCCAACCCGTATTGGAGTCGGCTTCCAATCTTACAGAATTCGACTGAATCGTTGTGGTATCAAAATTTCGTATACAAATCGGTAATTGGCCTTCGAGTACCAGACAGCGCGTCTACTAAAACTAGGTACTTGATGTCAGTTGATAGGCGCATCATAATATGCATAGTTCTATATAAATATTGCACTTCACATGCAATGCCAACTTGTTCAACAAGAGTTAATTGGGTTTAAACGCTATAATTTACAGACAGATATAGCACGTGCACAGTACTGTGTATTTACATAATATATTGTGCAAAGGTTATTCAGATGTATGAACGATAAGGATGATAATAATACCAGCCTATAAATATCCCACTGCTGGGCACAGACCTCTTCTCATATAGAGAAGGAACGAGCATTGATCACCACGCTAGCTCATTGCGAGTTGGCAATTTCAGATTCCAATTTTTTTGATTCCAGGTACCGATTGTCAATGATGTCTTAGAATAGTTAAGAAAGTACATATAACTTTGAAAGTTACATTGGTATGTGTATGTGATGGTTTCGAACTTGCAACCTTGTGCACACAAATCCGTTTATTGAACCACTAGGCCACCACGACATACGTATGATAAAATATATATATTACAAAATCACAAACAATACATCGGTGTCCTATTTTGAAGGTCTACTAGACATTTCTCTTTAGAAACACAGATTTTATAAAATAAATACTTGCGGATTTTCTGCTTGTTATGATTGCAGATATGAATCCTTTGACAGCAAAAAAAAAATTTGTAATCAATAAAAATATTCTGCAGTGGATGAAATTCCTTTGGCGTAGAATCGATAAAGGTCATTGATCATAATTGTAGCGTTATTTTGCACTTAGCAATAAAAGGACTTGTACCTGCTACATAATTTACGTGTGTTCTGTAACATAAACATGATTTCTTTTACATCAAGGCCGTGTTTACTTAGGCTACTACGATCAAACGTTGTTTAAACATAGTTTATGTGATTTATAAGACATACGGTTTGACAGACGACCCTGTCCGGTTATTTTTTTCTATACGTTTTGTTTGCTATGGAGTGTATTTAATGTCTAATAGGCACACGTCATTTATAGCCCCCGACGCAAAAAGGGCGGGTGTTATAAGTTTGACGTGTCGGTCTGTCTGTGGCATCGTAGACAGATACGAATAAACCGATTATGTTGCGGTTTTTTGTTTGAAAGCTGATTTGGTCGAGATGGATTTTAACTATATTTATGAAAATCTGTTCAACATTTTGTAAGTTATCAGCACTTCTTTAAAATTTGTCGTGAGTTTTTAACATTTTTAATTTATAGTTATATCTAACCAGCTAATGTTAGCGTTGTTAGCGAGCTGAAAACGTACCAACAATATTTACAAACGTTATTAGGTACATTTTAGACTAACTTACTAAAGAGTTAAATTAACAACTCACAATACATAGTGAAGCGTCTACCAACCGGTCAAGAATTTGAAAATACAGACATTTGTAGGAATATACTTAGCTATAGTAAGGTCATTGACCTCGCGGAAATATTTTCTGTGGTATTTTAACGCAACTCTTTGGTTCATAATTACATAGTTTTAAAATTTACGCCTCTTGATTTTAGTAACGGACAGTCATATCTAATTAAATAAGTACGTAAATAAGTACTTGGTTCATGTACGCACTAATTCCGCCATTTTGAAATTGAATTGTGTTTGTTGTTGACTAAAAATAAAAACAAGTTTCTCTATTTGTCGGAACTGAATCTTTGTATTTTTTAGGGTTCCGTACCTCAAAAGGTAAAAACGGAACCCTTATAGGATCACTTTGTTGTCCGTCTGTTTGTCTGTCTGTCTGTCTGTCTGTCTGTCTGTCAAGACCTTTTTTCTCAGGAACGCGTGGAGGTATCAAGCTGAAATTCATATCAAATACTCAAGTCTATGGTCTCTTGGAGCTGTGAAAAAATCAAACTTCTAAGTCAACGCGATCAAAAGATACTCCCGTTTATGCCGCAAAATTCCGCAAATTTTCGAAACTCGCACGGGAATCAAAACCTACAGGGTACTTCCCGTGAACTCAGAATCTTGAAATTTGGTACGAAGTAACGTCTTATAGTACAGATAAAGGAAAAATTGCGAAAACCGTAAATTTTTAGTTACATCATATAAAAAAAAATATTTCTGTTTTTTTTTTTTTTCATTTTGCAATTATCATACCATAACTATGACTCGATCGTAGTGATGGGTGAACTTTTACTTATATACCTACAGGTGTGTACGGAACCCTCGGTGCGCGAGTCCGACTCGCACTTGGCCGGTTTTTTAGGTATTTTTCCCGATTACTCGAATCCTGGACCGATTTGGAAAATCTTTTTTACCAAGTGGTCCTATGGTTATCGGGTCCGGATCTGATGTTGGGATCCCAGAGTAATCGAGAGCAACGCTCGACCATTATAGGCACATAGATATTACGTGTTTTGTAAATTTCATCACCATCACCTACTTTAAAGTCGGTTTTTTACATTTATGTGCAATCAATTTAAATTAATTAAATGTTTCATTTATTTAATTATTTATATTCGGCCAAAAATGGCAGTACAGATTTTCTTTTTTTTTATGACATATTCTTTTTTTAGTCGCTGGCATTTCTGCTATCGAAATAGTGTAAACTTAAATGCATATTAGCCCTCATATGGACTACTTGAAAAAAAAACAATTTTTAATGCAAGCAAGTATGAATTTAAAATTCCTCCATAATTAATCTAAAATAATACTAACATGTTCCATCTATTGGCAACATAAATGACCGAAACGACCGGATTGACATTGCGATGTGGAAATCGCCTTTGGATAACGTTCAGTTAAGTTTATTTTATTCTATTATAAACAAGTTCATCAGTCAGCTTCATATTAGTTACAAGTGTTGTCGCATTATCAATTAACTTAAAATTGTTTATATTGGATAGGCATTTTATTTTACCGACTTCTTCTCCCTTTTTTATTTTTTTTTCTACGGGGTAAAAATCTAATGACTTCAACCCACGATATGGGGATACGTCGGACTTGCACCGACTTAAAACACCCCGGTCCCGTCTTTGCCTTTGCCGGAGTCCCGGGTTCGCTAAAGCATGCTCAACGGGGCTCCGGTGAGTTTTCTTTTTATTTTCCTGCCCTGTGTCCATTATTTAGGGTTGGCGCAATATATGTTCCTTCATTTATTCCTATTACTCGTCATCTCAGCATTCTTCCCTTTCTTTCTTATATCATCTTTCACACATCCATCTCTGTCTCGGTCTTTCTCTACCTGTACATCCATTTATGATTTTTAATTCACTGTGAAGTATTCAAATTGATTTTCAGCTTCTTATCGATAACTCTTGCGAATAATAAGTAATTAATAAACAATAGGTAGTACAGGTTGATTCATAACTTTCATTGGCCATAACAAGATAAAATAAATAGTAAATAGGGGGGAAAACAGAACAATCTAGAATAAAAAAATCCTATGTACTTAGTATAAGTCTTCCACCAATTACCGCTGTCAATTTCAAATATGATTTTACGCAGTTACATTAGTTTCGGAGATCCATAAACAATCACACAAATGAACTCAGTACAGTTCAGTTTTTGTTTTATATGGCTTCAATCAAAAGAACTCAAAAAACATGAGCGTCATGTGTCAATCGAAAAAAAAAACAATAAGTCAAATGTCAAATTAAGATTCTGGAACTTTTAGTCAATTTGATATTGAATTCTAATTTATTAAAGTATACAGCTGATTCAATTCATAATATCAATTTTCCGAATTCAGTTAAGCCACAGAATACCATAATAAGCTAGTGTATTTTGAGAGGTTTCTTCAGGATGAATTACTAATTTGTCGAGTTTTACATAATTAATATAATTATGTATGACTAGCGACCCGGCCCGGTTTTCTCACGATTAGATAAAACATTAATGAATTATACATACAAAACTTTCTCTTGATTCACTTTATCCATTTGTGAAAAACATATGAAAAACTGTTCGGTAATTTTTATGTTTTCGTGTTCAGACAGACAGACGCGGCGGGGGACTTTGTTTTATATGTATAGAACGTGTGTATAATAGTTATCACATGACATTATTCTAGTTCGTAATAGGACCTAATTGAAGTCTCATTTTCCATTTATTTATAGTCTCTGTACTACGTAAGTTCCCATACTAAGACTTATAAATGATGCTTTTTATTGTCTGCCTCTTTTATTGGTCTAGGGGTCGAAAGCGCAACTACCGTGCATAATGTCTCGGGTTCGAATCCTGGATCGGGCCAAAAACAATTACCTACTGGGTTTTTCTGTTAAGTAGTACCCCAACTCCGTATGGAGATTTACACTTAGGTACTTTACTTTTCCGTTTTTTTTTTATCATAAAATGGCCTTCCTTTTTACGTTTTGATAATATGGCAACGTGTCTACCACATACCTACACTGATATAATACAATAAACAGTATCATACAATACGATAAGTCGGACAATTTAATCATTATACGTAGCTAGTTAGCTTTTTTTATCGGTTTTTCAGATATTGGTATATAGGTGATAAAATCGTCTCTTGATTAGAATAAACAAACAACTGTCCAGTATCAAATTATGTTGATCTTTTAAATAGACTCTACGCTATAATATAATAGAAAAATATTTGCTCAAGAAATTCATAAATAGTTGAAAGTAAATTGACAAATTATATAAAAAGTTAAGTTGGAAATAGAGACATAACGGTATGCCATATCATAGTGTTTAAAAAAAAAAGTAAAAAAATTGTTAATGTCAAATTAGTTGTGATCGATTTTTAAAGTGGAACAGCTTTACAGTTTGAAATAGGAACTAGTTATCTGTCATACTAACTTATCAACAGGGAAATACGTTATCACTGTTATCAGATTACATATTAACTTGAATAATTATGCAGTTGTGATCTTTAACCTCAAAACGTATCTATGGCGTTAGTTTAGCGAGCGATATTGTAGTCACGTCAAGAGTCACGAACTTGTATGCAGTTGATTGCATGAGACTTTTTAGAGGTTTTCTTAGAACAACTTTAAATTATCTAGTTTAACACATACTCACTATTAAGCTAGTCTTCTTTCGTTTAAACAAATTGAGAATATAATATAGCTTTATTAAATGATACTTTTTTGAGTCTCGAAATCGAATTTATGATTTAAAATTCTTATTATTCAATTATTTTTAATGTTCTTTTGTCAAACCTGGGGGGCTACTCTTGAATGAATTTCAATTCTGATACAATGCCAATGCAAAATTGTTTTTAATTTAGCGGGCAAACAACACACGGTACTAAAAATACTCAAAATGTTTAGATTTTAGTTAGTTCCTTACATTGACAGTATTATTCTTCATGAAAACTGAATCACGTGTGATAAACTAATATTAATTTTGCATTGGCATTGTATTAGAATTAAAGTTAAATTGAAGAGTGAGGCACTGCGATGTTACAAAAAAGGGTTAAGCTAAAGTAGATACGGCCAGTCGCAAATTGTAGAGTTGCATTTATTCGATCTCTCCGCAGTAATGTTTGACGAGTTCGTGACGAGTGCAATCATGAGCAACATTACAATCATGGTCATTACTTAGGTATATTATACTGTCTGTCTGTACACAATAAAGTACCGTTGACTGCAAGTGAATGGTAAGAGGAATTAATAAAATCAACCTTACTCCCAATGTATCGGCAATATTTGACATGGAACACCGAGATTTAAAAATAAATTCAAAAGGAAGAATACGAAAATGTAACCCTAACTGTAAGTGTGCCGACCGCGCTTTTTTTTTTTTATAATAAAATGTGAAATATTTTTTTTTAAGTACAAATTTTTTAGAGCGACAATCTTGGCTGAAAAAAACTAAAATGTTCGTCTATAAATAGGTACGGAAAACCGTACCTATTTATAGACGAACAGTTTAGTTACGGGAAAACCCGTCTATGTTAATTGCATTTAAATAAAGCATATCGTCATGTGTGCACGTCTATCAAAATGTTATATCCGTTATACGCACAACTGAAAATTTAATCTAAAAGTATAGAAATAAACAATCGCATTACTTTTGGTGTAAGAAATATTTGAAAAAATCCACTTGATAAAAACTTACGTTACAAGCTAACTTGTGATATTCTGTCAGATAACCTAGACATTTTTATGATACCCGTATTTACCAACACTTGGACTTTAAACGTCAAGTTGAAAATTGGTCAGATAAGATACGACGTCAAAACAAATACAAGTTATTTTAAAATACAATTTGTGAAGTACATATTATCTACTTTAAACTGCATTTTTATATTTTAAACCTCTTTAGTTATTTTTAGCATATACTCATGTTCGAAATTTTAAAATAAAACCTCTTTTTAGCTGTGAAATTTGGAATTTGGCGCCAATGTAAGTGACATAAAAATACAGAGTAAAGGAGACCATTCATATTGGGCCCAAAATCGAAAGTGCCGGCCACTAAAAAATAATGTTTTTAATCTGTTCGGGACATTATTTTAAGCATTCGGTACTATGGCACCAACACTATGGCACCATTATTTTAGCGGCTATATAAGTTTAAAGATCGCATTTTTCGTACATTTGAAAAAGCTATTAATCTGTTAAGGACATCATTTTAAGCATTTGGTACTATGGCACCAAAACTATGGCACCATTATTTTAGCGGCTATATAAGTTTAAAAATCAGATTTCTCGTACATTTGTCTTTAAGCCGGCCAGTACATAAAAAAAGGTTTTTAATCTGTTTGATATATCATTTTAAACATTTGGTACTATGGCACCAAAACTATGACACCATTATTTCAGCGGATATAATATAAGTTCAAAAATCAGATTTCTCGTACATTTGACTTTAAGCCGGCCAGTACATAAAAAAGGTTTTTAATCTGTTTGATACATCATTTAAAACATTTAGTACTATGGCACCAAAACTATGACACCATTATTTTAGCGGCTATATGTATAAGTTCAAAAATCAGATTTCTCGTACATTTGACTTTAAGCCGGCCAGTACATAAAAAAGGTTTTTAATCTGTTTGATACATCATTTAAAACATTTAGTACTATGGCACCAAAACTATGACACCATTATTTTAGCGGCTATATAAGTTCAAAAATCAGATTTCTCGTACATTTGACTTTAAGCCGGCCAGTACATAAAAAAAGGTTTTTAATCTGTTTGATACATCATTTTAAACATTTGGTACTATGGCACCAAAACTATGACACCATTATTTTAGCGGCTATATAAGTTCAAAAATCTGATTTCTCGTACATTTGACTTTAAGCCGGCCAGTACATAAAAAAAGGTTTTTAATCTGTTTAGGACATCATTTTAAGCATTTAGTACTATGGCACCATTATTGTAGCGGCTATATAAGTTTAAAAATCAGATTTCTCGTACATTTGACTTTAAGCCGGCCAGTATATGAAAAAAGGTTTTTAATCTGTTAGATACATCATTTTAAGCATTTGGTAATATGGCACCAAAACTATGGCACCATTATTTTGGCCGTTTACAGTACAGTCACAGTATAGTCCGTTTAACTGATTTTTACTTCTATTTCGTTGGTGACATGATAAATGGCAGCTGTAGTAACAGTTGGTATTGTAACCACATTTTTGCTTATGATCCGATCCATATGCCTATGAAATAGTAGTCAAAATCGGTTGAACAGACTGTAATAGGTTTGTTTAAACATTTTATCTTATTTCCAATAGACTTATTTAATTGGTCATTCTCAATGTCAATTTCGCTTGATTTTTTGCCAATATTCTGTAAGTGTGACTATACTATTAAAAAGATACCTTAAGTTTGACTGACTAGACATAACCACGTATGTAATCAAAAAATATATTTAAACCTAAGTATTTTAGGGAAAAAGACTTGCTAGACTTAAGGTCAAATGTACGATAAATGTGATTTTTAAACTTATATAGCCGCTAAAATAATGGTGCCATAGTACCAAATGCTTAAAATGATGTATCAAACAGATTAAAAACCTTTTTTTATGTACTGGCCGGCTTAAAGTTAAATGTACGAGAAATCAGATTTTTGAACTTATATAGCCGCTAAAATAATGGTGTCATAGTTTTGGTGCCATAGTACCAAATGTTTAAAATGATGTATCAAACAGATTAAAAACCTTTTTTTATGTACTGTCCGGCTTAAAGTCAAATGTACGAGAAATCTGATTTTTGAACTTATATATCCGCTAAAATAATGGTGTCATAGTTTTGGTGCCATAGTACCAAATGTTTAAAATGATGTATCAAACAGATTAAAAACCTTTTTTTATGTACTGGCCGGCTTAAAGTCAAATGTACGAGAAATCTGATTTTTAAACTTATATAGCCGCTACAATAATGGTGACATAGTTTTGGTGTCATAGTACCAAATGCTTAAAATGATGTCCTAAACAGATTAATAGCTTTTTCAAATGTACGAAAAATGTGATTTTTAAACTTATATAGCCGCTAAAATAATGGTGCCATAGTGTTGGTGCCATAATACCGAATGCTTAAAATGATGTCCCGAACAGATTAAAAACATTTTTTTTTTAGTGGCCGGCACTTTCGATTTTGGGCCCAACCTTGTATGAAACCTGAATGATCTCCTTTCGAATAGAGAATCTTGAACAATCACCAAAGAGGTTTTACACATCAATGGTCGTCTCTACGTTTGTATGACATTCACGTTTAAATACACAACAGACAAGGCTCATGTTTTTGTATGAGCGCATAATTATGTAGATTAATAAGAAGAGGTGAGTAAACCATTCAACTAGAGCCTTATAAATAAGAATAATTGAGTATTTTTTTATTTTTGACTTATTTTTTTACACTCTCTTATTTTTTTGCATGTTAAATCAAGAACACCAATAAAAGCTTCTAAATTTTAATTAATTTTAAGTTTGCCCTTAATGTATACCTTTTTATTTAACCAAAGAACGATAAATATACTTTCGAAACTAAGGTTGTTTATTAGAGAGTATCAGAGTAGGTAAGTATTGAACGAAACTTTACAGGTTGTTGCATAGTAATATTTCTGGTCTAGGCTATACCCACAGCAGGCTGGTCGTAAAAACAAATGACAATAAAGCTGCACGACACTAATTAAGTACCTACAACGATAAAAGGATTAGCAAGTATTTAAGAGTTTTTGTTTTTTTCTTAAGTTAGATTATTTATATTATTTTATGTAGTTCTAGTAGATAAGTTACTGATATCGTTTCATTAATATTATTTTTTCAAATGATAGATAGGTATTACTTAATTTATATTTATTGATTCTTTAAATCAAGGGTTCGGAATTGAAAAGAAAAGGAAAATTCAAAAATCTAAATAGTTTGACTTCTTGTCTAGATTGCACCTAATTTATACGCCTTTTAATAGCGATTTGCACTAATTTGAATTACAAGTCGTCCGGTTTCTTAGAACACAACACATATTAGATAACTCCAGTGAAATAGGGAAGTATCAATAGTTCTTTAAATAATTCATACTTAGTGACAGGTGTAACTAGGTGCGATAATTTCTATCAACTAAATTACTAACGCCACCGCGTCATCAGCTTATAATCATAAATCCTTCTATCTTATCAAAGACCAATAAACTCTACGTATCGATATAAACAAATCATTGTAGTTTTATTGTCAAAACCTACTTGTGACGTACATTACAGCATTGTTCGGGCTTCCTACGATTGTTTCGGAGTAGAAACAAATCAATCATTGTCATAAAAGGATTCCAACGTGTTTTTACTGAATACAATTCATAATAGAGTTCGTTAGTTGTAAGTCTTCATTAAATGACAATGGGATGATGATAGAAATACACCTAATAGTTATACAATTAGTCTTTATTATAAACTAGCTGTCCCCCGCGACTTTGTTCGCGTGATTTAGTTTCAACGGTTTTTCATTTTTGCTCCGCTCCTATTGGTCGTAGAGTGATGTTATATAGCCTATAGCCTTCCTCAATAAACGGACTATCCAATACAAAAAGAATTATTCAATTCGAACCAGTAGTTCCTGAGATTAGCGCGTTCAAACAAACAAACAAACTCTTTAGCTTTATAATATTAGTATAGATTGTCTTCAAATGTTGTAATGTCGATAAATGTTAGATATGTTTTTCTCCAGCTCTCAGGTACTATTACTTGAATAAATTGTGATAAATGATAAGCATTTTAAGGGACTAAATCACAAGTGAATAAGAGAGTGAGTATTCAATATATTCGGATATCGTTATCAGTTTCGCCGCCAGAGGCGCTAGACACACGTGAGGTCCGAAAATGTCAAATTCAAAAGTTTGTTGGTTGGTTGGTTCTTTGACAGCTGACGCGCCAATGGCGCCAACAGCTGTAGCCCTCATTGTGTCTAAATTACATAGCATAAATTATTACAAGAAAACAAAAAATTAAGACTTATTTTCCGTTTTTTACGTAACATAGCCTAATATATGTATAAACATAACCCCTGTATTTTTTTGAGGAGTATTCATAATTATTTAGAAGCCCGTCAAATACCTACCCTTAGTCCTCAAAAAAGGAAGGAGAATAAAACCAGTATTTTTACCTAGTAAGAGTACCTGTAACTCTCAGGTACTTGATATACGTAGTGACAAAAACTAGTTTCTACAATCAAAACCATAAAACATAAAAATATAATCATTTTGTCATTTACAACACAAAAGATACTCTTATCATTTAATGTGGGTTATCTGTTTATAGTGCCTTTTTAATGTCTTTAGCAATTACGATCATCTTATAAAATGTGCGTACAAAGACACTACTTTAGATTATCATCTAAATTCTTTACCTATTGTTTTGTTAGGTTAATAACTAGGTATATAGTCATGCTTATTTTCCAGTGAATTCCAGAAAATAGAGATAACTGTTTAATATAAATCAGAAAACGTCATATTTTGTATGAATAGTTTTTAATCCTTACTCATGATTATAGACAATTCCTAAAGTTTACAGGCGTAAATACGCCTTTTTCTACTTAGATATAAAATGTATTTGCGGATCACAAATCGATTTCCCTTGCGGTAATCGAAATCCGTAGTAGAAAACCACAATTTGCTAAGCAACAGATTTAATCGGTTCTTCAATGATAGTCTTACAAAACACCCTGTCTGTAGTAGTCTTTATTTTTCTATTTTTACAAAACTGTAACCCCGAAAACCGTTTAAAATTGTAACTATACTGAGAACAGTTTTAACATCACACAAAAAATGTAATTAAAAAAAAATCGTAAATATTTTTTATTGCCATACCTAAATATCCATCGATACCAAAAACTGGCAGACGCAATGATCTTATGTACAAAACATCTGCAAATTTAGGACTAGTACGATGAATAAGTACGGTCAACCACTGATTGGAAAACTCGACCTAACTGCTTTGAAATACAGATGCTGTCAATGTATAGGTGTTACCAAAGATGTGTGGTCTACTGTACTAATATTACAAAGAATGTCAAACAAAAGCTGACATATTTTCTTTTCAAGGCTCTTGGCCTTGGGTTTCAGACATTTCTCAAGGTCAACCACAGAGCAACAACTTGAGCATGCGTTTTTTAAACATATTAAGCAATGTTTTTATACGGTTTTATAAACAAAAAGCGTTGGCATGCATCGCTTAGATTTAAAAAGCCATTGTCGCATGTCTATCTAGAAAAGTGTTATATGTAACATGTTTTATATTCAGTTATATCTTTAAACTAAAATTATAGAAAATTCTGGATATCAAGAATATTTTTTTAAAGAATAATTATTTAGGAACATAACGGTTTACTTACGCCCATTCTCGGGAATCGGGATCGCCGAAAGAGTTTCAGTTTTTTAAAGAATAAAAAAAAAACAAACTAATAAAATCTAGATTAGTCCTAGTAATTTACGAATTAATTTTATATAATGATATTTTAAAGTGGTAACCCAAGGTAACTAGATTTTTTTAATTATCCTACCAGACATTCAAAAATTTCGATTAGTGAAATGTTTAAGTTCTTCTTTATTACCTAGGTACCTACTTAAAATCTCTTTGATCTAATCTCACAGACCTAAACCGACTTGTTTGCCGAGATCGTAAACTGCTAGGTCAATCGATACTGGAATGGCGTAATCTGTCTAATACGGCATAATACGGCTAATACCTTTCCAGTCTAGACATAAGCCTATAAATCAGGGACATTCTGAAACCTTAATAGAATTCAAGTATTGATTATCTATTTATAGAGGTTTAAATTTTGTTATCAATAAATTACTTATTATGTAATTAAAGCAATGAAATAAAAGTAGATGAGCTTTATTATTATTTCAGGTAAGAATATAGGTAATTAAATCTTTATAAATAAAACAAAGCTAGGTTAGTAACACCGAACTTAAGTTAACTCGAGAACGGGAGGACCGATTTTCATGATCTTTGATTTATCGGATTCGTCTCCACCCCTAATAGCAGTTCTCTAAAAAAGATCGGAAAACGTCACAAAAAAAAAACGGAAACGCGGAGAACCCGTTATACATATATCTAAGAAGTTACCTACAATTATATATACCTGCCTCCCTAATTAAAAATGAATATTCTATTTTTCATAGTAACTATGGAAGAATACCATTTATGAAGTACCTAATGATAACATAAAACAACAAACTGCGTCGCTACGAATTACACAAACGATTCCTATGTTTACATATTTTCGTCACGAAATAAGATGTATTTATTTATCAGATCCATGATGCAAATGCTGTGGTCCACGCGTAATAAATAAGTAGTTGGTATGTTTTATCTATACTAATATTATAAAGCTGAAGAGTTTGTTTGTTTGTTTGTTTGTTTGTTTGTTTGTTTGAACGCGCTAATCTCAGGAACTACTGGTTCGAATTGAAAAAATCTTTTTGTATTGGATAATCCGTTTATTGAGGAAGGCTATAGGCTATATAACATCACGCTACGAACAATAGGAGCGGAGCATAAATGAAAAATGTTGCAAAAATGAAAAACCGTTGAAACTAAAACACGCGAACAAAGTCGCGGGGGACAGCTAGTTTAAGACAAGCTTATAACTACGACTTCTTGTAGAATGCCAACAAACTTAAAAATATGCTAGCCTATCGGTTAAATTGTAAAAAAAATAGAACATAATTTTTACACCCTTCTTCTATCATCTCTCTCTCTCTCTATCTCTTCTTTATAGGTACAATATGTAAATGTTTATCAAAAGACGCTAGGAGATCAAAAAGAGAAACATCATGGCATATAATAAGTAAATATTGATATTACTGTAAAAAATCATTGCTTTATAGTTATAAACCAAAAAGAAGGCTCGAGTTTTTATGGAGAAAGCACCACCCGCATTTTTAGGCTATCCTGAATTTGGGATCCTAAGTGAAATCGTTCCTGAATTTAGGAAGATGTAATCGCTTACTAAATGCGAACAAAATTCAGTTTCTTGCCGGTTCTTCTCCATACAAGTGACATTTTGGAACCGCGCAACTAGAATCATTTAACGTTTTGAAAGTGCCTGAAAAACCCTACTTTAAATAAAAATACAAAATATTTTTATAAAAGATATTTAGATTTTGAGGATGAAATTTATGATAGTGTAACAAGCGCTTTCACATCTCTATCGTACACTCGTATTTTTAAAAATAATTCCAAAAAATAAGCTTCTTAATTCATTATAGTACTGTTAGTGTGACAGCAATAATGGTAATTCAAAGTACATACGCAGTAACATGTATTTATTGGCCTTAAACTACTTTTCAACAATGTCGCAAACATTGGCAAAAACATATTTTAAACGAAGTCAATCGACGTTTATTATTTAAATTCATATTCCAAACTTTTCCACCATTTTGCAAGGATCACGGTCACGCGTAGACTGAGGTTGTTTGTTTGATGTGAAACATTCGCGTCAATCTCAGGAATAGTTATATCGTAAAAGATAAAATTTATAAATCTGACAGTTTGAATCGTGCGGTTGTTTGGCAACACGCGATGCCAATGCTGGCCGTTGACCCCTACCTGTTTGTTGATGTTATGCAAATAAGTATTACGAGTTACAGTATGACTTTATGTATATTTTTTGAACATTTTTTCTTAATAATATGATAAACTCTGAACTGTATCTTTTAGTGTTATCCTATAATCATTAATCATAATAAACTATTATATTCTCTGCTAGAGATTAATCCTTAATAATATTATAAATGCGAAAGTAACTCTGTCTGCCTGTCTGTCGCGCTTTAACGCCAAAACTAAACTGATTTAAATGAAATTTAGAACACAGATAGTCTAGAGCCTGAGAAAGAACATAGGATACTTTTTGCCGCGACAACCGACATCCACGCGGGTGAAGCCGCAGGAAACAGCTAGTAATTAATAAGTACATACTTAAGAGGGATAAAAACATGTTTTTTTTTGCATCGCAATATCTGGTAAAAATAGAAGATTTATGTAAATTATGCAAATAAATTAGATAGAATTAAGCTTAGTAAATTTTATTGCATAAAAGTTTCCCTAACCTATATGTACTAAATTGTTATATGTAGGTACGTCTGGTATAGAGTAAAATGCTTATCATATCAAAACAACGTAAATTATCGAGTCTATTACTAGCAATTAAATTGATTAGCAGCGCGAGCTCACGGTAACACCTCTAATATTCCCAAATTACACGCTCACTGAAAGTAATACCATCTACCAATAATTCCATTATTATAATCTGAAAACTCGCACAGCAAGCATAATTATATTCATTATTATCTATGCTCGTTGCCTTGTCTACACAAGAGGCCGACGGGTAATAAAGCTACAAACTTTTATTAAAATGTGACTAATATTGAAATATTATTATACCTACGTATTTTCAGCTTATAACAATTTACGGTATTTACCTTAAAACCGGTAACAGAATAAACAACCAGTTCCATCGGACTTTGACCTCAAGACAACATATTGACAAAGCGGATAAGCGATACTAAATTAAATAATAATATTCAGTTGAATTAAGATACGAAGATATATTTATAAATGTTTGAATATATTAATTGTTCTCATTAAATAAACTAGTTACTGCTATTTGTTTTCATTATCATAATTTAATAGTAGCACAGAATAATTCGTTTACATAAATTGTATATTATTAATAGCTACATAGGATATATCGAAAGTATATGCTATGCTTTAATGGAGTTTTTTCAGTTTTAAACCACCGCATCCGACGGTTAAATGATTTTACAATTACAGTATATTTAACTTGATAATTATTCAAACACAGTTTTTTAACCTTACAGTTTCACAGTAATTACTATGGTTACAATTCCTCGTCTCTCGTGTATAAGATAACTTATATGATAAACTATACTAATGAGCGAAGGTCGTGAACAGTCTGCTTCACATTTCGTTTTATCTCCATTAAATTACACAAAATAACTATAAAAATGTTTCATTTTTATAACACTGAGAATAAAATAGTATTAAAGAATATTTACCTTAATAAAAATCGCAACCGAATATAAACAAAGATGGCGAAAACAAAACACGTCCGCACTGACTGGCTGCCGGCACGCAACTAATGGTAAGTAAGGTTTTGTGAAACTATACAGGTCACAGCGACCTCTAATGAGGCTTATCAGCTAGGTTCAATGGCAATAAACGGCTAGCTTTATCTGTTACGTAATCAGGAATTAGGTATAACATGATCTTTACAGGATTCGACAATTAATTTTATCTCTAATTTTGGCGGCAATAAATGACATTAGCATCTGTCAATACTTTTTTTTTATCAGACGGGCAATTGTTTTATGCAGTATCAATGACAATGGATTGCACACATTATGCCAATAAAAACAATTGAGGTCTGTCACTGCAGTGCGCGGAAACATTCGCCAATGTTTTTTGTATTAATATTAATTAAATCTATTGATTCGTCATTACTATCAATTTGTAGGTCAAACAGTTAAATACATAACATAGTTACGAGCATTGATTGTACTTATAGTGGTTATGCCCATGTAAAATGATGGAAAGTGATCAGTTTACTTTCTCGTCTTGTACAAATACTAAGTAATGTGGTTATTTTTCTGTCGTAATGTAAAGAAATTTAAATGCAATATAATAATATTTCGGTATCCCTTTTTGTTTTGTCCGCTCTATGTGAGACAAAGATAAAATGTTTTTTGGACAAAAAACTCCGATTAGGTTAACAGATATAACTATAACATATTATTATACACAATCAGGGTAATGTGCTCCTCTTATTAAAACTGGTAAAACCTATCTTCCCTAATTACTCCCAACTAGAGATTTTGTTTTGGCATCAGGTCTTGCTCTATATCGCATGTCGTCAGATGTCTTCTGTCCTTCTAGCAGGTGGTCTGGGTCTACCATTAATGTTCTCAGGGAAAACATCAATGGTATTGTTATTAATTTAAGCTGTAAGCAGTCTTTACGTCCTCTAAGACACTGGGCCGTTAACCTCGTAACCGTCTTTCTTGACTGATTTCTAATACTTGCACGAGCTATTTCAATGTGACGAGCTCATGTCGATTAGAAGAAAGATATGACGATATTTAATTATCGTAGAACATACCCTGAGGTGTCACGCCATCGACCTGCTGATTGGATAATCTCTACAGTACGAGCTGATTGATACGTATTATATAATCCTCTGACTCATTAGAATAAGTATCATATACTTACTTATATGCATTTTATGCATTTGTCCACTATTCCAATCTTACAAAGGGATACCGAATTACTCAGTAATTTGGTCGCAAAGGTAAGATAAGCAGTCGATTTAAATAAAATTCTAGTTTTCAACTGGATCTAAAGAGAATGGAAAACGGCACAGAATGGAATAGGGCTAGCTAGACAGAACCATTTCATAGACAGATTATGACATTTTTATAACATTTTCATTCAAGAATCTGAAGGGACTATTAAAATAATATAGAAGAGACAGTGCCAAGTGTATGCGGTACAGAAATAGCATAACGTACGTATTGGACGCACGGGACATGTGTGAACGTTGGCACTGGAGCTTTCTTTTATAGCACTATTTAATGCATGGTTTATGTATACCTACAACTATTTGTAACAGATATATATATATATTTGCTACATGAACTTCGAATTTCTTCATCGATTTTTTCAGCTATTTTTTTTAACAACACAGACATCAGTTTAAAATAAAATTGGCCGTAACCTTTGAGATGGATTCCATTGCATTGCCTCCTTGGCTATTTTCGCGAACCAACTCCTAAAGCCAAGAGACATTTCTACAAGGGTTATCGATAATACAAATCTCTTAAATGACATTAAATGTATGGAAATGAATTTTTTATTTAGTTAAGTCACGTGAGTTAGAATTGTCACTTACATACATTTGAGCGATTCGATCAGAGTAAACGATAGTAGCAATGTCACTTGGCTTGAGGAGCTGATCTCTATTTTAAGGCGTCAAAATCATTGCGATTTTATTACATAATACATAGGGGCAGAGTGATAAAGTCATGAAGTGCTGTAAAATAAAACCGTAATTGTTTAGTGGTATAAGAGATATTTGGTTCTAGAGTTTTATCTCTCTCGATATAAAGTGATCCTAACTCCTAATATTCTTTAAAGTTTTCAATACTCTCGTTTATAGTGTTGCTTTATTCAGTAGGAAGTTTTACCGCATTGGTTTGCGCGCATTTTAAAATTATGTATGTTATAGTTCGATACAATATCGACGACAAAAGAAGCATTTAGGTTGTCGTTAGGTTGTTCGAATCCGACATTATTGCGGTTGTGGTTAGTTTAACTACATCACTATTCTAGCCGAAAACAATAATTTTATATCTACTTTAAATATCCCAGTGATATTAACTTTTATTTAATTTTGTCCTGTATCGTGTTGTTTGCTCTATGTCGTTTGAAGCATGCCTAAGTCATGCGTAGTCTTACACTCTAAAATAATTAAATTTTTCGAAATTTAAAGCTCAAATTGCCGTCTTTTCTAGTTAGCTAGTTTCAACAAAATCTCTTCACGAGTCTGATATAACATGACTTTCCAAACATAAGTCATAATGATTATCGTCTTATTTCTAAAGAAGATTTAGATTTATACATTTTTACCTTACCTACACGTGTTTCTTAGTAACTTATATGATTGTCTTGTGTTTATTTTATGTTAGTATTACACACCTAGTTACAATGAATAGGTATGTCGTTCGAAGCGAGAAGTGTACATAATGCTAACAGTAGTTTGAGGTGTCTTTATGATTGTTTTGATTCACAACCACACCTTTTAACTACTTAATAAAAGCAATTGTTTTTTTTTGTCATCGACAGGGTATAGGACCTACCTACTTTCCTCAGTTGTGGGTCGCATTTATGTGTAATCAATTATTTTTGTTCTGTAACTGTCAGGATATGATGTGTAATGTGTATGAATGAGGGAACATTTGCGTAAAATCCACGGGAAATGTCGAAAATGGATAAGACACCGACTGTCGGTCGAGTCCTATTGTAGACGTGGTATTCATATTTTGTCGTTTAAGGGCATAATAACTAAGTTTTTTACAGCTTCATGGGACCCGAATCGATAACACATATTTTACACCAAACTACCCTTACAAAAACGGAATGGCTCAACTAAGTGATCTTATATGGCAATAATATAGAAGTTTTGTATATGCAAATCTAGAAGGTTGTATAAATATATACGTATATAGGTACTTTGTAAAGTTTTACACGTGCGTCCAAGTTCAAGAGCACACATCCGATTTAAATTATAATTCTATGGGACTTTTTATTATCTGGCAATGAGCCGAAAACAGTTAACGACAAAGAAAGATATAAAGTGCCACATGTTTTATTGTGGCATGGCTAGCATTTGAATTAGAGATGCCCTACGTGATATGCAATGGAGCTGTGCACGTGAATAATTATCACGAGTTATAGGTACTTGTATGAATATTTTATGTCGAATTTAATTACATAGGATAGGTAAGTATATGGAAAATGTTACTAGAATTATACTATTGTTTAATTTTAATTTTCGCCTGCTATGTCTGATCCTGTTAATCTTATAAAGTACCTAGGTACTTATTACTTAAATCATTATGGAATATGGAATTAGGTACTAAAGCCTTGACCTGCTCTATGTAACGATCATGATGCTTAACGTACATTTGATAAGAATATAATACTTATGCAATAGCTTAAGCTTTGAGTAAAATTAATAGGGTATTTTCGACCACGTAAAGGTGCGAATAATCTAACTTGACGCGGCCGGTTCGCAACAAATCAGCCAATGGAGTGGACTAGCGCGGTGGAAGAACCCCGCGCTCCCTTTCCAAAAAGGACCAATACATCTTATACAATACAATTGACTTTTGCGCAGTCAAGGTCGTGACCTTCCCAGTTGCTTGCCGAAAAACTTAACGACTGTTTTTTGTAACTTCTTTTTGTGTAATTATTATCAATGTATATAAATATATTAAATAACCACTTTTAAAACAAGCAAGCACCATAATTTAGAAAGTTTATAAATACAGATGATTTTTTCTAGTACCTACACATCGATAAATTATATTAATTACTACAAGTAAGTAAACTACCTATATAAATAAAAATTGATCAAGATATGTGGGTTAACAGGTTGTTTTACTTTGAGCAATTTTATTCAATTATTAAAGCTGGTAAGTAAACAAACTTAAAAAAAATATATTATATGAATAGTATAATTATCAACAATTTACAAGTAAATAGGTAAATAACCAAAATTTACTGTTTTACATTAATAACAAATAAGTAATATTAAACCTTAATGATTTTAAACTTACCTACCTATTTATAAATACTTACTACTTATTTCATTTATGGGTTTGCACTCTAAAATATCTGTATGTATCTTAAGGTAAAAGGTACATGTAAAACTCACAGGCCTTGATCTACTTACAATGAATAATAAATAATGTATATAAACACATACATCAGACATGTGCACATAGTTTTTGTAATTAGTATTAACTCATGCATAAAACCATCAATAGCTGTTTTCATTCATATCTTAGTAATACATATAGGTAATAATAAACTTTATGCTAATTAGATAAAGTGAAAAATTGCATGCAGTGTATATTTTCAGACTTTTTTTAGAGAAATAAAATTATACCTATTTAAGAAGGTATTTACCTATTTTAATATTTTATTTATTATGTATAATGAGATAAATATTTTTTTCTATTATCTTGCTTGTGAAACCTGTGTAAGTATTTAATTTAATTACTAAAATAAGGATACATAACTACCGAAATATAATAATATGAACTTTGAAATTATTCTGGATATTATTTTTTTATAATTCGATGTATGTATGTACTTGTTACTTAATAGAGAGCATCAAAAACAAATTAACAAAACTTTTACTCATTTATAATGCAGGTACTTTTATTTTATTCTGCAGGTATTAAATTACACCGCTCGATTTATTTTAAATAAAGAAGAAGCTATAATGTTCATTGTTTTTAAATACTACGAGTTCAAACTTACCAGTAAAGTCGAAAAATAAGCGACATTAGAACACTACTTCGTGTTTTATTTTTAAAATTAAACACGCGTAAATTTAAAATGATTACACAAGTCGAACTTGCCGACGGAACATCAAACTACTAATGTCAATTGTCACCACAGAACAATTGTCACTGTCACGCTCACTCACGTCCTGTGATTTGACAAGTTGTCAGCTGTAATAGTGTCAATCTTAGCATGTCAAAAAACCGGTTGAAGAAACCGGGTTCAACCAATGTGATACTATCTCACCTCTACGTAGTACCTCTATGACCAATGCGCTGTCGATCATAACGCCATCTATTTTATAGAACACAGTATCCTTAGTAAGCAAAATGTTATCAGTGCGTCTTTTCTTCTGTAGTTGTAAATAATGAATTAGGTTAAATAAACTATTTTTGAATTATTTTTGTTCTAAAAATGATTAGATTAATGAGAGATATAAATACCTAGTATTTTTTTTTCATATCGATTTTTTTTGCGTTTTGTAACAATTGTTAAGTCCACTACACTATGATTGTCATATCTTGTTGTCAACTTCTCAGTAGGATATATTTGTTCTGTGGTCAGTACGGAAGCAACAAAATTGGATGATGTGACGTGACCTGACAACATTAATTGTGTTTACTATTACTCGCACAGAACAAATGTACTCTACGAGATTACTCGTTATATTTTTTATTTAAACTGTTTGTGTAAATAAATGAAGAATTCTATATTTTATTAAACCTGATCAAAGCAATGGATGTGATGGCGAGTAATTATTACTCTAGAAACCTAAACAACTGCTGTCGTACTTGTATGGGAGATAAATCTGAAGATATGTATGACATTTTTTCAATAGGAAGTGGCTTAGATATTGCTGAAATAATCTCATTAAATACTACTTTAAAGGTAATGGCATTATTATATTGTTTTCTTAACTTTTATGCGACAAATTAAAAAAATACACAAATGTTAAGAGTGGTCTTTTGACTCAATATACCTCTTGATATTTATTATTTTATTTGCATAGCTATTACTTATATATTGCTTTTATTTATATACACAACATGTTAGTAATCAACATAAAGATAACAAGTAGTACAAATAAACTGGTTGTGTATCTTAAAAATCAATAAAAACTAAAACATTTACATATTCGTTTTTCAGATGCAATGTGACGACAGGTTACCTAAGAAAATATGTGACCAATGCTTCAATTGTCTAATAACATTTAATGAATTCAGAAAAACTGCTGAAAAAATTGAGCTTGAATTAGAAGACTATCTTAATAAACTAGAAAAAGTTGAGACATATCATGAAAATGGTTTTACAATTAAAATAAAACTTGAAAACGATGATAGTTTTGATGATGGTAATTTTAATAATTCAGAATCTGTAGATTATCAACAAAATGATGTAACAAATAATTCTGACGTATCTGATGGAAATCAAACTGAATGTACTGAATATAAACCTAACTCAGATACAGATAATAATATATCAAACGATGCTTTAAAATTTGAATCACAAAACTATGAAGAGAAAGAGAAAGATTCTTACATCTGTACCATATGTTCACAGAGTTTTAAACTGCATCATAAATATGTCAAACATTTGATATCACATTCTCAAAGTACCGAAAAGTCTAATATCACAGAAATACCGAATGAAACTGACAAAAGTCTAAAATGTGCAATATGTTCCGTAAAATTCAAATCAATTAACTCCCTATCAGCACACCAAAGAAAACATACACCCAAAGACAGAGTTCTAGCATGTTCAATATGTAAAAAGGTATTTAAAAAATTAAGCCTGTTAAAAAGACATGAGGCAAGTCACGAGAGTAATCGTCCATACAAATGTTCTGTATGTACTAAGTCTTTTGCTACGGAGAGTACTTTAACAGAACATTTAAATAAGCATAACGGAGTTAAATCTCATGTTTGTCCGATATGCTCGAAAGCATTTGCACATTTATCAACATTGACAAATCATGTAAAAGTCCATACAAAGCCAAAGTCTTTTTTGTGTCCTTCATGCGGAAAGCGGTTTCATTCTAGCACTAATTTGAATCAGCATATGAGTAGACACATTGGATTAAAATCATTTGCTTGCGATTTTTGTCCAAAAAAGTTTGTCAGTAAAGGTGGGTAAATAAATTACTCTCTTATTTAATTAAGGGCTGATTTTTCTTATTCGTTGAATAAAATTAACGTCTGACAGATTTTGTTTGGAAGAACTGTTAAAAATTCAAAATTATTCCTTGGTTAATATTATCTGGTGTTGGAAAAATCAGCCCTAAGAAAAACAACTAGGTAGTTTAAGAATAAGCCATTAATTTAGCCTATGCTGTTGTACTGATAGACATAATCTTCTTCCAAGTTACTAGATTTTCAAATAGACATTTTAAATAACTACACTGCTTACTTCACTAAAATAAAGTATTAATACAAAAATTATATGATTATATTATTTTAATAACATATTATTACTAGCTAACCCAGCAAACATTAACAACAATAATTGTGGTGAGGCTATTCTCAGATTAACCGCATATACACAAAAAAATTTATTAAAATTGGTCAAGCTGTTTCGGAGGAGTTAGGTTGCAAACACAGACACAAGAATTTTATATAATATAGATAAAAGAATCGTTTATTCTGGTTTATGGCGCAATTCTTCTCTCTGTTGTATCGAGATCCTATAATATTGCCTACTCCAGCCAATAATCCTTGAAACCATTAATCATATTTAAAATTTTAATTACAGGTGAACTAAAATCACATACCTTAACACATACGGGAGAGAAGCTTTACAGCTGTGACCAATGTAATTCCTCATTCACGAAGCGATCCTCACTGGTCAAACACAAACAAGTTCATTTGGGTATCAAGCCTTATCATTGTGATACTTGCACTATGAAGTGAGTAGCCAATGTATTTTATTTGGAGGTGTTACCAATAAATGTTTAATACTGTCAACTCTGGCTGGGTCCATATAGTACCAGCAAAACGCCACTAATTTAAACTTTATTTGTATGCTGCTTATGGTTTAATATCGCTGCGATGAAGCGCGCGCCCGCCTGGCTTGAATGAGTTTTACTATAAAAAACGGCTGGAGTTGAGAGATGAAATTGATTGTATTCCAAAGTTAGTTCAGTTAAGAAAGTCGACACGATGTTACACAAAACCTACTACATCGTGACATCATGCAACATTTCAAATTATTGTATCGTAAGTAAGGTTACGTAAAAAAGGAATAAAATACATGTATAATATTTTTGATTAATCTACCCGACGCACATTAAAACAAAAAACTGACAACATATATTGCTTGTAGTTGAGCCAAGACTACTCCCCGAGGTACTCCTTCAATAAAACTTCGACCAGACGTACAAATAGCAATGTAAAATAATACAACCTCGCTTTATTCATTTCCCAACATGACCCAATTTTATTTTGCGTTTATTCAATTTCAGGTTTACAAGTAAAGACCATTTGAAGCGACACATTAGGATACATACTGGTGAAAGGCCTTACCGATGTGATTTGTGCGAGAAAGCCTTTACGCAGAGCAATGATCTGATCAAGCACAAACGGTCGCATTTAGGAAATAATATATACCCGTAAGTATAGTTTATGATATGTCTATTAATAAGTAATTGTCTTAGAGTATATATACAAGCATAGAGCGCGCGCATCGCTAGTAGCCCCCTTGTGCTGAGCGTAAACACATTGTTAGCTAAATGTACTGCGCTTGTCATTACTGATTTAATAAGTGGTCGTGCGACGACAGAGGTTTATAAATAAAATAAATATCTACGGTTCCGATTGGCGTAAAAGTAGGTTTTGAGATAGTTTTAATAAAACAGTGTGCGCTCTGTTTTGACACTAATTTTACGATTTTACTTGTTCGTGCTAGTGCCTACAGTTCAAACTCGATATGCGCGCTCTATAGTTATTTTTTCTCTTAGGTAATTGGTTTCAAATATCTTGGCATTTGACATTCTTTAAGAGATGTCGAAACATTTAAATAATCCTCGTTAATTCGCATTGGATTTAAAATTAAGAAGTGTATAAAATCTAGAAGTGGTTGGAATATTTCATTATTTTTTTTAATTGCATTTTCTTTGACAGCTAAAAATCTTTATTTTTTTCTTTTTCACAGATGCACCGAATGCACCCAAAGGTTCAGATTTAACTCGGAACTTCGTCAACATTTGTCAGATCATTTTGTGTCATCACAATCCAAAACATTAAAAGATGATAATACTGGCAAGACTCTTGCTTCTTTGGACTGCAAAGATAGTACTGTGAATATACCGCAGATCGTAGAAAACGGGAGTGATCTAAAATTTCAATAACAATCTCTTTTTAAAATGTATGATTCACTCTTTTTAGGGTTCCGTACCTCAAAAGGTAAAAACGGAACCCTTATAGGATCACTTTGTTGTCCGTCTGTCTGTCTGTCTGTCTGTCTGTCTGTCTGTCTGTCTGTCAAGACCTTTTTTCTCAGGAACGCGTGGAGGTATCAAGCTGAAATTCATATCAAATACTCAAGTCTATGGTCTCTTGGAGCTGTGAAAAAATCAAACTTCTAAGTCAACGCGATCAAAAGATACTCCCGTTTATGCCGCAAATTTTCGACACTCGCAAGGGAATCAAAACCTACAGGGTACTTCCCGTGAACTCAGAATCTTGAAATTTGGTACGAAGTAACGTCTTATAGTACAGATAAAGGAAAAATTGCGAAAACCGTAAATTTTTAGTTACATCATATAAAAAAAATATATATGTTTTTTTTTTTTTTTTTTTCATTTTGCAATTATATCATACCATAACTATGACTCGATTGTAGTGATGGGTGAACTTTTACTTATATACCTACAGGTGTGTACGGAACCCTCGGTGCGCGAGTCCGACTCGCACTTGGCCGGTTTTTTTAATAAGTGGGCACACTACTGGGCCTTTATCCATAAAAACGCGTTCCGCTATTTACTTCGTGGAAAATACTTCTAGATCATTTTTTTTTAAAACTACATGGAATTAAAAGAAAAAACAACTTGGAATTTTTTTAAGTATTTTATGCATATTACAAATCGCACACCTTGATCTAACTAAAACAAAACTCATTTTTCAGAAAAGTTGAAAAACAGATTACCATCGCCCTGTGCAAGAGTTTGCTATATTGATCAATACTTTTTAAATGCAGATGATTTCTTTAGACGGGTACGTTCGTTCCGCATGTTATTCTGGCTGCAACTAGCGATGTCCCTGTTTTGGTGGGGGAGAAGCGCGGCTCGCTCGTTCAACAAAAAGGGTTTTCAGTGTCATCTAGCGATGAGTAGTGGAACTATTTTTAAATCTGTTTTGTTGGTCACAGGGTAATGAATTAAGGAATTCGATGGTATGTATACCTCATAAATTGAGATTTTATAGTAAGCTCTCTTTATATCTAGGTGTGCGAAATGTAGGTTTTTTATGGAGAAAAGTGTGCATTACATACAATTACGTCTTTATGTTGCCAGAGTTAAAAAACGCCGTAACAATGTCTGTTCTGCCATGTTTTTTCTTCATTAACATATTCTGTGGAAAATATTTAATTGCGTTTAATAAAGTATGGGCAGCATTAACGGTATTTTATTTTAATTAAATTTTCCTTTGCATTATCAACTCTCTTCTGTATTTATTTAATACTTATGGCCTTATTTATAAAAATATCGTCGGTGTTAATCAATTGCTAGGGAACTTTTACAGTCAAAATCTCTATAGAAAAATTTAAATAAGAATGTGCTAATCAGTTGCTAACTACCGTCGAGATTTTTATAAATAAGGCCATTAATGTAGGTATTTATCAGGTCTTATAACTCAAGTTTTATCATGATGTTTGCATTGAGCTATAGTCATTGGTATCTGGAATCAGAGAATAACTTAGTGCGTTTCAACACTCATATTATTTCTAGATGTTTCAAGACAGTGGCACAAGTTTAAAGAAATTTGGATGTAGGTACTAAATCTGAAATTGTCATTCCACAATTGGTGGAAATTGACAGATAGACCTTATGCGAGACTAGCGGATTTTTAGGGTTCCGTATCTCAAACGGACAAAAGAACCCCTAATACAATGACTGTTGTCCGTATGTCTGTCAATTTTTTTTAGGAAACCTTGGTTTTACCTTTTTTAAATTAATCACAAATACTTAGGTTTACGAAGTCTAGATGAAATAAATAATTTAAGCTTCCATGTCAACGGAATTAAAAAATACAGCTATATACGTAGTTTTTCCCATACATTTCCGAGAAACTCAAACCCTAGAGCCTAGAATCACGAAATTTGATACGATTCGGTCTAACGTCACAGGTAAAAGAAAAAATCAGAAAATGGTAAATTTGTATTTTTATTAAATAATAAATACGTTTACGCAATTACAAACTTATATTTAGTTAGGTACAGTTGGACATTTTATAGTGTCATACATTATCAGCATTTTTGCAACCGCACAGTTAATTTTTATTTTTGGAAAATAAACCGCGTCTATCAGCACTTATCCAGTTTTTGATTCCCGGTGCCTATAACGAACCGGAAGAAGCAAGTTGATAATAAATGCTCTTTTCTTCTCTGTATGATAATGTTATAGACATTTGCCAGGCAATAGGTCAAGCTAATATTTCTCCTACAACTATTAGGACGTTCTGCGTCACTGCACCTACTTTCTCATCCAAGAAATTACCTCATAGTCAAGATCTATTTGCTTACAACAAACTCATGTTGCATACCATTATTATTACCTAACACGCATTGGAAAACTATAATATACTGTAGGATAGAATTTCTTTGTTTTCCGCATAGGTCGTAACGTCGGGTGGGAAAATGATCCGCATGGTTACTTTCAATCTCGATTACTGTTGTGGATGTCCGATGCGACAATGATCAACTTTAAATAATGCACTACCTACTTAGACACCGGAACAGGAATTTATTTTGTACCTATGCCTCGTTTTTTTTTGTTTTTTTTTTTTATTTGTGGATTTCCAACGAAAAATACACATGATACATTTTTAGACAAAAGTAAAGTTTACATTTGAGTTGTGCTCCATCAATGGACCTGTTTCCTATTTTTTAATGTCCGTCTTGTAGATTAATGAATTTTATTGGACACGTATTTTTTCTTTTTTCCTGCAAACAAAAAATGATCAAAATACAGAGAACTGAAGTTACGCGTGACGTCACTTCTCGCTACGATTTTTAGCGAGGCGTAGCGTCATAAGCCCCCACTCCGAAACTTTAAAGCGGTGTATCTTTGTATTTTTTTATTGTTTTGATAAAAGAAAAAATACGTGTCTAATATTTTTTTACTATCTAACTGACGGACAAAATAGATTTTAACTTTTCATACCCAGGAAACATCCCTATTGAAGGAGACCACAGCATACATTTAGACATTAAGGTGAACAAACTTACCTACATACTAAGTATCTATGTGAGAAATTCAAATGTTGAAACTGAACATAAAACATATATAAACTAAAGTTGAAGTTATACAGATAAAAAGTTATCCAGAGTAAATAATTAAAATATGATGGAATTTATATAATGGAAAGTAGTAATTTTGATTCCTTTTTATATTATTCTTTCGTATTGATGGTTAATTTATCCCAAAAATGGATCACCACTGTCGTCATTTGTATCGTCATTTTGCCGCTAACGGGGTAGTCGGCAATCAGCATACCAGAACTATTTAGTGCTCCAATAATAATGTATGGCTACTTACCTAACTATTAATAATATAATAGTTAGGTAAGTTAACTTTAATGGCCGGTTCCTATCTTATCTTATACTAATCTTATACTAATCTTTTACTAATATATAAAGCTGAAGAGTTTGTTTGTTTGTTTGTTTATTTGTTTGTTTGTTTGAACGCGCTAATCTCAGGAACTACTGGTCCGATTTGAAAATTCTTTCAGTGTTGGATAGCTCATTTATTGAGGAAGGCTATAAGCTATATTACATTACGCTGCGACCAAAAGGAGCGGAGCATAAATAAAAAATGTTGCAAAAATGAAAAACCGTTTAAACTAAAACACGCGGACAAAGTCGCGGGGGACAGCTAAGTCCTATATAAAATAAACGATTCGTTTTGCTTACGGACTGCATTGCATACGGATTGTACGATTCATTGCTTCAGATTGGTCCATTTGTGCTGCCGTTAATTATAATCCGAAACAAATGCTCCCTTGTATTTACAATTTTTTTCGGTTATCTTTTGTTTAATTTTAACAAACTTAAGAGTCCATATTTCTACATGGTTTTTGATGTCATGTTAAAAGAAAAAGCTTTGTTATTTGTCGTTTTGTTTTGTCCAATATTTGTTTTGTAATACCTACCTACAAAATAATAAAAAAATATAAGCACTGAAGGCTAGGATAAGTACTATTACTTGATTCACAATTTTTGCGTTTACGCGTAATAAATATGTAACAGTATGATCAAGTTACAAAACATTAATACGTGGATACAATATATTTTATACTTATACTAATATATAAAGCTGAAGAGTTTGTTTGTTTGTTTGTTTGAACGCGCTAATCTCAGGAACTACTGGTCCGATTTGAAAAATTATTTCAGTGTTGGATAGCCCATTCATTAAGGAAGGCTATAAGCTATACTTATAACATTACGCTGCGATCAAAATGTTGCAAAAATGAAAAACCGTTGAAACTAAAACATGCGGACAAAGTCGCGGGGAACAGCTAGTCTTTTATAATTTGACTGCATAACTAGTCACCGCGCTAATTACAACTGTGCGCGACGTGTTGTGGGCTTGATTCCCTTGGGGTAAACATTTGTGTGATCCACAACTATTATAACTAATATGTATAAAAATACCTGCCTAAAATGTCCTACTGCTGGGCACAGACCTCTTCTCATGTAGAGAAGGCACGAGCATTGATCGCCACGCTTGCTAACTTACGGGTTTGAAGTTTTAATTTCTGGAATCTAGGCCTTAATATGTTTTCCTTCTCCGTCTGCCAATGGTGTCTTAGAATTATTTAGAAAGTTCATATAACTTTGTAAAAGTTACATTGGTACTTGATTGTATGTGTGTGGGTTCGAATCTGCAACCTTGTGCATACAATCCGTTCGTTGTACCGCTAGCCCACCGCGACATTTAATAATTATTGTAAGAAAAAAAGTGATATCAAGTAAAAGAAGTTGAAATATTATCTATTTTTATAACAGAGACGCACTGGAATAAATAATGTAGATTTAAAACCAGGAAAACGTTATTCATTTGTTTCCTCTAAACTTTATTGGCTGACACTAGAAGGTTCAATAGAAATATATGTATGGTAGGTATAGATATTTTTATTTAAAGGTCTTAGGTGATAGATATAATGCGACAGAATTCGTAACTACCAAGGTTTATTTATTTATTTATTTTTGTGTCATGTCTACGTGATAAGTATTTGTAACTTCCACGATAGTTGTTTACTTATGTATTTTAAAGTACTGCAAACGTACTTCCAGACTAATAATTTAAATGCTAAAGTAACTTTGTTTGTTTGTTTTAACGGCTAAACCACTGAGCCGATTTAGATGAAACTTGGTAAGGGGTAATCTTGGATCCTAAAAAAGGACATAGGCTACTTTTTGCCGCGATAACCGACACCCACGTAGACGGAGGCGCGGGCAACAGCTAGTGATTTAATAAGTTAAAATCAGTACAAAATTAATTGACAACAAATAAACTAAAGTCCAAAAAAGATGAAAGGTTTTTCGACAGTTCATTAAATGGAACATAAAATGCGTAAGTATAGTGAACTAATTAGTCGCTCGCTCAGTAACGAACGAAGCTTCCTGCATGTTTGACAAAGCTAATTAGATTTAGCGGGAAATGAAACTCGAATGAGTAGAGAATGAATGAAGTTCCTCAAAGCAGTGTGTGAGAACGGGAATTAAATACTTAGAAATGGAGCATCTTCGCAAACAGTTGCTAGTTTAATTACAGCTAGGGGATATATGGGATATAGGTTAGCCAAATTGAAATTAATTGACGAACTTCATGCATTACCGAGAACTAGGTTGGTACTGGGGAGGCAAGATACCAATGCTATTCCTTAATTAAAAGAAGCGCTAGGAAAATATCTTTATTTATATTATCTATTATTTAAAATATATATAACATATATTTATATAATTTAAATAATAAAAATGGATATTTATGTGGTATAAGAAGTTTGTATTTTGATATAGTTTGATTGCAGCTTATGATTGTTAAGACGGAACGCAGCAGATGAAAGAAAGAGAACTATATGTGCGAGTGTTATGAGTAGGTAAGTACTTTATCTAAGGTTATAAGAGAGTAATGGCGACGAAAAGATTCACGACGGACACGGTGTAACGTTAATTTATTAATTTAACGTTTTTTATTTATTTATTACATTCTTTATTAAATAAACAGTGTACAAATTGTTTATTTTGCTCTTACGATCCCACATTTATGTCACTTATAAACAAATTTTAGCTGTCAATCAGATAACGTTTGTATTTTTAACGGCAAACAGCCAGATATTCTTAATTACGTACACAAACATCAATAAGTCTATCATCACTAAGTGTGAAATAATGATCGCAAATGGTTACAGAACAATTTCCGTTTTGATTTACTCTTGATAATGGTCCTAATTAATTTTCCAATATTGCAATAGTGAACACGGACGCGGAACGAATGATTGAAGATTAAGTAAGTATTGCCAGAGTTATCAAATAATAAACACTAACTGCTTGATTTTTAGAGAGGTACGTACTTAATAGGCAGAGGAAAATGTACCTTCAGTTTATTTCGTACCTTAAAACCTAGGTGAAGAAATAAGCTACTGAGCATCCCTCAAGTTCTAAAGTATGTAAATCTAAGTATCTAAAAGGAATTTGAATAATCACACGCATCAGGAATATTTGTTTACCATCTTGACTTAACCCATTGCATTTAACGACACCCAAGGGATAGACTCTATGAAAAATGAAACATATCAACCACATATTATGACGTGTGTCGCCATAAGCCAAGTAACCCATGTCAGACATGGCCATAAAAAGAAAATTAACTAGGGAATAGGTACTTAGAGAAGGTACTGCAATGGTACGATTACTTTCTGCAAAAAAAAAAAATAAGTACGTACTTACCTGTGGGAATTGCTGAATAAGTAACTTTTTTTTTGTCGTGTCATACGAGAATGTTTCCCAGTATCGTTTCAACTGCATCTTTGAATCGGGCTAAAATGGAATCCGGCTAAGATATTAAGTAGTTGGAATTAAATCAGCTAGGGTTAAAAGTACTAGTGAAGACAAGTTAAACAAGCCCAAACACGATAGGTTTGCGTCGTTTAGTTACTCAGTTCCTATGGCCAACTTCTGGCTTTTTCATCAGATCATCTTGAAAGTACCATAATATTGAATTGTCATCTAACTTTTGTAAGCAGGCACCTAATTAAAATTTTATCACAATCGGTTATCACGAAGCAGTTCTAATTTAGCTTGCAAGATTTGACATACATAAAGCTTGTAATAAAAAGCTAAGCTAGGTGGATGAGGCTTGCAAAAAACTGTATTATCTTCTGAAGAGAGTAGGTAGAGAAGAGGTATTTGCATCGCAGCAGCGCAGTCAGTTGCAGGAAATGTTACCTATACCTAGTACATTGTCGACTATATGTACTACCCGTGCCCCGCGGTTTAACCCACGTTCCCGTTAAAGTAAGGAATCTTTTGTTTTTCGTATTTCTTCGATGTTTTTATAGTTATTCTGCGGATTATTTCAGAGTGGAGACAAATCCTTCAAATCATGTTGTTGAGTTATAAATATTTTAACTAACCCGACTTTGTTTTATAATATATATAAAAATTATAAGTAAAGACTACAAATTCAGAAATTCATAGAAAGTTCTACTCAACGTTAACTTATTCATTAGAAACTAATTTGTAGTACTAAATAAAAGTTATCATACTTTAACCTCCACAAAGTGTTCAATAAACACATCTACACAATCTCGGTCTCTTTCCAGATACTTAATCCTCAAACGTGTTTAGCATTAATATTTCTTCAAAGAGAAGTTATATGCGTCAGTGTTTGAGAATATCTAATGGGGTTAGTTCTAGGCTAACTTAGATTGTCTGGACTTTACGCTAACATCTGTCGCAGACGTTGATGGGAATATAGTTCTGTGATTATTCCCCTGACATATTCTATTTGTGTTCTAATGTCTGTGTCAGATTGATGCTAGATTATAACAGTGCCTCATTCAAATGCACAGTGCAAATGCAAGTGTAGAGATTTAGGTTCTCTCCAAGAAAGTGTATTTTAAAGCATATCGCTTTAAAAGCTCTAACTTACTTCAAAAGGAAGTTTGTATCGATCTTTACGCAAAGAAATTGTGTGGGTTCATCTCTTCTGTCGAACTTCTGCCTAAAAAATGTTTAAGTATACTTCAAGGTCTTACATGTCTGACGACTGTGCAAAAGTAACAAAAATGTGGTCTCCACAAAACATCAAAATACATCGTGGCCTGCCTAGAAGAAGATGGCGGCACGAGCTTGACTCCTTTTCAAAATCATGTACAACAACAGCCCAAGACCGGAACAATTGAAAGAATAAAAAGGGAGTCCTTTGCCCTGCAGTGAGACATGCATAGCTGAAAATAAAATAATAATAATAAGAAGTAAATAGTACTTCAAGGTACCAGCCCAAAAACATTCCATCAAAAGAATGAAAGAACTCGATAAATACTTACCCACTTATGAAATACCTAATGTTGTGAACTAGGTACTTTGTTAAGAACGCCAGCTTATTCCTATATCCAAGCATATCTCAAGTTAGGGGTTAGAAGTTATGGCCTCTTGTGCAGGCGTTTTATGCACCCAACATTGTAATGGCCTCCAGAAGTAGCGATAAAATTATCGTTAACGGTCAGCTTCACTACCAACTTGTCTAACTGGCACAGGCAGTTAATATTTTATTCATTTAAAAAACAAATGTATTATACATTTTGAAATATATACCTACTAAATATAAACTGGCATCTTGAACCAGGTTCAAGCTGCCGGTGGTTAGAGCTCCAGAGAGAGGTACCTCCTCACGCTACGAAGTACCGCTTTCTGAATCAAGCCCTTGACCCAGCTGCCTAACGAGAATATTATAATAATTATTACAATGTCTTATTTACATAGGATATTGTCCTAGTGATGTTACATAAATCCCGGTTTGGGTTGGTTTAATTATGTAGAGTAATTTTGCTCGGAATAATGACTTCTTAGAATGAAAACTATTTGGACTTAAAGCACAATGAAGCCTAATGCAATATTGAAGAAAACGTTTATAACTCTAACGCCCGGCTTGAAAGGCTGATCGACACCAAAATTAGTTAATCATTTGTGCGCTGTGATTGGTTGTTCGTTTTTTTGTCCTCCAATCACGGTCGTGATCAGTTGACTTGACAAAAGATTAAATGATTTTCAGAAACCGGGGGTAAGTGGCTTTCGTCACGGACAAGACGAATGGTGGTCTCTTAGTCCACTGGTCTAATAGTATTTTGTCTATGACAACAAATGTTCGATAAACTTACGAAACTCTACACTATAGGTACAGGGATTACACTCCATATAGGGCAGGAGTGATTTTTTTAAAGAGATAAAATGTAGGCAATCTGGCAACCACTAGGTTACCTAGCGTTATTTTCTAGTTTAAACATGTTACAAACTTGATTGACCTGTAAGTTGGTCTAAGTAGTGGTTAGCGACCCTGACTGCTAAACCAGAGGTCGTAGTTTCGATTCTCACCCGGGATAAATCTTTCTGTGATGAGCATGATCATTTGTTGTGTGTCTGGGTGTAATTTATAAATATATAAGTATACTAGCTTTTGCCAGCGACTTCGTCCGCGTTTCCATCGTTTTTCGTAAAAAAGTAGCATATGTCCTTCCTCACTGTTCAGTGGTTTTGATGTAACAGACAGAAAACTTTCGTATTTTAGTAGGGAAATATAATATATCACGTTACACAAAAATAATCCTTATAGCATGATTCAGTATTCACGCGCGACGGCGCGATGGCTTATTATCGTATTTCATGTATAAGTTTGGTGTTTCTATACCGATTTCTATGATTCTTTTTTTATTGAATAGGTAATAATGTAAACGTTTTTTTTTTGGGATGAGTGAGAGTATTATAAACGTAAGAGTAAACAAATATAATCAGAAATCTCCGAACTGCTAAGCTATCGGGAGTTACACGTGTTATTGTGAGTCAACCATAAAAGATAGACATATGCTGTTGTGGGATATTTTTTAGATAATTTTATGTAAAACATTTCCGTCATACATGATTTCTATGTAGCTTTAACCATTAAGGCTGCATACGCGACGGAAGCTTAAAAAATACCGTTTTCCCAACATTTCCCTTCACTGCTCTGCTCCTATTGACTGTAGCGTGATGAAAAGTATACTATAACCTGCCCAGGAGTATGAAGAATAAATGTACCAAGTTTCGTTAAAATCCGTCAAGTAGTTTTCGTTTCTATAAGGAACATACAGACAGACAGACAGACAGACAGACAGACAGACAGACAGACAGACAGACAAAAATTTTACTGATTGCATTTTCGGCATCAGTATCGATCACTAATCACCCCCTGATAGTTATTTTGAAAATATATTTGATGTACAGAATTGACCTTTCTACAGATTTATTATAAGTATATAGATTTATCAGTTGTCTGGTCACCATAATACAGGCTCTGCCTAGTTTGGGATCAGATGGCCGTGTGTGAGTTGTCCCAAGATATTATTATATATTATTACAAAAGAAAATTAATTAGGTACTTAGATAACTATACTTTCATACCGGTTGTTAAGTTACGTTTTGACATGAGATATGATTTATTATCACAAGGGATCTCTACTTACTCATCAGATGTTATGTGAACAATATTTAAGAGGTTTTGCCCTTTTGAAGTTTGTTTTTATTACCTAATGCATGTGACGTCACGTTATTTATGTTCTTTAATTAAGATATATTGTGTACATTGCTTTATAATAAGTATGAATTTATATTAAGAATTGATTTGAGTACAAATATATGATAAATAGACTTAGCAATTGAATTAAATCTTATAGAAATAAAAATTAATTGCCACATGTATGTCGCAGCATCGCTTTGAAACGGCTCGACCGATCAGGACAAAGTTTGTATGAACGAAAATTCGCGAAAACTCCGCGGAAAATGTCGACAATTTAAATGGTATCTTTATAAAATATTGGAATTGTCGAGATTGTCAGGTCAACGACTGTCAGGTCAGCTAATAAGTAGGTACCTAATAAATGTATAGCTACTATATACAATTGGGGGGCCAAACAAGCTATTTTCTTAATAGTATTCTAGTTGACTAGCACATCAGAAGCAATGTCATTTAAAGCTATAAGCTATGTGTATGTTATAAAGTCTGTTAATAAGAACAAAAATGAAAAAGAGGTTTATAAATTACAAAGCTAACTTTTTTCAAATTTTATACTAGTTAGATTTAAAAAGGAAAAGGCCTAAGGCGCTAACACGTATGAAAAGTTAAAGTAGTTGAGAACTTTTAAATGGTTTAGGGACAAATGAGTTTAGTCTTTGACATGTAGGTAGATAGAGTAGATGACTATATTATGACTGAAAAAGAGATGGATAGGTTTTTAAGTAAAATATGATATGAGAAAGAAAGGAGTTAATGCTGAGATGCCGAGTAATAGAGTTGAATGGAAATGAAATATGCATTGCGGCGACGTAATTTAATTGTGAACAGGGCAGGGAGAAGATGATGATGTATAACGACCGTATCATCTAACAGGTTGAGCAGAAGTCTTTATGGTAGGTATTTCTTTCATACCACGTTTTGGATGAAGACGTTTGTTTTTTCTTAATCGTATAGGAATTACTATCTTATCTTTGAAAATAATAAATAATAAAAAATGTGTACTTAAAACGCTATGATTTTGCAAAGCTCCAGAGATACAGCCACATATATAACATCAATATTAAGGGAAGTTTTGTGTTTGAAACAAGGGAAAGGAAGAAAATGTTCAGGTACTTAATTATTTAATACAACAAAAACAATAAAGGTGATTTATTTAAGAGCGCGATGCCGTGGCTTTTAATACCAACAACAAATCTCTGCCTAAGCCTGCCTACATATCTATTCATGCAGTTCCAAATCGTATATTTAATAACATAATTGTCCGTTTTTACCTTTTTCAAAAGTATATACCTTGGGGTCAGCTTCAAGTCAAACCGGATACATGGAGTGTCTGGTTTTATCATGATATTAGAATTCTATTATGAAAATTCAAATTTATTTTTTTGGTGATAACACTTGCGTGAACTTCTACTATAGATATGAAGTTATTTACGCATTTAATCTTGATTATTGTTTAAATTTATACTCCCGTTATTCGATTATTTTGCAGGGATTATGGTTAAAGGTAGACGTAACAATAAACAGCCATAAAATATATTTAGCACTTCTTACATTTAGCTATTTTCTGAGATAAAATCACACGCTACGACGATTTACTCAACATTTACGTACCTTTTCATTGGGGTTTTTGGTTATAAATGATCTTCCCTACATCTTCTTAACGGGATTGCCGACATAATATAATCAATAACCCTATAATTGTGTATAAAATGTGAATTATTTACTTACATAGATTTACCTGGCGTGTACTGGCTGTATACCGAAGATACTTCTTGTAGTAGGGGCAACCCTGTAATTCGCGAGGCTCGTGGTAGGGCGCTGTCAGTTGCGGGTAAGCGCGTTCAACGCACGCGCATCGACGGTTATCGATTTTAAAGTTCGAACGATTTTGTTTACGGATTACTATTTTTTGTTTTTGAATTTGGATTTTAATTTTTTTTAAGGTGAGTTTTATTATCTTGTGTTATTTGTAAAATACTTGAGTTTTAATTGAATTATTTTATTTAACAAATAATAAATACAAATTAATATTTTTTTAAAAGGTCTTCAATGAGGTTTTTCTTTATTTTATCAAGAAAACTTTATCCTAATATTCTTAATGTAAAAAACAAGCCTTACCTACTTTGAATATAAACAAAGTAAAACTAAGATCGATTTAAATATTATTGGTAAGTAAATTCTGTCGCAATTAAACTTCTAATTGATTTTGTTAAACCGTTAGACAATTAACTTCAGCGAAAGTTTAAATTAAAAGTTAGGTAAACTAAAGATCTAGCTGCCAAGTAAACCTTGAATTAAATTAGGCCACCATTTAGGTATTTTGCTAAATTGTTTTTTCACCTTAGGTCTTGCTATATTTTATAAGATAAAGTTTTATAACTAAGCCAGTTTACCTATAGAGAAAAAAAAATAATAATTCATGATTTTAAATTGACTGCAGATATCATACGTTAGGTACTTAATTGCACCCTGAACTGATTCCTTTTAATTATCTACTACTGATTTTGACTTAAAAGGAGCTTGCTTTACGTACCTTAGAATATAATGAGCCCTAAATATAATATCACGTATTTTTTTTAAATAGTCGTCAATTTGGTATTAAAAATAATCCTTAACTAATCTATAATACTTTAATGAGATATAAAAATAATAATTTAGCTACTTACGACAATTTAAAATACAGTTTCCAAAAATAATAAATTCGTCTACAAATCAGCAGTACTATTGCAATATTCCTAATTATAATTGTTCAAGTCTTTTACGAGCCGTTTGAAGTAAAACATTTAGCAGATAATAAAAATAATAATTACATGTTAAATATAGTTCAGATAGCATGCTAACTATGCTAGTTATTATTTATTAATCATTATTAATCTGTCTATAATTAAATACGACCTAAAATTATTTATGTTCTTGAAACTTGAAAGTAAAGATCCGGAGTTTGGATATAGGCAGCAGTCCTATTCGTAGTAGTTCAATATTAGGTACAGAAATATAATTTAATTTAGATTGTTTAATAAATAACATGAATAATAATAAAAAAAAATATCAATAAACTCCCAACTCTTGTCCAATTATTTAAATTCCTATTATTGGTGTTGTATATTTGATTGCGATTGGTACGTAAGATTAAACAGCTTTAATATACTGTACTGTAATTTACCCTTAGAGTAAAAATAAGTGTACTATAGAGCGCGCCTAACAAGTATGAACTGTAGGCACTAGTATGAACATGTAAAATTACTACGCAGCACGGTGCGGTGCCGATAACATCAGTTCGACTCGCGACACCACCGCCGCCGCGTCAGCTCATGATTAGGGACTCCTATCGAGTCTGAAACTAGTCGGGCGATCCCGAGAATATACGTGAGTAAACCGTTTTGTTTTAAATAATTACTACAACTATTAAAAAACGTAATATGTATTACCCTAATAATATCGGAAACATCGATATTTTCGCATAAGCGTCTGTCGTCGCACGGAAAATCACTCAAATCATAAACAAGATTAGTACTTACAGCAAAAAAATTACTTACGGTCGGCACAAGGGGCTACTAGCGATGCGCGCACTCTATGCTTGTCTATGTTTACTCTAAGAATTTAACCTACTGCATGCTGTAGGGCAGCCTTTCCCAAAGTGGGCGATAATGCCCCCTTGTGGGCGCTGCAGGCCTAAAGGGGGGCGCTAAGAGACCCAGAAATAAAATCAAATCTCCGCTAATATAGCTCACAATAATAAATTTAATTTGAAGTTATAGTGGTTTTTAAGTAGGTGAAAAAATGTGGACGCTAAAATATAATTTATTCTCAAAGTGGGCAGTAGACAAAATAAGTTTGGGAACCCCTGCTGTAGGGCAAAAGCCTAACAGTGGCTTAGGGATGTCAATTTTTATAAAATCCAAGTCTTAAACTAAAATAACTCAGCAATTTTTTTCATTTTCTGCTAAGTTTTACTTAATTCAAATACAAAGTACAGTACGTGTTAAGGTTAAATTTACCATAGCTAATAAACGCGAACAGTTCTAGATAATCATAATTATCACGATTAAGTTGGTTATATATACAGTTTAGAAGTTTTATTTGGATTTCGCCAGAAAATTTAGAACACATTCTTATATATACTTTTAAATAATCCCAATACACAATGTACTCTTGAAAATAGATACTTATTTTGTATTCGTTATTAACTTATTACGTACTAGCTGTCCCCCGCGACTTTGTCCGCGTGTTTTAGTTTCAACGGTTTTTCATTTTTGCAATATTTTTCATTTATGCTCCGCCCCTTTTAGTGGTAGCGTAATGTTATATAGCTTATAGCCTTCCTCAATAAATGGGCTATCCAACACTAAAAGAATTTTTCAAATCGTACCAGTTGTTCCTGAGATTAGCGCGTTCAAACAAACAAACAAACTCTTTAGCTTCATATATCAGTATAGATAATATTTGTTTCGTGTCTCAAGTGCTTGCGTGCATTCATAGTCGTAAATGCACGCACGATACCGAAGGAAATACCTGTCAATAATAACAGTTATTTAATTAATTACTTTGTTTTAAACTTAAGTAAGGACTTGTTATAGGTACCTATTAGAACTAGATAATAAATCTTACATGACATAAAACCTTACAAGTGCCTACTAACTTAATGTTACTTTAAATACTGGTTATTTTAACGAATGCCAAAAGATGCTTCTGTGTATCTGTTTGCAGCATCGTAGCTGATAAATGAATAGACTGATTTTGAAACGATATTTTTGTTTGATATCTAATGTGATCAAGATGGTTCTTCTTTCTTTAGAATTTTGATCTGGTTTTCATATTTTTTAAGTTGTATGTCAACAAATACAATTTTGTAAGAGATATTCTTTAGATATTGCGCCTTATTGCACCCTAATTTTATTCAGACATCTCGATTACTTTTTAAGAAAGTCAATTGCCGTGCCCCCTAGCTCTCTGTTACGAATCGATAAAATTCGATTATTTTTGTTTAACTTTTCCAATACTTAGAGCTACGAGATACCTGTAATAGGGATGTTTCCTGGGTATGAAAAGTTAAAATCTATTTAGTCCGTCAGTTAGATAATAAAAAAATATTAGACACGTATTTTTTCTTTTACCAAAACAATAAAAAAATACAAAGATACAGCGCTTTAAAGTTTCGGAGTGGGGGCTTATGACGCCACGCCTCGGTAAAATCGTAGCGAGGAGTGACGTCACGCGTAATTTCTGTTCTCTGTATTTTGATCATTTTTTGTTTGCAGGAAAAAAGAAAAAATACGTGTCCAATAAAATACATTAATCTACCAGGCGGACATTAAAAAAAAAATTAGGAAACATGCCTATTTTAAGTAATTGTTGTAAATAAGTATATCTATCTATTTAATAATGATTTTACCACTTTTAATTACCCTGCTTAATAGGGCCTTAACAGAACGAAAAATATATTCATGTTCTCTGTCACAGAAATACGTTTCGAGCGGTAGGGACACGGAAATATACGTCGACACAAGCGGTCAAAGGGTTGACTGTCGTACCTTACTTTGTTGATGTAATAATGTACTAAAAACTAAACCTGGTTAATATTGTAATAAGTAATGATGTCAAGTCATAAATCAAGCATTATTTATAGCAGTCGCATAATGACAACAACAGACAACAGTAGCACCATCTCAGTAATAACATAGCCTTCAACATTTTATTGCTAATTTTCAAAGCTTTTGTTTATACAATTTTACTACTGCTATTTTGTATGATAGTGTTTTGTTGTGTTTGGTTTAAAGGTGAGCTATAAAAGCTATACTACTTACAGTATAGTTTTTAGTATTCTAATATTTTACAACAGTTTACATAGTAAAGAATTCTATACACCTACTTGAAGCTTGCAAACTAGCGCTAAACTCTGTAAGAGTAGGGTTGGTTGGGCATTACATTATGCTATCCCTATCGGCGGCAAATTGCCAATAGTTTCTCACCGCCTGTGCTTGTACCTTAGCGAAAAATAAGTAAACTATAGAGTGCGCATATCAAGTATGAACTGTAAGCACTAGTATATATGAACAAGTAAAATTGAAAAAAAATGTGTCAAGATAGATCGCGCTGTTTTATTAAACTGTCTCAAAACCTAATATTACCCTAATGATATCGGAGACACCGATATTTTCGCAGAAACATCTGTCGTCACATGGAAAAATACTTGAATCAGTAATGTAATTGTGCAAGCGAGACGGCGCACTACACTGCGCGGGTGGCGTCTTGCTTCCACAAGATCCAGATAGTTTTATCTTGTAAGAGTCCAGTATACCCCTCTACCTTTCTGAAAGCAGAGCAAACCATTAGGATTAGGTTAATGTATAAATCAGGTTGCCGAATATTTTAAGTAAATACTTGTATTATTAATATTTAACGCATTACAGGAACCACTTATAAAAAATGGTTTTACAAAATGTAGTCTTTCAAATATTTCGTCCATATAACCATTTTAGAACATTACTCGTACTGTTGTATCCTGCATAGTGCTACTATAAATGGCCAGTGGCTGCGTTCACCAAAATAGTTCCACATTTTTCATAGAATGTTTCAAAGTAAAGGCTTATCGATTTCCTGAACCCGGTCGAAAAGGATAAAAAAACGCTTTTATCCGGCAGCAAAAGCAGGGTTATATTTGTGACCTTCCTTTCACAGCTTACAATTTTAGCCTATATGTGAGAACGCTAGAATTTTGTGATGTTCACTCAACATTTATATGCCGAATGAATCGAAAAACTTGGATGGATTTTTTGCAAAACGTATACAAAAAAAGAGTATGGTACAATTCCGAGTCAATGTGCCAATCTCATCTATTCTGCTGCTACTACGATGCCAGAATCTTTTAAAGATATAAATCAGTTTGCAAAAACTGCAATAGTAGTCAAAAAGTGTCTGATATTGCGCTACCGGTCCACTTTTCTTCTCAAATATCGTGACTGTAGATTTAAAACGGTCAGATAATTTATACCAGAGTTTCTCAAAGTTGTAATTATGTGGCCCTATTGCTAATTCGCAACAAAAATTAAGAGTTTATGTCTGTAAAGATACTTCTTGTTACAAGTTAGGTATATAATCAGATAGATAATCTGTGTCATAAAAGCGATAAACTTAAAAACTACCGATCGGTTTTTTATATGGTTTTCACTAATGGATAGAGTGATTCAAAGGAGGGTTTTTGTTTTAATTCTATGACAAAAACAAAAAAAAATATACGAGTATAGGTCGAGTGGCGTCTACACCGGTTTTTAAGGTGCCATAAGACAAGTGATTTACCTACTTAATTTAGGTTCAGGCAATGTATGTGATGTTGTCCACATTTATTATTATTAAAACCTTTTTGCGTCATCGACATTAATTCATTGCCATATTAAAACAGCATACGAATTGGTGTAGAGATAACGCAAAGTTGGTGTAAATTAAATGGTAAGTCAACAAGGATCGTATGAGGATGTCCCGAGGCATGTCTTACCTAGGGATAATACATAAAATAATACATAGTTACACTATAGTATTTAGTCCCAAAAAAGGAAAGTAAATGTCCTATTGTTTGAGCACCACTGGCCTAAACAATAGTCAGTAATATCTTGCTTTTATTTCCGTCTGCATTTCAATTCGCTGCATCAGTTTCTTCAATGAGGAAGCATTCATGGCTTCCATTTATATTGCTTTTTATTTCTCTTCCTTCGATTTTAATGACGTTTGTTAAAGTAGATTTATAGACAGATCTACAGGATATCGGAACGACATTGTAAATTAATTTCTCGGTTTAAAAATTATTTAATTGACATGGTCTCTTGCAGTTACTTGTTAACGTAACTATACTCTTTGGGTCTATAGACTTTTTAATGTACTTAGTCTTATGAAAAAAAAAAGAAAATTTATTATAGACCAGTGGTTTGATTGTTTTACTTAAGATTCTTTTAAGTTTACCAAGACTTTGTTTCTAGTGCCAATTATTTAAATGTTATTCGACACTTTTTCCGCCAACTTCCTTCTTCCAACCCTTAGAGAATAGAAGCAAGCAAAGAGTGCGCGCATCGCTATTAGCCCGTTGTGCATCTCCTAAATACCTAAATCACCTAAATCAGTTAAATCAGTATATTTAGGTGATTTAGGTGATATTTGTAATTAAATATAAATAATAGAAGGATTTAGGTGATTTTCCGTGCGACACAGACGTTTATGCGAAAATATCGATGGTATTATTAGGGTTATATTAGGTTTTAGGATAATATTTTGACGCACTGTATTAACACAAATGTTACAACGACGCGTGTTCATTCTGGTGCTCACAGTTCATTCTGTGTTTGGCGCACTCTATACATATTTATACTCAATACTCAATACTCAATACTCAATTCTTTATTAGCATTCCATAAGTCAACTACTACTAGATTAGATCTACTATTAGATCCTACCTGAAACAACGACACATCATAATGCCCATAGTAGTCATCCTTGCAAGATCTTGTTCAATTACAGTTTCATTGAAGTTTATTTCATAAAAGTGTTAATTTCTCGTTGTTAGCTCCATTATCTATGCAATGTTGTACAATATTTAATGATTATGCTTCATGCACAAAAGGACAGGACCTACAAATGTCATTATGATCTTAATGTTTGTGGTTTCCTGTCATGGTCGGTAACTGAAGTTGATATTTAAAATAGTGGTTTTCAATTACTTTTGTTCGTTTTCCTGAAGAGGACCAAAGTTATATATACAGCTTGCAACAAGAACCCTGTCCGAACCTTATGAGTATTATTCGGCATCGTACTGCGTACACATATACGAAACTATTGAAAGAATTTGTGATTATTATTGTGCCCCGGTAAATATAATTAAATTAAAATAAAACTGATCAAAGGCAAAACTTATCACTCGACAAAGTTCACGTGTACTACCTAAAGTTTTGTATCAAAGAAGCCGCCTGAGCGAGACATTTTTTATTGGATCTGACAGGTTTTTTATTACATAGGTACTGTATAGAAACTACATGTATATATTTATCGAAGTTATGTTATAGGAGTTCAAAACTCAGGGCATTTTTCTAAGACATTAAGAACAGGGTTTGAAATAACGTAGGCCTTGCTGTGCTTACATAATATTGTCTAAATTGAAAAAACTTTTTGTTAATAATATCTTAATGGCATTGCCAACTCATAATACAAGCACCTGTATTTTTCATTAACCATATGGTCAGAAAATGAATTGCTTTTTAAAACTACCAATCACATTTAAATGCATATGCTAAGTACTTGTAAAGAGCTGACCGGCCGTGCCCACACCCGACCTATCACGTCTGTCCTGTGAACTTTATATTGTAATGTCATGATTTAACATAAGGCTGTGTTTTTTGTGGGTAAGAAGCGGAAACGGAGAAAAGATAAAACGAAAAAGTCCGTAAAAAACAAAAATAAAGATTCTTTAAAATTGACGAGAAACAATATAATTCAGTTAAGTAATAATTTACACAATATTGATGTTGCATTATTGGGACTACCGTTAGCAATTACGCCGCCAGGGGCAATAGATAGATAAAATTCCATATTTGGTTGGTGGGTTCTGACAACTGACCCGCTAGTGGCGCCAACTGGTGAATAACGATAGCCCTCTATCGATATCAAGCCTTAGGGTGCTGTTCAATGCGTGTGAATGAAAATAGTATGTTTAAAGCGTTTCTTCCTAATCTGCAAGTAAATTTTATGTTTATGTAAAGTTCAATTACAAATTTAATTAATTGAAAAAAAAAAATACTCTTACCAGGAACACGCACCCGATGATTAAGAACACTTGTGTGAATTATTTTTAATTATATGTTACGCATTAACGCATGCCGTGCGAATATTTGTAATTAAATACAAATAATAGAAGGAAAAACTTAAACCTCAGGCAGGACTCGAACCTGCGACCACTGGCTTGACGCGCCAGTTGTCGCGCCACTTGTGTGAAGTAATATCCTTTTACTTTAATTGGTACATGTACATTTTATTATATGAAACACTCCTGTCATTCTTGTTTATTACTTACAGACATCTTGCATTCGGCTAATGTCAGGCCTTACTGACCTTAAGCAAAAAAAAACAAGTGACGAAATCTGAAGTTATCATGAGCTTGGTAACTTTGGATTTATTCTGAAACTAGCTGCGCCCCGCGGTTTCACTCGCGTGTTGATGAAAAATGGTGATAATGATGATGATGAAAAGTAGCCTATGCACTATTCCAAGTAATATCTGTTTAGCCGTTTTGTCGTGTTTGAGTAACATACATCCAAACTTTCGCATTGATATTATTTTATTAGTAAGAAGTAAGAATGTTACTAGATTTACCCAAGTGCTATTACAGGGGCCAACTACCTTTTTCTTTTTTTTTTTTTTTGACGGGGGAAATCCTCATGGGCTGCCTCCGCCTGGGGAGAGGCGGAGGGGCGTGCCGGACTCTTACCGGCTAAAACCATCCCGGTGTCTCCTCGCACGTGCGCGCGGGGCCGCGGGAATCCAAATTCTTCCGCAGCCCCGCACTAGTGCCGGCCCGGTCTGCCCGGGCCTCGTCTCCTGCACGGGGTAGTGAGGTGTTAACTACCCCGTGCATCGCCTCATAGGCGCGCGCCGACACCCGCGCGCCTCCGCCTCGGGTCCATCGAATAGGGGGCGGGGACTTCCCCAAGTCCCTCGCCCCTGGACCCATTCATGGGGGGCGGAAAAGGGCGTTGTCCGCCCTTCTCTTACGCCCGGTGCGCCTTCTGCGGCCCGGGAAGGGAGTCGAGATCTCCCTCTCCCGTTCCGCAGTTTCCTTCTGCGACATCACGTCCTTGCAGAAGGACACCACCGCGTCCCACGACTCTGCGCTGCCGACCATCCTCCGCACTACGGCCGGCAGCGTTGCTCCTCCCAAGCTACACACTCAGAGAGCGTGAGTTGCGCCGTGTCCTCCCCGCAATGGACGCAGTGGTGGCACCGAGCGTCCGGCAGGGGTCAACTACCTACACAAACTCCCACTGCACGACGTGCATCGAGTTTGATCCCAGCATAAGACTGTAATTGTGTATATAAGTGATTTGAATGTTTGTGAAGACCCCTGCAATACAGGGTTCATTTATTTAATGCGAAAAATGAGTGGGTATATTAAGATAGTGGTTCCGAAGGGTATATACATTCAAAAGGGGCGAAGAGTACATCTGGTATAGAGTCAGTTTACAAAAATTCAGCTCAAAATAAGCTAATTAAATAATTGAAACGCAATTTTTCGCATCAATTATTCGACACCAAAAATCATATTAAAAGTGTTACCGCACTCCGAGGGTTAATATCTTATTATGTTTATCACTTAATTTTAAGATACAGCCTCAGCGGTCTAGTAATGATATTTGGTGTCGAATAATTTATGCGAAAATTTGTATATCGATTAATTAATTCACTCATTTTAAGCTGAATTTTTGTAAACTGACCTCTATATCAGATGTATTTTTTACCCCTTTTGGGATAGATATATCCTTTTGGTAACACCCTGTATGTATAACTACCTCGAGGGATTTAAAACATGTGATACTTATCTATTGTACTTATAATAGGTATGTCATTTTATAAAAGAACTGGTTCTATTATTCATATCCCCATGCGTTCAAACTTCTAACGAGTTTTCGATTAAACAGCCACGCCCCAGTTGAAAAGAAATATGTGTAAAATGTAGTAAATGTACGGCGAAACGCACAAGTATGGTAACAACGGAAACTTAAAATCGACCTTACCACCTTGAAATAAATTTCCTGTCAACGTGCAATAGTTAGCAGTCATGTTTGGTCTTGTATACGAGAGAATTGGTTTACTGCGGCGTATGTGAAATGAATGGGATTGTTCTCGTCTTGTACGTTTTTTATGTGCAATTTAACGGTGATCACTTTTGTATCGAACGTCAGTAGCAAGCTGCAGTCATTAAGCTTTTTAATCGTGATTTATTTTGTAGAAGGGAAATTAAACATGTTGTGTACGTAGAACAAAAGATTCTCTTACAATATAGGTGAAATATACCAGATTTTTATTCATCAAGACCTACTTTTTTTCTCAACTGCGTCATACCCAAGTAGTTAAGAAAATAGGTCTTCATAGGTTTCACATGAAACATAAAACATTATTTTCTTTGTATACCTAAGTAAGATATGTAACCTAATGTATCATTTTCACGACTCTTTAAAACTATGAATATCAGAATATCAAATGTTCACTAAATGTTGGCGATATCATCTTTATACAAGACATCTAATATATACAAAGCTTGTGTTACTGTGATTGTTATCAAGCTCCTCCGAAACAGCTCGACCGATTTTTATGTATTTTTTGCATATTTGGTAGGTCTGAATAGGTCGCTACTTTTATAACCGTAGGTGATAAGGGTGGCCCTGTCCAGGTTTTAATTTTGATAAATTTATATGGCAAGACAACGTTTGCCGGCTCAGCTATAATCTATACTAATATTATAAAGCTGAAGAGTTGGTTTGTTTGTTTGTTTGTTTGTTTGAACGCGCTAATCTCAGGAACTACTGGTACGAATTGAAAAATTATTTTTGTATTGGATAGTCCGTTTATTGAGGAAGGCTATAGGCTATATAACATCACGCTACGACCAATAGGAGCGGAGCATAAATGAAAAATGTTGCAAAAATGAAAAACCGTTAAAACTAAAACACGCGAACAAAGTCGCGGGGGACAGCTAGTCATACATATAAAGTCCTAATGTAGCAGCTATTGCTAAAACATATAAGTAAAAGTTCATGTGTTTCCATAGCAAACTGCTATTTCGGGTAATTCAGCAATAGGTTTTAGTACGTACTTATGACTGGCAAATAGTCAAGGAAAAAATAATTATATAACCATATAAGTACTCAGAGATCACGTTTTTGGTTGAAAGGTTCAAGAAAGTATATTTGCTTTTACATTTAACGCGTACTTACCACCTTGCTCAGGCCATCCAGGTGTCAAGGTTGTTAAAATGCTGTCATTCTTATGTAATTTACCAAAACGTTTGCCAGTGTGAAAGATTTTAAGTGTTAATTGTATATCTAAATGTAGAATTAGGTACCTACTTGTTATTTGGTAGTGATTCTGTAGACGTTAGATTATGGTGATGATTGGGAGAGGTTTCTAATGAATTGGCATGCTGTGGCTGTTAATGGAATATTTATATATGTTACTAGCTGTCCCCCGCGACATTGTTCGCGCGTTTTAGTTTCAACGGTTTTTCATTTTTGCAACATTTTTCATTTACGCTCCGCTCCTATTGGTCGTAGCGTGATGTTATATAGCATATAGCCTTCCTCAATAAACGGACTATCCAATACAAAAAGAATTTTTCAATTCGAACCAGTAGTTCCTGAGATTACCGCGTTCAAACAAACAAACAAACAAACAAACTCTTCAGCTTTATAATATTAGTATAGATTAAAAGAATATTTTTATCTTATACTAATATTATAAACAGGAAAGATTTCTTTGTTTGTTTGCATCTAATAGGCTCTGAAACTACTAAACCGATTTGAAAAATTCTTTTACTGTTGAGAAGATACACTATCCCCGTGTGACATAGGCTATATAATTTATTTTCAATTTTGAATTTTTTGTTAAATACCCTTGCGAAGCCGGGGTGGGCTAGTAGCCTAATGGTTAGGGTGACGGCCTTGTGATCGAGAGGTCGCAGGTTCGCACCCCACCCATTGCACTATTGACGTGAACCTACTCCAGGCATATGCATATTTAGCTTTGTTGGAGGGGTTAACGAGATTGCTAGGAATGTGAATTCCACCCACATTGCTAGTAACCTTTTTATTTTAATTTTTTAAATATGCATAATCAAATCAAATCGAATTGATGATTTTTATTTGCGGCCTGTAAGCATTTTGTCAATTTTCTTTTAAAACAAAAGTATCTAGTCACAGGCTTTTAAAGCTTGATGTGTTGTTTAGATACAATCACTTTATAGGAGCCGGCTTGAAAATAAATAAAATAGGGAATTGCACTTTTAAAATAAAAATATTATGCCCATCAAAATTCAAGAGGATAATTTTGACCAGACTCATGAACTGTTGAATGAACGACAATATCATGTTTATTGTAATTTGCAGGTCATTAAACTACATTAACCTTTAAAGCCTGTTTAGGTCTCATTACATGGGGTCTCTAATGATGTTCACATTTCCTAACTATGATGGGTTTTGCTTTCATATACAGCAATCGCTTTATAGATACGAATATTAATATACTTAATTAAAAAAATAATTTAACCTTACATTTGATTAGCACTATTTATAGTTTAGAACATTTTGATTACATAAACTAATAAAATTATATTTTATAATTAGGTCTAAATATTATTAGATAAAAAAATGATTATATTCCACATTTTTTACATGAATAATAAACAGTGAATAAACAATATTATATTTAAATTTAAAAGTTTGTTAATCTGAATTTCTCCGAAGAAGATTACATCTAAAAATATTTAGCACAAGCTTCTAACTCGTTTTGATATCTATCACAATTTTTTTGCGTAATCGTAAAACTCGTTTGCAATAAACATCCTATATATACCTAGTTTGTTGTTTGCATACAAAAGTAGGAATGTATTATGGATATTATGGTTGTGTAAACTGCATTCCGAAATCGTATGCAAAAGTTTGTAAGTTTTAACTAAATTCTTTTAGATATAAACTTCTTCGGAGAAGGTAAAGGCTTATAGAGAGCGGGCATCGCTAGTAGCTCGTGCCGAGGGTAAGCAAATATTTAGTTTTAAGTACTACGCTCGTTTAATAATATAAGTGATTTTCCGTGCGACGACAGACTTTTATGCGAAAATATCTATGGTTCTGATATTATTTGGGTCGATTTTGAGGTAGTTTTAAAACGGAGGGCTCTGTTTTGATATAAATTTTACTATTATATTTGTTCATACTAGTGCCTACAGTTCATACTCGATATGCGCACTTTATAGTTTAGTTATTTTTACTTTACGGGATTACGATGATTGGATAGAAATTGTGACGTGACCTGTATTGAATAATATTATTTGGAATCGCTTCCTTGCTATGCTTGTTAATGTACCTAATAATAATACAACATGACAAAATATAAAAGAATTTCGTTTTAGTATTTATAACCGCATCTCATTCTAAGAAAATATAAATTGTCACTTCCTCCTAATTTCTACGGTTATACTCCAGAAAATCACAAAAGTGAGTGCATTGTCCAATTGTTTCTTAAAAGCACTTTCAAAGAGAAATTGTTACAGTTTTGCTTGTACAACCTTTTTGAAATCCATTACGCAACGTTTTCCGTAGTGTTTTCTGCAATTTGTAAATTAGTTTGTTTTATGTATATATTTTTTTATAGTACGGTATTGTCACGAAACGAAAAAGTTTTGATAATATTTCATGAGAAAAATATGTGAAACTCCAATGATTTCTTCTTCAGAGTAGTTTCTTATATTAAGTCTTTTTATGCGGTCCTGGAACTTAATTTGAGAGAAGATTCATGCATTTATTTTGTTAATTCGAACTATCCTAAACATAATCCTAACTTTCTTACTATATAATATTATAAATGCGAAAGTAACTCTATCTGTCGCGCTTTCACGCCAAAACTACTGAACCGATTTAAATGAAATTTGGTACAGAGATGGTACTAGATAGATACTAGATTTGGTACCTACTAGGGCCTGAAAAAGGACATAGGCTACTTTTTGCCGCGATTACCGACATCCACGCGGGCGGAGCCGGTGGAAACAGCTAGTATACATATCAATAATTCAATACTAATAGAGTATCTATAGATCGGGTGTGAAAAGAGGTCTTTACCCGGCGGAGGTGTGCCGGCTTGTATAATTATAATGACTCGCAGTATGATTGCAAGTCACTGTACGCCAATACAAATCAGTCATCAATGTAGCAAGGTACACGCTGTTTTCTTCCGGGAAATGATTTCGTTCCTATCATAGAGCTCCACTCATGTGTAACTTTTGCATTTATGACGTCATTTTTGTGAGTGGAATAAGTCCTGGTAATTATTTTCTTTGTCTTCATCATAAACACTTGGATAAAACTTGACTTTTAAGTTATAATTTGTTTCTGCCTAGCCTTTTCCAAAACTGTACTTGTCACACAGCATAAAGCTAAATTTCTATAAGTTTATTGTTTTACATATAGCACTGAATATATGACTTTTGTAACCTATTTACTTGGAAATGTAGGATTCCTATGCTCTTCATGATGATTTCTAATTTGCTAGTATCTATTCATATTGTTAATCTAGGTAAATAACGACTAAAAAATATTTGAACTTTGATATATGATGTTAATTGTTTCCGTAGAAAATCTCCTTAAATAAGGAAATGGCCTTTAGGTACTACTTACTTCACAATATTTATTCACAATTCAAACTATTTAAAAGGGCACCTTGTCCTCATTATAGCTTCATTATATTTTGGCAAGAGATATAAAAGTGGCTTACCTTTGTGTACTGCGGTCCCAGAATCACATTAATGATTCCTTGACCGTCTTATACGATCATTGCCTTGACAAATATATTTTTAAATGTCTATCCAGCATGATTAAAGGAGTAGTATATATATCAGTACACATCTGAATTACTCTGATTACGTTTAACATCCAACAAAAAATCCATGACGAAACAGGATTAAAATAACTTCCCCCAATTACTCTAAAACTCACTAAAATAAACTTGGCAGAAATAAAAAATCTGGGACAGAAATATGACAAAACTTAAAAAGATCAAAAATTACAACAGCGCAAGGATTAAGTTACATAATGTAAGAAAAGAGGATGTCGCAGGTCGACATTCAACTTATTAAAGCAATAAAAAACAGTTGCGCAACTGTAATAATGTTGTAAACTCAACTTTTGAAAAAGTTTCCTAATAGGACGCGGAAATCTTTTTGACGAGGTTAAAAACTCTTTTTTGGATCGACACGTTGCCTCGTTCTATCATTCTATCGCACCAAGAGGATCAAAGTGAACTAGTGAACATGTCTTAAAATTTTATTGTGAACCATTTATGATTATATTACTGTATAGAACATAAGTATTTTATCCATGACGGGATTGATAAATTGAAAGCTATTGGAATAATAATCGCGGTTCAAGGCTGTAGTGTTAGGGTCATCGTCAGCTTTTGGTTGAATATAATTTTTATGATTAATTACCCTTCAGGTTATTAGAGCTGTGTTTATGTAAATAAAAATGATAGAATTTTTGTTTAGATACTTATGTATTGACTGCATAAACACATCGGTGTGTTAACGTATAAAATTAATCATTTTGAAACGATTTATTTTAGAGTAAATTCCACTTTTTGGGAATCAATAGGAGTCTTTAAGGATGAGCTGACAATGATAACAAAAATGCGAGTGAATTTACTCGGGCTGACCCAAAAATCCGCGTGAGTTACCTAACCGTCAAACATGAAATCATTATGATATTGTTTTACAATAATTATTACAAAAACTACATAAAATAACTAAAATGAATTAAACACGTAATTGGATAAAAATTTAAGATTGAACAAAGAATATCCTGAAAATAATTATTATCACATTTATTTATTTTACTTGCTAAAGCGACAACAGAGAAACCTCATTGCCAACGACAATCTGAAACTCAGATCTTGCAAAACATTTACATAATGGCATCCAATGGACCGTCAAGTTAATCATTTGCCAATAACCCACCAAAACTATCGGTTCGAATCGAAATCATCTCAGAGCGAGGCAAAAACGATCAAAACCAGACACTCACTTTCACTAGCTTGCTATTATATTATTCTTTTTTTTTGCAGGCAAATCGAGGTAGTGGTAACATTCAGTGCATTCAATTCAGACAGTGCTGTGAATTAAAGTGAATGAACGTTTATTTAGTGAATTTATGTGATAAGTGGTTGTAATTATTTAGAATTGTGAAGATCGACTATAAAAATGGTGAGGTTTATTATATTTTTATTTTTTTTTATTTTTGGCTGAATCGGTGTGCGCCTTTGCCGTTTGACTACTAATTATTACAGTATACGTTTTTGGCGCCATTTATTGGATTATTTCATTCTATTGTTTATTGACTCGTACAATTCAAATTATTCAAAATGATGTACCAAACGTGTGCCATATTAAAACATGTTATGTAATATATAAATTAAGTTGAATTACGTAAATTTTAAATGAACAACTCATTTATTTAGTACACCAATAAAATTAGAGAGGTTCCGCAAATTGAATAAAAAAATAGATTCATAAATTTATTTGAGGTGAAAAAGTTTAACCAGGTACTTAGGTACCTACATACATATCAACATTATTTTTAAGTCTACTCGTTTTAATTTGAGAAACAACAATTTTTTATTTATAAATTGTTTAATATACTTTAATTTTTATTTAATCATAATTAAAGTACTCTGAAAAGTGGCTATACGTTTAACCTGCATACATAGATATTTATTCTCTCGATCGTTATACTACAAATTATTAGGGTGATAAAGACGTAAACTCTTCTTTAATAACTCTGTCCAAATAGGTGAAAGAGAATTTACATAGGTACGATTTTAATTATTGTACTTATATCACTATATGCTAAATAAATCCCAAAAGATTTATTTATCTAAATAATTTTCTAATATTTTGAGCAATTTGAGAAAAAAATGCTTTTTTAATATTTTTATTATAATTAATACATAATTATTTACTTGGACCTATTTTTTATGATTATTATCATTGTAAATTAAATTAAATTTATTTCAAATTCGCGAAAAGTATTAAATAATAAATTAAGCAAATGTTTATTAAGGAATAAATAGGGACTTATTATTATTATACCTATTTACTTGAATCGTAATTCGTATGATACGTACATAAATTTAAATTATAGAAGATACTTGCGTGTTATTAAACGGAACTCAATTCAATACAAAGTAGGTAAATCCATAAATTGGTTTATTTTTAATTCCACTTATGATTAATTTGCGCTCAGTATCGGCTACGCTTCGTAATTGATAGATATTTGCGTAGGCAAACAATTGAATATTTTACGTAGCTATACTTTTAGCGTAGGAATCAAATAAATTATATAGATCAAAGTTGAAGTAACTTAGTTATGAAGATCTCTGTGGTCGGATTGCGTACATATCGGTTTTCTAGGTGTCGCTAACTCTGAGGTCCTTGGTTCGATCCCCGGACGAGTCATCTTTTCTAAATTTTCTTGGGTCTGGCTTGTGGTACCCTCGTTGCCTCTAGTTCCATAACACAGAGTAATGTAAAGTGATTTTTTATTTATTGTTACAAACTAAGATTTTTTAATTTTACTTTTGTAAATTTTTGACATACCTATCCTAAGTTTGTAGAAAATACCGACGTGGATTTATTTGGTAAAAAATAACACAATTATACATGTTCATTTTATAGACTGTCTAGTACTGTTGCAAAAGTAAAAATAAAATAATTTGTAACGCAAATTGAAACTTATAATGTTAGCATTACAATTGTATTTCCAAAAGTAGTGTTTATTTACATGTTTGGCATATCAATTGCGAACGCAGTATAGGTACTTTACTAAGTCAGTTTTTTGCCAAATATCCGCAAAATTTGTTTCACTGTCTATCAGTAAAAATCGATATAAATGATTATTTTTATTGAATGCTAATAAAATGTATGAATCCTCTCGTGATAAAATAATTTCTTTGAAATAAAACTTCTTTGAACGGATTTTATCGCGATAAAATCCGTTTTAGTAGTTTTATTTCAATGTCTAATATTCGCGTAAACCTCAAAATGCAAATGCTTTCTTAATTTATAGACGGTTTAGTTGACATTGGCCAAGGCCTTCGTATGTCCGAATAACAACAACTACGACGCTTCCTCGTCATAACCCCATTTATCGCCAAAATGGCTCATTATTCTTTTATTTATCGAGCCCACAATAGGTGCTTAGCGCACCATCTTAAGCTTAATAGCGTTCTAGTGTTAGGAAGACATAAGGAAAAAAATTGTTAACCGTTTGTGATTGCAAGTGGGTTTAATTACTTTGTCCTGTTATGAACTCTGCATAGAGTGCGTGATTTTCCGTGTGACGACGGTAATATTAGGGTTTGAGATAGTTTTAATAAAACGGCGCGCTCTGTTTTGACACAAATTTTATGATTTTATTTGTTCTGACTACAGTTCATACTCGATACGCGCGCTCTATAATTTACTTCTTTATTTCTCTAATGTCTGAAATACTCTGAACGCTCTACTAATACACATGTATAATAATTAAGGTAAATGCAGCTATTAACGACCCATCGAAAATCCGCAGCTATTACCGATCCATTCCATTAATTTGCAATTTTTATGCTACTGGAACGATTTATGCTGAAGATACTTGACGAAACACGAATGTTTGTTCATTGAGCACCGTAAAAACTAACGTTTGTGTGCGTGGTATCCCGGGAAAGAGACAAAATTCGTTATTTTCTGTGACGACAGCGAGTTCGCCGGCCGTGTGGTACAAGTCCTTGTTCCTACAGGTAAGCACATTCAATTTTTGCTTAAGATTTTTTACAGAAATATACGAAGCCTGTACTTGTTGTGTATTATTAAATGTGTTTATTTAAGTGTAAATTCTTTATTTCGTATAGTATTTCATAAAGTTTAAGTAATTTAATAGGATAAAACTTGAAATTTAAATGGAGCGGTAATAGCTTCAATAATTTTAATAGTGGCAGCTATTGCCGACCCATGGCTCGGTAATTGCCCTGAACATTATATTTAGTTTTAATTATTTTCTGTCGATATGTGATGATAAAACAGTTATTTTAATAAGACATTTTAATCTCAAATAATCAGCCATTGTTACACACCATTAGCGACCTATACTTTTTTGTATAGTTTACTTGTTTTTCCATTTTATATTCACCACGTATAGTAAAATTATTCATTTATTGTTATGTTAAAGCAACATAATTATATAACCTTTCATTGTATAATAATGTGTGCATTTATTAATCTTATTTGTTTAATCAATTATTTAAAATCTCTGTTAAAGTTATAAATATCAAACAAATACATATTATCTAGTTTTTGTGGGTCGGTGCAACGCTTTCATATTTGTATATACATCGCTTATTACCGACCCGTGTGAGTCGGTGATAGCAAGTATGGGAACCTATTACCGACTCCATACTAATCATTATCCATAATGTTACATTACACTGGTTAACTGGTTACAGAAAATACTAATATTATTAACTAATAACAAAAATAATTATTAAAATTAATATGGCAAACGAAATACATAAAATTTCTTTTTGCAGAAACATGGATCAACAAAAGCGGAGGAAAGTCAATGCAAGCTTACATGCCTTTCTTAATCCATGCTAATTACCTTCACGAAACCACATTTACTTGTTCTTATTTAAACAAAATACCTAGTTTTGTTACACTCGGTAATAGCTTCATAAAAATCGTTAATAGCTTCATAGCCGTTCCTATGGGTCGGTAATACCAAAAATCGAGTTATTCACTTAATATTTTTTTAATTTTAAGAAAACATTCTAAACTTGGGCATATAAGGTAATAAATATAAACTAGACAAATAACAGTTTCATATAAAAATAAAACACTGAATTTGAAAGCAATCACAGCTCTTAATAATTATCATCGATTTTAAAATTGTCTTATCAGGGTCGGTAATAGCTGCGTTTACCTTAATATGCTAATAATATTTTTAGCAGATTTTTTTTTAATGTGGGTTGTTTAAATATTTTTTACTAGCTGCCCCCGCGACTTTGTTCGCGTGTTTTAGTTTCAACGGTTTTTCATTTTTGCAACATTTATCATTTATGCTTCGCTCCTATTGGTCGTAGCGTGATGTTATATAGCCTATAGCCTTCCTCAATAAACGGACTATCCAATACAAAAAGAATTATTCAATTCGAACCAGTAGTTCCTGAGATTAGCGCGTTCAAACAAACAAACAAACAAACAAACAAACAAACTCTGCAGCTTTATAATATTAGTATAGATTAGCTTCAAATTACTTTGAGATTAACATTCTATACTATACTGCTCAAACCAAACACATTATTTTATTTGTACTAGACGGATTATGCAAAACTGTTCGATCTTTGTATTTTTAAATACATATTCTAGAAAATGATTTGTATTGGTTCAGTAGGTTTGGCGTGAATACGCAACAGACAGACAGAGTTACTTTTGTATTTATAATATAAGTAAGGATAAACACCTAGTCTAGGAATTACGTCCTTCTCCGTAAGTCCTTTTTTATCTAAGTTTAGACACCTACGTAATTTCTTTCATCGAGTTAGTTTTATAATAAACTGTTTATTTCTGAGTAGGTAAGATCTTAAATATAACAGGAACACGTGGGAGACATCTATATTAAGTCTTCCAAGATTAGCTATGTGAAAAATATATTAATTAATTTATCTCGATATAGATAATAGAGGAATAAAAACCCGCTTGACGTCATATTGGGTTATTTTTATTTATACATTTTCTTAGAAATAATCTATGAACCATAGTTATAAAACATAACTATTAGGTACTTATCTTTTATCAATTACAATTTGTCTCAATTACACTTTTTGCGCTCTCCATTTGTTTGAATCAGAGTAAGTATTTTTTTTATAATGACAGTTTTATAATTCCTGCGTTATTTCATATTTTAAGTTTAAAAAATGTGTTTTTTTTTCTAAATAAAATAATAAACGTATTATTAGGAAGTATTAAAACTCTTTTCTAATTTTTACTATTTGAATAAATATTTATTTTTAAAATTATAGGTTTTATATTTGAGCTCTATAAAAGTGCGAATCGTCAATAATAAATAAAAATACTTTGATGTCTCCGATACTTAGATAGTGTCTAAAGTTTACATAATGAATATTAGATACTTTCCCTTTTTCCTAACAAAACCTAAAACAATTGTTTGTATATATGACACAAAATATTTCAATTGACGAGTTTTATAAAAAAGTTGTTAAATTAATTTTAATAAGGTGTATAAGTTTGTCTTCGTGAAATTTGTATCTAACTTGTAAACCTTAAGTTAAATTTTCTACTAGGTCTCTTCTCACACTGCCAAGTATTTATTATACCTTAATAATATAGAATAGGGATGTTTCCTGGGTATAAAAGTTAAAATCTATTTAGTCCGTCAGTTAGATAATAAAAAAATATTAGACACGTATTTTTTCTTTTATCAAAACAATAAAAAATTACAAAGATACAGCGCTTTCAAGTTTCGTAGTGGGGGCTTATGACGCCACGCCTTGGTAAAAATTGTAGCGAGGAGTGACGTCACACGTAATTTGCGTTCTGTGTATTTTGATCATTTTTTGTTTGCAGGAAAAAAGAAAAAAATCGTGTCCAATAAAATTCATTAATCTACCAGGCGGACATTAAAAAAAATATTAGGAAACATGCCTATTCCTGTATCTAATCGTTTAATAGTACGGAATACATTGTTACTATTCTTGTGTCTTTGTTTCACCAAACAGTCGTAACAAACTTGTTTGCGAATTTGTCCTTGTTTATTATGAAAGTGTTTATATTTTGATTGTTACGTACGTTATATAAATTTAGTTATTCATGTTTTGAGTTCAACTTGTCTAAGAACAAGAACGCAACGTACATAAATTTGATATTGATGTCATTCTTACTAGATAAACAAACAGTAAGCAGGTAATAGGTAGGACAGGTATTATTAGATACATAATATAAATAATAATATATAATAATGTTTTTGCGTATAACACTGGCCTATAAATGTCCCACCGCTGGGCACAGGCCTCTTCTCATAAAGGGAAGGAACGAGCATTGATCACCACGCTTGCTCACTTGCGGGTTGGCGATTACAGATTTCAGTTTTTTGAATCCAGGTTTCCTCACATGTTTTCCTTCACCGATTGTTAATCATTTTTTAGAATTATTAAGGAAGGAATAACTTTGAAAAAGTCACATTGATCTTGGAGCCTGTAGCTTCAAACCTGCAAACTTGTGCACATAAATCCGTTTGTTGAACAGCTACGGCCTTACTATGACGTAACGATTGAAATTTATATTACGTATAGCGAAGATTTAATGATCATAAAATTCAGCATTAGATAAATTTTTCACTTAAGCAGACATCAAAAAGCCATGTTTTATCATTCCTACTTAAACAGACATTAAAGGCCATGTTTTATCATATTAAAATAAAATTATCACTCATAAATTATTCACTTAACTGTTTTCAGAGCTGTAGTATCGTTGCATGTCAGTTAGTAGTTAACTTTTTTTATAAACGCGTAAATTAAAACTTGTTAATGTAACAACTTGTAACAACTTTTTATCGTATAGCAATGACATTCGCTACTGACATTCAATAACCAAAAAGGTTGAACCGGTTTTCAAAATATTAATATTCACTTGCAGTTGTGGCAATATCGTAGTGTACGTCATGGCGAAATGCAACGTACGAAATTGCAAATTCCTTGCACTGTAAAATGTCTTTATATTTTTACATTTGCAATTCGTATTCATATGTTGTACTCACTCTAAAGTCTAAAGGTATTCATAAAAAAAATCGTTTGATGTTTTGATTGAGTAAAAATATGTTTGTAATGTAAGAGTGAGAAATTTATAGTCTGTTCGGAAACAGAGCCATCTTGGAATTGAGGGCGGTGCTGTGTTTAAGTACCTACCGTATTTGTTATATTATATTATTATTATTATACTGTTGCGTCATTAGGTATAGTGCGACTGCAACATCTGGATATTTATAAAATTATGTTAGAACATAAATTTTTGATTTTAATGTTATCAAATTGTTAGTTCTATTTTACTCCACAATGATTCTCTTTTCGCATAGACAACTTGATTCAATTATCAAGATGAACTGTTTGGTATCTTAACTAAAAGTGCTTTGCATTGAATTATATAAATAAAGTATTAAAGTAATTGTTCGTATTGTTTTCTTCGAAAGAAATTATAGTAATGTTATTCATTTTCTAAATGAAGTTTCTTAAACTGCTAACCAGCTTAAATATATTTAATAACCTCTTTATATATATTAAATACATTGGTGATTTCAAGACTTCTCCAGAAGAGATGGCACAAAAAAAGAGGCTTGTAAACAAATCAAGCATGAAAAAAATAATTTACGAGCCATTGACCATTGCCGGGTATAGCGTGGTAAGATTTGAGCATAAACATAATGTTTAATACAGTTAAGATCAGACAACTGGATCAGTTACACAATAAAAACTTCCCGTTTCACGAATCTCAATCTAAAAACAATACACATAGGGTATAATTTGCGAAAATAATTGTAGGATATCCGTATGGTGTTAATCCAAGGAATTTTAATCTTTAATTATTGTGGTATAAAGTTTGGATTAAGTTGCGGTGCGGGGAGGTGGCGAAAGTGTTTCGCGCTGGCTCATATTTTTTTTACTCTCACTATTAAGTGCGGTCATGGTCGATGTCTTCTGGCGTTTACTATGGCAGACGTGACAATGGGTGGTTTCGGCCCGTTAATAATTGAGGCTCAGATATACTTGCACGGAAGTGAGTAATTAAATTTTGCACTCATATTTTCCTATAGCATGTAGGATTTGGATTACAACTTAATTTTATACTTAGAGCATGAGCATATTTGAGACAGGTTGAAATCTATACTAATATATAAAGCTGAAGAATTTGTTTGTTTGTTTCTTTGAACGTGCTAATCTCAGGAACTACTGGTCCGATTTGAAAATTTCTTTCAGTGTTGGTTAGCATATTTATTGAGGAAGGCTATAAGCTATATAACATTACGCTGCGACCAAAAGGAGCGGAGCATAAATGAAAAACCGTTGAAACTAAAACACGCGGACAAAGTCGTGGGGGACAGCTAGTAATAAATAAATGTGGACAATGCATTGCTCTGAACCCAAAGTAAGTAGCTATAGCAGTTGTGTTATGGAATCAAAGACAACGAAGCTACCACAAACACCCAGACCCGAGACGATGTAGAAAAGTCGTTACCTATCTACATTGTTAGGTTTTATTACTCCTCACCTTTTGCCAGAGAATTGGTGATCAGTCCTTACAGTAGATATGTTTGTGCTGATTTGTCTTGTATTTTCACCGGTAGTACCAAAATAGGCCTTATTTAATTTGGTCTTATCTAGATGTAACTAATAAAGTAAAGAAACAAAGATAAATATTTTTATATTTCAAATTGGACTAGTAACACCTCTAAAAATCGATCGTGTTCCTTTTTAGTAAACTATACTAATGCTATATACCATGGCCTGTATTTCAAACTTTCATTAGCAACTGCTCGTCGACCCAACTAACGCACGCAACAAAATAACAAGTTAAGTGTCCCTTAAATTAGGGTACAGCCATAACTAACACGCTGACACGTCTCACAAATCAGCTGCCCGCAATTAAGCACTTTCACTGAGTTATAATCGAGGCACAGTCAACTGGCAACAGTAGCCATGGATTAAACCATTTCCTCGTATACAGGGTGATTTTTTTTTCTTTTTACAAATGAAATCTATGACCTCTATATCGGTTATAAAAACGATTGGTGTCAAAAATTCAATAAATAAATGAAAAGAAAAGCTCAAATGTCAGTACTTTTAATGTAAAACTCTTATGGCAACTAACATAGACAAGCATAGAGCGTGGGCATCGCTAGTAGCCCCTTATGCAGAGCGAAAGCACATTTTCAGCTAAATGTACTACGCTCGTTTACCGATTTAAGTGATTTTCCGTGCGAAGACTTTTAAGAGTAAGAAGTTTTATGCGAAAATATCGACAGTTTCGATATTATTAGGGTATTATTAGGTTTTGAAATAGTTTTTGAAATAGTTTTAATAAAACCGTCCTTTATATAGCAATTCAACGTGGCAACGTTGCCAGCCTTCTGGGCACGTTTCCCGTCATTGACAACGATGACGATGAATTCTTTGATGCTTGTTAGTTATTTAGTTACTTATTTTATATACGTTATAAGTTTTAATTTTAATGTAGGTTAAGTTTTTGTGTTTGTATAAATTGATACTGTAATGTCCTTTATTGTTACAAATTTTACGATTTTTCATGTTCATACTAGTGACAACATTTCATTTATCACAGCACATTCGTAATCGATATGCGCGCTCTATAGTTTAGGTACTTATTTATTCCTCTAAGGGTGTCATTTTTTAACTTTTCCAATCCAGTCGTCGCATCTAAACATTCAAATCGACGATTTAATATAACTAGAAAGAAATATTAATCGCATTTTTTCATTTGTTATTTATTTTTATATTTAACACTTCATGCACAGTGTACAGGCGGATTTAATGCCAGAAGGCATTCTCTACCAGTCGACATTATATCTCTATCAAATATTTGTAGGTGCCTACAGACTATCCAGAGCTTACAACAGTACTTTCCACCTGAGAAATTAGACAAAGGGCTTGTTATACAGACGATGCTGTTTTAAGTACCGGTTCGAACGCTATTAAACATGCACCAGAATTCTCACACTTTATAGGTATACAGTCGCGGTAATGTAAATCGTTGTTACTGAGTTCACCATGATAAAGGGCTCTTATTGAGTTGAAACTAGTTCGTTTTTATACAACTTCCGCAAGTTATTTTTGCTATTAAATTCATTTACAAAATTATAAAAACATTTAGTCATATATGAATATAATAAATATCTACTTAATAAATAGGTGGAATGTTTTAGTTTTACTTAGGGTATTTCTATCAATTTCCTCTATAAATCATCATTTTATCGTTTACCTCCCTAAATAATTTTATTTTTAAATATTATAAATATTTGACTGCACGGATAGCCGAGTGGTTTAGGTCACCACGCCAATTACCAGTGTGCGTGACGTGCCGTGGGTTCGATCCCCGCATGGGACAAGCATTTATGTGATCCACAAACGCTTGTTCAAAGTCTGGGTGTTCCTTGTGCGTGTGATTTGAATGTTTGTAAAACCCCCCGCGACACAAGGATTAAATTCCTTAGTGCGGGAGTCGTTAAAAAAAAAAGAAAAAAAAAAAAATACCGCATTATAGCGTGAATCCTTTAAAACTAGATTAAAGTAGTTTCGCTGACTTTCAGAAAACCAAAAGTTTTCAAATTTCAAAAGAGCAAAGTAACCTACTTTACAGACCATTATAGAATTAAGACAGGCCGAGTTTTTCTCGGCTAAACTTTTTGATGAATAAAATGCACCTGCAAACTTAATCACAGAGCTCAAGTTAATTAGTGCAGCGTAGAAACTAAAGTAATTAAGACTGCGTTTAACACGGGTTAAGGTTTAACTCCGTAAGTTTAAAACTGACGTATGTACGTAACAATGTGTGTAATGGTTTAGACGTTTCTTGGATTTCAATTTAAACTACAGTAGTTCATAATAATATGCTTAAGAATAATTTATTGTACGACTCGCAAACTTATAACTGTTGGTTAATTATTTTCTGTTTAGTTTTGAAATATCAGCAAATAGATTTTATCTATATACTAACAACATATTGCTTTGCTTAGAGTTTAGCAAGAAAAAGAAACAAAAATAAACATTTAAGTAAATATATAACTGAACGTCGTGATGGCCTAACGGTTCCACGATGGATTTCTATGCACAAGGTTGCAGGTTCGAATCCACTATAGGTAAATATCAATGTGAATCTTAAAAACTTATATGTACTTTCAAGACACCGTTGGTAAACGGATAAGGAAAACATCGTGATAAAATCTGGATTCCAGAAATTGTAATCTGAAATCGCCGACCCGCAAGTGAGCAAGCGTGGTGATGAATGCTCGGGCCTTCTCTACATGAGAAATGGCCTGAACCCAGCAGTAAGAAATTTACAGGCTGGTATTATAACTAAATATGGGTTTATCTTTTATAAAAGCTATTTTTTTATGTTTTCTGTCGAGTGCCAATTAAAATAAATAACAGGGTTAATTTACAAATTAATTGTAAACAACCATAAATTTGCTTCGGATTACAACGAGTTCACCGTAATTTTCATGAAATTGTTAAGCCCGATAATTATTACGAAAACATCTCTGCTTTTTACTACTTAATTTTACTTGGTTTGGTGACGTACTAAAATAAATAACAGACGTTTTAATAGGAACCTCCCTATTTAATATTGCTAATTAGACAGAGAGAGCTATAACAAATGTGACGTCATAACTGTTTTCTCCATACTAATCTGGGGCTGCCCCGTACAAGTAGTCGTTCTGCGAAAAAGAGATAGAACATGCGTACTTAACTTATAACTTTTGAATTTAAGTATATTTTTTCAATTTTATTTAACACTATTAATAGAAATATTTATAATAAATAAATATTTCGATAGTAGTCAAATACCCAATTTAAGTTGTATTAAACTTTCTTATAGATAATTCGAAACTGCTTTTAATTGTAAGTCAGGTCATTCAGCTTCTAGGCCACTGTGTCATACAAATTAATTTATGCATTAAACTAACCAGTTTACATCTATTTTGCGTGTAGTATGCCCAAATCATGTAGATAATTACATAAGATAATATGCAAATTTGATGATGATTTACGTATACAGAGCGAATCTGATAGTTTTAATGTTATCATTGCAATAAAACTGTTACTAAAATTATTACGTAAGTAACGTATTGCGTTACTGTAATTAGGTCTATTTTAATTATATGGAAACCGATTGCCGAATGTCCATAGTTTTATTTTCGCCGGAGGCCAAGTTCTCGTCTTAATGATAACACTAACAATTAATATCATGTCATTATATTTAGACTATTTATACCAAAATACTGTCGGGGAAGGGCTCGTGGCTATACGGTTTAACCTATTATAAAGGTTAAGCCACGCTCGCCGCGGTTGGTACGTGGATGGGTGACCATTTGTAAAAATACTGAGACTCCTCCGTGCCTCGGAGAGCCCGACTGTTATACGTTGCTCTTTGGTAGTCGATATGTCATTACAATTCTGAGAACCAGTTGCACCCTGAGATACTGTGTTACCCAGTGAAATGGGTTGTGGAGGTCAGATAGGCAGTCGCTCCATGTAAAATACGGTTTTCAGCTGAATCTGGTAAGATTGGAAGGCGACCTCTATAGCTTGGGGAAAGACTAGGCAGATGTACAGTCGCTAACAAATGTATCTACTTAATATTCTGCAAATTATTCGCTAACGCAGTAAAATTTATGTTGCCGACTGTACATTGGATACAACTGCTCGAGTTTTGATTTGTATAGTACAAATTGAACCCGGAACCATTTAGGCTGATATATGGGTCAATTCAATGTTAATATTGCGATAACTCTGAAAACGGCAAGGTTCCAATAAACCTTTGATCATTTCTTGGAATCGTTGACCCAAATCTAAGTTATAATCTCATACCGTCATAAAATATTTATTCTAAGTGACTCCTATTTGCCATCTAAATCTTTTCAACAAGTTTAGTTTATAGATTTTGTTAAAATGTTTTACAGACATCATATTATTATGTTTAGATAATTAGTAGTTTAGATAACCCCTTCTTTTTTTTTTTTTTGTTTATTTGTCATTTTCTGCTACCGTTATGAAACAATTTTATAGAACTAAAAAATCTGTAAAAATATGTCAATTCAGCGAATTCAAAAGTGATTTTTTTCTAGAGGAAGCGTCAAATTTTATGCACATACGTTACATTGGCAAATACTTTTAGTACTTAGGATTGTTGCCGACATTTGTGCACTTGATGTAAAAATGTATTATATGTATAACTAAGATTTCATTGAATAACATTGTGATAAATAAATAAAATACATTATTTTCAGCTCTGGTTGTCCCACTCCCACTGCATGGCAAAGGCCTCCCATTCCATCTACAAATTGACACTGTCTTGGCAAAATAATTAATATTCTGAAAAACATAGAGAAGTGTAGACCGCGCGCATCGCTAGTAGCCCAATGGTTCCAAGCGTAAGCAAATTTTTGCTATGTGCTCGTTTACTGATTAAAGTGATTTTTCGTGCGACGACAGACGATTATTCGAAAATATCGAAGGTTGCAAAATTATTAGGGTAGTATTAGGTTTTGAGATAGTTTTAATAAAACAGCGCGCTCTGTTCTGACACAAATTTTTCGATTTTAATTGTGCCTACAGTTCATACTCGATATGCGAACTATAGTTTATTTGTTTCTTTATCTAAGATCGAGGCACATTTCTTCAAAAGCCTTTTGCTTAGAAGTAGGTCAGTTATTAGCTGATAGTTTATATTAGAAAGAGATAAAAAAAAAACAAACAAAATTAAATACTTACATCCTTTATTCTTCCATTTCTAGTGGACACATATTGTTATGTCATAGTCTGCTATTCTTATACCTACTTAATAGACCATGCACTTACTCAATGTAAAAAGTGTAAAAAAAGTTACATGTATGTAATGCTTCCCAAAATGTTGAATTATGTAAAGGCAACAAATAAGTTTGTTCTCGGTAAAAGTTAAACAGCTTTCTAAGCCTATCGTTTTGAATCTCTTAAGATATATTTCGCGTGTCAAAATACGATTGCGAATAAAGGCGTTTCTTTTGCCTACTTACGAATACATTAGGGGAAAGTTTGTACATTTAAAGTAGTCTGGCAATGAATCAAATGTGGTTACAAAATATGTCACAATATAAAGAAGAAAATTTTAACGACAATTCCATTGACTTATTTTAATTAGGGCTATTTTACCACTATGTTATTATAAGTAAATAGAAATTACGTAGGATTCTATAAAAAAAATATGCATTGCGTCGCAGGGGTTTCTATAAACATTTAAATTACATGCGTAAAAAAAACACCCTGACTTGGAACAAGGATTTATGGATAACACAAATGCTTATCCCATGCAGGGATCTAACCCGCGACGCGACGCGCTGTGGTAATTGGCGTGGTGACCTATACCACTCAGCTATTCGTGCAATCTTCAACCAAAATATTTCGCAAATGTCGATGTTAATGTTGCATATGTTTTCTTATATTGATTACGTAAGTAAAGATTATTAAAGACGATTTAGAGAACTATTTGAGGATCTTAATACTATTCCCAATCACCATTGCCTTGGGTTTATGATTGATGTAACATTATGCTACTCGTTCGTTATGTTTTATTGTCCATAACACGACGAAAGTGTGTTATAATATATCCACAATCACTTAACCTACAAACTGGAGATTAAAATGTTAACAAATTTATCTAACAACTAGCTGTCCCCTGCAACTTTGTTCGCGTGTTATAGTATCAACGGTTTTTAATTTTTGAAACATTTTTCATTTATGCTCCGCTCCTATTCGTCGTAGCGTAATGTTATATAGCCTATAGCCTTCCTCAATAAACGGACTATCCAATACAAAAAGATTTTTTCCATTCGAACCAGTAGTTCCTGAGATTAGCGCGTTCAAACAAACAAACAAACAAGCAAACTCTTCAGCTTTATAATATTAAGTATAGATTTTTAAAATTTTATAAAACACCTAATAGAAATCAAAACACACCTTATGATTCTTTACTACTTTTCCTTTTCTTTGTCATTCCTAAACTTTAAATAATTATGTAACGACATAGTTTTATAATTCGTCACGCTATTCATAAATACACATTACTTTTCCAAGTACCTACCTTACTTATTTATGAGAATATAATAATACTCGAATCGATCAATCATCCACGTTAAGTTTGGCTAAATATGTAGGTACGTACATACTCAGATTCTATGTAATATCGCGATCTATCGGAACTATATTTTGACTGGCGTGTTGGCCTAGTGGTCAGTGACACTTACTGCTAAGCCGAAGATCGTGGGTTCGATTCCCACCCAGGACAAATCTTTGCGTGATGAGCATTATGCTTCGTTCTGTATCTGGGTGTAATTTATCTATAATACCACACATATATACTATACTACATATATGTATGTATTTATCAGTTATTATATGTTTATCAGTGGTCTGGTTGCCATAATACATAATACATGCCGAGTGTGAGTTTTCCCAAGATATTAAAAATATAATATAGAAGTAGGTACGTATATTTCACTTATTCGATTCGCAAATAAATGGGTCATTACAATCGTTTCAAGTTTGTAAAAGAGAATAAGGTATTAAAGCCAAAAATGAAAGTACAATTTACACTCAAAGTTTGCATTATTTTTTTGGTATAATCTCATTAATTTGAAAGAAATGTTTTAAACACTTAACATTAATGCCTGCTACGATGCCTAATTGCATCTAAAATAAACGGTATGAGGGAAAGTATTAATTATAATTTCTTATTACAATTAGGTAAGTTAAAATATTTTTATATTTTAATTTTAACAAGGTAAAATATAAAAAAACAAATCGTTTTTTTTCTGAAGAGAGTAATTATCAAGTATTTAGTTTTAGTTAATACTGTTAATTTAATATCATTCTATTCTATTCTTTTTCTGCCGAGACCGCGCAGAGCTAGCGTGAGCGATCCCGCAGCTCCGGCAAAGGCAAGGACGGGACCGGGGTGTTTTTAGTCGGTGTAAGTCCGACATATCCCCACGCCGTGCTCTCGGCGTGGGTTGAAGTCATTAGAGTTTCACCCAGAAAAAAAAGTATGGTACCTAATGGTATGCAGTTCAATCTGACTATTATTGTGCTGACAATAAATTGAAACTTGTACCTATAAGGCTATAACCAACCCTTAATCCTTTAACTGTTAGCGTAGTACTTATTTTTATAAAGCTAGTTAAGTCCATGAATCTGTATTCTTCTAAGCTAAATGCATTCTAAATGTAGAAGATTTGATATAAAAACGTCTTTCCAAACTTATGCGGAAAAACCTTCTTTAAACTAATCTTAATAATTTAGAAGAGACAGTAAAATAATTCGTAATACTCTGCTCTGATTGCACATTTGTAACTTTAAATAGATAAAATCTAAGAGTAAACATAGATAAGCATAGAGTGCGCGCATCGCTATTAGCTCCTTGTGCCGAGCGTAAGCAAATTTTTAAATGTACTATGCTCGTTTACTGATTTAAGTGATTTTCCGTGCGACGACAGACGTTTAGGCGAAAATATCGACTGTTCCGATATTATTGGGGTAATATTAGGATTTGAGATAGTTTTAATAAAACGGTGCACTCTGTTTTGACACAAAATTCTATGATTTTACTTGTTCATACTAGTGCCAACAGTTCATACTCGATAAGCGCACTCTATAGTCTACTTATTTTTTCTCTAAGGATGAAATTGAATTATCAGAGCATAACAAATTAAAAACGACTCTTATAAACTTACGCAAACCCCTAAACAAATAAGAAAGGTAAACAGTGTCTGCACACGTCATCCGTTCTAATATTATAAATGCGAAAGAAAGTCTGTCTGTATGCTACGCTTTCAGGCTAAACCACTTAACCGATTTTGATGAAACTTGGTATGGGGTAAGTTTTGATCCCTAGAAAGGACATAAGTTACTTTTTGTTTACTGAAATGCAAGCGGGCGGGACCGTGGGCACCAGCTAGTGCCTCATAACTTTTCCTAGTAAGTGAGTAGCGTTACATAATATACAATTACTCTATTGGCACTCGAAATACCACAGTTTTATTTATTTGTTTTCCTCACGGTGAATGGAAATGGCTGAGGAAATTTTGTTGTTTGTTTATGTAATTTATTCGGGTCTTGTGGCAAAAATAATGGGTATGTAACTTCAATATTTTTCTGCTGTTCTGTTTTTCTGCGGTTTAAGATATATATTTTATATAAATAAATAAGGAGATGCGTGTTGTATAAATTCAAATATTTACTACCAAATAAACCTTTTTCGCTGTATGTCTGAGCTATTGTAATACGCTGTTTGCGTGGCTGAGTACTGGTCTGGGAAAAAATTACTGCCATTGATCGACTCGCTAAGAAAATTGTGATACGACTTAGTTTGCTATTTCTAGTAACAATAAAATATTCTAAGAAACATTGGTGTATTTTTAATAAATAATAATAATACCAACCTATAAATGTCCCCCTGCTGGGCACAGGCATCTCCTCATATAGAGAAGGAACGAGCACTGATCACCACGCTTGCTGATTGTGGATTTCAGATTCCAGTTGGAATCCAGGTTTCCTCACGATGTTATCCTTCACCGATTGTCAATGATGTCTTAGAATAATTAAGAAAGTACATATAACTTTGAAAAAGTCACATTAGTACTTGCCTGTAATGGGTTCGAACCTGCAACCTTGTGTACACAAATTCGTTTATTGAACCACTAGGCCACCGCGACCCTGTACTGTTCCGACTGAAATATACAAAAGAGTGAAAAATACATAACAGTTTTTGCTCATGTTTGTAAATACAAAACTATTAAATGAAGTAACAAAGAAACGTTCAAAAGTAATTTGAAAATAGAGCAAGTTACCGACTACAGTTCAAAAGCGGGAAGTAATTACAAAATAAAAATGCACTGAATATTTCCTTTGTGCCCATTTTCTACTTTCGACTGTTTGCAACTCTTCTTTTTTTTCACACAGTAGTATATGTAGTTGATATATAAAACGAGGCTTGGACCGCTACCACTGGTCATTAGCGCTAGGCAAGTTAAGTTAATGGGTGCCCATTTCTTTGGTCTATCCAACCCAAGCTATGTTGGGGTCGGCTGCAAGTCTTACCCGATTTAGGTGAACACCGTATTTTACATGGAGCAACTTCCTATCTGAACTACACAAACTAGAGATTATGTATCGACATGGCGCCATGCAAATGATGTTATATTCCTATCTTTAGTAAGGAAGGCTACTCATTTATAGTATAAAAAGATATTTAATTAGTTTTGGGTTATAGTGGCATTAAAATTCAAACTTTCAGCCCTATCTTATTAGGACCTCAAAAATTCGGTATTAGTAGTTATAAGTAGAAATCGCTAAGTTAAATCTTAGACCTAACAACACTTAATTATAGACAGTCTTTAAAGTCAAACATTTTAAGTAACACACAGAGACAGCATGATACTTTAAATTAAGTAACTTTAGCGTCGGTATTTGGCCATTAGAGTGGCTTGTTCAAGACCAAACACTAACAAAATAGTAATAATAGCAATACAACTTTAATAGGTAATTAAGAAAGACCCAGATGTGAAATACCATGTGTAACATTTTATAGGGGTCTATTATACAAGTTATGTTTAATTTCGTAACAGAAATAACAGCTTGCAAAATTAGGTACTTTGAGTCTCTACATGGTACTTATTTAAAATATATGGTGAAATGAATGCAGGTTCATACAGTTTTGAATTAAATGCGTGTTAATAGGTACCTACATAAGTTTAGATCATAAGGCAAGGTCAGATGTCAAACGCCTGAGGCTATTGAACTCTGACTGCAGGCGTGACCAACCTTTTTGGAAAAGGATCATTATTTTCAACGATACTATTGTCATGATTATGATGCCCTTTCTTGTGTAATGAGACGTCTGAATTGTATCATTTTCACTTAGGCTCTTAATAAAAAGAAGGACCTTTTGTGCTATACGGTAAGGACCTATGAGAATACCAAAAAATGTACACTGTAATTTCAGTATGTACGTATTAAAGAAGTAAGTAAAGATATTGTATTTAAAAAAGGGTTATTTCTTTTCACAAAAAGTACAGGATTTAATTTAAAATTTAAGTCTTGTCCTTGACTATCTATGCAGAATAAGTGCTCCAATTTATTCCCAACTGTCATTAAAATAATGTTCTTTCTCCGCATGCAAAGGTACTTTCGCATTTTTAACATTGTAGGGTTATGCAACAACAGAAGCAATCTTACAATTTTCTACTCCTATTAAAACAAAAGTAGCACTTATAACGCAAAAAAAATTAAGAAAATCATCGTAATTGCGAAACTAGTCCGAGAGAGCGTTTACATAAGAACAACATACTAGAGGAAGATAGTTTAAGAGACCGGTCCGTTATCCAATCGATAAGCGTACTGTTGACGAATATTTGCTCACAAGTTGTGGGCCCTAAATTAGTTTGGCCCCCTGTTTCGTGTTGTTACTACACAAATTGGTAAATATCATGACGTAATATTGTTGGTTTTGGTTACTTGTTTGTTGACAAGATGACACCGATTTAAGTTTGGCTGTCTGTTTGAGGATAGGGTAGAGATTTTGGTGAGTCAGAATAGGGGAAATTTAATCATGTATTGTGATTATACACAATAACTATGAAAAACTTTAGTGAATTCAAGTCAAGAGCTAACTTCTGTTAATTGGTGTACATAACGTTTTTGTATGTAACTAACTTTGACCTTAATTGTGTTTATATGTAGTTTGATCCTACATAGCATATACTATAGTTAGGTTCCTTAATTGTACAGGTTAAAAACTGTGTTTCTTATTTCATATTTATATCATTTGTAGTTTGCAAACTTTAGGTGTCAAGTTAAATGGTTTTAAGTTACATTTAACGAAAAAAAAGATAGCCACCGTCATATCTTAAGAGGGGTGTGGACTATTTTTTCTTTATTTACACGTCACAGGTTATTTATTAAAACATATTATCTACGTATTTTTCATTTTTTAATTAAACAATGAAGAAAATACAGTGAATGGAAATGTCGCGTGACGTCACTTGTAGCTACAATTTTTACCTAAACGTGACCTCACAAGCGGACTCCTGAACTTTAAAGCGCTTTAACTTTGAAATTTTTCATTGATTTGATAAAAGAAAAAATATAAGTTGTTTTTATTATTTTATCTATCTGGTGGACTAAATAGATATTTTCTTTTCATACCCAGTCCGGACCCCTATTGTCTTGCATACCAGTGGCACCTAAATGGAACGCCCGGGCTTGCTATTTTGGGTTTTACAAACGAATATGAGTCCATCGTGATATCTTTTCATTTCAGTTAATTGAATTATTGTAGAAGCTCCATTTCATGTAAATATCATTAAAGTACCCATGCACAATGTAAATTTCTCTTTCATTTTGTACCTTGGTCTAGATTCACACATTCTTTATTCATATCAGTATACACAGGATACCTTTCCGATATTCATGCATAAAAGTTCAATTTAAAATCGAAATCGTATTGTTGGGTAGTTCAGATGATAAATTCGTCCATATTTCAAGTAAATAGCACTAGCGGTCAAATATTCTCAGTTTAGCACGTAGTCACAATCATTTTGGCTCAGTTCTGCATACTATGTGGCTGGTGATTTAAATATGTGTATGTATAAGATGCATGGCTTTTGCAACGACTGAATAAAAAACAAAATGTAAAATTTAGAAGTTTCTCGTATATCATTCCGACTCCTGGGTTCAATTAACCTTTTAACCATGACATGAGCAAACCAAAATGAGAACTTTTGGTTTGGTCGTGTGGGTAGCGAGAGACGCGTTAACAGCAGTATCTTTACTCAACAAAATATATTTATTTGGATTTTTAGACAATATCTATCAATTAAAAAGTCACGGTTTTTTTATATTAAGATCCGTATTAATTAAGGTACATACATATTAGCAAAACAGTACAAATATTTTCAGTTCTGTGCTAAGCAAAATTACGTAATATATTTAATTTACTAACATATTAATAAGATAGCACACATACGATATTTATGTACCGTATTCTATTTAATTTTAAAAGCTATTTTTATTAAATTATATATTTATTAACAAGTAAAAATTTTAAATATTTACAAGCTTAAATATAACACTTAAAACAAAACTAAATTCATAACTAATAACTCTTAACTTTTATTTCATTACAAATATTCGCTCCGCATGCGTAAATACGTAAAAAATAATTTAAAATAATTTATAAAACATTTTGACAAAGACATTTTGATTTTTCTTCGTTGAGATTGCCTCTGCGACCCAAATTCGGGAGGATATTTAAATTCAACGGCACACGTTATCAATTTATGCAACAACAATCACATTACCCAATGCTCTCGACACTTACTTAATATCGAAAACATTGTCATATACATTCTCTCGACCTAAAATTATTTTTTATGAGATATTGCAAATTATTTGAGGAAAAGTACCTGAATATATACCAATAATCATGGTTAATGTTTTAACGCTCTTTACTTATTTATATCTAAACTAAGATAATGTAAATGATGAAGTTTATCTTCAATCGAAAACAATACTGAATAGGTAGGTACACATAAATAATAGAAAAGTCAATGACTCAAATATTACAGTAAGGAAAAATATTGTTACGTAATTAGACCTATTGATTTCATAAAGTACCTACCTACGGAAATAATAAGAAATATTCCTCTATGTCTAATATACGCGCGATATAGGAGGAAAATGCTTAGTACAATTATGTTTCAAACTTGTTGCACTATAAGATAACATACTTAACTCGATATAAATAAATTTAAAATAAACTATTAACTTATTAAATCCTAACAAAAATATTGCATCAAAAAATTCGTCCACATCGCTGTCGACTGGAAATGAGCCCAAATGGCTGGAGAAAATGCTTACCCAATAGTGAAATAGTAGCTAAAAATCATGTTTTTACGAGTAGGTATATGTATAAATAACAAGTACAGTTTATTTAAGTTTGGTGACACAGTCAAAGCCTGCGCTGAGGCTTACTGCGTAGCTCGTTTAAAAAAAAACTGCAGATTGTTTTACAACAGTAAGGTAATTAAAAGTAGCACTGCTTGATCTAGGTTTTTTAAAACGTTTTTAACAGGAAATCACTTTATGATTAAATAAATAAATTCCCCAATGCTTTATTAGGATTACGCGAATGTAAGACATTGAAATAAAACTACTTTTTAAACGGATTCTATCGCCGTTTATTTAGATTTTATTACCCGACGCTTCGACGCCTTTGCAGGTGTCATGGTCACGGGTAGACTGAGGTGGTATTCGTCTTGACAGTAGATGTTGCTCTTTATCCGACTTACCAAATTCCCTATCTTGAAAGACAGAAATTAATGACAACATATTTAAACATACGTACATACAATAACTTACGATGTTTACTCATAAACTAATCAGCATAATTATTGTACCATATAAGCAATGGAGATCGTTAGGACTTCTAAGGCCAGACCACCGACACAAGTCATTGTTTCAAAAAGGAATTCATAATACTTCCTTGTAAAGCACGCATCTATTATTTAGGAATAAACACGACTAAGTGCACTAGAGTTGAGGTTCCGTACTAATTAGAATGGTGTAGGTAGGCTTTATGGCTATTAAAAGCGGCCGTTAATAAGCTCTTAGAGTCTGGTCTTTATGTTGTAGAGAGAATTGCTATGGAGTAATCAGAAGAGAACTCAGTTCTGAGACAACCTTGGTTCTCGATATTCGAATTTTACTGATGTTTTTTTTTATGGAATACTAGATATCAATTGTGTAAAAAAATGATAAAATAAATGATGAGATAAAAGAAAGAGCGACCATTTTTTATAGAGAAGTCACAAAAAAAATACACGGATAAGACAAAATAATATTATAATATAGTTGTCTAAAGTACTTTAAATATGGTTATTTTTATAGTTTTTCTTCAATTAATCACTAAAGTATAAATTATACTTTATATTAGGTTTGGAACGAAAGCAAATGAGATTTACATAGTGATGTAGTTAATTAATTCGACTTTGTATTGTAAACACACGTAAATTATCAACGAAAATATTGCACAACTCGACAAAATAATTATAAAATAAACAAGGTTTTATTCGTTTCTATATGGAACCTTAAAAATGAATGTATTATTTATGTAAAACAAGATGAAGATAATTTCATTATAGTTGACATCCCATATCAGGTGTCGCGCACGCTTTGAAGAAGCCTCTGACCTTGACTGATATAAAAAAACTAGTCAAGGTTATTCTTTGTTTAAAAATAAACCTTTGTCACACTAAAGCCTTTCGTACAAGATTAAATTTATAAAAATCTATCTATTTATAAAAAGAACTACACATAAAGTTCGGTAAATCTCGTATTATTATGTTACAAAATAAAATATCAAGGTTTTTAGTAATAATAACAAATAATAAAATAATTTTCACATTTTATTACAACAAATAAAATATGCATTTATAAATATATCAACAGGTGTGAAAGGTACCTACAACTGTTTAGCTTTAAAATTTTATGTTGGCGGCATTAAATAATTATTATTTAATTAGCTTAATGCCTCTTTCGTTAGTAAGGCAGCTCATACACGATCGATTCGACCAGTTACTCTGTGATCAACGTACACGGACTGCGCGACCAGGGGTGGACGCAGCCACACACACACACACAGATGCACAAGCACACATACACAACACTTCCTCCCCTTATTAAAAGATACACAAATACAAATTACAATATAAAACTACAAAAATGGTTTATAATCTAATCTAGGCATATTTCGCAATAATCGATTAGGATACCTAGAATTTTTCGATTCCGGCGATGTTTGACTTCGAGACGATACCGCTACTTCATCCTCTTCACCTCTCTCCCCTGAGGGATCGTGTCCTTGAGGACTTGTAGCGCAAGTCGATGACTCACTATTTACTTCAAAATTATCAAAGTACCAGTGTTGTAAATGATGACTATTCTTACACAATACACATACACAACAAAGTCTATTAATAGATCAAAATGCAATCGCAGTTTCTTTAAGTCTGTGTGTGCGCGGCCTAAAACAGCTTGTATGTTTGTATTTTGTTTTTAATTAATCTCATTGTTTAGTCTGAGATATTAGCACTCCGAAATAAAAGTTCATTGCCTCCAGCGCTATGTGTTTGAATAACAACATTTGAATAATGTGTAGTACTTACGCAAATTTTATGAACTAATAGTTTGACTAAATAGTTTGTATTGCGTCACTGTGTTATAACTAAATATGGTTTAGTTCAAAAGTTATCAAAAGTCTACTTATTTCATTTGTTTTATTTCCTCAACTTTTTTTCTTGTTTGACCTATATTCACATCCACACACTCCATGATTTATTTACCTAGAAATGTAAATAATGTTACTAACACATTTCATGTTTAATTCAAAACACATTTACTAAACATTTACCGAAAATATATCTACCAATTTCATAAGAAACGGAAAATATTTGCAATTTCAGGATGGTAACGATCTTTTGCTTTTAATAAAAACTTTTTTGTTAACACCTTTATACTACTTGTTTCTTTTTAAACGGCTTATTATATAAGTTTAGTGTACTTACAGTATATTCTATTATCAAAAAAGTCTTAAGAACGACTTTGAACGTACTTACCTAAAAAAATAATATAAAAGTACCTTCTAAGTATTAAATTATTTCGATATGTTTTGTTTTTTATCATCAACTAGCTGTTGTCTGCGTCTCCGCTTGTATGGATGTCGGTTATCGCAGCAAATAAGTCCTAGATTATTTATTAAAGGATGTATGAAGAATAATAGGGTTAAATGGAAGAAGAAAACATTGTGCGCCGACCCCAAAAAAGAAAAATAATCTTTTTGAATTTTGAAAATTAGATAATAATATTATAAAGAACATCTTAAAACTACACTACAAAATGACAAAATGATTTAACAGTGAACTTACAAATTAATAAATAAAATAATTTAAATTAAAATTAACAAATATTCGTATTAATTACGTCTCATGGGCATTATTCTGTTAAACATAATGTTATAAAACTTAAACATATACATACAGACATACATAAAGACTTATATACTCATACGTCTATACATAAAGAATTTAACCATAGAGCTTTATTTAGCCAATACGTGCTACATAGGCCATAGCTATGCGGACTCGCTTGGCGAATGTTATGTCAACTGAGGAAGTATACACATGAACTCTACCTACTTTCTAATATTAACCCATGTTGCGTCACCAGTGGTCTGGTTATCAGCTGATAGTGGAAGCGAGATGCAGAATATTGTCTTACTTGACCGCATTCGATGTTATTATAATAACTTATAAAGCTTACCTCATTGGAGAGAAGTGACGTCATTTTATTGTGCTTTTTTTTCTTTGCATAAGTTTTGCGACAAGCGCAATGACCGAGTGTTTGGACCCAAGGGTTGCAGGTTCAGTTCGCTATAAATTCTCTTTTTGGATGTTTACTAAATCATCATGTAATGTTATTGGAACTTTCACCACCTCCGAGGTTGAGTGGCGTACACACCGGTTTTCAAGGTGTCGCTAGCTTTAAGGTCCCGGGTTCGATCCCCGGACGGGTCAATGTAGAAAACCACTTTTTTAGTGCAAGACAACGTTAAGAAAACGCTCTGTACTTGTCCTCTACGACTTTTTTTTAACTGACGTCAAATAGGAGAAGTTTCTCAATTCAGTTGTTATATTTTTTATATGTATTTACAATTGTTACTTAGCTAGATAATAAACCACATCACTATCATGTTACCTACCTACTTTTCATTTAATTTAGAAATTTAAACGTAATTCCCTACACTACTTTCTCTATGAAAAATTATAATAATCTTTGTGCCCATGCGTGTGACCAACAGAGTTATTTTTGACAACTTTTGAATGTATTCTTAACGTGGTTTTCACATGGTTAATGACCCTTTGAACATTATAATACATACACTGATAGACACTTGTCATTTTGATGTAAAAGAAATGTTGTTATAAGAAACAAATTATGTAGTTTATATTATTATTTCAGACAAATATTAACAATTTATATTCAGTACACGGACCTTTTACATGGAAACAGATAATTACTTGATGTAGTCATTTAACGGTCAACTAATATTAACGATTCTGGTCAGTCAGCTGCGATGTGCTTATGTACCTACCAGCATGATGATGATGGCACGAGCCTGTGAATTTGTATACTATTATATTTATATATTGTTGTAGACAAAGCTAGTTAATATCGTATATTGTGGCATCTTCCCTCAAACAATGGCTCATTTAATAAACTGCCCAGCATGCCCTACCACCAGCACTCACGAGGACCTGTACAAGGCCACGGGCAACGCTGTTCGCGTGGCTGAGTAATGGTCTGGGAAAATTTTACTGCCATTGACTCGCCAAGAAGAAGAAGATCGTATATAGTTAGGTATATGATTTTAATTGGACACAAATGTCCTAAATGACCCTCATCATTACTATGATTAAATTAATTTGGGTATTTTTATCAAAAGTAAAAAAGGAACAAAAATCAGCTTTGTTTACGAATTTTACTTTGAAAAACTTATAATATGCAAAGTTTTTGTAATGAGTACGAATCGTACGAAATATTTTGTTACGACTTCCCCTGTTTTCCTAATAAGCTCAATACTCAATACTCAAATTTTATTGCTTTTCCATAATGTACATTGTAACAGTTGGTATGTTAAAATAATTATAGAAACAATTATGGACCCTGCTGGGCACAGCATATTTGTAGAGGAGAGGAAGAATGCTTTCTTTTACTACTTTTACTTAATTTACTGTTAATTATTATATTTCTTTGTTTACTTATATACTATATGCCTATAATTTCAGCTTATTTATGTACCAATACATCTATTTTATTTTATTATAAATTAACTATTAAATATCAACATGCTATATTATAAACTATTAACTAAATTGCGCTTATTAAATTATATTATTAAATATTTTATACATGTATATAGTAATAATTTCAATATATATTTTTGTATTTTTATTTTATGTAAGTATATATATAATGTATGTCTATTATGTATTTTTAAGGCTATTCATTAAATATTCATTAATACTGTAGAAACATTTGTCTATTAGGAAGATCTTTAATTTTTTAACAAAAATATCGAATTTAGATTCATTTTTAATTTGTTCTGGTAGCTTATTGTATATTTTTACGGACATGACAAGGGGACTAGAAGAATGCATTTTTATCCGGGATGTAGGTAAGTTCAGTCTATTTTTATGCCTCAGTGTATATTTATTCTGAATAGTTTCCCTAGTGTTGTAATATTCCGGGTATTTACGCACAAATTTACAAATCTCCAGAATGTATATGCAGGGAAGGGTAAGTATTTTTAGACTTTGGAAGTGCGGCCTGCAAGAGTCTGTTTCTTTTATATTAACTAGAATTCTTATAAGTTTTTTTTGTAAGGTGAAGACGGTTGGTGCGTCGGTACTATTTCCCCATAGAATTATTCCATAAGTGAACCAAGAATAAGCGTAGGCGTAGTAACTCATGAGCGCCGTTGAGAGATCTGTGGTCTTTTTGACCTCGCGTAGGGCATAAGAGAATTTTGCTATTTTTGCTCGCACTTTCTTCACATGCGGTTTCCAATTTATGTGGGTGTCTATTGTTATTCCCAATAGGGTGAATTCTTTTACAACTTCTAACGTGTGTTCTTTAAAAGTGAAATTTATATTTATAGGGGATTTTTGGTACGGAAAAAAAGATATTAATTTTGTTTTTGAAAAATTTACTTCTAAGTTGTGTTCTTTCATCCAGTCAACTGTTGCAGTGATAGTAGAATTTAGTTTTTCATTTAAATTTACGTTTGTTTGACATGATATTAACAAGGATATGTCATCCGCAAAGAGCACACTAGGTCCCGCGATGATTTTAGGCAAATCATTTATATAGATTAAGAATAATAGGCAGCCTATCACGCTACCTTGGGGTATTGAAGCTATTATGTGTTTTTTGTTAGAGCGGACGTTTTCTATTTCATTGTTATTTTGGTTAAAAAATTCTATTTCTACAAACTGCTGTCTATTTGTGAGATACGATGTCAACCATTTATGAGCTAATCCACGTATACCTATTTTGTAAAGTTTATCTAAAAGTATCTGGAATTGCACTTTGTCATAAGCTTTTGTCATATCAAGCAGTATGCCTATTGCATACTGCTTGTTGTTAATTATGTTTAGGGCTTCCTGAATAAATTTATATACTGCCAATGTTGTTGATTTATTTTTGCGAAATCCATTTTGGTGTTCGTCGAATATTTTGTATTTTTCGCAAAAGGAATATATTCGGGTGGTCATTGCCTTTTCAAGGATTTTAGAGGCTGTGGGTAAAAGGGCAATAGGCCGATAATTGTTCGGATCTGTTTTTAGATTTTTCTTGTGGATAGGTTTTATCACTGCTTGTTTTAGTAGGTCTGGCACAATACCTTCATTAAATGATTGATTTACTAGTATATAAAATGGTATTGTGAGCTCATATGCACAAAATTTAAATAAGGTAGGCGGGAGCTCATCAATTCCATGACTCTTTTTATTTTTTAATTTTTTTATTATAAGGTTTACTTCCTGAGGGCTAACAGGGTTAAGGAATATAGTATTCTCCAAATAAGGCAAAGCATTACAATTGCTGACATTTATTCCCGACACATTTTCGCCAATAGAAGCAAAAAAGTTATTAAGGTAATTAGCAATTTGCTTTGGATTAGTTAAAAGTTCATTATCGACTTGTAGTTTTATATTTTGTTTATCTTTTTTTATTTTTTTATTCGTTCGTTCATTTACAACACTCCAAATTGTTTTTATTTTATTATTAGATTTAGAAATTTTATTTTTATAGTGTAATTTTTTAGCTGTGACGACTGCAATTTTTAAAATTTTTTCATAACATTTGTAATATTTTGTTATTACTTGATTATTGGCTTTTAATGCAAGTATTTTTAATAGTCTTTTATGTTTACAAGAGTGCTTAATTCCTACCGTTAGCCAATATCTTTTATATTGGGTTTTTAGTTTTAATTTTTGAACCGGTATACAATCATTTAGAATTTTTAATAATGTATCATGAAACGCGTTATAATTTTCGTTCATATTTTTGTTTGATGATAAAATTTTATCCCAGTTTTGAGCGCTCAACTTTGTTTTAAAAAGTTCCATATTTGTTTGGTTATATAATCTTTTTTTAGTATACCAGGTAATATGTTTGGAGGGCTGGGGAAGTTCTAGGCGGATAACTGTCGCACTATGGTCAGAGAACCCCAATTCCTCCACCGTTGTAGACAGTTTGGAATCATTAAAGTTTGTGAATAGCAAATCCAAACACGTAGAAGTAGTAGGTGTTATGCGCGTAGGGGAATTTATATGTTGTTTATACTTGTACTCTAACATAAAATCTAAAAATTGATTGGTTTTTGAGTTATTATCTAAAACATTTACATTTAAGTCACCTCCTATAATGACGTTTGTTTTTGAATATTTCTTATTTATATAATCTAAAATTGTTTTAAGTTGTTTAAAAAATAATTCCTCCTCCCTTCTATTCCAATATATAGTTAATAACAGAATATTTTCTTTAGGTAGTTCACATGCACATGCTTCTATGACATATTCAATAGACATATCTCTAATTGCTAAAATATCGTTGTACTCTATATTTTCTTGTAGTAGAATGCATACTCCGCCGCCGGTGTGGTTGACTCTGGAATACGAAGATGCAATATTGTATCCAGTGATTTGTACTGTATCCATTTTTCCAGGCGTTAGCCAGGATTCAGATATGCAAATAGCGTTGTATATAGGTTTCTGTACAGTAAAAGCTTCTAAGATATGTAGTTTGTTGTGTAGGCTTTGCATATTTTGGAATAGTACGTTAAATGGCTTGTCAGTACTTCCGAAAGGAACGGTTTTTATTATTGTCACTTGTTTCCACTTCGAACGGTTGGTTGTTGCTTCGTCTTATTGTCTGATTTTCTTGCTCAGTATTGTGGAACTCTGTGTTACTTCCTGGGACGTTGTTGTTTTCTATTAGCTCTTCGTGGTTTTTATCAACCTTTTTGCCTTCTACGTACAATTCATTATTTCTAATAATCGCATGTAAGCCTTTTTTTCTCGCTTTGATCATTTCCTCTCGTAGTGTTTGTCTGGTTTTGCGCTCATTTTCATCTAAAAGTTTTGACACAGATAGTCCGGTTTCTTGTAGGTATTCGTTGTTGTTTATTATATATTTAGTCATCCTTTTACTTAAGAGTTCAATGACCAGTGGTCTGTTTGTATTCAATTTTTTTCCTATCCTGTAAAAGTTTTCTACATATCCTAAAAGGTCGGTGTTCATGGTTTCTCGAAATATTTGAATTATCCTGTCATGTAAATCTTTTTTGGTCTCTTTATAATATTCCGAAATGCCGTAAAGTACAAACTTTTTGGCATTTGATTCTGTACAGTGTATTTTTGGCTGTAGAGTCTTTATAGTTAGCTCTTGTATTTCTTTTTGTAGTTTTTTATTCTCTGTAGTCAATCTTTCTATTTCCGAGTTTATTTGTTTTATTTGTTCTATTCTTTGTTCATTTTGTTTGAAAAGAGTGTTAGTTTTGCATTTCATATCTTCTCTTAGTTGTGTTATAGCTTCTTTTATTTCTGTATGGATAGTATTCTTTATCTCTGTTAATATTCGCTGATTATTTTCGTTCAGGCGTTTTATCATTATTTCGTTTAATTTTTCTATCATTGTTTCAGCTAAGGTATTGTGTAGAAAGTCTCTTTCATTATCTTCTACATATGTATCGCCTGAAACACTATTATCTTCCGAGTTAGTGGAGTTATTTATATTGTCCGATCTTCTTTTCCTCACGGTAATATTGTTATCATCATAGGGTGACTGGAATTTCAGCGTAGACGCACGAGGCTGTATAGGCGTATCTGAGTTATCTCGCTTGGGCATTTTGCAACGGCAAGCTTGGCACTTCCATTGTTGTTTGCATTCTATAGACATCGAATCGATATAATCGTCATTTAGAACGTTTGCACATTCTGCGTCATAAGTACCTTGACATAAAGTGCAAGATAGATATCTTCGGCGCTGTATTTCTTTATTACACCCAGCACATATGACTTGAGACATTTTCTTGTTGGCAGCGCCCTCTATTGTAGTGGCTTACAAACGTAATGTTCTAACAGTAATCTGAAACAAGCGCGCGCGCAGTAGCTGTGCAGAGAGCGTTCGATGTTAGTTTAGCTAAGCCAAACTAGATGTTGCTGTTAGGTATGTTTTGGACGGTGACTTGAAATATTTGACTTCGAGGTTATTTTTCAATCGAATTGTTTATTTGCAATTTTTTACTCACAGTTTAATATAAAAAGGAATAAACACGGTTGTTTGCATTGTTCGTTTGTGATTTTGGTGCACAAATATAGTTTATTTGCTGTTTTACACCACTTTTCACTGTTGTTCGTTTATAATTGTTTTTTAAAAATATCTCATAAAACACTACAATTTCACTGTGTACTTTATGTAATTTCTGCAGTTTATAGTTATTCGAACTTTTTCACACACTTTTCACTTCTTAAACTGTAGTTATAATATTTTTAAATTTAATTATAACACGGACCCGACGTAAACATTGGCACACTAGCTCCCTCTCATCTTACTGCTAAGCTGATTTCATATTGCGCCTATTATGAAACAAAAACAACAACAAAAGAAATATTCCTTGCAAATAAACGCGCGTTTCCTCAGTACATAACATACCAACAATAACACTTTTAATAATTGAAAGAGTGTTCCTCTTTGTCAGGAGGTTTTTCCTAGCTTATAAATAAATAAAGAAAAGTAGACAACATCACATACATGGCTTTGAACCCCTAAGTAAGTAGCTAAAGCACTTGTATTGTGGAATTCAGAGACAACGAAGGTACCACAAACACCCAGACTCGAGACAATGTAGAAAAGGGGTTTTCTACATTGACCCGGCCGGGGATCGAACCCGGGACCTCAGAGCTGGCGACACCTTGAAAACCGGTGTGTACGCCACTCGACTATGGAGGTCGCTTTGTTGTGGTCTGCTTCTAGTCTTACCGGATTCAGCTGTATACCGCATTTTACATGGAGCGACTATCTGTCATCCACAACCCACTTTACGGGGTAACACAGTATCCCATAGTATGACTGGTTTTCAGAATTGTAATGACTTAACATCTGTCAAAGTCCTTCAGGTTGTAACCTGTACCTAAACACTATTTTTTATTTTTTATTTCGAAGTCACAAATGTGGCAAGCGCTAAAGATAGTCATCAGATACATATTAGTAGGTATAGACGCGTATAACGACCCACTTACCATCAAAAATGATATTTTCCTTCACACAATAATATTCCCAAAATTTTACACATAGGTACTTGTATACTTTGATTATACAGAGTATTATCAAAAGGTCATAAACATCCAAAAGCGGTTATGAGTACATCTGGTATATAGCCAGTTAACAAAATTGAAGCTTAAAATGAGTTTTTTAAATAATTCGCATCCAATTTTTCGCATCAATTATTCGACACCAAAAATTATAATCAGACCGCTGAAGCGATGTATTTTAACATTTAGTGAGTGACGTAATCAGATATTGACCGTCGAAGTGCGGTTTCATATTTAAAATAGGTATTAATGCAGGTGAATATGAGGGCATAAGCTTGTCTGATATAAAATGGGCATGTTTCCTATTTTTTTTAATGTCCGCCTGGTAGATTAATGAATTTTAATGGAAACGTATTTTTCCTTTTTTTCCTGCAAATAAAAATGAGCAAAATACAGTGAATGGAAATTTCGCGTGACGTCACTACGTGCGACAATTTATACGACGGCGTGGCGTCATAAGCCCCCACTACTGAACTTTAAATCGCTGTATCTTTATAATTTTGTATTGTTTTGATAAAAGAAAAAATACGTGTCTAATATTTTTTTATTATCTAACTGACGGACTAAATAGATTTTAACTTTTCATATCCAGTCAACATCCCTATTATATCTTTATGCAATATGTTTTCAAGATTTTACCCGTACCTATGCATATTCGACAGATTGCAACATTTTATGTAAATTCTAGCGTACATATGTTGCTGTTTGTATCCTAAGTTTGTGATTATTTTGCAAGCGATACTGGTTGTTGAATGTTGTATTATAATAATACCAGTTGCTGCACGGCCAGCGTGCGTGTTATCGCGGCAAAAAAAACCTTGCCTAAGACACAAGCTAACTCTACACCAAGTTTCATCCAAATCGGTACTGTAGTTTAGGCGTGAAAACGTAATAGACAGTCAGAGTTACTTTTTCATTTATAATATTGGTATTGGAGTATGGATGTAGTTGTAATTTACTCTTACTTTTTATGGGTGTTAATTATTATCGTGGTGTCCTTTTAAAGCGTTGTGTTGTGGGCATATACACAATTTATCTAAAGACTAATCTGATATTTGAGAATAAGTACTTTAGTATTTTAGGCTTAAATACAATTCAGTTGTGCAGGCTCTTTAAAGCCAAAAAAGGACCACGGGATTTTTTTTTTATTGCTTAAGTCTTTCAATATATTTTAAAAAGATAGCTAAGTACTTTGTTGAATATTATTGGTAGTAACTTGAACTTACCGTTGTGATTTATTACAAACAGATATTTATGTACGAAGCTCGACTTGAAATCAATTTATTTAAATGGAAAATAGTGTTTTATTAAGGACAATGACCACATAAACAGTTATGTGCATTTGTTACTTAATACGAACCTCCGTAGTTGTGCATTTGCTATGGAAATATGCTATTGCATAAACGCTTTAACATAACTCGTCTCGTCTATTGTAGAATCTGAACTTTATGTACCTACTATTCCGTACTTTTTATTTGTGCCTTTATAGGATACTTGCGCCCTCAACGGCTTCGCAAGGGTAAAAAAAAAATAAAGAATTATACACATAAACCTCCTTCTTGAATCACTTTATCCACTGGTGAAAACCATATGAAAATATATTTTGTAGTTTTTGATTTATCGCATTCAGACAGACAGACATACGCAGCGGAGGAATTTAATTCTAAAGGTTTTTACAATTATAACGGTCAACTGTTCCTTTTCCGTATTTATTATAATGTAAGTACTTACGTTTACTCATAACAAAATATGTATTTGAATCTACTGTGAATAAACAAAGATACTAAAAACAAAATAGTCGAATTCTAATTTAAATATACTTCAATAAAATATACTTCAATTAATAAAAAAATACAAATATACGGTATTCAGCTGAATCCGGTCGGACTGAAAAGCCGACCTCAACATAGGTTGGAAAAAGGCAATGCAGAAGGCAGATGAAAAGTCCAAAAATTTTACACACACAATATCAAATATACCTACTATTGAATTATATTCTTACACAAGCTCGCAATGTTAGTCCTTATATAGTCAGTTTCTTGCCTGTAAAATCTTATTAAAATCAGTCCAGCCGTTTTGAAGATTACCCAGAACAAATTATACAGACAAAAACTTGGGTTTAGCATACGTTTCCAGCCATAAATTTATGAGTTTAAAAAAATTACACTACTATTTTGACATTGCAAACAGACACAAAATTTTATTTATTTGTGTTGATGATGGTTACACACACATCAGTTTCCGTTTTAAGTAATAACTTAAGGTTGTAAACGTCAAGTTATAAGTGTCGTAATATAGATCAGGCGATCATTTCACTGCATTCCTTGCGACACGATCTCGTTTAGTACCAGCGTTTGGCTAATGTTTTCCAAGAATATTTCTTAAGTGTGCGTGATTATGCAGCGTTTGTAGGTAGAGGTCACAACAGTCATTTTTAACTGACCTTCCTATAATTGATTTTAATTATAAAACTAGTCTAAATGTATAAGTCTGATCCATGTAAAGTTTGTACCTATAGGGGAAAATATTAAAAAAAAAGGTGTTTACACAAGGGCTGATGAATCTATATCTTTAAATATAAAACAAAGTCGGTTTAGTTACACCATTTATAGCTTTTGAACGGGTGTACGATTTTCATGATTTTTTATTTGTTAGATATGTCTCCGTCCCGAATAGCAGAATATTTGAATATTTTTTTTTGTATTCCGCAATGGTAAACTTTGGTAATAACTTAAAACTATGAGATCATTGTAGACCCTGTCAAGACATCGTAAGGGAATCCGATCTACTTACGCGGATAAAACCGACAGGCTCAGCTAGTTGGTACATAAAATGAATCCCGACTTTTCTTGGTCACGCCATAACTTCCAAACGCCTGTATCTAATCGGATAACTATGTTTTTCTTAGGGGGACAGCTAGTATAATATATTCGTGCTAGTTATACAGTTGCTGACTCCGACCATGAGAGAGACCTATGTAACATTATGCGAATAAGAGTTTGTGTAATATGCTACGTTTACCAAGTTTTCATTAAAATAGAGGATCCAATGTCATGGGAATAATACGGCAAGCATCATTGTATTTGACGACCTCCGTGGTCGAGTAGCGCACACCGGTTTTCAAGATGTCGTCAGCTCTGAGGTCCCGGGTTCGATCCCCGGCCGGGTCAATGTAGAAAACCACTTTCTACATTGTCTCGGGTTGGGAGTCTGTGCTACCTTCGTTGTCTTTGAATTCCATAACACAAGTGCTTTAGTTACTTACTTTGGGTTCAGAGCAATGTTTGTGATGTTCTCCACATTTATTTATTATTTATTGGGATCATTGCACTTATTAAAATAATATATATATGCACTACTTACTCTAGCAGATCAGCGAGCAAATCTGTGAATTTGACTGAATCTTTTAACAGCACATTATTGTATGCAACTTATTAGGATAGGAAAATCGTAAAGCGCTTAAAACTATATTAAAAAAAAAACTTATATTAAATAAAAAATATGTATTCGTTGAGAATATTGTTCAAATATAATTAAATATGCAAATATATACAAGGCGTGTCGGATATTCACGTATGTCAATGCCGTGAGATCTCATTGTTGGTACCTCTGACATAATTAGTAAGCGATGCTGTCTTACGATTTTATCTAACTTGTAATTATTATTAAACAACTATTATTGATTGGTAATATAGAGTCAACACATTTTGCTGATATTTAAATATCTTTTTCTTTGATATAATTATCTAATGTAATGTCATAAAATAATTAAATTATATTAGTTGTTGCCCGCGGCTCCGCCTGCGTGGGTGTTGGTAATCGCGATAAAAAGTAGCCTTTGTCCTTTTTTAAGATCCAAACTTACCCCATACTAAGTTTTTTTTTCTTTTTTTTATATCATGGGACAACTCCCACACAGTCATCTGATCCCAAAATAGGCAGAGCCTGTATTATGGAAACCAGACCACTGATAAACATACTTATATATTTATAAATACATACATATTATAGATAAATTACACCCAGACACAGAACAAATAAATGATCGTGCTCTTCACACGAAGATCTGTCCTGGACGGGAATCGAAACCGCGACCTCCGGTTTAGCAGTGAGGGTCTCTAACCACTAGACCAATAGGCCCGTCAAAGTCAGTTTCATTAAAACCGATTCAGTGGTTAAGCTGTGAAGTCGTAACATACATACGGACAGTCAGAAAGCCAGACAGAGTTACTTTCGCATTTATAATAACAGTATGGATAAACTTAGGTATGTATGTAATAGCGTTACATAGTATCTACGTAATAAGCAGACAAGTGACATTTTGACAATCGATATCGCGATGAAATCGTTTAAATGTATGGAAGTGACAACTTCAAGTCACGTGACTTATCGAAACGAAATGTTATTTCCATACATTTAATGTCATTTGAGCGATTTCTATCATCGTTTACGCTTGTCTAAATGCCACTTGTCTAGGGGGGCTGTTCTAGCCAAATACGCACAAACAGTGAAATTAATATGAAAAATCAAAACAATCTTTTCACCAACTTATTAAGGAATATTCCAACCTTTTAACGTCGACATGTTTTTTCCAGATAAATATTTACTGCTGTTACGTGTAGAATTAACTAAAACTTGTGCGTACTAACAAAATAACGTGGTTAACAACGTGCGAATTTATTTGACCGACTTTTGTTAGCTATATCCAATCAAAATTTCTTTGCCAATATTGATATTGGTTTTAGTAACAAAATAAATATTCCTACATGTTACTTAACTGTAACAAAATATACGAAAAGAATAATATACAATTTTGAAAAGAGACTCTTAAAATTGATTTAGGTACCTAATGGAAATTCTTAGAGAAAAATAAGTTAACTTAATGCGGATATTGTAAAAAATCCTGTATTGTGCACTCATATTTTACAAAATAAATGTCTTTGTCTATCTCTGAGCGCGCCATTTTATTAAATCTATTTCCAAACTTATTATACTATTGAATTTTCGCATTAACGTCTGTCCTCTCACGGAAAATTACTTAAATCAGTAAACGAGCGTAGTACTTACTGCAAAAAATTTGCTTACGCTCGACACAACAGACTTATAGCGATGCACGACAAAATACTTGTCAAAAATATATCCAACAAAAATGCAACTTGCGTTAAAAAATTACGGAATAGAATCGCCAAGGTTTCACTAGTATTAAATAACACCCAGAGCAAACGAGCATATGTTCAATCCTCGCATACGATGCCATGCGGGAATCGAACCTGCAGAATGTCTCGTAGAAAAAGATGGCGTATTAACCCTATACTGTATCGATGCAGTAAAATATCCTCTGACTAAAACAATCCAAATACATAAATAATATGGAAAAAAGTATAAATTATTGAGATATCCCCTTCTGTTCTCAGCATAGGTCGCGATGGCCGTTCCTTTGCCTGCCGATCCTGCTGGCGGCGTCGGCGTGTGGGTCCGACATACTGATGATCACGATGGGCGGCACCAAGTCACATAAGATGCCCTTCTGGGAGCTGGCTAGAGGACTTACTAGAAGGTAACTTGTGTTTTGGAAAGAGTTGAATTAAACAAAACAATAGGCCTGATTACCCAGGCTTCTTTAAAAAATGTAGCTCATCTGCTATGAAGTTATGAGATAACAAGTATCTCTATGCACAACTTGCAATTAAAATTATTGATAGATTTCCAGTGGAATTTATTCAGACCTGAGTAAGGTTTTATGTTAAAAAAACAAAAATAAAAATTATGGTCACCTTCGCTTTGCTTTTGCATACTAAACTTAAATAGGATCATAATAATATAACAGAAGAAAGAATACATTAAGTAAAAACTACCTATAAATAATTTTATTATAAAACTTTTTATCTTAATATTTAATTTAAATCAATAAAATAAAAAAGAAATCAAAAACTTTTTAAAATCTTTATATAGCCGTACTTACCATGCTATATCGCAAGATACTATAATGCATTAAGACGTTCTATTCTCGTCTCAGCATCTTTATGAAAACTTGCTCTGAACCGAAATATGTTCTTAAAAGCGTGTATTCAAAATTCCAGGGGCCACAACATAACGTTTATCAGCGCGTTTCCAGCGGACTTTCACATCGCCGGCTTGGAGGAGATTGCCCCGGAGTCCCTGGTCACCTACGTCAGGAACTACATGTCCTTCGACCTGGTTGGTGCCAGAATGAGGGGGGAAGACCAGATGCCGGTGAAGGATATACTGAGATACGGTTATGAGGTTAGTTTGTTGTTATAAGCATGAATTTTAAGTCATCATGACCGTTTTTCTAAGATGCCGATCACCGATCAAATAATCAAAATGATTAAAATAAAACGACGATTTTGACGACCTCCGTGGTCGAGTGGCGTACACACCGGTTTTCAAGGTGTTGCCAGTTCTGAGGTCCCGGGTTCGATCCCCGGTCGGGTCAATGTAGAAAAACCACTTTTCTACATTGTCTCGGGTCTGGATGTTTGTGGTACCTTCGTTGTCTCTGAATTCCATAACACAAGTGCTTTAGCTACTTACTTTGGGTTCAGAGAAATGTATGTGATGTTGTCCACATTTATTTATTTATTTTAAACGATATTTTGTACATTTTGTCCTTACCTATGTTGAATTTTGTTATTAAGGTTTAGGGTGGTTATTGTGTTACACGTAAAATAAATTAAACAAGTACCCTTTTGGGGCAAGAATGGGTTTGGATCATTCGAAGAATTTTATGTGTGTCATTTTTCAAACCATATTAATTTTATAAGTTCCCTTTAAATAGATGGACAAACTTTAGGAAATCTTTCAGACTACCAAAATTCAAAAAAACACACAAGAAAAATAATTATGTAGTATCTTCTACTTATCCTTATCCTAATAACACTATCCTAAAAACGTGATGTGTAGAAACTGAAACTTACTATGGTTAAATACATAATCATGTTAACGGAGCAGAGTAATCCTTAAGAGCACGCGCGTAGCGGGGCGCGAGAGCTGGTACCTTCCCATAATGGATGCGTTTATTATTTAGATCAAAATAAAAACACTTAATGCAATGCTTTTTTTGCTTGGATATCTAGTTAGACGTACTGGACGCTGTATTCAAATTTGTCCATCTATTTTAATGGGAACTTATATGTATATAAAAATATACTATCTATAAAAAAGTAGATAAAGGAAGAATTGATCTCATTTAGTATATCTATCAAATTCATTAATGCAAATGGATCTAATTCGTACTAAATCCGTATCCCCTGATGATAAACGTAAAACCTTAAAAAATCGAAATGCTCTCCAAAGTTAATCCTCTTACAGATCAGACACATAATTACGATAGATTTAGAAAAAAGGCACATTTAGGAGATCCATTTAGAAAATTTGTGTTTAAAAGTTCAGTATTTTATTTCCTTTTAATAGATTGCTGTTGAAAAAGTTTAATCTATTTTAAAACAATTAGTTTTTTGTTGAAATGAATTAATTTAAAATTCTTTTTTTTTTCTAGTATTAGGTCTAGGTTTTATTGTGTATGTTACAGTTACCTTATTTGTAGCTGGTTCTCTTATAGATAGCATATTATTCATATGTTATTGAAGAATAAACATATTTTCTTTCCTTGCTTACAGGCCTGTGATGCGTTCCTCAGCGATCCCGAGACGAGGTCCTTTCTCAAATCTGGAAGGACTTTTGATCTCGTCATCCTTGACGGCACTTACCCTGAGTGCGCTTTAGGCGTCGTCTACAAACTCAAAGTCCCCTTCATGTACATTAACACCGTTGGCTTTTACACCATGCCTTTAAGTAACTCTGGCAGCCCTGTACCATATTCCGTCACTCCATTCTTCGGAAAAGCCTTTACAGATAACATGGGGATTTTAGACAGGGCTCTCAATGCAGCTTTCCATGTTGCCATCTTACCATTCCATGCGTTCAGTATGCAAATCCTACAGGGTGTTCTTCGAAGGAACTTTGGGCAGCAAATGCCGCATGTATATGATATGGCAAAGAATGTGAGTTTCATTCTTCAGAATGGTCACTATTCGGTGTCGTACCCAAGACCTTACCTACCAAATGTTGCTGAGGTGGCATGTATCCATTGCAAGGAGTCAAAGATATTAGACCCAGTAAGTATTATTACTTTAATAACATAGAGACTTGCTAAAGAAGTTTCAATGAATAAATAATATTTTAGTACCTAAAATATAAGTTGTACGTGACTAAGCTGATGATTTCTATCGTTAACAGAGTAATTAAACATCAGTTTCATGTTCTCACACTTTAAACAGACTCATAAAACTACAGGAACTCGTAAACTGGAGATTACTAACTTAATTAAAAGAAGCTTTATTAAGTTGTGTCAACACTGACACTAGGTAATAACTATCATAATTTGTAATCGCGACGGTTAATTTCATTTTAATGTTTCCACACGAAGACAATTTGTACCGACTGATTTCTTCATTGGCTTATTTTAGTTCTTAGCTTGTAACTGACCTAGTTGTCAAAGTTCAATAAAGGTTAGCCCTCTGGGAAGGTACAAATCTTTGATCAAAGTATAGTGGACACTTTTCTGTTTTGTTCGAACTGTCTCAAAAGTTTATGCGTGGGTGACTAACATATCAAGTTGGTTAAGTCCCACTGGTCCTATAAATACACTGTTGTGTTCTGTTAGGTTTATAATAGAAAAATACACTTTTGTCCTTGATAATGTTAAATTGAAATATGTTTACAGGAACTTTTAATTTTTCAGTTCAGTTTTCTACGTGCTTTTTTATAGTTGCCGAAACATTTTTTTTATTGATCGGAAGAATAAATATGTCTTGTTAAATAATGGAAACAATTAGAAAAGTAGTAGCAGAAAATTTGACTCAGCAGATTACAAAAAAATTGAAGATTATACCCAAAACGAAGACTAATAAAATTGGACAAATATACTAAGTATATCCTTAACCAATACATAACTTACAGGAAATCGAAGAATGGATATCCGGTGCCGGCGAGACAGGCTTCGTGTACGTGTCCATGGGATCCTCAGTCAGAACAACCAAGATGCCTCTCTCTGCTCACCGGCTGCTGGTCGACGCTTTAGGAAGGTTACCACAGAGGGTGCTATGGAAGCAGGACGCTGAACAGAACATGACTGATATACCGTCAAACATCAAGCTTTATAAGTGGTTGCCGCAGCAAGATTTGCTCGGTAAGTATAAGTTTTTACACTTGGCTATCGGGTTAAGGCAAGAATGTCCAAAGACCTATAAAAAACTGCTTTAAGCATGTGTTTTAATGCTGTAGGTATTTATATTCTAGGAAAAGGTGTTTAAGTCGTCGTTAATTAATGTTTGTTTGTTAGTTAGTAAGTTATGGTGAGCAATCCTACAAATATTTAGAAGAGCAACTATATGTGTTGCGATAATTGTTTTTGAAATACATTTGCGAAATAAGCCATTAAATTCTTTGGCCCAAGTTACATATATATATTTAGTTTATGTAGGTATTTATATTCTAGGAGAATTATTATGACCTTAGTTTGGATAAATCTAAGATAGAACCTATTTTACAACGCTAATATTTGAATGATCCTCATATATTTGTTCCGTGTCTGAGCAATTGTTTATAGTTAGTACATACGAACGCCATCTTATTAAATTTAAATTATCTTTGAATTTAAGTAGTCGATTACATGAGCTTGTCAAACAAAACACCTACTAATGTTAAGGATATTGAATGTAGAGTTTTCAATGTGTCATAATAATTTGTTTTTGTTACCAGCATGCGAAGTTGTTGTTTCTCATTAACTGTCTAAGTAATTAGGTACTTACGTTATCAAAGTGGACTTTATGTCATATCAAGCGTCGAATGGATGGAAAATTGAACTGCATTATGTTCCTAAAGTTGGTAGATTGTTAGTAGGGTACATGACTAGGTAGGTAAATGAAAGATAAAAACAATTTAGTCCGTCAGTTGTATATAAATATAGGACACGTATTTTTGAAGTGAAACTTCTTTAGGCGCATGAGGGTAAAATTTTTACAGATGAAACGTCACGCCGGTATGCAACGGAAGTCAATTTTTTATGATAATTGGTTTGAAGGTTAGGTAGTTTTAATATTTACAAATAACATGTGGTATTTCAACTTGCCACTCGTCATTTGATAATTTAATAAATCATTTACCATAAAATAAAAATATTTCATAAATTCGCTTTTCTAAATTTTGAATTCAAAAACAAAACTTAATTAATAATTTCTAATATTGACAAAAAACACGTGGCATTTTTATTTACAATTCGTCATTTGAGATTTCAATAAATCATTGTGCATAAAATACTAATAACAATATTTCATAAATTCTTTTGACGAAATTTTAATTTAAAAATTGGAATTTCTAGAGTTATCATTAATTTACAAAAATTTTGTATATATTTAAATTGGATTAGGTATTTTTAATATTTACAAAAAATCACGATGAATTTTAATTTAATATTCAACATCTGAGATTTGACTATATTATTTTTCAAACAATATAAAATAAATTTATTTTAATAATTCTCTTTAATTATTTTTATTATTAAATATTAATTTCAAATAACTTTTCATTTTCAGATTGCAATCCCAAAAAGAAGTTTCACTTCTGACATGTGTACTTTGTACGCACGCATGTTTTTTTTTTTTGCTTTTTAAAATAACACCTGCGTGGATAAAGTAAATCAGTTCGGGAGTGGGGGCAAATGACGTCATGCTTTCGTGACGTCATGTGGTATTTCAAATCAATGTATATAGTCGTGAGGTTTAGATTACGTAAAAAAATAAAAAAACTATGACGTGTCTAATAGATAAATAAAAAAATATGTATATGGCGGACATTTAAAAAAATATAATGTACTATGAACACCTAATACCTAATGTACAAATAAACCATTATGAACACGGAAATATTGTTTGTTCATTAAAAAAAATAATATGCCATATAGACTTCACTATTCTTCTGCAGAGTACCTATAAAGTATTGAAATAAATAAGACATTTTAACAATTAGATCAAAATTAAAAAATACAAAATATAACTTATAAAATATTTGTCAATCTGTCAATACTAAGAAGGCAAAACGAAAGCAATAATGTCGTTAAGTAAATTCAGTCTAAACACTTCATTGCGCGAATTAAGTATAATTTGTAAAACTCAGAATTAGTCAATATATAAAATATGTACCTATTTAAGATTTTTGTAGATTTACAAGTTATAATAAATAAACTACAATAAGAAAATTGGTGAAAAAACTAACTGAAACTATCTTAGGCTTGGGCTCCAAAGTTTATTGATACGTATTTAATAGTAGACTGTACGATTGTAAAGTAACCTAGTATCTAACCAAATAATCACGGCGCGTACTTACCATGAACTCTAAAAGCAGGACTATTGCCATCGTAGAAAAGAGACACCGCTACGTACAGTGTAACGCTGCGTCTCGCTTCCACAACGGCAACAGTACTGCTTTAAGCGTTCATGGTACTTTGTAATACAATTGAGTTTATATTTCAACACGATGCAGTTTAATTTAGAAATGCAATATTGGTTTCTAATAAACTAAAATAAGGTTTCGTAACTGCACAATGGTTTTAGGTTCTACCTTTTGGAATGTCTAAGGATAAATGCAATTTGTAAATGCGTTCATTGTCAACAATCACGATTAAATAGTCGGTTGCGGTTAGCCGCAGCAATCAAAATGAACGCTGAGAAACGCACCGCTTAGAATTCCTAACAAATTGTGGAATATAAGCCGCAGATATATTTTGTTATAGGTTTTGTGCTATTGAATTTAGATAGAAAATACTACGCTATGAGGGTATTTGGAAATGAAGAATACGCATACCGATATTCTAATTTTATATGTCACGATCTGTTTGAAGTTGTTGTGTGATATAATTAATAATAATAATATCTTGGGACAGCTCACGCACGGCCCTCTGATCCCACACTAGGCAGAGCCTGTATTATGGCAACCAGATAACTGATAAACATACTTATATATTTCTAAATACATACATATTATAGATAAATTACAACCAGACACAGAACAAATGATCGTGCTCATCACACAAAGATTTGTCCTGCGTGAGAATCGAACCCTCTAGTTTAGCAGTCAGGGTCACTAACCACTATTCCAACAGGCCCGTCAATTCTTATCATTATTATCCCCAATCATGGTGACTTTGTCCCAAAACAATTTAAAAACGTTGACCATGTGAAAAATCTCTTATAATATTAGAAATTTAATAAGATTTAATTTGTCTCTTTTCAGGTCATCCTAAAATCAAAGCTTTCGTCACCCACGGAGGTTTACTCAGCATGTTCGAGACGGTATACCATGGAGTCCCCATCGTCACCATTCCTATCTTCTGTGATCACGACGCTAATGCTGCAAAGGCCGAAGTTGATGGCTACGCTAAAAAACTCGATCTCAAAAACCTAACACCTGAGAAACTGTACAAAGCAATACAAGAGGTGATTACTGAACCAAGATACAAAATAGAGGTTAAGAAAAGGCAAGTCTTACTTAGAGATCAGAAAGAAACTCCATTAGAACGAGCTGTTTATTGGACCGAGTATGTAATCAGGCACAAAGGTGCATACCATTTGCAGTCTCCAGCAAAAGACATGAGTTTCTTCCAGTATTATTCCTTAGATGTAGCATTCCTTTTACTATTAGTACTCATAACAATATATGTTTTAATATCATACGCGTTGAGGATAAGCTTCAACGGATTAATAAATTATGTACAGAAGAAGCAGATGGACAAATTGTTTAATAAATCAAATGTTTTGTTGCGACAGGCAACAATAAGAAAGAAGAAATTGTAAAAAAAGTTGAAATTATTTTAGTTGATAAACTTTGTGATCAAGAGGACAAAATAATTAAAGGACAAATAACGTAAAGACATAATTAAAATTGAATGATTTTATGTACCAATTTATAATAACGTTCTGATCATTTTTGGCAGAAATTTTTGTTCAATAAGAACATGATTTTAATTTCTCCATACGATACTCCTCACTAAAGGACTAAAAATGTTTGTGATTTACATTTTTTGATATAATTATGTACATATTTTAATTATGTTTGTATAATAAATTATACATAAATACATACCAGTGATATTAAAGTTAGTCTTGGTTTAAAATCAGGACTCGAAGATGGTAAGACAAAGATTAAAATATAGATAAGAAGGAATAAGATTGCTTAGTACTTAAATTTGACGAAAGACAGCTTTTCTGTCAAAATTTAAGTCAAACTGAAGTTTTTGCACATTTTCAAAAATACATCTGAATAAAATTTAATACACTTACTTTTTTGTTAAACTATGTACCTATTTCTTGATAATGCTAGTCGATGGCTTTTTGACATAATTATTAACATGTTTTTTATTGAAAACTTTTTTAATTTATTTTGGTTTCGAATTGAAAATTATCCACCGTTACAAAGTTACCAATCAAGTTACCATTATTATAAGTTTTGTGTAAAATTTTGTAAATATTTTTTTGTAAGATATCTACAGTGTAAATTAAGTTTAGAATTTGCTCATCGCTGTAATTTTGTATGTAATTTTAAATAAATATTTTTAAATTGTTTACCAGATTTTTTAATTCGTTTTACCTGTACTTTAAGTCTTCATTAGTATCTCATCTAAATGATAGACATGCTTCAAAATCTCTTATGGCACCGGTAAAGAAAAAACCTGTTTTTTTTTCATAAATTATATTGTGCCTACATCTAATTATTATAAATAACATATTAGCACTAATTAAAACTAATATAATTAATAAATTCTATCTAGAAGCGTAAAGTGCAATATATTCTATTTAATTTATCAAGAAATTGATGAAACCATTTGAAAGAATAAATCCGATAGATTGTTGAAAATAATCATGACTAATAATATTTAAATTGAGTTATGACTAGATTTGATTAAAATTAAATTACAATTACTTTTTAATGCAAAGCAAGTATCATCTGCAAAATCCTTAAGAACCCAATAGAAATCAAACAGCCGAAAGAAGAAAGCTGAACAGCAAGTAAACATTACTTAACTGCAAAATAAATTAAGCTCGTCTATTTCTGGCTATGTTTCTAAGGGTTTGCATCCAAATCATTCTTTGGGGCAACCCATTTCGACGGCTCCAAAGCAAGAAAAATGCCAGGAGTCGTCTGAAGGTGGATTACATGGTGACCTTGGCCGGCTCTTGGGCCTGGCCGATGACACTGATGTCCTTTTGTTCCTCTTCCTCTGGTGTCACCTTTGTTACCTGCGTGTCACCTGAGACAGCCAGACGCATTATGTGATCTGGAATTTAAAAATCCAAAAATTTGAGATTTTTTATGAATTTGCAAACCAATTTTTGGCAGATGGAATTTAATTTAATTATATTTCTCGGAAAAACAATTCACTACACATTTCTAAATAGAATAGGTTTCTTGTTCAAATCAAAATCATCGTTTGTAGCGCTATCAGTATTTCATAAAAGCTCTAAGAAGTCAAAACTAACATTGATGTGGGTCACGAAATTAGACAAGACGAATAAATCTTGGAAAACTTTTGTTATTTTACTTTGATATACGATAAAATCTAGCTTTACATTTAATTAAATTACTCAATCGTCCATATTATTTTGAAGAAGTGTATTTTGGTCTGATTTTACAAACACATTTTCTTTAAATTTATATCGTTCTAGGTAACTTAGCTTCCATTATAAGTTTTGAATAAATAATATTAGCACTAAACCAAACCCAAAAAATACCTAAAATAGATTTATCAATATGAGTTTCAAGATCTTCAAAGTTAAATTTTAATTCTATTTTGAGATAGGCAAGACGTTTTATCAAATTTAGGTACTTTACAAGGCTTTCAGAACTAGATTAGACTTATAGGATAGTCCAGATTTAGAGCAAAGATTATTTGTAATGACTTATAATGCTGGCTTCTCAGAGCGCGTGGGATCATGAGAAGCCAGCATAATGCTGATATTGTCATAGTTACTGTCTAATTTAATCTCCGATTTACTACGCTATACAGCACGTGCAAGGACGTTGCATTTTGTGGCACTATAATTAACTTTGTGTTTTTTCGTGAATGTATGTCGATGTATTACTCTTATGTTCATCTAAATCAATAAATGGTTTCCTATACTCCTCAGGATCTTGACACAAGTCAAACATAATATCTCTAGCTTGTGAAATCATCGCTGGACATAGTATATCTTCCACATCTTTTATATTCTCACCTCTGAAATGATAAACAATGCCAGCTACAGCTCCGAGACTGCCGAAAGAGACCATCCACCAGCGGATGACTCCGACCGCGCGTTTTGGTATAAACAACTGATTCTTAAGCATCTTCACGAACGTTTTATTCAAAGCCAATCCCTGTGAACCAAAATTTAATTTGCATACCAATATGTAAGTATTAAAATGGAAAAATATTGGAATGAGACGTGAGAATTATTCAGACGTGCTTGACTAATTTACTTGAGACTAAATATTTGGGGATCACAAATCTGATTTACCTATATACCTTACTACATATATAGGGATTAAATACTTTGTCTGTATTTCAAAACACATAAATGAAAAAAAGAAACCGACTTAAATGAAATTTATATAGAACCATCTTTGAGGTGTAGGTACCCTATCGAAAACAAAAAATGTGGATCGATTATGGACGTAAGAAACGTACAAAAAAATCGGCGAATTGAGAACCGCCTCCTTTTGAAGTGGTTAAAAAAGGTAAAGAAAACTAAGAATTAATTTTGTATTAATTCGAATCAACCGTTTCCATGTCTCAAAGTTCTGTTATGAATATTAATATCTCTCAAGTCAACACAAAACAATTGAAGTCACCTCGTCAATCCAAAATAATGGAACAATGGTCCCGGGCAGTTCTTTAAAGAGGTCTAGTTTGTCGGTTTTCAGTAACTGTATATTAAACTGGATCCTTTGTTTGGCCACCATTGGAGTGCCAGATATCTGGAACAAAGAAAACTTTTGATGAATAATTAATAATGCATTTGTTTTCCAAGTTTTCATGACTTACATTTGACGGTGTGTAAAGAATATATATTTTTTTCTTAGTTTTTTTAATGTTCTTACCGTTTGATAATTTGGGCTTGTTTGTCTCGAAATATATATTATTTTATAATTATTATTAAGTGAGTTTAGAGGATTTATTCGTAATTCACCTGCTTTGTGCATCGGTACCTACAATCCTATATTGATTAACATAGTTATGAGTCACATTTTATTTTAATAGGCGTAAGTAATGTTCAATTATATTTAAATTATTGATGTTATTTATCATCTGCAAATATCAACTTTGTTCAAGTCTGGATAAAGTTCGTTTTAGTACTGTTGAAAAGGTAAAAAAAAGTATGAAGTGGTAGCGCAAACTGAACCTTATAATATGTAAACAATACAGTTGCTTTTTTTACACTCGTGTTAGTTTACTCAGTCAAGAAAACAGATTTTTACTTTACAGAAATATGGCATTAATAAATAATTGAGAGCAATGGGGTGAAGTAGGTATCTGTTATTTTTTTAACTGAATTTTACTTTAGTGTATATTTTACTTAAACCAAAATATCGCTTTGAGTTATAAAATGAAAAATGTATTCAGTTAAGCGTAGTCGTTTTGATTAATATAATAAAGTTATTAGCATAATTAATTAACTACAAAGGAATTCATTTATTTAACCCAGATGGCCTGGAGCGATACCTACTGATTGTCCGAAAAAACCTTCGCAATTATTATTCCATTAAAACCTTTGTCCAATTTCAGGTTCATTGACTTCGTATTATAATTATTACATTAGAAAAGGCATATACCGCCTTTTTTGTTAACTTTTGAGATCATAAAAAAGAATACAAAATTAATATTGAATAAAAATCCAAATAAATCAGACTAACACAAACAATAAAGGAAATATTATTTTTCCTTTAAAAATCCTGACGAAAAACAATAAAAAAAAAACGGGTCTAGCGCGAGTTGGATTAGCACTCGAAGGGTTTCGTACCATCGTACAAGATAAATATACAACAGCATGTATTTTTTATTATTTGTTTTCATAGCGCCAACAGAAATAAATTTGTAAAAAAAACATTTCGAGACTGAGAGACAGACGGACGGACAGCGGAAGCTTAATAGGGTTCCGTTGGCACCCTTTGGCTTCGGAATCCTAATTAACCGTACACATAAGAGGTGAACTACAAAACAGTCCCAAAAAAGTTCACTAACCGGCTCAAAATCAATCTCGATCCCATGTTCATTCACATCAGGGTTGAGTCCTTTCACATTCTGTAGTAGCCCAGGATCGGAATCAAGGAAATGTGGCATCGACGCATACATTGGCGCCTTTAAACACGGAGACACATCCATCAGGCCTTTTGGAGGGCATTTCTCGACCGAAGTGCAGTAGCACTGCAGTTCAGGATCATTGACAAAGTCGCCGATATTGGCTATGTAGCGGTTCGTCTTGATGCCTCTGTAAGACGTTTTTTTCTGATACCACGGCTTAAAACTCCTGTGGAAATAGATCAGATTAAATAAGCTTAAATTGTTGTTTCAATTAATAATGGTAGGTACATGGATTGTGGGGTAGTTACATAATAATATTCTGTAATGTAATTAATATATTTCAATTCATTAATGACAAATTCGGTTTATAAAATTACTAGCAAAACTACCTATCTACATAATATTCAAATACGCCTTATTCGCAGAATTGCTTATGAAGCTATAACAAAAATTATGAAACTCAGTGATCCATAGTACAAAATATTATAATTGTACTTGAGTTAATAAAATTTAAAGCAAGTTTATAAATCATATGCTGAAAATAGATGTGAAATAAAAATCAAGTGTGCTATTTAATTTTTAGAAGACGTTTATTCATTGTGACGTATAGTATACTATACATAGTACATTATAAAAAAAAAACTAGGACCTTCCAAAATTGCCAACAGAAAAAACAATAAAATTAAAAGTAAAAAAAATATTTAAATAATGTTGATTTTTTTATAGAAATCTAACCTGCACAAGTCGGTAGAGAAAGACTCGATCCGGTCGGTCTCCTTTAAGAATGGCGGGAACACGGTACCGTCCGTGCCTTGGTACTCATTGCAAGTTTCTCTCCAAACCTTCTGCTCAGTATTGCCATCGATAGCCACCACTTTACCGACATCCATCACGTTCTTGATCCCTCTCTTTACAGTTATTACGTGACGGTCTATTGTGTTGTTTCTCTAAAAAATAAAAGATCAGTAGACAGCTGGTACAGTCATGATAAACCAGCTTTACAAAACACCGAAAACACAATTTAAAGTCTGTATATTGCAAGAGACAAAGACCCTATCACGAAGGGATACGATATGATAATCCTTATTAGTCAATTTATGTTTTTTTTTGGATCTAGGTGTTTTTTACATGTGATAGTGTCTGTTCTGTTCTGTTTTTTTGCTGACTGTACATTAGATGGTATAATATATTACATCACCAACCATAATTTTTCTTTCAGTTCTCATAATTATTTATGATGTTATTGCGTAAAGTAAAATTAAATGGTCTTACTATACTACCGATCTCAATTAAGAAGTTTTAAGAAGACAAAAATACAGGCCAGACTCAAAAAAAACTATGAAGGCTAAACACACAGGCAACTTTTACTTAAAAAAAGTTTCGTACTACCATTACAAAAATACATTACCGTTCCAAAAAGTGAGAATCTAAACTGATTATTAGGTTCGATGACCAGTCCACTGATTTCTTCTTTCTTCAGAGCGGTACAAGTTGCCTTCGGAGCGAACTCAGTCCTTGAACAGTTTATGCTTATGCCTCTAAATAGGATGTCAAGTGCTTTGACCCTGAAAAACACGTCCGGAGGGTTGTCGAAGATCCCGTTGAAAGCTTTGCCGATCATGTTCAGCATTGACGGTTTGTCTCTGTGGATTGTAAGGCCAATACCCTGAAAAGTAATGAAAATAATTAGTTATAGAATGCATAATTTCAACAAGAAATTTGGTCCTATAACTTTTATTTGTGGAATAAGATTGACGATTAGGAGATTTTGTATGGAAGAACTGTCAAAAATTCAAAATTTATCCTCGGATAAAACTATCAGGCGTTGGAAAAATTCGCTCTTAGTCGAGGAAGTGTTTGATGATTATTTTTGTATGATAAGTAGTTATTGTGAAATAAGTAATTTGGAAATAAGTTAATAAGTATCTTTTAGAGTAATTAAATAGTGCTGTCATACAGTAGTCGTTAACGGACTGCCTCGTTGTACATCTAATATATAAAAATCGTGTCACAGTGTTTATTATCGAATTCATCCGAAGCGGCTTGAACCTTTTATGAAGTTGTTTTTGTGTATATTCTGTAGGTCTGAGAATAGGTCGTCGGCTATTTTTTATACCCCAAGATGGGATAGATATGGTCAAGATCAGCTGGTAATAGTATAAGCTGATTTTAAATTGACGTACACAGTTATATTGTTAACTCTAGATTTAAAGACGGGTAATTTTAGCAAGTTACCAGCATAAAGATATGTGGCATGGTGATGATCTCTTCGCCAGTTAACCCTGGTCCCGACAGCTCTTGGTTGAAGTAGAACACGTCGCGCTTCTTGTACGTGATTGTGTCGTCCTCTTCATGATCTTCTATGTCTATCTTCTCTTTCCATTCACTGGTAAAATGTAAAGCATGTTTTAGATCAAAGCTGATATTAGCTTTGTATACAAATATAAAAAAAAAAACACTCTTGATTTTGGGATTATGAACGAGAGTCTAAAAGACAGCTGCTTTCGATAAAATTTGTCATAAGAAGTTCTAATACCTAGTTAAAAAAAACCTAAGTTATGTATTTGAATATTCATGTATTTGTAACTGACCTCAAAACGGTGTGTTCTAAATCGGCGGGGAAGGTTCTCAATTCGACTTTTTTTTTGTTATGCTATATCATTGGCAATTGCGGATCGATTTATAAAAAAAAATGTCGTCGATGGATGTACAGAGGTGGCTCCATATATTAATTGATGTCGGTTGCTTTTAAAATTTATGTGTAATCTTACACGACGATTGCCATACTTACCTTTTAAATAAAACAATGTATCAATAATTCGCTAACTTCTTCAACAATTTTTTTTAATTTAAATAATGTTTTTTTTAATAAGTTTAAATAATATCTATAGAAACAAATGCAAGTGTGTTGTTGAAGTCTACAATACAGACGCATTGTCATTCGCGCCGTGAAATATCGATTCGAATTAAATATTCAACATTAAAGTACTAGTTAAGTTCTTAAGCATGTGATTTGTCAATTATAGTGTTAGGAATTATATGTTTTGCCTCATTATATACTTTTTGTTGCTTGTAGGTTTTTCCAGGTTAATGAAAGGGGGTTTGTTTTAATGTATGTTTAATTTATGTATTTAATATCTAAGTACTTAAGAATATAAAAAGTAGAATGTATAACATTTCCAGTAATCGAATACTAATAAAAGTGGCTAACCGTTTTGTGTGTGTCGGTTTATTGTTTTTTTTTTCGTTTTATTTTTCTATACTAGTATTATAAAGCTGAAGAGTTTGTTTGTTTGTTTGTTTGAACGCGCTAATCTCAGGAACTACTGGTTCGAATTGAAAAATTCTTTTTGTATTCGATAGTCCGTTTATTGAGGAAGGCTATAGGCTATATAACATCACGCTACGACCAATAGGAGCGGAGCATAAATGAAAAATGTTGCAAAAATGAAAAACCGTTGAAACTAAAACACGCGAACAAAGTCGCGGGGGACAGCTAGTTTTTTATAAATCGTTAAACTTGTTGTATGTACGTTGGACGTGTTTGCAAGAAACAAACGCATATTCTTTTTTTATTTATCTTCTTAATAACTACTTTTTTATCGGTATTAAGATCATTGGTTTCATTACATACAATATCTGGTTTGAGACCTATAACTTACTTAAAAATTTAAACCCCAAGAATTAGTTTGAAAGTGCATTTAATAATAGCTAAAAACAATCTCGAACACGTCAGCTTTGGAAAAAAAAACCGTCATAATCGGTCTATTCGTTTAGGAGCTACGATGCCACTGACTGACACATACAGGTCAAACTTATAACACTCGTCTTTTTGCGTTGGAGATTAATAAAAGGTTAGCGCTTATACTGAAAAGCCCTCAAATTTTATCTTATATCTTAAGACCTGTAGGACAATATTAAGATACTGAGATATCAAGACGGCTACATCTATGTCTACTGTATATTCCAAGATAAAACAAAACAAACACCTAACATCAATACTTCCCCAGTAGAGTGAAGCTTCCGCTATCTTTCACATGCCATTATCGTAAGAACATCACCAGTTGATAGCACTTTCCATATACACATTTTTTATTTATGTTGTACAAAACCAATGCCTCTCTCAGTCAATTTTATCAGTATTGTCAGGTTTTTTCTTATATTATGAAGATGTAAAAGTAAATGGTGGTTAAAGAAGAGCAAAATTACTATAAAAAAAACGTGTTAAAATACAGGGTGTTTCCGAAAGGGTATATCCATCCAAAAGGGGTGAAGAGAACATCTGATAAATTGACAGTTTACAAAATGTCAGCTGAAATTTCGCATTGATTATTCGACATTAAAAATCATAACCAGACCTCTGAATCGATGTATATTAACATTAAGCGAGTGAGGTATTAAGATATTGACCCTTATAGTGCAGTAACTACTTAATTGTTGTTCAATAATAATTGATGTTAAAAATTGGATATCAATTATTTAATTAACTCATTTTGAGCTGAAATTTTGTAGACTGACTCTATCTATACTAATATATAAAGCTGAAGAGTTTGTTTGTTTGAACGCGCTAATCTCAGAAAGTACTGGTCTTATTTGAAAAATTCTTTCAATGTTGGATAGTCCATTTATTGAGGAAGGCTATAAGCTATATAACATTACGCTGCGACCAAAGGGGCGGAACATAAATGAAAAATGTTGCAAAAATGAAAAACCGTTTAAACTAAAATACGCGGACATAGTCGCGGGAGACAGCTAGTATCAGATATACCCTTTACCCCTTTTGGATAGATATACCCTTACGGTTACACCCTGTATAATAGAAAGACATCAGATTGCTTACAGGTAAGTTAATAAAAAAATAAAATCTTTAGTTTTCGTTGCTATGCAGAAAATTTACCGCACCTACACTACTGACCTAAATTATAACATACAGCATAACGCGTTTAATAACACGATAAATCAAGTACATATTTCCCTTTGCAATAAACGTTAATGGTATGTCATTACAGTGTAGGCTTCCCTTATAGTTAGTCGCTGTAAGTACTTATTTAGTCTGAATTAAAGACTAACGTAATACTATTATTTGACGTGATAATCTTTCTGATCGAGTTCATTCTTTCGTGATATCTTGTTGCGTTTTATTACATATTGCAATGTCACTTGAAAAAGGTGGTAACCGAAAATGTCATAAAAATCATGTTGCCTTGAACAGTAGTTATTTTAAGATACAAACTTAATAGAACTTTAATGAAATACTGTAAAATATAATAATTTCTCTGTTAATATTTTGAATATTTAATTTTGATTAGGGCTGCTACGCCGAATTCCAAAAAAAACCTAAAAAAATTAAGGTATTTAAGTGTTTTGTGACAATTGACAAACTTTTGTTAACGTAAAAATTTGTTATAAAATATTTAAACCAGGAATTATTTAATGTTACTTAGAAGTTGATAATTATTATAATAATAAAAATATCTATTCAAAATTACAAGGTTCTCGTCGAGTATAAGTCCCAAAATTAATATTTATTTCCCGCAACCTTACAGGCGTTAAGAGACTTTAAAAATACGGTAATACCACTATCACCGTATTTCTCTCTTAGCATGTGTGGACACAAATAAAAACTTACTCAAAATGGTAAGGACCGACTTCCTTCACTATAGGAATGGCTCCCTTCTGCACCTCTTCAGCATTGGTAAAGTTGAAGAGGTAAACCTTGAAGTTCAGAGCGAATGGTATCTTTTCCCACATCTGACGGACGTCTGTCTTCTTTGATAGGGCCATTTCCTAAGAAAAAAGATTTATTTTTTTTTATTTATTTTCCTACATTCAGTATTTTGTTCGTAAAACTTTAATGAAAAAAAATCGTAAAACGGTCGAACCTTGTCTGTTCCGTCACTTGTAATAAAAGAAAGAAAACAATAGGTATTACTGAAAGTACTTTTTTCTAAATTGTGTTAAATAGGACATTTTCTCTTCAACTTTGAATAAATGAATTACTATTTAATTGAAATTGGAACAAAGAATGCTTTCCAACTGGTCTGTTACACAGACCTTGACCAAATTTTTGACAGTAAATTAAATTTAAATTAAGATTTAAATAAAGCCTTTTTCGTTGGTGTATCCGCCAAGCAACTTGACAGAGAGACGAATTAGCATAGACACGATCCATTTACACGGCCGAGCTTTTTGACCTTGACCAAGAAATTTAATTGGCGTCTGGTTAGCTGTTCCAGACGTTATTGTATTGTGTTTTTTTTGGGTTAAATCTCAATAACTAGATATTTTTTATAACCTTCAAGTATTTTTATTTATTTTATTTACTTCATGCATAGTGTACATAGACGGACTTAATGCCAGAAGGCATTCTCTACAAGTCAACTTTTAGGTGGTGCAGAAACAAACGTTTAACAAATTTTTACCCGCGACGGAATGGAAAAGGTAAAATGCGTTTTTATTTGATTATCAGTAGGAACAGACTACACATTTTTTGTAACGCTATGACATTGACAGTACCTTTATTTTTGAATTTTTATGGCCATGTTAATAAAAACCTCGACGGCGATTACCGATTGCTTTAAATTCAACTTTTCTATAGAGAATTTAAATTCAGAATCAGTTGCTAAACTCCGTCACAATTTTTTTTCATAAGGCCCTAATGGATTAATAAAAATCTCGACTGCGATTAGCGATTGCTTAGCAGATTCTATATAAAATTTTTCTATGGAGAATTTAAAATTAGAATCTGTTAATCCGTTGTTAAGCTCCATCGCGAGTTTTATTAATAAGGCCATTAGAGTTTATTTTCATAATTTGGTATTACAAATTAAGAAAACCAAGATGAGCAGGACTGGATACAGTTGCTGATAAAAGCAATGCACATAACAAAATTGTAAAACGGTACCCAAAATTTTCAATGAAAATTTGACCCAACCCGAGGAAAAATAGGCAAGATAATATATTAATAAGGAGCAGTGACGGACGAGTTTTTGTAATTTTCCGACAATCATTCTTACGGAAGAAAACTTTTTAATTACCTAAGTTTGTTGGCATTAGATTGATTTTTTAATTTGCATGACAATTGTACGCTACTTAGTAACTTTTTTGTTTTAATATACCTACCTAATTGGGTATATTGACTCATTTTTTTAGTCTGTTTTTTTGTAATTAATATTACATACATATTTTTTCCCATATCTATACTAATATTATAAAGCTGAAGAGTTTGTTTGTTTGTTTGTTTGTTTGTTTGAACGCGCTAATCTCAGGAACTACTGGTTCGAATTGAATAATTATTTTTGTGTTGGATAGTTCGTTTATTGAGGAAGGTTATAGGCTATATAACATCACGCTACGACCAATAGGAGCGGAGCATAATTGAAAAATGTTGCAAAAATGAAAAATCGTTGAAACTAAAACACGCGAACAAAGTCGCGGGGGACAGCTAGTAAACAATAAAATTTGACAAAGATTTTTATTGTTTAAAGTTTAATAGTGATGTCAATATTTGGCTAAAATTTTAGATTACCAGTGACGTCACGCGAAGTATACATTTACTGTATCTTCGTATTTTTTTGTTTACGAGACGAAAAGAAAAATACTTATCTAATATTTCTTCAATATCTAAAAGACGGACATTAAAAAAAGTAGTCAACATCCCTATTTTGATTGTCTGTCAACTATCAAGTTATTATAAATACAATAGTGAAACTATACCTACCGTAGTCTAGGTATCATAGGCATGTACCGTAACTATGTACCTCTTCTACTCTCTTACCATCCTTCAGTACTATGCCTAGGTAACAACCTATGCCATATAGCTATTATACCATACCAATGGGTACCAATGATAGGCTACGTCTACCCATATTCTACATTTATAAAAATAATTCCTGATTTCTCTTGGTCATACCGGATAATTCTTTTTTTGTTATGTTCCTTATAAAAAAAATGTATGGAAATGTTCTAAAAATTTGACACATTTTTTTTTTTTTTTACTTTTGTTGCTTACTCTTGTGATAGAGGACGTATTTTTTTATAATGATACGACCTACAAAGAAACTTGTATAAATAAGTCTATAAATTTTTGTTACCTTCTTCAGCTGACTCTTCAGTATAGTAGGGAACAGGACCCATCCAAAAATAAGTCCGAAGAGTGCCACCCCTCCAGCAATCGATGCGTACTTCAGCTCTTTTGGCATCAACATCCTGACTCCAGCCTGTAAGAAATGCAGCTGCTTTATTTTGCTGAATCATTAATGTCATCATAGTTTTCTCATTTTACGGAACTTGCGTCAAGTGGTGTTGTATACCTATTAAGAATGACTATGGATTTTCCTAACATTCTGAAGATAACGCTGTTTGGTTGTTATTATTATTAGTCGTTGTTATTATTATTACAAGATATTATTATTTAGACTGGACTTAGGCGTTAACATTATTATGGCCAAATATTGAAACGACAATCAGTTTTAAGTGACCTTTAATTCTCATGCTGTCTCTGTCACTTTAAGATGTAAAGTAGTGAAAAATAGACATTTAAGAACGTCTTAAAGTTAAGTTGCGTTGCTGTATTCGGAGGTTAGTCTGATTAATAATATTGCCTGGGACATAACGGCTTTTTACTCTTTTAGTTTCTCAATAATCTGTTAGGTTTGTACAATACACTTTCTTTAATTAATGCTGTCTTTTCTGAATATTAATTCCGGGCCGTTGAAATTTATTTTTTTCATTCTTAGTAGTTCGTAGTACATGAAATTATGGAAACGATAAAAACACCGCCAACCTGTGTAACAGATTGTTGGCGATAATATTGCTGTATTTACACAGTTCGATTGCGTTGCTTATAAAGACTACAAAAAAATGAATGGAGAAGTATACATATTATGGTATAGGCCAATAATACTAGTGTACAAACTTCATCGGTATCCAAAGCGCAGGGACGATGACTAAGGACAGCCGCGCATCGCGGAGTGAGTTTTGAAAATCAACCCTAATGTTAATCAACTTAGGGTATACTTTGAATCGCGGTGGATTGCGTCAGACAAAAGCAGACGCTTCTGCACTGTCACGGACGAGCATCTTCTCACAGTCGGCGGTGCGGGGTGATCCGCGATATTACGCACCGTGGGACTGGAGTATTTCACTTTTTCAGAATGGATGCTCAATTTTTTGCTATCTATAGCCTTGTGAAAGTTTAATATGAAAAGGAAGAAGAACCATAGCATAATCGATCAAAGGCTTTTTGAGGAGAGTCCCACACTTTTTTTTTGGCCTGACAGTGATTTGTTAGAAGTATTATAAATAATATGGAGACAAAGTTATCTTGTTTCCATGAAATGGAACTTGGTAAATGCAACATTATTTTGTTTTAATAAATCATCAAGGAAAGGAAGTCTAGAAGGTTATTTTCCGAAGAAAATAGCATTCTTACTTAAAAGAATTCTGATTTTTATTTAGGTTGGCAGTCTTTAAGATTCCTTGGCCGGTTGGACGTTACGGCTTTTACTCTATTCGTTTTTTCAACAAAGTATCTAGTTTAAATCTAGCAAGATTTAGGCCAGATACTTTGTTGAAAAAACTTTGTTGAATGGATTTCCATATTTTTCTCCTCATTTTTCTATTAAAGGTAATGTATATACGATTAGAAAAAATATATATTTAAGCATAATTATGAAAAAAATATTGACGACGTACATATTTACCCATTTCTAATGTTTTTTGCAAAAAATTTGCATGACCATTAATTTAACCTTTGAAGTTATAATTAAGTCGACCTCAACCTATTGCGAGCATTAATAACTTCATTATGTTCTTCAAGTGGAAATCAATCATCGTAGCAAATGTCCAGGTTCACATGCATTTCTCGTAAACTAAGTTAACTACGTCAAGCCTGCGGCATTGAAGGAAAGAATTTACAATGTGAAAATTACAGGTTCCACGACCATGGTCAGTCTCGTTAAATGTAATTGAATAAAGCTATAATTGTCACATAACATCGATTCATATTATTAATCACGTTTTATCGTTGCAATGATATTCAAAGGCAATTTATATTGAATCGTCTGAACCTAAGGATTTTAAGGCGCTGGAAGATTTTTATTAAATACAAATCAAAATAAAAGTATTTTTTTTTCAAGTAGTTCTATTCAGGCAGTTTCGAAATGTTAAATGACTTTGGTTGCGTGTTCAATAATGTCATTACTACGGAGAAGAAACGGCAAGAAGCTCCATAGGCTAACTACTCTTTTAAAATTGGTAAAACATAAAATACAAAGTTAAATAAAAAAATAATTGACAACAAACAATATAAAGTTAATCAAAAATAAAAACATAAGCTGCACCCACGCGTGACCTTATTTTCACTTGGAAATGTTAAAAAAAACATCCCAAAAGAAATAAAATAAGCTCCACATTTTCACCGAGAGATAAAATTATTTCAAGCGCAATTTATTACTAATACGTAATTAAGTATTAAAATGTATACAGATTCTTGACCAAAGTAAGCACTCGTCTATCAGAGTTACAGCTAAATTTTTGAAGCGGATACTTTTGACTGCATCCTGCTTTTAAATGAGAAACATTAAGAGATTTAATATTCCTTAAGAGTGTGGAACTTCACTGAGAAGCCAGTTCCTTTAAAAACTTTCAGAATTACTTACTTAAGAGAACTACAAATAGAGACGTCGCAAATTAATTAATTATGCGTTAGGAAGCTTCTTCTTTTAGAAGTAAAATTTATTTTAATGTTGTATGTTATAAAATGCAGAGCTGTATAGCAGTAATGGCAATGTAGCTTAGATTATCAAATAATAAAGCTGTAATATTTTTGACGAGCAGATCTTACTGGGCTCCTAGAAATGAGATATTTTGAAAAGAAAATAACTACCTAATGTAATGAATGCTTTCCTAATTTTTTCATGATAATTTATGCATAAAAGAAAAGTGTTTTTTTATGAACCTAAATCCAGTCTAGTTACTGCGATCTATACTGGTAAATAAAACTTCCCGCGGGATCAGTAAACGGAACTCTTCGCATAACTTACAAAACTTCAAGTGATATTATTACCCTTACAAACCAATTTCTAGTTGACAAATATGTTCACGTTCGCAAAAGGTCTTGGTTTAATAATAGGTCTCAAGGGGCCTTTATCTCAAGCCAAATTTACAAGCCCTACATTTTACAACGACACGTATAAATTCTTTTTTTATTCAAAAATAAAATGTTACATTTTAGGATTTAACTTAAATTTTAATTAAATTAGATTTTTTTTTAGACGAAAACGTTAAATATATTTTTTTATGCAAAGTGGAAAGTAATATACTACTGAAGAAGTAAGGGTTGTGCAACTTCCTATAATTATGGAGGCTGTAAAAATCTATAAAATTGGGTACATCCGAGTCAATTAAATTAATTATGTCGATTTCATGTTGATTTGGATAACTTTTTTGTCGTTTGCTAGTATACAAATAAATTCGGCGAACACGTTAAAACTTCGGTTAACAATCTTTGTAGCACGCTCGCATCATATTGCTCTGACATTATTGAAAGGATAAATTCGTGGAGTTGTTGAATAGCATTACTATAATCTTAAGTGACCAAACAACTCTCCAATGCCGTCGGCCTATTTTTTAAATCCGCGGGGAAATTTATTGCGCTCTGAGTTGGGTTGGACCCTACCTGTTCATATATAGTTTACCGTGAAGAATGCTGTCCCTGATGGCAAATACCTAAAATAAAATAAAACTTTTATATTCGTATTGTTTTATCAAATAGTCTTTTTCTCCGAAACTTGAATTTATTTTAGTTGTATGAAGAAGAAATATCGTAAAATTTAAAGACAATGGACGATGCAAGATTACTCTACCCAATAAGGATGTGTAGTTTCGGATTTTTTTTATGCCCATCTTCTCCGTCTTATAATTCCTAATTCTTATCCTAAGTAAGTATATGATTAAATAATTTGTAACCTTAGATCACTAAAGTTAATAAGGCATCACCAAATATTAAAAACCGATGAAGTATTTATATTGTTCATCATTTACTTTTTCTTAAAATCATAATAATATTTTATACGAATTAGTTTTCTAGGTGATGAATATTCTTCGTAAATGAATGACTAGATATCCCAACATCACTTTTTTATTTAATTCGAATCGGGAAATGCATAAGAAATTTTAGTTGGCACCTATATGGAAGGTATTTTTTTAATAAATGATAAGTAGGTACGTACGTGGATGTGTCCGTCTGTGAAGGAGCTCGGAAAGCGACTTGTGATGGTGCACTGCTTTTAATCAATGGGCGGACCGAAGTACAGGCGAACGATAAACTGACTTCATGAATATTATCGATATTTATTTTTCAGAAGTTGATTGAGAACGATCGTCAATATTTTGTCTCAATTAAGTATAATAAATTATCATGAAATAAAACATTATCGTAAAGATATTTTTTGTAACTTTAAATGTCAAGGTGTAGATATGAATGAATTTGCAAATTTTTTTTTGTCAATGTATTATGTTAACAGATCTCTTTACTTACTAATATTTTCTCTAGGTATAACATAATCCGTTGAATATAAAGGCTTCAGAAAATTACGAACATTTGATCAAGTAGTATCACTTTAGTGTAGAAATGTTGTCACTCCAGTTTGCCGTTCGGGTGTACTAACAACGACTACTGTCAGACTGTGGGATATACAGCATACGTCAACGTTAAGGTGTGGTTTCAAAGCAATTTATGGAAGTGTCTAAACTTAATACTTAGTTGAATAAAATAATAATATTTTTATCATGAGAGCCTAAAACACGGCGGCTTCAGTATAAGGTAAAATAATAAACATTTTTATTATAACTTTAAACATAAGTATATTGATTTAAGGGCAAAAGCTGTTTTGCAACTGTTAATGTTAATACCTGAGTGTGATTTATCTATAACTAGCTGTGCCCCGCGGTTTCACCCGCCTAGGTACATAGTCCCAGTTACCGTAAGACATAATTTTTGTTTCTTTGACTTTTTTCAATGTTTTTATAGTTTTTCTACTGTTCGGGGTGGAGACAAATCCAACAAATAAAAGATAATAAAAATCAGTTCACCCGTTATTAAGATTTTGTGTCACTAATCTGATTTTGTTTTATATATAAAGATATGAATGTATTTAGAAATATATAAGTATTTTTATCAGTTGTCTAGTTGCCATAACAACTCACACACGGCCATCTGATCCTTAAATAGTTAGAGCCAGCTCCACCAAGTTTGGGATCAGATGGCCGTCCCAAGATATTATATTAAATTAAACTAGCAGTCCCCCGCGACTTTGTTCGCGTGTTTTAGTTTCAACGGTTTTTTATTTTTGCAACATTTTTCATCTATGCTCCGCTCCTATTGGTCGTAGCGTGATGTTATATAGCCTATAGCCTTCCTCAATAGACGGACTATAAAATACAAAAAGAATTTTTCAATTCAAACCAGTTCCTGAGATTAGCGCGTTCAAACAAAGAAACAAACTCTTCAGCTTTATAATATTATAGTATAGATTATTATTCCATGCCTTCTCTTACTAAATACTAACATATTTAACACACAATTCTAAAACAATTTTCATGGAACTTTCTTTTTATTGGAAAATAAAAAAGCGTTGGAGGCTTACCATAAAATTATCTTGTCATAGTTAACAATAACTTCTCAATCTAATAAATTGCTAGCGTGTGATTTATTCCTAGTACCGCTTGCAACTTATATTAATACTAGCTGTCCCCCGCGACTTTGTCCGCGTGTTTTAGTTTCAACGGTTTTCATTTTTGCAACATTTTTCATTTATGCTCCGCTCCTATTGGTTGTAGCGTGATGTTATATAGCCTATAGTCTTCCTCAATAAATGAGCTATCTAACACTGAAAGATTTTTTCAAATCGGAACACATTTCAATCCTGAGATTAGCGCGTTCTAACAAACAAACGAACAAACAAACAAACAACCTCTTCAGCTTTATAATATTAGTATAGATTACTTTCCCGTTTTCAACCTATTACTGTCCATATTTTATTTACTTATTTAGCTGTATTTGTTTTATTTTTCTTTTGTAAAAACATAATTTGAAGGCATTTTGTTCTTTTGCATGTCTTGTATATATTTAGTGTATAAATTATTCTATGAAATGTATTTTCCAGTAACTAGTATAATACCAGCCTGTAATTGCAAAACAAAAGTATATTTTCATACATCATATACAGAAACCTTTATCAATAACCCTTTTGACAGTGATTTCAGATTACGAAAAATCTGGTATTCATCTCAATGTTTTCCGATACCATTAGGCAGATACGTGGTAAATTTCTAACGGAAATAGAGGTTTATCTTTATTTTGAATGTTTTTAGTTTTTTTCCACGCTATTTAACACACAGCGCGCTTGCTATAAGCCCTTAAAGCAAGACTACCGTTATGAAGCGAGACGCCGCTACGCGCAGTGTATTGCGCCGTCTCGCTTCCAAAATGCCAACAGTCTTGCTTTAAGAGCTCATAGTACAGGCAAAGGTCGCAACTGCACCAAAGATTTTAAATCTTTTGTGTTACCTTCTTGAAACATGGTGTTAGTACCTACATTTAAAATCATCCTAATAACTGATTTATAATACAATACAGGATATCATACTTTGGTTTATTCTATTGTACCTATAAGAAATTGCTCTTTTTACTCTATCATGAAAATCGTCGTGTTCAGTAGGGTCCATAATTAATCAAAAGCTGTCTTTGTTTAGGATCTACCTACATTATAAAATGCAAGAGATATATTGACAAGCTTAAAAACGAGCTGTTTCATTTAAAGAAACCGTGCTCATACTTTTCAATGTTTTCCATTAAAAAGTGTAAGTTCTAAATAAACAAAAGAAGGTAAATGTTAATAACACACGATCAATCCTTTTAATGATAGACTCTTCACGTAAATTACACGTACACTGTATTATTTGGAATGAGTTCAAAATAAAGGGTGAAAATGTCTTTTAATATTTTAGTGAATACTTGAGTTGTTTCTTTAATGACTGTATTATTTTGTTGAATTACTATATTATAAGGGTATAAAATGTTTTGTTGTTGTGTCCAAAATTATGTTAACCTAGTTTGATAAAAAAATATGGAGGTTATTAACACACGAAGTTTATTAAAAATTCCTTGGAATATATATAATTCATACCTTTTTTGGATCTTCGAATTAGACATCTTTCTTTTTTTCGAAATTAATAACACATAGAAAAAACACACCGTGAATGTTGATACAATTCCTTTAATTAATTAATGCCTGATTACGGGAAATCCAATGTTGATTTTAAATTATCTCCTTTCTGAAATTATTTCCGGGTTGTGCTCAAATAATAAAGATATTCAAACGAACCGCGTTTATTACAGCAAGACATTAAAACAACAGCAAAAATGTAATTTATTAATTACTAATTATTTTTGGCTTTAAATATGTTACATCACAAATATATAAAAAAAAACATGATTTTTTTACTTGCAATATTTATCGTTATTTGAAAAAATGATTTACAAGATTAAATACACTTTAAATTAACTTAACTTAATATTAAATTAACTTTAGCATAGCTTTTTTCAAGTTATTGTACCTATTTTAAATAAACACAATTACTTACACTTAAAATATTTTCCTATACTTTTATTATTATTCACCATCATTTAATTAATAACGAAATGCTCCAATTTATGTTCAACAGCCATAAATATATTTTCGACGGTACACGGGTTAACTGCAAAAAATATATTAAAATTTTCAAGGAAAAAATTTAATAAAGTCTCCTGCAAGTTACCGGATGAAGAACGAACAGATAATTTCGTACGTTTCCTGGCATTTTAGAAGCAAGCCAAAACGTAGTGCACTTGTAGATAAGGTAGCGAAAGATAGCAAAGTATACTTCTGAATTGGAAGGAAGATAGAGGATGGTGAGATTTGAGTAGATAAAGTGTAAATAAAATTTTTGAACAAAAATATATGGACGAAATAGAGAACTTAAAAGTGACAAATAGAATTATTTGAATACAATTGAACACAGCCTTAACAATAGAATTGGTGTATATTAACTTTTTTTTTAATGGATTAATTTTTTTATAAAATCATATACCTTCTTATCACGTAGGTAATGTAAACAAAATTAAAAATATACCTACACGTCGAAAAGAACCTCTTACTTAAATGGCAACTTACGAATGTCCACCCAGGTATCCTCGTACCCTGCGTCTAAACGCGCAGATCTTACTGCATCTCGTAAAGCATGGGTTAACACGGACGCAAGACATAGGGCTGGTTCACCAGTAGCTGAAAGAAATTACATAATATCTAATGAAATAATAGTTAGTAGGTGACAGAGGGTAAATTGGCTGATCCGATACCTAAAATATAACATCAAAAAGTTCGTCTACATCGCTGTCGACTGGAAGTGTGCTCTAAAGGCTGGTGGTATTGCCACTTTGTATGGCAATGCTTATCCTCCGTCCAAGGTAAAAGCCAGCGAAGCGAAACGTTTCAACAAGGCGTTGGCCAGACTTGTTGAAACTTCGAGTGACCCACGGGCTGGCTTTTACCTTGGACGGAGGATAAGCATTGCCATACAACGTAACGTACTTTGTTTTATCACTTAGATCTTCATAATCATCAGTATAGGCTTCAAGAAAAACAATAATGCACAAAGAAGATAGAATATAAGGGTTTTTACAAAATACCTTTCGATTGTAGTACACCAAACTCATTTTTGGCATTCCTACGGAAATAAACCCTAAAATCAGCCGGTATGTCCTTCATTCCAGGAGGTTTGTAGTTCCAGGTTCGATCAGTAAGAAGCTTGCCATTATCTGGATCGTAAATAATATTCTCAGAAGTCCAAAAGCCTAGACCCATAACGAATGCACCTTCGATCTGCAAAGAGGCAATAAGTATTTTTATTTTGCTGGCGATTGTAATTAACTTACGGATGATTTTATTTACGCAGTGGACTTACTTGACCAACGTCAATTTTTGGACTTAAACTTCTTCCAGTATCTTCTAAAAGATCAACTCTTCTAACATCATGATTCCCCGATAAGATATCAACTTCAACTTCTAAAGCACACACTCCATAAATATCGTATGCCTTTAAATTATCTTTCACAGAACACATATAAGACGCTTGTAGGTCGATTCCTAATTTATACGCTGCTTCTACAAGATCTTCCCACGATGATTTACGCATATTTTCTTTTACCGGATCCAATCTTTCTAAAAGAATTTCACAAGCTTTCATAGTAGCAAAAACAACACATTCGCTACCAATACTGCCTCCTGTAGTAATTGAATTAGGTGAAGTGAAACTGGAACTTGGTTTGACGCTGATCTTTTCCAAAGGAATGCCAAGTTTGAAGGCGCAGACTTGAGCGGCTTTCGTGTTGATGCCTTGCCCCATTTCAACGCCACCATGGGTTATCATCACAGACCCATCTCCATGGTATATTGATATAAGGGAATTGTAAGGACCCATGTAAAACAGTTCATAAGTCATAGGAATTATTTTTAATGCCCGTTTTCTCCAACGGTTGTTGCTATTAAAAAGCTTTATTTCTTTAATTCTTTCATCGTAGTTTGAATCTTTTTTCAGATGATCAATTAGGTCCGGTAGTGGATTGTCTTCTTTAACCATGTTTGCGTATTTGACCTCCAATGGATCTTTGCCTATTTTGTGAGCAATTTTCTCCATTACATATTCTATCATTGCTATCCCTTCATTCGATGCTGGAAACAATAGTTGTGTTATACTTATTACTTTGGAAATAAAGACTATATTTAAACTGTGTTTAAATTAAGGAAATACTTACATGGTGCTCTACACCAGGTGTTTGAAGGAGTGTCGGTAGCTACACTGTTGGCTTCAACATACCATCGTCGTCTGTCATAGCAGTTAAAGAAATGGTTAACAGTAAGGCTGGTGACGGTCTCGTTGGCAGAACATCCATTGTCTTGGTAGAATACATTTTTTAGGTATTGGATTTCACCTTCTTCGTTTACGCCAACCTGTTTAAAATTTATTTACTATAGATATTTTTTTAGTCAATAGTATACGGTTATTACGTAATATTTATTACAAAGAGGAAGGGCATTAAATATTTAAGTATACCTCTAACGTCGTAAAGCTAAAACGTTTGACTACGGGATAAAATTATATTAATTTTATTAGTGTGTAATATAATAATTGAATATACCTCAAAGTTACAGCTGGTAGGCAGCCGTTTTCCTAGTATTTTCAGCATCGTTTCCAATGGCATTATGAACCTGCACGTTTTACCCTGGAGATGAGCGACTAAGGCTGCAGCACAGGCTATCTGACAGGATCGGGTTATTTTACCTCCATAGCTGCCTCCAACTCTTCGAACAATAACTTGTATACTAAAAAGAAAAAAACTCAGACTAGTTAGTGTGCTGCTAACACTCTTTGGAACTGATACCTACATGTTTACATTTTTTCATGAAAAAGGTTTTGTTATTAGGGTTTGATTGATGCAAATTTAAATACATATTGCTTTTCCATTCTAATGGTTGTTCGGAAGATATCGCTTAGCAGCAAGACCACCAAATGAACCGTGTAAATTGCTTTTGATTAGAGTAATAATTACAAGTAATATTAATATATTTTTTTTTCAGAAAAAAGAACGTAGCAGAAAATGGATAACGTTCACATACAATAAATAAATATTATTTCTATTTTGTACTTAAACACGTGCTTTCAAGACTATATTGGTGAAAATAAACGATCAGCATTAGAAAATTGATAAATTAAATTGTTAATAACGTCTCTTTGGAGATAATGGCCATATTCATTAACAGTTCCTAACTAATGAAGTCATTAATATTAAAATTAAGTAATTAATTGGAGTCTATTTATTACATGAAATACGAGTAACTTAATATCATCCAGCAATCATCCGGCAATTATTTTATTATGTAATTTCCTTTGTGGTTTACACAAATTGATAGACGCAAATAATTGGGTACTAAAGGCAGATAAAATTATACAACACCAGTAGATTATTGTCGGAAGATGTTAAGTATATATATTTATTTTAAAGCTTAGGCACTTCTTTGTAACTCTATCTGTCATATATGTTGACTCATACATGTTTGAATATAGAAATTAACTCTTCTCATTATAAATAAGCAAATCTAAGCAGTCGTTAAGTCATCATTGTCAATTCTGACAACCAGTCTCACTATGGGATACTGTGTTACCCAGTAAAATGGGTTGTAAAGTTAAAAAAAAGGCAGTCGCTCTATGTGAAATACAGTTGAATCCGGTAAGAGTAGAAGCCGACCCCAACATAGCTCGGGAAAGGGTTAGGCAGATAGGCAGAAGAATGGTAAATAAGCAATATAATTTTTTTACTTACCTATTTACCGGTACATTCAAACATTGGGCAATCGCAACATTAGCCAGATCAAGCCACTGAGTCGCAGAAAAAACTTCCAAACCGTCTTCAGTCGGTCGAACAACACATGTTTGAGGTTCCATATAAAAGTGATGTTGGGCACCCACCTTATATTCACCACCAATGATATATTTAACATCATTACCAACATCATCGGGATTAACTATTCTGTCAGTAGTAACCCTTTTGTTCCTCTCATTAGAATTTAAAACGTCTTCAATTTTTAACAATGGTTTATCTTTACTTATGGATGCATATTTAATTTTAACTAGTTTCGCAGCTTTATTTGCAGTTTTCTCTCTGTTAGCCACTATAATTCCGACTGGATCTCCATAAAACTTTGTTTGTTTTGAGCAAAGTAATTCTTCATTTACTAGTATAAGAGGACAGTTGGTTGGCGTAAATGTATTATCTCCGGGAATGTCTTTTGCCGAGTAAAATGCTATGACGCCGGGAATTTTCTAGAAAGAAATGGCTCGAATAATGTTGTGTATCATTTTAAATACCTAATTGCGTTATACTAAAATAAATAATAATACTGATATTATTTTTTGATATCTAATCCCTCTCTATCATGTACTTTTAGTTATTTTAATTACTTAAAAAAGCATATTTTTATAGTAACTACAAAAAAACTTACAAATGCTTCAACGGTATCGAAATCTTCTATAATACTTCCTGGTCGTTCATCAGCTGTTACAAAAGCTGCGAACACTTCATCTGGTTCCTTCGACAGATCATTAGCATATGCAGCTTCACCACTGCATTGTAGCAATCCTTCTAACTTTGGTATCGGCTGGTTTAGTGGCCAGACAGTCTTGTCGGTATCATACATTTGTGTTCCAGTGGAAGTATGTCTTTTTAATGCTTCGCCTCCCGATATAAGTTTTGGGTCTATTTTATCTTCTGGACATAAACTTATTATTGCCTAAAATATTTATTATCGTAAGCATTATTAAAGTATATTTTAAATTTAATAACCCTCGACAAAATATTGTATAAAAAAGTTGATAATTAGTTAATAAAAACTAAAACAGAACGGAACAATTATCAGAATATTCTTCTTAATGAATTGAAGAGCTATCTTATACCTTGTAATATAAAGTAACTGCTAACATCTTTCTGTAAGCAGCCGATGGTTCAGGTGGCGCCTCTTCAGGAACTATTTCCTTAAATAATGATTTCACAGCTAGCTGCAATGTTTCATTAGTAAAAGGATCCTTCCCAACTAAAATATCTTCAGTCTTCATAGCGTGAACGAATTTTGGTGAAATACTTCCATAAACAATTGTAACTTTCTCCAACAAATTTGAGTTCGGTTTGAATTTGAACAAAAATCCAGCATTGACTACTGCATGTGCGTTTTGTGATCTAGGCATTATCTAAAAAATAAACCAATAAATTTATTTTTTAACAATTACAAAACGGTTTATTTAGACTTATTTTTGCATAATTTTACCTTGTATGTCTTGATTTTATTGTTGGAAGACAGTGGAGGTAACATAACGTTAACAATTATTTTTTGCTTCATGTCAGTTTTCAAGAAATTAGTGAGAGTCATCACTTTGTTAGCACCGACGCCTTCAGCTAAAAACGAAAGAATATTTTTATTACATTTATTATAAGACGAGAAAAGAAGCTGTTTATTATTTACTCTTACCAACAGTGATCATGCCGCCTACAGTTTCAAAAAGAAGAAATAAATCTGACTGAAAATCATTGTTGAGATATTTCAAGTATAAGTTGCCACCAATGGTTCCAATCTAAAACATATTATTTTTTTTAATACAAATTCTTTTTCATCAGTCCCAAAATCAATAGGTAAAAACATCGTTAGTAGGTACTTACATTTCTAACTGGAATATGAGCAACCAAGTCCATGTGATCATAAAATACTTTCAAATACTGAAAATCTTCACTATTCGCCGATATTTTTAGAAATAGCTCCATCATTTCTGATAGAGGCATTCCTGCTCCAATTATTAAGTTAACATCTAACGTATGACCTTTGAGTTCGACTACGTTGAATATGTCTATTGAGTTAGGCGGATAATCAGTGACATGGTAAACTCCTAGAATATAAAGGTTATTTTAAAATGTAGATCAAAAGTCCATTAGAAATTTAGTACATGTAAAATATATAAATAAAATTATATAAGTTGGAAAATTTTGAATGAAACACTAAAAAGATTTTATAATGTAATAGAAAACAAAAGAGGGATATTACTCTCTTTCATACCTTGCCCTGTGTTACCAGCGATTAGCTTATAATCATTGCTTCTTCCTAAAACTTTGAAAACATCATTCAATGTGTAAGTTTTGAACCATTTACGTTTGCCGCAGTCAACGACTATCATTTTATTATTACTTTTTTCGATAACACACCAATCTTCATCAGCTTTATGTACTTCTTCAATATTACCTTTTTCTTGTATATTGTTTTTGATTTTATGCGTGCAATTTTTGGAGCATTTTACACCACAGCTCTTAAAAAGATCCAAGTCTTCTAAATCTAATAACGTGTTCTTAAGTTTGTCATCTGTGTTATTAGCAAATGTTTTAAATGCTTCAACTATGGGTCTGTATCCAGTACATCTGCAGATATTACTTGCAAATGAATTCTCTATTTCCCTCATAGTCAAGTTATTCCTTTTAGCTTCATAAATACTAAAAACAGAATCGTTCATAAAATAATAAAATAATGACAAATATTTTCGTTTAGTGATCTACGAATTTATTAATAATGTATGTTAGTTCAGGATAAGTTAAATAAACAACATCTATATATTTACACGTAATAACCATATTAGTATCCTTTTTTCTAAAAATAGAAAGATTATTCCGATTTCGGAATGTTATAAAATAATATTTGGCGTTTAAGATTTCAAGTAAAAAATAATTACAAATAAGATTTTCCCGGTAAATTATAGTCACTGCTTTTGAGTGCATTAGTACAGAAATTATATATATTTGATTTTCTTCTCAGATGACTTTAATATTTTTATTCTTGGTAGATAGTTTTATTTTAGGAGCAGCACTTTATGTAAATCAGCACAGCTTCCTAGATATGTATACACTAGCTGTATAAGCTGCGATTTTAGTAACGTGCTAACAAAATAATTTCAATGTTATTATCCAACATTATGTATATCAAGAAAATCAACACATTTGTATAATAACTTTCGTGAGGAGTATTCATATTTATTTAAAACAAAACGGTTTACTCACGTATATTCTCGGGATCGCCCGACTAGTTTCAGACTCAATAGGAGTCCCTAATCATGAGCTGACGCGGCGGCGGTGGTGTCGCGAGTCGAACTAAACTATTAAACTGAAGTTAAACTGAAACTAGTCGGGCGATCCCGAGAATATAAGTGAGTAAACCGTTTTGTTTTAAATAAAAATGAACACAATTACCACATTACCTATACATATTCATGATCCATCCAGGAGTGCAGTACCCGCACTGGGTGCCATTAAAGTTAGCCAGCCTGACTTGCAGGTCGTGGTATCCTTTAATTTTGTTGCCAACCCCTTCCACTGTGATCACCTCCCAGCCATGGCAGGATAGCACTGAGACGAGACACTGAAAATATTTTTTGACATAATTTCTGGGCAAGATCCACTGAGAGGTACAGAGGTAAAATCAAAGTAAATAAAATTACATAAAGGAATAGTTCAGAAACTCCACGCTACCGTAGCTACATAATTTAAAACAAAACATATTTTTAAGGGTGTAATTTAATACATTTTACTGCGAAATTTTGCATAAGTACCCATGGTGAATTAGAGTTGCGATATTTTAAACTTATCCGATCGTGTTTATGTAAGTAAAAACCCTAGTTGAATATCAGATACTAGCTGCCCAGCTGCAGATACTAGCCCCCGCGACTTGTTCGCGTGTTTTAGTTTCAACGGTTTTTCATTTTAGCAACATTTTTCATTTATGCTCCGCTCCTATTGGTCGTGGCGTGATGTTATATAGCCTATAGCCTTCCTCAATAAATGGACTATCCAATACAAAAAGAATTTTTCAATTCGAACCAGTAGTTCCTGAGATTAGCGCGTTCAAACAAACAAACTCTTCAGCTTTATAATATTAGTATAGATTAGTTTTCTTTATTCTGATATTATTACAATCAAGATTAATCTGATATCTTTAAAAAGGTATATATTAGGCTTTTAGGCCTAAAATTTTAGTTTTCATAAGTCGTTCATAGTTTTTGATTTTTTATTCACGTTTTATTGTTTAACTAGCGACCCGCCCCAGCTTCGCACGGGTGCAATGCTGATACTAAATACACTACAGAAAAACTGTGAACGTTGTATATAAAAACATAGCGGCCCGCTCCGGCTTCGCACGGGTATAAAAAATATATAGCCTATGTGATTAAAATCGATCCAGTAGTTTTGATTTATTCATTACTGCCCGTGGCCCGCACGCGTTAAATTTGGAGTAAAACAATCCCCCTTTCCCTATACCATGAAGATTTCCTGCTATCTTTGGAATATCTAAATTCATACACTACATTTTTACTTATTTACTTTTTACATTTTTAACTATTTATTTTATTTTAACAACATATTACAGAATGTCTTTATAAACAACGTTCACAGCTTTCTTGTCATTAGACAATACAAACATGTTTTCTCTTGAGGTCACTCTTGAAAGAGCGACAAACAGTTGTCCATGTGAAAAACAGTCAACGCTCAAATCTAAGCCTGCAACGTTGAAGGTTTGACCCTGCGATTTATTAATGGTCATTGCAAAAGATGTCTTTACCGGAAACTGTAAACGTTTAAATTATCTATAATATGTATGTATTTAGAAATATATAAGTATGTTTATCAGTTGTCTGGTTGCCATAGCACAGGCTCTGCCTAGTTTGTGATCAGATGACCGTGTGTGAAATGTCCTAAGATATTTATTTATTTTAATGTAAAATATTTTTTTTTAGATTTTTTCAACATTCAAGGTAACGACTTTTTATTAAATAGATAGAATTCTTTGTCATACATCGTATAAATTAATTAACAAATATTAAGTACCGTATCAATTATCGTGACTACGCCGATCTTTCATCGGCCATTAAGACAGTTTTAACGCCTTTTTCCGAGTATACAATGAGAGAAGAACAATCTCTTATAATCACTACATAGTATAAAACAAAGTCGCTTTCTCTGTCCCTATGTCCCTTTGTATGCTTAAATCTTTAAAACTACGCAACGGAATAATAATACGTCCCGCAATTTTTTAATCTGTAATATCTTCGAAAATATTCACTTAAATCATACGGTGTAAAGGGCCATATAGATCTATATTAAATGAACAATGTATTCAAGGTATTTAATTGGTTAAGGATTAATGCTGTATTGGTTAAAATCGCTTCGAAAATTAGCCATTATTTGTCGTAAAAAGTAAATGACAAAAAAAAGTTATTGTGGGTTATCCATAAGAGATAGACATATACCATCACGGACTTTTCTGTAGACCTTTTCAATGTGTACAATACTTAGTACATTATTTTGATAAAACTCGTAGGGTTCAGCCTGCGTTTGCAATGTAAGCGGAAAAAATGTAATTATTTACGACATCCCATTAGAAACCTCAAAAATAACAGTACTTCTCCACTATTTAATGGATGTTATTATACATATAAACCTTCCTCTTGAATCACTCTATCTATTAAAAAAAACCGCATCAAAATCCGTTGTGTAGTTTCAAAGATTTAAGCATACAAAGGGACATAGGGACAGAGAAAGCGACTTTGTTTTATACTATGTAGTGATTACAGATACAGATACTTTACAGGATAAGGGACTTTATAAAGCAAAAGATCAACCTGATGGCACAGCTGCCCATGGACATATCCAACACCCGAAGTCTCAAAGCAGTATTCCTGTCCATTGAAAGGGGATCGCCTTCGTATCTTCCACAAATTCGAACAAAACGTAAGCGTACAGCACCGACGTAACAAAACGTAACGTAACTAAAGTACAAAAGATGATATGTATTTAGGAAACTTACAGAATTAACAGAGAATAACTTGACTTCGTTAGTGGGTGGTAGCGCTGCGCGTACGGCGACGACGCATGCGCCACAGCCTCCCTCGTGGCACATAGCTTTCGTTCCACGCAGCTCTGCTACAGTTCTTATGTATTCATTGAGGGATACGTCTGGACCGAATCTGCCGTCCACTAGAGTGAAATCATTAATATTATTAAAAATACTACTATTATTAATATACAAATTTTAGTAAATTCCTCTGGTCATAAGTTTTTATGCAAATCACTCAAGAATGCAAAAGTTTGGATGGATAGATGGATGTTTGTTACTCGATCACGATAAAACGGCTGAACGGATTTGAATGAAATTTTGTACATAGTTAGTTTATTACCTGGATTAGCGCATTGACTACTTTTCATCATCGTCATGATAACCATTTTTTATCAAGACGCGTGTTAAACCGTGGGGCGCAGCTAGTATTTCATAAAGAAGTTTCTTCATGTTGATTCAAAACCAAAGTGACAATTGATTTAAAGAAAATAATGCTTAATTTATATAATTATATTTTTATCTACCTACAACAACTGATCAAAGACACGGATTAAAAACATTTGAATTTATTTTTACATACCTTCATACTGCCTCCCATTAATTTTGAACACAATTTTCGCCATGTCCTCATTTAACGCCTTGCCCAACTAACACTAGCAGTGATGTCGAACACTCAATCATTACCAATGATACAGAGACCATTATACTAGCAGTTTCTAGCGGAAATAATCATACAATTGTTGGGCAAAGGTAATGGCAGTTTGTTGACAAATTAGTATGTGTTAATTTGGACGTGACTGTGTAATATAGATAATAGTTTAATGTGTACGCTATAATTTGATAATTTATGTGTTTATGTTTTATTGTGATATGTTGACAATAGATGTAGTTTGCAAAAAGAACCCAGGTTTATTTTATGATATGTACTTGTACTAAAAACGAGGTTCGGTGCTCCCAAACCTAATCTAGGTAGGTACATACCTTCACTTGTTTTATATTTTTATAAAACGGTTTTTATTGATTTAATTGCACCTCTAAACCATAATCAAAGAAGGTAATCTCAGGAACTACTGGCCCGATTTGAAAAAATCTTTCAAGTGTTGGATAGCCCATTTATTGAGGAAGGCTATAAGCTTTATAAAATTACACTGGGACCAAAAGGAGCGGAGCATAAATGAAAAATGTTGAAAAAATTAAAAACCGTTGAAACTAAAACACGCGAACAAAGTCGCGGGGGACAGCTAGTTAATTATATGATACAATAAAAAAGTAAAGGAAATATCAGACTTAAAACGTTGGCCTGTTTTATTTTTTGTGTTCTTGCATTCTGTCGCTTTTTAGTCGTAATTGGGCAAAAGTATTTTATATCATCTATTTTTTAAAGGAATATAACACATACAATTAAATGAGAATAACAAAGAATATAATTAGAACAGAATAAATAGTACCTAATTTCTTTTTAAATAAATAAGTAGGCTGTGTGATATGTGTAATCAAACTTTGTGATACAGTCAGTAATTAGAGTTTTTGTAATTAAAAATTATCTTCATTTTATTAATACCCGAAATTATGAAGGTAACCGTAATGATATGGATTTACGTTTTTTGTAGCTTGAAAAAAAAGAGGCAAAGGAAAGTGATAAAGGTTTATGGAAAGAATTGTGGACGGTCTTTGCCCAGCCGTGGGACTCCGGCTTAGAAAAAAATAGGTAAGCAAAAATTTATTTATTTTACTTTTCTTCTAATAATACACTGTTTACAACTTCTCCTATCGCGGGTATATTTGTTCTATTTTGTGGTTTCTGTATGATTTTGTTTGAGTAAATAAATAATAAGGTATTTGACTACAATGGAAATATTCATAATATTTAACATTATTTTAAACTAATTCAGCCAGTACATTATATTAAAATAAGTATTAATTTTTTAAAACCACAAATAAAATGTTTTTTATTTCTTACTTTTGGTCGCGTGATTTAAAACGAACGGGATTGACTGAATCTAGTATGACGTCACCTGCTAGTTCACGGTGAATGTAAATCGAATAATTTGTAGGTACGTACCTACTATGTGACAGCTAAAAGTTTGCTTACAAGCAGGTGACCTCACGACACCACGTGACCTGCATGTATGACGTCTCCAGCGTTTTGGCGGATTTTTTATTAATTTAAATATTGTTGTTGATTTTTATAGCGAATAGAGATATTCACAAATAATCTATACTAATATTATAAAGCTGAAGAGTTTGTTTGTTTGAACGCGCTAATCTCAGGAACTACTGGTTCGAATTGAAAAATTATTTTTGTATTGGATAGTCCGTTTATTGAGGAAGGCTATAGGCTATATAACATCACGCTACGACCAATAGGAGCGGAGCATAAATGAAAAATGTTGCAAAAATTAAAAACCGTTGAAACTAAAACACGCGAACAAAGTCGCGGGGGACAGCTAGTTAATTAAGAAAATTCCAAATGTATTATGCTGTAATGAACTATTAGACATAATTTTCTACAATTTCAAATACCCTTATAAATTCTACTAGATATCCAACTGTCAAAGGCCACGTGTATCTATGTTTTCATAAAATATGTAGGTAGGTATAAAAACAGAAACTACCTTATTTTTTATTTCACAGTAAATGACGCATAAAATGAAAGACAACGCGTAGATTTCTAGTATTTTTAGACGCGGGAACGAGCAGGTGTCATGCTGTTTGTATCATGTTTTTTCACTGTAAATTGTAGCTTTATTTCTTTAAGATATAATATCGTGTGATATAGCTAGTTTATTATGAGAAAAGAGAAATGGCAAGGCACTTCAAGCGGTCAACTTGGACTCAGAACTGCATTACGTAAGTACTTATTTCACTTTTATAAGTACCTAAGACTGCTTTGCAATAACTTTGTTTGATAGTTTCGCTTGTCTGTTGAAGGCAAAATGAGAATAGAGCTTTATGTATAACAATTTTTGTATTTAACTTCAATCGTATCTAGCGAAATAAGACCTGCTAAGTATATAAACATAAAAAACGTAATTCAGTTGTGTGCTTTCAGTTTCAACTTGAAAACTCGCGAAAGTACATACAGAAAACTACAGTATGACCTTCGTTTGTTTTTTTTTGTTAAAAAAAGCGTTTCTCGCAATAAGAAATTTAGTCCTTGTGTCGCTGGGTTCACAAGCATACAAATCAGATGCAAAAAGAAAACCTTAGATCAGGTATTTGTAGATCACACAAATATACGAATCGAACCCGCAGCACGTTGCGCACAGTGGGTAGTTAACGTGGTGACCTATACCACTTAGATACACGGCTATCCGTGCAGTCATGGAACACAAGATCCCAAAAAAAAAAAATACGTGTGCCTCTCGGGACGCCAGACAGAAGTGATAACTTTAACTAACTGCCTACGGCTGCCGTATGCATGAGAGAAAGAGAAGCCAGACAGACTGGCGCCGTAACGCGTTACGTAACGAAGCGGTTTAGGTAACCTCCCATTGGAAGTTATAACTTTAAAAAAAAACACAGACAAAGAACAAAAACATTCTCCTACTCATCCCTACTTACATTCTATTTCCTTTATTGACCTCCGAGTTCCATTCAGTTAAAACAATATTTGAAACATCTCCACAACAAACTTTTCCACACAATATGAACATGGACGATTCGCAAATTGAAATCGATCAGATATATATATATAGATCATGAATGGGTCGAACTTGTAACCCTGTGACCTCGTCTGTCCCTACAAGATATTTTTGGATGGATACAAAACTTTTTGTTTGCTCCAGAAATATCCCAACTTATTTTCTTGAAATTTTATATATATATAACACATTTTTCTATTTTATTGTTATCATTTATTTACCTAACATCATTATGGGCAAAAAGGCGTGGTAAAAATTAGCTCTCTCAAAAGTGTGGGAAGAGATAAGATAGGCCTATGGGAAAGTAGGCATATGTCCTTTATTTAGGTTTAAAATAAATAACTGTAGCCTTGGCAAGGAGGCTATAACATGGTGCACCGGGACCAGCCCGTGCCGAATCAAATTCATACTGTTATGTAAGCCCATTCGTACTCGAGGCGACACAAGTCTCGAATACCCTACGATTATAGTATCGAAGCACTACCTACTACAAACCATAGAGGTTCGCACATAAGCACGCGTCCTTGGAGTTTAAAGTTGTCGGGTATAGGAGACTTGCGTTGCTTTGTGTATGAACGGGTTTACATAACAATATGAATTTCATTAGGCACTAGTTTCGCTTTACCTAACAAAATCTACAATTCGACCTTTCAAAAGTCCGGTTCAAAAGATAAAAATCTGCCACCAGCAGCGCCACCTATTCGGCACTAAGGTAACTATTTTTGTCAGAGTAGTCATGTTGCCTTTTATATGAATGTAAAGTTTCATATCAATGGGCTAACGGTTCTCGAGTTTTAGGTAAACATACATACATACATTCTCTTTTATACATATATAGATTTAACCTGTTTCACCCGGTAAACATGTCATGTAACCATAAATTATCAAGATGACTTCTTTTAACTGAATTAATTTTGGAAAACCCGCCTAATCCCAAGTAAAGGACTGGAGAAGTACTCCAATGGCTGTAGCCGGTTAGAGTTTTGCTGAGTTCTGCTCCTCCATCTTCAGATCAGAGAAAAACACGCGGGCTTATTACGTATCTTAGAAAAACAACGCAACAGCAATCACTAGTAAAATTTGTACAATGATTGCTGTCAAACTGATAATAATTTTAACATTATAGCGATACGTAATACGAATTAGTAATTTGACAGTAAAGATTGTGCATTTTTGGTTGTGGCTTTACTTACATAATACGCACAAAAGCCTTAGTAAGTGATAATCTAATATTTAGAAAGTTTCTAAAATGACCTAGTAACGACCCAGACATTACAAATTGAAAATTTTGCACTAGGTAAGCTTTGAACCTATATTTGTTAGCTAACCGCCTTGTTTACTAATAAACTTGCGGATACAATCAAAACATTAAGTAACTAGGTTAGTAATATTCGGATTTTCTAGTACCTATATTAATATTAGGTAATCAAACTAAGTAACTAGTTTGGGAAAAGTCGAGGCAGGAGAAACAAGATTAAATATTATGTGCTGTTATTGTAATCTACATAAACAACCCGCCCCAGCTTCTAACGGATACTCAGAGATAATGTAGCATTCTAATGGAAAAATATTTTTTGAAATCGGTCCAGTAGTTTTTGAGTTTATTCGTTACAAACATACAAAATATTGATCTTTTATGTTATACCACCTATTAAACACATAATGGAATGCAATAAAGAATTGAATTGAATAAAAATCTCCCTCTTTATAATATATGAGTACAGGAGCATATTATAGATGGAGCGAATGCCTATCTGGCCCCCTAGACAAGTGACATTTTGACAATCGACAACGCTGCTCGAATCGTTCAAATGTATGGAAGTGACAAGTCCAAGTCACGTGACTTATCGAAATGTAATGTCATTTCTATACATTCAATGTCATTTAAGCGATTTCTATCATCGTTAGCGCTTGTCGAAATGCCACTTGTCTAGGAGGGCTGATCTCCATAATCCATTTGACATTATTTACCTAATGTTGTATTTGTTTAACTAATACTGCCTAAGCTCAAAAATGTATCTCAAAACATTGCTGTTTTTAAGTATCATTATGTTAAGTAAGTACTTAGCGTATAAAATTCCTACAGAATCGGACCATCAAATGCACAAAAAATATCCATATCAAACTTGTGGTTTTAGAGATTAGCGTCTTCTTACAAAACTTGTTGAATATATTTCATCATCATCATCATCAGCCTATCTTCGTCCACTGCTGGACATAGGCCCCTCCTATGACACGCCACTGAGCTCGATCTTCAGCTCTTCGTCTCCAACCACTGCCAGCCACTTTGCGGATGTCGTCGCTCCATCTAGCCTCCGGTCGTCCTACACTACGTTTGAATATATTTATAATGTATCTAATTTTATGTGAGATTGATTATACACGACAGACTAATATTATGTAGTAGTATAAAAAATAAATTAAACACACCTTAACTTAATTAATTTGAGAACAATTGTTAAAAAAAATTAACATCAATGGCGCTCGAAATGAATGAAATATTTCCGAGAAATAAAGATATTTCTTTTCTGATAGAAGTAGGTGACCTACTTTTTACTTCTAAGAAGCAATATTATAATATTGTGAGAATATAATTACTTACTTTAAAGACTCTGGCTAAACGTCTTGTTGTTACTTCGCATGACCCAAGGGGTGGCTTTTACCTTGGACAAAGGATAAGCATTGCCATACAATGTGGTAAAACGTGTTCTTGAGTGGAGACCGCGTCTCGGCAAACGTATTGTAAGACGACCGGGGGCTAGATGGAGCGACGACATCCGCAAAGTGGCTGCCAGTGGATGGAGACGAAGAGCTGAAGATCGAGCTCAGTGGCGTGCCATAGGAGAGGCCTAGGTCCAGCAGTGGACAGCCTTTTGGCACAGATTAACTAATAGTTCCTTACGGAATGCTTTTGGGCACACTTCCAGTCGACAGCGATGTGGGTTTTAGTGACGCAGTATTTTAGTATTTTAGGATTTTAGTTTGGAGACCACTGTACATTATCGTTAATGCTTGTTACAATTCAATTTATCATTAATTTAAGTTTAATTTTTATTTTTATTTAACTGGTTGTAACGATGGAACAAATTAATTTATTCTTATTCCTAAATTTATTCTTATTCTTAATTTTTTTCTTAATTAATTACCAATTTAGTATTTTGGTTTGAAAATATTTAGTTTTTAATACTTTTCTAGTGAAATATAATATGAGCGTAACTGTAAATAAATGATTTCGCCTTTAAAAGATATTTGGACTTTGGAGGTTGCAAAACGTAACTTTATATTACAAGTCTTTGTCTTTTAACCCTATTATTTACCTATGCATGTTCGTGATCATACCCGTAATTACTTACTGTATCATGAACATGCAACGCAGTACTTTAAAAGCTAGTTTTACCTCAATATCATTACGTTAACATTAGCTTACCCTGAGATTGGAAAATTTATTGTATGTTAATTTTAAAATATTTTATTTTAAAAGATAACTGCCGGTCCCAATTTTTCGAGACGGGAAGTCATTTTTTCAATTTCTTTGTTCATATTTTTTTTACCATTTCCTAGACTCTTACGCTCCAAATTACAGGCTCCAAATCGTACACAAAGAAAACATGTCATTAAACAGCTAACAGAATTCGTTGAAATAACATAAATTAAAAAAAAACGCTATTGACATATTTTTGCTTGAATTCTGATTACTGGTATGGGTATCGCTTTTATACTGGGTGGTTGGGGTTTCATAATGCTTTTATTTTCAATTATGCGAAATAAAATATGGCATGAAAATTCATGTCATATTTTGTGTTCGATAGAGCCGAAATTTAGTTATTTTTTCATTTTTTAGTAGCTTTTAAAGAATATCGTATTCTTTAACAAAAGTTTATTTTGAAGTGAAATGCAAAATAAAAGAAATCCCAAAATACTGCGTTTAAAATACGAAAACTTTATTAAAAAAAAAAACAATCGAGTAATATTATTATATTAAAAGATTTGTCACTTTAGTTTGAAGTGTTCCAATTTGTGTTCAGCAGCCATAAAAATATTTTCCACTGTGCAAGGATTCTCTGTGAAAAGAAAAAAAAATACATGTCGTTTAAATACCAATAAGTTCTAAAATTTATTTTGGATAATTGACAAATACAGGGAGAATTGATTTTTTATATAAAATTTAGTTTTCGTAAGAAACATTTCACGGAGCAACTTAAAATTCTAATTTAATCTAACCTAACAAGCCTGGATTGCCCCACTGCAGAGCAAACATAAAATTACAAAAACCAAAATTAAAGCCATTATGCCTCTCAAAACAGAATGATCTCCAAAGAGCACTTAAAAGATTTGTAGTAAAAATCAGAGTAGCGTTTGAAAATCAGATAAGTTCAGACGTAATAAAGTAATATTGAAAAATAACGGTCACTAGATAAACTGCAATTTCCGTACACTTCAATAACAATAAAATACATATTTTTCCGTAAAAATATGTATTTTATTGTACTGCAAAAGGGTCTGAGTAGACAGATTTCATTGTCAACGTGGTTTAATCTAAATTGTTATAAAAACAAAACTTGCTAATAAGTGCAACAATATATCAAACAAGTTATTGTATTTCAAAACAAAGTTTTTTTTTCTATATCTCCATATTAATATTTATGTCTCTTGACTACACGGGTGGTGACGGGGGTGTATTTGATTCAATAATAACAAAATAAAGATTTGTACGACACGCTATGATGACAATCACTAAATAAATTTGATTTTATCTATGACAGAGATTGGACAAACCTAACCGCTTTTTATACTCTTATCTTTTCCATTATACTCCTCTTATATAAATAAGATGATATTATGTTATTGTAGTTATCAAAGTATCTCTTGAAGCGTAAATATCGTGTTTGAGATACATTGCTATTTCCAAGCAACAGGGTATTGACATTGACAATGAGTCGGTGCTACCATCAGACGGTTCATGAATATTTGTAAAGATATTTTACAATCTCTTTTTAAACTGCTTACGTATCGGTATGTATATCTAATTAACCTCGTTCATTACTCAGAATAAATTCTACAATAATGTTTTAAAAGAAAATATTCAATAACAAAGGAGGATGTATTTATTTAGGGGCTAATAATTATAATTTCTACGTTATTATACAGGTTCTCTTGGAAGGTGTCTAAGTTTCCTTTTTCTCAAAAATAATTTGAATAATTATTAAAGGATAGACACGTTTATTTCAAGGTTAACTAATTACACAAAAATGTAATAAAAATACAATCGCAAGAAAGAACAAATTACGCAACTTCGATTTGATATTCTCGGTAAATTCTTCCAATTATTTTAATTATAAAACCAAACTCCTGAATCAATTTTGATCAGCTTAATTTATATGGGATCGATGACATAAATATTTTTTTAAATAAGTCAAACGTAAAATAGAAATGTCAAAAAAAATTGTAATAGTATAGTTTAAATTTTATTTTAGTCCATATTTAATAGAATTCGTTAACTTATAAAAAGGAAGGTGGTGTTCAAAGGGTTTTTTTTTCTCATTTATAATTTTTTGTTTTATTGTTAATTTTTATTTTCCGCGGTAAACACTTGTTTTCCCAACTCTGACATTGGCAAAATCGTTATCTTCCCGAACCATACAAAACAAAAACTGAACTGAAATAGTTACCTATATCGAACCACAAATCTTCATAGCCAGCATCCAAACGCGCGGCGCGAACGGCCTCGTGTGCTGCATGAATGAACACTGTGGCTAGGCAGAATGCAGGCTCGCCCGTAGCTTTAAAATAATTTAAATGTAGTTATGTGTACACAAAATAATGTATTTGTTACATATATAACATAAGATGTGTTGGACATTAAAGTAATTATAATAATAATATCTCAGGACAACTCACACACGGCTATCTGATCCCAAACTAGGCATAGCCTGTATATGTCAACCAGGCAACTGATAAACATACTTATATATTTCTAAATACATACATATTATTATAGATAAATTACACCCAGAAACTAACGTAACTCTGTTCGTCGGAGTGCTCATGTCACCTTTTATGTGTGTGCAGAGTTTCATATTAATAGGGCTTACGGTTTTCGAGTTTTAGGTGAACATACATACAAACATACATTCTCTTTTATATAGGTACCTATATATAGAAGATAGATTATTGATTTGTTTACCTTTAGACTGCAACACACCAAATTCGTTCCTAGCGTTACGACGGAAGTATATCCTCATATCGGATGGGATGTCTTTAATTCCTGGGATCTTGTAGTTCCAAGTACGGTCACTGAGAAGTTTTCCTGAAGATCCATCGTACACCAGCTTCTCTGAAGTCCAATAACCGAGACCCATGATAAACGCGCCTTCGATCTGTAAATAGCAATTGTAATGTTATGTGAAACTTCATAGTGTCACTCTGTTGTTTTACTTTTCAAAATTATTAAATTTATATCAAATAAAAATAAATAATTCAAATATTTTAAGTGGTAATGAAATCTATAGAATATTATATTTAATTGCTACATGTATGACGGAGCCTCACTTAAGAACGGGTTTACCGATTTGACTGCTTTTCTTTGTTGTGTTTGTAATTGTCAGCGACCAGGTGGCAGGCAATACCGATAATTTACATTAAAATTTTATATAGATTGATAGGGCAACGACTCGGGTCAGCCAGTACAATATGTACTAGGTAAGCAAAATCAGAAAATCACTTAAGTAAATTTCTCAGTAAATTTCTAATAAATTTACCTGAGCAACGTCAATTTCTGGACTTAAACTTCTTCCAGTATCCTCCAATATGTCAACTCTTATAATGTCATGATTTCCTGTTAAAATATCCACTTCTAACTCCAATATTCCAACGCCGTACACATCGTAGGGTTTAGCGTCGGTTTCTTTGGAGAATGTATACAATGCTTGAAGGTCCACACCAGCACCGTAAGCGCTTTCTACCAGTTGTTCCCACGAATGGTTATCCATTTTCTGTTTAACAGGTTGAAGCCTTTCATTTATAATTTCACAAGCTTTTAAAACAGCAAACACAACGCATTCACTACCAACGCTTCCCCCAGTGACGACAGCATTTGGTGACGTGAAACTGGAAGTAGGTTTGACGCTAATCTTTTCCAATGGTATACCAAGTTTGTAGGCACACACTTGAGCTGCTTTCGTATTCATACCTTGACCCATTTCAACACCTCCATGAGTAACTACCACGGAGCCATCAGCGTGGTACACAGATACAATAGCATTAAAATTCCCTGTATACATTATGTCAACAGTTAACGGTACCAGTCTAATGGCACGTTTCCTCCATCGATTGACTTTATTAAAATCTTGGACTTGCTTGCTCCTTTCGTCATAGTTTGCATCAGTTTTAATTTGGTTAATCATTTCTGGGATTGGATTGTTTTCAATTTCCATATTTTTAAGTCTGACTTCAATAGGGTCTCTATGAAGGCTGAATGCTATTCTTTCCATGATGTATTCTATTATTGCAACCCCTTCCGTTGTAACTTAAAAAAATACAAGAAATTAATAATTTACACTCTTCATTATACTTATGGACATTTTGGAAATTACCAGTAAAATACTTACACGGTGCTCTACACCAAGTATTTGAAGGTTTGTCAGTCAACACACTGCTCGAGGAAATATACCATCGTTTCCACTTGTAACAGTTATGAGAGTGCAACGAAGTAAGAAATGTTAAGGTTTCGTTGTAATAACAGCCAGCATCTTGATAGAATGTGTTCTTCAGGTATTGTATTTCTCCCTCAGCATTAACACCAACCTGCAAAGATACAACTTTTCTGTCAGCTCTTATAATAACAGCTGGTATACAGACATTGTAAAAGGAGTGTTTGTAATTTTACCTCAAAGCAGCTATTTAATGGTATCCGCTTTCCTATCGAACCCATGTTCGTCTGTAAAGGCAGTATCATTCTACATGGTTTGTTTGAAAGATGGGTAACTAATGCCGCCGAGCATGCAATTTGGGCAGAACGGGAGATTTTTCCGCCGTAGCCACCACCCACTCGTCTTACGTTCACATTTATGCTGAAATATCAGAAAACAATTACGAAAACTGTCGAAATAAAATGTACAATTGAAGAAATGTACTACTCTAAGGGTTTTTTCGATATCAATGTAATCTATTGACTTTTCTAAATTTTAAATGGTTATAACTTTGATGAATGTTTCCGAATTTCATATAATATCAAATTCTAATTGACTAGGCATCGAGTTCAATTTGCTTTTTATTTATAAAAATAGATTATTGAGATATTTTCTACAGTCTTTTTGACACAAAAGGTCATGGTTATCCGCCATTATTCTTTTACCTGTTAACGGGAACTTTTAAAGTTTGAGCAATTGCAACATTTACTAGGTCCACCCATTGAGTTGCGGAGAAAACTTCCAATCCATCTTCAGTTGGCCTAACCACACACGTTTGAGGCTCCATATAATAATGGTATTGATCTTCCATTTGTATTTGTCCAGTTATAACAGATTTTACATCATTACCGGTGTCTGTTGGTTCTATTGTTTGATCGGCTCTGACCCTTTTACTTTTCTCTGGAGATTTTAATACTTGATCTATAGTTAATAAAGGTCTGTTCTTGCTGATTGATGCGTATTGTATTTTGACAAGCTTAGCTGCTTTATTGGCAGTTTTTTCTCTATCTGCTACGATGATTGCAGCGGGTTGGCCGTAGAATTTGACTTCTTTTGTACATAATATTTCTTCTTGGTCAGACATGAATGGAATGTTAGCAGGGGTGAATATGTTATCACCTGGTATGTCGTTTGCTGTGTAGAATGCGGTTACTCCAGGTACTTTCTGTAATCGTACATAGTTATACCTATTAATCTATACTAATATTATAAAGCTGAAGAGTTTGTTTGTTTGTTTGTTTGAACGCGCTAATCTCAGAAACTACTGGTTCGAATTGAAAAATTCTTTTTGTATTGGATAGTCCGTTTATTAAGGAGGGCTATAGATTATATAACATCACGCTACGACCAATAGGAGCAGAGCATAAATGAAAAATGTTGCAAAAATGAAAAACCGTTGAAACTAAAACACGCGAACAAAGTCGCGGGGGACAGCTAGTATACAAATATAAACATATGAAACAAAATCTAAAGCTTTAAAAATATTGAAATTACTATTGAATTGAATTGAGCATAATAGTAAATGTTTCTACTTACAAACGCTTCAGTAGTATCAAAATCTTTAATGATACTTCCAGGAGTAACATCAGCAGTGACAAAGGCTGCAAATACTTCATTAGTTTGGGCCGGCAAGTCATTGGCGAATACAGCTTCACCACTGCATTGGACCAAAGCTTCGATCTTCGGCACAGGCTGGTTTAGTGGCCATACAGTTTTATCCGTTTCATAAGATTGCATGCCTTTTGATTTATGACGTTTTATAGCTTCGCCTCCTGACTTGTAGTATGGGTTCATTTTGTTGCTTGGACAGAGACTTAGAATAGCCTGAAATTTTACATACATCATATTTATAATACATACAAAGAGTGAAATGAGTTACTTAGATTGACTAGCTATGTTAAACATACATATGTGTTAAAAATAACGTATTTATCATTTTTTTTAATTAACTGCTATTTAGAATTACATAATTGTCATTCTATGATATACTTATCCGGTTCTACATTATCCAAGTCGGATAAATTCAGACTGTTGTCATGTCAAAAGTAATACAGAAGTACAGAAGTGCCAAGTCGTTAAATTTATATTGAGCTTTATAGTAAATCAGTTTACTCACCTTGTAATACAAAGCAACAGCCAATTTCTTTCTATAAGCAGCCGATGGTTCAGGCGGAGCTTCCTCTGGTTCAATCTCCTCATTCAATGTTTTTAAAGCCAGTTGTAGAGTCTCGTCAGTAAAAGGGTCTTTACCCACTAAAACCTGTTCCGTTTGAGTCGCATGTATGAACGTAGCTGATATACTACCGTAAACTACAGTAGCTTTTTCTAGTATTTCAGAATTTGGCTTGAATTTGAACATAAATCCGGCGTTGACAACTGCATGAGAATTTTGTGACCTTGGCATTATCTGAAATAAATAAAGTCAGCACTTAAATAATTCATGGTTGGAATCCTGAGGCAAATTATAAGATTGTGATGCAAAACATACCTTATAAGTTTTTATACTACAGCTATGTGAAAGTGGTGGTAACATAATATTTTTTATGATTTTGCCGTTCATTTGCGCTTTGAGAAACTCTGGCAATTTCAACTTTTCTTCTTTATTTCCGTCTGCTACTATGAATAAACAAAATTATGATTATATTTTCTACTTAAATTATATTATAGCTGTTTGAAAAGAAATAAGAAATAAATGAAAAATATAAGACACTATAATAAAATCAGAGAATAGATGTAAAAGTAAAATGTACCTAATTGGCGTTATTGATATACAAAAAATAGTCATGGCAACAAAATAAGCTTTGTAGGCCTTTTCAGTTTGAAATAATACAATATTACTATATACCAATAGTTTTATGTTATTTGTTCAAGATAGTACATATTTTTATCAAATATTATTTCTGTCTATACATTGTTGCCTAGAAAAATAAACGTGCGAAATTGTATAAATAATAATTTTAAGGACAAAAGGACTACGTGATTATAGAAAATAATGACTAAAAGAATAGGTTATTTTCTTACCAACAGTTATTACTGCTCCGACCGTTTCAAAAAGTAAGAACAAATCTGATTGAAAATCATTGTTGAAATGTTTTAAAAATAGATTACCACCAATTGTTCCAATCTGAAAATTTTAATTTAAATAGATAAATTAAATTAAAACAAAATTGATTTCAGTCCAAAATCTAATTATTTTATTTTTATTTTAAGTAGGAACTTCAGCTCCCTAGACAAGTGTTATTTCGACAAGCGTTTACGATAACAGAAGTCGCTTAAATGACGCTAAATGTATGGAAATGACATTGCGTTTCGATAAGTCACGTGACTTGGACTTGCCAGTTCCATACATTTGAGCGATTCGATCAGCGTTAACGCTTGTTGAAATGCCACTTGACTAGGGGGGCTGAAGTGCCTACTTTAACGGGGGCTGGAATTTTCGAAACGTTGAATAACTAGTTGCGCAAATCCTGAGTACGAAACTGTATTATATCTGTAATAAATTATATAAAAATGGTAGCTAGATTACTTTTATCTTATAGAAGATAATTGGACAGATGGAAGGGGTCCACTCTTCCGTCGGTCCATTTATCTTGTTACATGTTTTTCTCAATTTGTAACAAAGTAAACGAATTTCTGTATTACTTTAAATATTGTTTACAATAATTTATAGTCTTATTTAACTACAATACATAAGTCCATTGATATAACTTAGTTAATAGGCCAGACGGTACACTTTACTCAAATAATGATGTCTCTGTCTAAGCAAAGGCTTCGTTTAAACATCAATTAAGAACATTCTTGGTATTTCTATAACTGCTAGACTTTACAATGAATTTAAACTGTTTAAAAGTTATTTACTTGTTTCTGTTATATGGCCTCGATTAGTTTCAAAACTGGTGTACCCAGGGGTACAATACACAACTACATGAGATTTCATAAAAAAAGTATCATTTTTTTTCATTCTTTCACGAATGATTTTTTTCTGACTACAGAATGGCCGAACACACACAGACATACAGGATGAATGAACTGATTTATTAGATTTATTAGTTTTAGTATTTGAGTCAAATAAATGACTCGACTGATAAGTCATGTCCAGCACACAACCGGTTATTCTAAGTGAAGGTCTGATGCGAAAACTACAAACTTAGTCACTAAATCTTAGCCGGAACATGTAATATCTTGTTAGTAAAAGATATTTTGTCACGTATTAATATTATGGAGGTCATGCCTTGCTTTGCCAGTAGCATTCAAAAATTTTCATAATATTTTAAGATATTTGACACTTACATTTCTAACTGGAATATGAGCAACCAAGTCCATGTGATCGTAAAACTGTTTCAGATAAGAAAACTCTTCTTTCTGTGATGATAATTCTAGGAACAGTTCCATCATTTCTGTTAAAGGCATGCCAGCGCCTAGTATAAGGTTCACATCAATTATGTGGCCTTTTATTTCAGCAACGTTGAATATATCTATCACGTTTGGTGGATACTCTGTGACGTGGTATACTCCTGAAAACGTTAAAATATTTTAAATATTGTTAGAAAAACTTCGTATCTAAGGGACGCTGTCTCAATCTTGAGATTATTTTTCATTCCAATTTCTTGTTTAACTTCGCCAGAAAAAAGTCAAATATTACGAATTATTTTTAAGATTCTATTGTAATCTACCTACACCGTGCTTAAGTTTTTTTAAATGTCTCTCTATTTTGGTATCAAAAACAGTATACGGTTTATGACTATTTATATTATCTTGTTCGGAGTATGTCTATAAGACAAGTACCTATTTATAACAATATTTATTTATAATTCATTTTAACTCACCTTGACCAGTATTCCCTGCAATCAACTTATATTCTCCAAAGCTCATGGCTTTAAAGACGTCGTTTAAATTGTAAGCTTTATACCATTTGTGCTTTCCTGCATCTACTACGATCATACAATCATCAGTTATATGAATAAATTCATTTTCTTTATCATCGTCACCATTTGCTATATTGTCTTTGAAGCATTTGTCTCTGTGAGAACATTTCTGGGCACATTGTATCCCGCAAGGTTTGAACATAGCTAGGTCCTCAAGATCATCTAGTTTGTCTAAAAGCTGTTGGTCCGCATCTTTGGCAAAGGACTTGAAGGCATCGGCGATCGGTCTGTATCCTGTACATCTGCACATGTTGCTAGCAAAAGAATTCTCGATTTCAACCGAACTTAGATTTTTGTCTTTTGACTCGTACAAACTGGAAGGAAAAGTGATAATTGTTAGGTTAGGTTATTAATTATTACGGCTTTAAAATAAAAGGGCGAGTTTTGAGTTTATATAAATATATTTAAGTCTGCGTCGCCAAGAATAGGCAAGAAATAAACTAGACAGTCTAAATTTAGCAAATTTCTGGGGCGACACAATTGAATTGCCATCAAATTGATAAGAAGAAGCCTAAATTGTCTTATTATAAATATTTATGTGCCGTAATATTGAACAGGATAAAAGATCTTCTGATCTCATGTTAGTTACGTAACTCCAACTTACTAAGCTATATAACAGACCTGACATAGGTACAATTAGGTTTTTTATGATGTGTTTGATGACTCATGGTGCGTATTACATAATTAATGTTGTAACATACATAGTGTAAGTATGGCTAAACTAGAATAGTTGTTGCGTACCTAAGTAATAAAATTTTAAGATTGAATTGTAATTTCCAATCGCAACTTGAAAACAGACAACACTGTTTCAAGTATTTTACTTTCCTAGGCAATAAAAACGTTTTAGTTTTCAAAGCGTTATTCTACACGTGTATAATCTGCAAAAGAATCGTCAGGCGTGACCCACATCGATTCGTATTTACGACCTCGTAAAAGATTAGTATTCCTTCGACAAAGACAGAAAAAAGTTATACAAAATTGTGAAAATTCAACAAAGTCGTTTACTTATATTTAGACAATTTTATCGATAAGTGTCAATACTTAATACCCAATGTTTATTGTATTCCACAAAGTAGTTTAGGTGGTAAAATAAACAAATATTTTAATCATTATGGACCCCCATGATGATCTAAATATTTCTAATTTTAAAAGCGGTAGGTAGGTATTATAATACCTAGGTATTATAGTATAAGAAAGATAAATAATATATACATACAACTAAAAGATTTGATATCAATACGTAACAGTTCTTATAAAATGTATGGCTGATGAGCTTTTTTAAAATTTAAATAACTAGCTTCTTGCTTGCTTTTGCTTGCTTCGTTACAACGTGGGTATTATCTTAAATTTAACTGTTACAAAAAAACTTGCGTTTGCTTTATGTTATTAGTATTTTATGTTATGTTTTTAGTGTTTTATGTAATTTTATTACATTCGTAATAAATATTATCAAACAAATAGAAATAATACCTGTCATCTATACGTACATAGTAACATCGCGAGTAGCTAAAGGTCACTTAACAATTACCAGTAGAAACTAATAAAAAAAGACGATAATCATAGCTACTAGAGCCAGGCAAAACCTGTTCGTAAAACACTTTGTCGTTGATTTACGTCAAATCATTTGGCTTGTAAAAAATTGTTGGGTATTTACTACCGAGAATAGTGACTATATCTATTTTTATTGTGGTACTGTTATAGCACATAATAATGAATAGTATTACCTACTATTTTTTAATGCTGTAACTCTCATGGTGTACAATAAAGAATATTCTATTAATAAATAATAACTCAAATATCCGCCACTGCAGGCAGCAGGGGGCAACACTAGTGCAAACGGATAGGTGTGTCGAGCAATGCAGCCTCGATTTCACCATCTTGGGTAACAGTAGCGGACGCGCGGGCCATCAAGCTAGTACAATTCTACCCCCCAATCTCTGCCGACCCCATTCAAGGCAAGAAAGGGCTGGGATTCCTCTTAATAAGTGATCCCCTGGGGCATCGAAGTACGTTGTGTCGCTACTTACAAACAGCTCGCCACAAGCTGCTCTGTGAATGTATGCTCCTTCAGATATATATTTAATTTATATCTTAAGGTTGTTGAAAAAGCAAGTAGATATGTGCTTAAGTATATTATCTATTTCAATGATGAGGTAAGGACTTGTCGTGAGTTAGCGACTTAATTAAGATTTTTGCTTCGTCATTCTTGTCATTATATTATTCGTGCTAACGTCGTATTATTAATATAAGACATCAAGGTAACTTTTTTATATAGAGCTTTTCCGATTTTTTATATCAGTAAACAGATATATATTTTTTTATATTTCATAAAACGACTCCTGCATTAAGGAATTTAATCCTTGTATCACGGGGAGTTTTACAAAAATTAAAATCACTTGCACAAAAAACACCCAGACTTAGAACAAGCATTTCATGTCACCATGTCACACAAATGCCAGTCTCATGCGGTAATCGAACCCGCAGCATGTCGCGCACAGTGGTATTTGGTGTGGTGACCACTCGGCTCGCCGTGCAGTTTAAAATCTTGCTTAATATATTAAGTCTTAATCTAATTACACAAATATATCATGTGTGATTTATTAACAATATGTATTTTTATGTAACTCAAAACATAGTAGATAATATATTTTACCTCAGTGCCTACAAAAACAAAGTAAAAAAGGTGTTATTAATCAACTGTCAATATTTTTAGCGGTTTCGATATTGGTCTCATAGTAAATGTTATCTACTTATACTGGTGAGTCAACGTCTAAAGTCTTTGTGGGGGTAGTTGTTACAAGCTGAATTAATATATTATACAAATTTACACACACAAGTACACAGAGTGGAATTTATTCGTTTCAAAAAACTGTTTACTATTAATTTGGCATTAGATGGCATAGAAAACATAGATTAGATACATACAAATATGTAATACGCAGTTGCATATTATTCGAACAATAAGTATACCTGTACATGTTCATGACCCATCCAGGAGTGCAGTAGCCACACTGCGTGCCGTTAAACTTGGCCAGTCGGGTCTGTATGTCGTGATAACCTTTGATCCTGTTCCCGATGCCTTCGACCGTGGTCACCTCCCAGCCATGGCAGGAGAGAACGGACACCAGGCACTGAAAATTACATAAAACTCTAGGTATATTAAAATGCCCTTGAGGTCACGGGTGCTCAGAGAGGGGCCTCTGCCGCCCATCAAGTGATCTCAGAGAAGATATCAGCATTGGTCAAAGCTGCTGCGCACGCCGAGGATCAGGGGAGATCCCTTTACAGGGATGTGCTCTTACAGGCGTTGCACGAAAGGCTTCTGCTTCCTTCTTTCCTTAGGGATTTTACCTTTATTTTCCGAAAAGAAAAAAAAAATGCTCAATGAAAAAAAATTTCGTCGCCAGAAGATATTTTGTCAGCGTTCGAACAGGCTGTAAAGGAGGCGGACTGGAAAAAGTGGTTTAAAAACTGGTTCCGAGGCATGAAACTTTGTATAGAGGCGAGTCTTTGTGGCGAGTACTTTGAAAAGATTAAATAAAAAAATACAGTAGAACATTTTTTACTTTCGAAAAACTTTCTGAATGTCCCACGTATGATGAAGCAACTGTTTTAGTTCGGGCATAAAATTAACCTCTATGACGCCTAAAAATTACCTGATTTTAAAAACAGAAAATATTATAAGAAGAGTATTTTCAGTTAATTATTTTATTTCTCACTTACAGAATTAACAGCAAAAGTCTTGACCACATTGCTGGGAGGTAGGGCTGCGCGAGCGGCCACCACGCATGCGCCGCAACCACCTTCATGACACATAGCTTTGGTGCCGCGCAACTCCGCCACAGTCCGTATGTATTCGTTTAAAGATACGTCTGGGCCGAACTTGCCGTCAACTAGAACAAATATAAAGTTGTCCGTCATGAAATCTGGATAAGTAGTTATTCTTATTATTATTATATCATTGCAGTATTTGGCCCTTAGACTGACCCTTAGTCTAAGGGCCAAATACTGCAATGAACCGTCAATCAATTTAAAGTTGCCGTTAGGTCTTATGCTGTCTGTCACAGTGACAGATACCAACATTTAACATACTCAACGGTGACTTAAAACTGATTACCGTTTTATTTTTAGCCAATAGACATTTAAGAACGTATTAAAGTTAAGTTTCGTTTCAGTAGTCAGGGGTAATGTTTGTTGTTCAAAATTATATTACAAGAAACATTTGGATAGAATCCAATTATTTCAATATTTTATTTAATCCAATCTCATAAATTATTTAGAATTCAGAATAAGTTCAGTAAATATAATAAAAATTATTTTAATTTACTAGTTAAGAGACCAAAACAACTACAACAATTCGTTATACATGTATAACGAATTGTTATAAAATGCGTTTTTAAAAAAATAATAAGTTTATTCGTTATTAGTGGCTAACACGCGCCGATAAATAAAAAACAAAATAAATCTATAATTAAAATAAAAATATCTTACCCTCATGCTGCCTCCCATTGAGTTTGAATTTTATTTTCGACATGTTTTGTTGAGACACAGGCACCTGATGAACAAAATCACAATACAAGACTTATTAGTAATCATAAATATTAAATGATGATGCACTAATTTTGAACATTTGGACCCCAAATATCGATATACCAATATAACGCAAGTATTACGTTCTGGCGACCAAGCGTACCAAAAGCACTATTTAGAGATAATTTCAAACTAAAACCTACTTAAATACGATATATGATGTAGATACGATTCGTTCAATAATAATGCTCGGTATAGATTGGTAAAACCCTGTAGTGCGGCGCGTGCACCGACGCAGATTAAGCTCGACAGTTGCCACATTAAGCATGTTATGCTTAAGCCATACACGAAAAGTGGCACCCAAAGTAGATGCTCTTGTGTTATCTAGGTCTTTCTATGAATGTCTGTGATTTAGAATATACTAAGACCGTCATTAAAGTCCAACTAAAATTAGCCTCATACAGTAATTACCTTAACTAGGTATTCAGTTCCTGTAGAAAGATTTTGTTAGTTCAGAATTTTCTAAGAATATTGTAAACTTCATTAATTACGTGCGACGGTACGTTTTTATTTAATGAAATGCTAGCTAAAACGCATTTCATTAAATGAACAACATACAAAAAAAAGTCGTAAACTCAGAAAAAAATCACACCTATTTTTAATCGGCTCTTAACGTTGTTCGTTCGTTAAGAATAAGTTCACCAATATATCATATGCCTATTATATCAGTTTCTGATAGCTGTAATTTATCAAGAAAAACATAGGTTTTTCTTGTGGCATAGTTGTGGTTTATAGCTGTCGAAAATGTAATTTCCGAATTCCGTTATGAGAAGAATACGAACAAAGTGTAGGCTCGTGTTTCGACGATACGTGCCCCGAAAATAAATTTAACTTTGAACAATTATTTGACTTCCGCAATATATTTTTAGATCTCTGTTAGAATATGTATGAACAAGCTAAGAGGAAAAAAGTACTTGTAATAAAATGCCTAGATGCTAAATAGATGTATATTAATTCATTATTAATTATCTTATACATTTTATTTACAAAATGGATTGGTACACAAGGTGGACTTGCCACTAGGCATTTTCTGCCATCAACCTTTGGTTAAAAAGACAACTAACGAACAAAATGAAGAACGTGTTGGTATATAATAATCATAGAGGTACATAATATTTATCACGATGACTTAAGTCATTATATAATTCCAAATACTTTGATTTGACTTTGATATACGGCAAATAAAACACAATTAATATTGATTCACATTGATCTGAATTTCTATATTGTTTATCTCGTTTGAGGAGTTCTTAACTACGCGCTTTTTACTCCGCGCCAAGTCTAGCGCGAACGACACGTGCCGAAGTTATTTGGTGGATGGGTTTCTTGTATGTTCATTTCTTATTTTCGTCCCATCGAACTGATAATAAATAATGCTTTTAACTCACTGTGTACACCAGAAAATCAATCAAAAATCATTTCAGCTTAACCGAGAGATGGTAATTAGGATTTGGCGCTTGGAAATTTATGAAAGGGACGGTATATTGATCGTCCTATACATATTGTATTTGCAATAAAAACAGTACAACAATAGGACATACACATAAACCATCACATCATCTATTTATCTCGTCTCGTGCCGGATCTATAAAAACTGTATTCCATTAACATAATATCTTATTTAACGGATTTCCGTCCATTTGGAGGGGTAATTTCACAGTGGGAGTATTCATTCTTTAACGGTATAGAGTACCCCACATCCATTTTATGATGGATAGGCAGTCAGGCATTTTATTGGAGCTCAGTTTTTAATTTAATCTCTAAGTCACGACATACGACTTACGAAGTAACTATTTAGTAATTTGTGATACGACTGCAAATGCCGCGTATGTCAGAATTGGTCTGATGCTATTTAAAGGTCGGTTCTCACTCACGTGACTCTGCTCCAACACCGCTCCCGCACAACGAAATCGCATCTAGTGTACGCTTGGTGTTGTACACTGAGTACGTGTGCAAACACGAGCGTCCCAGCCACACATTACACATATACTATGTTGGCAAAGTGTCGTATTGTGAACTGTAAAATTTGTGTCCCACATTTGTGTCACAATAAATGTAGTAGAAAAAGATTATAGAAAAATTCAGTGACCATCTTTATTCTTATCAAGTCGATGGTAATTAAATGGGGTACCGTTATCGCTCACTAGGCGTCACTGGCGCGTCAGCTGTCAAAGCCCACCAACAAACTATGGAATTTGACATTTTCGGACATAACGCGCGACTAGCGCCAATGGTGTAAAAATTGAGCTCTTCCATTGTACAGGTGTAACGACGCAAAGTACAAGACAGGACTTACGAGTAGGTCCTGTCTTGTACTTTGCGATTGTCCTAGGTGTGACATTGTCTGTGGGGCGATACTACACCCACACCTCAGGTCGGGATCATTAAGAATCTCTACCAGGATATGTTTTCCTTATATTGACCTACCTGGGTCCGAAGTCTGTTTAGCGACTCCAAGGTGACCGTGACCTTATTCATATCGTTCTAATAATGTTCTAATAAAAAGTTGTCTGTTTATAAACATCAAGATAGCCTTGAAGCTTTAAGGAAAATAAATATAATAAAACTTGTTATCCTTACTATTCCTTACTAATATTATAAATGGGAAAGTAAATCTGTCTGGCTGTCGTGCTTTGAAAATGAAATTTGGTACACAGATAGTCTGGAGTCTGGAGCCTCAGAAATGACCGACTACCTTTTGCCGCGATAACCGACATCCACATGGGCGGAACTGCGGGAAACAGCTAGTAATATATAAATTGTGTGTATAATATATAAAATGTAATAAAGTTTGTTTAAGCGCTAATTGCTGAAATTACAAGACGGAAGTTTTTAAAGAAGCCTGCTTCTCACCTTAATAGGTTTCTTTTTTATAAGTTAAAACACTGGCAAATCTAATGAATAAAATATTTTTGTACATACTTATTAAAATTCCATTTTATTAAACTTCCTCATAATTGAATTTATAATAAGGAGCCATAATTTACTTGCACTTTTTGTGGCAGTTTTTTTCGTTTTTTGTTTTGTGATTATCTTTTAATTGTAGGCACAAATATCTAATATCTACAGCCCATTGTTCCGCAATCTTATTATTAGTTAAAAAAACAAACGATTTTTTTCTTTTTGATTGTATAAAGATGACTTGAGGTAATTCACTAATGCCAATATTACACATAATTATTATACAGTATATTTATTTATCTATTTATATTAATTCTTGTGCAAATTTATATTATTTCTACTTAAACAAACATCAACTTTATGCTAGTTTAAATAAAGTTCAAATAAAACTGGCTAGTACTACCTACTAAAGAAAAAGGTCATAAAAATATGAAGTTGTAGCACAAATTAAACCTTAAATGTCAGCATTACAGTTGTTTCTTCAAAAAACACCTGTTTGTTTAGTATTATGTTTGGCATTTCAATTAGGATCGCAGTAAACATACCTTGACTATAAAATGGCAAGATTTTAAACAAATACATGCTATTGGCATAAGTCTACGTACTTAATTATGAACGGAGTAGAAGGACAATGGCAAAGTTTGTATGAACTCTGGGTCCCACCCTCACATCGTTAGGTAGGTTAACTGAACAGAAGAAACTATGGCGCAATGTTTAAATGTGTGTGTCCAGTCCGTTACTAAAAATGTCCGTTTAACAAGATGTTTTTTTTTAAATCTAGTTATTTTTTGGGATGTTTAGGAAATATTCGTTAGAGATCTATAGATAAATAAATATAATACGAATTATAATTAGTTATGTATTATAAGCAAATTAAAAAGCTCTTTTATAATTCGATATTCTTATTTCATGCCGAATATTTTGTAGGGCTCAGAGCTAATTAGAGTTAAGATGCTGACAGTAAACCACGGTTGAGCACTAGAAATAGTTTATTTCTTAAAGTTACAAAAGAGTTATAAGTTCGATACCAATCCGTGCCAATATCGACGATAGAATAAATTACTTTGCTCCTGGTAAACTGCCACATTTACATAGAACAGTCCATTTAGAGTCAATAAATGGACTAAAGTTTCGAACTTGGCAAGAAATACCTATCCAACGACGTATAACTTGTAGCTATTGGAGGGTGGGACCAAAATTAGCATCCTCCTTTGAAATAGAACTACATCTTCTTATAAAATTAATTTTCCTACCTTATTAAAACAGTTTAATTTGTAACTACCCCCAGTAAGAAAACTAAAACAAATATAATTTAAAAACATATTTAAAAAAATATAACTTTAAACTTAAAAGGTTGATATATTTTACGGGACGGGTATACAAAATATTAATGAATTATCCACTAAAAACTTCCTCTGGAATAATTATATCCATTGGTGAAAATAATTTGAAAATCCGTTTAGTAGTTTTTGAGTTTATCGTGGTCAGACAGACAGACGCGGCGGAGGACTTTGTTTTATAATATGAATAGAATATAGAAAAAAAACCATAGCTACTTGACTGCTTAAACATGCGGAACACTGCCGAAACTTATCAGAAATTAAAAAAATACCTACAAAGCTTTTTATAAATACATAATACTTCATACATACCAAGACCAAAATATTGATTTTTAAATAGCTCTTCTACTTCAAACTATTAACTATTCGTCCGTGTTTCACTGCGGTAAATACGTCACTCTTTGGAAACCAATCATGACAAACTGGCTGTCAGTTGTTAATCTTAACAAGAACTAGTAGATAGGTGTTCGTACTAGTTAAACACGATGATTTGTGAAAAGAATTAAGGTTCTGTATAAATAAATTTATACAGCGTAATAATTAAATAATAGTTCCATACTTAAATGTAGATTTGGTCAACCCAGCTGGCTTCTTTGATTGTGTTTTTTTGTTTTTTGTTTTTTTAGACGACATAATGTTTTGTATGTAAATACGTACTTTTTTAAATATTTTAAATGGAAGTTGCAACTTTTGTTTTTCGAATCAACTGGATGTTTTTGTCTTTTTTTAGTGACTCCCAATAAACCCGGTAAAAAAGACCCACACTAGTAAATTTGGGAATTTCACATGCACCTTACTTAGAACAAGCATTGTAGTATCACAAAAAAAAATTGTCTGTCACAGATGTGATGATGGATTTGAACCCGCATCACGAAGCGCAGTGGGAGTAACATTTAAATCCATACTAATATTTAAAATGCGAAAGTAACTCAGTCTTTCTGTCCGTCTGTTATGCTTTCACGGCTAAACCGATTTGGATGAAACTTGGAATTGTGTCAGCTTGGAATCTCAGAAAAGGCTTTTTGTCGCGGTAACCGACACACACACGGGCGGAGCTGCGAGCCACAGCTAGTTAAGTATAAGTCGATCCCTATACCATCTAGCTATCCGTGCTTTTATAAATCCTATATAATAAGACCAATATTAAACGACCTTATTTTAATTGTTTTTTCTTTCAACGAGTTTGTACAAAATAAATCAACCTATTAATAGAATGGTGATTTAAAAAAGTATCATAGTCAATAATATGTTTACGAAATCTGTGTCTGCATGTTGGATCACTATAAGATAAAGAAATACTAATAACTTTTGACCAACAGATTTCTAAGACAGGTTATAATTTATCAATTTTACATAATTTGGTCTTTGTCCAATGATCGTGTATGATGATGCAAATAGCAGCATCCGTACCATTACAGGCATTTTTTGCTGCTATCCGTGTAATCCTACTAACGTTATAAACTTGCTGTGCCCCGCGGTTTTATTTGCTTTTTCTTTTCTTCCTTGAGAATTGGCATATTATATGCAACAAGATTTTTTCAAATCCTACTGGTACTTTCAGAGATCAGTGCGTTCCACTAAAATAAACTTTCGATTTTTACCCGACTGCTAAGGTATGTTATATCTATACTAATATTATTTTTTGTTTGTTTGTTTGTTTGTTTGAACGCGCTAATCTCAGGAACTACTGGTTTGAATTGAAAAAATCTTTTTGTATTGGATAGTCCGTTTATTGAGGAAGGCTATGGGCTATATAACCTCACGCTACGACCAATAGGAGCGGAGCATAGATGAAAAATGTTGCAAAAATGAAATACCGTTGAAACTAAAACACGCGAACAAAGTCGCGGGGGACAGCTAGTTATTGATAAGTTCACTCTAACGAAAACTACGCGGAAAATACTAAACATAGATTTAAACCATTAACGTTAAACGCTGTGTTTAGTAGCAACACTAAGAATTATTTCATTTTAAAATAAACTACCTATACTACCTAAAACCTATACCTACATAGTCTACTTACATAATCCTACACTTATTTCTATTTCTATCGTAGCTTAAAATCGTTAGTTATTTATTTGATATGACCCTCAACTGTCAAGATGATTGCAATTTGCTTGACAACATCGAATTATTTGAGTGTTCCAACCGTGGAAATGGACAGTGCCCATACTATGAGCTCTCAAAACAGGACTGTTGTGGTTGTGGAAGCGAGACGGCGCTCTACACTCGCGTAGCGGCGTCTCGCTTTCACAACGGCAATTTTGGATTAAAAGCTCATGGTATAGGCACTGAGGTAGTTTCCTACTTAGTAAAATATGGGGCCTTGAAAAAAATAGCGTCATTTACCAGCCAGTTATTTTCGCTTACTTAACTATTAAAACGTGTAAATATATGCTGTGATGTTCTAAAATTATGGTGGCTATGTACAGTTATTATTATGAAGACATTATCAAGGCTGTACTTAAGTTTAGTAAGTAGGAATTTAAGTTTAATGTATGTTTTAAAGTAACATGTGGTATGAGGTTTTTTGCCACATAATTGTACAATAGTTTACAATGTCAAAGAAGTTTGAAAATGTCAGTGTTTGTTATATTATACAGGGTGTAACTGAAAGGTGCTCACAATCTAAAAGAGGCGAAGAGTACATGTGGTAAAGAATCAGTATACAAAATTTCAGCTCAAAATGAATGAATTATATAATTGATATACATATTTTCGCATCAATTACTTGACACCAAAAATCATAAGCAGAGTGACATAATAAAATATTGACCCTCGTAGTGCGGTGACGAAGGAAGCATATTGTTTGGGACGTCCCAGGTTTTTGTTATGTAGGACAAACGAAGAATTAATCGTCACGTTTTCTTATGATAATTTTTAGTGTCTGCATAACATTAAATTAAAGATTATTACGTATAATTACGTTTGAGTTTTTGGAGATCCGTTGATCTAAACTTATTTTAAGGTAATGGTCCTCCAAGATCTCTGGTGTAGAATGGCGGCGGTGAGCTGGTTCCCCACTAGTTGGCTATCCTTAAGAAAAGGTATAACTAGCAAAGTTAAAGAACAAAATCAGTTTTACAAACCACCTAAAAACTATTTAAAGTCTATAAATCGATGTTGTGACTAGGAACAATATAGGCCTTATCACAAAGGGTTAACGCTACAATATTATCCTCATTAGCCAATTTGTGGAATTTAATTGCATTTGTTTTTTTTATCTGATTGTGTTCTTCAACTTTTGTTGCAAACTGTACCTATAGAATGAGCATTAAATATAATTACTGTTATCACACTTTGGATTCGTAGCATACAACGATAAACGAACCCGAAATGACAATTTATTAAGTAGGTACTATTTTGTTTGTAAATCAACACATAATCACATCCGACCGTACAAATAACGTATGAAAATGTATAAAGCTTCATTAAAATCGCATCAAGAATTAGCTTAACCTCAGCTGCTACCAACTAACCACCGAAATAAGTTAACCCCTCTGAAGTTAGGCAATACAATGAGTGAGCAGGATACAAATATACAAGGGTCCTAAAAAGTAAAGGAGACGGCGATATGTTTGTGAACGACTTCAGATCAGTAAAGTTATATTGGATGGGATGAGACATAATTGTATGTTGAAGCACCTAATTGACTATGTTTGAATGCTAGAATCAATGACAGTAGGTTTTTTTTGGGGTTGGGTAATAAAAAGCCCTACTGTCTATTGATGTGCTCGCCGGGTTTAAAAGGCTATAATAAATAATTATAATAAAAGCTTGGGGGTGGAAGTGTCTAATGGCGTATTAGCGAGGAAACTCGCCCCGGGTCCGCGATGGCGAAGTCGGGGCCGCACCGCTCGACACCCCTAGCCGCTTGCACTGGTGTTGCCTCCTGGTGCCTATCGTGGCGGTTATGTTGGTGGGCCCATCTGGTGAGATGGCGAGTCACCACCTGCCTATTTGATTGCATTAACATGTGTTAGAAGGCAGGTGTCATAGTTTACCGATTTAGTTCTAATCACCAATGCACTGTCATCTACCTACACATAGCCTAAATATTTATATTCCATTCATAATTTACAATAGCTTTGTATCTACTGTGGGCCGTTCATATCTATTCTTTTCTTCCATAGAGCAGAGGTGGGTGGGCCCTGGTAGATGCCCTATCCCAGGTGGGTGGGCCCTGGTAGATGCCCCATCCCAGTTTAGAGTAAAGTTCACAACAAGGCCGATGCGTGTTGAACCTGTGTCCCCATGTAAGCCTTTCAAAGTACCGGGTATTCTCGCTACTGAGCCCGTGAAAAATAAGAAATACATAATAATAAAAATATTTATTTTCTCATCATGATGAAACCGATACAAAGTTAAGTTGTTTGCACATAATATAGAGAATGGTGTCTGAATTAGGTAAAACCTGTGTTACAGATCACCAGGCCAACCGTCGGTTCAACGGAGCCCCGCCGAGCATGCTTTAGCGAACCCGCGACTCCGGCAAAGGCAAGGACTGGACCGGGGTGTTTTTAGTCGGTGCAAGTCCGACATTTCCTCACGTCGTGCCTTCGACGTGGGTTGAAGTCATTAGATTTTCACCCCGTAACAAAAAAAAACCCCCTCGGTTAGATAGACACTAAACATTTAACTTATAATACCAATAATATCTTTAAATATTAAAATGAAGTAACAAATCTATACTAAATATTATAAAGCTGAATAGTTTGTTTGTTTGTTTGTTTAAACGCGCTAATCTCAGGAACTACTGGTTCGAATTGAAAAAATATTTTTGTATTGGATAGTCCGTTTATTGAGGAAGGCTATAGGCTATATAACATCACGCTAAGACCAATAAGAGCGGAGCATAAATGAAAAACCGCTGAAACTAAAACACGCGAACAAAGTCGCGGGGGACTGCTAGTAAAATATATTTGACTAGTAATAAAATAGAATCGAAAACTTTTAAGGAAAACGTTCCTCAAAAAAAAAGGGTAAAAAATTATAAAACTTATTATAGGTTGTATCGTTTTGATAGTTGCAAAAATTATATAAAAACTTTAATGGCAGTTTCCAAGATGACCGCCGCTATTCTATCTCTAACAAACGATCATAAAAATAAATAAAAAACACATCGCGTGGTAATACGGGACTTGGTGCTCAAGTCTGAGTCGCACTTCGCTAGTTTCTTAATTATAAGGCTGTTTAGATAAACAAGCTTGGTTGCATAATGCTTGCATTGCTTGTAAGATTATAAATATAGGTGGACCATTGCACACGTAGTACATCATTGACGCAAAGACTCAATTTAAATCAATGACAAAACACACGAAATTCAACCTTATGGTTTCGAAATAAATGCGTTTTTATGTGTAATGTCACTTTATGGCTACCAGTTATATGTGGTTGTACGTACAGTAATACCATATTATGCAAAAAAAAAAACAAAGAAATTCATTCGACAAAAGAACCAGAAAAAATCTAACATATATTTATAAATTGACTAGCTGTCCACCGCGACTTTGACCGCGTGTTTTAGTTTTAACGGTTTTTCATTTATGCTTCGCTCCTTTTGGCCGCAGCGTAATGTTATATAGCTTATAGCCTTCCTCAATAAATGGGCTATCTAACACTGATTATTTTTGATATTTTTTCAAATCGGACCAGTAGTTCCTGACACTAGCGCGCTCAAACAAACACACTCTTCAGCTTTATATATTAGTATAAATATAAACTGTATCCTTTAGTATTACTTGCTAACTAAATTAAGCGAAGAACTTGCAAATGCATTACGTGTCAGCAAGCCAGTAAAAGGTTAAACCAATAAATGACGTATACTCTTCACACATGTATGTTATTTCAACATGGGATGTTTGGCAACTATCGTGAGATACGATCACTGGCCTGGCGGAACAAAATGTAGCGTTTTAAACGTACCAAGATAAAAATCACCGCTACGTGATTTAGTGCGACCACAGATAGGCTGAACTTAGGGAAATATACAATTTATTCGATAAAATGTCCTCTCTGATTTCATAACACAAGACGTGCTTGAGTATTGAACTCTGGGTTCAGAGCAATGTTGTACCTATGTGATGTGGTTTTTGTGTGAAAGAGAAACATACAGTTATCCATCTATTCATCTATTCTGACAAACTATCGCATTTATTATATTACTAGTTGCGCCCTACGGTACGGGCAAGTAACGTGATGTTAAATAGCCTATAACCTTCCTCAAGAATTGTTCTACTGGTAGTTTTAAAGATAAGTGCGTTTAAACAAACAAACTATGATGGCAGATTTGTAATTAAATACAAATAGTGGAAAGAAAAACTTAAACCTTAGGCAGGCCTCGGTAACTTAGTTGGTAAAGTGACTGGCACGTCAAGCCAGTAGGTGCAGGTTCGAGCCCTGCCTGAGTTTTAAGTTTTTCTTTCCACTTTGCATTTAATTACAAACTCTTTAAGCTTTATTATACTAGAAATTAATATTATCTTAGATTGTGTGTGACCAATGACGTGCATAACAGACATAATTATTGTTATGGGTATTATACAGTATGTTTAATTTGTTTCTTCACAGATCTTCCATACACAATGTAATTACGAAGGCTACTTTATATTATACAAACTCAAGTAATTGGCTGATAATGATGTTAGGAAGACGTTTTTTATTGGTTCAAGTTACGTCAACACTTACTTATACCGACTGCAGTCGCTAGTTTGTCAGTAATTGTCAAGGCAAGAAATCAATTGCTACGTAACTATATTGCTATAATAATAAATACAACAATAAATAAAATATAGAAGATTTTATGTATTAAACTTAAATTGACGATATATGACGGTTTATCGATTCCTTAACATTCATAAAAAGAAATGCGGTTGATCTTTTCTCCATACAAACACTTTCGCCTTTAATTTTAGACAATTAATTTTAATTTACATTATGATTATGTATACAGTTTTTTTTATTTATTCTTTATTGTACACCGTAAAAAAGGATACATAATACAAAACAGTGGTGTACAGAGCTGCCTCATTGCGCACGGCAAGTTCTTGCAGGAAACCATTGCAATTGGAATCTATACTAATATTACAAAGCTGAAGAGTTTGTTTGTTTGTTTCATGTCTGAACGCGCTAATCTCAGGAACTACTGGTTCGAATTGAAAAATTATTTTTGTATTGGATAGTCCGTTTATTGAGGAAGGTTATAGGCTATATAACATCACGCTACGACCAATAGGAGCGGAGCATAAATGAAAAATGTTGCAAAAATTTAAAAACCGTTGAAACTAAAACACGCGAACAAAGTCGCGGGGGACAGCTAGCATCAGATAAAATAATATAATTTACACGTTTTTGCATGATTTTTAATGAAATATTATATTAAGATACATTTATTTACAATGGGTACACAAAATTAAATATTTAAACACAATTTCAGGATATTTAAAAAAAACTTTCATAACAATGTATGATGTTCAAAAAACGTCTTTATTTTTTATATTTATAACTCACCAGCAAACCATAGAAAATTAATGGTATTTAAATGAGATTCAATTAGGGTAAAAATAATCAATTTTCTGGTTGGTTAAAAAATAAAATATGTCCTATTACACAGACTCAGTAGTTGACATTCATATCAATAGGATTCGCGTGGTAATGATTATATATTTTTTATACATTCAGCTACTGGTGCCGTTTGAGATGATTAATTGTGAGTGCTGTTTTTAAACATTATTTAGTATAAATAAATTAATAAATAAATGTGGACAACATCACATACATTGCTCTGAACCCAAAGTAAGTAGCTAAAGCACTTGTGTTATGGTGTTCAGAGACAACGAATGTACCACAAACACCCAGACCCAAGACATTGTAGAAAACTGGTTTTCTACATTGACCCGTCCGGGGCTCGAACCCGGGACCTCAGAGCTGGCGACATCCACAAAACCAGTTTTTACGCCACTCGACCACGGAGGTCGTCAAATTAATTTTTAAAAGTATATTTTATTATTTTACCTTTGCCTTATATAATAAGTCAATAATATTACGTTGTAATTAATAAGGTTTCTTTAAAAAAATGTACTGGGTATGTCAAGATAATAGTTTTTTTTTTATCATTTATTTAATGAGGCTTTTTGCGCTGGTGCGCCAAGACAGCCTCGTAAGGTAACACACAGTACAACAAAAAGTAAAAATCAAATTATCAACGGCTTAAGGTTAAGTTAAGATTGAACACCACACCACGTCGACTTGTAGCGCCTCCAACGACTCACTGACACCGTCATACCTAATAATCAGCAGCACCATGCACTCTCGTAGAATCCAAGTCCTGCTCAGGATACAACCCAGTAAAAAATATTAAATGTATGATGCCAAAAGAGCATATTAAGCAATAAATTGTGATCAAACTATTAAGTATTTTATTTCAAAAACAGTTTCTTTACAAATTTATAAATCTCAATACTCTGCTCGGAAAGAGGCCTCCCAAGCAACACTCCACCAGCAAACACATTGCCACGGACCACTCTATATATCAGTGAAAGAAAATTTGTATTTTTTTTTTTTTCTTTTTTTTTTTTTTTTTTTTTTTTTTTTTTTCTAACTACATAGCTTTATTCTATATAATTTATTATTTACAATTAAATATTATTTACAATTTTAAATATATACAAACTTAACTATATATACACTTAAAACAAAACTAAACTCTTAACTAATAAAAAAAATCTAAAAAATAGCGTCAAAAAATTCATCCGCATCGCTGTCGACTGGAAGTGTACCCAAAAGACTGGCGGCATTGCCACGTTGAATGGCAATGCTTATTCTCTGTCCAAAGTAAAAGCCAGCCCTTGGGTCACGCGAGGAGTCAACAAGGCGTTTCGCCAGATCTTTATATAATATGTGTGCACTCGGACCCCACGGTCCAAGTGTTTCAACCCCAAACGGCTGGAATGTATAACTTCCAATAAGGTTTTAGATTTTTTTTATTAGTTAAGAGTTTAGTTTTGTTTTAAGTGTATATATAGTTAAGTTTGTATATATTTAAAATTTGTATTAATTATGTTACGGTTTCTATAATAATTTGGTAAACATTGATATGTGCCAGACTGGATAACGATATCATACGTCCAAACTTCATTTGAAATATCAAGGCCAAGTCAAACGGTGTAATTAGCCTAGATGATGTAGCTGTATTATTGTTGCGCATTCATTTTCTATTTTCATAAATACCGTGCTTTATGTAGGTGTAGGAAATGTTTATGGGCTCTGACTGACCCGCTTATGTTTATTATCTCATACTTACAAAAGCTTTTGTTTTTTACATTCCGAATAAACCTGCCTAGCCTTTTCCCAAGCTATGTTGGGATCGGCTTCCAGTCTCACCGGATTCAGCTGAATATCGTATTTTAAAAATAGCGACTGTCTATCTGACTTCTTCAACACATTTTAATGGGTAACGCAATATCCCAAATTAAGACTGGTAGTCAGAATTGTAATGACTTAACGACAGCCAAAAATCCAATTGTGACAGTCGGTTCCACCGGCTTCACGTACTTACTTTCCGAGTCACGGAAGGTCTCTATGTTTACATTCTGAATAAATACACGTGTTTCAGTGCAACATCTGGAGTTGGTATACATCTACAAGTATCTCTTCCTAGTGGGGTTGTATGCGGCCAGCCTGCCCAACAAGGACCCAGCTAAGTTCACAGTGAGGTCCATGATAGATGCAACCATGTCTATGATTCATCCCGTAGTTGCTGCTGGTTCTAATAGATGTAAGTATTTTTTTCTTAATAGTCGATATAATGGTGGTGACGACCTCGTAAGGTACGAGCCTAGTGTTCGTGATTACAGGATATGAAGTAAAAGTTATTTTAAATAATTGTTTAGGTATATTTACGGTTTACTCACGCGCATTCGTCCAAATAGTTTCAGATTCAATGGGAGTAAGTGTTACGAGTCGAGTACTCCTAATGAGTCTGAAACTAGTCAGGCTATCCCGAGAATGTGCATGACTAAACCGTAAATACTCCTAAACAATTAAGAAAGTTATTATTCAAACATTTTGACTAAATTTGTAATCAAGAATTGTACCTAACTAAAATTATATGTGTAACTGGGCATCTTTGTATTCTTTTCACATTTTTTCTGTGACATTTTGAGCAGATGATTGCTTATTATGATGATAAACAAAGAATTATTTCTGCAGTTGTTGCAAATAAAAAGTAGTTAACGTTCTACTTCAATTCCAGAATCTTGTTTAAAACTTCGATCATATAAGTTTTAAAACTAAAGATTGACAAAGTAGTGTTATTATCTCGGGTGCCCTTAGAGGAGATGAGGTTTCGTAATGTTTAAAAAGTTTTAATAAATTGGCAAATTTAAGATTCTGTAAGGGAACTCTGTGGTTTGATGATGATTGAAGGCATTCAGAAATCATGCTTTGCCAATGCTTACGTTGGATTAGTAACAATTAAACTGATACCTATAAAAAAAAATAACGCAAACATTACTTACATTGCAGGTGAGACCTTTAAAAGTTTTTTCGGCTTAACATATGAGCAGATGCAAGAAAAAAACAAAACTAATTTCCAAGAAGTGTTGAACATAGATCTGATCACGACAACTGGAAATATTAAGTACAACTTAACTGCAACGCACAGACTGACCCGATTGATGGCACAGGCGCAGACTATAGTCATACTAATCCATGGATTTATGGAAAGTTCTGATGGCTGGATGGTGCAAGCCATAGCTCCTGAGCTGCTAAAGAGAAGAGACATGAAATTGTTTGCATTAGATGGAAGAAGGGTCATAAATCTGGAATACTTTAGATCGTCAACATATGTGAGGTTCATGGGCGAAATGCTTGGAGAATTTTTGACCGATGTCATAAAAGGTGAGATATTTAAGAAATGTAATAATTTAATTAATGACTTACTTAAATTTGAAGTAAAACTAAATATTTATTCATGGATAAAGATTGGTCCACCAGTGCTCAAAATAGAGATATGGAAAAAGAGTAGAAATTTTTGCCTTGCCGTTTTACTGAATTGGCTGATAATCCTTGTTAATTAGTATATATAATATTCTATGTCACACTTCGTGGTTGAAGACAATAAAACAGGAAAAAGAGATTTTACTTTTGGTCGACAATGTTTCAGATGGACAAGATCCTACCAGGATCTACATCATAGGTCACAGTCTTGGTTCTCACATCGCTGGAGTAGCAGGCAAGCGTGTCCAAGAGATGACTGGAGAGCGTGTTGGTCGGATCACTGCCTTGGACCCCGCTGGACCTTGCTTCAGTAATGTCAGTGCAAGTGGAAGATTGGACAAGACTGACGCAAAATATGTTGATGTTATCCACAGTAATGCAGGAATGCTGGGTCTTAAAGAGCCTGTAGGTAAACGACGGATTTTTTGCTAATATTTTTTATCATCAGATTTCATGTAGATTCATACAAGTCTAAATTCAGAAAAAATATTGATTCAATCACACACAAAATATGAAGTAGATAAATAAATTTAAGTAAAATTTCATAATTATATAACGCCCATTGTTACAGTAACATAAATAAGGTAATTTTAATCCACCACCAGTTAAAGACAAAATTATTGTAATGAGTAAACATTGACATTTAAAAACTTTGAGACCTATAGTACGTCATGTATGTACAACTTTATCACCTCTCTAACTTACTTTAATATCGTTGAGTTACCTACTAGCGTCGGTATCCAAACTACGAGTACATCATATAAACTTTGTGGATACCAACAACAAACAGTAGTTAGGAGTTGTTCTTTAATATATCAATTGTTTTATTTGTTTACTAGAACTTTGTCAAGGCCATGTTTGTATTATTGATTTGGGACCAAAGAATTAGGGCAACATTTTTAATATGGGTTTTTATAACCAATATTTAGTTAAAAATATTGGTAGTAATTTTATTGGTTTACCAACAATTGTTACATCAATACATAAGTTTAATACAATCATAACATATACTAGATGTACAATATTAAGCGGTAAACACTACATGCTATACAATGAACACAACACACTTATTACACTTTAATAGCATTATAGATATAGATGAATTGAAATTTAATTTAAATAACAGCGGTAAGGATCGCCTTTCGTGACCGCGTTTAGGGGTCGACGGCCTTAAGTAAACGTTATCCTAAAACAATTAAGATTTCCTGAGTATCTTGAATGAATAAACATGAAATTGATATACACCACATACTTAAGAAAACTTAAACTCCTAACAAACATCTGTGAGTTGTAATAATGTTTGTGTTGTATTTTTCTACGAGATACCGTAGATTGCTCAAGTCTCTGCCAGCCAATCGTTCCGAGAAATTAATTAGTTTCCTCAAGGCTGACCAAGTAGGTCCTAGCTTAAGCCCCTGAGGGATCCCTTAGTTACTAATAAGGAAGTATAAGGCGTATTAGAAACGGAATATGAAATGAAGATCGTCGTTACATCTGACAAACACTTTCCTTTCGATGTGACAATGTTCTTGGTCAACAGACCCTGTTGAAGGTATTAACAGAAGGCCATTGTTCCAAAGAAGTATTAATGGTGTTTACACTTTTCCTCAATAGGCACTTATAAGAAAACGCTTTGTCCTCTATTTTCAGTCATTTCTGACTCGCCTTTATTTGTACGTTCTCGGAATTCACAAGTATTCTGAGTATCAACATGGTTCATTAGCTTTTTATTATTTGTCGTGGAATTGTGAATTACGGCCAAATCTGAGATTTATTTTCTGTTATATTTTTTGGTGTAGAGCTTTTTTATTATTGTCGAGTATTTTCATATCTTAAGATTATACGTAGAAAAATATATTTATGTAACTGTATAGTAGATTATATACCTAAGCTAAGTTTTACAAGACTTCTTATAATTTCCCTTGTATCTACAGGTATAAATTTTCATTCTTAATCAGAAATTAATAAAAAAATTAAATCAACTTATTAAAACAATTATACTTACGAACGCGTCTGCAACAAGCAATAATATTTTAAATTGTTTTGTTTTACTGTTGTTTATATTTTTGTGGAAAAATAGCTTCGTAATTCGTCAGAATAAAAAATTATGACGAATTTTCGTGGTGGAATAAATTTTACTCCCAGTGGAAAACTGCACAAATAAACGATGAACTTATAACAAGAACAAGAACTATAGAAGTTAAGCTTTTATATAAATGCACTTTCTTCACTTTTCCAGGGCACAAAGATTTCTATCCCAACGGAGGAGCATCGCAGCCAGGATGCTACATTTCAACCTGCGACCACAGCCGGGCGTGGGAATTATTCGCCGAATCCATTAACTCGCCTAAACATTTTCCTGGTAAATTATTATTAACATTCTAATCTGCAAAGACGTGTATATGTACTAAACGTGGATAAAATAGCATTAAAGCAAAAAATAGTAACAATTTTAGGTACTTACAACTTACCAGGTTATAAAAATCTTTATAATCTTTATTTCTTTTCGATGTCTCGTTGCGATAGAGTCACCCTAAGCTTTTATACAAAAGGTACGGTAAGGATGTTAGTTTTAAATTGGTGTGGTGTTGGCGTTTTCCTTATACGATTTCCTTGTTATTTCTGACGTCTATTATCGTGGTATCTTGTTGAACACTCGTGTTTGGTTCACGTACTCTATTTAATACATAGTGTATGTTTACTATTTTTGTACGCTCCTTTATTGTTAAAGTTCATTTTGTTTATACCAATAAGAAGGGATCAAAACAACACCAAATATCATAACAAACGTTTCGCAGCACTACGAGTCAATATCTTATTAAATCACTCGCTAAATGTACTCGTACATCTATTCAGCGGTCTGGTTATGATTTTTGGTGTGGAATGATTTGATAAAAAAAATGGAATTCCATAATTTAACTTAAGTAGTTTGAACTGAGTGAAATGACTATACCAGAGGTACTTTTCACCCTTTTTAGATATATATAACCTTTCGGTATCACCCTATTATTTCTTTAAGGCATGGCAATATTTTTAAAAAGCTTTTTTTTACAGCCCGCAAATGCGAGAACTGGACAATGTTTGGTCAAGGATTATGTTCTCAAAGTGCAATATCGTACATGGGGTTGGAATCTGATGCTAATAATCCAGGCCTTTACTTCCTTACTACTAAGAAATCTTCACCTTTTGGCATGGGTTCTGCAGGCAGCGGATGAAGAGCGGATTTTAATAAAACACCTTTTTTTAATTGTTTTTTATTTTAGATACATTTTTAATAGGAAGCTAATAAGCTAGCACGTTCAACTTTAAAACATATTTTACTAGCGGTGCGCCATGGTTTCATTCGCGTAAGTAGTCCCCGTTCCTGTAATAATTCTCCTTTTTTTACTATTTCCTATGTTTTATGAATATCGGTCCACCCGTTCTCGAGTTATAAATGACTAGCTGTCCCCCGCGACTTTATACGCGTGTTTTAGTTTCAAAGGTTTTTCATTTTTGCAACATTTTTCATTTATGCTTCGCTCCTATTGGTAGCGTGATGTTATATAGCCTATAGCCTTCCTCAATAAACGGACTATCCAATACAAAAAGAATTTTTCAATTCGAACCAGTAGTTCCTGAGATTAGCGCGTTCAAACAAACAAATAAACAAACAAACAAACTCTTCAGCTTTATAATATTAGTATAGATATAGTATAGATGTAACTAACCCGACTATGCTATATAGATATAGATTCAGGATAGTTCTTACTGATGTATAATTTAAAAAGTGTGTATTGTGCATCAGCTTTCATAAAATTATTAAATACTTAAAAACATAAATATATAACGAAGCCCCATGAACGGGTGGTCTCCACCCCAAAATAGCAGAATAACGTCAAAAATATTGGACAACTCGGGAACGGGGACTTTTTATGCGAGAGACACCGCAAGCAAGTTATAAAAGCAACATCTTCCTGACTGGAGACTAAATCGCCATAATCTTGGAGCAAAACAGGTGTTCACTCTAAAAATAGATCTCTCTTTACTTTGGTCGGAAACTTAAGCGACACAAAAGAGAATTATCATCTACCATACCAAAGACTATTGTTCCCAAGACTCTCAAAAATCTTTTTATTATGTAAGGAACGAAGTAAAGATATATTTTAGGACAATTTTTCGTGAAGTCTGTAAAGTGTCTAAATTTTTTTTGTTATCTTGTCAAACGGTGGCTTTGCCAACTTAATTGTCACTGAATTAGGTTACTGAAGCGGAATGAAAAATTCTCCATTGAAATGGTCTCAAGGATGAATTCTCAGAAGTCAGTTGTATGGTATCAACATAAGTGCGTACCACACCGTATAGTGCCGTCTCACCTCCACGTGTAAAGCGTTTAGAAATAGATAGTTTTGCCGAAATATATACATGAATTTCATAGGAACTGAGCTACATAGAAAGTCAAGGTAGAGTTTAATTTATCAGGACACTAGCTGAGCCCGCGGCTTTAACTGCGTAAGTAGTTTCCGTTTCCGTGAGACATATTTTGATAGTAATACTTCTGTTTGGAACAAAGACAAATCAGAGATCATGAAAATTGGTTTACTCTTTCTAGAGTTATGAATGGTCTAACTTACCCGACTTTGTTTAATTTATTTAAATACTAGCTGTTTCAGGCGGCTCCGCCCGCGTGGGTGTCGGCCATCGCGGCAAAATGCAGCCTATGTTTTTTCTCAGGCTCTAGACTATCTGTGTACCAAATTTCGTGTAGATCGGGTATGTAGTTTTGGCGTGAAAGCGCGACAGACAGACAGACAGAGTTACTTTTGCATTTATAATATTAGTCAGGATCAGGAAATTAAAACTGCTTTTCATTTAATGAAGTAGGGGACAAAAGGAGAAAAAAATCCTTATCTATAGTTCAGATAATTTTATTGTTTGATTATTTATGATATGCACGAATTCACTGAAAATTATTTAAGTGTCGGTACTCACACTATCTAGATCTTTAGACTTTTTTATACACATTAAAATCCAGAAATTACAATTTTTTTAGATTTTATCTTATTTAGACAATTTTTTAACCTATTTTGCCAACTCGGGCATTGAAACACGATACACCAGTCGCGTTTTCAACCACGAGTTTAAAAGTTTCCAAATACTTTAACCAAAAAGGTTCACAAAGGACCAAATTACCTAACCTGGCACGCGACGAAACTTGCAAAATAAAAACACGAGGCAAAATTTGGTTTGAGTAGAGTCAGTAATAAAAATAATAATTAAATGAGATTCATGACAAAATCATGATTTAGTTTCAAAGTATTAACAAATTTTTGATATGAATAAGAGATAATAGATGTTTAATTTTGATTTGTTTTCAGTCATGATCATCCTACTGCAGGGCAAAGGCTTTCCTTTATTTTTTCCGATGGTCACATTTTGTTTATTTTTTTTTTCTGACACGCCTTAAGTATATTCTATCCTTTACATATGGTACGCGTTCAATAATGGCTAGATAAAACAATTTACTTATATCTTACGCAACCGCAATGTGAAGAACAATTTTGAAATTATTCAACATGTTCCTAACTCCTACAAATAACATAATAACATAATGTTTTGTGTGGTGCATTAAAATTGTGTCATAATTAAAAAAAAAATATTTACATGATTGTTTAAAAGATTTTTTTCTGACTGTACATTAAAATCACGTGCAAAATATCAAACGACTAATTAACCCCAAGACGAGTGTACATAACTTTTTTCTTCCGACTTTTACAGGTAAACAAAAGAATCCTTATAAGGCATCGTTAAAATTTTTGAATGAAGACATTCGATATTTAAATGGTCGTTTGTTTTTTTACTGCGAGGATATTGGAAGGAAATAATGATTTCGGATACTTTGCGAAATATCTCGCTTTCTAAGAAGCTCTCTTGAAGGCGGTAATAACGATTTAATTTTCCGTAACAATTCGAACCGAATTTGAAGTATCACAGAAGGAAAATAATTATAGATAATATTTTGAAATTAATGAATCTTATTGCAAAAGGTGTGAGACAGTAATAATTATCGTAGATATGACGTAGATATTATTGAATACCAGGATACTAGTATCCAATGATATAGTTTTAGAACCGATATTCTTCCAGTGGCGAGAGGGATGGAGCTATTCAGAGAGATAGCACCTTCTCTTTCTAAACGGAACGTGAATGCCTTCACCTTTCATTATAACTCAGGGGCGATTTTTTTTCTGTATAAAATGAACACAATATTCGTTCTTTTTTGACATATTTTTATTTAATAATTCACATTTTAATACTTGAGGCATTCGTGTGAGAACATTAAATACGTGCTAAAATTCTACTTACGTGCTAATAATCTCTTAACATATTCATGAATGTATAACTTTACAAAGTTGCACGTTCTCGTTCGTTCATATTAAGATAGGTCTAAGTAGATGCTTGCTCCAAAATAAGCTGCCAAACTATCTACTATATATATTTGTCTGCAGAAGTCTGCAGCTAAATGTCACCTCTTTGTGATGTGCTCCTTCAGATAAGCTAGGTTGGCAAAACTCAATCAAGGACAGGGTCGACAACGCACGAGTGATACCTCTGGTATTGCAAGCGTCTATAGGCTGCGGTGACCGCTTACCAGTTGCGTACATACTATTTATAGGCGATACGCAGTGCCAACCTCCTAAAATCCAACTTACTATCCTTAACTTTTACAAATAAAATAAATAATTAATCAACACCCATTAAACTTATTAATTAAATTACAAATAATAAGCTTTGTTTTCTTTTTATTTAATTAACAAACAAATTAATAATAATGACACCAAGCGCCGTGAAGTAGGCACTCGCGAGACTACTTCGCGGCTAGCCTAGATTTTTGCGTATTCATATGCAGCAATCACTTATTAAGCGACTTTTTTTCTTTAATATAATATGGCGACAGAAATCACTGTTTTTTCATGCGTAGCACCCTGAAATTTGATCTTCGCAATTTTCCAGACCAGTCTATGCCTACTACGAGAAGCAAAGATAAAATAACCATACTTGCAACTGCAACAGATAAAAAATACATATATTCTAATTCCAGTTATTAGTATATTTTTTAATGGAGCAAAAATTTTAAAATGCTAAGGTACTTAAAACGTGTAAATTAAATATAATATTTTTGAAAGTTAACAACACAATTAATATGTAGGTACCTAAACTTGTTTTAGTTTCAATAAATAGTTTATGTTTTTATTTATCTGTTGCATCTTGCTTTTTTTTTCGATATTTATAATCTGTTGCAGTTTTTCTCAAATGGCGCGCGTGTTTTCTGCCTTATTTGCGTAACTGTACATTTTGTGATTTAATGTGGTATTGTGAAGTTACTCATGAAGTGTTAAAAACAGAAATTGTAGTGTCTGAATAAATGTAGAAAAATCACAGTGCGTAGTTTGTAGCTCTAAAAGATAAATTACGTGCATAACACTTCACACAGTTTGCATTTGTTGACAAAACAAAAAGAGTGGGTATTTTATTGCAGCCAACACTCGATTGTTTCAAAAAGTGAGTAGAAAACTGATTTTACATTTTTACGATATATTTTGTAGTAACTTCTATTTTTTGCTTAACTTGCTCCAGTTGCCTAATGTCTGCCTACTTGCCCCTTTCTATCTTATAAGCGTTAACGACTCCAGTATACGTACACGACGACGAGAGTATGCATAGACATGCATAGAGTGCGCTCTTCGCTTGTAGCCCTTTAAATAATAATAATAATAATATTTGAGACATCTCACAAACGGTCATCTGATCCCAAACTAGGCAGAGCCTGTGTTATGGCAACCAGACAACTGATAAACATACTTATATATTTCTAAATACATACATATTATAGATAAATTACACCCAGACACAGAACAAATGATCGTGCTCATCACACAAAGATTCGTCCTGGGTGGGAATCGAACCCACGACCTCCGGTTTAGCAGTCAGGGATCATATTTTGTGCCGAGCCTAAGCAAATTTTTAGCTACATAAATAACTCGTCCGTAAATCGTGCGCTTAAAAGAAACATCAAAATATGCTGCAAATTTTATTATCGTGCAAGAATTAATACTACAACATTCAATGATCGTGTAAGTTAGTATATTTAAATTAAATGTAATTATTCAATTAAATTTTGTGCATTTATTATTATATCTGAAGAGAGAACTGTGACATTTATTTAAACAGAGTGCATTTATGTGGTCCAACCGCCGCTTCCACACAGTTTAACGTTGAAGTAACAGATGGTGGTGGTGTAACTTATGAAAGGTTTTGAACTATATTTCATTTATAATATTGTAATATCAACTTGTAACCGTCTGCATGATTAGACTTATTTTCATTTCTATTGAGTAGTAATGATATAAATAAAGTTATTCTAGATAACTATTCTTGAAATAATTATATACTGATTATAAGTACTAAATGTTTATGCATCATGCAAAGGTGCGCTCACACGGACAATTAAAATTTGACAATTTTCGGCAATTTTTGTATGCAATACATAGCTAGGTGTTGCCGAGACATAATTTTAACCAAAATTGCCAATAATTGCACAATAAAATACTAATATTTTCTTAGTTAACATAGGGATAAACTTTAGTCGTTTTATATCGAATCCACTCAGCCGCAAATATCAGTATAGATACGACGTAAGTGCATGATAGTACTAGAAGTGGACCAGCAATTTGCACAATGTTTGATTGAGCCTTATGCAGCAGGCCGGCGCAGTGCGGTGCTTCGTAATTAAATGTCCATATTCGCTTTAGTATGCCAGTTTCTTGCATGCGTAGAAGTCTGTAAAGGATATTACACTTTATTGTATAATAACTTTCGTGTGAAATTTTTCATATTTTATTTTTTCTCACGCATATTATCGGGATCGCCCGACTAATTGAAAGTCGCGAGTCGAATAGTTCTACTCGCGACACTACCGTCGCCGCGTCAGCTCATGATTAGGGACTCGTATTGAGTCTGAAAGTAGTTGGGCGATCCCGAAAATATGCGTGAGTAAACCGTTTTGTTCTAAATAATTCTGATATTGCACTTAATTGAGCGATTTTGGTTTTGATGGACCTTCATCTTAACCAAATATCGGTAAATAAATGTAAAATGGTTCTTTTTGTTTTTTGTCGATGGTGGTCTGCAGATCAGGCCTTTGAATATAACATGCTGTTCGATACCGATCAATCTTCAGACTGAACGTTTTGGATTTAACATTTTTTTTATAACGTTCTTAATAAAATTAGCATGATCAGCACAAAACATGGTCAGAATGATTGCTCTTTGATTCGCCTCTTTTAAATCGTTTTCTATGGCGCTAACTGGGCATCTGAGACAACACATCAGGTGGTCTATAGTTTGGAGGACAGCAGTAACATCTGTCCTCCTCGCAAAAGTCCTATTTTTCTCGATTAGCTCGACTGTTACCCGCTCCTGACTGGAGTTTGTTGAGGGTCTTCCAGGATAAAGCGGTAAAAACTGATGATCAATAGATTGACTTAAAATTTTGAATCAGAATGGAAAGCAGCGAGGCTTTGTGTTAAGAAGAATTATACTCACCAGCTTTGAATACCTTTAAATAATTATACTCACCCGACTTTAAATTGTTCCTTGTACGCAAAGGTTTTGGAAGTAAATAAATACTTCTTAGTCTTTGATATTAGGTCGACTGATATTAATTTGCAAATATCTTCACTATCGTACACTGCAAAATAAATTAATTGTAAATAGACTATTATAAGGTGGGTATACTTAACAATATTATAGATTCCAGGAACCACAAACCACAGGAAAGAAATAGAGAAAATCGGTCTTTATAGGGTAGTTGCTGTTGCCCACGGCTCCACCCGCCTGGATGTCGGTTATCGCGGCGAAAAGTAGCCTATGTCCCTTCTTTAGATCCAACCTTACCGGATACCTAGTTTGATTCATATCGATTCAGCGGTTTAGCCGTAAAAGCGTAACCGACAGACAGACAGAATTTTTGCATTTATAATATTGGAATGGAGGTATGGATAGTATCTTTTTTTTTTCGGGGTGAAAAGCTTATGGCTTCAACCCACGCCGAGGGCACGGCGTGAGGATATGTCAGAATTTCACTGACTAAAAACACCCTGGTCCCGTCTCTGCCCTTGGCCGGAGTCGCGGGACCGTAGGCGCATTCTCTGCGCAACTCCGGCGGGCTACAGTCCTGATGGACTCCTTCATGAATGGATAGTATCTATAGATAAAGTATAACTTACTTTTCGCTATATACGGATAAATAGTAGCGTAATCAGACAGTAAAGCCACCTTATTCTCAAGCACGGCTGCCACGCCGACCGGAACGGGAACTGAACGCATACCCCGCAGCTTTTCTACCAACAGACTGATGTTGTGACCGTAATTTTTAATCTGTAAGGAATGCAACAAAGAAAATAAGCTAACCTTTAAACTGTCGCGCTGCATGTGTATAACATTATTAATTGGTCGGAATCAGCGCCAACATGAATGCCTTTAATGGTTTTACGTTTGAGTCTGCTTGCGACCATGGCTAGTGTAACCTGGTCGAAACGTCAAACTCTTTTAAAGATATTAATACATATTCGTTATAAAGAAAATATATGCATGAATAACTACGTATAAGTACTATGTTGACAAGGGATTTGTGTATAAGTAACAAATTCAGATAAAATATGACTTTTTAGTAACAGGAGACGAATGATTTGGTACCATGAACGAAATTTTTGAAATTACTCTCCCTTTGAAATAGGAATATTAATAAAAATATCCAAATAATAATTAATTTCGTACAGAAAAAAAATATTCTTTTGTAAATCGTTTTTTTATTGTCTACAACCTAAGACCCACGGAAAATTTTAAAGTGAAATTCGTGGCTTGAAAGAGTAACATATCTAGTAACATATTATAAATTACAGTAACATACATTGAGTTTAAAAAATACTGGATCGGTGCCTAAAAGCTAATTTATTTGAAGACAAGATTTTTTATACTCACATTTCCAGATAAAGACAACTGCATATAATCAACTATAACGAATTCATAGTCACTATAAGCCAACGTCTGTATGTCAATGCCATGGTCCTTGTCGTTCACCAAGTTTGAGAGCAAGTTGGAAGTGTAGAAAGTATAGACTACGTAGGCAAACATGAAGAAAATGAAGTAAGCGATCCTTCTCGAAGGAAGCTTTGCATCCACTGGCGGGACTGAAAATAAGAACAGGGTTAGATATGCAGGCCTACTCCCGAAACTGCTTTGGTTCTCGATTCGATCCTGAATAAGTAAATCTTTATGTACACGAAAGTTATTATACAAATGTGAATAAGTTACATTTTATTTATTTAACATTCATCGTAATAAATTAAATTTTGTGAATGCAGTACCTTAAATTAAGTTTCATGTTTTATATAAATAGTACTTGAGTAAGTTATAAATTTGCTATTCTCATGCATACAAATAGAAAAAACCCCACCAAAACCGATGAGATAGACCCACAAGATAATATAAAGCTATTTATCGTTAACACTTATTGCCAGTTCCTATAAAAAAAAAAAAAAAAACGATTTGTATTGTTTACGAACCTTAGAATTTTCAAAGCAAAACAAAGAAAATTCTAAGGTTCGTTAGCAAAACGAATTGCTTTTTAAATATTGCAAACAGGCATTAGAAACGAAGAAAAAGTCCGTAAATTTAAAAATAAATTAAAAAAATATATCATTTATTAAAATGTTGCTTTAGTATTAATCAATATTTATATGAGAAAACTATTAATTGTGTATAACATACCAGCTTCATAACACATCTTAACTGTCTATGAATAATGTTCACAACACTATATTTTGATTAAGCTAAAATACTAAATCATAATTTAACTATTGACCTTTGAAATATATTTTGCTATGCTCAACAGGGCCCATGTTTACATACCAGCTAAGCTTGTATTGTGTGGAATGTCAGTAAATGATTGGTTAGGTATTGATTTATCTTTGAATGAATTAATTTTGTTTGTGCGACGTGAAATGGAATACAAAAATCTCCAGAATGCAAACACTCTGTAAAAACATTATCGAAGAAGACGAAGATAAAACGCAAAAAAAGAACTTACTATGCTGACAATAGGCCCCAACAATAATCAGCGACTCATATGCAAAGCTGCATTCCCATCCCCCAAGGATAGAATACTCCCAGCGCTTGAGTATGTAAAGGAGGATGCCTACAAATATCGCGATGATATACAACCAGTTCCAAACGGGCCTGATGAACGGCTTGCTGTAGAATGTTGTGTAGTACTTGTATTCTGGACGCCGAAGGATGAATCCGAATCTGTAAGTAATATAAGGTTAGGTAAATGGTGCATGCACTAAATAGAATTTGCAAAAGGAATGCTTTTGAAGAACAAAGTTCGGTAACATATGCAATGATATGTATCGTTTTAATTTTGTTTTTTTTTATGGCTCTGATCTGAAGAATGATTTCAGGATAACAATTTGAACGCCGGATCATAGAAACGGATCATGAAAAATCTGTTGTTGTGAGGCCAAAGCAGTACTTTAAAGTTCGTTTTTGAACTTGGCTTCTGTCAACGAAGTCAGGATAAATGTATGGTCAAATATCTGAATCGCGCGAACTAAAAGGCTTACAGACTCCTTGCACGTTACCATATATCTTCCCTGAGCACTGAACAAATATTTGTGTGGCCACAGATATCACTTCCGAGTCGATTTAAAAGTTCCGACATAGTGACACCTTTTTCTCTTTCAAGGTTGAAATTATATAACGAAGAAAGAAATAGTTTATGTAACGTTAAATAATCTTAAGAAACATAAATCATGATAATGTTTTCGCTTTGCTTCGGTGGTATCAAAAATTTTAGCAATTCAAATATTGTAAAGCAGCATTTAAATAGGATATCACGAAGGTTCAGTTTTTAGGACACTACAATTTATGTGTCTGTGAAAATTTTAAGAAATTCACTGAATTATAAAAGGTTTAGTGGTATTAGTGCTGTATCCAAAAAAGAACCGGACAAGTGCGATTCTGACTCGCACTCCGAGGGATCCGTACAAAGTTTGCTGATCGTCACGGTTAATTATTTATCAAAAAAGAGCTTAAGTTTTCGGTCGACAAAATGTTGAATTACGGAACCCTAAAAATGGAAGCAAATTTTTCCTAAGACTAAAAAATATTAAAGGATCTTTCGAAATCCAAAAAAAGTTACAAAATTCAAATAGGCGCCCATCTCTCTTTATTTTTTCAATTTCAATTTTCATTTTTTTTTTATCAATTGCAAATTGTGTTATCATTAAAAGTCTTCTCATTGAACAAATTTACACTTGTCTATGTTTACTTTTTTGTTTGTGTTGACTGGAGTAAGTCTTTCTTCTTTCACATTAAATGTGAGATGCTCTGCTCACTCTTTCTTACTACTACTTTCCTCCTCCAATTACCCAACTGCCTGTTAAAAGCATACTCATAATTGAGAAAGAATCTAGAAATAATTGATCTCCATGCTTGCTCACTGGCGGATTGAGGATTTCAGCGACAAATTTTGAAATCTGTTTCCTCAAAATGTTTTCCTTCATAGTCAGTCGTGTCATGAATAAGTAAGAAAGTAAGTACAAACAAATTTAAAATCATGACATGCATACTTAAAAATATTTCTAGAATCCACTAGGAACGCGTTTTGAAAGTTTCCATGCATAACATGTTTACCAATGTCACAATCCTCACACAACTACACGTATTGGTTTTGATGTTCAGGCTTCTTTGCACGTGAAAACTCAATCTGTTTATGTATAGATACTTTGTAAGTATGCAGATAGATAGAGAAAATTAAAATTATTTCGATGATAGAAAATTGGTGGTTTCCATATAGTTAATGATTTTAAGTTTTAGTTTTTTTAAAGTCTGTTTTTAGGTATACATGATGTCGAGACTCTACTTTAGTTATAAAAAAAAAATAAGCAGTCTAACTAAAAAAATACTTCTATTGAGTAATGTAGAATAGAATATTCTTTATTGTACACCATGACAGTTACATCATTAAAATAAAACACAACAGTAAAGGGTACAATGGCGGTCTTATCGCTAAAAGCGATATCTTTCAGACAACCTTTGGATGGACAGAAGAGATAAAAAAAACAGAGGTAGAACGGGGTAACAGGTGTACTATTAGATACAAATTTTATACGAAAATTATTCTGATAAATTGATATTTGTGAGTATATAATTATGTAGTAATTATATACTTACAAATATCTTACACTAGCTGTCCCCCGCGACTTTGTTCGCGTTTTAGTTTTAACGGTTTTTCATTTTTGCAACATTTTTCATTTATGCTCCGCTCCTATTGGTTAGTAGCGTGATGTTATATAGCCTATAGCCTTCCTCAACAAACGGACTATCCAATACAAAATCAATTTTTCAATTCAAACCAGTAGTTCCTGAGATTAGCGCGTTCAAACAAACAAACAAATTCTTCAGCTTTATAATATTAGTATAGATATAGTATAGATATACTGTTACATACATACGTAAACGTATATATTAAACACAAATATTTACTCCATGCTAATTAAGGAAATTAGTGGAGCAACACATGTATGTGTATGTAAGATTTTAATAACAACTTAATTATATCTTAAGAACTCATATCAAGTACTTACCTCCAAGGATAAACGGCTTGAATAGGATAAGCAATCTCCAGCAGTTGATTTCTGAGCATAAGAGGCCTTAAATACACATCTGCCCAATCATTCGGGATACGGGACAAGTTCAATGGCGATCCGATCACTGTGATGTTGTCCAAATCATCATACACGTAGGAAATACTGTAAGTAAAAATATAATGAACTAGTTGTGCCCCGCGGTTTCACTCACCTTGCTTTTCTCTCAAGGCAAGTAACGTCATGGTAAATAACCTGTAATCTTCCATCGAGAATAGAAACAAATGCAAAAAAAAAATCAAATCCAACTAGTCGATAGTTTAAGAGATTAGGGCGTTTAAACAAATAAACTCCTTAGTTTTATTATATTGTAAGTAAGTATAGATAAATACTAAATACAAACCTAGGGATGATTTTAGGACTGCACGTGAACGTGATCAGTTGAAGCAAACATCGACGCTTGATCGATGGTCGAATTGCATTACATCTGCATGAACTGAACGCAGTTAAGGCTTAAATTCTGAACCGAAATTCGACAGAACTTAGGTCTATGAAACTCGTAAAATCGCTCTTAATGTTTTGAAGAAATATTGCTTGGGCAAAGCCACTGAAACACTATGACAGTTTACGTGCATGTAAGGCGCACGTTCATTTGCTACTTCTTAGCTTATGCCATCGTCACCTCCCAGGAAAACACTATTATAATATCGCTAAGACTTAGCATATGCCAACAACGAATCCTTTCGTATTTCGGACGCACAATGCGCAGAGGCGGTGAAAGTCTGGAAAAACTGATTGCGGGTGGAAACACCGAAGGTAAACGATCACGCGGTCGTTCACCAACAAGATGGACAGATCAAGTGAAAGACTCATCGTCCTCCACGTTTTACACAGTGGTAATAGACGCACTCGATAGAAACCGATGGAGGCAGATCATCCGATCAAGATTTGAACCCAATGCTGACCGCGATCCTCAGACATGAGGGACCGACTACAGAGAGAGAAGACTTAGCATAATTTTGCAAATGGCATACACAATATGTTACACATAGTTTGCGTATTTCTGTAAATGTGTGACCAGCATTATATAGAGCAACGTAGCTATATTTTTACAATTGTGATCGCGAGTTCGTTATTCTTTTGTTTAATTAAAGTATATGTAGTAAGTATTAAGATTTGAGTTGGTGCTCTAACTTCTGAAAAAGTATAAACACAACAATTGTGATAAAAGGCAGAAAAAACTTACCTAAATTTATACATATGTTGAAGAACGATGAGTATCTTGCAGCCGATGACGGATTGCTTCCAGGTCGGGTCAAAGGAATAGTAGTCCAAATTATAAAGATGAAGGGAATCGCAGTCATATAGAGATGCTACTTTAAAAGTTCCGTTCATGATTAAACTGCTATCGTCTAGAAGCTATAGTTATTTTTAAAATCACTTTTCTGTCTTCTTAATCCAACGCATTTGATCGCGTTCTTAATATTCTCAAAAATACCCAGTAATTTGTCCAAAAAACGTAAGTGTATTTTCAGTATTTTCATTCATTATTCCCTGTAAAATCCAAAATTTATTATTTATTTGCTATCTTCAATTATATAGATATTTAGTAAGGAGAAAAGTATTGTCAGACTCGTTGAACGATTTTTCGTTTATGTAAACTGACAGCTGATTCTCGAATATGAAGGGCCAATATGACGTGATTAAAGAATTGTTTCAAATTCAACCAGTTAATAACTACCTTTGCTTTTACAGCTATAACCTAACTCTGATTTTAACAAAATTACTTAAAAACTTGACCTAATCCCGGTCACTCAATTGCGCGCAAACATTTCGACAAAGGTTCGCGCGCTTCGATGTCTGTTAAAAAACCGACACAGCTTGGACATTTGCGAATGTCGTCTTACACTTGTGGGTTTGCGTATTCGTGCGAATGTGAGTGACTGGCATAAACTCCATATAAGGACATAGTACTACCTTTTGCCGAGAAAACTGATATCCACGCGGGCGGAGGCACGAGCGAGTACCAGTATACCATAGTTATCATTGATAAATCAACCTTGCCTATGAAATTGAAGACGTCACTCTATTCACATTACAATCATGAAACTATCGAGCCAGTTTCTCATTTAGTTATTCCAATTAGCTGTCTGTTTAAGTCAGACTTAATTGCTAATTCCTACTCCTGGTAATAAGACGTTTAGACATTTATTGAACTGAGTCTTGTATAAACAACTATACGTGATGAGTAAACCATACTTGGTTTGAAGTTTATTTTGACATTGATTCCCATGATTAAGCACTCTGGGCTGTTAAAATCGCTAACATATTATTAGTTCACTAGCGACCCGCCCCGGTTTCGCTCTGGTAAACAATATATTAATGAATTATACACACAAACCTTCCTCTTGAATCACTGTGTCTATTAGTGAAAACCATATGAATATCCGTTCGGTAGTTTTTGAGTTTATCGCGTTCAAACAGACAGACAGACAGACAGACGCGGCAGGGGTCTTTGTTTTATAATATGTATAGATAAAAAATAGAGAGATAGACATGTATAGATTAGGGAATGTCTATATCATAGCTCATGTCGATTAATATAGTGATCTATAGAGACCCTTGCCCTGTTGCAAATCTATAACTAGGGTCACGTTAACTTTCTAAAGCACTTGTTGGTTTACTACTAATTGTAGTAAGATTCAAAACCAAATTAATTGCTAATGTATTTAGGTATTACCAAAATTAGGCAAAAATGTTTTATCAAATTCGACTAGTAGAGTTTGGAGAATTATTTTAATTCTAACTTTTATTACTTTAGTACAGTCAAAAGCTGAAATAATATACATATAGGTATGAATTTATTTATCTTCAAAGGTATTACGTAAGTCTTGCAATTCTTCAGTTGTTTATTCCCATGATGCATTAAATATTATTCTCTTCTTCATCGCATCTTAATTATGATTAATATTTTCTCTCTGAGCTTACTGGAGAACAGTTTTCTCACAAGCTGCTCGTAAATACTCAGACAGTGAAAAATTATTATTTTTTTATTTGATTGATCGTGTGCAATTATGCTTAACGAGTTCACTGCAATATTTAAAGACTTAAGAATTCTGTACTGTTATATTACACTCAAATTATGATATTATGGCCTGTATTTAACCTTAATTTACAACAAACTCAGCTTAGCCAGTCTAGTTCAATACAAAATTAGTAGAGCGAGAGAGTAATTTTTAAGGTCTTCTGCACTTATAAATTTATTCATTGCGTCGCGGGGGGTTCCACAAACATTAAAATCACATGCACAAAGAACAATTTTAATGTTTGTCCTATTCGAGGATCGAACCCGCAACACATCACGCAGTGGTAGCTAGCGTGGTGACTTATACCACTCGGCTAACTCGTCATTCTGATGTATATCTGTCAAAATGAAATTTTATTTGAACCTACTACATTTTGAAGAGGATAAGTTAGAAGATCCGAATGTAGTGACAAATCTTTGTTAATTATGTCCAGCATTGGCGCCGATTCCCTTGTACGCTAACTAAATCAAAATTAAATCACTGCTATCTTTTACTTACATACAGCGTGAGAAAATGACGGCAACCGATAACAACTAACTTAGACTAATCAAAGCAGTGTTCGCCTTGAACATCACTGTGTTTTAGTGCACACGTTTCTGCGTGTCGGTAGATTTGTATGAGAATTTTAGTCGAAACTAAATTACACTCTAATTTTCGTCTATCCTTTTTTAATTATGTACAAGTAAAAAGAGATACCTATGGCTTAAATAAGTTTATGTGGGTTTTAACAGAATCGGGACCAATGCCTGTTGTAGATCGATTTAACGAATCAGTCATGTAGTAGGACAATTATATTATTTAGACACTCAAAATTGCCTTGATTGGATCATTACCAGTTGCTCTCATCTACAACGTTAACTTACACCCTAAATATACTTACATTCTCGACCAGATTGTAACAATGATGACAATTGTAAACTTAACTTCCGAAAACAATAAATAATTAATGTACAAGGGTGGACACGAATTAATAATTTAAGCGGATTTAAATGATTATCCGTTGTAGGAATAATTAATGGCACCCGGATAAAATTATTTTAAACAGCAGGACGGACCACCCGTGGCCAAACTCATTACCACACTAAACCATTGCATGTCGGTTAAACAAACAAAAAATTAATGAGGTACACACGTTTTTTTTTAATTTGTTGTTGCTCAAACAATATGTTAAGGGTCAGTTTAATAATGGCATCAATATTTTTACATAGTAAGTATTTATAAAATAAGGTCGATCCGGCTGTTTTTACGCTTAGATTAGACGGATTTTAATGAAGTTTTCAGCAATAGATAGAGTGATTAAAGAGGAATGTTTACAAGTATAATTCAGTACGTAGTAAGCTTCATTTAATTCGATATGTTAGCTTAAAGTTATGACGTCTAAACATTATATAACATACAAAAACTACCGGACCGAACTATAACTAAAATTAAAGTTTAAACAAAAGAAGGTCAAATTCAGGACCAAAAGAGTACTTAAAACATGCGGTTATCCTCCGACCTCTTGATAAACTTTGGTACAAGTGAACTTATATTAGAGTTTGACTTAGTAACTAGTTTACTGGCACTTAAAATGTTTCTTTCAAAGTTATAGCGCAGTGGAGAGTTGCTGAACTCATCTTTCATATTTTTATTAATATTCCAGTAATGGCTTACTTCGGTTGGCAATTTAAAAAAGCTTTTGAATTCTTGTGAGCTTTGTGATTTGTTGATAGTAAATGATGCAATAAAATGTATTTAACATAGTACTTACATTCTGAAAATTATCGATTACAATACACTTTAATAATAAACACTCAGATTCTGTGTTTTAGTAATTTCTAGTAATATATCTGTGCACGTATAATAATAATTTCGTAAATTATAGAAAAAAAAACTGAGTCTAAATAGAATAAATAAATCAACTTGAAAAAAATAACGGAGTCTATATTTATGAATTTCGCTGCTTGCTGGCATCTTAATATTTTCAAGTAAAACAATGTTGTTTGAGCGGCAAACATCATTAACAATGTTTTTTCAATACAATGAAAGGTATACAAATTATTAACAACACGATGTGGAGCGAGTCTAGAACATACAACTCAAGTTCTTAGAACGCTGAAACAGAGAACAAATTGTCAAATGAACTAGGTACAGGTAAATATAAAAAAAACAACTTCAAAGAAGGCATAAGAATGAAAAATTCAAACTCGAAAAAATACGTTTTTTTTGCAGATTTTTATACTAAGAATGGTAAAAAATTTCAGTTAATTTTGATTTAACAACCGAACTACAAAATTGATCTTAATGAAATTTATGTGTTAGGTAAATCAAAAGCATACACTAGAAAAAAAATAAAGCTCAAAAAATACATAAATTTTGAAATCGGTTCAGAGTTGCAGGAGATATTGCGTTCCAAACATCCAAAAAAAAAACTGACTAATTAACAACCTTCGTTTTAAAGTCGGTTAATTATGTAGGTTATGTTACTACAAGAGCTATTGTATTACAGAAAGGTAGCGAAATGGCCAAGCAACGTAATTTAATTAAGATGTAGAGTTTGTGAAGTTAAGCCTTGTAGAGTTAGGGCGTGTAGAGTTAGAAGCTTGGCTCTACATGAGATCTGACAACTTTTTGACATTGTGAGTCATAAGGTCTCGTCTTGGCAACATTTTACATGAAAATGATTTTGAAGGGATACTTTCTTTTCTTAATCTTTGCAAAATTAAAATAACACAAATTATAATTTTTGGTTCATTCAGAAAGACTATATACAAACAAAACACGAGGTGAATTTAATAATAGCAAATAATACGCCTAATAATAATTATCTCTTCGTTTTATTATAATGGTAGCAATTAAACCATATCACCCATGGTTGCTATGACAATAACAGTATTCTCCTTGAGGAAGCTGTTTCTGCCGCAATGAACATATTATATACCTTAATCTGGTTATTTTCGTATTAAATGGTTATGTTATGAGTGAAAATGAATAAGTAAAAGTCTTAGCCTGTAATGTTTTTACAGGCTTCTAATAAGCTTTTTATAATTATAATATTAGGACTGAAAGTTACATTTTAAAAACATAAAAAAAACAAGTTTCTCAGTTCGTCGGATTCTTTTGTTTTTAATGTTTGTTCTTCGATTACTAAAAGATACCTGGATTGATTTGGGGAATTCCATTTTTTGTTCTAAACGGTATTATAGTTCCCACGTGGTCCTATGGTCATCAAGTCAGGATCTGATGGGATCCCAGGGAAATCGAGGGCAACGTTCGATTTTTATAGGCAAGTATTAGATGTTTCAGGTTTTCATGTTTTTCTAAACGACTACCGCATTTTTAAATTTAGTTACTGTATCGCGGGGGGTTTCACAAAAATTTAATTCACATGCACAAAGAACACCCACACTTAGAACAAGCAATTGTGGATTACGCAAATGCTTGTCTCATGCGGGGATCGAACTTGCATGCGCACAGTGGTAATTGGCTTGGTGACCTATACCACTCGGCTATCCGTGCAGTCAAAAATTCTCTTCAAATTTGAAATTATTATCTTAACGTTATTGTAAGTCGGTTTTTTACATTTATGCGTAATCAATTATAGATATTCCTTACTAGAACTATAGACTTTCCTATCTTTGGAAAAGATAGGAAAGTCTATAGTTTTTTCTGTGAAAGTTTATTTAGTTTTTAGGTAGTGTAGTTTTTAGGTTTTTAGTTTTTAGTAAAAAAAAACAAATCATCTTTTTCACTTCGTTTCCAACCGCCAAAAAGTCCTGAAAACTAATTTAACGTCGAAGACATTTTTAATTATGAATAAAGTTTAAATTTTTATGTATAAACAGAATACAATAATTATTGCAATTAGCGTCATTTTTCACGAGATTTTATTTATTCTGAACTTTACCGCTAGGTGAAAATAGCTTTAAATCTATATAAACAATAATTACAAACAGAACAAATAAAATTCATACAACAATGTATGAAAAAGATGATTTGATTTTTTTATCATATCGTTGATTATTTGTAAACGAAATATATAAAATCTTTATTTCTAAACGTAAATATAATTATAAATGTACGTAAATATAATTATTCTGCTATGTAGAATTATACGTTACAGAAGTAATTTTAATTACGCTTTTACGCGTCTTAATTATACTTACAACCTTTAGGCATATTACCCTACTTAATTACCATGTTATGGTGTAGTACAAAATAATAGCTCAGTTACAGAAGGCTTTACGAGGTAAATGTGACCTTGTTTATCTCGCTAAGGTTGAGGTCATAATCCACAATGTTTTTATAACGTAGTTTTCACTTTATCAAGTAAATCGAATGTAAGAAACTGGAATGTATGTTGTGATTAAGTTCACTCAAAGTTTGTATTATTTTACGATACGGCTAAAGTATTTGTAACATAAAAGGAAAAATCGGTTTTCTTTTATTTCTAAAACATGATATCTTGAGAAGTAATACTTTTAAGTTTTTTAAGGCTGATTTTGCTGACGTCAGATAGTTTTATTCGAGGCATAATTTTGAATTTTTCACAATTCTACCATACAAAATATGTCAATGTCAATTTTATTCCCCGAATAAAATATATCTGGAGTTGAAAAAATCAGCCCTTAATAAACTTACTCAAACAAATTATGTATGTACAATTTATGCATTTAGCAACAGATTAACTAAATAATAAATTAACGTGAACAACATGACATATATTGCTTTGCACCTAAAGTAAGTAGCTAAAGCACTTATCATGGAATCCGAGACAAAGAAGGTACCACAAACACCCAGACCAGAGACAATGTAGAAAAGTGGTTATCTACATGGACCCGTCCGATGATCGAACCCGGGACCTCCCTTGAAAACCGATGAATACGCTACTCGACTACGGAGTTCGTCATACTAACTCAACAAAATCTTTTTTTAAAAGTACTTTTTAAATAAAAAATTAAAGCAATTATTGAGCTCTTTTAAAAAAAGAAGAAGATAAAGTAATTTCCATAATAGGTACACTAAGTAAAACCTTGAAAAGTTTAGATAATTTAAACCCAACGTAAGAAGCAGCCATACTTGATAAAAAAAATGGTTATACTGCAGTGGGAGTGAAAATATTTACCATTTTCTCCATTATGATGCTTCTAAAGGACAGGATAACGAACCCATGATAATGACGTCACAAACTATTGTATACAATTTTGTTGAAGCTGAAATGTTTCTGGTTTTATTATAGAAACACTTGACGGCATTTGAAACTATCTTCATAAATGTTAAGGGCTGCATTTGTAAAAAGGTGATGCTTTAAGTGTTGTCGACGTCAAAATATTGTTTGCTATTTTTATTTTTATTCCAATCATGAATGTCAACATTAGGTTTATTTACTGGATATGAAAAGTAAACATATATTTAGTTCGTAAGTATGAAAATAAAAAAAATATTAGACTCGTATTTTTTGCTTTATCAAACTAAGTTAAAACTAAGGAGATAAACCGAATAAAAGTTCAGAACGTGACGTCATGCGGCAATTTTTTAAATAATAAATATTCTTTATTGGACTCACACATAAGTTACAAAAAGATTACCCAGACTCCTAAACTTGCAAGTTTTAAATCAATTTCATCAATTTAAAATCAATACATTGTCGTGAGTATCCTATTGGTACTTGGCTGGGTTAATAAATAATACTGATAGCATCAATTTTGGTCAGTAGGTCTAGTGGTTAGTGACCATGACTGCTTAGCCGGCGGTCGTGGGTTCGATTCCCACTCAGGACAAATCTTTGTGTTCTAAGCATGATCATTTGTTCTGTGTCAGTTGTCTGGTTGCCATAATTACAGGCTTTGCTTAGTTTGGGATCAGATGGCCGTGTGTAAGTTGTCCTAAGATATTATTATTTTACGATACCAAAGAATTCGTAATAAGCAATTGCTTTGTCTGACTTAGTTGGCAAGTAGTTGAGTAAACAGAAAGACTCGTAAATTATATTATTATGAGTATTTGTGTTTTATCGCTTCAGGGAAAGGCTGTCTAGGTTTATTATAGATCTAGTTTGTACTTGTGACTTTGCCTGTATTGTCAAAATGCTAATATTCTTAACTTTATTAAAATTACCACAAACTCTACCTATCTTAAAAATGTTTACCTATCGTTTTCCCATTCCATTTGTATGAATTTTTAATTTAGGATGAAGGTTTTCATTTCATTACTAGACCTCCAATGTCGGTCCGTCCATCCGTCTGTCTGTCAGTTTGCTGCATCTCATGAACCGTAGTAGCTAAGGAGTTGATATTTTAACTGTGTGTTTCTGTTGCCGTTATAACAACAATTAATAAAAATAAATTAAAAATAAAAGCATCTCGTTACAAACGATACCAAAATTACAAAAATCTAAGCCGTTTTTGATAACATAATGAATAAATACTGCACGGATAGCCGAGTGGTATAGGTCAATAGCTAATTACAACTGTGTGCGACGTGCCGCGGCTTCGATCCCCGCATGGGACAAGCATTTGTGCATCACACAAAATTGCTCTAAGTCTGGGTGTTCTTTGTGCATGTGATTTGAATGTTTGTGAAACCCTCCGCGACACAAGGATTAAAATCTTTAGGGCGGGAGTCGTTATTTAAAAAAAATAGAACAGAAATTTTGGAGATAATCTTAAAAAGACAATATTACGATACTCACAAAACATTTTTTTTTTAAATAAAATCAGACAAGCATTACTTTCTAACTCAATTAGAAGACAACACTGTCTTAAACTATCTAAGAATTTGCTTACATCGATCAAATCCATTTGTCAACTACATAAAACATAATAAAGCGTGAAGTAATAGGTTTGGAAATAGGTTTGGATTTACCGAACACGTAGATCGGCAACATAGTAAGTATCAAAATGGATAGGGATCAAAATGTCTCACACTAAATGTCTCGCAACGGAGGACCGATAAAACTAGTGTTTGGAGTCTTTGTTCCAGTTGTTGATCCCCTATTTTCAACAAACTTCAAATGATACAATAAGTATGATCACTTTTGGTACAATATAGTTTCTACTGTTTGTTTTTATCGGAAGAAACAAACACGTGTGAGTAGGTAATGTATATTTTATATATTATATATCAATCTTTTACCTGATTCCGACGAAAGAAAGTCACCCTTAGCGTATAAATAAGTTAACTACAGTAACTGAGTATGAACAGTGAGCAAAAGTATGAAGAAGCGTCGTTTTCAATGTCACGTCAAAAATAGAGCGCACTGTTTTATTAATACTATCTCAAAAGCTAATATCTATTTAATTACCATATTAATATCTCAACCTTTGATATTTTCGTATGAACGTTTGTCGTCACACGGACACTCACTTAACAAGCGAGTACTTACAGTTAAAACTGTGCTTGCGATCGGCACAACACGACACGTATGTATGTTTTCTTTATTTACGAAACCAATAATTCACGACGATACATTTGAAAGGCCACATGACGTCACAATTTCGTGCAATTTGTACGCAAGCAAGATGTCATTAGCCCCGACTCCAGAACTTTCTTTATCTTATCCCTATTTACTACCTATCCTTATTTGGAAAAAGCAAAAATACGTGTCTAATATTTTTTTATTATCTAAATGATGGACTAATTATATTTTGACTTTCCATACACAGTCCTCTAACCCATTAAAAACAAATCGGACAAGTGCGAGTCTGACTCGCGCACAAAGGCTTCCATACAAAATTTGCTGATCAGCACGGAAAACGTTTTAAAAAAATCTTGACAGACAGAAAGACGGAAAACCAAATGAGCCTATAAGCTATCGTTCCGTTTAAATTATGTAAAAAAAACGTATCTAGAATTCTTAAGATCCCAACAGACGAATTACATCGATTAGTATTATTTTTATATTTGCATATGTTTTCGAAATTATGTTTCTCCTGTTCGTCTTTTACATTTTATTAATTTCCCAAGGGCACTCTTCCGATGTATGTTACCGAAATTTCATAAAATATACGTAAAAAGCTTTATTTATTGTTGGTAAGGACATTGACCTCATAATATACAAAAATGACAAAGAAATTCTTATGTCGGGCAATAAATTGTATGTTTCTTTTCTTTCGTATAATAAGTAGTACTACTACTGTAGGTATAATATACTGTCCTAATAATAATGCGAATATTATGCAATGAAATAAAATATAGATTTTCAGTACTGTTAGGTACAATAATTTGTACTGTTTTTAGGTTTCCCTACCTCAAAAGAAAAAAAAAACCCTTATAGGATCACTTGGTTGTCCGTCTGTCTGTCACGATTTTTTTCTCAGAAACGCGTGGTGGTGTCATAATGAAATGAATATCAAATACTGAAGTCTACGGTCCCTTGAAACTATAATATAACAAGTTTATATGTCAGTGCAATTAAAAAATATAGCCATTTTATATCGCTTTTCCTAAACATTTCTGAGTAACTCAAGCCCTATAGGGTAATTCCCGTCGACTCAAAATCACGAAACTTGCCATGATGATAGGTCTAACGTCCCAAATAAAAAAAAGTTCTGTGAAATTTAAAATACGTTTTTGCGATTATTACATTTACAAGTTAACCGTGAGAATCTGGAGAATTTGACGAAACCCTAGATGCGCAAGTTAGACTCTCACCTGTATTCACACATAGCTTATGGCATTATGTCTTAAGATTTATACACAAATATTTTTTTGGAGAAAAAATTAGAAAAGAAAATGAAATCACCTTAAACTCTAGCTTCATTTTTAAAATTAATGATTTCATGACTGTCAAAACTTTTGAGATACAATATTGCATTAGGATTTCTTATTTTGTCACAAAAAACATAAGGTTTTTAGGCCCTAAAACTACAGACCATAAACTCAACTGATACAAAAAAGTTTAAGGGTACTTTAATCAGTTACATGAAGCTAAGGGCTTAAACTCAAAGGTAATTATCATTAGGATACTTAACTTAATCTCAAGTACAATTTGAGTTGGACAACTAATTTATGTGTTGCCTTGGTCCTTGCTTTAGTATTATTTAGCTAGGACATTGCCTAAGCTAGATAAGAATCCTAATCCAGTAATGAAGTACTGATTTAAATCGGTAAAAAGAGATGCTTAGGTTTTTTCTTTATATTCGAAGGCCCATCATAAGCAAAAAATAATTCAACCTTTGAAAAATTCTGTAGGGTTAAAAGTACATATCATTTCCTTTTCCTATTCCTAATTATGTAGGGTCGGCGCAATGTGTATTTTGCTTCCATTCATCTCTACTACTCGTCATCTCAGCATTCACTCCTTTCTTTTTCATATGACCTTTCACACTGTCCATCCATCTTTTTTTCGGTCTTCCTCTGCATATTCACAGTCATACTCATAACTTGTTTAGTTATTTGCCTTTCATCTCTCCTCATAACATGTCCATACTACGACAAACGCTTACCTCTCATCTTTTTACTTACGGGCACTACTTTGGTTGGTTGGTTGGTTGGCTGTTTCCCGCAATTACATAGCTTCTTGATTGGGTCATTGTATGTGAATTTTATTACATGTCTTAATGAAAATACATCATAGGATAATATAACCTAATACTGCTTTTTATTTGAATCAATTATTTTTTTAGTTCAAAAATTGTTGAAACAGCAAAATTATAGCGATGTTTACTGTTTTAATGCGGACACTTCATAGTTATTAAAAGAGGTGATCGCATTTGAGAAGGTCTTGTTATCACGCATTATAATAAAACTGCCAAACATTTTAATAAAAATTTAACCTGACATTCGAATCTAGATGGCCTCCGATTTCAGACATTTTAGTAATTGTACAAAAATAAATTAAAATAATCATAGTTAAAAATGTGGTTGGAATCATTAGCTCCAAAGTCATTTCTCGGCCGATTTGCTTTAAGAAAGGGTTCAATTATAATCGGCTTTTTTATACTAGTAAGTAATTTAATTTTTAAATAAAATAAACTAATCACTTATTGTTACTTGGCTGTAGATAGGTATCAAATCTGGATTACCAACAAGGCAATCAGATCATCACTCGAATAACTGCAATTTTTTACTAGTAGGTAGTTACAATAAACAGATTAGGTATAATTTATAATTTATCCATTTTCCAAATATTTTTTTGTTTTTCTGAGATAATTCTGACTACAGAAAAAGTAACATGTTTAAATCTGAATGTCATGTTAATTTTCTAAAACAGATACCTAAGTAAAATAGTTTTATGTTATTTTGAATTTCTTTATTATTTGATGTAGATATATTTCAACGACGGATCTTAAATCAGCTGATAGTTATGATAAGACACCAATACACAAAGACATTTTAAAAGCTGAACAAATATTTTAATAATTCTTTATATTTTTAAGTTTTCAAACAAGTTAAAGTAAGTAATTAATTATTCTTGAGGTCTACTGAAACCGAAAAGTTTTATTAATATACAAAGTGGGTTCGACTTGTTTCGTCTCGCGATCATCTTGACTCGAACTTCTGGTGTTGATTCAAGTACTTGTTCAATAAATTGTGGATCTTGTGTTTTGATAACGATTCCAGTTAATAATTATTTGCGAAATTGATTATTTGAATACTATTAAATATTACCTATCTGTACATATGTAGTAAGCTAAAGACATTGTATCTTTGGACTTGCTTTTCCCTAGAACTTTGAAATCCTAGCTTTTTTTAAAGCGACTAGTATGTAGACCGCGATTTTAAAATAATGTTTATGTGTTGAAAAGTCCAATTTTCAATTAAATTTAAGGTATGGTGTAAGCTATTTAATATGACGCTACAATCCTTAAACGCCAAGCAAAAAGGCGAGTGAAACCGCCTCGCATCGCTAGTATATATCTTAGTAAAGTGGGATTTGGCTGGATTTGACTTGAGACAGCATATTATCGTAACAGCCACTTAACATAATGCGACGTTTGATTATTCGGCCATTAGTTAATTGGTGATATTGATTACACATATTGAAACGCCAGGATTTAGTTTAATCCGTAAATCATTGCAACTGTACTAGTAATTCTTAGTTCATATTGCCATTGTAAAAAACATACTATCTTGTAAACTATCTTCCACCTTGATGTATACTATAGTTTTCACAACTGGAAAAAAAGGAGGAAATTGTTTCCACAATATATCAAAGCTGACTGCTATTAATAAAGCAATGAATATTGTATTAATGTAAATATTAGTCCATAATATATTTGCCCAACTAATTTCATATCACAGGCCTAGACGTAGAAAGGGAGATGAAAGGAGGTTCTCTGCAATGGCACAGAAACATCTAGAAAAAAAAACAGAACTTTTTGTAAACTGTTCACTAAGGAATTCAATACTTACTTGTGTTGCGGGAGGTTTTACAAACATTCAAATCATATGCACTAAGAACACCCACATATAGAACAAGCATTTTTGGATCACACAAATACTGTGGGGATCGAACCCGCAGCACGTCGCACACTGTGGTAATTGGCGTCGTGACCCATACCACTCGGCTATCCGTGCAGTCAAATTCATTATTATAAAACTTTTTTTTTCGAGCCGTTTATCATTTACCATAGACCCGAAAAGAACCAAGGCCATTATCGTGGATGACAGTTTATTATTTTTCCAGTGTATCAGCATAATATGCGTGATCAGCTTGGCCGTAGAGATGCTCTATTACAGGCAATGCACCGAGTGCACTGTTCTTGTGATGCATAACGCGTACAGTTTCAGTATTAACGCTATCATCTACTGCGTCTTCATGATCTTCATAAACGTGTGGTTTATTTGGGGAGTTAAGCGTGTAAGTTTTACATACTAATTACGTTAGAAAATTAAGTTTACATTTTAATACGAAAAGTACAAATAGGTGTCTGTCAGTATAAACGTTGATGATGATAAATGCAAAAAATAATATTCGTCAATTTGGGTGTGGGTTTTATTAACATGATTTTGATTTCAGTGTTTATTGAATAAAACATCTGAAAACATGGCTACATAATAATAAACTTGCGTAGCAATTTTTGTAATTTTCGTAACATATTCATAATTGTATTAATGTAAAATTAGCTTGAATTTGAGATTATAAACTTCATCCTGCATTGTTTTATCATTCAAGAAATATTTTGTTGTTTTATATTTTATTAGAGCGCTCAGAGCATAAATTCTGGGATCGTAGCGATTCTGACGTAGCTATTCTATTATTTCATATTTACCAGACCAAGTCCTCAGTGGTTCTAAGTTGGGTGGTAATCACGGGAATGTGGTGGGCTCAGTCGCTGTTCCTGGTGCTGGTGCTGCTGTGCATGTACATCACCGACACAAGCCTGGGCTGGATGGTGGCATTAGGATGCGCGCTCATTGCCTTCAGTAAGTTTTATAAGTACCTTATCATCATTATCATAATCCACTCGTCTTATCCCACTGAAGGGCAACGGCCTCTCTTTTAACCTGCCATTTGCTCTAGTCCTGAGCCACTCTAATCCAGGTCTGACCCAGAACCTCTGTTCATAGCTCACTAGTACTTTATTCATGTTCATATGATTCAATGGCCTTGTAAGAGGCCAGCCAACACAGCTCAATAATTCGACAACCTGAAAAAAGGAGTATATGTGTAGCGGTATAAACTGATTTAATAACTAACGACATACATAAATCATTTACAGAAATAAATCAATGATTTATTCTTGGTCAAATAACGTGCGTTTATAAAGGCTACGGATAAACCATTCTCGTTCCTATTAACCACTCGAATCGCAAATGGGTATTTGAGTAGCCACTTATTGGTAAAATAAAACAATACTCTCTGTATCCATGCCATGTCAAGAATAGCTTCTCAGTTCAATGTACGATGGGTACAATACGTAATAAAGTATTATAATATGATTTTACCTCTGTATGACTGTAAAGTACTGGAAAATCCATATTTACAAATTAAGGCCTAATTTGTAGAATTATGTAAGAACCAATAAAAATACGTAAGAAACTATAAAGAAACAGAATATTAGAAAAAAAGGTCGTTAAACTTTTATCTAAGTAGGTAAATTCTAATAATCCGGAATCTCTGGAATATTACACCAACTTTTTATTTCCAAATGTAGTCCCTAAAAATAGCTTCGATAATTTCCATTCTTCGCTGGTATAATCGGAACATTTTAAATCTACCCAAGTAAATTAAGGCTAATTTGGAAACAATGACTAAAGTCGTTTTACGCAAATGTTTTAACCGCAAAAACCTTTTTTAGGGAACGCCGTGTTAAAATTTAGTAGCAAATCAGTGTTACGGAAAATGTATTATATCGTATTAGGAAGGTATTAGGGGATTTTTTGGAAAAAATCGTGTGCTAATTTTAATAACTAAGAAATTAATATTTTTGAAGGTTGTTAGCTGAAATAAAAATTGTATTTCTGTAAAAAAAAAGGAAAATCGTTTTTACTTAACGTGGCATTGCAACGCATGTGTAGCTGGTAAAACTAAAAAAAACATGTTTTTTAAATAAATAAAAAGGTCAAAAATTAGTTTCCAGATCCGCCTTCATTGTTGTGTTTTTGCAATGATTTGCCCAAAAATACCATATATTTTCCAACCGCTAACAATTGGTTGAAAACTAAGATTAAATTAACTGATTAATCCTTTGACTTTCATAATCAGATTCATATTTAATATTGTTTTAAAAGTAACAAATGCAGTACAAAAGGAAAATTTTGTTTATCTTCTCAGAAATTACTTTAAGGTTCTAATGTAAAGGATTAGGGGATGATACACGAAAAGGCAGGCGGCACTTCTCGCTCTACTGAATATTGTATTGAGCACAAAGAATATTCCACAACAGACTGAGGCACCTATAAATATCCTCATGTCTGACGACGGTCATGCTAACAGAAGTATTTTTTGAAACGGGAGTACGGAAAATAGATTCCATTGATACGAATTTATGTTTAGTTGAGATGTCACCTATTTTTGGGACTGTATTGCCTTGAAGATTATAATGATGATACCTATATTCACAGTAGCAGATAAATTTTATATAAATAATAAATTTTACATCGTCTGCAGAAAATAAGATTTACTTGATCAGTTTTTTGAGATCGAATATATTGTAAAAGATAAGATAACTATTATTCCGCATATCCCTTCAAAAGACAGTTAATTTTATTTAAAATGTGAAAAACTGTATGTAGGTAATTCCGGTCACGTCAGCTATATACTTGAAGAAAAGTTTCATGAGCTTTTTTTTTTTAATCTCAACATATGCCAACTTGTTCCTCGGAAAGGCAAAGGTATGCAAACTATTTTTTTTTTGCACTATTTTTTTACCAACTTGCCCAGCTTTGGGACAAAGACGATTAGAAAAGAGTCCTTTTCTAAAATCTCTCTCTTGTTGCAGTGATATTCGCCTATTGCATAATGGTCGTTTACGGGTACTGGCTGGAGATTAGAAAAGCATCGACTACAGTTATTACAGAATAAAGCTCTTAACAAATTGAAAGCTATATACTGCAGTTTTATTAGAAAAAGGTCGCTAAACTTTATCTTACATGGGTAGTGGGTAGTATACTTAACACCACAGCAGACAGAAATGAGTGTCACCAGTCAGTTCTATCTGCTGTCTTTTTAAACTCCTATATGTTTACCAAGAAGTATTATGGTCGTGCTGGAAAACACAAGTAAGCGAGGCTCCGGAATAAATAAATATTATTACTACTTGATATAGTTGGTATTAATATCAATAGATAACATTTCTATAGTAGTCTTTGAATAATATACAGCTAATACTTTAATAGTAGTGTTGTAGTGATTAATGGGCGAAAAATACACATAAAAAAACTCGATAAAATTAAGACAATCTGAACTCCAGTGTCCGTTTTAAATATAAATAATGTAGATATAATTTTTTCGTTCAACTGTTTGATAAAACAATTCTTATTTTTTGCCCATTTAACTTAAATTGAATAATTACTAACCTAGTTATCAACTAGATAGTTTTAGACAATTCATTTAGTTCGTCTTCTTTGACCTTTCTATAAATAAAACTAGTTTCGTTATATTGGGTATCGTTCAATGAGAATTAGTTACCTAGTCTCAAAAGACTGTTATTTATAAATAGCGTACAGACATCGTTTACATAATTGTGGGACTTAAAACGCTGTTGATTGGAATCTTATTTAGTAGGTCTTTGACAAATCCTTTGATTAATGTTTGTACATTATTTCAAATATTTTAATTTTAATCAAAGACTATGTGACTTTAACTCAGTAATAATTAATTTAGTTGCTGATACCAAAATCAATATTATATAAGACAAAGTCTGGTTAGTTACACCATTTATTACTCAAGAACGGGTGGACCGATTTGTTAGATTTATCTCAGTCCCGAATAGCAGAATAACTGTCAAAACATGTCTCACGGGAACTACGTACGAGAGTGAAATCGCAAGGCACAGCTAGTGCTTAAATATTTCAGTAAGAATCAAGTGATAAATTAATGATAAACAAAATTAGTAGATAAATTAAATATAGTTGCAAAGATTCTGTTATAATGCGTTGTGGAGTGCCAATAGTGTAAAATAGAAAATCAACGCGGCACCCGCGCGCTGGGGCTCAGGGTGCTTCGGATAAACACTACAGCTACGAGACGGGAGGCTAGATTTAAATTAAATGATTAGAATCCCGTTCCTGTTTTTTTTGGGCGACACCATCGCTTCATGTGCCCGGATGGTGTTGAAACTAGTCGAGCATCTTTTGTAATCCGTGATTAGCCCATTGATTGTGAGTTGTACCTCGTTAAACTAGAAGTTAAAGATCGTATATCATCAAACTTCTTCATACAAAAGTAGACTCTAAACACGAAAAAAGGGTTCAAATCAAGTGGAGGTAGTGCGGCGACCGGGCGCCGCTCGGGGTTTGACTGAGATTTGGCTGTGACGTCATGCGCGGTGACCGGTCCCCGCTTGGGTATCTACATGTGGGTTAAAGCCGTTATAGTCCTATATTAGTTATTCGTCAAGATAGTTATTATACATACTAGTTTATACAAGTATTATAAATGCGACAGTAAATCTGTCTGCTTTCTGTCTGTCTGTCTGTTAGGTTTTTACGGGTAAACCGGTGAACCGATTTTGATGAAACTTTGTATGGGATAAGCTTGGATTCCAAGAAAGAACATACAACTTTTTGGCACGATAACAGACACTCACGCGGGCGGAACCGCTGCGACAACTAGTACCTTAATTAAATCCCAAAATACCTTATTATTTAGCGAATCGATTGGCAAATTAACAAATTGACAAATCGCTATAAATCTTTAGATATTTAAAGGTACAAAATAAAACACAGTTTGAATAAAAGCTATTCATTATCCTCCTTATATATTGCGCTAGCTTTGCGCAATGCTTTCAACTCCGTTGAGTTATTTACATCTTCTTCTCCAAGCCTTTTACGATGTGTGTTGACAACCAGTATGAAGTAGATAGTTACTGAAAGAAAAAGGTTTTGGTTAATTATTATTATCATAATTAGATACTAGGTACATGTATTATGTATTTGTATTATAAAACACTAGCTGTTTCCCGCAACTCCGCCCGCGTGGATGTCGGTTATCGCGGCAAAAAGTAGCCTATGTCCTTTCTCAGACTCTAGAATATCCGTGTACCAAATTTCATTTAAATCGGTTCAGTAGTTTTGGCGTGAAAGCGCGACAAACAGACAGAAAGACAGAGTTACTTTCGCATTTATATTATTAGTAACGATGCTTCTATTTTGATATTGACTAACTAAATGATAAAAAAATTGAACTTTATTCAAGCGGTTGTCATATATGTTGGAAAAAAACAAACGATTCAGCGATATCAAAGATTCTATTTCAATGGGGTATTTGACTACTATCGAATTTTTTATTTATTACAAATATTTCTAATAATAGTATTAAATTGGAGCAGAACTGCGAAATAACATCAAAAAAATATACACGAATACAAATATTATAAGCTTTTAAAGTTACTAGATGACGCATATTCTATCTCTTTTTCGCAAAACGACGACTTGTATAGCTTTCTCTGTCTAATTAGCAATATCAAAAATGTTTATAACTAGTTCAATATGAAAATCGGCCGTTTTTTACAACTCGTCATAGTTAGTAATTTTTTTTTTTATGAAATAAATAAACAAATATCCAGTTCGCTCAATGTCATAATTTAAGCTAAGATGCCACTACACTCTATATCAGAAAAGTAAAGTACCTTTTTATCTAGTAAAGCTCTATAAGGTTGGACTGCTACCTAAATATATCGTATAGAGAAATCTTCCTGTATTGGGTCCTTTATCGAATAACTGAGGTCAGTCGCTTCATAAAATACACTATTATTAGCATCACTTTATATGATAATATTATGGTCCAACCATTCCGTGAATAAGGTCCAGTTATACCTACAAATCTTCTTCTTCCTGCCATGTTCATAATAATTTGGAGACAGCGCTATCTATGTGTATTTTCCTTCCATTTAACCCTACAACTCCGCACCTCTTTTTTCTCTTATCATCTATCACACGACCCATTCATCTCTTCATTGAATTTCCCTCTACCATATTTTCATGAAGTATTTTTTTTTATGACTTAGAAATACTTACAAATGTACCAAAGAATACCCATAATGACGACAAAGACTCTGCTCCTTTGTTTCCTAGAGGTGAAGACCAACGCTAGTAGTATCATCATCATTAACATTATGACCACGAAGATCACGGCATACCAGACCCATATAGCGCATAGAAGTGCATCATTCTAAAATAAAAAAAAAATGTAAAATAAAGTCAATTATTTTTATCAATAAATATTTTTTATAAAAACATTAACATAAAATACAGTCGAACATAGAATATCCTCTTTTTTTTATTTGGTTAAAAATAAATCGAGTGCTTATCACAGTGAAAGTCTTTTTATATTGTTTATTAGGGTTCAATTTATCCCGTTACAAAATCCCATTGTGTGTGCATCAAGTGCATCATCAAGTGCATTTATCATTCGGGTGTGAATTTTATTACGCGTGGAGGGTTAATGATCAAAGTTAGTGCGTTAAACTAATTCAGAATGATATATAAAGTACTGACTGTAGTTAAATCTGGTGCAACATATGTGCATGTAAGTGATAGTGCAATGAATAAATATGGCTGAAAATTGCAATATAAGATACCTTTCTGACGTATATATTGACGTGTATATTCAACGTATCGTTTTGAATTATCGTCAAATTTAAAAGTCTGTTATAAAAGACATAATTAATAAAATAAAATAAAGGTATTTGTTCGATAATTAATAAATACTTGTTTTTTTTTGTTATTTAGTTTGACATTATTTCAGAATACACTACTTTCAAAGAACAGAATCGAACCGTTGCGTATGCGGTAAGCAGTGTCTTTTTGTGTGTGTAGAGAGCAGTAAAAGTGCGCGTTTTGAAGTGCTTCTCCCACACATACCAATTTCCAGAAATTAAAAAAAGGAAATAAAAAAAAACTAATTATTTTATTATTGTTTCGTGCCGAGAATCATTAGAATAGTTACCTCCTTGAATTTAACGAGAATGTAAACGACATGTTGTATAATAGCAAATTACAAGATATGTTTAATACCGCACCTTTGCAAGCCCACAGAATAGAACAATACTGGCCGCAAAGAACAACGATACGAGAATCCAAATGGTGACGAGCAGGTAGCTCATTGGCATGAAGAAAGAACAACCATATGCCATCGGATGCACCTGAAACACCAATTAAAAGAATGCATTATTATTTTACTGATAAGGTCTAAATTAGCTTGCCCTATCATGGATAACATTGCCGTTTTTGAGGTCAGGTCAAAATTCCTACTGAAATAGTAGGTAATGACTTTAATATTTGACTTTAAAGTTAAAATTATTAAATTACTTTTGAACAAGAAGTAACGCTTGATAGCGTGATAATTGGTGTGTGTTGTGTAATGCTAATGTGCCAATTTGCTAAGTTACTTACAAAATACTCGAAAGGGAGTTTAATTCAGAATGTCAGACCTGAATTTCATTCATATATTATAATACTAACATAAATCTAAAGGTAATAAAGCTGTCTGATGACTTATAGATATTACTTTATTCAAATATATTGTACATTATTAATATTTTACATAATAAGTTTAATTAAATTGGGTGAATTGGACTCAATAGGACATAAAACTGTGGATATTTGTGGAGTAGTCAGTCCAGAATCATTATTTATTTCAAAATAAATAATAATTCCCACAGACGAGCAAAGACCTCTTTCCATATAGAGAAGGAACGAGCATTGATAAACATGCTGGCTATTTTATGGGTTGGCGAATAGAGATTTCTTTTTGGAATCTAAATGTCCACTAAGTGTTCACGGTATTTTGTGAAGCTTTATACTATTTAACACACTTCAAGCCATGATTATAAGTTATTTATGTTCGCATACTATATAGTCATGTCTGAATATATTATAAGTTATCCACAAGAAGGAACAATGATACATTCCTTCACAAAGCAGTAATTTTACAGAAGAAAGAGTCAATGTCTTACTAACAATGCCAATCGCGGCAACAATCATAGACCCTGTTCTTAAGTCGATCCCAAAAAAAGATTCCACCTCTGGCAAGTCGTCCAAAGCAGTCATTTTGATATATTATATTGTATTTTGTGATTCATAAATTAAATATTGATGACTGTAAATCTGTGAAGTAAATTTGGCGAGTGTTTGTCAATATGACGTTTTGTTCACAGATTGGTACAAAATTTTGTGTTTTTTAAGGTTTGGTAATGTGAAGGTTTTATACATTTGAGTTTACATTGAGTTTAAATTTAAAATTGGCTTAGAGCCAATGATATTTTAAGTATATAAAAATGAGGCAGATTAGCGCTCGCAGTTTGAAGACTCCAAAACCTCCTAATTAGGACGTTTTCAATTATAGCTTTTTCTCTTAATTACGTGCTTATCCTATCTTTTGTTCTATTTACATATTTAATACTTCATGCACAGTGTACATAGGTGCATTCTATTCATCATTAGTGCAACTTGACAACATTTTCACATAATACCAGCGCGTTTGGGTTGAAAAAGTCGATAACTATGAAAGTAACATGTCTTGTGTATGATATCATTTCCGTAAGCCCAATACAGTCAAATTAAAGAGAGACTTGTATACCTACCTATGAGAGAAATTGTGTTTCATGTGTAAACCTAAGTTTAAGTCGATCGTGGCTGTTAAGTGTTTTACTAGTAGGTAAGATATTTGACTAATATCTAGGTTTCTACATTAAATACCTTTGATCTATCAAAAAAATTACTTAATTACGCGACCAAAAGCATAGGTCATTATAATTTATTTATTTTTTTGTTCCATTTTTGTGATAGATGATAGACGGTTTCTTTTCAAGGATTTTATCTAAAATAGTCCAATAGTTCGGAATCCATTTTCAGTCTTTGTTCTACATTAAGGTTGTACATAATGATGGGAAATAAAGCAGACATTAGACCAAAGAGCATTATTTATTCTCAAAGTTTTAGTAAATACCTTTCAGTCAAATTTTCTTTTAGTTATATTATATACTTTTCACGAAATATTGTATTTTATTAACTAAGTACTCTGTTCCAAAAAATGTTAAATAATAATATAAAACAATATCTAAGAGCAGCACGTTCAACAAATATCTTCTATACAACTACCAACCAGCTATTGTTTAATTAAAGTATAAAATTTATAAAACAAGCATACCTTCATTAATAAGCTTTCAACGCTCCATGTCTTTTTATTTTCATTATTTCTTTTTAAAATAAGGGCTTTAAAATTACTACTGACTTACCTGCTTATGACTGTAATTATGGCTAATCCTTTACGGGTAGTAAGGCCCCTTGTACATGGTCTAGTTGAGCAGTAAGCCAGTGATCAACATACACGAACTGCTTGAGAAGTCGATCCTTTTTTTTTTCTTTTTTGTTACGGTGTGAAAATCTAAGAACTTCAACCTACGCCGAGGGCACGACGTGGGGATATGTTGGACTTGCACCGACCAAAAACACCCCGGTCCCGTCCTTGCCTTTAGAAAAAAATGTGAACGGGTTTTTGTTGCATGCTGTAGATATATAAAATAATGATTTTTGAATATTACTTTATTTGTGTAGGTATGTATTTATAGGTATAAAAGTTAACTAAGAAGAAAATAGAGTGTAATTAAGATAGATAGAGCTTACAAAATATATTTCTAACAAAACCTTACTCCTGGAGCTCAGTATTATAACCGAATATGTTAAAAAATCTCCTTTCAATAAAACAAAGGGGAACGAGCACAATAACAGACACGGTTACAGTCTTTTGTTTTCCTAAAATACGTGTAAAATAATCTTAAACCAATATATTTCTCTGCCAAAAATATCTAAATATACGAACATCTTTCTACAAATATAAATCCAATTTAAGGACAAAATAAGTTAGGGTTCTGGAAAAATCTTATTGAGTGTGGTATTCTCTTATTTTATAAGACGTAATTGGTTGAGTACCTACATCAAATATGACGAAGTTTGTAATATTTTTTATACTATGTAATATTAAAAAGATATTATTTATAGAAAATATCAGCTGGCTCCGGCGGCGGGGGTGTCAGTTATCGCGCCAAAAATAAGTTGGTTTTTCCTTAGGATCCTTATAGGCTTATACCAAGCGTCAAATGGGTTCAGTGGTTTAGTCATGAAAACATCACAGCCAGACAGAAAAACAGAATTAGTATGGTATAAAGAAATATTCCGTAAGTTTTCTAACTATAGAAATAATGATTAATGGAAATGATTTTATCATTTATCATTACGGACTAGAATAATCGAAGTAAAGTAGTAAAAAAAACCCTTTAAATTATCGTCTAAATTATTCCGGTGTCCGCGTTAAAAAGATGTTTATAAATGATTATCTCCTAACATAATTATAACGTAAAATAGTGCTTTTTAAGTCCTAATAAAGGTCACTCCAAAACGACACAAAACGTAACATTTTTAACTATTTTTGAACACAGAAATCCAGCTTATTCGTTTTACAGAAGTTTTTAAAACAACACGAATCGACTTATCGTCGAAATCCGTTTTAAGCCCATTAATACTTTCAGATTTATATCGTTAGCCTTTGTCAACAGCAGAACTCAAAAAAAAATTAAACTCTCAATCCGGTGCAAACTGGTTTAATCTGGAATAATCCAATTAAAACTGTACGTGTTGCGTTGGTCGTTAGTGCTTTGGTATTTAGCTTTGTATTATGTAGATCCTTGTGTTATGTATTCACTTTTAAGAACTATGTATACTAATGCAATTGAACTGAGTGTTAACTGATACTAACTTTTTAGTTAAATAGTCGGAGCTTTAAATTAAAATATTTGTATTAAGTCTGAGTGCTTGTACGGATAACATTCATGTTTACTTAACATACATTACAGTCAAAGTCCGCATCCATGTTCCCACAAATTTACACAAATTTGTTCCTTTTAAAAGAAGAATAGATGAAAAGATTTTACTAGATATTTGAATGGATTTAGATCCACGTGAGAGAATATCTACATTAGACTCTATGGTTTCTACAACAACTTAGTTTTTATAGCATTTTATTTCACTTCTAGTAAATACCACAGCTCAAAATCATTGTCAATCTCAGCCAAAAGTCAAAAAGTCAAAAGTTCATATCAACATCAGGGGCCACCGGATCTATAGTAAAAATACAACAGTTTGTTGATAAAAAAACCGATTATTCCTTTACATAAATATTAGCAACTAGCGGTGCCCTGCGGTTTCATCCGCATAAGTAGTCCCCGTGTTTATAGTTATTCTACTATTCGGGGAGCAGTCAAATCCAACAATTCAATCACGAAAATGGGTTCATCCGTTCTTGATTTATAAATGGTGTTACTAACCCGACTTTGTTTTTTTATATATCTATAATAATATATATATATAATCATCGCAGTTGACCTCGGTACCTCGCTAACAATTTTAACTCAAGTAAACAACTCAAGTAAATAATTCAAATCATAAGGATTCATTGCTCGTGCTCGTGCTTGTGTTTCGGAAAAACTTCTGCGCCAAAAGTGTGGTCACATTTTTGTAAAGTGAGTTGTTGAGTAAGCAAGAACACGTTTTCTTAATTGTTTTGACAGGGACGGATCTTGTATAGCAAATAAAATATTAATAATAAATACTGTCTGGTTTATCACAAGATTTTAGTACGTCAGGTTTTCTCGAGCAAAGAGACGGCGCCGTACCGCGGCTGGTTTTTAAGAATGGCAAAAACACTTAACTGGGCTACAGATTGTTTTAAATCCTTTAGGGTCGCTATATCGCATCAGGTGTTTCTGTAACTTTCCGCCGAGATTGCAATGACACAATTTAATCGGGCGCTATTAAAAAATAACTTAAAACAAAATCCAGCAGGCTTACTCATGAATTAATTTAATTCCAATACTAGTCCAATACAATTAATATTAATAAAAAAGTCATTTTTTTTATTCCAGTTAGAATCAATCCCTCCCGATGGTCACAGTTCTCGAGAACGCAATTCCAATCTCAATATTTTTTTTCAGGTTCGAATAAAATGCAAGACGCCCAGATTTGCTAGTAATTTTATTCACATAACCAAAACTAAATTCAAATTCATTTAATTCGGATAAAAGTGATCCATATTTTGTTAGTATAACAAATTATAAAGACGTTGGCCTGATTTATTTCTTTAACATTTATTGAGACCTTCACGACAGTACTTTGAAGCCCAACAAACCTACATTTTACGTGAATGTGTCATGAAATCCATGGACATCCGTAAGTGTCATCAAAGGCATTTGACGCCTGTTTTCAATAAGTTCCAAATGAACATTAAATTTAAAGAAAATCAATAACCTTTGATCTTTCTTAAATAGCGTTCCTTTCCTATTCATAACATGTGGAACGTCTGCGAGGTCGGGGTCTGTAATATTAAAAAGCTATACCAATGAATTGCTTTTATTTATTTTGATACAATATATTTTAAATGACAATTTATTTTCTTGCGCTAAAAATAAAGTATTTTAATATACATTTTTTTTTAGGTTCGCAAACATTAAACATGAAACATTTAATGCTTATTTCATAACAGGTTTTTATTTATTCGATTCATAAGGTGATGATATTTTGGGAGTACCAAGTAAATATATTATTTATGATTCTATATAAATATGACATTAGGTTTAGATTACTCTGCCACGGTGTTTTACCTTGACTTTGTGGGAGATCTGGTGGCTAAAGTAAGTTCCACCATCAGGTAAGCCAATTATTTATCGCTTGTACTATAAAAAAGAAACTTAGATTATGCCAGATTACAGTTGACAAGTAGTAGACCAACTGATATAGGCTGTTAAAAGTATTTTATTATGTTGTTTTTACGACCATAATAATATAAGTTTGTAGGATAAATGGCAATTTTTCGAGCAGTGAACTTTGCGAAGTAAATGAAGACAACGCAAACAATGCTCAATTGGCTGTATATTGAAGAGTAAATAAAGAATAGCGCTTTGATATTTACACATAATGTAATATTTTCTGCTCGAAAAGCTCACGTCCGTCATGTGCACCTCTCATGTGTTACTCTTTCAATATTTTCTTCTTTTTCTTCTTCTAATTTTAATGACTCTTTCTGATTAAAAAGTTGTCAGCTGAATGGCCCGTTTCATGGTCTCCATCACGTCCTGAAGATTGCAGGTAACAACATGTATCTAGGTTCTTCTTAATGCGGGACTGTTACGAAAACCAAAGCAGATATACCAAGAAAACGTAATATTACCTTGTACACAATATATTCTAGAAATACTACAGAAATCGCTCAAGCAAAATTCTTTGAATTGCAATACTTTAACTTCCAACATTAACTATATCAGGAAATATGAAACTTTTAAAACTCGCAACGAAAAACGTGAGAGAAATATTTTTATAAGTAAAAAGTTTTGACATCGAGTTTTAGAAAGGTAATGAAAAGCATGGAACGGGAACTGGGATGAAAAAAAAATTATCAAATAGAAAAAAAAACAATTATAAATTACTAGCTGTCCCCCGCGACTTTGTCCGCGTGTTTTAGTTTCAACGGTTTTTAATTTTTGTAACATTTTTCATTTATGCTCCTCTCCTTTTGTTATATAGCTTATAGCCTTCCTCAATAAATGGGCTATCCAACACTGAAAGATTTTTTTCTAATCGGACTGAGATTAGCGCGTTAAAACAAACAAACAAATAAACAAACAAACTCTTCAGCTTTATATATTAGTATCGAGTATAGATAATAGGAGTTGCGTTGTATTACCCACTTAAATGGGTTGTGAAGGTCAAATAGGCAGTCGCTCCATGTAAAATACGGTATTCAGCTGAATCCGGTACGACGGGAAGCCGACCCATACATAGCTTGGGTAAAGGCTTGGAGAAGGAGCATAGAAGTTGCGTCGTTTTGTGCTTAGCCTGGTTCTATCTTATGTAACTTGAAGGATTCCTGTGGTGTTCAAAATCTGTTCAATTATCTTTCTGTTTGATAAATTGCTTAATGTAGTTGTAGGTACTGTAGAAAAGGACACAAAGTTGTAGATACAAAAAAAAATAATAATTTTTCATTGGAGTTGTATTAGAATAGGGATGTTGACTGTGTATGAAAAGTTAAAATCTATTTAGTCCGTCAGTTACATAATAAAAAAATATTAGACACGTATTTTTTCTTTTATCAAAACAATAAAAATTTACAAAGAAACAGCGCTTTAAAGTTTCGGAGTGGAGTTTAGGAGGGGGCTTATGACACCTCGCCGTGGTAAAAATTGTAGCAAGGAGTGACGTCACGCGAAATTTCCGTTCTCTGCATGTTGTTAATTTTTTGTTTGCAAGAAAAAATACGTGTCTAATAAAATTCATTAATCTAACAGGCGGATATTAAAAATAAATAGGAAACATGCCTATTGAAATTAATTCAAGAGTAACCCCCTGATCTTCGAGGCTAAGCTCGTTACCTACAAAAAAGACAGTTCCTTTACGAATTCTTCCGGAAATAGTCTAATAAAGTGAATTACACTACTGGCCCTATAAGAGTTAAACCAGTTAACCCGTATCAGGGTTGCCAGATAAGAAAAAGGTAAGTTTTTTTTGGGATTTAGTTACATCCAATTGAACTTGTGTCTTGTACGTTTTAAGAGAATTGTGCATTTATTAGTAAATATTGACAGAACATTTACCATTACCAGGTATGCACTTGTAAGCAGGCTGCAATATAATGAAGCTATAATAATGGAAAGTAGAACAAATATCTACATAAGCAAAAACGAAAGGTTAGACTGAGTGACTATTTTTTGTTGTGTTGGAATTATTCTAAATTGGGATGATATTAATAAGTTTTTTTTTTTTTTTGTTGCACATAATACGTCAGCCGTGCGAATATTTGTAATTAAATACAAATAGTAGAAGGGTTTTTTTTTAATTCTCAGGCAGGACTCGAACCTGTGACCACTGACTCAACATGCCAGTAAGTAAGGTAAAGTAACGTAAAGCAGTTGGTGAAGCGACTGGCACCTTGAGTTCGAGTCCTGCCTGAAGTTAAAAAAAATCTTTGTTACTATTTGAATTTATTAACAAATACTTTTTATCTACTTAGTTTATGTATGAATATCAGACATTACTGACATTTGAAAATGACAACGTGGGGTCAGTTGTTTAACTCTATGTACAGACGCACTATTTCAAATATGACCATGAATTACCATAGCACTCTGTACAGGCTAATAAGTTTTATGGTTATACGAGGCACTCAGCAAAATCACGTAGTTATTTTGCTTTAACATGAACCCACTTTGTCACTTTTTTGAACTGAAATATGTCGCATAAATTAAATTAAGCAAACTCTACTTTAAAACTACTGTGGAGCTGACTTTATCGTTGTAAAACTTTTGAATTTTAAGCAATATCGTTTGAGCCACATCGTTTGAAATTTTACGTATTTTACCTAGCTATAAAGGTGCAATTAGAGTGTCTTCGAATGCCAACAAAATAATTCTAAAAATGAGTAAAATATAATAAAATCTATTTATTTCTATAAAAATGAATCGCCGAAATGTATGTACGCGCATAACTTCCGAACGACTGCACCAAATTAGATAATTCTTTTTTTTTGTATTCGTTAATCAAGGTTTGTATGAAAGAAAATATACATAAAACGTATGGAAATGTATGGATCTCACTCAACCCGTGCAAAGCCGGGGCGGGTAGGTAGGTAGATAGGGTAGGTATGTAGGTAGTCAGGTGACGAGAGCGAAGCCGCGGGCACATCTAGTAATGATATAAATCTGATCATATTTTATTACCCGACTGCCAAGGAAGAACATAAATTGATTACAATATAACGTAGACACATATAACTTGTTAAACTCCCTAGGGGGCTTACGGAGGCATACCTACTTTACGTAAAAGCCTTCGATAGTTACCGCGGTTAATCACGCAACATTTTTTAAAATACATTTTCATATTACATTATGTGACCATCGTGAATAGCAACTAAGGTATAAAAGCAAAGCTAAGCATTAGACAGTATATCTTTTAATACTGAAAAATAGAGATAGCCAGTAGTAGAAGAATATAATGTAAAAGGAACTAAATGCTATAATCGCAAACCATTTAAATCCTTTGACACGATTTTTCAGCAGAACGAATACTACTCATCGAATTTTGTTTCCAAATATTTACAATATTTAAAATTGTCAATTTTCGCTTCTGTATGAACAGTTCTCAAAAAGGATGCAGTCGTTGTAATTGCCTTTTAGCCAGATAAAAGGTGCAGTTGACTGTATAAAAGTATGTTCAATGAATTGCGAAAATAAACCCTAATCCCTTGGAATAAAGGCGCTGTGTAATGTCAAAGTGTTGCCATTGTTGTGCGGTGGACTGTACTGCGTAGTGACACTGAAAAGAGAAATTGAGACTAGTAGGAATCCAATAAACTCAAAGTTATTTTTTTTTTTGTAATGCTATTAATGGCGCCGATTATCTTATTCGCTAACTAAATCAATATTAAACCATTAAACCTTTCTTTTGCTAACATACAGCGCGGGAAAAGGACGGCAACAGTCTTTTGTCAAATTGTTTACAATGAAACTAGTGAAAATAATATAATAAAACATATCCTTAGCTAAAATTGTAATAATTGCATTATACTTTTATTGTATACTAGCTTTTTTAGTTTTAAAGAGCAATGCATTGCACTAAGCTTATATTATGTGAGTTCAACATTTTTTGAATAAAATCGGATTGACTTTTCAAACATGTGTCAAAATAAAATGTAATTTAAATCAAAAGCCCTTAGGAGTATTGATATCAACTTCGATGTAAATCCAATCCCCAAAATAACTTTCTACCCCTTTTTAAACCCCGTTAGGAGGTGAGTTTTTATTTTAATACGAAACACGTCTTTTATAAATTCTCTTAAAGAATGTTTATCCAAAAGTTGAAGTAGATTTGACCAAGGAATCACGTTGTCCCCGTTAGGGGCAGAATTTCGGAAAATCCTTTACACACCCTCCAAGTTTCAGCTCTTTTCGATCAGCGCTTTAAGCTGAGCGTTAATCTGTCAGTCAGTCATTCAGGATAAAGCATTTTATATGTATGAATGGATAGAAGATAAAGCATTAAATAAATAAATGAAATCATACAGAGTAAATACCCAAAGACCGCCTCAAACTACTATTTACGTTAAAAAGTTTAAGAATTTAAGTTGGTGTCCAATTCACCAGGTATCTAGGTACTAAGAGAAAATACTCCTTTGACCAATGTTATAAAGCGACGAATATTCAACATGAAACAGTACGAACTATACAAAATACTGCATCTAATCTTGAAGTAATTACATTAAAAATCCCATTTTCTTAATTTGTTCCCAGCGACATAAATATTTTATTCCTTATGAAATTTTCTTGCAAGTAAAACGCTTTAAGTGCAGATGTTTAAGAAATGCATCAAATTTGCAATGTAAGTATGAATAATGAACCTTAATTATGTAAATAAAGAGTACTTTTTTTATAACAACTGGTTGCTTTTTAGACTTTACATAACTTTCTTAAGAGCTTTAATATCTACGAATTAATATTTCTTTACGAAACACTCGAATGTTGTGTTCAATATTTGTGTATACGCAAGTTAAAAAAAGACGCCTAAGTACCTAATAATAATATCTAATAAAAAAAGTATTTTAGGACTACTCACACACGGCCATCTGACGCCAAACTAGGCAGAGCCTCTTTTATGGTGAACAGACAACAGCTGATACACATACTTATATATTTCAAAATACATATCTACATAAATATTATACACCAATTATACCCAGACACAAACAAATTATCGTGCTCATCGCACAAAGATTTGTCCTGGGTGGGAATCGAACCTACGACCTCCGGTGTAACATTCAGGGTCACTAACCACTAGACCAACACGCCAGTCAAATAAATAAAAATATAGAAACCAAACAATAGGCATGTTTCCTATTTTTTTTTAATGTCCGCCTGGTAGATTAATGAATTTTATTGGACACGTATTTTTTCTTTTTTCCTACAAACAAAAAATTATCAAAATACAGAGAACGCAAATTACGCGTGACGTCACTCCTCACTACAATTTTTACCAAGGCGTGGCGTCATAAGCCCCCACTCCGAAACTTTAAAGCGCTGTATCTTTGTAAGTTTTTATTGTTTTGATAAAAGAAAAAATACGTGTCTAATATTTTTTTATTATCTAACTGACGGACTAAATAGATTTTAACTTTTCATACCCAGGAAACATCCCTATTTAAGTGAATCTACACATTAATGTTAAACCTCATTTATCATACGTATTAAATGAGTTCTGCGTCTTCATACGGTACAAAAATAATGTACCTAGTTATAATACAACAATTTCTCATTGAATATCTAAATAGATAATATTCGTCGGTATATATATCCAGACAAGTTATTATCAAACACAATATGTATTGAAAAGTCTGTGACGTATTGTTTAGACTCAGTTCTGTTATTACTCACCCCTGCAGTCGGCAGTTCCATTTAATTGAAAACTATTCAACTGAGTCACAGACTATGAGCGCAGATGTGGCAAATGACATAAATATAATTATAAGTATGGTATTACCGTTTTTCTTAAAGTATATGGATGAATGTGAAATAATCTACCCTCATAATTATGATTTTATAGTAAACTAGCTACTCGCCCCGGCTTTGCACGGGTTGTGTAAAATCCATACGTTTCTTTTTATTTATTTTTTAAACAAACCTCGTCCTTACAAAGAGAAAAAAACAAATAATGAATTATCCGATTTGGTTCCGTCGTTCGGGTGTGACCAAGGAAAATCGGGATTCAGTTTTATGTATATAAATATAAAGATGTTAAAAACCGACACAGCTTGGAAATGAAATCATTAGCAAATGTCGTCCTACACTTGTGGGTTTGCGTATTCGTGCAAATGTGAGTGACCGACATTAGGTTAGAATATTTGAAATCTTTTCCACAATAACTAGGTATTTAGCACATTTTGATGAAACTTTAGAATAGTAGGTATGTACCTACAACACCAAGCTTTTAGGGCTTGTTTAAGTTATTTGTTTCCTTGTGTGATTAACACAAATAATAATAAATAATACATCACTTTTTCATCATTTTTGCATTAAGTAGATACTATTTAAATTATATCAAATGAATACAATAATTTTCTTTTCCAAAACGAATGTTAAAATACATTCGTTTACATTTTGCGCATAAAACATTTCGAAATCGTTTGAAAACAAAACTTTTAATTAGAATAAAAAGGTTATGCAGAACGTAAAAATAATAAGAGGTAAGTTTTTGCTTTTTGTAACATTTTTAATTTAAAATTAAATTAATACTTGCACTGTAATGCATGTAGCTCTGAGAAAAAGTATTACATATACATTTTACTTAAGAGAGCAAAAAGAATATTCTATTCATTTGTGCTTTAAATTTTAATTAATTATAAATTTTGCTCTTACTAGGATAACGATAGTAAGGATATATAAAGGTAGGAGATAGTTGTATAAATACAAGATGGGGCAAAAGTAATTAGGAATGAAGAATTTGTTTCTTCTGGTTGAGATAATAGTTATTTCATGAGTTAATGTTTTCCATCAATTCGAAAAAATTATATTGTCCTGCAGAATTTCTATTTTGCTTTTAACAGTACCAGTTTTTTTTACTAGCTATGCCTCGCGGCTTTACCCAAGCAAGTAGTCCCCATCCCTGGTTTTTTTTTCTAATTGTTCCAAATCATGAAAATCGGTCCACCCGTTCTTGAGTTAAAAATGGTGTATCTAACAAGAATTTGTTTTATACGTAGATATAGATTGATATTGTTTGTCTTAATACGAAGTTGTTTCGCTCGATGAGTCAGTTACAATTTTGAACAAACAACTTGAGGGAGTTAAAACGAAATGAATGAATTTCCTTGTTGTTTCGAAACAAAGTAATGTTTTGTATTTAGGCTTCTGTAACATGATAGCAATTTGTATGCTGATCCCGTTTTCAAAAGGATTTTCTTCTGCCAAGCCTTTTCCCAAGAAATTTCAAATCTTACCAAATTTAGCTAAATACCGTTTTGTTCATAAATTGACAGCCTATCTGACCTCCATAACCGATTGTACTGGGCAACACAGTATCCCATAGTAAGACTTGTTGTCAGAAATGTAACAAGTTTACGATTGTCAAAGATCGAAGTATGACAGACGGGACTACCGGAGGGGTGTCGGTATGTTTAGAAATCCATATCGTTTTCAGGATCATAAAAAAAAGTCTAATACTCAAATATGAACAAATATTTCGCCGTTACCTATATTCTTAAATTAAATATTATTAACAAAAAAATTAATAAGCGTATTTAAAAAATTCAAAGTGTGTATTCTAAAAGTGAGTATTCTACCTACACGCAATGTTTAGTCTATGTCCAGGTAGACGTTGGTAGATGTCATTTTCAAATGTAGAATGAAGACGATGGTTCTGATTTCAAATATTTGTAACAAGACATTCTTTGACGTCACTCCCATTATACGCCACTCAACTTAATGTTTAAAAACAAATACGATTATTTAATTTCGTGTGTAAACTAACATGGGTTAACTACGATCTTAACTTTAGTGCCTCTGTATTACGTTAATTAACCACACTAGGGCAATTGATTATTATTGTGAGATAATACTTTACAATTATATATTATATTATATATACTATTATATATATATATTATATTAATTGTATGCACAAGGTAGTGCACAATGTGACTTTTTCGAAGTTATATGGTACTTTCTGATTCATTCTAATCACCATTGGCAAACTGAAGAAAAATCGTGATTAAAACTGGATTCCAAAAAATTGGAATCTAAAATCGCCTACCAGCAATGAGCAAGCGTAGTCATCAATGCTCGTACCTTCTCTACTTGAGAATACAAGTGTGACATTTATAATGTAAGTTAGGCTAGTATTACATATCAGTACCCATACTTACGTACCATCCTTTTAGTTGAGAAATAAACCAGTTCTAAGAGCCCATTCCATTACATTTTTTTTTTTTTTTTTTTTCAAAAAACTAAAAGTCAGTCTTACATGTTCTATTAAAGCTCCAGTGTTTAAACCGATGTGAGCGCACGTTTCTGTTCCGTAACCACTTAATAAAACTTTTTCATAGCTTTTTTGTTAAAAATATTTTCTTTTGAAATGTTTAAGGATTACTTTAATAAAGATTTCCCTTTGATGTCTTAAAACGTGTTGTATAACGTCGTTTGTACGGTTTCGTTGCGGCCGTGCGACTTTATAAAACTTTTGTCGCTTGTTGCGGCGATTTTGGTTGCGACTGAACACGTGCTGACTTCGCGTGACTGGTGAAACCTGAGAAAAATTAGTTTAAAAAGTTTTTGAAATTTTGTGGTACCTACCATTAATTTGGGTTTTTTCCTTTCATAATTACAGTAAACAGTCGTTGCGTAAAAGTAATTAAGAAAAAATATACGACATTAAAACTTACTTTGTTTTAGTAAATTAATGTCGAATTTTATTGTTGGTTTTTGTTATATAAAAAATCTACCCCTTCAAAGCTATAATATTTTTTTATTCCTATTAAAAAGCCGTGTCGTAAAAGGTATTAAATGTGCACTAGTTAACGATTTCCAAACCATACACTCTCGAACTTTTCTTTCAAATCTCCTTGTGTAAGCCATTTTAACCTTTTTATCCGTAAATCCTTTTATCCGTAGTCCCGATTATCGGATTAACTTATCACTACGTCTATCCAGATCACCTGTGATCAGTACCTTTACTATGAGCTCTTGTAGCAGGACAGTTGCTACTGTGGAAGTGAGACGGCGCACAACACCGCGCGTGCGGCGTCTCGTTTCCTCAACGGCAGTAGTCCTTTTTTAAGATATCATAGTAAGCGTGCAGGGAAGAGCTTCTGTCGCATTCATCGCAGTGCATCACCTCATCTTAATGCCTGCAATGGAATATTTACCGGTTTGATAGCCTAGAGTAGTTAACTTATCTTTTAATATTGTACATCAAAATGCGTTAGGCATAAAAATCGGTAAAGTATGAAGGAGTTGATTAAGATTGCCATAAAATTCATGAGAATGTAATGCTTAGTTTAAACAAAACTAACACTTATTACTGATAGAATTACTGATATACTTAATGCTATGTTATTAATGATATAATTTAAATAATCGACTGAGATATTTGATTAACTTAGAGTTTAGATAAGTTTTGCCTCAACCATAACGAAAATAAATAAAGATTAAAAAGTTCACACCAAATTATCTTGCAAAATATAACTAGGCCTAAAACTACGCCAAACCTGAATTAAAAAAAAACTGCAATTAATTGTAATATGAAGCATATTAAAATAGAGAGTGCGTTAGAAAATCGCAAAGTGTTTCACATCCCTTATTCTTTAATAAAGTAAGCGCCTATTTTAACTTTGTTGACATAACGAAGACACAAAAAGGTTTTATTAGATACGTATTGTGGGTAATCCAGGATTAGTTTCAAAGGGATTTTAATACTTACTACATGCTGCAGCGGTGTGATTCTGTAAGAGCTCATTCTAAACTTCGAATCTGAATCCGCTGTGAGTTTCTTGATTAGCATTCCAAAAACTCGGTTGATAATTCGAATGTACACTAGCGCTACACTTGCGAGCGTGCCAGCGAGTTGAACTAATTTGACGTGAGATTTTGACTGATAAAGTATGTGATGACATGAGAAGTGGGATTCAGTAAGGTAATTTTCTTGTCACTTCGACGCTCTTGAATCCGATCGAAATCAAGGTCATTTTGAACTTTTTGCGAAGTGAGAGTGAATAGCGATGTGAGAAGCGAGTTGTTTGAACTTTACAGAATCGACGTGCAGGTAGGCACTAGTAAGTTATAGGCGTAGCAGCTAGCTCCATAATATTGTTACCATGGCAACCGGGTCGATATTAGTTGCTAATGGATGAATTGATTGTGGCAAGGCTGGGTGCATAGCTTTTGATGTAAGGTATTCGTTGCCTCGACGAGAAAAATAAATAGGTAAATATAGGCTGAATATTTCTGCAAAAAAAACAAAATCGTCTTTAGGATTAAATTGATTTGTAAATGTTAATAATTTGTAAATAACTTTATTTTTAAAAAGTTAATAATTTTAACGGTGTTTTATTTATTTTGATATTTTGTTATTCTTTTATGAGCAGCATTGACGTGATCCTCAGAAGTCACTTTTCTTTTATGAGTTTCCGTACCAACGGGACCCTTTTACTAAGCCACTGTCCGTCCGTCTATCCCCGTCTATCTTTCAGCGTGCTGTATCTCATGAACAGTAATAGGTAAACAGTTGAAATTGTCACAGAGTGTATTTTTGATGACGCCATATTTTTTTTTTATTTATCATTCTTACTCTAGTAGGTACATTATGAGATCCAAGTGTCAATTTTTTTTTGAATGCCTATACTTATCTTATAAAGGCTTAAGATTTTCTTATTATGCTTTCAGCTTATCATATTATTTCCTACTCAGTGCCAATATTTTCTTGGAATGTGTCCAAGATATTCTGCCACTTTAGAGCCGCTTCCTATCTTTCTGTAGGTATCTAAACAGAAATATGGGAAAAATCATATCTTGACAAATTGACTTCACGCAAAAAATAACAACTTCAGGGATAACAACACATAAAACTATTTATTTGACTTGGCAATTACCTAATTAAAGTAATCAGTTGCCGCCAACAAAAAAAAAATGGTGATTCACCCGCGCTTTTACTACCTAGTAAAATGTTATATAAAGACTATATAATATCAAATATATAATATAAACATAAAGAAAGAGAATTTATATCCTAGAGCCTCAGCATATCACTATTTCATTTCACAGTAATTGATTCATATCTATCTTTAATAAATGAGACCAGCCCTATAATGAAAAATATAATATAGAATTATAGATGATGACAAGATTTTTTAAATCGTTCCGCACTTGCCGAAGATATCGCGTAACAAACATACAAAAAAATATCATTGAAATGAGAACCTTCTCATTAAAACGACATTTAAGTGTCCACCTTCATATATTGCCTTAAAATATTTTTTATACAACTTAGTTTAAACATAAAATAATAGTAGATCTGAATCTAGATGTTATTAAAACTTAAAAATGCACTTACATGCCAAATTACTCCAATACTTAGTGAAAGAGACAAAAAACCATACAATAAACTCACTTGAGTACCAAAAAGTTAATTCTATAGAGTATAAAAAGTCTGGCTTCCAATCGCATGCTAAAACATGCTTCAACCTTAATTAAAAACAAATTTCAAAATGAACTCTTAAAAAGTTTACAAAAACACGTGCTTTGAAGAAAAAGAAAAGTTTTCCTTTTTTAGGCAAAGGAATTTCAACACTGCCGTCTCGGAAGCCATAAAAAGTTTTTTTCCCTTTAAATTATCCCAACAGGTTGTTGCAACAGACATTTCAGGCGTTATATATAAGATTGGCAACCCCTTTTATCGCCAGTATCGCGTAACGCGCCGCCCTAGACGGACGTCCTGCGTTCCCAGTGCTATAAAATTGTACTTAGTTACTCGTAATATTTTATCAAGTTTAAATTCTTTATGAACGTTCGGTTTGAACGTGGTTGAAGTGTTTGTTCTGGTTTTATGTGGATATATCTTTTAGGTGAGTTTTTAATTTTTTTAATTTTCTTATACATAAAAATTGAACAGTTACCGGAAGTATATTGATACGGAAGTAGTATTTTCCATGTGTCTTTAACCATTCCGTCACTTTGTTCAATTTAATTACACAGTTTAAAAATATATCAATCTGATTTCATCCAAGTAAAAATGACAAAAATCCTTGAAAAGTAAATACTGAAGTAGGTTATTTTAATCATTTCCAAGAATTCTCAGTTTTAATTTTAACTTTCCGCTATTGATTCTACGTACATAGAATTTAAAATCAGTTAACAGAAACGGAGAATGTGTTAGCAGAATCAATTATTTTTTATTTTGGGGTTAATTGAAATCGAAATTCTCACGTTTTTGTCCTCGAGTGGCGTTCAATTGTTTTTAATTAACAAACAATTGAATATTATGCATTTCATAATTATTATTGGAAACTCAAATTTTGTTCGAAACATTTTGTTTTTGCTTTCTGAGGTAAACACGAATATTAGATTGTAATAAAATTAACTAAAATCTAAATACAAATCGCGATAAAATCCGTTCAAAGTAGTTTTATTTCAAAGATTTCATTTTATTTTGTTCTCTTGACTTACATGTTTAATGTATGCTTGTTATTCTGTTAAGAAACGCCCTTTCCTCGCAGTTGCAAGTAGACTATTATTATAACGTTTATTTAAACTTTATGTCATTTTAGTTTTTTTGCGGGTAACTACTGACCAAATATCTTTATCTTGGCAAAGACAGACAAACTTTGTAAATTAAGAATTTAACGACACAAGAAATTTCGTAAAATTAAACTACTATTATAGTGCCTTGACCTATATATATTTACTTGAGGATAAAGACCTCTTCTTCCGCAAAGAAGGAATAATAATTAATCACACTCAGTTGTTTCCCCGCTCATTGCGTTTAACGGCTCGAAATGAGGCGATCAAAATTAGAACCTTTTTCACCACAACTTTTTTTTACTGACTTAGTAGAAATTGAGACGAATATAACCTATTTTGTCTGTAGTAATTTAAGCAAAAGATAATAAAGACGTTTATTCAGTGCAACAAAAGATACAAAATACAATAAAACCAAAAAGAAAAATATATAATAATAATAAAACGTAAAAAAGAAAATATAACGTCTGCGGTGTGGGTTTCAAGTTTGTACTGAATTGGTATTCAGCTCAGCATGTGGATGAAAATACCTGACGCCAATATTCTGCTGGATTCACCAGAACAGACCACACAGATATTTACCTAAAATTCAAATTAGCAAAATCTTCGATATCTTATTGAGATAATTTGTACACAGCAGTTATCTAATCGGACATTATCAATAGGTTCCCTTAACACGAAATATTTTACGTAAGTACAACTTGAATAAATAAGGCCGAAACAATTAATCTTCCTAAAGTGTATTCAGCACGACATAATTGACATTCCAATCAATTCAGTCTAGATTTACTGCTGGGCATATTTTGACAGTTGATAATTACGATAAAAAAAAATATAATGTCAGTGATCTCGTAAAATACGTTTTATTTATCGTTTGTTTGTTCACTTTTGATTCTTCATCAATTGATAAAAAATGACGAAAATTATTCAAATATTCGATTTAATGATTTTTTTTTTCTTTAAACAGATCGGCTAACTTGTTGACAGACTGTAAATAATATTAACGCCCAGAGTTTCCCGGAAAAACTAAATGATAATTTTGTTTTTTTTTTAACATCTCGAAGGTGTAATACAAACCGTGTAATCTTGTCAAGTTTCGTTACCCACATAAAAGTATTTCGGGGTAACCTAATGATTCTTTGACTGGATTTACATTTGGGAACTTTAAGGTAACCGAAACTTAGGCTAGTACCATTAGAAGTATTTTGAGTTTAAAGCTATAACCTATTGTTATTTATTCAAACATAAAATATTGGTGAAATTAATTTAGTTAGGAGACCTAAGTTTTCTAAATCTAAAATTTTACTTTTCTCTTGTAGGATAAATATCTAGATCACTCCTTGATCCTACAGTAGGGCAGATAAAGGCTGGTTTTATTTTATAAGCCTAACACCAAAACAAAAAAAGGTACAAAGAAGCTAGACATGCGATCAAAAATGCTCTAGTCTAGACAAAGTAAATAAAAGTATCGGAGATATTTTCATTACTTTAGACATTTCTCGCGTGTATTCCTGTATCCCATGGGTACTGACCTCATGAAATGCGGGGTCATTACTGAACTACCTCTTGACGATAATGGGGATTGAAGGTTCGGCTTTACTGGACATTTTGATTTCATTATCCATCGATCGCGTCCGAAAACTTTTCTAGATGAAACCGATGTGTAATTTTCTTGACCATCCTCAGTCTACCCTTCATGGTTTTTGGCGTTAGATGGTTTATTAAGTGGCTCTAAATAATACTGATTACGTTATCTATATTTATATATCTTTTTTCGTGACTTCTTCCGATGTTTTTATAGTTATTCGTTTATATTCGGCGTTAAGACGAATAAAAAAATCTAATATCACCAAAAATTGGGCCACTCGTTCTTGTGTTATAAATGGTGTAAAAAACCTGTTATTTTTTATGTAGGTATATAGAAATATAGATACATATGAATGAATATATATATATATATAAGAAGGCTTTAGGCTATATAACATCACGCTACGACCAATAGGAGCGGAGCATGAATGAAAAATGTTACAAAAATGAATGAAAAACCGTTGAAACGCGAACAAAGTCGCGGGGGACAGCTAGTTTATATAATAATCCCTGTTTTTTTTCTGAAAACATAAAAAAACGAAGTGGAAGAGCCCATACCTAAGTTACCTGTATAGTTTTATGTAAGTTTATAGTGAATTTAGTAGATTAAATAAAAAAGACCCAATAACAAGCATTTGTTTTTAATTGAATCTTTTCAAACGACTCCCGTTCTAATGAATTTAATCCTTAAGGTGCTCCCACACAGCAGTTATATAACTTTATACAACATTGTGTAATACGATATCATTTATTAATAGCATGTAACAATACTCTACAACATGTTAAGAAATGTTATATGTTATAAACGCTCCCACATTGGTTGAACTCGTTGTATAACATCGTATAACATTCTGCATAATCCAAATATATACATATAATTAAGACATCGTATAACGCTAACGTCCCGCTGAGGCTCTGATGATGTTATATAACAAAAGTTATTTTTGCTATATCATAATTGTAATCAGTTGTAAAACATTTTGTTAAATGAAGTTGTATAACATCAATAACAATTTATAACTTTTGTTATAATTTGTTTAAAAACTAATGTTATAAGTCAGTCTCTAACGTTATATAACTGCTGTGTGGGAGCACCTTTATGTCGCGGAGGGTTTTACAAACATTAAAATTTGTAAAACACACAAATGGTTTTCCCATGCGGGGATCTAACCCGCGGCAGGTCGCGTGCACGGTGGTAATTGGCGTGGTGACCAACACCACTGGTTTATCTGTCAGTCAGTATTATTAATAAACAGTAAAAATAGCGTTCTTCAAGTTCCGATATGACTGAATAACAAACGTCTAGAACCAAGTCAGGAAAACTTTCGCTTTTATAATATTATACGATTTCACTTCTGATAAAACTTGGAAGTTTTAAATGGCGATCGATTTCGCTGTGTTCGAAGACAATCAAATAAAACACTCAAGATGTCCATTTTTTTTTCTTTTTTCTTAGATCTAGTAAGACTATGAACAAATGTAGATCGTTTGAAAACAAGCTGCAATTATCTAAAAATATTCTTAGGAATTATGATACCGGCGGCAGTGTCGGACGGACGTACGCAAACGGACTGATCTTCTTCGTACATAGCAGTTTTAATAGGAATCCGTTTAAAAAGTAGTTTTTTTTCAATAGCAGAATTTTTATGAACTAGTAAGTAAGTAAGTAATAATTCATTTTTACCGTAGTTACACATTTCTGAATATGCCTTTGAGGATAAAGGCGTAGGTACATACATATTTGCAGGAGATTATAACTCAGTCAAAACAATAATTTATTTCATGAGATTTATTCCATCTTCAAGAAGGCCTTGTTCACGTATAATTTACAACCTTACGTAACAAAGTCTACTTGTTTTTCTTATTTTAATTCATAATTCATTATACAATGACAAATGGGTGTACAAAAGCGAGATCATGAATAAAGTCTATGTAAGTAGGTGTATATTTTGGGAAAATCTGAAATGGTTGCTAAGGAAGAATTATATTTTTTCTAGAGTAGGTACGATTTATCATGCGATGTCGAATGTTGTCACTTAGTTTTTAATAAGAGGGGTGTTGATAAGTTTGACCGCTATGTGTGTCTCTGGCACCGTAGCTCTTAAACGAGTGAACCGATTTGGATGCAGCTTTTTTGTAAGTTGTTGGCAATGGTATTTATTAGATATGTTTTATCAGAATCGGTGTAGCCATTTATATACATATATGAAAATGGGTATGATGAATTGAATATTTTAAAATATACCAAAGTGGGGTATCAAATAAAAGCGCATGATGCGTATATTACAATTACTTGTTTTTTTTTTATTTGTCGCGGGTTTCTTAAATTTTTAATTGTTTTCATTTTTAGTTACGCAACTCAATATCTTATGGAACCTTTAATCTGTAATACTTTGTATCCAGGTGCCAAATATACCTATAGGTCACTTCCGAAATTAGCAAATCGTTCAAACAATTAAAAAAACTCAATATGCAAACTGCAAAATTGCCATGACATCAATCAAGAATTAAAATATAAACAAAAAAAACAATGTGTAAAATAATTTTGCATCAACTTCATTGAGTAGGTAACTACAGTCACTAAATAACTTTAACAAAATAGCTTCAGTGTCTAAGTGACTGCAATATTATCCGACCATATCATTCCTTATTTCTCATTAAATACAATGTATTTTGCGAGTACTTTAGAAGCTAAAGAAAATACGAGACCTGAGCAAGGAAATATTGGGTCGCAAAGTCATAAATCGCTATAACGTAAACGGGATGGAAATTGTTTGATATTAAAGAGTTTATATTGGATATTTCAGATTCCTTTATGGCATGAATAAGGTTTCTAAGAGGTACCTACTCACAACTCAGTCTTGAAATTATTGCACTCTGTAATTGACATTTCGTTTTCCGTATTCAATGTCTTATCCTTGTTTATTTATTATGTATTCAAATGCCGCTTTTGAATTAAGACGTGATATTTTCAAGTTTTCATGCATTGCTATCTTTTTACATTGTATCGACACAGTGCCTGGTCTCCCTGACTGCTTAACAGAAGGTCGTGATTTCGATTCCCACCCAGGACAAATCATTGTCAATCATGATGATTTGTTTCGTGTTTGGGTGTAATTTATCTATAATTTGTATGTATTTAGAAATAAATTTAAGTATGTTTATCAGTTGTCTGGTTGCCGTTATACAGGCTCTGACTAATTTGGGATCAGATGGCCGTGTGTGAGTTGTTCCAAGATATTATATTATTATTATTTAACAGTCAGAAGGTAAGTGTTACCTAAAACCAAATTTTAAGACTTAATTGCGACCATGGCAGCTTTAATCAAAACTTTACGCCAGGCAGAGGCCAGTTTATTATTAAAATGTTATAATTCAATGAACGCGCTAGTCATTCAATCAAATAGCAGATTCAACCAGATGACTGCGACATATATATAATCTGGCAAGTCCAAATGACCGAGAAAGCCACACCGTTCCTCAAAAATTTATAAGTAATGGTCAATTTTCGAGAGCTTTAGAACTCCAATCTCTGCAAACCACTTTACTTTAATGAGATAAAACAAATGAAAAACATTTTATTACGTATTTTTCGTGTTGATGACAAAATTAATATTTTAACGCGCAATCCCTGACAGTTATTACAATTGATGACGTAATTTCCTTGAAAATGTAATTAGTAAAGATCAGTAAAGATTTGTACTAATAATTTTCTTTATTTATTACTAAATAAATAAAGATTTTAATCACAATAACGAGTGATGATTAATCTATACTTAATATATAAAGCTGAAGAGTTTGTTTGTTTGATTGTTTGTTTGTTTGAACGCGCTAATCTCAGGAACTACTGGTCCGATTTGAAAAATTCTTTCAGTGTTGGATAGCCCATTTATTGAGGAAGGCTATAAGCTACATAAAATTACGCTGCTACCAAAAGGAGCGGAGTATAAATGAAAAATGTAGTGGACAGCTAGTGTAGAATATAAATCTATATTTCAACAAAATAAGGCGTTAGATTTAAGCTTGTGTTGTTGAGTACTAAACTTAAAGATTGCATTATCATTTAATTTGATACTAACAGCAATACTCACAAACAACGAACTTACCTGTACTGTAAATTATGGTAAATAAATTATGTAAAATAAGAATTAATGACACCACTCTGCCATGTCTTTTGAATGGAATAAAAAGCGCGGAAAATAGATTAATGGATTGTAAGAAATAAATAATAATACTAAGCTTTCCGTTGGCAAGCCTGATGGTTTAGTGGTTAGTGACCGTGACTGCTAAACCGGAGGTCATGGGTTCGATTCCCACCCAGAAAAAATCTTTGTGTGATGAGCACGATCATTTGTTCTGTGTCTGGATGTAATTTATCTATAATAAGTATGTATTTAGAAATACATATACATATAAGTATGTTTACCAGTTGTCTGGTTGCCATAATACAGGCTCAGTTTAAGGCCCTAGTTTGGGTACAGATGGCCGTGTGTGTGTTATCCCAAGATATTATTATTTTACTGAGAACAACCACTAAGCAGTTCATATATTTTTAAGGAATGTGTAGAAGCAGTAGTTGAGTCTTCTAAAATAATCTTGTCTTATCATATAATTAAATTCTAAAATATTAACGACGTAGTAATGTGTAAAATCTATACTAATATTATAAAGCTGAAGAGTTTGTTTGTTTGTTTGTTTGTTTGTTTGAACGCGCTAATCTCAGGAACTACTGGTTCGAATTGAATAATTCTTTTTGTGTTGGATAGTCCGTTTATTGAGGAAGGTTATAGGCTATATAACATCACGCTACGACCAATAGGAGCGGAGCATAAATGAAAAATGTTGCAAAAATGAAAAACCGTTGAAACTAAAACACGCGAACAAAGTCGCGGGGGACAGCTAGTATAATATAATTAAAACCCATAACAACTTTTGAAACTACATAACTTTTCCAGGCATTAAGTGAAGTTAGTAATTATGTTTTCAAGTGTTTTTCAAGGACTAGGAGTTCATATTTTCTAGGCACTAGCTGTTTACCGCGACTTCGTCCACTTGTTTTAGTTACATGGGGTTTTCAGGGTTTGCGCGGAACCCCAATAAAAAAGCTATCCTTATTCGTCATGAATCAGGCTATCATATACACTAAGAGTTTTTTCAAACCGACTACTAGTTCTTGAGATTAGCGCGACTAAACAAACAAAAAAGTTCCGCTTTATTATATCAAGAAGATTATACAAACAATAATAATAATCTTATTAGATGTATTAATTAATATTAATAAGACTGTTCATTGTTTGAATTAAGTGACTATCGTACTACCATCTTCGTAGATTGGTTAATGTATTTAAGACTCTTTACTATTATAAGCTACTAGCTGCCCGCGTGTTTTAGTTTCAAAGGTTTTTCATTTTTGCAACATTTTTCATTTATGCTCCGCTCTTTTTGGTCGCAGCGTAATGTTATATAGCTTATAGCCTTTCTCAATAAATGGGCTATCCAACAATGAAAGAATTTTTCAAATCGAACCAGTAGTTCCTGAGATTAGCGCGTTCAAACAAACAAAGAAATAAACAAACAAACTCTTCAGCTTTATATATTAGTATAGTTATAGATTTGAATTTTACAACATACGAAAGAACAAATTAATCTTGGTAAGAAAAGCGTTGTCTACTGTTTATATCGTCGCTTTAGGTAACCTACAGCTGGGCATAAACTTCCCTAAACTATGCTTATATCTATTTGGTCTTCAAGAGAAATTCTTGACCTGCTCATAAAAAGTCTGTCTCATATCTACAAAGCTGGAAACTCTATATTATAATGAGTAAATTTTCCATAAAATTTTCCTGTTTACGAAAAAATCTAATAACATTATTCCGAGGTATGGTTTACAACAAATATTAAGTTTCAAAAATCAGAACAAACAAAAGAAAAATACAGGTATAAATTAGTTACCAGTTAACGCGATAAACTTACGACCTTTTCGATTCACCAAGAAGTTACCATTAGACCGGTTAAGCAGGCTACAAACCTTCAGTTTAAACTTCAGTTTAACTAAACAGTTTTATCTAATGACTAGCTGTCCCCCGCGACTTTGTCCGCGTGTTTTAGTTTCAACGGTTTTTCATTTTTACAACATTTTTCACTTATGCTCCGCTCCTTTTAGTCGTAGCGTAATATTATAGCTTATAACCTTCCTCAATAAATGGGCTATCCAACAGTGAAAGATTTTTTGAAATCGGACCAGTAGTTCCTGAGATTAGCGCGTTCAAATGAACAAACAAACAAACTCTTTAGCTTTATATATTAGTACTAGCTGACCCGTGTCCACTTCGTTGGGCATAATAATGTTAATAATCCTTTTTTAGTACAAATGACCTAACGATTTAAATTATTTTATTAATATTAAAAATTAAATTATCTATACTAATATTAAAAAAACTACTTTTTGTAATTTAAATATAAAAGTTAGACATATGCTGTCTTTGACTTTTTTGTAGGCATTTTTAAGCTCCACATCTTTTCTCTGGAACTGAAAAATATATCTTTCATAGTTAAGAGAGCGTTCGTAAGAAACGCTTTCATTCGACCGTTTTTTCTCCGATTCACTTTGCAAAACGGACTACCACGTAAAAGCCTTTTTATTTTTCGGTTTTTTATATAACCTATGACACTCAGCAATAATGTGGCTTTCTATTGGTGAAAGAATTTTTAAAATCGGTTCAGTAGATCCCGAGATTACCCCTTACAATTTAACTCACAAACTTTACTTCTTTATAATATTAGTATAGATATAGATATTTTGATTAGATTATCATTTCAAATGTACAGTTCTGCTATCAGTTTTGCATACACACACACATTTTAACTGAAGAGTTCAACTGTTTAATTAAAACTAATCAGTTAAAACTTTCTGTAGCCCGCTTTACAGAGCTTGACCGACCGTCGGTGTGTGCGTTTGCGCTTGTCATTATATGAAATTTTTATTCAACCTTACAGTGCTGAACTAACCGTACGCCTATATTGTTACGCACTATGGAACTGACCCACTATGGAAACAAATGAGAGCGTTCAGTATTGCACCGACAGGTAGATCAACGTGTATCATCATCGCTATGTATGGACTGACGTACGCACCGACAGAAGGATTTATTTTTTTTTTTTTTAAGAAAAGCGACTCCCGCACTAAAGAATTTAATCTTTGTGTCGCGGGGGGTTTCACAAACATTCAAATCACACGCACAAAGAACACCCAGACTTGAAACAAGCATTTGTGGGTCACACACACAGAACAGCTGTATCTGTTCTGTGGTCACAGAAATGCTTGTCCCATGCGGGGATCGAACCCGCGGCACGTCGCGCACAGAGGTAATTGGCGTGGTGACCTATACCACTCGGCTATCCGTGCAGTCAAGTAGGTGGAGCACTGATTGCTTACAAACTGACGGTCTGTCGATGTGTGTCGTCAGGATGGACCGAACGTATTGACCGTCAGTCGAGCATTGTAACCGGCCTTACCTTCGAATTTTATGGATATAAACATTCTTATTTAATGTTGTTTACGATGTATTCAAGGGACAGTACCTATAGAACAGGGACAGGGTCCATACAATATTGGCTAAATATTTTCCGCCTACAATGTGACAAAGGTTTTTTGGCAAGCAAACTCTTGAGTATATTTTAATAATAAATTTAATTAAAGAATCGAGGATGTGTGTGTATCTATATCCCCATACCTGGTTTTGACCAATAAATTTACGCAAAACTTATGTTCTTTTTATTATTAAAAAAATCTCCGTTAATCTATACTATACTATAATATTATAAAGCTGAAGAGTTTGTTTGTTTGTTTATTTGTTTGTTTGAACGCGCTAATCTCAGGAACTACTGGTTCGAATTGAAAAATTATTTTTGTATTGGATAGTCCGTTTATTGAGGAAGGCTTTAGGCTATATAACATCACGCTACGACCAATAGGAGCGGAGCATAAATGAAAAATGTTGCAAAAATGAAAAACCGTTGAAACTAAAACACGCGAACAAAGTCGCGGGGGACAGCTAGTAATCTATAATTCTTCTGGCGCGGGGTTTTACGAATGTAGGTGAGTTTGTGAAACAAATTCTAGGGTTGAACCCGCAGCACGTCGCATAAAGACCGGCGTATGGTGAGTATGGTGACCCCTATACCACTCGGCTATCTGCGTAGAGTAAATATTATGAAACTGATATGATGAGACTGATGTCACATGTTATTCAGTATATTAAATGGAGAATTTTAGTTATTAATATGTATATGTGGTTCGAAATCTATTAGTACAATGGTATCGTTAGTGTTTAGATTTATCGTTTATTTATTTATTTATTTATGTAGGTACACAAAACAGACAAACAGTTAAAATATAAAAAGCAAACAGGTACAAAGGTACTGCTTATTTCTTATCATAATTATTATAATGGAGACTAAGTTCATTGTTTATTAGAGTTAATTCAAAAAAGATTTATTAGAAATAATTAATTAAAGGCCTTAATTTACTCTTTTCACTTTTTTCGTTTACGGGATTACAGGGCCAAATTTACAAAATAATAGTTTTAATTTTAAAAATACCTACTTTCATAATTATTATTCTCGTTGAACGAATCGACAAAGCAACATAGTTTTATTTCATTAGAATAACTGAAACGTGTCAAACGCACTACCCTAGAACGTGTTCGGTTTAAATTGTTTGAAACGCTCGGATTGTGAAATGGAAAAATAACTAGACTTAAAGGTGTGTACTAGATTTAACGGTCGATTACGATTGTAGGTAAAGCTTAAATACTAGTGTTTGTAGACTACAGACGCACAACATCGTCTGTCACACATGGAGATACTATAAAATAAGAACAAGTCTATTACTGCTTACAATATATACAGGGTGTTTCTAAAATGTTACACAAAAGGGATAAAGAAAACATCTAGTGTAGAGTTCATTTACAAAATTTCAGCTCAAAATGAGTTAACTAAATAATTGATTTCCAATTTTTCGTATTAATAATTTGACACCAAAAATCATAACATACGTGATACCGCACTGCAAGGGTTAACAACTTATTAAGTCACTCGCTAAATATTAAGATGCATCGCTACAGCCGTCTGGTTATGATTTTTGATATCGAATAATTGAATGCGAACAATTGGATATCAATTATTAATTAACTCATTTTGAGCTCACATTTTGTAAATTTTATACCACATGTACTCTTCACCCCTTTTGGATAGATATACCTATATATGTATATCTTAGAATAACTAAAAGTAAATAATATAATTAACAGTATCAGATCAAACGCGTATTGTCCCTCAGGAAAAAACTTCTTTTTTCCACGCACATCTTTATTGTAGATACCCGTACCTACTTACCAGACTTATCAATTAATTGAAAAAAGTACCCCTAGTAACTACATCTAGGTTAAACCAATACTTATCAACATTTTACCGTGATCCGACAGACAAACCATGTGTTTAATTTTGTTGCATATCATCGAAATCACTATGTATGTACCTTACAATAAATTCATAAATACTCAGTGATCTGTGGCTTGACCTAACAATTACATGTAACCTTAGGTAACTTATCATTTAGGCTGTAGACATCGTGACATAATTTATTCAATGAATTGTAAACAAATATGCGTACAATCGACCACATATCAAACCTCACACTTTGATCGTAAAAGCGTCCTTATGGTAGAGCAGTAAGACTGAGTATCCTACGACAATGTTACCTGTCACTTGTGAAAGACTGTACGTATATTATACAGGAAATAAATTGATTTTGTCTCTACATGGCTTCTGTAATAGGGTCTATAGAATTTGGTGTGTTACGTCACAAGTCTTATGTGTTATCGAAGCCGATGGGTACGTTAGGACATCAACGGTTCGCGCAGAATACAAATTAAACATGACCTTCAAAGAAATGAACGATACAACTGTATTTTTGTAATATCAACTCTTCTACCAAGCCTTTTCCCAATCTATGTTGGGGTCGGCTTCCAGACTCACTGATTTCAGCTGAATACCGTATTCTACATGCAGCGACTATCTGACGTCCACAACCCATTCTACTGGGTAACTCAGTATCCCAAATAAAAGTGATTGACAGTAATGACTTTACGCCTGTTAAAGATCAACGTATGACAGTCAAGACCAACTGTAACTGCTTAACGTGCTTTCCGAGGCACGGAGGGGTCTCGGTATGTTTACAAATGGTCACCCATCCATGGACCAACCGCGGCGAGCGCGGCTTAACTTGTATTATTGTTCAAACCGTACGGCTTACACTTAGCCACGTACCCCTGTTGCGATATATGATACAGAAAATTACACTCTAGAGCATAATATATTGTATGTTATTCTGTAATAATATTTGTACTTTTAAACTGAAACTAATTTTTATAATGCACTAAGTTGCAGATTCGAACCCAGATTAGTAATAAATATTCTTTAAATATTGTGCTAGAAAGAGATGGCAGGAGGGTAGAGCGGGATTTGCCCTATAGTAGGAAAGAAAGGGTCAGAAAAAAAAAACAAGTTTTGCGTACTTTCTAAATGATTCTAAAACAACACAAGTGGTTTTTAATTAGTCTTAAATTGCCAACCGGCCATGAGCACGCGTAATTATCAATTTGTCTTCCCTTGCTGTGTTAGCATTGCGTACGCCATTGCAGTACGACACAGTGATTATACGCAGATATTTTTATTATATACTTGCAATAATAATATAATTCCTCGCACTCTGGCAGCGCTGAATGATCTCTTGGATTCCAATCCAACAACCGATTTATTTGCGGATGGATGGACGATGATTTTATTGGAATGTCAGAAGTACTGTGAGAGGAACTTATGAAAGATTTTAACTGTGTTTTATTTGTTTTATCTTTAAAATTTTTACTTTACTTTGTTTTTGTTTTTTCGTATATTTAAGAATTTGTTATAATAATTAGTGACGTTTTTGTAGTTTTAGTTACTGTAATTGGTTAAAGCCGTTGTAATTAAATAAATAAATAATAAACCACAGTCGGCTAAAACATGGGCAGATATAATATATACGACCTTCTGATACAGATACAGTACACCTTACATATTGATGGATGCCTTTAATCTTGTTTTGTTAGGGTTACATATCCGAAGGGAGCCAACGGGACCCTGGTACTAAGCCTTCGCTGTCCGTCCGTCTATATGTCAGCGGGCTGTATCTCTGGAACGTAATAACTAGAGAGTTGGCAGAATTTTTGGGGTTGGTAAACAATGTTTGCTCCATCCATTTCATTTAAGCCGTCAAATCTATACTAATATTATAAAGCTGAAGAGTTTGTTTGTTTGTTTGAACGCGCTAATCTCAGGAACTACTGGTTCGAATTGAAAAATTCTTTTTGTATTGGATAGTCCGTTTATTGAGGAAGGTTATATATCATCACGCTACGACCAATATTAGCGGAGCATAAATGAAAAATGTTGCAAAAATGAAAAACCGTTGAAACTAAAACACGCAAACAAAGTCGCGGAGGACAGCTAGTAATAATATAAAATAAAAATCATAGGAGTTACATAAAATGGTACCTGCGGCACCCATGAAGCGCGAGTGCGACTCGAACTTGGTCGGTTTTTTTACTTTTTCCAACCAAAGTTTTCTCACGTTCGGAAGTTACCAATAAAGACGAGAGATAAATAAATTAGCTATGGTAAGTCTTTACATTTGTATTCTCTTTGTTTATCCTACATTCATACGTTATATCCTACCTTACGAGACGCGAGCACAACGTGACCTTGTTCCTGTTGAGCTTTCAAAATTCGTTTCAGATTCCACTTATTACATGAAACGGGTATGTTTACATAATTATGACTTCACTACCTGTTGCCTGCGGCGCCGCCCGCATGGGTGTCGTTTATCGCGACAAAAAGTAGCCTGTCCTATCTTGGGACTCAAGCTTATCCCATACAAAGTTTCATCAAAATCGGGTAGCAGTTTAGCCGTGAAAACGAAACACACAGACAGGCAGAGTTACTTTCGCATTTATAATATTACTAGCTGTCCCCCGCGACTTTGTTCGCGTGTTTTAGTTTCAACGGTTTTTCATTTTTGCAACATTTTTCATTCATGCTCCGCTCCTATTGGTCGTAGCGTGATGTTAGATAGCCTATAGCCTTCCTCAATAAACGGACTATCCAATACAAAAAAAAAACAATTCGAACCAGTAGTTCCTGAGATTAGCGCTTTCAAACAAACAAACAAACTCTTCAGCTTTATAATATTAGAATAGATAATATTAGTATGGACTAAGAATTTCTGTAAAATTCTGTTTTTCTTTTGGGATTAAGATGAGAATAGTCTATTTATTTATAATGTTGTTGTAAAAAAAGTATCTCTTCTATTTATTTTATGAGAAGTTTCATATTATTTTTTTATAAATAATCCTTGTATGATGGGGTGTTTTATAGAAAACAATACCTAGACTTGAAACGAATGTTTGTTAAAATCACAAATATTGTTATCTTGGGACAACTCTCACGTCATGACATGGCATGGCGTCCCAAACGAGGCAGAGCCTGTATTATGGCAACTAGACAACTAATAACCATAATTACATATTTCTAAATATTATAAATAAATTGCACTCAGATACAAAACAAATGATCAGGCTCATCACACAAAGATTTATCCTGGGTGGGTATCGAACTAACAACCTCCGATTTAGCAGTTAAGGACACTAGCCACTAGACCAATAGACCAGTCAAATGATTGAATAATACGCGGATCAAATCAGCTCGTCTGTCCTGTAGTCTGCTCGTCAATAGTTGACTTGACTCTCTTGCAATCATGTTTTCAACTGTTAAACGCAGCTATTACCGACCCTGATAAGACAATTTTAAAATCGATGATAATTATTAAGAGCTGTGATTGCTTTCAAATTCAGTGTTTTATTTTTATATGAAACTGTTATTTGTCTAGTTTATATTTATTACTTATATGCCCAAGTTTAGAATGTTTTCTTAAAAAAATATTAACTGAATAACTTGATTTTTGGTATTACCGACCCATAGGAACGGCTATGAAGCTATTAACGATTTTTATGAAGCTATTACCGAGTGTAACAAAACTAGGTATTTTGTTTAAATAAGAACAAGTAAATGTGGTTTCGTGAAGGTAATTAGCATGGATTAAGAAAGGCATGTAAGCTTGCATTGACTTTCCCCCGCTTTTGTTGATCCATGTTTCTGCAAAAAGAAATTTTATGTATTTCGTTTGCCATATTAATTTTCATAATTATTTTTTTTATTAGTTAATAATGTTAGCTAGTATTTTCTGTAACCAGTTAACCAGTGTAATGTAACATTATGGATAATAGTATCGAGTCGGTAATAGGTTCCCATACTTGTTATCACCGACTCACACGGGTCGGTAATAAGCGATGTATATACAAATATGAAAGCGTTGCACCGACCCACAAAAACTAGATAATATGTATTTATTTGATATTTATAACTTTAACAGAGATTTTAAATAATTGATTAAACAAATAAGATTAATAAATGCACACATTATTATACGATGAAAGGTTATATAATTATGTTCCTTTAACATAACAATAAATGAATAATTTTACTATACGTGGTGAATATAAAATGGACAAACAAGTAAACTATACAAAAAAGTATAGGTCGCTAATGATGTGGAACAATGGCTGGTTATTTGAGATTAAAATGTCTTATTAAAATAACTGTTTTATCATCACATATCGACAGAAAATAATTAAAACTAAATATAGTGTTCAGGGCAATTACCGAGCCATGGATCGGCAATAGCTGCTACTATTAAAATTATTGAAGCTATTACCGCTCCATTTAAATTTCAAGTTTTATCCTATTAAATTACTTAAACTTTATGAAATACTATACGAAATAAAGAATTTACACTTAAATAAACACATTTAATAATACACAACAAGTACAGGCTTCGTGTATTTCTGTAAAAAATCTTAAGCAAAAATTGAATGTGCTTACCTGTAGGAACAAGGACTTGTACCACACGGCCGGCGAGCTCGCTGTCGTCACAGAAAATAACGAATTTTGTCTCTTTCCCGGGATACCACGCACACAAACGTTAGTTTTTACGATGCTCAATGAACAAACATTCGTGTTTCGTCAAGTATCTTCAGCATAAATCGTTCCAGTAGCATAAAAATTGCAAATTAATGATGGATCGGTAATAGCTGCGGATTTTCGATGGGTCGTTAATAGCTGCATTTACCTTATTTTTATAATTTCTATTAAATTTAGTTTTCTTTTAATTTTCATCGGACCTCTTTAATGAACAATCACTCGTGTAGAAATATACAAAGTATAATCATACCTTGTATTGCGGTTTTTAACCACACAACCACAGCCACGGTAAACAAGTAGGTCATAATATATTCTACGTCACCATTATCAGTAATTATCTTATACAATACAATAATGACGTTTGATGCAACTAAGTGATTGAAGTTCTGACTTGAATAAATTCTAATTGATCCTTTTAGGAAAAAGCCATGCCTTTTTGCGTTCAGTGCTTTATTTATAAACATTTCGACGGTGTATTGTATAGCAACTGACTAGCAAATTCACACAAATAAGGTCCTATGTGTCTAGCTTAGTCTAATGTCAAAATCATGCCAAACCAACAATAATCCAACTTTCGACATTTTGAGATCAACGCTGCTTTGTTGAACACGGTTGTTTCGATAAAAGCTTGGATGTACAGTGCTCGGCTTTCAGCCTCACTGACTCAAAGGTCTTATGTTACAACAGCCTTCTGAAAAGTCGAGACAAGGAATATAATGAAGAAAAGCATGATTTTCCTGTTAGAAAAGGATCTGTGCCCTTACTCTCTAATTTAATTTTATTTCTAATACAATGCCAACTTATTTTCATAAATATTCCTTCTGTTTAACTAAAAACCGTCATTTTAAGGTTAAGCTTTTAATAAACGAAAGCTATATCAACCTTTTGTTTATTTTAGGGCTGATTTTTCCAACGCCGGAATTTTTTTACTCGTTGAATAAAATTGACGTCTGACAGATTTTGTTTACATACAAAATATATCAAACGTCAATTGCACAACTGTCAAAAATTCAAAATCAAACTTCGGATAAAATTATCTTTCGTCTGGTGAAAGGGTGAAAGAAATCGGGTCGTAGCCGTTTTGTCCCCATACAAAGTTAGACAATATCCCTCGCATTTATCTGTTCTGTATAGTCTATGGCATTTCCTTGCCAGTTTTAAGTATGTGCATCTTATTCGTCCCGCCATCTCATCTTGTATTATTTTCAGACTTAAAAGTAAATTAGGTTATAACCTTAACCTTCATTTTGATTTGATATTCTGAGACGTCTCGATCAGTTTTCACGCTCTCGTAATAAAACGCACACCTGAGAACAGTAATCTTAGAAGCTAAGCTCTTCAAAGGAAAACGAAATAAGTATACTCAATGTCAAAAGAATTGGATAAATAAATAATTTAACATCATTTAAATAAACAAAAGCCACATAGCTTATATTAAAATGGCGGTTTATATTGTTCTTTTTAACAAAATAAATAATTATTAATATTTTATAAATATTTAAAATTTATAATTTTAATTTACCTACTTTACTAACCTAATGTTTTGTTGTTTAAAGTTTGGCATTTCGATCATATTTTTATCATTTATAAGCAAACAATCACACGTTGTATAGTTCATGAATTGCTGTTAACTAAATTAAGCTTGTAATTATTTCATTACTAAACCTAATCTTTGCACTTTTGACGCATTTTCAAAAATCGATACACCGTCTGCCTTCACTTTTTCTTCGCACTTTGAAAAATAATCTTGTTCACTATGTACTTTTATAGTATTTTATCATGTATACCAACTTATAACTGAAAAGGGACACCATTAGATAATATAAAAGACGACATTATTTAAAAGACGACGACTAATTCATAGAGTAATTTCGATCGATTTGTTTTAATTTTGATTTTTGTTTCAAAGACACTTTTGTCAGCGCCTGTACATTCTGTAAAAATCACGCACGTACATAAACGTAGGCAGGTAAATTTGTAAGAAGTGCTTTAAACATAAAACCGTTATAAGTCGCGAGGCAACGACTTAGAACGCAACAAACTTGTATAAATTAGGACGGTTTGATTTTGAATGTATATCTATGGCAATTGAGCGTTTATAAATAGAAATCGCTTTGAGCTTTGTGTTAATTTTTATCTATACTAATATTATAAAGCTAAAGAGTTTGTTTGTTTGTTTGTTTGAACGCGCTAATCTCAGGAACTACTGGTTCGAATTGAAAAATTCTTTTTGTATTGGATAGTCCGTTTATTGAGGAAGGCTATAGGCTATATAACATCACGCTACGACCAATAGGAGCGGAGCATTAATGAAAAATGTTGCAAAAATGAAAAACCGTTGAAACTAAAACACGCGAACAAAGTCGCGGGGGACAGCTAGTTACTTTAATAAATATAGAATTTACATAGAAATAAGACAACTTTTTCATTTAATATTCTCCGTAATTGACGACCTACGTGGTCGAGAGGCATACACACCGGTTTTAAAGGTGTCGCCAGCTCTGAGGTCCCCGGTTCGATTCAGTGTGTTTGTGATGCTCTGATCTCATAACACAAGTGCTAAAACTACTAACTTTGGGTTCAGCTTGGTTCAATGTATGTGATGTTGTTTACATTAATTTTATTAATAATTATTTATTTATAATTACATAATATATCGAAATTTAACAAAGACTCAAACCAAATAAATTGGTTCATACCTAGTACCTATTTATTTTAAGCTGGCACATAATTATTAGGTCTGGCTAGATTCACCACAGTCTGTCTGATACAAAGCCTCCTAGATGTAATGAAACGTCTATTAAGTACGAGACAAAGAGGTTGCCTGTCCTCGTGAGATACTGAATTATTCTCTATTACCTTTATCAAATACACCATTATTAACTAGCTACAATTTATTATAATAGGTACTTAAATGATTGAGATTCAAATAAATTTCAAAAGTAGATGAGGAAGAAAAATAATATCGACGTTAGACGATTCGAACTTTGTGTTTACAGTTTTTTGTACAGCGATAATCGCTTTCGTTGACTACCGCTCTAGACTGCTATAAGAGTGTTTGAAATAACCACGTACAGAAACACTTGTTTATTTTTTTTTATGAGCTCGCACATAATAGTATCATAACAACATAATAAAACATTTTTTTACATTTCTGTAGGTGTGTTTTATTTTACACTAATCTATACTATAATATTATAAAGCTGACGAGTTTGTTTGTTTGTTTTAACGCGCTAATCTCAGGAACTACTGGTTCGAATTGAAAAATTATTTTCTGAGGAAGGCTATAGGCTATATAACATCGCGCTACGACCAATAGGAGCGGAGCATAAATGAAAAATGTTGCGAAAATGAAAAATCGTTGAAACTAAAACACGCGAACAAAGTCGCGGGGGACAGCTAGTATAGAATATTTTGAAAAATATCGATCTTAATCTACACCCTACTTGTATATTGGCAGGATCTTTCATCGTTTCGGCTTCGTTCTAAAGGCGTGGAGATCTGCCCATTACACTTAGATCATTTTGCACTTAAAATAATAAAAATATTTAGTCTAGTTTTTGACTCTTAACAGAAGTTTTCTCGACTAGGTAAGTACAATAATTTTAATGTGACTTGAGAAACATGGAAACGGTCATTACCAAACACTTAGTACCACACAAGATAAACAATCATGACTCCCAGTTAAAAGTATTCGCTGAAACAAGAAGTATTTATAAACAAAGGTCGACCAACCAAACCGACTTCGCAGATTGAAAGGTTTCTACAGCCTTTGAAATGTAAACAGCATTTAGGGATGAATTCTTAAAACCTCTTCGATCGTATTTGAGCGCGAAGTAAATGGCGTAAGTCTCAATTCTTATTTCGTTTATAAGTATCTAAATAAATATAAATAAATGTAAATAAATGTGGACAAATTCACATACATTGCTCTGAACCCAAAGTAAGTAGCTAAAGCACTTGTGTTATGGAGTACAGAGACAACGAAAGTACCACAAACACCCAGACCCGAGAGAGAAAAGGGTTTTTCTACATTGACCCGGCCGGGGATCGAACCCGAAACCACATTTGATCTAAAAATAAAAATATCCTGTGGCTGGATAATAAAGTATATTATCTTACTGCGAATTTTTTTAGAAGTAACAGCCGATCAATTTTGAAAAAAAAATGTTACAATCTTTGAAAAAGACGTGTTTTTCCGATTAATAATTAATTGAGCGAAAATGTTACGATTACGTAATTATCTTGTACATGGGAAGAAAAAGATCCTATAATTCTTATACTCAAGTTACATTTTCATTGTAGGTATGTGTAACCGTTTTAAAATATGAATGCAAATAACAAATATAATTATGGAGCCTCCCCTTAAAAACGTTCCAAGGAACTAATGTACCCGGGATCGAGTTTTAAAACTGTCAAATGTCAAAGCCGAAATGTCTTATGTTTTTGTTTTTAATTAAATTTCTCTCTTAAGGGTGCGCTAGTCAGTGATTCTTCCATAGTAACGTAGTATATCAATGCTCTTGGGTTGCACTTGGGCTGTGAATTGCGTTATTCAAATGTTATGTGTTATTTGACTAAACTGCGTTTAGTTTGTTGGTGAACTGCAAACTGGAGCCTTAAACTCTATTAAGCTAGGGAATCGGGTTTAGCTCCAACTGATCGTGTTCATATGCACCCGTGAAATCTGCCCTCAATCTCACCTTGGCCCACTTGTACCAGAATTAAGCTTCCAATTTCCTCTCTGGTGCTTCTAATTAAGATCTCTTTCCTTTGCTAACAAAATAAGGGTTTTAAAGATTGGACGAAGAATGATTGGCATTTTGTATTGTAGTTCAAGGAAGTCTTTAAAGTAGATATTTTAATTAAATATTTCTCTATAGTAATTATGTAATTTATTTGCAGCCCGTAGAGTCTCGTAATTAAGTCGTTTTTAGAATTAATTTATATAAAATTACTAGCGGACCCGGCAAACATTGATTTGCAATATAAAGTTGTAAAAAAAACTGGAGAGGGTCATCCTTATCTCATAGGAGTTTAAAAAATAGCATACTAATTATTCTCACACAAAAAATTACATGTAAAACTATCTTCCCGTTTCAAAGGATTTCGATAACAAACACAGTGACTCGAGATATTTATAATTATATTAGATTTTATATACATATTATGAAATATTTTACTGCACGGGTAGCCGAGTGGTATAGGTCACCACGCCAATTACCTCTGTGCGCGACGTGCCGCGGGTTCGATCCCCGCATGGGACAAGCATTTGTGTGACCCACAAATGCTTGTTTCAAGTCTAGGTGTTCTTTGTGCATGTGATTCGAATGTTTGTGAAACCCCCCGCGACACAAGGATTAAATTCCTTAGTGCGAGAGTCATTTTTAAAAAAGAAAAACAAAATACCTATTTTTAGTGATTGTGTGTATGTGCCACAAAACCATATTTTAACCAATTTCGATCCACTTTGCACACAAATATTTTTAGCAAAAATGTATTTTTGTTAAATAGTATTTTTTTTGTTTTACGCTAATAAATTAGCATTATTAAGTTAGTATGCAACCATTATTGACAAGACAATTGAAAAACGGATGTGAGAATCGTTACAAGTTTAACTCACGACCTAACCCTCTGAGGATCACACGTTTCTCTATTAATATTACGTGTATTAACCCCACTGAAGTCACATATCACCAATTACAGTAGAGTTATACGAACAATTGTGTAATAAACTACGTAACCCTTCCGATGCCTCCCTAGAGGAATACACCGGTAATTATTTTTGTTTTGATTGATATAAAATGTAATTAAACTTGTTTGAAGCTCATAATGTAATTCCCACAGGAAGTACGAATGTTGTGTCTAAATCCCTGAAGTTAGTGGAATTGTTTGAGTTTCATTATTGGAATTCATTGAAAAAAGACCCTGGTACTTATTACTTCTAATATATTAACTATATTTCAACAAATTTATGTTCACTGCTATTTAATCTTACCTATAACCTAAAAGAAAGATGTAAGGTAAATTACAGATTTACCTTCTGATATAATCTATTTTATTTAAAGATATTTTAGAGTGTTTTCCACCGGCATAATTATTTGAAAATCGACTGAAATATTATACTCGCATGAAAGCAAACCGAAAAATATATTATTAGACCTAATTTAAGGTAATTGGTTCTACTCTATATGAGAAGTCAAAAGGTCTTTGCCCTGTTGTAGGACAATTACCTACAGGCCGTATGCCTTATTTAAAATAATATCTCTGAAGGATTTTGTTTTCCGATAATTAAATAAAATGTACTGAGCATAGTCCTGTCTTATTATTCACAAAGTAAAGTAATAAACTAAATATTTGTGCTGATGAAGATTCGATGATGAAGTCTTGTGTGTGTGGTAATATTGTGAGAAAAGTAACATTTGCAGTACTTTCAGGTGAATGTCCTGCAAATATTACCACTTGAATTATATTTAACTAGCAGTCCCCCGCGACTTTGTCCGCGTGTTTTAGTTTCAACGTTTTTTCATTTTTGCGACATTTTTCATTTATGCTCCGCTCCTATTGGTCGTAGCGTGATGTTATATAGCCTATAGCCTTCCTCAATAAACGCACTATCCAATACAAAAATATTTTTTCAATTCGAACCAGTAGTTCCTGAGATTAGCGCGTTCAAACAAACAAACAAACAAACAAACTCTTCAGCTTTATAATATTAGTATAGATAAGTATAGATGAACGCCAACTAAATGGTTTTAATGACAATTGAGTGAACTTGTGAGTTTATTTACGCACTGTCAATCAAGAATATTTATACTACTATTATATATATACCACAAAGTTATTTTCAATTAAATAAAAGTCACATATATAAATCCAAATATATTTACTAATATAACATAATTTTATATGTATGTAATCTAATATTGATCTCACAGTCAAACAGTCTGTACTGTTTTGTAAGACACTTTTTAGTTCATAAGTTTGTTATGTATATTTTAAAACATAAGTAAAAATAAAATAATTTAAATTGTGCACCAAAAAGTATACATTGTACCCTTACGGACACCTTAATTGTCTTGAAAATATATATTGTCATCATTGTCTGCCGAACAATACAAAATATTTCAGGTTCATTAAGGCTTCACAAAATCAATCTACATCACAATAAAATCAGATTTTCAGAATGTAGGTGAATCAATTTAATTAGTTGCAAAATGGATATGTGAATAAGGTGGTGTAAGCGGTGCAGACGAAGTTTAATATCTGTATTCGAGTTTCTTAACATCCGTTGGTTAATTTAATTAAGTAAGCAGAAATACACTCGAATTTGCAATAGTTATCTTGTTGAACTTAAAAGCAGAGGTCCAAAAAAGATCAAAATTTTTCTTTAATATTTACTTGTTTAACGGACTAAAGGATATGACCAGCCATTTGACAACAGAAAGGATAATTACTCAAAGATCGATTAAACCAAAATAAAGTGGTCTGCACAAGAAGTAAGACAGCACAAAAAATATTTAAAAAACCTATCCTTACTATCCTTATAGTAGGTACCAACTGCACCCTGTACACTGCGCTTACTATGAGATCTTAAAGCAGGACTGTTTCCATAGTGTAAGCGAGACGGCGCACTACACAGCACGTAGCGCCGTCACGCTTCCACGACGGCCACAGTCCTGCTTTAGATCTCATAGTATACGCACAGTATGTGTAAGAATATACTTGTTTACATTCTATAATCTTCAGCCATAAATATAAATTTGTTTTCATGGACTGATTGCTATTCATTTCATTAGAGATTATGTTTTGAAATGAGTTTCTTTTCCTTAATAGACTACCAGTGTAATAAGGAAAATGGCAATGCAAAAAGTAATCTACGAAAAGTTTTATGGGCGAATTATGTCTCATGATTGTAGGATCTCAAATCTCGGTGGGTTGATGTTATATTATACCAGGTTTTTCAAGTGCCTTTCCACGCCATTAATAATGTTATTTATTGATAATGTGGACAACATCACAATACATTTCTCTGAACTAAAAGTAAGAAGGTAAAGCACTTGTATTATGGAATCAGAGACAACGAAGATACCATAACGGTGGATGCAAAATTCGGGATACTCATTGTTGTAACGCAACTTTGAGAAAACATTGGGTGAGGCAAAATAAAAATCTTTTATCGATATCAAATCTCGCACTATATAAGTAATTCGTTGAACAACACTAGGCATTACATGAGTTTCTCGGTATTTATTACGTATCGAAAACACATTTACTTTGTGTTCGCTCAAACACAGTTTCCATGTTACTTCTCAGTACTCAAACAAGTAGCACACGTTGTTCTAGCAATCACGTAATTATTAAATCGTCTGAAAGGTTTTATTATGAAATTACATAAATAAAATGATTTAAGTAGGTACTTATTCCATGTCTTTATGTATATTTTATAATTGACATGAACTTAAAACAAATACAAAGATTATTTTGGAAAAATGCTTGATTTATGGTAGGGGAGCCCAAGAGGGGATTTCGGGATTTACTAAAGCGCGGCAGATTAATATACAGGGGGATACCTTGTACCCGGTTAAGTACCTCCACAAAACATGAGGCCCATATATAAGGCCGCCCGTGAAGGATACAGGATCAGATTAGTAAAAAAAAATTGACCATCAGAAATTCTCGAGCGCGTCAGATTAAGGTAGGGTGAGTTAATTACATCCTAAAAAGTGTATATTCAACTAATCTGACAATTTGAGAGTGACGTAAAAAAAGAGGAGGGCAACAAAGTTGTAAAAAAAAAACGTCATCTCGACATTCTCGAGCGTAGCTAATTTTCTTTTTATTTTGAAGGAAATAATTCAAGAATAATGAAAAATATATAATCTGACGATTTCCGCAAGCCGAAATAACAAAAATTCGTCGATAAAGTTAAATGCGTGCAGCTGCGTGATGCCTACATTTCCTTCTCCGCTCACTCTTTCTCTATCTATTACTCTCTCACTCCGTCCCCCCTCTGGTTTCTGTTGCCATGACGCCATCACAGCTGATCATAAAGACTCGTTCGTGGCATACTGTTTACAACGTGTTTCCAACGTTTTGGCTTTTTTTGCTATTTTAATATTATGTGTGTGAATCCGTGATGTTGTCACTATGTCTGTATGTATGTGTGTGTGTGTGTGTGTGTGTGTCTCGCTTATAACTTTTGAACGACTAAACCGATCGGAATCTACTAAACGGCGTTCTAAATATTTCCCTCAAAATTAGATTTCCTGTGTATTTGAACCGATTCGGACCGACAGATTTTGAGAAATTTTGAAAAATCTCAAAAAAATAAGACAATTTTTTTTTTTGAAAGTGGTTTTTTTGGAATAACTTTTAACCGGCTTTATCGATCAACTTCAAAAACTAATCCACCTTTGAGCTTGAAAAACCACGTCGATCGCCACCAAGCTGGTCAAAAGCGGTTGATTCGTTCGAGAGATATCGTGAACGAAAGAAACCCGAAAATGTGTTTTTTCGGAATTACTCCGAAATTTGTGGTTCGATCAATTAAAATTGCAAAATTACTTATGAGGATGATAAAACTGCGTTGAATGCCGCCAACCGCGTGAAAATTGCTTGATCCATTCAAAAGTTATTGCGGTTTGAAAATTCCAAAAATAGTGTTCTATGAAACTTCTATCAGACTTTCGAGCTGGGAGAGCTCAAATGCAAAATATCACATAAATTATATTTTGAGCTCAAAAATGTCATAAGTACAATTTTAAGCGCCCAGGAATGGAATTAGCGGGAAGTTGCAGGGATGGCCTTTAAGGTGAACCGTTTTTCAAATCTTTTTTGTCAGATCAGGCGAATCCCTCTAGATAATCGTCAGATTATGAGACAGTACGTTTAGAACATAAAGATGAACCATATATAATTATATATCTTAATCTGACGCGCTTGAGTATTTCAAAATGGCGAATTTTTTTTACACATTATGAAAATGGCCGCGAGTTTGCGTCCTATCGAAATCGTCAGATTAGTGAATGAGAGCTTTTTTTTTGGTGCACTTAACACTCCCTTAGAAAATCTGACGCGCTCGATTAATTTTTTTTTTTTTTCATTTTCAACCTTTAAATACAACCACCCGCATCATGCAAACGATCAGATTAACATACGTACATTATTAAAAATACGTAGGGCATTGATGCTATCAATATCTGACGCGCTCGAGGATGTCCATGCAACAGTTTTTTTTTACATATTTAAAAATCTATAGCCGCTTCCCCCACCGATGTAAAGGTATATATCATATAACATTTTTTTCTTCTTATCATCTAAGCTTTGCATCCCAATAGGTCTCTACGACGCTCGAGTAAATCCCCATTTAGCATCGTGGCCTCCCCTACCATTACTGTCAATGATGGCCCACTTATGAACGTGCAAATCAAAAAGTCTATTATCCTGTCGTTCTTAGTTATTTCGTACATTTTAAAAGGCAGTGTTTTTATACCTAACAAGAAACAAAGTAATTCTAATCTATACTAATCTATACTTAATATTATAAAGCTGAAGAGTTTGTTTGTTTGTTTGTTTGAACGCGCTAATCTCAGGAACTACTAGTTCGAATTGAATAATTCTTTTTGTGTTGGATAGTCCGTTTATTGAGGAAGGCTCTAGGCTATATAAAATCACGCTACGACCAATAGGAGCGGAGCATAAATGAAAAATGTTGCAAAAATTAAAAACCGTTGAAACTAGAACACGCGAACAAAGTCGCGTGGGACAGCTAGTGGACCTATAAAAGAACCCTATAAATCTGTCTACCAAAGGAACATATAACACTACCCAAATTTTTCTCTCCTGAGCCAGTGTATCATGACCAAATCTTTTCTTTGTATCTAAAGACGATCTGTTTGATTTTTGAGGCAATTTATTAAAGCATCCTTCTAAGGTCTTTAAACTTATCTATAACAGTTTTAAATGCACTTAATGCTTAATATCGCAACCTCAGATCATAAGATCAAATCTTCCTGATAATTTGGTCCTGGACTTGTCCTGGTCGCTGACCTTTGAGTTTGATGCGGCGTACTAAGGTCAAGGAGGGGTGGGAAAATTCTTTATTAGTTTTAGTCAGTCGTAGCATTTTTAGGGTGTGATATGATGATATTGTGATGAATGATACACAATAAAAGAAACAATTTGAAATGTCGGAGATATCAATAACTAGCTGTCCCCCGCGACTTTGTCCGCGTGTTTAAGTTTCAACTCCGCTCCTTTTGGTAGCAGCGTAATGTTATATAGCTTATAGCCTTTCTCAATAAATGGGCTATCCAACACTGAAATAATTTTTCAAATCGGACTAGTAGTTCCTGAGATTAGCGTTTCAAACAAACAAACAATTAAACAAACAAACTCTTCAGCTTTATATATTAGTATAGATTTCATGAAGGTTTTTATGAAAACGTATTTCCAAAAATAACATATTTATACAATCATTCGTACTCATTCACCTAGTAAAGAATAATTGTAAACATTTAAAATACACGCAGCATTTTTTGGTCTTCTCGTTATCGTTTTGGCTCCGATGCCCTGGGAGCCGTAATATGTAAATCATAACAGGGTTGTTAAAAATAAATCGTCAGTCGAACATCCAATTATTGTGAAGGAAATTATAAATTTCTCTTGTTAGTACAAATACTCTGAACAAATCTGTAGCTGACAAATAAATGTGTCTAGCTAAAATTAAATTGATCAAAGAGTTACATTGATGACCTCCGTAGTCGAGTGGCGTCCACACTGGTTTTCAACCCGGTTCGATCTCCGTACGGGTCAATGTAGAAAACCGCTTTTTTACATTGTCTCGGGTCTGGGTACGTTCGGTCCGGTTTGTGGTACGTTCGTTCTCTCTGATTCCATAACACAGGTGCTTTAGATACTTACCTTGGGTTTAGCAATGTATGTGAGGTTGTACTCATTTATTATTATTTAGGAATATTGACTGTTTACTCCTACTGAGTCTGACACTAGTCGGGCGATCTTGAGAATGAAAAAAGATAATTATGAACAGGCCTCACGAAAGTTATTATACCAATACTATTTATTTACTAATTCAAACAATAAAACTTAGTTTGTTTGGATGCTTGGTTAGATAATCGCAGTGTATCTATCGAAGGAAGCAAGCTTCTTCTACTTAAGTAATCGGCTTTCTGAATAAGTACTTTAAAACCCTCCTCACACCCACAAGCATTTGGATTTTTACGCTAATATCGCGATCGCGATTTGCGACGCGAAAAAAAGCGTTCGATTTAATATCATCCTTGGGTACGTTGTTGTTTTTTGAGCGATCCTTGGAACCCACTACAAAGCAAAAGCCTTCTCTTTCTCCTAAACTTCTCTATTTCTCTAAACTTTTGCAATTAAAGGTGTTATTTTTTGCTTAAATTATTTATTGTGAAATTGTAATGCAGCATAGTCTAAGCACATCGAAGCATTACTCTAAAACTTAATATAGCAAATTCACTCTTAACTCAACGTAGCAATGCTTATATTTCTATGGAGATAAAAAAAACACTCGGATTTGCTCGCATTCGCATTCCTTTAATTGTGAAGAATCTGACGCTTCGATGCGCTTCGACTCTGCTGTAGTATAAATTCACCCTAGGGCGTAGAAATAGTTTAGATAGTTATATGAATTAATTTAGTTCTATCAATTGTAAGATGGTTACATAAATTTCGCCACGATGAGGGTAAAATACTGTGTATAAAACCCTCGCTTGAATAAAAAAGAGTTAAGATACTTTTGCAATGACAACTATTGCTACAAAATTACTACGGAGTACCCATGACCTACCACAATAAGTAAAATTGAATCTATTACGAAAGAGGGTTTAGTCTCGTTGTACGTTATGTACCTACAACAGTGTTCTCTGTGTTCCCTTAGAGAAACATTCGCGACTATGTTAACCGTAGTAAATTAAAATGCTTTAGCATCCTGAAGGACTTACACTGACCTCAGACGCGTCGTTCAAAAAGGTCGCATACTTCAGCGGCACGCAATTTTATCGAATTTCTTTTATAGTTGCTTATTGTATGATAAATTCTTGCAAAAAGTATGAAATTATTTTTTTCGAATGTGGACCAGTCCTTCATGTAGGAGTTGTGCTCGTGTCGTCATCATCACCTAGGCCAAACTGTCCTCTGTGGTTCTTCATCCATGTCCATGTCTGTTATGCTTTCACGCCGTTTTTTTTTTCATTTTCTTTCATACAAACCTTGCCTGACAATAGCCAACACACAAAAAAACAATATTTGGCGCCGTCGTTCGGAAGTAATGCGCGTACAACATACATTTCGGCAATTCCTTTTTATATACACGCATATAGATTGTTATCTATTGTGATATAATAATAGTGTGTAAAGTGGTTATGTGGCGCCGAACTGTCGTGTAAAATACACAATAAATCATATAACTCGATTGCATATAATAAATCAACAATACCATATAATTTTTCGGCGAAGATAAAACAGCAGTCATTTATTTCGAGTATTCATTGTTTAATATTGAAAATATTATTTGAGTATGCAAGCCTTGTGTGAAGTTGCATGCCTTAACTCGATGTCCTTGATTAATTTAGATTAATAGCACACACATGAATTGAATATTATAATCATAAATTATACTGTAGGGGTCGCTAATTAGATTTGTTTGTGTATGTAAGTCCGATGTAGATGTTGACGGAAATTCTATAGATTTTAAACACAATAAGTTGGGGCTCTTTGTAATATTCCCGAGAGAGGATACGCGACACCTCGCAGTGCAACACGACGCCGACACCTCGTGTGACATATTTTTAACGTTTATATTATTATGTATTAATTTATAAGTTTAGTTGTGTGTATGTATAGGCTGCAAAAATTAGTAATTTCTTTCCTTTTCACTTCGAGAGTTTTTACAAACATTCAATTTACATGTACAAAGAATACCCAAACTTGGTACAAGCGTTTGTGGATAACACAAATGATTGTCCCATGCGGGAATCGAACCCGCAGCACGTCGCACACAGTGGTAAGTGGTAAATAAACTAAATTTCTGAAAATTCGTTTTCTTCTAATATTCTCGCAAACTGTAATACAAGTCCAGCTTTGGTGCCCCGTAAGAAAATAAACGATAATATACGAACATTTCTAAAGCAAATGTTAGTCATACAGTTTCTCGATATAAAGTAAAGCTCACGTCAATAAATAGTTTAATTAGTCAACAAATCTATTTTGTTTTTCTTTTGACAAAAGTAAAAAGTCTATTTTTTATCACTCATCTATGAAAAGACTGACAACAATAGTAAGTAGAACAAAGTTTGTTAACATATATCTCAAAACCATTCATTCAATCTCGTTCTAAATTTATTATGTAATAAGGCGTTTGATGTGGTTTAGTTGGAGTGCGCTTTAAGTGTTGACGTCGCCTAGAAATGAAATTAAAGTCAAGGGCGGCGCGTGAAACTACGATGAACAAAGACGTAGATATTTCAGAGCCATGATAGATCTCGTAAAGAGGGGGATAAAGCTATACAGACATATAGCGCTATCTCTATTTCGCAACATAACTTATTGATTTTACAGTTCATAATGTGGTCTCAATGCCGTGGTGGCTTAGCGGTTGAACGAACCGATTTAAATCCACAAGGCTGTAGGTTCGACTCCACTACAGGAAAGTACCACTGTAACCTTTTCATATGTTATATGTACTGTCTTAATATTCTAAGATACCATTGCCAAACGATGAAGGAAAACAACGAGAAGAACCTGGTTTTCAAAAATTTAATCCGTAATCGTCAACCCGCAAGCAAGCATGCGTGGTGATCAATGCTCGAGCTAACTCTACATGAGAACAGACCTGTGCCCAGCAGTGGGACATTTATAGGCCGGTATTATTATTATAATATGGTCCCAGAAAGATTACTAACTGTATTATCCTCCCATATACCTACTTAAAGGAAAATTAACTGTAACTAAAAGTCTATCTGCTGTCCACCATAAAATAACAAAGATTAAATAAAACTTGACGCCGATTTAAAATTGAGTTACACTTGAATATTCGGCTGAAAGGAGTCTATTGAAAGATTTTATTGTTTCCTACAGTAAGCAAAAGCATGAAATACAACTTCTGCAAAATTTTGCAAGAAAATCATAGCTCCATATTCTAAGGCCGTAAATTTGAACGACTTGCTTTGTTTAAGACAATTTCCTTGTAATTAAGATTTCAAAATTGCTTAATATTGTGTTAAATAATTTATTTGTTTTGGAACTTTGGACAATACGTTGAGGGCTGTTAATCCCAAAAGAGGCTGCATGTTATACATTACAATAGCCAGTTATGAATAGATTTTCCTAGAAAATTCTAACTTTTTTGAAAAAAACTGAAAGTTAGTTGACTTATCCTAATGATATAACTACACAAAATACATTCCAATTAAAAAAATCCAATGACATGCACAAAACACCTTCTTAGTTACAGACATTTAAATTCTGATTGCGCTTATATATGTCAAAAATTCTCAAGTTGCACTAATGAATAGCACAAAAGACAGGATAAACACGTCGTTAAAATTTTGAGCTATAATTTTAAAAAGACCTAATTTGGAAGTTGTTGAGTCCTTAAAATTCGTGCGCTAATATCATATCTGCCTCAATTTGGTATATAATATCATTGACTTGTCCTGGAACCTGTAGTGGACTATAATTTCCTAATAATTAGTTTATGTCTATGTCTAAAATCAAATTTACCTACACTGACTTAGTTCTGCAACAAAAAAGTGTCTGCAACGTGTCTAAGTTTTTATTTGCTTCAAAAAAAGATGATGAAAAACACTCTTGAAAAAGAGAACTTAACCAAAAGAATACTTTTTGTTATCTAACTGATGGACTTCTCTTTTTATACCCAGTCGTTTATAATTTCTAATATTTAGTTCAGTACTTTTGCAGACTCTCAACTTCGTTGAGAATCACTGGCTTGTTTTAATAACATTACTCTCAGTCCGTGTAACAGCCCTTAAATATTGTTGCAAGATTAATACAAAATAAATAATTCACCGTTATTTTCCTTCACACAATCGCAACAGATGTGTCTGGCAGGGTGTCGTTTACAGCCTGCCAGTCCTTACAATCGATAGTGGTCGTCATGACAATACGAGTATACTAAGAATAAGGTAGTAAGGCTTTAACGAAGATAACCTACACGTGTTGAAATTCAGTTTGACTTACCTCTGAACAATTTATAACTTTAATAAAATATTTTGTTATAGTATACCAGCTACTGCCACTAGCTACTAGCTACGCCCTGCGGTTTCACCCGCGTGTTGATGAAAAACTGTGATAATAATGATGATGAAAAGTAGCCTTTGTGTTAATTCAGGTAAAAAACTATTTTTGAAGTTACACTTCTTTTGGCGCGTTAGGGAAAAATAATGAGTGTAAATTTTTACGATGCGCGCGCTCTCCGTCACGAAAAACCGACACCCTGAAGTTAGCTAGAGGTACCAAATTTCGTTTAAATCTGTTTAGCCGTTTTATCGTGATTGAGTAACAAACATTCATCCATTCATCCATCCATCCATCTATCTATCCAAACTTTCGCATTAATTATATTACTCTACATTGATGTTCGATAAGCGATGAAGAAGGAGCACCATAAAATCATAATATGACTTCAAGAGACTGAATCATCTGAAACATAAAACCTTGTAAAATGTACCTATAGGCATAAAATCGAAACTGACTGTACCTTTATGATATAATTAAATGCAAACGGCTCACTATTTGCAATAATGAAAAAAAAAAAGATTAAAGTTTATCAATGTCACTGACCACCCAAAAATTTAGTACAGGCTAACCTTTTGTTGGAGTTAACAAAAATACATGAACATAAACAGTCGTTATGTTAGCTAAAATTCTAGACAATAATCCACGTAAGCTTGACTAGTTCTTTTGCATCTCCAGTACCTAACTTTCAACGCATACCCCAAATGGGTAATCCTAGAAAATGTTACTACCTTTGGTAATACCCGTCGATTTGCTTCTGTTACGTAAAACCTTATCTTTTTGGCTGGACGCTTCGGGTTAGGCCATCTAGATGCCTGCGGTCTGGTGATAAAAACAACTGCCGAACGAATACGGAGAAAACGAGATATTTTAACTGATGAAAAATAAAAAGAAATTGTTTCCAAGAACATTAAACAGTAGTCGTACTTTTTTTAACTGTTGAAGAAAACTTCTTTACGCAAGCTAGACTTGGGGAGTAAACTAGTGAATGCGTGACGAGAGCGTTACGAAAGGTGTGATCGGGTGAGACGTACGGAAGTTGAGAAGGAGATATAAATTAGTGAAGATAGAATGACAGAGTTACCTTTCGTTTATTCCTGTAGGAGCAAGAAAGAGAGCTGCGAGCACAAATTGTCTATCTCTCTTTCGCTCATACGTTTTCGTATAGAAAGAAGTTTTACTTCAGTCGTGTGGTATCAAGCACACTATTTTTTTGTGTACACATATGATTAAATAGTAAATAAGTAAATAGTTAATATTTTGTCATTAAGAATGTTTCTTCTTCTGCGTTAATAAGCGTCTAATTAAATTGGTGTTCCAATGGCGACATACTGCTCTGACATTACTACGTGAATCAACACGATATAATTATAATATACATTTATCTTCACGTTTGTACTTAATTAAGAAGTTTTCTAACTTGAATTACTTCTATTTATTTTACTTTTTAATTTTATAGTACTGGACTCGACCTAACGTAATATGTTTTTTGAAGTGAAAACTTCTTTAGGCGCGTTGGAAAAAAACAATTGAACTAGCGATACTGTTACCGTTACCATTACCGACACCTCTGTTTATAAGTATGTACATATTATATTGTAATTGTTCAAGTTTTTACTTCTGTCAGCACTCCCGGAGTGCCAGTTTTTTTTTGTACTACTTTATTTTTCTGGCTAAACTCTAAAATTTATAGCGAATAAACAAGAGACCATACCTACCTACTGTGCATACAATACGGAAAACTTTACTCGCTAAAACTCATATTTCTTGAAATAACGATATTTGTATGAAATTCACATCGTTCTAAATTGGCACCAGTTTGTTTATCCCGAATTAATTAAAGACAGCGTGATCGTAATTGTTTGACCGACATATTATTGATTCGCGTCCTATTATTACTTGAAATTGGGTATTTGACAATATTTTTTTTGGTTCACTTAAAAAATATACATTTCATACTATGTAAGTTGTAAAAACGGTAGATAATTTACTTTCATATTGAACTATTTACAAGCATTTTAATATTGCTTATCAGACAGAGAGAGCTATACCATCAGGTGACGTCACCTTGGTAATTCTCCCTACTAATCTGGAGCTGCCCCATACAAGTCGTCGTTTTGTGAAAAAGAGAACATGAGTCATCTACTAACTTTAAAAGCTTATAACTTTTGTATTCGTGTATATTTATTGATGTTATTTCGCAGTTCTGCTTCAATAACAAAAAAAAAATTTAATGGGTACTTTTATAAGAAATATTTGTAATAAATAAATAATTCGATAGTAGTCAAATACCCAATTAATTTGTTGTTGTGTTTGCTTTACGTCCTACCCGCCATATTTGGCTTTAGTACTGAAAACTTTAGAACTTTAGGTACGCTAAAACAGGAATGTTTAAGTTACTCCTCATATTTTCCCAGCCTTGTTTATTTAACAGATTGTTGACTCAAACATTGCCTTGATAGACTCGTGTTAGGCATAGGGTATACTCCTCCCTCCTAGCTAGGAGGGGTCATGTCGGGCCCGCCACAAAGCGAGCAGTCGCCGGGGGCGTTATGGTGTTAAGACTTCGGTTGGACCCGTAACGCCGCCACTAAGGCAAAGGATGGCACCAGGTGTTTTGCCGGAGTAATCGGAGCCTTTTTAAGGCTCTGGAATCCCGGACTCTTGCATCCCCGCCCCTGTGGGGATGAAAGGCTGGCTCATAAATGAGTTTCACCGGAAGAAAAAGAAAAAGGCATAGGGTATACTGTTATATATATGCTATTGTAAGATAGTTCCTATATAAGAAGTTTCATTGCCTCCTATTCATGCAAAGCTGTTTAGACCCTGTTTGGTCTTCTACCATTTGGTTATTAATCTATCTTCAAGTTCATACTTTACATTGTTCTATGCTATAACTTTACTTATTATTTTTCAGTCCTAATCTACGTTTTTAATTTCCTGATAAAATAGGCGGTCAGTGACCCGATCGCACAGCTGATACGGTCTACGCAAGCGTGACCATACAAACAGTTTCAAAAGTGAACACCTTTTTTTTAGTAGGTACTAAGACTTATCACAATAAAAAATACGTATAATTAAAATTAATTTAAGTTTATTTTTTCTAAATTTTCGTTTTTTTATATTAAATAGAGCAAAACTAAATATTGTTGGCTTGCTAGGGAAGTAAATCATATTTTGTGTTGTCCTTCATTTGCATTCACTGGTACAGATACCTAAAACTTAAGTTAACATCTTTAAAAACATTAGGGTTATTAAAATAAGGTTTCTGGTTATATACAGCATTATAATTGACAGTTTTTTCATCATCTAGTCTACAGAGAATTGTCATATTTTCTTAAAGCCTCACCTTCTCTCGATCGGTTTCAGCTGCATTTATAGTCAAGATGAAAATACCAACTATTTATATTTCTTGCAGACTGGACTATAAATAAGAAACACGTGGCTCTATTATTGGACTCAAATATAAACATAGTTTTCTGCGTTTCCATTTTATTCAAATAAAAAGAAAACTTAAAGCTATATTATATATAGTCTGCGTTTGAAAATTAGTAGCATTAATTAAAAAAATAAGCACAATGTAAATCAGACCGTATGCGTTTAGAATAAGATTTAAATTGATAGTTCAACGAGATAAGTACGAGTGTGTGTTGGAGTTGTATCGCTTGGCTATTTTTAAAACTGAAGCGTTTTTGCAACTGACAATAGGGACGCATTTTTCTCTTTACAATTTTCAATTTAAAAGAAAAGTGGGTCACGTATGTGTACTAGAATAGGTCTCTCATGTCTAAGTGTGAGTGGAACTAGCTATGCGTTGAACTTCAAAACTTTACTAAACAATTTTCATTACACAAACTATGCCTGCACTTGGGCATTTCTTGTCGTGACTGCTTTGGGAGGCATAAATCTCACATGCGATGTACGAAGGCATTTAACAATTTACTCCAACTTTCCAGCAGCAGGGACTTATATTCCCGTCTAGTTTTTAAGTTGGATAATATCTTTCTATTCATATGCCTTGTTGGCACTTCGCGTTTTCCAAGGCTTGGCTTTTACCTTGATATATGTATTGCCATATAACGAGGCAATGCCGCCAGCCTTTTCAGTACCTTTCCAATCCACAGCGATGTGGACGAATTCTTTGATGCTATATTTCAGGGTTTTAATTACTTAATGGTGTTTTTTTTTGTATTATGACGTTAAGTTCGCTATAAGATAAAGATAGATATATAGATAAATAGAAGATAAGATAGATAAATAGAAGTTCGACATAAGATATGTTTTTACGGCACAGTGATGAATACTACATCATAGATGTTGTATGCATCACTGAACTCTGGCACCTGCCTTGTACTAGGCAAGACCGTAATATACCTATACAGTAAGACAATAAACGTCAATTTTATCCGTTACAGTGATCTTGCGACGCACCAATGACCAAATACAATAAGCTCATGGAACGTACCATCTACAGCACGACACTGGCGATATATAGCTGCAAAAATCAACCTTACTGCATTGGTATAAGAGCTATGTCAATATCAAAGTTTAACCAAGAAAAAGTTTGTTTCTCAGTCAAATCATCTCTGGGAGATGATAGAATCTAATAAGAATGCGAATGGTGTCTAATCTTCTTATTAAGCCATGAGTACAATTAGGATAATCTAAATGATCTCTAATGGTTTCCCGATTGCCGCCATATTGATTTTTCTTACGTCATGTGACGTTTTATTGAAGAAAGACGTAGCCGACGTTAAGAGGAGTTTATTTATCATTAATAATGTTACTACATTAATTACACATTTATCTCCATTACTGCAGTATCTATCCGAAGATAATGAATATTGACTACCGCGTGGAATTCTTTTCCTCTACAAGTAATAATAATAATGTCCTCCTAACCGAATTTCGGTCACGGCGGCCTCTGTCAACAGACCATGCACGGTAGATATTTCATTGCACGCGTGTATGATTTCGCTCTCATAGTCCGATGGGACGGCAATCCCACACGAGCGGAGAGAGATCAGGCGCAGGACTAACGGCTTTAAGTGCCTTCCGAGGCACGGAGGTGTAAACACCACCCAACTTCCTGACTCCGAGCTGAGCTGTACTAGGTATTTGTAAACGAAAAATCCAGTTACTATTTTTAGCTCGACCCGGGATTCGAACCCGAGACCTCGTGCGCGGCAGTCGAGCTTGCGAACACTAAACCAACGAGGCAGTCTACAAGTAATAACAATACATGAAATCATAACAGCAGGAATATTACTAGCTAAGATTTTCAAAACCTCTTTTACTTATCTTCTTTTTATTTCTGGGATCTTATAGTACGTCAGTATTATTTTGGACCAGCGACTCGCCGGTTTTGCACCCACCAACCTTCCTCTTGAATCACTCTAAACCCATTGGTAAAAACTATATGAAAATCCTACCGGTTGTTTTTGAATTATTCGCGTTTAGAAAGAGACAGAGAAACAAACGCGGCGTTGGACTTTGTTTTATAATGTACTAGCTGACCCATGCCCACTTCGTTGGGCATAATGTTAATAATCCTTTTTTAGTACATAATGACCTAACGATTTAAATTATTTTATTAATATTAAAAATTAAATTATCTATACTAATATTAAAAAAACTACTTTTTGTAATTTAAATATAAAAGTTAGGCATATGCTGTCGTTGACTTTTTTGTAGGCATTTTCAAGCTCCACGTCTTTTCTCTAGAACAAAAAATTTTTCTTTCATAGTTAAGGCAGCGTTCGTAAGAAACGCTATTTCATTCGACCGTTTTTTCTCCGATTCACTTTGCAAAACGGACTACCACGTAAAAGCCTTTTTATTTTTCGGTTTTTTATATAACCTATGACACTCAGCAATAATGAGGCTTTCTATTGGTTAAAGAATTTTTAAAATCGGTTCAGTAGATTCCGAGATTACCTCTTACAATTTAACAAATATACAAACACACAAACTTTACTTCTTTATAATATTAGTATAGATAGAAGAAATCTATGGAATATGTATAGAGGAGACTTATGTCTCTTATTCATTCACTAGCTGTCGGTTATCGCAGCAAAAAGTAGGCTATGTCCGATGTAGAACCGATTGAAATTTCATTTAAATCGGTTCAGTAGTTTTGGCATGAAAGCGCGACAGACAGAAAGAGTTACTTTCGCATTTGTGAGCATAAGTATTTGATTTAATCAGTTATGTAAAACCATGCGGTCCAATACCATGAATAATGTTCTCCGAGATAGTGTTCTAATGTCGAAACGTACGTATAAGCCTCTGCGTTTAGTTTATGTTGAAATGCAAATTTTAATTGGAGCTTGGAACTCAGTTTAGCCTGACAACAGAGATTAACTTCAACTGATCGCGTTCATATGTCGTGAAATTACTGTTTCAAGTATGATGGACGTTGGTGTCTAGTTAACGATAGTTGATCAACTTGCCAATTTATGCCTTTAACAATATATTATGTAACGGGAATTAGCGCGAACATGCTTAAGCGTAAAGATATTTATGCATGTTCGCACTAATTCTCGTTATATAATATACTAGCTGTCCCCCGCGACTTTGTTCGCGTGTTTTAGTTTCAACGGTTTTTCAGTTTTGCTACATTTTTCATTTATGCTCCGCTCCTATCCGTAGCGTAATGTTATATAGCCTATAGCCTTCCTCAATAAACGGACTATCCAATACAAAAATAATTTTTCAATTCGAACCAGTAGTTCCTGAGATTAGCGCGTTTAAACAAACAAACAAACAAACAAACTCTTCAGCTTTATAATATTAAGTATAGATTATTAAATTAATGCATCGCGATATTTTAAAAGTTAGTATGCCTTTAAAATTGAGAAAAATCAATTTGACAGGCAGACGGACAGCTAAGTGATCCTATAAGGGTTACCTTTCCTTTTGAGGTATGGCACTCTAAAACTTATGAAATACATAATATATTATTGGTACGTTCACTGTGTTTGCACATGTCGGTCAGTAATAGCCGGACCAAAAATATCTACACAAGTTTGACGACCTCCGTGGTCGAGTGGCGTACACACCGGTTTCCAAGGTGTCGCCAGCTCTGAGGTCCCGGGGTCGATTCCCGACCGGGTCAAGGTAGAAAACCCCTTTTCTAAATTGTCTCGGTTCTAGGTGTTTGTGGTACTTTCGTTGTCTCTGAATTCTGTAACAGAAGTGCTTAAGCTACTTACTTTGGGTTCAGAACAATGTATGTGATGTTGTCCACATTTAATATTTTTATTTTAATATGTTTAATATTACAAATTGCGATCATAAAGCGATCTAAAATATCCCGGTCAGGCGTTTCGAATGGGCACAGTCAAGTATGCAAAGTCACTTTTACAAGCCAGTGGTGGGCAACATTTTCAATAACCCAAATACTTTCAGAGTTCATCAATCTTCAGAATTCATGGCAATCGTTACAAATTACGTCCTCTCATACTCTCATATTTCATTTATTTGAGAAAGAATTTCTATTGTTTCTCGTGTAAATTTACACGGGTTCTCGCTTCAAAATCTATTTTTATAATTATAATTCTTCAAGTAAAGTGTAAATTTATTAATTTACGTGGATTGACAGCCCAATAGACCCCAATATCTCATTTACTAGTTAGGGTGTTATCCCTTGCGATAACGAATTGTGAGAATTTCAGAGAATAAACGATTTAGTTTTATATTTCGCTTATTTTGTTTAAATTCTATTTTCATTTAGAAACTTTTTGTGACGCTATTAAAAATTTTAAAGATAAAACAAGATATGGTATATAGGTACTCAAAGCATTATAAAGTAATACAGTTTATTTAGAAGTCCTTAAAAAAGTACCTAAATCTATCTGTAATATATAAAAATGAATCGACAAAATGTATGCATTCGCATAACTTCTAAACGACTGCACCAAATTGGAAAATTCTCCTCTTTTTATGAGTTCGTTATTGTCAATTGAAAATGAAAAAAAAAGTGATGGACTGAATGAGAAAATAGGCTACCTACCTAGGTAGTAGGTTAGGTAGGTAGGTAGTCAGGGTGGGTAGTGTAGGGTAAGTAAGTATGGTAGGTAGGGTAGGGTAGGTAGTTAGAAGACGGGAGCGAAGCCGCGGGCACAGCTAGTTTAACTAAAAAGTCGATGTCTCTGGCTTACCAATAAATAAATTACATTAAGATTAAAATAATGTTCATGCAAGCTAAATAAAAAAATGTTAAGTTTTTAAATTATATATAAAAACTAATTCGCGTTAAATTTTATCACATTTATACAAGTAGTTAGGCTTTAAAAGAAAAATTATGAAAATAAGTACTTTTCTTAGATTTTAATAAGATCTTCGCGCTCGTGTAAATCATTATACGTTTAAGGAAAGCTATTAGCCTTCAACGGGCTCTTGAAATTTGTTCGTGACCTTAATCTCAAGTGGACAAGACTGTACAGTCACCCACACAGTTTTAACACTTTGATATTAACAACATCTTTATTTCAAATACATAAGGTTTATTTTCGCGAAATATGTAGTTATTGGTTGTGTGGTCGACCGTACGTATCAATAATAACTTAGTTTGTGGTTAATCTGTGGCTGGTGTTAAACTATTGAATAACAAGAAACTGACTGGAATATTGTTTAAAAAAAACAACTTAATAACTTTTCGAGTTGAAAGTTTGATTTGTTAGGTATATTACGGGGTATTTATAATTATTTAGGAGTATAACGGCTTACACTCGCATATTCATTATATTATAGTTAATATAATGAATATTTAAAAAAGACTTTTTTTTTTATTTATTACAAATATAAATAAGATTAACAATGTAAATATGATTTACAAATATATAGTACTATGCTAAGAAAACAATACTCATCAATCACCTTATAGATTACAATGTAAATCACTGTAGTTTTAGACCGCAGACACCCAAGCTAAGGTGTCGTGTCTTCCTCGAAACAATGAACCGAACAAATGATTATAACTTAAGTATCCATAAACCAACTTGAAAAGTCGCAAACAAGAAACCAATACAAAATATACCTAATACAATACCGTATTATACCTATAGTCTGATGGAAAAAGTCCAAAATTTTACAAACATTCACAAAAGAAAAGTCAGTCCCTTGAAAGGTAGATAATGTTTGAGTTGTCAATGCTTCGGATATTAAGAATGAACATTTAAATATCTTTGGGATTTGGGTTCTCCTTTATATTTCGTTATGTAAACACCTGTTCTTTAGTAGATATATATGACGCGAGCCAATTTTGGTTTATCTATTCTTTGACATTAATATTATTAAGAAGTATTTTTGGATTCAGTTGAAATTCTGGAGCTTAAATGCTTCTACCATGTTCTTGTATCCGCATCAACTTAATGTCGACTGATTTCGATTCCCACCTAGGGCAATTTTTTTGTGATGAGCTTGATCATTGGTTCTGTGTCTGGGTGTAAGTTATCTTTGATATATCCGTATTTAGAAGTATATAAGTGTGTCCAGTTGTATGGTTGCAATAATAAAGGCTCTGCCTAGTTTGGGAGATGACTGTATGTGAGTTGTCCCAAGATTGTATATTATTGTATTGTATCGTATACTGAATTCACACGCATCAATTTATTTTGAGTTTATTATTATTATAATTCCCGCCGAACAAGTTCTGATATCGAATCCTATTATTTTCCACACTAGTTTCATAATGTTCTAAAGATCGCCCAGGCACAACGTTCTGGTGTGCATCCTACTTTAAATTAGATTCCCAATCCTGACAGTTTTACTGGAGTTTTCTAAAGGGATGTTATAAACGACTGGGTATAAAAACACAAAATCTACTCTCTAAACGTTAAAAAAAACTGTTAAAAAATCCGTTAGATAATATTTAGTATTTTTGTTTTTTCAAAATAAGAAAAATCTAAGTAGATAATGCAAATCAAAGTAAAGCAGTGGAGGCAAAAGACGTCATGTTTTTACACAAAATGTACAAAACCCGAAATTTCAAATCAATGTATCGATACGTAAAAAAAGTAAAAACGTTTCTAATATTTTTGTCTCTAAAGGATCTAAAGCATATTTTAAAGCATTGGTAATCTACCCCACTCTGGTTTGAGGAATCGTAAATATTATATAAACTTAATGTATTAATTGTAACTGTCTGATCCTAAATTTTTCTGTCTATCAGAACTTAAAAAAATCAATACCGATGAGTTTCTATTTATGTAAGAAAAAAAAGACATATTCTTATATAAATTTCCGTCCCAGCCATGAATATACCTTTTAAGTCTTACACCCTTAACAGAATCTGTGTCAAAGCAACAGAAATAAGCCATTTGGCATAATTTCACGAAAATTCTTATTATAACCACAAACTACAGCTTATAAATATGATTGACACTCAATGCTTAAATTCTCAACCTGATAGTCAATTGTTGTGCCTACGCGGCTAAGACCTACTCCCCAGTCCTACTCCCTATCTACTACATTCGTTAACTCAATATCCTTCGCATCTAGGTCGCATGCCTAACTCGTGTATATTCAGTGATATTGAGCCGAAAGTCAAGTTCCGGCGAGGAATGGTTATCAGTGATCCATTTCGCGTCACTACACATTCTGCCGCAGAAATTCAATATATAACATAGGACCGATAGCTACGCTATTACTGCACCGAATCAGAAGATATGATCATTCAATTTAATTCAAAATTTTTCACGCTTTTTGTTCCTTGAGTAAGGTTGTAAGTATGTACGTGTCTAACCCCTAAATACTGAAACACTATTTAACTTTAAGATGATTTTAAACGTTTAATTGTCGCTATTTTACACCTTAGAGTGACAGAGACGGCATGAGACTTAACGGTGACTTAAAATTGATTGACGTTTCAGTTTTCGGCCATAAAATTTTTTTGTGATGTAATGTAAATGTAAATTTATCATTATTATCATCACAAAATTGATCATCATAAACTTTTATTTTTAAAAAGACCTACACCTAGAATAGTTTTTTTTTTTTCTCATTCATTCCGATATTTCTTCTATCCCAATCTAGCTCTATGCATATTCTCATGTTTGTTTTCAGTATATTAACTAAAAAATGGTCTGACTTATTATCATTTTTCAGTACCTAGATTAAACCTCAAAAGATGTTCCCGAATGAGAATAAACGTATCGGTAAAATGGTGCGAACAGAAATGCAGGGGTTGAATAAAAATTGTGTTTTTTTTACATTTTATAGATTGAAGATATTGATAATAATTAGGTCCTCTCAACTATTAAAATGTTGTAAGAAAGCGTTTTTTATGTAAAACTAGCTGTCCCCCGCGACTTTGTCCGCGTGTTTTAGTTTTAACGGTTTTTCATTTTATCAACCTTTTTCATTTATGCTCCGCTCCTTTTGGTCGCAGCGTAATGTTTTATAGCTTATAACTTTCCTCAATAAATGGGCTATCCAACACTAAAAGATTTTTTTAAATCGGACCAGTAGTTCCTGATATTAGCGCGTTCAAACAAACAAACAAACAAACAAACTCATCAGCTTTATTATATTTTATGTAAAATTATACGCATTCCACATAATAAAAAGTCGGTCTCTTTACAAAGTTGTGTCTATACACCAATGTGATATACACATATTATATGACTATACAAAAATGTTTGGGACATTTTTATTCACCCCATTTTACTAATAGGTTAGCTGGTTGTGTAAACTAAACACACGTATGATATGACGGCACAATCACAATTGACTAATGAATTCTAAGAAATACACAAAATAGAACAGTATATCACTACTACAATTTACCTGAAATGAACAATACAGGGATAACCCATTATTGATGTCATTGTAATAAAATAGCCCATTAGTCGCAGGCACAGCCATCCTTATAATGAAGGATGACACGTATTTATTCGGCGGCTAATAACACCATTTGTGTCGGGAGTCATGGGTTCCGCATCGATTATGGCAGTGCGCCAACCCCTTCACCTGGTTTAAGCCGATATTAGCTGTTTTAAGCTACTTATGGTGACTTATGGTCCTTGAGACCACGAATGCTTGCAAAAATATCATAGTTCAACAGAAGACTAACTACTTAACTGTTTAGTGGTATCTCTTTGCTTCACGTAATCTCTGAAATGAAACGAAATAGTTTGATTAAATTAAATTGTTTATAATGCAATTAAGATATTCAATCACTTTCACACGACACTTTTTTTGAGCACGCTGGAGTCGACATTTCCTAACAGGCTGCCTTGAGCAGAAATGCCGAAACAAACCCAGGGGTTACAGTCTCTTTTAAAGTCCAGACAATATTCACGAGTAATATTGATTCTCTAGTTGGATAGATTTTCCGTGTAATGGCCTGCATAGTTTTCATGTTTGACGGACGGAAAATACAATGGCATTTGTAATATGTAACTTCAGTCAGATTACGACGACTATGGCTGGTTCCCAAAAAAGATGTCTCCTGTGCGGAAATTAAGCCCGTCAGTTTATGTAGATGCAGACGCTTATCACTTTAGGTTAGTAGTTATGCTCGGTAAAATAATCTTACAATTATATCTACTAATTATAATATAATAATATAATATAATATCTTGGGACATCTCACACACGGTCATCTGATCCCAAACTAGGCAGAGTCTGTGCTATGGCAACCAGACAACTGATAAACATACTTATATATTTCTAAATACATACATATCTATACTTAATATTATAAAGCTGAATAGTTTGTTTGTTTGTTTGTTTGTTTGTTTGTTTGAACGCGCTAATCTCAGAAACTACTGGTTCGAATTAAAAAAATCTTTTTGTATTCGATAGTTCGTTTATTGAGGAAGGCTATAGGCTATATAACATCACGCTAAGATTAATAGGAGCGGAGCATAAATGAAAAATGTTGCAAAAATGAAAAACCGTTGAAACTAAAACACGCGAACAAAGTCGCGGGGGACAGCTAGTTATAGATAAATTACAACCAGACACAGAACAAATGATCGTGCTCATTACACAAAGATTCGTCCTGGGTGGGAATCGAACCCACGATCTCCGGTTTAGCAGTCAGGGTCACTAACCACTAGACCAACAGGCCCGTCGAAATTACCAGGATAATGTCGTAAATAATCATACTTCTATCTGTTCTGCATCTTGTTGAGTACTGAAAGAACTAAAAATATAATAATTGCTACAATAGTACTGGTCTTCTTTCAACATTCCTTAGCTTCTCCTAATTATCTGCCTTTTTATTTTGTCTATTATTGGGACAAATCCTATTTTAGGCGTCGCGTCGGTCTTAAATTTTTTTTGAACCCAGTTTAATTTTTGTTCTTGTTCTTTTGCTTACTGTTTTCCTTAACCTAGTATAATAAAAGTTTAAACTTAAGTACACTAAAGTGCTAACCTCTTTCTCAAACATTTTCTTTAACTCAAACTATAGTCATAAGACCCAGATGTCCTGCACAAGTTTAACCCGATAAGATTTTTGCACCTACTTTTCGCCCCTCAAAACTTTGTCTGCAAAGTTGGCTCGTAATAAAATAAGAGCCTTAGAGAAATGAGAGCAGAAATTCCCTTTAAATGTGACATCTGATAAAGATGAAAAAAAGTTGAATACTGTAGGTACTGTCGTCAGTGGTACGCGAAAATCAACCATAGTGCTTTAAAAATATAGGCGTTGCTAAGTTTTTATGACTATTACAACAGGTTTTTTTTAGTACATTAAATACAGCCGGTACATTTTTTTAAAAACTGTATTTTTCTTGTCGATCCTGGCTTTTGTTAACAAGTCTCGTTTTGCGAAGACATTGTGTGGACCTAATTAATTTTACATAGCCCAGACGTCTGGATAATTTTATTAAAATATGTGCGCCAGAGGACTTGCTTTCCTCAAAGTTATAACGTGCGTCTCTTTCGTCAAATGTAAACTTTTCAGAGACATACAAATTTTGTGCACGAATGTGTTTCAGTTCTAATTTCAAAGGTTACATTAAATATTTCGACAAAAATGTTAATCAGAACTGTACTTTTAAGATGATAAAAATTTTAATCATAAAAATTACCAATTTTTAAAGGGTACAAAAACAAAAGTTGACTTTATCCACCTATTTTCTTGAAGTTGAAGTCCTTTAGAAAGGAAAAACTCTATTCATTTGAATCTCACAAACCGTGAAATTCACTTAGCAACAGAAGTTGGCCGGTGTTTCATCACGGCATTACGATCTTTTGCGAGCACCTTTTAGTTTCAGTGAACATCGCAGAGGTATGGATGCGGAACAATTCACGTCCCTTTTTTGTCTTTCAGGAAACGATTTAGTTTACTTTTGGACTGTTTTTATCTATAATCCAGTAAGGCCAGGCTGATTTGATAACTAATAAAACTTCGTCTTTAAATAAAAAGTGAATATTAGTCTTTTTAATTGATTCAGGAAATTTCTTCGACTGCACGGAAATCCGAGCAGTATAGATAACCACGCCAATTACCACTGTGCGCGATATTCTGCTCGCATGGGACAAGCATTTGTGTGATCCATAAATGTTTGTTCCAAGTCGGGGTGTTCTTTGTGTATGTAAATTGAATGTTAGTTAAACCCTCGCGATTCAGAGATTACTTCCTAGATTTAATTTCTAGATAAATCCCTAGTTCGGGAGTCGTTTTATATTTTAAAAAATGGCAACGCAAAATATGAGCCGAGAGCAGAAAAAACCCTCGTTTTGTATTGTGATATTCTGACCTGATTTTTCATCAGGTTATGCGAGAAAACTAAAGCAAATTTCATACATAATACTAGTCTTGTTAAAAGCCATTGAAACCAAAATCCTATCAGGATAAAATGTTTTTAATCGAAATAGGTAAGATAACTGTTGTGTATCGCTGCTTTGCACCGGTTGTGGTCAGGAATAAACCACGAATGCTAAATCCAGTTGAATATTTAGTACGTGGCTAGTACACTTAAGTTAGAATTTTATAGAAGTCAATGTATAAAAAAAAGAGATACTACATTATCGGGCAGCAAGACAACAGAAAAAAATACACAGAGTTTTGTTGCAGTAAAATATTAGACAATTCTTGCAATGGTACCCATCTTTAAAACCTTTACCCATCTTTAAAAGATCTGGCGAAACGTCTTGTTAACACCTCGCGTGACCCAAGGGCTGGCTTTTACCTGGGACAGAGAATAAGCATTGCCATACGACGTAGCAATGCCTTTAGTATTTTGGGTAATGTTTCAGTCAAAAGTTTTTTGACGCCATATTATTTAAGGTTTTTTTTATTCATTGAAGAATTAATTGCAGAATGAAGAGTTTAGTTTTGTTTTAAGTGTATGTATGTATAATTAAGATTGAAGATTAATATTATCGCATTCGGCATTAAATTGTCGGGTTTTCTTTTATTTTAATTAATATTAGAGATTTTTTTATTAACTCGTGATATTTGGACAGGACAAAGTCTGACGGATCACCTAGTTCAAAATAAAATACCATAAAGGTTTTTCACAAATTATTTTCTAAAACAAAACACAATACCAACGAAGGTACTCCTTATAAAGTAAATAACCTCACAGCAGTACTAAATTCATGCAAATATATCATGTCAGGGACGGCAGCTAACATTTAATACGTCGTGTTGAACATAATATTAAATTAGCAGGTAACCTTATACGCTGTATTAAATTAGTTCAAGATTATACGAAACTTGTTGAGATGTCCCAAATGGTAATGGAACACGTTGTGTATCACATTTGATGTTTTACCCATTGCAAGTAGTAAGAAGTAGTTTCGACATTAACAACATGAAAATAATTAATGTAGTTTTTTTTTGGCGTTTTAGATAAGTACCTACCTAGTTATATTTTAAGCTTTAAAAAATAACATTTTAAAGTTTTTTATATATAGGTGATTTTGTTATAGTGGTACACACGAAAACTATGATCTCTATAACTGTCATAAAAACGATTGGAAATAGAAATTAAAAAAAAAAAACAATAAAAAAACTCGAAAACAATTCCTATAGAAACCATAAGAATTTTACGGTAATAGTACTGAAATTCGTTTTTTTAATTTGTTTTTAGTATTTCTTATACTAATCGTTTTTTTAACCGGTTTAGAGATCATGGTTTTCGTGTGTACAACAATAACAAAATCACCCTGTATTATAGGTAGGTACTTATTAAGGGACCTGCCTTAAGATTTTGAAAATAAATACGATAACTAAAACCTAACATTCTTACATTCCGTGTCATTTATACCATTTTACAAAATATATATGGAGTGAGTACATAAAACACTGTCTACCTACGTATTAGAGAAGAAAAACCGTGATTAAAAAAGAAAAATAATTAAAAATTAGGAAAAGTTATTACGGGGACAATTTAATTTCCTTTTAAACAAATGAAAGTGGCCAATTTATAAGGCGAACAAATAAAAGGTTTAATGATAATACGGTATTCTAAATATTTACATTTTTATTTAAAACTATGATACTAAGTACTATAATCTTTATATGAATTATGTATTGTGTTTTAAAAAATACTGAAAATAATAGATCACAATTTTTTAATCTATAATTAACAGTATTTCTAGATTTCTATGTACCTAATTTTACTTTTTTTCTTATAGGATTAAATAAAATTTATTATTATGGAAATTACAGTATTAATTTATACAAACACAAAAACTTAAGCTGTATTATTTTTTCTCAAAATCAAATCTAATTAATTATAAATTATCCACCCTTCACCGCTTCTTAAATGCTCTGGCTGTGAAGAAGAAACGGCGATACAAACTCCCCAGCCTTCTATTGCGTACCTCTATAGGAAATATTGTATACAAATACAAAACCCTATACAAATATCTTCAGGAAATACAGAAAAAATATAAAACGAATCAAACGTTGTTATTATACGGCAAACAGTCAAATAACATTCAGTTTTTTTTCATATTCGTGACAATCGTCAATCAGAATTACGCGTCATGACGCGACACTGGTGATTGACCAATCATGAACATATTTATCAGAGGAGCAGAATTTATCTATACTGTTTTTTTTTTCTCGACAAAGATTCAACAGATATTACTGAATTCGTATATAACTTGGAGCGACAGCCTATCTGACTGAATATTTCCTGTTGTTTTCGTGAACAAGAATATTTTCCAACAAAATGGCGACAGTTCTATATTCCAATCTCATGATGGTAGCTCCTATCAACTGACTACTACCTAGTAGTCAGTTGATGGGAGCGAAACCAGGCACAGCTAGTTAATAAATAAAAACTTACAAACTTAATTAAAAAAAATCACCTATTCAAATTTCAACCTTAGCCTATCACTAGACCATACCAGCCATTTATCATCACAATAACTAAATAGTAAGTTAATCCAACAACAGTTTATTTCCAGTTACGTAATTCTCCAAAACCTTCGGATTACTTAAACAGAATTCCAATTGTAATCCTACTAATGACCATCATTAAACGCTAGATAAGACAACACAAAAAACAAAATACTGTCTACCGAATGTTCGGGATACCGTATATATTTTTTACAACCACGCCTGAAGTATTTAATACAGTGGCGTAGCTACCGGAGGGCTAGACGGGGCTGTGCCCCGGGGCCCTCAAGCTCAGGGGGCCCTCGGACTCTGACTTACAAACGGTTTTGTTCTTAAATTTGTACATAATTAACAAATCACAATTATTTATCGTCCCTGGGAGTCGTATTATTATCGATACTTAACTATTGTAAGATGATTGTAAGTATATCTCTCACAAGCTGTCCCCCGCGACTTTGTTCGCGTGTTTTAGTTTCAACGGTTTTCAATTTTTGCAACATTTTTCATTTATGCTCCGCTTCTATTGGTCGTAGCGTGATGTTATATAGCCTATAGCCTTCCTCAATAAACGGACTATTCAATACAAAAATATTTTTTCAATTCGAACCAGTAGTTCCTGAGATTAGCGCGTTCAAACAAACAAACTCTTCAGCTTTATAATATTATTATAGATTACATTACTACGTTCATAGACAAATATAACACGAAGTTTTTGATCCAGGTTGTAGAGGATTTTGATTTTAAGGAAAACCTTATTAATAGATATGTATTTGAATGAGTATTTTGTTGTTTTTCATATTGTGTGTGTTTCTTTTATAAGACAATAAGGTTAAAAATGGGTTAAATTTACAGTCTGATGAAGACGCTAAGACGTGATTTTGTGTCGGAACCGGGTACATGATAAGCATAATACATAACAGTCCTACTACACTTGGATAGTATTCTTACGAATGTTTGCCGAAAACGGAAGCTTTTGTCTCGTTTTTACTTTCTAAAGTGCAAATAGGCAAATTCGCAAAGCTTCGAGCCGCATACATAGAAGTGTAGTCGGAGCATTATAGGTAGTATAGGTTTGCTACAGTAATGTTATCTATCAGTATTGTAACTCGACCCTATTTTTTAAATACAGTCTATAGCCTACAGTCGCGCGGTACGTATAGGCGTGTGGTCTTGGTATGAAAAGGACATATCCATTTAGTCCACCAAACACTTAAAAAAAGAAAACAAAACTCGTATTTTTTCAATCAATAAAAATGACAAAGTTAAAGCGCTTTAAAGTTCAGGAGTGGGGGCTTGTGACGTCACGTCTTGGTAAAAATTGTAGCTAGAAGTGACGTCACGCGACATTTCCTCTTACTGTATCTTCCTCATTGTTTGTTTAAGTAAAAAAGGAAAAAAATACGTGTTTAATATTTTTTAATAGTATATATGACGAGTACTAAAAAAAAAATTGTCCACATACTTCGAGTTTCTATCTAGTTTTGTGAATGTTTTTTTTTTTTTATTTAAACATGTAGTACGTTGGGAATTAAATAGAAAGTGTTCAATAAAAATGCGTGTTCTTTTTTATCAGTAGAATTATTTAAAAACCATGCTTATCATAATGTTTAATTTAGGACTAAATAACAAAATCATTCTGATAAATTTTCGACCGAAAAATATTTGAGCCTCGACTGAGACGTACGAAATGCTTTATTATTAAATTCTTTTGGAGATTTTTTTGATTGAATTGAGATGTCCCAAGATATTATTATTAAGATTGAACGGCCCAAACATACTCTCTCCTAACCCGACGATAAAACAACGCTTCTCCAAGAAGCATTCGAGTTAGCTAGCAGTAGCAATACAAAACACAACCGCCGTATAGGGGGTAAATGTTACCCCCCCGTCCCTAGATAAACTAACTAGCAATAAAAATATGTCCTTAAATAATAAAAACTTAGATCCAGCCCTCCCTTGCTGTTTTTGCCTTATTAAGATTGTTAGCAACGCACTAAGTCGAGGTCCGAACCCCACAGGGGGTGCCCTTAGTGAACGTTGCTGACGTAGTTAGTTTTTCTATTGCTCTGGCTGGAGGCCCTTAAGGTTCTCCCCAAAAGTCCGGTGAAGCAGTCAAAGCCTGCGCTCAGGCTAACTGCGTAAATCTCTTCCAGAAAAAATGTTTATATGAAGTTACTGATAGATAATATTACCGTGCTAATGCCGTCTGTCGATCAATATAGATACATCGCATTCGGTACACGATGAATACGGAACAAACGAATTTAAATAGTTTACTTGGGGCCCTAGTTTTATTTTTTGCCCCAGGGCCTTTGGTTACCTAGCTACGCCACTGATTTAATAGAAACAATATAGATAACTTTCTCTCCAAAGTTTATTTGTAAGAATTGATGTGTGCCAAAGAATATTAATTGAGCGATTCATTTGTTTTTATAATAGATCTTGACCCAAAAAAATTGTTGATAATACAAATTTTCTTCAAGTACAAAGGCTTTGCCTTGCGCTAGAAAAGAAAGTTAAAAAAAAATAGTTTTACACATACTTAATTAATGTTTAGTAAATTGTAGAATACACTGGTCTTTCCTCTGATTTAAACCCATATAAGTACCTACATTTGCTGGATATTACAATCACAAAAAAATTACAACGAACTCTGAAAAGAATTAAGACAATAAGCGCTCTTACGCACTGGCGATTAACAGCACCGCGTGTCTGGTGGCTTTTTCCAGTTTAAAAGCGCGGTTAACCGCTAGTGCGTAAGAGAACTTGAACGTTTGTTAAAATGTAGGCGATTTAAAAATGTAAAAGTACACACACGATTTATTTAGTATAAAGATTTTTATGTTGTAAACGATATTTAAGACGTACGTAATATGCTATTAAAAAAAATTATAGGCACGAGTCTAGTACTTATAATATTCTAAAAATATACATAGGCTTCTCGAGAAACATTTTGTAATACAAAGAGGACTTCTTTTAGACTTCCAAGTACTTAAACGCAACAAAATAACGTATAAAATAAGTGCTTAATGTGGGCCGATGTGAAAGCCTTTGAGAATTTAATTACAAAATCTAAGAAGGAAAACTTTTAAGAGCTAAGCCAGAAAATTAAAACTGGTTATTATCACTTAGAATTTGGGCTCCATTTTTAATAAGTTTTATATAAAGATATTATGTTACTATTCAATTTTAAAACAAAAGGCGATCGCTTCTATATATTGTACATACCTAGCATAATAAATAAGACTGAATTTTGACAGTAATATAGCTGATACCAATTTAGAAAAATATTTACATCATAAAATAAATCGCAATGAAATTATTACACAGTTGTCTTTTATTAAGTATCTATGAAGACACATACATAAAATTGATAAGAAAATCAGGTGTGAAATCTGACATAAATATAAAAATAATTTTATTTACATTAAATTATACTGTAAGTAATAATGTTTATTCCTCCAACTTATTACTAAAATACCAAAGAAATATATAGAAAATAGCGCACATTCAATCTAAAAGACCTGAGTGGTATTAAATGAGGCATTTCGCAACTCAAATCTACGGAGAGGTATCGAATGGGGTCAACAACCTAATCAATCAGCTGTTAGACAATATTTGTCATCCCAAGTAACTTTTAATGGCAACTCGTGAACTTTGTACGTAGGAAGGTACTTGGAACCTATACGGCCTTTGGAAATTAACGATTTCCTGGTATAAGTTATCTGTGGGCACGGTAGCGCCCGCCAAGACGAGACAGCTGAAGCAAAGGGCACTATCTACCTTTTCTCAAAGCGTTTCATCGTAGTTTTGTATAATATAGTTCGTAACTCTATTGAGTCCTTACTTACAGAGGTCACCGGATTCAGCTGAATACTGTATTTTACATGAAGCGACTGCCTATTTGCCCTCCACAACCCATTTTACTGGGTTATGCGCTTATTACACTATCCTTAATGTAGGAACCTAAATAAAATCGATCCTGAATTTAGGAAGGTAAGTTCGGGGCCGATTTTGTTTTATGTTTCTGAAACCTAATGGCTTCCTATGCATTTAGGCTTCCTGATTGAGTGACTGAATTAGGATGATATTTAGATTAGTGCAATAAGCGCTATCCATAGACGATTGACTGTTCTGATGACTCTCTGTTGTAATGACTTAACAACTGCAAAAAATTAAACGTATTTTTCTATTTCAAGTTCTATAAAAACTTATCGTATTTGTAGTAATGTCTTCTATTTAAATGGAGATTGACCAATTGCGTCGACGATATTCCGGTGCACAAGTCCGGACGAGAACGCAATTGTATTTCCTATTCCATTATTCCCATGGGATGGTAATTTCAACACGTATTAGAATGAAAATTTAAAATGGTAACCTATGAATAAAATTTACCTCGGCAAGCGATGCTTAACATATGGCTTTGGTCGATAAATAAATAAAAAAAAAAAAAAAAAAAAAAAAAAAATATGTTTATTTGCATTATAAATTTTTAGTCAAATACAGTGTTTGAGATTGAAGCCTCCTTTTAAGCAAGTAATGCCTGTGTTAGGAGACTCCGCTCTTCAATATCCAGATGTACAAAAATGTTTTAATCCAAATACAAATACAATAGGTTATACAGCAGCATAAAATAATAATAATAAGTTCTTGCCAGTACAATTTACAATTATTAATACTACTTGTATGTGTGTGTGTGTGTGTGTTTGTGTGTGTGTGTGTGTGTGTGTGTGTGTAGATTAGTTTTTGTCAGTGTATGTGTTCTAGAAGTTTCTCAACATCATCATAGGACAGAGTTTTTAACCACTTTGTTATTTTTTTTTTCGATTCATAATATTTTTCAGGGTAAATGTAAACATATTTATTAGTTTTATTATAAAGCTGTGCAGATCGTTTGTTAAATTGTCTGCAAGCAAACATGGTACATGTCGAGGGAATACTTACTATAACGTCTTTTCTCCTTTTTGCATATACCTTAGCGTCAAATGAAAGAGATTTGTGTTTTTTTAGTACAATTTGAGTGATGTATAATTTTCTTACCGATAGCCAATTACTGAGTTGATAAAGGTTCTCCGTAGGATATCTTGTGTTTTTGAAATACATGCACTTGATCAGAGCGCGCTGTGCACGCTCCACTTCAATAAATTTTGATTTTATTGCACCTCCCCATATGGGTATACAGTATAGTAGCACAGACTGCACTAATGCAACATATATGGCGTTAAGGTGATTTTTAGATTGTGATTTAAATTGATTTAGGCTCATATCAGCCTTTTTGGGTACAACGTATCTGAGAGTCTTGAATATCCAGCTTAATTTCCTAATCCTACTTGCAACCTGTTCGAGTTGAGGGAACCATGATAAACTTTGATCAAGAACAACGCCTAAATACTTAGTCTCAGATACTTTTTTAATAGTAGGGCAGTCACAATTCGATTGCCTTCCAACATCACAGAAATGCACTTTTAGATTGAGATCTTCTCTGGGCTGTGAGTTTTTGCAGATGCTAAAGCATATATAGTTTGTTTTTGAGATGTTTAGTGTAAGAAGATTTTCTCTCAGCCACTGTGATATTTTAACCAGTCCCAGTTCAGCACTAAGCTGTACGTCTTGCCATGTATCACCAGAGAAAACGATAGCAGTGTCGTCAGCATAAGAAAAGACTTTACCGTTTTTTATTTGTAGGTTACAGAGGTTATTAACGTAAATTAAGAATAATGTCGGCCCCAACACGCTACCTTGGGGAACGCCGTATGATATTTCTGCGTCGTTACTAATAAACTCACCCACCCTAACCCTTTGCTTTCTGTTTGAAAGATAATTTTTAAGCAAGCTGAGGGGCGTTCCACGTATACCGATACTTTCCAGCCTGTTCACTAGGATTGGAATAGAGACAGTGTCGAATGCCTTTTTTAGGTCTAGAAAAACTGTAATACATTTGTCACCCCTGTCTAATTGATCAGTTATCAATGTACTTATCGATGTAACTGCGTCCTCAGTAGAGACTCCTTGACGGAAGCCATATTGTGACCTAGATAATATTTCAAATTTCTGTAAATACTTCAGCAACCGTATGTTGATTAGTTTCTCTATTATTTTTGATATTACGGGTAATACAGAAATAGGCCTGTAATTATTGACTTCGTCTCTATCCCCTCCCTTGTGAACAGGCGTAATAATGGCTTTTTTCAGAGCTTCCGGAAACATCCCTGTACTGAAACATATGTTAGCTAAGTGTACTATTATGGGAACAACATCTTTCTTTATGTATTTTAGAAAAGCAGTTGATATATTATCCCAACCAGACGCACAACCGGACTTGAGACTGATCAGAACACTGTTCACTTCGTTCTCGTCAGTGTCTATCAAGGCGAACGAGTTGGCTTGTTTTGGTACCAAGCTAGGAGAAACATTGTTGCAGTTTGGCAATATTTTTTGTGCAAGACTTTTTCCAATGTTAACGAAAAAGCTGTTTAAATAATTAACTGATTCTAAAGGAGAAGTTTTAATATTTAGTAATTCTGTGCTATGATTTTTAGGATCTTTAGAGTATGTTATAGTTTTTATGTTTTTCCAGAGTAATTTGTTGTTCGAGACTGAGTTAGTAATTAATTCCCTTTCATGTTTTCTTTTTAACTTTTTTATTATGTTGTTGCAGTGGTTTCTATATCTCGTAAACGTTATTTTTATTATAATATTGTGTGGGTCGTTAATAGTATCTTTTTGTAATTTATTTCTGTGTCTGATGCAGCGTAGTATACCTGGAGTAATCCAGGGTTTTATGATACGTTTGCTGTTCGGGATTTTAATAAGGTTTGTGTTTTTATTTATTGATTCACTAATTTTATGTATTAAAGAGTTGGTTAGGGAATCTGGGTTATCACAAAATAATAAGTCTGCTAATTTAAGCTCGTGTAAGTACTTTAACGCTTGTTCAAAGTCTACTGTAAATCTAGTTTTACTAGCTGTCTGGGTAATTTTTATTTTTGATAGGGTTAAAAGTACAGTAGAATGATCTGTTATACTGGTTTGTAAGATTGCAATGAAAGCTGATACCTTTCGATTGTTTATTTTTAGCATAGTATGATCTAGGCAATTTTGAAGTCGGGTTGGCAGAGTATGGCCAGGTAGAATCCCGTGAGTTGATAGCATGTTTATGTAATTGGTTCTATTTTTATAATCATTTGACCTTTCAGGATCTTGGCGTTTTATGTTTATGTTTATGTCGCCGGCGATGATCGTATTTTTTTGGGAATTTAATTTATCTAAGTGGTTACTGAGTGAACTTATAAATCCGTCAGCGTTTGAGAATGAAGGGGATCGGTAAATACACAGAACAATATTATTTAGTATGTTTACTTGTAAAGAGGACGCCTGGGACAGCTTAATTTCTTTTACTTGAGCTTTCAGATTATTTTTTATATACACAACTACCCCGTCGTTTTGGTTCATCAAGTGTGTCGTAGCATACGAAGTATAATTATTGAGACGTGGGATAGGCCTTTCAGAACTTAATCTACATTCGGTCATAACTAACATATCAGCTTCAAACTGTAATGTTGACAAATTGAGTAGGAAATCATCGAAGTTACATAAGATGCTTCTAATGTTTTGAGTAATTATAGTAAAGTCATTTCTTTTTATATTAATGTGTCTAGTTAACTCCGAAATGTCACATTGTACACTACGCGCAATTTTGATACTATCAATTTCTGACAGGGTTTGTATCGTGTCACCCATTATAAATAAATATAAGTAGAAATGACGAGCCAACAGATAGTGCGATATTTTGTATGGATGCATAATGTATGTTATTCTTTTTAGAAAGTAGAATGTATTGTATCTTTAGACAGCTGTACATGTATTGATGACGATTTGGGTACTGACACTGAACAAAGGTAAATTGTTTAATATCTATGATGTAGGAATGTGACCTTTTGATGTTTGTATGCGAAATTTGTGAAGTGTTTAAATAGGTATGCAGATATAATGTAGGATATTGTGTGTAACGTTTGTAATGTGTGTTTGTTTGAGATTTGGTATGGGTGTGTATTATAACAAAGTAGTAAGGACATGCATTTGATATTTCGTAGTAACCTAATAAACGTAGACATAATTTAATAGCATAATGTGGAGCAGGCAAGAAGAATGAAGAATGTAATATAAGCAACTTAAAATTTCTCGGTATTATAAGGACAGAGGATACTAGTCATTTATTATTACTATTTCTAAGCTCTTGGATCTGCTGCTCACTAGTAATAATTATAGTCGACGACAGCTCATCTTTCTTCAATAGGACTTTGCCGTAGGCGGTCCAGCAAAACTTATATTCCCCAGATTTAATAAGATCTCGAGCAAGAAAATGAAGGCGTGAGCCCTTCGGAGTGAGATGCTCTGCGAGGAAAATGGGGACATCTTCTTGTGTCTTAAACCCTAGGTGCTTACAGCATAATTTGCTTTTATGTTTTATATTAAAGGCCTTACCCATTTTCATAATCTCTGTTTTCAGCAGAGTCGATCCAGTTTCCACGATGATTGGTGTATTGAGTTGTTCGCGGTTTCTCCCTCGTGCTCTGTAGATATCTTTTATGTCATATTTGGTGATTTTACAGTCTATGTTTTGGGAGAGCTTCATAACCATATCTATTAGATCTTCTTTGTTTTCACTGGTTTGGCGAGGAACGTTTTTTATTACAAAATTGGTCTTCTGATTACTAGTTTGCATCATTTCCATTTTATCTTCAAGTATTTTGATATACCCTTGGTCTTCCCTGGCCTTGTTCTCCAACAGTACAATTTTCTTTCTCAGATCTTCATTTTGGATAGTGAGATTTGCAATTGAGTTCTCAATACTAGCATTAGACAGCTGGATTTCCTTTAAGGTGGAGTTCATTTGTTGAATCTCCATACCTTGCTTTTCAGAGAACAGGCTCAACATTTTCCTTATCTCTTCTTTGAACTCGCCAAGCTGTTTATCAATCGAGTCTTCCATATCCTCTCTGCCTCTCTTGATTCGCTGGAACACATAGCTTGGGGGAGTTTTTTTTCCTATCTGATTTAACTCCGTCTCAGATAATGATTTATCCATAGCATCCATAGGCACTCAACTCTGCGTCAAACGGAAAGTAAGTAGGTAACAGATAGATGACAGGTGACAGGAGGCAGGCTGACAGCTAGATGACAGATGGCAGGTTGACAGCTAGATGACAGATGGCAGGTTGACAGCTAGATGACAGCTGTCAGCTTGACAGACCGGTGACTGATGAAAAGTAGAACGCTGGTCCTATTTCTGTCTCAGCTGTTGTTATCCTGCTTGCACTACTACTCTGCGTTTCTTGAGGAGTTATGCGCGCCTAGTACTTTGTGATGAATTATTTACGAAAAAATTCGATTTATTTAATTAAAAATTCTAAAAACGGGCACACACGTCTTTACACTTTCGCGGTCCGGGGGGAAGAGGCTTAAAGAGGAATAAATGTGGAATAGAGGAATAAAAGGAAGAGGAATAAATGTGGACCACATCACATACACTGCTCTGGACCCAAAGTAAATAGCTAAAGCACTTGCGTTTTGGAATTCAGGGACAATGAAAGTACCACAAACACCCAGACCCGAGAAAATGTAGAAAAGGGGTTTTCCACATTGCCGGGGATGGAACCCGGGACCTCAGGGCTTGAAAACCGGTGTGTACGCCACTCGACCACGGAGGTCGTCATAGATCGTCACAAAGAACTTATTGATCTGGTAGTATTTAAAAAAAATCACACATTCATAACATTCTCTGCTATATATTGCAAGCAGGTAAATAATTTCACCTTGTTCCCAATACACATTCCAGGCAATGATAACATCTTCCCGTAAAAGACGTCGAACGATTTTCTTTTCCTTATCAAAATGTATCTTATAAATGAACAAACATATAAGAAATACGTTACTTTTTTGTTCTTTGTTAAAATAACAATCATCATTTTTATTATATAATATAAAGTCAAAATGAAAAACAAAGGTAGCCACTGATTGTCTTTTGTCTGATCATTCATTCACACAGTAAACATAGACAAGCATAGAGCGTGCGCATCGCTAGTAACTACCCTTATGTCAAGCGTTAATAAAACGGTGCACTCTGTTTTAACACTAATATTTAAGATTTTAAATGTTCATACTCAACTACTCATCTATATCACTCTATAGTTTAGTTATTTATCCCTCAAAACTTATCCTTAGATCGGTTTTCTTGCAAGAGATAGAATGTTGACAAAAGCGTCATACAAATTATGTCAAACTCTTATCTCTTGTAGGAAAAACAATCTACGGATATGTTATTAATATTGTCCATTCATGAATAATATCAATGTTATATTATTTACTAGCTATTTCCCGCGGCGCCTCCCGCGTGAATGCCAGTTATCGCCGCAAAAAGTAGCCTTTGTCCTTTCTCAGGCTCTAGACTACCTGTGTACCAAATTTCATTTAAATCGGTTTAGTAGTTTTGGCGTGAAAACGCGACAGACAGCATTTATAATATTAGTAAGGATTGATACCTATTTATTCAGTACTAGCTGTCCCCCGCGACTTTTCGCTGTTTGACGTTCGCGTGTTTTAGGTTCGACGGTTTTTCATTTTTGCAACATTTTTCATTTATGCTCCGCTCCTATTGGTCGTAGCGTGATGTTATACAGCCTATAGCTCCTCAATAAACGGACTATCCAATACAAAAAGAATTTTTCAATTCGAACCAGTAGTTCCTGAGATTAGCGCGTTCAAACAAACAAACAAACAAACTCTTCAGCTTTATAATATTAGTATAGATTTTTTTTGTATTCTTATAGTTGTCCCACTGCTGACCTGTAAGTGGTCACACATAATTATGCAAAAATTAATAGTAGAAATGAATGTACTGATGAGCTTTATTCTGTCTTTAGAATTGTTTTAATTATAATATCTGTTTTATAACAAGCCAAAAGTCAAATTTTATTTGGGTCACGTTTAGTTTTGAAACGACATCGCTATAATGTTTATGTAACTGGTATAAAAAGTTAGTAGCTGCCAAAAGTTTCGGCATAAATTTCATCGTTTTAAAAACGAACAAAGTTGAGGGAAAATGAGGAATGAAATCTAAATAATTTTCACAAAGTTGAAGTTAGCTTTCTATTTTGAGAGATCCGTAGTCAAATAGAAACTTAAAAATCCTTATTATAGCGGGTGTTTGAAAATCATTCTTTGATTCAGGGATCCGTTTGCAAAATATGTTTTTTTTTTACATTTCGAAAAAAGGCACTTTGAACAAATATGTATTTTATGAGTACCAGACACAATCACAATTATTTTTATTTTTATTAGACATAGACATAGACATATACATAGACATAGACATAGACATAGACATAGACATTTATTTGTGACCATAGGTAAAAAAACAAGATGACAACATTATTTTTAGTAGGTAACACTATGTTCTGCCATACAGCTGGCGTACAAATAATCCAAAGTATTAATTAAATTTGGAGTATATACACATGGATACATGATTATTAACACAATACACTGAACACATTATTATTATTATCATTTAAACTTACGTAATTAATTATGAGACATTGTAATTTTTTACACTAATACATATTATTTTATATTATTATCATTTAGAAAACTGACAACAGAATAATATGCTTTTTCAATGAGAAAATTTAACAATTTATTTTTAAAACTATTAATTGAGTCTGCAAGTCATAAGACTTGCAGACTCAGACTCAGACTGCAGTGTGTCATAAGAGTATATTAGTAATGGCTCCTAAGATATATAATAAACTACCAAAACATAGGTTTTGGTAGTTTATTATATATCTTAGGAGATATAGATATATAATAAACTACCAAAACATAGGTTTTGGTAGTTTATTATATATCTTAGGAGCCATTACTAATATACTCTTATGACACACTGCAGTTTTAGTTGCAACTAATTTAAGTGTACCAGCTCTACGTAAACTTGCAACTTGTGAAAACTTATCTATATTGCGCCGAACAAACATGACTGATTCATAAATATACATAGAAGTAATTTATTTTCATTTAGCTAAATAAATATTTAATTAGCTCTCTAAGTCTGCACAGTGTAAATCACAGAGCATATAAACAGAAGGCTACAGACTCCGTTGAGCGTGAACGTTTGACTGGTTTTTATATCCAGTTACTTGAACGACATCCATGTAAAAGATACAAAAAGATCCCGTCCATGCAAATAACATGAAATCTGTTTTACTTACTGAAAGTGACAGTTTACGGATCGCCCTAACCCCTACCCACGACGCACCAATGATAATATATTTGTTTTACTTAAATCTTTGAAGCAACATAAAAATAACAAATCAATATGAGAAGGGTCACTTATGATGGTTTTTGCTTTGTTTTTTGCTAAAATGTTTTTAGTTAAGCATTTATTTTGGATAGAATATTATTAACTTATTTTCGACCGCGGCTTTGCCCGCGTGGATGTCGATAATAGATCCAGAAAGTAGCCTAAGTTGCCTTTTTTGAAGTTCAAGCTAACAGTATGCAAAATTTTATCACAATCGGTTTAATGGTTAAGACGTGAAAGCGTAACAGACAAACAGACAGATAGAGTTACTTTTGCATGTAATATTAGTATTGATATGGATTTGGAAGTACCTATGGATGGATGGATGAATAATAATAATATGATGGTTAGAGAACCAGGTTCATAGGGTAAAAACCTCTTCAGTTTAATACTGTTGTCTTAAATCTTTTTCTATAAACAAATTTCTCTTTTTAAATTATACACAGTTCTTGATAAATCGATGATTGCAAAAAAAAAACCTTGCCTGAAAATAGATTTTTTTGTTTTACCGTCCATTCGGGAGGATCTTTTCATGCAAGTCAATAGAACCAACTTTTATCTTTTGCCCCGAACGTAACGTAGAGATCGCAAAAAAGTATTGCGAAACAAACTCATTTCGTTTGTTTTCACTAAACACACAGTATTGTTATGGAGCTAGTACGAAAGTATTCATTTATGCCCAGAATTTTTAGCTTCCCCCAAGGTTTTTGTCTACTACATATCGAAAACAATGGCATAATAATAACATTTCTATTTATAACGAAAAAAAAAAAACGTTAATTGAAAATACCAAATGTGGATAGATTTGATCACTTTTGAGACACCAATGGCCAATTTCAATATTTAAGAAACAATTCGTTTTGCTTACAGACTGTTGGGTTTTCTTTGTTTTTTGTTTCTTGAATATAGGAACGAGGCATAAGATCTTTCACAAGTTGTAAATATCCACCGTAAGTCCAAATATTAACTTACTTCTTTTTTTTTCAGGTACCTCCAATTTACAATGTGTATCGAAAGTGAAGTGATAAGTGTTCTAAAATACTCGTGAAGTGATAGTGACGATGACGTCATTCCCTGAGCATTTTAACGATACTGTGGTGAAAGTGGTGGATGAAGGGTTTCCCCTGCTGATGCCGCGGTGGGGATACGTGGTGTCTGCATTTGTGTTGTTCCTGATCGGGTTCTTTGGGTTCTTTCTGAATTTAATGGTGATATTGCTCATGTTTAAGGATCGGCAGGTGAGTTGATTTTGTTTTTCGATGGTAGGTTGAGATTATAGCAAAAATTAACTAAATGTTTTTGCAAAAATTGTTAGACTTACAAATATAGCAAACTAGTTACGCACAAAAACTTAATGCAATCTAATCTCAGCCTGTGTTGTCCAACTGCAGGGAAAGAGAGCAAAATAGAATGGATCACATGAAAGAACTATGGTGCAAACGCATTCTACTACCAAGTTTAAATATTTCGTGTTCAATTTTTTCCGCGTACTTGAGCGAATGCTTGACTGACCTGTTGTTCTAGTGGTTAGTGACCCTGACTGCTAAACGAGGTCGTTGGTTCGATTACCACTCAGGACAAATCTTTATGTGATGACCGTGATCATTATTGTCCTGTGTTAAGGTGTATACCCACGTATATAGGTATTTAGAAATATATAAGTATGTTGATTAGTTTTCTGGTTGCGATAATACAGGCTCTGTCTAGTTTGGGATCAGATGGCCGTGTGTGAGTTTTCCCTTATTTTTATATTATATTAGAACAAAACTTTTAACTTTATTTACTTAAGTCAACGAAATTTCAATTTGTTAATCCCTAGTTTTGTATTGTTTGTAACATTATTCGGCTTAAAACTGGGAACCCTACTTTGCCAATGTAGGTAACATCTGACAATAGCAAAGGCGCTCGATTTCAAACAGAATTAGCTATTATCACAAAGGGCCTTGTTTCTTGAGCTAGATTATCTTGGTACCTATTTAATTTAATCTAAGTTGAATACCTAAGTAGAGATAATTTCTACTTACTTAAAAGCTTAAGGTATTTTGGTTTTTTTTCGCACAAAAAATTAGGACTTGATTAATGATTAAATTTTAGATTTATACACAAATATATATGTGATATATTTATAGATTTTTTGTTGTGATTTCAGTATTTCGACAATCTATAACAAAAAGTAATTAAAATAAATATAAGATAATCCTTTTGACACAGTAGGTTTTACAAATACTTCAAGGAAACTCATAATTATTTATTAAACTTAATGTCTACTTTAGCGTGTAGGCGTAAAAGTGTAACACACAGACAGAGTTACTTTTTCATTTATAAAAATAGTATGGATAAAGTACCTATATTATTTATCGCATGCCCAATTGCCCCGCAAAAGCCTAATGAACAAAAAAATTATCTCATCACACCCATTAAAAACTTACAAGCTTCAGTTTTGATCCCAAACAACCATTTTCGGGATAAAAAAGGTTTGTTTTATACTCTAATAGGGAAAAATATTACGCTACATATAACATGCACTCATGCATGAGCTGCCGACGTAATAATAGCCTACGTCGTAACATCAGTGGAAAACATCTGCCTGAGTGGCCAGTATGTAAATCAAAATGGTAAATTGAATCAAGATGAGGCTGAATAGGATATAGGAATGGATAAGGGGTTATATATAAATGCAGCAGATGTGATGTAATATGGGAATAGTTTTCCACACTAGGTGTTAATTAGATGTTGGTCCGTGGATGGGTGACTATAAACATACCGAGACTAATACCCTAGTTGCCTTGGTCCCGACTGTCATACGTTGATCTTTGGCAGTCGTTAAGTCTATTCTTACTATGGGATACTGCTTACCCAGTAAAATGATTAGTGAAAAAAAAACCTGTAAAAGATTTATGTAGAAGTAAAAATAACTAATTAAGTTATCAATTTTGTTGCTAGAAAAGCTACAAGTGGAATAAAAATAAACTTCCGTGTGTTTAAATCTAGAGTATGTATTGAGGCAAAGACAAATGAAATTTGTTGCGTCGAAAATTCACCTTTGGATTTTCGGCATAAATGTAGGATATTTCCTTTGTCTAATTCAAATTATTTCCATCCCAAATTTCATGCAAATCGCTTGACCGGTTTCGTCATGAAATCGTTAGATAAGCGACAGACGTTACCATAAAACGTTAGTTTGGATTCGTTTGTCGAAATTTCTGAATATTATCGAATTACACCACAATTTCTGTTACTTCATATTTCAAAGAAACACTTAAAATAATTATTCTTCGATTTGATCTATCAATGTTTACTCTTGTAGAAGTATTGTAACGATTGAAAAAAAATATTGTGGTTACAGTATTTCTTGGTCAAATTCAAAAAGCTTTAACACTTTCTAAAAGCCCTGTCATAATATATTTGTAACTAATCTACTAAGAAACATCATAAAATCAGAATATATATAAAATAGAATCGGGTGAGTTACACCATGGATAACTCAAAAACAGGTGGACCGATTTTTATTATCTTTAATTTGTTGAATTTGTCTCCGACCCAAATAGCAGAATAACTAACGAAACATTGCAAAAATAGCAATAAAAAATTATTCTTACGGGAACGAGAACTATTTACGCGGTTGGAACCGGGACGCACAGCTAGTAATTTTATAAATGATACATCAGAAACAAAATTTTAAAACAATTGAATGTGTTCGACTAGAATGAATAGTATACGCGATTCAAACTTTTCTTGTTATATTTATTGTTTGCTAGTAGCATAGCTTAGCTCATATTTATATAAAAGCTATTTTAGTTATTATTTTGTTAATATTTACTCTTGTATTCATGAGGATTCGTGCTTCAAAGTTTCTGTATTTCGATCGTGCTATTCCGGTTTTGATTTTCGTTTCTATTGTGTGAATTACATCATGCAGAAATGTTTTGGTAACATAATATGTTCCAGAGGTTTCATGTTAATAGTTTTACTTAGAATTTGGAAACTGCAAGTTTCATAAAAGCTTTTACGGGTCATAAATAATAGAAATTTTGTGCAATTTGTTTTTACAATTTTGAAGCCTGAGTAGTTAGTTATTTTCGTACTATGGTTTTTTTTTTATAAAAAGTAATATTAACATTATTCTTATTAAATACTGAAAAACAAATTTCATCTCATTTGTCGCATAGCAACAGAACCATACTGATATTACAAATGCGATAGTAACTCTATCTGACTATTAGTCTGTTTCACAGTTTCAACGCTTAACCGATTTTCATGAAACTTGTTATATGGGAAGCTTGAATCCCATGAAAGGATAGGCTACTTTTTCCCGCGATAATCGACACCCCCGCGGAGCCGCATACAACAGCTAGTTTTACACAAAGAACATTTTTGAAGTCGTGATTATTTATTTATCCATTTCTTATTTTATTCTATGTCTGTTTTCTTACCTATTACTACTTTATAACTGGGTATTATTTTTATTTAAATTTATCATATTTCTAAATCGGCTTAAAACATTAACACATTTTTTACTTAATATGTATATTTATAATATTTTGTAAGAAGCCAGAGATGAAACACATTTTGACCTTTCACAAAATACTTATGAATAAATATGTTTTTTACCGCTCACAAAAACCTTATTAATATTTCGAGCTCATTTCAGACGTTTTATTTTTGTGGATGAACAAAAGAATGTATAATTTCAATATCGTTTTCATTCACAAATTATTTGGTAGACCATTCACTAAAACTTACAACAAAATAAACAGGTACGGTCCACTGCGTGTGATTCGTAACACTTTGACATAGACATCACGTTTTCACGTCAAAGGTAAGGTTTATTTGCCGTAACAAATGATTTTCACTCGACCGCACCTATGTCGATCTACTTTTTATTCGAATGTCCTAAACTATTTTTAAGATGTTGTTTTCTCGGATGAAATTGGTTGTGACTGCTACCTTAATATAAATTAGTTTTAGTCTATTGTTTGTTTAGGAACTTTAATCCTCATAATGCAACTTTGACGTGGTCTTGACCATCCTTTTGGGTTGTTTAAACACCTTGGCCTCTTCTGCTAATTGCTTAGACAACATATTTAGTAACTGTGAAGCGAATAATAAATTAATCCTAACTGATGTGACTTCTGACCATTGTGGACAATTTGCTAGCTTTCCACGTTTAGTAGTAAACAAACCTTTAAAGGTTGTAAGTAGGCCATACACGACGCACTGGTGTACTCAATTTAAAAACAACATCATGTCCAAAATACGGCCATCTATTTTGGAATCTGATGATCCTAATGACGCTTATGGAGCATTTTTTGATGTTGTTAAAAATGAGTTTGAATCTACTTTTAAGATTAAAACTACACAGGTCAAGAGTACTTCTGCCTCATTTAACCGATGGGCCACTGCTGGTATTTACAAAAGTAGAACAAGGCTTTATGAGTTATATGGTATGAAAAAATATAAATTTGATGTCAAATTTTTAAGTTATGTAAAAAATTATTCTAAAATATTCAAAAAGGTTTGTTACATGGCTAAATCTAAATATATTAGTGAGAAAATTAAAAAATCATCAAATAAAATTAAAGCAACTTGGAATATTATTAATCAAGAAACTGGTAAGGTTAAGAAACGGGACAACAACCTAGAGATTATTTCTAACAATAAATTAGTAAATAGAGCTGATGAAATCGCCCTAATTTTTAATGAATTCTTTGCAAACATACCAATAACTACAACTTGCTCTTTAAAATCGTCATCAGTTGATGCAGAAAACTTATTACGCGATAGTGTGCCAGAATGCGATGCCAATTTCAGTTTTGAGCATGTGACTCCTTTAGATATAACGAATGCTTTCAAGTCACTTAATGAAAAGAAAACCGAAGATTTCTGGGGCTTCTCTGTAAAACTTTTAAGTAACATAGTAAGCATTGTAGCACCTTCTTTATCTATCATATTTAATAAATGCGTGGACGTAGGCATCTTTCCAGACCTTATGAAATATAGTAAAGTCATACCGTTATTCAAGTCAGGTAATAAAAGTGATATTAGTAATTTCAGACCAATATCAATTCTACCAGCATTCAGCAAGATTTTTGAAAAATTGATATTAAAACAACTTTTAAAACATTTCAATACGAAAACTCTCCTACATAGTGAACAATATGGTTTTACAAAAGGACGTTCAACTACCGACGCCGGTGTCGCTTTACTAAGACATGTTTATAGTGCATGGGAGAATTCTCAAAACGCTATTGGGGTATTCTGTGACCTTTCCAAGGCTTTTGATTGCGTTCATCATAATACATTAATACGCAAACTCAGGTATTACGGAATAAAAAATAGAGCACTCGACTTAATACATTCTTACTTAAGTGATAGGCTCCAATGCGTTGATGTTAACGGTAGTAAGTCCGCCGGACTACCTGTTAAGCTAGGTGTGCCCCAGAGTTCAATACTAGGCCCGTTTTTGTTCCTAGTTTACATCAACGACTTACCATTCTTTTTAAAAGGCAAATGTGACGTCGTACTATTTGCAGACGACACTTCTTTAATTTTCAAGGTAAATAGAAATAGAGATGATTTTAACGAAGTAAATACTACACTCACTCAGGTTACACATTGGTTTTCAGCTAATAATTTAGTTTTAAACGCGAAAAAGACCAAATGTGTTAAATTTACTATGCCGAATGTTAAAAATCTCGGTCCAAATATTATTATAAACGGTGAGGTATTAGAGACTGTAGACTCAACGGTTTTTCTAGGCATTACCATTGATACCAAACTTAAATGGTCGGCACATATTGCGTATCTGGCAAGTAAGCTCAGCTCTGCAGCTTACGCCGTTAGAAAAGTTAGACAAATCACTGATGTAGACACTGCTCGTCTTGTTTACTTTAGCTACTTCCATAGCATAATGTCCTATGGTATACTGTTGTGGGGTAAGGCGGCTGATATAGAAACCATTTTCATTCTTCAAAAACGAGCTGTTAGATCTATTTACCAGCTAGGCTCTAGAGTTTCTCTTAGGGAGCTATTTAAGGAGATAGGTATTTTAACTGTAGCATCGCAATTTATTTTTGCTAATATACTTTTTATAAGGCAAAATGTTCACCTTTACAAAAAGAACAGTGATATTCACAACATTAATACACGTAGTAAACATAAGTTATGTGCGACATCACACCGCCTGCATAGAGTACACAATTCATTTATAGGGCTTAGTTAGTATTCGCTTCTATAATAAACTCCCTCTCAATCTGTTAGAGTTACCCTACAACTCATTTAAATCTTATATTAAAAATAAACTTTGTGAAAAGGCCTATTATACTATTAATGATTATTTAAATGACAAATGTAGTTGGTCGCCGTGATAGACACAAGACGGTTCTGTGTGGTATATTATCTTATTTACTACTGTACGGTACTATTTAATTTGATAGGCATACACTCAGTATGTAACAATATGTTACCTATTTTGTTTTATTTTTAGTACGATTATACGTATGTGTATTGTATTATTAAATTCTTTACATTGTTTTGGAATGTATAATTATATTAATTATAAAATTTAATTATGTAGCTATCAATTCCTTCTTTTAGGGGCAGTGCAGTAAATCAGTGTTTGGAGTATTTTCATTCAATGCATACTTTTTTTTATCTTTTTAAAGCCGGCAGCAGTTTCGTCATGCTCCCTTAGTTGTCATTGCCTGCGGTGGCGTCTTGGGTCGGGTCACCTCCTTCCCTCTAATATGGCGAGGGAGGTGATGGCTGATCCTTGCGTCATACTCGTGAACGGGTGCTGCTTGCGGTGACTGGTCGTTCTGCTGACTTTGGGCTCTGTAGATAATACTTTTAATTTCATAGTACCTATTGTAGTACCTATCGACCTCAAACACTTGTTTATTTGCGCAGTCCCTAAATTATATAACTATTATTATTGTATTCGAAATGACAGCGTGCTGCTGGGGAGTTTGTTGCGCCGTTTCTTCTCCACAGCCAGAGCACTTAGGAAGCGGTGAAGGGTGGGCGAATCAGGGTGCTGTCCATTGTATTGACGTTCTGAAAGTGCTACTTTGTAGCCTAGTTGAGAATAAATGAGTTTTTGTATGTTTGTTTGTTTTGTTTGTTTGTTTAAAAACCTTTTAAAATGTGGAAAAATGATTCAATAACTTTGTCGCAACTTCAAAATTGAAAATGTAAGTCTGCATATTTTTGCATGAAACCGCTTGGAATTCAGTCATATTTTGAATTGCGTAACCCTGTGTATCACATAATTCTGTTATTCAATATAAAAAATAAAATACCAACGTTCTACACTCGAATATTGTGTACACTAAATCGACGAGGCATTTTATTTGAATATTGAAAGGTACGTTTATTTATAAACATGAAAACAGTTCAGTTTCGAAGTTTAAAATACAACCAAGAAGGAAAAAATATGAAATTCCTTTTCGCTGGCTTATCCTTTCATAATGGTCGACTAAAAGTCCCTTATCCTAAAAAAAATACCTCAGTTAGTCCTCAATGACGCTATAAGTTGTTTCAAAGTTGAAAAACAAAAGATGACAAAAATAATCTCTAGAAAATATCGTAAGCCTGAAACCGTCTTTTGTTTATACTTGATAAAATAAGACTTGGAATTGTTCGACGTAATCCCTAGTGATTTACTTCAACGTTCATTGCTCTAGTTCCTGTTTTATAAGTTCTATGAATACATAGTGATCCGTCAATGGATTATGTATTTGTATTTGTGATCGTAGAATCATGATTATGTGTGTCGTTCACTGTTGCAAAAGCAATCAACTTAGGTGTGACACTTTTTGGGGCTAGGACCCTTCAAGTTAAGTAATATTACCATAACTTTAGTTATATATTATGTTTAGTAATTAATATAGTATTGTAACTTTGTAATACATTTTGTAAATATTACAATATACAATTCAAGGTTTTGTCCCAGACCTCTTCACTTACCTTCTTCTAATGTGACTTAACACCAAAACTAAAAAAAATATCAATCAAAAAAATCACGAGGGGTTTAGATGCATCCCGAAGCAGAAACCAGACCGAGCAGTATGATTCTGTTAGACCTCATTCTAATCTTCAAATCTGAATCCGCTGTGAATTTGTTGATTGGCATTCTAAAAACTCGGTTGATAAATCGAATTTACACTAGCGCTACCCTTGCGAGCGTGTCAGAGAGTTGAACTAAATTGACGTGAGATTTTGACCGATATAGTATGAGATATGAGTAAGGAGTAGTATTCAGTAGGGTAATTACCCCATCACTGCGACGCTCACTTCGCACTCGAACCCGATCGAAATCAAGGTCATTTTGAACCGTCAGCGAAGTGAGATTGAATAGCGATGTGAGATGCGAGTTGTTGTTTGAATTTTACAGAATCGACGTGATAAATTTGAAAAGGTACGTCAGTTTGCTTCTGTAAAGAATAAAGGTCAATACCGAAATAATATACATGTTCTACCACTGGCTAGTAGACGAAAAAAAGAAACAAAAAATGTTTAGATATTACAAAAGCCCTAGTTCCTAACTTTGAATCTTATGTCATGAGCTTTTCTGAAGACGAGGTCAAGTGAGACTTTTGTCAATCAAGTCTGGACTTTGCAAGTACGATACGAAGGAAGCATATTGTTTTTGACGATCCATGATTTTTTTATGTAGGATAGAACTCAGTAAGCCAGAAATAAAAACCCAAAAGTTTAATTTTATACGAAAAATGTTGTAGGCAGTGTTTAAATACTGAAAAATGATCGCTTTCTCAGCTAGTTAGGTTTTAAATTTATACTAAAAAGTTGTTTATCGTTAACAAGTTCTTAAATTAGATTATTATCTATTGAATTTTAGTAGAAAAGGAAAGTACTTTCCGTCTATATTTAGTAAACAAGGGGTGAAAGTTTCTTAGTAAATGCCTCTAGGTAGTCTGATAATAAAAAGGCTTTCAAAGAACCTAATCAACTACTTCGTTAAGAGGGGACGCGTTTGGGTCCTTCTCCATACAAACGTAACCCGCTGTTTTCTTCGTGGTAAACGCATCTATAGCAATGATTTTTTTTCCAAAAGATCTAAGTTTACTTAATGCGTGCTATTATTTAGTTTTTTTTCCAAAACGTATTCACATAAAGAAATATTATGACCCTTCAAAAATGCCCGTTTTTAATCAATGACAAGTTGGTGATTTTAAGTATGTCAAGGGTATTAGAAATCTAAGTCAAGATTGAGAAACTTTCCTTAGAGTAAAAAAATATGGCTTGTAAAAATAAAACTCCAAGTTTTGTAAGAAAATAGTCTGTACCAGTCTAAAACAACAAAGTCGTTATAAAATCGTAATTTCACGAATAAGCTATGTTTATCACTAATATGCGTCGTATCCTCCAAAATAATCTCAGAATCCTAACACGAGAGCAATTAACAGTACTCGACACGTAGGTGTCTTTAATTTACACAATAGTTTTAATTTTCGTTACTTAATTGGCAATATAAACACCACCCACAACAAGTAAGACATTACATAAATTATAACCGTTACTTATGTTTGATCTAAATTTAAACGTAACATAACGTAACGTTTAATCTCGCTTACGTCATATGTTCATGACTATTTGTGTTGGAAAACTAGATTATTAAGAAAATATCCCTATTCCTACAGAGGATAAAGAGGTCCTGATCCACTGTAGGAAAAAGAACTGTTACTTCATGAAGAGAATGACGGGCATATCATCCCTCCGGACCCCCGCAGAGCATTCTTTAGCGAACCGGCGACTCCGGCAAAGGCAAGGACGGGAAGGGGTTGTTTTGAGGCTGGTAGACCGACATATCCCCACGTCGTGCCTTCGGCGTGGGTTGAAGTCATGAGATTTTCAAACCGTAAACAAAAATGGATCGAACTGGACGCGGAAGTCGAAGGTCTTAGTGCTACCACAGAAGGTACGTTTAGGCTGAGTTAATGATAAAATTCAGATTTCTGTTGTGGTACACACAAAGTGCCTTACGATCGATGGATTCGTACGGCTTTTACTTTTAGGCATAGATAAATTTGAAAACAAACAGCTGACTGCACATGTTCATTAGACATAGTGACTTTAACCCACTTGTTATGGAATACACTTTATTTTTAAAGGTTTGTATGAAATTTCGATATTTGTATCCTCACATGATCAGATAATTAATTATTTATGTTTATGCGCAGAGTTTTTAAAATGACGCTAGTAACTAGTGGGTTAATGTTGACTAAAACATTTTTGAATGTCCTTCAGGTAGAATACTGAATTTTATAGGAGACGTATTTCTTTCCTTCAAACAGAAATGATGAAAATACAGTAAATGTAAATTTTGCGTGACGTCAGTCCGTGCTACAATTTTTACCACGGCGTGACGTTATAAGCCCCCACTTCTGAACTTTAAAGCGCTGTATTTTTGTAAATTGTTATAAAAAAATACGTGTCTAATAATTTATAATTATCTAACTGACGGACTTAAACGATTTTTACTTTTCATACCTCGTCAACATCCCTATTCTTAAATATACCAGTTTCAGTCGGTTATCGTAAATCAGCAAAATCATTGTTCCCACAGAAATGTGGTTGTCCACCTTATCGTAACTTGGGAAGCTTCTACTTCCGTAATGAGGATTTAGCTGATGAAAACTCAACACAAGGAATTTCTAAAGGCTCTGTCACGTTAAAAAGGGTTGACGTCATAATCATAGGATTTACCTTTGTTTTGATTGTGTATTTTAATATCGTTGAATGCAGCATAACATTGTGTGGCTAGGTACTTCACGTAGAGTACCTAGTACCCGCATATACAAGGTTTTCGATTATATTTTGCCATCACAAACAATGTATACAAAAACTTAAGCTATATTAAAATTAAAACTTATAACGTTAGTAATTTAAGTAACTAAATAAAAATAAGAAGACCTATTAACCATTTTACCAAGCAAAATTGTTTAGTAATGGCTAACAAGATTAAAAAAATTCATCGTCATCTTTGTCAATGACGGGAAACGTGCCCAGAAGTTGAATTGCTATTCATATTCTTTGGGCAAAGTAAGTGCCAGCCTTCAGGTCACTTTGTTATTAATTTGATTTTTATTCAATTAAAGACCATTAACTTCTATGCAAGCTTCTAAATTACATTGAGGAAAAACAATAAATACTTCAAACAAACAGCAAGTTACAAGCTTCATAACCAAGACACTGCCACAGGGTAACTTTCCTGAATAAACCAGCTTAAAATTTCATCTGTTCTAACTTTATGTACAAAGGTACACTAAACACCACAATCTACGAGTCAATGGCCTTCTAGTACCTTCGGAACACCTCAGAACGGGGAATGAATTGTCCATAAACATTACACAAGTCACGTTTTATTTAACCAGCACGTTTTAGCAACACGTTTCGTTCGCTGATGTTGACTACAATGTTAACAAACGTGGTACTATCGCGAAATTGGATGAACAGGGAATGTCGTTTATTGCATGTAATTGTTTCGCTTGTGAAGCAATGGGGCCTGAAAGATGGATTAATAAACATAGAGTTGTGGGATCAAACGTTACAATGGTAGTTATACTTTTGTTTCTTTAAACTTGCGCTCGCTCATCAGGCCCCATTATCCCCTATTTATATCTGAACTGCTGCTTGCTGTAAGGAAGTCACCTGAAAATCGCATTAGTTTATGAGTGTTATTTATGGGAAGAATTGTTTCTTTTCGTTTTATTTGGTAGTGTGAAAGTGCTTTTCTAAGTGGATATGGTATAAATCTAAGACGAATAGAATTAGGAAAGAACATGCTTTTAACAAAATTATGTTAGGTCACATTACAACAATTACAAATTAAAACAATTAAAAGGACTATATCAATTTTTCTAAAAGATAAGTTTCTTACTAACAGGTTTACTAACTCTTGAATTAATTACAATTTCAATACAAGGCTAATACAAAATTCAAATTAGTTTAGCAGACAAGTGACGCTTTGTGCGCTGACCCCAAATAAATTGGGAAAAGGGCAGGAAGAAGAAGACACGTGACTCAGTATTCTTAAAAAAAACATGAAAATATTTTAAAACGAAACGTCACAAATCCAATGTCAATCGGTCGGAAGTAGATTATTATGGCCATGCAAGTATACACCAATAGTTATGCCAACTGCTACGTGAATGTGAAAACTGAAAATGATTATAGAGAAATGTCTATTTATATCTATAGCCATATTCAGCAATCTGTCCCACTATTGTTCTAGAACAATATTGTTTACGGACACAATGGCCTCACTAGTCTGAAGAGCCCGGAGAGTAACTGATCGGGATTGAGATCAGAGGGATGTGGGTTTTAAACTTTCCTGTGCCTTTTGTTAACACCATCTGTAAGGCATATTTAATGAAATCGATTAGAAATTGATGTTCTATGGAAGTTGCGGGGAGAGAACTTTTAAAACTTCTTGGTTGGGTCTTTGCCAGTGTTTTTGATGTTACTGCCAGGCTAGCTAAAATTCCGTAGGTAATTCACACTACTTGCCAATTTGTGTACGACAGTTGGCAATACGAAAGATACTCAACAGTTGATTGATAAATAGCATTGTTTTTTACTCTAAGTACAGTGTAAGTATACAACATGTGTTCTAATGCAAAAAATATTTTGTATATTTCTTTTTATTTCATTTCTATGAGATCGTTTCTATCTACCTTCCGCCCTTTTTCCAATTTATTTGTTGTTTGTTTGTAAAATGTTTTTTTTCTTCCGTTCCCCTCTATAAGCCGCCATACTAGCATGCACTGATTTTTCCCTCATATCATCTCTCACGCAATCATTCCATTTTTTTCAACCTTCATCTTCATCAGCATCTGAATTCATCACTCTTTTATTTACATGCATTTCATCTCTCCTCATTACATGTTCATACCATCCTAAGCGATTTCTTTTCAGTTTTTCTGTTACTGGTGCCACTTTCAAACTTCCTCTAATATACTCGTTCCTCTAATATTCCTCTAATAATATTTCTATCTACTTGATCTCTCGAAAATTCTGGTGAAAATATATGAGACAAACATAAAATGAACCAGTACTAAGTATAAAAAATTTACACCTTCTTTTTTATTTCCTTTAGCTACAGTAAATTTTATTTCCGCGCTCTTCTTTTGCACAAACTATTTTACGCTTTAGTAGAGTCTGCTGTTACTTCCAGTAATTCCAGTATTTTATTTTTCAACTACAAGTTGACTGACGCAAAAAACGTTAGCGTTCGGAAACTGTCCGTCAGATTTTTATGGACTGGCTTTAAAAATAAAAAAAGATCCCTCTTCTAATTTATAGATACGCGTAGGTAGTAGGTTTAGGCATTCGCTTTTAGCTTTAAACGTAGTTATTTTAGTTAGTTTTATTTTAATTTATTGAATATAATAAATGTTTGTGGTTGGACAGTTAATTAAAACCGTAAATTAAAAATTGGATGATTAGTTGTGGAATTTTAAGGAAAGCTTTTGGTCAAAAGCGAGGTATTAAATCAGTTGCAACTGCTACGATATTTGTAAACGACTTTAAAACGAGGAGGTTCTCAATTGAACGAGTTTTTCTTGTACGTTTATTATAGTATAGTATAGTATAGTATATTGCTGTATAATTATGTACCTAAGAGGTAATTCCATATTATGAAGTTCATTAAAGTCGGTTCCTTTTTATATATTTGTGTTATCAAAAAAAAAATGTTCTACTGCTGTAATATGCTCAATTTAATTAAATGTAGCTGAATAACTTTTATCCGTAAATAATAAATACCTGTGCATGTACCAGTGCATGCATTATTAACGGATGAATGGATAGAAAATTCACGGATCGTTAAAAAATATGATCGTGGAGATACCATGCGGAATCTGGGCGTTTGGGAATAACCCGTTGAAATATAATTTTATATTAAAACAGTAGAGGCCGCGCTTTTTATGCTTTATTTTGTTTCCTTTGTGAGTCTAAATGATTAAACAAAGCGCTTTATAGAACTAATAAAACGCAAAAATTTAATAATAAGAAACTGAAAAAAGACGAGTGAAGAGAGATTATGGAGGATAAAATTGAACAAGCGTCTGGTATAAAAATAGAGCTGGCAGGAAATAACTGCTAATTAATCCGATAAATACACATAGAAGATAAAGATAAATTTATTTGTAAGAATATGATAGGTACAGTTAATAAGACAAAAATTTTGATCCATAATATTCGTTTCTGGTGCACAAATATTTAAATCGATACATTATGAGCAATATAATGATAATGGGAAACTATCAGGTTAGATTGAACGGATTTATTCTGAGATCTTCTTCTTCCGTCTAGCCTTTTCCCAAGCTATGTAGGGGTAGGCTTCCAGTCTTACCAGATTTAGCTGAAAACCGGATTTTACATGGAGTGTCTGCCTATCTGACCTTCAAAACTCATTTTACTGGGTAACGCAGTATCCCATAGTAAGACCGATTTATTCTGAGATATTATAGATATTTTTTATAGGAATTAAATAAAAATATTAAATAATTAATACAGCAAATAGTGAATTAAAAAAGTCATGTTTATATATACCTGAATTCGAGCCGTGCGGGTTTGAACTCAGGCATATCGAACCCTAAAAATTGTTCATTCCGTTTAACCCTATTGTAACTAAATAAACTTTTTTGTCAGATAGCTTTGAAATTTAGATATTTGTGTCCTCACATAATGTTACATACAATGGTCCAATCAAGAGGCAAGTGCGGGAAACAGCCTGTTAAACTAACTAATTATCCTCACATAATGAGAGATTGATGTTTATGCGCGGACCTTTGTAAAGGATGGTAGTAAAAAGTGGATTAATATCTTAATGTCAAACAAGTGGAAAATGAACCTTATTAATATGCATGGAAGTAAAACTTTAATTTCTCAAAGGAAATTGGAGTAAAATTCTTGGTTAGTTATTGAAACAGTTTATTAACTACAGAACTCAATTATTTCTCTATTGCTACTCTTTTGTTTTCAGCAAAAGAGTTAAAAAGTAATAGATTTTTTTTTTTAATGGATTTTGTGCTTAAAGAAAAACGTCGGTATACCTAAGAAATTAAAACTGAATAATAATATTAGCCTGTAACAGCCCCAAGATTTCTTCTTATACTGAAAATAAACAACTTAGAGTATAAATAAGTAAACTATAGAGTGCGCCTAACAGAGTATGAACTGTAAGCACCAGTATGAACAAGCGCCGTCGCAAAAATATGAAAACAAAGCACTTCGTTTTATTAATACTATCTCAAAACCTAATATTACCCTAATAATATCGGAACGATCGGAATACTAGCAAAGCGCGCACTGTATGATGGCGTATGTATATAATCTAAGAGAAACAAGCAACGATTACTATGTACTTGTTTAACTATGTACTTCTAATAAACCATACGTATACCACTATAAGTATATCAATGAGAAGGTAAACTTTCTAAAATTGACATAATTCTATCGAACTATTATTTGATAACTCAAGTTTCGTGAACAAAAACCGTTTAGTTTTCATTTACCTTAATACGATATTTAGGTATTAATCTGCATCATTATCCAATCGTAACAAATTTGTACGATGGACCATAATATCATTGGTAACAATGTAATAAAAAAATGAACCTTACTGCTTTGTATTAAGCTTGTTTTCAAGGTCAAAGTATATGTATATAGGTCGAAGTGTGCAAACGTGATCCATTGTCTTGGAGTAATGGGTACTGTAAACATGCGAACGTGTGCCATTCTGTGTACATAATGTATTTGTTGAGTGTCGTTAGGCAGTTGTTTCAGTAACGTATTCAAATTATTAAGGTCAAGTTTAATGTTGAAAATGCTTTTATTGCACTTACAAGCTTTTTATAGAGTTCTAGTTTATCTAAAGGAAAATAAATACATATTCGAACCGTGCTACGGTCAATGACTGGGAATAATCTTAAGCATTTATTAGTGAAATATATTTTCTTTATCAACGATTGTGCAATTAATATTAAAATACAATAATAGACAAACATTTTGTTTCTAAGCTTAAAAAACTTCGATTAAACTCAATTATTAATTGTATTTTTTATTAAAAATATATGTATTCATAAGAGTAAAAATGGAGCAGTTGTTGCGATTTGCCAGTTGGTTTTTATAACTAACTAGTTGTGCCCCGTGGTTTTACTCGCTTTTCTTTTCTTCCAAGGCAAGCAACGTGATGTTTAATAACCTTCCTCGAGAATTGGGATTTCAAACCTAAAAAAATTCAGACCTTAGCACTTTCAAACAAACAAACTCTGTAGCTTTATTATATTAAGTACAAATAAGTATATTTTTTAATGAGAACGAACAAAGGCGGATAGGCTGCTTTGATTGATAGGTTATATAGATATTAGAATAACGTTAATTTATCTAAATTATTTTTAATAACATCAATATTCCTTTTGTTACAGTTATGGACACCACTCAACATAATACTCTTCAACCTAGTCTGCTCGGATTTCTCGGTATCAGTTCTCGGGAACCCCTTCACTCTTATATCAGCACTCTTCCATCGCTGGATCTTCGGGAAGACCATGTGTGTCCTATACGGGTTCTTCATGGCTTTATTTGGTAAGTGGACCATTAATTTTATTATTGTTATTACGTTTTCTTAGAGTAAACATAGAGCAGCGTAGAGTAGCCCCTTATGTCGAGCGTGAGTAAACTTTTAACTAAAAATACTACGCTCGTTTACAGATTTAAGGTATTTTCCGTGCGGCGACAGACGTTCATGCAAATATATCGATGGTTCCAATATTGTCAGGGTAATATTAGGTTTTAATAAAATGGCGCGTTTTGTATTGATACAAATTTTACGATTTTACTTGTTCATACTAGTGCCTACAGTTCATACTTGATATATGCACTCTATACTTTTCTTTTTTTTGATATACTATTTATCATGTTGTTTATTTGTTTACTTCCTGGTTTACAGAAAGTAATGGGGTGTTATTTATTCTTGGCGTGATGTTGTTTATAAGACAGGTGCTCAGTTCTGATTGGTTATTGTGAATGTTGTATTGGACTATGGTACTACTAAACACTAGGTTCAAGTCAAAGGTAAAATGTGGTAAATAGAAATTCAGAGGGTGAATAGAGAAATTGTGGTTTTTACTTTTTACAGATTAAAGGTATTCATTTTATCAAGACTCAACTATTAAAAATTATAAAAAAAGCTGTTTTTTTATGTAAAATTATATGCATGCGACACAATAAAATAGGAATCCTTTTCAAAATTGTGTCTATTTACCCTTAATCATATTTATTCACCCCATTTTACTTGATTTGAAGCTGATGTGTTCAGAGGGTCGTGATAGAAACATATTCCGGACACTACACAATTTTTACATAAAAAAAATGTTTCAAAGAATAAGTACTTATACAGGATGGAATTTTGTAATGCCACCTGAAGGAAAAGTACTCTTAATACTTTATTTTTGAAAAAGAAGAAAACTTATTAATCAAAAATAATAAAAAATATTTTAATAAACTTGAAACAACTAAAGATCTCCATTGCTTCCTGCTAAATTACAAGTTCCAAATACATAATATATATTATATAAGCTTGCTAACACAAACCTTCCAAATCAATAATTTAATTATTGTTATACTATTTTTGTCTTACCTTCATTTCGAAAAATATATCCTCGTATGAAATAAATATGTGTACCAAACAATAGGCGTATCTAATTTCGGCTTATCAACTACGTAACACCTAACGCCTTGGGCCTAAAATAAACAAAAGATAACAAAACATTATTATATCAGAATAAGAAGTAAATTGTCGGCAAAAATCTTCTTACTGAAATTATAAAAATAGCCCTCATACAAATAAAAATTCACAACCTTTAACATTAATAAACTAAAGAATTTTCCTCTTAAAGTAAAGGCGTCACGGTAGCCCGCGAAATTCTAATTTTCTTACGTTTTCGCAATTTTCCGGACAGTATCAGACTATTTTTTAACAAAATAGCACTACTACTACCTAATACATTTGTGCTTATAGAATTATAATTATTTAAATTTTAAATCATCAACCTAACCCTCCAAGTCATGCAATTTAAATGAATGACTTTGTCATGACATATCATTCAATCGAATTGCATGAACTTGAATTATGAGTAGCCTGACTCGGACGCTTCCAACATAAAGAACGATTCAAAATACTTTTTTTAAACTAATTCGTAACTACGTAGGTACTGTCAACGAAAAAAGTACCTATTAAAAAATATTTTTTAATTAATCATGGCCTTTGATAGTGGAACAAGATAACACTGTCGTGGGTCGTCGTCTAACCCGTTGGATGGTTAGACAAAACATTAATCTATAAAAAATTAAGTAAGGCTTTTGACAAACAAAATAATATATTAAGCTACTAGTAATTAGATCGTTGACCCAGTAGCAGGATTCGAATAAATTTATATTAATTTGGATATTAAAAATACCAGCCGATACTCCCACATATTTTGCCGAATATTTACCACTTTTATCGTCAACTGTATTTACTATCTTTTGTTTGTTTTCAATAAGAATTTGGGTCTCTGTTTAGATAATTAAACCTACCCGAAAAGGGTTGTTGAACTTTCAATGTTGTCAACATTTCTACAAAATGTTTACCCAAATTCCATTAAATCGTAATCCTGTAGCTTACTACCCGACTGTTTTTAACTGACTGAAAATAAGGTAACGTAATTGTTTTTAAATTATTTTATTTTATCTCAGAGGTAATTGGAATATTTACGAGATTATCCCGGATCGTAATAAAATATTACATTATACTACTAGCTGTCCCGCGCGACTTTGTGCGCGTTTTAATTTCAACGGTTATTCATTTTTGCAACATTTTTCATTTATGCTCTGCTCTTTTTGGTCGCAGCGTAATGTTATATAGCTTATAGCCTTCCTCAATAAATGGGCTATCCAATACTGAAATAATTTTTCAAATCTGACCAATAGTTCCTGAGATTAGCGCGTTCAAACAAACAAACTCTTCAGCTTTATATATTAGTATATAGATTATACCTTGAATATTGCGTAAATCTTAAAATAATTAATTCATGTCTTTTGAATGTCAATAAATAATCCCAGTTCCTATATTCAAGAAACAGTTCGTACTAGAATTTTCTTTGTTTTGCTTAGAAAAATCTATCGCAAATATAACGTATTGTTGCTTGAATATAGAACCAGACATAAAATTTATTTCTATAGAAAGGTTATTATTAAAAATATTACCTAAGTAACAAGTTATGACTCAGTCACAGGACAGAGAAAAGACCGGTAAAGTGTTAGTTGTACCTGCACATATGTGGTTCCGTAGCATCGTACCTACAAGATATAACGATGCAAGCTTTTTACTTTGTTTGTCTGCAATTTAGTAATCTACCATCTTTCTAGGAATTACTGTCATAGCGAAAATAGTACTACACTGTGTGAAAATTTCAACTTTCTACATAATATAATGTCGGCAGAAACATTTCGTTGACGGACGGACGGACAGCGAAGGTTTAATTGTAATCCCGTTGGCTAAAACGACCTTATTTCAAAATGTGTTTTAACATAGGTATGTGATGATGGATAGACGGTATTTTTACGCTACAAGATAACACATAGTATCAAATTGGTTACTAATAAAGATTAGATATGACTATTTTTAAGTGCGTTTAATAGTCTACATTAAAGGCTTATAGCTTGTGATGATGACTAACAAATCCTTTGTGAAATCGGAACACGGGTTTCCAATATCTATATACATATATAAAAATGATTATCTAATTCCTAGTCATCGCATTACGCGTGAACGGATGGAACAAATTAGCTAACTCTTTTTTGTTGTGTTAATTATAATTGTCGGGAGAAGTTTTTTTTTAATCTCGCATCTTTCTTGCGAAGCCGGGGCGGGCACCTAGTATTTAATAGAAATATTTATAACTGTATGAAAAGCTGACTCATGGAAAACGTTGAGGTTGTAAATTTTATTTTTTAATTTTAAATCATATGTTAAACCTTCATACGTTTTTTTGCCTACATTAGGTCGCACTACTGGCCAAATATCTCTTCGCCTTTCATTGTCTGATTAAAAATAAATGCAAATACATTGCGAGCATTTACAACATCGTTTTTAATTAACAAAAGAAGGTAAACAAGTGCAAGCATCCATACAATTGGTTAATGAAATTTTAATATTTAAAAATTGTAATTAATTTTATACTTTACAATATTTCACCAAATTGGAACTGGACTGGAAAGCCGGTGGTACTGCTCTGCAATAAATATGAAATTACCAAATTATTGAATGGTTGAATGAAAACGATGCGGACGTTACAGTAACAGTCCATTTAAGCCATTCGGTCATCTCGGTCCATTTTCATTCACCGTTCGTTAAATACGTGTAGGCTGCATCGTTTAAATCAGGATCATTAAAGGTGTAGATATTTGCTTTAACTATTTATAGACTTGTAGGTCTGTTATATTATTAATTTGTTATGTACCTAACTTCCAAACACTTTTTTTGGCCTACCTAAATCATCTTATTACTTACTTATTTTTTTACCTTTCGTTTAAGTTTCGTTTTCTTAATTATAAATGGTAAATTCTTAATTACAACTAGTAATAGTTCTTGCTGATATTATGAATTTAGGTAACTTATCAACTATAAAACAAGGAAGAGAAAAACCGGGAAAACTGTAAGGCAATATATACAATATTGTTATAATTATAAAGTTCCAAATTCAATTAGAACCGGACACCTACATCGTTATTTTTAAACAGGACCGGCTCTTTTAAATATTGGCGTAAAAATAAAACATCTATCATATTGTATTTCAATTTAAAAATAAGAATTCAGTAAGATTAAACCGCTTTTTGAGAGCCTGCTTAAATAACGATAATCAAAATATATGAAACAAAATCGGGATAGTATCTATACTATAATATTATAAAGCTGAAGAGTTTGTTTGTTTGTTTGAACGCGCTAATCTCAGGAACTACTGGTTCGAATTGAAAAATTCTTTTTGTATTAGATAGTCCGTTTATTGAGGAAGGCAATAGGCTATATAACATCACGCTACGACCAATAGGAGCGGAGCATAAATGAAAAATGTTGCAAAAATAAAAAACCGTTGAACCTAAAACACGCGAACAAAGTCGCGGGGGACAGCTAGTAACATTATAACTCAAAAACGGGTGGACCGTTATTCATGATTTTTTATATAAATGACAGAAAAAGAGGTCTTACGGAAACCGCGGGGAACTACTAGTCATTTAATAAAAATAAAAGTCAGGCATAAAATGGTGACATAACAATATAGCAAAACTGGTTTAATCATCTTAGTTCTCCTTTAATTACGACAAATATAAGTACTGGGGCTACCTCACAAGGTGAAAAACATATATGTATTTCATGTTTCTAATCACAAGACCCCGTCTAAATACCTTCGTTCAGTTATTAACTGCACGCGAGCTTGTATAAGCAAAGAAATGCCTCTGACCTTAAAAACATTGCCATGTAATTAAAGGTTTCTAGAATGTTCTAGAAAGTATTAGTTATGTGACACTGATTAGAGCTTTAAAAACTGGTTATTATCTAAACAAATGAATCTGACAAACATTTTTAAAAATGACGTAGGGACAACTCTAGGCATGTTTACTACAACTTAAAACACATACAAACATTCCACAAGTTAGATGTTGAGCTTGAGGGTATCTTGTTGATTTGTTTTTTATTCTAACTCGACCAATATCTAGTTTTAATAGTAAGTTATTGTAACTGAGTACCTGCATGCTCGTTCAATAAACGGATTTGTTTGCACAAGGTTGCAGGTTCGAACCTTAATTCTTAATTATTCTAAGACATCAATGACAATCGGTTTAAGGAAAACATCGTGAGGATACGTGGAATCCAAAAAATTAAAATCTGAAATCGCCTACCCGCAATGAGCAAGCGTGGTGAGCAATGCTCGTTCCTTCTCAATATGAGAAGAGGCATGTGCCCAGCAGCGGGACATTCATGGGCTGGTACAATTATTAGTTTATGTAAAAACTCATGTAGGTAAGTGAACATGTATCATTTGGTTCTAATGAGAAATAAAACTTCTTTAAACACAAAAGTTTTATTAATATTCTAGGGTTTATTTCACGCACCTGTCTAGACAAAAGTGTGATATAAACACTAGAATTAAGTTCTGTAATGAACTGGCAAAACGAAGGTCACAACGTAACACGACGAATGGCATGTCTACTAAACAAAAATATAGTTCAACAAATAATTACATCATACACAAAATATCTTACCGTCATAGTTGCCTACGTTTAGAATCTGATCGCACTGGTAGATGTCAAAATGTTGTCAAATTGCACTAATGTATAGTAGAAAAGATAGAATAAGGTCGTAAGTAAAAGAGATAGCTATCATTGACAACTTATATATACGAGCGCTGATAACATATCTGCCTTATTTTTAGTTCTATATATAATTTCATTTTAAACATATCAATGTTAGGTAAAAAAACAATTCTTGGCTTAAACTTCTCTTAACACCCTCCCTCGGTATCTAGATTTAACAAAATGTGATACCGACGACATTATCTGGAATGACTGAAAGAAACGACAATTATTTTAATCTAGTGTTTTTCAGGCCTGCATGTCGAAGATTGGTACACAAAAAAATCGTCCCTGAGTTTCGAAGGTTTTTCAAATCTAATCACAAAATAATGCAAAACTCATCCAGAACGAAAAAAAACTTAGTTCATATGAACTACTAGCCGTTGCCGGCGGCTCCGCCCACGTGGGTGTTGGATATCGCCTCAAAAAGTAGCCCATATCCTTTCTTAGAATTCAAGCTTACCCCATAACAAGATTCATTCAAATCGGTTCTGCGGTTTAACCGCAAACGCCTAAAAGACATACAAACATATTTACTTTCGCATTTATAGATTTCTGACAGATGTGGTGATAGAACCCTTAGACCATAACATACTGCTTTATTCGTGCAGTCAATGCTGTTATTCTATTGCCACAGTGACAGGTACTGAATATATTCAATCTATGCAAAGTATACCGATAATGTATTAAACATCGTATACGGGAATCTAAATCGATCAAATGGCATTTGAGTCAGTCTAAAACTGACATAAATACCGACATTGATTGACACGAAGATATATATTTAAAGTCAATAGTATATTTATGGTCGACCGTTCATAAGGTCGATCGTGAAGGGGTGTTTCTGATTTCTTTTATTTTTAGAAAGCTATCAATTCGCATCAAGTTTTTGTAACTAAATATTTTATAAGGACTCTAGTTGTGTAACTTAGTTTCATCCATGATTTTGATATTTTTGACGAATGGTAGTGGGGTGTTAAAATAACCTTCCTCAAAAATTAAGCTATTAAAAAAGCTAAAAGATCTGGTTTCAGAAGTTCTAAACAAGCTTTAACTGTAACTTTTCATAGATCTATGGGATTTTGTTGTATAATTTATAACTTTCGTGAGACAAAATAACTTGAAAAGTAGTAAACCGGCTGTACTCACGCGAAGATATTGGAGGTGCCCAACTAGTTTCGGGACAAAGGCAGCTTATAATCATGAGGTCATCACGCGACGAACTCATTAAATTGGTCCTCGGGTGGTTCTTGCGTGGTTACAATTATTTATCGATATAGTATATGATAGTTAGTTTAGTTTCAAGATCTGTAATAGTATTGCGGTATTAAGGTTTACGCGAATATTAAACATTGAAATAAAACTACTTTTAAACGGATTTAATCTCGGTTTTAAATTTACATTTTAATTCCTGACGTTTCGACGCCTTTGCAGGTGTCATGGTCACGGGCAGACTGTAATTACTTGAAAAAATGGGATGAAAGTTTGGGTTCCAATTAACTTAATTACACATTAATGTTAACAAGAACCGATTTCAATTAATTTTATATCGTACTACCTCAGCTGTATACCTACCTTATACCTTACATTTTTTTTTAAATCAATTTACAATAGCCGCAGATATCTCTTAGCAACCGTAAAAAAACATACAGTGAAATTAAGAACGTCCTCCTTTTTGAAGTTGGTTACAAAAGAAGTAAGTAAACATATGAATACATAAACCGTCAACAAGAATTTGCAAAAACTTTTGCGATCATTACGCACAGATTTTATTGAATAACTTTAGGGGTAAGGATTTAAAACTGGAACTAATTTAGTAACATGAGGAATTTAGGACTCTACAGTAGCTAAACCCTAGGTCTTAAGCCCAATTCAGATATACGATACCAGTGTTCCACCGGAGCCCCGCCGAGCATGCTTTAGCGAACCCGGGACTCCGGCAAAGGCAAGGACGGGACCGGGGTGTTTTTAGTCGGTGCAAGTCCGACATATCCCCACGTCGTGCCCTCGGCGTGGGTTGAATTCATTAGATTTTCACCCCGCAACAAAAAAAAAAAAAAAAAAAAAAAGGTACAGTGGACCCAAATATAGTGGTAATAACGACGTACAAAACTCGACCTTACGCCTTTGATGTAAGACTGTCAAAACAAAGTATTTCAACTATTTTTTTTTGACTTTAGGTACATGCTTTATGGTACTATAGTACTATAAACTTACCTACTTATACTTTACTATATAATATATATACTAAATCGCGGAGTACTCTTACAAAGACCTTTTATAACTATTGGTAAACTGACAACGGTCCTTAAGGGTCAATAAACTGTTCATTTGATGCTGAAAGGACCATTTACATATTGTCAGTAGTTGCTAAAGGACCCGGTACTATCGGTACCGGTAGTACCGGTAGGTACTTAAATGGTTCAAGAATTACCATGATATCACGATTTATGTTTATTTATTGTAGCGTGATCAATACTTACTATACCTACTTACTTATATTATGTATGTTACGCTTGTAAGCTAACCCATGCATCCACACCGCAGTTACTTTTTGTAGATCAACGTTTCCAAGTGTAACAGCCCGTTCACACTAGTCGTAAGTCGCATATGACTAAAAGTCGAAAGTCTGATGTACCTGTTCACACTGCGTCGCGAGTCGTATAGGTCGTAGTTTATGTGTAGCGAACTAGGAAGCGGGGTGGGGAGAGAGGTAACAACGCGCTCGAGTCGATTAGATGCACGACTAGTGTGAACAGCAACAAGCAGGCACCTATGCGAGCACGATTCGACGCGATTTTTAGTCTTACAACAGGCGCTGGCCCGTCGGATGGTTTTTTGAGTCGTATTAGACTAAAGTTAGTGTATGGTGACTTACGACTAGTGTGAAACAGCTGGTTCACACTAGTCGTAAGTCGCATATGACTAAAAGTCGAATGCTCTGGTCACCATATTCTTTATATGGAGCTGTTCACATTGGATGAGACGCGATTTACATATAAAATCAGACTTTCGACTTTTAGTCGTATGCGACTTACGACTCGTAAGTCGCATACGACTAAAAGTCGAATGCTCTGGTCACCATACACTTTATATGGAGCTGTTCACATTGGATGAGACGCGATTTACATATAAAATCAGACTTTCGACTTTTAGTCGTATGCGACTTACGACTAGTGTGAACGGGGGGTTACTCAGCAACATCCGACAGCAAAAAATTATTTATTGTTAATATGTGTTGCCGTGTTGGTATAAGTCAAGCAACGTTGCTTTACAATCGATAACATTGTTAGATAATTTTACCTCAACAATGCAACAAAAAATAGCATCTGTCTGCGGCGACCGCGGGGTGCTAAAGTTATTCTTTGTTATATTTTGTTAATTTATGTTGTTGGCGGTATGGACGCGGATGGATGATGAACAAGGAGCCACATAAGTTACAGATAGTTACCTAATGTTACCGTGTTGCATTTTTTTTCTCCACAAAAGTTAACTGCGGTGTGGATGCACGGCAAGAAAGGATATACATAGATGCTTTTTGGCGCAAAAACCGATGTCCACGTGGATAGAGCCGTGGGCAACAGCTAGTAATTAATAAGTCATACCTCATTTTGGATTTACATTAATTCGCAGAGGAATTAATTAATGTTGTGAATATTAATTGTGATTGGCGAATTGTTTGTAATTTAATTACGTTTTAACAGGTCATTGGATTTGGATGAAAGTTGGCGAATAAAATTCGCATGTGCAGTATTTTACCACCGAGTAATAAATAGTACTTATAGTATAACGGCCTATTTAGGCCGCTCGCCCACGAGCTACTTTTTGTAGCGGTGCTGTCGCGATTCTGTCGCACTTAGCATCGATACAGTCGTGAAGCGGTCGCTAGCTGTGTGCCCTCGCCCACGGGCTCAGATTCAGTCGCGAGGTGCCCTTTCCCAGTAATGCGCCACCCCATTCTCTCCCCGATGTCGTCCGACACGGTCGCGCGTTTTTATCGATACAGTCGCGATGCCGTAGCGCGTTGCAAATGCGACTAACACGCGTCAGAAGCAGAGTACAAAATATTTGTATTTAATTACTAATACTCGCTCCGCATGCGTTAATGCGAAACAAATAATTAAAATAATAAATTAATTTTGCAACTGCCTTCGAAAATGTTAAGTATAAATAATACCATAGTTGGACGAACGAAAATAAAACTATGAAAAGTTTTTTTAAATTTAATTAAATTCCAGTTCCAGTAAGATCTCTTCGTCTCTCGTCTTTTTTCATCTTAAAAATAACAAGGATTTGCTTCACAACTCTGTCATTAAAAGACTCCCTTGGTCACGCCATTACTTCCGAACGACTTCACCGAATAATTATTTTTTTGTTGTTCCCTACTGCAAGAACAAGGTTTTAATAAAAGAAAATAAATAAAAAAAAAGTATGAAAATGTTGTGGAAAATTACACCACAATTACGAGGCCGGGGCGGGCAACTAGTTTTTAATAAAAACTTATTTTATCTATATTTACGATCATTATAATGTAATTAAACAGCGCCATGCCTCTGAACGGTCATTAACAGAATGACGCTGACATCAAAGATTACTTAATATCGCAAAAATTGTACACCAAGCCAAGATGTAGCGCTAGTATTATGACAGCTTTTTTACCGCGTCCAATACATAATGAAAAGTTATTATACAATAATGAGTATGTATTGCTTTTCCACCATGTTGGGTCTGTCCGACCCTTCAGAGCCGACCGGATATTCAGTAAATTCATAATTCATGGAGTACAGGTAACTTGGAATATATTCATTTGATATATGGCCGTAGTATCTAAATGGAGATAGCTATATGCACGAATGGGTTTTTCATATCTGCAGAAGTAGATATTATACTATTCTTTTTGATCTTACCTACATCCATATTCCATAAGAGGTAGGTAATCTTACAAAAGCGGAAGTAAATCTATCTGTCTGTTACGCTTTCACAACTAAATCGCTGAACCGATTTTGATGAAGCTGGTATAAGGGTAAGCTTGGATCCCAAAAAAGGACTAAGGATAATTTTTGCCGAGATTTAAACCAACATACACTTAGGTGGAGACGCGACTAGATAGTTTCTAACCACAATTAAAAACCAAGCAAATGGGTTCCGTACAAATTTGTGTCACAGTTTATTCTCCAAAAACAAACTTAACTGCGCGGTTGAAAAACATACTCAACTATACATAAATGTCTGACACTATCAAATTTTCCTATGTAAAAATTAGTTTGTAATCGCAAAAACGTACATTACGTATTTTTTAATGTTACATCACTAAAATTCACAATTTTTTGCTAATGCAACATAAAATGCTGTTTTTTTTTAATTGCGTTTACATAGAAGCTTGAGTTATTTTTGGTATCAAGAGTTCATAGACCTGAGTATTTAATATTAATTTTAACAAACACCGTCTCTCTCGTTTCTGAGAAAATATAACCCTAAAAACAAAAGACGCCTATCACGAAAATCAAGGCTAAAATCTGGGTATATGTCGGTATCTCTGAACGGTGTAGTGTAATGGAGGTGTGAAGGCAGTGATTGATTGGCAGGTACCTACTAAGGTAGTCTCGAGATACTACAGCGCGGCGGTTATGTAACGTAGAGGGTTTCGTCCAAACTGTTGGTTTTATTATTGTGTGTGTGTGTGTGTTTCAAGTATTGTATCTATAAATAAAGTACTGTAAAATATGTATATTTATAAAATGCTTTGTCCTGAATGACTGATGGAACAATGTACAGCCTAAACAGCTGATCGTAGAGACCTGAAACTTGTCGAGTTCTTTGTATAACGTAGGCATTCGATAAGAATGGCTTTACCAAAATTCTACCCCTAAGGCGGTGAAAAACGGGGATAAAGTTTGTACTCATTCCTTGGTCGGTCAGTAGGTACATACAATTTTGCATAAACATTCTTTAACAGAATTGATAAAAGATGTGTTTCGTATTTCATTGAAACTCATAGCCTAACGGCGTTAAAAAGGGTTAGAAAGTTATTTTGCGGGTGATTTGGATTGAAGTTGATATCAATACTCCTTAGTGCTTTTGATTTAAATTATATTTTATTTTGACACTCAATTCGATTTTATAAAAAACGTTGAACTCATATAAAACCTTGGTGCAATGCAATACTCTTTAATATTGGAATGTCAAAAACCATTTTCGACTTCTCCGCCGACGAAGTCGCGGGCAAAAGCTAGTATATATATATCTTTAAATAGGTCTACTGCAATTATCTTGAGCGCAGGCTTTGACTGCTTCACCGGACTTTTGACAAAACCATAAGGGCAACGTTCACTAAGAGCACCCCCTGTAGTATTCGGATCTCGACTTAGTGCGTTGCTAACAATCTTAGTAAGGCAAATAGCAAGCGAGGGCTGGATCTAAGGGGAGATAATTTTTTTATTGCTAGTTTGGCCGGCTGGTGCCAGCTTGATCTAAGGACGGGGAGGTAACATTTAAGTTACTATGTGTATATAATGATGTGATATGAATGAAGGTGATTTCCTGATGATAGGAGTTGTAATAAGTTTTTATAAGTCAGGATACTTATTTAGTACCTAAGTAAGATCGTTTTACGAACAACATTGATAAGATAATTTTTCTATGCATTGCATGTGGCATCACCAAGTTACAGACTGCATTTTTGAGTAGGTGCCAAATATAGAAGTAATTAATTTTTATTATTGCACTCTTTTACGGATGTCAAATTTAAGTTTAATGACATATACATCATATACTCACCTTTAATATAATACATCGAGGAGACATGAGAAACTATCAAATTTCTTAAATTGTGTAAATGTCGTGTAATCGCAAAAACATTTTTTTTTTTTGTTATTATTTTTTAAATTTACAATTTTCCGATTTTTCCCTTTACTTGTGACATTAGACCAAGCATCAAGCCGAATTGCTAATCTTAATATGAATTCCGAAATTCTTCCGTAATTCGGGGTCGAAGGGTTTTTAATTGGTTTTGATTTTCTTAGAAATTTATGGAAAACACAACATAAATGGCTGTATTATTTAATTACTTTGATTTTCTATACCAGCACTCGTTCCTGAGAAAAGAAAAATAGAGAGACAGACAGACGGAAAACAAGTGATCCTATGTTGGTCCCTTTTATCCTTTTAAGTGTAAGTGGAATGTCAATGACCTTATACCTCCCGGAAGAAGAAAATATTCCACAACACAATAGAAATTACTATTGAAATAGGTACGTTACCGATAGCAAAAAAATATCAAATTGTTTATGAAACCTTTAAAAAACTTCTAGTTCCCGAAACAATTTGAATAAAAAAGAATGAATCATTCGTTTTTATTGTTACCATAACTACGACTATATAAATAAAAGATAGTTGAAATGAAGACCATAGACTATTATCTATAATCATGGGTCTATGGTCCCTAACCGTCCACTGCTATTTCAAACGGTTACAATAATCTGCTTAGAGGGTTTAGTTCGGTTATGGGTTTTACTGCTATAAAGCCTTCCTATTTGGTAATACTTGAATAGATAGACACTTAAAGTTAAAATAAAAAGATATGGTTTATATATGGTTACGATACGATGTTACATTTTTTAGTAGGTAAAAAAAAAACTTTCCATGACATATAATTTAATTTAAAAATATATTGTTAATTTATCACAGAAAGTACTTTATTTTTGCAAAGGTTCACAGGAATCGTAAAAGCCTTTTTTTAAGAGTAGCAAGAACGGACCCTAAAGTAAAAATAAGTAAACTATACAGTGCGCCGAACAATATCCTAACCTAATAATATAGGAAACTTTTTGCATAAACGTCTGTCGTCGCACGGAAAATCATCGAGCGTAGTACATACAGCAAAGAATTTGCTTACGCTTGGTACAACGGGGTACTAGATATGCGCGTACTCTATGCTTGCCTATGTATACTCTAAGGAATGGACAGACAAACACCTTACTATTTTTTAACAGATATAGATGGAGGGTGATAGAAAAAAAAACGTTCATAATGTTTATGGAATAAAATAGGTTCTTGGGATGAATTACTAGCTATACAGAAAAACAGCTCCATAGGATGTCCAATAAAATCGTTAGTTCTATCCAATCTATACTAATATCTATACTAATATTATAAAGCTGAAGAGTTTGTTTGTTTGTTTGAACGCGCTAATCTCAGGAACTACAGGTTCGAATTTAAAAAAAAAATTGTCTTGGATAGTCCGTTTATTGAGGAAGGCTATAGGCTATATAACATCACGCTACGACCAATAGAAGCGGCAATAAATGAAAAATGTTGCAAAAATGAAAAACCGTTGTAACTAAAACACGCGAACAAAGTCGCGGAGGACAGCTAGTAAACAAGATAAAATAGGATAACAATAACAAAAACTATAATAATAAGATGTAGGTAACGAATAATAATATAGAATAGACACAAATAGAAATATTATTTTTCTTTTATCTTATTAATATAGAACATAATTTTACGTGAAAATTATACGACGAAATACGAACCAATTATTATCAGTCGAACGACACAAACAAAGGATAGATATTAAAAACTATAAGTGCCTAGAATTGTTATTATGTATATTTTTTTGTAGTAATAACTATTGCTAACCTACTCATAATATTATTCTGTGCTTTTACTACAAAAACAGTAGTTAGCTTAATATAATAATACCGGCCTATAAACGTCCCACTGCTGGGCACAGGCCTCTTCTCATGTAGAGAAGGCACGAGCATTGATCACCACGCTTGCTCATTGCGGGTTGGCGATTTCAGATTCCAATTTTTCTTCTTTGGAATCCAGGTTTCCTCACTATGTTTCCTTCACCGTTTGTAGGGTGTCTTTGAATAATTAAGAAAGAACATATTACTTTACCAATGTAACTTTTAAGAAAGTCACATTGGTACTTGCCCATAGTGGTTTCGACCCTGCAACCTTGTGCATACAAATCCGTTCGTTAAACAGCTAGGCCACCACGACAATTGCAGTCGCAGTTGTAGTTCGCGTACCTTATTTCAATTCATATAATTATTAAGCAACTAGCTGTGCCTGCGTCTTGGCTCCCGTTAACAACTTACTTGGATTCCAAGAAAGCACATAAGCACTCGGGCGTCTTCAATATAAACAACAATACAATAACATGAGATGCATAAGCAAGCATTGCAATATAAATACAAATACTAACAAACAGCTCTCGGACCAAGCGCATTCAATACGGAGTTCCTGTCAATATTGAGACGCACAATCTCCTTGCATATAATATGAAGGCAAATACTATTGTTTGAAATGTTCAATAGATATCAAGGAAAACACGGATCAGAATAAAGTACTTTGTATAGTCCATCTTAATTCATCTATTAATGTTATTTCACTTAAACAAACGTAAACTTTATGCAAGTGTAATATAGTTAATTTTAGACTGTAAAGAACTGTTGAAAAAGTTATAAAAAATATGGAATTGTAACGCAAAATGAACTTTATATGTAAGTACTAGCTGTCCCCCGCGACTTTGTTCGCCTGTTTTAGTTTCAACGGTTTTTCATTTTAGCAACATTTTTCATTTATGCTCCGCTCATATTACGGTCGTAGCGTGATGTTATATAGCCTATAGCCTTCCTCAATAAACGGACTATTCAATACAAAAAGAATTTTTCAATTCGAACCAGTAGTTCCTGAGATTAGCGCGTTCAAACAAACAAACAAACAAACAAACTCTTCAGCTTTATAATATTAGTATAGATAGTATAGATTACAGTTGTTTTTCCTAAAACTCATGTTTGTTTACATGTTTATAAATTGCGAAATCAGTATATTTACATTTGTTGCATTTTGAACTGAAACGAATCTATGTTGTGTTTACCTCACATAGCTAAAAATAAACCTTTTACAAGCTTTTAAGGTGGATTTTTTTTTTGGATGAGGTCTACTGCAGTTAGCCTGAGCGCAGGCTTTGACTGCTTCACCGGACTTTGTTTTAAGGTGGAATGTTTGTGTGTAAGTATGTGTGTATGTATGTATGTTTGATTTAATCAAATCTTATCGTATGATGAAATCTTTTAAGCTAAATAAGAACCACTTCTAGACCTCCGTTTGGGATGAAATTCTGCATGCTTATACAAGTTTGATGACAATACAATATTATTTTATTATGAATTTTTAAGCTAGGCTGATAATAGACCCAAAAGGTGGCCATGGGAACTCTGAAACGTAATCACGCAATCCGATCGTGTTTAGGCTTGTTTGATTTGTCTTTTCTAGTACTGTTAGCCTAGCAGATTTAAACGCTTGCAAAACTTATTTTGGTACTATTGTAAAATAACAAATCTAAAAGGTATGTGTAAAAAAATAACACATATAACACACAGAGCTATCTTTTTTTTTACTAAGTATTTCCGCCAAATTATATGCGTCTAATGGGTTTTAAATCGGAAAATTCAAATTAAAACTATCTTTATTTATTTATTTATTTATTAATCATGGAAGACTTACAGCTAATGTAAACAGAATAAAAAACAATATGTGAGACTGACAGCCAATTAAAAGTCTTCACTTCTAAAAAAACAGTTTGAAAAAGTGTGTGTGAACAACACAATACAATACAGCTACCAAGAAGAAACATGATAATAATCAAGCTAAACTTAATTTACATTTTAAACACAATACATGAATCAAAACCTAATCATACAAAACTTAATTAAAAAAGCTAAGGCTCATGCACTTTCTTGCCGAGGACACACTTGTAATGAAAGGATCAAAATCATGCTGTCTGCACATGACTCTGCACTATAACTATATTACTAACTTAATAATAAGCACGGTGGGTACTTGTTAACAAGTGGTTTAGTATTCGCAACATACACACATTTCGTTTATGTGGGTAGCGAAAAAAGTAAATGTTGCATTACGTATCCATACTTAAAAGCAAAGTCTATTGACTGAATACTGAAACTTCAATTAGTTTTAAGTCGCCGTTAACTCTCATGCTGTCTCTGTCCCTGTTCCCTGTGTAAAGTAGCGGCAGATAGATATTTAAGTACGTCTTAAAGTTAAGTTCGTTTTAGTATTTGGGTGTATGGCAGTTACATTTGTTTATATTACAATATTATTACATACATTTATATTTACGTTTCTTTTTATCATTAATGTTGTGTAACACTACATTTTACACGGTACCAATCTGAGTTTCATTAATATTGCGTTCAAAAATGTATTGAACAAAATTATTAAAAACAAAATGATCGAAATAATGGATGTATTTGTGTTTGCCAGAACATTCTAGTTGAAATTTTCCATTTAGATGTTTTTACACGATGTAATAATGCTTAACAAGACGGCTATGCCCTAAGGCTATGAATCAGAAACATAAGTAACAGCCATCAGAACGGCGGGAACAATACACGTGTCTCTAAATAAAGCTGAAGCAAATTTAGTTGAAAGTTTGATAAGCTTTGAAAAGCCAATAACCTTGATTCAGTCATAACACAACATTGTCACACCCCGTTGGGAAATCCTGGATCCTGTAACGTTGATCGACACAATAATTTGTTAATCACCTGTCAAACCTCATGTCAAGCTGTGATTGGTTGTCTTCTGGTCATTATGAAGATTATGAGGACCTTGTTGCTACCAGAGCAAATTTCCGTGCTTTCAGACGTTTTTGCCATACCTATTATTGGAAACAAAATAACAGCTCCTAAATGAATTTTAGGACCCATTCATGTTAAAGTTTTATCCGTGGTGCTTAGCAACTGGGCCTAACTCAGTTGTCTTATCTTTTCTTTGCCTTTGGCCTATCTTTTCTCTTTGTCTCCCGCTTGCAATGGAAGTATGGAAGTGGAAACGATTTTTTCCAACTCCTCCTATTTACTACTTCTAATTAATTGCGTTGCGGGTTCCAAGACAGTTAATCGTTTCCCTAGAACACAACGAGCTTGACTGTTTCGGTGGTATTCATTGGTTATCATTGTAGATCCTGGCTTACAGGAGTTGCAATGATGAGCATGTGTGGTGGCTGGTGGGCTAGTCCCTAAGTCTTCTGGTCAACCAATCACTGCCGTAATCAGTTGACTTGAAAACGGATTAAGTTGATTAGCTTTTCGGAAAACCGGGCAATTAATCGATGACAACAATACTCCTTCTCAAATTAGTTTCTCGTTCAATATAGTTTGTACCAGTAATATAGAAGATACACTAATCCATACTTTGATACTACACTTATATTATAAATGCGAAAGTAACTCCGTCTTTTACGCTTTCAAGGCTAAACCGCTGGACCGATTTTGATATAACTTTGGATATAGTAAGCATGAATTGCAAAATAGGACATATTTCTAAAAATCTTTTTCCATTTTTACTCTTTCATGGGTAAAACACTAAACAATTGACATTCTGTTTACAAAAAGAAAATTACGGAGATTGAAACCCCAGACTTTAAATAAAAAAGTTACATTATATCGGTTTTCACCCTTCTAGTGTAAGCTAGTACAGATTAAAAAAAAAAAACGTACAAATAATCTAGAAAGTGATTCCTTTCGACAACTAGATACTGCATGTAAGGTGAATTAAACATCAGCGGTAGCAACAAAAATGAATCTTAGTGCTTTGACATAATGTTGCTAATCAATCAAAGACAAACTGTTCTGTATGGCGTACTGAACTTCAGAGTTTACAACAAAAAAGTACCTTATCACATTGACATAAAGTAGCTTTCACTAAAATGTATATTTGTACAGGGTAGTAAATAGCTCGACTCCTTCTTTTCCAATATATTTACTTTTCAAATGCGATGTTAAACTATATTTTTTTTTTAAAGCCAGCAGAATTCAATCTGGCAAGTCTTTGTTTGTAATAAAAATCTTTGCGCATATACATTTAAAATTCCATTATAACGTTTTGTGGTTTTAACGTGTGTGTTCTGAAATTGGATTGTCATGAAATTTTGTAAAGAAAATGAAGGTAAAGTCGAGAAATGGTCTTAGCAAACATTGACAAAGATATTAGGGTGTCTTATCGAGAAGTTAAAACTTTAAGATAACAGATAATAACAGATCGATGTGATTTTCGAAGTTGCCTAATAGTTCAATTACCAAATCTAAAGGTTATTTGGCTTTAGAAATGCCTGTTGGTCAAGTTGTTAGAGATTCAGACTGCTAAACCGGAGGTCAGGTCATGGGTTCGATTCCCACCCAGAACAAATAATTGTGTGATGAGCATGATTATTTGTTCTGTGTCTGGGTGTAATTTATCTAGAATTATTAATTGGTTAAATATTAATTAATTTAGAATTATATATAAGTATGTTTATCAGTCGTCTGGTTGCCATAATACAGGCTCTGCCTAGATCAGATGGCCGTGTGTGAGTTGTCCCAAGATATTATTATTTCAAGTAAATTGCATACTTTTGAAACGTTAAAGTAAAAAAAAAATACTTTAGCGGGTCATTTCTACAAGCGAAATAAAATGTCATTTCCATACATTTACTGTCATTATAGCCATATCATCATGAACGCTTGTAGAAATGTCACTTGGCTAGTATCTGAAATCGCCACCCGCAAGTGATCAATGCTCATTCCTTCTCTAAATATGAAGACTTATAGGAAAGGCATCTCAAATATTTTTCTCAAAAATGTGTATTAAAGTATTTTTTCTAAATTAAAAGCATTCTGTTTTATTAAGAACCAAACTAATAATAAATTAGTATATATATTTTTTTTAACCGAAAAGAATCAGTTATATATTACATTAAATTATATTAACCCTATTTTAAAGTAAAATAATAGAATCAAAAATGAATACATATTAAAATAACTAATAACCGTTTTAATGCGAACATTAAACTTAACGAGGTTTAGAAATGATTCTAAAAATCATCAGAAAATTAACTTCATTCATAATAAATTAATAAACATACCATACCTAAATTAATTTGTTCAGTGTAGCATATATTAAGGAATATTTTTATTTACTAAAGCAATATTAAAAACAAACATTCTAATATTTAAGTGTGTCTAAAGGAATGAAAGGAAAACATCTACTTAATTTTGTGTAATGGCAATAATACACTTTAATATAACATGAAGAAACTGCCACAGATCACCAAAAGTCTGTCTGTACATTGTATATATACTTTTCTAAATGATTAACATATAATCATAAACATTTGTTTGGTAAGATTATTTCTTTGACTACTCCCGCATTAAAGAATTCAATCTTTGTGTTGCGGGGAGTTTCACAAACATTAAAGTCACATGCACAAAGAATAACCAGCCTTAGAGCAAGCATTTGTGGATCACACAATGCTTGTCCTATTTTTTTTTTGGAAGAGATTTACGCAGTTAACCTGAGCGCAGGCTTTGACTGCTTTACCGGACTTTAGACAAATGCTTGTCCCAAGCAGGGATCGAACCCGTAGCAAGTCGGCAACAGTGATACAAAACCGCACCGCAGTTTCCAAATAGCTTCACTTTACTGTAATTTACTTACTACTTTCATTTGTTTAACCTTTTTAATCTGTTACGACATTGGCAGTGCCTTTAAAAAGACAATAAGTTTACATTTTTGTAATTTTGCAACACTGACTATCTTTCATCCAAACATTATAAATATTATTAATATTATATCAATAGACTTTATTATAGTTTACGTCCAACACTTTATAGGAAACACGAGGAAAGCTTACTGTGGCTTCAATAACAACAGTTTTCCTAGTAAAGCCTGTAATTTTTCTTGCTTTTATATTTTCTATATATGAGGGGAAAAATATCCAACGTGAAACTATGGACAGTTTTAGGTCTGAAAGGTTGTTTTTTATTGCCTAACAAGGAAAGTCAAAAGTCAAACTTTTTTTCCATTGTTAAAAAATATGTGATCAAATATTGAGATAGACCAATAATTTTATTGTTCTCCTGAATGTAATTCTTAACTGTTTATATTCAACAATAAAAAAAAATTATCACAGATACCTACTGAAAATAGATTTGACAATATTATGATACGGCTTCTACAAAATAATCAAATTTCCTTCTTGTATATACACAATAATTAAGCGACGATTATTTACCATTAAAATTTCTGGTACCTATTCATTTAATATTTATAACAGTTCATTATCTGACTCATTTTGTTTTATAAATGTCTCTTTGTTAATTATCCTGTTATGTAACACTTCTAAAGCGACACAGCAATTATACATTTAAATACGTATTGTCAGTAACAGCCTGTTTCAGGGTCTTTGCGTCTAAAGGAGAAATTAATTTAATATTGATTCTTGTACCAAATCCTTGTGGTTGGATAATCATATCGAGAAAGAGCAATTTTGTTTGATTTAGAAACATGACTTCTTGCATTACAAGTATTTATATTAAATTTTAGTAAAATACTAATTAATCTTCAGACATTAAAAAATTCCAAGGTTATATCTCGTTAAAACAAAAAAAGTATACTTATAATAATGTGCAAAGAAAACAACTTCTGGATAAAAAAAAACTGTATAACAGGATAAATATACATTAAGTCGTGTTAATATCTAACCGAGAACCTTCTGAAGAACCTGGAGGCGGCGCAGGCGGGTCTCGATTCGAAAACATTACAACAACAAGATCAGACAGCAATAACAGAATTGTAAACATAGGTAACACACCGTTTAAAATTATCGCTGTCGTTACCGAATACCTCCGGAGTTCTCCAAAAACAAGTATAGCTAAAAATCCTTGGAGACCACAGCAGGAGACCAGACCGTAAACTTGTAAGAACTTGGATGCAAAGTATCCTTTCATTCCGCCAATTAAAAAGGTTCCGATCATAACGTAGGTAGTGATCAAAGCAGCTGGAGCAATAAGCGCATGTGAGACGGTGTATGTGTGAGTAGTTCTTTCGTTGATGAGGTTCCCAGTATTAATCACCAAAACTAGGAACCTGAGCTTCAGTGAACAGCGTTGCGAGCTCATTGAACTGTCAACACTGGAAAATGAGGCACACTTCATCGGTACAAAGTATTGTTACGGTCAAAATCAATAAAAAATCAATGTTTGAGCATGTTAGTAAATAGATTAAAAAAATTATAAGCGTCATCTGCAGTGACAGTTGCTTGTCAACACAGAGTACAGAAGGTTGACAGTGAGCTGTTTATTTTTTATTGGCAGCACAGCACATAAATACTAAGTAAGAAGAATTAACTCTTTATTTGATGTAGATTATTTGAGATATTATAACTCTTTGCGGGATAAAATAAAAAGGTCTCGCACTAACATAATTAAAAAGTTAAAAAACAACTTACCTAAACATACCCGGCGTCGAACTGACTATACAAATATTTATAACAGAATATCTTTTATTAAGTTAAAAAGAGACAATTGAACGCTTTGAGCGCTTATTGGATAAGTGTACAGTAAATCTATACTTAATATTATAAAGCTGAAAAGTTTGTTTGTTTGTTTGTATGTTTGTTTGTTTGTTTGTTTGAACGCGCTAATCTCAGGAACTACTGGTTCGAATTGAAAAATTATTTTTGTATTGGATAGTCCGTTTATTGAAGAAGGCTATAGGCTATATAACATCACGCTACGACCAATAGGAGCGGAGCATAAATGAAAAATTGGAATCTGAAATCGCCAACCCGCAATGAGCAAGCGTGGTGATCAATGCTCGTTCCTTCTCTATATGAGAAGAGGCCTGTGCCCAGCAGTGGGACATTTATAGGCTGGTATGATAAATGAAAATGTTGCAAAAATGAAAAACCGTTGAAACTAAAATACGCGAACAAAGTCGCGGGGGACAGCTAGTATCTTATAAAAAAATGTTTATACCTACATAATCAAATAAATAAATTTTCTACATGACTCGGAGTTTTCTTTTTTTTTCTAATCGGTTACAACATTAAGAGGAAAGGTCTTTTCTCCATACAAACGCTCTTGCCTATTTGTATTTTCCTGTAATTAAAATATTAACTAATTGTATGCCCCTGTTTTCTTTAAAATACATTATTTTTAAAAGCACTATAATGGTAAAACATAATATATTTATTAAATTGGTTCAATATCAGAGAAAATATTTTTTTTGAATTATGGTTTTTTTACTTAGGCTATTCAGTTGGATCTGCATTTGTCCTTATCACATTTGGATAGGGCGGCCAGACGCCGAGCGACGGTGATGGTTTTTTTCAAATACCTAATTTTCAAGTCTCTCAACTTTTCCTCCTAATAGATAACGTGGCATACCACTTGATTAGACACCCTGTTAAGCATTAATCTCCTTGAACTCCATTAACTGTCTACTGCCCATTTTATTCTAACCATGCTTATCCATAATATTAAAATTTATAAGCAAAATATTAGCCGTAAGGAATGTGTCTGAAGTTTTAAAAAAAATAAAAATAAATATTTAAGAGGAATTCTATTAAAAAAAATATCAGACGCATGAATAACCAAAGCATAATTATCAAATAATTACGTAAAACGTTATGTATAGCAATAAGAATTAAGTCACTTATAAGGGACTGCGTTCAATTCTCTGTAGGCTTTTTGGCTATCTCCGTTGCAAAGTTACATTAAACTGCAAAAGATAAATTCAAAGGCGTTTTAATTTCAAGAATATTTATGTAAATTATTGGATATAATACTAGAACTGGGAAAACGAAATCGGAACTAATCAGAAAATGAAATTCATGTCCTTTTTAGGGTTCCGTACCTCAAAAGGTAAAAACGGAACCCTTATAGGATAACTTTGTTGTCCGTCTGTCTGTCTGTCTGTCTGTCTGTCTGTCAAGACCTTTTTTCTCAGGAACGCGTGGAGGTATCAAGCTGAAATTCATATCAAATACTCAAGTCTATGGTCTCTTGGAGCTGTGAAAAAATCAAACTTCTAAGTCAACGCGATCAAAAGATACTCCCGTTTATGCCGCAAATTTTCGACACTCGCAAGGGAATCAAAACCTACAGGGTACTTCCCGTGAACTCAGAATCTTGAAATTTGGTACGAAGCAACGTCTTATAACACAGATAAAGGAAAAATTGCGAAAAGCATAAATTTTTAGTTACATCATATAATAAAAATATTTTTAATAATTTTAAACTTATTACCCCTTTACTCATGAACGCGTAGTGGTATTATATTGAAATTCTTAACAAATACTCAAGTCTATAATATCTTTAAGCTGTAACAAAATCAAACTTCTACGTCAACGCAATCAAAAGATACAGCAATTAAAGCCGCATATTCATTTAGCAATAAAAATACCATAACTTTTACTTATATACCTACAGGTTTGTACGGAACCCTCGGTGCGCGAGTCTGACTCGCACTTGGCCAGTTTTTTATGTTTATGCTGCCTCCATGCACTAACATAGTTATTAAGTTAATGACATACCTACTAAAAAAAAAATATAATAATTTCGTGAGGAGTATTCATAATTATTAAGGAAAATTGACGGCGTACTCACACACATTCTCAGGATCGCCGATCCGACCGCGCCGCCGCGTCAGCTCATGATTAGGGACTCCTATTTAGTCTGAAACTAGTCGGGCGATCCCGAGAATGTGCGTGAGTCCGTCAATATTGATAAATAATTACTAACAAAATCTATGACAATAATTCTGAAATAAAATAATGATGATTATTATTATTATTGAAGTGAAACTTCTTTAGGCGCATGAGGGTAAAATTTTTACAGATGAAACGTCACGCCGGTATGCAACGGAAGTCAATTTTTTATGATAATTGGTTTGAAGGTTAGGTAGTTTTAATATTTACAAATAACATGTGGTATTTCAACTTGCCACTCGTCATTTGATAATTTAATAAATCATTTACCATAAAATAAAAATATTTCATAAATTCGCTTTTCTAAATTTTGAATTCAAAAACAAAACTTAATTAATAATTTCTAATATTGACAAAAAACACGTGGCATTTTTATTTACAATTCGTCATTTGAGATTTCAATAAATCATTGTGCATAAAATACTAATAACAATATTTCATAAATTCTTTTGACGAAATTTTAATTTAAAAATTGGAATTTCTAGAGTTATCATTAATTTACAAAAATTTTGTATATATTTAAATTGGATTAGGTATTTTTAATATTTACAAAAAATCACGAGGAATTTTAATTTAATATTCAACATCTGAGATTTGACTATATTATTTTTCAAACAATATAAAATAAGTTTATTTTAATAATTCTCTTTAATTATTTTTATTATTAAATATTAATTTCAAATAACTTTTCATTTTCAGATTGCAATGCCAAAAAGAAGTTTCACTTCTGACATGTGTACTTTGTACGCACGCATGTTTTTTTTTAATAGAAAAATGTAATGGTAAGACGTCTTAGTACGTTTTTTTGTGCGTGTGCCTTCATTTTCGCGATCGAGCAGTTCTGTCTGTAGGTAAGAGCACTTGCACACCTGTACAAGGCCACGGACAGTACTGTTTGTGTAGCTGTGTATTAATCTGAGAAAATTTTACTGCCACTAATCGACACGCTAAGAAGAAGAAGAAGATATGTATATCAAAATTTTTCTACTTCTATTATCTTTTGTATTTATGTTTCATGGCTTCACACGTCCGCCAACCTTTTTTTTCTTGCCTCCATTAATTTATTATTTACATCTGCATTTGGTGACGACCTCCGTGATCGAGTGGCGTACACACCGGTTTTCAAGGGGTCGCTAGCTCTGAGATCCCGGGTTCGATCCTCGGCCGGGTCAATGTAGAAAACCACTTTTCTACATTGTCTCGGGTCTGGGTGTTCGTGGTACCTTCGTTGTTCTCTGAATTCCATAACACAAGTGGTTTAGCTTCTTTCTTTGGGTTCAGATCAATGTATGTGATGTTGTCCATTTTTTTTTATTGTTATTATTATTTATAAAATACTGGTTTAATATATTATTACTTCAATTTAATTGTTCAAAGTTACGTGTTTGTCATTCTTCCTTATGACCCACACATAGTTTGTAGGTCATGAATCTTCCTCCTAATAGCAACAATAATGTTTGGTCCCTAAACTTGTAAACACGCCTGTGGTGGGTAGACGAAATTTATGTTAATACTGTCATTCGAATTAAAATGTTAGCAACTAATAGACAACGTTTTAAGATAATGAACCTGAAGGATAATATGATAAAAAACCATGAATATATAAATATGCAAAATTTCTACTTAATCGATCACCGGGAAGTGGGTCAAATTCAACTTGCGAAATTTATTACACGCAGACATCAAGACAGCGAAAATTAAACAAAAGTCTGCAAAAACTTTTACGTGTAATATTTTAGCCCGAGAACCAAAAAGTTTTAAACGACCAAAGTCAAGTTGTTTATTTATTTTCTTATGAGTCACTCTAGTACAATCTACGTCACAACTATACATAGGGCATTGCTTTACTTTTGTTTCATAAACTTTTTATGTTACAACCAGTCTTAAAATTAAGATTATAGATAACATACTTATTTATAATACATAATTATTTTAAATAGTTTAGGTCACAATAATTTTTTTAATTATAATTTTTAAAAGGTTGCCATGTACAAAATGTCTGACAGGCGAAACTTAAAAAGATGTTATTTACTAGCCAACACTCAACAGCAACGAATTTGAAATTAGAAACAAATTAAACGTTCGAATCCTTTGTGAACGCTGCCAAAGGATTCAAATTTCGAACACGATGTCCATGTCGAATCTGCAAGCTTACTCCCGAAACTGATTTGGTTCTGTTTTTTATTTTGATTCGAACTCGATTCGATTCTCTATTTGATCCTGAATTGGTACTCCCGAACCAAGCTGATTTAAAAACCGAGATCCAGTGATAATCGAGTGTTATGAGCGTCGTTAGCTGTATACAAGTGACTAAGACATCATAAAGTTTTTAAGCCTTTAGTTTAACCAGTTTTAATGGTATTTTATTACATATAATAATATCTCCTCGCGTTTTTTCACGGATTTTCTCTTAGGGTATTCTGGATCTGGATCGAGGTTAGTTACAAGTCGTGCCACTGCACTCGTGCATCCGGCTCTAGAGTCCTAGAGGAACAACTTGATCTCAATACGATTAAAACAGAACTCGATGCCGTCGGGAGTAAAGCCCCGGTCGTGCATTTATGCCTGGCCAGTTCTAAACACGTTTATTGGTTGGCCATATACATGTGTACGTTCTAAATTTAAACTGTTCGTCGAATTCGAAATTGAACTACGTCAAGTTATTATGTATGTGATTTAAACTTTAGCCCTGTAGGATGGTGAAATGGCAAATACAGTCACACATGAATGAATATGAAATAGATGCTTCTAAATGAAGAAACAAGGAAATAAATGCATTCTTCTAAGTTAATTTTTGACTGTCATTTACTTCTCGCCAAAATGGTGGAATTCCTGTTTTAATTTGCAATACTATAATTATGTATGTTTAATTTCAGCCTTATTTTCAGAATTATATACTCTTTTAAGTAAGGAATAAAAACAGTTAGTGTTACGTTTTATCAGAACTAAAAAAAGAAGCCACGCAAAGCGGGGCTCTGACGACCGACCAAGACTTGACCACAAATTATTATATATTTCACTACCAAGGTTAAAATTATAATTTATCAGCAGTAAAAGTGATTCACTTCCCACTTATGTCTCAAATTACTATTATATTAATTTTCTATTATTTAATTGTTAATTTTCAATTAATAATATTTACCGTAACAATTATACTAAGAAATTCATAAAAAAATAATTATACGTGTAAATTATTTGATATAACTTAGGCTTCATTTTTAGAGCTCAGCAACTTGTATGTTTTTATACAATTTTTGGTTTTAGACCGTCAATTGTCACAGAAACAGTTGTTAAAGAGCAAATTTTCTTGACCTTATATCGACCCTATTTCAAACAACTCAGACATGCTTGGACGGGCTTAAATCACACTATAAATTCAGTCAATCTGAATATATACAGCAATATATATTCAGATTGACTGTGAAAATAGTTTTACGTAAACATTACGACACTACACGCCGTAGACTCAGTGTACACATAGTGCAAACTAAATATTAGAGTGGCCTGCAAACCTATTTTTTTTGTATTTTGGAAAAGATTTAAGCAGTCAAAGCCTGCGCTCAGGCTTTGACTGCTTCACCGAAGTTTTTGCGAGGACCTTAAGGGCCTCCAGCCAGAGCAATAGAAAAACTAACTACGTAAGCAACGTTCACTAAGGGCACCCCCTATGGGGGACCTCGACTTTATTGTTATTACTTTGCTTAAACTGAATACTCCAGTGATGACCATGCGATACTGGGTTACCCAGTAATATGGGACGTGGAGGTCAGACAGGCAGTCGCTCCATGTAAAATACGGTAAGACTGGGAGCCGATCCCAACACAGCTTAGGAAAAGGTTAAGCGGACTTTGTTTTAACTGTGATTATCATTAATATGTTTATATCTATACTAATATTATAAAGAAGTAAAGTTTGTGTGTTTGTTAAATTGTAAGGGGTAATCTCGGGATCTACTGAACCGATTTTAAATATTCCTTCACCAATAGAAAGCCACATTATTGCTGAGTGTCATAGGCTATATAAAAAACCGAAAAATAAAAAGGCTTTTACGTGGTAGTCCGTTTTGCAAAGTGAATCGGAGAAAAAACGGTCGAATGAAAGCGATTCTTACGAACGCTGCCTTAACTATGAAAGATATATTTTTGAGTTCTAGAGAAAAGATGTGGAGCTTGAAAATGCCTACAAAAAAGTCAACGACAGCATAATTATGTCTAACTTTTATATTTAAGTTACAAAAAGTAGTTTTTTTAATATTAGTATAGATAATTTAATTTTTAATATTAATAAAATAATTTAAATCGTTAGGTCATATGAACTAAAAAATGATTATTAACATTATGCCCAACGAAGTGGGCACGGGTCAGCTAGTTAATTAATATGTTGGTGGAAAAATTGAGCATTTGACACAGTTTTCACTGTGTTGAATGCTTAGTTCCTGAACCAAGACTAACGTCAACTGATCGCGTTTATATAGGTCCGTGAAATATCCCCTCAGTGTCGAAGTGTAGATAAAGCTTTAGTGTATGCAACGTTGGTTGATTGTCATCTTAATGTGCATATGTATGAGATAATCCCTTTATAGAGTACATTGAGTTTGAAACTATGTAAGTATAACGATGCTATTATTATTTAAACTTATTTATTAATAGTTTTTGCCAGCGGCTCCGCCCGCGTCGGTTATCACAGCAAAAAGTAGCCTACATCCTTTTTTGGTATTTCAGCTTACTATACAAAGTTTTATTAAAATCGGTTCAGCGGTTTTGCCGTGGAAGCGTAACAGATCAACAGAAAAACAGACAAAGAGAGTTACTTTCGCATTTATATTATTGGTGTGGATCGTGCCACACGTTATTCATAGTTTTTAGAGAGTAATAGTACCTGTACCAGTCCCTAAGGACCAGGTCCTGATATACTAGTGTGTCATTAACAAAAAAAAAAGCAAAAGAAAATTAAAAAAATTGTGACGGCCTCATCTACCTACTAGTCTTACATTTTCTTTTTCTTGTCTATGGATTTTAAAACTCCACTAAAAGTACTCATAAAACACTACTTATGTTTAGCCACTATAAAAAGGTAATTTTAAACCATTCATCTCATAATTAGTTTTACTAATAACTTGCCGCTACAACATTAAAAATGTATTTAACGTTACGCTGGAGTGTGCTTGACAAATTATTTCTCATCTTTGATATCGAAGTCTACAAGCCATTTCAAATGCTATGACCATCGTTATAAGAACTAATTTCAAATGTGCTGCTTAATATTAACAAATGCCTTACTCCTTGATTCAACTGTTTTTGAAGGAAGGAAGTAAGAAGTGATTTAGGAAAGCTGTGAATTGTTTGGGGACAAACTTGACAGGCCTGTTGTTCTAGTGTTTAGTGACCCTGAATGCTGACTACCTGACTACCGGAGGTCGCGGTTTCGATTCCCAAGCACGAAACATAGACAAGCATAGAGCGCGCGCATCACTATTGCTGCGTGCGACGTCAGACGTTTATGCGAAAATATCGACGGGTCCGATATTATTTGGTCAATACTAGGTTTTGAGATAGTTTTAATAAAACGGCGCGCTCTGTTTTGACACGAATTTTACGATTTTCATACTAGTTAAGTGCCTACAGTTCATACTCGATACGCGCGGCTAAACATCGACTTCTAAAGATGGAATTATAATAATAAAATGTGTTCTTTTCTTATAATTGTAATAAGTGGCATTATGCTTCCCGAGATTTTCGCAAATGTTGGACATTAAAATAAAACTATTTTAAATTCCCAAGAACCGTTTAATCCGAATATTAGTATATCAAGTTATGACATTATTAATTAAATATTACCTGAAATCCATCGCCCATTTCTTAGTGAAAATAAAAAAAAACTCAAACCAATCCACATTTATCGGTGAGATCACATAATTGTTATTTACGAAATAATAAAAATGCAGTCGATATCATGACGTCCCTTTTGAAGTTAGTTAAAAAGAGGCCATGTCTGTAGACGGACAGACGGTCGATGGAGCAGACATGTGTTAGAGTGGAGACCGCGTATGGGCAAACGTAGTGTAGAAGCCCTGCGGCGCGATGGGTTGATGATTTGAAGAAGTTGGCTGGCAGCGGATGGATGCGGACTGCTCAGGACCGGGATGGTTGGCGTTCTTTAGGGGAGGCTTACGTTCAGCAGTGGACGGCAATTGGCTGATATGATGATGATGATGATGAAAAAGAGGCCATTGCGATAAAATCTTAAGTTACTTTATTGGAAGCCAACACGTATTGGTAGGATATCTTATTCAATAAGCGAAAAATTTCCCGCGATACAAGGATTAAAGCCCTTAAAGCGGGTACGTTTTTTTTCAATACGAATGACTAACAGACTGGCAAACAGACACAATTACTTTTGCATTAATAATAAGTCAAAGTCAAAGTTTTATTGCATACCAAGTGTACATTTGGTCTTTCATAACAATTTTGTTGCACTTATCAACTCAGTAGCCCTTTGCAGGCACAGCAATACAATAATATTAAACATACATTGATATTTAAACTCTAAATAACCTAAACTTCTACTGTATATAATCTAAACTTTTACTTAATTTACCAGATATGTATATCACTATACTTACATTTTTTTATTATAAAATTTAATTTATTAGCATTTTACATCAATAAACCTATTATAATATTCTAGGTACTTATTGTTTGGTAGTATTTTAACTTATGTATAAAAAATGTATGTACCAAATTACATTTTTTTTAATATGGATCGATTATAACGTAATATAAAGTACCTAAGTACCACTAGAACATACCACATAAACTCATAAAATTTGTTACGGATCAAAATTGTTTAGTATTATTCCCATCCTAAATTCTTAGAAACGGTTTGTCTGGATCAAGCGATGAAAATTGATTAGTCTGGGTTAGAAGTCCTACTATTGATCCCAATAAGGACTTTACTTTTACAGACTACGTAATTGAGTTAAGTTAATCGAAAAAAAAAAAAAGGTATAATTTGTCTTTTTGGAATTTTGATTTTAATTTTCCATTGAGTCACATGTAAATTTAAGGTGTAATAAAGCAATGTACAGGTTTTAAGAAAGCCCAGAAATATATTTTATTTATTTTACTGAGATTTTCGAAACATTTCCATATGTTTTTTTTAATATTTTCTTTAATAAATATCCTTGTCCTTATAATAAAGAACATAACAAAAAAGAATTATCCTATTTGGTGCAGTCGTTCGGAAGTTATGGCGTGACCAAGGGATATCAGGATTCATTTTTGTATATATTTTATCTATTATAAATATACATACATATTTGTATATGTAATACATATATGTATTTAGAAGTATATATAAGGAAGTTTATCAGTGTTCTGGTTACCATAATACGGGCTCTGCCTAGTCTAACACTCGGCCATCTGAACCCGTCAGATGGCCGAGTGTTAGACGAAGTGTAAATTAAAAAAAAACTAAATTACACTTCGCACTATATCTGGAGGTATATCTAGTAGTATTTTTACAAATTTTGAAGTGAAATTGCCGCAGTTTTGGCCGTCTTCTTGTTGAAAGTCATCTCTTCATTTCTCTCTTTCTCTTCAAGGTCTTCCAATTTGACCAAGAACTCGTCGAAATTTTAAAATAGCCTATTTAAAAGCTTGTTACCCAAATGATTTTATTTGAAAGGTCTACAAATTATTTTAGGACATTTACGCAAGCACTCCTACAATATCCATTGTGCTTCAGCGAGAATTTTGTCGAGCTTTGTGGCTATACCACGGTTATTGGATTTCCAACAAAGGACTGAACAGCTTTTACTAACTTTTAAATTAATTAAGTCTCGTATCGTGTTATGTGATATAGGACAGATTTTGGTTTAATGTTTCCAGGAACGTGGCTCAAGGTTTCATTTTATAATAATATACTTTTGTTCACTAAGTTGTTAGTGATTTATTCGTTTTAGGTACCATTATTTGTTCAGGATTGTAGTAATTTCCATTTTATTAAATTTATTATTTTTGTAAATAAAAAACACATTTAGGTATGTAATTTCTTATTTTATTAATTTAACTAGCTGTCCACCGCGACTTTGTTCGCGTGTTTTAGTTTCAACGGTTTTTAATTTTTGCAACATTTTTCATTTATGCTCCGCTCCTATTGGTCGTAGCGTGAGGTTATATAGCCTATAGCCTTCCTCAATAAACGGACAATCCAATACAAAAAGAATTTTCAGTAGTTCCTAAGATTAGCGCGTTCAAACAAACAAACAAACAAAATCTTCAGCTTTATAATATTAGTATAGATTTAAAAAAACTGCTTTTTATAAGACTAATTCTTTGTAATATAATATTTTTAGTATATCTTTCATTACAATTAATAATTATCATCCGAAACATAAATAAAACTTATTCAAAAGTATTAGTTTACAATATAGAATTGCATACCAATCTACGTACCTACCTACGTAATATCTCTTTATTTTTAAACATATTCGCCATTCATTGATAGACAAAAAACTAATTTAATGTGTGATCCACGATTGCTTGTACTAAGTCTGGTTGATTTTTGTACATCTGATTTAAATGTATATGAATCCCCCCGTTACACAACGAATAAATTCCTTAGTGTGGAATTAGTTTAAGTAAAATAAAAAAACACTTTTTTTTTTTAAATCCGGTAAAAACTCAATTTAATTATCCTCTAACCAAAGTGAATCTTTGTTCCAGGTATAACATCCATTACAACGCTAACAGTGATATCGTTCGAGAGATACATGATGGTGACGAGGCCACTGAACTCCAGACACTTGAGCTCCAAAGGTGCTATCATGTCCATAATCTTCATATGGACGTACTCCCTGGCGCTGACCACACCGCCGCTAATGGGCTGGGGGCATTATGTGAACGAAGCTGCTAACATTAGGTAAGAGGCAAAAAATAACTGATTAGGATAGGCTTACGATAAGAAGTATAAAGTACGATTTCTACGAAACGGCACATCATCATCATCATCCACAGTCTTTGTCATCCCACTGATGACAAAGGTTCCCACTGATGAGGCCTCTCCTTTCATATGTCATTCGCTCCGGTCCTGTGTTAGTCTTATCCAGATTCGAACCGAAAAAAATATGTCGTCGATCCATATGCAAGACCCATCACGCTTCTTTTGCCTAACCTTGGCCACCATTCGTTCACTGCCTTACTCCACCTGCCATCACTTCGTCTGGCCAAGATCGTGTACACAGGTATTTAAAGCCTATACTACCAAGCCACGCACAGCAAATTGACAGCGGGCTTCGAAAATTTGCAGTCTCTTCATCATTCAGACACGTAACGAAGTTTTCTAAGAGCGTAGACATATCGGCTTAGTTTGAAGCAAACATTATTATATGTTGTTTCCAGTTACAAAATTCATCCAAAGTTATAAGAAGAATTTATATTAATTAATTTATAGTATGCTTCTACAATACTATCATTTTCTATCTTTATGTAAATATTATTATGAGAGAAAGAACTTTTATTCGTACCTCATTTTATGCTTTTTATTTTGTTGAAGCGACTCTTGCCTTATTTCCATTGGATTCTGAATGAAAAGTTAAGAACAGAAATTGCACATTCATAATTTATTATATTGTGTCAATTTTTCAGTTTATAGTAGAGACTTTAAAAAACTAAGAGATTTTAAATTTATTAGATCTCCAGCCTACAGCTAATATATTTTCTTTGTGTACTCTTTACATACTAATAATAAAAATATACAAGCAAACTTGAAACATTATTATCAACGTCAGACAAAGTAATTAATTAAGAAGTCTACTCAAATTCTCTTAACACAAAAACTAAAGTTGTTTATAAAATAGTGTATTTTAACTTTAATACCTTATTTTAATTATCGGAGCTCAAATTGTAGAGTCTACGATCAAATTAAGAAATGGATTGTAAAAATGATTTTAAACGTTTATGTTTAAAAGGCTGTTGGAATAAAATCAGGATCCGCATGTGGTTTAATTAAATCATTATATTTGATTATAATCACGAGCCCTATTCTCTTACAAGTGCTGTCTTAGGTGTATGACCGCACGCAGTATAATATAAGCTAGCATATAACTCTTATTATTGCCATTATACGATCATAGATGTAAGTATAAACTTCCATAATTTCATCATTCAACTGGCCTGTTTGTCTAGTGGTTAGTGACCCTGACTGCTATACCAAGGGTTGTGGTTTCGATTCCCATCCAGAACAAATCTTTGTGTTAAATGCATGGTCATTTGTTCCGTGTCTGGGTGTAATTTATCTATAAAATGTATGAGTATTTTTATAAGTTGTCTAGTTGTCATAATACAGGTTCTGCCTAGTTTGGAATCAGATGGCCGTGTGTGAGTTGTCCAAAAACTTTATCTTATTATTTCGTACCAAAAATTAAAACCTCGATAAATATCAAACGTCACACTTCTTTTTCAACTTTTTTTTTTTGTCGCTTATTTTAGGTTAAATATTTAGAAAACAGCATAAAAAATCTGTAAAACGACTTAGTGACCTATTTAACATTTGAAGCGAGGTGCTTTATTTAGTTTTAACTCAAACCGTAACGTATTTATCCTTCTAGGTCTGAGATTTTTCGTGGAACATCAAAATTGTTAAAGCTTAAAATTATTTTTGGAATGTTCTGGGTTCGATTGCCTTTCTCGGAACCGGCATCAATTTTGAAGATATGTGAACATGTCGAATAACAACGGCCTGACATACCTGTAATGAACAACTCAGTCAAGAATTTCGTAAACAACTAAAGTATTTCAAGGCACCGAGAACTGTAGTTATACCTATTTCTCAAATTTCTCGAAATGAGCTCAATACTTAAATACGTAGAATTCTGACACGCGAATTTATAATTTACATCCTAACCTTATAATTCCGATTTAATTAAGGCTAAAGACATCTGAACACTCAAGGCTTAGATTAATGAAATATGTTTTTTGCACCTTCAAATGAAGTTTTTGTAGTTTATTCCAAAAGTTCTCGGTGAAATGTGGTTACAGAATGAAAGAAAAATTAAAAAAAAAAACTTGTTGAAAAGAAAAAAAACAGAATCTAATTACAATCATATATTCTATTACCGTTTTATAAATCCACATACCAGCCATAAACGACCTTCGAAATAATAATCCCGTTATATTTACATCTGGCGGGAAGAAATCGGGTTCACAGTAAATCGTATCAGATTACATAACCCATAAATGTGTTTTCTTCAATCTACATAAACATTTGTGGCTTTAACATATTCAGAAATATATTTTATACACAGAAGCAAAAACTCAATCTCTTTCTTGGATCATGTGTTTGAATTCTTTGATCAACAATCCATGGTACAGGCATGAAGCGAGCAAGTTAAACGCACTACTGCCATTGAAAAGCGTTGCGGTTTTGTCAGGATATTGCATCCATTGATTAACTCAAATCTATTGTCTTAAGCCCTGACGAGTTGGAATCATTCGGTCTTGTTTGGTGAAGACCAAACAAGACCGAATGATTCCAATCAGACCTGACTTGCCGTTGATCTAGTTGGTTAGTGCCTGACTGCTAAACCGGAGGTCATGGGTTCGATTCCCACCCAGGATAAATCTTTGTGTGATGAGCACGACAATTTGTTCTACGTCTGGGTGTAATTTAACTAAAATAATTAGGTATGTATTTAGAAATATATAAGTTTGTTTATCAGTTGTCTAGTTGCCATAATACAGGCTTTGCCATTTGGACATTTGGACTTGTGTTCATTGTCCCAAGATATTAGTATATTATTAGATATTATTAATATAAAACCTGAATCAGAAAGTTGGCTCAAAAGGCTTCATTCAACGTAAATTGTTCATAAATTATACGGGTTATAATATAAACGCAAGAATTTCAAGTAGCATTAGTGTTTTGTATTGTTTTTTCTGTATTAACTTTTTTGATAACCTTTGTTGCAGTTGTTCAGTGAATTGGCACGAGCAGTCCATGAACACGCTGACATACATAATGTTCCTCTTCGCGATGGGCCAGATCGTGCCGCTAGGAGTCATTACCTTCAGCTACGTCAACATCATCAGGACTTTGAAGAGGGTATGCTATTGTGTGATTATTTAAGAATAGATTGTGGTATTTCCCTATTTTATGAACGGGGATTCTACTTCTCCTATTCATTTCTGGTTTGCTTCCAATACGAGCATTTCTTAAAAAAAAACCATTTGATGAATCCCTTTTGCAAACTAACCACGATAATAATTTTATGCCTAGTACCAGCTCCGTTTTTTCCAATTCTATAATATTAAACCATAGGAATAATTAAGAGTTCATGAAAATAAGAACGTCTTTATTTCCTTCAATAAATAAATAAATTTGTTTCTCCCTTGTATTATCCTAAAAATGTCGTTATCTAGATGGCATAATCTTCAAGGACGTTGGTATTTTTTTTTTTTTTATAATAAATGTGGACAACATCACATACAATGCTCTGAACCCAAAGTAAGTAGCTAAAGCACTTGTGTTATGGAATTCAGAGACAAAGAAGGTACCCACAAACAACCAGACCCGAAGCAATGTAGAAAAGTGTTTTTTTTTCTACATTGAGCCCAGCAGTGAGACATATATATATATTGTTGGTTTATATTAGCGGGTATTATCATACAATAATTTGAGAAACTAATAACTTAGATGTCGCATCACCAAACAGCTTATAGCAATGGCAAACTGCTTCAACTATATCGTGTAGAAATTGATTATTTATTTACAAATCATCAGCATTAGTCTTGATTGCCGAGTATTAGAGCCATTAGTCGAGTCTAGTATTATCTTTGTTGCTATCGTTATCAGCCTCAATTAGCCTTCCGCTTGGCATATCTCTCATGTTATTCCCTCAGACCAATGAAAGTCTCTTTATGAAGTTTTAATCTAATTAAGATTAGGTAAATTCTCCCCTAGCCACCACCACACACTAAAAACTTAAAGCAATGAAATGTAAGAAATAACGACCATTTTACTGTCTAGATTTATGTCAGAGTAAAATCAAGCCCTAATTGTTTTTGTTAGACGGTCTGTGTTTTGGCAATTAGGCAATCCCTAGCCAAGTAATGGACGATTTGCTTACACCATTAATTACTTTGGACACTGTAAGCACCGAACAAGTACTTCTGTGACACACTCCCTGGAATTACGTCTTCTGTTTTTAACTTTAGTCTTAGAAAAGTATAATTTATTATGATTCTCAATTTTGTCGTATGTTTCTTTTTTTTTTTTTGTTTACTATTACATGCTATGTATGTATTTCAAGGCCTTGGTGCAGGCATGAAGGAAGTCAAAAAATACCGTAGTAACTATAATCTATTTGTTTAGATATAAATGAATCTTTATTATCCTTGGTCATCGCATCACGCGTGAAGGGATTTATTCGCTAATCCGTTCCCTGTTGTGTTTGTCAAATTGAAAAATTGTCAGAAAAAGTTTTTATAAAAAGATAAATAAAAAATGTTTTGACAATCTCACATCACCCGTGCCAAGCCGGGTAGGTAGCTAGTTTCTTATAAAAGTACATTGTCAGACATCTTTTTTAGCTTACGAAGTTGGTTTTCTTCTACCTTTGCCTTTCTACCTTATCGTTATCTATATCTCTCTTCTTCAGTCTTATTTCTCACATCATATCACGGAAAATTGTCCTCTATTATATTTTCTTTCGCTAGTACTCCTCTAACATCTAAATGAGAATAACTTCTAAATTAGGGTTCTCTAAATTACGTTAATTCTTGTAAAACATTTATTTTTAAACATAACGAGCTCATGTTTCTTCAGAAAAACGCTAAACAGACAAATAAATTGTAATAACAATTTAGTCGTTTGAATAAGTAGAAAACTTATTTAGACATCTCATTATTGTCTATAAAAAGATTTCAGTTGGGCTAGGATCTTCGCTGACAGCCGTAACAACGAAATACGATTCTCAACCTTGCGGTTTTGACATAAAGACTCCGTAAGAGTTACAATGTAGCCAGTAATGTGCGTTCTTGCTACTGTCATACAACAATAAGACTTTTGAAGTAAAACTTCTTTACACACTGGGTGCTAAAGAAGCTTTTCTTCCCTGGTCTGGCATCGTGCTTTAGACAGTGTGTCTTTGGTAGCCTGCCTACTCCGGAAAAAGCTCTTTCGGTTTTTAACTCCTAACTCCTACCTACTCCTTCACACAATCTTTCTACATCCTCCTCAGTTTCCATTCCAGCGGGCTGGATATTCATATACGTGTTTCTTTTCTAGAACTCTCAGCGTTTAGGCAGAGTGTCCCGAGCCGAGGCCAAAGCCACAGCCATGGTGTTCATCATGATCATCTCCTTCACCGTCGCGTGGACCCCTTACTCCTTATTTGCCTTGATGGAGCAGTTCGCCACTGAAGGAATTGTAAGTACCTACCCACTATTTAGTTTGAACAAAGAAAACATTATTATAGTTATACATTTAGCGCCAGAATAAAAAATGACTAAACACGACTAATTTAACAGGAAATTGAACTATCGATGCATCGACTATAATATCTGCAATAATTATTTGTAACCTTCATAGTATCGAATAATTATTGCAAATATTGGCTATCAATTATTTAGTTATTTCATTTTAAACTGAAATTTAGTAAACTGGCTCTCTATCAGATGTACTCTTCACCCCTTTTCAATAGATTTAACCTTTCGGTAAGACTCTGTATAAGGCAACAGATTTATCGATAAAATACATGACTCCAAAGATTTACAAAATTAATAAATGTAAGCAAACTAAAATCAATTTAATTGTAAACATTCTCTCTTATTTAACGTAATTTCTGCCTGACTGCACTTGTTTCCCAATCTTCACTGAATTGCTACCAAAACTAACAATACAATGTAGCTTTTTGTGCTAAAGGATATGATTTAGATAGGCACGTGTACGGAACAATTGTGAGATCCATAATAATTGGACAGAAGTTTCGATGATTATACCTACAAAATACAAAATGAAACAAATAAACGATATCATCATTCCAATACGGCAACGATAACTCAAAGTCTAAGAAACATACATATTTATAACAATTATGATCATAACGTCGAACGAAGAAATAGGGATAAAGGTATGTAAAATATTCAATTTCAACATTACATAATAATAATAATAGTTACCTAAAACTTTTAAATAACAAGAATCGTTGAAGTGTTTTCTCCTGACATTTCACTATACACTTTGTATATTTACATAATCGGAACTAATATTTACGTAGTAAAATCAGGTGAATATTAACGAATCCTTGTGGTTAAATACCATGCTGAAATGTTTATGTTGTGGTTTCGACCTTCGATCACGACCTTTGAAACTAAAATTGCGAAATGATCGACTATTCACTAGGAGCTATTCTATCAAAAACAAGAAATATCTATATTTATTAACAGTCGCCACAAACAATTTATACAAACACAAAAACTTAATCTATATTAAAATTAAAACTTATAACATTAATAAAACCAAGTAACTAAATAAAAAGAAGAAGACTTATTAACCATTATCAAGCAAAATTGTTAAGTAATGAATAACAAGCATTAATAGGTGTTGATATTGTTTATCTAATATTTTCCAAATGGTTCTGCTGCTGCGACTGCTGAGAACCTCAAACGGCGGAAATATAACAACCTTATTGGAAGTTAGACATTCCAGCCGTTTAGGGTTGAAAAACACTTGGGCCGTGGGGTCCGAGTGCACACCTTTTATTTAAATCTGGCAAAACGTCTTGTTGTCTCCTCGCGTGACCCAAGGGCTGGCTTATAGGTACCTTGGACAGAGAATAGGTATTGCCATTCAACGTGGCAATGCCGCCAGTCTTTTAGGTACACTTCACACTTCGACAGCGAGGTGGATGAATACTAAAAGAAGTAAAAAAATACTTCCTTCGGTAATAACCAATAACTAAAAGAAAATATAATCTTACTATATAAAAAATATTTTGCTTATAAATAAATTATTAAAAGGTCATAGACCTTACTCTAATCAACTCAATTACGATCTCGTTATTTGAATTACATTTAAATGAGGTGTATTCATAATAAATTGTATTGTCTATCTAATTGTCTCTATTAGAAGAAAATGTTTGATATTTAGAAGAAATGGAATTTGTGACATTACTTGCGGTACCTTTGACCCGTAAACTTTAAGTCTCACGGGTTGCTTTTGTGTATGTACTTAAGAGTTAAATAGAATGTCTTTCTGTGCATTAATATACAACTTGATTTCTTTATTTATTTCGGATACAAGGCGATTCATATCCATTAAAAGCTGTTAGGTTATTTATTTGAGCTAACATTGAGTTCTTGACTACTGTCGACGACCTCCATGGTCAAGTGGTTTTCAATGTGTCACCAGCTTCGAGGTCCCGGGTTTGATCCCCTGACGGGTCACTAGAAAACCACTTTTCTACTTTATCTCGGGTCTGGGTGTTTGTGGTGCCTTCGTTGTCTCTGATTCCATAACACAAGTGCTATATATATAGCTACTTACTTTAGGTTCAGAACAATGTATGTGATGTAGTCCACATGTATTGATTTACCTATAAACATTTATAGCCATCTTTCCTATGAAATAAAACTAGTAAGAAAAGACGACCATTTTGGTGAAAACCTTATTAGAATTAAGTGTTTACCAAAATGTTGTTTACCACTGGTACCTAAGAATAATTACGCAAGCGGTGTTTAACAATAGGAAGTGCTTTCCTAAAGGAAATAAGAGCACTTAAATTAAACTCCTAATTAATTATATATTGTTCATTGACATAGAACCTTTGCTCTTTCAAAAAATATATTTCCTTAATGTGCCTCAAATAGCACGATACGCCGTTGTTACCGAAGGTCTTTCGTTGATCTTTGGCAGCCGTTAAAATGCTGACAACCAGTCTTACTATGGGATACAATATGACCAGTCGCACCACGTAAAATACGGTACACAGATGAATCCACAATATAGCTTGGGCAAAGGCTAGGCAGAACAAGCGTATTCATTTAGCAAAAATCACCTCTGGTAACCATCATTATATTCTTCTTCTTTGCCGATTCACTGTTGACCGAGCGGTCGTGGTCATTACGTAGTTAGGTGAAACCTAATCATTATATTAAACAAAAATAAACATTACATTAATATTGCTATAATTATGAGTGTAACAAAGCAAAATAGCAAACAAAGAGAAAATAAGACGTTTGACAATAGTGTCACATTTTTTTTTTATTAAACCAGGCATACAGTCAATAAATCTCCGCAAAGATTTATTTTATCAGCATCAAGGATTTGCATGAACATATTTACTAAACATAAAAGACAAATTCACATAAAACGCATAATATTCACAGAAACAAAACAGCAATACATTATTCCTGTAATTTTTCATTTGAGTATTACGGTTCTATCCCTTTGTGCATCCCCGTAAATGGCTTCAGATGTAATCCACATATTCCACATGTCGGCATCTAAATAAGGGAAGTCTCCACGGTTTCTGCGCCTCAAAGGTATAATAATGCGAACATCCGCTCCATAGGATTTCTGACGAACCTTTGTTCGGTTCTAACGTCATTTTATGTTACCTTTCATATTTTGTATTCATCTTTACGATATCAAATGTTTTATTTTTGGTCCTTTAATGCGCGGTTTTGTGGAATAATTTAAGAAGGATAAATAATATTTTCTTATTTGGCTATTTATTGTCACATTGACATTATTAGCTACATATTTCATTGAAGGAGCAATAATCCCCACAATTTATATGTAACTAGCTGTTTCCCGCGGCTCCACCTGCGAGGAAGTAGGTTATGGCGGCAAAAACTAGCCTATGTCTTTTCTCAGGCTCTAGCTAGACTATCTGTGTACCAAATTTCATTTAAATCGGTTCAGTAGTTTTGGCGTGAAAGCGCGACAGACAGACAGACAGAGTTACTTTCGCATTTATAATATTAGTAAGGATTAAATACATAATGTTACATTACTAGAAGTGTGTGCTTGGTTTTAATTTCAATCTCTTGTGCATATGGATACAATAAAACTTCCAAAGTCTTGTAAAGCATTTAAAGCCTGCGCTCAGGCTAACTGAGTAGATCTCTTCAAAAAATAAATATTAAAATACAGTAAAACATTATTACCTACTTGACAGGAAGTAGAAGCTTTAAAAAATATATATATATTTATTTTTCTAGGTGAACTTGAAAAAATATAAACTTATATTTAATTCAAATTACTAACTTTGGCAAAGTAGGCACAATTTTTTAGGGCGAGTAACGCTGATAAAACTTCAGTCATATTAGCTAAATAATTCTTTATATAATTACTATATGAATAAAAATAATAGACTTAAACCAATGTCATATAATTCTACAATGTAAATAGTACAATAGAATCGAACGAATAGTTGTAATTAATATTAAAGAAACATGACATTTTCTTAATCTTGCAATGCGGCAAAAACCTAATTAGAAGTTTTATAAAATCAATAACTAACGAAGTTCTAAATACTCCGCATAATAAATATTATCCTTACCAACCTTCGTGGAAACTCCGCATATCATTTAATATATTCTTTGTCAACATTTCTAGAAGTTTTGTATTGAAAAAAGATTATTACGCAGATTCTAAGAAGTGCGAAATTAAGATGACGGAAAATTACTATAAATAGGTAGCTTAGTTTCCGAAAATTAAAAAAAAGGGACTTTGTAAAGATACTACCAATTAAATAAAAAAAAGAATGGTCAAATCGTACAAATATTTTTGAGACACACAGACATGTTGTATGAATTTAATATAAACTACTTGTGCCAGCGGCATCTACCTAATTACCCTATCTATCTACCCTACTTTCTTACCCTACCTACCTACCTACCTATTTTCTCATTTAGTCACTCACTTTTTCTTTATATAAACTTTATCCTGACAATAACGAACACGTAAAAAAAATAATTATTCAATTTGGTGCAGTCGTTCGGAACACAATACTACGTTTCGGCGATTTATTTTAGATATTAATCTATACTAATATTATAAAGCTGAAGAGTTTGTTTGTTTGTTTGTTTGTTTGTTTGTTTGAACGCGCTTATCTTAGGAACTACTGGTTCGAATTTAAAAATTATTTTTGTATTGGATAGTCCGTTTATTGAGGAAGGCTATATAACATCACGCTACGACCAATAGGAGCGGATCATAAATGAAAAATGTTGCAAAAATGAAAAACCGTTGAAACTAAAACACGCGAACAAAGTCGCGGGGGACAGCTAGTATTATATAAAAAAGTTTCAGTTATAAAAAATATATTTCTAGTTGGTTCAACGACCCGAATGATCTTGCAAAATCAAAGCGACAGCCAAATTTGCACAATTATTGTTGTCAAATTACTAATAATACTTACTGCTTACCAATTTGTCAAAATCATTGTACATAATTTGCTGTCGCTTTGATTGCAGAAGTTTCTAATTTAAACTTTTTATGACGTAATACAGACTTTTTAAAGGCAAACTCATGCAAACTTTTTGAATTAAGAAATTACGTTAATTTGGATAGACATAGGGCTGGTAATAATACTTTTTGCATCCTTTCAGAGGGTGCATTTTGAAAAAAATATATAAGTGTTTTAAATAAAATTTTAACTAAAAACAATTGAATAAGTATTTTGGAATACAAACTTACATGAGTCAGATAAAACCAATTGTCTAGAGAATTAATCATAGACATCGTTTGTTTGTTTATAAACTAGACATTCCTATTGACAAAGGCCTTTGATATAGAATAAGGATTGTCTGTTCCCAAGGATTCTATAATACTGCTAAACTAAGACGTCCTTTGAAGCCAGTCTAAGGGCCAAGTCCCACTGCAAGAGCAGCGGTGACAAGTGCCTTTTCAGTACTAAATATTTAGTAGCATTTTGAATTCTAAATCCCAGAGAATAAAGTTTAGATCGTTTTGAAGCGACGAATAGTCGTGAATACAAAACAGTTGTACTGTCCATCGCTATAAAATGTTTTTAAGTTTTTTCAGTAGCGGATTCAAAACGCAAAATATTGCCACTGCTACACGCTCCCGCTTTTCAGTGGGACTTGAACCTTACTGTGGAATGGGCAACACAAAGTGGTTTTATGAATAATTAATTTATAATTATCGGTCGAAGTCGTGTTAGTACTAAAATAAACGCTATTTAAAGCATTTACTTACTCAAATTTAAACGTCATGTAGCTATGAATATTAAAAGTTGTAAAAATTTTAGTAAATATTTAAACAAACCAAACTATCAACGGAAAGAAATAAAAAAAAAATTGACGCACTTACTATATTCTAGGGCGCAAGTTGTAATTGTTTTTGGTAGTTTTATTTATTTACTAACTGTTTACCGCGGCTCCGCCCGCGTGGATGTCGGTTATCGCGGCAAAAGTAGCCTATATCCTTTCTCAGGCTCGAGACTATCTGTGTACCAAATTTCATTTTAAATGGTTCAATAGCTTTGGCTTGAAAGCGCGACAGGCACAGAGACAGAGTTACTTTCGCATTTATAATATTAGTAACGATACTTAAATGTAATATTTTTATTAAATTTAAACATAGTTAAAAAAAGGCGAAAACCTACATTGCCCCGTCTATTTCCGCTTCTTACATTACATCGAACAAATAATCACAACAAACTCCCAATCAAGACGTCGACGAAGTCTATTTTCGTACTACACAATCGCCCCTTATATGAGCAACTTCCTTATTAAATGTACCCTGTGCTAAGATTGACATTGTATTAGGGCCCTATCACACAAGCCATTGTTAAGTAAAGCCGACAACACAACCGCAACATCAGTGAAGCGAAGTACTCCGCAGTCGCAATGGCTTATGTGATAAAGTTTAACGTTCAGGCTGACGAGCTCTAGTACCTGAAGTTACAACTAGTAATAGTTCAATAAAGAGGTGTGAAAGAAAAACTGCACCAGTTTCTATCACCTCAGATATCGCGCAAAGTCGTAAGTTGTATTAAGCCCCGTAAATTGCTAATGCGCTGGAACCATGTTTAATTAAAATCCACGTGACATCATCCGCAACTCAAATCCGTACTCGCCGGCCAGTGATACTGACGGTACTGAGTGGTCGGTTACGTCACCAAAATGGCGACCACACACATTACCAATAGGGATGTTTCCTGGGTATGAAAAGTTAAAATCTATTTAGTCCGTCAGTTAGATAATAAAAAAATATTAGACACGTATTTTTTCTTTTATCAAAACAATAAAAAAATTCAAAGATACACCGCTTTAAAGTTTCGGAGTGGGGGCTTATGACGCCACGCCTCGCTAAAAATCGTAGCGAGGAGTGACGTCACGCGTAACTTCCGTTCTCTGTATTTTGATGATTTTTTGTTTGCAGGAAAAAAGAAAAAATACGTGTCCAATAAAATTCATTAATCTACAAGACGGACATTAAAAAAAATAGGAAACATGCCTATTTGCGGGGCTTATACGCACTCACAATAATTTAATTATTTTTTACCCTTAATTTTTATATTACACGCTGTTTCTATATTTCTCTTGAAAATCATCATGTCGCAGGTCTGTTGCCAGAAATTTCTAAAAAATAAGCAGTACCATTGTACCTATTTGCTTTATACATGATTGTTATTGTTTGTCCGTTGTGTGTACATAAATAACTAAATAATAAATAAATAAATAAAAGCTTATGTGATAGGGCGATTATTTTCATAATGACGTGCTCAAATACGAGTAGATAGAATTAATAATTGACCCCGACTATGCAGTTGCACTATAATATGCGTCTAATCGTCATGTCGCTGAACTTTGACGATAACCAAAGTGCAATGTTAATGTCGTTTGATTCGTGTATGTTATGTTTGTAATAAGAGCTTTGGTTGTAATCACACTTGTGTGTGTGCGTATATATGTTACAGGTGTGCTAACATCAACTTTATGAACTTCTTAGAATTAGTTTGAAGGTACAATAAGCCTGTAATAGCATTGAACTCTTCGTTGAGATATATTTATAACCTGATTTTTGTCATCTTTCTGTATGGTTGATAGTGCTACCTAATAGTTTTGATAGTAATATGGTTTCCAAAATTACTGTAAATGATAGCACATTTTTAAGTAGGCAGGTAGATTAGATAACTATTTCATAGTTTACTTAGTCTATAACTTCTTGGAAGAACTTCTTTTGACTAAAGAACAGTCTATAAAACACTGAATAAAGTACCAACTTCATTCGGTATTTTCCTTCCAATATTGTGAACTTGCCCCTGGTCAAAACAGCAGATTGAAGAATTGTAAGATCAATCCGCGCACTAAATCAAACAATAGCTATTCAAGTACACATAGAGTCCAATATTAAATATCTTTTCTTTTTGTACAGGTATCGCCTGGAGCTGGAGTGATTCCAGCACTAGTGGCCAAGAGTTCTATATGTTACGACCCACTCATCTATGTAGGAATGAATACACAAGTAAGTATCAGAAATAACAAACACACTAACTGTTCTACTACAAAAAGTGACGCAAAAATATTGATTACGTTTTTTATTGTTCCAGTTTCGAAATTCGATTAAAAGAATATTCGGAATCCACACTAAAGGAAAGAACTCACAAACCGATAAAGGCTACAATAATACCGTGATGTCCCCAGCCAACAAACTGTCCAGCGTCAACAATACCAACCGCTTCAACTCATCAGAAACTAATCTCTCCAGTCTACAAAAAAACTCGAAAGATAAGAAAATCGTCTTCAATGAAGATATATCAGAAATGACCAACAATGAATACCATCGAACATTCAATAGAGATGCTGAACTCTGCACTATACCAGAAAACAAAAACTCCGATGCCGAAAGATCAGGTGACACAGTTTACGATGAAGATAGCAGTAATAATAGCAATCAAACAAAGAAACTTGATCTTTTTGGCGAGTCTTGTAAAGCCATCAATAAGAGATCCCCAATTTTAACTTTTATGGACTCCGAGCGGTTACTTTTTAGTAAAATATCCGAACACGAAAACCCTGAGCCGAGCGGCAGCAATGTTTTTGGCAACGACGCCTTCGAAGATCACTTGACAGACAAAACGAATAAAGACACTTACACAACTGAAAATGAGCGTCAAAGCTCAGAGAAACAAAAGATGATACGACAAAGTTACTCCTTAGATTTTCCTCGCCTTACAAACGATAATAAAAAAAGGAAAATGTCAATAGAAACGAAATTGGAAAGTTTCATTCAACCCAAAGGCTTTTTTAATAAATTATTTGATCCAGAATCGAAACAGGGACACGATAACTTTAAGAGCTACTTGTGTGAGACGAAGGAAGAGATTGGACATGACAACTTGTAGTTACAAAATGAGATGACTCAAATGGGGATCAATGTCAAATTATTAGAAAATATCGGTATATTGACAGGGAGGTATTGTACTTATTGATTTTAAATACTGGAATATAATAAAAATTTTAGACTGCTTTTATAACTTATACTTTGATCCTTTTTAATAAGTACCATTACCACAGGATCTTTTTTGAAAAAAGTAAAGACTTAAAATAAAATATATCATATTATTATCTAAATTACAGACTTTGCTATAAAGACCGTAACCCTAATCGTTTTCTTTTCGACTTAGTAATTACGCGAACAAAAGGCAAGTTTAGCAGTCTGAAATTACTTATATTCTTGAAATATTTTAAAATCATGGGTATAGCGGTGCTGTCCTTAACGTAATGTATCTACGTAACATACGTACGATATGAATGTCGGTATTAGTCAAACAACTGTGATATAGATACGAGTGCCAAGGTAAAAAATAAGACAAATATTTTTGGGAACGAAAAATCTAGACTTAGGTTAAATTAATTGTTTTAGTTTGTACTGAGGTGAATTTATAATTATTTTAGTATTTGACGGTTCGCGCGTTTTTAGTTCGACTCGCGACACCAACGCCGCCACCACGTCATCGTCAGCTGATGGTCATGACACAGAATAATTAATAGTACGTCGCTCATGATTAAGGACTCCTATTGAGTCTAAAACTAGTTGGGATTTCTCGAAAACGCGTGTAACTGTCAAAAACTAAATTATTATATTTTTCGTTTATTAAATAAATTAAATTACCAAAAAAATCTGAATTAATGTTTTATAATAATTTTAATTTGTGTTTAAATGTTGTTTTATTTAAATAATTGGTAAACACGGTTTTGTGGTGAGACTATTTGTGTTTAGGTGATTTTAGTAGCTTTTCTATTGTTTCACTTCTTTTTGTTTTGTGATATCTAGGTACTAGTTTTTTATGTTTTTATTTTTTAATCTAATCTAAGATCTAATTACGTATCTATTTGATTTTATCGCAATCATGTTTATCGTAAATATATTTTAAATGTCTTAAAAGGTGTGTTTATAAATATAAACACACCGTTTAATGTAGTTTTGTTTACTAGATTATGAAATTGAAATGTAATTTGTAAGGTATAGCGGACGTCGAATCTTTAACTAAATTACTCCTACTTAATATTTTGTCCTTCAGATACTTGTAGCGTCAACAAAATGAGTTTATTTAATACTTTTTGCACATTGTTGCCACAAAGGCGGGGACTTATTGCCTGATAGCATTTTTTGCCAGTAAACATTAGGGCCTGACAATTTCTCCACGGCGCCGCACTTGTTCGCGTTGACCGGATGCACTGTACGATGCCGATTCGTACGACGATACCGAGCTGTTCTGGCACTACCTCGTCAAAGCTTCGCCATCAGAACCTTTTCAACCCGTTGCCGTCCGATTCCACCATCTAAGACAAAAGCACAGTACGAACTCACAATGAAAAATAGGTAAAGAGTTTGGCGACGTTGCCTTGCCGAGAATTTACGCGGCGCTTCTGTCGTGCTTTTGCACAACGTAGAGAGATGCCGTACTCAGGTGCCGTTTTGTTCATGTTTACCCGCCGTGTTCACGTGGCCAGGCCCTTAGGGTCATGCAGATATATTTCAGCTGACACATAAATCTCAACTAATTTAGGCAGTAACGTCAGCCATTTTGAAAAGAACAAGTTTATTATTCTGATTCTATTTTTTTTTTTTTTTGTTCGAGAAAAGAACGAACTGTCATGAAAATGTTTAATTTGATATTTATTGTTGCCAGTTACAAACGACAAACTAAAATTGTCTCATTTTAGGAAGGTATATTAAAATACTCGTTAAAAATCATAAGATAATTACGTTAACTTTGCCTGATTAAATAAATTGTAGTTAACAAGTAGAACCAGACTAAAAACCAGTAAATATATTCAACGACACTCGTGATTGTCGGTTAAGTAATTAATATGCAAAGCTTTGAATGTAAAAACTACGATATCGCAATATTATAATTTTCTTTTATAGTTCAAACTTTTTTAGAACAAAAATTAGTACGTCAAGCTCACTTGAATTATTCATTTATTAAAAACCAATTTATTCCTTTTAAATCAATACTAAATTATGAGTCGTAGGGTATAATTTATTCATAAACAAATTTTGAGTACAAAAATGGTTATGAATAAAAATTAAAAAATCAATTTCTTTTATTTTTTAATTTAAAACAGTGTCCGTTTCGTCGCTGTCTAGTGTCTTTGTACTCTTTATCTTTTTTAAAGACGGAAGTGCTGGCAGAATGTGATTGAATTTAAATAATATGAAATTCGAATTATTCTAGTTTGAAATTCGAATGTTTTTTTATATTAAAATGTGTTGCTCATACGATTATAAGACATTGCGTCTTAATTGATAAGAATGCGAATTGAATTGAAATGAAAAATAAAGTAAAAAGTACTCGAATTGATTGATGTGTGGGTTTGTGTGTGATTATGATTTAGGAGTTAATTAGGTTTATAATATATATCTAAATACGAGCAACCATACTATGTTACTGTCACATTAATACGAGATAAATTTGCTGGGTCCGTTGATATCCATTTTATCATAATTAAATGTTTGTCTAAAAGGTTTAGTTTAAGCGGATTGCTATCAGTCTTACGCACTATCCGCAATGAATAGCTTAGGTAGGTACTGACCCGGACAATAGAGGATACTCCTATAATTGTTTACAATATAGCATTGTATTCTAGATGAGAAAATAAAAGAAAACAATTATATATTGCCGCAAGGAGAAGTTCATTTATACAGATAATAAATGAAAAAAAAATAGAGAAAAAACACTTTAAAATGTTTTTTTTACCCGATTAATTTTAATTGTTTGTAGTTACATATGTTAGTGTTAAAACAAAAAAAAAACCGTCTGCTAATTTTTCTTATTTTTCACATATTAACATGTTCTAAATAGCAAAGGTTAAACTTATAGTCGTGGCGTCGCCGTCGCTCATGAATAAAGACTGCAGTTATTTGAAAAACTAGTGAAGTGTACCCGAAACACATGAGGGGGAAACTGTGTACACTCATACATATTTAAGCAGTTTCTGAACGTACGTACCTGTCAAATAGCGTACTCTACATGTCAAGTTGTCAAGTACTTTTTCTGTAACGTAGAGTAAGAGCATTCAGAGATACGCAAATACTTTTATTCAATCCACGGGTATGTGTTACATGGATCCAAGTCGCTGCACATATACATATCTGGCATATTGGCGATAAAAAACAAAATGGCCACAATTTAAAAAGACAATTACTCATCGGTCCCAATTTGTTTCCTAGCCATTGGGTTAGCGCGTCGAATGATTTTATTTTATGCGTGACTAAACACTAACATTTAAAGTTTGATTGTTTTAAGTTCGTCATAAACAGAATAGGTGATTATTCTGTTTATGAGACTTTAAGAAGTTCTTTATAATATAATATCCAATATCTTAATTTGTGGTAAAAACAAACTTGAAGCCGTAATCTTTCTAGTCATTACCTTCGAAATTCGATCTTACTTTCAAATGAACACTCTTTTTGAAGAAAAAGAAATAATTTTAGTGTTTCGATATTTATTTGAGTGTGTAAGCTTTTCAGTATTTTTGCTTGTAGAATAATCCGTACATTTATTATCACATTTAATACACTGGCAAAATAAAAGTATTCATTTTGTACAAAGGACTATAAAAAGTAAATGAAACATTTAAACAAAAGCATTCCATATACAGTCGCTAACAGAGTTTGTTAAATATATTTGAATATTATGAACAAAAATAAATAGTTAAAATAATAGAAGACGATCAGACACGTATTTGAATTTAGACACTCTCAATTCGGATTAATTCTAAGAGCGTACTTAGTTTATTTTTTTCTAAACTTGTACTTGCTACCTATGCCTACTACTTCATTATTTAGTCACCCAAAGCCATTTTTTTTTGTAATACATTTAATATTAGACAATTATATTTAGACAACGATATATTTATTTCGTGTAAGTAAATGTTAAATATTATAAGCCAGATGATATTTTTGTATTACAATAAGTATATTAAGTTGAAAAACCGTAATTTAATATATTAAATTGTAATAGTCAGGTCTAAATAATATTTATATATTTGTAAGGTGTTAATTTTAATGTGTTACGTGTGTGATTTTTAACAACTTTTTTTATGTTATAAAATACCTCTATGATAAAAAGTATTTTACAACGTCTTTGTCCCATATCCACACCGGCAATCAGATCTCAACACTAGATAATAATATTATGTCCATTCCATGACACATCAGATTTGTATTAAATGTTTGTATGTATTTTGGTCACTACGGAAAATTCACTGAACAAAACAAAATAATAATAATTGAATGGTTTATGTACCTACTAGTGAAATTAGTTACTAAAATCACAACACTTTTCTATGACACTGTAACCTTATATATTTTATACTACATATAGCTGTCATTGCATTATAAACTGTCATTTTGACGTTTGTAAAATTGAGTTTGACATTGGTCGTAACTTTCACCATTGACATAATTTTGGTACAGTCGACAACACGAGACAAGGCGCTGTCAAAATTAAACAAACGTGCTGTCGTCTGTACAAAAAAAAAATATACAATAACTGTAGATAAACTTAGATAGAAGAAAACATTAATTATAAGTTACGTGTAAAATGTTATTGTTAGCTTTATTTTTTGTGTACGAAATAAAGAACGATGAACGAATGAACAAAAACATAATAAATAATAATTATTTTTAAGAAGTGCAGCAACAGTATTGTATTGTTTTAGTGTTTTAGCTGTGAACAGATATTGATTGAATGTAATAAAATATTGTCTTGCTATATAGTTTTTATTTAATTAAGTACACCTTTTGGGGGTGGGGGAAGGGGGAGTGTGTGGTCCATCTGTTCATTTCTACCAATGACAGATATGCTACTGGCTCTTAATTGGTAGAAATTGACAGATGAACCGCAAGCGAGACATAGCGAACCTAGCGGATTTTTAAATCGCGACACCCACATTGACTATTGATTGAAAAGTAAGTTTAGTTTTAACATATGAAGAAGGCCAAATAGACATACCTTATGAAAAAAAAAAACTTCATTATGATGGCGCGAAACATGATCATAGCTTCAATTTTGAAGATAAATTGTTCTTTGTCTTTTATTTCTTACGAGTTATTTAGTTTCTCAAGAAATAATTGCCAGTATCTAAAACATTAATAAATAGCTATATGTTTATAATCATACGTAACACCCACACCCTGTCTATAAGAGATTGTATCATTAGCCGTTCTCAATTCTAAGCCATACATAAAATACTACCTACAAATGACTTCATCCCCAACTTAATGTTTTTTTACCCAATGAGAGCCCTTAATCGCAAACTAATGCTTACTTTATTCCGTTTTACTGACTATTTAACTAAATCAATCGACTACTTAACGTAGAAATAGATATAATAAATAAATTGCGATTTAACGACCTCCGTGGACGAGTGACGTCCACTGGTTTTCAAGGTGTCACAAGCTCCGAGGTCCCGGGTTCGATCCCCGGACGGGGCAATGTAGAAAACCACTTTTTTACATTGTTTTTTGTCTGGGTATTGGCGGTACCTTCGTTGTCTTCGATTCCTTAACACAAGTGCTTTAGGTACTTACTTTGGGTTCAGAACAAAGTATGTGTTGTAATTTTTTTTTAATGATAGTCTTCATGACTTATAAAACAAAATATAAGTATAACGTAAAAAAAATTGCGTGAAAAAATAAAAAGGCAGTTTTCTTCACAAACATACATAAAACAACTTGTGAACATAGAATGACATAAGAAATACATTCACACTTCCAAACTTTGGGTCTGCTTTTTTAATATCTAGAAAAAAATACTAACGACTCATAAATACATCGCAATTAAAGAAATAATAAATTTGTACTGAAAAAGAAAGCTTGTAAACAAAAGCTATATTTAAAAATTTTGCATAACGTTACATAGAGATAGATAGTTCATTCACCCCAAGTCAGCGGCAATCCTGCCAATCCAACCGGGGAAATCCGACGAGACACATTCGAAGCGAGCTGCCAATCTGATGGGGAATATGCAGGGCAATTTTACGATAAAAATAATAAATATATTCAGGGTTATATTTAACTAGTACTGGACTGAACTTTTTGCCATTAGTATGATCCCAGGCCCTTGCGTTTATTACATTAGCTGTTTCCCGCGGCTCCGCTCGCGTTGATGTCGGTTATCGCGGCAAAGAGTAGTCTATATCCTTATTATGCTCTAGACTTTTTGTGTACCAAATTTTATTTAAATTGGTTCAGTAGTTTTGGCGTGAAAGCGTGACAGACAGACAGAGTTACTTTCGCATTTATAATATTAGTAAGGATTTTTAAATGATGAAATATTTTATGCATCTTTGTTGGACACCAAAATGCACCGCAAATGGCAGACATAACTGCAAGAAAAATGCAAAGAGCCCAAAACAGATCTATTGGCTGTTCCGTACCGAAATATAATATAAACACATTTTCTATTAAAACTTTTTATTATTTTACATATATATTATACACTATTTGTATTTTAAAATATGAAGGTAGAACGAGCAACATCTACTGTCAATACGAATACCACCGCAGTCTGCCCGTGACCAACCACCTGCAAAGGCGTCGAAACGTCGGGAACTAAAATCTAAATACAAACCGCTATAATATCCTTTCAAAAGTAGTTTTATTAAAAGGATTAATTAATTTTACTATTTTTCAATCATAAAAATGTGAATGAATATTGTTAAATACTCGTACAATCACATATTAAAAAGGTTTAAGATTTGAGGACCACTTCCTGATTTTTCAATTGTTTCCGTGTAGCGATTGGCTCTTGCGCGCCTCATGTAGCGCCATCTACATCTTCCTGTTGAAAACTAACTTTCGTACGCGCAACGACTGCGCTCCGTTGCAAAACTTAAAACCTATATAAATTCGGTATTATCTCGCCGCGTGTGTTGGTGCACCAAATTAAAGAACTGAAATGTGCTGAAGCGTCTGTTGGACCTTAAAGAAGTGTGTATTTAAAGAGGAAATTCGTCAAATCCTATCACCCACGCGGTTACTATGCCATTAGGAGCGCGAGGTAGCGGAGCGGTTGACTATTTGGTAAGTGTTCTTGAAATCTTAATACACTATCCAGTGGCGTTTAAACATGTTAGAAAACATAAATTAGAGTTGTGACGTGAACGTTTTGGCAAATAAAAACAGTCGATCAAGCTACCCCACACCCCAAATTTATGTTTTCTTACAAATGTTATGTTAGAATTTTATGCAGCAGACACGGCTTTATAAAGGAGCCTTATGCTCATATAGGATACGTTAAAGCTGACAACGATGAGCACCAAAATTTAAACAATACATAATTATCCATATCACGACCATCTTTTCTGCAATGAAAAATTACACTAAAATCAATTCAAAGCTCTTTTTCTCGCGCTAAAAATGCGTGGAATATCAACCTACAAACAAACAAAAACCTAAACTTGAAGCTTGTAGAGTCATACACTAAAACAGACAGACCGCGCCACAAAATCACGTGAAAAAAGGGAAGTTCTTTTAAATCTTTACATAAATACCCACTATTATTTCTATTCAACGCCTTTATTTGCCCCAATTAAATCAGTCATAATATCTACAAAAGAAGACAGTTGCGTAACCAAGAACTAGAGTACCAATTTGTTCATTTCACTGCGACTAATCCAATTACGAATAACACAATAATCCTTTCCATGTGTGTCAAATGAATATCAGTTCACTAATTAAGCCAACCAACAACCAAACAACATTTAGATATGTAAATTTTAATGAATTAGTTATTCTGTGCGAGGCTTAGGCAAATGTTATCTATCTAGTTATTTTATCAAAATATATCACTTTTAAATTATACCATGACGAGTAACAAAAAGCGGTCAAGAGAAACGTGTAGAAAGAGGAAACGGAGGCTTTTACTGCCTGCAGTGGGACAGTTCAGGCTTAAAATAAAATAAATAAAATAATGACGAGTAATAGGGTGGAATGGAAGGAAAAAACATTGTGGGCCGACCTTAAATGAATTGGGATAAGGGCAGGAAGAAGAAGAATATAAATAAATAAAATACTTGTAAAATGTTTTCGTAATTGAGACCGACCAAAAACGTGACTCGCCCTCGAATACTGAAACGGAACTTAACTTTAAGATGCTCTTAAATGTATATCTGTCGCAATTTTACACCTTAAGGTGACAGAGATAGCACGAGACTTAAAGGCTACTTAAAATTGATTGACATATCAGTATACGGCCTTATGCGTATTATCTTTAGGGTCGCCGCAGATACTCTGCTGAACACGGCGATCGGCGATTTTGCGAATGTATCGAAGCTACATCGCATTTTGGCGGGTCTTTGCGTAGTAATGTAGCATTCAGTCGCTGCATTTAGGCTCTATAAAGCAACTAAATCGCCGATCGTCGATGCTAAAAGAAGCATGTCTGCGTTAGCCTTTGTATAGGGCGAAGACATTTGAATTCGTTAACAACGCTTAACGCTTCTTAAACAATGCTTATATACTAGTAGCTTTTTGTAAGGAACCCACAGCTGTTTGGAATATATAGCAGCCTGTATTTTTTCTTAAAAATAATGCTAATTTAATGTAATGTTGTATTATCTGATTAGTCCTTAAACCGATAGCGAAAATGAAACAGGACAAACGTGCTTTATCGTGGTTTGAAATCAAAAAGTTTCAAGTAAAGAAAATTTACGCAGATTTATGCCATAGGAACATAGGTAATAAAATTTTACACACTACTATACACTACTATAATACTACAACTGGGGTAATAGTGGTTCTGGGGTAAAAAAAAAATACATAGTTTTTTAAGTTTTTTTTTTTACAATTATTAGGTATTGTTTACAAGGACTCTTCAAACTCTCTAATTAATTATTACCAATTGTCATGACAAACTTTGGTTCTGTTTGGTAACTTATTCTTGATAGAACAAGGAACAAATCGGAATGACAAGGCTTTTTAAAATATAAAATATAAAAAAAAATAAAAATAAATAAATACAAGCGCTCTCAATGTACAAGTATATTTTTTCCTTTAGCAAACCTATTTAAACATTAATCTAATACATTATTCTTTAGTAAATAGTTTTTAAATCAGAAATTGTTTAATGCGTCAATTAAATTTTATTTTTTGAGGAAATTTCGTATACATTCAAGAAAAAGGTGGGATTTCCTTAATTCTAACAATTGTGTAAATTTAATTTATTTATTAATCATTTCATACGAATCTATAGACTAAATTTGTTTCTTCTTCTTCTTCTTCGTGACACTCTTGGCAGAGCGGTCGTGGTCATCAGGTCGTGACTTCAGTGGAGGCAGATGTTATTCGCCTCACGATCATCCGCCATTCCTCTCTTGTGGCGGCCATTCTGTTGCACTCGTTCAAGGAGCCACACACAGCAGTCTTCACTTGGTCGGCCCAATTTGTTTAGGATGTCTTTTATCGAATAGGTTTGTTTTGCACTGAACAGTGCGCTTACAAGGGCGATTATTGGCAATTTTGGTTAAAAATGATGTCTCGGTAACACCTAGTAATTTATGGTAATACAAAAAGTAAACAGTATCTGCTAAGAATTGAAAAATTTTAGTTGCCAACAGGAAGCTTCTTAAAAAACATAGTTTTTCGTTAAAATATACCTACCTAAAGTTTTCGTCCCAAAAAAAAAAATATTATTAGCGTTCTAGCTTCAAGTCTTTTGTTCCTGTCAAATGACTACTATAAGACAATTTATGTATCAGACAGCTCCTAAAAACATGTAACTGAGTAATTATATGCTTGTCTGCTAAATTCCAATTTGTTGCTCGAACGAGCACTTTGTCACGAGGTAATGTTTCTGCCCTGAGCGATTTTGAGGAGAACTGCTAAGGGGCAACATCACCGGTTACATTAAAACTGTGTTATTAGCAACTAAGCTTTTCGTGGCCAAATTTTTAAATTAAAATAATATGAAGGTCGAAAGAGCAACATAAACTGTCAATTTGAAAACCACCTCAATCTACTCGTGACCATGACATCTAAAAAGGCGTCTAAATGTCGTTAACTTAACATGTGTATAATGAACGGCGATAATACCCGATCAAAATAATTTTAAAATGTCATATGTTATTGACTAAACTGCAATCAGTTTATATTAGTGAAATGTGTTGACCTTAATTAAATGCAAGATCCCAGATTAGCTTTAACAGATCGCGTTTAAATGTGCCCGTGTAATCCGCCCTAAGACGCAAAGGACTGATGGGTAAATTCAAGGGTTTGTGGGTAAAAAGGTTAAGGAAGTAGGAATAATTGATGTTATTAGTGGAGTCGGGGAACCTGTGTTAAGTGCTTCATTGCGGACGTTATAAGTCTTGACAGAGCGTAGTTCGTTTGTTTTTTTGCGGAACTACTTTCAAGATTTACTAGGAAGTTTGTGACAGCCTTGTTTGAAGGCAATATTGCAAATGTAGGTTAAAATAAAGTATATAATGTCATAGTTATTCTAAGTTACAGAAAAATAATTACAACAAACGGCATAATATGGCCTGTTGGTCTAGTGTTTAGTGACTCTGACTGCTAAACCGAAGGTCGTGGGTTCGATTTCCGCCCAGGACAGTTATTTGTACGATGAACTTCATCATTTGTTCCGTGTCTAGATGTTGTTTATCAATAACTAGCGACCCGCCCGGCTTCGCACGGGTAGACAAACATTAATGAATACACACAAACCTTCCTCATGAATCACTCTATCTATTGCTGAAAACTGCATCAAAAACCGTTGCGTAGTTTAAAACATCTCTCGGGTCTGGGTGTTTGTGGTACCTTCGTTGTCTCTGAATTCCATAACACAAATGCTTTAGCTACTTACTTTGGGTTCAGAGCAACGTATGTGATGTTGACCACATTCATTATTTTCATTTATTTATTAATTTCGGGCACTGGACAATAATAAATATAATAATAGCAACATACTAAAATATATATAAACTTAATCCCTCGTAATAAAGACGCTCACAATTACAGTACCACCAGTGATATACGGTCTTGTTGTTTTTATTCAATGTTAGGCCTTGGTATTCCGCATTCTGTATTGTGGTATTAGTGAGGTTTTACTGAAGCCCTGTTTTTGTCTTATTATTCTAATAAATACTTTTTGTTTATCCCTCCGAGGAAAATGGCTTGTAACATTTGAAATTGGTCAGTCATAAATCAGAACTAAAACTTCCTTGTATATTTTGGCAATATTTAAACATAGAATTGTTTATCCACCTTCTCAAAATGAAAAAGAAACAAGTGAATATGTAATATATGGAACTAGCTGTCCCCCGCGACTTTGTTCGCGTGTTTTAGTTGCAACGGTTTTCATTTTTGCAACATTTTTCATTTATGCTCCGCTCCTATTGGTCGTAGCGTGATGTTATATAGCCTATAGCCTTCCTCAATAAACGGACTATCCAATACAAAAAGAATTTTTCAAATCGAACCAGTAGTTCTTGAGATTAGCGCGTTCAAACAAACAAACAAACAAACTCTTCAGCTTTATAATATTAGTATAGATATAGACGTAACGAGAAAAAAAAATGTAAATAAAATGGTCAGCAGTCCTCGGACTAATCTTGCAAAGCACGGGTTCCTACAATTGATCCGTGCTTAGCTTAGTCAATATTCCAAGGAGACTAATAATCTTTTTCGTAGAAATCCATTACCACGTTTTACGATATTGGAAATACGTAGAAAATAAAAATCCTAAAATAATGCTTTCTATTTGACGAACATTAAAAGAATGTCTTATATCCCATGAAATGTTTGCAAAAATGGAGGACGGAGTTACATAGATAGTTCTTGTATACCTACCTATCTAAATTCCTGGCTGAATTACATATCTGAAGTCGACTCAATAAAAAATACCCACGAACTAAACTGCAACGCTGACGTTAATCTTAAGAGCTCCGGTATGGAAGGACTCCTCCATTCCCCCCCCCCCCCCCCCCTTCCTCTTCATTCCTCTACAACATCACTAGAAGATCGCTCAGTAATCTCGGACTCACAAAGGTATGTTGCTACAAAAGAAATACTACAAAGCTGCGTCGAGATTGCAATTGAGTTCTCGACAGAATTGTATTAGTGAGTGCAAAAGTATAGATGGAAAAGCGAAAATATTTCTAAAACTAGCTGTCCCCCGCGACTTTGTTCGCGTGTTTTAGTTTCAACGGTTTTTCATTTATGCTCCGCTCCTAATGGTCGTAGCGTGATGTTATATAGCCTATAGCCTTCCTCAATAAACGGACTATCCAACACAAAAAGAATTATTTAATTCGAACCAGTAGTTCCTGAGATTAGCGCGTTCAAACAAACAAACAAACTCTTCAGCTTTATAATATTAGTATAGATTAAACAAGAAATAATTCAGAGTATATACGAGGAAATTCAATTGTGAAATTCTTATTATTTTAACAGCTGTGTTCGCTTAAAGTTATAATAGAATGGGAGAGGAGAATAATCTTTGCGTCTCGAACATTTTACACGCATTCAAAGACTGGTTATCAATTTCCCCGCCAGAGGCGCTAGTCGCGTAGTCTGAAAATGTCAAATTGACTTTTATAGGTGACGTAGCAATGGCGGTAGCCCTTAATATGATACTCTGATCACAACAAATACAGCAAGGAACCGAAACCTAAATAAGTGTAGAGTTACTCGTCTGTCGAAAATCTCATGACTTTGGTTATCACAATGTTTGATTCAAATCAAATCGATTCGACCAAATATGTCAAACTAAGCACATAATCCAATTTCGATTATCGAGTTTTTCGGCAATCTATCTTCCTAAATCCTAAGCCTGGATTATGCTGGTTACTTCCTGGTATTTGAGATCCTAAAGCCCATAATATTCGCGCATATCTCGAAGGGAATAAAACCTTTAGTTTAAGTTATACGCGATAAATACTAGCTTATCTCACAAAATATGTAAGAAATTTTCGAATCGCTTGCAATAAAATGACTGGTCTTATGCGAATATTTCTTAGTCATTCAGATAGAATAATTAAGAAACTTGCTTTGAGGTTTAACTAATGCAGGAATAAAAACAGCTATGTGAATTTGAGTAACGTATTTAAAAAAATAGAGAAAGCATGCTTTTAAATTCACAGTCAGTTCTATCACATTTTTATTACATAAAAGATGTTAATGTTATCGTATTATCTATACTAATATTATAAAGCTGAAGAGTTTGTTTGTTTGTTTGTTTGTTTGAACGCGCTAATCTCAGGAACTACTGGTTCGAATTTCCAGTTGTGTCGAATTATATTTATAATTGGACTATTTTCAAGATTGACCTGATAAACGGGACTGGCCGTTTTAATTTGACAACACGAATAGCTGAGCGGTTTAAGTCACCCCTATTACCACTGTTCGCAACGTGCCGCGGGTTCGATCCCGGCATAGGACAAGCGTGCGTGCGTGCGTGCGTGATCCAAAATTCTTGTTCCTAGTCTGGGTGTTTTTTGTGCATGTGACTTGTTTTTATAGATACTAGGTGGGAGTAGTATTTAATAAAAAAAATATAAATCCGTAAAAATTCGAAAAAAATAACGACAGTCATACATTTTTTTTATGAAACTTTCGTAGTCATCGTTAATAATATTCTCAAAATATAGTAAATAAAGTTGATTAACCCTCACGCGTTGATTCCTACCCTCATTAATCTGTATTAGATTTACTATAGATCTTATAAGAAAGAGTTAATATAATTCTAACTGGAACTATGTCACTGGTATAAATCACATTAAAGATACGAAGATTTTGTACGTATTGTTAATGATGGATTACTACGAAGTTTATTGTGAAGTGTTGTTAATATCTTATGTAATAATTTATAGCTTTCTGTCAATAATAATACATCTTGAAACAATCTTAGACTGTACATGTAGGAATGTACAGTCGGTAAAGAAAGTTGGAACCGCATTTTTTAACTACAATTCCAATAAACCCTATAATTACTTTCAACGTACTGTCGACCGCATGTCAATGGTAAAACTATGACATTTGTCCTGAGTCTGTTAAACACGCACTAAACTTTTTTTAGGCTTTCAGTTTATTTTTCACTGGTACATAATTAGAAAAGGCCAGACAAAAATTAGAGCTTTCAAATTAAGTTCCGACCGAAAATTGTTGTACAATTTTGCAGACACGCAGAAACGTGCGACCTAAAAATACAGTGATGTTAATTTGTTCATGTCGAAAACTAGTTTGACAAATCGAATTTAATTGTTTAAAAAAAAAATGTATTTTATTTGCGTACAAATAGGGGCGCTTATTAGCGCCATTGTCAACGTCTTTATTTCAAAGTGATAAGGATTTTCGCGCTTTGTTACCTCTGACCTATATTACAGTGAATACAGATACATCTCCATACCACAGTCTTCCAAAGCTATGGAGGTAATCAATTTATTAGCTAGTTAGATAGTACGATAAAGTCACATCCAACGTAATGTATTACACCTATATTACCTTTACCAGCATTAAATCAAACGAATGCTGGTTCATCGTATTTCGCACTTTTCGCTACAATCACATATTTCCAGCACATTATATTATGTAACACCATTAATTGTACCTATGCTCAAGGAATGAAATTTTAATTTAAATCGCCGGCAACTAGTGATGGGCCGGGTTTATTTAAAACTAACGGTGTCCCGCGGTTTCACCAGTGTTCCGTTCGTTCCGTTTTTTTCTCATCTAGGTTTATAAGAAATAGCCTACGACATGTTGTCAGACCTACCAAATGTACACACAAAATTTCATACAAATCGGTCAAGGCGTATTGGAAGAGTTCGATGAAACACTGTGACACGAGATTTTTATATTAAATAATATCATATAGTATGGTATGGAAACCTTTAAAATCGCTTAAATTATTATTATTTCAAACATTATAAACATAACTAGCGGTCCCCCGCGACTGCGTCCGCGCAAAACCCCTTATTCTAAAGTAAAAGAAGGTATGTGTAATACAACCTCAGCCCATAACATCACCTATCTTTCAGTAAAAACGGTCTGGTAATTCAAGAGATCAGCGCGTTTATATGTGGTACTTGATCATTATTTTGTTTCGGAGTTATTTAAAAACTACGTTATCTCCTAAGACATTTATTAAAATCAGTCAATCATGCTGTGTTATCCTTGCGAAACCGGGGCGGGTCGCTAGCAATTCATATTCTCTATTACAATGTATACAAAGACCACAAAAACAAATGAAAAACAAATAACAATTAAAACATTTGATGAACCTACACTGAGGGTTTGCAAATTATTATAGTAACAGGATACGGAATAGGTCATTATGCCTCTCATTATATCTTAGCCTTGCCACTAATGATTGCGTGGTTTACAAAACGCCTGCACTCCGACGTTTAAATATTCATGCAACGGACTTCCACAATTAGAGATGTTTATTCGGTTAGAACATGGATATTAAATATCATCATGTAAGTTTTGGGTAAAATTCAGGATTATAAATTAAAGATATAATATATTATGTTGATCTCAATTTCGATTTCGATCTCGATTTTGATCTAGGTCTCGGTCTCGACGTCGGTTTTGATGTCTTAATCTCGGTTTCGATCTCGGTCTCGGTTTCGAGCTCGGTCTCGGTCTCGATCTCGGTCTCGATTTCGATCTTGATTTCGATCTCAATTTCGATCTCGATCTCGATCTTGATTTCGATTACGGTCTCAGTCTCACATCTTGATCTCGGTCTCAGATCTAGGATTTTGGATCTCGGATCTCGGACTTGGATCTCGAATCTCGGATCTCAAATCTCGAATCTCGGTCTCGATCTCAGTCTCGATCTCGGTCTCAATCTCGGTCTCGTTCTCGGTCTCGGTCTCGGTCTCGGTCTCGGTCTCGGTCTAGGTCTCGGTCTCGGTCGTCGTCGCTCAGCGCTTTTGTTTGCGTTCCTTTCTTCATATACAGATACCCCGGTATGGTTAGCTACTAAAGTAATCAAACGATTAGGGGAGTAAATAAGGAGTCTTACTAATAAGTATACCTGCCTAGCCCTATTAAAGACAGTAAAAACAATAATTTTGTTTTAAACAAGTAAACGTGTTTGCATTTACAATAGTGTACTAGGGTTAATATTGGCATACTCTTACAACCAATGGCTTCTATTGTTTTAACCTTGAAATAAGTATTTCTTTAAATTATTGCTTAATATCTTTCAAGCTATCTAATAAATTATATAGACATAGGCACTATTAGGAGTAGATAATTACAACTGCCGTTATTAAGCTCACCAGTTGGCGCCACTGGTGCGTCAGCTGTCAACATCCACTAACAAACTATGGAATTTGATATTACAGACATTACGTGCCACTTGCGCCTCTAGCGGCAAAAACGGTAGTGCTCATTATAATAAATCACAATTTTTTTTACAAATCATTTCTTTTTTTATCTGTCCAAAATTGAAAATTCTAATTAGAAAAGTTAGGCGTAAGTGGTTAAAAAAAGTATATACTGAAACCTTACTTATTCGTTATTGTTTATTTTCATAAAAACACAACAACATTATTAATACAAATTTCTTTTCTAACAGTTCCAAAAACAGAACAAAATGGAACAATTCTTGTGTTTCACACACACCCGGTTCATATGAAAACAGAAACAATACTAATTAATTGGCTAAAGTCATATAGCAACGTATGTAAACCCTAGAATGTTTGTTTGACAGTTGGTTGGGTAATTAACTGCCGCTAAGTGGTGCTAGGACACTTGTGCTGGTTCATTTATGGGGGAAGATTAGAAGTTAACTACAATACAGTTCTTTATTTTTTCCGGCGCACAGCGGAGTTAACCTGCGATGTGGTTGGACATGTAAATACTATGTGTACATGTTTGCTTGTTTGTTGATGACTTACAATCTATACTTAATATACAAAGTTGAAGAGTTTGTTTGTTTGTTTGTTTGAACGCGCTAATCTCAGGAAACTTCTGGTCCGATTGGAAAAATTCTTTCAGTGTTGGATAGCCCATTTATTGAGGAGGCTATAAACTATATAATATTACGCTGCGACCAAAAGGAGCGGAGCACAAATGAAAAATCGTTGAAACTAAAACACGCGGACAAAGTCGCGGGGGACAGCTAGTATTTATAATTATATAAACCATAGTCGGGTTGGTTACACCATTTATAACTCAAGAACGGGTAGACTGATTTTCATGATATTTCATTTGTTGGATTCGCTGTTACCCCGAATCTATACTAATATATAAAGCTGAAGAGTTTGTTTGTTTGTTTGAACGCGCTTATCTCAGAAACTACTGGTCCGATTTGAAAAATTCATTCAGTGTTGGATAGCCTATTTATTGAGGAAGGCTATAAGCTATATAACATTACGCTGCTACCAAACGGAGCGGAGCATAAATGAGGAAGAGCGGAGCGCGGAATTTGTTTAAATATTACTAGCTGTTTTCTGCTTGTCAGGCTCTAGGGTATCTGTGTACCAAATTTCATTTAAATCGGTTCAGTAGTTTTGGCGTGAAAGTGCGAAAGACAGACAAAGTTCATTTTGCATTTATAATATTGGTAAGGATTATTGAAGCTTTTGCTCCTTTCTTGGACTTGAATGTTTAGTTATTTTATCGTCTTGTTAACCACATACAATAAAAATAACAATAAGAGGATCTCGTTCGGCGGCAGGGTCGGGGTCTTGATTTAGAAAGCAGTACTTCTCGACACGGCTTGAATAGGCATGTTTCCTATTTTTTTTTTAATGTCCGCCTGGTAGATTAATGAATTTTATTGGACAGGTATTTTTTCTCATTTCCTACAAACAAAAAATGATCGAAATACAGAGAACGCAAATTACGCGTGACGTCACTCCTCGCTACAATTTTTACCAAGGCGTGGCGTCATAAGCCCCCACTCCGAAACTTTAAGAGCTGTATCTTTGTAAGTTTTTTTGTTTTGATAAAAGAAAAAATACGTGTCTAATATTTTTTTATTATCTAACTGACGGACTAAATAGATTTTACTTTTCATACCCAGGAAACTTCCCTATTGAGAGGATTTACCTCTCTCTGGAGCCGTAACCACCGGCAGCCTTGACCCTGTTTCCGATGCCTGTTTAAAAAAACCATTTTTTTAAATTTAATTTATATTTAAAAAGTACTTTATATGTATACAAGCACCCGACTCGGCTTCGCGCGGATTTAAGTTTTTAACATTACAAATATTTGAAGTTTTGTACTATAATATGCTTGTAAAAACAAATTAAAAAACCTTCCTTTTTGCCTTCTCTATTACTGATCTAATCTAATAAACCCGTCTTGTCCCACTGCAGGGCAAAGACCTCCCTCTCCCTCTTCCACGCACTTCTGTCCTTATCTAGGATGGGCCAGTCCTTTCGACAGGAGTCAAGTTGGTCTCTCCACCTTATTTTCGGTCTATTACTAGTTGGCTCTAATTAACCCTAAAACTAAGTTATATACACTGTAACATACCAAAACCTATGCTAACAGTTAAGTTAAAACAAGGGTAATGTTGAACTTGACTGGTTATGGTTCTATTACTAATGGATATTTCTAAGTAGCATTTATTGTCGGTTGTGAACACGTTTAAACTAACTTACTACTTTAACTAGGCATATCAAAAAAAAATGCTATATAAAAAAACGAGTGTGCTTAATTAGACCACACGACTGAAGTAAAACTTCTTTATATACGAAACGTAACTGGCTATGACAGAAAGAGAGAAAGAAAATATGTTCTCGAACTTCTCTCTCTTGCCCCTACAGTAATATACGACACGTAAGTCTCTATTTCTATCTTGACTAACTTATATCTCCCTCTCAACTTCCGTTCGCCTCACTCGATCACACTTTTCGTAACGCTTTTTACATGCCTTCACCAGCTTACTCCCAAAGTCAAGAGTGCGTAAAGATTTACTTCAATATTTGTAGCACCAAAACAAAAATCGAGGAATGAGTGCTACGACGTAGTCGGAGGTTACGACATCGTAGCAGTTAACCAAAAGTAGAACATGATGATTCTTCCTAATATAATAATAATTGTTGTATGATTTTTGATAACATTTTATTATTTTGTTTTTTTTTTTTATTATAAAATTTTCTTTTACTTGCAATTTATTCACTATTTATGTAAGTATGTATGTTTGGTTAGGTCAAATCTTGCAAGCTAAATTTGAACAACTTTTTGATATCCGATTGATTTTTTTTTGCATACTCGTATTATATTGGTGACAATACAATTTAATGGTACTTTCGAGCTAGTGTGATGATTGAGCCAGAAGGTAGCCCTATTTTTACCACCTTGTAACAAAAATACTAATCCCATCGTGTTTCGGCTTGTTAAATTTGTCTTCACTTTGGCTCACAGTACCTACTGTGAGCCTAGCTGCTTTAAAAGCTTAGGTTTAAAAATACATTTTTAATTAAAACTTATTTATTTTAAAGAATGTATTCTATCTATCTTACATTTGATGCGTGCCTATATACTTGTTCTAGTTACTTGAATTCCGTCGAGGGATTCATAGTATGTAATCAACACTTTAGATAATATCTTATAATACTAATCTAGGACTAAGCTTGACTTGAGAAACCAGGCCCCAAGTTTACTTTAGTAAGATCACCCTCGTTTTACGTAACGAAAGATTTTGAGTAGCCGTCAGAATTAAGGGCAATAATAGCGAAAGAAACCACTTACTCTCACAATAAATTTTAATTAAAGCTCCAAATTATTTGTTCGTGGAATGATTTTAGTTGTTTTGCATATTGAGCAATTTATTTTCCTGGTTATAACTTGTTTATTGGTTCGTTTCCATAAAAAAAACAATTGTTTTTTTTTATCGGTAAATAAGTCTCGTATTTGACGTCAGAAGTAAGATGCAACTGTTTTTGTTAATCTGACCCATAAGATTATATTTATTTTCAAACGAAAATTATTCTTTCTTTTTTTTATAACATTCCTTCTTTGCAACTATGCGTTGCCAGTGTGAGTGTGATCTACTTAAAACTGAATAGTAAATTCATATTATGGCACTATAGCCTTCAAAATAATATAACACATACATCTTTTGTGGGCAACCACCATAATTATTCGTTAACGATCTGATGTCATAAACTATTTCCATAGAAAAACCTACAGATTTTTTACTATACAGCGACTGTCATAAACAGCTCTCACATAATACAAGTCCTAGTAATATATTCATAGGTACTATAGTAATACATACCAAATTTCGTTCTAACTCCTAACATTTACGTTACATTACATGACCCGACATTTCGTACGTAGTTTAACTTAGAATAACATAAACTGTTCCAAAGTTTTGACGTCTTGTCCTTTAATTAGGAATGCGATGTATGTATGTTCAAGCTTATTTTCCATAGCGAGTAGGCAGAAGTGTAGGTTGAGAATAATATTCTATATAAAAATGAATACCGATATCTCTTGGTTGCGTGCATAACTTGGGAACAGCTGTACCGATTTCATTTTTTTTTTAATTTGTTTACTCTGTCGAAGATTCTTACGGAAAGAACAATCAAAAAACATGCGTGGCTTTTTTTTAACTTTGACATTTCGCACATTTGACGTTAATTTAAGAAAGTATTCAAATTACTTATTACGAGTGTATTAAGAAACACGGTGGTGGACTTATGACTGTATTGCTCATACAAATATAGATATCTAAACCTCATTTATAATATACTTACAATATCCTCTTACCAAACATACTTAATTCATTTCTCCTTATTTCACATCGAGAAGCTTCGTAACTTGAACAACACAATGTTAAATTCACGTCAGTTCTCTGTCATACGTGACATCCAGGGAATTTAATCCAAAACCTTGTAAAAAGAGAATTTAATATTTTATTACGAGCAGTTCCCGGATTCATTTTAATATATCCTGTTCTAAGAGCAGATGTTATAAGTAAGTTAGAAATTCCATTATGCTTTTGGTTAATAATTTCGTTAAATTCTATGTTTTCTGTGAATTATGGAGTCTTGTTAAAAAGTATTAAATTTTATATATGTATACAATTTCATATTAAAATACTTTTTCAATTTTAGAAATTTCTGGCCGATTTTTCGCAAATATTCGTACATACAAAACTGTGCATTATTAATATAATGTAATCAAAAACAATGCAAAAAAAAAAAAAAAAAAAAAAAAAAAACAGTCAAATCGGTCGATTCTTCCTTCGTAAGTAATGCTCCGCCATACATGTGACAGTTGATATGTTATTAATATAGATTAAAAAAGTAGTTAGCAGAGCGTGGTTTCGATCCACGGACCTCTGGGTTATGGGCCCAGCACGCTTCCACTGCGCCACTCTGCTTCTGTGCAAAGTGATGCAAAATAGCATTGCCCTTTCCACGGTTGATTTATTAATTCATAGATATTTTATGCTCCTATTCAGTACTTATCGGTATAACATTCTCGTGATACTAAGGCCCGCTTCCACAAGTTCGGGTTATCTTTTTAACTCGGAGGTAAATGCTAACACGAGGTTAAATTGACAGTTTGTCATCTATACTTAATATTATAAAGCTGAAGAGTTTGTTTGTTTGTTTGTTTGTTTGTTTATTTGTTTGTTTGAACGCGCTAATCTCAGGAACTACTGGTTCGATTTTAAAAAATCTTTTTGTATTCGATAGTCCGTTTACTGAGGAAGGCTATAGGCTATATAACATCACGCTACGACCAATAGGAGCGGAGCATAAATGAGAAATGTTGCAAAAATGAAAAACCGTTAAAACTAAAACACGCGGACAAAGTCGCGGGGGACAGCTAGTACAATATAATTGTCGTTAAACCTCGTGTTTGCAACTAACTCTGAGTTATGTTTTTCATGCAAGTAGGCCTAAGTATAAAGACCAGGAAATAGTCCTACGCTTTATTCCCTAATTAAAAACTTAAAAATTTTCTATAAGGGAATAGGTTGGTATGGGCCCAAATTAGGCTACATATTATGCAATATCCATACTTCCTCAACTCTGTCTGTCTGTCTGTTACGCTTTAACAGCTATAGTGATGAAACTTGGTAAGGGCTAAGCTTATATCCCAAGAAAGGACATGGGCTATTTTTGCCGCGAAAAGCGGCATTCACACGGGCGGAGCCGCGAGAGAAAACTTGTTATACATAAATAAAACATCGCTCTGATTTACTATTGTTGATTAATTTCACTTTACAACTTTTATAGTTTCATTGAACTGAAAAAGTTTAGACAAATTTATTTCTACTAAAAAGTTCCTACTATGTGACTCCTCTCTTCAGCTACCGATTTTACAAACACAAACTTATCGACAAGTGACTGCATCAATAATTTCTATCTTGCGTACTCGGTTCCCAAAACGCAGTAATAAAATAACTATGCAGCATAATTAAAAATTGTTAAAAAGTGTTTATCCCGTATTCTACAAAATTCTTTATGCAAAACACTAAAAAAGTTGTTAGCAGAGCGTGGTTTCGATCCACGGACCTCTGGGTTATGGGCCCAGCACGCTTCCACTGCGCCACTCTGCTTATGAAGACAGTGTCTCGAAATGTCGTTGCGCTATCTAGAGTTGATGCAATAAATTACTTGTATTATTAATTTTTAATGATTCATCATAGATAATGCGTTTATAATCACGTCAGGTTAAATAATTACTAATGGTTAAATAGTCTTGTATTTCATACTGAACTAAATAAAACAGTACTTGACAATAATGTTTGAAATTGAAAGAAAAACAATATATGTTTTATGAATCAATTTGTGAGATATTTGTGCTATCACGGATGCATATAAAATAAATAGAAATATGAAAAACTGTATGTATGTATTTTTATTTATTTGATTAAATAAATATTTTTATTCAAATAAATAGGTTAATAAAGAAAATTCCAATAAATTATTTTTAAGTAAAATAGGCGTTAAATGAAAAAGACATTTATTTTACGAACACTGCGGGTTTATAAATATTGTCTGATGTTGGGTATGGATTTATGTTCTATGTAGGTATTATTTAGTATAATTTAGTACCTAATAGAAAAGATAAATTAATGGACATTTCCCAAGCCAATAACTAAAACTAAAAACTACATTATAAACATCAGATTTAGAATCACGAAAGTTAAATTATAATCTTGAAAAAAAGACGGTTTTTTAAATGTAAATTCGATTCCAGTTAATTATTTTTTGGCTACCCCTATCCTTTGTCTATTATTGAAAGATTTAATTTATTATGGGTTATTAAAACCACACTCAGTTAACGACGGACTTAAGTTTATAATTGACCATAGACCTGTAAATATAGACAGATAAAAATAGTAAGCTACATTTTGCGATACATAGCTAAATACTGTCTCTATTATTCTATTAAGTAAGTATATTTTAGTGACCAGAAATAAAATGTCGCTTACAATACTCAATAGAATCTGTTTCTTAGAAAGTGGTCTCGAAAACGTGTTTTTATACTTCTTTGTAAGATTATTTAAAAGCACCCTTTAGTAATTGTACCTGGGGAGATTAGGGTCGAACTTGGAATTATTATTTTTATAGCGCGTGTTGTCTTTTTTTAGCTTTTTCTTAGTTAATGATAAATATAACTTACTTTTGGTTTATAAAAAATATTGTGGTTTTAGTATTTTTTTTGGAATTTATTTCATTGTATGTTTATTTTTAAACAATGTCACGTTTTAGTTGTAGGTCTTATCTTTATTTTATTGGGCATCTATAAAGATGAATTTTGTTTTTAAGGATTAACATGCTCACGCTTAAATATTATTCTTATTTTAACAACATGATTTAATATTTCTTATTGTACTTATTCTCAAATGCTTTACTTTCAATCCATCCGTTATTTATTGTTTTGCTGTTCTTTCATTATTATTCTTGTTATTCTACGAATAAGTTCCATTTGCTACGGTGTACAAATCTATGAAAAAGTGTGTTGCTGGCCACCGGTGGCAGTGGAAGGTAGCCTTTTTTCACCTAACCTTAATCTACAAACGATTTATGTTACAAACCTCTAGCTCTAGAGTCGTGTTACCCTGTGTCACCCTTCAGTCGCTTGTACAGTTTAGTTCTCGTTCGCTCGATAGATGGCGTTGTGCTTTGACACCCGTTTTCTGAATGGCGGTGTTAAGATTTTCCGCGGTCGCATGACTACCCGAGGCGGCCGTGTATAATTCATACTTACCTGGCGTAGGAGAAACCGTGATCATGAAGGCGGTTCTCCCAGGGCGAGGCCTTCCCATTGCACTGCGGGCGGGTTGACCCTTGCGATTATCCCTAATGTGGATAACTCGGACGCGTAATTTTTGGTAGTGAGGGACTGCGTACGCGCTGTCCCTCTCAGAAATACTATAGAATAAGTTTTATGGGAAACCATCTAACAGAAGTGTAAGTTATTAGTTAATCTTTCAAAGGTTAACTCCTGTGCGAAGTGCCAGTGCGGACGTGTTGCATTACATACAGGTTCACAGCGTTACCCAATCCTAGTATTCGATTAAACTATAATTGTAGCATTATCCGTCATATATTATATGTTCTAGCTTTTAAACGCGGCTGCACCCGCTCGGATTTTGGTTATCGCGGTAGTCCTAAATACTTATGCTCATATATAAATTCACAGAAAAGCTATTTTATTCCCAGGAACTGTTTATATTATAATTAATGTCAGCTATATCGCTTCAGCGGTTAAAGCATTGAAAGGTAAAAGACTGAGTTATTTTCGCAATTAAAATTAGTAAGGAGAATTTTTCCGACAAAGATTCCCTTACCATGATATAACTTCGATTAGTTTTCTGTATTCCATGGTCCAATAATTTCATTCCAAAACCTAAACTCAATTTGTTATGTTACATAGCGGATCATAAAAAAAAATATACAAATTCAGTACGAAAGTCCCGCTCAGAGGTCGCTACAAACTAGATTGTAGTTGAACGCATGATCATAGCACATACTCTGCAGGCTGTCTCGACATAATTAAGTACTGTGCGATGTTATCTTAATGCCAATAGCTTAATTTAATTTAATAATAAGGCTTATTAAATTTAAATTATTATGAATTTTAGTATCGGCATTAACATTATGCAGACACTATGTTAAGTTGTAATTGTGTTGTGATACTTAGTACGTATTGATACATTTTATAAGATTGTTTCATCACACATTCTGTAGTGAGACTGCTTTTGATACGAATTGTTGTAAGCAGAGTGGCGCAGTGGAAGCGTGCTGGGCCCATAACCCAGAGGTCCGTGGATCGAAACCACGCTCTGCTAACTTGCTTTTTAATGTTTCAAGTAAACGATTATGTTGTTACATAGATTTTAAAACTACTAAACTACGTTGTTCGGTTTTGTCTTACTATTTTTGTTATCTTCAATTTTAACCGAGTTAAGTTATAATATCTTAAGTTATTTTCACCGATCTTTTTAAGTTCCCTATTCAACGTATTTTAAGTACAATGGCGCCGATTCTGTTAAACCCACACTAAACTTATTTGAAACCATCGTTACGACATTGTTACGTCGACGAAAGATAGAGCTGTCAAATATAGTTTCAATTAAAATTCTTATACAAATGTACCGACACGCAGAAACGTGTGCACTAAAACAAAGTGATGTTCAAGGCGAAAACTAGTTTGACATTAATTCTAAGTTAGTTGTTATCTGTTGCCGTCCTTTTCTCACGCTGTATGTTAGTAAAAGATAGCAATGGTATAATTTTGGTTTAGTTAGCGTACAAGGGAATCGGCGCCAATATCAATGTAAATAACTACTATCCTACCTGTAATTCCTAAACAAATTTGAATGATTTTGAAACCCGAAGGTTTCTGTCAATTTTATTTGTACGCCTAAAAGTTATCAAATACATTTATTTATAGTGAAGGCAAAGTGTCAAGACATCATGTCGTACACACACCGTCAGACACATGAATAAAAGATGTTACGAGAGGTTGCGCAACTCTTTATACATAAGAAGAAAATCACGAAAATGAGATATATAAATTCAGTGTCTGGGTTTTACAACTACTAAATACCTAGGTAAGTAGGCACTTATAATAAAAAACCACAACAAATAATATTAAATAAGTAGATACGTATGATTGGTTACGCATATTTTTAGATTAAGTTAGGTAGAATACATTCGGTACCAGCGTTAAAACATAAAAGAAGAAGAATTTATTTATTTACTTGAAATATAGTAAATAACAGATCTTATAAATTAGTACAGTTCTTCATATTTCGCGTACTTAATTCGGCATGCAAATTTTATTTTTAGTAAAATTTAAATAATGTAACCCAAATTCGGTTCTCTTTGTGACTGATTACTTATCACTTAGAAATAATAGTTTTGGCTGCAGTATTGATACTGTCCTGACTACTGTGGTCGGATTTATAGTATGTTATGTGGACATATTATCACTCTAAAAAGTCTCTTGTACTGAAATACAAAAAAAACATGCACACAAATAAGATTAGTAGGTACTCAGAGGAAACATAGACAAGCATAGAGCGCGCGCATCGCTAGTAGCCCCTTGTGCAAACCGTCAGCAAATTTTAGCTATATGTGCTACGCTCATTTACTGATTTAGAAATGTTTAGAAAAGTTAATGCGAAAATGTCGACGGGTCCGATATTATTATAGGGTAATATTAGGTTTTGAGATAGTTTTAATAAAACGGCGCGCTCTATTTTAACACGAACTTTACGATCTTGTTCATACTAGTGCCAACAGTTCATACTCGATATGCTAGCTCTATAGTTTACTTATTTTTTTCTCCTATTACTACTTACCTAGATACTAATCACAAAAACTCGGCAAAAGATATTACAACATATTCTCAGTTTGTAATTCAAATCAAAAATCTGCCAGCTGGCCATTATCCTCGCATAAGAACATACAAATGGGTATTTAAACACATTGTGTTTGGGACCATCGTGTTTGCGTAAGTCCGGCTGAGTGGAAGCAAATATTCGTCCTATTAGGGATCGTCCTCTGTAAGCGATTGTTTCTATTTGCTTTTTGTTCAGTTTTGTGGAGTGCTATGTTTTGTTAAGTGCCTTCTTTGGATTTGAGAGGAATGTTATACCTATATGAGTAGGGGAATAGATAATGTCGTGTAGCGGTCAAAAAACGGTAGTAGTTTGAGTTATAAGCGACTCCCGCTATTACCCTCCCGTCCCTAGATCAAGCTGGCCCGAGCCGGCCAAACTAGCAATAAAAATATGTCCTTAAATAATAAAAACTTAGATCTAGCACTCCCTTGCTGTTTTGCTTTATTAAGATAGTCAGCAACGCCCTAAGTCGAGGTCCGAACCCCACAGAGGGTGCCCTTTAGTGAACGTTACTGACGTAATTAGTCTTTTCTACTGCTCTGGCTGGAGGCCCTTAAGGTTCTCGCCAAATGTCCGGTGAAGCCGTCAAAGCCTGCGCTCAGGCTAACTGCGTAAATCTGTTCCAAGAAAAAATACTCCCGCTATTGGGAAACCAATGCTTGTGTCGCGGGGAATTCACAAATGTTCAAATCATATAGGTACACAAAGAACACCCAAACTTGATACAAACATATGAGGATTGCACAGTCCTATGCAGGGATCAAATTTGCAGCACTTTATGTAAAGTGGTAGTTGGCGTGGTAATGTCTATCAACAACTTACGTATCCTTACAAAAAAATCTTTCACAAGTATCATGGTCACGGGTAGAAAGGTGCAAAAGAAACTTAGAGGTAATAAATTGAAAATAAATCGCAATAGAATCCGTTTAAAAGAGTTTTCTCAATGTATTACATCCAAGTTAACTTTAGAAGATCTATATTAATGGGATAATAATATATGTATTATAATAATAGTAGGGGATATCACCTTTATTCTTAAAAAAACAACCCTCGCAGGTATGTCCAACAAACAGGATATCGGCCGCGATCATCGCTGACGCACCGGAAGTCATAACAAGCTCAGGATTTATACCACCTATCCAAACTTTATATTTACGACCTCCACTGATGTATTATCTTAATAATTTTAGTTTTGTTTGTCCGATTTATCTCATAGAGGACATAAATAAAATTGAATTTCAGTTCGATGTTGCAATCAGAACTTTTTTGTTAGTTACATAAAGGTAAGTAAAGTGTTGCCTACTTATGTGTGTTGCAAAATAATCTTTATATTTTGTATGTTTTAGCGGTAGTACCTGATAACTTAAAACACTCATAATATACAAGGTTATTTTTTTATAACCAGCCAAAATATTAAATTTTCATCTAGAGATCAAACCGAAGGTGCATTTTAAATATTATTGTCAAATTAAATAATATGACACACATTGACACATTGACCATTAACTAGTGCACCCATACTTAAACTTGTAAAATTGTTCCAGCCTAAATATAATTTGTCTACTTTTTACCTGTTTTTAATTTAGCTACGAGACTACACAAGACCCAGTATCAAACAAATAATAGCATTCATTAGAAAATGTCTCGAAAATTTTCGTAGGCGGCCTAGTGGGAATCAATGCACTTGTGACCGTCCGTGCACCGCCAAATCTATGTGTGAGCGTTATGCTGCCTATCTAGGTTGATGAACTAAATTGTGCTGTAGTAATATCCACACGTTCGCTTTTTAGAGGTGGACAGGAATGACATTTTATTTAAAAAAATATTTTTTTTCTTCTTTATGCCTAAAATGTTAACGATTCTGAACCATCTCAAAAAATTTTGCCGGTGATAGAAAACTAATCCTATATATCGTATTTATGACATCAATCCACCAGTCATAAATATTGCTATTTGCTATTAAATAAAGCGAAAACTCATCAGTAACTGAACTCTTCATTTTAAAACCGCAGACAGCAATAAGTACATTCTACCTACCATCAAACTATTATACTTAGTTATATTTATATAGGTGTACTAAACCACAGGACTGACATAATGACTTCCATAGTAAATAATAATATGACACACATGAGAGATTTATTACCACTCTTACTACGATACAGTACCTACTTTGTTTATTTACAACGGTTTTAAATATACCTAAAACTCCCTTGTTTTTTCGTCATTGGAAAAAAAACCATTTCGTGATTAGTATTCAAGTAGTATCAAGGCATCGTATCCAATAAATTGGAACGTAACACGATAGTATCCTCTGCGCAATTGATGTCCAAGCTCTTGTAATGTTATAATGCTACGTTACACTACTGATAAACGTACCATACACGTAGACCATACACTCAGTGTAGCATACACTCTGTATACCATACACTCGGTGTTCCATACACTCAGTGTACCATACACTCAGTGTTCCATACGCTCAGTGTACCATACACTCAGTATACAATACACTCAGTATATCATACACTTAGTATACCATGCACACTACTCAGTGTACTATGCATAGGGCAGGCCTGTATCATAATTCCGATTGATTTACTTATCCATGGAAGTACGTAGATAGCCGTAGGTATAGGTATTAGTTGTTTTGTGGTATGATTGCCACACAACTACTACTACATACTTTATTTGATTGGCCTGTTGGTCTAGTGGTTAGTGACCCTGACTGCCAAACTTGAGGTCGTGGGTTCGATGCCCACCCAGGACAAATCTTTGTGTGATGAGCATGATCATTTGTCTACGTGTTCATTTATAATATGTATTCATCTATAATAGGTTGTATTTATAAATATATAAGTATGTTTATCAGTTGTCTGATCACCATAGTTATACTCTCTGCCCAATTTGGGCTTAGATGGCCGTGTGTGAGTTGTCCCAAGATACTTACAAAATTGTCATCTTTTAAGAACTTTTTCCCAGTACCTTTTTTATAAACTGTTAAATGATTAGAAATTATTATTTATCCGCAAACGGAATAATAAAGGGTCTGATTAAATTACTACAGAAAAAAACCACATTATATTGTTCAAGGGTTTAATTTAAATAGTGTCTAATATATAATCATTATATTAATATACTATGAGCTTAAGCAATACTGAACAAAACAATAAAATTTACAAGTGACAAACTTTAGTCATACATTAAGAAAATTTTCAATAAATTATAGACTCCGTTTTAAAAGAGACGGTAACAAATTTTGGCAAAAATTAAAAATTATATTTACAATAAAATAAAATTAAAATTCTCATTTCTATGTCGGGAATAAATAATATGGATGTCAATAATAATATATAAAATGTAAAATTTATCAAAAATTTTCTACCACGTTTTATTTGATACAAAATTCCAAAATGTTTATTTTAAGTATGTATGTATCAATTCCTACACCTAGTAATCTTTAGTAACAGTATATATTATAGTGTTTACGTCAATTCCCATTATATTGACACTTAAGAAAGGTTCTAATGTGTCCGATTTGTCTATAGGTACATTGAGATATGTAAAAAATTATCGACATTCATACTGAGTTGTCATTGTATTTATCAATTTGTTATTTCAAGCGACCGACGCGAACCAATCATGTAGCATATAAAAATTATAGAAATATTTAATATTTTAGATTCGATAGTATTGTTTTTTAATCTATTCTTGTGTTCGAAGAATCGAAAATTTTCGAAAAACGCAAAAGAAAATCTTTTTTTCTTTTTCTTTTGAGTGCACTCTTAAATAACTCTCAATACTCATGAATAAAGGTAAACTGCACATGAGACGAAACATTCTTAACATAAAATCACCTTTATTCCAAAGCAGAAAAGTTCAATTTTGCAATTCCTCGTCACTAATATGCGGTTTTTAAACAAATACTTGATAAATACAAAAACTTCTCCATAACCAAGAAAATTCCAGTAAAAAACTCAATACACTCTAACCCTATGGTTACTCAAATCACACAACGCTTATAGATACGTAAGACTAAAATAAATCGTCTATGGAATACCATGCACAGTCTTTGACTACAGTCGATAGCCAACAAAAGCCTTGCGAAAGTTCTCGAAATGTCGTGGCCTCACTGAAGTTGATTTTAGGCTTTTTCACTGGTATTAAAAGTACAAATTGTTTCATCAAAAGGTATATTAGGAGATAGTTATTTAGTTTCCCTTTAAAGTAAAGAAACTTTTTTAAATTTAAATGTCTTCAATATTAAAAAGAGTTAAAAAAAAGACCACGACTATCTTGGCACGACCTAAAAACATCCAAAATTAGGCACCTTGTTTGTGAAAAAAATCAATCAAAATGGCATCGGTCGCTTCGTTGTCACATAAAATTATGGGTTTTATGACACTTCACTCGTCATACGTCATTTGTAATCTCATATTTGTGACTCCGTACTTAAAACGGACCAATAGGATCCCCTTACTCGGTAAATATCACGTTTCGATTAAACTAATCGTTTGCTCTGACAGTCCAGCGTCCAAACTACTGGGTATTTCTAGTCAATTTGACAGAAGCTAGGTAAATATTTAAAGCCAAAAATTATATAGAACTATCACTGGCGTTAGCCATAACATAGTTTATAATATATGTTGTATTTACCCGAAATGCTTTTTAAATTTTCCTAATAAATAAAGCACACCTATCGCATCGACATTGAACGAGAAACTACACACCGAGGATCGCCGGACACTACAAACATTCAATAACCTTGACTATTCACATCTCCTTTCAATTCTTTTGTCGTTCCCTCGAGTCTTCTCTGCAGACGCCTCGTGGAGGGGAGTCTCGGCCTTTATGGCTGACTTTGGAAGCTTTCCGGGATCGTTTGAACTTGGCTACGTCATCGCCGAATACGTCTCCTGTTCTGAGGGCGGAGATGAGATCATCGAACTCCCCCTTCTGTCCGTTGGTGAGGGTGCCGTCACGTGACCCGTCGGAGTGTCCGTTGCAATCAGCTGAGCCGTTAGACTTGCCGAGTGATTTTCCCACGGAGCTTAGGAGGCTCGAAGCTTGTTTCCTCTCCATTGTTCGTTTCTTGAGCTGTGGGGAAAAGATTTAAATTTATCGATTGTAAGAGAGCAAAATTTTAATTGAAGCTTATTTTACTTATATAAAGACTAGCTGTTTCCCGCAGCTCCGCCCGCGTGGATGTCGGTTATCGCGGCAAAAAGTAGCCCATGTCCTTTCTCAGGCTCTAGACTGTGTACCAAATTTCATTTAAATCGGTTCAGCAGTTTTGGCGTGAAAGCGCGACAGACAGACAGAGTTACTTTCGCATTTATAATATTTTTTTCTTTTTCTTTTTTCTTTAATATAAAACGACTCCCGCACTAAGGAATTTAATCCTTGTGTCGCGGGGGTTTCACAAACATTCAAATCACATGCACAAAGAACACCCAGACTTGAAACAAGCATTTCTGGATCACACAAATGCTTGTCTCATGCGGGGATCGAACCCGCGGCACGTCGCGCACAGAGCTAATTGGCGTGGTGGCCTATACCACTCGGCTACCCGTGCAGTCATATGAGTAAGGAGTGCCCCGGGTGGTGTACCTCCTGCTCGTGCTTGGTGCGGCGCTCCTCGTCGTGGCGGCGGCGGCGCGCGGCCAGGCAGTCGGCGCGCGCCTCGCCCAGCTGCGCCAGGAAGGCGTCGAGCGCGCCGAACAGCTGCGGCGGGGACGCGGGGCTCTCCTCGCCGAAGGCTTGCGCGCACGCCTCGAGCCGGCTCTTCATGTCCTGGTAAGCAAGCAATCATTATATAGTGCACGAAAATGATCATGTAAGCACGAAATTTAGACAGAAGATTTAATAATAACCACGGGAACCCTCGGTATTTGAAGGGCTGTTATACGGTATGTAACAAAAACCCTGTCCGATCCAATAAGCGTAATCCTGGTTCTAATTACGTATTAGAAAAAAAAGTTCCGCTCAGGCTTTGATACAAAACTGTAGGTAATACACGTGAACTTTGTCGAACGATCAGTGTTGCCTTATATCAGTTTTATTTAAATTTAACTATATTCACCGGGTAAAATAAAAATCTCAAATCCACTCTTTAGTTACGTATATGTGTACGCAGTACGATGCCGAATAATACTCATAAGGATCGGACAGGGTTTTTGTTACATACTGTATAATAGCTGATATCAACTAATTTAATTGGTGTACTGTAAAGCACGTGGTTTCACAAACGATCGACTTCACAGACACCGAGGTTAGCCGTCCAGTCTAGACTCAATAGTTAATCAATAGTCATTTACAGTTAAAGTCCTGAAAACTGATTTAAAGCCAAAATTGTATAATACCAAGAATATTAAAACTAGTTAATGCTCAAACGCTCAAACCTGGAACAGATCCTCTAGTTGCGTGAACGAGCATACAGCGTGCGCGTGGAAGTCCCTCATAACCGGCAGGAACATGTCATTCGGCGACCGGTTAGGTAAGGCTGCGTGGTATTCTAGTTCCTTGGAAACTTCTCTAAGACCGGCGCGTAGGGCTCCAACGTCCTTGTCGAGTTGGTCTACGCAGACCTTGGCTGCTGCCCGCACGTGCGGTAGGTCTTCTTCGAGCAAGAGGATGTCTTTGAACTGCGAATGTAAATGATGAGTTAAGTACAAAAAAGTTTCGATATTAAGACAAGGTGAAGACGGCAAAATAACACAAATTAATTGTACTAAGAAAAGGGCGGAATTCCATGTCATTTAGACGGGCCTGTTGGTCTAGTGGTTAGTGAACCTGACTGCTAAACCGGAGGTCGTGGGTTCGATTCCCACCCAGGACGAATCTTTGTGTGATGAGCACGATCATTTGTTCTGTGTCTGGGTGTAATTTATCTATAATATGTATGTATTTAGAAATATATAAGTATGTTTATCAGTTGTCTGGTTGCCATAGCACAGGCTCTGCCTAGTTTGGGATCAGATGACCGTGTGTGAGATGTCCCAAAATATTATTATCATTTCCTTTATTCAATTTATAAACATATAAAATACATTATTATTATTATTATATTAAGCCCTACTGTAAATTTTGCCCATTTCCCTATTACATGTAATATTTAAAAGTATTAAAAAGATCCATACCTGTGTCTCAAGCATTTCGACTAGGTAGTGCAACAGTGTGGTGTTGCGGGATACTGACGACTTGGTGTCGGCCAGCTTGTTCAGTGACGTCAGACGGAAGCCTGACGCATTGCCGCGGGCACCTCTGCAAGGAAAATTATTTGGTCAGTTTAAAGAAAGTACTAAGGTTATTTACATCGACTAACGTTAAGGTTGAGGCAAATCAACGCTGACTTAAATATTTCTGATTGAATACTTTTGAAGCAATTTTGTAAATCAGACTTTACATAGAATTCTTGGAATATAATTCTGAAAAGAAACTTATTTATCCCAAAGCTGTTTTTTTTTGTAGACTGCAATGAAAATGATTTTTGTTTCTCATTTCAGCAACATCATGAGGAATCTTGCACGCTGTGGCCTCGGCTGTGCTCCGCTGAACATGCTGGAGTGTAGTGTACCTGTTCATGTAGTTGCCGAGCGCGAGCACGACCTCGAGCAGCGCGCGCAGGCGGCGCGAGCGCGTCATGTCGCGCGCGGCGCGCAGCACCACGGAGGCGCGCGCGGTGGCCTCGGCTGTGCTCCGCTGAACATGCTGGAGTGTAGTGTACCTGTTCATGTAGTTGCCGAGCGCGAGCACGACCTCGAGCAGCGCGCGCAGGCGGCGCGAGCGCGTCATGTCGCGCGCGGCGCGCAGCACCACGGAGGCGCGCGCGGTGGCCTCGGCTGTGCTCCGCTGAACATGCTGGAGTGTAGTGTACCTGTTCATGTAGTTGCCGAGCGCGAGCACGACCTCGAGCAGCGCGCGCAGGCGGCGCGAGCGCGTCATGTCGCGCGCGGCGCGCAGCACCACGGAGGCGCGCGCGGTGGCCTCGGCTGTGCTCCGCTGAACATGCTGGAGTGTAGTGTACCTGTTCATGTAGTTGCCAAGCGCGAGCACGACCTCGAGCAGCGCGCGCAGGCGGCGCGAGCGCGTCATGTCGCGCGCGGCGCGCAGCACCACGGAGGCGCGCGCGGTGGCCTCGGCTGTGCTCCGCTGAACATGCTGGAGTGTAGTGTACCTGTTCATGTAGTTGCCGAGCGCGAGCACGACCTCGAGCAGCGCGCGCAGGCGGCGCGAGCGCGTCATGTCGCGCGCGGCGCGCAGCACCACGGAGGCGCGCGCGGTGGCCTCGGCTGTGCTCCGCTGAACATGCTGGAGTGTAGTGTACCTGTTCATGTAGTTGCCGAGCGCGAGCACGACCTCGAGCAGCGCGCGCAGGCGGCGCGAGCGCGTCATGTCGCGCGCGGCGCGCAGCACCACGGAGGCGCGCGCGGTGGCCTCGGCTGTGCTCCGCTGAACATGCTGGAGTGTAGTGTACCTGTTCATGTAGTTGCCGAGCGCGAGCACGACCTCGAGCAGCGCGCGCAGGCGGCGCGAGCGCGTCATGTCGCGCGCGGCGCGCAGCACCACGGAGGCGCGCGCGGTGGCCTCGGCTGTGCTCCGCTGAACATGCTGGAGTGTAGTGTACCTGTTCATGTAGTTGCCGAGCGCGAGCACGACCTCGAGCAGCGCGCGCAGGCGGCGCGAGCGCGTCATGTCGCGCGCGGCGCGCAGCACCACGGAGGCGCGCGCGGTGGCCTCGGCTGTGCTCCGCTGAACATGCTGGAGTGTAGTGTACCTGTTCATGTAGTTGCCGAGCGCGAGCACGACCTCGAGCAGCGCGCGCAGGCGGCGCGAGCGCGTCATGTCGCGCGCGGCGCGCAGCACCACGGAGGCGCGCGCGGTGGCCTCGGCCGCTGCTCCGCTGAACTTCTTCTTAAACAGCAGAGTTCGTACGCGCTGCGAGTAATGCGGGATCCTGCACAAATACATAGGATTTATTAGGACCGGTAGTCCAAGTTTGTAGCGAAATCATAGTGCGATTATACAAAGTTTAAACCTGTGTTCGATAGATGGCGTTGGCGTCGATTTAGATCGCACTATGGTTTCGTTACACGGCATTTAATAAATTCGAGAAATATTTATCTTATTGTTGTTGTGTGTGTGAAAGCATGTACCGTTTTTCGTATAAGGTTAATAAACTTAAGTAAATAATATATAATCCGATATTTTGATTTCCCTCATCAAGTCAACCTTCGTTCACCGGTAAATTACTTGTTCGTCGCTAAAATTCGAGAGCGCAGGCAGAAATGGAACAAGGGCAGCACACACACACACATGAAATAATCACGTGGACTAGCATGACAAATGCGCTCACGTTCCAATAAGACAGCCATAGGCATAGTGTAAACAAATCAGAAAAATTCTTGCGCATGCTCTTGGTCGCATTTCTCGACTGCATTTGTAAGAGGTTTAAAATATGCGACGATTTTGCTCAAAAGATCTGATCATTTCAAGCATGCGAACAAAGTCACGAATACAGCTACTAGCAAATAAACAAAACTCCACAAAAAATATCCACGAAAACTTCATCTTAAGTTCCATCTTTAACATACTTGGATATCTCGTAGAGGAAGCGGTCTGCACGCGCCATGCTATCGAGCTCGTCTTGGTGTTCCTCTAGTAACGCAGCCTCTTCAGCGCTAGGCGTGAACTTCACCAGTTGTTCCACCATATCTATGGGCAGCTGCTCGCCGCTGTCCATGCGGAGGATCGCTCTGGAATACACGAAAGGAGTATGAGAATTTGAAAAAGAATAAAACGCTGATGGCTGAAATCGAAAGGTTCAAATTGATTCATGAGATGTAGCAGATGTAGATAATTATTACCGGCATATTTCCTCGTCAGACATCTTGAGTTTGGAAAGCAGGATAGTGCAGTTCTGGGCTCGACGCCCGTCGATGACCGATAGGATCTTAGTGCGGGGCTTCGCGCCTAACTGTCTTAGGTCTTCTACGGAGCCTTCGTTCTGTTGAAAGGAAAAGTAAAATGGTTATAATATCATGGTGGATTATGTAAGGGGTTAATACAATAAAGGAACCATGTATAACTACTAAGCAAAATGTTTGAGAATTTTGGAAGTATGTTTAGAAAATCAAAATTGCCTATTTAGAAATTTCATTGTAATGGAAATGTATTCGACTTTCTTAAATCCGTTAGTAATCCTTTCGTAATGTCATGAACCATTTCCACGAGTATTATGTCACGACCACTTTGTCATGACCCAAGTGTTTCATAGAAATTGTTTATGATGCCATTTGCCAGCAACAAATATGGTCGTTAAGTTAGTCGTCCAAACGGTTCCACGTCCGTAAATTTTTACGGAGCCTCTGTAAAGACTTCAAAATGCTTACATTAGTAAGAATATAAAATTACATTCAACACGATCTCACCTGAACTCCATTCTTCTGGTAAGCGCAGAACATCTTATCAATAGTTTGCAAATCCATAGCATTATAGAGCTTCGTGTCGTCGAGCTCTTGCCAGATCGTTCCATGGAGCTTGATATCGGGCAGCTTGCTCCAGTTGAAGCTCTTCAGGGGGTTGCCGGGGGTGGGCACGTTCTTCTTGGCGCGGGGCGCCGCGGGGGCCATAGGGGCCAGTGGGGCGAGAGGGGCCGGAGGAGGGAGAGGTGCGGGAGGGGCTGGGGGACCTAGCAAGGGAGGGGGAGGGGGAGGAGGGGCTGAACATGTCTCTATTACGGCGCTTTTCAGGTTGCTCACCTAGACAAAATACATGATTTATTTAAGTGTGTCTTGCAATTGTACTGATATTAAATAAATGCTTATACAAAAAATTACTTAGTATATTTTCATTGTTGTTGGATAAAATAAATTTGTTATGAAAACTCCCATACATTTATCTCCGATTTCTCCTCTCCACAAAACTATGAGATCACAATAACAACGTAGTCTGGGAAGACCTTAATAAATAAATAAATAGTCAATACAGCATACCTTAGCATCGTCAGGTATGCTTCCCTCACTGACTAGTTTCTCAAACCTCGCTCTTTCCGCTCGTTCTTGGTTCAGCTGCAATTGGAAACGATAATATTTAAGATTTTGATGCCAATATAAAATATTTTACAAAAGAACGTTAATACAAGTAGGCCAGCATATACGTTACTTTTAATGGATGATGGTAGCACTTTCTGCCCAAATTATTAAATGGTACATTTAAGTCTATTTTACCCATAATTAATGTCCAAACGCCGAAGGCCCTAAGAGAAAATGGTAAAATGTTGTCCAAAGATCTTTAAAAAATCACGGTTCTCAGTAGACAGTTCCTGGAAGCCTGGTCTCTGGTAAAGGGGGCAGAAGCTCTTGTAGTTTTAGCCTAGAAGTCCGGCATAACCAAGCGAATTTCTCCGTTAAAAAAAGGGCTTACCTGCTCCGAGAAAAGCAGTGATATGCAAACCCACCTAAACCTAAGTAAAACGTTTCATTCTGTTTTTCCTGGATGGAGGAAATCTACGCAGATTCTTCTAAAAAATAAAGCAATTCCTGACCTGCTGCTCTAACTGGTGTGCTCTAGTGGCACAAGCCCTCGCCCTCTCGGTGCACTCCATGTGCGCGGCGGTCTCCCTCTCGAGCCTCTCCTTCAGTCTGCTGACGACTCCCTCCAGCTCTTCCCTTTCTTGGCTCTGCTCGTCCACTTGTTTCTCCTGTTAGTCGGTTAGCTAGTCAGTACATGCGTGTGTTTGATGGGAGGTGGGTATTATTGGCGGTTGGTTGGTGTGCCTTTAGAGGTTCTGGTAAGCTGATTTATCTTATTCCTGTTTGCCTAGTTTGAAGAATTGAAATAACTTATTCGATTTGAAAAATGCCGCCTGCACCGTTAAGTTAAAAAGATGTTGTAAGGTTAAACTTTATTGGTTTGGAAGTTTGTTAACCAGGTAAAACAGGCAACGGGGTTTGGCAAAACTTGTTGCCTGATTTTTAAGAGACTAAAAGTTTATCAAATATCATTACTTGTCAGTCGCAACGGATTTACTTCCAAGTTAAAAAGGAGGCGTGGAACAATTTAATACTAATAATAATTTCGGGTCATTACTTAACCACAAAACTTTTCCCATTTATAAATCTGGAAGAACTTTCCCCGTAGAGTAAGGATTACGTAGGCATTAATAAGACAAATACTGGTTCGATTAATAATAAAAATTGTGCTTGCTCTCTAAATTGGCGGCAAAACTACTTGACACATTTTAATTTAGAATAAAAAATCTTAGCTATAGAGTGCGCCTAACAAGTATGAACAACTAACACTGCTTACGCTCGGTACAACATGCTACTAGTAGCATAGAGTGAGCATAGTGAGCACCGAGTAAGCATAGAGTGCGCGCATCGCTAGCGATGAGCGCACTCTATGCTTGTCTATGTATACTCTACGTCTTATCATCAGTTTTTCAGAACCCATAGTAGACAACACTCAACCTTGTATCAGCATATCGAGGCATTACCATCCCGCACATTGAACAACTTGTCATACAAAGTTTTGTTTATGTAGCTTCATGTAATGACCAATGAGACATTATCACCAATATAAATAAAATAGCAATGTGTGTGAAAAAAAAAAAAAAATTATGAGTCCGCAACCATTAGGCTGACATCGCGCTGTCGAAGTCATGTTATCATTTATGTTACAACTGTCAATTATTTTTGGGTAAAGTATTTTAAATGGCATCGTAAGTCCATAAAAGTATTTGAAACAGAAATCCTTTGATCTTAGCATTATATCAAGATAAATACCGAATATAAAATGAATGTGCAACATGCTTGCTTACGAAAAATATAATTTCAAGAATTATCGATATCGAAACATTAATAGCAAAAATTAGGTAAGTACTTTTTCTATAAAAATTCTAATTAGTTTGACATCAGTGCAATAACCCTGGGCTGGTATTGATAAGTTGGTGTCTATTATTAAAGCCAACTTCCTAACACGTTACAATACAACCCCATTTAAAATTCCCTTAAAACATGATAACATATCTTCGACAGCATACCAACGCGTATAGCAAATATTTCTTACCTTCTTAGCGAGTTCCGTAGCTAAGTCGATGTTCTCTCTCTCCAGATTGTCTGCCTTCGTCCTGGCGGCGACTAATTCTTCTTCTTTGGCTAGTAGGTGGACTATCTCGCCGACGTTGATCTCCAGAGGAGCTACGTCTGGATCGTAGACCTGTATGATGAGATAATCAAATGTAGTTGAGTATGGTTTTGTGGTATTCATCTTCTTTAAGAAAGAGAGTTGAAGAATATAAATGAAAAAAATTAATAAAAATGAAAGGTCATTAATTCGATGTTAGATCTCTTTCTTCTCGAAGGTACAACGAATATGTCACATAAATCCTCAGCCAAACTGGTACGCACTTGCACAAACCATGTACCGGGGTTATGCTGTGTGAATCGGAAATACACAATGTGAAAATTTGACAGACTCTTAACTGTCAAAATTTACAATGTGGCAGCCTACGCACGTTCGGTATAACGCTATCAAACAAACAACGCGATTAACAAGTAACATGGTCCAACACATCGTGTTTTTCCCATCCCTTTCCTCCTATCCCCTTTACATAGGTACCAAAGGCAAACACATGGTATGAATTCCTGGAGCAACGGCTTGACTAACTCTGCAAACAAGCAAATATAAAGGAATAATGATATTCTTGCAGTGTTCACCTTAGTGTTGTCGCCGGAGCTGGCTCGCTCGGCGGCGACGTCGCTGGGCGCGCGCCCGGCGCCCGCCGCCTGCTGCAGCACCAGCTGCTGCGTCACGCGGTCCAGCAGCAGCCAGTGCTGCGACTGCGGGTTGTATTCCACTGGAAATTTAACAGTTCATTATTTGGATGTTACAAATCATAATATTGTATCTTTGAGTAATTTTGATTTTCAGCATTTGTTTTTTTTTTACTTTTTGAATTATATTGCAATTCAGCCTAGCAGCATTGAGATGAAATACCTAGAAAAAAATATTTACTTCGAATTCTCTTCAATAAGTAGACTTCTAATATAATAATTACCATAGTACCAGTGCAAAGTAAACTTAAAGCATTAAGATTTGCCTTTGTACCACTGCCACTTGTTATAACCACATATACTCACGCGGCAACAACAGCAGATGCTCCAGCAAGGACAGCAGATGCGGGTACGCGGCCGTATGGCTGAGCTTCCTCCTCAGCAGCTCAAACATGGCCGACGCACTCTTGGTATCCACGTGTTCTTTGTCGAACCGCCGCGCCAGCTCCCGCTCGTCCTCATTGCGGATCATCTCGAAGAACTCGATGTGACGGTCTAAGGTCTCGTTCTCGTATTTACGGAGTTTTTCGATTACTAAAATTAGATTTGTGGAAAAGTAAGTATTTTTGCAGTTTAAACTTTTCTTAGTGTGAGTGTTTATTATATTGTTAATATTCAATTTGCTGCTATGTTATCAATAAATCAAGATTAGAAATTCGGAGCTAATTTTTGTTTCTGTAACCGAGAGTTGGTGTCTTAAACTTTGGGTAAATAAATTATGAAACCCATCACTAAATTACAAGATAGGAAACAATATAATGACATCTAAGTAGCATTATTGATCCAACCAAGGTGGATAGAAATATTTATACATCTGTTTTTCGCAAAAAAGAATAAATTACAGCTCAGGAACGTCCACAAAACCTTTAATGGACCATACCTAACATTTAATAAGTTCTTACCTGGTTGTATCCCCAACATGAGCAGTTCATATCTGAGATGCAGCCTGAACTCCAGGCTCTCCTCTCCGGGCCCGTAGTTCAGCACGGCGTTCACAAAAGACATGATAGCTGTCTTCAAACCGAGGTCGTCTCGGTACGCGCCGGTACTTCTGTCCAACTCATTGACGATGCCTTGGAAACGGGCGCGCTCGCCTGCGTATTTTTGGTAATGTACCATTGCTTCTAGCACCTAGGAATTTGAGGAATTGTGAGTATGTGATTAAAATGAAATCTTTTACTCTGCATGATTGAGACTATTTTGCGCCTGGTATGACTTTGTTTTATTCAGCAGACCAAATTAATATAATAAATCATGTACCATTCCAAATCGTTTACCAGAGGAGGCCCCGTTGGTGAACGATGTAGAACTCAGATCAAAGTAATTTCTAACATTTATTTCACATACAACATAATTTAGTTCTTTTTATGTTTTCCTGATTACATGGCACGATACAAACCACTTGATTGTAGTACTTACTGATACCTTTGTGTTCACTACCACCAAGTTTTAACCTCCATATTTAATTCTGAGCATTTTTCAATATATACTACCATTCCTCGACCCCGTACCGTCTATAACATTTAATATTATACACTACCTTCTTATGTCCTCCTGGTACCAAGCACACAGCGCCGAGAATCTCTAGTGCAGCGACCTTAGTCTTTACATTTTCAGTGTCTAAGGACTGTGCGATCAGATCGATGCTCGTGGGGTGGGCCAAAACATGCGCGCGCCCAGTCTGCAAGCAACCAACATATTTATAAAGCAGGTAGGAAAAGAAGATTTAGATAGACTAAGATAATAGACCCATATCTCTATGGAAGCTAGAAGATAGGTAAAGAAGTTTCTAATACATTCTTCCCACAAAACTGTGTTTCATGGCAACTGGCATTTTGAGGTGACAATAAATTGGACAGTCTTCACTACTTCTTACTTAAGTTTTAGGTTTGATCTTGACGATTTAATTTTGTAGGTAAGTAGTCTACGAATTTCTGTGTCAGTATTTGAGCACTAAAATTTTGATTCATATAGTGAAAGTGGTGATGTTTCCATAACATGACAAAAACAAAGAACCGTATCATAAATGTAGGTATAATTTTATGTGTGTCTAGTTTTATGTTGTCAAGCAGCATAAACTCAGGTACAAATAAATGACCAGAATAACCCTTACAATCCCGCCACAAATCTACAAGCAATCTACGTACCGAGTTGTTCATAAGCGCCTTAATGGCAGCAATAAGGTTATGCCTGGTGAGAGCATCGTCTCTGGGTGCCTTCTGTAACGCATCGAGAAGGGAACCTAGGCCTCCTTGTTTGATGAACCGTAGGACGAAGCTGTGTGCTCGCGTCCGTAGGGCTGTCTTGAGGCCGTCGACGAGGGCACATGCTTCTGCTGGTGGTACGCCTTCAGATGATGCGAAGGCCTAGAAAACGAAAAAGATGTTAAAGTATGATAAGTTTTAAAACCTTAGAGTATGCAAGTACACTTTTAGTTTCTTCTATAAAACGGGAATCTTTCAAGGTTATTGATGTATTCTAGCCGACTTCTAGCTACACTTACGTCAGCAATCTCATTTAATGCCTTGATGTACTCCTCGAGCTGCGGCGCAGTGGCGAGCGGTGGGGGCGCGCCCGGCGGTGGTCGCCGGCTGCAGTAGATCTGCCACTTCTTGACCGCAGGTAGTGCCATCATGGCTGCCTTGTTGACCGCTGTTAAGTCCAGCTCCTCCTGTGATTTAAAGAAGTACGGTTTAGTAGGAGCAACACGTGGTTGGTTTGAGGAAGTGCTTTTTAAAGAAGTGTAACGATCGTACCACCTCTTAGTGATACTCGTGTACCACCTCTTAGTGATACTCGTGATTAGCACATTCCAGTGGCATCTCACAAGCGGGTCTCACCACTGGGATTTCAATAGGCATTACAGAACACGCATTAGTAGTTTTCACTACAGAATATGGATTGATAGGCTTTTCCAGATGTATGACAAAATGAATTAGAAACAATATAATATATATAACTGCAGAACACTACAGATTTTAATTAATTACAGTAAAGTAAGAAATATATAAAAAAAGGCTCTATGTATACGTTTACACAAGAAATCCTTTAGACTATATATATACTGAGTAATATTTTTTCCTACATAAATAAATCTACACAAAAACCTCCTTAGGTGTGGCATTGAAAGGTATTCCAACCATCTTTCGTATAGTATCAATGCAGCGAAAGGAAATACTACATTAGGTTACCACAAAAAAGCACGGAATGATACATTTTGGGACACTCCGACACTATATTTAGTTAAGTATCGAGGTTAATCGAAGCGATATTTGGAACAAAAATGCAGTTTATGCATTAGTGCCATAGATAGGCTATAAAATATGGCCAGTATGTGAATAGAATTTCAAATGTTACCTTTTATAGATATTGAATCGGACTCGGCGTGGCCTACTTGGAAAATAGCAAGGAAGAGTATTTTATGATACTTGGCACCTGACATAGGCACTGAATTTATACTTATAATTAACTATTAGGGATAATTTATGATGTTGTTTTCGAAAACCTTATTAAAATACTACCTTACAATTGAGATAACTCTTAGGTAATTAATACTACTGATAAACCTATGTGTTTGGGTACTATGGAAGCAAATTAGTAAATTAATAGTTCAGTCAAAATGTTTTCTTTTTATATTTGTACACTTCTAAAAGCTGTTTCAAATATCTATTGGAATCTAGAACTTTAAAATCAATTAATCTTCCGAATTCCATGTCATCATATGAATAAAACCATCCTTTTCACAAGATAATTGAAGCAGCGACAGACCCACATCGAGTATGGTCATAGCTAACGAATCACATGAAATCGTATCGATAATCGAATCGAATGGTATCGTTCAGACTTCCGCGAAGAAAGGCGATCGATCAGGCATGGATTTATGATCGATATAATCGTGGAAATGTTGAGCGTTGCGGATGTGAAGCCGTGAAATGTAGGCTTAGTGAATCGTAACTTGTAAGAAAGAAAAAAACGTGTTAGGTCGCCGAGGTATCGGTATGACTAACTTTAATAGGTAATGTAATGAATTTATTAAATAAATTATTCTTGTTAGGCTTGTTTTTATCTATACTTTTGTTTGTAAAGAATTACCTAAATTAAAAAACCTGGACATTCATAAAAAAATCTTTCACCATTAAAATGAATGCTACATTATCCCTGAGTAACATAGGCTATATAAGCCGGGGAAGGTAGCCTGTCTTAATATATAGTGCATAGTATTAGTACAGCCATAAAGAGAAAGAAATCGAGTACCTATCTAAAGACTTTGGGGGTATAGGTAGGTACTGTTTGCTGAATTTCAGTAGAATCAAAACGTACACTTTAATATTAGAGTTCTAACCTGTTAGACTGACTTGCTTACTTATTAATATCAAAAAAAATGTTGCGAAGAGTTCTAATCCGACGTAGGTATAAAAGTAATTTATACAACACATCAACTGGAAATTTCTTCATGTAGGTAATAACATACAAGATTATCAACCTCATTAGTTAATCTCGTAGGTATAATGTAGGATGCCGATGGGATAACGAGCGATATCCATGATAGAATAGCTAAAGAAAACAAGCTTTCGCTCATAGAGAAACGTTACAAGATAAACAAATGAAAAGACAGTTTGAGGTCAGTCGCTATAATCAGGTGCTGTCCAATGAAAGTTTGAAGTAATAGCTCAATAATTAAATATTCACGTTAATGTAAACTTTGCCATTTCTTTGAATAAAAGATAAGGTCGTTTATGCAGTGTCAAGATGCGGTAACTTATTGCATGTTTTGAAATTACTTACCTACGTGTGAAAATGAAAATTGAATTTTTGATTTGCGAAAGTTTCTACAAGTTTCACATCGTTTTAATATCTATGTGGGTAAATTGAACGTATAGGTGTTTTGTATTAAAGAATATTATCTGCAAAATATGATCATGTTCTTAATTATTGGGTCGGTGCAATGCGTATTTTGCTTCCATTCATCTGTAAAACGTCATTTCAGCATTCCCCCTTTCTTTCTCATATCATCTTTCACACAATTCATCCATTTAATTTCGAAATATACTGTACAGAATTATGTTTTAAGTAGATTAGAGAAACTAATTGAATTCACTAAAGGCCCAATTTTAAATAAATTACTTGAATTAATTATTGAATTAACTTTGCAGTTTCCGTATGAGATCCAAACAGTTATGTAAAGGAAATTCATCACCATTTAAGAACCTAGTAACCTACCAAATCATAGGTATTTCAACATTACAAACCAAATGACCAAAATATTGAAAGAGAAACTATAAATTATTTTTTACGAGCATCTAATTAGCATAATATCGAAATGTATTACGAATGTTTTTGTTTACATTACTCAGATTAAGTAACACTTGTATTAAATCACGGATTAGCATTATAGATATAGTTGTCAAAACTTAATACCATTAAAGTTAAAACGACAGGTGATAATGTCATTTCTCATAAGTCTGGTTTAATTAAATAGAAACTAAGTACGAACGATTATTTCATTTTTACGTTATATTTTCTCATATACTAAACCGATGTTAATTTAAATAATACAATAAATAAATAAAATAAAAATGTTTATTTCGTCCACTCTCACAACTATAAAAGTTATTCTTACGTAGGGACCTTTTAAGTGTAAGAAAAATCAGTGGAAAAGGCCCCGCTCTTCCTATTACTACATCATAAATACAAGGATTAATTATTAAACGCTAAAAAGCTAGCAATTTTGCTAAAATAAATGCTTTTCCTACAACGCCTACCTACTTCTTTACTATGCTAACGACTGGAATAAGTATTTACCAAATACATAAAAGCTTCATGCTTGCTACAAAAAAGAAACTCTTAAAGCCAGTTTATACGCAATCGATTTATCCATGAAAGTCAAAAAAACACTCTTATGATCGCTTTACAGTCATATAAAAAACATTTCTAGATAAATCGCTGTACAAAACATAAGTTGAAAGTTACCAAACAATTTGTTACACAATCGACATAACATAACGAAATTAATCGTATCAAACAATAGTAGGTACAACAATTGACAGACAAATCCAATCAAACTTTCAAGCGAGCTATAATTAATCCAACACTCGGCTGCAGGCTGTCAAATCACTTTTATCTAATATTAAAAATGTGAAAGTTTGTGAGGAGGGAACGTTTGTTACTCTTTCACGCAAAAACTGCTAAACTAATTCGGACGTAATTTAGCACGCAGGTAACTTATAACCAGGATTAGAAGATAGTATACTTTTTATCCCGATTAGTGCACGGGAATAGGAACTACACGAGTAAAACCGCGGCAAGGTACTAGTCGGAAATAATGTTATATTAACAATAGGTTTACTTTCATCTTGTTTCGTAATAACTGGTGATATAATTACTGGGCCCGGGGCGGTCCATGCGACTAAACGATGCCTTTAAGTGATTATGTGTGTATGTTTAAAGTATGTGAATGTCTTTTTTTTTAAGTTACGGTCGTTGACTGTCTGTTGGATTAAGACGGGATTGATTTCAGTTCCTAATGTCTAATGTCTGTTGCGCTAACATCTAACTTAATGTTCGTCGGACCTCGTAGACCTTTTTGGTGATAATAAATGACAATTTGTCTAATTTAAAATTGATTTTCAACGAAGGACGTTCAAGCGCATTTATACGTGTATTTTTTCTCAAGGCATTAAGTGGGTATTTCATCATGTGTAAATAAAACCATGCATTTACTATGTCAACTTATCTAGAATAGAACTTAATATATCTACTGTACTGTCACAATTCCTTGGAATTTATCAATTTCCTTAGACACTCATACGTTGCACTATTGAAAACTAGAGCGTTATTATTTTCTTATTAATACAAGCACTAAACACCACTGACCTTAAATACCTCACTGAGCACCAAGAAATAATCACAATAATCAAAATTTTAGGGCACCGCTTAGCCGGTACTTATCAAACGGTCGCGAGTGCAACTCGCATAGTCCACGTAAGACTGGAGCAGTTGGACGTTTAAAGCAATTGCCATAATTAGACAAGGTATCATTAGAGATCAAGTGGGCCAACGACCTGTATTACATCGTAGAAACACCTGATGGAGAGAAGAACAGACGGCAATTTAATATAGACTAGGTTTGATCGAAAGTTATTAAATACTTTCTAAGAAAATTCTTTTATTTATTTAAACCTTACTCTTGTTATTCAAGAAAACTGTAGCTTAATTCAATATACGAGATCAAAATAAACATAACAACATACAAAAGCTAAAACAACAACCTTTGCAATAGAAATTTAAATATCAATAAAGATTTTATTTAAATTTCGTCTTCTGATACCCGTCGAAAATCAATAAATGAATATGCGTAAGTAACCCGTTTTGTTTTAAATAATTATGAGTACTCGTCACTAAAGTTATTATACCTACACCAAAATCAGTTCTGCCCTAGTACCCGCGCTCATGAATTAGGATGCCCCGGTCTCGATACAAGAATATATTCCCTAACAAGTCCAATATATCGAGTACATAGCGTTGAAGCCTCACAATAAGTTCTAACTACACAGGGACATATTACGATTTAACCAGAGAAAATCAAATTCCTTCCCAAAGGCAACTTAACCGTGCGAGAATTAAAAAAAAAACCATACACACACGCCTCCCTTATGCTTCCATAGTACACATTCATGTGGCTTCCCGACTACAATACTCAACGACGCCTGTACTCAAGTACCCACTTAGTTATGTCGTAGCCTGCAGCCTGGCCAATTAAAACTATAATGAAACAAACCTTGTAGAAAAGTAGAATGTGATGTAGTCTTGTTGAGATGGGAAACAAATCAATGATGTTAGTATGAGTTACTAAATATTAGTTCAAAAAGTCTGTAATCGATGTAACGTGAAGAAGAATAATTCTTCTCAAAGTTAAAGTATAATAATCATAGTATGTATTTAATTACCTTTATAAAACTTGTGAGAGAATTTGTAAAACGTAGACCGTATTCATAATAGATAATACATATTGCTTTCTAAGGCTTACGCGTATGTTAAGACATTGAAACGGATTCTATCGCGGTTTATATTGATATTATAGTTCCCGACGTTTTAACGCCTTTGCAGGTGTCATGGTCACGGGCAGACTGAGGTTGTATTCGTCTTGACAGTAGATGTTGCTCGTTCTACCTTCATATTTTAAGAAATATACATACTAAGATAAAAATAATAGTCTAATATCTAAGATTCAAGAATCAGTTTCGCCAGGAAGTTATATAGATAAAGAAAACAAACAGACAAAATAAATCTTCTTTATCATTTGTAAACTTATCCAATTATAATTTTAAAACCGAAATAAATACAGTGTTTAAAATAAACAAAAGATTTGAGCCATATTTTATGGTAAGTCAATAAACACAGGGAGATAATACTACAAAATATTGCCAAAGGAAGTCATAATAAGTCCGACTTATTTAATTCCCAAGAGAACTTGCCTCATAAAACAAGGAATCAAACCAAAACAATCCTTATTATCTTAAACGCAGCTCAGACAACTTTGTGTAAATATTATACTTTGTGTGAAACACATGAAAATATTATGATGATTAATAATGTGATTGCAAGGCGAGAGAATTTCTCGAACAAAGTTCTTTTCGGAACTGAATCGACTACAGAATGAGTAATACACACACAGGCAAATTTAGAGAAACAGAAAAAAGTGTAAGTAAAATAAAGATACTAACTAATTGAAAAAAAAAATCAAACGTGAAGTAACAAACATCTTTTTAACATCGAATTTACTACTACTTTTCGACTTCAGTCTTAACAAAAATTTATTAAAAATAATCAATAATTTTTAAATACAATTAATATCTATACTAATATTATAAAGCTAAAGAGTTTGTTTGTTTGTTTGTTTGAACGCGCTAATCTCAGGAACTACTGGTTCGAATTGAAAAATTCTTTTTGTATTGGATAGTCCGATTATTGAGGAAGGCTATAGGCTATATAACATCACGCTACGACCAATAGGAGCGGAGCATAAATGAAAAATGTTCCAAAAATAAAAAACCGTTGAAACTAAAACACGCGGACAAAGTCGCGGGGGACAGCTAGTAATATATATTTTTTTAATAAAAAAGCAATTTTTTCAAAGTGCACTTTTTTGTCACACAAATTACAAATTAGACAGGAGTAGTTGTAAAATGTTTGCTCTCAAATCCTAGCGTTTTGCTATCGCTAGGGTTTCGCAAATTAGTATTACTTCTGCGGGTTCTATTTCTATCAGACAGAAGAACCTTAGTATCTACTTGAGTAGTATTTTTATAACGTCAATTAGTCTAATGCTTGTTAGAAAGTAGAACGATTAAATAGACATGTAGACTTCCAGGATGACGTCGGAATGACGTTGCCAATTGTGGCAAGGGTATAATTGAGACTCAGATGTTCGTAATAGTCTGATATAATTGAATACAATTAAACCTTATATACTAATGTGGTACGTGCGTATTACTATCTAAACTTATCTTATAATTTATCCTAAAGTGTGCTTTATCTGACTACGTGCAAATATGTAGGGGCTACATATACACCCCCCTTTATATAAAAAATAAAAATTACATATTACTTTAAGATAACTTATAAATAAATCTATATTTAAACGTATGACTAATTAATTCATGGAAACCTTGCTGGCTCAGTCAGTATAACCCAACTGCTGACGCGTAAGTATTGTGCAGACTGCTGACGCTTGTTGTGACGGCGTGCTCCCAGGTTCAAGGCCTCGATGTTAACGGGTGAATGTTTTGTTTTACCCATTGCATTTATGTTGATTATTTTTCGTAAGTATTTTCATTCTTCTGTCTATGGCCTTGAGTATACCGTAGATGAGAAAAATTCCGAATGTGATGCTTAATTGACCAATCGCGATGTTCCTGGTCCACCTTAATTCTTCCAAAATAAGGCTTCTTAATTGGTCAGCTTCATTTTGATTCAGGCAGCTGTCCGCGTTGTAGGTTATCTGGTCTTTAGAGCTTTGGTTGCCCATTTTTTTCTTCTTGTTTGAGTTACTAATGACGAATGATGATATTTCTCGTAATACCCCGAGTATTTAAATAGACAGATTACCTGTGTCAGCGAATATTGAACCGAACAACGGGTTTGACTACCCGTCCGGATTTTGTGATGTACGTGTTTGAATTATTGTTGTGGTTATTTTCCGATTGTAACACGTTCGTAGTTTCACTGTTTATCACAAAAGCAGGTTTTAATCTGTCTATAGATATTAATGTTTCCTTATCTCTTATTTTAACTAAATATGACTTATCCATTCTTTTTAACACTGGGAATGGTCCTTCATAGGGTGGTGTCAGACTTTTTCTGAGTCTGTCGCACCTCACAAACACGTGTGAGCATTCCTTAAGCTCTGGGTGTACGAAAACTGCTTTGTTGTGTTTTTTTCGTTTTGGTACTGACGTCATCTGCGTAATATCTCTTTGAATTTTTGTCACAAATTCTTCGTATGTAGAAGGTGGATGTGGTGATTCAAAAAATTCTCCTGGAAGACGAATAGGTGTGCCATATATCATTTCTGCTGCGCTAAATCCCGTATCCTCGCGTAAACAACTTCGCAAACCAAGTAGAACAGAGGGTATTTCCTTCATCCAATTGCCGTTAGACTCCCTTGTCATTAATGCTGCTTTTAATGTTCTATGAAATCTCTCTATCATGCCATTTGATTGGGGATGATAAGGTGTTGTTCTAATTTTGTGTATGCCTAAAAATTGTGAAAGTGATTCAAAAATTCTTGATTCGAATTGTCGACCTTGATCTGTAGTAATTCGTAACGGGCATCCAAATCGTGTTATCCATCCTTCATATAGGGTACTAGCCACTGTTTCAGCAGTGATATCTTCCACAGGAAATACTTCGGGCCATGAGGTACAACGGTCTATGATGGTAATTAAATATCTTTTTCCTTGAGAAATAGGTAAGGGACCAACTATATCGATATGTAAGTGTTCGAAACGTTGGGCAGGCATAAAATTGCCAACAGGTGATATTATATGACGTTGTACTTTTGACTTTTGGCAGGCTATGCATGTTTTACACCAATCATTAATATCCTTGTTCATACCAGACCATAAATATCTTGCAGTTATCATTTTTCTGGTAGTTTTCTTCCCCGGATGACTCAGTCCATGCATAACGTCGAAAATTTGTCTTCGAAACTTTTCTGGTAAATAAGGACGATATTTTCCCGTTGATATGTCGCAGCTGATGCTCTTTGTAGAACCCGGAAGTATTATGTTTTTCAATTTTAATTTCTTATTGGTACGAAGTTTTATCAATTCTTGATCATTAGATTGGCATCTTGCTAAATCAGCATAATCAATCGGCGACGGCATGTTAATTTGTTCAATACGTGATAATGTATCTGCAGTAATATTGTCACGTCCATTTATGTGTTGAATAATAGTGCAATATTGCGAAATGAAATCCAATTGACGTATTCGCCGTGGCGTGTCATTAGATGATGGTTTTTGAGTAAATGCGTAAGTCAAAGGTTTATGATCTGTGAATATTGTAAATTCTCTTCCTTCGATTAACCTTTGAAAGTGCTTGACAGCCATGTATACTCCGAGCAACTCTCTATCGAAAGTGGAGTATTTTTGTTGAGTTTCCGTTAATTTCCTTGAGAAAAATCCTAATGGCTCCCAATTAGGTCCGGATTTCTGTTGTAGAACCGCGCCAACACATGTAGCACTGGCATCCGTCATAAGTGCCAGCGGTGAGGTACTTGAGGGATGTACCGTTAATATTGCGTTCATAATGCTTTCCTTGCATTTTTCAAAAGCTTGTTCCGCCTCTATTGTCCAAGAAATAGGTGTTTTATCGTTCTTTTTTGAGTCACGCAAATAATTATTTAAAATCAATTGATGTTTGGCCGCGTTTGGAAGGTTACTTCTGTAAAAATTAATCATGCCTAAAAATCTTCTAAGATCTTTGATTGTTATTGGTTTGGGGAATTCTGCGATTGCCTTATAATTTTCCTCCGTTGGGCGTATTCCTTGGCTCGTTACATGATAACCTAAGAAATCTATTTCGCTTTTGACGAAGTCGCATTTTTCGAGGTTGACCGTTATTCCATTTTCTTGTAAACGCTTGAATACTGTCTCTAAGTGCTTATAATGGCTCGCCTCATCTACGCTACTTATTAAGCAATCATCGACAAAGACATAAACAAAGTCTAAGTCTCTAAATATAGAGTCCATGAATCGTTGGAATGTTTGTGCTGCGTTGCGTAGTCCGAAAGGCATTCTTAAGTATTCAAAAAGTCCAAAAGGAGTTATAATGGCGGTTTTCTCTACATCTTTGACTGGGATACAATGGTAGGCTTTTCTGATATCAATTTTGCTGAATACGTATTTTTTTTCCAATATATACGTGAAATCGGTTAAACGTGGAAGTGGATATTTATCCGGTAATGTTGCGCTGTTGAGCATTCGATAATCGCCGCATGGTCTCCATTCACCGTTTTTTTTCTTAACCATGTGTAAAGGGCTAGCCCATGGGCTATCTGATGGGCGACAAATGCCCAACTCTATCATATTTTGAAATTCCTTCTTTGCAATATGATATTTATCTGGAGGTAAAGGTCTTGCACGTGCTGATACGGGCGGTCCTTTGGTAATAATATGATGCTCAATTTTGTGTTTTGGAGCTGCGCGCAGTGAAGAGGGTTTCGTGATATCTTCATATTTGTTCAGGAGTTGCGTAATGTGTGGGTTTGTTCCCACGTCAATGGTACGAATTGTTTGCTGTGTCGATTTGATAAGGGTTGCGGGCGTTGTAAGCTCCGTAACTCTATCAATAAGTTTCCGACCAGCTATGTCGACCAATAGCTTATAATATTCTAAAAAATCCGCTCCAATAATTGGTTGCGTCACGTCTGCTATGACGAAATTCCATGTAAAACATCTCCGCAATCCCAAGTTTAAAGTGAAAGTTTTTTCACCATAAGTTTTAATTTTTGTGCCATTCGCGGCGTAAAGTGTATAGTGCTCACTTTGTGCACCTAAATATTTTTGAGGCTTATTAATTACTGAAATATTTGCTCCCGTGTCTATTAAAAATCTCATACCACTTTTTGAGTCGGTAATAGTGAGGCGTTTTGACGGGTGAATAGCGCAGAGATCCGCCGTAATCTGCGCTTTTATTAGTTTCCCTGGTCCTGTGTAGTAAACTTCTGTTTCCAATCACATGGTTTAATACATCTCTTTGAATTTATTCCATATTTGTTGTGGTAGAAACAAAAGTATTTTCCTTCCCGACTGCTTGCTCTTGAACTTGACCTCGATGAGAAATGTTGACGATTATAATGACTTTGAGTGCTGCGTCGATGATTTCTGCGATCGTCTTGAATTGCACTTAATTCCAATTGTATTTTCGCTAACTGTGCTAATATGCATGTCATTGCACTTTCGTCCGCTTTGTTTATATTTACAGCTGATACTTCCGTACTTTTGGAATTATTTATTATTTTGTCTGCGATTTGGCTCATCTTGTCCATGTCCATGTCTTCCGTGACTGCTAAAACCGTAGTAATAGATGATGGTAAAAGCCTCAGCCACAGAAGTTTGATTGTTTCGTCTCCAATTTTTCCTCTTCCGAGAACTTGCATTTTTCTTAGGAGTTGGGATGGTTTTTGATCGCCGAGGTCCATTTCCGACAATAATTTTTGAAATTGACGTTGTTCTGATTCCTCATAGCAATTGATTAAGCGTTCCTTGAGGGCCTTATATTTTTCTGTGGTCGGCGGAGAAGTAATGATGTCACTAACCTGTAATATTTCTTCCTTTGAAAGCTTTGCTATAACAGTGAAGTATTTGTAATCATCACCTTGTTTTTGCGGTGCTAATATTGCTTCCAATTGGTTAAACCATAGGCTTGGTTGGTCTCTCCAAAACTCCGGAATGCGCGATAAAATGGAGGTGCCGGCCGCAACTTCCAAAGTTTCTTGTTGGCTGCAGCTAGGTTTGCAAGTTGATTGATTCATGTTTTCTTGTTTCTGTTGCGAGGTCCACTTGTAGAGCGAGAGTCGTAGTGTAGTCGAGGGTCACCAATTTGCCAATTGTGGCAAGGGTATAATTGAGACTCAGATGTTCGTAATAGTCTGATATAATTGAATACAATTAAACCTTATATACTAATGTGGTACGTGCGTATTACTATCTAAACTTATCTTATAATTTATCCTAAAGTGTGCTTTATCTGACTACGTGCAAATATGTAGGGGCTACAAATGTGATTATATACTAATATGGAATGCCAATAGAAAATTGGAATTGGATGTGACAGTTGACGGAAATAACGATGAGTAAACAGGGGTGCTCATACGTACGAAAAACCATGATTATTACGGTATTTACAGATTGAACAATACCAACTGATGAAAGGAGGGTTGTTATCAAATTAATGTATATTCCGTCTGAGGCATAGAATTTCCGATATATGTGAACTAATTCTGATAATTTCTTTTTTAAAGGCGACTTGGTCCTGACTGTTCTTAGACATTAGATATTTAATAAAACTTATTCAGTTGTTTAAAGATTGCCAGCGCTTTCAATGTAAATATTTCACAATACAGGCTGTATGTCCAAGTAAATGGAAATAGAAATACATAATTATTGTAAGGTGGGCCAGTGTGTTAATGTTAGAAATCTATTTCGCAAACGATCAATAAATAAAGTAACAAGAACGTAACATATATCAATTTATTTCTAATTTAAAATGCTATAAGCTTTGAAGTAAATAAGCAGTAATAGTTCTCTCTAGACTCTTCACTTTAATAGAATATGAAATTTCTAAACATTTCCTCAATATACATTTTAGTATTCATAATAACAACGGCCTGATTATTTTCTCATATACATAGAAAAGGAATCATTGATTGTCATACTCGAACACTGTTTCTTCAAATATTGCTGTTTGGATCACGATAGTTGTGTAGAACTTTCTTAGACCATAACCATAAAGTAAAATTAAAAAAAGCGCGCGACTTTTAGTAAATTACTGATATTTTTTAAAACGCTGAACAGATCTTAATAAATTATACTTAATAACCACATCGATCACGTCAGCTTTCAAACAAAAAAAAACCGCATCTGAATCGGTCCATTCATTTAGGAGTTAAGATATCACAAACAGACAGACAGACACGTCAAACTTATAACACGCCTCTTTTTGCGTCGGGGGTAAAAATATTGTTCTCATTTATTGAGAAATCATAGATAAAACAGCAACAGTATCTTTTCAAAGGAGGTTACATTTTCCACACCTGTATCTAGAGACATTTACCTAATGTAATAGATACGTAACCTTTTTATTGTAGTTCAAACTACATAATTAAAGCTGTTAATTATCTTGGGCCATAAATAGTTTACAGTTTGTTTCCATGTAGATAACCTTGTCCTTGTAATTAGTGTAATAATGATGTCCATCGTTAAAGATAAGCCCTACGTGCAAGTTCAAGAGTCGGTGGGCAGACCGCACTTAAAGAATTACGAATCTGGACCTTAATACTTTAGAATAAGGAAACGCTATAATCAATGTATTTATTTTTATCTACAATAATGTTTTGTAATATAAATTTTACTTTATGCTTATGAACCAGGTTTGATGCAGAGACTGCAACTGCATTTTGTAATTGTTGTGCGTCATAATTATGTTCTGGGATCTCTGTTCCATATAGTAGCCTTTATATTTGTAGCACATTGTATTTTTTTTTGTATATTACCACTTTTAAGTAACGATAAATTTGTCATTGTACAATATACGTACGAAAAGTAAATGAACCCAGCAGTATAGCGGCCTGTTTCAGCTAACGAACTAAGTAATTAGTACACTCACTATAAGGTAAAAAAAATAGAACGTTTACGAAGAATGTTGGACCACTCATTAGTGATATAAAAAAAGAACGACAAACAACCTTATAGCTTTGTAATAAAGTCGCTATCAATGTCAAAATATTACCACTGGCGTATCCACCACTGGAATAATAATAAAGGCATTGAACAGATCAATGTTAAATATTTTATTATGTCCTCGCCTAATTAGTCGGGGAGACAGCACGAGTTCTTTTGTATTCGCATCTAAAAGAATGCTGAACAGTTAATTAAATATGTGTCGTGTTGTTATGATTATGCAGGAGCAGACTGTCGGTATGATTGAAGGTCGTCACTCCTTAGTTGGAGAACAACAGATAAATATTCCACATACTATCTACAACATACTTAAAAGGTAGATATTACTTATTTTGATTTTCTCACGCCAGATATTATGTGAGAAAAATTTTGAATTTATGACAGTTCTTCCATACAAAATCTGTCAGACGAAAATTTTATTCCACGAATAAAAATTATCTGGCGTTGGTAAAATCAGCCCTAAATGTATTTGTATTCTGACAATAGTTAATTTAATTTCTCTGATAGACATAGAGATGCAAGTTTTTAAAAATTCAGCAAATAAATACAATTTATAAAATTTTAGGTTTGTAGCTATGTATATTTATTTTGCAAATATACAGTTGGATATCCAATCATATTCAATATAAATTGTAAATGAACAACGAACATGAAACGTAGCGCCTTAAAATATAATATTAGCAATGAAGACGGTCGTAAACTTGCAATACTTTATCCAATTTATGTTTTTCTACGTTTCGTGTCATAAACATAAAAAAAACTGCTCAACAAAAGTAATATGAGTTATATAACCCATGTTTTATCACAAAGAGAAAAGCAGTAGTTTTGTAATTAGTCTCATGAGGCGACGAGCCTATTGTCATGTAACGGACACAAAGAGAAAAGGGAAACAATTTACCTACACAGAACCAACGATTTACTAAGAGTCACATACTAAGAGTCACATAATATATGTATGGAATGGTCAACAGTCTGGAAAAGTTGTAGCAAATTGATTTTGCACTGCTAGGCCAAAAGTAGGGTCCTTAACGTTTATATAACGTAACTACGGTAGTTCTCTTTTTTTTTTGAAGATCTACCTCTTAAAACACCAGTCAACCCATTTATTTTATGCTATAATTATAAGAAAATAATTTATATAATTTCAACATAACAATAGAAAATCGACACAATATTTTAAAACAACAGGAATACGCAAGCGATTTAGTTGTCTACCCCTAATTAACAAAAATATCTCTAATGCAAATTGTAGAAAAAAGTTAATCTCAAGATACAAACACACATGCAAATCTCATCTAGTTTCAAGACTGCAATTCAACTGGCGGTAAATATGCAAGTTGGCATAGGGCGAACTAGAAAGTTAGTACAAGTTCCCGATAATGAAACTATCAGTCTGATAGCTTTCACACATCAAGCTGTGAAAATAAAGCCATTTCTAAACGAAATGCTGTAGGAATATCACGTTAAATAGCGGATGTTTGCCTGGCTTTGAAAGCTGGGTTTTGGTACTACCTAGGTATAATCGAAGTGAATACTCTGAATACTAAGTTTGGTTTACATATTACCCGGATTTATTTATTGTGCGTCGTGGTCTAGTTAACTCTAAATACATTATTATTTCCCTATTTATTTGCGAGGAATACTAATCAAAATTAAAAAAGAAAAGTGTTAAAACACAGTTTAATAAAGGCTCATTTAGACGGTGCGAGAAGTATCGTACTAGTTGAAGTACATTGGTAGGTATCATAAGTGATCGATCATAGACGGCAATGTACTGCAAATTGCACGATATTTCTCGCACCCACTAATTCAGCATTAAGGGATTAAATTAAGCTCGAGAAGCTATTATTTAGTTAAAACTGTAATATTATTTCTTTCTACTTTGAAAATTAATTTCGTAATCCACGACAAATGGACTTCTTAAACTTGCAAGATGTGATTAATTTCTAGTAAGGTTGCTCTTGCTGTACCTACAATGTTAAGGTTTTGATGTTAGAAGGACTGCAATTACTTGACAAACATTTAATATAGTTGTTTGAAATACAGTAGACTAGTCGAGGCACTTCCTTAAGAAATGAGCTAATTTCCAAACGAAGAAGCAAATCCGACTAAACTACAGAGATTAGCAAGTTCAAAAAAGCAAACTTTTCAGCTCAGCAACTTTTGAACATAACAATTTAAACAATAATATTGACATTCTTAATTAGTTAATATCTTACGAAAGCCTTCTTTAACTTAACCGTAAGTTTAGAATTAACCGTAAGTTATTGACAGCTTCATCACAACTTGATACATGTTTTGACTCGAGAAGATTTCATTAATTAAATTAGAATTTATCTTGTTATTCATAGATAATTCGTTACGACAAAAACCGTGAGAGTTGTTAATTATCTTAGTTATGAGTGAACATAAATCAGGCAAAATTAAGAAACATAGGGTCGAGCCGCTCCGTTTCGTTGAAGTTTTCGGGAGTTCGGGCCCAAGCTCATTTGTAGTCTGGCAACGTGAGACCTGTGCTCGGAGATGTTCGTGGCAATGTGTTTATCGATATCAAATTATTGTAATAAAGAAACATAGGTACATAAGCTAGCTCAAACAAAAAGACGCAGAAGCACCATACGTGAATAATAATATAATTACACCATACCAGAAATGGTCATGGCTATTAATAATTACATAATTGTAACGAAAGACGTTTAAATCATCAAATTAGAGCAATTCAAAGGCACAATTAGACAGAATATTCTACAGTACGTCACAGTAATTTATAATAATTTGTCACTTAACTAAATACCTTGGAAGTCGGTCAATGAAAACAAGAGGTGACAAGATGGCCCTTCGTTTACGGCATTGAGCCCTTCATAAAACATCAAGCTGCTAAACTGCAATTATAATCTTGTTAGGTATTCATAGCTTCGTAGCAAGTTAACACTTATTTTTATACTAAAACCGAGGTATGGAAATGTAAAGGTGGGTACAATACACTCCGCGCAGGATGCCTATGTATGTGTATGTATCCTAAACGGTTATTTCCTTTTCAAAACTGTTTAACCGAATCTGGATATATTACCTTTAGGGGTGATTATAAAGCTTAGCCAAGGGACTGACTAAGTAATGATATTTATCTTGGTTAAACGGTAAAAAAGAGAATACATCACTCATTCGTGGCAATATAACTGCAGACACGTACTTATTTATATTAATAACGAATGCTGCAAACCTAAATATAAATAAAATTAACAGAATTGGCAACAATTCGTTTTAAACCTCCCTACTTTCCCAGTCAATCGGAAGGAATCACAATAAACGATCATCAACACCTAATTCAACCTTAAAGCTTAATTAACGCCTCATTAATCAACCATGTATGCCTGTATATGTACGACATACATCTGTGTCACCGACTGTACTCGTATCAGCTAATCTCAAAGGTTACGGAGATCCGCTCTCTCCGCCACTCCCACAAGTTGCTCCTTTACAGGAAATTATTAATAAATAATTTATACGTGTGTAAGCATAATTTAACTTTTATTGCTAGACAGGTTACAATGATTTTATTCTAATGTCCACTGAGATAAGTAGGTGTAAATATTTTATATTATTAAATTCTTTTCTCACAAACGTTGTTCTGTTTTAGTTATGTTTTACTTGTAAAATAATAAACATTATAATCATACGTGACTTTGTGTTATTCACCACATCATATGAGAGTTAACCCCGGTCATTCGCATGCGCGCAATGTTTCGTACTCTTAACAAAAGTTTGCACGAATTTAAGGATCTTTTCTTAGGTATGTTAATGATTAATTTAATACCTAAACTATCCCACTACAGGGCAAATGCCTCCCTTACTTCTTTCGACACTATTCTCAGTTGATGATAACGATACCACTGAAAAAACACGAATGCCCCAATTTTTGCATAAACATTTGCGAATATGGTCACACACTTTTGTGTTCGTGTAATCGTGCAAATGTGAATGATTGGCAAAACATGTGTTGTAACAATGTTGATATATTATTCAAGTAATCGACAAATCGGATGCGTGAAATCGACATGCGTTAACAAGCTGATGTACGATAGCAAATGCCGCGCTGACATGGGTGCATAACTGACAGGGGATCGTTAGTTTTAATGCAAGAAAATACCAATCTAAACAGACACTCGAATAAGGCCTTGGAATTATTTTAGCAAATTGGAAAATAATGCATTGAATTGAATATTATAAATACTAAAATAACTTCTAAAATGCATATTATATTTAATCTAAAATTGTACTGCTGACAAACTGACAAAACTCGATCGAAAAAACCCGACTGCAGTAGGTACTTTATCTTTTATAACCTCCTGCAGACTTATCAAAGTTAGTAAACAAAAGCCGGACGTTTGATAGAAACCAAAACCTTATCACGAACTATAAAAAAAAAGGTTTTAGTCTAAGGCATTAATATGACGACATTTCCTTATGTTATCTCAATATAGTTATAGAAAAACCCAACATTTGCTGTAAATGGTTTAATTTTTCTGTTTCTGGGAATCCAGACGAGTTTACGTCACTTGTTCATTGTGTTAGATATCAGATCATCAGATAGCCTTTAAACACTGCAACTTTGTAACTTCAGGTATTTACTAAGTCTCAGCGATAAATATGAATATTCAAACCTAATTTGATAACCATAGCTAATTAGATTTTAAAATAGCCAATCCCAAATAGCATAAGACTAGCAATAAACTTTGGTATTAAGTATAAATAACATAAATTTATTATCCTATCATCTAAAATAATTAATTAATTTACAAGAATACCGACGGATGGTCCAAACTTGATGTCATCAATCAAAGCGACTTCTCGTGACTAGACGAAGGTTAAATAGAAATTAATTCAGTATAGCGACACGCTAATGCACTAGAAAATAATATAACTTGTTTTGTGATCGGCATTCAAAGTCAAATGTAAATAAGTGAGACCTTTCGAGTCGTTCAGGAATCTAGTCTGATACCTAAACGAACAACACCCACTGCAGACTAGAAAACATAGTTTTATTTGTATTAGGTATTTGTGTATTTATTGCTGTGAAGCCGGTTCAGATTTCATCAAATGCTAGAACTCTAAACATTTACAATTCATAGCTAGTTAGTTAATTAGTGATTTATCATTAATCATAACCCAAATTCTGCATTCGCTTAGATAACTGCAGCTAGACATTACGATAGGCGTGGAAAATCAACTAAGAAAGACTTGATTGATGATGAGGTGAAAACACCACGAGCTTAGGTGCGAGTTGATAGAGAAACCATTAATAACTAACTCATTGGTTCATTGGTACTAGTGCCAATCACATGGTCGGCGCTTACTGATCACAACAGGTGTCGAGAGAAAGCTTACACAATGGTTATGTATCGTCATTTAGAAGAAAAAACTACGCTGACTCAGCTGTATAATTATGTTTTTGTTAGAACAAATGTTTCGGCAAAAGTTATTGCAAATATTTTAGCGAATGAAGAGGTCAAACAAGGTGTGGTAGAGAAAATCGACATCGAACAAACCAGTCAGACTCAAATCAAAAATAAAAGATTGAGTCATCGTCTAAACAAGCGTGAGTACAAAGAATTTAGAAATATAAAAAAACAAGATTCAAAATATGAATAGGGAATGACTTGCAAAGACTAATAAGCCCAATTAAATAACTGCAACTAATATGACGGGCAAGATTTCTAACTAAACGATGACGAAACTTTTGGGAAGAAAATGTTTTTAACATAGACATAAGATGCAATGACATCGGTATTTTTCATCGTTTCTTCCGCATATTTTTGCTACTGTCATTCTGTTGTCTTCCGACTCGTGCGATACAGATTTGTTTTTTAAGGATAATATGGGCTTAAATTTCTCCAACACTTAGTTTAAGATCAACAGGTACACGACCATTAGTTGCGTATGCGACTAAGTATTGTTTATCTACCAAAGTGTTCTCATAACTTGGTCCACTTTCATCTTGTTTACTACATGTCTTGTCTTATTATCTAACATCAGAGTGTAAAGACAGCGTGGTATTATCACCACCTTTACCATGTGAGATTGGATGCCACAATTCCGTCATGAATCTATCATGTTTCAGTGAAAGTGACGTGACATACTAACGTGTTATGTCATTTCAATTACGTGTTTAACTATCATTAAGCTTTATTACATTAATTACCATCCATTACGGTTTTTGAGAACATCAACCTAACAAAATATTATATGATATAATTGACGCTTGAAATAGATACTAAAGTATCTCATTACTATATTCTTGGATATGAGAAAGTAATCTTTTAAAAACTACAATCATTTTAACTTGAAAGCAAAGGTCAGACGAAACATCATAAATATTCAAAATGCACAAAAAAATATAAAACCAAAACTCATGACAAGCATTTAATATAATTATTGTAAAAGGTATCAAAGAATTTACAATAAATTAAGAATCACGGTCAGTTTGTTATAATATCTTTATGATCTCAGCCGGTGTGCGCAGTGCGTCCCAACCGGTTCGCAGCTTACTCAAGTGAAATTTTGTTAATGGCGCTTATCGCTATTAAACGTTGGGTAGCTAATTAAATATTTTGTGGGATTATAACTTTTGCTTTTTATTATATATTTGCTTTTTATAATTTGATATCTTAATCACTTTAGAAATTCGAGTAATCGAATGTCAAATCTTAAAAAAAATAAGAAGTCGAGGTTTTTAACCTTTCTGCTGACAAATTTAGGTCTAAGAATGTTGTAAGGCGTTGGTATTTTATGAATGAAACTACATACCAAATAAAGTCAACTATCAAAAATGTTAGTAGTATTTTAGCAACGATTTTTTTACAAGAAATCCAAGTTGATCATTCATTTTAGTGTCCTGTCCAAATTAGTCGAAAGCTAGTTAATTTGCATAGAATGAAAAACGAATTAAACCAAATTTTAAATTTTCGTCCATATCTGTTTTATTTCGTAAGGTTGTTTTAGAACCTTATGTCTACAGTTCAAGGAGTACAGCATTATGACAACAATAATGCATAATTACGCCTAAATTTCGATGAATGTGAATATTTGATGAATATTAAATTACACGCGTCATTCATTCTAAGGTAAGGTACAGATTTTAAAATAACAGCATATGCAAGTAAACATCAATCCGGCTGTGTCCTTGCCGAATTAGTAAACAATTTTGGTTGGCCTTTTATCTTATAGGTATTTATTCATATTTTATAATGATTATATGAATAATACATTTTTGGCCTCAAAATAGAATGTGATGCAACCGCTTTAATATGGAAAACGACATACAAGTCGGTAAGAAGTGGAATTTTACCGACTTACATGTACTATACAAATGAACTTGTAGGTTTCGCTACAAGATTGCGAACAGAACAACTGCTCAAAGGCAGTAACAAACTACATATCATTACTTTAAATTACACGCATATCAAAATAACTCACCTATTTACTAAATCAATGGTTCTAGTTTAGCTAGACTATGAATTTCAGAATTATTATCGCCAACACTTACACCTACCTATAATATCTATGGTCAATATCTTTTCTCAGTACTGAATAGTTGATGGCTTCCATAATGTTTTAACAAACGTTTACAGACAAAGCCATTAAAGCACCTCCTGACCGAATGTTTACATCTGCAAGAAAACGCGATCCCACAATATGGGGTAACATTTGCAAATGATTATGCGAATATATTGAGGCGTTCGTGCTTTTCAAAGCAGAACCAATAAATGCAAACTTAGTAAAGTGTACAAAAAGTTTTCGTGTCACTTCTCACCCTATCTACGACAGCGAAGATTTTAAAATTCGGTAATCGAGGTATCAAATTTGACGACCTACGTGGTCGAGTGGCGTACACACCGGTTTCCACGGTGTCGCCCTGAGGTCTCGGGTTCGATCCCCGGTCGGGTCAATGTAGAAGTTATCTCGGGTCTGGGTGTTTGTGGTACCTTCGTTGTCTCTGAATTCCATAACACAAGTGCTTTAGCTACATACTTTGGGTTCAGAGCAATGTATGTGAGGTTGTCCACATTTATTTATTATTCATTTATTATCAAATATCATTTATTTAATAAAATTCTGAATATTTAACCCTTTGCACGTAAATAGTAAGTGGCGATGCGATCTGCGATAGTCGATAGATAGTCTATAGAACAAGCAACTCCGGGAACGAGGCCGACAATTTGCGTGGCGCGGTGCCGGCGGTAAATCAAATTAAACGCCACCTACAGCTCGATACGATACTTGTTATCCGATACAAACGGCTTAAGGGGTGTCTAAGTTCAGTTTTGTAATATATAAAACGAAAATTATTGTTAAAGTCTTTTTTTTTATGTATTATTATATCAATAGTCTTTATTTATTTATTTTATTTTTAATATACCTATGTATATTTTAGTTAAGTCTTGTGATGTCGTCTTGTTTTTGGGACCTTTGCAAAACAGGTTACCTATTTTTTTAAAGAGCGGTCTTTGTTCTGCAACACTATATTTACGAATTTTAAGGAGACAGTAAAATAAGTACTTCTTCATGTTTTTTGTCTTGTTTTAGGCTTGAAAATTAAATATTGATAAAAACTTTATTATTGATAATAATATACTATTTTTTTAATTTGTATTATTTTTTACAAACAATTTAATATCCTAATACGGATATGTAGCATCCGCAATACTCTTATAAACTTTAACATTTACCTACAGCTGCGAATCTCAAGGATGTTGCCGATTCAAACAACCACAGTTCCAGACTGTTAGATCTCGTTAAGAGATTATGATCGTTATTGAAATTAACATTTCTATTGTGCCGAAATACCAACGAAATGACATCATAATATTGCATTATAAAGTGTTTTAATATAAATTTATTATATAAATGATTAATTATTATGTAAATAGGTTTGTAAGGCGAATTTTTAGAAGCACAAATCACATAATCCGTCTAATAAACAAAACAAGAGAGATAAAAAAACGTTTCTTTCTTATAATTTCCACATCTCGTAATCTGTGTGATCCTACCTTACTAGATTTTGGAGACCTTACATCTTTAGATCAAGAACGTTTTTAAACAGAAAACATGCTAATATTTTTTTTGTAGTTGTGATAACCCTAAAAAAATAACGATGTATTGTGAAAGTAGTCCGAGGGTGCAGGTTGGAGGCGGGGCGCGCCTCATCTGTCTAAACAACACCTTCTCTGTCCGTCTGATACTGTTCACTTGACAGGTAAAGACGTAAGATCGTCTTTACGTAAGTGGTAGCTTAGAAATTACCATGTCATCGTTGTCGTTGTTTTGTTGGCTTTTTCCGACTTATTGAGGGTATAAATAAGACGTATGCGTACCGGAAAGAGTAGTGAGTTAAATTAAATTTGATAGACCTAAAACTTATACGCAGTTTTAGGTCGCAATTAATTAAAACGCTTATTACACTACTAAATTTCATCCTAATTCAGTCACTAAATTAATGCTGATTCAGACTGTACGAGATATTTCGTGCAAGTTGCGGTACATCGCCGTTGATGATTGATCACTTACGATACCATAGCCGCGTGGCCCCGCAGAATACTGCAACTCGCACGATATATCTCGACTATCAGCCTTAAGGAAGCTTAACTGTCAAAGCATTTGTTTTGTTCGCATTTGTAAGAATGAATGCGATTACATCTTCTTAAATTCAGGACCGATTTGATTTAGGATCCTACATTCAGGGTATTGTAAAAAGCGCATAATCTGAACAATAACTGCAACTATACTGTCCTAAATTTATATCCTATTCACGTGTGTTTTTCTCAATCAGGATTTCGGCTGTAAAAAGTACATACCAATTTATCTTAACCCAAGGTTTTCCCATTACATTATTTTGTGCTTCTTTGTATAAAAGAAAGTAGATTTAAAAAAAAAGCCCATGCGTCAGTTGAGGTGGACAGAAATAAGTGGTCCACATCCCATCTTTATATCTGAAGTTGAAATTTTGAGATAATTATGGTTTGCTAAAGAGGTCAAAAATCAGGTTCTGTCCAAATGGAATCGGAGCAAGTCGAATTTGGTGTAATTGCATTACTTTACGGTGATATATATAAACAAGTAGCTTTAAAAAGACAGCCTTTTATGTTCGCTGTCTCTTATATCATGAAAACACGTTATGGTGTCACCAATTAGTTAATTACAGTAACATGGAACTGGATGCATGGACCATATATACGTACAATAACTTGTTTAGAATAGAAATACTAAAGAAAAGTTTTACCTCTCTCTTTATTATTAAGTAGTCAAAATGACGTAAAGATTACGATGTCCTAGCAGTAATTTAAGAAAGGCTTTTTAAGATGGACTGTGAAGACTGTTTATGTTAATGGTAGATATTTATAAAGGTGTCCATGTGACGTCACAAAGTAATTACATAAGTAAGTTATGCACATACAATGACGAAATTAAGTGGAGAATGATGGGAACACAGAGAGATATATTATGAAAACTGCATATTATGTTATGGGATACATTTCAATGTTATTAAAATTCTTCTCGACAATTTATATGAAAATTCTTTTGAATACAATAGGGGGAAATTATATACGGAAGCTTGTACTTTTAATTTTGTTTATATAATGTGTGTTTATGTGATTTTCCCCGAGGCACTTGTTTATATCAGAATGTTCTTAGTCTTAATAAGCACCTACAGTTTCTAAGTAGAGGTTAAAACGACCGCAGTGGAAAACCATAATTATGTGCATGTATTAATGCTACGATTACGATCAAACCAGTATCAAAAGGTAAACAAAAAAGTTTAGTTCCGTCAAGACAACTTTATTTCTTGCGTCGTCGTTTAAGTAACAAATACGAAGGTCATATAATATAAAGTATACCATATTCTCCGCCTCATTAAAGGATATATAAGGCACTTGTAATTATCAGATTGAATTCTTGGGCATTTATACATTGACTTAGGACAAACACTCTTTTCCTAAAGGTTTACAGAGTGACCAATCCATAACTATGAAGTCAATAAGGAAAGCTTATTCGAACCGTATCGTTAATCTAATACCAGTCACTCACATTCGCACGAATACGCAAACCCAAAATTGTAGGACGACATTTGCAAATGATTTCATTACAGAGCTGTGTCGGTTTTTTAACAGACATCAAAGCGAAAACATTCGAATGTTTGTGCGCATATGAGTGACCGGGGTAAGGCAAACACTGTTTATATTCGTCCGAATTAAAATAGCACCATTTCAAAACAAAGGGACAGATAGTGACCAGTTTAGACATTTCTCAAGCTGATTGGCCACTATCTTGCCTGAACCATTTTCAAGATATCACACCTATACTATGAGAGACTTCAGAACTGGCAATGCAAAACTCGTAGCATATTTCTGGACCAACACAATTTGATCGTCTCGATAAGAAGAGAATGTGAGTACTCACCACCAGCTCGGCGAACTTGGCGTCGAGCTCGTCCTGCGGCGGCATGGGGTGCGTAGGCGTGACGGCCTGCAGCGCCAGCCCGCCCTCGCCGCCCACCACACAGTACGTGATCTCTGGTGGTTCGTCATTCTGAAACAAAAGAATACAACATTAGTATTTCAGTAATCATTCAATAGCTACTGGTCTTTTTACATCTCAATATACAATTTTCGCTACCTAAAAATTGGCATTAATTCCAATCAATAAATCTATCTGCGAATATATCATTTAGGCATTGCGGGTTGGCGATTTCAGATTCAAATTTTTGGAGTCCAGGTTTCCTCACGATGTTTTCCTTCACCGATTGTCAATTATGTCTCAGAATAATTAAGAAAGTACATGTAACTTTGTAAAAATCACATTGGTACTTGCCTGTAATGGGTTCGAACTTGTTACCTAGTGCATACAAATCCGTTCATTGAACCACTAGGCCACCACGACACGTTTTTTTTTTTATATCTAGTATGTAAAAACATTTATGGATAGTTAAATACTGGCCTTAACTGTGCCTATTTTATTTAGGATCGCATATAACATGGTCCTCAAGATATCATACATCAAGAATGTCGGAGTCTAGACCTTTAAATTATCCTTGGCTTGGAGCTAAGATTTATGAGCAATCAAAATGTCTCAATAATAGGTATATTGTACCAGGAATGTCATAACAGAAGATAAAGGCCTATTTACGTAAACGGTGAACTAAACTCTAACATTATACTTATTTAGAACAAAGAAATTGAATATTTATAATTTCCGCTTACGATTTATATGTAGGTACTTGAAAATTTTATGTACGAGTCAATTAAACAACTTAATTTCTTAATAGTTTTAAAGACACAATTTTACGTATTCCAATCCAAGACGTAGTATAATTCAAACGCGTGCTTACAAAGAGCCAAATAATAAAAAAGGTACAACTTTCTACATACATAATATATTAAAATTACATTCACAATACAACAACCTTTTGAACATCAGACTTTAAAGAAGCAATAAATAAAATTACTGAAATCAATACCTAATTATACAAAAATTATTCCAATCACAACCATATTCTCAGTCAGTAAGACATAAATCAAAGGAAGGACAGAATTTGTTCATGAAATACTTGGTAAGGCCAGATGTAAGAAAAAAAAAGCAATCTCCGTTTCAACATTTAAATCGAGTTAAAAATAAAATGAGGAAGACATTGGTTTCTTTCCTTTAAAGGGAGAGTCGGTATGGCCAATGAGGAAACGTAAATACAGAAAACACCTCGCATACCTATTTACAATTACTGAACGCAGCTATTATGATAATAGGTGTATAACTATTACAACGAAGCTACGATTAACACTTAAGTGCATTCTTAGTTTTTTAGATGTTAAACCTATTATTATAGTAGTAATTTACAACTCTCACAATCACGTAATAACACATCTTTTTTAGCATAGATTTATATGAAGGAAAGTGATACGGTTATTTATAGAGTTTATTGAAGCATAAAAACTTGTATACTTATTGATATTTTGTGATACGAATATCAAATAGTTGACCTTTTACTTTCACAAAAACGATGATCTGGCAGGATAAACAATAGGGATGTAGACTAAATTTATTTTTAATGTCCATCAGGTAGATTAATAAAAAATATTGTGCATGTACCTATTTATTCTTTTTTTTACGTTACCAAAAACTTACCGACGATAAATTGATTTGAAATGTCGCATAACGTCACTATGTCGTACGTTTTGTGTATCATCGTGACATAATTAGCCCACACTCCTAAACTTTGATTCGCTTTATCTCCTTAGTTTTTCGAAAAAGGTTAAAAACCATTTACGGGCCGTGAGGTCATCAAAATCTCTCTTCTCGATTTCGAGAACGGGCTCGATCCCCGGACGGGTCAATGTAGAAAAAACTACTTTTCTACATTGTCTCAGGTCTGGGTGTTTGTGGCGCCTTCGTTGTCTCTGATTCCATAACACAAGTGTTTTAGCTACTTACTTTGGATTCAGAGCAATGTACCCGATGTTGTCTAGATATTTTTTTTTACTTTTTATAGTGAGTCAACATCCCTATTGGCATTGCATATAAAAGTAACAACTGATCATTCCGAATTTGAGCGAGCCACACCAAATAATGATTTCTACTTTCATCTTTCATTTTTATTACAAGAGGTAAAGGGTCAATGTGAAATTCCATTGTAATTTCTCCGCGCTCGACAGCAATTGGCATCTATCACTTATATCAAAATATGTTGACTTACAACAGAATATTAAACACATGGAGTAGCTATGTGTGTGTTCCGAACTGTGCAAAACCTCAATTATAAATTGATACCTTAATCTGCCAATCTGCCAAATACAAATAAGTTATGCCTTATACAGGAAACCAGAGGCTCCTGTCTGTAAATTCATTTAACTTTTATATTTTGAGAAATCTGCTTCACCTCATATAACTACCAAAAAACCTTTTCTCCGAGCAACTGACGAATTAAATCACTTTATTCGTACTCAGAACCATACAATTCGTATAAGCATATCAATTGCTTGCATCCGTGCTTTATACAAACAGATCGTATCGTGCTCGTTCATACACGGGCTCGCTAAAAGCGCTTCTGAGTCAGTGTGACCTTTTGGCGGCGCCTGCCATGCATTTCTACGAACTGTCGCCCGATGTCTCGCGAATCCATTGACATAACGAATAGGGCTGCCGCGGAGAAAGCATTATTAATTACTGTTGATTTCTGACAATTACTTAACATATTTCGCGTACCATAAATAAAACAAATTTTTTGAATAATTAAATTGCTCAGTTACCTTAATCTATACAAATTTTATAACGAGGAAAGATTTGATTGTTTGTTTGTTTGTTTGTTTGCATTGAATAGGCTCCGAATGTACTGAACCGATTTGAAAAATTATTTTACTTTTGGGAAGCTACACTGTCCCCGGGTGACATACTAAAACTCCAATAATGTAACCCAAGGTGTATTACATAATAAATGTAGCGGGACAATAGCTTGCTTACAAAGTTTAAATAACAATGATTATATAGTTCGCTTAGTTCTAGGTTTCTACGAATAAAACGCAGAGAGAGGAACGAATTGCTATGGAAACAACAGATTTAACACCCACACCTAGTTATTACTGGAAATATCGCCTTCAGCATGCTGCAGCAAAGCGCCTTATTTAGATTCCTTAACGCCCAAGCTTGTTTAAAATCTGATAGCAGATCAGTGGTAACATTTATGCAGAATTATTTTAAGTACGAAAACGGCAACATTTAAAATGTAAAGGTTAATTTCTTAAATTTTTCGTGTTGCAATTTTACATCGAGATTCTGATAACCTAAAGCCCTAACCCAATGTGCAACTAATTGAAAAGATTCCAAGACAACAAGATCTTAATTCAGCAGACAGAAAGTAAACTACTGTCATCAACACCGATTAATTATGTATTCCCTTGGTTCGTTAATTAACATTAATAGAAAGTACACTGTGTACTCAGTACAAGTACAACAGATGGAAGAGTAAATAAAACTTATCATGACGAGGTAAATAATGAGGTCATGAGCAGCATAGCAAAATATTTGAAGAGAGAACAATGAAGAGATTAGACAATTATTAATCAAAGGAGGATTTACATTTATTTATTTACATCCTGTTATGATTATAGGAAAAACCATTAGGTATTTGTGAATAACAAACAAGCTAGCTTGCTTTGTAATTCTTTCATTCACCATTGCGTTCTGGAAAGGTAAACAGTATTTCTCAAAGAGGTCCTAACAAGTAATGAGTTCAACAAATGTCAATCATAACCCATTTAGTGTAAGCTCGTGGTCCCTGCTCTTTGTTTCGGTACTGTGTTTGCTATGCTCGGGTCAAGGTTGCCGGATATAACCAAATTACTGACCCTAAACAACAATTACAGCGCAAAATAGGGGCGAATTGCCGTAAAGGGTTGAAAGGGGGAAACTTCCCGATGGCGATGGGGTGTTAAATGGCGCTGATGGCTAACCGGGACAAATAATTAAGCCTACTATTATACAGTGCGTTCAACTAGACAGTTTGTATTTCTGTAGGACATAAAAATTTAAGTAAATAAATATTTTACAGGAAATTTATTATAGTTACTTACGTATATTTTAAATCTTTCGTTCTGCTTAAAATATTTTGTAGGAAACGCAGGCGTGCATATTTTAAACAACCACAGTCCTTGAAAGTCTTTTAATACGAAAACGAGTATACAATGCTTATAAATAAATACATATAAGATCCGTGCTGTTTCGTGTTAATGAGATAAATAAATATTTAATATTTGGCATGCACTTTAATCAAGTCGAATTATGTGTGCGTCATGTATTTGGTTTTTAATAAGGCTAAAACCAGTTTAATTAATATATCTAGAAAAATATGTGTCCTCTTCACATTTCCGCGCCTAATTTCACATTTTAGTGTTTCGTGACCATTTGTATGACAAAATTCTTTAAAAACTTAGAACAGTAAATATAACGTTACACTTTGCAAAGAAATAGGTAAATAAATTAAGAAGATCATGATTTCTGACACGGGTTAACCTACTTAAAACATCTGGAATGTAAAATAATAAATAGGGAAAAAAATCCATTCAAAAATTGTTTTTTTTTTTTAATTAATATTGATATAAACATCAGTCCTCCGGGAGCAAGATGGTTCGACTAGCAAAAGTCTCGTGAAAAGAGAGTCCTATGCAATGGGATGATAAACAATGTGGATGATGACGATAAAATTTTACGTTTTTTATATATTTCTTAAAAAGATTTTAATTTTGGTACGCACATTTAAGGACTAAATCCTTAACTCAGCCATATAGGCGTAGCCAAACAAAAAGTGCAAAGAACATTAACCCTTATGACGTCACTCACCATGAGTCACAAGCACAACATTTTTTCGTACTTTATATCTCCATCTAAAATAACAAAAGCGATAACCCTGCAACCCTTCGCACAACTAACAAGGAGGATATTTTCGTCGATGACTTCACCACACCACTGCAAATATATTTACGTAGGTCCATTATTAGCAACATTTATTTACAACACTGAACTTGGCTATCCCCCGAATACTTAAACACAAGTTAACTTTAATACGTTTTTAAATGTCCATCAGACATTACTTTAGCTACTACTTTACTATGGCGACTTAAATTTGAGTTGTGTTAAGTATTCGGCCGTATGTGGTAATGTGCCAATTAAGTGAGCTATAAACATATTGTATAAAGTAATTAGGAAAGACTGCGAGTCTATAGACATCTAGTTTCTTATCTATAAACAACTAGCGAACAGTCCCGGCTTCACACGGGTAGACCAAACATTAATGAATAAACAAAATAAATACGCTAAAACCATCCCCTTGAATCACTATCTATCACCGAACACTGTATTAAAATCCGTCGGGTAGTTTAAAAAGATCTAAGCGTACAAACGGCGGGAGCGACTTTGTTTCATGCCAAGTAAAGATCGTGTTTACTGTTTTAAGCGCCAGAAAATAATATATAAATAATAGAAAATGATTAATAATATAATAGAAAATTATTTCTAAACAATTATTTTAATAGGTAGCTCATCAACGTTCCGTAAATAAATTATGAATGATTTAGGCTAAAGTTTTTAATTTTAAGTACCTGCCTCGACAAAATAATACAATCACAATTTATGCCCAAACAACAATAGATAATAATCTTTAAGTTGTAACAACTAATGGTTTAACATTCAATACATAGTAAAACAACAAAACGCACTTTTTCCGAAAAGCAGCATCCCATTATTATTCCAAAGAAACGCATTTGCATAAATAAATATTATGTTTAAAACGAGTTCACTTCAAAAGGGGTGTGAACGTGAAACATCTTTGACTATTAACGCCGTTCTCAGAAAAACTCGTATTAAAACTGTTTATTTAAACTTACTTGGGTCTTCGCGATGGACTGCTTTCTTCTTAAACTGAAGAATCTAGTTTTGTTCATGTCTCATGACAGTTGGCAATACAAGACAGTTAGCTACCAACACTCGATTGATTAATTTGTTTGGTCACTTGAGAGTAATGTCAATAAACTGCTTTTAAATCGCCATCAAAACAAGTGTCAATCAACAAAAGGAGCACCAAACAGGACTGTGGCGGTCTGGCGCCGAGCAATGTGTCTCAATCAAAACTAAAGACCTCCCTGCACCCGTAATTGCTTCCCGTATTTATCGAAGTGCATTGTCTCGCTCTAATTGTATTAACTACTAAATGGACGTTTCGTTAGGGCCCTATTTAACGAAACGAAGTATTTATAAATGAAATGTTCGTTTCCGAGTGAGTAAACACCAAACAGCTCGACAACCCGAGACAAAGTTATAGATTCCGGAATATTTATCAATACGTTCACTTTAACATTGCTTAATCTACAAATGCTCGGACTTAAATTATAGATCTATAAATTCAACCACAAAGGTTTTAGAAACGCAATAGTACCTAACTGTATTTCTTATTTGTACAGCCTTCACTAAAAATATATTACCCATTAATATCACATAAGTCATGAACTCGACCTTATACAAATCGAACCAATTAAAATTGTTTCAAAAAGCCATAATCCTACCCCTTGACCTTTCTTACTCTCTATAATCAGCTTACGATTGTGAAATGTATATTTGGTAACATTGTATTGAAATCAGAATTGTTAAGACTATTAAGTAGCGTTATTGTTATATTTTGACGTGAACTCTTATCATTTAACATGATTATTGTTATTATTGTTGACCTGACGTTTGAACTTGCAACTCCTAAATAGAAACTTGGGGCATCAATCAACAGATTCATTCATACATACAATAGCGGTTGTTTATGCTCTATTGTCAGTTGATAAGGCAAAATGTTAGTAATCTTGATATTGTATCTTTGAAAGCTTTGTTTTGCAAACAACTTTTTATCAAACTACGATGTTGTCCATTCATGTCATATTAGGCACAAAATATTTCCGTGATTTATCAGTTGTTCTATGTATCCAAATAAACACTCCACATAATTGTGCGTATTTTTAATATTATACCTAATGCATGTTCGTCCCATTGGAAAGCAAGATCATCTCTCATATCTTTATACTTTTTGCAATAATATAATTTCAATCAAAACAGAAATCATTTACTGTTTTTAAGAAAAGTAATTTCAAACACAAGTGTGTCAAACACTACTGGTTTACTCTCAAAGCTATTAGGAAAAGTAATAAAAATCACTTGTTCAAGTCATCTTTCCTATAAGTAATCTGCTAGCAATCACATACGATTCAATCTCGCGACACATGTGTTAATTTACTATAAGCACGTGCGCGCATCAATATACGTACACTCCACACATAAAATTATAATCGCCTTTAATTCAACGAGATAAGGTTGATTTTTATGAAATGTTGTGCAGTTGTGGCACCTGCGGTTGACCGTACATCAATAAGCTATGCCGACTGACCGACATCTCGCCGGCTTTCCAATCCAATGTAAACTGGTTTTCAATAGCGTACACTAGGGTTGACCCTTACCTATCAATAGCCCTTTCATACATGCTGGTAACAATATTGGAGAAAGTTAGTTTATTTTTAATGGAAATCCAAAGAGAAATGGCCATCTCAGATTTGCAAGAACATTATACACAGTATAATTTGTTATTCAATATTTGAATGTATTTTAAATCTTGATGAGTAATTCGATTGAACGCGAGTAAGCATTGAAGAACAAAGATAATTTTAGCTGCGTTAATCATGCGTGTCTGCCGTTCATTCATTAGTTTATAAATTCTCTATGGTTCGCATTGAAATGGTCAATGATCCAATTTGATTCATATAATTGTAACATGAACTTCTACATGGTTTCGATTAGCATGTAAATCTTCCATTCAGACTGAAAACATTTTGTAATTTTCTTATAAATCACCAAAGAATTTTTACACAGTACGCTTAATCACAGTCAATATCGTTTATCATAAAGTCAAAATTACTTAAATATCTATACCAAATTTTAATCGCAAGTAGTACGATATTTGAAAGTTACTAACAAAACTAAAAAAACTAAAAGTTCGTACAAAGTATCCCCGCAAAAAAACCGCTTTATCATCGTATCAGTATAATGATATAAAAAATACACGAACCGACAATAAATTACTAAAACAAACAATATTTTGATTAAAACATCACGGATTCGTAAAGTTAATGTTAATGCTTAGAAAACACGCGAAATGGTAGCACAGATTTCACTAAGACCAATTTAAATGATCGACCTATGAACTGCGACGGCAAAGAAAAAACAGGAAATTAGTATACATTAATACCTAATAATGGAATACACAAGGATGTTGACATACAATTTCACTTTTGCCAAGTTTGTGTAACAATAAATGGAAAATGTGATAAATAGCTTTCGTTTGCTTCAAAAGCCATCAGATTATGGAAACAAACGGCTCCATCGCTCTCAATCTTGACACAAGAGATCATTGAGACCTGTTTGCGAACTTTTAGAGCAAACAAACAACAAAGCATTTTGCATAAACAAATAAAGAACCTCTTAAAGCTAAGTTTTGTATATTAATGCTGTGTGCTATACCACACCCAGATTTTGACGAAGCCGAAATAAGTTCCATGGAATAGAAATCCCTTAACGACAGGCTAACCCTAAGTTTAATCTAGGATACTACCGATGCATCAACTTTATCTGCTAAATGGACAACAGCTATCATTAGAGATAAAACCTTGCAAGCTAAGAACTAACAGGACTTTCATTGGGGTTTCCATGAAATCTCATTTGTGATTTGTCATAAACTCACCATGAGTTTCGTTTGAGACCTAAATGCCTAAAGCATAAACATGGTACAAAACTATTGAAGCTAAACTTATGGTGAGTGGGTCAACTTTTACTGTGGAAAGCTAAGCAAAGACCGAGACGCCATTCAGTCTCCAGCTATAGGAAATTAACGTAAACGAAACCTATTAAATCAATCATTCACTGCTTCACTAGACAATATTATGAACATCACTTCTTCTTATTCAAGGTTAGCAGCTCTCGCATGGTATTCAAAAGTAATCTCTATAAGCATAGCACTGTTAAATTTATCAGTAGTAGTACTATGGGAAGTAGTTTAGTTTTGTGCTCGACTCAATTTCCCAGTTTCAATTTCAACAAAGTTAATTGGTAACAACAAACAGATGTTAATTGCTCGCAATTTATAATTAACGACGACATTCAACCTCGATACATCGATGCTAGTGGACTGACACAATTTGCAAGTGTAAACGTGTTTATTTCTCTAAATACAACTCATGTTGCCGTCGCTATAAAATACTCGCAGAAGGTTTACCACGAATCGCAATCCTTGGATTTTATTACTTCCTGAACCGTTAACAGCTTTCGGATACAAAAAAAAAATCATACCAGGATTATTTTTGGTCATACAATCATGTATGATTCATAATATTACTCGTAAATTTTCATGAAATTTATTTTCATCTGGTTAGCCATAAATAATACCTTGCTCCTTTTTTTCGTTAAAAATGTCTTGTATGTAGAAGGTGAGTTTACGATCAACCTTGAACCTATCCCTGAATATAAGTTTGTTGACGCTTCCATCCAAACGCGTTTCTGCGATCTTCATTTGAACTAGTTATCGTTCATCGTATGAACTGACCTTTTGAATGTATTTCTGCTGACACTACTAATAGCTCAGTGGGTGTGGCAATTACCTTTGGATTGCCTTTAAGCCGTATTCAAATGTTAATTATGTCGTTATTGCTAACTTGAACTTATACAGAATTTAGCGACCCGTTCACAGATTGGTAAAGAAAGATTTCAAAGTGTATTGAACCTAAAGTTCAGAATTTTGAAATGGTGGAATTACTATTTGCTATATCGATTATTTAAGAGCTGCATGTGAGAACAATGTAAGAGAAAATCAGTCTTTGATCGTGACTTTCACTAAGTCATAGACGAACCTGTTGTTTGTTGTCTATGGTTGACCTTCAACCTCTAAAAACCCGAGTTACTTTGGAAGTGAAGAAATACCACAAGGTCTGAAACCAGTCGGTACAAACTGGTTTGGTGCAAAAGCGATTAAATTAGCCTTTGTTTTCGACAGCGCAAATAAGTCATTATTATAACAGGTGGTCTATGGATATTACGAAATTAAATCTTAGTATGGAAACGCAGAGCGGCGTTCGCAAACTTATAATAGGTAAGCAACTAATGAAATGATTAAATAGAAGTAAGCTCTAAAAGCCAATATCTATACCTATGTTCTTTTTTGTGTTACACACATACTCGGAGATTTGTTACCTGCAAATGAACTTAAATTATCTCGTAGTTATTTCACACATATTACTGCTACACTACAATATGTAAACCTTTTCTTATTTAACGAAAACTAAAGGTCAGTGAAAATATTATACGTATAACTTATCTAGGGTAAACTGAATATCTATATATAGTATTTTTGCTATATTTCTTTATTTATTGTAACGAAACTGTTCTGTGGGTTACGAAACCATAAGAATTGATTTATGTCAACGGCAAACGGGACTTACTTAACAATTTGATCTGCATGACAAATCGTGTAAAATCAAGAGGTCTAAAAGAGGGTCAGAATTTTCTGGTCCTTTTTTTTTATACATGGAAGCATGAAACATTGCCCTAATTTTATGTAGCACAATTTGTTTTTTTTTTTCTGGTTGGAATATTCATGCCATATTTTTAAGCTAACTTAGCTTCAGGTCAGAGGTCAGGAAACCTAATGATCCTTCCAAACCTATACTAAAAACCATTTCTACAGTCCTATATATTTTTGTTAGTTAAGTGAAAGTCAGGCGAATCGGAGCCCAGTCACTCGATATGCCGTGGGTGTCTCGTTACTGGATCGTTATTCAGCTGATACGTTCCGGTACAATTAGCTGATAGTCTCTTAGATACATTGGATAACGATTAATGAGAACAGTAAATAATACAAAACAATACTCTGTTTATTTTAAATCAACACAGCCAAAAGACAGGTGTTAAGAAACACGTGTGTATTTGAGTATCTGTCTGAAGCATCGAAGCTACCAAACGGGTGATTCGCTTTTGATTTGTCTTGAGTTTTATAGGGATCTCGAATAGTCTGAATACATAGTGGTCTTAGCTTTCATTTAACTAAATCGCTTTATCCATTTGAAGTCTATTCGCTCTTTCGACATGTAACTTTATATGGCCTCACCAGTATTGTCTATATCATTGTAGAAGTTTTCCTTTCCTGCCTAGCTTTTTCTCAAGTCTCTGTTTTACTGGGTACCACAGTATCCCAAAGTTGATCTTTGACAGTCGTTAAGTCATTGTTGTAGAAGTTTTAAATGTTTAATAATGTTTGTACAGGTGTAAGTGTTAGCGTATTACTTTGTAATCGACGTATTACAACTGATACGTAACAGACTGCGAACTGTCGACTTGCTTGAGACCGGTCGTGCATTCCTAACAACTTACTTAATGTGACAGTTCTGGCTCAATTAGGTTTATCATGGTCATTTTATTTCTTGCTTAGATAATAATATGTCGTGAAGTCATTACGTACCTATTATAATTATTCTACTTCATTTTTTTTTTATGGAAAGGCCTTGAAACTGGCAGACGGTTGACCAGATTGCAAATGAACACCACTGCTCCCTGATTTTGTCTTGGAAAGAGCCTCTGATCATTTTGGCAAATTATGAGTAAGGAATCAAGTGCTTTCAAAGCCGAGTTACGAAAAAAGGTGGAAAATTAAGCCGTTTGAAAGAACAGATAATATTCAGGTTTGATTACTGTTCACAAAGACATATTTTGTCAAAATTATGCTTATCTACCGAGTTTACCTGGCAATAGTGCAGCATATTCGACATTTTTTAGGTAGGGTGTTAAGATATCAAAAAAAAACTTTGATTTGCGCCCGTACATTAGCAAACTCTGGCAGCTGAAACGCCATTAGCACCAACTGGTGAGCGCAATACCGGTAGCTCTTATTACACTCAGAAGTATGTTCTATTCCCGGTCCCGCTGGGTAACTGAGACATCCTTCTTACGTTACGTACGAAAAGAAACAAGATGTACAATTGTTTCTATTACTGCGACGACCTCCGTGTTCGAGTGGCGTACATACCGGTTTTAAAGGTGTCGCCAGCTCTGAGGTCCCGGGTTCGATCCCCGGCCGGGTCAATGTAGAAAACCCCTTTTTCTATATATATATCTCGGGTCTGGGTGTTTGTGGTACCATCGTTGTCTCTGAATTCTATAACACAAGTGCTTTAGCTCCTTACTTTGGGTTCAGGGCAATGTATGTGATGTAGACAACATTTATTATTTATTTATTACTATACTAGATGTACAAATTCCTTACTTGTAAACAAGGGCACAGCGGCCACCGGCGGCGCAGTGCGTGCGGCATCTTCTTGCGGGGCGGCTCGGGCTCCGCCGGCGGTTCGCCGCACGCCCAGCGCACGAGGCGCGCACGCGCAGCCTCCGCCACCTCCAGCCCGCGCGACCACGATGGCAGGCCCTAGGGAATAAAGAAAATACTTGGTAAATAGTTTTATATATAAAAGAACTTCGAAAATCGGTCCACAATTGACGGAGAAATCGGCGAACATACATATAAAAAAATACATACAATGGAAGATAAAACCTCCTCCTTTTTGGAAGTCGGTTAAAAATGAAGTTCATGCTAAAACGCAGGCTTTTGACCTAGTCAGGACTCCTGACCTAGGAGTCAGCAGTTCGCTGTTTTCGATTTCGGAATCGTGCAATATATCTTTTATATCTATTCTTCTGTTTACTGTTGTCAAAATGTAAAAATAATTTTGTAATAGATATACTTTGAAAAGTATGAGGTTCACCAGAACAGCTTTTTCAAGCCAACCTGAAGCTAAGCATAATCTATTGATAGCTAGAAATACTTAATAGAAATAATATATGACAAAACTAAAGAAAAATTACATCAGTCCGTTAACGTAAGCATTAACCAAATACCGTTAAGACCAATTTTTAACACAAACACAAAAATATGCCCATAATATAATCACATAACAAAACGCATGCAAAATCAAAATGTTTAATATCATGTCAGTCAAGGCCGCAGACGTAAAGCTGCGCACACGCAACACTTGGCTTTACACGTAATAACGGTATCACTCAAGTTAAGCGGGATTCTGACAGCGAGAGTGAACCGTACAGCGACGAGCAAAAAAAATTAAACACAAATAAAATTAAATTTAAACACTTGTAATTATTTCATGTAGGTTAAGACATTGCACAACTTTATTAGTAAACACATACAACATGAGTAATTATTAAAGAATTCGTTGAAATTAGTTCAAAACTAATTTACTAGTAATATTATATTGATTACTATTGCTTCAGCTCGCAATTTGAGCATCAATTTAAGATGTAAAATGCGCTTATTGACATTTGCAAATTCAGTGACCTCGGTCAAATACCGCTCTAAATCTCATCTGCTATAATTATAACATTCATTCAAATTAGCTGGTTAAACTAAGATAAGCAATAAATCAGAAAAACATAAAATCTTAGACCACACAAAAGTCAGAAGTTTTACTAGAAAAATAAAATTGAACTATCAAAGATTTTCGTAACAATGTTGTTAGTGATTAATTACTTTTCACAACCAGAAACAGATAAAAAATAACGCAATAACATTAGACTAGGACATAAAGATCTAGCATACGATATATTTCATAAAACACATAAAAATATTATGAAAATATCTAGACAGTTCTGTCATAATTTTGCTAACGAAACACCCAATCATTCTTTTCACGAAATTTTATATTTTTCTAGTCTGAACCTTTTACTCGGCAGTGTAGCACACATAGTTGGAAAAGCGAAAACGTTTATCAGAGACGGCTTTCTTCCGGCAGATGTGACGCAATCGATCGGAATAGGAAATATCTCAGTAATGGAGAATGGGAATTCTTATGTTAAAAAGTAGAAACTGGTTCAAATGGTTGCCATTATAACCGACATAAATATTCATGTTGATAACTAACGTAGGCAGAGAATACAGATTTATTTTCCTGATGGATTAGTAATCGGTTGTTCCACTTGCTTATATTATGGGTAAGGTGAAAACTAAGAATCGCATGGATCGCACGGATATTTAAAATCATATGTCCAGAGAGGTTAAAATCGTACGCTCAGAGTTAAAAAAATCTAAATTTATTTATTTATTAGTTCAAAAATCTTCCGTCACAAAATAGAATAAATAATATGTAATGCTGTTGGTATACCTATATATAAATTAATTAATAGCACCTAGCATTTCAAATTCAATCGAAAAGAAGTTTATTGCAGTTATCCTGTACGCAGGTTTTGACTGCTTCACTAGACTTTAGATTCACGTTCAATGTAGGTATTGGGGTTGGTAGTGTACGTGATTATAACTTCTGACAGAATTTGACCAAACTATCCATCAAAATTAAAGTTATACTGCAGTTTGTACATAATACAAACGAAACTCGGTCAGTTACGAGCGTATCGCTCGTCGGTTCTCTTTGGCTTCGAAAGTTTAACGCAAAAGTTTACCGAGCAGAGCTTTATGTTATTCCTTTATTTTGATCGTTAGTGCTGACAACATAAGCACAATAAACTTGCATGACAACTATTTTTAACTAAACAATATTCATTCATTACTATAAATATATTTTATAAACCTAACCATTATATTGTCGAGTCACCAAAATTTATAGCCTTTTCATTAAATTAATCGTCAACATTAAGTCAATTAGACATAATAGACCGCAGTTAAAACTTTACAACAAAATGAGTTGCGTAAACCGATCACTATGAAGACCTTTCAATAACATTTTGCATAACGTGCACGTGGATTTTAATTGTCTATTCACTATTTAAGTTGCGATAAAACCAATACATCTAATATTATTGTATGAATGCAATTTGAATGGTCTAAATTAAACAATAGTTAAATGTCACGCACTTAAAAAGAAGGCGACATTAAGTAACTAATAAAAACAAAGTCTATCCATACAAGTTTAGAAACTTGTCAAACATTACTCATTGGAATAATATGACAAGGTCTTTATTTGACATATCGACATGTAAAGGGTTTGGGAGATTGATGTATAGCCACTTAGGATATAAAAACATAAAAGATCCATCTAATCACAGTCATAGACCGGTTTTCTGAACATACGATGTCAAAAGCAAATGGTACCGATCTTCTGACGGGCCTGTTGGTCTAGTGGTTAGTGACCCTGACTGCTAAAGTAGTAGAAGTACAAATCTTTGTGTGATGAGCACGATAATTTGTTCTGGGTGTAATTTATCTATAATACGTATGTATTTAGCAATAATTATGTATGTTTATCAGTTGTTTGGTTGCCATGATACAGACTTTGCCTAGTTTGGGATCAGATGGCGAGTTTTCCTCAGATGGATTTTTTTTGGTGAGTTTTCCCAAGATATTATTATTATATTCCATGCTATTGTATAGCGTCGAACGCTAAGTTGAAATATGCCACGAAAAGACGATAACCGTAACATCGGTGACTTTGACAGATTATTTTTAGAACAGCAGTGATTTCCCAAAAAGCTCACAAAAAATAGGCCGGGTATGGAAATTTATATAAACTTAAATCAATAAATCATTTTGTTTTTAAACCATGTATAGACTTACATTAAACGTTAGTAATTTATATTACAATCTATAACACAATATCTAAAGAAATTGCAGTCGACATTTTAAGGCCTTTCCGTGATACGAATTGCGAAACTTCATTTTACAGTAATGTCTACTTATTTCAATTTATTTAATGTGATTAGGGAACTTTGTGTGGCAATATTATTCATGTACTTACTTAAATTTCGTATGTACTTATGTTTAAGCGTTTACGTGAATTTACATTTTAATACACAGGTTTTGGTTAACAGAAAAAGGGTTACGTTTGCACCTGTACTAATAAGATATTCATTGTAACATAGATATCAGCGCCTTCCCTATTTAATTTTATTTCTATTTAAAACAGACAAACAAGATTAAATAAAATTAATGCTACTTACAACTTTGTGATGTGTAAATGTGTTCTGGTGAACATAAGTGTAGGTGTGTGATAACTATGTAAGAGTGTGAGAGCATCATTTAATAATTTTTGTTCCAACATCGGCACATAAGTTTCTGCAGTATACTTAAAAAAAGCATTGCATGATCCTTGTAACTACGTATTTAACATAACTGTACATTACCGTATTTTCGATACGTTAGATTAAACGGTAGTGTCTATAATCTCTTCCTAAGCATGACTAACACAATACACATAATTTTGCGTTAAAATAATAATTTTCAGGGGTATTTGCCCACTCTGTAAGGTTCTTGCGTGTATAAACATTACTGTATAAAATTAATTGATGATATAAAGAGATATAACGACATCGGTTGAGTCAATGATCCTATAATCCGAACTTCACACGGCCAGAGATTGTAACTCTAAGCATCTTAAGAACATATTACGTGATAGACAATGATTTGTATAACACTTAATAACAATGATGCGACATATTTCAACTTACGAAACACTAGACTATCATTTTCTTGTCATATGTATCATTTTTTTTTAAAACATAAAATGGACCCCGTACTCAGCTTTTTTTACTGTCTGTCGAAGTATATAACCTGTGCGCTCACTCTCCAATTTAATTTTAATTGTAATACAATGCCAATGCAAAATTGTTTTTCATTTAGCAGGCACACAACACACAGTACAAAAAACAATACTCTCAATGTTTAGATTCCAGTGAGTTCCTTCTATCGACAGCTTTTTTTTTATTAAGAAAACTAAGTCTCTTGCCTGCTAAACTAATATCAATTTCTTTTATTAAATGAGAATAAGGGCACTGATGTTAGATGAACATTCTGTAGGTACAACGCTCGAGTCCTCTAAAATAGGTTTGAAATAATATTAAACAAACAATAAATAAGACAGAGATAAATTCCTAAATGTAGCCCGATTTTCCGTATACAATTCAGATTAGAAATAAATATCAGAACTAAGGCACTCAACATTGAGTTAGCACCTTATTTACTGTTTCCACGAATCAATGCAACGGTAAATAAGTTATACATTGATTTAATCTTGACTACATGGATAGCTGAGTGGTTTAGGTCACCACGCCATCTACCACTGCGCGACGTTCTGCGGGTTCGATCCCCGTATTGGACAAGCATTTGTGCAATCCATAAATGGTTGTTCTAAGTGTTCTTTGTGCATGTGATTGAAATATTTGCAACCCTAGTAGTTTGTGATTAATTTCGTTGCGGGTTCCAAGACAGTCAATCGTTTCCCTGGGACACACCGAGCTTAACTGTTTCGGTGGTATTCATTGGTTATCATTGTAGATCCTGGGTTACAGGAGTTGCAATGATGGGCCTGTGTGGTGGGCTAGTCCCAATTTAAAACCCTCGTAGTTGAAGCAGTGAATAAATCGGAAGTTGTTCTTTTTCTAATAAAAATATTTTTTTTTTGTTGCGGGCTGTTAAATTATCGCTATAGTAAGGTAATTCATGCACACCCATCATTTAGTCTGATAGCGTAACGTTTCAACAGCGCACAGCTATTGTTCCGTTGAACTTTAAGTTCGGCATTTACTGAACTGTTGCGAATTGATCATAGCTTGATAAACGTTGATGTTCTGCTGTTTCTGTGAAATGCGTGTGCTTGTGTTTTGTATAACGGTTATGATTTTGTGTTGTGATGCTTGATTGATTGGTTACGCGGTTGGTTGGTTTAGTAGTAATGAATCGCAAATAATTGAGACGCCAAAAATAAAAAAATAAATAATAATGGTATTTTTTATGAATTGATAAAATATTTAAATTGAAAATATTTGCTTATAAAAATAAATTCCGATACATATAAAACAGTGGAATAAAGCGTAAACTAGTCGATTAGTAAAACAGCTTTTCCAATTATCACACTAAACGAATTGTAAACAATAGAACGACATAATATAAACAAAAGCATTCTAACAAAAACATACCTATCGCGTAAAAGAGCTAAAGAAACCAAGCATTACCCGGCATTTCACTTCAATACCTGAACAAAGACGTGTCGAAAGGCACTAAAAAGTCACAACAAGGAAACACTAAAACAAAAATGTGATTTGAACACAAAAACAATGGGGCTGAACAAAAGTGTAACGAACGTGGACTTTCATACCGCCAAGTGTAGTGTGTCAGGGTACGATTAGTATGGGCGGCGCGAACCATGGGTGAACGATACTAGGATGTGGTGAAAGTGAATTTGTTGACTAAAATTTTGGTGATCACACTTACTGAATGTTATCGATAGAAAGTGATACGTTTTAATAATAATATTAACTTGGTAGTAACTAAGCCTTACATGTTTTATATAAGTAGAGCCCCTGAATTGATCTCTTGTCGGGCAAAAAGTTTTTTCAGAGCTAAACAGCTTCTATCTCACAGGAAAATATACATATATATGTTGTTGGCATATCTTTTCAATTTCTTTATACGTAAGGGCCAGTGCCTTACTCTCCACTGCACTACAATGTAAATGCAAAATTAATAATCATTTAGCAGGCACATAAAATAAACATACAATACAAAAAAATACTCCCAATGTTTAAATTCCAGTCAATTCCTTCCATAGATAGCATTTTTTTTTTTTTAAGAAAACTGAATCTCCTGCCAGCTAATCTAATATCAATTTTGCATTGGCCTTGTATAGGATTAAAATTTAATTGGAGAGTAAGTGCAATGGTCTGGTTCAGTGACCGTAAGTGAGTATTAGCCTATAAATCGAGAGCTCTCCACTTGGAGCGGATTTCAAGATACACTGTATCTTGCCAATTGGCGGTGTCAAGCTCACGAAGTCCTTACACTTCTGGGTCAAGTAGATAAATAATGATACAGGTCCTTTTAACAAGTAGTATTGTTAATCTTACCACACACTAACCTGCTTATAAGTTCACAACAATAGTCGTACCTACATAGACACAGTTATGCGAATTCTTCCACTTTCGTTTTTATACTTGAAATATTACATCAAAACAATTTTGTCGAAAATTTCTTCTGTATATTCTAGATGGCATTCTAGTTTGTCTGTTACCCTATTTCTTTTGTTCTAAGTTTGATCTAGCGGAAACTTTTTCACATATAAATAATGCAGTAAATTTGCTTTAAATTTTATGTGACTTGGTGGGTTTGAAAGTGTTAGACACATTTCTCTTAAAACATTTGTTGTTGGTAGAAAATGTAGAAATATGCTTAGCCTTAATAACTGATTTACAACCTGCTTGCTAATCACTTTTGTAGAAAATAGTATTTATTACGATGTTTCATCATCATTTAGACCCTTGTATAATTAACCCACTGCTGGATAACCACAGGGCCTTTTATTTATGGTACTGTCTTCTGTCACAATTACTGGGTGGTAACGGGACCCGAAGAGGGGTTCCCCATACAAGAGACTTTATTTTTGCTTCGTTTTAAATATATCTTGTACGATACGGAACCATTGTTTCGCGAGTCCGACCTGAACTTGGCGACATAATGATGATAAATCTGATGAATCTTTAATAACAATACATGCATGCGCATATTTCAAATAACGATAGGTATAAGCCATATCGATTAAATTAAGATCTCGTGATACCCTTGAAGTCATCATTAGCATAGTCCAGCCTAATAATGAAGATTTAACTTATTATTGCAAAAACAGTTTTGATGCGTTATTAGTGATTTTGTGAATCATCAATCAAACAGCCTACGAGTAATTGGTGTACAACCATCGCTTATGTAAATTGGTTTCAAGTAATTAGGAATATTTGAGTGGTCTGGTCAACCTTCATTACCTTGTTTTAATATTGTTAGTGTAGGAATTTTGCTAAGTAATGAGAGTCTCAGAATCTGTATTCTAAGGGCGTTGATCGTCCGACCTCTACATTTTTATAAAGGTCACTTCATTCTGAGGTCAGTTCGACTGGCATCTTAACACCGTATTGATAAGTATCTTTTTCTCGACGATAGGAGAAAATAACCCAATTTATTCATTCATTCGTTTCTTCTTCATTCGTTTATGATAGATATTTGGACAGTGAAAATATGCATAAAAATAATTAAAAGAGTCTATGTGATTCAATAAATGAGTATATCGTATCCGCTCCATTAGTTCAAATAAAATGCTCAGACAAAACACTGACGATATCACTTTCAAAACATTTGTTTCTATGCTCAACAAATAACGGTTCTTATACAATTTCGTACATAACCAAACAACACGCAATCTTCCTGACACGGAGTGCAGTTAACAAGTTTTGCAGGCACACGAAATATATGTAATATTTTACAAGAATCACTAATGCCTGGTTTTTTTATTCAAGAAATCATTCGATTTGCTTAAAGGCGGTACAATTTTCTAAGCAAATCGAAGAGAATTCTACAGTCTTTTAGCAAATCTAATCGTTTTTTTAATATAGGACCCAGGCATATACTATATTCATGCTACCAATAGGTATCTATCTAAAATTATTAATAAATTGAGTGATTTTTATGCTGTTCTATCATTTATGCTCAGAATAAGATATGTAACTTTATAATTAATATCTCGAATAGAGAACTTTACCTTTGTATTGCACATTTAATATCAATTAAAATTCTTTTGTATTCGTTTTAATCTTCGGTCGATAAACTCCTTGAACGTTTAGATGTTTTTATGATTGTATATCACGTCAATAAATTTGTAAAAATAACTAAAAAAGCAAGAACTCAATAAATGTGGACAACACTACATACATTGCTCTGAACCCAATGCAACTAAAGCACTTGTGTTATGGAATCAGAGACCACGAAGGTACCACAAACACCCAGACCCGAGATAATGTAGAAAAGTGGTTTTCTACATTGACCCGTCCGGTGATCGAACCCAGGACCTCAGAGCTAGCGACACCTTTAAAACCGGTGTGTACGCCACTCGACCACGGAGGTAGTCGTTTTATCCTAAGACTAAACTAAAAACACAATAAAATGTAACATTGACAATGACATAAGTAATAAAAATACTGTAAAAAAAATCGTAAATTTGTCGTGCGTGACGGCACAATTAAGTAGCATACATATAAACATTTAACTACTGGATTACATTAAACAGTAGCACATACTTAATTTGTTCTTTGTTCGCTACCACGCAACAAAGATTTATTGGTAGAATCAACTATTTACGAGGCGTAATTGTCTCATACCTGTTACACTTGTGATCACTTACTCGCGATAATTTCACATTACATCAGTTAATTTGTTAGTAATTGGCCTAGGTAACATAGTTGTTTCCTTATTAGATATATTATGTCATTATGTAAGGTAATTGAAGCTTTCGCTTATTTGAGTTTATGCTTCATTGAGTGTTCTTATAAAACTTTTAGGTAATCAATAAAACTACGAATTACAGAACTACACACTAAATACCAATATTTAAAGCTTTATTTCGTGGTAATTTGTAAGCTGGTTTTATCTCTCATGATAATAAACATTGACCACTATGAGACAGTTACACTGACAGACTATTATAGTTTATATAGGTACCTTTTAGTAAAATGTCTACCTACTCCTATATTTGTTATTTTAAATCGGACCTAAACTTTTTGACATGAATTTACCATAATGTCGTGTATATTAATTTCCATTACTGTTGAATAAAGTTTTCTTAAGCTTAATTATTAAAGCTGAAGTAAAATTAATGTGAAAAGCGGCTCAAAGTTCCGTGATCCAAATAGTGCACTCAACAAAAAGTAAACAAGCAATAACTAGTGAATTCTACTAGGTATCGAGATGCCCTTATTGAAGCAAACGATGTCAGAAAGCCTGAATAATTCATGTCGCATCGCACCTGAACACAAAACACAACTATAATAAAACTGCAGTATTTACAAATTTGTATGCTAATATATTTAAAATGTAACAGTTGAAAGGAGAATATATATGTTTTATTTAAATAACTAGTGCGAGCAAAGACTATAAGATTAGTTTTAAAACCGAACAAAAACAAGCTATTTGTGTTGATGGATAAAAAATCCAGTATTTTGAAATATAATGATATTTCTCTAGACTCCAATGCAGATGTTAAAGAATAAGGTATAAGCAACATAAAAATAAAACATAAACTACTCGCAATAAACTAAAAGTCCGCTACTAAAGAATAGACGAAATGTAAAAAGAATATTATGCTTGGCAAAGACAATTTTACAATGGCAAGGATGGTAAAGTTATAAAATAAACGAAATGGCTCTTAAATAACTTGATGTGCCAATTTGGCTTGCAATCCTTTGGCTGACAGTACGTTCTATTTGTATTATGTATTTAAACTATTTACAGACTACTGATATATGTAAAATAGTAAATGATTTGCCTAACAAAACCGAATTCCTTTCAAATAAATAAAACTACTAATCGAATAATTCAAAAGCTCGCAAAATTATCAAAATTCAACTTTACAAGAGATAATTTTAATTTAATTCGTAGCTAACTGGCACACGAAATAATTGCTACACCAATCAAAATATCTTTTAACTTACATAAAATATTATCCAATCCAACTCCAAACAAATAATCAAATCGCCAACTAATTCGATAAACAGGAAAAACGAATAAACTCGACAAATCGACTATTAAATATCAATATCAATATAACAAATCTGTTGTTGAGTTTGAACACGCCTATCTAATTGAGTAGTGCTGTATCGTTACGTGTAATCGGAACTAGCAGCCGGATCTAACATCGATACATCTTGGTTACATCACTACTAAGTAGAGCTGACCTCGATTTATTACATAATTAATATCGAACCTACATTGATATATGTCGTTGTCTGTAAATTGTATGCCAAACATCTGAGATGATTAGTCGTTTTTGTTCGGAACATTTTGATGGATTTGACAAGTACATTCGTTTAGAGACGCAGGCATTTAGGTTCAGAAACTTAATAGCTACAATAAGTATAAGCTGTCAATCAATGAACCTGACGAGTTACATGACTCACTCTCTAACTATTAAACTTTGACATTCTTAAGACAATAAAGTGCGTTGCAATACATTGAGTGAAGAATTTCTTACAATTTACGGAAAGCTTTTTCATTTATTATTAAGTGTTTTTATATTCTTGGGGCCGTCTATAGTCGTTTTGATATCACATGTGATTGTAGCCAAGAGGTTCAGAATTAAACAACTTAGAAATAGGAGCAAGCACCTACTTTATTACGAGATTAAAAAACGTTAAATAATATAATATTTGAGAAGAAATTTAAATGAAATCAGCACAAAAATAAATATCGAGAACACCGATTGAAGAGGTACTTGAATTACAAGCACTTTCAATTTGATTACTACTACCAACCTCATCTCACAATTTATGTGACCAAACATAAGAAGTGGTTACTAAAACATCTATTGACAAGAAACAAATGCGTTAACCAAACGTTTAACTAAACGTTTAGCCACAAATCATTCGAACAAAAGCATTCGTAGATTTATTATAACTTTCAAAGCTTTAACCGGCAAGGTTAAGTCTTGACCGCAAAATAAACATCGGTAATAAACTTCTGAAAGACTTTGGTCACCATGTTTGACCAATTTGCCTACAAAAGAAACAGGACAAAACGTAATGCAATTTATGTAGACAAGCTGAATTGAAATGAAAGTCTCTAAACAGTCAAGAGCTAGGAACTGTGTGCCAGTGAGTTAAATTTAAAACCTTAAACATTTTCCTAAATTAAATCCATTGAAGACTGTTTCTATTTTCATTATATTACGACTTGAGTAAGGTAAGATAGAAGTAGTCGATAAAATGATGAGATTGCTTGACTTCTCAACCTATCTTTATGTATATTTAGGAATTTAGAATTTAGGAAGATTAGAAATGTTTTGCCTCTCAGAAGAAATATGCGGAATTATAAACCTTTGGATGAATAATGCCAGAGAAAGACCTAATGCATATTGCATACCAAAAATATCAAAAAAATCATTTGAAAATATCAAATCTGAGTTGCGTTTGGAGGAGGTTTATGCCCAGCAGTGGGTTACATGAAAGCTGGCCTATATGTTTGAACCTGTGTATTAAAGTAATTCGCTGGTCTGCTGGCAGGTAATAAGCAGCACCTTTGTACATCTGCTTTATTATGTTGTTTTATTACTATTATGTGTATGTATATTAAAATTAAAAATTTAAAATAAATAAATAAGTTCCTATTCTGTTCTGACTTACTAAGTCTACCAACTAACTACATACGAACAAGTATTTTTAAAGAGTTGTGTAACAATGTAAGTGTAAGGTTGTTTCTTATCGCTAACGTGCACAATATTAACCTATTTACATTTGTTAACTGATAAAGAATCGAACGATAATAGTAAAAACATTTATATTTTCCGTTTAGTTTGTCACGCGCAAATATACATATACATGTAACAGCAATGTATGACAACCACTAAATTGCGTCTGAATAATTAATACATCTAAGTATTCTTCTTCTGCCTTGCCTTTTCCCAAGCTATGTTGGGGTCGGCTTCCAGTCTTACCGGATACAGCTGAATACCGTATTATACGAGAATTGAATGCCTATCTGACCTATCAAAATATTTCTTTAAAGAACTACCTTGAACTTTAACTTAGAATGCACAGGATCAAGTGTCATGTCGAAGCTTTGGTGACTTGATAATTCCAGTGGATTGTAATCGGCTGAGTTAATTGAATTTTATTCATTGAAGGAACTAATCACATATCTACATAAATGTTCTTTTCTGACTGTTGTTCAATTGGAACATATTTATTGCACTCCTGTTAGCCATTGAAAACACATGTAATCGACTTCACAACAATAGCAATACATTGACATCGCCTTTATTTTAAAGCAATAAAAACGATTTTTGTTATTCGTTATAATCATATAAACAAGAATAATAAAGTAATTTTATTACATTTCATTGATTCTGATAATTCATTGAGCTGTTATGAAATCGGTAGTTAAATAACAAAGGACACACCTTAACCATTTATCGCCGACGTTCACCGCGTACTTTAGCAATAAATTCCGCGGCGAGATGAGATCCGATAATAGCAAACAGTAGCACTCTGATGGATGTTGACTTTTAAATCTATAATGGTGAAAAAAGATACATACCTGTCTCTTTTGTTTCTAGTTAATGAGGGCTACCGTTATTAATTTCGCCGCCAGAGGCGCTACTCGCACGCGAGGTCATCTCATAGTTCGTTGGTGGGCTTTGACAGCTGACTCACCAGTGGCGCCAACTGGTGAGCGCAACTTAACCATGACAAAGGCCAACCAGATAACATCGTACTTCTTCCCTTAACCGAGAACTTATTATTGTTTAACCATAAAACATTTTTTTAAATTTGATGAAACAACAAAAACTGGTCAAATTTAAATGGCCTAACCTGAGCCTAAGCCTGACTGTGTCCGGCTTTATCCGGACGTCTGACAACCCTATACATAGGTACTAGAAATCAAAGTATACTACTACCACTGACGACTGTGAATATGTCAATTCCATGTCATACAGATAGAATGATATAAATAAACACACTTATACCTACATATTGATCTAACTAATTGCCCAAACATCGGCTGACCTCTTAGCAAATTGACTGATTAATTGACAAATTGCAATAGCCTTCATACGCGTTTCAAACAAATACAAAAGGCTTAAAATATATTCGCAATCAATCATTTTGGTATGCAAGAAAATATTATTGGTATTTTTGTATGCAAAGGACAATATGAAACTAACTAACTTGAGGCTTAATTCATATCAATTATTAAGGCATTTAATGTCAACGATACGAGCTAAAAAGCACAGAGAATATTTTATTAAATAGGTAAATTATTGTTTTCCTAAGTCTATAATATGCAATCAGTATTATTATTATCTACAAAATTCGTTAGGGTAATAAAAGTTCAAAAGAGAGGTAGATATAGAAAGTTATCTGTAACAGATCACAACCTACCGTCACCCAAAATGTTAGATAAATCACATAATCCATGCTATAAATCAACATACCCATATGTCCATACATCTTACGTATATGTACCGTACTCTTCACATGAATAAATGCTTTATTTAGAGTCATAAAAGAATAGCACTCGCGTCATACATTTCTGATTGACGCACGATACATACATACTTGCTCTTTTAGTAGATAACGTACGCAATCATTTTTAATGTTTAGACATTTGCCATTGTTAATCTTCTGCGTTTTATATGACTTCAATATCTTTCAGTAGGAAGATCGTATTGTTTTACGTAGTAAACATCAATGATAATATACACAAGATACGTTCGCATCATATTTACCTATATACGTCAAAATGTTGTCAAGTTGCACTAATGAATAAGTACATAAGATAGGATTAGCAGTATAGGATGTATTATCATTTTTAAACATGACAATTAGTACCACAAAATAATGTAAAGACTTAATAACTAGCCATAACTATTAAACTAGCCACCGGTTTCTGAAAGGCTAATCAACACAAACAATTAGTTTATCACATGTCAATCCTCATGTTAAGCGCTGTGATTGGTTGTTAGTCCGTTGGTCAACCAATCACAGTCGTGATCAGCTGATTTGACAACAGATTAGGTTAATCAGCATTTCAGAAACTGAGGGTAAATCTAGTATCGTATTGTAAGTAAGAGTCCCTACTTTAAAACCTAGGCACCAACCGATCTATCCGTACGAATACAACATAAATTAGCGTAAACTTAACTTTGAGTAAACATAAAGTGCTGTATCACTGCCAAGTATTCCGAGAAGGAACCAGTGGCAGACGCCCTGGCATTCACCGGCATTGTTTACACAAAATTTATAACACCAGCAATTGTAAAGCAGATATAAAATCTATAAGAGAACAATGCGATGCCATCTACCCACTGAATACTAAACGAAATACATGTGAAAAGGCAAACTTATAACTTGTTTTGGATCAGAAATCTAAATAATAAAGTAACATAAAATAATCCGTGGGTAAAAATGGAATACGAAATACGAATAATATTATAATCGTGAGAGTTTACATTAATTATTTAAGTTACTATGACATAAATATGAAAATTTATATATAAAGCTTTGTGTATTTGGCGATAGCCTAATTTCATAAAACAAAATGTCATAATTTTGTGTATCAATTAAAACTTTTATTAAACATCAACAAATTAATTATGTTATTATCATAGCAAAATGATTTATCCATTCTTTCTGAATAAAATACAAATAACAAATCGTATATATTCAAAACAGGCATTGTTTACTAAATTCTAACGCATTGTGTTATTTCTAATGCCAATAAAGTGAGCGAAACAATAGCAGATACATATTTACTGTAACAACAAATCTTTATTGACGATTTATTCAATTGAGATAAATACACACAGTAATGTCAATAATCCTACAAACATAAGATAAATAGGTATGTTTAATTTTCTAACGTATGAATCGGAAGCAACTATTTAATTAAGAATTTATTCTTCTTAAAAGTTATATATTTTAGTTTTATATAAGTTCGACAAGGAATTTAAAACCACAAAAAATTGAACTGTAGTAGCGCCACTGCAACAAAGTTACAATGAAATTTTACCACAGAATAGTAATCCTAATGCAATAGAACATACATTACTTAACTCATAATACTAAGCTTGTACAATGATCATCTCACATCTCACATAATCTGATCTGTGCACTGCCAGCAACTAAGGTGGCACAACGAACATATTACCACAAACTGAGCAACACATTTTGTAACTGCACACTGCACCGACTAATCACGGTGCAAATTAATTAGTTATTGTAGCGAACAAGCACGCAGTTGCGATATGTCGCTGTCACAATGTGAAGGAAACCGTTTACGAAATGAACTTGGTGCGACAATGGTTGGATATTTTTGGGTAGACATGTTCGTTGCACATACATCTGTGATATGTTAATTGATTTGAAAAAATACCAGGATTAAAAAATAGAAAACTAACGACTACTACTGTCTACTTGCAGGGTTCCAGTGAAAAGTTGGTCAGGCTAGAAAAGTCTGGAATCAATTGGGGCCGTTAGAGGAGACTTTTGCCTAACAGTGGGACAATAACTAGGGTTTAGTAGATAAGATCGCATTTCATAATTCAATTAACTATACCTTCGTCTTTCAATCAAGTGTAACGATTGCCGTTGACAATACTAGGTTAAATAACTTAAATGTTAATAATATAAGCCACGTTCTCACCATTTACTTCAAAGACAATAAAGTTAGAGCAGGTTTCTTCTATTATAAAAAATAATAACTTTATTTATTACAGTAATTGAGAACAAATACAAAGAACGAATGAACTTAAGATTTCTTAAAAAGGATGTGTTTATGTTTTTATTATACGCAAAATATTTAGTTTTAAGTGCAGATTATATTGATCATCAATAAAGTTTGTATATTCATCAAATGTTATGAATACTTAATAAAGATTTAAATGCAAAAGTTGATGACATCACATCCATATGCGCAAATAAGTATGTCAATAATATTCAGGATAGAATATGGACGAAGGGAAAGCGCTATTAAAATATCCATTACAGCGTGATTGTAAAACTTTCACTATAACATTATTAGTAGGTTAATATTTATCAATTAAATATGTAAATAAAACTAGTAGCGTATTAAAGTAAAGCGATCATAAAATCTCGCCTAAGACTAGTTTGATCTGAGGAATTCACTTTGTTTTTTACGGGTCGTTTTGTCGCAAATATACGTGGACAAAACAAATATGGAATGATCATAAATCTTAGTTAAGAATGTGACATATGACTAGTTCGTCTTTGTTATCAACCACATTCCTACATAGAAAATCATTGGGTGCCTACTGCTTGAGATGTATGCAATTTTTTGAATGTCACTTTCACATTCTCTGCTCACCCTGGTACGGACTACGGAGTTGGTTTGAAACTTTCTTTGAAGATATATTAAGACAAGTTTTGTACAACAAGTCGGATTAATAGAAGAAGATTTACATGGATTTCTAGTCGATTGTGGACTAGCTTGACTTAGAATAATTTTAGAGAAGTAAAAAGACTGACTAAAAATTTAACGTAGGTACGATGCGCCCTTTTTTATATCCATATGCCATGTTCTTGAAGATTTAGAAAAAGATATATGTAGTGCAAATGCTTGCACTATAATGATCATATTAAGTAAAGATATTTGTAACTTGCGAGTATTCACAAGTAACAAATTAATATCTTTGCCTAACATAATCAAAAGTAGTTTAACAAACGTAACCCTGCGTAACCTAACCTTGCACTCAAATCGCTAATCATTTAACGATAGCGTTAAACTTTACAAACGAAGGTTATATTAACCTCAGTTTAAAAGAAGCACTAATTAGATTTATTCTTCGTTAAGGCAGCGATCACTAAAGTTAACAAGTTAATTAAATAAATAATGATTTACCTGTATACTTTTAAAATTCAATGTCGCGGATACTCCTGGGTTTTGTTCAGGTCAACAATATGAATCATTATTAATTAGTATACAATGTGTTTTCTTGTTGATTCGTTAAAACATATCTATACTAATATTATAAAGCTGGAGAGTTTGTTTGTTTGTTTGTTTGAACGCGCTAATCTCAGGAACTACTGGTTCGAATTGAAAAATTGTTTTTGTATTGGATATTCCGTTTATTGAGGAAGGCTATAGGCTATATAACATCACGCTGCGACCCATAGGAGCGCAGCATAAATGAAAAATGTTGCAAAAATGAAAAACCGTTGAAACTAAAACACGCGAACAAAGTCGCGGGGGACAGCTAGTTTTTTTTATAAAATACTTGCTGTTTCCCGAGGCTCCGCCCGCGTGAATGTCGGTTATCGCTGCAAAAAGCCTATCTCCTTTCTCAGGCTCTCTACTATCTGTGTACCAAATTTAATTTAAATCGGTTCAGGAGTTTTAGCGTGAAGGCGCGACAAACAGACAGACGTTACTTTCTCATTTATAATATTAGTAAGGATTTTAAGGTGTATGTATCTTACCCAATTGTGTTTGCCCTCGACCCAAAACATAACCAAAATAAATGTTTTGTTTGCTTTAATCATTGTTCAGCCAACAGATAGCATAAATAAGTTTTCCGCAAAATAATTCCTCGACAACAGACACTAATTTATACAAATTATTAAACTCTTTACTAAGCTAGATAGGTAATATATGTAGTTTGTACAACATGAATAGCGTATCTCATTCAGTTTCACACACCCAAACTAAACATCCACAGCAAAATACGATCAGTAGGTAACAACATCTTAATTATATAATCTAAATACAAACGTCTGTCGATATATTAGACATTCTCACGAGACAATAGGCATGTCTAACTCATTAATGAAGCTGTATCATAGAGCTGAAACCAGCACAGTTCGGTATAGAGAAAGAGATGGTGATATCTGTTTGTATAGCTCCGTCTCTTTCAGAGACTGGGATAATAGGTTTCGAACGTCATAATACAGATCGTGATGATAACGTTTTGTCGATGACATCACAATGGACCGAATGTAGAATAGAATGGACATAATCGTGTGTGAGCGAATACTTGGCGGCAAATGTCCAGTTGATAGTTGATACTGATGTGGAAGTATTTGTATCGGAATTTATCGGTGTGGCCGGACCTGACAATAAGTAGGATTTAGTGCGAAATGTTTTAATTATATTATATTTTGAACTAGCTGTTGCCCGCGGCTCCACGCGCGTGGATACCGGTTATCGCGGCAAAAAGTAGCCTATGTCTTTTCTTAGGCTCTAGACTATCTGTGTACCAAATTTAATTGAAATCGGTTCAGTAGTTTTGGCGTGAAAGCGCGACAAACAGACAGAAAAAGTAACTTTCGCATTCATAATATTAGTAAGGATTACATTCATATTTGTTCGCTATTGTATGAGTAGGTGGAATTCCATATTTTTTATGGTTCAGTTTAACGTTAGTTTAACAACGAACGACAGGTTGTCGATAACAGATAGTGACAGTTAAATACATTTAGTAATATGTAGCAATATCATAATCTCAATAACTGATAACACAATTCCCATGAGATATATCTACCTATGAGTAATGTTGTATTACCCTTTTACGCTAAATCACACGCCTAGTGCACTTGCAATGATTTACGACGAATCTACTTAAAAGAAACGTGTTCTCAATGGTTTCTGATACGATGACGAGGTGGCATTAATGTTACAATTATTAGAATTCCGGAACAAAAGAAGGTAAATAAGTCTTCACATTATCGAACGCTATACTTATTCGAAGCGTCGGCTTTGCGCACGACTGCACATGCGAAACTATTTAATATCGACAGTAAAACAATTTCGTAGAATAGCTGAATATATAAATATAAATAACGATATATTCAAAGCATTACATAAAATAAATACTTTGCTATATAATTTAAGGGTCAATGATCTTGTTTGGGTAGAGCTTTCTTGCATATTTTCATTTAAGTGTCCGAAGATTTTGTAGTAGGTACACCAAGCGTCCTCGTATTTGCTATTAATAGCAAATAAGTCCAACAAAAAAAGCTTAAGCTTTTTTTGTTGGACTTATTATTCGAAATATATGAGACAGATGTCTTACTAAGAAAATGGCTTGCATAAACATATGCCTAAGACGTTTTAAAATATCATCATTGCAATTGTTCGTAGAAACAATGAAAATAGCAGAGAACAGAGTATACACAAACACACCTAAATAAGTAATCAATTAGAACAATAGATACTAGATGTCTTTGAAATTCATTGGAATGTGTTTACTTATTTATCTATTACTAATAAATGACAGATCACAATAAAGTAATAACATGATAGACGTAAATACTTCATTCATTATAAGAAGAGAATTCTTGATTGAATTGGAATGTTGACAGGGTATGAAAAGTAAAAAGAGTTTAATTCCATCAATTAAATAATAAAAAAATATTACACAAGTATTTTTTCCATTATCAAAATAATAAGAAAATACCAAGATACAGCGCTTTAAAGTTCAGGAGTGGAGGCTTATGACATCAAACCATGGTAATAATTGTAACACGGAGTGTCGTCACACAAAACTGTATTTTTATAATTTTTTGTTTGCAGGAAGAATATAAAAACTACGTGTTCAATAAAATACAAAAAGTCCCTGAAAGACATTAAAAAAAATTGTCAACGTGCCTTGAGATTGAACCCAAGAATAAAATTCAACTGTTACAAATAAAAAGCGTGTCTGCCTACATTTCTACATAAATATTTACGAACTAGAAGTATTATAATTTACAGAAGCACTACTTCCGGCTACGTCAAAATAAAAACAAAAAGTGTATAAATTACCTAGACCTACATAACAGTCAGAAAAGAGTATTTAATTAGAACCAGTTTTATTACCAGAGACAAACTAGATCAAGCTATAGAGTATAGACGTTATAACACTTACGGATGGGTATCGAAAGGGAAATGAGTTCTGCTTACATGAATCATTAACTGTGAATTACATGCTCACTTTCTTTTTGTTGCTTCGCTGATCTAGTGTAGAGTAATGCGTAACCTTGTTTATGTTTAAACATATGGTAGCGAGAATCTACAATAGAGATCGTTGTGTAAACAATGTAAGAGATAGTGCAGTAGTAACCGAAATTATACAAATACAAACAATATTATGTCACGTAATAGTGGTGTAGAATTAATTAAGACCGTATGTACGCACGTACGTACGTAACTCATCAAGCCCTAGGACAATAAAGATAATCAAACCTACATCGATAGAATTAGATCACAAAAATAAGGTTAGCTAGCTAAGGGTGGGTTGTTTCAAACCGTCTGTTATCGTAAGTCCGTACGTCAACGTTAAGTCAGTATTAACTTCTCATACAAGCGGCCATACAGACATGTCAATGTATTTATTGTTATATGTATATATGTTTTATTCTAATGGATAGAAAAAATGAGGCAACAAAAATATACAATCAATTAATATTATAAGAAATCGTAACACCATATCTACAGCATAACATCACCCAAAATAACCATGCAATCTAAATTCTCAACCAAAAGTAAGAACCACGCATCCAGAAATGCACACAAACAACTCTACAATTATAACCCTACGCTAAACATTCGCAAATTACCATGCAAGGCAAAACATTAACTGCGATTATAATTACATGTACAAGAAAGTGTAATTACACTAATTATGTTTCGGTATGCGCGACAAACGGCCACAAAGGTCGCTCGTGACTATTTGGTAGCGACGCCGCTGTTTTTACGCACACATCAATCACTTCAGGTTATGTGAGGCTAAATAAAGCGGAATTCATTACTGTGCACATAACAGGTATGTTTTAGCATCTTGTGTTGTAAAGCTAAGCTTGTGTTTATTAGATTATAATCAAGTAACTTTCGTCCGCGGCTTTGCCCGCGTGGATGTCGGTTATCGCGACACAAAGTAGGCTATGTCCTTTCTTGGAGATCAAGCTAACTCTATAACACATTTCATCATAATCGGTTGTGTGATTTAGCCGGGAAAGCGTAATAGACAGACATACAGTCACCTTCACATTTATATATTCAAAACTCCATACTTCAATATTAAATATGGAAGTATGGATGAAGAATGAATTTTCCTCAAAACTAAATGCAAACTTCGTCTGTGTAAATACACAACGGGAGCCCAGTATATGCAGCACATAGTAAGGATTAGCGCCAATCATTCAAATCTTACCACTTTAAGGCCAACTGAGAAGACTGTCGCTCCAAAACTGGAAAATAATGATTGTTGATAATGGTGATTTTTCATTATTCTTTTTTTTTTTACCTGGACATAGCATTCGCCCTGAGAAAAGCGGAGGGGTATCTCTCGGATTCTGACCGATAAAAACCACCGGGGTGCCTTTTTCTTTACCAGGGCCTAGGCATTGCAAAGTACCACGGATTTTTACTGCGCCTAACTAAACATCATCCGATAATATTATGCTGTATTACTTAATACATTGTTAGATAATTGGCGCCGTCCAAATCCCCGGCAACTAGACCGGGACTTCCAAACTTGATTCCGGGAACACGAAACGTCTGTTCAGACGAGATAATTTAGGTCACCGCAGATATACGATACCAGAGGACCGATGTATCCGCTACGCCAAAATTCCTTATCGTTGTTCCAAATGATGTATTATATTTATGTATCGTAGGTATATACTTAAAACATGTTGCTTTAAATTACGTTTTAGTACGATAACTCAGTTTGGCTGTCTGCAGCTGATAGGCTGATGACCTTGATGTTTAGACCTGTAGTTCCAAACAGACAAAGTCGAGGCTGGAGTATAGCCTCGAATTCCAAACCAAAAGTCTTCAAAGCTGAACAAAACTACCACTTGCGAAAATTGTCAAAAATAGTATATACAGCCCTAGCAAAAAGACTCACATATATCTGTCTTCTATCTTGCATATCTTAACTATGTGTTTGACTTAATAATTATCTTCGAACGTGGTGTATTCGTGACGGTTTTGTTACAAAACAGCTGTTTACACACGACACATCAATCACTAGTACACTCCTACGTACGCACGTGTCACGCGCCCTTATTCGCCTTACGCAGTAGGATCTGCGGTTTTGTGGTTTTATGTAAATATAAATAAATATACTTTTATTAGTATGTTATGGTTCCATTGTAAGACGCGTCTGATATATTATGTAATATAAAGAAGAGGTAGATAAACCTGTCTTAAAGGACACTACGCTAACACTTGAAGTCATTAAAGGATTCACACGAATATAATTTATTATAATTAAAACATTTATAAAATGGATTTGGTATTTTTTATGTTGTTTCGTGTACTTCTTTCTATATAAAATCTGTGCAAGAGAAATAGAATTCAATAATTATTTATTAACAAAAATAACTTCTCGAATAAAAAATCTTATACTTAAGCATATAAGTACCTAAGACATATTAATTCTAAATAAATTGCTTCCGGATTCCATAAATCTTTAAAGGCTTGATTGATAAACAATAATTTCAACAATGACTTGTGTATGACACATTAAGACATCAATAGATCAATTAATTTGTTCTTAACAATGACTTGAGAACAGCACGAACTCCGCGACGGAAGCGAACGGTGGGTGGAGAATATTGAAATTATGTGTAATAGCAGCCTGTAATTATCAAACTACAGGGCCTTCGCTTGCCCGTTTTGGAATGATTAAACCCAGTTTTCTCTCAATCTGTGTTTCATTAAGTTTAGTGAGCAGTATCACAATCAAATTCCCAATAAACTAGGTAAACATTTGTAAAAGCCACATAGCAGCCAGGTCGGAACCCAGAACCTTCAAACTTAGCTACAAATACGAATCTATTTGAACCACCTAACGGCTAACACAACATCCGATCTAAATAATAATCAATCAATATTATAATGCGAAGGTGTGACAATAAATTCAAAACAGTTTAGACGTGGAATATTAATAATAAATTATGTTCGTGAAATAAACGCCTACATTTGTAAAGCATGCGCCCTTATTTTCCTTATGTAGAATAGAATCGCCTACAATACGAGAGGTGCAATATATTTGATATGTTTAAAGCCATTTTGTTATGTTAAGTAAAACGATAAGACTGCATCTAAATTATTCTAGATTTTATACTTAAACATATATATTTATAACAAATTTAGTAAAAGAATAAAAAAAGGAAAACATGAGAAATACTATAAGTTTATATTTAAATTTAAGTATTTTAGGGTTAAGAAACTTTATGGAGAGGACTTTTCCAGCAGTGCGGTACGAACACCAAAAACTAATTGCGAAATCTTTTTTAGTATAGTATTGCATTAGCATTTTCCTGCTTAAAGCAATTTGATTGTTAGTAAACCACAATAAACGTAAGTAATTGGAGCATTTCTTAATAGAACCTCAACTAAAACGAATGCCAACCTAAATAATAAAAATCTACGATAACTTACATGTAAATATTACACAACGTGTAACTATTATACTTGTTAATATTATACCATACAACATAACAGTTAAAACAGAAGTTCCAACTCGTAAAACAAAAAATAATATTGGATTCTCTATTTTATGGCATTCTTCGTATCATACAGGTACCAATACAATTCAGTTGCCCTCTTGAAATACATAAAGAAAACAAGTAAATAAAAGAAAAATTACGTACTTGTTTAATATTTACAAAAACATTAAAGTACTTATATCTTACCAATCTCTTTTATTATTACGCATTATCTTTATACGAGTCAGTTTTATCTTCTAACAAATAAAAATCTCGCTCGTGTCACAGTGTTTCTTATCGAACTCCACCGAAACGGCTTGACCGATTTTTATGATTTTTTTGTGTATATTTGGTAGGTCTAAAAATAGATCGTAGGCTTTTTGTTATATATCCCTAGGTGATAAGGGTGGCCCTCTGTTTTTTTGACATATTATATGGCAATACAACGTTTTATGGTCAGCTAATTATTTTATAATACTCAACTGTTTATAGCATTCCATAGCATTTTATTTACGAAGGACTTCTGAATGTTTTCTACTATGTCGTAGATCATATTATACATATTTTCCTTATCACTACTATCTAAACGTTTAACGCAATCACATAGAATCTCATTGCCAAGTTAAACAATATTTGGACAGCGAACGCCCATAGATACTATCTCTAACAATATATTATAAACAGCCTCAAGCCACAGATATTTTATAGAGCGCCCATTAATACAATTTGACTGCGTTTAACCTCAAATTTGTGCGTGGGAGTTGATTTATAGTGGATATTAAAGGGACCAATACCCAGTTCTCTCACAGTCGAAATTCGACACAGGTGACTGAAATGAGTCAACGGAGCAATGCCATAAAATATGTTTTCTAACGGGAGAAATATAACCATGAAATCACATTGAATTAGATTTGAACTCCCATTTTGCGCAGCCGTGAGAAACATATAATTATATTACATGATCATGCATAAATAGCAACTCGAAATTATCTCTTGCACGTGTACTTTAACATTTACATGTCATTCTTTCTATTCAAATATTTATTTTCTGCAATACGAATCTTTGTAAATCCCGTCAGCGAAACTAAGAATAGAATTACATCTATAAACTCCTCAATCATGTAACACGGTCATTGGTCACGACTGAAGTCACAAGAACAAGTGAACAATAAGCACACGCAGGTAACTTATCTCCGCCTAATAAGCATAACCGATGCATCTTGCGATAGTACCGGTCAGAATTCGACGTACCTCATTACAGCAAATAGGCGTAAAATAACGTAAAACAAACATATATTTCGTTTACCATAAGATTGTATATTTTATACTTGCTTTATTTATTCTGATTATTGAGTAAGTGAATATTTCTATACGAATTACAGGAAATTCGGTTTGGGCAATAATATTACCCCATAAAACATTTGATAGAAACGAATATAAATATTCAGTTACCGCTAGCAGAATTTTTCATAAAGCCGAGTTGCAAATTTTTAATGGTGCCTCGTGTAAGGCTATTGCAAACTTTCAAGCTTATTAGCTCTCCATAATGATGTTGGCAGAATCAACTTTCGCAATCATTAGTAATACACGAAGCAATCCACAGAAACTAATGGAAATGAGGTTACATAGCTTCATACATAGACGACCTCATCCACATACCTCGTTCGTACAACAATTACGCATTATGTCATATTCTATAGATTTCCGTACCGCGTTTGTTTTTCTACTCTAATTATTTCTTTACATCACATAGCGCACACAATTACTACTAAACACTAAACTACGGTCCGGACTAATTTCCCACATGCGCAATACACTCAAACAGATGTATAAGGACAGATTTCATAGATTACACAAGCTAAGGGAAATTGTTTAAAGGAATAAGAAACGGCTTCGTTTAGTTCAGGATCAATCAATCAATGGGCAATCATTCATTCGTATCGCACGATAGGTAATCGCGGTTTAATGCTGTGTTACAACAGTTGCTTCCAGATATTGGTCATTCACCCCTTACGACATACGTTCCTCACGACATTAGCTACATTAGGAAGCTGTATACCGTTGCGGTCAATGTGGATAGCGATTTACACGGCACTTTCTGTAAACGCTACCAACATCATAGAACATTTCGTGGCTATTTGTAATCTACATCATAAAATCCTTTTAAAGGCTCTTGAAATGTCTTTTACAAAAAGATTATAACTAGACTCTGTTGTTTAAAAACGCTACATAAAACACGCATTGCGCAAGCCAGGTGATCAATACTCGTCTGTTTTATGTATGAAACAATGCCTTTGACCTGTATATAGTACAGGACTAGGGCTATTAGCTAAAAGCTAGGATTATTGCTGCAATTAGCTGGTTCACTATCGTGATTGATAACTGAGTACCTCTTCTTAAAGTTTTTAGATATTGCCTAGGAATATTTTACACACATCAATTGTTTATATGACTATATGAGTTTTCTGTACATCATCTGCATGATTAAGTTGCCAATTTTTTTCTGTCGTGACTCAAGTTATAAATATCTTCCGTATAATGCCATAGCTGTCGTCCTTTCACGAGGCATACCTACATGGAGTTATTATTAGCCTCATTACAACGTACTTACAGTTAGTTTCAAATGCAATAAATAATTGTAGGCTATATCTGTGCATGGTGGTGGTGCCGTTACCCGCATTGTTCGTTCGTTTTTCCGGTTTGATTTCCATTTAATAGATATGAATCAAGTTTACTGCGGTTCTACTTATGTTTAGCAATACGATGCATCCTACCCTTTACTAAATTATTCTGGTCTATACTTGGAAACTTAAGTTACAGTAACCAATTTTAGGTACAAAAAAATCGAGGTATACCAAAACAACTTTGTCTTCTTCTTCTGCCCTGTTCTCAATCATTTGGGGTTAGCGCAATGTATTTTTTCTCCTATTAATCATTACTACTCATCTAAGCGTTCGATCCTTTCTTTTAAAGCCTTCACACCATCAATCGTTCTCGATTTCGTCATCCTCTGCCTGTTCCCGTTCTCTGTCATATTCGTAACTTGAGGTGTACGGAACAACGAATCAATATGTGTTTATTTCTATGTTGTAATGATTGATAAGGGTTATCGATCATCTGCTCAAACATTTGCATACGGATAACAGTAAACATGACTGTCGCCTTATCTTTGGTATATTGTTTGATAAATGTCAAGTTCAAACTTTCCATGTAACATACATAAATCTTTTTTTATTTGTAACATTAAACATTTTGGAGCATACATAAACCATATTTAATATTATTAATAGGTACTAATTGCCTTAAGAAAACAAAGCTGAGTGGCAACAGATAGATAACTAAAAAAAAGAGTATTTTCTGATTACTAGACATTACGTTCAAATCTAAATTTAAGTTAGACCAACCGCGCTCCAGCGTGTCGTCATGTATATTGGACTAACATAACCAAAACTCTTTTAATTATATTTCATTCCTTTTCAAGTTATCACATCTAAGTCTCTATAACTATCAAACATATTATGCATCATTGTATTTATATCAGATACGAAACTAAACAACCTCCACTCATACAAATATTAATTGGCTCACGCAAAACTGCACGAATTCAAATATTAAACCATCACTTTCAAATTGCAACACTTCATTATAGCGATACATTCCGAATTCAATTAAAATCGATACTAAAATATCTATGTTATTCTCATTATAATCTAACCTATATAATGTATCGATAAATTTGGCAATGAACGCTGAGTGGTGCCACACAATCAAATCAAAATTGTACCTACCTATGTATATTAAAAAAAACAACGATCAAATAATTTGCAGTCGTGATTGAATGGCGAAGGGCAATTAAAGGAGTTTTAATGTACTCCTGATATTATAATTTAATGAACAACATTTTTGTACACAAAGTAAGTCGTAACATACACATACCTGAGTGTTCGTGATCTTAATGCATACATTTGTTTGAATAACAGATAAGAATTATATACGTTGCTAGGGAAAACAAAAATGCTTGTTACAATGCAATTATGTAATAGTTGACTATTCTGTATGTCATTGACGCTTTTATATTAATACTGAAGCAAAAAAATAGATATGTATATATTTAATTTAATGATAAAATACATTACCAAGTTTTTATTCCGTACACAAAATAACAAATATCTTTCAAAAAAAGTTTCCACCATTTTAAGATAGGTACGTAATAATTTAAGGTATTTGAGATCAGCGATCAGCAGATCCATATTCATTGAAAGCATAACCAGTTTATTAACAGCAATTAACAGCAGTTCCTTTAGGAACTCCTACACAGATCATGTGAATTAATAAGGCACGAAAATCTAACTGCTAATCTAACAAACAATACACAAGGTGTTACGACTATAAAACAATTTTCAAATCTTCGAAAAAAAATATCTACTCTTACCAATTCAATAATCTTAATCTACCTACTCTTACTTTTTCCTTATTCTGAACGACAAAGGACATGAAAACAATTACGACGCGGTTCGAATTTTAATCAGTGTAGGCATCGCCTAAAACTTACCAAGGATAAATCAAATAATCTTAATACCATCATTTATCCCGTTGTAAAAAGAGAAGGGGCTATGTTTGTGCACTATTTATGTGCCTTACAGAAATAAATAATAGTTCGTAAAATAATCATTTTCATTTGTCGAAATTCCTTCAATTCGCAGAATAGGATCTGTGTTGTTATCCGTATGTATACATCCATTCCAACCATGACCGTTCTAGTGATAGCACTGAAACGATCATGGTTTCATATAAAGTTTTATTATACATAGATATAAATACAGGTTAAAATGTATCTAAAATCCATCTCGTTTGTGCAACGTCGCCAGTTTGACCGCAAAAGATCGATGCACTAGGTGTGGTTACTCGATTATGCTCACCGCATTGCAGTGCTATTACTGATTAATTTATTCATAACAATGTTTTTAATAATATCTATATAAATGCATTAAAAACAGATTTCAAAGTTAGGAAAAGTATTATGACATTACATCCCTCATTTCAGTACCTTTAGACGTGGAATTCATAACAAGTATCCCCCATCCACCCATCATATAAATCGGTGCCTAATGGGTGAAATATCGTACTTTACACAGCACAAGTATAGTCGAATTAAGAATTTCCAAATTTTTTAGAGTTGATTTTAAAGTAGGTACTGGTATTATTATTTATTAGGCCAATGTCAAGCAATGCACATTTTCCTTCCCCGAACTTATTGATGACATGGCGTCTACGTGGTTAATTTGACAACCAATACACCACGTACCAACCTTGGATCCAACCTTGGGCTTAACATTAATGGCCAATTGTGACCAATTAATACATTAACATTATAGGTAGATACTAGATAGATTAGTCGGACGTAATCAATTCTGTTTGAAAAGGCTCGTTGGGCTTAATTAGCGAAATATTGTAACGGTATTTATGTCAGTCAGGTGCTTAATTGATGTAACATAACCATTAAATAATATTTATTAATTAGATAGCGTCGTTTCTAAATAAAAGTAACCTAATTGTAATAATGCAGGTATTTTGTTTAGCAAAAAAGGAATGTGAGTTAAATTAGATGAGGTTCGCTACACACGGTTTCTCGATTGCCATAAGCACGAGTCCGACAAATATAGTAGGCTAATCATACATTTTGTAAGCCAGAAAACACGTACGCGATGTGCTCTACCCGAACTAAAATAAAGTGTCAAAAACACACAAGCACATCACAAAATTGTTTATAGTACCTGTGTACATTAAAAATCAATGTATTAAAAAGCTATTTGAAACTTGATGGATAGCCTAACAGATTAATCAAATTGGTCAATCTCGCTAATTACAGACAAATTGTGAACATCACCCTTGTAGAAAAAAAAAACACAATGGCCGAATACTGAAGAATGTGTAAAGAGTATCAACAGATAGACATATAAGAGCGTCTTAAAGTTAATTTGCATTTGAGTATTCAGGGGTATTCGTAGTAGCGTTAGCTTCCCCTATTGTTTTCCTTAACCATACTATTTCAAAGTCTCTACACTAATGATGCCTTAATTACAATAATTTTAATATAAATAACATTGTACTCACCACATTGATCTTGCTCAGCACATGGTTTATCTGGTCCTTGCTGCACATTGTGACTGCTGTGTGCCCCTCAGAAACTATCACATCTCAATCACACTCACTCATGCATGTCTTTCAGTAACTACGCATTAGTCACTGGAAACTGCGAGAAAATGTTACTTTTAGGCCAATTGGACATGGTATTGGAAATCTAAACGAGTTTTTGAGGCTTATTTGTAAGATTTTGTGGATATAAATACCTACAATCAGCATTATTTATTAAATAATCAAAATAAGATCGCCTACTTAACTTATTGTTACCGTTATTGCACTCATAGCTTAACTAGTATTGAAGGAAACAATTTCTAGGAATTTATAAATGTTTTCTAAGATTATTTAAAAGAACTAACACTATACTACGCTACCAGTTAGAATATCAAAGACACTATTTAGTTATAAATCATAAATATTGCTTCTTACATTAAATTTAGCAATAAATATCTATGCTACAGTTTCCACGAATCGCAATACTTATTCGACCACAAACTTGGTGTACAAACTCGTCTACACCTCAAATTAGGTGAAACACCACCGACATGCTGCAGTGGCGAACACAGAATAATTTGCATGACATTATCACACATTCTACAATACAAGTACTGGCACGGGGCATTACGCTGATAACAATCAAATAAGTCAACCGATACGAATAATTAGTTGCTGTAATTAACTTTACGAAACGAACGTTGCTAAATAATACGTACTTCGTAGGGTTGATCAATCAATTTATTGGCTGGTAATAAGTTGCAAGAAAAGCACAAAGTACCTATTTGCGAGACCATTTCGTGGACATTCTCATTAATAAAATAAAGATAATAATATTGATTGCTGAATAACATACATCCAGTATTTAGTAATACCGACGCCTACAACAATTAAATGCAAATTATAGAAAAATCAACAGTGAAATCGGCATTTATAAAGAACAATTTCACCAGATTCTTGCATATATTCCAAAACTATTGCTTACAAATTAGTTATATAACAGTGATGAATATTAATGATCATAGTTAACGACACGACTAAAATCTTCTTGAGTACAATTAAAATATTAAAATTATTATTTTATTGATAATAATTACTAGGAAAGTGTAGATACGCTTTGTAAGGTTTAGCTAGATGTCAAAAATCGATGAACCGGAAAAATAAATGAGGCATGGCTGACTAAATAACTTTTCTAAATATTTTACGACAAACTAAAATTAATTCAATCGGATAAAATTTACATAAATAACAAATACAAGTAGCAGTATTAATGTCTGTTTGATGAACACATTAAAGGGACGTATAAACGTGAAAAGGTCAAAAGATTAATCGAGTTGACCAGCCTTCGAGGTTACAATGAAAGGGCAAGGCGACGAAGGCTTCGGAAGCGAAAGGATGTCCGTGGACCTTGTCGCGTCAATCTTTAAGATTGAAACAATGGAAGCCTTTGCTAGGGGTTTTTGCCGAAGACCGGAACATTGCTGAATGGACCATACATTACTTGATATCTGATAACTATCTCTCTGTTTTAGTGTTTTGGTCTTACAATGTGTTTTTTGATTCAAAATAATTTGTTTTGATCTCCGTTGCAAATCCAGCCTTGCTAACGGAACACATAGATTTCAAATAAAAAGAAGTAAGGTAATATTAAAAATCGCAGTCTCGTAACTTCAAAATTTTTGGACTTTACGTGTCTCTCCAAAACCTAGTCCGTTCTACTAAACTAGTCCTCATATATCAACATCAAAAAACAGGTCTCCGATGCTTCTACAATCATTTATTAAACGCATAATCGAAGTTGCACAATTCTGAAATGAAATGTTTCTTTTTTTATCCCTGATGTTACGTTGCCAACACAACCGGTTGGACACTGTTCTTTTTTTTTTTACTTTTTGTACACATTCCAAAGAAAACGAGAGTATTATAGACATAGTATTGTGCAGATTGATAACCGACTGGGTAATTTCATGCCATTTGGGCAATGCGTTTAGAAAATCTAATAACGTTGATACGGGCACGCTTTCACATTAAATTGTTTGACGTCATTTTCTTCGCGTCATTGTAATGGATTAATGACATCCTTTTGATCGATGAATATTTTATTAAGATACCCGAAGAAGGTTCATAATATGTTACTTTAGAAGATATCTAACGTGTAGAATTAAGAATTTGTTCGACCGAAATTTGTTTATATCATAAAGAAAAAAATACTATAGAGTGCGCATATCGAGTAGGACAGTGTGGCACTAGTATTAACAAGTAAATTCGTAAAATTAGTGTCAAAACCGAGCGCGCCGTTTTATTAAAACGATCTTAAAACCTAATATTACCCTAATAATATGAGAAACGTCGATATTTTTGCATAAGTCTGTCGTCTAAACGAGCGTAGTAAATTTAGCTAAAAATCTGATAACGCTCGGTATAAGGGGCTACTTTAAAGTTTGTAAAGAGATTAAATTACCTAAGGAAACAAAATATTAATTAGTAATATTTTTATTTAGATGTTTTTGTTGTCTTACATTTCGCCAATGATAAAATCGATTGATCAGAAATATCACCAGAAAATTCTTTATGCACGCTGTTTCTGTGATCTCTATTTTTAAGCGAATTTCTACATAGACTGCAAAACCAACACCGGAGATTGGTTTATAATTGTCGCTAGTTCTCGTGTGAAGATTTTCAAACTTCGTCCATCTTTGAACACGATGTCCGACAATTATGTGGGTGTGAATGCGTGCAAACACTACTTAAGTTAAACGAATTCAGTTGTAGTTCACTTTCACTAAGCTAACACATAAATGTTTCTGCACGGCTAGTGTAAAACGAAGGTCTCGATATCAATTTCGGGTCAACCGATTAATTTATTAGATTTCGTATGCATACAACTTTCTTTAGAATTTAAATAGAAAATTAAAACGTACGAAGAGTAATTTAATATGTCGGTAAACAGGGTGATTACTGATATAATTTTAATATTATTAATATAATTCTAATATAAATTTAATGTTAAAAAGAATACTTAATTAAAATGTACTTAAATTGGAATACGATTACATAATCACCTTAGTTTAGATAATTCGATGTCGACTTACATTTTAATGAACAAAGTCAACGAACTGTATCCAAAACATTAAACTGAATTTATTTTATAATTTAAAACAGAAAAGAGAATATTACATTATTTATTACATACTCTGAAAAAAATAACAATAGATGACACTTAATTTTACTACTACGACATAGATAATTACGTCACGCATTAAGCGAAACGTCATATTCAATTGAATGAATAACAATACCTCCAAATTGATAATTATATTCAAGCTTTATACATTTATTAAACAGTTGACTATCTACTTCAAATGCAACCCTTTAAAAATGAACAATTGTATTTGATCAAGCCCGAGTGCGTTTAAATTTGTCACACTGTCAAAACATTTCATTATTTTTAAAGTCATCGATAATTGGAATTCACAATATTGCATGACGAAAATTAACCACAGGCATGTCCAAATTGTACACCAATGCTAAGTTTTCGTAAATGCATTTCGTCACAAAGCTGGCTTTAAACTATTTTGATTAAACTATAAAACCGCTAGACATGACTTAATTTTCCAGGCATCTTTTTCTAGTTTATTATGGTTAACATCAGGAAAAATCTAGATAATCGTGTTCACCTCCATTTAATTATAAACCTTGAGATAAAATGTTTACTTTTGTCACGAATAGAAAATATTTTATTTCAAGACAATACTTAGAATTCTTTGCACAATACTGTTTTGTTTTGTCGTGCTCCTCTAAGTATTTCTAACCTAAGTCGATTACGTAATCGGATCTCAATCTTTAACACATATTTTCAGCATCAATAAAGGAAACAAAAACAATTGAACCTCCAGCCATTTTATATCACTGACAAACTTTTATCGAGATATGTTGATAAATGCTACGTAAATAAAATCTATTGAGACATCAGTTTGTAACGCCGTCGCTACGTCAATGCAGGGATAACCATTAAACTAAGTAACAGACCGAGGGTCACCAGTAAGTGAAGAGTCATGTAAAATTACCCTGCTTGCATGCATTGCCGCGGCGGCGTGGCGCAATGAAATACCTCCGCCAAAAGGTTAGGGTGATTGGCCTTTTCAATTGTATTCTAAGATAGATGGTATGCACGACATTTTTACGAGAAACAGCTACCTATCATCAAGGTAATTTATTGAGTCCTATATATCTACGCAGAATTTTTGCGCAATGTACCCGCATATTTTATTTTCTTATCAGCTCTGAATTAATTCGTATAAAAACAATTCTAATTAGAGTTGAAATTTTGAAATTCGAGCGAGTAATGAGTTCAGCATTTCTTTATTATATAAATTAATTCTCATAGTTTAATGAACGAATACAGTATTAAATGTAACCTGCAGAAAATAATGATAAAGAGCTATGTCTAAGGGTAACAATACCGTGACTAATGGTAACTAATCGATGGAGCTCACGACCAATAATTTATTGTAACAATCATGAGAATAGTCTTCCCTCGTTATTTGCATATGCAAATAAGGGTACTCGTAAGTTCCAATTATATTTAACAATGTTGTTTCAACTTAATGGGTAGGTAAAATGATTATTTTCAAGTAATTTTTATTAATTATCGTCTTACTTGGAAAAACTCGTGAAAAATATTATGAGAAACAAAAGTTCATTGGCGACAAATAAAAACATTTACAGTCGAAAACACTCGAAACTTAGGTACCTACTTAAGTAATTAATTTTTTACTTTATAATTTTGATTTTTAATATAAATCCACGTAGGTATAAAATAATATAAGATTTGTGTAATTTGTGTCTGAGAAAAAGAATAACAAAATGCAACTTTACCATACAACAACAAAAAGTTAAACCATGTCCAAAAGGCCTCAAAGAAAAATAACTCGCACACAAAAAAAAAACACTCACACAGTCCACCAAAAAAACTATAACATTAGGCGCCTTAAATCGTCAATTCAAAAATGTAACAGAATAGATCGTTTAGGCGCGAATGGCGGCATCTCGCGGTCGCGACGTGTGGCGGTCGTTGCACGCGGCAGGTGACTGCGCGCACGCACTCGCGGTCGACCGGCGCGGATCGCAAGCGCAGCCGCTGAACCGAAGTAGGTAGCGATGTCACGGCGCGTCAGAGAAAATAGTTGTAGAAAACTACTATCATTACTTACCGTGCTGTACTCGTCTTCAATCGTGAATCGTCTATTTTTATTTGCGGATGCCGTTTGAATGCAGAAGTCGGGGGTACTCACCTGTAACAAAGAGAAAAAAATCGGTCACATATTAAATTGTAGGCCTGTGCGCTGTAACGCATATCAATTTATCCATCAAGTGTATTATAGTTTTAGATGCTACATTATTTCACACAGACATCAACTTGCTACAAAACTTTCGAACCATAAAATCATTATGCTCCCCAAAACTTTCATCAGAAGTCTATTATTTTAATTAATGACCATTTCGAGTTAGCAGGAGTTAAATAAAAAACTCGGCATTATATTAATTTCCTGAATTTTGATATAATAAACATTTCTAACAAACAACAGACAAGACGTTGAGGTTGATTTCAGAAGGCAAACTTAACGGTCCCTTTGCTATGTATGTAAACGCCACATACAAAGTAAATAAATTGCATTTCATACATCGAGTTTCATCGCATTTATTAAATACCATCGACGTCACATTCTAAATAAAGCAATATCAAACAACACAGATAAAGAGGCGAAGAGAAACTTTCAATCAAGATAGCACGAGATAATATTGTGTCTCGTCATACACATAATCATGAAGGACACATCACATCACAATGTGAATAACAAGATCTACATTTAAGAGGAAAGTAATACAACAAAAACGATTATGATTCCTGAGAGATTATACTTAAAAATCTTCACAAATTTTCGGAATCTTTAAGAAGTTCAGGTATAGTTCAGTTTTAGACCTTTTGTAAACTTTTTATTCTTAGCAGCACCTTCGGTCACTTTAATAATTCATTGTTTCTTATTTATGTATACTGTTCTGAGTGTCGTTAAATACCCATTTAAATAACGAAGACAGTTCACATAAGAAACAAGGTATTTTGGTTTTAAATCAACTGAGGCAATAAACACAACAAGGGCCACAAAATGGTACGTAATCAGTACTCAAATCTACTTGTCCTTTAGAAAGTATGTATGTAATCGTAAACATTTGAATGGTCAACCTATTGGTATAGATTTCTAATACATCATTAAATTTTATATCCTCGAAAGTATTTTAAGCAAAGCTATAAAATTGGTTGCAAGTTTAGTATCTATCTGATCAGTAAGCGAATAAAGTTTCTTAAAAAAAAACGTTTTATCTGAGCATGTAACATTATCACAAGAAGAGGGTAAAGGATGGAGAGTGTGACAAATTCCATGAGATCATAATCATACAATTTCTATAAAACCCAATTAAACGAATCATCAATCTGCAATCGGACAACATAATTTCCTGCAGTGCACGTACAGATATATATTTTTAAATTTACTTTCACAAATTTCGCACCTAATTTTATCTGTTTGGCCTTTGTATCGCTCAATGGTAAACCAGCGAACCATCTTAAAGTTAAGATTCTTTCACTTTTCAGTTACTGTCACATAACAATTGAATTTAAACTCATGACTTTTAAATTTTGAGTGTTTCCTTGTTCTCGTATTAAATACTTTAAGGAAAACATTTAACCTAAACTTAAAGTGCACTTTAGCCTTTTTATCAGATGGGTAAAATCCTCAAAACTTAATTCTTATATGTAACTGATATTTTTAAATAAAACAGTCTGATTGCAAATTAACAAAGAATTGAATGAAACGTGAAATACATAGAGTTATTGCTCTTTACATATTTTTTCCCACAGCGCATCGGATACATTAGCATAACAATTTCCTCTCAAATTTACTTTCATCCATTCACATGTAGGTACGATCTACAGATAAGATTAACCTTTGCGATTACATCAAAACGTATCATAATATCTGCACCAAATTGATTATCTGAAAGTGAAACTTCCGTCAGATTAAGAACATTATAACGAAATGGTGAGGTGTGAGGTAGAAAAAATGTTAAAAAACAATGCGTAATATAAATTGGCGGATGTGGGCCAGTCTTGGCTGGCTGATTGATTGGCTGCTGACTGACGGAACACTTGAAGCTTGTGGTATCTACTTAACGTAAGTAATAAGCATTCAGCGAGAAATACTGGTGATGTTTTTGTACGTAAGAAGAATAGAACTTTTTAGGTAACTGTTGGGAGACTCATTTTAAAATAGGACTTTAATATAATGAACATCATATACAAGAAAGACCAGTGCCTTGCCTTTTATTCAGGAAAGCGAAAAACATGAGCTTTATCATTTTCTTTTCAAAGTTTTCCCTTCACTGACCTATGCACTAAAATTATTCAGATTTTGTGTTTTAAATTCGGATATTTACTTATGTTAGGTACAATGTTTAATGCAAACATACCTATTAGCTGATGTGAGTTTATAACATGAGCCAACACACAGCGTGAACTTAGCGCGACCTTCCACGCCCCATACTCAAAGATTGCGTTTCCCACAAATCAATGGCTACCGAGATCTACTCGTATTTCCTGCTACACCAAAACATTTTTTTTTCTATCTCTCTCATTAAAATGACACGACAGACTAATAACTACTCAACCAGTTATTCGTCATGTTCGCTTAATGGTACCAACTAATACTTTTTGTGTCGAACTAAGTATACCTTTAAGTTAATTTATTATGTTTTATTTCATCATCGTTTCTACTTTTGGTAAATACCATGTTGTAATTTAGTTCAAGATCATGACCGCCTTGATTTTCTTTTAAATGTCCATGACAGCACTTTCCATGTAACATGTTTAGACAACACTATCCAAAAACGAACTTATTTCGTTAATTTCCCGAAAGGATCCCAGGATAACTCACTCAACATTGATGCAAAAATAAAATATTCATGCGTCAAAGTTTACAGTAACATTCTAACGTTTACATCGCATAGCTATTCAAAGTGATGGCGGGGTAAATGTCAGTCGTCATGGGAGCACTGTTATTCTCACCACGACGATGCAGCCATTTGTTTTCAGCCTTTGACACATATTACACTTAACTTTACCATATACGATGACGGAAAACATCTTAGATTTTTACATTGTATGTATGTATTTATATAAATATAATAAGTGTGTGTTTATCAGTCTGGTTGTCATAATACTGGATCTGCCTAGTTTGGGATCAGATGGCCGTGTGTGAGTGGAAAACTTGATATTAATATTTTTAATCTTATCGTTCAAATTAATAACAGAAAAACATGTCATGTAGTAGTTACCGCGTGGTCATTTTCTTCACAATTACCTTTGGTATTCGTCTCTTATGGTTCCATGTTACCTAGACAGACGACCAGACTGTGTGACAGCTTCACAACAATAAGTATTGTACGAAGACCTTCCGTATAGTCATGGTATCTTGGTGATTCACAATGGGACCGCAAATATGGGGTTTTCTGTTAACGTACATCGCAATGCGGTTCCTCGCTCATATTTGATGGGTCATTACTATGCATGTCTTTGTCAATTACCATAATATCAGATTCTAGCTTCCGATTTTTCACGACAGTCAGTTCCTTATTTCTAAGCCGCTTGAAAGTAACTGTTATCTAAACATATAGATCGGACTACCGATTCGATCACGATTATCGATTAACTTTCTCTTTAGGTATCTATTGATCTACATTGGACGCCTAATCGAATGCTCAATCGACATCTCTAAAGATAATTCAAGTAATCGGAATGGTATCAAAATAAAATCACGATTTATGGTATTTAGGAATAAACAATATCTGATGAGTCATTTTGGTATAAATGAATTTAGAACGAAATTGAACCGTAAAATAGGGATTACTTAAGTCGTTCCAAATCCGATTCGACATGATTATAGTTTCGATTCTTGTTATTAGGGTTGTATCAAGATATTACGACGGAGTTCATTTAACAATAAATAAGAAACTTACGTTTAAATCTGACAAAAGATCCCAAAACCAGACGAATATTATAGTAGTATTTTTTAGATATTTAACTCTTTCTAAAATAAGTCTAATAGTACAGAGTTGTACATTAAAGAATGTAGGTACATAATGAATAAACAAACATTAATATCGAAAACAGACAACATCAGGTTATGAATTAAATAATTATTTTCACAGCACCGACCATAGCCCAGTTACCCCATAAGGCAGGCCATGATTTCGACACATCGTCATAATGATATTGTTATACTTGCACATACCTACAAATAGTGTCACTGGATGTGGCATGGAAATAAATTCTTTGAGAGGGCGTGGACGTTGGAAAATTCGTACGACACAATGGACTGCTTTTTACAATAACTACTACATATATAAAAATAAAGAATTCCGCTTGTTTTATTTAGTTCTTTATTATTCTTGTAACATTTATGTTAATCGAGTACATTACATTCATAACTCTTAGATTTAGACATAGGCCTTTCATGTAAGCAATTCTTCAGCACCGTGAAAATTCAAATTTACGCCCGCTTCCAAACTACAATGGTTACAAAAATACGTTACCAGTCACTTCCAGTAACACTATAACTCAGTATCAACAAACCATGCTGCAGCACTAATGTGGTTGCAACGCTGCGTGAAACCCATGGGTGGTGCTGTTAACCCAATTTGATCTTATATGGCACACAATAGGGACGCGTTTCGCATCATACCATAACGCACCTAGGTTATCGTGGAAAATGAATAGACTGGTAAAGAGAGACTGTCTACTTCATAGAGTTGACTGATAAAGCGTTAATTGGATGCTATATGGTTCAAGAATATGTAGGAGATAGAAGGATCGAGCAAAATATCTGAAGTACCAGACTGAAACTAATATGAATTAGTCTAGGGAATAGTGCACCTGCAATGTCGTGTAAGTGCTGTTGGCGGTTAGCACTCCCTACTGAAACTAACTTTGAGTTGCTTAACGTAACTTGGAACCACTTTTAAGTTTATGGTTTTGGAGCTTACCACTTTAAAACAAAATAAAATGGCTGGTATTTGTATGGTACACTATAACTAAGTCATGTTAAAAGTACAAAAATCTATACTAATCAATCTTCCAATTAGGTAGGTATATTTAACAAAGAATAACATATAACATTTCTCAGAACACATCATATTATTATTCGCACCGCCAAATTTTAATGGGTTCTGGACAATTGGCAATATCAAGGACTCCGTCAAAGCTCCCTTTGTTAGGCGTCGAATATCAATAGAGGTCTATTCATGGTCGTCTTAATGTCTTTGGTATACGTGCCTGAGATTGACTTGTGTTAATAACGAAATTATTTTCTTGAAATATATACTGTCTTTAATAATAACACATCCTTCTTTTTATTTATTTATTTATTTATTAATACTTTATGCACAAAACAGTACATGGGCGGTCTCGAAACAAAATAAAAAGAGGTATAAATAGCGCCGTAAGAGGTTAGGGACCGTAATTTTTAAGGTAATAATATAACATAAATATACACAACAAATACGATCAAAATCTTAGCTACTAAACAACAGCAGGATATGAAACTAGCTAATAACTTAATAGCTAAAAATTGCCGCAAAAATAACTTAGCACGTGCATTTATTTCGTATTAAATAATTCCCTAAAAAAGTGAAACATCCGAAAGTAATTTGAAGCTGATAAATTAAAATCAATTTATGTAACACAATCTAAAATGATTACGTAATACCTAATTTTATCTAATACATATGAAATCACATCAATTACAAGTAATGACCAATTGCGGCTCATATAGACATTATTATACATTTTGCGGTCGTTTTGTTGGCGCCAAGTCATTATCACTTTCATAGAATGTCTAAACAAAGACAGTGAATGTACATTACTATAGTAGCTTAGGTTACTATCGAAAATTATGAAATAAAACCACAGCTTGTTACTGGCAATTATTTTTAAGTAAAATTTAAGTAGTCGACGTTTAAAATTAAGAATCTGAGATCTATAGATCGATCTAATGAATAAAGTCTGTTTTCTTGCTTGTTTTTGAATTTCATGATATTTTTTTACACAAAATAAAAAGCCCGTATAAGTATCTTCTTACCAAATTAAATAAACAAAATGTAACTTTAATTTTACTCTAGAGTGAGACATTTACATCCTTGTATTTATTACTAGATATTTTTAAACAGAGACCAAAACAACATACAACCCAAACAAACTCAATATCCAAAACAACATTTACATCTCCTGATTAATCTTTTTAAAACAGCTCTATTCCAAATTCCGTAGCATTCCGTCCTTCTTATACCAATCGCTTACTTCCGCGTTTTATTTTAACAGAGTTATAAATAAGATCAATATGAGGACAGCTGCCGCCCATGGTGAAAACGTAACACCATGGTGGGATAATGGGCGTGACGACTGATTCCTTGATGGTAAAAGTGATTGAATAGACAGACAGAGTGGCGATGTTTGAATATATGTCGGAATTATTAATAGGAAGTTAGGAAAGGAAGGTTATTCTGTACCCTGCAAGTCACAGAGTAGTCTTATCATATTATAATGTGACAAACCGATCGTCTTTTTGTTGTGAAAAAATTAATAACGTAAAAAAAATAATACGCAAGTTATTTTGAGATGATAAGTAAGGTCGCCTATATTATTATTTCATTGTCTCCATGTCAAAAGTCAACACTAAGCTCACGAAAGAGCATAAAATTAAAAAAATTATAAAGTTCCTTTAATATCATTACGCATTCCTGTGTGAGATAAAAGTAAAATAAGATAAAATTAGAGTGTTTTATCAAGATTATGATCACAGACTAACAAACAAAAACGCTGGTCAAAAATAAAAATACTTATACACAACGAGAAATTATGAATTAAAGTACTAAAACTTAACATCTTTTTAACAAAGTCTACAGAAACACGAAACGGATAAAAAAAAAAGTCTATTAAAATAATTTAGATATCGAATAATAATAAAAAATACTGAAAAGGTACTTATATTACATTTTTTCACCACAAAACATTACATTATAAGAAATAAATAATAAACGAAAGTGACTATAGCATGTGTTTGACCCTTAAAACTATCTTCTTAAAGATATTTCTGTCTAAATTAATGAGCTGACAGATTAGTTCGACAAATTAGAGCGGTGACATTATTATTTTTAGCTGCATCGGACCACACAACGAAAACCTGTCATTAGGAGCTGATTAAGGGTGAAAGCCTATTAGTTCTAATACCTAGTGCAGTGGCCAATGTTCCGTACCTTTCATAGAAATTAATTATATCTCTATATATATAAAATTCTCGTGTCACGGTGTTCGAACTTGAACTCCTCCGAAACGGCTTGACCGATTTTGATGAAATTTTTTGTGCTTATCCGGTATCTATGAGAATCGCCCAACATCTATTTTTCATCCCCCTAAATGTTAAGGGTAGTCCACCCCTAAATTTTTTTTTTTATTTTTTAGGCTAAATTTTTTGTTTTTATTTTTTTATGACACAGCATACAAAAATACATACAACCCTAAATTTTCATCCCTCTACGATCAACCCTTATATTTTATTTGTTAATTAAAAACTTTAATTTTTTTTGGTAATTTTTTTTTTTATTTTTTGATGATTTACCTTAAAAAATAGGGTAGGGTAGGTAGGGTAGGGTAGGTAGGGTAGGGTAGGTAGGGTAGGGTAGGTAGGGTAGGGTAGGTAGGGTAGGGTAGGTAGGGTAGGGTAGGTAGGGTAGGGTAGGTAGGGTAGGGTAGGTAGGGTAGGGTAGGTAGGGTAGGGTAGGTAGGGTAGGGTAGGTAGGGTAGGGTAGGTAGGGTAGGGTAGGTAGGGTAGGTATTTTTAATTTATAGGGCAAAACAACGTTTGCCGGGACAGCTAGTAGAATTATAAGAATCAATGACTAAATTAATTTAAACATTAAAAAAAATCTTTACAAATAAACAGTTGACTATCTAGGGCCCCTAGTGGCCAAATTCTGAGACCTTATAAACTATAATTATTAACATAATATTTACGATCCAATGAACATGAATAACAAATAGTGCTAATTATTAAATGTACTCTTAAAATATCAATAAGACTAACCATATATGAAGTAAAGCAAGTGTTATTCCAAAACGAGTCCATTTAATTCAAGAGTGAAAAATATTTTAATTACTCCAAACTGTTGAAGGTAGGTCGAACTTAAAATAAACAATTAACCTGAAAGCTTCTGTTAAATAAAAAATAAACGCATAATTAAGTAATTGCGAATGACTACAGCTAGCAGGCTTTATGCAGTATTTCTGGTGAGAGGTAGTTAGGTAAGAAAAAAATCTCAATTAAGAACCTAGGTACTTATTTTATTTACTTATTACTTAGGGTCTCTTTTTGTTGTTGTCAATAGAATCTAGATAACAACTAAAGAAAATGGTGGATAAATTGAATATAAATAGTTAAATATATATCTATTTAAATGGTTTTATTCAATGCGAAGACAAAACAAGATTAGACAAAGCATTTATGTGCTCTCATCTTGCTGTGTGGAAGATTCCTAAATTTTATTATTATAGAAAAATCCCGGTAAAAGGGGTTATGGAGGTCAAATCATCATCAGCAGTCGATCCATGTAAAATACGGTATTCAACTAAATACAGTAGGACTGGAAGACGACCCCAACATAGCTTGGGAAAGACGCTTCAGAAACTCTTCAGCTTTATAATATCATAGTATAGGTAAAGCTGAAGAGTTTGTTTGTTTGTTTGAACGCGCTAATCTCAGGAACTACTGGTTCGAATTGAAATCTTTTTGTATTGGATAGTCCGTTTATTGAGGAAGGCTATAGGCTATATAAGATCACGCTACGACCAATAGGAGCGGAGCATAAATGAAAAATGTTGCAAAAATGAAAAACTGTTGAAACTAAAACACGCGAACAAAGTCGCGGGGGAAAGCTAGTTTTGTAATAAAAACAAACAGTTAAGCTTGCATTAAATAGATAGCATTAAGGCTCACAGTGTATCTAAGTATAAATCCAGCGATGTTGTATAACCACTAAATATAAGGGTGGTGTTTTTAAGTTAAGGACATGGACAAGTTTATCTACAAACCAGAAAATCACGTAATATGTTTAAAAATATTTAATGATTAACAAAATGTAGGTAATAAAATTAGGTAATCACACCAAAAGAAGAAACAGAAAACGAGTTTGTAGGCACTTAATGAACTAAACATTATTATAATGTTTTTAAAAATAAAATATATTTTAAAAATTAAACTTACAATTTCGTAATTAAACCAAAAATAATACAGAATGCAGAAAAGCAGAAAATAAAATAAATCAATATATAATTGGGCCAACTCTAAAGGACGAATAATTAAAATCCATTGTTTATAAATCGTGTTAATTAATCCGGATGCATTCATAAAATCACGGTTGTACTAACATAATATAAAATAGAAGATTGTTCTATTTATTTTCTTACAATAAATTCGATTTCTGTAGAATATACTATAATAAATAAAAATATTAATAATATACTATAATAATAAATAAATAAAGAAATAGTTTCTATTTCCTTTCAACTGCCAAAATTGATATACACTTCTAGTTTAAAGCCATCATAATAAATTATTAAAATGTTCTACATTTTTAACAATTCAGGTTTTTTAAAGAAAAGCGAAAGTGGAATAAACAGGGATCTGTCGTTTCTATTATAAGTTTTACGAGTAAAATCGCATAATATTAATATTAGTCCAAATAGAGTAGTTATTGCCGCGTAACGTACCGCTTTCGCTCCAACGCCCTACCTAAGACTTTACAATTTACAAGCATTTCGACTATGTGCACGATTTAACCACTAGGCAGTGAGAACAGAAGGTTAAATATAATTATGTATTTTTTTTTTGTTTTTACAGCTGATTATGTGTTCAAAGTGTTAAAAGATAAATTATGTGTTCATGATCTGATCGGCTGTTGAACATTGCGAGCGATACAGGAATTGTTCCCTGGAGATGAGGTCGTTTATAATAAATCTAGGCTCCTAAAAACGCCAGAAAAGGACATTTATATAATCTGCATACTTGTTTCTGGTTTCTTAAATTCGGTAACTTTGGGAATTCAAAATAATATCCGTCCTTCGTGGGTAACCTTTTATTTAATTTAGATTTATATACGTTATTGGATTTATATGATATCAATTTCGTTCGCCTCCAAAATAAATTTAAATGTTTATGATTTTGTTAAGTTGAACTTCTGTTTAAGCTGTATAATGTCGTTGATAGCGTGTTTTTGCAGTGTGCACGGTAGCACACCGAGTTCGTTATGTAGATAAGATAGAAACATAATAAATTACCGGAAATGACATGACTTATTGGTTAGATGTTTTTAGTACTTATTAGAAATAAGGTGTATTTATTTACATCCGCATAGCTAATTATTGTGTTAAAATATGTAAAGAGATCGAAATGCTGTCTTTCGTCACTGAAAGATTTTCGTTTCCGAATTTAACAAAAATAAATTAAGGGTTCCTATTTAACTTTTGAGGCACGCAGAACCCTAAAAAAAACTAATGTTTATGACAGGTGCACCCAAAATTTTTTACAGTCGCAAAGGTCTGCCCCTCTGCGAGATAAACAAAAACAAACAATTTGCATACATTAACGTACCCCAAAACAAACAATTTTGTATAATATACAGAGGGATATCTCATAAAACTGCCATATACTGGTGGCTATAAACTAAGTACATAAAATATAGTTTGTATGAAACCCTTTCTTTGTAACTAAGTTAGAATTTCAACGACAAAAACAAAGTTTAACTTGAACAAGCTGATAGTACTAGAGATAAAGGGCCGTTTTGTAGTTACTATTACAAAAATTTAATATTAACACTAGGCTATTTCATTAGGCTCCTATTAAAAAAGTCCTAAATAAAGCGAACTAAAAATATCTATATTATTGAAAATCAATTTACCATAATATAAAAGCAAGCTTTTGCTTGCAGATGTCACCCACCACGCATAATAGTGTAAAGGCATTGACTGTGTTACTCCGAGAGTTGGTATAAATTACCATAATGGTACATTTTTCCCTTGCGCTGTCAGAGCACACACACTCATACATAACATACATTATGATATGACCCAAAAATCTCGGGATTCCATTCTTTTTTCAGTTAAGGTGATAATTCTGATTTAAATAATGTTGAACTGTAGTGTAGTTTTTTTTGCTTTTGAGTAGGAGCAAAAACTACAATTGCATTTGATGAAACCGGACGCCGGAGAAGTCAATGATCTTCCGCTCAATATTATAGCGTTAAATAAGACCGTCGAGTAATACCTATATTAGCAAAATTTTTGTTTCCAGCTTTTTACATGACAGTAATAATTTATCATCCGGAGTAGCAACTTCTACAAAACCCAGTAATAGTATGCCAGGAAATATTACTCATAGTAAAAATTATTAACCTACCTGAAGATTGTAATTGATCGACGAAAATAATCTATATGTAAAGCGCATGAAACTCTACAAAAAATAATCTTTACTAATACGAAATACACGTGTCTATTCGAATCACAATTAATAATAATAATAATAATAAAAATAACTGGCAACACTGAAAACGTCTGAACGTCTTTCTTCTACATATTTTACAAATTTCGATAATATACAAAGTTTACGACCAATTTAATCATAAAAACCACGAAATCAATAAAGAAAAAGGTCCTACAATATTCTAAAATAATATTTAATCACGAAAATCACAGAACATGTCTTATAAAAGAAAAATATTAAAATTGACACATGTCATTTGTGCAATACATGACCAAATCAAAATTAATTATGAATAAAATATGAAAATGTGAAAGATGCCGACAATGCTGACAAGAAGCCAGACAAGAAATATAGCACGCCCACCATCCCCGGACTCGTCGCCGAGCTCCGCCTCACAGATGCCGCCTGCCGCAGTACCAGCGCCGCCGGCACCTGCAGTTGCGTCGAGCTCCAGCGACGAGTACTTCTCCCCGCCGACGACGCCAACACCTGTGCGTCGGCAGGGGAGACGCCGGCCACCGACCAGCTTGGCGCCCGCGGGCCAACCGGCCTCGAACAGGGCTCCCGCTCCCGGTGGTGATGTGCGGCGCATGAAATGGACTCGCCAAATAAACGAGAACGTCATGCGCGCATATTACGGGTCTACAGAGGGAGGAACTAACCTCACTGCGTACCGTGCGAGAATGCTGTGTCTGTTTCAGGCTCTTGAACCGGATGTCAGCGTATCGGCTCAACGACTGTCGGATCAGGTGCGGGTCATCCAGCGCAATCATAGGCTGGATGACGCTACACTTGATCGATTGCGCTCTGAACTGCAGCGTAGCCCCGCCGCCAGCACCCCGTCATCAGCGACGGTACCAATCTCTGGTACACCACCAATATATCCTGCTGACGGGGAGGAGGATGATGGGACTATAACTGTAAGTACCCAGTGCAATGAAATTATAAGGAGTACTTTGGAGGATGCAATTCGGGAGTACCGGTCATCACCTCCCGGCCTTAGACCCCGACTACCACGCTTGCCCATGCACAACCGTAATAAAGCTATAATGGGTGCCCTAGATTCGCTGCTTCTCGATTACTTCGAAAGCAGCGAAGACCTGGGTGACACACACTCGATTCTGTACTGTGCGGCTGTTGCGGCATGTCGTGTAGCTAATGTTAAAATAAATAACTGTAACATAGCTACACGACCTAAACCAGCCGTACCACTTTGGCAGTGCAGGATCGAGCGTCGTGTCGCTGAGGCTAGGGCACTCATAGGCAAATTAATTGCATTTAAAAATGGCAATTCGCGACCTAGAGTAATGCGCTTTGTAAAGCGGGCATTTGCTGGGACTAACAGTAGTCCTAGTGAATATACTGCTCGCGTTACAGAGCGCATTGACTTCTTTAAACAGAAGGTGTGTGCATGGGTGAGCCGTATTCGTCGGTATAAGTGCCGGGTAGAACGGTTTCACCAGAATCGCATGTTCCAAAGGGACCAAAGATGGGTATACAGGACATGGGAGCGACCTGTTCTAGGTGTGGATGGGGGGCGCCTACCAGATGATGATGCCACTAAATCGTTTTGGCGCAGCATTTGGTCGGTGCCTGTCAGCCATTCCGAAGGCGATTGGATCCGAGAGGTTGAGCAATTGTGTGAACCAATACAAGAGATGGGGGCAATTACTATCAGCCCCCAAGACGTAGCTAATGCAGTCCGTCCGATGGCAAACTGGAAAGCACCAGGACCGGACGGACTGCAGAACTTCTGGTTAAAATGGTTACGGAGTTCACATGGTTGCTTAGCGTCTCAATTCCAATCTGCTATAGAATCGGCTTCGCTCCCACAGTTCTTAACTACAGGGTCTACCCATCTGCTCCACAAAACAGGTAGTACCACGGACCCTAAGAATTATAGGCCGATCACCTGCCTACCAACGATTTATAAACTTCTTACATCCATTCTGAGGGCAAAGATTAACGATCATATTGATAGTAACTCTGCAATGTCTGCCTCTCAGAATGGATGTAGGAATGGGTCCCGTGGTACTAAGGAGCTACTCCTTATTGACACGACTATTTGCCAACAGGTTCGCCGCTCTAAAAAAGATCTGTCGACATGTTGGATAGATTATAAGAAGGCCTACGATTCGGTGCCACATACATGGCTCATGAGGGTGCTGGAGTTGTATAAAATTAATACAACTTTACGCACCTTCTTAGTGTCATGTATGCGGCAGTGGAGTACGGTGCTTCACTATCCAGGATGTCGGGATATCCAACAGAGTGGTGAAACAATTAGGATTGAGCGGGGAATATTCCAGGGTGACAGTCTGAGCCCACTGTGGTTCTGTTTGGCCTTGAATCCTCTAAGCACTCTGCTTGAGAATTCAAGGCTAGGCTATTCGTTGCGGAGAGGAAGCCAGGTAATCTCCCACTTGTTGTACATGGATGATCTTAAACTTTTTGCCACCAACAAATTGCAACTGATGAAGTTACTGAAGATCACTGAAAGCTTCAGTAATTCCATCAGAATGGAATTTGGTGTTGACAAATGTGCAGTCATGCATGTAAAACGAGGCGGGATTATAGAATCCCAGGGCATACAGCTCTCGGATTCTATAAACCTAAGGTCACTCTCTGCAACGGAGACCTACAAGTACTTGGGTATGTCAGAGGCGTTAGGCATCAACGTTGCTGACATGAAACAATCATTACAGACACGTTTCTTTGGCCGCCTGAACAAAGTACTGAAAAGTCTTTTGTCAGGGGGCAACAAAGTGCGTGCCTTTAATGGTTGGGTCATGCCAGTGTTGATGTACTCCTTTGGTGTACTCAAGTGGACTCAGACTGAGTTAGACGCCTTGGATAGAAGAGTCCGAACACTACTGACCGCAAATCGAATGCACCACCCACGGTCTTCGGTAATGAGGTTATATATCCCGCGAAAATGTGGGGGTCGAGGCTTTTTGAATGCTAAGACCCTCCATAATCGCGAGGTATATAACCTCAGGGAGTACTTCCTCCAAGTTGACGTGGGGATGCATCGAGATGTGGTGGTAGTGGATAAGGGCCTCACTCCGCTCTCCCTAGGCAAAGAGAACTGGCACAAACCTGTAGTACTGAGTGTCAAAGATCGCAAAGATGTATGGCAAAGCAAGGAGCTACACGGACGCTATTATCGGACCCTTCATGGGCCTGATGTAGATTTCTTAGCGTCCGTGGCCTGGCTACGCTTCGGTGATCTCTTCGGAGAAACCGAAGGGTTTGTATGTGCAATTATGGATGAAGTTATCATGACGAACAACTACCGGAAATATATTGTAAAGGATGGTACAGTCGACATATGTCGGGCATGTCACTGTCCAGGTGAGTCCTTAAGACATATAATTTCCGGTTGTTCACGTCTTGCTAACGGCGAATACTTGCACAGACATAACCAAGTGGCCAGGATTATCCACCAGCAGCTTGCTCTGAAATACAAACTTGTGGAATCTGAGATGCCGTACTACAGGTATGTTCCCGACCCAGTTCTCGAAAATGGTCGTGTCACATTGTACTGGGATCGATCTATCATCACTGACAGGACTATTGTAGCCAATAAGCCTGATATAGTGGTGATAGATCGATCAGAGCGCCGGGCAGTGATTGTTGATATCACTATCCCCCATGACGAGAACCTCGTGAAGGCTGAAAAAGAAAAACAAATAAAATATTTGGATTTAGCGCACGAGGTTGTCGACATGTGGGAGGTGGACTCAGCAATCATTGTCCCGATAGTCGTGACAGCCAACGGCTTAATAGCCAAGAGCCTCGACCAACACCTTCAGAGGCTCTCGTTGGGCATCTGGGTCAAGGGTTTGATTCAGAAAGCGGTACTTCTGGACACGGCGCGTATCGTGAGGAGGTTCCTCTCTCTGGGACCCTAACCACCGGCAGCTTGAACCCTGTTTCCGATGCCGGTTGGAGACTGTATTTTATATTTTTAAATGTATGTTTTTTTTTTTAATGTATATTTAAAAATGTATTTTATATGTTTATAAATTGAATAAAGGAAATAATAATAATAATATCTTGGGACATCTCACACACATTTAATTACATTTAAGCCTAGACAAACACTTATAAGTGCGTAAAATGTGCTCATTGCTTACACGTCTATCTAATTAATACCGCCTGAATTACAAATAACACATGTCAGAAAACGTGTATTTGTAATATAACATGTGTCGCGTGCCAAGTCCATAAATTAAATGGAAATATATTTGGAATAATGTTTAATCGTATGTTTGGTATGTTAAAGAAATAAATTATCCAATTTTGCTGGGGTAAATGGCATGTTGGTTATTTGATTGGCGTCTACATGTAATGATTTATGACTTGAAACTGTGACAAAGACTGGGCGAAGCAATTCGGTTATCTTTGCCAATAAATCCATGTGAATCCTTAGTAAAAAAAAAACCATGCAAACTAAATTTTAACAGCCCGTTTAGGCTATATGTTTTTGACTTATTAGATTAAAATCGTCCGTCGTCGACAGAGTAGATGGCCAGTGCGTCATTAACTACGCCTATTTCTTTTACGGTGTGCCTTTAAAGATTCCACTATAGATCGACAAGTGGTCGTATGTACACAGCACTCAAGCATTCGTCGGTATGACTAATGTGTGAAAAGAGTATGTTTACCTTCACGATAGACTTTACCCAGTGCCTTAAATGAACCTACCCCAACATTGTCTGTCTTGTTACATTGTCCACAAATACATAACATTGTATGACTCAGTCGTAATCCAATTGAAAATCAGACGCCAATGGGAATCTAAATATTTAGCTTACTTATGACTAATTTGATTATAATTGTCGTAGTACATTATCGCCAGCTGGTAGGAACATTCCAGGTGTTTGCCAGTAACAAGTCTTAAGTAGCTTGAACATTGTGGTGACAACCATATACATATCATGAAACGAAAAAGAAGAAGAAAAGAGTTCTGCAAGTTATATAGGATACTAGCTGACCTAACAAACGTTTTGCAATGGCCACCCTTATCACGTAGGGCATTAAAAATAGCCTACAACCTATTCTCAGAACTACCAAATATATACAAAAAAAATCATAAGAACCGGTCAAGCCGTTTCGGAGGAGTTCTATAACAAACCATGTGACAAGAGATTTTAAAGGTTTTGTAACTATTAATCAGGATGGATCAAATTTATGGATTAAAAATACAATACCCTGAACATTATTAAGTGTTGATACAATATAATTTTGCAGTTACCAACAGGATGATTACATTGATCGTCAATGTAGGTAATTAAGGTTTTTTTTTTGTTTTTTAGCAATCTGCTTTTTTTTACTGCAATTTCTGCCACTGTCGTGTAGGTCGTGTAGAAGAAAGTTCTTACTTACATTCTTATAGCATTTTGATAAAAGCTAATTTATTAACAAACAAATCTTTTAATTTACTTGTCACTCTTCTCGCAAAACTACTTCTCTCATAGACAAGGTGTTTCGTGGGCGTGGAATATATGAATACGTTATTGTATATAATACGCGATAACAGAGCATTTCCTCGAGCTATGAATACATGCATATTGACGCGGTCAATGTAATGACTAAACGATTTTGTTACCGATCAATGCAAGTGACAATGTGAGTGACATGAAATGTACCCACATAGAATAAAAATAATGCAGATATGATCTGTGACATTAGTTGCAAAATCAAAAATACACGTTTTTCTGCAGACAATATGCCAATTTTAATAATTGATTACACATTAATGTAAAAATAAAACAACGACATTAAAAAACTAACTACTGAATAGATTTTAATGAAATTTTTATATGACCACCTCTGATTTATAGGAACCTTATCGATCAAAAGAGAATTTCTGAAATTGTTTTACAATTACCGTTGATATCGCGTAGCGAACATTTAAAAATAAAAACATATTTTCGAATTGAGAATGTTCTCCTTTTATGTCCGCTTAAATTTTTTTTTTAATTATTAAAACAACAAATTCCTCACAGACCCCATTTAATATCTATTTTACTTTACTGTAACATTACCTGAATACTAAACAAAAATTTTTGCTTAATAAAAGAAACAAAACGCTTCAGAAGTTATAGTATAATAACTATGTTCAAAAAGCTTTTTAGCGGCGAACTTGTAAAGGGATAACTGCATTTCAAAGACTTCTCGTTTCAAATTACGTTTAGCTATGAAGTTTTTAAAAGAGAACATAAAAATATATTTATATAGGACGGCGTTCGTGTCCGCTTTTATCACTACAAAGTAGGTTTCAATTTCCGTATTCCGTTTCTCCTAGATACGTTTGCAGATATATGTATTGATTACATAGACTTGTTGCGCGACCCGATTTGCTAAGTGGAGTGTTTAATCCCGACAAGGAATTAATTATTTGTATTAGAATTACGATTAATGATTTATTACATTGGTGAATTAGGAACTTTTTCATGAACTTTATGTACATTTTGTCCATAGTAGACAAAGTTAACAAAAATCGTGCGACGTCTCAATAATTTAGATGCTGTTTTCAGACGATTTGAAAATAACTTTCTCACAAAAAAAATTGAAAACGTTGGCCATTAAGGCGCTACTCGAATAATTATTTATTTTGCGAGTAGGTGGAGTCTAGCGGAGTGGAGAGCCAATCCGGAAATGCAAGACAGAAATAATACTATCTGCTTGCTTTCGGGACGAAAAGAGCTGAACATGTCAAGCCGCGAAAGATTGTCTTAGAAATAATAACGTAAGCGACAAAATGGAAAATCTCTTATTAATTGAAATATATTGAGTGCAATAATAAATAAATCGACATTTATTAAGATATTATAGTAATGCATCATATAGTGTTAAAAAATAACATTAAGTTAAATAGTTTGGTGCATAGAGCAAAAAATGAGTTTTTAAAGAGCTGATTTCAAATAATAAAACTATTGAGGAAAGTTTCTTTTATCGTGTAACTGATCACCATTTATTTGCATCATATTCTCTTCTAGAAACCTAACTTCAAGTCAAAACTTTTTACAGTTGCTGAGTAAAAACTAAATGTGTGTAATAACTAAAAAAATTGTGTATCACCTTAAGTACCTCCCTGTCTATTTTCGGTGGTTTTTTTATTTGTAAATGTTGCAATGAAACACAGTGGACGATCATAGAACTGACAATTCTGTAAAACTTAATATAGAGATCAGTACATGGTGTTATAAGGAAATGATTAATATTAATAGCAGTATCGGTCACGAAGCGCAGTAGTGGTCGCCCATGCATTTTCCTATATGAAATACCTATGTGACATTTATGTTGTGAAAACGATACTCCCAAAATACACCAAGTTAATGAGGAAATTCGTTTACTGCACGATAAATGATCGATGAGAACATTTTTTATAAATTAATAAATTTCAAGGTTAAAACACTGTATTTATTATTTTAATTAACGATCGATAAGCGTCAAGTTATTATAATAATAATTGAAATATAATTGGTATTAATTAAGTAGCGCTGTAATGCTAACTAAGTTGTCAAATAAACAACCTCACCGCCTTTTGCACAATGTCAACAACTAATCAAAACTTTTTTGTCTTCGTGAATAATGTCATACATATTTCATTTATTATGTAACTTTCGACAGCAACCAAAAAGGCTAACTATTTTGTTCAAATAACATAATGGGACCAGTCTTTCTTATTTTAATTTAAAATTCAATCACGGTTGGTTTTCTCTAGAAATTGCTTGTACCTTTACTTTAGTAGTAAAAACGATTATTACAATACTTAAATACAAGATAAAAATATATTATAGCAATATATAAAATATATTATAATTATATTATTACTATCTTGAAAGTGTAAAATAAATTCAGATTGAGATAAAGAAGTAGGAATGTCAGAATCGGAATTTAATTAAGACCCAAAGTCTGTACTTCCCTCTTTGAAATTGGGGCATAGATAATATGTTAGGCAATTTTAAGCATACACACAAACATTACAGTACCTATAATGGATACCAACTTATATAATTAATCTCATCTATCAAGTTCACACGGTCAGCATTTCACTGTCAATCGTATCTAAAATGCTGGTCACATATATTGGCACTCAGGTTCAGACTAACTGCATGTGAGCTGCATTAGCTATTGCCTGCTAATCCGATCGCAAGATTGTGTAACCCACCCTTAGTTTATCTATAGCAAAGATTGTTATAGGTCAACGAACTTAATCGAGTGCTAGTTGCGTGTTTAGCGCCTCTTATAAATCGAGTAAACGATTTGAGCGTCGTGGAATGAGTAATTGAGATGTCTTATGTTCGATTAAATTAATTGTTATGTACAGAATAGGACCGTTTTGTTCGTAGTGTTCTTATTCACCCCTTTTATGAGCCATTTTCAGGTAGATTCGTGCTTCCTTTTACATAAACACTAACTTAAGCTTACCTACATGGAAAGTAAATAAGTGGGTTTGTTTTGATCCTACTAATAATACTGTATAATTAATTAATGCAGTTCCTCATTACGGACTGTAGTATTCGTGTCAAATTAATAAGCAGTTTTGATCAGTATGTTACTATGCTTCTATTAGCTATTAGTAATGCGCGGAAATGTATTTAATTGTCATGCAATGTTTTTTTTCTGTACAGGAAAAGAAAAACCCAATATTACCCATTACCTACTAGTTATGTTACTTTGTTTGTGTTAATTAATATCCAATACACGCTCATCAAGCGATCAAAGTAAAGGCCCGTATTGTCTTTGCTCCAATTTAGACTTAATGCTGGAAGTATCATAGACTCTCAATAATGCATAGGTTATATATCATTCAGGATTACCTATTTATCTAATGTGGTGATAGCGACAGTTATATTGGGTCTTGGGGAATCAGTCTTAGGATCAGTAAATGTCGAAATATGTTGACAGTTCATGTGTCATAGATCGCACTTATTTGTATCTAAGTACAGCAACTAAGCAACTATTTGCTGAACGATTATAACTAATTAGCACAGCGATCAGAAATATTTTTAACATGTTCCCAAAAAAAAACCTTATTATTAACGAAAAATTTCGTGACATTAATACCCAAAACATGAAAATATCTTAAAACATGTCAACCTTTCTTAATGCACTTTCATCGTACATTCCTAGCGATTAACATTTCCCTTCCAATGAGACAGTTACTGTTATTCAGGCCGAGGGTCTGACACCTAAGTTAAGTGCGCTCTCGTGTTCCACTAAATATTGTAAAAGCATCTGATTAAGTAAGTACTTGCTGAAGACTGATTACACGTTTAATTTATACTGTTCTAGCGGGAATTTACAAAAGCGAAAATTGTTATGTAAACAATGATATTATACGTAAGACATGTTACCTTCATAGTTACCGACGTTTAATTTGTATGCTTATATGCTATCTCCAGTGAGTGACAGCCCAATCGATAATAACTGGACAAAAATAAAGGTTAAAACACGACGGTGACCAAATACGTTTTAGTAGATTTTGTTGGTCATCAACGTTAGACTATACGAGTACACGGTGTTTTTTGTAAAGCGATTATCGCTTCAGTTGACAACCGCGATCGCAAATAAGGCTGCTGATCGCGCTGGTATATGTCAAAATGTTGTCAAGTTGTAGTATTGAATAGTAGTTTCAAAGGATAGGGTAAGCACGTAAGTGAAAGTCGATGAAAACTTTCTAATTAAGAGATTTTCGAGTCCTCAAAATGCGAGCGCTAATAACATATCTGTCCTATTTTTTTATATTAAATCATTGTGTATAAATTATTATGTTATAATATTCTGTTCTAATATTATGTTTAAATTATTATTATAAAAAAAATCTGTAGATATTCATTAGACAAACCTTTGAAATATTTATGCATATTTTAACGTTAATTCTAATCGGAATAATTTGCAATATACTTAGAAGTTCTTTAATAGGGACAGCACTACATACACATTAGAAAACTTACTCTTGTTTAAATTATTTCAGATCACTGAAGTCCTTCCAAATTTAGATAAATAATGCTATATATTTAGATATATATATATTTAGATACATAAAAACATTCACTGTCATTAAAATTACACAATACATAATCCATTACCAAAAACGCTGTATTAATCGGGAAATGTAAGCGATCCATTAACTTTAACGATAATTAAAACATGATGCAGTCAAAATACAAGATGCATGACAAAACTAATTAAAATTAAAATGAAAACGAATCTTGCAGCAATTACTCAAGTGACGTAACAAAGACGGATAAAAAAATGTCGTAAAAATTGGCGCCAATAACTTTCACCGAAGGGCAAAGGAATTCGTTTTGCAATTCTAATTTTAAAAATGATTTATTCGGGTTACGTCACGAAGGCATTCTTGTTCCTCTCATTGAGTTCCTGTATTTTCTTCGACATTTTGATTTCTACTTACGATGGAACGCATAGTTGTATAAATTTCGAACGACGAAAATGGACCTTACTGCAATGAAATAAAGGCGTTGTTAATGTCAAAGTATTACCACTGTGTGGTCTACTGTACGAGCAAACTGGCTACATGTAAACAAACATAATTTTGACCAATGACATAACTTGTTTACAGTTACGTTACCAACATAACGTTTCGTTGATTAATCGTTGTAACTGCGATGCAACTAATAAATATTTATAGAAATAAACTTTAATTGGCATATTAATTATTGTTACAAAACGTTAAGGTGTCCATGTTACATTAACCTGATCTCTATTCACGTTTCCAATTGGATGAAACATCCTGCTTCCTATTAGTTAAAGGTTACTGTTACGATCGACTAGAAAACAATTTAATTTGGACGTGCCTATTCATGTGCCAATAAAAAATATCTTTAGCTTTGTATAGATAATAATTAGAATAGTAGCTTTTACATATTGAGTTACTGGCTGTTTCCTGAGGCTCCGCTTTTTTTTTTTTTTTAGAAAGAGATTTACGCTGTTAGCCTGAGCGCAGGCTTTGACTGCTTCACCGGACTTTTGGCGAGAACCTTAAGGGCCTCCAGCCAGAGCAATAGAAAAACTAACTACGTCAGCAACGTTCACTAAGGGCACCTCCTGTGGGGTTCGGACCCCGACTTAGTGCGTTGCTAACAATCTTAATAAGGCAACAAGGGAGGGCTGGATCTAAGTTTTTATTATTTAAGGACATATTTTTATTGCTAGTTTGGCCGGCTCGGGCCGCTCGCGTGGATGTCAGTTACCGCGGCAAAAAGTAGCCTATGTCCTTTCTTAGGCTCTAGAGTCTAGACTATCTGTGTACTAAATTTCATTTAAATCGATTCGGTAGTTTTGGCGTGGAAGCGCAACAGACAGACAGACGGAGTTACTTTCGCATTTATAATATAAGTAAGGATTACTTATTATGTTGCATATTGTGTTACTTACTTTTTCTTTTACTATAAACTTGCTTAATCTAAGATATATAATAACATTCCAAAAAATATAAGAGATTCTAATAATGTAAATATCTTCAAACATAAATTGTCAAAGTTCTTGATAGAAAACTGTTATTACAGTGTTAGTGATTTTATATCAAAATAATTAGTATTAAGTAAATGCTATTTGATTCCCATTTCATTTTGTTTAATTGTATGTATGTTGTGTAGTTTTGTCTAATTTGTATGCCCTATGTGGCGGATCACGGCATGAACACATTCTATTTATAAGATCTTTATACCTGTGAATCACAAATAAATGATTTGATTTTTGATTTTGATTTTGATTTTGCTTAGGTACACAACTAAGAGAGAATTATCATTTTAAATAGGTACAACTAAAAGAAATTATATTTTTTTAAAATTTAGCTATGTAATAATGTAAAAACAAAAGTTAATCCCTTGATATGCCTCATCAGCGCTTTAAGTTTTTTTTACAATCTCTACATACAAAGCCGTTGGATTAAATCCATTATTTATACGAAGTATTAAAACCGATTAGATAAAAATATCTCGTCTATCCATAAACTCATAAATAAACAAATATATTAAAGCATTGAGTACAATAAACGAGTAACGCAGCAATATACTTATTTATTACCAATTATAATGAGTCTAATGCGAGTACAATTTAACTTTATTAAACATCGAGTTTGTGGGCGCCTAGATATAATTGCTAAACGAGCCAAACCAGCGATAAAAGGTATAATAAACACACAAATTGGTACCAAATCACAAAACTTTAATGTTTTATTACGCATAATTGTCAGCCGAAACGCAAAGGCTGGAATGATAATGATATAATTAATACCTCTTGAAGAATTTCAATTCGGTGCTAAATGGCTAATACATTTTATTTTAGGTAACTTATCAACCGGATACAATTTCTACATACTACGAGTAACTATCGATTTGACAATGTTCATACATAATAATAAAGACGACACACATTTGATCAAACATTTTACAAGTAAATTACCAGGTACCAAAAGGCTGTCATTACCAATGATAATAGTACCACATTACCCTACCCGACCCTTTCGAGCACGTGTAAGTTAATTAATTAATGCGTTTCCTTAACAGTTATATCTCCCCTCTTGACATCATTGTATACGTTACGTATTCCATAGGGAAAGTTTCAGTAGGTGTAAGTAGGTGCGACTAAAATAGCCAAGAATATTTTACAATAAAAATTGAAGATTATTCCCGGTTTCTTTTTAAATAAATTAGTTGTCAAATCTAATTTTATGTAATGTGAATACCTCAAGTTAATTGCAGTGATGTCAAAGGACAGATAAGCAATCGCAGCACTTGATTTAATGTCTTTTAAAAACCAAGTTTAAATGCAAATACTCAGGAAATCTTTTTGCAAATACAATGTGTCAAATTCAGAAAATTTTATGTGTATTTATTTCAAAAGGAGTGGCCATATTGCGCTCATAGCTACGTATAAATTGAGTATAGTTAGAGGATATACAGGATAATCAGCATACAATCGAGCTTAATTAACTGCAAATAATGCGAAGGTTTAGCCAGATTCGAATATTGGCACAGTTATTAATCTCAGAGGCTAGAATCAAAACATTCGGGTGTGACTGGTATTCGTGGTAGAGATGACAGATATTAATAGTTATCTCAGGCGAATAGACTAAGCATTTGGCGCTGGTTACGTCATATTGAGAACTATTGACTATTATGTTTGTAGAGAAAGAAATAGAAACTAAGTGACATGGTTTTAAATCTTTAAAGTTTAAGCGTTCGTTAGTTTTCCACTAAAACTACATCACTCGGAATTTTTAACCCAAAGGACGAAGGATCTATATACTAGTACTTAGCATTTTAAATAAATAAGCAATTTTTTTTAATTCGATGCTATCATATTAAGAAATTTATGAAAAATTTGGTGTAATCATTTACACTTTTGAATCAGATTATACAAATATAAAACACACGCTTACCCCAACATTTTAACGAGAACTTACCTGAAAGAAAAAAAATATTTTCATTAACTGCGTCAAACTAACAAAAAGATTTTGTTTTTTGAAAAGAAAAATCTAAATCCAATCCTTATACTTTCATAAATTTTAAAACAAATAATGTCATACCAGTTCCGGAATATTACAAGCAGTTACTATTGTTATGTAAACAACACGCCCGCATTCTGAATTGTGATGTAAACAATTCTCTAGGTATTCAATTATTAATCATTTACCTCGTTAGATGTCGCTATTATACAGCTTTGTAACCTTAGAGTAAAAAATAAGTAATCATCGAGTATGAAAAAGTAAAATCGTAAAATGAGTGTCAAACCAGAGCGTGCCGATTTAAACTATCTCATAACCTAATATTACCCCAATACGGGAACCATCATCAACCAAAATCACTTAAACATATAAACGAGCGAGGGACTTATATTTAAAGCGAGCGAAGCGTTATGGGCGAGGTGCTTACGCTCGGCACATCGGGCTATCAGCGATGCCGCGCAATCTATACTTGTCTATGTATACTCTAAGGTTGAAACTAACTGTTAGTCAAACAAAACCCTGTGTCGTAGTCAGACGTAGTTGAGGACGTCTAGTACTAATTGCTCAGCCTAATGAAAGGGGAATCCAATTAGCTTGATTGAATCCTATCTAAAAAACGTAATAAAAGGCTGCACGTTGAACTCTACTCGTTTCACAGGTGTCGAGATGCATAACAAAAGGTTTTCAGTTAGGTATGAACTAAAACAGTCAGTCTATTTTAGCAAAAGGTTGGAAGCAAAAATAAAAAAAAATAAAACCTATTTTCATGAAACACATAAATGATTGTAAGAATTTATCGATGGAATAGTGCAGACTTTTGAACTTTGAACTTTAATAAGCTTAAAGTGACATTGTCAAGATAGCGTTTTTTGTCGCCTACAAAAACGCCTGTATCGATTGATGTAACATTGAGATTACGATAATAATTATGTTGGTATTCGTTTTTTGTTCGATCGGTTCTGAAGTAGCTAACCTTGCGTCCTGGAATCTGGTACAGCGCGCCCACTTGAAATGTTTGGGTTAGATTTTTTGTAATCTATACCGATTTGGAGATATGGGCCATTTGGAGATCGAGTGGGGCGGCTCAGTGGATTACAAACTTTCGTTAAAGAACATTATCTTGCTTTATTTATTCTATAGAGAGGATCACGAAGTCAATTTCATTAAAAAAAAAAGAAGATAATGCTCATATACTACTATGCTCCATGCAGAAATTTAAAACTTATTAAAGTAGTAGATATAGGTATGTACCTTAATTGATCACGCATAGACCTTAAATTCAGTAGTTTCGTAAAGGAACTGTTACAGTTAACAAAACGTAAAACAGAACTATATGTATAGCAAATGCGTTTGATAAGCTGTAACAACTGATGCCACTACTTATATGTATAATAGAGCCATGATGTACCTATAGATCATATATATTTAGCTGTTAACAAACAGGAAAAATGTTATAATCTCCTATATATATATATATATTGTAAATATTATTCACATTGCCACGTGAGTTGAACTTCATAGTTTATTATTATTTAATTAAAATAGTAACAAGGTTTTTTGGTCTCGTAATTAATACATAAATAGGATAACGGAATTAACGCTAATTACGTATTTCCTATTTTATTACCCTACTATGCAACATTTTTAACTATGTTAATAGGTAAATTAGCGTTATAACACATTTTTACAAGTTTTGTAGTTTTGTTAATAAATTGACAAGAAATGTAATATAATTCTGCCAAAAAGTTACTAATTCATTCATATGTCTAATTAATAAAATTTGACAATTTTCTGTAGACTATACTTAAATTCTCATTCTCATAAATTACATAATTAAATTCTAGCAGTTAAAAAGCACTTAAAAATTATAATTATCTACCTATCTACAGTTTCAACACTTCGTCTCAAAATTATTAACTTAATAAAGAGCAAAGAAACGCAACTACTTAAATTGTAACAGCACTATTAGTATAAGCAGTAGGTTAACACATAAATATTGTACCTTCTTTCGCCCTACATAATGAGGAGACACATTGTCTGCTAAAATCCGGGTGATGATGACATCAGAACTCGCTCATGTCCTACCGAACACCATAGGCGTTGAGCTTTGCATACTAAATATAAGGCCTTCTTTTACTGAACAAGTACGCATTTAATACAACTGTATAAAAGTAATACGGGTACAATAAACAAATAATAATAATATCTTGAGACAACTCACACACGGCCATTTGATCCTAAACTAGGCAGAGCCTGTATTATGGCAACCAAACCAATGATAAACATACCTACTTATATGTATATTTCTAAATACATGGTTTCCCGAAATGATTTCGGGAAACCAATTTCAAATGAAGTTGTGCCTATAAGCTTATTCTGAAGATACTAATTTAATTTCGCTGATAGGTAAATCCCTACTTGACTTAAATTTATTTAAAAAAAAGCAATACATCGGTTATTGGTTATGATCTCGATCCTATTCGGTTTTTATATCATGAGGAAACTTAATAAAAATAGGTAAGAACACTGAAATAGCCTGTAACAATTCCAGAGCAAAACAGAGATAATCGTTGTTACAACATTTAATAAAAAACTTTATTTATTTAGAATTTATGTAAACACAGAAGTTTTGGTCAAACAAAGCATAGAAACATTGAAGATGAGAAACAAAGGTTATTTCTTAAAACAGAAATTTATTACTCAAGTATTCTTCCTATTTTTCCTATATTTACTATAATAATCAGTATCCATCTATCGTATAAGTCTAGTAAACAAGTGAGTTTACAAACATTCATTGAAGTTAGTAAACACGGTCCAGACAACAGTACATAAATAATTCACAGATGGCATTAAATCTGCAATCGCATCAGGACTGTCTAACATCACGATTTGTTTACAGGAAACATGTATTTTGTATGGTGTGTATTACATGGTTAAGTTACCATGTATAGTTCGATTCAAACTTAATGGCGGCTGTGAAGTTCGCTAAACGCTGCGCAGTACCTCGCCCCGCACCCCCGCTGGCGCATAAGTTTGGTACTGCGCAGCGACTCGACTCGTGTTCACAGCCGCCATTAAGTTTGAATCGAACTAAAATCAAATGTTTTTTTCAATTAAATCTCTGCATCCACTAAATAAGGGTGTAATACAATGATGAATAAAATATGAATTAAAAAAGATGTGCCATAGGTACACACCCATAATCTTTTGATACTAGATTCACCTAAATCAATTTTAGTTCTCCAAAAATGCCGTTCAATGCTTATAGTAACAAAAACTAAGTTTGATTTATTAAGAGCCTATAGTTATATAGAACAAAATATGAAACTAGAAATGCAAAGACAAAATATGGAACTTCTAATGCTACTGAAAACCGACAACGACATGAAAACTGTAACAAACCATCAAACATGACTAAGCTACTACAAACGAAAAAAATGTTACTCTACTGTTATCTATAAGAGGAAAATATGAAAAAAAAAACATTATCCAACGTCGGGCGCCAAGTTCACAGAGCTCACATAACTATTGATTACTGAAAAAGCAAGACAAGACTGATGTAAGTTCAACGGAGGGGAGACACAGACGGTCATTAATCTCCCGGGGGTCGACACACCTTATGAAACCTCCCCTACAGACACCCCAGGTAACGCATGTCTGAGAGCTATAGACACTGTGACACGAATGTAGCTGACATTTTTAAGGCGCCATTCCTGTACGTCAATTTACGAAGAGTTATTTTCCCCTAATTTCGTTTTTAATGTCAACGTTGAGTTGAAAATAGATAGTAGCAGAGAATCTAACTTTAAGCGTGTTCTTCCCTTTTCGTAAGGAGTATTATATGGCCGCGTTTGATTTCTGATAAGCGATGCCAAACCGTTACTTTTGAGTTAATAAATCTTTTACATTTTCACACTTTCTTTAATTCTAGCCCTAAACAGCGATGGTGATTATATAGTTGATGTTTTCATCCTTATCCAATTTCCATTTTTATAATTATGAATTCTAGTTGTTGGAATAACAAGACAAAAGATCTTAAGCACACGAAATCTTTCATCTGCCTTAATATGCTGTTTATAAACGCGTAACAAAAAGACATGACATAATCCACAATGTTAATTTCGACATGTCCGCATTAGACACCTGAGACATTATAGAGGGCGGAACCCGTCAAGAAATAATATGAAATGGAGACTAAGAACTTGGCCCAAGTGAATAAATAACGTTTTATTCGGAAAACTATATGAATATTATTAACTGCACACAAAATAAAAAAATAACTGTTCCATAAAAAGCTGCTTAAATAAATAATGAAGCTAAGTTCCTAGCATTTGTTTCTACAAGAAATGGTTTAAAAAAAAACTAGACGTGTCGAATAGGTTTGCTAAATCAACTTGCAGTCCAGAAATCACGACGGCTGGAAGGCTTACATGATTTCTGGACTAAATAATAATAAATTATTACAAAATCCGTTTAATTATAATAAGTCATCCAGGAGTCTATTTATATTATTATGAGTCCTTTAAACATAATAAAGAGTCTTAAGTGTAATAATGAAGAAATACTTGTAATATAATAATACCCCCTAAAGATTATCCTGAAAGTTAAACATCGCCTAAACGAACAAACATGTAAAGAAAAAGATTTCTTACAAATAAATCTTCGGAAAGCCACCATAAAATTCTACAAATTGTGGGTAGTTCTGAAATCCGCTGTCATCTGTCACTCATGGCTGTCCAGGCCGCAGGCAGCCGTGTGGGTGTCGTAATGACCTTGGCGCGTCGAATCAATACAGAACAATGCTCTCGATCGCCCATTGTTTCAAGCCCGGCTCCAATTTACACTTATTGAAGTATTGCATTAAGCATACGACAGGTGATGTAAATACGACACCGTTTTGACAAAATTGCAAACATACATACTTTTTAAATTAAAAAGTTAATTATGTTATGTTTAATGTTGGCGTTCGTCTCGGGAGTAATTTACTGTTTAAGCCAGATGCTTACAAAGTTTACGTCAAAATTATTCAAACTATAGCAATTTACTTTAGCTTGAACATCAGGAATGTTTTATGTCGGAAAGTAAGTAGTTTCTAGTTTTAGACTGGGACAGACTGTTATAATAAATCTATTGTCTTGTTTTCAAAGGTTTATTCGCCAAATCGATTATTTTGAATCTCTGCCACATTATCCCCATTCTGTTCTGTCGGCATAAAAGCGACATCGACAGTCATAAAATATAGCCTTACTCCGATTAAGGGCTGATCGATACTCATGCTTTATTATGACAATGATCACGTCTTCGTCATACAAGGGCCACCCATCCAAATCAGTTCACACGTTCACCATAAAGATGAGAACACACGTATAGAGGTTGATGCTTTCTAATATCATCGCTCCTTGCTAGAACAGTCACGTGTCAAAATAATTTCACTGCATTGTTAGTCGCACGTAGTTTTCATTACCTACATCTTTGATAGCTGAGCAACTAGGTTTAATTATAGATTGTTATTGTCTGCTCGTCGAATTACCATAACGATCACGCAAAGGAACGTATTGTGAATAGTAATATGGAATGAAATTAATTCCTGTATTTAATGCCTTACTGATCCGATTGCGTTAATTGTCACACGGAAGCAGATCATCATAAGTTTGAGTTTTACCAGTCAACCGGCATGGTAGTATAGTGCTGAGGTAGCTTCGAGCGTACTTAGTTTACTTCCATACTTTATGTATTGTTACTAACCTCTTTGGGTAATAGGGGTGAGGACTGGGTATGAAAAGGAAATATCTCTTTAGTCCACCAGATACATAAAAAAAAACACTCGTATTTTTTCTTTTATCATTTCAATGAAAAATGTCAAAAGCGCTTTAAAGTTCAGGAGTGGCTTGTGACGTCACTTGTGGGTAATAATAGTACCTACAAGTGACGTCACGTAACATTTTCATTCACTGTAACTTCGTCATTGTTTAGTTAATTAAAAAAGAAAAAATACGTATCTAATATTTTTTAATAATCTATGTGAGGTGTAAATAATAAAAAAGGCCCGCACCCCTACTGTGTGTAACTAACTTAAAGTTAACATATGTTAATACACATGCAAATCATGGTAAATGCAAAAAATGCAGGATTGCGGTAATTCCCGCCTGAATTAAAATAAATAAACAAGATCCTTAGTTATTCGATACGGCTTCAATTACCTGTTGACATAAATATTCTTTTGTTAACATTCTTATTGCTTGTACAGCTAAACTAACTGTACGATGAAACGATTACTCAGCGATTAGAAATATCTGGTTCTGTCGCGAGTTGTTTGAATAGTCAATCTATTGCTATTTCCAGCCCTGAGATCGCAGCTTCTGTTTATATCTCAACGTTCATACAATGGCGTCGCCGGTCGCGCGAATCTGACGGCTTTGATTGATGTCTGACGGAATGGCGACATACAGGGAAGATGTTGCATAGCATGGCGTGACTTAACTTAATCTTTGGACCATACAATGTCTTCGATGTCCCAAGTTTTTCGAAATGTTATCGTACAGTAAGTAACAAAGGATTTGTTACTGTGATTTTTTGCACATTTTGCCTTTATGAGATGTTTGAAAAGTCTGGTCATTATTTGTTAGTGTGGTTGTGTAAGCTGTCGTTTACCTGAGACACCTGATACTTAAATGTATCGGTTGAAAGGTACCGAGGTAAACCAAATGATAATTATCATTGTAGATCGCTTACAGGAGTTGCAGATGAAATGATTGCTTTTTGATGGTACATCACCAAAATGGGTATTTTGAATTAGATATATTTCAAATCCGTTGAAATATAAATACGGTTGAAGTCTTCCTCATACGACATACGAATGCATCGTGTAAAAAGAGAACGTCTGCCGCTTTTATTTTGCATCCTCCTTTGAAGTTGCCTGGCCAAGTGGAGCGTATTATGAATCATTCATTAGACTGAACCTTATTTCGTCCTTAACATCAGGAGCCTTGTGAAATAAGCCCACTTTCAGTTTAAGAACTTCTGGCTTGTAGATAGTACCTGTGTATTTAATATAGACCTACACTTTCGAATATAAAAAGCCTAAATTAGAAGCCTGAATTAGAAACTTGAATAGATGACACAACCTAAATAACACCTAAATAAATATTTTTCTAACTATTCAAAGCGGAAGATTTCTACTACGTTTTAGCATGCTAAATTCTTTAAGTTTTGCTAATCTTCTTTAAAAAATATTTGTTACTTGCATTTTCTGTATTCTCATCGTTTAACCAAGAAATGTCTTCGGAAGTTTCTCTAATATTTTAAGTTAAAATGTAAAGATTTGTCGTCGAATCTTAAGGAGAAAGGAGACCAACTTGTGCGCCTATGGAATTACAATTAATTTTATATCCTCATACGCTGTAGAAATGTAGGTACTTTGTCGATAATCTGTTATGTCGATATTAAAACATTGTGCAGTATGATAATATTTTAATAAACTCCATGTTATCGTGCACAAAAATGTTTTAACGATCAATACATTTGTTTTCGGAAAGTTTTCCGTGTATGTTAAACTCGTTGCTATGTTGCGTTTAATGAATACAAAATGTACAATATTATTACTTTGGTAATGTAAACGAATCTTAAGATTAATTACTTAATACAACATCCAGACGACAAATTATACGTAAATGTTTTTAATTAATAATTATGTTTTAATATTTTTTGTATGGTACATTAAAAATCATTTTGTTTATACTCTAATAAAATCAGCGTACCTAACATTCTTTGTAGTAGGCAAATATAGGAAAATTAATGAAACCTAAAAAGTATACGTCGAAGTCGATCAACATAAAAAATTGAAAACCTTGAGTGCTGAGTAGGTAGGTATTGTTTGTTGTTATTTTGGTAAATTAATTGTGTTATTCAAATAGAGATTAAAATGGACAATTCTTTAAAGCGGAGGGTAAGTATGCAATAGGTACAATCGATAGTTCATTTAGTAGCCCAACACTAGTAGTTTGATCGCGGGTCGAATGTAAACAGATCACGAAGGCCGCGGGGTACGTGACCACTGAATAAGGGTCACAGACACACGGATGTCCACCATTGACTGAACTATTTGTTGATATGTCATGTAAAACTTATTACTCACGAATATGGCTCATAAATGGCCACGTCACGCACTGGATGTGGACTAAAGTAGACGGGACAAGATTATATGCTGGAACATGTGTAGAAAGCCTCCTTTTGCTATTGCTTAGCAGTTCGGTTATTGGTTGATTTTACCAACCCCAAATTATTTTTATTCGTGGAATAAAACTGACGTCTGACTGATTTTGTAGGGAAAAAATGTAAAAAAAATCAAAACTATCTCGGATAACATTATCTGGCGTTGGTAAAATCAGTCCTATAATGTATTGACAGAATATGCTAAAAATAATTAGGTCACTCATCAAACCTCAAATATGAGTGTTGCAGCAGCTTCCTTCCAACTTCCTTTTGGTGTAGGTACAAGACTTTAAATTCTATTTATCCAACAATAAATCTATCTGCCCATTTTAGTTTATTTTCTAATCTTCAAAACTTTCTTGAACACTTATAGAATATAAGCTCAAAAATCAATACCATACAAATTTAAATTAATTCTTAGGATTGCTTCTAAAATGGTTGTAAGCATAGCCTGAATTGATAACCAACCAGCAAAATGTTAAACTTCTTCACTACAGCGTCTACAGCATCTAAATACTTTATGTAAAACAATCTTACACTACATCTTTAGTTTGTTGCGCCTCATTCTCATGTAAATTAAAGGCAGATGACCCGACACCCGTCTATCTAAAATGGAAAAAGATTAGGTCATCCGGCGACTGGAACTAATCTATATTCTAGTCTAGCGCTCCAGTGAGGTAATCGACTAATAGCTATATATATATATAATACTATGGGTGCATATTGACCATGTTGACTTCATCATTGGATTATATATGGTGGTGTTTAAAATGAACGCATTTTGTTTTACATTGATTTATCCCACGGTCTTAATTAAGTTATTCTAATATAACATTTTAGTGTACCTAGTTTCTTAAATAGGTAAAGGTAAAGATTTTTGACGATTACTTCGATAGATAGAATTAAAAAAAAAAGCTCCCCTAAAACACAAATCTTGGACTTTTTTTAAGTACCTACATTAAATATTAAAAGTTTATTTTGAAACATCTAACTAGACTATAACTATACAACATAAAAAACAACAAACAACTTAGAAAACTGTTTTTTTTAATAAACAATTTAATTTAAAACTAGAAACCTGTGTAAAACTCCCAAATTAAACAATAAAAATGCAGTCCAACAAGAAATAAAAAAGTGATCTCGAACACAATAGCTACCAAACCTAAATAATTTAACAGAGAATGAACTTCATTTATTGCACTTGTATTAAGTTGCGTCACATTGCATATTATGTATACGCATCCTATCGAAAGTGGTAATTTATTGATAGATCTATTTTTGTTGAAGCAGAGCAACCTTTCACTATTTTTGTAAGCAGGCGCCTAACTAGGTTCTAGACTTAATAAGAGAGTTGAGCGTGTTATGTTAAATCTTACCACAAAACTTAGTTTATTTTGTTGATTTAAAAGATCCAGGTCAACAATGCGACAATATGACGTCAAAGTAGTGCAAAAGAGCTTTTGTTTTGTCTTCTGCATGGCGAATAGTTTAGAAAAAAATGTTGCTTGAAAATGATACCTAATGAACTTAGTTTCAGTGTAAATGTACCATTTAATATATAGCAATAATAATAAATAAATAAATAAATGTGGACAACATCACATACATTGCTCTAAACCCAAAATAAGTAGTTAAAGCACTTGTGTTATGGAATTCAGAAACAACGAAGGTACCGCAAACACCCAGACCCGGGACAATGTAGAAAAGTGGTTTTCTACATTGACCCGGCCGGGGATCGAACCCGGCACCTCAGAGCTGGCGACACAGTGAAAACCGGTGTGCACGCCACTCGACCACGGAGGTCTAGAGGAATAGTACTAGTCGTGTTTATTTTTACATCTATGGTACCTATCTATGATCCACTTGACTCAATACCTATCCATTAAATACCCAAGTTATAAAAGAGTCTGTGTGGAAAGAGAACCGTCTTAGGATTAAGGGCGCTGCTGTCTTAAAAAAACTGTTGCGCCATTAGGTATAGTGCGACTGTTATGAATTATGTTAGAACAATGATTTTAGATGCCTAAGTTATGTTCTTAGTAATTGTTTTATAGAATGATTATATTGTTATCATAATGTTAGTTCCATTTTTCGCCACCGCAGTTCTCTTTCCGCACAAACTCTAAGAAGTAACGTTTACACTTTACGTAAATGCATACAGGTAGCGCCATCTATACATTTGGCAACACATTAGTGTCTGTAAAGATTAAAAAATATAATTTTGTTTTTTTTTAGGGGTACGTACCTAAATATTTTTAATGATTGATATTTTAATGTATTTATTTATACTTGAATTCACTTAAAAATATTTTTTTTAAGACAAGCTCTTAGTACCTATCCATATTCAAGATTCCATGAACTCTGGATTGGGAACACAAAAAAACCTATTAAATTAATACCTGAAACCGGAATTCTGAAATGTTTAATAGTACTTAGTAGTAATTATTTTAGAAGTTCAAATAAGAAATTACATGTTAATCAGCATGAATACATTAGTCAATATTTTAACGGGAATATAAGTTGTAACTCTAGTGCGTAAGAGTGAGAGTTGTATGTCGGACGTCCGTCTGTCCGCGCGTCGCTTCCTTCCTGCCGGCTCAGAAACGTGCGCGTGCGCAACCGGTGCGTGAATCACGCGCGTGTCGCTGTCGCTTGGATCACAGATGTCGCTTTATAAGCTTTTATGTAATCGAAGATATTTATGAGGTTAGATCGTTGATTTATACAAGGTTTGATGTTAGATCGATAGAATTATAGCTAAATAAATATAACTTCTTTCACTACTAATTATTGTAAGTAGGTACAATAATATTTTATAAAACAAACTAGCAACCCGCTTAGCAAGGGTAGCGAAACATTCATGAATTACACACGAAAACCTACCTCTTGAATCAATCTATCTATTACAGAAAACTGCATTAAAATCCGTTGCGTAGTTTCATAGATCTTAGCGTACAGACAAACAGTTTACGTAGTAAAAAACAAACTCGTGCCGGGAATATGTTTTTACCACGTAAAAATTTCAAAATTCTTGTTAAAATTTCTAGCAGAGGCGAAGTTCAAAATAATCGTAGCGTTGCATTTTTTTAATTATGTTGCAATACTTGCAATGGAAAGAGAACAACACTTATGTATGTGTTAGGTAATGTATTTTATTTAGAATGTGTTTACCTACATAGCTATAGTTTACTTAAGCAAACAATATTTTCTTTTAAAGAATTTGCAGTTTCTCTAGACAGACAACGCAAATTCAAACACGGCTTAAATTTAAATGTAACTAATTCTGAATCCTATCTTACTATCACAATACAACCGTGTACCACTCCTTGCTTAACCTTACCAAATGTGTATTACAACAAGGTCGTAAAATTGTTTATTTATACACATAATTATGAGTGCTATCCTACAGGGATTAGGTGTGAAATTGACATGCACCATTCGTTGCACGTGCATACAGATAGGCGTTTCCAAGCTTCCTGCAAGTTCCTTTAAGATATAACACGTACGTAACGTAATTAGTTTAAACTCACGTTTTCTAAGTAGCATATATTTTATGGGCCAGTATCCTCGACAAAATGTCGTATGAGCGGTTCGCAAAATCATCTGCGAGTCTGCGACATTCTTGAGCCATTGCGCGTCTAAGTAAAATAGGACGTACAAATAGGATAGATAAAGCAGTACCTAAGCAGACTATGAGTAAGACTTAGTCATAGTGTTTAGTCTTTTTAATGATCTTCGTAGATAACATACCCAGCTCATATTACTTGTTTACCATAAAAACGTGCCACTGATCTCTCTTTTTGCGATTCTACCGACTTATATGGAGGTGTAAGAATTTCTGGTCAATCGGACTTACACAATCTTTTGTTACATCATGCGAAAGGTATTCGTGTCTTTTGATTGAATAATAAAGCTCATTAATTATACTCATATATGGGAGTCCGGTCCTACAAAAGTTTTATAAATTGTGTTTAGCAAAAAGTTATACCTCGTACCTACCTTATCAAGTTGCCAATATTATTTGGTTCTCAAATTTAGTAAGTAGAATTTTCGGAAACAACAGGAAATAAATATGCAGAGTTCTGTATGAAGAGTCAGAATGGTCATTAGGTGGATGAGAAAGTCAATTTCGATGGAAATAATCTAAGATTAGGTCATAATAGCATACTAGTAAGGACCTACATAGGTACAAAAGTAACGTATCTATGACTCAACCTTTTACTTAGAGTTTAGATGCTTCAATGCTAAAATATCTAAAAGGAAATATTGCCGCATACCACATGACACAATCACTGAAATCCCCAGTTCAAAAGAAATTAGTAATACTAACTTACATCGTGAACCCAAACTTCCTGCTAGCGATACATATAGATAGGATAAGATTTTAATGAACGTACCTGTTATAATGAAGCACGAGGCTCAATTTTGGCAACAAACCAGATTACACAACGTGAACGCACAAAGGCTAGGCTTCATAAAGGAACTAGCAAGATAAACAAACATGGCGAACACAAAATCTCGGATACGATAATTTCTAATCTGGAACGAGTGCAAAACTACTGCATTTCATATTGATCGAACAGCTGCAGTGATTACAATAGAACGCGCCGGTATTAACAACATTTCCTTCGTAGGGCACCGTGGGCACTCGCACTTCGCACTGGCATACACCTAGAACTGGCTAATGTAAGCAGCTATTGTTTTTAGATCATACATGAATTATGTTTGGAGGTGCCATGGATTTGGTTTATTGTTTAACGAATTTGATTTTAATATAACAGTTTTTATAACTATTGATACAGAGAGATTAAGTCTAACAACAACACTTCTCTCTCTATATCTCAGATTTCCCACTCACACAGGCTCCTATAGGTCAATCATGGAATTAGTAATGTTACATAATTCACCGATACAATTACGCCCTAATGTCATTGATATTCATAACTAAAAACAACGATGACATCGAAGTGCGCTAACATCAGGAAATGTATTCAAAAATATTATAATTTCCTCAACGGAAATATATATGACGAACATACGTGATCTGATTAAAAACGTCAATCCTTCCTTAATCGAAACGGCAATCTGCGTATTTTTCTCTCCCTTTCTTATTAATAGGTAAGAAAGAGACGTTTGTGGCAGGTAAATTGATCCGCCAGTTGATGGTGAAATAAGACACTACAGCAGTGTTCGAGTCCATAGATTCTTATTACCTGCCGTGTTAGGAGAAACAATACATCATCCAGATTTATGTGTGGTATCTCGTAAATCGTTATTTAGTAACTTTATATAACATCAGGACAATTGCTGTGGGAACCACTACAATCAATGCATCACGCATCTGTTATTTTAAGACAATTGGTTTTGTAGATCCTGTCACCTGAATACACAATACTGAGACAAAAAAGTATTGACTTTAGTTATTATAAACTATAAATAAGTCTGCGCTTAAATATTGTATAAAAAAATAATTAAATAAATAATTAAACCAAAATGGATTGATCACAATTTGAGGATGATTTGGCAAGCCTATATGGATAATGGCCTAAGACGTACAAAAAGAACTCCGCCAACAATGTTTACGACTATAATCCAGTCTTTAAACAGGCGCAATTAATGAATACGTGGACTCTGCGCCCGACACTCGCCGTGAACGGACGTGCCGCTCTGCGACTCGCCCGCTGACGTCATCCGTCTCGCTACCTGTTACGCTCGCGTAACACTCCGCGTAGCCCCGCCTACGCTAACCGATCGATCTAAAGCTGCCTTTTTCAAGGCGGCGGCAGATCAAACTCTGTTTCTTTTGCTCGCGAATTAAATTCACTTGGTCCCTTCAGGATAAAACCGCAGTTTCGCGGTCCTCGGTGGAAACCATTCGGTGCCAACGAAACCGAGGGGGTGTTGACCCAATCACACCCGCTGAGCCCCTTTAGGGTAAAGCAGTCAATTGGACGGGAACTAGATTACCGGCCTTGGGGGGTCTCCTAGTCGGCTCTAGTCTCTGGCTTCCCTTTCAGCTACACACCTAGTGTCGGTCGGGTGTGTCTACACCCTTCGCACTAGACTGGTCAGGGCCCCGCTCGCACAATAAGACTGGCGACGGGTACACCACAGCTTAAGGCACACCTTAGGTACTCACCTCCCTGCTTACACCCAGCAGGGAGGGTCACACATCCCCGGGCGTACCCACCCGGGGAGTTAGTTATTAGTTAGGGTATTTGTTGTAGGCGCGCCCTCCCTCTACCCATGTTAGGCTTTTAGCTTCTCTTTTTTAATTAAAAAGTGTCTCTCGTCTTCTCGAGAAGAATGGACGCCCTCTGGCCCCGCTTTATCGAGGAGATGAAGGACTCTCGGGTCTTCCAAGACCTCTTCAAGGCTTGGGCCCGCAAATTAGACCCTTCCGACTTAGTGGAATTCGATAGCTCGCTATCGCCGATCGGTGCCGACAGAGGCGTTATCTCGCGCCCGCGCCCCATTGTTTCGACGGCTTCGTCGAAAGTCATTGTTTCCCCGGCTATTGTTCCGGCCTCTAAGCCGAATTCCAACGCCAAATCCGCTTCGCCGAGCCTCACACCTGCGCGTGACGCATCTCCGGCCCCTTCCCCCCGCCCTCGCTCTGTCTCACCGTCCCCGGTAGACATCGAAATGGAAATTGTTTCTAACGATTCCGGTGATGCTTTAACAGCATCGGACTCGTCTTGCTCCACCGACGGCTTTACTGAAGTTGTTGGCAAGGGCAAGAAGCGCACCCGTAGGACCAAATCCCAACAGGTGCCTTCTAAAGCCGCCAAGACTGGCGCTTCGCCTCCTTCCGTCGACGCTTCGGCGTCCCAGCCCACTGCTGAGCCCGCGGCCTCGCCCGCGCCCACTACCACCCCACAGGTGTCCAACACCATGCCCCAAGTTCCGTCAGCCCCTAAGAAGGGCGGCTCGGTCCCTCCTCCAATCTTCCTTCAGGAGAAAGGAAAGTGGACTGAGGTCTCCAAGTGGTGCACGCAGCACCAAGTTAATTACACCCAAGCCCGCTCTGTCAAGGACGGCATTAAAATAGCTGTACCCACAGTGGCCGACTTTCGGTCGCTCACCCGTATGCTGCAGGAGAGAGCCCTGCCTTATCATACGTTTACCCTCCCGGAGGAGCGGGTCCTCCGGGTCGTCATCAAGTCTGTCCCTGCGGACATAGGCTCTAGGGAGATCCTAGACGACCTAAAAGCGCAGGGTATCCCTGCTCTAGAGGTACACCGTATGTACCGCGGGCGGGGTAAGTCACCCTACGAAATGGTACTCGTCGTTGCTGAGAGATCAGCGGACGGCAAGTCCATATTTAATATTAAAACTGTTTGCCAACTCTCTGGCATAAAAGTCGAGGCGCCGTACAAGCGCGCCAACGTTGGCCAATGCCACCGGTGTCAATTGTACGGTCACTCGCAACGTAACTGTTTCGCGCGCCCTCGCTGCGTGAAGTGCCTCGGCGAGCACGGAACGCCCGATTGCCCACGGCCCAAGGACCGCACCCAGTGCGCTGAGCCCCCTAGCTGCGTTCTCTGCGGCGAACAGGGTCACCCAGCCAACTACCGCGGCTGTCCGAAGGCACCCAAAACGAGAACCGTCGCGAAACGGCCCGTCGCCCGTGCGCCGGCCCCCGTGCAAAACCCCGCGTCCGCTCCGCCGCGTCTCAGCCCGCAACGCCCAACCGGGGCCTGCTGGAACATGGAAACGCACGCGCGTGCGTTCCCTACTCTCGCTTCTCCTCCTAAAGGGGTCGCGTCTCTCCCCGCTTTACAGGGACCCGCCGTCCCTCGCATCCCACTTACCGCTTTTAAACCCGCGCTTCTACTAAGACCCGCGCTCGCGTCACCGTCGGCCGCGGCCTCTCTGGCCCCGACGCTTCCGGCCGACATCACAGCGTCGGTCAAGAATTACATAGAGGTGTATGAGTCGTTTGACTTTAATCGCATCCGTCTTATGGCGGAGGCGATTAGAGCCAACCCCAATCCTCTGCACGCCCCTTTCATTAGGGAGCAGTTCAGCGATGTGTTCGCCGCATACAAAGCCGCCGCGTTCTAATGGCTACTAACACCGGTAAACTCAAACCCCGATCCCTTAAATTAGGATACTTTAACGCGCATAGCATTAATAAAAAACGCGACGAAATTGCTACTTTTCTCCGTGATCATCAACTCGACGTTTTTCTTGTACAGGAGACCTTTCTTAAACCGTCTCATAAAAACCCGCGAATCGCGAATTACAACTTAATCCGTAACGATCGTACCAGAGCCGTAGGCGGTGGCACGCTCATTTACTTTAAAAGGTCACTGTACTGCGTTCCGATGGATCCACCCTCGCTGTCGCACATCGAAGCCTCCATCTGTCGTCTTGGCATGACCGGGCATCGACCTTTGTATTTAGTTTCAATATATATTCCTCCGTCAACAGAGAGGGTCGACTTACGACATGACCTGCGAGCTCTTCTAGCTCTAGGTGACTCCGTCCTTATGGCAGGCGACCTAAACGCGAAACACGAGGCGTGGAATTGCCACACTCGTAACAACCGAGGTAGACATCTTGATCTTCTTAGCTCCGAATTAAACTTCGATATCATCGCTCCGATGAATCCCACTCACTTTCCCGCGAACGTCAACCACCGCCCCGACATACTAGATATAGCTTTACTCAAAAACGTCAACCTAGCGCTTCGGTCCATTGAAGTTATTCATGAATTAGATTCTGACCACCGACCAGTGATCATGTCCTTTAGTCCGCGAGTAGGTCCTCCAGACGCTGGTCAACCCATCCCCACTAAGATAGTTACGAACTGGACGAAGCTTGGGACTCGCCTTAAGTCAGTCCAATCCGCGCACCTAGACTCGATACCGGACAATGTAGAATCCGCGACAGACGCTATAGGCGCGATCGACTCACTCACTGAGCACGTGCAGTCCCTGGTGAACGAGTGTTCGCGGTCGGTACCGGTGACAGAAGACTCTCGCTGGCTCCTACCGGACGACGCCCGTGCCCTATTGACGGAGAAGAACGCGGCTATACGCGCCTACGACACCTATCCCAACGACTCTAATCGCGCCCGTATGCGTTCTCTACAGCGCGCTGTTAAGAAACGCATAAGGGCTCTGCGTGAGGATCGGTGGGATAGGTTTCTCGACCAATTAGAACCTAACCATCACGCGTTTTGGAACCTTCAACGTAGATTACGTAGTTGCGACGAAGCGGTCATGCCCCCGTTGAATCGTCCGAATCAGAGCCTCGCCTTTGAAGACGACGAGAAAGCGGAATGCCTGGCCGACAGCCTGGAGGCTCAATGTACGCCCAGTAACCTTCCGGTCGACCCGGCCCACCTCGCCAGAGTTGACGCCGAAGTCGAACGTAAGGCCACGATTCCTCCTTCAGAGGACCCGGAACACCCTCTCGCGCCGGTAACAGTAGACGAAGTACGTTCTCTTATCAAGGACCTACACCCTCGTAAAGCGCCCGGTTCAGACGGAGTCACCAATAAGGTGATTAAACTCTTCCCTCCAGCATTAGTTATCCTCTTGACAGGCATCTTCAATGCAGCATTAGGCAACAATCTCTTTCCACAGCAGTGGAAAGAGGCGATAGTCATCGGCATCCACAAACCCGGTAAACCGAAGTCTGAGCCAACTAGTTATCGCCCTATCAGCTTACTCAAAGTCCTTGGGAAGCTATACGAGCGAATCATCTACTCCCGTTTAATGGATTATGCCGAGTCCAGGAGTCTCATACCCGACGAGCAGTTTGGTTTTAGAACCGAACACTCGTGCGTCCAACAAGTCCACCGCATAGTCGAGCATATAAGCGCTGGTTTTCAGCGTGGACGGCTCACCGGTGTGCTCTTCTTCGATATAGCAAAGGCCTTCGACAAGGTCTGGCACAACGGCTTGATCTACAAGCTGTACCAACTCGAAGTGCCAGATCGTCTCGTGCACATCATCCGTGACTTCTTGTCGAATCGCTCCTTTTGCTATCGCGTTGAAGGCACACTCTCTTCCCCTCACCCGATCCTCGCCGGAGTCCCGCAAGGCTCCGTCCTCTCTCCACTCCTCTTCTCGCTGTATTCCAGCGACATTCCACGCGGTGGCAAGCCCCAAGTAGCTCTGTACGCCGACGACACGGCCATTTATTATTCAGGTACCAGCCCCTTAGCGATAGGTCGAACTCTCCAGACCGCGGTCACGGCCCTCGGGAAGTGGTTCACGAAATGGAGAATCGAAGTTAACCCTACCAAAAGCGCAGCCGTACTATTTAGTAGAAAACGGCGGCTTCCCGCTCCCGCTCCACCCATAAGCCTCTTCGGCAAGCCTATCCCTTGGGAGCAGCAAGCCAAATACCTGGGTGTGATCCTTGATCAGAAGCTTAGCTTCGTACCTCATATCAAAGCGGCACGCGCGCGAGCCGCCTTCGCCCTCGGCCGACTTCATTGTATGTTGAACAAGCGCAGTAAACTCTCTCTTGCTTGCAAGAAGAGAATTTACACTGCGTGCGTCAGACCTATCATGACTTACGGCAGCGTCGTATTCTCTCACGTACCCGATTATCGACTCAAACGAATGCAAACTCTCCAAAACCTTTTCATGCGTAGAGCCACGGGCGCTCCAGGTTACGTTCGTAACTTGCAGCTGCACTGTGACTTAAAGCTGCCCACAATCAAGCAGTTCATGAAACGCGCCGCGACCCGTTTCTTCGACACCGCCGAAACCCACCGTAACCCGCTTATCGTAGCGGCCGCGCGATACCGACCTTCAGTCATCTCCAAGATAAAACGTCCTAGACACACTCTCTCCTATCCCGACGATAAGACAACGCTTCTACAAGAAGCATTCGACTTAGCTAGCAGTAGCAATACAAAACACAACCGCCGTATACTACGTCCTCGCCGGCGAGGCCCGTCGCGTATTATAAATAATAGTAACGTAAATGTTACCCCCCCGTCCCTAGATCAAGCTGGCCCGAGCCGGCCAAACTAGCAATAAAAATATGTCCCTAAATAATAATAACTCAGATCCAGCCATCCCTTGCTGTTTTTGCCTTATTAAGATAGTCAGCAACGCACTAAGTCGAGGTCCGAACCCCGCAGGGGGTGCCCTTAGTGAACGTTGCTGACGTAGTTAGTTTATTTTACTTGCTCTGGCTGGAGGCCTTACGGTTCTCGCCAAAAGTCCGGTGAAGCAGTCAAAGCCTGCGCTCAGGCTAACTGCAGTAGACCTCATCCAAAAAAAAAAAAAAAAAAAAAAAAAAAATTAATGAATACGTCGAATTACATCAGACGATTAAATTCTGCTCACGATCTTACAGCACGCGAAAGAAAATCGCAAACCCAGTTGGACGGCAAAAAGATCTGAATTGAATCACGAACGGACAGGTCATTGGATACAATAGAGTAAATAAAGATAAGCGTAAAAACTCGCTTCGGGCATCAAGATCCAGTATTAGTCGGGTTCAAACAAAAATATTTTTACCGAAGCACTCAATAAAACTGAACCATTGTTCAAACTTATTTGGAGAGAGAAATTTTGCGATATGTATGCATGTACAGAGAAATTCGAAACCAAATTAAATTGGGAAGCAGCTGCTATATTTTAAGGTGCTCGTATCCAAAGGATCGTGACTGATTGTAAATGATGGAGAAAGTTGTCATTTTTACGATTCACATGCTGTTTTACTAGTTTCTATGTCGTATGATACTTTGCTAATATGTTATGCAAAATCAAATGTAGCAGATAATAGATTTCCCTTTCGTCAAACCTTGATCGAAGCGATAAACGCTTTAATATTTCTTTCGTTATATTAAGTATATTGCCGACTATTTCGTCGTTCATTTTAGAGTTTTATTTAGACGTTTCTATTTATTTAATTGAAACGGAAGCATCAGAGAACGACTAGTAGAAGCAATGACATCATTAAGCATTTTGTAATAATTCTGAACACAAAATAAAATAAATTCCAGAATAAATTTGCAAATGTTCGGGATCATTGCTCGAATAATCGTCCTACTATCTATCTATTCGTTAACATTACAAATGTTTAAAGTACTTATTTATAATTCCCTGATCTAATACAACAACCGCGTCCCGATTTGGTGTGAATGTGCAGTTCTAAATATAGTCGTGGCTTAAACATCTGAGGGGAATTCGGGGGTTCAAAGACCTCGCGAACCGGCCCGTGCCGCGATATAATATACCATTTTTTATGGGAGAACTCGAGCGAAACAAAGTTCATGGGCAGACGTCGACAATATTTACATAAATGTATTCGACAGCCACAAAAATATCAATATGGGAACCACATGATTCTATTTCAGGTTCGACAGTACCTACAGAAAAAGCTTTGTGCAATATTAATATGTGCAAATTAAACATCTAAGAGTTAAGCGCTTCTGGAAACCCTTATGTAAGTAGTTCTTGTGTTGGTTGGCATTCTTCCAAGACTATAAATGTCCTGAGCGGCGAAAACCATAGAAACAAGCTTCCTTATAAAGTTAAATAGCCAATAAGATTAAGAAATTACGTTATAAACGCATATTTACAGACTCCAGGGAGTTTACTCTTGAATAAAATACAATTTTAATACAATTCCAATGAAAAATATCATTTAACAGGCACACAAACACACAGTACAAAAAAGTACTTACTGTAATTATTTAAATTATTTCAGTCTTCCATTGACATTTTTTCAAGTATACTGAATCACGGGTCCGCTAAACTAATATCAATTTTGCATTGGCAATGATTGGAATTAAAATTAATTGAAAAGTAAGGGCACAGGATGTAAAAACGTTTATGGGTATGAGGAAGTACCTACATCGTATAACGTAGATCATAAAGTTCATTGCCAAAGTCAATTAACATGAACCGTGTTAATTTAATGGATCATGTCATGACTACACCTTGCTCGTTACTTTATCGGCGTTACTGACGTGAGAAAATTTAGCAAATCGCGGGGAGGCTATTTAAAAATGGTTATCAGTCTGTTTGTTGAAATATTTTGTAAAAAGTTTATTCTATGGACAAAAATAATTCAAAACATTTTAATACGTCATGATAGTGCTCTTGACATTGTTAGTGTCTCCTGTTATGCCATTTCATAACATATGACACTTTTAAGTATTTCCGTAAATAACTATTTATCACACTTCCATCTTTTAAAATACAAGATCTATCTATCCTAATCCTAACTTTTACCTAACTCAATGCTATTTCATCCAAATTGCTTAATCACGAAGCACTCACTATAGGGTCACTCACACATATCTTTAAGCACAGAAAGATCTTGCGTAAATAACGCCTTTATTATAGCAAATCGCGAATCAACCCAATACAAGGACCAAACTCCGTTCGCCAACATAAATTCAAGCTTGTTTAAACAACAGTGGCAAGACCACACAGAAAGCTCAATGTACTTAATATTAATAACGAATCTGAAACCTGAATGGAGCTTAATCACCCTTCATTGTGCCAGCTAAATATTATGACAAGATCAGAAAGTTAGAACAACTGCGTAGGATTGATTGAATTGAACATTGTGTATTGAACTTACGTACTATTTTCTTCTAATTTGATTAGTTTAAAATCCTCATGGACCTCCGTCGTGGAGAAGGTAATGGGACTATTGACTTGAAGGACTCTCTACCCTTTACCAAGGACCAGGTGACAACGTATTCATAATCTACCGCAAATCGCAATGTTTGTTTACCTTGGGGAAACCTTTTACTTCATCAGAAGCTTTGTACCATCGTATGTGTCCGTAGTGCTTGTTATATGATACTTTTGACCTGGTCTTTCTACACAACATGTGATCATAGTCATATTGATAATATTGTTAGTGATTACTTCTTGAATTTATTATTCTTGTCAACGTTATAAGTATAAGTGTAAAACATCTTCATTTAATTTCACAACGCCTGATGGTATAAAAAGATTTTAAGGTAAATAAAAGACAGTACAATCTGAATAATTAAAATGGTAACCTGTTCTTCGTATGCATCAGCACAGCTGCTTGCCTTGATATGAACAATCTTTAGGTATAACCAAGAGTTTCTCGTTGGCTCTTTATTATTGCAACTTGAAATTGCAATTTATTTTTGTGGTACTAAAATGACGCTGGGCTCTGCCTACCCTTTTTAGCAACAGCAAGACGGGTAGACAGAGTCTAAGGATTCAATTACCTATATTAACATTTTTATGTCTCTTTTACCTAATTTAGTTTTATGGCCTATACACATCGTGTTTGTCGATTCTTAGTACTCTCTTTGGGGAATTGGGCGAGTACGCATTTCCAATTTACAAAAGTCCCAAAAGAGTAACAAACTTTATTTAACCCTCCGAAAAAATAAAGTATTACATACTTAATGATAATTATGACGACAAAACGAGTAGTAGTTGACCTTTCTTTAAAACGCCAAGAACCACAATGAAGCACTACGTCAATGTTTTATAAACAAATCTACATTTTAAATGAAGTAAACGTAAACTCAGTAGTACAACATTCATCACATGTACAATCGGCGACGGAGCAACGAACGAAAAATAACGAAAATTAATTTCACCACTTCGGAAAGTGTTAGCATTGATATGTGATCTACTGTACAGCACTCATCATGGGTACATCGTATTGTACAAATTGTTAATGACATTATACAAAGGTCGAGAGTTTAATTATGCGAATGTGACCAACTGCTTATGTAAAGCTAGTTGGAATCCCGCTACCACGCCGGTCTGCGCCATTAGTTAGCTAGACTCCGTCATACGTTCGAGTGTGGAATAACAATGCGTTTGTTACATGGTTAACAGGAATATAACTGCTGATTACCTTATTAATTAACATTATAGGTATTATGTCTAGTTTAAGGTTGAGGCTAAATGAGGAAGCTTCAATGCTATTTGCGTCTAGATTGTGAGCTGAAGTCCAGCAAAAAATTTGAAAACGCCACATTGCAGAGCGTCTCTGACTACAGACCTTTTTTCCAAAATCCGCAGATCATATAGGTACCTAGGGTACCTAGTTGTCACCATTTACTGTGTATTGAACTATTTATGTATAAAGTTCAATATAGGGTAAATGCTTGGGTTGGTGTGTTCCTCTGTGGCCGGACCACAGTTTAGTACTCAGATGCTATAGTTCGAAATAATACCTACCTAAAGTCTACTTTCGTCGGAATATATATATATATTTAGTACCTCAAGAGATATCTTTTTAATTAACAATTTATGTGGTCCGGCCTCCAGGCAGTGCTCTCTGGCCGCGCCACATCAAATTAAATAGAGTATAATGAACTATTAATAAATCAATATCCCGAAAAAAACTACCTAAAGAGTACCTTGCATACGACAAATATGGTCCAATAAACCCCTTTAGTTAAGGAGTTATTGGTCGTAGAGTGTGGTCCGGCTGGAAGGTATACTCTGCAGCAAGTCAATTTTGCAATACTTAATATTAACTATCCATAAATCAGTTTCAATAATAGTACCCTTTCTCTACTATTCGTTGATATTTTTTTCTCTCAAGAAACTATTCATTTTGATTAATTAACCTTTAAAATATGTGGCGCGGCTAGGGAGGATTAATTTCAGCAAAAATAACGAAATATGCTTTATTTATTTATGCCATCGAAAACTGCATAATAAGTACTTTATCAAAAGACCTGGACTTTGTCTCTAAACTTTTATTTGTATTACCCACAATGATTTTGAAAAAGGTGCACTTTTTGGTTTTTGTTTACCTATCTACCTTAGAATAGTTAGTAAATTTGACGAAGTAAATGAAAATTTTGGTTTAAAATAAACAATAAAAAATTTGTGGAACTTTGTGTATATTTGAACGCCCTCCAATATTTTGTTAGCAATTTGTATTACAAGTTAATAGGATATGCGTTACAATGTTAGCAGAATGTGCAGGCGTTATTACAATAGTTTACGTACGGGGGTAGTTTGTTATTATTTTATCATCATAGCTTGAATATATTTTTACTTTAGTAGTTTGTTTCTATTCCTTTGTATCGGCCATTATAACCGCTAAAATGAGTGAAAACAAGAAAAAACGCGGAAAAGTGCTATCAGTTTCCCTTGATGAACAAAAATCAGAGTTCGTGAGATATGAAGACCAACTAAAAGATAAAGATTTGCTGCCACCACCATCAAGTAAGATTTTTCTTGATATTCGCAAAAACTTGTCATGTCGAATGAGCGTGAAAGCTATTTATCTTTCTTTAAAAAAGAATTTTGATTATTTCTTCAATAATACAGTGAAACAGAGGTCTTCTCCAGAATATGACGATAATTTGTCATCTGAAGAGTTTGATTCACCAAAATCTTCAGTACAAGATAAATATGCCGTTGAGAATTTTGAAATATCATTATCCGATTGGCAAAATATAAAACCAGTCACTAGCTATTGTTCGCGAACAGATAAAGATAGACCATCAGTAACACGGCACAAGAAGACAGTTTTACCTCAACATAAGTGGACAAACATTATGAGTGAGATTTTATGGAAGGAAACAAAGCGAGAATGTACTTGGATATTTAAACGCAGTTCAGCTGTTGATTACAATATTCGATTCAGTGGTTATTGTAAGCAATGTGGAGCTAAAATTAGAGCGGAGTCAACAGAAGCGTCAGAAACTCATGCTAAAATCAAATGTATTATTGAGGTAGGTGATTTAAATATTGTGCATGATCCAAAGATAAAAAATAAATTGACTAAAAAGAAAAAAGAAGAGCTGTCTGAAAAACTGATTAATGAACATGCAATCGTAATTCGGAACAAAATAGTGAACAAAGTCATGAACGAAGATGACACCTATGAGCCACCATTTGTACCATCATTAAAGGCATTGCAGAATATAAGGCACCGATCTAAACACGAAGCTTATTTGGACAAGAATGTTGTACTTTCATTATGGATTATGGGTAGTACTTTATACAAGAATGTGATTCGATTATTTTGTGTTTTGCCTTTCATTTTATATTATTGGACGGATCTACAAGAAAAATATTATTGTCACCTTGTCAATTGTAATAAAAGAATAAAGCTCAGTATTGACGCTACAGGGTCCATATTTAAAAAAATAAATCCTCCTAGAGATCCTGCACAAATATATGTGGCTAAGCACATTTTTCTTTACGTGGCTGTATTACAAACAGGAAATTCTTGTGTGCCGGTAACTCAAATGATAACTGATTTGCATACGTTAGAAAATATTTACAAATGGCTCAAACAATGGATAGGCACCAAGAAAACTCCTGATGAAGTAGTTTGCGATGATTCGGCAGCATTAGTTGGAGCAATCATTAAAGCTTTTACTGACTTTGAATCTACCAAGGATTATATTGCATATTGTTTTGATGTCCTAATGAAAAAAGAAAAAATAAAAACAAATCATTGCCTTATTCGCTTGGACACGTCGCATTTTGTGAAAACACTTTATAATTACCAATGTTTTAAATACGTTGACGAAAGGGTTATGAAATTTTATATAAAATATATTTGCAAAATCAAAGATTCTTCATCGTTCGGCGAAATCAAATTGATAATGGAAAATCTTATTGTTATTGCACTTAATAGATACACAGGAAAAGATTCTAACGGCCATCCTACATTATGTAACCAAAGCTTACAGAAGTTGCTACAGACAGACACAGATAATACAAATAGAGAAAACGAAGATGATGATGAGGTCAGGGTGAATGAGGAAGTAAATACAATTATTAACGACCTACTCAACTCAGAAGAAATTGAAAATGTTACCTCAGACTTTATGAAAGAATTCACCATGAAAGTTGACAAAGTTTCACTTGAATTGCAATTATCTGAGATAAAAACGATATATGAAAACTTATATTACTTACCTGATTTTATTAATACCTTCAAGAGGCTAATGTCTAGATTGCCAATTTGGGCAAATGTGATGTTGTCATTTGTTTATACAGAAAATGTGACATCAACCAGTTCAGACGTGGAAAGTTATTTCAAAAATATTAAAACACTTTTGAAAAATCCCAACGACAGACTACGGGTGGACGAATTCCTAATGAAGCACCATGAATATATATCTGGGGATTTAAAGAACAAATTTAGTGATGATATTAGTGAACAGAAAACAAAGGCTACTGAAAAAGCTAAAGTTGAGTCAAGTGACTTTTCGCAAGAATCTGTCATGTCTGATGAACCCATCCTTCTAGAGAACTGGCGAGGCCTGGCTATAGGAAAACAGGAAAAACAAAAGCGAGAGATGAGGTCCAAAAATAAGTCGGTCGATGTTTTGGTAAATGGAAGTAGTAGTTCAACTGGTATTAAAGGCGTAGTTGTAGAAAATACTTGTGCCTTCGATTGTCTGGTGCAATCTTTAGCAGTTGCATATATAGATAGAATGAACATCCGCAAACTAATAGAAACAAAAACATCCGGTTTTATGACACTTATTAAGTCTCTTGCTAATAAAGATCCCACAAATTTATACAGCATACGAGCCAATATTATAAACAAATATTATTTTGACAAAACAATCACAAATGTCTTGACGATCATAAATTGTATGTCGAATATTACTTTTGTTTTAGACAAAATTTTATTAAAAGATATTCCTATAGTTAGATCGGAAAAACGATGCACAAATACACAATGCAGTCAGAACAACTCCACATCTCAACGAGTATGTTCGTACATGCCACTGAATGAACTAATTTTGTCTGATAAAGGCATTTCAGCCCTTGAAGAATCGGCTCAAACAATGTTAGAGATTGATTCAGGTGTGCTATGTGATAAAAGTAATGACGACGGTGTAAAATGTACCGGTAAACAAATTATTAACTACACATTGAATGATTTATTAATATTTGAAATTGATTTAGGCGTTGATTTAAATGACATTCCAGACACTATGACATTACAAGGAAAATTATTTACACTGTTGTCAGTGATTGAATATTTACCAAATATTCGCCATTACGTCGCTCACTGCAAGCGTCTGGATGATACTTGGGAAACATATGATGATTTAAGTACTAAAGCTACAAGGACTAAAAACCAGCAAATGAATGTTCATTGTATTTTATACGCAAAATTGTAAATTTTAACTTATTTTTATCAAAATGATTATTTTTAATTTAGGTCTTGCATATTAAAGTTGGAAAATAACTTCAAAGCTCCTTTATTTGTAATATTGATATTCTATATTTTGAATACGCGGTTTTAGTACACTCTTTTTTTCATTGTTATTTCTTGTTTAAAGGGTTAAATGCTTAAATTTAATCTATTGACTTTAGTTTGTTATATAAAACACTTTTCCGTCATTTACAACACCTTGTATTAACAATTGTTATTATTTGATTATGAAAATATATATTTGTTTTTTGTATACTTATTGTTTATTTCAAACCAAAATTTTCATTTACTTCGTCAAATTTACTAACTATTAAGGTAGTAGTTTGTTATATAAAACACTTTTCCGTCATTTACAACACCTTGTATTAACAATTGTTATTATTTGATTATGAAAATATATATTTGTTTTTTGTATACTTATTGTTTATTTCAAACCAAAATTTTCATTTACTTCGTCAAATTTACTAACTATTAAGGTAGTAGTTTGTTATATAAAACACTTTTCCGTCATTTACAACACCTTGTATTAACAATTGTTATTATTTGATTATGAAAATATATATTTGTTTTTTGTATACTTATTGTTTATTTCAAACCAAAATTTTCATTTACTTCGTCAAATTTACTAACTATTCTAAGGTAGATAGGAATACAAAAACCAAAAAGTACACCTTTTTCAAAATCATTGTGGGTAATTAAAATAAAAGTTTATAGACAAAGTCCAGGCCTTTTGATGAAGTACTTATTATGCAGTTTTCGATGGCATATAGAAATAAAGCATATTTCGTTATTTTTGCTGAAAGTAATCCTCCCTAGCCGCGCCACATATTTTAAAGGTTAATTAATCAAAATGAATAGTTTCTTGAGAGAAAAAAATATCAACGAAGAGTAGAGAAAGGGTACTATTATTGAAACTGATTTATGGATAGTTAATATTAAGTATTGCAAAATTGACTTGCTGCAGAGTATACCTTCCAGCCGGACCACACTCTACGACCAATAACTCCTTAACTAAAGGGGTTTATTGGACCATATTTGTCGTATGCAAGGTACTCTTTAGGTAGTTTTTTTCGGGATATTGATTTATTAATAGTTCATTATACTCTATTTAATTTGATGTGGCGCGGCCAGAGAGCACTGCCTGGAGGCCGGACCACATAAATTGTTAATTAAAAAGATATCTCTTGAGGTACTAAATATATATATATATTCCGACGAAAGTAGACTTTAGGTAGGTATTATTTCGAACTATAGCATCTGAGTACTAAACTGTGGTCCGGCCACAGAGGAACACACCTTGGGTTGCCTTTCAAGCGAACAGCTTTCATCTGTTTTTTACTGTAGATGGCTGTTACTTTGTGACCTCTGAAAACCAATAACCGAGCTCTACCCACGATCTACGATGTTTCGCCGATTGTCTGATTTGGTAAGTAGATACCTAGGTACCTATTGAAACTTTTATATTGATTCGACACCCAAAATATATTTCAGAGTAGGTTGGTACTTTTAGAGATATAGATAAATTTTATAAAAACAAACTAAGTAGATATTTATATAATGCTGACTCATTACTATACAACCGTATTACTGCGAATTCGTTTTTGCAAGAAAATTAGATCATCAACTTGATACCTATCTAATGATTATGGTTAAACCACTACCTAATCTCTGTTGTTTCCATAATCTAGGGAAGAAGGTAGGATACCTGTTGATATAATAATGACTATCACGTATTTTTTATTACTTATTCCGATACAATACGCATAGGTGGTGAAATAGGTAGGTAGGTATAGGGTAATAACACCTAAGTACCAACTGAATTTGCTCTTCACAACATACCTATTATGCTTAAAATTATTTATTATCCGTCAACGTAAATCGTACCTATTGCGAAACAAAAATTTGCTCATTCGTCTGCAAAAACACGCGTTGGTGGTATAATAAACAATACATAATAAAATAATAACGTACCTAATTATATTATTGCATAGGCTCTTACTTACTTATATTTAGTATATTAACTGAAAGATTCGGGAAGATCCAGATCCATCCACTACCTACTCAATGGGTTTATTCAGCAGGCCAAAAAATACAATGATTTTTCAAGTAGGCTTATCAACTTACTTGACTTGTATACCAACTTACACTTTATTATAAATTTAATTATAGCGTGCAATTAATAATGCGGAAACGCCGTCTCGCTGTCCATAACATACAAATCTATACATCTCAACAGCTAGGGGCGAATAGATTAAATACACGACAGGGATGCCAGTCCCAAACCTTATGGGGGTAGGTCATGTTAGGTGTGTACCGTACACAAGACAATACCATCTCTACTGCACTGCAACACCCACGATTCTATCTAAGTAAATAGGAATCACACACAAAGTAAACAGCCACTGAATGGACCATTATGAAAGAAGTTAATCACCCACTTTATTATTGTTTTTACATACCTACCTCGCGGAAACAATTGGGGCGTACGGGGAGCCGGTATTCCGAATTAGTAAACACACACTGATTCACAATGCACTTAAATCACACACAATTCTCACTTTTATAATTTTCGGGTCGTTTTTTGTGTCAGCCGATGACAGCTGGTTCGGTTCGTATTTTTTGCCGCGGGGATGTCAGACGTGTCCTTGAAGGACGCTGTGGTTGCGCGCCATGTTGTTATGAGGACGGGCGCGTGGCGACTGCGCGCAGCCGCCCCTTGCGTGGCGCATGCGCTGTGCGTCACCCTATCCCGCCATCCCGCCCGCACCCGGCCTTCCTTCCTTGTTCCCAAATCCTGCGATCCTTGCGCTGTTTATTGATGCTATAGTTATACGTTTACGGCACGAGTTTTTAGAAATGTAATAGGTTCGGTTTGTTTCTATTTAAAAATAAAAACAGAGGCACAGGCAACACAATTTACGCATGACGCAACGGTAACTTTTTAAGATACTGTAGAAATTAAACTTTTAGGTTTCTGGTTTAGCTTTATTTATATTTATTTAAACATCTTCGAAACATTTAATTACTTGTTGTCTAAAATGTTTACATACCTATGTACTTACCTAACATTGTCCCGAACAGATATTTCGAGGCCACAAGTTGGTAAGCGTAACTTAAGAGCCGCAGCGGTATCGAACCTGTAACCAACAACGCTGCAACAGGGCTACAATTTAACCGCTTCACGACGACGCTTAGTAAGGGTTAATTAATTAATATTTGCTACTCAAAGTTTCTAAAAGATCGATGACCATAATAATGTCTTTGTGTGATCAACCAATTACATTACCTACTTTCGTATTACTTATATAAATACTAATTACATTGCTTACTTACGTACTTGTAGCTTTAGGCCTTGACTGTATAAGATCAGCTGGTATAGCCCTTGCGCCCTTTTAACATTTACACTTTTGCGTGACCGTTCGCCCTCGGGGTGGTTCAGAGATCTTAATCTACTAATGTTATAAATATCATTTAATTAGGTACTGATATTTCTTATAGACTATATTGAGTCGGTATTGATTTCGAACATTTGTGTTCTATTAGGTATGAGGAAACCTGGATTCCGTAAATTGGCATCTGAAATCGCCAACCCGCAATGAGCAAGCATGGTGATCAATGCTCGTGCCTCCTCTATATGAGAAGAGGCCTGTGCCCAGCAGTGGGACACTTATAGGCTGGTATGATGATGATGATGATGATGATGAGGTATGTTTATGGATTTGTTGATTGTTTATATCTTCTTTTGCTTAGGGATATAAAAGGCAATAAAAATCTGCAGTAGGTGCCTAAATTTCTTAAAAAAAAAAACAAAAGTATACTAAGCTGTCATGGGAACCGTACACCATAATAATTATTGTTTATAGAGCTTAAATGATGGAACTTTCATTGTTGTCTGTTGTCGGAGGCGTACAAATGTGGCACGGGAGGAGAGTGATGCATTTGGAAGATCGCCCACCATCGCCCACGAACCGCCTACGCTTGTTATAAAGAAATAATAACAGAAGGCCTACCTCATACAAACTATTGCTGAAACACGAGTTTTGGTAAATTTAATTATTCAATTCAAACATGCATATAATTTTATGTGTATTAATTTATTAAGGATCACAAAATAAACATAAAACTCGTGTTATTTACTCATTTCTAATATGCGTAGTAAACCTAAAAATCCCGACATAGCAGATAAAACTGGACTCTAGAATAGTAAAGTAAATAAATGTGCAATTACGAAGCTATATTTCATTAAATATGGCTTTGTTAAATAAGTCTAGCTTCTGTGTGAAACCCAAAGTGAACTACTACAAGATTTTTCGTATAGTGGCTAAATACAGTAAAACCGGCAAAGCCTCACGCTTTACAATTTTTGTACGATAATGAACTTTATGGCGTAGACGTACGGATTAAAACAAAAGCAATAAAAAGGTTGGTCGTAACTGCTACATGTTCACTGATTTTAATGCGGGTGTTTCTCGGTTGTAGCTGAGATGTAACTACATGATTGCGTGAAAATGTTACCCTCGGCGTGTCGGCATCAGAACAATCATTTGATACTAAAAAGGTACGTACTTGCAGATTTGTCCCTCTAGCCAAGGGGCATTTCTACAAGCGATTTTGCTAATCGAATCGCTCAAATGAGAAGTGACATTGTCTAAGTCAAATGAAAATATGTAATTTTCTGTAGTTAAGCGATTTCTATCATCGATAACGCAAGAAATGTGACTTGGCTACAGGGGCCTGTGCTTTTAAAGATTGACATGGATAGCATTTCCGCTATGGAACTTCCAATACTTATTCTTCTTTTTCTTTTTGGTGACGGTATAACTATTACAGTACCTACTTGGGCCTAATATCCAGTCAAGCTAAGAGCCGCATCATTGGCGTGTCGCTTATTGATTCTTGAGCAAATGAAAGTAAAAATAAAAGTTTAGGTACTTTTATTAATTTATAAATAAAAGAGGATTATATGGAGGATAATATATATCTAATTATTGATAAGCGAAAATGAAAAAAAGTTAAAGAACACAACAAGCTTCTGCTGAAAGTTCTAGGTTCAACTTAAAGTTAATGAGCAAGGTAATAAAAAAAGTTGATAAATTTAAATAAATAAAATAAAAATAAATTACTTAATTAAATTGATTGGATTAATCTTAATAACGAAGTGGGTATAAACCTTTGTATGGACCTGTATAAACTAAACGAATTTGACAATATGATTAGAAGCTGTCAACGTCAACCGTAACGTCAACTTTCAATTCATTCACCAATTTTATACCTGCTTCAATGTGTTTGACCGGCCAGCTGTCTCGTTTTTATTAGTTTTACAAACGCAACAAAATGCCCGAGGACTCTAAGAAGAGCCAGTCAGTATACTTATTATTTTCTTCACAGTCCTTAAGTGCCTTCAGGTTAATAATGCCATCATGTTTATTTTAGTGACAAGAAGAAAAATGACCCGAAAGAGCAGAGAAGACCACGTCAAAGAAACCAGCAAGCTCCTGAAAAGAAGCAAGAAAAGAAGGCTGAAGAACCCAAATATGTGCCGAACGGTAATTATAATCTTGACTTATTGTCTTAAGTATTTAAACTGGAAAAAAATATGTGAATAAGAAAGAACACTACTGTTTGTATGTACTTGTAAATTAATTAAACACAATATTAGGTATTATCGTCGTCATTATTTGAGCCATGAATCAACTGCTGGGTATAGACTTAGAATTCCTTGTGTATATTATTATAGAAAACTTGAGTGTATTTGTCAAAATGCAAAAAGTTGAACTCGATTTTTGTTAGTCCCTATAATTATTACTAAATTAGTCACTCAATATATGAATTGTAAAAGTTAGATAACAAGACAACCATAGAAATAAACTGAATACCTACCATGTTGGGTTAGTATTTGGGTAAACTTTGGAATCCGACCTTAAGATATCCTGATGCACAATTTATATAAAATTATTGATTATACAATTTCAGTACCTCAAAAGCCAGTTCATGAAAGCCCACCACCAGAATTTTATAAAAACTTAAAACGGGAGACGGATGAAATCCTTAAGATAACTGAGGAAGAGAACTCAAAGTATAAAAAGAAAGAAATACAAAGCAATTGGTCTAAATATGAGATGCCAATTGAAAGTTATGATGAAATTGAAGAACAGGAAAACCTTGGAGCTGATTATGAGGTAATTTAAAAAAACTTACTGATTATTTTAATTGCAAGTTATGTTTTTGAGATTCTTAATCAATTATGTTTATAAACATTTGAATAAATCTCAGCACTCATAGGATGTCAAAAACATTAAGATAATATTATGTTAATTTATAATAGGGATTGATATTACACTTAATTTCTTAAATATATTTTAATTGTAAACTATAAAAACAACAATAATGTTTATGTTTATAGGCATAAGAATCTATGTAAAGCAATTTTGTTTTTTTTTTTTATATTTTGATCTACAATTGACTCTGGATGAAGAGGTTCAATCATTTAACATAGATAAAAGAGTACAACTGTTATACATACTATAAGTCCTTGTGAGATATTAATATTGTACATATATTTTATATTTGTGCAATCAGTTTATTTCTGTATAGTGTTTTTATCTAAATTAACTTTTCGTCATGGCTGTACTGCACTTTTTTCAAGGTTAATGTTTTCTTTTTCAGAAACTGATACAAGCCCCAATGTCAATAGGTGGACATTTTCAATTTAAACATGAAAAGTCATGGGACTTAAACACTGGGCCATCATTATATGACAAATATTTTGAAATTAATATGGAGGACCTTCACACAGCTCTCAATACAATTCCATTTTACGAAAGGAATTCCATAGATGAGGCTACATTCAGCCAAACAGATATACTTACTATGAATAATAGATCAACTAGGTTCAAACAAAAGTATTATAATGATAAATCATACTCAACACCGGAAACAGAAGCTTTAGATAAAATATGCAGTAGTCTTTCTGAGGGTGTCCACGAAAACAATAATGAGAGAGATAAAGATCAAGAAAATGACATAGAAATACAGTGCAATAACAATGATGTTTCTGAAGATAAAACCTTCAATAAAACTAATATCATGGAAACAAAGACTGAATCAGAAGAACCCATAAATAAGGTAACTGAAGAAAAGGAAAAATTAGAACACACTCTCAAATCAAATATTGAAAACTTAGAAAATAATTTAAAGGACGATATTGATTTTAAAGTCAATGAAGGAACAATGAAATCTGACGATCTAGAAATCGAAAGTCCAAACAGTCTTGTAACCCATAAAGAAGAGGCTGTAAAACCAAAAATCCCCAGCATACCTATTACACCTGTAGTAACAAAAGTTGAACCTATAGTTGCTAAAGGTATGTACATCATATTTTACACCAGTCTTACCCCTTTTTTTTTTTTTTTTTTTTTGTTACGGGGTGAAAATCTAATGACTTCAACCCACGCCGAGGGCACGACGTGGGGATATGTCGGACTTGCACCGACCAAAAACACCCCGGTCCCGTCCTTGCCTTTGCCGGAGTCCCGGGTTCGCTAAAGCATGCTCGGCGGGGCTCCGGTGGGAACCAGTCTTACCCCTGAATACTGAAATACCATTTAACTTAAACACGTTCATAAACGTCTATCTGTCGCTGGTCTTCACCTTAAAGTGACAGAGACAGCATGAGACTTAACGGCGATATTAAACTGATTTGACGTTTCTGTATTCGGCCACCAGTGTTCTTGACTCTTGATTCATCAAAAGTAGTCAACCTATTATAAATAGGTACCTATATCTATACAACGTGTCGTTTTGCATTCTCGTCAAATTGCAAGAGCTGTTATGAAAGACATAATTAATCGAATACAATTACTTGTTTCACACATTTTCGATAATTATAAAAAAGACAAAAAAGTTACCTACTTATTTTATTTTTGATTGGTGTCGAGAATAATTACTATAGTTACCTCCTTCAATTTGACGAGAATGCAAAACGACACGTTGTAAAATAGATTATTATCACATGTGAATATTCTGCAGTTTCAAATTATATTGTATTGAAGTTATATTATCCTGTTTTGAATTTAATTAAAACTTATCTCATGAGCTTCATAATATTTGTTAGTACGTGTTTGTAGGGTTGTTTATTACGTTTACGCAATAAAACAAAAGTAAAATATTTAAAAATATATTTCTTTAAATAAATAAGTAAATATATTTACAATTTTCAGTTCCTGCCACACAAGCTGCCTCGGAACCAAACAAGAATCCAGTTATTGAATCTCCGGAAGATCTTGAAAAATGGCTTGATGATTTTTTAGACGGGTAAAACAAACAGGTGTGGTCACTTACAAGCTTCGTAAATTGTAAGAAAGTTTCACTTGAGCCATTGTCATAACATTCATTCGCAAACTTAATTTATACCACCGACACCGCTATAAAAAGCAGAGTGCCACCATTGCGTAATAATTTAATTTTGTCCCACACTTGTGAGTTCGCGCATACGTGCGAATGTTTAATGTGAACACAAAAGGGAATATTTTATACATTATTGTCAAAAACACGAAACTTTGTTATAGAAATTAGGAGAATTTACATGTAAGGTTCAGTTTACGCTACAACTTCACATTTTTTAACTTTTTCAACAGTACTAGTCAGTCTAAAATGGACTTAATTTACACTTGCATAAAGTTGATGTTTAAGTGGAAATAACATAAATTGGCACGAGAATTGAAATAGACCTATACCTGACTAGTTTTGAAGTAACCGCCCGTAGTTATAAGCTACATATTTATAATTTTCCCTCAGAACTGTTAAAAGAAATTAACAAATGTATTGTGTACCTATGTATATTTATAATTTTTAGTTAAGGTTTAAAATTTTGTACATAATCATCAAATAATAAACAATTTTAATACTAAGTTTTTATTTATTGTATTAAATTACAATGCGCATTACACTAGCGAATGTATATACAATAGAAGATTAGCTCTTTTTAAAAATCGTTTACCAGAATAAGTTTTATTATTACTTTAATGACATAAAAAGTATACAAGGGTTTAAAACGGCTTAATAAACAAGTTACCTGTTTTGTGACTTGGGTAATTATAAAATCGTAATACCGTTCAAATCCATAAAGAAATAAATTTTCGAAGTCATATATTTTAAAACAACAAAATAAACAGAATATGAATAAAACTGTTTCCATGCGAACTAAAAAATCAGTTTTACAATAAAAATACTATACCTAATCCTATTTCATGTACAACGCCTATAAGACTAGAATATTAAACACTAATACACCAAATAAAGAAATATATGGTTCCTTGATCTTTTAAGTACAAAGATTATAATGCAAGGAATTATACAGAATCAAAATAACTCGCTTATAGAGCATGTGCCTATACAATGTCACCAAAGTAAATGATATCTTAGACGCCAGATTCCTTAGTTATAGGCTTAATTATAACTTAGTTAAAATATAATGCACACATCTATGACTATACCTAAGTTTTAGCAAAGAAGTCACGTTTCATCCATTCTTCTCTGCAATCTTGATTCTCCGTTTCTTGGTCTGCATAAGTATGAAAACAGCATACTCCGTCAGAGGTATGAAAGAAGGCAACTAAAATTTTTGATCGTTCCCATCCTGCTCCAACGGCCGCAGCGAACTATTACACTATTCTAAACTCAACACAGTAACACAAAATAGCTGGTTCATTGGTATACAATGAATCAATCCGCACCCGGCACCAGTACGCACACAACAAAATATTTAAAAACTAACATTTATAATTTATTTGAATACGTAACATTTAAATAGCAGTTAAGTATATTTAATTGTTGTTTTTCTACAAAATCATAGCATGTTACTTATTGGTTTACTTTAACATGATATAAAAAAGAAAATTCAAGAGCTTCTAAAATTTAAAATTTTATTATAATATAAGAACTTGGACAAACATTGCACAAGTTTAACTTAATTAAAAATATCGCATTCAAGTAGAGATATTTTAACAGAATTGTTAAATATAATATAACTGTCCATGGGACATTTATTTTTAATACCGATAGTTACTGTAATTGTGATGGTACTGTTGGGCACCGCCTCTGCCGTCGTAGTCGTAGTTAGGGTTCCTTCTGCCGAACTGGTTCTGATGAGCGGGTGGTGCAGGCAATGTTTGCTGCAAGGTCTTCGCTCGCGCCGCCAACTGCGACACCAACTGCGCTGGAGTCAGGTGAGCTATAGAAATGGGAGCTCCATCCGCAACACTTCCTGACGGGTTGAAGACGGTTTTCGAATTCACTAAATCTTGCTCCACTACTTGCGTGTGAACCGTTGAAGTAAAATATTTCGGATTTGTAGCTGTCTCGGCTTCGTGCACCTTCGTTGACTCGCGAATCTCGCACACGTCGCAATAAGGTTTTGATGTTTGAACAGCAGCATCCTTCATATCCTTGGGTAGCGACTTCTTATATTTGGACACCATCTTATCCAATCCTATCGTGCTGATGATGCTCTCGACCAGTTGCTTGTTCTGCTGCGCCACAGTCGGTCCATTGATTTTTGTAAAATTGAATTCGATGATTGCCTGTCTCTTCAGTGGTGAACAAAACTTGGACTCTAGGGATTTAGGTTCTGAACCGATGATATGATTGTTCATCATTAAATGACTAGGCAGGAGTAATTTTTCCAATTTGGTCAAAGCTTGATTGCACCGAGTCATAACTGTGAACACAAAAGCAGCACTATTTTCAATCAACCGCAATATTTGAGTACCTAATTCCAATATACAAAAAAAAAATTCAAAGCCATTCTTATTTCACTACATTCTGAATGACTACATAAATATAAATAAAACAAAAGAAAAACACGTTTTACATAACCCAAAATATAGATAACTTATTTTTTTTTCCTGTGCAAGGAATATTTAATCATATAAACACCCACCTCCGCTCATTACTTTTGATTCTACAGAACTGCTTGCACCTGTAATAACAAATTAATCAATCAATTATAACAAAATCAATAAGGATGAATATAATTGACTGAATTTGATACAAAATAGAAGTGATAAATGTAAGTCCTACCTTTATTAGGTGCAAGCTTTAGATAATCTTCTTGAGAAATTTTGCCCTCTGCTAATAACTGAAACATTCAGACTTATAATGTAACACATTTTTACACAAATTAAGACAACAGATACATAAAGAATATAATTACTTGTGCCAAAGCATCGTAAGGTGTTTTCTGTTCCAATACAGGAAGTGTGGGAGCTGGTACCATAGCAGGAGCTGCAACCGTATCCAGAATTGGTGCTGGCACCGGGTTGAGGATAGGCATTGGTGCCGTCGCAGGAAGGCTACATGGGGGTACAGGTTGCACTGCATAATTATAAGCTGCAGAATAACTGTTACCGTAGGGCAGATTTTGAGAATATGAGTACCCTGGAACACTTCCAGAGTATTCATTTTGCACAGGAGCAGTGTAAACTGGTCCTGGCTCTGGCACATAAGTTTGAGGGGGATAAGTTTGAGTAGAGCGGGGATCACTAGGGTATAGAAATGTATCTGTAGGACGAGGGGAATGCAAACAAGGAGACCGTGATCTTCTCTCATACTCATAATTAAAAGATCTGTGTTCTGATCTGTAAGGAGATCTTGATGGACGCCTTCTTCTAGGACTCTGCATACGAGACCTCATTGGACTATATCTTCGAGGACTGCGTCTTGGAGGGCTCCGTCTTGGAGGGCTCCGTCTCTGTGGGCTGTATCGTTTTCTAAAAACCTTTTGAGGAGGAGGACTGGAGCGTCTAAACTGATGGTGTGGACTACGTCTTGGCATGTAATGAGGACTCCACCGTGGACTGCGCCGTCGGCGAGGACTTGGCCGACGCGGACTTAGGTGGCGAGCTGTTTCTTTGTAATGAGGTCTTGGTGACATACGACGTTCTGGAGGATGCTCAGGTTCGACTTCTTCTACATGCTTTGGCGTTTTCTTTCGATCTCTTGTCTTTTCCTCATCAAAATAGTCATCCAGCTCTGTACCCGGCGGCCGTAGATCGTCTGCTGATTCTAAATGTTTAGCGAGATACTCTTTTACTTTCACCTCTTTGTCCTTCTTTATAGCTTCGTTGGTCTTGCTAGGATCGCGCCTGCTGCCTGGCTTAATTAAATTGTCAAGATTGTTGCTACTCGAAGATCGGGGTCGAGACGAGTCATGCTTCTGCCACTTGAATCTGTCGTCAAATTTCACGAAGGAATCAGGATTTTGGTTAATAGTCCTATCACTATCTTTGCCAGCATCTCCAATCAATTCCCGAAGATCTTTTACTTTATCCAAAGACTCCGTGTTAATGCGCCGAGCTGAATCGCGCCGCTTGCCGGTCTTATCATCGTCGTCCCAGCTATCGATAACACTTAAACCATCCATGAAATCGTCTTTGGTAAAATCATCAAAAAAATCACTTGGAATATCTTCAGTGTCACCCATATCCGATGCACGATCTTTTTCACTACCCATGATGAACGCAAAAATAAAACAGTTGATTAAGAAACGAAACTAATCATTTGTGAAGGAACTTAAAAATCTTTAATTTTAATTATACCTACAATACATACATTAAAATGGACCAAAAAAATATAATAAAAGCTATAACATTATCATAACGCACTATAAAGTGTTTAACTTTAGGCCTAGCTTGCTTATAAAGCTGGGTAATCCTTGCAATCTTATAAAAACGCTACAATAAACGATAGATAGGTAACTTCGATCGATCCGCGTTTCTTCTAATTATTCTACTTTAATATTGTCAGTTGCATTTTTTAGTGTGTTATGGTATCAGGATGTTGGGCTTTTAGGCAAATAACAATATTAATAATAAATAATAATAACCATCACTGTACTCTGTAATCTATTACTTCACTTGACTTTACTGTTTCATTCAGTCTGTCAGAATCTGACGATGACGAATTGTCATTTAGCCATAGCCACCTGAGAGGCTGAGATAGCCACCCAAATGTTGCCATGCCAGCCTTGGCACTAGGGGTGCTATTAACATTTTTTTTTTACATTTCGACTTTGTATTCAGCGCTGTGTTTGATGTATAATGTTTATAGAATTAAGTATAGCATGGCTTTACACCGTGCTACTTTGCTTTTGCACTGATCCGCCAAGTACATCTTTAGAAAAGCAAACTATGCAAAAATAAACCTGTTGTTAGCTAATTTTGACAATGGTAATGTCTATTTTAAATGAATTCCTTGCTCCGGGCACTAACCATGATACAGTTGTCTACAAAACCAGGGTAAGTACCTACTTTTCAGCCGAGTAACGATTCTTTGTTAACTAACTACCCACCCGGCTTCGCACGGGTAGCATATGAATGTAGACCATGTTGCTCAGGGATAATTTAGTATTCTATTAAGATTCTAATGGTGAAAGAATTTTTGAAATCATACATTACAAATATACAAAATATAACAAAAAAGATTTCAAAAATCAAATCTTCCCTATTTATAATTCAAGATTGTATTAAATTAAAGAAATAAAGTCATAAACTAGTAAAGATAATATTAGTATAGATAATATCTATACTTAGCGTCGTATAAACCGATTAAAAAAATCAAAATGTGTGCTGGGACACATAGCAGAAGTAAAACTCAAATTTGAAATTTTAAAGTAGAATTAACAGTATGTTACAAGTATGAACTGGACTCATACATATTTAATATGATAGCTTATTTCATAACGATACCAACGACATGAGTTTTACAAACAGTTCCCATACTAAACTTTATATTGGGTTTTTAAATAATATCGTCTACCGCAACGCTTTTTCGTGACAGAAAAATCCTAATACACCCATCTTTATAGAAGTTTCAATTAAAAAAAATCCACTGTCGTTTTCTGAACAAATTGCTCTTTGGTATTTACAGCACTTTGACCATTATAAGTACTCTGTGACCATTATGTTCTGTGACTGTGAACTTGTGAAGCATAGACAGAACTCACAGAATATATATATATATTGACATACGCTTGACGTTGACGTTGCTACAACTAATAGAAGCAGCAAAAGCTAACAAACAGAGTCTGAAACAGTTGTGCAGGCGCGAAAGTAACTAGTGTTGTTTACTGTTAAAAATATTTGTTGCCGATATCTGAAATGAAATAGTACAACAATGGAATGTACGCAAAGGTTGGAGTGTACTCAAGATTTATATGAAACACATACACAAAGGATATGCCCGGAACAGGTTAGTTACTTTTGATATTTACGCGCTATTTTGGAAGTTGAAATATTTTAGGTATTTTATTCAATGTTAATGTATGTAGTATCTTATAAATAAATGCCTGCGATGATCTACAGTTATATGCATGTGTAATTAATACCATTAGTTCTTTCACACTAGTTTCAAATTTGTGAAACCTTTGAGTGCAAACATATTATAACATAATTTTTATTTAATTATTGAGACTTAAATGTTAAGATTTTATAATTAATAACCTAATTGAAATAGATATAGCATAAACCTCGTTTATATAGGCTTTAATAAACATAAAAACAAGCGATATCTTACAGGAGCAATAGTTATAAAAGAGAAATGTCAAGGACGAGACACCTCTATGTTTTAGACCACAGAGATTGCATTCAATGCAATGAGGATTTCATCTCATTCTCCCATACTATATTTTGTATCACAGCTCATAGTCTTCCAGATATCGCGGCAGCCTTCTGCTCCGGGCAGATCTTCTAATTTCCACACGTGGAGGAGTTGGCGCAAGATCATCATCGGGAGGACGTGGCTCATAACTAGTTGTAGCTTCTGGTTCTGCTTCTGGAGATGTGGCTAAATCATTACTATCGTCTTGACTTTCGGAGTCCGCGTTTAGTACAGGCTGTATTGGGTCATCCGGTCGATCCAAAATGATTTCTCCTTGCCCTTCGACAGGCGCAAGGTGTCGATTCGAGACGGTGGTTTCTCTTCCATCTCTCAGTCTCACATACGAGTAAACTGGATTTGCTTGAAGCAGCTCCACTTCTTCCACCACTGGCTGGTACTTATTAGAACGGTCAAAACGGCGCATGAGGACTTGCCCCGAACGGGTTAGCCATGTTGGAATACTGTGTCCATTCATCGATCTTCGCGGATGTGTGAACATGCGCTCATGCGGCGTGCAGTTAGTAGCTGTACATAAGAGCGATCTAATCGAGTGGAGAGCCACATTAAGTACATGCTCCCAATTTTCTATAGGCATGTTGTGCGAACGCAGACAGAGCTGTACTGTTTTCCATAGCGTGGAATTCAATTTCTCGACTTGGCCGTTGCCTTGAGGATTGTAGGCCGTAGTTCTGCTTGTCGCGATGCCACGTGAATGTAGAAACTCTCTCACTTCTGACGACAGGAACGATGTCCCCCGATCTGAGTGGATGTACGACGGGAATCCAAATATCATAAAAATGCTATTCAGGTGTTTTGTTACTGTCTTGGCACTAATATCCGAACAGGGAAATGCGAAAGGAAATCTTGAGTACTCGTCTATTACAGTGAGTATGTACCGGTTATTCGTTTTCGATGGAATAGGACCCTTGAAGTCAATGCTAAGGCGTTCCATGGGTGAGGTAGCCTTTATCAACTTAGGAAGTGGGTCAGGATTCTTGAAATACCTTGGCTTGATCTCGGCACATATACGGCAGTTTGTAGTCATTGCCCTTACTTCGTCGACAGTATAGGGTAGGTTCTTTATCTTTAACCAGTGGTACATGCGAGTAACGCCAGGGTGACACATTGTTTCATGTAGAGATAGAAGTCTACCTTTTTGAGATTCGATCGAGGCACAAACCCTGGAAAGGGTATCGGCAACATGATTCTCTTTTCCAGGTCTATACACAATATCATATCTGTATGGTGCAAGTTCCAGCCGCCATCGCTGGATCTTCTCATTTTTAATTTTACTAGTATGTTTTGCATCAAACATGAAGGAAACCGATCGTTGGTCCGTGATGAGCTTGAACGGTCTACCTATAAGAAAATGGCGCCATTTCTTCAGAGCTTCTACGATGGCATAGGCTTCTTTCTCTACCGCTGAGTGATTTCGTTCGCTCTGATTGAGGGTCCTTGAGTAAAAGGCGACGGGCCTTAAATCCTGCGATAATGTAGCGGCGATGGAATGCTCGGAAGCGTCAGTCTCGACAGTAAAAGGTACCTTATCGTCTATGGCGTGTACTGATGACTTTGCTATAACAGATTTCAGGTCCTCGAAACATTTCACTGCGTCTGAGCTTAAAGGGAAACTTTTGGTATGCGCCATAGGATGGATTCTCTGTGAAAAATTAGGAATCCACTTTGAATAGTGTGCGAACATACCGAGAGTCCTTCGAAGAGAGGCTACGTCATTGGGTGGAGGCATATTTTGAAGCGGTTTTAGTCGCTCACTATCCGGCTTGATAACATGATTTTCAATTGTATAGCCAAGAATGTTTATAGTCGACTGTGTGAACTTGCTCTTTTCTTTGTTTAGGGTAAGGTTGTACTTCTCCGCAGCTTTGAGAAATAGTCTAAGATTTTTGTCGTGCTCTTCTTGTGTCTGTCCGCATACAGTAATGTCATCAAGGTAGGCAAAAGTACCGCTTAGGTTTTCGGTTCTGATGAGCCAGTCGACAGTTCTTTGAAAACTAGCCACACCGTTGGTTACACCAAACGGAATTCTACGAAACTGGTACAGGTTACCACATGCCTCGAAAGCTGTGAAGGTTTTCTCGTGAGGCAGGATGGGCACTTGATGGTATGCGCTTTGTAAGTCTATAGTGCTAAAAATCTCGTATTTAGCTACCTTTGTTATCATCTCTTCAATGTTGGGTAACGGGTAGGCATCCAGTTCTGTGTATTTGTTGATGGTTTGCGAGTAATCTATTACCATCCGCTTCTTGTGATTCGCATTTTTCGTGATTAAAACCTGCGCTCGCCAAGGCGATAGACTTTCTTCTATGATTCCTTCTTTTAAAAGTTTCTCCACTTCTGCTTTTATAAAAGCATTATTCTCCATGCTGTATTTCCTTGACTTCACAGCGATAGGTTTGCAGTCCGCCGTGACATTAGCAAATAGGGGTACAGCAGGGACAGAGGCTGCAGCTACACTGCATACTTTTAACGTATCTTTAGGTCCACCAAATTTGAATTCTAGAGTCGAGTGTGATTCTAAGACGTCATGGCCAATTATAACGTCCGCACATAAGTTCTTCACAATCAAGAGATTGACGTTGTTATAGATGTTGTCTCCGATCCTAACATTCTGGAGAGTCGAGCCGTTAACCTGTGACTTGTGAGATAAGGAAGCCATAGAAATAGTTTGGTCACAACGTCTCTTCTTGAGTTGACAGAGATTGGCGAAGTCCTCATTGACGAAGCTCAGGGAGCTCCCGGTGTCAATCAAGGCTTCTGCTCGAACACCCTTGATGTAAGCTGTCACCATTGCCTTTCGCAGCGAAGTCAGTGCCGCAGCAGATATTATACAACTACAGTGGTTGCAGTCGTCTGTTGCCGTTGTTGAAGCAGCTGTTGGAGTCCTGCTACGACAGACTTTTCCAAAGTGGCCCTTTTTGTTACATTTTACACAAGTTACATCTCGAGCCGGACAGTCTTTGCGTGGGTGTATAGCTGATACTCCACAAAAAAAGCATTTCCGTTTGGGTGCAGCAGCGGCAGTAGCAGCAGAAGTGTTATAATCTCCGTTCCCAGCATTATCAACATTTGAAACCGAATAGACCTCTGCTATGGTAAAGTGATGACTGTTTCGCTCTGCCATCTCCATCGATTGGGCTTTATTGTAAGATTGTTCTAATGTAAGTGTCAGATTCTCGAGAAGGCGCTCACGGATTTTGTTTGACGAAATGCCCGCTATGAACGCACCTCGGATGCTGTCGTTCTTATTCGTTTCAGCGTCGACAGCGGTGAACTCGCAGTCCTTGGCTAGTTGCTTTAAGGCCTGGAGGTACGCATCGATCGATTCGTCCGCTTGCTGGCGTCTTGTTGTGAGCAAATGTCGAGCATGAATGACATTCTTTGGTTTCACGTAGAGTTTGTCCAGCGCGGCCAACATTGTGGTATAAGTTGTGCACTCACTTACAGTTGCGTAGACCTTCGGAGTAATGTGGTTAATAAGGAGTTGTAGCTTGATTGAGTTCCACATAGCTTCCTTCTGAGCTGCGGCATCCGGTGATTCTGTAGCACTCGGACTATATTGCTGTGCAGTTAAGAAGTTTTCGAATGTCATCTTCCAGTGCTGCCATTCCTTTGAACTGGAGTTCGATGTCGAGTCGGCATCAAACCTTTCCGGTCTTAGGTACTTGTCCATATTTATGTTTATTAAATTGAAATAGATATAGCATAAACCTCGTTTATATAGGCTTTAATAAACATAAAAACAAGCGATATCTTACAGGAGCAATAGTTATAAAAGAGAAATGTCAAGGACGAGACACCTCTATGTTTTAGACCACAGAGATTGCATTCAATGCAATGAGGATTTCATCTCACTAATATATTCCTTACCTTAAAATTATACAATGTTATCACATTTAAAGTAACTTTTGAACAGTTAAGGTCCAATAAGGATACCAATCTAAGTTCGCAGTATCTAGTTACAACTTCAACCGTATATTATACAATATTATCTGCTTTACCATCAAGTACTGTCAACTGTAGACACTGTAGTTGAGCTTTTGTGAGACATATTTTGTAGCTATGCAATATTTATTATACATGTTCACAATTCCTCATTACAGATAATGGTAGTATAGAATTTCTCAATGCTCTAGTTCTTCACACTTCAACTAGTTATCATGATATTCCTTAAGTAAGTTTTTACATAAAAATAAATAATTTATTTTTACAGATTGGTTTTCTCGGAATATGTGGTGAGAAACATCCAGTGCTTAGAGGTCCTAACAAAATTGGCAGAGACCCACAGGCATGCAGTATAGTGCTGAATTTAAATGTGAGTAAATCCTTATAATAATTATATGCATATAATTTATCTATGGGGTCAATAAGTGTTATATTAAGATGTGACCAACACCAACACTAACTCTTAATCTTATATAATATTCCATACGATGGTTGAGTGGAAGAAATTGCCGTGCGCAATAAGGCCTCTCTTTGTACCACTGTTATACTATGATTTTTTCTTATTCTTGTTTCCCTTTGTTTATTTAAACACTAAAAACTCTAACTTTGATAGGATAAACATTTGTATAAAACTTCATATCTTTCATAATAAATGTATTTAATCTTTAAAGTGAATTGTTCTGATAAGGTTGATTATAAGTACATACATTGTAATATTAATCTATATAATATGCGATGTGTCCTCCAGCGCCACACAACAAATGTATAACATATCTATAGTAAAACGAAGGGATGCGGTTAATGTCCTATCGACAAATAATATTATCAGTTGAAATTAATGTTTATTCACCAATTTACGAAGCTAAATAAAAACTGATACCGTATTTTCATATTTTGTTTTATTTCATAAAAAAAACAATATGAAAACCTGGATATATTTCCCATAATAAAAGAAAAGAATTGTGAATTTATTAGATGTGTGTTCTAGAAGGCACATTCCTATTTGTCTCCAAATGTAATCCTTCTACTTCATATCAAGTCGTTGGCGCTCGAGGCACGTCAAAATCCTTTCTAATATAAGGATGTTTAGATGTCGATGTATATGGTATTTTTCTTTTTTCTATTCACTGTGGTCGAGTTACACGTGCAAGATAAACATTGCACTATACTAAAATGCACAGTCACTATGACCTTGAAACCCGTCGCCGCTTATGAAATTTTTGAAATCGGGTCCGGTAGTTTTTGAGTTTATTCATTACAAACATACAACAATACAAATATTTTCTCTATTAGTTTAAGTACATATAGTATAGATAGTATAGGATTTGATCGGATAATATTAAAAAAAACGTGTGAAATGAAATAAAAACCTTTTTTGTAGGCCAGGAAATAGCACAAGCAATTAAATAATCAGAAGTCTATAGATATCAATTGTTTTGTACCAATATTAATTTAATTTATTATTTTCTGTTTTAGTCTGTGTCAAGGCAACATGCTGTGATAAATGTTCTAAATAGTAAAGAATATATGCTTATGGACTTAGATTCAGCCAACAAAACAAAAGTATTAAATGTAAGTATAAAAATGTATCACAAATAAAATAACAGAAAAAATATGTTGACTGGTGTTTTGACTGTCTATAAAGTTCTTATAAGGCAAAAAAAATGGCATTTTGAACACTAGTATAATTTATTATTGGAGTTTAAAAATTGAATTTTTGATCAAGACGAGCCAAGCAATATGAAAATCGAAAATTAGTTTTTTTTTAACTCCCTAAACAAATATATTGCATAATTTCCAGCATTATGTCTAAGAATCATGATTGCATGTATGTGTGTTTGTATTCTAAATAAACTTATCCACCCCATCTCTTTTTTCTTAATAGAATAATTGGGTTTACAATATACACCGTAAAACCTAGTTTTTGTACCTTAATTCTCTGCTGTATTATTTTATGTTATTAAACATATATTTTTAATTATTGATATGAAAATGTAATTTTTTGTAGTCTGCAATACATATATGAGTAAGTTACAAAATATTTTGTTTTCCAGAAAACACTACAACCATATATTCCGCACCCTCTTCGAAATGGTGACACTGTACAGTTTGGGGACATATTCGGTATATTCAGGCTCCTAGAGGAAGACGACGAGTTGCCGATGACGCAGGCTCTAGATATTCCTGCGACGCAGCCTCTAGACATTCCTGAGACACCGATACCGAGCAAGACCGTGTCGAAGATCCATAAGGTGCAGACCACTGTGATACCTGAGTCACCGGATGTTAGTGGGGTATGTATGCCTCTAATTTATACTATGATGTCTTTTGAAGAACTGCATGTATAGGGTAGATGTCATTTTTTTTCAATGTCCTTGAGATAGATTATTTAGAATAAATAGAAAATTAAAAATATTGGTCACATATGTTTTCTTATTTAACATAACCAAAATGTCACGACGTACATTATTTGAAAAATTGATAATTGTTGTATATTTTTCAGGATGACTCATTCCTAACAGCTTCACATCCAAACGTTGAAAGAACAAGATTATCCAGCGGCCAGTTTATAAAACCATTTGGTAAAACTTTATCAATACAGCCAGTGAGCTCTCCTAAAACACCGAATAATCTTAATTTATCTAGACGATCAACTCCACTAAGTTTCATTGACAACCCAAATACGAGTCTAAACGAATCATTCGTGTCCCGTTGCTCTGACAAAAATGTTACTGACAATATTCATGATATGGACACACAACCACCTAATCCCAATGAAAGCAATGATTCTATATACACTGCTGACACTCAAGTCCCACCGGCACGTCCGATCTCACCTTCTATATATAGTTTAAACACACAAATACCCAGTGCAGACAACTTGCCCCAAATTCGCAAGATTGACAATCAACAAGACATGCAGTTTGATTTATACGCGGCTAATAAAGAGAATGATACAAGTATATTCAATGCTGAAACACAACCTTTTGCTTTCGATAAAAATGAACTAATGGAAGAAAAGAACAGTTTTGAAAAACAGAATGTTATAAAAGATAAGGTAGTGTCGGATGATTTTCCGAAACCTAAAGTCAGTGTGAATACTTCAGAAGAAGAATTGTCCTTCGATGACATAGATGGCGATTGTTTTGAAGAAGATCTCAATTCGCAAAATATTCTCGACGGAGTACCGTTGGTAGAGGTAGTTGATCGGACCGAAACCAATTCACTAAATAATAAATCGCCGTCTGAAAGAGCTAACAGAATCAAATCTGATAGTTCAACCGATTGTGAAGATATTGATATGGTGCCAACTCAAAAAGTGGCAGAATTAACTGTCAAAAATGATTCAAAACAAAACATTGACAAGGTTGAATTAACTAATAAAGTAAAGTCGACTAAACGCGTTAATGGAACGCAATCAGATAGCTCGACAGATTGCGAAGATATTGATATGATACCGACACAAAAAATACCAGAAAAGAAAGTTAATGCAGATGATGACGTCACTGATTGTGAAGATGACGAATTACCTACTAACAAACTGATTGAAATCGGAGATGATATTACATTTGAAGATATGCCCACTCAAATTATCGATATTGATTATAATAAAACAGATCAACCGCCAAACAATAATGTTGATATCGAAGATCAGCCTACTCAAATAGTGGAAGAAATAGTATCACAAACACTTGAACAAGCTAAAACTACTTTAAGTAACATTAACAGCTCGTTTAAAATACCTGTTCAATCTCCGAAAAGAGTCAAAAATAAAGACGTACAGAAAGCGTCTCCAGCAAATCAAATAAATATAAGTAAACCTAGTACTTCTACTTCCGATGAAGATAATTATTATCAAGCAACTCAAGAAATAATTGATGATCTATCCTCACAAAGAGAAACGTCTCCTGATATCTTACAACCAAATCAAGACGACGAAGCAAAGTTAACAACTATTGATTTAGTATCGAGCCCTGCCAAGAATCACAAAGATACTTCAAATAAACAGCAAAAATCCTTATCTAATCAGAGGGCTTCAGATATCAAAGGTGCAAGTATACAAGTTGCCACTTTAAAGAAAATTCCCAGTGACTCGTCCGATGTCGAATTAACTCCAAAAAAACTGCGACCATTTATATTTACAGATAGTGACCTTCCGAGCAGCCAAGAAATAAAAACAAGCATGATGACCAAAGATGAATCTTCTGTTTTAGTATTGTCCAGTGAATCGGAACAAGAAAATACTGAAGAACAGTTCACTCCAATCGTACATCACAAAAAGAAAACTAAATCTGTACCAAAATTAGATCTCTCGAAAAAGTTTGAAATCGAAATGTTGCCTGAGAGAATATTGACGCGGCAGCGGAAACCCACCGACAAACTAGGAAGCAGTACTGATAAAAATATATCTTCTAGGATATTAAAATCTACATACTTACTCGATCAAGAAGATCAAATAGATCAAGAGATTATATCTGAAAACATAAAACGTCTAAAAACTTTTGAAAAGGCAAAGAGTATGCGAGATTCCAAAAATGATGTTAGCGTTAAAGAAGACGTAAAGGAAACTAGTTCACGTTCAAAAGAGAGTAAGAGCAAGGAACCCAAAGAAAAAATAAGAGTTAAAATAGAAAAACCTAAGAAGAAAGAAACTAAGCCAAAAAGTGAGTCAGCCGTTCGTAAGAATGATGAAATACAAACTAAACAAGATGATTCAAGTATAACAACTGAAGCTAAAACAAGTAGACGAATCAGAGGCAAGATAAAAGAAAACGAACCAAAAGAAAACACTTCTAAAAATAAATCAGTGTCACCAGAAAACAATAAAAAAGAAGCAGAGAAAAGGACTCGCAACAAAAGAAAGGAAAAATCAAAATCACCTGAAATCGAAGTAAGAAGAAGTAAACGCAACCAGACTACCAAAGAAAAAAGTTTAGACGGTGCTATGAAAGCTCCTAAACCCATATTGAAGAATGTACGCGAGAGTACTGATTATAATATGTCGTCATCTAGTGGTGAGCCGAATCGTAGTTTAAAGAGATCGTTGGTTGAAGATAGTATTGTGCCAAGTCCGAAAAGAACTCGATCCTATATTAACAATACAAATAGTGGGATAAGTAATGCGTCGTTAAGGGCTACGCCGGCGAGACTCAACAAGACACATTATGTGCTGTTCACCGCATTCCCCAGCGATGAAGTCAAGCAGAAATTAGAGAAATTAGGTAACTTTTTTTTACTTTTTTTTTTTTACTTTTTGTTCTTTTTATGTATGTGGTTTGAATTTTTGTTCCTCTTTGACACAGGTTGAAGTATATAATATTGAAATTCACAAACTCTAGGATTGTGTTCGAGTCCTGCCTGAGGTTTAATTTTGTCCATTCTACTATTTGTTTACATTGAAAATCTGTTTATCTGATTCTATTATGTTCTGTAATATTATGTTTCACAGGTGCGGTAATAGTAACAGACGTGCTGCAATGCAGCGTGGTGCTGACGATGCAAGTAAAGCGCACCTTCAAGCTGCTGTGCGCGCTCGGGCTCGGCAGGCCGATAGTAGGCCCGTCCTGGGTGCAGGCCTGCGTCGATACTAATATCATTGTCGGTGAGTGATGCATATGGCTTTGGAACAAATTAGAGCTTGATTAAAGTATTTTATTACATTTAAAATATATTATAATATAGTTATAAATATTTAACGAAACCGAATATCAAACACACTCACATGAACATACATATTTATAAATATTTGTCTAATCAAAAATTTAAACAAAATTGATGTCTAAAATATGGAGTTAACACAGATTCAAAATGTGCCTAATTATATAATAGTAAATAATCTAATCTATACTAATATTATAAAGCTGAAGAGTTTGTTTGTTTGTTTGAACGCGCTAATCTCATCAAATTGAAAAATTATTTTTGTATTGGATAGTCCGTTTATTGAGGAAGGCTATAGGCTATATAACATCACGCTACGACCAATAGGAGCGGAGTATACATGGAAAATGTTGCAATAATGAAAAAATTTTAAAACTAAAACACGCGCTCTAAGTCGCGGGGGACAGCTAGTTATTTATACAACAGGCGGGTTATTCTTGAATGAATTAATTCAAATACACGATGCAAAATTGTTATTCATTTTGCAGGCACACAAACAAGATTTAGTAAAAAAAAATTGTTCATGTTTAGATTCCAGTTAGTTCCTTTCATAGACAGTGTTTGTTTTTAAAGAATATTCCATTTTATATTGGCATTGATTTAAAATTATAATTAACTAGCTGTCCCCCGCGACTTTGTCCGCGTGTTTTAGTTACAACGGTTTTTCATTTTTGCAACATTTTTCATTTATGCTCCGCTCCTTTGGGTCGCAGCGTAATGTTATATAGCTTATAGCCTTCCTTAATAAATGGGCTATCCAACACTGAAAGTATTTTTCAAATCGGACCAGTAGTTTCTGAGATTAGCGCGTTCAAACAAACAAACAAACAATCAAACTCTTCAGCTTTATATATTAGTATATAGATTAAAGAGTAAGGGCACTCGTGTGTGTTCTTATAGTTATAATCCGGAATGAGATTTCCTAGTTAACAATACGTCAGAACCATTGATCATGTGTAATTTATGTGTGTAGCGTAATATATTTTCTACGGTACAGTTACCAAATTGTGTACACTAAATAAATTTCTTATTACTTGAATTGCAGATCCTTGGCTATATCTAGTCAAAGACGAGTCGGCGGAGAAACGCTTCCAGTTCAACTTGGAGCGGTCGCTGACAGGCAAGCGGAACTTCTTGAAGGGCTACAACGTCTCGTCCACCCTCAGCGTGCAACCAAACGCCACTGAAATGAAACGTGAGTACAGACTCTAATTTAAAAAAGAAATCCAAGACTACTGAATAGATTTTTGAAACCGATTTACAATTGCTGGAGATATCGTAAACAAAATATACAAAAAAAAAACATACCGTCGAATTGAGAACCGCCTTTATTTCAGTTAAAAATAAAACCAGTGTTAATTTTAATGTTAATTTATAAGTATTTAAAAAGTCTCCGATTAATTTACAAAAAAATTGAAAATGCACAAATAACTACAGTAAAATATATACTGGCGACGCAAATAATAAGTGGATTCTTATGCATTAAGTAATTTAAACTTTGATACTTACTACTTCATATCATGAAAGAACATATTTAATACTTATTACATGTTATTATGACAAGTTTTGGACTAAATTTTTGTAATCGCTAGGACTCTTAATTACGTTTTCGTTTTCATTATATTTCAGTAATAGTAGAATGTTCAGGCGGCAGCTGGAAGGAGGGTGGTCCTAACTGGGTGTGTGTATCCTGCACTAAAGACAAGGGTCTCTGGCCGTCTCTGAGGCGGAGAGGCGCGATAGTTGTCTCCACAGAGTTCATACTAGGCGGCGTTCTTAAACAGAAACTTGATGTCGCTTCGTATACGTTCCCTTAAGAGTTTTGGGAAGGCCAAACCACATTCCAACCGCGACTTCGTTGAGTTGAAAATGGATTGCAGTTGCGGGATATTATAAATCTCCAATACACTTACAGAGAATGCAGGCCTTAATACATTAAACATCCCAATTGGAGGAATATTTGCGGTTCTCACTAGCATATTTTACGCGGGTATTGATACTACAGCGATAATACAGCGTCATTAACTCTTGTACTACTCATTTCGATGTATTAGTCTTCCATGATGACAAGACAGTGTATTTTGGCTCTAAAAGAGTGCATCAAAATTTTATACATCACTTTTATCTGTACAGTCAGCAACTAAGAGATACTAAACATAAATACCTTTTCTTGTAATGTGTCTTACAATATTAAATTGTAAATAGTGTATGTTTGTTGAAACGGTCTGCGTAATGAGGTGTAAATCTATTTTTAATAAAAACCGTTTTGATAATCTATTGCTCTTTTTGCTGACTGTACTCTGCGTAGAAATTGGTATAATATTTGTAAATATGTAACACATTGTATAATTAATTATATTACACCTCAAAGTACAATGATATATTGAGTGTTGTTTACAAATTAATATTAGTCTATTGATCTTTTGTAATATGATAATTCTCACACAATTATCATCATTAAAATATGTGAAAAAAATACTGGAATGTTACTCACTTATTTTTTATTTATGCTGAAGTTGTATTTAGACTTTTCAGATCCATTATTTCAGTGCCATAAGTATTACCTTGTTATCAATGGCCAAAATAGTGCATACTTTGAATAATGACCCTCCATTTCTCTAGTTGTTTCGGGTGTAAATGCAGTGAAATAAAGAAATAGGTAATATAAAATATACTTTTTCATGTTTTTCCGGCGTTAACAAATGCTTGAGGTAAAAGGTTTAATTAAAAAAGTCTACTACGACCCCACCGTGTTGAATGTAAATTGATAATTCCGTGTTGTTTGCATTTTCAGTTTAACACTGACCTAGAATAGATTAGACAGATCTCGAGACCCTATAGTCCACCAAATCTAAGAAGTACCGTTTGAAGTTTCATATTTTACAAGGCAATTGTAGTTGCAAGTAACGTTTTCCGTGAAACCATGGAATTATAAAGCAATTTTTATTTTATCAGAAGATGCTTAATGCTTTATCACTCAATTTAAATCCAAAACCTTCAAACTAAGCAAGGTAATAATATAAAAAGCAAAATAACGAAACTGTCAAACGGTACTTTTAAGAAGTACTGCTACAGTCTTTTCCTATAAAGACTAGCAGACTTTATAGGAACCCTGTATTTTGTATGACGTTTTTGAAGCGAAAAGCTATGATTTTTCTTGGGGGTGCTGGTACTACCACCTGCAAAACATATCACTGTGGTTCCTATAAAATGATGAAAACACTTATCTTTTTACTAATCACAATTTTTTAAGTGTAAATATTATTTTAGTTAATTTGATTATTTTAATTTGTGTGTTGTTATAATTATATCCCTGACAGTTAAATTTAGCGCATGCTGTGACGTTCAAGCAATACTGAATTAAAAAGCTTGAAGTTATTTAAATCAATATGCTTTTTAATTGAGTATTTTTTTCTGTATGTGTTGTCTTTGTTTGTTAATTTTCTTTTAATGCAGCCATTTTGATTTTATTCGTAGGAATTAATAATGATACTTGGGATATACGATTATTTGACATAAATAATGTGTGAATAGTGTTGTATGTTTAATGATTTTTTTATTGTTATAATCATTGTTTACGAGTTTGTAATATCATCATTATATGATTGTTTATTATTGTAAATTACATGTCATAATTTTTTAATCCAGGTGTTTAATTACAAGCTTTTCTTTAACTTACAATGTGTTGTTTTAGGTCAAATCTTTTAAGCAATATTAGAACTAGTTCTTGACATCCGATCGAGATGTTTTGCATACTTATGTTACAAGACAAATGTTCAGTGACAATACAATATTATGGTACCTACTTTCGAGCTGGTCTGATGATGGTGGCCATAGAAACTCTGTACGGAAACGACGCAATCTAATCGTGTTTGGGCTTTGTTTGATTTGTCTTAACTAGTACTTTGAGCTTAGCTTATTTAACCTGTATAAAGCCAACGACACCCAAGGGTGTCGGTCTGTCTGTGTCTATTTGTGGCATAGTAGCTCCTAAACAAATGGACTGATTACGATACGGTTTTTTTTTATCTAAAGCTGGCTTGATAGAGGTTAAATGATCGTGTTTTTTTTTATAAATATACTTATTTTTATATTTTAATGACTGGGACGCATAAAGTGAAAAATTACATTAAAATACAGATAAAATAAGTCTTGTTTACAACAAAGCATATGCAGGGACATTTGAAATAAAACTAGGAATAAATGAATATGAAATGTATATTTACATAATCAAAATACTGGCAAAACAAAGTTCCGTAGACTTTACAATAAAACCTCTGTACATTATGTACACATGGAATGTCCCATTACAAGCACTAAACGATTGAGACGGTGTTACAATCTAACGATCATCTTATTATTGTTCAAATAGCTACTACATAAAACAGTACACTGCAAGTGGTAGAACTTAGCTCGTCTGAAATGAGCAACAATATATCGCCGTCTCTGTCTCACCTAACGTTTTTTGTATTTGCATCTCGCTCAAACTATCTTGTTACTCTATTTATACGGGCCACCTTATGACTTAAATTAGACATCTGTAACCAACTCAAACATTTCATCGTACTGCTGAATACGCATAATTTAATTGTGAATGTTTTATCTTCAATTATACTAAAAACGGGTTATAATGTGGATTATCTAGATTTTTTTAGAATTAAAGACATCTTTGCGCAGAAGTAAGTCTGAACAACGATATGACGCTAACGTTAGATTGTAAACCAGTCCATTTGGTACGACATTCTATGGAAATTTTCAGCTTCAGGCACCGATCCAGACAGAAACTTTCCAAATCTATATATCGCCGGTAGCAATAAATAAATAATATAATATCTTGGGACATCTCACACACGGTCCCAAACTAGGCAGAGCCTGTGCTATGGCAACCAGACAACTGATAAACATACTTATATATTTCTAAATACATACATATACAGCAATCTTGTATTTTTATAAGTAAATGTGTCAAAATACATAGAATAAGAATATTAAATGTGATAATTAAAAGAGTTTCTAGCATAGACAAAGCATTATATATAAAATGTTGATATAATTATTGACTGTACAAATAATATGTAAATAACTTCCATGGAATGTCGTTTTGAAGTATATTCATCATTAAGTCACACCTAGCGTAGCTATTATTAAATTATTATATGGTATACCGTAATAATATCGACTATAGATTATGAAATAGTTTTAATAAAGCAGCGCGCTCTGTTTTGACACAAATTTTAAGACGACGACGGTTCATACTGCTGCCTACAGTTAATACTCTGTTAGGCGCACTTTATAGTTTACACTATTTTCATTCTAAGCTGTTCGTTTAAACTAGTTTTTGGGTGGAGCTTAATGAAAATAATATTATTTAATTATTAAATGCAATTAATGATGTGAATAAGAATGCTTAACATCTGTATCAGATAACAATAAGCCTATCGTAAACTAAATTGTTACAGAAATTATTTTAACCACAAAATTAGTAGATCACTTAACCAAAATATTCTTAATTGTGAAATGCTGATTTATAACGAATTAGCCTAAAGTGACCACTTAAGTAAGAATAATCTTATTATAAAATTAATTAATAATAATAACATACTTTTTATAACCAGTAAAATCACAATTAAAATGCTCAATTCGAAAGATGAGATTTAAAAAGTACGATACAATCAATGTAAATAACTTTTATAAAGAATAATACCTATAAATAATATTCTCTTTTATTATATTTACGATTATATTATACATTTCTGAAGTATATAATACAAATTGCACTAATTGTGTACAGTCCATTCATTTGGGCATATCAAATTAAAACAAGCAACTGAAGCACCCTTTATAGGGCGTCCTATATGAACTTAAGTTACCATGATGTTGGTCACACACACGTCATTATTGACGATAAACAGTGTTGCCAACATTAAGGACAACGTAAATACATTAAAACCTTCTCTTTTAAAACTCCTTTGGTTTATAATTAAAAGGAACTAGAGTATAATTTTAATTCAATTATATACCTAAACAGATGGACTCAAGGCTTATGTTAAATTAAAACTAAATATAATAACTATATCCGTTGCAAGAAACATACAACATAGTAACATAATATACCGGCTTTCAAGGTGTGGCCTACTCTAAGGTCCCGGTTTCGATGCCCGGATGGTTCAATATAGAAAACCACTTTTCTAAATTGTCTCGGGTTTAAATGTTTGTGGTACATTGGTACCTTCGTTTTTTTTATTCTACAACACAAGTGCTTTATACTTTGGGTTCAGAGCAATATATGTGATGTCCACATTCATTTTATTTAGTTGTTATATTTATCAGAAAAATTACTTTCATAATAAACTTAATTACAAAAACCGAGCCTACATAAAACTCGAAATACTGTAATGCGTGAAACTTATAAAAATACGCATGAAACGTCTTATGACGCCTATAAAATAAGAACGTTATTAGTATACACGTACGTAATATATATATGGGCTGGTTTTACATATGAAGAACTTAATAAAGCTTTTTTTTATTAGAAAGAAATATACGCAGTTAGCCTGAGCGCAGGCTTTGACTGCTTCTCCGGACTTTTGGCGAGAACCTTAAGGGCCTCCAGCCAGAGCAATAGAAAAACTAACTACGTCAGCAACGTTCACTAAGGGCAACCCCTGTGGGGTTCGGACCTCGACTTAGTGCGTTGTTAACAATCGTAATAAGACAAAAACAGCAAGGGAGGGCTGGATCTAAGTTTTTATTATTTAAGGACATATTTTTATTGCTAGTTTGGCCGGCTCGGGCCAGCTGGATCTAGGGACGGGAACTTAATAAAGCCAAGCCGCATATTAACTCTTGAGAATACTCAAAAGTAACTTACTTTCAAACGTTCTTTAGGGACACAAACATACGGAATTCCGTTTCGGAATTTTGGATCGAGATTTCCTTTAAATCCATATACATATGGATGTTTATATACTATATACATATGAACCTATCACATCCAAACAAAAGTTTTCGGTTCAAATCCCGCACGGAAAAAAAGGAGTAGGTATACGTATCGACAAACTATTCCACATTGAACTTGTCATAAAATTGTCGCGATATGAGCGAATCACTAAAAAATTTATAGCATACACAGATCATCACTTTGATATTATTTTGAGTAAACGTCATGATTACTTAATGATACTTTAAATATGGCCATACGGTATTACAACTATATATGCTCAATAATATATTCCTTTGATATATAAAATGCTACATTAATAAATTTGGTATTGATTGAAAATTGGGTTTAAAACTATGAATAAAGAAGTAACAAATATTGTGCGTTTTATGTATCCTTTCGTAATTTATTAATTGTAATCACGTTTAAAAAATCTATTAACATTTAGCAAATTACAAAAGCTATCATAAATAATTCTATTGATTTATATGGTGTATTCAATTATACGCTTTATTATCGACTAATAAGGTGATTTTTTGTAAAACATTGTTAACATTAACTTCTTATGATTTCTTACAAGTTTTTAAATTAATGTCAACGTGCTTTTTACAGTATAATACAATGACATGATATTTTTTTTATATAATCATCACTTAATAGTTGATACCAGTTTTATAAAGAGATACTGTATCATCCAGTAAAATAGGTTTTAGACGTCAGATAAGTCTATGTAAAATAAGGTATTCATACCTACGGTACGGTACTGTATTCTACATCCAGCAAGACTGAAAGCCGACAGCAACATAGCTTGGGAAAAGGCAAGGCAGATGATCACATAACCCATACGAATTATATTATAAATATAGTTTATTTTAATAAGTTGCACTCTGTTAACTGCCATTATTGACTACTGCTCCTATCGCGGGTCTGATGGTTGAGATTTCTTTAGAAATAAGCAGTAGGGACCTTTGTACATCTGTTCTATTACGTTGTTATTGTATAATTCCGTGTGTGTTAATAAATAATAAAATAAATAAATTAACATTTTTGAAGGCAAATTTGTGACGTATAGGTAGATATAGTTTGTGATGTTGACTTTATTAGGACAGGCATAAGGTTCAAAATCAAATTCACCCATTACAAACGAAGCTAAAAACTAAATTGCACCTTATTTCATGCAGCATGAATTCCATTCTCGCTTGGGTGAATAATTACTGATACATTTTTTAAAGTAATAGAATATAATAAGATTTATTGATCTTTGATTTCTGAATTATAGCGTCTAAATACCACGATTGCACTTGTGACAGCAATGAAACTAAACACATCATCCCTTTTTCTATGATAGATAAAATAATGGATACTGCGTCACAGCCAAGACATACATAGTATAAATACGTTCATAAGTTCTCTAAAGTATATATTACAATCCAGAGTTCTTACAATACACTTATAATATTCTCCATTCTGTATAAAGCTGTCCAACTCTGAAAGAGATTATATAACCAATTAATAAATACAATATACTATCTTTATAATTATAAATCTAAGTATCATAAAATAAGAGACATGCATGTCATAATTTTAATGCAAGAATTGACATATTAAGATACAAGCTGAATTTATAATAAAAAAAATTCGATTTGTTGGTCACTAAATTCGTTGAAAGCATAAAAACCTTTTTGCACAGATTGTTATAGGTACTTTATTTATAAATGAATTATAGATTATATCATAATAACTTTGAATGGATTTTAAGATAACAGAAATCAGTAAATAAGTGATGATACTATTAACAATTACCCAATATTTTATCAAAACGATTACAATCAAAGATTTCTATAAATTTTACAAGTGAAATAAAAAAATAAAGATGGATATTTTTCATCATCCGCATTTAACATTAAACACAGCTTATCAGTATTCTACATTGAACGACTAAATTACACCGATATAAATAACGGCCTGCTTAATGCCTACTTAACCAAGCAGTGAATACCATAAATGAAAGACCACTTTACCTACATCTACGCCTCCGGGTTCCTCTTCATGAGCTCGAGGTCTGCCTCCACCATGTCGCGCACCAGCTGCTCGAACGACACGCGCGGCGTCCAGCCCAGCTTCTCCTTCGCTTTTGATGGGTCACCTAGCAACAGGTCCTGGAAGAATTGGTAGTTACATAAGTAGAGATTTTGAGGTTAATGAAAGCCTTGAGTGGATTCAATTGTTTATTTGTACATCTTCATATAAAGTGATAAAGTTTCAGCATATTATTTTTAAAAGATTTTATGATAGGTAGAATCTATTTTTTTACAAGCTACAATCTTAAATAACGATGATGCGTAAGTGTTAAACTAATCTTTTTTTTTTAAATGACGCATTATAAAATGGCTTAAAGGATGCACTTGCAGGAGACGGGTAGCATAACGCTATTACAATTATTACTTTGAGTCCAAACCTCCCATCATCCTTTTAATTTTCAGCAGTGAATCAGAAAAAGTTCAAGCTTAAGAAGAAAATAAAATAAGGTAAAAGTATATCTTACCACTTCGGTCGGCCTAAAGTACTTCGCATTGACCTTCACCAGCAGCTGATCGGTCTCAGCATCGTGTCCCGTCTCGTCTTTCCCCTCCCCCCTCCACGCGAGCCGCCGGCCGACGCACGAGAACGCGCGCTCCACGAACTCTCTCACGCTGTGGGCCTCGCCCGTAGCTACTACGAAATCTTCCGGTGTCTCTTGTTGGAGCATTAGCCACATCGCCTGTGCAAATATCATGGATCATTTATAGATTGATACATCGTGATAGAGGCCAATGACTGGGATTTTAAGTTGCGAGTTTTTGGTTAAAGAAAATTTGAGGATCATTGACACGCAAAGAAGAACTAATTATTTGAAAATAACGAGTCGAATCGGGCCAAGTGATCGTATGACCTGTACCCGTAAAATGTTGTCGAGCCAACAAGCTTCAGTGAAGATACACAATCTCAAACAGGTAGTCCTAACTAGTTTATCACATTGTCTTATTGACAAATAAAAGGACATCGTAATTGTTGTCAATACTAGGTTTTTATTTAGAAGTTATTATTTTATGGTATTTACAAGTTTAAATGTGAAATGATCACACTGAAAATTGTATCGATCATAAAAGCCAAGATGAAATTTCTACGCATACACTTAGTTTTGTACAAAATATTGAACAGATCAGCTAAATGAGATAAAATAAGTGAATCACCTCGATATAATCCTTAGCGTGTCCCCAATCTCTCTTACTATCCAGATTCCCCAGTTCGATGCACTCCATGAGACCTAACGTGATCTTGGCGACGCCTCTTGTGATCTTCCTGGTAACAAAGTTCTCGCCGCGCCGTGGGCTTTCGTGGTTGAAGAGTAATCCGTTACACGCGAACATACCGTACGCTTCCCTGTAGTTCACTACTATCCAGTACCCGTAGAGCTTTGCGCAGGCTGGTGGAAATATAAACTTTTAGTGGAAGAAACTATTTTTGTGACTAAGTTTTAAAGTTTAAACAATTGAGCGTATGTCTTGCCTTCTATAGCACACATAAAAGAAAAGTTAGGTTGTTTGGCTGTCACGATAAAAAATATAATAATTACGATACGTTAGTTTTCTTATTCACAAATGATTAGGGAAGGCCATAACAACGATTATTTCATAAAGTCAAGTTTTGTTTATACAGTCTTCGATAATAACTGAAATGTAAAAGGAAATGGATTGTTTATTTATTTACAAGCTTTAGGGAACCCACTTTTGTATTAATTCGGAAGATAAGATGCAAGAACATCGATTGCATGTTCTATTTCAAACTTAAGACATGCAATTTCTCATAAAAGGTATCTTAGATTTATATATTACTCACCATAAGGCGACCTTGGATAGAAGGGAGTCTTTTCATTCTGCGGGACCTCCACCACCTTTCCATACAGTTCTGACGTCGACGCCTGGTATATCTTTGCGTCCTTCTCCAGGCCAGCCGCTCTGACCGCCTCTAATAACCGCAGGGTACCAAGGGCATCCACTTGGGCTGTATACTCACTCAGCTCGAACGAAACTTTGACGTGCGATTGTGCTCCGAGATTGTAGATTTCTTTTGGACGAATCTGCAATTTGTACATTTTGATATTAATAAAATATTTTGAATAGATATAATTATAAGAAAACATATTTCTGAGTTTAACGCTTATATTAGACAAATTATGAATATTTTCCAGTGACTGCACTTAGAGTAGTTCAGATTCTAAAGGGACTCTCCTATCTAAATAGATGTTTGAAATTCCTGTTTGTGTAGACATCATATCTAAGTACTATCTATTTACCAGGTTATATTAAAGTTATTTCAATCGTCAAAATCACATATAAGCAATACAAAACACGTATATTGACAAATGCTTGCGTCTTAATTTCAATAGTAATTAATTTCATACTTCTAAATTCTTAGTTAGTTCCAGATTAAAATCCATGAAATAGGTGTATAAACCGTCTCATTGTACCGCAAATTAATAAGAGGTCTCATACAGATATCTAAGGAATTGGAATGGACCTCTATGCTAGCTCACTTAGGTATGCTAGGAGATCAAATTCAGATTCCAATTTGATACCAAGGTTTCATTCATTCTTTTAAGTCTGTTTTCTTAGAATAGTTCAAAAAATATAATACAACATTGGTTTTAGAATGGGTTAGAACATATAGCAACATTGAGCATAAAATTCCGGTCATAGAACGCCTAGGCCACCACGATAATTGTATGCATATTACATGACATCAATTTGTCTAGATTACGATGTTGAAGGTCTAGCTATCACTCAGTTTGCATGACTGAAAATGGTACAAATAACAATTTTGAAGTTTTAACCTTAGTTATAATGCTGATCAAACACGTTGTATCTGTGAGGTCACCGTAATGCAGGTGCATCCTGCCGCCGGTATGGCAGGTCGGCTTGCCGTATAAGTGCTGGATGCGGCCGGTGTTGAAGGAGGACGAGCGACGCAGCACGCCGTGCACCTCGTACCCCTTCTCGATGAGAAACTCCGCGAGGTATGACCCATCCTGTAGAAATTACAGGAGTTATTCATCAAGATAATAGACATATCTATTTAGTCCACCAGGTAGTTAAAAAAAGAAGAAAAAAACTCGTGTTTTTTTATATCAAATCAATAAAAAATGACAAAGTCAAAGCGCTTTAAAGTGCTGATGTGTAAAAATAATTGTAGCCACAAGTGACGTCACGCGACATTTCCATTCACTGTATCTTCCTCATCGTTTGTTTAATTAAAAAAAGAAGAAATACGTGATATATATTTTTTTAAATCTATGTGACGTGTAAATCAAAAAAGTAATTGTGTGCTATTCATTAAAACTAGGTGATGTTTTCTCGCTTAACTCTCGTTTCCGTAGACTTATCGGGTTAAAAGCATCCTGTGTTATAATTATATACTATATGTGTACCAAGTTTCATTCAAATCTGTTGTATAGTTTTTATGTGAAAAAAAAAACGATTATTCATCTATCCTCACAAACTGTCACGTTTATAATAATGATTGGGATTTTGTTCTTATTCAAAGTGGATTCATAAGCACAAGTAACTGGATGTGAGCCTTAGGCCAAATGTTCGAGCACAAACAGGGATCGTCGCTTATTTCCGACAATAAAAGGGAAGTTTACTCATTGTTTTTTCTATAACAATAGTAAAAATCTATAACAATTGTTTTTTCTCGTTGTTTGACCAGTTTGAGAGTAAATAGTGCTATAAAAAGACCAGAACATTTTACAAAAAAAAAACATAATTAGAGTAACAACAGATTGTTACGTGGATAGGAATGTTTACGAAACTGTAACAATGTGATAACATCCAGACACATGATACTTCCAATCTATACATACATACCTTCATAAGATATCTGTAAAACATGTGTTGACATGTACAGTTGTAAAAATACACCCTAAATTTTATCAGTTCATAATTATTATCACTATTATTAAACATTAAAATGTCTTTACTAAACTATCTGAAAGGCTTACTAGTTTGAAACCTGACCGAGGACCTTAATCATAACTCATGATTAATTAATTTAATAATATTAATAAATCTCAGCAAAGTTTTTGTGAAAAAATATTATTACTGTTAGTATGACTGGCTATATAGACAACCACATAACTTGAGAAAAGGCTGGGGAAATTCTAAGAAAAGACTAATAAATGGACAAATTTACTTTACAGAAGTTCAATTTAGGACTATTTAAATGACAGAAAAAAGTGGTAAAGATGAACAGAGGATAACCAAGAAAAAGAATAATGCATTCTATAAAAGATGAAATAAGAAAGAGCAAATGCTGAGATAACAATTGAAATCTGTTTTTACTGCTTTTTTTTTTTATTATTATGAATGGAACAAGAGTAAAAATTTTGATGACAAAAAAAAATTGAGTGCAGGAGTAGGTGTGAAAAGATTTCAAGATGTTTGTCAGTGTTCATACAAAAGTTAAAGCTTTGGAACTTTGGATATTGTGATATTATCAACCTGTGAGGAAAACCAATCTTACTCATTTACACAGTACTAATAATATTCTAATACCCTTGTAATCAACATCTGATAAAGAATGAACTTTATGAGGTTTCCCATTTGAAAAATAAAACATTACTTATTATACTTTTAATTCAGCTTTAAATATTATGTTCTGGATGTTTTTAAATAAGTAGTTATAAAATTTACTAATTAATACCTGTTATCATGGAACACCATTTTATTTAAATAATTTTAATTTCCTATAAATGATATCTATAATAATTGTAATACAACGGAAATAAAAGAGTAATTCAGTAATAGAGTAGTTATACCAACTGAGTATACAAAGATGATTATTTTAACAATTACAAAACTTGTCATAATAATAGTAATTAACATATTTAAGTAAATATAAATATTCTACACATAAGATAGTTGTAATAATTTTACTATATTGAAACTGATTGTATATCATTTAAATCTTTGTTTAAATCTACTATATTTTTAGAGGATAACATTTTTTTTTTATTTATAATTTATCAATAATCATTTTTACATTATTCTTATTCTAGAAGCTTCTGCCCTGTAAATGATGGTAATGTATTATTTTGGATTTTTTTTCCTCTACTTCATACTCTATATTAATTTACGTATTTCATGCCATTGTAATATAAACATTGGTACCGTAAGTCGACTTACACAACAAAAACACTTTGAGATTAAGCCTGCCAATAATTATAAACATGAATTATGGACCATAAAATGCAAAACATTTATGACCGACGTGGCCTAAGGGAAAACCATGCAAACACCGAGGCTATGTTAATTTATATCTGATAATACATTACATACCTGTCCTGTTATGCCGGTAATCAACGCAACTTTTCTGTTTTCATTCGAACTTGATCCTTCGCCGGACATTTTACAAAATTCTTATTTTCAAAGTTGTTTGTAATGTTTAGACAACAAACACGTCCACTCGCACTACACAAGCCGGCACGCAATGGTGCTGAAGTGTAATTCTGTGATTAGCTTATCATAACAAGTACCACTAACACACGATCGTACGAGAAATAGCGGTCAACATTTGTGTTTACAAACGGGGAAAATAATCTTTTTCAAGAAATAAAGTTTAGTTAGCCTTAGCTATACAAATCTTCGATATAATTATACTGTACGCTTATTCAAAACATTAGTTAATAACCAGTCATTCGCATTCGGTTCGGTCGGTCTAAATTTGGATTGGAAATTTACGATGAACAGTGTAGACAAATGACAGAAAACTGACGTTCTCACTTTGATTGAATTGACATTGACAGCAACTTCCAAGTGCCTTGCCATAATAAAATAATGATGCTGATGCCATACACGCAGATGCAATATTATTAAGTCTACCACTGCTCTTCTTCTTCCTGCCCTTCTCCCAATTTATTTGGGGTCGGCGCACAATGTTTTCTCCTTCCATTCTACTCTATTAGCCGTCATACTGTCATTCACTGATTTTTCCCGCATATCATCTCTCATGCAATCGATCCACCTTTTCTTCGGCCTTCCTCTTCCTCTCCAGCCCACCACATCCAACATTCATCACTCTTTTATTCACGTGCGTTTCATCCCTTCTCATTACATGCCCATACCGTCATAAGCGATTTCCTTTCAGTTTTTCTTTTACTGGTGCCACTTTCAAACTTCCTCTAATATACTCATTTCTAACTTTATCCATTTTCGTCACTCCACACATCCATCTTAACATTATCATCTCCGCCTAATCTACTACCTCTGCTAGTGTTAAGTTATTATTCACACAGCTGATTTTGATGAAATATAATTTGGATTTAATTTGAACTCTAATAAAAGACATGGGGTACTTGGACATGAACAAAGGTTCCGCACCCAAAGTGCCTCCGCCGTCCGTCTGTCAGTCTGTCAGTGAGCTGTATCTCATGAACTGTGATAGGTAGAGTATTAAAATGTTCACTAAGTGTGTATTTCTTTAGCTGCTAAATTAAAAAATAATAAAAAGAGCATAGTAACACATATTTTACGATGGTACGGAACCCTTCGTGTGCGAGTACAATTTGCACTTGACCGGTTTTTGCCACAATTGCCGACATCTACGCGGGCAAAAGTTAAATATTATCGTAAAACCAGAAAATAATACAACAAACATTTAAACAACAAAGATTCAAAAGGAATTCACTAATGTCATTGTGATTAGTTTTTTTTGACAGGATTGATGTTTACAAAGTGTAACTTTCAAACTTTGACAAGCAAGTGAGGTAATAAGTTGTAATTACAAATGTCTGCTTGTGCGTAGGTTATTTTTATTTACGAATTTAGTAGAATTAAGAATTAAGTACTAATTTCAAAGTAAATGTAAGGGAAAGTGTGAAAAACGATGTTTGAATAACAATTTTCCTAAAAATATTTAGCTGTTTGGCCAAGTTGTCAAAGTAATCGTTGCTTTGTGGTGAAACATTGAGATAAAATTCGTCATGCCTGATATAAAGATAACTCCGCTCGGAGCTGGTCAAGATGTGGGCCGCAGCTGCATTCTACTGTCCATGGGAGGTAAGAACATCATGCTGGACTGCGGCATGCACATGGGCTACAACGACGAGAGACGATTTCCTGATTTCTCGTACATTGTGTCTGAAGGTCCCATAACCAGTCAGATAGACTGTGTTATCATCTCCCATTTCCATCTGGACCACTGCGGGGCTCTGCCATACATGTCGGAGATGGTTGGTTATACCGGCCCTATTTACATGACTCACCCTACTAAAGCCATCGCACCTATCTTGCTAGAGGATATGAGAAAAGTAGCAGTCGAAAGAAAAGGAGAGTCCAACTTTTTCACATCTCAAATGATCAAAGATTGCATTAAGAAAGTTACCGCAGTGACCCTGCATCAGTCTGTGATGGTAGATAATGAACTAGAGATTAAGGCGTATTACGCGGGACATGTGCTGGGCGCCGCTATGTTTTGGATTCGTGTTGGTTCCCAATCTGTTGTGTACACTGGTGACTACAATATGACACCAGACCGGCACTTAGGTGCAGCATGGATTGATAAATGTAGACCTGATTTACTTATAACTGAATCAACATACGCTACCACTATACGTGACTCAAAGCGCTGCCGTGAGAGAGATTTCCTTAAAAAAGTTCATGAATGTGTAGAAAAAGGTGGGAAAGTTCTTATTCCTGTGTTTGCATTGGGAAGAGCTCAGGAACTTTGTATTCTATTGGAAACATACTGGGAGAGAATGAATTTAAAATGTCCAGTGTACTTTGCCCTCGGACTGACAGAGAAGGCCAACAACTATTACAAGATGTTTATAACATGGACCAACCAAAAAATAAGAAAGACATTTGTTCAGAGAAATATGTTTGATTTTAAGCACATTAAACCTTTTGATAAATCTTACATTGACAACCCTGGTGCAATGGTAGTTTTTGCCACTCCTGGTATGTTGCATGCAGGGCTATCTCTTAATATATTCAAGAAATGGGCTCCATATGAACAGAACATGGTGATAATGCCAGGATTCTGTGTCCAGGGTACAGTGGGACACAAAATCTTAAATGGAGCCAAAAAGGTTGAGTTTGAGAATCGCCAAGTTGTTGAAGTAAAAATGGCAGTTGAATACATGTCATTTTCAGCTCATGCAGATGCTAAGGGTATCATGCAGTTGATCCAATACTGTGAACCTAAAAATGTGTTGTTGGTTCATGGTGAGGCCCAGAAAATGGAGTTCTTAAAGGATAAAATTGAGAAGGAGTTTAAGGTTAATTGTTACATGCCTGCCAACGGCGAAACTTGTACCATTAACACACCAACAAAAATCCCCATTGATGTGTCTCTAAGACTATTAAAGGCTGAAGCTGTTAGGTATAATGCTCAGCCTCCAGACCCTAAACGACGGCGTGTTGTAAATGGTATCCTGTGTGTCAGAGATAACAGGTTATCTCTTCTTGATATTGATGAAATGTGCGATGAAATTGGTATCAACAGGCATATAATCAGATTCACTAGTACAGTGCGTTTCGAAGATCCAGGTCCAGCTGTTAAGACTGCAGAAAAACTGAAAACCTTACTGTCTGAGAAGTTGGAAGGTTGGACCATTACAATATCTGAGGCTAATATATCTGTGGAATCAGTGCTTATCAAGGTAGAAGGGGATGATGATAGCACCAAAAACATTTATGTGTCATGGACCAACCAGGATGAGGATTTAGGAAGTTATATTTTAGGTTTACTGCAATCAATGGTCCAATAAATAAATAAATCAATAGAATATGGTGGTTGTTTTAAATAATTTGTTTTTAAATAAATTATTTAATATTTTAACTATTGTTTCTTTTATGCACACCATGTAGGATCTTGGTTACATTTCCCTTGATACCATAGATGTAGAAGTTTGTTTTGGATTGTTAAATTTTTAAATTCTGTCTCCAACACTTTTGTATCCTGCAACAGAAAAATGGCACAGTTAAAATTAGTTTTTTACCCCCAACAACAAAAGTTATAAGTTTGACGCGTTTATCTGTGTATCTGCCTGTGGCATTGTACCTCCTTAATTAGTTAATTAAGTAGTAAGCCAACCAACCGTCAGAGGTACCACCTAATCGCAAAAATAAACCTTATTGCTTTGTTATAAAGGTGCTGTTAATATATATTTTTTTACTGTTCTTCGACCTCATAAGTCATAACACCATTATTAATATACACGTCTGTTTTTTTTGTATTGAGTTATTAAATATTCAATGTTACTTTGCTCAAGGTGATATTTAATAATATGCTATACATTTTATAATAGGTTTCCAATACAACTTCTCAGTTATTTATTTTTGATTCTACCAATAGAATCATATTTATTCGCCAGCATAGAATACACACAAAGCGATGAACAAAATGTGGTAAACAAGATAAATAAAATATTTATGTTATTAATCAGACGAAGAGCGATAAAAATAGGTCAACTTTTTATTTTGCTGACCTTTTCATTTATTTCTTAAATCGCTCTTAAAATAGAAGTTACGTTTGAAGATACATTAGGTAGATACTCTTCCTAAGCCGTAGGGAGGAGCTATTTACAGTCTCAATGAATGAGGGCTACCGCTTATTGCGCTCACCAGTTGGCGCCACTGGCGCGTCAGCTGTCAAAGCCCACAATCAAAATATTGAATAACCTCGCTTGCGACTAGCGCCCCTGGCGGCGAAATTAATAATGTAGGTATATGAGGGCTACCTGATTCGGCTGAATACCTATTTAGCTATTATATTACCATGGAGCACTACCTATCGGGTAGGTAATATTTTTTGATACTACCTACTAGTTGTTGGAACTGTACTAACTGAAGAGTGTAGAGAACTTAATTAAGTACTGTCAAAGATCAACGTTAAGGTCACGCATCATTATTTTTTTACAGTTGATACTCATTTATGAATCAACTGCGGCGAGTGTTGCTTGTCTTTTATTTGGTCAATATAAAAGTACAGCTTTCTACTAGCCTGTCTTAAAATAAACTACATGATTAGATTTATCTACACTACTTGTAAAATCTGTTTACCTTAGCTGTTTACTAAACTCCCTTATGTTTTGCAATAGAAAAAGACTTGTAGGTACCTAATGTATTGTACTTCAATAGAATGTTATATAAATAATTCAAAAGCAATTAGGCATTAGTTGCCAAAAACGCCTCGGTAAACAAAGGTAACTGAATACATAATAAACATGGGTACATATCTATTCGACTCAAATAGCTTTAGGGGAGATACCTACTTACAAGACAACACCCACGTCCATTCACTAGTGAAAGATCGACTCAATATGATTTTTAGAGAGGCGAGAGAGACCGTAAATATATTCAAACGGACGAAAACGCTCACAATAAATGTTTGTTTTTTAGGGCTCCGTATCCAAAGCGTAAAACGGGACTCTATTACTAAGACTCCGCTGTTCGTCCACCTGTTTGTGTGTCACCAGGCTGTATCTCATGAACGATATACCACATAGTTAGACAGTTGATATTTCACAGATATAGGTACTAGCTGTCCCCCGCGACTTTGTCCACGTGTTTTAGTATCAAAGGTTTTTTATTTTTGCAACATTTTTCATTTATGCTCCGCTCATTTTGGTAGCAGCGTAATGTTATATAGCCTATAGCCTTCGTCAATAAATGGGCTATCCAACACTGAAAGAATTTTTCAAATCGAACTAGTAGTTCCTGAGATTAGCGCGTTCAAACAAACAAACTAACAAACAAACAAACTCTTCACCTTTATATATTAGTATAGATTTCTGTTGCCGCTATAACAACAAATACTAAGAAGCAGAATAAATCTACATTTAAGGTGGACCGATACAAAAAACTTTTTTTTTATCGATATTTATAACGGCAACAGGTAGACGCTTAAAATATTCACATAATGTTCACTTTAAAAATAGATAATTAAATTAAAAAAATATTATATATTTATGGGGGGTCCCATACGACAAACGTGACTTTTTTGCCGTTTTTATAGACGGAACCCTTCGTGCGAGAGTCCGGCTCGCACTTGGCTGGTTTTTTAGAACCTAATACTACTTTTTACTTTATTGTCCGTCTGTGTGTCTGTCAATAATTATTTATCAGGAACGCGTGGTTAACGCGATAAATGGAACCATTTATGTGGGTTTTCTCATACATTTACAATAAACACAACCAGGGTAGGTACTTCCCGTCGACCCAGAATAACAAAAATCGGCATAATGTTAGCTGTAACGTCATAAGTTAGTAAACATTTGTTAATTTGTAGTTTTGTAATATAAGAAATACGTTTTTGCGATTACAAACTTATATTTACATTTAGAAATTTGATAGTGTCATTCATCGATGTATGAGAGAGATATTTTTTTAAAGACATAGTTTAGTTTATTTTTGGAGAGTTAACCGTGACGATTAGCAAAGTTCGTACGGAATCCTCGGTAGAGCTGCGAGGCAGACTGGCACTTTTTCCGTTTTTTTTATTCTGGTCCGTAGATAGATACCAGAGATACTAGGTGGTCTGTGGTAGATACTTAGATCATGCGGTAGCAGTCGCTCCATGAAAATACAGTTTTCAGCTGAGTTTATGAGACTGGAATATAAACATAGCTTAGCTTGAAAAAAGGTCAGTCAAAAAAAGATACTAAAAACAAATATTTACCTTATGTGGTACCACAGGAGGCGGCACGAGTCTCCTATAGTCGCCTCTGTCCATATGTTCTGTATAAGCAGCTAGTAGGTCCTGCCTCAGCGAGCCTTCTAAGCAAGGCTTGCAAAGTCTGCATAGGTCCAACTCCTCACAGTTGTCTTTACATGTCGTACTACATTGATCGCTGAAGACTGCTATATTCTTCATTGTCGCTATCATGGTGTTAGTCGGTGTATTATGCCTGAAACAGAAGTTTAGTACTTAATTAAGTAACATAGTCAATAATAATAATAATATATGTGGGCAACATCAAATACATTGCTCTGAATCAAAGTAAGTAGCTAAAGCACTTGTATTATGGAATTCAGAGACAACGAAGGTACCATGCACACACCCCCAGACCCGAGAAAATGTAGAATAGTGGTTTACTATATTGACCCGTCCGGGGATCGAACCTGGGACCTTAGAGCTAGCGGCACCTTGAAAACCGGTGTGTGCGCCACTCGAACACGGATGTCGTCAAAACTATAAACGATAGTTATTTTTTACTCTTTTAAAGATGGCCATTCATGGGCCTTATAACAGACAAGAATATGATGTGGTAGGTACGATAAGTATCCTACTTAGCGTTTAGATTGAACAGGCGACTTTCATCGCCCTGAAATACTTGAAGAATTTTTTTCATGGATTTATCACAGTTTAGGTAGGTATTTTTTGTTAAAAATACTTATGTTTCCGACGTTTGTAAAAAGTTCAGGAGTAGGTAGAACCTACAAACGCACTTTCAAAGCCTTAAACTTATTATCTTTAACTTATTACCTGGAAGCACATGTAAAAATATAGTTCCTTAAAAAGTGGTCTCAAAACTTAAAAAAATGGTTTTTGCACCTGATTGACGTGAAAATAACAAAATTAAACCTAAAACCAGATTAGGTTTTTCTATTTCCATTACGCAAATTTCTACTAATTTGTCATTTCGTAAATTTCATTTCGGCGTACACTAGTCAAGACGCCCACGCAATTGTTGTCACTTTCTGATATTTCAGCTTGTCCCTACACAGTAAAAAGAAAAATACCGCCGTTAAGCATTCATCATATTGTAGGTCTTAGTGCCTAGATATTAGGTATAGATAGAAACCTATTTTGATTGTTGACATTATTTATATGATTTATGGAAAATTCTGGACGGCTGGTACCTTATCTTATGCAAAACATTGGAACCCAAAGGCAGGCCTGATGCCTAAGGTATATCGACTGTCCAAAGGAGAAACGTTCGTTAAAAAATCTAGTACGACGATCCTAAAAAATACACTTGAATAAAAATATTAAAAGGGATTTAAGTAAAACTTCTTATGAAAACAGTAGGCATTATAAAACTAGTGGTTTTCCAGAGGTAACTGACCTAAATACTCGTAAAAGTTTAACGATGCCCCAACGCTGTGCTTACGCAGTCGCCGCTTATACTTAAGTCAGGACGAAAAAATATATGTAGGTAGGCAATTGTTCCTTAGAGGACTAGGACACAATAACGATAGGTTATACTTAGGTACAATAACAGGCAGCTGTAGTGCGTATTTTCCTGCGATTAGTTTAACGTAATGCCCGTACAGTTGACTTAAAGGAAACATTTCTTTATTTCTAACATTTGTAAGCATAAGTAGGAATACAGTATGTAACAAAAACCCTGTCCAATCCAATAAAGGCGTATTCCTGGTTTAACATACGTACTAAAAAAATATCCCTCGCTCAGGCGGCTTTGATACAAAACTGTAAGTAGTACAAGTGAACTTTGTCGAGCGATCAGTGTTGCCTTTGATCAGTTTTATTTTAATTTAATTATAATCGAAGGGGGAAAAATAATAATCTAAAATCCATTCTATAGTTACATACTTATATGTGTACGCAGTACGATGCCGAATAATACTCATGAGGATCGGGCGGGGATTTTGTTGCATGCAGTAGATAAGTAATACAGCTAGGATTACCTTAAAAAATTAGTTCCTTGTACATTAGCACGCCGCGTGACACCTGTCAGTGAAAACGTGTTGTACAAAACTTGTTCGTACAACAGTTCGTTTTGAGAGAAATGCGCAGAACTGAGATTTGGTGACATATTTGCTTCTAGAAGATACACTTTTAAATTCTCATCGACAATAAAGTCGAAACGGAACAACTCGAAGAAGTTGGTCTTTGAAGCATAGTTTTTTAACTGAAATGATACAAAAATATATTTTAAAAAAATAGGAGACATTTGGGATAGAAAACAAAGAGTGATTGACTTAACTCAGAGTAAGCTGATTTTTAATTTGAAATCCTTAAAATCATTGTGAAAATACAAATTAATCCTAATTAAAGTTTTCAAACGAACTTTAACCCGTTACGCGTGTATACATTGACCCTCCTACGCGCGCTTTTATGGAGCGAATGAATGAATGAGCGACTCACCGCGTCAATGATGTGGTGTTCTTTCATAATGAACACTTCCGCGATAGCTTTCTGAATATCCTCCCACATTGGAGCGGGATCCTTGCCCTGCAAATTAATATAAGTTGTTGTATAAGAGAAGGCTGAATGGACACTTGACTGAACTTATTTAGGAACAAATTTTTTGATATATTATGGTACGGTCATTAAACAAGGTATCCGTAGACACGTTGTTTGATATGTAGTTATAGTCGATCAATAGATACATTTTTAAGCAATGTATAAAAGAAAAGTTCCTCCCGCTGTCTGCACGTTTAGAGCTTTTAAACTTCGCAACGGACTTTCATGCCGTTTTCAGCAATAGATAGAGTAATTCAAATTGATGATTGGTTTATTTGTATAATACATGCATATTGCACCCGTGCGAAGCTGAGGCGGGTCGCTAGTATAAAGTTATTAATATTCGTTCACATGTTTGGATTGTATCACGCAAAACCAGCATTCAGAAAAAAAGGCGCGTTAAATAAAAAAAATGGGAGTAGGTACTTTTGATCCTGGTATTTTGTGCCTGTGGAAATATATACCTAACTATAGGTACTTATAATTATATACTATCGTAAGTTAACCTGTGATCTGGCATAACTGTCAAAAGATTCCTTCATAGAGTTGCCCAGCGCGGTGTAGACGTTGGCCATCGAGGGCACCTCCCACGTGGGCAGGTAGTCGTTGGCAACCACGTACTTGTCCAAATTCTTCGGATCGAATGGGTAATACTTTGCTGGACAATATCTGGGAATATTAAAAGGGGTTAAGGCAAACTAATTTTGGTATTAAAAAATAAGAAATTGATAGAAATATATAGGTACCTGAATATTGCGTCACCCTTGTACCAATATACTCTCAGGGGGTTCACTGACGTTATTACAACGTACACGCCAATGTCAAACTTATGCCCATCAACCAAGAACGGATTTTGCAGGAACTCCTGTACGAATTTAGTTTTACTTCCCAAATCGATATCACTCACGTTTTTCAAAACAACACCTCTATGATCATGATTCTTCTCAAGAAACATAGCATTTACATTTTTCTTAGCGTAATTAAGGAAGCTTTGTTTATCTTTAGGAAATTTAAAGGCCTTTGGTATGTATTTCGAGGGTGTAGTTGCCAAGAAAGCTTTCACGCTGATGTAACTGGTTGCGGGAAAGTGGTTCACTAGTTGTTCAGGGCCTAGATTACGGAGGTTTAGTTGACTGAATGGGAACTTATGGGCCCAGAGAAGGGTCCACGGCGTCGCGTTTGTTGTCTTCCTGTACCCTACCCTATCTAACACTAGATGCACATGTTTTAGATAACCGTTCATGTGTTGGGCGGTGTCATTGCCATGATATGAATACACCCAATATGTTTTTCTATCTCTGTGTAAGGCTTTGCTGGACGAGTAGTAATTGTTATATTCCATGATCTTTGGTATAATAATACCTAAGGTCACCCCTGCTAAACATATAATCAGAAAAGTGTTGGTAACTGAATCTTTTTGGAAAAGACTGTGTTTATTTGAGATTATATTTGTATATCGCATGCCCACGGCTTTCTTGTCGTCATTATTTTTCTTTACATGCTCGCTTTCCTTCTCAGGATTCTTTGGTGCCTGAAAATGATTAAATAAAAAATAATTATTAGGAGGTTCTTCTTGAGACCGGCAGGCGCTCAATGATCTAAAATACTTTTGGACCTTCTTATGAATGAATTATATTCGTTTTAAGTCATTTTAAGTAACGTCCATAGATCGGTAAGTGCAGCGTAGGATGTCATCAAACAACAATAATTATGCAGAATCGCATTTTTTAATAACCAAACGCGAATTGTTAATAGCCAAAGAAAAAAAAAAAAATCTTTAGTGGTGCGTGTCAAATCTTAAGAATGCTAGTATTATTTTTTTTAAATTGGGATTGACTATTATTTACCTCGTTTATTTTTATCGGCAAAATACTTGGTACTTACAAAAATAATAGAGTTCGGTATTGTTACGTGGTCTTTTATGTAGGAGCAGGTACCTACCTAGTTTTATAGTGTTAGCAATTAGTTACCAGAGCGCGGGAATATGCTGATACCAGCCTAATATAAACCACCTTGTAAAAAATTGGAACGATAGTTGATTCAACTTCAAAATATTTTTTTAGGCACAATATTTTATGAGACCTCACTAATGATCGAATAACTATAAATCAATGATACCTATATAATAAATTAAAAAATAAGAAACATTTTAGAAAATTGTTGATAACTTTGAAAATTCTTAACAGATCTTAATAAATTATAGCTAAGAACCATATTGATCACGTCAACGTTTAAACAAAAAAAAACGCATCATAAAACACCCCTCGTTTTGCATCGGGTAGATATTAAAGATGACCTGTTTTTACATTATTAACACAATAGGGATGTTGACTGGGTATGAAAAGTTAAAATCTATTTAGTCCGTCAGTTAGATAATAAAAAAATACATTTATATTATTATTCTTTTATTAAAACAATAAAAAAATACAAAGATACAGCGCTTTAAAGTTTCGGAGTGGGGGCTTATGACGCCACGCCTTGGAAAAAATTGTAGCGAGGAGTGACATCACGCGTAGATTCCGTTCTCTGTATTTTGATAATTTTTTGTTTGCAGGAAAAAAGAAAAAATACGTGTCCAATAAAATTCACTAATCTACCAGGCGGACATAAAAAAAAATAGGAAACATGCCTATTTCGCATAAATATTTTTTATTTACTCAGCTCAGAGATTCTTTAAATTTAGGGTTCGACTTTTCGAAAATATGGTGATTAAGTGAATTCCTAATAAAAAAATAGAAGAAATAAAAAAATAATAACATTTAATGTCACACCAAAGAGCGCGCACAACGGCTTATAAACTAAACTTAACATAATAATTATAATGAAAGACAAAAAAAAAGAAAAACATAAACAAAAAAAAGACATTAGGTACTAGGTACCATTTTAATACCGGTCTACATTTACACAAAACAATTTAATTTACATGTGTAAACATAGCGCTAAAATCATGTAGCGACCTATTTGTTTATTTTGTATTAAGGTTAGACATTTCCAAAATCAAAAGGTTGGTACAATAACATTATAATAAAGGTATTTACTCACATTTTCTTCGCAATTATTGTTTTCCATTTTATTTATGTACACTTTCAAATAAATTCTGTTGTTTTGCCGCGTAAACGCACCTCCGTACGCGAAGTTTGTATATAGAATAATGAATGACTGATCTCACATGTGTAGAACGAGACAGGCGTCTTTGCCATGGGAATGAGTGAAAGAGACAGATGTCACTTTCTAAAAACATGGCTAACCAGCACTGCAGCCTTTTAAGGTCACATCAACATATTTGCTATACCTAGAGGTATGTGTACTACTAAGTGAAGATTCTTAAACCGTGTTCTTAAAGGTATTTACTAGTGGAGGTTCTTATTGAACATTAAATCTATAGTTGAAAGCTAAAGGATACATACAACATATGTAGTTATACCAATATTCAGTTTAGGTGTTTTTTACATTGTTTGTTTACTTAGGTACTATCTTAAAATAAAAATTATAATAATTCTTTCAATTATTTAAAACAAGAAAGTTTTTGAGGGTGAATGGATTACTAGATGTAGTATCTATATACAGGCATAGTCTAGAATCTAGATTATCCTGCCAATTCTAATCCCGCGGGGCTAGAACCGTGAGACGCAGCAAGTAGGTACCTACTCTGCAAAACTAACCTACGCTAGCGGGTCCGCTCGCGTGATATGTTGACCAGTTGATGGTCAAAGTATATATATACTTATATTAGTATAATTATGCATAAATATAATTATTTTAGTCTCTTTCATATTTTCTCTACCTATCTCAGTCTCCTCAGTCTAAGTAGTACACTTCTGTTCATAAGTAAGTAAAAAAACCTAGCTTCCGCTCACGGCGTCGCCCGCGTTAACGTCGTTAATCGCGGCAAAAATCTTATGTCCTGTCTTGGAATTCAAAAAGCTAACACTGTATAATATTTTATAAAAATCGGTTGTGTAGTTTAGTCGTTAAAGCAAAACAGACGGACGGACAGACTTACTTTCGCAATTACAATATTGGTATGGGTAAGGGTTAGACAGCGGTATGTTAACTGCGACCACGGAATGCTTTGCATGCGTCTGTCAACCTCAGTCGCTCCGGTATTTCACAGTCATATCTACCACACTGTACCCCACTTGTAATATAACATAAGCCCAGTAACTTAATACGAAACATACAAATCTTGCTAAGTCTCAGAAAGTAAAATCAATCTATAAAATCATATGACTTTTGCACCGTATACAATATTTTGCAGATCGTTACGGTTAATTCTAAAAAAACAAATTTATTGAGCAGTTGTAAAAATTCTCTTTCATTCATCGATGTAAGACATTATCAAAATTCGACGGGAAATAGGCTATAAGTTTTGAGTATCTCGGAAATATATGGGAAAACTACATAAATGGCTGTATTTTTTAATTGCATTGACATAGAAGATTAATCAATTTATACAAAAACAAAAACTTAAGCTATATTAAAATTAAAACTTATAACATTAATAAAACTAAGAATAATTATTATAATTAATAAATAAAAAGAAGAAGACTAAATTATATTTTTAAGAAGTTTTTTAAATTGCAAGAGTTTGTAGACCTGAATGTTTGATATTAATTTAAAAACTACTTACCACCACGCGTTCCTTAAAAAAAAATAACCATGACGGACCGACTGCCAACAAATTGATCTTATAGGGTTAATTTTACTTTTGAGAACCCTAAAAAAGAAACAAAAAAAACACTTATAGTTGTATGTACCTATGTACATACCTATATATATCAAATGACATTTGATCCAAAATTAAAAAATCGAAAATATTTGTGTTTCATTTATTTCATTATTTAACGATACTATTTACATAAATCAGTCTAGCTTTTTATCAAGTGTGGAACTAAAACTAAAATATTAAATATCTATCTACTAACCAATGTCGTATGTGTACCGTAAAATGGGGTGAATAAAAATATTTGGGGGTGAATAGACACAACTTTGGAAAAGGTTTCCTACCTTTTAATGTGTCGCATGCGTACAATTTTACATAAAAACAGCTTTATTATAACTTATGAATAGTTGAATGTACTTATAATCAATACCTTTAATCTACAAAATGTAAAAAACACAATTGTCTATTCACCCCTGCATTTCTATTCACCCCGTTTTACCGATATGTTCTTATTGTAATTCGTAGTAGCTTATCGATTCAGAATCTAGACTTAAACATAACAATACTAAATAAACATTATTCAGAAAGCTAAAGAATAAATAATCGCTACATTTTATACAGCGATTATTTTTTCTGTAGAGAATAATAAGGTCTTTGGCATTGTAGGCAGGTACAATAATATAATAGGTATGTTCCACAGATCACCGAGATAGAATTGTCGTCTGTGGTATTTGCACATTTCTAAATGTAGAATGGCAGACATCCTCTTGATCGTAGAACGACTTAAAATAAATTAATCTTCAAAAATAATAAGTATTTAGCTAATGATATAAAAGAGAAAATATGTGGGGGTGGGTGGATAGATGAACGGTTTTACATTAAAACTACCTTTTGCCCGCGGCTTCGCTCGCGTTAAGAAGTATTATTATTAATTAGGTATAGTTATTGCGGCTTTACTTTTGTTTAGCGTGTAAAATTTGTTAAATATCAAAATCTCAGCCCGATCGGTTTAAAATTGACAAAATTTCATACAAAGTTTCATCCCCTATTATATCTCCTTGGAGGTAGAATTGATCAAAATCCTTTCTTAGCGGATGCCTACGTCATAACATCTACCTGCATGCCAAATTTCAGCCCGATCCGTCCAGTGGTTTGGGCTGTGCGTTGATGGATCACTATGACTGATTTTATAAGTACTTCTACGCAAAAACTTGTAAAGAGGTTTGGGTAGAATTGAGAACACTGATATACTTAATATAATAATGGAAGAGGTTTAGTAGAAAAAAGTTGCTAGGACTACATAACTACTTCTTCAGGCCATTTTCCCAAGTTATGTTGGGGTCGGATTCAGCTGAATACCATATTTTAAATACCGATACTAAATACTTAATTTTAATGGAATCTTTACGCTATGGCACCAAAAATAACGGCATTTGGATTTCTCCTTCGCAATATACATGTAGAATAAACTTAACAGTTCTAGCTATTTCAACTCTTTTGATAAATATTCACTACAATTTATTGCCTGGTAGAAATATTACTGTATTCTAGGATAAATGATGTCTCATAAAGCTTTCTTGTAGTGAAATTCCAGTCATAATGATTATTACATACAATCAGACACTGGCTGTCTAGACATTTGAAGGCGATTCTAGTTTACAAAAAAATGGCGGAACCGCCTTTTTTCGTGGTCAAAACGTGTTTTTTTTAACGCTAAGCCTTAATTACATTCCAAATTATTTATCTAAATACACTATTGTTTGAGGATTCTCAAATATACTATTTTATATTGAAACTAAAATTAAATAAATGAAGTCAGAGGGGTAGGGTAGGATGATTTATTTTTAAACTTCATATATTTTTTAATGCATCTACATACCCTACCAGTAACAAGTTTTCCAAAGCATTTTTAAGTATTTAAAAATTGCAGTTTAAAAAAGGAACAAATATCAACTAAGTATTACCTGTGCGTGTTATCTATTCAAATATTCAACACAATTATATTCAAAATGCATCTGTGTGCAATACGTACGACATAGGGTTGTCACGAGCCAGTTAGCAAGCACCGCAGGGATGGGTGCGGTTGTTTGCGAGATGCATTATCGGCCAAACTCTTGGCTGTTTACTGTCGCGGCAGACAGACTGGCGGGCGCCTACATTGAGATAAATACACGAAGGTAAGTAGCTGGCTGGCAATAATACAATTAATCAACCTCTGAATTTTATCTAAAGATTTTGGGTTATTGGATGATTCGCACGAATTATACTCGCACGAAATGGGCGAATCGACATTTTTTAATAATATTATTATTTAGATATGTTGAATTTAAATCGTTATGCCACGATTTAAATTCAGAATTCGTCTGCTAAAGAGGTTAAAACCCAGTATTTAAAAAATGATATGATATTTATCGTTAAGTCATAATTAATGAGTATGGAAAAACAGGGAAGGACATTTCATCAACTTCAAAGTTGGTTTTAACAAATAATAATTTAGGTATGTTTAACATTCTATCATATCTTTTGCGTATACCTTATCTTATCAAATAATTAGTCTATGACTAATAGCTCACTTTTTTAAGTAAATTATTTTTAATCAACATAGCATTATCGTCCGCCAATGAAATAATCTCTTCTTTCAGATGTTAAATGACGGTTATAACAAATGTATGTTCCTAGTAAATACTTACACTGTTTAAAAGTTTTATTCTGATTGGGTATAAAACCACGGATCAGAATCATTATAGTGTAGTCATAATTATTATGAGTCTTCGTACCTACGGTTCTTTGTAATAAATAATACAACAGCGTGATTTATTTCAAAAGACGCCATAAAATTCGTAATAATTTACAGCCAAGCTCTGTAAGCCAGAACGAAGGTGTCTAAACAATGTTTTTCTGATAATATTTGTTTTATAAACAACTAGCTGTGTCCCGCGGCTCCACCCGCGAGGATTTCGGTTATCGCGGACTATGTCCTTTCTCAGGCTTTAGACTATCTGTGTACCAAATTCATATTAAATCGGTTCCGTAGTTTTAGCGTGAAAGGGCGACAAACAAACAGACAGAGTTATTTTCGCATTTATAATAATAAGGATACTAGATTTTCAAGGCAAGTTTATTTGTCATCTTGTTTTTTTTTAATTCGATTTCTGTTAACGGCTTCACGATCGTCATTTATCGCATTTTTTTGAACTGTGATTTGAGCCAGCTACTTACCGCTCGCAGTGTAGGCGGCGCCGCGACGTCTGCACCGGCCATCGATCGCACGCACTCGCATCGCCCGAATCGCTAGACGCTAGGGCTGCTTACTTGCTACGGTGCATTTATTACATCTTCACACCGATGTAGGGCTGTACGTCATACTTTATGCAATGGTTGCATGTTTTGCAATGTAAGAAAGAATTGCGAAAGAAGGTACAATAAGAATTCTCTTTGTTTAATTTCTGTGTGCAACTATAATATGTCCTGTAAGTAATCGATGTACAGTCAAGATCATAAGTTTCAGTAGCACCTCAATATAAAAAGAACAACTTTCTTAAAAAGCGAAATGACGGCGAATAGGAAATATGAGGTGACACTTCAATTATGACCCTGGCCTGTACACGTATACGAATCCGTATAAGGATTCGTATTAGATAACAAAAGGACTCAAGGATTTTGTTCAGTTGCTTATGAACTCCATAACTGATAGCTATTATAATTACAAGTAAAAAAAAGAAGTAATTTCCGTGTCAACACAACCTATTTTTGTATTTTTTAAACAAAACAATATGATTTTGTCTCAGTATTGTAGGCTAATTTCTCTCCGCATGCGTTAATGCGTAACAAATAATAGAAATAATATTGTAGGCTACTTTTATTTATGGAGTGACAGCCCTAACTCAGCTAGTGTTGCGACACGCCGGCGCCCGGCATTGTGCGGCACGTCGTCTGCCGGGATTCGCGCCGGCCCGGCCGACGCATCACACCGGCGACGAACGACACATGCCTGAATTACCCGCCTTTATCTAACTACGACTAAGTAGTTCGTATGTATAAATATGTGTGAAAAACAGTTTCTATGGCAGTCAGTCTGATGTTCAAGCATAGGCAAGTGAGGCTAAATTTACGATACTAGGTATTTAAAACGTAATCAATTCACTAGCGTGTGATGGTTTGGAATACATTTTGGCTGGGCCATGATGGCACTTCTTGGCAGAACCTTAGGACATCTACAAGTATTAATTAAAAACTAGCAGTGTTTATGTTTTTTCAGAATTCCGGGATTAGAAGAATTATTTGTATTAACCAGGGTTAATAAACTATGTGTGTAGAAAAAATCGTCGAAATCCGTTAAGTACTTTGAGTGAAATACTTGAAAACATTTATTTATCCTCATTAAAGAAGAATGCACATTTGCAGACCCACTACAAATTACTAACAAAGAATACAAATTATAGCACCAATTTGAGATAGATAAAATTCCTGCTTTTTATTTTATTGTTATATAAAATATTCATGAAATCGGTACTTCTCCGGAATAATAATTCCAAAAATATATTTTTTAAAGGAATTGTGACATGACCATTTATGTAGACTAAAATATTTTCTTTTTAAAGTATGTTATTACAAAGAGGTATTATCTACCTAAAGAGACTAACCACTTACTAAGTTGATGATAAAATTGTTTATGTGAACAATTATTGGTATACAAATATCTGTAACATCGTCACCCTCCAAAACTAGTTTTCTTGTATACCTGATAATTACTATATTATCTGACTTTAAGGGCTCTAAACACAAGTTTTGAAAAATTAGATTACGGAGATAATTCACTAAGCCGCGAACTGCGGAAAACTATATCAGAAAGAAAGACCTGTATTAAAAAGTACTCTAATGATATTATAAATTAAGCTTTATTACTTTGTGGCACAACAGATTTTTGTGTGGGCCCAAGCCCCTTAGTCGCTTGGGCATTCTCTTTTCACATTTTTAATGTTACGGTAGGTACAGCCAAATAACCTCGAATAAATATCTTAACTTGCCATGTATTACCCTATCTTACATATTCAAAAGCTAAATTTAGATTTTTCTTGATTCAGAATACCCAATACTTTATCCATTGTCCATTGAGTTCGACGTACAAATAAAATGCGATGAACCGTAAACAAAAATATATTTGTTAGACCTTCGACCCACAAATCGCCAGACTTTTCACTCATAACAAAGCTCACAAAAAATTAGGCCACACAGATACATAATGTATGTAGAGAAATAATCAAGTTCAACGCCTACTAAACCTCTTTTCTCTCTTTTTCGTTAAAAAAACATTCTATGTTCCAGTGGATTTAGAAATAAATAAAATAAACTTCAAGGATAACCTAAAACACGACAAACGTTTATTGGCTAATGTATTTATTAGATTACAATAAATATATATTTTAATATACGATCTGTTTTCGGTACAATCAGTAAGTAAGTTTATGTTACATATTTAGATAAGACTCCTACACACACAAATAGATGGAAATGTATCGTTTCTATTATAATCTCTCAATTCATTTGTTTCGTTATTGGAAAACACAATGAATGTATGAGAATGAATGATCATGTGAGTACTCTCACATAGTAATTGATAATATTTGTCCTTGTTATAAAATAAACAAAAGAGCTTTGGTTTAACCGTTAGTCCGTGGAACCTAAATTTCATCTGAATAATGTAAAAAAGAGTAGCAATTATTACAACAAAGTTATCTTGTCTGTTATTAACGAAATTTAAACATTTTAAACTAAACAGTAATTACTAAGGAACATTTTCTTTTGTTCCACTAATATCCTTATAAGTATGTAGTAAATAATATATGTATGTAACAGTATATTGTAAGATATTTGTATGTATATAATTATGTAGCTTATCTGAATAATTTTCGTACAAATTTTGTATCTAATATTACACCTGTTGCCTCTTCTACTTCTGTTTTTTCTATCTTTCCAGTCCATGCAATGGTTGTCTGAAAGATGTCGCTTTTAGCGATGAGACCGCTATTGTTATACTGTTGTGTTTTATTTTAATGATGTAACTTTCATGGTGCACAATAAAGAATCTATTCTATTTTAATTGCATACTACTTGTAAGTATATTATTAATGGTCAGCGGAGCCTTATTCAGTAAAGACTACGGGAGAAAAGGAGATTATTTTGTAGATACATAAAAATATCTATCTACAAAATACGAAATACGAGTAAAAATAAGTATTATAGGTACTCGAATTTAACCTCCTAGGGCTTATAGAAAAGACAAAATTATTTAAAATTTCGGCATTTCTTAATGTACGTACTAGTTGGACTTACAAAGTGATAAACACCACAAGTGATAATTTTTTCTTAAGAATATTTGAGATTTATATTTTTGCGTCTAATTCCAAATCTGTGAATGACAGTAGAATTGGTCTTACCCTTCTCACAGGCGAGCAACCGCAAATATTCATTTGAGGATGGCGCGCTGCGATGTCCGTTAAAAAACCGACACAGCTTGGAAAACCACGAATGCACCGACAACTTTGCACAGTAATTTGCAAATGTCGTCCTACACTTGTTGGTTTGCGTATTGTGTGAGTGTGTGACTGGCATTATGAACATAGAACATGTTTTTTATATTTTTTTGACATGCGGCCTAGCCTTCTTATTTCTAGGATACCTATTGTATTTAATTACTTAGATCGCAATTCATCGTCTATTTATGAAGTATCTGTGTTCGCTCGCCTATTAACAGGTAGTTGCCACGTATTTCCCAAAGGTAAGTTATATTCACACTTTGTAATCTCATATTTTTCAAGGTGATCTAGATGATTAATGGACTTTTTACACGTGGTATATGTGTGAGCACGTGTAGCTGCCTATGCGGAACAGTAATTTCTGTTTCCATTTCCATAGTGATCTGGTCTTAAATTATTTATTTATTGGGTAAAAAGAAGTAGGGCTTAACAAGTGATGTTCTCGTTACCATCATTGTTGAAAGGCATGTCTATACTCGTACTTACCAAAATATTAACTTTTTCCATGTGTTTATTAAGGGTTCGACAAAATATAGATGAAATAAAAAATGTGGTAATAATTATGAAAAAGTTGATTTATTATAATTATAATTATAATAATTATTATAATACAGTTTACAATAATTACAAGCGATCACCAAACGGGGTGAAAGAAAACGGCGTAGTATTAAATTATTTAGGGTGTCTACACACGGCGAGGCGAGCGCGCACCTCGCGTCGCGCGCGCTCCGCTCGGCAAGCTGACGCGCGACCACGCGCGATACACTGACTCATTGAATACGGCATACCACAGTCCGGACGCACGGCGCGAGCTGCGCTGACGCGACTCAGCCCTACGTAGACGGAGATTTATTTATTTATTCGATTTTAGGATATAGTCTTTCGAACGCGAGAAACAAAATATTACACAAGTCGAGAATATTATTTATAATCGATTCGGATTAAATCAGATTCGAGAGCGGCGGAAGCGGGCCGCGGCGGGTGCGGCGGACAGCGGCGGGCGGCGTCGAGCGGCAGGCTATGTACAGGGGCGCCGCTACGGGCAGTCGCACTCCTCCACCACCATCTCGGGCAGGTCGCGCTTGATGATGTTGGAGTCGGCGCCGAAGTAGATGAGCGACAGCGCGGAGAAGCGCACGGGCGCGCAGCACTCGGCGCGCTCCAGCCGCGCCGCCTCCACCACCTGCGAGTGGTAGTTGAGGAAGGGCGCGCACGCGCCGCGGCAGTAGTTGGCGTAGTAGCCCTCGGGCGCCACGATCCAGTCGTCCCAGCCCAGCGCGCGGAAGCTCACGTAGTACGTCTGGCGGCAGCAGCGGCCTTGCTCGGCGGCGTCGCAGTCCAGCGCGCGGCGGCGGCGCGCGGCGGGCGGCTTGAGGCGCAGGCGCAGCAGCGGGCGCGCCGCCTGGCCGCCGCCGAGGCGCAGGCGCACGCGCCCGCCGCAGCCGCTGCAGTCCAGCAGCAGGCGCAGCGGCGCGCGCGCGCCCGCCGCCGCCCAGCGCCGCGCCGCCGCCGTCACGTCCAGCCGCTGCCAGCCGCGCGCCGGGTCGCGCCGCGCCGCGCCCGCCAGCGCGCTGATGGCGGCCGTCTCGTTGCCGCTCACGGTGAAGGCCCACAGCGTGTAGCGCAGGCGGCGCGCGCGCGGCGACGTCTCGGCGCGCACCAGCAGCTCGGCCGACGCCACCGCCAGCCCCTCGCCCTGCTCTGACTCGGCCTCGGCCCCCAGCCGGAACTCGATCAGTCGCTGACCGTTCAGTGTCTCACCTGCACAGTTCAATAGATGCTCTCGATTAGAGACGACTTCTGCGGGTGACGGAGATACCGAACACATTTTACAAAGTATTCGTTGGAAGTGTGTCATCTCTGACACTTAAGTTTATTGGTTGGTATTTCTGCCTACGCTTCCTACGTGAATCGAAATGGCCCATCTCTAGTGTAGTGGTTGTGACTAAGGGTGGGAGGAGAGTAGGGGTGGAGTGCGAGCGGTGGTCGCCCTGGCTGGAGCTGCACTTGCCCGACCGTCGTGGACCCGGTGGAGATCCGCGGCAGATGAGGTCGCGCTAGCCGCCCGCACATCCACATTACATAAAAAACATTAGGAACTAGAAGCTTAAAGTAACCAGGTTTATTAAAAGATAAACTAGTCGCGGCCACTATCACTGCTACACTCATTAAAAGTAAATGTGTATGAACTACTCCATCGTCCATCGGTGCTAGGATGCAGCTCGTCTGACGACGTTCATCTTCACCTCATGTCGGAAAGTCGGGCCTGCGGACAAACGGAAACTGGTCATTATCATACAACTACAAAACTGGTCCTTATGTACGCAGATTGTACATAAGGACCAGGACTCGGCAACAACTGACAATTCATACGACTGATTGATTACGATCAAAGGGAATGTAGGAAGCCTCGCATCCCGCGTCCCACCAGACGTGCTATGAATGAAACAAAATCGTACACAAAGAGCCTGCTAAACAAAATTAAACGAAATAATTACATGCGATGGCTTCGCGCCAAATCTTTAAGTACTACATAATAAGGTCGTGGGAATAAATTAACGTGGAGGCTTCTAATGAGACAACTGGTAAGCTATTTGTAAATGGTTAATTTTAATACTATTTTTGGTAAGACTCCTGTAAAAGATAACGGAATAAAATGTTGCGTAGGCGGAGGTCAACCAGGCAATAATTGTTTTGTGGTTCACGGTTTATTGAAATTGTGGGTCGAAGTAATAAAGACAATATTTGAGCACATATTCACGTAAGTACCTAATAATATTGATTTAGGTAATAATAGATAAGGATATGTGTAATAGCCAAGGTTAGAATTCATGCGAAGAATCGCTTCTACAGTGTTCCGAAATCGTTTTCCTGATAATTGTGTAATATAGTAGTTATTAGGATAGGTTATTTATTGGTGATACCGGTAAGTATAGATATTTGCTATAGCAGTTGTCAATTAAAGCGATAATTGTTTTATAAAAAACACTAAGAAAACACTCATTTCGTATAGTCTAACGTCGATGACCAACTAGATCTACTACAACGTAGTTGGAGACCGACGTTGGCCGATATAAAATTTGTGTTTTTTCAGATAATTTTATAAAGTTAACATCGCTTGTGTTGTCAACTGGAGATAGCAAATAAGCCTACTGGTATTTTAACATAGTTCCCCGCGAAATGCTTATACTCAACTGGTCTAATCTATTCTTTCCCACCACAAGATAGCAAACAATATGGAGGCAGACCAAAACACTAAATGTTTTCTAACAAACAATCTCAGTGACGTAAAAACAAGAAAATCTCATGCTATTAAGGAATACTCCGATTAAAATATTTATGAATACAATATTAGCATTAAGAATTGCTAGCGCAGTTGAACTATTTCATTTCAACTTAGTCGTTGAGAGCACGTGTCTGATTTGATTACTGCACGTGTTGTCTTTCACACCCACGTTCTATAGCGTATAGTGCATCCTATAATCTATTTCATGGACTTGCGGAGTCGTCATTTTATGGTACTTTCAAGTTTATAGATTAACTACTGTTCACTTAGATTGTGAAGGTTTTTGCAGTTTTATTTCTTACTAGCTGTCCTCCGCGACTTAGTTCGCGTGTTTTAGTTTCAACGGTTTTTCATGTTTGCAACATTTTTCATTTATGCTCCGCTCCTATTGGTCGTAGCGTAATGTTATAGCCTATAGCCTTCCTCAATAAACGGACTATCCAATACAAAAATAATTTTTCAATTCGAACCAGTAGTTCCTGAGATTAGCGCGTTCAAAAAAACAAACAAACAAACTCTTCAGCTTTATAATATTAAGTATAGATATGAGTTACGCTTTTAACGTCTGTACCAAATTTACTTATGAATAATCTTAATCTCAATAATCAATGCTCGTTTCTTCTCTATATGAGAAGAGGTTTGTGCCCAGCAGTGGGAAATTCATAAGCTGTTATTATAATCTTAATTGTAAATAGCGGGGAAAAATACCTTAAATCTATGGGAAAAAAGTTGTATGAATTTTATTTAGATTACTTAGAAACACATTTTTTATATCAATTACAGAAATTGAAGCTTGAAAATATTATTAAAATTCCCAATATAGCTCGTAATTATAGCCGGTAAAAATAAAGAATTTTGTACTGAAGGACCGTTTCAAATAGCCGTCAAAATCCATCGTTATTATATAGGGCTGTGCATATTTAACAAGGCCAGAAAAATTCGTTTCGTTTTCGACATCGTAAACTAGCAATAAAATAGGCAATCAAGTTGTAGTGGTATTAAAATTAGCCACTGTATTATGGGGTGAAATATCGACTGCAGGGGACTCAGGGTGGCGTGCAGTGTTATGCAACGCCTTATCGATTCTCATGAATTTCTAGATAAGTGAATTATTTAGTGTGTAGATACGACGGACACGTATGGATCGGTTTGAAGGAGGCTTGACTGATTTGTTTTGTATATCGGTATCACACTATCTATACTAATATTATAAAGCTAAAGAGTTTGTTTGTTTGAACGCGCTAATCTCAGGAACTACTGGTTCGAATTGAATAATTCTTTTTGTGTTGGATAGTCCGTTTATTGAGGAAGGTTATAGGCTATATAACATCACGCTACGACCAATAGGAGCGGAGCATAAATGAAAAATGTTGCAAAAATGAAAAACCGTTGAAACTAAAACACGCGAACAAAGTCGCGGGGGACAGCTAGTGTTTTATAAAATCGTATCTAAAACATGTACTTACCTAATGTTTATTTACACATTTTTATATTAAATGATATGAATGAAGAATGCTGGTATAAACGATTTCGGTACATAATACACATAGGTGCTTAAAATATGTCCTTAATTGCACAAAGTATAATAAAACAACTTCACTCAAAGGCCAGGTAGGTAATATAGTGGTGTTTTAATCTCTATTTAGCCAATAATAATTCTTTACCAACTCTTGTACAGACCAAAAATTTTATTGAATGTATAGAAAAAGATTTGTCTAACTTCGTCCCCAGCCACACACACGAACACCTCAAAAAACACGCAAAAATATTTTCATGAAAACAAGAAATGACCACATTACGTGGAACATAAAAACTTCAATTCACCTGCCATTGTAGCGGAAGGAAAAACTCCGTACATAAAATGTTACGATAAAGAACTAACAACAATAAAAATATAAGCCAGTACGCAGTACGTAGTAGGTCTATGTGACGTAATAATGGTGATTTTAACCAAACTTCAGGCACTAACCCCATGGCGAACGACTGACCTGACCCCGTTGCGTCCTATAACACAAGAAAGGTCTTATTTCAGCCGTTCTGAGCGCTTAGTGGCCGCGGCTTTTTAGGCCTGACTTAATTGAATGTATTTTTTGAATTTAGTTTTATGTGAGTTTTTATTCATACTGATAATGGTGATGAAAATTTGGACACATTGTAAAGGGATACTTTTGAAATCAAGTTAAATGGATCCTGGTTGAGTTTTGAGAATAATTTAGAAAACTGACTATAGATCTTAGGGAGGTATACACGCTGTATTACGGATGTTTTGTGGATTTCAAGAAAGCAATCGCTTCTTGAGAATCACTGGTTTTTAGCTGTGTTTTATAAGACTGGAGTTGACCCTTTATGTATACGGAATTTGAAGTTTATTAAATTCATTTTAAAACAATTAAGAAAGTTCCTGAATAATTTTATTTTTGTATTTCTGTTGGGTAAATATGTTTAAACTTTTAACACTTTGACTGCAAAGCTAGCAGACAGAATATAAAGTCTATTATAACCTGTAAATTCGTTCGTGAAACTCCCATGGAATGCGCGGGTGGCGGGGGTTTTATATGTATATGTCTAAATTTAGCACAAAAATATTTCTGTGTTAAAATCTATATATGGAAATCGTTACAGGAAAATTCGCGTCGACGGATAGCACTAACGAACTTGATTATTAACCAAAATTGACATGTCTTACAGCAATTTCATCTCAAGTCATGTAAATACTACGATACACTTCCAGTTTTCTCTGTTTGTCTGTAACATCGCTATGTCTATCTATTTATTCATAATATTTAATTCTTTAATCTTCATTAACATTGTACTCTGTAAATCTCATCTCTCAAGTTAGTTTTGAGAACGGTAAAATAATTATTAAACGGTACGATTAACGAATAACGAATTATCAAACGGTAAAGTAAATTCTGTAAAACTTATTGCAGGGATAGTTAAGGCCTTTGGATGGACTGGCATCGACCATAGTCAATATTTTTATTCAAAAATATAAAATTTTCTTAATAACTGCCTTAAGCTACCTTTCTTAATAGCAAAATTAGAACGAGTGTCTTCAATTTATTAAAAAAAAAAAGATTTTTTAAAAATGAAATTATATTTTTGAGACACGAGAAAGATAACGTATAGAAAGCTATTTTAAAAATACGAATGTCATCTTCAGGAAACCCAGGTAACATAACTTAAATATCGTGTGTTAGTTGATTTTTTAATTTCTTTTTACTTCTGGTTGACGTTCAGGGATGATAAATATTTACAGAATGCCTTAAAAAGTTTCGAACCATGCTATGCGAAATATTTAGCTTTGAACTACTCGCGAAAGTTCTAACGAGTGACTAACATAATCGATTTAACGACGTGTCGGCAAAATTTGTTTGTTAAGGGTAATGTTTCTTTGCATTCATGAGACCGTGATATTTTTTTATTAAGATTAAATAGTATTAGCCCGATAATATAAAAATGAGGCTGGTATGTTATTAGCGCTCTTTATTTGAGGTCTCAAAAACCTCTTATTTAGGACATTTTCAAATGATAGCTATCTCTTTTACTAACGTGCTTATCCTATCTTTCGCACTATTCATTATTGTAACTTGACAACGTTTTGACATATATCAGCGCGAAAAGATTTTAAACGTCGGTATCTATGAAGGTAACATGTCTTGTGTATAATATCATTGCATTAGTCTGAATCATATTCCTACATCTATGGTCTGAATGTTGTCACATTTCAAATTTATACTTAACCTACCACTGTTTCTCAATATAATTAGGTGTACCCGGTGTACCTACCTAACTACACTGAGAAAAGGTGGTAGTAACAAAAGAAAAGAAGTAAGACGTATTTTTTAAAATTTTATGTGGGCTACGAGAGATTAATGTAATTAAAATATTATCTACTACTCACTAAATTCTAACTATTTTTGTTCATAGAGTTTACCAAAAGTGTTGTATAAGTGCGTCTACTTAAATCAATAATATTTCGCACGCCATTTACATACTAGGCCAGTTTTTGTGACTATGAAAAGCTGAATGCTAATGTAAAACATACTTAACCTTATTAAGTTTGCAAGAGATTAACCGCGGCTAAATATATGGGTATTTTATTTAAATATCTTGATTTATGCCTTGGCATGTGACACTAAATATTTTTAGGTTACAAGTTTGGTATAGCTTTGAAATTATCTTAAACTAGCTTCCCGTGCCCACTTCGTTGGGCATAATGTTAATAATCCTTTTTTAGTTCATATGACCTAACGATTTAAATTATTTTATTAATATTAAAAATTAAATTATCTATACTAATATTAAAAAAAATACTTTTTGTAACTTAAATATAAAAGTTAAATATGCTGTCGTTGACTTTTTTGTAGGCATTTTCAAGCTCCACATCTTTTCTCTAGAACTCAAAAATATATCTTTCATAGTTAAGGCAGCGTTCGTAAGAATCGCTTTCATTCGACCGTTTTTTCTCCGATTCACTTTGCAAAACGGACTACCACGTAAAAGCCTTTTTATTTTTCGGTTTTTTATATAGCCTATGACACTCAGCAATAATGTGGCTTTCTATTGGTGAAGGAATTTTTAAAGTCGGTTCAGTAGATCCCGAGATTACCCCTTACAATTTAACAAACACACAAACTTTACTTCTTTATAATATTATTATTAATTATTATTAATTATTATTATTAAGTATAGATCAATGTGTTTACCAAATGAATAGAAAGTTTATAAGGTATTTTTGAATAGTTTAAGTACGGCGCTTGAACACTAAGGCGCGCTAAGGTTTATACTACACTTACTCACTTGGGCTTACTTGGAGTGTAATGTAAAAGAAAAAGGCGTAGTTGCTTTTTTCTTAATTTTTGCTTTATATTTTTTTTTTTATATAACATGCCCGTCACTCTTTGCATCTCCTGTAAGCCAGGATCTACAATCATAACCAATGAATACCTCCAAGAATATTAAACTCAAAGTGCCCCAGGGAAACGATAAACTGTGTTGGAACCTGCAAATTAATTAATCAGAAGATGTAAATAGGAGTAGGAAAAATAGTTTCCACTACGCTCCACAGTAGTCAGGGGACAAAAAGGATAAGTTAGGCCATAGGCAAAGAAGCGAATTCAGCTACTGAGTTATGCCCCGTTGCCAAGCGCTACGGATAAAATTTTGATTCGCGATACCTCGTCAGCTCGTGATAAAAAACTCGTATTTCAAACGAAACTATTCGGGCGATTCCGCAGGTTTGCCCATATTAATAATTATGAATAGACATTAAATACTTAAAATAATGAAAAGCATGTGAATAAAAGAGTTATGAATTTGGATGTGGATGACAGGAGAGGAAGAGGAAGGCCGAAAAAAAGGTGAATCGATGGCGTTATAAATAACATGAAAGAAAAATCTTTGAATGACAATATGACGGCTAATAATGTGGAATGGAAAGAGAAAAAATTGTGCGCCAACCAAAAATGAATTAGGAAAAGGGCAGGAAGAAGAAGAAAGACATTATAAAATGAAACTATACACTATATACTAATTAGTATTTATGGACAATGCGATTATGAGGACGCTGTAAATTGATTCATCCTCTTGCAATCGATCACTAAGCTATGATGCAGAAACGGTTAAAGTTTGATGGCTTAGAATTAGCCATACAATTAAATATCTACATCACACAATTATAGAAAGTATCCTACTGACTTTCATAGTTTTATGTGATACTAGCTGTCCCCCGCGACTTTGTACGCGTGTTTTAGTTTAAACGGTTTTTCATTTTTGCAACTGTTTTCATTTATGCTCCGCTTCTTTTGGTAGCAGCGTAATGTTATATAGCCTTCCTCAATAAATGGGCTATCCAACACTGAAAGAATTTTTCAAATCGGACCAGTAGTTCCTGAGATTAGCACGTTCAAACAAACAAACAAACAAACTCTTCAGCTTTATATATTAGTATAGATTTACGCACTTAATAAAACTCTTATCGGAATGAGTTTTAAATAAATAAGATTTTTATTTTCTGAATATCTACATAATAAAGAAAATAAAAATTTAAGAAAATATAAAATAAATGATGTACCTATCAGAGATAAAAGTTTTGCTCACGAAAATAATATATCATGACAATTTAAGTATCATGAAAAATAAAGACAATAAAGCATGATACTAAATCGATGACAAGTAATTAAGGTTATGGTCGCTATAAAAGCTTTACCTGCTAACTTCACTTGTTAAAAAAACATCGTCGAATACTGAAATGCACCTTACTCATCTAAATAAAGGTAATTTAGGTATAGTAGTGTGCTCTTCATTCTTTCAACCAGTCTTACTTTGGGATACATTGTTACCCAGTAGAATAAGTAACATTGTACCCCAAATTTTGGAGGTTGGAGTCGCACCATTTAAAAAAGACCTGTCTGTCTATCTGTCACCTTAAAGTGGCATTGAGAGTAGACTTCTTCTTCTTCTGCCTAGCCTTTTTCCAAGTTATATTGAGTTCAGCTTCCAGTTTTACCGGATTCAGCTGAACACCGTATTTTACATAGAGCGACTCCGACCTTTACAACCCATTCTACTGGGTAACACTGTATCCCAAAGTAAGACTGGTTGCCTGACTTTAAGAATGCCTAAGTTGAGTTTCTTTTGAGTAGGAGTCCTCTTTCAATGTTTTAGCATCCGACCTTATTTGATCTTGTTTATCTTATTAGACAAATAAAAGGTCAAACAATATATTTCCTTTTCCTAATATATCATTTATTGGTATCAAGTTTGCTTATTGAACACATCTATTAATATGCACTATTAATATTTTAAAGTATGATTGACCTATCGAGTGCTTTATCAATATAATTCATTGGTCACACATTCACGTTAATATTTAATGCGATGTTTTAAACGCAATCTGGGATAGTGGTTTATTTTGAATGATTGTTTTTATGATTTATATTATCGTGGATGAATTTTTTGACGCAATTTTTTAGAGATTTTATTAGTTAAGTTTAGTTTTGTTTAAAGTGTATATATAGTTAAGTTTGTAAATACTTAAATTATTTGTATCGATATACTAGGTTATGCCAGAGAGTTTGCCCGAGTAGTCGTTGGAAATAACAAAAATACCTATCAAAATGACTAAGGGTTACTAGAAGTTGATCTTTCCGTATGCCAAGTTTAAGCAAAATCTGAATTCTGTATTTATTAAAAACTTAGTTTTACGCAGCAGTATTTTTTTTTTGTATTTTATTTATATTACATTTAAGATATTAAGTTTTATTTTTTTTACACAATTAGCTACCTTTTATGAATCATATAAAAGGCTAGGCATTTTCCTAAAATTAAGAGCACCAGTCTGGCATTTCGAAAAAGGCAGATAATTTGCTTGAAATTGTGCTACGGAAGCAATGGTCATAATCACGAAAAAACAAAAAGTGTAGCGCTTAGTGCTAGTCTACGAGCGCTACGCGCTACGATGCATTTAGTCTACGATTTAATTTTAGGAGATTTTTTTTAATGTAACCCTTTATTATTATTTTTATTTTAACTTTATATGTTGCGCATTATTATTTTATTGATGATAACTTTTGTATTTAACCGTTTTAGTGCTGTGTTGAGCTCTTGCTTTTAAATTTTTAAAGAATGAAAAACAAATATTTTCAACTTGGATTTAATATCGTTTATAGCCTAAGTACGTCGTACGGCGAAGGTTGGTCAAGGCCGTAATACTTCGGCCACTAATATATTTTGCCGCATACGGAAATCGAATGTATCACTTGTTTAAAGTTGTACAAAGTACTTAGACTTGTACTGTGCCTAGAATCTAGAATTATATAGAAGGATTTTTGATTATCAATTTTTTTATACAGTATTATTACAGTTAAATCATTATACGTCATATACACGTCTTTAAAAGATACAATATAGATATTGTGTAACGAATTAACAACAGCCTAGTAAACACAAATGAATTAATTAACTATTTAAACTAACCAACGAGATGATGGCATCGATAGGCTACTGCGCGTATTAAAAAAATGTAAAAATGAGTACATGGACCTTACTTTTTTCTTTCCAATCTAACTTATTATACAAGGTGAAGGTGACATTGTACAAATGAAAACTATACTAACTATATACTCTATATCGGTTATTAACACGATTGTTATTAAAAATTCGACAAACAAACAAAACATAAATTAGAATTTCAGTACTATTATAGTATTTACGGCTACAGCATTGTAATTAGAGTTTTTTTTTTTTCGATTTTTTTTTTCTAATTCCTATCGTTTTTATAGTCGATATCGAGATCATAGTAATTTTTAAATTGTTTAACGATAACTAAATTATCTTGTATATATTTCCACTAAGTAATAAAATGACCACAGGAAAAGCAAATAGGTTTGTCTTCGAATAACCTTATGCTATTTATCTAACCGAAGATAAACGAAATAGCAACTGATAAACTTAACTATAGAAATCTTTTTTTTCTGAATAGGTCCCTACGCAATAAATTGGTCGTAATTAAGTTGTACCTACTAAGTACTACTTTTGTCTTTAATTAAGTCACTGTCAACGAAAACACACATATTTTCTTTTTTTTTAATGTCAGAACTGTGTCTTAATACCGTTCAATAAAAAAAAACAAATATATATAATATATACAACAAACAAAACTATAATATGATTAAAAACTACGTTAACTATTAGCAGTTTATTATTACCAATAACTGCTAATTTGGACAGTACTTTAGCTTCCCGGAGAGAGGAGAGGCTAAAATTCTTCATTTATAGATAATGCCGCCTAAAAACCTCGTTTTGGACACATTCAATACACTTATTATATACAATCAAAAATGAAATGTCAATTCAAAGAAATAGTGGAAGTAATGGGAATTATTGTACAAGAAGTGAATGAAGCACAGTTTAAAGGTTCGTAGGAATCAACCTCAAGGTACTTTACAATGGTCAAAAAAAATAAGCTGACCTATGATTTTTACTTGAACAAGAAATGTAGCGTCCTTATTGTGGGTAGATAAATCAATTGAAATTAAAAACCTTCCTATCAATTCGATATGCTAATTTGCAAGAAAAAAGAAACACTGCATCTATAATAAATCTAAAGAAACTACTAACACGTCAAACTATTTTTAACTCGGAAAATGAAAATCGATTCGTATAGTTCCGCGTCAACTACAAACGGATCGCCATTACCTACCACAATTAATAAAGCATGAAGCCGATATAATTAAAGTACCTCACCTTATCATATGGGAAAGTTTCCATGGATCGTAATACGTAAAAAGTTTGTGGGAGCAGCGAGGGCGCGACATCTCTCCGCGGCTGGAGACATGGTACTGCCGCGCGTTGGGAAATCCCTGCCTTATATACCCGATACAGGGTGATTCATTGGGAAAGTCGGGACTCGTCTGGTTTCCTTTGACGGCACACATTCAGCCTTCTTGAATGGGTATTTAGAATTACCCCAGCCCTTGGGAAAGGTTTGGTATTTATGGTTTGCTATTTTATGTTTCATGTACGGTTATTTTAAAGTTGTTGTTACTAGTGTGAGTGTTTACTTTACTCAAATTATTTTTTAAGGACCGGTAGTAATTATATTATATAATGAGAAAATTTCATGTGCAGCTCTTCTATTTCTCAAATCTCATCAGTTATGAAATGTGCTAAATAAGATGCTATATAAGTATAATTTTTAGGACCCAATCAGCGCAATCTCTGTTTAGAAGAACGGTTGCTTGAATGCAAAATGATTAATCAACACCCATATTCAGTAAAAACTAAAATGCGGGTATTTTTTTATTGATATTTGAATTTTTTAAATGTGTTAGGATTGCTGATAATTTGTTATTTAAATAAAACAAATATAGTATATTTAATAGCACATATAGCCATCCTTATCTTTACATCTGCGACTATTCTTATATACACGACTTTTCATTACTGTGTTATGTACCAGTTTTAATTTTAAAATAAACTTTAACAATCAAATAAACTTATAACATAATATGAAACACTAACTACAAAATTATACAAAACTTTTAAAAAGCTACAAACAAAAAATAACATCACGTTGACATTAGAGGCTAAAACAAGCTTTTTACATTACCTTTATGTACTGGCAAAGTACTCAAATAAAGTGCAAATTACTCGGTGTCCTTTCTCAATGGTACCCACTGATAAATAAAGGACATTCAGATGTCATGTCCTAAATGTCACCCTTTTATTTAGGACATTCGTAGATCGTAGCTGACGCGTAGGCGCGTAGCCGAAAGCCGTAGCTGTAGCGCTACGCAATGCTGAAATATTGATAATAGCGAAGAAATGTGGGCAAACTTATTTGATTTATAGAAAGAATAATTGCGAGTTTATTTTTATATTATTAGGGTTTTGGAGATCTTCTAGGGTTGGCGTAGGATTTTCTTTTATCGACTGTAGAATTTTGTCTGGTTTAACTTGAATAGATAATTTAATTTTAATTTCTTATTTTTTGTATTAGTAAATGATTTATTTTATAGCTACTAAACATTGCTACTAGACATATTCTGCTACTCGACCTTTGCGATATATATACCATGCAGGTTTAAAACTTATCATAACATACTGTGAAACAGTATATTGCCATCACTCTACGAATCGTAAGTAGAGATTCATCGTGTGACGATATCTAACGGCCGGAGCACCCTGAGTAATAAACCTAACTACTATTTATGATGGTCAATCTTCATATTTTTCAGTTTCCATTTTACAAGTATATCATTTAACCACCGGTCACTCATATGAATGAAAACTTTCATGCACCTTACAGACGTTGCGTGTGTATGAGACGTGCCGACAAAAAATGTTCAAATTCAAGTTATGCGACAGAAAAAGATCAAGAATACCGAAAAACGTCATAAAATTGTTTTAGAAAGTTGTCCCATCCGTACATGTAAATGAATACCAGCGTATTCGCGAATGTGAGTGACCGATAATATCAAGAAAAAGATCTCTATATTTTTAAAGCACAAAAACGTGTGTTTTTTACCTCTATTTCAGTAGAATTTTAGTACCCAATTTATCAGTACAAGTCTGGGTTGATTCTGAAAATATCTTTTATTAATTCTAATAACATTTCGGAAGTCCTCGTGATGTTGAAACGACTCTCAAGTAGTGACGCGGTCACGATAACAAATGGCAAAGCACGACACGTGTAACGATCCCAGAAAAAAAGGTAGAGATACGCAAACATCGACGGATGACGTGAGTTGCTGACTGGATTCGTCTGAAAAACAAAAGAATTACCAAACAGTTTTTTAACATAATCATAAAGAAAAGGACATTCGAAAAAATAACCAAAACAAATGAAACCAAATTTTAATAAAAAACATATTTTTTGACAAAATACTCTTGTTTTACAGCACTAGTCTTCATTATAAGGTCACCACGCCAAGATGCGAGACGCAAGTGCGCGACGTGCTGCGGGTTCGATCCCCTCATGGGACAAGCATTTGTGTGATCCACAAATGCTTGTTTCAAATCTAGGTGGGTGGTCTAGGAATAATAATGCGCAAATCTTATCATCGGTAATGTAAACCATAACTGATTATGGAAGTGTTTAAATGTTATAAATCTGTACTATACCATTCGGTTATCCGTGCAGTCTTTTGCTTTTTATGCATATTCTACGCATACATTAACTAAAACCTTATACTTGTAACAATCAGAACTATTTGTACGTACACGGTGAAGTCACATTTACAGGAGATAAAAGTCGGTATTAGGTTTATTTCCTTCCTGCATCTATAAACTCATATATATTCCGCTGGACGTAGTATAGTGGAGCATAATGGTGTTTCTTTCAACTTTTATGAATTGGTTTTCCCTTATTCAGACATCAAACGTCACAAAAACCGTAGATATGACGTCTTTAATATTTATTGGTTTATTTCAGTGTTAAAATATAATATCCTCATTCAGGTACGAGTGTCCAAGTTATACTTTTATGGGCACATGTAGCGTAGGTACATAATGTATTTATTAAATATTGAATACTGAAAGAAGCTCAAGATTAATGTGAATTTTAAAGTAAGTATTTTAGGCTAAGACGGTTTAATACATTCATAAAATATAGTTAAAAAAAACACAAAATGTAAATAGGTTTATTAAGTACTGCACGTTATTAAGTAAAATTTCAAGCAAAAATAACATGTTTTAATGTTGTTAAACTGTAAGTATTATTTATATATTATGTTAAAAATAAACTTAGCACTAATTTAAAAGAACGGTTCAAACATTCTTGCATTTACAAGTCGATTTCAGTAATGTATAAAATTTCCTGTTTACCAAAATTCCTACTCACAAACTGTCAACAATAGAACTCAAAACTATATACTTATTTTTATTTATATTTTTGAATTGCCAGTTGGCAGTCCCTCCCACCCCCCACTTACCGCTATTCGGGATCTATCTGGAGACCGTCTCCATACATCGCGGGAGTTGCTTCAATCAATGCTTGGCAGCCTCCCAGCGCTGGCCCGACAGTCCGGCGCCGTTTTATTTTATTAGCTTTGGTTTAAGATGAACGTATACTTAAATAACGATTTAAATGATGATTATTTAAATAGAACTTGTTGTTGCTATTTTATTTCTACAATTGTGTGATTATATGATGTAAGAAATAACGTCCGCGGTCAAAACTATATTTAAAAGAATAATCATACGATCATAGAAAGTACTCGTAGCTAAGTTTAGGCCGTAATGTTTAACTGATAATACAGCTAAGCTGCGGTTAGTACGTGAATGGGTGACCATTTGTAAACATATCGAGACCCCTCCGTGCCTCAGACAGCACGTTAAACTGATGGTCCCGACTGTCATACTTTGATCTTTGACAGTCGTTAAGTCATTACAATCCTGACAACCAGTCTTACTTTGAGATACTGTGTTACCCAGTGAAATGGGTTGTGGAGGTCAAATAGGCAGTCGCTCTATGTAAAATACGGTATTAAGCTGAATCCCATAAGACTTAAAGCCGTCCCCAACATAGCTTGGGAAAAGACTAGACGGAAGAAGATCATAAACCACGATCAACGGAACTGTAATCTGGTTGTTTAAGTGTCTGGTAAGAGTTTAAAAGCATATAATTAAACGAGCTGTGCCCTGCGGTTTCCCTTGTCTTGCTTTTCTCCTAACGCAAGTAACGTGATGTTAAGTAGTCTATAGCTTTACTCGAGAATTGAGCTATTAATTGCAATAAGATTTTTTTTCAAATCCGACTGCAAGTTTCAAAGATTCGCGCGTTCAAACAAAAATAAAAACTATACTTTATTATATTAATTTAAAGTAAATATGAAAGAATTTTTCGTTTACAACAAAAATTCACGTTGTTATTATTAGTGCCATGAGTTTTGTTAAGCTATACGCCTACTTAAGTACGCAGTATGCGACTACCTTTACACCGAGCAGTTACTGTTTTATAAATATTATCCTGATCATATTTTTGAACGACGCAATGCATTGATGTGATCACATAACAGCGGCTATGCTCTTAACATAGGATATAAAATTAAAAGGTGGTGTTATAACTACATAAACCATCTGCTTAAATAGAGGTATAAAAAGTTATTTGTCAACTTATTTGGTCGGGTTTCGAACGTGTTAGAGAACAACCCCCCTAGACAAGTGACATTTTGACATGCGATAACGCTGATCGAATCGTTCAAATGTATGGAAGTGACAAGTCCAAGTCACGTGACTTATCGAAACGAAATGTCATTTTCATACATTTAAAATCATTTGAGCGATTTCTATCATCGTTAACGCTTGTCAAAATGTCACTGGTCTAGGGGGGCAGAAGATGTTTTAACTTTTCTTGACAGACACCTACATGTTTACTTAAAACATGTAGGTGTCTAAATATTATAACTAAGTAATAAAATCTATATATTAATAAAAATGAATCCCGATTTCCCTTGGTCACGGACTCAGGCACCAAATCGGATATGTTTTTTTTTTACTAAGGAAATTTTAAAAATGCGTATGGAAAATATCAATCGACCCTTGCGAAGCCGGGGTAAGCCAGTTATACATATTAAGGGCTGATTTTTCCAACGCCAGCTAGTCTTATAAGAGGATAAATTTTGAATTTTTTACAGTTCTTCCATACAAAATCTGTCATACGTCAATTTTATTTTACGAATAAAAAATATCTGGCGTGGGAATAATTAGCCGATAACCACCCAATATTATGAGTATCTACTTTTGTATTATTTTTTTAATACTAGTAGCGTAAACGAACAAAAGAGTTCGAACACCTACAGTGTGCCAAAGGCTGTAAATAATGTATAAACTTATTTTGCGTCTCATTCTGGTGCTAATTTTAGAACTTGAAAATTGTTGTGAAGTTATTTTGCACAACGTTAACCACTTTACAAGTTCAATTGACTGCCAAAGAGGTTTGGACAATCTGTAACGCACTAGGCAATAGATCTGCGCGTTGAATTTTATTTTGTAGAACACAGTTTATCTATACATCTATACATATAAATAAAATTGAAGTGTCTGTTTGTAACATTAAAATAACCGTTTTTTACTACCTGCATATGAATGTATATACGGTACATGTAACAAAATATCATTTTTTTTTCATTTTTGTCTGTCTGTCTGTTTATTTCGGCTAATCTCTGGAACCGATGGACTGATTTAGACAGGATTATCACTAGCAGATAGCAGATGTAATTAAGAGTAACTAAGGCTACTTCTAGTTTAGAACAAATCTAAAATTATTATAAAAATTCACAGCTAGTACTCAATATAATCAAGTTTTTTTGAACGCACTAATCTCTGAAACTACCAGTATGATTTGAAAACATATTTTTGCATTTGATAGCTCTATTCTTGAAAAAGGTTAGGGTATTTAACATCACATTGCGTCGCCACGGTTGCCGTGGTAGAAAAGCAAGGATAGTTAAACAGTAGGCTACAGCTAGTAGGTGTGATTATAAATGGTAAATGTATAATTTTTAGATCTCCTTTTTGTAGAGACCTTCTTCAGAACCAAGTATATCCTTTCTTTACTAACATAATCATCTTATTTTATTATCTGGTTTTAACAAATATGGACCAAAATACTTTATTTTCTTTTCCTCATTTCTTTTATATGGCATTTCCTACCGATAATGTTGCAAAGTTTGTTAAAGCGTTTAAACTCAACTCAAACCGCAGCTCTGTAGTAGCCGAGTGCGTAACGTCTTTCGCCACTTGACATTAACCTTTTAAATGTCACCGAAAATAAGGCTCTTTGCCTATTGCTGTTGAATGGATTTAAAGTTTTAACTTAGCTAATTCGAGTTTTTAAACCCTAAGAGGTGAGCAAAACTATAAAAAATATTTATGACTACTTTTTATAATTTGTTTTTTTTTAAGTGTCGCTAAAGCTATGCTTAGTATTAGATGGGTTACATTCGTCATAACTCTGCTCTAATTAGTAGGTACCTCACACAGCAAATATTATAGTTATAAATAAATAGTATAGTTTGTAGTTACATTTTAACTTTGAACAGCATTTAAAATCTATACTAATATATAAAGGTGAAGAGTTTGTTTGTTTGTTTGAACGCGCTATTCTCAGGAACTACAGGTCCGATTTAAAAATTCGGTGTTGGATAACCCATTTATTGAGGAAGGTTATAAGCTATATAACATTACGCTGCGATCAAAAGGAGCGGAGCATAAATAAAAAATGTTGCAAAAATGAAAAACCGTTGAAACTAAAATACGCGGACAAAGTCGCGGGGGACAGCTAGTAATTTATAATCTTAATAAATTAATTTTAAGTAGGTCAACTTAGAGATCTTAATTTTAAGTATCATGCACGGACAACTTAGAGATCCTACCGTCTTTTCAATGGAAACATACATGTAACATAAACCAAATTGTTCAAGAAAATATGTAAAATAAAATGCCATGAATATGTTTAATATTTAGGTACTTTTCCTCAAAACCAGTTTAGTGTTTTGACTGTGGATATTTCAATCTAAGATAGGTATTTTCAAGAATATTTAACACAGACATTAGAAAGTACATACATTAAATTATATTTGACTTTTTAACAACTGATTCAAGTCCAACAAAACAAAACAAAAACGTATATTTTCTGATTTACAATGACACCTACATACGTTTTAAAGTCGTCAGCATATTTTAAATAGGATCATTGACTTTTATCAAACGATTAATCATCGATTAGCCGCCACAAGGACGTTGAGAGCTTTCTATTTTTATTAAGTCTTTGTTATCACTGTAAACATCTCTATACAAAAATCTTTACATTACGTATTTGTAAGCATCAAAGATGTTTTTAAATGGTTTTTATCTGCGTGGGTATATTACGACCTACTTTCAACAAAACGATTAAAGGTTTCATTTTTACTTAGAATAGGCGTTCATACAATTTAATTGATTTCTTACAACTCTCTTTTCTGTCAGCTAAAAGAGTATTATGTGGTATTTTGCCTTTTAAACTTATGTCAAAGAACTGCCCGATCAGACTTGTACAGTCGACACATTGACAGCTCCGTTATTTCAAGTAAATAGGTAAAGTTTTTAAATTTATCTATAATAGTATGTATTTGGAAACATATGAGTATGTTTATCAGTTGTCTGGTTTCCATAATTCAGGTTTATCCCAAACTGAGCAGAGTTTGGAATCAGATGGCCGTGTGTGAATTCTTCCAAGATAATAAAATTAGTATAGGTACGTATGTTTCAGTATACAAATAGTCCAAGGTACTTAATTTGGTAAAGTTCATGTTCCCATGGGCTTTCAATTCACCACCCACATAAATTAGTTACTGAATACAACCTGCTGCTGAGGATTTGCATATCAGATTCATTTCAATGACCTTACTCTCCAATTTAATTTTAATTCTAATACAATGCCAATGCAAAATTGATATTAGTTTAGCAGTATTAGCAGGCAGGAGATTCAGTTTTCTTAAAAAAAAATGCTGTCAATGGAAGAAACTCTCTGATATCTAAACATTGAGAGTATTTTTTTGTACTGTGTGTTGTTTGTGTGCCTGTTCAATTAGTAACAATAGGGATGTTGACTGGATATGAAAAGTTAAAATCTATTTAGTCCGTCAGTTAGATAATCAAAAAATATTAGACACGTATTCTTTTATCAAAACAATAAAAATTTAAGGTTTCGGAGTGGGGGCTTATGACACCTCGCATTGGTAAAAATTGTACCGAGGAGTGACGTCACGCGAAATTTCCGTTCTCTGTATTTTGATCATTTTTTGTTTGCAGGAAAAAAGAAAAAATTCGTGTCCATGAAAATTCATTAATCTACCAGGCGGACATTAAAAAAAATAGGAAACATGCCTATTCTGCATTGACATTAAATTAAAAGTAAAATTAAATTAGAGAGTAAGGACACAGATTTGCTTATGACATAATTAAAATTAATTTGTAGTACCTAGGCTACTTTCTTACGTTCCCGTTACAGGCATGTATATACGGGGCAGATATAGGTATCTTATAAACAACAAATACACTCTTTGGGAGTAAAGACTAATTCAAGTAATTTTCCATTAACCTAAGCTAAAAATCGAATCTTAAACTTCAAATTCTAACATTTGAAGAGGCCTACTTGACATTTGGAATATTTTTTTTATCTAACCAGAGCTACTTTTGATTTGAGGTAAATCTTAATAGAAATTTTGTTTAACAGGTGGGCGTTGCTAATCTCCCTAAAGTCTTGCGTTCTATCTGATTAGAGTAGGTTGTCTTGTATTTAATAGATTGAACTCATTTGACCTTTACAAACGATTCTAAGTTTTGTATTTTACGTGGGCAATTCGTCGGTGTTTCTAAGAGAGAAACTTTTTGTATTAAGTATGGGTATCTAAGAACAAGTTTATTTTACGTTACTTCCTGCTGGTTTGTAGTGACCGGCTTTTGTTTAGCTTATCAAGTTCCTATTGTTTTAATGAACTTTCTAACATTTTATATTGGCTTTGTTAGCCAAAAGTTTTAACAATATGTTTTTTTTTTTACAAAAATCATGCCAGTAATATGATCAGATATTTAATTAGCAATTTTGTAATGACATTCTTGTTATTTTCTTTTCAATAAGCTAGTATCAGACGGGCCTGTTGGTCTAGTGGTTAGTGACCCTGACTGCTAAACCGGAGGTCGTGGGTTCGATTCCCACCCAGGACGAATCTTTGTGTGATGAGCACGATCGTTTGTTCTGTGTCTGGGTGTAATTTATCTATAATTTGTATGTATTTAGAAATACATAAGTATGTTTATCAGTTGTCTGGTTGCCATAGCACAGGCTCTGCCTAGTTTAGGATCAGATGACCGTGTGTGAGATGTCCCAAGATATTACCTAATTCTTTGAAACCGGCAAAAAAATATTCATTTTCATAATGCTTTGTATAATCCATACTAATATTATAAATGCAAAAGTAACTCTGTCTGTTTGTCTGTCTGTCTGTTACGCTTTTACGGCTACACGGCCAAACCGATTTTGATGAAACTTAGTATAAGGTAAGCTTGGATCCCAAGAAAGGACATAGCCTACTTTCTGCCGCGATAACCGACACCCACGTCGGCGAGTCGCGGGCAAAAGCTAGTATAATATAAATAAAGTGATTGATAAGAAATAAATTGACTTACTTCCAGTAAAGGTATCCTCTTGAGAACCCGATTGATTGCTTGTTCAATAAACGTAGGCTTATCAATGCTCCCTTTTTTCTAAATCTTCTAAATCGCATGAGATTGAAAGTTCCAGGTTCAAGGTGACGGAATGAACAGAATTTTCCTTTGCCTGGTAATTGTCACGTTAGCTTTATACAGGGAGTAGAAGTGGAGTTAAGAGTCCTCTGTCCAGTAGTGGGGTGTAAAAGAAATAATAGTATACGTAGAAAGAAAACGTTGCGTGTGGCTGGCCTGGCAAGGATCTTAAGGCTATAAAGAGGAAAAATAAATAACACACATATTGGTAGAAGTATCAATGTGTTATTTCGTACTAGCTGTTGCCTGCTGCTCCGCCCGCGTGGGTGTCGGCTATCGCGGCAAAATGTAGCCCATGTCTTTTCTTGGGATCCAAGCTTACCTCGTACAAAGTTTTATCAGAATTGGTTCAGCGGTTTTGCCGTGAATGCGTAACAGACGGACAGCCAGAGACATAGATAGACAGAGTTACTTTCGCTTGAATAGTAAATAGTTTAATATAGTTTAAAATAGTTTAGTATAGAAAGAAAGGAAGTATCCAATGGATTAATACAAGTTCAATGAAACAAAGTAATTTACTTTCACAATAAGGGTTTCTGTTTGGTTCTGGTTTCTGAATACTCGATGATTTCATCCACCGATTGTCAATGATGTCTTAAAACAGTTAAGAAATTAAAAATTAAATATAGCCTTTATTGCTGTTTCTTTTTACATTAACTTAATACATGCTTACTTGCTAAAAAAACTAAATGTACATTCTAGTTCTAATTTGTATTAAAGTGATCGGCAACTGGTTACTTTTGTTGAACAGCTTGTCAGTCGACAAAGGCCTCCTCTAAAGATTTCCACGTATTCCTGTCTCTTGCTAATCGACTCCATACTGGGCCAGCTATTTTCCGCAAGTCATCTTCCCATCTTTTGTTTTGTCTGCCTCTACTTCTTTTTCCATCCCTTGGATACCATTCTGTTACTAACCTACTCCATTTTTCTATATTTTCTCTCGACATATGTCCCGTCCAACGCCATTTGAGCTAACTGTAGGCTGTGTGTATATTTTTAAATTTGGTCTTTTTCTTAATTATTTGTAATTTAACTCTATCCCTCCTTTTTATACCCAAGATGCTTCTTTCCATTGAATTTTGGCAGACTTTTAATTTATTTTCCTGTAACTCTTAGTTAAGAAATATATATCTTTAAATAAATGGGTGTCTATTGCTGGACGTAAGCCTAATCAATATAGTATATGTTCCAAATTCCTAAGCATTAAGTTATCTATTAAGATGAAATCAGATACCTCCTTCATTTTTATTTTAGGGACAAGCCGAGAAGCGCTTATTATTAAGTTAATGAAATGGGCAAAGGTCATATATTCAAATACCTGTTACAGCTCCATCTCTTAGTGAAATATCAAATCATTAAGGATGGTGTGACAATAGGTTAAGAGTAGGTTTCGTTGATATAAATTCAGATGACCTCACGGAAGGTTATTGCGTATGATTAATCCAGTATTTTGTCTAAACTTATTTTGTTCATACTGATAAAACACTATGTTAAAGTGTCTGAAAAAAAAAACACATCCTTTCATTCATTATTCTTATTAAAACGATTATCATTTAGGTATGTATCTAAGGTACATAGCTTAATAATTAAAATAAATCTATGAATGTGAAATAATGAATCTGTGTAGGCCTGCCTCCTATTCTATTGTGATAGTCTCGTTTATTAATTCTTAAATTGCTCTGTCAATATATTTGTTCTTAAATTCGATCAAAAAAAAGATCCTTAGAAGAACACTCAGGTAATATCCTCAAAAAAGAGAAATGTAACAGAAAATACGTAGTAATAATAGCCAAGTACAGTTAAAAATACTTTAATATATATCCGTAATATCGAATACAGTTTCAACAACATTTTCTACGTATCTAACACAGAATATAATTCATTAGCCACATTGTATAACATTTTACAATTTTACATAATATTTAAACACACGTCATAATAGTATATTCTAATAGTAACTACATTTTACGTGTAAATTTTCTACAAAGTACAGTAAATACCTACATATATTTTAATATCTGTAGAGATACTAGGTTAAACGATTTAATAAACATACAATATTTTCGTATTTTTATAGACCACAACAAAAGCTGTATTAGGATTTTTGGGGCGCCCATTAATTACGTGAAGCTCGAAAGTGGGGATCGCACAAAATCACGAATTATCACGCGGGGATTGGGAGGTGCAGTGGGATATCACATATCACGTGTATTTAATTTTTCGTTAAGATAAACTTTCTATTATTCAATCATCAAACTCTTTTTTATTATGCCATTTTGCAACAACCTGCAATCTTAATGTTTGTTGGGGCATTTTTATCACGGTTCTTATTGTTTTTAAATTAAATTAGGTTTACAGATAATATTCAAAAAAGTTAAGATATCTAGGTAGTACCAAAAAATACACGTGATTTTGCGTACCACCAAGGGGATGGGAGGGTTTAAAAGTTACTAAAAAAAATCGCGTGATTATTGGATGACCCCTTATTAGATTTTTTAAAGTTAGCATTAAATGGAACTTTAAAACATTTATGTGTAGATACTTATATCATATTAATACTGTTTTTTAACAACTTCTAGTTATATTACACACAATTATACATTTTTTAGACATTATCTAATAATAATAAGTATAAAATCAGTGAACAATTACAGCGAACCATTATTTAGGTATTCATTTAACATTCATAAAAAAAAAATATAACTTAAAGATGATTTTTTAAAGTGGATACAACTTATTCGACAAGTAAAAATATTGTAATATTATAATACATTAATTATAACCAAAAAGGATAAAAAAAGTACATTCAGTATATAACTATCTTAAAAAGATTTTAGACATAATTAGAAAAAAAAAATATATATACTGTAAAAAAAAAACAAAAGTAATAATATTGTCTTAAATTTAGATGATTAGTATGACATATATTTTTTATAAAACGCTTTATATATAAGGAGTAAAACAGTTGTATAATACAAGATAAGGTAACGTTGTTATAAACATCAACTATAAAGTATACAGGGTGTTACGAGTTTGTAGTCATATTACTTGAAATACTGGCGCGCAACTAGAGTCATTTACGTTTCAAAAGTATCTAAAAAGGCTTACTTGAAATAAAAACTTGACTGCCCATAGAATGACTGCACATAGTAATAGTGTATTTTAAAAATAATTTTTGACCTGTATTAATTTTATCTTCTGATGATAATTTAATATGGTAAGTTCATTTGTTTTTACTTAAAAATTGTTTTTAATTTCTATAGAACGAAGCAATATTTAAAATACGACCACGAAATTTCGTCACAGCCTGTATAGAGCACATTATAAAGAAACTCTTGTGCTGTTACATTTTGCGCGTATAACCTACTTTCCTAATTATACTATCTTTATCAAAATTTTCATGAGTGAATGAGTTTTCAAAACTGAATGTTATAAGCCGATACATTTAGAGCAAGTTTTCCGCCGTTTTTGAGTTAAGTAATTATATAAGTTTGTATGGACCAATGTGTGCTTTGTCGCTTTTGATAAATAGAGCTTTACAAATATTAGTAGGCGAATGACAATGCTGTCTACGTAGCTCAGTAATATGTTTATTGCTGAGCGACACACTAAAAAGAATAATTAGGCCAAGATTCCAAAGTCTGTGAATTAGGCACAAGGCGTATAAAATGTGTAATATATGTATATATATGGCTCAACTGATTTGGCTGATTTTTTTGGTATATTTGTCTGGACAAGGTTTGTGATAACTAAATGTATGTGTGAAATGTCAAAAAATCTTCATCTATTTTTATATAGATTGACAGGACAATGACAGTCGAGTCGCTTGTACTTAGGTATATATAAATATGTGTGTATCGACAACATTTCATAATTAGGCCCTAAAATTTGTAGATTTTTTTTAATCTGCTTGACAAACAAATACCTTTAAATATTATTTACCATTTTAACCCTTGCATGCAACAGAGAGCTTGAGAATAGCGAGGCCTCGAAAACTATTTAAAATGCCTATAATATTAGTCAAAGGAAGTAGCTCACATGGAAGCATGGAAGTTAAGAAAAAAACCCAGTAGTGGGATAGTATAAAGGTTACTGGACTAGAACTTTTTGCTGGTTTTAAACACTAATACATAAAAGAAATATCAAGACCCGTAGTACCTGATGCTCCATACAGAAGGTTTATGTCCAACAGTGGACTACCGTAAATTGCAATGACGTTTATGATCAGCTAAAAGACAAAAGCTTAGATGTGTACTTAGGGGTGTACAAAATGTGGCTTGTGTAGTATTTGTTCAATCGACTGAACTTTACCTGATAGTTTCATTTTCGTAATTCTTAAGAAGTGACGTGATAGCTTTTTCTATGGAATCACGAATGTTAGTGAACGCAATCCCGCCAGGTAAAGGGAAGACGAACAGAAACGCAAGAGTCAACAGCGGTGGCCGAAAGATAGCAAGCATCAAGGCATGAGAGAGTGATGCCATTTGTCTTCCGCACTTTAAAAGCTTTTTTTAACCAAGGCAAGTATACACATATTTAACTAAAAAACCATGGTTATATATTCAGGGTAGTTCCTTGAGCATGACGGCGAGCGCGTCGTGCGGCGGCGGCACGGCGAACACGCGCGCGCCGCGCTCGCGGTACTCCGCGTAGCGCACGCGCCGCGCCGCCGACATGCCCAGCGACTGGCAGATGCGCGCCGAGTACGCGCCCGTGGCGTCCGCTTTGAATAGCTACAAACATACGAATTACCATTTATACGCAGATAAATAAACATGTATTCTATTTAAAAAAAAATAGTTCAACTATCGTTGGTTGACCGTTATATACACACCTCTATGGGCGAATTTTTCGAACGCCAGATAGTTTTATCCGAGGAATAATTTTGAGTTTTTGTCAGTTCTTTCATACTTAATATATACGTTAATGTTATTCCACGAATAAAAAATATCTGGCGTAATAAAATGCACTATTCTACAGTCGTTAAGTCATTACAATTCTGATAACCACTCTGTTTATAGGATACTTTGCTGCCCAGTAAAATGAGTTGTGGAGGTCAGAAAATGGAAAATACGGTATTCAGCTGAATCCGGTAAGGCTGGAAGCCGAGCTCGCCATAGCTTGGGAAAAGGCTACGCAGAGACCTCAAAGATTACTCATTTATTATCATGTGTTGCGGGATCAATCGCTAATTCCCTGAATCAAAGTCTATATAGTTAAAGTTTAATTCAGTATACATTTTTTTTAAATATCTTATTTTAACCTTAAACACATGATATAAGATCCCTTTCCCCTGGTACTAATCACGTGTCTTATGTTAATAAATCTAAATATGGGGCAGTAGGGCAAGCGTAGGGGAGACAAAGAAAGGGGGCCGCGCACGCATACCTACCGCTGGAAGACATCGTATATTGCGCTATTCTTTAGAAATAAGTACCTATTTAATAATAAAGAATTGAAATGCATTTGCTAAAAGTATTCACTTGATTTCAATAGCTATATCTTTATACAACGTTTTAATCTTCTCAGTAGTTACTTTAGTTTTTGTTGATTTTCCACCCATAAGTATTTTACTAACTCCAATTACTTTTATAGATCATTATCAAAATTATACTTTTGTCCTAGACTCTATTTAGATAGGTTTAGACCTTAGAGCAATCAATAAGTAAACAATAGAGTGCGCATATCGAGTATGAACTGTTGGCACTAGTACTAACATATAAAATTGTAAAATTAGTGTCAAAAAAGAGCACAGTATAATATCGGAACCTAATATTGCCTAACGAAACCTAACGGAAAATAATATTTTTGTATAAACTTCTATCGTTGCTCGGAAAATCTACCATTATTAACCAAAAACTAGAGATGCGCACGCTTTATGCTTGTCTATATTGACTAAATTATGGTTTAGACCAATTTCTGACCTTTCCCACATATTTCCCTTTCTATTTTTACATCCTAGTTAGAATATCTCTCTTCTCTTCGTTATATCGTTTTACTCCTTACTTTAAATCCATTCTCCTTGGCGATGTCAATGCTCCTTGACATGAGTTCCTTGGCGAGGCCGCGCCCCCGAGCCTGCTGGTCCACCGAGATTATACGGCATTCTAAAATCTTGTCCACCTGGAAACAACGTGGATTTTTATAGCTCTATTTGTATAACCACTAGCCGTAGCCCATGGCTTTAACCACCTTTTTTTCTGCTATTAGGTAAAGGTCGTAAAGGACGAGCATATTAAATAGACTTTAAAGCTGCGTTTCCACCAGAGATGTGCGAGGATACTTAGCGAGGGATGTGTTTGTTAAGAACCAATAGAAGCTCTTAATTTACCTAGCCTCGCTCAGCTCTAGGTAAAAGAGCTTTTAGAGATGAGATAATATGATATCTAATTCGAAAAGATGTCTTAACGTACAGTTGAAAATAACAGTGGATTCCTGAACTCACCTGGTATGTATTAAACAGATCTAAATCTTGGCTGACGGTGTAAAGTATCGTGAATATCTTGTTGAACTTCTCGTCCGACGACTGATGGATCTTCTCTAACGACTGCTCGATGTCGCCGGGTCATAAGATGCCGTTCAAACCCACTCCAAGAACCTAGAACCACCAGTTTTAACATGAAAACTTAAGTGGAAGATATCCGATGATTTTAAAAAGTTATATGATGGGAGTATGAATAATATGACGAATATTTTTCTCTGTGATCTACCCTTAACATGGGTTTGTCATGTATGTATGTGAATAACACAATCAAAGTGTTCAGTTCTGAGCTCACGTAGTTGTAACTCCGTTAAGATGATAACTGGGCTTGGGTGAAAATTGTCTCACAGATCAACCCTTCGTTAAGATCTAGGCTTTTTATTCTGGCATAACGTTTCTGTTTCAATTAAAAATTAGAAAGCAGTACACCGGACAGGGATTAAAGAAAAAAAATCCTATACGTTAAACATAAGCATTGGGCGACATTTGATCCCAGTAGGATTTGTAAAGTATCCCTAGTTTATTTCTAAAGATCTATAAGATATCCGATTATTACCTACATGTGCAAATTCGCACATAAACCCGCATATACAACTGCTTTCACCATTAAACTGTGTAATACTAACCGTATCTCCTTCAACGGCGGCTATGGACAGTCCGTCAGCCATGGTGGCGGCGCACAGCGCCTCGAGCGCCGCGTGCGGCTGGCCGCGCTCGCACAACGACACCGCCTTGTTCAGCGGCTCGTCGGCGAAGAAGTTGTCGCGCAGGTGCTGGATGACTGCCTCGCTCATGTCCGGGGTTATAGTCACGAAGCGCGCCATCTGAGATAAGGTAAGGTAAAGGTTAAATGCGAAAATGTCACGAACAAATTGTAAACATTCTTTAACGCTAATGTTTTTTTTTATGTGTTTACAACATCACACACATTGCTTTGCCCAAAGTAATTTTAGCACTTGTGCTATGGAATCAGAGACAACGAAGGTGCTAAATATAACCAGACCCGAGACAATGAAGAAAAGTGTTTTTTTTACATGACCGGTCCGGGGATCGAACCCGAAACCTTAGAGCTGGCGGCACCTTGAAAACCTGTATTTACGCCACTCGACCACGAACGTCGTCAAAATTAATTTATGGGTGTCTTGTAACCCTTAGGCTAAGACAAACGGTTGCCTTAAACATACCAAGCTTAAAAATAATTGACTTGGTGGTTCTACAATGACAATGATGGGAAGAAATAGTAAAGATAAAATGTATTTTTTTTGTTACATTTTAACTATTTTATAGATTTGTCGGTGATTATCGCCCAAAATTTGTTAACATACTCAAAATATACAATATTAAACTTGTAAAGGCATAATGCATTATAATATTTGTGGGTTAATTATAAATGAACAGTTTTCTAAGTGTTAGGTAACTGAATGATCATTTTCTTAAATTAGAGTTTAAATATTTTTGTACGTACCTAATTTGTATAAAATATAAGAATAAATATCGTTCTTCCAAAACCTCATTTACAAAATCAACCCTATATTTGTTCAGCAAATGGTGTGTACCGACTACACAGGCAGCCTCCAAAGGTTTATCTTTATCTAAAACATTAGATCGCTATAAATGTTCAATCCATTTACTCAGACTGGGGCGCGTCGGATTATTAAACGAGCCTCGACCGCCCGAGAATAACCGAACCGTGCCGAAGTTACTCGAATGCGATCGAACAGCCCCGTACCCGTAATTATTGAGTCCTGCCTATCTGATAGTATTTTTGCTGAAATGCTCTAGAAATGCTGACCGACGTATCATAAATATAAAATTTTCTCGTTATTTTTAGGGGTGATTTATCACTGAAATTAAATTATTTTTCATAAATTCTGTAAGAAAATTATCGGATATAAATTTAAAAAAAATATATAATGACCAATTAGCAAACTAAGTATGTAATTAATGTTTCTTATTTGAAGATATTAACCAACATCTAAGATGTGTACACAACAATGTTAGTAGGTACCGGTTTAAAAATGAGTTTATAAATAATTCTATCTTTATAGCCCAAAACTATATATATATATATCTTCTATAAATTATTTTTTCATGACTGTTGCGATACCCATTGCTGTAAAAAGGTCCCTTGAGATAAAATTAAATCAGTGTTCGTTGCAATTTTATATTTTCACACTATAGCGTTTAAAAAAGTATTTACGTGACCTTTTAAAGGTGATAGAGGGGTCAGCTGTCCGTTCAGGATGACCTTTCCGAATTCCTAGTGTTCCCGACATAAATACTTTTTGCTAATCACCTTTTAAGTACACCACTTGAATAAAAGGGTCTGTAATTTATATGTATAACTTCGACTTGCCGCATACAATGTGTTTATGTATGGAGAAATAAATATACGGACTCGTATATCAATAATAGGGATGTTTCCTGGGTATGAAAAGTTAAAATCTATTTAGTCCGTCAGTTAGATAATAAAAAATTATTAGACACGTATTTTTTCTTTTATCAAAACAATAAAAAAATACAAAGATACACCGCTTTAAAGTTTCGGAGTGGGGGCTTATGACGCTACGCCTCGCTAAAAATCGTAGCGAGGAGTGACGTCACGCGTAACTTCAGTTCTCTGTATTTTGATCATTTTTTGTTTGCAGGAAAAAAGAAAAAATACTTGTCCAATAAAATTCATTAATCTACAAGACGGACATTAAAAAAAAAATAGGAAACAGGCCCATTTATTGCTTGTAAAGGTGATAAAGTTTTGCAAAGATGATGGATAGAAGCTTAAATGGAAGAGTATGAGCTTAACAGGTATTTGCCGTGTATTTGGGGCAGAAATTTCTTTTGTAAGGTCACCTAAGCTGACAAGGCTGTAATTTAAATTCAGTCCAAGCGAGGAATAAAACAAATGACCTAACTGGCTGTAAAGACAATTTATTTTATTTTTATTTTATTAATCTTTAAAAATGTGTAATAAATAAATGATCAAAGAAACGTTTGAACCGACTTATTATAGACTCCTTTTGATGGTCGTCGTCGGTCACGTATTTTCAAATATCTAAACACCTTAAGAATTGCACTATTAGGTAATAAGATTTTTCTTCTGATCCGACTGTATTAGTGTATGATGTTGCTGAGTAAGCAAATATTATTTAATATGTTATGTACGACAACGCTCTATGAAAAGCGAGGTGTACGATCATACTTTGTTATAATTAACAAGACAAATATCACATAATAAATATATAAATATAAATTAAAAATGTAATAAATCCCTAATATTTTTGCTGTATTTTAAAAAGGATCTTATTTGTTTTCAAATCGCTAAACAGAACTTTATAAATTATAGCTAATAATTACTCGATCACATCAGCTTTAAAGCAAAACAAACCGTATTAAAATCAGTCAATTCGTTTAGGAGCTACAACGCCACTCACAGATACACAGACAGTCACGTCAAACTTAAAACACTTTTTTTGCGTCGAAGGCTAAAAACGATATACCAGACTCTGTACGCCTGCGCTAATGGATCAAATTTTAAAATCAAATCAAAGAATACATCTATCCATACAACGTACCTATATTGACTTACTTTGGCTAATAAAACTCGCACATCAAGCCAACAAAGTTAAATAAATCAAATGAATAATGTAACTCAGTCTGTCCAGAAAGAAACAAAACATATTATTGTACGGACCATGTAACTTGGTACGTGTAAAAAGAGCTGCAAGATAGTTAGAGCGAGAGGCAGTGATACAAGATAGATGAGTGAGACAGAGACGGCGATGTCTTGCAGCTCTTTTCAGACGCGCCAAGTTTCACCGCACTGTTCTTTATAAGTATGAGAATAACTATTTATGCGGCGAGGCGAAGAGATGTGGTAATTACTACAGTATGACTTGAGGAATTTATGGTATTAAGTAATCAATACAAAAGTTATGGATTCGGATTGTGTAACAGGTTTTGACGGTATTTGAATTGGATAGTTTAATTATTGCAAAAAAAACTATAAATTAAAAATTTAAGAAACCTCCGACAGTAGAATGTATCGACATAGAAATATCACGTCAGCTTTCAAACAAAAAAACCGCATCATAATCAGTCCATTCGTTCAGGAGCTACGATGCCACGGACAGACAGACAGACCGACACGTCAATCTCTCTTTTTGCGCCGTGCTTATTAAATTATGCGCTAAATGATAATTTAATCATTTATTAAATATCAAGAAAACATGATATAGCCTAATTTTGGTGATAATATCCTCCTTATATTTCGTTCTCAGATTCTCCGTTACTCAAACTAGAATATAACTAGAAACTCTACCTACCTTACTAACGAGGCTTGAAGATAAAACAACCCTTCTTCGTGACAAACAAACGCCGACTCATAGACAACAGGCGGGGAGGTACTCTGCTTTTGACAATTAATCATTTCTCACGCCTTGTTGCGCAAGGACGTTGCTACGGGCTACGGTGGAAAAGCTACGAGCTACGAATGTGCTACGAGTAGTTAAGATAGAAGAATGAGAGAATAATTATTTTGTTTGTTAATTCTGTAGTTATGGCAATATATTTTATGTTCTGTTGACTAATTAAAAAATGTCTGATAAACAATTAGTGGTTTTTTTATAGAAAACTGGCTATACATAGAATATTTAATTACTGTGGATGCCCAAATATATACAATACAAAAGAAAAATATGTTGTAATTAAATAAATGTTAATGTGAGTAAATATTTAAAAGTTGATATATTTCTAGGTTTACTTCTGCTAATATAACACAATACTAAAGAAGGTATCTAATTAAAAATAGTTACCAAGAAAAAGTTTCATCAATAAAACCGTAGAACCTAGACTTTAGTAGTTCGCCTTATTCAATAGGCTTTGTCCGGGAGGGAGGTAGCGAGAGGAATTCCTCCCCATCCCTCCATCCTCCTCCCTAAGGCTTTACGATACGGTATTACGGACCATTAGTCGAGGAATATTTGACAAAGCCATATTTAAGCGCAGTTTGAAAAGATTTGACAAATTGTTAAGACTTAAGATGATTTGTTTTTTGTTTGATGTATTAGGTTCATTAAGTTTTACATCAATATTAGCCGACCCAGCAAACGTTTTACCAGAGCCACTCTTATCACCTTGGGGTAAAAAAATAGCCTACGACCTAAATCATAAAAATCGGTCAAGCTGTTTCGGAGGAGTTCTATACAAATACTGTACCACGAGATTATTACATAGAAGATTAGATTAAATGGCGGGAGAGGTAAAACATAAGACACTCAAAGTTAAATAATGGCAAAAACATAACAACGGCCTTAAAATAAATTAGTCAGTACTGTAATATAATTTTATGTTTTTCTTGCTGTATATATTACCAAAATAAAAATTATGATACCTACTTAGCAATATAAAACAATAAACAACAACACTTATCAAACTTGAAGTCGAAGCACACTGGAACAAAATTAAGTTCAATTCTCCATAGGCAATATTACTGATGGCCTAGTCCTGTGCGTCCATTACACAGAAAATTCAATTTTATTGTAACAGCAATAAAGTCGAAGTTTACTTACACTAGAATGGAACAGATAGAAAACTTATTTTCTTAGTGGATCTTATTATCGATTGGTAGTGAACAATGTCGAGCTTAGTTCGTGGAAAATTTGGTTCTTCGAAAAAGGTTCTAGTTTTAACGAGAAACGTAAGTAAATTGTCTATGGTTCTACTTTAGTGACGTGACATCATTCAGAATTTATAAATGTTCTAAATTCAAGCTTCGTTTCTGCTGACTGCTGTTATATATACTTACTTCTTATGTAATTCCAATTAGTTATATTAAGTAGGAAATTGAGTCGTTTTTAAGTTATCTTAAATTAAGACGGCGTGCATCATAACTATTGTTTATATAAAAAACACATTAGTATGGATACTGTCACCAATATTGTTGTAGAATAAACAGAATCACATTAAAACTAGCACGCAAATTTGGAAAATGAAGAAAATTTTGTTTAAAATATTTTAAGTCCGCTTTCTGATTTATCGTTAGTAAATTGTTTTTTTACTTGTCGTGGTGGCCTAGTGGTTCAATGAACGGATTTGCGTGCACAAGGTTGCAGGTTCGAACCCACTACAGGCAAGTACCAATGTGACTTATTCAATGTTATATGTACTTTCTTAATTATTCTAAGACATCATTGACTATCGGTGAAGGAAAACATCGTGAGGAAACCTGGATTTCAACAATTGGAATCTGAAATCGCCAATCCGCAATGAGCAAGCGTGGTGATCAATGCTCGTTCCTTCTCTATATGAGAAGAGGCCTGTGCCTAGCGGTGGGACATTTATAGGCTGGTATTAATAAAAAAAAATCCAAATACATGTAAACAGAGATACTTAAATATATCCTGTGCTTTTATGCAAAAACAGAATAGACTTCAGGTGTATTTACTAGTTTCAGTAAATAGGAAAACATTATTTAAAAAGACACCATCTTGTGCATAGATTTATGATGGCAATAGCATAAGTAAGTAGGTACCCCCCAGATTAAGAAGAAATTCACAATTAAAAATAATAGTGACTTTGTTCTGATCATTATTGAACCGCCTTTGTAAAATAAAATGAATTCTTGTAGTCTCACATAACTATAGAATAGCTTGTACTTTTATAACATAACTGCATACAAGCTCTTTGAAAGCTTTGTAAACGACTGCGGGAGGGACCGCTATAATTAAATGTCGGGAGAACCTCTATGTATACCTATATAGTACCTAGAACACATTGTATTGTTTGGAGAATGCCTTGAGTAAATAGTTTAAAGTCTAGAAGTCCTTTGTAAGACGGTATGGTAGAGGTATGTTGTGTGACTGAAATGTACTAATTTGTTATGGTTAATGGATTCAATTCAATTTTTGTTGTTAATGGCTCCGTCGTCGTGGTGACAACGATTCTGCCAATGTCAGAGTTGGGAGAACAAGATTTTACCGCGGAAAAAAAATAGGGAAAGCAAGAATTAAAATAATATAAAAGCAAAAATAAATAATTATAAAAAAATCGTCTTAGCAATAAGAAGCAAGTCTTATAAATAGACTAATAAGGGCCAATTAAATAAGCAATAAAATTAAATTAAACTATATCAAAAATTACAAGCAAATACACTAATGGAAAAAATTAAAGGATCAAAAAAAAATTCTAAATTTTTAGGCGATTTTCAACAGGCTCTAACTTTAAGAGAAATGGTCGTACAAGAAAAAAAAAAAAAGGAAATTGTAGCTCCAAGTGTCTACTTTTTGGATAAGAACTTTAAAAATTTTTAGCGTCAGCAGTTTTTGAGTAATCATGAAAAAACCAGCGACAAAAAAATTTTCAAATTTTTTTCATTTTTTTTTTGGTCTACGGGCGTGGAAAAAAATATTTTTGCTTAACCCCTATAAGGGTCGGATACCTTCATTATTCAGCTTTAATTTCTTTTTTTATTGACCTTAATACGTCCACTTCTTGCCGAGATATCGATCTTCAAATGGAAAAGGATCCTTTTGTCTTTGATTATCGATATCTCAGAAACCAATGATCGCACAGAAAGTTAATGGTGGGTTTTAAAAACTTGAATAAATTCCCTTCAACGATTAAACAATTAAACAGTTTTAAACAATAAAAATGTGGACAAAGCTCGAAATATTTTTTTTTTTCATTTTGTCAGAGATTATGAGCTTTTCAGAGCAAAAAACGTGATCCTTTAATTTTTTTTTAAATTTGATCGCGTGAAGTAAAGAAACGGCTGGTTGGATTAATCTGGCTCTCTGCAGGGTTTTTGTGGACATATTGAACTGTAAAATGCACAGTCAACATTATCGATTTCCACATTATTTTCGTTGCAGCGCTTAATTTTCCAAAAAAACACAAAAAGCCCTTTTTTTGTTGCATTTTTAAATTCATGTGACGATAGGAAAAAATTTTTTTTTCGAAAAAGCAATGGCTAATCGTTGAAGGGAATTTATTCAAGTTTTTAAAACCCACCATTAACTTTCTGTGCGATCATTGGTTTCTGAGATATCGATAATCAAAGACAAAAGGATCCTTTTCCATTTGAAGATCGATATCTCGGCGAGAAGTGGACGTATCAAGGTCCATAAAAAAAGAAATTAAAGCTGAATAATGAAGGTATCCGACCCTTATAGGGGTTAAGCAAAAATAATTTTTTACACGCCCGTAGACCAAAAAAAAAAATTAAAAAAATTTGAAAATTTTTTTGTCGCTGGTTTTTTCAAGATTACTCAAAAACTGCTGACGCTAAAAAATTTTAAAGTTCTAATCCAAAAAGTAGATACTTGGAGCTACAATTACCTTTTTTTTTTTTTCTTGTACGACCATTTCTCTCAAAGTTAGAGCCTGTTGAAAATCGCCTAAAAATTTAGAATTTTTTTTTGATCCTTTAATTTTTTCCTTTAGTTTATTATTAGTCAAAAGGAATTGAATTAGACTGCTTTATTTAAGAAGTAGGTATGCCAATTTTTCTTTTTGTTTTTTTTGGGGCAGGCATTAAAGATTTCTTGGTTGACATTTTATCTATCTATAGTAATATCTTAAAATGTTACTTCTACGCTCACACTGGCATACATTGTTTTAAAGTAACACGACAATTCGTTCTGCTTGTTAAAAATTTACGAAAAATATACCTAGGTACTTATAGTTAGCATAAGATAAAGAAAATCGCCAAAAAAACTTCAATAAGTCAATAAAGTTATAACTACCCATAGAAGGGTTTCTTATAGAAATGAAATGGGTATTTTAAGCAACAATAGACCTGTTAGGCATGATATTTTGGGGCGTAAATGTACTAGGTATTAAAATCAATTGAGTGTCGTACGTCCTCTTGCAAATAGGTCGCGCCACTCTATTAGTTAGCATTGTAGGAACTAGTCCTGACAACTACAGAACAAAGTTTACAAAGCTAGTTACACAGTATTCACCCAATTTGATACATTGTACCTACTTTGAAATAAGACTTGAACATTTCAGTTTCATTTTGCATGATATATATATACTATACATAAATACTAATTCCATAATTATTTTAATTCCTTACTCTGAATTACTTTTTATCTGTATAACTTCAACTTTAGTTTATATATGTTTTATGTTCTGTTTCAACATTTGAATTTCTCACATACTTAGTATGTAGGTAAGTTTGTTCACCTTAATGTGTAAATGTGAATGCTGTGATCTCCTTTAATTGAAGGAGCACATCTCAAATGTAAACTCTACTTTTGTCTAAAAATGTATCTTGTGTATTCTTCGTTGGAGATCCACAGATAAATAAATAAATAAATACTAAAATAATAAATCTGAAGTGTACCCGAAAGTGTTCAAATTCGCCAATCTCTTGAACGATCGATCGTATTTTAAAACCCCGTTTACATAATTCCAGAACTCATCTATCTTTTTATGTACCTAGATAACTATAACATGCATGAAAAATGCATAATTGAAAGCTTAAAACAAAAACCGATTTATTTATTTTTATGTTTGTTGCATTGCGTAGCGAATATTTGTATTTAAAAACAAATAGAAATAAGAAAAGATAAATAACCTTAGGCAGGACTCAAACCTGCGACTAATGGTTCAAAACACGAGTAGACGCAGGTATGAAACAAAAACTCCTTTCTACTATTTCTATTTAACGACAAAAACCGTTTTATAATGCCGTAGATTTTGTAACAAGCGACAATATACCAATATACCAAAAGCAAATTCGTTTTCAATACAAAATTGGTTCAATAAAGTGACTACATATGAATACTTCTTCCACGAAGCATAAAAGCTGAGGCAGGTGGGAAATTGATATTTCAAAACATCCGCGATGGCGCTCACTTCGCCAATATATTATACCACCATTTTACGGGCACACAATTTCCTTTCAATAACGATATACGTATTACAAGTTCGATAGGCACTAGTACTCGATCAGAATGAAAAAGCGTTTTCTTGTTTAGAACATTGATTTTTTTTTAAGGAAATAATCTAAAGTTGCTAAAGATAAAGGAGTTTTTAATCATTCACTTTAAAAAAAACTTATGTTTTAACTACGACAAAGCGATATATTCCTTTTACAAAATAATTTCGTCCAAACAAAACATAATTATTCAATGAATGAATGTTACAACTTAATTATTCAAATTCAAGTACAATTTAAATTGAAAAAAAGCTTTTATTGTCTTGAACTGCTACTGACGATTCTACAAAGAAATAACCCTCCTCTTGGCGGTAAAAGTAAAAAGTTAATTATGTATTTACGATCAAAAGGTTTTAATATTCAGCCTTATTGCTGTAGTTACAACGGGCTGTAAATTGGTATTTGGTCCTTTTTACCACATCAATAGCTTTATCCGAGTCTTTGTACACACGTAAACGATATTTAAACGAAGATCAAGCAGTTTAGTTATATAGAAAACCCCTGTGCCTAAAGTACCTATTACGAGTTATACAGGTACACATTGACCTGTTGTGCTCTTAAATAAGGATAGTAGTCGTAAAATACGACAAGGGGATGTCAAGATGACGGAGAGAACAGTCTAGTACGATTATAAAAATGTTATACTCTGAAAACAAAGTTTATCGACAAAAAAAAAATTACTAACCAAATTAAGTACCAAAAAACCGTTTTAACTAACTGACAATAAACTCGGGAATAATTAAGACCAAAATTTTTCCTAAGTATCTTCAAATAGTACCTATTTACAAAATGAAAGCATACCAAAAAAAAACATATTTTCCATTCACTCCAATGATTTCAGAAAAAAATATAGGCTGAATTAATCCGCCCGCCACAATATAACGTTTAAGAAAAAGAAAATGTTAAAACATTTAAAAACAGAACACACGACCTCACGTACTGAATTAAAAAAACGACCTAAATTTTTTTCCTTAGCTTACACTAGTACTTAACTATACAGCCAAGTAATAAAAAAGTATTTAAAAAAAGGTAGAGACAAGAGGTGTACTCACCGTGCGAAGGCTCCGAGCTCTCGCTGCGCACTGATAAGGGTCGCCCGCCCTACCCCAGTTAGCGTTGCATAGATTATGCGTGGACCAACGAGGCCGGATTGTAGATATTGACAATTGATTTTAAAGGTGTTATGGATGTATTGTATAAGACTTTATAAAGCCATTCGGTAACAATCCCATTTTATTGTTCAAATAATCGACTCGACAACCTCTATTTTGTAAGCAATGTGTACTTAAGTTGATTTTATTTTCTGATATATTGGATTAATAAATAAATAGGTTTCTTTTTAAATTGATACGTTTTGATATCTATGCCTACGTGCAGTTCCATGTTTTTTTATGTAGGTACCTTGCTTTTGTCTTTCACGTAAGTTTCGTTGAGCTCAAAAAGCTGCTTAAACTCCACAAAGATAAAGTACGTACCTATCTATGTTTACAAGTCTTTGTGAGTGTATCAGAGAGTAATTGAATGTCAAGGTCGTAGGACGTCCCCGTCGCTCCCACCATTTTTATTGACATGAAAAACAAATTTGATCGAATTTTCGACGGATTACCTACTGACTTGATAAGTAGACAGTTGTTTACGAGATACCTACTTATTTTATAGACGGTTACTCGGTTTCAATTCCATTAGGTAGTTATCCATTGTTTTAGCTATAGGTATTTACCAGATTAAAAAAACGCCTCAAAATCTATCCGTTCGTTTGGGAGCTACGATGCTACAGACAGATGCTTAGGTACACACATTGATCTTGTATAACACCATCCTTTTATGCCAGGGGTTAAACACACACATAGTCCCTCTACGTAGGTATTTTTAAAAATACCTCGGTAGAGCGCAGAATGGCCAGAACCTCTAATTTAAAAAAAGCTGTCTGAAAATCTTTCAATCTGAGTTGCGTACTAATACCTACATAAATAATACAAATATAGGTAGGTACCCTGATTATTTCGGTTAAGAATTGTATTACCGAATCCGATCCGAAATATACCCACCGTTTTCGTAAAAAAATACATTAGCTCCTACTAAGTGGAACAGAGTATTAGTCAGTGTGTCGCCAACTTAAGCTTCCAACCTCCATAATGGGTCACGCAGATGACGTACCTCGTCTCAAGCACTCTTCAGAGTAAGTACTCTACTTAGATACGACTTGCAATGGCCCTCCAATGGATTATGTTCATTGTAACTATTAATTTGCCGGATTGATTTTGTTTACCATCTATTTTCTAAAAATACTTGCCTCGTTTCAAAACCATAAAATTAATTAGATACCTACATATTATTTTTATAGGTAGCCCGGAAGTAATGAATTGCATATTCACTAATTATTCATTTCAATTAAGTTTTATTAAAAACTGTAGGTACCTGAAGAAGACATTTGACGAATTGGGTATTTGACAAGATTTCTTATACTTCTTATATATTTCTCGATACTAATCTGGAGCTGCACGGTACAAGCCGTCGTTTTGCGTAAAAGAGATACCGAGATGTTTGAGATTTTGAGAGATGGGATCTTAGGCTACTAGGAATGAAACTGGAATCGCAGTACCTAAGTAAAGATGGTGATCAAGGTGGATTTCTAGTCTTGCATCAGGTCTTTCACTCAAACCACAGGCCAGCCTGTCTCTTATTGGCGGATAATGACAGATACACCTGCTGTGACACGAATTTTTGACTCGCGGATTCTCATCCCTTCTCGGTTTGAGAAAAACTTTTGCCATGCAGTGGGTCAGCACAGGTTGGTATCAATGAGGGCTACTGACGCTACCTTTAGCAATTTCGACACCAGAGGCGCTAGTCGCATGTGATGTCCGAAATGACAAATTCCATAGTTTGTAGGAAGGCTTTGACAGCTGACGCCAGTGGCGCCAACGGGTGAGCGCAATAAATGTAGCCCCGTGGTAGCCCTTATTACCTGATAAATTTTTAACTCTAGTCAAAAATTAGGAATAGGAGTGGAAATCAAATAGGTGATAAATAAAACTTCATTTTATCAATAATTTATAACTATGTATATTAACTTTGTATATTAATGATGAAGTTAAGGCATTTTTATTAATTGTTAACACAATCAGATATTTATTTACAAGTTTAGATCTACATATTATATTTTAGTAAATAATGTTTGAACTAAATTATAGGAGTTTTTAAGTTAAACTAGATAGTTTTTATTTGACAGGGATTTTCGAATATCTTTATGCGTACGGCTGATACAACTTAAATTTGAAATATTAGAAAACATTTACAAATATATTTCTTTATTTTAGGTGAAAATATATCCTTATTTTATTTACATGAATTCAAATTAACCCCATAATTTGAAAATAGCCCCGAAATAATGGTGTTTTTTTTTATTTATGTCAGTAGGTCATCTTATTTTTAAAAGTGCTTTTATTACTATGTAAGTTAAATATTTCAGTAGTAACATGCAGTGTTGTATAATAGAATAACCTTGACAATCAAACGCAAACAGTAGTGTCATTTTAACATTGATACCGACTTTATTTCAAAGCAGTAACGTTTATTTTAGTAGAAAATGTACCACTGTCGTGCGATTGATTGTACTCAAATACATTTTAATATAAAAGGCACAAGCATTAGTAGTCTTATATATGAAAATGAATTGCTGTTCGTTAGTCTCGCTAAAATTCGAGAACGGCTGGACCGATTTGAATAATTATTTTTTTGTTTTGTTCGCTAGAATACAGGGAAGGTTTAAACAAAAAAAATATAGGTAGGGTAGGTAAGGTAGAGTAGGGTAGGTTAGATAGGGTAGGGTAGGTAGTTAGTTGACGGGAGCGAAGCCGCGGGCACAGCTAGTATTTAATCAATTAAGTCCTTTGAGTAAAATGGACGTGCATTAGGTATATGTTTACAGCACAACATGTGGGTAATGTAAATTATAATAACAAAAACGTGTAGATCTTAAATTTAACTTTAAATTAAGTAGTCGTATAGTTTTAACTAAATAATGTGAGATAAACATAAATTGCAACACAAAAAAGCCTTAACTTATATGTTCTATGTTATATTCCACTTTGTTAACCTAGGTGATATCACCCCAGGTGAACAAAGCGGAAACCTTAAACCCTTTTAAAACCTCATTATTAAGATAAGTTGACATAAAACCAACAAACATCTTAGCATCCTGAGAGTATAGATACTTAGTTATACATACATAGGGCAAGTGACCCGGTTGTGGCCACCGACCCCTTTGTGGCCATTTAGAACTTCAAATCGTTATAACTAAGGCAAAGACAAATATATTACTCTATGGTTTACGGGATTAAAAATATCTAATATTGGCAACACTGATAGTGTTGACAGCTTTGATGTGTCAAACTTCACTTCAATCCAACAAGTCATTATTTTTTGACGAGCGTCAATTCTTTTATTTCTTAGCAAAAAGGCTAAGGCGAGCGGGGGAGTAACCAATCATTATTTTTTAAACCCTTTTTATTTTTTTTAATGTTTATGTTAATCCTTCATAAAGAATACACTGGCTAAGTGGTACTAATGATATTTTATCGCTATTTGTTTATTAAGTATGGTTATGAGAGGTGGCCACTAATGGAACCAAAATAAATGAATTTTCCCATCTTTGGCCACATGACTGGCCAAAAGTGGTGCACGTAGAACCCCACTTTTGGCCATTTAGTTTTTATCGTGATTTTTCAACTTAATTACTTAGCTATTTTGATATAAGTAATCTATTCATTTTCAGAGTTACGATTATAATGCCTCCATCGAAACCAAATATTAAAAAAATCGGTGTCGTGAAAAGAAAATTGTTCCAGTACTCACCGCATAAGATAACATTAGTGTTGAACGCAATAAAGAGTTGAATGCCCGTTGCCACTGCTAGTAGAGATTTTAACGTACCTCGAACGACTTTGCATCACAAAATTTTATTACTTTGAATTATCTGCTTTTTATTTTTGATGAATTTTGATGGCCAGAACTGGCACATGACTGTGGCAGAAATGGGGGTAAATCTGGCCAAAAATGGCACAAATTCCCATTTTTTTTTGTTTTCTACAGGATTATCTTTCCATTGAATCATTATGAAAAAAAATGTATCCTTAGGCTAGATTTATATATATTTAATCACTTTTTACAAGAAATTTGTCCGTGATAACAAAAACTGTAAAATGATATAGCCTCAAAGTCTAAAAAATTCTTAAAATGGCCAAAACCGGGTCACCTGCCCTACATTTATATAAACGCAAGGCAATCTGCGTAAAGGCACTTAGCGACAATAACTTACTAGGAATATAAGATTAATTACTATAATATATAATCAGAGAGCTTTTTGAACTAATTTCACAACTACAGTATATAAAAAAATAATAAACAATATATTTTTGCCTAAAAGAAAAGAAAAAATAGTAGCTAAAATAAAATTATTATACTATTCTTAAGATTATAATAGCTATTTACTAAAAAAAATTCAAACAGTATAATTTGTATTTAGTTAAAGCTTATTAATTACGCTTCTTTATAGATAATTTATTAAAATACTCTAAATTATTCTTAACACTTTTAACGATTTGATAAATAATGATTGCTACCGTTATTGCGCTCACCAGTTGGCGCCACTGGCACGTCAGCTGTCAAATTACATCAACAAACTATGGAATTTGACATTTCGAACATAACGTGCGACTAGCGCCTCTTGCGGCGAAACTGCAAATGGTAGCCCTCATTGACTACATATTAGAACTAAATAATTTGTCTTTTCCATTATTGTTAAGATTTTGTGAGATCGAAAGAGACAGGAATTATGTTTTTATTACTATTTAAGCTTGTATTCAACCACAGACTCCCCTGATATTAAATGATGATGTGTTCTAATGCAACATGTATTAAAGAAATGTATCGCATTGAAGATTTTAAATTTCGCAAATTCACATATTTTGTTATATTAACAACTAGAAAATAAAACTTACACTTCCTTTCAATCCATAACCAAATATAAGTAATTAATAACGCTTTAATAAAATCTACAAACACATGACATTCGTAACTCCGCGGATTTGAGAAAATCCGATAAAATATTCGAGAATTTTCCTAAAAAACCAGATCAATTACCTAGATATTATCAGGGACCTATTCCTAGCTCTCTTTAGGCGGCAAATTTATTGTGATACCGTTGACCACACCGTTCGTATCACAGCTATTGATAGTTATAACAATTCTACTATCAATGTTTGTTTGAGATTTATCAGAAACAGTTTCAAAGACAGGAGACGCCGGTTTCAAATTCAATAATGACATTTCTTTATTTACGGGCTGTTTGAAAGATGCATCTTTTTCATTTTTAAAAGATTGGAGATTAAATTCCTCTGGAGGTTTTAAAGATAGGATGGGAAAGTCTTTGGGAATGGTGCCGTCTTTCTCGAGTAATTCTTTGAGGGTTGTTGGGTTTTCTTTCATGGTTTGTAGGTCGGTATTCCCGTCGTTTCCGTTGACAAAGTGCACTGGATAGTGGTGCTTTAGTTCAGATAGAAGTCTGAACCTTGAGCTGCAGATTGTACACCTGGAAATTAAATAATATGACAATTATCATTTCATATTATACCATTTTTGAAAATAATGCTATATTAAATAATCACTCGATTTTTTAAAAGTACCAAATGTTAAATATGTTTCAAACGACAAATTTATAATTCCAAATATATTACGCCTTTTTTCTTAAAGTTAAAAGTTGAGTTTAAAAATAAAATCTAATTATTCTACTTAATATTTGTTTCCGTACTACATGTTAAGTATTTAACTAAATTTTACACAGTAATTTGGTTGTCAGACTTTTAAAAGAACTAAGATCGAAGAAATCATTTAGCTAAACTAATTGTATTGTCCTGTAGTGTATCAAGTGATTAACTCTTCAAGCTAGACACGACTTTCAGCAACAAAGACACCAACTTAGAAGAAGAATGTGTCCTATGCAAGTAACCAAATTTTCCTTATTCCTGGTAATACTTACTGATATATATTCTGTCCGATATGTTGACGCGTATGCTTGACGAGGTCATTGCTCTGTGAGAACGCTCTCTCGCAATATTTACACTTGTATGGTTTTTCTCCAGTGTGGATCCTTGTATGACGTTTCAAATGGTCCTTGCATGTGAACCTAATAGGTAAGTAATAATTATAGTTATTACATATTACACCTGCATTCTATATGTATTCCAACAGTACCTAGTTGCCTCAAATGAAAGAATAAATAAAATAATGAAAGGTTATTCTATGATTTTCTTAGCCAAAAGCAGGAAAAAAAAATGACTTCCTGCTAGTAGTATGGCTTTTACATAAATTACACCTTTTTGAGTTCATGACCAGCATTTGAAATCTACCTGAAAAGCGATGTTAGCGCCATCTACTTATTTATAAAAAAATATTATTAATAAATTAAAGTTATGGCCAAAAACCTTATGAATTTCATAATTATTTAAAACAAAACGGTTGTTACCCACGTATATTCTCGGGATCGCACGACTAGTTTCAGACTCAATAGGAGTCCCTGAGTGAGCTGACGCGGCGGCGGTGGTGTCGCGAGTCGAACTGCTCGACTCGCGTCGTATACGTGAGTAAACCGTTTTGTTATACTTATGAATGTCGGTAAAGTAAATACTAACCTCATATTGCAAGTCTCGCAAGCAAAAGGCCGTACGCCTAAATGTATCATGGAGTGTTTCTTCAAGGAATTCTGTTTAGTAAAGGCGGCGCCACACTCCTCACACTTGTAGGGGTGCTCTCCTGTGTGTGTCGACATGTGCGATGTCATTTGACCTAGAAATATATATTTTTTTCCTGATTTTTAAATCATAATATTTAGTAGTGAGGTCATATAATTGTGTAAGGATAATTACACAGTTGCTGGATGCTTTACTGCTTCAAGATAAAGCATACTGCTGCATAAGAAATATCGTATAATATAGCATTTTACATGAACAGACTTATCAGGGACAATTTATTTTCATTTGTATCAAAGCATTTTACTAAAAAACGCATTTTATATAGGCATGACATGATTTCTAATAGTAAAATTAATGTTTTACTAGCTGCTGCGAGGGTGTAGGTTATCGCGGCAAAATGTAGCAAATGTCATTTCTTATAATAAAGTTTTTCATATAAAGATATCCATTATATCCTAAATTATAGAGAAACTGAAAATCTGCTCAAACCGTTAGGATCGTGTTTAGTTATACAAAATCAATGATGCACTCTCACTCTTACATACTCTTACACATTCTCACACACACCTATACACTTACACCTACACACATTAAAAGATTTAATTTAATTTTGTTTAATCTTATTTTCTTTTTATAATAATTTATGTTACTTCTGTAAATTTAAATAAGGAAGACACTGGCACCTGTGATACAATGTTTTCTCATTAGTACACGTGTCATTGTTAACCTTTTTCTGCTTTGTAATTTTTTCTGAAAATAAACTTATTATGTATCTCTCTTTTTTCACGGGCTATCCTCAGTATTGAGAGTACCCGGTCCTTTGAAAGGCTTACGTGGGGAAACAGGTCCAACATGCAGTGGCCTTGTTGGGAACTTTACTCTAAACTGGGATGGGGCATCTACTAGGGCCCATCCACCTCTGCTCTATGGAAGAACAGATATGAATGGTCCAAAGTAGATACAGAGCTATTGAAAATTATGAATGGAAAGTAAAAATTTAGGCTATGTGTAGGTAAATGTTAGTGGATTGGTTATTCAAACTAAATCGGAAAACTATATAAAACTTATTATTATATTCTTGGGATCCAATCTTAACCCATACCGTTCACAAAAAATCGGTCTAGTTGTTTAGCCATGAAAGCGTAACAGACCGACAGACAAAGTAACTTTTAAATTTATAATATTAGTATGAATTGATGTTGTTTTAAAGTCTGACATTTACAGACAGTTTACTTACCTTTGGTACAAAATGTCTTTGGACACATATTACATGCATAGGGCTTGAGTCCAGTATGCCTCATCATATGTTGCCTTAGATTGGAATTGTTTTTGAAGCCCTTGCCGCACTGTGAACATAGGTACGGAGTCTCTCCGGTATGGCTGCGGACATGATCTTTGAGACTGCACAGCTGGGCAAAACCTGAAATAAAAGAATATTGTTTAATAAGTGATTAAGATATTCTTTCTGATAATAATGAATATCTTATAGTACTGGTACAGAAAATGTTCTTAGTTGTATTAGATGGAGCATGAGTGTGCTCACCAGATATTACATAAAGAATACTTGCTCAGACAATCATGACAATGTATATGCAACAATAAAAAGGTTTAGCCATATCAGAAAATCCTCTACAATAAACTAATAAGTACTTACCATAGTTTTAAATAATACTTACATTACTTGTAATGACTTAATAATAAATAAATATATAATAATACTATGTATTACTCACTTTTCTTGCAATATGTGCATATGTATGGCTTATTTTTGTTATGAGTGTACGCATGTGATAACAGCTGGTCACGTCTAGCATAAGTCTTTGAGCACTTTCCGCATTTATAAGGCTTTACTTCACTGTGCATCATCAAATGCCGTTTTAACATATGTTTCATAGTAAACGTCTTTCCGCATGTATCACAAATAAATTGCATCAGATCTTTATTGTTTCTATGTTTTCTCATGTGCATCGATAGGGATCTTTGTTTTGTAAATGTCATACCGCAAACATTGCACTGTGAACTCTGGTCTGGAATAACATTCTCAAGTTTTTCTGTTTTCACTTCTATTTCACTAGCTTCAGCTATCATGGTTTTCATTAAGAGAGTATTATCATGAATATTTTCATTACATAACATTCCTATGTTCATATTACTGTGCTTTGCCATATGCTTTTCAAATGATGTTGTGTTGTGGTATGTTTTTTTACAAACAGTACATTCTAATGGCATGTTACTATGTGTTTCTAAATGTTTAAGGAATTTCTTTTCAGTTGCAAACTGTTTGTTGCATTTAGAGCAAATAAAGTCGTTATCTTCGACTTCGTTTTTTGAATAGTTTGTGTTATAATTAAAGTCATCATATACATCTAAATAATCATGATCATTTTCAGCCTTTAACTCGAATTCTTGTGGTTCTGTCTTTATTTGTAGAAGCTTTTTGAACTCCTCTTGTGCTTTTGCCGCTTGTGTACGGAATGAGTACGCAATTTGTAAATCCTTAACACAAACATCACAAAGATTCTGTGGTAGCCCATCTTCCTTTGACACCTAGAAATAAACAAAAATAAGTACATCATTTCTTTTACATTTTATATAAAGAAAAAAGTCTTATTAACTAGTGTCACACACCTCTATTGTAGTACACTGAACTAACAACTCAGTTAATTGAAGACAATTATCTTCAATTTTCACTTTTTCATTTATATCTATCAAAGTCGCATTCTCCTTCATACAAGTTCGACAAGATGTAGTTAGGTCTAACATTGTAGCTGTGAATTAAATTAATCAAGGGCAAAATATATACAGTACAGAATTTATTTTGAAAATGCTGAATTAGCAATGAATAAACATTATCGTCCATAAAACGTCATTCTCAGTTCGCTAAGTAATTTGATTATTTTCAGTATTTTGTATTAGTCTGACAGCGACAAGTGACAAGTCACAAATCAACAAATGACAACTGACAGTGGTAGGCCTATAGACAAATTTCCTTATTTTTAGTCTTAAGGTGACAGGTAAGACAAGACGTCACGACAACACAGCTTTTAGTTTTCTAATTTTGCTCTTTCGTTTTTAGAGGCATTTGCCCATGTTTAGTCATGAAAAAAATAATACAAATTATACCGGTTTAATCTGCAATTCCTAGAAACTTACTTTATTAAATAAATTTGTTGATTTTGTACAATCAAATTAAACATGAGAACGTTAATTATTGCAGTCGTAAAAAGGAATGGAAAAGGTTTTTTTACATGTCAATTCAATGGAATAATTTCCAATATCTAGTGTTTCTTTTTTATTGTTGTGTTATTCAATCGTTAGGAACGTTAATTTATCAAAATAATCTAATCATAACATAGAATACTATTGCATGGTGAGAAAATATTTCAATCAAGTATACGCTATGGGTACATTTTTGTACATAAGTAAACTAAAATTAATAAAAGTAAACTGTCTTTACGAAAAACCTAGTTATCAAATAAAGTTGATTACAGTGTGATGCAGAGTGTGTAATATCTACCTATCTTCCATTAATCCATCTATGTATATTGTATTGTGTTGTCTGTATCGGAAACTGTACTGGAAACGGAGTTATTTTTACATGTAGCCTAATTCTCGAAAGTTGTGTTTCCTGTTCTAAAACTATTTTAATAACTGCAAAATGGAAGATATTATATTTATAGGCGACTGGATTAAAGAAAGAGAACTTGGGAAAGGAAGTTTTGGTACTGTAGTGTTATGGAAACACAAAAGAACCGATGAGAAACTCGCTATCAAGACATGCCAATGGGGAGAGGAGCTAAGTGAGAAGCATAGAGAGCGATGGACGAAGGAGGTGGAAATGTTACAGAACTGCAGAAACCCAAACATTGTTGGTACGAAAGATCTACCACCAGAGTTTATCACCGGATTGCAGCGCGCCAACCCTTCCGGTCTGCCCATTCTGTGTATGGAATACTGTAGCGGCGGTGACCTTCGGCAAGTGCTTAATAAACCTGAATCTTGTTCGGGCCTCAAAGAACAGCAAATACGACAGATACTGAGTGACATCACAAATGCAATGCAGTTCCTCCATCAAAACAAAATTACTCATAGAGATTTGAAGCCAGAAAACATAGTGATGAATTTATTGGACACAGTGCAGTCCAATGTAGCCGTGCAAGGGCAGAGGAAAGTGATATACAAACTCATTGACCTCGGATATGCTAAAGAAATTGATTCCAATTCAGTGTGTGCCAGTCTTGTTGGCACTTTACAGTATTTAGCCCCAGAAATCATTTACAGTAAATCCTACAGTAATTCAGTAGATTTTTGGTCATTTGGCTTAGTTGTGTTTGAATTGATTTGTGGTAGAAGACCATTCCTTCCATTCATGGCCCCTGTTCAGTGGATGCCACATGTTAAGAAGAAGGCCCATGAAAACATTTGTGTGTATGAAACTTTCCATGGGGACATTGAATATTCAAATGAAGTTTTTCCTGAGAATTTCATTTCTAAGCCATTCAAAGCTATGATTGAAAGTTGGTTACAAATAGCTCTCGAATGGGATCCTAAATTGAGAGGAAGGGATACTCCATCCAGAGTTACATTCAACATACCAACAGAACAAAAAGAAGCTACCAGTAATATTGTCATTTATGATGTACTTGAGAAGGTTCTTTCAAGGAAAGTTGTTAAAATATTCTCTGTAGCAACATTATCTCCTCTAGCATATGAAGTGAATGATTCTACTACAGTACTAATGCTCAAATCTAAAATATATATGGACACCAAAATTGCTACCAGTGAACAAATTTTAATTACTCAAATGAACTACATTGAGCCTATGGATGATGAGTGTATTGTTAAATATTGGAATGAAAATATCATGTTTTTCTTGTACAATAAGACATACATTATCAAAGACAATGTTGAACCAATAGTGCCTATGGCTGTGCAAAGATGTTTAGAGCACCCAAAAGCTTTATACAATTTCAAAAACAGCCAAAATTTATACAAAAATGGCATGTACTTTGTTATGGCTCAAATGGAATTGTATGACTCACTTGTTAATGGATTGTTTGTAAGAGCAGAATCATTGAAGAGTGAAGGTAAACAATTGCTACTCAAACATAATTCAGTTGACAAACATATTGGAAACCTCCTTGCACGACATGAAACTCTTAAGAAGATAACGGATGCAGGAAAGCAACATATTACTGAATTAAAACAGTCCTCTCATGGCACTAACCTACTTGGTGGATTTGACAAAATATTTAAAGATGCTGATGACATCACAGAAAGAATACAAAAATTGCAAACAGCATGGAATCAGCTCACTGTGAGACTACAGTCTGCAACAAGACGTAGTAATGAAGTGATAACAGCTGATATTAATAACTTTGTTGGGAAATTTAACTATCAGACAGTGTACACAAATGCTTACAAAGCATTCTTGGCTCACAAAAAAAGTGAACATATGAACCGAGCCAGAGAAAAACAGTGTCATGACATAATGAAAGTTTGTTATGATTGTCTTAAATTGAGAAGCAAGATACTATTAGAGGTTCGCCAACAGGCATTTGTGTTAAAACTTATGGATGTAAGCACAGAGTTTTACAAAATTGCTGATATTGTTACAAATGCAGCAGATAATACTAATAAATTGGCAACAGACTTGACCACTGTATTGGAAGAACTCACAAAGTGTACATGGTCTACTATAAGCCTTGTAGTTAAAGATGCAGATGGTATTTCAAATGTACCTTACAGTGTGGTTTCCTTTGAGAAAAAGGATTTCAAGATTGGAGAACCAATGTCTAACCATTGCATCAAAATGGCAAAGAAATTTGGAAATGACGAAGCTCTTAAATCTCTTATTGAAGACAGTGTGAAAGTAAGAAAGAGCCAAATTGATTTGTCAATGAAATTAAATTCCCAAAAAGAGTTGTTGAACAAAGCTTATTTAGATTTTAGCTTTTTGGATGATGCCTAATTTTAAGTAAGCTAAAAAAGATAGGTATGTTCCTTGAAAATGTGCCTTCTGCAATATATTTAGATTTAAGAAAAGATGGTGCTTTTAATTTTAAAATATTGTTGTTAATGTTTTAAAATCAAGTTTGTAACTAACTCATTAGTGTTTTACTGTGAATTGATCGTTTTTAACTATGTATGATGACGCATTTTATAACTGTTGATTGTTTGGTTTCTAGTCAAAAGGCATAATACAATATATAATATTATTTTTTAAAACTGTTTTATTAAGGTACAACATTTGCGAATGTAATTATCACCCCTATGTACTTCAACTTAAAGTTCTATTTGCCTTGAGGTTACGAGCTTGACAAATTTTAATCCAATTAAACGAGTTACGATGATATTCTGCTAACAATTAGTCATGAGTAATAATTTTATGCAGGAAAATCTTCAAGTAAACATGTACCAGTAAATTGTTTTAACCAATCCTTGAAGTTGTTTATAACTTTTTGTAGTTTTTTCACGTCAGCCGGAGTCTGTAGGTATTCTTCGGGGGCAAACCGCGGCTCGGGACTGCCACTGACGTGTAACCAAATAGCGAACACCGCGTCATCGATATTAGCGACTTTCCTGCGACAAATTCTAGCCGAATTGAGGCACGTGGCCACTAGGGCGCTCATGCTGCCAGGAGAAACACTTCTAGTACTTTCTCTGCGAGCTGCTAAAAAGTAATTCTGTAATAAATTCTCTGTTGCATCATTCAAACTAACTTCTATTCCTGCAACGAGATCAATATACTCTACAACATCTTTCAAGGCGTTAATTTCCTCTTTACTTGTTCCTACCGGTTCTACGGCTTGTTGGAGAACGAATTCCACAATTTCATCATAATATTCTCCAAAATCCCCGCGACAAACGTTCCCAAAAACGCTCGCCACGTTGTATAATGTCATTTTTTTGAAATCCATTCCTTGAGCCCACACTGCTGACTTCATCTTAATCATTCCCGTACCTGTGTTTATTTCTCCGGCTTCTATCGCTGATAATACCGACGAGACCTGCTTGTGATTGTAAGTTTGAAGCGGCAAAGGTAAGAGACATATTCCACCTGAGCTACCTATCAGAGCAGTGGACACAACGGAGTTAGACGCCCCTAAAACTACAGACCTGTCGGCTAATTTCGCTGCTTCCGACATAATTCCTCCGACAAATCTGGTGTCGTAACCGCCTACTAAAACGTGTAAGATGCTCGCGCCTGTCATGGCATTAGCCTTGATGCTTGTGAGACTTAATAAAAGATTTATTTTCAGGTGCATAAAACAGTTTAAAGGGCAAACATTTACTCCAATGCTTGAAGCCAAACAGTATATAAACTTCCAAGGTACACCTTTACATGCATTAAATAAGTCTTCTACGTCTTTAGGACTGCGAGTGGTTAAAGGTGCGCGCCGAAGATTAACTTTTTCCAAAGACCATAGTTTAACTATCTTGTTCGTAACGACAACGTGCAGTATATAATTACACCCGAGATTTAATTGTGTCAGTAAATCGTCGGCTATAAAGAATCTCTTTGGCAACATCTGATTCTTAATGTCGAACGTGGCAGTAACTTGTTCTCCACAGCTTCTTGATCCGCTGTTCTCAAAGAGAATACTTCGGCAAACACAACATTTTGGTGGATGTTTTGGTATATATAGTAGAATCACCTCACTGCCTTCACATTCCTCGGGGCATGACCAAACAGAATGTAAGACATAGCTTTCTGGTTTTGAAATAGTGAGTAGTAACCCCTCAGTAGTTACCAAACCATTGTAATAACGTGGATTGGGGTGGTGAAGTCGAGGAACACACTTCAATCGCATAGTAACGGCGACCTGGGAAAATTGAATGTCATCGATAATTGCACAATCAGTACTTTGAAGACATGCAAATAAAATTTCGTTGCACATTCGTTGTAGTCTCATTGGTTCCGAAAACACGGACTCAGTCATTTCGGGAAACGCATCCAATAAATCCATTACATCAATTTCCAATAAAAATCGCAGTGGTGGAAATCTACTCAATATCTTCTCTGTTAATCCTTCTAAGAAATTTTCACAGTGTTCTTTCATCATGCCTAAATAACGCCTGTTGTCCAAGTATAGCAATAACATGCACTGTAACTCCATTGCTAATGCGAAGGACGACGCAACGTGAAGTAATTTATTGAAAAGCGAAGTTGTCCACAATATTTAAAAGTTACCCGTCGTGTTTTTTGCAACTTTTATATTTTTATGGAGGTTAGAGTTATTGGAGAAAACAGTGATTGTTTTAAATTGCATTTCGCGCCTAAAGGATTTTTTTTTTATTGTTTACGTAAACATCATACAGCCAGTTGTGGTAGGTATGCATGCACTATACATACTTATACATGTAACTTTATGAGTAAAATTCGTTATCATTTATGCGTGCGTAAGTATGTGACATTTATGGTAGGTATAAAGAAAGACGGTCAATGTAATTGGCGAAGAGAATTAAAACGAAAAGGTCTTCTGATTATAATAAATGACTTGAGATGTGGGCAGTATTGTCGCAAAAAATATAAATTATTGTAAATATCATATTGCTTAACTAAAAGCTCGAAGGGCCAAATTGCAAGAAGCATTATGCAGGTAGGCAGAGGTAGGTAGCATTACATAAGTAACGACATTTGCGTCACCAATGATCGCCTACACATGACTTTATCATAACCCACGTAGGAACAGTCGAGTACTTCATCTGCAAGGTCGGTAAACAATTAGTAGGTGCAGAGCCTTCGCAGCGGAAATGCCGAAGCGAATATGCAAATGATATCAATCCGAATACTACCCATTACCCAATGAGTTATGTAGCTTGATGTTGTTCATTCATTGTGACCGTGGTACAGGTGAGCACTAAAGTTTTAAACTAGAGCGATTCCCCGGTTGGTACAAAGTATTTTATAATTTATATTAGGTAGGTACCTATTAAAGGCAGGTTTTTTTACAAATAAGGTTTCAAATTGTTAAAAGTAGCAATTTTTAATTGTAATATCGTTAAGAAATTGAAATAAAAAAAAAATCTTAGAATAGAATTATGTTTTATTTGATACTAGCGACGACCCACAGCGACGGTAGCACAGCAATAATGGTGAAAGAATTTTTGAAATCGGTCTAGTAGTTTTTGAGTTTACAAATATACAAAAACACAAATTTTTCCTCTATTATATTAGTTTAGATATAAATATCTTGGATATTATTACTGTTGTAAAACTTTTGTCTGAATAGTACTGAATTTCGAAAACCATGCGTGAGATATGGTAGTTGTAATCAATCACATCTTGTCAACAAGATCTAGGAAAATACTGCAACATCAGAAGTTGGCCTATAAAATATAATACTTATCTTATCTAATATAAACAATTTACAAGTAGGTAGATATATCCATGACATCTGTAACGGAACTAAAGCTGACTCTTATTATCACGAAGAGCACCATCATGCAATGTATAGATAATCTTTTATCATAGCTTATCTTTAACCAAATTGATTGCATTACAATCCAATGTATAGAATTACGAGTATAATAATTGTGTCAAATCCTAGGACAAATTGATGGAGGAAGATTGGACTAAATTAAGAGTCATCGTTTTATGACAAATAATAAATTGCAACTTCTTTATGATGACAAATAATTTTATCTTTATTTACGTTTGCTTCGAAAATTTATATGTATCGTCATTGTGTAGGTTTTATTTGAATACAATGCAGTGTTAAAAGCTCCCCGCGCGATTGTACATGAACGGAGCGGGGCAAGTGGGCGGAGTGAGCGTATTTTTCTTGCGGCTCTGTCGCGCGGGCGGCGTGGTCGCGTGGGGCGGCCGGCGGCTTCACTCCATGCCGGATCACGACAAGTACCAGCTGCGACCGCGCGCCGCGCGCAGCCGCGAGCCGCGCGCGCGCCGCACGCCGCAGCCGCTCAGCAAGTACCGCCGCAAGACGGCCAACGCGCGCGAGCGCAGCCGCATGCGCGAGATCAACCGCGCCTTCGAGACGCTGCGCCGCGCCGTGCCCGCGGCCGCCATCACCGGCGCGCCCGTGCCCTGCGAGAAGCTCACCAAGATCACCACGCTGCGGCTGGCCATGCGCTACATCAGCGCGCTGGCGGCGGCGCTGCGGGACACCAGCCCCGACAGCGACGCGGCGCGCTCCGAGCGGCCGGAGCGCTGGCCGTCGCCGCTGTGCTCCGAGCTGTCCGGCTTCAGCACGGAGCCGGAGCTGGAGACGCCCTCGGAGTTCGCGGAGGACTCGCTTTCGCCGTTCGACTCGTTCTTCGCGGAGTTCGACTGCGATTACATCGACAGGACATTCGCGTGATAGTGTTGTGAGTGGCGTCACTGCCGGACTATTTCCAATTAGGTACTATTTAATTCTCCTTTTGCCATACTATTAATTATTAACTATATTTTGTATGAGATATATTTTTTGAGATTTATTTATTATTAATATTAATAAATTTTAATTGTTATCGTTAATTACCTCGTGTGTTTTTTGTTTTTCTCTCTAACACGTGTTTCTAGAGTTCATAACAGATGATAAGCTTTGATCGACTGTATTTTATTCTTTGATAGAACTTTGTTTTTCTGTATTCGCTGTGTACATAGGATATAATAAACAAGGTAAAACTTTGTTAATGGTTATCGTATATCCTCGTTTCGGAAACCTCAGGTTTTTAGGGAAAAGGGCAGCATATAATGAATATTTACTAGGTACGTATTACCAAACCATAACATCAAAATAGAGTTATGTTTATTTATAACGAGCTAGCAGCTGAGTTAGTAATTAACTCCTGCAATTGATACCTACCCAAATTGTAGGTACCTACTTACCTACCTACAATAAAAATAGGTATGTTTGAATATTAAAATAAATAAATAATAATATATTACAGTGCTTATACTAAGGTGATAAATATTTACCTAACTACGGCTAAATTAAACCACTTGCCGTATACCTAAAATCTGTTTTAAAAATATTCTATAACCTAACTACTTGACTACTGTGTTAAAAATCACACCTACTTTGTTACTACTATATACTAGGAAATTAACCTACATCAAATTGGAATACATAAAAATAATTTTAGAACTGTAACAAATTAAAAGATTGTGAAATTCTCTTATCTTCGCTAACAAATTAGGTAAGTATATTTTTAGATTTCTATTGTGATCTCTTAATTTATTCTACGTATATACTAAATTAATAATATTATATAGGTAATGGGTAGAGAATTCTGTTTTTCGTATAAATAGATATAGGTGTCTATTAATATTTTTATTTTGTAAACACTTTTTAAAATCATATTTGATTTTTAATTGATCATGATAACTTTTTTCATATTTTTTTATATCATATATATATACAAACTGACAGAGAATCGTAAAAAATAGTAAATGTAATTCTCCACCTACATGCACTGCGAGTCCGCAACGTTTGCCACCCAGGGACAGATTAAAAAGCAATTGTTTTTTTTTCATGACCGTTTTGTTTCTCCAAGTTGCCAAGCGATGCGGAATGATCGTTTGATTATGTAAATAATAGGCTGCGGAAGCGTGGGCTTGGCCGATTTATTGTTGTCGTACGACAAAAAGAAACTTCTTGATTATAAAGATTAAGACACAGTAACATTATTTAAAGATGGCCTCTAAATATCCAATTAGATTTTCTCACTTCAGTTTTATTCATTCACAATTTTCTCTTTTTCTTTTCCTCATAAACAGTCATTTTTTATACCGCCTACCTAACGTATTTTAAGCGTGGTGATCAATGCTCTATTTGACTTTATATCTAGGTACTGGTTAAGTCTTTAAAATGAAGCAGAGATAAATTGTTCTGAACAAAAGCTATCATTTAGTCTCTTAACGCATAAAATGAGTTAATACGCTCATTTAAGGAATTACTTTGATAACCTTTTTTTGGAATATTTAATTAAAAATAATCAACATTGCACTTAAACGTATGTTATACCTACATGACATATAAATTTCCCGTTCGTTTCGCTGCTTCGATAATTTGTTACCAACAAAATTCGCAGAAGATCCCTCCAAAACTTAAAAACATGTTTTAAAAAGGCCAAGTTCGTGTAAATTTACAAAACGAAACAAGATCTGCTAAGCGGCCAAGTTCAATCACTTTCACATTTATTTATATTTTTATAAGCAAAAAGAGACAATAATAGATTGGCTATATGGCAAGTATTGAAGTAAGTAGGTAAATACTTTATATTATGCTGTTTTGAGGCCATATTAATGAATGAAATTAGGTATGACTATCATAATAACGATGGCTTAAACACTGCGTAATAACGGAGAAGGACACAGATGAATTAATAGTTCCTCACAGGATCTCGGAATACTTAAGGAAGCAGATTTGAGAACCACGTCTATCACGAAGAAGAGCATGCCCTTAACCAGTGTGGTTACGAATATGTTGACATATAAGGTAAAAAACGAATTTGTAATATTGCGGATAGCTGAGTGACACAGGGTTTACCACGGACGAACATTAGAGTGATCCACAAATGTTTGATAAAGGTTTGACTGTTTTTTGCGTACGTGAATCGAATGCTTGTAAAACCAACCGCGACCAGAGATGTGAATTATTTGAAATACATATATTTGAAATGCAAATACAAAATGCAAAATACCTATTTTTATTTTATATTTGAAATACTTTTTTTCTAAATGTATTTTGTATTTTATTTGAAATACGTTATATAAATATTTATTATTTATAAAATACAAAATAGTTTTGTTACATTTTTAATTAATTTTTCCTATTTCTTATTCTTAAATCCATGATTATCTTATTTATGAACGCATCGATCGTAGTGTTGACATTGACAACAATCGTGCGAGACTTTGTTTCTCTGAGTGCGAGACAGAAAAAAAAACATTGCGCGTCAGTCAATAAAAGTAAGTGCTTATGCTTAACAAGGTATTTTATTTTCAAAACCTATTTTGAAAATTCGTATTTTGCATTTAAATACTTTTATTTAAAACTATCTTGTATTTCTATTTAAAATAGTGCTAACAACTATGCATTTGCATTTTGTATTTAAATACTTTTACTAAACTATTTTTCACATCTCTGACCGCGACAAAGGTTTTAAACCTATAGCGGTAGGTATATAGTTTAAAAAGCCATTGTGTTTTATCTGCATATCTTCTAAATTAAATAAATCAATTAATGAAGTATCAATGTAGAAGCGCCCTTAAAGGTGATGGCTTGCCTGCCCACGCGGATCGATCTCTCTCATTGTTTCCACGCAAGTTGCCAGTTCATGATACATAGGTATATGTATACTTAATCACTTTTTACTACTAGCCATGATTAATTTAGCGTGTAACCTCTTCCGTTTCGTTGTTATTAATTAATTATTATTATTGTTACAAGTAGTTTCGCGTTCTGAGACTAATTTTAATCATCGTAGACATCTCTTTGATTGAATGGATGACCGAGTAGTTGACCGAGTTGTTGACCGCCGCCTGCCGCAGGTTCGATCCCCGCCTGGTTAAAATGGTCAGATTCGAGTTTTGGTGTTTTAAAGTAAAAATAAAAAAGCAATTTAATTGATGTTTAAATATCTTAACCCCATTGTGCAATGATGCTTCATCGATACCATCCTTTCTTCTACAATGGTTCAACAATGTATTTATATGAGACTTCATTTGTTCGGTTAGCAGACAGATCAATTTTGCGTAGAACATAAATTATAATTATATAACAATAAAAAAATTATTGGTTGCCTGTAAAGTCGGTATACGGGCGAAAGTTTTACGTGACAACGACTGTCAATGTCAATGTCTGTCTCTCTCGCTCTTAGGCGGGCTAACCATGCCCGAGTGGAAGGGACGCGTGCCTCTCACTCGCTCTCATTGTGAGCGCATAACGTGAGCGGAGCGTTACCCAGTTTCTTGAAGTGTCACCCGGCAAACCAATTTATAAGACGTTGTCACGTCAAAATTATAATCTGAGTGCATCATAAAAAAAATACTGACCTAGAGATGTTTACCTTTTCATACTTAAATGCAATTATTGCAATGCTAAAAAACTTTAAGCTTAAAAAGTCTGTTCAGGTTATGTAATTACAGTCAGCTAAAACTGACGTAACTTTAAGCTCGTCATTTATACACATTGCGTTAGGTAAAAATGCAGTTCTTATGCAACACACCATGCAATAAAGAAGCAAAGCCTCAAAGTTGTATGTTGTATCCCAACGTTCGCCCATTTGGGCTAAGCGGATTGCTTTCCCGCCAAATACGGCAGCCATGACAGTTCAGTGAATTATTCGATTATGTGACGCTGGAGTCCGCGAATCATGATCACATATTATTATGATTTTGTGTACGTTGACAGTTATACATCGTATGTACGTAGATGGAGTATTCATTAAAGTATTGGCATTGCCAAACGGAGAATGTCATACCATAACGGGACTATGATTGACAGCATTTTGGTTGCTTAAACCCTGATTTTGTATATTGTTGTCGTTTTTTAAGCTGCTCTTTGGAAGCCGTTGAACTATCAGTAAGAAATAAGAAACTCCCTACAAATGTTACCACAGAAAGATGTTTAAGATAGACTCTTCTAGTCTGCATTAAAAGTTTTGGAAGCTTTTAGTATTTGAATTTATTTTTTGAACTCGAGTTTAAGCTCGGTATGTGATGCTCCTACTGTCTTACTTAAGCAAAGAAGCCATGAAACGAATTTGATTCATTTTTTTTTTTAAGTTTATCAATATCGGCCTGAGCGCAGGCTTTGACTGCTTGATCGGACTTCTTGGTGAAACCATAAGGGTCCAGCCAGAATTTAAACTCTCGTCACTTATTAACGTAAGTTTCGGGACTATTGCACGCCACAATAAGCTTGATGCAGTAGCAAACTTCTAGCTTAGTATTATACTAGAGATACAATACAGTCGTGAATAAGTAGGTACAATGTTCGTATTCAACATGTAGTTATTTATATTCTGATAAAAAGTTGGTACCTACGTATGTTTTAGATTAACAAACCCTTGTTTTTATCCTTATGATTAACTTATCAGGAGCCAGAAGCATTTTAATGTACGTACCTAATTAAGGTAATAAATGGCCTCTATATACATATATATATAAATTAAAATATAAAATAACTGAAAGCTTTTTAATTTGCTCCACATTTTATTCACGACAATGACATAATTTTTTTAATAGCTTTCTTTAGTGTAAAAGTCCTTATAAGTTTGTTATGTCCTTCGCGTAGGAACAGTTTTAAGACCTACTCTATATTTTCAAAACAAAAAAAATATCGTATTTTATTAGGCCTTTTTATTAAAACTTCGAGTGCCTGTCTTTTTGCAAAATGTATGCAGAATAACGCCTCGAAGTCATTTATAATTAATTATTATTAATAGGTATAAAAAGCATACACACATTACACTTATTATGTTTAAACGTTATTTATAATTATCAATTAGTGAGTTAAAACTGGGCCATAGTTGAATGGGTTAATCACACAAGTATGCCAATGTAACTAGATTTAAACCTTGGTAATATGTACTTAGAATTAAAGGATTAAAACGAACTATGACCTAAAAATAACAGTTCTGGGTAATTAATCAATATGACTCATTTTAAGGAAAAGTATTTATAAACTCGACACCAGTTGATTTATAGAGTATAATGCATAACACGGACCGTAATAGGAAGGCAAATAAAAAGTTAATGTACTGACAGACATACATGTATTATGATCACGGCTTTAGTTACCAAGGGCTCGGCAGAAGTGTTTTGTTTATTAATTTAGTGCTTATGGTTCCATTAAATAAAATATGAGATGGCAATTCATTTATCGGGACTACTGTGTATTACTTTTCTAGGTTAAAAAAATGATAGTTATCAAGGGCTTAAAGAGTTCTACTTATAAATTAGAATAGAATAGAATATATCTTTATTTGCTAGAGCCATGACACATACAAAAGATGTTGAATAACAAAAATATATAGAGTTCTTGACATATCACTTTTTTTGCAGGCATTTAAAAATAAAAAGTAAATAAAATACTATATACTTAATATATAAAAATACTATATACTAATGATTTACTTAGTGCTATCCAGATAGAGGTCCTCAGTAAAAAGGTTTTCACATTGGCTCTGCTTTAATGTTGTTCGAACTCAGTGAAATAACCTTGCTTTTATCAGATATAGTGCAAAAATATTCAATCGGTACGAAGATTAAACAGAAGCGACCATTGAGAAGTGAAAATAATGAAACAATATCCTTAATTATATTTCTTTACGCTACGTGGCAACCGTTCGACCTCTGTGACCCATTTACTAAAGAAAACCGATAACTAATATGAAACTGGTTGTCTGATTTGAAGGATACTGACCGACAGAGACGAGTAGAGTATTTCGTAGCCTTTGTCATTTACATCTCTTTTTTTTTTACACATGGAAAAACTACACTACACACAGAATGGGCTCCATAGTGTCAATGGGCCTGTTTCCTATTTTTTTTTTAATGTTCGTCTTGTAGATTAATAAATTTTATTGGACACGTATTTTTTCTTTTTTCCTGCAAACAAAAAATGATCAAAATACAGAGAACTGAAGTTACGCGTGACGTCACTCCTCGCTACGATTTGTAGCGAGGCGTAGCGTCATAAGCCCCCTCTCCAAAACTTTAAAGCGGTGTATCTTTGTATTTTTTTATTGTTTTGATAAAAGAAAAAATACGTGTCTAATATTTTTTTATTATCTAACTGACGGACTAAATAGATTTTAACTTTTCATACCCAGGAAACATCCCTATTGTCAAATTGACCAAAAAGTATCGTATATCTGGATTCAGTGCACATAAAGTAAAGTTCCGATAAAGCACATATTAAGCTTACTCAAAAGGGTCTAAGCGCGCAACGACTGTAAAATTGAGATCAGCTTCTCTTTTTTTCAAGTTTTTGGTATAAACTGATTAAAGCTTAATATTGTTCTTCATCGTGTAGGTTCCACACGTGCTGGTTGCAAGGTCATTTGCCATCACACAGTACACATAAAACGACATTTTTGATGTGTTGGTGGGCCCGCGTGGGACGAGCGCAGTTTGGATATGGTTTGCAGAAATGCTTATTTAACGATACAATGCCCCGGTTTTGGTATATTTTTGGCTTATAAATAATTTTAATTCTTTTCCTGGTGGTCCTTTTTATGTGACATTGTTAAATGTCGTACATACCAATCAGGTTTTGATTCAGCTTCGGAGAAGCAGAATTACTTGGACTTGGGAGAGGCCTATTTCCAGCAATATTATAGAGAAGAACCAATCGTAGTGATCAATACTGTCTTCTTTATAATATTATGAAAAGAGACTTTTGCTCTGCAGTAATTAGGTACAGGAAGACGAGTAGTTAGTACCTACTTGAAATGTCAACTTCGCAGAGAATATTATTTAAGTAATTTAAAAATCGATGTTGTACGGGTAATATAACTTTTACCGTGTATCGTAATTTGTAATATTGTAAGTAGATTAATTAAAAAAGTCTATATATGGCCCAAAATACGAAACAAAATTTATGCCTGTTTTAAATTTTCTTACATACACTTACCTACTCTAAAAATAAATACTAAATACCACTTAGCTTTTCAATCAAGCTTCACTTATCGTATAGTATATCTGAGTGAATAAACTTTACGTAGATAAATGCAGTTAGCGATGATTAATGACGTTTGAGTAACAAATTAGATCAATATTATGCCGGGACATTATAGCGGATGGCAGGTCCCTAATTGATGTACTTTTTTGTACGGTTTTGAAGTAAATTATTTCTACAGATTTACCCCTAGCTCGAGATTGTTGATTTAACCTCAATTATTTAAAAATGAAATATTTGGATTGAACCTAAAGGCTCTCTCAATGAATGAAGAAAACAAATAAGTACAATGAAATTTTGTTTTTTATTGTCATATTGCTTCACGCTATGCAGAATGCGATGATAGATATAGGTCTGTATGTCAGGACAAGGATCTATGAACGAATATTTGCGAAAAATGCGCGAAATGTAGCAAAAATAAATAAACGAGATCTCTCATGTTTGTATAGATTCACAGGACAACGACTTTTGGGTCAGCTAGTTACTTAGATAAAGTTTTTCAGAATATACGGGTCCCTTTCAAACTTAGTAACAAATTATATCTACCTCGTAAAGCAACTACACCAAAATTGACCAAACCATAGGTGCGCAAGACAAGTTGTGTATATGCCGCTACAGTGTCATAGCTCACGTTATCTTGGCAATGCCAATAAATAGTGAGCAAAGGACAGGCGAAGCGCTGACGGCGCCTGTCTAACTAGGTGAGGGTTAGGATATTTTTCTCACACTAGATGTGCTAGCTAGATACCTACTAGGACCTAGGTAGTAGCGCCCCGCGTCGAGTATCGCACCGCCCGCTGCTCGTAAATAAGGCCTAGAATATGTTGATTTCAAATTTTCTGTAACGTTAATAAAGTGTGGGAAAAGAGTTTGATTTTGTTTTGTTTCTGATTAGTTCGAATTTTGATTATAATTTTATTTATTTTTATGATGTCATTAAAAATTAGGTTTATCAGAAAAAGTATACGGTATTTTTTTTTTTTTGTACCTATTCGTATATTTTATTTTACAATTTCGTAAATAAGTAGGTATTACAAATTAATGCACACCCTAAAAGGAAAATTTTAAGATTTGTGAGGTCTTAAATTTTTATATCTGTCTTTATCCAAGTTATGTTTCTTGAATGTGTAAGAGTTGTGCAATCGCATATTGCTTTTAGCATTTCACTAATATGCGTGCTACTCACACCTAATTAGAGAATTTTCTTTAAGCAAGTTTTCTTCAGGAGACAAGAAACTTGTTAATCTACCCACACCTTTAGATATCAGTAAATATTTCGAGGCGCAAACATCAAAACATTGTAGGTAAGTAATCGCTACACAGGATTCCTTGCAACAAAAACTATGCCTAACGCCCTGCTGGGTGTCGAATACTTTATGTGCTTGAAGATATTTATCGGCCGGTTAATGGCAGAAAACATTGCTTATTGCCATCTTATGCGATAGAAATTCTTAAGCAAAATATTTGATTCTTAATTCACATAAATATTTATGAAATAAGTATAATTTGTTTTATTACACGATGGGCGGTAGTCGTTAAGTTTTTGTGCTTTTAATGGTTTGTGACACTTTGCTTTCTGGTTATTTTTTATTCTATCGTGGTCGGCTGAAAATGGATGATATTAATAACACTAAAACTAAAAAAAAATATTATAGAGGTATTACTTTTTAAATTTTTGTTGAAAGTTTCCTTTGACTAGATTATTATTTAAAATATATATTAATTTTACTGACTATGTAAATTTCCAGCAATAATCGTTCATTCGATTTTTGCTTTATCAATTATTTTCACACAGAATTCTTCTTCTTCGACGGCTCCAGTCTTACCGGATTCAGCCTTATACTGTATTTTATATAAAGCGACTGAATCAACAACCCATTTTATTTTTTCTAAACACAATAAATGTAATTATTATGTTTCTACCCCACAAAGATACTGGCCCATAAAAATAAACCCAAAGTTACATAAATGTTTTTTTTCTGCTTACAATGTTTGCGCGCGAATTTCCCGATATGGCGGGAAATATTATTACGGCAGCAATTAACAAGTCAATATAGTGCTGTCATTACTTGACACCGATTATAACAAGCAACTCGTTCAATGCTTTTATGGTGGCTGACGATTTTTAATACCTTGGCTCTGTTTTTTTTTAATTTCATTTACTATGTTGTACAGATTGAGAGATACGTGATCAGAGATTATTATGACAGTCATTGATATTTTCTTCTCCCTTTAGTTTTTACTTCAATAGAAATTAAAATTTATGGGACATTAATATTATAAAGTACGCGGAAAGAGTTTTAATATTAAGTGCTCTCACATAGAGATACTCATAAAAAATACAAATACATAAAAATCAAATGTTCAAAAACATGTAACAGTTTTTTAATTTAAGTGAAATTTGATACCAAATAAAAATCAGTAGGTTACCACAAAATAATTTTAAATGTTATGGAGGATATTAAAATATTTGTACTCCTTCTATTGCTCTACATTGAATTTATAGTTAAAAACTTCGACATTCAATAATTAGCACACTTAGCTAGCATGCTAATAGGAAAATTACCTTAATCAAGAGATTTTAAAATTGCGTTCATTTCAAACGAATAATTGACGCATTTAATTATGGTTATTACCTATGTTAAGAAATTATATGTTCCAAAAGAAGTAGATATGGTAATATAGTTTATATTGCCAGTCGTTATTTAAACTAACAAAAAAAACTTATTATTTTTTATTGTACCACTTCCGCCTCAAATCTGAAATATAAACTTAATTATGTAAATGGAAATTATAATTAACAATGTTAATTAAATTGTTTTTGGATTGCTTAACTTAAATGTGGATAGTAACTTGAACAAATTATATTTTAATGTTATAAAGTAGATCGTAAGATTCCATTTAACATATTGATGTTTTTGTGGCTTTTAAGCTAATGTTTAGTACATTTATACAAAATAGTTTTTTCAATGTATCGGAGATTTAGAATTTTGCTATTTACCACACCACCACGAGAAACAGGTACCTACCTATGAAGTATTAAACACTTTGTGCGAATGGATAGCTTGTCTGCCTATCCCATAGACATTTTTAGTCATAGCTATTGCTTATTAAACATTAATTCTGAAAAAAAATATGTAAGGTATTAAGATATATTTGACTATATCCAAGTCCTTAACCCACTAGCCCTCTTGTACGCTATAGGTATTTAGTTATTTAAAACAAAAGAAGGGCGGCAACTTTTCAGTTTGTACCTGTATCAGCTGTCAAACATGTTTGACAGTAGACATCTTGACGCATGCGCAGTGAAAGCCCCCCAAATCTACACACAATCTATAGAAATAGAAAACCATAACATTCCCACGGCCAAATACCCCAAGGTTTACCAAACCTGTACGGTGCGATACGTGCTATACGCTATGTCACACCATTATGTTCTAGTAAAATTTTATATATGGTCATGCGCTCATTTTTGTTGACGTTTATAAAGAAATACAATATGAACTATTGATCGTGAGCTTTTGCACACGACGTGTTCTATTATACCAAGTTATTTGCCGCTCAAAATCTACATCATAACCTTTATTTCCTACGTCAAAAGGTTGAGAATCCATTTTGTTGGGTGTAAAGTTAAGTTGGTGTTCATTTAGGATCGGTCCACCTGACATAGTCGTATTAGGAATGGTGAGCGTGAAGCCTAGGACTGCAGCCCATGGTACAATGCTAACGAACTCTGTTTTTTTACTGTACTCTATGATTTAAGGTTTGATTGAAATAGTAAACTGTTTAACTTCGATTTTTGAAACTGGATTGTTTGTTGAAAAGATTCTGGCTGTTTTTTTTAAATATGCGCAATAGGCGCTGTTTTGATATGATTTAATTAAGTGTATTCCCTGTTCCCTATTCCCTGTTCTTGTTTTTATCTTAAAAGAGCTTATTTTAGCTTTAATATTAGGCTCTTGTCAGCGAAGCCCATACAGGTTTTTTTTTCAAGTTAGGTTGTAGGTACCTACGTACGAGATGCTCTATTCGTCTCACTTTTTTTTATACCTATTTCTTTTTTTTTAACTTCTGTTTTTTGTTACACTATACAAGAATCTGTTTCTGTATATGAACCTGTAATAAATCATAATCAATCCAATATCACTTGATTACTTTAACAATAACTGGAATGTATCATAAAATAATACTATGTAATACCCATGACATTTAAATATTAAGTCACTTGCTCATTTAATGCTTCCATTTTTAAAAAGATGACTCATAAAGTTCACAAGCAAAGGCATCAATCACTTTGTTCCAATGTTTTGGCTTAAAGAAGTAAATGTCACCGTCAAAATACTTACGAATTGGATGTAGAGTGCGTACCGCACAAAGCCAGAATTAAAATAATTACTAGGGTTGCAGTGCGTTGTCGTCTAGTAATTTGAGTACGAGTTAAATAATAACCGTGTGAAGGATTGATATTTAAAACAATTAAAGTTATGGTACAAAAAATCTCTTCTTTTTTCTTTAACTTTCAATACACAATGTCGATATTTTATAATTAAATTTTACGATAATTCTATGAGTATGTTTTAACTTTAGGTACCTAAAATGACCTACATATGAATCACAAGTAACCAATTCTAGCGATAACAAATAAAACAAAAGCTATATACTAATACTGAGTCAGTCGTAGTCACGACTAAAGGGATCTTCGTCTTACCATACATGGTCATAAGACCGTATAAGTTCATTATAGTGAGATTTCCTCGATCCACTGATAAGCGCTGCTTATGTTAATTCAGATGAATCATTAAGATCAAGTAGATAGATAATGACGCATGTATAAGGTGTTGGTTAGAGGAACACTACACCTAGTTGCGTTACTTGTCATTTTAGTTAAATGTTTACATATTTTGCATGTGATTTGAATGTTTGTGAAACCCCCCGCGACAAAAGGATTAAATTGCTAAGTGCGGGAGCCGTTTTTAAAAAAATAAAAAGAAAAAGAAAAAAAATTATATAAATAAAAAAACCAAATTCCCCGCCGCGTCTCTGTCGTCTCTGTCTGTCGGAGCGCGATAAACGCAAAACTACTGAACGGATTTTTATATGGTTTTCACCAATGGATAGAGTGATCCAAGTTGAACATTTGTGTGTATAATTCATAAATTTTATGTTTTGTTTAATCGTGCAAAGCTGGGGTGGGTTGCTAGCTACTACATAATTTAAACCAAACCTTCCCGCTAACATTTACAAATATTTAAAGACAGAGATTCGTTTAAAATAAAGAATTTATTTTAGCAAAGAATGCAAAAATATATTCGAAGCGTGGGGTAGAGTTTAAAAATAGTGTGGAGTCTGATCCCGATCGACACGTGTCTGAATTCATTTGTTTTTTATTTATGCACATTATTTGCATGCATGCGATAATCCGTTGGTTACAAGCAGGGACCGAATTACCGTTATTTTTTCATAACGTTACCAAATTACCGTTATGGTAAAAATAAATAAGTAACGAAATTAATAACGGTACCCGTAAGTCCGATACCGTTATCTAATACCCAAAATTAGTATCGGTAAAAGAAACAATACCTTTACCGGTAATTTATACGCCTATCTCTTTCTAATGATGTCACGTTACGTTACACGTGCATAACCTCAACCGATTCATGCAAAATTTAGTTTGTTTACTTACAACAAATAGTATAATAATAGAAGCTAGATACGTGGCTTTCCACGTGTTTTTTTTTTTAATTAAAATAAAGGGTAAGTGTTTGTTTTACGCAGATGTTACAGATCTTTTTTTATGGTAGGTATAGGTGTCGCAAAATAATAGCAATGATTTTCTTGTTTTTAGAAACTAATAGAAAACGGAAGTACATTCATACAAAATATCTTTGCCAAGTATAGGGATAAATAAGTACCTTGCTCATTTCGCAGTATTTATTCTAAAATCACAGATCAGTTTCATTCACAGGATGATTTATCTAATTACTAATTGACATTTAGGTACCATAAAAAACTTACTTTTCTAATTTTACAATGCTTAGTCTAAAATCCCCATATCATCCCGTGGGTGTCGTAGAAGGCGACAGTGGGAACTTTTTCAGCAGAGCTAAAACCACTGCTTAGAGAAGGAAAACTCGATACCAAACCCTATGCCAACCCGTCTGGCCAGCGTGGCATAAGTAGGCCAAAACCTTTCATGGAGCCACACCACACAAAACGGCCCCCAGTTCCCGGCAGTCCCGCTATTCCCGGCCAAGGTAGCGGTCGTGGTAACGGCGGGACAGGGGGTGCTAGGAATCACCGGGTTACGGTAGGCTACCACCACCTCAAAAAATTGACCCTGGCGACGTACAACGGACGAAGTCTACGGCTGGACCAACACCTCACCGAACTCGAGGTAGAGTTGGGTCGCATAAACTGGCATATTTTGGGGTTATCTGAAGTCCGAAGACAGGGGGAGGACACGATAACCCTTGAGTCAGGCGACCTATTCTATTTCCGAGAAGGTGATAGGCCCTCCCAGGGCGGTGTCGGTTTCTTAGTCAACAAGTGTCTCTCTGGCAGCGTTGTGGAAATCAGCAGTGTGTCGACAAGGGTAGCGTATCTCGTACTAAAAATTACTGACAGGAAATTCCTGAAAGTGATACAGGTATATGCGCCGACCTCGACATACCCTGATGAGATTGCCGAAACCATGTACGAGGACATAGCTAAGGCACTACATGGTACCAGGAAGGCTCACTACAACGTTGTTATGGGGGACTTCAATGCCAAGGTGGGAGTACAAGAACGCGGCGAAACGAAAATCGGACCTAACGGTGTGGGGCGCCGAAATCGCAGGGGCCAAATGCTAGTCAACTTTCTAAGAGTCCCAGGGACTCTTCTTAATGAACTCCTTCTTTAAGAAGAAGCCCCACAGTTAGTGGACATGGCGGAGCCCCGATAATGTGACGAGGAACGAGATAGATTTCATCATCACGGATAAGCGGCACATATGTAGAGATGTCTCGGTGATCAATAGGTTTAATACCGGTAGCGATCACAGACTCGTCCGAGGCTCTCTAAATATCAACCTCAAAGCCGAAAGAGTTAGGATGATGAGACCTACTCTCCGACCCACGCTGCCCCAAATAGCCTTAGGTTCCGAGAAGTTCCAGTTGGAACTCGAAAACCGTTTCGCACTGCTGGAAACCACCGACAATGTTGACGAGAAAACCGACACAGTGGTCAGAACGCTACAGAACGTGTCTCGAAGGTTGTTTCCCGGAAAACGCGTTAACAGGGAGTCTAAACTCTCACTCGAGACTCTCGAACTTATGAAGGAAAGACGAGAAACGCCAGACGCTCAGATGTCTTCGTCAGATAGGAGGGCCTTAAACCTGAAGATCAGGAAGCTGACGCGACGTGACCTCCGATGCTACAGCACTCGCAACATTGAGGCTGCTATTGAGCAAAATCGAGGCACCAAAGTCTTTGCTCAGCAACTAGGCAGACCTCATCTGACGAAACTGAGTACTGGGGATGGCATTGTGGACTACGAGAAAGCCTTCGACTCCATCGAAACTTGGGCGGTTCTGGATGCTCTGCAACGATGTCGTATCGACTGGCGATACATCGAGGTGCTGAGATGTCTATATGAGACCGCCACCATGACCGTCCAGATCCAGGACCATAAGACAAACCAAATAGAGCTGCGTCGGGGGGTGAGACAGGGGGATGTCATATCCCCGAAGCTGTTCACCAACGCTCTCGAGGATGTCTTCAAGACTCTGGACTGGACTGGACGGGGTATAAACGTGAACGGTGAGTACATCTCGCACCTTCGGTTTGCCGATGACATCGTCATAGTAGCGGAGTCGCTGGAACAGCTGAGCGGAATGCTGTACAGCCTAGATGGAGCCTCACGGCGTGTTGGTCTCGGCATGAATTTGGATAAAACCAAAATCATGTTCAATGAGCATGTCGTGCCGAGACCGATGTTTGTCGACAGATCGATGCTCGAAGTTGTTCAAGAATATATCTACCTAGGGCAGGTAATTAAGCTTGGTAGAAACAACTTCGAGCGAGAAGTCGATAGAAGAATCCAGCTGGGTTGGGCAGCATTTAGCAAACTTCGTCGAGTCTTCTCTTCGCCTTTACCGCAATGCCTGAAGACGAAAGTCTACAACCAGTGCGTCCTACCTGTTATGACCTACGGTGCCGAGACGTGGACATTAACGGTTGCACTAGTCCACAAATTTAATGTCGCGCAGCGGGCTATGGAGCGAGCTATGCTCGGAGTTTCTTTGAAGGATAAAATTCGTAACGAGGTCATCCGACAAAGAACCAAAGTGACCGACATAGCTCGCAAAATAAGCTTGCTGAAGTGGCAATGGGCTGGCCACGTCTGCTGAAGGACCGACAGCCGTTGGAGCAAACGAGTCCTGGAATGGAGACCGCGTCTCGGCAACCGTAACCGTAAGGACAAACAAAGAATTTTTGAAATCGATCCACGTTTGCCGGAGATATCGCGTAACATACCTACATCCAAAAAAAAACATGCAGTCGAATTGAGAACCTCGTTTTTTTGAAGTCGGTTGAAATATATGTACTATGTATCGATATATGTACTATATTATTACATAGTGTATATAGTGTAAGTAGGAAGGTGATTAGGTACGTTTAATGATTTATTGCACAATGTGCAAGTAGATTAATTGTTCTCTTTAAAAACTTTAAAATATTGGTATACTTTGCTGCACTTCTTTCGGCCCATAATATTACTTTTACAAACAGCAACAAACAAGAATATCACCACAAAACAAATTAATATAGAGATAGTGTAGGTTTGGCGCACGCGATGCTTGTGTTACGTCTAAGTCTGACTATGAAATGAAACACGCGCAAGGGCGCACAATTTGTCGCGTTTTTGTAGATATCTGTCGAATCGTTGTATGTAAAACTCTAGCTGTTGCCGCTCCGATTAGCAGAGCCGAACGAAAAGACGTCCGAGGCGCGTTCGGTTTCGCAACGTCGCGCGTCGCACCAGACATTGTTCGTTTTTAGTGAATTAACGTTATTAGTAACGTTATTTAAATACCGGTAAATCCTATAAATTAACGTTATATTAAACGTTAAAATTTAACCCAGCATAACGTTAATATTTTCGTAATTTTACCGGTATTTTTTTAGTACCGGTTTCCGTCCCTGGTTACAAGTGCTCTGCACCTGATTTCGTACGAATATACCTACTTGGTAGTTGCACAATGTGTGATTTATTTATTTAAGATACTGTACTTACATAACTAATCTAAGTTTATATTACGACCTCCGTATTCAAGTGGCGTGCACACCAGTTTTTAAGTTGTTGATAGCTCTGTGGTCCCGGGTTCGTCCTCCGGATGGGACAATGTAGAAAACCACTTTTCTACATTGTCTCAGGTCTGGGTATTTGTGGTACCTTCGTTTTCTCTGATTCCATAACTCAAGTGCTTTAGCTACTTACTTTGGATTCAGAGCAATGTATGTGATGTTGTCCACATTTATTTATTTATATTGAAAACAATACGGGCTGCTTATCGTTTATGTAAGGGAAAAACTCATTGGGTTGGAGGTAAATCGAAAAATTTACATGAATAGCTCTAGGTATCGTAACAAAATCATTAAAGCAACAGTATTCAAACTTTTCATAACTTCATTTTAATTTGGGGCGGCCGTTAAAACAATAATCCTTACCAAAATTATAAATGCGAAAGTATGTGTCTGACTGTCTGTTTGTCACACTTTCACGCCAAATCTACTAGAACGATTTTAATGAAATTTGGTTCACAGATAGTATAGAGCCTAAGAAAGGACATAGGCTTTTTGCCGCGATAACCGACATCCACGCGGGCGGAGCCGCAGGAAACAGCTAGTTCTTAATATTTGGGTGGGGTTTCATTGCTTATAAAAATATACATAGCCGCAATACTTAGCCATAAGTACCTACCTAATATAATAATATCTGTTACTATAAGCGTGTATATTTATAATATTCGCGTAAACCTAAATCTTATGTTTTATTTGTTACAAATATAGAACATTAAAAAACTTAACTCATTTATTAAAGCACGCTATCGCTACTTATATACTGTTCCCACGAATAATAATATATCTACCATCGTCACGAAAAGAAGAAGAAGTTACTTAGGAACTTCTCCGTCATTATTTGTAGCTCTTAAAATATTGTGTGTATTGCCTTAACTTTTGATTTCTACCCGAACTAATCTGAACTGCTTTTGCATAGAAATATGATCTATAAAATTGCTTAGCAACTACAATAAATTCTTTAGTGTGTGTGTTACTAAATTATTATTATTTTCTTATTTTTTAAACGATTCCCGCACTTGGGAATTATTTTACTGTATCGCGGGGGTTTCACAAACATTCAATTCACACACACAAATAACACCCAAACTTGGAACAAGCCATTGTAGATCACACAAATGCTTGTCCCGAGCGGAGATCGAACCCGCAGCACATCGCGCACAGTGGTAATTCGCGGCGTGACCTATACCACTCTGGCTATCCGTGCTATCAAATATGATTCAGTTCTACAATCCTATTTTGGAATACACCAAAAACGTTTAAACTTAATTGCCTTAATCTAGACATTATGACGTAATTTATAGATAAATGTCATTGAGAATTTATGGCCAATGCAAAAATTTGTGACGTAACATCCTGTGTAGGTATGTGTCAAAATATGCATATTTTGTTTAAATTATAACCCACGCATTTTTAGTATATCGTGGGTGCATTAACATGTATCGGTATTGGTCTTGGAACATATTTGAAGGTCATGTTATTTTTTACGTATTTTATGGGGTCTTCGCTCTACTCTATTTTTTTTTTGTGGTTTTTGTAACATATCGTCACTTTGAACTGTTTTACCTACGTTGGTATAAAACTGCAACACCAATTAACCTATTAAGAACCCTATTTTAGTCTATGGTACATGGCTAGCTTAGTATTTTAGCTATCTACATGGCTAGCGATTTCAAACACGGTTATCTAAATACATTAAACCTAAGTAACCAATATATAGTTACTTTGTTAGTATTAAAAACAATCGTGATCAACGAACGAATAACTTAGCCTACTTCATTGAGACCTAGAATTTAGTGACTATAAACATTTCAATTAGGCCATAACATCTATCATTACACACTCAGGTGCCTAACACTCGAATCTAACTTCATCGAGTCGCATGCGCATAAGAATGATGCAGATTTCCCATATAAAGGATGGAACCAACCTATAATCTACAATCTTAACGCAAAACACATAAACTTAAAACCAGACAAAACTCAACTCTATCACACTGAAATAAAGACTACACATGTAAGTAATGATTGCAAATATAAAATTGATCATTCTAGTGGACCCTACATTAGGTAAGAAACTGTTTACATTAAAATTAACGGCCGAACTGTGTCTTTAACATGATATAACACTTATTACTTAAATAATAAAGGTCATTATCCCATGTTTGGGTAAGTGGTGAAGTTTGTACCTATACATTCAAATGAATAGGATCCAATTACATATAAATGTTTCGTGAAGGCGATACTTTGATAATTGATTATCTACTAATATCTAGTTTAAGTTAAACCCTAATTACTTAATACGTAATTGTTTGTATAAACATAAAAGTAGAACCCCACAACTCTAACTAACAGCTTACAGCAAACTGTTTTTAAATTAAGAACGTTATTGTTTTTAAATCCGCCTTTAATGAAGGAGTTTTCACTTCGATTCAGTTGCCGGTTAGAGAAATGATAAGGAAACTAGATAAGAATTTTATTTTCATAAGGCGTAATATCACCATGGACAGGATCATAATATGGGATTAATGTATATACATTGGACCACAAAAAGCTAAGATGTAAGAATTGTATTATACAAGATGTAAGAAGTCTGTAAATTATGTCAAGTACATGAACGAAAATAAAGAAATCTTTAAAATAGCTTGATAAAAAGACGATCCAAAGAATCCTTTGAAAATTAATAATTTAAAAGCTAAATAAATATTCATTTTTTCCATTTTTTGTAACAAAATCAATTGTTATAACCAATTAACTTAGCTAGCCATGCATGTTCATCCAAACTAAACGTGTAAGCAAAATTTTACTTCCAAGATTTTCTTACAGTTACAGAAAATAGCAAGAGAGGTCAAAACATTTTGATTATTTTATAAAATACTAACTGATGCCCGCGTCTTCGTCCGCGTGGATGTCGGTTATCGCAAAGTAATCATGAAACCGTTCCCGCAACCCATGAGAGTCTATTCCATAGATAAAAAATAAAATAATGAAATAATGTGCATGGAATGCTTAAAGCCTCGAACTTATTTGAAATGATAAGGATTAATACCGTATTTGAGTAAATAGCTTTCTAATTACCGCTTTATAATTGTCATTTTTTTAATGTACCTATTTTGAATACTTATAGAATGTTATCCTTAAGAGATAGACATATATTATGCCATTGCGGACTTTTCTGCAGACCTATATAAGATACACAATTCCACCAGTTCCATTTCGTTAAAAGCTCCCAGATGTAGGTAAACCAAAATATTAAACAACCATAAAACAAGTACGAAACGCGTTTTAATCGCCGCTTCATTCATGAGTTTGTTCACCGAACAAAAACTGCTGTAACAGAATCCCTCTTCATTGAAGATAAGTCTAGTGTTTGCACTAATTGGTCATTACTTGAAGGATGGGAACCAGTAATTAAATCCACTAAAATACAACTTAAGTCGTAAATCAGAAAGCTTAAAGTTCAAAATCCAATGGAAACTCAACAAAATTGTAGAGCTTAAGGTTAGTTTTCTTTGCAGAATTTGTTTTAAATTCAAAAAATCCCCGACAAAAACAAACCGAGCTACCGAGAGCATACTTTATTGGTAATTTATAATATTTTCTCGAGTTTTAATGATATATTTGATTCATACGGTTTTTCAACAGATTCTAAGACTGGATTCGCGAAGGCGTTTTTTTATATCCTGAGCTTACATTGTGAGTACAGATCTAAGTAACACTAATTGATTGGGACCAGTAATCATTAGAAATAGAAACACGTTGATCGGAATTTGTCGAAAATATTCGAGTTGTAGGTGTTGTGGAATTCTGTGTAATAGTAGGTTTCTAGGATACCAGCTACTTGGAAGGTTTTAAATAATGCTGTAGGTAGTCAATGCTAAGTGATCTGATCGTCTAAAATATGAAATATTTGCCTTAAAAGGTCTACTTACTTCCCTTATTTTGTATGGTCAAGCGATCAATCTTCGCCATTCTGAGCTCCATTTCCTTCGTCCCTGTTCGTTGGTGACTATATAACCTAGAATCCTGGACTTTTCAAGCTATATATTGATGTCTCTTTACGATCTCACCGTAGAAAACTGAATACAAGTTTATATAGATTCTGCTTATCTGACCTCTTTTACACGCACTCTGCGCCCGACACTCGCCGTGAACGGACGTGCCGCTCTGCGACTCGCCCGCTGACGTCATCCGTCTCGCTACCTGTTACGCTCGCGTAACACTCTGCGTAGCCCCGCCTACGCTAACCGATCGATCTAAAGCTGCCTTTTTCAAGGCGGCGGCAGATCAACCTCTGTTTCTTTTGCTCGCGAATTAAATTCACTTGGTCCCTTCAGGATAAAACCGCAGTTTCGCGGTCCTCGGTGGAAACCATTCGGTGCCAACGAAACCGAGGGGGTGTTGACCCAATCACACCCGCTGAGCCCCTTTAGGGTAAAGCAGTCAATTGGACGGGAACTAGATTACCGGCCTTGGGGGGTCTCCTAGTCGGCTCTAGTCTCTGGCTTCCCTTTCAGCTACACACCTAGTGTCGGTCGGGTGTGTCTACACCCTTCGCACTAGACTGGTCAGGGCCCCGCTCGCACAATAAGACTGGCGACGGGTACACCACAGCTTAAGGCACACCTTAGGTACTCACCTCCCTGCTTACACCCAGCAGGGAGGGTCACACATCCCCGGGCGTACCCACCCGGGGAGTTAGTTATTAGTTAGGGTATTTGTTGTAGGCGCGCCCTCCCTCTACCCATGTTAGGCTTTTAGCTTCTCTTTTTTAATTAAAAAGTGTCTCTCGTCTTCTCGAGAAGAATGGACGCCCTCTGGCCCCGCTTTATCGAGGAGATGAAGGACTCTCGGGTCTTCCAAGACCTCTTCAAGGCTTGGGCCCGCAAATTAGACCCTTCCGACTTAGCGGAATTCGATAGCTCGCTATCGCCGATCGGCGCCGACAGAGGCGTTATCTCGCGCCCGCGCCCCATTGTTTCGACGGCTTCGTCGAAAGTCATTGTTTCCCCGGCTATTGTTCCGGCCTCTAAGCCGAATTCCAACGCCAAATCCGCTTCGCCGAGCCTCACACCTGCGCGTGACGCATCTCCGGCCCCTTCCCCCCGCCCTCGCTCTGTCTCACCGTCCCCGGTAGACATCGAAATGGAAATTGTTTCTAACGATTCCGGTGATGCTTTAACAGCATCGGACTCGTCTTGCTCCACCGACGGCTTTACTGAAGTTGTTGGCAAGGGCAAGAAGCGCACCCGTAGGACCAAATCCCAACAGGTGCCTTCTAAAGCCGCCAAGACTGGCGCTTCGCCTCCTTCCGTCGACGCTTCGGCGTCCCAGCCCGCTGCTGAGCCCGCGGCCTCGCCCGCGCCCACTACCACCCCACAGGTGTCCAACACCATGCCCCAAGTTCCGTCAGCCCCTAAGAAGGGCGGCTCGGTCCCTCCTCCAATCTTCCTTCAGGAGAAAGGAAAGTGGACTGAGGTCTCCAAGTGGTGCACGCAGCACCAAGTTAATTACACCCAAGCCCGCTCTGTCAAGGACGGCATTAAAATAGCTGTACCCACAGTGGCCGACTTTCGGTCGCTCACCCGTATGCTGCAGGAGAGAGCCCTGCCTTATCATACGTTTACCCTCCCGGAGGAGCGGGTCCTCCGGGTCGTCATCAAGTCTGTCCCTGCGGACATAGGCTCTAGGGAGATCCTAGACGACCTAAAAGCGCAGGGTATCCCTGCTCTAGAGGTACACCGTATGTACCGCGGGCGGGGTAAGTCACCCTACGAAATGGTACTCGTCGTTGCTGAGAGATCAGCGGACGGCAAGTCCATATTTAATATTAAAACTGTTTGCCAACTCTCTGGCATAAAAGTCGAGGCGCCGTACAAGCGCGCCAACGTTGGCCAATGCCACCGGTGTCAATTGTACGGCCACTCGCAACGTAACTGTTTCGCGCGCCCTCGCTGCGTGAAGTGCCTCGGCGAGCACGGAACGCCCGATTGCCCACGGCCCAAGGACCGCACCCAGTGCGCTGAGCCCCCTAGCTGCGTTCTCTGCGGCGAACAGGGTCACCCAGCCAACTACCGCGGCTGTCCGAAGGCACCCAAAACGAGAACCGTCGCGAAACGGCCCGTCGCCCGTGCGCCGGCCCCCGTGCAAAACCCCGCGTCCGCTCCACCGCGTCTCAGCCCGCAACGCCCAACCGGGGCCTGCTGGAACATGGAAACGCACGCGCGTGCGTTCCCTACTCTCGCTTCTCCTCCTAAAGGGGTCGCGTCTCTCCCCGCTTTACAGGGACCCGCCGTCCCTCGCATCCCACTTACCGCTTTTAAACCCGCGCTTCTACCAAGGCCCGCGCTCGCGTCACCGTCGGCCACGGCCTCTCTGGCCCCGACGCTTCCGGCCGACATCACAGCGTCGGTCAAGAATTACATAGAGGTGTATGAGTCGTTTGACTTTAATCGCATCCGTCTTATGGCGGAGGCGATTAGAGCCAACCCCAACCCTCTGCACGCCCCTTTCATTAGGGAGCAGTTCAGCGATGTGTTCGCCGCATACAAAGCCGCCGCGTTCTAATGGCTACTAACACCGGTAAACTCAAACCCCGATCCCTTAAATTAGGATACTTTAACGCGCATAGCATTAATAAAAAACGCGACGAAATTGCTACTTTTCTCCGTGATCATCAACTCGACGTTTTTCTTGTACAGGAGACCTTTCTTAAACCGTCTCATAAAAACCCGCGAATCGCGAATTACAACTTAATCCGTAACGATCGTACCAGAGCCGTAGGCGGCGGCACGCTCATTTACTTTAAAAGGTCACTGTACTGCGTTCCGATGGATCCACCCTCGCTGTCGCACATCGAAGCCTCCATCTGTCGTCTTGGCATGACCGGGCATCGACCTTTGTATTTAGTTTCAATATATATTCCTCCGTCAACAGAGAGGGTCGACTTACGACATGATCTGCGAGCTCTTCTAGCTCTAGGCGACTCCGTCCTTATGGCAGGCGACCTAAACGCGAAACACGAGGCGTGGAATTGCCACACTCGTAACAACCGAGGTAGACATCTTGATCTTCTTAGCTCCGAATTAAACTTCGATATCATCGCTCCGATGAATCCCACTCACTTTCCCGCGAACGTCAACCACCGCCCCGACATACTAGATATAGCTTTACTCAAAAACGTCAACCTAGCGCTTCGGTCCATTGAAGTTATTCATGAATTAGATTCTGACCACCGACCAGTGATCATGTCCTTTAGTCCGCGAGTAGGTCCTCCAGACGCTGGTCAACCCATCCCCACTAAGATAGTTACGAACTGGACGAAGCTTGGGACTCGACTTAAGTCAGTCCAATCCGCGCACCTAGACTCGATACCGGACAATGTAGAATCCGCGACAGACGCTATAGGCGCGATCGACTCCCTCACTGAGCACGTGCAGTCCCTGGTGAACGAGTGTTCGCGGTCGGTACCGGTGACAGAAGACTCTCGCTGGCTCCTACCGGACGACGCCCGTGCCCTATTGACGGAGAAGAACGCGGCTATACGCGCCTACGACACCTATCCCAACGACTCTAATCGCGCCCGTATGCGTTCTCTACAGCGCGCTGTTAAGAAACGCATAAGGGCTCTGCGTGAGGATCGGTGGGATAGGTTTCTCGACCAATTAGAACCTAACCATCACGCGTTTTGGAACCTTCAACGTAGATTACGTAGTTGCGACGAAGCGGTCATGCCCCCGTTGAATCGTCCGAATCAGAACCTCGCCTTTGAAGACGACGAGAAAGCGGAATGCCTGGCCGACAGCCTGGAGGCTCAATGTACGCCCAGTAACCTTCCTGTCGACCCGGCCCACCTCGCCAGAGTTGACGCCGAAGTCGAACGTAAGGCCACGATTCCTCCTTCAGAGGACCCGGAACACCCTCTCGCGCCGGTAACAGTAGACGAAGTACGTTCTCTTATCAAGGACCTACACCCTCGTAAAGCGCCCGGTTCAGACGGAGTCACCAATAAGGTGATTAAACTCTTCCCTCCAGCATTAGTTATCCTCTTGACAGGCATCTTCAATGCAGCATTAGGCAACAATCTCTTTCCACAGCAGTGGAAAGAGGCGATAGTCATCGGCATCCACAAACCCGGTAAACCGAAGTCTGAGCCAACTAGTTATCGCCCTATCAGCTTACTCAAAGTCCTTGGGAAGCTATACGAGCGAATCATCTACTCCCGTTTAATGGATTATGCCGAGTCCAGGAGTCTCATACCCGACGAGCAGTTTGGTTTTAGAACCGAACACTCGTGCGTCCAACAAGTCCACCGCATAGTCGAGCATATAAGCGCTGGTTTTCAGCGTGGACGGCTCACCGGTGTGCTCTTCTTCGATATAGCGAAGGCCTTCGACAAGGTCTGGCACAACGGCTTGATCTACAAGCTGTACCAACTCGAAGTGCCAGATCGTCTCGTGCACATCATCCGTGACTTCTTGTCGAATCGCTCCTTTCGCTATCGCGTTGAAGGCACACTCTCTTCCCCTCACCCGATCCTCGCCGGAGTCCCGCAAGGCTCCGTCCTCTCTCCACTCCTCTTCTCGCTGTATTCCAGCGACATTCCACGCGGTGGCAAGCCCCAAGTAGCTCTGTACGCCGACGACACGGCCATTTATTATTCAGGTACCAGCCCCTTAGCGATAGGTCGAACTCTCCAGACCGCGGTCACGGCCCTCGGGAAGTGGTTCACGAAATGGAGAATCGAAGTCAACCCTACCAAAAGCGCAGCCGTACTATTTAGTAGAAAACGGCGGCTTCCCGCTCCCGCTCCACCCATAAGCCTCTTCGGCAAACCTATCCCTTGGGAGCAGCAAGCCAAATACCTGGGTGTGATCCTTGATCAGAAGCTTAGCTTCGTACCTCATATCAAAGCGGCACGCGCGCGAGCCGCCTTCGCCCTCGGCCGACTTCATTGTATGTTGAACAAGCGCAGTAAACTCTCTCTTGCTTGCAAGAAGAGAATTTACACTGCGTGCGTCAGACCTATCATGACTTACGGCAGCGTCGTATTCTCTCACGTACCCGATTATCGACTCAAACGAATGCAAACTCTCCAAAACCTTTTCATGCGTAGAGCCACGGGCGCTCCAGGTTACGTTCGTAACTTGCAGCTGCACTGTGACTTAAAGCTGCCCACAATCAAGCAGTTCATGAAACGCGCCGCGACCCGTTTCTTCGACACCGCCGAATCCCACCGTAACCCGATTATCGTAGCGGCCGCGCGATACCGACCTTCAGTCATCTCCAAGATAAAACGTCCTAGACACACTCTCTCCTATCCCGACGATAAGACAACGCTTCTACAAGAAGCATTCGACTTAGCTAGCAGTAGCAATACAAAACACAACCGCCGTATACTACGTCCTCGCCGGCGAGGCCCGTCGCGTATTATAAATAATAGTAACGTAAATGTTACCCCCCCGTCCCTAGATCAAGCTGGCCCGAGCCGGCCAAACTAGCAATAAAAATATGTCCCTAAATAATAATAACTCAGATCCAGCCATCCCTTGCTGTTTTTGCCTTATTAAGATAGTCAGCAACGCACTAAGTCGAGGTCCGAACCCCGCAGGGGGTGCCCTTAGTGAACGTTGCTGACGTAGTTAGTTTATTTTACTTGCTCTGGCTGGAGGCCTTACGGTTCTCGCCAAAAGTCCGGTGAAGCAGTCAAAGCCTGCGCTCAGGCTAACTGCAGTAGACCTCTTCAAAAAAAAAAAAAAAAAAAAAAAAAAAAACCTCTTTTACACAGTTATCGTATTCTGTTATATACAGTCCAATATTATCGGTAGTTTTACATTCATCATCATCGTCAGCCAAGTTCGTCCATTGCTGGATATAGGCCTCTCCTATGGCACGCCACTGAGCTCGATCTTTAGCTCTTCGTCTCCAACCACTGCCAGGCTTTTACGGACAACTTTTACATTACTACACTCTTAAAGTTTTAAAACAAAATTAATATTTAATTGAATTATTCGGGTGTAGGCTTTTTCATAAAGGTCACAAGACCGCCTTGGTGGGACCACTTGGAAGACATTTTTATCAGCTTCTGATGTAATAATATTGTTACCTATGCTTCATTAAAATCTTGAAGAACTGCTCGGTGTTAAACGAGTAAAATTCTAGTTTAACTCTACTTTTAGCTATTTTGCATGTAGAGTACCGGCCGGGTCAATGTGGAAAACCACTTTTCTACACCGGGTCTGGGTGTTTGTGGTACCTTCGTTGTCTCTGAATTCCATAACACAAGTGCTTTAGCTACTTACTTTAGATTCAGAACAATGTATGTGATGTTGTCCACATTTATTTATTTTTATTTATTTATTGGCCACGAAAAATTGAACATCAATTTAAAAACGAGAGAAAATTCACTCTTTCATAAAATTCAAACCAATTTCTCATAGCTTTTAATTGTCTGTCTGTGAAGTGTGACACATCGTTTCTATCTAATACGTATCCTTCTATTCCCCTAATCCTGACACTTCCGTCCCAATTCCCATGTATTGTCGTATCGTTCCCAACTGCAGTTGATCCCAATTAAATAATTATAGCTTTATTGTTGAAGTCTCCATTGATTGGCCCAATTAGCCGATTGATGGATGGCGCTAATCCACGATCAGTGCCTGTACTATCAGCTTTTAAAGCAGGACTGTTGCCGCTGTGGGAGCGAGACGGCGCAATACACTGCGCGTAGCTGCGTCTCGCTTCCACAAGGGCAACAAGCTGATAGAAAGCTTGCTGAACTTTAGAACACACGATGATACTTTTGTTTGTTTTTTTTATACTTTTCGTGCCTATTTTATAACTTTTTTTCTAAGACGTGGTACTACCACCGCTACCACGTGCATAGGACGAGACATACAAGATAAACGAAAAATTTTATTGTATAATAATATTCGGCTTGTAATTAAAAACAGAAATAAACGAATTATATCACAAGTTAAGCTAAGACTCCGAATCACAATTAAAGTACTAAATAAATAATTCATTTTGTTACCAAGTTATTCTCCACGGTTTGTGCTCGGAGTAAATTAGTTTATTCGTTTTTTGTTCTATTTTATGAATCATGATAGATATAGTTACTTTTTTGTCATTTCATAAATTGCGATTTAACTATAATGTAATATTTTAAACTCCACTATTATTATTACATAGTTATTGCCTATTGAGATGCTATTTAAAGGAAAATCTTTTTTCCTACTTAGTGTGCACAGTTCAATAAATGCACTCATGACCATTTTCAACTTTTGATTCATTAAAATGTTTTTTATATCCACTCGTCAAGTTTGCAAATGTCAACTAAGAAATCAAAGTTCCAAATTCGCGAACTTTTTATGTCTGTGTTTTTTTATGTGTGTAGATAGGTAAATTTTCTAATATTGTCAGACATCCCAAAATGTAGAGTCTTTCTTTCACGAATACTTCCTCATGGAGTAGATAACTCATATTTAATAGATAATATCGTAAACAAGAACTCACGACGATACATTGATTGGAAATGTCACGTGACCTCACAATTTGCGTATTTCGTGCAAAAGCTTGACATCATTAGCCCTCACTTCTGAACTTTGATTCGCTTTATCTACTTGACGTTTTCTTACTTTCAAAGGCAAATGATAATGTCTTATTCTTTTTTTTTTCCTTTTTTATTATAAAAAAAATGACTCCCGCACTAAGGAATTTAATCCTTGTGTCGCGGGGGGTTTCACAAACATTCAAATCACATGCACAAAGAACTCCCAGACTTGAACAAGCATTTGTGGGTCACACAAATGCTTGTCCCATACGGGGATCGAACCCGCGGCACGTCGCGCAGTGGTAATTGGCGTGGTCACCTATACCACTCGGCTACCCGTGCAGTCAAATCCTATTATTTATTAATTAAATTATTGAACCTACGGACTACATAGATTTTGGCTTTTCATACCCACTCTATCTACCCCATTTCAACGGTGTAGGTTTGATGTTAAATATTGTTCAACTTTATTCCTATTCACTGAACCACTCACAAATATTTGTATCGAGTTTCCACATTTACGAAACGTCATGGCGCCAGAATGTCGCGTGCCGCGTTAATTAACTAAGTATACGTCCAAATTGGTCTAATTCACGTGGATAGGAATTATAACTGAGCTATTGAATGGTTAAAAACTGTTTGAAGAAGGAAGATGTGGAGCATCTGATAAGAATTAGTACACATACTCGTTTGGTCTAAACCTTGGAGTATAAAAAGACGAGCATAGAGTGTGCGCATCGCTAGTAGCCCGTTGTACAGAGCGTAAGCTAATTTTTAGTCGTTCACGGAAAATCACTTAAATCATTAAGTGATTTTCCGCGCGACGACAGACGTTTCTGCGAAAATATCTATATATATATCCATGGTTCCGATATTATTGGGGTAATAAGTATTACCTAGGTTTTGAGATAGTAATAATAAAACGGCAAATTAAATTTTACGATTTTACTTGTTCATACTTAAGCTCACAGTTCATACTCTGTTAGGCGCAATCGAAAGTTTGCTTATTTATACTCTAATGTCTATACACATAAGAAAGAGATACTATCCTATTATCTAACACGGCTATTTTAACGAAATTCTGTAACGGAACTTAACTTTAACACTTTCTTAAATGCCTCACCTTAAAGGGACTGCATGAGACTTAACGGCGATTTAAAACTAATTGACGTCTCAATATTCGGCCAATAGACACGTCGACTTAGATTGACTTAGACTATGCAACAAAGAACAGTGTCTTTCTTGCAAGGAGTAGATCTAGAGGACTAACCAATATGCCTTTTACTAATTCTCAAGTAAAGTATCCTGTAAAAGATTGTCCCCCACATCAAACGCCCCTTTTAGCGCATTACCCCTAGCTGAGACTCACATGAAAATAACACTTTATTAAAAGAACAAACAGCCTTCTAAATATAGAACTAAAGAAATCTATTATATCTAAGTCAAAGAGGTTTAATACTGAGGTAAGTAAAACAAATGAATTGAATTTAACTTCCACTACTTTATTTCTAGTAAAATAAATAAATTAAAATTAAAATATGAATTCACGTCCTTTTCGCCAGGTCTAATTTAGCGTATTCAAATTTAAACGATGTAAATTAATAGATACTTATACTAATTTTAAATTAAAAGCTGTTTGTTTTATTTAGTTAACTTTAAAAGAGCAATAATAATTATCAACTGACTTTTTTTTTTATTAAAACGACTTCTACACTAAGGAATGTAATCCTTGTATCGCGGGAGGTTTTTCAGTAGTAGTATATAAAACTGCCGATTAATACTATTCTCTACTTTAATATTTTCTAAGATGATTACAGATTAGTTAAATATCCATGAACCACTCAAGCTTCGCTCGAAGCACGCAAGCATGAAGACATCGAGCCACAGACCTGAACCAATTAGGAAATAATAATAATTCTAATTTATGTACCAGTAGATAAAATTGTAATAACTAAAACTCCATTAAATCTTCAAAAATAATTTAAATCTCAAATTCAAAATCTCGGGTGCAGTAAAAAGGTGTTTTACATATATAGAGAGAACAAGTTAACATCGTTAATTCTCAATTGATATAAAAAACTTTGCGATTATTGTTGTAATACTTAAATCTCTATAAAATAGAAACTCCGACCGCGAACAATTAGTGGAATATGTTTTAATTGTTGCAATATTAACATCGAATTACTTTAAACTTTTTTTAAGTAACAAAAAACCTATTTCCCTTATTGTTTACTGCCTCAATTTTAGGTTTTTTTAATAAAATAGCCGAGATATGTATTACTTTTCAAGACTCTAATCGTCTATACCTATGTATAATCATCTACTACAACATGCCGCCATTCTTTTGGGAACACTACCAGTGGACAGCGATGTGGACGAATTTGTTGATGCCATATTTTAGGTTTATGTTTAATTAGATTAGTTTATTTTATTATTTCTTTAGTGTATGTGTATATAGTTAAGTTTAACTTCTTATATTAAAAAATGAACTGCTGTTCGTTAGTCTCGCTAAAATTCGAGAACGGCTGGGCCAATTTGAATAATTCTTTTTTTGTTTTGTTCGCTAGAATACTGGGAAGGTTTAAAAACAAAAAAAATAGGTAGGGTAGGGTAGGAAGAGTAGGGTAGGGTAGGGTAGGAAGAGTAGGGTAGGGTAGATAAGGTAGGGTAGGTAGTTAGTTGACGGGAGCGAAGCCGCGGGCACAGCTAGTTTGGAATAAATATCTATGAAATAATAAATTTATACTACTATAACTAAATATAATATATGTACTAGCTATGTTTGTATTTGATTAACATTCAAGTTTTAAATGACTGACTTGTCAACACCTGCCACCTTATATAGCAACGAAATTAATGTGCTTTAGCTAGTATCACACCTAGGAGAACCATTACTATCATTTAAGTCACAGTGGGATACCTCGAGAATTATTAAAAAAAATGTCGTTGGTAATTCATTAATACTTCGCTGCCTCTACCTAATATTTCAAACATTTGTAAACTGATTTGATGAAATTCGGAAATACAAAGAAACGTTCAAAACTGAAGAAATTCTAAATATTGAAGAAAAACATGAGCGATATGAGATATTTAAAATGTTTTATTTTAAGTAAACCCTACTTACACATCCTAAAAGAATTACATAACAACTTCATATATATATGAGATCGGCGTGTCCTGTCCCACTGCTGGGCAAAGGCTTCCCTTATTTATTTCAATCTATATCGGTTGCGCGCCACTTTCCGATTCTCAGGGAAGACATCAAGAACTTCATAGCATTGAAATTAATTCAGAAAAATAATTACCTACTTGCTAGAAACTTCAGCTTAGGTACAAGAAATGCTTGCCGAACAAGAATTACTTACTTATGTCTGATTGACGTAAAACTTTTGCCAATACAAAAATTGCGATTTACTTCGCGCGTCTTTTAACATTTAAAGGGCCCTATAAGCGATCAAGCGTGCTTGACAAACTTGCTTGTCAAGCTTGACGGTTTTTGTCAAGCAATTGTCTAAACGATCAAACACGCCATCAAGCAAGTTTTATCAAGATTATCAAACACTTAGATGCTTGACAAACGCGTCAAGCAAAGCCGCAAACGATCGAATTGCTTGACAAGCACTTAAAGTTTGACAAACAGCTTGAACGTCTACAGAGCACTTTAGTCCTTATTCTGTTTTCTGCGGTATAGTAGTGTATTAACATTAATATTTATTTTGCAATAAATATTTCAAAGATCATACATCTAATGATCCTGATAGGTGCGTTAGGTATTTGTCGGTTTAAATTTGAATTAATATCTGTCACAACGTCAGTTTCATGGAATGGATAGCAATAAATGTGCCTTAGTTGGCTGTAATTTTGTCCGTCCTAAATTACTGACCACCTAAACGTAATGCAATGCTGCATTTTTAGGAAAATATAACGTTATTTATATTCCAAAAACGTTTACGCTCGTGCGCCTTTTAATAGACCATTTCCATAAACAAAATAATAAGTAGTTTTTTTAACGAATTTCGTTTAGTCTATGGTTGGGTAACAGACGAGTTATATCTACAGTTGAAAAAAATTGTCCTTTGTCAGAAATTTCAAACAAGGCAAAGGCACTTTTTAAGGATTCATTTAGTAAGTGCAAGTGCTGTGCTCCAAATCGAATACCTAATTATTTATTTGATGCCACTTAAGCTGTGCAGGATGATTTTTTTACTTACCTTATTTTAATACTATGACCTTTGTCTATCTTTTATTTACCTAATAGTTGTTCATGGAAAGTAGGTCACTTAATACTAAGAAATAATTTGTAATTGTGATTTCCTCGTGGGTGGTAACTTTTTAAGTGGTGAGTGGTGACCTAGCCGACTTTAGATTTCAATGATTAAAAAAAATTACTCAATTTTTTGGTAGTCAAGGATATATTCCACAAACACAATCGCAATAATTAAAAATTCGTATTTTTGGGTCCCATACCAAAAGGGTTTCAACGGGACGCTATTACTGAGTCTCCCGCTGTCCATCTGTTTGTCAGCAGGCTGTATCTCATGAACAGTAATAGCTAAAGTTTTTAAATTTTCACAGAATTTGTTTCTGTTACCGCTATAATAACAAATATTAAAATAAAATAAAAAGTAAAGGCGTTTTCATTTAACTCAAACCTTGTCAATCAGAGCAGATATAGATCGTTCAGTTGTTACGAAAATACAACAATGATACTAGGTATAATCTTAATTATGCCTTTCCCTAATACGTGAACGAATTTTGATTGTTTTTTCTGTAGCGACATGCTGTACCAGCTCAAAAAAAAACGCTACTGCAATCGCAACTGTTGCAGCCAATAAAATAAAGTGACAAATACCTTGAGAAACACATTTACTGCCAACCTGCTCTACATTATTAATCTTATCAATCGTATTACAAATCCGCACTATTTCGCCGACTTACTCACGTTTTTCTATAAAAAGACTGCATAATGTATGAAGTCAAATAATAATATTGTTAATAATAAACGGTAGGCGAGCGGTGTAATCTCTTGAAATACGACGGCAAGTCATTCATTTCTCTCGAACTGGTAATCCTGACCTCAGACGCATGAATCACGCGACCCGATACTGCCGAGCCTCCTGCGTGTAAGCAAGCCACGGACTTAGGACAATAACGTCGGAAAGCGCAATATTATTTTATGTGTTGTACTGTTATAACAACATGTCAACCTTTTTAACCGACTTCAAAAGGAGGAGGTTCTCAACTCGACGGCTTTTTTAATTTTTGTATGTTTGTTATGCGATATCGCCGGCAATATTGTGGATTGATTTCAAACTATATTTTTGTCTTTGTTTGGGTCTTCAGAGGTGGTCTCAGATAAATTTCATTGAAATAGGTATCTTTTTCCATTTATGTGTAATCAATTATAATATTATAAACTTTTCCTATACACAGTTTGTTATATTATGTGACCTCAATATGTCCAGACCTCAGTTTGGTGGACTACTTTTTAACAATGTAGTACGTACGACCTAGGTCCTAGTAGGCAGGCCCATCATGTTTTTCAGCATACAAAAGAGCATGCTTCAAAACTCATGTTTATGTTTTTATATCAAAAACCCGACTACCAAAATATTTAATGAAAATGACCACAAGTTCTGACTCTCAGTGGTGGTCGAGTACCTCCACCGGCGCCAGACAGTTACACCATACACAGATTTCATCTCCACGTTATTTTGGCGACAATACGTGACTGGGCCTTATTCGGACGCTTTTATACTTTTTCAGCTCGGTTTCTACCTTAAAAAAGTATTTACTTCTCAATATGGTAGCTTTTAACTGTCTATTGTTGTTTTAACCAGGGACCGGCCGGATACCCATTGAAAGGGTTTTTGAAGGGGTTTTTTTAAGCGCTTCAAGAAAAAACCCTTTGACATATGTTACACCTTCGAACGGATTACTGTAACCCGTTCCGAACAGGTTACCCTTTCAATACCCTGTAACACTGTAACAGGGTAAGCCATTCCAACCAAAAGACAATGTAATATGCACTCTTTGTAATAGACATTAGTTTGAAAATAGTATAACCACGAACGCACGTGACATCTTACCGCCCGGCGGCCCCATTGTTGCATTTACCGAGCGACTTGTAAACATGGAATAATAATCATTGTGGATATGATCTTACAGTTTAATTGTGCTTGTCGCACATTTCAAACATTGTGATATTTATTTTTTCATGTCTATAGATTAACACAGGTAAGTGATTATTACTTAAAGTACTGAGTTACTTTCATGTTAATATTGTGAAATGTAATAGGCATGTTTCCTATTTTTTTTTTATGTCCGTCTTATAGATTAATGAATTTTATTGGACACGTATTTTTTCTTTTTTCCTGCAAACAAAAAATTATCAAAATACAGAGAACGGAAATTTCGCATGACGTCACTCCTCGCTACAATTTTTACCAAGGCGAGGTGTCATAAGCCCCCACTCCGAAACTTTAAAGCGCTGTATCTTTGTATTTTTTTATTGTTTTGATAAAAGAAAAAATACGTGTCTAATATTTTTTTATTATCTAACTGACGGACTACCTAAATAGATTTTAACTTTTCATACCCAGGAAACATCCCTATTGTATTTGTTAAATAATTATTTTTATTATGTTATGTCACAACTGAATTACATAGTCTTGTACTTATTTAGTACAATGGATATGTTATTATTACTTACTTAATTACTAATGTGATTGATTGTGTTTCAGGTGACGCTGGCGATACTGATAATGTTGCACCTTTCCAAGAATATAGTCAGCCGCTTTTTACAGAATACCAAGATGAATTGCCGAGTTCGATTACTAGCACAGGCGGCAATGATGGTAAGTAATCGTTAAGAATAAATAGGATAAAATTTAGTAGGTATAGCATATTTGGTTCGATGCAAACTCTATGGCGGTTGTGAAGAGAAGCGACGCGCGCCGCCCGACACGACGGCGGGCAACATGCGACGCTGTTTCAAATTTTAGGTATACCTACGACCCGCGCAACTGACCTTCTCAATACTTACCGCACACGCAGCGGACTTCACAGTTTGTAAGTAGTTGTACCTACTGTAGTTAAACGGTAAACCTTTAATTAGGTATATTAGCCATTTTTTGTCGTAAGTTTTGGCTACATCCCATTTTAAATGTGTTAGGTATTTGTTTATTAAAAGCGTTTAAAAAAACAAAGTAGGTAGTTACATTTGTTTAGTCCTCTCACTAGGTCGACACTAATATCTACTTTTATGAAACTGAAACTGGGGTTAGTGTATAAGAGACACTAACCCCCAGTTTCTGAAAGGCTGATCAACACAAAAATTTGTTAATCAACTGTCAAATCTCATGTTAAGCGCTGTGATTGGTTGTTAGTCTTTTAGTCAACGAATCACAGTCGTGATCAGTTGATTTGACAGAAGATTAAGTTGATTAGCCTTCCAGAAACCGGGGGTTAAACAACCAACAAGTAATAATAGGCTTATGACCGAACATTCATAACTAGGACCTACTACTAGAACATTGTCTTCGCATTAGATAAGCCTCTACTCCGCTGACATTGGCTCGTCGTAGAACTTCCGTGTTTCGAACACGATCCGACCAGTGGATGTTCATAATGGCGCGTAGGCATTTAAGATGGAATCTATCTAACATACGGATATGCTTGCGGTATGGAACCCATGTCTCAGAGGCGTATAAGAGATTGGGCAGAACTGTAGCCATGTATACATACACTTTCGTCGCTAGCATTATGTCATGTGTACGGAACACCTTGTGACGAAGCCTGCCAAAAGCTGCAGCAGCTGCTACAATCCTACAATTTACCTCGTCATCGAGGAGGCACTTCGAAGTTATGGTGCTGCCCAGATACTTAAATTTGTCTACCAGCTTTAGTGAGTCTTCACCGAGTATGATGTCGGATGGAGCGTCGTTGAGCGTCAACACTTCAGTCTTCTTTACATTTACCTTAAGGCCAAACCCTTGGCACGACTCATTAAGACTCAACATAAGCCTTTGCAGACCCTCTGCGGATTCTGCCACAAAACACAAATCATCTGCATACATCATCTCAGTGAGAGTGGCGTGAGACACTTTAGTGTAAGCTTTTAGTCTAGCCAGGTTGAAGATTCCGCCTCCGTCAGTACGAAAGCGAACACGGATACCCTCAGATAAAGTTTGCAAGGCTTCTCGTACTACAACGGCAAAGTAAAGAACGAACAGAGTTGGGGCGAGCACACAGCCCTGTTTCACTCCACAGTTCACCGTGAAGAAGTCTGAGCTCTCAACCTGAGCATTGACGCAACACCGCATATCATCATGCAAGATTCGGATCATTCTCACAAACTTTTCTGTGCATTCAAGTTTTCTAAGTACAAACCAGAGCGCTTCCCGAGGCACACTGTCGAAAGCTTTTTCCAGATCAACAAAACATAGATATAGAGGCTGACCTTGCTCTCGACTTTTCTCTTGAAGTTGACGAATAGAGAAGATGGCTTCACAGGTGCCTCGGTTGGGTCGGAATCCAAATTGTGTTTCTGGTAGCACATCTTCAGACAAAGGCATCAAGCGGTTAAGTAAAATTCGAGCAAAGACTTTTCCTGGCGAAGATAGCAGGGAGATAAATAATAATAAATAATAATAATAATAAATGTGGACAACATCACATACATTGCACTGAACCCAAAGTAAGTAGCTAAAGCACTTGTGTTATGGAATTCAGAGACAACGAAGGTACCACAAACACCCAGACCCGAGACAATGTAGAAAAGAGGTTTTCTACATTGACCCGGCCGGGGATCGAACCTGGGACCTCAGAGCTGGCGACACCTTGAAAACCGGTGTGTACGCCACTCGACCACGGAGGTCGACGGGAGATGCCTCTATAAGAATTGCAGTCAGCTCTGTTACCCTTGTTCTTATACAAAGAGCGAATAATTAACACTTTAAAATCGTCACGTACTCGCTCTTCGTCCCATAAGCCAGTAAATAGGGTCAATATAGCTTAGTGCAGTTAAGACCCACCGTATTTTAATAGTTCTCAGGAATATTGTCAATACCGACCGCTTTTTTGTTCTGTTGTTGCTTGATCGCAGTAACAACCTCGCCCAAAGACAGTGGTTCGTCCAGTACATTGATCGTGGGGAGAGATGGCAATGAGTTAATATGTGCGAAGTCCACTGATCGATCGACATTAAGCAGATTCTTAAAGTGTTCACTCCAACGGTTAAGTACATCTCGCCTGTTAGTAAGCAGTGTGCCGTCGGATGATTGTAAAGGCACTTTAGTCCGAGTCCTAGTACTAACTAAGTTTACAAATTTATCACCGGTATCAGCAAGTCACTGCATACGAGCAGCATGATCTTGCCACCACTTGTCTTTAACTTTCCGTACATATCTACGTAGCTCAGCACAGCTTCGCTTAACCTGCTCAACCTGTTGGACGCCACGATGTTGACGTAAGAGGGTCCGATGTTTCTGTATTGCCCTGGACAGAATTTCGTCATTGTTATCAAACCAATCATCATGCCTACTAGCTTTCATACCCAGAATATTCGTAGCCGTGGCGACTAGATTAGACGATATAGTTTGCCAGTTGTTGACAATAGTACAGTCACTCAGATTAAGCGACCGGATCATATAACCAACTGACTGAGCGTATGTCTTACGTACTTCCAGGCTCTGTAGTTTTCCTGTGTTTAGACGTACTGGCTTAAACCCTTGTGATCTACGCGGGTGGTAAGAGCAAATCATTAGTTTAGTTACGACTAGCCTGTGATCAGTGGAGCAAATCGCATTGGCATCACGCATAACACGTGTGATATGCACTTGAGAGATATCCTGCTGCCGTACAATCACATAATCTATCAGGTGCCAATGCTTCGATCGCGGGTGCATCCAAGTCGTCTTATATTTTGCCGAAAGTCTGAACATGGTGTTGGTGACAGCAAGCTGGAATTCAGCACATAGGGACAGAAGGAGTTGTCCGTTGCTATTCATGTTACCAACACCATGTCGTCCCAAAACCTTGGGCCAAGCCTCGAAATCACGTCCCACTCTCGCATTGAAGTCACCCATTAACAGTATCTGTTCTCTGTGAGGAACTCTAGAGAGGGCTAGCGTGACTTCTTCATAAAACTTGGTTTTAATGTCATCGCTCTTGTCCATTGTTGGCGCATACACACTGATGATGTTAAGGTGATTTTCGCCAGAGAGACGTACGCGGAGCGTAGTAACACGGTCTGAGATGTGGATAGGACACTCATCCATTTTTGTAGCAATGACATTTTTGATAGCGAAGCCAACTCCTGATCTCCTCGTCTCCGTAAGTGGGGTCCCTTTCCAGTAGAAAGTGTACCCACCCAGTAGTTCCACTTTCTCACCTTTTTCAGCTAGATGTGTCTCACTAAGAGCAGCTATATCCACATCATAACGTCGGAGTTCACGAGAGCTGTTTTGCGGGGGGGGGGGGGGGGGGCATAAGTTACTCTCGCGATCAAGTAGGGTACGTACGTTCCAAGAGGCAAAAGTCATGTTCCGGGTTCGTAACCAATTGTTTTGTTTCTTCTGTTTCTTTCGACCGCGTTAATAGTGATGCAGTGACAGCCGCGGTTACTATCTCCGAGTTTGTTTGGGTTAAGCCTTTTTTAGGACATCTTTTTTTAGTCCCCTCCCCGGATTGGGGAAAGCAGGGCCCCTCTAAATAGAGCTGCTTTGTCGTTCAGGGAGCTGCCGAATTGCAGTGTTAGCCCAGTGCAGTGCAGAAGCGACCATCTACCCTGAACCGCCCACGTGCAGACATCAGACAAAGACTGGTAGCATCACAACCAAGCCTCTCTACCTCAGTCCATCGCCGCAGGACATAGTAAAGATCGGAGTCAAATTTGAAAAGCCAAGTCAGTTGCGCAGGATATATTTAAGTGTACAAATCATAAAATGACAGTGTGTGCGCATACACAGGTGCACTCTTATCCCTACCTCCCTTCACCCAATGGAACGGTGGTCCGCTACGATTGGAGAGAGGCAGGAACGCAGGGTAGATATTAGTTTAACTACAGTAGGTACAACTACTTACAAACTGTGAAGTCCGCTGCGATTGCGGTAAGTATTGAGAAGGCCACTAGCGCGGGTCGTAGGTATACCTAAAATTTGAAACAGCGCCGCATGTTGCCCGGCGTCGTGTCGGGCGGCGCGCGTCGCTTCTCTTCACAACCGCCATAGAGTTTGCATCGAACCAAATATGCTATACCTACTAAATTTTATCCTATTTATTCTTAACGATTACTTACCATCATTGCCGCCTGTGCTAGTAATCGAACTCGGCAATTCATCTTGGTATTCTGTAAAAAGCGGCTGACTATATTCTTGGAAAGGTGCAACATTATCAGTATCGCCAGCGTCACCTGAAACACAATCAATCACATTAGTAATTAAGTAAGTAATAATAACATATCCATTGTACTAAATAAGTACAAGACTATGTAATTCAGTTGTGACTTAACATAATAAAAATAATTATTTAACAAATACAATTACATTTCACAATATTAACATGAAGGTAACTCAGTACCTACTTTAAGTAATAATCACTTACTTGTGTTACTCATCGTAATTATTAGCTCGGTACGTGTGGTCAAATTCGCAATAACTAAATAAAAATTGTAAAGCAATGAGGCGCCGCTCGGGTGCAAGTATCCCCACCTTCATGCAGCTCAAGTTTATTGGGTAATTCAGGGTAACACGAATAAAAGCCTTTCGTAAAGGTAACCTCTTCAAAGGCTTAAGTCATTGAAGGGGTTAACCCCTTCACGTGGTTACCCTAATGAAGGTGTTAACCCTTTCGCTGGGTTTCGAGGATGTAACTCGAACAAAAGGTAACACTGCGATATGAGTTACCCCATGTACGGGTTACCCTGTCAAAAGGCTTAACCCTAAAGCGGGGTTGTCCGGTCCCTGGTTTTAACATGTTAAAAATTAAACTGCAACGAGATTAAATCTTGACATTTGAAGTAATTATGTCTCTATTATCACGTTTGTGTAAGGGTAACCAGAGGTTTATTAATTTACAGAATAGTTTTTATAAGTACGTATATCCTAATAAGTTACAAATGTAATAAATCTATATAGGTACCTACTAATATATAAAGCTGAAGATTTTGTTTGTTTGAACGCGCTAAGCTCAGTACTGGTCCGATTTGAAAAATTCTTTCAGTGTTGGATAGCCCATTACGCTGCGACCAAAAGGGGCGGAGCATAAATGAAAAATGTTGCAAAAATGAAAAACCGATGAAACTAAAACACGCGGACAAAGTCGCGGAGGACAGCTAGTATGATATTAAAGGGCATTTTAGGCCTTGTATTGTGATTTTAGCAATTTTCTCCTCAGTTTTCTTTTTTATCACCGAACTACCATCGAGGTTTTAACTAAATTTAGTACCTAGTAGATAAATGTAATAAAGAATAGAGACAATAGCATCGTGAGTTTTCCGCGTTTCAAGCTACAACAAAGTAGTGGCCCAAACTCACAAACTTTAACTGATGGTAAGATAGGTCAATAACATGCTATATGGCAAAAATGTTTGTTGCAAACAAATAGGGCTATATAATGAAAACGCTACAAAACATTAAACTTTGAAAAGTAGGTAGGTCAAAAGTTCAAGTAGGTAAGAACAGATAAAATAAATTGCAAGACTTGAACTTTGTTAAAATTAATTACGATACACCGTGACACAGACAATTTACGCCTAAAGCTCTTAACATCATACATGCTTCCATTTTAGGAGGGTGAGGCGACCGGTTATGCCTTATACGGTAGGTTTTTTGGCTTTCGAAAACATTTGCGAGATATCAGAGTCTTCGCATCGTATCCTTAATGAAGTATGTACGTACTTACTTTACATACGAAATGTAGATAGCCAAATGTTAAAACAATATTGATGTTAGGTATACTTGGAGTTACGTTAAGCTTATCTCAGTTTTCATCGGTAATTTGCTGGCAGTGTACCTACTGTTTAAAACGATAAGTGCTTAAAACGCTAACAGGATTTTCCAATTTACGCTATCTGTCTTTGCGTGTCGAAGAGAATGTGGATGATTGCGCCCTTCTAAAGCTACAACATGATTATTTGCGCTTGTTTTCGTATCCTCATAACTTGTGGATACCTAATACATTTTTTTTTGACGGGGTGAATCTCTAGTGGCTTCAACCCACGCCGAGAGGACACGTCGGCATGGGGATATGTTGGACTTGCTCCGACTAAAAACACCCCGGTCCCGTCCTTGTCTTTGCCGCGGGATCTGCGGAGCTTACGCAAGCTCTGCGGGGCCTCGGCAGATGGATACCTAATACCTACTTACTCTTTGATATACCTAATTAAATACATACAACAAACACAGAGGATTATTCTATCAGTAAAAAATGCTCTTATATTATTCTTCTTAGTCATGTCTGCATAAGCTTAGGTACTTTCACAACACAGCTCATGTCGTGGATTAGAAGTTGGTCAGTCAAGAAGGATGATATAGCGAGGTTGACTGCCCAGGTGTTCCTGATTTATTAGATGTCGCCATTTAGTGAGGCTCCTTACTTAAGCCCTTTGATGAAATATTTTAATCAGTGATAGTTAATATGTAAAATCTGTAAATCGTTTTCTTAGTCGTCGTGGCCCTGTCTGTTACTTAAACAGTTGATTACCGCGTCTTGTGTAAAAATACGTTACCTATTCTGATGTAACAAGTTTACAACCCATTCACCTACTCTGCTTTTCACTCAATTTACTCTCTCTAAGTGTTTGCTTACATACCTTTAACTAGACACTTAACCTGCTCTAATGATAAATTGATTCGTAAGTACATATTTCAAAATTCAAACCTAATAAATCGAAGTGAGACCTGAAACTCAAAAAGCCCAAAATCAAATTACAATCTTTTCATTTCAAGTAGACGTGTTTTAGGCAATTTCGAAACGTAAACTTAATAAAATTTTGTAAAATTAATTTTTATTTGGATATGCCACAGCCCCTGTTCAAAACTACTGTGCAAACTTGCAAAAGCGTGATAGAACTATAGCAGTGGACTAACCTAAATATTAACTTTCTTTTACAGCATTTTATTTATAAGTTTTATTTTATTCTTTCCCGTATATCAGATGTTTTGTGGTTGGAGCACTCGGAGCTAAAGAGATTAGTGTCTTAATCCATTGATATACTAAAAAAAACCCTTTACCTTTAAAATATGATAACCAGTATGTAAGTAAACATAATAATAATTATTATTCTCTATATCAAACGGTTGGTTCTTATTTGGGTATTATACTACCGAAATTCTCTCTTATAACGTACTATCCATCTTTATCAACAAAGTCAATAAAAATGAATATATTATTTATTGACGAAGAAATAAAAATTTACGCATCACAGGCATATGAACAACCCGTAATACAACCTGACCTGCCCTTTCTCCAAAGATATATTTCTATCTTTTATAAAATTATTACTAGTATGCTATATTATTGTTATATACCAAGCAATATTGAACTTTCCACTCCATTACCCATCGTGTATTACTATATTAATTAAGATAATGGGACACTATTTTATTAACACACAAACTATTTTTAATTAAGTACCTTTACTTATAATATATTTGCTTTTTTTTTATTATTCATATATTTCTTTGTAGGGCACACTCGATATTTTTTTCTTTTGTTGACATTTTACTGTCATATGTGATTGACATTCGTTTGACATTTCCATTCCATCGATCGTAAATCGTTGTCATTTAAACGTCATTCGACGTCACCAGTTGCCGAATTTATTTATACAGTCATTAAGCAATAAAATACTTTAATGCTGTTAATAAAACAATGAGTTGAAGTCGAACTCATATAAACCTAATCACTTATGCATTCCAATCAGTAACTTACATACATAATTACGTATTAACCATGGCTGGTGTTCCGGTGAAGTTCGGTACGATATTGTCTTTCTGTTTCGCGTTTTACGCTGTGTATTACCGTAAGAATGATATTGGGGACGTGAGGCTCTCGCCGGTGAAAGAGCATTTGTTGTTTTTGGAGGCTGAAAACCGAGTTGGTGTTGGAAATGAGCAACCAAAAGTCGCGCTTGGTTATGGCGCCTGCCACGACCTGTTTGTCAACGCAACTTCGTTACTGGATCATCGAGAGCTGAAAGGAAGCCCTGAACACTTCAATGAGCTTGCGACCAAGGAGGAATTCCTCAAAAGTTTTGCGTACTTCTTCAAACATGGCGCAGCTGCAGAGTAAGTTCTATATAATTGAGAATTTTAGTGTAGGCATAGTGTGTTTCTTATATTTGGGTAACACTGATAAGAAACGCAAACTAGTTCACAAGTTAAAGTACTAAAATAACTAATTAGATTACATACTCCAATTACAATTTTAATTGGGGAAATGTTTTGAAAACTAATTCCATTTATGTTTTTGATTATTTCAGGCGCTTTATGTCGAATTCAAAACTGTATGATGACCTAATAGAGCAAGCATTGAAGCTGTCAGACACAAGATGGACTATTGGAGGCAATGCTCCGCTAATGGCCAAGCGTTTCTACATTGAAGGCTGGAAAGTTCTGTTTGCAGCAAAAATGAGTAAAAAACTCAAAGACTACATTCCAAAAGACATTCAAATAGTTGGTGCTGATGAGAATGAAGAAGTAAGGGATGATGTTCATATGATCCTTGAGTATAAAGCCGATGAAGAGTTTGGTGTGCTAAAGGCGCCAAGAGCTAACAGATACATCATACATAATGATGAGAATAATCCCCTTCTCAGTTCCTTGGAGAAGTTTGATGAACACTTGCCAGGGTATAGTCCTAACTTACTAGTCATTAGTGGATTGCAGATGATGGACAACTACCCTTTCAAAACTGGGGATGGCAAAGGTATTTATTTTCATTCTTAATTTTTGTTATAAAAATGGTTTTGATAACATTTATCTTTATTTTTATGGAAAAATTCAATTATCACAGGTTTAATCTTTAAGTTCTGAAAATACTTAAGTGCTTGTTTTAAAGATATTAATGTTTAACAGTTTAATACATTATGTAAGGTCCTTATCAGCAGGCTTAGGCTATCTTCAGTTGGCAATTGAAGTGATTTTATTAAATACAAATAACAGTCAAAACACAAATTTTGTATTAACCAATGTTGGTGACGAACTAGGATGTGGTAGATCTAGTTGACTATTAGTAAATTTTCACCATTTTTGTATCCAGTGATGATTGTTTGAGTTGTCAACCGAGATAGCCATTAAGCCTACTGGTTGATAAGGTTACCAAATTCCACAACATTATATTATTGCTCTATCTTTTGCAAAAGGTTCAATTTATAATCTAGGTTGGTAAATGTAATCTAATCAATAATTTTGTTATGCCACTTCCTGACCCCAGTATCTAAAAATGCTTTTCTAATAATGTAGTATTTTTGTTAATTTTTCTTTGTATAATGTAAAGTATTTTTTGTCCTGTAGAGATATAATACAGTTAACATGAGATAATTTACTTTATCTTAAGCTTATTTGTTTGCCTATTATGTATATGATGTAGGTTAGGTGTAGCAACTTAGTACTAGTGTAGTGATAACTTACTCTCATGCACATCCATTTGTTCACAGACTTAAGAGCTGAAAGACTGGATTTAGTCAAAAAACAAATTTTAACACAACCTCTATCAACATTGGCCCACTTTGAGATGGCCAGTTATGTAGACCTTGAACTACTTAAACATCTCACTACGAAAATACTCCCATTTGTAGACTCGGTGGGTATGAATGAACAAGAATTAACAAATCTATACAGTGTTTTAGAATATGGTGAAGTTAGTGTTGTCGCCGATTCTAATCCGAGAGTAGCGACTGCTTTAGACCAGATGCGCAAAACATTTATGTTGATAAGAAACCAGAACAGACAATACAAGAGCACTAGACAACTAACGCGCATTCACGTACATACACTAGCTTACCAAGCAATAATGACAGTTAAGAACTCAAACTGGAAGAGAACTGAAGCTGCCGCAGCGAAAGCATCTTTGACTGCTCACAGATACGTATGTAATAAACAAGACATTGAACTGGAAAAATCTAAACTGTTACTTGATGATAGTTTTTCAACAACTACAGACAATGATAACAACAGTAGAGTTTTCTTTGAGCCTACGAAACCAGTGTCCTGTTGGGATGAAGAGGTTGGTGGTGAGAAGGTCGATATTTGCGTGGCACCCGTACTTATATGCACAGAAGCACAACTCACTGCGGGCGCAGGGGACAACATCTCCGCAGCCGGACTTGTGCTGCAAGTCGAAAAATGAAGCAGAAATATTCATAATGGTTTTTTTTTTATTGACAATTTATTCTATACTCATTCCATTTGAATAATTTCAATAATTATGTATGTACTTAGTGCCATTCTGCTAGGTGATCTATTTTTATCATGTTATAATATTTATGTGACTAGTAAGTAGATGAGAATAATTTATTAATATTTTATGAAAATTCTTATTTATTTGATGGATGTTAAAGTACAATGCTGGTGAGTCAGAAAATTCATAGTTTTTAAATCAAATTTAGTTTTGCAAACATTTTATTTATTTTTTAAGTTATGAACTTATTTGTCTTAGTAATAGACATGAGCAAGAGAACAAATTTATTATTTTTTTATTCTATTATATTGCAAAACTAAATAAATATTAGGTAGTTTAATTCAAATTTAAATAATTTCAGCAATAATTAATTAATAAAGTTTAATAATTAGAAGAATTAAGGATATTCCGTAATATTTGCAACATTCCTAAAATTTTTGAATGGCTGATGTTAAGATCTGGCATTTATTGATATTCCAATAAAAATCTTTTGTATACAAAATTGTTTAATTTATAAAGCTTATGTACAGTAATATACATAGTTATAAGGATACACACAATTTTTTAAAACAATTTACTGAGTAAAGTTACCAGAGTAATCATATGCTACGAGAATAACAACAACAACTTAAATAGTTGACTAAAACAAATGATTTATAAGTTTAAAACTATTTATGGCAGATCACATTGTCATAAGTTTACTAAATATCATTATGTAGTACCTACTTTAAAATAATACATAGATAGTTATGACAGGATTTTAACTTTCATTTTAAACCAGTGACAAGCATAGGTTTAAAGTACCTACTGAGTAAGTATGCCTGAGAAAATCCTTGCCTTAAATTTTGTGCCTAATAGCTTGTCTAGAAAGGGCGAATTTACAGCGATTTTCTAGCGCATATATCCGCGACCATTTCGTCCAGATGGAGCGTACCAACACGCGATTCCGTATCAATATTTTTCGCGCCTTTTCCCTTGAGACATGCACCTTGTTCTTAAATTCGCGCGTATACCTACTTTTTTTGTTTTTTTTTTACTTATTTACGCGCTTATTATGATCACGAGCGATACATGTGGACGAGATTCGCGATGTATTGGCGCCTAGTTCGTCGCTAACGCCCGAATCGATTTGCGATAAATTTGCACCTTCTAGACAAGGCAAACTATATGCCATTTTTAACAACTTGCCATACTTTTAAACTTATTAAGAACAATAACTTGGGCATACAAATATGAATTAAACTAAAAAATAAATAACACATCAGATTTGGTCTGTGTTTACACACATATATGAGACCAATATTAAATCATAGTCATCAAATATTTTACAATGGTAAAACATTAGTAAAAGTTGTATATGCTAATTAGAATTAAAACCTTACATACTATATTGTAGTGGGAATAGCTCCAGTATTATAAATACCATGGACACTTATTTTTCATTAACTCTCCTAGAAATAGTATTTTAATTTAATATATCCAAACAAGGCATTGTATACAAAATAACTTTGAAAAGCATGAGGAATAAATCATAAAAAATTAAGCTAATTTATTTTTTAGTTTAGCAACTTGAAACATTTAACTGATACATCCTAATAAAAGAACTAAATTATATCCATGGCACAACTTGATTGATAACCCATCTTCTGCCTAGCCTTTTCCGAACCTATGTTGGTTACTGTGACATCTCTACAACCAATTTTACTGGAAAAGACTGGTTTTCAGAGTTATTAACTGTCATTTGGGACCAACAGCTTACCAGGTCTCAGTATATTCACAAAATGGTCACCCATCCACGGACCAACCACAAAGGATGCAAGTTCTCCTTTAATATTGGTCAAACCATATTACACTCAACCAAAGCCCCCCCTTAAATGATAATTCATACTCATAGATAAAAAAAAGTCACCATATCCAAGTAAGGATGATAAATGCTATGAAATACTATAAGCAAACCTTAGATCTTTGTCTTCAGCATTCATAGACTTATCTACAAGTCTTGCCCTGGCCGTTAAATTCATTTTTACAGTTATGTTTATGTCCGGTGCATTTATCTTACTCTTGTGTGACATAAATGAACAAATTATTTAATTAACTTGATAGTTGTTTGTAATATTATACAATACCTTATTTTCAGTCTTAATGATTATGAATGTAACATTAAATTTACTCTGTGTTGTCAGAGAATTTAGTCTTTTTATTTGGCGGTCGCGCCGTCGCTTTATAAGGATCGTAAAGCCCACTCTTAATAAACCTCTTTGCTGCCTCAACATCAACTAATGGTCTCTTCTCCCGATCTTTCACTTCCTGCCACTTTAACATCACTAGTTTTATTCTTTGAAGCTCATTTTTGATAGGGTGTTTCGAAGGATCAACACCTTGTATCCTCAAATGAATCCAATGAAGGGAGTTTAAGGTGAAGGCCAAGAATAAATCCAGCTCAATCTGCGCGGGCAATGACAGCTTATCGTACTGATCCTTGAGCGGCACCAGTTGGTCTAATACCTTTTGCACTTCCATCAGATTCTCTTTTAAATTCTCACAATTGTTAACGAAATCTTCTTCTTTGGACAACTCGCCGTATTTTAAGTCCCAATCCATGTTTGAAAGGTTTTTGTTCAGACTTTCCGTCTATGAATTTACTACAATTTATTTAATGACTTATAACAAAGTTAATGCCCAAATACACTAAAGCTTGATTAGAATAGAAAAGTACCACGTTTTTTTCAAATCTAATTTATAACCTGACCCTGAAAAAACACAAGTTTAGTTGAGAAATGACCGAGAAGAATGACATTAATAAATTCTGTATAATATAGTTTTGTTACAGTTTTAAGCATATTTTTACAGTGAACTCGTTGAATTGTGAATGCGTTCAATGCGTTAGAGTAGTTATGCTATAGTTCTTCATCTTTACCAATGCTAAAAGTCGACAATTTATCCAAGAAAATAACGGAACGCCTTGCATAGGCGGCACGTTTAGTTACTATACTGTTAATTAAATATAAAATTATATATATAGTTGTAATTATATATAAAGTTGTAAGTATGCTGACCCCTACAAAGTTATAAATAAAATAGGTTTTTTTGTAATAAATTTGTTATTTTTGAAATAATATAATCATATCATAAAAAAACTTGAAATTCACGACACTTGCCGTTATTGAAGGTAAATATTATTACGTATATTCATGTTTCCAATGAATAATAAATACATTTTTCGCTTTTTCTATTTATGTAACGTGATATTATAATGATATGATCTTTACGCCTTTTTGCACCCTCGAGCTACTGTTTGACCTTCGAGTTCAAAATAACGTCAAAAAGTCGGTGAAGATTATTATTTATTCTTTAGTTATTGAGATAATTATATTTTTTGCGTCACTGTGTAATAATAAGTTTCAGAATAAAGGTTTTAAACAGTACCTATTCGTTCTTTAATGTCCGTAGTGGTTGATCCAGCCAGAGTATGTGTTCTATAGATAGGCATTGATACATTGAATTATTGAGTTTGAACCTAACTGCGTTTCTACTAGTTTTGCTCTCAGAGGCATGTAAATGACTTTAGAAACACAAATTTAATCATGATGATGAATGTAAACTTGCTTTAATAATCTACAATTACAGTCGTCACCTACTTAGTAGTCAGCAATTTGCGTTAGTCTCTAAGCATCTTAAAAAATAAATAAGGATTTACCACATTATGTTTGGGAAAGTAAATGAATGAAAAAAACAATAATTAATTAATTAGGTACAATTATTTATTCCGCGACAATAATAATTTCCAGTTAGTAATCATGTACTTCAAACATTTTAATCTAGATCATAAGTTGTTCAATACATCGAATATGATTCATTATGGTCCTATTACTAGATAGTATCATCAGGAGACGAATTAACTGAAGAGACAATATCAATCATCCAAGTACTCGAAGGGTTCTGGGGGCTCGGGCTCCTTCTCCTCTTCAGTCTTCGGGCCAAAAGCGGCGACTGGCTCGACCAGCAGTTGTTCTCCATCACCAGAGTGGTTCAACATCACAATTCCACCAATAGTAACATCTTTTAATGGCGTAAATCCTGCTCCTTCTAAAGCAGTCAGGTTCTTCAACTGCTGCCTCATAACCCTCGCAGGGTTATTCAATATCTCAAAGGTGGGTTCTGGTTCCTTTTTCTCTTTAGTTTCCTTCTCTTCGCCCTCTTTTTCTTCCTTTTTCACTTCCTTGGAGGAGCCGGCGGCGGCAGGCGCGTCTTTGGCATCCTTATCGGATTTACCGTGAACAGTGATGTTAGGGTTTGGTGACTTTGAAGGTTTCTTCTCTTCTTCGTCAACATCCATTTTGGAAGTTGAAGAAGAAGTCATGCTGCTAGCTGAGCCTTCAGTACCGTGCGCCCGACGGCGCGCTTTTGCTGCGGCAATACTCAAGACGGCAGTGGTAACCCTCTCCCTTTCCTCTCGTTTCTTTTCTTCCAAAGGAGCGGGATACGCGTACAAAGAAGGTTTAGAGTTAGACTTGAAGTCCATCTGAGGCATCTTCAGGTCGGAGTTGAGTGCGATCAGGCAAGTAGGCGTGAAAGCAAGAGACAGGCAGTGAGCCAGAGGGAACCAGTACCAATACTGGGTGAAAACTAACATGCCAACAACAGCAAGCATGTTCATGTGGCCAGTCCTGTTTTGGAGAGAGACAGTAACGTTGCGACCACCAGCGTCTATGATACCCTGAGCCAGGATAGCTCCAAATTTAGCCATCACATCTTCATGTTTATTTGAAATAACTTGTGCGTAAAGTTGACGGAAGTATGTGACTTTAGGGCAAAGAACTTCAGTTTGTTGGATGAGTATCATAGCTGAGGCAATAAGGGCACCCTGCCTTACGAAGTTTACGGGATCGAACTTGACCATAGGTTCTAGAAGGCCAATAGCTTCCCGGTTTCCAGTTCCGGCACAAGCGATACCCAAAGCCATGGCTGCGCCGTAACGAACATGAGGGTTGTATGATTCAGCCAGCAGTGAAACTACTGATGGACACTGTTCAGGTGTTCTAAAGAGTAGGAAGCCGAGAGCAGTGACGGCGGCACGTCGCACGTCATCATTTACGTCAGATACAGCTACGTGAAGTAATGTGCGGATGGAGTCGTTGTTACCAGTGCCACAGTAAGCAGTTGCGATAGTGTAGCAGCCAGCGCGACGCAGCAGGGGATCCTTATCGCGAAGTAATTGTTGAACGAGGGCATCAGCTTCTTCAAGGCGTCCATACATAGTAAAGGCTATACCTACAGCCAGACCTCTTAAGATCTTTTCATGTTGAGTTTCTTGAGCATATGCAACCATGTCTTCAATAGCAGCAGCATGCCTAGAACCTAACATCACCATACCCATGGCAATACCTGCAGCTTCACCAGTGACCGCATCATCTTGATATAGGTTGAATTTAAGCTGTTCATAGACATCCTGTCTATGTGTGCCCATAGCTGCCAAGCCAAGACCAAGACATCCTCCATGACGCACCATCTCATTCTGAGCATCTTTTAATTGAGTTAAAAGATAGTCAATGATATTTGCACCATGATTTGCATGAATCAGACCTAGAGCATATAGGCCACCACCCTCAGAGTAACCAGATGATGGTCCTGCTTCTTTCGGCAAATAAGATTGCATAAGGGCAAGTGACTCATTCTCATGACCTCTATGAATGACTCCAAGGGAGGCTGTAACTGTGAGTTTAGCCCAATTTGTGGCCCTTGCAAGCCATTCTAAATTATCCCTTAAAAATTGATCACTTGTTGTTCCAGAGTGCATAAAAGCATTAGCTATAACAGTGGCTGTGTGACAGATAGATACTCTAATAGCATCTTTAGTATTCTTCAAGATAAGTAAATCAGCATGGTTAGATCTTATCAGGAACTGTAGCTGTAACCCAATAGAAACATCACCTCCTAAGATGGAAATTAACTTTTCTACCCTTCTCTGATGCTCCTTCTCTTCATCATTCAAACTGTCAATATCCCTCTCAGGTTTCTTGGCTTCCTCAGCAGGTTGGTCAACTTCCATAGATGCTTCTGGGAAAGGACCTCCTTGTGGTTGTGGTTTTCCACCAAGAGCACTGGGGATGGGTGCAGTGGTCCTTAGAGCCTGCAGTACCCTGCCAAGGAACTGTTGTGTAGCAGAGTCATACAAGTCAAAGCCAATTTGGTAAGCCATGAGGACAGACTCCTGAGGTCCATGGGAAAGTTTGTCAAGAATTTCTGCTACAGATAGTGGATCTTCAAGGAAGATAAGGCACTGGCACATGTTGACATAGTCGGGGATGTTAAGTCCTCTGTAGAGACCCACTAAGGACCTGAGGACAGTGCTGCGGAAGCCTCTGTTTTGCAGGAGGCTCATGGCAACTGTGAAGGCATACTGAAGCATACCTGGAAACCAGAATACAGGATATTTTATTTAAGAACCTGTTACATTTAATTATTATGGTAGTCTCATATTTCATAAATGAGTAAAAACTACCGAGTCTTTGTTTAAAGAAAATTAATTTTAGTTAACATTATTTTAGAGTAAAAAAAGTAAATATTATGATGAAACAATACAGACATTCAGTATTTTGCATAGGACCATAATAAAATTAATCAAACTCAATAACCAGATAATGTTAGATTAAGACAGCACGGAATAAAATTAATATTCATTATTTGTTCAACAACAAAGAAAAAGGATAGTGATTCATGAATTTTGGTTTAAAAATATAATTAACTTTTTGATTAGTAGTGTTCAAGATATAACAAAATCATACTTATGGTGGAAACAAAGAAATCAGGTGTTTGTTACCAAGATGCACTTACCAGCTACATCATCAGATTTCATGATGGACTCCTCAAATATGTCCATGCGACGGGTCTCCAGCGCCAGTCCAAGCGCCTGCCTGTACTGTCCATCTTCAAGACATCGCTGGAACATTCGATTCACGATGGCTTCCAGACGAGGATCTATAGTTTCCGCAGCGCTGTCCACAAACAGCGCCTTCCTCTTCTGTGTATAAAAGTCAATCGCCTTCGCAATGGTAGTGTCGACATACTCATTTCTGGCGTTCACATCAAATAAGTCGCCAGCACCCAGCGCGTACGTCAACGAGTCTTCGAAAGCTCCCAAGTGATAATATACCTTACTGGCCACCAAAGCTGCTAATTGGTGCTGTGAGAACACTTTATCTTCATGTAAAATCTCAATCTTCTCAATGGACTCCGATATTTCAGGCCAAAACTCGTCAACTATATTGTCCAACCTTTTCAATGCAAACTCCTTCACTTCAGACATCGGCTCATCGAGCAGGGATATAATCCCCGCTGCTGATGTTATATTCATCTTGCTGTTTATTAACTTAAAATCCAATTGAACAATGCTTCTGCAGACACTTCTTGCTAATTCATCGGCAATTTCAGAAACGAGTACAAAATATTACGATGATTTGACAAATTTCTTCCACCATAAACAATTTTATTTAGTGAGTTTTAATCAGAGTTACCATGATGCATATTTTATCATCGGACAAACAAGTAATTGTTTCAGAAATTCTCCGTGGAATAGAGAAATTGCGTATAAATTTTTATTTAAATAATAATTAAAACAAAATTTTATCTTTAAGTAATTCAATAAATAAAATAAATAATTATAAATGTTAAGGTGAACACAACTTGTTTTTTGCAGGTATAACACTGTTTTGCTCTAAACCATAAACAGAAAGTGCGTTTTAATATTGAATAAAATAACCAAATACCTACGTTGACCCAACTACATTTTGTTTATAATTTAAATCTATACATAAACATATGTAGTTAGTCTTAGCTAAATAAGTTTTTATTTATATTTATTGGTTTTTATTTAATAGAAGTATTTTTTACTATTCACAATGGTTTTTTTTTATTTAAGGAATTTAGTGTCTTGTGACCTAATGAATTTAATAGAATTTCTGAACCCGTCCAGCTGGATCGTCAGATCAGATCGTGAGTTGTCAGTTATCTGTCATAAACACATTCCACATTCCTACGTAGTTTGACGAAACATCTTTAGAGTTACTCCTCTGTGAATAACGTAATTATTCTACAAAATGTTAGACCTATTCAGCATCTTTAGTAAAGGAGGTATAGTGCTATGGTGTTTTCAGAGCACGAGTGAAATTTTTTCGCCGTCAGTGAACGCTCTAATTCGTAGTGTAATATTACAAGTAAGTAAGCACTTAAACAAGTTGGGAAACCTTTGGTGTGTTGCAGCTTAATCTGATTAGGTATTCAGACGTTGTGTAATTTACATATGCTAAACTGTCTCTTGATTAATAATAAATCCACAATTTACATTTAATACTGTATGTTTGCAATGATGCCCTTGGTTTATTTTAATTGCGTTCTTTGAATGTTATCAATGTCTTTATGACATTATCTTTACTTGTGAATGAACCATATGTTGCTATATCATAGTCTAGTTACTATACACAGTATGAAGTACTGGATACATTCACATTTTAAAGACCTTTTTAGTCTTTCACAAAGGGAACCAGGCCATTGCAAAAAAATCCTAATTAGATTATGTTGTAACATTATTGATAACTCTACCAACACTATTACAAAAAAAAATAGTATCTACTCGAATATGTATTTTTATAAGTTATGTTTTTCTTTCAGGAGCGTTCAGGGAACAACACATTCAACCATAATGCCTTAACAATGCAATACAAACTCGACAATGAGTTTGAGCTGGTGTTTGTGGTGGCATACCAGCGCATTCTCCAGTTATCATATGTGGACAAGTTCCTCAATGATGTCCACCTGGAGTTTAGGGACAAGTATAAGAATGAGCTGCAGGGAGCCCGGCATATCATGGATTTTGATTTCAAGATGACATTTGATAATGTTTTGAGGAATTGTGAAAAGTGGGGTAAGATATTATCATGTATTTCAGGAAATTAAGGTCATAGGAATAAAATATATATGAATTGATACAATAAATTACTAACTAATTCTTCAGAATTATTTTTTGATTTATAAATAAATATATTTTAAATTTATTTTCTACATGTATTCTGTAAGTTATGTATATAGTGGTCCTAGCCACACATGAATCTTATTTTAACAAAACTTTACAATGTTTTCAAGTATGTTAATTAATATCTTAATGTTATTTTTACAGCTAAGTCACAAGCTAAGATTCCAAAACAAATGAGATCATTTGAAGACTCGCAGAAGTCTAAAAAGACTGTAGCTTCTATGATAGAACGCAGAGGAGAGGAGAAAGGAAAGAAATCAGGTAAAAATAACAATTTTTATCATGTATAGTAATAAAAAATCTGGCTGTTTGTATTTAAACTATTTTCTACTAAATAACTATTACAAATGGACAATATTGATATACACAACATACTAATGTTATAAATGCGAAAGTAACTCTGTTTGTCCGTTAAACTTTCTTGGCTAAACCGCTGAACCAATTTTAATTATACTTGGTATGGCATAAGCTTGGAACCCAAGAGAGGACATGGGCTACTTCTTGCCGCTTAATTACAATATATTATTGTGGTTACATAAGCCAAATTAAAACATGTTTTTTACTGCTCTATTTATTGCATATTACATTTGAAATAATGTAATTAGTATTTCTGTTAGCCTAATTATAATCTCATTAGACTAAATTGATTTTTTAAACCTGCTTTGGCATAACTTACGAAATTTTATATTATTTCAATAAATGTTATCTGATTACTGTTTTGCAATTGTTATTGAAATCTAGAATTACATTGTATTTAGTCCTAATTTGGATTTCTAGTGGGCTAACACATGAATAAATTATAGAATAACATAGTATACAGCCATGCCAAACTTCTGAATGCCAAATAAAAGAAATAAACACGTTAATTAAGTTAACCTAAAAGAAATACAAAAGATGTATTTCTTTTAGGTTAACTTAATTAACTTAACTAACTAATAAGTTTTTATGCTATAATTATTTACCAATAACCAATATTGGAGCCAAAATAGTTGCGAGTTCTAAACATAGCATCTTTGCTAGTTTAAGTTTCCAAAATATATGACTGCATGGATAGCCGAGTGGTATATTATGTCACCACGCCAATTACCTCTGTGCATGACGTGCCGTGGATTCGATCCCCGCGTGGGACAAGCATTTGTGGGCACCACAAAAGCTTGTTCCAAGTCTGGGTGTTCTTTGTGCTTGTGATTTGAATGTTTGTGAAACCCCCGCGACACCAGGATTAAATTCCTTAGTGCGGGAGTCGTTTTTTTAAAGAAATGAAAAAAAAATATACAATGTACTCTTAACCAATAAATCATTATCATGATTATAATAGTATGAATAATTTGTTTCAGTAAAAATAGTAGAGAATAAGAGCTTGACAAACGGCAAGGTGGAGGAGTCCCCGGAGCCGGAAGATGATGTGATTGCTATGAACAGAGCCAAGATGGCTCAGAAACTGGCCTCCAAGGGCAAGAAGGAGTTACCTAAGTAAGTAATAATAATATGAAATTAAAAACAATAGTTCATCTAACGTCAGTTCTGATGATTTCAACCGTTATGCACAAAGATACAGGATTTAGTAACATGGGTCCAAGGAGCTCGCATTCTCTAATAAAAAAACTCTTAAATTATAATAAATTCTACAGTAATTTAGGACAAACACGCGATGCTTGGCCAGTGTCATTATCTAACTACAAATTTGCACTAGGCTTGCAGCCGGTTGCCTACTCCACTAGGGCCAGTGCTATACAGGGATCCCGTGAATTTTGAGAGCCTGATGCGTCCCAATATACAGGATAAACCGTGATGAGTAATGCGATTTCCTGCAACATTAATGAATGATTAATGAGTAATTATGTGTTTACAATAATAATATTGTGCAAACAAGAGAAACTATTTTCCTGTAAAAAAACATTTTAAGAAACTGATTACTTTAAAATGTTTTTTGATTTAATTAAGAACATATTATAATTCCTATTATACCAATGAGATAGCTTTTTTATCACAAATATGCAGAAAGGGAAGATTACAAGAATAGCAAATAGAATTGCTTTCTTGTTAATATTACAAGAAAGCAATACATGTGCAAGAAAGTAGGTTATAACTGTATCAGAGTAATATAAAATTAACTGTGTAAACCTAAATAGATCTGCACATTATCTATGAGCTAACGACCAACTTTACAATAATCCTTACCAATATTATAAATGCGAAAGTAACTCTGTCTGTCTGTCGCGCTTTCACGGCAGAACTACTAAACCGATTTAAATGAAATTTGGTACACGAATAGTCTAGAGCCTGAGAAAGGACATAGGCAATATTTTTTTCTGCGATAACCGACATCCACTCGCGCGGAGCCGCGTAAAACAGCTAGTAAGTACTATAACTAAGTTAATCTTATAATTACTTCAGGAAATCACCAAAAAGCCCTAAGGTGGAGCGCGTGAAGCAGCCGCGCGTGTGGGAGCTCGGCGGCAACACGCGCGACCTGCCCTCGCTGGACTTCAGCACCGACAAGGCTGAGGACGCCAACAATGAAATAACGCCTGACACACAGGTAAACGATATTAAGGTAGAAGCGTCAGGATAGCGAAATTCAAATTTTCTTACCATTTTTGCAATTTCCCGGTCAGTTTCAGGTTTTTTTTAACAAAATTGCAAAATACGTAAGAAAATTTGAATTTCGCGGGCTATCCTGACGTTTCCACCTTAAATACAATTTCTATAGGAAATCACTAGAAAGCCCTAAAGTCAGGTAAATAATAACCTAACCTAAATAATAAACTAACTGTTTTCAACCGCAGCGACCATTTCACTCTTTCATTTTATTCCGATATCATGATATATTATATGATGATGAAACTATGATGATGGTATTTCTGATATATCAGTGTCAGAAATACATGTTTGCATGTTTAAGAAACATAACTTTCTACTTTTTATGTTAAACTAGCGGTGTGCCCCACGGTTTTACTCGCGTAAGTAGTCTCCGTTCCCGTTTTCCGTTCTTGTTATAGTTATTCTGTTATTCAGGGTGGAGACAAACCCAAAAAATAAAAAAATATGAAAATCGGTCAACCCGACTTTGTTATATATATAATATATATATAACAAAGTCGGGTTTAGTATTTATATTATAAATACTAAATATATATACCCCGCGACTTTGTCCGCGTGTTTTTGTTTCAACTGTTTTTCATTTTTGCAACATTTTTCATTTATGCTCCGCTCCTTTTGGTAGCAGCGTAATGTTATTTAGCTTATAGTCTTCCTCAATAAATGGGCTATCCAACACTGAAAGAATTTTTCAAATCGGACCATTAGTTCCTGAGATTAGCACGTTCAAACAAACAAACAAACTCTTCAGATTTATATATTAGTACAAATAAGCTTTTAACTTAATGTTTCAATTCTATCCACATGACCTAAAGTTAACTAAACTCAATTTATCCCTTCGAACAGCTGATCGGTCAAATGACGGGGGCCATCCGTGACTTGGAGGTGGAGTCTGAGGAGAGCAGCGACGAGGAATATGAAGCCCAGAGCGCCGCTCCAGCGCCCAAGAAGACCACCGGCATGTTCAGTATATTCAAGGGTATGACTCTAATGTGCTTTGTATTACTACTCTGCTCGTAAATACAACGTCCTGTCGTTAGCCTATCATGTAATCACGATAATCTCTTACCTACTTATATAAATTATATTAGAAATAATTTACTGTTAAAGTTCCATTGCAAAAGACTATTAATTAAGCTACAGTCAAACGTCATCAGATTATGTAAAACAAAATACTTTAATAGCACTAGCTTTGATTCAACCAGTTCACCAGTAATTACGAGGAAGAATTCGATTGTTTTAATACTTCAATATGTTCTCAGGCCTGGTGGGGTCTAAAGCCCTGACGGAGGAGACGATGCGTCCCGTGCTGGACAAGCTGCAGGACCACCTGATCGGGAAGAACGTAGCCGCTGATATTGCTACCAAGCTGTGCGACTCTGTTGCTACTAAGCTGGAAGGAAAGGTAATAAACATTTGTTTGTATGTTTGATCAATTATAAGTTAATAAATGATTTTTTTAACTAAAGGTAATTTTTTATCATAAGTTGAATTAAGAGACGGATCATTAATTATTGCACTCAACTGAAAAATCTAATGATTTAGAACTAAAAATTATATACGTACTAGCCTTCAGTTGCGGTTCCGCCCGTGTGTAAAAAAGTAATTTATTGTATTGTTTTAAAAAAGCGACTCCCTCTCTTAGAAATTTAATCCTGTGTCGCGGGACAAACATTGAGGGGTTAACACACAAGGAATACCTAGACTTAGAACAAGCATTGTGCATCATACAAATGATTGTTGGGATCCAACCCGATGCACGTCGAGCACAGTGGTAATTTTTGTGGTGACCTATACCACTCGGCTAGTTAGTTAAGTATTAGTTTGGAGTTCAAGCTATGGTTTCGCTAAAAAGTCCGAAGCCTGCGTCAAGGATAACGCGGAAAACCTTTTCAAAAAATAAATCCTAAACGGTACTAAACTTGATATTTCAATTTCCAGGTGTTAGGAACATTTGATAGCGTGGCCAAGACAGTGAAGGCGACATTAAACGAGTCGCTCGTGCAGATCCTATCGCCGAAGCGTCGCGTGGACATCTTGCGGGACTGCATGCACGCCAAGCAGGAGGGCAGGCCGTATGTTATGGCTTTTTGTGGGGTATGTATCTTGTATTAGTTACGGTATTTAAATTTTCTTATGTTGTAAGATATATTTAAATAAATAAACAAAGTTGGAGAAATAAATCGACTGTTTTACAAAAAGAATTGCTACAGTTCAAGTGGTTTTGTGGTATTCCCATCTTGATGTGAAATTTACATGATGATTGTAAATTATGTAAAACTAGCTGTGCCCCGCGGTTACAGCTGCGTAAGTAGTTCCCATTCCAGTGAGATATAATTTTTTTATTTCGTGATTTTTCTAATGTTTTGAGTGTTATTTTACTATTCGGGACGGAGAGAAATCCAAAATTCATAAAAATCGGTCCACCCGTCCTTGAGTTATAAATGGTGTAACTAACCCGACATTCTTTTATTCATATAAGATTTGAATTAAGTTACGAACTTCGTTTTTATTTACCGCCTTTTATCAGAATGTTTCCTATTTATAATTATTAGGGGCGCTGCAGTATAAGCTACAGAACTTCTTTTTAATATTTCTTGCTATCTTTGTCCAAATGCAATAATAACCAAAATTTTTCTTGTTACTCAGGTAAACGGCGTCGGCAAATCGACGAACTTAGCTAAAATCTGCTTCTGGTTGATCGAGAACGACATGTCCGTGTTGATCGCGGCTTGCGACACCTTCCGAGCTGGAGCCGTGGAACAGTTGCGGACGCACTCCCGCCACCTGAATGCCCTGCACCCGCCCGACAGGCATCGCGGCCGGAACATGGTGCATCTGTACGAGAAGGGATACGGTATGAATCTAATCTACTATTTCATTCCCGTATTGTCCCAAAGGCGTAAACGCGTCCTGTGCTAGGAAGGGCCTTTTGGTAATAGGAATGTTTACTGTCAATCATAGTAGTAGATTAATAGAAAAATGTTAGACACGTATTTTTTCTTTTTTTAAGTAACCAAAAACTCAACACAATATATTGATTTCAAACATCACGTTTTCATGTTTTGCGCGGACGTGTGACGTCGTTAGTTTTATCTCTTTAGTTTTTACTTTCATTTGAAAATCTAAGAATACTTGTCTAATATATTTTTATTGCCTAACTTACGGACTAAATAGTTTCTGAAAGGCTGATCAAGACAAAATTTGTTAATCACCTGTCAAATCTCATGTTGAGCGCTGTGATTGGTTGTTAGTCAACCAATCACTGTCGTGATCAGCTGATTTGACAACAAAATAAGTTAATCAGCCTTGCCAAAAACTGCGTTGCCTAACATAACGTATCTTTAACATATCTTTAAATTTACTCAGTAACTTCTAAGGACACAACTAAAGCTTAAGTTTCGTCAACAGGCAAAGACGCAGCCGGCATCGCAATGGAAGCCATCCGCTACGCATCCGACTCCAAAATCGACGTCGTTCTGATCGACACCGCCGGCCGCATGCAGGACAACGAGCCTCTCATGCGAGCCCTCGCCAAGCTCATCAAGGTCAACCAACCCGACCTCGTGCTCTTCGTAGGAGAGGCCTTAGTAGGCAATGAGGCCGTCGACCAACTAGTTAAATTTAACCAAGCGTTAGCTGACCACAGCTCTTCAACTAACCCACACGTTATCGATGGAATAGTCTTAACGAAATTCGATACAATTGACGATAAAGTTGGTGCTGCGATTTCGATGACATATATTACGGGTCAACCTATAGTTTTTGTCGGTACTGGACAGACGTACACCGATTTGAAAGCCCTAAATGCTAATGCGGTCGTACACGCCCTTATGAAGTGAGCGGTGAGATGTGTGTGTGCTGTTGCTATAGTAACGGTAAGTTTGAAACTCGCTTGAACATGAAATATTTCAAGATTGTTAATGAATGATAAAGAAATTAGTAAATAAATGTGCTGTCCAGTTTATGTTTTATTTATTGACATTAAATTGAATAATCATTACAATATTATTGTTCCTAGATCTTTTTTAATCTGTTTTCTGTAATAAGTATGTGCTTGCAATCATGTTATTATTTTAAGGCAGTTCGTGCCATATTATTTGCCTTATTATGAATTATTTCTACTATTCATTTCCACCATATTCCTAGAATATTTAATGCCTATTTTCAATGTTAAATTTTTATTTTATAATCTGTGGTGATAGGGTTTACGGTATATTTAAAACCGAATTGTTATTTTAGTATAAACCTTAAAATTGTCTTTATTTATAAATAGTTAACAGCACACACATTTAAATGACGTACCCATAAATATTGTATTTGTTAATTCGACACAAATCTGCGTTCAAACAGTCGATGTTTTTGTTCACAAATAAATGTTTATTTTCATAATTATTTTTTTTGTTTTTATTCGGGTTGGGTTACAGGGTCATGCATACTGCCTAGATATATTTGTTTGTAATATATTGTTTATATAAGAATACGGTTTTATTTTCCCTTTAATTATAACATTGTTGTAATCATTAGTTCTATAGTATAAGATAAATTTGAAATTTATTAAGTATAATTGAAATAAAATAGTGAAACCGTATTCCAACATCTACTTATTGTTATTAAAAGTTTATTATATTGTATCATCTATATACTTTATGTGTTTGGACATTTTAACATTAAGCCACCGTCTGAAATATTAAGATTTTAATCAAATAGGAGCAAATATACCGGTGGTTGTGCAGAAACAGCAAATTGTTAGTTAAAATTTACAGTAGTCAATTATAATACATTTGTTATAAGGTTATTTATGTTATATGTTTATGTATATGTTTACATACAAATATACACAGTATGCGTTAAAAATATATTATTTTAATTTCATTTTACCATATGTATTTATATTTTTACGACTTGCGTCTAATAGGGATGTTGACTGGGTATGAAAAGTTAATATCGATTTAGTCCGTCAATTGGATAATAAAAAATTATTAGAGACATTTTTTTTCTTTTATCAAAACAATACAAAATCATAAAGATACAGCGATTTAAAGTTGAGTAGTGTGGGCTTATGACGCCACGCCGTCGTATAAATTGTCGCACGTAGTGACGTCACGCAAAATTTCTATTCGCTGTAAAAAAAGGAAAAATACGTGTCCAATAAAATTTACCAGGGGGAATTTAATTTTTTTTAAGAAACATGCCCATTATGATGAATTATGTTCAGTAATTTGTATATTTATATTTTTTTTAAATCCTTATCTGACCAGTAAAATTGTTTGATAAAAGTTTATATTGATTATTAGTTAGTAACAATTTAATAAAATGTAATATATACATAGTAAATATACCTAAAGTCAACGAAATAATTCCATTTTCACAGTTCTTTGCACACTATACTTCAAAATTTTTACCAAACACCAAATACTTGTAATAATAGAAATATTTATTATTTGACTCTAATTATGTGTTAATCATTAACCGACTTAAAAAGGGAGGAAGTTCTCAATTCGGTTGGTATATTATTCATATTCTTTATTTGTGTAAGTATTTTATTATATTTTATCAAAATACTTATTGTTGTCTCGACCAAAATTATACAACAGATATTGATAGACATGTATAATGCAAGTATAACGATCTGTATATGAAACACGCGTTGTTTTTTGACTAGCTATTCCGACGTCGACAATTGCTAAAACCTACTAGCGCGGCGCACCGATGCAGACTGAGCGCGATAGTTGCCACGTTAAGCATATTATGCTTAAGCCGGGCTCGAAAATAGTATGCGATGTAGATGCTGTTGTGTTATTTATGTATATCTATATCTGTCGTTATAACTTTAAGTTTTATTTAAAAAACAATGGTGTAATATCGTTAATACTTTTAACAAATATTTTCAAGAAATAGTGCTGCGATACTCGACCCTACATTAAAATATAATACTTATATCTACTTACATAATTTTCTTTACCATTTTTTTTTCTGCTGCTTAAACTATTCTATAAATATCCTGTGGTCGGCTTCCCGTCTCTCCAGTCCGTATTGATTGTTATATTTATGATAAATGCCGACACGCCGAATGATTGGTACATTTTTGTAAGTATAAAAAAAAGATGTGTTCCAAAGTAACCAAATAAAATATAAATAAGTTTAAGTACTTACATGAAAAAATGCAATCTTAGTTAGTATTTTTATATACTTTCTTCCTATTGGATGGAGCAGTTTTTAAGACCGGATAGTTAGCAAAAGTTAAATAATATCAGATAAAGATCTTAATTATAACTATATTGTTTCGTATTTTGTTGAAATGATTTATTTTATAACAATTATGTAGTTTTGAAAACCTAGGTCGAGTGCTGCCGTAGGATAAAAGCAAAATGTTATTTATACTTCTTAATTAAAATATTAGCATTAATTTTAAGTGCCTTGTATTACTTACAAGACGGTTTGGAGCAACTATATGTTACACTAGGACAAAACACTGCCCAACAAAACTCATTTTTTTATAATTTTGACTTGTCATGTTCAACGATATCGAAGTTTTTTAGTTAGTCGAATGCAAATTGAATACCTAATATGTAGATACCAAATGCATGTCAGTCTAATTACATTCAAATAATAATGTAAGTAGGTACTGTTCATTTAAATGATACAACCAATTAAAAACATTATAAAATTTTATTTAATTTGACGCATATGTTACCTATATATTTTTTATTAAGACTATATTCAGAAATTGTATGTAAGTATCTTTAAAATAGATCTTTAATTTAATTTATTGGTGTCTGTCAGTCCTACAATTAAATTTTACTATAAAATAAAAAAAAGAATTTTCCATCAATAAATAAAAAAAAAACTGCTCTAAACGTATCTAAAGTCAGAAACATTCTCATGTCTCATTCGTCAATTCAATTAACAGACCAGGATTACAGGTAAAATGTCTGAAACAACATGACTATGAATACGGGAATTTTAATATTTAAATAAACATAATATTATACTTGTCGTCTAATGTCCGATTTTTATTTATCCCTAATGACCCCAAGTTATATTTATAACTAGAATCAAACACTGAATGTCTTCCTTCAAGTTCGCCTTGCCAATAGTTTTATCTTTACCTACTTATTTTATTGATGCAGGAGCTTTCTTCTGCATATACTCTGTAAGCCAATGGAATAAAACTACACTATTAGGTAATAAATTCATATTTATCTACTCGCATGGAAACTGACCACTAGAAATAGCACAATTACTAGCATATAAAAATTGTAAACGTCCTTCTAATTAACCAACATCCTAATTAAGGTAATAATTATAATGCGGTGAAATTTTTCGGTACAATTCGTTTGAATGTCCATCTGTGTTCACGTGTCAAAAAATAAAAGATGGAAAAAGGTTACGAGTATATGAAGGATGTGGTGGTGAACTTTAAATTGGACTGGTGCTGCTGGCTGGCTCCCGTGAAGATAGGTTTGACAATAATTGGGTACTTCAATATTCTTTCAGCGGTAAGTGATTTTAATTAATTATGTAGGTACCCAAGTAGCTGTGCTCCTTCTCGGAGTAGTGGTTGAGACTTGAGTGACTGACTTTCTGCATTTGTGTGTGGGTTCAGTTTTCGCGCTGCTGTCTGCATTGGCAGCTTTCTGAGATTTTCTAATGAGGTACTTAAAGAGTAGCCAGGATTCTGCCCGATTCATAGAAGACTCGAAGGCCACATTTTCTAAAAACCGTTAAATGACAAATACTTAAATTCTATCTTGACAACTAAATTCAAAAGAAACGCCTCCCTTCAAGACAGCTAAGAATGAAACTATTGGCATAAACTGCCCTTTTGCTGACTGTCTTTTCTCTATAGCCATGGCATGGGCTGTTCCTGTGTGGCCACTAGGTAGGTATTAAGTATTGGGATAACAGTAATAGCTCTATCAAACATTGTTTCAGGTGATATCATTAGTAGGCATCGCAGACGGAAGCTTTGATCCCATTCTGGTGAAAGTACAGGTTCAAATACTTGATGTCGAAGATGGCAGCAAGCCGGTGCCGGTACTCGCATACGCCACCGAGCTGGCGTTCAACGTCATTCTACTTACCGCTTTATATCGAGTACGTAAATACTTTAAAGATATCAAAACACATATAAGAACAACTAATAAAACCTTAGATAAGATACTTTTTCTTCCTTTGTTCGGTATCCAAGTATTATAGTAACTGCACTAATGGAAGATTGGTTTAGCAGGTTTAACAGACACTGCACCGCTACGAAGTGCAGGTTCGATCCTCGCATGAGCTAAAAATTTCTGTGATCTCTATACCTAGGTATATAAGGTTCCTATAGCAGAAATTGTATGCTCCACGAATAATATTTGTTTAAGTCAGTGTAACAATAGTACCGGTCTGTTTATGTGAATTAAATTATTGCAAACCTTCCGCCACACATAGTTTATTTATTCACATACTTAGTAAAATTAAGTATACCTACTTATATATAAAACCAGCTTGTAAGTGACCCACTGCATGGCAAATATGTCTTCTCACAGAGAAAAGGAATGAGCATGACCCCTAGTAAGAAAATCCTTTCCTTCGACTTACTTTTATAAGACTCTTATGAATGAATTAAATCGGAGGTAAGGATTTTCTAACTTCTTTTAATAAGAATTTCCATAGCTCGCTTCAGAATCATAATTATGGATATGTTGTTGACATACAGAATGACCTGAAGTTAATGCGAGTATACATGAAGTACTGCATCGCGGCGATCATCGCGTCCATAATGTTCTACTCCATGGTGGTGGTGGTTATCGGGATCTTTATGGCTATAACTATGGTGCTTAGCATATGTGAGTTGGGTTGATGTTTTTTGTTATGTGAGTTTTAGTTCAGTTCCTACATAAGTCTATGAGCGATCAATAAGAGGGAAATTAGGCGCTGCCGAAACTTCGCTCGTCTCAAGGAAGGATGGTTGCCACACAAATTGCCACTTTGTTGTGCCAAACGCCATAAAAGACGAAAATTGTTTAATCCACAAGGATTTGTTATAAGTTAGGACACTTTGAGGAGTTCATTAAAAATTTATACAACACAATGCTACTCAGTAGATAATATCCTAAGTAGTGCAAGAGTATAGGTAGGTACTTCTAGAGAAAAAAAAGAATGGTGTTGTCCTTAGATTTTTGTCATAAATGAACTTTAATCAATCAAAAAATGTACTTATTTAAAACAATACGGTTTACTCACGCATGTTTTCGGGATCGCCTGACTAGTTTCAGACTGAATAGGAGTTCCTAATCATGAGCTGACGCGGCGGCGGTGTTGTCGCAAGTCGAACAGTTCGCCGTTTTGTTAAATAATTATGAATACTCCTCACGAAAGTTATTATAGAAAATGTACTGTTCTTTGCATGGTCTATAGAATTGATGTACCTACCTACATAATACTAATCACCATCTTCATTACAGTATTCCAGTTTTACGTTCTCGTACTAGTAAGAAGTATAATAGTTAAAATGCGACTTAATCAGAAGAACTTGGAACTCCCAACTGTTGTGATGAGCTCCCTTATAGCTGAGCCCGAGGAAAAACCAGCTAGTGAAGATGCAGAAACACCCCCAATACATACGGAACGCGAGGACAGTGAGGACGAACCGGCGAGATTGGAAACTGTTGACGAAAACCCTAAGGAGGAAACGACAAACGAGAAAGAATAATTTGAGTACATATGTGTTAAAATAAAAGATTGTTTTGATGTTTTGTTTATTCTTTTTAACGTGCCTACCGTGTGATTAGGTGAACCGATGCTAAATAGGGTTGAAAGAGGATTAATTCAAAATCTGTTCATCCATTTGGGATCCACATTTTAAGTTTACAGAACCTCCCTTATTTTGCGTCGGGTTTTAAAACAAATAATTGTGGACAACATCACATTCACATACATTGCTCTGAACTCAAAGTAGGTAGCTAAAGCACTTGTGTTATGGAATTCAGAGACAACTAGGCCCCACAAACACCCAGACCCGAGACAATGTAGAAAAGTGGTTTTCTACATTGACCCGGCCGGGGATCGAACCCGGGACCTCAGAGCTGGCGACAACTTCAAAACCGGTGTGTACGCCACTCGGCCACGGAGATCGTAAAAATAAAACATAACAATCATTATAGTAATTTATTTGTCATTATCAATTACAAAGTATGTAATATACTAGTCTTAAATCAGATATCACATCAAGAAGTCGAAAATGTAGTCAGATTAATATGTAGGTATACAATACTATAGTAATGAATGACACTGAAAATACATGTAACTATGGTAACATACAGTAGACCTCACATTCAAAACGTCTTTATTTCAACGTAGTAAGGTTGATTATAGGAATCGTTGGCACTAACGCTCGGTCTACTGTACGTTTATTTTTTATTAACACCTATTTCAAACATTAATTTTCACACTGATATAGTTTGTCAAATATTAGGGAGTTAAGTCTATTTATATTTATGAAATATGTATAAGAAAAATATCATATAATCACATTAAGGTCTTACTTACTATCACATTGAGAATACAAATAAATCAAAGCCTTTGTCCATACTAAGCAATGCTTTACGTAGATATTTTGAAGCATTAATTGCATGAAAAGATGATGAAATGCATAGAATTTAACATCTATTTCTACATATAACTCTACTATACATACAATCTACTATACTACTACGTTATAGTAGATATAGTTACTCATTGACGTTAGATGATAGGAAATCTGTTTTCAGTGCTTTTTGTAAAGCGACTTTCGCTTTTGTTGACAACCGCTATAGCAAATAAACCTGCTGAACAGATATAAATACTGTACATATTTACGACTTACTAATTGAAGTGACCTAGATGGCGCTTAAAGGCGAGTTCTTCTTGCAATATTATTTTCAAAGCTGGGAATTGTCATTTAATATTTCCTTTATATTTTGAGTTTAATATAACATTTTAATTAATGTAATATTAAACTTAAGTTAGTTAAAATTCAATGCTCTTGCAAAATATGGAGAAAGGCTTATAAAAAGTATATAAAGTAGGTAACAATAATGAGTAAGGCAAAATAATTAACATAAAACTGAAGCTATATTCCGATGTTTTAGAACCATAAGTTATAGAGATATATTTATATTTTTAAAGCCGAACCAATATGGTTTGAGGACTTCATACAACACCACAGTTCCCAGTACACTAGACACTTGTTAAACAAGAGTCAAAAGTTTCGATACATTCATTACAAGACAACCCAGGGTTGTTTTTAGGCTTAGTTTTAGACCATGGTTTCCGGTTGTTAGTTAACTAATGGTTTAACTACAGTTATATTAGTCAATTCGTTTATAAATGCCTCGTAATCTTAAACAAAATCGCTAACGAGTAAATAAAATATTACAGTAGCACAAAAAGTTAAATAAATTAACTTTATCTTTGGTTACAGAATAATAATCCAAAGTTAAAAGGGCGAATTAATGCCATTTAAGTACTTACTGCAACATATACGCTATGTTATAAAGATGAATAATATTATTATTTTTCTTAATACCAAGACTATTTGTTTGAATGTAATGCTGCGTTCTCACGGCGCTTGACATCACGAGAGCGCTCGACGCGCCGAACCACTGCCTTCACACGGCGTGTGACGCGACTTGGCTAGGCACGACTCGTAATATTACGCGCCGTCAAATCCCAGCATTATGATTATTACCCACAATGAAAATTGTACGAAATATACAAATTGCATTATATTATAAAGAAGAACTTATGGCCGGTTCGTATATTCAAGAAATGATTCGTTTTGCTGTCGGACTGTAGAATTTCCTTTGTTTTGCTCAGAAAATTCCACCTTCCGTAATTAAAAGGAATCCTATCTCTAATATAGGATCCAGGCATTAGTAGTTGTCTTTAAATGTTTAAAAGTTAAATACTTACGATCGAATATTTAAACGTGATTTAATTATAAGACACCGTTATGTCTCATGTTGTCTCTGTCGCTCTTAGGTGTACTGTAGCGATGGTTAGACTGTTTATAACAACTTAGTATAGTTTGATTATAAGGAGTAACGGTCATTATGTGTATGTACAATTTTCGTGGCGGGTAACTGTAGATATAGACACTGAATTACAATGAGTTTACTACAGTACAATGAGTTATACACTTGAACACTCTAAAGTGCTTTACAACATATTACGATCTCTTTTGTCTGTCCTTGAACCACAATGACCATGTGTAGTAATGGTGACTGACCCTAAACATCTCTTTACTTTATTACAAAATAATATTATAACGAAATTAACGAGTACTGTACTTAACAATAAAGCAAATAAACATTTTTACAAAAGCTTATTTTATGACTTTGAGCTTTGAACTACTAAACAACGTCCAAAAATATAGAGCATTTCGTTTTTTTTTTTATTTCTGTGTAACCAGCAATAAAAGCTAACGTTACAGCGTTAAAAGGACAGTTTTCATGTCTGCCGCTCCTTTATCAAATTAGAAAACTTGGCAACACCAGTATTCAATACTGTTACGCAGGGCAACATCTTTAAAATTACCTGAAGAAGCTCTTATAATTTTTAAAATTTGTTTTTTCCTGAGTTTAAATGGCGGATACATTGTATTATCTGTATATTTGTGATATGTTTTAAATCGAAAATGTTTTGTAATTAAAAACGTACGAAAATCAAATTAATTTAAAAGAATTTCAATACAAACAAACATTGGAGAATCTTTCATGGAGTCATAATGACTACAACATCCGCATAAAATATATTCGATGCTTTACTTGCTGATGTTTAACTTGCCAAAGCTCCTGGCAATCCCACGGCCTGTACACAAAACAAACATTTTTAAGGGATTTTAAGCTAATACACATCATTACTGTCTCACTGTAAAAAAGTGATTGTAACTTGTGAACTTTTGGCTCCAAGCCTAATTCAATCATTTACTAGCGGCCCGACAATTATTTTTCAAATAATACCCATGTTAATCTGGAATAATGAAGCATTTAAATGGTGAAAGAATTTATGAAAGCGGCCCTGTAGTAATACATTCGCACATACATACAAATCCTTCCTCTTTATAATATTAGTATAGATACAAAATTGTAGCTATACTTTTATTATATTAGTATTGTAAAAGAGACTGCCAGGTTGGCTACGGTTGTACATATCCTGGAGATATATTTTCTTAAAGAGTGTAAGAGGGAAAGAATAGCCGTAGACCTACAACATAATCTCTACACAGTATAAAACAAAGTCGCTCCTTCTGTTTGTACGTTTAGATATTGAAATCTACGCAACGGATTTTATTGCCTTTTCAAGCAATAGATATAATGATTAAAGGAAGGTTTAGGTGTATAATACAGCAGCCGTACGAAGCCGAATGGTCTTTTGTTCTGAAACAAAACTATTCTAAGGATTTTATATCGGTTTATTAAACAATACTAAAACCGCGATAAAATTCTTAGAAATTGTTTTCAATATTTTCGTTGTACATACCTCGGCCAGCACCGCCCAGCGATGGGAACTCCACGTCGTCAGTCAACGCTGGAGCCGGGCGGATGTTCTTAGAATCTGATAATAAGGAAATAACAAATTAAGTTTTAGGGTAAAAGTAAGGAAAAGTATTAAGTTTTGTTGATTTGATTCAAAATTCCACAAAATAGCTATTTTAAATTAAACGGGTTAAAATACTTTAATCAGAAAAGTTAATATAATATATACTACAAGCTTGTGATTTAGTATTTTTGAAATAAATAGGCAGAATGTACAAGGATTCCTAATATATCTGTAACACCAATTGTAAACACCTACATTCTGTGCAAATAAATGATTACTTTACTTTTATTTTTTTGAACTGGCTGATGTATAGAAATACAATTCGGATAAAATATGCATTAAAATTCGTCAGATAATCCAAATTCTTAAGACAAATGGTCCACATTATGTTAAAAATCAAACTTAGTCAGGTTAGATTATTTAACACTATTTATTTGATGCTATATTTTATGTATTAGGTTTTATTTAGTTAATAGTTGTTTTTGTTTATGTGTATATAGGTATAGTTGAGTTCGCTATGAGATATGTTTTAATTAATAAATGAAAGTGATTTAACATCAAGCTACGACAGTAAGAGCCGATAAAAATAAAGATAAAACCGCAGGGTACATCTAGTGTTATAATATAAAGTCTATAGTATACTTACAGTCAGCTTGCGGCATACGAAGCGGCGCATGAGTGCGTCTTTCCTTTCGTTCGGCTAAAAACAAAAATAACACGTTTTGCTTTAAGAAAGTGTAACTCAAATGTTTTTATTATACATACGTAGGACGTCTTTCAATTGAAATTATCATTGTGTGTCGTGTTGGTGTAGCTTATAGCGGCCAAAAGTAGCCTATGTCCTTTCTTGGGATTCAAGCTTACTCTATACCAAGTTTCATTAAAATCGGTTTAGCAGTTTAGCCGTGTGAGCGTACCATATAGACAGAGTTACTTTCACATTTATATTTTAGGATGGACTAGTGTCTTTTCTTGGGATTCAAGCACAGGCGTCTCTAGTCCATGTAGCGCCCGTGTGCAAACATTACCCTAGCGCCCGCTAGAAAGTGCGCAGTCAAAAATGAATGGGTAGAAAAAATAGCACATTAAATTTCCCCCAGGTATAAAATCTTCTTTTAATCTCTAAACTTTCTGTGTAATCTATCTTTTTTTTAATATTGATATAATAATAAAAGTGAATGCAGCTAACTAACAACTATCACTCTAACGCTCGTTGTAATAGAACTCAATTTTGAATGACGTGAACTTCCTTACGTCTAGTTTAATAATTTTGTATTATTAAATATGTTTACGATAAATTAAAATTATTTTACTTACATGTATAGCTACTTTCGCCCACATTGGAAAAAGTCGAACTCTTCTCGAACATGGATTCATTGCCCGTCGTACTGAATGACTCATGAATCCCCGGCTACAACATTCAAATTATATTATCTTAGATTTTAAACCTTATAGCAGATTTAAAGTTCACATATAATATTACTAGCTGTTTCCCGCGGCTCAACCCGCGTGGATGACGGTTATCGCGGCAAAAAGTAGCCTATGTCCTTACTCAGGCTCTAGACTATCTGTGCACCAAATTTTATTTAAATCGGTTCAGTAGTTTTGGCGTGAAAGCGCGACAGACAGATAGACAGACACAGTTACTTTCGAATATATAATATTAGTAAGGTATAATTTGTGTGCAGTAAATGATATTTCATATTATTAAGTACATAAAATTTATGACTTTTTCTTAAACTTACCGTATAAGCAGCGTTCGACGACTTCATATCTTTGTATTTCAGAATGCACTGTAAAATAAAATATGCATGTATATGCCAAACATGTAAAGAAACACGAATTTTAGGAAAAACAACTGTAATATGTATATATTTAGAAATATGTTAGTATGTTTATCAGTTGTCTGGTTGCCATTATACAGGCTCTGCTTAGTTTGGTGTCAGATGACCGTGTGTGAGATGTCCCTAGATTATTATTTATTTATTTCGTTTTTGCACATAAACAGTATAATGAAATAAAATATAAACCAGAGTTGTATAGTGACTATATGTACAACAGGCGGCCTTATTGCACAAGGCAATTTCTTCCACTCAACCATTTGCCAAAGATATTATATACTTAACGACGTTTTAAAATTGAGTTGGGTTTGAGTTTTTGTTGATTATAAACTTACTTCTACATCATATTCTGTGGGCACGTGCATCCCGGGTGTGACATCGATTCCGGCGACCGGGCAGCAACTGTCGCATATGGTGTACGCCCAGCGTTTGGTGCGAGCAATCGTGCACTCCACTGACTTGTCATTTTCTTCATGGAACTGTTTAAGTGTTATATATTAGTATACTAGTTGATTCCCGCGGCTCCGCTCGCGTGGATGTCGGTTATCGCGCCAAAAATTAGCCTATACTAAATTTCATTTAAATTGGTTCAGTAGTTTTGGCGTAAAAGCGCGACAGACAGACAGACAGAGTTACTTTCGCATTTATAATATTACTAAGGATTCTTGACTGGAACTGAAATTTTGTTGTTTATTAAGAGTTTTCACTACACGCGTTTATCATGATATTTCTCTAGTCTGTGTGTTTGTGGTACCTTTGTTGTCTCTGACTCCATAACACAAAATTTATTTATTTGTTAACATGACAAAGTATTAGGTTCACTAATTTCAGGAGAGCTTAGAACATGTTATTTGTTTAGGTGATTGAGCCATGATTTGGCATATTAAATTCATATTCTTTTATAAAAAAAAAAAAAAAAAATTTACAGCCCTCCAATATCCAAACATATTTAGAACATTTAACATTAGGGGAGCTGAAAATTCGACCCTTTACGACAAACAGCATACTTTTTGTTATATTTAAGACCATAGTTTCCAAATAAGTTTAGCAAATAAATTTTAGATTTGATTGAAATTGAAACTGATAATTTTTTCAGGTATAAGATAATTTTGTTTACCTCACAACCCAACCCAGGCGTGTACTTAAAGGGGTCTTTCTTCAGCTGCACCAGCGCTAGCGATTCCTTCGGGAAGCCCTCGTGCTTGCCCGTCTTGATGTGATTGATGAGGTGGAAGAACATCGTGTCCAGCTTGTAAACGCGGAACAGGAACTCGTCCTCACCTGGTGTAAGAGAATATCTACTATAAAGCATGTGTTTATAATAATAATATCTTGGGACATCTCACACACGGTCATCTGATCCCAAACTAGGCAGAGCCTGTGCTATGGCAACCAGACAACTGATAAACATACTTATATATTTCTAAATACATACATATTTTAGATAAATTACACAAAGACACAGATCAAATAATCGTGCTTATCACACAAAGATTCGTCCTGGGTGGGAATCGAACCCACGACCTCCGGTTTAGCAGTCAGGGTCACTAACCACTAGACCAACAGGCCCGTCAAAATTTATAAAACACCTTCCAAATTTTCTAACAGACCAGTGCCTTTACTCTCGAATTTAATTTTAATTCTAATAAAGTGCCAATCCAAAACTGATATGATTTTAGTAGGCAGGTGAATTAGTTTTCTTAGAAAAAATGCTGTCAATGGAAGTAACTGACCGGAATCCAAACATTGAGAGTATTTTTTTTGCACGGCGCGTTGTTTGTGTGCCTGCTAAATGAATAACAATTGTGCATTGTTGTATTAGATTTAAAATTAAATTGGAGAGTGAGGGCACAAATCTGCATTAATTATAGCTAGTGACCATCTCGATCACGTCAGCTTTTAAACACAAAACGACAATAAATTGTTTATTTTATTTATTTATTTAATATATACTAACTAATGCCCGCGGCGTCTATCTGTCTGTTCACGATAACCTCATTTTTTCTTTGCGATTTCTCCTGATATATTCGTTTAAATTATATGGTGTAAAGGAGTAAAATAATGTGCATGAAATGCTTATAGCCTTTAACTATAATGATGAGGATTCATACCGTATTTGTGTAAATAGCTTTCCAATAACCGCTTTATAATTGACTATTTTTTAAAGTATTAAAATGGATATAGTATGTTATCCTTAAGAGATAGTCATATGCCATATGCATATATATTAGATACACAATTCCACCATACATAATTTTGTTACTACTCCCTCACAATATCTCAGCAGCTCGGTTTAGGCCGCGTTTTCGTTTAAAGCTTCCAGACGGCTAATTTTTTTCCGACACCTCCAACACCAAGCCAATATAAACAAAAACTTAATAAATTATATACTTAAACCTTCCTCGAGAACCACTCTATACATTGTCGAAAACAACATAAAAATCGGTGCAGTAGTTTTTGGGTTTATCGCGAACAGACAGACAGACGCGGCGGAGGACTTTGTTTTATAATATGTAGTGATAAACACCCCGGTACCGTCCTTGCCTTTACCGGTGCCGCGGGATCACTAAAGCTTGCTCAGCGGAGCTTCGGCGGGTATGACATACCTCTAACACTTACCCTTCTTAGACAGGGTTTAAAGACTTGTTGTCGCTCGCGAATGCTTTTAAGTGTATGTCGGATTAGTTAAGTTTAGTTTTATTTTAAGTGTATATATAGTTAAGTTTGTAAATATTTAAGATATTCTGTACATAAATAAAGATGTCGGATCTAAAAGTAACACGTGTCCGTACTTTAAATAACCAATCTTACCAGCTATGCTGCACATCTGTAGAATGAAGTCCTGGACCGGCTCCACCTTATCCGGCATCGTGAACAGTGGTGGCAAAGACTTCATATTATGATCCTTCTGTTTCAAGTAATCTATGATGTTGGCTAGGATCTGCATGTAGTTGCTCTTCTCGCACTCGTCATCAGGCATCTTCAAGCCTAACTCCTGGCTTCCAATCTTGATATCAGACGCGTAACCGACGGGTATGCGACCTAAACGGGAATTTGAAAAACATAGGGTTATGTCAGGGTATAAAAAAGAAAAATCTTTAGTCCGTCAGGTACTAATAAAAAATATAAGACACGTAGGTATTATTTGCTTTGAAGAAATTAGAAGAAACTACTCAGATAAAGCAATTTAAAGTTAAGGAGTTCGCTACGTCACAATTTTGTACAGAATTGGGACGTAATGAGCCATTTCAATTTCAAATTTACGGTGATTCGTTTTTGATTACGTAAATAAAAAGAAAAAGTACGTATAATATTTGATATTACTGCACCTAAAAGACATTATCTATACTAATATTATAAAGCTGAAGAGTTTGTTTGTTTGTTTGAACGCGCTAATCTTAGGAACTACTGCTTCGAATTGAAAAAATCTTTTTGTATTGGATAGTCCGTTTATTAAGGAAGGCTATAGGCTATATAACATCACGCTACGACCAATAGGAGCGGAGCATAAATGAAAAATGTTGCAAAAATGAAAAACCGTTGAAACTAAAACACGCGAACAAAGTCGCGGGGGACAGCTAGTGAAAAATATAGTTAGCTACCCTATTCTAAACATAAGTTACAGGTACACTTTATCACATACAACATTTAGATTTTAAATACAGATTTTGTTAGGAGAGGAAATAAATTCAACATAGCAACAAGCTGAACTCAAGTCTCGACTTCTTGCTTGCAACTAGATATGTATAATACGGATTAATAACATTTGTATACACAGGAAATGATTACTTTGTGTAATAAAAGACCCCTTTGAATTTCTTATCACTGTTTGGGTTTCATGTGACCATTAAAACTTGAGTTATTAGGTACTAATATATGGATGGTAAAAAGATCTGTGCACTAGTTATATCAGCGTAACTTCATATATTATGTTTAGATTAAGTTACACTAGCAATAAGTCGTTAAGATAAGCCCATGTTATTCTTATTTGAATAGAGATTAAACAGTTCTGTACCATAAGCCTGAGCGAACGGTCCTCCGTTCGTGCCTTTTAATTTGTTTTTAAAAAACCCTTTTCTCGATCACGCTATCTAACTGGCGCAGTCGGTAGGATCGCGTCAAACATAACCGGAAGATATTACCGTTCAATACAATCTTGAGTGGTGTCCGCGACGCGATCTCAAAAGAACCATATTAACGGAAAAGCGTGTAAAAGTGCAAAGGTGCAAAGGTGCGAAAGGTGCAGGACTCAAGCCTATCATCGGCATGATCGTGGGGTGAGCATAAAACTCTGTTTATTCCCGATTTCCCTTGTTGAATTTCCTACTAACAATCAGGTATTCAATATAATTTTCATTGACTAGTTAGTCTATTGATATTTGATATTTGCGTTCTGAGAGGCTAACATGGCCCAAGAAGACGTAAAGTCGATAATTATGGAAAAAAACGTGTTGTGCTACAAAGAACTGTCGCTTTTATTACCTCCTTATGATGGCAATAAAAGGACACTAACCTTCTTCATTAGAAGCGTGGAGAGTGTTTTAGAATTAGTAGAAAATAGGGATCACCCTAGCATAGCATGCTTAATAAGAAATAAATTAAGTGGAAAGGCGGTTGAGGCGCTTTCCGAATGTACAGACTTCGATTCGTGGGAAAACATTAAAGCTTTACTTAAGCGCCGATTTGGTGAATTCAGAGATGAAGTACAAGTCGTCCAAGAACTTATGCATATCAGAAGAGATAAATTAGATATCGAGACTTTTGCAGACAAGATTAGAGAGTTAACTTATACCTTAATAAATCTAGATATAAACAAAAAGGAATACTACGAGAAAATGGCCATAAACGTTTTCCTCGACCAATTATCACCTGTTTTAGCTCTTAGCGTACGAGTCCAAGGCGCTGACTCTCTGGAACAGACCATTGTATTAGCTAGGCAGGAAGACTTAAAGTTTAAAAATAGGCGACCCGCAGAAGTCAAACCAAAACAAAACGCAATAACACCTAACAATGCCTACAGGCCTAGACCATTTAATCCACAGCAACAACAGAGACCAATAACCAATTTCAACACGCAGCCGACACAACAAAAACAGGTAACTTTCAGACCAAATAATAATGGTTATTCTAAACCAGGTCCGTCCGTCAGGCCGTCGGGCCCTAGTTATAAAATTAATCAAGTAAATTTCCAGTCTGAATTAGAAAATGAGTCGTGCGAATACGAAGAGACGTCTTATGAGGAGGAAATTGAGGAAGGTGAAAATTTTTACATTACCAACGAAACGGACGTCGAAAACTTAGCTTATATTAACTTAATAGGAAGAGATTTACCATATGTTTACATTAAGGAATTAGGCGGTCGATTTTTAGTAGACACAGGGGCCTCACAGTCCCTTATCTCGCCGGACGCAGAAATATATACAGAACCGCGTATCGAACATGAGACTCACTACATCAAAACCGCGCATGATATCACAAAACACGATCGCGTAGCATACATACAGTTACCTCCATTGTTTAACTGTGATTACGTTCATAAATTCTTAGTGATGGAATTTGATCCGGACTTTGTCGGACTTTTAGGCGTTGATTTATTAGCTCCACTTGGATGTAGGATAGACATAAAGAGTATGCTTTTAAAGACCGAAACAACAACGATACCTTTAAGAGGCGATATGAAATCTTATACGATAGTTCAACCAAGATGTGAACAAGTGGTTAATCTATTATGTAAATATGCCGAAGGAGATTATGAATTAGCCGAACAAAACAAAAACAATGGTTTAGTGTTCCCTTCAGCATTAGTCACAGTTAGGGACGGAACGATAACAACTACGGTTATTAATCGTACCGATAACAGGATAAAAATCCCAAACAACTATAACTTAGAATTGTTTCCGTTAGAAAACGAACCCGTTAAACAATTAAACAATATCGAGACCATAGAATCATATTCTAATAAGGAAATAGATAATATTTTAAAAAATAATCTTAATAGACTAAGGACTGATCATATGAATAACGAAGAAAGACGTGAAATAGAAAGACTTTGCTATAATTACCGTGACATATTCTACTCTGAGGATATACCTTTAACTTTTACCCATCAGGTGAAACACAAATTGAGACTCACAGACGACACACCTATTTTTGTACGCAATTATAGGCAAGCGCCTAAACAGAAACAAGAAATCGATAAACAAATTAATAGTTTATTAGCACAAAACATTATCCAGGAAAGCAGCTCGCCCTGGTCGTGTCCAGTCCATATAGTCCCAAAAAAAATCGATGCAACAGGCGAACAAAAGTGGAGACTGGTAATAGATTACAGACGACTTAACGAAAAAACAATAGAAGATAAGTACCCCTTACCAAATATAAATGATATATTAGACAGACTAGGACGCGCACAATACTTTACGACTTTAGATCTAGCTTCCGGCTATCACCAGGTAGAAATGAGTCCAGACGATATTGAGAAAACAGCTTTTAGTACGGAAAGAGGTCATTACGAATTTTTACGTATGCCTTTTGGGTTGAAGAACGCCCCTAGTACGTTTCAACGCTTAATGGATTCAGTTCTCCGCGGACTAGACAACGTGCTGACCTACCTAGATGACGTTATTATCTTCTCTACGTCATTACAGGAACACGTAGACAAATGTAGACAAGTTTTCGAAAGATTCAGGCAACATAACCTTAAAATACAGCTAAATAAGTCAGAATTTTTACAGAAACAGGTTAAATTCTTAGGTCATACATTAACAGATGAAGGCCTTAAGCCAAATGCAGATAAAATCGCAGCCGTTCAACGGTTTCCTTTACCCAAAACACAAAAGGATATTAAGTCATTTTTAGGACTCATAGGTTATTATAGGAAGTTTATAAAGGATTTTGCGAAGTTAACCAAACCATTAACAATATGTCTAAAGAAAAACGCAAAAGTAAATGCAACACCAGAATTCATAGAATCGTTCGAAAAATGTAAAGAAATTCTTACGAATGCACCCATATTACAGTACCCAGATTTTGATAAACCATTCATTTTAACTACAGATGCCTCCGACGTCGCCCTAGGTGCAGTTTTGTCCCAAGGCAAAGTAGGGTTAGACAAACCAATAGCTTACGCATCGCGAACATTGTCGGAAACCGAACAAAAATATTCGACGATAGAAAAGGAGTTATTAGGAATAGTGTGGGCAATTAAATATTTCCGCCCATATCTATACGGTAAAAGGTTTACTATATACACCGATCATCGCCCACTAACGTGGATTATGTCCCTTAAGGATCCCAGTTCTAAATTAACAAGATGGCGATTAAAATTAGCAGAGTACGATTTCAATGTAGAATATAAAAAGGGTAAAATAAATACAAATGCAGACGCATTATCGCGAGTAAAAATAGTATATAATAACGAAGTAGAGACAGTACCAATGACAGACGAACAGGTAGTTGACATGATATTAGATCAGGAAACTCAGAGCATGGATCCGCAACCAGGAACATCGCAAGACACATCCGACCTAGACGGAATTGACTTAGAAACATTAATAGGTACTTCAACTATTTTCATAAACAACCCGACAGACAATACAGATTCAACTTCAGTAGAAACAGGAATTAATTACAAGATCCCTGAAATACCCGACGCTATAGATAGACAGCTAAAACAATTTCATATTAGAAAATCATATATATATAAATAGCATATATAACCAAATAGAAATATCATTACAACAAATTTATGATAGACTACTTACCCTAGAAAACGCGATAACGTTTGCCCATTTAGGACGTTTACATCCGAGCGTCGTTGATCCTAGTTATCTTGTTACTGATTTGGCTAGAATAGAAAAGGATATCAGTAAACACAACCTACAGTTACCATACTTACCGACTTTGGATAACATACACTTATTAGAAAAATCAATAGTAGTAAAAGCATATAGTACGAATGAGTCGATGAACTTTATATTGGAAATTCCCCTAGTAACTAACCATCCCTATAGTTTATTACATTTATATTCGATCCCCAATCAACACAATACTATCCTCATTCCTAAAAACCCATACCTAATATTGGGAAGCAACGAGTTCGCATATCCTCACGAGCCGTGCACGATCATTAGTGAAGATAACGCCATATGTCGACACATTGAATGGCACCACCTGAAAAATTCACAAGATTGCATCGCACAATTACTTCAACATGAAAACCCGAACAACTGCACTTACGCTACAGTCCACTATGACAATAATATCATCAAGCAGATTAAAGAAAACAGCTGGATTGCCATCCTGAAACATGAAGAAGTAATCAAGACCACCTGCGGAAATGATGTACAATACCAACGAAGTCACGGCATAGTATTGATCACCATCAATAACCAATGTTCAATAGAAATAGCTGGCAGAAAACTACAAACACATCTAAAATTCATCAACATCAAGGAAAGCATCCCGTTGCCACGAATAGACACAACAAACGCCCAACGCTCTGCAATAAACTTACATATAGAAGAAGTGCCCCTAGACAATCTAAACAACATACTAAAGAGGATTCAAATAACCCGGAAAACTGATGAAGATACAACTATTACACTTACACCTAGTTGGCCGACCATTTGCCTTTACATAGCAATAGTCTCAGCCGCATTAGGTTTGGCCATACGATGTTTTCTACTTCGCCGTGGACAACCAGCGACGACAGAAGAGCACCAGCTGCAGTCACGAGAGCCCCTGCAACAGCAGCCTCCCTCTTCGTCGTGCTTCAAACTTAAGGGGGGAGGAGTTATATCAGCGTAACTTCATATATTATGTTTAGATTAAGTTACACTAGCAATAAGTCGTTAAGATAAGCCCATGTTATTCTTATTTGAATAGAGATTAAACAGTTCTGTACCATAAGCCTGAGCGAACGGTCCTCCGTTCGTGCCTTTTAATTTGTTTTTAAAAAACCCTTTTCTCGATCACGCTATCTAACTCACTCTTCAATTAATTTTAATTCTAATACAATGTCAATGCACAATAGATATAGGTTTTGTGGAAATGTGATACAGAAAAGAACAAAAAAGTCATTTAATGGAAGGAAGTAATTGGAATCTAAACTTTACCAGGGTTTTTTTGTAGTTTTGTTTGTATGCTTTTATTTTTCTTTTTTTTTTTTATTACGAGGTGAAAAGCTAATGACTTCGACCCACGCCGAGGGCACGGCGTGGGGATATGTCGGACTCGCACCGACTAAAAACACCCCGGTCCCGTCCTTGCCATAGCCAGAGCCGCGGGATCGCTTGTGCATTCTCAGCGCAGCTCCGGCAGGCCTCGGTCCTTGATGGACCCCTTCTAGAGAGGTGGAGGTAAATTGCCCACCCCTCGCATCTTCCGAGTACGCACGCGATGGACTTCGCGTGCGTATCCTCCATGGCCTGTCAGCTGATCGGGTAACGGGTTGCCCTCCCCGTCACCCGCAGGCCCGAACTCACGGTGGTCGGAGGTCTTGTCATTGTTTGTATGCCTGCTAAATGAATAACAATACTACTTTGGCATTGTATTACAATTGAAATGCACAAAAAAATAACAGGCTATAGTAATAATGAAAGTTAGGATGTCTTATTCATTTTCCTATAAGTTTAAGGGTATTAAATGGGGGGCCACTTGACAAAATAAGAGATAATACTATTAATACTTTACCGGGGTTTACGATCTCATGGTAGAAATCTTTGAAGCCGGATCTCAAATTGAAGCGCAGAACGGTGAACTCGCCGATCACGTATTTCGTTGCAGCCTTGCAGAAAGCATTGACATCCATTATGTAAAAGTCTTCTTCTGTAATGCCTGTTAGAGATAACATGTAAAATAGTATTAATTGTATTTAATACTATAGCACAAAGTGGTCTAATCCAACTGAACTAGTAGTCTGTATATGACATGCCCCTAGAAAAAATTATGCTATACTCTTGTTTATTTGTTACTAGCAACCCTGCTTTGCACAGGTACATATACGAAAATTAATTATACACAAAATCTTTCCTCTTGAGTCACTCTATCTATTGCTGATACCTGCATTAAAAACCATTGTGTAGTTTAAAAGATGTACCCTAACAAACAGCGGGAGCTACTTTATTTTATGCCATTTAAAGATAATAAATAGCAAGAACTAGCTAGCGGCAGGTCGTAACATTGTTTTCGAGTACAAAGGCTAGGCAGAAGTTAACAATATATTAGGAATAACCTAAGTTGAAGTCTGAACGTGATCTTGGCTGTAATAGTCTAACATATTAAGTACTCTAATCTGGCTGGAGGCTTAGTTTAATCTTGCTAACTTAGTCCGATGTAAAAGCTTCCCTCAATTCTAACAGCTGTTTTCAACAAATACTAGTATTTAGTTTAAAAAAATAATAAATCTTAACTGATAATTTATATTTTAAATTTTTAATCAATTTCACTGGGTATACCCAGTGTCACTCTCACAATTGAGATGAATCCAATGATACCTCTCAAGCTAAAAGCCATCAAGTTGTTTAGGCCATATAGCATGCTAATGAAATTCTGATTCTGATTAATGATTTCTGAAATTCTGAGAGTCTGACGACCTCTGTGGTCAAGTGGCGTACACACCGGTTTTTAAGGTGTCGCCAACTCTGAGGTCCCGGGTTCGATCCCCAGACGGATCAATGTAGAAAACCACTTTTCTACATTGTCTCGGGTCTGGGTGTTTGTGGTATCTTTGTTGTCTCTGAATTCCGTAACACAAGTGCTACTTACTTTTAGTTCAGAGCAATGTATGTGATGTTCACATTTATTATTTAAATATACACATGCACTCAAAAATCAGAACTCTCCTGCCACAGTCAGGTAAAAACAGACATAGTTGTGAACATTACTTACTATGGAAATTAACCTTTGTCTTGATCATGTTTTTAATATCCTGTATCTCGTACTGTATGGCATCTTGCAAATCTTGTTGTTGCTGCTGGATTGCAGTTAGCGGAATGCCAGTTGAGGTAAACTTTTCCAGAGGGATCCCACGGTTGTTCTTCATATTTTTTGCCTTGTTTTCAAATGTAGCTCTCACTTGAGGTGGTGAGTTCTGTAACAAAATATTTGTTGTAATTATACACACAAACCTTAATTTTATTAATTTTATGACCCCTGTATCAACACAAAAATTTCTTAATCACTAGTCATATCTGCAAAAGCACTGTGTTTGGTTGTTAGTAAATAATGTTATCTACTAATTATCTCAAGTTTTGTTTAGTATAAAATAATAAAGGTAAATTATAAAATATTTCTTTACCCTCCATACAGGATCGGCGTCCTTCGCAACGTCCGCCAATGTCTCATAATTTATACCTTTCTGCCTCTGTTGTTCTCTAAAATCTTGCATGAAGAAGTAAAATGCATTTTTTGGCGCTTTCTTAGGCATCTTCAATTAATATTATCTACAGACAACAAGTAAGATATGAAGATAAAATTATTCCGCCGAATAAAGGCCCCACCAACTTTCGAAATTTGACAAATGTGAAATTGAAATTGCGGATGGTTTGACAGATGTAGTCAGAGTTGCCACTTTCTTGATTACTGGCGTCTTAAAAAATGAAGGAAGGTAATAAAATCAATAAATTAATGTAAGAGTCATAAAAAATTGAATTGAATTAAAATGTATTAGTATAGTTGATTTCAATGTTATTTTTTTATAACTATAATAAAATTACCGAAGTACAAACTAAAAAAATACGGTTTTATTTTTGTCAGTCAGATTCCTTTAGAATTGAAGTCCATTCTGAAAGATTATTCTTCGTTGTTTAAACTAAACTACGTTTTTGGAAACCCATTTTAATATACAACTGCAAGATGAGGGTATTATTTTAATTCAAACTGAAATTATTTTTTGGATTGCCATAGATCTGCGGTTTGTTCTCCGTCAAATCTAAAGGCCTTGTACGTTCCTCTTCTGCCAATAATATCTATATAAAAAATAGTCTACAAAAAATGTAGTCTGTCTTCTACAAAAACCTTATTACTTAGCCATAGCATGGAAGAACCAGACTAGGAAATACCTTATAATCATTATGGGCCGGCCAGCTATACCTATAGTTTAGGTGTGTATACTTACCAATACTTACAAGACCATGGGCCCCAAAAATGGCCGCCCCTAATAGGTTATTAATATTGTTAAAGCTATGTGCGCTAGTATCGTAAATCGTTGTTACATAAAATATTTAGATTATTATTATTCGCTTTTTTTAAAGCATAAATTTGTGACTCTAAAAGTCATAACTTGTATTTCCTAAAAATACTTAGACAAAGAATTTAGTACTACTTTGGTCAAGTGAAAGAAAATGTTTAAAACTTAGACAGTCGTATAAAAATAATTATGTGAAATACAAGTACATTATATCGTTGGTTGTTTCGAGACGATCGATATTATAAGGCATCCTTATTTCCACAAAAGAAAAATTAATTTCCACTCCCACACATCTGATCCCCACAAATTGCGGCTGCTGAAGTGGTCGAAGTAGGTACTTGTTGTTTGTGAGATATGTCTCACAAACAACAAGTACCTACTTCTACCTAATGAGTGGATGTTGCTTGGCAGAGAATACACAAATAGCATGCCATCTCTTTTATCAAGTGCCATTACAAATCAGTTAACAAGAGACAGAGTATAGATTTATGTTTCTATGTCAATTTAATAGATATTTGTATAATCAAAGTTTATAATTGTAGAAAGGAACCTCCTCTTCTTTCTATAGTCACACAGACTGCTATAGAGTCCTCTCAAGTCCTCTATAGCAGTCTGTGGAAGCAAGTTTGACAGCTCTCGTTCACTTTTTATTTTCAGTCTGTGTAACAGGGATGGTGCTTCTGCTTGCTTGGGTGGTGAATCTTGTTGTGAGAAACAGTGCATTTAAAACTAATATTTTTAGTAAATAATCTATTATACATTATAACAACAATTATTTAGTGAAGAAAAATTATTGTGAATTTATTGTTGTGCGTTACTACGAAATTACCTCAGTATTAAACAGGTATGTTTATAAATTCCCAATTTTAAGAAGATTATGTTTTTCAGATTAATAATATACTCTTGTTTAGAGCTTATAAATAAATATGTATCGTTTGTATCGGTAGCTGTAGCGGTATTAGAGACATGTGTAGTGCTGTTGGTTAGTGCAATGGATAGATTTGATTTAAATCATCTATATCCGCCGAGATGAGAGGGTGGTCCCTTACCGCTTGATAGAGTAATAAATATGTAAGGTGGCGTGTTGTTAACTAAACTCTATTAACTTTTTTATGTGGCATACCAGAGCCTTATATAAATTACAGGTCTTTATTTCTTGATCTGTCATTTTGTAAACAAAGATTGGACCTTTCATAATCAATATGTTATTGAGCAAAACTGAACAAGATGTGTTTTCTCTCTATTGTGTATATGTAGTTTATTTAACTAGCTTCTTATATCTTTCTCATCATTTAAATTGTATTACAAACCAGTTTGTCTATGAAAACAGATCAGAAAACCTAATCAATGATATAATTTAATAATTTATCATTTAATTCTATTTCGACATTACATTTACCTGTTTGAGAAATATATAATAATACATTTTATCCCTATGATGTAATTAAATGATACATAATACCTAAATAAAGAAGTATGTAATTTTAATCTACAGGTAGCTGTCTTATTCCAGTAGACAAATAAAAAAACCCAATGAATGTAATAGTTTATAGCAATCATGTTTCTTATTGTTAAATAATTCCAAACAATAAAAAGAAATATCTCCTTGTTTATTTTCTATTGTTATGATATATATTACTGTTATTATATTGAAATATATAACAATAAAAACCATCATTATACTGTAGGACAATTGATTGCAAGCCATGGGTATTCCAAGTTTCATTCTTTTATTGTTCTTAAGTCATTGTTTACAAACATCACCTTTGCCTGTTATTAAAAAAGAATTAAAGGAAATTCCTTAGTAGAAAAGGGTTCTTTTACCAAATTATTATTAAAAAATAGGCTTCTAAAGGAAATACAATATACTTTTGAGTAATACTTTGAAAACTTTTATATAATTTTCAATATTTAATTAATAAAATAAAATGATTTTATTTTGTACTTAATAAATAATAAAAATGTATTTATTGATTTTAATTAAATATAATTAAAAAAAATAAGGATTATGTTTAAGGATTATGACTAATAATAAAATGTTAGACAGTATATTTAGGAAATAATTTGTTAGGTATTTAGAGTTCTTACAAGCTTTCAATAAGTAAGACAATAGAGTAATATTACTAAAGATTCAATCCACAATAAATAATAGACAATGTCATAATTCATTTCAAAAGATAACTTGATATGATTGAAATTATTATTATCAGAAGTAGGAATCAAGTCTGTTGGTTTATCTTGTATCTATAAAATGTACCTAGTACTTATTCTGATGCATAATTATCCATCCATTGCACATAAAATGCCTGAGTTTGGTTGTTATCTAGATAGCATTTTAGTTAATTCAGATGTCTGCTTATGACCTTTACAGATTTGCAGCAAGGTTGGGTTATTTATCCAATCAATATAAACGATTAAAACTAGAAAAAAGTATTGAAATATTTATGATAATTACTAATATAGAAAGATGAAGTATAGAGGTAGATACTGGCAAGTTAGGGCCCTCAGAAGATCTACTTGTAAGAAATTTGTAGTAAAGGTATTTGATTCAGCCAGTTCTGATACTATATTATTATCCTACTGTCTAGTTATAGCCTGTATTATCCAACTGTAGGATATATGCCTTATCCTCACCCATATAGGTACTATAATTTAATGCCAGTCTTTATTACAGAATATTGAGTATCTTTTGTTGGAGACCCTGAATAAAATAAATGAACATATTTACTTGATATAGTGCAATAATTTTATGTACTTCAATCTATCATGCTTTGTCATGTATTGACTTTTAAATCAATTGTTCCAAAGGGTGACCATGCATGTGATTTGATACAACGTTCTTTAAAATTGATTATACTATACTTATGATAGTATTTTTTCCGTTTCTATATGAACTGCATTCCCTACTAATAAACATATAAGTAATTATTAATAACATTCTTAATATGTAGTATCTTTAACAGTATGTTAATATTGTGCATAAATTATTTAGTTTATTATTAAGAAAAGGTGAAAAATTATTTATAATTTAAAGTATGTATCGTTATTTGTTGTAATTATGTTTATTGTGTCATCTAAATTGCACATTACTGCAAACAGGAAGAAGAAAATTAATGTATGTAACTAATTATATTATTTAGGCTAATTCTGTCTGCAATATAAAATTACAACTAGTTATGATCATCTAAATATTTATTCCTTCTGCATTGGTATACAGTGCTGCCTCACAAATGTAATAAACCTTCAGCATTTTTAGCCCAAAATCATTGATAGGTCCCATCTTTTATTATTCTTCTGTTTAGCTCCCCCATCCAGGCGTATCCCGCAATTTTTGTGACTTGGAAAATTTGACGTACGTTTTGTCTTCCCTTCCAACTGCCTATGGCACCATTCTTTTTACAACTCTACTCTAAAATCCATATATACTCTCTGCATATTTAAATTCGTGTCACCTTTTTCCTTATGTACGAAAATCAATTCTACTACTTCGAAATAAAGAATCTTTTAATATTAATATGTCGACGCTGACGTGTGGTTCACTGGAAGAATAATTTTAATAACAAAGTTAATAGTTCAACGATAGTATATCCAAGGTTTTATGTTAATGACACTCAACTCAACATTTGCTCTGATTTTCATATCACGGAAAAGATATCAGTTATCACATCAAACAATTTACTGTGGCATTGAATATTATAAATTATATCAGCAATTACTTAACCGAACATGCGACCAATTATAACTTGTATTATATGAATAGGTTAAAAATAATTACGAAGTTTAATGTTTACTTGATTTTCAAACCAAAAATACAATTCCTTTAAAATAATAAGTATGAATTAAAATAATATTTAATCGGGATATTATTTTATTTACTTTATAACTCACAAAGCGCCGCTTCTTCATTTGCAACAATAAAAACGTTGTATTTTATCTCGTACTAGCTGTCCCCCGCGACTTTGTTCGCGTGTTTTAGTTTCAACGGTTTTTCATTTTTGCAACATTTTTCATTTATGCTCCGCTCCTATTGGTCGTAGCGTGATGTTATATAGCCTATAGCCTTCCTCAATAAACGGGCTATCCAATACAAAAAGAATTTTTCAATTCGAACCAGTAGTTCCTGAGATTAGCGCGTTCAAACAAACAAACAAACAAACAAACAAACAAACTCTTCAGCTTTATAATATTATTAGTATAGATTACTCGAAATTCTACTTAATGTAACGACACATAATTGCATTACAATCTGGTAGTGTTGCTTATTTATCCATATTTTTCATTGCGTGGCATTTGCATAACTCGTTCCCTAATAGGACTTAAAGACATTTACTGCCTTTTTTTTTTTTTTTTTTTTTTGGGCGGGGGAATCCTCATGGACACCCGCTCACTCGGGGGAGCGAACGGGTAGTGTCAGACTCTTACTGACTAAACCTGAACCGCCGTGCTACGTCATCCGCGTGTTGTGTTGGTGCGTGGCAATGCATTGCAATTCATCACGCACCAACCGCGGGTCCGCCGGCCAATAAGGGCCAGCGGATCACTATCGTGATGGTTTGGAGACCGACGTGTAAAGAGCGTCGGCCTCTCCGCCTCATACTGGAGCCACACCCGTAGCACGGAATGCGGCCCCCCGTCGTGGGTCCTATAGTCGGACGACAGACACCCCCGTGTCCATCGCCCAGGACCCTAGTTAGGGCGGGAGGGCGCGCTCATACGCGGCCCTGCGCCGCCCCACTCGACGTCGGCGTATTTGGGGCGCGTCGGGGTCGTCCTCCCGAGCGCGCTCCGCCGCCTCCTTCTGGGACATGACGGTCTCGCAGAAGGAGGACAGCGCATTCCACGCTGTGCGACTGCTGAGCGCAGCAGCGACAACAGCCGACAGCGCGGAGATGTCTACGCCTCCCAGCGCCGCCTGGAGAACGGCGCGAGGCGCGGCAAACGCAGGACATACGACCATAGTGTGCAGTGCGGTGTCATCACCATCACCACACTGGTGGCACGCAGTCGTCTGCTCCCTCTGAGCGACCCGGCACAGGTAGTGGCCAAAGGCCCCGTGCCCGGTCAGTATTTGCGTGAGGCGGTAGGTTAAAACACCATACCGCCTCTCCACCCACGGTTGTAAGTATGGGCGGATCGCCTCAATGGTTGCCCGTCCCGCCGTCGGTCTCGCGAGCCGAAGCTCCCAATTCCGCATCGTGACGAGACGGGCCTGTCTTCTCCAAAGTTCGCGTTGCCTTGGCAGGGGGTCGGTACCCCGGGACCGGAGCTCGGTGCAACGGGTGTAAAGGTCCGTTAGCACCTCTGCATCCAAATCCCAAGGCGGTGTCCCAGCCAAGACACACGCGGCTTCGTGCCCGACGGTCCGGTAGGCCCGGACGATCCTATTGGCGACAGCACGCTGCGAACCAAGTAGAACCGCCCGGTTATCGGCCGTCATAGCGTCACTCCAAATGGGTGCGCCGTATAACGCCATCGATCGAATGACCGAGGCGTATAGACGGCGACACCCGATGTCAGGGCCCCCGACATTGGGCAGGACCCTTCCGAGGGCTGCCGCGGCGGACCGAAGCCTCGGCGCCAACCGCTTAAAGTGTTCCCGGAAGCTCAAGCGCCCGTCGAGGACCAGGCCAAGATATTTCATGGTGCCTGACAATGGGATCCTCACGTCCTCCACTGTCAGGCACGCACCGGCAGTGTGTCTGCTCCGGGGGCCGTACAGCACAAGTGCCTCGGTCTTCCCCAGAGCGACGTCAAGTCCAAGCATCCGGATGCGACCTACGACGAGATGGACGCCGCAGGTCGCACGCCGGATGCACTCCTCCTGGGTGGTCCCTCTGACCAACACCAGGGTGTCGTCTGCATAGCAGACGACCTGCGTCCGAGATAATAGGGCACCGCGTAGCACCCAATCATACCCAATGTTCCACAGGAGAGGTCCTAAGACTGACCCCTGTGGAACACCGCGCCCAGTCTTTTGCCACTGCGGGCCGGTCAGGCCAGAGTAGGCGACGTACCTGTCGCGAAGGTAGTCCGCCACGATGTGCTGAAGGTAGAGCGGCACCCCGTGATAGCGAAGCGCCGACTCTATGCACTGGTGCGGCAGCGAGTTGAAGGCGTTGGCAATGTCGAGCGATACTGCCAACGCCAAACCACCCCGCGCCGCAGACCCCACGGCGAACTCCTTTACGTGGCTAAGGGCGTCCAAGGTGGACCGGCCCGCCCTGAACCCAAACTGGGAAGCCGACAGGTCGGGTCCCGTGCCAGTCAAGTGCCGGACGATACGAGCGGCGATGACGCGCTCGAAGAGCTTGCCCGCCTCGTCCAGCAGGACGATAGGCCGGTAACCCGACGGCGAGTCGGCTGGTCGTCCCTCCTTGCGAAGGAGGACGAGCTGCCCCGTCTTCCAGACTTTGGGGAATCTCCCCGCCACTAAACAGGCGTTGAAGAGACCCCGCAGCCGGTCCTTCAGGGGACCCACAGCCAAGGCAATAGCCCGAGCCGGTACCCCGTCAGGTCCAGGAGCAGTCGTCTTCGTCCGGAGGCGCTGGGTAGACGCCTCGAACTCTCCTTCGGTTATCTCCTCCAGCTGTCCGCGCGACTGTGCGGTACCCATGGCTGGAGGGATAAAGTCAGTCCGGTAAGATGGGAACAGGGACGAAACGATGTTCCTGAGGAGCTGAGGCTCCATGGACTCCGTGAGCGGGGGCGCCGCAGCGCGAAGTTTGTTCCGCGCCGCCAGGTACGGACGACCCCACGGATCCCGGTTCAGCTCCTTGTACATCTCCTGCCTTGCTGCGGCCTTTGCCTGCAGAATGGCCAAGCGGAGATTCAATCTGGCCGCACGGTAGACCTCGTAAAAAGGTACCGCCGCGGCCTCGTCCCTGCGCCTAGAGCGGTGGCGTGTATAACGGCGTTGTGCCTCAATACACGCCCGCCTAAGCCCTGCTATCTCTGGCGACCACCAGTAGACTGCCCGTTTATTGGGCCTTCTCCGGACGCGAGGCATCGCTGCGTCGCACACCACTGTGATGGTGCTACGAAACAGCTCCGCCTCGTCGTCAATCGAGAGGCCCGACGGTGGTGCAAACCAGTCACTGACGATGGCCGCCTCGATAAGCAGTTCCCTGTCGAGTTTCTTCAGGGCCCATCGTGGGGAGCCTTGGTTCGACCGAACCCTGGGCCCCCCAGAAGGGGAGACGCTGAACCGAATGTACCTGTGATCGGACAGCGTCTCCATATCCACAATGACACGCCAGTCGTTGATGCGCCCGGCAATGGCCGGGGAGCAGAACGACAGATCCACAATGGACCCGCCGTTATGCCGGACGCACGTCTGGGTGTTGCCCCGGTTCAGAAGGACGAGGTCCAAACCGAGGGCCCACTCCTCCAGCAGTTCCCCGCGCCGGTTCGTTACCGGTCCTCCCCAAGCCGTGCTCTTGGCATTGAGGTCTCCGAGTAGAAGGACGGGGCGGGGTGCCAACGTTCGAACAAGGGTCTCCAGCTCGGCCACGAATGACTCGAACTCAGCGAGACCCCTGTTTGGGGAGAAGTAGGCACCGACAACTGCGTACGACCCCCATGACGCGGCGACGAATCCAGAGCCCCTACGGATGGTATGTAGGGGCTGGGAACGGGCGCCTGTTGCGGCGACGACGGCGACAGAACCGTCAAGGTCCCCCGCCCAGTTGGGCCGGGAGGGGACGAAATAGGGCTCCGCCACTGCCGCAACGTCGATCTCCCACTCCGCCAGTGACTGTAGGAACAAATCCTGAGCACCAGCGCAGTGGTTAAGGTTCCCCTGGAGGAAGAGATGTGGGCGGACTTGATCCATCACGTTTCCATCTTCTCCTCCGTGCGGGGCACAATCTCCGCCCTCACCGCGTTAGGGGGCCTCATTGGGGCCCTTTTGTTCCTGTTGGGGGCCGGGGGAGCACATCCCCGACTGCCCATCTGGTGGTCCGCCTTGCGTCCCTTGGACTCACAGACGGCGCACTTGGCGGGAGCCGCGCAAGACGCCGCTTTGTGGTCGGGCTGTGCACACCTGTAGCACAACCCGCTGCGATCCGTCTCGGAGGTGCACACGGCCCTAGTGTGTCCGATCTCCAGGCATCGGAAACACTTCATGGGCCGCGCTGTAAGCTGCACCACACGAGCAGAGCTCCACCCGACCAGGAACTTCTTCGACCTCGCCGTTATGAGCCTTGGGGCTGCGGTCAGCGGGCACTTCACCAGAGCGGTGAACATGCCCCCGGGGCCCAACTTGAGGTCACCCACCTTGACCGAGCCCGGAGGACACTGGCCTTTCGTCGCGACGGCGGCAATGAGGTCTTCCCTAGTGACGGAGTCGTCCAGCTCTGTCACCCGGAGCTCCGCACACTTGATGGGCCTGTGGACCCTCACTGTCCCGTCGCCGTAAATCGCCTTGAGGCGTTCGGCCATCAGGTCGGCCCCCGCCTGACCTACGCTCTTCGGAAGCTCGAGGACTCGAGCTCCCGTCTGTGCTCTCTTGATGCGGATGGGGTCAACAGACATGTCGATCCCCATCTCGGCGACATTAATTTGCTGCCGTGCCATCGCGAGGGCTTTGGCATAGGTCAGCCCCTGCTGCTCCGCCTCGGGCTCCAGGGTTAGGACAACGGCTGGTGTCTGTGCCACCCGCCGCTGCCTCTGGGCCTGCCTCCTCCTGGTCCTGCCGCTTTGCCCCGTACGGGACCTGGTCTGCTCGGTGGTTTTGGGTTTGGAGGTCGACTGCTTTTGGGCAGCCTCTGTCCTGACCTTCTTCGCCCTCTTTCCCCGCCGGGAGACTTTGGTCCAGCCTTCCGTTGCCTCTGCAGCAGGTTTTGGGACCCGGGTCGGCTTTGGAGCCGTCCTTGGAGCCGGCTTGGGGGCCGGACCAGGAGTCGGCTTTGCAGCCGGGCCAGTAGTCGGCGTCGGGGCCGGTTCTGGGGTCGGCTTCGGTGCCGACTTTGTAGCGGGCTTCTTCGCTGCCTTAGGAGGCTGCTTGGGGGCGGACTTGGCGGGTGGCTTGGCGGCTGGCTTGGGCCCACTGCCCGCAGCCTGTGCCACTTCCGCGTACCTGCGCCTGTCCGCTGCCAGAGGCGGGCGTAAAACCCGCTCCGGCGGAAGCAGCTCCTTAACGCTGGCCAGTTTAGCATCCATCATTGTCCCGACCGACAACATGATGGACCGCTGAAACTCTTCGAGGTTGAACGCTGCAGGGGTCATTTGCTCACGCACTGCAAGCATTTGGCCCCTGAGGTCTTCAACCTCTTTGCTCAGCCGAGAATTCTCGGCGAGCAACCTCTCCACACCCGTGGAGCTCGTCAGGAGGTGAATGCCATCCTGGATATGCTCCACTGCATCCTTGAGCCTCTTCACAAGGGGTCCCTTGACATTCTTAGAGGTGCGCGCTACCTCCAGAATCGACAAAAGCCCTGCGTCAATGCGCTCCTTGACCGAGGAAGGGTCAGACGACTGTAGTCCGGAACTAATGAGGTCCCGGACAGCCGCCCTGGCATCCCTCCTCTCCCTCTCCTCCTCCTTCTTTTCCGATGAACGGGTCTCAGGGGACGGCGCCGACTCAGCAGCGAGCCTCCTGTACAGCTCCCGTTGTCGGTTGAGCCCGACGTAACGCCCGTGGGTAACCCGACCGCGCGAACGCGTCGACGATGCTAATGAGGCATCGCTCTCGCAGTCCGAAGCGGAGGGTGTCCCCACGTCGTCTCTGACGGCCGAAGCGTCCCGTCTGGGACGTTTTCGGCTCGTCTTTACGACAGAGCTATCGCGGGACTGGCAAGGCGCCGGCTCCGCGAACTCCATCGCCTCCTCGCCTACGGCGAGCCTCTCTCCCGCCACAACACCTTCCACATGACCCAGTCTGCTCGCAGACCGAGTCGCCCTCTTCTCTCCTCCTTTTTCCCTCTCCCCCCCCAATGGCAGGTCGTGGGTTTCCCCACTCCCTGAGACGGTGGTTGGCAGCACCAAATACGCCTGCCTGGACTCCGAAGAGCCGCGGGATTCTGTTCCGCCAGAAGCTTCCCTACCCGCTTGGTGAAATGTGTTTCCAGTCGTCTTTTCCATTATTTTTTTCCTTTAAGGGGTGTGGTCCCCGTGGGTGATGCCCTAGCATACGGAGTTCCCCTCCGCTATGCAGCCCCTAGCCGGGCATCGGAAGCGTAGGCTTCGGGGTAATTTTTATAGTGGTTTTCTTCCACGTAGCCCCCGTCCTGTAAAGGAAGGCGGCCCCCGGTCCCGTCACAATACGACAGGGTTACGGGTTCGGCCGACGGTGCCCGACAAGTCGGACCCGCCGCCCGCGACTGCGTCTCCTATCCCTCAACAGAGAGAGAAGAGAGCAATCACCACGCTCGTCGCCGCAGTTCGGAATATGTCCGAGACGCCAACAAGCCGCGCCATTCGATCAGCTGTACACACTGCCCGAAGTCACCCAACACTCACCTCAACCGTTCCTCCTCTGAAGAGGAGGTAAAGGAGAGGTAGCCTAACACCCGCTGCCGCAACTTGGAATAACTCCAAGACGCCAGCGGGCCGCGATATTCAACCAGCAGTAAACACTGATCAAACTCGCCCGACCGCTCAACCCCCACCGTACCCCGCGCGCATGGAGTGATGGAGAGAAAGAGCGTGACCTACTGCCGCTACTCGAAATAAGTTCGAGACGCCAGCAAGTCGCTCACCACGCGGCGGTCTGGACTGAACCAGACCCAGCCTTCTGCCCACAAGATGGTAGAGTGGGCAGATTCACCACCCGTCGCCGCTACTCAGAATACGTCCGAGACGCCGACGGGTCGCGATGACCGGCCAGCATATGACACTGACCGATCTCGCACGACATCTCACCTCACCCGTTCCCTCCCTCGCGGAAGGTTAGGGGGAGGGAGCACGACACCCGCTGCCGCTACTCGGAATGAGTCCGAGACGCCAGCGGGTCCAACACCACGCGGCGGTCTGGACAGATCAGACCCCGCCTTCTGCACACTAGATGGTAGAGTGGGCAGATTCACCGCCCGTCGCCGCTCCTCAGAATACGTCCGAGACGCCGACAGGCCGCGATACCCGGCCAGCTATTGACACTGACCGTTCTCGCACGACCGCTCACCTCACCCGTTCCCCCCTCGCGGAAGGTAAAGGGGAAGGGAGCACGACACCCGCTGCCGCTACTTGGAATGAGTCCGAGATGCCAGCGGGTCGTCCATCACGCGGCGGTCTGGACAGAACAGACCCCGCCGTCTGACCCACAGAGATGTGGGCAGACTCACCGCCCGCCGCCGCTACTCGGAATACGTCCGAGACGCCGGCGGGCCACGATGTCCAGCCAGCAGTTGACACTGGCCAGACTCGCCGCGGCTATCGCATCCTCAGGCTGAGGAGCGATCCCGCTGCTGGAGCCGTCCGCGCCGGTTATACCGGTACCGCACATATCTGTGCGGCATTCCCTTATCCGCGACCTAGGGACGCGCCCGGTAGGGGTCCAGCCACCCCTCCCCGCAGGATGCACCACTCCCGCGGGCCCGGGAAGACATTTACTGCCTGGCTAAACGTGGGTGCGGCAGTTAGGTACACATCTCTACTTATCCTAGAAGGGAACACCAGCTTGATACGTAATGTAAATGCATAGTTATTGTAGTGGAGAATGATCATCTCAACTATCACCTACAGGGTGGGTACACCTACATCAACCACAACCATACTACGACTACTTTTCGCCAAAATAAATACATAGCTAATTCTAATTAAGTAGTCCTTGTCTTGTCGGTTTAATTAATTGATTCTTGGCAATTTTTCGTCTAATATTCGGTTGCTATCCGCCACTGTCGTATATTCATTAGAACTGATTGTATTCAAAACGTAACAATACCTTTAAAGGAACTGATTCATGCTAATAACAACTGTTTACTAGTAGCACACAGTACAGTAAATAGTGTATTGACGTAGAAAATGACGTCCTAACGTGTTGGGAAATAGTCATCAAAATAATCCATACTTACTAGCAATAAAACCATGTTTTAAAAATGTATGTATAGCTAAAGTAACGTTTTATGGCTGTTTGTACCAAAATCTGGTTTAACCTCTAAACCAATTTTGATAAAATTTGGTACGGACTTAAACTTTAAAAGGACATATGCTGTGACGATACTTCTATATCTAAACTATACCTCGTATTACCACTGTGGTTAGATGACCGTGGATAATTAAATAAAATATAATCTATGATGTTTAGCACATAGCTAGGTAACCTTATATACTTACTTTGTATATTTATACTACGTGAGTATTAAAAGCATTCAATATTATTAAATTAAAGTTAACAATATGAAAACAAATCGAAGATATTTCGGGAGAACCATTAGAGACAGCTAAAGCAATGAAGAAGAATCTTTAGGATCCGTCCAATAATCACGATTATTATTTAAAGGGTCATATGAGTCAGAACAAATATGACTCTTATAATGGAATTGCGTTTGTTCTTTTATCAACAATAATAATACCGTTAGTTGTTACGCCAACTTGTTTACACAATAACGTGGGCGTCAGAACAGTCGAGTTGTATGAGATTAACTCGGTAATTTTATTTGGCGGTACCGATTACCATGTGCCTAAGGTGTAAGGTGCAGATGCATTGGGTACTTAAAGATATTTTCTCAGATTTTGTTCATTATTTTGGAAGTAATTGCAACACTAGTTGTTGCCCGCGGCTCCGTCCGCAATGGTGTCGGTTATCGCGGCAAAAAGTAGCCTATGCCCTTTCTTAAGATCCAAACTTATCCCATACCAAGTTCAATAAAATCGGTTCAGCGGTTTAACCGTAAAGCGTAACAGACAGGGTTCTTTCGCATTAATAATTATATTGATATGGATTGGAATTATCACGACGGATTTCTCTAATTTATCATAGATATAGATCATATATATAGTCGTTAATTATGTACGTGGTGTGGGTTTCCTAAAAAAAACTGGTTCCCCATAAACCGATCAAAAACTACTTGCTGAAAATGCTTCGGTCTTGGTTTTAATGTATTTATTTTTCAACCTCTATTCAATTAAAATTAAGGTCATGTATTATTAATGATGTTTTTGTATTTGTCGGTGGTTAAACATAGTTTTAGTCTCCGAAAATGTTCACTACGCTGCCGTTGGTATCACTATCAAGACAGCAAGTGACCAGTTACATACCCGTTTTTTTTAGCTGAGCGCAGGCTTTGACTGCTTCACCGGACAAGTTTCATCCCCAAGCCCAACACACTATTTTGTCTTTTGAGTCTACGTCGTTAACATTAACAACGTGCAGATTCATATTACCATCAAATGGAAAATCGATGGTAATTTTGTCTCATTGATTATTTGGCTTAAATCAACAAAACCCTCCAGCTTTTCGTTTGCCGAACTAGAAATTGAATCAAAACCACGCTGATGGTAGCTGGCTGCTATAATGATTAGTTCCTGTAATGAAGTTCATGCCAAAACTGATAATTAGGCCATCTGCCGATTAGGTCGCTCGCCTCCAGCGTGGCCGTATTTTAGCATCGAACGTATTTAACGTCGACCATATTTCATTTAAGAGAACCTGGCTTAATAGTTTAATGTTGGCACTTGATACGTATATTATTTTTTTTACCTAGTAATAAATATTACAAATATCTTCAAATTACAGTTAAGTATTTGAGTTTACATACATCAAACATCTTTGGGACCGCATTTAGAAGTTGTTTTCACATTCTTAGGTCACGTGATGTTCCAAGCCGAAAGCTGCCGGGATTATGGCTAACTGGCGTATAAGACGTATTATGAACGCTGATACAAGCATTATAACAGTCAGTCAAGGTGACTATATTCACGAGATAATCTCTTTGCGGCGAGCAAACAACTCGATGCGTGGGATTGATGTTTTATTGGTTTGTTTGTATTAGCGACACATAAACTGTGCTTATAAAATGCCTAATAAGTTAAGTGGTCAGACTCAACGTTATCATGTATTAATTTTCAACTCGAACTCAAATATAACTATGAAAAAAACGAATACTTGTGAATCACACATCTAAACATTCAGCATCGAATGAAGCGTCGAATTTGACACAAGGATATGTGCGTTTTCAACCATGCGATTGACGCAAAAAGTTAAGGGTACTCTCAACATGATTTTAAATCTTCCAATTATTTACACATCACCAAAGCGAATAAAAAATACATTATATTTTTAATCTTGAGCAATATTATAATATGGTCTAAGAAAGTTTAACAACAAATTGCCATCGATGGTAAAGAGTAAGAGAATTTGGTTCTCCATTAGGTATCTACAGCTATACGTAACTACTTTTCATCGACCACAGGATTATGTAGGGTGTGGACGATATCTATCTACGTAGCCATATAGCGCTGTACTAGCAGCATATTGAAAGAAGCTTTTTGGGCTTAAGCCCCACTCCCCTCCCTGACTGCGACTGCCAGATGAAAAATTGCAATATCAGGATTGTTCATTGTTGTTTGTTGGGTTCTTTTTGGGGTTCTGTAAACTCAAAGTAATGAGAATACTCATGACATCAGCCATACGTGTCTGTCTTTCTTACTCTGTACAAGGTAATGTGAGTTTGCTTTGCAGTATTTTTAATATCGTAACTTTTCTGTTGTCGGTAGAGTTTTTTGTTTACAAATTATTATTTAATACTCTTATTATAGTTTAAAAATATAAAACAGTTTAATGCACATGTTTTAGGTCGGAAGTAACTACATTTTTTTGACAAACATTAGAGATAATAATCACAATACAATTATTTGCTTTGAACATAACCTGTGTCACCAAGCATGACATGTACCATTCCATGACTGATGGGTCTAATCTCAATTTTCACCATCTTGTTTAAGCATTTTAAAAGGTCTTTATAGTAGTGGGATAAAGGTGAATTTTGTTTGTGTTAGTGAAGACCTATGTTGGTGTAAGCAGTAATGCGTATGATAATGTAAAATGGTTAGGGTTTATCATTGTTTCCACTCAGTTTTCAAGGATGCACTGTTATTACACACATGCATTTGTAGTATTTATACACTTATATTAGATTATCTAGATAACTAGGATTATCATGTCTATGTTCCTCGCAAAGGATCGCAGAAGTAAAGCTTTTGCATTCCCGCAGTTTGCAATTAATGGACTCAGCTGTAAACGAAGCAAAAATAACATGAATAGGTACCTATATTATTTATGTTATCGTAAAAAACATAGTCTTCAGAAATGAACGTCTGCGGATCCCCGTTCCTGATTCTTATTGAATGTTTATAATAAGCACTGTTATAAATATAAAGAATCCTCGTAATAAAGATTGTCCAGTCAGTTATGATTGTAGCAAAGTATACTGCCCAAGGTGTGCCAAACATATTATAAGCTTTTTACTTTCGCTTATGGAGGTTCTTCACACTTACACCTAGTCGGTTTTTAACACAGAATAGATAAATAAGGTTGGAATGGTAATGTGGGCGGGGCGAGCGTCGCCACAGTTATGATTCTAAAATCATAACTCGGCTGATTCATTCATTCACTGCGTTCAGTGCGTCGCACTACCTCGAAGAACAGAGCTCTGCTTTATGAAGCCGAGTTGTGCTATTATAAGGTGTAACACAAAAAATCAGACCTCAAATATAAAGCTAAGCTTTACTATTAACTAGTCCCAAAAAGCGGTGCATGTAAAAAAAGCCGCTTAGGCACTTGTCTCACCGCTGACAGGAAAACGACTAACTTGACTATTTTTTTGCTCAAGAAACGTACAATAAGAGGTTAATAGTTGATCGCTGACTATTAATTCTGCCGGCGAGAACTCTTTCTGCATTAGTAATTATTAATTAATATTAGTGCATCTGTAAAACAACTTCAAGCTTCTGTTTATCTCCATCTACTTCGTTTCCAATAACTCAAGGGGTTCTGCGATAAACAGTTATCGCTTTTAAAATAGGACTTACATACATAGAGATAGTGAAAATGTTCTTTGAAGTTTTTCATGCATGTCTAGATATTAATGTTAGTCGCCTATTCATTTTGCGTCGGTTATATGAATATTATACTTTCACTAGGTTTTAGGACGTATCTACTAGATTATAAGGTTTATTTTTGTGTGGATTGAACCTAATTTTAACATAGACTTGTTGTAGATGCGTATGGATCAAAAGACAATAAAATAAGGGTAATTAAGGCTGCATCAAGCAGCAAGAACCTTTTCACTGCACCTCTCGAACCATAAAAACTCAATTAGTTTATGGCTAGACATATAATTTTAAAATATGAAAACAGGAGCGGTAATTTTATTTCAGCAAAAAATATCCTTGATCTTTTGCTTGCGTAATTAATTTGCAAAGCTGGTTTTAACGAGTAATTTCTTTTTTTATTTAACTTAATTTTAACAAATGGTAAAACAGTAAGTGAAAATGAAATACACATAACATTTAAACAATATTGTATCCCACAACGTTGTTCATGTAATGTATCAGTTCTATCATTAATATAACATGTGTCTTTATATAATGTAGCCAAAAAGCTGCCAATTATATTATGATTATGCATTATGATTATGTTATACAAAACATATGTTTTCTTATATATTTTTTTCATGTATATTGTTTAACTTGTTGTTAGATTCTGCAATCTTGTAAGAAATATCCAGAACCAAAACGAAGTTAAAATAAATTCAGCGGCTGAAATCCTTGGGTCATTCCACCAAGATTAAAAGTTAAGCGTCGTTCCCATTATACAGGGCTCGGTATAAAAAAGATTCACCGATCTATAATGTACTGCCACTGGCATTTAAGTTTGCCGCACCGACGCGACTTGTGGATGGCTGGCTTGTCTAGGAATGCAATAGGGTAAGAGCCTTAGTCTTTTAGACACGTTAGAGAATAAAGCTGGAATTGGCAGACAAAACTTAGGTAAAATCTTTAAATTCTTGTAATTGACTCGTGGTTCTAAAACATAAAACATTATGGAATATTGTTTTTCTAAGTCAAGCTACGTCTAAAGAATTATTTTGTACAGGTTTCATAAACTTTTTAGGTTTTGCATTAAGTAAGCAATTTTATCCGAAAAGACTATGCTGGTATATTTATCTTCAATGTCTATGTATAAGTAAAGTCCGGTGAAGCAGTCTAAGCTTGCGCTCAGGTTAACTGCGTAAATCTCTACCAAAAAAAAATCTATAGGTATATAAGTAATCGGACTAACAGTTGTTCCAAAACTTATAAGTTCGAAGTCCGATGGATCAGTTCCTAATAAATGATTGATCACTTTTTTTGATTCATTTTACCAACTTGCCCCGTTAAAACATTTAACCTGGTGACACATACATCGACAGTAAAGATATCTTCATAACATAGCAAATCAAGTATTGAATTCGATATTTCTAGCTCAGTGCCAGCCGAAGCAAATTTCGTTAGAAATCGCAATCAATATAACATGTGATTGAATGTTCATATCTCAAGTGTGAGGCAATTCTTCGTAATACTATGAACGTACGCAAAAACGTGGGCGTTGTTTATATTGTGTACAGTGTTGACCGAATGACTGAACCACGAGAAAATGTTGGTTTACTTTGATCACACAATGCTTATAAATTACTAGCTGTTTCTTGCGGCTCCGCCCGGGTGGATGTCGGTTATCGCGGCAAAAAGTAGCCTATGCCCTTTCTCAGGCTCTAGACTATCTGTGTACCAAATTTCATTTAAATCGGTTCAGTAGTTTTGGCGTGAAAGCGCGACAGACATATACATTTATATAGACAGAGTTACTTTCGCATTTATAATATTAGTAAGGATTACTGACATTACATCGACAAAATGAATTCTATGAAGGAATGATTAAGAAATTTTAAGAGTAAACATATTTGAATTTTGGAGTCTATGACGGATGATGTATCCAGTTAGTCTAGAATTACACAGGTTTTTACAAATTCTCTCTTTGCTTTTTATTATTATTTATTTTATATTAGCTTACTGTACTGAACTGGTTAAATCATCGGGATTCTCATAGCAATAACTACAATTTTTTTTATAATAGCCATATCCTAAAGCAATATAATAAGTAGCAATAAAAACATATCCTTATTTGAAGAAACAAACAAGTTATCTATCTTGATTTAGTCATAAATATGTCGTTCGTAACACAGTCAAACGCTTCATCTAAATCCATCGCTCTATTAGTACACAATGGGTTCAACAAAGTACTATAATACATCTATGTATGTAAACCTACTGTAAAGGCCTTTTAATATGTTTTGTATGTTTTCCACTTCTGCTTTTGTTGCTGGCGTTTTATTTTTATTTTTGTAAGTATTTCTTATTATTAATATTAGACGATATAATATTCCATTATTATCCAATATTGCAATAACAACCGATGCTCCTTCGGAAGTGCAGAAACTAGGTAACGCAGTTTGGCTTAATCCTTGCTTTGCTCAAACCTTTCAAAGTCTTAAATGAACCTTCTAAAGACTAACCTCAATATTGTCATTAAAATAGTCGTCCTTGATTACTGTGTCTTCACGTGGAAAGTTTTCTAAAGATAAGGAAAAGCGTCAGAATTTCTACCAGAAGTAAGTCAATACAAGATGCTGGTTCCTTGCGTTTGAATAAACCATGTTTTAGCTTACACAGGACGATAAAACATAATTATAGCCATCAATAAAGGAAATTAGAATCTTGGTAACCAAATAAAAGTAACGAATATAGGTAGTATCGTCATTCATTTTTCGTGGAACGCAAACATAAACGAACGTAATATATTTTTTATGGCTGTGATATGTTTTATCGTCCCTCGGGGAGAAATTGTGTTTAGGTTGAATCAATTTGCGTGTAGCGTGAACGTTTTAATCATGAATTGTGACACGAATTAGTGGTGTTACAATAATGCCGGTTAAATACTTTTGGACACGAAATCACATACGCAAAGGCACATAAAACCATTTAAAAAATAATTTGCACTAATTCATAAATGCTTCTTTATGACCTGTTTTGTAAAGTTCTTGATTAGAGTTTTTATAAAACCTGCTATTAGATAGATTACAATCATGCAGTAAAATTAAGCTCATCTTTGACTAACTTTAAATATTTTTTTAGGAATTTTAGTGTTTGTGGGTTTGGTAAACAATGATAGCTGGTTCTCTTTCGTTTTAAGTTTCAGTTAAGTTCAGTTGTTTAATTCAATTCTAATAGAAGCATAATCTTATGTTTTCTAAGAAGAAACGCCGCTCGTGCCTTTCTGTGTAGTACAATAATAAATCAATTATTTTACCGACGCGCCTTGTCGCCAACTTAATTGATTAACGATGTATTTCATAGGCCTGTTGCCATTTTAAATTCCTAGTTATGGACAAGACCTTTGGCTAACAGGTTCTTCTAGTAAATTGCCATCGACTGCCAATTATTTTACTAAGGAGTTTTAGTAATTATTTCTCTAACATCCCCAACTACTAACTTTTTGATAGTATTTACAAAATATATTTTTCTTTTAAAGCTAACATATATATCATTTATGAGTATAACTTGTCGGCCGCATCAAGTTAAATAGGTATAAAATAATTTATTTATGCAGTTGACATTAAAATCTTAAATTCTAAATAAAATGTTTTTTTGGTTTGTCATTCAGCACCCGTACCGTACAAATCACATTTTAATCTTTCTCTTAATTCCGTATGACGTCAAAGTTGTCAGTTTTTCAAACAAAAACTTAATCAGTGGACAGGTGCTTTGTTTTTATTTTGTTTTCGCAGTTAAGGCTTTTGGTATTCAGTCTGGCTTGGAAGTTTGAACTCTAGACACTTGTAATCTATAGTGCAATTTTGAGTGAAGCCTTGGCTTGAGAATACTTCGAACTGAGTAGGGTGAGTTGAGAACTTAAGCCATTGACGGATGATTGAATAAACTTTTTAATTGATTATAAATATAATACACAAAAAAATTGTACATGCTACAGACCAGTTTTTTTGTTTGGTCACCTAATATAGCGTATCTAAGAAGGAATATCCTAAGCTTACTACCAGCTGCTAGTACACACTTTGAGCTAATTACAACTTCAAGTGAAAATAGCTTATTCCAGTAGACATGCATCATCATCCATTGGATTTATTTTACAAGTGATACTACTGATTTTATGTTGCGTTCGGTATATTACACCTGTATGTAGATACTCGACCCTAAATAGGGAGTTAGTGGTTTCAGGTTTCTATAAGCAATTGTTCATTATGCCTTTGATATACATTAAGGTCCTTTTCCCATCTACCTCTTCATGATTTCTTGAATCATATTTTTCTATTTAATTATTGTTTGTTTTAGAACGTCATCATGCACCAGCAGTGACGTCCGCTACGCAACGATGCAGCGGCGACAATGAAACACTACTCCAATGGTCACGCGACAGTCAATGACTACTTTATGATGTACCTGGCGAGATGGAAGCGCGCCGCTGTCGTCTTGTTGCTCTTTTGGATCGTCGTCACTTACCTTGTCATATCGCCACTCAGGTATGTTTAGAAAAAAGATAATTATGCATCGGAAATGAACAAAAAAAAAACTTCTATATTGCCATTTTCTTGCCATGATTCAGTAGAGCTTCGTGCCAAAATCTCATCCGTAATTGAAAATTTGTAATTATCTCATTTAAATATTTTTTTGAATACAAATGAAAAAAGTTTAATATGCTTTCACTCGGTACGGTAGACTTAGGAATACCGCGCCAAGACATGCATGAATCTTGTGTTTAGATTCTCAGATTTAGACTTTTCCTATTAAAATTTTCACACAAACAACTTATTCATCTGCAAGGCCATTACACAAAATCTGGGAACTACAAGAATTTTATGTCCATGTCAAATGTACTGTTATGTTCCTTGTATATTTAGCATTATGTGTATTTTAAGAGCATTGCTCTTGGCTGCAATGGCGGACGTATTCGTTACACATTAAACAGTAGTAAAATCGCTCACCTCCACTTGTCAAAGGTGACATAAAGTCGAGTGCAGTTGGACTAATCGCTTCAAGTATACTATAAAAACTTTTGTAGTTCAAAATAGAACAGCTTGTGTAAAATATTTTTAAGATAAGATTAATAAGGCTTGCTATACGTAATCCTCACAAGCTTTTGTTTGTATTTACAGTTCTGAAAGGTAAGTTTTAAATACGTGATGAATATCGGCGATGATTTTTTTTCGGATTTACCTCAAATTTTTGAAGGTGCCTTGAGTTGTATCTACAGTCTTTTTACTTTTTTTTTTTTTCGGTTGATTTTTCCGTTAAGGGGCGAGGGGGTTGTGAGGGGCGAACCAGGGTGCTGTATTTTAATTGATTGATCTCTAAACAGTGCTACTTGGTATCCTATTTTGAATAAAAAATGAATTCTGATTTAGTGGTTTCCCAGAACTTTCTTTTTTATTGCAGTTTATTGCTATGCTAGACCTCAATATCTTGTTTCTTTTTTACTTTTTGACTGAACCCTGAAGTGGTCAGGACTCTTACCTTTTTGGGATATGCTGGTATCAAAGCTGCCTTCATGACCTTGGATTTTTGTTTTTATCTCTACTGGGACCTTGTTAACCCATTCTTTGCGGGAATTTCGTTTAATGTCCATGTGTTCCAATACCTGATTTGGGACATTCGCGCATCTGAATTGGCGTTTTCTGAACCTAACCTAGTAGTAACTAATATTATTATTAATAGCTTGAAATGTCCCACTGTACTTCCACTTGCCTATCTCAATGCCGCTAATCACAAGTTCGATAAAAACGAACTTAGAAGTAAAATTAACAAATTAAATTGAAGCATGTTGATCGTCATCCACCGTATCGAATGGGTTAATCAAGCAATTTTGGCTCCTTTTTCCGCAATTAGCATTTGTTGTTTCTATGGCTTATATTTAGTTTATTTTCAGATGCAATGGGAACCAAGATGAATCATCAGAGTTCCAGGAGAGATTAAAACGTGTGTCTTCGCAATTAGAGACCTTAAGACAACAGCATAGTAACCTTATTGCGCAGATCAAAAAGTCCTCGAGGTAAGGTGGTGTGTTACATAGTCTTGTTGTGTCCATTCGTAATTAATGTAATCGATATCTACAGATGGCAATCCAGGATTTCAAACGATGTAAATAAGTTCATATTTTTTAAATTGTTTTTTTTTTATGATTTTTTTTTTTTTTTTTTTTTTATGTTTGCGGTACTGATTGATATTTACACATTGATTATGTACAACACAGACCTTAATAATGTCTCCATTCAGCATTCAGCTGTGACTTATTATTTATGCGTAATGAATTAGTCACCTAACCTTTGTATTAATTAATACCTACAGGATAAAACATTCAGTTTTCCGGGTATTTACAAAGATAGTGTACGAACTTTCCTCTATTAATACTAAGTACATAATATATTAGAATATCTATTTACGTCACAAAAAAGGGATTACGTATATCTATAAAATAAGGTGTTATTTTTTAAAATTACATCTCATTACTGCCATTTCAAATCGTTACATTACTTAATGCCCTATTTTACGATAAGCATTCGCAGATGCTTAAATAAGATGTTCGACTTAGGGTTTATACGCCAACTTTGTTTTTAGCCTCAATGGTAACCTAAAGGACATCGACACAGGGTCCCTGTTCCTAGACGGGGGGCAGGGACCAACGGAGGACTACGAGAATCTCAGACGGAGGATATACTCCAACACAAAAGAGTTATGGTATTACGTCAACCATGAACTGACTAAAGTACTCCAAGAGGACAACAAGGCGGAGAAGATACAGACGATTTTAGACCAAATAGCTGAAAGGAAAAGGTTAGTTATTGCTTGTATCTGTAGTTTTTTTTAAAGTTTCGTTTATCTTTAAGACACTAGAACATATTTGTGAAACAGGATCACTCTCATAATAGAACGCATGTGAGTAGTCTATGACAGAAATGTGTTTTTTTAAGTATTTAATATTATTTTAATGACGAATAAATTGCTTTTTTTATATACTACTCTACTAGTTGTTGCCCACGGCTAGCGGCTTCGCCCTCGTGGGTGTCTTAGAATCCAAGCTTTATACAAATCGGTTCAACGGTTTGACCGTGAAAGCCTAACAAACAGACAGACATACAGATTGACAGATAGACAGACAGACAGACAAACAAAGACAGACAGACAGAGTTATTTTCGGATTTGTAATTTTAGTATGGATTTTGTGTCACGCTGCTTGTGTCTGATCAACTTTACACAAATCTATATATAGCACAATAATGTTGTACATAATATCCTGCTAAAGAATGAACTTTCCTTATGCTACAAAGCAAATGATGTTGCTATGGCATATGGCAGTTCAACGTAATTTTTTCTCGTTTTGTGAGACTGGAAGGCTTGTTTATTATCAAGCCTTGGGGGTTACTCTTAAATGAATTTTAATTCTAATATAATGCCAATGCAAAATTGTTATTCATTTAGTAGGCACACAAACAACACACGGTAAAAAAAATACTATAAGCTGGATTCGATTTTACTCTACACTTGTGTATGTATTAAATGACAAGCTTGATAAGTTTAGCAATGCTTATTAAAATACTGATAACACTGCGTACGATATTATAATATGCGAACAAAATATAATGTATATTTTTTTGTCAATCATTAGCATAATCCGGCGGATGCTATTATTAAATAATAACTTTAATAACTATTGTGGCTATTATAATAATACGACGATGTTTCCATAACTATTGCAAGAAATACATAATATTGATTTCAATACAAAGTAGGTACTTATTGAAATTGTAGTGTAAATATTAAAAACTAAACATAACATTCTATTTTGATATTTGATATAGGTGTCTGTCTGTTCAGGGTTATTTCCGAAATTGCTACACAGAATTTAATGGAACTTTACACACAGGAGAAATTTGACAATAATGGCTTAAGTTTACTTTTGCGTTCGTTTTATATGAAAACGTTCTACAAAGTTGCACTTGAAGCTAGACGGTGGTATGTTACTATATAAAATCAATAAAAACCTTAATTTGTATTTATTTCGTGTATAACAATTTGCACGTGTTGCGTGTATACAACAGCACACATTTGATACGGTTTTTTGTCAAGACAGTCTGGTCAACGGGTATGAAAACCGGTCGCGATTCGTGAATTTTTAATGATGGCGGCTCTTAATTTTGGTTATTGGGTCTGTAGGGAATCGCGGACGAATGAAATACCAACCGATTTTATATTCCCACTAAAGTAAATGTGAAAGTTTATTTCTTTGATACCCAAAAATGTAATGCGTTGAATGAATCTCTGTTTAAACCGGGTTTAGTTTATTTTGAGCCGAAAGCACTTTTACGTACATAAACTGAGAAGAAACTAAACTTTAAGACGCTCTTAAAGTTCTCTCTGTCGTTAAATTCTACAGTAAAGTGAGGGTGACAGCATGAGACTAAACGGCCTCTTATAATTAAGTGACGTTTGAGTGCATTAGTTGGCCTTTTTGAGTTTTTAACGAAGAACAAACCTTGCGATCATTTCTCTTTAGCACAAGTCCTACCAGTTAGTCATTTATAAGACCTTTAACTGTAAAATACAAAAAACGTGCTGTTCGATAATACCTACCAATTTTATTCAGGTTAAATAAAGTAGAAGATCGTAACTTAAAAAAATAACTAGCTTATAATTAGCTTAAATAACAAGTTCATTGAAACTATAGTAATACACATGCATAGTTAAAGTAGACGAATGATAAATAAGTTAGTAATTAAACAAATTTAATGCGACTACTGGTCCAACGCACCAGTGAGAACCAGTAGTCGCAGGTTCGAGTTCTTCCTGACATTTAAATTTTTTTGATTCTACTATTTTTTACACGCAGGCGTTAATGCGTAATAAATATAATGATTTATAAGTGGTTTCCTTCGTCAAATCTTTCTTAGTTTATGTGCCCGTGTCGGTAATCGCGGCAAAAAGTAACCTGTTTCCTTTCTTAGGATCCAAGCTTACCCCATACTAAATTTCAACAAAATCGGTGCAGCGGTTTAGCCATGATGACAGATATACAGAGTTACTTCGCATTTTTAATAGTAGTTCTGGTTGAAGCTTGTTCACTTTTGCAGTGGCTACAATAAATTAAGTTTTTATCAATTAATAATTAATCCTTGCTTATACGACCGGTTTTAATTCTCATTCATATTCAAAATTAGTATTATCTGATTGTATAAACTATATTAGTGATTTGAATATAACGTAATGTAAGTTGCCATATTAATTAAGGAATGACTAGAAATATTTTTGTGTAAACATTTAAAAACTTAATTATTCTTACTTTGGAGTTTCAAAATCATTATCAAAATTTATTTATGACGGTCAAACATATTAATAGACAGTACCCCAAATCGCCCACCCTTTACTGATTCCTAAGTGCTCTGGCTGTGGAGAAGAAACGCAACAAAGTCCCCAGCAGTCTCTCAGTTTACATAGAAATGAATTACATGAGGGATCATGCCTAATAAACAAGTGTTTGCCATGGTGGCCTAGCGGTTCAGCACGCGGATTTGTATGCACAGGGTTGTAGGTTCGAAACCACTCACACAATGGACAAGTAGGTACCAATGTAATTTTTTCGAAGTAATATGTACTTTCTTAATTATTCTAAGACACCATTGGCAAACGAATCTGAAATCGCCAACCCGCAATGAGCAAGCGTGGTGATAAATGCTCGTGCCTTCTCTACATGAGAAGAGGCCTGTGCCCAGCAGTGGGACATTAATAGGCTGGTATTATAAACAAATGTTTGAGGTCCAACATATAGAGCAAAAAGTTTGATGTTACTACCACAGTCAGCAGAACAACCAACCACCACAAGAAGCTCCCAAATTTCGTCTTCTTGATAGATTTTTCAATGTAGATTAAGTCAAATGACTGCTAAGTGAAATACAAATTAGAAATATCTGGCAGACAATGTTGTTTTCAGATTGTTGCAAGTAACTTATTGTTTTTTAGGGTTCCGTACCTCAAAAGGTAAAAACGGATCCCTTATAGGATCACTTTGTTGTCCGTCTGTCTGTCTGTCTGTCTGTCTGTCTGTCTGTCAAGACCTTTTTTCTCAGGAACGCGTGGAGGTATCAAGCTGAAATTCATATCAAATACTCAAGTCTATGGTCTCTTGGAGCTGTGAAAAAATCAAACTTCTAAGTCAACGCGATCAAAAGATACTCACTTTATGCCGCAAATTTTCGACACTCGCAAGGGAATCAAAACCTACAGGGTACTTCCCGTGAACTCAGAATCTTGAAATTTGGTACGAAGCAACGTCTTATAACACAGATAAAGGAAAAATTGCGAAAAGCATAAATTTTTAGTTACATCATATAATAAAAATATTTTTAATAATTTTAAACTTATTACCCCTTTACTCATGAACGCGTAGTGGTATTATATTGAAATTCTTAACAAATACTCAAGCCTATAATATCTTTAAGCTGTAACAAAATCAAACTTCTACGTCAACGCAATCAAAAGATACAGCAATTAAAGCCGCATATTTTGAAACTCGCAACTACTCGCAAGGGAATCAAAACCTAAAGGATACTTCCAGACGACCTGGAATCTTGAAATTTGGCATGAAGCAACGTTATAAAGTACACATATAGGAAAAATTCCGAAAATCTTAAATTTTTAGTTACATCACATAGTATATTTTTTTTAATAATCATAAACTTACTAGCTGACCCAGCAAACGTTGTTCAGCGATTAAAAAAAAAAAACAGATGTTGGCCGATTCTCAGACCTACCCGATATGCACACAAAATTTCATGCAAATCGGTTCAGCCGTTTCGGAGGAGTTTGGAAACAAACACCGCAACACGAGAATTTTATACATATATTAGACTTGCTGACCCAGCAAACGTTGTTATGCGATTAACAAAAAAAAATAAGCAATAAAAATACCATAACTTTTACTTATATACCTACAGGTTTGTACGGAACCCTCGGTGCGCGAGTCTGACTCGCACTTGGCCGGTTTTTTTTTTTTTAAATTGTTTTGTCTTTTTTTCGCATTTAGCTGCGTGTCTGTTAGGACAAACTATCTAAACCAATCGCCATATTGATTCTTCGGTAACGTGTCATTACCGTACGCATCTCTCACTGGCACGAACTTGCCTTCCCTTTTATTAATTCCCTTTGTAAATAAGTCACAATAGCAACGAATACTTTCATACATTGTTTGGGCATTTTATATTTTCTGCCTTTTAATGTCTTTTAGATATTCAAGTTAATATAATCCTAACTGTTGGCCGCGGCTCCGCCCGCGTGGGTGTCTGTTATCGTAGCCTGTGTCCTTTCTAAGGATCTAAGCCTACTCCATACCAAATTTCATCAAAATCGGTGTAGCAGTTTAGTCGTGAAAGTGTAACAGACAGAGTAACTTTCGGATTTATAATATTAGTACGCATGTTTTCTTTCCTAATAAGAGAAGAAAGTGTGATCATTAGTCATTCAAGTCAACAATTCTTACGTAGCTGACCGTTACGATCCTGATGTTCGAGACCGTCGCGATGGCAACAGACACTACCGAATGTTCGGGGAGAACCCCAATGAACCAATATTATTGGGTGACGTAATAGCATAATAAAAAATAAATATGTTTGGACTAGGTGTCCTTTTTTTTTAAGTGATTTACGCAGTTAGCCTGAGCGCATACCTTGACTGCTTCACCGGACTTTTAACGAGAACCTTAAGGGCCTCCAGCCAGAGCAATAGAACAACTAACTACGTCAGCAACGTTCACTAAGGGCGCCCCCTGTGGGGTTCGGACCTCGACTTAGTACGTTGGTAAAAATTTTAATAAGGCAAAAACAGCAAGGTAGGGATCTAAGTTTGGACTAGGTGTCATGGTAGCTACTATCAAAGACACTTTACTAGACGAAAATCATCAATGATGACCGATGTAATGAAGACTGCTAATGTCAGTCCTTGAATCTATTAACTTCTGTTGATTCTAAGTAGGTATACCTATCGATAAAAGAAGGAATTAAACTTTACAAAAGTTTTAATTTTCCACAAGAGCCCAAAAAGATTTCTATTAATTGTGACGTATCTAACATCAAAAAAAGAATGTATAATCATAAGAAATTAGTTAATTAGTTAATTGATTCGTCTTGCCCCAATATTGCTGCAATCAATACACACCATCGACAAAGTAAAGGATCTTAGCATCCCTTAAAGTTAATGAAATATAAACGCGCTTAGCTTACCTACTTTAACCCCTTATGGATGTAGTTTTTGTTAATTGCATACACAGATGCCTATGAAAGTAATTGTGTAATGTACTTGGTTGGTGATTAGAAAAATGTATTATTCAAAACCAATTCTCGTGTCTTGAATGATCCAAAATGCCAATTTGTAACAGTATGTGATCGTATAATTTGTATACACAAATCAGTGAGTCACAGTTCTATACGTTCTCAAGGTTATTTTTAACAAGCACACATACGCATGCTATTAGTATCGTTAAATTGTTATCATTAATTATTTGCTCTTGTATCGTTTCAATAAGGTTGGGCTTTCATGTTTTGATACGTATTAAGCGGGTGATGAGCCCACGAAACGATTAACGATTTAAAATGTTTTTTCGTTACCAACTCTAGAGAACGCCATCTAGATCTATATTTGGTAGTTGCTCGCCAATATCTAGCTTTAAGTTTTATAAAGTTCATCATCATCATCAGCCTATCTTCGTCCACTGCTAGACATAAGCCTCACCTATGGCATGCCACTGAGCTCGATCTTCAGCTCTTCGTCTCCAACCACTGCCACTGCTCCATCTAGCCCCCGGTCGTCCTACACTACGTTTGCCGTTTTTTATAAAGTTACAGTAAAGAAAATTAAGTAAGATGTGAGGAAAATCGATAAGGTGGCGTTTCCATCAAAGATTTCCTCATGATTCATCTGCTTCCTATCTCTAGTGACTAGTAGATTCATTAATTATACTATTCTACGCATCTCTGGTAGGTACATACACAGCGTAGGCCCTGGTGAAATCCACTTGTTCTTTCTCTTTCTATAAACACCTTACTATTGCAGGTCGCTCCTGTCGGAACAGGAAAAGTTACCAGAGCTAGACGGCTACCAGGAGTGGCGGATAACGGAGGCAGCTAACGTCAGCGACTTAGTTCAGAGGCGGCTCCATCATCTGCAGAACCCGCCCGACTGCAAGGACGCTAGGAAACTCATATGTAATTTGAATAAGGTGAATATACTATGGACTGTCTCTTATGATTTTCCCGTGATGCAGTAATCTGAAGTGATTTTTTTTTAATGAATGATGAATTTTAGTATTCAGCTGCATCCGGTAAGACTGGAAGCAGACCCCAACGTAGGGTGGGAAAAGGCTAGGCAGAGGAAACAAGCTCTTAATTTTATGCGGTGTTTTATAAAATGTTTTACAAGTTACCTCCATCAAGTTCTTTTAGCGACATCTGGAAGTAATACTCTAATAGGTGTTGATGTCAGTCCCAAAGCTAATCCTCTTCTGCAAAAGTTTCCAATTGATAAATACTTAAGATCAAACTCAATCTATCCGTCTATATTCCCGTTTGTTACGTTGCTCTTCACGCATTTAAACTTGTAAAATAACCCAAGAGAAAAATATTTGTTGTGTATTACATTATGCATAAAATATTACGACATTTTTTACTGTACAAAGTTGCGTGCTGATACTGATTCGAATTTAAATCGTTCTCGTTAAACAACACACGATCGCTAAAAACGTAACGCAAACGTCGGACTTTGAGTCACGATTGAACACAAGACAATCTTGAGTTTATTTTAGTGAATGTAGCCCAAACAAAGAAATTCTTGAAATTGTTTTCTAAACTTAATCTATAGCTGTTGCCATCAATCTCCATAATCCAAGATCTAAGCCCGCTATAATTAGCGAACAACGGTCCTAGCCGTCAGTGTGTCACAACTCGTACGCACGCATCCGTCACTGGGTCATTGACATTGTGACGTAGGTACCCTCGACAGCACGTCAATAGTAATAACAAAGATACTCTAAAATAAACCTTATGGCTTTTAAATAAAGATGATGTTAAAGTCAAAGCTTTACTACTGATGTGCGGTACACTGTACCTAGTTGTACGTGTTTACTTTTCGCACAGACATCCTAAATAGATTTATTATAGGAATTTGTTAGTCTCACATGTAGCGGGTTTTTTGTTATTTGGTTATGGTTTCACATTACAAAATATAACATGTCTTCTAAGTGGGATTTTTCCCCATGTCTTCTTGTTTACGCAAACTTATTCACGAGCCTTATAATCATGTCAGAAAATCATCAACATTACTTTTACAACTCTGAATCGAAGTTCAGAATGGTATAAATTAATAAGGGCCTACCAAAATATTATAATAGATGCTTATCGTGAACGCATCTGCAAGATTGCTATGAAATTAATAAACACTACGCTCGCAACCCTAAAAAGCGTTTACACATTCTTAAAACATTTTTACAGCAAGCAATAACTAATAGACTAACCTCCAAATATCAATTAACCAGCTATTACAAACGCAAAAAATAATGGCGAAATGTTTGCCCTACTGCCGAAGAGTGCAGTTCCCACGTAAAACAATGGTGTCATCTAAAGACTTTCATACTTTGCAAAACAATACACATGTGAGATTTGTGTTTGAAAACACCTATGTTAGGTGAAATTTTAAGGGAGTGCACGGTAAATAGAAAATGTTTATGAAAATAAACACTTGTTCTTGTAGCGATGACTAATTTTATTAATAAAATTGAATTGCTGTTCGTTAGTCTCGCTAAAATTCGAGGACGGTTGGACCGATTTTTATAATTCTATTTTGTTTTGTTCGCCAGAATAAAGGGAAGGTTTAAAATTAAAAATAAAAAGAATATAGTAGAATAGGTAGAGTAGGGTAGATAGAGTAGGTAGGGTAAGTAGGGTAGGTAAACTATTGACGGAAGTGAAGCCGCGGGCACGGCTAGTTTATTATAAATCTACTGAGAGGCTGGTGGCTGAAGTGGATGACTTTAAAAGGGGACGCGACAGGGTCTTTTTACGTACAAACGTATTCCGCTGTTTTCTTTGTGGAAAATACTTCTAGAGCAATGTTTTTTTCCTAAAATATCTAGGTTTACTTAATCCGTGCCCCTTTTATTTAATTATTTCCTAAACATAAATACTTAAAGAAATTGGACCCTCCATAAATTTTTCAACGTTTTTACCGACGTGTTCCGACGACTATCAGACAAATTCGATAGGATTTTAACAAAAAAAGGAAATGATAAAACCATAAAAAAAAAATCCTCAAAATTTTAATGGAGATATAATTTAGACCAGTCAAGTTTTGGCAAAGAAAAAAAAAACGGTATAACAAACTTCTTTACGTCAACGATTTTGTAGGTATAATCAGCCTGTAGTTGTCTCTTACGCACTTTACGGGGGTAGGTCGGAGATGTGCGACGGCAATATATTCTTTAAATACCTATTTTCAAATTACTCGGGAGTAGTGTCCCCTCTTAACTTGGTCAATATACTTCCCCTATACCTATTCAACGGTAGGTATAGGATAGGTATTGTCACGGTTGTCTATTTCCGTCCCACTCCGTCAACGCGATTTTAATTTTAAACGTGAATTCTAACTGCCGTGTTCTTTTCGTATTTCTTAGGGCTTATTCATTGCGCCCCTATCGGTCTATAGGTCTGCCTTCGTCTCCTCTGACCTCTCTGTAATAAATAAATATGATCAACATCACATACATTCCTCTGAACCCAAAGTAAGTAGCACTTGTGTTATAGAATCATGAACAACGCAGGTACCACAAACTCTCAGAGCCAAGACAATGTAGAAAAGTGGTTTTTTCTACATTGACTCATCCGGGGATCGAACGAACATCAGAGCTGGCGACACCTTGAAAACCGGTGTGTACGCCACTCAACCACAGAGGTCTTCAAATATGCCAATCGCATCCATCCTCTTACTCAAAAATTGTCGTAGTGTTTACAAATGCGGTCGTTACTAAAGTATTTTTTAAATATAAATCGTTGTTTCACCCAGTACGTGTTGAACATTTTAACCTTTGTTTATCGCGGGTGCAAGGTCAATAATCTAATGTTATTTGAACCCGCGACCTGTTGGCGCATGCCGCAGAATTGATGTTAGCTATTGTTGAATAATATGGCAATCACGTGCAGACTAACCATGTTTATTTAGTACACAAGTCTCGTAAATAAACGATTAAATAAATCTGCTTCACTAATATGATTAGTACAATATTTATTAAATAAAGTGTTATTATTATTTTTTGTTTAAATAGGTAAAGATTGTTTGTTTTGAACTCATTTTGAGTCTGTTGTGATGTCATTTGTTTTGGCGCTGGTTGGCATATTATTTTGTATTCATTTACATAATTCCCCAAAAAGCATTACTAAATAGAAAGAAAACCTTCGTGATATTAAATGATATAATACTATAGACAACATTGTTCTTATGTAAGTTATACGCGATTTACCGTTGCGTGAATTTGATATATTCATTCGTACACGATTCGAAATGCTTTCGATTTTTAGAAATTAAGTAATCTGTAAAAATATTTCTTAGAAACCTGATTTCTTTGAGTCAATTATTTACACTGCAATAAATAAAAGATGTTGAGGTTTGAATTGAATAAATTAGAGTTCTTCATAGCAGTCCGCATTTCCGACAAAGATTGCGAGTTGGGTTTGCAGATTCTTAAAAAAATTCAAATTTGTAACAAAATGTCAGCAGCATAATAATAGGTCGGGGAAAAAGTATTTTCGTATTGTTCATACAAAGAAAAACATTTTTTTAAGGTATAATTTTTTATTTATTTATAATATGTATGTGCCGTTTTGATCGATGACTTGTTGCCATCTTGTGGGTAGTGCCATGATCCCATTTCTGAAGAAATTTCGAGATTTTTGATTAAAAAAGTCAGACAGGTAGTGTTCACAGTGTTCTTTTGAGGTTAGCTTTATGCTTCCTAAAGAGTTCTGCAATGACCGAAACAGGTGGAAATCTGATGGAGCAAGGTCAGGGCTATACGGAGGATGCATCAACACATCCCAGCCAAGCTCTCTCAATTTTTGCTGCGTGGCTATAGATGAGTGCGGTCTGGCGTTGTCATGGTGGAACACCACGCCCTTCCTATTCACCAGCTCCGGCCGGTTTTTCTCAATAGCTTTTTGTAACCTCATCAGTTGCTGACAGTAGAGGTCAGAATCGATAGTTTAACCCGGTGGCAAAAGCTCATAGTGGACGATTCCTTTCCAATCCCACCATACACATAGCATCACTTTGTTGCGAGTCAGGCCGGGCTTTGCCACGGTCTGTGGGGCTTGTCCATGCTTCGACCATGATCTTTTTCGCACATTCTTATCGTAAGTCACCCATTTTTCATCACCCGTAATGAACTGTTTAAGAAATGGTTTGGAATTGTTACGTTTCAACAAAGAATCGCAAATGGAAACACGTTGCATTAGGTTTCTCTCAGTAAGATCATGTGGTACCCAAATGTCAAGCTTTTTCTTGTATCCAGACTTTCGTAAATGACGTAAAACTGTTTTATGATCAACATCCAGTTCTTCAGCAATGTCGTAGCTACTAATACGTCGATCTTGCTCCACTTTCTCAACGATGGCACTGATTTTATCCGTGACAGGGCGTCCAGAGCGAACCTTATCTATCACACTAAAATTTCCAGACTTGAAACGCTTGAACCACATTTGTGCTACTCTTATTGATACCGCATTAGGTCCGTAAACCGCACAAATTTTATTCGCGGCGTTCGTCGCATTTTTACCTTTTTTGTAATAAAACTTTAAAATGTACCGAATTTCTTCGTCACATACGTTCATTTTGCTTGATGGAAAAACAATTGAAAAATGGCGGGAACTAGTTTTTTTTTTTATTTATTGCATCTTCAGAATATCACATTTAATGGTATGAAAACCAGCCAGTTACATTCAGTACAGCCAAACTAAAAATTGATTACTAATAATACATTCAAAATACGAAAATACTTTTGCCCCGACCTATATTAATGTAAAAAAGTAAAAATAAATACACTGTTAGAAAAGTAAATAAGTTTAATAAGTTATAAATGTTTTACAGGCAATGAACTTAGCTAAACATAAACGAATAAGTTATTATGACGTTTCATGATACATAAAAAGGTTTAGTATTCATTTATTTTTGTACACGTATAATTTGGCAATCTTAGGACTAAGAGATGGGGAGAATTTCGGTACGATAACAAAATTATTTAGTAACACTTTGGTTAAGAAGTGCTTGTGGATGGTAATTAAAAACCAGAGGTTACTCTCATAATCGCCGGCTGTCTCTGTCACTTTATGGTGTGAAGTAGCGACAAATAGACATTTAAGACCGTGTTAAATTTAAGTTGCGTATGAGTATTCGGGGCTGATACTATAATACAAGGAAGTTGAACTTGACTTTAGTAAGTTGGGCAAAAAAAGTAACATCGGGATTAAAATTTATTTAAGTATTTTTTTTTTATATTTCTCTTTACTTTTTTGATCTCCAAAACGTCTGTCGTACATTGGCCGTACACTAAACGCATCTGTCATTAGCAGCAATTAACACGGGAGGCTGTTAGCGAGAGCTCGACACGCGAAGCTGAACTGTCTCGGTTCACGAACTAACGCTAAACGATACGGAGCAATGATTTGTACGTATGAGGTGAAAAGTGCGGGGATCTGTGCTTATTACACATGTGGACGTTATGTTAAAAGGTTTTAAGTTCAATTTTAGGTTTGGGTTTTTATTAACACGTTTATAAATGAATAAAATTTAAGGAATACTGACCATCTTATAACAGGTGTTATTAAACTGCTGTAACTGAATAAGTTTCACGTGTATCTTTCTGTGGCGTCGTAGATCAAATCAATGGTCCGATTATGATGCGGTTTTTTGATGTAAAATTTTCTTTAGGCGCGTTGGGGATATTGAGATGGAAAAAGCAATTGAATTCGCGACACTGTTACTGACACCTCTTTGTATAAGTATCCACAAATATTGTAATAGTTCAAGTTTTTACTTCTGATGGCACTTCCGGAGTGCCACTGTTTTTGGTTTGAAAGATGACGTGATCGAAATCGTTCATAGCTATAATTTATGATGATCTGTTCGTATATAATTAATCAACTGTTTTCTTACTCTCTCCTTAAATCCCACGGCCTTCAAAATGCTCTGCTAAAGTAAAAATCTCAAGGAAAGTGTACAGACTATTAAAATATTAGTAACTCCGACTAGGAACTAAAGTACAGACATAGACGTAGATTTCTTTTTATTTACAGTAAATGATTAGGTACTTATGTTTAGTAGCTTTTCTAAATACCTACCTATAGATTTTCATGATTTTTTTTACACAACAATCTACATAATCAAGTGTTCAAAGTAAAATCGGATTAAATGCAAATAATAGAAGGAAAAACTTAAACCTCAGGCAGGACTCGAACCTGCGACCACTGGCTTGACGCGCCAGTCGCCAAAGCCAGTGGTCGCAGGTTCGAGTCCTGCCTGAGGTTTAAGTTTTTCCTTCTATTATTTGTATTTAATTACAAATATTCGCTCCGTATGCGTTAATGCGTAACATATAATTAAAATAATAAAATCGGATTAGATTAAATGCAAGGGGTAACGACTTTTTATATTAACAATGTTGATAGAAAATCTATAGCATAACTAAACTGTGTATTGTTAAGATGTTAACTTTTGATTGGCTTAGTTTGCACAGTAAATTGATGTTTAGTTTATCTATATAGACTAATTCGATAAGAACTTATGTGACTTGAGTTTTTGTTATTGAATTTATGAGTTTGCGTTCGTGAGAGTTAGAAACCGTTTTACTGGCCTATTAGTCTAGGGGTTAGTGACGCTGACTGCTAAACCGGAAGTTGTGGGTTTGATTCCCATCCAGAAAAAAAATTGATTGATGAGAAATATATAAGTATGTTTACCAGTTGTCTGGTTGCCATAATACATACAGGTTCTGCCTAGTTTGGGATCAGATGGCCTTGTGTGAGTTGTACCAGAATATTAAAAAAAAACCGGGGTCAGTGGACTTGTTTTTATATTTAACGTATTACTCACGTGTGTTTTTTGAGATCGCTCGACTAGTTAACCGTTTAAATATATTTACAGAAGCCAACTAGAACTTTACAAAAAAAAACCTTGACTACTATACCGGGTGGTGAATTGCCTACTATACTGGTGAATTTAATCCCTGTATCCCGAATGCTTTTACAAACATTTAAATACATACACAAAGAACACCACGTTTTATTTTAATCATATTTTTTCTTTACCAGGGTTGTGGCTTCGGCTGCCAGCTTCACCACATAGTGTACTGCCTCATATTCGCGTACGCCACTGAGCGGACGCTCATCCTCAACTCAAAGGGCTGGCGGTATAATAACAAGGGTTGGGATTACGTCTTTGAACCTATATCGGACAGCTGTACGAGTTCGTACGATGATAAGGTGGTGCAGTGGCCAGGTAAATGGACTTTTGTATTTAAATTTATTTTAGTTATGTGAGAAGAAAATGACAAGGAAAGTTTTGGAAAGAGGCCATTGTATAATACTTTTGAGTCGACATGGTACAAACTATTGTCAGTTCTTTATGCCTACTTGAAAACCCAAGTTTTTTATGTATATTATGATATATTGTTAAATATTACAAATTTACCCCTATTTACTGAAATATAAGTCATAGTTTAATTACTTATGCTTCGATTAAAACTATACTAAAATTGAGGATATTTTATAAGATATAAACACAACATATAACAGTTTAAAAATATTTATCTTTCGTGAAACCTTATGTAATTTTAATTATCAATATTTTCTTTTCCGAGACAAAGCAAAACTATCGAGAAAATATTTTTGGAATGTATTCAGTGATAATGACTTTGAGATTGCTGGCGAAGGTGCAGATATACGGAAAAAGAAGGATTTTTTGACTTGTAATTTATTTTGACGTACTTTTCTCATCTGCACATTGTAGTCTGGAAGGCCTACGTTCATATTATGCCGGTCGGGTACCAGACAATGATTTTAGTTGTGATTTTGTTGAAATTTATCTTTTAGTGATATCTACAAAAGACAGTTTTGATTTTGTAATCTTTTATTATCAAAGAATTGCCGAAGCTCTAGTAACGTTTTATAAGGGGAATCTTTGTTATTCTTTGCTGATCTTGTGTTACATAAAAAATTAGAATGTTAAACCAGTTTTATCAGATTTTAATTCATTATGTATAAAGGTAGATTTATGATCGTGCAGAGCGTGAGCTAATTAGTTTAGCTGAACAATTGTACATGTTATAATCAAATAGTTTTAATGGAAAACTAATTCTAGTTTATTTTCTCGGGATAAAAACTAGACAAAGACATTATGAAATTGTGTGATCCAAATATGAAAGTCATGGAGAAATGTCCAGAAGGCATTCTACAGATGATGAAGACAAATTTTACACGTAAAAATAATTTTATTAATTAACAAAATTGTCTCTTTTTTGCACAACTGTGGTTTAATTTCGGCCTCGTTTTCATTATGTACGGATTTCGGGGAAACGTATTACAGCAAAAATGTTTAAGGTGGCGTGTTTCTGCGAATATTCGCACAAACACCTGAAAGGAAAACACACTTGCAAAGTTTGGATTGTTCTAGAAACAGAATGATGTCTGCATTGCTTACATTTTGAACTGTCTGTCATATATTAGGTGCAATATGATTGAAATAGATCACTTTGTTTTTGTGTTTCTTAAGTCGATGGATTTAATCAGTTTTACGTGCTTATACGTATATATTTTTTGTAACATTTTAACTTGTAATTAATATTTGGAAATTAGGTACGAATCATGTTTAATAACTTCAAGTCATTTTTTGTGTTATTTTTTCTGCTTACTTTTTGATCCGGCCGGCATTAATGAGAACGAGGCTTTATAATGAAACAAGTACTTTAAAAATCACTATTTTATAATCTTCAATATAGTTAGAACAAATGTTATCTTAGATTATGGCAATATATTGAAACTTGCACAGGGTTTAGCGTTTAGTCCACGCGGTTCTCTTCCTGTAATCTGTAGTAAAATTAATACATTTCTATCACATAAAAATATATAAATATTACGTAAAAATATTTCACGGTATGTATGTGGGGTAAATAGGATTAAAAAAGTAGTTATCAAATTGTCTATATGTTTCTTAAGTGGTATTTTTGTATGTGACCGAAAGATTACTATTTTACTATACTCATTATTAATCATACTTTTAAATATCTTACAACTTAACCTGTAGGACCCAGGCTTGGAACTTGAAAGAAAGTTCCCCGGTTCCTACATCCAGTTTGACTCCAGTCACCGTGTTCAGTTTTGTTGGTCGACTGGCAAAGGTCCTATATTAGTGTATACTAGCTGCCTGCAACGGGTGCTGTGAGATTTTCAAAACATTTTTAATACGTTTATTTTATTTCTTTTTAACAAACCTTGTCCTTACAATATGGAACATAACAAAACAATAAATTAAAATCGGTCTAGCCGTTGTCAAGTTTTAGCAAGAACAATTAATTTTTATATATTAGAAGATTTGTAAAAATTTGTTCCCTAAATTCAATAGTATTTTTTCGGTCATTACATTCTATCTCAGCCTATTATATTAAGGCTTTGAATGGAAATTATATACATGTCTATCTTTTCTTTCTTTTTATAACATCTTAATCTTTGTATTTTTAATTCCAGTGACGTATGACGCTAAAGTGGTATCCCTACCATTCATAGATTCGATATCTCAGAAGCCCAAGTTTTTACCTCTGGCCATACCTAAAGACTTAGCCCATAGGTAAGTTACTATTATATTTATACATTTTAATTATTGAGCTCATTCTGATCTTTAACCGCTTTATCATTGGTAAGGTCTACGCCTCGATAATTTTTAAGTAAACAAAAATTTTATGATATAACCCAAGAGGTGAATTTTGTATGTAACATTAATACCTCAGGGCAGAAAAGTCTGGAGTCAAATAGGCTTCTTGCATATATTTTTTATTTATATTATTAGCCGTGATCGTCCCACTGCAGCGTGAATGCTTCCCTTTTCTTTTTCCATTTTATGTGGTTGTGCGCTATTACCATTCAAGATCTTAAGAATGAGGGAAGCTCGTCTCGTCATATCCTTCTGAGCCTACCACGAGGTCTTTCGAAATTCTGTGGGTCCCACAAGGTCGTTACTTTTGTAAATTTGTAAAAAAAATATTAATAATTATTTATCATTGTAACAGGATAACGCGATTTAACGGCGACCCATCGTCTTGGTGGATCGGTCAGATGTTGAAGTACGTGCTGAAGCCGCGGCACGCGATGCAGAAGGCTATCAATGATACTATCGCTAAAATGAACTTTAAAACACCTATCGTTGGGTAAGTTAGAAATAGTTTTACTTTGACAGATTCGCTGTACAGACAGACATTCACAATGAATATAAATCACATGTTAGGTACATGGGGCAGGAAAATAGTTCAAGTAACCTGATTGACTTTTAATTTCCGAGGAGGTGTTGTCCTATTACTCTTAATTAAGCTAGTGCAGAGTCAAGGAAAAACGTCATGTTAGCTGACATAATAGAGATGACTTGGGATATTGAGATTTGATACATACTTTTATTTTCTAAAACCTTTAATGGTGTTTTTTTTTTCCATGGAATATCTAAACTTTAGTCAACCGTACGATTATTCGGCTTCAAAACCAATTACGTTTAAAAGACATTTTTTTTTTCTCGGGATAACTCACACACGGCCATCTGACCCCAAACTAGGCATAGCCTGTACTTTGGTGTCCAGACAACTGATAAACATACTTATATTTTTTTTTTTAAATACGTACAAATTATATATATAAATTATACCCAGACACAGAACAAACAATCGTGCTCATCACACAAAGATTTGTCCTGGGTGGGAATCGAACCCACGACCTCTGGCTTAGCAGTCAGGGTCACTAACCTCTAGACCAGGAGGCCCGTCAAATATTTCTAAAACATACTACAAATTAAACTAGCTATCTTTTGTATTCGTATTTCACATTTATTTAAATTTATTTTTTATATCGTACTGTTACTACTTTAACTACGTTACTGTTGTTAATTACTTTTCACGCATTAACGCATGCGAAGCGAATATTTGTAATTAAATACAAATAGTAGAAATGAAAAATTTTAAATCAGGAATCGAAAAAAAAACGTCTCGGCTTTGAGTCCTTAGGTTGAAATATTTCCTTAAATAAAAAAAAAAACGGTTATAGTTTGGTCCCTGCCTACCCTTCCAAAGAATAAAGCAAAATAGTAAACATACTTTCTTTAGCCAATTCAGTTTCGATTATACCTATTTTTATGGTGTCGTTAATCGGTATATCGTATGAAATTAATTGTTTTTGCATACATTGCTTCCTTATAGCGCATTAAAGAGTTTTATGGACGGTGCTAGTATTGTTTAAATTTTATTTACCGTATAATACCTTGACTGGTATGTGATAATGGCTATTTATCGCTTGAACCGCTTTTTCTTGGTATAGGACTTCAGATGGGCTGTTTTTATAATATGTATATTTTTAAATTGAACTATGTATTAGACAAAAAGATGAGGGCGCTATTGATGGATAGCCTAAAAACATTCCGACGCTTTTACTAAGAATTCCAGAAACCCAGACTTGGAACAAACAATTTCGAATAATTATACAAATTTTATATCGCGGAAATTAAGCCCACAGCACGTCACCTCAGGTCTCAAAATACAAGTGGACTGAATTTCTATAACGCTGGTTAAATGGATTTTTTTTTAGGAATATACTCAGTAAACATTCTTATTCATACATATTCTCATTACCGATGATGGCGAGGTCGTGTACATTGTATATATTTGTACTGAAAAGTTATGAGTGATCAAACAGGGAAGTAAAATACTACTACTTATTACCATTTTAAGGTGTACGTTATTAAAGTTTTAATTATAATCATGTTATGATTTTTTTAAAACCTTTTGTTTAACTTAAACGCGAACGTGTAACCAGACCGCTATTCCCAAGCGAAGTCGTTGCTCGTAGAATTGCTGGTGACCACGGCAGCTGCACCTCCTGCGTCCCACACTTCGTCCGCGCTAAAGCCAGCCCAACAATGACCTCGCATGTCAAGAGCTGAAACTTCTTGTCTGAGTACTGTACCGATCGGCTATCTGTGCCGTCAAGCTCTCAGCAACTAATATTCTTATTACCTTGTCTTCTAGTGTCCACATAAGACGGACGGATAAAGTCGGCACTGAGGCAGCTTTCCACCACATACACGAGTACATGGCCCACGTGAAGGACTACTACGACCAGCTCGAGCTATCGCGGCCCGTCGCCGTGCGCCGCGTGTATCTCGCCACTGACGACGCTAACGTAAGCTGCACACATATAATACAGTAACACACATACATAAGTGACCCACGGGGCCATTCACAGATACACATAAATACATAATAATTACACACAGACCCACAGGCATGAAAATAAAAACTCGAGCTTGTGTGCAGTATGAGGGTTATCGCGATTTAACTAATTCGTTAGAATCGCCAGTGACAGACTGGCGATTCTAACGAATTACTGTGCCCTTAATCTCCAATTTAATTTGAAATCTAATACAATGCCTATGCAAAATTCATACTAATTTAGCAGGCAGGAGATTCAGTATTCTTAAAAAAAAATGTGTTCAATGGAAGGAACTGACTGGAAACGCAACATTGAGAGTATTTTTTGTACTGTGTGTTCTTTGTGTGCCTGCTAAATGAATAACAATTTGCATTGTCATTGTATTAGAATTAAAATTAATTTGGAGAGTAAGGGCACTGATGTTTATCTGTAAATTTTCACCAATCACCAGACCGTAGCTTGTCTCTCATTACTCACTAGCTTTCACTTGAAATTGAATAAATAAATAAATGTGGACAACATCACATACATTGCTCTAAACCCAAAGTAAGTAGCTAAAGCACTTGTATTATGAAATTCAGAGACAACGATGGTACCACAACTAACCCAGACCCGAGACAAAAAAAAAGGGTTTTTAACATTGACTCGACCGGGGATCAAACCCGGGACCTCAGAGCTAGCGACACCTTGAAAACCGGTGTGTACGCCACTTGACCACGGAGGTCGTCAATATATTATTATGTTACATTTCCAGGTGTTAGAAGACGCCCGCACGAAGTACCCGGGCTACACGTTCCTGGGCGACCCGTCCATCGCCAAGACGGCGGCCACCCACCGCCGCTACACGCCCCTCTCGCTCACCGGCCTCCTAGTGGACTTGCACATGCTGTCCATGTGTGATTACTTGGTCTGCACGTTTAGTAGTCAGGTAAGAAAAAACGAGATAAAGAGTATAACATTACGAAAAAGAAAAAAGGGTATAAATGGTGTGGAAGGTATTAGAGAAGTAAAACAATCTTTGAATACTGAAAATGTTAGACTCTGGTGCGGTGTACCGCATTAAAAATCCGCTAGGTTCGCTAGTCTCTCATGCACAATTGGACCTGTCAATTTACACCAATTACAATACAGGTCCTTCTTTGTGGAAATTGAACGATAGACCACATGCAGTACTAACAAACCTAGCGGATTTTTTAATCGAAATCACCCTCATACGGTGCATCAAACATGAGCATAGCGACATCTATTCCGCAATGTTTTTTTTTATTTATTCTATAACCAGGATATATCATGACTTAAAATGTCATTCTTATTTTTAAGATTGCTGGAGTCGACATTTCATTTCCTACTTTGCCTCTATCACAAGTCTGCCATGTTGCAAAGTTGTGAAATTAAAAGAGAAATTTTAATCATCAATTTTTTTTCTTACTTTTGTTTTTAATGTTACCTCCAGGTGGGTCGCGTGGCGTACGAGATGATGCAGACGAACCGTATCGACGCGTCCGACAGCTTCTTCTCTCTGGACGACATCTACTACTTCGGCGGGCAGAACGCGCACGACCGCGTCGCCGTCATGCACAACGACGGCAACTATCAGGATATCGCCTTCCAGGTATATACCAAAATAATATATTTTGTTCCATAAGACTTGACATACAGTAGATTTGTATAATAATTTTCGTGAGTATTCATAATTATTTAAAACAAAACGTTTTACTCACGTATATTCTCGGGATCGTCCGACTGGTTTTAGACTTAATAGGAGTCCCTAAACATGAGCTGACGTGGCGGTGGTGTATGTGTAATCAATTATTAAATCTAATGTCAACTCGTGTGGAGCACCACATTTTTTTTTGTAATTTTATTTATTGTATGTCAATTGGAGGTTGGGTCGCGAGTCGAAATCAGTCAGTTCGACTCGCGACCCAACCTCCGCCATGAGTGAGTAAACCGTTTTGTTTTAAATAATTTTGACATACAATAAATAAAATTACAAAAAAAAAAGTGGTGCTCCACACGAGTTGACATTAGATTTAATAATTGATTACACATACATGTATAAAATAACCAACTTTAATGAAATTTATATGGGATCACCTCTGAGGTTATACTCTGACGATGTCAGCAAGATTTTTTTAAATCGATCCTCTTTTGCCGAAGATTCCGTGTTAAAAACGTACGAGTACGTCGAAGAACCTGCTGTATGCAGCTGGTTAAATAAACATATCGATTCGTCTTTTAAAAACCTGGATTACTGTTTCATTTTTACAGACGAAGAATAATTGGATAGTATACTGCGTTTGCAACATATATGCCAAACATGTAAACAAACAAGTGTGCTTGAAAAACAACTCTAATGCTTAGATATACGGTTCAGTTTGTGCTACAAAACTTTTGATTATTTCAACAGTACTTGTCAGTCTAAAATTAACTTAATTCACACTCGCATAAAGTCGATGTTTCTTTAAGTGGAAATAACATTAATTTTCACAAGAATTTATCTAAACTACATATTCAAACAATTTATTTGATTGTATTTATGTTTGTAGGTCGGTGATTTAATAGGCATAGCTGGTAACCATTGGAATGGTTACGGTCGAGGAACTAATAAGAGAACAAACTTGGTAAGTTGTCAGTTATTACATATTTAAAGGCATAGTTAACAATAATATCACAAATGTTTTGTCTTCTTATGTCTCTAGACAGACGGACTGCATTTCAACTGCAAACCGATTGCAAATTTGCGGTTTTAATGTAGTTACTACGACAAGAAACTAGCCGTGCATTCCGATTGCACTGGTTGTGCAGTCGTCGTGCAGTTTCAACGACTGTATGCTGGAACTGCTCGCCAACTGCATAACCACTGCAATCGGAAATGCAGTATAGTCGGTTGACTGCACGGATAGCCGAGTGGTACAGGTCACCACGCCAATTACCACTGTGCGCGACGTGCCGCGGTTTCGATCCTCGCATGGGACAAGTGGGTTCCAAGTCTCGGTGTCCCATGTGTATATTAATTGAATGTTTATGGAACCCCCCGCGATACAGGGATTAAATTCCCTAGTGAGGGAGTCGTTTTCTTTATAAAAAAAGAAAAAAAAAGTCCGTCTGTTTAGAGGCCTTAGAAGTAATAATTATCTCATTAACACAATTAAACAGATTTTCAATCTATGCACAAAATGTAAGCCACCACCAGAAATTATCACAATAATATATTCCTTTCCAGAACGGATTGATCCCGTGGTACAAAACAGCGGACCACCTAGTGCTGTACCCGTTCCCGGAATACAAACAGGTGCCGATGTACTCCGACACACGGCAGAAGAACTCATAGACACGCAGATTAATGATTATGTTACCCTTAATTATAAAGGTATAATGCTGATTGGACGTAGTTATGTGGGAAAGAACCAAGAAACATACTTTTTTTTTAATAATAAGAAATATTGTTTTAAATTTAAAAACAAACTTACATAGGAATGGATAGGTTCTATTTTACATGACTACATCTAAGTTACAAATTTTCTAATGATCAAATGTGTTGTCTTGCACATTTTTCCTGTACCATAAGCTCTTAAAACAGGACTGTTGTCGTTGTGCAAGCGAGACGGCGCACTACACTGCACGTAGCAGCGTCTCGCTTTCACGACGGCCTGTTTATAAGTCCTGCTTTAAGAACTCATAAAGTTCCAATAGAAAGTCATAATCATTGTAACCAGTACGGTTGAATTTTGCAATACCAAACAGCGTGTCGCCTCATGAGTTTATTATTTATATTAATATGTCATGTCAATGTTTTATCACAATTTGTAAATGTCAACTTTACCTCTCATAAAATAGAGTCGATTTTGCATGGCAATACGTTTCATAACCTGCTGACTAGAGGTTTAACAGCTGTCGGTATAACAAACTAAATAACGTGTATTAATTATTGCATAAAAATCGTTAAATAAAATGTATTTTTTGGAGTCTGCGCTTAATGGACCTCCATTAAATTTGTAATCTCTACGATCGTTGAAGTTTACAGTATGTGTCTTTTACGGGCTTGTTAATTGTTAACTGACAATGATTAGTGATTTTTAAACGTGATTTTCTTATTAACTTATATTATTCGTGAAATTCTGGTACTTTATCCGAGTGAGATTTTCGTTATCTCATCCTCAGGCCTGATGTTTGTCATTTGTATTATTACCATTGCACACTGGATAAGAAAATACTCATACTCGAATAGGTTACATCGAGCAATGGAACCTAAAACATGGTAAATACACAAATGTCAAATTATGCCTCTAGGTCTGATAATTTATTTAGAATGGAAACTTTTTCAGCCGTCTACGGATTAGGAAGGAAGATATTATGTTATAAAAAAGTATTCAAGTAAAATATAAAAAAATGGGCGAACATTGACTAAGAATAAAGTAATTTTATACTACTACTATAACACACTTCTTCAGTTCTCCACTTTGAAGATTTGCATGATCAAATTTAAGTACCATTTCAAAAAGGTTTTACTGAGTATACAGGATGTTACCGAAAAGATATATTCATTTAAAAGGAGTAAAGAGTAAATGTGGTATAAAGTCAGTTTACAAAATTTCAGCTCAAAATCAGTTTATTAAATAATTGTTATCCAATTTTTCGCATTAATTATTCATATTAATTCACCAAAAATCATAACAAACGTGTCAGCGCACTACGAGGGTCAATATATGATGTCCCTCGCTAAATCGTAAGATACGTCGCTTCAGCAGTCTGGTTATGATTTTTGGTGTTGAATAATTGATAAGAAAAATTGTATAACAATTATTTAGTGAGTTGAAATCTTTGTTAACTGACTCTGTACCAGATGTACTCTTCACCCCTTTTAGATAGATATACCCTTCCGGTAACATCCTGTATATGTAATTAATTGAGTTTTTAGACTATACCTATCTTATGATAGAAATCATTGTTTTATGTTATGTACAAAATCTTGTTAGTACAGTCTTCTAAATCAAGTCGCAAATTAAGGGTTTTTTGGGTAATAAAATTGTATCGCAAAATGTGACAAAGGTCGGACTCGTTCTCTGATTGGCTGATCAATATAAACATGTCATAAGATATCAAAACTTATTTCCAGTGAGATGTACATTAGTTTTGATAGCGGGTTAAATTGAGCTGCTTTTCGGGACGCGACAATCATTAATAGAGGATCCCCATTTTAGTCCCACCTCTAATAACTGTATTTTTTTTCTGGGTGAAAGCTTATGGCTTCAACTCACGCCGAGGGCACGGCGTGAGGATATGTCAGACTTTCACTGACTAAAAACACCCCGGTCCCGTCTCTGCCCTTGGCCGGTGTCGCGGGGTCGCAAGCGCATTCTCTGCGCAACTCCGGCGGACCCTCTAATACCGAACATTTAGGGTTGGCGCCATAATTAAATTTTGTTCTGCTCAAAAATACCTATCCAAAGAGGTATGATACCTAGCTATTACAGGGTGGGACTTGAGATCAGAGAAATCCTGACATCGTCCTTAAGGCGTCAAATTTGAGCACGCGAGATTGAGTCTTATAAACATAATATATTAGAACATCTTTTTTATTAATGGAACTTTAATTTCCTTTAGAATCATAGGTTATGTACATAATGGTTGTTTTGTGTACTTCATACAAGTCGATTATTGTTTGTACGACTTTTCAAATATTTCAGTAAATACATTCCATTTATATTCGTTCCGTATTTTATCAAGAACTGAATATTACCGTCTCTGTCCATTGTGGCCTCTTCATTATTCTGAACTTGTATACAATTAATAATACTGCCTGAAGTCTGTACTGTGCGTACGTAACTACTGAGTTTTTGAACAACATTAATTGTTAATGTTTGGACATTCCGTTTAAATCTTTTACAGCGTAATATTTATTATACGGGGTGATTATTTAGTCTAATTCAAAATTTTTCAGGGTGGTAGCACCCGTGAAACTGAACAACTTTTACTAAGGAACATGAAAAAAATAGACCATATTTTGACCCATGTTCCTTGGAGAAAGTTTCATGGGTACTATCACCCTGAAAAATTTGGAATGTGACTAAAAATCACCTCTATTAAATAAATGGCAATTTGGTCGAATACTTTTGAATGAATGAAAAATGATTGACAAGTCAGTGAGTGAATGTTTGAGAGTCATTCAACTGTTGTACAGTTATAATTAATGTTTGATTCGTCGTTCGACTAGTGTGATTTTAAACAGCAATTTAAATCTAAAAAGGATTCATTTTAAAATGTATCGTGCGATATTCACTTGATATTTTACAACATTCTGATAAAGAATTCCTTTGTTAACTCATTTTAAAATACAAGATATTTTTAAAGATATTAAATTATGTGTGCTGAGGCCGTATCATGAACGTTCCAAACTATCATTTTCCGTTTTGAGAAAGAAATGTTGCAACGTTTTGACTGTATAGCGACGTTTGATTTTGTGAGTAAAACAATAGTATTTAAAACAAAAACATGATATCCTCAGTACTGATTATAAAGTATGTGTCACGGCCTAGACATGTAGATTACATGTTTAAATGTTATTTTGTGTATCGTGTTTAACGACATAGCTTTGTGACGTTATTTTATATGAGTAGCTGACAAATAGTGATGTACAATAGTAACTAATTTTTATTTAGACGATTAGTAATGGTCAGTCAAAATCTACTAAATTAGCAAATTTATAGGTTTTAGAGATATGTTTTAATTTTAAAAGAAATTGGAGTCGTTTTAGATCTTTTTAATTAAATTAATTGATTCTGAAATAAGATCTGAAAATTATAATTGGCCCGCTATGAAACCCCATGACCCAGTTTCATTTAGATAAATATTATAAAAAAGAACATTTTTGTTTTGTTTAAGTTGTCTTATAATACTAATTTAATTATATTTACGAACTATTTATTTATGAAAACATTTTGCTCATGTAATTAAATGTTTTACTTTCATTTTAGTTATTGTTATATTAAAACCTTTTTATTTGTGAATGTACTATGTTATAATTATAAAAAGTAGCCGTGTATGATATTGTCTGAAAAGCATTTATGGTTTGTTCTCAAGTATTTTTAACAAATCATTTATTTGCTGGTCAACCCTAGCATGTGTAAATTTCACAATGTCACTGTCATTATATAAGTTGACAGTTTATTTTTTTAATAATAATCGCAAGAGTAAATATTGTTTTCTGTGGTGTTGGAATGAGTGAATGATTTGTTAAAAACTTTTTGATTTAGATTGAATATTCTTGTAACGTTAAATACCAGTGTAAACAAAATGTGTATTCCGAGTGCTATTATACGTACATGCCTTATATCTGTGAGTAATCTGTCGCCTATAATAAATATGTAACTATAAAAATCTAAAAAAATATGGGAAATAATTCTCGAATAGTGCAATTTTAAGTTATTGCTTTTGTTATATTTTTGTGAGGTAATTAAGAAGCGTATTTAAATATTTTATTTATTTTACACACTTGTCACAGATATACTTCCAAGATTTTTTAATATTTCCACTTAGGGATTAAAACTTAGCTAAAGAAGGCACGTCTAAATAATTTCTTGTTATTCCATTTTATTTATTTCCATAGTTAATAAATAGATTGTACTAGGATGGTGATATCTGGTGTATTTTTTAATGTATCTGTCTGAGCTTCTGTAATTATGTAACTGATGATAAAGTAACATGGACCTAAAATGTGTGTATATAGCTTTATAATATAGTGTATATAGAAAGAAAAATAATATAAATAAATGGTAACATGTGAAGGTATTTTGTGTTTTATTGTGATAAACAGGACTACTCAGACGCTGGCATTTACTTTGTTAAATTATGTTTGCCATCGGATATTTAGAGGCCTCGCCCTCGGCGCCTTTTGTGGCGATCCTATCACTCGTTCTCATGGATACAGTCGTTATAGTTTTTGTCGCACGTTGCAAACGCGACTAACGCGCGATAGTGCCGGTAGTTAGCAGAAACACGTTTACAAAACGCGCGACAGTATTGCTACAAAAATTCGCCTTGAGCAAGGCGTCTTGTGACATTATTAGTACAAGTCTGTTGTTTGAAGTAAGATCGATAAATAGCTAGACTTAGATCTTATAACTTAAATACCTTTCTGCGCATAAAAAAATTAGGCAAAAACACCTTTCTTTTTGTTTACGGGTGAAAATCTAATGACTTCAACCCACGTCGAGGGCACGACGTAGGGATATGTCGGACTTGCACCGTCTAAAAACACTCTGGGCTCGTCCTTGCTTTGCCGGAGCCGCGGGTTCACTAAAGCGTGTTCGGCCTGGCTCTGTCTTAGCCTACTTCTGAGTAGAGGTATATATTTACTTTTGTTTGTAACAAAGGTGCCTACTTAAAAAAAATACCTAGAAGCTAGTTATTATATATAATAAAAGAAAGCACTAGTTTTCCTTTTACGCTTCTAAGAAAAGGTGCGCGTGCGCAGGTCACTCCCTCTTTATATGGAGTTCCGTTATTTTTAATCAGTTTCGTCAACTTTACGGAAGGGTAAACAACGCATCTCAAACACGCCAACCGGGATTCCCATAATGTAATTATGTAGAAATTTTATTGATTGCAACTTAGTTGAAGCTATGAAAACAGCGGGGATAACAAATTTATTATTGTTCATTGATTACTAAAGGGCTAATGCCTAGTAACAACTATGTAACCTACTTCTATTATTTTGTATTATATTGCTCAAAGAGGGTTAGAGACACCGTTAAAAAAAAAATTATCTTTTCAAGTCATGGGTTCAAATTTGTTGTGGTTTTAGTTTTGTACATTTCTAAGCATAATATTAATCGAAATAAGTATGTACATCCAAATAATATTAAAATGAATCCCGATTTCCTTTGGTCACACCATAATTTTCTAACGACTGCACAAAATCGGATAGGTATTTTTTTTGTTCTTTTCCTTGTTGTACGGATAAAGTTTTTTAAAAGAAAAAAAATAAACGTATGGAAATGTTTTGAAAATCTCACACCACCCGTTCGAAGCCGGGGCAAGTAGCTAGTAAATATATTCAAGCCCGCTGCCAAACGAAACAGCGGGCAACTTTCTCAACCGCACTTCTACTGGGCTGACGCGGCGAAAGTAGCTTCTCTCTCCAAGTTCAATAGCACGGCGTAACAGTACCGTGTGAGCGCGCGCGCACGTTGCATCGAAACCTTGTTTGTCGATGGAGTGAAGATGTGGAGTGCTGTACTTGTTGTCGCATGCTGTGTGAGCGGTGTGCTGCCGGCGAAGCATCTGCCCAAATGGAAGAAACAGGTTGGTTGTGACTAATATTGATTTAAGACCTTTTTTCTAACAATAAAATATTAATCAATTATTTTTAATTATCAGAAACATTCGCTAAATATTTAGATGTTAAAGATTTTTTGAGCTTCATAGGTTGATTGTGATGTATTTTTTTTTAGGTCAGATTTTTATTTTGATCAGTTAAAACCATCACTATAATTTTTCGAATCTATTCAGATTAGATACTTATATTACTTATAGATAAAGATAGGATAATCTTTTCTGTATAGAGTATTCAGTTTATCTACAGAAAGAAATTTACATAACATTGTTTAAAATAATGTGTTATTTGTCGCTCTACTACTAGCTCTTTATTAGTTACTAACTAATTATAAAATTAATTTAATTCTAAGTGTCAAACAAAATGTTTTCACGCTGTTTTCCCGCGGCCCCCATTCGTGCTGCTTTCTCGCTACTCATATTAGAAAGTTCCTTCGGTGACGCAGAGATGCCGCGATCCTGTTAGGATGAAAAAAGTTCGCGTCACTTTCTATACCTAGATTTTTATTTCAATATCTATGATAACGTAAAAAGTTACAGTATTTCCTGTTCCATAAATAGGTACTTTTTTTAGGTAGAAATTGTCATACGCCTCAACGCTCCAGAAAGCATTTAGTTGTTTACTTAGATAGAGAATCCTGTTTGATTTACATGGAATATATATAAATATGTAATACTAAGCAATTATGTTTCTTGTAGCTGCCAATATACTTCCCTACTCTTTTTAAAACTTACAAACTATTGGTTGATCATAAAGTGTTCCTGTATTTAGGGTCAATTTGCTCTTGTTATCTTGAATTAATTACTTTAGATTTAGAACTGGGTACCTAATTATATTAATTTTATTTAATTAATTAATCACGTGAATGAACAGCATGTTTGTTACTAATATATCAGTGATAATCTTATCCTCAAAGCACCAAACGCATGATTATTTTTGCCAAATTTCCTATCTTTCATTGGTGAACTTCCACTAAGCTAACTAAGCACACCTACTTCACATAACGGAATCAAATAAAATTAATGCAAAATCGTTAAAAAAGAGTTTCGTTTAAATTAAGTCTTCCTCCTCACAAAATATGTATAAAAAAATATCTTGCACGTTAAAAATTGATATTTCTTATTCACATCTATTTATTAAAGCACTTTCTTTTCTTACTAACTTATTGTGTTACCAACTTCTTGAAGCCGGTACGTGTCCGACAGGCTTGCGAGCTGCCGGCAGTGCAGAGTGAGCACAGCCACTACATCTGTGATGATAAGGGGGAGCCTAAGTGCCTTCCAGGATGGCAGGGGGATCTCTGCGATGTGCCGATATGCAAGAAGGGATGTGATCCGTTACAAGGTGAGGAGAATTTCTTTGTTGTGTAGGTTGATATAATAATAATATCTTGGGCCAACTCACACACCGCCATCTGATCCCAAACTAGGCAGAGCCTGTATTATGGTAATCAGACAACTGATAAACTTACTTATATATTTCTAAATACATACATATTATAGATAAATTACACCCAGACACAGAAAAAATGATCGTGCTCATCACACAAAGATTTGTCCTGTCGAACCCACGACCTCCGGTTTAGCAATCAGTGTCACTAACCACTAGACCAACAGGCCCGTCGATGTTTAAAGTTTCCGACTTAATTTCGTATACCTATAGATGAATAATTAATGCGACTATTCCTAGTGGATCAAGATAGTTTAGAATTAATTCGTAATACCTGTTTTTTGATTTCTTGTTAACCTACTCTACATAAAGACGCTGAATCATGCAGGTACTATCCTTTTATAATAAAATACGCCAAAAAAAGAGCTACTTAGAAACTGTTTAGAATACATATTGAATATCAGATTAATAAAAACGAGATCCGGAAAGCATGTAGCTTTCCGGTAGTGGCATTAAAATTGTTTGATAGTTGATTTAAAGTAGAGACGTATAAAACAGAATTGAATGTTGCGAATAGGTACTGCCTTAGAGTAAACATAGACAAGCATAGAGCGTGCGCATCGCTAGTAGCCCCATATAGCCAAGCGTAAGCACATTTTTAGCTAAATGTACTACGCTCGTATACTGATTTATGTTTGGTGTATATTTTCCATGCGACGACAGACGGTTCTGCGAAAATATCAACGGTTCTGATATTATTAAGGTAATATTAGGTTTTGGGATAGTTTTAATAAAACGGTGCACACTGTTTTGACACAAATTTTACGATTTTACTAGTTCATACTAGTGCTAACTGTTTATATTTAATATGCGCGCTCTATAGTACCTATACTTATTTATTCTTCTAAGGGCACTGCACTTAGGACAAGCACGTTATAGGTAACTACTGTCACGAAAAATACAGTACGTTTCATAAATAATACGCATTGTTACACTTTCAATCGAGACTATATTTACAAAGCTTTTAAACCAGCACAAAGTCGATTGCTTTGTGCAAAGATAACGGTCCGTTCTATTTAATTTTCTCATTAGTGCAACAAGATGGCTGTGCTTTGACAGTTTTTTAACGGTCATCTTGAATTCTTCGTGATTCATTATTTAAAGTAAAGCTACAATTTCTGATTAGCGTTTTACAACGTTCTTTTGTTTTATGTTATTTTGATGATTTAAATAAATTAATTAAAGTATTTACTTTCTACTAGTAAGCAACTGGAACAATTAATAATTTATTTATACCTACTTATAGAGGTATTACGAGGTCAAATTTGAAGATATTTGTTACCCTGTTACAGCTTTTTTTCATAATCATCATTATCCTCGGTCTTTATATTCCCAATCATCTCCCAAACGCCGCTTAGTTCCGTTTTTATTTATTTATTGATATACCAACAGCATAACATATTTCAATAGGCTAAATTTATTCACTATCATATTTCTAATATGTATGCCTATTATAGGTATACACAGCATTCGCAATATCGAAGTACTAATATAAATTGTAACAAAAAAATAATAACAATAAATAACTAAATTATATAGTTCTACCTCTTCTCTCTCTAAATTATAAGAAAAAAAAAATAACATTAAGAGTTTTGTTTGACTTTCACATAATACATCTATATAGATACTCATATAATTAACCGTCCCTCATCCCCAGGGTACTGCAAACGTCCGGGCGAATGCAGATGCAAGTTAGGCTTCTACGGCGAGCGCTGCAACAAGTGCATCCCTCTACCGGGCTGCCAGCACGGCTACTGCAACGAGTCCTTCGAATGTATCTGCAAGCAAGGCTGGGATGGACTGTTCTGTTCTGAACGTAAGTAGCTTGAAAATATTTATTAAAGAAGGACACCAAGAGAAATTGCGATCTTCCACAAAAATGTATGCCATGTAATCTATATATACTTAGTAATATATAAAGCTAAAGAGTTTATTTGTTTGAACGCGTTAATCTCAGGAACTACTGGTCCGATTTGAAAAATTATTTTAGTGTTGGATAGCCCATTTATTGAGGAAGGTTATCAGCTATATAACATTACGCTGCGACCAAAAGGAGCGGAGCATAAATGATAACTGTTGCAAAAATGAAAAACCGTTTAAACTTTAAACGCGGACAAATTCGACAGCTAGTAATGTAATAGGCTTATAATGGTCCATCCATTATAAGCCTATTACATTACTAGCTGTATTCTATCTACATCCTATTGCATCAGATTGATGATTGATTGATGATTGATTGATTATTGTATTAAATTAGGCAACTTATACAGGGTGTTACAAGAATATCTGGTATAGAGTCAGTTTACAAAATTGCAGCTCAAAATGAGTTAATTAAAAATAATTGATATCCAATTTTTTGCATTAATTTATTTGACACCAAAAATCTACCTTTTGGATAAATATTACCTTTCGGTAAAACACTGTATATATCTATATTATTTTCTGTTAGCTAAAACACCAGTATTTTGTACAAGCGGGTTTAACAAAGTTCATGATTTTTTAAAATTTTAAACTTCTGACAGTTTTTATTGTATGCTTATCGAAAAATCAATTGTTATCTGTAAGCATGAAATAGTAGCCTTTAAATAAAACAAATGGGAATTCATTTAACATTGAATATTTCCTAAACGTTTGTAATGAATATAATATGTACTGTACATATTTATTTAATTCCCAAAAACTGTGGTTTTGTATGTATGTTTTATTTAAATTTCAGTGCTTACCTCTGTAGCTTGGTTGGTAATGCAACTGGTGCGTTGAATAAGTAATGTTCTTATTTAATTTCTCATTTGATAGCTATTTGCCGTTCCGACTGCCACGCTACGCGAGGCTTCTGCGAGATGCCGGGCGAGTGTCGCTGCAAGCTGGGCTGGGCCGGCAAGACGTGCCGCTCGTGCCAGCAGCTGCCCGGCTGCCAGCACGGCTACTGCGACAAGCCGCTGGAGTGTAAATGTCTGCCGGGCTACACGGGACTGCTGTGTCAGACACGTGAGTACCTTCTCAAACACCTCAAAGAAATAGTTATTCACCATTTTGCCAACATATTTACCTGACTACAGCAAAGCCTTTAGTTAACTAGGTCTAGTATAGGCGACTCTTGGTTTGCAAGCTACTAAACACTTGATACCACTGTTCTGAAAGTGATCGTTCTTAAATTCCTTAAAGAGGTGTGCTGTTATAAAAACGATAATATGAATAATTATATAATACGAATCGGATTCTTTGCACATTCAAGAGTAGACTTTAAAAATGCTATTGGTATTTTTCATGTATCGAAAACCTAGATCAAATCCCTCAAACTTAAATAGAAACTGAAGTCTGATTCGTAAAATAGTTCTTCCTAACATAAAGAGATTTATTTTTAGCAATCTGCGCATCCGGTTGCCACTCGGAGCGCGGCTACTGCCGGCGGCCTGGCGAGTGCCGCTGCAAGGTCGGCTGGACCGGCACATTCTGCAACGAGTGCCACCCCTACCCCGGCTGTCTGCACGGCACCTGCAACAAGCCCTGGGAGTGTCTGTGCAAGCAGGGATGGGGAGGCATGCTGTGTGATGAAGGTAAGACCGAAAAAGCCAGGTCTTTATCTATTTGGATGCATAGCTTAGCGCGAATTTCTGTATGCCCCTATAGGGCGAAACACTAGTCCTATGAGACACTATAGTGTCTCTTGGCTTGGCATGAGCTAATTATCACAGTAGTCTTTCGTACACGTAGAGTTTGACTGGAGACTTCTAAATACTTATTAAATTGTCTACCTCTCTATTATTTCCTAAATGCAAATACTTAAGAAAATAATAAATTAACTAAGTTGAAATTTAAAAATAATGGTGAAGGCTCGTAATACACCTAATTTGATACAAAATCCATCTATTACAGAACTAAACTATTGCGAGAAGAACCCTGACACATGCAAGCATGGGGGCGAATGCCAGTCATTAGAATCTGGCGAAGGATCTTTCCGATGCCACTGCCAGCCCGGTACCACTGGCAAGAACTGTGAGATCCTGCCAGAAGTCCAGAAACCGGCCAACGGCACGACTTCCGAAGACACCACGGGGTCTCCGGCTGATGAAGTACTAGATTCTTCTTCACAAGAAACCTCGACGGAAATTAATAATGGGGAAAATGAGACTGAGTGATGGATAATTAAAATATAGAATTAGGTGGTCAGAAAATACTCTATTTTATATTTTTAATCAGAAAAGGCATATCTTTTGGAAAGAATATTTTAATTGCCTACTGAAAAGTTTGATCCTGTTTAGAAGTGTTAATTGCAGATTCTTCTTGTTGTTAATGTGACTTTCCAAATATCAAAGTTTGGCGGTCAGCTCCGCATATCATGTCCAGATTGCATATTACATGAGTTTCGTGTTTAACAAGAATTCAACCCTCCACAATTCTAATTTATTTGTTTTCACTGTCCGTGTTTTAACTCAAAGGACTGTTTTTTTTCAACGCCAGATAATTTTTCTTAATGGAATATAATTGACATCTGACAGCTTTTGTATGGAAGAACTGTCAAAAATTCTTTGTATAAAATTATCGGGCGTTGGAAGAATCAGCCTTAATATAGTATGTTTAGTTATTAATTTAGTAAAATGTATTTATTGCAGAAGTGTGAATGGGCAGAGAAGAGTTTGTATGTAGGTATGTGTAGCTAAATAGTGGATGTCTGTATTATGTATGATTGGATGATTCACAGTTGATGCGTGACGCAAGTGTAATAATGATTTATTTGTGGTTTTGCTCGAATGAAGTTATTTATTCGCTTTGAACTATGTTCGTGTTTAGATAATTTGGTAGTACGATATTAATTGTACTTAATTGATACGTTATAGTAAGAAAGTTAATAGACGTGGTTTAAAATGGCATGTGAATGTTGACCATTGATAAAATAGATGGAATTGTATAATTTCTAAACGCGAACGTACCATGATCAGAAATTTATTTTGATTTAATGCAAGTGGTTTATTGTGTTTGTTTAATTTATTGTGAAAATGTTTTATGAATAATTGACAGTAAATCTTTGACTACTAAAGATATACATGTATCTGTCTGGAATATAATAATAAGTGTTATTAACAGATTTTTTTAACTTAATAATTATAATAAATGATTAGTAAAAGTGCAGTTACTTCATTTATCGATCCGTCCCTTGTTTTGGTCCTTATTGTCGGATGTTTCTTTTGATAATAGACTAGGTATTCTTTCATGTTAATTATAACAATAGGTTGCGAGTAGTAAGCCTCTACGGGTGTCGTCACCACGCACCAAACCGAACACCGATAGCTGGATCACGTTTGATAAAGTATTATAATAAGAGTTGCAGTGAATTGCTTTGGCTTTGTTTATAGATAAAGATTCAAGTAACATTACGTGGGATCTACTGGATCTTAGCCGACTGACTTTAAGGAGGAGGTTCTCAATTTTTTGCAATCTTTTTTTATTTTTTATGTATATTCCCCGATTACTCGAAGACGCCTGGGCCTCTAGACAAGTGAAAATGCGACAAGCGATAACGTTGATCGAATCGCTCAAATGTATGGAAGTGACAAGTCCAAGTCACGTGACTTATCGAAACAAAATGTCATTTGTATACATTTAATGTCATTTAAGCGATTTCTATTATCGTAAACGCTTGTCAAAATGCCACTTGTCTTGTCTAGGGGGGCTGGACATATTTAGAAAATTATTTTTTGTTTAAGAGGGTATACATCTCAGGTGGTCTCAGGGTCACCAGATTCTGCCAGCTACCAGCTTCTGTAGCAAAGTGACATTTCTACAAGCGTAAACGATGATAGAAATCGCTTAAATGACATTAAATGTATGGAAATGACATTTCGTTTCGATGAGTCACGTGACTTAGACTATTGTTACTTCCATACATTTGGGCGACTCGATTAGCGTTAATGCTTGTAGATATGTCACTTGTCTATGGGGACAGGATAATGGGATCCTGGAGAAATAAAGGAAACTATTCAAATTTAATAGAAATAGGATTACTTTTATTAAAAAGCTTGTATTATTTAAAGTAATGTGAGAACCATTTGAAAGCAATAATGTAATAAATCGTACAGATTGGATTAATGAGAAATTATTTCCCTACACTGGGTAAATAATTACCGAATAATTAATAAAAACAAAATTAGAAACGATTAGAAATGTACCGCAAACTTTAAAACATCATTTATTCGCACTAAACGTGAACAATAAAAACTACACCACAGCAGGCCCTTAAGCAAAACCCACCGAGCATTAAAGTAGGTGTGTATTTAGGTATATACCCATGTAAAATCAGAAATTATTCAGAACATACGTTGAGCAACATAGGTACATAGATAATCTTATGAGATTGAATTACAAATTTAAATCGATCTCGATCACCACTAAAGGAAGTCTCTCTCAATGTCTTTGGACATTCTTCCAACACGGACCAGTTTTTGTGATGTTATATGACCCACCTGCTTTATGTAACAGTTTATTAATTAAGGCTGTGACTCCGAATTTGTTAAGTGTTAGGATATTGCTTTGATTTTTATATCAGTTAAAAATATTTTTACGAACTGCTTAAGGCTTAAAAAAATGATAAAATAGGGATATATTGATGTTCTTCCAATCTTTTATGACAGATTTTTACCATTTTTTTATTTATTATATTATATAGGTAAGCTGAAAAGATATATAATTAAGAGGCTTCTGTAAGGAGTCGGTAAGAAGTTTAATAAACAAACATGCAACTTACTGCCTACTTTATTTATCTACATTTTCCATATCCTTAATTAAGTTACATAAAGTAACTTTCCAGCCCTTACGATCCTAATATGTTAAAGTTTGTATGTAGAGTTATGGTGTATTAATGAGATTTCGTTGCGTCAGCTTAAAGCACGCGTTAGGGATTTATTTCCAAACGAGTAAATTATACAATTTTGTTAAAATTGTGGGAAATTATCAAAGGTTTTGTTCAAATTATCAAACAGCACAGTTATTTGATAATTTAAATGATTTATTGTGACAAAGTAATGGATCACAATAAACAAATATTTTTTTCGTCCGTTCTCATAATATTTTTTAATTCTTTCGTAATATATTAATTAGTTCAGAATTAACTTTTTTCATGAACATAAATCAATTAAATTAGATTTTAAAATAGAAATTCCGCTAGGAAGTAAAAACCTATCATTTGAATAAATTCTGCGCGAGAAAATAAGTTTTCATTTTGAGCTATTTCTTCAAAACTTTCGTTAACTTATCGAAATAAAGCAATTACAATTTGAAATCTACCTCAGAGCCAGAGATTATGGCTTCGGAATCGGATCGCAAACTGATTAATTTTAGTGTAAATATGTGCAATAGCGCGGATTCCTGCAACAAGTGCGGCACGCCTTCAACTCACATGAACATGTGTCTAAACGGTTTTGACGTGTAATTAATGATTCTGGAAACTTCCATTAGTTGTTATAGAAACTGGCCATGAACATTTTATAAAACCAAATTAAAGTTAAATTACCTACAAGTACCTATTCTTAATAATAATATCTTGGGACAACTTACACACAGCCATCTGATCTCAAACTAGACTGAGCCTGTATTATGGCAACCAGACAACTGATAAACATACTTATGTTTCTAACCACATACATCAAACAAATTGGGTTAGTTACACCATTTATAATCCAAGAAAGGGTGGACTGATTATCTTGATCTTTGATTATTTAGTTTCGTCTCAACCCCGAATAGCAGAATAACTATAAAAACATTGTAAAAAGTAAAAAAAAAAGATTTCTTATTTTTTCATTTCTTCTCTCCTCAAGTAAAAGTTCCCGACCCTATGACTTCTGTACTTTAACTCACTATTTAACCGCGTAGGCATTTTTTTAATACAGACCTTTCCTGTAAAACTTTGGAATATTAACTAAGAACCTACCTATCTGTAAAAGATTTTTTGATCTCTAATGAGTGTCTTTCAAGCTTTCATCCGACATTATACCTTATCTGCTAACATACAAAGTACAAAGTACCAGTTTTTATCAAAATATGTGAAGATTTACATGATGTGCATCAATAGCTTGCTTAGTAACTGTTGAAGCCAAATTAGGCTACTAATTAAACATACAACACTTCCGATCACAAAAACCATACAAATGTATTTCCCGACGATGTTTACAAATGTTCTTAATATCACGGCTGTGCCTAACATATAGCCATATTCATACTAGGTGTAACACCTGTCTCGGTGCGTTCTCGCCTGCGTCTATATAAGAACGGAGTAACCTGCGCAGGCGCATAACAGTGGCGTACCCAATAGCTGCTGAAAGTAATGTGATACAGTGATCTCGGATTTTTTTATTTTATATACATACATATATAAACTCATTTGCAATGACGCCGATCTTAATTTTGATGGTAAGATGTTTTTTATGTCAATAAATTAAAATAACTTCAAATTCTCCACATTAACTCTAAAATACATTTAATTGTTAATAATTAAGTAAAATAATAACTTAAAATTCAATTATAAGAAATTACTTAAAATATAATTTACAACCAAATTGAGCTGAATTAGTTTTTGGCTAATTTACCGTTATTCCTAAAATACAACATGATTTACAATTAAAAATGTTTTAAAGCATTAATTAATTTTTTAAGTAAATATACGAGTAAATAAACATTATTTTTAATTTCAATTATTACAATTAAGTATATTAAAAAGGAAAACATAATAAAATTATGCTATTATAATGCGGGTTTGTATAAAAAATGACAATAGACCGGTTCCTAAAACATAGAATTATCGTACCTATAGGTACTGTCCTCAAAATTGGATGAGATTAAGACATCGTTTCCATTAACTGAAATCGACATTAATACTTGTGGAAAATTTATTTAGAGCCTACACTTTACGTATATCTATTCCAGAATTACCATCTTAGGTCCTCACATAAAATACAGGTATCAGTTACTTACACATCCGTTCAAATTGCCTAACGTCCGTCACGATGAGACAGATCTTTATCACATATTTGGATGTCAGACGGTTCGGACGAGACTTTACGTCACAAACTTTTAATATTGCATAAAAACACCTTAGGCGAAGGCAATATTTTAAAAGGTAAATAGTCTGTTTTAGTACCTAGTGATGGCCTAGGCTGAAGGTATTACCCAGGAATATGAATTTATTCTTGTGGATAAGAACATACGTAAACTTGATTTCAGGATATGTTGAAATCTTTTGTCATAGGCTGTTAGGAACTATTCTTTTTAGCGTTAACTTACTACATATTTAATCAATATTTTTCTTTATGTGAAATGAAAATTAATGAATGAATGATATTTACTCTGTTATAATACAGTTTAATAATTGCCATTTTTATTGCCTATTGAGACTTTTGTTTAAATACATCTTCTAGTTTGAGATTAGAAAAATACCTATGTGGCGTGCCTATACCTGTTCTGTCCTATAACTGAGTAAGATTTCAGAAAACTCTATAACATATTTTTATAATTTTTCAATCACCAATTCTTTTGAATAATCGTACATGAAGAGTTCGTAGTACATTAAAAGTTACCGAAGAAACACTGAAACTATTCTTGAAAATATTTACATTTGATCGTCTAGTTTCTTTCCAGAATTTACTTAATCAATATGTTACATAGTGTTACTAATTACAAGTCGTGATTGATGAAGCCGCTTATTACGCTGCTCCACGCTAGATCAGGCGCAGTTTCATGTTTTTCTAAATACGTAACTGTTCCCTGTGTATTACTGACGTTAAGTAAGGATTATTTGTGTTCATTAATACGTAACGCCTATCCGGAGTTATTAGAATGAAATATTAACATGCATATATTTGTGTTGTTTATAGATATAAAGTTTAAAGTGATTTATGGAAGGAAAGAGAATCGATACGACAGACGTTTGCCTAGTAGGGGGATATTAAATTAAGATTAAAAAAAAAAAAAATCGCCAACCCGCAATGGTGATCAATGCTCGTTTCTTCTCTATATGAGAACAGGCCGGTGCCCAGCAGTGGGACATTTCTAGGCTGGTGTTATTGTATTATTATTATTATACTAGCAGTCCGCCACGGTTTCGCACGGGTATTTAATAAAAAAATGAAAATTAAAACACGTAATATATGCTTTTGTCAACCGGGGATAGTGTAGCTTCCCAACAGTGAAAGAATTTTTCAAATCGGTTCAGTAGTTTCGGAGCCTATTCAATGCAAACAAACAAACAAATCTTTCCTCTTTATAATATTAGTATAGATAAAAATATAAACTACCTAAGTCATTAAAAACTATTATGAGATGTTTTACTGTAGTTAGACTTAAACTATTTACTTCTATAAGTTTAAATCCACATTACAAAACATTATAATGTATTTAGTCGATAAACGGTTTTAAAAACTTCCTAAAATAAAATAATGAACATTTGCTAATCGAAGTAAGTAATGTTAAGACTAGCCCCTGCCAGTTACAAAGGCCTAAGTATAGTTAATTTAGGATTGTAAAAATCGGCAACTCAATATACAATTGAGACACAATGTCGGCGCGGTATTTGTGCTGAAGTTGTATTAATCAGTCCCCTTATAAGCTTATTTCGGCATGTTGTAATATTCCCATTTAGGTCAGATTCTAGACTCAGTTAAAGGGTTTATATATGTATGTTCTAGTTCCAACTTTCCGGTGCTTGGCTACTTTATTTGCATTTGGTTGCTCAACTCCGGATTAAGAGTATGTTCGGGTGACAGCATAAATCTTATTGATGAATGTTGTATATTAGACTTGCATTTATGTTTACAATGTTATAAAACAAAATTTCAATGATTATAAGGGACGTTCAGACTACTTTGAACTTAAAACTTTGTTATTTTTTATTAACGTTAAATATTATTATATAATCAAAAAACGAACACGTGTTTTAAAACTTTAATCTGGAGGATGATAAGAAGCTACAACTCCTACACACAGAGTAATACTTCAATTACTATGAAAGCATAGGCATGTTTCCTATTTTTTTTTAATGTCCGTCTTGTAGATTAATGAATTTTATTGGACACGTATTTTTTCTTTTTTCCTGCAAACAAAAAATGATCAAAATACAGAGAACGGAAATTAAGCGTGACGTCACTCGTCGCTACGATTTTTAGCGAGGCGTGGCGTCATAAGCCCCCACTCCGAAACTTTAAAGCGGTGTATCCTTGTATTTTTTTATTGTTTTAATAAAAGAAAAAATACGTGTCTAATATTTTTTTATTATCTAACTGACGGACTAAATAGATTTTAACTTTTCATACCCAGGAAACATCCCTATTCTTCTATTTTTGCGTTGAACATATTCATGCAATCACACGTGTTTTCATCATAATATAAGCCTATAGCACGTATTTTCATCATATTTAACCAACTTCAAAAGGCGGATGTTCTTAACGTTTATCTTTGTATGTTGGTGCTAATTGTGGATCGATTTAAAAGAATATTTTTGAAATCGATAAGAGTATATATACGTCAAAGGTGGTCCCATATAAATTTCGTTAATAATCGATTTAGTATATTTGTGTTTTTTTTATATCATGTGTCAATTAGTCAATTATTTATTCGAAATGTCGCCATCTTTATATCATAGTATTTCCTTCCATTTTGTCTCCACAGGTTAGGTCTCATAAACCAATACCTATTAAAGCACAATTATAATACATTTATTGTAAAGGGTTTTCTAAGTTATTAGGCAGTATAAACCACCCCTATACTTGGTCATGTGTTACCGACCTTGAAGCGACGCGAACTTGACCTGCATGAGTAAGCACTAAACAGTAATGTATTGCACTGCAAACCACATACGATAGACAAACGATAGAGCTGTTTAGGTACGTGTTGTGAACATTATTTTAATAGCATTAGATGGGAATTGTCAAAAACTTAGAAGTTAGTTAAATTAACATGGTTTACACAATATCAATATTTTTCGAAATTTGCCGACTTTAGCAATTTCTTATGCATACATAAACTATTATTTGAATCACAACTAGGTATTCTTTTAAGTAACTATTGACCAACTGTAAAGGGTAATTTGACTGCACCGATAGCCGAGTGGTATAGGTTACCATGTTAACTACCACTGTGCGCGACGTGATGCGGGTTCGATCGCCGCTTAAAAAGGATTTGTGTGATCCAAAAATACTTTTTCTAAGTCTGGGTGTTCTTTGTGCATGTGATTTGAATGTATACACAAGGATTAAATTCCTTAGAGCGAGCGATTTTTTCAACACTAAAGTATTTATTCAATAGCTTCATGTATCGACATACTCGTAGCAGATTTAACACAGAAGTCAGTGTGTAGGGTTTATAACAGACTTACAATAGAAATAGGCGTTTGTTTAGTTAAAACTTGCTGTTACCCGCGGCTTCGCCCACGTCGGTGTCGGTTATTTGGGGCTAAAAGTAACCTATTCTAAGATCCTCCTATTCCTCCTTTCCTAAGATCCAAACTTACCCCAAACTAAGTTTCATCCAAATCGGTTCTGCGGTTTAGCCGTAAAACCGTCACAGACGGATAGAAAGACAGAGTTCCTTACACATTTATAATATTAGAATTGCAACGAAGTCTATAAAATAAACTATGATAACTTTTGCTAGACTAGATATTGAAGGGTCAAACAGCATTCGAGTCTCGAGTTCCGTAAGGCTTTGCCGGCCAGCTTACCTCGCCCTCATTCGCTGTGCTTTAGAAGTGGAGCAATACACATATTGCTATTAGTTATGATATTTATTTCTTAGATAATATACTAGACTTTAAAACGTGTCGTAACTGCACAAAACCTATCCTATCAACAGCTTACTGGTTGTAGATATTTTTGTAATTATTTCTATTTATTTAACTTATATGTGGTGTTGCTAATGTCGATAAAAATAGAAATAGAAATTAAAACTAAATAAATCTTAATTATTTAAAACAAAACGGTTTACTCACGTGTATTCTCGAGATCGCCTGACTAGTATTATGAATACTCCTCACGAAAGTTATAGTATGTTGTTCCCAATACAAGCACACGTTGAAAGATATGTTATAGTGATGTATGTAATTTTGCCCTACTTTTTTAAATAAATGATTTTAAATCATTTCTTATCTCCTTGATTTCAGGTGCTGCTTTCAGCAAGCAGCCTATCATCAACAAAAGAGATCGCAGAAAAATCAAAAGTATCAAAACTCCTTGCCACCCAAGGGATCAAAGATGAGGCTGTTTCGGACAAAGGAGTGAAGAGACACATCCCGTCGTACGGCTACGGAGACCACTCCATCGGATTCTCTAGCCCAGCTATTGGAATAGGCCACTCAGTGGGCATCGGACACTCCATTGGGTTAGGACACTTTGGCGTGAGTGGAGCTGGTATTGGAATTGGCCCTGGTATCTCTTACGGAGGAGGAATAGCGTCAGGCGTCGCTGTCGGAGGAGGCGGTGTGGCGGTCGGAGGACCTGCGGTTTCGGTCGGAGGTCCTGCAGTCTCCATCGGTGGTCCTGCAGTAGCCGCGGTCGGAGCCCCAGTCGCCGCCGCCCCAGTAGCTGTAGCGCCTGCAGTACAAACATCGGTAAACATAGAACCCAATCCAGTCATCCTACGTCAAGAGGTACCCCGCTACATAACGAGAACGATCACACGTGATGTCCAAGTTCCCGTCCAAGTACCGGTGCCTGTGCCCGTTGATCGTCAAGTGCCATACCCAGTAAGAGTTCCTGTTCCCGTCGCCGTGGACAGGCCAGTTCCCTACCCAGTCGTACAAAAAGTCCCCGTGGAGGTTACAAGGCAAGTGCCTGTGTATTATGAAAGAAAAGTGCCATATCCCGTGAAGGTGCCCGTTTCAGTGCCTGTGCCGTACCCTGTTACCGTTGAGAAGCATGTGCCTGTTGACAGGCCTGTGTATATTGACCGTCAGGTGTCGGTGCCTCACCCAGTGTACATTGACCGTCCTGTCAATGTGCCAGTGCCTGTTCAAGTGGACAGACCAGTGCCGGTGCCGCAGCCCGTGGTAGTAGACAGGCCTGTGGCAGTACCGCAGCCCGTTGTCGTGGAGAGGAGAGTCCCAGTGCCTTCGGTTGCTGCTGTTCAGGCGGTGTCCACTGTTCCCGTCGCCTTAGGCGCTGGCTCCGTCGGTTTTGGAGGTATATCTGGTGGTATCGGTGGGGGAGTGTACGGAGGTTACGGCGGCAGCTACTCAAGCGGATACCCGATCTCGTCTGGCTACACAGGAGGCTTTTCTAAGACCATCTCGTACAATTCTATTGGTCACCATTAATATTTTGTAACCAGTTGTATCATTCGCATTATGTATATTTTTGTAATTAAAATTATTTTACCAGTAGCGTGTGTTTTCTTGGTTTTGTTTGAAGCTATTAAGAATATTAATATTGTCAATGACAACCAAATCACTGGCCGTCTGTATCTACTCATAAAAGCACAGACGCAAAGAAGTTTTGCATTTTATTTCACATCTCAACGTAAAAGTACCTAAATAATTAAAAAGCAAGAAACCAGTTCAAAAACATTTATTGTAAAACAGAAAGTGTAGTTCCAAGATACGTTAAAAGATAAGAAAAAGGTATCACACAAATCTTTACAAGACTAGGAACGCTAAGGGAATGCAGAATGAATGTAGTTCAGTCAACTTTTTGTGCGACAATTAATTGAACACTTAACCTAAAATAACATTAATTAATCACAGTTCTAATAGTACTAGTAGGCTTATAAAGTTACATTAACATCTATGGCACGCACATTTACAAATCTTAAGAATATGGACGGTCAGGTAAATAATTTGATCATGTTTACAAGCACTTAAGTGCGTAGTTTTCTTCGAGCAATGATGATTTGCCTGCAAATAAAATAAATAAGTCAATTACTATGAATAATAACAATAATTATATGTTCGAAGCTTGATAAAGAAAGCTTAAATTAAAAAAATATATTTAGCGGCTAAATTTTACCTGCCTTGCTTTTCTCTCAAGGCTAATAACATCATGTTAAATAGCCTATGTATGAATACAACCTTACTCGACAAGTAAGGCTATACGCATTTTTTTTAATCCTACTGTTAATTCTAGATTTTAGCTAAAACTGATCATGGTAGCTCAAGCTTATTTAGTTTACATTTGCAGATACGGATTAGATGAGCACAAAACATTTAGATGTAGTCTTGTTCCTTAGTACTAAAAGTAAATTTTCAAGAACTGTAGCAAATATTAACTCGCCTCCAGTACCCAAAGTTGTTAACGAAGGATCTGGATATGGACCATACATTTTTTATACTTTAGCTTACCTTTAGAATATGACGCATCGTTTAGCAGGGTTCATGGTAGACCCTGGGGAGCAGTGCCACGCCCTGGCGAACTCCTGGCTGTTCTGCAAAGCTCCTCGCGCTCTGAACTTTTGAGGAGAGTGTTCGTCTTCCAGGTCCGATTTCAGGGACTCTTTGGTTGATACATCACACCATAGCTATGATTGAGATGAGGAATTAGGTATAAGAGATAGTAGAAAATAAAATGGTAAAAACTTAAACAATCATTAACTTTATGCAAGTGTAAATTAAGTTAATTTTAGACTTCTTCGACGGCTCGAAAACTTCATAAAAAATATAATGTTGGAGCGGAAACTGAACCTTATATGTAAGCATTACGGTGGTTTTTCCAAAAACTCGTGTTTGTTTACATGTTTAACGCAAAATTCCGAACGCAGTATAGTTTACTTACATTTCCGAAAGACAAGAAGAACATTTGCTCGGAGGTAAAATGTTCGAAGCCAGGCAGCTTCGGTTCCGGTCCTTGTTTCTTTAAGTGGTGCTTCAGAGCTGCGAAAGCTTCTCTCATGCCGCCATTGTCAGCTATGTTCTCGCCAAGAGTCTTTTTTCCATCTACCTAAGAACACAGACGAACTTCAAAACTAACAAAGAAAAAAAAAATCTTCATATACTACTGGACATTCACTTTATTCCTTATAAAAGTGTCTTCTCTTAGAAGTAGGTACTAATAGTAGTAGTAGGGGATTTTGAATCGAGTGTTTCTAAGTGTTGATCATTACTAATTACATATCCCATACTCTTTCTCCCCATAGTTAAAATTGGTACTAACTTAGTACACAATTGTGAAAATGTAGTGATACTAATTAGTATACTTACATGCTCATCCAGCTCTGGTATATAGTATTTTGAGTACTGATCGATGAAGCACTGGGTCATGTTTACGTACGAGTCGATGGTGCTGTTCGACCACCAGGGCAGCATGTTGCCGTTTCTATCGAACAGCCGACCTGACGTAATAGATAATATATTAAGAAAAATTAGGAAAAACTAAATCATATTAGTACTCTTGGTATGTGAGTTCACTTTAAACCTGAAATCCTAAAATTCGTCTTTACAAAATGTGTCGAATAGGCTCAAAGCGTTGGACTGAATTAATTTGAAAATCTCCCGTGTACGCACAGTACATAGAGCAGAGCTTGTTTATTTACCACCTATTTCAGTCCATTTGATAAACATATGTTTAATCTACAACATAGCCAAGTAATCAATGCAGCCTAATGATCACAGTCATAAAAATAGAATATAATTGTACAAAGTTGTTTTACCAAAATTATCGAAGCCATGAGTTATTTCGTGCCCGAGTACCGTGCCCAACGATCCGTAGTTGAGTGAACTGGACAAAATGTCGAACATTAAAAAAATGTTTTATGAATATTCATGATCATTAAATGTCAATGTAAATACTTACTCCAGTCCTAAATCAAAGAAGGGATGTTGTAACATCACGATAGGGACAGCTAGTGGAAACAAACAAGATTATAAAAATACTGCAGGCAAAGGTGCCTTCCGACAAAGTGATAGGAATATAATGATGTGTCAAGATTTCTTAAAATAAGATCATAGTAGCTACTACTATGATCTTATTTTAAGAAATCTTTAATTTTCAAAATCAAAATGTTTTTGTTTCAAGTACGCCTTTTCAGGCACTTTCAAAACGTTAAATGACTCCAACGACTATATGAACATCAACTATCAAAAACGTTAAAAATTTAACGTTATTTTTAACCGAATACAACAAAGTATTTTTGTTATCGATGATCAGCTCTTTAGTTAACTCATTCCGCTTCAATCCCGCGGGATGAGTTGACTAGTTCATTTATTTTATTATTTTTCTCTTTGTAACTGGACCCGCTTTTAAATTAGGCTAGGAGGTGATCCCATATAAATTTCGCTGAAGTCGGTTTCTTTTAAAATTTATGTGTAAGCAATTATTTAAGTGATATGATCGAATATACCATAATTATGAGTTTTGTTACATCGAAAGTTTATTTAATACTTACTTATAGTATTTTCTTGAAACGTGTGATACGCATTTACTTCAGTTGGATCCGTCGCCCAAGTAAAGTTGTTCCCATCTCTAAACCTATTTAGGACTTTCATCGTCTTAACTTGGTTGATATTAATCATGTTCTCCAAATGCTTCTTACTGTCTACAACTATTCCGTCATAATATTCTTCAAGTTTTCCTTCTTCTAGAAGCCAGTCTGGGAAGCCTATGAGAGTCTTCATGTCTATAATTTTCTGGTACGTCGCTAATTTCGTGTTGTCGTCCATCCATTTTGCTTGACCCACTAGATGGGCCAAAGCATTTTTGAGTTCATCAATCATTGTTATAATCTGAAATGATGAAAGGGTAGAATTCAACAAGCTAATTAATAAAGTTTTAAACCTTTTTGGTTATTTACAAGTTAGTTTAGGTTTACGTTTTATTACCTATTTGAGACGAGGGAAATCCTCAAGGACTACCTCTATCCTGTGGAAGACAGTTCAGAAGTATATGCTGGCTCTTACCAGTTAAAACCACCGGGGTAATTCTCCTTTATCTTTTACAAATGACCAGGCGGGAACGCATTCCATACTGCCGTGTGTATGTAAATATTTAATGAAACTAAACATTTTGGTACCTACCTTTGGTTTGGTGACATTATAGAAGTGTGGATCAGCGATGCCATAGGACACTGCCATGCCGAGCATGTCGTTGACGGCGTTAGCGCACTGCAGGCTGCGCGGCGTCGGCAGATCGGGCGAATGACTCTCTTCGTACGCGCGTTGGAATATCTCACGAAGTTCTGTTGTGGTGTGAATTGCCATTACCTCCACCACCTGATGGGTAAAGAAAAACCAAGTATAATATGTAATGTATATAGGTAGTTAATTAGCTATAGAAGATAAAATAATTCTTTTGGCAATCTGAAATAAATTGCCAAACGAAACTTGACAAAGAGAGTTTTAGTATGTCTTTTATTACTCCATATCCTAGAAAAGTATGTATGAAGATAGAAAAGGGACTATTGTTTTGTCGTGTATTTAAAAATCACGACTTATCGTAAATATAATGTGTTGTATTATAACAGTCATCAGAAATAATTAAAACAATACACACCTTTACCCAAATATAGAGCTCTAACACCACCGGCGGAGTCCTCGACACGTAAGTCGCCATCAACGACATGTACTTCAAATCACTATCAGCGACCAGGACCTTATCCTTTTCAAAGTCCAGTTTAGTGTTACTGACACTAAATACTCCTTCTAAGTACCTCTTCCATAGTGGTGAGGCTGTACCATTGTTGAGTTCAACGACCGAATCCGAGTGCGTTTGTATTTCGTCTACAGTATACTCTGGTGTGTTTCCGAAATCTTCATCATCGACCTCTGTTGAATTGTCTCCTTCTAGCTGTAAATGTTCTTTTTAGTAGACTTGGCATGAATATTTGGTAGTCATGTTATTACTATGCAGAATGAATAAAAATTTTCTTTTAGTGCCGATACCTAGCTTGGTGCACCTTAGGTTGTGTTTTCCTATACTTTTGGTGCGTTTTACTTTATTACGTTTAGTTAGGTACCTTAACTTTTTAGTACTAAATGTATTGCAAGTATGTATGATCAACATATAACATGTTGAGATGTTTGGTTTGCGTCTTTAAGTCATAACAGTAAATTACTGGGTAATAACTATTGTTTACGTATAGGTACCAATTCCACATGCTTCTAACTACAAAATAATTGAAAATCGATTGATTAATATATCATCATTTAATCAAATAAAAAACAAACTTATTATAAGTCGTTATTATCCACGTGTTTCATGGCACACGCGAATATACAGTATAATTTAAAAGCTCTTTCTTGTTATGTTATAAATTATATTGACTTTACACGTAATTATCCATGCAGTGGAGTTTATGACCATGATTGTAGATAAGGTCATATCAACGGCAATATATCTAGAATAATCTAAATTATGTTTAAAAATGTATACACATAGATAACTGATATATAATTATAGTGATTGTGTCGCGTTATAGTAAAATTTTAATTCTGGACGTAAAGGCCAATGATGAGTCACATACTCATCATTGGTCCTTGCATCTACTACAGGCGATTAATTAAATTTAGTATCATGTGGAGTATGGACATTTTTTAAAAGCTTAGTGATAGTGAAATTATTTTGGTCAGCATGAAAACTCCATAGTGTAAAAACATATGAAATACGCCTCAACAAAGAAATTAGATACTCCATGTACTTGACAAATAAGTAAGTTGGTTTCTTTCTGTAAATACCAGAAAAGAAAAAACAAAAAATAGGGCAATAGTGTCAGCGTTACTCCAATATTACCTTACCTTACCTCATAAAGATCTTTGCTCATAATATAATATTTAGATGCAGCTTCAAGCAATTTTTTATCTAGATCAACTTCAGTTAATTTAGAACTAGCAGCTCCCTCAGATTCTACAACGAACAGTTTCATAAGTTCCGCATAAAATATTTTATGTATTTGTGCTATTTTCTCATCTTCCTCATCCGCGTCATCAGATTTGTCATTACGATGTTCTATGTGATGGATACTTGATGTTTCTTTTAGGAAATGTTTCAACATACTAGACACTTTTCTACCGATATGGCGTTTTCTTTCCGTATGTGTGCTGCAAACGAAAGGAAAATAAAATAGATTGAAAAAAAAATTAGATGGCCTTATTAATAAAAATCATGACGGTGTTCAGCAACAAATTAATAGATTCTAATAATGAAAAATGAGAAAAAAATATTCAGAATTTGCTAAACAGTTGCTAATCGCCGTCGAGATTATTATTAATAAATAAATAAATTTGGACAACATCACATACATTGTTCTAAACCCAAAGCAAGTAGCTAAAGCACTTGTGTTATAGAATCAGAGACAACGAAAGTACCAGAAATAATTGGACCCGAGACAATGTAGAAAATTGAATTTCCACATTGACCCGTCCAGGGATCGAACCCTCAGAGCTGGCAACACGTGGTGTGTACGCTACTCGACCTCGGAGGTCGTCCAAAAATTTATAAAGCCAAGAAGGTTTCATCTCTCTAGCAAAATAGTCGGGTCAGTGTCAAAGACACTCAAAATATTTTGTAAAATACAAACAAAGCCGTCATGAAGAAAAGCTATATATATGAATATTATAATATGAAATAATATAATATGAATATTATAATATTTTAGGTATTGTGCCTGTGGATCCCATTAATAATATTGGCTATGATATCAACTCACAACTAGCAATCATCTAGTTCATAACAATTAACATTTGCAGTGACCTTTACACAGGTGTGTACTTTCCTGTACTTAAACATATGGCTACCGGTACTCCACCGACCATTAATCCAAATATTCTTTCTATAAAGGTCAATTTAATATCTAATGTACTAACATCAAATGGATTACCAACGCACCTTGGAAATGGATTAGTAGTCTCAGGCGATCCCATAACCAGTCTGTAGACTGAAGAATTCTTCGGATCTGTATATATATCAAACCCTATAAGAACATCCATGCCAATCTGTGTTTTAATTTTAATCACAGTTTCTAGCCAGTCGAATGCATATGTGGAGTAATCAAAATCCTCGGTAAAGTTGATGTAGGTTGGATATGGCGGGAGACCAAGTGATTCCAGAATATTGATGACTGGTTTAAGGCCGCGTTTGTTCAATGTTTCTGGAAATATAACTTGTTTAAAGCAGTTGGAAGATTTAGTTAGAAGATAGAACAAGGAAACGCAATTGATAGAAAAAAGTTGTAATAAGATAATTTAGCTTCATCAAACCAAGGCTGATGTCAATTTGATGAGTTCTTTGATAGTCTGTTGTAGGAGCCTACACGCAAGTTATTGTTTTTAATATTATGTGTAAGATTTCTCATAGCTAAACGAATGTATGAAAATCAATGCTCAAAAAGTAAATAGATATAAAAATATAATCTTCTATAATAATTAAAATATTACAGTATGATTGTAAAATGAATGATTAAAAATAATGTTAATAGAAAAAAATGTGTCAGTTTATACGGGTTGTTTTACATAAAGATAAGCTAAGCTATTATTTTTAAAGTATTCATCAGCCCACTTACCAGTATCCATGCACCCAACATACATCTCCTTAGCCTGCTGTACGGCCTTCGGCTGATGGCTGGTGTTTCTGTTGAGGAAGTCCCTCACGATGGTGTACACCTTGGTCTGCTTGTCTCTGAACCAGTCGTAAGAACGGTAGGTGTCGGGTCTCGGGTGGTCGGAGCCCCAGTTGCCGCAAGCGTACTGGGTTATGTGAAATATAATGTGGAAATTTTATGAGGTAATCGGAAGCTTTCTTGTATTAGGATAAGTTTATCAAAAGTAATTATTAACTTTAAAGTATTTGTTATGTTATAGACAGGCTTGGAACTAGAGTAGACGCAAATAGTTACACTTGAATCACTCTATCTGTTGCAGAAAACTGCAATAAAATTCGTGGCGTAGTTTAAAAGATCTAAGCGTACAGACTTTGTTTTATTCTATGTAAAGGTTTAATAGTTTACGTAAAAGGAAGACAAATTTCTGTCTATAGCTTGAAAAATGTAAAAGTAACATATAAAACAATAGATAATTAATTATTTGGAAATTTGTTTTCAGAAATTTCAAAAAGTACATACAGTATGAGGAGACAAATACGGAGACTTTTTTTTTTAAATTAAAGGCAGATTTCCTTACTAACTATCAGTTGAAAATTAAATCACCTACCTGATAAAAGTTTTCACAAGGATTCGCACTTTGGTCCATGGATAAGGCGAGGTTTGCGGCAGAACGAAGGCATTCTGTAGTTTTGCAGAGTTTCACTGGTTTCCTATGCACTGCTAGTGCGTCTAAAAATGTTCCAAGACATACATTATACATTAACAACAACCAAAAAAGTTCAGATCAATCTTATCTATATATATAAAACAATATCGAATTAGTTACACCATTTATAACTCGAGAACTGGTCGACCGATTTTCGTGATCTTTGATTTTGTTAGGTTCGTCTCTATCCCGAATATCAGAATTACTATAAAAACTTCAGAAAAGGTCACTAAAAACTCTTATGGAAACTAATAGCGTGGGTAAAACCGCGGGGTACCTCTAATAAGATTATAAAAACCGGCCAAGTGTGAGTCGGACTCGCGTATGAAGGGTCCTTGGCGATTTTATGGAGCCACATTCTGTGAAAATCTCGTCTCTCTAGCTATTACGGTTTGTAATGTTTATAATGAGATACACCCCGCTGACAGATAGACGGTTCTGTTTGAGTGTCATGTAAACCGATGTGGGTATACGTAATATGTTCGTATGTATTATACACATCATATACATACAGACATACACATCACATAATTGGAAGTTAGATATATATATTAATTTATGAATAAAAAGAAATCTAAACAAAAAAGATATGACTTTGAATAATAGTGTACGACTGACTGCGTGGGGAGCGCGTAAACACAACGAACCCCTCCCCCGCCGCGGGGGAGGCGGCGCGCCGCCTGCGCCGCACACTCCGAAAGCTATTTCACTAAACTTAATCTAGTAATATAAGTATATCACTAAACTTGGACCGTTTTATAACTATATTCCTAGTGAGATAGTAAAGATTCGCTTTCGTATAACTATGTTACGGTATATAATTATATCCCTAGGGATATAACTATATTACGGCTTTATCTATCTTACTGCGACATATACATCTCTCTTTTGATGACCTAATCTAGGCAACTGATAAGGTATGCAGAAGCAAACCCTAAATAAATTTAATATGGTTAAACAAAATTAGAATACCTCTTAAGTTGAGGAAATAAAAACTACTTTGGCTTACTAATGCCAAAATTAAACTACTTAATATGGAGTTTATTTCGTTTTTGCAATCCAAATGTTTTAAGCCTATCTTGAGTAAAAATTCTAGTACTAACTCATAGCTTGCACTTAGACTGAATTTACATATCACAGCAGTTTCAAATGATTCAAAATGCACCAAAAACCAGTTTAGTTTATGTAATATATTACATTGATATTGTCGGAGAATTAGTTTCCCTTGATGACAGGCAGTCATGAAATGGTAAGCATAGTAGGTTGGTATTACATATGAAGAAAATTTGACGATTCCTAAGTAAAATGAAAACTATAGATCGTACAGATATTCTTTTGTTTATATTCTTTATAGTAAAACATATTTATAATACGATCCGCCCCCTCTTCGCAGGGGTAGCCTAACATTAATGATTCATACACACAAACCTTCCACTGAAATCACTCTATTCCTTGCTGAAAACCATGTGAAAATTCGTTGAGCAGTTTTTGAATTTATCGTGTTTAGACAGAAAGACGCTGCTGGGGACTTTGGTTTATAAAATGTATAGATTATTGCTGATAAGTAAAGCCAACATAATGCTTATGAAAAATATAAAAAAAATTGTAAAAATAATGGACGGACGAATAAGTTTTATAAAGATTGTTCTAAACCCGGTTTAGCTAAACAGACATCTATTTGCAGCATTTACCTATTGCCTTGGTAATGATTATCCTCGGACAGAGTTTCATATAAACTAACGCATCCGTTCAGCTGTTAACGAGTGACAAACATACATACATACTTGCATGAATGGGCTGTATGCAGGTACCTACCCTTAGTACAATAAGCATCAAGAGTTCATAAGAAAGTTGATAGGTTTTGTAAGACACTAAACATATTTTGTGTCGTTTAATACAAATAACGACTAACACGCAAATTTCGTATCGGCCAACGTCGCTTCAGTGACCAACTAGAACTACACCGACGTTGTTAAATAATAACTTAATTTACTTTAATTGCTTTTAAAGCTCTATTATTTTTCAAGTTAAGTGTATTGTATAGGTTTGACAATAATATACATACTTACATAAAATAGTAATTATTATAAAAGCTATTAGTAATAGTATAAATATTATAATAATGATCAGGAACGGCATTCTTTTCTTGTATTTTCTTCTGAACCTGAAATAAAACAACTGTGAGAAAAACTAATCAGAAAAACCACAGACATAGAGAGAGAAAAAAACGTTGGAGGTCTGTTAAAAAAACCGTACCTACTTTAAGGCTCATTTTAATTGGTCTTAAGATTCCGCATTCGGGGAGCGGGAGATTTTTGTTCACGCTTGCCATAATGCCCGCATGCGGTAACAGTTTTCTTTAGTCGACGAGGCCCGAATACATAAGGGAGATTTAAGTCAAATCGAGATTTCAATTTATCCAGGCATCCCTATTTTGACGGGCCTGTTGGTCTAGTGGTTAGTGACCCTGACTGCTAAACCGGAGGTCGTGGGTTCGATTCCCACCCAGGACGAATCTTTGTGTGATGAGCATGATCATTTGTTCTGTGTCTGGGTGTAATTTATCTATAATATGTATGTATTTAGAAATATATAAGTATATTTATCAGTTGTCTGGTTGCCATAGCACAGGCTCTGCCTAGTTTGGGATCAGATGACCGTGTGTGAGATGTCCCAAGGTATTATATTATATTACTAGCTAGCTTTTTTTTATTTACATTTTACGGTTGCTACTCAGTGGTGTCTTCCGATAACTAATAATGCACACATAACTTTACGATTTATAAAATAACTAATATAATAAAATAAGATGAAAAAATATGAAATAAATATAAAACCTTGCTCTAATAATTAAAAACTAGCCAGGTTTTAAAACTTCCATTTGTTGCACACCAAATATTGGACACTGTTATTGCACGTATGTATACGAATATATTTATATTCGTTTTTTTGACTACCATGGCTCTCAGTTCCCTAGCTAAACTAGCCAAACTAGCATAAAGATATTATGTTTACATTGCACACCATTCTAGTCGGCATTAATAGACTACTTACCTGGAAGTTTTGGATCCGACGGCTATCAAATAACCTGACTCCCTCAAGTCACTGCCATTCTTCAGAGGGGGCGTGCTAGGCTTGGCACTGCCCGCACCTGAGAACATGACACAAATATGGCATCCAGATTTTTTTACTCGATGGAAATCTTTATAGCGTACTTTCATCGGCTTTATCGACTTTGCCACGGTGTCCAGTCTAGTCCAGTTTAGTAGGCAGTTGTTTTATATAAAATACTTTTAAGGGAGACTGGAATCTTGGTATTATAATGGTTCTATGCTGAAATCCAGGTATCTATCCCAACTTAGTTGGAACAAGCTACGCAAGAATTGTCCAACCATATGACCTTGAAAACATGCGGCGCTCAGCTGTTTTTGTATGTAAGGTATTCAACCGGTCAGTAGGTACGTGAAACGAGCAATCTAGATAACATTTTACCTTCTAGGTATTTTAATGCTTTACGATAGTCGAAACGAAAGCCATGTTAACGGAGAATTTAGTGGAATACCGTAAATTATTACTGCAGTTAGAATTTTTTAAGCTGGTACATTGTTATGATATGAAATGCTTTGGTTCCTAAGAATTTCGTGAATACTTAAGAAGGAATAAGTAGGAGTCAGAGAAGAAAGACTAAACCAATGGGAAACCTATGTCCAGTCCAGGTATGGGTTATACAAGGCTGACGCTGACGATTAGAAAGATTTTTAGAGATCTGAGAAACACTTCTCTCATATCTTTGTTAATATGTACAATCTATAAGTTCATGTAGGTACTTCTGCAAGAGGTGAGAAAGAGTCCGAATTGTAAAAAGATATTTCTATATTTTTTATCTGCAGATCCATGTTTTAACAGGACATGCATGCATGCATGCAGGCATGTTTAAAAGGTGTTTCTTTATGTTCTATTTGTTTTATTAGAAGAACAGTTTAAGAATAAGTATTTGAGAAATTCTTTAGCAGAGATTAAACTCGCACTCCAAATATGTATTTGTAAAAAAAAAACTTTTTTTTTTCAATTATTAATATCAAAACTTGAGGTAGAGAATGCCTTCTTGTGTACCTAACAGTGCATCAAGTATAAATAAGCTTGTGTGGATTAAAACTTTTCATGATAGATTAAAAAAATACTCATAAATTTTATCACAAACTTTTTGAAACGAGCTTAATTTTTTTATAATTTAACTCTTTATTAATAGCCAACAAATTAATAAACTGTAAAAAAAATATTTTTTTTTAGGAAACTACCACCTCTATGTACCTACATACTAACTACCTTACAAATTAGCGCATATTATATCTGTTTCAAAACAGGTATAATTCATATCGTAACTTTTAACTTTACTTACGTGTGACAGAAGCTCCCATAACATCTCCCTCTTGGCCCGACCAGGCATTCATTTTGAAACTTCTTTATCAATTCAAAACAACACCATAATCACATATTCAATTTATTATCAATTTCCAACAGCTTTTTTTTAAACATCGATACTTCATTCACATTAAATAAAACCTCTTTTGTTGAAATATAAAAAAAATAACATCTGTTCATCAATTGTTTTCTTTTAATCTTTATTGTTAGATATTTCGATATACATAGCTTGTTTTTGATTATTGGTTTTGTATTAAGTCTTAACGCACCCGGTAATGTACGTAAACATAAGTTTTTTCAGGTTAGATTAGCTACATTGCGGTGTGGTAGCGTTTGGCTTACTGAAAGCTCGCTGTGTTACTGAAACGTGTTTGTGTAGGGTGGATATGATTTGGGTACATTTTAATAATTTTGGAGTACCTTGTCAATGTTTAATAAGGGATTACGTGTTGACATTATATTTGTTATGGCGGTAGCTACATGATTAATGTAAGTATATACTTTAATATTATTTATTCCTCTATTAATTGTCTTATGGAATTAATTCTACATTGTATGTTATTTATTTTTACGTAATTAGATAAACAAATAAATAAATCGTTTTTACTGCTAGTTTATAAAATGATTTTATGTTGAAGAAAGTGTCTTTTTGTTAGCCTTTTTGGTTTTGTCATAATTATCGCGGTTGTTGACAGTAAAATTTAGTTCGAGTGCTAGATCATATAGAATTTATAGTTTTCTATTGAGAAGATAATCTTGGTGGCATTATAGAGTCTAAACTTGAAACATTAAAGACAATTGGTTTGTCCTATTTAATGCCGCACTTGCCTATTAATAGAAACATGTCATATCTAGCCAGCAACGACCAGATAATATTACAGAAGGGGCAATTCTTTTTTTATAAAGCCGAAACAAACGTTCCACATTATTTGATTAATTAAATTGAAAATTTGTTTTTGTGGCTTTATTTGCTTTTGTCATATATTCTATTAAGTCAATTCTCGCGTACGTTCTGTCTACTTTTTTTTCCGGCCTGGGTACGTAGAAAGAGAGAAGTTTTAGTTTTCTTTTTTAGTAAAATTATGTTGGGTACATATTTGTACACATTTTTTAGCCGCAGTCTACAAAACTGTCTTTAGTTTCATTGTCCCAATTCCCACGCAACTCATGGTATCACCACCCAACCCGACACAGGACAGTAGTTGTGGTGATGTGCAGCGCGGCACGCGATCGCTAGTGATGTACCCTACTAGGTATCGATTCAACGACATCGTTTTATGGCTCTCATTCGATACACGATAGATTGTGCCTGTTTAGTGTTTACAATACGATGACTGTTTTATTGTTTATTTTTATGTATTCCTTTTATCAAGGTCAACTACGTACTGCAACAAGGAAACATTTGAAGTTTGGGTCATGTTTTGAAAGACTTTTAAAGGTTTTAAGGGGCTCGTGGCTAAGTGTAAGCCTATGTAAGTTTGACGCAACTTGGGAGAGGCCTATGTCCAGCTGTGGACAAATGTAGGTTGCATTATAGTTATCTAAGGTTTTATATTTTTAGCTTTAGCGTTAGTTCTAAACATTTTGTCATAAACTAAAACTGCGTCGTTAAAAACAGTAGAATTACTATAAATACCCCGCTCCCGTCCTTGCCTTTGCCGGAGCCGCGGGCGAGCGGCCTCGGCAGATTTCTTAGATACCTACCTAAGTCTGTTTTGTCACATTTCTATACTTATATGAAAAAGGTGTAGTCGACATTTAAAGCTAAAACTAGTTCGATGATGCCTGCTGTACTCCAAAAATAAAATTAGAAGGATTTAGAAATCTAAGCTTGACTAAATGCTGGATGATATAATGTTCAGCTCAATAAGCTCGAAGTAGTTTTGATGGTTCCGCAGTCCTTCCGTCCGTCCATCCGTCCGTCCGTCTCTCTGTCAGAGGGCTGTATTTCAAAAACCGTCATAGCTAGAGAGTTGAAAATTTCAGTGTGTATTTCTGTTGCAGCTATAACAACAACGAATAAAAAAAAATAAATATCAAAGGATTGCTTCATAAAATACCCTTCATGTGAGTCAGACTCGGTCGGTTTTTTTTATTATTAATGTCCTAGTAGCCATGGTAACATTTTTATGGTACATCATTAGTCTATCTAGGGTACCTAGTAACCTAGCGCAGCACTATTATAGATCGATAGTTCTACATGAATTTTGCATAGATATTTTGTGTTCATAGTGGAAGTCAAACTGGTTTCTTAAGTAGGCTGCATAAATCAGTATTCGAGAAGTAGATTTTGGTCTATTTTAGAATTAAATTTGACGACAATTGTTTTATAAATAAAGCTTAATAATATTTTAAACAGTTTAAACTGGTTTCTCGTTTGTTTGTTTGTATGCGCACTCTATACTTGCTTATGTATACTCTGATTCAACCCTTAACATATTCAGGTAATGGAAACGTTTTGTATATAAAGCCTTTTTTAATGTTGTTTTTCCTACTCATACTTATTTATTATCTTTAAGTATAAAGATAATAAATAAGAAAGTATCAGTATAAGTAGGAAGTATCCTACATGAAACAATTTTATCCTTTCTTCTATCTTTCTATATTCTTTTAAAATGTCTTTTCAAGATTCCACTTTAGGGACATAGCGGGCCATGTTTTCATAAAATACAAAAAATAAAACATCCCATTATTACGATAAAGCGATTTTGTCACCTACTATCGTGCGCAGTTTGCTTTTTCAAAGAAAAACAGTTGTTTTACAGAGCATAGTTTTCAATTCTAGTGTGTATGTTTACATCTGACTGTTCAGTATTTCCACATGACCTAGGTTATTGAGTTTCCACACGCCATCGCCGCCGCCACCGCCGTGTTGACGCTGGTTTCATTAATGGTCTATCAATTCGTATCGACCTGTCAATGAGTAGGTTTAACGAGTAGATCAAAGGACGATAAAAAATGTAAATATATTTTTTACCATCATTATAACCTGTGTACCGCACTGCTTATTTACTTAATGAGATATGGTAGGTACCCATAATATGAACTGAGATTTAGAAACAAATAATTATTTTGATCTTAATTCAAAATCTGTAGTTTATTTAAAGTAATGCTAACTCATCTTATGCTAAGGAAGAATGATATGGATGATTATCGAATTCCTTTTATCTATACTAATATAATGCGAAAAGTAACTCAGTCTGTCTTTTAGGCTTTCCCGGCTACACTGCTGAAATGATTTTGATGAAACTTGGTATGGGGTAAGCTTGGATCCCCACTACTACAGCTACTTTTGCCGCGATAGCCAATACCCACGCGGGCGGAGCCAAGGCGGGTTGCTAAGTAGTTATAAATAAAACAAAAAGCCTTCAGTACTGATAACCTTTATTTGCACCACATCAACAATACGGACACAATCTTAACGCTTAAAAGAAAAAATATTTACACTTGTGACGCTATGACGTCATCATTTACCATCCGTGGCCATAGCCCCCGTAGGAACCTCCGTATGACCCGTCGTATGACCCCACTGAGAGGTACTTCTGTACCACAGGCTGGGCATAAGTCTGGACTACCGGGGCCGCATGTACCACAGGCTGGGCAACCACGTGCTGGGCAACAGTCTGCACCACTGGAGCAGCATGGACAACTGGCTGTGACACCACTGGGGCTGCGTGCACCACTTGCTGGGCTACTTGCACTGGGTGTACGATCTGTAGGATTTAAATTACGATTACATGGCTGCCAGATTGTATTTTAAAAAAAGCTCTTTAAAAATGCAGGAATCTAATTTTGGATATACTTATTCCTTAAATTAATTGTGGAAACTCAGTGGCCCACCTACTGTGTTTCCACTAACTTTAAATGGGTGTGTAACAAAAGAATAAATAGGATAGGTATGTAACAGACTATCGAACATCTCGTGGGTTACATTTAGTTTCTAAACGAGTTGAGTGTATGCCAAGTGTATTTCAAAAAATATGATATATAGCGATTTCTGTGTCACCAACCTTCTAATCGCTATTTACCATTTTCAGGGTTCCTATAAAGTACCGTGTATTTTCAAATCATATTACTACCTAGTTCAAATTAAATTTTATTGAATACCAAGGATTTACAATCCATGTAGATTCTGCCAAAATTATCAACTTAATTTACGTCATTGGATGCTTATGCATAATTTGGGCGCGAAACAACTTCCCCGTTATTGTTCTTGTCACGCACACAGCCTTTCAATCCATTGCTTTAATATATAATTTAATGATCATTAATTAATGTAGCTCCTTACCTACCAACAATATCTAAAATCTTTACCAAAGTATATTGTGTTTTTATTTAAAGTTTCTGTCGCGATTTGATTCAAATTAATTATTATTCTTGATTCACTGGAAGCGTAAATTAACCAAATAGGTTTTGTTCCGTTTTAGTACGTAGTCTAAGAATCATTTTGGTAAAACAGGATAATTACAGGTAGACCAAGTTTGCGGTTGCTCGGAAATTAGTAATTATTTCGATTAGTCAGCCAACCGCAGGGTTCAATTAATGGCTTTTATTTCCTGATGCATTTCATGCCACGTAATCTTTTGTTTGTTTTCAAAACACAATAGTGCGGTCATTTATAGGTTGGGGATCATTTTTTATGTGTTTGACAGTTGATGTGTTCTAGATTAAAATCTTTATGTATTGGACCACAAACACCTTACTACTCATTTTACTTTATTGACCTACTTTATTTCTCTGACCTACTTTTATACTTAGCTAATTTGGCTGTCAATTAGGGTTTATGATTTCGTTTTCACACTAGAAATATACTTTTAAATTATGTTTTTTTTTTAATGACAGCCCTGATTATCTCCCAGAAGCTAATTAGGATCATTATTTATGTAAATTCCTAAATTTCTAATATTGACCTGTGGGAACAAGCACTATTGCTATTTCTGGTATATATATATATATATCTAGCTAACTACATATGCCTATCATTGCAACTCCTGGAAGGCAAGATCTACAATTATTACAAACAGATTGCCATCAAGTCATTTAACGACAGTGTGTGCCAGAAAAACGAAAGTCTTGGAACCCATCCTATATTTAAAAGAAACTTATGTTTAAGTAAAATAATAATATGACAGTCGTTAAGCCATTACAAGTCTGAAAACAGTTTTTTTTATAGGATACTTTATTATCCGGTAGTGATCAGACAGTCCGACGCCATTTACCACCATGTATATAAGCCGATCCTAACATAGCTTGGGTTAAAGCTACGCCGAAGGAGTATGTCTTACCTGTTGGAAGGAAGCGTAGCTGGTGGCAGGCTTGGCGACCGCCACGGGCGCGGCGTGCACCACCGGCTGTGCAACCGCTACTGGCTGAGCAACTGCCACCGTCGGCTGGTGCACGAAGCTCACTGATGATAACTGCTGAAACAACAGATGGTTTTAAAGCTACTTCTGTTTTGCTTGAGGGTATTAGGGTCAACTGGTGCTGTAGTAACAACACACTGGGAAAATTAATCTTAACTTTAGAATTATTGGTAGGTTTTTATTTTTGGGAAAAGCGACTGCCCAAAATATATAAATAGTTATAATGTTATTTGAATAGACATGGTCTTGCACTAAGAAATTTAACTCATGTGTCGCGGAGATTTACAAACGTTTAAAGATCATCCAGACTTAGACATTTGTGAATTACACAAAGATTTGTCCCAATCAGGGATCAAACTCGCACGTCCTGCATTGATAGTTGGCGTGTTGACTATGGCTATCCATGCAGTAAGTACCTACCACTTAACATACTAAAAGAACGTGTAGAAGTTCTATAAAGAGTTGGCTTGGTAACAGATATTCTCAAAGAATGTTTGGTTCTTGGATATACTTACAGAAGGTTGTGACCAGCCATCAATAATACCGCCAGGCTTTGGTTTAGCGGCGGCCACCGAGAGTATCGCAAAAATAATCTGAAAATAGTAGCAATGGTTAGTACGCTCTGACAATACAAGTTTTTTTCAATTGACGATTTATGGAAAATTGGTCTTTAGAAGACATAAATCAAAATTCAAAATTCATTTATTTTAAACTAGCTGTTTCCCGCGGCTCTGCCCGCGTGGATGTCAGTTATCGCAGCAAAAAGTAGCCTATGTTCTTTCTCAGGCTCTAGACTATCTGTGTAGCAAATTTCATTTAAATCAGTTCAGTAGTTTTGGCGTGAAAGCGCGACGGACAGACAGACAGACAGTTACTTTCGCATTTATAATATTAGTAAGGATTAGGCTACTTTGTAGTTCTTTTAAAATAGTATCAATCTCAATTAGTTGCTTCGTCCTCTTTCTTTGCATTTTTATAAACGTAGACGGGTCATGCCATGGTGTGGTGTGGTGGTGGCAGACAAAAGAAGGATAGCACAGAGTCAGCTCAATACCATGCTCTTTAAGTGGTTGACCAAGACGAGTTAGCACAACGTGAGCGAGATGTATGGTGATTGTAATGACGTATGATTCATGTATTGAAGTAAAATACTTGTTTGTGTGTGTGTTATGTATATCCAACTAAGTAAGTAAGTAAATAAAGCAGTATGTACATAAGTCGTTAACTTCTCTTCATATTATGAACCAAAAATACAAATGAGTGTTCAATCGATTTTTCCTCGAATACTTTGAGCTAGCTAACAAATATGAATCACTTATAACTTGGACTAGAATACTTAAATTGTTTGCTTTGAGAAGTTAAACTTCTAAGAAGATCGATAACTTTCTTATAAACTATGGATGTATTATTTGATTCTTACGCCAGTATTTTAAATGTTAGAGATCATTTATCTTAGTTAGCCATACAAGGTGGCAATGCTGTCATCTTTTTGGGAACTCTTCCAGTCGACAGCGACGTTGACGAATTTTTTATTGCTTAATGGTTTTTTAAGTGTATATACCTATAGTTACGGTTGTTAATAGTTCGAAATAAAATGTTGAAATGAAATGTTAATATACTTATGGACTTAGATTTTGTTAGAATTAAGTACCTAGATGGCTCGCCTTCCTTCCGCATATTTTGTACCTATTCAAGTCACGACTTAGGTATTATATAACACTAAACCCATAAGATTGTTTTTTAAGCCTTTTTTTGGTAGATAGGTAATGATATCGCGTAGATTAGACGAATATAATACTTATATTTGAAATAAGAATTACAATTTCTATAAGTAAATTAATAAATATAATTTACTCACAATAACTTTTTCCATGCTTTTTTATCGCAGTAGAACGTAGTATGTCAATTTGACAGATTTAGTTTTTCAAACTAAATGAAAACAAAAATGATATGCGTGCTTTCAAAATTGATAACTACGGCTAAAACCTATTTAGATCTACGGAAAACAAAATCATAGATTTGATGTGGATTTGATATTGTTTACAATCTAATGAGGAGATATATAAGTATATCCATTTGCCTATCAGTGCGACTATTACGGGCCGATATAAATATAATTATTGATTACTCCCTTCTTTATCTACATATCTACACTTTATTCTTTTCATAACTTAATATTCTCTACAAAGATTATTATTTCAAAGATCTATTTTCACTTCTGAAAGACAAGAGGCGTTTCACCGCTCTTTAAAATTGATAAAAAAGACAGGTAATTTTTTATCAATTTAATAGATTTGTAGAAAAGATTAAGTAAATTAAATTGCATTACTCACAAGGGCTCGCATGTTGGTAACTGTAGCTACTGGGTTAGAATGTGGAGTGTGCAATTATGATCGCTCGCCCACCTTATATACTTACACGGAATTTTCAGACTCAGTCGATCTAGGTCTCACATCTTTAAGGGTCAACAGCCACTTAAATCTTAGCAGTGCGCTGATTTTTTGTGTTAAATCCAAAATGGTTGAGCCATTATTGACCTAGTAAAGGGGTAAGATTTCATAATTGTTTACAACAATAAGTTTATTTTTGAGTTAGTGGTCAATATGATATCTCTTGATTATTAAACATTTAGATCCCTTAATTATTCAGTTTAATAACTGTGTTTTTTAAGTTTAATATACCATTTGTAGTTTTAAAGATTTTAACGCCTAGGTCGGTTAAGGTTTCAATTAACATTAACGAATAAAAAAATTGCGGTTTAGACCTTAGTTATTTGATTTGTCAACCAGTTGCGGATAAGTGTAAATTCACCCAGTTTTTTTAATGAAAATCTAAGCTACTAAAATATAGTGCTTTAGTTGATGGCAAAGGGAGTAAGGGTAACTCCGTAGCTCGTCTCAACAATAGCCGTGAAGTATAGGTGTAAAGCGGGGTTTAAAGTGGCAAGTAGCTCTTGTTAACCACCTACATTTCTTTTCGTTCTATAGTTTAATTTTGTACGCATCGCTACTCTTCCAATATAGCTAGAACCTTAGTATACTTAAACACATTTGACGTTTGCAACTTATGCATTATTGATAATTACCATAAGTCGATTTAATTTTAATTAATAAATTGGAGTGAACTTAATGTTTTACCTAATATGGCTAGCGCATATGGGGGACAATTCTGAGTATTTCTAGACTAGATTGCTGACTGCAAGACCAATGGCTTCATTTAATCTTTATTGCAAATATTTTTGATACTTCAACCATAGTAAACTAAATTTGTAACCTTTACGTTTATGCATCAACATTTCAATAAATCCCTATCTCGTTAGTCTAGTGATCGCAAGTGCGACTGCCGTGCAGAGGTCTTGGGTTCAATTTTCGGATGAGGCCAAAAAAAACCTACCCAGTTAGTTTACAAAATCATACTTAGTATAGCTAGGAGTTTGTAGGAGGAAGAAAGGCGGTGTTTACACTCCGAGCCTCGGAAAGCACGTTAAGCCGTTGGTCCTGCGCCTGATCTCTCTCCGATCGTGTCGGATGGCCGTACCATCGAACTTTTCGTGCATTTTCTTTTGAGAGAAATTGCAGTGACCGAAGTTTAGTCAGGAGGAGTATTAATTACATTCCTTCTGATCACATTACTAAGAAAATAATACATAGTAATTATATTTATCTAAAATTAGACCTAACATCTTCTATTTTAAATGAATCTACAATTATTAAGCAGTTTGGAATTTAAAAGAGGTTGACTCCTGAGTTTGTTTCGACATTTCTTCTTGGGGGAAATCAGTTAGAAAATGTCGAATCCAGCGCGCTCAAGTGACCTGTAAAAGTGATGTAATTGTTTTTCCTAGATATAAAAAAAACTATTTGATTTGGTACATTCAATGACTTTAATCTCTTGTATTCTTTAACCCAACACATAATAAAAGTAACAAACACAAATTTATTAATGAATAAACTTGTGTCTACATTAGTAACAACATTCTTTAAAATCCTCAAAGTTTTCTTCCATTTTCGCCATTAAACGACTACTTATAATTATGCAATTATATAATTAATGTAAACATTTTTTATGTGTATGTATTGACTTACCCAAAGCATATTTATAGAGCCATAACATAAATTATAGACCATTTTAGTTATGAATGCTTGTGATAAATATAATCACATTGAATTCAATAAAAAGTGGATTCAAGAATTCAATGTTGTATTAGAAATTATTTGTAATCGAGCTCAGACACGCGTTTATAACTATTGAAATAGATTTTTGCAGCATACTTAGTTGTTTTGCAACTAAAATATTAAATCTCTATCTCTCTATCTCTTGACAGAGCATTATAAAATGATTATTAGAACTTAAATGATTTGTTTAAATTGATATTGGCATGTCTATATACTAGATGAATACGTGTCTCTCTTAAAAAAATAAGGAAAAAACACTGAAAAAGGAGTGGTACTCTGGGAGTGCCGAAAAAGTGAAAACTTGAACAATTACAATATCTGTACATACTCATGTACAGCAGTGTCGGTAACGCTAACGGGAAAAGTGTCGCGAATTCAATTGTTTTTTCCCATGTCAATAAATGCCCCATGTGCCTAAAGAAGTTTTCTCTTCAATAAAATTCCGTAAAGGTAGTATTCCTTTGAGGAATTTTATCTATTCTAGTCGACGCAATTCACTACTCGAAGAAATTCTTACAAATTCCATCACAATAGCATTTCTGCGACTGCACAATAATTTAAAATTAAGTACCAATAGATACTAAATTTAAAGAATAGATATTTATAACATTTATCAGCTATCAATTAACTTCATTTACCAACAAATAAATTGGTCATTAATTCATCAAATTGACTAAATAAGTTATCAATTCGGAGACTCATAAAATATTAATCCAAAGTGGGTTAATGACCCGAATACAAACGATTAAAGAGACAGTAATATCGACCAATTTCTATAAAGAGGTCACTTATGTTGTATATTATGGTTTAGTGTAAAAAAAACATTCTTGATTCACAATACATTAATTAAGATTTTGTAATTTAATGGTGGCTTTGAGCACAAAAATTCCCTTGTATTAGGAGATCCAATTTTTACAGAAGTACCTAATGATTTTAATAATTATTATCATTCAGTGAAAATCATCCACCTGTCATTATTCTAAAGCTTTTATCCTCAACACAGTAACTACTCAATTGACGAACTCCGTGGTCGAGTGGCGTACACACCGGTTTTGAAGTTGTCGCTAGCTCCGAGGTCCCGGGTTCGATCCCCGGCCGGGTCAATGTAGAAAACCACTTTTCTACATTGTCTTGGGTCTGGGTGTTAGTGGTACCTTCGTTGTCTCTGAATTCCATAACCCAAGTGCTTTAGCTACTTACTTTGGGTTCAGAGCAATGTATGTTGTCCACATTTATTTATTTATATTTATTTATTTATTATATAATTTTACTTTGCTTAACTTCACATCAAATAACATCAATAAAAACTAAACTGTCCATTTAAATTGGAATTCAAAACAAGCATCTAAACATAATTTAATCAGGTTCTCAACTTGTTTTAATGAATAAAGATCCACCTTCATTAAAGGGCTTCCACGCGTGAATCATCTTCATTACTAAAACTTGTGAATCAAGCCTACATTAGTATTGAATGAAGGACGAGCTTCCGTTAGTAAATGCCTTAGTACAAGTTTAGAGTGATCTTCGAAGTCAATATTATGCAGTTGTTGCGGATGTACTAAATACGAGACGAATGATGACAGAGATGATTTTTTTTTTAAGAGATTTACGCAGTTAGCCTGAGCGCAGGCTTTGACTGCTTCACCGGACTTTATGACAGAGATGTATGGAGTCGTCTCTAGTTAGAACAGGGGAAGAATGTTTTGTACTATGTGAAGATAAAATCCACAGTACTTATAATTAATTCCACTTAAAAATAGATCTTGTTACCTTCATCAAGAAAATTCAATAATCTGTGTAAATTGAAGGAAAAAGTTTGATGTTCTGGGCTGCAACCAAAAGCAAGTCGACGTTTCAAGATTGCGATTTAGATAAGATTGGAGTCGATCGTTCCTTGTCAAATGCACGATATTGCCAGACCATGAACGGGTTACATTATAAATTACGGTGAATGTGGAGCAAGTTTCCGTCGTCGTGAATACAGTGAATGTAGGAGTGTTACAGTCAGGACAGATAATACGGATGTTCGAAATACTGGCTAGAAACAGACAATAAAGGCATGGAGCCAACGTACCTTTAGAAAAAAAAATGTATGTCACAACCCTACTAGAATTCACTAGAGAAAAAACAGCTGAATGCAGACATATTGATGGAAATCAATACAACATGGAATTGGAAGATTTAAGCTTACGTTCCGTAGTCTAGAGCAAAACCTCAATCAATTATTCTGCGATTAATAGACTTTTCGTGGAATAACAATACGATATGAGTTGTCGTAAATAAGTAAATACCAATACTTACTTCTTTAATATACAAGTCTTTATAAAACTAACTGGTTGCACATTTTGTCAGTCAGATTCTGCTGGTAGTTCTTAAAATAAGAAGAATAATTAAGAATATACACTCCACATATTTCCAATCTATACTGTAATGTATCAAATGTAATTGGGCCTCGTTTTGACCAGTCTGCGCAAGAGCGGACCAAAATGTATTCCTGTCACAATCGTCCTTAAATCGCTGCCTTACTATTTCGCAGCCCTAGTTCCGAGAAAAATGTATTATTTCGATGACATGAGAAAACTTCAAGAAGTTTCATAATTGGCTTCAAGTCTACGTACTCGATTCTCCGAAGTATCGATATTGCCGCAAATCTATATTTTTTTGCTGATTTTTTGTCGTGTAACAAATATAAGCGAATGATTAGTTTCAATAAAAAACGGCATATGTTTGAAAATCGAGTCTATGAAATAACGTTGGTCGTTATGGAATCGTCCGATGTGTGTCAATCGATTCGATGTGAAAATATTTCTTTTATCGATCGCACGATTGCTGGTCGCCGCGATGGCATTCATTAGTTTTAAAATAGAATGATGCGATTCCAAGTTCGAATAGATATTACTGAGTTATGTACTAAACTATGAATATTTTAGCTTCTTTTTTCTTTCCAATTCTGTTGCTATTTTTACCTACACTACTAACACACATTTTAAAATGTGTTTTTGGCATGTTAGTTTAATTATTTTATGTCATATCTCTCTTTATAGTTTAAAGCAAAATGGCCGCAATGATCTAGGAACATACGACTTTATCAACATTCGTATTTTAGCCGGTATGTTAAATGACTATATAAAGAATGGCCACACCATTAATTTTACGCGAATTACAACACGTACCGGGATAGATTTGAGTTACAAATTCGTTCGCCGGCAGATATTGTCGGCATAGACGCTCCCAATACGGTCACTGATCGCATATTAGACCGCTTCGGACCGTACATTTAATTAGGTGCCCATTGCAAACATTTGAATTTCAAATGTTTTTACTTAAGTATCATGGATTTTTTTTTTAATATTATTTTTGCGTAGGGTTTGTACGGTTTTTCAGTTTTGTGGATTTTAGCTGATCGTCCAAAATCTGAGTCTCATTAACTCTATCCACAATTTACTTAAATCTGCAAATAATAGAAATTTGCAGATTATTAGAATTGCGCACAATATGAATGCTAGATTTTTGTCTATGAATAAAGTAAAGTACACTAAAGTACTATTTAAAATATGTACAATGTAACCAATTAATTTATCGAATTCCGTTTAAGCTAATAGTCCTAAAACAGCAATGAAATGTATGGAATACCTACGACTACCCCGCCCAATAAGTTTGTCGTGGAACGCATAACGAATTGCCCCCATTAATAAGTATGTATACTACTTTTTATGGTCAAACTTGGTTGGCCAAGTGTATTAGGTAAATTTCAAATAATCGTGACCGAAGTGTTTCGATTCCTAATTTAAAAATAGAATTTTGTTTTAAATTGAGTGCCACACACGCAAGCTTTGGTACATTTTATGCCTGATATAATATAAAACGGTTTTTAAACGTTTACACGTAAAAAAAGAATGTTTTTTTTTCATCATAAGATCTGTGCCGAACCGAATCGAAAAAAATCAAATCGAAAAACCGATCGAAAAGAGGCGAAATATAAAAATCGAGAAAAGTGTTTATGAAGTAGGATAATTAATGGTTTAAAGTTCACGTTACGAAAGGTCATACGAATGATAATAATATTTCTTAATATTAATTACAATATGATACAAAGGATGTAAAAATGATGGTTTTTAAATTATATGTTTAACTTGTATTTTGTATAATATGGTTGTTGTTAATGTAAATAATAAATATTGACAAACATACAAAACTACCGACACAGAAGTAAATAATATGGGTCACAACTTCACAAGTGATCGATACCCCATAAATGATGCATGGCCATCGATCAGGTGATGGCGGCCGATAGCAGACACGCGACTTCTATGGGATTGTGTCAACCTGATTATAGAATTTATAACGACTAGTGTTTGACTCATATTTTTATAGAATTTATAAAATATGAACGAATCGAAATGAATCCGAAAATACGGTGCAAATAAAATACAGGCATGGCGTTCGATTGCGTTATATTTTTTTTTGTATTCGTTTTTTTAAATAATTGAAATGGTTTTTTTTTTCTGGATTTTATTTATAGCTATGCTTGTGTGCCAGAGTTTATGTCAGTCATAAATGTCTTTGAATAATTATGTGTGTCATTTCTTTTTTAAGCTTCACCTAACGTTCTTAATAAAAGGGGGTGTGTATTCTTCGCGTGAAACTTAGGTACTATTACAAACACGCAAGTTTAAATCGGAACGTCAAAGGTTATTTGGCGTCTATTATTGTATTCACTTAAATAGGCTTGAGGTAAAAATAGAGTGAAATTGTTAATGGGTTCGTTTCAAGTAACTTTAAATGATATAAATTCATGATTTAATGAAATGTATATGTGTTAAGCGATTTTTAGAAACGTAGCTAAATTTAGATACTGATTTAGGCACGTTACCATTACCTACGTAATTGCGTCAGGTAATCACGTACCTGGGGGTCCCCCCAAGCGCTTACGTCCTCGATCGTGACCCCTGGGCAACGCCGTCCTCTGACCCCGGTAACGCAGGTGGCAGAGGGCGCGCGGCTAAAGTGCGCTTGAGCGAATTGCAATCGAATCGTCCGTTATTACGATGCGATCTTCCGATGATGGAAAAGGTCCTTCTCAGGACCAGGGGGAGGGTCCCACCTCCCAGCCCGTTGAGCGGTTTGCTCCGGGTCTGGCAAGGGGGGATACTCGCCCGGAGAAGGTTTGTGGCGATGCGCAGAGGCTGTCCGGCTCCCTTTTGGGTGAGCGTGACGCCTCTAAGGATCGCGGTGTTGAGGGTGAGGGTTCCACACCCTGTACAACCCCCAGTGGCTTACGAAGGGCGTCGGCTCGCCTCGAGCGTCGTGATGCCGAGGTCTTCAAGCGCCCTTCAGGCCGCAACTCGTGCTCGTCGATTTCGGGGAGTAAGTTTTTCAACCCGTCCCCGGGTTGTTTGTCCTCAGACGACGAGGACACGCTAACCGACGCGTCGGTAGCGAGCTCGGCGAGTAGTTTACGTCAGACACGTAAACTTTTTGCGAAAGAGCCGCGCAAGCGCTCTCTCAAGACAACGGGTGCCGGGGGATCCAGTTCGGATGCCCCCTCCGTCAAAAGCACTAAGTCGGCCTCCGGAAAACGTAGCCGGAAGCCTCCACCGACCACGGGCCACTATGTTGGTCTGGCGGAGGCCCAGAAGGAAGCCAATAGGCTTAAGAGAGAGGCGCTCGCACTAGAGCTCGAGGCGAAGGTCGCAGCGAAGGAGCGTCAGGCCGACCTCGCCCGGGCCAGACACGGTTACGGCGCTTCTCTCTGGTCCGACTACTCGGACAAACCGGTGGCTGAGCTGGAGTCCCTTCACGGTGCTGACATGGGCAGCATCGTGGAAATTGCGAGGAAGTCCAGCAATATAAAAGGGACCCTGCAGAAGGCTCTGCATGACCACGCGGCCAACGCCAACAGAATTATGGCGTCGATGGTAAAGCGATCGGCCACGGAGGAGGTAAAGCGTCTCCAGGCGACAGTGAACCGTCTGGAGGATGAAAAGCTGCAGCAGCACCATCGCATCGAAGCCTTAGAGGCAAAGATTGCAATGCTGGAACGCGTCACTCCGCTTCGACAAGTTGAAGCGGAGGTAATGGACGTGGCGCCCGCCAGACAAGGCATGAAAGATCCCGCAACTTCTCTCCGCGGTGTACTGGAGGAAATGCTCCTCAAACACGCCGCGGAGACAAAAATTTTTGTTCGGTCGTGCTTTGCGGGGATTGAGGACCGTCTCAATCCCCCCAAGACCGTTCGTCCGCCGCTAGCAGCGGACAACCGGAAGGAGGTGATGTCCGAGCAGCCGGCCCCCAAACCTGTTAAGGGAAAGGGTGTAGGCAAAAAGTCGGCCCCTAGAGCTTCAGCGCTTTCGGTGGATTCCGACGTCCCAGCGTCCTATGCGTCGGTGGCGTCCACTAATGCATCTACCAAAAGGGCCAATCCAGGCCCTTCTAAGGTGATCCCGGTCCCTCGCCTAAAGGCGAAGAATTCCAGCTCCCATGTGGCTGCGATTCCTGGGCCATCAAAACCCCCGGCTTCAGCTGACGAAGACTGCTTGCTGCCAGCAACCACAGCTGCCAAAGAGTGGCACGTCGTCCAGAAGAAAAAGAAGAAGAGCAAGAAGAAGACGGCCAAGGTGCCCACTGCCTCCGTCGCTTCGAGGCCAAATACAAAGTCGGCTACGACGGGCAGCAAAGGAGCGGCCAAATCTTTGAAGGCTAAAAAGGCCACAAAAATGGTTCCCCCGAAATCTGCAGCGGTGGTATTAACCATCGTGCCGGAAGCTGCAGCAAAAGGGGTCTCCTACGAGGAGGTGCTGACCAAAGCCCGCCAATCGGTCAAACCGACGGAGCTGGGCATAGAGGAGGTCAAGTGCCGGCAAACGCAGACCGGGGCTCGATTATTCGAGTTCTCGGGAGTGAGTCGGGATGCCAACGCTGACCTCTTCGCTACTGCCCTGCGGGCTGCGGTCGATGGCCTAGCTGTAGTAGGCAGGCCAATAAAGACAACGTCTCTGGTGATCTCCGAGCTTGATGACTCAGTCACCAGGGACGAGGTGGTGGAAGCGGTAGCGACTTTAGGTGGTTGCAGCCGCGAATCAGTCAAGGCCACTGAGGTTCGATCGGGCCGTCGGGGAATTGGCGAAATTCGCATATCGTGCCCCGTCGCGGCTGCAGAAGCCGTCCTTAAAAAAGGGCGGATTTCTATGGGATTCAGCTCGGGTGTTGTCCGGGCGCTTGAGGCCCAGCCTATGCGCTGCTTCAAGTGTTACTTACTCGGACACACTCGAGCCCGCTGCCCCTCGTCCGAAAATCGGGCGGATCTTTGTCGCCGTTGCGGTAAGGCTGGCCACAAATCCAGCACCTGCAACGGCAAACCGCATTGCGCCGTGTGTGCTGCGAGCAGCAAGTCAGCAAACCACACTATGGGGGGTGCCAAGTGCAATCCCCCAACAAAACGGGGCATAGCACAGGCCCAGACCCGGCCTGTCACAGCCACCACCGCCAACCCGGTGGCAGAGGGTATCCAAACAATGGAGGAGTGATGTCAGCCCAATCTGAAAAAACACTCCTCCAGGGGAACCTAAATCACTGTCGGGCGGCCCAAGATCTAGTCGCCCAGACTTTGGCGGAATGGGGTGCTGACGCAGGGGTGGTCGCAGAGCCCTACTTCGTTCCTCCAAATTGGTTCGGGGACTTAGACGGGACGGTGGCTATAATCCCACGGCCCTCCATGGATCTGCCTCCTCTTACCTCCTTGGAGAAGGGGTCCGGCTTTGTTGCAGTCGCCTGGGGGGAGAATGCGCTTTTAGGAGTGTATTTCTCCCCTAACCGCTCACTGGCCGAGTTTGAGCGACTTTTGGTGGCCCTCTCGGGCGTCTTATCGCGTTTGACGCCGAGGCAAGTTGTAGTCCTCGGCGACTTCAATGCCAAGTCGGTGGCTTGGGGCAATCCTCGCACTGACGCGCGGGGCCGTGCCCTGGAGGCGTGGGCGGTGTCGGCCAACCTGTCCCTCCTTAACAGAGGGGCAACGCACACGTGTGTGCGGCTGCAGGGAGGGTCCGTGGTGGACCTTAGCTTCGCCACCCCTGCAATCGCCGCCACCGTTGCGTCATGGCGGGTCGAACTAACGGAGACCCTATCCGACCATCGCTACATACGAATAGGGTTCTCCACCCGGCGCTCACAGGGCACGACAGGTCGCTCGTCCTTTCCGAGGTGGGCCATCACCCACCTGGACCGGCAGATGGCGAGCGAGGTCGCGTTTGTCAAGGACTGGCTCGGTCCTCCACCCAGTCCCAACGTGGATGTCGCGGCCTCACACATGCGGGAAATTTTGACCGAGGTATGTGATTCTTCCATGCCTCGGTCCCGCCGGCCCCCGCCAAGAAAGGCGGTTTTCTGGTGGTCTGCAGAGCTGGCCGACTTGCGAAAAGCCTGCATGGCCGCCAGAAGGAGATATCAGCGCCTTCGTCGACGTCGCCAGAACCGGGATCTTCAGGGGGAGGCTCGGTTCCACCTGCAATGGCAGGAGTCAAAGAAGGCGCTGAAGGCAGCCATAGGGGCAGCTAAGGACGCTGCGAGGGCGGAGATGTTGGAGGGTCTCGACGCCGATCCGTGGGGGAGACCGTACAAAATGGTGCGCAACAAGTTGCGCCCCATTGGTCCCCCACTAACAGAGACCCTTCCCACTGGTCTCCTGTACGCGGTGGTTACGGCGTTGTTCCCGAATGCTGCCAATCTCACCCCGCCCAAAATGAATCCCCCTCCAGGGATGGGCCCTTCAGAGGATATTCCGCCGGTGTCCTCGGAGGAGTTTGCGGCCGCGACGCTCTGCCTTAAACTAAAAAAAACGGCGCCCGGCCCCGATGGGGTGCCAGCACGGGCAATGGCAATCGCCACCTCACAATTGGAGGAACGGTTTCGGGTCCTCTTTGACCGGTGTTTCTCCTCCGGGAGGTTCCCGAAACCATGGAAGGAGGGCGTGCTGGTCCTCCTTCGAAAGGATGGGCGCCCGGCCGATTCCCCTTCGGGATATCGGCCAATAGTTCTGCTAGACGAGGCAAGCAAGACCTTTGAGCGGGTCATTGCCGCCCGCCTCAAAGACCATCTTGCTGGGACCGGCCCGGATCTGTCTGAAGCCCAGTTTGGATTTCGGGAGGGCCGGTCCACAATCGATGCCATTCAGGGATTAAAAACCCTATGTGCAGAGGCCAAGGGTAGAGGGCAGGGAGTGTTGGCGATATCCTTTGATATCGCCAATGCGTTCAACTCCCTGCCCCACTGCGTCATATTGGAGGCCTTGCGGTACCATAGAGTGCCCAAATACCTGGCGGCACTGCTGTCCGACTACTTACGGGACCGCGAGGTCCTGTTTGTAAGTAAGGACGGCGGCCTAGAGCGCCGCCGGGCAACAACTGGAGTTCCACAGGGGTCGGTCCTTGGGCCCCTCCTGTGGAACGTAGGTTATAATTGGGTCCTTCGGGGAGCCCTCCTCCCGGGCATGGCAATCATCTGCTATGCTGACGACACGTTAGTCACTGCCCGGGGGAGGACATATGGGGAGGCGGCGTGTCTGGCTTCTGCCGGCGGCACTTTGGTTGCCGGCAGAATGAGACGTTTGGGGCTACGGGTAGCCCTGGAAAAGACGGAAGCCCTTTATTTTCCGGGGCCTCGTCAGCGTGCTCCCTCGGACGCACACATCATGGTGGCCGGCGTCAGGGTCGAGGTGAAGGCCCAGATGAAATACCTGGGCCTGATCCTAGACGCGAAATGGGAATTCGGCCCCCACTTTCGCGGGCTGGCCCCACGCCTCCTAAAGGCTGCAAATGCGTTTTCGTGGGTCCTTCCTAACCTGGGGGGTCCAAAATTCAGATGCCGCCGCCTATACGCCGGGGTTCTGCGCTCCATGGCGCTTTACGGGGCCCCCATATGGGCGGACACCCTCCATAGGGGGGAGAACGTGGCCCTCCTGCGCAGGCCCCAAAGGGCAATCGCGCAGCGCATTGCGAGGGCCTACTGTACTGTGGCCCACGCAGCCGCGTGCAGCCTCGCCAGTACTCCCCCATGGGAGCTAGAGGCCGGGGTCCTGGCCGCTGTATACCATCAGACGGCGGCCAGGAAGGCACTCGGGGAGCGCCTAACCCCAGAAGAACGCGGCGCCGTGCGGCGAGAGGCATACGATGAAATGGTCCTCCGTTGGCGGTTGGACCTCGCCAACTCCCGCTACGGACGCCGCGTCACTGAGGTTGTTGGTCCACTCTTGGACTCATGGCTGGAGCGACGCCACGGGTTCCTCACGTACCGTTTGGTGCAGGTGTTGTCCGGACACGGGTGCTTCGGATCGTTCCTGTACCGAATCGGGCGGGAGGAATCCCCGCTGTGCCACCACTGTGGCGCGGCGGAAGACACGGCGCAGCACACCCTCGAGGCCTGCACTGCCTTCGAGGCGGAGCGCCGTGTCCTGCGTGGAGTCGCTGGCCCGGACCTTTCGCTCGCGGGGGTGGTTAATGCCATGCTCGCGGACGATCGTGTCTGGCGGGCAGTGTCTCTTTTCTGTGAGAGTGTCATTTCGCAGAAAGAGACCTCGGAGCGCGAGCGGGAGGCTGACCCTTCCGCTCCTCAGCTCCGCCGACGGCGGGTGGGTAGGGCGCGGACGAGGAATCCCGTAGCCAGACCTGCTCTGGGAGGGACGCAGAGGGTGGGGACGGGGGTCCCTCAGCCTTCATTGCACGCGTCTCCTTCCGTGCTGGGTGGGGGTGGTGTAGTGCCATGCACTGCCCTCGCTGTCCTCCCTCCTAGCTAGGAGGGAGGTCATGTCGGGCCCGCCACGAAGCGGGCAGTCGCCGGGGGCGTTATGGTGTTAAGACTTCGGTTGGACCCGTAACGCCGCCACTCAGGCGAAGGATGGCACCAGGTGTTTTGCCGGAGTAGTCAGAGCCTTTGTCAAGGCTCTGGAAGCCCGGACTCTTGCAACCCCACCCCCGTGGGGATGCAAGGCTGGCTCATAAAAGAGTTTCACCTGTAAAAAAAAAAAAAAAAGGTAATCACGTACCTGTAACGCTTCTCACATAATAAAATAAGTAGCATCAGTACCATTATCGATCTTGCATTTAATGTATGTCAGTTGTTTAATAGTAGCATTTATTTATTGTTTTTGACATTTTTACATTTTTTATATTTTAATATTTACAAACTTAACTATATATACACTTTAAACAAAACTAAACTTAACTAAAAAAAAAAAAAAATAATTAAAAAATTGCGTCAAAAAATTCATCCACGTCGCTGTCGACTGGAAGTGTACCCAAAAGGCTGGCAGCATTGCCACGTTGTATGGCAATGCTAATTCTTTGTCCGAGGTAAAAGCCAGCCCTTGGGTCACGCGAGGAGTCAACAAGACGTTTTTCCAGATCTTTAAATAAAAGGTGTGCACTCGGACCCCACGGTCCAAATGTTTCAACCCCAAACGGCTGGAAAGTATAACTTCCAATAAGGTTGTTATATTTCCGCCGTTTGAGGTTCTCAGCAGCCGCAGCAGCAGCGCCAGCACAGAACGACGAACTAGGAAGATGAGATGGCGCAAGAGTATCGACACAAGTAGCGTCCCACACTAAAGGCCTACCCATCTTCCAAGGGAACAAAGACATCCCGTCCGGTCTCTTGCCGTCGTCGCGTGCCAGGCCATTAGGTTCAAGTAAACAAGAAGCGCCAAGGCGTAGTGAAACACAGAGGCGGAAAGTAGTATCGTCGAAGAAGGTGCCTATGTTCGACGACGGTTGTGCGTGAAGCCATAGCCCTGACTCCCACTCCCCCACAGCAAGCAGGCGCGCACGCTCCGCAGTAGTAGACGATGTGGACATAAGGTTTTCATGAACTACCCTGCAGAGCGGCTCATCCCACTGTCTCTGGGAAGATGGGTGGTCAGGTAGATTTGATTTAGGGCAAGCGAGTCTCCAGGCATCCACAGCTTCGGTGAAGCACGGCACATCAAAATCAATCAGTGTGGAGTTAAGGATATTCCTGAACAATTTATCAGTACCGTGGACCGAGGATATAAAAGCTGGTAAACTGATACTTGTAATTTTGCGGACGCCGAGCCCCCCCATGCGGATGGGAAGAGTGGCTTGAGCCCAAGCTCGGTCGTCCATGGCCATATTTAAAATTGAAGTGAGCGTGTGTTTTATAATTTCGTCCATTTTTTCTAAAAGTAGAGGGTGCTTCCATAAATGGGAAGCACGAAGGAAATAAATTAATTTGGGGCCGAAACAGCAATACCGAATTAGGGTGATAGCCGAATGCATGTTAATTTGTAATAATCTTTCCGAGATGTCATTAAAATTTTTAATTTTTTCGTCTATGAAGTTGGGAAAGGCATCTTCAAAGATTGGAGACCCAAGCAGGCGAAGTGAGCTTTTGTCCATAATTTTGATATCAGGGGCTATTGCGTTGAATTTTGAAAGTGTCAGTTGTCTGTCAGTCCTATCATGAAAGAATAACTCACATTTAGAGAGGTTAAGTTCAAGGCCAATGGTTTGAAATTGATTTTTTAAAAATAGTAGATCATTTAAAACCTCGTCTACATCGCCTCCAAGAGTCCCATCATCAAGATACCAAACGTTAAATTTAGAATTTAGTTGCCGAATAATTGGGTGAATGGCTAAACTGAAGATCACTGGCCCGAGGGGATCACCTTGCTGACAACCAACAGCAGATTCCAAAAGGTTGTCCCGATATAATAATTTAGAAGGTTGTCTGTAACATTGCCAAAGAAAACTAAAAATTTGTGGTAATTCTTTTTTAGTTTCTGCCAGCAAGGTGTCCCTATTAACCGAATTAAAAGCATTTTTTATGTCAACCTTCAGGATGACCTCTCCTTTGCCAGAATTTAGGTAGGTCGCCAACGCGTGTACGGCAGCCTCACAGCCCCCTTTGGAACCATAACCAAGTTCCAGGGGCTGAAATTTTTTCGAAACGGCCTCACCATAAAATTTACAACAGATCTTGGCTGCCATACGACGGTATGTTGTTCCCACAGCAATGGGACGTATGCCGCCATCCCTCTTGCGTAGAGCGCATAAATTGGCTCCGTACAAGACGTCGATGACGGCTCCGTTGACCTTGCCGGAGAGCATGAGGTTGATCAGAGCCGTGAGCTCCTTCAAAAGCGACTCACCAGCTTCCCCGGCACCTGAGCTGACCAGGTCCTTCAAATGTTGTGGGCTCAGGCCGTCGAGGCCACCAGCGGAGCCACTCTTGAAGGAACTAAGGGCTGTGATCACCTTTTGACCTGTAATGGTGAGGGAATGAATATCTGGATCAGGAGGATCGGGAAAAGAAAGGTCATTTGCAGGGGCAGGATGTTTGCTCTCCAGAGCTGCGAGAGTTTCTGGAGAACAAGCAGCCAACTCATCGCTACTAAAAAGTATCCTGGCTGCTCCGCTAATGTCACCTTCCCCTAGTTTAGTTTCAACTATGTGAGAAATACCTCTAGAGAAGGTAAACCTCTGAGACAATAATTTTGAGTCCAAATTATGGGCCGAAATATAGTAGCAGAAATAGCGCTATCTTAACTTTTTGCCCTATGTTTGACATTGACGTTGATCTGAACCTAAGTGTTACATATTATATGTATATTATATAATACGTTAACATATTAACTTTCTTATATCCTATCTTCAGATTAAGATATGTTGACAAATTGCACATTACATTTATACATAGCTAAATGTAAAAAATACATTTAACTCTATGTATTGTAAATTTATGATCCAAGAGTTGCAGTATACATAAGTACATGTTACATTTAACCCATGTAAGGTACATTTAACTGGTTTATCGTGAAGCAATTAATACAATACAGCCTAAATCATAAATATCTACTTTGTTTAAAACAGCTTATTAATCGTTGTATAAAGTGGTGGTTGCCTAGCGGTACAATAAACGGATTTGTGTGCAGAAGGTTGCAAGTTCGAACTCCTTACAGGCAAGTAGGTAGTCATATACTTTAATAATTATTTTAACACATCATTGATAAATCGGTAAAAGTAAACTTTGTGAGGAAACCAGAATTCCAATAGTTGGAATCTGAAATCGCAAACCTGCAATGAGCAAGCGTGGTGATAAATGCTCGTTCCTTATCTACATGAGAAGAGGCCTGTGCCCAGCAGTATTATTATAAATGTTGTATTAAATAAAAAAACAATGGCACTCCGGGAGTGCCGGCCGACAGATACAATACTGAAAAAAATACAGAGGTGTCAGTAACGGTAACAGTGTGGGTACCAGTGTCGCAAATTCAATTGTTTTTTTCATCTCAAAAAATGCCAAATGCGACATAAAAAGTTTTTACTTTAAAATACTTATAAACTAAAGATGATTATGACATACCAATTATTTTGTACATATATGTTTTCGATCGTACCTTAATTACCTTAGTCCATTTGGAAGCTATTACCCTACATAATTATAGTTTAAAACTTTACTGCCAGACGAATGGGCTCACATACAATATTCATATTGTGTTTTCTTGACTCATTATTACTTAGTTCAAAGTTATAAGTGTAACGCCTGTTTTTCTAGAATGTGTGGGTGATAGGTCACTCGTGTCCATGTTATACTTTTAAAAGTATGATTAAGTTAAAACTGATACAATGATCTAGTTTTTGTAATTACTGAAAATTTTTGATTTAAATCTGATGGACATGTATGTGGACAACATCACATACATTGCTCTGAACCCAAAGAATTCAGAGTCAACGAAGGTACCACAAACACCCAGACCCGGGACAATGTAGAAAAGTGGTTTTCTACATTGTCCCAGCCGGGATCGAACCCGGGACCTCAGAGCTGGGGACACCTTGAAAACCGGTGTGTGCGCCGCTAGACTACGGAGGTCGTCATTTGAATCTATTATGCGCTCAATACGGGTAAGACGAACAGGTAACTTTTTAATAATATGTTGGATATTTTTATTTTGAGCTAAAGATACTTAATTAAAATTAGTTTATGACATACTAGCTGGTGCACAGTGCGCTTCGCTTCGCCAAAAAAAAATACAATTCGACCTGTTTCAAAAGATAAAAATCATTGCCATCAACGCCACCTATCCAGAACTAACATAACTATGTTTGTCAGAGTGGTCATGATGCTCTTTATATGTGTGCAACGTTTCATATCAATTGCGCTCACGGTTCTCGACTTTTAGTCGACCATACATACACACATACAATTATCTTATATTAAAGCAGGTAAAAAATATAGTGTGTTTTTCATAAACAAGGTGTAATTAAAATATAGGATGACTCTTCAATATTCATTAATCTTACCAGTCACAATTCTTATTGTAATACCAGTCTTATTTTTCTCTCTTATTTTGAATGGTTGTTATTTAATTCTAAAATAGCAATTTTAATGCTCTGCGCAAACGGCCCTACCCACCACCACAGGTCAGGACTACAGCCTCTGGTGGCCAGCGACAGCGACTTAGCACACTTTTTCATATATTTGCACTTTTTCATTTTTTTACACGTGTGTGGCGCGTCTAGACCAAATGAATAAAAAATTCAGGTGGCTTTGGTCGGTAGCCCGTTTGCGCCGAGCCTAAAGTTGTAAACGATTATGTGGCGACATCTACAGAACCCTTGTATTACTGACTGCCTACTAGCGTGAGCCCTATTCGTTAGTTACGTTCAGATTATGTAACTCCTAGTAATGAATTAGTACCAAAGGCATAACATAGGTGGACAAATTGAATGGTATGTGTTATCATGCTTGTGTATATAAAGAGTAGGTTGTGTTCTGTCCTGACTCTAATTTTTAGACATCAAAAATCCCAATAATCACTCCTATAAGTTCGTAATGGTAGTCCAACAGAACATTAATTTAGCGTGAAACTGTTATCTTGGTTCCTACTGGTTATATGGTAAAGATATTTAAGAAAATCGAAAAGAGTATAAATCTAGGACTTTGAGTAAGTTTGAATACAGTGTCGAATACGACTATTTTTAACGAGTATTTTAACTTTCTATGTATAATTTTACAAGTAAATAAAATAATATTGAGATTAAGCTGTTAAAATGTTTCATCTAAAATTGAGTAGCGAATCCCCAGCAAAGTTCCCTAACTGAATATAACCTCTTTGGTCCACTAAGGATGGCTGTCAAAAACTATTACCATATTCAGTCCAGTAGGTGCCCAGTGACCGAGTCATTGTAGTGCAACCTCTTTCCTATGACGCAACAATCAAAGCTGGTCACTGTAGCGGGGTGTTCCGCGTTCGATACCGGTCACGTTCACTTGTGCAAGGCTTTGAACAGTGGGTAGTTTAGGAAGATTGTTTATGTTTTTGGGTAAAGATTAGCGTGTTAATTCTAAAAGATATTTGATTGGATTTGCAGAAGGACACTAAGCAGGTTAATTACAGGGGGGTTACTCTTATTTTTTTTTGCCAATACAATGACTAGGTATGCAAAATTTTATTAATTTAGCAGACACGTGACGTGACTCTGTCATTGGGAGGAATTAACAGGAATCAAAACAGCACCCAACTAACCCGCCCAAATCTGTTAAAATCGGGTTTACGCATGTGTTTCTTTACCGATATTTATTTTAGTTAACCATGGCAAGATGACCTCACTGGTTGAGTGAGCATTTACTAGATCATTGATGTCAGAATACATTTTCTTTCACACCACTATTAATTTCATGATACTTGTATCATGAAATGTATAGAAATGTTAGCGGTGTGACTATCAGGAAAAAAATCCTGATAGTCACACTGGTGTGACTAACAGGAAGTACTCAAATGAAAGAACTCTTTTTTTTATTCAAGAATGTTTTATAAAAATATCTATATTGTATGTATACTTTGTGTGTGGCAAAGTAAAAGCTGCAAGATCATCTCTTCCCTTCCGTTAAAACAATTTATCATTTTATAAATGAACAAGAAATATGAAACCTATTTTGAGTCGTATTATTTAGCCATTAAGGAGTGTTAGTAAAACTTGCAGTTGATGAACGCGACAAACAAGTTCGAAGCATAGAAATGATTATTGGTGTCAAGAGTTGTTTTTCTGCTTCGATATTATCAGGAAAAGCTTAGGTACCTACTTAAACTTTTTGGAAAATAATTTATTGAATTTTTCTAGATAATAAATCTAAGTTAAGTAAATACATATTATTGTTGATTTACAATGCAAGATCTAGATGTAAATGGCTTAAAATAAATTCATCTTCCTTATAAATGAGTGCCGTTTGAAGGTTATTCCCAACCTTATTCTAGATTTGTGTGTACACTACCTACTTGCTATAATACCTATCTTCTTCTTCTTCGTGACACTCTTGGCAGAGCGGTCGTGGTCATCAGGTCGTGACTTCAGTGGAGGCAGATGTTATTCGCCTCACGATCATCCGCCATTTCTCTCTTGTGGGGGCCATTCTGTTGCACTCGTTCAAGGAGCCACACACAGCAGTCATTATAATACCTATAGCCTTAGCTAAAAGTATATTCAAATCACTACGCTTATAAGTCCACACCCCATAGCCATTACACCATGCTTTCCACCCAACCATGGTGTCTTACATAACAGACATAATCCGCTCCATTTCGTGACGTCATCAGGTAGCCATCACTCAGTAATTCGAAGCACGTCCTTTTCCTATAGAAAGTGGTCACAACATGTAGGGATTAAGTTATGTAATTTAATGTGTATACATTGTACCTATATTATATATATTTTATGCATGTGTACCTATATGTTGTATATGATTAGTTGATATCAATTATGGTACAGTGAAAAAGATTCTCTTTTTATCAGATTTTTTACGAAAACATAAGTTTTTAGTCGTTCGAGTATGCCAATGCTCAGATGCATAAGGCGTCGTGTTGATTGGATTAGTTACGTTTGTATTTTTTTGTGGTTAACCATGGTAGTTTATCGATTAAATTTGCCTAAAATAATAGTATAACCGCGGAATCAGCTCATGATTAGGGACTCCTATTGAGTCTAATAGTCGGGCGATCCCGAGAATATGCGTAAGTAAACCGTTTTGTTCTAAATAATTAAGTATAAGTAATGTTATATTTATATGAATACCTAGTAATATGTAAAGTTTTTTTAATGCTGCTGTTACCATTTTGAAGGTAGGCGCTAACAGTTGCGACAGTTTCCTAAGTGATGTTAATGTACAATTAATGTTATTTATTTCCAATAAATTAATCATATTGATATTTTCATCCTTGAAAAGTTATAGTGAAACTGGATGATAGTAAGTGGTACCTATTATCTATCTAAGGTCTTGTTATTCAATATTATAATTGCAAAAAAGGTGAACTGATTGATTAGGGTACAGGGGTTGCTGTATCTTATGAGATATGAGTCGAGAAACCTGATAATATATATGTAATAGGTTATATATAGTTAAGACCTGAAAAAAGTGACAATTGGTATGTTGTTACAAGAACTGAGGGCGTCATTTTCAGATAGCGTAAAAATGGGAATTAAAACAAGAGAATATTTGATACACATTTTATTACAAAATTTCGTACATTAAATAGTATTTAGTCGACTGCGGTCGAAATAAACTCTCGTTCATCATGATTAAAGCTAAAAAATATGAAAAAGGACAACTATATACAACAGTGCATAGCCAGGTACTAGCGAAGCCTTCTTCACATTATTTTGAGAGAGATCATGCGAAAACATGAACCCACACAAATTGGGCATTCAATTATACACACTATTCATAAATGTTCGACTTTTTGAATATAAACATACACATAATAATATACAATGACAGAAGTTTAAAAACCTATGTCATGGTCTTCTCAATTTTAAGTATGTACATAATTAAATACAAAATATTGGCAATTATCTAAATAATACAATACATAATTAAACAATATAATTAATATACAATTTAAAATGGCGTCAGGCTTCTTTGTGATTGCACTTAATCCCTAACATTTCTCACAAAACCTGATCTTATATTCGTATGTCTGTCACGTCATAAGCCTCGTTAGGCCGCTGTTGGTTGATTTTAATTGTCGCGGCTGTTGATTGGTCCGATTTCGAATAAATTCGAATTTGAAACAGTTGGAAACTTTATGACCAGCCTGATTTTCTTCTGTACAGTGTTTCAAAAATATTTTATTTATATTTCATCATACGAATATAAGTTCTATTGAAGACACACTCACACCTATAGCTACACTTATCTACATCACATAATACCGTTCTGACTACGTACAAAAAATCCATGAAAATGCCTTTAGATCAACATTTCATTTACTGGTTTCACTCGATGACAGATTCATTATTTTTCCATTAAATCAAGGGCTAAACCACTCGTAATCATAAAGACTAAAGCGTCCACTCCCTTGAAGTATTTATTTTAATTCTCGCCATATTGGCCGTATACAATCAAACTTCAAAAAACAAAAGCACCCATACACTCGAAATTTTAAATTTGAATCTGTCATCGATCGTGACGTCATTTGACAGTTTACCATCCGTATTTGGAATGGAGAGAATGGCCGTGGGCGTGGAAGTCGTGGAGGATGGGTGCACTGGCGTAGGACTTGACCACTGGCACAGCGACTGGCGCGGGTACTGGCACGGCTACTGGCTTAGGCACTGCCACTGGGTAGGGGTGAGGCACGGGAACTCCGACCTGAAAATAATGGTAATATTCGTTTATTAGTAACTTAATTGAAGCTCAATTCTTTGCTGTTTACTGAAATATGTCAAATTTATATCGACTGTTATTAAAAGCTTTATCCTCCGATTCCCGTGACCAAAAATAGTGCAAAAATGTGATATTATAAAATATTGATTCTTTTGGTTTCATCGTGAAACAAGTGATACAAAATAGTATCCATAGACCATTATTTTTTCTAGATTTAAGGATGATATGTCCTTTTGTCAATAGCAGCATTTTAGTAACGTCGCCGGAAATCCACTGTACACAAAAAATGACGCACGGTTTACTGGTTACGAACAAGTATATCACCTGGTGTAACAAGTACCCTGTTTGTATAAAAACTAGTATCAAGAATCGTGTTCAATTGAGCGGCACGCGCTGCCCGGCTTGACGGAAATACGACTAAACTTGATCATTATCTCGTTAACTGTGTACGGACTGGGAAGCTTATATTGATGGGACAGTAGTTCACTTAGCTATTAACTGTAGGTACAAGTAATCTAATTGTAAGCTAAGAATTTATATAAGCCTAGCTGCTTTTCGCGGCTCCGCCCGCGTGGACATCGGTTTTCGGCAAAAAGTAGCCTATGTCCTTTCTCAGGCTCTAGACTTTCTGTGTATCAAATTTCATTTAAATCGGTTCAGTAGTTTTGGCGTGAATGCGCGACTGACAAACAGACAGAGTTACTTTCGCATTTATAATATTAGTAAGGATTATACCATAAAATTTTAGGTAAGCTCGTAAAAAATAATGATAATGATGACGGTACATGGATAAGGGCTGCAAAAAGAGAATTAAAAATATAACGCCAAGATCTAGTAAAATATATTTTTAAATAACCATATCTTTTTTGGAGAACTTTGTTTTTCAACACCCAATATAACTTTATCTGAGTACAAACCTATTAAGTCAACTTATTAGAAAATGCTATACTTATAACTTTTTTTAAAAATATAGACTCAGACTCATTTTAACAAAACACCGTAACTGTCCCTTCAGTATATGAACCGGGAAATTATTTTAAACCCAAAAACTGAGTCAATATCTATTGATTCTTTAATATTAGGTAACTGTAAAGCCATCAATCCATGTTGATTGATGACTCGCTGATTATGCCAAGGTCTATCCATGTGACATAATGGACTTACACTGTTATCCAATCACAAGACAGTGCTCTGTGATTTTAATCGCTTCATTACCCTAGTGGCATCATGTCTATGTAATTCTAACACGTTACCATCATTTTCACACAATTTGAACCACTATAGAATTTTAATTGTTTTTTAGTTGAGAAATAGGTTGAAATATATGAAATTGAGGTTAAAAAACATAAGTCAGTTGAAGACGTTTTGAAGAAAGATAAGATGCGTAGGTTTAATTTTGGTGAGAGTAGAAAAAGTAAGACAGTGTTAATGTGGAAAAGTAGTTTACAATTTTCGGATTTGAACAAAGGCGTAGAGATTTGTATAATAACGCGACACCACTGCTGCCGCGTCAGCTCATGATTAGGGACTCCTATTGAGTCTGAAACTAGTCGGGCGATCCCGAGAATATGCGTGAGTAAACCGTTTTGTTTCAAATAATTATGTAGAGATTTGTTGTTTGTTTCAATTGCATTTATCACCTTGACAATTTTTTAACAGCGCCGATTAAAAACAAAATATTGTACTTGGCTGAAACTTCTAATAATTTTCTAACATTAACAGTCAACTCACTTGTTTGATGACGGGGTAAGGCACGGCGTGCGGCACTGGCACCGGCACGGGGCGGTCGACTGGGACGGCGATGTGCTTCTCCACGGCGACCGGGTACGGCTTCGGCACCGGCACGGCGTACGGACGGTCTACCGGCACGGGGACGGCAACCTGAAACAGATATAATGGTTTAAGCAAAAGTTGTGTAATATTGCCTACAAATTATGAAATTATGGCATTTAGAATGAGTCTTATTCCAACAAAGCGTAAAGTTATATCATTGGAAGGCTGTATATGATGATGACCAATGTATGCACTCTAAATTATTTACCTTTTATCGTGTGGTTGTAAATAATTTGACCAATTTTTACATCTTCATAATTAAAAACAAATAAATATTGTAATACCTATTATGAAAGTTAACTAGACTTATATTACTCACCTTAACTGGCACAGGGTAAGGCCTGTCCACAGCGACAGGGTATGGCGCGGGAACTGGTACACCAACATGCTTGGTGACTGTTGTGTGAACATTAGCGCCTACAATAGTTCCACCAAGGGGTCCACCGTAAGGACCTGCAGCGTAGGCCCCAGCTATTGGCCCTGCGGACAGGTGACCGATCGGGCCAGCCGCGTACCCGTGACCGATCGGACCAGCCGCGTACCCGTGACCGATCGGACCAGCCGCGTACCCGTGGCCGAATGCCAGGCCATGACCTATTAAGGGCGAACTCAGTCCGTAATGGCCGACAAGGCCGCTTCGCTTTTGGACAACTTTGCTCGGTTCAGGTTCCGCCAGAACTGAGGCTGCCAGGATAAGGACTGCGACCTGGAATTGGAAAATTATAATTTTTATTGTGTTTTTTTTTATATATAATAGAAAAAAAGTATTTTTTTAAAGTAGTTTTTAGGATAATAAAAATAATGAAAAACGCGATTAAAGGAATGAATGGTACAAACAAATAAAAACTAAACTTAAAAATTTAAACAACAAAATCGTGACAAATATAACTTAATAATAGCGGTATCATTAAAATGACTACGAAATGATTTTTTTCTTGGCTATGTCCATGATACCATTCTTAGCACTGCATACAAGATAATCTTACACGAACACTTAACTTGGCGAATCAGTATACCCCGATTAAATAAATGCATCACGCAAATCAACGAAAGCACCGAACTTATGCAAATAAAGAGAAAAGAACAACACTAACCAAAACTGGCTGATGCATTAACGCATACAGCCAACAAAACAATGCATTCGATTACTTTTACTCGTTGCGTGATATGACTTCATCAAATCGATTAGTATTCGATTTGGGTACAACGAAAACGAAAATCGAATCGCTGATTGAATACCAAAAGGCTGTATACTATGGTTATTAGAACTTGATATACAGTAGGACAATGTACGGTGGACCTCGCGTAAGAATGAATGACCAAAATCAACTTTATTGCTATAAGATAGAGGAGTCAATGTAAGATTGTGTCTAAACATTTGTGGTTTACTGTACAATCGATTCAAAGTGACATGATTAGTGGGTTATTGCGACAGTTGGAACAATGAATGGTGTTGGGAAATATTCGTTCGCCAATTGATATTTATGATATTGACGCCATGCCGGTTTAAAAAAAAAAGTTTTTAAATGTTTTGCTAGATATTATTTATTATTATTAGGATTTTGTTTCATGTACAATTCGGCGTATGGTATGTGTACGGATATTATCGAAACAGTGATATTATAATTTTACTAGTGAAATTAACTGCGTGGATCCAGTGGAATAGGGATGTTTCCTGGGTATAAAAAGTTAAAATCTATTTAGTCCGTCAGTTAGATAATAAAAAAATATTAGACACGTATTTTTTCTTTTGTCAAAACAATAAAAAAATACAAAGATACACCGCTTTAAAGTTTCGGAGTGGGGGCTTATGACGCTACGCCTCGCTAAAAATCGTAGCGAGGAGTGACGTCACGCGTAACTTCAGTTCTCTGTATTTTGATCATTTTTTGTTTGCAGGAAAAAAGAAAAAATACGTGTCCAATAAAATTCATTAATCTACAAGACGGACATTAAAAAAAAAATAGGAAACAGGCCCATTATAATGTCACAGAAAAGGCCTCGTAAAATTGTAAAACATGGAAACGGTTGATAAAATTCATGCTGTGTTTTGTCACTGGTTGTTGTTTGATGCTAATCCTCACGTTAATTTAAATACAAAATTTTAAAGAACAATCTACTCATTTATGTTTAAAAATTAATAGAAAAAATCTTTATATTACCTTAATAGTTCTATAAGGTTAAATGTTTAAGCTCGTACATATTATCGAATTCTGTTCACAAAAAACTGTTTTAAAGTTTTTTATAACAATATGAATGCACGAAGTCCGGTGAAGCAGACAAAGCCTGTATTCAGGCTAACTGCGTAAATGTCTTCCAAAAAAACAGATACGAATATGTATCAATAAACCTGCACTGACTTGTACGGATACTTCGAGCAAAGTTAGGGAAAGCTGCATTCTGGGATAATGGAACCCGTGTGTTATATAACTAAGCATATCCATGTCCAACTAGTTCTAAGGTATATATCACTTTTTATAGAACCTACATTACTGTAAAAACATTACGACATAGTTGCTTGAAAAATGTTAACTTATACTGCGTTTTTTTTTTGCTTTTACATTTGGGGACAATAGGCATGTTTCCTCATTTTTTTAATGTCCGCCTGGTAGATTAATCAATTTTATTGGACACGTATTTTTTCTTTTTTCCTGCAAACAAAAAATGATCATAATACAGAGAACGGAAATTTCGCGTGACGTCACTCCTCGCTACAATTTTTACCGAGGCGTGGCGTCATAAGCCCCCACTTCGAAACTTGAAAGCGGTGTATCTATGTAATTTTTTATTGTTTTGATAAAAGAAAAAATACGTGTCTAATATTTTTTTATTATATAACTGACGGACTAAATAGATTTTAACTTTTCATACCCAGTAAACATTCCTATTAAAGTAGCAACTGAGTTACAACCGAAACCAAAAGTTTATCGTTGAATTCGTTTAGCACGTAAATATTCACCAAAGTATAGCTGATATTAATGATTATTTATACACAAGATATGTTACCGTCATAGTTACCGACGACGTTTAAAATCTGATCGCGCTATTATATGTAAAAATGTTGTCAAGTTGCCCTAAAGAATAGTGCAAAAGATAGAATAAACACGTGAGAAAAAGAGATAGCTATCATTAAAAACTCTGTTTATTATAAATACAAATATTAAGTTAAATATTTTTTTTTTTAAAGTCTCACTTCTGGAATATATTAGAGGGTGTATTGAATTATCGTAATAATGAAAAATCTGATCAAGTTTAAAAGGCGCGCTACGTTTTCTAGTAGAAACAGAAATAACGAAGGATTTTTAATTAACGTTCATTTCAACTGACATCATAACATAATTTGGTCCTAAACATCCCTTACCGCGTCTGCCCTCAGTTGGTTTCCAAAACCAACTTTAATTTTGGATAAGTGAAACGCATCGGGACTAAGTCTGATTTAACAGAATTAGGACAGACTAAAGCACAAAATAAATTGTCATTGTTTTTTTTTAAATTATAGGGGAATCGAATTAGAGACTTTTAAGACTTCGAGAGTTTGGCGCTAAACCATTGCACACTGGTTGTTGTAACTGTTTGAATTTAACCGGAAATTATGTTGTCTATGCCGCTTTTGTTTTTAGTAAATAAAAAGGTAGTATTTTAAATTAAATTATTAAAAATAAAATTTAAAGTTATTAAGCTGATTTTTTATAAACCAATATAATAATTAATTTAAAAATACACTTTAATTGTGATTTTTATTTAAATCTGTTTTAATAAATTGTGTATTATTTTTATTAAACCACAAACTCAAATTAAATATTTTTAATTATTAAACACAAACAACAACTTCTAAATATTAAAACTACCCAAAAATTTACACTTACGAATGCCTTCATTATGTAAAATATCACTCCACTGAAATTATCAACACTGTTAGGGGCAACCCACACTGTTCATATGTGCTCTAGAACCCGGCAACCATTTATATAAGGCGCACCGCACAGCACCCCACTATCAACCATTTAGGCTTAACTTCAAACGCCTGTATTTGCGACACTAAGTTTAAGTAGCAGGTATGGTGGGAAAATGGGTGTTGTTGTAATTAACTAGATTTTATTGACCGATAAATTAGTAGGTTCAGACACAAATGATTACAAAAACTGGGATACTAAATATATATTTACCTTTAGAGACATTTGTCAAAAAAAATAAAGTCTAACTCCCCAATACTGAAAAGGAACCTAACTTTAAGACGTTCTTAAATGCCTATCTGTCGCTCCTTTATACTTTAAAGTGACAGAGACAGCATGAGAGTTAACGGTGACTTAAAACTGATTGTAGTTTTAGTATTCGGCCATAACACTTTTATAATAACGAATGTGTTTGGAAAAAAAAACTAAACTGATACCATCTGAAAGCCAAAGAAATAACAAATTAAGTTTTGGAATGAACAACCTTATGTAAATAAATAAACAACTTATAAAGGAGAAGAATCTTAATTAATATTTTCATTAACAGGCAGTATACAAAAAAATATAATTTATGAAATTCACTTTACGGTGCGCTTACATGGGTAATTAATTACAAGATTTTATTGTCAATTTTGGTTAAAAAATTATGTCCCGGCCTACAAAGGCAACCCCTAGTAATTAAATTATTAATTTAAAGCAACCCAATAATTGACAAATTTTAGTTGCCCGTGTATGCGGACCTACAGCAATTTATTTCCGAAAATATAACGTTTAATTCAAATTAAAATATATTTAATACACTTTACATAATGTCAATGAATTATTTTGATATACATTATTTTGTATATCTTCTACTAATATTCATAATATTAGCCCTACTAGTATTATTAGGGAATAATTTATAATCTTATTAGGAACTTTCTGTTCTATATCAAACTATTACCGCTACACATTATACTAGCTTCCCTGTCCAATGTAATAAGACCCTCGATCATAGTTCGTCCACGCGATCTCTATCCACATGATCTCAATTATTATTATTCTTATTACCTACATATATTATATACATATTTAAATAGTAACAGTGTAATAATTGTGATTAATTTGTTTGCTTTTCGCGTTTTACCATTACACTCCTGAAACACAGGCTGAAAATAATCTAGATCAGACAGCTACATTATATTCTCATCATCATTGTAAAAATAAATTGCACGTCTTATTAATATTAGCCAACTTTATAATTTAACCATAAAGCATTTTCCGCCTAAAACTATCGTGACTAGATGGCACTCCTTTGTAAAGATTTTATAAAAAAAAAAAAAAACAAATTTATTAGATATTCTAAAAAAGATTTTATTTAAATTTATTAGATATTATTAAATGTTGTTGGTTGTTTTATAATTGTTTCGATGAGCGTACAACATTGACACCGTATTTTTGCTCATTAAATATATTAGGAATAGAAGATTTACAAGAAATAATCATATTTTATTATATTCTGTACTGAAGTATAAAAGAACAATCATGTTTGCTCACTTTTCCTGTATCATACAGACTTCAGGGGTCATCTAAAATGGGCGTCTTAAAATAATGTCCGAATCATTTTGTCAATGTTGTATCTGATATGCAAGTTAGTAAGTTTAATGTCTGTGGTAATTAATTGTAAATTAATGTAGAAATTTTATTTAGTAAGTAATATTTAATTCATTTCTTCGAAGAAAAGCTTATTGCGTAATATTTGCTAGGGGTCAAATTTCATAAACTCTATCCTCAATATACCTAGGTTAAATTATAAGTTAGGTCGAGGTACGATTTCATTTAGTACAATGGCCAATCTTTAATGAGAAAAGTCTTTCGCCCTGTAGTGGGTCAAATACAAATGGCATATTGTAAAAGTCAGCGTGAGGCAGCTTACGTCATTTGTACTCCAAAGTTGATTGGTCGATATTTTGTACACGATATTTTTATTTATGTCACTCAAAAAATATTATTTACATATTTTTGGTAATTGGTATACAAAATACTACCTATCACACATAAAACTGATTCTAACGTCTAGGTTCCATTTATGACCCAATATTATATTCACTAACAAACTACCGGAAGTCTCTCTTAAAAATCCAGGAATACCCGCTATATATGAAAGATGATAATTATGGAACAACGGAAAAAAAAAACACTGTGTCGACCAGGAGAATGATTGGGATCAGGGCAGGGCGAAGAAGAAAAAATGACATCCATTTGCATTATATTTTTATGTAATACTCTACCTACCCTTTAATATAGAGTAAGCCTGATAATTAAGTTAATTACCTGCATGTACAGTGTACATTGGGAGAGTTAAACTACGGGACATTCGGTATTACCCATTGGATGTGTTCCAACTGACACGGCCTGGATGACATATGTGGGTCAGTAGTGGAGCCAATATTGCAATGTGTTAAAAATTAGCGAACGGCAAGGTCACTTACCACACTCCATTTTATTAGCCGTACAAATAAAACACCAAAACTACTAATTGTTACATACAAAATTTACACCCGCCCACATATCTGCAAATGGATGAGAAATTGTAATGAAAACAAACAAATTAAGCTTGCATGATAAAATCTGTGGGAAAATATTTCACTGAATTTCTTTTAGTAGGTACCTATTCTATTGCTAGACCAAAGTATCAGACAGACAAAAATTGATCCCAGATTTTATCCTAACCTATTCACACCAATTCTGCAAATAGTTTACGTGTTTTCATTAAAATATTTACTTCAAAATAGATGAATGCAAATGCAGTATATAATATAGGTTTTCATCAATATACAAACCTAAATAATATAGGTAAAAATGAATCCTGACTTCCTTGGTTTCGCCATAACTTCCGAACGACTGGACCAAATCGGATAATAGGCATGTTTCCTATTTTTTTTTAATGTCCGCCTTGTAGATTAATGAATTTTATTGGACACGTATTTTTTCTTTTTTCCTACAAACAAAAAATGATCAAAATACAGAGAACGGAAATAACGCGTGACGTCACTCCTCGCTACAATTTTTACCAAGGTGTTGCGTCATAAGCCCCCACTCCGAAACTTTAAAGCGCTGTATCTTTGTAAGTTTTTATTGTTTTGATAAAAGAAAAAATACGTGTCTAATATTTTTTTTATTATCTTACTGACGGACTAAATAGATTTTAACTTTTCATACCCAGGAAACATCCCTATTCTTTTTTTGTTATGTTGCTTGAACTAAGGATAAGTTTTTATTAACCGAAAAAAACGTATGGAATTGAAAATATCACATCACCCGTGTGAAGCAGGGGCGGACAGCTAGTTATTAATACTACCCAATCGCGCCATCTTTGAATAGCCAGTCGCTACAATATTGAATCCATTATTAAACCATCACAAATCTATTTACTTGAAACTAGAATTGTATTGTTACAGAGTTGCAAGGAGCCCTTCGCCTTTGACCTTCATCGAAATGTCACGTAGACACGACATTGTGTACGCCTCTAAGTAGGTACTAAAGTCTGTGTAGACTTTAGTTGAAAGTTTAACTGTGAAAAACTGTAAATAAATGAAATGAAAATAAACAATATCATAATGTGTATCAGAGGCGGAAAAAATCTCATATTTTTACAATAGACTCATAATAAATATTTATGAACTAGCTGCCCGCCCCGGTTTTGCACAGGTGGTGCGAGTTTTTCAAAACCCATCGATTTGTTTTTTTTAATTCCTTTTATAAAAACTTTGTCTTTACAATACAGGCATAGAACAAAAATTGTTCTGATTTGGTGCAGTCGTTCAAAAGTTATGGCGTGGCCAAGGGAATTAGGATTCATTTTTATACATATATCTAGATTAAAGCAAATAAGAAAACAGACAGATACAATAAGAGGAGACAGAACTGGATTCATGACTAATTCCTAACGATAAGTTAGTCTAGTTGGTCCTGGACCACATTTTTTTTCTTTACCACAATCGGGGATAGAACCCGCAACTTATCTATACTACTGGGCTATCCGAGTACATAGACTGACTAAGTATCCATACAGTCTGTAGCGAGCTCCTTTACTTAGTCGGTGTGATCGAAACTTAATTACAATATATTTTAACTGCCTCAAATATCTAGGATGCAATATCAAAAAGGCATTAGAGGACTTGCACAATAGTGCATAAATATTCTATCAGTACTGTAAGTAAGGAAGGTACGTAGGTGCTGCCATAGATTATAGAAATAATGAAGAAGCGATTTGCACCTGAAAAGTTCATAGGCATGCTTCTACAACGCTGATGAGCTTGTATCATGATTTTTTTTAGAACAAGGTAGGTCTACAATTACTAGTTTTAATCCATAAAAAGTTTAATTAGATAAAAAAATAAACTAAATTCAAATAAAATTTGAAGAATTCCCTCTATCACCTACAAAGCCTACGCCTACGTCGACGCCTAAAAAGTATACGCTTTCAAACAAGAAAAAATCCAAATCGGGGTATATGATAGGTACTATAATCGAAGAAGTTTTAAGTTTTAAAATATTCGTAAAATATTTATCTCATAATTTTTTTTTTTTAAACTTTGACAAGGGGACGGTTCTTTATGATTTCAATTCTCACCTATTATGTCCTCACTAACTTTTGCCTATACAAATAATATATTGATTAAAATTGTACAAATAGATTTAATGCATAGTTTGTTTTCTAACTCTTTTTTTACGAACCAGTTTTCCCAATTTCCAGATCTTTATTAGTTACCACTGTGGTCAGTAGTCAATTGTCATCTCTCCATTAACTACATAATCTATGGCGCTGACTAAGTGCGGGAAGGCATGATGCAACCCCGGACGCGATTCGAACTGGTTCCAATTTATCTGCCCATTATTTAGGTGCTATATATTAAATTCTGGTCAGCGGGACCTGCTTGTCGTAAACGAAATATATTAATATACATTTAAATATATACCTGTGTAGTAATTATGAGCAAACTATAGTTCATGTAATTAACACTGATATTGACGTATATAGAGTAAATCACTTTCTATTATTAGACGAATAAAAATCAATATGGCGGATTATCAGGTTTTTGTTTCAGAAGTTAATATACCTACAAAAAAAAAATACCAACCGAATTGAGAACTTCCTCCTTTTTGAAGTCAGCTAAAAAGTCGTAGTACTATATCTACATTTTGTAAGCTACGAGTAATGTAGCCTCTGTAGTTAATTAGAAGAAGTTTAGATCAAAATCATGGCCACAAAAAACAATCTCTCGTGTAATATACATCGCGTACAACCTGACTTTATTTATTATCTCCTGCAACAGTTCAAGCTAGGGTTGTCGCTTGTTTTTAATTTAGCAATTTCTCTAAAAATTTGAAACTACCTCTCATTTAATTTATTGTTTTAGATTTTAAATAAACGTTCTGAAATAAAGGCTATGGGAGCTTAAGAATTAAAAAAGTTTTTGTGCACACACTGGTGTTGGTGCTCAGAAATATTTCCGGCTCTCAATGTGCAGCTTTGACCGAATTTGGTGAAGGCAATGTTATTTTAGTCTCTTAATTTCATCCTGCTCCCTTGACGATTACCAAAACATTGAGATTTGAAAACGTGTATGACATTAATTTTTGTTCTGGAAACTGACAACCCTAAACAAATCCAAGCCATATTGTTCTAGTTACACAATCAAAGGATTTCATTTAGGTACGAAGACAGTGTTGTCCGATAGCCGCTGTTTTGCAACGGAACGTGCGCTCAGTTGGAAATGGCCCTTACTCGATATTTGCGGAAGCATGGCGCATTTTATGATTGTTTCTATCTAATTTATGAGATGGGAGATGAAGGTAGATCTAATTAAAAGGTAAAGGGGTAAAAGGTAAAATATTTGTAAGTGATAGTGGTATGGTTGGTTTCTCGACAGAAAACCATAGAGTTGCATTCAGTTTTATAAGTCCAGTATCTGATCAATAGAATCATAAATGAAAACGACTTTTAATTTTTTTTAAGCGACTTCATATAATGTTTCTTAATTCAATACGTACGTATGTAATATTATTGAAACTGCATTATATGCACATATTACAACCTTGTTTTTAAACAAATAGTTTTCTCCGAAAGTAATGATCGGAATTTGACCATTCTTTTTTTATTGGCTTATTTAACCTTAAATGATTAACCTACTATTGATATATGTCTTAACATCAGTCGTGACATTTGTTATCTCAGGAGTATGCATAACTTTTTCTATAAATGTCCAAAAAATTAAAAATAATAAATTTCATTAAAAAAATGGTGTAGGTCCTACCACTCCTTACTAAGGAACGTGGAATGTTAATCAAATACAGTGCTAATTGTTACCTAATAGTAATGGGGACATTGTTAGTTAGCATTAATTAATAATGTCGACAATTAACTTGGTCTGTCGCCAGATGTCCTGGTTTTCATACATTTTGTAACAGATCCCCGAAGTACAAGATTGAGGGTAGCCTTTTTTAATTGTAAATTATTTACATTGAGTACTGAATTAGAAAATTATATAATATAATGTCTTGGGAATATTCACATACGGCCATCTGATCTCAAACTACGCAAAGCCTGTACTATGGCAACCAGACAACTGATAAACATAACTATATATTTCTAAATAAATACATTATATTATAGATAAATTACACCTCAGCACAGAACAAATTAATGATCATGTTTATCACATAAAGATTTTTTCTGTGTGGGAATCGAACCCATCACCTCCGGTTTAGCCGGCAGGGTCACTAACCACTAGACCAATAGGCCAGTTTAATTTTATCTTCTTCCATTTTAAATACCAAAATGTTTTTAAATATGTATGTATGTATATTTATAAGTATGATTTTCATAAAAATGTAAATAATACAATATAATATGACTAAGAATGATTTAGGTATACAATAACTAAATTATACATGTACCTTCGTATTTAAAAACATTGAGCTTGGAAGTATTGGCGGTGTTAGGACCAACAAGTGAAAACAGAAATGTTATAGCAAAATTTGAACAACATCACATAAATTGCTCTGAACCCAAATGATGTAGGTAGCTAAAGCACTTGTATTATGGAGTCAGAGACAACGAAAGTATATCCAGATTCGAGACAATGTAGCAAAATGGTTTTCTACATTGATCCGTCCGGGGATCGAACCCGGGAGCTCAGAGCTAGCGATACCTTGAATAAACAATGACATGGTATTAGCACTTTTACAGGCTTCCATTTCGCTTCGTTTAAAATGCCTATCTCAGCTCCACCCCACGTCACCAACTAGCTCAATTTGAATAATCTTTGGACTGTCATAGAAAATACAGCCAAACTCGATAACAAATCACTCGCATTGTGTAATAAATCTCTAAGCTCACTCCCAAAATCTTCAGCATTCCGAGTGTATCCTATCGCTTTGCATATTACTACCAACACTATAAACACTGCATTCGAAAGGGACAGTTCCCACAGCTACTTAGATCTAGATTCTAAACACTTACGACAAAAACGACGTAAATCACACAAAAACTACGGAGAAATTTCAACTTTGTGTCTGTTTTGTTGGAATAGGTTTTAGCGTGTTGAGTTTATATCAATTGACACGCGAAGAATGCATCGATGCTCTACTTTCCAGAGTCTCAAGGATTTTATTGGTCTACGTGCTTGTTTACACTCCTAAGGGGTCCTGTTTCGAATCAATGTTAAATTAAACTACCTGTATTGTCTATTACTACGCTAAACGTGAACAGATAACAGATAAGGAACTATAAATAAAAAAAGTTAAGGAACCTGTTGTTCAAAATCAAAAAGAAAGAAAAAATACGGCTATTTTCTCAAAAAAATAGGGATCTTTTCTAAAGCACTGAATTTTGTATATTTTATTAATATTTCATTTATTTTTAAGGTCCTTTTTTATTTTTTATTTATAGAACAGAAAAGTCTCTCACTTTATATACATAAATATTGATTTCTTCTGCTTACCTAGGTAAGTTTAAAGCTTGAAGTTTACTAAGTATTATTGCTAATGATACAAGTATCATGTGTCTATTTACGTCAGCCCGCAAACAACTTAATCCAAATCGGTAAAATTTTTAATTGAAATACTTATACGAGATTCCTAACGGGAAATAAGTTCTAAAGCGTACGATGTGTTTTTTTTTTGTGGTTTTAAAAGATATAATGTTCTTTTTCGATGCTGTGCTTATGATTTTATATTGGAACTGCTAAGATCCGGAACAGCCGCTCTTATAGTTTTATAATTAAAACTTCTCATGAGACTTAACGGCTACTTACGTCATCTCTCTCATCTTGAGTGTAGCAAAAGATAGAATTTAGAACCGTTTGGGGTTGAAACGCTCGGGACATGGGGACCGGGTGCATGAGCTCTCTTTAACGAACTCGCAAAGCGTCCGGTCGATTCTACCCGTGATCAGGGGGTTGGCTTGATTCTTGCACAAAGAATTGCCATCGCCATTTAACGTGGCAATGCTGCCAGCCTTGTCGGCATGTTTCCCGTCATTGACAAGGATGACGGTGAAATTTTATACCGTATATACATGTAGTAAAAACCTGTTCTTTTAATATTACAAAGAGACACTTCAATTTTATTTATTTGTATAGATTTGTATATATTGTATTCTGGGTTTGTAGTTTTATTTAGATACATTTTCAGATAGTTCTGACGTAACCTGTCGTTTAATAATATACTTAACGCTGATCGAATCGTTCAAATGTATGGAAGTGACAAGTCCAAGTCACGTGACTTATTAAAACGAAATGTCATTTCCATACATTTAATGTCATTTAAGCGATTTCTATCAACGTTAACGCTTGTCAATATGCCACTTGTCGGGAGCAAGGTTAATTGATACAATATACAGATTTTTTAATGTTCAGTATTCTACAGCCTACAAAACAATTCATATTAGATCAATTTTATTACGAATTTCACCTTCCTATGACATAATTCACGGCGTCATATAAGGTGTCCGGCAGTGGGCCAGCTCTATAAAAAATGTAATAATTTCTAGCTGATGTCATGTTACATGGGCCCTGTTAAGTTAGATTTATAGGCAGCCCCTTATTTATTACTCCATCTAGGAATTCTAGAATTCATGGCACATAACGAGATGGTAATGATACTACTTATAAGATCGTATTTCTCCAGCACCTAATATTTACTAGGAAAAAGTGGGTTGTGTATCGCCATCGATGTTTTAACAATTGTTTATGCTTTTTTTTAACCAAATGAATTTAAAAAAACATTTTGCGTCTATTTCTTTCTCTATAAGTGTACCTACTGTACCTATATACCTCCAACTTTTTTAATGACAGGGGTTATTTAAAAAAAACCCCTTTGATTTATAAGACCAGTAATTGGTTGGCCTGCAGGTCTAGTGATGAGCATATGATTAATTGTTCTGTGGCTGGGTGCAATTTATGTATAATATGTATGTATTTAAAAATACATAAGTATGCTTATCTGTTATCGGGTTGCCATACTACAGGCTCTGCCTAGTCTTAGAGTTTGGGATCAGACCGTGTGTGAGTTAATTATATATCCCAAGATATTATTATTACATAACATTATTAATAGAGATCGGACGTTGTTCTAATAATACAAATAATATTAACTCGAGTTGAAATAGGCTTTCAACTAAACACAATCTAATGAAATAATCAAATTTTTTTACATGTACAACCAAATAGGTTTGACAACAATGTAGACATAGGTACATTTTGTAGAAATACCTAAAAAAAGCCTTTTGATAACAATGTGTCTAATCCATAAGTTTTTTGACATTCGTTAATAATAGTCAATTGAACTCGGAATTAAATTATGTATACATGTTGTTTTTGTGTTTCTATTGTTAATTGTAGGTGTGTGTTTATGTGTTTGTTTGACAATGCATTTAGTAACGAATAAATGTGTCAGGTTTTTTATATATATGTGCATTGACTATTATAGTTTTGTTTGTTTAAGTTTAAAGACGAAGTTTTGTGCGAGTAAGATAAAGTTGGAGTTCATAACTAGAGAAAACTTAAATAGGTATTTTTTTTTGCGTCTCTTGCACTAAGGAATTTAATCCTTGTTTCGCGGGGGTTTTTACAAAAAATCAAATCCTATGCACTGTCAAACACACAGACTTGAAATTTGAAAATTTGTTTTAGCATTCTACGTTATTGCAAATATCGTCGCCGGAACCAAACCTGTGACCCTGACGGTAGAATACGGATCTAAAGCTATAGTATATACCTACAGGCTCACCTCTACTTTAGGTGTATGGTACCTAGTGTATGGCTGTCACGTAACCATGATCAAATAGTGTTTTACACACACATACAGGTTCTATTCAGTGGATAGATATAAACATACATATGTATAAAAAAAAATTATGACTCGGGTGTCCGATCGGATGTCAGAGAGATATATATATAATTATATCTTTTATTATATTTTACAGCAGTAACTTTGCTGAACTTAGACTAGGTACCTCATTTTTAAGATGCGTTGCTTTAATCCATAAAATAAGCAGTGTGAATGTATCGAATACATATTATTTGTTATAAATTGATACAAAAATTATCACAAATGTAATAAAGTGTGTAATGAAGGTGCGTCAACGCATGTCGGTATGCGTCGCACGCGCAGGATTAGCGGTGCGAGTGTCAACATTACGGGCCGCCCGCGCCGACGCCGTCAGTGTGTTATGGGCTGTGTTCATCGTCTAGCTAGAGGCAACAGTTTAATACTTAAGTATATTAGGTATATGGATGATGGAATGTTTTCTGATTATTAATAAAGATTATGAAAAATAACTATTTAATATACTGCAAGATAGCAAATAGACAAGGATAGTGATAGTTCCAAACTTATATTAACATTTGTGTTTTTTAAATTATTAAGTAAAACTTTTTTAACGGATTTTCGGGATGTTTTAGTTTGTAGGTATAATTAATAGTTACATGGGGTCTAACCACCGTGTACCTACCTAAACCGCGATAAAAGCAGTTAAAATAGTTTTATTTAAGTAACTTTAAATTTACGTAAACAATAGAAATAATTTTTAAATAGGTTTTATTAATTTTGTATTATTTTCAAGTTTAACTTTTCTCAACTTTTTTTCAAGGAAAATAGTTAAAAGTTATTTGTATTGTCTCCAAATATTTGTAATATTTAAATGAAGAAAGAGGTCAATGAATCTGAATTAGAGCACTTTACACTCTATTTATGTATTAAAAATAGAAAAAGAAAACTATATATAATTCTAGTTGAGAAGACCGAAATTACTAACTTAATTAATGTATCAGTCAGTTCATTGTGTTCACAGCCCTATCTATATGCAATGGTAATGCATCGTGTACCAAGTGTAAAGACATAACTAACAAATTACTCAATCATGATTGACGTACTATTGCAGTTATATTTACTAACTAAGGACCCGCCCTTTCTTGTCCCGGGTAGACAGTACATTAATTAATACATAGACTATTAAAAATATTGGACACGTATTTTTTTTTTACCTAAACTATGATGAAGATACAGTGAATGGTAAAGTCGCGTGACGTCACTTATAGCTACAATTTTTACCACCATGTGACGTCACAAGTCCTTTCTCCTGAACTTTAAAGCGCTTTAAATTCGACTTTTTTTAAATAAAAGTTTTTTTTCTAGTAGATCCATTCAATTCTTGATTACTGTATCTTTCTTCGATCTTGTTTTTTTAGCAGTTTAGGGTAATAAAAATACCAATTTATCGTCACATTTGGATAAATATGCTTTTTAAAACACATAAAGAAAAAGCAAGTCTATATCAATGCAATATATTAGCCTTAATCTATTCACTACTTAACCATAGGATACGAGTTAGATATCGCACTAAGGACATCAAATCTGAGGCATTAAAATTCGGGCAATTGGTGTTATTTTTTTTAGTCTCTTACTATTTCTATCCCTTTCCATCTCGTATATTCTATATGATCTGTTTCATTTACTAATGACCTATCAATACAAAATATCATTGTGCACAGCCCATTTTACATACAAGTGTTATTTATACGAAGAGAAATAAATAAACTATTATTACTATTATTATTATACGTTACAAAAATATGCCAATGGCCTCATCATCTCGTTGTTGAATTAAGATTCACCTCAGAACTGCACCTATACTGGGTACCGCAAAGAGTTTGCAAGGGCCATTAATTTAAAATCGACACGTTACCCCCCAAGGCCCATTAAACTACGAAATCAAATAAAAAACAGTGTTCATCATAAGTATTACAAGAATGTGCGGTTTTGTCACCGATTGTAACGTCATTATGTAACTAGGGTACGTGAGGTACGGTTAGCAAGCAAACACGAATACACTTTTAACAATTCAAATGCGATTTTCTCCGAAAGTTGTAGTTCAATCGTTAAGATTTCATTTTAACCTCATTAATAATTATCCAACGGTACTCATACTAATATATTGTTTTAAATTTTCCTAATAAATTATTCGAAATGTCTTTGAAAATTGGTACTTATTTCTTTGGTGACGGTACTTTCAACAACAAACCCAGGAGTTGAGATCACCATTTCGTTGGACCTATGTTACCTCATCGGAGCAATGTGTGTAGAATTTTCGGAATGCCCTACATTAGTGGGGTTTTTACAATCTTTTTGTATTCTTCGTGGAACTCTGTTTTCTTTGATAGTGAAGCACGGCGGCCAGACTTAAATAAAGTTGAAAAAGACAATTATCTTTGGAAAGATATAATTTTCTTTGTATATGTTTTTCTCATATCAATTCATTTTTTTTTGCTCCTATCTTTCAAAGGAAAAAATGTCATAGGAAAACCTGAACAAGATACCTACGACTGGATTTGGAAGGCAGAGGACTGACTAAGAGAGGCCATTATCTAGCAGAGGATTGGTATAATCATTCTTTTACATCGATGTATGAGAACAGCTTTTTTTTGGAGAATTAACCGTGAAAATCAGCAAAATTTATACGGAACCCGCGGTGCACGAGTTAGACTCGCAAATATCTTGCTTGTTTTATGTAACCTAACAAATGCAATCCTGTCTTGTTTAATACCATTTAGTAAACCAGATAAGGCGGAATTGATTTTAAAAATATTACGCATCGAATTAATCTAATACAAATGCAAGGCAAACAACTTCCAATAAAAAATCCATTGATAAAAAAAAAAAAAAACATTTTTAACCTTTTCCAAGAAACGGTCAAGTGAGACAAGTCGGCGTATCAATGGGACATTAATGGCAATAATATTCTTAAGCCGCTCCTGATCAGAATGACCAATTGACTGCACGACCTTCTGTCAACATGGCTTCATTTGCATGCAACTAAGAGCTGATGGTAATGGTAACAACTGGGTTAGCGGTGTCACGCGGAAGATTGGAAGGCGTTGATGCCTTCATTATTACAGACACAAGCTGTTCCATTTTAATCATTTCGCAATTGAAATTTGATGTCATTGTTTTGTTTTTAATTCTGTAGCAGTTCTCTGCTTGAGGTTATGTTTGGTCTATCATATAGATTTTGGATAATCTTTTTGAGATAGAGTCATATTCAGTGTACAGTCGCTTTTCAAGCAAGCTCGTCAACTAATTATTCTTTAACAGTTTCAATTTTCATTTCACCTAATTTGAACAAAATGAACGCATTTATTAAAGAACTTAGTTAGTCTGTTCTGCAAAATAGTGCTTTTTCTTTAAAATTGTACTGATTTCTCTAAGGTTACTGTTTATTTAATACATTGTATAATCATCAAATTTGTACATTACTGATTAAAATGCTTCTGCTAGAACTGGTTTACTAATGCGGAAGATGTTAAGATTCTAATTAATTTTGATCACAGAAGTTTGCCAGACATTGTTAGTTGTTACATTTTCACAAGAGATATTACTAGAATAGAATTAGGTACGTGGGTAGCTTACGTACTTAAAGTAATGTATTTTTACGAGTCTTTGCTAAACGGTCGCTTTAAATGCCTACCTACAGACTGCGGCCAATACATTTCGTTTGGATAAAGGCTAGGCAGAAAAATACCTATATGCACTCTTAGCTTGTATGAAGAGTTTAAGGTGCGTACTCTTTGCACGAGCGCATCCTAAGAGTACGCATTAGACTGAACCTAGGTTTAGGCCGCTTATTTTGTGAATTAAAACCAAGTTCCTAATGAACCAAAGGTTGTTAAAAAATAATTTTGTAGCATGTAAACCTAAACTTGATTTTATTAAAAATGTATGTTTCGAACTCTACCCTATATGATGATTTTAAATATCTTAATAGATACTCAAAAGTGACTAAACAACTTTGGCACTTGTCTTTGGTCGTACACATAGGTTAGGTATTTGTAATCCCGTATCGCTGTACAAAAAGCCGCAGGTTCGCCATGTTAATTAATAAGGAAGCTGTAGGCTAGATCGTACGTTTTAACCAGCAGTAAAGACTGTTATACACGTATTACTATGCCATACATTGTTATTATTCTGTGACTGTTCGCTGTTTTTTTTATTTATTCAATTTAGATTTAATAAATACAGTAGACCTTTTATTACTCTATTGAACTACACGTTACACTAGAAAGAAAGAAAGGAAAACGTTTATTTTAAGACAAAAAAGATTCAGGTATGAGGATATACGCATCACACCCGTGCAAAACGGCCAGCGCTTAGCATATGCTAAGGTTCATGCTAGAAGCAAAGCCTCAGCGCTGGCTTTCAGCAACGGCCGGTTCTAATATGATATATCAGACACGCATATACAAGAATCATCTGTTTACTCCTTTGCTTATTTTAAGTTTGTATTTTATCGAATTATAGTACGTACCTATTTTAAAGTCTCTGAAAAGGAAATTGGAATAATAAATACAAAAAAAAAAACTAATTGCCACATCTCCTAGCTATGTTTAGAACGTAAGCACGAAACTGCCTGACAGACAGATCATGAAAAAAAGTGAAGAGGGAAATGCTGTCACCATAAGCGTGTAGTGACAAAACCACATTCTGCGCCTGGTATGGTGCTCATACATTTACTAGCTGACTACGTAACTCTTCGTAGGGATGTGGGCATGGTGATAGAGAAATATGTAACATTTAATAATAATATCTTGGGACAACTCACACACGGCCATCTGATAAACATACCATATTTCTAAATACATACAAATTATAGATATAACACCCAGACACAGAACAAATGATCATGCTCATCACACAAAGATTTGTCATGGGTGGGAATCGAATCCTAGTTTAGAAGTCACACTAACCAATAGACCAACAGGCCAGAATAAACCTGTACCTATATGTAGTTCTTTTGTGATATGAGCTTGCAGAAAGATAGTGTATAATTACTTTTTGTGCATGTTTTGGCCATGTTGCATTTGGGATATCTTCAACATAACGCCTTTATCTTTAAAGAAAGCAAAATCTACAAGACTTACTTTTTCTTAATGATGATTTCTTTCATTTTGACATGCATGTATAATATGAGTTAATTATAATCTGTTACACTAAAATACCTTTAGGTGAAAGGAATAAAGGTAATTGCATGTATTTTTTTATTGTTATCTAGAGAAAAACAAACATAATAAAGGTTACAATTAATTAAACTACTTATACCTGACGACGTTCCTAATCTACTATCCAAAAATTCAATGAAATTCTTCGAAAAGTTATGACGCATTCGACATTGTTAATCAATTTTAAAAATTTCTACCTGCATTATCAGTTGCTTGGCTATGTATCTTGCACCGAAAGGTTAAAGACCCCGAATAAGAATAAATTTATAGTAAAATATGTTGCAAACTCGTCACTTCTAAATTACATTAAATTCGTCATTATAAAGAGTGTTGTTTTTCTGTTTGTTTATTATGCAGAAATTTTTGTTTGGTTTTTCATAAGTTGTAAATGTATAATTTGTTTAAAAATTTAGATTTTTAATCTTGTTAGATAACCGAATTCTTATCCCAATCTATGTTGGAATCGGCTTCCTGTACCTGATTCAGCTCAATACTGTATTTTACATGGAGCGACTGCCTATCTGACCTCTTCAACCCATTTTACTGGGTAATACAGTAACCCTTTAATCACTATTACGGTATTAAACAAGAGTATAACTCAAACAATTCGCGTATTACATAAGGGTCTGATAGGGTATTACGTGTCCCTACCGGTACTTAACTAAATACTTGATAAACTCGCTCGATCGAGAGTGATACGTGACGTAGGTATGTATCACTTATGTAGATCTATCTAGAGCGGTTACTTTAGTTGAAACTCTTGTTACATTGGCTGGCCTGTTAGTCTAGTGGTTGGGGACCCTGACTGCTACACCGAAGGTCGTGGGTTCGATTCCAACCCAGGAAAAATCTTTGTGTGATGAGCATGATCATTTGTTCTGTGTCTGGGTGTAATTTATTTATAATAATTATGTATGTATACTTATACAAATATATCTGTGTTTATCAGATGTCTGGTTGCTTTAATAAAGGGTCTGCCTAGTTTGTGATCAGATGGCCATGTGAGTTGTTCCAAGATATTATGAAGATATTATTATATATATGTTGTGTTTTTTAGGTCTGGTCATGTCTAATCAAGCTTTAAGTCTACCTGGCATAGTTTAAAAAAAAAATAAAGATTTGATGGTATTGCAAAGATAAATAAATATTAAATAAATGTTGACTGCCTGACATACATAGCTCTGTACCCAAAGTAAGAAGAACAACGAAGGTACCACAAACACCCAGACCGTAGACAAAGTAGAAAAGTGGTTTTCTATACTGACCCGTCCGGATCGAACCCAGGACTTCAAAGCTAGATGTTACTAAAATAGCCAAATAGTTATTATCGACTAATTTGTTAAATTAATGTTAAAAGATGCAATTCTAACGCCTGTACCTTTTTTAATTCCTAAATTGTTTCATGTTCCTAGTATCGAGAAGTCACTAACTGTTTATAAATTCCCCAGTAGCCTTTTCCTTTTCATCGCTTTTCACCACGGTCATGAGAATCTGTACCTTAGACGTATTTTGTTGTATGTTTGCCAAAAATACAAAAACTTGGTATTGGAAGACATTGTTCCATTCAAATCCTCAAACACCGAAATTTGGGATCCCGAATAATCAACAAGAATAGTGGCGTTAAAATCGACTGGTCAAAGGACGCTTTAATTCAAACTATTACTCTACTTACATACATTTATCTTTTCCTACCTTACCTCAATGATATGTTGTATATGTTCACATTCAATTTACTCCATCATTAAAGGAGCATATCACACATACCTGAAGATCCAAGGCATCAATGACTCATTAACACCTAAAAGTATCACGAACTAGACTTAATTCCCCGACATTTGCATCTCACATTCCTTCCCCATACTCAGATGTTCCGACTAATTCATTTTCTTAATTAACAACTCCATATAAATCGTCACTCGTTTTCCTATACAGGGTGTATCTGAATCCTGTTTCCGTAGCTACACATGGTGTTATAAATACCATTACTTTCTTAGTCTGGTTCACTTTCTTTCCTCACTTGAGCTTGAGTAGTTGGACGAAATGATACGATTTAATTATGTAAGTTTGTTTTTATTAATTGGGTTTTATTTTAAGGGTTATGGGAATTTAGGATTATTGAAAAGGTGAAAGGATTCGTTGTAACCTAATAATTAATGGATTTTTGACGAGTGTTAATCACTACCTTCATCATCTCTGCTTGAGATAAGGATTCGTGACAAATTGTAGGCCTTATAATCTCTCTGATTACGATTTTGCGATGTATTTTTCTTTTATCAGTGTAAACACACATAGTGCACATAAATTCTATTTTAAATAAAAATGGAGGTAAAAACTCTTTTTAATTAAACTAAAAATGCATGGTTTGAAATACATTACAAATTACGCCTTATCTACTAAGCGTGGTACACAATCTTTTCGGAGAAGTTAATTAAGTTGTAAATATAAACAGTTTAAGATAATGTTGTGACTATTTCCGTATGATTATAAATGTGTGGGAACTGGATAAGAAATCTGTGTCTTGCACTGGTATGGCCAACTCTAGTTCAGTGGTAATAACGGATAGGGATGTTAACAAAAAATATTCTAAGGTCTGTCATGTAGATTAATAAAAAAATATAAAGCACTTTTTTTTTACCAAACCAAAATACTCACGACGTTGCATTCATTTGAAAGGTCGCGTAACGTCACACGTTCGCACGTTTTGTAGGAACCCCCCTGAATTTTGATTCACTTCATCTCAAGTTTTTGTTTATTTTGAAAAACACTAAATCGTGTCTAATGTTTTTTTTTCTAACTCACGGAATAAATTTTTACTTTTTATTCCCAAGTTAACATCCCTATTATGAAAATGAAAATGAATTAGGTACTATACCATTGATTGACAAATGGGGCCAACAGATTTTAATAAAACTTTCTGAGATTTTATGTTGGGATGGGATAACAAATCGCGGTAACTTTCACCGCTTTCCCCAGTATAAGGGAAGGGAGAAGCACTCTGGTGGTTAAGCCGATAAGAGTTCGGCATACCCCTCCGCCTTCCCTAGGGCAGAGTAAATCCAAGAGGAATTACCCGAAAAAATGGGATGACAAACTGTTATATATCAACTTACATATACATCGAATAACATACAACATAAGATACTGTACTGAGTTAAACTTATGGACGGCTACTAGTATGCTATTTGTAATTGTTACAATGTTTATAATAATTAATAATAATGTTATTATTTTATAATGTAGCTTATAGATGACGTCCTTTGCAAAAAATGTGTCAGTGTTCTGGGATTAAAGTTTATCTGAGTTAATGATAATAGATTAGACCTCAATAATATTGGCCTTATTTTATTATTATATCAACAATCGCATGTTTAAGATAATCTGGTTTTGATTGTTTTTCTCTACCCAAAGGGTGCCAGCGGGACCCTATTACTAAGCCTCCGCTGTCCGTCCGTCCGTCCATCTGTCAGTCTGTCTCATGAGCCGTAATTGGTAGACAGTTGAAATTTTTACAGAGCGTGTATTTCTGTTGCCGCCATAAAAACAAATCTATACTAAAATGCGAAAATAACTCGGTCTGTCTGTGTCTTACGCTTTTAAACCGCTGAACCGATTTTAATAAAACTTGGTATGTGTTAAGTTTGGATCTTAAGAAAGGACATAGGATACTTTTTGTTGCGATAACCGACGCCCATGCAGGCGGAGCCGCGGGCAACAGCTAGTAATAAAATCAAATGGGCTCGTTTGTAGCAGAATTTTAATTAAAATTCTTACTACACACGAGCATTTTTGCGTTTATTGCTTGATCTTAATAATGGTTACCGGTAAACTGGTAGACGCGAGTTCGTAATGCTATATTCTCTAAAAACTAATAATAATAAAATAAAATAACATTTGAAAATTAAAGTGGGTCTTCATACAAGAGACGTGTTTTATGGAGATTTTTTGCTTGATTTTATTTTAATACATAAATCTTCTACGATGGTAAGGAACCCTTCTTGCAAGACTCCGAGTTGCATCTGGCCGTTGTATTTACAACCGGAACATATTTTAAAAAATAACTTTACAATCCAACAAGAAACATAAACAATAATTTAAACTGTACAAGAGACCGAGATTTTCTATTCAACAAAAACCAAAATATACAATTTAATTAATCCTTGGACAATTATGTTTATAAAGCTGTATGTTTATATAAGGTTTATCTTAAATTAAGTAGTTGATAACTTAGCTAATCAAATTTCATTGTATGTATGACTTTATGTTCCAGATTTTGCTGTTCGTCTGCATCCAATACGCAGCCAGCGCTGACCAAGCGAAACGATCAGTGGAGAGTATACCAATCCAACACTCATACTCGGAATATCACAACCGGGTGGCCATTCCAGTGCCACAGCCTGTACCTGTTGGGGTACCTAGACCAGTTCCATATCCAGTCCATGTTGGAGTACCAGTGGATGCTCCGAGACCAGTTGCTGTGGCAGTGCCTCAGCCGGTTGCCCACGTGATAGCACGGCCAATTGCAGTTCCTGTGGACCGCCCATTCCCATACCCTTATGCTCAACCGGTACCAGTGACGGTGACCCAAAGGGTTGGCATCCCAGTACCACAGCCGTATACAGTTAGCGTGCCTGCTCCAGTACCAGTCAGCGTCACTCGACCCGTATCAGTTCCAGTTTCCAGAAGTGGTTTCGGTGGGTTTGGAGGTGGACCTGGATTTGGTTTAGGTGGGTTTGGAGGTGGGTTAGGTGGAATTGGAGATATTGAAGGGATAGGATTAGGTGGAATTGGTTACGGATCTTACGGGATTGCACCCATTGGACATTCCTCGATAGTTTCTCAACCGCTTTCTGGTAGCTATAGCAGTGCAATTGCATCCCATGGTCATGGCCATCATTACTGATTTTTTAAAGTCTACTATTTATTATCGTTTTCTAATGTAAATAGGTGTTTTGAAAATTATGCTAAGCTGTATCTTTGCCATGTAAGTTTAATAATAACCCTGCATGCAATGGAGGTAGAGAGGTAGAGTTTAATTTTTTTATAAAGATAACAAGGAAAATCATGCAAAAGTTATTGTAAACAATGTTTTTATACTAAAGAATTTTATTTTGGAGCTGTCCCCATCTCGGAGTTGGGCGCTAACAGTTGCGACACAGTTTTTTCTAACTAATGTGGCTGTTAACGCATAATTAATGTTACTTACTGGTTTTTGTTCCAATAAATGATTTTGATTTTTTTGATTTTTTTGAATGATTCTAGCGTGATGATCAGTGTCATATCATGACGAATATTGTAAAGTTATCAGTTACACTTAATGATTCATTTCTTTACCTGAGTGCCAAGGAATGATGATGTATTTTAATGTTTGTTTTATTCAAGGTATCTTGACATGACAGTTCAATTATCTAGTTAGGACTTCATGACATTTAATTTAGGCGTTTACGGTGGTGTATTTGACATTCCGTTAGAAAAATGGTGTTAGTCTTGAATTTATGTTTTGTTTGTTTAAGTGTTATTTTTCCCCATATTAAGTATATGTTCAGTATTTTAACGCAATATGTACCTATAGGAGACTTTTTAGGGACTCTTTATTTATCGATTGTTTTGTTTCAAAACTTTTAAAATTACTTTCTTTTTTAGTTTTGAACGTAGTTAACCTCTTTTCGCTATTTTTATACTAGCTTACCCGACCTGTTGTTGTCTTGTTAATCTATACAATTTCAATACAAAAATACAATTGGCGACTTTACCAGCGGATTTTTCGCAAACTTATGTTCATACAAAGCTTGTCTTGATAATTAAAAAAACAAGAAATAGAACCGGTCTTAAGTGATGCTCCGGTACACATGTAGCAATATTGTTTTATTTGTTTAAGATAGATATTACTTTGTCGAAAACAAAAGCTTGGAACTATGTTGTTACTGCCCTTTCATGATATTTATCCTGTAAGCCGAGGAATGTCCACTGGTAGGCTATAGTAATATCCAAAGATCTGACTATTACTAACCTTACTAATGTATCAATTACTAATGTGTCTACTGGCAGGACAGGGAAGTTGATAAGATGTATTTAAGCAAATAAATAAAATTTCAAATAAAAAATAGATTGGTGTTAATTCATTTTTTATTATTCAGCTCTTACTCAAGATAAATAGGTCAATGAACTATCAAAAACATACCTACTTCCTACAAAAAAAAAAAAAAACTCCCGCACTATCTCTGTGTCGCGGTGGTACACAAACATTCAAATCACGTACACAAAATACACTCGGAATTGGTAAATATTAATAGATGTTTGTCTCATCAATGTAATGGACCTTGAAACCCCTAACTATAAGTACCACTCGGCTATCTTTCACATAATTAAAACACATACATGTAATGTGACAATAAAAGTCCTTTCTTTCTAATTCGTCTTTCTTTCAAAATACTTTTATTTCACTTTTTGAAACCAAACTAAACTCCTTAATTAAAATAGTCCAAAATCTCCCCCTGGCATTTACGTATCTAAGCGTACGTTAAATACATTATCAAGTGCAATAATGTTGCTAGTACCTCCTTGTACCATTACTTATTATGAAACTTAATAATGCGTTTTACAGTATTTACCTACTTTAATGTAAGCACTAATCAACAGTTAATAAAAATATCAGTTCTTACTATACAGTGTATTTTGATGTTTTTTCTAATAATGGTTTTTTTAAATTTAATTTGTTGTTTTCAAACCACACGTAATTATCACTTTAATTGGGATTTCTTTACTTAATTATACTCTTTAAAACGTATCTACTATATTTACACAAACTTTTCATATAATTTAGATAAGTTTATTTCTATTTATTAAGTTTTAGTAGATTGCCTGCTTAACCACGTTGCTTATTTTACACTAGCTGTCCCCCGCGACTTTGTCCGCGTGTTTCAGTTTCAACAGTTTTTCATTTATGCTCCGCTCCTTTTGGTCGCAGCGTTATGTTATATAGCTTATAGCCTTGCTCAATAAATGGGCTATCCAACACTGAAATAATTTTTCAAATCGAACCAGTAGTTCACAGTAAACAAACAAACAAACTCTTCAGCTTTATGTATTAGTATAGATAAAAGATGGTAGCAACATTTATTCTTTCCAGCTTTGTTTTTAAGCATTAGGTAATTAAAAACCGAGATCCCTCTATTTCTAAGGGTTCTGTTGTGGAGGTCAGGGAGGCAGTTGCTCTCTTTAATATAACCGGTATTCAGCTGAGTCGTGCTCACACATTAAAAAAAGTCCATTATCTCTAACTTTTATTCTTTAATTACTTTCCAGAATAGTATTGTTGTATCTGGTCACGTTTCTCAAAGGGTTAAGCAAGCGGATTATCTGCTATTATCATTATCATTAGTAGCGGCACTAATTTTGATATTTGTCTGATAAGACTTATCGTTCTGATACGCTCGTATCAGTATATCCTATTTAGGCAAGCGGACCGGTCTTGTGTGAAGTGAACATATTTTTTAAATTCTTTTGTTTGGGGAAGTGATTTAAGTGCTGAAAAGTGTTTAAAGTAATTCTGTTTGTACCTACATGGACAAAATGCAATCACGTAAGTTTTATAACTGTGTTTGTGGTTGATGCACTGGTGTTTATATGGTAGTAGATACTATTTTTTTTTTGTCGTGGTGAATCTCTAATGACTTCAATTCAAGACGAGGGCACGGCGTGGGGATATGTCGTACTTACACCGACTAAAAACACCCCGGTCCCGTCCTTGCCTTTGCCGGAGCGGGACCGCTTACGCAGGCTCTGCGCGGCCTTGGTAGAAAAATGTTAGTAGATACCTAATGTCTAAATAAAAATTTAAAATTCAATTTTTCTTGTCATTCTTATTTAAGTATCTAATGGCCGAATACTGAAACAATCAATCATGTTTAAGTCGCCGTTATCACGTCTCTCACTTTAAGGAGTAAAGTAGCGACAAATAAACATTTAAGAAGGTCTTAAACTTAAGTTACTTTGCAGTATTCCGGGGTAAGCCCTTTTTTGTGCCCTCTTGGGTCCACGATAGTTCACCAAAGCACCATGCTTTGCATGCACCAGCGTCATTTGTAATGGAATAGGTGGCTAAGTACTATTAAGTATTGTGTTAAAAGTGTAAATAATTAAGGGAAGTGTGTATCGCAAATAATTACTGTTACTTATACGCTTACTACCTTTAATTATTATCGATAATTCTGATAAGCACTTCGATAGAAATGCGCAGGTATTTACGTACATAGGTAGAAATATACATATTTTTCATATAAATTCTGTAAGTATATTCAGTCAAACGATCAATAGGTAGTATGTATAATATTTCAATAGTAAACTAGTCTCATTACATTTTTGTTATTGTTGGTGATATCTTAATCACTGTTAGCCATAATATTAAACATAATAATAAGACCATTGCTTAGGTCAGCAAGATTATCGTTGAAAATGTTTTTTAGACCAGTAGGTCCAAAGTACCTTAGTGACTCTTAAAAGATAAATATATTGTCTTCATTTAGTTGTTGTGATAGGTATCTACAAAATAGTGACAATTAAGCTATCAACAGAAAAAAATATTAATAAATGAAAAAAAAAGAAAATACGAATGATTTTATCAAACTTTAATTGGTAGGTAAATTCTAACACAAGATTTATTTGTTATTTAATAGGTATTTCGATATGCGAGACACAAAATATTATAAAAATCAAAAGACAATGGTTGTTAGGTAGTACAATAACCATATTAGGGGTGTATTGTATTTCCATGGCCACTATCGCACTCATGAACTTGAAACAAAATACTTGAATCACAGATAAAAGATAAATAGGTTAACCTTGTTTATTCACATAAATACATATAACTAGCGTGTCTTGATCGTGTTACAAAAAGTTAGCGCCTACAGTGAACTTTATACTTTCGCACTTGTAAATCTTAGTTAATTGAAAACCCACAGGCGTTGCAGTAAAAATAATTTAATCTAGGCAATTATTGACTTATTTTTCTGATTCCGTATAGATTTATTAAATACACATATAAGGCCTTTGTGGTTCATGACTTGCTTTAGAAGAACCGAAACAAAATTATATTTTTGAGTGGAACAAGTTTTTATCATCATTTTGGCATTTTAAAAAACAAATTAGCATAACTAACAACAAAACGTATAATAATTAATGAAAATAAATGTAAATTGTTTCAAAATCCGCTTGTTTGTTGTGTCGATTGTCGGTTTAAAGATATTTTGGCAGCAATCTCCATCGAACAACACAGATATCGTTTGTTCCGATAAGATAATTATAAACATTCACTTTATGTTTTGAAAAGTATGAAAAGAGTACAAACACACTTAAATTGCACTCTGAAATGCTATAGATAATACAAAAAAAAAACTCGTTACGTAGTGGTTAGGGTAAGTACCTTTGTTACATGTGCCATTCCGCAAGCTTAAACAACTGTTTTGTTTTTATAAAAGACAACAATTCTTTTTCGTCTTGTACATCTACAGATATTCCAATTTAGTTTTCTAAATTTATTTAGGTTAGCTTCTTCTGCCTAGCCTTTCCCCGTCGTACTGGATTCAGCTGTATACCGTAATTTAACATGGAGCCACTGCCTACCTGACCTTCACAACCCATTATTCGGTACCAAAGTGTCCCATAGTAAGACTGGTTGTCAGAACTGTAATGATTTAAAGACTGTCAACGACCAACATATAACCGTCGAGGTCAACGGCTTAGCATGCTTTAAGAGGCATGGAAGGGTATCGGGTGTGTTTTCAAATGGTCACCCATCCTCAGACCAACCGCAGCAAGCGCTGCTTAAACTTTATTATACCCGTACTTTATTATAACCGTACGGCTTACACTTATCCACGAGCCCCTCACCTAACTTAACTTGCTAAACAAAAACAAAAATAGGTTCAGCCTAAGTTCAATAATCTTTACTAAAATCTATTTGTGTTCTTAAAAACCTCTTCTAAGTATTTCGGTACCTACTTCTGCATGAGCATTTGCAGGACAATTTCAGAGAATGATTCTATTATTTCAGAGATCCCGTTTATTGAAACAATACCGAGGCAGAAGAGTTTCGGATGCCTCTCACTGAAATTCGGAAGTATATTCTCAGCTTTAGTTATTATTGTGAGTACATATTCCCTACTAATTAAAATCTTGATTACCTCGACTTGAAGAAAGCCGTGGCTTCACACAGCCGGGAGTTGACGGGGATAGCGAGTGCATCTAAACTATTCCGCCTCGCGAAATATAGAGATTAATCCCAGCAGCTGGTAGCCGACATATATTACAGCCAACAAATAATTTGACTACTAACGAATTATTTATTTATTACAAATATTTATATTAATACTATTATGTTGAAGCAGAACTGTAAAATAACATCAAAAAAATTTACACGAATACAAAAGTTATAAGCTTTTAAAGTTAGTAGTTGACGCATGTTCTATCTCTTTTTCGCAAAACGACGACTTATGCAGGCAGCCCCGGATTATTTTAGAGAAAACTATAGTGACGTCACATTTTATTATAGCTCTCTCTATTTAATTAGCAATATCAAAATGCTTGTAACTAGTTCAATATGAAAGTAAATAATCTGACGTTTTTACAACTCGAGATAGTTTGGTTTAATAATAATATTTTTTTAGAAAAAAAAACCATGTCAAAAACCCACTTTTAATTCACTCGTGATTTATAAATAGCCCATAAACTACAGAGTTTACGGGCTAGTTAGCTAAGCCCGGAACTATCTCCGCATCGGAACATAATATGCACAAAGCATCGTAGATATACCTGACTGCAAAATATCTTTATTAACTACTACTAGTAAGTTAACGATTACGCAAGGTAAATACTTCGAAGGTTACCATCCCTCTGTTTTCTATTTCCAGTTATACACGATCCTCGCTCTCGCACAATGCATGGCCACCATGGACAAGCTGGTACCGAAGGAGGTGAGCTGGTCGAACCTGGAGAACGTCATGATGTACGCCTTCGCGATAGCTGTCATCATCAGCCACTGCGTCACACTCGTCCTCACTGCTATTATGTTAGCTGGTACACTGAGAGTAAGTAATTGAGTTAAGTTGGCTCAGACCCCACTCGTCCCCTGAAATTCGCACCCTGTGCCCACTCGTCCCCTCAAATTTTTCTGGTACCTACTCGTCACCTGTTAAGTTATAGATAAACAATAGAGTCTTTTGTTTTTTTAGGTTTCCAATTACTAAGCCTCCGCTATTTATCTGTCCGTCCGTCCGTCTGTCCGTAAGGATGTATCTCGTAAACCATTATAACTAGAGTTGAATTTTTCACCTTGTGTGTAGTTATTTCTGTTGCCACTATAACAACAAATAACAAAAATAACTTGAAAAATAAAGGGGCCTCCATAAAATGGTACGGAACCCTTTATGCGCGAGTCCAACTCGCACTTGGCTGGCTTTTTTTTACTAGTCTAGTTCAACTGCTGGGCAAAGACCTTATAAAAGAGCTTATCCCGCGCCACGAACCAGCCCATATGGGTCTTAATTTGGCAATTGCTTGCATTGCATTGTTTCGGAACAGTTTTTGGTTCGGTAATCGGCTTTTCAATCCACCAACTATTTGGTGGATTGAAATTTTACAAAAGATCCGTAAATACCAAAGATACTTTGTGAAGTCTATTTTTAATTCTCTATTGTACTTACACTTTAAAATACAGAATTTACAATAATATGAAAATACATATACAGAAGCGAACTTAACTTAGAATTGAGTTCTCTTGCAGAAAACCTTTGAGCGAGTTGAAGCTTGAAGATTAAAATACCTATAGAGGACACGAAGCAATGCACAACGTCACATAAAAAAAAATCTTAGACTCTAGGAAATGACAGAGGAAAAAAAAAATCTACAGCTACTTACTTCTACTAAAGACTAATGAGCATCTATCTCTGTGAGCGATGTTGAGGATGAAACTAATCAGCCCCCCTAGACAAGTGGCATTTCGACAAGCGTTAACGATGATAGAAATCGCTCAAATGAAATTAAATGTATACAAATGACATTTTGTTTCGATAAGTCACGTGACTTGGATTTGTCATTTCCATACATTTGAGCGATTCTATCAGCGTAAACGTTTGTCGAAATACCACTTGTCTAAGGCCCCGGATGTGTTCTCTTTACAGGAGAAACCGCAATTAATGAAGCCATGGGTGATGTGGACGTCCTGCCTGGTGCTGGGCAGCCTGCTACTCATGGTCTACTGGACCACCGTCACCATCGTCTTCAACCACATGGATGACAGCTCGTTTCTCGTATACGTGGTTGCCTTCTTAATTCTATGTAAGTATGAGAACCTTTAAGAAAGTCCGGCAAAGCAGTCGAAGCCTGCGCTAAAGCTCAATCGAGTAACTAGATGGATTACAAAAAAAAATCTTTTAGTTACACTCTCCCTCAGTCTAAGTCCTTAAATATCATCCCTATTTTATCATGGTAACTTGAATTATCGCTTGATATTATAGAGATATTAGATTTTAATAACGTATCTTTTAACAATTTATCACGGTAGTCAGTTTCCACAAATACTTATTGTTGGGTCGTTTGTATGAACACAAAAATCAAGATTAACTGTCGATACATAGATAATTATTTAAGTATTCAATGCGCTCAAAAATATTAAAACAACGACACTTTACTACGTATTTAAGAAAACTTAAGAATCCCCAGTCAATCTTATGTCGACTATTAATTTAAAGTATTAGTAATGGTTTCTTAAGCAATGCTCATTAAAATTTAACTAAGCCAAAATGTTATTGTAAGAAGTATGTATTAATTTCCACAGTAATACGATTCTACATGTTAATGCTGGTGTCGAGTTACTACAAGCAACTCATTGAAGAGTCAGCAGAAAGAGTGAAGACTTTGCTGAATAACGACACATGGTACTCGGCATAATTTGAATTGATATTTATAGTCAAATTATGTACATATATACTTTTGAACTAAAACGAGTTGACCTCATAAAAAATGTGTTACAGAGAGGCTAGAAGAGTAATTGAATGAGTTACATTAATGAATGGATTGAGAATGATATGCTAAGGTTGAATTATTAATAAATAAAAATCTGTGATGTGTTTTTATTTATGTTTTTCATTGTTTTGTTGCATCAGTTTAATTTTTTAAATTGGGTGTCAAGTCATAAATTAATGAAATAATATGAATTTTGTACTGTTGAAAGGTTTTATTATATACTAGCTGACCCCGCGACTTCGTCCGCGTGTTTTAGTTACATGTGTTTTGCGCGGAACCCAAATTCTTTTTCTAAAATAAAAGTAGGTATGAATAATATAATCTCAGCCCATAACCTCAGCAATCTGCCAGTTTCAGAGATTAGCGCGTTTATACGTGGTACTTGATTATTATTTTTTTGCGGAATTTATTTAAAACTGAGATATCTCCGAAGATATTAATTGAAATTAAAATACGTAAATGGCAATAAAAACACCTACGCAAATATTGCATTATTTTAGAACAAATTTGATTATCATAGAAAGGTGAGTCAACCTTAAAAGATACATATGCTATTGCAAACTTTTTTAGGGTTCCGTACCTCAAAAAGACAACACGGAACCCTTATAGGATCCCTTTGTTGTCCGTCCGTCCGTCCGTCCGTCTGTTGAGATCGTTTTTCTCTGGAACGCGTGGAGGTATCAAACTAAAATTTTTATCCAATACTCAGGTCAAGAAAATCAAGCTTCTAAGCCAAAGCAATCAAAAGATACAGCCGTTTATGCCGCAAATTTCCGCAAATTTTCGAAGCTCGGGAATCAAAACCTACAGGGTACTTCTCGTAGACTTAGAATCTTGAAATTTGGTACGAAGTAACGTCTTATACTACAGATAAAGGAAAAATTGCGAAAACAGTAAATTTTTAGTTACATCATATAATAAAAATATTTTTAACATATATATTTTTTTTCATTTTGCAATAAAAATACCATAACTACGACTATGACTCGATCATCGTGATGGGTGAACTTAACTTTTACTTATATACCTACAGGTTTGTACGAATCCCTCTGTGCGCGAGTCCGACTCGCACTTGGCCGGTTTTTTTTTATTTTCATGAGAAAAAAATCCGTCATATAAAATATTCCGTTAAAACAAATAAACAAGCTCTTCAGCTATATAATACATATAAGTATAAATAAATGACTATGATAATTACTTTTTCTTGATTTTAATAACATTTGAATGATAACCTTTTACTCTTCTTATTGCCTTCCTGTATTATAAAAAACAGTTCACTCAGTATACTTAGGAGCCATCAAATCAATTAAATCACATACACAAACTACACTCAGATTTGGAATAAATATTATTACAGTAGATATCTATTTTATTGTAAGTACAAATAACAGGAAATAATAATATCAGTACTTACTACTGTACAGTGTATTTTTTACATCTTTATGTTTAAGCACAAATTTTCTGGGTTGTGTACTATGTGGAGGTCAGGTAGGCAGTAGCTTCACTTAAAATACCGGTATTCAGATAATTCCTGTGAAATTTAAAGCCAACATAGCTTAACAAAAGGCTACGCTGAAGAAGAGCACACTACGCCTTAAAAATAGTCCATTATCAGTAAATTTTATACATTAATTACTTTCTAGAATAGCATTGTATTTATTCACTATTCTCAAAGGGTTAAACAAATGGATTATCTGCCATTATCATTATCATTTGTTGCGGCACCAATTTAAAATATTTGCCTGATAAGAGTTATCGTCCTGATACGCTCGTATCAGAACCTACCTATATCCTATTTAAGCAAGCGGGCCGGTCTTGTGTGAACATATTTTACCAACTACACGAAGAAGTAACCTATCGCGAAATGTCAGTGCCTGCGCCTAAAAAATCCGGATCAGACAACCGAAACCACCCCTGTGCCAACACGACGCAAGACCAGCCCCAGATCAGTCAAAAGAGGAAGCGGGGTGAAGTCTCAGACAATGCGGTCTCCGCAAACAATCCGCCACACACCTCGGCAACGCGACCTGGGACAAGTGGCGCGAGCACGGTGAAGACGGTGCAGTTTGACGACACGGCTTCACAGAGCTCATTACAGGACCACAAACGTGTCAGGACCCAGCCGACTCAGAAGCTTGCCGTAGCAATCACCTTCGCGTCTAGGTGCATAACTGACGACGAAGCCAAGGACATCAAAGACATACTTGAAAACCTCATCGTTAAAAGCGACGCTACTACGCCACTCCCGGCCTTCTACGGAGAACCAAGAACAGTAGACGGCACCTTGCAGATGTTGTGTGAGGATGACAATGCCCTGTCTTGGCTGACACAAAATGTACCAGGCATCGAAGTTCCTAACACTGACTTGAAGTTGACGATCAAGCAACAGTCTGACTTACTTCCCTTTTTCACAGCGGAACTCCGCATACCCAACATAAAAAGGGGTAGTAATGGCAATGACAAGATCATGAGTATTCTGAAACGTCAGAACACTTGGTACGACATAGGAAGGTGGTTCCTGGTCGATAAGAAATTCGTTAAATGGGAAAACTGGGATTTGCACCTGAGAATCCCACAGGATGAATATGAAAAGATCCTGAAGCGGGAGCGACAAGTATCATACCTTCTTGGGTCCTTTGAATTAGTCATTCAGACCGGTAACCTAGGCACTGCACAAACACAACTGGCAAAACAGACCAATGACGACATCAACACGGAAATGGCTGCACCATCCGCATCCTAATCGCCTAACGATGACCGGCATGGGATGGTGGAGGGAGAGAATTAATTCGATAGATACCCTGCTATCCTCACAAAATTGCCCCATCGTCGTCCTCGTGCATTCCCTCGAAATCATACTGACAAACCTCAAGCACAGTCACGGCTAGCTTGCATAGTGATCCAAAAACCGTGGATCAGGAAAAATAGAGTGTGCAGTCTCACCAACATTGAAGGCACGCTTGTTCTGGACACGAACACTGATGCACCATAAACCTGGCACTGGCGCAAGAGTAGCCGTGTACTGGGCAGAGTAGACGAGGCTCGTAAGCGTCCAGCGGAGGTGGAACGCACTCCCGCGTACTTACCGTACGTACAGGGTGTCACCGACAGGATAGTTCGCTTGTTACGCCGAAGGTACAGCATCAAGACGAACTATCGACCGCCTGGACAATAAAATTATAGCAGTTGATCCGTCCTCCCAAAGACAAAGATCCGTTAGGTGATCCATGAGTATACATGATACCATGCGACTGTGGGCTGAGCAAAATTGGGAAACCAAACAAAACCAAACTCGGCGAACACATAAGAAGTATGAAGAATATGGACACCGTTAAATCAGCAGTAGTAGAACACGTCTGCAATGAGGGGACGGCCCACTGGCCACTACATACGGTTTGATAAAGCCTCTGTACTAACGAGGGAGAAGTATTTCGTGCCGCGAAAAGTACGTGAAGCTATAGAAATCAGCCGTCATCCCAACTTCAACAGGGACGGTGGTTGGACACTGCTGGCAACGTGGAAACCTGCTCTGAAGGGAAACACTTACATGACCAGGCCAAGTCTGGAGTGTGACACAGTCAGCATAGTCTGCACCGGTTCAGCAATAGCTACGGAAGCATATACAACACAGGCGACGACAGTGGCACCCCCCCTGGACCATCAGCGACGCTGGCACCCCCGCCGCTCTCGGAGCGAGCGCGCCGCTACGCAGCACGGTGCGGTGCCGCTAACATCCATTAAGCTAAGATTAGGGACTCCTATTGAGTCTGAAACTAGTCGGGCGATCCCGAGAATATGCGTGAGTAAACCGTTTTGTTTTAAATAATTATGAATACTCATCACGAATGGTATTATACAAGATATACCGACTGCAACACTCACCCAATTTTGCTCCAAAGATCTGTCAGCTGTCAGGCTCCAGAGCAAGGGGGACGCGCCAGATCTCATACTTGTCTCTCATAAATGCCAAGTGAGAACGTTGACCTTCCGCCAAATGGCGGACTACTGCGAGACCGCCAACATGGAGCTGATCATTTGTGTGATCAAAGTGTGTATATTTATAATTTTAACCGAAATCAGTATCGACTACTACGTCGCGTGCCTACTACTGGAAGAACGAACAACGCTATGCAGTGAAGTGGCCATAATAGCGGCGCGCTCGTCTTTCGTTATATCAAGTCTTGAATTGTATAACTGTATGGCGTCGCTGGCCTATAAACCTATTGCAAATGTAACCTAATCATAATATATTATTCAGTGTAAAGAATCAATAGTTTCCTTTTAATAATACTTAGTCATTGTTTCTGTATTTAAAATCCCTTACAGACCGTATTTTATTTATATTTTTATGTAAAAAGCTGTGTGTGTGTGTGTGTGTGTCAATTGCGTTTCTTAATGAATAATTATCAACCTTTAATAAACAGCCACAAATTATTACCAACTACAATTTTATTAAAAGTGAATGTTACTGGTAGCTCATCATTTTTGTAACTTATTGTAGAGGATTAATTAAACAATGAAATGAAAATTTTAAATTTATTTTTATTTTTATTTGGCATAATATTTCTTAAACTTATTGATATAAAAAAATCTATTTACAATTCCTTATGTATTTAACTTAATTTATAGGTAACGTTATATGATATTATTAGATAAATTATAAAAAGTACGACGAAATGCTTCGAGAAAACATATTTAGGGCCCTGCGCTTCCGCTGTCTCGTCTTGGCGGGGGCACTACCGGGCCTTCAGAACATACATTATAATACGTAGACAAATACTTACTAAAAAATATTTAAAGACTTTTTATGAACGACAGAAAGTGCGAATTTGAAATAAGTCATTATGCGGGAAAGACTACAATTCTGACAACCAGTTTTGCCATGAGATACTGCGTTACCCCGTAATATGGATTGTGGAGGTCAGATAGGCAGTCGCTCCGTGTAAAATACAGTATTTAACCGAATCCGGTACGACATGAAGACAACTCCGACATATCATCGGTAAAGGCTAGGCTGCAGCTGAAAACGTCATAGAATATTAGGCAGCTATTATATATTTTTTTATGAAAACATTGATATACCATAACCAATTGGGTATGAAAATGTTATTATAAATACTTGTTTGTTCTTTGACTCTTTATCCTTACTAATACTATAAATGCGAAAGTAACTCTGTCTGTCTATCTGTTCCACTTTCACGGCTACGCTACTGATCCGATTTTGATGAAACTTGGTATGGGGTAATATGGATCCCGAGAAAGTACAGGCTTTTTTTCCGCGATAACCAACATCAGCTCGGCCGAAGCGGACAACAGCTAGTGAGAAATAAAGAATGATAATGTAAATTACATTGATGTCAAATTTGTTACAGACATTAAAAAAGAGCTATAAGTAAGATAAGTTTAGAAAACATTTAAAAAAACAATTTATGATAAAACATTCTAACGCTGATAATATGGAAAGATAACTTAATCGTATTTGTAATTTAGTATCATTTTTAAATTTAGAACTATCTATTTGTTTTCTCTACTCTGATAAGGCAGGTTACAATTTTCGTTTATATACACAGAAAAGTTTTAATATCATAAACAATTTTTTTTTATATAAAAAGTAAACAATTAAAATTCTAAGCACTATGGCTTTTATCGTTTCATAGTATGTCCAAGTAAAAACTTTAAATATTTCGTAAGTTTTACGAAGTATTTAAAGTTTTCTACAAGTCTGTTTCAGGCTTAGGCCGAGCGCACACGGACTGCTTCAAGCGGTCGACAGAACAAAAAGCAAGTGGGCGGGAGGCAGCCGTAACAAGCGAGACGGCTCGACGGCTTGAGCTGTTCGTGTATGTTCGGTTTAAATCTATCGGTTACCTGTAAATTAACATAAGAAATAATAAGTATCTAAAATTCTAAATTAACTACAGTGCCAATAAATTGATCAAGCCGCAGTATTGCCACTTTCAAATATAAATCATAAATCTAGTATTTACACAATTTTTTATGTATAATCTTTCTTAGGTCCTATAAAACCATATTATTAACTTATCATATTTTAAGATCTTTTAATTTTAAAAGTTAAGGTAAAACTAGATCAGTAATATAAAACTTTGACATGTTGTTAAACAATCAATTCCTTTTTCTGGCAACACAAAACTTTAAAGCAATATGTTATTTGTGTCATTCGAAATAGTTACTTCTATTGACTTCTTTAAACTGTATTGCCATTTAATAAATAAGGTTATTTTTATATTGCTGGTCAGTTAATAAACTAATTATTACTAATTTAGGCGGGATCTCTTTCTCGTGAATACTTCACCGATCCATCTCGCTCCATCTTCACTATTGAGCTCCAAATCAAAATCACCAGGTACATTTGTAGTGCTGAAAATAACACAAAACAATGTTTTAAACTAAAAATAGAATAAGAATAAAATTTATTATCATTAAGCTTTACATTTTTCTTGACAGTGGTCCCCAAACTAAGCAAAAGCTTGAATCTTGGGGCCGGAATAAAAAAATCATACTATATAATAAAAGAGATAAAAAATGTTTATGAGGTCTGTGTATTGTCTCGTGTGTGTATGTTGTGTAAGTGTGTATTTATGTATTGTGTGGTGTGTTTGTGTGTATTATGAAATACGTAAAATTTAAACGGAATTTTCACATTCAGATAACTTTTTGGATTTTATGAACTTTAAAAAATATTTGACATAACTGTTGACAATTTTAGCCCAATTAGGTACCATTAAAATAGGTGGGGAATTTTATACAGCGTTCAGTACGTCTAACCAAAGACACCCAGCAAAAAAAAACACGGAATTAAGTGATTTTAATTTGACCTAAAATATTAATTACATGCACTATGGGTAGGTTCTTGGTAAGTAACGTAACCTAACCAGTCAGTTCTGTTACCATCATCCTGTATTTAACCATGGTAGTTTTTAGTTGACTACACATCACTTTTTTAGGAAAGTGTTTTAAGGATAAGTAGAAGATAGTAGTTTTTTTTTTCTTGTAAGTATATAAGGCGTTTTTGTTATTTTTGGACGCTTAACTTGGGGAGTAAACTCGTGAATGCGTGACGAGAGCGTTACAACAAGTGTGATCGGGCGAGGAGAACGCAAATTGATAGGGAGATATAAGTTAGTGAAGATAGAAAGAGAGAGAGTTACTTTTTGTATATTACTGTAGGGGCAGGAAAGAGATATGAGGGCACAAATTTTCTTTCTCTCTTTCTTTCATAACAAGCTACGTTTCGTATGTCCTAGACCAGTAATGCTCAAAAACACACTCGTTTTTTATCATCGTCTTTATTTTCATGGTCTGAATGATTCCTAAAAGTTTTTCCATCTATTTTGATGGGACCTTATACAATTATAATAAATAGTGTAATAATGGACAGACGGACCATAAGATATAAGTGGTGAACTAACCAGATTTTCATGTACTTCGAATATGCAAAGGGAAGGATTTCTTTTTCTTAGCGTAACAAACATTGGTAATTATTATCTTCCAAACCAAGCTAGCTAAGTAAGCTGGCTAAGTGCAGCCATGCAGAGAGTATTGTCAGTAGAGTTGCACGTCCTATACCTGCACTGAATTGCACATGCACAAGTCGGGCTCATAAAAAATGAACATTATGATAAACTTACTCAGCTGGAATAGAACCAGGAATAGCTCGCTGGCAGTCTCTTTGACGAGGAAGGCGAGGCTGTACACGAAGGCGAACACTGAGTACACGATCTCGAAGTACAGGTACACCTTCATCAGCACCACGTGTTTCTGGAACATGTCAAAAGTCATAGTGTTAAAATCGTCAATCATCATCAATCGTCAATCAAATTTAAAACAATAATAAAAGATATCTCACCCTATGTAATGCCACAATGAAGACGACTGTCATGACAACTTCAATGAGAAGCGCCACTACATCAGTAATGAGCCGCGCATATTCCGAAGCCAAAGACGCCTGGTCCGCCTCCGATGCGTTCCTGATATACGATATGTAGAGGGAGAGAAAAGATGTCACTATCACTGTCAGCATCTGAAATAACATAGAAAACCATATTTTAATAATATAATACATACGTAAGCATTTTTACCCGACTGCTAAGTAAGTATTATGTGTTTCTATGTATGTTTGTAAGTTTTTTTATTACCTCGTATCTTCCAAACGGCTGGATAGATTTGGAAAGCTACGGTATCGTTGGATTCTCCTTATAAATCCAAGTGTCCTGGATTTTGGCGATAAATGTTAAGTCGTTATTTTTTTTTTTCTTATTAAAATAAATAATTAATGTTTCCAAGAACATATGCACAACATGTATGTTTAAATTAAATTTGGAATGAGAAATGCTTACAAAAATAATTATTGTAAAAAACAATGCCAAAGCAAACACTTATTAATTATTATTAATGTTTTTAGCAGTGAAATGATTTTAAAATTATAATCAAAATACTACACTGAAAAGATGTGGATATAATTTAATTAAAGCATGTTTTACCAAGTTAATGTAGGCGAACGCGACGAGACCTTTTCGTAGTGGGAAGCAAAAGCAGCATCTTGTGAGTATGGGGATCTCCACAGCATCCTTGATTTTGTTTCTGAAATAAATAAAAATAAAATAAAATAATTAAAGGTATAGTATTATGTAACTCTAGTGAATTGGCATTGGCATGCACCGCTCTTTGAACGGTATTTATAAAAAATACACATCTCCAGGTTGATCTATTCATGCCTTTAACGCTTTCTGGCGTTAAACAGTGCTAGGAATTCAATACATAAATTAAAATCAGTTTGAAAGACAGGAATCTCATCCAACACAAAGCTAAACAAAATTTAAACAAATAGCCCCTAATACTGAAACGCAACTTAACTTTAAGTCATACTTAAATATCTATCTCGTTTATACACGTTAAATTATTACACCTTAAAGACACAGAGACAGCATGAGAGTTAACGGCGACTTAAAACTGATTGACATTTCAGTATTTGGCCCTAAGTGACCCAGATTTTGGGTGAAAAAATATATTTTTTTAACTTTTGAAATCGGAAACGCTTGGAAACAAACTCTTTTTAAATTCATATTACGAAATGTAAACCCAAAACTTTGTGTAAAAAAAGGAGTTAAAATAAAAGAGCTTCCCCATTTCCAGTAATAGCATAATTTAAATTTATTGAAGTACAAAGGCCAAGCGCGTGGGAGGTTTGATAGTCCTTTATCAGTGCTTATCGCCGGACGTCAATATCTCCCTGCCATGACAGTACCAAATGTATAAGGACAGCACTGCAACGATTCTCAGAATTGTTTGGATGCTGTTTTTAGAAGCATTGTGTAATTAATAATTGACTTATACCAATAAGGTGCCCATCGTTAAGGGCATTTGGAGGTCAGTTGATGAAGTTTATATTTATTTATTTATACTTTGTGCAAGTTGTGCTAAGGTGGACTTAATGCCTAATGGAATTTTCTACCAGTCAACCTTTTGATGCAGAGACAATGAAGGTAGATGCACTACACATAAGCACTACAAAAAACGCATGGTAATGAGTTTAAACATTACAAGCAAGTTTAAACAAAGATTCAAAAGAAAACTTTTTTTTAATTAGAGTGTATATAAATCAGATCTGTGTTCTCTGCTTTCCGATAAGACTGGAAGCTGAATCCAAGATTGTTTAACTCACAGAAAAGTTAATAAAAAAGTATACAAATAAGATTTAAATTCCATAATTTAAAACAGGAACCAAGTAGGATTTTTCGAACCACAGACATATAAGGGACAGAACCCTGATTCACCCACCCTTAATTGCTTTCTAAGTGCTAATAAAAAAGCTATCACACCGCCTATTAAGAGATTTTAACCTATCATACAAGACAATATATTATGCAACCATGGAGTTTGTTAGTATTAAAATGAAGTTGCTATTGTCGCTTACTTATATGTTTTATGCAAACTGCATCATTGCTCATGGTGTAAACATGATCCGGTCTACAAGAGAAACCTATTAAGATCGAGGACTTGCGTGAACTCGTGGATTAAAATACAGAGGCCTAAATATTTACAAAAAAAACAACTGCAGCTGCTGTATTGTACGGTTTTATCCTGTAGGTTAAAATAATTTAAAGTGCCTTGTAGTACTTAAAAGTATACTTAAGTACATGAATTATGTAATTAATTTTTTTAAGAAAATGAAGAAATAAATTTATTTTTTCCATTCCTGATTTAACTCTTAGATAGAAATTATAATATAACCCAAGACGTTTCAAAAACTTTACAGAAATCCTAATAAATTACTATGATTCTCAAGAAAGTATATGATAAACATATTTATCTTCTATAAATCTGAAAACATGCATAGCAGCTAGGTATAATAGTCAGTTCAGCTTACACCGTCGCGAGCTTAGCGTGTTAATAACTCTAGGCCGTTGTCCCATATTCTGGACAATTAGCTGACAATACAAGTAATGATGATGAGCGACAGACACCTGTGTTTTACTTAAACAAAACTACACTGTGAGCTAAGCTATGAGAAGAAAAATTTTATGGTAACATTCAATAATGTTATTCAACTTAGTTGTTTCATGGTTTTTTTCTTATGTGGGGTAACAAAAAATCGATGTTCATTTACACAAATGTGAAAGCTTGTAATTAGAAATATCGATATTTATGGTTATATAGACAGACACATATTGTAATTAGTCTGTAAGCTTTCCAAACAAATAAAAAAGAAATAAAAATATTTTACTAAAAATTAAAATTATATTACAGAATACCGCAATGAGCATGCTTAGTGATCCGTGTTTGTTCTATATATAAATAAAAAGAAGTTCTTTCTTTGTTTTTTTTTTACGTTTTCAGTTTTAGTAGGTATTTCATTTTTTTTTCTTTAATTTAACGATATTATAATATATTTGGCCATGTATGCAGTCACGTTCACTGCGTTGTCAGTGAAGTCTTCCAAAGTAGGTACAGATAAAACAGTTAGTCATATGTGTCTACACAAAAATTATAATCAAAACGGAAATCCTTAACGTCAAATATTTTCTATCTTGTTTTATGGTACATCTTATCTTTCTGTACCAGTGTCGAGTCTGACAATGACGTAAGTGTTGCACCAACACGTAACTCTAACCATTTGGAGTTTGTCATTATTTAAGCATGAGAGATAAGCGACTGTTTAATTGTTTTCTAAATTATTGTGAATACTTACACGTTTTGGTGATTTGTATAATTTACACTTCTGTGTACTTTATATACATAATATTTATTGGTATTGTCCAAGTTAAAAGCCAATTATTTCATAAAAAAACCTGGTAGTATTTGAAATTAATTTCCACTTCCTAAAAAACACACATACTTACATAAAATGCACAGAAGTATAACAATGAGGTACGCATCGAATCGACAAACTTGTTATTATCGAAAGAACTTAAATAATACGAGTAATTTGCAATATGCATTGATATTTATCGTGTATCGGGTCAACGGCCATCTACATAAGTGCATCGTACGAAAATAAAACACCAAATCGCTGTTGTTTTGTTTTTAGCAATTTTGGCTAAAACGTGTCATGAAATTGTTTTTTTTAGATATATACTAACTGTTTACCGCGAGTCCGCCCACGTGGATGTCGGTTATCGCGGCAAAAAGTAGCCTTTGTCCTTTCTCAGGCTCTAGACTAACTGTGTCCCAAACATCATTTATATTGGTTCAGTAGTATTGGAGTGAAAGCGCGACAGGGCGGAGAAAAACATGAGGATTCCCCAGAAATAAAAAATTAAGGATCAAGCCATCATCAGTCAAAAAATTTTCTGCATTTGCCTTTTCCTAAGCTATGTTGAGTCGGCTTCTAGTCTTACGAGTTTCAGCTGAATACCGTATTATACACGGAGCGACTGCCTATCTGACCAACAACCCATTTTACTGGGTAACACAGTATCCTACAGCAAGTCATGTCAGTCATCGCTTAAGTTTATTTTGTAGCTACTAACTTGCACCAAATCTATACTAATATTATAAAGCTGAAGAGTTTGTTTGTTTGTTTGAACGCGCTAATCTCAGGAACTACTGGTTCGATTTGAAAAAATATTTTTGTATTGGATAGTCCGTTTATTGAGGAAGGCTATATATAGGCTATATAACATCACGCTACGACCAATAGGAGCGGAGCATAAATGAAAAATGCTGCAAAAATAAAAAACCGTTGAAACTAAAACACGCGAACAAAGTCGCGGGGGACAACTAGTTACTACATAATTTTTCTCTTCAGTACTTATCCCACAGTCGTCATTAGCTCTTATGTAATGTTCGCGTTTCATGATACCTAGTTACGTGTACCTAAACCACTGTTATTAACGTCTCTATACTAGAAATTACGATAATTATAGGAAATGATTGTACCTTCTTGTATTTATGTTTTATAAATATAACTTACAATATTTTTGTGAGAATTTACATAATGTTTATTTTTACATGAATTTATTTTTATTGTTTTAATAGATCTTTGTTTGCAGGACTTCGTTAATGTTTAATTCTTCTCGAACTTGGCTAGCATACTACCGTGTGTCTAGAATGGTTTAGAACATTATGAGCTCCGGTATATTTCCAATAATTACCTACTATGTTATGTCTCTGTTATTCATCTATCGTATTCTATTCTTGTTTATATATCTTTGGGTTCAATCTATTATTTGTTTAAATATAACTTGTACAAACGGAATGTTTGAAATGGTCTTCTATAAACCGCAACTCTTCATAGTTTTGTTAAAAAAACAGACCACAATAAGTCATGCTGTCATTAAAAGTATAGTTGGTTCGCCAATGTCGAGGTTAATAACCCCAAATCTATTTCCATTCAATCTTAGAAAAATAAATAAATAAACTATAGAGCGCGCAATCGAGTATGAACTGTTGGCACTAGTATACAGAGGTAAAATCGTAAAATTAGGGTCAAAACAGAGTTCACCGATTTATAAAACTATCTCAAAACCAATTACCTGAATAATATCGGAACCGTCAATAGCAAATAAATAATATAAGTATATAATATATAAATAATATCGGTTTATAGAAATTTATTTCTTATAAAAAACTTTACATTTCATTTATACTTAATAAGAAATAGATAATTACATTTAATATAAAAGAAAAAACATTTCATTCTTCTGGCACATGCTTATAAGTTAGTGACGACTTAGGTATATCGCAAACGTCTGTCGTCGCACGAAAAATCACAAATTCAGTAAACATTTAGCTAAAAATGTGCTTACGCTTGGCATAAGGGGCTTCTAGCGATGCGCACGCTCTATGTTTGTCTATGTCTACTCTAAGCATTCAATACTTTACCCTTCATTCAGCTACAACGCCTCAGGGGAAGGAAAATATAGTTTAACAACTTGTGGTCAGTTTACAATATCACTAGATTAGCAACACATTCAGCAAAAAATATATCCATCTATTTCTACTTATGAAAACCACATGACTACATATTCATATATTTCTATATGAATATTTAGTCTTGTGGTTTTGAACACACCTTTTGAACACATAAATAAAAAAGTTATAACACTATAATTGTTTGTATAATATTAATCTTCTAAAATCTAAAGAATATTCATCACAATTTTTTGTGGTAGTAAATTCTCAGTAAGCTTTTTTTTTGTTTAGTTTTTTTGCAATCAGTCAATCATCGGAATGATTTATAATTAAAATTTATTTTGTGGTTGTGGGATTCCCCGTTGATAAGAGTACTGGTATACTTAACACAAGTAGGTAGGTACTCGAACACTTGAATTAATGACGCTAATAAAAAAATTTAAAAATCATTTATAATAGTCCATACCTTCTGCAGTAATTGCGAATAAATAATAAGGACTCAAGACGGGTCTGAAGCTAGTCGGGTCTCGAAAAAAATGGATGACATCAAACAGTTTACTCGCATGCTTATTTTTGGTATAAATAATTGACTATTTTAGCGGTATAACAATAAAAAAGGAAACATATTTTATATGCCTGTATAAAGACAAAAAAATAATTATGTAATATATTTTTTCCATTAATATTTAAGCTTTGTTTGTGATTCGACGTCACAATCGTCAAATGCCACATGACCAATGGATAAATATATTAGTTCTATCAAACAAAGGATCATGGAAAAATGTAATAGATAAAGAAAATACCTACGGAATACTTAACATATTTTTTCGAAATCTGTCAAGTAGAAAATGATTAAGGTAGGTAATTGATTTGTTAAATATATTTACAAAAAATTATATTCATATACAGCGTGTTACAGAAAGGTTATATCTATCCAAAACTTACTTACTTAGGTACTTACATTTTGCGAGTGACGTAATAAGATAATTGAGGCTCGTAGTTCGGTGACACGTCTGTTTTGGTGTCGAATAATTGAAAATCAATTACATAATTAACTAATTTTGAGCTGCAATTTTGTAAACTGTCTCTATACCAGATGTACTCTTCACCCCTTTTAGATAGATATACCTTTTCGGTAACACCCTGTATATTTTAGACACTTGTTTCATTAGACAACTGACTAAGCCTGACGTTTGAGATGATAGATAAATCTCAAATTAACTCATGGGAAAACATAATAGTGAATTATTTAAAACAAAGCTTAATCCACACTGTTGCTAAACCCAACTCATACATGGATTGCGCAACAAAAACTGTGAATTGAATTGTTTCGGCTCGCTATGTTTACTCGAGTTAGTTTCATAGAACGTAATATAAGTACAGTGACAAACAATGATGTATACATTTAGTGGACTTCAAAGGGTCTTGCGAAACTTCCTTAGCACTTGTGTCTATTGTTGTAATAACCGGATTCGTATGCACAAGGTTGAAGGTTCGCCGTCTCAGCCGGTGGACGAGACTTGTTGGACATAGTGCCTTTGCATGGATCGCCAAACATCACGCGTATAGGATTAATGCGCTGCTTTTTAGAAGTCTCTATTTATTTCTTATTCTGTTTTATGCGATCAAAAAAAAACATTTAACTTAACTAATGTGTATTTTCCAATGTTAAATGCGTGCTTTCGTTGCTATTATTAAATTATTACTGACTAACAGTGAATAAATAAAATTGAAAAAAAAAATACTAGTACCGACAGAAGTGAAAATTTGAACAATTACAATATCTACATACTTATATACAGAGGTATCACACAAAGATTTGTCCTGGATGGGAATCGAATCCCCGACCTCTGGTTTAGCAGTCAGGGTCACTAACCACTAAACCAACAGGCTAGTCAATAATAAGGCTAGTTTTGAATAAAGATTCATCTCTTTCGACTCTTCCTAAGTACAAACAAGAGTGTTCTACATGTAATTGTACATTTGAGCGTATGCAAATGACCATGAGCACAATGATAGTTCATTAATGGATGAAGGCCGAACGATTAGATGTAATTCAGTAAGCACTAATTTCCGACAGTTTGCGATCTTAGGCCGTCATTGCTGTATAATCGTTAACTTTAATAGCACCTTATTACGAAGCTTTAAGGTTGAATTTCGTAAACTGTTTTTACTATTGTCTGACACGTGGATATGTAATAGTAGCTTACTTTGCAATGTTGCTTTGTGTGCTTTTAATAGGAGAATGAAGAAGCCGCCATGTTGCTCAAATTACTTGCATTATTTATTCAACACAATTGTTGTTTTTTCGCACACGTCTATTCTATAGTGATGTAGTGTCTGTAATTTAAAGCACTGTTAATATCTATATACTTAAAGTTGCGTAGTAATAAAATGAAGCTGTATTTAACTGACAAATGACAGCACGGATAGATAAGTAGTTTAAGTAACCACGCCAATTACCACTGTGTGCGATGTGATGCGGGTTCGATCCCCGCATGGGACAAGCATTTGTGCGATCCACAAATGCTTGTTCCAAGTCTAGGTGCTCTTAGTGCATGTGATTTGAATGTTTTTAAAACCCTCCGCGATAAAAGGATTAAATTCCATAGAGCGGGAGCTGTTTTAAACATGAAAAGATGAAGAAATACTAAACCAAGTTTAGTAAATCCTGAGTAGAACCTTTCTACCATCCTTGTTGACTAACTAAATCATGTTATGATAACTATAATCATGTTACGATAAATGTTACTGAAAGATTTAAAGTACCTATGGGTATTTTTCTACCTCCTAAGCTATGTTGAGAAGATATAGAGTATAGAGATTAATAGTTAACATAATTAAAATTATTTATAAATCAAGAAATAATTATTATTTTAATTATTTGATTCGCATTAACGCATGCGGAGCAAATAATACTTATTTAATTGCAATAAAAAAATAAATAAATAAAGTTAGTATTTTAAAAAAAAGCCACTGCTTATCCTACCTCTGTAGGTCTTTTGCGTACTTTTGTAAGGTTGCTCTCATTTTTTTCTTTCTTCCCAATGTTTTCGACAAGCGTAAAAGATGATAGAAATCGCTCTAGAAAATGTACGGAAATGACATTTCGTTTTGATAAGTCACGTGACTTGGACTTGTCACTTCCATACATTTGAACGATTCCATCAGCGATATCGCTTGTCAAATGTCACTTGTCTAGGGGCTCTGGTATGCATTATAAAACGTTCACACTTCTATACATAATTAAGTAAACATAACAGTATTACCATTAATTTCCTACAAAGTTTTCACTTTCTTAAGGCAATATTATTGTATTATGGGAATGGTTCCCAGTTGTGAATTGTTTAAATATTTAAAAGTATGTTATTAAATCGTTAGTTTTTATAACTAGCGTAGAAACTAATCAATAACAAGTTGAATGTAATAAAATGAAGGTAATAATTGTTGTAAGCATGTATGGTATTGTGTTAACCGCTTTAGTTATGAGACAATGAGGGTATTACGGCATTACATATTTTTTAAATACTGGTTAAGTAATAGGCAACGACAAATGTATATTTTAAACAAAAATATTTGAACTAACTAGTAGGTTACGGTCGGTACGGAGATATGGTTTCGCATTTTAGAGCAAAAACGCCTCTACACACCAAATAATAATACTTAAAACGTGAACCCTTTACATCCCACTGGTAAGCCTGTATGTTAGGCTCGCCAGTGACCGTACCATTCCATACAAACATTCGGGCTAAGCCAAAATCCTGAAATGATAATTTCCATCAACTTGAAATTTTTATGCCATAGTTTATAAAATGCGGTAATTTATACAGAAAAGCATTCACCGCATAGTTTTTAAAATATGAAATTTTAAATAATGTGTAAAAAAAAACATTAGGCGAGAATGCTAATTTGTAATTTTCACAGTTATAACTCTGTTTTTCATGTTACATGATTTTTTACAGGATATGAAATTATTGAACATTTTTAGATAGCACTAGATTATCTTCTGCGTATTCTTCTTCCTTTTCCCAAGCTATGTTGGGGTCGATTTTCTGTCTTACCGGATTCAGCTGGATTCCGTATTTTACATAAAGCGACTGCCTATTTTACCTCCACAACCCATTTTACTGGGTAACACAGTATACCTCAATAGGACTGGTTGTCAGAATTGTAATTATCTTATCGACTGTATAATAACTTTCGTGAGGAGTATTCATAATTATTTAAAACTAGCTGACCCGGCGAACTTCGTACCGCCTAACAGTCGCTTCTTTAATTTTGTATTTTTAAATTATTTAAATTTTTCCTGCCGTAAGAACCATCCTCGTACTTCAAGGAATATTCTAAAAAAAGAATTAGCAAAATCGGTTCAGCTGCTCTCGAGATTTGCGCTTAGCAACAAATTCAGCGATTCATTTTTTATTATTTAAAGCAAAAGATCAACAGTAGTTCGACTCGCGACACCACCGCGGCCGCGTCAGCTCATGATTAGTCGGGCGATCCCGATAATATACGTGAAGTTTGTTTTAAATAATTATCTTATCGACTGTCGATCAACGTATGACAGTTGGGAGTCGGTTTTAACGTGCTTTCCGAGGCACGATCTCGGCTTAATAACGGTCAAGCCGTACTGCTAACACTAAGCCACGAGCCCATCCTAGACAGTTTTAGATTATATTGCCGAAGTAAAATCCTTATAATTATTAGTATTCTTATATTACCTAAAAAATATTGAAGGTTAACCAGTCATTTCACACTAGTTTTACAAAATAATCATTTACCTCGCTCGGGAATTAAGCCACGACCCGTAGCAGAAGGCCAAACTACTGCACCATTATGGTTGTAATTTCCCATGATTTGTAGCGTGCGAATAACGAATTATACCATCATTCTGTTATTATGATGAAAATGGCATGCATAATACGATTAGGGCTGGCTATGTAGAGCGAGTAATGTTTGTGTATTTATACTGAATGTAAAAGTAGATGTTACGCAATTTTATATTGCTCAAGTAATCATTCGCGTTATAAATTACCTAAGTAGTGAATAAGAATTTTTGACTAAATGTAAATTTTGTGGATACGGTATCCACAATAAATTAGTGCAACAAGTCTTTCATGGCTTTATCACCCTGTAACTGTCCCACAACGGTGCAAATACTAAAAACTTTTTAGGACCCAAATGGAGGATGAATCAAGGAGTGTTTGGTTGAAAGACTCATTCTCTAAAAATAAGTTTAATATTTATTTTCCATTCATAATTTACAATAGCTTTGTATCTACTTTGGACCGTTCACATCTGTTCTTCCATAGAGCAGAGGTGGATGGGCCCTAGTAGATGCTCCATCCCAGTTTAGAGTAAAGTTCTCAACAAGGCCGCTGCGTGTTGGACCTGTGTCCCCACGTAAGCCTTTCAAAAGACCGGGTATTCTCGGTACTTAGGATAGCCCGTGAAAAAAGAGAGTTTAATATTTCTGAAAAAAATAAATAACTAAGTCGATAGTTATTTATTTTTCTTTCTACTTCCTTATTAATAATTTAGTACGAAAATACTTATTAATATTTATGCCAACCATGGGAGATAACCCTAATGATGATAACAATGACAAATACCGATTTTCAGTGTTAATGCCTAAAATTGTTTAAACTCGAGCAAAATGTCGCGATTAAGTCTATTATTGAATGATTAATGTTACCGTCAATGCCAGGGGAAAACCCCATGGTGAAAATAAGACTACCTATAACAAATAAATAATATTCACCACCTTCTTGATCTCGAAGGTTCGTAAACTTTGAGTCTGGGGTTTTGACCGTTAAACCGACCACAAAATCATAATTAAAATTAAATTGATCAAAATCAAACACTTTAGGGCAATGACCTTCCTAACGTCACAGTCTATGTACTTACTAATATATAAAGCTGAAGAGTTTATATGTTTGTTTGTTTGAACGCGCTAATCTCAGGAACTACTGGTCCGATTTACGAACGGAGCATAAATGAAAAATGTTGCAAAAATGCAAAAAGGAAAAACAGTTGAAACTTAAACACGCGGACAAAGTCGCGGGGGATAGCTAGTTAAATATAATTAATTGATTGATTGACGTCCTTTCATTCTCTCATGTTTACGGGTTAATTAAATCATAATCACAAGTTGTTAATTAGTTTTATTATAGCGAATGTGAGTACCAATACAAACCAATTGTGGTTTAATGGTGCAATATAAAATTCAAAACTGTAATACATTGTATTTTAGAAATAAAGAAAGAAAAAAGATTTCGTAAACTTGCTTAACATATTTTGTTATTTTATTAATGGCCGTAAATTAGCCTTAAACAGAGATAATGGAAAGAGGGATGGGAGGCCTTTGCCCTACAGTGGGCCTTATGGCTCATCAAGAAGAAAAAAATAATTTTATTGCTTCTCTAAACTCACAAGTGAAAAATAGTGACGTTCACTTTAGGTTCAGAAATTGGTCGTACGGCTATTAAACACAAGGTTCTAAATACAATACCTATTGGGGACGGAAATGCATTGATTGATTTACCGGTTCTGATAAATGTTTGACTTTACATAAACGCCGGTGTTTCTTTAATATTGTCGTGCCTTATTTTGAGCCATTATGCTGGCAAAATATATTTTGCATCTTACAAGACACCCATTTTTTTTTTATAATTTGGACATTATTACATACATTGCTCTGAACCCAAAGTAAGTAGCTAAAGCACTTGTGTTATGGAATTCAGAAACAACGAAGGTAGCATAAACACCCAGACCCGAGTCAATGTAGAAAAGTGGTTTTCTACGTTGACCCAGCCGGGGATCGAATCCGGGACCTCAGAGCTGGCGACACCCTGAAAACCGGTGTGTTCGCCACTCGATCAGGGAGGTCAAATACTATTAAAAAAATTTACCTTATAAAAACCCGGTGGATTGTAAGTTTAAAATGAAATACTAACAACGTGCAGGACAACGAAATTTGAACCCAGCCTAAGAAAGGTCAACGAACAGTAACCGCAATACCGCCCAATACAAAAAAAAGGTTGTAATGTGGTACAAAAAAAATGTAGACACATACATTAGAATATAAACGAGTTTTTAGGGAAATACGGATATGCCATAAGTCTGTTATTTTATTTCCTGAATTAAAATAATAATATTTTGAGACAACTCACACACGGCCATTTGATCCCAAACTAGGCAGAGCCTGTATTATATGGCAACCGGACAACTGATAAACATAATATAATATTATAGATAAATTACACCCAGACACTTAAGAAATGATCAAGCTCATCACACAAAGATTTGTCCTGGGTGGGAACTTAACCCTCGTTTAGCAGTTAGGGTCACTTACCACAAGGCCACTAGGCCAGTCATAAAAAGAATTTACATATGATTTTTCGAATTATTTGCAGCGACGTTCTGTTTCTAAACAAATGCCGAAGACTGCTTAGAGGAATAAATAAGTAAACTATAGAGATGAACTGTTGGCACTACAACAGAACGCACCGTTTTCTTAAAACTAAACGTCTGTCGTCACACGGAAAATAACTTAAATCAGTAAACGAGCGTAGACACACATTTAGCTAAAAATGTGCTTACGCTCGGCAAAATAAAAAATCGGCTACTAGTGATGCACACGCTCTATGCTTGTCTATGTTTACTCTAAGAGACACTCCATATTGCTGCGTACGAGTGTTTCCCATCGTCTACACAAATCCATAGAAATTTCTTCCCACAGTTAAATGTTACATCACACGATGACAGCCGTGCCGTAATTCTCAACGGAAAGAAAACTTTACAAAGATAATGTTTGACAGACATGTAGGTATTCTTGTTTTTATTCCCATAAGGCTACGTAGAGTTGGACGCTTATAAACATAGTTCACCTAACGAGAGAAATTCTAAGTAATAGAGCTGCTACTCTGCAAGTGAAACCGACGTGTATAAGACTATTTTAATAAATAACGATTTGTGATTAAGTCATAATTACTGACGACCACCGTGGTCGAGTGGCATACACATTGGTCTTTTCTGAGGTCCCGGGATCGATCCCCGGACGGGTCAATGTGGGTAACCACTTTTCTGCATTGTCTCGGGTCTGAGTTCAGTTGTCTCTGATTCCATAACTCAAGTGGTTTAGCTACTTACTTTGGGTACAAAACTATGTATGTGATGTTGTCCACATTTATTATTATTATTAAATCTACTAGATAAAATCAACTTTCACACTCAAACACTATTTTTCTTTGTCCCGTAAATAATTTACTTTGACTTATGGCTGAATACTGAAACGTCAATCAGTTTTAAGTTGCCATTAAGTCTCATGCTGTCTCTGTCACTTCAAGGTGCAAAGTAACAACAGATAGCCTTTTAAGAACGTCTTAAAGTTAAGTTACGTTTCAGTATTCGGTGGCGTTTCCTTCGTTATTGTAATAAATAGTTCATAGCTGAAGAAAACAGAATAATAACATATAAATTATATTATTTAACGGTATCTACAACAAACAACAGACAATCAGCATTAAAATATTCACGACACTAATCTTACTTACTTTCTAATGACCCTTATTTTGCATCGGCCGTTAAGTGGGTCACTGTCAACCATTGTTATAATAAGTGAAAATAATCCGGCAGTTTGATTGAATTGAAAGTGGATTAAGATGGCAATAGTAACATCAATAATAATTGTCGATACGCAATTGGGACGGCCTACAATCGATTCGATGATGATGATGAATTGACACGAAGCGTAGCACTATAGTCAATCATACAGTATGTAACAAAAACCCTGTAAGATCCAATAAAGGCGTATTCCTGGTTCAACATACGTACTAGAAAAAAATGTCTCGCGTAGGCGGCTTCTTTGAAACAAAACTGTAGGTAGTACAAGTGAACTTTGTCGAGCGATCAGTGCTGCTTTTGATCAGTTTAATTTTAATTTAATTATATTCACCGGGGAAAAATAATAATCTCAAAGCCATTCAATAGTTATGTATGTGTACGCAATACGATGCCAAATATTACTCATAAGGATCGGACAGGGTTTTTGTTGCATGCTCTATAATTTGAGCCATCCAAAGGCTAATTTTTTGTTTGTAAATGCATCTACGATACCTTACAGCGATTAAATATTCGACGGAAGCTTTACAGTTTTAACTATGCATTAAAACAATTTCTTCCTAAATATTACCCGTCACAATGCATTATAAACCTGCTGAATACTTATAGAAAAAATACACTCAAGCACTACTCCGCTGAAAAGCATAGCACTCTTTTTAAAGTGTTAATATCCACGATTTGGACCACACTTGCCCACTGAAAGCATAATAAAATAACTACTCAAACTTTGAAATTGAATACCGTGTGCCATCTTAAAATTCAACGACAATTCCAATTCAACTAAGATCAAGTAATGAATTTTTTCATTGAATACGCACGAGCATGCAAATTTCGATTTCACGCTAGTACATGTTAATGGGCTCATATCGCATCTGAATCTGTTTGTCATTAGCATGGCGTGACTGAACTGAGTGACAAGACGATTTCCGAAAGCATCGTCCGAGTGAAAGTAACTAGCCTATTGTCTTTTGATAGATCGGTATAAAAATGCATGTATTTTGTAGGTAGGTATAGCATTTTTTTTGCTAATTGTCCCTGTAAACTAGGCTTAGGCTTTAAGAATGTTAAGATCACTTTAGTTGGGAAAATATCCAGTTATTATAGAAGCGATTGAATTGTACCACAGGATTGTGGACCTTAAAAAGTGGACCCGTTGTCCTGGATTCGTGTCTAGGAAGGAAGTTTGTTCAATTTCGTATCTAGTTAAAAAAATTATTGATGTGATTGTTACACATTTAGAGGAATAAATAAGTAAACTATAGAGTGCGCATATCGAGTATGAACTGTTGGCACTAGTATGAACATTTAAAATCGTAAAATAGGTGTCAAAACAGAGCGCACCGTTTTATTAAAACTATCTCAAAACCTAATATTACCCTAATAATATCGGAACCGTTTATATTTTCGCATAAACGTCTGTCGTCGCGCGGAAAATCACGTAAATCAGTAAAAGAGCGCAGTACATTTAACTAAAAATGTGCTTACGCTTGACATACTAGCGATGCGCACGTTTATTGCTTGTCTATGTTTACTCTATGTTGACACGACTAACAAGTTAACAACCAATCATAGCATTTGCATTGAGGGTTAACGGATGATTAACTAACTTTGATGTTGATCAGCATTTCAGAAACCATGGCGTTATTATTAAAAACAATATCCTGAGATCCCTTTTGGATGTGTTTTGCTTAAAACTGTACCTGCGGTGATTATACGAATACATTGTTCAAAATGTCATACGAAGGTATCAATGACACTGCGTTTACAAAGTTCGGGTAAGGTTAACGACCGAATCGAACAAAAAAACCAAGAAGTTTCCTTCTCAAAAAACCACATTCGCAACCTTAACTTTTAAAACCGGTCGGGTTCAACAACAACGCGTCACAAAAACAGATTCATTCTATGGGTACAATGACTTTGTGACCAAGTTTAAAAGTTACTTATGTATTCAGGAGCTATCAGAACTAACGGAACATTACGAACATTCAAGGACAAGTATATTGTGAATGAGAGCTTGGTTTTTCCGCGAAAATAAATGACTTACATACCTAGATATTATTAGGTAGGTAGGTACGTGAGATACGGAAATCCAAAAGATTTCAAAGTGTCAAAAATGATATAGGTAGGTATGTGTAGTTGTGAAAAAGTACGGATTAGAAAGAGGTTTTATCATCTTCATAACTACAAATAAGTCTGTAATTTCTGTATTTATTTCATACGTACTTTTGTTAAACGATTTCCGCACCTATTGTACCATTGCAGTTCTATTATAATTATATTTTTTATAACCTGCAAAGTAATTAGCTCAATGTTAAAACTAAAAATTAGCGTATTGTGCGCTTAGATTAAAATCCGAGGTTAAATCCATTGTTCATCTGGTTGCCGAAAAAAATAGGTTTAGTCCGAAATGCATACAATGTTTAATGTTTTTTTTATAGTGACTAGTACGAGGTAGGTACCTATATCTCCTAAACTGTGAATACTGTGTAGTAATTGAGAATAATTAAAATGTGCATTTCACAATGAACGTGCGAATCACAATTTGAGTTGAATTGTAGCCGCTCACAAGTTTTTAAATCTATAGTAATATTATAAAGACGAAAGATTTGATTGTTTATTTGTTTGCATTGAATAGTCTAAGACTACTGAACTAATTAGAAAAAATATTTCACTGTTGGGAAGCTACACTATCCCCAGGTGACATAGGCTATATAATTTATTTTAATTTTGATTTTTTTTAAATACCCGTACGAATCCGGGGCGTGCTGCTATGTTTATTTATAAACAAATATAATTGAGATGTTGGCTTAAGTTTTTTATGTCCATTAGGCAGATTAATAAAAAATAATAAACGCGTATTTTCTTTTTTCGACGACACATTGATTTGAAATGTCGCATAACATCGGGATGTCTATTTTTTTATTATCAAATTTAAAAGCTAAATCATTTTTTACTTTTCATAGCCAGTCAACATCCCTATTTCAAACTAGTAGCTGCTCTACGTCTTAATTAATTATAAAATGAGCTTGTAGGTAACTATTCCATCGCAGGAAAAATACATTTATTACCTACATACAAAAAAAAAACAAGAATTATTAATAATTACTATTGCTGCGTGTTGGATCTCTACCTAAACAATTGGAAAGAAGTGGCGCAGAACCAAGACGGATGGAAAGAATGGAGGAAAACCTTTGCCCAGCAGTGGGACAGCACAGGCTGATAATAAATTTTTATAATAAAATTATAACTGAAAGTCGGCGAAGTTTATCAAACTCCAAAATATTCAACTTCTATTAATTTAAGCAATGCGCAGCCAGTCACACTTGAGAAGGCACTATCAGGACAATGAGGTTTTTAATTTTCTTCCTTCAAATTCTTCATTTACTCTCAAAATTTTCCAACTACTCAAAATTACACAAAATGCTTGACAAATGTTAAGCATTTTCTTCAGTTCCTGCTTACCTTAACGGTAGCATAATAATATATGGCGTGATATAGGTATGTAATTTCACTGTAACCAAACACGCAAATGTTGCACAGTTGCAAGAAATGCCGATGCACCTAACGTTTGCGACAGCAAAACACTCGACCCAATTATTTTATACATACTTATCTATTTATTTCTTGTTAAACTTACTGCCGCACTCATAGACGTCAAAGGTTACTTAAAGGATTTCTTGTTATTTATTTAAATAAGCCTCTGATTTCTGTGAGCTGGGTTACTTAAATCGATTTGAGGGATTCTTTAGTATCGACTCTCGGAAGTTCGAGTGGTTGCTTATGTAACTACTAACGTTTCTGAGTGCGGCAGTAAGTTTAACATTTTCTACTAAAAAAGTAAAGAATTAAAATTGTGAGTTTTTATTAAAATTTACCAATTACCTCAGTAATTATTTTAAGTTAATATTACATGCTTGTATTGCTCAACCACAGAACAAAGGAACGTCTTTCCTGGAACCCTGGGTGGTCCAAATTGCTAGCATCAAAACTGATCAATCTTTTTACTGTTCCTATAGAGATAAACTTTGCATGTTTTTTTTATACCAATGGAAGCTCAACGAACAATAGAAAAGTGGTTTTTACACTTTGAAAACCAGAGTGTACGCCACTCGACGACGAAGGTCGTCAGAGTTCTTGTCATTTCTTAGTATATTCATCTGCATACTTAGGTTTTCCTCATTTTAATAGGTACCTAACTACTTAGTTCCATAATGTATTATCACAGATTATAGTTTGAGACAATTTTAATGGCCGTCTGATGACGTCAGATTCCATGTCCGTCATCAAAATATCATCTTTAATATGTTATTACTGCAACACAGTAATAAGTGCCGCTCGGTGTGTCATATGAGATATTTATAAGTTTATGTTGTGCTTCAAGTATCTGATTACGAAATGTTAGTATTTATAATTTTGTTTTCTAGCCGTGTGGTCTTCGACTGATGTAGTTCGTTTTAATTAAAGAAATACTCATTAACTCTAGCCCCCTGTTTTAAGGGGACGTTGATGAACACAAAAATTAGTTAATTACCTATCAAACCCCATGTTAAGCGCTGTGATTGGCTGTTAGTATATTGGTCAACAAATCACATCCATAATCAAATAAAAAAGATTTGACAACACATTAAATTTATAAGATAACGCGACGTTTATCATTGAAATACTCTTCAAACTAGGCTTAAGACTTAATTATAGTTTCAAAACATAAATATTGATCGGATTGGCAATAGTAGACCTTCAAGATCTCCAGTTGCTTTACCATGACCTATCGATAAAAACATCATTCGTTGCTTGCCTTACCTTTACCAGAAAGAGTATTGACTCTTCCGACAAGCAATGGTTATGGTACAAAACTCAAATCGTTAATTGTAAGTTCATGGGCATTTGAATACGATCACACCATGGTAATTTAATAAACCGGATTTTTAACAAAAATAAATCAATAACAAGCAAATCACATTTAAAAATAACTTGTTGTGTAGTTCTTAGTACCTTCTAAGAACGACACAACAAGTTATTTTTAGGTATACTTCTTAAGATACTAAAGTTAGCCTAATCAATCATAGATAAGAAAATACAAACCAGAGAACGGGTGTTACGTTAAATTTTCAGTCCTAAGACAATGCCAATGCAAAATTGTTATTCATTTAGCAGGCACACAAACAACACACAGCACAAAAAAATACTGTCATTGTTTAAAATACAGTCAGTTCCTTCCATTGACAGTATATCTTTTAAAGAAAACTGACTTATATGTCTGCAAAATAATCTTCATTTTGCATTGGCATTGTATTGGAATTAAAATTAATTAAAAAGTAAGGGTACTGGGGTTCACTGTTTTAGTTGAATTTGGTACAAAGTAAGCTTGAATTCTAAAAGAGAAAAACCTATCCTAACCAAATAAGAGGATAAAGATAACGAAGCCTAGAAAAATCTAGTACATAGTATTCTGAATAGGCAAAAACAGACTTTAAAAGAAGACAAGCTATTAGGAGCGGTAAAACAATAAGTGAAAAACAAGTAATTGTGAAGCATTATTATATTTTTCTATGTCGAATGAAAGTGAGTAATGACTCACACACACATGTGAAAAAACAATGTTCAAGGTTATGTACATAGTAACACAACTGTTCAACGATAATTTATATCTATCTTAAGTATTAATTTCTTTGTGACATAATTAAATGCTTTGTGCCAATATATAATGTAAGCATTCTAAATATTTTGCTATTATCGCACACTTTAATATGTAAGAGGTTATAAATGCCACTAGGTACTGGTAGTGCCACCAGAAGAATTATAATAACCTATATTAATAAAAGTATGTACCAGGAATATTATTATATTTTTTTAATCGGGAAATTTTTGGCCGAAATAATATAGGTAATGACGATTCACAGTATTATTTTTTGAATAAGGATAGAAGAAAACCAAACGAATTACTTGGAAATTTTATTTCTTTGAGCTATACCGCAACTAGGACTACTGCGATTCAAATCTTAGCTAGGGTTGCTATTGTCGCATCTGGTGTACCTGTTATTCTCCGTCAATGAGATATGATAAGCTACTAGGCTGTCATTGGTACAAATTGACAGATAGAGAGACCTGATGCGAGACTAGTAAACGAAGTATATATTGCATCGCGGTAGAGAAGGCCTATTACAAAAGGCTTTAATACATACACGGTTAGACAGTCGGTTACAAATAAAGCTAAATTTTTAAAAAATAACCTTATTGTTGTCTGCGTTTTTCATAATTAAAATATCGTGAGGAAAACTGGATTCCAAGAATTGGAATCTGAAATCGCCAACCTGCAATGAGCAAGCGTGGTGATCAATGCTCGTTCCTTTTCTATATAAAAAAAGCCCTGTGCCCAGCAGTGGGATAATTTTAGGCTGGTATTATTATTTAATATTTTTTCATTGCTTGAATAAAAATTTTCCTTAGCATATTATTTTTTTAGCGAATAAAGTATCTTTAAGAGATATAAACGAATATCGCAATGATGACATACATCTTTGATCTTCCAACAGAGCCGTTAGCTCACCTATTGCCTCAGTGTATCATTAAAACAACAGTTTCTTGGTTCGTTAACTAAAGTAAAGATTATGCTTCTATTGCTGTCCTCCTTGCTTGCTGTTTGTCACAAACGACCTATATTTTTAGGGTTCTTTAACTAAACGAAACAATAATGTAAGCTCTGAGGTCCCGGGTTCGATCTCCGGACTGGTCAATGTAAAAAAACACTTTTCTACACTATCTCGGGTCTGAGTGTATGAGGTAGGTTCGTTGTCTCTTGCGTCAAGTAGTTACGAACATCGTTCCTTAACATTAATAATATTAACAGTACGAAAATTAAATGAAATTAAAATTTACTAAAACGAGATAAAAATACCAACAATCTTACATTTTTAAACGCACCTACAGTGGAATGCATGATGTGCATTCCACGCACATCGACAGGGTCAAATATCACTGCAATAAGGATGATTTTTGTATTTTACTATTGCCACTGACTGTATTTCGATATATATTTACATTTAATAAACTCCCGACCAAAATATTGTACAATTTCAGAAAAGAACTTAATTTTTGAAACCGCTAAACTGAGGTCTGTAAATTAGGTACTGATTTTAAAATAAATAATTGGTTTGCTGAACAGTATTTTTTCTGTGACATGAGATAGTGATTCGTTGACATTGTCATCAATAGTCAGTCTGTCTGTTTCTGTCAATAAAAAAAATGAGCTGTATAAGTAGGTACTCCGCAGAGCTAAATCCCTATTCTTAACCTAATAAATAAAGCCGTCTGCTGTGGCAGTTTTTGTACAAAAAATGGTTAAAAAACATAAATTAGGGATGTAACCTGAAAGTTTTGCGAATAATCTCTCGAAAAGTAAATAAATAAATAAAAAACAGTCAAATATGTTAGTTCACATCACTAATTTATATTTTCTAACAATATTCTGTAAAAACAGTGTCCCTGCACTGCTGTAGTGTGAGCTAACATAATTAAGGTCTTTTAAATTTAATGTATTTGCTATTTTACGCAATGCATGCAATGGTTGTCATTCATATAAAAATAGGAATTTGACTCAAGAACCATGAATTATGCCAAAAAGGCAAATGTATCTGTAAGTAGTACCTATAAGTTTTTTTTTTACGCTTACCTCAATATAAATATTCTTTATTAGAGTTTGCAATACTATAAGGCAAAGTAATTTAATGTTTACATTTACATTTTAACGAGCTAACGTCGAAGTAACTGTTACACACGATATTAATGTAAACTCGTTTTTAAATCAAACGGTTAATTTTAGCGATATAACTGTTGTGATCAATTATTTTTAACTAGCTTCGCAACGCGGTTTTAAGCGTGAGTAGGTAGTTCCCCGTTTCCTTAAGGCATATTTTTTCTTTTCTTAACTTTGCTGATTTTTATAGTTATCCTGCTATTCGGGGAGGAGACGAATCCAACAAAACAAAAATTATAAAAATTGGTCCACCCGTTCTTGAGATATAAATGGTGTAAGTAACCCGATTTTGTTTTTTATATCTAGGTATATGTTTGCAAGTTATTCACAAAATTAAATTAAAAGTATTTTTAATTAGATAATTTTTAGGGATCAGTCAGTTTTAATTTTATTATAATCAATGGGTTACAGGTAGACTAACAGTGGTATTTAGACATTATTGGGTATCTATACATATTATAAATTAAAGTCCCCGTATCTGTCTGTCTAAACGTGACAAATTTTTATATGGTTTTCACCAATCTATACTAATATTATAAAGCTGAAGAGTTTGTTTGTTTGTTTTAACGCGCTAATCTCAGGAACTACTGGTTCGAATTGAAAAATTCTTTTTGTATTGGATAGTCCGTTTATTGAGGAAGGCTATAGGCTATATAATATCACGCTACGACCAATAGGAGCGGAGCATAAATGAAAAATGTTGCAAAAATGAAAAACCGTTGAAACTAAAACACGCGAACAAAGTCGCGGGGGACAGCTAGTGGATAGATATAAGAGGATGCTTTGTATATATAATTTATTAAATGTTTTGTCTACCTCGGGCCAGGTCGCTAGGTATGTATATTGTTCGCTTATTTATCTGAAGTCTTCTTCACTCTTAACCCTTTTCTAGCGATTTATTTCAAAAAAGGTCCAGTAGAGTTTTGTTAATATTTCGCCATTTAGTGTTAGGAAGTCCGTATCAGTATGTTTAAGGTTAAACATGAAATCTCTTGAGCAAACGTGTTACTTAAACAAGCAAAGATTATGAAGACCATACATCTTTGTTTTATGTATTCCTTCAGAAACATAGACATTTCTAAAAATTGGTATTTTGCACGATAAAATCACACATCTACATTTTCCTTCCAAGAATTCAATTATGGTCGAACGAAGTAATAATTTATAATTATAAAAACAGTAATCTAACTGTGATTGGATCTGTTTCCATTCGAAGGCTTTCGACCTCATTAACCTTCATCTCATAAACTAGAAGTACCTACTTAATAGTGGTTTTGTGTTTTATTATCATCACTACTCATAACTAGCTAAACAATGTGCACTTTTATCGGAAAACTAGCTGACCCCCGCGACTTTGTCCGCGTGTTTTAGTTTCAACGGTTTTTAATATTTAAAAATAAGTAATGTTATATAGCTTATAGCCTTTCTCAATAAATAGGCTATCCAACACTGAAATATTTTTTCAAATCGGACCAGTAGTTCCTGAGGTTCAAACAACCAAACTCATCAGCTTTATATATTAAGTATAGATTAAGAAAATCTTACTTTTAATCTAACTCTATTAAATCTAGAAGCACGGAAAGCAGATATAGGTCACCAGATTCTTTTAGACGAATGAGCCGTCATATTAAATGGTGTCGGATATCGATAAAAGTAGCCTATGAACTTTATTGGTATCCAAGCTTACCCCATACCAAGTTGCATCTAAATAAGTTCAGCGGTTTAGCCGTGATAGCATAACAATCAGACAGATAGAAAAAAAGACAGTTTCGATCCGGCGGGTTTGTTACGTCATTCAAGGAGATGCAGATGTTCGGATCGTTTTTTTATCAAATTAATAAAAAATTACAAAGTTAAAGCGATTTAAAGTTCTGGAATGAGGGCTTGTGAGGTCACTTGTGGCTACATTTTTACCCATGCGACATTTCCATTCACTGTATCTTTATCATCGTTTGTTTAATTAAAAAAAAACCGGCCAAGTGCGAGTCGGACTCGCGCACCGAGGGTTCCGTACACACCTGTAGGTATATAAGTAAAAGTTCACCCATCACTACGATCGAGTCATAGTTATGGTATGATAATTGCAAAATGAAAAAAAAAAAAAAAATCAGAAATATTTTTTTTTATATGATGTAACTAAAAATTTACGGTTTTCGCAATTTTTCCTTTATCTGTACTATAAGACGTTACTTCGTACCAAATTTCAAGATTCTGAGTTCACGGGAAGTACCCTGTAGGTTTTGATTCCCGTGCGAGTTTCGAAAATTTGCGGAATTTTGCGGCATAAACGGGAGTATCTTTTGATCGCGTTGACTTAGAAGTTTGATTTTTTCACAGCTCCAAGAGACCATAGACTTGAGTATTTGATATGAATTTCAGCTTGATACCTCCACGCGTTCCTGAGAAAAAAGGTCTTGACAGACAGACAGACAGACAGACAGACAGACAGACAGACAGACGGACAACAAAGTGATCCTATAAGGGTTCCGTTTTTACCTTTTGAGGTACGGAACCCTAAAAAGGAAAAAATACGTGTCTAATATTTTTTTATATCTCTCTCTTTCTCTCTCCTATTAGAGGAATCATGCTGACACCGTTAGAAAACCTACTGAATCGTACAGATCAAAGTAATCGGACTTGACCCTTTTTTCATTCGTTCTAAGTCGTGCCAGTCACTGTTATTTTCCTGCTATTAATTAATGAATGCTTTAGAATGCACACGACTGCTATTTTGCATGAACGTGCACTCCGTAGTGTTCAATACTCTATTATGTAGGTACTAACCAATGTAAAGTCAAGGGCAAATCACGACCTTCACAGTTTCGCGGTTATCCGTTTGAAACAAGTTTTAAGAGGTAATAAACTTTTTATAATTTTATACGCATTTGTAGTCATTTATATATCTTTTAAAAATAAAATATATTATAATAGTATACTGATTTAGCTATTTTTTCGGTATTTTTCTGCCGGCTTTGGGAAACGGCTTTCCAAGCTATGTTGGGGTTGGGTTTCAGTCTTACATCCGATGAGAGTTAGGTGTATACCGTATTTTGCATAGAGCTAACTGCCTATCTAACCTCTACAACACACAAGTGTTTAACGTACCTATCATTAATATAAAAACAGCAAAATATTCAAAATATTATATTATAATTCATGTTAAAAACAAATAAAATACAGATATGAGACGTATCTGCGAATGTGTGTAAACTAGCCCTTGTATAACCATTATTTACAACCACACCATGATAAAATTCACTCACGTATTATTTATAGTTAACTACGATAGCCATTATAAATTGCACCTTAGGAAAGAGGGCTACATTCAAGTAAAACCACTAAACGCTTGGACTTTCACTGTTGCGCTATAAACACGCAAATGCCAGATTGGCCCAACCCGAGCATCGAACAGACGACCCCCCATTCATAGGTCAAGTAACCAAGCCTATTTGTATTTTGAAACAATTTAAGCAAATCTTCGCGTCTGATTTTCTTAATGTCAACTGTTAATCGTATCGTATTCTGGAAAGATTCTAAAATGAATGGCGACGTAGATTCAAGATCATCACGTCAAAAAAATTATAGGTACCTATACACCTCAATGGTGCGTCATATCCACATAATTATACCTAAGTTATTTAATTTAATAAATTTTCCTCTAAGGGCTGGCTTTTACCTTGGAGATTGCAGACGATAAGCATTGCCATACAACGTGGCAATGCCGCCAGCCTTTTGGGAACACTAGGGTTGCCTACGTCCGGGACAATTCTAGGATAAAGGTGTCGGGCCGCAGACATAGTAGAAAAAAATGTAGGAAAATAAATAGCTAGTTGTCTAATTTAGATATTAGTATTTAAAAAAAAGATGTCATTTATTTTCAAATACATACTTTTATTATAGAAGTATGTAAAAGTTAACCTACTTAGTAGGCAATAAACGCTAGTTATAATATTATTTTATAACAATAATTAAGCGCACATTCTTGTGGTTTGTTGATTAGATAAACTTTGGTCGGAAAACACTCCCAGTGGACAGCGATGTGTCCGAATTTTTTGTTGCCATATTTTATTTTTATGTTTAATTAGATTAGTTTATTTTCTTGTTTCTTTTGTGTATGTTTATATATAGATATCTATATATATATTAATTTAATGCGTTAATTTATTACTATCCTTGGATATTATGATGAACAGAAATTTTCCTCTAATATTATCTGCGGTATGTATCAATGGAATTATAGAATACTAGCTTTTGCCCGCGGCTTCGCCCGTGTGGGTTTCGGTTATTGCTGCAAAAACACATAAAAGATAGTTAGGTATATGTTGTCGCAGGCTTTTTTGTATGAATATTTAACTTAAACATTTCCGTTAAACATTACATACATGTAACTCTAACGGTTTTTGCAGCGCACGCCAGAATAGCTCGCAGATAGCAGAATTTTTTCCTGCTTACTTCACCCTTATTTTGGACAATTCATACAATATCTTTATAAAATATAGCCTATGTGTTATTCTGATGTATAAGCCATTTCATGGTAAAGCTTTATTTAAATCCAATCAGTAGTTTTTGCGTTAAAGAGTAACAAACATCCATACAAAGTTTTCGTTTATAAATTAAAGGAAGTAAGGATGTAGATAATAATTTATAATACCTGCATTGGACAACTCACACACGGTCATCTGATCTCAAACTAGGCAGCAGTATTGTGGCAACCAGACAACTGATTAAAATACTTAAATATATTTCTAAATACCTATAATTATTATAGGTAAACACCGAGACACAGAACAAAATGATCATGCTCATCGTACAGATTTGTACTGGGTTGGAATCGAACCTAAATACTATAATACATATAAATACCATAATAAAATAATATTTAGAGATGTTTAGTAATAAAACATCCGTATTAAATTATTAAAAAATATATACCTTTTTTTTTTTTTTGGAAGAGATTTACGCAGTTAGCCTGAGCGCAGGCTTTGACTGCTTCACCGGACTTTTAAAATATACCTATTTCTTGCCAATTTATTTGAGTTAGACGGAATATCAAATTATTTTCTATCACATCATCCTTCACATATTTGTCCGTCATTTTTATCTATAAGGAACTATTACCCCCATATAATTAAAAAAAATCCTTTGAACGGGATAAACATTTACTCTCCCGACCCGCTCTGTGTGAACGAACCCTGTTACAAGTAATAATTAATTTATGACATAAAATTATTTGTAGCATTTATACAAATGTTTACTTATAGAGATTCGGTTTATACATCATATTCATCGAGGAGAATCGTGATCTACAGATTTTAGCTATTTAAAAATAAATTGTTGTTTTAACCGTGACTTTGTTGGTCAATTACGAATTATTTAAACGTGTTTTCGCAGCGATTCGTGATAAATATTTTGAATTTGCGCGCAATTTTAGAATTATTTATACAATATAATGGTTAAATATACTTACAGTTTGCTGCTGCCGCAATCACAATGTTAAACACAAAAACAAGTTGATAAAGTATCACCGTGGTTTTGTGGTAAAAAATAATGAAAAATAATTAAAATTGCATTTAACTGTTAATACTTACAATTTAAATATAAACCTTCTTAGTTTTTGCTTGTTAATCAAATTAACCATACAATGTAGACTGAAATTTCATATATATTTGTTATATTATATTATAATACAGAATGGATAACAACAGTAGGTACACAGTAATATTATAATTCCGACACTAACTCTGTCTGTCTTTCTGTAAAATTTTGCTGAAACTTGGTATGGGGTAAGCGTGGATCCTTAGAAAGGACACACCATAGGACTTTTTGCTGCGATAACCTACACGCGGCCGGAGCCGTGGGCAGAAGTTAGTTATTTAAATTTTTTGTCATTAAACAAAATATAAAAAGAAAAAACAATTACAAAATATTTGAGTGTAAGGTAGAAATGTTATAAGACTAATGAACAATAAAAAAATATCTATATGAGTAAATATAAATGCCGATTTTCCTTGGTCACGCCATAACTACTGAACGACTACACCAAATCAGATAATTCTCTTTTTTTTGCGCTCCTAAAGTTTATAAAAGTAAATAAAATAAAAGGTACGAATATGTTTTAAAAATCTCACACCATGCATCCGTGGGAGTGGGAGCAGCAAGTTAATTTATAGTTTTGAAAATCTCACACCATCCAAGCAGCTAGTTAATTTATAAAAATAGATACAAGAAAAAAGTTAGGTCGGAAGCTGTTTAATCAATTTCCTCTTGACCTATCATTATCTGATAACTCTTCGAACAATAAAACCATTTACAAGCATAGATCTACCAATCAGCTGTTTCGTCGTAAACTAAGAAATTTTACAAGTTTATACTAGAGAACCAGCCTATCGCGATACTAACTGTAAACATCGCCGTAGAACGAGCATAATTAACGCAGTCTTAATCGTTATAATAACGCTTTGATGCACTAAAGCGGTGGGCAGAGATGTACAGTTGTACTTATTCATATTTTATTTAACAACCGTATTTTCCTTATGTGCACCTGTAATCTATACTGTATATATTTTTACTAGCTGTCCCCCGCGACTTTGTTCGCGTGTTTTAGTTCCAACGGTTTTTCATTTCTGCAAAATTTTTCATTCATGCTCCGCTCCTATTGGTCGTAGCGTAATGTTATATAGCCTATAGCCTTCCTCAATAAACGGACTATCCAATACAAAAAGAATTTTTCAATTCGAACCAGTAGTTTCTGAGATTAGCGCGTTCAAACAAACAAACAAACTCTTCAGCTTTATAATATTAGTATAGATAAATATATAGATATCCCTATATATATATATATAAAATGTTACAAAAATGAAAAACCGTTTAAACTAAAACACGCGGACAAAGTCGCGGGGTACAGCTAGTTATAAATAAAATGAGGCAGATATGTTACGAGCGGTCGAAATTCGAGGACTCAAAAACCTCCTAATTAGGAAGTTTTTAATGATATCTATCTCTTTTACTTCCGTGTTTATCCTATCTTTTGTAAGTACTATTGTTTAGTTCAACTTGAAAACATTTTCACATATTATATGCCAAGGCGATCAGATTTTAAACGTTGTTAACTATGAAGGTAACATGTCTGTGTTCTGCGATCTGTCTATAATATCAGTGAAGCTAGGTCCTCTAATGCGGAAGGCAGTGGACCAAGTGTTATGGCATAACTCGGGTGGGGCTTATGCAAAGCACAAGACGTAAGTCGGGTAAAGAAGCCCTTACAAATGCCAGCACCCCTAGACAAGTGGCATTTCGACAAGCGTAAACGATGATAGAAATCGTTCAAATACCATTAAATATATGGAAATGACATTTCGTTTCGATAAGTCACGTGACTTGGACTTGTCACTTCCATACATTTGAACGATTCCATCAGCGATATCGCTTGTCGAAATGTCACTTGTCTAGGGGCTCTGGTTCATATATTTATTTATTTATTTAATACTTCATGCACAGTGTACATAGGCGGACTTAATGCCAGAAGGCATCCTCTACCAGTCAACCTTTATATTTAAGAAACGATTCGTCTTGCTTACTGACGGTAGCATTTTCTAAAATTCTACATTCCGTACGAAACACGAATGGTTTCTTGATATACATATAGAAACCGGCCATTAGACGCAAAATTTGCTCGACTTACAAATAATGTTCAACACAGTAGTCTTGTTAATTAAAATATCAACAACGACTATAATTAGTATTGAATTATAATGAGTTTCTTTTTGCCTTATCTTAGTGCATACAAATAATTTTGATAATGATTCTAATGTTTGTCAATAATTTGAAGTGAAGTTTGGTCTCTATATGAAATTTTGTGCACTGTACACTACACAAAATCTATACTAATATTATAAAGCTGAAGAGTTTTTTTGTTTGTATGAAGGCGCGAATCTCAGGAACTACTGGTTCGAATTGAAAAATTCTTTTTGTATTGTATAGTCCGTTTATTGAGGAAGGCTATAGGGCATATAACATCACGCTACGACCAATAGGAGCGGAGCATAAATGATTGCGAAAATGAAAAACCGTTGAAACTAAAACACGCGAACAAAGTCGCGGGGGACAGCTAGTTGTGTATAAAGATTTTTTTTTTTTTTTTTTTTTTATTTATTTCAGAACTTTGTCGCTTAGCAACAATAACGTTCTATAAAATCTACACACATATACTCATACACCAAACAAAAATAAATACTTACAAAAACTAAATTAGCTAAGTATAAAAACCAATAACTGCTAGCCTGTACAGAACTTTAGCCTCTACGGAGAAAGGGGAGGCCAAAATACTGTTTACAAAACCTACATCTGAATTACTCTTCAGCTGTTGCCGCCTAAAAGCCTCGGTCCGAACACACTCCATCAAATGTATAAAGATATAAAGCACTATGTTACAGACGAGATCAGTCAAAGATGACATAATACCAACACTAATGTTGTACATAATGTACCAACTTCATTGTGAGAACCACGTAATATACATAAAAACGGCGGATAGACAACCTCTTTCAAAGGTGTTAGACAATATAATGATCTAGGTAGTCTGCTCAGATGAACATCTTGTAAAATGGCCAATGTTTGTTCTGCGAGATTTAGTTCTACTGATTAGATAAGATATAAGGTTGTTTTCCGTGGTCGGATTTTCCATTATTTCCCATGTAACATAATGTATCTAGACATGGCCTGCTTTACGCGGAGTAGGTTTTTTTTGGAAGAGATTTACGCAGTTAGCCTGAGCGCAGGCTTTGACTGCTTCACCGGACTTTAACGCGGAGTAGGTACGCTGCAATATATATATAATAAATAATCTAAATCATATTGGTTAGTTTTAAAAATCACAATAAGTACAGCCGCTTTAACCAAAGTAATTAAAAAAAAACAAGGTTTGCACGAGTATCTCTGATAGATTACCGATATACAAAATTGCTAACTGATGCAGGTATGTACTTAGTATTAAGGTAAATTATACCCAGAGTTTTAAACCAGAAAGGGTTAGTTAGCCTCATAGGACCTTACAGTACTTTCACTATGGTACGCCATGGTAACACTATTTTATACATGATAAATAGACTGATTAGATCAACTTAAATAATGTGTTAAAGCCCTATAAACTCGGGCCAATGGAAACACCAGCCCACGTATTAATTAAATAGTATAACTAGTTCTATATTATAGATATAATAAGTTTCCATCAAAGGCCTATAAAATAGAACTTCTTCTCTTAAAAAAATCATTAGATAACTGAATGATGATACAAAGAATAATAAATAGATTGATTTTAATCAAATTTAAAAAAGTAACTCCGAAAATAGTACTACAACACAATCGATCAAAAAAGGAAAACAAAAATAAAAATCCGTTCGTGAATGTCGGCCCTATCGCGTATCATACACAAAAAACACTCGATTTGAGTCGTTTTAAAGAAACACAGCTACTCTAAGAAAACTGTTGATAATATATTGGAAACTATTACTTTACAGACAGAAGAGGCTAAAAATAATAAAAAAAACTCTTATAAGATGTAATAAACCTAAAAACAAGATTAATTAACGCAAAAATATCTGATAACCAGTTAAATTTCTAAACGTTTCCTCCGGAAAAATATATCAATTAAAATATAAAACGTTTTCTTATATTTAGTTTAGCAATATACGAGATGTCACTACACACACGTCCCAAATATAAAACTTTCACACATCACTTACTTCAAACTAGTTTCGATAGACGTAGCCATGTCGCGCGCGTGTGTTAACGTTAGCGGTCGGTGCAGCACTGCCTGCCTGCTGCGCAAGAGTTGACGTGCCTCGCTTTACCAGTAAACGCTCCGTTTGTAGATATTTGCTGTTTTTTTTTCACAGTTCGATGTGTAGTGTTATTTTATACAAGTAACACAGGTTAGTTTCCTATTTCCCAGGAGTTATAAAAAGTTTTCATAAATAGGTATAGGTACCTAATTCTTTCTAAGAATTAAAATAAGACTATTTATTATTTTGCTATTTGTGCGACGTTTAAATTTGACCTTTTGACCAGATTAATACCAGAGGATTTTCATAAAATGTTTTAATATTTATATAGCTTAGATTTCTCATTAATTATTTTATTCAACTAAGGAAAGTAATGATAAAGGCCTTGGCAATCAACACGAAGAAAAATAATTTCCGAATTTGCATAACATCGTTAAAAAAATTAAATATCTAACCCCCAGCACTCTTTCCTAAACATAATTTCTTTTAGCTGGTACATTTGTCCAAATTTAATAAGTTACTAGTTTAAGAGTTAACATCGTTGTGGCCTAGCGGTTCAACGAACGGATTTGTACGCACAAGGTAGTAGGTTTAAACCCACTACAGACAAGTACCAATGTGACTTTTTCAAAGTTATATATGATATTTCCTAATTATCCTAAGACACCATTGGCAAACCGTAAAGGAAAAATTTGTAAGAAAACCGTTCCTAAAATAGGACCTTTATTGGCCGGTATTATTAAAAGTGTAGCGAGAAAAATAATCATACATATACAATATTTGTATAATAACTTTTGTAAGGAGAATTCATAATTATTTAGAACAAAACGGCATATTCTCGGGATCGCCGGGATCGCCCGACTAGTTCTACTCACGGCACCACCGCCGCCGCGTCATCTCATGATTAGGGACTCCTATTGAGTCTAAAACTAGTGGGGCGATCCCGAGAATATGCGTGAGTAATCCGTTTTGTTCTAAATAATTATACATAATATACAAGCTGAAATTTCACCATCTTATATTAGCTAAACGATTGTTAAGTTAAAACCACACATTTATCTAATTTTGTCTAAAATTTCGAAACCTATTTTTTTTCAACAATAATACTATGTAGGTACAACATGTATCGATATCTTTTTATTTATTCCCATACAGTCCTCAGATAACTTAGTAATATCTAGGTTCATGTGAGGTGCGCATGCGCCGTGGGAAGAGCACAATGTTTTGTGTTACAGTCGTTTGTTTCCTCTTTTATCTTGTTTTACTATTCAGTGGGTTTTCTGAGATGATCGGTGTTATGAGTTGATGTTAGTGTTTTATGTGACTCTTGTGTTCATCTTAATGTATAGGTTATAGACAGACTGACAGACTGACCTGTGGGCTCTCATTTGAAAAATTATATATTATACAAAGCTAAATAAAGAGAACGTCTAGCATTGTAAGATTGTCATCACAATTATAATCTAGAATTTTATAACACACTAGTTGCCCGCGGTTCCAACCGCGTGAGTGTTATCGCGGCAAAAAGTATCTAACTTATTCCTATCTCGATTTTATTTATTTATTTAATAAGTATTTTGCAATATAATTAAGCCTTATGTACTAAATGCCCATTGCATTTAGTACATAAGGCTTTCCACAAAACCGTTTACACAGTTTGAATTATATCCATACCGAGTTTCATCAAAATCGGTTTTGCGGCTTAGATGTGAGACAGACAGAAAATCGGACAGACACTTTTGCATTTATAATATTAGTACGGATTGCATATATTTTGTATTAGGTATAGGACTACATTTAGTTGCCAGGCCTGTCACTTTCAAAGAAAACATGGGAACCGACTCCAAGACATGTAATAGAAAAAAACACTGTACTGTGTATGTTTATATATAAAATATAAATATACACAGTACAGTGATTTTTTTATGATTTACCATAGCGACTAGAGGAGTAAAGAAAAAAAAACCTAATATCTTATAATAAACTGTATTTACAATGCTGAAGTATTAAGTTGTTGTACTTCCTTTAACCTATCACACGCTGACTCGATGCCGTTCGTAAGCTGTATACTGTATCTCTCTGCTGTCTTCCCGCACATACACGACGTTATGTACCAAAAACAGCAGGTATATGTTCAAGACTGGAAAAAAAAATATAACATTACCTGTGTAATAGTAAAATGCATTTTCTTCTATCAACGCTTTTGTACGAAGCGAGAATCGCTTCTGCCCAACGTTCAAATCTTTTCGCTGTTTTTAAGCTGTAATTTAAACTTGTTTAAAAATGTGGCTTTATGCTCTGATATAGAAAGAGATCACTGTAAGCTAGTGTATTCGTAATCTATCTACATATCAATGATTATTATTAATATGGAAAATAAAAACAAATGAAAATTAAATGCGCAAAAAACAACAAATTCCGTGCACACTTTTGCATGGAACACAGACACACCACACATAATCTGCACAGAGCTTTTGCCATCTTAGAAAGAATAGAAACTTATTTTATGGTAATTATCCTTAAACATATCGTATTTTTCGCATTATTTATTTATTTAATGCTTTATGCACAGTGTACATAGGCGGACTTAATGCTAGAAGGCAATCTTTACCAGTCGACCTTTGAGTGATCCAGAAACGAATGTGGTATACTTATGTTTTGAAAATTGTGGTGTCTTTCAAATATTTTTTATGCAATAAGATTTCAAACTAAAGTTGGTCTTCCTTTGCGTATTAAATTATATTTTGAAATTTAATAATCGTGTCTATTGTTATGTCGCAATGTGTTCATGAAAGTGCACTATCGACGATTACGCAATTTAAACGACGATATCGTTGCATAAATGTATTAAAATCACGTAAGTAAAGTATGTCAAACGTCTATCTGTTTTTATATTATCATATTGTATGAATGCGCACTATACTAATTACGCATATTTTGTATTTAAATACTCTTTGGATGCCTAAAAACATCAACAAATCTCAACGTCTGGGAATTTCTGGATTTAATTAGAAGTCACTTCTCTTTAAAAGCTGGCTGTTTATTTATATAAGAAGGTTTTAAACGCCGTCTTTTGACCTGTCTTCAGACTATCAAAGAAATAATAACACTGCGTATACCGCGGGGTGTTCAGTCCAACTGAGGTGGTAAAACATATTCAAATTAACCAACGCCAGATAGTTTTATCCGAGAAATAATTATGAATTTTTGACATATCTTCCATACAAAATCTGTCAGACGTCAATTTTATTCCACGACTAAAAAGAATCTGGCGTTGGCAAAATCCGCCATAAATGGTAAAAAAGGCATCTACTAACTAATTAAAAACAAATTTTATTTGCAAAACTGATTTCTAAAACTAAGATTAAAAGTCATGTACAAATAATTAATGTTTGTGTCTCTTGAAAAAATACTCACCGACGAAAAATAAATATATCAAGTTCTTCTTGTATTCCGTATAGTCGAAGAATGGCAAGTCAGCAAACAAAGTCATCAGTTGAGACACCGTAGCGAAGTAGAAGTAGATCTTCAGCAGAAGTTTATTTTTCTAAAACGTTTAAAAAGAAATATTTGTCTAGATTTTTCTCTTGGCAATTAATTAAATGGAGTGAAAGAGTTTTTTTACAAGTTTTTTAACCTGTGTAGGACATTCGATGGATCTAAAATTTGGAAATTCTAACATTTGGTCTTTACAATGCGTCTTTGTCAGTCAGCTACGCTAATATTTTTTTACTGATGGTTCATGATAAATATACTCAGTCAAGAATTATAATATGAATATAATTTTTTTACTGGATATTATATTACTCTCAGCATAACCTAACCACATAACAAACTTGTCTTAAATATAGTTCGTGCTAGTAAGTGAAAGCATTTCGGATTGTACGTTAGCGTCATTAAGAAATAAATAGTTTTAAGAACCAGGCATTATACAGCCATGCAACTATATTTACCTGACGAGGATAGCTAATGCAAACAGTGAGGGATACCAACTAAATATGAATACTAATAAAAGCTTAGTTTTTTTATTTAACGCCTGCTAGTAATTTTATAGCAACGTTGTATGAATGTGGTCTGCATATCTAAATTTGAAGGCGTTTTTTTGTACTACTAAAGAAGTTATAAACACAAGCAATGGACCATATTTGTCATTCAGTGACCATTTTTATCAGAAATAATGATTGTTTCTCTATTATTAAAGTGCCTTTTCAGCTAGAAGGAGGTCAGGTCAAATCCTCTCTTACCCTATGAGCACCAATCAGTAGAACCACGGTTAGTACAATATCTGCCAGTGCTGCAGTCACTATCACTGGCAGGTGGACAGCTGGGTCGCTGTAGTGGACGTCCTCTCTTGGCCTGCCACTCGTCAGCACGTCAACCATCTCGTAGACCAACATTGGGAACGCGACTAGGGCCAGCGTCTGAAAGAAGGTTTAATTTTTAAAAGCGTAGGTATGTACCTACTGAAGAAAAGTTTAATGATCCTTCAGAAGTTTTATCATCATCCTTCCTACCCATTTTTCTCTCTTCAAGTAAACTTGTAGTCTCAATATTGACACAAAGTATACCTATTTTACACAATTTTACGAATTGTATCATAAATTTGGTCGGACAAAAACCGCATTAAATAAACCAGAGCGAAGAAGACATCTTTAACTTAATTATACCAACGTATAGAAGACGGTAATAGGAAACACTTACTAAATCGGCGTATCCAAAAATGGCAATACCAACATAAGTAGGTATGCATAAGCAACATTTTCTTACAACTGGGATATTAGGACATTTTAATTTACACAGATCTATCATTTTTCATCACTTTACATACATTTCACATCAAATCTTATCAACGACTGGAACTGAGCGTCTCTCGTCCAAAATTGCATCCTTCTTGATTCTGTTTTATAAGATACTTCCTGCACACGCGAGCCAATCTGACATACTCTATTAAACATATATTTATCTGTCCATTGCTGCCTTTTTTAGCAAGAGAATACCGCCATTTCAAATGTAACCTTCAATGTATGTCATGCAAATCATTTCAGTTATTGGTTGATAAGTTTGTGATTGTATTTTGGTAGATAGTTCAGGATGAATACCTCAGTTCCATAAATTTAAAGAATTAACAATGCATTGTGCTGCAAATGCCAGGATTAATCATGTAGGCTTACATGCTTTGTACGTGGGATAACATTTCATTATTATTATCCCGACCAATAAATAGAGAGATATAGAGGAGGAACGAGTATTGAACACTACGCATGCTCATTGCGGGTTGGAAATTACAGTTTCCAATTTTTAGAATCCAGGTTTCCTCACGATGTTTTCCTTCACCTTGTCAATGATATCTTAGAATAATTAGCAAGAACATATAACATTGAAAAAGTCATATTGGTACTTGTCTGTAATGGGTTCGAACCTGCAACCTTGTGCACGCAAATGCGTTAAGTGAAACACTAGGCCACCACCACATTTTATTATGTTTACTGTTTAGCTACACTCGTATTATTTGTCATAGAGGTAAAGTTAAAAAGTTTGGAAGGAGGTAATGACTATATACTAATTACGCGCTTTAAACAAAAACTTTACAATTAAATGTTTTATTAATGATCACCTGTATTAGACAAAAAAATCATTAATCATTCTCATTTAGAGATCTTATAAAATGTTCAGGTTCAGTATTGTATTTTCAGGAATGGCAACATTTCCGCATGTATTCATTGCTAGATCCCAAGTCCTGTCTACTAAGACATCGTCAAGCACATGACGCTCCGTCATGTCCTCCGCTAGCAAATAGGATAATCGTACCCTAGGGCTGTCAAGGAGACTAATAATAATAGTTATTCAGTAAATAATCTTCTTGCTTTTTTTTCGTTATGTTTGAATGTTAAATATTATAATAAAAGTAAATGGCTTTTACAAAACAAAACCAAATAGACAATGTGCTGAAAATAGCGTCAAGGTTCAGTATAATATGGAAAGTGATTAGTTGATTGCCTAATAATACTTACCAATCTGAAAGTAGAAATGGTAGATTAAAAATAAATGCAAAAAAAAAAGACGAAACCTAAATAATAATGTTGATGATAACTCAAGTATATGACAGATTTACAAGCAGTACCAGGGGCTAAAGAAATAATAATATATTGCAACAACTCACACACGGCAATCTGTTCCCAAACTAGGCAGAGCCTGTATTATGGCAACCAGACAACTGATAAACATACTTATAAATATCTGTAAATACACATAGGTACACATAGGTAGATAAATTACACCCAGACACAGAAACAAATCTTAATGCTTATCACAGTTACCTTTAGTTTAGCAGTAAGTCAGGGTCGCGAACTACTAAGGCCAGCCGAAAGTCCAAAATCAAAAGTGTTATAAATCTAATAAAAAAATATTTAGTTAGATGTCTCAAATAGCAAAGACTTCTTACCAGCCCTATCAATTGGTCAACCAACTCAGATTCCATTCTCTGCGTCGTAGTCCAAACGTTATAGACCACGAGACATGTTCCTTATCCGACTTCAAAGATAAAGGTATTATGTTGTAACCGTGAACGTTCCAATCATGTTGGTGGACTTACCCGTGTTTAAAAGATGTTGTTTTTGTTTGCCTTTGAGGAGAGGCATTCTTGTGTTTGGATACCTCACTTTGGTTAGTATATCGAGTATTTCATTGATATTTTTCATCCATATTTTTTTATTTTTCTTATGAGTTCTTTTTCCTTTTTTTATTTGTGCCCGAAGCCATGATATACATATACAGGTATGGTTAATGGGAACCTTTTACAAACAATTTCATTGTTCGTTCACATTAGTGTTATTTTAATAAAATCCCTCTTTTCTTCTTTATTTTTATTATTTCTATAATGTTATGCGTCGCATTTGACGCGAATAACATTTTTCCTTCTTTCTTTTCTTTGAAATATTTTAATATATTTATGACTCGCCGCACGCTCCTGCTTCACACGCGTGGACATATGGAATAATGTAGCATACAAATGGTAAAATAATTTTTGAAATCGGCCCATGTGTTTTTGTGTTTATTCGTTACACACATACAAATCTTTTATCTTCATAATATTAGTAAAGTCTAAATTTTTATGCTCTACGTCTTTATATCGATTCGATTTCAATTAAATTGTGTGCCCAGAAATTTGCTACGAGTTGTTCCCGTCCTGTCACTATGCCGTAAGAGTGAACGTCTTTATTCATACTTTAAATATATGTTAATGTATTAATTTCACTATGAGTTACCCCAGGGCCAAAGTAACCTGTTAGTGCTGTCTGGTCATGAATGACATTAGCGGTAATGATAACGATTTAGGGGATAAACGCCGTAAATTTCAAGAAAGTCATTTATAATAAAGCTATTTATTGTTAGCTATTAGTATTATATAGAACTGAATCGCAAATAAAATTAAATCGTTCGTTTAAGGTAAGATTAGGGGCTCGTGACTAAGTGTAATCCTTGCGGTTTGACCGATAAGGTTAAGCCGCGCTCGACGCGATTGGTATGGGTATGGGTGACCATTTTGAAACATACCGAGACCCCTCTGTGCCTCAGCAAGCACGTTAAATAGTTGGTCTCGACTATCATACGTCCATCTTTGGCAGTCGTTAAGTCATTACAATTCTGACAACCAGTCTTACCATGGGATACTGTGTTATCCAGTAAAATGGGTTGTGAAGGTCTTCAGCGTTAGGGTAAGCCATTAAAAGTGAACGATATAGATATCGTTATCGCCATTCATGTCGACACAGCAAACCCTCGTTTACGGTATTGTATTGCATTGTCAGTAGCATTTATTTCATTGTGATAAATATAAATATTACTAGCTGTCCCCCGCGACTTTGTTCGCGTGTTTTAGTTTCAACGGTTTTTCACTTTTGCAACATTTTAATTTATGCTCCGCTCCTATTGGTGCTAGCGTAATGTTTTAATAGCCTATAGCCTTCCTCAATAAACGGACTATCCAATACAAAAAGAATTTTTCAATTGGAACCAGTAGTTCCTGAGATTAGCGCGTTCAAACAAACAAACAAACAAACTCTTCAGCTTTATAATATTAGTATAGATTATACTATTCTAAAATTGGTTTCTAGATCATTTTTTCCGTTAACTTTTAGAGTTTAAAAAAAAACTCATTTAAGTACTAAAATACTTGTTCTATAAATAGTTATGATGTATTTATAAATAGCACAGCGATATATTAATAGACTTCAACAAATTTTCCTAGACATTCGTAATAGAGCGACGGATGTAATAAATATAATTTATTTGTTCCTGCTATGTAGGTAGATAATCCAGCCAGTAATCCAGACAGTAATTACTTAAATCAGATTTAATGGAGTTTACTTTTGTGAATATGCGCCCAGTGACAATTCAGATTTCTTAAATTTTAAATTGGTTTAGTATCTATCAAAACTAGTCTAGGTATATATTATCATTTCTTTAATCTATCGAAACAAGTACTAATATATACCCATCGAAAAGACTATTAGAGAGTATTTTTTCTATCAAATTAGATATAATTTTATTAAACTTAGGCATTTAATATTTAAAACTTTACAACTAAATTATACTATATCTTAAACGTATTATATAAATAAAATTGCAAATCTAAAAATTTAATAATAAAAATAAAATGGTTATTTTATATCAACTTTAAATTAGCACTTTCAATATGTTACCTTATTTTTCTGTCCTAACAAAAAAAAACTATACAAAAATTGAAAGCCAAGAAAAAAAAATCCAATGAATTGAGCAATTTTAGTTGCCCGTGTAAGCGCATCTTTAGGAGCTTCATTATTGATTATTAGATGATTGGGAACTTCTAAAACCATTTTTTTTTCAAATCGGACCAGTAGTTCCTGAGATTAGCGCGTTCAAACAAACAAACATACTCTTCAACTTTATAGATTAGCATAGATTAACTAGCTGACCTGATTTTATAATAGTTATATAAATAAAAACGGTTCTATATTTATCACTATAAAAGCCAAATACAATAGGTCTATCCTTTTTGTACTAATCAGCCTACCAACGAGCAGCATTTCATTTACAATACACGCTTGTAGATTCAGTTAGTTCAGTTATGTACGTTGCATTGTAGTCGGCGATACAGACAGGACACATCACTTATGACTATGTGGAGTGACCTTTACTAAGCAACGTTCTTGTCTGGTAATCTAATCAAGGTTTGTTAAAGTGGACCTCAAGTAACGCTTGGTTTTGAACGAACTTTAAAAAATGAGCTGGTCTCAATACGATGGTATTTCGCTTTACGCGAATGTACACATTCTTACATACATTATTATTAATGAGGTAATCGTTTCAAATAAATATCAAAACAACTTAATGCGGTATCATTAAGTTAAGATTGTTTACAATATGATAATTAATGTCATCCTACTTCTCTATCAATAATATAGATACGCAATTTTTTTACATATTATGTAGGCACTTTATCCTTATGACATTGTAAGGACGTTGAGTAGCCCGGCGCCATATTTTTTTCAAAGAAAAGTGGCTCTAGTACTACTATAGACAATTTCGTCAACCTTACAATTTGCATGGAGAATAGAGTTCTAAATACATACTTTTTCAATGGTGTTTAAGCTAGGGTCTTAATAGTACTGTAGAGAAAATAACGTTTTTTAAAACTTATCTAAGTTTTTTGTTTTCCAGGTTGTGACAAGCCTGTTCATAGCTATGCAAGTCCTAATGTGGCAGATGTTTAAAACAGAGAAAGCGCCGACCACGATGGCGTTGTATCGAGGAGTTGTGATGGAAGCTCAATACTGCGTTATATTTATATTGTATACGCTAGATCTTTTATTCAACGTAGTTCTGATAGTTGGGGCACATATGGTAAGAAATTTAATCTACCGGAATGGATGCACCATTACGGACTAATTACAGTGTTTACTTCACTAAAATTAAGAACGGTGGTCACCTTAAAGTACACCGTATAAACTACGTCAAAATAATTCTCTGCAGAGACTGTAAATAGGTATTTCCTAAAACTAATAGTAATAGTAGACAATGTCACCGTTTTCTTAAAGGACCCTTTAAGAAAATTGTGACATTTTCTAAATGCGTTTTTGGGTTCTTGTCACTTATTTTAGAAAATCAGGACAATTAGCGCTTGCTCTTGACCTGAAGCTGATCTGGATTCGGTCCAGCCGTAAAAAGCATATCGAGTGACATCGTTGTATGTTTGCCTTTTTGAGATCTTTTATTGTTATGATCTCAGCAACATTTAGGGCTTCAATATGGACAGAGGATAGTAAAGCTGAGGTCAAACGTGGATTAAAATAAAAATTTAAAATGCACAAATAAATAAGTTTAGTCCATGTTCAACCTTTTTGGTGGAGGTGCTTTTTGGTGTCTCTATATCCTGCGGCCAAAACATTTTTTCTTTTTTCCTTTCTATTTCTTTTTTTATCATTCTAGAATCTAATTTTTTACAACTACACTTGAGAGCAATAAAATCGCACACCCCTAGTAATTTGGTTTATTACTGATTTTTTTCTTAAATCTAAAAATATTGAGTACAAATCATTAGGCAAAATTAAAGAATACAAGCTTAGCTTTAAAAAAACACAAAATTAAAATCATTGACCTTCACGTAACTTACAGAAACCAGCCGTAAACCAAATTAGCCGAATTCACCCGTTAGCGTTGTCACTACTTGCACCCCTTACCCGCAGTATAAAAGGGTCGATTTTTTTGGATTTTTAATCAGTTACATACCGAAGGTCAACGTGATAACATCTCTACTAAACTACTACTAAAGCATACGGAAAAATATGGATACCACTCCCGCAGAAGCCGCTCAAGTTATTGCCTTGCTCGAAGCAGGCCATAATCAAAGTGAAGTTGCTCGACGACTAAATTTGAGCCGCTACTCTGTTCGTCGTGTGTACCAGAGGTATCAAGAGACCGGTGGCTACATTCGGCGACCAGGATCTGGCCGGCGACGCAGAACATCAGAGCGTGATGACCGCTTTCTTGTGTCGAGGTCTTTAAGAAATCGGCAACTGAATGCGGTTCAACTGGGACAAGAGCTTCGAGAAGTTCGCAATGTCAGTATAAGTCGGTGGACAGTCAGAAGAAGACTTGGTGAAGCAGGACTGACTTCACATCGCCCAGCAAACGGTCCCAAATTGACCACAGCTCACCGACAAGCCCGACTACTATTTGCCAGGGAACATTTAAATTGGACGTATGACCAATGGCGGTCTGTTATGTTCTCTGATGAGTGCAGAATCACATTACATGGTCATGATGGACGCTCTAGGGTCTATAGAAGGTCATCAGAGCGATTTTCACAATGCTGCATAAGCGAACGCGTGGCTTTTGGCGGTGGATCGTGTATGTTTTGGGGTGGCATAATGTTGGACACTAAAACTGACATTGTATTCATCACTGGGGCGAATACCGGCCCGAGATCGAGAGGTTTGACGGCTGCACGATACATTGAAGAAGTGCTCGAAGGACATGTGAGGCCTCTTGCGTGGCTTATGGGAGAAGATTTTCTTCTAATGCACGACAACGCCAGACCGCATGTCGCTAGAACAGTTTGCGACTACATGGAAGACGTTGGAATCACCGCGATGGAGTGGCCAGCTCGTAGTCCTGATCTCAATCCGATTGAGCATGTCTGGGATGAGCTAAAAAGAAGAGTTCGAGCAAGAAGCCCTGCTCCTACGCGACTCCTAGAGCTTCAATTTGCCATTGAAGAGGAGTGGAACGCTATACCACAAGATTTCATGGAAAAATTAATACGGTCCATGAAAAACCGATTAAGAGCTGTAATTAAGGCTAGGGGAGGGAATACACCTTATTAATAAACAATTTAGTCATGAATTTTGAGTTTGATTTTCAATATTTCTTAAGCAAAATTGGGTAATTTTACCCGCTTGTTGAGTTTTGAGCCGTAAAACCTCTTATGGGTATTTTTTTACACTGTATTTGATATCATTAGAAAGGTAATGAGGTAGGCTTTCAATTAGTGTGTGTTTTTTTAAATATTAATTAAGATTAATGAAAAAAAAACTGCCTTAACAAAAAAAGTCAAGGTGTGCGATTTTATTGCTCTCAAGTGTATTTCCAGAAAAGACGTCGACTTATGTGCGGGTACTACTACTACCAGATGTCCACAATGATCGCCAGCTTTCTAGTGGTGCTGCTCTCGTACCACGACATCAGGCACTTCGGCAGCTTCGGTATCGCCCTCACTGAGCTATCCATCGCATTCACCGGCTTTGGTAATCATTGTTATCCTTCCTACTTTACCGTAAAATATCCTACGATCATCAAATCATCATATCAGCACATTGCCGTACACTGCTGAACGTAAGGCTCCCCCTAAGAGCCAACCATCCCTATTTTGGGCAGCCCTGACAACTGCTGCCAGACACCTTTTTCAAATCGTCGGTCCATCATGCCGCAGGACTTCCTACTATACGTTTGCTTAAATCCTACGATGGTAACAAAATAATATCATTACCACCATTTGGAAGGATAGACTCTAAAGGTTTCTCTTTTACACGGTGGATGGATGTATATGAAACTTGGCGCATAGTTTCCAACATGGATTAACCTAAGATACTTTGTAATCCGATAAATCCATGTAAACAACTCGGGTAAAACCGCGCGCTTAATCTAGTGGTAGAGATTTTTAAGTGCAAGTTCTAGCAATTTAAGGAGTAAATGGATGTTGAAAGTATAGCGATATCAATAAATAGCTCCCTGTAAATTGCTGGCAAGTCTTGTCCCAGTGAGACTGGAAGCCGACCCAAAAAAAATCAATAAAATCCATTCCCTAATTAAACCTAATGTTTGTCTTCTGTAGTGTTACAGATATATCTTCTGCTTCTGATAAGAAGTGAGCTAAGCAAGGATCGTTACCAAGAAGGTCGGTCAAGCTTCACCAACCACATAGCACAAGTCTTCGTAGAGACACCAGCTCTAAGGCGGCAGTGGACAAGAGATGTTGAAGAATAAATGTATTGAAGCTTGTTTGTATTTTACTTATTGGATTATAGCATTGCAAGCAAAGTAATAGGTCTATTATTGCCACACGGATTGACATGTCAAAGAGTTAAAATTAGCATAGTCTTCTTAGCACATCTTTTTTGGATATAGGTATTTAATAGATGATGAAATTATGTTATGATAATTTTCCCATGTAAGAGGGTCATATTCAAAGACAAAACTCCCGGTCACAGCAACTATAATTTAAATTTTTTCAGCTGAATCCGGTAAGACTGGTAGCCGACCCCAATATAGCTTGGATGAGAATGGGACCACCTTAGTAATATACCCTTTCGAATAAGAATTTTTCAAATTAGTACATATATGACGAAGTTATGCCCGAGCATACATAAAAAAAAAATATAAACACCCGAATTAATTACCGCCTCCTTTTTGGAAGACGGCTAAAAAAGGCTAGGCAGAAACAAACAAAAATTTAAACATCTATTAAGATGTTTTAATATAATTTTACATAAATTATCACTCAAAATGCCCCGCAAAATAGATAACTTGCTAAAGGTCAACTGATAGTCGGTATAATCATGTCGTTTATTGGTAAATCTTCATCGATTTACCCAGAAGGGAGTGCCGGTATGATGGAAAGATGGCCCCTGCCATGCCATGCTGTCTGAAAGCAATAAACTCAAAAACGACGAAACAAATTTTCATATGGTTTCCCATAATGGATTGTGCGATTAAAAGAATACCTTAAGATTTGCCTTTAGAAAATAGGATTTTAAATGCTGATAGATTTATATTATATGAGAAACTAGCAGTTGGCCGCGGTTTCGGCCGCGAGGGCTTCGGTTATCGAGCTTAGCCTTTCTCGAAATCCAAGCTTACCCCATACAAAATTTCATCAAATTCTTTCAGCGGTTTAGTCGTGAAAGCCTAACAGACATACAGTTACTTTCGCATTTATAATATTGGTTTAAAAGTTTAAACGCAGAAATAACCAAACTATGTAAGTAAAATCGAATTTTACTAAATATTTCAATCTACGTTAAATGATGATAATACCTTACTACTACTACACTGGATTCTATCCAGGTTTTCTAAACTGATACTACTTAAGAACGACAAATCTAAACAAACACTAAAAATAATAACTACAAAACCCACTAATGGTTTAACTAATTACTGCACCGTAGCAATAGCCCTACGACCGCGTTAATGTTTTGTTATTGAATGAACGAAACAACTTATTTATAAATCCGAGTTGCGTATCTTCTAAATATAAGATACTGGACATTAACACTATCAGTGTAGAGTCAACTTGTTAATGGGATAGATGTGTTTTCAAGAAAGCGTTTTTACGATTTTCGGGTTTGTGTATTTTTAGTGCTGTTTAGAAAAAAATGCATTCAGAGTTGCCAGTGTGTGAACGGTGTTGCTTCTGTTTGCCGTTGCGGTATGGCCTCATCACATGGGGATATATAAGATTAGTAAGTATTTCTATCATTTGATCAATACTTTTAACATTGACACAATGTTTTGTTCTTCACTTTTGATACAGCAATACTTTACGCTGTCTAGAGTCAGTAGTATTCAATGTAGTAGGTTATATTAAAGTAAATTTTTCATCCGTTTTCTATGAGAAATTAGTAACAAAATATGAATTTAAATAACCCAATCGCGAAACACGTGAGAGTCATAGAAAATAATTGAAAATATTTTTCTCTCAAACCGTTTTTCAAATTTACTGCTCATCACACCGATCAAACTGCTTTGGACAGCTGATCAATGGCTTACTCTTTCTTCTTAGAAGATTTAGGATTCTTGCAATGTCTGACTGCGGTTGTCCACAACATAAAATTACTAATATTAAAAAAGTGGCGATGGCTGTTTTTGATAAAAAATTGCACACGGATAGCCTATAACTTAAACTAACGCAAAGAATATTCTTTATCTCGATAGGTCTTCGGGTGCGGGAAATACGTGGGTCAAACCGAAGTATTAACGAAGATAGTATTAAATAATAATGGAATATTATTGTAAATTGTTTTTCTTACGAGATAGGTGCCCATGTCTAATAAATGAAGAACGCATGCGTCGTGTTTTTATTAAATGTTGACACTTTAGCCTTACCATCAATTAAAAAGATAAGTGATGACGATTTCTTATCATTATTGTGGGAGAATACATCAATTCCTTTGCTACTTAATACAAAAATACTTAATACTTCCTATTGGTTTGCTTGTTTACTCTGTTTTCTACGCTGCTCTTTTACATATTTGATTAGACATTTATGTTAAAAAGAACTGACTTCAATGATTTTTTAAATCATTTATAAGGGACCACCTTTGATATACCCTAACATTGACAAAAAGAATATTTGAAATCGATCCACAATTGCCGGAGAAATCGTAGTCGAATTAAGAACCTCCCCTGTTTGAAATCGGTTTAAAATATAAATCATTTATTTATCCCGTAGTCCATTTCGATACTAGGATAAATTTAAAACTTCTCTCTATCTATCTTTCAGATTAAATCGAGAAGTTTCATTAAATGTTTTTAGATATAATCTTTTGTAATTATATTTAATAATATAAAACCAATAAAAAATATAAGAGCAAAGTTTTAACTTTTATCGAATAAAAACTTGGTACCAATACAGTTGATATACGTACTTGATATAGTACCAATATGAGTGACACACGGTCGTGAAATTTAAGAGATAATTGCTTTACAATATCGTACAATAGTTGTGTCCGTGATAACAGGAACTGGCAGCTTACTCCGGTGGGCCGACCCCGTATCATATATCAAGGGAAGTTCAACACATAACAGCTGGATTCTGTGTGACGTAATAATAATTAATTGATAGGTACAGCGACTATCTTGTAGTACTTAAAAATATTTTTCTGTTTTGTACAGATGTGCCAATGTATATAAGACTTACCGGTAGACCGAAACAATTAGTATCGACTGCTTCTAATTGCCACGGTATGATGAAAGGTAGATTTCTAGGGCCCGCACACGGACTGCTTAAAGCACTTCGATTACTTTTGTTTCGACTGACGTGCGAAAGCTGTCAAGCTCGCGCAGTCCGTGTAGGTTTATCACAGACTAACTGCTCGACCAGTTCTTTTACGGGCCTTAGAGAGTCTTAACAGAGAATTACGAAAACCGACCTTAGGTACGACTTAGGTACTTAGTATTATAAAAGAAGAATTAAATAAAGACGTTGTCCATATCAAAGTGTTCCCGCCTATATGACGACGACAGAATAGGATTGTTATATATTATCACTAGCTGTTTCCCGCGGCTCCGCCCACGTGGATGTCTGTTATCGGGGCAAAAATAGCGCTCTAGACTGTCTGTGTACCAAATTTCATTTAAATCGGTTTAGTAGTTTTGGCGTGAAAGTGCGACAGACAGGTAGAGGGACAGAGTTACTTTCGCATTTATAATATATGTAAGGATTACCATCCATATTATCATTACCATCTATAGTTCTAATCTTCGAATCTTTTTCTTGAACTTCATAATTACCTACTATAAATATAAATATAAATACCAATAATACATAATATTATAAATTTAATGAAGCTAAAGAGATTTTTATTCTCGCACTAATCTCTAAAACTACCAGTTGCATTTGAAAAATCTTTTTGCATTTGACAGCCCAATTCTCGAGCAAGGTTATACCTATGTTATTTAACATCATGATGCCTTATGAGAAAAGCATGGCGAGTGAAACCGCAGGCACAGCTAGTTAATAATAAATTATAAACTAAGTACCAACACGTTGTTTACATATCGTTAAATTGTTTACTTTAAAACCGATGACGCATCGCCAGAACGGAATCGCAATAGTTCCATCTAATTTCGTTACGTTTAAGAATTTAGGGCGCGGTCCCGTTTAGAGCTATTAAGTAGTTTATGGGAGCTATTTCGCAGTTCAAGAACTAAACTGCTATTTGATTTATGCAAGGTTAGGATGAAGTTTATATGCAAACGTTTGTCGTGGCATGAATATTATGAGGAGGCATGGAAGTCATATCCCTATTAAGGATGTTGACTGGATATAAAAAGTAATAATTTATTTAGTCCGTAAATTAGAAAGTAAATATATTAGAAAAATGTTTACTTTTTAAAAATAACTAAATACTAGGGCGATAATGCGAATAAAAGTTCAGAAGTGTGGGCTAATTACGTCACGATGTAACACTAAACGTACGACATCGTGCGTGACGCCATTCGACATTTTTTTGATAAGTTTTTGGTTAGATAAAAAAGAAAAATACGTGTATAATATTTTATACAAATATAACTGTCGGACATTAAAAAAAAATAGTTAACATCGCTATTATTAACGAGTAAGTTAGTAATATAGTATAAAGACAGAAGATGACCGAAAAAAAGGCATGGATTATGTGTTTTTTGGAAACGGTGATATGAGACAGAAAGGGATAAATACTGAAACGACGGTAGAGATCACTGGAACAAAAATACTCCTTGCACCGACCATAATTAGTTTGAAAATCAGAAGAAATAAGAAGTAATGGTGTCCGCCAATGCAAAAATATTGTTTTCAATGAGACAGCGCCCTTATTTTGACTATATTTACACAACTATATTCGTAAATTTCCGGTACAAATGCTGGAATAAGTAGCAGAATATTACACGAATCTGACACATTAAATATTTTTAATGTAAAACCAACATACATCTTTTATACCTATTACAAAAAAAATAACAAAAACTTTTGAATACTTATGCTTGTTATTAATTAGATTTCGAGTTCCTCTACTATTGAGCATTCTAAGTCTTGGTGGCCTAGAACATCAATGGCCAGATTTCTGTGCTATAAAGCACGACTGATACCGTTGTAGAAGCGAGATGCCACTACGCGCATTGTAGTGCGCTGTCTCGCTCCTACGATGGCAACAATCCTGCTTTAAGAGCTCATAGTAAAGGCACAGGCCTTTTCTTAGTAGTGGGACTGTTACCGTACCGGCCAGTATTTTCATTTATTGATGTTTATGTTTTTTTTTACAGATAATCGCCATTTTACTGACCGCGGGCGCCTCCATAACGTTCTATGGCATTCTGGGCATGGCAATAAACTATCCAGCTGTAGATTATACCATATACTCAGTCGTATTAAGTTTTGTTGTGCTATTGGCGCTAAATGATGTTGCGTTAAATATGATATTTATAATAGGAGGACACAAGGTAAGTTTTATTTTGAATCTTGTTGGTAACTAGTGCCAGTGATAAACAATCTTTATATTTATTTAAAACAAAACGTTTTACTCACGTATATTCTCGGGATCGCCCGACTAGTTTCAGACTCAATAGGAGTCCCTAAACATGAGCTGACGCGGCGCCGCCGGTGGTGTCGCGAGTCGAACTGTCGAATCTTTATAGTGTTCACTCATTAAATCCATATAGTGTGAGGTAAATAATGTTGCCCGTCCATAATTCCTTGGAGCCACAAAAAAATATACATTTGTTTCCAAATGATCATTTTCTGTATCAAGAAATCTTAACTTAACTTTCCGCTGAAGTTATTTAGGTCATCCAAAAACCTCGAAATAAAAATAAGTGATCATAACCTCATTTAAGTCCAATCAAGAAATGAGGAAAGACTTGGGACTTCCAATATAACCCTATTTTGAACGATATCTCTCTCTATAGGAATCCTAGATCCCCAGAAAAAATGTTTGATACTTTTGTTTCCTTACAGAAAAACTTGAAGATGTTAAGAGCGTACTACATCTACAGCATTATACTGTGGACAACGACCACACTGCTGGGCATAGCCTCTTGCATATACACGATGACCTTGATCAAACTGGGCGAGATCGACATCTCTCTTCATGTCTTTATCATACTCATGGATGTCTCATCTTTGTTGGCTCAGATTTGTAAGTTTTAAATTCTTTTCTTTATCGAAAGAACAATAAAATTATCTTAAAGCCCTCAGCAATTATGAAGGTATACAATTAGTATTAAAAGTTAACTATCCCGTATATCAAAACCATTTTATTTATTAAAATAATTTGTCTATTATATAAATAAATAATAAATGTGGACAACATCACATACATTGCTCTGAACCCAAAGTAAGTAGCTAAAGCACTGGTGTCATGGAATTCAAAAACAACGAAGGTACCACTAACACCCGGGGATCGAACCTGGGACCTCACAGCTGGCGACACCTTTAAAACCGGTGTGTACGCCACTCGATCACGAAGGTCGTCAAACGTTTATTGACTATTAAAAATTAAAATATTAGTATGGGATTACTGAATTACGAGCTGGGTTAATCTGTATTAATTTATGTATTGTGGTACTGTTAGGTACTTTTTAGTGTCATAATGTACCTATTTATTTGATTTTTCGAAGACATACGTATAGCACAAAGATCATCATTTTCACATGAGACTATTACTTTCCTGCCTTTTCAAAACTATGATGGAAGTTATTTTGTATCCAAGATGTAGATCTAATAAAAGTCGTTTTTTTTTAGTGGTCCAAGCATACGTGATTCTGCTAGTAAGAAGTGAGATAATCAAACTCAGGAGCAAATGCCAGTTTAGATTCGTGAACAACGCCGCCGAATCCGAGTGTACAATGCGATATAATGAAGAAATTGCAAATAGAGACGCAAATGTATTCAGTGAAAAGGAAACTTGTAATAAAGACGCTTGTGAATTTATAGGATACGTGTCAAAGAATAATGAACCTTATTAGATAGATATAAAGCTGTGTATATTATAATGGGTACAAAATAATGTATCGTTTAAGTAGTTTAATTAACCAAATTGAGATTGTATTGTCGTGTAAGCACTAAGATGGCTCTAGTGACAGAGCGAGACGAAGCTATATAGATAGTTCTATCTTTTTATAATAGAATAATAACGGCCACAATGAATCATAATCAAATGAATCTGTAATTCGCTCGCAGGAAGTTAAAAATTATCAGGGAAATATGGCAATTATATTAAGTTAAAAAGTAAATTGTATTTTTTTCGTGTCTTCTTAATACTAATAACATTTATTTAGTAGGTTTTAGCCAAGTGCGAGTCAACCTCGTGCAGCAAGGGTTTTGTACCACCAGACCACCCGCTTTGTATTTTTATCGAGATTGTATTTGCTAGAGAGACCTAGACCTAGTAGTACATTCAGAATACAAAGCTTTTTTCTTAAATTTGAACAGACTTCATTAAATCTATTTTATTTGGAACATAATTTCCATAATGACAAATAATTTATTATATCCTTAGTAATTTGAATAGCTGACTATATATTATATATTACTGACTGAGTAAGGAACCCTAAAAATGGGTGTTAAAATCCATTATCTGGTGAAACACATATATCATCCTTTCATATCTTTAGATGACTCATCAGTTGTTTCACTATAAAGTCATGGCACTAATCTAATGGCAATACAGTGCCAAATTCTGAAGCGTATAGTGGTATCAACTTAATTATTTAAAAAAATATTATCGAAAATTCTAAACATATTAAAATTCCAATCTATTAGATGAGAGTCGGTAATACTCATTACATTAAATATTGAAAATTATTTATGTATATAATTAAATACCAACTTAAAGAATACAACAAATCACTGCAAGGTGGTGTTTAAAAATAATATTTTTTAATTAAACAATAGAAACTTAAAAAAATGTATAAACGTATTTACTAGTGAAATAAATATTTAATGTTTCAGCTGGATTTATTAATCATTTCAAATCCTGAACAAAAGCCAGCAAGACTTTTAGCATATTTCAAGGAATTTTCAGCAGTTTCAAGATGCGTGTCGAATTACCGGAGTGTAAACGTTGTTTCTGCTGTGTACCCTTGCGATATGGCTTAGTATTATGGGGTTATATTCGACTGGTAAGTCATTACCACATCACATATAATAATATACGCGCTGGTCTCCCGAGTAATGTTTGATCTAAATTGATCTTGGACAGTCAATAAACATTTGGACAGTTGGTAAAACGACTGGTGCGTTAACAAAGTCACAGGTCCGAGTCCTGCCTGAGGTTTAAGTTTTTCTTTCCACTACTTGTATTTAATTACAGTTAGTAAACGTTCAGTTGAATAGAAAAGTACTGGAAATATATTTTTGTATATTACATAATATAGGACCAATCCTATGATATTAAATTTGCAGATTAATATTAGTTTTACAAAAAATAATTTTATGAATGTGTAGGTATTTTGAGTGTTAATTTTAATTTTTTTGAATAAGCCGATAATGAGAATAACGACGTTTTGTAATCAATTTGATTTTCAGCATTAAAAATAATAACTTAATCTTTCCAGATTGATGTGGTTCTTTCGTTTCATTTAAGAGCAGTACAGTTGAATAAAATGATGAATGATGATACCAGAAACTTGTATTTCGTCATCTCATGGATCGCTATAGTTCTGGAGTCAATTGATTTTATAATAATTATAATCTTTATTGTTGGAGCTCATAAGGTTGGTATTCAGTCAGTTAGGTCATAGCACCAAATTCTCAAATATCTAGTGATATTTTTCATCTAGAATGAATTGCTGAACCCTGTAAACACTAAAATATATCCAGTGGCTTTAACAAAACTTATAAGTTTAGATATAGGGCACGACCTTACAAACGACCGTCACCCATCTGCTTTCCGGATAAAACGTAATTTTTATTAAATCTTGAATATAGACGAATACTTACATCCAAAAATACTTGCCTATTAAAACAAAATATGTTTAAAATAATTTCTGGCAATATTTTTTTTCTGTTCTGATTCACAATTTATCAAAACTTTTTAAAATAATAATTCGAAATAAAAAAATAAAAAATTGAACAACTTGATCTTTGACAGTCGTTCCAATTCTGACAACCACTCTAACTATGGGATACTGTACTATGGTTGACTGCACGGATAGCTGAGTGGTATAGGTCAACACGCCAATTATTTGTCTTCAACGTGCCGCAGGTTCAATCCCCGCATGGTACAAGCATTTGTGTGATCCAAAAATGCTTGTTTCAGTCTAGGTGTTCTTTGTGCATGTGATTTAAATCTTGCAAAACCTCCCGCGACACAAAGATTAAATTCCTTAGTGCGGGATACCTTTTTTTTATAGATAAAAGAAAGTCTGTATCACCCAGTATAATCGGGTCGTGAAGGTCAGATAGGCAGTCTTCGTCATGCCGTATGATAAAGCGCAAACATCCCTGACGCACTACAGTAGCGAGGCAGCCCCAACATCATCCTGAAAACGTTATTATACTGGATACGCAGGTTTTCCAGCGATCTTTTGGTGTGACTGTTCCACAGAGTCCCAGTGTATATGCTCTGACAATACGCTTTAAAAAGAGTAATCTTAACATAGCTTGGGAAAGGCTAGGCAGAAGAAGATATTATGAACAATGCCTTTAGAGCCCTGCCTCATTAGGACACCATGGCGAAGTCGCCCGCTGCGTATGCCAAACAGATTAGTAGTAGGGCTCTTAATCATATACGTAAAGCTTGATGAGATAGTTAACAGTAAATGTATTTTTATTCTTTCAGAAAAATGTGCTGCTGTTGAAGATTTACTTTTATTTTAGTTTGGGAGAGTTAATATTACACGTCCTTGTGCTCGTCGCTTTAGGAATATACTTTGATTTTCACCCTTCTTCTATTTCTTGGTCACTTATGATAATATATTCTGGGTATTTACGTGAGTATACAAACATTTTATACAACCTACAGCTCTTCCACTGCAAGTGAAAGGTATTATCTCATAAGAAATCACCCCTGTTGCTCATTGCAGGTGGTCCATTTCAAAATAAGAAAATTCAAATAAATCAAAATATTTTCGCGCCCCGTACTACTGTCCCCGGAGTACCAAACAGTACAAATAAATTTGCTGATTCGCGGATCAATACCTTAAAGCATTTGACAACTGGAGGTCCCATACACTGACGTCCCCCTCGGCCAAAGAACATACCGACCGTACGGTAGACTCTACCATAGCCTTTTGTGAAAAATGACGTTTGTGCATAATTTAATTACAAGAAAATCTATAATAGTGTGCGTAATTTTGTTTTTGTGTCGGGGTTAGGTCAGTGTGCGTTTGTCAGGATGCGTTTTAGGTTTGCAATAGTGTGTATGTTTGTTTTATTAGTGTGCTGCCTCGTCCCTCGCAATAACAGGCATCGAAGCTTTGTACGCTTAATGCGCTTTGGCGCCTCCTGTTGTCATTTCTCTAAGGCCAATAGGTACACACTACACATAAATTAAATTCTAGAAAAAATAATCATTTGTATATTAACAATTTTCAGTACTCCAAGGATACGTTCTACTGTTGGTGAGAAGCGAGATAAAGAAACTTAGCAGCAACTGTCAGTTTAGATTCGTGAACAACACAGCTGACAGCAAATGTGTGATACAGCTTGAAGAAGGATTGAAGACTGGGGAAGAAGGAATCAAGAATGAGGTAGAAGGAACGAGCGATTTGTATGGAAAACCTAGAGAAATGTTTGAAGAAATATATCAAACGCGCTTAGCTTAAAAACTCACTTTTAGGACTAGGACGCCATTTTGTAATCTAATTAATTTATTTAGTAAAACTATAATATGTAATAAGATATTATTATCTTGATATTGTAATAATAAAGACGTACCTACCTATGTCACTAACGCATATTTTAACAATTTGCAATCAGTAAATGTATTTCAATAATAATAATCTTTTACATGTTTTATTTTATTTGCTAGCTATCCATGTTAAATAAATCCTATGTCACTTGAAACATACGTAGAAATATAAGGTTAACACCAAATATCTATAACAAATTAATTTAAATGTTGTATAAATAAAATCTGGACTATCCAAGTTAAGATTAACTGTTGAAAATATTAAAGTTTAGATACTTACATATGAAGATAGATATACATTTTCCTATGATATATTAATCGAAAACGAAAAATATTATTAAGTAAATGCCCTTAACTGCTCCAACTTTTTTCCGGGAAAATCCCGGAAATAAAATTCTTTTGTAACAACCTAAAGGCCTAGGCCTTGGTCATGGGCTCATGGCCGTGGTCTGGACCATTATCGGAAACGTTGTTAGATAAAAAAAAAACGACAGGAGTGCCGGCAGAAGTATAAACTTGAATATTAACGTTGTGCATTTTTGATATTTTGGAATGGTTAGGGAATAATTTTGCAGGAATTGCTTTAATTATCAATATAAAAGTACTATCATTTATGTGGTAGAATACAATATTTATTTATTGCGCTATCGTACACAAACATGACAATTTAAATTACATTTTAAAAAGTTTATCTCTCAGAAAAATCAACTTCTATCCATAAATTCGACGACTTTTTCACCATCATTATTACCAGAACCATCATCGCCAATCTCTAAAACTCATACGATCGGTTTATGATAGCTGAAGTAAGGAACGAACAGTTTTGATTCGAACCTATTTAAATGTCTAATAAAGACCGCATCAATAGTTGTTTTGTATTTCGTTGTTCTAAGATTGCGATCATTTGAAATAGTTAAACCAAACTCATTATTTAAAAATTATTCGCGCAAGCGCCCTGCGCCGCCTAAACGAAACAGCAGGCGCAGGAATACATTTTCGCCGCGCCGTAAAAAGAGAGGGGGATACTCTATGAAGAGTATCCCCCTCTCTTTTTAGAGATGAGACATCCATGAGTCTTGATCATACTCATAGATGTCTCATCTTTATTGGCTCAGATTTGTAAGTTTTAACTCCTTTCCTTTATCGAAAGAACAATTATCTTAAAGCAATCAAGCAATTATGAAAGTATACAAGTAGTATTAAAAATTAACTATCACGTATATCGAAAGCATTTTTTTTTTATTGTATGCAAATATACTGACTATACTGACAAATATAAATTTGTCTATTGAATATAAAAAATTTAAATATTAGTATGGGATTACTGAATTACAAGCTGGGCTTCTTAATACTAATAACATTTATTTTGTAGGTTTTAGCCAAGTGCGAGTCAACCTCGTGCAGCAAGGGTTTCGTACCACCAGACCACCCGCTTTGTATTTTTATCGAGATTGTATTTGCTAGAGAGACCTAGACCTAGGCTACTACGTAGGTGTTAGTGTACATTCAGGATACAAAGCTTTTTTCCTAAATTTAAAAAGCCTTCATAAAATCTATTTTATTTGGAACATAATTTCCATAATGACAAATAATTTATTATATCCTTAGTAATTTGAATAACTTACTATATATTATACTAGCTGTCTCAACGGTTTTTCATTTTTGCAACATTTTTCATTTATGCTCCGCTCCTATGGGTCGTAGCGTGATGTTATAGAGCCTATAGCCTTCCTCAATAAACGGACTATCCAATATAAAAAGATTTTTTCAATTCGAACCAGAAGTTCCTGAGATTAGCGCGTTCAAACAAACAAACAAACTCTTCAGTTTTATAATATTAGTATAGATATTACTGACTGAGTAAAGAACCCTAAAAATGGGTGTTAAAATCCATTATCTGGGGAAATACATAATATATCATCCTGTCATATCTTTAGATGACTCATTAGTTGTTTGACTAAAGTCATGGCACTAATATAATGGCAATACAGTGCCAAATTTTAAAGCGTAAAGTGTTATCAATTTAATTATTTAAAAAAAAATATCGAAATTTCTAAACATGTTAAAATTCTAATCTATTAGACGAGAGTCTTTTACATTAAATATTGAAAATTATTTATGTATATAATTAAATACCAACTTAAAGAATACAACAATTCACTGCAAGGTGGTGTTTAAAAATAATATTTTTTAATTAAACAATATAATTTTTAAAAAATATATAAACTTATCAACTAGTGAAATAGATATTTAAAGTTTTAGCTGGATTTATTAATCATTTAAAATCCTGAACAAAACCCAGCAAGACTTTTAGCATATTTCAAGGAATTTTCAGCAGTTTCAAGATGCGTGTCGAATTACCGGAGTGTAAACGTTGTTTCTGCTGTGTACCCTTGCGATATGGCTTAGTATTATGGGGTTATATTCGACTGGTAAGTCATTACCACATCACATATAATAATATACGCGCTGGTCTCCCGAGTAATGTTTGAACTAAATTGATCTTGGACAGTCAATAAACATTTGGACAGTTGGTAAAACGACTGGTGCGTTAACAAAGTCACAGGTCCGAGTCCTGCCTGAGGTTTAAGTTTTTCTTTCCACTACTTGTATTTAATTACAGTTAGTAAACGTTCAGTTGAATAGAAAAGTACTGGAAATATATTTTTGTATATTACATATTATAGGACCAATCCTATGAGATTAAATTTGCAGATTAATATTAGTTTTACAAAAAAAAAAAATATTAATGTGTTATACATTCATAAAATTATTGAGTGTAAATTTTTTGAATAAGCCGATTATGAGAATTGTGACGTTTTGTAATCAATTTGATTTTCAGCATTAAACATATTAACTTAATTTTTTCAGATTGATGTGGTTCTTTCGTTTTATTTAAAAGCAGTAAAGTTGAATAAAATGATAAATGATGATACCAGAAACTGGTATTTCGTCATCTCATGGATCGTTATAGTTCTGGAGTCAATTGATTTTGTAATAATTATAATCTTTATTGTTGGAGCTCATAAGGTTGGTATTCATTCAGTTAGGCTATAGCACCAAATTCTCAAATATCTAGTGATATTTTTCATCTAGAATGAATTGCTGAACCCTGTAAACACTAAAATATATCCAGTGGCTTTAACAAAACTTATAAGTTTAGATATTGGTCATGTTGTACAAACGACCGTCACCCATCTGCTTTCCGGATAAAACGTACTTTTTATTAAATCTTGAACATAGACGAATACATCCAAAAATACTTGCCTATTAAAACAAAATGTGTTTAAAATAATTTCTAGCTACATTTTGTTTCTGTTCTGATTCACAATTTGTCAAAACTTTTTAAATAATAATTATGAACAACTTGATCTTTGACAGTCGTTACAATACTGACAACCACTCTTACTATGGGATACTGTACTATGGTTGTCTGCACGGATAGCTGAGTGGTATAGGTCAAAACGCCAATTGTTTGTTTTCAACGTGCCGCGGGTTCAATCCCCGCATGGTACAAGCATTTGTGTGATCCAAAAATGCTTGTTTCAAGTCTAGGTGTTCTTTGTGCATGTGATTTAAATCTTGCAAAACCTCCCGCGACACAAAGATTAAATTCCTTAGTGCGGGATACCTTTTTTTTTATAGATAAAAGAAAGTCTGTATCACCCAGTATAATCGGGTCGTGAAGGTCAGATAGGCAGTCTTTTCATTGGGTATGCGGCTGAATCCGATAATACTGGAAGCCGACACCAACATAAAATAAAAATAAAATAAAATAAAATATTGTTTATTTCAGACAATTTAAACGGTCCATATTGTGGAAAAAGATTTTATACAACTCTCCTAACTAAGGATCTCCATACAGAAGATGACATTTTGTTAGCTATTGTTTTCAGCCCCAACATCATCCTGAAAACGTTATTATACTGGATGCGCAGGTTTTCCAGCGATCTTTTGGTGTGACTGTTCCACAGAGTCCCAGTGTTATATGCTTTGACAAAAAGAGTAATCTTAACATAGCTTGGGAAAGGCTAGGCAGAAGAAGATATTATGAACAACGCCTTTAGGGCCCTGCCTCATTAGGACACCATGGCGAAGTCGCCAGCTGCGTATGCCAAACAGATTAGTAGTAGGGTAATCATATACGTAAAGCTTGATGAGATCGTTAACAGTAAATGTATTTTTATTCTTTCAGAAAGATGTGCTGCTGTTGAAGATTTACTTTTATTTTAGTTTGGGAGAGTTAATATTACACGTCCTTGTGCTCGTCGCTTTAGTAATATACTTCGATTTTCACCCTTCTTCTATTTCTTGGTCACTTATGATAATATATTCTGGGTATTTACGTGAGTATACAAACATTTTATACAACCTACAGCTCTTCCACTGCAAGTGAAAGGTATTATCTCATAAGAAATCACCCCTGTTGCTCATTGCAGGTGGTCCATTTCAAAATAAGAAAATTCAAATAAATCAAAATATTTTCGCGCCCCGTATTACTGTCCCCGGAGTACCAAACAGTACAAATAAATTTGCTGATTCGCGTATCAATACCTTAAAGCATTTGACAACTGGAGGTCCCATACACTGACGTCCCCCTCGGCCAAAGAACATACCGACCGTACGGTAGACTCTACCATAGCCTTTTGTGAAAAATGACGTTTGTGCATAATTTAATTACAAGAAAATCTATAATAGTGTGCGTAATTTTGTTTTTGTGTCGGGGTTAGGTCAGTGTGCGTTTGTCAGGATGCGTTTTAGGTTTGCAATAGTGTGTATGTTTGTTTTATTAGTGTGCTGCCTCGTCCCTCGCAATAACTGGCATCAAAACTTTGTACGCTTAATGCGCTTTGGCGCCTCCTGTTGTCATTTCTCTAAGGCCAATAGGTACACACTACACATAAATGAAATCCTAGAAAATAAAAACATTTGTATAATATTTTAACAATTTCCAGTACTCCAAGGATACGTCCTACTGTTGGTGAGAAGCGAGATACAGAAACTTAGCAGCAACTCTCAGTTTAGATACGTGAACAACACAGCTGACAGCAAATGTGTGATACAGCTTGAAGAAGGATTGAAGACTGGGGAAGAAGGAATCAAGAATGAGGTAGAAGGAACGAGCGATTTGTATGGAAAACCTAGAGAAATGTTTGAAGAAATATATCAAACGCGCTTAGCTTAAAAACTCACTTTTAGGACTAGGACGCCATTTTGTAATCTAATTAATTTATTTAGTAAAACTATAATATGTAATAAGATATTATTATCTTGATATTGTAATAATAAAGACGTACCTATGTCACTAACGCATATTTTAACAATTTGCAATCAGTAAATGTATTTCAATGATAATAATCTTTTACTTGTTTTATTTTATTTGCTAGCTATCCATGTTAAATAAATCCTATGTTACGTAGAACATGCGTAGAAATATAAGGTTAAAACCAAATATGTATAACACGTTAATTTAAAAGTTGTATGAATAAAATCTAGACTATCCAAGTTAAGATTAACTGTTGAAAATATTAAAGTTTAGATACTTACATATGAAGATAGATATACATTTTATGATATGTTAATCGAAAACGAAAAATATTATTAAGTAAATGCCCTTAACTGCTCCAACTTTTTTCCGGGAAAATCCCGGAAATAAAATTCTTTTGTAATAACCTAAAGGCCTAGGCCTTGGTCATGGGCTCATGGCCGTGGTCTGGACCATTATCGGAAACGTTGTTAGATAAAAAAAAACGATGGGTTGCACTCCGGGAGTGCCGGCAGAAGTGAAAACTTGAATATGAACGTTGTGCATTTTTGATAATTTGGAATGGTTAGGGAATAATTTTGCACGAATTGCTTTAATTATCAGTATAAAAGTACTATCATTTATGTTGTAGAATACAATATTTATTTATTGCGCTATCGTACACAAACATGAAAATTTATATTACATTAAAAAAATTCTCCTTCAGAAAAATCAACTTCCATCCATAATTTCGACATCTTTTTCACCATCATTATTACCAGAACCATCATCGCCAATCTCTAAAACTCATACGATCGGTTTATGATAGCTGAAGTAAGAAACGAACAGTTTTGATTCGAACCTATTTAAATGTCTAATAAAGACCGCATCAATAGTAGTTTTGTATTTCGTTGTTCTAAGATTGCGATCATTTGAAATTGTTAAACCAAACTCATTATTTGAAAATTATTCGTGCAAGCGCCCTGCGCCGCCTAAACGAAACAGCAGGCGCAGGCATACATTTTCGCCGCGCCGTAAAAAGAGAGGGGGATACTCTTCATGTCTTGATCATACTCATGGATGTCTCATCTTTATTGGCTCAGATTTGTAAGTTTTAACTCCTTTCCTTTATCGAAAGAACAATTATCTTAAAGCCCTCAAGCAATTATGAAAGTATACAAGTAGTATTAAAAATTAACTATCACGTATATCGAAAGCATTTTTTTTATTGTATCCAAATATACTGACTATACTGACAAATATAAATTTGTCTATTGAATATTAAAAATTTATATATTAGTATGGGATTACTGAATTACAAGCTGGGCTTAATCTGAATATTTTGGTACTGTTAAATACTTTTTTAGTGTCATAATGTATTTATTTAATTGGTTATTCCTAGACTTACGTTTACCACAAAGATTGCCAGTTTTCAGATGAGACTATTACTTACCTGCCTTTTCAATACTATGATGGAAGTTATTTTGTATCCAAGATGTAGATCTAGTAAAAGTCGTTTTTTTTTAGTGGTCCAATTATACGTGATTCTGCTAGTAAGAAGTGAGATGATCAAACTCAGGAGCAAATACCAGTTTAGATTCGTGAACAACGCCGCCGAATCCGAGTGTACAATGCGATATAATGAAGAAATTGCAAATAGAGACGCAAATGTATTCAGTGAAAAGGAAACTTGTAATAAAGACGCTTGTGAATTTATAGGATACGTGTCAAAGAATAATGAACCTTATTAAATAGATATAAAGCTGTGTATATTATAACAACAAAATAATGTATCGTTTAAGTAGTTTAATTAACCAAATTGAGATTGTATTGTCGTGTAAGCACTAAGATGGCTCTAGTGACAGAGCGAGACGAAGCTATATAGATAGTTCTATCTTTTTATAATAGAATAATAACGGCCATAATGAATCATAATCAAATGAATCTGTAATTCGCTCGCAGGAAGTTAAAAATTATCAGGGAAATATGGCAATTATATTAAGTTAAAAAGTAAATTGTATTTTTTTCGTGTCTTCTTAATACTAATAACATTTATTTTGTAGGTTTTAGCCAAGTGCGAGTCAACCTCGTGCAGCAAGGGTTTCGTACCACCAGACCACCCGCTTTGTATTTTTATCGAGATTGTATTTGCTAGAGAGACCTAGACCTAGGCTACTACGTAGGTGTTAGTGTACATTCAGGATACAAAGCTTTTTTCCTAAATTTAAAAAGCCTTCATAAAATCTATTTTATTTGGAACATAATTTCCATAATGACAAATAATTTATTATATCCTTAGTAATTTGAATAACTTACTATATATTATACTAGCTGTCTCAACGGTTTTTCATTTTTGCAACATTTTTCATTTATGCTCCGCTCCTATGGGTCGTAGCGTGATGTTATAGAGCCTATAGCCTTCCTCAATAAACGGACTATCCAATATAAAAAGATTTTTTCAATTCGAACCAGAAGTTCCTGAGATTAGCGCGTTCAAACAAACAAACAAACTCTTCAGTTTTATAATATTAGTATAGATATTACTGACTGAGTAAAGAACCCTAAAAATGGGTGTTAAAATCCATTATCTGGGGAAATACATAATATATCATCCTGTCATATCTTTAGATGACTCATTAGTTGTTTGACTAAAGTCATGGCACTAATATAATGGCAATACAGTGCCAAATTTTAAAGCGTAAAGTGTTATCAATTTAATTATTTAAAAAAAAATATCGAAATTTCTAAACATGTTAAAATTCTAATCTATTAGACGAGAGTCTTTTACATTAAATATTGAAAATTATTTATGTATATAATTAAATACCAACTTAAAGAATACAACAATTCACTGCAAGGTGGTGTTTAAAAATAATATTTTTTAATTAAACAATATAATTTTTAAAAAATATATAAACTTATCAACTAGTGAAATAGATATTTAAAGTTTTAGCTGGATTTATTAATCATTTAAAATCCTGAACAAAACCCAGCAAGACTTTTAGCATATTTCAAGGAATTTTCAGCAGTTTCAAGATGCGTGTCGAATTACCGGAGTGTAAACGTTGTTTCTGCTGTGTACCCTTGCGATATGGCTTAGTATTATGGGGTTATATTCGACTGGTAAGTCATTACCACATCACATATAATAATATACGCGCTGGTCTCCCGAGTAATGTTTGAACTAAATTGATCTTGGACAGTCAATAAACATTTGGACAGTTGGTAAAACGACTGGTGCGTTAACAAAGTCACAGGTCCGAGTCCTGCCTGAGGTTTAAGTTTTTCTTTCCACTACTTGTATTTAATTACAGTTAGTAAACGTTCAGTTGAATAGAAAAGTACTGGAAATATATTTTTGTATATTACATATTATAGGACCAATCCTATGAGATTAAATTTGCAGATTAATATAAGTTTTACAAAAAAAAAAAATATTAATGTGTTATACATTCATAAAATTATTGAGTGTAAATTTTTTGAATAAGCCGATTATGAGAATTGTGACGTTTTGTAATCAATTTGATTTTCAGCATTAAACATATTAACTTAATTTTTTCAGATTGATGTGGTTCTTTCGTTTTATTTAAAAGCAGTAAAGTTGAATAAAATGATAAATGATGATACCAGAAACTGGTATTTCGTCATCTCATGGATCGTTATAGTTCTGGAGTCAATTGATTTTGTAATAATTATAATCTTTATTGTTGGAGCTCATAAGGTTGGTATTCATTCAGTTAGGCTATAGCACCAAATTCTCAAATATCTAGTGATATTTTTCATCTAGAATGAATTGCTGAACCCTGTAAACACTAAAATATATCCAGTGGCTTTAACAAAACTTATAAGTTTAGATATTGGTCATGTTGTACAAACGACCGTCACCCATCTGCTTTCCGGATAAAACATACTTTTTATTAAATCTTGAATATAGACGAATACATCCAAAAATACTTGCCTATTAAAACAAAATGTGTTTAAAATAATTTCTGGCAATATTTTTTTTTCTGTTCTGATTCACAATTTGTCAAAACTTTTTAAATAATAATTATGAACAACTTGATCTTTGACAGTCGTTACAATACTGACAACCACTCTTACTATGGGATACTGTACTATGGTTGTCTGCACGGATAGCTGAGTGGTATAGGTCAAAACGCCAATTGTTTGTGCGCAACGTGCCGCAGGTTCAATGTGACATGCATGTGACAAGCATGTGACAAGCATTTGTGTGATCCAAAAATGCTTGTTTCATTCATTCATTGTTTGATTTAGCCAGCTGCGTATGCCAAACAGATTAGTAGTAACGTAAAACTTGATGAGATAGTTAACAGTAAATGTATTTTTATTCTTTCAGAAAAATGTGCTGCTGTTGAAAATTTACTTTTATTTTAGTTTGGGAGAGTTAATATTACACGTCCTTATGCTCGTCGCTTTAGGAATATACTTTGTGTATCTGTACCACCTTTTGCACGTCCATAACATTGCTGATTTTCACCCTTCTTCTATTTCTTGGTCACTTTTGATATCCATGATAATACTTTCTGGGTATTTACGTGAGTATACAAACATTTTATACAACCTACAGCTCTTACACTGCCAGTGAAAGGTATTTTCTCATAAGAAATCGCCCCTCTTGCTCATTGCAGGTGGTCCATTTCAAAATAAGAAAATTCAAATAAATCAAAATATTTTCGCGCCCCGTACTACTGTCCCCGGAGTACCAAACAGTACAAATAAATTTTCTGATTCGCGGATCAATACCTTAAAGCATTTGACACCGGGAGATCCCATACACTGACGTCCTCCTAGGCCAAAGAACATACCGACCGTACGGTAGAATCTACCATAGCCTTTTGTGAAAAATGACGTTTGTGCATAATTTAATTACAAGAAAATCTATAATAGTGTGCGTAATTTTGTTTTTGTGTCGGGATTAGGTCAGTGTGCGTTTGTCAGGATGCGTTTTAGGTTTGCAATAGTGTGTATGTTTGTTTTATTAGTGTGCTGCCTCGTACCTTACAATAACTGGCAAGCAAAGCTTTCTACGCTTAATGCGCTTTGGCGCCTCCTGTTGTCATTTCTCTAAGGCCAATAGGTACACACTACACATAAATGAAATCCTAGAAAAAATAATCATTTGTATAATATTTTAACAATTTTCAGTACTCCAAGGATACGTCCTACTGTTGGTGAGAAGCGAGATAAAGAAACTTAGCAGCAACTGTCAGTTTAGATTCGTGAACAACGCAGCTGACAGCAAATGTGTGATACAGATTGAAGAAGGATTGAAGACTGGGGAAGAAGGAATCAAGAATGAGGTAGAAGGAACGAGCGATTTGTATGGAAAACCTAGAGAAATGTTTGAAGAAATATATCAGACGCGCTTAGCTTAAAAACTCACTTTTAGGACTAGGACGCCATTTTGTAATCTAATTAATTTATTTAGTAAAACTATAATATGTAATAAGATATTATTATCTTGATATTGTAATAATAAAGACGTACCTATGTCACTAACGCATATTTTAACAATTTGCAATCAGTTACCCCCCGTTCACACTAGTCGTAAGTCGCATACGACTAAAAGTCGAAAGTCTGATTTTATATGTAAATCGCGTCTCATCCAATGTGAACAGCTCCATATAAAGTGTATGGTGACCAGAGCATTCGACTTTTAGTCGTATGCGACTTACGACTAGTGTGAACGGGGGGTAAATGTATTTCAATAATAATAATCTTTTACTTGTTTTATTTTATTTGCTAGCTATCCATGTTAAATAAATCCTATGTTACGTAGAACATACGTAGAAATATAAGGTTAAAACCAAATATCTATAACAAATTAATTTAAATTTTGTATGAATAAAATCTAGACTATCCAAGTTAAGATTAACTGTTGAAAATATTAAAGTTTAGATACTTACATATGAAGATAGATATACATTTTCCTCTGATATATTAATCAAAAACGAAAAATATTATAAAGTAAATGCCCTTAACTGCTCCAACTTTTTTCCGGGAAAATCCCGGAAATAAAAAGGCCTAGGCCTTGGTCATGGGATCATGGCCGTGGTCTGGACCATTATCGGAAACGTTATTAGATAAAAAAAAACGACGGGAGTGCCGGCAGAAGTATAAACTTGAATATTAACGTTGTGCATTTTTGATATTTTGGAATGGTTGAGGAATAATTTTGCAGGAATTGCTTTAATTATCAATATAAAAGTACTATCATTTATGTGGTAGAATACAATATTTATTTATTGCGCTATCGTACACAAACATGACAATTAATTACATTAAAAAGTTTATCTCTCAGAAAAAACAACTTCCATCCATAATTTCGACGACTTTTTCACCATCATTATTACCAGAACCATCATCGCCAATCTCTAAAACTGATACGATCGGTTTATGATAGCTGAAGTAAGAAACGAACAGTTTTGATTCGAACCTATTTAAATGTCTAATAAAGACCGCATCAATAGTAGTTTTGTATTTCGTTGTGCTAAGATTACGATCATTTGACATAGTTAAACCAAATTAATTATTTAAAAATTGTTCGCGCAAGCGCCCTGCGCCGTTAAACGAAACAGCAGGCGCAGGCATACATTTTCGCCGCGCCGTAAAAAGAGAGGGGGATACTTCCTCTCCTACGCCGCGCCGGCTGTCTACTCTCCATCCGTCTTACGAATTTTCGATCAGGGTCACGTGTCCTGACGCGAGTTTAACATTTTTTACCCATTACAAAAAAAATGTACAAGGCCGCAAAAAAAGTTTTCTTTCAAAAATTCGTGAGACTTTGCAATACAAAAATTGCAAGTGAGAACCAAAAAAATTATACTCAAGAAACGTTACTTTCATAGTAACTGACTATGAAAATCTAAATTTGCACTAAGGAATTGTGCAAAAGATAGGATAAGTAGCTAAAACAAATAGCTATCATGGAAAACTTCCAAATTAGGATGTTTTAGAGTCCTAAAAATGAAAGCGCTAATAACATATCTGCCTCATTTGTATACGTAATATCATTAGAGAGAAAACATTGTTTGAATGTAGGTACCTATTATATTATTATTCGACTGGTAAAAAGTTAATCAAATTTGAAACACATTAAAATAACCTAATTAATATTTCGATTTCTGCCTAAGACAGATCTTTGTGTGATGAGCACGATCATTTGTGCTGTCTGGGTGTAATTTATTTATAATATTTATGTATTTAGAAATATATGAGTTTGTTTATCAGTTGTCTGGTTGCCATAACACAGGCTCTGCCTAGTTTGGGATCAGATAGCCTTGTGTGAGTTGTCCCAAAATATTATATTTTATTATTTTTTTATATTATTAGACAAAAGATTAAATCGATGTCTTTTAGAAACCAAGCTAAGCATTTTAATCTCGGTGTGGCAGACTACGAGGCTTAGTAACTCCGTTTAACCATAATCACGCAACCCTAAAAAAGCTATTTTAGAATTTCTTATCTCTGGGGAAATACAACGCATCATATCCTATCCATCCATTGCATTAATAATAAAAGAAGTTAATGACTAATTGAATCGGCATTATAGTGCCAAATTCCAAAGAGTAAAGTGCTTCCAAATTATATAATAAAAAAATAATTTACTCTAATTATTCTAAACGTGATAAAATCCTAATCAAATCATTAATTTATTAAAGTACAATAGGAAATACCTTTTGTATTAAATAATATTTATATAAATTATTATTTATATAATTTATAAATATTTGTATAAATTATCAGGTTAATGAAATTTAAATAATAATTTTAATTAAATAATGGATACTTAAAAATATATACGTATAAACTAGTGAAATAAATATTTAGGGATTCAGCAAGATTTATTAATCATTTCAAATCCTGCACAAGACCCAACAAGACTTAGAATATTTCAAGGAATTTTCATCAGTTTCAAGATGCGTGTCGAATTACCGGAGTGTAAACGTTGTTTCTGCTGTGTACCCTTGCGATATGGTATAGTATTATGGGGATATATATATAAGACTGGTAAGTTATAACCATTTAAGTCAATTAAATATTTAATTGAATAGGCGTTGCTTTGCGGAGTCATGTTTAAACTAGGTACCTGTATCTAAGGGTATTCGTAAATATATGAACAACATAACATTAACAATTTAACATTATTTTTATGTTAAAAATCTAATCAACTGTTAAATAATAATATAAGCAGTTACATATAATATAAAGTGATTTAATATTTGTAAGAAGGTGTAAATAACAAATTATAAATAAATCATACTTAAAATTTATTATGTATAATAAGCTTTTAAATTATCTAGGATCTTAGTAATAGTGGAGACAAATCAAACAAGACTAAAGACGATGGGATCGCGTTGTTTAATGACGACGTCCCTGGGATTATCTTCTGGCTCCGGCAACAGACTAGCTAGATAGTACTATAATATTGTATTGTCACCGAAGTTATATAAGTATCCAATAATTCCTTTTAATGGTATGACGAAAAGTGGTTCTAATTAAGCTTAAGATTTGACTTAAACAAAGATAATGTGTATACGCAAGTTATATAATATAAAAACTTGAAAAAATAATAATGTTCTCTTAAGTTCTGTGTAATCAATTACGTAGTTAGTTCTATAGCATATAAGGTCTAATTTTACCAACGCCAAATAATTTTATCCGAGGAATAATTTGGTTTTTTTGACAGTTCTTCAAAACAAAATCTTTCAGATGTCAATTTTATTCCACGAATAAAAAAAAATCTGAAGTTGGTCTAAAAACTTTTCTTATATATTTCTTTTCAGATTGATGTGGTCTTTTCTATTTACTCTCAAGCAGTGCAGTTAAGTGAAATGTTGGGAGATGAAAACAAAGGCTGGATATTCATAATCTCGTGGATCTTTATAGTTCTGGAGTGCATTGATTTTGTAATAATCATAATATTTGTTATTGGAGCTCATAAGGTCAGTACTTATTTAGCCTAAATTCTTAAACTAAAATAACATCTTTTAATGTGTTTCTTATTTTTAATTAGTATGAATAACTAAACACTTAAATAAATCTAGAAGAATTTTAATAATTGTGATACGTGTAAATTTTAGACCTTAATAGATTTTTTTGTGATTTAAATTCGTCGACATTTTTTAATAATATTGTATGCAGACATAGGTACGATATTATTACGTGTTCAATAAACTACTCTCCTAAGGCGATACACAATTATTTTAACCATTTTCATAGCAACCATAAAAGTTATTGACTTAAGATTTGGTTCCTAGATAGAAGAGGATATGATGAAAATAAGGTTACACGATTAATAAAACTTTCCTCGATAGTTTTATTTTTTGATAACAGCTCTATAAAAACACTTTTTTTGCTTAGTCCAAAACTATTAAATTTAATTAAGTATATTTTTTTCACACTGTTCGATGCATAATAATACTATCTAGATTTATGTAGATTGTTTTTTTATTCCATTCTTCCAGCTCTTTTTGTTCGGTAAGTAAGCGGTTAATATTATCTCTGTCTTGCATTTCCGGATTGGCTCTCTAGTCCGCTTGACTCCACCTACTCACAAACGAAATAATTATTCGTGTAGCGCCTAATCATATAATATGGCAAACACACTAACAAACTATAACTGTAACGATAGCTGTTAATGGCGTGATGACCTATCACTAGGCCACAGAGTACTTTTTATATATATGGGACATTAGACTATCCTTGCATTCTTTTATTTGTTAGTTTATTAAACTTAAATATAACATCTTTTAAAACAACTGTAAAGTAACATTTTTTTTTTTTTCAGAAAAACGTGATCCTATTGAAAATATACTATTATTTTAGTTTTGTAGAGCTTATAATACAAGTGATCTTACTCATCGCTGTAGGAATATTCTTTGGCTATTTGTACCACATGTTGTATGTGCACGGCGCGGCTGATTTTCACCCTTCTTCCACTTCTTGGGGCCTTATGAAAGACCTGATAAAAATTTCAGGATATTTATGTGAGTATTCAAACATTGTAAGAAACCTTCCAGTCTGCAGCAGGTCAAAGGCACCTTATGATAATAAAAACAAAAATAAAGCGAGCATGAAATAAACACTTATGAAATGGTTATATGAGATCTACACAGCTGGCCTGACCGCAGGCTTTGGCTGCTTCTGTATGAACAGAACAAGCGTCATCATAAAATTAGTGTGAAAACAGAGCCTAATATTACCGCATCGATATTTCGCATAAACGTCTGTCGTCGCACGGAAAATCACATCTGCGCCTATGCTTGCTTATAATATATGCTCTAAGGTTAAAAAGTACCTATGTTACCTCTCATGATCCATTGCAGCAATGTGGACGGCAAATTCTTGCATTGCATGTTACTTTTCACTATACTGTACGCGGCATTAAGTATAATTAGTCAACCATTCTTGCCGAGAGCGGGTTACCGATTTTAAAAAGAGATTCTAAAATTGACAATATTTTTTTCACACACCATTACCACCACAAAGTTTTTTCCTCCAGCAACATAGTCGTCATTTAAGAGACTTCACTGAACCGTTTTGGTATTCAATATAGTTCGATAAGATCAGTCCAATCTAGTTAAGTTTTTTAGGTCATCGGTATTTAACTACTTTTAATGATTCACGATCTAACATCTAACATCTAAATAATAAATTCAAGATTTTTTTTATTGCATTAAAATAATATATTCATAATTTCCAGTACTCCAAGGATACGTCCTACTGTTGGTGAGAAGCGAGATAAGGAAACTTAGCAGCAACTGTCAGTTTAGATTCGTGAACAACGCAGCTGACAGCAAATGTGTGATACAGCTTGAAGAAGGATTGGAGAATGAGGGAGAAGGAATGAAGAATGGAGAAGAATGGGAAAGAAGGAACGCTGGACTTGTTTGAAGAACCTGGAGAAATGCTTAGAGAAATATATTTAACTGAATCTTAATAATTTAAGTCTATAATTATGTAACACAGTCTTATAATATGATTTTATATGTATTTTGATAAAATAAATAATTTATTAGAACTATACAATTATTTTAATCATTTGCTACCAATAAAGGAATTTCAATCTCTTAATTTTTGTTTTGTTTGTCACTTTTTAGTTTAACCAATTTATTTATTATATTCATTATTCATGCCAAATAAATCCAGTGCACGTAGGCATATAAGTATATAGACATAATAATAAAATATAAGTGCACACTTTCTTATTTATTGCAAAACACCACTGACAATTAATGAAGGAAAACATCGTCAGGAAACTTGAAATAAAAGACGGAATCTCTAGTCGCTAACCCGCAAGCGAGCAAGCTTGGTGATCAATGCTCGTGCCTTCTCTATTTAGCAAGAGGCCTGTGCCCACCAGCGTGGCATTTCCGAGGTCCCGGGTTCGATCCCCGGTCGGGTCAATGTAGAAAACCACTTTTCTACATTGTCTCGGGTCTGGGTGTTTGTGGTACCTTCGTTGTCTCTGAATTCCATAACACAAGACTTTAGCTACCTACTTTGGGTTCAGAGCAATGTACGTGATGTTGTCCACATTTATTTATTTATTTATTTACAGACCAGTAGGTATTATAGAATAAAACGTTTAGTTTACACTATGATAAAAATAAATGTTTAAATCTAGAAGAAAACCTTTAATTCGGATGCACCTTTAGTTGTTTCAAATAAAACTTTTGTAACATAAGAAATCCTGACATACCTTACCTTTATTTAGGATCTACTCCATTCATCTGTACCACCCGTCATCACAGTCCACAAGGAGTGTATGCTGAGATGGCGGTAATGTATTTCTTGTATAATTTTTCACACAATCCATCCATCTCTTTCCTTCCTCTGCATGTATACTGTAACTGTAACTAAATGGGTTAGTTATGTGACTTTCATCCCTACTCATAACATGTTCATATACCACAGAAGTTTGTTAGCCTCTAGTGTAACTTCTTTAATTAATCAAATCGAAAAGCTATATAAAAATAATCTATAATTCGTGCCCAATGTCTGCACGTCGATTCTGTAAAGTTCAAACAACAACTCGCTCCTCACATCGCTATTCACTCTCACTTCGCATAAGGTTCAAAATGACCTTGATTTCGATCGGATTCGAGTGCGAAGTGAGCGTCGAAGTGACAAGAAAATTACCTTACTGAATCCCACTTCTTATGTCATCTCATACTTTATCAGTCAAAATCTTACGTCAAATTAGTTCAACTCGCTGACACGCTCGCTAGTGTTGCGCTAGTGTACATTCGAATTATCAACCGAGTTTTTGGAATGCCAATCAAGAAACTCACAGCGGATTCAGATTCGAAGTTTAGAATGAGGTCTTACAGAATCACACCGCAGATACCTTAAAATGTCTCAGAAATAGCGGAAGTTGGTTGTTCAAGACGAAAACTATTGACGAATTCACAATCGCTAATTCAGTAAATAATAAATAATTGAATAATACAAAAAAAGATACTAGGAAAAAGTCGTTAGTTAGATCTTGTTAAACTGCAACTTAATAGAACTATACCTTTGAACACGCTAACGTTATGAACGCCAATATTAAGTTAAGTTAAGCTTAAAAATACCCATCCAACAACGTATTACTTATAACTATGTGTGTGACCCAAATTAGCATCCACCTTTGTAATACAACATTCTTACTAACATTATAAATGCGAAAGTAACTCTGTCTGTCGCGCTTTCAGGCCGAAACTAAAAACCGATTTAAATGAAATACGGTACACAAATAGTCTAGAGCCTGAGAAAGGACATAGGCCCCCATGGGCAGAGCCGCGGGAAACAGCTAGTAACTTATAACTATAATAGTTTTTAATAAACATACCCTAACAGACTTTAGGACATAGTTAAGCAGAATTAAAACACACTAGCTGTCCCCCGCGACGTTGTCCGCGTGTTTTAGTTTAAACGGTTTTTCATTTTTGCAACATTTTTCATTTATGCTTCGCTCCTTTTGGTCGCAGCGTAATGTTATATAGCTTATAGCCTTCCCCAGAAAATGGGCTATCCAACACTGAAAGAATTTTTCAAATCGGACTAGTAGTTCCTGAGATTAGCGCGTTTAAACAAACAAAGAAACAAACTCTTCAGCTTTATATATTAATTAGCTGTCCCCCGCGACTTTGTTCGCGTGTTTTACTTTCTACGGTTTTTCATTTTTGTAACATTTTTCATTTATGCTTCGCTCCTATTGGTCGTAGCGTGATGTTATATAGCCTATAGCCTTCCTCAATAAACGGACTATCCAATACAAAAAGAATTTTTCAAATCGAACCGGTAGTTCCTGAGATTAGCGCGTTCAAACAAACAAACTCTTCAGCTTTATAATATTAGTATAGATAAACTATATATAGATTCTATATTAGTATAGATAAAATCACATATATATCGATTACTAATAATAATTTAATAGTTTCTGATTATTGTCTAAATGACGGGCGTGATTTTTTTTTTTAAGTATATTATGCGTGATCTAGGTACAGTAACTCCTCCCCTTATCTCCGACATCCCGTAAAAATACCAATGCGCGGATCGTGTTTTGATAAAGGACATTAGGTATGTAAATTGAGCATGATTTAGAATATATATCTCATTGGAATAATTTTCAGCCATATTGACAGTATTCTTTAGACCTTGGTAGTGAACTAATGTGTTTCGAATTGGGTTACTTATACTTTTCTATAATTCATTATTGAAGTATATTATTATCATTGTAAAAATGAAGAACTAGAAGAGTTATAAAATTGGAATTGGTACTATTTGGAAGATTGATCTCATTACGTTAACATAAAAATGTGTTTAAAATATTTTCAAACTAACAAATTATGTTATTGTTTCCCCCCACGCTATCAATTACTTGTTTGGGGATATTCGATTTTGGTAAGTTATACCAGCATTTTCAACATATTAGGTACTCTGTTTCCATATGGTATTATACTTAAATTACAAAAAAACAACGGGTTTGAAAACCCTATTTTTAAGTTATTTAAGTTAGTTACCCTTGCTTTGTGGAGCTTTAAAATCACAAACAACGACGACCTCCGTGGTTGAGTGGCGTACACCTTGGTTTTTAAGGTGTCGCCAGCTTTGAGGTCCCGGGTGTTTGTGGTACCTTCGTAGTCTCTGAATTCCATAACACAAGTGCTTTAGCTACTTACTATGGGTTCAGAGCAATGTATGTGATGTTGTTCTCATTTATTTATTATTATAAAATGCCAGTAAGTCTCAGTCAATACATGATGCGAACTTAATTCATAAATTAATTTAATTAAGTGTTGCTCCAAGTTTGTGTTCCATTCCATAATGCCCGCTTAGATGTCGGTTATCTCAGCAAAAAGTAGCCTATGTCTTTTCTCAGGCTCTAGACTATCTGTGTACCAAAATTCATTTAATTTGTACATACAGGTTTGTACATAGAAACGACATACCTACTAATCTTGAAAAAACAAATACTTTTTACTTTTCAGATCTTCAGTTTGATCAACCTATGCATCATAAGTTTGACTATACAACTTTTGTCCTTCAATGATGACGCTCTAACCATAATACGAAATATGATTTACATATTATTGATGTTAACTGAAGAAGTAGTCACTGTTTTACTTATCGTTGGAGCTCATACGGTAAGAACTTTATTTTTTTTACACACTTTTTGTACATTTCCCGAATATGGCCTAAGATCAAAGAAATTCTGAACTACTTGTAAATAGTTAGTGTAAGCCTGGACAGAAAAAAAAACTCTTAAATAAGCGTGGCAAATTGTGCAGTTTTTTATTATTAACCATTTGGGGCTATACTCAAAACTAGAGACCTTAATCTGAAAGTATAATAATCAATCTCTTCTTGTAAGCTATGTTGGGGTCAGCTTCCAGTCTTACCAGATTTAGCTGAATACATACAATATAGCTAACCTCCACAACGAAACTGTAAAACACAGTACCCCAAAGTAAGACTGGTTGTCAGAATCGTAATGACTTAACGACTGTTAAAAATCATCGTATGACAGTCGGGACCAACGGCTTAACGTGCTTTCCGAGGCACGAAGGGGTCTCGGTGTGATTAAAAATAGTTACCCATCCATGGACAAACCGCAGAGGACGCGGCTTAACCTATAGTATCGGTCAAACCCGACGGCTTACACTTAGCAACGAGCCTCTCATAATACTCTCTAGAATACATTATTTAGGTATAATAAAGCTCTTTCCAACTAAAATGGGAAGATTTTATGTCCCTCCAAATGTTACCATTTAAAATTTGTTTCAGAAAAATGTGGCCATATTGAAACTATACTACATCGGCTTCATAGCTATATTCATTCTGCTAATATTACACACCATGTCCCTTGGCCTGCACTGCGTGTATTATGTGTACCAGTGTCTTCAACATAGCTTACCTATTTTCCGACAGATTTTCACCATCTGGAGATATGTGTTGCTTGTGGTGATATTATTCCTTCAAGTTTGTAAGTATACTTAGGGCTGATTTTAACAACTCAAGATATTTTTAATTCGTGGAATAAAATAGATGTCTGATAGATTTGAATGAATACTAGCTGAAGATAATACTAATATTAATGAATTTATTGTTTTCTTGCAAATCATAATAAATTTGTAGTATAGACTATATAATTTGTATTTATGTATATATATATATACAAATACAGCCAAGGTACTGTTTTAATTAAAACAACTACTTATCGAAGGCCTATTTTCAGTTATGAACGCCTACGTGCTTCTGTTGGTGAGAAGTGAAATAGAAAAGTTAGAAACTGACGCTGAGGTTGAATTATCGAATGTAGCAGCTAAAGATCCAGTAAATCTGCCGAAAAATATAGGATACTCTGAAGACTGTGTACAAGACCCTTTTAATGTGTATGATTACAAACAGGAGTACCAGAATAACTGAATTGTTATTATGATAAAAGTTTGTTGAGATCTCATTGTTTATTTATAATCGCATGCTTGTACTGAAAGGTTTTTCAATTAATTGCAGCTATTCTATAGCATTTACTAAACAATAAACAGGACACTAATGTATTTAAGAGCTTATACTTGGCGACACAATCCCCCCCCCCTCCCTTCCCAGATCCCTCGATCAAGCTGTGCCGGTCAAACTAGCAATAAAAATAGGTGTAATACAAACTCATATCCAGCCTACTCTTGATGTTTTTGGCTTATTCACATTGTTAGCAACGCAGTAAGTCGAGGTCCGAAAGAAACCCACAGGGGGTGTCCATAGTGAGGCCCTGGAGGTTCTCGCCAAAAGTCCGGGAAGCAGTCCAAGCCTAGACTAGCCTAGAATGTTGGAATACTTTACCGAAAAATGTTATAGTTGAACTTGCAGGACTGCAATGGCTTTCCTAAAGACTTGGTATAACTTAAGCAAGCTAGGTCATAATGTCATATATTGCAGCTGTTTTGTCGAGATACCTATCGATTTAATTAAAAAGAGATGTTTAACTAAAGTTGCTTACATAAGTAAGACTTGCTAAGTAAATTCTCTTTATAAATCAAATACATGATAGGTACTTTAATCTTTAAGGTTTTTTTTGAAAACACCTTAATACCTACTTAAATAAAGCACTATCCCTAATAAGAAAATTAGTAGTATTTAAGAAAATGAGCTACCGTTATTGCCAGTCCTCGTAGACAAATGACCGATGATGGAAAAAGGGGGGGAAGGGGAAAACAGTTACAAGCAAATTTCATACCGACTCATATCTTGTGGTAATGTAGAAATATAGAGTGTAGGAACTGTAAGAACGTAAAATGAGTTAAAGAACACTATTATGCACTCCAAGCCGGAACCTCGTTAGGTAACCACTGTATTCAAATCCCAGCCTCCGAGTCACGTGGCTTAAACACTGACACTGTAGGTAATACATTTCCAAGATGTCGGTATCGATTGTACTTAGAAATGATATTTTTCTAGGAGGGCTGGCATGGTAAAAACCGCACATTGAACGAAAACCAAAAAAAGGGAAAGTAAAAATCATGCCCCATGGGCTTGCCCAAGAAGAAGGAAGTTCATAAGAATTTCTACCAGATTTCAAAGACACTATCCATAATCCTTGCGAATACGCAGAAAATAACTTTATCTCTATTACACAAGGAAATCCTGTCAACTCTGTATTTCTGTATTCCCAGTTTTAAATATAAACAACGTTATCTGTCGGGTATGTCATTGATGACTGTAGAGGAAGTCGTGAATTATCAGTAAGCGAGCAATAAAATTGACCTTTGATATATGTAGGCAACATACAGTTACTTTGAAAACATTAATAGTACTCTGCAATGGTAGGTATCTAATAGAATAGTCTGAACTATTTAACGAATCCCACAACTCTTGTATGCCATGATCTACAATGATAACTAAACGAAATATCACCGAGACACCGAGACACGCCTAGACCTGATGCCTCTCAAGGGGAGGATTGACTATCCTAAAACAAATTCTTAAGCTTCTACAAAACAACTCTCTCCGTAGTTCTTTGATATAAAATAAAACATCTAGACTAGGTACTATAAAAAACTAGTTATATTATATAGTGAGGTACACTAAACTAATCTAATACAAAATTGTTGGAATCAAAAACAACAATTTTCTCTTGAATTTCAATACTTTTACATACATATTTGTTAACCAGTATAAAACAATTTTGCTTGATAATGGTTAATAAGACTTCTTCTTTTTATTTAGTTACATAGGTACTTAGTTTTATTTATATTATACTTAAGTTTTAATTTTAGTTTAGCTTAAGTTTTTTATAAATATTAAATTGAATATATTTAAGTTATTAATTAAAAAATAATTTTATTTTAATTAATATTATAATTATTCCCTTTTAGTTCTAAATCTGTAGATATGATTTTAATACTTTTTCGCCGGATTACTGAGTGCTTCGAACTGTAGGGAACTCTCTTCCTGGCTTCATGTATTTTTCACTGATTGACGTTAACTTCCTTAGTAATATCGAAAAAAGTGGTTTACCTGATTAAATAGCATCTTTGCATAAATCTAATCATGAAAATAGAGCAGAAGAATAAGATTTTTTTTTCAAATTTTAAAGTTACGAGTTTGTCTTTCTTTAGAATAAGTATTTATAAACATATTTGTTCCTTTAGTAATCCATGATATAGTTTAATAATAATATCATTAATGATAGTTTAGTTTTAGAAAATATATCTGAAAAAATATTAACTACATCGCCTTAATTTTATCAATATTATTAACATCTTATTATTAAACGTCGCTTGCGACTTTATGGCAATCTTCTTTGTGTGTCGTTTTGCTCTCATCCGGGGTATCTTTTTTACAATCCATTATACATTCAGACTGAGCTGCATTGTTCACGAATCTGAATTCACAGTTGTTCTTAAGCTTCAATATTTCACTTCTCAGTAGAAGCAATAAGTACCCCTGTGACACTGGAAAAGGTTAAAAACATATCGTTAATACAAAGGATAAATAAGATTTTAATTATTAATTTATTGTATGTTCGAAAGCATGGCAGTGGACAAATTGAATTTGTTAAATAAACAAAAATTTTTGGAGAAAAAGAATCATGAATTTTATCGATGGAAATTATATTTTTATTTAAAAAAAAAAAGATTTTATAGACAAAACGGGAACATATGTTAATTGAAATGCACAAATAAGTGTTATCAAAATTAAATTAATGTAGATAAGGTCATACTGGTAAGCTAAAGGAAGCTTTTCTTTTTATATAACGCAATAATAATGAGGCAAACTTCAACATAATTTCGAAATAATTTATAAAGGAGACGTCTTAAAGACGAACGATAACTTACCAAAACTAACAAAATGACTGGAACACTCCAATATATTTATTGCCCACGCATAAAACGATGGCGACCTGTATACGAATAACATGTGAAAGTAAGAACTGATTATGAATAGCGAGAGCAGAATAGTCAGGATCCACACCCCAAAACTGTAGTAATAATACACAGTTAACAGTCGCAAGTTTTTCTGAAAAAAAAACAGGACCACATTATGCCCAAACCTTTACTTCAAACGGTATCCCTAAAAGGGATGTTGGCGGGGTATAAAAAGTAAAAATCGTTTAAATCCGTCAGTCAGATAATAAAAAAATATTAAATACTACTTACGTATTTTTTCATTTTTCAAAACAATAGAAAATTACAATGATTGCGCTTTAAAGTTCAGAAGTGGGGCTTATGACGTGACGCCGTGGCAAAAAGTGTAGCACGGAGTGACGTCACGCAAAATTTTCATTCACTGTATTTTGAAAATTTTTTGTTTGCAAGAAAAAAGGAAAAATACTTGTCCAATAAAATTCATTATTCTACCTGACGGACTTTCCAAAAATGTTTAGTCAACATGCCTATTCCAGTTATAAAACTAAAACTATGTTTAAATTGACGTTTTAGGCCTCCTCAGCTCCAAAATACTATTTAACGCTATTACTTTACCAAAGCTAAGACAATTCAGAAAAAAAAGTGAGAAAATATCCCATTTTAGGTGGATTTCTTACCGTATGTCCTCCAACGATGAATACAGTGCTCAATGCAAAATCAAGTGTTACTACAGTCAGTAAAATGGCGGCAACAACAATTCTAAATGTGTATACCCTTTCATTCATTGGATACCTATGATGTAAATCTAATATATCCTTTAGCATTAGTGATAACGCCACTATCAAGAAAGCAACAAATATCTGTAAATTTAAATAAAAACATATTAAAGAGGATGAAAGATCAAATTCACCGGATAAAGACTCATACAGAACATCCTACTCGAGTCTAGAAACTTTACATCCAACGCATATAGTGACAATTAAAATAATAAACTGGAAATTTTGTAATTCAAACCATGTAGCACCAGCATGTCTGCCTTTAATTTTGAGACGGAAAAACAAAGCTAGAGATGTATTTTTTCTTGTGCAGAATTTAGAGTCAAAACCAAAGCTCCAAAAGCCAAGGACTGCAGGTAAAGAAAATTTGATTTAAACTTTTTGCCACATACAAGTTTTTATTTAGCAGAAGCTTTATTTTTAGGTCTTTGTCTAGGGATTCTGGGGAAGGTGTAACGCAATTCATTCGCTGCATTCTTACTAAACACTTCATAACCCTTTTTGTATTGTAGAATTAAATAAACTAATGTCCTTGTAAAGAGGGGGCGAGTTCGGATTCAATTCAATGACTGTTGCAGATATAAATAATGGCGGAAAACGTCCTGTTGATAGCATAATCAGTTCCATACACTACACTTTAACAGTTTTGCTGTCCAGACAATAGACACAACAGTAAAAAACTGGACATGAATCATTATGTGATACACGGAATAGGGAATGGGTTAAAAGCCTACTTAGAAGATAGATAATACATACCAATTTGATGTATCCCCAGGCTATCAGGCCATATCGAAGAGGCAAACAAAAACAACATCTTTTAAAAACTGGCAGTTCTGAATGCATGATGTCTGATGTTCCGTCACTTCCAAAAAGAAACGGTAAAATGCCAATAATATTCAAATAGTGTTTATGAATATATTTAAGTAGAAGGTTGTTTGAAATACCCAAAACGATTTTCGATATTTTTTTTTATTAAACACTTCAACACTCGTTAAGCGTTCGTTAAGTACTGCAGCGGTTCTTTATAATTATACAAATTTATGTTACATTTAACCTTTATATATCAAACTCAGTGATAAGTGTAATGTTATTACGCACTAGTTTATAGTGACAGCGGGAATTCTTAATGATTAACTTTCAGATATGGACCTTATTATTGTTTTTTTTTTGTATTCCTTGTTTTCGCTGTAAGTATGTACGTAGGTACTTTACGTTTTTTTAACAATAATCTAAACAAAAAGGCCTGTTTTCTAGAAATTTTAAAATTAAAACGGAAATTAGTCGACGAACTGTAGTTTATCTAATCTATACTAATATATAAAACTGAAGAATTTGGTTGTTTGTTTGAACGCGCTAATCTCAGGAACTACTAGTCCGATTTGAAAAAATCTTTCAGTGTTAGATAGCCCATTTATTGAGGAAGCTATATAACATTACTTTGCGACCAAAAGGAGCGGAACATAAATGAAAAACCGTTGAAACTAAAACACAAACGCGAACAAAGTCGCGGAGGACAGCTAGTGATGAATACGTATAGAGATAGGGTACCTTGCAATGGTTAAAGTGTTCATGTAGGTATTAAGCCGTGTGCCGGCTCAAATTCTATCTTCGTTCGATAATAAATTATTTTGCCCATAAGAACGCTCTCCAGATGCAGATTTTGCGTGGACTAGTAATGTGGTACAAGACTAGGTATGAAAAGTCAAGATCTTATTAATTCGTCAGTTAGATATTATAAAATATTAACACGTATTTTTTGCTGTTTCAAAATAACAAAACACTAACCCCCCGTTCACACTAGTCGTAAGTCGCATACGACTAAAAGTCGAAAGTCTGATTTTAAATGTAAATCGCGTCTCATCCAATGTGAACAGCTCCATATAAAGTGTATGGTTACCCCCCGTTCACACTAGTCGTAAGTCGCATACGACTAAAAGTCGAAAGTCTGATTTTATATGTAAATCGCGTCTCATCCAATGTGAACAGCTCCATATAAAGTGTATGGTGACCAGAGCATTCGACTTTTAGTCGTATGCGACTTACGACTAGTGTGAACGGGGGGTGACCAGAGCATTCGACTTTTAGTCGTATGTGACTTACGACTAGTGTTAACGGGGGGTAACAGCCGGTTCACACTAGTCGTAAGTCGCATATGACTAAAAGTCGAATGCTCTGGTCACCATACACTTTATATGGAGCTGTTCACATTGGATGAGACGCGATTTTTAGTCTAATACGACTCAAAAAACCATCCGACGGGCCAGCGCCCGTTTTAAGACTAAAAATCGCGTCGAATCGTGCTCGCATAAGTGCCTGCTTGTTGCTGTTCACACTAGTCGTGCATCTAATCGACTCGAGCGCGTTGTTACCTCTCTCCCCACCCCGCTTCCTAGTTCGCTACACATAAACTACGACCTATACGACTCGCGACGCAGTGTGAACAGGTACATCAGACTTTCGACTTTTAGTCATATGCGACTTACGACTAGTGTGAACGGGCTGTAATAGATCCAATATGTTTTGATTCGTTATTCGTTAACGTGACGATCCGTCACTAGGCTGTCTCTCATCCGTTCGTAACCAGACTTCAGTTATTTGGGTGACGAACAGTTACATTTTTTTTTATAGGAACAGCTTTTTTTAACGCCTCGTTGATATTTTAACAGTTCGTTAAGGAAACGATTCGTTTTTTGTTTATTGGTCCCGGCCATAAGTAGCTAAAGCAAGCGATTCAAAGTTCAGGAGTAGGGACTAATCACGTAATGCTTACGTACAAATTGCACGAAATTATGACGTCATGCGACATTTCAAATCAAAGTATCGTCGAGCGTTTTAGATTAAAATAAAATCCACACTAGGTACTGTAAAATAACTGGGTATATTATAATTATAGTGAGGTACACTGTCTTAACTAATCTAATACAAAATTGTTGCTATTTAAAATACATAACAATTTTCTCTTAAATTTCAATTTTAATTTACCTGTACTAATATTATAAAGCTGAAGAGTTTGTTTGTTTGAACGCGCTAATCTCAGGAACTACTGGTTCGAATTGAAAAATTATTTTTGTATAATAGTCCGTTTATTGAGGAAGGCTATAGGCTATATAACATCACGCTACGACCAATAGGAGCGGAGCATAAATGAAAAATGTTGCAAAAATGAAAACCCGTTGAAACTAAAACACGCGAACAAAGTCGCGGGGGACAGCTAGTATGTAATAATGCGCATGCTTGTTAACCAGTATAAAACAATTTTGCTTGATAATGGTTAATAAGACTTCTTCTTTTTATTTAGTTACTTACGTACATATTTTTCTTTATATTATACTTCTGTTTTAATTATAGTTTAGGTTAAGATTTTTATAAATTAATACATTTGTAATTATAACATAGCACATATTTTTATAATATCCAATAAAATACATAAAAAATGGTGGAAAAAAAATGTATACAATAATTATATTTCAATTAAATTATAATGAATTCGTAGAACGTTTAATCATGGTATTTTAAAGAATTATAACTTTTCTATTTGGTTAAACAACGGTTTGTTTTATGAAGACGAATAGAAAAATCTCTCCTGTTGTAGTTCTGAATCTGTAGAGATTTTTTTTTTTTTTTTATCGTTTTCTGAGTGATTCAAATAATAATATAAATGTGGACAACATCACATACATTGCTCTGAACCCAAAGTAAGTAGCTAAAGCACTTGTGTTATGGAATTCAGAGACAACGAAGGTACCACAAACACCCAGACCCGAGACAATGTAGAAAAGTTGTTTTTTCTACATTGACCCGGCCGGGGATCGAACCCGGGACCTCAGAGCTGGCGACACCTTGAAACCGGTGTGTACGCCACTCGACCACGGAGGTCGTCAAATGATGCTGATGATAATGATAATAATGAGTGATAAGAAAAATGATACTGATACCAAATGTGGTTTACCTGACGATTAAATAGCATCTACGCATAAATCTAATCGAGAAACATATCAGAATAAGATTTTCATGCTGTAATGCCATGTGTTTGTTTTTTTTTTATACATTTATAAACATACTAGCTGTTTTCCGCGGCTCCGCCCGCGTGGATGTCGGTTATCGCAGCAGAAAGAAGCCTATATCCTTCCTCAGACTATCTGTGTACCAATGTATCTGTCTACCAAAATTTCATTTAAATCGGTTAAGTAGTTTTGGCGTGAAAGCGCGACAGATAGACAGAGATACTTTCGCATTTATAAAATTAGTTAGGATTTATTACTTATTATTTACTTTTGTAATACATGAGATAGTTGAAATAATAACGAATAATGGTTAAATGCTAACAATCTGGAAAAACATTTAACACAATTATTAACATCTTATTATTAAACATCGCTTGCGACTTTATGGCAATCTTCTTTGTGTGTCGTTTTGTTCTCATCCAGGGTATCTTTTTTACAATCCATTATACATTCAGACTGAGCTGCATTGTTCACGAATCTGAATTCACAGTTGTTCTTGAGCTTCAATATTTCACTTCTCAGTAGAAGCAATAAGTACCCCTGTGACACTGGAAAAGGTTAAAAACATCACTTTAATAGCTTTAATGTAGGTGTGCTCGAAGTTCGAAAGCAGTGGCAAAAATGAATTTGGAAAATAAATAAAAATGGTTTAAAAAAGACATGAAGTTTTTATTTAACTTATATTTTTTATTAAAAATAAAAGCATCATACAGACAAAAGTGACACAAATATTATTTCAAATTAATTCAAATTAAATTAATGTAAATTAAGTAATTGGGTATTTGACATGTTTTTAAAAATATATTACAAACTATGTCGAGTTGTAAAAACGGCAGATTAATTACTTTCATATTTAACTAGTTACAGCATCAAAAACAAGTCGTAGTTTTGCGAAAAAGAGATGCGTCATCAACTAACTTTAAAATTTTCTGTATTCGTGTATATTTTTTGATGTTATTTCGCAGTTCTGCTTCAATTTAATACTATTATTAGAAGTATTTGTAATAAATAAATAATTCGATAGTACTCAAATACCCTATTCTGGTGATCTAAACGAAGTATGTTTTTAATATATCTATATATATAAAAATCAATTGCTGTTCGTTAGTCTCGCTAAAACTCGAGAATGGCTAAACTGATTTGGCTAATTTTGGTTTTAAATTATTTGTTGAAGTCCAGGGGTTTTTTAAAAGGTGAGTAAATATGAAATAAATGCTTGAAATACATCAAGGATTTGAATTAACTGTCAAACATTTGATATCGTCCCTTCGTTTAGAAATCTATTAAATTTAAAAGTCGTTAAGAAATCAAATTAAATTTAAAAGAATATTTTTGATTTTTTTTTTTTCATTTGTTTTTAACATTTGAAATTGACAACTAACAATTCCTGCTCGCAACTATAATATTTTACAGACTTTGACGGAATTTGGGCGTAAAGGTCGCGTTGTCTCAATGGATTTTTTTTATGGGCATAATGTGATTTAATGTATGATGTGGTAGTGTATCATGCAGTAAATCAGTGTGTTTGTGTGCTATTCTAGAATTTAAGTGGGAAAACAACTGTCTTAAGTTCAGTAGGTAGCTAGGTTAGGTAGGTAGGTGGGTATTGCATCTATCTATATAAATTGAAAACTACTTTATCGATTTCATTGATCTTTTTTATTTAAGATTCCTAATAATTTGAAGAACGTTCTTACGAAAAGATAAAAAAGAAAATTGGACAATTTCAGCAAACTATTTCACTATTATTGCTTTTACTATTTAACGTGATTTTTTTTTAATTTATCCATACTTAAATATAAAATAGTTAAAAAAATATATAATTTGTAGTTCGAATGTATGTAATATAGCTAAGACAGAACAGCGTCTGTCGGGTCAGCTAGTAACGTTATAATAATGAGACAAACTTCAACATAATTTCGGAATACTTTAGGAAGAAGACGTCTTAAAGACGAACAATAACTTACCAAAAGTATCAACATGACTGGACCACTCCAATATATTTATTGTCGACGCATGAAACCATGGCGTCCTGTTTACGAATAACGCGTTAAAGTAAGTACTGATTATGGATAACGAGAGCAGACTAGTCAGGATCCACAAACCAATACTGTAGTAATAATACACATTCAACAGCCGCAAGTTTTTCTGAAAAAATAAAACAGGATACAATTATGCCCAATCCTTAATTTCAAACGGTATTCCTAATTCCAGCAATAAAACTATGTGTAAATTCAGGTTAATAAGGCCTCGTCATTGACCTCATTAACTCAGTTTGGGACTATTTGTCAATTTTCGGTGCTGTGGCGGAACGATTAAATATACTTTTATATTACGTTACCAAAGCTAAGTCAATTCAGAAAAAAAAAACTGAGAAAATCATGTTCCATTTTAGGAAGAAAAATCCTTACCGTATGTCCTCCAACAATGAATACAGAGGTTAACACAAAATCAAATGATATTACAGTCAGTAAAATGGCGACAACAACAGTTCTATATGTGTACATCGTTTCATTCATTGGATACCTATGATTTTCATACAGTATCTTTAGTGATAACGACACTATCAAAAAAGCAGCTAACACCTGTAAATTGAAATAAAAAGAATTAAAGAGACTGAAAGATCAATTTCATCGGGAGCATCGTAATAAAGCCAGTCTTTTATTCACCGGATAAAAACTCTTCCAGTATATTTTGGTCTTGTTTGTTAAACTTAATATCAAACGGAAGTGACAATAAAACCGGTAGTTTTTCAATGCAATTTAAACCACGTAGCACTTGCATGTATGCCTTTAGTTTGGAGACCCCCTAGAGATGTATTTTGTCGTGTTGAATTTAAGACCACAACCAAGACTCCAAAAGCCAAGGATAGACAAGGATAACAGAATTTGATATTCTTATTTTCTTTTTGCCACGAATAAGTTTTTTAATTTAGCAGAAACTTTATTGAATACAAAGATGGCTAGGTCACTGTCTAAGATTCGTTGGTGGGTGTAATGAATTTAATAAGCTACATTATTATTTTACATTAAATGTTGAAAATACTTTTTTAAAAGAGGAGACTTAAATAAATAAATGTCCTTGTAAGAAGGGGGCGAGTTTTAATTCAATTCAATGAATGTTACAGGTATTAAAAACAGCAGAAAACCTGTCGATAGCATAATTAAGCCTAATTAAAAAACAAACAATACATACCAATTTGATGTAACCCCAGGCTATCAGGCCATATCGAAGAGGCAAACAAAAACAACATCTTTTAAAAACTGGTAATTCTAAATACATAATGTCCACTTCCAAAAGAAACGTTAAAATGCCAATAATATTAAATTTGTGTTTTAGAATATAAGTATATAAATTGGAAGGCTGAAATACCCAAAACTATACTCGTAATTTTTTTTAATTATACGCTTCATCACTCGTTAAGCGTTCGTTAAGTACTGCAGCGGTTGTTTATAATTTTACAAATTTATGCTACAATAGGCATGACGAAAGATTTTGAAATACTCTTCCGTAGTGGGGGTACACGTTTACTATTTACGAAAAAAACTTTATTTCGATAATAAACTAGAGTTTTACGAAGTTTAAAGCCATTTTTCAAATATTTTTAAATAGTGCGCGAAAATAGCTCGGAGGTGTCATGGCGACCGCTCTGACGTCACGGTAAAGTAAACAACAAGTCATTGTGTGTATGCATAGTGAAGAAAGTTAACGAAATCCGTAATAAAAATGAATTCTAAAGTGTATAAGTGGTGTGGAGTACCTCAGTGTAAAAACTCATCGTTAGTAACACCCAACAAGGTGTTTGTACATGTTCCAAAGAAGAAAATAATAAAAGATTAGTGGTTAAAGCTCATCATTAAAGTTAAACAATAAAAGTTCATTGTAAAAATAACCTACGAAAATTATATAAAATGAGATTAAGAGATCAAAACGAGTTTGATATCAACTATGTTGTTTGTATCTAGTGCTAAAAATTTATACTTAAAAAAAATGTACTTACAAGGAAGTTTTGACGTTTCTAAACTCAGACGAGCAAAACATCAATAAATCAATCCTGGGCAGATTTGAGCTGTTTGCCTTAACAAAGCCTGATTCCATTGTTATTGAGTCGAGTGGAGTCGAAACACACGTAAATTAACACACGTAAATTATTAAAAAATCAATCCAAATGAGTAAACAGTAGTACGGTCACAACAAAACACAGTGACATTTGTTTGTTTACTTTACCGTGACGTCATGCGCTGTGATTAGTGTTTCAGTCAAAATGGCCGATTGCAGTATTTTTATCTTTTATTTTATAGAAAATCTAAATAATCTCAGACTTTTAAATAAAATGAAATCAGTCTTTTATATCCTTTTAATATGTATTTTCCCCTAAAATCATTAAATATTTGATAATTTGATACTGTCGTCATGCCTATTAGCTAACTAACAGTGACGTTTATTTCATTTCAAGGAGGTCGTTAATCTATGGGAAACACTCTTTTGATTGTAATGAGTGAACGCAGTTTATACTGCCAATACGTTTTCCAAAAGAAACAAATAAATTCAAATTCAGGGTTAATGTAATTGAAATGTTTACTAATCCCTGTGTTGACTTTTCCCAATCAAAAACAAGCTTTATTTGATATAATGAGATACAGTTAAATTACTTACTATCTAACTTACTGTACAAAAATTCTTTCGTTTTGACGTTATTCTAGCATCACAACAAATTTAGTTATGCTAGGTTTATAGATATGATGTACTAGGTTTAGAGATCGAAGTTAATATCAAATACTGGGGGTATTTAACATTAACTTCGATATAATACCACATAAATAAAAGATCTCGACAGACAAAAAGTCGAACAACCAAAAGTTCCTATAATGGCACCCTCAAAATGGTGGAATGGATAGGTAAGTACAGGCGTCCTCGACGGCTGTATTAGTACCTGTATATGTTTTAATGAAAGTATTGATCGGGACTTGCGCGTTGCATTCAGACAGGGCGGCTTCCGAGTGCATCCGACGCCCCTCGTCCTTCATAACGGCGAGCGCTACGGTTGCGGCCGAACCTCGGACTCAGTTCATTGCAGACCAAGGTAATTATCTCAAAACTTCTGTAATTTATTGTTATTTTATTTCCGGAAATTAAATGTCTTCAGTATACTCGTGGCCGTACATATTTATTCACAACTATGAAGCAACTTTGCATTTTATTGAAGTCCTTTATACTGGACTTAGACTAGGGCGTGGACAGGTTGAATTAGTCTAGCAGTTGTTTTTAAAAAGAAGTGTTATTGTGTCGCACAGCTAATTTGGATATATTCGGGCTAAATTTATTTATATTTTTCAATAACCCTGAAAGTTCTTACGAAGATATTTTTTTACGCACTTGAAAAATGAGCCGTTTATATCGTGTTTTTTTAACATATAAATCAATAGACGTTGTGTACAACTGCTGATCAAGCCAACGAAATAATAATTGCATTTTTGTTACTTTTCTAGGAAGTTCTGGTGAGTGCCAGTCTGGCGTGTCAGCACCAGAGAACCGGAGTCTCGAATATCGGTCTTTCTCCGCCATCTTGAATTAAAGACAGGTACCTACTTAATATTGATTAATATTTATTTAACCCAGTTATACGTTTTAACATATTCTATAAATATTACCATCTCACTTTCAATATTATAATAATTATTACGTATTTTATAACTAGCTGCGACCCAAGGTTTCACTCGTGTAAGTAGTCTCTGTTCCCGGTGGAGACGAATCCAACAAATCAAAGATCATGAAAATCGGTCCACCCGTTCTTGAGTTATAAACGGTGTAATATAATTACCCCGACTTTGTTTTATGTTATACTTACTTTCTTAACCCCTTTGTACAAAATTTGATTAGGTTAAAAGGCTTAAAGACCTCAGAAAAAAATGTATTTTCCTAATTATAAACTGTTTAAATGTTTTTTTTATTTTTTTTATGTTTTAGTTAATCCAGATTATACGTAAACCACACGCTAGTATTGGATAGAACTTGGGTACTGACTAGATACTAACGACACTTCGTTTTACTGCCTAGTAATAAATAGGCGGGAAAACGCCAAATAATGAGTAGTTTTAATTCAAAGAGCTAAAATACATTTTTCATCGACAGGTTCCTTCTGGGTCCATCGACAATCATGAAAATGGAGTCACAGTTCCAGCGGTGGCCGAAATCAACCAGCTAGGAGCCAAGTACAAAGTGTCATGCACTCGGTTTACACAAATTACTTATTTTATGCAAATAAGTAATTTGTGTAAACCGAGGATTTTGCCGCCTAAAAATGTAAAATGAAATGTAAGATGCTAAAAGCAATGTTATCAAGACCTGTAAGCAAAGCCTACAGATCTTGATGGCATAGCGTATTAACAAAACATAACCAAAATATCTAGGTTATAATTTTATTTATTTATTTATATTAATTATAGCTATAATGTGTAATTTAGGATTAAGATTGGAGTCTCCATCTCCGCACGATTTTAGTTGGTATCATGTATATGACGAGACGTCATTTTGTCGGTAGATAATTATATGCTACGGACAATCCACCACACAACAACCCACAGGATATACGTACTTATATCCTACAAATTACATGGGTAACGACAAAACAAGGTCATAGGCATGTAAGGTCATATGTAACACATGCCTACTGCAAAATATTTAACTAAAAAATTGCAGATAAATGACCTTATCTTGGATGCGACTTTTCACGGACATGACTTTCGGAAATGACTTAACAAACTAAACACCTAAACATTTCAACGGAACAAGTCTACTGGAGTTATCCGTTCGACACTTAATATATTTATATATCTATAGGCCTATCTATTTTATGAACTTTTGTTTAAATGGCAGGAATGTGTTGGAGGTTTATGACTTTTTTGTGAAATATATATTAATAATAATAAAATATTTATAATATAAAAATATTTGGACTTGTTTTCTTTCATAAAATCATCTAGCTTTAAAAAAAAATCATTTATTCAAAATAAGCTACTACGCAGCATTTTTTGAAAGTTAATTTATATACAGTACCTACCCCGAATTACTTTTACCGCTTCCTAAGTGCTCTGGCTGTGGAGAAAAAAAAAATCTTTCACTACATGCGGAAGAACAAGAGAAGGAAATGTACTGGTAGGTACAGTAATTTATAGACGTAGGTACCTATATATTATAAATATTTCATTGAAATACAACCGCTCTTAGAATGCAATTTAAGCTACCACTATTTTCTACTTTATTAGAAATCTTAGAATCCACGGAAAATAACAATGACTAAATACCCAGTCATTTTATTTCTACCTACATTATAATTATTCCTTGCTTGTAAACATAATTACCACATGGCACCATACAGTACCAATAGTATAGAAATGTAATGTAAATTAAAAGGATCCATTCACGAGACAAAGTCGTGTTCAAAATAACAAAACGCAAAATTAACAAGTTGACATTTGTATTTGACTATATTGATTTGACATTTTATAAAGTAAACAAAAACAAAGCCGGATAGATGAATGAAAGGTGCGGAGTGTGCGAACTGGATAACAAAAATTTAATGTAGGAAAAGAAGAATAATTATTTAATATAATCAAAATAAAGTATTACTATCGATATTAGGCGAAAATAATGCAAAATAATTTAAATGTACCTATCATGACCAAAACAGGGTCTCTACGACTAGCAGCAGACAATAAATTGCGTTTATTCGCAAATCAAAAAATTTTGAAGAGTTATTCGATTAAACGGTTGTGTAACACAGTTGCTGAAACTAAGCGCTAGATTCGATCGCACATGTCATGACAGCTTCTAATTATAGTTCCGATATACCTCTAGATATTTTCAAGCGCTAAAACGTCAGATAGCATCAGAGTGTTACGATATAGTAGTATGCATGTTAAAAACGTGAATATTCAACGCAACACATTTAAATAAATAGGCACCCCATAAACCCTTTGCCTAAACTTTTCTTCAGTGTGTTCTAAATTAAAATACTGAAAAAAAAAACATGTTTGAGAAAGTGCCCTTGTGCAAAAAATGCTGCTTTTGCATACCACTACGATACGGATTGTTAACATGGATATATATAAAACTGGTGAGTAGTAGGTACAGGAAGGAGATAAGTAATCCAATGAATATGATAAAATAAATTGTTTCAATAGGATGGTTTTAAAAATAAGTTTTTATTATAAATGTATTTTTAAACACAAGCTTTTGAATTAGCTAGGCTCAAAGAACTAGTGAGGAAAAAAAAACATGCATACTTATATATACATTGCAAGTTAAATAAAAGATTGTTATTAGGGTGCAAATAGCATAAGAATATTAATTTTAAAGTACTAGCACACTATTTAATAGTTATAAATTGTAAACTACCAAAATATTTAAGATTTGATCATTTTGTGATCTTGAAAATTTTCTTTTACGCTAACTAATGGCTCCAGTCTCATGCTGTGGTCATGGTATGGTCAAACACAGATGCTGCATGTAGACTATTTAAAATTTAATCTGGTAATTTCTTTTTGTACACATATTAATATTACCTTAATGTCTTGCGCAGTTGCGCTTAACAAACACATCATCTCATTTGCGTGTTGATAATTTTAGATTCCCATTTGGAATTACATTTACCTCATGATGTTACATGAAAAAAGAAATTATTACACTTTTTAATAATCTATTTAAGTGCTCTTAATTAACATTAAAGTATTAATTAGTTATCATTAGTAATTTTTGTGTTTATCAATGTTTTAGAAGCCAGGGGTCAATAACTACAAATTTGATCACTTGCTTTTGTTTGTATAAAAAGATGTCTACATTAAAATCTTTCTTTGTTTCAGATTTTAACAAGTTTTATATTAATAACCCTTACTATAAGTTTATATGAACTTTATGCATTTTGCTTTGACTGTTACATTTTACCTATCGGTATAATTATTTTGATAATTGTGTTTGCAGATATTGTACTAGACATTGTATTTATTGTAGGAGGACATTTGGTAAGCTCTTTAATATTATAATAACAATAAATATTAATATTTATTAGTTATTAACTAACTATTTACCTAGTTTCTTTTTTCATTAATCATAACAACATTAATGAAAAAAATGGCAATTTTTTTAACAATAGCAGTAAATATTTTTATCACATGTTTTGTTTTTAATTTGCATAAGTAATACCCAAAAAAACAAATAATTAAAACAATTAATAAATAACTAATATTGTTTGTTATGACTGGGTTTTCATTAAACTTGTTATGTAAGTAAATAATATGTTGTTTACAAACATTGTTTTTCTTAACACTAGATAATACTTAACAATATTTATATTTTTCAAGATAATTTCTATGTATTGCCTTATCATGTATGCTATAGCACATAATAAATATTAGTACTGACATAGTGACTCTGGGATTTCTGAGAATATTTAGGTGCCTATTATTTTATGTATTGTTTACTTACTTAAAAACTATTGTTACACTAACCTTTAAACTTAAGTTAATTATAATATCTGACCTAGTGTCCTGCTCAACTCCATTTTAGCCTCATTATTGCGGTACCGACATCCCGAATTTTGGTTCACTTTAGAGATTAGCTCATTGCGTATTAGTTCTTAACTCTGAAAACGTATTTTTTGGTGAAGTTTTTGTACTAATATCATCATCATCATCAAAGCCTTTGGCATCCCACTGCTGGGCATAGGCCTCTCCTTTCATCCAGATTCGACCCGAAACTTCAGTTATGTCGTCGACCCATCTTGCTCCCATCTAGTTTTTTAATTATTATAACTTAACTAGCTGTCCCGGATCCCCCGCGACTTTGTCCGCGTGTTTTAGTTTCAACGGTTTTTCATTTTGCATTTATGCTCCGCTCCTATTGGTCACATCGTAATGTTATATAATATTATAGCTTATAACCTTCTAGCAACACAGAAATAATTTTTCAAATCGGACCTGTAGTTCCTGAGATTAGCGCGTTCAAACAAACAATCAAACTCTTTAGCTTTATATATTAGTATAGATTTAATTATAAACTCAAATCACTTTTTTAAGCGATCCGGTATCCGGTAGTTAGTCGAAAGCCTACCTACTCTATAAAGTTTCACCTTTGCACCGGATTTATCCGGCGCCGCTGTAGTTGGCCATCGGGCCCCAGCCAGGGGGCCGGGACGCGATTAACTCTTGTATAAATTTGTGACACATGTAGTGCTTGGATTCACACTGTCACACAAGCAAGGTATACCAAATAAAAAATAAATTAGTAGGTACCTAAATTTAAAAAAGCTGACTTCAAAGAGATAGTAGATATATTGATAGTAATATTCAATTGAAATTAGATAAGAAGAAAAATTATAATATTCTTTTTTCCGGTTATTTTTATTTAATAGGTACCTAACGGCTGAACTGATATTTATGTAGTTTTTAATCAATATTTGTAGGTATTATATATGACGACCTTCGTGGTCGAGTGGCGTACAAACCGGTTTCAAGGTGTCGCCAGCTCTGAAGTCCCGGGTTCGATCCCCGGCCGGGTCAATGTAGAAAACAACTTTTCTACATTGTCTCGGGTCTGGGTGTTTGTGGTACCTTCGGTTTCTCTGAATTCCATAACACAAGTGCTTAAGCTACTTACTTTGGGTTCAGAGAAATGTATGTGATGTTGTACACATTTATTTATTTATTATTATAGGTATTATATCTTATCAATCCGATGCCGGAGATATCGCGTAAAAATCATACAAAAAAAAACATACAGTCGAATTTTAAAGTCGCTTAAAAGCCGTGTGAAAGCTATCCGCCGGATAGCCGGCACCGTCTACCCGATTTCCGAAACGTGTGAAAGGTTGTAGAATGATCTCAAACAATTAAGGAATTTCTACTAACCATATATTCTTTCTTTTTATTTACAAAAAAAGCAACTTAACAGCACTAGTGAATCACCCAGACTTGCAACAAGCAAATGTGGATAACACAAATGCTTGTCCCATGCGGGGATCAAACCCGCGGCACGTCGCATTCAGTACATTTGGCGTAGTAACCACAGATGTAGATATTCCTTTTATTCTGCTCTATCTCAGCATTCTGTTTTCAAATAAATTTATTTATTGTGATTATTGTTTTCAGAAAAATGTGAAATTGTTAAATCTATTTTACCACTACTCGTTTGTGATGGTAGTAGTAACAATATTGCTGGCCGTGTTATCAGTCGCCCTGCTGGCTGTCATCGTACCAATCGGCATCTTACTCTACATTAACATCACCACTTATCTAATCAGTTTGTGTAAGTATTCCTACTTTTCCTAAATCTTTAAATTAAGGTGGAATCGTCAGGGTAGCCCGCGAAATTAAAAAATTTCTTACCATTTTTGCAATTTACCGGTCAGTTTTAGGCGAATCATATTTTGTTTAAAAAAAAGCCTGAAACTGACTGGCAAATCGCAAAAATACCCAACGCTACCCTGACGCTTGCATCTTAAGTTAGCTGAGCTACTAACAAAGATAACCGCGGCTTATTTTCATACTTTAGGCTACTACTAGTTATTTCATACTAGGTAGTTATTTTCCATTTATGGCATAATATGTCTATAATTATTTTATGTTATTGAAAATTTGTGTCTTTATGAAAAAACAAAAACATTTTTTGGTTATATTTAAGACTGTCATCGTAAAACCTATGTTAAACAAATTTTAATTTGATTGAATTTGATAATATAATTTTAGAGTTCGAGGTTTTAAGAAAAAAGATTTTGTTAAATCCGAGTTATCTTTAGTTCTAAAACTGCATGGGTAAGATCGGCAAAAAAACAGTTCCGGTTGTCAACACTGAACAAAAGAATTTTTTTTATTTCCGTTTCTCAAGAGTGTTGACGACAGAGTATTACCGATCTGGAATAACCCATATTATCCACATTTTAAAGAAGCGCTAACTTTGTAGGCCTTAACTTTTTTGTAGCCCCGCCGTAGCCCCGCCGAGTATGCAAGGATGAGACCGGGGTGTTGTCCATTACCGACCTTCAGTCATATCTAAAATTAAACGGCCCAGACATACTCTCCTACCCCGACGATAAAACAACGCTTCTTCAAGAAGCATTTGAGTTAGCTAGCAGTAGCAATACAAAACACAACCGCCGTATATTACGTCCTCGCCGGCGAGGCCCGTCGCGTATAAATAATTGTAACGTAAATGTTACCCTCCCGTCCCTAGATCGAGTTGGCCCGAGCCGGCCAAACTAGCACTAAAAATTTGTCCTTAAATAATAAAAACTTAGATCCAGCCCTCCCTTGCTGTTTTTGCCTTATTAAGATTGTTAGCAACGCACTAAGTCGAGGTCCGAACCCCACAGGGGGTGCCCTTAGTGAACGTTGCTGGCGTAGTTAGTTTTTCTATTGCTCTGGCTGGAAGCCCTTCAGATTCTCGCCAAAAGTCCGGTGAAGCAGTCAAAGCCTGCACTCAGGCTAACTGCGTAAGTCTCAACCAAAAAAAAGAGTGTTTTAGTCGGTGTAAGTCCGACATATCCCCACGTCGTGCTCTCGGTGTGGGTTGAAGTCATTAGATTTTCACCCCGTAAACAAAAAAGGCCCAAACTTAGGTTACTTGCATCCTTATTTCCGTAGAAAGCTATAGATACACTTTCTACTTTTGTCCATTATCGAAGTCAAGAAGCAATTTAATTTATTTACTGATAAGTAGATGTTTCTGTAGTAACCCATATTTCATCTTGCTCGCGATTTTCTCAAAAACTAATTTGTTAATTTATTTTTTTCCAGCAATACAAACGTACTTCATTCTTCTCTTAAGAAGTGAAATCATCAAGCTAAGAAGTAACTGTCCATACAGATTCGTGAAGAACGCGCCTGAATCGGAGAGCACAGTCCAAAATGAAGAGGAATTGGCGGGAACAAAACATGTCTATGATAATGAAATGAGTTGATTAATATATACCTCGGTTAAGAACTAAGCTATATATTATATAACACGAGCGTTAGGTACAAGAAAAAGTGATAAACTTCAAGTGCCATAATTTAAACTTAAAAGCGATTCAGTTATGTAATAATAGGAATAATTACCGCCATATTGGGTTGGAACCTTAGAGAAAACATAGAGAAGCATAGAGTGCGCGCATCGGTAGGAGCCCGTTGTGCCAAGCGTAAGCAAATTTTTTGCAATAAGTTATGTACTGATTTAAGTTTTCCGTGCGACGATAGACGTTTATGCAAAAATATCGTTGGTTCCGATATTATTAGGGTAATATTAGATTTTGACATAATTTTAACAAAACGACGCGCTCTGTTTTGACACCAATATACTTGTTCATACTAGTGCCTACAGTTCATACTCGATATGCACACTCTATAGTTCACTTATTTTTTCTCTAAGGTTGAGACATGTTAGTTTAAGTGTCAAAAATTTAAAATAAATTTACAATTTAATCATATTATTATATACATAGGTAATTACATAATACAATATTCATAAATCGCTGATGAAAAACATTTGTATGCATACAAAATGGCACACGATTTAAAGCCCTAATTTACATAGCAAATAGGTAGTTGTTTGGGACCTTTACCGTTGTGAGTACCTACAATAAGGTTAAGATTAAATAATCTTAAGATTTGATTTATATACCTACTTTGTTAGCGTATATGCAAGAGATATTTTTTTATATAAAAAAAAAAATAGTTACTGTATTTTATCTGCGTCACCTATTATAACGGGTTCAGTACAGTAATAGTCCTACATAACACAATCGTACGACCTAAATACCTCATTAAAATTGTACAAAGATAATAATAATAAACTGTTTTTATGTTATTAAATATTTGTTTTTATTAAAACTAAACTCATTTTGAAAGTGGTCGTTTCATTAATTCATTATTTCAAAATTTTCAGTAGGTATTTTTATTTATTTTATTATTTAATTATTTATGTACACGCACAAAATAGTATTATAACAACATTATAAAACAGATGTACAAAGGTGCTGCTTATTTCTTAAGAAATCTCTGCCAGCGGACCCGCGATAGAAGTGATAAATATTGGCAGCCTTTTTTTGATGGAAATTCTCATGAGCTTCCTCAGCCCCGTGAAGCGGGGGGGATTAGCTGAAGCTGATGCCTGACTCTTATACATCAACTTAAAAGACCAAACTGCTTTTAAATTCTATTACCCCTTCTTTATTCCAAACGATGGTGCCAACGCTCGTACCAACGTTGGTCGAACGTGTGGACGAACCGCGAGCGTTGTCGGTTGTCGCAGATTCCTTTGATTAAACCGACGCGCCGGCTAACTGCCAACGCTCGCCATTGGGGCCAATGCTATTTTCTAGATCTACACGTTGGACGAGTGGCGTTTGGGTCAACATGTGGAGCTGGCCTTACCGGAGAGCAGGCGGCACAAAATCACAGAACCTGTTTCTCTGGTAGGGTACCTACCTAATTATAAAATTTTTTTTCGCTACTCGTTTGTGTTCAACTGCAGGCAAAAGCCTTTTTACCCTCCTTTCACATCTCTCTGTCTAGAGCTGTGTTGTTTCGAAGAAGTCAACCTATTCCCGCCATGAAGAGAAAAAAAAAAAAAAAAAATTAAAATTTTTAATATATACCTAATTAAAATTGAATTAATGCTACTTCAAAAATCCATAGATACCTACCTAATTATTGTTATGTATTAACCAGTCGGTGTTTACCCATTACTCTTTTATCTTTAGCACAAGTACTTAATTAGTAATCGTAGCACAAGTTGTAAAGGTTAAATCTATTAAGTTAAATGTGAAAAACAACATTGCGGAGCCACGGCAGTGTGTACCGCCAAGTTCAGCTATCAGTCACTTACGGATTTTTTTTTTTCAAGACTATAAATTTATTAGGTCAGAAATCGGATCTCGGATGATACTTATCCCATGAAAAAACGAATGAGAAATCCGTATACCTTTGCTCTGCAACGGGATTCAAGACAGTTAGGTGCAGACTAAGTAATATTCTTACTCGAAATTTTTGTAAATAATAAGATTTATTTTTTATTTATTTATTTATTTATTTATATAATCAGCACTTACAACTATTATTACAGGTATTACAACCCAATGCAATAGTGAAGTAGACCCAATAAAAAAAACTTATTTTCTAAAACTTATTACATATAATGTTATCTTTGTGAATTCACTCAGTGTACAAGTAAAAAAATCAATTTCTTCTGCTACCAGGTTAAGAGTGCGAAGCGCCCGCGTCAGGGGCGCCTCATTCAATAGATTAGTGCGGCCACGAGGTATAGCGAGCAGCTGAGGCCGACGTCGCCGCCAAACATATCTGTCCGATATGCATTCCTGTCATATCGGACAATATGCATTCCTGTTCGATAAACGTATGTAATTATTTTGAATACTTTTTATCATATTGTGGATTCACTCAGTACAACACGGTCGTTAATTGTAATAATCGATGTTTAGATTTAGTGTTAAGTACGCTTCCGAAGGAAGAGAGTGTAAATGTGCGCGGGGCGGGGGCGCCCCTCGTACCTGTGGATGCGTACCATCCGCCGCTAGACGTGTTGGTCGAACTGCGGGCGCGCCGGGTCCCGGGTTCATTCGCGTATGAGTCAAGTACTGAACCCACAGGTTGGAATTTTAATAAAGCTGATTTTTTAACACTGTACTCATCAATAGCGACTATAGATTGGACTGATATCTACAACCTTGATTTAGAAATGAGTTTAAATTATTTTTATGAAACAATTAATGCGAAAATAGATGACTGTGTTCCCAGGAAAAAGCGAAGTGGTGTAAGCTCGAAGTATGTTTACCCCGAGTATTACACTGTTGAAATCATTCGCAACATACGTTATAAGGCTATTCATCACAAACGGTACAAGGCAAGTAAGAACCAGGATGATTACAAGGCGTTTGCTCTTTGTAGGGCTCAAGTAAAGCAGTTAATTAAATTAGCACAAAAACAACATAGCAACAGGGTTCAAAATCAATTAAAAAAAGACCCAAAATCATTTTGGAACTATATTAAGTCCAAAAGGGGTAGTCGAAATCCACAAAGGATTTTAAAAAACGGGGAGGTCTTGTCTGCTGAGCAATGTGTGGAAGCGTTTGCTCAGTACTTTCACTCTGTTTATAGTACGAGACAGGCCGATTTGAACGTTGCCGCGGCGATAGAAGGGGCGGGTGGTGAAAATGGAGCGGCGCGGATTCACCTGCAGGAATTGCAGTTGAAGGATGTGCGACGTGCGCTTGCCCAACTTAAGCCAAAGAGATCAGCGGGACCGGATGGTATTCCGCCTTACATATTCAGAGACTGTGGATCTGTGCTTGCTGAACCGTTGCTCCATATCTTTAATAAGAGTCTAAAGGCAGCCGTGTTTCCAGAGAGATGGAAAACCACTCGTGTAGTGCCGATACCGAAAGGAGGTATAAGCAACGACAATGTGAGTGGGTACAGACCTATTGCAGTGCTGTCATCACCGGCTAAAGTGTTGGAGTGCGCTATTCATAACAGCATTTTTATGCAGGTGAGAACGCAACTCTCAGATGCACAGCACGGGTTTCGACCAATGAGGAGCACCACCAGTAACTTATTGAGTTACATGACTCATGTACTGCCGATTGTGGACGGGGGGGGCAAGCTGACGCTGCTTACTTCGACTTCAGAAAAGCATTCGACTTAGTCGATAATGACGTGTTGCTTAAGAAGTTAGCAGCTGTTGGTTTCACTCCGCACCTACTACATTTCTTCGCCAGTTATATGAGGGATAGGCAGCAGTATGTGGAGTACGAGGGACATAAGTCAGAGCCGTACTTTACGTGGTCTGGTGTAAGCCAAGGGAGTAACCTCGGACCTCTGCAATTTATAATTATGATAAACGATTTGCCCAAAGTCGTGAAAGATGCAAATTGTTTATTATTTGCAGACGATCTTAAGTTATCCCTGGCAGTGAGGGGTGATGATGACTGCGAACGCTTACAGAAGGCCATAGATAGCGTAGTTACTTGGAGCAAGGAAAACCTTCTACAATTCAACCCCCAAAAATGTGTCACCATCACTTTTTCGCGTGCACATCGTCCTATTGTACATGATTACAATATTGATGGGATGCCGATGATCAGGGTCACAGAGGTTAGGGATTTAGGAGTTAGTCTTAACACGGGGCTAGTGTTTCGTGATCATATAGTTAAGTGCTGTAAAAAGGCTTACAGGAATTTAGGGTTTATTATGCGTACTGTTCGTGATTTCACAAATATTACGGCGATTATCGCTTTATATAACACCTTGGTGAGAAGCCAATTAGAATGTAATGCAGTCATCTGGGCCCCACATGAGACTAAATATAGTCTCATGTTGGAGCGAATACAAAATAAATTTGTCAGATTTTTATATTTAAGGCTCTATGGAGTATATCCTTTTTATCCGCTTATGTATCCAACCTTGTTTATATTAGGCATGGTTGGATACAACGAGCTAAGGGTAAGGCGTGAGTTCGCACTTGTCTCATATTTATTTAAGTTAATTAGGGGCAAGATACATAACGCTAATATATTCATTTAAGAAGTACCTATAATCTAATAAACCTTTAGGTATAAACGAAAAATTGGGGATTGCCAATTAAAAAAACTTATACTATGTAAGTAACTTGGCTTTAGGTATTTTTATAGGTTTTTCCCAAAATGATCGCGACTTGGCTAACAATTTATATTTAAAGTTCTGTGTAGAATACTTATTACTTATCAGTACATATTATACATTTAAAGCGAAAGAGTATAATAATATAGTGATATCTGTTCAATAAATAAACAGTGTTCTTATAATGTTCTGTGCGTACTTATAATAATATACGTACAGAATAGGTACTTAAATAAATTTATTGTGAGTGAAATTTATTATAAATTATAATTGTAAATAACACACATTTGGATTTATACAGCATGTAATCTATTTTTAAAGACTACCATCAATTTTGTCAAAAAGTTTGTCAAAATACAAAAGGGAAAAAATTAATTTGAATAGGTTTTTTTTATTTCTCGAGGGTTCTGTGAAGGTCCAAAATGCGTGTGGAAGTGCCCGTGGTAAAAAGATGTTGTTTTTGTTTGCCGCTGAGATATGGTTTGATAACGTGGGGATATTTAAAACTGGTAAGAATAACGTACTTACTAATTATTCCTAATAATCTCGGTTCCTAGCCGTAAGTGATAATTATCCCTCATTTATGACATTAAGGGCTGGTTTTACGTTTACCAACGCTAGATAATTTTTATTTGTGGAATACAATTGACGTTTGATAGATTTTGTATGGAAGAACCATCAAAAATTCAAAATTATTCCTCGGATAAAATTATCTGGCGTTAGAAAAAACGGCCATATTGTAAATAAAATTAAATTAGATAACTGGAATCTCTTCAATTTGTAATGAACTGACTTATGCCAAAGATACATTAGGGGACAAAATGTTCCTCAACATGACGGCGCAGTGCTCAAATATACGTGTTGCCATAGCAACAAGCCGGCTTCCCACGGAGAGCGAAATGGCGGATCACCCCGCACCACGCACCGTGGGATGAAGTTCGTCCGTCATAGCGCAGACGTGTCTATACCCGTCCGTCGCGTCGCAATACATCGCGAGTTAAAGTTTAATCTAAGTAGGTTCAATGGGTTTTATTTTCAAGACTCGACGCACCATGAGACCAGCCGTTGGACTAGGGCGCACTGTGGTAGAGCCTCAGTGCGCGATCCGTTGTTTTGGGCTGTGCGGGCTAATCTAATCCGCAATGTCACGCGGAAGCCGGCTTACGTTACGTGGGCTATGTTGCTTGCTCCCGCTCCGAGACCGAGTGCATGTCTCGGGACCATCCACGTTGTTGCTGAAGGACATGTTCCACAACTTACATGTAGCTACATTTACCCCTAGTGTATCCGGACCTAATCTTCAAAACTACAAATTTAATTTTGATAAAACTAGCACTGAAGCAGTGCAGCCATTTGGTACTACTGACTTTTACCTATAAAAGATTTCATAATACTTACCCCCTTATACTGAAATGCAACTTAACTTTAAGACGGTCTTAAATATCTATCTATACCTAGCTACTTTACACCCTAAAGTGACAGACAGCACGAGACTTAATGGTGACTCAAAACTGATTGACGAATCCAGGATTCGGCCATTACCGCAGTAAATCCTAGTGTTCGTAGCGTAATTCCTAAATCAGTTCAGGAAACTTTAATAATATAATTCCTTTTTCAGTTTTCAACGTGCGTCGGATTAGGGGCATTTTCATTTGCCCTGTATTTAGTAATAGATCGTATTTTAAGTGATTCTAACTTTGGTGTCTACTACGTCGAAGAGATTACGATTATAAGCATAGTGACTGCAATATTCATCGTAGATGCTGTTTTAACTACAGTCTTCATTATTGGAGGACATAAGGTACCCATTGGTTTTGCTCTATAAGAAGTTTTTAACATTGCATGTTCTCAGATAGCACATAATATTTGTCTCCTTTTGCCTAGCCGTTGCCCAAGCTATGTTGGCTTCCATTCTCACCGAGTTTAGTAATTCCGTATTTTACATAAAGCGACTGCCTATTTCATCTTTATATTTTACTGAGTAATTCAGTACACAGTACATAAATACTTAGGTAGTGTCTGCCTTTTCCTAAAACAAGAATTTATCATAATTATTTAGAAAATACAGCGGTTTACTCACGCTCATTCTCGGGATCGCGAGGGGTGGTGGACACCACGGCCGCCGCGTAGCTCATGATTAGGGATTCCTATTGAGTCTGAACTAGTCGGGCGATCCCGAGAATGTGGGCGAGTAAACCGTTGTATTTTCTAAATAATTATGAATACTCCTCACGAAAGTTATTATTCAAGAATTGATCATAGTTTATTTGACGCATTACAATTTATTATGCTATGAGCAGTGCTGTACAATGAAAATTGAGCCTTGAACACTGACCAACGTTAAAATAACGTTATAACTCAAATACCTATTCTTTGACATTATTTTCACAGCTGAGTTTTAGACGACGTTCGATATTGAATACTTATAATTTGTATTCTACATGAATATTTTTAGCAAGTTCGTAGCTATATTATTTATTTATTAATTTCTTTATCTTTACACATAGAAATAAGTACAATGAGTGAGTAGGCATCATCCATCAGTCAACTACTGTTGATGTATCCTAGACTAGACATGGGCATAATTAAAATCATGTTGACTTAAAATGTTTTTTTTTATTACGGCGTGACGTCAAAGGCCACAACTCCTGAACTTTATAGAGCTGTATATTTAAAAAAAAAAATTGTTTTGATAAAGGAAATAAATAAGTGTCTAATATTTTGTTAGTATCTAACTGACGGATTTTTACTTTTCATACCCTGTCAACATCCCTATTTGCCAAAAGCTAATATAATAGCGCTATTCTTGTAACATTTACCTGGTCTACCTATTAAACTAAATAAATTATTTACGTTGCTTTTTGTTCCAGAAAAATTCTAAGCTGATCAGAGTGTACTACATCTATGGGATAGTGATCTGGGTCTTGTTGATCATCGTGCTCTCAGTCTTAACGCTGCCAATATTTTTCTATGACTACGTCAGTCCGATTCGTATAAGGATGCACGTCATTGATGCCTCTGGTACATTCGTTCAAATATGTAAGTAAATGAACCAAACCTCACACGAGTTGGAGAGTAAAGGTCTTTCACAGGGGCTTTCAGTAACTTGGGCCCTAGACAAGTGGTATTTCGACAATTGTTTACGCTGATAGAATAGTGGACAACATCACATACATTGCTGATATCCCAAAGTAAGTAGCTAAAGCACTTGTGTTATGGAATTCAGAGACAACGAAGGTACCACAAACACCCAGACCCGAGAAAATGTAGAAAAGGGGTTTTCTACATTGACCCGGCCGGGGATCGAACCCGAGACCTCAGAGCTGGCGACACCTTGAAAACCGGTGTGTACGCCACTCGACCACGGAGGTCGTCAAGAGAATCGCTCAAATGTATTGAAATGACAAGTCCAAGTCACGTGACTTATCGAAACGAAAGTCATTTCTATACATTTAATGTCATATAAGCGATTTCTATCATCGTTAACGCTTGTCGAAATGCCACTTGTCTAGGGGGGCTTAACTTGCATCGGCAAACTTATCGGAATATTGCTCTGATTCCTTTGAAGAGTTGCTGAGGGACGTGTTCCACAACATTTTGCTCCATTTTTCCCCTAGTTTATCCAGGGCCTAATCTTCACAACTACTGAACAAATTTTAATAAAACTAGCACCGAAACAGTACACCGATAGTGTCGATTTATTATTTTGGTACTACTTACTTGTAGATACCTAAATAATATCTACCCAAGTCCTAGCTGCTGACAAGAGCTGAGGCAACCGTAATATTAACACTAAACCTGAAATTCTATATTCTGTATGTAAAATCGGAGATAATAATTAGGATCCATTAATTACCAGAAAGTGTGAACATTATATAATACGAATTAAGAATTTTAGTCTAAAACAGACCTGACCTGACTCTCTACCCAAGTGACATTTCTACAAGCATTAACGCTCATCGAATCACTCAAATGTATGGAAGTGACAAATCTAAATCACGTGACTTATGAAATGTCATTTCAAGACATTTAATATCATAATACCGTTTTATATCATCGATATCGCTTGTAGATATGTCACTTGACTACAGGGTTCGCTCAATTTTTTTTTGTTCATTCTTATGACGTTTTAAATGGATCTCTCATAAAAGATTACATTATTAAATGTTTTAACATCAAGAACAACAAACACCCTCAATTTATTTCGTAAATGTCCAGTTTTAAGAGTGTTCTAATAACATCTATTTTTTTTTCAGTTATACATACATACTTTTTGCTGGTACTGAGAAGTGAGATTTTGAAACTCAACAGCAATTGTAAATTCAGGTTTGTCAATAATGCCGCCCAAGCAGAATGTGTCATGACTTATAATGAACATAATGACATTGAAAGAGTCACAGAAGAAACTGCTAGGGGAGAGAACTTTGTATAATTAATAGACGTAGGTTAATTAATCTAAAATCTTGTTTAATAAGTTAGGGCTCATTTTATTACTGATACTTTTATCCAAGGGTGATTTTGAATTTATAACAATTTTATTCTTCCATACAAAATCTGTCAGATGTCAAGTTAAATCCACGAATAGGTGTATATAATCCTGCGATGGATAAATCAGCCCAAAGGTAAAATTACATGAAAATGATAAATGTTTTTGTAACCTAGGTATTTCGTTTAAGAAATAAAATATTATTTTAATAATTTTTGTTTTTTATTTTATTGCTCTTCAGTAGGTACCTATCTACGCAGTAGGAAGCAAGTAAAAGTTAAAAACATTTAAGGTACTTCTGGTACCTACACGTATTTAATTAACCCTCGTCTGTTTAATATCTTTGATGTCCAAACACGCTATATCTGCTGGAAGTTTCTGAGGAGTTCTGCACAGATCTTCACAAATTTTAGCTAACAACTATCTCAAACACGTCAGTTTTCAAACAAAAAAACCGCATTATAATTGGTCCGTTCGTTTAGAAGCTTATCTTGAAACCAAAGAAAGAATAAAGATTAGGTACTCTAAGCTGCAGTGCCCGTCATATTAAATTTCTAACATTGGATTGTTTGTTTATTTATTGTGATCCAATCATAACTTAGTGCCACACTTATCTTTGTGATGCTGTTATGACGTCAATAAATAATTATATAGGTCAAAGTATAAGCTATTTATCTTACCACCGGTGCAACTGATGTGGTTTAATTTCGTACAAACGATTAAAAAGAGTCCAAGAAAAATATCTTGTTCAATATTTATTACTACAATTTTTTTAAGTCCCAAGTTCTTATAAGATGGCGACTATATAATAATACCAGCCTATAAATGTCCCACTGCTGGGCTCAAGCCTCTTCTCATAGGTATGGAGAAGGCACGAGCATTAATCACCACACTTGCTCATTGCGGGTTGGCGATTTCAGATTCCAATTTTTTTAATCTAGGTTTCCTTACGACGTTTTCCTTCACCGATTGTCAATGATGTCTTAGACTAATAATTAAGAAAGTAGGTACATGTAACTTTGAAAAAGTCACATTGGTGCTTGCTTGTAAGGGGTTCGAACCTGCAACCTTGTGCACAAAAATCTGTTCATTGACCCACTAGACCACCACGACATAACTGCAGTGCTATTCTCCCAACATCAAAACTGTGTCTGCCCTTATACGATACAATAGACACTTCGATCCTGCGTTTGATGCTGCAGTTTCAGTAAATAGCATGGGCGGAGCTTATAGCGCCGTTAGTTCTTATCAGATATGTAACGCCAGGAAGCAAGAGAAAGGTCGAAACATGCAGTTTTAATGTATGGTTAGATGACCCACCCGTCCCTAGATCAAGCTGGCAATTGAAACATAGATCTAGGCCTCCTTTGTTGTTTTTGGTCCGAACCACACAGAGGGTGCCCTTAATTAACGTTGCTGATGCAGTTAGTTTTTATTTTGCTATGGCTGGAGGCCCTCTCGCCAAAAGTACGGTGAAGCAGTCAAAGCCTGCAATCTGGCTAACTGCGTCTCTTCATAACGGAACACTCTTTAAGCCTCGTTAACTGTTAAAATTGGATATTTGACTACAATCGAATTGTTTATTTATTACAAATATTTCTAATAATAGAATTAAATTGAAGCAGAACTGAGAAATAACATAAAAAAATATACACGAATTCAAAAGTTACAAACTCTCGCATCGCAACCTCTTTTTCGCAAAACGACGACTTGTTCGGGGCACCCCTAGATTAGTATGGAGAATTACCAAGATGACGTCACCTGATTGTATAGTCTAATTAGCAATATTTAAATGCTTGTAACTAGTTCAATGTGAAAGTAATTAATCTGCTGTTTTTACAACTCGACATATTTTGTAAAATATATTTTTAAATGAAATAAAAAAATCTTGTGAAATAATTGTTTGGTAAATTGAGTTCCTTACTAATATCGGTCAGAAAGAAGATCTTCGTGACCTCCAATCAAAATTATCACAAAGTTTATCTGTAATACCGAGTAAATAATGTTATTGTTTCATTCAAATGCGCTCTGTTTAAGAGAAAAAAACCGATAGGTAATTTAAAACAAACAAAATATTATGTTGTTATCTTTTTTACATTTTCGAGAATTGACTGTGTATATTAGGATATAATAATGCTGTAAACATAAATGTTATTGTAAAACAATGGTAGGTATTAACAATAAGTTAATGAGTTTTGAATTACCAAGAAAAAACAAGCGTTATTCCGCTCACCAGTTGGCGCCACTGGCGCCTCAGCTATTAAACTATGGAATTTGACGTTTCGGACTATAACTAAATAAATCGTAAAATATCTCATGTGAGAATCAAAGAACAGGAAAGTGGGTCGTAGGACGTAGTTCACTGTATGAGCTTAGAAAGCAGCGCTGTCCGACATGAAAACCGTGTCAATTCAATTATAATTATTATATTTCGATCCCTGTGTTTGTTTCCACATTTCTTCTCAGGATAATCAGTTAGGAAATGTCGACCCCAGAGAAATAAAAAAAAAGTGACGTGTAGTGATTGTAAATTTAACTAGAATGAAAGATAGCTAACAAGAACTCAAATTGCATAAATACATCAAAATAAGAAAACCACTAGAATAAGATTTATTATTTATTGTATATCACATGTGCATCATCTTATATTATACTTATATAAAATATTTACAATTTAAATTATGTTAAATAAAGCTAAGATGAACTTTAAATTACCGTCACTCATCGCAATATCATTTCCTGCAGTCAAACACACTAGTTTTCACGCATATCCCTTTGAATAAAAATGCGAAAATCAACTTTATCCAACCAGTTATTAAGTGTGTACCTTTGAAGAAATGTAACGTTGTCTGTTAGTAAATGATAGCAATGGTTTAATTTTGATTTAGTTAGCGTACAAGGGAATCGGCGCCAAAGTTGAGTGATTCGGCAGATATTTAGTCAAATCATTTGGCTTATTCTAAAATCGTTGCTAAGTAATGCTTCCTATGTCTATATATCTAGGGCGACGACCGTAGTGTCGTAAACTCCATTGGTTTCAACCTTCCCCTCGTACACTATTTGCTGGAGCTGGTTCTCGTAGCCATGAGGTCCAGACACCGCCATCTTCTTTAGTAGACTTCTTACCAAGATTATGAGGTACAGTTGTATGCCTGAAAAAATATAAAAAAAATGAAAAATAAAATCGACAAAGAATTCCTATCGAAAGAGCTATTACAATCTTGAAAGGGTCTGTCTATGTCTCAGACATAGACACAGATACCGACACGCATCAATATTCTCAATGCAATCTTGTGTGTTCTCTCTATTAATGAAATATGTAGTATATACTTACATGCACCCGCCAACATAAGCGGCATAGTTTCAAACACCACAAACATTCCCATATGAGTAGTCGACGACGCCACGATGTCTATGGTCTGTATAAGTACCGCTGCCACTGTCGTTGTGATAGCGAAGTAGTAGTACGCTTTAACGTATTCCATCAGTTTCTGTAACAATCAAGATAAATTGGTCAGAAGATATATTGGAAATAATTAGCCAAACATAATTTTAGAACAAAAGCTTTAGAAAAAAATTTAAGACTAAATGAAGAGAAGATTAGTAGGAGAAACCCTTAAAAAATTGTTTTGTTTACGAATTTTCAACGCGGTAAACTGGCACTCATTATAATGCTACATAACACGTACCTATCACGTCTCTGCAAATGTACCACATTATCAATTTACTATGACGTCAGCGACTGTAGTAGACGCTCAGTTTTTAATACAATGTGTGATGTTGGTACGTACATCATAACCGCGAGGTAATGAGGGCTACCGTCATTGCGGTCGCCAGTTGGCGCCACTGGCGCGTCAGCTGTCAAAATCCCAACAACAAACTATGGAATTTGTCATTTTTGGACATCATCTGCAAATAGCGCCTCTGGGCTGGGCTATGAGCAACTAAACGTAAATGTCAAACAAAAGTCCGAAATATTTTTATGGGAAAAATTGGAGTTTCAGCGGAGATAATAGATATTTAAGCAGTACCTACGTAGCCGATATCAAGATAGCTAAAAAAGTTATTTTTATTCTGTTTCCTTTTTATTCGTGTTTATTTCTCGTAGCATTAGCAGATCCTTAGAGCGGTGTCATTAGTAGCGACTCCAAAACCTCTCGCATTTCTTCTTTCCTCTGCATGTTTTAAAATACATAATTTTTTGAACTTCTGCTAACACATTGTATGTATAAGTCAAAGATTAATCCAGACCTTTTGGATAAAAAAACAAAGGCCATCCTACTAGCTTGGTTTAGTGCAAAACATTTTCGTTGAGTATGATTGGACAGTACAGGCCTAGTTCATACTTCCGACCTCATTCACTCGTGACGAATGAAGGTCAACTAAATATTTTGGCTGTTGAGTAGAGATGTGTTGCCGTTTTTTTTTAAAGACTTTAGGCCTTTGCGCCTCCTAAAGAAATAATTGGTAGAGCTACTTGACGTCGGAATTAAGTGGAAATGTGCTTGGTACTTCCTTAGGGATGTATAATGGTTTAGATGCAACTACATAGTCATAAAGTCGCACTACTGTTTAAAAAATGTGAATGAATTTGTAATATTTGCCTGTGACCCTGTAGTTTATTTTTTGTCTCTTGAGGAAAAGTGAAAATATATTTTAGACTTGATGATGGAGTTCCACGTAAAATAAAGTATTCAGCCGATGAGACTCGTAGCTAACCCCGTCATACATTGGCAAATAGGCGCTAAACACGTTTCTGTGGAAAAAAAGCTAGGCAGAAGATGATGAAGATAGTTACCATATGTGTTCCATAAAGCAGTACGGCTGTAAACACCAGTTCGATGCAGTAGATGGCAACACACACGCTCTCTGGTATCGTGATCCCCACACTAATGCCGTGGTACAACGCGAACAGCTCGTAATTAGAGTGCACTGCATAGCTGTATACGCCGATCATAAACACATTGAAGACCTGGAAAAGACAAAAAGTATTTATTTATAAAGAGAGAAAAAGCGTAGAGGGACGTTGAGAATCAGAAAAAAGACCAAGAGAATTTCCCCGGTATTGGTGAATAGCTACTATCGTTTCTCGTGAAGAAGACACAAACACTGGGACAGGAGGCAACGTCTTTACATCAAGTTCGACTGATGATGATACCTTTTGATTTCAAGTCCATCTATAGAAAAGTTTCAGTCCACAAAGTATTTAACTAACAAACAAAATATTAAATGATGAATCACGGGTCAGGAAATGGTCGACAATCTTGGGATAAAAATACCTCAAGATAATAACTCTGAACACAAGTATACAGAACTCATTCACTGTGATGACCATGTGATGACTCATTTCTTTTAATGTCTGAGTCCAGGAAACCCTATTTGTGTTTCTCGCATCTCATTGTTCCTGTACCTGGAATGCTATTTCCTTAACTTGTCTTAATTTAAGTCAATCGGTGTGAATGATGAAAAATATGTAAAAAAATCTGACAAAAATTACTCATGTAATTTGGTTATGGTTCTAATGATAATAAGCGAAGAATTCGACGTTGAATGTTACTAGTAGATAATAGCACCAGTGAAGAAAGATTCGAATTAAAAAAAAAAAAAAAGTAGGATTTCCTTACAAGAAACGGAATTTTGACATAAGCGCCATACAAAATAAGTCTCTTAAATAAATCTCTAGTAGAACAAACTGCCTATGGATAAATAATTAATATTGTTAGTCTGGCGAACTTATAGGTAGGTACTTGCTAGGTCATTTCAGCTTATTTGACCGCCTAATGTCGACACTACGGCGCGGCGTAGGAGGGAGGAGGTAGTTGTCATGAAACAATACGCCGATAAAAAGTAATCCAGGAAACGAATGGTTTTAAAAACATTTATACTATCCCGCTAAATGTTATATCATTATACCTACTAGCCTAATATAGTGAACTGGCCTGTTAGTCTAGTGGTTAGTAACCTCGACTGCTAAACCGGAGCTGGAAGTCGGGCGTTCGATTCCAGGACGAATCTTTGTGTGATGAGTTATAGTTTTATAAAATTACATTTAAAATAAAAAAAAATACCCATGTCCCAAAAAAAGGCTTATGATGCTTATACTAAATCGGGCTCATAGAAGTTTATATTAATGTAATATAAGAGAAAAACTCAGAAAAGCCAGGTGTTTTTTTTAATTTAATTACGAATTCGAAATTAAACGTTTAATTACGCATTTATCCTACACGCCATCTCGTCTGTAGACTTTTTTTTATTTAGATACAGTGTTTACTTTTCACATTACACTATCATGTGTAAGTAGGTTCCAAATAAAAGCTACTGTCACGAAATACGAAAGTAGTGTTTACATAGCGTAATAAATAATGTTGTTATCAATAAAATAAACCTTGACACAGAGTAATTAAATTAATACCGTAAAGTAGGTATTGTATTATTCGTTTTACTAACTGACTGACTAACTGACTTTTTTTAAATCGAGCAGCAAATGTGATAAGAATTTAGTGTTGGTATGATATTAATACTCTCATGTAATTAGGTATTATTAAAAAAAAAAAATATGTAAGTCATAATAGGTACTTAAAATTGTTTGTATAAATTCAATAGTTCCGTTATTCCGTAGTTAAACATAATTTAGATAATTAATGTTGTTTGTATAAATTAATTGTTCTGGTATCCCTTGTAAGATCTAATACAGGAGCAAAAATGCATCGTAATTAAGATTTAGGTACCTACTAAAATCTTCTTTGGTCTTTTTTTTTTTCTTTACCTGACCTTTATAGGTACTCAGTTAAAAACTGCTTCATTTGTTACCTAGCTATGTAATGTAAGTATAGTTAATACAATAACATCAACCTAAATACGTCGTTAAGAAATGTGTTTTCGAACATAAACTCAAGCAAACGGAAAGGCAATTTCAAAAACTCGTAAACGTTATAATTTCCGTTTACTCATAAGCAAACGACGAAGAAAAATATTATCAAGTTCTTTGTAGTGACAACAAATAATCTTACATTATTTTTAACTGCAATACGTAATAAAATAAGAAATGGAATAAATAGAACAAAAATATGCAATACACATTCTACAATATTACTGGAAGCTACAAAATCTTATAAAAGCTGCAGAGGACACACAATATATACATTTATGTAATTAAATTTATAACTTATGAAAGGAAATCAACACAATAGACAAGTGAGTCACTCCAAAATTTGACCCGAACATCCGAAAATAAATGACGTCACACTAGGAAATGATATCAAAGAATACTTACAAGATTAATATATCCAAATGTTAGTATACCTTTTCTTAGAGGCATACAGAAGCAGCATCTACCAAGTGTTGGCCAATCGCAATACATTGTTGAAACAAAACACAAGTCTTTGAAACAACACAAAGTTTTTGAAACGAAACGACGAGTTTTTGAAAGTGACGCGCGCTTTGCTCCCGTTTGGCGTGTTGACTGGTCATTCAAGCTATTTGTCGGCTTATTTATCTAATGGAGTTGTCTGCCTACAGTCGGACATTCGTTGATTGTTGGGAATAGTAACCCAGTATGTGACCTTTTATACGGGTAAGATAAAGTGGTAGTTAACCAGAGAAAATATTATAGGGAGTCTATTATTGTCACAAAGTGCTTTTCTAAGCTACTTTTTTTTTAATTATTTCCTACGTTTTTTTACAGGTTGCAATATTTTTATCCTCTATTTGGGCATTTATATACATATGATGATATAAATTAAAATAAGCAATACTCACAAAAACGAAGTGTTTAAAAAAGTTTTTTTTTCCTCTTCTGTACCTTATAGCCTTTTGCCCAATTCAAGACTTGTATAAAAAAAGTAAGATTTGTATAGAAAAACTGCTGTCAATAGGCAGACATAGATTATACATATACAGGGTTGATACGATCGTTGTGCGTTAAATTAATTATTATAAGTAGGTATGCTATCCGTGTCTAGTATGAATTCCAAACGAAAAAAAAATATAACCTTAAAGATTTTCAAACCAATTAAATAGTTTAAAATCTAAGTTAAATGCCGTACCCCATGTAGGAATTTTTCGGCTGTAAGTAACAAAAATGCGTAATCGCGCTTCGGTGGGCGGCGCGTGTGATAATAATCTTAAGAAAAGCTTGTTTGGGCACAACAATAGACTGTAATTTTTTTTGCGTTTACACGTAAATAGATACAGTATGTTCAAACTACAACTACTTCACAAGGAGCAAAAAATAAAAAAGCTCTCTGTAGGCTAAACTACTGCTCCTTTTAATTGATTTTTGGTATAGAGCCTAAAAGTGGTACCTGGAATAAGTGACGTACTTATAGGAAACCACACCGGTCGTATTAACCCTGTATATCAAACTGGAAACTAATATTTCTTGTTTCAATCAAAAAATGTCACTTACACAATGTTGATTCAGAACCAACCATTAAACTGCATTATGGACGGAGACTCCATAATCTAAATTCACGACAAATTTCAACTGTAACCCAACACAGTAAGGTCTAAAATACCACAACATGCGTAATAATATTTACAAGCTTTTTACTGATTATGATGAACTAATTGACCTCCTGGATAATCATAATATTATACAGCAAACAGCAAAACATTGATATACATTGCTTCTTTAATTGCAAAGCCTTTGTAATTGTTAGAACAAAAACTGCAATGTACTTTATTTAAATTGTTTATGTTATCGGGAAAAAACTAGAGAGGCGTTATTTTTATGTGAATTCCCGTGTTCTATGGTAAATTATTTTTAATTCAAATGCAATAAAGTTATGTAGATAAAGATAATAATTAGTAATATATTTACATCGTACTTTTAGGAATACTGTTCAAATTCCCCATTAATTGCCCTTATCTTCAATTTAATTTAAATTCTAATACAATGCCAATGCAAAATTGTTATTCATTTAGCAGGCACACAAACAACACAGTACAAAAAAATACTCTCAATGTTTAGATTCGAGTCTGTTCCTTCCATTGACAGCATTTTTTAAGAAAACTGAATCTCCTGCCCGCTTTACTAATATCAATTTTAGCGTCGGCATTGTATTAGAATTAAAATTTAATTACGGAGAAAGGGCACTCTTTTTAGTTCCAAATTAAATCTTTGTTAATAAATAGAGAAAAAGAGTTTTTTTCTGATCCACTAACTAGGTTTACGGGCAATGTTTGTGTCTAATCGTTTAGTTAAAATTTATCTCTAAAGTCTCTTTTAACCACCTTTTTGTAAGTAAAGATATGTACCATCTCAGACATTATTGTTTGTTTTCAAAATACATGATGTGAAGTGTACTTAACTGTTAGGGTATATGCAACCTATATCATTATTTTCTATTTTGCTTAAAATACCAAAGTACTGATTTTTTTTTCTAAAAAAAATTGGTTGCCTGTGAAGTCGGTATACGGGCGAAAGTTTTACGTGACAACGACTGTCAATGTCAATGTCTGTCTCTCTCGCTCTTAGGCGGGCTAACCATGCCCGGTGCCTCTCACTCGCTCTCATTGTGAGCGCATAACGTGAGCGGAGCGTTACCCAGTTTCTTGAAGTGTCACCCGGCAAACCAATTTATAAGACGTTGTCACGTCAAAATCGTCGACCTGATTCTTTGAAAGATATTAATCTATACTAATATATAAAGCTGAAGAGTTTGTTTGTTTGTTTGATTATTTGGTTGTTTGAACGCGCTAATCTCAGGAACTACTGGTCCGATTTGAAAAATTTCAGTGTTGGATAGGCCATTTATTGAGGAAGACTATAAGCTATATAACATTGCGCTACGACCACAAGGAGCGGAGCATAAATGAAAAATGTTGCAAAAATGAAAAACCGTTGAAACTGAAACACGCGAGCAAAGTCGCGGGGAATAGCTAATCGATACATAATTATTATGAAACAAAGTCCCCGCCGCGTCTGTCTGTTTGTCTGTCTGATCGCGATAAACTCAAAAACTACTGAACGCATTTTCATTATGGTTTTCACCTATGGATAAAGTGATGCAAGTGGAAGGTTTGTATATAACGTTATTGTGTATACGTTAGTGGGTAATAAAGCTAAATTCATATTAATCATCAATAAAAACATTTTTATTTTAAAGTTTCTTATCATTTACATTAAACAAAAGCTTTTGCGATTCTATTTTAAACGTTTTTACCCGTTCGCTATCGATGTCGGATGCGCCGTGATAATTAAAAAAACAAGTGTCGCAACTATTTTTATTGTATAAGCTGAATGAATCATCGGTTTGCTATCCTCTGTCCCAAATAACGCCGGTAATTCAGAAAATATGTCGCATTAAAAAAATCACTTTATCTTTACCCCTAAAAAGATTTTTGGTTAGATCTATGCAGTTAGCTTGATTGTAGGCTTTCACTGCTTCATCGGACTACACCCGAAAAGTTTATTTAGGTAGAATATGCAGTAGGTTACCTGTAAATACGTTCCCTATACAAACAATGCGAACAATGTACGTCTGTATAGCTTAATTTGTTTTGTCTTTGTAGTGTTTACTGGACACACTTAATTTTTTCTTATAGTCTCTAATATCCAATATGTCAATGTCATGCATACCTGTTATTTGCATGGTTACTAAAATGCCGATTTTTGATGTTATTTTTTTATTCGATTTCTTAGTGACTGTGCTGTTGGTGTGCTTATTATAAATAAATAAATAAATAAATAAATGGCAATTCTTCAATTCGTCGGATTTAGCCTTTTATCTCAACTTTTTGGGAGGCATGCATGTCATTATTTTGCCTTGCTAATTCTCTACCCCAAACAGGTTAAACTCGAAGAGAGTATAGTCTTAATAATTAACGCTTTGATTTTATACAGGCATATCAAATAATTGACGATTTGAGCTACTAAACGATACCAAGGAGACTAAAATACTTTACGTCTTAAAATCATAATACTTTTGGATAAAATTCTGTAGAGTCTATGTATTAAAAAATTAGAAGAACGTTTATTATTTTATTGTCAATGTCACAGAGTACTTTTATATATATGGTCATGTCAAACGAAAATCAGACTTGTTTCCAATAACAAACATTTTTCTAAATATTTATGTATTTTTTAAAGTCTTTTTTTGTTCATAGCAATGTGTACCAACATCACCGTTAATTTGCCCACTGTGGTATCGTTTTTAATGTTATATTCCTTAAGATGTGGATGTACAGTCATTTTGTTATGGACTTTGGTAATTATTGTTGATTTTAAAACAATAGCGCCCTAAACTTTACACGGCACATCCAAACCACCTTTTCATTGAAATAGCTACTCCGTCGTTTCGTTAAAGTTTTAGTGAGGTCTAAAGGGCTCAACTCATTTTTAAAACCACCAGCGTATGTCTACGATCTCTGGTATTGGACATGCTTCTTATAGTTAGTGGAGTTATTATTTTTAATTATTTGTTAACGCATGCGGAGTATTCGACTATTTGTAATTAAATAAATACAAACAGTAGAAAGAAAAACTTAAACCTCTGGCAGGACTCGAAACTGCGACTTCTGGCGCGTTGAGCCAAGTTTTTCTTTCTACTCGAAATTCTTAAAAAAAGTGTTAATTTTGTTTTTTTTTCCCAGTTTCGAGGTCTATTCTTCCTCGTATGGTTCATGATCACGGCGATAGAAACCTTCCTGCCTCGTCCCCCGCCGCTCGGTTCCGTCTACCCGGATAAGCCGGGCGTACCAAAATCGGATGAGCACTATTTCTTCGTGTTCGTCTCTTACATCATCATGATTGTGACCGAAAGCTTCCTTACCATGTTCGTTATTTATTTGGGCATGGGATTGTATTACGTATGTACTTTAATAAGAAAAAGGTAGATCGCTCGTCATTGGTAACAAATCAAGAATAAATCCTTCAATCAATTTCTAAATGTAAATTTTAACCCGTTACTACTGACTTGCAGTCTTATCTGCTACACTATTATTATTCTTACTAGTGCGTTGCTTAATGCCATATGATCGTAAAGGGAGAAGCCTATTGCTGGCGTGGATGGAGGCAAAAATGCTGTATTTCTCGGGATGGATAAAATCTAAGAACTTTTTTAGTAAAAACCGGCCAAGTGCGAGTCGGACTCGCATTAGGGTTCCTTGCCGTCGTACAATATTTATGCCAGTAAATCCAAATACACTTCTCTTGTTTTGGAAACCCGAATACAACAATATCCAGTCGATTTGATTCGATCAAAATATGGCAAAAGAATCTGTACATGCACTCGTTATGATTAAATGATTTTTATTTACTATGGATTAACACAGCTAAATCATTACGATAGAATGAAATAGAGACGCCTCCCTATCGTTAGCTAGGTAGAATAATTTCACTTAGATCGAATACTGAAATTAATTGAACTTTATTTTGTGATTACATTATCACGTTGTTTCTCAGTTGTTACCCGAAAAAGAAGTGAAGATCTGCCAATTTGATAATCTTGCTTAGGTTAAAACTTAGATAAAAACATTTTATTTATTTTAATTAATTAACTCCTTATCTTATCATTGAAGACTTGATTGGCGCCGAGATTTTTGATTTGTTGCTCGCCATGTATATTTTTGTGATCAGTATCTCTGTTGCTATGACTTTATGATGACCTTACAATTAAAAGGCCCGCAAATTTTATTAAATATTATTTTTAAGTGAAAACTTCTTTAAGCGCATTGGGCATTTTTGGAATGGGAATAACAATTGAAGTCGCGACAATGTTACCGTTACCTCTGTATTATATCAAGCTTTCACTTCAGTCGGCACATCTAGCGTGCCACTTTTATTTTCGATTTTTTTAATTACAATGCGCAATGAAACCTGGCAATTGACTGTAACCCGCTCTGAGATGCAACAAACTACAATGCGACTTTCAGCAAATATACCGAAACTGATTTTGTAAAAATGTTTCAGGACTCCCCTGGAAGAATTGAGCAATACCTAATATGTAGGTTTTGTACGTGGCTGGCCGAAGTGGTGTTCCTAGTAGTACTCTGTCTGACTCATATCAATCTCATTGGGTGGTATTTGGTGTTTCTCATGATTGTCAGTAAGTACCTACCTAACTCAATAAATTTACATACTACTTTGCGTAATTATAATTAACGCAAAAGACCCATAAAAGAAATGGTGAGTAGAATTAGATTCGTTATCAAAAAAGGGGCAGAAAAACACAGGAGCATACAAAGTGAAAGAAGTAAGAATAGAAATTAAGGTTTTGTCCTGCAGAGGTACAATTGTGGCTAAATAAAACAAATATATGGGAATATTTCAAACTAGACCTTTCTTAAACACAGGTGCACTTAATTGGGTAAAACTAACGACTGTTTTGCTTACCATTCGTTGAACATTAAATGCTGCTGAATTCAACCTCTATATCTACATCTTCTATAATTTAAGTGGCACTTTCTTTTAAATGGTTCTTAAGTAACCTTTTTTTGCAGTTATAGAGTTCTACGCGTTCATCGTGGTGTACAGTTACTATGTTGACATGATGGAAGAGAAAGCAAATAAAGATGAATCGCGACTCGGCGACCTTTCCTGCTGTCCTTGTTAAATACAATGTGCAAACGTTTCGATTACCAGAAAATAAACACTTTGTATAAATAAGCTTTACATTTACTCAAAAATTTTAGACAGTTGTGAAAGTAGGAGAAATGTGAGTGTGAGTCGGACTCGCACATGTAGGATTCCGTACCATCGTACAAGATTAAAATCGTAAAAAATCACGTCTTAAACACTTAACACAATATTTTTTTAAATATTTTTTATTATTTGCTGTTTTAACGGCAACAGAAATACACAGTGAAAATTTCAAATGTGTCCAATTACGGTTCATAATCTTATGAACCGTAATTGGACACATTTGACACAGCCTGCTAACAGACAGACGGATGGACGGAATGTCTAGTGTTGCCAGGTGTCCCGATTAGCGCGGGACGTCCTGATTTTCAGGAGTCTAGGGACGCTTCCCGACTTGCACCTGATCGTGACAATATAAGTCCCGCTAATCAATTTTATTTAAACCATTATTTTTACCCAATACTTATATATTGCCGCAGATAAGTATACTGAAGAGCAATTTGCGTCCATTGTTTTATCATCCGAGAAAAGCAAGAGCTTCTCTTGTTCGAGTAATAAAGTTATCACTTATAAAGTACCTAGTCTTTGCTCTGTACCAAATAGTACCAATGTAGTTCTGATTTATCATAATTATGTAACTATACCTAATGTAAATTTTGTATGTAGTAGGTATATAGCTAGTAATTACTGTAACTCTGATAAATAATAACAAGCAAATTTAATTCATAGATAATATTGGATAATACTTACATTATCTTACTGTACCTATTTATCTAACTGACTATAATCCATACCTACTAATAGTCCAGTCATTTAAGCTTAAATTAGGTAAGAATCTCGGAATTCGAGATACCCAGCTGTAAGTTTGTAAATACTTGTATATTGACACCCTAAAAGTTGTCTCAAAACCTACATATGGTAGGGTGTGCGCAACTATTGAATTTCAAGGTCAAAGGTCACAAAAAACGGTTTTTTGTAAATATTTCATTTCTTATGGGTTTTTTGCTATTTGTATTTATTATCAATATTGTAGAATACAAAATTCTCTACAAATTTTGTTTAACATATTTTTTTATACGGTGAACCGTTTTCGTGATAGAGGGCGGAGAGCAATCAACATTTCAAACGTGTATATTATCAAGTTCAAACTTGGTTAGGGCATGATTTGGAACCCAAGGTATGGGGTTGGGCAATGCGAAACGATTTTCTGGAGCCTATCATGACAATTTTACCACCTGCTCCAGAAGATTTGCTAAATACAATTTTCTGCAACTGCAAGAGTGGATGTGGTTCGCGATGCGGATGCAGGAAAGCGGGCTTGCAATGCTCTTTAGCTTGTCGACAATCGGCAATCTTGTCTCGATGCTCTACCGTATCAGAGCGACATTAACGAAGATGGAACCTTTGACCCCGAAATCATGGAAGAACTTGAGACAAATGGGGTTGAAGACGATAATGAAGACCAGTTTGAAATTTACCAGCAGGCGGAAGACGACGATGAAGAGGAAGAAGATGATTAAATTTATAAATTGTAGTTTTTGTACCCTTTATTTCATTTTTTTACTTTTAATAAAAATAAATGTAGTTGTAAAAATAAATGTACCTATTGAATGATATTTTTTAATAAAAAGATATATTCATAATTTATTTGTTTTTTTTTTATCATGTAAGAAGTTATGTAATATTAATATTAATTAGGTTAAAATTCAAATATAATTCATATATATTCTTTAGCAATTCTGCAATTACATGGGCAGGTAAGTGTTGTTAAATAAATTAATACTGAATAAAAAGTGGATAGGTTAGGAAAAAAATTATAAAATATAATATAATAGTTAATAAAAATTGACAAATATTTATAACCATTGATTTATCGATAGTCCATCAACTATTTATATGGCGCATTTTCGACCGGAGGCACCGGTTGACCTGAAGTGATGCTGTGACCGCGCGCTCTCCGCCCTCTATCTCGAAAACGGTTCACCGTATAAAAAAAATTTTTAAATAAAATTTGAGGAGAATTTTTTATTCTACAATATTGATAATAAATACAAATAGCAAAAAACCCATAGGAAATTAGTTATTTACAAAAAAACGATTTTTGTGACCTTTGACCTTGAAATTCAATAGTTGCGCACACCCTACCATATGTAGGTTTTGAGACAACTTTTAGGGTGTCAATATACAAGTATTTACAAACTTACAGCTGGGTATCTCGAATTCCGAGGTGAACTTACTATAATGACTGGACTATAATCTATACTTAATATAATAACGTTAGTTGTTTTTTTTTGAACCCATGAATCTCTTAAGCTAACAGACGTATTTAAAAAATAATGCATTTGATAGCCCAATTCTCGAGGTAGGTTACAGGCTAATTAACATCAAGTTACTTGCCTTGGGAGGAAACAAAGCGAGTGAAACCGCGGAGCACAGCAGCTGGTGGTAATGTTAGAAAACCATTTAGAACTTGAGCAAAGTAAATTTTAGTCAAAATCTATAAAATGTTAATGTTAAGTTCAATATTTTCTGAACCTACTTCTCAAATATAGATACATCTATCTAGATGGAGCTAACGACCTACAGTTAATCCAAGATATTATTTTGGCTTGATTTTCATTAGCTACTCATTGGCAACTTCAAGTATCATTTGTTTATTCGTTTACGCAATAAGTCTGTGCCTTCTTAAAAAAAAAACAATGGTGAGTGGGAGTGTACCTATGCGTTGTAATGACTTAGTTCTGCCATTCCAAAATATCATCTATAAAGGATACCCAGTAATAAACTCCATACTCCATATTACAAAAAGCTGTTTATTTAAAAACCAGGTTTAAATGTCTTTATACCATGGAGTCTATGGAGGTTCAAACCTGTTTTTAGATAAAACCTTCAGAAACAATTCAAACCTCACTGATTTGCAATAATATCTAGGCCGAGTTAAATAATGGGGCGAAAATAATCTTACGTTTACACAATAACCTAAATACAACACACCTTAATTAATTCCTTTACGATATCTATCGAAATAGTTGCTATACTTATGGTTCATTGGTTACATATTATCGACAGCGCCCTTCCATATCAGATAAATGATAAGACGAGCTGTTATCAGAGACAAAACCATCCCAAACAATATTTTTAAACATTCGTTCTAGTTTCATTCTCTAATTTTGACAACGGCACATCGTTCTCTGCCAGGTGTAATAATCAAAATAAGGAAAAAAAAAGTTTTTTTTTTCTTGTTTTTGTTTTTTTTCGTGTTTTGTGTTAAAGTTAAGTAAAGCAAAATGGGTTGGCAGTTACCAAGGTTTAATAAATGTTGCTTTTGCGTACCTTTGAAGATAGGAGTGTTAATGATTGGATATTTCTCTATTGTAAGTATTTTTCTATTCATTGGCATAAACGAAGAACAATATTAAATATTATCAGGTCGTGTTTCATTTAAACGCCTGTTATTTTATATTAGCAATTACGCTGAATAAAGAATTAATATTTAAATCTAGGAGTTTATTATTTTTAAAGTTGTGACATTAGGTTTTATTGAAAATAAAGACTGTTTAACTTAAAAAAATGAAAGCAAAGTAAAAAAAACCTGTATTAAAAATAACACTTTCTTTTTCAGTTGGCATCTTGCTTAACGCTAGCTACAGTATCATATTCGATCTATAAAGTGCACTCATACGTGGATGAGTCTCAAGTCAAGCCGCCGAACCCACAGCATCCTCCCAGTGACGTTTCGAAGACTGCTCTTAGTTTATATGTATCTTTTGCATACTACCTCCTGGTGTTTCTATACAATTTTGTCATTAATGTCATTTTAGTAGTAGGTGTGCATACGGTAAATGAAATTTCTTGTTTTACTCATTTCATACACGTATTTTATAAACAGATCAAGCAACCGGGGAAGCCCCCTCTCTAGAATTTAATTATAAATTGAAAAAGTGATCCGACTTCCGAATATTCTGTTCTCTTGAACTTAACACTAGCGCCGTATTGTTTTAATATCAAGTGTCCATTGGGAACTAACTGGAATCAAAACGTTGACATTTTTTTAAGAATACTGAATCACGTGTCTGCTATGTATATTATATCTTTGTATTGGACTTGTATTGGAGATGAAATTGGTTCAAGAGTAATCAAGCAGAATAAATGCATAATTATTATTATGACGAACTCAATGAAAACAAGTGAAGGTTGCAGAAATCGAATAGGATAGATCGCAGTATATTCTTATAAAATTATTTCCTATACTTACATAATATACTTTTGATTAATATTCGACCTTGTTATTATACGTATATAAATTAGGTACGAACCTACATATTTAGAGTTGTTCATTCGTCGATTGTAAAAAAACTGTGATTTTCGGTCCTTTAAGTACCTAGGCTTTTTAAGTACCCGTTTCTTCAGTATAATTACAAAAAATATAATAAGTTTTTATACAATCATCTGCAGCTCAAATACCAAAAATCACTCTGCAGTTTTAGCGATTCAGTTGCAAATAGCGCTAGTCACCCGTTTAGGACCTACTGTTAATGAATCATCTCAGTCGTAACTAAAATCATTTCCTGGTGTGACAAATATTTACTTATAAGTTACCAAATGTTTCATTTCCAAGAATGAAATTTGATGACAGAAAATACGATCATATCAATAATTTTAGTTCGGCTGTTCGGCGAAAAGATAAGAGACAACATTATTATTTACATTGGTTTTAATAATTATGTAATTATAATTTATATTGATATTATTTTAATTATTTGTTACGCATTACCGCATGCGGAGCGAATATTTGTAATTAAATACAAATAATAGAAGACAGAAGGAAGGAACTAAAACCTAAGACATGGCTTGACGCGCCAGTCTCTTTACCAACTAAGCTACCGAGGTCAAGCGAGTGGTTGCAGGTTCGAGTCCCGCCTGAGGTTTAAGATTTTCCTTCTGTTATTTGTATTTAATTACTTATATTGATATTCCAATTTGTCGCGGTTTCGATAACTCAATAACGCTACAATCCTTAATAATATTATAAACTAGCTGGCCCCCGCGACTTTGTCCGCGTGTTGTAGTTTCAATGGTTTTTCATTTTTGCAACAACTTTCATTTCTGCTCCGCTCCTTTTGGTCGGAGCGTAATGATATATACATTATAGCCTTCCTCAATAAATGGGCTATCTAACACTAAAATAATTTATCAAGTCGGACCAGTAGTTCCTGAGTTTAGCGCGTTCAAACAAACAAATAAACAAACGAACAAACAAACTCTTCACCTTTATATATTAGTATATAGATGAGAAAGGAACTCTATCTGTCTGTCGCGCTTTCACGCCAATACTACTGAACCGATTTAAATGAAATTTGGTACACATATATAGTCTAGGGCCTGAGAAAGAACATAGGCTTTTTGCGGGCGGTGCCGCGGGAAATAGCTAGTTTAAGAACATGATTATTCTCTTATTGGCTAAATTTAAGGTAGTTTGAGAGCATTTAAAGCCAAATTAAAAGAGGCACAATAGAATATTCGTTAAGTTTTGGAAATAAAGAGGTTGTATAGCAAGTTACCTTACTTTGATACAGCATTCTTTGGACGAAATTGATATTCACTTCTCATCAGCTAGTTTTAATTTTTACTTATTTAATTAATTGTAATTTATATTTCTTATGTTTCAGAATAAAACGACCTACATGCGTTTCTATTTCACCGCAACACAGGTCTTGTTTGCTCTTGGCATAGCGTTAGTGGTTGTAACTTGTGTGTTCATGGGATTCCTGGCAACGGTTCCAGTGCTCAAGTGGTGTTGTAAGTTTTGTGCTACTTTTATTTAGACTTGTAGAATAATATTACAATCGACTGATGTCCTTGTAAAAAAAAACAACATTTAAAAATAACTTTTTTTATCAACAATCCTAAATTTCGAATCGAAATTTAAACTTTGTTGTTCTTTTTTTTATTATACAGAATCAATGCCAATTTTTTTTTAATTTGGTTCTTTTTCTCTTTTTTTTTCAGTCACTCTTCTGGCCTGCCTAATCATAGTTAGAAGTTATTATTTGTCTATAGAGGAGGAAAATAATAAACCACCAATTTATGAGTTGCAGCCGTATACCCCTGTACCTCAAGGGCCAACGATGGCCTAAACTCTAAACTACTCTAAAGCCTCTATCACTACTTCTTTCTTTATTTATTGGAGGAAGACACTTTGCAAGATGTGAAAATGGGTTGAATGGCCTGTCGAAAAATCCAACAAACAAACCTTATCTTGTGTTAACTTGTTATTTAGATACATATAGATTCCTTACGTTCTTAATTAAATAAAGAAATGTGTTTTTTAATATGTTTCCATTTTCTTAAACCTAGATAATATTAGCCAAATAGGTATTGTATTGTGAGTAAAAATCTTGTAAACGCTACGCTGCATATCCAAAGAATTTGGAAAATATTGAGAATCATAGGTACTTAATATCGACAATGATTGAAGATACAATCACGAAACACCACCATAAAATGCAAACTTACACGCACTTAAATGAGCGAATGCATCATATCAAAACTGGTATCTCTTTCTAGTGTTGATTAAAATAACAGACGAATATCATATAAGGCAATGTGGTATAAGCTATGTTGACGATAAGGTGCTGCTGAGGCCGACGTACTTATATTGAGAATTTGTGAGTGGTATGCCGAGAGTCTCTGTCAAGTATAATGCTGCCACGAGTGGTCTTGGTGATAAAACCTCTCATGAACCTCCACCTGTTTTTCTCAATGGTTCTTTTTCCTCTCACTAGAGTGAAGTAAATAAATATCTAGGGCACATTGTCACCGATGATCTAAGGGACAACGAGAACATTGAACGTAAACGCAGAGCGCTGGTGGTCCAGCGCGCATTGCAGGAACTCTTAAAACAGGACTGTTGCCGTCGTGTAAGTGAGACGCTGCTACGTGCCGTGTAGTGCGCCGTCTCGCTTTCACAACGGCAACAGTACAGCTATTACAGTTCATGGTACAGGTATTGGGATAATAAGTTGGCTCGCAGATTGCTCGTTGTTCAGCTGAAGTTAAGTAAACGCTATTCAAAGTATATTGCCAATCTTTCTACACGAGCAGCGTGTAGGTTAATTTGACTGAAAAGCCATAACTATTATTTTAAAAAAAGGTTCACCAACATTTTTTGTGTACAATAATTCTTAAGTATAGGATTATAGGGCTAGGACTTACATACACAGTGGCCAATCACTGGTTAACCAGCGTTCACAATGATTGGTAATAATAACATACCTAGAAAGTTTAAGAAAAGTAAGATAAAAGTAAAATTAAAATCTATACTACCTTACGGATGACTTTTTCGCAATAAGACGCAAGCAAATACGGGGCAGCTGTAGCGACGTTCTGAGGGTTCTTGTAAATATCACTGTCCGATACGCTCGCTCTAGGCAGTTATACTGTTATATATTTGTGGTCATATTTAAATTACTTACCGATAAACATAGCTTCTAAGATCCTGTTGTTACAAACAACATGTTATGTGACTAATAAAAAATAATAACCAAATATTATTCTGCACTCAATAATAGGCGCTACTATTGATTAAATTTCCAGACTTCGGGTCGCCGGAAGGGCCAAAGATTAAAAAATAGACAATCCTTATGTTCGTCACACCTCACGGACTGCAGAAATCTACAGAATATACCTACACGGTGCATGACTCATTGAACTGTCATGATGAGCTATCCTATCTTTATAGAATACTAAAGTAATACTTTTACTGATCTGCTCCTCTAGCCAATTGACATTTTTACAAACGTTAACGCTTATCGAATCACTCAAATATAAGGAAGTGATAAGTCCAAGTCACGTGACTTATCGATATGAAATGTAATTTCCATACATTGAATGTAATTTAAGTGATTTCTATCATCGTTAAAGCTTGCGAGAAATGGCTACAGGGGCAGAACTTAATACCTACTCACATACATATGTATGGTGCCTAGAAGTACAACACGACTATACAACCGTATTTTTTTAGGTATGTACTAAAACAGAAAGACTCTTCTTATAATTTTATGTAAATAATCTCCATACAAATAAAACTGTAAGTATTATGAAAACTCACAAAGTAACTTGTTTTGCTTCGTTGTTTACGAAAAAAATATTGAAATCTATCATCAATCGATTCAGTTGCTGGTCCCGAAAATCAATTTTCAGGGTTCGTACCAATTTAATAAAATTAAGGTTATATAAATACATGTAATGAATTTTAATAGTCTTTTTCAGTGTTTCTTTACACCGCAACAGACTTATTAAAATCGGCCGCGACTCGCGTATAGACGGTCCGTACCATTCTATATTTGTTGTTATAGCTGCAATAGAAATACATACTTTATGAAAATTTCAACTGTCCACCTTTTACGATTCAGCCCGCCACGGAAGGACGAACGGACGGAGAGAGACGTTGGCATCGAAATACCGAACCCTAAAAATTCGAAACTACTGATTCAATTCAAAAATAGTTCATTGAATTATTTCTACAATCGACCATAAGTTGTACAAGAACACACACTCACACATGCACACACACACTCACACACACACACATACACTTACACACACACACGCACATTATATTAGAATATATCTTTAAGTTATCTTAGTTCACTATTTTTACCTTTTAATAATTTGGTATTGGAGAGCGGGTCCTCCTAGCACAGGTATTGCTTATACTTAAAACGAGGACCCTATGTAAGATTTAGTGTAAAAATTTAACGTTTCTGTAAAAAAAAAAAAAAAAAAAAAAATTATTTCTTGACTGACGAAAAAGCAAAATCAATAACAAAATCATTAAATTAATGCTGATTATGATAGGATAGAACTCCGTTAGACTTTTATTTTTGTCTATCTTACTGAGGTTTCTCGATATTCTAACCTACTGACCTATTTGTGTGATATCTACTCTTTGACAAAAATCTAAGGAACTATTGGTACGCGCAGTAGCTCCGTGGAGACTTGCCAATATGCAGTGGATACTGAAACAGAGACCAACAAACATCTCTAAGCCACGCATATATGAAAGGAAACGAGTTATTATGTGAAAATGTTTTGCAAGTTTCATTTGTTTTTACACTGTGATTGGAAATTAATTGTAATTTGAAGTGAATGACTCTGTTTTTGGTGCAATATAATGGATACAGTGAGAGCATTTTGGTAAAACGTCGAAATAATCTAAATTGGTAATACAACCTAAAATTACATACATAATATTATGTTTGGAAAAAACGATATTAAGTAAAACGTGTTTATGACAACCATCATTAACTTAGGAGTGAACGTGTAATAATTTCATTCAATAAAAAATGTACCTACGTACATCCTCATTAGCCGTAATAAATATGACGTTCCGAAATAATGAGTAACTATTTTACAATAATAGCGACGCTAAATGAATAATTTTTAATGTCCGTCAGGTAGATTTGTCTAAATCAGTTGTTTATACAACTTTTCACAGGCCCCTTAAAGTTAAGAGAAAAAAATACGGGTAAATTTAAAAAAAATATTTTATTTTTTTTATTAAATATTAAATAATTCTAATTTTGTTTATTAACTAACAGACGGACTAAAAAGATTCTTCCTTTTCATACCCTGTATTCGTGACTATAAATTAATTTTATTACCTATGTCTGTGTGAATGAAAACGGGTCTGGAAAAGTATAAAGAAACATTAAAAAAAACTATTTTTAAGCTTAGGCTTATGTCTAAATGTTATTCGGGTTCTTTGTAGTTCAATGTAGAGTATGTAGGAGGAAAATTGGCCTCAAAAGTCGAACTATCTTTTTGTTACAGATAAATATGAGTTGTTCAGGTTTTCGTAACTTCTTCAAAAATAGCTGTGTTGACCATTGTTGCTTCTGTATTAAACCGAGGACAGGATGCTTGATCATCGGTTATTTGCACCTGGTAAGGATATGCTGGATGTTATTTTGATTCAACAAGATCTGACCAAGATTCATCTACTTAGTATCATTTAATAGTTAATAAAGTAAAATTATAGAGATTTTTGGTGTACGTATATTGCGAAATATCTTTAAAAAGCTTACCAATCTAAATTATAAGTTATATTTAAATTGAATAACTTAGCCGGGTTGAAAAAATTACAGGAAAATACTTCATTGAAAAATGTATTAAGTATGTTTCAAATAAAACATTTCAACTTTCGTTTTTTTTTTACACAAATTTATATTTAATCTATGATAATGTTTGTTTCAGGTCTGCATCGTATCTGTCACGATATCCATAATTTTGGCCTTTTTTACGTTAGAAATATCTCCTACAGCAACACAGGGTGACGCAAACATTGCAAATTTTATTACGATTTTTACTTTTTACATACCAATGTTCGTGTGTGTATTATATTTGGTCTTTACCATCGTCCTAATTGTAGGCCTGTATCAGGTAAAGTTAATAAGTACTATACTTAGTGTATAATAACTTTCGTGAGGAGTATTCATAATTATTTTAAAACAAAACGGTTTACTCACGCATATTCTCGGGATCGCCCGACTATTTTCAGACTCAGTCCCTAATCATGAGCAGACGCGGCGGTGGTGGTGTTGCGAGTCGAACTGTTGACTCGCGACTCGCGTTTTGTTTTAAATAATTATAAGTTCTATAGTTATTTATTTTATTTTATACTGGCGGCCTCCCGTCTTCGCTCGGACATTTATTTTTTAATAATAAGTATGTAATATCCTTGGAATGGAATGTCCGATTTAATTAAATCAAAGAGTAATCTACAGGTATTAAAACAGTCTTGAATTCGAAATTATTTATTTGGATAAGGATTAATACCAAGGTACAAATAATGTGGCCGAGTTTGTACCGGCGTTACTATTGCATATTTTAACATGAAAAAGTAGTTACTGAGACGTAACTGTATGTAATAGTCAGACATATGGTATCCCGGACTTTTTTGTAGATATTGATATCTTCTATAAAACTGTAGTACATTACTTTGTTGTATTGTCAATAGTTTCAGCAGCGTACACGGTATAAGGATTTTTTCTTTGGTATTTTTTTCAAACCTTGAGTTACATAATCGAAGTTTACATACGAATCCGTAACTTTTTTCAAAATATTCTATAGCCTATTTTAATCTAGAATAATGCAGCATTCAAATGGTTTAAGAATATTTAAAAACCTAGTAGTTTTTGAGTTTATTCATTACATACAAATCTTTCCTCTTTATAAGTAATACTAGCTGTCCCCCGCGACTTTGTTCGCGTGTTTTAGTTTCAACGGTTTTTCATTTTCGCAATCATTTATGCTCCGCTCCTATTGGTCGTAGCGTGATGTTATATGGCCTATAGCCTTCCTCAATAAACGGACTATCCAATACAAAAATAATTTTCAATTCGAACCAGTAGTTCCTGAGATTAGCGCGTTCAAACAAACAAACAAACTCTTCAGCTTTATAATATTAGTATAAATAATATAGATTTGTACAGAAAATGAAAAAGGACGGAACACACATGCGTATACTTTGCGTGCTTATAAAAGTCAGAAAACGGCACTTAACATTTCTAAAGTGCGTAGCTGGGCCGCCCGCCGGTTGCTATGCTAGTAGGCTAGTAGGTAATAAGTAATAACTATTGGTCTAAAGTTTTTGTGTTATATTGATAGGTACTGGCTCAATATTTTATTAATCAAACCATTCGATTTGTTTCAGAACAAACCTAATCTCGTGGACATGTTCATAATCTTCATGTATATGATCTATGTTCTGCTCTTAGTTGTCTTTATATTATGTTTTGTATTGGATCTACAGATGATCTTAATCGCCATATCAGATATGATTTATTTTGGTAAGTACCTATGAGGGGCTTAAAAAGTCTCTTGAGCCATCCTGTTAAATTTTGTGCGTTGATATAACAGGAAATTTGGATAAAAGAAGCAAAGCCAAAGGAAGTACTTATAGCTAAAAAAAATCTTAAGCTTTTCATAACTGGCTACTAGCGATGCTCGCACTCTATGCTTGTCTATTTATACTCAAAGGCTCAAATGTATGAAACTGACAAGTCTAAAGTTACGTGTCTTATCGAAAAGTACTTTAAGTAGTTTAGAAATCACTCAAATACATTTTGATACATTGAGCATTTTCTATCATCGATTCAAGAAATATCAATAGTGTACTGAGGCACAACCTAACATAACCATATAGGGTCAGAACAAGTGATTTCGGCCCGAATCTATGCTCAATAGGGCTCTTTAAATACCCTTTTTTACAATTCTTTCCACAAATAGGTATACTTAATAATTAATTATTTGTCTTTTCAGCTGTAAGTTTTTATTGTGTACTAGTACTACGGAGTTATCATGCGAAGATGAATGAAGATACTGGTACAGCAATATATAGTACTGAAAGTGCTGCTTCAGATTTACAGCACCGTGTATAAAGATAATAAAGTTATGTTTTTTGAGGTTTACGCAAATGTTGGACAATAAATAAAACTACTTTTTAAACGGTTTCGACAGCATGCAACAAAAACCTGTCCGATCCTTTTGAGTATTATTCGGCATCGTACTGCGTACACATATACGTAACTTAAATGGATTTGAGATTATTATTTTTCCCCGGTGAATATAATTAAATTAAAATAAAACTGATCAAAGGCAACACTGATCGCTCGACAAAGTTCACGTGTACTACCTACAGTTTTGTATCATAGAAGCCGCCTGGACATTTTCTTCTAGTATGTATATTGAATCACGAATACGCCTTTATCGGATCGGGTTTTTGTTACATAGTGTATAAAGGTTTATTTAGTTCCCGACGTTTCATCGTCTTTGCTTGTGACGTCACGGGTAGAATGAAGTGGTATTCGTTTTAACAGCAGATGTAGCTCGTTCTACCTTAATATTTTCATTAATTTATTAATGTGTTCCGACCTACGCAATAAACAACACATAAATAGCATTGAACAATATAGGTACTAAAATAACGGCAGAAACTAAAATCTAAATAAACCGCGATTAAATCCGTTTAAAAAGTGATTTTATTTCGATGATAAAGTTATATCGATAAGATTTAGCCCGGTCCATTTAAATACTTCTATGTAGTCTTAAAAACCAAGCTATTTTTCTTCAAACTGTTGTGGTCGGCTAACATGCGGCAGAGCTAAATAACGGTTATATTAATGGTATACTAGTTTCAGACAATATTAAAACTCCTATTAATTACTATAATAAATTTAATATGTCTAAATAAAACGGAAAGATGAAATGACACATAATTTAAGTACCTAAGCTATTTGTTGGTGTAGGTCAAAGCCTTTCGAAAAGATCTAAATAGTAAGTACTCTTTGTATGTAGGAAGTAGATAATCAATAAAATATATTTCTTTAATTTGAAGAACTAACATGTTTTCTTTGAAAGAAGTATATCATATAAAAACATGTTTAAAAAAGTGAATATTTATATAAACTTAGTTACCATACTTAAACTGTAGTACACACATTGACACACAAAACATACTCACCTAATTCCCTAATTCAATAATATCAGTAACTTCATTGCAGGTTGTGGTGATAAACGGTGTTCTTGATTAAGATAATGCATTATGTAGGTCCCAGGACCGTGCCTTTAAGGATGCCATACTCAATATTTTCATATAATCGTATTATCACATTGTTGAAAGACACATTGGTAGTAATTTAACATCATGTTATACTAATTCTAGTAAAAAAATATATTTAATTAGTATTCTCCAGTTTGTACACTTATACCTAAGGGTCAAATACCGTGTCAAAAGCTTTTGTTAGGTCTGCATAATTAATAATGGTATGTTGACCTTGTCGCCATTTAAAATAATCAAATATTCTTGAATTCTGTTTAAATAGTGGTACAAAATAAACTTTGTTCTAGATTTACTCATAAAGGTTAACTAATTAACTTTTTCTACGAACGTTGTACTGTAGTGTGGTTAAAAATAATAAAATGTTTATTGAGCAATAACTAAAGGTACTTATCGAAATGTCGCAAACTATAAATAAAGCAAGTTTTAATTTAATTATTATCATAATTTTTATTCTGTAACATACAATTCAATGATAATCTCCATATTTAAATATTACAATGAACTATTACTAATGTACTATTCCACTTTCCTTATAAAATTATAAAAAGCGCAGCACTGCCACCAACCTCCTTAACTTCATGGCGCAAGTTATACCATCAGTCGACGCTGGCGTGCAGGTGGACGCGGCATATTTTGATTTCCAAAAGGCCTTCGACACCGTGGATAATGATGTCCTATTAAGGAAGTTGGCTGATATTGGATGTACACCACATCTAGTACAGTTCTTTGTCAGCTACATGAAAGACCGCCAGCAGTATGTTGACTACAATGGCTACGAGTCGGAGCCATACTACACTAGGTCTGGAGTAAGTCAGGGCAGCAATTTGGGGCCTCTCGAATTTATTATAATGATAAACAGCTTGCCGGAGGTCGTCAGACATAGTACATGTTTATTGTTCGCAGATGATCTCAAGTTGCTGCTCGAGGTAAGGGATGAGTCGGACTGTGCGCGACTCCAGGATGACATTGACAAAGTGGTGAAGTGGAGCCATGACAATAAGCTATACTTCAATGTATCTAAATGCTCGGTAATATCCTTCACTCGTGCGCGCAACCCTGTCTGCTATGAGTACAACGCTGAGGCGACACCAATACAGCGGGTCACACAAGTACGTGATCTGGGGGTACATCTCACTTCAGATCTTACTTTTCGCGAACATATCGTTAAGATATGCAAGAAGGCGTACAGAAACCTCGGCTTTGTACTTAGGCAGTCGCAGGGCTTCACGAATATAACAACAATAAGGGTATTATACGATGCACTAATTAGGAGTCATTTGGAGTATGGTGCGGTCATATGGGCTCCACATGAAGCCAAGTACTCTGTCATGCTGGAGCGCGTGCAGAACAAGTTCACGCGCCACTTGTACTGGAGACTGTATGGAGTGTATCCTTTATACCCACTTATGTACCCCACACTGTTTGTGCTGGGTATGGTCGGGTACAATCAGTTGAGGGTGCGGCGAGAGTTCACACTGGTCGTTTATTTGATTAAATTACTCCGGGGCATAGAGCTCAACCCGGGAGTGTTACAGCGCTTGTGCTTTGGTGTTCCGGACCGCTACGTGTGGAGACGACGGTGCCCGCCACTGCTGTCAGTGCCAACCGCCAGGACCAATCTACTGGCGAAAACGCCTCTCACGCGAGCGATCCGCACTATTAACGAAATCCAGAATAGTATTGATATTTTTTCGTGTCAGTTCAGTGAACTCGCAAAGATTATTTTACATATATTATGTTATAAGATAGAATAAGCTATATTATTATTATATTTTATTTTATTGTTTTATTTAATGTTATTTTTAATTTAGTATATCTTGTTTTTTATTGTTTAAATCTTAATTTAAGTAAGTAATTAGTTATAACTATAAGTAAAGTGCCTCACTAACGCATTAGGATTTAGCGCCTGTAATGTTAGCGATAAGGTGGAGAAATAAATAAATAAATAAATAATAAATGCTGTAAAAGTAATGAATTTTTTTAATGCTCTATTTTTTCAATACCTAAATTATAAAACAATAAATCATTTACCAATATTTTATATAGGTATACTTAGTAACATTTAAACAACTATCCAGCTCTAACTTAGTCATAACTAACTTACACAATAAACGTTATCAATGTGATGATTTTTACAATTAAAAAGCTATGATAATTAATAACAAATTGAAAATGCATTTATGAATCAACGCTTAAACACAGCTTAGATAAAGCAATGCATAATAACGGCCTGTCAAGACACATTATATCGACGAACTAAAGTCATTTAATCAAACAAAGGTTACTTTTATACGAAGAACCATCACTTAAGAACAGCTCGACCGATTTGGATGTTTTGATGTGTTTGTAATTATTTAAAACAAAACGGTTTACTCACGTATTTTCTAGGGATCGCCCGACTAGTTTCAGACTTAATAGGAGTCCCTAGGGTTTGTAATTATTAAGCCAAAGTTTATATGAAGTCAAATTTGCGAAAAATTCACGGGAAATGTCGTAAATTAGATTAAAATTTTTGCATTGATTGACGGGACGACGAGTGTTGGTTAATCTAATCCTTATTAATATTATAAATGCGAAAGTAACTCTGTCTGTCTGTCGCGCTTTCACTCTAAAAGTACAGAACCGATTTAGAAATTTGGTACACAGATAGTCTAGAGCCTGAGAAAAGACATAGGCTACTTTTTGTCGCGATATCTGACATCCACGTAGGCGGAGCCGCGGGAAACAGCTAGTGTTTTATAAGTCATCGTCTCCAGATAGGTACTGAGTAAAAGACAGGCTTTCGAATTACATACATATAAACACCGTGTTTTTTTAAATCAAACAGCGCATTAATGTTTCAATAACAAAACATTTATTTAGTTTATTTATTAGATACTAAATGCAAATTAATATTCTATTTTTTTTTAATGCATTAACTGTTCGATAAATTGTATTTAAAAAAATCTTAAAAACTAAATCTTATTTTAATAATTAAAAAAACTTAAGCTGTGTTGTACATTGCAGGTGTGATGGAAGGATCGTCCATCCTGAGGTAGTAGCTTCTCATAACCAGTAAGAAGTAGATGCTCAACACTGAAAATAAATAAATAACTTAAAGTTCTGTAGACAACGTCCTCACCGGGAAATAATCACGCGTTTGTTGCGAAGGGGTTTACAAGCTTTTAAATAAAGTACATAAAGTATCTAGACTTGGAATAAGCATTTGTGGATAATACAAATGTTTGTCTCACGCGGCGATCAAAAGCGCGAATACTGGTAGTTGGCGTGGTAATCCATACAGGTAAAACTCTACTATCAGTGCATCCAATAGTATAAAAAAGAGCGCAAAATTTTTAACATACTGGAGGAAAAAAGTCCCATTATCTATTACCCTCTCACCTTCCTAAAGTTGGTAGCAAAAAGATTGGAGATAATGATAATAAAAAAACCATTCAAAAACATACCGATTGAGATGATGTCCCTGGCTATAGAAAAAGGAGTGAAGACCACCGCCAAACTAGCGAAGAACATGATGGTATAAAGAATCAAGAAGATCAGAGTGTAGATGAGATATGCTTTGACGTGTCCACGTTTGTGCTGAAAAGAAAGGATAATTAAAATTTGTTATAACTCCAGCTATCTGCACAGAAGTTGAAGTTGAGTAAGGCATTAGTTTAGTTCTGCCACGGGAATAAAATACAGGTCCAGATCAAATATGTTATGTGAAACACTCATCTTCTAGGTAAAAAAATCTAGACTTTTTGGCAAAAACTATAAAAAACATTCACTTTCCAATTAAATATTTTTCAGTAGTAGCGTTATTAACAAGCATTTTTTTTTAAGTTTTTGATGAGTTGATTTTTAAGAGTACTTACCTACTTCGTTTTTTTTTTCTATACGTTAATTATTTTTACTTTTCTCACCTGATGTAATCCGACAAGTAAGACAATGGTGAATACGAGGAACAACAGGCAGACGATCAAAAGAACAGAAAGAATCGCCAGCGCCATAACTCCTAAGGACGCTATCCCATGGTGACTGGCGACCGCTCCAGCCGCGGTCAGGCCCATGATGGACATCAAAATCAGGGCTATGTTCCCAATCTGAAAAGAAAATAAAAGCAAATAAGCAATCATTACATATCACGCAATTTTAATTTTTCTTTTGATGCCGGGTGGTCTTATGGCGCGTTTACATTATTCGGTTAGCCATATTCGGTAGCAGCCCGTACCTATTCAGTGACCAGAGCGTGTCTAACCGATTCGGTTATACCGAATGCTTTCGCCGAACTCGATGGCCGATGGCTCGATGGCTCGATGGATGTAATCGCGCCATTAACTTACTTAAGCCTCTTACTTAAACATAATATTTTACGATGTCTTTGGAACCTTTTAAATCTTTATTAAATTATTTTTCACTACTAGGTACCTAATTTCTGCAAAGTATTATTTATTATGAAAAGTTATTTATTTAGTCAAGTTTAGTAGAATTATGATTTTTATATCGGTTTTCTTCGCTTGTAAACATTTAAAATCTTACCAGGTTTAAATAACCGATGATGAGGCATCCTACCCTCAAGTCAATGCAGAAACAGCAGTAGTCAAACTCAAGACCCATTTTTAATCTGTAACAAAATCAAACTTTAGATAAACAGTTCAAATAAAATATGAAGAGTTCCCTAGATTATAGTCATTAGATCCAGACTTGTTGACTATGGGACCACCTGAGAAGTATACCATTTCAACAAAAAAAAATGTTTTCAGGTCGGTCCAGGCGTCATTAAATAATCGAAGATGATAGACATAAAAAAAATATTATATATGAATTAAGAACCTACTCCTTTTTTAAGTATTTTACTGCGTGCCAAAGTATGGAACTTCGTCATCAAGGGTCAATTTCTCGGGTGCATATAAAAACTATCAGTTAAAGCTAGTGTTGGCACTAGCGCTGAACTAGATCAACGCTAACAGGCAGAGTTAGTTAGAGTTACTATTTTTAATATTAGTACGGCTATCGCAAACGATATTTGAACATATTGAACTTGATTAGAGGTATCCTAATCATAATACATGCGTTTTCCCAGCGACTTCTGAGTGGGTTAGGCCTAAGGTAAGATAGTAATAATTATAACGACATATTTACTCTTTAAAAGTATTTACAGATAAAAAATTAAGACTTTTTCTTAATCCAATCATAACCTTTAGTTTGGAAGAAACGTTTGATTTTACCTTTACGTTTGAACATAGTTAATACACAGTTTTACAACTGGCTACAATAATTTTGACAGGCGCTGTAAAATGTAACTTTAAAAACAGCTTTTTGTGTTTGTTTCCTTATTACAATGTAGTATATTAATATATTTGTCAAAATTATACATTTTACAGGTACCTATATAGTGTGTAGGTACACGTACAGGTACCTACATCATTCTATAGTTACTTGGCAATTAATAAAATGTTATGTATTATTGACATAAGTTATTCTTCTCATTAAACGTTTACAATAAGTTGATTTAAACATTATATTCAATAAAATGAATCAGAAAACAATCCTCAATCATTACAAAGCTATTATAGCGATAAAACATCCATTATTACTCAGTTAATTCACATTTAATATTCATAGATGCTCTTTTATTTTTACTTTTTAATTACCACATAATACCTATACCGACGTATTCTGTAGACAACATGGTCTGTAGTCGTAGTTCTGTACATGCCTACAATATATTGTTTTTAGGGCAAATTGGAAGCCAACAGTCCAACAGTGGACCCATGGAGGCTAAGTTAAAATATCCGATCATACGTAAAAAACAAAACTAACTAGCGAGTGTACCCACTGTATTAGAGTACCTAAATAAAATGTTGTTGTTAAAAAATCAAATGTTACATTCAATTGTTTTAACAATATTGTAAATACGTGACTGTATGTCAATTCAAAAATTATAACGATGCTAGATTGTTTTACTGTATATACCTATGGATATTGCCGCAGGCACTAAACAGGAAAATAACACAATACCTATATATTATACTAGCTGTCCCCCGCGACTTTGTTCGCGTGTTTTAGTTTCAACGGTTTTTCATTTTTGCAACATTTTTCATTTATGCTCCACTCCTATAGGTCGTAGCGTGATGTTATATAGCCTATAGCCTTCCTCAATAAACGGACTATCCAATACAAAAAATAATTTTTCAATTCGAACCTGTAGTTCCTGAGATTAGCGCGTTCAAACAAACAAACAAACTCTTCAGCTTTATAATATTAAATACTAGCAGTCCCCCGCGACTTTGTTCGCGTGTTTTAGTTTCAACGGTTTTTCATTTTTGCAACATTTTTCATTTATGCTCCGCTCCTTTTGGTCGTAGCGTGATGTTATATAGCCTATAGCCTTCCTCAATAAACGGACTATCCAATACAAAAAGAATTATTCAATTCGAACCAGTAGTTCCTGAGATTAGCGCGTTCAAACAAACAAACAAACGAACTCTTCAGCTTTATAATATTAGTATAGATTAAATTAGTAGAAAATTACATGCACATAGGGTTCCGTTCTTTAAACTAATAAAACAGATTTTTTTATTGTTCTGCTCTAGTGGGAATGTTTAAAATATTAAAAAGAACATCGAACTTCTGTCAACGTTTCGCTTTTTGAGTCAGATGATCTAATGTGTCAAATATTAGCAAGATAGGAATGGATTATGTGAAGACATGAGTAGATAGTTATAAAAGAAAGAAAACTACATATTGCTCCGACCTCAAGTTATTGGAAATAAGTCATAAAGAAGAAGTAACAAACCCCATCACAGAAGAAATCAAGAAAATCAAGTCCTTAGCTACTGAGATATCAGTCAGATAAGCAGTCACTCTGTGTAAAGTAAGTATAGTATTCAGCTGAATCCGGTGAGACTGGAAACCAACCTCAACATAGAACTGGGAAGAGGCTGGGTAGAAGAGAAGCACCTGTGACATGATGGCTCTAGGGCAAGACAAAACGAATAAACCGAGTGTCATAGAGTAGGGTTCATGTTGACTTGCTTGAAAACAGGTAACGATGCAAGTGAAAACACCGTGAAAACCAGTAGGATTACTATATAAGATCACTGTAGATTAAAAGTGTTTTAAATTAACCCTAAAAATATTTTTTACAATTGTAATCTCGAATATTGATTTAATAAAGAAACCTGTTGAACAGGGGCAATTAAGCATTTGATAAAAAATACAAGAATCATGAGGAAATATTACCACAACAACGCATGCGCGTGGTTCATGATAATCCAGTGATTACCAGTGGCTTTATTAATCTATTTCTGACGTCATCATAATCGTTCTATTGGTTTATATATAAGGAAATAGATCCTATTCTGTCTATTCGCATTGTTAATACAGTTTTCCTACGTAGAGAAAAAGAAAAAGAAACTGCCCCCCTAGACAAGTGACATTTTGACAAGCGATAACGCTGATCGAATCGTTCAAATGTATGGAAGTGACAAGTCCAAGTCACGTGACTTATCGAAACGAAATGTCATTTCCATACATTTAATGTCATTTGCTTGTCGAAATGCCACTTGTCTAGAGGGGCTGGTTCATCGCGGATTATCTGCTTACAGTTGTAGATCTACCCAACTGCTGCCAATACGATCTTTTCTAAGTTATATCATAAAAAAAATATTAAACACGGTTATAAATATACCTATTTTCTTCAAATTCTTTCATGAAGGTGATTTAAAAAAAAGGAAAATAACAAGTGTTTTTTTAGTTTTTTCGAAAAGGGCCTAACATTTAAGACATCATGAATTGAGTGGCTGATCGCGACTGAGTTATTGTGGGCTCCAAATTATCTTTATCTTTAAATAGTATAAAACAGAGTCGCTTCTGCTGTTTGTACGCATCTTTTATCTTTTAAACTACGCAACGGATTTTAATGCAGCTTAGGACGGTTTACATGTACTATTCATTACTGTTTGGTTTACTTGGATTTTTTATATAACCTATATCACTGTCATGCTACATTAACAATATGGTCAAACGCGGATTAAAATATTATCATCAAACGTTGACATTTAAGCGATATGAACAGTTTTAGCTGACCATATCATGAAACGACTCTATTTAGCGAAATGGCCAGCCACATCGTGAAATGATCAATTTAAAGATTCGGCCACGACATTTATTATATATTTCAATTTAAACAATTATATCAAACAAGTATTTAATGTAAATATAATTGGATTGTACATTCCTGGCTTAATTATTATTCGTCAAAATCCAGATGTTTCGACATTATAGCTCGTTAAGTTTAAAGTAATTAACCAATGTATGTCATCAAATAATTTTAGACGTTTAGACTAACCATTAAATATTAATCTAATGATAAATACAATTAGCTGGAATTTACGCACAATTGGGTATTTGTCCGGATTTTAATTATTTCATTAAAAAAAATGTTACATACTATGTCCAGTTGTAAAAACGGCAGTTTAATTACTTTCGTATTAAACTAGTTACAAGCATTTTAATATTGCTAATTAGACAGAGAGAGAGCGCTACAACAAAATGTGACGTCACTGTTGTTTTCTCCATACTAATCTGGGGCTGCCCCGTACAAGTCGTCGTTTTGCAAAAAGAGATAGAACATGCGTCACCTACTAACTTATGACTTTTGTATTTTGTATTGTTTAAATAGTTATATACATTTTTCATATACATATTTGATATTGTTAGCTAACTTATAAGTTATTAAATGGAACTAGCCTTTTTGTTTTTATTTATTAAATAAATAAATACTCAACTAGTAATTTAACAAATTGCCATACTAGAAAATAATTAATATAAATAAAAATTGTTAGTAAAAACACTAATAACTATGTATTAGTAATAACTTTTAATGTAATGTATATTTGTATTTTAATTGTAATTGTGTTTTGTATTAAATTGTAATTAAATTGTAATGTTAGTTGAACTAGTTTGTCATAAATTTTATTAATTAATAGAATATAATAGATGTTAATAGTGGAGACGGCGGCGGGCGTGTCGAAATTGGCCAACTATAGCCAACAACTTGTTTGATCGTTAAATGGCGCTATAATGTCGCGTCGGGGTACCGCCGCATATGTCAGTCAGACCCTTCATTTGATTGACTATCTATCAATTTACTAGCATTTTCAACCAACTTGCTTCGATACGAAATTTTTTTTGTAGAAAATTTTGTCGGAGTCCCCTCTTTTTGCGTCGGTCGGTGGTTAAAAAATGGAATTCCTTGGACGAGGCTTTTACCCACGTGGCACAAGTTACTCCTTAATATTAAAATAGATTATTTATAATTAACCTTTTTTATAACACTGAGTACTTTTGAATTGTAACTGGTACAGAACTAAAAAAGGTTTTTATCTTTTAGTAGATGTTCTACTGAAAGGACTGACCCATCCCAGCACAGGACAGGAGTGGAAGATGGACAGGGAGCCTTTGCCCAGCAGTGAAACGAGACGGGCTTAAATTAGATTACTTTATAATCATTAAAAAATACAATGTTTTTGACAGACTTCAAAAAGAGATTTTTAATTTGATGGTACTTATATTGTTTTTTTGTTAATGCGATATCTCCGGCAATAGAGGGTCGAATACAAATCTATTCTTAATATTATAAAGCTGAAGAGTTTGATTGTTTGTTTGTTTGTTTGTTTGAACGCGCTAATCTCAGGAACTACTGGTTCGAATTGAAAAATTCTTTTTGTATTGGATAGTCCGTTTATTGAGGAATGCTATAGGCTATATAACATCACGCTACGACCAATAGGAGCGGAGCATAAATGAAAAAAGTTGCAAAAATGAAAAACCTTTGAAACTAAAACACCCGAACAAAGTCGCGGGGGACAGCTAGTAGGGTATATATATAATTATACCTCAGAGGTGATCCTAAATAAATTTTATTCAAGTCGGTTTTTACATTTATGCGTAATCAGTTATTATTATTATCGAAAAAAATTCAACAGTGTTCAATTTCAAGATGCAAATTAAACAATGCTCAATGTTTTAAGTTTGCTATGAAATAAGCTTTAATTGCTTTACTATTTACCCTATTGTAATAAACTCAAAGCTTAGAATTAAACGCATTTTCAATGCAGAATTTATACTTAGTAAAATAATAAACGAGTGAAAATGTAAATTAATTAAATCATTATTATATGTAATAAAATTATTGAGTTATATATATTATTACATTATTTAATTAATTATTAGTTACATATTACTAAATAAAAATAATTTTATTTAAAATAAGAACAACCAAATTAAATAATATGGACTCTCCAATTTTCAAAGACAAAAAAATATATTTAAAGAAAGGCAATTTTTTTCTTAACAAAAAAAAAGAAATAGTTAAAATTAATAAAACACAGGTACTCACGTTTGAAATTCGAAGACAAAACTATCACAAAAAAATAATTTAAAAAATAGACCGGATTAGCAATCCTTGTTACAACTACTTCGGACTGACGCTGCAGGCAGAGTGGTCCTGTGTAACCTAACCTGTGACTCTATCGATGCACAACTGGTTAACTTGGCACAATAAAACCGGCTTTTATTTCGTCATAGACAAAAATGTTGATAATGAGTATGACGCTAATTAAGGGCTATTAGACAAGTGTCAGTTTAGATTTACTTTTAGTTAATAATAATTATTAGCAATGAATAACACTCAAGGGTGGGTGTATGTTATCGCAGCGGATTTCCTTCATGTTGTATAATACTTATCCGGGATACTATACCTAAGAGCATATAAAAAAAACATGCTTATTAGGTACTTGGCCAAAAAGAATACCGAAAAGAAAAACGCTGAATTTGCATAGTAATATTTTTTATTTAGCTAGTTTTTACATTTGAAAATGGCGATACACGCCGCCATATTGGTTTCTTTTAAAATTGATTATATTTTACGTACTCGCCTTTTAAATTCCTTTATTTTGACATCACACTTTAGAGATTTGTAAAGTTAAGATTTATTTAAGATTAGTAAACCTACCTAGTAACACTCGCGCTATCAAGACGCATCATAATATATATCAAAATCAGTTGAGTCGTTAAGTAGTTACGAGCGGACATAGGAAGGACATACATTAGATACATACAGGTCAAACACATAACCCTCTTATTTTTGTTTTGCTGCAATCGGGTAACAAACACATAACCCTACATTTTTCGGTTCGCCGCAGTCAATTGTTAAATAATTATCGTAGCGTGCAAGATTTTAAAAAATCTTGGAAGAACCATTGGTCTTCCAATATTTTTTTACATGGGTAGGTATAGATGAAGATAAAATGACTTTAAAAAACGAATAATAGTAGTATCGGCTATATTTTTTTATCAATTTACTTTTTTTATGTCAATTATTTGTATTTGTATGATTACTGATTTCGAGTAGATTAGTCACATAGGGTTGATTTTTTATGTATGTTTTCCATGTTTTAATGTTAAACCCTATGTTGTAGGCTTTAAAGTGTATATCTATACTAATATTATAAAGCTGAAGAGTTTGTTTGTTTGTTTGTTTGTTTGTTTGTTTGAACGCGCTAATCTCAGGAACTACTGGTCCGATTTGAAAAATTCTTTCAGTGTTGGATAGCTCATTTATTGAGGAAGGCTATAGGCTATATAACATCACGCTACGACCAATAGGAGCGGAGCATAAATGAAAAATGTTGCAAAAATGAAAAACCGTTAAAACTTAAACACGCGGACATAGTCGCGGGGGACAGCTAGTACATTATAAATAACTATCTAACGATTTTCACTAGGACTCGGATCAAACTTATGGTAACTAGATGTTGCTTTACTTTACAGGAGAAATGTCCTAGCAAAAACGAAATGGTATACTATTTACGGCACAGATTATTTAATAGTACAGTTCCGGTCTAAATAACCAAAGTTTTCTACAACTTTTTGAAGTAAAACTTCTTTAGGCGCGACTAGAGAGTAACTCAGATAATTTTTCTGACGGAAGTAACGTTTACTATAGTCTGTGTAGTTTCCGCCATTTAAAAATAATAATTCTGATTGGTTGTAAGTATATGTCATATACTACACGCTTCTTGACTTATACGCCAGCTAGTGGCAAATATCATAATCAATTAGGATTATTTATTTTCAAATTGTCAAACGGATCAATTGTGAATAGCAAAGTGAATGAAAAATTCAACAGTTTTAAAAACATTATTTTAAATTGCAAAATTTTTTGAAAATCTCTAAATATACTTGTTTATTTATTACTTTTAAAATAAGTAAATTAAAAATAAATTTTCTGACAATTGCGACATTTTATAATATTCAATAACAAGGTTATATTGACATGTGCTGATCTAACCTTCAATTTGCTACTCTCAATTATTTTATTTAACAAATGAAAGTATTTATAAAATATGAAAGTTATATTAATGAATTTTAAATAGAATATAAAATGAAATAGTGAATATTAAATGAAATGGCTGAGTCCCAGGAACATTTTACTCTTTCATCAATAAATAATAATAAAAGAAAAAATCAAGCAAAGAAGTTTTACTTCAATCGCGCGTAAAGGTTACACGCACACACTTTTTTTTTAAAAAGAATAAGTATTCATTTATTATTAATACATATATCCCAGGATATTGTTTTTGGGACCACAAAACATGACCACAAAAATGAGGGTAATTTAATTTAATGTTACTTCAAGTTTACGAAACAGCTTGCTGAACAACTTAGTTATTTAAAGTAACGAGTAGAAAAAAAATGCTATAAAAAACTAGGACTTCATAATTTATCTACCGATATCACTATTTTCTGACCTAGCTTCTTTAGCTATGATGATCATTATTTCAAAAGTATTTTATGTACTGTCAAAAGTCTTAAGAGATTAGTTAATTTTGCAATCTACTTTAGGCGATTTTCACACTGCCCCGCATCATGCTGCATATTGCGTGTCGACGCACCTACGCGCGTTCCTGCGGGAGTGCAGATCTGCATCATCGTGCGGGTTTTTTGCGCACTCACGCGCGTAGGTGCGTTTTGTAGATTCACGCACGGCGGCTCTCATTTATTCGCCGTTCTCTGTGGTGGTCGTGCAGTACTGAGCATCACGATAGTTTTGATAAAAATGGTTAATAGTGTGGAACTCATTCAGGACGCTGCCGTTTTACTAACTGTTTGGTTTATGTACGGTCGAATTAAAAGAAATCGTGCCTATAGAAGATACTGGGTACAACCTTATTTACAAACAACGCCCATTCAAAATCACGCGCGGCACTGCGGGATTCGGTGTGCCATACCTTGCGTCTCGCCCCGCACCTACGCGCGGGGGTGCATGTTTCTCCGCGTGTATGCGCGTGATCCGCATGAACGCGCGTGTATGCATTTTTATGCATTTTCTGTGTGTTAGACTGTGCGTGTTTTCCATACAAACGGAGATACTTACAAGCAACGGAAGAACACGCATCCACGCGCTACGCTTCATCATGCGGGGCAGTGTGAGAATCGCCATACAGCAGCTAGTAATTATTTAAAAAACTAAAGACTCCACCCGCTTTCTCACGGTTAAGTTTTACGTTACAAATCTTTGAATTCTCCAGGTTTTCTGTACAATAATATGCATGTGTCATACATATAAACCTACGTCTTGAATCAATTTATGTATTGCTGAAAACTGCATTAAAATCCGTTGCGTAGTTTTAAAGATCGAAGCGTTCAGACACCGGAAGCGACTTTGGTTTATGCTACTTAGAGATTAAGCCCGATTTCCCTAATTCCAAACAACTGCACCAAGTCGAATATTTCTTTTTTTGTTATGTCCCATATAATTTTGGTATCAGCTCCTTCATGATACTACTTTTGAGCGTAGGACCGGGATAACAAACCACACAATTTGTAGGACGATATGGCTGTTAAATTATATAAATATTAACAAAGAAAAAAAAGCAGCTGGTTAGTAACTAATCATTTATGATGACCTCGTTATCGATACATGTTGGAAAGAGGGGACTCTTTGATCAAACCATAGATTTTGTAGGACAAATATTTTTTCGAATAATTTAGATAATTATCTTGAGATTTAACTAAAAAAAATTAAGTTAGTAATAAATTTTTGAGAATCATCAAATCGACATATTTTATGCTTGCTACCTCTGTTAGCTACCACAATCAAAAGTGTTGTACAGGATATTGTTGGGCGTCTCATCAAAATGAAGCTACTCACGGAAAATTAGCTTGATAATAATCAAGTGCAAAAATGGCCCATGGATCCTGGACTAATTCTGTAAAGTATGTAATCTTTTTAATAAAAGACGTATGGAAATGTTTTATAAAATAATGTAAAAACTCACACACCCCATGCGAAGCTGGGGCGAGCAGCTAGTAATCAGTTCAATAAATATCATGATTTAAATAACAATAAAGATTACTCTTAAAAAATAAATTAAGTACCTACAGTCAAAACTTGTGGGATGATTTAGTAATTTGAAACGAAAACGTTATTATTTGTTATTAATTTTAATTTTATTGCAATCATGAGAATCATCCTTATTTACGAGTATATTCCTACATCTATGTTTTAAACATTCTGACAACCTCTTCAATCCTCTTTTTTCTTTTTATAAGTCAAAAACTTAAACTCCTTAGGAAAAATAAACAAATGAAAACTTTTTCGTGGATCACGTCACCACACGGCCGTCCCGTCGGTTTATTGCCTATCTCCAGTTGACAACCCAAGCGATGTTCACTGGATAAAAATAACGGTTATATCGCAAATTTAGTATCAGCTAAAGTCGGTGACCAACTATGTTGTACTTAGATCTTGATTGTCATTGAAGTTAGACGATACCAAATTTGTGTTTTCACTGTATTTTTCATAAAGCGATTATCTCTTTAGTTGACAACCGCTATAGCAAATAAGGGCGCTGATCTTCCTCATCTGGCAGTATGTTTGATAGCTTAACTCTGTCGTACATACCTTACCTGTACCTACTCTACCTACCATTACCTAGTGATAACGAAATCTTTATTAATTTAAATGAAATTCATTTGTAATTATTCGTCATTATAATTAAATAGAATTCAGCTCATTAAAAACGAATTGAGCAATTTGAGTAATCATAATATTTCAATAAATTATTTGCTCTAATTAGATAATTTCGTAGTCGGATCTTACTAATTAATAGCTGATAATTAATAGACTATTGTTTTATACTCAACTGCACGGATAGCCGAGTGGTATGGGTCACTAAGCCAATTGTGAGATGCATAAATTTTTTGTATGTTTGTGCAATCCCCCGGGCTATGGGATTAAATTAAGACATACGAAGACAGAGAAAAATACTTGCTTTACTAGAAAAAAAACTTCTTAATTGGTTTTAGCGCACAGTTGCCCGTGTAGGGGGAACAAAACAGACAGGTCGAAATAATTAGTTATTTACACACAATGAAGGATATTTCATGACAAACTTTTGCAATGGGATTGCATGAACTTAGAGGGTTGGATTGATGATTTTAATGATTATAATTCTGTAAATACATACTTAATAAACAAAACAAAATTTAAATTTCGTAATTTTTTGACTTATTACTCTGACATTGCAAGGAGTATTTAGAGATGAATTCAAACTAGAATCAACTTAAAAAAATTGGTAAGATTCGTTTGTTAATAATGCTCAGTACTGATTGGTAAAACCAGTGCGACGCACCGATATAGATTAAGCGCAACAGTTGCCACGTTAAGCACATTATGCTTATGCTGGGCTCAAAAAGTGGTACACAAAGTAAATTCTCTTGCGTTATCTAGGTCTATCTATATCTTTTTCTTTTTTACGGGGTGAAAAGCTAATGACTTCGACCCACGAGTGGGTGTAAAGAGCCCACTTCTCACTCCTTCTAAGAACGGATAGCGCGGGACGACGCATCCGTCTCCTCCTTGGCCTTTTAGCAGGTCGGATGACAGGTTGCCCCCCCCTGTCACTCGCGGGCCCGACCTTAGGGTGGTCGTAGGTCTCCTGCATGCGGCGCTACGGCGCCCGAGGCAGGTCTATCTATATCTCTGGTTCATGGTAAGAGCGCTAATCCGTGAAGTGCTTGTCCGTGCTCTTTTCGCTTTGATTTTTTAAACTTTATGCATACAAAAACAGTACAATGGCGGACTTAATTCCTTAGGTAATCTCTAGCAGTCAACCAAGGGTGGTGTTGATTAGTATGACAGGTGCAGTGACATCATTTCATTCGAATTCTCATTATTGACGCTTAATTATTGAATTGACGTATTGGTACCGAAATGTCATTAAGATATTTCAATTGGTTGTCTCAATGACGTCATAAAAACGAATATACTTACATTAAATGTGTAAACTCAACTTTTATCGTGATAGAATACATTTTATGCCCTATTTTTTTTCTATTTTATAAAGGAGATATATAGACATCTCTTGCATTAGAAAAATTTTGGTAATTTGCCACGTCATAGGGGGTTTTTTAAACATTTAAATCACAAACATAAATTGTTCGTGTCTCGTGGGGAGTAAAATGTACTGCGCGGCGCGAAGTGGTATTTGACGGGTGACTAGGACTTTTGTTTAAAATAATAAATAATGGCAATTTAAACAACTTTTTTGTACTAATGTAAGTAAATGTGTAGACATTATTGAATTGCAATCAGTCCATTATTTAAGTAAAAAATCATAGTTGAATCCTATGAGCTGGCTACGGACGTGAGACTGATAGGCAATCGCTATATGTAAAATAATATACCGCTATTCTGTCGAACCCGATGAAGCAGGAAACTGAAATAAATTTAGTATGGCCTAGGTATATTAAATTTATTTTAGGGTATTGTGATTTCAGGGCATTTATACCTAGGGTAATAGCTTTATCTTAGAAACTGGAACTTCTTGAATTTGAAGAGATTTATGGTATTCCTACATAACTGATGTGATGATGTCATTAAAATTAATTGTCTTGTTTTGGGAGCCCCGTTTGTATTTAACAAAGACGTGAGCTTAATTATATCGAACATTGCGTGCACAACAGGTTTTTATGATGCATATAAAATACAATTTAATACACTACGAGACTTAAAAAAGATAGACAAGGAGAACGAAAACATAAGACGAGTGACGTAAATCGCTCACAAAATAATAATAATAATATAAAATAACCAAACAATAACAAAAAATATATTTTTAAAACCAACATAAAAAGAAAAACTATAATAGGCAATTGCCACCCTGTTTGAATGTGGTCTCCGTTTTACTTCAGCTTTGAAGTTTGGTGCTTAGTTATTTCCTGAACTTAAAAAGGCGTACAAGCGCCACCTAGTTGGATTTTATAAAACTGTTTGGTAACCCGTTCCTAAGACAAGTATGCCTGCGATCGAGGCGAAATGTCTTAAACACCCGCAGTTTACTACATTGTTAGTCACACATAATAGGGGGCGCTTTTTTAGTCTAGTTTTTAGCCTTTTAATTATAGGAGAATGAAACAGACACTGTACCTAGTGAAATATATAGATAATTACGACAGAATACAACATATTTTGTTTTACAAATTTACCTTTTTATTGGAGTAAACCTAGAAATCTATACTAATATTTATAAAGCTGAAGAGTTTGTTTGAACGCGCTAATCTCAGGAACTACTGGTTCGAATTGAAAAATTATTTTTGTATTGGATAGTCCGTTTATTGAGGAAGGTTATAGGCTATATAACATCACGCTACGACCAATAGGAGCGGAGCATACATGAAAAATGTTGCAAAAATGAAAAACCGTTGCAACTAAAACACGCGAACAAAGTCGCGGGGGACAGCTATACTTAAATAAAACTACATTACACTGATAAGGTTAAATCAAATATAATTAGGTATAGAAACTCACAGGCCCACATTAATAAGCACTCACTTTTAAAAAAATATATAAATATAATAAAAAAATAATGATACAAATTTAATAGCAAAATTCCATACATTTTATAAAGTCAGTGAAGGAAACATCTTTCAAAAAAGTTATAGTGAGTATTGTCCAGGTTTGAACTCACAGCACATGTATACGAATCTGACCAAGCAACCACCAGGCCATCACGACAAGCTAATATTACACAAATTTACAGTTACAATCTGCGCAACAGGCCAAAACGACCGTTATGTACTTATCAAATCAGTTTTTTAAAGTTTTTTTTTTTTCATTTTTTTTGTTTTCTTTTTTTGTCTTTTTTTTCTTTTTTATTAATATTTAGTGAAAAAAAATATAATTATATAATTTGTGAATGGCTCAAATTTAGAGTAATATTAGAAGTAAAAAATTAAGAGTGAATTTAGGGTACCACAACAGGTTGGTCTGGGCATTTAGGAAAAATAAATACTAAGCAAGCACAACCTAAGGCTGGTCTAAAAAACTGAACTAAACGAACTGGAATCATTTTAAAAGAGTGGATTTATTTTTTGTTAGTTATGAGTAGGTACTAGGTCATGGGGTGGTTAAAACAAAAGAAAAAAACGCGTCCGTCGCCACCGGCAAGGTTGCTATGACAACAGCTTTTGTGAAGTGTTGATAGTTTACAAAGAGTTCAAATTGTTTGCACCACAGAGTACTTTTGTTTGCACTGAGTAAGATGAAGAGTGAATTTATACTTTTTTTTTTATTTGGATTGTTAACAAACTCTTAGTAATAAAAGTATTTTTTTTTACTGTCTTTTTAGTATTTGTTAGTTTTAAATATTAATTTATACACCTAAATTATGTAGAAATCTGGAAAGGACCAAAGAAAACAACTAGTTTTTTTTTTGTTTTTTTTGGTAAGTTTGCGTAAATTGAAATCCGATTTAAGCCACGTTTTCTAAAAGTACAAATAAAGTATACGTATAAAATTATAGACCATTTATGATGGTTGCGATTGTTATTTTCTAATATTTTAAGACAGTATTTTACCGCAACGGTATTACTTTGCACTTTTAAAAGAGCGCAACGCTTGAATGACATCTTCATATTCAACAAAAATCGCCAGCGTCCCAAATATGTCTTCGACTTGTTGAACACGGGCAGCCATCTCGACAACCCGATTCATGTCAGACAAAGAATAAATATCTGCTAAAAGTTTGTAACTGTCCACCGTCTTGTTAAGAATTTCATATAACTTTTCCTTCAATTCTGGAAGCAAGTCATAAACCTGGTTAGAACCAGAAGCTGAAATAAGAAAGAATTTCGTAACGTCAGCATATTCAGCAATAACCGTCAACATAGCTTTAGAATCTCCGCAACAACTTGAAATACGATCAGCCATTAAGTTAATCCTTCCTATATTGACTGAATCAAAAAACTTAATTAGTGTTGAGCAATCATCCTTTAGTTTGGTTACTAACTCTGGACCACCGACTGCGATATTTTGGTTACTTTGGAATACAGGCTCTAACAAACTTGTGGTCTCGTCTAAATTATCAGAAGTCGGGCGAAACAATACAAAATGTTGTACGACATCGTCAAATTCTTGGAACAAGGAACCAGAGGCAAAGCTATCCAGCTGCCTAACACGGTCAGCCATTTCCAAGACCCGAGCCGCGTTGGACAAAGTCAAAAGCCGAGTCAACGTCGAGCAACTGTTTTTAGTTTTCCTTACTAGGTCTTCGACTTTTGAACGTTCGAGATAAGGCACGATCGCTGATGACGACGGCTGGATTTCAGAAGACGTAAGTGATAAAATTGATGAGACTACGTCACCAAATTTGCTGATTATATCTATAAGAGACGTGACATTTAAACTGTGGTTTCCAATGCAATCAGCCATAAGCATTATACGCTCTATGTTGAAAGCCGAAAAGAACTGTGATAACACTGAGCAGCTGTTAATTATTTTGTCAGTCAGGTCGGGTTTGGGTGCAGCAGCAGCTGCAACAACGAATGAATAGTGAGCCTGAACAATAACTTTAGTATCGGCTATCAACCCAAACAAATCAACAAGGTTCCCACAGCTGTGTCGTATACGGTCAGCAATGACGTTGACACGTTCAGTGTTGACCACACAAACGAAGTTTGATAGGAGCGACAATTTCTTCAACAACACCTCCTTTTCGTAACTATTTAAATTTAACGACTTTTTTATCTCAACTTTTTGAATGCTTATTTCCTGGGTGACGTCAACTGTTTGCGCGGGTGAAACGTCAGGAATCGGTACTATTGAGAGCAAGAACCCGACAACATCTTCAAATTCGACAATTAATGATAATGAAGCGGAAATGTTGCCATAACTTTGTTTTACACGATCAGCCATGATTATGACTCGGTTGTCCATATTATCAAGAATTGAAAAAAGTTTAGAAACAAGCACATAATTAGAACTGTTCATCCTGTCCTCTGTGTTGGCCAAAATCGGTTTCTGTGACTTAGACATTAGAATGCCTGTAGTTTTACACTATAAAAAAAAATAAGTATTTACCACCAAACCTGATTGATGCCAATTTATTATTTATTCAACGGAATAACGGAACTTTCTAGGTAAATCGAAAAGAAACCTTTAAACAAGACACTTCAATCTATTTAATTCCCCAGGTTGGATAGGCCTAGGGTTGTGTTATTTCTGTCGACGCTACCTGCCGGGAACAGGCAGGCAGCTGTGTGATTTATAGTGTACCCTAAGCTAGTCTCCCGTCGCCAGTCTTAATGTGCGAACGGGTTCCTAACAGCTTTAGTGCAGAGAGCGATAAAAGCCGAAGCTTGTAGCACCCAAACAACACTAAAGAATAGGATGTAGGATAAGGGTGGGTGGGAGGTGGTGATAGTTGGGGTCGACTAGGAGTTCCCCCAAGGCCGACTGATCCAACCCCGTCCAATTAACTGCTGTGTCCTGAAGGGACGAAGCGGGTGTATTGGGGCCACACCCCACTCGGTTTCGTTGACACCGTATGGTTTCCACCGAGGACCACTAGTAAAATGGTTTTAATCCGGAAGGGAACAAAAAAAAACACGCGAGTTCAAATTAAAAGAAACAGGATTGTAAAGAGTTTTGTTTGTCTTGAGAAAGGCAATTTACGCTATGTATTCATATGCACAACAATCGAGTTCGATCGAGAACGATCTTCGAGTTAGACGTAGCGCTACGATGCGACGGTTGAGTTTAAATCACAAGGACGAACTTCGGAGCGAGGCGCGGGGGGAGAGCAATCAACAACACGCGTTAGCAAGGAAACACTGCGAGAGCGTTGCTACGTCCCTACTCAGCCGTCGTTCGCGCACAAATGGGCGAGGGAGACGTTATACTTATGAGTATCAGTGTTGCCAACAGTTAAAGTAGCTCTCCACCAGATTCAACATCTAAAACCACCAGAAAACCACTAACAAAAATCGGCCCTACTTCTATAGTCACTAAATTGTCCACTAAACACATTTTTACTTTTAAAAAAGTAAATAATGTTTGGTACATAAAAGTTTAGTTTATATTTCGCTACTTGACCAGCAGTACTTTCAATAACTTGAAGCCAAGAACCCCGAAACTTTTGCTTATATTGCGGTTTAGGCATAATTATGCATGTATTAACTCGCCAAAAAAAAAAAGGAGAATCTCAGTTGTAAACAAAAGTTCACGGGGAATCACCGCGTATAGTCTATAAAGCGGTATGGTTCGTTTGATAACAGTTTAAAACGTCAACCACGTCATTTTGAAGGCTGCCTACAGAGTTATAGTAAATACTCCTGAAAATTAAATGAAGAAGCTTAGCGGCTGAGTGATCGCATTTTCAGTAATTAAAACTAAATTCTACTACTAAACCACTAGAAAAATCCACTAGCCACTAAAGGCAATATTTCGCCACTAAAAGGGGTTGAAACCACCAGTTTTAGTGGAAAATCCACTAGGTTGGCAACACTGGAGTATGAATACGAAACGATGTGAATTGAGTTCCGTGTAGCAAGATACGATTGTTGCGTACTTCACACTGGATCAACGGTCGTTCGGCGCTCACGGGACGACTATTATTATTGTACGTTGCATATTTTGAGGCGACTAAACAAAAGAAAACCGTTGGAGACCTTGAACCTTATTAAAAAAAGATAACAAAGGATAGCTGGCGTTGATAAGCGCACGCTTACCTACATATCGTAGGTGTAGGTAGGTAGGTATGCGGTAAAATATATATAATAATATTCAGAATAGATATTAATTAGGTAAGTAGGTTCATTCTTATAGTATCTACTACTATCTAGTTAAAAGAAATCGTGGTACAATGCGTTCGCAGTTTATTTACCAAACATATAAACAAACACGAGCCAAAAAGGCGAACTAAACTGGTAATAAATCTTGTTAAGTATTCAAATCAATAACTCATAAGCACACAAGTTGGTACATAACAAACAAATTAAAAGTAATAAAAGTACCTACTTATGATAATTTTTACAATCGTTCAGAAGAAGGAATCGAATAACATCGGGAATATAATACAAATGAAAGAAAAAGATAGAGATATGTTTCTAGGTACCATCTTTAAAGCAGTGCAGGTAATAAGTAGAGAGGTGCACATGAAGATTACTTCAGTAAAACAATACTCCTTAGTTTTCTGCCAGTAATATAATTTCGGTTATTTATTACAACATTTAGTACTTATATTTTAAGAAATATCTTACAATTTATTATTAGAACAATAATTAACGTGGACGACATCACACACGTTGCTCTGAACCAAAGTAAGTAGCTAAAGCACTTGTGTTATGGAATCAGAGACAACGAACGTACCACAAACACCCAGACCCGAGACAATGTAGAAAAGTGGCCTTCTACATTGACCCGTCAGGGGATAGAACCCGGGACCTCAGAGCTAGCGACACCTTGAAAACCGGTGCGTGCGCCACTCGACCACGGAGATCGTCAAATTATTTAACACGACATTTCCATTCTATGGTCGAAGGGCGAATGCCCATGTTTTACAATTTCATCTTGTCCTAACTTTCGCTACTGGGTAGGAGCCATAATTCATTATACAATATGTGACATTTATAATATCCTGTCGAAATAGGATCCGTTAATCTTATCGTTAGTAATTTTAAGTATAAGTATAGTGAAATATTGTTAACATTCAGTCAAGTGAAGTACAGGGAGCCGTTGATTTTGTCTGGCACGGCGTCATTTATGATTTGAGTATTATAAAATGTAATAAAATGTTATATATTCAGTTAAGTAGGCAAAGAAATATTGATTACTATTATCATAATACTTATTAAACAGCAATGTTAATATTTTGTTTCAATATAAAAGCTAGACGATAGGAATTTGTTAGCAGTCAAGAAAAAGCCAGCGAATTGTGTATATATGAAATGTATATATATAGTTTTTATAAAATGTGGTAGGTAATTCATTGATTGACTTATTTTTTTGTGGTGGTTCTTCAGGTAACTAGGTATTTACCTTCTTCGGCGTAGTCTTTTCCCAAGCTATGTTGGCGTGGTCCCTTAACTTCAACTTCACGTATTTTTTGCTTTTTCAAAATAAAAAAACAATAAGTCTATAATATAATATATATAATAAACATAAATTTAATCAAAGTGCAGGAGAGGGGGCTGATGACGTCAAGCTTACATAAAAATGCATAAAATTGTGACGTAATGAGACACGTATAGTCGTAAGTCTCTGGTTAAGTAAAAAAGAAAATAAAAGTGTCTAATATGTTTTAATAATCTACCTGAAGGGTATTAAAATAGTTGTCGTCTGCCCCATTACCAACATAGTTTTAAATAAACGGTTTTTTAAAAACCAAGATGGTGTTTGTACGACTGTACGTGTACGTGGTACAGAAACATCGTATTTGCTCCAGGATGCTGTAGAGAGCTGAAGGGAGATAGATAAAGCACTTAACTACGAGCTACATAGATATAACATACGTCACTAGACACAAAAGTATGCATCTTCGAACTCTGTCTAACTTGAGCCCTAATTTTACATGTTAAACTAACTATTTTTGCACCATAAATTCTACTTAACCAAGCCAACGAAATGAGAGAAATATAAATTTTCCGTCAACCAGACTGGTTTCTACTATTGATTAAAATTCCAGACTTAGGGACGCCACATGTACCAAAGATTAAAAAGGAGACGATCCTGAATTTTATCATATCGCACAGACATCGTGTAGGCATACCGTATTCATATGTGCAGAAGGTATATATTTCAATAACATTCATTTTAGACAGCAAGCGAGTCTTTGAACCGATTTGATTATTTTTAAAGTAATACTTCTTTACGCACGCTTGACTTGGGTGTAAACTGATGAATGCGTGACGAGAGCGTTACGAAAAGTGTGATCGGAGGCAAAGGAGCGGAAGTTGAGAGGGACATACAAGTTAGTGAAAATAGAAAGAGAGAGTTACGTTTCGTATATTACTGTAAGGGCAAAAGAGAGAGGTGCGAGCACACATTTTCTTTCTCGTTTTCTCTCATAGCCAGTTACGTTTCGTACATAAAGAAGTTTTACTTTAGTCATGTGGTATAAAGCCTACTGTTTTTTTGTCAGAATTAGGATTTAGCGGAAAAAAAACCCGAACATCCTTCATTATATTGGATACTAGCTGTCCCCTGCGACTTTGTTCGCGTGTTTTAGTTTCAACGGTTTTTCATTTTTGCAACATTTTTCATTTATGCTCCGCTCCTATTGGTCGTAGCGTGATGTTATATAGCCTATAGCCTTCCTCAATAAACGGACTATCCAATACAAAAAGAATTATTCAATTCGAACCAGTAGTTCCTGAGATTAGCGCGTTCAAACAAACAAACAAACAAACTCTTCAGCTTTATAATATTAAGTATAGATTTAACATTGGATCCGACATCTTCCATAAAACCACCCAGTATTATATTCAATAAGACATTTTGAAGTAGTTTTCTTGTGAAATACTTTTCAGTTTGTAACTTACTATACGTGTAAGCGTCTTTCTCCCTGAGGCTAACCTACTGACCTATTTGTCGGTAACTACTCTTTGGCAAATCTCCACGGAGCTCTGGGGGTAGTCGAAACTGACACAGTAACTAGCAAACATCTCATAGCCACACGTATATTAAAAGGTACGTGGTATTTTGTGATAGTTTTAATAACTTCTTCAATAATAAATCTTATTTCATTCTTATAAATAAAGTATTATCATAGTTTTAGACGAAATTTTGAGAAAAATTTACCAATATTGAAAGTGTGATAAAATATTATTTAATAAAAAAAAAACAGTTTTTTTTTGCAAATTGTGTTATCAATTTAGTGTTAATCAAGTTAAGAACATTTATTTGTTTATTAAGTGGTAAATAAATAAATAGTGTATTTTATAGCTATTGCATATGGTAGGCCATATGTTACAATATGTGTTATAAAATCTCTTTTGAAGTCGTGTTTTTTTTATCAGTTAATTGCAATCTTATACATTATTAGTAGCAGCGTCTTTATTTCAAAGCAGTAAGATTGATTTTTGTAGGTCATAAAACAATTTCAAATTTCAAATAGATCCTCGATGTTACCCCAAGTACAGTACGGACTTTGTAACTAGGCGCGTCTAAAAAAGAGCTGAGATATCGCTGTTGCAGTCGCACCTACCGTTCACATGTACTTGCATCTCGCTCAATCTAGCATCTCTTTTCAGGCGCGCTTAATTTTCGTCCTAACTTTAGCTATAATTCATTAAGTAGGTATACATATATTATTATATCATATTATTACAAGCTTTCGCTCGCGGCTCCGCCCGTGTAAAAATAGAAAGAGTAGCCTCTTATCCTTCTTGCCATTCAAGCTTGCTCCATAACAAGTTTCATCAAAATCGGATTAGCGGTTAAGCCGTTAAAGCGTGAGAGACACAACGATAGAGTTACTTTCGCATTTATAACAATTACCTACTATCATACTATGTCTGTATGGATTATTTTTATTTATTATTTTTATGGATTGTGTGTTGTTGATTTTAGGACAAGATGGGACTTCCAGAGTTAACGACATGCTGTTTTGTGTTCGATATCAAAACTGGCTGCATGATAATGGGCAGTATAAATGCGGTAAGTTCTATAAGGTTAAAGGTCACTTGGGTGTTTTTTCACATACCTAATTAATTCTTAAAAAATCTTTTTTTACGATTTTCCGGCAATTTGGTTTTTTCACGTACCTAATTCTTAAAAAACCAAATTTAATCAGATTTTACTGCAAATTTATACTCAAACACAACTTAAATCTAAGACGCATATCAAATATTTCATACTTTAATTAATCCTCTTTAACACCATCCATATTATTCATAAAAAATGTATTTTAAAAATATAGAATAATACTACAGCATTCTAAAGGTGAAAGTATTTATGAAATCGGTCTTGTAATTTTTGAGTGTATTCGTTACTAATATGCATTTAATACTGATATCAGGAGCACGTGTTCTTCTAGCATATATACAAAGCTAAACTTAATAAAAACTAGTCTTACACAATAATATATCGACGATAGTACTTAAGGAAACAAAACTAGCTGCTGGACTACACTTACTTTAGTTCTGTATTTATTGTTTATTCGCTAACGCCTGCCCCCCTTGACAAGTGACATTTCGACAAGCGTAAACGATGATAGAAATCGCTCAAATGACATTAAATGTATGGAAATGACATTTCGTTTCGATAAGTCACGTGACTTAGGTTTGTCACTTCCATGTCTACGTTTGACGGGCCTGTTGGTCTAGTGGTTAGTGACCCTGACTGCTAAACCGGAGGTCGTGGGTTCGATTCCCACCCAGGACGAATCTTTGTGTGATGAGCACGATCATTTGTTCTGTGTCTGGGTGTAATTTATCTATAATTTGTATGTATTTAGAAATACATAAGTATGTTTATCAGTTGTCTGGTTGCCATAGCACAGGCTCTGCCTAGTTTAGGATCAGATGACCGTGTGTGAGATGTCCCAAGATATTATTATTATACATTTCAACGATTCGATCAGTGTTATCGCTCGTCGAAATGTCACTTGTCTTTATATTCAAAAAACTATTCGTATTGGTTGCGGGCGGTAGAATTTTCAAAGCAAAGGGAAGATAATTCGATAGTCAGGCCATGGATGACAGACAAGTTGTGGTCTTTTAGAATAATGCACGATTGGAATTTTCTTCATTTTGCTTAGAAAATTTAACCGTCCGTCAGCAAAACGAAATGTTTCTTGATTATAGGAACTGGCCATAAGTGAACAAGTTATGTTCTTTTAGAATAAATAAATAAAATTAAAACCAAAAAATACAAATCTTTCTTATTTATAGTACTAGTATAAATATATAAATCTATACTAATATTATAAAGCTAAAGAGTTTGTTTGTTTGTTTGAACGCGCTAATCTCAGGAACTACTACGGGTTCGAATTAAAAAATTCTTTTTAAATTGGATAATCCGTTTATTGAGGAAGGCAAGGCTATATAACATCACGCTACGACCAATAGGAGCGGAGCATAAATGAAAAATGTTGCAAAAATGAAAAACCGTTAAAACTAAAACGCGAACAAAGTCGCGGGGACAGCTAGTAAATAAATATAATAATTTGTGTTTTAGGTGCTAACGTTCACAATGCTGACACTCCTCATAGTGTTGGCCGCTGAAGTTGGGGCCATAGACACTGCGGAGAAGTTCCCAAATGACATCGAAATGCAAGCCGCTACTACCGGCTTTTATGCCATGACAATTATACTGGTGTTCATGTTCCTCATGAAATTCCTGTTTGATGTTGCGTTCGTGTATGCAGTGGCAACGGTAAAGTATATGCATTTATCCTTTAACAAACTATATATATTAAAGAGAATGTACGTGTGTATGTATGTTCACATCATTTGGTTTTGAGATAGTTTTAATAAAACTAGGCGCTTTGTTTTGACACAAATTTTACGATTTTACTTGTTCATACTATTGCCTACAGTTCATACTCGACATGCGAACTCTCTAGTTTACTTATTATACTTTAATTTTTGCTCAGATTCCATCTACAGTTATAGTTTGTGATAAAAAAATGTGAAGAACATACACTTGTGTTATTTTTTTTTCGTCTCCTCGTCGAGACTGATTTTCACTGCAGTTTCATATTCTATCTGCGTTATTTTTCTTGTTTAGATCCTGTGACCTGCTTTCTAATAAAACTTTATTTATTACATTTTCAGGAGCGGCGCAACATAATCAAGGCTTACATGATCATGTGGATTGTTTTCTTTATTCTGTCGATGTTCATATTCTTCCTCAATTGTCTTATGATCAACATCGGGACCGTCTGTACTGAAGTCTTCTATATATGTAAGTGCATTAATTTACCAAAAAATCATCATTTACCTGCCCTGTCACCATTATTTGGGGTCGGTGCAATATGTATTTTTCTACCATTCATATCTGCTACTCGTCATCTCAGCACTCACTCCATTCTTTCTCAAATCATCTTTCATAAAATCCATCTCTTTTTCAGTCTTCCTCTGCATCTAAGTATATCCATTCACTGTCATACTCATAACGACTATAAGAAAGACTTTCATTCCTCATAACATGTCCATATCATTTTACTAAAAGATATCAATTTTACAAAACTAGGAAGGAAGGTAAGCAGATCTTCGCAGTGGTAGAAATTTGATTACAACTTCACATAAGAAGGATGAAAATCAGGTTAAGTTGTCAGAGCTGGTCATTGCAAACGGGGAACTTATTAGATTTTAAGAAGTGTCCCAACTGCAGTGATAACGAATAAATATAGTTTTTAACTTGTTTTCTTACTTTTTAGTTCAATTCTTAGATTCAAACTATTTTAATTCCGTAATTGTTTTGTTGTACAATTTAGTGAGATTTTTTTCATTACGAAGATAATTTCAGAATAATTTTAAACCGCTTTATTTGGAAGAACGTCAAGCGCAAAAAATCCGGCAATTTAGTGCTATCAAGATAAATCTTATAACGCATCATTTTACTATCAAAATTGGCTAAGCCGTTGAGTAGTCACGAGTGGACATAGGAACAAAGACACATATGTATGTATGACCGTTCCTATGTCGGCAATGCCCAAAAGTATGTAGGTACCTACTTTAGGGTTTTGCCGCAGTCGGATAAAAAGCAATAATGAACGTACTTCCGCGACCCACCGTAATAATTATGTCCCTAGAGGCTTAAAAAAGGGTTTATTTTACATACATTTCTCAACCAGGTGTTATTAAATAGCCGGCCGGTATTTTAATTCTATATGGGTATGTGATAAATTGTACTGATGTTTAGCAATTGTTTTACCTGCACACGTTTGCTAAGAATAAATTTGCAGGCGCATGTCCTTTGCTAATAGTCATCATTCACACACGCTTTTATCTGGCCATGTTTATTAATATGATATTATATGTGCTATTCAAATATATAAGAGTTATTAGTATTACATATTTAGTAGTTATATATGTAGATATAATATTTCTCGTGAAAGGGAAACATTCTAACTTTGCCATATAGGTAGGGGGAGTCCGGGAGAGTATACCCGCCTTTCACTAAAATGTTCATAAATCGTTCTATACTTACAAATTGCTATTTTTTATAAATTGTATCTTAAGCTGCATTATTTAGCTATATATTCTCTTAAGAAAGTTTGATACATCATTAATAGTTTATGAGCAATTAACGATTTTTAGCAAAGTGACATTCGGCTAATATCTCCCGCCTGGGTGGGAGACTTGACCCTCCAAGTAGGGAACCTTTACCCGGGTTTAAAAATAGGCAAAATAATCATTACAAATTATAGTTTTATAAAGAAATTTAATCATAAAAATATTACACATAATATTACGTAGTATGAGAACACGAAGAAGGTACTTTAAGTCTCTTTGAGATACATAAGTGAGGACTTAACTAGTATCAAATATATTTCTAAAAAACTTTGTTACTTTTACAATATAGTGTGTGTTTATAAACGTATAATTAGAAACCCTTTTTAACAAAAACTATATTTTTTATACAAAACAACAATATTAATAATTACTACTTTTAGAACCAACAGTAATACTATAAGAAATATTTCAATCTGTCTACAACAATATCTAAACATTTAACAATATCTCATAAACATGGAGAAACATCTTTAGTAACTTAGGTACCTTTGTAGCAAAAATAATAGTCCTAGTAGTAGTAAACCTTGTATGTTGTCAGCAAACTTAAATTAAAATTACTGTCAAAGTTAAGAACAAAAATAGTTATTATCATACTGGGGGTCTTCGTTAAGGTCCGTCTGACTGTCACTTGACTGTAAAACGTGTCTGTTTTTTTTTTTTTTTCCTTCTTGATCTCTTTCAGTTATGTGTAGTGCATAATCAACATTGGTCTAGTTTTTCTGCCGTTTTTGTTGACATTTTAGTTTTTCCGGGCTGTCTACCACGACGAAGACTTTTTCTAGGAGCAGCTTTTGGTATTGGACGAATTTTTTGTGGTATTTTTGTTTTTTGTCGCGAATCAGAATCTGCCAATGTCTTATCCAGATCTTGAGACATAGAAGCCACCTCTGCCGATTGTGTTAATATTGCAATTGCTTGATCAGATTACTCCTCAAAATTGATGGCGAATTGGCTCTATACGCCACAGTTTCATTAATGAATACTGATGATGATGTTTTAGTCAAAATATTGGATTGGTTCAAAGTCTGCGACATAATTCTGCTTGCAAATCTGGAATAAAATATCATTGCGGGACAACGATGGGAGAGATTACCCTGGGTAAAGTCTCCTCCCGCCGCCAGGGTAATGTCTCCCACCCCTTGCCAAGCTATCTGTTAGTAGAAATTTATAAAAAACTGTAACACTTGAGTAAAAGCTATTTGCCGTAAATGTTACTAGGATAATCACACTTACGATGTAAATAAATGACAAGCTGGAATTTATTTACAGTGAGCAACAGAAATCAAATATCGAACATTGAAAAAAGTTACTTACCGGCACGAAAATGTGTTGTCACTTCTCAATCCTAAACCAAAGTGCCGATCGCAACAGGGTCACGTGAGCGACTTGGTAGACGCCTAAGGAGTCCTAAGAGTGTAGCAACGTCGCAATATCTAGTTCCACAAAGATTATATGAGCAGTGGCTATTGTCTCCTACCTGCTAAACTATCCCGGACTCCCCCTACCTAATATAAGTTGGACGCGAGACTTTTTCAATTCTGATTTAATATTTTTTTGGAATTGAAAGCTTATCTATTTATTTCAACCGAAGAAATATTTTATAGAATAGTCAAAACTTTTTGATAGAAAAATTTACATGGTACATAATGTTAGCTTAATATAGTCATAACAAAAAATTTAATGATTTATTTATCATTGTTTCTTTATTAATTAGGCCACAGCATCTACACGATTCTCCTGTGCAACAGTTTCTACAAGCAGCTTAACAGCAGGGAAGAGGTTTAATTAAAATCCTTTAGTTCAATACTGATGTCAAATTCTAGAAAACGAATGTTACAAATGAATAAAAAATTGTCGTTTGAAGATACTTTTTTCCCGAGAACTAGTACTGAAAAAACACCGAATATGCAGAGTACCGAGTTATAAACGAGTAGGTACTTGGCGCACCTCTAGGGTTATTTGATTTTATTAGGAAAGATAAAAAAAAACGTTATTGTTGTGTATATTTATATTATTCACATAGATTATGTTAGTATACATATGTATTTAAAATTTATTGTTATAATAATATAAAGAAGCTTTTCGTCTACCTAATTATATAATTCTTACGAATGAAATATGAAAGTTTTAAAATGAGAGTATCCACTATTAATATAATGTTGTTTTTACGTAGCGTTGTATATTTGTAGTATCGAATTAAATAATATCAATAAAAAATACGTTTTAGAACAATAATAATAATATCTGACGTTAAACGTTCGACAGGGTTGGATTTAGTTGCGGTAGAAACATTTTTGCAGCCTGTATTACATATTTGGCATGTGCACACCACGTTTTTTAAACGCGCGTTTTAAGAACCGTGTATTCCCGTTCATCCCCTCGACTTCGTCCCCCGAGGGGGACGAACGGGAAGTCACAAAAATAATAAGTAATAAAAGTAATAATAAGCATTAAAATAACAGTAACCTATGGAGTTCTTCTCAGAACCGGCAAGAAACTCCATATGGAGACATAGGAGTGACATTTTGGAACCGCGCAACTAGAGTCATTTAACGTTTTGAAAGTGCCTGAAAAGGCCTACTCGAAATAAAAATATTTTGATTTTGATTTTGATTTTGAATATTTAATTAGTTCCCGATCGTCCCATTCCTAATTCAAGTGGGGACGAATGGGAATATGTTCTTCGATTAGTGCCAGTCGTCCCACTAAAAATTAAGAACGTGCGTCGACGGCACGCTTTAATCCTACGCAGCAGTTTGATGCCGTTTGTATCGATACACAATTACACACGCGCGTTTGTATCTATTCTGTATCGCTACACACGCGCGTCTGTATCGATTCAAATGCGAAAAGTGCAAAGGTCTACAGGCCGCGCCTGTATCTATAAACGCGCGTCGACGGCGCGTTTAAAAACCGTGGTGTGCACAGAGTGTTTTTTTATTTAACTAAAAACATAAAATGTGTGATTTCATTTAATTCTAATTTCTACTTACAATACGAAGGCAAAATGTTTCAGGTTATCTAATAGACATCCTGTGCATTAACCAAACTTTAAATTGGTATTGTATACTTATACCTATCTAAGTACTTATATATCTCGTATCTACACGGTAAAATGAGATATACGGAAGAGTGGGCTTCTCTTCCGTATCTATGGTTACAGTGTTGTTAACACATTGTTAAAAACAAATTATTAAAGGGATGTTAATTACCACTTTGTTTTATTTCCACACAACTCTTTCCTGCGAATGTTATCACAGTAAAATTACTATGTGTGTTCCTTTCTTAGGATTAACGCTTACCCCATACTAAATTTCATCAAAATCGATTCAGTGGTTTAGCCGTGAAAGTGTAGAAGACAAAGTTACTATCACATTTTTAATATTCGGATTTGACAAGTAATGTTGGTCACATGGGAGTCCAAATACATTTTGAATGCCGTAACTAGATGTAAGCGTTAATCGATATAGTGCCAATTCCAATAACATATCCGAAGATAGTTTCCCTACTAGAGATAGGAATAAGACATAATTTGTAAGACGCTTGAGTCATGTTTCTATCTCTAGTAGGGTAGTCTTTTCATAACTGGTTCTTTCATTATATCTAAGTTACTTATAAGTAGGTATGTTTTTTTATTACAGTTTCTTTATCATATCAGTAATAATACATTATAGGTTATCAAAATAAAAGCAGAATATAAAATACATAAAACCTTAGAGTATTTGTAGACAGACATAGAGTGCGCGCATGCTAGTAGCCCGTAGTGCTGAGCGTAAGCAAAATGTTAGCTGTAAATACTACGCCCGTTTACTGATTTAATTGGTTTTCCGTGCGACGACAGATGTTAATACGGAAATATCGGTGATTCCGATATTATTAGGGTAATACATATTAGGTTTTGATATAGTTTTAATAAAATGGCACACTGTCTTGACACAAATTTTTAAGATTTTACTTGTTCATTGCCTACAGTTCATACTTGATATGCGCACTCTATATAAAACTATAGTAAAAGTACTATATTCTATTCTCATCTTCGTCAAAGCAATTAGCAAGCGGTTCGTCGTCTTGATCTTGGTGATGGAATGTGAAGTTTTTGCCTCTTATCATAAGGTCGTAAACCGTGTGGACAACCACTAGGAAGTGGATGTATATCGCTGAAAACAAAAAAGAAAAAAAAATATTAAATTATTTTAATTAAATCTTTATTTTTCGAAATAAATGAGTAGGTACATTTACTTTTTTAACGCTGCCAAGGCGTGGATGATAATAATGACAGTTTTGGAGATATTTCATGGGGACTGCGATTCTGCGAATGATGGCGCCAGCCGTCCCCCCTGGTCTCAGGTTGGTTTTAGCCGGTGGGTTTTAACCGGTTCGATTCCCGTATATTACTTCGCCTTAACTTATATCAAAACTGATTCTCGAATTATATTTCCAAAGTAACAATTGGCGAATTACAGGGTAATAAACTAGGCAGAGTCTGTATTATGGCAACCAGACAACTGATAAACATACTTATATGTATATTAACAAACATGTATTTCTAAATACATACATATTATGGATTAATTACACCCAGACACAGAACATCATGAATGATCATGCTCTTCACACTATTATTTGTTCCGCGTGGGAATCGAACCTACGACCTCCGGTTTAGCAGTCAGGGTCACTAACCACTAGACCAACTGGCCAGTCAAAGGCAAGTCACGTGTAATAAATTTGTAAAGAATACTGATTAATACGCGTAAGCGACAAAATAGAAAATCTCATATTAATCGAAACCTATCAGATGGAATAAAAAATCAATCGACATTAATCTAAATATTATGACTATGCATCAAATAGTGTAAAAAAATAATATTAAGTTGAATAGTTTGGTGGATTAAACAAAAAAAGTGTTTTCATAGAGCTGATTTCAGAAAATAATACTATCGAGGTAAGTTTCTTTAATTGTTTAACTGTATAATATTTATTTTTATCATATCCTTATCTATCTAGAAACCAAATTTCAAGTCAATCACTTTTATAGTTGCTAAGTAAAACGATATGAAAAAAGCTAAAAAATTTGTGTATCGCCTTAAAAAGGTTCTACTTACCAGAAGCAATGAACAAAATGATGGATAATTTCCAGTAGTTTTGCAGCAGAACAAGAAGAGCGCTCAACTGGCACAGAATTATGACGAAGATGGCGAAAGCAAAGTAACTCAACACAAAGCTAGCTTTGTTCTGAAACAAGAGAAATTTATTTATTTATTTAAAACTTCATTTACAAGATGGTACACAAGGTGGACTTAATGCCACTAGGCATTTTGCGCCAGTCAACCTTACGGTAAAAAAGAAAACTACATTGAAGAGGTACAAAACTAAAACTGAAAGATAAAAACAAAAAAAAAATAGATCAAGAACTTTTAAAAATTGAACATATATTTTATATAGATAAATATAAATATCAGATAAATAAAAAAATCTGAGTATTAAGACCATAGAGTATACATAGGCAAGCATAGAGTGCGCGCATCGCTAGTAGCCCGTTGTGCTGCGCGTAAGCAAATTTTTAGCTGTAAGTACTACGCTCGTTTACTGATTTAAGTAAGTAAGATATAGATAAGAGACGCGTCTATTGTCGCATGAAAAATGCGACAATAGACGCGAATAAAAGCGAAAATATCGATGGTATCGATATTATTAGGGTATTATTAGGTTTTTACACAAATATTTTGATTTTACTAGTGCTCATGTCAATCTATATCTATACTAATATTATAAAGCTGAAGAGTTTGTTTGTTTGTTTCGAACTACTGGTTCGAATTGAAAAATTCTTTTTGTATTGGATAGTCCGTTTATTGAGGAAGGCTATAGGCTATATAACATCACGCTACGACCAATAGGAGCGGAGCATAAATGAAAAATGTTGCAAAAATGAAAAACTGTTGAAACTAAAACACGCGAACAAAGTCGCGGGGGATTTTTAAACAATGTTTTTTAAATCCATGATTTTTTATTCATGATTTTGTCTCTTTCTTTATCTTAATGGAATTCCAATGGAGTTAAGGAAGAAATTTGATGTTTTATCAAATTAGTAGATTGATCCCATTGAAAAAATCATGATTCTAAAACTCTGTGTGATTAGTACAGTAACACCAATAAACATGGTACTTATACTTCGGATACACGCGATAGCTTAGACTATAAAACTGTTAGAGGTTACGGGTAAAAATAAAAATATTGAAACACAATTTAACCACAATTACTATTTATTTGTACGAGGAAGTATATATGACTTTTACATATAGGTAGTATATAAAAGTACTCTGTGTATATGACCGTCGGAACCACAGGTCCACACGTCGGACGGAAGGAAACGACATTTTATAAAAATATAAATAGGTATGACGTTTTATGACAAATTAAAGAGTATGATATGAAACAACCTCTTTACATAAAAATAATATTTAAATAATCCTTTAAGATTAATTTTTGCATAAATAACATTATGTAATTCAACAAAAACATTATTTTTATTAGCCTAAAAGGTCCCACTGCTGGGCAAAGGCCTCTCCACTCTTCTTCCACTTGTCTCTCTTAAGAGCTGCGATTGACCAGTTCGATAAAAACGAATTTAAGTCATCCCGCCATGGTTCGCCTGGCCTACGCTTACTATGTGTAGGGGTCTAGGGGACCATTCGATGGTAATTTTAGCCCAATTGTTAATGTATTTACATTAATACCACAAACCGCTTTAGCAGTAGGTACATTACAACCTGGAACTCCTATTTAACTATTAATAGACTTATTAATAAGTAAACAACCACCTCCACTAACTTGATGAATTAACTAGGTTTTATATTATGAGAGTAATTTAATATAAAGTCACCTTCCATATTTCTTTGAGCAAACCCTCTTTACCTATTATCAGTAAGTAGCTAGGTACACATCACAAACACATCGTAATCTCAGACACAACAAGTCGTGGAAATTTAATGCCATCCATTACAATGATTTTGGTACAATTTTAGCATTTGGATCTTCTACCAATACTAATGGAACGCAGAAAATATGCCCAAATCCACAAGTTTGGTAAAACTTTTGCGGTATTTGTTTGTTCTAATCGCAGTCAGTCGCATAAGATAGCCGAATATACGACAGCCCCTTACAAGCCCCAGCCAACCTTAATGGGGAACTTACCTTCACGATTCCAATGACTAATAAACAGGAGAAGACCATCCAGAGTGCAGCAATGATCATCAAAACACATAATATGAATTTGATGGAGGATATCTTTAGATCTATTGCCAATATCTTTGTTAGGATCGGCGTATCTGCTACCTTCACACTCTCCTTTCCAATCTCTATCGCGTAGACTGATATCGAAACCACCAATAATAGTGTTGATAGGACCTGAAAAGACAAAAATAAAATCGTGAGGTGTATTCATAATTATTTAAAACAAATCGGTTTACTCACGCGAGTAGAAGTCAGTTCGACTCGCGACACTTCCGCCGCGCCGCCGCGTCTGCTCATGATTAAGGACTCCTACTGAGTCTAGTCGGGCGATCCCGAGAATATATATGTAAACCGTTTTCTTTTAAATAATTAGGCTATATAAATATTGCCTATTTTGAAGGGTTTAGCGCTTTTGTATAATGCATAATGTATAAATATTTACGGGGAAATCCCGACTAATGTGAATTGTTAGGTTAGTTATCTACCTAGATAGGTGCCTGGTGTTTACATATTTGTAACTTAATACATGTTTTTTTACAATAAGTAGGTAGGCTCAGATCATACATGCTCGGATTTTGGTTAATAAAGTTATAAACAAGCTGCGATACTTCTTATCTCCATTGTTAGATTTTGTGGGACTTCCAACCACGCATAAGGAAGTAAATAACTCCTTTTTGCGTACTAATAATGTTCAAGTACTTATAAATATATTTAATCTAACTTATATCAATACTAATATATAAAGCTGAAGAGTTTTTTTGTTTGTTTGAACGCGCTAATCTCAGGAACTACTGGTTCGATTTGAAAAATTCTTTCAGTTTTGGATAGCCCATTTATTGAGGAAGGCTATAAGCTATATAACATTACGCTGCGAAAAATGTTGCAAAAATGAAAAATCGTTAAAACTAAAACACGCGCAGCTAGTCATACATAATTATAGTTAGGTTACTCTGTCTGTTAGTTGCGTTTTCACTTCAAACACCCGAATACAGAAACTCAAATTAACGTTTAGACCTTTTTAAATGTCACTCGCTATTTTACACCTTAAAGTGACAGAGACAGCATGAGACTTAATGGCGACGTAATGCTGATTGACTTATAAGTATTCGGCCAAAAATAGCATAACAGAAAAATTTGATTTAAAAAAAACAAACCCAAATCTTGCAAATCGTAATTTTTTTTTAGTTTTTAGTTAAATGAAATTATACTTACAAAACTGCTAATCCCCAAACACACACACCCTACATTCGCCGGTATAAAATAACAACATTTTTCAGCCCAACACATTTTCACGCTATTTAATACGACTGTATCCTTAAACTAGCCACAGTTAAGTACCATTACACCATACAGACCGCAAAGCTTGGAATAATGTGTTTATGCCCCCCGCACCCTTCACCCCCACCAAAGTTAAAATATTACACACAAGCATTCGTGAAACTTAATCTATTATGATTAGTATGACAAAAATTGTACAGGGACGCACTTTGTTCAACTTAAAGAATTAAATATTAGAAACGAATTAAAGAAAATAAAGAATTTATTCTTTATTTGCATGGAATTATAAAAAAGTTGTTTGACAACGTTTTCGTATTCCTTAATTCTTCGTTGGGAATATAATTGAAATTATTTTACTATTATCAGCAGGAGAGTAATTCTTGTATGAATTTCAAATATAATTATTGTTGTTATTGTTATTTTTTTACTTAGCAAGCATAAAAACAACCCAGAGTACATAAAAAATAATATCAATGTTTAGATTCCAGTTGTTCAATTCCATTGACAGATTTTTTTTTAAACTACATCTCTGTCATACTAATATGAAGGTTGCATTGGCGTTATATAAATTTGTATTTGTATAAAATTAATTGGAGGAAAAAGGCATCACAGATCATTTTAGCGGCGTTTTTATAGGGCAAGTAGGAAATACATCAGAGTCAACCGAAGTATTTTTTGCGGATGAATGATTACAATTTTATTTTCATTCTGACATGATTTTGGACCCTTCCAGGTAAATAAGTTTAACAATTGGTTTTTTTTAGATAGGTATTTTTAGGGTTCCATACCTCAAACCTAGACCGATTGAGTTGTTTGTTATTATTATACATACTTTTGTAATTTGGTGCCTCAAAAACGCACGTACAATGTAAATAAATGAATTTTAAACTTTTGAATTTTCTAATTAACCTCCTAAAAGTGTTTATTTAATCTTCTGATTAAATAAACACTTTTAGGAAATTAACCCCTTATCTAAAAAACTAATAGGACTAAAATTTGGAAAAACATACTGCTGATTTTTTCTTTATATTATGTGTATATTACAGTCAAACCTATAATAGATGTCTATGGTATTTTAAGTAATACGTAATTTCTTAATATTTTCGATATAAAACTTACATTTGAAAATTTTACCATGCCATATATCGATGTATAAGAGACCATTTTATCAACTGCAAAGAGGTTCGTTTTTGTAGAATCAACCGTGACGAACAGCAAAATTTGTACAGAACCTTCGGCGCACGAGTCACACTCGCACTTGTGCGGGTTTTTTATAAAATGTGAGCTAAACAATACCTTTATTGTTAAAGAATAGGTATTAAGATTACTTCTTTGAGTAAACATGGACAAGCACAGGGTGCGTGCATCCCTAGTAGCCTCTTGTGCTAAATTTTTAGCTAAGAGTACTACTTACGCTCGTTTACTGATTCATTTGATTTTCCGTGTGACGACGGATGTTTAGGCAAAAATATCGATGGTTCCGATATTATTAGAGAAATATTTAGTTTTGATATAGTTTTAATTAAACAGCACGCTCTGTTTTGACACAAACTTTACGATTCTACTTGTTCGCACTAGTGCCTACAGTACTACTTGTTAGATTCATTCTATAGTTAACTTATGTTTTACTCTAAAGATTGCATTGTTTTCAAATGCATTTTGCAACTCTGACGTGTTTTGCCATACCGTTATCAGGAATCGGTTTAATTTATATTTTTCCTTCTACGTGTTATTTATTCATCATTTAGCCCTCCTATACCAGCATATTAATTGCTATAATTTATATTTAGGTATTTCTTACTTTACATTGTAAATATTTGTGAAATAAAGAGATTATCTAATTTCTAATTTTAATGCTTCACAATTCGGCCCTGTAGTTTCAAGTGGTGTTCTTATGTAGGCAGGGCTCGACCTTAAACATGTCGATGCCTTATTGAGCTAAACAAAGTTCTTGAATGATAAACAAACCGTTATAAAAAGCTCTTATCTTAAGCTGCTTTAAACTATAATTAGAAATGTCTAAAGGTTATTGAAAAAAATTGTTAATTATTCCGCGACTAACTTATCAATAGGGATCACGTTCACTAAAGATTATATTACTAGATATTATAGTTCTCAGCTCCACCTATATCTTTTTTGGGGTTGAAGTTCGTTTCGTATAACATCGAATTCGGTACAAAGCTTAGCCTAAAAGATAGGCGCCAATGTTTAGATTTTAAAACTCAACTTTTCTAAACTTTATCGTTTTTAGCTTTTTATGAAAACATTTTTATTTTAATTTTGTGACAGTTAAGCAATAATAAATAATAATATTACTTAGTACCTATGGAACTATAGAATTGAGGTTTAATGGAATCATGTTCACGAGTAAAAACCTAAATATAATAAAATTTCCCATATTCTATCATAATATAAAGTTAAAAATTTAATAGAAATTTTAATTCGAGATTATTCTAAGGATTACAATAAAGCGTTGTTTAAAGACAGAAGAAATTATCCCACTGTTGGAAAAGGTGCTATTTGAAATAGAGAACGAACGAGCATGAATTTCAGATTTATTTCTATTCAGGTTTGGTACACAATGGTTTTATCAGAGCCGATCACTGACTTAATTACATTTTGGTCATAAAATGGGAAACGACAAATTAAATTACTCAGTTCTTAACGTATCAGCACATATTTGGACAATATTTTAGGGGTCAAAGCCTTAAGGAAATACCTATTAATTAATCTGTGGCCATTATAACAAAGTTATGTATCTTTTTAGTTCATATTTGCTACCTCAAAAAATTATGTGTTCCTTGCACTAAACATCTTGTTATAGTTCAAACATACAAAAATACGGTACCTTATTTTACGTTACAGGTAACACTGATTTTTATAACATACAAGCGGTCCCCCACAACTTCGTCCGCGTGTTTTAGTTGCATGTGTTTTGCGCGGAACCCTAATTCTTTTTCTAAAATTTAACAAATAGACTATTTGTTCGGATCCGTAATTAAATTAGTGAGTAACAAAAATAAAACTGACAAATAATTCCAGACACTGGCGCGGCGTTAGTTGGATAAAAAAATTCAGTCATACCTATTTTTTTGCGAATATTTTTTCCGGCTTTTGCAACATTTTTTATTAATCATCCGCTCCTATTGGTCGTAGCGTAATCACAGAATATATAATAGTATGGCGTAATGTTATATAGCCTATAGCCTTTCTCGACAAATGAACTGTCCAACACAATAAGAATTTTCAATTCAAACCTGTAGGAATATTTGCTATCTCCTATTGACAACCCTAGCGATCATCTGTGGATAAAAAATCCTTACTAAAATTATAAATGCGAAAGTAACTGTATGTCTGTCTGTCTGTCTGTCGCGGTTTTACTCCAAAACTACTGAACGGATTTAAATGAAATTTGGTACACATATAGTCTAGAGCCTTAGAAAGGACATAGGCTACCGTTTGCCGCGATAACCGACTTTTACGCGGGTGGAGCCGCGGGAAAGAGCTAGTTAAAAAATATAACAAGATTTGAGCTCATAGCGTTATCTAATCAACAAGATAACATCACTGACACAGTTCTACATATTCTTCATTTGACTCTGTCCCCATATACATATCATAGTCATCCATCCCTTTCTATCGAATATAGTTCGATAAAGATAGCAAATATTAAGTACTCCTTTGTATAAAAGGAATTAACTCCTCTTTCACGAACTATTTCTATTTACATCAAAGGAGATAATTGGCTATTTAAAGAGAGCTGACTGGTAGAGAATAATTCGCCATATGGCGTTAGGTCCGCTTTATGCGTCTTTTTTAGTGTGCATTAAAGTATAAATAAATCAATAATTGGCACCAACCATTATTTACAAAAAAAAAAAACGACGGGTTGCAAACTAAAGTTTTAAAATCCTTGATTATTTCATAACAAATTACTTTAATTAATATAAAATTTTAGATCATTTTTTTTCATTATTACATGCATACACGTAATGCAATAACGAGTTGATTGCAACACGAATGTCAGTCAAAAACTTTCTTTGCGTAGAGTACTGTACCCATACTTATTTATATTCTAAGGCTCTATACACACGCACCATAACCACACCACATCGCAGCGGCGAAAAGTGGTTACGTGTGTCCTCGCTGCAGCTTCTTGCAGTTGCGTTGCAGTAACTAAAAATATCGAAGTGGTTGCGTTGTAGCCAGTGTTTGCAGACAGACTAATTCACGAGGTCGATGGTCGATATTTATTTTTTTAATGTTGTATGTACATATTATTATTACCTTTTTTTTTAAAGAGTAACCTATTGAGCTTTTTGCCGGTTCTTCTCTATAGGAGTGACGTTTTGAAAGTGTCTGAAAAGGCCTACTTGAAATAAAAATATTCTGATTTTGATATCACCCACTCGGTTAACTTGAAACTAGTGTTGCCCAAATTCGGTCTTGGTCTTGCAGTCTTGGTCTTGTTCTTGCATTTTTGCAAGACCAAGACCAAGACCAAGACCGCCTAATTTTAGCAAGACCAAGACCAAGACTGACTGTGCAAGATTTAAGCAAGAACAAGACCAAGCCTGCGAGACTCTTGCGTCTTGCAATTAGGACTTTTTTTTAAATACCGGGTGACGCAAAAAATGTATGTTAAGCGAGAAACCCTATATTATTTGATACACTATAAACTACACTTTTTTATACACTATAAATTATTTTGGAAGGTCGCCATGGTAATTTTCCAGTTTTAAACAATTTTGTTTTTGTCTCACAAAATACAAATAATATATAGGGCGGAGCCAACAAACACCGTAGGTATGTAGGCATTGGCGCGTCCTTGAACCTCGCCAGCTGTTGCCTCGTTGCTTTAAACCACACATAAGTAGGTATACCATGGCTAATTAACGCACGAGTAAAAGTATCAGTAATTATTAAGTTTGTAGGTTTCTACATACCATTTTCCTTTTCGTCTCCTGCGCAGTTTTATTAAGAGTTAGCAAAAGGTCGCGTCACTCATAGTTTTAGTACCTACATGAAAGTATTCACAATAGCGATAACAAACACAACACATACACAGAACTTAAGTCTTTACTAAAATGGTTCGATATGCCTAGTGAAAGTAGTCTCATCACTCCACAAAATAAGCCAGCCTACCGAAGTTTGGGTCAGCACGGATCCGGTCTTGGTACCTACCACTAGCAAAAATCGATGCGTGGTCTGTAATCCGCCTTCGTCAGTTCCTAGGTCCGTTGGTAGTGGGGTATGGGTGTTGTCTGTCTCTCTTTAAAGCACGCCAGGCACTAGTCTGGGTCACAACTAAAGTGGCTGCGGCACCAAATTGTCTGGCTGCTGCGAGATTGTTATTGTCACTCGAACCTACACACATTATCATATCATAATATTCGTTATTCGCATATTCAGACATGATTCCGCACTAAATTCACTGCAGTCCAACGCGAAATTAGATGACACGCATTCATTTCGAAAGCATAAAGTGAACTAGCAAAATTACTTCCATTATGGAATTAACCTACAGCGTACCTACACAGTTTTAGGGATCGTTATTTAATTAGAGAATTCCGATAGGTAAATACTATTTTTAAAATATGGCGTTCTTATCACTTTGGATAAAACACACATTACGACACATGGTTACATTGCCGCTGTCACTGTAGCATCGAAAGACGGGCTATTAGGTGCAGGCACACTGTAAGTTACCTACACTACCTACATTTTGCTTATGGTATTTTTGTCCCATGATGTGATGAGGGGCGAGTCAAACTTGTTATATCTAGGTAAACTTGTAATATGAATTACTAACGAATGCTATTTTCCTTATTTTCTGTAATTTTTAAATGAAAAAGAGATGAAAAGAAATTGAAACAGGTCGAATTAGGTATGATTGTATACAGTTTCAGAAAAGCTCAAAAAGAATAACCGGCCTTGGAATAAAATCTAAAAATGTTCAGGTTGTAGATCATAAATTAATTTAAAACAATAAATTGTACGGAATCTTTTTAACTACAGCGATATCGAAGTCTCGGCGACAAGCGGCAAACTCAAAGGCTTGTGCCTACGATATTTAGGTACCGGCGAGTATAAAAGAGGCGGCATGTAGCAAAGAATTTTGTATTTTTATGCTTTAAAAATTCTTTCGATTTCGTGATGGTGTAGTGTAGGAAACGGTTTTTCATTGGTTGCATTTTTACCAATCAGTAATGTGTAAATGTACTTCGTCAAAGAGTAACGAAACAGTTATAAAAGACTGGTCTGGTACCTATTGAACAAAATAATGGAATTAGTTTATTAATAAAGTTTACTCATAGCTTTTTAATTAATTTTCGTAGCGAGATACAATTTTTTTTTTTAACTTTAAAGCATTATTAGTTATGTAAAAACCTATTAAGGTTATGTTTTAACTTGAGTTTTATGCAGATGTATGTACATCCTTGCGTACATACTTCTACTCTGCGTAGGCATTTCGCATACCATACTCATAGATGTACATAAGGCCAAATTCGATTTAAAAAAAAATTCACGACTTGCCTCTCTGATGCAAGGAAATGATAGGCCTTTAACTATGATGTGTCATGTGTCGTATCTGTCGAATTCGTCACTATATCAAAGAAGTTCAACAGAGTTCAAACAATTTTAGGGTTGATCTCATCAAAAATGAGAAGAAAACATGAACATCTCGAAATCATTAAAATTCCTTAAAAAAAATTGTTGGGGACTTCACCTAACGCTTAATACCTAATGTGCAACAGAATATGGGGTTCCCGGGATAACATACGTTTTCTGCGTCACCCTGTATACTTGGTATAAAAATATGTTTTTAAAAGCCATTTTTTTTAAACAATCACATTTTTCACAGTAGACCCCTTCGAGTATCGGTTTGTCGGAGTAAGCCCCCAACACTAACGCGCGCCGCACCAACGAACGATACCTACATGTTTTATTAAAAAAGTTAATTGTATAATTATCATTTTTTTTTTCCATTTCATATAAGGTGAGGGTTTATCAATCTCTTTCTAGACAGATAATGTTCTTTAAAATACAGTCAAGTTAATGTCATTAATTGGTTTTCTATGTTAAAACCGTGTTTTAGTACCTACATTGTAGATTATTAAATGTTAAAGTTTATTAAGAAACAGACTGACTTCCGCGCGACACAGTTGATAGCTCAGTTGGTTGGATAGTTAGTTAGTTAGAGCATCGGCACTGAACGCTTAGGTCGTGGGTTCAAACCCCAACCGGTGTCAGTTGTTTTTTTGAATTTCTCATGAAATGTTTAGACATTTATTAATTTATAGTTGGTCTTTACCATGGCAATGTTAATTCGAGCTCAAAATGTACCTACTCTGTTGCGTTGTTCTAATATCTAAAGTAATGTTTAATAAATAGCGACAAGCTAATAGGTAATTGCAAGACTTGCGAGACTCTTGCTGCAAGACCAAGACCAAGATCAAGACTGGGAGTGCAATACCAAGACCAAGACCAAGACCAGGTGTATTGATGCAAGACCAAGACCAAGACTGGCCAAGTCTCGTCTTGTTCTTGCATTTGGGCAACACTACTTGAAACACAAAATGTGTTCAGTGTGAATTAAACTATCCATTTTTATAAGCTGTTTCCCGCGGATCCGCCCGCGTGGATATCGGTTATCGCGGCAAAAAACCTACGTCCTTTCTCAGGCTCTAGATTATCTGTGTACCAAATTTCATTTAAATCAGTTTAGTAGTTTTGGCGTGAAACCGCGACAGACAGACAGACAGATCTTCTTTCGCATTTATAATAGTAGTAAGGATAGTACCCTACGATAGACTACGTGTTTTTGTTGTGGCGTGGTTGTGGTATGGGTGGGGTACGTCTGAATAGACCCTAAGTTTGAACCTATTTTACAATAAATATCCTACATCCGGACACTCTTACGCACCAAGGTTTATGCTAGATATACACCATACAGTATACCTAGGTGTCGTAGAAAGTGTGTGTATAGTGCATCTAATTACATTTTTTTATTTGTTTGAACCTTCAAAAAATCACAATTAATTACCCATTCCCACGAAACCAGTTTAGTGGTTTCATTGAGGGTTAACTATAAGTAGGTAGTTCTCTTATGTCTGAATACTTGTACCTATATTCATGATTCATATTCATGCGTGAATAATAATCAGCACCTACGCGTTAGTACAAACAATAACAAAACAAATGAATGTATGCATAAATTCGGTGATATTGAATATTATCTTGTCAATTCTTGTCTCAAGCCACTGGTTCCGGTAGACAGACAGACAAGTGACAACACACAGTAATCAGTATGCGCAGAGACACCGCGCAAGTCGGACCTGCGTACTGTCATTATCAATTTATTTACTAAGTGATTGTGATGTTGTTTTGTTTATTACACTATGGCGAATGATATTAATTTTACAGTGAATGGAGAAAAATATACCGTGTGTAAGTTTTCTCAATATGTATTTTATTGTTTCTGTGATGATTAGTTTTTTTCTATGGGACTGATAAGTCGGGAATTTTATTATTATGTCAGCTCAGCTGTAGCTGTGTCCCATACATATCCCATAGGTACCTAAAGGAAATAAAAAAAAAACTTTTTTTTTTATCTAGTGATAAATATTTAAATTTCACTAAAACGTCTCTTTAATTTTATAAAATTATAAGATTATTTTGATAGTTAGTAATTTACAGAAAAAAAAATGCGTTTACAAAGAAAAAATACAGTAAATCATCTAAGCGTGTCGATAGCCTTACTCATAACAATTCTCGACAAAAAAACAAGCGGACACTTTTTTTGCTCCCTCGTCGTTAAAAACTCGTTCGAGCCTGTGATTCTATGACACCATAATAACTAATTGCCTTGTATAAACACGTAAATTGGCCGCAATTTAGACACAATACTTATCTAAACAATAGGCATGTTTAATAAAATTTTTTTTAATGTCCCCCTGGTAGATTAATGAATTTTATTGGACACGTATTTTTTTCTTTTTTCCTACAAACAAAAAATGCTCAAAATACAGAGAACACAAATTACGCGTGACGTCACTCCTCGCTACAATTTTTACCAAGGCGTGGCGTCATAAGCCCCCACTCCGAAACTTTAAAGCGCTGTATCTTTGTAAGTTTTTATTGTTTTGATAAAAGAAAAAATACGTGTCTACTTAATATTTTTTTATTATCTATCTGACGGACTGAATAAATTTTAACTTTTCATACCCAGGAAACATCCCTATTGACGTGCGTATGTTCAATTCGCAGGATAATAATTAGGTAATATAAGATAAGAACCGCATTTTATTTTTATTATTTTTTTTACTATTGTAAATCCAATGTAAAAAGTAGCTCCTAAAGTAACTGTTAAATATTGCAAATAAACGCACTAAATCTAAGTATAATGTTTACATAAAAAGGCACGTGTGATCAGTGATCACCATATTTCGAATGGGGGACTTTGCTGAGACAAACGAACACATCGAGATATGATAAAGTGACGTAATTTAAACAGTCAAAAAATTAACAAGACCTCTTTGAATGTATTGTAAATAGTATTATTTTTATTATTTACTAGCTGTCCCCCGCGACTTTTTTCGCGTGTTTTAGTTTCAACTTTTTTCATTTTTGCAACATTTTTCATTTATGCTCCGCTCCTATTGGTCGTAGCGTGATGTTATATAGCCTATGGCCTTCTTCAATAAACGGACTATACAATACAAAAAGTATTTTTCAATTCGAACCAGTTCAGCTTTATAATATTAAGTATAGATAAACGCATGCGGAGTGAATATTTGTAATTAAATACAAATAGTAAAAAGGAGAAATTTTAACGTCAGGCAGGACACTAAAGCGACTGGCGCGTTAAGCCAGTGGTCGCAGATGCGAGTCCTGCCTGAGGTTTAAATTCTTTGTTTTCTACCATTTATGTTTAATTAGATATTATAAATAGGTTTTCGGGGAGAATGTCATAATTCTTCTCGTAAAAATAAGTTAAGTAGCTCAAATGACGGGCCTGTTGGTCTAGTGGTTAGTGACCCTGACTGCTAATCCGGAGGTCGTGGGTTCGATTCCTACCCAGGACGAATCTTTGTGTGATGAACACGATCATTTGTTCTGTGTCTGGGTGTAATTAATCCATAATATGTATGTATTTAGAAATATATAAGTATGTTTATCAGTTGTCTGGTTGCCATAGCACAGGCTCTGCCTAGTTTGGGATCAGATGACCGTGTGTAAGATGTCCCAAGATATTATTATTATTATATTATAAATGCAAAAAACACCGTGAACGGTGGTTAAAAAAAATATGTATCTTCTTCTATCTGTTAGTAGGAACATTGACTCAAGAACCGATTTTTATGATCATTGTTGCATTTGTCTTCGTCCAGAATAATTAATAAAACATCGGAAAAAAAATCAAGAAAAAATTAGTTTTTAGGGGTGGCCCTTTTAATTTTTTTTTGTCTTGATTTTTCCGATGTTTCAACCACTTACGTGGGTGAAACGGCGGGCCACGGCTAGTCTACAAACTTAAAAATAAAGAAGTCCGCCAGTAAGATTCCTACCAGAGGGCAAAGGCCTCTTATTCTCACACCAAACGAAACCTGTAGCTGACGCTTGCTCACTGTGTAGGTCCGCGATTCGACGTCATTAGGTCCAGTTTTCTTCATGTTACTTTAATCCAACTATTTTGTAACTGTCAGACTGTCCATTTGCGAAGTTATACGTACTTTGATTTTAGATATTTTATGATAGCACTAACTAACAACTAAAGGAAACATCGTCAGCCAACTCGCCAACTATCTCGCCTACCTTGCCAACTCGCACACAACGTTTAGTTACAGAGTTCCTATGGCTACCTTCTGGCTCCTTTAACAGAAAAGCTCAAAAGTACCATAATATTGTATTGTCAAGATACTTAGTTATAAAGTATCTTCTTACCTATGCAAATTCTCATCACAATCGGATGTCATGAAGAGGTTCTAAGCTTGCAAGATTTGACCTAAACTAAAATACATACCTTCATACATAGCAAATTAAAGAAAAGCTTGTAAGTAATAAAAACTGGACAAATGCGAGTCTGATTTGAACACCAAATTTTCACAAACTAAATAAAGCTAATCGTCACGGTTAATTCTCCAGTAACAAACTTAACTTTACGGTTGAAAAAATGCTCTTAGATAATACATTGATGAATGATACTATAAAAATCCCAATTGTAAAATTTTCAACTTTTTTTTTTGTTTTAAATTTTTAAAACTTTGTTTCAAAACTTTTTTTTTTTTAATTTGTGTTGTTAGACCTAGCACCATCCCAAATTTCGTCATTCTAGGCTGACGGGAAGTACGTCCCTACAGGTTTTGCTTTTCGTAGATCTGAGTATTTAAAATTAATTTCAAAACGACAGATACCACCACGCTTTCCTAAAAAAAATAGTTACAGACGGATAACAAAATGATCTTATCTCTTACTAGCTGTCCCCCGCGACTTTGTTCGCGTGTTTTAGTTTCAACGGTTTTGCATTTTTGCAACATTTTTCATTTATGCTCCGCTCCTATTGGTCGTAGCGTGATGTTATATAGCCTAAATAGCCTTCCTCAATAAACGGACTATCCAATACAAAAATAATTTTTCAATTCGAACCATTAGTTCCTGAGATTAGCGCGTCCAAACAAACAAACAAACAAACTCTTCAGCTTTATAATATTAGTATAGATAAGATCATTTTGTTATCCGTCTTCGTTTTGTTTTCGTTTTTCTTTTTGAGGTACGAAACCCTAAAAATAGCCTACAGTAGTTTAAAAGAACTTAGAGATATATTTATAGAATCTTCTGGAAGTTCTCGACCATTACGAGTTTACGACGGGTAGAGAGAAAATGCATTTCCGTTGTGATTTCCATTGCAATTTGCAGTTCAAGTAAAGTGGTCTGACAACTCGTCTATTGCGCATATCTTTGTCGATCTTTATGCTACTAAAGATTTACTACCGTAGAGACTTAGAGACGTATGGAATTTCTTATTAAGTAAGCCAACTTGAAGACTCAGAAGTTTGTCAATCTATACAAATAAATAATATTGTAGTGTCTTTTGGTAATATGAAAATCACCGCTTTTTGTTCAAGCATATTGAATGTATCGGGTACATAGATAGGTACATATACCAAAATATTTTTTTTTACAATTTTTGTCTGTCTGTCTGTTTGTTCCGGCTAATCTCCGGAATGGCTGGACTGATTTTGACGGGACTTTCACTGGCAGATAGCTGATATAATAAAAACAAATTTTCTTGTTGAACTCCACGCGAACGAAACCGCGGGCACAGCTAGTCTATAATAAGAAATCCTTTAAGTTAACATTAACGTCTCTGAGTGCGCAGTTAAATCCTTATTCTGTACAGTCGGAGAAAACCAAGTATTTGTTTATAGTACATAGGTATATTATATAGATAATATTGTTTGTAAATACTAGCAATGAATAAGCTATAATGTATAAACATATTATGACTACTGCATTGTGATTATTATTTTAAATTTGTTTTATCATATCGCTAGTCATAGGTACATGCTATTGATAAATGTAATGTTACATACAATAACGAATTTACGATAAGGTACGCCGCGGCTTGGCGTTTTATGATTTTCCTTTAAAGGTATAGTTTGGTAGTATATATCTAAGTATATAGCTAACGTTTTATTAAACCACTAGCTGTCCCCCGCGACTTTGTCCGCGTATTTTAGTTTAAACGGTTTTTCATTTTTGCAACATTTTTCATTTATACTTCGCTCCTTTCTTTGGTCGTAGCGTGACGTTATATAGCTTAAAGCCTTCCTCAATAAACGGGCTATCCAACACTGAAATATTTTTTAAAATCGGACCAATTGTTCCTGAAACAAACAAACAAACAAACTCTTCCGCTTTATATATTAGTATAGATAGGTACCTAGATAATATTAGAAAATAATTATTAATCTACCTACTAATCTATTAAGTATGTATACCTAAATACCAATCCATTTTAATTTTGCAGTTCGACTTTCATTCGCGTACTGAGGGTTAGGTACTTTTGCTGATCGACACGGTTAATATTCTCCATAAAAGTTAACTGTGAGGTGGAAAACATGCTCTCTCATAGCGATGAATAGGGTTGCCTGACTTCCGGATAAAGCCGGACACAGTCAAGCTTTTTGGTTGCGTGTCCGGCCAAATTAAGCGGCGACCTACGGAATGTCCGACTTTTAAATTTGATTATTTGTTGTTGTTTCCTCAAATTAAAATTTCTTCAAGATTTTATAGTAAATGATAATAAGAATTGATTTATTTAAAAAAAAATTAAGCGTTCCGGCGAATTCACCCGGCAAAACTGGCTGGTCTGTCCGGCTTTTCGGTTTCAAGATCTGGCAGCCCTAATGTACGCCGAAGTATGACACTCTCAAATTTCTTACCATAAATAAAAGTTCGACTCGCGACACCACCGCCGCCGCGTCAGCCCATGATTAGGGACTCCTATTGAGTCTGAAACCGTTTGTTTTAAATAAATATGAATACTCCTCACGAAAGTTATTATACAAACATAAATATAACTTCGTAGTCGCAAAAACGTACACACGTAAATCGCGGGACAAATTAATCGGTATCTTTCCTTTACTTTAGCCCTAGCATCATGGCGAATTGTGTGATTCTGGGTGGACGAGAAGTAGCCTTTAGATTTGCCCTGAAATGTATAAATAAATAAATAAATGTGGACAACATCACATACATTGCTCTGAACCCAAAGTAAGTAGCTAAAGCACTTGTGTCATGGAATTCAGAGACAACAAAGGTACCACAAACACCCAGACTCGAGACAATGTAGAAAAGTGATTTTTCTACATTGACCCGGCCGAGGAATGAACCCGGGACCTCAGAGCTGGCGACACCTTGAAAACCGGTGTGTACGCCACTCGACCACAGAGGTCGTCAAACCAGTGTATGGAAAAAACAACCTAGGTAAATGGCGTCGACATAGAAGCTTTAATTTTTTATTGCGTCAAGGGTCCGTAGACCTTAGTATTTTATGTTAATTTCAACATGATACCCACACAAGTCCTGTGAAAAAAATCTTGACAGGCAGACAGGCGGACAACAAAAAGAGATCCTATAAGGGTTCCTGTTGTTCCTTCCCTAAATAACCGTTAAGAATAAAATTATACTTAGTTTTAAAACTCCATAGTAACTAAGAATTTTTGAAACGGATCCTGTTGGGAGATAATTAAAATCCTATGTACCTATACTTACCTTAATTATGACTAGGTAATTACCTAATGACCTTAAGTTTTTACGTGATCTCATCATAATTAAGTATAATGTCTGTCTCACACTAATATAATATTTAAGTACACTATTATAATTACTCTGCTGGTCGTGTAGGTACGATGGTCAGCGCGTAACATAAGCTAACAAGGAATACAAAAGATACTTTGAAATAAATGATGACACATAAATGTAATTATATAGATAGTAAGTAAAAATAAACATGTTTAAACTAAAAAACTTTATTGTAAGTTTGCACACCATCAATAGGTGAAATATGTTGTGGCCAAATTTTACTTTGTAACACCTTATGTACCATATTTTAAGCAAATAAAGTATATTATTATTTTTACTTTTTTTTTTTTTAAACGACCCCCACACTAAGGAATTTAATCCTTGTGTCGCGGGGGGTTTCACAAACATTTAAATCACATGCACAAAGTACGCCCAGACATAGGACAAGCATTTGTAAATTGCTGGTCCCATGCCCGTGGTGTTATTGATAACAATCTTTTTCTTTCCTCCTTTTTATCGTTACATTAATCGTCGATATTTTCGCCGGCGAGGCCCGTCGGCCGTCGCGTATAAATAATTGTAACGTAAATGTTACCCCCCCGTCCCTAGATCAAGCTGGCCCGAGCCGGCTAAACTAGCAATAAAAATATGTCCTTAAATAATTAACACATAGATCCAGCCCTCCCTTGCTGTTTTTTTGCCTTATAAAGATTGTTAGCAACGCACTAAGTCGAGGTCCGAACCCCACAGGGGGTGCCCTTGGTGAACGTTGCTGACGTAGTTAGTTTTTATATTGCTCTGGCTGGAGGCCCTTGAGGTTCTCGCCAAAAATCCGGTGAAGCAGTCAAAGCCTGCGCTCACGCTAACTGCGTAAATCTCGTCCAAAAAAAAAATAAGAAAAAAACTATATCGTCGATATTATTCGCGTAGTATGCAATAGATACTTCACGGTATATAAATAAACTACGACATAGCTGCATAAATAATGTATTTAATGTAGTCGGTAATTTTATTGGTATAGTTTACTTGCTTGCGCAAATTGCAGCTACTTTTTACTATATTATTTGTTAAATGCATGTCCAGCTTATATAGTTATGTATAACGAATAAAAACTACCAAACGTATTGTACTGAAATACAGTTAGCTTATGAAACTATACTTACTTGTAACACAAACAAATATAATCCATATCCATAACATAACATAAAAGTAAATATCTGTTTGTCACGCTTTCACGGCTAAACCGCTAAACCGATTTTGATGAAATTTAGTATGAAGTTATGTTGAACTCCAAGAAGGGATATAGGCTACTTTTTTCGCGATAACCGACATAAATTTACGCGTGCAAGACGCGGCCAAAAGCTTGTAATATAATTATATTATTAAAAGAAAAGTAAGTAAATAGTCATACCCCCAAATAGTGAAACGCAACTTAACTTTAAGACGTTCCTTAATGACTTTCCGTCGCTACTTTTGACCTAAAAGTGACAGAGATAGCACGAGACTGAACGGCGACTTAAAACTGATTGACTTTTTAGTATTTGACTTATAGTCATCGATTTAATATTACAGTGGCAGCGCAAGTAAGTCCTCAGACGAGTTTGAACGAATATCTCCGGAACTACCTCCAGCTGTATGGCACGAAGGCGATGTGCCACGAGGGTGGCTGCGGCGCCTGCGTCGTGGCCGCCTCACAAGTCCACCCCGTCACCAAGGAGAAGCATTTGTTCGCTGTTAATTCTGTAAGTACCTTCTTAAGGCGATACAAAGTTTTTTAGCTATTTTCATATCGTTTTTACTTAGCAACTATAAAAGTTATTGAATTGAAATTTGGTTTCTAGATGGAAAAGGATATATGATGAAAATATATATTATGTCGATCAGTTACACGATTAAAGAAAATTTCCTCGATAGTTGTATTTTTTGAAATCAGCTCTATATAGACACTTTTTTGCTTAATCCACCAAACTATTCAACTTTATAATCATTATTCACACTATTTGATGCATAACAATAATATCTAGATTAATGTTGATATGTTTTGTACATTTACCTATTTATAATGTACTACATCAATTTCATCAAATTATAACTATTAAGTCTTACTTATTACCTACCTACATTTGTTTATAAGAATCTTAGAATAAATTTCGGTCCGTATAATCATCGCGTAACTTTAAAATGCTTATTTCTTTGGATTTATTCAACCGATTGCGATGAAACAAAGACTAAATGTAACGTCGAATTACACAAGATTTTTGTGTATCAAAGGTTTATCAATTTATGTTGTGCTTTTGACGTGATGGCTGCACAACCAAACAGACAAAAATTCCAAAAATGGGTTATAAATGGGTTCTACTAATACTCTTTTATGCCCCTACAACTTTTTGTGAAAATAACTTTAATGTACAGAATCATCTCGTCTACAGATTTATTATACTTATTATAGATTTTAACGTTTGAGTTTGGACCTTAATATTTGTAGCGGTATGGTAGCCTGAAAATGCACTACAATACCACGGTAATAAAACGGTGCATTGCTTTGAAAGCAGTGACGTAAAATTGTGCAATTCGTTTTTAAAACTATGCTGTAATCCTTGTAATTACCATAAATTTAAATCATTAAATAAGATACCCAAACAAAAACTAAGAATGTGCTTAACAGTGTTTTTTTGTGCTATTGACGCATGCGCAAATCTTAAAATAAACATATTTTACGGTAGTTACATTATATACCTGAGTACTGTATAAGTCAGTTTAAGATTACAGTAATGTTAATGAATTATATTAAAATTTATTAATATGTACGATGTAATAAAAAAATATTATTTTAATTTTTACTTTGTCTTAGCTATACTTAATTAAATCATAATCGAAAGTTTTTGAACTTGGATGGATGTTTGTTACTCTTACACGCGATTACTACTGAACAGATTCAAATGAAATTCGGCACATAGGTAGTTTTTAACCAGGATTGTCACTTAGGACAGCTTTTATCCCGTAAATATCAAGGGAAAAAGGACTGGGCGGATAAAACCGCGGCAAGTATTTTATAATGTAATAAAAAGTTATTTTGTATTCATAATCCATCCATATCCATACTTCCATACATGCGAAGTAACTGTCTGTCTGCCTGTTACGCTTTTACGCCTAACCCGTTCCACCGATTTTGATAAAACTTCGTATACAGTAACCCCGGTCACTCACATGCGCGCAAACATATCGACAAAGGTTCGCGCACTTTGACGTCTGTTAAAAAACCGACACAGCTTGGAAATTAAATCATTTGCAAATGTCGTCCTACATTTGTGGGTTTGCGACCGACATAAGCTTAAATCCCAAGGAATCCATAGGCTACTATTTGTCGTAATAACTGACATCCTAACGCAAAAATGTCATGTTCAATTCGAACTTATTAAACCAATTTGTTTGTTCATCTACTTAGTCTCAGTACCTACGGCCGTTCGTCAATGTCTTGTATCACGCGTGAGGCAACTACTAATGCCTACGTCGATGTCAAGGTTTCTATTATGAAAACATAAATATTTATAGATGGTCAATTGAATAAATATCCGCTTTATTGTGTTCCGTCTTTTTACAAGAAGAGTTAGAACCTTAGAGTAAACATAGACGAGCATAGAGCGTGCGCATCGCTCAGTAGCCCCTTATGCCAAGCGTAAGCACATTTTTAGTTAAATGTACTACACTCGTTTACTGATTTTAGTAATTTTCCGTGCGACGACAGACGTTTATGCGAAAATATCGACGGTACCGATATTATTAGGGTAATATTAGGTTCTGACATAGTTTTGTTGTGCTGTTTTGATACAAATTTAACGATTTTCCATGTTCATACTAGTGCCAACAGTTCATACTCGATATGCGAAAGTAAATGTCCACTCGTGAGAATCCGGGGCGGGGCGCTAGGCATTAATAAAAGTATGACTAACTTAAACCTACAAATATTTTTAACGTGGGTGGGTATAATAGGACTAATTACTATTTTATATTACAAAAGAATTCAATGGTCAATGGTTTCTTAGTAATCAGTAGTTTATTTGAATAATATAAAACATATTAACCACAAAATCAACATCAGCAACATTTGGTTAGAACCCGCACCCATGGAATAGGTATATCAGCCGGTAAACTGAGCTATACTTGCTTTTTTCATAATGTGCTTTACTCTAAAACTTTATTGTGCAACTCTATTCAACAAGATAGTTATACGAATATTATTATATTCTTGTTTGGAGCATCGTGAGGTCAATGTCTTGCTGAGGTCAATAACTTCTATAGTACGTATTATATCGTAGTTGTCAACTGGGTTTATCCCAGTGCAAAGTTGCAAGGTTTCTGCGTTCGCAATCCTTTCTGTGTCCCGTTTTATCAAGAAACTCAATATTCATCTTTAATCTTTTTATTTTAAGATCGATTTGATTTTTTTTTTCTCTTATAGCTGACCCGACAGACGTCCTGATTTTTTTTTTCTTTATTAAAAACGACTCCCGCACTAAGGAATTTAATCCTTGTGTCGCGGGGGGTTTTACAAACATTCAAATCACATGCACAAAGAACACCCAGACTTGGAACAAGCATTTGCGGATCACACAAATGCTTGTCCCATGCGGGGATCGAACCCGCGACACGTCGCGCACAGAGGTAATTGGCGTGGTGACCTATACCACTCGGCTATCCGTGCAGTCAAATTAATTTAATTGGCTATGAATATCAATTCGAACTGAAATTTTTCAATTGTTTATATCATACTTTTCGTGAGAATATTCTACAAAATATTAGATTAGGTACCTAGGTACTTAAAAAAAATGAATGAATTCGGTCAATTCGTTCTCAAGTCATGGCGTGAAGAAAAGAAAATAGGGCTCTATTTTATATATGTAGGTATATAAATTTCGCAAAAACTCATGCCGTAGTTTAGATAATATTGCATAGAACTCGCAGATTGAAATAAATTAGGTATTCTAGATAACTTTGTGTAATAATTTGTATAAAAGTGGTAGTCAGGGGAATATAATATTTTGTTTATCTAATATATAAAATTCTCGTGTCACAGTTTTCGTTGCCATACTCCTCCGAAACGGCTTGACCGATTTTGATGAAATTTTTTGTGCTTATCCGGTATCTATGAGAATCGGCCAACATCTATTTTTCATCCCCCTAGGTGACTTCCACGCGGGCGGAGCTGCGGGCAACAGCTAGTATCCAATAAATAAGTCTGGAAAATAAGAAGGGTCAGCCAACCAGCTTTTGTGTTGAGAATTGTAAATTTGCCAAAAGACTAGTTTACAAAGCTCAGAGCAACAAATTTTTGCTAACTTCTTGGTTATTATTGTAATACTTAAATATCGGAGACAATTCTTAAATTGTCGCATTAATATCTATTAATGTTATATATTAATATAACTTTTATTGAACTGGCCGAACAACGAATTATCTCCTAAAATAACATGATCGTTGTAACAATAAAATAAAATAAATTAATAACTGTCACAGTGTTACTTCTAATTTGCATAATTCATGTCTAAATTAAAAGGTAACTTTAAATATACACCACTCTGTTGCTAAACTTTTGTACAATAATCGCAAAACAAAATACGATTGCCGATAGCGCAAGCTGTTTTTAGAACGCGAACCATTGCGTGCCGATAAAGAACACAATCTCTGTCAGTAAGTTTGCAGCAAGCAATGTATCTCAACAAATTTTCCTCTACAACTATGGTTTTTTAACACGCTTTTATTTTGTATAGACATTCATTCAACCATCGTTACTTTCCAATCTATTACTTTCTCTGATGTAGTTTAGGAAAAAATAAATGATTAGGAATTTCTCTTTTATGTAGGAGTTTATCTTTACGCCAGAGACCAAACAAAAAACGTACCTAGAAACATGAATTCAATAACGTAAAGCCATTGTCATGAGAAAAAGTTATTAAATGCGAGAGAGTTGACTTGGTTTTCCGAATGTTATTTAAAAGCGAATATAAATATAGAACGCAATGAACTGGTCCAGATCCATTCTGAGAGCACAGGACATCCTCTGTTGAATTTAAATCATGATGGTTGTAATGATAGAGGGCGCCTACTTACATATAGGTACACTAGTTGTCCCCTGCGACTTAGTCCGCGTGTTTTAGTTCAACGGTTATTCATTTTTGAAACATTTTTCATTTATGCTCCGCTCCTTTTGGTCGCAGCGTAATGTTATATAGTTTATAGCCTTCCTCAATAAATGGGCTATCCAACATTGAAAGATTTATTTCAAATCGGACCAGTAGTTACTGAGATTAGCGCGTTCAAACAAACAAACAAATAAACAAACAAACAAACTCTTCAGCTTTATATCTTAGTATAGATGTAGCTCTATTTACAATACAGGTATGTCCACGTCGGAACGCATAGTACGCACCGCATTTTGTACAATAAAAAACATAACAAACATGTCACTGCACTACGAGGGTCAATATCTTATGACGTCATCATACATCGCTACAGCAGCGGTCTGGTTATGATTATTGGTGTCGAATACTTGATGCGAAAAATAGAATATCCATTAATTTATTATCTTATTTTGACCTGAAATTATGTAAACTTACTCTGTATCAGATGTGCATTTCACCCCGTTTGGATAGTTATATCCATTACGTCGTTATGTCACCCTGTATAAAACAATACCTAGGTAAATAATATTGTTATATAGTAATATAATATTGTTATATAGTTATGTAACACAAATTAGTAGTAGTCTTATCAAATAATTTAATTGATATTTCACGAACAACCGTGAAGATGTAAAATTGTAAACGTGATTAAATTTACACGTGTATGAGTAATTTATTTTTATATACAACATTAATTTGTGCATATTTACAATTACTTCACATTAAGATGTTTGACTGATGCCACTTGTCTAGAGGGGCTGGACTGTGGCCCGCCGGAGATGCGCAGAGAATGCGCTTGCGATCCCGCGACTCCGGCCAAGGGCAGAGACGGGACCGGGGTGTTTTTAGTCAGTGAAAGTCTGACATATCCTCACGCCGTGCCCTCGGCGTGGGTTGAAGCCATAAGCTTTACAGCCCGAAAAAAAAAGGCTTGGTATTATAAAACCATTAACGGTCTTTTTTTTGTTTGCAGTGCCTGACTCACGTACTATCATGCCACAATTGGGACATCACGACTGTAGAAGGCATAGGGAACAGGAGAATAGGCTACCATTCTATACAGAACCGACTGGCCATGTTCAATGGCACGCAATGCGGGTACTGTACCCCTGGTTGGATTATGAATATGTACAGGTAAATAATAAAAAAAATTACCTTCACCAATACCTTACTAAAGATCTTTCTCTAAAAGCTCGAGTGATTCGTAAACTCGTCCTACATGCCTACGGCCCATTTAGGACGACTTGCAGAAAATCAAAATAGATAGAACTTTAAACTTTATCAAACGTCTTGCTGAGTGTACCTAACGTTGATGTTAACGTGCTAACGTGGGACGAGTTGCAGAATGAAAACATTATTTATTTTAATTTTCTGCAAGTCGTCCTAAACGGGCCGTAGGCATGTAGGACGAGTTGACCAATCACTCGAAAGCTCATTTTTAATGACTCTCACTGTATTTAAATTAACTAGCTGTCCCCCGCGACTTTGTTCGCGTGTTTTAGTTTCAACGGTTTTTCATTTTTGCAACATTTTTCATTTATGCTCCGCTCCTATTGGTCGTAGCGTGATGTTATATAGCCTATAGCCTTCCTCAATAAACGGACTATCCAATACAAAAAGAATTTTTTCAATTCGAACCCGTAGTTCCTGAGATTAGCGCGTTCAAACAAACAAACAAACAAACAAACAAACAAACTCTTCAGCTTTATAATATTAGTATAGATTATAATATTAGTATAGATTTGTGGGGTGTAGCTTTTTACAAACATTTAAACAACACGCGCTAATTGCATGTGAATCAAATGTTTGTGATGATTAATTAACAACTTTTCCCCCAATTGTTCTAAGAGTCTCTTGACCTGAAAACTTGGTGGTTAGTAAACTTTTTATATAGGGACAAAATCGGCCAAAAAAACACCTTGTTATTATTCTGCCTCTTCCTATTTGCCTTCCAAATAGTTCTGCTATCTTTAAATCCTGTTGCCACATGTCAAGTTGTCTTTACTTTTCCAGTCTAGACAAATCTACAAAGAAGTTAACCACGCAACAAGTTGAAAACTCGTTTGGCGGCAACATATGTCGATGTACCGGCTACAGACCTATCTTGGACGCGTTTAAGAGCTTCGCGACTGATACGGATTCGGAACTGCAAGATAAATTGCAGGTAATGTCATGGTTTTATGATGAGATAGCCAAAAAATACGCTAGAAGGGATGTTGACTTATTTTTTTAAATGTCCGTCTGTGATGTAGATTGAAAAACGTATTTTATTCTTTTTTTAAAGAAGATACAATGATTTGAAATGTCGCACGACGTCACGCTGTTTTACGTTTTGTGTAACATTGTGACGTAATTAGCCCCCACTCCTGAATTATATATTATTAAAAGTCAAATATATTGATTCGCTTTATCTCCTTAGTTTTTAGTTATTATTAAAAGAAAAAATACCCGTCAAATATTTTGTTATTATCTAATTCGCCAATTACCTCTGTGCGCGACGTGCCGCGGGTTCGATCCCCGCATGGGACAAGCATTTGTGTGACCCACAAATGCTTGTTTCAACTTTCTCTGGGTGTTCTTTGTGCATGTGATTTGAATGTTTGTGAAACCCCCCGCGACACAAGGATTAAATTCCTTAGTGCGGGAGTCGTTTAATAAAAAAAATAAAAAAAAATAAAAAAATCAAGATTTTCATACGCAGTCAACATCCCTATTCCGCACATTGTTTGACGTCCTGTGAGTCACCGTATGACCAATTCTACTGTTTAACTATTGCTCACTGAATCTTGCCTACCATGCTGCGGTTGAACCCCATAATAAAATAGCAACAATTGGATAATTAGTGGCCCCGATTCTGTTAAACTCACGTTAAACTTATTTTAGGCCATTGGTTTTTTTTTCACTTATACGCAATTAGAAAAGGACAGACGAATATAAGAGCTGTCAAATTTGGTTTCGACTAAAATTCTCATACAAATCTACCGACACGCAGAAACGTGTGTACTAAAACACAGTGTTGTTTAAGGTGAAAACTGATTTGAGATTTCTAAGTTAGTTCTTATCTTTTGCCGTCCTTTTCACACGCAGTTTATTTTAATTTAGTTAGCGTACAAGGGAATCGGCTCCAGTGTCGACTAACAGGCCTATTGGTATTAAAATGTTATGTCTTCGACTGATTTTCAGGATCTAGAAGATCTACACGTCACAAAATGTGCAAAACAGTGCAATCGCAAATGCAGTAGATCGGAAGACGAGTGGTGTCTCATTGAAAACAGTCAGGGTTCGCTAAAGGAACTCGCCATAGCTTCAGGAAAATGGTATAAAGTGTATACTGTGCAAGATGTCTTTAAGGTAATATGGAGCTCTTTGAGAGATAAGATGGATAGATAAATTAACAGCTGTAAAAAGTCTTCAATCGACTTCAAATGGAGGAGGTTCTCAATTCGACGATCTTGTTTGTATGTGTGTTACGTGATATCTTCGGCAATAGGGGATCGGACTATTTTCTTTTTATTTACACGTCACATAGATATTAAAAAATTTAGACGTGTATTTTTTTTAATTAAACAATCGATGAGGAAGATTCAGTGAATGGAAATATCGCGTGACGTCACTTGTGGCTACAATTTTTAACCACAAGTGACGTCACAAGCCCCCAATCCAGAACTTTAAAGCGCTTTAACTTTGTCATATTTCATTGATTTGATAAAAGAAAAAATACGAGTTTTTTATCTTTGTGGCGGACTAAATAGATATTTTCTTTTTATATCAAGCCAGCTTCCCTATTATGGATAGAATCGCAAGCACCGCAGAGGTCCCATATAAATTACATTGAAGTCAGATCCTTTAAATTTAAATTAAATATATATTTTTTTTTTTTTAATTTAGGTGGATTCTATTTATTAATGATAGAATGTTAACTCACATTACAGATAAAACAGACTTTAAAACCTATTAAGACTGTTTTCACTCTATTAAATATAGGCTTTATTAGAATTGAAAAACCAAACAGTGTATTTGGTATAATTAAAGTAGATTCAGTAGCCACTTCTTCTTCTTCTTTTCGTGTCAAATGACTCTCAAACTCTTTCTGACCAAAAAGTTGTCACCTGAATGGCCCGGTCGTTGGCCTCCTCAGTAGCCACTAAGAATGAGATTTGATTGAGAATATGAATCCATTCATATTTACCCTTTATACTTTCAGATACTGACGCGAGATGGTACCGACAATTACAGACTTGTGGCAGGAAACACTGGCATAGGTACCTACACTACTACATACAACGAGACCCTTGATTTTTTAATGCTCCTAAAACTTAAATAACTATGCTTATTTATGTTTTTCGTTTCAGGTGTATACCCATTAAATTACGATACAAAGGTTCTCATCGACATATCATCAATAGAGAGTCTAAAACTAACTCTCTCTGATGAGAACCTTATTCTTGGCGCTGGCATGACTCTCACAGATGTCATGAAAACCTTCAAGGAATGGAGCAAAAAGAATACAGACTTCGGCTATTTGGAAACACTGTATAACCACCTAGATTTAGTTGCTCATGTGCCCGTTCGAAATGTACGTACTTTGACGATTCAAAATCGCATCAGTTCTGCTATTATATAATGCCAAAGTATGAAATATATGTAGTTAGCTTCCTAGGGTAGGCATGCTTTACTTTGACAGAGATTCGCGTCCATCAATAAAATAACTACTCGGTCTCGACGCACTAGCTATTTTATAAAGACCAGAATCGAAACTTCATAACATAAACTCTATTTTGTACTCCTTTAATTTTTTATTTATTTCCCCAGCAGAAATGTAGCTTCTTTTTGCATTTTTTCTGAGCTTAAGTAATAGGCTACAGGTCGACGCTTGTAATGCTCAGAGAGTTGCTAATATCGCTAAAAATAATAATATTACGGGTGCAAGACACGTATTATTTTATCGATTTTAACGGCATATTTCTTGTCATACAGAAAGGTTTCTGCCCTTCATTGAATCGCACTTTGCCGGCTTTTTTCGGTCTGTATAAATGGAATACTACTTATATTACATTTTCAGTAGTCCCAAAGATGTGATTTCCGTACCTATGTTATAAGCACTTATTTTTTACACGTAAATTTTTAGGTGGGGACAATCGGTGGCAACTTGGCTTTGAAAAATCAACACAATATATTTCAGTCTGATGTATTCTTGATATTCGAGACTGTTGGAGCGACAGTAACTATAAGTAAGTTTCATGAAAGTAACATCACGTCAAAGCAGTTCAGAGGAAACTGTGGCCGTTTACAATTTAATTTATTATCCCCCGGTTTCTAAAAGGCTGATCACGATAATCTGTTGTCAAATCAACTGATCGCGACTGTGATTGGTTGACCGAAAGACTAACAACTAATCACAGCGCTTAACATGAGGTTTGACAGGTGATTAACTCATTTATGTGTTGATCAACCCTTTGAAACCGGGGGTAAGAGTGTAAACTATTTATGTTTTAATAATTAATATTATTAAACAAAAGGACCATATTGTTATAGAAGACATTTAATTCCGTATTTCCTTCTTGCTTTATACCTATTAATTTTAATTTTACAGTGAGTAGTGACTTGAGTAAGGTTGAAATGAAAATCAAAGACTTCTTAAAAGCTGACCTCAAAGGCAAATTAATATTTGATGTAAAACTACCACCATTGTCGTCTAGCAACCACATTAGAACTTATAAGGTACATGAATAAATTACTTTATTTATTTCCTTAAAATATGTAAGGTAATAAGTCAACTGTCAACTTTGACGTTTCCAGATAATGCCTCGCGCGCAAAATGCACACGCCATAGTGAACGCCGGATTTCTTTTTAAACTGGACGCGGTAACGGCAATAAAATCCGCGAACATTGTCTATGGCAACATTTGTTCTACTTTCGTTAGAGCTTTCCAAACAGAGGAACTGCTTGTTGGGCAGAATTTGTTTAGTAATGCAGTGTTGTCGAAGGCTCTGAAGAAATTGAATGAGGAGATAGATCCTGTGGATATTCCACCGGAACCTTCGCCCAGGTGTAGGAAGACCTTGGCTTTGGGACTCTTTTATAAGGTAAAGTACTTATTTATAAAGCTATTTATTTACGACGAGCATCATTAATGTCAATTTGTAAGCTACATGTAAAAGTTGGCTTCTTATTTTGTCTCTTCAAAAGGCAGTCAGTTTAGCAATTGCTTTATGCAGATAGTTTTAAAACCTTAAATCCGTTTTTTTTTATTTATTATGCGATATCAAACAGCTACAATAAACATTCTAATTATTAGTGTTTGACACTATTGTTACACTGAGTATGTTCTTGGCATGCAGTCCGGACCAAGGTGAAATGCGTTCTATGTAGCTTAAAAAAAATGAGTATTTATTCCATTGTTAAATAAAATCCCCACAAAGTGACCATTCCATACCTATGTATATTTCTAGGCAGTTCTATCGCTGTACCCGGACGTGAGCCCCCGGTACAAGTCAGGCGGCAGCCCGCTCTCGCGGCCTCTCTCCCGTGGCACGCAGACCTACGAGACTGACAAGACGCTGTGGCCTCTCAACCAACCTGTGCCGAAGTTGGAGGCACTCTCTCAGGTAGGCCAACAAATGAATAAAGGAGCAAAATTGTTTGGCAGGATCAAAAAATGCCACGATCGTTGAAATATGTGCGCCTATGTTACAAAATACTAACTAATGATATGTAAAACCAACGCTAAGAACTTTTCGGTCCCTGGAGGGGTATCTGGATTGCTTAACTTATTTTAAAGGCAGGTAAATGATTCAAGAAGACCTGGATTGGAGATGTCTATGAGCACAAATGGCCAGCCAGCGGTGGTCACTTATCATCCCGAAATGGGAATTTTGTAAAAATAAGAACTGCTTAGCTGTTTGTCCCCTATATTATAAAATGAGTATGTTTAATTACTTTCGGTTTCAGTGTGCAGGAGAGGCGACCTACTCTTGTGACGTCAATCATGGTCCACGAGGCGTGCATGTCGCCTTCGTATTGTCAGACGTATGTCGTGCTGAAATACTGGAGATTGATGCCACCAACGTTCTGGTAAGTGCCATCTCTGTCTCCTTTAACTGTTTGGTAGACGAGGAGAGAAAAAAACAGTTATAGGCCAAACCACTTAAAACATGAAAACTTTTTTAAATTATAGCAGGTATTACGTTTGAACAGTAGGATTTCTTTTTACCGTTAATAATAATAATAATATTTCATTATACGTGGTACAAAATGGATAAATTGAAAAATAATAAATTGTGCATAAAAATATAATGTAATATAAAATCCGTAGGTACATGAACAAACCACCAAAAATATAAATCTCAAGTTAACTTATTTCTTTTTTTCCAGGAATTGCCAGGGGTGATCGCATTCTTTTCTGCAAAAGACATTCCTGGGAAAAACTGCTTCACTTCTACGGCTGTGCCCTGGATACCAGAAGACGAGGAGATATTCGCGTCAAAGAACGTTTTATACCATGGCCAGCCAATAGGGGTCGTGGCAGCAATGACAGCTACTATGGCTAAGAATGCTGCGGAGTTAGTTAAAGTTAAATATAAGAAGAAGGATGGGAATCTTGTTTTGGATATCAAAGATGCACTGAAAGCTCCTGATAAGGATAAAAGGGTAAATATTATGGGCATTTATTATAAAGATGATAGACCACTTCTAAGACTTTCTGACGAATAACAAAGCTTTCAGCATTAAAAGAGCAAAGATTCAAGGTAGCTTTATAAAAAAAAGTTATAGGGAATAGAATAGTCATTTATCCTATCTAGGAAAAATAAGAGATTCTTTAAAAATTCAGGCACCTTTTAAAGTAATTGTTTCGTTAAACTTAACCATATGGTATAACAGGTCCGCAAAGACGTAGATGTAGAAGCGAAGGACAAAGGCACGGACATACAGCACACGTTTACTGGTACCTTCTCGGTGCCTTCGCAGTACCACTACACCATGGAGACTCAGAGCTGTTCCACTCAAGTAACTGAGGAAGGATTAGTGCTCCGCTCAGCTACTCAATGGATGGATCTAACCAACGTCGCGGTCGCCAGAGCGCTTAATATTGACGAAAATCGGTACGTGCAACTTGGAATTTTTCTTTTACTGCTTGTTACGAGAATATCATCTTTATAATACGGCGTCTGTCCTATTCCTCTCAGGTTCTCTATTTCTCAATTATTTCAGAGTCCTTGTGGAAGTCTCCCGACTAGGTGGTGCCTACGGTGGCAAGGCGTCCCGGTCAGCGCTCATCGCTTGCGCCAGCGCACTCGTCGCTCACAAGCTCAATAGAAACACTACGCTAACAATGCCAATTGTTCACAATATGCGCGCTATTGGAAAAAGATCTCATTGCGAGTTCAATTATGAGGTACTTTTGTGTCTAAATAGCAACATAATAAACAACGGATGTGTCCTGAATGTACGTAGGCAGAGAGGTGATAGTGCGGGGCTCGAGGCTGACTTACTTTTAGGCCAATTGAACCTAAGGGCCACATAGGATAGATCTTGAGTACATGCGAGACTGGTTACACAACGTAGCTCATAGACCTAATAAATACCATCAGTGCTTCAGAAAAGATATTATGTGCTAACCATTGACAGTCGAAATGTGAGATCCTCGATGAAAATTAATCCTGATGACCTGTCTTAACATTTCTCAGTAAATAGATGGCAAATGTCAGATAGGCGGTCGTGCTAAAGCATATCAGAGAGGAGATGATATGTATTATTTTGTTTGGAGAACATTTATTTTATTTCTTTTTCAGTGTGGTGTAAACAACGAGGGATTGATTCAGTACCTTAACGTGACGTATTACTCCGACTGCGGTTGTTCCTTTAACGACAACTCGACAAACGAAATAGTAACGTCAATCACCAACCTTTATACTAGCGACCGGTTCAAAGTGACGGGGTATAGTGTGATCACTGACAAGCCGAGTGGGACCTGGTGTAGGGCACCCGGTAAGTACTTATCTTATAACATGGTTACTATTATAACTTGGTTTACAGAGCGCATTTTAAAGCGAAACTGAAAATGCAAAATTTTCTTTTTATTAATGAGCAACCTGTATATATTATTTTAGGGTTTAGAAGCCGCGCAGAGCTTGCGTAAGGGACCTAAGGGACCTCGTGGCTCCGGCAAAGGCAAGGACGGGACCGAAGTGTTTTTAGTCAGTGCAAGTCCGACATATCCCCACGCCGTGCTCTCGGTGTGCGTTGAAGTTTTAAGCGTTTCACAGTGACATAAAAATATGACAGTCAATCGTGCAACTAAAGTCATGATAACGTTGTTAGCTTTACTGGTAATATAAATAAATAAGTACTAGGTAGCCCCTTCGTAGAACCCATCTCACCCTTGGTTACGGACACCCACTCGATTAAGAACTAGTATTGTGTAGGGTTTAGTAATATTATATCATCTATTTGTTTCAGGTACAACGGAAGGTATATCTTTTAGCGAACATTTGATGGAGCGAATCTCACACGTAACAGGCAGAGACCATGTCGACGTTAGACTAACAAACTTAGCACCAAAACATGACGCTATAAGGGACATGATTACCTCACTCAAAATGGACGCAGGATTTAATGACAGGAAAACCGAAATAGCTGATTATAATCAACAGAATGCTTGGAAGAAACGAGGATTGAAACTCTCTCTCATGTCCTACCCTATAGGATACTCATGGAACTACCCTGTAACTATATCAGTGTACCATGGAGATGGAACCATTGCTATATCTCATGGGGGTATCGAAATGGGACAAGGTATTAACACCAAAATAGCTCAAGTATGTGCATATTCTTTGAAAGTTCCTTTAGAAAAGATCACAGTTAGGGGAAGCAATAGTTTCGTGTCTCCAAATGCTATGGCTTCCAATGGAAGTATAACCAGTGATTCTGTAGCGTATGCAACGGTAAAAGCTTGCGAAGATCTGATGAAAAGATTGGAACCGGCAAAGAAGGACTTAAATGAACCTACGTGGGAGCAGATCGTTAAACAAGCGTACGAAAAAGGTATAAACAGATTCTTGACTTGTTGAACGTTGCTCTGATGGGCAAGTTTCTCCACAGTACCGCGATAAATATTTTCTTTCAATTCCATAGGCATTAACCTCCAGGCATCCTACATGACGTCACCAAATGACGGTCTAGTCGGCTACAACGTTTACGGAGTGTGTGCTGCTGAAGTAGAACTGGATGTATTGACCGGCAACCATGTTATACGCAGGCTTGATTTGCTCGAGGATACCGGCGTCAGCATGAGCCCAGAGATTGATGTGGGACAGGTACGATGACTTATATAAGTAACTAGCTTCTAACGTCCAATTGCTTATGTAGAAGTCATATTATTATGTACTGAATTCTCCATTGCCGCAAAGCGATGATTAAAACTTTGGAAAAATCGCCACTATGTGATAAAATCAGTCTAAAAATTCATACTATTATAATTGCGGCAGTTACTATCTGTTTGGTACGTTTTCACGACTAAATCGCTGAACCGATTTGGATAAACTTGGTTTGGAAAAGCTTGGATTCTAAGAAAGAACATAGGCTATGTGATATATGTGCTATGTGCTAAGTGATTTAAGACTGGGAAACATCTATTGCTAATCTTCGTCTAGATAGGAAGAACTTAACCGAAACTAGATCAGAAACTTTGGTTTTGCCTCAATTTGAAAAGTGACTTGGGTACTGCATATTCTACTTAAGGGCAAAATTCGTAACTAACTTACCTATTACAAATATTAAAAAGGAAAAATGTCAACCTCAGGCAGACTCGAATTCGCGACTACCGGTTAGAGTTAATCAGTGTTGGTGATAACCAGAACGCGGGTTCGTGTCCTGCCTGAGGTTAAAATTTTTCCTTTCTACTATTTGTACAAGTATTCGCTGACGTAACTAAATGTCTACACTTGGGTCCTGTACCACGTAAGTTAAATAAAACTTTTCATTCACAGATCGAAGGTGCTTTCGTAATGGGTCTAGGTCTCTGGACTTCAGAGGAGTTGAAATACGACAAGTCTACTGGCAGACTGCTAACAGACCGAACGTGGACTTACAAGCCGCCCGGGGCTAAGGACATTCCTGTCGACTTCAGGGTCACGTTCAGGAGAAACTCTGTTAATACAGCTGGTGTATTAAGGTCTAAAGGTAAGAGTCCCACTATACATAACAGTCCCACTAGAAATTATGCTTTCATGCCTTTACTGTAAAAAGGAAAATCAAGAGTTTTACTTATATTGCATTGTAGTGTAGGCAAGCAAAAAAATTTACTTTTTTTTAAATCTGTCAACAGAGAACCAAAAAAAGACAGGTATACCTGTCTTTTTGGTAGTTTCTGTGCAAAATTTTACATTATTATCTACTTCTGTTTTTTTCTACTTATTACAATTCTGACCTACCTTGTTTGATGGTATTTTCTAAAACTGGGACTCCTACTCTTACAGCCACTGGAGAACCAGCCTTAGTTCTGAGCGTGGTGGTGACACATGCACTTCATGACGCAATCGTCGAAGCCAAGACAGAGTTCGGATATCCTAAAAACGATTGGTTGGTTGTTGGTAAGTAATTGTCATTTAATCTTTGTAGAAGCCAAGTACAGCCCTGTAATGTAATATTAAAAAATTTACTTTGTACTTACATAAGTTTCCATAAGCTCGTATTATTTAGATCTTTTAAGCGGCAATAATCTAATGTTTAGGGCTACGGCCTTGTGATCGAGAGGTCGCAGGTTTTAACCCTACTTATTGCACTATTGACGTGAACCCACTCCAGACACAAGCATATCTAGCTTAGTTGGAGGGGTTAACAAGATTACTAGTAATGTCAATTCCACTCACATTGCTAGTAATTTAATAAAAATAAAAGTAACACGTGCAATAATTCCAATATTTTGATACCTATTTTAAATTTATATGTAATATTTACTTAATTGATCTAATTTAGTTTTTTTTTTTTTTTTTTTTTTTTTTTTTTTTTAGATACTCCATATTCGATAGAAAATATACTGGCAGCGATATCACCGAAGATTGAAAGCTACAAGTTAACGTGTACTTAGTATTTATTTAACTGTTCATTAAGTGTAATTAATTTATATTATGGTCATAAGTTGTACCTAAAATAGATACATTAAAGGCGGATTCGATCAAACCATTATTAATATTTTTAGGGTTCCGTACCTCAAAAGGTAAAAACGGAACCCTTATAGGATCACTTTGTTGTCCGTCTGTCTGTCTGTCTGTCTGTCTGTCTGTCTGTCTGTCTGTCAAGACCTTTTTTCTCAGGAACGCGTGGAGGTATCAAGCTGAAATTCATATCAAATACTCAAGTCTATGGTCTCTTGGAGCTGTGAAAAAATCAAACTTCTAAGTCAACGCGATCAAAAGATACTCCCGTTTATGCCGCAAATTTTCGACACTCGCAAGGGAATCAAAACCTACAGGGTACTTCCCGTGAACTCAGAATCTTGAAATTTGGTACGAAGCAACGTCTTATAACACAGATAAAGGAAAAATTGCGAAAAGCATAAATTTTTAGTTACATCATATAATAAAAATATTTTTAATAATTTTAAACTTATTACCCCTTTACTCATGAACGCGTAGTGGTATTATATTGAAATTCTTAACAAATACTCAAGTCTATAATATCTTTAAGCTGTAACAAAATCAAACTTCTACGTCAACGCAATCAAAAGATACAGCAATTAAAGCCGCATATTTTGAAACTCGCAACTACTCGCAAGGGAATCAAAACCTAAAGGATACTTCCAGACGACCTGGAATCTTGAAATTTGGCATGAAGCAACGTTATAAAGTACACATATAGGAAAAATTCCGAAAATCTTAAATTTTTAGTTACATCACATAGTATATTTTTTTTAATAATCATAAACTTACTAGCTGACCCAGCAAACGTTGTTCAGCGATTAAAAAAAAAAAACAGATGTTGGCCGATTCTCAGACCTATCCGATATGCACACAAAATTTCATGCAAATCGGTTCAGCCGTTTCGGAGGAGTTTGGAAACAAACACCGCAACACGAGAATTTTATATATTAGACTTGCTGACCCAGCAAACGTTGTTATGCGATTAACAAAAAAAAATAAAAAAATAGATTTTGGCCGATTCTCAGACCTACCCGATATGCACACAAAATTTCATGCAAATTGGTTCAGCCATTTCGGAGGAGTTTGGAAATATATACCTACAGGTTTGTACGGAACCCTCGGTGCGCGAGTCTGACTCGCACTTGGCCGGTTTTTTAAATGTGGACTCGACAAAACATCAAGAGACATCGTTTTCGACCCAGAAGGAAATGGCGGAACGAATATGACCCCTTTTCAAAGTTATGGACAATTATTATAGCCCAGGACCGTGATAATTGGAAGAAGGAAAGAGAGGCTATTGCCCTGCATTGGGAAAATCAAGGCTAAATAAAATCATTCTTAAAAAACCTATAGTTAATAAATCAACGTGACATATCGCGGGCTACTACTAGACAGGTCTCTCTAAGTTTAAGGTACCATCTATCATTTTAATATTAACCCCCGGTATTGGACAGTCGCTCAGCATAAAAAGTAGTTATTCTGTCAAATATCATTTAAAATGCTGTGATTGGATTATTACTTCATTAGGATTAGAGAAATTGGTCGAATCTTCCTTTTGTGTACAAACTTTGAGATAAAAAAATCAGGTTAAATTATTGTAAAAAAAAACATGATAATAAAGTTTTTGAATACAGAATTAATATTTTAAGTAACAATCAATGATTTTAGACTAAAAAAAGATAGACATAACCCCGTCGTCTTGAAATGAATCAGTGAATTATATACAAAGTAGGATACAGAATAACAAACCATTATGAAATATAAACCATACTTAAACCATATTTTAATGCCCGTCAGTTATACCTATTATTAAAAAATATAAGACACATTTTTTTTTTTTCTTTTAGGTAACCGAATATTCACGAGAACATTGATTTGAAATGTCGCATGACGTCACAATAAATATCGTGCATTTTGTACCTATACAAGCATGACGACATCACCCCACTCCTAAACATTGATTCGGTTTATCTACTTACGGTCCTATTTATAAAAAAAATCCTTATAGATGGTTTAAAACACTCTTCAGTTAAGTTTCTGTAAGCTAATAGAACGCTTTAGGTCCATAAACATGTGTATTAAAAAAAGTTCTGTAAACCTAATATAATATATAATTAAAACTCTGTTATAAATCCAAATGTTGCCATTATAGTGAAGTAAGTCAACCAACAAGTTAACCCTACACAACTTAGATTAAGTACCTACTACACCACAACTCGCCTCAGATAATTATTATGTGTAGGTATCATGTATATTACGCGGAATAAAGAAATAAGTGTGACCATAGACAATAATAAGGATTAAAACAATAATATTGTATAAAATAATAAAAACCATATTGTCTACGACTCGCTGACGTTACGTTAATACGTCTTGTCAATGTCATTGTACGAAGCGCGAAAGAAAACTTTTCTAAAAAAAAAAATCGTTGGTTGCCTGTAAAGTCGGTATACGGGCGAAAGTTTTACGTGACAACGACTGTCAATGTCAATGTCTGTCTCTCTCGCTCTTAGGCGGGCTAACCATGCCCGAGTGCCTCTCACTCGCTCTCATTGTGAGCGCATAACGTGAGCGGAGCGTTACCCAGTTTCTTGAAGTGTCACCCGGCAAACCAATTTATAAGACGTTGTCACGTCAAAATAAAATTGGTTGCCTGTAAAGTCGGTATACGGGCGAAAGTTTTACGTGACAACGACTGTCAATGACAATGTCTGTCTCTCTCGCTCTTAGGCGGGCTAACCATGCCCGGTGCCTCTCACTCGCTCTCATTGTGAGCGCATAACGTGAGCGGAGCGTTACCCAGTTTCTTGAAGTGTCACCCGGCAAACCAATTTATAAGACGTTGTCACGTCAAAATATTCTTCATTTATGTTAAAAGTTTAAGTTAAAATTGGTTGGAGAAAGATAAGGTTAAAGTAAAACTAAAAGTAAGTAGATTTAGGTAAAAATTGGATCGAAGTAATTTTTGCTTTGTAAACGTTTTCAATACCCAGTTCATACTTACTTAAAACCTGGGTTTGTAGTGAGATACTACAACGTCTACGATCCAATTTAATATTATCTCGTATAAGGTTTATTAAAAAAGTGGCAGTAAATGTATTGAAGTGATAAACGCTTTCGAAAATCTTCATCGTCATCCTAAGAAAATGGATCAATCCTCGTTCTGTAGATCTTTCTTCGAAGCGGATGATTTCTAGTCCTTCAATAGCTAATATAACGCGTAGGCCTTGTAAAGCTTGCATTATAATGGATAAACATAAAAAAAGTAATAAATAATAATAAATAAATGTGGACAACATCACATACATTGCTCTAAACCCAAAGTAAGTAGCTAAATCACTTGTGTTATGGAATTCAGAGAACGAAGGTACCTTGAAAACCGGTGTGTATGCCACTCGACCACGGAGGTCGTCAAGTGGTCAAGTAATGAAATTGTAAAAGACTGTTAGTGTTTTCTTATTGTGAAAAAGCTCAAAATACGTGTCTTGTCAAATTATTTTTATTAGCTAAATGACGGACTCATTTTGACTTTTCATACCCAGTTATCAACCTATTGTAATAACGAAACAGACAACATATTTTAGGTTTATTTGGAATTTTGTGTATTTTTTTTCATTATAATATAGCTACGCATTTGATATAAGAATTTAAGTGAGTGTGTTAATATGTAATTAAATAATAGACAAGTTAATATCTTATACTTTTTATTAAACAACATAACTTTGGGAATCCATCCAAACCAGGTTAGAAGGTCAAGTAAAATGAGAAATTTAAACATCAGTAGCTTAGTTGATAAAGCAACTGGCACGTAGAGCCAGTGGTTGCAGGTTGAAGTCCTGCCTGAGGTTTAAGTTTTTCTTTCTACTATTTTTATTTAATTACAAGTAAAGGACTTATTAACATCACTTGCAAATTAATCTTATCGCCATAATTATAAAGAGTAAAATTATTAACATTTTCGCAGATGGGCAAGTGCAACCACAAACTTAGAAAGAATTAGGTATGTACTTAATACTTTTAGAAAGAAGAGTTCAAATTTTATTGTTAAAAATATATATTTTTTTCGTTTCTGCCTGTTTTGAGCATACTCCAGACACCTGGGATGTGCCTTATTAATATAGTTTCTAATTAATTATTTACAAACAGAGTTATGTATTCTATATATTGTTTTTTAAACATGGTTAAAAATGATTTTTGTATGATGCTCTTTAATCGGCTCATCAAATTTATGCGAAGTGCTTATTGGTCCAAAGGGTCTGACAAAATAAAAAAAAAATATTGAACTTAAATTCAAAATTTATTTTTAAACCAGTCATAACATGTACATAGTAAATATTTTTTACATCAGAGTTCTTAATTCAAATAATTGCTTGTGGAAAATACTACATCATAAAGAATTAATCTTGTTCTTATTTTATTAAATATTTTAAAGTTTTTTTATAGAAATCTTGATATTTTAGCCACTTAAAAGGCACCGTGTAAGCACGGAAATTATACTTCCAGCTCGCATTTTTGTACAACCGTGAATTGATTAAAATTTTATTAAATAATGGTAGTAAGACAAATACATAGGATATTTTAATTGTCCTCAAATGATGTCTACATTAAAATATCGAACAAAAAACAATATGTTCTTGGAGTTTATACAAAAATAATCCGGCTGTATTTTAGTGTCTGTTAGCACAATTATTGTAGTCTAATTTAAAAATCCATGTGCATCTATCCTTTTTGCACATTCTTCATTCAATGTTCGTGGCTCTCGGTAGGGTCAAGTTCATGGTATACGCATGTGTTGGTTATAGTGTGCTGTACTTTCATTCCATTCCTGGTGGTAGCGGCTCGACGGCTGTTGGTGGAGGGACAGGGGCCACTGGTGCAGGTACGGCCTGCGGTACCGCCGCGGTTGGTGGAGGCGCGTTGAATTGTACCGGCTCCTGATAAAGACATAAAGTATGTCATGATTTCCTTTTGCACTATACTACTGCAGTATACTGCACGTTAAGGTATAGCGCGGCCACGTGCGCCTGCAGCGCGTGCAGCAGGCGGGGCACAGCGGCTGCAGCGGCTGCAGCGGCTAGCGCGCTAGCTGCTGTAGTAGTAGTTACCTGGCAGAGCGCTCGCACGTGGTGCGGCAGCGCGGCGCGTGCGGGCGGCGGTAGCGCGGCCACGTGCGTCTGCAGCGCGTGCAGCAGGCGGGGCACAGCGGCTGCAGCGGCTGCAGCGGCTAGCGCGCTAGCTGCTGTAGTAGTAGTTACCTGGCAGAGCGCTCGCACGTGGTGCGGCAGCGCGGCGCGTGCGGGCGGCGGTAGCGCGGCCACGTGCGCCTGCAGCGCGTGCAGCAGGCGGGGCACAGCGGCTGCAGCGGCTGCAGCGGCTAGCGCGCTAGCTGCTGTAGTAGTAGTTACCTGGCAGAGCGCTCGCACGTGGTGCGGCAGCGCGGCGCGTGCGGGCGGCGGTAGCGCGGCCACGTGCGCCTGCAGCGCGTGCAGCAGGCGGGGCACAGCGGCTGCAGCGGCTGCAGCGGCTAGCGCGCTAGCTGCTGTAGTAGTAGTTACCTGGCAGAGCGCTCGCACGTGGTGCGGCAGCGCGGCGCGTGCGGGCGGCGGTAGCGCGGCCACGTGCGCCTGCAGCGCGTGCAGCAGGCGGGGCACAGCGGCTGCAGCGGCTGCAGCGGCTAGCGCGCTAGCTGCTGTAGTAGTAGTTACCTGGCAGAGCGCTCGCACGTGGTGCGGCAGCGCGGCGCGTGCGGGCGGCGGTAGCGCGGCCACGTGCGCCTGCAGCGCGTGCAGCAGGCGGGGCACAGCGGCTGCAGCGGCTGCAGCGGCTAGCGCGCTAGCTGCTGTAGTAGTAGTTACCTGGCAGAGCGCTCGCACGTGGTGCGGCAGCGCGGCGCGTGCGGGCGGCGGTAGCGCGGCCACGTGCGCCTGCAGCGCGTGCAGCAGGCGGGGCACAGCGGCTGCAGCGGCTAGCGCGCTAGCTGCTGTAGTAGTAGTTACCTGGCAGAGCGCTCGCACGTGGTGCGGCAGCGCGGCGCGTGCGGGCGGCGGTAGCGCGGCCACGTGCGCCTGCAGCGCGTGCAGCAGGCGGGGCACAGCGGCTGCAGCGGCTGCAGCGGCTAGCGCGCTAGCTGCTGTAGTAGTAGTTACCTGGCAGAGCGCTCGCACGTGGTGCGGCAGCGCGGCGCGTGCGGGCGGCGGTAGCGCGGCCACGTGCGCCTGCAGCGCGTGCAGCAGGCGGGGCACAGCGGCTGCAGCGGCTGCAGCGGCTAGCGCGCTAGCTGCTGTAGTAGTAGTTACCTGGCAGAGCGCTCGCACGTGGTGCGGCAGCGCGGCGCGTGCGGGCGGCGGTAGCGCGGCCACGTGCGCCTGCAGCGCGTGCAGCAGGCGGGGCACAGCGGCTGCAGCGGCTAGCGCGCTAGCTGCTGTAGTAGTAGTTACCTGGCAGAGCGCTCGCACGTGGTGCGGCAGCGCGGCGCGTGCGGGCGGCGGTAGCGCGGCCACGTGCGCCTGCAGCGCGTGCAGCAGGCGGGGCACAGCGGCTGCAGCGGCTGCAGCGGCTAGCGCGCTAGCTGCTGTAGTAGTAGTTACCTGGCAGAGCGCTCGCACGTGGTGCGGCAGCGCGGCGCGTGCGGGCGGCGGTAGCGCGGCCACGTGCGCCTGCAGCGCGTGCAGCAGGCGGGGCACAGCGGCTGCAGCGGCTGCAGCGGCTAGCGCGCTAGCTGCTGTAGTAGTAGTTACCTGGCAGAGCGCTCGCACGTGGTGCGGCAGCGCGGCGCGTGCGGGCGGCGGTAGCGCGGCCACGTGCGCCTGCAGCGCGTGCAGCAGGCGGGGCACAGCGGCTGCAGCGGCTGCAGCGGCTAGCGCGCTAGCTGCTGTAGTAGTAGTTACCTGGCAGAGCGCTCGCACGTGGTGCGGCAGCGCGGCGCGTGCGGGCGGCGGTAGCGCGGCCACGTGCGCCTGCAGCGCGTGCAGCAGGCGGGGCACAGCGGCTGCAGCGGCTAGCGCGCTAGCTGCTGTAGTAGTAGTTACCTGGCAGAGCGCTCGCACGTGGTGCGGCAGCGCGGCGCGTGCGGGCGGCGGTAGCGCGGCCACGTGCGCCTGCAGCGCGTGCAGCAGGCGGGGCACAGCGGCTGCAGCGGCTGCAGCGGCTAGCGCGCTAGCTGCTGTAGTAGTAGTTACCTGGCAGAGCGCTCGCACGTGGTGCGGCAGCGCGGCGCGTGCGGGCGGCGGTAGCGCGGCCACGTGCGCCTGCAGCGCGTGCAGCAGGCGGGGCACAGCGGCTGCAGCGGCTAGCGCGCTAGCTGCTGTAGTAGTAGTTATCTGGCAGAGCGCTCGCACGTGGTGCGGCAGCGCGGCGCGTGCGGGCGGCGGTAGCGCGGCCACGTGCGCCTGCAGCGCGTGCAGCAGGCGGGGCACAGCGGCTGCAGCGGCTGCAGCGGCTAGCGCGCTAGCTGCTGTAGTAGTAGTTACCTGGCAGAGCGCTCGCACGTGGTGCGGCAGCGCGGCGCGTGCGGGCGGCGGTAGCGCGGCCACGTGCGCCTGCAGCGCGTGCAGCAGGCGGGGCACAGCGGCTGCAGCGGCTAGCGCGCTAGCTGCTGTAGTAGTAGTTACCTGGCAGAGCGCTCGCACGTGGTGCGGCAGCGCGGCGCGTGCGGGCGGCGGTAGCGCGGCCACGTGCGCCTGCAGCGCGTGCAGCAGGCGGGGCACAGCGGCTGCAGCGGCTAGCGCGCTAGCTGCTGTAGTAGTAGTTACCTGGCAGAGCGCTCGCACGTGGTGCGGCAGCGCGGCGCGTGCGGGCGGCGGTAGCGCGGCCACGTGCGCCTGCAGCGCGTGCAGCAGGCGGGGCACAGCGGCTGCAGCGGCTAGCGCACGTCTTCCCAGTCCCGCCAGTAGAGCGCCAGACATCGGAACTAGACGCTCGCAGCACTTCACCCAGCCCTCCCACACTACCTTGTTCGTCCACACCTACGATGTAAAAAAATAATAATAACTTAAAGTTTTCTTCCGCACTACAGATTTTTTTCCATGAGTAGCAGGACTTTCGCTATTTTTGACCCAATACGGAGAACGAACCCGCAGAGAATCGGCCAAGAGGCTTTACGCGTGACGGGTAGTGCACGCGACACGTCATCAGTGGCACGTCAAAACATAACACTAGCGAGCACTGACTGTAATGACGTAGCAATGTGGCAATGTACCGTGAGCATCGGCTAATACATTACAAAATCTATATTTGTATCGTTATCCAAAATGGATGGATTTTTTACCGTAATAGTACCGTAAACGCTAGAAATAGCAAATTATGTTTAAAGGAAATATTAGTTTATTTTTAAAATGTAACAAAAATGCAATGAAAAATTTTTGTAAATTTGCATGCTACGCCCGGGAATCGAATCGGCTAAAATTTCTAAGAATAAAACATTCTGTACTTTTATGGCATCAATCGATAGGGTCAATCATATGGATCAAAATTCTAAAAAATAAGCGAAGATATCGGAGGTGCCCTACTGGTTTCGGGATAAAACGGACCCCGTAATCATTACGCGTAGGTTTCTTACTAGTTTTTAACGGTTATGTCCTACGACAGTTATTATACAGTATCCGGCGATAAATATTACGCATCGACGTTGGTTTTTTTACTGCTTTTTCATCCATCACTCCAAGCGTTTCCTCTAGAGTGTGATGTGTGTAAGACTCATTCATATAAATTATTTCAATTCCTGTTTATAGACCTAAGTTGACGTAACGGTGGCCTATTCCAATATCTTGCAAATGTCCATGTGCATACACGCTGGGTACATGATTAAATCGCATAATTGAGGTTCTACTTAAGTAATACAAACCTCCTTCTCCATAAGCAGTTGCAGAATATTGAGTACGAGCGGCCCCATAGAGGGGTAAAGTGTTAAGGCTTGCAACACCGTCCGCATCATCAGTACGGGGACATCCGGCTCTTCTGATAACCTCTGCAGCACTGCTGATAGTACCTGTGTATACACAATTACATGTTATTTTGATCAGTCCGAAAAACCGGAGACTTTATTACGTATCTTGCGAAAATAAAGGAATAGCTATTGACAGCGATTGATTTCTGAAAATTGTTTTGCCGCGGACTGGGCGGAACCGCTGGCGTAAGCTTGTTGATAGATTTGATAGGAGTTTTAAATAAAAATAACTTAAATGTACTTACATCTTGAGTGTACGTCTGTTTTTCAGCAAAGCACAGAGCTGTTGCCTTAATGATGTACATGATATCGGCCTTACTGGGGTCTATAAGATGCAGCGCTACCAATAACTCCGCCGGAGTGACTGGAACAAGGGAAATCGTCAGTACATAAGCGCTTATTAAACTTAGCTGAAATTAGTCCGGTTAATGAAGCTGTTCGCTATTAAACAATCTAATGCTAGGTTCGCTGCTGGGACCAAACCCGAAATCGCGTAAAAGAAAACAAAAAGGACTGATGTACTTTTTGTCGAAATCTGCGCACATTTTTTAGCGCTAGTATGTAACATAAGCGCTATACTTAATTATTCTGTTACCATAAATACTTACCAAACCATATTTACTGTTCAGGATAATCCCTAAAACTCCTGAAATGATTTCAATAAAACTTTGAACGCATCTCCATGCGTTTTTCAGATCATACAATTACACTATGAAGGTACTAGGTATTTTTGACTTCCATACCTATAGGGAATCATTAGAAAAAGCATTTGCCGTCTTTGTCTGACCGAACTTTTTTAAAAACATAGTTTAAAAATGGCGGATTGTATATTGCTTTCCTCATAACTTGGATCATACCTTCAGAATATTATATTATATTTATAATTTAGCATGTTGAAGTTCTACACAAACAAGAGGTATTTACTTTTTTTATATTGTTCCGGCAATTGGAAAGATTTTTTGCAGTGTTGAGTAACATTATTAGTAAATTAAATCATTTTACTTACAAATCATAATACTATACACTGAAATGAAAAAGAAACGAATCGGATTAGAAGAAAACGACACAGGTGTTTGGGCCAAGAAGTGAGAAAACATCGTGCGAAGACATTAAATAAACAAAAATGGTGCCGAATCAAAGAAATAACACGTTATGAAATGAGCATATAATAATTTTAGTCACACTTTAAATGGTTTCTGGACTGGTGGACTTTCCCAAAAATAGGGATGTTGACTGACTAAGAAAATTTAAAAAATATATTCGCTTACTTTTGCATTTTTTTTTTATAAATTATAATAATTAAAAACTACGCAGATGAAGCGAATCAAAGTTCAGGAGTGGGTCTAATGACGTCATGATTTTGCACAAAAATTACGACATCGTGACGTAATGCGACATTCCAAATCAATGTATCGTCGTGAGTTTTAGGTTGCGTAAAATACGAAATTCATGTCTTATTTTTTAATTAATCTAGCTGAGGGAAATTATTACAGTTTTTAAATAACTCAATTATGATTGTCATAAATACTAAGGTCTTTACTGAAGAAGTACCGATGTGGTTAGATAACAACTCTATACATATGTCTCCAAACAGAACACCATCCTAATATACTGTTTTTATCCTATATTTATATATTATATACTGTCAATAACCTCTTAAGATAAACAACTAAGTATTATATATTTTAAAGAAATTTGAACCCTAAAACACAAGTGGTAGGTGCTTTTGTGCAAAGTTATTTATATACACATGGGTTCTGAAGGTTACCGTTAAAATTTGTACCGTAAGACAAGATAATAAAGTGCATTTTCGCACATATGTGTACTGTTTTAATTAATTTACCTGGTGGATTTTCATCATGAGGATTCTGCAATCCAAGGAGCTTGTTGAATACTTCCTTTACAACCATCGGATTCTGTTTTACAAGCTTTGGTAATGCGGCCAAAATCTAAAAAACAAAACAAAAAAGTCAGCCATATTTATATACATATATATTTATAATATGACGATGCAGCAATGAATTGATGGTGAGTCAAAATAATGAAGTTTGGCGCGCATTAAGAAATTTATTAATTGCGATATATATTGCTATTATAATTATTACGCGCACTACGATTCATTTTCGCCTGCGGAATAGCAGAGCCCAAAGACAGTTAATACTGTGCTACCACAAAAGACCTTTGGTTAAGAGTGACGATCTTGGATTTAACTAGATTATAAATTATGAATGTTATTATAATTATAAATGTGGACAGCATCACATACATTGCTCTGAACCCAAAGTAAGTAGCTAAAGCACTTGTGTTATGGAATTCAGAGACAACGAAAGTACCACAAACACCCAGACCCGAGACAATGTAGAAAAGTGGTTTTCTACATTGACTCGGCCGGGGATCGAACCCGGGACCTCAGCGCTGGAGACACCTTGAAAACCGGCCTGTACGCCACTCGAGGTCCTCAAACTAGAAAATCATAAGATTTATTTGGTTCTGGTTTTTAACCATGCAGGCATGTCAGGTATAGTAATGAATTACAGAATAACCTCACCTCTCTCTTAGACAGGCCAGTGAGTACAGGTATTAGGAATCGCACGTCCGACACGCGCGTCGCGTACAACTCCCGCACCTTCGATACCAACTCCGGCGACGGAGGCGCTGTTGACAAAACAAGTTTGAATACTGTATTATACATAAGAAATTTGTATAAAGCAATAGTAAATTTAGAGCGATCTCAAAGAGGGCTACTGATATTGCGCTCACCGTTGGCGCCTTTGGCGCGTCAGCTGTTATAGTTTGTTACTAGGTACGGACGCGAAATCAAAGCTTAAATCATATTTGATATCACAAAAAGATAGGAATATCGAGTATGGAATGCGCTATTGCGCAGTAAACTCGGTAATTAAGCATACGTTTGGCAAAATATGTCTTTGTAGCTTTAAAGCACTGAGTCAAGGTCGCGTAATTCATATTTTCCATAACAATCAGAGTCACCGAAAAATTTGCACGACATTAGAGAGTTATTCAATAAACCCGCTTATCCCACTATCCCATTTTGGTGATCTCATGCGCGACTAGCGCCTCTAGCGGGGAATTCAATAGTAGTAGTCTGCATTAATTATTTTTTTCAGTAAGTATAAATGAATGTCTGCAAAACTGACGGATAAAAACATATAAGCGCACCTTTCTCGGTAAATATGTGTACGAGCCGCGTGAGCAAGGTCTCGGCGCCCCGGGGACACTCGTCCAGCAGCGCGGTGAAGGCGGGGCTGAGGCCGGGCGAGCCCGCCGCCGCGCGCACCGGGCCCTCCACGCCGCGCAGCACGCAGCGCTTGGCCTCCGCGCCCGCGCACCCGTACACACGGGCCACTTCAATTATTAACTCTGTTCAACATTTAACCAAACACATTTATACGTTAATTAAACGGTAAAACAGTAAGCTTATTCTAAAAGAAATAAATGTCTTTGAATAAATAACAACAACAGTTTTTGCAACATTTTTCATTGATGCTCCGCTCCTATTGATCGTAGCGTGATGTTATATAGCCTATAACCTTCCTCAATAAACAGACTATCCAATACAAAAGAATTTTTCGATTCGAACCAGTAGTTCCTGATATTAGCGCGTTCAAACCAACAAACAAACTCTTCAGCTTTATAATATTAGTATAGATAAACGCACACTAGCTATTATGTGTAAAAAGGATAATAACGAAAACCTCATTACAAGGACACTGCAAGTATATTGTCACCTTCGTTCTCCGCCAGCAGCGCCATGACGAGGTTCAAGCAGACGTGGTAGAGTTCGTCGCTCCAGCCCGCGCGGGCCGGCCTGCTGTCGCGCAGCTCGGGCGGCGGGTGGTTGAGCGCTATGAACCCGAGGTACAACAACGCGTGCTTCTCTATCACCTTGCGGACGGCGTCGGTGCCGCGCTTGTAGATCTTTACCGACGATTTAAGGGCAGCATCGCGAATTTCTTCGGTTTCGTTCACTGAAATGAGTTTCTTGTTATATTTATATCGATTTGATTATTTAGAGGCTTATAAAAAATTGTATCGATTATATTTAAAAATATTGTCTATGACATTCATTTGATATATTTTGTACATCTACTAATTTTGTCCTTACGACAATCATTCTAAAATACTTATGAAAAATTTTAGCAAGACAAAATTTAATAATTGAGGATATTTTTAAAAAGCTTATAATAAAATATAGTCTTTAATTTCTGCATATTCTTCTTTACAATAATTAGAGAAATAAACACATAACAATACTTACATACATGACACAGCAACGACGATACATACTTGTGAGCACGAGGCGGCCTCAAAATACACAGTTCTTCTAACAACTCCAGCGCTAAAAACGCGACCTTATCCTCTGTGACCAAATGCTTCAAATAATCCACTGCCTCATCAGTCACAACTGGACACTCTGAATAAATTTTCCTTAGTAACATATCCTTAGAGGAATCCAAAATGGGATCACCTCTCTCGCAAATCTGCGTGATTAACGCACAGAGTAATTGATTGTAATTCTGATCGTGTTTCTCATGAACTTTAGGTTGCAATGTCACCGGGTGACGGTTAAACCCTTGCATGAAAGCATACTCTTCGTATAACCATGATAATGCTAGGTCAATCCTGTTTGTAGGGTCGTCTAGTATGTAGTTCAAGACCAAATCCCTCAATTCTGGTGTGTAACTTGACGCGAATATAGTTATGAATTTTGTGCGAATCTTTGCCGCTCCACCGATAACGCTTTCTGTTTCTGCTTTGAGTATCCTTCCTACCGCTTGTAATATCAATCGCTCTTTTATCTCTTTTGGTATAGGACGAGTGATTTCTTGCAGTTTTAATAGTTTTACTTTCTGTTTTAACTTTGGTACAGTAGGTGTTGGTGGGGGAACAGGTTTCTCTTTCTCTTTTTGTTTCCTCTCCTCTTCCTTCAAATGTTCCTGTCTAGTTTCCTCCATAAGTTTCGACACAGCGTTTTCAATCTGTCTATCAGCTTTGGTCGACTCTTGTAACTTAGCTACAGCATTTTTCAGCGTGACCTTTTCCTCGTCATCTCTTAATAAAGGAATTTTTGCAGCCAAATCAGATAAGGACGGAGTTGGTGCTTGTGGTAACACAGGTTCTTCTTTATTGATTAGAGACAGAATCATTTTAGCTAGATTTCTCTTCTGTACCTTGCTGCCTGAATTAGGGATTGGTTTGTAGGAATTTATGAAGTTAGAAGGCATGTCAGTAGGTAGACCGTTGACCAATGTGCTTGTCACCAGATTGACGACATTTTCAACGTTGTTAAGACCATCGAATAAGGTGTCCTCAGTGACAACCAGCTTCTCTGTACTTGATTGGCTGATGGCCGTTGCTAGGGTAGTATTTGGAGATTGGCTATCATCATCAAATAAGTTGAAATCATTTCTACTGTTACTGTTGCTGTCACTACCTTGACTGTTACTTTGAGGAGAATCTATCCTTATTCTCTTAGCAGGAGTGTCACCATTCTTGATCTCTCCCAAGCGTTTATTTCTTCTCTCTTTCGGTATGGCCTTATTAATCTCCTGAGTTGTCATCCCTATGTCAATTAGCAGTTGAGTTAACTGCGGCATCATGTCGTTTGATGAAGGATGCTTTATAAGATTCACAAGCAACATTTTGAGGTGTTTCCTCACAGAATTAACTTGTGATTGTGATAGAGTTGGTGGCAGCGTCGTGTGCAAGTCGCCTAACGCTTGTATGACTCGTGGCATGAACTTTGGTCTGAATTTAGCGAGTAAGCATAGTGTCGTCATACAAGCCATCAAGTTCACGCTAGATATGTGTTGGGAGTTGTGGAACTTTACTAGTAATTGGAATATATGCCTGGAATGATAAGAGAACTAGCTTTAAGTAAAATCACTTTACTATTGTGTCAAGTAGAGTTGTGTAGCTCCTGAGTGACTGATATAAATGATAGTTCATTTATATATATATATAGATATTTCATCATTCATATATATATATATATATATATATAGATATTTCATTGATCAGTATTACTGAAGTAATGTATCACTCTCTCGCATTTGAAATGAATATTTCACTAGCTCAGTAACTTACTCACTCTATTTTGTATAACTGCAGCATTCCTCTTTATTTCTATATGTTAAGTATGAAGGATAATCAATTTACAATGTTTGATCTCTAACTAAGACTTGAGCCAATAAAAATAATTAATGAGCGAAACCTTACGAGTGCGAGAGTTTGCAATTGAGCAATCTTTATTACTGAGCTAACTGAGAAAAATGAGTTAAAAGAGTGTGATATCTTTGTATACAAAAGATATTTATCAGTTTTTCGGCATGGTGACATATTTTGCGCATCACAAGTTTCAAAATATATATAATATTACGTTTTTTATTGGTTTGTTTATAATTTACTATCCAATTAACAATGGTTAACATAATTTTAACAATGTCAGTGATCAGTGCTCTTACTCTCAAATTTAATTTTAATTCTAATACAACGCCACAGCAAAATTGTTTCATTCATTTTGCTCACTCAAACAACACACAGTAAATAAAATTTTCTCACTGTTTAGATTACAGTCAGTTTAAAAGCATTTTTTTTTAAGAACATATAATCTCTTGCCTGCTACACTAATATCAATTTTGCATTGGCATTGTATAAGAATTAAAATTAAATTGGAGAGTAAGGGCACAGATAAGCTTAAAGTAACTCAAAAATCAATGGCTTTATCTTATGATATGAAATAATGCAGTTATATAAACTCCAGTCTATAAAAGAAATCAATACTCACTCAGATTCTTCTTCTAGAGCTCGTCGATTAATGAATGTGAGATTGGGAGGTAGTGTTTCTAGGCTGAACTCATCTCCGGACCCTTCACTTGTTGTTTGTAGCAATACTACCTCCTCCAAGAACTTGATGGAGTGGGTCCGGATGCCTTCATTATCATTATCTATCATGTTAAGAACTAACAGCTGTAAAGAAAAATAAAGGTATGTCAATGACTGAAACATCTGTAACTAACAGAAATATTCAAACTATTCATAATAAATAACTATTTATATTTACATAATACTTAGTACAGACCTACAAGATTAAAGTCTTGTGGGATGTAAAAGATCTACTAATTTTATCCATATGTATGAAGAGGTTTTAGTGTTTAAGTAAATTTAAAATAGTTGTAACCAAATAAAAAAATTTAAAGTTAATATACGTCTAAGTTTGTAAATATGTCGAGTATGAAATTAGGCACAGGTAATATGCTTTAGAAATCCATTAAATTAATAAAAACCACCTTATGCACAATACCATGCGTTTGACACACATACATTGATATACATTTAGTAACATTAAATTTTATAAAATGTTGTTTTTTTTTCTTTTTTCTTTTTTTAAGAGCTATGTCATAAAATGTTATTGTTATTGTTAAAAGTAGCGCAAATAATGCAGACAAAAGACTGAAGTTTTCATAGATTAGAAAATTCTGTAGTTGGAAATATTATATACTATTTGAAAGGCTAAACAGTATTGATTAATTGAAACCTTTAGCTGTGTGATGTTTTCCCAAACCAACTGCATGTCTGAGATATCTGCAGTGCCCTGACATATCCATATGAGTGTGTTCCGGTATATTATACTGGATGCCTGGATAGCTCTCTTCTGGACTGCAATCACTGTGTCAACAACCAACAGACGTAGCTGGCCAATTATTTTGGGTAAGAAGTCTGGGTGTTGTTTACTGAAATAAGTAAGAAAAGTATAAGATAAGAGATAGTCATTTCAATTTCTGTCTAAATGGTAGTTCATTCATTTTCACTTGAATACACAAATGCAACTTAACTTTAAGACAATCTTAAATGTTTTCATGTTACTACTTTATACCTTAAAGTGCAACATGACACTTAACAGTGACTTTATATCGATTCGCACTTACTAAATACTGCATTATCTAGATACTTAACTAGTTTTTTTTTAAGGATATGCTCCACATTTTCTATTTTAATAAAAAAAAGCAGCTAAGAATCTATAATTAGGTTTATTTCGGTAAGCACCATAATGTATGAATTTTAATATATTTTTGTGCAGATTGTAAAATCTTAGTATTGTAACTTGTGCAAATAAACAGGTATATCGCCAGAACGGAATACCACTAAAAACCTACATAGAAGCACAGAATAGAACCTTATACAATATCAGCTTACCTCAAATCTTCGATAAAAGAAATAACTTGCTTCTTCACTTCAGTAGATTTGTCGTTGACAAAGCTTAATACATTTTCCATATACACTGGAAGAACTGAAGAGCACTGGTGAAGCAAAAGTTCAATTATTTTTCTCAACAATTCTGCCCTTCTGCCTCCCTCTGCCATACCCGCTTCATTAATCCATTGTACGAGCTTAAAATAAAACAAATACCTTTTTAAACTCCAATGCTATATATATTATTATTCACTTCGACTATAACAAAACAATAATCGGCGAAATATACAATGCAAACATTTTTTAGCAAGATACGCGCCTTGCTAAATCACAAACCTGATTTTGAGCAGCCGTAAAACTTTGTTTACTGCTAGCCATTTCGTGTTTTTTTAGTCCCTGTATTTAATAAGTGTAATTATAATGGATTAACTCAATATCATAGCCTTTATTCAATAAATAATGAAGAAATTCCAATGAAAAGATACGATCACATCGCAACGTTTTACGTATAACTCGATTAAGTTTAATGAGTTCGGCAGGACAGAGACATCGATATTTTCTTATCTTTCTGTTCCTGTGTTCTAGAAAGAGAGTTCCGATACACGTTACAATATGTGATGATTTCTACCAGCATCATAGTATTTTGACGTTTAAAAAACTATTGCCACTAGTTAAAAACATAATAAATTATTACTTTATCTTTATTTTCTCCATTTTGATGTATTATCTGTAGGCTTATTCGCTATCTCCAGTTGCCAACCCAACCGATGTTTTTTTTTTTTTTTTTTTTTTTTTTTTTTTTTTTTTTTTTTTTTTTTTTTAAAAAAGGTTGATAGCAATGTGGGTAGAATTCACATTACTAGCAATCTTGTTAACCCCTCTAACTAAGCTAAATATGCTTGTATCTGGAGTGGGTTCACGTCAATAGTGTAAAGGGTGGGGATCGAACCTGCGACCTCTCGATCACAAGGCGGTCACCCTGACCATTAGGCTATTGCCGTTTACCGGATAAAAATAAGTATAAAAATGCTTATTCAATATCGGCTAACGTCGGTAACCGATTTAAATAAAACTTGGTATGGGTGAGCTTGGATATAAAAAAAGACCTACGTAGGTACTACTTATAGGCTACGTTTTGTCGCGATAATCGAAACCGGACGGAGCCGTGTTCAATAGCTAGTAGAATATTATAAATCTTGTACAGGCCCTGAGTACCTAGATACTTAGGTATTAGGTATATTTATTTTTAAAATTTTATTTTTGAGTCTTTTGTGTTGTTTCTTATTTTATACCTATTAGCTTTATGTTTAATACTTATTATTCAAATGCCTAAAATTGTTTTCATGTCAGTTTATTGTTAATATGTTTTTTTTTTTATTATTAGTAGTTAATCATTATTACAGTATTTTTTCCGATTACAATAGGCACTAATATAGCATAAAATCGTTTTGGTCTAGTTTAACTGCAAGCTTAGGTACGTATTATGCTTTTCATAATTAAGTACATGAAACTTAGATAAAATTCATTGTAAAAACTAAACAAAACATAGACTAATACAATGTCTAGGGCTACAACACAACCAAATAAATTAATTAGGGAATAGGGTCCGGGCGGGATTTGTAACGGACATCCCGTGATTGTGCTTTAAAAAAACCCATAATGGCGGGAAAATCCAACTCTTGCTGTCCGTGTTAAAGTTTTGTTTTGTTAAAACCCTTGTTTTCCCGCTATTCACTCTTCCAATCAATATTAACCCAGTTTTGATATCTTGAATAATAAAGATAAATCTAATACTTATATTTAGCGAAAGTAGAAATGGAATCGTTACTAAAACTTAAAACTTATTATTTTTATATAAAATCTACATTCAAATTGTATATTGTGAATATTATTAATTTTTATGAACTACTTAAAGAAAATAAGAGGATATTTTTTTATTTTTATTTTATTTTAAAAAAGAAATAAATTAGAAGCAATATTTTGAAAAAAATACTTATATTTACATTCTTCTATATTTATTCTAATATAAGTAGAAATAATATAGCTATAAACAAATGCAGTTTAGAAAAGTTTATTTTAGTTTCTTAATAGAACTATCTTTAAATAACTCTCTCTTCATCTGGTCGTAATGCTGCTGTGAAGCTTAAGCTTCGTTGTAGATCACACCGTTACCAACTACAACCATCTTCTCATGGTAACTCTTCAGCACTATTACAAAGTAAATAGTTATAACTGAAAAAAGAAAGTTAAGTAAGTAAGCATGGTGATTTATTTCCTCGTTATCCAAGTGACATTTGTACAATTTTTAACGATGATAGAAATCGCTATAATGTATATACTAAATACTTAGATATTTCTTTAAAACACTATTGGCCTAGGCTGCGTTTTCCACAGAGATGTATCCCTCGTCCCTAAATCAAGCTGGCCCGAGCCGGCCAAACTAGACTAAAAAGATGTCCTTAATTAATAATAAAGTCTTAGATCCACTCTCTTGCTGTTTGCCTTATTAAGATTGTTAGCAAACTTCGCTGGGGGCCTATAGTGATCGTTACTAACGCTGTGGCTGGAGGCACCTACGATTGCGCCAAAATTCCGGTGAAGCAGTCAAAGTTTGCGCTCAGGCGAACTGCAGTATAACTCTTTTAAAGAAAAAAATGTTAAGAACTAATGAAATAATAGATATCTAATAAATGAAATAGTGAAATAATTATAAATGATCTGAATGAGATCTGTGGTGAAAACTCTGCCTAAAACTTGACAAGTTTCCATTTGAACATTTCGATCAACGTTAACGATTATAAAAATGTCCCTTGGGTAGGGGACAGGGGTACTGAGTAGAGAACTAGAGAAGAAGTAGAATAAAGAATACTTACTCATGGAAAGTAGGTTTATACAAAATGATGCTAAGTCGAAATACGAAAAGTAACGGAAGAAACCTATGATGCTCATACCAATAAGAAAATATTGAAACTTTATAAACGCCAGAACATGTTTAGGTTTGTGCTGGAAAAAGAAAATAAAAGGTCAATTTATAAAAACACAAAAAACATAATATTACCTAATAAATTTAATAATATGACTGCTAGTCATTATGCAATTAGGTCATGTTTTCAAGAGTTTGATGATTTCGCAACAAAAATACTATGTTGAAAAAAATTTAGGTATGAATGCGGACTATTTTTATTTTTCATTTACATGTCACATAGACTATTAAAAATTATTAGACTCGTATTTTTTCTTTTAGTTAAACAAACAATGAGGAAGATGCAGTGAATGGAAATGTCACTATCTACAATTTTTTACCAACATGTGACGCCACAAGCCCCTCTCCTGAAATTAACGCGCTTTAACTTTGTCATTTTCATGGATTTTAAAAAATACGAGTCTTTTTTTTCTTATTTTATTTATCTGGCGGACTAAATGGATATTTCCTAAATAGGTAAGCTTATTCCGAAGTTTTTTGTAAAACATTATTCAGAAAAAAACTGGTAAATCCGGTATCTCCAACATACGATTGTTTGTTTCCTCAACAAAAATAGGTTTCTGCCCGCAATCGTGCAGATTATAGGCTGGTATCATTCACTAATATTTTGTTTTGGACAGAACAGAAGGAGAGCCCTTTGCCCATCTGTGGAATAATAAATTATTTAATTTTACCTGATGCAGGCCTACGATCAGGGTGATGGTGAACGCCAAATACAAAACGCACATGAACATCATCATTCCAAACATTATATATAAGAAAGTCTTCATAGTCCTTGCGTCAATATCCGGTACATCTTTAGGGGCTTCGAAGGTCAACAAGTTCACAGTCTGATATATCATTTCACCTATGACGTAGACCTAAAAACAAAAAAAGTAATAGTTTTAATGGATACTTTCACAAAGAAAAACGTAAGTACGAATGAATTTTGTGGGTCTAATTCTCATGAACAATACTTTTTCTTATACTCAAATGTTTATTTATTTTTGTATAATGTACATACAGATGTGTTGCTTTGTTTAAAGCTAGTGTAAAGAAGAAAAATATTATGGACCTTGTTGGGCATAAATATATATAATAATAAGTAATATAGGGAGTAATTAAGGGCTTATAATGTGATAAAACAGCAAATAGTAATCATAATTAAATAATACTAGAGGTCTTGAAGATGGTCTGTCCTTTTAAACGGTTCAGTTCTTGATATCTAAGACAGATTACAGGCTATTTACGTAGGTATTATCTGGACGTGTCTACCCAACTATCCAACTTGATGCCCACACGGTAATACCACATGCTTATTATTTTAATACCAATCAAGTATATTCCTTACCAGGCTTAAATAGCCGACGATCAAGGATCCTGTCCTGAGGTTGAAGCAGAAACAACATTCATCATGTTTATTATTCATTTTTATCTGAAACAAAAGATGGACATAGAAGTAAATGTAAGTATAAAAAAGCAATTTGACCTCTTTTCTGTAGGGATTTTTTTTAACATCGACAAAAAAGAAGGGTGTATCCTATCAGTATATCTGTCTGTCTCTGTATGACCTGGGAAGTTTACAGTTTTAAACAAAAATATATTTAAATACCAAATCGGTCCAGGCGTCTTCACAAGTAATCACATTTAAAATTCTAACCTAACCTATCTTTAATGCAAAAAATCATAATTAATAGATATCTGCATAAATAAAACATAGCAGGTATAAAAGATAAAAAAAAAACGACTCACATTTTGCAGGACAATAGTGTTAAGTAATTATTTAAAAAAATAAATAATTAAGTTTTACAAATGTCCACGCACACGTCGTCTCTGGTACGCTCTGAAGTAAAAATGGCTGAAACAAATACTAATTAATACAGGTAACATTGTCAATACAGCAGAATCATTTGTTTTTCCTGTTTATTGTCCATCAATTAAAAAGTTAGGTGGCATAAAACTATACATAGGACTCAACATCTATTAGTAGGAACCGATTTTATTTTTTTTGGTTTTGTGGCTTTTTATACTCAACATACTAGGTACTTATGTTTATGGCGGCAAGTATCGAATCGCAGTGGGAATTGTCTGGAAGAACGTCCAGGGCCTCCATAAATCAGTTAACCTTTGCTTTAATATTTTATTTAACCATTTTAACAGTGTGTACCTACCGATTTACTAAAATTATTATTATCCCACTAATCCTTCTAATATTAGGGGAGACTGGGTACGGTTGAAACATTTTAGCGTTCATCGTCCATTGCATCGGAATTAGTTAAGCGAGCGAGGACGAAAATATATAAAATAAAAGACCATATATCTGTCTACTAATGGGCAATGTTATTTAAGATAACTGTATTGTATTTTACGTGTAAAATCAAATTTAAGAAAAAATGATAATGTGTTTCAACCGTCCCAAGGCCAGGGTCGGTTGAAACAGTGCCTGAGGTCAATTGAAACACATGCAAATAATACAAAATATAATAAATGAATTTGTTTTATTCATCGTCTAATAACTTTTTACGACTCGTAATGGCACAGTTGAACATCAAAAATAGTTTTTTATTAATATTCAAGTCTTTCACGATACTTATAATCTAACATTATTTTTAATCAGCCTTTAAAAGTTTATATCAAGTACAACTTAAAAAATAATAATCAGATGTTGGTAAATAAATGTTTCACCCTGCAGTTAGACAGCCGGATTTGCGCTTCCAGCAGATCCTATTGGTCCATCCCTGGGAAAGTGATCTTGGTATCGCACTCGCGGAAAGACGAAGAATGGAGGAATAGCATTTCCGATGACATTGACGGCAAAAGCTACTGTGTCTAAAGTACTTCTCTCGGCTGAAGTCTCTGAGCCTACTTGACGAGCACCACGTCTAGCTTTTATTCTGTCGGGATTTTGCACAGTTGTTATGCCAGTCTCATCAGCATTATATATATTTTGTGATTCAAATTTATAACGGTCCATGACAGTAGCCAAATTGTCGTAGAAAGCATCTACGTTATTTCTATTAAAGCTAGTCGCCCTAGAAAGACTTGTCGCCTGTGCTGCAAGTACTGACAGTACAGGGTTTCTTCTGATAAACATGCGGAACCATTCTTCGCCAGCCATTTCGTTGTCGTCCCAAGTCCGAGGTCGTGAGAAGTCGTACTTGACGGCTAGTTCGTATCCCAATTTCGTAACTTTCTTTTTTACTTAGGCCAAAATAAATAACTGCACATCTGATTAAATATTTAGTTAGCTCACGCTCTTTTTCCTGGTTAAACACTCGATTGTGATCCTTATATCCCATTTCTTGCCCACATACCTTAACAGGGAACAGTGGTTCAGTCCATTCTTTTCTGCAGCTGTTCTTAATGAAGATCCGGCTTTTACATCTTCATAGGCTTGTCTTTCTTTGACGTACTCTTGGCATCTAAGAAACAAGAAAATTAAATAAATAATCTGTTTCAACCGTACCCACAAATAATGTTTTAACTGTCCCCAACCTCCCTTCAAGGTATATAACAGTCACAGTAAGAATGATAATAAATTTGAATAAAAACTAATCATACAGACATAATCTACAAACTTCAATTAAAACGATATAAAACTCTCAATACTCTAACTTTAATACAACCATAATAATTGTAAAAATGTACGAATGATAAATACTTACTTTTCCGTCAAAAAACACAATGGGGTCTCCTACACACAAGCACAGCGCGCGAACAGCAACGTAGCACAAAATTTCGTGTTTCGACTTGTCGCCCGCTTCTTTTTCCCATTGTACCCCTCACCTCATCACGCACAGTGTCTAGATATTAGCTTTGTTTCAACCGTCCTCCGTTTCAACCGTACCCAGGCTACCCTACTCGTATACCTGTAATGTATTTCGGAAATGTTTATCCCCACCTATTGCACTATTGACGTGAACCCACTCCAGATACAAGCATATTAAATTTAGCTTACTTGGAACGGTTAACTAGATTGCTAGTAAAGTGAATTCTACCCATATTGCTAGAAAAATGAAAAAAAAAAAATTGTCCTACAAAAAAACCCGCGACAGCATATTTCTATCTTTTAAGATTGACTGACTGTAACCTTTTTTAAGGTAATCAAATTTGTTCTAAAATAATACAATAATTGCGAAGGTGTTTTTAAAAACATGATATTAATCCTTATCCAAATAAATAGTACTTAATTTTGGACAAAATTGCTTTTTACAGAATTTTATTTTAATTAATATCTTAGGAGGTATCGTAGTTTTAAAATAACTGCGCAACAAAATAATAACCAAGTAGGTACCTACCTGGGAACTACCACGTAAATGCGCTAATCTCTCGAACAACCAGACCGATTTTACTGATAACTGAGGTTATGGGCTAATGTAATAAATTAATAATACATATACCTACCTACTTTTTTTTTTATTAGGATTTAGGGTTCCGCGCAAAACATGAACAACCCGTTGAAACTAACTCACGCGGAGAAAGTCGACAGCTAGTAAAACAATAAAGGCGCCAAATAAATGATATGTTCATTACCGGCAACTGGAAAGACGCCAAAAAGGCAAATTCTTTGAACAAAAAAAAATGAAGCAATGCTGTTCTGTAAAAAGTCTGTGGTTGAAATAGATAAAAAAAAAAAACAAATAAATAAAAATAATAGGAATGGTGGGTCTGATTTATAATATTCTGTGATTATTGCAAGTAAATATAATTTTATTTTAATTGCATTATTGCGTCTATTCTATTCTATGACATAATTTATATACCTAATTAGTAACCTATTTATAAATGCGTAGGGAAGAACATTTATCAAAAGCGGAAAAATCATGGGTTTTTTGGAGTGAATTTGTTTGTTGATTCAATTATTTTTAAATATTGTTTAGCTGACCCGTTTTCCTGCCATTTTCGTATTTTCCCGCAGATTATTCGCAAATTTTCGTTCATACAATCGTATCTCATTCCATGCATATCACATTTTCACCGGAAAATACTCAAAACTAGTTTTTAAGCGACCTAATATTTTTTTTATCTAGGTGAGTTAATAGATTACCTCAAGCTACCACCACATTTTGTTTATGTAACTGGCCATAAAGTATAAAAAAATAATAAAAATATGTATACGTCCTAAAATCATTAGATACCATAGCGTCCAAAACAGGTTTTTTCTTGATTTACGAGATATAATTTAAATTTGAACTCATTTACGACTGTTACCTACTTTCACAGAGACAAAACATATGACATTATTGCTTGATTCAATTAATGTCTAAAACAAAACCCAAAATCTAGTAAAACCAAATTAATTAAATGAAGCAGGATTGAAAAAAATAATAATGAAAAATACGCTATACCCACTTACCGAAAAAAAAAAAGAATGAGAATATAAAAAAAAATTGCTTAAAAATATTGATGAATTATATATCTATTATTTTAACGATAGATATTAATACCTATAACGTTGTTTGAATAGGGAAGTTACTTTTTTAATGTTAAATATACGACGTTAATCTGATTTTTATTTTAATCTTCATTACCGATATTAGTTTTCATTACCAGTACCTACTTATAACAAATATTATTATCAGATTACATTCATCATTATCATTATCCAAAAATCTATAAGGTCTATACCTCCGCCTGTTTTGCGTATAAATTATTATGTATATCTTATAACAATAAGTTTATTTTCCATGTAGCTTTTATTAATCTATACTAATATTATAAAGCTGAAGAGTTTGTTTGTTTGAACGCGCTAATCTCAGGAACTACTGGTTCGAATTGAAAAATTATTTTTGTATTGGATAGTCCGTTTATTGAGGAAGGCTATAGGCTATATAACATCACGCTACGACCAATAGGAGCGGAGCATAAATGAAAAATGTTTGCAAAAATGAAAAACCGTTGAAACTAAAACACGCGAACAAAGTCGCGGGGGACAGCTAGTGTTAAATATACGACGTTAATCTGATTTTTATTTTAATCTTCATTACCGATATTAGTTTTCATTACCAGTACCTACTTATAACAAATATTATTATCAGATTACATTCATCATTATCATTATCCAAAAATCTATAAGGTCTATACCTCCGCCTGTTTTGCGTATAATTTATTATGTATATCTTATAACAATAAGTTTATTTTCCATGTAGCTTTTATTAATAAGTAGCTTTTATTAATAAAAAAGAAAAAAAAACACATTTATATTTTTCTCGCAATTTCTTCGAATATAATAATAATAAATGATAAATGTGGACAACATCACATACATTGCTCTAAACCCAAAGTAAGTAGCTAAACCACTTGTGTTATTAACCCGGCCGGGGATCGAACCCGGGACCTCAGAGCTGGCAACACTCGACCACTGAGGGTGAGGACGTCATATAAATGCACGAAATGCGAGAAACACCCACAAACCTTGACATTCCTCACCTATGGGATCATTTTGAGAGATTTCCTCTCAAAATATGTGTAATTGTCATGCATAGTGTTGGCACGACAATTACACATATTTTATATCTACATATATTTATACTAAGATACCATATCCATATCATTTTAATAATATTTTAAATGCGAAAGTATCTCTGTCCGTCTGTTACGCTTTTACAGCTAAAGCGCTTAACTGATTTTGATCATAATATTAATGAGTGAGGTTTTAATAAAATAGATTTAAATAAGTATTTTGTTGTGACTCCACTCTCCAGAAATTATTAGGTTTACTTTTAATTGACAGATAATGACTTATAGGTAAAAGAGTTTTGTTTAATAGTCTAAACTGAAACTAAGTGCTTATTTAGTCCTTGTACTACTTTTTAATATTGTGTTCTAAGAAAAGAGATTTACAGTTAGTATAGGATTAAAACTAACCTTATAAATAGTATACTTTAGTGATTTAATTTAGTTCCGAATAATACAAATAATTTGATATGATTGTTATTATAAATGGAATCACAATTTGGAAAACCAAAAGTTCGCGAGGAAACCTGTTTAGTGTGTAAGATTCAAAGAGCTATATTCGTGTTATCAACAAAAGTCATAATATAACAACTTAATTCAGTAAAAAAATACTTTTAAACTTACCTTGAAGTAAACTGTAAATGCGCCTTAGATAATATTATAGACAATCAAGTTTTATACTTGATTCTTAATCAAAACTGATCTAATATCGGATAAATTTAATAGTGAACTACGAACGAACAATTTTTAAATTCTATTAAACTAAAAATACTGAAAGAATTGACGTCCTAACCCTAGCTGTCGCTATAGCAAATGCAGTAGAGATAGCGGACTCCGGAGTGAATTGTACAAAATATATAAATAAATGTACATCCGTACAAAAGATCGAATCACTTTTCAAATCCTACCATTCCCATACATTTATAAATCTTTTTCTCTATGGTTAATTTTAGGATTGATTCGTGATTGAACTGTGAATGTAGACTGAGACAGCAATTTCCGGATAGCTTAAAGCAAAAAGGGACGAAAAATGATTGGTCAATTGGGTTTGAGAAAACAAATAAATGAACACGTATTTATTATGTTGATTTGTTGTTAATTTATAGGTATTTACTGCCTACTTAGTACATAAGACGATAGTAAGTATTGTCGAAATATACAGGACGTTACCGAAAGGGTATATATATCCAAGAGGGGGGAAAGTACATCTGATATAGATTCAGTTTACAAAAGTTCAGCTAATAATTAGTTATTTTAATTTAATACGCACACACGCACACATACACACACGCACTGTACACAAACACACGCACACTCAAACACACTTACAAAATATACATCATCAGATTTTAATTATTGTTAATAGCGTATAAATATCCTTTACCTCTTTTTTTTTCCTTTTACATTGTATTAGAAATAATAAATTCCCACGGGCATAACACTATTTAGTGTCAATATTGTAGGCGTTGCCTACAGTATAATACTGGCTTCTGCAATGCAACACAGTCCTTACTAGAGTAGGAGTCAGGGAAATCTTTACTTTTTGTAACTTATGTTGGTGTCCAATAAATAATTATTATTTTTATTTTAATGATTCTCTGTTTCTTCGCTCACTCATCTGCACCCAATATGCCCTTCGAACCTAACTGGGCTGTTCTAAGTCAGGGTGCCCCAAGTTTTGAGTAAAAATAACAAATAGATAGTGCGCTTAAAAGAGTATGAACAGTGAGCATTAGTATGCACCAGTGCGTAACAAGATGTCTTAACATGCCTTGTACCTTCTATAACTTACGCCTTTCATCGGTAAAATGGGAAAAAATACCAGACACAGAAATCCACGAGAAAACCAGACGATTTATGCAAAGAAATTAAAATGGAAAAGGATGGAATGGAACGGATGGCCGCTTCAAGCCAGAATTATTAGGCCCTGCAAGCCACAGAAAGAGAGGTTGACGGCTAGCCTGCTGGATAGACGAAGTCATACACATAATACACCGGGTCTCGCCTGCACTTGTTAAAAATCGAGACGCTTGTAACTTCTGGAGGAGGCCTTTACTCGAGAGGGGTAGGCACTAGCTCATGAATGAATTTTAGTTTTAGGAGTCTAAATAAATTACTAGGAATATTTAATTTTAATTTCTAATTTTATCGATTTTATATAATATCTAAATTCAAATTGCATGTTGTGAATTTCATTAATTACTTTCATGAATTATATTAGCAATGAATAAAAGGCTTATTTACTTTTATTTTATTATAGAAAAGCAATACAATTATGAAAAAAACAAGTTCTTAATAGTTTATATACTTAATTATAATCATTATACCTAGTTTAGACCTAAAAAACTTAATAAATAGGTACATTATTTTGTTATAAACTATGCTAGTTAAAAATTTGAGAGTCTTCATACTAACTTCATAAAAGTTTATGTATTATTGGAATTATAACGTAAACCATCCTGACGTTAAGCTACGTTGTGGTTCACACCGCTGCCAAGTTCCATCATCTCATGATAACTCATCAGCACTGTTGCGATATAAATATTTTTAACTGAAATAAAAAAAATATAGGTAAGTAAGCGTGGTGATATAGGTACCTCCTTATCTAAGTGACATTTCTAGAATCGTTATCGATGATAGAAATCGCTCAAACGTATGGAAATGACATTTCTTTTCAATAAGTCACGTGAAACGGCAAGTCGTTTCCACACATTTGAAAGCTTTTGAGTATTTCGATCAACGTTAAACGATTGTATTAACAATAATAATGACATAATATCTTCGGACAACCCACACACCGCTATCTGATCCCAAACGAGGCATAGCCTGTATTATGGCAACCAGACAACTGATAAACATACTTATAAATTTCTAAATACATACATAATATTATAGATAAATTACACCCAGATACAGAACAAATGATCGTGCTCATCACACAAATATTTGTCCTGGGTGGGAATCGAACCCTCGACCTCCGGTTTAGCAGTCAGGTGGCTCTAACCACTAGACCAACAAGCCCGTCAATTTTAGTAATTGTAGTAATGTCACTTGGGCAGGGGTGCTGAATAGAGAAGATGTAAAATAAAGAATACTTACTAAAAAAAAGCAGGTTTATACAATAATCTTCTAATTCGAAATACTTAATAAAACGGAAGAAATATATAATGCTCACATAAATAATAGAACATTGAAAGTTTATAAACGCCAGAACAAGTTTAGGTTTGTGCTGAAACAAATTTAAAAATAAATTAATAAAAATACAAAATGTTGACTAAAAACAACATGATTGCCAAATACGCAAACGCAATTGGGTCAGGTTTCCTAGTATTTAATCTTTTCGTTAACTAGCAATAAAAGAACCAAGACAAAAATGAATGACAATTAGGAAATTAATAATGACATGTTTATTTGTAAAACATTAAAATATTAAGTTTACCTTGCCAAAGTCAGACAAGTATCTCCTACATAATTAGGTATTTGATTACTATCGAATTATTTATTTATTACAAATATTTCTTTAAATAGTATTAAATTGAAGCACAACTGCGAAATAACATCAAAAATATATACACAAATACAAAACTTATAAGCTTTTAAAGTTAGTAGGTGACGCATGTTCTATCTCTTTTTCGCAAAGCAACGATTTGTACGGAGCAGCCCCAAATTAGTATGGAGAAAACAACATTGACGTCACATTTTGCTACAGCTCTCTCCGTCTGATTTGCAATATTAAAATGCTTGTTCAATATAAAAGTAAATAATCTGCCGTTTAAAACTCGACATAGTTTGTAATGTTTTTTTTTAAACGGAATAAAAAGTTCTTGTCAAATATTCAATAATGATTGTTTGTTATTATGATTAGGGGCTCCTATTGAGTCTGAAACTAGTCGGGCGATCCCGAGAATGTGCGTGAGTAATCCGTTGTATTTTCTAAATAATTATGAATGCTCCTCACGTAAGTTATTATACAAATAAAGTAAGCATAATTTACCAATCAATATATTGTTGAAGTATTTTATTTTAGTTAGAATAAAAGGAGAGGAAGGAGGTTAATCTATATACTAATATATAAAGCTGAAGAGTTTGTATGTATGTTGTTGTATCTCAGGAACTACTGGTCCGATTTGAAAAATTCTTTCCCTGTTGGATAGCCCATTTATTGAGGAAGGCTATATAATATTACGCTGCGACCAAAAGGAGCGAAGCATAAATGAAAAATGTTGCAAAAATGAAAAACCGTTGAAACTCAAGCGGACAAAGTCGCGGGGGACAGCTAGTAATATAATTTAGTTTTACCTGATGCAGGCCTACGACCAGGGTGATGGTAAACGCCAAATATAATACGTATATGAACATTTCTATGCCAATAGGTATATTTAAGAATTTCATTCTATTCCTTGCGACGATCTCTGGAACTTCTTTAGGGAATTCGACGATCAACAAGAACACATCATCTATCATTACACCTATGATGAAGACCTACGAAAAGCAAAAAACAAATAGTTATTAGGCTATATTTGTTAAGTTTTAAGCGCTTACCCTAACGCCGTAATGGCCGATAAGTTTATATAAATCTAACCTATTGATTGTTCCCAAAAACCCCAAGGGGTCATCTCAAAAAACTGAATCGCATATTAATGACCTATTACGGCGTTAGGATAAATAAACCTTTAAAAGTTAACGAATATCACTATCCCTGATGAAAATGCACGCCCAGCCCCTCTAGACAAGTGGCATTTCGACAAGCGTTAACGATGATAGAAATCGCTCAAATGACATGAAAGGTATGGAAATGACACTTCGTTTCGATAAGTCGCGTTACTTTGACTGGTCACTTCCATACATTTGAACGATTCGAACAGCGTTATCGCTTGTCAAAATGTCTCTTGTCTAGGGGCGCTGTGGTGTTAGTAAAAAGGTTGTGGGTCAGTCATGATGCACTCTGACTTGATGGTCACAGCATGGCACTACCAATAAAAGCTTATTATTATAATGTAACTAATACTAAATAAGTATATTCCTTACCAAGTTTAAATAACCGATGATCAAGGATCCAGTTCTGGGCTTGAAGCAAAAACAACACTTATTATTCTCATTAACCATTTTTATCTGAAACAAAAGATGGTTATCTTTACATTGAAATAAAAGTTTGTTTAATTTGACCTTTTTTTATATGACTTAAACCGACAAAAAGCAGCAAGAAATTGCAAGAGACTGTATTGACATACAGATAGACAACAACCCTCTTGCAATACAAATAGTCAGATTCGCCATAAAAAAATTAACTACTGGGATTAATTAATTTATTTTTATTAAGTTAAATTGTAATTGATTATAAAAATTAAATTGATTTTATTATCTATACATATTATAAATGGTTATGCGAATATCAATCGTTGAATCTAACAACATAATTATAACTACAGGTTCCAGTACTCACCTAAATGCTTTTTAAATAATTTATTAAAAATAAAATAGTCACATTAATTAGGTAATTAAATTTTGGTAAATCTAACTAAGCACATATTAAAATTAAACGAGGCATCGTCGATAAAAATTAAAAAAGTAATTTTATGACTTTTTATACTGTGCTAAAGTTGTAATTGTAATAGCAACAGTATTTAATAAACTACTAAACAAGGTACGCATTAATCTATCTATACTATAATATATAAAGCTGAAGATTTGTTTATTTGTTTGTCTGAACGCGCATCTCAGAAACTACTAGTCCGATTTGAAAAATTATTTCAGTGTTGGATAGCCCATTTATTGAGGAAGCCTATAAGCTATATAACATTACGCTGCGACCAAGAGGAGCGGAGCTTAAATGAAAAATGTTCCAAAAATGAAAAACCGTTTAAAGTAAAAGACGCGGACAAAGTCGCGGGGGACCGCTAGTAATCTATATATATAAAATGCTTTGTATTAAATGACTGACGGACCAACGCGGGGCCTAAACCACTAATCGTAGTGAAATGAAACTTGGAGGGCAAGTTCTTTGTATGACGTAGGCATCCGATAAGAAAGAATTTCCGAAATTCTATCCCTAAAGGGGTGAAAAACGGGGTCAAAGTTTGTATGGGACATCGTGATGGCTTGGTCCAATGTGCTTCAAAATTTACATAGACATTCTGTAACAAAATTGATGAAAGATGTGTTTCGTATTTTATTGAAACTCATCGCCTAAGGGTTCATCATGATTAGAAAGGGGTAGAAAGTTATTTTGAAGGTGATTTGCATCGAAGTTGATATCAATACCCCTTAGTGCTTTTGATTTAAATTACATTTTATTTTGACACATGTTTGAATACTACAATAACGTTGAATTTTAAAACTTGGTGCAATGCCATACTCTTTAAAATTTTAAAACCATTTTCGACTTCTACGCTGACGAAGTTGCGGGAAAAAGCTAGTCTATACTAATATTATAAAGCTGAAGAGTTTGTTTGTTTGTTTGTTTGAACGCGCTAATCTCAGGAACTACTGGTTCGAATTGAAAAATTCTTTTTGTATTGGATAGTCCGTTTATTGAGGAAGGCTTATAGGCTATATAACATCACGCTACGACCAATAGGATCGGAGCATATACGAAAAATGTTGCAAAAATGAAAAACCGTTGAAACTAAAACACGCGAACAATGTCGCGGGGGACAGCTAGTAAATAATAAATCTTTATTATACACAAAAATTTTCACAAAATCAATGCATTGTAGTGCACTTATATATTTTTGTGTGCTTTATTATATAAAATGGGCGGTGTTATCTCTTACTTGTTTACTTAATTAGTAAAAAATACTTTTAAACTTACCTTGAACTAGATTGTGGATGCCTTTAGAAATACAGTCAAGTTTTCTACTCGATTCTGGTTTTACTCAAAGCTGATCTGAAATCCGATAATTGAACACAAGTATTGTAAACTACTAACGAACACTTTTTAATTTATACTAACAATATATAAAGCTGAAGAGTTTGTTTGTCTGTTTGTTTGTTTGAACGCGCTAATCTCAGGAACTACTGGTTCGATTTGAAAAATTCTTAAAGTGTTGAATAGTTCATTTATTGAGGAAGACTAAAAACTGTATAACACTACGCTGGGACCAAAAGGAGCGGAGCATAAATGAAAATGTTGCAAAAATGAAAAACCGTTTAAACTAAAACACGCGGACAAAGTCGCGGGGGAAAGCTAGTTTCTAATAAAATACAATCAATTAAATAATTGCGACCTTACCCTAGCCAGAGTAAACTCTACTGAATGTTTGAACAATCACCAAAATGATTCTTATTACTACGTTACAATGTATAATCACAACACAGTTAATTCATTTATAATAACTGCCTACTACAAAGTTCAAAACGAATGTTCGCAAAACTACTAGCCGGCTTGTTATCACATTACTTATTTACTTTTTATGCTGACTAGGTGGATGCCTACTCAATTTAATAAGGCGTTATTTACATTCACACCGACGGACCGTGCATGTCTTGTGTCACTAATTGCATGGCGAAGAACCTTTCCGGCTTCCTGCATCCGACAAAGTAACGAGACCCATTCATTGTACATACAAAAAATAAACCAATAATGAAGAATAAGTAGTAGTGAGCCTTGTGGAGTTTATTTAATGAATTTCAATTCTAATAATGCTGATGCAAGAATGTTATTTATTTAGCAGACACACAAACAACACACAGTACAAAAATATACTGTCAATGTTAAGATTCTAGTTAGTTCCTTCCAATATTAGTATTTTCAAGAAAACTGTTTTACGTGCTTTGTCATTAATTAACGATTAAGGGCACTGTTCATTAGGACGCTATTACTTGCCGAATCATACACTCAAGCGATTCGTCGCCGTTGCCGTTTTCCGGTCGGTATGTATTATCTCTTAAACATTCATATATCATCAGTCCTTCCGTGAATACCAGGAACCTTAGAATTAATAATACTAACTTGCAACTGTCGCACTTCAGGGCTTTGCCCGGGGAAGTCCCGGACTCTATTAATAGTGACGTGAAGTTGCTCCGTTTGGTTTTAATTTGTGGTGGGTCTGAAAACTCAAATTTACGGTTTATAATGTCTTTGGTATTTGAGGTGTCCCGAGGCAAGAAAGTACAGTGAGTTCAATAATATATTGGCCCTCTCAGTCTTCAAATATATATGAACGTCAAAAAACTTCATAATATTGTGACAACAATAAGGATCATTAAATTGTGGTTTCGATATATTAATATTTGACTGCTTTTTCACAGTAAAATATATACAGCCAACGGCACATTATTATATGAATATTGTAGGATTCACAATCATGTATGCACACATAAATTAAATAATATCTGAGCAAGTTAACGTAATTCAAAATCAACCTTATTACTACGTTATATACTCGTAGTTGATTTTACTGCAAATCTTAAAATTGCGTGGTCTAGGCGTTTGCAACATTATTTATCGCTGGCTCGATTAACTTGAAATGACGTTAAGTTTTTGTAATAAAATTATAACTGAAAATATGTACGATTTTTCTGTCGTGGTGTCGTTATGGATGTCGTGGTGGCCAAGTGGTTCAATGAACGAATTTGTGTGCACAAGGTTGCAGGTTCGAACCCACTACAGGCAAGTACCAATGTGACATTTTCAAATGATGATGGACTTTCTCAATTGTTCAAAGACATCATTGACAATCGGTGAAGGAAAACATCGTGAGGAAACCTGGATTCCAAAAATTGGAATCTGAAATCGCCAACCCGCAGTGAGCAAGCGTGGTGATCAATGCTCGTTCCTTCTCTATATGAGAAGAGGCCTGTACCAGCAGTGGGACATTTATAGACTGGTATTTTTACAATTCTCAAATGGCGAAGATACTCCTTTCAAAAACTTTAAAAAGCAAACGCGAGGAAGACAATGGTAACTACTGACATTTCTGTAACAATGTAAACTAGATCTTATTTGTTCGTATAAATAATTGACTTTCCCATGCATGTAGAGATAATTAATAAACTTAACCAGTAGGCCTATTCGCTATCTCCAGTTGGCAACCCAACCGATGTTTACCGGATAAAAATAAGTATAAAAATGCTTATTCAGTGTCGGCTAACGTCGGTAACCAACTAAGTAAGTAGTAGTAGATCTAGTTTGTCATCGAAGTTACACGATAAGAAAATTGTGTTTTCACTGTCTTTTTTATAAAGCAACAATCGCTTTTGTTGACAACCGCCGCGCCATAGCGAATAACCCTGCTGCTCAGATATTTTTAAAACCGAATGCAGTTTAAACATATGTTTGAAAGGGGTGATCACATATTATTGCCTAATGCACAACATATATTATTGAACCGTTAACATAAGGACATATTTTTGATCTGTAGGTTCACATTTTATTGAGCTTCCCAACGCACACAATTATTTTAATCCTTAACAGTGCCAATATATTTATTAACTCGACTGTACTCATAACATTATTATAGCTGTTTGGTCAGCTTTCCTAAATTACTTACCGGGTTACCCATATTTATGTTTTTCAAACAAGCTTTTATTAACAGACAGCGGTAAAACCAAAAAAAGCAGGGTGTGTTTGATTTAAAAGATATGAAAATATGTAAATGTAATTTAACATAAAACTTTGGATAGATTTATTTTCCAAATTTATATGGGACCAACTTCGGGGTATTTTCCTTTCCAATAAAACAGAACTCAAAATCCGAATACTCTGAAAAAAGATTTAAAAAAGCATATAAGCGCGTCGACTTGAGAATCCTCTTCCGTTTTTTTTTCGCCAGTTGTAATCTCGAATGTCACCCAGGAAATGGCTGAAACGCATTAACGAATTTTTATTCTTTTGTTTTTTATTTTTTCTAAAAATCTTCAGCTTTATAAAAAGGGATAAATAGTCCTGTATAAAAGTAACTAAAGTAAATCGTCCCTCATTAACCTATTTTTCATTTCTGATTTGTTTTAACCCAAAACTTTATTTTCCGAGATCAACCCGAGCAGTCTAAAAGACTTATTATTATAAACATAACATATTTCTTAAGACAATTGTTCAGAGAGCTTACGCGGCCATGATTGTACACAGTCATGTTTGTACTTCACAGTAAACCTTGAACTTTGTAGACTTAAAGAATTCAATGTTCATTCATTTCTCAAATTGCAGTCTACTCAGAATATCCACTATGGATTAAAATTAATTAGTGTGGTGTGGGTACACTTGAGCGCAATTCTTATCTTATATCTTATACTATTATATAAAGCTAAAGAGTTTGTTAGTTTGTTTGTTTGAACGCGCTAATCTCAGGAACTACAGGTCCGATTTGAAAAAAAACCGGCCAAGTGCGAGTCGGACTCGCGCACCGAGGGTTCCGTACACACCTGTAGGTATATAAGTAAAAGTTCACCCATCACTACGATCGAGTCATAGTTATGGTATGATAATTGCAAAATGAAAAAAAAAAAAATCTGAAATATTTTTTTTTATATGATGTAACTAAAAATTTACGGTTTTCGCAATTTTTCCTTTATCTGTACTATAAGACGTTACTTCGTACCAAATTTCAAGATTCTGAGTTCACGGGAAGTACCCTGTAGGTTTTGATTCCCGTGCGAGTTTCGAAAATTTGCGGAATTTTGCGGCATAAACGGGAGTATCTTTTGATCGCGTTGACTTAGAAGTTTGATTTTTTCACAGCTCCAAGAGACCATAGACTTGAGTATTTGATATGAATTTCAGCTTGATACCTCCACGCGTTCCTGAGAAAAAAGGTCTTGACAGACAGACAATCCTATAAGGGTTCCGTTTTTACCTTTTGAGGTACGGAACCCTAATTATTTCAGTGTTGGATAGCCCATTTATTGAGGAAGGCTATAAGCTAAATAACATTACGCTGCGACTAAAAGGAGCGGAAAATTGTTACAAAAATGAAAAACCGTAAAAACGTAAAAACTAAAACACGCGGACTAAGTCGCGAGGGACAGCTAGTATTATATGTGATAAAATTATAACCTTGATCTTGATGACGCAATGTTTATTTCTGCTACGCCCTTTGATCAATAATGATGAATGAATTATCCGACTTTTTGTAAAGCTTTTAACTTTTTAGTACTATGTTTTATAGGTAATATTAGATAATAAACTTGTTAGTTAATCTAGAGAAAGTAATTGACAAATCTGGTGCAATTTTAATAAATTGTGGCAAGTTTTTTACCAGTGTTGCTTTTCATTTTCCGCGGTAACTGCCCCCACACACAAGTGACATTTCTTTATGCGTCAACGAATACAAATCACTCAATTGTATGAAAATGACACGTCCAAGTCACGTGACTTATCGAAATGAAATGACATTCAATAATGTCATTTAAGTTATTTCTCTCGTAGAAATGGCTCTTGCGACAGGAGCTGTTCATCTAATTAATAAATTAATTATACATCTCTACCTATCGCGGTCTTCTGCTGGAAATGGCCTCTGCCAATTTGCGCCACAGCTCCCGATCCTTCGCCTTCCGCATCCAATCCGACCCAGCTTCATTTTTCGTCCTTCTAAATTGATAGTTAACCTATCACTACATATTATTATTCCGTTGCGTAGTTTCAAAGATTTAAGCATACAAAGGGACATAGGGACAGAGAAAGCGACTTTGTTTTATACTATGTAGTGATTAAAAGAGATTGTTCTTCTCTCATTGTATACTCGGAAAAAGGCGTTACAACTGTCTTCTGATAGAAAATTCAAAGATCGGCGTAGTCACGATAATTGATACGGTACTTAATATTTGTTAATTAATTTATACGATGTATGACAAAGAATTCTATCTATTTAATAAAAAGTTACCTTGAATGTTGAAAAAAATCTGCAAAAAATTATTTTACATTAAAATAAATAAATATCTTAGGACATTTCACACACGGTCATCTTATCCCAAACTAGGCAGAGCCTGTGCTATGGCAACCAGACAACTGATAAACATACTTATATATTTCTAAATACATACATATTATAGATAATTTAAACGTTTACAGTTTCCGGTAAAGACATCTTTTGCAATGACCATTAATAAATCGCAGGGTCAAACCTTCAACGTTGCAGGCTTAGATTTGAGCGTTGACTGTTTTTCACATGGACAACTGTATGTCGCTCTTTCAAGAGTGACCTCCAGAGAAAATATGTTTGTATTGTCTAATGACAAGAAAGCTGTGAACGTTGTTTATAAAGACATTCTGTAATATGTTGTAAAAATAAAATAAATAGTTAAAAATGTAAAAAGTAAATAAGTAAAAATGTAGTGTATGAATTTAGATATTCCAAAGATAGCAGGAAATCTTCATGGTATAGGGAAAGGGGGATTGTTTTACTCCAAATTTAACGCGTGCGGGCCACGGGCAGTAATGAATAAATCAAAACTACTGGATCGATTTTAATCACATAGGCTATATATTTTATACCCGTGCGAAGCCGGAGCGGGCCGCTATGTTTTTATATACAACGTTCACAGTTTTTCTGTAGTGTATTTAGTATCAGCATTGCACCCGTGCGAAGCTGGGGCGGGTCGCTAGTATTTCAATAAATGTATCATTCAAAACTGCGGCATTATACGGACAATAACGTGGCATTGCGAGATAATCGCACCTAGCAATATGTTAATTCAAAAATTGTATAGATATTGCTAAGAATTACGAAATTTTAGTTGCCCGTGTAACCGCACCTTTACATCGAAAAAATGCTGGGTATTGCTCTAAATTGCACTATAAAATACATAAATTCAGAAAGTGCCTTGTATAAATATCACATTGCATTATGAAAAAATAGTACCGAATAGTTCGTGCAAGTGGGCCTTAAGATATTAAAATCTAAACCTACTGTAATTTCGTCATTCGGTCATCACCGTATTTTATAATTATGTTCATATTTTATTCTCATTTAGCTAAAATATTTAAGTCCTTTTAAACCGACCTAAAAAAAACAAGGAAGCCAAGGTTGTTTGTTTGAGTCTTTTTTTTTGTACATTTTTATGTATAATATGTATAATACCGGTAAATGTAAACGTTTGACGATAACACAAATGTGTATACATATATATTTTTAATTATTACAAGTTTGTTCTAACTAGAACTTCTGTTTCGCACCGCAGCAACCCTGCAATCTGTGCTAACTTCACACACATCAGACCACTCCGAAGTTAGCTGTTTTTCAAGTTCAGTATAGTTCGTGCGTTGTAGGATCGTGCGTATGACATTAGACAAACCGTTCCTTTACACTAATTAATATTTTAGTGATCAAACGGATCGTAAATAATTTCTTATAATATCGTATTCATCATTTGTATTTTATATTATATAAAAGGATAATTAAACAAGATGTTAATAAGCGATCAATAAAAAAATACATGATATTAAAAAAAAGGTCGATGTAACTATTTTATTTTATTATTTTATCGACAGAACCGTTCGAATAGTGCCACTTCCCTAGTCAGTCATCTCATACTGACAGCTGTCATACGCACGATGCTAGGGCAGTAGGGCGCAGCAATTATAATTCAGTTTTATTTGTACGTGCGTGTGAGTTGTATCGGAGTGCTTAAATCAGTTTTTCATTGTTTAAAACTTTCAACGATTAATTTCAAGCAGGTAATGAGATTAATTATAAGTACCTACTTTTATTCTTAGATACATGTTTTTTTAGTTAAGTTAATATTAAGTGAGAATTTAGTTTAAGTGTGATGGGTTATTAAAGAAACAGCTATTATTAGTGTATACTTTTATTATATTTAAAATAGACAGAGCTAGACGTGTTCGTTCAATGTCACGGAGTAGAGTAAGAACAAACGTCATAGACAAGACTGAGGCACAAAATTTAAAATTTAATATTGGAAGTTACATTCAATACTCTCTCTGAATTTAAGCCTCAAAACATATACATTAAAATTATTATATAACATTAAAATTAAAATATACTGAGACAATGCTTAGGAATGACAGTTGTATGACATCATTCCAAGTTTAGATCTTAATAAGGTACCTGGGTCGAATATGGCCAGCCGGTAAATATGGCCATATACCATTATTCTAAGCACGTATAGTTTGTAATGACTTGAACGCGACCATAAATTGTCGCTAGTGACGCATGTATCAGAACGATGTACTGTTACCCTTCCTGCGCGCCCGCTAGTCGCCCAACGTCCATTAAAGTAAAACGTGCCGTTGAGGTTATAAAAACATTAAGTAAGTATTGTCCTGTATTTTGTTATTTTTCAAATAAGAATCTTTGTTAATCACATTACAATATTGTGTGACGATTGTAATTTGATATTTCTTTGTTTATTTATCAAAGTAATAATGTGTTTATAATTCGCGAATATGAAAACAAAAAAATGCATGACTGCAAATATGGCCACCGGTTGGCCATATTTACGGTACTAAATTACTGACATTTTTTTTTTTTTTTGTCCATGGCACGCTATAAAACTAAAGGGCTTCGTGGTAATTGGTCAGAAGCATCAATGAAACTAGCTTTAACTGCAGTCAAAAGCGGTAAGATGAAAGTATATACGGCTGCAAACCAGTATAAGGTGCCAAGACGCACTCTAAGGCGTTATTTACAAGAGGAAAAAGAGGCTAAATCTACTTTGGGTCGGAAACCACTTCTTAACCCTGAACAAGAGAAGGTTTTGGCATCCCGTGTTATTCGCCTGTGTAATGTAGGATACCCATTGACACAGCGTGTACTACGTAGATGCGTAAAGACATTCTGTGATCGAAATAACATTTCAGCGTCAGGTGGAGTCTTAATGGTGGGACGAGATTGGCTGAGGGGATTTTTAAAACGTTATGGGAATATCAGCAGACGAAAGGCACAAAACCTAAATCCCGCAAGGGCACAAAAGTTGAATAAAGCAGTCGTTTCTGATCTTATTTTGCTAAGTTAAAGAAAGTCTTGGAAGATAATGACATTATGAATAAACCGGAAATCTAAAAACAGATGGTATTGTTACATTTGCGATGAGGATAGAATAGCAGATATGAGACTATGCTTTTTATGTAAAATCTACGTCCATGAAGACTGTGTTGGGTTAACAAAAGAAGACACTGATAAATTTGTTTGCACTCGGTGCAGTCAGGACTAATTATAAATACTTCATTAGGTTTACCTCCTTCTTTTCTAGTTTGTAATATCATTGTGATTTACCTATGAAGGATCTCAAAAGTTACGTTTTCTATTTGATAATTTTGTTGATTTTCTATATTTTTAGTTAAACTTAAATTTAAATTAAGGAAAACTTTTTGAATCTCTTTGTTTATTTTGATATCTTTAAAATATTACTTGTAAAGATAATTCTTTATTTGTACTGAATGTCGCCCAAAGAAAATATTTTAAATAAAAGCTCTATTAAAACATAATATCCATTTTTATTTCATTTTATTCAGAAGTTTTTTAAACTAGTAAATTCATACAGAAATTATGCAAACTTTCAATCATCCCTGTTCGATAAGATCCATGGACTTTTTTTGCAAAAAAATAACTCATAAAAATCAATAGTTTTTCTTCATTTAATGAAGAAAGGTTCTTAAGTGCTTTTTAAAATCATACTAAGTACCTACAACTCTTAAGAGCCAGAAGAGAAATAAATAATATATAAGGAACAGCGAGACGCAGCTAGTAATACGAATAATAGGAAAAGATAACCAGGTGTCTGATCTTTCACACTTTTTTTTTTTTTATTATTTATAATACGCGACGTAGTATACGGCGGTTGTGTTTTGTATTGCTAATGCTAGCTAAGTCGAATGCCTCTTGTAGAAGCGTTGTCTTATCGTCGGGATAGGAGAGAGTGTGTCTAGGACGTTTTATCTTGGAGATGACTGAAGCTCGGTATCGCGTGGCCGCTACGATTAGCGGGTTACGGTGGGTTTCGGTGGTGTCGAAGAAACGGGTCGCGGCGCGTTTCATGAACTGCTTGATTGTGGGCAGCTTTAAGTCACAGTGCAGCTGCAAGTTACGAACGTAACCTGGAGCGCCCGTGGCTCTACGCATGAAAAGGTTTTGGAGAGTTTGCATTCGTTTGAGTCGATAATCGGGTACGCGAGAGAATACGACGCTGCCGTAAGTCATGATAAGTCTGACGCACGCAGTGTAAATTCTCTTCTTGCAAGCAAGAGAGAGTTTACTGCGCTTGTTCAACATACAATGAAGTCGGCCGAGGGCGAAGGCGGCTCGCGCGCGTGCCGCTTTGATATGAGGTACGAAGCTAAGCTTCTGATCAAGGATCACACCCAGGTATTTGGCTTGCTGCTCCCAAGGGATAGGCTTGCCGAAGAGAGTTATGGGTGGAGAGGGAGCGGGAAGCCGCCGTTTTCTACTAAATAGTACGGCTGCGCTTTTGGTAGGGTTGACTTCGATTCTCCATTTCGTGAACCACTTCCCGAGGGCTGAGACCGCGGTCTAGAGAGTTCGACCTATCGCTAAGGGGCTGGTACCTGAATAATAAATGGCCGTGTCGTCGGCGTACAGAGCTACTTGGGGCTTGCCACCGCGTGGAATGTCGTTGGAATACAGCGAGAAGAGGAGTGGAGAGAGAACGGAGCCTTGCGGGACTCCGGCGAGGATCGGGTGAGGGGAAGAGAGTATGCCTTCAACGCGATAGCGAAAGTAGCGATTCGACAAGAAGTCACGGATGATGTGCACGAGACGATCTGGCACTTCGAGTTGGTACAGCTTGTAGATCAAGCCGTTGTGCCAGACCTTGTCGAAGGCCTTCGCTATATCGAAGAAGAGCACACCGGTGAGCCGTCCACGCTGAAAACCAGCGCTTATATGCTCGACTATGCGGTGGACTTGTTGGACGCACGAGTGTTCGGTTCTCAAACCAAACTGCTCGTCGGGTATGAGACTCCTGGACTCGGCATAATCCATTAAACGGGAGTAGATGATTCGCTCGTATAGCTTCCCAAGGACCTTGAGTAAGCTGATAGGGCGATAACTAGTTAGATATAAGGTATAGTGTCAATGTGCATTACATTTCGCATAGCAATGAAGTTGAAAGTCTTTTCATTTCATTTATGCGTAGGTAGATTTAATAATCTGTTTTATGTTAATGTAAAAAACCAAGAATATTTTAAGTTTTATAGTAAGGAAAAAGGACATTTTTAGATAATTAACAATGTAGTAATGTGGAGAAAAATATTAAAAACGATTTATGAAAATAAAAAATGAAGACAGACGTGTCATAGTTACTGGATTATTGCGAGTAGTAAGAACCTGGTCGACTTTGAAGCGCTCTAGAATGCCCATTAATACCTCAAATCCAAAAAATTATAGGTCAAAATGTTGGTTGGAAAATTCTCTACAAGATTGGTCTGAGGTCATTTGGTCGTGCAATGAAAAATAAAAAAGTAATGTAACAAAAAAGAAAATTTGTTGGGAAATTTTCTCATATTTTTGTTAATAACTTTGTTATTTGTCATTTTATTGAAAAAAGTTAGATAGGCAAAATTGTAGACAAAGCAATTTGCTACAAATTATGTCCTTACAATTTTTTTGTGGGATGCATAGTTCGGGAGATATAGCGAAAATGGCGTTTGCACCCTTTGTTCTAATATGGCGGCCGCGGGACAAGGGTTGCAACCCCACAAACTTGGATTTAAGCTCCTACTGACCCCCACCACACATCCCAAGAATAAAATTGCGTCCTCTAAAAAACACAAGGTTCAATGTAGGTAACTTTTCAATGGACTATTAATTTTTATTGCAGTATCAAAATATATATGTGAGGTCAGCAACCGTATACAGGGCAACCCGTGCTGTCCTCATTAAACATATTATATCTAAGTATACAAATAAATAAAATTAAAGTGTCTGTTTGGAACATTAAAATATATCGGTTTTGACTACATGCATGGTATATATAACAAAATGTTTTTTTTTACAATTTCTGTCTGTCTGTTTGTCTAGTTGTTCCGGCTAATCTCTGGAACGACTGGACCGATTTTGACAGGACTTTCACTGGTAGATAGCAGATAGTAATAGGGAGTAATTGAGGCTACTTCAAAAACGAAAAAAAGACTAAAGACCTTTTTTGTTAAGTTCAACGCGGACAAAGTCGTGGGCACAGTTAGTTTTTAATACATCTCTGATATGAGAGTTAAAAAGGTTACTTACCTAAGGTTATCTTCCTTTGGTTTTTCTCATATTATGATCTTTCAGACAACCTAGTTTTCCTATGTAGTCATCCTCCGCTTATAACACAGTTTTATCCATAACTCTCCCTACACTGAACACTGTATGCTTTTCATCCTCTATTCCAACATATCGCTACCTTCAAACTTGGGTGCTGATCATAAAGCTAAATACCGTAAACTATAGATAAACAAAAAATAATTGACCATGACGGGCCTGTTGGTCTAGTGGTTAGTGACCCTGACTGCTAAACTAGAGGTCGTGGGTTCGATTCCCACGCAGGAAAAATCTTTGTGTGTCAAGCACGATCATTTGTTCTGTGTCTGGGTGTAATGTATCTATACTTATAATAAATCTGTAGAAAGGTCAATTCTGTACATCAAATATATTTTCAAAATAACTATCAGGGGGTGATTAGTAATCGATACTGATGCCAAAAATGCAATCAGTAAATTTTTTGTCTGTCTGTCTGTCTGTCTGTATGTTCCTTATAGAAACAAAAACTACTCGACGGATTTTAACGAAACTTGGTACAATTATTCTTCATACTCCTGGGCAGGTTTTAGAATACTCTTCATCACGCTACAATCAATAGGAGCAGAGCAGTGAAGGGAAATGTTGGGAAAACGGGAGAAGTTACTCCATTTTTTAAGCTTCCGTCGCGTATGCAGCCTTAATGGTTAAAGCTACATAGAAATCATGTATCAAGGAAATGTTCTGCATAAAATTATCTAAAAAATATCCCACAACAGCATATGTCTATCTTTTATGGTTGACTCACAATAACACGTGTAACTCCCGATAGCTTAGCAGTTCGGAGCTTTCTGATTATATTTGTTTACTCTTACGTTTATAATACTTTCACTCATCCCTAATTAAAAAACAAGTTAACATTATTACCTATTCAATAAAAAAAGAATCATAGATATCGGTATAGAAACACCAAACCTATACATGAAATATGATAATAAGCCATCGCGCCGTCGCGCGTGAATACTGAATCATGCTAGAAGGATTATTTTTGTGTAACGTGACATATTATATTTCCCTACTAAAATACAAAAGTTAATTTGTCTGTTACATCAAAACCACTGAACAGTGAGGAAGGACATATGGTACTTTTTTACGAAAAACGACGGAAACGCGGACGAAGTCGCTGGCAAAAGCTAGTCTATAATATGTATGTATTTAGAAATTTATAAATATATGAATGTTTATCAGTTGTCTGGTTGCTATAATACAGGCTCTGCCTAGTCTGGGATCAGATGGCCGTGTGTGAGCTGTCCCAAGATATTATTATTATTTCCATTATTTAAATAATAACATACAAAAAAAAAACTAAAATTAAATGTAGGCGCATGACATGGGTAGTGGCAGTAATGACTTACATGATAACTTATATCATAAGTCATCATTCACGACGATAACCTTGCTTCTATCAGGGTCATAATATGTAAACCACAACAAATCGAGTGGTATAGGTCACCATACTTTTTTCCATTTACGAGGTAAAAGCATGGGGTTATTCGGACTGTCCCAGACTATAATCTTCCCAGACCTGTATTTGCACTTGCCTTAAACACGGGTCGATTGCGCATGCTCTGAGCGGAAACTCGCCAAATACCACTGTGAGACCGCTGCAGGCTTGATCCCCGCATGACAAAAAACATCCATGATCCTCCCAGAACATAGAAGGAAGAAACAAAAAAGAAACGTTTGTTTGCGACAAATGCTACGCATAAAAGTGCACGGAAAAAGACAACAAAGACTAATAATAAGGTAGGGGGGTATACGCATCACATCCGTGCAAAACGGCCGCACATGCCAAGGTTCTTGCTAGAAGCAGAGGAAAGGCCAGCAGTGATAGCTGGCAAAGTGTGTACTTTGCTAATTTGAATGTTTGTGAAACCCCTTTCAGAAATACGGGAGTCGTTTAGAAAAAAATATTCAGTAAGAACGATAATAACTAATAATTGGTTGTAAAAAACTTATTTGCAGAAACAAGATGGCGCTTCCAGATATAGATCCTCGAAATGGAGGTGCTTGCGGCACCTGCCTGGCGAACAAATTCCTTAGTTATGCCATGGGATACGTGCAATTGGTAAATGTTACAAATATAATTCGAAATTTTAGTTGTTTTGGGTCATTAAAACACGTCCTGCTGAATCGAACGCATCTACGCATTCTGGTTAAAGTATAAAGAGTAAAAAAACTCGAAAATGTGTGACACCTCTCGACCGCCGAAATGTAAATAGTAAGGAATATTTAGATTTCTATGATCTCGACCAAATTAGATAATTTGTAGTGAAGTACAACAAACGTAACGTAAGTTTACAAACTAAACGTGTTCTTATGTTGCCTACAACAATAAAATTGATTACAGAAAAAGCATAAAAAAAAGTTAGTTCAAATTGGTTTTGAAACCTATTCGAATTAGAAGAAAATAAATGCCGAAAAACATATAATACGAAATTTTCTTTACTGAAATGACATCGCTGCCCCCTGAGAATAAAATTGTAGCTAATATTACCATAGTTTATCCCGTATTAGAAGTCTACGGTGCCTAATATGTAGCTATCATGAGCGCTTTTGAAAATCTTTACATCTATGGCTTAAAAAAAAAGTGTGTGTGTACTTATGTACGCACGTAAGAAGTTATACTTTTTTGGCGAAACAAGATAAAATTCTTTCTCATAAACTTGTGATTGACAGATTGGTACAAAAAGTATTTTAACCATCTTGACATTTGTCATTTTTTACATTACATAGGTATGTAGTTTGGAAAAACTAAAATGTTGACTAGCTAACTTCAGGGTGTAGGTTTTCCGTGACGGTGTGCGTGCGCATCGTAAAAATGAGCGGTTAAGCAGACAGCTTCATACTGTTAATTTTGTATCACAGATGCGCGCGCATCTTAAAATATCACTCTCATCATTTTTTCATAACGCGCCTAAAGAAGTATAACTTCAACAAGTTATAGTACAAAAACAGTTTTTTATTTTTCCTGAAAAATTGTGTTTTTGCAGTTATTATTTTATCATCTTCTAGGGGCGACATTCTTGCCCATCAGTTGATTTTACACTTGAGCTAATTTTTTTTAAACATTTCACTTTAATTAAACTGGTTGTTTGTACACGGATTGTTTGATCTTCAGGCGCTGTGGATTTGCAGTTTACTGACGGTGATGTTCGACCCATCATCCATCGGAACAATAGTGGAAAGCAAAAACCAAACCGCAGTGGCGGTAGTAACAGTGATCATCCTCTTATTATCTATAGTGTTCTCTGTTCTACTGCTGGTTGGATTGCATAAGGCAAGTATTTTAATAATTTTTTATTTTAGGTCACCATTTTTTATGATATAAAAGTCGTTCTATGTAAAATACGGTATTCAGCTGAATGGTAATACTGGAAGTTGATCCCAATATAGCTTGGAAAAAGGCAGGCAGAAGAAGAAGGTAATGATTGCCCGCGTCTTCCTCCGCATCTATACTATATTAATATTATAAAGCTAAAGAGTTTGTTTGTTTGTTTGTTTGTTTGAACGCGCTAATCTCAAGAACCACTGGTTCGAATAGAAAAAATCTTTTTGTATTGGATAGTCCGTTTATTGATGAAGGCTATAGGCTATATTACATCACGCTACGACCAATAGGAGCTTAGCATAAATGAAAAATGTTGCAAAAATGAAAAACCGTTGAAACTAAAACACGAGAACAAAGTCGTGGGGGACAGCTAGTAAATTATAAATAATCGAATATCGTACTGTCACTTCCTGGTATACTGATGAGTTGGTACAGGATTTCTTATTTGTATAGCTTTATGTAAGTAGCGTAAGGCATAGCGTTACTGACTATTAACTTAATAAATAAATAAATAATAATAAATAAATAAAAAAATGTGGACAACATCACATACATTGCTCTGAACCCAAAGTAAGTAGCTAAAGCACTTGTGTTATGGAATTCAGAGACAACGAAGGTACCACAAACACCCAGACCCGAGACAATGTAGAAAAATTGTTTTCTACATTGACCTGGCCGGGGATCGAACCCGGGACCTCAGAGCTGGCGACACCTTGAAACCGGTGTGTACGCCACTCGACCACGGAGGTCGTCAATTAATAATAATAAACTTTCAAAAGGGAATAGAATTGCTCGTAAGTCGTAGTTCCTTTCCTGTGCAAGAAGAGAACATTGCCTAGTGAGGCAGCTCTATTTTTTTTTTGTGAAATTACTCATTTTTTATGTCCATAATTTTCTCTAGTTTTTAATTATTATTTATTTGTATGTGTTTTTTTTGTGTTTAAATCTTTCTAAAACTTTAATTTTGAACGGATTTTATTTCCATCGCGGTTTATTATCTAGATTTAGATCCCGACGTTTGAACGCCTTTGCAGGTGTCATGGTCACGGGAAACGTTCGCTCAAACCTCAGAACTTATTATTTTCACGTTCTGTTCCAGGGGAGGCCAGTATTTATAAAAAGCTATTGCATATACGCTGGTGCCTACGTGGTTCTGTTGGCGCTGTCATTCATCATCACAATCGTCGTCCATCCGCAGAGACTGGGCGTCCAAGGCTTCTTCACAATAATACTTTATATCAGTGAGTATAAAAGAATCAACCATTTTTTATTTAAATAGTATTTACCGTTGCTAGTAGCTCGTTGCGCCGATCGTAAGCTTTTTGTAAAAGCTAGGTGGTTTTGAGATAGTATTAGTAAAACGGCGCGCTCTGTTTTGACACTTATTTTACGACGACGCTAGTTCATAGGTACTGGTGCTCACAGTTCGTACTCTGTTTGGTGCACTCTATAATTTACTTATTCATACTACAAGTGTCTCTCCACCTAATATTTACCCGGTCTACATCGAAACTAAGGCCTTTTCCGAATATATTCGGATACTTCGTTTATGTCGCCCGATACCTACTCGTATAATAAATAATAATAAATAATAATAAATAATTTATTTATTTTCAGACCATGGTGTCCATTTTGTTAGTAACAATGTTCTTATAGACTAGTGTTAGTAAAACTTAAGCTACCCACAACAAGACATAAAAAGGATGGAAACACAACAATCACTGCTGCGCCATCCCATGACAAATAGAGCAGCAGCGACTGATGTAACTGCAGTCCAGCCGACTAGCGATCATGCTAAGGATGCTGTTGGCGCTGCCACGTACTCTACGCACCAGGGATGCGCATCTTTTTCGTATTGTAGCGTAAAAGCAGTCTATGCGATTTTTAGCAAACATCCCTGATGCACTACAGAATCGCCGCAGCCCCATCAGCACCCTGAACGCATTATTAAATTGGACTCGGAGGGCACTGTAAGACTTTTGAGTATAGTCGGCCCACAGGCTGCACGTGTAAAAAGATGTACAATAAGACCGGAAAAGTGTAATTTTTACTTCCGGCGAACACCGTGCAAACCTGCGGGCTATCATGTTCGCTCGCACTGCCAGTGACCTCCGTTCCCTCTCGATGTCATCATTGTCCTTGAGGTCAGAGGTAAGTATATGTCCTAGGTACTTAAATTTAGACACCCTACGCAAGGCTGTACCATTCAGCGTAATGTTGGGGAACACGACACCTGTGCTGTTTCCTCTGGCCTCAAAGACCATGACTTCACTTTTGAGTGGATTATATGCTAATCCGTGTTGCTCAGCATAGGCTTCACAAATGGCCAGCAGTTTTTTAATACCACACACCGATGCACTCAGTAGCACCATGTCATCCGCATAGCTTATGTTGTTTACATTAATTCCGTCTATGTGACAGCCTATCCGGGTGCCACTGAGTGCCACAATTAGATCGTTCATATACAGGTTGAATAGGGTAGGAGAGGACAATCCCCCCTGCCTCACCCCGCACTCCAACCTGTATGATTGCGACATGCCATCTGACCATCGCACGCCATTGACCTGATTACCGTACCAGTACTTGCAGATGTTGATGAGTTCTATTGGTAGACTAGTGTTTTGTAACTTTTTCCATAGAATGTCATAGGAAACCAGGTCAAAAGCTTTCGAAAGATCAAGAAAGCAAGCTTGAACTGCAGTTTGGCGTTTAGTATAGTATTTGACAGCATGCTTAACACACAGGACTGCACTTTCAGTGGAGAGTCCGCTCCGAAAACCGAACTGATTGTCATGAAGCTCAATGTGTTTGGTCAGCTGTGAGTTCAACATGCTGTCAAACACCTTCGAAACCACTGTGGCAAGAGAGATAGGTCTATAGTTATTCCTATCTGATAGATCAGCGGTCTTATTTTTAACAATAGGTATTACAATTGTTTTAATCATCTCTTCCGGCAGATATGAATGGCTTAGACAAAGGTTAAACAGCATAGACAACAATCTCGGCAAGTGGGGTCCAGCATGTTGCAGATGTTCGATACTCAACCCGTCATGGCCTGGAGATTTACCTCTAGTCATTGATTTTATTATCAACTGCACATCTCTGGTAGTGCATCTAAAACCTAATTTTTCACCGTTCTTAACATTAATCATCGACTGCGAGGACCCCAATGGCGATTTTACAGTAAAATGTTGTCGAAACAGATCAGCTATTTGACTCGTATCGCTTACACCATCGATACACACAGGATTAGACGGTTTGTTATTAAGTTTATTCGTAGCTTTCCAAAAAGATCTAAAATCGTTTTTTGAGTGGTGAGAGGCCAAGATATCCATTTTCACCTGTTCTTGGTGGTTCTGACACCATCTCAGTCTATTCTTAAAGATTTTCTTGGCCTCATACATCTCGTTATAAATTGTACCTGAATTTGGTTTGCCATACCAACACCACAAATTAAATGTCCGTCTAGCTTCTCTGTGTGCCTCGCTAACATGTAAGTTCCATCCTGCAACAGGTTTCTTTTTCTTACGTAAATATTTACTACGTTTATTACACATTGCTGCCTCTTTTAATATTTTTACAATATTGTTATACAATCTGTCAATGACTTGTCTGTGCTGCAAAATATTACAAGTGTAATCCGCACATCTTATAAATTCCTCTGGAAAGTCAAGAAGTCTTAAGAGTCTATGACATTCAGACATGTATTGACTAACTTGATCTACAGTTCTCTCCCCCCATATAACCTCATTTACAGTTGATTTACATTCTGGTAACTTAGGTGAAATTATGCCCAGATTACACTCCATTATCAACGGAAAGTGGTCCGACCACAGTACATCATACTTAACAAACACTCTGCGCACTGACGGCACAGCTGCCTTAGAGACTATACAGTGATCAAGCCATCTTTGCGATCCGTGTGCCTCGCTCACAAAAGTGAAACAATCAAACGAATTAGAAACGCCTCTCAACATTTCTACATCAATGCAAGTCCACTCCTGGTCCGCACAAAATAAAGATAGTTCGTTATAAAATTGCTCAGTAGGGTGCGCATTAAAATCACCTAGTATGTACACACAATCAATGTTACAACTGTCTATGATAGCACTTACCGACCCGAGGATGTCCGTAAACTCGACCAGATTCGAAGCTGAGTCCACAGGCATGTAAACATTCGTCACTAGTATAGACCGCTCAGGTAACACTACGCGTATCGCACATATTCGCGGATTATTGCACGGCACCACTATCACATTAGGAAATACTTTTTGCCGCCAGAGTATTCCGAGACCGCCGTGAGGCCGTCCTCGTAACATGCCCGACGACATGTCTACCGCCGAGGTCCCTGTGTAGCTAAACTCTTCATCAATACTACTCAAGTATGAAATTTCACTGGGCAGCAACCATGTCTCCTGAAGAGCTATCAGGTCACAAGCTTTACACAGCTCACGTATTCCATTTACAGAGCGTTTGACACTCTTACAATTAAAAGTAGTGAATTTGTAAAAGTCCCTAGCCATTTAATTTTGTTTGTTAAAATGACCGTTATCAGAAACTTTTATTGTCTCTGTCGAAGATTTATTCTTGAAATATACAAAGCGTCTGAAAATTATACCGCTGGGCCATAGTTTTTCATCCAAAAACATCTGTAATTTTGATGCAGTTACATAGAACTTATAGGCGTCATGGTCACTTTGCTTCTTCATTACAATTTTCTGTAAGGTAACATTTTCACAGGTTTTACCATAAATATATTTACAAATATCCGATTCTGACGTTCCTTTATGTATATTCGTAATGAATATGGGTATTTTTCGTTCGGCCGCTCTAAAATTATATTCAGTTTCAGCTGTACTGCTTCCCATCTTTCCCTTTAAACGATTATTCCTTATTGGTTTACGTTTTTTGTACTAAAGTCCAAGCTTGTTCGTTGTGATTTTTGTTATCCTTTGAACACAACAGTACATTCGCAAACGTATATTTCTTTGAATCAGTCAGCTGTTCGCATACTTCGTTATCTGCGGCCGGCGATGACTCACAAACCTGCTCGACCGCTCGAACAGTGCTACACGTCACCGCGCGCCCCGCTTCTTCGACGATCGTCTGCTCGCGATCTACCGCCAATATTATATTTGTCGGGATATCTTTTCGTCCCACCACGGAATTGCTCTCAACCGTCATACTTTGATAATTCAGATCATCATTTGGTGATGAATCGGATTCTGGTATGTCATTTGAATCGCGAATAGAAGATTCATTGAGCTGTGACAAACCCATAGGCCCGCTATCTCGCCCGTGATAGGCACACGTACCACCTCTCTTAACATTCACATTCCTGCTTGAAAACGCGGGGACCGAGTGCAACTGCAACTGGCTTTTTACTTCTTCCTCCAATTGAGTTATTGAGACAAAAGAAGATTTGATATTCCTGATCTCAGCTTGCACTAAAACCAGGTCTTTTAACAGTTTAGACACGTCTAGGTGATCGAACGTTATAGGAGGTAGTTTCTCCAACTCGCGGGCTACAAACACTGGCATCACATCACTGTCTACTACCTTGAATAAACTGATGATGTCCATTAAGTCTCGATTTTCTTTGCCCTGTCCTTTACGCACTTTTTTCCGGTATTCGTCAGGTAAAGATTCAAATAGCAACGACTTTGCTTCATCAATTTGGTCACTGCTAAACGAGGACAAACAAATCTTCATTAAACTGTCTTCAGTTATAATCGAAATTTTATTTTGCACATATGACAAAAGCTCATTTATAACGATATTGCAACTAGCGCATTTCACTGTTGACGACATTTTTGAACGCTGTTTACGCGTAACCGGGACCACACACGCTAGCTATCGCTGCTCGCGCGAGACTCAATAATATGCATAATATGCACATATAGTATAATATGCACATGTAATTTATTATACCTACTTTAGGTAACTACATATAAGGAACGATAATTTTTGCTTGCGATTTCTTTTTATTAGCTCTGTTTAAGATAGAAAATATTTAAAAATATTAATACGTTCTTTTATTGATGTTAAAAAGCCGAGAGAGAATATTATTTTTTTTGAGTATTTTTGTGTCAGGATAGAATAAAAATTTTTATTTTGTTGTCAGATTAAAATGTATTTTCTTTTTTGTTTCAGTTATTCAGATGTTTTTCTTCTTGGTACTCAGAAGTTATTATTTGTTGGCATACTGCAATGGCGGCGCGCGCCCGGCCATCATTCCAGATTCGCATATTTAGTAAATAAATAACCCATCGGAGAAACAAAAAGCCATCACAAAAGCGGAAAACAGAAATACCTACCTATAATGTAAAGACATGAACTGTACCTACTTATGATTTACTTAGCACAGACACCAGTCTTCATCACAGTGCCTAATTTAGGTACTAAACGTACCTAAAGGTACCCACAATGTGTAGTGTGATAATGAGAAAAAAAAAATATTTTATTATAAACTAGCTGCCCCCGCGACTTTGTCCGCGTGTTTTAGTTTAAACGGTTTTTCATTATTGCAAAATTTTAATTTATGCGCCACTCCTTTTGGTCGCAGCGTAATGTTATATAGCTTATAGCCTTCCTTAATAAATGGGCTATCCAACACTGAAATAATTTTTCAAATCGGACCAGTAGTTCCTGAGATTAGCGCGTTCAAACAAACAAACAAACTCTTCAGCTTTATATATTAGTATAGATAATAACATGTATTTATGTAGAAAGAAAAGAAAGTTGTATTCTTTGTTTTAAATAACCTTTATTGTCCAAGTGGAATTGAAAATTGAGAAAAAACATTTGCCTTGTTTCATGTTTATGGTGGGAAAAACTCTATTTATGCATAATAATTTAAGACTTGACTATTTTTATTTTATAATTGTCTATTATTGATTTTACTGTTTTTACTGGACCATCGATGGCTATGATTAGTTTTATAAAATAATCTACAAGATAATACCTATGGTGTTAGTTTAAGTTCTACAAGTTTTTTTAATCTGAACATGCCTTGGAATTTATTAAGAAGTATATTGTGTAATGGAGAGTAAAAATAGCACTTAAATGTATGGAAATGACACGTGATCAATAAAAAAGAAATGTTCTTTTTTATTGATCACGTGTCATTTCCATACATTTGAGTGATCCTATCTTAGAATCCTATCAAAGTTATCCCGGCCGCAAACGTAACAATATGGGTCCATATTGGCTCACCTAAAGTTCTTTACCCGAAATTGTTCTTCCTAACGATTTGTAATCCGAATGATCACTCTTCCTAAAATTTTTCATCCTAAAGTTTTCATTCATACTATTTGTAGTGCTAACGGCGATGTTCATAAAACTCATGTTTCCGAAAATTTTAACCAATAATTTCATTAATGTAAATATATTTAAACTCCTACTGTTTTTTATCATAACGCTTTTATCCCTAAACATAATTACCATAATATTTTCACTCATACTCAGAAAGAAACATTATACCAAGTGTAAATGTTTCTTTTTGAATATTTTTGAAAACAACTTTTCAAAAATACCTACCAACCTGCCTAAGGGTCAGAAAAAAAAATACCTACCAACCTAACCAAACGCGTCGGGGCTGGCAAAGTCGGTACTAAGAGTCAGAAAAAAAATACCTACCAACCTAACCAAATGTGTCGGGGTTGTCAAAGTCGGTACTAAGGGTCAGAAAAAAAAATACGTACCAACCTAACCAAATTTGTCGGGGTTGGCAAAGTCAGTACTAAGGGTCAGAAAAAAAAATACCTACCAACCTAACCAAATGTGTCGGGGTTGGCAAAGTCGATTCTAAGCTACTGATTATTATGAATAAAAATAAATCTAAACAAAAAAGATATGACTTTGAATAATAGTGTAAAAGATGGTTATGTTGAAAAAATGTAGGAAAACAAATAAAAGTATAATAGATGTTTATTGCTACTGACATTATGAAGTTGAATGCTTCGGAATTATGAACATTAGAGACGGAGTAGTTAGGAATTGTGATTGTTAGGATGAAAAATGTTAGGAAGAACATTTTCGGATTTCCAATTATCGGAGTTGAAATTTTAGGTGAACTTTGGCGCACCCTAACAATATACCTCCTTGTGATCGTCTGCCGTATTATGTATCTTGCAAATCATTTGTACGACTATTGCTGTCAAATTGCTTATTTGTATTAAATTTGTAATTTTTTGAAGTTTGGGATACTGTGTTGTAAAATGGGCTGTAGAGGTCTAATAAGCAGTCGCTCCATGTTAAATACCGTATTTAGCTGAATTTGGAGAGACTGGAATTTGTAACTTGACAGCAATAATTTTCCTGCCATAAGGTTTTACAGTATACGTAATGCGGTAAACGTATATCGTTGTGTGACCGGTATTTGGTTGTAGAAAACTGTCACACAGCTGGTAGCAAGGGGCACCCAAAAGAAAGACGTAAACATTCAAAACTATTTCAAAATCATTGCATTACTGATTCTTGGAAATGAACTACAAATAAATACAATTTATGTAAAGCGTAAGTGTCGGACAAATACGCTGAAAAACAATGTCACACTGTCGATAACACCATATATATTATAACGAAGGCGAAGCTGCCGATGATTCGATAATATATACTCGATAGTTCGATAGGTGGTTGCCTGTTCGGCGACGACGAGATTCACATGTTCTTTCTCTTTTATACTCCGTTCTTCATAATCCCAACACCCCAAACTATTTGCGGGAGCGTTTTGAATTCCTGGTTCCTAGGGGAAATCCTTGCCGCACTTCTTCCTCTCTTCTTCTTCGCACTCCCCTTCACTCCACCAGTCGCTATGGTGAATCTTTCACAATTCGTGCCGTGCGGCTGTGGAACTCGCTTCCACATGCCTTGCGGGATAGCCCCTCGTTAGACGTCTTCAGGAAAAGAATCAGGGAACATTTCCTTTCAGCATGAGTTAGTGTATAGTGTATGTATGTTTATATAATTACAGTATATATGACATTATGATGTGTATTTTAAGTATTATTTTTATGTATGTGTATTTTTATTGTGATTGTACACTTCTTCCTGTCCTCATTAGATATTTTATTCACTCTACCACTCAAAGGTTTGCTGTTAGAGAACTCAATTTTGAGTAAAGCTCGCCTATGTACATAAAATTTATTATTATGTTACTGTTTTATGTGTTATGTGTACAATAAAGAATTAAGAATGTAAACTAGATCTTATTTGTTCGTGTAAATAACTGACTTTCCCATGCATGTAGAGATAATTAATAAACTTAACCAGTAGGCCTATTCGCTATCTCCAGTTGGCAACCCAATCGATGTTTACCGGATAAAAATAAGTATAAAAATGCTTATTCAGTATCGGCTAACGTCGGTAACCATCTAAGTAGTAGTAGATCTAGTTTGTCATCGAAGTTACACGATAAGAAAATTGTGTTTTCATAAAGCAACAATCGCTTTTGTTGACAACCGCCGCGCCATAGCGAATAACCCTGCTGCTCAGATATTTTTAAAACCGAATACAGCTTAGACATATTTTTGAAAAGAGTGATCACATATTATTGCCGAATGCACAACATATATTATTGAACCGTTCACATAAGGACATATTTTTGATCTGTAGGTTCTACATTTTATTGAGCTTCCCAACGCACACAATTATTTTAATCCTTAACAGTGCCAATATATTTATTAACTCGACTGTACTCATAACATTATTATAGCTGTTTGGTCAGCTTTCCTAAATTACTTACCGGGTTACCCATATTTATGTTTTTCAAACAAGCTTTTATTAACAGACAGCGGTGAAACCAAAAAAAGGAGGGTTATGTGTTGGATTTAAAAGATATGAAAATATGTAAATGTACTTTAACATAAAACAAATCATGGAAAACCTTGGATAGATTTATTTTCCAAATTTATATGGGACCAACTTCGGGGTATTTTCCTTTCCAATAAAACAGAACTCAAAATCCGAATACTCTGAAAAAAGATTTAAAAAAGCATAAGCGCGTCGACTTGAGAACCCTCTTCCGATTTTTTTTCGCCACTTGAAATCTCGAATGTCACCCAGGAAATGGCTGAAACGCATTAACGAATTATTATTCTTTTGTTTTTTATTTTTCCTAAAAAACTTCAGCTTTATAAAAAGGGATAAATAGTCCTGTATAAAAGTAACTAAAGTAAATCGTCCCTCATTAACCTATTTTTCATTTCTGATTTGTTTTAACCCAAATCTTTATTTTCCGAGTTCAACCCGAGCAGTCTAACAGACACTAGCATATTATAAACATAACATATTTCTTAAGACGATTGTTCAGAGAGCTTACGCGGCCATGATTGTACACATGTTTGTACTTCACAGTAAACCTTGAACTTTGTAGACTTAAGGATTCAATGTTCATTCATTTCTCAAATTGCAGTCTACTCAGAATATCCACAATCGATTAAAAGTAATTCGTATGGTGTGGGTACACTTGAGCGCACATATGATAAAATTATAACCTTGATCTTGATGACGCAGTGTTTATTTCTGCTCTTTGATCAATAATGATAAATGAATTATCCGACTTTTTGTAAAGCTTTTAACTTTTTAGTACTATGTTTTACAGGTAATATTAGATGATAAACTTGTTAGTTAATCTAGCGAAAGTAATTGACGAATCTGGTGCAATTTTAATAAATTGTGGCAAGTTTTTTACCAGTGTTGCTTTTCATTGCTCTATATTGCCCGCGGTTATTGCCCCCACACACAAGTGACATTTATTTATGCGTCAACGAATAGAAATCGCTCAATTGTATGGAAATGACACGTCCAAGTCACGTGACTTATCGAAATGAAATTACATTCCTATACATTAATGTCATTTAAGTTATTTCTATCGTAGAAATAGCTCTTGTTACAGGAGCTGTTCATCTAATCAATAAAATAAATTATAAAACTCTACCTATCGTGGTCTACTGCTGGAAATGGCCTCTGCCAATTTGCGCCACAGCTTCTGATCCTTCGCCTTCCGCATCCAATCCGACCCAGCTTCATTTTTCGTCTATCTAAATTGATAGTTTAACCTATATTTCAATAAATGTATCATTCAAAACTGCGGCATTATACGGACAATAACGTGGCATTGCGAGATAATCGCACCTAGCAATATGTGAATTCAAAAATTGTATAGATATTGCTAAGAATTACGAAATTTTAGTTGCCTGTGTAACCGCACCTTTACATCGAAAAAATGCTGGGTATTGCTCTAAATTGCACTATAAAATACATAAATTCAGAAAGTGCCTTGTATAAATATCACATTGCATTATGAAAAAATAGTACCGAATAGTTCGTGCAAGTGGGCCTTAAGATATTAAAATCTAAACCTACTGTAATTTCGTCATTCGGTCATAAACCGATCTAAAAAAAAACAAAGAAGCCAAGGTTGTTTGTTAGAGTCGTTTTTTGTACATTTATATGTATAATACCGGTAAATGTAAACGTTTGACGATAACAAAAATGTGTATTTATATATTTTTAATTATTACAAGTTTGTCTTTGTACTAACTAGAACTTCTGTTTCGCACCGCAGCAACCCTGCAAGGTCATCTGTGCTAACTTCACACACATCAGACCACTCTGAAGTTAGCTGTTATTTAAGTTCAGTCAGTTTTATTTGGACGTGCGTGTGAGTTGTATCGGAGTGCTTAAATCAGTTTTTCATTGTTTAAAACTTTCAACGATTAATTTCAAGCAGGTAATGAGATTAATTATAAGTACCTACTTTTATTCTTGTGTGTTTGTGTGTGAGAATTAAGTTTAAGTGACTATCTACTTAAGCTTTACTATCTAGTACTTATACATTATTTTTATGGTTCAGGTCGAGTTGGTTTAATATACAGGGTGTTGTGGAAATGCGTGGTTTAATATACAAGATGTAATAATTTATCTCAAATACTTTCTACAAAAGAGTAATAGCCTATACTGAAACAAAAAAATTGTATTCCGTACTAATTTCGATCAGCTGATGATAATGTATGGTTAGGCCAATTTGTTTTTTGGAATTAGCTTATCTTACCTTGAAGAATGTTTTTATTTCTATTCACGCATTTCCGTAGCACCATGCAGGTGTAAACTAGCCCTAAAAACATGTTGTTGTTTGTTTGCAAAAGTTGTTCTTACTAAGAAATAACCCATTCTACACAATGAACTTGATCAGCCCATCCTTTTTATATTCATACGTATAGAAAGAGAGAACGTCATAGCTATTTTTAGTCTCATCAAAACAATAAAAGAAGGCAAAGATAAGAAGTACTTATATGCATATGTATTGGGGATCAATTGCAGGGTTAATTGCATATTTTCCCTTTTTTAAGTTATGTCTGTTATTGTATAGTTTAAAACAATACAATTACAGACAATACTAGATTGTGTGTGTAAGAGAGTCAATAATTATCTACGCTTAAGCATAAACGCGTTTATTTTATGGCAAATGATTATTATAGGTATCCTTGAAATAAAACCAAATAAAACTCAGTGGCAGTAAGTACATTTTAAGTTATCAAAGCATTGCATCCGTTTTATTTTCGAATGCGTGCATCGTGCATGTAGTCTGCGGGGATGCACTTATCTTTATACTATACTAGCTGTGCCCGCGGCTTCGCTCCCGTCAACTGACTACCAACCCTACCATATCTTCCTTACCCTACCTACCTATTTTTTTTATTTTTAAAGCTTCCCTGTATTCTAGAGAACAAAACAAAAAAAGAATTATTCAAATCGGCCCAGCTGTTCTCGAATTTTAGCGAGACTAACGAACAGCAATTCATTTTTATATATAAGAAGAAGACTACAAGCGATCATAGAAAAAGCAAATAGTCCTATTAATGCACTACGGAAGTACCTACTCGTAACTTGCTTATAACAAATTCAATAAATAACAAAGACTTTCTTAAATAACTATCTGTCGCTATCGCACTATACTTAGCTTTGCACCTTTAACGCCTGGTTCCTGTTTTAAAAAAACGATTCGTTTTGCTACAGGACGCTAGACTTTTCTAAGCAAAACGGAAAAGAAACTACAGTCCGTAAACGAATTGTTTTTGGAATATAGGTAGGCACTGGCCATAAGCGACGGAGACTGTATGAGAGTCAACGGTGACCTAAAACTGACCCAGGACGCTTCAGTATTCTACTAATATTTATACCAGTCAACCCCCGAGTAATTCAATAGAAATTAAAGCTCATACATGCTCTCCATCTGACATCTGCTCTTGTCCCTCTCTTACCAATACTGCTTCAATTAAATATCTAGGTCTAACTCTTGATCAAAATTTAAACTGGAAAGAACACATAATAAACCTGACCTCGAGAATTCGGAAACAAATTTATATCTTTAGAAACATACGTCACTTTTGTCCTCCTAAAATTATTTTAGCAGTATATACGGCCTTATGTCAATCCATACTTACGTATGGCATAACAGCGTGGGGAGGAGCATCTAAGACTACTATGATCACTGTTGAACGGGCTCAACGGGCAGTGCTCAAAGTGATGAGCTTTAAGAAATTTAGACATCCTACCCAATCGCTGTATTCAGAATTATCAGTATTGTCAGTAAGAAAATTATTCATGAAAAATATTTTGCTAATACAACATAAAAAGCGACCGGATCATACCACAAGACGTAGAAAAGATTTAGTTTATAACATTCCCAGCTATCAAACAAAATTCGCCCAAAAATTTATAAATTTCCTTGGACCATATAGGTACGTACAACAGAATATCAAAATTTACCAAACTTTGCGATCTCACAAAACATTCATGTAATATCGAAATAGACAAACTTCTAAAGAAATTCAATTACGAAGATGTTGAAAATATTTTGCAAATAATATCATAAATACTCATTTCACTTGCACATACACAATACTACATCAATAAGTACACACTAACATAACTTTAAGCTCTATTACTAACAAATTTTGTAATATGTTATATATTATGTTAGTTTGTAAGGTATTTATCTATGGGCCATAGCGGCCTGAAATAAATTATTTTATTATTTTTATTACTATTAAATCACAACATAAAAAAAAAAAAATAATGTCTCCTCAGACAAATAACACGTTCAAAACTCAACTTGATCACATCTCACAATTACAACTACACAATATTACTGAGAAAATTCATTTATAAAATAATTTTAACTAATCAATGTTAATACTAACTAGTCTTTGTTACATATAAAATTATTTAATCAATAGCAAAATTATTGTTTTTGTACCATTTCACACCCATGTATTTATCTGAGAATCTTACATATACTTACATTATTTTTAACTGACCCACAGAAAAGTTTATATTCTGTATACACGTAAAATTAAAGCTCCGTCTTTAAAATAATGTGATTCCAATTCTTGGTCATGTTTACAATTATTTACAGTAAAATGTTAGTGCAACTTGTTAACAAACTAGTGAGTACTTTGTGCATAATAAATTTTGCCGGGAATGGGAAGGACTGTTCTACCGTGATACAGTGTTTACTAGTACGGAGGACAGTGTAACTAATTCTTAGACAACCTTTATTACATACTTAGCAAATACAAATTGTAAGTATTCATTTTGTTAAGTAACACAAGTAACATTTTCTTTCTGTTTGTTTAATCACCAAATTGTAGGATTAAGACCTATAATTATATTGTAATAAGGTTGTAAATTTTATCTATACTAATATTATAAAGCTGAAGAGTTTGTTTGTTTGTTTGTTTATTTGTTTGTTTGAACGCACTAATCTCAGGAACTACTGGTTCGAATTGAATAATTCTTTTTATGTTGGATAGTCCGTTTATTGAGGAAGGTTATAGGCTATATAAAATCCCGCTACGACCAATAGGAGCGGAGCATAAATGAAAAATGTTGCAAAAATGAAAAACCGTTGAAACTAAAACACGCGAACAAAGTCGCGGGGGACAGCTAGTCTGTAATAAAGACATTTTTTTTTTTAATAGAGTCATAGGGATTTTCTAAAATTTCTAAACATGAGGCCTAAAGTATGTTGGGGTGTAATTCCATTAAAAGTAATAAAAACGATTGTTAACGTTTATTTTAGGTATAATTCGTTTACCACATCGATTCGATACCACCCGGCCTACCGTACCTACCCGCACGGGAATAAGCTGTAGAGTTTACAGAGTAGAGACATATCGCCTAAAGCTAGTGCTTGCTGGACCCAGCTCCATAATATTTTTGCCTATCCTCCTTCTCTGTAAACATAACTAAAGATAACAAATTTATATATTTGTGTTGAGGAAGATAACTTAGAAATTCCCAGCTGTGATATCAAATTCCCCACTTCCTTTCGAGAGTAGATGCAAGCTGTGTTATAAGATGTCACTGCACTGCACAGTGCCACTGTTCAACGTGGAAAGCAGGATAAACTTAATTTAACTGGCTACATCGACTGATTTAACCCATTTACATTTAAAAAGTGAATTCCAAGTTCAATTTGTTTCGGGAAAAAGGCCGGAAAATAAGAAGGTATAAAATAATTTAATATTAGTTAATAGCATAATGCGACTGGATACACATCTAAGCTAACATTGAGCTATAATTTAAGCTTTAAGTCAATCAACAAATTGATAGGTAACTAAAGCCCGTTTGTCCAATGGCTTAAATTTTAATCGGTGTACTTTAGGTTTTTTTGCAAACTTGCAATCATCTCTGTTCGATTAGATCCATGGACATTTTTTAGGAAGAAAAATAACTCATAAAAATCAATCGTTTTTTTTTTTCATTTAATGAAGAAAGTTACTTAAGTGCTTGTAATTAAATACAAATAATTACAAGCTCCGCATGCGATAATGCGTAACGAATAATAAAAATAATACTTAAGTGCTTTTTAAAATCATACTACCTACAACTCTTAAGAGCCAGAAGAGACATAAATAATATATAAGGAACAGCGAGACGCAGCTAGTAGTACGAATAATAGGAAAAGATAACCAGCCAGGTGTCTTATCTTTCACACTCTCCGTAACATATCGCTGGGGCTTTCCCGCGCTCAGAATATCAAGTTATTCTTGTATCCTATCGAGGTACATGTACGATCGACGTATAATGTACAAAAAACAACCTTATCTCTTTGTTATAAGGTATAGTGTCAATGTGCATACATTTCGCATAGCAATGAAGTTGCAAGTCTTTTCCTTGCATTAATGCGTAGGTAGGTTCAATAATCTGTTTAATGTTAATGTTTGATTTTTACATTCTAAATGCGTGTAAAATACATCATACATAACTTCATTCTTGTTGCTTACTAGCTCTCAAGTGTTACAGATAATAAGTAAGTTATCACAAGTCAAGGTTTACCGTACTGCAGGGTTATTCGCTATGGCGGTTGTTATCAAAAGCGATTGTTGCTATATAAAAAAAACAGTGAAAACACAAATTTCTTATCGTGTAACTTCGATGACAAACTAGATCTACTACTACTTAGTTGGTTACCGACGTTAGGCGATACTGAATAAGCATTTGTATACTTATTTTTATCCAGTAAACATCGGTTGGGTTAGCAACTGGAGATAGCGAATAAGCCTACTGGTCATTGATACTTTTTTTATCTAAAACATCAGAATATTACAGAGCTAGTTTGAATTGGTCATAAGTGCTAAGGCACTAAAAAAAGGCAAAAATATTAGGCGCGGTTTCGACCCCGGGTTTAAGAACGCATTGCTCGGTAAAATTTATTGACGAAATTCGTTCAAATCTATTCAGTCGTTTACAAATGTACATACAAACTTTCACATCTGTAATTTGAGTATGATTTATAATATTTATAATTATGAATAGTCGTGGTATATACAGCAGGATAAGAACTTTATCCAGTAAGGGCCAGACTGGCTAATGGATAATATTTGCGTAACTAGGTTATACGTATAAATAATTCTGAATCATTATTTTCCTTCTGATATGAAGGTTTACCTCAGATATACCATGAATACTATTTATATATTATTTATTTCTGTTGTTTTACTTAAGTTTTATTGCAGTATCAAAATATATATATGAGGTCAGCAACCGTATACAAGGCAACCCGTGCTGTCCTCATTAAACATATTATATCTATACAAATAAATAAAATTAAAGTGTCTGTTTGGAACAAATATACCGGTTTTGACTACATGCACATACACACGGTATATATAACAAAATGTTTTTTTTTTTTACAATTTCTGTCTGTCTGTTTGTCTAGTTGTTCCGGCTAATCTCTGGAACGACCGGACCGATTTTGACAGGACTTTCACTGGTAGATAGCAGATAGTAATAGGGAGTAATTGAGGCTACTCCAAAATCGAAAAAAAAGACTTAAGACCTTTTTTGTTAAATTCAACGCGGACAAAGTCACGGGCACAGTTAGTTTTTAATACATCTCTGATATGAGAGTTGAAAAGGTTACTTACCTTAGGTTATCTTCCTTTAGTTTTTCTCATATTATGATCTTTCAGACACCCTAGTTTTCCTTAGTCATCCTCCGCTTATAACACAGTTTTATCCATAACTCTCCCTACACTGAACACTGTATGCTTTTCATCCTCTATTGCAACATATCGCTTCTTCAAACTTGGGTACTGATCATAAAGCTAAATACCGTAAAATTATTATAGATAAACAAAAAATAATTGATCATGATGGATGGTCTGGTGGTTAGTGACCCTGACTGCTAAACTAGAGCTCGTGGGTTCGATTCCCACGCAGGACAAATCTTTGTGTGACAAGCACGATCATTTGTTCTGTGTCTGGGTGTAATTTATCTATAATATGTATGTATTTAGAAATATATATGAATGTTTATCAGTTGTCTGGTTGCCATAATACAGGCTCTGCCTAGTCTGGGATCAGATGGCCGTGTGTCAGCTGTCCTAAGATATTATTATTATTTCCATTATTTAAATAATAACATACAAAAAAAAAACTTAAATTAAATGTAGACGCATGACATGGGTAGTGGCAGTAATGACTTACATGATAACTTATATCATAAGTCATCATTCACGACGATAACCTTGCTTCTATCAGGAACACAAGTCAACCACAACAAATCCGAGTGGTATAGGTCACCATACTTTTTTCCATTTACGAAGTAAAAGCATGGGGTTATTCGGACTGTCCCAGACTATAATCTTCCCAGACCTGTATTTGCACTTGCCTTAAACACGGGTCGATTGCGCATGCTCTGAGGGGAAACTCGCCAACTACCACTGTGAGACCGCTGCAGGCTTGATCCCCGCATGACACAAACATCCATGATCCTCCCAGAACAATGAAGGAAGAAACAAAAAAGAAACGTTTGTTTGCGACAAATGCTACGCATAAAAGTGCACGGAAAAAGACAACAAAGACTAATAATAAGGTATGGGGTATGGTAAGGTATGGGTATACGCATCACACCCGTGCAAAACAGCCGCATATGCCAAGGTTCTTGCTAGAAGCAGAGGAAAGGCCAGCAGTGATAGCTGGCAAAGTGTGTACTTTGCTAATTTGAATGTTTGTGAAACCCCTTTCAGAAATACGGGAGTCGTTTAGAAAAATTATTCAGTAAGAACGATAATAACTAATAATTGGTTGTAAAAAACTTATTTGCAGAAACAAGATGGCGCTTCCAGATTTAGATCCTCGAAATGGAGGTGCTTGCGGCACCTGCCTGGCGAACAAATTCCTTAGTTATGTCATGGGATACGTGCAACTGGTAAATGTTACAAATATAATTCAAAATTTTACTTGTTAATATAATTAAGAGTGAACAAAAAAAAAGTAAAAGAAAGAAATTGAAAAAAATTAGCGTACCTATTATACAGCGTATATATTATATAGCGTACATATTATATATATTAGCGTACATATTGCCCATATCTTGAAAACTACTGAACTAATCTTGTTAAAACTGGCACTGTTCTCTAAGTTTAAGTTAATGTATGCCAAAAAAAAGATCATAATTCGATCCAAACTTTTGGAGAAACTCGTGGACAAATATACATACATACATATATGCCTACAAACATACACTTCTAAAATGTTGTATAATTACTTGGAAGCCCTTATAGATTATCATATGTGAATATAATGTTACAGTTACAAAAATATTACATACATACGTATTGAATTGAGAAGATGCTTTTTCGAAGTCGCTTAAAAGAGACTTTAGTGTAAGTTGGTATAAGTATAACCAATTTATATTAAAAGAGGATAAATGCCTTTACTGAAGTTTCTTGCATTTCAGTAGATTTTACACTTGAGCTAAATTTTTTATTATTTTTTTATTATTTATTTATTTATTGATCAAAAAGGTACATTTTAATTTTTATAAAGTATATAACGTCCAACAAAACTATACACATAGTTTGTCTGTTGGATCAAATTTTACTCACATAAAAACATATACTTAGTAGGTAGTTATAGCGTATTTTTTTTTTTATTATTTAATGTTATGTATTTATAGTACTTATCACCAAGATCCCACAAGGCAGGTCCACTAGTAGCACATTCTAGTAGTAGAATTAATAGATATACCACCAATAAACCCACCTTGTAAGATCTTAGTGATAATTAGTAGATAGATATATTAAGTACGTAAGTATGAATATCGTAGATTAAATATTAGTATAGATATTAAGAGTTATTATAGCTTATGTAAAATAGTAGTTTAGGATATGTAAAACAATATAAATTAGACATTTCACTTTAATTAAGCTGGTTGTTTGTACACGGATTGTTTGACCTTCAGGCGCTGTGGATTTGCAGTTTACTGGCGGTGATGTTCGACCCAGCATCCATGGGAACTATAGTGGAAACCAACGATACCGCAGTGACGGTAGTAGCAGTGATCATCCTCTTATTATCTATAGTGTTCTCTGTTCTACTGCTGGTCGGATTGCATAAGGCAAGTGTTTTAATAATTTTTTATTTTAGGTCACCATTTTTTATGATATAAAAGTCGCTCTATGTAAAATACGGTATTCAGCTGAATGGTAATACTGGAAGTTGATCCCAATATAGCTTGGAAAAAGGCTATGCAGAAGAAGAAGGTAATGTTTGCCCGCATCTTCCTCCGCATAAATTATAAATAATCGGATATCGTACTGTCACTTCCTGGTATACTGATGAGTTGGGTGCAAAACAGCGTTGCTGTCTATTAAACTTTTAAAAGGGAATAAAATTGTTCGTAGTTCCTCTCCTGTGCAAGAAGAGAACATTGTCTAGTAAGGCAGCTACAGAATGCTCTTATATTTTTTTTTATGACCATAATTTTCTTCAGGTTTTTATTATTATTTTATTTATTTATTTTTGTTTAAATCGTTCTAAAACTTTAATTTTGAACGGATTTTATTTCCATCGCGGTTTATTATTTAGATTTAAATCCCGACGCTTGAACGCCTTTGCAGGTGTCATGGTCACGGGAAACGTTCGCTCAAACCTCAGAACTTATTATTTTCATTTTCTGTTCCAGGGGAGACCAGTATTCATAAAAAGCTATTGCATATACGCTGGAGCCTACGTGGTTTTGTTGGCGCTGTCATTCATCATCACAATCTTCGTCCAGCCGCAGAGACTGGGCGTCCGAGGCTTCTTCTCAACAATACTTAATATCAGTGAGTATAAAAGAAACAAGCATTTTTTTTAATACAGCTATTTACAAGGTCGCTTATCATGGCTTTCCCTAGAGTATACAGAAGCAAGTATAGAGTGCGAGCATTGCTAGTAGCCCGTTGTGCCGATCGTAAGCTTTTTATAATAGGTTGAAGGTTTTGTGATAGTATTAATAAAACGGCGCGGTCTATTTTGACATTAATTTAACGACGACGCTAGTTCATACTGGTGCTCACAGTTCGTACTCTGTTTGGTGCACTCTATAAATTACTTATTCATACTAAAAGTGTCTATCCACCTAATATTTACCCGGCCTACATCGAAACTATACGGGCTTTTCCGAGTATATTCGGATACTTCGTTTATGTCGCCCGATACTCGTATAATATGCACATGTAATTTATTATACTTTAGGTAACTACATATAAGGAACGATAATTGTTTGTTTTCAATTTCTTTTTATTAGCTTTATGTTAAAGACAGTATGGCAATTAAATAATAAAAATAGGGAAAATGAAAACGGTCCTCCGAAACACGCTAATCTTAAAAATATTAATAGGTTCTTTTATTGATGTTAAAAAGCCAAAGGAGAAATATATATATTTTATTTTTTGAGTATTTTTGTGTCAGGATAGAATAAAAATTTTAATTTTATTCTATCCTGACACAAAAATACTCTATTTGTCATATTAAAATGTATTTTCTTTTTTGTTTCAGTTATTCAGATGTTTTTCTTCTTGGTAGTCAGAAGTTATTATTTGTTGGCTTACTGCAATGGCGGCGCGCGCCAGGCCAACATTCGAGCTCATATTTAGTAAATAAATCTAGGCTGAAAATAACCCATCGGCGAAACAAAAAGCCATCACAAAAGCGGAAAACAGAAATACCTACCTATAATGTAAAGACATAAACACTGTACTTATGATTTACTTAGCACAGACACCAGTCTTCATTATAGTGCCTAATTTAGGCACAAAACGTACCTAAAGGTACCTACAATGTGATGTGACAATAAAAAAAAATATTTTATTACAAACTAGCTGTCCCCCGTGACTTTGTCCGCGTGTTTTAGTTTAAACGGTATTTCATTTTTGCAACATTTTTCGTTTATTGCCACTCCTTTTGGTCGCAGCGTAATGTTATATAGCTTATAGCCTTCATTAATAAATGGGCTATCCAACACTGAAAGGATTTTTCAAATCGGACCAGTAGTTCCTGAGATTAACGCGTTCAAACAAACAAACAAACTCTTCAGCTTTATATATTAGTATATAGATAATAACATGTATTTATGTAGAAAGAAAAGAAAGTTGTATTCTTTGTTTTAAATAACCTATTGTCCAATTGGAATTGAACATTGAGAAAAAACATTTGCCTTGTGTTTAATGTTTATGGTGAGAAAAACTCTATTTATGCATAATAATTAAAGGCTTGACTATTTTTATTTTATAATTGTCTATTATTGATTGTCATGGTTTGCATTTTACTATTTATGAATCTATAGTAGCCACTTAGTAGTAGTAGAAAAGGATATCGATATTTTTGATAATTTAGATGTTGTTATATAACGCCTTTTGCGTATGCTTATGCGCATAGATAGTTTTAGATATTTTGACATAATTGTATAGCTCTCAAGTCGGAATTCTATTTCTAGTCGGGTAAACCATCTGTCTGATCTGTCATAAATATAAAAATGGATGTTAATATGTTTGTTCTCTATGCGTGTCTAAACCAATGATCAGATTGTGATGAAACTTTGGCAGGGTGTTCCGTATAAGACCAAGAAGATCCCTAGCTTAATAAAAAACTTATCATTACATGTACTATTTTTTTTTCTTCTCTGATACATTGATGTATGACACTATCAAATTTCGACGTTAGACCAAGCATTTCGTCATTGTGGGTCGACCGGAAGTGCCCTACAGGTTTTGAGTTCCTTTAATTGCATTGGCATAGAACCTTGAATTTTATATTGCTTCAAGGGACCATAGACATATTTGATATTAATTTCAACATGAACACCACGCAATCCTGAGACATAGAATTTTGACAGACCGACAGACGTAACGTAAAAACCAAGTGATCCTATATGGGTTTATTTTTTCCTTTTGAGATACGGAACCCTGAAAACGTGAAATACTAATGGTGGCTGAAATTCATGTTCTATGTTTTTTTTACTGTTTTTACTGGACCACCGATGGCTATGATTAGTTTTATAAAATAATCTATAAGGTAATATGGTGTTAGTTTAAGTTCTACACGCTTTTGTATACTGAACTTGCTTTTTAATTTTTTCAGTAGAATATTGTGTAATGGAGAGTAAAAAACACTAAAATGTATGGAAATGACATTTCCATACATTTAAGTGATCCTATCTTAGGATCCTATCAAAGTTGCGCACGTCTGCCGTATTATGTATCTTGCAAATCATTTGTACGACTATTGCTGAGAATTGCTTATTTGTATTAAATTTGTAATTTTTTGAAGTTTGGGATACCGTGTTGTAAAATGGGCTGTGGAGGTCTGATAGTGTACTAGCTCCATGTCCAATACATAGCTTGGGAAAAGGCTAGGCAGAAGATGTTTTAAATTTGTAATTTGATAGCAATATTTTTTCTGTCATAAGGTTCTGCAATATACGTAATACGTCATCTTGTAGCAAAGGGCACCCAAAAGACAGATGTAAAAACTCAATACACATTTGTAAGGTCAAGGGTCGTTAAACCTTTGAGAGGTCACCAGACATACCATTCATATTTCAAAAATTGTTACTCAAAAATGAACCTATAAAATGTAAACCCGGACTATTAATTTCTCACTTGCGGGTTGGCGAAATAACATTCTAATTTGTACTATTTCCAAATCATGGCAATCAGAATCAACAGACGAAGCTTTTCTGATTCTTTGAAATAAATACAATTTATGGAAAGAGAAAGCGCCGGTCAAAGAACAAGTCGCTGAAAAACTATGTCGCACTATCGATAACCTTATATATAAAGAAAGGCGAATGGCAACAGAACAATGTAAAAATATGTTTTTAATTAAGAGAGAAAAGACTGTAACTAATCAACAATATTATACTTATGAAACCATTTTCATCTTAAGCCAGCAACGAATTGTATTTTGTAAGGTTTATTATAATTGGAATTAAGTATTAGTTTTTAATCAGTGCTTATAATAAAACAATGTTTTGTGGTAAATATTAGGTATGTATTTTATTATAATGTTCATAAACATTATTTTCCCGAAGCATACAGCATCAATGCTCAGCAATTTGCATCCCCAAAGTGTGCATATTAATTTGAATGGCGGGCAAATAAATATACCATACTACTTTTATTTATTTTTTATTGTGTGAGTAATTATTTTTCTAGATTTCGGGTACATAATATTTTTTTATTTATAACTTGGATGTTATAATAGCAGCACTAATTTAGGATCAAGGATCAATAACTATTACCTGTTTCCGTCCGTTTCCATGTCAAAATAGCATCATTCATATTAATTATATGTATAAATAAAATATATTGCTCAGATTGCTTGATACAACCGTGCAAAAGACATAGGGTTAGTTTATATTTCATTTATAAATAAAAGAATAGTCACAATGATCTAATAGCAAAGATTGAGACAGAGGAAAGGAAGGTATAAGCACAAAAAAAACGGGGTTCATGAAATTATAGGCATTAATTGCATACTGGGCCACAAATCTACTTTTCGAAATCTGTGTGCTTACAGACAATAAATAAATATTATGTAATTTTACCTCGAATTTAACAGATGGCGCTACGGTCTTATCTGTGTTACTACTTATTAACTTGAACATTTTAACCTGGCAAATGAGGTCACAAGGAGATCACAAGTGAGATGTGGATGGAAACGTCGAAAGCAGAAAGGAACAGAAAAACATATTAAAATCCCCACTCCTCGGAGGTAAGCCCTATTGGCCTTATTAATAAAAGTCGCGATGGAGCTTAACAACGGATTAACAGATTCTAATTATAAATTCTCCATAGAAAAATTGAATCTAGAATCTGCTAAGCTATCGCTAATCGCAGTCGAGATTTTTAATAATAAGGCCAGATGAGAAATGGGGGGCGGAGCGTTGTACTGCATAATAAACCTGCTAAAATTCTCTTGCAACTTCGATTCTATACACATTTGACAATTTAGATTTTCAAAAATGAGTTTTTTTATCACACTAACTGTATTGCGTCTCAATAATGTCCAGACGATGCTGGCTTGTTAGTGGTATCTACTGCAATTGAAAAAACAAAGGATTCTCCAGTAGCTGCAATTATTGTATTAGATGTTGACTTGGCAGTTTTGCTCATGGCAAGGACTCTGCCTGAGTCAAGACAGGAGCTGCAACAGCAAGGCCTGAACGACCAATTACTTCAACACAGCATTACTGGATGCGACGCCACTCTTGCTGCAGTTCGGAGAAGCAAAGTTGGTTTCTATAAACTCGACTTACCAAAGATCCGGCTGTAACAATCCACCGTAACAATATTGCAGTAGTGCTAGATTGCGTGCACCACTTATTGCAGTAATGCTAGATTTGGGTGTAAGAAGTCCTCGATGCTGTGGATTCTCTCTCTACGATTTTCCCCAATTTTTTAAATAAGAAAAACGTTTTACGAAGCCCATCTTGACAACAGTAATAGTAAAAATATAGTTTAGAAACTTATGCCCAACGAGTCCCAAATAGCTGAGGGTTTAAGACATCCCAATGCTCTTTATTTTATTCTCTGCTACTGGCTAATTTAGACAAAAATTATTGACCTACAATATTTTCAATCAGTAATCATACGTTTAATATTTCCAAATAATTCGTAATTCACTTACCAATAATGTGGAACATAACTGCGGATACAAGTAATAGTTCTTATCCGGTCCTTCATTCTCAATTGGGCTTATGATTATAGCATCCGACAAGTAATAATGAAATTAATATGGGCTGAGCTGATATCTTAGTAACTAGCTGTGCCTTGTGACTTCGGTCGCGTTGAGATCCAAAATAATTGACTGCAAGGATGGCAGAGTAGTAAGGTTACCATATCTTCTTCCTCTGTGCGACGGACGTCTATGTTGCCGACATCCTATGCTGGGGTTATATCAACTGACGACCTCCGTGGTCGAGTGGCACACACACCGCACACCGGTTTTCAAGGTGTCGCCAGCTCTGAGGTCCCGGGTTCGATCCCCGGCCGGGTCAATGTAGGAAAAACACTTTTCTACATTGTCTCGCGTCTGGGTGTTTGTGGTACCTTCGTTGTCTCTGAATTCCATAACACAAGTGCTTTAGCTACTTACTTTGGGTTCAGAGCAATGTAACAGTGATGTTGTCCACATGAAGCGACTACTCATCTGACCTATCTGACCACCCCTTTTTTACTGGGTTATCCTTAGATGAATAATTATGTAAACTATAAAGCACGCATATCGAGTATGAACTGTTGGCATTAGTATGACATGAACATGTAAAATCGTAAAATTAGTGTCATAGATATAATTAATCAGTCGTGATTAAAGCTGTCTCAAAACCTAATATTACCCTAATAAAATACCGTCGATACTTTCGCACAAATGTCTGTCGTCGCACGGACAATCACATAAATCAGTAAACGAGTATATACATGGGGATACTAGTGATGCGCGCGCTCTATGTTTGTCTATGTTTACTCTAAGGCTCCTTAGATTAAGTACCTAGCTGTATCCTATAGTAAGACTACTTGTCCGAATTGTAATGACTTAATGACTGTCAAAGCTCAACGTTACATGACTGTCGGGACTCCAAGTGCTTTCCGAGACAGGGGCATACAAAAACACCAAACTTCCTCACACCGAGTTCTACTGACTATATTGTAAATCCAGTTACTATTTATTTATTTTCAGGTCTATCTAAAATATAAATAAAAATAGGTGACATACGAATAAAAGGTGATTTTTTATTTATTTATTTTATTTTATTTTATTCAGGAAACAAACAATTATACACTATGTAATACACAGAAATTTGTTTATACTTATTATGTTAAGTGTACAATCCATAACATTTCCACAGATTACTATCAACTATCGTTACAGTATGGAAGCTGGACTAAAAATAATAGTAATTTATTAAAAAGAAAGATTTGATTGATTTGACACTTGTGTGGATGAGAAGATAGACCTTGAAACCCATTAGTTGTTGTTCTACCATTGCAGAGACACAGGATATTGATAATATCTTAATTCATTTAAGTATTCAAAATAGGCTACCAAGTAACACTTTTTGAAGGTCAAAGTTATGATTAGACAGCACCCTGATTTGCCCCTCTTCACCGCTTTCTGAGAGCACTTGCTGTGGGGAAGAAACTGCCTAACAAACTCCGTAGAACAGAAGAACAGTTATCCTATCTGTATATGTATAGTATTTCTTCAAGGGCCTCAGCATTAGGTGCCCTCTGGAGGTTAGGAGACAGCTGTATCCAACTTGCTATCCCTGGGAGTACTTAGTTCTAAATAAATAACTTTTTGACTCTGAATTATAAGTGTCCCTAGACCACGTTTATAAAGTTTGCTATTCATGAAAATTGTATCATAACTTTCGTGAGGAGTATTCACAATTATATTTACTCACGCGTATTCTCTGGATCGCCCGACTATTTTCAGACTCAAAAGGAGTCCCTAATTATGAGCTGATGTGGCGGCGGTGGTTGCGACACCAAAGCCACCGCGTTTTAAATAATTCCAGAAAAATTAAAATAAAATAGATCAGGCAACCGATAAAAAATACCAAATTAATTAATCATTATTAATTTTTACTGCTGCAACAGTGTAACTGCAAATTGAGTAATTTCTGCCTCCGCCTTAATTGATTTAAAAAATTTATAGGTTACATTGCTTTACAAAATAATGGTTCCGCAAAAGGATACCTACATATAATTATCGATACTGATGTTTGTATGCATAAGAAGTAAAAATAACGGCCATCAGGACGTTATTTTACACATTATTAATCAATATCCTGAGTAGTTTTTAAACCTAGGATTTCTAATACATTTATACCTGTCAGTTAATAAAGTTTCACAATATCGAAGTATTTAATTTTATTAATTAAAAGCAATTTAAACAATGATTACTTGATATGCCTATCTTATTAACGCAAACGGTTATAAGTAATTAAATAATGAATTGGTGTTAATATTCAGTCAATAAATAACAATCAATAGAGGCAATTATTATCATATTAATTTGCTAGAAAAAAACTTTGCTGTCTCAGAATATCCTCAGTGATGTAGATACCCGGCCTTTTGGCTTACATGTAGGAACACAGGTCCAGCACGCAGCGGCCTAGTTGAGGCATCTAACTGTGGTAAAACTACAAGGAGCTATCCATACCTGCTCTATAGAAAAACATTCAATGATAAACAGTCCTTAAGAGACGTAGGTATTGCAAATATATTACTAAAAATACTTGGTCTATCAATTTATGTGTAGTGTTACATAATTATCTGGATTGGTGATTAAATTTCCTGACCTGAAAACTATGACTTTCTACTTCTTCTTTCACTCTTGGCAGGTAGGTCGTGGTCATCACGTAGTTAGGTTTCGGGCAGTCGTAATCCACTTCACGACGTGACGCCTTTCTACACATGAAATGTAGTAAAAATATCAGGCGGTGAGTCCATCTCAACGCATGGGCCTTTTAACAGCCGCCTCTATAGTCAGATGGGAGCAACACTAGTGCGAGCGGCTAGGGGTGTCCAGCGGTGCGGCCTCGATTTTGACATTGTAGGTTTCAGTAGCGGATACGGAGCGGGGTTGAGGCACTTAGCTTAGAACGGCATTAGACACTTCCACCCACGAGCATATAGCTCTAGCGACCACTGACTTGTCAGCCAGTTATTTTTAATAAAAACGTTGGAATGTATGTAACTTCCATACCATAGAGCACAGAAATGTATCAAAAAATATTAAGTACCTACTAATTTAGATATCGGCTGAACCTATGTTTCATTTCATATAGCATTCAGTAAACAATAATACAGCACTAATCGAGGGTTAAGAACCGGATAATGACTATAACTTATACATATCCGATCCGAGTTAAATTCTACATTGAATTAATCAAATATCTGTATCTGATTGCTTGTTACAACCCGTGTAAAAGAAGATAATGAAGGATTTTGTATATAAAAAATGATATTTAGCCCGTAGCAGAGTGTGAAATAAAGAGCACAGGGATGAGTGATTAAATTACTATTACAGTATTGCCCTAGGAATATAATTATAAAAAAAACTTAAAAGATAATAAGAGTACAGGTGATGTTCACCGATTGTCTGCGATGTAAGAATAATTTGACGACCGCCGTGGTCCAGTGGTGTAGACACCGGTTTTCAAGATGTCGCCGCCTCTGAGGTCCCGGGTTCGATCCTCGGTCGAGTCAATGTAGAAAACCACTGTTCTACATTGCCTCGGGTCTGAGTGTTCATGGTACCTTCGTTGTCTCTGATTCCATAACACAAGTGCTTTAGTTACTTAGTTTGGGTTTAGAGCAATGTATGTGATGTTGTCTACATTTACATTTATTTATTACTAGCTGTCCCCCGCGACTTTGTTCGCGTGTTTTAGTTTCAACGGTTTTTCATTTTTGCGACATTTTTCATTTATGCTCCGCTCCTATTGGTCGTAGCGTGATTTTATATAGCCTTCCTCAATAAACGGACAATCCAATACAAAAAGAATTTTTCAACTCGAACCAGTAGTTCCTGAGATTAGCGCGTTCAAACAAATAAACTCTTCAGCTTTATAATATTAGTATAGATAATTAAGCAAATACATTTCTACCAGCTTGGGTCCGAAACTGAAACCTTGTTCACAACTTTCCGGTTATTGAATCACTAGGCCAATACTACATCCATGTAATTTAACTTTAATTTAGTACAATAACGCATCTTCACGCAGCGTATTAACAATTAACAAAATTAATAAGAGAACCGTGTGGATTTGTGTGAAACCGTTTATATTGTTCAGTAAATTGTTTCAGCAGTATTGTTCTAATCCTGACGCGATATGGACAGGATTACGTTTTCTGTGAATGGGGACAAGTGCTCTGGTACGTGTGATTTTTATAGTACCTACAAAATAAATGTAGTAGTTATTTTTTTAAATATAGTATTTTTTATGGTAATCGATCTCTATTCGCCTGGCTGTGAATTTTGTGATAAAAAAGAAACAGAAATTATACGGTATATAATTAAGGATATTCAAGCAATATCATAATATGGTATTAAATAAATTATACCTACGAACTCATTATTGGTAGATTGAAAGAAGTAGTCTGACATGAATCTCTTTTTGTGTCTAGCCTGGGAAAAGCCCAAGCTATGTCGGCTTCTATTCTATTGCACATGGAGCGACTTCATGACTTCTCCAAATTATAAAATTATTTATAAATAATGATTTCATCATCCTTATCATAAGACTTGACGCGACTGGGTACAAACGTATTCCACTGTTTTTATTCGTGGAAAAGAAGCATTTTCTAGAGCAATGATTTGTTTTCAAAAAATCTAGGTTTATTTAATGAGTGTCTCATATTATTTCGATTTTTTCCAAGACATAATCGCTTAAAGAATAATGAACCTCCACAAATGCCTGTTTTTACCGCCGTGTTCCGAAGTCTATCAGACAAATTTAATTGGGTTTTAACAAAAAAGAAAATTATAGAAATGTACATACCTTCTTTTTCAAAGTTTCATGGAAAAAAAAATTGGTTTAGTTCAGTTTTGGAGAAGTAAAGAGCGGAATACGAAACGTCCTTTGGTCAATGATTTTTTAGGCAAAATCAGCTAGAGCTGCAGTTGTCCCTTACGCAATTTAAGGGGGTAGGTCGGAGGTGTCCAACGACAATATAGTCTTTAAAAACCTATTTTTCAAATTCCTCCTGCCTTGTATGACCCACTAGGACACAAACCTGCCTTTCATAATGACCCTCGCAACTGTCCTCTGCTTCACGACTGCTATAATTTAAAGCCTTTAAAGGACATGACGATGCACGATTGAATTATTGTTATTGTGAATTTTATAGTCTCTTAGTAAAATCCGTCGACCCTATCACTGTAATAACATAGGGTTCTGAACTTTTCTTAAACTTTAAAGGTACTTTTGTCCACAGTGGGTTCCGAGGTGGACTCGGACACTTCTCTGAACGACTACATTCGGAACCACTTGAACCTGCGCGGCACGAAGTACATGTGCAAGGAGGGTGGCTGCGGCGCCTGTGTCGTGGCTGTCACCGTCTGCGATCCCCATCGCAGGACATTCTCCGTCAATTCTGTAAGTTACAAAACCTTTTTTTATTACCTACAGAAAGTACCTACTCTGGGGATTTCCTTCTGGTCATGGTGGAGAGTTGTAAATTTCCTCCAATCCAAACGGCAATAGCCTAATAGTTAGGGTTACGGCCTTTTGTGATCGACAGGTCACGGGTTCGAACCCCACCCATTGCAGTATTATATTTAGCTTAGTTGGAGGAGTTAGCAAGATTGCTAGTAATGTGAATTACTTAACACATAGCTAGTTGCTTTTACAAAAAAAAAAACTGTAGTACTATGGGTAATGATAACAACAATAATGGTAGTGTTAACTTATGCGCTGCCAGCTTACAGTTCGAAAACCTCATAAAAAAGTGTATTTGTACGGTATTTTAAATCAATATTTTAAATTGAACTCTAAATATTTTATCAACTAAACTCGTAAGCAAAAGATAATAAGGATTTGAAAAGTGTCGTAGAATTAGTAGGTACAATAAGAAAAATGAAATTAAGTTTTGTACAAAGTTTAAATACAACAAATGTTGATGTTCCAAAGGTTCAATTCATACTATACTTCGACTCTGCTGTAGTATGAATTAACCTTGACTATGTGAATTACCCGTTATTGTAGGTGTGATTAAAAATACTGTAATTAATGCGAAAACCGGAATACGCCTACGAGGTAAATACTTAATAGACACAAACCGTTCATTATATCAGTCTTGTGTTAATTGCTGTACCTACTATTAAGATCTGTTAATATTGCAGTGTAATATTAACCGAGTATGTAATTCACGTCATGATTATCCAACACCCACTTTATATGTAATATCTAATTTTTATTGGCGTTGGATAACAATGGATTTAATTCTCATACAATGCCAATGCAAAATTATTATTCATTTAGCAGGCACACAAACAACACACAGCACAAAAAAAATACTCTAAATGTTTTGATTCCAGTCAGTTCCTTCCATTGACAGCATTTTTTTAAGGTAACTTAATCTCCTGCCTGCTAAACTAATATTAATTTTGCATTGGCATTGTATAAGAACTAAAATTAAATTAAGAGCACTGGGGTCGGTATATTGCTTCAATTATCTCTACTACTCGCCATCTCATATAACTTACCACTTAGATCAGTGGTCGGCAACCTTTTGGCAGGCAAGGGCCACAAAGTGGCTAACAAAACCAAACGCGGGCCGCACTTGTGATATAAACCCTAGAAGCCAAGCATTATAATATTTTTTTCTAGGTAAAAGAGGTAGTTACCTATTTGACGCATTAAATATTTGTTCATTAAGGTGACAGTTGATTACGGAAAAAAAAACGTTAAAGCACGTTTTTTTTAATTTCGGTGGCTGTCCTGATTACTTGTCAATGCGATACCTGATTACTTGTCAACTGCCTCGTACAACAAGAACTATTGTTAGTGTAGTTAAATAGTAACTTTTATTTAAACCCTGAATAGTGATACTATTATCACGAAGTGATTTTATATTTTTATCTACCCAGGTAAATAACTTGTATGTTTAAATACATCTGTCCCAGAAAAACCTTGCAACTTTCGGTGGTTAAATGTTTAACGCCAATATTTTTTCATAGAACCTCTTTAGCTCGCCTTTCGTGCGCTTTGAAGGTATGCACCAGTGCCACCTAAGTGTTCGTAGTAGAATGAAGTGCGCAGCTGCCTGCGTGTTCCCGCCAATAATTTAAATTTATCAGTTCAGTGTCATGGGACAACATATTTCTCATTTCCGTTTATGGATCTAACTTGGTTACCAATAAGCAAAATTAAAAAACAAAATACTCGTGAAAGCGCGCCTAATAATACTATGTTTATTTGTGTAGTATTCTTTCACCCTATTATAAATGGTTTTCTTGTAATTCTAATTAATGTCCTTGTTATCATTTCATTGATTTGGTGGACAGTTTTGTAAACCGAAATGATTAAAAGTCCACCGGAGTGACAAAAAATCCCATTTCGGCACATAATTATATCATTTCGGTTGGTAATTGTTTCATTTCGGTGTAAATACAGGCCAGCTGTAGATTTTTTCCCTGGTGGAAATTTGTATGGGCTTTCCACCCTGAAGAAAGGAAGGCAGGGGCATGGTTTTTACCGGCTAAAACCACCGGAGTACTTGTCTCTACACTTTACCAGCCGGTTAGTTTAGTTGCTAACTACGGCGGTCTCATTTCTTTGAAGTGAGGGAGAAAATATACTTAGTTTCCACCCATTTGGTTCATTAAAGAGGCCCACGGGAAACTAAACAAGTTTCTAGCGCTGCATCGCCCAAGCACCACATTTATTTATTTACTTTTGGTACTACAAACAGTCATTCAATTTTATATATTTATTTAGGTAAGCCTGTCTTTTATTGGTAAAAGTACATACATTTTCAGTCGATTATAATTTCAGTGGATAGGTTGTATCATTTCGGTGGCAAGTTGTTTGATTTCGGTGTCCGACTGATTCATTTCGGTGGCATCAAATTTTAAACACGTATATCTCATACGTTTATTAAAATATCTTAACGCCTATAAGTTCTCACATTAAGGATATCAAGAAGAATAAGAAACTTAACAATAGTTTCTTAATTCTGTATAAAAAAAACTCTACTACAGTAGCTTTTGTGTAAAAGAGTAACAATCATCCATACATACTTACAAACTTTCGCGTATGTAATAAAAGATTAGTATGGATTTACAAAACTTTCAAGGGCCGCAAGTAAGACGTCCGCGGGCCGCAAGCGGCCCGCGGGCCGCGGGTTGCCGACCGCTGACTTAGATACTTCTCTGATATACTGCTCTTTTATCAGATTATTTTTGTCCTTCTGCGAAGGAATGGTTGCTCTAATCTTTCTCCATCTCTGTCTATTAGGGGTTAAGGACGTGTGTGTAGCCTTTATTAAAAAGATTTAAGCTCGTCCTGCCATTATCGTCTGGGCCTGCCAACAAGAGTGCCTTTAGTCAATTATGGTACAACCAATAAAATTATTAAATAAAAAAGTCAGAGATGTTAAATTACATTAATCCTAATTGCAACATTGACAAATGATATTACGCTTTTTTACTGTGCATCTTATCTTTTGTACTATTCATTGGTGTAACTTGTCGACATTTGGACATACATATTTCCAATACCAACCACCAGGCCTACAGATACTAAATGTCATGTTGTGTTTAAAATCATTGGGTGGAACCACAGAACACCGAAATTTTCTCTGGGTGTAACTAATTCAATTGGAAAATGGGAATCAATAAAGTGTAAAAAATAAGCGTTTATTAGGGAATTACGAAGTACCAAATATAGTACTCTAATCTCTTCTATAGTTCTGTATCTATTGTTATGGTCGTTAGGTTATCTAACGTCATTTCGAAGAAATACATTTATCCTTAAACATAATTTTATATTATAATTATTTTTAATATTAATTTTTGGATGTTATAAAAAGTAAGCATAGGCCACGGTCGGTATCGGTACATAGGCAGGCAAAACTGCGAGCGAAAGTTAGTTTACAAAATACCTACCTTAATATCTGCCTGTTGATTAATTTATACATATCTGAACAATTACACAATATTAAAAATCAACTTGGTAATCCCACAGACGTGGTTAGTCAACCATCTTCTGACCTACGTTTATCTTGCTAAGCGCGTCACTCTACGGAATTTACTAAGTTGCTTAAGGTTTAAGGCATCATTTAAATAATGTAATATGAGCTTCATATATTCCGAATAAGGTTCTACTGCTAAATTGGAATTCGTGGCAGCTAAGAAACTTCTCGAAGTTTCAGGAACGAACCATCGATATCCGTTTTATGAAAATGACCCACCTTTTTATTTCACCGTTGTCAGGTAAAAAGTGGGTAGAAACCATAACGAGGATAATATATGAAACTTTCCCAATAATTTTGGTTTAAAATATTTTATGCACGAAAAAAATTAAGCCGTTTACTGCCTACTTCTAGTCAACTACAGGTGAAATATGACCCAACTTGAATAATACAAACCATTTAACTTGTTAAACAGTGCCTGGTATCAGTGACGTCATGCCAAGACTGGGAGATAACCACGGTGGAAGGCATCGGAGGCCGAACGCGCGGCTACCACCCCGTGCAGAAGACGCTGGCCGAGTACAATGGCACTCAGTGCGGGTACTGCAGCCCGGGCTTCGTCATGAGTATGTACAGGTAAGCTGAACTCACTTAGCCTGTAATACGTGCCGTTTATTTTACGGGGTAAAAATCTAATGCCTTCAACCTACGCCTAAGGGCACAACCTAGTTCGTGTATATGTCGGACTTTCCGGCCCTGTCATTGACTTTGCCTACGCCGCAGGATCCAGAATCTAGCGAGAACATAAGAATATCTGAAATCCTTGAAATAAGGATAACTAGTGGGTTGCTACTGTACTGTTGAAATTTTCAAAGCAAACATTTGCATTATTTGGAGTATTATCGTGTGAACTCTTGTCCAAAAACGTTAAAGTTTTGAGTACGTAAAATATTATCTTCAAATATGTTTAGTATAAGTTTGGTGGTAAACCAGAAAGCCATTTAATCTATTTCTCTTTTAAAATTATAGTCTCTTAGAAGCAAATAAATACGACTTAACACAATGCGAGATCGAGAATTCTTTTGGGAGCAACACGTGCAGATGTACTGGAAGCAGACCGATTTTGGATGCATTCAAAAGTTTCGCCAAAGACGCGCCGAAACCCCCACCTAAAATTGAAGACATTGAAGACCTGCATATCTGCAAAAAAGAAGATTGTCAGAAGTGTGAAGAGAAGTGGTGCATGATCAATGATGCACCTCCACATATAAAGAAGATTAATTTGAAAGATGGACACGTGTGGTACAGAGTCAATGAAGTTAGTGAAATATTTGATGTTTTGGAAGTAGAAGGTTATGACTCTTACATGTTGGTCAACGGTAATACGGGTAGAGGTGAGTGTTTATTACACTAGTACAAAATAATTAATGATTTAAGTGATTAACTTAAATGAATAAATGGAAAATGAGAAAAATAACCTTTCAGACATGTAATCTGATATAGTAAAGCCTACCATTGTTTAGTAAAAGTATAGCAAAAATATGACTTTTATCTCTCAAGTACGTTCTTACAATATTATTCACAGTCATATGGTCTAAGGTTATGTACTCACATTGTACCTATTCATATAAAATATTTTAATAATTTATTACATTAAGTTTCAACTGTTCTGTTACAGGTGCGGCACCAATTTTAGTCTTCCCAAGAGTTCTGATCGATATCAGGCCAATAAAAGATATCAAAGGATATTACTTAGACCAAAACTTGGTAGTTGGTGCCGGTATAACACTCAGTGATCTCATGGAACTGTTTAAGGAAATGTCAACAAAACATGAAGAATTTCATTATCTGATAAAACTTTATGAACATTTGGATTTGGTTGCTCATATACCTGTGAGAAATGTAAGTCTTCGTCAGCTATACGGTTTATATTAAAATACAGAAATGGAATTTCGTTTGCAATTAACCAAAATTTGAAAAACAAAAATATTAAAATATTTTTATGAAATTTATTTTGAACTTATTAAGATTATTTTTTAGATTGGAACGGTTGCTGGAAATTTGATGACAAAACATCGGCTGCCATCATTTTCATCAGATGTTTTTCTATTGCTTGAAACTATTAGAGCCACATTGATAATTGGTTTGAATTTAATTATATTTGTTGATTTAAGCGATTGAAAACAAGTTAAAGTTGGTTGAGAACTTGCTTATTATAAATAATCGAGGTTTTTGTCATCCCCAATAAGTTTATGCCTATTCTTGTTCATTGAATGAACATGTGATTTTTTTGCTCACTGCTTCTAATGTCTTCATTACGATGCAATAAGGGTATGTATAGGTACTATAGAATGCAAAATATTTTAGTCCACAAAGGCTCATCAGTGGAGGTGACCCCAGAACAATTCCTGTCGTTGGACATGACTGGAAGAGTGATCACCCATGTGAAGATACCACCACTATCGCAGCTTTACCAGTTCGTGTCTTTTAAGGTATGGCTATAAAAAACAAAACACTTTTTGTATCATCGGACTAAAAAAAATAAACCTAATTTAATAATGATAACATTTAAAACAAACTAATCGAACCAAAATTTAACTTTGAAAAGATTAACTGAAAATCGCTTTGGGATGGCCAATTGTACCCACATACGAAATTACTTCCCCAGTGCTTAAATCTTAGTGTATGTATTGTGTATAACTGTAATTTATGTAGGTACTTATAGGACACAAGTAGTTCTATCGCTGGCTAAAAGTGCCATGGGAAACACTGAAATACTAAGCATCTAATATTAATTGTTCTTAGATCATGGCTCGTGCTCAAAATGCGCACGCACAAGTAAATGCGGCGTTTTTGTACGAGTTTGATGACCACGACAAAGACATCGTCCTATCAGCTAGGATAGTCATCGGTGGACTTTCAGGAAAATTCGTTCACGCCAGGGAAACTGAGGAGTTCCTCTGCAAAAAGAAAATATTCACAAATCAAGTGCTGCAGCAAGCTCTCAAGATCTTAGAAAGTGAATTAATAGTAGAAGAAATAGCGGGTGAGATGAAGCCTGAATATAGGAAGAAATGTGCTCTTGGCTTATTTTATAAGGCAAGTAATTATACTGTCTAACATAATAAGTCGAAATTCAACAGCTAGTTGAAGCAATTCAGTCATAGTTCTTATTGTTTCTAGGGATTACTAGTACTGATCCCGCAACAGCAACTGAAACCTTGGTATCGATCAGGAGCCAGAGACTTAAGGAAGACAAGACCGTTATCAAAAGGATCTCAAGTGTATGACACTAATCCGATAATATGGCCGGTTACTGAACCCATGCCGAAAGTAGAGGCATTAATACAATGTGCAGGAGAAGCTTTTTATTCAAATGACTTGGTTACACAACCTAAAGAAGTGTACTGCGCATTTGTGACGTCAGACATCTGTACTGGCGATATTGAAAGCATCGATCCCTCTCCGGCCTTGGTATGTTGAATCTACTTGATAAACGTTTTCTTAGGCTTGATTAGGTTAATAAAACTTTAAAATTGTGTTTATTTGTTTTAGAAAATTCCTGGAGTTCTAGCGTTCTTCTCAGGTAAAGATATTCCTGGCAAAAACTCTTTTCTATCTCAAAGGGTTCCATCACAGTTGATTCCAGCAGAAGTATTCGCTGAAAAGACCGTCAAGTACTACGACCAGCCTATTGGACTAATTGTTGCAGAAACCGAAAGACTGGCTAACAGGGCAGCTTTACTCGTAAAAGTTAATTATAAAGTAGATAAGAGGAAGCCTATTTTGACCATAAACGAGGCTAGGGAGAAAGACCCAAGTCGTGTTAGCCTCTTTATAGTCTTTCCTGCAAGAGACCGAGGCCTAAATGTGCAAAGGGTTTTGAAAGGATCTGACGATATTTACTCACAATACCATTATACAATGGAGACGCAAACAACTGTCACGAAGCCAAGTGAAGATGGGATCGATGTGATTTCATCCACTCAGTGGATTGACACTACGCAAATAGCAATTTCAGAAGCATTGAAAATTGAGCAGAACAGGTAAAATTTAAAGTGTTCCTGCATTTCTAGAATTAATAAAAAAAAACTCATTATTTATTTAACAGATCATATTATACTCACAATTCATAGTATGAGCAACATGAGTAATAAAGGTACAAAGTTATTAATATAATATGCATGTTGCAATTGTAAATTAATTCATTTTAAAAATCTTGAATCTAGAATAGGTGATGTCAAGCGAGCTCATTATTTTCGCTAACGTTTTTGACCATTGTCTGCAATTATTGGTGTATATGAAGTCCTTTTATTTCTTTAGAATTAACTTAATTGCGCCTCGCTGTGGTGGTGGATATGGGGCTAAGATAAACCGTGTCAACCATGTAGCTGTAGCATGTGCGCTGGTCACTCATCTGATGGACCGACCTTGCCGGTTTGTAATGAGCATTCAGGCTAACTTAAGAGTGGTTGGCAAACGACTTCCTTGCACACGAGACTTTGAAGTAAGTGATCCTTTGCTTACGCTTCATGATTTAAGACTAAATAAAAAAATTCATGATGGCCAAAAAAAATTTTATATAATACCATAAATTACTGATTTTTTTGAGTAACTTATCCTTAAACATTGTAACAAACCAACTATACTATCTATAATATTAAACATGTGCATCACAGGTCGGCGTGAACGATTCGGGTGAGATCCAATATCTTGAGTACCATATTTACGAAGACAATGGCTACATCGTCAGTGATCCTGTAGCAGGTCTTCTGATAAGCGGTATCAAGAACTGCTACGACAACAGACGTTGGCAATACAAAATATTCAATGTAACAACGGATACTGCTACCAACACATATGCTCGAGCGCCAGGTAAATATATTTGTAAATAGGTAGTATCCATATTAGTAAGACACACTCACTTGACTAAGTCGTAAGACAATAGCTAGAAAAACAACATTATAACACAACATAACACATTTTGTTTCGATAATCTTTCCGTTAAACCTAGTCTAGCAGTCTGCTGCTTAAAACATTATATTATTTAATATAATTATAGTTATAAGTAGTACTAAACACATTACAGTACTAAACACTTTATAGTACTAAAAATGGCAATATGTTCACAGGGACGTTAGAGACAATATCGATGACAGAACAAATAATGGAACGGATATCTTATGAGTTAGAACGTGATCCTGTTCAAGTAAGGCTCAACAACATCCAACCGGCGTACACTGAGGTACAAGAGATGATACAAACTCTACTTAAAGACGGGGAATATGAGAAACGTAAACAAGAAGTACAGACATTCAATAAATTAAATAGATGGAAGAAACGTGGGCTCAGAGTAGCTTTCATGAGCTGGCCAGCACCTACCCTCATTGATTACCACGTACTACTCACTGTGTACCACGGTGATGCAACTGTCGTGGTTCATCACGCCGGCGTAGAACTTGGTCAAGGCATTAATACGAGGGTCATACAAACTGTTGCCTATACCTTAAACATTCCTATCGAGAAGGTGAGGTGTAAAGTTCCCACTGCTTCAACAACTCCTAATAGTTTTACGGTTGGAGGCAGCAGGACTACGCAGTCGGTTTGCTTTGGAGCTATCAAATGCTGCCAAATACTGTTAGACCGTCTTTCTGTTGTAAGGGATACGTTGACTGATCCTACATGGGAGATATTAGTCGAAACTGCTTTCAATAGAGGGATTAATCTACAGAGTAGTTATCGAGTCACTAGTAATGATCAAGTGCCGTATAGATGCGGTGGAGTAGCGCTGACTGAGGTGGAACTTGATATACTGACGGGTGAACACGACATTTTAAGAGTCGACATTATTGAAGATGTTGGCACAAGTATAAATCCTGAATTGGATGTCGGCCAGGTAAATTTCAATCATGTTTGACGATCTATTGAATTTTTATTAGTTTCATCTCTACCTTGTCTAATTTTTGCATCTATTTTGATAATGAATTTAATCAGCCGGTTTTATAACGCGCTGTTATGATTCTCATTATGATATTTGAGATTAACTTGTGTAACAGTAACTATCAGAGTACTTATCCGATCTTTATTTTCAAATTGATGTTGTAAATACACGTATTCATATGAACAAATTTCTTTATTTTTATACATCAGCTTTCGACAGTGCATCTCCATAATAACTTCCTTATTCAGATTGAGGGAGCATTCATGATGGGTGTCGGCTACTGGACGCATGAAGAACTGATCTACGATGAGAAGACTGGTGAACTCCTCACAGACCGCACTTGGTACTACAAGGTGCCTCTCACCAAGGATATACCGATTGACTTTAGAATACAACTGCGAAGAAACTCTTACAATCCGTTGGGAACATTGGGCGCTAGAGGTAAGCATTACTTTGGTTTAAACCCATCTTTGGCGGAGAAAAGCTAATAACTTCAATCTACACCGAAGGAACGGCTTGGAGATTTGTAGGACTTACATTGACTAAACCCCCCCTCTGGTCTCCTTTGTTGCTTGCCATAGCCGCAGGATCGCTTGATCATGCTCGGTGTGACTTCGGCGGGCCTTGGTTCTGGTGGACTCTTTGATGGGTGGGTGTAAAGACCACACTTACTTATATTTGTAGAATTGACCGATGACCCGAAAAATATTGCGGAGTCAGACTGTATTTGAAATCGTACCAGGTGTTATGACGCAACTTGGGAGAGGCCTATAAGTAGCAGAGGACCACGATAGGCTGAGATGATTAGAAAGAAATTAGTAGGACCATGGTTTGGAACCTTGTTCCAAATTAACATTATTCCTTTAATATTTAATTTTCGACTATACTGTATCAATGTTTTACAATGTTAAGCTGTTGCCGAGCCTCCCACGTGTCTGTCTATATGCGTGGCATTCGCGCTGAGAGAGGCGATCGCGTCATCGCGGGAAAACACCGGCTACCCGAGAAACAAGTGGTTTAAAGTAGGTGGGTATCACGACCGGTTACCACATGCTTCCTTAACAAATACCACTGTACTCATTAGCGACCAATTAAAATAACCTATAGGCGATGGGATAGATGTAAGGGCCATACAAATGATATAAACTTATCATAATGTATGGCGCTTACGTCTGAATTCTATTACTATCTTGGTAAGAGGGTAAGATGTATAGGTACCAATGGATAGGTTAATAATGGCAGAAGGTGAATAAACGTTAACTTGTGGAAAGTGCTGCCCAGAAATAAAACAACTTAAAGGGTGTTCATGGAATCGAATAATATTGAAATAAAATAATAATAAACAATCGGTATCGAGTAATTAACCATAATGATGATAAAGTTTTTTGATGAGTTGCCAAATTATGACAAATTACGAAAATTATTTATGAATCGATTATGAAAATACCAGTGTAATTTTATTATATAGTAGGTAGTTAGTTATTGATATTGATTCATTCATTTCAGTAAAGAAAAGTTCTCGAGAAAAAGCTTTGGTATAATGACTTGTGTTAGTCTAACCAACATTATGCTTTGTGTTTTCATTTTGGGCCACACTTGGTCCAATTGCCATACAACGACTGACATTTTCCTTTCCGTTGAGTTTTTCTTCCTTTTTAATATCTACACGCATTTGTACCCACTTATAATTTTTTTTTTTTTGTTTATTTTAATGGCGTGACATACGCAATTTGTTTTTAAAATGTTTTATAATATGAAACTAATGCGTCATGATGTTTACTTACAGATGGTCCGTTTACACTGCAAGCTAACGTATTATCAGCGGATGCAAAAATAACAGAGTTTTTGTTTAATTAAATAATATATATTCTTTTACTTATATTTTTGTCAATAAAATAATACTATGTTACTCACTACATGATTGTTGTTGATTTTTTACAATCAATTCTATTAAAAATTACGGGATTACATAATAATAATTAAATTTTCAGACTGGTTTAAAAAAAAGTAAATATATTTCTTAAAAAATAATGAATTTAAGCTATTACTTATAATCTAGCGTAATTATTGTAAAGCTTTCTGAGGTTTACGCGTTATTAGACATTGAAATAAAACTAATTTGAACGGATTCTATCGCGGTTTATTTTAGATTTTTGTTAGAATCCGTTCAAATTAGTTTTATTTTAATATTGTAAAGCTCTTTTATAAGATGTAAATACATATAAGTTTTAGATTTAAGTACCTAGTAGCTGTATAGTTGTATAAATTAAAAACAAGATCAATTAGTAATAAATAAAAAAACAACAGACCTGACTTTCCGTCCGCATTGCTAGTTCTAAATAACATTTAAACATAGGTTCTATTTGCATATATTTTTGGAAACAATTTATAAAACCCTTTATTTTGATACCCTTCTCGATAGGTTTGGCTATTAAATTATTTTACTCAAAACTTCCGCATTTTAATATTTTTTCAAAACACCGATTAAAGGACACTTGGGTTTTTGAGACTAATCTAATGATACTTAAACGAAATCCATCTACCGGCTTAGAAAACACTAGGTAATAAAAAAAATAAAAACATAAAAATATATAACTACCTAATCATACAAGTTATGCGCTAAAATAATAACCCTTCGGCAGTCGGTTAAAAACATGGATTTTAAATATAATTATAGCAAGTAATAATATGTAAGTAATACATAAATCACAAAGTAAAGTAGCTATTCTATCATCATACACGTTGCACCCATCAATAAATTAAAATAGTTTATAATAATAAGTTCAGTATTATCGTAGAGTAGAGGTAATGTAGGAAAATCTGCACCAGTTTCCTGCTCACAGAAACCGTATAATAGTACGTAAAGTACCTAAAGATTAAATTACGCGCAATTATTTATTTCTTACTGTAGTTAAAACTTTGAACTATGAACCTAATACTTACATGTACAACTTACCCAATCTACGCGTCTAGAACCTAATGCGGGCTACACACCTTCAGTTTTAACTGTGCGATTTAACTGTACAGTTAAATCTTTAGGAGTGTACAACAAACAGTTCAACTGTAATCAAAATATGAATACTTACATAAATCTGTATAGATAGAACTGTACAGTTAAAACTGAGAGTGTGTTATCGAAACTGCACAGCTGCATTAGCCTTACGATTGCTAAAGCCTCGTCTATGATGGTCATGATGATAAACACAAAAAAGATCGTATAGTTTTACTTAAACGTGTGTAGGCTGTATGGATCCACGATTTATCTATACATTTCGAGTGTAAGTTAAATTGCACAGTTAAAACTAAAAGTGTGCAGCCCGCATAATAAATAGTACGCATCTTTAAGGGTCGTCCAGAGGTCATCCAGATCGATGTTTAAGGATCTAAGTTCACAAGTAAAGCTTATTTCTTTTATGGCATAGCCTATGCCTATCTAAAAGATTGGCCCGTTCTAGCATAGGACACAAGTATGTATAAAAGAGAGGGGGAGTTCTTTGCCCTGCAGTGGGAGTGGGACGGACTAGCTTGATGAGGTTTGATGTTGTTTACGACAAGATGACATAGCCGACAATACAAGCGGTTCATCTGATGTAGGTACGTGAACCATGGCCGTCCATGAAACAGAAAGAAACAGAGAGAGGAGTTGGAAATACATTGCCAGCATTATAATAAGTTTGGATCTCAGGATCGCACCTTAACTTGAACGAAACGCAGCGGCATTGTCTATATAGCCATTTTACATCAAACCGTCAAAAACCTACAAATTATTATATTATACAAGTTTATTACATTATGCAGTTTTAGTAAAGCATTTATTCTTCATTGCGTCATCACAAATTTATTATTTTGCACCTATTCCAGTATTTAACCTGCGTGGGCTTTTATTATTGTTCAGACAAAGAGTCATATTGCGTCAGTACTGACGTTATAGTTTGCCTAAGCCACCTTCGATTGACGTGCAACTACGAAAACCGCAAGATATTACTTATTTTGAAATAAGTGATTTAATTTGGTAACAATAATCATTGAATATGAAATCATAGGATATGTCAGACTTTCACTGGCTAAAAACACCCCGGTCCCGCCTCTGCCCTTGGCCGGAGTCGCAGGAACGCAAGCGCATTCTCTGCGCAACTCCGGCGTTACTTGAGTAGGCCTGTCGATGCCGCAGCACGCAGTACCTTTGCAATCATTAATAAGCTTAATTATAGTATAGGTAATTTGGTGCTGGTAACCCATAACCCGATAAACTAAACGATAACCCATTTTGCCGGAATAAAATGACATAATATTTGAATTGTTAACCTCAACGCGAAAACGGGCATTTTTTGCAAGAGTTGCTGTTAGTTGCGAGTGTTAGAGTGTTAGTGTAGAGTTTGCTATTAGTCTGAGCGTAGGCTTTGACTGCTTCACAGGACTTGCACTGCACGGTTAGGTTCGGACCTCGACTTAAGCGTTTTATATTTTGATTGCTAGTTTGGCCGGCTTGGGCCCGCTTGGTCTAGGGACGGGGGGACAAAAACGTAGGAAGTATGTATTCAATAGCAAATTAACGCTCTTACAAACAATATTATGTTATACTTAGTATTAGTTAGATATTGTTCCTTACTGTTTGAACGTTTGAACGGTTAAATGCCTTCCGATATTTCTTCATAATCCTAAAAAAATGGCCGCTTGATGTCACGCTACGAATCACTCAAGTAGAAATCTTATTACTAAATTCCCGGATGGAGGTAGACCGCAAAACCTTTGGAGCCTACGTAAATCAGAAATTGCCTTGATGCCAATCATTTCATACATTATTTTTCACTGAGATTCCTTATAAAATGTGAGCTTAACGAGGAAAAAGGTAAGTTAATTGCACGTATTATCCGTGCCTTGACACTCGGGTTGCGTCACTAGAACAAATTACAAACTACTACTTAGACATTCTTCTTTGCCTACTAACTATTTTATTATCTAATGATGTAGTGCTTTTTATTTTGATATGTAATTTATTGTGTGATTGTTACTTAAATGAATTTAATAATCAGAAATAAATGGTTTTTAATTTATTTGTTTCGTAAAGAAAAATACTTTAACAATTTATATTAGTGTTGCGTTGAGATGTCTAATGAGGCTTTTTTGTACTTTTATTTTAAGAAAAGATTGCGAAAAAAAATTATGTAATATTAAAATGGAATTAAAATAAAAGAACAAACAATGTGTTTTAACGTCACCCAAAAGGTTTTTAGTGAAAAAGTATAATATGTTGAATCATAATAGTGTGACCTTAGGCATAATATATTATTAAAATAACAAAATACAAGTTGGGTATTTAATTAATGATGATAAAACATACAAACAACATAATATTTATCCCGGCGTCAGTGGAAGTAGTAATGCGTAAAAGCGATAAAAAGACTTACTCCACAACATTTTAATTATATATATATAACTTTAAATTATTCATAAAATGGATGGTTTCGAGCTTAAAGGAAAACATAGAGATCCCCAGTCTCACATCGATAGCCGGCGTGACCATACGCCGCTACAGACGCAACAATGTCCAACCAAACAGAATTAAATAATACAACGTCGGGTTATGGTGACGATGAGAAGGAACAAAACTTAGCAGTGAAATATGTGTGGCTTTTCGGAATCCTGCTATCTTCAATATGTTTTATAACACAGCTGGTGCTCTTGTACCTTCGACCGAAAATAAGAAAATTGGATCAGAAAATTCTAACTCATCTTGCTGCGGCGAGATTGATGAACACCATTCTTGAGTATTTGATGTCTCATGTGCTGTTCAACATTTACACGAGGGACGTGACGTTCGCGATGTACCTGCAGTCAGACTTGGTCCTTGTCTGCTGGATGTTCATCTACACGAAGAATTTGTATGACAAAGTGGTGTTAGTGTTCGCGTTACAAAAACGGAACTTCTTGGTGTTGTCACTCCTCATTTGGCTCCTCACCATACCGCTAGGCGCACTGTGCCCAATCTCCTTACAGTTAGATGTCTTCACCGTGTGGTACCAAGTGTACGCGTGGATTAAATTCATCATTTTGTCAGTGAACCTGCTGCTATACTGCAAAATATTCTACGTTATTATAACAAGAAACAGAAATTCTAACAGGAACTTTACCGACATTATTAAAACCTGTGTGATTTCGTTGATTTTGGTTTGTATATCAAGTGTGCATGTTCAAGTGCAAGTGTTCACAACAGATATCTTATCATATTTCGAGACAGGGGATTTAGTAACGGATATATTTTGTATAATAAATTCTTTCCAAGTGTTAGCAGTAACTATTATATTCCTTATTTTGGTCAGAAACTGTGTTTAACGCAATAATTACTGTCATATTCATATCTATAGCTTAAATACGATCTCCTAAAATTAATGTTACAAAGACAACATGAACTTTATTAAGTCTTTAGTCAAATAGTGCCACATAGTTTTAAAATAACTACTTATAAGTTAAAATAAAATATTAAGTGCTCATTTAATGACATAATTTAAATGGAATTTTATATTAAATTTCTTGATTCAGAAAATTGTTCCTCCATCTATTTTAGAATATATATTTACTAAAGACTAAATATAATTAAATTTTATATCCAGTTCAGCTGTGGCCGTGGCTCCAATAGACCGGTTCTCGGTTTCAAGTTTTTTCTAAAGGTATTTAAGTATTTGTGTGTTGTAGTCATCATCTCATCTTGATGAGCTGGTGATGGAAGGTACAACTAATTAACGGTTAAACCGATTTAAAAAAAAAACACAAAAAATGCGAAAATTTACCTTAGGTATTTACTCTATTGTTAAGTTATCTACTGAACTATTTGAAGTCGATGCCAAGCCAAATAGGTATACTACAACACCGACTTCAAGGCACCAAGCCATTCACATTCAAGTCGTTACGTATACGTATTCGCTACCGAATTCAATGCGGCACCGACTGCAAATGGATCAGTAGATAACTTAACACCTTTTTGTACCTATTTTTCTTAGATGTTTGTGTTCTTTGAATGTTGTGTGTACATAAATAAATAAATAACAATAGAGAAAATACCTAATATAAATTAATAACCCAGTTTATTTTTCGCTTTTTGTGGTTTTAATTGTTTTTTTGAAGTCGGTTCAATTTTAATAATCATTTAAGGTATGATTCCGAACTCGGCAACAAGCAGCAGTGCTGTTGCCGCAGTGCTGCCACTAAGGTGCTGCCCAGCAGTGCTGCCTGCCGCACTGATTCCGAGCAAGGCGGCAGTGTCGCTCTGTTCGTAGTGATGCGTTGTTGTTAGTGACCGACCGAAACATGTTATTTTGCCGAAACCGAAACCGAAACCGAAGGTTCGGTTTCATTGTAGTTTCGGCCGAAACCGAAACCGAAACCGAACCTTTTATAAATAAAAAAAAAAGTCCTTAAAAAGTCTAAAAAATGTTAGTAAGCCCGTTTTTTTCTAAAATTAATATCTCGCCAACCTATAATTACAGGTTTCTACTTTCAAAGATTTATCACAATAAAATTTCAGCACAGTTACAGAGGTTCTGTTTGAAAATTTAACTACCCTATAAAGTGAAAACACGTATTGACACGTCTACACGTGCAAAGCGCACTGATTTAGGTAGTTGCCGGCTTAGTCAGGCGAGCGACGCCATATTGCCAGCCGTGCCAAGCGCGCCCGACGTTAGCCGAGGGCGACCCGAAGATACGATGTTGTAAGTTTCGGCGCGGCCGAAGGGTTCGGCCGTTTTTGGCCGAAACCGAAACTCGGGCCGAAACATGATTTTTTGGCCGAAACTGGCCGAAACCGAAACCGAAACCGAAATTTCGGTCGGACACTAGTTGTTGTGTATTCGTTAGTTTACTTTGAGTTGACAAAATGTCGATTTATTGAAGAAGATGACTGAGATTTGGTGTTGCTTTATGCCATATAACTATTGCTATCGTAAAGGGCTGGATATAAAGTTATATAGTTAATTAACTGTTCCTCTTCTGAATCAGAGAAATTCAATAGCAAATTAACACTCGTACAAATTATAAGTACTTAGTATTAGTTAGATATTGTTCCTTACTGTTTGAACGTTTGAACGGTTAAGTGCCTTCCGATATTTCTTCATAATCCTAAGAAAAACGGCCGCTTAATGTCACGCTACGAATCACTCAAGTAGATATTTTATTACTAAATTCCCGGATGGAGGTAGACCGCAAAACCTTTGGAGCCTACGTAAATCAGAAATTGCCTTGATGCCAATCATTTCATATATTATTTTTCTTTGAGATTCCTTATAAAATGTGAACTTAACGAGGAAAAAGGTAAGTTAATTGCACGTATTATCCGTGCCTTGACACTCGGGTTGCGTCACTAGAACAAATTACAAACTACTACTTAGACATTCTTCTTTTCCTACTAACTATTTTATTATCTAATGATGTAGTGCTTTTATTTTGATATGTAATTTATTGTGTGATTGTTACTTAAATGAATTTAATAATCAGAAATAAATGGTTTTTAATTTCGAGGGTATAGTGTTAAAACCCAATAAGTGCCAAAAAATCAAAAATCGTTTTATTAAAAAATCCTAATGCATTTTTTACGCTCTTTCCAGTGGTATAATCCAATAAGTGGAATTCGCAGTAGAAAGAAAAGTACTTGAGGTAATAACCCAATAAAGTGACCGCGTTTAGTCAAAATTTAAAATCTCAAACCCTATAAAGTGTGTTATCTTGATAAATAATATTTTTATTTCACGCTCAAACCATATAAAGCTATTTATTGGTATTGAGTGTTCAATGATTTCAACTAAAATTACTCAACGGCATAAAGGCAATAACCACTATTTGTATTTATCGGGTTTTAGCTTTACATACGTAGGTAAGAAAACAAACAAAACCAAAAGCTAAATCAAAACAAATGTGTTTGTCGGGTTTTATTGTACGATTATATTTCAAAAGAAACAATTTATGTTTAGTTATATGGTATTAGCTCACTTCGTCAACTAACTTTCTTCAAACTTTGTTGGGAGAAGAACCCAATAAATTAATTAGACCTATCAACTTTTTGCGCTACCTGTTGTCAGTTTGCGACGCGCATACTGTTTACGCCAATTGTTTTCGAAATTCTTCTGTTTAGTGTTTGTGTTTGCTACGATGGGTGATCGAGGAAGAAAATTAGTGCAACTAGCTTGCATTAATCCGCTGATAAAGTGAGCTAAATCCAAATATTTAATTTGTTTTTCTTTTTCGGCTTTCACGAGGTTCTCTTCTCGTCATGGGGTATAGTGATATCAACAATTAATATTTGACGCTCTGATCGGTCTATCACCACTATATCAGGCTTATTGGCTACAATAGTCTTGTCAGTGATGATAGATCGATCCCAGTACAATGTGACACGACCATTTTCGAGAACTGGGTCGGGAACATACCTGTAGTACGGTACCTCTATTTCCACAAGTTGGTATTTCAAAGCTAGCTGCTGGTGGATTATCCTGGCCACTTGGTTATGTCTATGCAAGTGTACACCGTTAGCAAGACAAGAACAACCCGAAACTATATGCCTTAAGGATTCACCCGGACAGTGTCATGCCCGACAAATGTCAACTGTGCCATCCTTTATGATATACTTCGGTAGTTGTTTGTCATGATAACTTCATCCATAATTGCACATACAAACCCTTCAATTTCTCCGAAGAGGTCACCGAAGCGTAGCCAAGCCACGGACGCTAGGAAATCTACGACGGGCCCATGGAGGGTCCGATAATGGCGTCAGTGTAGCTCCTTGCTTTGCCATACATCCTTGCGGTTCTTGACACTTAGTACGACAGGTTTGCGCCAGTTCTCCTTGCCTAAGGAGAGTGGTGTGAGGCTCTTATCCACTACCACCACATCTCGATGCATCCCCACGTCAACTTGGAGGAATTACTCCCTGAGGTTACATACCTCGCGATTATGGAGGGTTTTAGCATTCAAAAAGCCCCGACCTCCACATTTTCGCGGAATAATAACCTCATTACCGATGACCGTGGGTGGTGCATTCGATTTGCGGTTAGTAGTGTGCGGACTCTCCTATCCAAGGCGTCTAACTCAATCTAAGTCCACTTAAGTGTACCAAAGGAGTACATCAACACTGGCATGACCCAACCATTAAAGGCACGCACCTTGTTACCTCCTGACACAAGACTTTTCAGTACTTTGTTCAGGCTGCCAAAGAAACGTGTCTGTAATGATTGTTTCATGTCAGCAACGTTGATGCCTAACGCCTCTGACATACCCAAGTACTTGTCGGTCTCTGTTGCAGAGAGCGACCTTAGGTTTATAGAATCCGAGAGCTGTATGCCCTGCGATTTCATAATCCCGCCTCGTTTTACATGCATGACTGCACATTTGTCAACACCAAATTCCATTATGGAATTACTGAAGCTTTCAGTGATCTTCAGTAACTTCAATAGTTGGAATTTATAAGAAGCAAATGGTTTAAGGTCGTCCATGTATAACAAGTGGGAGATGACCCGGCCCCCTCTCCGCAACGAATAGCGTAGCCCTAAATTATTATTATTTTAAATAGACTTTTTCAGACTGATTTCTAAAATTTTTATAACTGATATTTTATTTGGAAACAAGAGAAGGATGAAAAATGTAAGAAAAGCTAAAGTTTCTGATGATAAGATGTTACCTAAAATTTGACCAAATCAAATTAAAATTATATGGATTTAATCTTATATTGCGCTTTGTTTAACCCAAGTCAAATCGCATTAACGAATCAAACACCGTAATTCTCGCATAATACGTTGTTGACAAATTAAGTTAGTCTGAATATAGAAAAAATGTATTAACGAATTAAGCGGAAAAAAGGCCGTTATTGCGAAATCTCGTACTTATATATTCATAACATAAAAAATCTACACACAGCGGTGATTTTCATTTTGAAAACTTTGAAGCTAAATATCTCAATTTGACCCAGGTGTCGCTTAATCTGATATTCCATAACTACGTCCAATTATATTCCGGTCAATTACCAATTAGCATTGCTAAAAAGAAGGATCTACAAAATATGTGCGAAAAACTAATCATATCAGAGGAACTCCACGCATGGATACGTGGTATGAAGACGTACACCAAGCCAACTGCCTTCGAAAGAATAATTTACCATGTTTTCTTTTCTGTTTCTTAAAATAAACCATTTATTAAAGTAATGTTAAATTATAATATGTTTAATTTCTTTTGACCTAAAACCCAATAAGTCGGTACCCTTCGCCACTTAACACTTTTTTATGATAAAATGGACCACCTTGGAAACTTAATAATACTGTTATACACTAATTCAATGTATACACTTTTACCACAAATACTCATTATAACGATATTATTTGAATAGAATAGGTATTTTTGTCCTTAAAACTTAAATATTGAATATCTCGAAAGTGACAATTTCATACTTATTGGGTTTGAGCACTATACCCTCGATTTGTTTGTTTCGTTTAGAAAAATACTTTAACAATTTATATTTAACTTTTATTTTAAAAAAAGATTGCGAAAGAAAAAATATATAATATTAAAATAGAATTAAAATAAAAGAACACTGAACATTAGGTTAACACCCAAAAGGTTTAGTGAAAAAGTATAAAATGTTGAATCATAATAATGTGTGTGACCTTAGGCAAAATATTTAACTAAAATAACAAAATACAAGTTGGGTATTTCATTAATGATGATAAAACATACAAACAACATATTTATCCCGGCGTCAGTGGAAGTAGTAATGCGTAAAAGCGATAAAAAGACTTACTCCACAACATTTTAATTATATATATATAACTTTAAATTATTCATAACATGGATGGTTTCGAGCTTAAAGGAAAACATAGAGATCCCCAGTCTCACATCGATAGCCGGCGTGACCATACGCCGCTACAGACGCAACAATGTCCAACCAAACAGAATTAAATAATACAACGTCGGGTTATGGTGACGATGAGAAGGAACAAAACTTAGCAGTGAAATATGTGTGGCTTTTCGGAATCCTGCTATCTTCAATATGTTTTATAACACAGCTGGTGCTCTTATACCTTCGACCGAAAATAAGAAAATTGGATCAGAAAATTCTAACTCATCTTGCTGCGGCGAGATTGTTGAACACCATTCTTGAGTATTTGATGTCTCATGAGCTGTTCAACATTTACACGAGGGACGTGACGTTCGCGATGTACCTGCAGTCAGACTTGGTCCTTGTCTGCTGGATGTTCATCTACACGAAGAATTTGTATGACAAAGTGGTGTTAGTGTTCGCGTTACAAAAACGGAACTTCTTGGTGTTGTCACTCCTCATTTGGCTCCTTACCATACCGCTAGGCGCACTGTGCCCAATCTTCTTACAGTTAGATGTCTTCACCGTGTGGTACCAAGTGTACGCGTGGATTAAATTCATCATTTTGTCAGTGAACCTGCTGCTATACTGCAAAATATTCTACGTTATTATAACAAGAAACAGAAATTCTAACAGGAACTTTACCGATATTATTAAAACCTGTGTGATTTCGTTGATTTTGGTTTGTATATCAAGTGTGCAAGTGTTCACAACAGATATCTTATCATATTTCGAGACAGGGGATTTAGTAACGGATATATTTTGTATAATAAATTCTTTCCAAGTGTTAGCAGTAACTATTATATTCCTTATTTTGGCCAGAAACTGTATTTAAGGAAATAATGACTGTCATATCATGTCTATAGCTTAGATACGATCTCCTAAAATTAATTTAACAAAGAAAACATGAACTTTATTAAGTCTTAATTCAAATAGTGCCACATAGTTGTAAAATAAGTTTAAGTTAAAATGTAAAAGAAGTTTTTATTTAATAAAATAATGTGAATAGAGTTTTATTTTAAATTTCTTGTTTCGACCAAGTATTCCTCCATCTATTTAAGAATATATTTACTAAAGACTCAACATAATTTAGTTTTATAACCAGTTCAGCTGAGGACGTGGTTCCAACAGACCGGTTTATTCTTCGTCTCTCTGTCCTTGAATGTCGTGGGTATTTCTGCGACAATCCGAACTAATTGTAGGTCTAACTGACTCATAAATGTAATTGTTATTAGCACTGATTGAAGGTACTTCACCGACATATGGGAGCTATTTAATAAACCATATACTAGCAATGTAGGAAAAAACTGGTATAAAATTTAAAAATCCTAGGCAATAATAATTAGGGTCAAATTAGCTTATTCCTCTGATGATAAAAGTGGAAAAGATACAGAGAGAGAACTGGAGATGACTTCATTAGGTAAGGGTCGAGAAAAGGGTAGACATGTATTTTAGTACAAAAAAAATGTAATAGGTGCAGTCTATTTTTCTATCACTTGGATTGATTAAAAACAACCTTTGTGTATTTTTCGTCTACGGCCAATAATTCAAATACAAGTAATTGTAGGATGCATCATTTATTACCTACGCATTATTAAAATCGGTATTACCATAATATTTTAAAATTATATATTTAATTGTTTTCTTAATACAGATATTCGTATTAACAATTAAGTTGGCAACATGGTTTTTTTTTTATTGATTAGTACTTAACGGTTTTTTTTATCAGCCGCTTCGTTAGTGCCATGTTAGTCATTATCAGGCTATCGGGTTCGCCTTCCACATTGGGGTCAAACAATTATAATTTATTATTTAGTTTTAACTAGTTAGAAGTACTTAGTCCCTTTATTGTTGTATAGAACTTACTAGTAGAAATTATTGTTTCGGCAAACCAAGTTATGTCCTACTAGCTGTTGCCCGCGGCACAAAAAGTAACCTATGTCCTATCTTAAGATCCGAACATACAAAATACCAAGTTTCATTACAATCGATTCAGCAGTTTAGCCGTGAAAGCGTTATAGACAGACAAGCAGAAAAACAGAGTTTCTTTTGTTTATAATATTAGTATAGAAGTATAGATGCGGTGTGAGACCTCATTCTAAACTTCGAATCTGAATCCTCTGTCAGTTTCTTGATTGGCATTCCAAAAACTCGGTTGATAATTCGAATGTACACTAGCGCTACACTTGCGAGCGTGTCAGCGAGTTGAACTAATTTGACGTGAGATTTTGACTGATAAAGTATGAGATGACATAAGAAGTGGGAGTGGGAGTTCAGTAAGGTAATTTTCTTGTCACTTCGATGCTCACTTCGCACTCGAATCTGATCGAAATCAATGCCATTTTGAACCTTATGCGAAGTGAGAGTAAATAGCGATGTGAGAAGCGAGTTGTTGTTTGAACTTTACAGAATCGACGTAATGAATCTGCAGGATAAGTCATTTACCATTTTTTCATGGTTTTTAAGAAAGGGTTAAGTTTTAAAAAAGGCTTTAGGGTAGTCACAGAAAAGGAAGCTCCCAAAGTTGGAAAATATTTAATACTTATTATGTTTTATGTTTTGTTACTTATATTATGTTTTTACGAGTGTCAATTAACTTTATCGAAAATGAAGTTCACGGTTTTTTAAACACAACATTATTTAAACTTTTTTCTTTAAAACATTTCCTTAGTATTTTATGATTTTAAATTATTCATTGATTTGGTTGGTTTCGAGCTTAGTAATCCCCAGTCTCAAATCGATAGCCGGCGTGACTATACGCCGCTACAGACGCAACAATGTCCAACCAAACAGAATTAAATGATACAACGTCGGATTATGATGACGATGAGAAGACAGAAGACTTAGCGAAGAAATATGTGTGGCTGTTCGGAATCCTGCTATCTTCAATATGTTTCATAACACAGCTGGTACTATTGAACCTTCGACCGAAAATAAGAAAATTGGATCAGAAAATTCTAACTACATATTAGTTAGAATTTTCTACCGCGGCGAGATTGATTAACACCATTCTTGAGTATTTAATGTCTCATGAGCTGTTCAACATTTACACGAGGGACGTGACGTTCGCGATGTACCTGCAGTCAGACTTGGTCCTTGTCTGCTGGATGTTCATCTACACGAAGAATTTGTATGACAAAGTGGTGTTAGTGTTTGCGTTAGAACAACGGAGCTTTTTGGTGTTGTCACTCCTCATTTGGCTCCTTCCCATACCGCTAGACGCACTGTGCCTATTCTTAACACATACGGGTGCCATTTACCCCTGGTACATAGCGTACGTGTGGATTAAATTCATCATTTTGTCAGTGAACCTGCTGCTATACTGCAAAATATTCTACATTGTTATAACAAGAAAAAGCAATTCAAATAGGAACATTGCCGATATTATTAGAATCTGTGTGATATCGTTGATCTTGGTTTGTATAACAAGTGTGCAAGTGCAAGTGCAAGTGGTCATAACAGATTTTATAGTATTATATTTCAATGCAGAGGTTTTAGCATGGACTATCTTTTGTATAATAAATTCTTTCCAAGTGTTAGCAGTAACTATTATATTCCTTATTTTGGTCAGAAACTGTGTTTAACGCAATAATTACTGTCATATTCATGTCTATAGCTTAAATACGATCTCCTTAAATGAATGTTACAAAGACAACATGAACTTTATTAAGTCTTTAGTCAAATAAAATAGTGCCACATAGTTTTAAAATAAGTATAAGTTAAAATGAAATATTAAGTGCTCATTTAATAACATAATTTAAATGGAATTTTATTTAAAATTTCTTGATTCAGCAAATTGTTCCTCCATTTATTTAAAAATATATATTTACTAAAGACTCTATATAATTATATAACCAGTTCAGCTGTGGCCGTGGGTCTAACAGACCGGTTCTCGGTTTCAAGTTTTTTCTAAAGGTATTTAAGTATTTTTGTAGTCATCATCTCATCTTGATGAGCTGGTGATGGAAGGTACAACTAATTAACGGTTAAACCGACTTAAAAAAAAAACACAAAAAAAGCGAAAAATAAACGGGATTATTAATTTACCTTAGGTATTTACTCTATTGTTAAGTTATCTACTGATCTATTTGAAGTCGATGCCAAGTTAAATAGGTATACTACAACACCGACTTCAAGGCACCAAGCCATTCACATTCAAGTCGTTACGTATACGTTTTCGCTACCGAATTCAATGCGGCACCGACTGCAAATGGATCAGTACCTAGATAACTTCACCTATTTTGTACCTATTTTTCTTAAATGTTTGTGTTCTTTGAATGTTGTGTGTACATAAATAAATAAATAACAATAGAGAAAATACCTAATATAAATTAATAACCCAGTTTATTTTTCGCTTTTTGTGGTTATATTTGTTTTTTTGAAGTCGGTTCAATTTTAATAATCATTTAAGGTATGATTCCGAACTTGGCAACAAGCAGCAGTGCTGTTGCCGCAGTGCTGCCACTAAGGTGCTGCCCAGCAGTGCTGCCTGCCGCGCTGATTCCGAGCAAGGCGGCAGTGTCGCTTTGTTCGTAGTGATGCGTTGTTGTGTATTCGTTAGTTTACTTTGAGTTGACAAGATGTCGATTGATGACCAACTTTTATTTATACTGTTAGAAGAGGAAGAAGATGACGGAGATTTGGTGTTGCTTTATGCCATATAACTATTGCTATCGTAAAGGGCTGGATATAAAGTCACATAGTTAACTAACTGTACCTCTTCTGAATCAGAGAAATTCATCCTTTTGTTGTCAATTTACACGTCAACATTCACGTAGGTACTCTTGCTGCGGCGGCAGTCGCGTCACTACTAGTCTGTCGCGGTGGTAGGGCGACACTGACGCGCAGCAATGCTGCCGCTACATTGCTGCCGCGACATTGCTGTCTAGCTCGGAATGTAATCTCATATAAACTTATAGAAATTGTATGGGGACCAGTAGTGTCGCCCGTCAATTTTATTGTTTTATTCACTCCTTCCTCATGTCTTTCTTCACACATTCCATCTCTTTTTCAGTCTTCCTCGTCCTGTCTACCTATCACCGTTGTATTCATCATTTGTTTTGTTATAATATGTCTAGCTTTACGGTATCTATGTAAAACTAACGAGTGTAATACAAGTATAAATCCTGACCTTACTCCTTTCCCAAATTGTGTTGGGGTCGGCTTAAAGACTCATCGAATGCTGCTTAGCCTGTCTGTAGGTAGGATCTACTATTTAGCTTCGCAAGAGATAGGACAAGATATCCAGAGGTGATTAACTGTCGAATCAATTAATGTTACCATTATTAATTTGAATAGCACAGCTGTGATAATTATTTTTACTGATTATCATCGCTAATTCCTAACTATTGCGTATGTGTCTAGTGAATATTCTATTGTTCTTATTAGCCAATGATAGGTTGTATGCCAGTATGAATACCTATCCATCTGCTGTAACAGTCCAGGAGCAAGATACGATCCGTCATGGATGATGTTGACACGAGACCGGAGAGTGTGGCACTTATAAAGAGAGGTCAATGCCCAGCAGGAGGACTACAAGGACTGTGAATCTGTCATTTTCTGCAATTCAAAAACGCCGTCCGTTTATTCCTCCAAAATAAAAATTAAGACAAAACAGAACAATATTTAACCTAAATATTGGCAAATTTGTGTCTTGCAGAACCCACATTAATCCACTCCTCTTACACCAACGCACGCTTGCAACTCTGCAATTACGTTCCCATGCGCACGGCACATACGCTCACCCACTTACACAAACAAACACACACACACGCTCACACTCACTCACTCACACTCACTCACTCACACACACGCTCACACTCAATCACTCACACTCACTCACACACACACACTCACACACACACACAAGCTCACACTCTCTCTCACACACACACTCACACTCACACACTCACACACACTCACATAAGGCGCTCGCGCATTTTCGATTGTAATTAAAGACGAATTAGAATTATAGGTACTTTTAATTAGTAAATCATAAATATTTAATTCATTGTACTAATAGTTGCAATAATATGATAGGAGGGGTTCGGGACTCATACTCCTTAATCCAGGCTATTCTGTAGCCTAGCTAGGAGAACAGCATTTCACCCACTTGATTGGAGATGTATAGTAGGTACGAATCTATTTTGTCGAATATATTACACGCGGACAAAGTTGCGGGGTACAGCTAGTATAAAAAAGATCAGTCTTTTACAATTTGTTATCATTGTTCTGAATGGTATTATGCTAGATTTATAACATACACACATTGCTAAAGAGAATTTTTAAAAACTTTAATGTATATTTTCAACGAATGACATTCAAATATTAAAAAACACATTGTTTAGAATAGCGTGAACATGTAAGTAGTTGTTTTTTTTTGAAGACTCATCCAATAATAAACACTAAATTATTATAAGACCTTGCTTGGACCGGTTTAGTTACGATTCGAGAAGCAACCACTCGTCTTTAATAACATTTTTAGAAATACCTGCTACGTAACAAAATCAAACTAATACGTCTAGAATCCTATTAAAAATGTAAAAGTAACTTCACCTACGGCCGCAGGAGGCAACATATTAGACAAACTAGCTGTCCCCCGCGACTTTGTTCGCGTGTTTTAGTTTCAACGGTTTTTCTTTTATGCTCCGCTCCTATTGGTCGTAGCGTGATGTTATATAGCCTATAGCCTTCCTCAATAAACGGACTATCCAATAGAAAAATAATTTTTCAATTCGAACCAGTAGTTCCTGAGATTAGCGCGTTCAAATAAACAAACAAACTCTTCAGCTTTATAATATTAAGTATAGATTAAACGTAATATCTTTTACATAGTATAAAACAAAGTCACTTCCGCTGTTTGGACGCTAAGGTCTTTTTAACTACGCAACGGATATGGCACAACGGGCTACTAGCGATGCGCGCACTCTATGCTTGTTTATGTATACTCCAAGATCGGGAACCAATCGACACTAGTGACTTAACAGACTCATTTTTAATTCAATGTAGGACAATAGCTTTATCTTATACCTACAGACATGGTGAATTCAGGTTTTTATCACGATGATTTCCCTGACCATTTATAATATCTAGTATTAACTTAAAATAACTAAAAATTAACTTCGAAGAAGTAGGTAATTGGTCACACTAGAATAAGTTTGCAACTGCAAACTTGCGCAAAGGAATCTGGACTCTAGTACAGTACAAGAAAATATTGTATTACCTTTGGAGTACTGTTACCTGTTCTATGTAGTATGAAGATAGGTTAAGATTACATTAACAGAACTATTCTACAAAGTCTAGTCTGTAGACCCTTTTCATAGTATTAGTATTCCTGTATCGTTTGCTTCACTATAAGAAAATAAACGCATTTGCTCATCTGTATGCGTGACAGATAATTTCTTACAACATCTATGTGAAATGAAAACAAATTATTTATGAACTGGGACAGAACAATAAATACCTATCTACTTAGTAATAAAGCTAGGAAAATAATTTCGAATTCAAATTTCTTCTAATTTCACTTTGTTATCAAGTAGGTATCTGGTAACTTGTAAGTTTCTAATTGTAAATGTATATTAGAGCACTGACGGTTAGAAAAATAGAATACGGTAAGCTACATAAATAATATGAAATAAAAAATATTTTTAGCATGGCGTGCTCTCCTACCAAAATTTTAGGCGTGACGGAATAAGGCGTGTTTATTATATTTATAACCCCTATTTAATTTTGACTTATTTGGCTTTTACATTCCCAAGGTCACCCGTATTAATATTGATTGCTGAAATAATCATTTTAATAGTTTGCATCATAAATAGATGGAATATACTTAATAACACAAGAAAGACCAATTTTGGGGCTGCATTTTTTGCTTCCTCTACCAGACATCGTTTGATCTGCAGATAAAATCTGGTAGATAGAGCTCAGTTAGCCCGTTGATGACTGGGAAGCAATCAGCTGTACAATTTAGTTAATAAAATGCAGCGCTGCAGCATTGTCTAGCTGCGGCAAGGCCAGGGCCGTCCATTACCGCACGGATGTAGGAAGCGCCACAACGCTAGTTGCTCACTAGACGCCGCGCCGTGTGTTTATCGTCCAAATTATTTCAAATCCGAATTTCTAGCATTCTATTTTCAATTTCCGCGCGTAATTTATAAATTTTTATTCTCCTACAAAACTAATGGCGTCGTGTTAGTTTTTTTAAGGTATTAAATATTTTTTGTGGAATTATAAAAACAAAGTTTAAATGTCAAGAAGATGTTTTTTTAAAAAGAAAAAATAACTCAAGGATGTCTGTATGAAGACAGAATGTAGTATTATGACGCGTTTTAAACAACGATCAAACTAATTGAACACTTAATGGGCAGTTGGAAGAGTCTTAGAATAAAAATAGACTTCACAATGCATCAATTTGTTATAATTAAAGTGTATGTAAATAGATTAGTAGTGAACGAACGAATGTGATCGAATGGAACGGAGACACAGTTGAGTAAACTTTGCTGAATCGGAGCATAAACATTGGAGATTTTTATTCTTTTTGTAGTGATATAAAACCTTTTTTTCTGTTACTTTTGTACAAGTGCAATAATATGAAAATGGCGCGCAGTTTTTCGTGTTATCTGTGAGTGCGGGTGATGTTGCGTTTTTCTCAAAATATTCCAGATTCATATGTGGTGACACGGTTCTTGAGTTATTTTCGGCTGTTGTTTATCGGAAACTTCGGATTAAATGAAACGGTGAGTGTTTAGTTTAATAGAATTAGTTATTATGTACCTAAAGTACTTGAATTAGGTATTATGATAACTGTTGATACTAATCTAATTTCATTAATAATAACAGAAATCTACTAAAAGAAATCCAGAAGAAACTAAACACTTGCAACTTTTGTAAAAAACAAATGCAGCTACTCTGTTATTGTTATTGAAAGAATGCTGAAATACATCCATTAAATACATTTAATTATTTCTTAATTATTCCTATTTAAATGTATGTGCGGAGTAACGCCCCTTGTGGGTCAGCCTTCTTTATGGCGGAGAGTTCCATCAGTTATCACTCGGTTCCCGAGTAGGTATAAAGTTAGATAATTTTTAGCTCTTCCATGTAACATCAGGCTAGCTGTCCTATAAGTCTTGGCTACCTTCTTAAAGTCTTGGGTCCAACACTATATATGTTATTAGATAGCAGTTTTTTTGAAAACTGTTTCACCTTTAAGCAGCTTTGACTGCTAAATCTGTTTTACTTACAAATACGCTTGAAGTAAACATAGACAAGCATAGACTGCGCGCATCGCTAGTAGCCCCTTGGGCCGAGCGTACGCAAGTATTGCGCTGTTTTAGCTGTAAGTATTACGCTCATGATTTAAGTGAATTTCCGTACAACCACAGACTTTTATGCGAACATATCGATGGTTCGATGAATTATTGGAGTAATAAAACGTTTTGATCGTTTACCGTTTTAATAAACCGCCGCGCTCTGTTTTGACTCTAAGTTTACGATTTTACTTCTTCATACTAGTGCCTACAGTTCATACTCGATATGCACACTTTGTAGTTTACTTATTTTTTCGCTGAGCAAATACGATACCTGAATGACTTTTTTCTTAGATATTAGATATATTACAGACAAAAAAATTAATCAATTATTTCGTGTGCTTCTTTAAATTATTTGTTGTGCTTCTATTCTGACCTTCAATTGTACAGATATTTACTGTTATCTGAGCTTTTATCTAAGGTTATCGGTGCAATTAAGATAACATGATAATATATTAATAGTAGGTACTTACAGTTTATCTAACAAGCGCAAAATGTCCTATTGTTGTAATCTATATTCTATGGTAGTAACAAATTGAAATCTGTTGATTGGTTGTTCTAATTCTTCTTTTCGTGTCGATGGTATATACCTATATTATTAATCAAATCAAATCAAATTTATTTGTTAAACATAGGTAGGTTTTATGGTACGATGATGGTCTTAAATGTAACAAAGTAGTTATGTTTTGTCATGTAGATATACAAATTTGGCGATAACATTATATTATCATGTAGCAATATTTAGAATTTAAGATAAAATTAAAATTGAAAACATAACACACACAACTTACATATATATAACACACGCAACATATATGATATATAATTAATTAATTAGTTAACAAAAATATTTCACAAGTCTTAATTTTATAATTTATCATTTAAAAAATCTTCCATTGTATAATAACATTTATCTGTTAGGAATTTAATTAATATTTTTTTTAATTTAAGTAACGGTAATTTTTTAACATTGTCTGGAAGTTTGTTGTAAATTATTGGAACAGTACCAAAGAAGCTCTTTAGCATTAAAGCAGTTTTACATTGTATTTAATACATGCTAGCATGATGCGACATTAATAGCGGCAACATTAGCGAGCTTTGATTTATCTTTTAAACCAATACCCTTATCAAGTAAAAATGTACGAACACCTTGCACATTTTATCAATAACGTTCCTTTTAGCAGAATGACCGTAAAATCTATACTTCCATACTAATAATAATAATATTATAAAGAAGTAAAGTTTGTGTGTTTGTTAAATTGTAAGGGGTAATCTCGGGATCTACTGAACCGATTTTAAAAATTCTTTCACCAATAGAAAGCCACATTATTGCTGAGTGTCATAGGTTATATAAAAATCCGAAAAATAAAAAGGCTTTTACCTGGTAGTCCATTTTGCAAAGTGAATCGGAGAAAAACGGTCGAATGAAAGCGTTTCTTACGAATGCCTTAACTATGAAAGATATATTTTTGAGTTCTAGAGAAAAGATGTGGAGCTTGAAAATGCCTACAAAAAAGTCAACGACAGCATTATTTCTAACTTTTATATTTAAGTTACAAAAAGTAGTTTTTATAATATTAGTATAGATAATTTAATTTTTAATATTAATAAAATAATTGAAATCGTTAGGTCATATGTACTAAAAAAGGATTATTAACATTATGCCCAACGAAGTGGGCACGGGTCAGCTAGTAGGATATAAAAACTATTTTATTAACATTAGGTGTTTACGGCAAGAGAATGGTAACTGCAAATATATTGCAAAACTTATTTAAACAGTCATAAACATATTATTATATTATTTATTCACATAGGTACCTGCAGTCAACCACTCGTTAGGTTCCTAACATTTTGACATTATAAACACCTTTAAATCAAGTCAGTCCGGTGTATTTTTGTATTTTCTTTTTATCCTGTTACATGTGGCCTGTGCAGTTTCTATGTGCATTGTATGCTGTTATATTATTAATTGTAATGTTTTATCCTTTAACAGGATTGTCCTTGTTAGATAATACTGTCCTACTCATACATCTGCGTGCGAACGTATGTTTGTCTCTTAATTCATCTGAAATAACACTGTTTTCAATTTAAATCGAAGATTCCAATTGCCGGCTATAAAAACTCTTATGCACATATCAGCGAGAAGAAGAAAAGAGTATCACTTTCTCTGTCCCTACTTTCTGCCTCACTGCAGTTTAAAAATTACAAATTTAAATTATATTTGCTTAGATTTTTTTTATAAAAACGAAATTGGTTTATAAAAACTTGCCTTTAAATAAAATTTGATAAATATACAACCATAATACAGATAAATTGCTTCGAATAATGGCAAAAATGGCCTCTAAAACACCCATTAACAGACATAAATTCTCATAATAAAAAACTTATATCAAAACACCCAACGAAAGTATAACTTATCTTCTAACATATAAAGTAAATAATATAGTTTGATATTATGTTTATAATATTTGACATCAAATGGAAGATATTTCGTTAGATGCGAGTTATGATATGTCCCACACTGCGACGTAAATAGATTTGACTGTGGTGGTGCAAACTACTAATAAAATACGTCCGACCTTGCGTTTGCCGCAGTTTGTAGTATTTATACTATTTATGTAATACTAGGTTAACTGTCCCACAGTCTCTCTCATAGATAAAAGAAACGAGCATTAAAAGAGTATTGAGAAATACAGTTACCCAGTAAAATGGATTGTGATGGTCAGTCGTTCAATGTGAAATACGGTATTCAGCGGAATTCGGTGAGACTGGAAGCCTACCTTGGAAAAAGGTTAGGTTAGACATAAGACAGAAGAAGAAGGAACGATAATATAATTGATCACCACGCCAATTCATTTATTAAATAGAAAGATCGTTAAAGAAATTCGGTGTTCTATGATGATATTTATTCAAACTATAGGGTTCGTTTTCTTTTATCGAGAAAAATATCTTTGCTAGTAAACTAATACTAATAAAATAAAAACACTCAAGAGTCTAATCTCAGGAACTGCTAGTTTATTTAAAAAAATATTTTTGTTTTCGATAGTCTATTTATTGAGGAAAGTTATAATAGCTAAAAAGCCCGCGACAGCAAAAAGATATGTCTATCTTTTAAAGTTGATATTGATATTTAACCTTTTTTATGGTCATCAATTTTGTTCTAAAATATGGCCTATCTTTTCTTTTTGTCTCCCGCTTGCAATGGAGGGAAGTGGTAACAATTTTTTCTACTCCTCCTATTTACTTCTTTTGATTAATTTCGTTGCGGGTTCCAAGACAGTCAATCGTTTCCCTGGGACACACCGAGCTTAACTGTTTCGGTGGTATTCATTGGTTATCATTGTAGATCCTGGCTTACAAGAGTTGCAATGATGGGCCTGTGTGGGGGGCTAGTAACTTTAACAAAATTCTATTGTAAGTATTCCCGCTAAAACATTCAAAAGTTGCAAACTCTAATCTCATAGTAAGACAAAATAAGTGAAATTCTCATCAATGATAATAGGTCTTATTCCATGCTTATTTATTAAAATTAGTTACTTAATTATATTATTTTCAATCCCACAAGGTTTTTGTATATTCTTTCCCATGTTAAATTGTTTTGTGTGAGTCATTACGTGTTTAGATTTTTACGTGAACGCAGTTGTGTACATTACAATAAAATAACTTGTTATTCGATGACGTCGTCAGCGTAATAACCTGTATTTTAAACTTCCTCAAGACGGCATCGACACGCAATTCCATACTTTATAACCTGCCTATCGTATACTATTGAAATGACACTAAACAGATTATGGTATAACATACGGTTTTTTTTGGTAAGCGTGGATGACGAAAGATTAAGACTGCCTATCTTTGCTATTGAAATGACACTAAACAAGTTATGGGTTCTATATAAAAATAAAACAGAGCTATCATCTCATTCCTGTTTGCTTATTTATCACCACAGATTACATAATTATGTATATGAAATAGTTTTAGTTTGTATGTTTTAGTCTCCCAAAGACGCGACACTTGATTTTTTTAGTGAAAAATAAGAAATGGTTTTATACAAAGACAAAACTACATCTTTTTCTAAAAAAGGGTTTAGGGGCTTAATTTTTCTATCACCCCAGCAAAATAATTTCCTTTTTTTTCAATAGGTACTTTTAATTATATTATTTTTTATTGCAGAGCAACGACAATAGGTTCATAGTACAGCAGTAAAGTTGATCCTCTAGTCTAAACATCTGCTTATAAATCTAATATATAAAATTCTCGTGTCACAGTTTTCGTTGCCATACTCCTCCAAAACGGCTAGACCGATTTTGATGAAATTTTTTGTGCTTATCCGGTATCTATGAGAATCGGCCAACATCTATTTTTCATCCCCCTAGGTGACTTCCACGCGGGCGGAGCTGCGGGCAACAGCTAGTCCTTATATAATATTGATAGATACTAATAAATTTCCTTCGTCTCTATAATTTAGCTATCGCGTCATAGTAATATAACTTAATGGTACTATTAAGGCCAGCCCCGTGGCGTCTAATCAAATAAAATTCGGTTGTGACGTCATTCGGCCAAGCCAGTCGTGGAAACCACGCACGTTTTCTTACAAGTTTGATTACAATATTCATTCAAATTAAAAACAAAAAAGCTCTGCTATATAGGCTTTATGGAGATCAAAGTCCTTCTTCTCCTAGATGGATCATTTTGTGTGTAACCTATAGATTATAGCATAATTTTTTTATTGTTACATTTAACTCGTTCTAGATATGTACTTATTTAAAAAATAGTGTTATTGTAAAAAATTGTTGGTGGATCAAATAAATAAATAATCTGCTGTTTTTATCAAGACATTTATCTATTGACAAAACAAGACCAATAAAATAAGAATAATTTATTATTAGGATAACTCAAACGTCAAAAGTTGACTTCAGTAGGATCAGAAAAAAGTAAACCTGTAATACACGGAATACCTTAAGTATTTCTCTTGGTGTTGAGTCCACCAGACATTCAAAAAGTATTTTTACATATACTATCGACCCGCCCTGGCTTCGCACGGGTAGACAAAACATTAATGTATTATACACAATCCTTCGTCTTTAATCAATCTATCCATTGCTGAAAACTGCAACAAAAGATCTAAGTATACAGACAGCGGGAGCGACTTTTTTTTATACTGTGTAAAGATTTTCAACCCTCAAGATTTTGAAATTATTTTGTGATGTCTGAAACTAATCTAACGATTCCGAAAAATGCCCGCTAATCCGTATTTCTGCATAAATAATTATTTCACAACTAAAAAAATATAAATAACTAGCTGTCCCCCGCGACTTTGTTCGCGTGTTTTAGTTTCAACGGTTTTTCATTTTTGCAACATTTTTCATTTATGCTCCGCTCCTATTGGTCGTAGCGTGATGTTATATAGCCTATAGCCTTTCTCAATAAACGGACTATCCAATACAAAAATAATTTTTCAATTCGAACCAGTAGTTCCTGAGATTAGCGCGTTCAAACAAACAAATAAACAAACAAACAAACAAACAAACAAACAAACAAACTCTCCAGCTTTATAATATTATAGATTAAACTGTTAGTGTAAAATCTGAATTGCTTTGATGCCAGATCCGAGATGCCGCTGCCGTTGCTGAGGAGATGTGGGTGCTTATCCTTGCAGTCTGGCTGCTACATACTATGCATCCTATCTACTGTGAGTATAACAGCTCCATAATAGTGGTCAACAGTTACACACATGCAATAAGATGTATTTATCGTACTACAATGTAAAGATTATAAGTTTTTTTTAATTCGGTCTCCAAAATACTATATTTGCATCTTGTCTGGAGATTGAGACCAGGAAATTGTAATCAGAAAAATCAGTAGTTGTATAGCTACTTAATATGGGTCAGATACCTTTTTATAGATGTATTTCTACATAAACAAGATATATCTTTAAAAAAAACAAAAAGCTCTTTATAGATAGATGGATACAATTACATACAGCGGTTATATAAAAGCGACATTGTTTATGGACAGACTTAAAAACTTTCTGAAGGTTTAGATTTCCCTCTAGTTAACTAGGTTTTTTGCAGATAAAAGAAAGAGATTCTCATGTTGACGTATATATTTTTGTACTTAAATTTACTAAAACAACTGCCACACGTAGTATATTTACATCTGCGTCAGAGACCTGTTTTGTGACGGGCGCTCCTAAATATAATATAATGTTCACGCAGCTTCTGGCGTCATAAGATGAGTCATACGATAGTCGACTATAATTGGTCTTGCCTTCATTTTCAGATGTAGTTAGATATTTGTGTTACCGACAAAATGTGAAATATAAGTATATAAAAGATTTTTTATAAAGGCGGATTTAGCTTTATGACAATCAAAATATGTGTCACGAAACTGTTTCCTTTCTAAAAACCTTAGACATTTTGTTGTTAGCTTTAAAGTATCTAATGCCCTTTTGGGTTTTGGCTTGCCTTTGATTATTTAATTCTAATACGTGTTTGTTACCAGAGTCCAGCAGTCTCACCGTATTTGTAAAATAACTTTCGTGAGGAGTATTCATAATTATTTAAAGCTCACCGTATCCTTCAACTTTTCCTTTTAGCTTTCTTTCCCTATTAGATTTTTACGTCATTGTTGATATTTTTCCTACTACTACTAAGGAAATTTTAATATTCACCTGTTTTATGAATCTATCTGTAACCTACGTTTATTTCGGGCTATTCTCGAGTGGAGAACTCTTCTAGTGGAATTAAGTGTACTTGTTCTCGGAAAGCGTTCCAATACCACCTAAAATATGATAAGAAACAGATTTTGATGATCGCAGTTCTTAGCTTCATAAATATCTACAGCTTAGGTAGCAGACCTATTGTTTGTTTCCATCTATTCTCCAAATAAGAAGCTTCATCGTGAGCTTTTGTTAAAAATCACAACATTTTGCAAAGATTGACCAAGAAATAGAAAATACCTTATTTCTTTTTTGTAGTTCAATGGATTACTTATAAAATAATTTATATTATCATTATTTCGACTGAGTGTCGAACGTCAAAATCGATCGGGAAAATGTCGCTTTAACTCCGTCATTCAATTAAATATAGAGTGGGTATTTCACTGTGGTATTTCGTCCCACCATATTAATATAAATCTTATCTCGTTCATTATGTAGGCATTGTATCTGCCATCAACAATGTGGTCTGTGGTCTGAACATGCGCGTCACGTTCACATTGAGTTATTGTATTGTCACATTATACCTACTTAGCAAATAAAATGCAGACCGCATATCGTATGTCCAATAAACATACGATGGAAAACCCTTTAAGTATCGTCACTGTTAGTTTTTAATTGAAAAGCAATTTTGAATTCTAAATGATCAAAAATCGACGTAGGCGGTCAAAATTGCTTTGTTTATGTATTTATAAGTATTTTTTTTAATATTGTTCTCATATAAGTGAATTATTGTAAATTCTTATGAGAAATAAACTTATCTCAAACCTCATTAAAGCGGTCAAAAATATTGAGTGACGTAAAAAGTTTTCGAGTATATTGGTTATAATTCACTCGTTAACTGTAATCTATCTATCGGTCTATTTGAACTTCTGGCTAGCTTTTTTCTAAACCCTAGCTAGACTATGTTAAGTTTTGTTTCCAGTCTGGTGAGACTGACAACAAAACTTAACATATTCAGCTAAATACCAATAATGTTTTTATTTGAAACGACTGTCTATCTAAAATGTCCTTTAAAATAAATCGCTGATTACTTACTCAAACGTAACAAATTTTAACTCGCTACCTATACAAAATTAGTACATAAAATTAAGTTGCGTTTAACATTTGCGGTCTTAAAGATGAGATATTAATTAAGAAGTTTATGTATCCCCAGCTGGCCTGTCTAGTGAACATAGCAGTGGGCGCGTGGCCCCTGCCGCGGCACTGGGAGCGCGAGCCTGAAGACAACCTCATATCCATGAGCATGGTCATGTTCTCCTCGCTGTCTGCCATCAGCAACCTGGTGGCGCTGTATGGGATTATAATGGTATGTTTTTACCATGATTTTACTACTTTTATATTGAGAAGTTAAACAACAGATGTCATACACTTGTTCGAAAAATTTCGTTTAGATGTGTTTATTTTAGTTCTCCTCTATAAAACATTTTAATAAATAATCGTTACAGTTTTTATAATTAAAATAAAATAGAAAAAATAACGAAATATGTCATAATTTTTTTCTTAGCAACGAAGAGGAACATTGGCTATTGGGAATACAAAGAGAGGCTATATTATTTCTGAAATACGTTTTAAGTTTAATATAAGCCTTAACTACGGACTACTTACTTAAAGATATGCCAAGTATACAACTACCATTATACTCTGACTTTTCCCTTACTGTTCAATCAATTTAGTATCAATACAATGCCAATGCGCAATTTATATTAATTTAGAGGACACTTGATTCAGTTGCCTTGAAAACCAAAGTACTGTCAATGTAAGGAATTAACTAGAATTTAAACATTTACAATACTTTTGTTCTGTATGTTGTTTGTGAGCCTGCTAAATAAACAAAAATTTTGCATTAGCATTATTTTTATGGGCCCCCAGTGCCTGAAATAAAGTTATTATTATTATTGTATTGGAATAGAAATTTATTCAAGAGTAACACCCTTGTACTTAATACTTACAACTATTCAGACGTCATTCCACTCCAAAAAGAATACTTTAGTTACCTAATGTTTTTTTATTTTTTTTTTTTTTTTTTTTCAGAGACGTCCATCAAAGCTCCAGTTATCAGTAGTGTTTAACACAGTGTTCATATTCTGCATCTTCCTGGTTGCCGTAGTGACGTGTCTGTTCAGGCTCGATGACTTCTTCCAACAGCCGGCGAATATCGCTCTCATTGTATTTGTACTACTTTCTGGAGCCAGTAAGTATTTTGTTTACAAGATCAATCTGACCAGCCTATTTTAATTAAAGCCATCATAAAACATGACGTCACTATCGCAGTTTGCCTAGGTCTTTATAAACTTCTGGAGCTTTATAAGCCCCTGTTCAATAAACGGGTTGCATCTTTGTGGAGAAATTTGTGTTCGCAAATTGCATCTCATTCTTCTGCCTATCGTTTTTCCAAGCTTTCTTGGGTTCGGCTTCCAGTCTTACCGAATTCAGCCGAATACCGTATTTTACATGGAGCGACTGCCTATCTTACCTCTACAACCCATTTTACTGAGTGACACATAACAAAGTAAGTCTGGTTGTCAGAATTGTAATGACTTGACGACTGTTAAAGATCGACGATGACAGTCGGGATCAACGGATTAACGCGCTTTCTGCTGCACTCGTTCTGATTTCAAATGGTCACCCATCAACAGACCAACCGCAACAAGCGCGGCTTAACCTGTATTATCGGTCAAACCATGCGGCTTAGACTTAGCCATGAGCCCTCCCATGTTCGCAAATTGCATCTAGTTGAAAAAAATGGATGCTTTTTGAAGTTGAGTTCTTGAAGACATTTTTAACCACCAGTGGGACGTTTCCCAAACTATGTAGGGGTTCAGTACCGGTATTTAAAAATGTTATTTGTTTTATCGTTTCAGTGTACTCCATCTTCTACTTGGCGATGATTAACAGTCTCTATAGGATCATGAAGATGGCATATGGAGAAGAAAGTGCTATACCTATCTGAAAGAGCACTACTATTTGGTGTGGATAATTGGACATGATATAAGGGGGTTAACTCCTATGTACAGTGCCTTTCAAATTTAATGATGTGCTTTATTTCAAAAAGGTAACTTTTGTACAGAATAATCTAATGTAAGGCTCAAATCACATTGAAATGGCAGTAGCCGGCAGCGAAGTGGTGAGCAGTTTCAGTGTCACAGAATTTTAAACTTTATCTTCATTGCTATAACACATAGTAGCTTGAAAATCTTGAAAAGGTCCGACGACTCAAGTTTTCTCTTTTCTCAAGCGTAACAGTAGTATTTTCTATTGCCCACCGATTGAACCCGCGTAGATGATATAATTACAGGTTCATAGTTCGATGCTTAGAGTTAACATAGACAAACACAGAGCGTGCGCATCGTTAGGAGCCGAAAATGTACTACGCTCGTTTAATAATTTATGTGATTTTCCGTGACGATAGACGTTTATGCGAAATTATCGACGGTTCCGATATTATTAGGGTAATATTAGGATTTGAGATAGTTTTAATAAATCGGTGCGCTCTGTTTTGACTCTACATTTACGATTTTACATGTTCATACAAGTGACAACAGTTCATACTCGATATGCGCGCTCTATAGTTTACTTATTTATTCCTCTAAGGTTCTATGTTAGATACATATCTTATTATTTAAAGAGTTTATCTGCAGTTGCTTTTAGTAGAAATTATATTAATTGTATTTCATAGAGCAAGTAGCTTTTTAGTTATATCTATCCGGTGTGGTTTCTAAAGGGTCATCAATTTAATCAGTTGTCTAATTATATAAGAATCACGACTGTGATTGGTTGACCGAAAACACTATAAACCAATCACAGCGCTTAAAATGAGGTTTGACAGGTGATTAACTAATTTTTGTATTGATAGGCCTTTCAGAAACATATAAGTATTGTGCCTTTGATGTCGAAATATAAACTACGTGTAGTTATTTATAAATATGTATTTAATGTACCTATGTATGTAAAATTCGCTTAGTTAAGAAATTACTTAAAATGTGTTGTGTTTTGTTTGACTGAGTTATTTTGTAGAGCGTTTTTATTAGACAGGGTTTTACGCACCTAACGGGGTGTTACGCCTGTATAGATGTTGATCATTAAATTCTTTATGAGAAGAAGCCTTTGCCCAGCAGTGGGAAAAGGCTTTGCCCACATAACTGGAGAGAGAGTGGGATAATAACGAGCCGTATGATTATTATATACAGCTGTACCCGCATCGTTGCTTCCGTTGATGTCGGTCATCTGTATGAATAAATATTAAAATATTTTCTTTCAATGGTACTCGTAAAAAGTTTGGTTGTAAAGTTAAACTAGGTTGCATTTGCAATGGCTATTATAATGGTAAAGTTTTTTTCTAAAACCAAGAGACCGAAAATGGGTTGTCATAAAAATAAAGCTTTTTATACATTTGTATGGGTTTGTATTAAAAAAAGATGCGTTACAAAGAAACATAATTATGTAAAGGATGTACAAATAAACAACAAATTTGCTATAACTTTCGTTTTATTTAAATACCAAATGCATTTAACAAAGCGTTGTACAACAATCACAAACATCAAAATATTCTATAAAATTAAATTTAATTCACATTGTAAATAATTGTTACAACATTTAAAGCGTTTATAATTGATCAATAGTTGTGCAAACATTTAAGATATACGTCTATTCATATTAGGTATATATAGTATTTACAACGTGGTCATAGAAACCTGAATAGTTAAAGTTCTTCATATAGATTCGTTTTAGTACTGACTAGCTGTCCCCCGCGACTTTGTCCGCGTGTTTTAGTTTCAACGGTTTTTCATTTTTGCAACATTTTTTATTTATACTTCGCTCCTTTTGGTCGCAGCGTAATGTTATATATTAACTTACTCAATAAATGGGCTATCCAACACTAAAATAATTTTTCAAATCAGACCTGTAGCTCCTGAGATTAGCGCGTTCAAACAAACAAACTCTTCAGCTTTATATAATTAGTATAGATTTATTCAAAAAGATAATGTAGACAACAAGCATATTTTTCAATTTAAGTTGTTATTTATACATAATCCAATTTATTATCATTTTCTATTTTTTGTGGCTGTCGTTTTAAACATTGAGACCTCAAATTCACTATATCCTATACGCGTTAGCAAAAAATTTAAGATCAACAAACAAATGTTAAAAACAACATGACAGATATAACTCGCCGGAATACAAAAATAATTGTTCTAATGTCAAATAGTCTGTAACTGTACTCTTTAAATCTGTCAGCTTATATCGCCATTTTGGGTTCTTTGTAAAGTAAGTTAGTTCGTTGAGATCTGTTTTATATTTACATTTATAATATGTATTAATATTTGTAAAAAAAATAAATGTATAAAAAATATTATGAAACAGGTGATTATTTGTTGTAAATAATGAAAGTTTCTTTTTATAAACGCAACATCAAAAAAACCTTTTGGCGGCTTTGTATCTAACTTAATTTTTTTCCTAACTCGGATGGGAATATATCTTTCGTATTTCTCTAACATCCATGTTGGCAACCAATGTTTACCACTGCATTTATTATTTAGTACTGGTTTTATTTATTAATATCTTCGAACAAATAAATAATAATATGTACTTAGCTAGCCCATACGAAAACGAACAATTTAATCATCGCTCACGAATAATGATGGAACTCCTTAAAATATTTGTGCTAATATGAATACACGTACACTATTTATATATACATTTATATTAAAACATGTCTAACAAATATTTTGAGTACACTGTATAGGGGAGGTACAAGACATACGTAGGTAAATATTCATAAAGGTACTTTAGTGTAAAATATAAGAAAACCCTTTTAAAACTCGTTGAAATACCGATTCGTTAAAATAATGTAAAATGGTGAGGGAATTCTTATATTTTTATATTTAGGGAAAGCACATAGATTTTTACACTTATCTACTGTACATTTAATATGTACTATTATTTAGTAGGTAAATAAATAAATATTATGGCCACTCTACAAAAAAAATAGTGTTTTTCTCGGTACGCCTGACAGACCTGCCTACCTCTGCCGTATGCGTGAGAGAGAGGGAAGCCAGATAGACTGGCGCCGTAACGCGTTACGTAACGAAGCGGTTTACCCTCCCATAAGAATTTATCACTTAAAAAAACATCTCGTTGTTTACTTAAATTATCAATTAATAGTAAGTAAAGTTAAGGCTAATCTTTGTATTTTACATTATACTCATTCAAACACTTAAGAATAAATCTCTGTGAAATAATCTTAATAAAATGCTTTGTATAAGGAATTTCTTTGTTAGTATAAAATTATTTGACGACCTCCATGGTCGAGTGGCGTACACACCGGTCAGCTCTGAGGTCCCGGTTTCGATCCCCGGCCGGTTCAATGTAGAAAACCACGTTTCTAGTTCTACATTGTCCCGGGTCTGGGTGTTTGTGGTACCTTCGTTGTCTCTGAATTCCATAACACAAGTGCTTTAGCTACTTACTTTGGGTTCAGAGCAATGATATGATGTTGTCCAAATTTATTAAAAAAAAAAGTGTTATGATTTATTAAATGTAGTTTTATCTATTTGCTTTCCCAACAGTTGATAGGACATGGACACGATATCTATCGGCTAATTAAAGCGAAGGACGTATTATTGTCGTCATTTAGTTTACCTACTTGGTACTACACACATTGATACACACCGAATCATCTAATTTATACAGTATAAGCTGCCTCACACATACATATTTTTGATACAAAGAAACTCTGTAACTTTGATAATACATAGATACATAATTATTAATCAAAATAATTAAGTTACTCGTAAATTGGGTATTTGTCAACTATCGAATTATTTATTTATTTCAAATATTTCTAATAATAGTATTAAATTGAAGCAGAACTGCGAAATAACATCAAAAAAATATACACGAATACAGAAGTTATAAGCTTTTAAAATTAGTAGATGACGCATGTTCTGTCTCTTTTTCGCAAAACGATGACTTGTACGAGGTCCAGATTAGTATGGAGAATTACTAAGGTGACGTCACCTTGGTATAGCTCTCTCTGTCTAATTAGCAATATTAAAATGCTTGTAACTAGTTCAATATGAAAGTAATTAATCTGCCGTTTTTACAATTCGACATAGTTTGTAATATATTTTTTTAATTAAATAAAAAAAATCTTGTCAAATACCCAAATTAACAGAAATAAATATTATAGGAATTATTAACAATAATGTGTTTGAAAGTGTATGTTGTGTATGCAGATTTCGTATTTTCTACTCTAGTAGCAGACATATACAGAACAATCACAATTATTTCACACTCATTTCTTTTAAAAGTTTACTTGCACTAAAATTTGTAACTTTCGTTGCTAGGCGACGGATAGAAAGTATAAAATACATTTTCACAATCACATAGTAATATATTATTTTAGCAAGAGGCCAAAGCCTTCCTGCTTTTAACAGTACCAAGTTTTTGTATGATGATCAAAAACAATTTTCATAAATATGTAGGAGCCAATTAGATATATATCTATTTATCCTTTCAATCACGAATTAGTCAAGAATAATTTCCAAACTTTATATATTGTAATACATCAATAAATTGAATCGTTGTTTTACCTTATGAGTTAGGTGTAGGTATTGTAAACAACGAAAATTGACAAATCAAATAATAACGAGTGTGATTTTGACCACACGACTGAAGTAAAACTTCTTTATATACGAAACGTAACTGGCTATGAGAGAAAGAGAGAAAGAAAATGTGTGCTCGCACCTCCCTGTTGCTCCTACAGTAATATACGAAACGTAAATCTCTCTTTTTCAATCTTCACTAACTTATATCTCCCTCTCAACTTCCGTTCCCCTCGCCCGATCACACTTTTTGTAATGCTCTCGTCACGCATTCACCAGCTTACCCCAAGTCAAGCTTGCGTAAAGAAGTTTTACCTCAAAAATATCCATAAAATCTTTGATATATACTTGATATGCTTAAGACCATGCAATATAAAAATGATAAGCTCTTTCTTATAACCCTTTACCCGTAACAATGCTCCAAATACATAAATACATAGAAAGATATGTGGATCTTTAATACATAATATACAATGAGTACATACATCTCAGAAATAGTGTAAGTATATTTAGAAAGTTAAGTAATAGATAGATTTATAGAAAGAGTAGGTATATACGTAGAAATTTTGGTAAATATATTTCTTTTTTAGTACAGATTATTTATCGATATAATATATACCTAGCATTCGTTCTCTTTTGATATTTGTATTCTATAAAAATTATATTTATTATAGTTTTGTGTGTGGAAAATGAAATATTTAAATAGGTAATCGATTAGTAGATTAGGTATTTTTATTGTCATTTGTAGTTTTAAAAGTATTTTTTATTCATTTCTGTTTCCCTAAACATATGTTTTTTTTAATAAGCATTGTTTGTGTCAGCAATATTACCTACTGATACGAAATAGATCTGGACCTTAAATATTGTACCCAAATATTTTAAACTACCAGTTTTATGGAAACGAGTACCTAATACAACACACACATCAATAATACGTATAGACATCAAACTATCGCTAGTTACGAAGAGATAACTTATTTTACATTAATAATAATGATTTGGGTGTTGACGACGACAAAGGGTTTACAACCTCTGTAAATAAGCAAGGATGATAAACCTTTGGTTTAATACTGTACAGTATAAAACGAATACTTAGAAGCCAATGTTTTATTAACCAAATTCGTATAATAAACAAAGATACAAGTTTGTACTCAGACCGATGCGACTTTCTGTTTTTTTTTTTTAGGTTTTTTAGGTAAGACGCCGCTGTCCAACAACAGTATAGCAAGATATAGGATGGATGGTGATTAATTGATCGACGTATTTTAAACAGGCATAAATCGCAAACCCTCGGTAGAAAAGCGTAAGGGCTAATGCTAATTCCTTTTCTGTATTCGTGAGAATCACTCGTCAAACACCCAAATCAGTTCTTTATATTGATTCACCAAACTTCACAACAAATTATGATTTTTACTTATTTCTACTAAATGGAAGACAAATCTTCATATCAAAATGATACAAAATAACAATTTTTAACACATTAAATGCAATAATTGATACATTTTTTTGCAGTCACGAATTTAAATTCTGCTGCATGTGCTTTTATAGATAAATTTTCTTTTAGTTTTGTTTTAATGCCACTTAAAGATAAACTATCACACGTAAAAACGTCCAAACTAAACAATTTAGCGTAAGAATAAAGATCTGTGTATCGTCTTTAAACAATATTTTTCTTTCAAAGCCTCTCAATCTAAATCTTTAAAAAACTCCATCGTTATCAATAGGAAAATAATGTTAGGTATCTTAAATGCTCACAACCTGAATAAATTAGTATAACTTGTCAATTGCCAGTCAATTAATAGATATGGTCCTATCTGCCTACATTTAAAACTAAGGAACGTATAATTTAAAAACCCATTAACGTTAAAAAATATTCGTGGTGTTTTGCAATTAGGCCTAGCTCAGTTGCTGATGAGGCCTATTCAGTTTGCCTATGGCCTATCTTTTCTGTCTCCCGCTTGCAATGGAAAGTGGAAACCATTTTCCCTACTCCCCCTATTCACTTCTTCTGAATTATTTCGTTGTGGGTTCCAAGACAGTTAATTGTTTCCCTGGGACTGAGAGCTTAAGTGTCTCGGTGATATTCCAGATGCTGGCTAACAGGAATTGCGATGATGCAAAAGTGGTGCATATTTCCCATTAAAAAAAAACCCAAGAATAAAATTCGATGTTCTTATCATCCAAATAATCATGGTCCGATAGTTCAAATAAAGTATTCAGAAAACCCCACTGAAATGTATGAATAATTTGTTGATTTAAACGTACCTATATGCATATAAGTGCATAATAATAACATTGATAAAAAAGACATCAATCAATAACTCTAGATGATCTTTAACATACTTAGCGCAAACTAACAAACATACTAATATACTATACAAACTAATACAATAAATAAATAATTTATCATATTTCTGTTAGTATTTTTAATACTTAAACCTCAGGCAGGACTCGAACCTGCGACCACTGGCGCGTCAAGCCAGTGGTCGCAGGTTCGAGTCCTGCCTGAGGTTTAAGTTTTTCCTTCTATTATTTGTATTTAATTACAAATATTTCTGTTAGCTTCTTGTAAAGCTCTGTTTGTAACATAATAGTTAATAAAATATTTAATCATAATTATACCAATTGAAATGCATATAATCACGTACTTATTTTGGTCCAACTATTCTGCTTTAGTTAAATAACACCCAAATTTAAAAGTGTTAATTAATCACTAGTCCTTTCGATAGCATGTTCTTAATGCCATTTTTATAACAAACACCAAGAAAACTTAAAACTTAAATGTAATACTTAAACAATCACTGACTCAGAAATCATTTTCTGATATGTATAATTCTATCTAGGGATACATACATACATATGGGATACCCACATAAATACATAACAATCTAACTAAAAACATTTAAGTACAGAAAATTGCTACCTACTTGTGAGATACCATCTATTTGCGTAGGTATATACGTTTTGCTCTTACCGCTACAAAACCGTCTGTTATCAAAAAACATTTTGTCTAGGACGCTATTTAGAGCCCTATAATAAAGCTATAAAGTACATTTTCAAATAACAAATACATAATTATAGTTTTACGTATATGTAAACGACATCGATCAGAAAAATATGTTTAAATAAAGTGTTTTTCGTCACAACTCCTGGACTATTTCGATTTCGTAATGGATTTATTGAAAGGAACTTTTTACAGGACGCCATCTTCGTTGATTGATATCAAATAGCTTCTAATTACGACGATATAGTAGAAGTTTTCAGCTGAAATAGCAACACATAATAATGAGATGAAAAAATGCTTTAATGGATAATTTTGTGAATTGAAACATTTTTATGTTACCGCCTTATATAAAACATAGATTAAGTTCTGATTAAACAAATTGTTGCTTAGTTAAGTCTAAACGATTTTGTTTCAAAGCAATCATAAAAGCGTAAGTTTCAAACACATCTTTTGTATTTTGAAATCTGTCTAATATTAATTAAGTTAATCTTTATAATTATTTAGACAGTAGGACTTAGTACTCTTCTCATTAAACCGACTCGTTCTCATTCATTAATTCATACCCAATGATCTTTTCTTAAAATATTTTAGGTAGCAACGTTTACCTACTAGAATATTGTACTAAGGAGCAGTCGTGATTATGTATCTATTAATTACATGCTTTTTCTCTTAATTGCGATAGTGTTTATCATAAAAAAGATCATTTAAAAAAGGTTAAAATAAAATCTTACCCAAGAAGAGTATTTGTGCGATGACGTGACCAGCATCCATGTGGAACAGAGTCTTGAGGAAGCCGATAATGAAGAGCACCAGAAAGATGATCCAGAAGATGCAGTACTTCTTCATAATGCCGCACTTCTCCTGGAATCAGAAATATTGGTGAACTTCAATATTTTAGACCAGGTGGATAACAACAGACTTGGACTTATTTTATTCAAAATTGGGCAACTAACAGTTCTTTATAGTTTGAGATTTATATCTTGATTACATAAATATATTGCTACCCTTAAGAAATATATAAAATTTGAATAGGACGAATGTTTTTGTACCAAACTCGTACTAAAACAAACAAAATATGATTGTTATAGGTTCAGCTCTTAGCAATAAGAGGATAAACACAACTGAAATCATGTTTAGGACCAAAGCGATTCAAAACTTGGTGAGAAATTTACATAACCTAAGATCTTACTAGATGTCATTATTATCTAGCCATTATTAGCAAACTTTACAAATATGAATGCGGCCAGCAACTAGACAACTCATCACTGGTTGGAGTTCCCAAAATGTCCACAAACCTACATTTCAAAAGACCAAACCACACCAATGACACTGCAGTTAATATCGACAACTATTGGACGCAAACAATTAAATAATTGATTCGAAAATAAGAAGGTTACCTTATAGACCGCGTACACGAAGACCAGGTCGAGCAGGAACTTGACGAGCAGCAGCACGGACAGCAGCACCACGATGGTGTACACCACGGAGGACAAGCCGGAGTCGATGTCGTCGCGCTTCATCTGCGCCTCCGTGGGGTCCCGGATGTTCACCGCGAACGTTATCAGCAGCATTGATAATATGAATGTCAGGATCTGGAAGACATGTTTTTTTTTTCTAAATGGGTTCGGTTTCGATGATAATTGTTTACACATTAATGTTAAAATGAACCGATGATGATGATGAAAATAAACAATTTTGATGAAATTTATATGGGACCACCATTGAGGTCCACTTCAGATCATTTAATTTTACACAATTACCGGAAATATCGTGTAACAAACAAACAAAAAAAATCGAATTGACTCGGTAAAAAAATTGTTGTAGTTTCTCTGCTTAATTTCTGGAGATAAATTTGCGATGACTAGAACTAAACTCTTACCTATTTATAAAAATCTCGACAGTATATTTTGAATCTGCTAAGCAGTTGCAAACACCCTTAAGATTTTTATAAATAAGGCCATTTAAGTTAATCAATCAACTAAGTGTATCACTTCAGCTACTGTACAAACTGCTACTGCTGGATATAGGCCTCTCCCAGTTGTGCCATAACGATTAAATTAAAGGGTTATAAAATGCTTATTTCTGAATAATAGCCACTTAAGACTGACATGGTTCTACTTTTGTAATGTTTTTTTTTTTTTTTGTAATATTTATCGTTTGACTTTTATAACCCAGAAATTTAGATTTATAGTATCAAGAAAATCATTGTAACTACTACGTACATATTTTACTGACCAGCCTAGGAACATCTAAACAAGGAATTGAAGTCCACGATTTTAAATTGCCGAAATTAGATTATTCACTTGACGCTAATCATCAAACCATTTTACAGCGTCGAAAACTATTGCCAGAGCAATATAAGGTAAGTGGGTATTGGACAAAATCGTTTGGTTCTCTGTTTTTTAAGTTAGGTGTAGTATATGGATGCATTATAAAGTCTAATTTTTAAGTGCAGATTAGCTTTATCTGTATTTTAGGTATTCTTTCAAATTACTTACGGAATTGATGATTCCCATGACGATGCATCCTGTCCTCAGGTCGAAGATGAAGCAAAACTTGTCTAGCACTGGGAGCTCCATCCTTGCCTGTAAGAAGAGAATACTGGTTGAATTAATAAAGAATTATAATACTTTTTAACCTGAACTGTTCCACTTTTGGCAAAGTAGAATAAGGTAAAAAATAAAAAATACGTATCAATAATTTAGTAAACAGCTTTGAATTTAAGGTAAAAGATTTTTTTATATTTAAAACTTTTTGCATCTTGACCCATAATTAACAATTTCATGCTCTACTTTTGTGTTTTCTGTTGGGACATTGAAGAAATCAAAGACGCCTTTGGACCAGCCCTCCTAGCAAAGTAAAATTTCTAGAAGCGTTAATGATAGTACAAATCGCTCAAATGTACGAAAATTTCCATAAGCCACATGAGCCACATTTCTTACTTCCATAACTTTGAGCGCTCCCATCTACATTAACGATTGTAGAATTGTTACTTGGCTATAAGGGGAGGTATACTTAAAATTTTTCCCTTTTAAACATATTTAAGTATAAAAAACCTTTTGGTTTGGCGTAAAATTCATAAAACCTGATTTTAAAATATCTTTGATAACAAAAGTAGAGTATCAACAGGTTCGTTTCAGAATGGAACAGGGCGCGCCGAGCTTTTATCTAATAACTGTCGGGATGTAATTCGATTTCAGCTGACTTTTACAGAACAAGATAAAAAAAATCGTCTAAACTTTCAGTTCATATTTCAGAAGCAGGAATTTAAGAGAATATCTACATAAGTGAAATGAATTTATGAAAGCAAACGATTAAAACTGAAGTTTCACTAAACTCAGAAATCCTTAGATTACTAAGACGAGTGTAACATAGACTATTCCTATGTAGCTTAATTTAGAGAAACATAATTATAAAGCTATGCACTGTAGAAAAATATCTAATTAAAAAGATGTCTATTGAGATAAGAAATCATTCAGATGGAAAACAATGGCGTTCAAGATAAAATACAACACTCTGTACAGTCCAATCAATTGATTAAATATGTGTTATTAACAAAATTTAATTATTGTATCTCAACATTTTGCCCAAAACTATTAGAAACAAATTATAATGATAAATACATACCATTATACGAGTACTCTCCAATTAAAACAGTTGGGTCGTTCCCACCTCACTGAATGAATGCACAGGGGTTGGAATATAACATTTTAATGGGTTTGCTATAGGTACTATTGTTGGCGCGACAACTTCACTTTGCAAGAACGCTCAGATTAAACTGAGAGCGCCAGTTAAGGGCAACTTATCCTTACCCTAGTAATGTTATAAATGTAAAAAATTGTAAGGATGTTTGTTAGTCTTTTACACAATAACTACTGAATGAACTTGGATGGAATTTGGCACATAAATAAATTACACCCTATATAAACATTAAATAATGAGTTCAATCCCGGTATATGCACGACAAGGGAAACTAAGTGAGAAAAACAGCGGGGCGAAGCTAAATCAGTATTAAAAGTTATTCCGAGAAAGATACTGTTTAGCCCTTCATTATGTATGAGATGTGTTTAATTGCTCGGACAAAATTTCAAGACGTCAACCTATTTGTATGTCGTCCTGAAATTAAGATTTGAATAATAAAACTGTTAGCATTGTTTTATTAGTTACCAAAATGCGTAATTGTCAGCTACATAAGTTGGATGTAATCTTAATGAGAAGGCACGTTAAGTATTATCAGTCAGTATCACAAATTATGTTGCATAATTGATTACTGCGATAACAACATGGCAGCAAATAAAACACAGATTATTTGCTTAACAAACCATTAAAACACTCATTTGAGTTGGAAATCTTCCTAAATTAAATTGCTAAGTAATAAATTATTTTTAATACACTCGTGAAATTTGTGCTGTAATAAAATTTTACATAACCTACCAATCTAATTAATTTAAACTACAAAAATCCTTAAAAACTGGTTATAAAAAAGTAGCTAGAAGTTTTTTTGTATGTTTAGATAAATAAACAGCTGGATTATAATTACCATGATCTTTGCTTTGTTAGATTCTTCTCCACCCTGAATAGCAGAATAACTATAATACCTTCGTCGAAAAGTCACATTAAAACTATAGATTTCTTAGGGACACGAGGACGACATACGCGAATGAAACCGCAGGGCACCACTAGTTTAATTATAATCAATAAATTCCCTACAAAACAATAGTCTGAAATATAGGTATGTGTAAGGACAATCTTCTCCTTAAAGGGAGGCTGAACGGACCCTGCGCAGTGCGTTAGGGACTGCGATCGATATCATTCGGGAGGCCCCCCTAGTTTCAATATCCTCCTGTCATTATATACCGAACAACGTACCCCACACAACAAGAGTTATATCCATGCGATCATAAACTCTACTCCATTGGTATAAAGGTGGTTTTAAAAACAAAGTGCTGTCGTATTTTGGTGTCGACTGTTCCTACATGTGCCAAAACGTTATCAGTAAAGAAAATGGTTTCAGGACTCGTTAACTCGCTGCTTTCTGTGTAACGAGGTGTTTCGAACGTAAAACGACTAAACTGCCTTCATCAAAGAAAGAAATAATGTATAGATCAAGGCAAGCGCTTTCTCAAATAATTGAATAAATTAGTTTTAGTAGCAATAGTCCAGTTGTAAGTCGGAATGACCGAACTACTGAAAGTTTTCAGTTGAAATAGTTTGGTTGTGAAAAAAGGTTATATAAGTATCTAAATAATACTCCGCTTTGCATAGAATCTACAAGGCAACTAAAAAGTGGATGCGCTCGGAGTATCGCGCATGCTCGCGCTGTCGCGTTCTTGCGCGCTAAGATATTATTTAGGAAATAATTGATTTCAATGAGGACAATTTCGATAATTGTTTGACAGTAGAAAATGCTCCACGTTACGCTCCGCTATATGTGCGCCGGCCCTTAGACCCATTACTTAAAACACTTGCAAACACAACTGTCCCTATAAAAGAGTATACATATTCAAAATCTAATCAGCGCTTTTTTCGCCGTATTTTTATTTGTAGTCTATCCTTGAGTGAATCGTTACGTGAGCACGAAACCACGGCCATTGATATCGCGCCGGTGTCGTCACTAGCCATCATTAGTGTCAACCATGCGCTGGCGCAGCGTACTCGCGTTTTGTGTTATAATCGCCACCGCGCGATGTTCCTTGCGGACTGGTCAGTGTTTGTTTTTATTTTACTTCCTGTGTTTAGTGTGAAATTTAACACAAATTTAGGCTATTTTAACACCTAGTTTTGTGCTTATTCTTACCCCCACCTAGCTTGGTGTCAATTTGATTTATACAGTTAATTATTTATGGAAGTTTTTGTTGCTCGTGAGTGCATTGAACCGTGTTGCTATTCTCAATTTTAAACAAACTAAAATTTTGATAATACCAGTGTTATTATAATATCACTGTATGTACTATGAATTTTGTGTTAGTGAATTTTAGTAGTTCTTAAATTGATTGCAATGCTTAATCATTTAAGTAGGTAGTACTTAAATGATTAAGCATTACTGGTACTGCGAGTGTGATAATACTTAGTCATAATTTAAGATGAGGGGTTATACGCGATCTTGAGCCACAGTCTTAAATTTAAATCAGAAACAAAAGATAATTAACAAAGTAAAAGAAATAAATTAAAAATATTTGTGCCAATGAAAGTCCCGTTCAGTTCTAACGTAAGGAATCCCAAAAGATTACTGCCTCAATGTTAATACTAAAAAAACTATACGTATATTTAAGTTTTTTCTGTTGAAACTGATAAAATATGTGGGTAGATACCTTAAATTTCGCAATAAAATATTGATATAGGTATTATGAATATATTCATAGGAATATCATGGTCCGTTGGCACCTTTTTGATACGGAAATTTAAAAACAAACTACTACTGGTACTTCGTTCCTGAAAATAGCGAGTTTAAACAAACAAATTGGTACATTTACTTCAGCTTTGTTAGAATAATATTAAACAATAATATCTATAAATACCTATGAACTAGTTACAAATAGGTAAAATTATAAACATCTTTACAAGTTTAACACGTTTTATTTGGATTACACAATTGTATTAATTAATTATGTGTACTTAGGTAAGGTAATGTGTAATGACATAATTTATACATTTGCATATGCATGACTGCGGTAGACCGTTGCTATCATTGATAAGAATTGCTTACGTGACCTACAATACACCTAAAAATGGTTAAGAATGAATTTTCATTCTCTAAATTACTAGATATGATGCAGATAGTCGCCGATAAAATCCTATAATCAATGACTTAAATCCTTATTTCAATAAAATCACCACTCTTTAGGCATGTCATGCTGTATTAAGAAGCATGACATGATTGTGTCATTTTCAGACATAAGAGGACCTACGTTAGGAAAAAAAAGTAAACTATAGAGCGCGCATATCCAGTATGAACTGTAGGCACTAGTACCAACAAATAAATCGTAAAATTAGTGTCAAAACAGCGAAAACCTAATTATATGGGCACTATCGATATTTTCGCATAAATGTCTGTCGTCGCACGGAAAATAATTTGAATCAGTTAACGAGCGTACTAGTACTTTTAGCAAAAAATTTGCTTTCGCTCTACACAAGAGGCTACTAGCTATGCACACACTCTATGCTTATTTATGTTTACTCTAAGGAAAGATATTCATAAATACGGATGTATATATATATATATATAAAGGTAGGTTTTTATATATATATCCGTATTTATGAAAATCTATGTAATATAATTATGAACATCGTCATTATTCTGTACTTACTCTTTTTTTCAGGAATTTTGTATACGCAATAAGTTTTGATTGAATATTTGGTTAGAATTGTACAGAACAGCCAAACAATAACGAATGGAAAAAATATTAATTTGTCTTTGATGAACATACGTAATTTAGAGTCGTATTTCTTTATCGCAATTTTAGCCTAACCGTTGTCATATTTTAGTTCCACAATCATCTCTGTAGTAGTTTTGATAGTATTTTATAAACATAAAAGATAATTCCGACGAATATTTGTGTATTATTATAATAAGAATCGGTTTGGGTGCGATAAGAGAAGTAGGTATGTACTTTATATCATTAAATAATTGTTAATTACTCCAGACGCAGCGTAGGTACCGACACAATCTAATTATATACATTTTGATTATATATTAACAAAAACATGACATAACGCGTGTATCACACCACCTCTTTGGTCTAGTGGACTTGTCTCTAAGATGAAGATTTAAAACGCATCATGGGTTGTTTTGATTCCTGGACAAGGAACTTGGCATCTGGACCAAAATGTGGACCTAGACGCAAAGACCTGCAGTCATCCAAAATGCTTCTACTCCTCACAAAGTACATTCGGAATATTTAAATAAGTAATCAAATACATTAACTAATAATAATTAATAATTTTCTTTTAGAACAACAGTTTTGGAAGGGCCTCGCGGACAACGAACTGGAAGAGGCTCTCAGAGTGAAATGGAACCTGAACCCAGCGACGAACGTGATCATTTTCATTGGAGATGGCATGGGACCGAACACCGTCACCGCCACCAGGATGTACAAGGGTGGAGAAACACATAGACTGTCGTACGAGAAGTTTCCACATATGGGTCTATTAAAGGTACGAAAATTTTTGGTTTTTTGTAGTTGACTTTCAGACAGTACAGTTCAGATTTAGTCGTCTATTATGAATGTGATCAGTTTTTCCATACTTAGGTAGGTAGGTCTCACGATTTAGAAGCTTGTCAAAGCCATGGGATATTGGGATAGAGTTTTTAATCCAGTAAACGCGAAAATGACGCAACAACTCGTATCGCAGAGTTCAATTATATGTACCTATATCACACCAATCAATGCCGCCCATAAAATGTTATTTCTAGCAATAAATAAATTGTGTTTTTATAATTTGAGAAATGAACTTATTTGGCATATAACTTCTAGCTTTGGGTGTAGGTTAACCTGGCTACACTATCTACACTGCCTGATTAGTTTACATCCTAACAATTCCACACACAAATTTAAATACTGTGATTAATAGAATTAATTCTAAATACAGACATACTCGGCCAACAAAATAGTGCCGGACTCAGCATGCACGGCGACCGCAATGTTCTGTGGCGTGAAGACCAACCAGGACACGATAGGGGTAGACGCCACCGTCAAGCACAACGACTGTGAAGCTTCCCTTAAACCTGAAGCCAGGCTGCAATCGTTGGCCGCACTGGCTTTGAAAGCAGGGAAAAGTGCAGGTAGGTATTTTTTTTAAACCTCACAAACTCAGTTTTTTTCCATCATGGGCTTGCTGAACATTATAAAACATTAACATTAACTATTTGGGCTTTGTAGACTAGCTTTAAACTCGGCCAAAGTTTTAGGCTTATTACGCGCCGGCATCGCGTGATTAACTTCTTGAATAGTTCGCTTCGTAAAAATACTGGTTTTTAGCTGAATTCCTTGCATAAACAAGACGCCTAGCCTAACCCAGCATAGTTTGGGAAAAGTCTATTCAGAAGATAGGCTTACCAAATGGGCTAAGTATAAGGACGGGTTAACTGCAAAAAGGTATACAAAGCTTTATAAATTTAGGATTAATTAAACTCAGCTTACATGTAGCATGATTCCTATACGCACCCTGATATTAATATCGAATGTAAAAAAATAAAACATGTATAAAAGGAATTCATTAGATACCTACTTACTAGGTTCTTCATCATCCAATAGATTCCCAGTTTCTTATCTAATGCGACAACTGGCGGTCAATACCTATTCAATAATATCTAATTATAAAAATCTTATCATTACAAACAGCTGATTAGGTAGTTCTTTTAAATAAGCCGCACACGCAACACACAAATTTACTTGACCTACCTAAGTACCACTAAATTCTATTCATCTCAAATAATTTTTAGCAAACTGCCTACTTAAAGGTCTATTTTATTTGACTATGAAAACTTTCCTATTAAATCTCCAATCGTTTAAAAACTAAGGTAATAGCAGTCAAACAATGAAATAGCCAACGAAAACCATGGACCATTTAAATAAGATATTTTAAAACATAAGTGCACAAGTGTATAAACAGGTGTGCTATGCTCCATTTGTACATTCGCTCTACTTACAAATGAGTTCCAAAACAAAACGATCAAAAGGAAATAAGTCATGCTGACATCACCAATAAATCACTCTAATTACACTCATATCTATTATTAAAGTAGGTAATACTTAGATAAATGAATGTTTTTTTTTTGATAACCTTTTAAGTTTCCTACTGCGGGCCAAATATCTCCCCATATTTGGCGGGCTCTTCTGTCTGAAGCCGTTTCCCACCAATTTGAATAGCGATCTATGTCGTACTACCCCGTTTTCGAGTTGGGCTCTAGATACCCACAAAGTTACAAGTCTCGCCCATCTATCGGGACAGTTGTGACTAATATGACCAGCCCAGCTCCATTTAACTTGGCTCGATAACTATTATTTAAAAAAAAGTGTGTGTGTACTTATGTACGCACGTAAGAAGTTATACTTTTTTGGCGGAACAAGATAAAACTGGTATAATAATAAGTATTTAACATTAATAATTTAATAATATTTAGTGTTAATTATATTTAATAAAAGTATTTTAATTTATATCAATAAATAATACATACGGATAGTTAACCTCAATTATATTGGAGCACTTGAAAAAGTATATAAGCACAATTTTTTTCACTAATATTCACAAATAGTTAGTAATATCAATCAAAATATTCAATTTAAATCACTTCTGAATATAATTTATTAGCACATATATAATTCGCACTTGTATGAAACTAAAACACGTGTTGTGAATGTATAAACTAGAAACATGTTGATAAATATTATAAATATGAAAACAGTGATCAGAGGTGACAGCGTACCAACCTGCGCGACTAACTTCATACTGGATGCGCGCGCATCTTAAAATCTCACTCTCATCATTTTTGACGAGCGTACCAACATGCGCGACTAACTTCATACTGTGAAAGATGCGCGCGCATCTTAAAATTTCACTCTCATCATTTTTTCATAACGCGCCTAAAGAAGTATAACTTCAACAAATTCAACACTTCATTACACCAGTAGACGGTACCTGAATTCTTATAAAGGCTCGCAATTAACTTCTAGGTCTAGTAACAACTATGCGCGTCACGCACGCTACCCCCGGCCCTATTTACGCGCACAGCGCGAACCGCAACTGGGAGTGTGAAGCTCGCATGCCAGAGGGAACTGCCTGCAAGGACATCGCCAGGCAACTGGTCGAGGACTGGCCTGGAAGAGACCTGAATGTAAGTTTTTCTTAATAATCGTGACTTGCTTGATAATACGAAAAACAAATTTGTGACCGTGCAGTATAGAAAGAGAATGAGCTCGATTAAGAGCTGTCAAATATGGATTTGCTCAATAGATTCCATATTTATCTAGGTAGGTAGTATATAATTTGGCTACGACATATATATGAATAACATAAACAGACTATATGAACAGACCTTCACATTTACTGTATCTTCAAAACAACTGTTTATGTTCATTAAACTGTTCATAACAAAAAAGGGTAGGTAAATTACATCGTTTTGCTAGCCAGACAGCCAGCCAGTTTTGCAACTGAAATCGAATTATATCTAATGAAATATTCTGTCATACCTAATTTTGAAATTGCAGGTAATAATGGGAGGCGGAAGACAGGCTTTAGTCTCAAACTCCACAGGAACGCCTTTAGATCCCATCAGTAAGGACTGGTGGACCTGCTACCGACAGGACGGAAGGAACCTCATAGATACTTACAGGAACGACAAAACCAGTCGAGGTTTAAAACATAGCGTGGTCTCCAACAATAAGGAGTTAGAGGACCTTGATGTGGAAAATACTGATTATTTAATGGGTATGTAGGTACTTGTTATGGTTTTTAAAGAAACGGGTAATTTTGTGTAAACTGTACAATGTATAAGTAGTATAAGTAATAGTCTAGTCAGCATACTCAGCCCCTTTCAAAATCCACTTGTAGCTTTTAATAATTGAGTAAGACAAATTTATGGATAGGTTATTCAAAATAGACCTTCCTTTCGGACATAAGTCTCGATCAAATCAAAAGAATGTTCAAGACATCTTTCCATTTTTATACAGTTAAACGCTACCCGCAACGCAAAACCTATGTTCTTGAATGACTTTTATATATTTTACATGATCGAATGCACACTGAAACGGATCGCAAAACGTCGAAAGTGATATACTAGCAGTTTTGTTTTGTGTTGCCTACTCAACTGACTGTTATTAAAAAATACTTCTTGAATTCCTTTTTAATTTTAAGGTATATTCTCCAACGAGCACTTAAGCTACGATCACCAGAGAAACAAAGCTCCTGACGGTATGCCGTCTATATCCGACATGGTGAAGGCAGCCATCAAGGTTCTGCAGAAGAATAAGAAAGGCTACTTCCTGATGGTCAGAAGTTTTATAGTATTTTTATGTTTATGATTTTTTCATGAGGTACCTATCTAGATAGATGTATTAAAGTGTAAACGTAGGTTGTGACTTTGACGTACTTACCTAACTAGATGAAATAAAGTAAAGATATTGAAATTGTGAATGAAGAACTGAAAAATGTTATTGACTGCAAAGAGCTTTTTTTTATTCGTTTTTCATGCACAACAAAAAATACGAAGTGATGTCCTTGTGCCTTTTAGAGGCATAGATATGGATAGTCAATGCCACGAGGTACTCCTAAAGCCATTAAGTTTCACCGGGAAAATTTAAACATAACCTATAATAATTTAAGGTAGAAGGCGGTAACGTAGACATGGCCCACCACCGGGGCTGGGCCAAGAGGGCGATAGACGAAGCCGCGGCGATGGAGACGGCTGTCCAGGTGGCGGCCAACATGACTGATGAGGAGGATACTCTGCTGATCGTGACTAGCGATCATACTCATACGCTGAATATTAATGGGTACCCTGATAGAGGAAGCAGTATTTTTGGTTCGTATGATTCTATGCATACCTGGTACCTACTGACTTTTAGGTGTCCGAAATAATAACTAGTTTTTTTTTCTACCTACAATCTATATTACATTTTTATACTTCTACATAATATTTAAGCATGCTGGTAAGCTAATTTTATGAACTGAATAATATTCAGTTTTATTAACTGAATATTATTCAGTTCATAAAATTAGCTTACCAGCTTTTAAAGACCTCTGACCACCCTGTTGTTGTTGTTGTTGTCCTAAGGCACCCCGCTGGTGCAGAGGGCCCCAACAAGTTTTCTCCAAGCCGGCCGGTCCCGCGCGATTATTCGAGCGTCTTCCCATTTGAGTTCTAAACCAGTTCTGACCACCCTAATTATAAAATATAATGTGTAGTGAATTTTAACATTCTAGCAAAGATTTTGAACATATAACTTCTAACCAAAATCACTAAACTGTATTTCCGCCATTACAGGAATAGTGGGGCCATCTAGCGCCGACGGCATAAACTACACCACTCTATCCTACAGCAACGGAGGTCCAGGCTCGTTTCAGTTCTACGTGAAGACGGACGAGGATGGCAGCAAGGTGGCGCGGAAGGATCCGAGTGATGAAGACACCGAGGCCTTCGATTACAACCAGGTGGCTGGGATACAGCTGGTCGAGAACTCTCACGGGGGTGGCGATGTAGCCATTTATGCTAGAGGTAAGTGGCTGCTAAAGACACTGTGTGAATATCAACAGGAAAAAATAACTACCTACTTAACTATATATTGTTTTCTTCACGTCCCTAATTTTCTGGACCTAGTAACAAAAAAATATAAACCGAATTTAGGTAGAGCCCGTTGTAAAGATGCAAAGTCGCAAAACATATGTTTCCAGTTTGTACGCATTTAAATAATATATATATTATCTACGAAGAGTTATCTAATCATAAAACTAAGCGATAAAAGGGAAAAAAGGCGAAAAAAAGGGATCTGTAGAGACCTAAGGCCTAAAGGACTTTTTAAAAGGGTTGCCTATAGTTTTTGACGAGAGACAGAAAGATCCTAATGTATGAAAGTCATGACTAGTTCACAAGTTACTTAAATTATCAAAAAGAAATGTAATTTCCAGACATTTCATCAATATGCATGATCTGTAATTAAAAATAGTAATGAGAAAAACTCAAAGCTCAGGCAGGACTCGACTACTGGCTCAACGCGCCAGTCGCTTTACCACCTAAGCTACCGAGGTGCCTGGAACTTTAAATTTTTCCTTCTGCTATACGTAGCCTTAAAGACGTGATCGACGAAGTGACGACCACAAGAAGTTAAAGCATTACAATTCTAAAGAATTACAATGTTTCGTTAACTTGATGCCCACTTTCAAATTTATCGTATGTATTTGGTGCAACAAAACTATAATGCCTAACAGTTTCACTTAACAAACTAAGATTATTGCTAGTTTAAATCTACATCACATTACACAATAATTTCAATTAATCTAAACCCTAAACCTAATTAAACATTATTGTCCACAACATTTACTTATTACTACTTAATTATATCATAGGAAGATACATCTTAAAATACAAACGTTTACAATATCTATCAACAAAATTACAACTTTAAAAAGTACAATCACAAACAAAATATTAACAACAATATAAATATAAAAATATATCAATATATATAAATTAACCCGCTCTCCCTAGCCGGTTGCCGAGGTTCAGGTCTACAAACACCTCCACGCCTTTAATAAAAAAAAACAAAACACAAATTATCTAAATCTTCAAGCTCGCTCCCTTATTGGGTGAGCAAAATTCAAAATGGTTTTTTTCGCAATAACATTTTTATCTTTCATCATTTATCTCAAAAATCTTTAAGGCATGACGAAAACTATGAGAAGAAGTAGGTTTTGTAAGTATTAAGATTAAAAAATAATTAACATAATTATTTGATTCCTTTTTTTTACAGACTACCCTAAAGCATGTAGTAGGTAACTTTACCGGCAAAAAAGGGATCTGTAGAGACCTAAGGCCTAAAGGACTTTTTAAAAGGGTTGCCTATAGTTTTTGACGAGAGACAGAAAGATCCTAATGTATGAAAGTCATGACTAGTTCACAAGTTACTTAAATTATCAATAAGAAATGTAATTTCCAGACATTTCATCAATATGCATGATCTGTAATTAAAAATAGTAATGAGAAAAACTCAAAGCTCAGGCAGGACTCGACTACTGGCTCAACGCGCCAGTCGCTTTACCACCTAAGCTACCGAGGTGCCTGGAACTTTAAATTTTTCCTTCTGCTATACGTAGCCTTAAAGACGTGATAAACGTCTTTAAGGCTACGTATACGACATTTAGTAAGGTTTGAGTTTTTCTTACTACTATTTGTATTTAATTACAAATATTCGCATGCGTTAATGAGTAACAAATTATAAATTTATACCATCGTTAACGATTGTAGAAATGTGACTTGTCTGGTGGGTTGATTCTAAACTAAGTATACAACATTTGTGGATTTCCTTACAAATTTAGCCATTTTTTTTTGTAGAGCTTTTGTATTTTACCTTGCCGTTTATCCCCAGGTCCTCACTCACACCTGTTTCATAATGTCCACGAGCAGCACTACGTGTTCCACGCGATATCGTACGCGGCCAAGATAGGCGCCTACTCCAGTGCATCCTCAGTTAATGTGAATTTATGGCACCTATGTATAACCACGTCCATTGCCATACTCTTTGCTATGATGAAACTAACATAGAATAATTATGAAGTCGTTATTTATTTATATTTATTTTTATACGAAAATAAAGAAATCTTATTTATTTTATTATAGAACGGAAAGAAATTTGGCAGTGACTGTACCTGTCAAAATTATTTTGTCATGTCAAACCTAAGTCACTTGCCTTTGCCTAGGAATAATTTATTGTCGCTTACGACATTTAGATATTATGTTTATTATTGTTGAAGCGACAACTCTACACAGTCAACATGAATAAAATTTTATGAAATATTAAATGTTCCTATAATTATTACGTAGGAGCAAAAAAAAGCATTTATTTAGTCTGCGAAGTCAACTATGTATATCCATAGTTAGCTTTGCTAGACTACTTTATATATAATAAAACACAGCTTTGTTACTATTAACTACTTTATTGTCGTAATAAATAAGAAAATTTTAACAATGATATAAAAAAGATTTGTACATATTATCACAAAATAAATGCAGCAGCATCTTGAAAATAATTTCGTGTCAAAATTATTGAAGAAACACTGAATGCATAAATTAATATCGTTTTAAAATATTGTCTGTCAGACAACTTTATAAATCATATGCTTATTGCAATATAATTAACTACTATTTTCACTAATCAACAAATAAAACAAAACTTCATATTAATTCTATATTTTACTGGATTTGTAATATATAAAAACAAATTAAGTTATTTCATAAATAAATTAAATAGGGATATTGATTTGTTTCATTCACACAGATTTCATCCTTTCATCAAACCTGTTTCACTGGTGTTGTTTGGAATAGTCTAGTTATAAGTTTGACCACTGAAGCATTAAGTTTATAAAATGCAGTTAAATAATTCGAGTCAGATTTAGGCGGCAGACATTTTATGCATAATTTTTAATTATTATGTTCAGAGGGTAGCTGGTAAGAAACATAGTTTCACGGATATTCCTCAGTGGTCACTGATCAGTCAGATATTGCCTTTTATGGGCCCATACTATGACGTTGTCAAGCCATTGTTCAAAAAAAAGATAGCGCTGTCTGTATAGCTCTATCTCTCTCTTACTGGAATAAGCATGGCTATAAAGGTGCGTTTAGAGAGTGCGCCGAAGCACGCCAAGCATGACGTCTGCAGACGGCGCTGTTTACACGGCGCATGGTAGCTGGATTTTGATAAACCCACAGCAGATGATGGAGCTGCGTCAGTCCTTACACGGCGCGTGCAAACTCACGCTATCCAAACGATCACGCGCCGTCTAAACGCACCTTTAAACGTCGTAATACGGGAGGGTTACGAATGTTAGGCTTATACTATGCCTTGACTGGTAAGACCAGTGCTGTTGAACCCCTACTGAGTGATGTATTTAACTTGTTAACCCGAGGCGTATTTTTTGTACGCGAGACCGATGACAATTGCTCCTGCCAAAGCCAGCAATGCCCATTTCAATCGGGAACTGAAAATAGAAAGCATATTTTTAAATTGTGTTTATTTTTTAATTTGAAAGTGGGTTAATAATTAACGACGTTTTTTAATATACTTGTCTTTAAACGACGGACTAACCAAAAATCACCACTGACCACAAGAAGTTAAAGCATTACAATTCTAAAGAATTACAATGTTTCGTTAACTTGATGCCCACTTTCAAATTTATCGTATGTATTTGGTGCAACAAAACTATAATGCCTAACAGTTTCACTTAACAAACTAAGATTATTGCTAGTTTAAATCTACATCACATTACACAATAATTTCAATTAATCTAAACCCTAAACCTAATTAAACATTATTGTCCACAACATTTACTTATTACTACTTAATTATATCATAGGAAGATACATCTTAAAATACGTTTACAATATCTATCAACAAAATTACAACTTTAAAAAGTACAATCACAAACAAAATATTAACAACAATATAAATATAAAAATATATCAATATATATAAATTAACCCGCTCTCCCTAGCCGGTTGCCGAGGTTCAGGTCTACAAACACCTCCACGCCTTTAATAAAAAAAAACAAAACACAAATTATCTAAATCTTCAAGCTCGCTCCCTTATTGGGTGAGCAAAATTCAAAATGGTTTTTTTCGCAATAACATTTTTATCTTTCATCATTTATCTCAAAAATCTTTAAGGCATGACGAAAACAATGAGAAGAAGTAGGTTTTGTAAGTATTAAGATTAAAAAATAATTAACATAATTATTTGATTCCTTTTTTTTACAGACTACCCTAAAGCATGTAGTAGGTAACTTTACCGGCAAGTTTTTTAATTATTTATAAAAAAAAACAGCAACGCGCTTCCAGGTTTTGTAATAGAAAAATAAATATTGAATTACCATGTTAAGACTCGAATTTAATAATCACCATCATATTATTTTGTCAAGGCGCGCGTGACATGGAAACTTTATCAAAGAAACTATTCAACTTTGTATAAGACACCAAAGTGAATGTAAAAGTAAAAAGTAGAGTTCCGCTCAAATATATGAGAATTACGAACTAAATATGTTTACTGTACCTACTTAAAATCTACTTTACTATATATCACCAAACTAAACCAAACTATTTATATCTACTATTGTATACATAACGTTTGATACATTTAAATGTATATTTTAACCTTCCCCCATCCGCACAGGGTAAACCTCGAGGCCTAATAGAAAAAAAGAATAATATTAATTGCACTAATACTTAAGAAAACCAATTATAGTGTATATTTTTTTGATGTTATTCACGAGACACATTGAATAAACATGATACATTAAACAATACAATATAACTTATACATTTTTCTGGCCAAACCAAAAAAAATAAACTTAACATTTTTTTTCTCTAATTTAAATTGGTCATTGTTCCCAAAAAATGCTAATTTAAGACAGTATTCAAAGGCAATTGCTTTCGCCCTTTTAAATGACAAAAATTAACATCAAACTCTGCTCTGTGGTACCTACTGAATATTGTTCCCGCCATTATAAGAAATTACTTTCAAAATACAAAAATACAAATTAAAATAAATAAAACAAGAAAACCTTTCACGAGGAACCAATATAGATTGCACTCTTCTCTCTGCCCTTGGCGAGGAAGGAGGTTTATAATCAGATTTCATTCGAGTCATCTTTGGGCTGTTACAAAATTAAGCATTAATAACATAATCTTCTATACAAATTGCCACTATACCTACTATTTTTAACTACTAAACTTTATATCCTTGTTTTTAAACAATCTTAACAACATTTTGCCAACAGAAAGGCGTTACAAAAGACGAAAACATAGCATTTAAAATTTGTAGAACTGTTAATTAGATCAAGGGCCCAAAATAAAAAAAAATTGGCCGAAAAAAAAGTAAAAACGGATTGTAGTAAATCTTTTAACAAGGGTTAAGAAAATCTATAGGATAAAGACGCTATTTAATGTGTGTATTGTATGTAACAAATCTATGAATAAAAACTACTTCTAATTTGCCAAAATTACTAAGCGACTATCTACCTACATTTGAATACTAATTTCTTATATTTTGAACAGAACTCTATGATGCCAGTTGCATTATTTCAACAACTTCTAGTAAAAAATAAACATTTTTTCAAACATAATTCAAAAATTTTCATGAGTATTAAGCGGGCAATTATTTATAATTAATTTAATTGCTTTTAGCCCTCATTATAGCATCTAACCTGGAAGGCGAGCCATCGAACGTTCGCCACGTCTTCTCATTGTCTTCGTCCATTACCTGAGCGCTTGGACAACTGATTGACAAATCGAACAAATAAACGAAAATATTAACTTAACTACAATTCATAACAGTTGGATATCGATTGCAGGGTGGTCTTGTGAGCTGAGTTGCCAATGGTTTGGGCTTTGCAGTCACCAACCGATAATCCTAACATACTGACGGATTTCCTTCCTTAGAAGTACTTGTGACTTATATACAAACTATTTATTTCATCTTAGTAGGAGACCAGAACATTATGATGGTAATTTATGTAAGAAATTTGGGATTTGATATCGTAACTTCATACTTTACAGATTTAGACAAATGATGTCAATATGATAATATGAAGTGTAACCTCCATGGTTGGATTTCATTAAAGAGGATAATTTTTAAACAACCTTTAAGCTCAGACTACAGATTATAAATTGTCCTACACTACTATCGCAAATTTTGAATTGATTATCGTAGTCATTTATTAAACTTAATGGTTGAATTAAAGTTAAATAATAAACAAGAAACAAAAAATGGATATAACCTGCTTGCATCACATTCGGTGCAGTCGCGGTGGTATATTGATCTGTGCAGATATAAAAAAAACGCCGTAAAATCACTATACATATTATTACATATACTCAGGAGTAATAAGTTCTGAATGTTTTATATAAGAGGGCTATTGTGAATTTCCTTTTAACTAACACAAATCTATTTAGAATCAGTGGGAGTACAAAGTTGTTTTTTTTTTTATTTTAAGGCAAATCAATTTATTAGTATTTGTGTAGCTTTAATGGCAATGTGAAAGGTCTCAGCTTTTTTTAAAAAAGTTTTCTATCTATGTGGGTGGAATTCACATTACTAGCAATCTTGTTAACCCCTCCAACTAAGCTTTGATGTAATATTAAGTAGGAACTATTAGCAGAAGAGTCAAACACTACAACAGTATATTATAATGTACTACACCAGTACATTATAACGTAAAGACACGAAAATACTTACAATACAAGTAATTTTTATGGTTGTGCATTGTTCAATTTATTCTTGTCTTGACACAAATAAGAAACATTGTTCGGTCATTTATACAACGCCAATTTATTCTATCAGACAACTAGCTATAACTATTATTCTTCGTAGCAACTTAAATAAATCCATGAATAGCAGTAAACTAAATGTCTTCAGGTACATACTACATCGTTAACCGTAATAAAAACCTTATTTTTAAATATAATTTATCAAAAGTAGCGAAATTTTTAAATTATTGTGACCCCAATTTAATAATCCGTTAGGTTCGGTAGTCTTTCATGAGGTTTATCTATCAACTAGCTGTCCCCCGCGACTCTGTCCGCGTGTTTTAGTTTCAACGGTATTTCATTTTTGCAACATTTTCCATTTATGCCTCTCTCCTTTTGGTCGCAGCGTAATGTTATATAGCTTATAGCCTTCCTCAATAAATAAGCTATCCAACACTGAAAGAATTTTTCAAATCGGACCAGTAGTGCCTGAGATTAGCGCGTTCAAACAAACAAACTAACAAACAAACAAACAAACAAGCTCTATATATTAGTAATAGATTTCCACCAATGAGAGGCCAGCTACTGGCTCGTTGACACATTTTTACCACATGCAGGTCTTGCGACCCTACCGGATTTTTAAATCGCGAACACCCGATTTATTTTATTGTTTTAATTTCGAGGCGAATTACACAGCCTATTATCACACTTGTACAATATACATGGTAACACGTTTTTTTCTTAAAACGTGAATGTGTTGTAGAGCGCTGGGCGTCTGGGCGACTACCGAGTTATTGTTTCTAAGATTTCTGTGTATAAATCACCTTTGCCTAACAATGGAACAACTAAAAATTACAAAAAATATTACCTAGGTATAAATCATTTTAAGGTTTTTACCATGGCGACGATATTACATTTGTATCTAAACATGGAAATTATTGTAAACTAATGTTGAACTTACAATATTCTAAGTACATAGCCAAGATGATTAAATTGCGAACTATTGTGAAGTTACTTACTTACAATTAACTTCATGATTAATACATAATTCGTTTAAACATAAACATTACAAATAAAGAAATAAGATTCAAAATACTTTGAAGCTAATTACTCATGTTTTTAATGATAGCAGTTAGATTTACTTTCACCTTGATTTCCATATTTTAGGTTTCATTTTATAACTGTAAATAATTTACATTTTTTATTTAAAATCTGTACAATCTGCTTTTACTTTTTTATGCGAATAAATTTTACAATTATCTCACAGATATTGTTATAAGCCAAAATGTTTGGTATTGTTCAAATTAAAATAATGCGTGTACCAATAAAGTCAGTACTCACCAGGTTTCACCAGGGGCTAATGTTCCAATTTTATATTTCTTCAGCATAGTCCTACACAAAAAAAAATTGATATTAAAAAAAAAATAAGTTTCACTGACTAATATTTATCTAATAAGAAGGTTATTAATAGACATATCTTTTGTATTTTTTTTTAACTAATTTATATTATGTCGTTAATTTACGCTATTTATTTAGGCTTTTTAAAATTGTCATTTTTAAGAATCTATCAATACACTTATTAATATTATGAGTTAAATGAAAACATTAGGTGCCAGGTTAAACTAACAACATAAAATTATATATTATTTTTAAAGGCAGTAAAATAAAAGCTGTATTTATAACGTCATTTATTAATGTAGTCATCATTGAAACTCAATGTATTATAAAAATAGGAATTATATTATTTTTGTCGCAGCCGCATCGTGTACACGTGTACAAAAACTTGCGCCGGACTGAAAACGTCGCCGTGATGTAATGCGGCTACCTCAAGTTCAGCCGTATTGAAGTGGCGATATGTTTTACAAAGCGGCGTTAAACGTTTAGCTTTATGGTCAGCAAGAAGCAATGTAGGGTTATTATGTCACTTTGGACCTGTCAAGGCTTGCTCCGTCAAAAGAGTCTTGCTTCGCGGGGCTCCATGTTTGGGGTCTGAAGTCACATACCACAAACGGTGGCTTTATTCGCTTGCTTCGCTCATCAGCCTCCATTATGGGGCGCTCTAAGTCAGGTGCCATAAATAGAATAAATGAAGACTCATAACTAAAACTCTTAATTGTCTCTCTCTTACATTACATGTTATTATGAACATGTAGTGTTAATGCAGCAATAAACTAAACTAAAACTTTCAAAGCAGCATAGGTATACTTATCGACGATTCACCTGTTTGCTCCACAATACTAAGCCAATTTTTCGAACGCGAAGTGTTGATACAATACGGCGTACTTCAGACGAATTGAATTCCGGCTAAACGTGAAGAAGCCGCATTACATTACAGCGACTTTTTGTAATCCGGCGCGCCTACTTGTAATATGGCGTGTTATACAATATACCTTTGACATATATACTACAACTTACTTTGCATCTTCACTGTGTCCGACATCATCAAATGCAATTGTGGCGTCTAGGCCTGCTGCATCCAATAAAGGATCTTCACCCCCTGGGTGCTGGCAACAAACAATTAACATAAGTAATAGTAGTAGTAAGTTTTTATTTTGGGCTTATTGAGGGAAGTCCATGTCATGTGAACATGTAGCCCTACTTTCTAAAAATATTGCGACAGATACTTTGTTTTTAGTCATTAAGAATTTATTTAAAGTACATTAATTGCTTATCAGTTTTAAATAAATAAAACTTGTGTTTTGTATTATTCACCTTTCGCATTTATTATATGATTAAGGATTATATTATACACTATCATTTTTATTACATATTATATTCAGCCTATGTAAGTGGAATATAATATTATGTAATACATAATAATGTTCTATCCCTTATCATTTGCCGTGTGTACACATCATAAAGAAATAAAAATATTGGTTTTTATTACATCTGATATTATGCAGTTTAAAATAGAATTACTAATAGTTAACATAACTGATTAAAATCACTTGAGTAGTGACCTTGGGCCTTGGCCTATGATGTTTATTGATAAACTGTAATCTATCTACTTTATATAGGCTAATAAATTATGATACACATTTTAATATTTATCTTTATATTTGTTTTGGACTTGAAAATAAATATATTTATATTATTGGAATTATTAAAAAATATATATCTACCTAAACAAAACAAGTACTTAATAATATCATAAACTAGATTATCAAGTAAATTCTTCTGCAATTAGTAGCAGAGTCTAAGTCATTTTTGCCTTAGTCCAATTGATTTTCTAATATTTGTATCAACAAGTATTTGAAACTTCTTGGTTAAAATTTTAATATTACACCCCAAAAGGAATTCTAATGAATTAATGTTTGCCACATAGGTATGCCTGTAATACTGACTATAAATCGTGCAAAGTCTATTAGATCTCACTAATACATAATTGCAAAGATAACTGGTCATAAATACATCGACAATTAAAAAAGAATAATAAACTTCAACAGGTGGATGCCAAATAATCTTTAAATTGACTGAAAATTTTAATTATTTTTGTTTAATTGCACATGATTAGAAGCTTCGCATGTAATAGTATTTTACATTAGTTGTACGGATATTTAATAGATGGGGAATAACTTGGATTTTCCCTTACCTCGTTAATAAAAGATGTCACATCGTAGACGTCATTGCGTATAACCATCCATACGCTTCGTCTTGTGTTGTGTTTTTTTACTTCACTTGCTGTAATGTAGTGGCTCATATTGTAATTTTGTGTTGTGTGGGCTGTGGTGTTTAGATGGATTATTTACGGACCAAAAGTGGTAGGGTGATGGCCTGTTTACGGGATTTTTTTTTGTTGCGTTACTGTCAGGTGGTTTGTTGGTGGGTGACAGTTCTTTTGACAAGTAAAAATATTACATTTAGTTGCTACCATAGATATAATATTTTCTAAAAACATTTTTTATTTCGAAACGTTGAACCCATACTAGATAACTAATTATTTGCGTAGGACATTAGTAAGATAATGATATATAAGAATATGCTGAAACTCTGTTGTGACAGTCTCCTGCTAAGACCATTGAAAGTAATGACGAAAACATATGTAATAAGAATAATATTTAGTTAGGAGTTTTGAAAGTTACAAGAATTTATTGATTTCCTTTCATCTAATTTAACTAACGTTAAATTTTAATAATACCTAATTTCTGCGTTTTGTTTAAGCAAATCGATATTTCTCGCCCAGCTGACCGATGACATGTGCGTATGAAAGAACCATAGCATAGTGTTTTCGCTAAGCACAACATAACCTCAATAACGTCAAAAGATCAAAATAAATAGAAGTGCTATAAATTTCCTTTTAAAACTGCAGTTTATTATGCTAAAATCGAGTGAAATAGCTGCTGATGGCTGAAGAAAAAGATTTTAACGATCTCTTAGACGACATTTTCCTTAGTGAAGAGAGGCAACACAAGGAAAGTTATGATCAAGGCTTCAAAGCTGGTAGCGAAGCTGGGAATCCTGAGGGTTATCACCTTGGTTACCATAAAGGAGCTGAATTAGGCCGAGAACTAGGTAATAATCACTGTAGATCATCATATTAAAGATGATATATGTATAACTGTTTCTGTTTTGGACTGTCTTTCGGTAAATTTGAGTCGACGAGTCCCTAATTTAAAGGTTCGATATCCAACACGACACTCATAAAAGGCATAGGTATTACAAGAATACACACACAGGACAACAAAGAAAAAACTAGTCCAAAGATATATCGACGAGTCTTAGAAAGATGAATTATCTACCTCAGTTGTAGTATTACCTTAGCAAATTATCTACATTATTATTATTATAAGAGAGATGTTGTAATTTTTTTTAAGTCCGTCATATAGATTAATATAATATTTTAGACACGTATTTTTTTCTTTTTTTACGTATCCATAAACTCACAATGACACATTGATTTAAAATGTCGCATGACGTCACGATGTCATACGTTTTGTATAAGATCGTGACGTAACTAGCCCCCACTGCTGAACTTTGATTTCCTTGTTTTATCTCCTGAGTCTTTAGTTATTTAGCAAAAGAAAAAAATGTGTTGTAATTTGTTTTTATTATCAAATTTAACTAAATTTCTCAATCTGCTATTTCCAGGTTACTACCTAGGCATTATAACACACCATATTAACTTAAACGAAGAAAACACGAATTACTCTGAGAAATTATCAACCCAGTTAAAGAAAGTTAGGGACCTGATTGATGCTTTTCCGAAGACTAACTCTGAGGAAGAAGATGTGTTAGGGATGGCTGAGACTGTAAGGGCGCAGTACAAGAAGGCCTGTGCTCTGTTGAAGAGATCCTCAGCTAATCCATATGATGCAGGGGTCTCATTCTGAATTTAATGGTATGATGTAGAGTTTTTATCATGATTTGTTGTTTATAAGTAAATTTAAAATAGTAATAATAAAAATATTAGGGTAAAGTTAGTATTAATGATATCTTGGCATTCTTGCAAAGGTTAAACATGGTTTTTTATGTTTTCCCTTTTAATACTGAATTATTATTTTGTTTGTTGTATTTAATCCCCCCTCTCACCCCTTGCCTCACCTCATAAGTTAATATGTAGAAGAAATTCATGTATTCATAAAAATACTATTTCCAGCAGGTAACATAAATAGTAACCAGATTTCACCTTCTATAATTGTGTAAATACTTTGTCATAATATCTATATAGAGTACTTTTTGAAACAAAGAATTACGTTACATTGGGAATAATGTATCAGGCATATTTTTAATATTAGTCCGTTTATTTCAGAACCAGCAATGAGCTCAATAATTACCAAACTCCGTCATAAGATAGACTCCATCACACAGTACTTGTCACCTTTATTAAACATTGCAAACTGTCACATGGTCGAATTTGTCACCCAAAACCACTGGGATAACCTCCTGCCGGCCTCTCTAAGGAAGTCACTTGAGGGTCTGGAGCTGAATGAGGCTGTTGAAAAGTTCTGGTCTGCTGCTGGACGTCAAGAGATTAAGGGTAAGTTTTTTTTTTTTCTTTTTCTTATTAATGTATGAAAATATTTATTTTTTAAGTATTGATGCTAACTTGACTATTTGTATAGGGGTCAAAAGTTAAAAAACTATTCTTAATATTTTTACCATGGTTTAAAACAATGGCTTGCAATCTATTTCACTAAACTTAAAAAGAAATCGGCATGATTATTTACTTTTATAGCTTAATCCATTTAGTTAGTGATTAAATTAAAATATGTTATTAAGTGAGGTGCATCTGAAGAGCTTCATTTTGAATTATAGCCATCTCTGTTATAACATATGTACTTGCAACTCGCGCCATATAACCAGCAATACTGTACTTAAATGATTAATTATTATCATGATGTAAACTATAAACTAACACCAAAGAAGAAATCTGATAGCTTCAATTTCTGTTTTCAGATACCTCATACCTCTCCAACTGGATCTTAAATGCGCGTTCTCATTACCTGACGATCAACGATGACTATTGCCTATCTGCCGATCAGCTGCAAGAGCGCATTAAGTCTTGGGGTGGGGATATTCGGCCAGAGGTCAGAGTCAAGGAGTTTATGACCAGCAAGAAGAGTTATGAGGTAAACAGTGGACATAGAAGGTTTACTACCTTGAGGCGATACAAAAATTTTTTAGCTTAACTATAAAAGTTATTGACTGGAAATTTGGTTCCTAGATAGAAGACGATATGATGAAAATAAGTGTCGATCGGTTACATGATTAAAGAAACTTTCCTTGATACTTTTATTTTTTTAAATCAACTCTATGAAACACTACTTTTGCTTACTTGATGCTTAATCATAATATCTAGATTTATGTAGATTGATTTTTTATTCCATCCTATAGATTTCGATTAATATGAGATTTTCCATTTTGTGGCTTGTATTATTATTTCTAAGACAATCTTTTGCGACCTAAGCAAGCAGTTAGTATTATCTCTGTCTTGCATTTTCGGATTGGCTCTCCAGTTCGCTTGACTCCGCCTACTCGCAAACTAAATAATTATTCGTGTAGCGCCTTAACATACAAGTACTCATTAGTTGACTTCGTTTAAGTGGTACATCAGTTCATTACCATTTAAAGTTTAAATAACACATCATTTAAATCAGGGAAACATTTATTAAATTTTTCTGTCAAATTATAGTGTCATAATAGGTAGTGACCCATAACTAAAGGCCTCTTCGAAGTAGGTTTAACTAAGAGTGTTTCACTCCTCCCGGGCAGGCGAAAGGTGGTAGGTGTCCGCTAGCCGCCGAGCACGTAATTCTATTTTTATAAATTAACCCTAACGAGCCGCGCCAGTCAGAATTAGCGTTAGAAGAGAGAAGTAATGTTTAGGTAAATATTGCGTTAGGTTTTAAGCGCTTATACAAGCTGAATTGCACTTTGTTTCGTCGCAGCTAGAATCCCTATTTATATATTTTTTAATGCGAAGGGAACCTTTTGAACATAGTTCTATTAACTATTCTGTGGTTTACCCTTCTTGCAGAGATTGGAAATTCTTATGTTTGTTTCCAGTTTGATCTGGTTGTATATTAGAAAAGTTCTGCTTCGTCACGCCAGGATATCGGGTGTCTCATAACGCGGCACCAATGCGTGACGAGTTCATGATTAAAGGCACCGTATAGGCTCAAAACTACTCTGCTATCACCAATGTCCAATCAAGATTTTCATAATCTAAAAAATAACTGTTTATTATGCCAGGTACAGACAATGTCCCGTCTGGTAGCGTCCCTGCACTCAGCCTGCGGGTCCAGCTGCTGCGTGGAGGCGGGCGGCGGGCGCGGACAGCTGCCGGTGGCGCTATGCCTGGCCTACCAGCTGCCCAGTCTCACGCTCGACTGTGATGCTGCTGCGGTGGCTGCCGCTCCTGCCAGGATCCTCATCATACAGGTCAGTCCTGCTATAGCATAGGAACAGCTCAAGGTCTAGTTGCTGCGTAGGGGCGCAGGCAGCTGCCTCTGACATAAATCAAGTTTGCAATTTGACGACCTCCGTGGTCGAGTGGCTTACACACCGGTTTTCAAGGTGACCAGCTCTGAGGTCCCGGGTTCGATCTCCGGCCGAGTCAATGTAGAAAAACCACTTTTCTACTTTATCCCGGGTCTGGGTGTTTGTGGTACCTTCGTTGTCTTTAAATTCCGTGACACAAGTGCTTTTTAGCTACTTACTATGGGCTGAGCAATGTATGTGATGTTGTCCACATGTATTTTATTTCTTATTTATTAAATTATTGATTTCGATTCACATTTTAATCTTAAAGATTATCAAAAATCTATTTGAGCCTACTTATTCATAGTAATGCATCAAGTTAGAATATACCCAGTCTACTACTAGGATAGTCAACCTCTTTCAAGTTGCACTATGATTCACCTATTTCCTTAACCAGAAACAATGGCACGCCATAGCGAAGCGCATCAAAGACGGCATCGAGGAACGCATGAGCGAGAGCATCAACAGGAACCTGCATCGGTTCGCCACCTCCTTCATTACGGAGCGCACTGACTTGGTCAGCATCGTTAAGGAAAAGTTCCCTGAGTTTGACGGGCATGATGTCAAGCTGCTTCTAACTGGTATGTGGAACTAGTTTATCTACAAACAAAGAATAGTGAATATATTTAAAAGCCTTAAATATATTTAAGACCTAGTTATTATAAAATTTTATTATCTGTGGTTTATGCATAAGTGAATATGTAAATCAAGTTTAAAACCACCTTTTAATGCTTATATATTTTTGTACTAACTGTTTCCCGTGGCTCCTCTCACGTGGATGTCGGTTATCGCGGCAAAACGTTAACTCTTAACATACAAATGAATAGGCCTTGTAACTTTGTTACTGTACTGTAATAAGATATTTAATTCACAGCACTCTTCTCCTCCTAATTATTAATTATTGTAATTATTAACAAAAGCATATTTCCAGGTCTTCACACTTGCGGCAATCTCGGACCGGACTCGCTTCGTATCTTCACGACGCAGCCGTCCACTGCCGCTGTATTCAATGTGCCCTGTTGCTACCACTTACTCACTGAGACTATTGATCTCAATATGTTCGATGTCTTCCAAAGGGATTATGGATGTGGGGGTACTAAGACTAGCCAAGGGTTCCCGATGTCGGAGTATTTGAAAGGTAATTAATTGCATGTAATATTGACCAAAGAAATATAGTATTAGTAATACAAAATATCCTTATTTAAAACGCAAAACGATTTCCAACTTTTTGACTGCAGGGATAGCCAAGTGGTATAAGTCACCACGCCAAATAACACTGTGTGCGACGTGCTGCGGGTTCGATCCCCGCATGGGACAAGCATTTGTGTGAACCACAACTGCTTTCAAGTCTGGTTGTTTTTTTGTGTATGTGAATTAAATGTAAGCGAAACCCCCGCGATGCGGTAATTTAATTCACAAGTGTGGAAGTAGTTTGTGACGAAAAAAAAACAACAAAACGCTGTGGACAGGACTTAGGACGACATTCAAAATGGCTTCCGTTAAAAAGGTAACGACGCAGCAGAGGTGGTATGATGACGAATCCTTAGCCATATTTAATTCCATTAATGAATTCTAATGTTATATCGACTGGACTTAACAATTCTTTGAATAAAAAGATTTTCTTTTTCCAGGATATAACCTAGGCAGGAACGCAAGGATGTTAGCTGCTCAATCTATTGACCGAGTGGTCGAACAAAAGCAGTTGCCTTCAAAAAGTTTGCTTTATAGAGCAATGTTACAAGTAAGACCTGTTTCATAATAATAAAGTATATAGCAAAAAGTCGAGGACTTCTTTTTTAACATGTTTTTTATTTCAGGCAATTATTCAAGAGCAACTACCTACTCACAAGATATCAGAAGGCAAACTAAAAAGGATAACACCTAAATGTCAAACATTCCAACAATACTTCAAGATGGCGGAGGAGATTTTAAAACTAGAACTTTTTGACAGTTTACCGGACAGCTATTTCACAGATATAGAAAAAAACATGGTTTGCCAGTGGAAAAAACTAGTATTATTTTATCTATTAAGGCTATGCTTGGCCCAAGTGATTGAGAGTTTAATATTGTTAGATAGACTGCTGTTTTTGTTTGAAAATGGTTTTAATAAATGTTATTTGGTTAAATTGTTTGACCCTGTACTCTCGCCGCGATGTCATAGTATTGTTGCTGTAAGATAGCAATCATGTTGAGTAATTTTATTAATCAATAAATGCAATACTGTATGTATATTTGTATACGGATTTTATGAATAAAAAGCTATAAGTGATATATTTTGTGTGGATTTATTTATTACTGGTTTAAATAGATAAACGAATGAGGTTAAGGTCGACAGCTTTTGCAAATCCGACAAGAACGTGATTAAAAAAAAACGAACACTTGCTTTATTGTTTTGACGAACTCTGGTCGAGTGGTGTACATACCAGTTTTCAAGGTGTCGCTAGCTCTGAGGTCCCAGGTTCGATTCCCGGGTGGGTCAATGTAGAAAACTACTTTTCTACATTGTCTTGGCTCTGGGTGTTTGTGGTAACTTCGTTGTCTCTGATTCCATAACATAAGTGCTTTAGCTACTTGGGTTCAGAGCAATGTATGTGATCTTGTCCACATTTATTTATGAATTCGAGTAGATTGAACCTATATTTAAATAAGAGCTGTAAACAAGAATCAAACGCGGAAACTCTTCTGAATTGATTCCTACATCAATTTCTGATAACCCCAAAAAGTTTTGATTGCCAACGGTACGAGAGCTGATCGCCCATTTGAAGTAAGGGTCAGTTGATCGCCACCTTTAGTGAGGTCGTTAGAACTATCTAAATAAATTGACGATGGTTCTCCTGTTGACCTAAAAAATAAGCCAAGTACTTATCGATTAACGACCGAAGATAGTCTGAGATGTAGGTATCTACATTACTACATCGCAATCATTAGAGTAAGTATTTATTATTTAATCATTTATTTAATTAGGTTTTTTCGCTGGTGCACCAAGTTAGTCTCGTAAGGTCTATCTATCCAAAAAGGTCTATCTATCCAAATTTTAACTAAATTAACGTCGACCTGTTACGCAGAGTAAGTAATTTGAAGATGGTCTAATTATTTTTAAAAAAGCTTTTAATGAATTACTGTCATACGATGATCTTTGATAGGCGTTAAGACATTACAACTCTGACAACAAGTCTTACTTTGGGATACTGTAAAATACGGTATTCAGCTGAATCCGGTAAGACTGGAAGCAGACCCCAACATAGCTTGGGAAAAGGCAGGCAGAAGAAGGAAGTGGTTATCAGGTAGGTACCTAAGTAAACTTCTTGTTAAGTTAATTTACCGAAAACTTTTTCTATAGTTTTATTATACTAACTCAATTGTCTCTATATCTTTAACTAGCTGTTCCCCGCGACTTTGTTCGCGTGTTTTAGTTTCAACGGTTTTTCATTTTTGCAACATTTTCCATATATGCTCCGCTCCTATTGGTCGTAGCGTGATGTTACATAGCCTATAGCCTTCCTCAATAAATGGACTATCCAATACAAAAAGAATTTTTCAATTCGAATCAGTAGTTCCTGAGATTAGCGCGTTCAAACAAACAAACAAACTCTTCAGCTTTATAATATTAGTATAGATATGTTATGTAAACGGATGTAGTGACCGATATATTAAGTTTCGTTTGAGAATACGTACGGGGATGGGATCGGTTTTATATTCAAAATATTATCAAAGCGGACGAAGCTGTTTGCAAAAGCTAGTTATATCCAATCTTAGTGATATGTTGTTATTGAGATACACGTAGGTTTTATGGTACAATAAATATGAAGCCTTACGCGATCGTAAAGCGTGACAGATATGTAATAATATACTGGAAGGAAGCTTGTTATTCATGCGGCAGAGATAATAGTGATCCGCTATATAATATGCTATAAATACTAAAATAAAGGTAGAACAAACAGGTACTGTAGAACAGTGGTATATACGTAGACTAGCTGTTGCCCGTGGTTCCGCTCGCGTGTGTGTCGGTTATCGCGGCAAAAATTTCAAGATCTAGGTTAGTAAGTACCAAGTTTCATCAAAATCGGTTCAGCGATTTAGCCGTGAAACGCAACAGACCGGCGTTGCTACTTTCGCATTTATAATACTTATTAGTATGGATAGGGATAAACATAAAAATTAATATCAGAAATCCAGTTAAACTAAATAAACTTAGTGCAGGGTGTATGTATTAAGTTTAGTCATAATAATAAGTGTAAGTCAGGTGATCGTGTTATTACACGCACTAAAACGTAGTGCAAGGAAGTTTTACTAACATAATTTTAAGCTCTATTACTAACAAATTTTGTAATATTTTATATATATTATGTTAGTTTGTAAGGTATTTATCTATGGGCCATAGCGGCCTGAAAATAAATGATTTTATTTATTTATTATTTATTATTACGGAAAAAATAACAAATAGGCAAGTACCTACCTACCACAAGATTTCTTCTAATAGTTATTAGGAGATATCTCTTTCTTATAAGTCGCTGTTAGGTACCTAAATCAAATAATTTAACTCGAGAAACCAAACCCGTCACTACAAATTCACGAAATACCTACGCTAGTTTCAAAGCTATGGATTTATAGATCTGCATCCCAACAAGCGTAATCCATGACTAATCTAAGATTACACCAACTAGCAGATACACGAAATTATTCTAATTCCAAGATACGGCGGTTTCGTAGAAAGCTGTCTTAACAATTGTATCCCCAAAGACATGATAGGTATCCATACTTCCATAGCAATATTATAAATGCGTAAGAAAAATTTGTCCGGTGAACTGATTTTGATAAAACTTGTTATGGGATTACCTTTATTTTTTGTTACAGGGTGAAAATCTAATGACTTCAACCCACGCCGAGGGCACGACGTGGGGATATGTCGGACTTGCACTGACCAAAAACACCCCGGTCCCGTCCTTGCCTTTACCGGAGTCCCGGGTTGTGTGTGTGAGTTCCATAATATTATGTATTTTTAACTATTGGTCATATGATAAAATAGTAAATATATCCTTCTTAAATTAGTTGCGGGTATTTTTAAAAGGGTCTATCGACGAAAATTTGTTATTATATAAGGCTGCGATTCTCATTAATGGTGACATTTTTGCGTATCTCGTGGAAGCTGATGGTACCGTCAGGAATGGAGTATGTCTGGTACGTCTAAGAGGCACATTTTAATAGAAGTTCCATACAATCAAATCTGTTATTCAATATGTCAAACAGAAGCAACATATCCATTACAGACCGCCTGTCTTCTAAAATGTCTATTTTGTGGTACACGATTCCAAATAATTTAAATTATAAATTTTATGTTCAAGTGTTTTAAAACTTTCCGTTGTATTGATTCAATGCTGACAATCAATTTATTTATGAAATCTTCCTAACCACTGTTGTTATTGTCTAAAATGTGGGTTATGTTTAAGTAATTTAGGAGTTAATTTTGTAACAAACACTTGAATACTAACCAAAATTACTTAAGTATTCTGCTTTAAAGACTTATAAACTATTCCGATCGTTTATTAATTCTATTTGAATCAAACAGAGTCAGATATGATCGATTTTCGTGGAAACTTCGTCCAGCTACCACTGATCGAATCATTTATAGATTAGCCGATTTTTGTTGATCGGTTACCATGGAAACGACTTAAAAACTTTTTTTGACATCTGGCTCACTTCGCACTAAACTTTTATAGATGGATATTCGGGAGAAAGCTTTTGCTTAGCAACGGTAGTTTATAACGCTAGACAAAAAGTGGTATTTTACAGGTTTGAGGTCAATGACATTTTTTATAGTATTGTAGACGTTATTGTTCGTATGTGAAAAGGAGTTTGTGATGTCTCTACAGCTCACTTTGCTCACATTGAAACGTAAAGCCGGCTTCCAACGGTGCGCGGTAACGCGGATGATCCCGCACGATCGACGACCACGAACCACGAAACACGACTCACTTGAGGCTCTGCCACGGTGCGCCTTGGCCCGTGTCAGTCTTGTCAGTCGCGGACGAGCAATTCTCACGGTGCGTGGTGCGGCTTAATATTCATAACACATTGCATGGGCACATTAGCCGTAGTGTACATATATCTACTGCATGCAGGTATGTTCGACACACCTTTGGCATTTAAACATTTTAAACCACACAATACTGAACTTATACTTTTCATTTGACGCGATTTACTCGCTTTATTTTGAACAAATATTTGGGTAAGAAACTATTAAAAACATATATGTTTAGTTTAATATCTATTTGATATCTAAAATGAAGTACGTTTTACCTTGAAATTATTAAGGTGAGTGAGATGTGGCTTATTACTAGCAATCATTGTTTTGATCTATACTTTTGAAGTATTTATTGGATTTTCAAGGGCCGCCCTTGGTAATACTTGAAAATCCAAAACTTGTAGAATGTAGTTATTATAATGTTTGCTTTCTTCGATATCCAATTTTACCTAGCTAGGTAGGTAGGTACCTAATATGTTTATGATATAATATGTTTCCTATTTTTTTTTTAATGTCTGCCTGGTTGATTAATGAATTTTATTGGACACGTATTTTTTCTTTTTTCCTACAAACAAAAAATGATCAAAATACAGAGAACGCAAATTACGCGTGACGTAACTCCTCGCTACAATTTTTACCAAGGCGTGGCGTCATAAGCCCCCACTCCGAAACTTTAAAGCGCTGTATCTTTGTAAGTTTTTATTGTTTTGATAAAAGAAAAAATACGTGTCTAATATTTTTTTATTATCTAACTGACGGACTAAATAGATTTTAACTTTTCATACCCAGGAAACATCTTTATTGCACATGAATGAATATTCTATATCGCGTTTTGTATTCGTTTTGTTACGTTATAACACCTAGTACTAAAGATATATTACCGCTATTTTAAATATATACAAGCTTGTTTCTGCTATGAATCTACTACCTTACGTTTATAGGTATGTTATTTCTCTCAGTATAGTGGGTTCATTATTTATTGGTTACGAAAACAGTGCGCTATTTCTTTAACGTACCTACCTATGTATTTTTATGTCTATGCCCAAGGAATTGTGTATATACTAGCTGTTTCCCACGGCTCTGCCCGCGTGGATGTCGGTTATCGCGGCAAAAAGTAGCCTATGTTTTTTCTCAGGCTCTAGACTATCTGTGTATCAAATTTCATTCAAATCGGTTCAGTAGATTTGGCGTGAAAGCGCGACAGACACAGACAGACAGAGTTACTTTCGCATTTATAATATGAGTAAGGATAATAAAACAAATGGCTCTATAAAACCAAATGTATGTACAGAAAATAAATAATGACGTATAGAAATAGAAGAATAAACTTTAATGAATAAATAATATAAAATGTATGAATTATTTAGTAAAGAGGAGAGTTCGGTCATCGGTACAAAAAAAAACAGTTTAAAAATAACAAGACATTCAAAATTACTTTTTACACACATTTTTATTTCTATTTCAAAAAGCACGTATGGAATTCACTACTACTTACATAGTTAAAAGACACATTCTTATATCTACATACAAAATGCGTCACCCTACGCAGCTCAGCCGTTATTTAGATAATAATTGTATCATAAATCTCAGCACAAACGCTGTCAAACAATGAACGCGATGAACCAAGAAAGGCAAAGGAAAATGATAATTTAACGTTTTTGGGACAATTTTAGTGGGAAGCGCGGAACCCGTGGGAAGACGAATATGAGCAAGGCCTAATTGCACCACTCACATTTAAAACTGCGTTTTAGAAACTAAGATAAGATAATTTATTTCGAAAATATGGGTACAGTACATGATGTCAAATTCAATTAAACTAGTTCAGCCACATTTTACCATAAGGCATGCGAAAGGTACAAGACCAGCAACATACAGAATATTTATAAACTAAAGATAATAATTTAACATAAAAAAAAATCAAACCAATGCATTTTCTTTTCTGAAAAATACTCAGAAATGTTGTAGTAGGCATTATTGACTAAAAAGGAACTAAGCTGTTTTTTAAATAACGGTAAACTTAATGCATTCCATGATTTAGGTAACTAATTGTAGATGAATGGGGCCATACAGAAGATACTACTAAGTTTTAAATGTTTCCGTAATCAAGATTAAAAATATTCGACTCTCGAATGTTTTTGCCTAAACTGCGTTCAGTGTAAATATATGATTGATTGAATTCAGCGATAAACAATATTAGTTTTAGGTAACTGATCGCTTTCATAAGCACCTGTGAAATCTGCCCTAAGTATTTATATAGACAAAATATAGGTGTCACCGCCCAATCTGCGCGGGCGTAGAAGAGTTATTAGGAGTCACTCACTATCCCTATTTCTTGACAATATTGGTATCGGATTACAGAACAAAAGGGTTCTTTATTTATTGCTCACGAATCTATCATACCTTTAAGATATTCCATTACAATAGTTCAAGTATTTTAACAAGAAACAACTCAAACAGTGTCATTCAAAATAAATGATTAAGTAATATTATGTGTGTACCTACCCAATCCTGAACATTTAATTTTCTCAGACTTAACCTTTGACATGATCTAAGATATTGCAAAAACGTCATCACGCGATAGTCCTACAAAGTTAAGTAAACTAATAAATGTTTTAATGGTGTTTTTTTTCTGAAACAAAATTTCTATAATCTCATCTTGAAACAAAGGGAAAAAACCTAAAGATTATAGATTTTTTACGTTGTTTGCTTGCCTTTGTAACACAAAGTGAGTGTCATGATCTGTATTAAGTGTTTTGATAATAATTTGTTTGTGGAGGGTAAGCGAATCAGGGCGTTCACTGTCTTTTAAACAAATGCTACTTGGTTGTAGTTTTTTTATGTAGATTCGTTGGTTAGACATTACTCAAACAAAAAGAAACATATCCCCAAATGTGGAATTAGATTCCGTTGCTTTGAATAGCATGTACTATTTATCCAGGTGTTCGAATCAATTAATTATATTTTTGTTTAAAATTTTTGACCTATTTCTAGTTCAATTAATTTCACCATCATCATCGTAATTTTATAGGAATATATTGATTACATAGCATTAAAGTTTTAAGATGAGTAGGCGATATCTTCAAAGCCAAAACTTTTCTTGCGTTAAGATTGAGCTGTCATTTGAACCATTGTGAAGATGTCCTCCTCCAAGATTTTAATAAATTATTATATTCTGATTATAAAATTGCAACTCCTGTAAAAACCAATGAGACATTGTGTTTATTATGTTTTACACCCACGATAAAAGGGTTTTTAGCAGTGATTAACGTGGTACAGTTTATTTTAATTATGTATTCTAGTAACCAATTAATTTATCTTTTTATTAGTATAGAAAAAGTTATCTAAGAACCGTTGGCAACCGCACATCAGGTAAAAACTAACAAGGACTTCTAATCACTACCTCAGATAGGCCGAAAATAATCTGCATAATAACGGTATTTAAATAAGTAGACAGCAAAAATCAGAAAAGAGGTGATTTTATGTAGAATCCAGTACCTTACAATATTTATGTTGTACAGTACAATATGAATTATACAAAATGAATATACAATGAATTATACACACAAACCTTCTTCTTGAAACACTTTTTTTTATTGGTGAAAACCATATGAAAATCCTTTCTGAGATTTTCTCTTTCAGAGACACGGGATGGACTTGGCCCAGGTTTTACAATACGTAGTCATAGATTTATTTCAAGTTATAAAATTTACCCACCTTTTTGCTTTTACGTTACTAGGTACTGTCTACGGCGTAGACCTATTCTCGTAGCATTTAGAAATTAAAGTTTAACTTTATGCGACCATGAGATGGATTTAAAATTGTGATTTCCTTAAATTATACAATATTATGTCCATCTTTGAGGGGTATGAGTTTGTTACCATCTTTATGGTCATTGAACTATAAAAGAAGTCATTCAAATATTTTCGACGCTTAGAGGAATAAATAAGTAAACTATAGAGTTCGCATATCGAGTATGAACTGTTGGCACTAGTATGAACATGTAAAATCGTAAAATTAATGTCAAACAGAGCGCACCGTTTTATTAAAACTGTCTCAGAACCTAATATTGCCCTAATAATATCGGAACCGTTGATATTTTCGCATAAACGTCTGTCGTCGCGCGGAAAATCACATAAATCAGTAAACGAGCGCAGTACATTTAACTAAAAATGTGCTTCCGCTACGCTTGACATAGGGGGCTACTAGCGATGCATATATACTTGTCTATGTTTACTCTATGATTCCACGTAACAAATTAGTCCCAAATCACTTCAAATATCAAAAGTAAAACCTGTTTAAAGATATTATTGACTTTATTTTTGTATGTGTGGTGTATTGTTCCAACTCGCCAATATCTTTACATGGTATATTCAGAAATTACAATCATAGCTCTAAACGCTTACACAATAACGCTACAGAAGAATCTGAGGAAAAACCAGTCTTGTTTTATTTTTAATAAATTTTGTTTACTTATGAATTTTGGCCGTAAGTATGCAGATTCAATTCAATTCCACAGATTCCAGATTACAGTGTATTTACAACCCAAATTTAGAAATTTGACTTTCTCCGCTCTCTCTCTCTTCATATAAAATAGTAATTTTGTCCATATTTCTGTATAACCTCAAAAAACATTGTTTTCGACAACGCCTTTATTTTATATAGTTAAAGGTAGTTTTTTGAAGTGCCGTGACGGTCCACGTCTACTCTAAACATATCTTTATATGCTTTATTTTGTAGATCTTATCTACGTGTTATTTTTATGCATAATACTAAAATTCTTCGTTTGCGTATTACAGGATGTTAAACCTTCTTAGCTCATCGGATTCGTATAAATCCGCTGAGATAATCTCCATCGATAGCGGGGATTAGAAGGCAAGAGGACGATGTTTATCGCGGGCAAAAATATACAAAAATAATTTCAAAAACATTTCACACGAGATTAATAAACATTACACGTTATTTCGCTGAGAATTTCAATTATTGTCTCTTAAACAGTTATATAACTGTAAGTGCCAGATAGAGACAAAAGACTGCAGTCTACAGTAGAGCCTTGATGTAGCTCCGTCACATCCCTACAGTCCGGATAAGCAGTAAATACATCAGGCTAACTGTGGCAGACCTGTCCAAGAAAGCCGGACCGCTCGGACAATAAGTACCACTCTCTTTCATTAAATACTGGCGTAAAAGTGACTTTTTAAAGTTTTTTCTTTTTTTAAGTTTCAACTTAAAGGCAGAACCGAATTATCAATGAAATGAAATGAAATGTATGAGAGTTGTATATGCAATTAGTATATACAATCACTACACGTCACTTGTTTTGAGCTTGCTAGAGCCCACATTTCGTAACTGACCCTGAGAAGAAATGGCGAAACAAACGTGGTGGTCTCAGTCTCTTTCAAACTCCAGGCAATATTGAAACACGAGTAATATTGTGTAAACAAATGCAAGGTAATTACTGGACTGGTCTTTTGGAGAAAGAACTAGACCGATCGGCTAGTTCGTCACCTGGCGAGTCTGAAAGTCGCGCGTGTGCGCGAGTTCGCACCTTCCAATTTTATCTATTTTTTTATTAGTCAACTTGCTCGACCGCAACAATCTGTTATATTTGTACAGTCAGCTACAACACCATCGAATATAGAACGAGCAACATCTACTGTCGGACGAATACCACCTCAGTCAGCCCGTGACCATATCATGACACCTGCAACGACGTTTTAAAGTGAGGAACTAAAATCTAAATAAAGCGCGATAGAATCGGTTTCAAAAGTAGTTTCATTTTAATGATTGATGATGAAAAAAATGAATTAGTCCAAACGAACAACAACGAGCTTTGGAATTTGTGTCTATCTTACTAAATTAAAATCTAATACGACACAATTTATTTCTTAAGTCCTGGTAAGAGGCACATAACAACTAAAATTATTACAACATAGTTTCTCATTCCACTGCCATATAAACAACAAAGAAAGGGTTATTTTTCAAAGCATTTATGTACAACTTTATTATAAGGGTTAGTATCGTGTAACGTAATAAAACAGAAATGTTTTTACAATAAACTATACCGGTTACACCACATTACTAAGAACGTTCGAATTTAAACTATTTATATATGTCGGTCATCGCGGCAAAAAGTAGTCTAGATCCTTTCTCAGACTCTAGACTATCTGTGTACCAAATTTCATTTCAGTTAAATAGTTTTGGTGTGAAAGTGCGACAGACAGACAGACAGACAGAGTTACATTCGCATTTATAATATCAGTAATTAGATTAGATATTAAGACACTAGATAAAACATTTTACGTGATTCCCGTGGTGCGTGATATTGCGGATCACCCCGCACGTTCGACATCCACGAAACGCGCACCGAGGCCGCGCCCTGGTCCGTGTGAGTCTCGAAAATCAAAACTATTTTAAACCAACTCAGGGAGTACTTAGACTGCCAGGGAGTACTGAGACTTGCCACGTTCGGGCGCAGACACGTCTGCGGTATCACGAACGAGATTATGCAACAGCGCGTGGTGCGGCGATGTTCGCGTTACTGCGCACCGTAGGTAGCCGGCTTTACGTGGTTTCATACTGCACTTGAATAATCTCTAGAAGGAACATCAGTGCCCTTTCTCTATGCCAAGGTATAATTGTTATTCATTTAGCAGGCACACAAACAACACACTGTGCTAAAAAATACTGTAAATGTTTACATTCTAGTCAGTTCCTTCCATCACCAGCATTTTTTTTAGGAAAACTGAGTCAATCCTCTTAAACTAATATCAATTTTGCATTGACATTGTATTAGAATTACAATTAAATTAAAGAGTAAGGGCACAGACAGTATTATATCAAATGTCGTTGTTCACAAATCAAATTATGGTAATTCATTCAAATTCTCATATACATGGAAAATGTAATTGATATCTTGATGGTGTATCATATTACTTATCATATACACGTATTAACAGAAATTTTGTACTGTTTATGAACATAGGTGAACATGTCGATCGCACCGATATTTAAATAAGCTTTTATAATTTAATTTGTTAGTATGATTTAATATGTAGCTTTTTTTGTACCAAATCTTTACATATTATAAAAGAAAATCGCTCCTGCTCTTTGTACGCTTAGATCTTTTAAATTACGCGACAGATTTTAATGCAGTTTTCAGCAATAGATAGAGTGATTCCAGAGGAAGGTTTATAAATATTAGTCATTAATGTTTTGTCTACCCGTGCGATGCTATGGCGGGTATCTAGTCTACGAATGTAAGTATTGTTAGCTAGAGATGTAGTAAAAGCTAAAGAGCTATTTTGTTTGCACGCGATAATCTCTAAAAGTCTGATTTTTTATGAGAATTGTCTTGAGGAAGGTGATAGGCTATTTAACAACATGTTACTTGCCTTTACAAGGTTAATAGTATTTCATTTTACTAGTCAATTAAGAAATTTTACTATCTTATTACTATAAAATGCTACAACGGTACTAATATTGTTAATTTGTAAGACTGATTTTATTAAGTTCGTATAACGAGGATCTCATAGTCTATTATTATATAATAGTTAAGTAATACATAACATCCTAAGAAGTTAAATGACTTATAAAGAATTTACTGTGCCTTCAAAGATTGTTTTTATAATGAAAAAATCCAAAGAGATAACTATGTTATTTTTTGGATACAAAGTGTTTATTATAGATGTTTAATGATTTTTTTCTTGTGTACGAAGTACAAACACAATTATAATTTATAAAAATGCTTAGTTTATTTGGTTTTTGATTGTTTTTTGTATGAAGCCTGTTGCGCAAACACTAATTGTATTTTTTCAAGTTAACTTTTATTATAACTTTTAGTGCTTCCAAAATACAATACTTACAATCCCTGGTTGTTGCGTGGACCGCGACTGCAATTTACGCACTTGCCCTTCCCCGCACTACAAAATCGGACCCTAAACGCCTTTGAATATTTGCAGTAAGTAACGCGTTTACCTTATATGTTCCAGGCAAGTCTACGCATAAGACGTAAAATTCCTAAACATAATAACAGTAGTGAATCTTGTTCTTATTACGTCTACAAATATATCTATTTTTTTAATTGGCTACCTTCTCATATACACAGTAAGTTTTACTTACTGTACTTATGCTAAGATAATATAATAATACAATGCGAAAGTTTTAAGCATTAATACAGTAAATACTGTTACTGTAGATATGTTAAGGTTTAGTAGACTATGTTTATTCCCAACACTTAATATAATAACAGCAAATGGTACTTACTGTAGCAATACCAAGGAAATGTTTTTAACTTTATGAAAAAATAAACCGTATGTGCCCATACTGCAATTATAATAAGTATGCCTTGGCGCCAAACGCGTCTTACTGTGATTGTGCTTAACCTTATTTCATTTTCTATACCACATTTTCAAAATTTGAGTATACAGAAATGTAGGTCTCGATCTCTACATTCCAAATATATATTTAACTCAATATTGACCAAAATGTGACTTACTGTAATTATCATAAGCGCGGCAGTACTGCATTAAATGTTTCATAACACAATCTCATACATAGTACAGTGTAGGTAATATTGGCTCACTGATAGAATTCAACAGACGGTTTCCCGAAACTTCCGATTTCGAGAAATACATTGACACTACTTCGATAGTTATCGAACATCAAAACTTATTCATTTGACAACAACTTAATGAACCAATGTTGTAGCTTTCCCGGTACCACTTGCTTTGCAATGCCACGTATAGTAATTATCCTTCCTGTTTGGCATTGCCGTAGTCGGGTAAAAACCTGCTTGGTTGTGTATAAGTGTATATGTTTAAGGGTTCCGCACGCAAAGGGTAAAACAGAACCTAATTACTAATTCTCCGCTGTCCATCTGTCTGTCTGTCACGAGGCTGTCATGAGCTTTGATAGTTAGACAGTTGAAATATTCACAAATGACGTATTTCTGTTGCCGCTTTAACAAGATACAAAAAATCAGAATAAAATAAATGTTTAAGAGGACTTCCATACAACAAAGGCAATTTTTGCCGTTTTTTAGATAAATTTTATGGAACCCTTCGTGTGCGAGTCTGACTCGCGCTTGGCCGGTTCCTTTGTATTGCCTTAAAAACGGCCCTCGTCGGCATACTCAGAAGACTCTACCAACGTTTCATTACAATTTGATCAATGATTTAGGATTGTAAGGCGAATAAACATGCAAACATTAATTATTATGATTGGAACCTCATAATCTGATATCATTTTGCAATCACAATATTATAATAGAGTAATAATTGCGTTCGTTTTAGTTATGCGCCACCCCTCTGTACTTTATTCTCACCGTGTAATTGTCTCCCTTCAGTAGATTGTACATTTTAGTTTTCGTCCGCTCGATAGATGGCGTTGTGCTTTGAGAGCAGTTTTCTGAATGGCGGTGTTAAGATTTTCCGCGTTCGCATGACCACCGGCGGCGCCGAGTTATCTTGTTTGATCTGATCTCGACAAGCGTAGGAGAAAATTCTCCCAGGGCGATGCCTACCCAGTACACCAGGTAGGTATATCCCTGCGATTATCCATAAATCGTACGCGTAGTTTTTGGAAGTGAAGGACAGCGTTACGCGCTGTGCTTCTCAGAAACCCTGGAAAGACGTGTTGAAATTTCATGTCGAGAGAGTGAGACGATAAGTGTTCATAAGTACTCTGGCACTATATATACACAAGAGATGTTGCAGCCCAATACTTATTATTTTTAATTATTTGTTATTATACTGGCAGTATATACAAATTTACTTCGGGATTACTGTTGTTCCGCCGGATTTCTATTTAGGTTAACCTCATAAAGGGTATAAAACCTAAGAGAAAAAATGAGTAAACTATAGAGCGCGCATATCCAGTATGAACTGTACGCTAAGTATGAATAACTAAAATCGCTAACTGATTGTCAAGACAGAGCGCGCCGTTTTATTAAAACTATCTCAAAACCTATTAATATCGGAAGCGTCAATATTTTCGCATCAACGTCTGTCGTAGCACAGAAAATCAGTAAAAGAGCGTAGTCGCGTCTAAACTATTGTTATTTACTTCGGTGATTAAATCGTAGAGGTAAGTGTGAGTTATATTGTCCAATAAAAGCGATTTCCTTAAAGCTTCCGTTAAAGCTCTGGTTCTGGTAGAAAAAATGTCTCACTCAGGCGGCTTCTTTGATACAAAACTGCAGTAGTACAAGTGAACTTTGTCGAGCGATCAGTGTAGCCTTGGATCAGTTTTATTATTATAATTATATTCACCGGGGAAAAATAATAATCTCAAATCCATTCAATAATTACATATAATTATGTGTACGCAGTACGATGCCGAATAATTCTCATAAGGATCGGACAGGGTTTTTTTTGCATGCTGTATATCTTTTTTTTGGTAGAGATCCCTTTGGAAAGATAACTTTAACTTCAATGGAGAATCTGAATGTGAGTATACCTTGTAAGCCTACCAAATCTAGATTTTCTGAAAGCTAAAAGGGTATTTTTTTTAATCAGTGACTTGTTGAATTCGCACGAGTTTGAATCATGTTTATTTTTTGTTTTTTAGGACAGTCTCTCCATTTCTATTACTGAAATTTTCGAAGTTTGGTGTCTGGGACCAAAACCAGAACGAAATACAGTTTTTTTTGTAGAATAATGTCGGGTGTCGGTTATCGCGGTAAAAAGTAGCCCATGTCCTTTCTTATGAACCAAGCTTACAAACGCACAACAAGTTTAAAATATAAGCGTATTCCTTTTACTTTTTTGTCTGCAAATTGTCACGGCCTTACACAACAGTATTTCAGTCTGATATTCTGTAAAAGTGTAAACGTTTTTATACAGATTGCAAACACTATCACTCGCCCGCATGTATTTAATTTTTCGAGCAATTTATTTAGCCAATATTTGTGTGTTTTATCCGTGATAAAACAACTGTAGAATGTTAAAAAGTAAGGTTATTGCATTTTCATTAGTTACAAAGAGCTTATTGTTGTTACTAACCAGATAAGACATCGTTGGTAAAGAACTTCCTTTTAAATTACGGGAAAACATGGGTCCTTAGAGACGGGTCTACGAGTTCTGTCACACTCGAAATGCGCCATTAACGAATTAAGTGGAAAGGTCAAACTATCCAGTGGTATGTGTGACTTCTAAAGACATTCACTGTCATGCCATCCTGTCAAATGGCGTGATACCAATCGAAAAATTGATAGTAAATATGTAAACCGAAATCCAAATAATAAGTATTTTTTTTAAATCGCGCCACGCTTCCCGTTCCACGTCCATTTTGAGTTCATTCTGCATTGAGACGTCGGCGTGCGACTTGTGAGCAGTTTAATATGAACTGGATGGACATCACAAAGGGCATAGGTACAGACAAATGTAAGAAAATTCCTATGATCGTCGGTGTTGTAATTTTCGGCGGTCTATTTGACTTGATGCCAAATGGCGCTATCGTGAATGCCCACCTTAACAACTTAATATTCATGTTCCCTTGTGTTTCAAATTAAGGCAGAATGACCGCAATTAGCTATCCAAGTTTTTGTTTTGATTCACGTGTGGGATAAGAATAGAGATTGTAAGTGGTTTGTGGGATGTGGGATGTTTAGCTGTTGTGTGGTGAACGACTGTGGGTGTATGGAAGTTTGATAGTTATTTTACACGGCTCTTATACATACGTAGATTCACGTATTATATAAACACTTCTATTTCTATTTTCATCTCAGGTTACTTGTGTTAAAATAATATTAAGTAGGTACCTTTACTAGGTTAGGTATTGAAACATTATTATTAAGTACTAAAAAGTAACAGTTAGGTACATAGTTTTCAATTATTTGTTAACGCATGCGGAGCGAATATTTGTAATTAAATACAAATAGTAAAAAGAAAAACTTAAACCTCAGGCAGAACTCGAACCTGCCTGCGGCCAATAGCTTAACGCGCCAGTACCTCAATGGGCAAAGATACATAAATATAATCTAATAAATTAAATGTCACATAACCTATTAAATCGATTTTATAGCAAAAGCAAACAAAATACTGCTTATAACAAATGCAATTAATGAATACAATAATTAATTACGAAGATCCAAGGTTTAATTTGCAGAAAAATGTTGCTAGCATCCATATATCGCAGAAAAGAGGAAATATAAAAAATATGCGTAAAGCAATCGTGATTAAAAACCGTTACCACCATGCAATGTAACAGATGTGATAAATTACTAATATCACTCGTAAATTTTCCGAATGTTTTGTTTTCGCGCCAATAGTGGGCGATTTACCGCGTAAAATTGTGCGTCATTTTTAAACTCTAATGAATTCGATTTCATACGAAACTGGGCGATTCTTTGTACTAGTCACATTTAAATTATTTATGGGTCTTGTACATGCTCTATGGGTCATAGATAGTTCGATAAATTAGGAGAGCCTAACCTTTTGTAATATCATAAATCTATACTAATATTATAAAGCTAAAGAGTTTGTTTGTTTGTTTGTTTGTTTGTTTGAACGCGCTAATCTCAGGAACTACTGGTTCGAATTGAAAAATTCTTTTTGTATTGGATAGTCCGTTTATTGAGGAAGGCTATAGGCTATATAACATCACGCTACGACCAATAGGAGCGGAGCATAAATGAAAAATGTTACAAAAATGAAAAACCGTTGAGACTAAAACACGCGAACGAAGTCGCGGGGGACAGCTAGTTAAATATAAATATATGTCTTGATACATCTCGCTGTCATGCGAAAATTTATTAAAAATAAATTACATAATAATACTTAGAACTCTAAGAAACATTTAAACAACAAAAACAATTTTCAATAAATAAGTATATCATGCGTAATTTAAATAATGAAGGATTTAAATAAACGAAAATAATAATAATAAACCTACATTTATTTCGTAAAACTCAAAAATAAAAAAAAAACATTTATTTTTATCATAATAAATAATTTAAATTATTACATAAATAAATTTAATTATTAAATTGGCACAATGTCAAGACAATTAAATTAAAATAACAAATTGAATGCAATATCTATCATATTTATACATTCCTAATTCTTTAAATTGTCATTGAGGAGAGCTTTGTCAATAAGTAATTAAAAAACATAAGTTTAAATTTATTAACATTTTTACAGTCTCTGGTTTGTTTTGGCAAATGATTATATAGAGAGAGAGTTTCAGCGTTAAATAAGTGTAGTTTATCAGACCGACGTTGATTTTCTATAAAATATAATAGAAATAGGTTATTACAGTTCTCAATTAAGTTAAGTAGGTTAGGAATATCATTTGCACCTAAATGCATTCACATATTCATACATATGCTCGCAACATACGGAGGTAAGAGATGTGCTAAATAGTAAGGAGCTTTAAGTATCTCTTACTATAAAAGGCCACTTAAATATAATTTTACAACAACTTAATAAATATTTCCTCTAAAATGCACTGTCCAAGATAGAGGTCGTGTTAAACCCACATATATATTACAGGTGGGAAATAATGTGGCTGAAACGAAACTGACAGTAAAAAGTTTTACTTAACTAAAGTAGGACCTATGAGTAAAAATAATAAACTATAGAATGCGCCTAACAAGTATGAACTATTAAATTATTAAAAGTGGTACAATATGACCTACGTCACTATGCGCTACGATAGGCTGTAGAAGTGCTACGTGACGTAGCACGTAGCTATGCTACGGCCTACGGTGGCCGAGGGCGGTTCTGCCCTAAAGTTATAAGGCGGGCTCGCAAACTCAACTCGGCATTCGTAACGCAACGATGAAGCCGTACGCAGCCTGCACGACCGTTGTGCTTGCCTTGCTGGTGGCCGGTTAGTTCAACAAGTTACTCTTACTTTTAAAACCTATAACTAATATTTTATTTTAATTTTATTTAATCTCGTTAAAATCGTTTACTTTGCCACTTTATTTTACGGTTATTATTTATCTTTTAAATTTAACTTCTTTATCATTCACATTTAAATCGATTTTCAGTTTGTTTTTAATTAAGTAAAATAATTTTAACAAAAACAGGCGGGAAATAAAATGTTTTTTTTTTTTCACTAAAAAGTTTGTAGTTGTACAAAATAACCCCGGCTTAAAAAAACAATCGAAAATTTTAAATTTAGAATCTGTGGTCGCCATTACTTCTTTTGTTTATTATTTAATAAATTTTAATTTAAATAATATGCTAAACATTTTATGTAAGTTTTGCCGCCTGTTTTTTAATAAATATTTTTGCTTTTTTTATACTTTAAATATTTTTTTAACGTGTGTTACACTATTGGAGCAGATCGGTAAGTGATTTGTATTAATGTATTTTTATTCCGGATTACATCTTTACAATTTTTACGTTTCTTTATTACGCGTCGTATAATAATTTATGTATTACAAATGAAACTATTCCGTCCAGTATTTATTCGAAAAACTTCATCGTATTTTAGGTACGTTTGTTACGCCTTTTGTAATTTTAATAAAGACTCAAAGTTAAGCTACATATTGTCGTAAGTATAATATAATAATTAAAAGCAAGTAGGTACATTCTGTCACCGAAAACGGTAACTTAATAACTTTATTTATAATGAATACATTTACCAAACCTTTCCTTGGAAATTTATAATTATGTATCGTATCAAAACACAAACTAAGTAATTAAATAACTCTAGGAACTTTTTGCCCATACTTATTTGAAGCAATTTATAAGGGTTCATAATTATTTGTTTCATTTAAAATATTGCGTGTTGAATTTATAAGTCTTTAATATTTTTTTTAGTTAATAGGTTCTATGTTCCTAAGTCATCAGTTAAAAGCCTATACTTAACATGTTACTGTACTTAGTTATTTTCGTACATAGCCTATATTACTAAATGGCTTGCTTGCTATATTTTGTTAAAAAGCCTAAATCAAAAAACATTGATATTATTAAAAATTATAAAGTCTTCAATGATAAAATAATCAAAAGCTTAAGCTTTAAAGCACTTAGCTTGTAAATCTTTTATAAGAACCTGAACATATTCTAAATTCGGGAAAAGTAAGCATAACTTAAAAAATATGTGACGAGTAGCATGCGATAAATAAATAAAATTACACATATCAAAACTTGCGTGATGACTGTAAATTAGAATGGAATTTTTATACCATTATTAAACAAACGTTATAGTGTACTGAATAAAATTATAGTTAGTTTCAATGTTGTTTCTGAGCGCGTAAACTCCTAAAACAATATGGAAAAAAATGGCCTAGGTCATTAAAAACATACTTGCTAAATTACAATATTAAAATGGTAACATTGATTACTATAAAATTGATTATTAATACTATAGAATCTCTCTCTGCTGTACAATATAAGCTAATCAACAAGTTTAAAAAAGGGCTACGTATAGTCATTGAGGGTATCTCATCACACCCCTTGAATAAGGTAAAATGCTGACATAACTGCCGAACACAGTTTATATTGTATAGAATTACCTTTGAAATAATAATTTGATCATTCCGATTAAAAAACTGGTGAAGTCGTTGGTTTTAAGCATTTAGTTTTGGTTGGTTTTAGTTAAGTTGAAAATTAGTTACAAACGTTCATCTCTTGGACTTACTTAAACTTAGACTTTGACATTCATAAGCTTCACTTGATCATGGATTTATTTGTGATATCTAATTTTCTACGACTTTTGCATAACTACAGCAGGTTTTTTACGTGTATTCCGTTTTTATTTAATGTTTTTATTGATACTGTTTACTATTACGTACCGCGCACGTTTGAAAGTAACAACAAAAAAGTCTAAGTAGTTATCATTTGAGTGTATTGTAGTGTAGTACAGATATAAAAAACCGGGTACGTACATAAACGTCACTTACGAACATGAAAGTCACACACAAAAGTTATTAAGAATTATATTCTTAGGTTTATGATGCATTGTACGCATGTTTTCTTCCATCGTAACAATTCTTTGTCCATTCTCTGGCTTAAACATAACAGACGTAAAATAGTACTTATCCGGTAAGCTGCAATTTTATTACCAAGCGTAGCTTACTAGGATATCATATTGTGTCAGGATTCGTCTACAGATGTAAAAAAAACATGTACAGGAATATTTCAGACTTATGTTTGCAAAACCAATTTTAAGAAAATGTCAAACCTTGATTTTTTATTAAAACGCATAAGGATTTTTTTTAAGTTTACACACTAAGGCCCGCTTGCGCCAGCCCGTGTTATCTTTTGAACTCAGAGTTAGTGGCTAACAAGAGATTAAATTGACAATATTATATGTAAAACTGTCAATTTAACCTCGTGTTATCAACTTACTCTGGGTTAGATTTTTCGTGCAAGTGGGCCTAAGCAATACTACAAATAGGTAAAAGATTGAGCATGTATATCGACAGATACCGTGCTTTTTGATGTTCATGGCATTGCAATTCAATACGGATGTAAAACATGACCATTAAAAAAGTATAAAAAATATCTTTAGACTAGTAAAAGTGATCTAGATACTACCTACGTTTGTTCGTTCGTTCTACATTCATTGATTGCAAAAAGACATCATATAATGTAAGATAATTTTACGCTTATCAAAAAGTGTTCACTAATATCGTAAAAATTCTTTTGTCGTAAGAGCTACCATTTGTGCAAAAGGGTGTGACTTGTGATCCAAAATATTCATATTCATGAAACATTACGCCACCATGACCACATAATATAATTTTCATGATCATTTTACATTATACGCAAAACAAAGTATTCTCGTATCTGTTTCATAAATACAAAATTAAATTATCGGTGATAAACCGCAAACTATTCACAAATAAAATCATGTCACCTAACCCACTGATACCTATTAACAAAATAGTAATCGAGAACATTATTTTGATGTTTGTCATCAGATAATCAAGGTTGCATCAAAATATACTAAATAGAAATAAAAATACTTTGAAATTTTGAGGGAATATACTCTTTAACTTCTTTATCTTTTTTTAAAAACCAGCCAGATCAATAATTCTAACCCTTTTGGCGCGGGGGGTTTCAAAGACATTCAAATCATATGCAGTAAGAACACCCATACTTATAACCAGCATTTGTGGCAGCATCACACAAATGCTTGTCACATGCGGGGATCGAAAACGTAGCACTTTGCGCACCGTGGTAGTTAGCATGGTGATCAATACCATCCGTCTATTCATGCAGTCTAAAAGATATGGTAATAGGCTACAATTACGCTGCTATATTTAGGTGGTAAAAAGTGAGCTTTAATAACAAAAAATCTCATATATCTGTGCGCTTATCTATAATATATATAGGTACACTAAAAAATTCCAGGTAGACCAAAAAAAAAACGGTTTCATTATCTTTTTTCATGTATTCCGTAGTAAGGTAGATTTAATATACAATAGACAGTCTCTGCCGTTGATTGATGATTACTGCAAAGGCGTTAAAACGACGGCAACAAAAAATCTAAATAGATCCGTATATACAGTATTTTTATTTCAATGTCTAACATTCGCGTAAACCTTAAAAAGCATTATATAAATAGATAACAAAAATTGGTCCTAATTCAGGCATCAGCAACTCCACGGTAACCCGAAACTATGTTTACACAACTTCCATTAGCCCTTACACTAATCGAATTACATGTGTCAAATAATACGTTCAATCAACTAATTAGAACTCTGGAACAACACTCGAAAATAAGTGAAACTCTCACCAAACTGGGGCCACCTGTTGACTTATATCCTACTTAATTCAACAGCAACTTATAATGGACAAATAAATCTATACTTATTAATATTATAAAGCTAAAGAGTTTGTTTGTTTGTTTGTTTGTTTGAACGCGCTAATCTCAGGAACTACTGGTCCGAATTGAAAAAATATTTTTGTATTGGATAGTCCGTTTATTGAGGAAGGCTATAGGCTATATAACATCACGCTACGACCAATAGGAGCGGAGCATAAATTAAAAAAAATGTTGCAAAAATGAAAAATCGTTGAAACTAAAACACGCGATCAAAGTCGCGGGGGACAGCTAGTAACAAATAACTTCATGGTCGTATACGTAGTTTTCTAGAGCTAGAAATAGGTACTTAGGAAGGCAAATAAATTTATTATTATGCTTGCAAATCAATCAGATTAAACGCAAACTGTGTAGATTTTCAACATTAGAAATGTATAAAAGAAATGTCTTCTAATACTTTTTATTTTTATATTACGCATTAACAAAGCGAATACTATAGTAATTAAATACAAACAGTATGTACAAAGGAAAAACATATATTTATAATATCTTAGCGTATTGCTACATTCCCCGACGTTAATATTAGTTATAATAGTTTGAAGTATATTATAGACCTTTAGATTTTTTGGGAAATTAAATGAAATTACGTAATGACTTTGTTATGCTTTTCAATAAAGCTAAAACATAAAACATTTAGGTGTTAATGTTAAGAATGTAACAACGTACTCTTTAATTACCTTGCAAAAAAGGTCACTTTACGATTCTAAGCACGGTAGTACAAAGCCGTAGTTAATTAAAAAGTAAGCATACTAAGCATATGTAAAGGGTAAAATGGGTGGAACTAAAATACCCCTTACATTACTCATGTATTATTCACGTTTTTTCATAAAGTTTTTATTTAAGGATACAGTCATAGGAACTTCCTATTTTAAACCCTTGGTCGACGTAACAGAATGTTTAATTCTTTAGTATACACACCGTTGATTCTCACAAGACCAATACTTGTGAGTGCACTTAAGTGAAAATTAAGTCCTACCTAAAAATCACTCGAGACTATGGTAAATAGACCTTTATTTTTATGTAATACATTTCGTAGGAAAAAAATGTCCGTGCTCGTTAGACCCATGTTCCACACAATTTGTTCATGAGATTGATTTTGTTTAGTGAAAAATGGCATTTCCTAAATCAAACCTAACTCGAAAATATAAGGTCGACATTTTGTCTTTTTTCTTACATATTTAATAAGGTCAAGACATTGTCCATGCTCCCTTTACTAAATAAGTATTACAAAAAGGAAATACTGGCTGTTATAATATGCCTAACGATTATCTACTTAAAGGAACTAAAAAGGTTAAAGACTAAGTCTACTACTAATTTTACTCGTGTACAAAAAATATTTAATTGGGTATCAACAGTTTATCGTTTTAAATTACCAATTTATTCCAAGTAGTTATTTGACATCAATAAAAACATATAAATAAACGAAATCGGGTTAAATTACGTGGGTACACAATATTAAAATGTTTTCGTCTCTGAATCCCATAAAGAAGTATTAAAAGCACTTGCTCGTGCAATCCTATACGCCTGTAAGTCTGCCATCTCGGATTTTTAATAAGATTGGCTTTTAATACAGCGAAATACTTTTTCCTTAAGGAGTCGAAAGAGGTGATAATATAATTAATAAATGTACGATTTCTGAAACCAAAGGTCATTATTATTTCGTGTGCTTATGTACTTATATTATGTAAGAAAATATAGTGATGGAACATTTCGCTATCGAACTTATTACTTTAGATAGCAATTACTTAAAACAACGTGTTATTTAGCAAATATTTATAATAGTATCGTAGGTATATCTTTCATTAATCCGTAACATATCAAAATTAAAATTGTATTCGCGGGTCACACACACATTGTGTCAGTTAATAATTAAACACGAACCATAGTAATGCTTAGTTAATACGTTAATTATCTATAATAAAAATATTGGCAATCATTTTTCTGACCAAAAAATTAAACAGGCGATCTATGGAATATCATAAAAGTGATTTTATCAACAGGCTAACGGCGCTTTGTATGATTTTTTTTTCGACGAAATGTCACTTCATTGGCTTTTCAAGATCCGCTTACCCTTTTTATTGCTTAGAAGTTTACTCAACTTTTATGGAATCTGATAAAATCGTAAACAAGTTGAGTACCTATTCTGTAAAAAAATGTTAACGATCGAATGGATCATTAGAACAAGAGATATTAAGATATTTTGGGGAATTCTACAAATTTATGGGCGTTTGATGTTAACAAGCGCAATTTACGTCAAAGCACATTACAATGTAAAATTTTCAAAGAATCTCACTGTGAAATCTTTTATAATGATAAGCTCTAATATTTCTTTTATCTGCATGATTTTGTAACAAATGTTTGATGCATTATTAGAGTTCAGCCTTAACTCAACAAATAGGTAGGTATCAGTTTTGCGAGAACACGAAATTGCGAGACACCACATAGCAAAGCAAACATTTGTACTAGCATCTAGCCACACTCGATTGATTTGAGAATTGAGAATTAGTGTATCAATATTTCATCAATACTTGTAAAATCCACTCTAAATGAACTCATAACTTTAATCTACTTACACATATCGGAAGAAGTATGTAACTGAATTGTGTAGTATCTACCTAAGAACTATTTACTAAAAAATTATACCAAAGTATCTTTACCATAGAACCAATGTGTGTTATTTAAAAACAAAAATATCTACATTTAACAGATCAAAATCTTATTTATTTAAAGTCAAACTACTTTTAAAACAGCAGCGGGCTAAATTTCTTGTACTGAGGTCTTGTAGCAGAAAAATGTTTTATATAAAATAATGTATTGAATATTTACAACGGCATTGAATTTATATTCCTAAAAATATGATATTCTTATACACTGCTAGTTGAACACGCGCTTGCATATCAGTGTGTCATGTTTTGATCGAGCGTAGCTTTATTTTCTGTTCGCTGCGGGATATATATTTGTAATAACCAAGAATATGAAATCCGTATTGTTTTATAAAACCCAAACATTTTTATCACAAAAGACACCGTGTATAAAAGCTTAAATTGAAACTGTCCGTTGCATTCACGCTGAAAGGAAACAGGTGATCTACATTATCTTAAAATGTTTTACAGTTTTTATTGTAGAGTGTATATAGTCAAAGGTTATTATGGCTCTTTGTAAAGATAAGATAAGATATCTTTTATTTGCTTGAAAAAGGTGTCTTATTTTATCCTCTATCTGACGGGGTTGAGGAAGGAAGTATATCCGGTTAAAAAACGTACAATGTCATTTAAAAACTGTTTTAAGTTAATGTTCTAGTCAGGTTTCTATTTTGTACTTTCTTCAGTATCACGCTTAGTTTTAATTTTTAAGTCTTATTTTTGGATATTGTTTTTGAAAAGCTTTTTTGGTCACAATAAATCAATTTGTGAATGTCATAGTTGTAAGGATTGTTTCCTATACACATCGTCAATCGTTTCATTTTTTTATTCTCGAATTAATAATTATGAAGCCGGTACGTATACTTATAATAATCAGCCTTGGCAATGTCTAACTTAACCTTGTTCCAAACGAAAAGCACTCTGGTAATTAGTAGATTATTTATAAGGTCCAAAATAAGTAGGTACATACGAGTTAATTACTAATAAATAAGTCAGCTTCCTTTTGCTCTCATGTGGCCATCACACTATTTCTATTAGGTCAAACATTATGCTATTCTGCTTGTCGTTGAATGTTTTATTCGTAAATATTGTACTTTTACCTAATCTTTACACTCTCACATGCCCCATAGGTACAAAGCTAACTTTTCACCTAGGGCCAAAATACGTTCAATATTTACGTTCATTTTTTATTGTTAAAATTTACGTTAGTTTCTTAATTCTTTATTGTACACTTTAAAAGTACAAAGGTTAGCTTAATTCAGAATTGAGTTCTCTTACACAAAATCTTGGAGCGATAAAGTTTTTCGTAGAATTCATCTATAGTTACCCTATGACTATGTACTTTAACTATGACCCATCCTACTTAGTAAAATTATCAAAAATAATATACTTATATCAACTATCTGGTGAAGCAGTCAAACCCTGCGATCAGGATAACTGGGAGAATCTCTTAAAAAAAAGTGATAGTAATACTTTATTTTGACCATCTGTTGATACAGTTACAATAAAAAAAGTCAGCGTATTTGGGACTCATGTATTCTGTCCGTGTAATATACCTTAATACCAAAGTAAAGACTTTTAATTATGTACAAATCCATTCGGCCTTATAATCAACAGACATATGATTATTCTACACCTACGGCCTACCGGGAGTAGGCCTTGGGTCAAATCAGTAATGTAGTCTAATATACGTTCTAGGGTGCTTTCTTAAAATATTATTATTACAAGATGATTGTTATTGGCATAACTAAACAATGTGTGTTGCTGGTTAGCTGACATGCTAAAGAAACGACTACTAAGGCAAGAGCTCAGAGATAGAGGTATTTTCTTACTAAATAATAATTACTCTAGAAAATGACAAAACTGAGCATTCAGGCTAATAGCCACAAAGCATGATATATCATCTCTAACTTATTGGTAATTTACAAGGCATTTTAATAGACATGAAACACGTCTAGAACTTAAAGTTTGATATTTAGACATGTATATGTATGAATTTATTCTTAAAGATTAATTTTATATGTATTCTAAAACAAACATACTCGTAACTAAATCATGATTATACCATAATTATTAATCGTTGCGTACTTGTGTTAGGGATGAAACTAGGCCTACGTATTAACGCTAACAGATTAAGCCCTTCCATTATACATTCAGAAACTAATTCCTGCATTAAGATGGTTTCCGATATTATACGATCAAATGAACGTTTTCTAAGATTAGTATGTCAGTAACAGAGATTCTCTCTATCCATATTTATTTGACACTCAATTATTCATTTAGACCAACAATTTTGGCCTATCCGATCGTCCAAAATGTTTAACAATATTTTTATTTAACATTATTAATTATTACTAGATACTATCTATACTAATATTATAAAGCTGAAGAGTTTGTTTGTTTGAACGCGCTAATCTCAGGAACTACTTACTGGTTCGAATTGAAAAATTATTTTTGTATTGGATAGTCCGTTTATTGAGGAAGGCTATAGGCTATATAACATCACGCTACGACCAATAGGAGCGGAGCATAAATGAAAAATGTTGCAAAAATGAAAAACCGTTGAAACTAAAACACGCGAACAAAGTCGCGGGGGACAGCTAGTATTTAGATATTTAGTTAAATGAATTAACAGTTAAGTAGGTAGCCTGATATTTGTCGTAGCCGCAGAGAGCATATGGTTTAGTAATCTCGTGGGTCCAGCAAAGAAAAGGTGCTAATCAGATATATGACCATTGACCCATTTTATTGACCTCTAAATTTAGATTTCATAGTTTTCCTTTCATTTAACTTACCATATGACGTGTTAAAGAGATTTGATCCTTATGATTGATTTATGCCATAAAAGTACAGGCCACAAAAATATATCAACTGATTAATTTTAGACAATCAGGTACATTTATATGTTAACTGAATAGTTTTAAAGCTGGCGAATATTTATATTCATAATAGAATTATTCCCGCGATGAATGCATTGAATGTGTAACGAACATCTAAAATAAATGTAGCAAATAAACAACGCACTACAAATTGCTGGTATTGTCGTTGTGACCTTTTTATACAATACAGAATTTAGTTTTATCTTTGTTCACAATACAAATATGTTTGTTTTATATAAAGCATCCACCCAAACCAAAAAATTACATAGGTGGGTACTTACATCAACGTCAAAACATCTCCACAGCAAACTTGTTTTACTATATAATGTGCCAAATGATCTTCTTTGAAGTATCAGCAAATAACATCAATTTAGAAAATCAAGTGCCTTTGACAAGTTGTATTATACCTACATTGTTAAATTATACAGGGTATCACTAACGTCAGTACATATATGACGTAGTCGTGCTAGTGGGGTAGATAAAGAAATAATATAAGATAAAGAAACAATATAAATAAGTGCCCTTGTTTTATGGCGTAGCAAGCTTTTTGGTTATAAGTATTAAATTACTTGCTTGTTTGAGCTTTCAAAATTTAAAAGTTCTTTGTCCTTAATCCTAACCACCTACTCGGGAGGTTAAGTGTTAAAATACTGACTTCAACATAAACGAAAAAAAATTTAGAGTGATCTGCAAGCTACTAAGCAAATCAAAAAAACCCCGTTTTAACCATTTATGAGACTTTGCTGACTTTTTAACAGCTAAACAGTTCGCCCACAATTATTTTAATCGGACACTTGTGGCTCCGAGGCCCAAGGGTACCATTCTTATACCATTACTCGAATTACATTAAAGCCTCGTTTTAGGAGAATATCTTACCAAAGTGTAAAACCTTTTTAGCATGTGTTTGGCAAGATTCTCTCAATTTGAATCGGATCACCAGGTACCTGCTACATACGTGCGTACTTGCGTACCCAGAAATAAAACTGTGAATTCATGACATTCAAAACATGCCTTTTAGTTGATTAGGAAATCACTTCGGCACATAATTTCATTTTGTTAAATTAAAAACTAAAATAATAATAAAAATTCAATTTTATTTTTGCGTTTAGGTATTCAGCATAGCCGTAACGACAACATTGCTATACATTGTACTACATCGATATATATGTACGTACTTATACTACAAGATAAATTGTACTACAATAATATTTCTATTATCACTATCTATTTAAATATTATTAATTAATTGAAGATGTAAAGTAATTTTCTTTACTTAAACAAACATATTAAGTTTTATCCATTAAATACACCAAAAAAAATGCATGGGTATGTAGGTGTAGTGCAAACTGGTACTTAATATACAACAGTTTCAGTTTTCATCCTTTACTTGACCACAGAATAAGTTATTTTCTATTTCATTCGTCAACATAATTATTACTACCTTAGCTAATATTTTCTATTTTAGTTATTAGTAAAGAGAAGCTATGTTGGATGAGCTTGCGAAAAGCTTCCGCAGCACGATCGCTTTGCCCGCTCATCTTGCTAAGTTGCTTGCAGTTACATTACCTAACTAAAATAAATTGCATAACCCCGGCTTGATAATTAAAAGTTTTCAAAGCTCAGTTAGTCAAAACTTTGATTTGTCTTTCGTATTTTAAATTGTACTTTTTACAATTTAAAGTAGGTTTAGTTGTAGTTTAGAGAGAAGATAGTTTTCTATTAAAAAAATATTTTGAAATACCTAAACACGATGCCATCTTTGGGTCATCAGACCAGCTCGAAAGTACCATCTTATATAAGTATGCAAAGTTTCATTGCAATCGGATGAAAATAGGTGATTCTAATTTAGCTTGTAAGATTTGACTAAAACAAACATACTTAGGTTCATATCATACATACATTGCCAGTTAAAGAAAAACTTGTAATTAAAACGGTGAACTTACGAATTTCTACTCTGACCTTCAAACTAAAAAGCTCTTAATAGTTCCGCAACACTCTTTACCGTGTAAAATACCATTGCTCAGAGCCATCTAACAATATTCATGTGATCATGATAGTTTAATTTTCACCGAAACTGTTCCTTCGTGTACTATAATAACGATCATATTTATCTAACAAGCACTTGACATCGCTCGTTTACACACCTTAGGGCCCGGTGTCATGTTCATTTGATGTCCCTAATGGACTTTCTCAGTCTCCAACACAATATGTGGAATATTATGTTTTATTTATCATTGGGTTGTATGTCGTACTGTACAAGAGAAAAGATGATTATAGAAAAAAGTTCTAAAAATAAAACTATACAGCGTAATCGCAGGTAAAAAGTAGATCTCTTTTAAAAAACTAATAAAATTTACAAAAGACAATGATATTCCACCAAAAACATAAATGTAAATTGATAGCAAAGTTCAATATTATGATAACTATGATGTAGTGGTTGACCTCACCGACAAAACACTTAAGATGTTTTTGGTAACATTTAATCTACGAGAGAAAAAATATTACACGTATTTTTACGCAGCCGCATTCAATATTTCCAACTTAAAATACGATGCAGCTAAAATAACTTTTAATTTCCGGTCTCTGCAAGCGATATGTGACGGTTATCAAGGCTTTTAAAGTGGGTTGCAAGCGTATACAAAGACATGCACGTTAGGTTAATTTATTTACGATAGAATAAACTTAGCAAGCAACCAATTTGCAGCAAGCGCTTAGTTGCTGCAAATTGGTTGATGTATTTGATTAATGTAAATTAAAGCTATAGTTACATCATCATTCTCCTTAGGGGGGTTATTATTATAACTGGAGAGATTGGTAATATAGGTTTTAAGAAAGTGTATACGAATCTTTAAAAAAGACAAACTACCTTGAAATAAATGACAGCATGCTGCTGAGAAATTTGTTGCGCCGTTTCTTCTCCACAGTCGGAGCACTTAGGAAGCGGTAAAGCGTGGGCGAATCAGGGTGCTGTCCATTGTATTGATGTTCTGAAAGTGCTACTTTGTAGCCTTGTTGGAATAAATGAGTATTTAATTTTTGATTTTTTGAAACTGAAATGATTATGTAGCACAGGTTTTGGGACAGATCTAGATTAATATATTATGATGTTTGGGACTAGATAAAGCCTTAAATAAAAATCTTCTACTAGCAATATCTTACAGCTTACGATAACATAGTACAGCCAGTTTTTATTTGACATTCACAAAGTCAAAAGCTAATCAGAAAGCAGTATAATTGCAAGTCTTACGCATTAGCATGAAAATGAAAATTTGAAACAATAATTAACATTTTTGTGCGTAAAATTAGATAACTGAGAAAGAGAGTTTATGCTACTCACGTTCTAACTGACGGTACGTTAAGGTTTTTATAAAAACAGCTCAAATAAAAAGATTTTATTTAAAATGTTAAAATATAGGCACCATTTGCTTTGTTTTGTGTTGTTTACGGTGTTCCGTTTTTAGTGGTAGCGTGCATTCGTTGTTAAGTGTTTCGAAAAAGTGAATATTAGAGATTTAGTTATTCGAGATCGCATTGCTACGGCGTTAAGTTTTTCGTGGTAGCGTGCATTCGTTGTTAAGTGTTTCGTATTCGTAAACTTACGGGGACGTGTTCTTCGGTGTTACACTTTTCTAAGTCACGTATCACACCCGTTAACCGAGTTGTGATTTCCGGTATTATAGTAAAGCCCCCCGACTGTTTACAAAACTCATATTTTTTTCATGATATAAAGCTGATAAAAAATCTATATATATAAAAATCTATTGCTGTTCGTTAGTCTCGCTTAAATTCGAGAACGGCTGGGCCGATTTGAATAATTTTTTTTTTGTTTTGTTCGCTAGAATACAGGGAAGGTTTAAAAACCAAAAAATATAGATAGGGTAGGTATTCCTACTCCTACTCCTACTCTTCCCACCCTACCCGGAAGAGTAGGGTAGGGTAGATAGGGTAGGGTAGGTAGTCGATTGACGGGAGCGTAGCCGCGGGCACAGCTAGTATATAATATATACCTCCATATTACAGTAAACATCTATATCTTTGAACATCTTAAATATATTTCAGATAAAATGGAACCAAAATAACAGACTATGAACACAATTTATTGTCAAAGCTCTAAAGTTTCCCTCAGTCCTTTAATATCAGCAATATAATATCGAAGTATTGGTTTAACTACGAACTATAAACTAGAATCTTGATATTAATCTGTAAGCGTTAATTCCGCGCCAGACATTGCAGGTCAGAGCTAAACTTACACTATATTGACACCTTCATCCCCTTTGTATAACGACATAGTTACTAGTTGCTAACTTTGTACGGATAGCAGACTTAATAAAATAAACGAGAAATAATGAAGAATAAATGATATATCGTTAAAAGACTTGATATTTTTATCTCTTTTTGAAAATCAGGACGAAGAGGTTTAAGTTGTGAACAATAGGGATGTTGACTACATATTTTTGTCCGTCAGTAAAATTAGTAAACGATATTAGACACGTATTTTTATTCTATTTTTTTCACGTAACCAAAATCTTACGACGATACATTGATTTTAAATTTGTAACATCGTGACGTAATTAGGACTCCTGAGATTAAAAAAAAAAAAAAAAATCATTTATTGGAACAAAAACCAGTAAGTAACATTAATTATGCGTTAACAGCCACATTAGTTACAAAAAACTGTGTCGCAACTGTTAGCGCCCAACTCCGAGATGGGGACTTCTCCAACATAAAATTCTTTAGTATAAAAACTTTACTTAGATTGATTCATTGATTCGCTTTATCTCAGATGTTTTTGGTTATTTTTAAAAGTAAATGATTTATGGTTAATATGTTTTTATTATCTAACTTACGGACTAAATAGATTTTTACTTTTCATACCCCGTCAACAACCCTATTAACTAAACTGAACTTATAAAGGAACTTTATATTGACAGCTGTAGAAACCCCTTTATTCCAAACTGAAGATACAAGATACAAGATTATTTATTTGTTCAAAAAACGAAACATGAAACTTATGTATTTTTATTTAATGGCAGTATATATTCAATACATATAAACTGTACTACTTATCAATCGTAGAAAGATAGATATTTATTTAAGATCGTATCACCTAAAATAAATACAACTACATTTTGACTGTTTTTCTAATACTCTGTTACCACAGAATTTCTTTGAAAATACATAGGTAGGTATAACACAAGCATTTGAAACGTGAATAATATTACGAGGTATTTGTTTTTCATTCTACTTTTACACGTTTAAGCAAATATTAAGTTGAGTTCGTTTTAAGTAATTTAATTTCATTACACGATTATTGTGGCCACTATATCTTGTGTTCTATGAATCGACAATCATTTCTGAAAAGTTTGGTGTGGAATTTATGATGTCATGATTTTTAGAAAACGAATTGCCCTACCTCGTGTTCTATGACGTATTGTTGGCCTTAATAAGGTTAAGTACCTTTTTGTATCCAGATAAAATATAATCAGTTATAATCAGAGGTCAGAGGTACTGCTGCAGGGTTAAAGTTTACTATAATGCTAGAGAGAGTAGACCTAAATCTAACCACCGTCAGGTCAAACTCGGTGTCATCTTTGTTAACTAAGTTCTAGACCAAGACATGGTTTTTTAATAAGCAATTTCATAATCTATCTATATAGGTATATGTATATATACCTATATTAAAAAAATATCGCCGAAATGTATATACGCACATAACCGCCGAACGACTACACCAAATTGGATAATTCTGTCTCTTTTTTGTGTTCGTTATTATAAGGACAAGGTTTGTACGAGGAAAAGTATGTGGTAGGTAGGTAGGGTAAGTAAATAGGGTACGTAAGGTAATTAGGTAGGTAGGGTAGGTAGTCAGTTAACAGTAGCGAAGCCGCGGGCGCAGCTAGTATGCTCATTAAGAAAAACAAGATAAATGGAATAAAGTACATTGAGCCTTTACTACGCAGCAAATCATAACATGACCTTATTATATAAGTAGTCTGAAATACGAGGCGTCTTTTTTTGCGCACCATACATATTGTAGCGATTCATATCGCAACTGGATATCTGAGGATCAGTCACATGAAAGGGTCCACATAACTAGTTGTCAATATTAGATTGTGATTTACGGACCTCTGATGTTTGCCTTTGACACGGGTGCCTAAAAATGACCCACATGTAGTCAAATTATTCTTCGATATAGATTTTAGGGGTTGTATTAAATCAAAATATTTGTTTATGATGAAATAATATCGTTGCATGTTGGTGAATATCGAAGTCGTATGTACTTAATTGTACGGAAGTCTTACGCTGGTCTTTTAAGAAATGGTATATAGGTTTTACTTAACTTACCTCTAAATAAAAATATATATTATTTTAATTATAATTATACAAGCTGTTTCCCGCAGGTCCGCACACGTGGATGTCGGTTACTGCGGCAAAAAGTAGCCTATGTCCTTTCTCAGGCTCTAGACACAATTTTGGTTGGGCATTTCTTTCCTGTAATACCAGCAAAGATTTTCTCATGTGCAATGTCTATGTTCTTGAACAACCCAAGGTGAACTGCTTCACAGAGTCATAGTTTGAATATTCATAAAGTCTAGAATTTGAATGCGAAAAAGATGACTGTAGCAGGTTTTTCAGAACTAGCAACACTGACACGCCTTGACTACTGATTCATGTAGCTGATATGAATATTAATATCACAATATTTACCATAAAAATCTCATAAGGCAACCAATTAGCAATGCCTGCTTCATCTTAATTAACTACTTTGATAGTATTTTGCTTTCTTAGCAATATTATTTATAAGTAAATGACTTAAATAAATGCGATTAACAAGGACTCCCGACGAATGGCAATAGTTGTATAAAAATGTGACCATGCGTGTTGCTCTCGTATCGGCTTGCTAAACCACGAACGCTTATACAATTTATTGCTAATCTTGAATAATCTCATCTATATTAAGACCAATAATGACTATGAGAGCTTAAAACAAACTTCCCAAACTGAAATCATTTCCAACTCTAATTAAAAATAACAAAGTACTAGGTAGTCACTTTACAATTGTTTGTAGAAAACAAACAAAGTAGACAGACAATGAAAATAGTATGAGACCATCAATCTTCCATTGGAACACGTGCAAGTGCAAATAAAAAGTGCAACCCGTGGTGGACGAGGTACCAAGCATTTTTTATTTACAGTAAATAAAACTACTGCTTCTATACTTATGTATGTTTTACCGAGTTTGTAAGACAGAGACACATAACATAATGTTTGCATACTTATGTGTATTTTATGACACTGCTGTATTTATAAAAGAAGTTATAATTTTGGATATTTATAACCTCCGCAGGATTTATCCACGAAGGCTTTACAACAACATTAAATATTTAGGTGTTTGTTATGTTAATTTATTTACTTGGTATGCTAGGCAAAAGTAATTAAAAATAGTATAGCTTTACTTTCATTACATTGACATGAAAATTAGTAGATTACACTTCACAGCTTTTTAACTGATTGCTGTCATTTATACAGGGAAAAAAGAGCGTGTAATCAACTTAAACCCACTATAGTTGTAGAGTATATATATATATAGTACTATTTTGTAGCTATTTCCCTAAAGGCGCAAAGCTTTTAGCCGAAAATTAGAAGGAATCTTAATGCGACTGACCATTTTTAGTTGGCTCTAGGGAAAGAGAGGTGTCAATGTGACCTTGTTAGAATTTTACTGGACAATGAGAACTTCCGGACACGTTACAATGTCAAAATAATTGGAACTTTACTGTTTTTTTTTTGTAATAAAATCTATCTACAACTTGTCGTTTTCTCATCAAAGTGGAGGAGGTAGCTATGCTAATGATTCTCGACACGAATCAATAATAAAATAAGTAGGTTTTTTTTTCTTTTTTCTAATTTTCGGAAATCAGCATGTGTGGGACAAGCATTTTAAAATGAGGCCCGTGTGATACCGCACTGTAACTGCTGTAACACCCGCATAAATTCACTGCCTACCGCATACGCAACGGAGCAATTCTGTTCTTTAAAAGTGGCATATTGTTAAATACTGTCAAACAAAAAACATGTATTAATTATTGAGCAGATAAGTATCGTAATTTTATTTGATTAATTATGTATTTGTTAACAGCCTCCTGAAATTTGATGAGAATGCAAAACGACACGTTGTATATGAACAATTATTGCAAATGGCTTCTACAAGTTTTCATTGCCCGCTTACTGAAAATTCCTATTAAGATGATACCTTTCTTAGTTTACTGAGTCTATCTCCGCTGGCTGTTATTAAAATCCATCAGAATTCTCTAATTGAAAGAAATCTTCAGAACTTATCCCTACGAGTAGTGTATAGATGGCGATAGGCGATAATTAAAAAATGTTAACATGATAGTCTAACTTCAGGCACGGTAATTATAAGTTAGACCCTTATGCTGTAAGGAAGAAAGTCAAGTTTGCTATGTATACCGTTTCACCTCTACCACTTTTACGCACACTGGGGGAAAATGCGCAATCATTATTAAATATTCATTAGTTAACATTTTACAGAGATTTCTTATCTTTGTAATTTAATCCGCATTATTTAAAAAAAAAACTAATGTACTTTTAACCATCAGTTTTATGTTGTAGTTAGCAGTACAATAATGTCCTTTGAATTGAAGTTGGTACAAACGGTAAAGTACCTATATATTATATATACATATACATATACCTATTGGCGGAACTTTTTTCATCCGTAATTTCCAATTTACAGAGATTGACAAATTCCAGCATCATTCATTCGTAATATTTGCGCTTCAATAGGAATGACGAACAAAATAATGTTTGTTGTGTGTTGTACACAATAATTTCCACGGGAGATTACAGAAAGCCGATTGAACTGATTATACCTAAACGGGATTAATGTCTCAATTCTTTTTTTGATTCATAAGTTCCAACTCATATTGAGTAGGAACATGATTTACAATGCCTACTTCCTTGTGTGAGTAGAAACAAGGAATACATACATTTTCAAATATCTTGTTAAATAATTCGATATATATACATTATGCCATATGTTATTGGCAAAATGTCTAATGTATTATATCGAACACTAGCTGTCCCCCGCGACTTTGTTCGCGTGTTTTAGTTTTAACGGTTTTTCATTTTTGCAACATTTTTCATTTATGCTCCGCTCCTATTGGTCGTAGCGTGATGTTATATAGCCTATAGCCTTCCTCAATAAACGGACTATCCAACACAAAAAGAATTTTTCAATTCGAACCAGTAGTTCCTGAGATTAGCGCGTTCAAACAAACAAACAAACAAACAAACAAACAAACAAACAAACTCTTCAGCTTTATAATATTAGTAATTAGTATAGATTATAGACATTTTGCCAATAACATATGGCAAAATGTCTAATGGTTTGGATTCTTTTACCTATACCTATATATATATATAAATATATATATATATATATATATATTTTACTTACATACAAATTTGACGACAATAGGTATATCTATTAACAAAAATTAAACCGCTGTCCCGTCTTGGCGGGGGCTCTGCCCCTAGATAATGTTGTCTATTTTATCACAGGTTTGAATGAAAATATTTTCTAATACCTAGTTCTTAGCAAAAATATATTTCCAAAATAATAGGAATCTGAAAATAAAATTCACCTAATCATTTTCCTGAACGTTTTGTTATAGAGACTGACATTCTTTTGATCGCTTGATTGAAAGTTTGGCAGGCTTCATTTGTTTTGTTTCTGCCTATATTACAGGATAGAAAATGTTTTATTCGTCTTCATATGGAAAAGGTTTTGATAAACTAAATAATAATTTTATTTTAAAATATACGTACAATAAACCTTCAAACTATGCAATCTAGCAAAGAAAGTGTTTTGTACTTAATTGAACGGTGGATTCTTAAGAAAGATAACTTAAGGTATCATAAATTGTGAATTAAGTAGTTGCATAAATGTATCTATGTAGAAGCATAGCATTAGCACAAGCGTCTCGTAGTTCAACCCTTGTTCGTCACGAAGCGAAACAGGCTCGCTTGTGTCGTATTATACTAGAGACAAAGATTTATACAATCATTTTTTTAAATAACATAAAGTAATTCTATATGATAGGTTGAATTTAGCACATTTTGAACACATTACAAACCTTTTCAGGCTGTAACAAATCTAATCTATACCAATATAATAAAGCTACAGTTTGTATGTTTCAACGCGCTAATCTCTAACTATCAGTCGGATTTAAAAAAATGTTTATGTATACAATTTTCGATGAAATTTATAGGCTATTTAAAATCACGTTACTTGCCTTAGGAGAAAAGCAAGACGAGCGAAACCGCGGGATACAACTAGTTAATTATAAGATAATGTTAGGTCCCGTAACATGTTTTATTAATGTAATGTGATCACGACTTCACAACAATAGTTTAAGAGAACTAAACTAAGCATTAGTTGAGTTTTATTAAGAATTTGTAAAAAAACTACTGAATATAACACTGAATATCAAAAGTCGTCTGAACACAATATTATTAGTGCATGTATAATTATTATGACCCAATACACTATTTTCTATACAGGGACATCCACCGCCCTGGCCCAGCATCGAGACTATAGGGGTCAAAGCTTGGACCTCCTACGTCTGCTAGCTGAGAAACCATGGATTGGATTAGGACCTCACAACCGCTGGGACCGGGCACCTCGCATCGACATGGATCTGGGAGCACTCGGGCTGGAACCACCTCTACCGCAAGCGCCAGACGCTGAAGACAGGAACTATCTTGATGATGACATCAGGTACATTAATACATGTGACTTTTTGATTTAGGTAGTAGTTGCTAAAAATATAGATTGGAACCATTGTAACTGGTTCTGGAAATCCACTACTCTTGCTCTGCGGGTTGGCAATTTCAGAAAGTTAAATAGGTTCCAGCTTAATTTTTAGTGTTCCCCGGTTCCGTACCTAAAAGGTATTAAAAATGAACCCTTATAGAACGACTTGTTTGTACGTCTCTCAAGAAATCCGTATGTTTGTCTATATGTTTACCTGAAATATATATCAAATACTCAGGTATACGGTCCAACTCGAACTTCTTTGTCAACGCTATTAAAAAATACATCCTTTAAATAATTTATCCCTTACGCTTCCGACTAGCAGCTATAGAGCACTTCCCGTCGACCCTCAAATTTGGGACAATTACTAACGCCATAAGTAAAGAAAAAATACACCTTGAAAACCTTTATGTAGTACTAGACCACAATAATCGTCAGTCTTTAAAAAAAAAACCATTAATACCGTAGGCTAAACTTAAAAATCTCTTTGTTTCGTCAATTTAAACACAATAGGACAGGGAAATGTTGAATTTATTTCTTTCAGTTATCCTCATAGAGTACTCTTTTTCAGGGGTGCATCTGAAAAGCGGTCGGCGGTGGCAACAGCGCTGAACTCGGGGCGCCGGAGACGCCAGCCGACACCGGCGCTCGGTAAGGCAGTCACGCCGTATGTCGGCGTCGGTAAGCAGCCGCCGCATCGCTACTACCATCGGTGTTGTGTGTTAACCTCGCTGTATCTAGCTCAACTGTTAATATACCGACTGATTTAAAGTTCTGCTACAGTGTCAAAACATCAAGGTTGTAATGTGTTTTGACACTGCCTCTGTGTATACTGCCTTATATGATGCTCTGATAAAAGTAGTTTTGACTCTACAACAGTGCTGTTATTTTTATGCTGTGTTTTTGAACCATCCATTTTCACCGACGATGGGTCGTCAAATCGCGCTGATAGGGAGCCTTTGCTAACTCGCTTCAGTCCTGTTGCATTGTTACCTATATAGCAGCAGTTGTCGCTGTCACCGTTGTTGTATCTTCCCCTCAACTATGTCTTTTTCTGTGTCTAAACTAACTCGAAATGCGCCTTTGTTAGAACGCTTAGCAATAACAATATAAACGCAGGTCGCATACCTAGTTTTGTTTCCTCAAACAAACCAAGAATTTGCTAAAGAAAAATATGTAGGTAAACTTTATGAAACTGTTTTACATTGACAAAATATTCTCAAACGATGGATTTAAACATAACTAGTAGAAAGTTACTTGTGTCTTAATATTTGTATCTCTCATTACCAAGTCTTTGTTACCTTTACAAAATATTCATTTGTATTCTACAAGCTAAACTGTTCTGATACTTTGAGCTTCAAATATTCTCGTATTTTCAGCTTCTGCCTAGAATGTTGCTATTCGTTGTTATTACAAAACATAGCTTACTCTAAAGTAAACAAAAATATTTTCTACATTTCTGTCTTTATTTCGTAAAATTTAAAATATATTTGGATTTGCTCTCAATTTGTATATACATTCATTACAAACTTCTACACATGACCTACTCAAAACCTAGAGATTCTTAAAATGATCAATAAAAAATACACAGAATATTTCCAACTAACTTTTAGCATATGATCCAAATAAAGGTCTTTGCAGTGGATCGCATGGCTAAAATAAATAAATGTAATACAAATATAATCTGGTTTCAGAATAATTTCCTTTAAATGAAGTTGAATATATACATGTGCACTAACGTGAACAGGTGTCCTCAACGACATGGGCTCGTTCTTCGACTCTCTGCGCGACAACCTGGAGACGCTGGTGTCGCTGTCGCCGCAGGAGCGCTCCTCGCTGTTCCAGGATCCGCCCTCCGTCGTACCGGCACCGGTTTCTAGTAAGTACCCACTATGTTATATTACTTATACCTTTTTACCTATATTCTTGTTGCGTCCCAAAGATGATGAAGGTATGAAAAGAAAAATCGATTTATTCCGCCGGTTAGATAATAAAAATATATTAAACACTTGTCAAAATAATTAAAAAACTACTTAGATAAAGCGAATTAAAGTTGAGTGACGTAGGGAGGGTTAGGCTTAGGGTAGAAAAGGCAGCGGTTTGTGACGTCATCCGAAATTTCATCGTAACGTATCGTCGTAGGATTTTATCGACAAAAAAAGAAAAAGTATATTTTCAATCATATCTATTTTCGGGCAGAATCTTTAAAAAGATTTTGTTATTTAAAAAAAATATTTAAAATTCTTTAAATGACCAGCATTCTTATGAAAGTATGATGTGATGAGCTACACTGGTTATTGCTGAGATATGTTAATACTACCTATTATCCATCTTGACGATCTCCGTGGTCGAGTGGCGTACACACCGGTTTTCAATGTGTCGCCAGCTCTGAGGTCCCGGGTTCGATCCTCGGCCGGGTCAATGTAGAAAACCACTTTCACTTATCCCGGGTATGGATATTTGTGTTACCATCGTTGTCTCTAAATTCCATAACACAAGTGCTTTCGCTACTTACTTTGGGTTCAGAGTAATGTATGTGATGTTGTCCACATTTATTTATTTATCTACAGTAAAGATAAAGTAATAAAGTTGAGTTAAGTTATTGCTATCTAGATTATAATGTTTATAGTAATAGCTACAGAGAGCTTTTAAAAGTCAAATATCCAAATATTTGCTTTTAATAGCAATACAGTTACTAATAACTCGTGACATCAAAAAAATGTCAATAACATAAAATCTACAATAAACTAAATTTTTAAGTATCCCACACAAAACATAATCAAAACAAAAGCTTTTTGCACCGTCATAAAATGGACCATTATTTTATTATGCACGACCGAACTTCGGGGTACACGTTGCAAAAATGTTAACATTATATTATTGAAACACATGTTTATTCACATATCTTTTATATTATCTTGATATTTATTCTGACATTCAAAAACGTGCCTATAATAACAATGTACATTTTACCTGAGATTTCAGCTCGGCTTTCGTTTACGGGCCATCAGTTTTAATGGGTAAACGTACCTATATATTTATTAGTAAAATAACGTTTCCAATTCTATCTTCAGACTTAGATATGATTTTTTATAACTGGTATATTTTTTACTAATTCAAGGTTAAGTAACAATTCATGAACCCAAATTGATTTCAAAATAGTACTTAAAAAAGTCTTGCTTATAATTATGCTGATTCCAAATAATAAAATTTCTTGTATCTTTATATATATATTTTTATATACCGTAAACGTCTATATTCTGCATTTCTCACTCTAGTCTGTACGAAATTGAATCCAATTACATTTGCCAGTAGCGACGCCCGCGTGGCTTCCAAATTTTAGGTCCGTGAGAACTGACTGAACATTGATTTCCTGGCGTGATATATCTCAAAATACTCCATGTCACAGGCAAATATTATAGTACAAGTTAGCTGCATCAATTAAAGTTTCCAATATTATTTCAAAGAACACACCTTTTAAGTTTTTCATACATGAAGAAGTATTTTAAAAAAATTCTGAAAAAAATTCAAAGATCTCTTGACATTAATTTAACGAAGTAACAACCTTTTATACATGTATATCGACGAAAGCTGTTTAAGGCATTTTCTTCTTATTAAAGATTTAGTTCACAATAATTCACAGCCATTCTTGGCATTATGTTATTACGTCATATGAAAAACTAATAATATAACTTTAATATATTTTACATGCATAACATGTAAATAAAAACTACACACAAATTAAATCTGATCTAAAAGTGTTGACATACAAAAACGACTCACTTCTATTCATGTTAATAAAAAGGTAACTTTTATACTCACTCGTGTATGTACGATAAGTTTACACAATATGTAGGTACGTTCTGTTATTGTGGGAAACTCCCGTGGGTACTGACAGACAGACTAGCCTGGCTCATTAAACTTCAGATCCATTAAAGTTGTAACATAAGAGACTTGGTGGAAAACTATACAAAAATAAACCAAATAACATTGGGCAAATAAAAATCAAATCAAATTTAAAAAATCATTCATATTTTGAATTACATCACATTTCAATGAAATATTTTTCAATCCTGCTGACTTTGTCTATGAACAACTCCTCATTATGACAAAATATTATTTCTATTGATTAGAAAAGAATAAAAAGCGTTTTTTTTTGCTTTAACGAATGAAATGTTCAGTTCGATAGGTAACTTACCGAACCATTTAAAATAACTATAAGTATAACGATGTAATTTAAAATAGGTAAATCATTAAAATAAATAACACAAATAGAAATCCAATAAACTCATAAGTAAACTTATTCTGAATAGAAATGTAGGGACTGAGGAACCAATTAAACTTTGTTATCGGATCTGATATGGTACTATTTTCATCTTGGAACTTGGACAATCATTGCATCTAGGGAACAAAATTACAAATCTATACGAGTTAAGTCTAGCCTAGGAATTCTACTATTTTAGAAATGATTGACGACGCATTATATCTGAATATTATGTGTGAATGCTGACATATCCAGACACCATTAACTTCAGCTCATTTAAACCCGTTGAATCTACAATTTTCGCTAAATTAAGTCAAACAAAGGCTTGAACAACCTGTTGCGCATCTAAAAATAGTTAATCATGTATTCAGGATGTTTACCTAAAACCTTCTGTTGTAAGCTATATTTAGATCTGTAACCCGAAATCCCTTGCTCATTTGTAGGGCTTGAGTTTTTAAGTGTAAGGTTTCGTATTATTTCAATCCATCAAATACTTCGAATTAAAAGAAATGTTATTTGGAGACTGGATGTTCCCCTATGCGAAATGAGCTTTTACAAAACAAACAATTGGGTCCGAATGAGTTTGAAACTAGTTCGTTGGTCGTATATTCAACTTTTCCTATTTCGTATTTAGTCAATACAGATCTCTTCGAACTTTAGCTACAGCTTCGTTATACTTAATATTATATCCTTATGACATTGTCAAGCTTAAGAATGACGCTATACAGTAACGTTTAAAGAAGCTGTGCTACGTACCTGTAGCCTGTAGGTACTACGAGACTGCTCTATTCTTAGAGGAATAAATAAGAAAACTATAGTGAGCGCATTTCGAGTATGAACTGTTGGCACTAGTATGTACAAGTAAAATCGTAAAATTAGAGTCGAAACAGAGCGCGCCGTTTCATTAAAAGTATCTCAAAACAAAACCGAATATTACCGTAATAATATCGGAACCGTTTATAGTTTCACATAAATTTCTGTTGTCGCATGGAAAATCACATAAATCAGTAAACGACCGCAGTACATTTAGCTAATAATGTGCTTACGCTTAACATGAAGGGCTACTAGCGATGCGCTCGCTCTATGCTTGTCTATGTTTACTCTATGGCTCTATCATATTGAGTTGGATTATGATTATAACAAATGTCGGTGTAGACAGACTGTAAGAAGATACCACCACTATCTTAGACATTAATTATTTTATTTATTAAATGGGATCAAATAAGGTCGTTGTGTTATACAAGAGTCCATGTTACCGAGGGAATACAGCGCGTCAGCGTTTTTAATCTGAGCTCAGTCGAGTGATAAAAAACAAAACTTCGCAGAGCCTAATTGTCATTTGATAGCTATGAAAATCGCCACATCAATCATTTGGTAATCGACACGTTTTTTGTTCGGCATTAAAATATTGTTAAAATCGTATAAACGTTGTTTTGTCCTTCGAGGCATAAACGCTACAGGAAATGTGTATTAAAAATGTGATTTGCGCTGATTTTAGTATTATATGTTTGCTAAAACATAAAATGACTTTGCTACCTAAATAAATTATGCTTTAATTATACACATGGAAAACGCAAAATTAAAGAGTAATAAAAACGATATGCATTCTTCATTTTGATTGACTTTTACAGCCGAGTTTACGGTTATAAACAAAAACTAACGATAACTTGATTAATTACGTTTAATTGAATCATCTTATAAGAGTTGAATGTTTTTTGCGCTTGCACCATGAATCTAAAAAACACGTAAACACAACACCGAATAACAAGCGATGTTCAAAACAACGTCAATAATAATAAATACGCTTGTATGAGTATCGAACACATCATAATTCTTCAAACGATAGCAATGACCTCATCCGTCACCATTGAGCCCCACGCTGCCGGTGTCTCAATTACCCGCTTAAGGATACTTACTGTTTCCTCACGTCGATACACGAGGGAAGCAGGAAAATATTATATAGGAAGTCGTTAATGATGCCTATCAAATTGCTACTGGAAGTAAACATAACTTTTAGATACTTTGTTTCGATAAAAATCTGTATGGTTTTCTCTATCTCCACCCAATGAAAATAAAAAATTGAACAACTCTCTATTTTAAAACTACCAGTGCCCCGCGTTTTCTCCCGCGTAAGCAGTCCCCGTTCCCGTAAGACGTATTTTTTCGTGTTTTTTTTTTATTATTTTTTTATATTAAATGTAAAATTTTTATACCGATACCGCTAATGTGGTACTTACCTAAATCTCTGAGTCTAAATAATCAAAAAAATGTATAAAACAAACAAAAGTCTTTTAAAACCTACTAACTTACAGCATACAACATAATTATAGTGATATTTTTTTATCACATTTCGCAGTTTTTTTTTCTTAAGTATAGATATTATTATTTTGTAGCTTCAGCATTCTACAACAACAAATATATTGCTTTAGCAGAATTTACTTTTCATACTCTTTATAGCGAAGTGTCATGTAGCTCAATCATAAAGAGATGCTAGCAAATTCCAAAGGATCTTGAGACTGCATTTTATTCAAGCAATGTCTTTGAAATAATCTAACGTCTACGAACTGCATAGGCATTCGAGGAAAATATGCTTTGAAAGTTATCTTAATGTTACTCGAAAATATTTTTATGAATTAAAATAATATTTTCAAAGAACATAATTTATATATACACTAGCTGTCCCCCGCGACTTTCGTCGGTCGTAGCGTGATGTTATATAGCCTATAGCCTTCCTCAATAAACGGACTATCCAATACAAAAAGAATTTTTCAATTCGATCCAGTAGTTCCTGAGATTAGCGCGTTCAAACAAACAAATAAACAAACAAACAAACAAACAAACAAACTCTTCAGCTTTATAATTGTAGTATAGATGAAAAAAAAATGGCAGTTATAAGGACTGCCGATAGAAGTGAAAACTTTAATAAGAATTTCCATGACGCGAACCCATAAGATTTTCTCCTACCAAAAAGTCTAAAGTAGTTTTCACTTCAAATACTTCACTGAAATATATACTGAAATAATCTTAGTGTCGTTTAAAGTACCAACTGCAATTAATTTTAATACTTTAAGCAATATTTTAACAAAATACCATGGCAGAATTTTCGAGGAGTTTGTGGATACTAAAATAGCATACTTATACGTTATGTTTTGAAGGATATCTTATAACAATATCTTGTAAGAGCGCAACAAGTCCTCTTCAAGTAAAGAGCTTTTGCTCTAAAATGTACTGAAATACAAATGATGTGGTTTGCTAATAATATGAACTTGCAACAATGCGAAATTAAACATAAATGATTAAACATAGTAATGGGCTTATTACGTTTAGAAATGTAAAAGTTTGTGTGTTTAGATCGATGGATGATTGTTACTATTTCCCTAAAAATCTTAAACGTAGGTATTTGGAAATAAAATACTTTAACCCGTGCCGAGGGCATGGCGCGGGGTGTGTATATATATAGATATATATATATATTTTTTTTAACATCCCGGTCCTGTCCTTACCTGGGCTGCATTGCTGGAGCCGCGGGACCGCTTACGCATGCTTGGCGGGCTGTGGTAGAGATAGTTTATACAGTGCCAGGTATCAACGGCCCAGGGCCTCAAATTTGGGGGAAGGTGCCGAGATCTGGAGTCTCCTGCCGCCCGTGCTACGTACCCTGTATAATACTGTGTTTGATGCATATCGTTGGTTAATCCGCGATCACACTGCGCCTACACTGATTATTGCGATGCTTAAAGCTGAAGGAAAGATTGTTCCTGATATACATTCACACTGGTTCAACAGAAAATCAACACTCGATATTAATTTCCTTAGGGGGGCGCCATGATATTCTTGCCTGGGATGTCAGTGGCTCCAACGCACTATCTCTAATATGACCATAAAATATGATTAACATTATAATGCTTTTACACCAAAGATTCCACGGTACCATCCACAGGATTGTATAGTTCTGACGTCGTAGGAATTGAATATTCAATAATTATGTTGTGATTCAGACAATGGCGGCGGCGGCGGCGGCATCAGGAAGCTCTATGCTCTGCGCCCTCTGAGACCGACCGGCAACATCAGGTGGGCATTCAGACTATATCATACTATATACTTATTCGTTCTTATTGTATATTGTTTAGTTGTATGTTGCAATAGGCATGTAATCCGTGGCGGATCCAGGATTGTCGTGGGGGAGGAGCTTGACCCCGCTGATTAGATATTAGCAAAGTAAACACTAAACAAAATATAAAAATATGTTAAGGACGAATGGGTGACTTCACTTATGCTCTTGTGGTGGGCCCCGTAGTCCCTTGGATCCGTTACTGCCTGTTATCATAGACTTGCTTAATACATAAATACCGTTTGTCTTATTATCCTACCACATAGTTTTCTATTATATAATTAGAATGAAATGCTTGAAATATTAATTATTGAGCTTATCAATTTGGGAATCCAGTTTATTTGTAAACAACATTTATTTTATTTATATATCACAACTACGTCGCCTTCCAGTAATGTGCTGTGAATTTAAAACGTTTTAGTTCAATTATTGAATTATTTCAAGCATTTATACCACCTCTTACTTATAACTTGACTGAATTCCAATTAGCCCTCTAATTCCCATATTTTATTTTTCCAATGCTTGTATCAATATTTCGCTTAAATCATTATTACACAAATCCAGTCTAAAATATCGTTGTACGTAGATCTTACAACCGCAGATCTCTCGTGGAGGCGGACGGCGTATACCCGGGCGCGAACCACCACGACCCGGGACTGCTGTGGACCGGACTCGGCCGGTAGACGACTCGCGCACCCCGACACACTCAGATACACACCAGACCAGACCCAACTGCGCCAGACCCACGAGTCTAGACCACCGCGTCTAACACACCTTAGACCCAACACACATGACGTATCGTTACCAGAAATCATTTTAGCGTTGCAAGAATACTGCTATCTGTGAAGTTTAATGTTTTGTCGATCTCTGATCTAGTCAATTGAACGTTCAGTGAAAGTAGATAATTGTGTGATTAAATTAAAGTACTTGTTTCCTTACTTTATTTACGCAATTGTTTTTTGTGTTGGATGAATTTTGTATTTCTTTTATCTGAAATAATGTTATTTAGGTCTGCAATCAATAGTATGTTATTCATTTGACATCTAAATATTTGTCTTATTTGTGTAACTGATCTGAAAATAAAAATTGAAAATCATATCTTTCTAAGATTTTCCAGTTTCTCAGGACCTTGATTCAATGTAAATGTTTAACATGTTACTAACGTTAGAAAGTTTCTTGTTATTAAATACTATTTAATTGTATTTATGCCTTTCATTTTCTTAATTATAGGATAACTAAAATTCTTGTTGCTTACCATCAAAGTAATATTATATACCAATTCCATTATTCTTAAATGTCATTGTAAGATTGCTATCTATACGCTTTTAAAATATCTGGATGACTGATAATAAAAAAAATCCTACAGATTATGACTTATGACACCAGCGAGCGTTGTAGACAAAATTAACTTTCATACAAAAATCAGACACATCAGAAACTTAAAAGTAATTGAAATATACCTGCTAATAATTGAATTAGTATAGTCATATTTGATATTTCGATTGTTCAACTCTAAATTAAATATTTACCATAATCCTTATTAAATTGTTACAGTTACTTATATTTCTTAATTATTCCTTTATATAGATACTAAAGAACAAGCATTCATTAATATTATACATTCGTATTACTCGTAATATATAACTTATGTAAGCTCTATAATGTATGGCAGGTAACTAACATTGACTATTTATCAGAACATGGTACAACATTTTTAAAACAATATCGACATCCAATTATTTTAATCACGAGTTATAATTGGGCTTTATTTGTATTCCAGTATATTATTTCGATAATGATGTTTGTGAACAATTTTATTTTTTCCACATTCATAATAGTGTTAATGTTAGTTCATATACAAACAAATGTCTTAATGTAATATTTAAATAAAAGATTAATGTAAATAAAACATTTTATCTTCATCTCATTTACAATGTTAACTGTACGTTAGCATTATGTGGATAAATTGTACTTAGTTCTTAAGAATTTAATTATCGCGATATATTAATGATATTACATTAATGATGTGTTTTATTTATCAATAACCCAAAAATATTTACTAATTTGAGACGTTTTTACTCATCATGTTATATCATTGTCTAAAAACACAAAGTGGTCTAAATGTACACCCTTAAAGTACACCATCTAATAACTGTGGATAAAATGGCGTATATTAATTATACGAACAGTACAACTAATTAATTTCGACCATAATTTACCTGTATCAGTAAAGTTATATTCTAAACAAAAATAAGACGTGTTTACATTAACAACTATAGTCTGCTTGAATGTTTACCGAGTCAAAAGCAGTTCTCTGATCAATAATTAACTGCCACTGATTTAACAATCATCGATTGTGTAAGTACACTGGTAATACCTATGTCAATCTATGATCTCAATAGTTATTTATATCCACAACGTTTAGGTACTTCCTTAAAACGCAGAAGTCCAAGATAGTCGTCGCGCCCTTTACCACAGTCAATTGCGTTCAATTCACGAGCTACTCAACACACACATCCTTATTGTCAGTCAATTATCGTAATAGCTGCCTGAATGAATAAGTGATCGAATTTTGGGAGCGCATTATTTAATCTATCGGATGATGGTAACTGGAATCCAAGATCGTCACACCCACGCCGCACCTACGTATTGCGATTTGGGTAATTTATAATTTATTGACTGATCTTTGGTAGGATTATGACGAAGTAAGTAAACAGATTATAGGTGACAGCTGATTCGTTTAGTTTAGTAAGTGACCCTTTTTAAATACTTAAATAAGTTTTAAGTAAGACTTTGGTGAATCTGTATGGGCTTTTAATCAATTTCATAAATTCTTAATAGGCGTTAGCGAAGCTCAATTAATCTATGGGTCATACTAATCTTTCGAAACCAAAATCATAGGGTACGATGACTCATATTTGGAATTAGCAGAATCTACAAGACGCCCACTTGTTTCAATTTCACGCCTCAATTGCAAGTCAATACAGTATGTTTGGATGTTTGTTTCAAAGCGTCCTAGGTTATATTATATAGTGAACTTAGTAACAATTATTGGACATCTCTAACGTAAGTGTATGTAATAACATACACTTTGAAAAATAAACAGATTACCGTCGCTAGGTACCGTTCTAATTATCATTTTAAAGATCTTCATCTGATCATCACTTGTTTTTATGGAACCAATTCGAGAATAAAGATCCTTTCACAAAACAATATTGTGGACAAAACCATTGACCGAGAGAGAATGTTGTAAAAATAGATACAGTCGAACATAGAACCTCCCTCTGTTCTGAAGTAGGTTAAAAGATTGACACATAATCGAGATGGACAAAGAAAATACTATGTGGAATGCCTTTATCGTACAGAGAGTAGCAATAGGGTCACAATTACAATAGTGACAGGAATGAAGACTTACGAATAATAAACATACTCAAAAGACGGCACACTCTGGGCACATGAAATGAAAATTTATTGAGTAGATCACGAAACATTTAAAAAAATAAAGGATTGTAACTTAGAGGAATAAATAAGTAAACTATAGAGCGCGTATATCGAGTATGAACTGTTGGCACTAGTATAAACACCTAAAATCGTAAAGTTAGTGTCAAAGCAGAGCGCACCGTTTTATTAAAATTATCCCAAAACCTAATATTACCCTAATAATATCAGACCCGTCGTTATTTTCGCATAAACATCTGTCATCGCACGGAAAATCACATATATCAGTTAACGAGAGTAGTACATTTAGCTAAAAATGTGCTTACGCTTGCTCTATGCTTATATATATTTACTCAAAGGATTAGACAAATACATTTAACTGATACAAACAAAATGCTCAAGTTAATTCCTCTGAAGTAGGTAATATCAATCTCATGTCTGTAACGTTGACATTCATTAATTTAATAAACAAAATCTAGTCTGAGCTTACAGTAATACTGGGTCATTTAGGATTCTTACGGTCCATTTACGTGGTCATTTAGTTAATCCAGTGTAGTGGTCAGTTTTATTAACCCGGTAGGTACCTACGGCCAGTATCCGACATTTATTATTTATGCTCATAATACCGTGATATGATAAAAGGTGTCTTCAGGTGTAGGGTGACCACGTTAAAGGGATAGACTCGTTAATTAAATGGAGGTTTGCTTCCTCAAATATTAATTTCTTATGTGGAGGGTGCGCAAAATTACTTTGAGATCAGTTAAGCCGTTCTCCCGAAAGCTAACCTTAAGTTAATATTTCATTAAAGAAAAATGTAGTGAAAAATTTATCTTTTTCATGTTTTATTAAATTTTATATTGGTTTGCTATTGAATAAAAAAACCGACGTTTTAGATTTGTAAAATGCATTTCAATGAAATTAGCAATAAGTTCTAATTAACGATACAATTCTTACCTTAATCATAATATTCGGTGCATTCGGTAGGTACATTTAAAAAACAACTGTGAAAGGACAAAGAGGTAGGTAAAACAAAGTTCTTATTGCTAAGATATAACTCAATCTCATTTTCATAAAAATCTTCTTAATTTGAACAATTAATTCGAAATAAAGCTGACAAATCTCAAAGGCCAACGCTTATTAGCTTTGCTAATCACTTTCTAATTGATTTATAAAAGTCATTACGTTTTCTCTACGTAATTTTCTTAAAATTTTTATTTCCTTATCTTGTTAGTGTGCCTAGTAAAATACCTAAATTATTTTTATTAATCTAAATAGTTAGAGGTTTTATTTAAAAACAAATGAGATATTTGCTCTTTTCTTTTATTAAATAAAGCTCGCAAGAATTAAGGTATTTAATTAAGATGAATTAATGTTTATTTTACATAATGAACATGTATTACAATTTCGCTGATTAAAAGTCGCTACCCATCGATGCAAATTAAAATATTTATTATTTTAATAACTTTTTACGCATTAAAGCATGCGGAGCTAATATTTGTAAGTAAATACAAATATTAGAAAGAAAAACTTAAACCTCAGGCAGGACGCGCCAGTCGCTTTATCAGTAGTCGCAGGTTCGAGTCCTGCCTGAGGTTTAAGTTTTTCTTTCTACTATTTGTATTAAGTTATATTAAAATATTATTATTTAATTATTTAGTATTTCGAACTTTTTATATATTTGAATTAGCATTATTTTCGACCACTCTACTCAACGAAAACATCCCAATTTTATTTTCAAGAATCATGGAGTTACACAAGTCTATAATAAACCCAGCTTAATATTGCTAACGCGGCCATAAACCGAGGTGGTTGTTGTCTTAGGACTATTACAGCCTCTTTCATCTTGAGAAGTGGTCCATGTATCTTGTTACTCCACAAAACTCTCGAATAAATTGTGGTTTGTTATGCTCAACCTTATTTTTGTGTATTTAAACTGTGACCTCTGGCTGGGATTAGAGTTATGACGCCACTCGCAACTGAGATGCGAGGATTATTAAACAAGGGAAGATTACAACGGATGTAATGTCACTGTATAAACTTAAATCCTTACTAATATTATAAATGCGAAAGTAACTCTGTCTGTCTGTCCCGCTTTCACGCCAAAACTACGGAACCGATTAAAATAAAATTTGGTATACAGATAGTCTAGAGCCTGAGAAAGGATTTAGGCTACTTTTTGCCGCGATAACCGACATCCACGTTGGCGGAGCCGCAGGAAACAGCTAGTATGTAATAAGTATGTGGATTAATTTTCTTGGTTCTTCAGTTATTAGGTTCATAGTTTGAAGGAGACAATCTAGATAGAATCAGACGAATAAATAAAAAAGGGCCTCATACAACACAGGCATAGGTATTTTATTAAATGATAATGGTTCCCAGGTAGGTATAAAATAAATAAAACACGAATTCCAGAAAGGAAATAAAACGAAACACAGTTAATTTTGCTTATCTTTATTTATACAGAATATTTTTCTTAAATAATATATCCTGCTGCTATAATTTTATAAAACAAAACAAAAGATTTTACGACGGACCATTACATAATAATATGTTATAATGTAGCTGTTTTTATCAGTGTCCTAAGCACACATTAGCCGAATGCATACTTTATACTCTTATATTATGACGTAAAAAGCAGTTATTTTTCAAAATTTGTTTTAATGTAAATGCACATAACAGCTATGTTGATTTAAAATTCCTGAAAACTAGTTTTTTGTATACATTGTAAAAAAAATACGTCTCTTCCTGCCCATGTACAATATTATTGGGGTCGACACAGAATTGTACATCCCGTCCCTAGATCAAGCTGGCCCGAGCCGGCCAAACTAGCAATAAAAATATGTCCTTAAATAATAAAAACTTAGACCCAGCCCTCCCTTGCTGTTTTTGCCTTATTAAGATTGTTAGCAACGCACTAAGTTGAGGTCCGAACTCCACAGGGGGTGCCCTTAGTGAACGTTGCTGATGTAGTTAGTTTTTCTATTGCTCTGGCTGGAGGCCCTTAAGGTTCTCGCCAAAAGTCCGGTGAAGCAGTCAAAGCCCGCGCTCAGGTTAACTGCGTAAATATCTTCAAATAAAAAATTGTACACTCTTTAAGTATACTTTATGCGTTATATCCGGTATACATCTTTTCTCACACAAGATCCATCTTTTCTTAACCCTTCCTTATTCTTTATCCACCACAAATTCATCACATTTTAACACTAAAAATAACTTAGTTACAAATATCGGTATCAACAAATTACAGAGGTTATATTATTAGTCCCTGAGGATAAAATATTGATATTCCACTAGTCTGGCTCGGGAATAGCAGTCAGCCGGTAAAATCTAATCGTATCGTGACACGGGTGGCGTCGCCGCAAACGGTTTATCCGCAATTACAGCTTTACTTAACATACAAGCCGTGACACGCTGTTTCACTCGCATCCCAGAGGAACGAACATAACATATTATCTTGTGAATTGTGACAAATATATATTGGATACGAATGATCTACTTTACATCAGTGGTATGAAATTTTTTACATAAATTTGCATTAATTTTAAAGTGAGGGTGATTTTCCACGTATATACTTTTAGCTACTTTTAGATAATTCATGTGTCTTCCTTCACATCTATCTGCCACTGGAACTACTGTGGGATTAAGACGTCATAAGTCCCCGTGGCTTGGCATACATTTGACTTTTAAATTGTTGACCTCAAGGTATACAATGTATTTTGTAGATAGCTTGGATGCTTTTAAAAGCGGCAATAGCCTAATGGTTAGGATGACGACCCTATGATTGAGAGGTCGCAAGTTCGAACCCCGCCCATTGCGCTATTGACGTGAACCCACTCCAGATACACGCATATTTAGCTTAGTTGGTGGGGTTAACAAGATTGCTAGAAATGTGAATTCCACCCACATAGCTAACCTTATATAAAAAAAAGATAAAAAAAAATGTCTTATAAAATAGCTAAGGACTGATGTTAGTATTATTATTCACTATACGATCAAAGACATACATAAGATATTACCATGAAGGCGATAAATAAATGATCGGCATGTCAACAATCCATCGCCACTTGTATCCATTCCTCAGATGACTTATGTATATGACTGTTGTTCTGCCATGTCCCCTAGTGACACAGCGTGATGGCACGCAACAAAACTATCTCGCGACAGTTTCTCAAGAACACCAATTGTCGCATTGTCGCCGGATAACAGCTAAACGCTGACTTCCTTCGGAACTTTTGGTAGAAGTTAAATGCAATTAGCGAGTAGATTTTTTATTGTTTGTTTGTTAGCTATCGCCATCACAACTCAAGTGACATTACTGAGTTTGAAGGAATAAGACATACGATACACTAGGGGATAAATGGAGCAACACGTTGCGGTATATGCCTCGCAGCAACTACGTGGAATGTCCCGAGTAGCGTGCTCTCGGCCCGAAACAAGCAACACGTCCTGCATCACATATAATATTGTGGGAGCGCACGTCTCGGGACCTTTCACGTAGTTCATGACGAGCATGTTCCGCAACATGTAGCTATTTGTCTACTAGCGTATCTAAGGCTTAAACATAACATAAACTAAATTTAGGAACTAGAAACCGCTGATAAATATCATAAACTGCTTAGGTAAGTTTCTTTTAAGGTTTGTACAACATACATGACAATTTCAAAATGAAAACCTGATTATAGATTAATAGCACGAAATTAGGCTCGGGGTATAGTTTGAAAAGATTCGGAAATTCTGAAAAGAGATGAATCTATTAAAACAAAAGCAAGCACCAACAAGATTATCCATTTGCAACATGAAGTACGATAAATCGGACACATTGCCTACTAGCACTTTTGGGCCGCGGTACGCTTTTAACTTGGACCAAGCACGTCGCTTGACCGCGTGTCGGCCCACGTGGATTGTCTCATGTCCAACGAATTTTTACTTTATCTCACTTTTACCCTGATATCATCTTTATTGCACTTCTTTCATAATTGGTAATAATTCATAATTTCAACACACGAAGAGCCCTTCCAAGAATCACAAGTACTTATAAAGGTTAAGTTTTAATACAAGTTCTAAGAAGATTATCCTGTGTTTTTTTGCTTAGGGAAAGGACTAAATCATTTCCTAAATGAATTCTAACTTAGAACCTCATACTTCTCTATGTTAGAGCCCTAGGAACGGAAAGGAAGACAGAAAATAAGTTAGAACCAGTAAATTGTTGTTGAACTAGTATTTTAAGATAAATTAGCATGATGCATGTATGCACTTCTCCTCCCTAAGTATATCCGAGGGTTGCTGATTATATTGTAGTCACATCACCTGTCATCGCCAATCCACATTTATTTACGTATAATTATGGAGCGTCATGGTAATAGCTACCTGTGATTCATTGTTGTCAGATACATATTAAGATACTCCTGATACTTCACGGTGTTATATATGACGTTTCACGTTTTAACCTAGAACTAGCATAGACTTAATGACAGATAGATTTTTAAGGCATTGCACGAAAAACTAAATCAGTATGGAATCAGTGAAAATATTTAGAACATAAACGCAGTGATTCAAGCTATGCTTTTAGCTCCGGCAAAGACGAGACCAAAGGGTTTTAATCAGTGCAATAATACCCTAACGCCATGCCCTACCCTAATGCCCTCAGCGTGGGTTGAAGTCTTTAGATTTTCAACCCGTAAACAAAAAAAAGTTCGGACTAAATGCAGAGGGCGGAGGACCGGGTGGGATGCCGCAACGGAGACGCCAGTGTCCAGTAGTGAACTAAAGTATCTGAGTTAATAAACTGATTTAAAAAAAAATGCTCCATATCTTATTCTAAATCAAACTATGCTTGCAATGAGTTATAATACAACCCTGAAAACCTCCTCGGTCCTAGGGTATTCATTTAAAAGAAGAACTTTTTGATGTACCTTTACCCACAATCAGAATTTAAACGTCGGTAACTGAGGATAATATATCTTGTTTTTAATATCATTGTTTGCAGTCTAACTCTTGTTATAAAATCCAATGGTACATTCCTAGATATAGTACCTACCCTACCTAGTAGATACGTGGCCAGCCTTTGTTTCTAAATAGAGCTATCAAGAATATCACGTCATTGGTAGCAAATGTACGTGACTGATTACAATTGTATAGATTGGAAAGAATTTGCATCTTACAAAGAGCTATTTTATTAAAATGCGCAACAATGATACCAAAAATTTAAAAATATTTCGTACACAGATGTTTGTAGCTTTAAATTCGTGTGAGGAAAAAAATAAGTATACTATGAGCGCGCAATCGAATATGAATTGTTGGCACTAGTATGAAAAAATAAAATTGTAAAATTAGTGTCAAAACAGAACACGCCATTTTATTAAAACATTCTCTGAACCTAAGATCGATGTTTTCGTATAAACTTCTGTCTGTGAGTAAACAAGAGTAGTACATTTAGCAAAAAACTTGGTAACGGTCGGCATACGGGGCTAGTAGCGATGCGCGCGCTCTATGCTTGTCTATGTTTACTCACACGTGACTTTTAAGACAAAACTTATCTTATGACACTATCGTCGTATGTGTGTGTCTATAACTAATGCAGGTAGGCCCTATACTTTTCTTGTTAAAGTACTATAACTAATTTCTGAAGTACATTTTTTATGGGATTCGACATAAATTCGATATCAGTTTAAATAAATATTAGGTAGGTGTTATAAAGAACGAAATATTTGTAACAAACAAATTTATCCTGTTATATTTTCCTTGACCTTATTGACATTCAATAATACATCAATAACATTTAACTACGTTTATTAGTAAACAGTTAATCATCAATTGCATGACTAAGAAAAAGGAACACGTTTTTGTTCACAGATACCGCGCGAAAAGTCAGCAATAAACCATTTTAGAATATTCATTGCAATCAGTGAAAATATTTAGAACATAAACGCAGTGATTCAAGCTATGCCTTTAGCCTTTATTTACTACGCCGCACACATGCACACGCCCTCACACATGAAGCGTAGGTTTTCCTGAAACATGCGCATGAGTCGACCGCCGGTCTTCCGGTCGCGCACAAAGAATATGTAATTTGCAGGAAAACAGAAGCGATATTCATGACTTTTGATATTTTCTGTACTTTTTTCTGAAAAACAATTATTTAAAAAAAATCCTGAAAAAATATTTCAAATAAGTGTTACTATACTAGATACGTTTAAGTACTTTCCTTTTTGATGGTTAAACCATTTAAAAAAAAATGCCCGATGACATTTTTTGAGGGCATTTTTTTTAATTTGCTAATTATAGAAAGATTTAGATATTTTGTTTATAGTATTTGATATACGTTACTAACATTTAAAGTTTTTGTTTTCATCCTTACTAATATTATAAATGCAAAAGAAACTCTGTCTGTCTGTCTGTCTGTCTGCCGCGCTTTCACGCCAAAACTTTAGAACCGATTTAAATGAAAATTGGTACACAGATAGTCTAGAGCCTGAGAAAGGACTTAGGCTACTTTTTACCGTGATAACCGACATCCACGCGGGCGGAGCCGCGGGAAACAGCTAGTTATTTAGAAAAAAATATTAAACTTAAATTAATGACCTCAGGAAGAGCAGGAGACGAACCAAATAATTGCAAGGAAAACAAGTGACAAATACAGACACATCATTTGTCCCCACTACTTTATTCCTCGATCTATGACCGGCGCCGGCGCATTTTATAAAGCAACTAAGGTCGACCGCAACTGCTCATCCGTTCGGTCCGGTCAGTCAGCAACGGTCGCGCGAGTCGACAGCACGTTAGCGCGCGATTCTCACAAAAATAATTCCACAAAAATGTTGTTTTTCGTAACAGTAACAGTGCTTCTGGCGACTGTGAACGCACACTTCTATACGGATTGTGGTAAGTAATTAATCTATTATTATAACTTTGGAGAAGTTTTTATTCGGCCGCAATGTTATCTGATACAGGCATTTATGTTTTATTAGTAAATTGCGTACATTTGTTACTGTGAATTAAAGATGGTTGTATGCGCGAAATATGCTGTAATGTGCATTCAGTCACACATTTTTATTGTACTCTCGAGTGTTTTCATTTCTAATGTGGCCTTTAATGCAGGGTTAGTTAGCTGCGGATTTTGTGCTCTGTTAACCATAACAGAGCACAAAATCCGCAGCTACCAATAGAATGCCAATTCATACTGCTTTTTCGCAAACCGATCCTTATTCTGCCTTAAGCGTTCCTCAATCATAATAATCGTTGTTAAATTAAGAATAATTGGTAATAGGTTTTCAGCGTTCCTATGTTTAAAAATAAAAGAAAATGCGCACTGCTGCATCCAACTACCAAAATACTTTTGAAGTAACTCATACTATTGAAGGAGTAGACCTACAAAAAATATTTATTAATTGTATTGTAGGTAATTGTATTTTAGTTTGTAGGTATTTAGAAACAAGAAAACTATGCAGGGTAGACACATAAAAGAACATAATGAAGTATCAAATTTCTTCTAATACCGGTCACTTACATTCGCACGAATTCGCAAACCCACAAGTGTAGGACGACATTTGCAAATGATTTAATTTCCAAGCTGTGTCGGTTTTTTAATAGACATCAAATCGCGCGAACTTTGTTCCAATGTTTGCGGGCATGTAAGTGACCCTGGTAAGGTTTCAGACCATAACAAATGTGTTTACAATACAAAATTAAATAGATAGTGCGGTAGCTGCTACTTCTATCAAGCAATTAATAAACTTGCAAGTTAATACTACTCATAACAATGACTAATAGGAACTTGCGAGTTTATAATTTTGATTAATATATCTGCACTTTGTCCTTCGTTAAACCAGTATGTCAATATTGACGCATTATATAAACAAAGCAAAACAATAACATTCTGTGCACTGCAATCACAAATAATAACAAGGATTAGTCTGGGTAATAACATGCCTTGGACATTATGTCACCTAGAATAATGTTAAACAGCGCATAAGACGCGAGGAATTATGACTGGTTCATGTAAAATACTAGTATTTTGAACTATCTATTATTATACCCTAACTAAAGTGGCTAAAGGTTTGGAAGAAGAAAATTCAAAAATTGCAGAGTCGGAAAATCTGCCCAATGGTTTAGGTTGTTGTAACCATCATCCATAATTATTTAAAACAAAACGGTTTACTCACACATATTCTCGGGATCGCCCGACTATTTTCAAACTCAATAGAAGTCCCTAATCATGAGTTGACGCGGCGGCGCGGCGGTGGTCTTGCGAGTCGAACTGAGTTAAATATTCCTTACGAAAGTTATTATACACCATTATCCATGATTTCCTCACTGTAAAGTCATTTCGTAACGTCCAAATATTATATTATCGTATATTACTTAAAAGCCATAAAACTAAAAAAGAAGAAAAAACAAAAAAAAATCACAACTCCACGAGAGATATAACATTATAATTTTTTTTTTAAGTGTTAACAGTTTAAAGCCAAACAAATTGATTATTTTTTACAATGACATTATATACATATCACTTATTTATCTTAAAATATTTTATTAAAACAAACTACATTTAAATCAGCTGAGCAACACATATCAGTGTCACAAAGTTCAATGGACTTTATCTCATTATTGTTTACCTATGTAGATCGATAATGAGAGAAACAAGGCAAAGACCTTTTCACTTACAATTGTGACCGAGTTTGACATTACACTAACTAGGTATACCAATTATTAATTATTCAATTCTTGGGATTGAATTAATAGTCTTCTAAATTCATTATTTTAGTAACCTGGGCTATATGTTTTTGTAGGAATTTGATCATTCAAGTCATAGTCCAAAAGACGGGATTCGAAACCGCAGGTCATTGCTCTCGTCAAAAATAAAAAGCCAAAAAAAAAACAAAGTCCTTTTGTCCTGCAGTGTATATTTTTATAAGCAAAGGGCAATAATGTTAGTGTATCAGCTGGTAGGAGATCTTCGTGGAATGATTTGGAGACACTGCGTAAATTTTCACCAAAAAAACAAAGCTGTCTGTCATACACCACTTTACAATTTAAAAAAACCGTCCTGGAGACATCCTCCAATTTTTCACATATGCAATATCGTATAGAAAAATGTTAGAATACTGTAATTTCTTTGAATTGTTATGTCGTAAAGTCATTACAATTCCGACCAGTCTTACTGTGGGATACTGTATTGCCCAGTAACATGGGTAAACGGGGTAAGAATAGGCACTTGATCCATGTACATAAAATACAGTATTCAGCTGAATCCGACAAGACTGGAAACCGTAGCCGACCCCAACATAGCTATAAGGCAAGGGGGAGGACTGTCATTTTCTCGAATTCAACCTACGAAAAACCGCGAAATTTAATTGTTATACCTTTCAAAGTTCACTAACACATAATCTAATCATAAAAATACAATAAAATTGGTCGTAAAACACAAAATATGCCGTAAGTTTTTTCACGCGTATTTTGTTATCCGTTGTAGGAGTAATTAAATTGAAATTGCGATAAGTCGACTGACAATAGTATAAATACATATATGTAAAAAATAATGACAAATAGTTCCTGAATATTCATTCAGGAACTATATATATATATATATGTAGGATCAGGAGTGCCGAGAGGTATAGCGTCAGGGTTAGGAGTTCCCATTTTATTGGGATAAACAAAAAGTATCAACTCTATAAGTAATTACAGGGTTTTTATTAACACAATTAACACACAATACAAAATAAAAGGTAAAACAGTTAGGCGAACAGACCTTTAAGGTCACAGTTCGTACAGTGGCCAAACCACCCAATTACACAGTACAAAATATACAGCAGCGCTGTACCAGTAAACCGACAGTTTTGTCGGGAGCAGGGGAGCTCTTAATCGAGTCGAATCCGAAGACCGACTGACTACATTATCGAGTGCACGCTCTTTTATAAGACGATGCCCCACTTTGCAATCCCTCCACGACAACTCTGTCCAATGGCGCACGGAAGTACGTCACGTGTTTACTTGATACAAAATGTGCAACAAAATCTAATACGATTTACATTACATTACAAAGTAATCAAATAATAAAAGAATAATTGTCGTAAATAAACAATGGTGAATTTACAGAGTAAATCATTTTAAAATAAAAGCAACATATCGTCATTAATTGTTTTGAACAAAAATATCGGTCACACTTATCGAAATAAGTTGCCAAAAATAATTTAGTGGGATTTAATAAATTATGTTTCGATTTATTAGACAATAATTGATACAAAAAAATCATTTAAATTAATAATAATAAAATCAACTCATAACAAAAAGGTGACTACCCACAATTGTGATTGACAATCAACTCCGACATATATATATATATATTTGCAGCCTGAATCAGCCAGTTCAGACTGGATGTGGAAACCGAAAGGTCTTATTGTTATGGCACCTGCCGATAGACCTGTGTCTAACTTGTCTAACTGTGAATTAATTTGTTAATAGGATCTTCATATTTTACCTACCATCGACCCGAAAACGTAGGAACCTAAAAGTAGCTTTCTGGTGATATCATGATAATGATATAAATACAAAATGGGCATAGTGTGCTGAGGTATACCTATACACCTTATATTTTTATAAATTATATCTAAAATCTGAAATCTGAATGAATGAAATGAAAAAACTAAATCTGAAATCTCCAACCCGAATGAGCAAGCGCGGTGATCAATGCTTATTCCTTCTGTATATCAGAAGAGGCCTGTGCTTAGCAGCGGATCATTTATAGGCTGGTATTATTTATTATTGATACGCCTTGAATACTATAGCAAGAATATTGGCTGCAACAATAAAGCATGCCTCATGACTATTCAATCAGTAAATGTAATCGCACTTGATCTGTCATGGGCACATACATACAATGACTTTATTATTGAACCGACATTAAGGAAAGAGTAACATCTCGTTAGTATTTGTAATGAAACCAAATTTGTATAATGAAAGACCACATTGTGAGGGCATAATAACTACTTACTCAAAGCGTGAATGGCGAGCTCAAGGTGGCAATCACGTAATGTAACTCATAATAAATTGTATAAAACCACGCATTAACGCCCATTCAACAATCTAGGAACTACGTAGATCATACACACATTATGTAAACAATTCTACTATACTACTGTAAGCTGTACTTCATATAAAGCAAGTAATATTTAGTCAATCAAACGTACTAACGCACAGAGTTAGTATATAATTCTAACTAACCCGGCAAACGTTGTTGTTCCAGGGCCACCTTTCTCATTTAAAGATATAAAAAATAGACTACGACCTATTCTCAGACCTACCAAATATAAATAAGAAATTTCATAAAAATCGGTCAAGCCGTTTCAGAGGAGTTCGATAAATCACTGTCACGAGATTTTCAAAATAAATTTAATAAAATTTAAATATATTTTTATGTCAAGTTATTAATTATTACTAGAACAACTTTTTACTCTACCTGGCCTTTTCCCAAAAGTGTTGGAGCTGCAAGTCTCAAAGTATAGTTATCGGTAAAGCATATTTTTATGCAATCTGCTTAGATGCTGCTAATTCTACGGTTATTTTGGTTTATCTCTTCGTAGGATTGTGATATAAAGTCTTATTTCCTCTTTTCTCTAGTATTTACAACATCCGCTTCACTATTTTCTACAATTTTAAAATTCCGTCCAGAAAATAGCAACAGATCAAACAATGTATTGGCCTATATATTTGTAGTTAAATATAGCAAATTGTAATGGGCGTTGTATGTATTAATTACATACATTGATCTCAAACAATGGGGTAATTATGACTGGCTATGGAAAGTCAAAATCTAGTTAGAAATAAATAATATTCTATTCTATTCTATTCTATTCTATTCTAGTCCGTCAGATTAAAAACATATTAGACACGTATTTTTTGCTGATAAAAGGAACCAAACTTCAGGAGTAGGGGTCAATGTCGTCATTCTTGCGTACAAAATGCACAAAATTGTGACGTCATGAGACATTTCAAAACAATGTATCGTCGTGAGTAACTTAACATAATAAGAACTCAGTGTTTAATATTTTTTAATAATCCATCAGACGGACATTACAAATAACTTGTCATCAACTCCATGAGGTACCTACTGCCAAATTATTAAAAAAATCGCGATAAAAATTATAATAACCTCATTTGCAAAACAAGGCCATTAGTGTTTTACACAAACATTGTAATCTATATCTTAATGTTTATTTAATAGCTCGGCGGTCTGAACCGACACTTATATCTAATAATACTATGTTTATTAATATAATAGTACTAAATAACAACTGTCATTAAAATGATAATGTTATACTACTACTTGTTTTAAGTTACCTGATAATTATCCTTGTCTTCTGCCTATATTGGTACTTATTTATTTTAAATTTCTTTAAAACGTTGATTACAAACAAATTTTAAATGATAGATATAAAGCCAGTCATTTAATTCATATTTTAATCGTTATAATTAAACCGTTTTGTTATTGATTTTAATTTAATCACATCTTGATTTTGATTGATTGACAGCGCATTATTGAATGCCATAATTATTGATTTGAACGTAATTTGACACAGTCCTTTCCTACAAGCGATTGATATTCGACAACCATTAGGTAAATTGACAGTTTTAATTTATTACACTAATATTTCTGCTATTAAGCACGCTAGGTATTTTTTTCGAGTCTTGTTAACCGACAGTTGTACGAAGCAGCAATAAGACATGTTAGTCTCGCTAAAATTCGAGAACGGCTGGGCCGATTTGAATAATTCTTTATTTGTTTTGTTCGTTAGAATACAGGGAAGATTTAAAAACAAAAAAAAATGGTAGGGTGTGGTAGGGTAGGTAGGGTGGGTAGGTAGGGTGGGTAGTTAGGGTAGGGTAGGGGGTGGTGTAGGTAGTCAGTCGACGGGAGCGAAGCCGCGGGAGCGGGCACAGCTAGTCTATTATAAAATCCCGATATCAAAAAATTATTCCCGATTCCCCTTAGTCACGCCATAACTTCCGAAGGACTATTAAAACAGATAATTCTTATTCTATGTTTCTTATAGTAAGGAAATGTATTCGTTAACGTTTGTAACGTTTTATAACGTTTGTATAAACGATTTTATTTAATTTCACACCACAGCGAAATCGGGGCGGTTAGCTAGTTCAAAAAAAAATCGAGGAATGCTCATGGCTAAATCCTATCTAGGTAGTACTTTGGTACCATAATTCACAGATGCGTAGGACCTGAGTAGGTACTGTAATTTTACCTTTTCTGACCTAACTGGAATGGGTAGATAAAATCTTACCCTTTATTGCCGCAAAAATTAAGAGACACCCCATTCCAGTGGCCCGTATTCCAAGAATACTGTTGCAGTATACACCGGTCCCTGATCATGTTTGAAGTATTGAGGGTCCTTGATTGGTCCCAATGGCCTAACATAGGTATAGCATATTCAATAAGATATTATACGATATTGTAATAATTAAAAAATACACGGATATAGTATCTAGTAGTTGCCGACGTCACGTCAGAACCACAAAAAGTTTAATGTTCTTTGGTTAATTGCCATAACAGAAAATAATTGCGTGTTAAATGCAATTATAACGCACGTTAAAAACCATATTACATAAATATTGACAATAATTATGTCATGTGTATTATTATACGCTCTTATTTAAATTTATATTAATTTTGGATTGGTAGCTGAGAAAACCATCAAATTAATTGTTTTTTTTCAATGTAGCCATTTCTTAATTACAGGTTCAAAACAAGCAAAGGTTGAAAATGTAACAGTGACCGGGTGCCCGCAGGACGCCAAGGAGTGCGTGCTCAAAAGAAACACGAACGCGACATTCAGTATCGACTTCAGGCCAAGTATGGACCACTCAGTCTTACATATTATTCTTATCTTTCTTCCTACCCTGTTCCCAAACATATGGATATTTATTTTGTGCCATTTATCCCTACTTCTTAGGTACGAAAATCTAAGCGTTTACTCCATTCATTATCTTACATAACCCCAAACACATACCTACTTAAGTAGGTAGGTACCTATAGCTTTTTTTGACTAGGTTAATTCTTGGCTGAAGTTAAGAATAAGAAGAATATACAGTAAGTATGTAGATAGCTATATGAATATCACTTTAGTATCACCATTACATAAGCTATTTTTTTCAATGCTCCAGATGATTGCCTTTTTTCATTTTTCTTTCGGAGATGATTTCACTGATAATCTTAGTTATAGTCTACAATCTTCCTAACACTTCCATTATAACTTCCAGGCAGAGTAGTGCCAGCCGTGAAGACAATCGTCCATGGCGTGATAATGAACCTCCCAGTGCCGTTCCCGCTGCCGCAGCCCGACGCCTGCAAGGACAACGGCCTGACCTGCCCCTTACAGGTACCTAATTTCATCACATAAGTAGTATAGCAAGGGCATTTGGGCCGTAAACAAGTTACGAAGGCCACTAGACAAAAGTTTGCGGCACTACATTTATTGTAAAACACAGACACTCCAAGTGTTTTTATCTCTAAAACTATATTCACTCTAAGGCTTTTATGTATCTTTACGGATAGACGAGTAGTATAGGTCACTACGCCAATTCCCACAGTGCGCGACGTGCTGCGGGTTCGGGCAATGCAGACGGGTAGCTACTTAAACCACAGAACGGAATAAAGAGGCACCCATTTTCTGTTCTGTGAGTTAGACTCATTGTGCAATAGGTATATTGTGCCTACAATACTCACACTAATGTTTACACATGAAATCAGACTACCGGTTCGAAGCAATGTCATTCGTCATGTCATTGTTAAAATATGGCTCTGTTTACATTCGATAAAATATGTATAAAGTAGTCACCTTGTTGCAATGCCGAAAGAATAGCTGACACATGATGCCAGAAGCAAAATAACTGTGACACGGAAAAGATATTTAGGACGGAATAAGCCTACTGTGGTTTACTAGTCTTTTGAGTTTAATTTTCTATAGATCTACTTAGATACAATAGAAAGCGTTTGTAATTCATTCTCCGCTAAATAAAAGTATAGTCTGTGAGAAACATATAAGGACAAAAAATCTGCAATCATCATCAAAATATGGCCAGCAATAATCCCAGGACCGTGAAAATTGGAAGAAGGAAAGATTAGCCTTTACCTTGCAGTGGGACTATAACCACTCCTTCTCTTTACTTAATTACTCGTGGGAACAATGCCCAATACTGACGGGCCTGTTGGTCTAGTGGTTAGTGACCCTGACTGCTAAACCGGAGGTCGTGGGTTCGATTCCCACCCAGGACGAATCTTTGTGTGATGAGCACGATCATTTTTTCTGTGTCTGGGTGTAATTTATCTATAATATGTATGTATTTAGAAATATATAAGTACGGTTATCAGTTGTCTGGTTGCCATAGCACAGGCTCTGCCTAGTTTGGGATCAGATGACCGTGTGTGAGATGTAAAAAAAAAAAAAGTAATTAAGGATGCTATCAAATACATATTATAATTATAATTTACCAAAATATTACAAGATTCACTATAATCAAATCGCCAGTTCTGTTACTTGAACTTGGCTTGACACGCTGCCGCGTGTCTAGATTTATTTTCCGTAAAACTTTTCCTAAAAATTAAAAAGACTTCGTTAATTATAAAAAAAACTTTCGCAAGTATCTGATAACGGGAAAAAAGGAACAACCCGATATCCTTGAGCCTCGTTAACGAGTATAATATAATTTGTAACATGAACCTTTATTTTTCAGCCGGGACAAGAGTATACGTATGGCGCATCAATGCCGGTTCTCAAATCTTATCCCAAGGTCAAGGTCGATGTGAAATGGGAGCTCCTAGATGATATGAATGAAGACCTAGTGTGCGTCTTAATAAGCGCGAGAATAGCATAAAACCGCCATTGATTTGCTGTCAACACTTCTAACTTTGCATTTCGAACTGGCTTATTTGTTCTGTGAGCAAAAACTGTGTTACATATTTATGCTATAAAAAAAAAACTTCCAAGAGCTCTATTACAATTAATTGATCTACCTACTAATAGGTTAATTTTCCAATTCGTTTTAGTTACCTACATATGTTTAAAGTTTCAATTTTAAATTAATCATACTTTGATAAGAGATTGTCGAAATATTATTAATTTTATATTTTTGTACTTTAAGGGTAGAGTAGTCTTTTTTTTTATCTGGCTACTAAATGAGGCTGTGCTAAGATGACAAATAGTTTGCATAATATCGTATTCCTTACTCGATAGTTGAACATATGATATTATTATCGATATTCTCGTAAGTATTCTTTATTTAACAAATTTCATACCTACTGTCGACCTGTAGGTGTAAGATTTCTTAATTTATCAAGTTTTCCACAAAATGTAGGTTAAGGATCGTGGTTTTGTACATTATGAATAAACAAATTTATATTTCATAATTAGTGTTTTATTTAGGTACCTACCTACCTACCTTATAACACGACCAATGGCTGTCACAAACCCGTCATCGTTTCTCAAGTGAGCAAATTTGGTGACCTATTAATTTGATAGTAGAGGGCAGTTTTGAAAAAAAACATCGAAGTAAATTCTACAGCCCATCCTCAAAACGAGTCGTTTCTCAAATCCCGTCCTATGACCCGGCCATTAGTGGTCATTCCAAATCTATGGTATGAGACCTAGCCCTTACCCTGCACTGGGACAATCACCTACTGGCCGTTTTATTATTAAGCGTCGGTAAAGCGCGAGGCGTACTGGAGACACCAGTCGGTAGGCAAAAGCCGGTACTTAAGTAACTAGAATAATACTACTGTTCTCTAAACGAACTATTGCTTACGTCATATGCAACATGGAGTGCAATGGAGTAAGTATCAGGAGGCAATCGCATCAGTCGTAAAAACGGTGAAAAAGAAAACATTAAAGTCCTTTTTTTTTTATTACGTGGTGAAAAGCTTTCAACCCACGCCGATGACACAGGGTAGGGATACGTCGGACTTTAACCGACTTAATTTGGCTACGACGAAGTAAATTTGACAGCCCTGATATTCATCTGCCCTTTTCTAAGGTCATCGGTATCTTTTTCACTTGTACAGTCGAGTTCATAGATATTTCAGGCTTCAAAAATATACGAGACGGAATCTTTATAATATTGTGACAACTATAAGCATGATTAAATTGTGGTCAAGGTTTAGATTCATTAAAATGTGAATGCTTTTTCTGACTAACATGTACACAGCCAAAGGCACATCATTACATAAACAAATTTAAAAAACCAAACGCAAGTTAAACAATGGAAATTAACTGTCATTTCTGTAACAATGCAAACTAGATCTTATTTGTTTGAGCATATAATTGACTTTCCAATGCATTTAGAGATAATTAAAAGCTTAACCTGCTCAGATATTTTTAAAGCCAATTCAGTTTAGATATATTTTTTAAAAGGGTGGTCACATATTATTGCCTAATGCAGCATTCCTATATTAAAGGATCGTTCACATAACGACATATTATTTTTATCTATAGGTTATATAAAGGTACTTTATTTTGCTTTCCAACGCTCACAATATTTTGAATCCTTGACAGTGCATATCCAATATATTATTGAAGTCGACTGTACATAAAAAGTGAAAAAGATACGGATGGCCTAAACTAAGTTCATTGTGTGTTTAACGGAATCTGGGTCAATTGTTTAAAATCTTATTTAGACATTGTAATAAATTAGACGCCTACCTACACTTATTTTGCATTCTTCGCACTAAGAAATGCTTAGACTTGTCGCGGGCGGTTTTACAAACATTCCTAAACATTTTTAAACTATGTTAAAAGCACAGACATTCAGTTGTCTGTTAAAACAAAAGAACGATTGTTTTATTGATTGTTTCATGTATTATAATATCCGATTTCAGTTCCGGCCATCTTTGTCTCAGAGTCGTGTAGAGAACATATTAATTGCATCATTATAACTAAAATGTAACGCCATTACAATATAATACGTCGTTACAATGATATATTAATGGAATCGTTTGGATTTGATTTGGCCACAGGTGAGGATACAAAAACCATGTAATTAACATAGAATTGAACATGATTTGGCTGAATAAACACTACCAACATGTTTGATTTTGTATATTTAGTAAAAGATCTTGAGTTATACATAAAAATAACTTTTTCCACAAAGTAGATGATTAGTTTTTATTTTCCATCACTTGGGCGTTCGAGAGCAAAACTCCGCCCACCTTGCGCTGGCAAGTTATATCAAACCAAATAGCACAGCTTCATAACGCCCGAATTCGCCTTGGGCCATCAACATTTTAATCGATTAACCAATCAATTTTATCGATTTTACACGAATTGATTAACTTAGAACCAACATCAAGATGTTCACTTCGATTTTGTTTAGAGCTACAACGATTATTTAATCGCCGCTACGTCTAAAACATTTGCGAGCGGACCATTAATGTGACTTTTTTTGGTTTTTGGCCAAAAAGTCAATTTTCAATTAATTTCCTCTAGTTTCCTCAGAATTAATTCACTTCTTCTTAATCGTACTCTTACATCTACCACACAGTTGCTGTTCAGTCTTCATCTTCCTAAAATGTAAATTAAATTCTTGTCTACATATCTTTCTGTACATAGACTCCTTCACAGGAACTGTATTCTCTTTGTTACACTCACTAAAATACATATTATACATCTGTTTCACACTTAAACTAGGATCTAAGTACTGTTTTTTTTTAGAATATTGTACGACTGGTTTTGATTCGACGGTCGTAAATGACTGTATATGTTTTCGCACTTTATCTTTCGATTCTGAGGGTAAGGAATGTGCGCTTGCCTTAGAATGCCCCCGACCATCGGGTTTCGGCATATTCAAGTCAGTTTTACCCATGTGTACATTATAAACAGGTTTCTGCGATATAGCTAAAGTCCCTAAATAAAAATTCTTGCAGACTGTATGTCGTTCAGACTTAACAAGGAAGAAATACTTGAATGTGTATTTTCTTTTATGATTGGATACCTTATTATGCTTAATGTACAATCTTTCGGTGGTGTTCAGTAGGAAATACTTCTTTTCATTAGCAGTTAAGGAGTAGAAAGCTTTGAAGATGTGTTCTCTGTCTTCGTCTGTTATTTTCTCGTTACATTTGAACTTGCAGTTCTTGAGGCAGTCCTTCGTGTTACGTATTCTGCGCTCCGGGACGAACTTGCCGCGTCGACTGATGTAAGCTTCGCCTCGCTGGTGCTTTAGCTTGCGGACGTTGCACGCCCAGGACGTCGGGTCAGGGACTTGGCTGCGAGACCTCTTCTTTTGGAGATCAGGTTCTGTTTGGGTGGTGTCTGTTGCACAGCTGGAAGTATTTATAAGGTAAGTGTTATTATATCACATACTATACATTCCATATAATATATACTACTAGCTGTGCTCTACGGTTTCACTTGCCTTGATTTTCTCCTAAGGCGTGTTTATTTATTTACCAAATAACACAGCCTCTTGTCACAAAGCAAGTAACATGATGTTAAATAACCTTCTTCGAGAATAGGCAATCGTATGCCCAATTTTTTTTTTCTTATCTTACTAGTAGTTTCAGCGATTAGCGCGTTCATACAAACAAACTTTTTAAGTATAATATTAAATATTAGGATATATGTACTAGTATATAGATTTATGGTAATCTAAACAGTAATAAAGGTACAAAACACACACGGGAAAATTAACTTTTCTGCTTTGATATAAATGATCTTTCAATATCAAAGTGGTGGCAATTGCAAACACTGTGCAACAACAATTCAAATGTTATTTACTTACTCATTATCTTTTTCCACCAGCTGAAGGTCAGGCTCCAGTTTAGCAAGCAGGCACTGCTCTTTCGGATACTCATACTGACTGTAGTACGACTGCACTCCATTCACCAGCATATGCTGCGGCAATATCACGTGAGAGGCAATCTGCAGAGACTGCGTCATGTCCGAACTATGCAGCACTTGGGACTGGACTTGGCCATGTAAGGGCTGAATACTGTGCAGGCCTTGCTGACAAGACATCACTATTTGATTCTGGGACATTTGTATCTGACTCTGTATTTCAGTGACATGTTGAGAAGTAACTGGAATGTGAATAGACTCCGATGTTATAGTTTGCTGGTATGTAACTTTGCCCTGTGAGGTTGGTAGGCCTGGGTGAGATATGTGTATAATCTGTGGGTTCTGTATTTTCGTTGAAACTGATGGTTGGTAGACCTGCACCAGATGGGGTATTGTTGAAGGATGCTGTAGGTGTTCCATTGTTTATTTCTGAAAAATTTAAGATATTATATATGACTTGAAGAACTTGATTTTCCTTTTCTAAATGATCTCACATAAGACAAAACGTTAATACTTGAAATAAGTAAAGTAAAACCTTTGTGTTGCATCAAGTACAATTAGCAACAATTTTGCTAATTCTTTTTTTGTTGTGTTAAATATTGTCAGGAGAGGGTTTTTATAAACGAAATGTTTTGAAAATTTTACATCGCCTGTACGAAGCCTTGGCGGGCAGCTAGTAATATATAACTTCAATTTCAATTCAATCATTAATCTTAATTTATGAATATTTTTCTGTATCAAATTATACACCTTATTATTTAAAAAGTTTATAGTTCTGATTAACAGATTAATTTAGTTGAATAAGAAAAAGGAAATCAAAAGTATACAGTAACAAATTCACAGAAACAGTTTAGTAATTCTAATCTCATTAAATACATTAATATTGTAAGTCTTTTTAAAATACTGCCATAAAATAATTATTAACCATACAATGCAGAATTCTAAAATTGTTTAACTCAGTAAATTATATTCAGTATAAATAATGAAGTCACATAACAGCAGACTCCAGGTGTCCTGATTGATTATTTGATACCTTTAACATTTGTATACAATAATAATTGTTAATTACTTCAGTTTAAGTTACATTGGCTGAAGAATTTGGCAAGAAAGTATAAACAAATTATCAAAAGTAGGTAGATACACTCTTTTAAATACTAGTTATAGTTGTAAGTTTTCATATTATTGCATGAAACTGATGTTTTCAGCCAACGCCGTGTCGGCGTTAGGTAATTATGAAGTACTTTCACGCGACCGTAACTGGCATAATGTCATGAATATCATTATATAGCAACTACATAGGACACAAAGATTACTTACATTATTATTACTAGACTATAGAAGAGGGTTTTATATTAATTTCGGCACTTCCCACTAGGTACTAGAGAAATTGGTAAAGTTGTCTTAGTTTCATTAGATCACTTTGGATTTGTAAACAATCTATTGACCGTGTATTTCGTTGATCCTCTAGTCCTCACAGACAGCTAGGTAAAACCAGATTATTCACAATGTTTTCTCATTTCTTGCTACTGTACAGTAAGTTGATTTAGTATAATTTAATATTCGCTTGGTATTCACGATTGATGACAACAATTTCAACAAAAAAAACAACAATAGTAAGGTTTCTCTTTTTGATATACCAGAAATGAGAAGAACAAACAAATTATAATGCTAGAGATATTGTAAACTAAAATAGTAAACGATTGATACAATTGGAACGTCAAACTTGAGAGAGTCAACTGTCAGAGTGAACTGACAGTTGACACTCGCGCTGAACCGTAAAAAACCGGTGTTTTTGCGATACGGAACGATACTCCTCTAAAAAAATTCCATCTGTTATTCAATCGATCTTTTTAATGTAACAATGAAATACTAGTAAAAAAAGTTAGTAATAAGCAAAATTAAGTCCCGAATTCAAAAAATCAAGCATCAGGAATTTATTTTCTTTAACTTTTAGCCAAATAAGTACAAAGGCAGAATGCCGGAGGAATTCGCGAGCAGTCAAAGACCTTTGTAGAAATAAGTAATAGAAAATACAATGACATCGTAAATATTTTATAGTGTGTGGGTTGATGACGTGATCAACGCAATTAGGTCTGAACTTTGGGGTATTATTGCCTACTGTTGTATATCTTATTAAATCTGACCTCAGGGCATCCGACCAAAGGTAACAACAATACCAACCCTTTTTGCGTTGGGGGTTAATGGTAATAAAGGAAAGGAACAATTAACTACGATGTACTGATCAACATAAGATATTTATTTTATTCAGTCATAAAATTTTTATTTTATTTAAACACAAAAATAACTATAAAGTTTGAAATAACAATTTCTATACATTTACAACATTTTCTTCGTTTCTATACATAAATGCTTCAACATGGACAAAATTTAAATATTTTAAAAATATATTTCTTAAAACTATCGACTTAATCTTAGATTTGAGACATGATTTCGAATAACAATATAAATATATTCTGTTATACTTAAATATTAACGCAACTTTGGTTTGAAATGCTTCATAAAGGCACTGCTATCACAATATTATTTTGGCAATACGTATTGCAAAGGAAACAACATAAAAATAGTGAGTAAATTTGCGACAATTGTTAAAAAAATAGGTAGGTACTTCAGTTTCATAGTTAAAAAGTTAACTAGCTAGAGCCTAGTTGTTTAGTTTGGCCAACAGTGATCTGTGTCATTGTAGGCTAATTACTAGGAGTATCTACCCAAACTTTGTGCATTGATAAATTGAATATTTTTCACAATTACCATTGTTTTAAATGAAATACAGCGATACCTAATGTGAAAATATTACACTTACATAATTATCAAAAAATATACTTATCATTTAATATATGCCTATTGGCAAAATCTATATAAAATATAGTAAAAAATGGAGCCCAATTCCCTATATATATTAATGGTTGACACAGGTCTGATATAAAAACTAGATGACCAGAAAAAAAAGTAATACAACAACTAAATAGGAAACCAAAAAGTTCTTCATTTTTTGCAAAATTAAAAGTACTTTTGCAACCTACACCTTTTTAAAAGAACTTTAGTAATAGGAAATAAAGAAAAATGTATAATTGTTTAAGTTTACGGCGAATGTGAGCCGTAAAATTACAAAAAAATATACAAAGACAAGACTTTTATTTTTTTATAATATATAAAAAACAAAGTCAAAGACCACAACCATTGATATGTTATAATTTAAATGACTGTTTAGCTTTAAATACATTGCTTTACAAATTGTAGTTTGTATGTGTAAATTGTTTTAATGAATGTTGATAATGTAAATATTTCATGCGTAATAAGGTTGTTTGTGCTTTGTTAATTTGTGTGACTGTTTAGTCAAAGGTTTCTTTCAGTATTTTGAAAACGTAGTCGTATAGCACCAACATGATTGCACCTCCGGGACCCAGTCGGAGGAGTTTTGGGAGTAATCCTTTGTACAGCGCCGCGAATCTGCAAAAAAGTGTTAATCCTGTGTAATATTTGGCTGTTTTTTTTCAAAATGCTAAGAAGTAGAAATTAATTAAATAAAAAAAAAAAAAAAAAAAACAAAAAATTAAGCAAAGTGTTACTTAGAAAAATGATCACGAGGTTTAAAAACTTTTTTATATAGTATTTAGATCTGCCGTTCGAACAGCGTAATGTTTTTTTTTCGTTTTATTCTATCCTGTTACTCGTCATGCTAACATTAATTGATTTTTTGTTCATGTTATCTCTCATGCAAACAATCTAGTCATAAATTTTTCTATACCCATGCATTTCATCTCAAGAGGGATTTTACTAAATGAAAAATGTTGCAAAAATGAAAAACCGTTGAAACTAAAACACGCGAACAAAGTCGCGGGGGACAGCTAGTATAACATAAAATACGAACTTGGATATAAGCCAGGTAGATTAAGATTTTATGTTTTCGATAAAAGCTCGATCCAGAACTTCAATTCGGGTGATATAATAATAGAACAAAAGCTACACTGTTTATTCGTGTTTACGTAGCAATCGCAATAAGATAATTATTAAAATTACAGCAGTGTGTAAATCTATACTAATATTATAAAGCTGAAGAGTTTGTTTGTTTGTTTGTTTGTTTGAACGCGCTAATCTCAGGAACTACTGGTCCGATTTGAAAAATTCTTTCAGTGTTGGATAGCTCATTTATTGAGGAAGGCTATAGGCTATATAACATCACGCTACGACCAATAGGAGCGGAGCATAAATGAAAAATGTCGCAAAAATGAAAAACCGTTGAAACTAAAACACGCGGACAAAGTCGCGGGGGACAGCTAGTATATAATAAACTTGTAAATTATGCAATAGCGCGGCACTATTTATTATTCAGTGGTAATAGTCAATGGTTCATGTAATAAGTTAATATTGTATCGATATACCTATATAAGTTTAGATTTTAAGTGTTTAGATTTATAACTAAACTAGCTAAAGCCCGCGGCTCCGCCTGCGTGAACGTCGGTTAACGAGGCTAAAAGTAGCCAATGTCCTTTCGAAGAGAGCTAACTCCATACCAAATTTCATCAAAATCGCTTGCGTGGTTATGACGTGAAAGCGTAAAAGATAATCAGAGAGAAAGACAGGGTTACTTTCGCATCTATACTAATATTATAAAGCTGAAGAGTTTGTTTGTTTGAACGCGCTAGTCTCAGGAACTACTGGTTCGAATTGAAAAAATCTATTCTTATTGGATAGTCCGTTTATTGAGGAAGGCTATAGGCTATATAACATCACGCTACGACCAATAGGAGCAGAGCATAAATGAAAAATGTTGCAAAAATGAAAAACCGTTGAAACTAAAACACGCGAACAAAGTCGCGGTGGACAGCTAGCTTATAATATTAGTATGGATGTACAGTTTTGCTGTGCCCTAACAGGGTCTATAATGTACCTGTCCCGTACCTTTAACTTACCATTTTTGTATAAAAACATTGCGCAATAAAGAATATGTAGAATATCTTGCCTATTAGAGCTCTTGTCTAGATTTTTTAGTTTGTTCAAATGTGTCACTCTGAACTGACTGGTTAAGACTTTTCTCTATAAGAAATCATAATTACTTATGAGAAAAATACATTTAAATTTTTTAGTAGAAATTAAATTACAATCATATTTACTGGCTACACAGGCGTTTATATGTGGAGTGGCTATTACTATTGCTATTGTAATACAGACATAAAATTACATAATCAAAATTCATTTATCCAAAATGGGTAGCAGTTTTTGAAGGTCAGTCATATTAACAGACTACCTATCCCCAAGCGCCCACCCTTCACCGCTTCCTAAGTACTTCATAAGTAGTTAAATGTAACTAGGCAAAATCATACTACAAGATCGGTTACATACATACGCCTAAAATGTATATCACGCTATTTATTTTTAACTGAAATATCAGCGAAACAATGAGATCGTAGACGAAAAACAAACATTTTAATGGATAAGAAACTTTGTTATCTGTATTTACAAGTTTACTTGGCATTTTGCCCGTGTTTTCCACTAAGCAACAGTGCGTGCAGTAGGTACTTGCAGTTTAATATTAATAGAAGTCTCGGTATTTGCGGATTGCTGACAAAATGAACTGGTATATCTCTAGGCAAATGCTAGTTTACAAGCCGTGACCGGTACATCTGACTAGTTAAATTCCAGCTTACAGGCTGGTATTACATTAGATAGTAAGATACTACCGTTATAATCTATTCATAGCTGTTGAATAGATAACTTTATTTGTACACTGATCAAGGTCCTACGATAAATATAATTATGCAAACAAATTATAACTAGGTACTGGTTAAAATATTTGTTTTATACTTGAAAACTGTCAGTGCGTGCAAAATTAGAAAATTGCTTTATAAGATTTTCAAAGGAGAAGCATTTGATGAGACAGTTTTACTTTTTCTCGATAATTTTTAGTAGGTATGTCCCACTGTAGTTTACAGTCTAAGTGGTGGCATTATGAGGCCTTTTGCCCTACACTGAGAAAGGCTAGTATTATTTATATATATAAAGTTCCTTACCCTTCTTCCTTATACACCAGCATAATAGTCCCAGACGTAGATCTGTACTTTATGATGCCTGGTGTCGGCTGTGGGCCCTGGATGCGACTCTTTGCCACGTCGAAAGGTATGTTGGCTAAAGACCCGAGGATTCCCGATGCGAAACCGATCGCTAACTTACGGGAGAACTCTAAGATCCGATCCTGAAATAAAATATTGAAAATATACTTATAAATTTATATTTTTGTAAACTTTTCCTTATTTACTTCAATTTATTATCAATTTATGAAACCGCGAACGCTGATTATTAATAAGAACTACTTTTCTCGCTTCAGATTTGATTTTTACATTATTACACAGTCTTGCAAGCAGACTAAGTCAGTGGAGAAATAATGTAAGTACTATTTCAGGATTTCGTCTTTACTGCTTATAGTATATATTTCGAGTAAATTCATTTCTGTTGTGTTGCTATAATAATATTATAGCCACTAACCTTAGATTCTGGTACTATATTCTTAACGCTATGATAGAAACCAAAGTACACCATATTGAAGACACCATTTCTTCCAAAAGTCGCTGTAAGGCCCTTGAAAAGTCCTTTGGAGCCCATTCCATTTTCTCTTACAATCTGCCTGGTCACTGCCCAAGTGGTAGGCATTTGTTTAGCTAGCTCCTTGTTGGACTGTAAAGTTACTTTGACTACTTCAAATGGATTGATGAGGAGACCTTCAGTTAAACCAGCGGCTAGACCAGCTAATGAGAATGTCTGTAACAAGAAAAGTCTGATTTATAGATTTATTTGTTAAGTAGCTGATGTCAGGAGGAATAATTAATATTAGTATTGAATTATTGATTGCTTTTAGATTTACAATTTTGCAATTTATAATGGGACTTAAATACTATTCTAGAGTTGACATTCTTATTACAGTATTATAAACATCCTATCTTTTTCCAATAATGTTAGTGAGAGTTAATGTTATTGTATCTATTAATCGTTTTTAGGCAGCAAATATTTTCCTTTTGTTGCTAGGCTAATTTATATTTTTTTGCAGGGCAAACGTCCCTCTGAAAGTTTCCAGAACTTTTAACATTAGCTGCCGGCCCAACTTCACACGGGTGGTGTGCGAAAAATATATTATAAGATGATATGAAATGTATGATAACTTTTTCCAAAAAAATTATACTTTTTATATTGATTTTCTGTTATATAAACTTTGTCCATACAATAAGGGATATGAATAAAAGAATTATCCAATTTGGTGCAGTCATTCAGAAGGTATGGTGTGACCAAGGAAAATCGGGATTCATGTTATAGTTTATTTATAAAAATTCAATCAATATGTAGGTTGTGCTATTTAACATTATATAATTTAAATTATCTGTTGTTATGTAGTCAAGACGTGCTATGTGTACTAAACTAACTGAATTAATTACATTAGGTATTTACAATTTCAATGCTCCTTATCAGTTCATAGTGACTTCTCAATAAAAGAGATTCCATGTAAGTAAATAGGTATAAGATAAAAAATTGTGATAACATTTCTTAACTTTATGAGTATCTCTTATTTCAAACCAGTTTTATTTACTGGGGAAATTCCAAAGAGGAAAAAGCAGTAATCTAGAAATACGTTTTTTTTTTACTGTTTTGATGATATATAGTTATTAATGAATTAAGAATACTAAATAATAAAATGACTACAAAAAATATATACTTAGAAGTATTTCATAAAATGTTTTATTTTAAATAGTTGGAATTATTAAAAAGTTTAAGAATTGACAATACTTACTAATGGAGTTGCAGTAGGTCCAAATGTAAACAACTTTTTATACTGTTCAAAAGTAGCAAATTTAACTGCGCGCTTTGGAGTTTCCGCCAAAATAGGAGGCACTATGCCTTTCCAGAAGGATGTGACACCCTCATGCTTGTACATTTTTCTCATACAGTCTGCCAAACCCGTGTAGTAGTGAGGGTCAGAGCGCGATGCTGCTGTGACTCTCGTCTGCTGTAGTTGCAGCCTCGTCTTCACCAGATCCAAAGGATGCATGATACAGACCTCCACAAAGCCGGCACTACCACCAGCACCAACGTGCATGGCACCTTCTTTCAACGCTTTACGAACATCACCCATTTTAACAAAGCACAAAAAACCGCGGTTTATATTTATTATCTAACTAATGACTTACACACACCACTTGTAATCGATCATAACATTTTACATAGCGACCCTCTTGGGTCTGGTTTATAAATATTTAGTGAAAAACACTAAACCAAAACAATGCACAGATGAATGATGTTTGTGGAATGACAATTGTTGAATTGTCAATTATTGACATGAATACATGAATACTCATTGCTCAATATGCTCATGAATTTATTGTATGAATGTCACTGACTGAATGACATGATGATTAACAATATTAGTACTACGATTTGACTAGAGTTGTAGATGTGATAGTTATGACATAAGACGGTTTTTCGATGTTTCACTTGCCATATCAATAATTAAATTGATGATTTCACTAAATGTCACAAATGGCAACCCAATCATGTGTTGTCAAAAAGTGTCAGACGGAGTCGTAATGGAAAGTGTTGTTTCACCGATTTCAAGCATATAATTTAGCTCAAATTTACTAATTTGTTTATCAATTGTTTACTTGAAATAGCATTAATGTTATTTACACATGTTTCTTATGATAAGGACGCCCTACTTATGTAGGAAGACGCGTGTATTAACAAACAATCGATGTCTATAAAGTCCATATTCGCGTGAAATATATCATTCAAAATGGCAGTGGTATTAACAATTTGCAGATGTGAAAAGTGATTTCGTGAGTTATAAACAGTGTCGGTGTCAGTGGATGGTGAATTAAACGCGGAAATGTGGACATAGTGTAAAATGGGTTCCCAAACACTAGAGATATTACGCCAAGGTGTTTGGGCATCGTTAACAGGGGGCTGGTTTTATGATCCTCATCAGAATTTGTTTTGCAACACAGTGCACCTGTATGTCTGGTTGTTCCTGCTATGTTTGCCGTTTTCTATATATCTGGTGAGTTATTACGTGAAGCCACATTCATAGTTTGTTAATGTTTGGTTTTGAAGTGGTTGTAATCAAAAGCAGGTCACTGGTGACTGAGCTTAGGATCATTGTTATTCAAGCATTGTGGCCTGAGTCATTATGGTCATTGCCCTTATGAAGCCATAACAATTGTCTGAGACTAATCTTTTGAAAACTTTCAAGGAGGTTTTATTTCTTGAATTAAGTAGGACAGTGTTACTTGATCTACTTTGTTTTTATTGTTTAGGTATCAATTAAATTGCGACATCATTACGTGTAGCTAATTAATCTACTGTAATGCTTTAATTATATCTTATTATGTAAAAAATCGTTTATAAAGTAGGTAGTTTAATTTATAAAGTTATAGTTCTTTTTTTATATTATATGTAAACCTTCTTTTCATGTATAATCTAAAATAATTTTATTGATTTAGAGAAATATGTTTATGTAGACTTGTTTTAGACAAATATAACTCTGTAAACATACTAAATTTTTCAACACAAATAAAAAAACAATTTGCTATGACCCAGGCAATATTCCTAATTAAACTCATAACAGCATTTATTTCCTTTAAGTTATATTTAAAGTACCTATTAAATATGTGTGTTCATAATTTCACATAACACAATAATATACTCATTGTAATAATAATATATGTAGGTACTCAATATGAATCTATGAAGAATTTGTCATTTATTATAACTTATGCAAAGATATCTTTGAAAGTCTTGGAAACACTAGGATACTTTGAAATTATAACTAGGTTATTTATATACAGAGTAATTGGCAATCAGAGCCTGCTTATTACAAAATTGCATTATTTTTAGCTTTATATATAGGTAGTATTAGAATATATATATCAACATTATTTACTTACCATAATACTGACCATAATACTGACGTTTGCAAGCCACCATTGGACACTGCCACCATGTTAAAGAGGACCAATTAGTATTATCATGATTTAATAGCCAATTCTATCTTGTGATCCTAGCTTTTTTGTTTCTAGTATCTAAGAATTATTTTTACAAATGAGCAGGGTACTAATAGCATTTCACTGTAGATAGACCTGTACAAGGCCACAGACAATGCTGTTTGCGTGGCTTAGTAGGTACTTGTCTGGGAAAATTTGACTGTCATTAATTGCCTTGCTAAGAAGAAGAGTGTAGGTACCTCACATAAAAGAAATACTTTATGATGTAGATATGAAACCTAACAATGGCTTGTTCTTATGTTTTGGTAGTAAATAAACGGTTTTCTTCCTATAAATACTCCATATCCAACAGTTGCTTTTGTCTCTGTTATACACTACCTAAAAAGGCTATAGGATGCTATTTTTCCTATATTATTTTAATCTTAAAAACTGTAGGCTTATTTGCTATCTCCTATCCTATCAGTCGACAACTCAAGCAATGTAATAAAAATAATGGAAAAAACGCAAATTAACTAGATAGTAGATGTAATTGGTCATTGATGTTAGTTACTAGAAAAAAATCCTGTTTTCACAGATGTGCTGAAAGTAATAGATAATGTGTAATTAATTAGATCTTCTTATTTAATTGCACTAATAGAAGTTTATAAGCAAGAATGTTACATTTGAGATTATAATTAATTAAGAATCACTCTAATCCTTTAGAGCTTAATAGTTTTGCATTAAAATTATGAGCTTATCTGGACCATTATAATAAATTTTTAATAATAAATGATGCTGGCAAGATAACATCAATCACTATTTTCTAGATTAGTGGGAAACGGCACACGGCAGGAGCCTAGAGCAAATTGGGGGAGACCTACAAAGGGGAGAACTAAAAAAAATTTACCATAAACTTCCCTATGGTACACAAATATTTTGCATTTACATCTATTCCATTAAGTAATTGGTTTTAAGGTTCTATTAACAAAGTACTCTTTTGTTTGTATACCTAGATAAACAATTTTGCTAATTGATGTAATTCATTTATCTTCAGTAGTCATTTTTCTTGTTCCTAGAATACTACTATGTAAAGTAACAACTTTAACACCTACCCATGAATCATGCATGTCTATTGTTTGTTGTCTAGGTGTAGATACATTTAATTGACTTATTGTAAATCACCTTAATGAAAACAATCAATTTGAAACAATTGAATTGTTACAATATTCATGTAGTGATAGAGTAAACTAAATAGTTTGGAATGTTTATTATTATTGTTTGTTAATAAGTATTCAATTGTAAGGGTTTTTTGTAACTATTTAATCTGACTAATTTTGTAAACTAGCTGTGCTCCACAGTTTTACTCATCTTGCTTTTCCCCTAGGCACATGATATTAAATAGCCTTTAACCTACTTCGAAAAAAGAGCTATCAAATGCAAAAAGGTTTTTTCAAATTGGTCTGGTACTTTCAGAGATTAGTTTTATAACTTTCAAACAAAAAAACTCTTTTAGTTTTATTTCAAAAAGCAGTTTATCTGAAAACCAGACAGAGGTTTCAACCTATCTTTAGATAAACCGTTTTTTTATAAGAGATTTAGCTTTATTGGGTATATTATTAAAGATGTGAAAAAATATTTTGGTAAATTTTGTTCACAGATAGTTCATAACCATGATTCATTCATAGGATACTCTTTAATCCAATAGGTCCACAGAAACGGTTATGACGCGGGTAAAATCACGGGTTTCATAAAACCATATTACAAGTAAAGTAATTTTTATCCATTTAACATCGCTTCGGTTGTCAACTGGAGATAGCAAATAAGCCTACCGGTGTTACTAGCTTTATCTTTAATTAATTATCATGTACAGTTGGAAGTAGTGAAGGGTGGGCAATTTGATATGCAATCAATACTGTTGTATGACCTTAAAAAACGCTACTAAGTAGTCTTTTTTGTAATGGCATTAATAAAGTGAATGAACAAACCTGTAAAAATTAATTAAAAAATTAAGTGTGTCACGATAATGTGCCAATATTATATTTTTTTAATTATGGCAATCTGCTGATAGGTTAAGCAATTTCTGCCTGTTTCGTGTTTACTGCCGGTGTCATGACTTGGCCACAAATGGGTACTGATGAGATTGCTTAATGGCGTGAAAAAAACTTATTTTAAGTAAATATCTAAAACAACACAAATATAAATATTATTTTAATAATTTTTTACGCATTAACGCATGCGGAGAATTTTTTTTGTAATTTAATACAAATAGTAGAAAGAAAACTGGCGCGTTAAGCCAGCGGTCGCAGGTTCAAGTCCTGACTGAGGTTTAAATTTTTCTGTCTACTACATATTTGTATTTAATTACAAATATAAATGTTAGTAATTTAAAATTACTTACAAGCATAAATAAAATACATGAATTATAGTTTAATATTATTAGTTTTTATACATTTAATAAGAATATATGGCTAGCTATGTGTAACTAGTAGGCAAATAAATATATGAAGTATCCTATAGGTTGATTTTTAATCGACATATATTTTTTATTGGTGGGAATTGAAGTCTGACAGATTTTGTGAAAGAACAAGAACTGTAAAAAGTTCAAAAATTATTCCTTGGATAAAATTATCTGGCATTGAAAAAATGGGCCCTTAAACTATAAATATAAAAGTTTGTGAACATGGATGGATGATGTTTATAATTCTTAAAACCATAATCTATTTAATGGATTTAAAGGAAATTAAGCGCACACTGGGTTGATAAATCCAACGTGATTTCCTTTACGCGGCGTATACGTATTATTCGGTATACCTAGGTCGTACCAACCCTGTATTTTAACTTGATGATATTGATATTTATTACGCGCTTAAACTCCTCACAAGCTGCCAGTTGGTTCATAAAACAGATCCTATATTAAAAATGACTTCCTAACACTTATTCATATGCAACACACAGTTATCTAATAATTAGGAATTCATCTCACCAAAGTTTCAATATCTAATACTTTCACTATTTATCAGACACATTTTAGCAGCGCAGCTATAATGCGCTCCGCGGTTTCACTCGCATAATTCTCGATTCCCGAGTATTTGTGTGCCAATTTCCATTCAAATCCATTCAGTTGTTTTAATAGGTGCCTAACTAAAATCTATAAGTTACAACTTTTATCGCCCGCGCTGTTGTCGTTTATCGCGGCAAAAAGTAGCCTATGTCGTTTCTTGGGATCCAAGATTATGCTTTTCTCTATACCAAGTTTCATTAAAATCGTTTTAGCGGTTTAGCCACGACGGCGTAACAGACAATTTCTACCTTTTATTATTATAATAATATTTTTATACAATAGTTGATTGTAGAGACAATACATAGGCGTAGGTATTGGAATATTAAGCATACCTACTCTAAGATTGCAGTTATTAAAATACAAAGTTTCTCTTCAATAACATTGAAAGTTCGAGTTTAATATCAGACTAGGTTGAGGCTATTTATAAATGAAAGCTAAGTTTTATTGATTGCCTAAATTGGAATAACAAATAACGTGTTTACCTTCATAATAATTAAAGTTAACATGCAATATCATATAGATTAATAAGTATTTTTTGTTTAAGTATATGCATCTTTATTTTATCGAAAGCTTAAGATGTCTTTAAACTTAACGTAAGATCTTTGATTATTATTTAAAAATGAATTAAATTTTAGTATACATATCGGTATATTATGTTAAAATTTATGTTTGACATTAGTAACAGAAATTATAATAAAAATGTCTAGATTTTAAATACATGCAAATGAATTAAGCGAAAGCTTTGCGGCTGTCTTTAACGCCAGCGTACCCGTATAGTCAAATGTTATCTCGGTCTCCACTATAGTCCACATGAATTTCAACCTTATAGTATAAATAAGTAAACTATAGAGTGCGTCTACGGAGTATAAACAGTGAGCACAAGTATAAGCAAGCTTCATCTTCAAGGACACGTCAAATTATTGTTGAAACACAGCGCGCCGTTTTATTAATACTATCCGTAAACCTAATATCCATTTAATTACTCTAATAATTAGAGATTAGATATTTTTGCATGAACGCCTGTCGTCGCACGGAAAATCAATAAACGAGCGAATATAATAATGCCAGCCTGTAAATGTCCCACTGCTGGGCACAGGCCTCTTCTCATATAGAGAAGGCACGAGCATTGATCACCACGCTTGCTCATTGCGGGTTGGCGATTTCGGATTATAATTTTTGGAATCACGGTGTTTTCCTTCACCGATTGTCAATGGTGTCTTAGAATAATTAAGAAAGTACATATAACTTTGAAAAAGTCACATTGGTACTTGCCAGTAATGGGTTCGAACCTGCAACCTTGTGCACACAAATCCGTTCATTGAACCACTAGGCCACCACGACTCTAACGAGCGAATACTTACAGCTAAATATTTGTATTTCAACACTGCTGAGGTCCACCTTAGTAGTAGGTACAAATATTTAATAAATTACTTTTGTGATGTCTCCCCAGTACTTTCCGCCAGCGAGTCTCGGTTGGATCATATACTGCGCGCTGGTAGCCCTGCTGTTCGCCGGCCTGAAGCTGCTGAACCACGGCCTGCATCATATGTACGACACCACTGAGTGCATCATCGTGCAGCCGCCGACCGACCCTCACGCCACTGAGAACGCTGCGTAAGTAACAATTCAATAACAAATTCAGTAATTCAGTCGTGTACCTAAGCATAACAGACAGATATATTTATTCAATTTTATTATTAGTGTATATTTTTGTTTATCCAATATTATTAACAATTGTTGTATAATGTAATTCACATTATATTATTAAATGGTACTTATTTTCTACTTATAATTTATATAATTATCTGTAGCGATTTGTGATTATGTGACCAGTTGCAGTTTAAAGTAGACCTTTTTGACCTATTTAATAAAATAATGAAAGTTGTTCAGAATTAGTGGAGCAATTTTATAATTAAAAGAATTTATTGTAAATAGAGTTTATAAATGTTTTGATGTTGTTATATTTAAATTGTTTATTATCCACCAGGCCTGAGGAAGGTATGGAGATGCAGATGTTGAAGTTAGGCGGAATGCCAGCAGCAGGCAGTGATAACGAGTCTGTTACCTCCTTGGAGTATCACAAACCCAACAACAGTACCATTGGTAATATGTTCATTAAGTGTAGAAGAGAATTGATAAAAATGTGACCTCTGTGAGGTACTTAAGTTTACAAAGAGTATAAAATAAAGCATATTTATCTTATTTTTTCACAGATTTAAAAGTTGATGTCCATCGGAAAAACAGCTCGGAATCAAGTATAGAAGACAGCGCAGTATCTGCTAAGCAAACAGAAGTTGTAGCCACCACCAAATCAGATCTCTGCGTGGCTCAGGTCGCGGAGATGCCGGGCCCATCAAAATCCCGTCCAGCCAACCGAAGCCGATCAAGATCTGGCCACAGGAGGGAGAGGGAAAACAGAAACGCTAAACGGCGATCACAAGCGAACCGAATCGATGAACTTATAGTCGAAGCTGCCAGGAACTCCCGATTAGATAGCTTGCCCGTTCACGTGCTAGTAGACGAAGGCCCTTTTGCCAAAGTCAGTAGGCGGTACCACGAGTGCCCACATAGACGTGGATCGAGTAACAAAGACTTTTTCAAAGAGTGGCTGTATTTAGATGGTCACGAAGCGGCGGGAGAGCCGTACCAGTCCAAGTTCGCTCGCCAACTCAGTTCCGATTCGAAAGATAACTCTGAGCCCAGTGTTGGGCCTCCTTCACCTAAGAAGCGGATAGCACACCGACGGAGGTACACAAACTACCCTGATGAAAGCTGCACTAAGTCTGCCATGGCTTTAGCGACAGCCCAGTCCTCCAACATGAGAAGAAATTCCAACTCTACCATGTCTACAATACAGCTGCCGCTGCTAAATTCTACCGCTCAACTCGTGTCACATATGAGGAGACATTCTAATAATGCTGACACTGGCTTTTTTGCAAGTGTTGAGCTTGGTGAGTATATGATGGTAAAAGCTGAAGCTCCGGTCGGTGAAACGGATAAGAACAAAAGAAAAAGTTCTGGTTTTAGAAGGATAAAGAGTGCTGCCCTAGAAATAGGCTGTCCTCCTCCAAGTGTCTCGAATTTATCCCCCCACCCAAATAGTGCGGAAACAATTGGTGGTCAAATGTTGAAGAATCCTAAAAGTGCTGTAATACCACCTCCTAGTAAAAGTTTAACTCGTGGACCACATTTGAATTTGTACCCTAAAAATGAATCTGGAGAAGGATGTAGTTATCCATATCTTACATACGGTTCAGAAATCGTTTACCCAATAGCTGAAATATCTGATGAAATGCAGACATCCCAAAAAGAAACTGATCTCGATTCTAGTGGGGAGAGTTACAGTGATTATGATGATGAGAAACAATTTAGAGGCTTTGATTGGGATGCTGAGCAGTCACCTGCGATGCGCTCCAGTGACTCTGAGTTCGAAAACAATGGGTCCAGGTCACCGTTACTTGACAGACCTTCAGATGTTCGCGTAGTGCGCAGCAAAACGCACGCAGACTGCAAGAAACATTGCTGTGAGAGACATTTAAACAAACATAACCCAGATTGCCCCAATGACAAAAGCAAACCTGTAAGACTGAAAAAACCACAGCCCAAGCCTGAACCTCAGTGCGAGCCAAAACGCGCTGAGAGGTTACCCTGCTGTGACTGCAAACACAATCACTATATTGGTGAATTTTTCGACAAAGCCAGTGCGAGCTCCAAAGACTTGTTAATAGAAAAATCAAGCTTAGAATCTAACGAAACCCAAGACCAATCTGATAAAAAGGTAGAAGAAAAGAAAGTTGTTGAAAAGAAACTCTGGGACCATGATATATTTGACTCTAGCAGTAGTAGTGAAATTATCTTTAGGTCGCCGGAAGATGCTAAAGATGAAAGGAATATTGCTCCAGAAACGGAGGAGTCTCAACTGACATGCGACAGCAAAAGTGCTGACGAGAGGAGCGTGTACAGCTTAGACTGGCTGTTTGAGGAGTCTGAGGAACCGAAAGCCGGGTGCTGTAAAGAAGCTGGTGCGTGTGCGCTCCCAGAAGAAGTCCTATGTCAAAAACTAGTCAATGCACTCGGCGAATCATCATCTAACGTTCCAAAAAACTTGGGCGCTATACCAAAGCAGATAAAAAACTTAGCGCGTTCGCGAGCTTCCTCCCAGAAGGAGAACAAGAAGAGAGATTCTAAAAAAGAAAAAGATGAGAATCAAAATGAGGAGGTAATTCTTTTCGATGCGGTGGAAGCTCAGGCTGCTTTGGTACAAGGGTTGGAATGCTTGTTTGCGGCAACGAATGCCAACACGGTGGTCATGCCCCCTCCGAACAGGGACGAGAGGTCGCGTAGCCACAGACAAAGCATTCGTGGTGAGAGAGAGAATTCGCACAAAACTAGGAAACGATCTATAGAAGAAGTAGCACAAACGTCTACCAACACTCTTCTTCCAACTTCCATGCCTCTACTGGCCGCATTTCTCAACTCCAGAGTAGATTTTGGGCCCTGCTGTGTGCCTGCCTACGTAGCGAACAACGAAACTGCTGCTCCTCAAAACGCGCAAGCTCCTGAGGAGGGACAGAGGCTCAGGCCACTAATGGATAGAAACCATAGAAATCGTGTTCGGAAAATAAAACGTTCAACACGCCAGCGAAATAATCCCACGGTGCAAAATAACACAGATAAGAAAGATAAGCCCCCAGCTCCAGACAACCCAAGTAACTCCAACAACGTTCACTTTGCGACGTCATTCGACGATACGACTGACGGTGCGATACATTGCTTCATGGACGAATACGGCAACTGGATGTCGTACACCTTCGACAAGAACAGTTCAGGCCGTGCACAAGCGCAACCGATCCCCTTGCCAGAGAAGGAGGATGGCATGCGCATCAACAGGGTTAAGCCTATTGAAAACCCTGAAAACTCTCAAGAAACAGCTGGCGAAGGCAGCTGTGGCTCTCTAGAATCTGAGGCTGGCAACAGCGAAAGTATAGCTAAGACGAAACGCGGAGACAGCATCGACCAAAGTTCCTCTAACCAGGGAAGCAACAACCCACTGTTGTCGAGCAACAATAATGTCTCGACAGTTGTTCCTATTAATACTAACAGTACTAATAAACGTTTCTACGTGTTTGACGGAGGGACCAGCAGCCATGCGGATCAGCCCAGGTCACCTGTGGCTTACGTCACTGATAGCTTACTGGAACAAATAGAGGCTGAGAGGCAATCCAGAATGGGACTGCCAAGCATGCACATTAACTTCCTAATGAATCAACAGAGGGCGCAGCAACTAGCACAGCAACAGTCTGAAAATACATACGCAAATATACCAAGTTTAATGCCCTCTATAGGAGAAGAAAGCGTAGAAATTAATCTTAGGAGTAAATTCTCAAAAATTATAGATGATATGGAGAAGGCAAATCAGCCGAAACCAAAGAGTTATTACAAATTCAAATTATCAAAATGTTTTGAATTGAAAGTGTCCATGGATAGACTGCAACTGATGGCTTTGTTCGACAGGAATCTAACTTTCAGGGAGACTTTTGTCACCATATTTTTGGCTGTGATGGTAGCCATTTTAGGCTCCATGGTATTAAACCTTGGCTTTTATAGGGACATATATGCGTTTTGGTTTTGCTTCATAATGGCAGGAAGTCAGTATTCTTTACTGAAAAGTGTTCAACCGGATTCAGCGTCGCCAGTTCATGGTTTTAACAAAATGGTCGTATTTTCTCGACCGGTATACTTTTGTATATGCACAGCATTATTGTGCGGGGTGCATAGCTACTTAGAACAAACTGCCCCAATGATGGAAGAAGTACATACGAGAAGAAAACGCAGTTTCGATGTGGTGAAACCAATTACGATATATGGGTTTGAAATGAACGAACGAGATTTTTTAAGTATTGTTCAAGAAGTTCTGTCTAAGTTTTTGCTGTTCTTTCCGTTGGCTTTCAGTTTGGGACTTTTCCCTCAAGTCAACACGTTTCTCATGTACTTACTGGAGCAGATTGATATGCACGTGTTTGGTGGTAATGCTACGAGCAGCCTGAGCGCTGCAGTGTATTGCGTAGTACGCTCCGTAGCAGCTATAGGCGTGCTCTATGGCTTCGCTTACAGCGGGTTAGTTGAAGGCAAGAAATCTCAACACCAGAAACACAACATACTCTTCTCTATATTCTGCGGTCTACTCGTCCCTATAGCTTACCATTTAAGTCGTAGCGCGAGCGACTACAGTTTAATCTGGAACCTAATCAAGAAGCATTTGCTACCACCTGAGTTGTACGTCATACATAACCCTGAATGTTCGCCAGAACTAGAGAAAGGCGACCCAAACACGTTAACTGACGACAAGAAGAATAATTCAGAAAGCAACATATCCAAACAGAACTCTATAGGTAGCTCTGCGTCGAAGATAAACTTTAGTTCCGAGACTAATATTGCTAAGCAGAAACGTTCACAAACTTCAAGCGTAAGCTCATTAAAAATGGATCCTAGAGGGGGGGACACGATGAACTCAACGACGTCCTTAAAAGTGGATCCACCAGCAGAAGAAGATAAAACTCAAGAAACTAATACGAATCCTTCGAATGTTAAACAAGAAGCTGATAAGCCAGACGAAGACATGGAGGATCCTTTGCCTAAGAAACTGCAGGCGACTGTGAATGCGCGCCTGAAGAATGACGTCATTGTGTGCACGTTCCTAGGACTGTTCGTATTTGGACTTCATTGTACGACAGTGTTCACTACGCTAAGACCACAACTAAATACGGTAAGTTAAAATACGTTTGCATATACATTTTGGGATCTTGTAAATGTCTTAAAAGTCTCGATCAAGGTTATTTATTGCTATTTTTACATACATTGATTGATAGATGTTTTAATCAATTGAGAATAGTTATACTTACCGTTATACTAATAATCTAAATTAGAAGGCCTTTGCCCTGCAGCGGGGCACTGATGACTCATAATAAATGTTTACTAATTATTATAAGTAAATGAACACTAATTGGTTTTCTACGGTTTTTTTTTTGAGAGTTTCGTCTTTATTTATTTCTTCTCGTTTAGCCACAGCTGGGGATAAACCTTTGTTATGCAATAAAACACTATAATATACCACCGCAAGCAGCCATTTTTAATGTTTCTAAAACCTTGTTTTTTTTTCTACATTTGTATTTTAATTGCCCAATACCAGGTACTATGGATAATCGCTGGTATACTAGGCTGGGTCCTGCACTACCTGACGCCGCAGCTGCGCAAACAACAGCCGTGGCTGTGCCTCGCCGGACCCGTACTGAAGCAACACGAGCACGCGCAGTTCGAGGTCACGGAGCCAGCGAGATTGATGTGCTTTGAAAAGGTAGGTTCACTTTCAGTCCACTTTTCAATCTAGATTGGAGAATGGCCAATATTTGTCCAACTTTATAAAAATTGGCGGAGAATGCAGCTTATGGTGGAATACTCAATCACGATTAAATTTTTGATTGTGGTTAAGTCTCTGTCACTTTAAGGTGTAAAGCACTGTGTGTACTCTTAAGTGTATAGCGACAGATACAGAAGTTGTGGTTGAGAATTTACGGGTTAGTTACTCAGTTCTTGTTCATTTATTATTATCCCGTAAATACCCAAATTCACATCAGAATATTTTCATAAACGTACCATCTCACTATTGAAAAAAGTTTCCTTTTTTAGTTAAACATATATTTAGGAGGTATTTTCTCTTATTTCTTTTAATTTTGGAGGCATTTTTTCTAAATCTAAATAAAAACCAAAAGAATCTATCTAATCTCGTTTAGTCACTTTTCCACGGACTTGTGTCCTGTGCCAGAATGGGCCAGTCCTTATGGTATAAACCCCGCAAATTAATAATGAGCCTGGCCGCCATTTTGGTGACGTAACCGAACACCCAGTACCGTCAGTATCACTCGCCGGCGAGTACGGATTTGAGTTGTGGATGACGTCGCGTGGATGTTAATTGGATATGATTCCAGCGCATTAGCAATTTGTGGGGCTTATATATTTTGAAATATATTTTTGTACTTGTTGCAGATGTTCGTATACCTATGCTTCCTGGAGCGCAACGTGCTGTACCCGGCCGTTGTGATCGCGGCCACGACGCAAGACGCGCCCGCCATCGCCGCCAAGTACGGCGACGCTGTCGGCGCGCTTATTATATGCGTTTGCGCTCTCAAATGTAAGTTACTGGTCTTCAAATAAATGTTTGTAACTTTTAGAGTTGGTTTGGTTGGATTATGAGCCCTATATACCTACAGCCTGTAGTGTAGATTTTCGCAATTTATTTTACCTGACATTCAGTCCACTGTGTTACACAAGACTTGTAACCACCGAAAGATAAAATTTAGACTCTAACCTTTTCCTTTGGGTATTGTGGATTTATAACTATGAATCATAATTATAAAGACATAAAGTTCAAAATCTTTTATTCATTGTCTGCAGGTCTTCGAAACGCGTACTCTGAACCAGACTCGCAGTACTTGATCCTCGTGTTTGCGGTCCTACTGTTCCAAAGAGACCTGAGCAGTCAGAAGATATCAGAGACCTTTCTGGTGGACTACTTCATGACGGCCATCATATTTAGTAAGGTGTACGAGTTTCTGCTCAAGGTTAGTGTACTGTTGTAGAAACGTAGTTTCCAAATAAGTTTTTTTGAGGAAACTATGATAAGAAAACCCGTCCGGACGTTTTACTTTAAAACTTAAATTGTTCTTGGGCTCCCCTACTACAAGTCACAGCCGCGCTATATGACGACATTAGCATTTTTATTTCAAAGTCACGCTTTTTTGTGGGGGTGACAAGCTAATGAATTCAAACCACACTGGGGTCACAACATGGGGATATGTCGTAACTGCACCGACTAAAACCATACCGCAATTATAAAATGTGCGAGTTTTCGTATGGTTTTATACAAATATTTCTAAAATATGCGAGCAGCTAAGGCCGCCCATATACACGACTACTCGAGCATTTAGTCAGTGGTCAACATACACGAACTGCTCGAGCTCTCACCCACTCTTACGCGGCACGTGTGCCTCTCGTCCGTCGGTCTGAATCCTACTTGCATTCCTCGTGCAGATCCAGTTCGTGGTGACGTACATAGCGCCGTGGCAGATCACGTGGGGCAGTGCGTTCCACGCGTTCGCTCAGCCCTTCTCCGTGCCGCACTCCGCCATGCTGTTCCTGCAGGCCGCCGTGTCGGCCCTGCTGTCCTCGCCGCTCACACCTGCGCTGGGTATGTAGGAGTTATAGAGTAAAGCTTATAATTACTTAGGACTGTGAGAAGTGGTTTAACTTGCATTGTAGCTATGGTTTAGTTACAATTACAGCTTGGCAGCTCCTGCAAAGGGATGCTCCTCCTCCGTGCCATGGATCGCGGTAGTTTGCAATACGTTTCCATGGTGTCCGGTAAAAGGTCGACTGGCAGAAAATGCTTTCTGGCATTAAGTACGATTATGTACACTATTCATAAAGCATTAAATAAATAAATAAAAAGAAAGGAGAAGCACTCCGGTGTTTTTAACCGGTAAGGTCCACAAGGCGAAGAAAGTCTTTAAGGATGTAAAAAAAAAGGGCAGTTACAGTTACTTCAAAGTACGGCTGCAATGTTTAGTTTATGTTAGTGAAGTTGTTAGTACGAAAATTTGTTCGTCAAAAAATTACATATAAAGTTTACCAGACATCTAGATACATAAATATATGTCAATTTTTCCTTAATCATAGGTAGCGCCATATTCATGACGTCATACGTACGCCCCGTCAAGTTCTGGGAGCGGGACTACAACACGAAGCGCGTCGACCAAAGCAACACCAGGCTCTCATCACAACTTGAAAGGAACCTTGGCGCGGGTAAGATTATTTACTTAAAAAAATCGTAACTGGAAGTTCTAATTACAATCAATTTGATTTTGTGAGTTGAACAATAGTTTTTATATATGCGCACTGCACAGTTTTAGGGGGGAACAGCTTAAACACGTCTGTTGATAAGTATTGAAGCATTATGACTAATATCAGAGAGTATTATCTTAAAGATAGAGTAGGGTGTCCTTCCTAATAAAGCTTCTTTTAAGATGAATTTCTTGACTCGATTAAAGGGTTATTTATATTATGTTGTCTTGCCAACCTTTGTAAATAACACAATATTTTGCAGATGACAATAACTTGAATTCCATCTTCTACGAGCATCTAACTCGTTCTCTACAACACTATCTGTGTGGAGACCTAATGTTAGGCCGATGGGGACAAGTGCAACAGGGTGATTGTTTTGGTGAGTTGAAGAAAATCCAACAATAATTATTGTGCTTAAAAAAAACCTTTAGCAATGTTTTTTTAACAATTTTATAGAATTTTAAGTTATGTTATTGTAACACTACTTTGGTCTCATTCGTAAGTTACATTTTTGGGAACGAATTTAAAATTATGACTGGTATATTTTGTCCATCATAAAATCTTTTACGTTAGTAGGGGAGCGAGGGGCTTGTTGTAACAGTTTTCATTAAAACTAATATATCTTGAGATCTATTGATTAAATTTCTATGAAATAAAGTTGGATAGATACTGTAACTCTTCCTCTACCAAATCAAGTAAAAATAATGCCATAACTATTGGTAATTATTTTACAATTAATTATTTTCTAGAAGAAGTGCGGTGTTACAACTTACCTCGTGCTTGGGGCAAGTTGTAACGTCTACCGGGGCAAGTAGTAACGGCAATGAAAAATGACAATAATACCTCTAATCATTTATTCTTTGTTTATTTTTAATAAAATTGATATCTTTCTAAAGTAAGTACTATGTAATTCTTATCAAAAATCAACTCAAATAGGTACACTTTTTTAGTAATCAACACTTAAAAATTAAGTAATTAACAGTTTTATTTAGTTAAACACTAGGAATAATCAGCATTGGACTTTTAGATCACAGTAAGTAATTAAATTATTTATATCTAAAGGTGAGTATAGACTAGAGCATTTACTTGTAACAGAACAACGAGCCGCTCTATAATATGTTCAAGTGTATTACCCTTCACGAACCAGACGTCGAGCACGCTCGCCCTTTTGTTACAACAATAATTGTACAAACCAACGAGCGTATTGGTGTAACATTTCGTCGAGCCTTTGCACAAGCGCGGGCGACGCGCGGGTGCGGGGTGACGCGAAAGGAAAAGGGACGAACTACGCACGCGGTCCATCTTCTATTTCTAGTTTTCTTTCTTCTTTTAATATAATTCATCAAGATAAACGCAGCACACGCAATTTGAAGGTCCGACATTTCAAGGAATAATGAACGCAAGGTACAACGGTAAAATGTTACCGGTAAATGCACACTCGCTGTGAGCATTACGCCGAGCATTCGCAGGAACGTTACATTACATGGAAATGCTTTGGAAACTGAGCTTTTACCTGTATTGTACCATTCGTAAGAACGTTATATTACACAGAAATGCTCGATAAAATGCTCTAGTCTATATTCACCTTAAGGTATGCTTCGTAATTATCTCTTCTTAATAGCTATCTAAATATATAGATATGTTGTAACACGTTACAACAAGCCCCGGGATTTTGTTACAACTAACCCTACGGTATAATTTTTAACATTTATCAAGATAACTATTTAAACAATTTAGCAATCATAAAAACTGTTAGACATTATCAGAGATAGATAAATTTGAATGGTAATAAGATAAAGAAAATTTGAAATTAGTCGATATTAAAAACGCAAACCGAAATTTTACGACAGCACAATTTAATATTACCTAGCAGAAATGAAGCGCGTGCACACTTCCGCTCACTACGCCGGCCAGCGGGACATTGGCTATGGCAACAAGATGCAGCGCGGTTTATAGGTTAAATCGAGTAAAAGAAATATGTTAATAGCTTTTAAGATCCTAGTGAAAAGGGCCTGTTACCTCTGTTACAACAAGCCCCTCGCTCCCCTACTAATAACTGGACACAAAAATTAGGAATTGGTCTTTAGTGTTCAATACGGATATTTAGCAGCGGGATCAGAAGTCTTCTGTTGTAGCCCTGAAAACTTTTAATTTATTATTTAAAATGCCCTTTACTTTCTTCTCTTTTTTCGTACTTTGATTCTTTTGAGTGACTTAACTTTTATTTACAGTGTTAGCTTCGGACTACCTAAACTGTCTAGTGCACATCGTAGAGATGGGCAATGGACTGGTGTCTTTCCAACTGCGAGGGCTCGAGTTCAGAGGGACGTATTGCCAGCAGAGAGAGGTAGAAGCTATATCGGAAGGGCCCGAGGAGAGTAGCGGTGAGTATTAGCTTAGAAAATTGTGCATATTTTCTGTTTTTGTGTCCTTTAATGAATGATTGTTTGTGGTAAACTAAGTTTTGAAGAAAGAATGAAAAATGTGATGAAGTACGATGGATTGTGTTAGACGTACAAATGGTAGTAACGTGTTGTGCGGTACATAAAGGGCGTCTGCAGAAGAGTAAAGTTTTGTGAAGGGTCGCCGGTTGTTGCGTAATAGTGGTGTGTGTAGTAACGTGTTGTGTGATGCACAGAGGGCGTGTGCACGGGCGTGTGGTGGTGCGGCGGGCGGGCCCTGTCGCCGGGCGCGGCGTGGTAGTGGTGTGTGTAGTAACGTGTTGTGTGGTGCACAGAGGGCGTGTGCACGGGCGTGTGGTGGTGCGGCGGGCGGGCCCTGTCGCCGGGCGCGGCGTGGTAGTGGTGTGTGTAGTAACGTGTTGTGTGGTGCACAGAGGGCGTGTGCACGGGCGTGTGGTGGTGCGGCGGGCGTGCACTGTCGCCGGGCGCGGCGTGGGCGCTGCGCTGGCTGGCGTGGCAGCTGGTGAGCGCGCGCTACGTGCTGGAAGGCTACTCCGTCTCCGACAACAGCGCCGTCTCTATGCTGCAGGTCTTCGACTTCAGGAAGGTGTTGCTCACCTACTACGTCAAGGTACGTAACGCAAATAACCCGAAATACTCACAACATACTATTTTTAGTCAGTCTTTATTAAGCAGAAGTTTAAAATTTTATGTTAGTGTGATGTTGGAAACAAAAAACATACACATGTTAGTCTTAACTATGTGTTTGATTAAATAAATCTAAGCAGTACTTTGGTTATTATAAATATAACCTTACCTGGAACTTCTGTTATATCTTTTTGTATTTTTCCCCAACAGAGTATAATCTACTACACGATTCAGTCGGCCAAGTTAGAAGAATGGCTAGCTTCTACCACTATAGCTGAAGCTTTAAAACCTATGAACGAAAGAAACTTCGTGGATCTCGATCCTATATTCAACGTTAATCTCGACGAAGACTATGACTTCAGGGCTTCTGGGATTACCAGGTATGTGTTTTGGATATTTCAACAATGTTATCGGTTTTTTTGCGAAATATCAGCTAGGTAGGCCGAACTTAATCGTGTTTTTTTTGTTATTTTTTTTTTCTGAAGGCTGCATATAGTTAAGTATCTGAAGGTTTACCTTTTTTTCTATCTGTTTATTATCAAATCTGTCTCCAGCGGTTTATCTTAACATCTTTTGTATAGCAATATGCTCACACAAAACGGTGCACGGATTAAAAATTGATCACTGCACAAACATTTTGTGCGCTGCGTGTGCTGTTTAGTGAATTCTCGCTCATGAAGACAAGGATGTTTTGGTGAACGTATGTACGTGTGTACAGGAGCCGCTTCTGCGCGGTGTACGGCGAGTGGATCGCGCACTGCGGCGCGCGGCGCGGCGCCAGCTGGCGGCGGCGCGCGGCGCAGGCGCAGTCGCCGCTCACCACGCTGTGCTTCGCGCTCAGCCTGCTCGGCAGGCGCGCGCTCGCCGCCGCGCAGCATCTCTCCGCCTCCAGGTAGCTCGCCACTACAGCCTAGCCAACGCTTGTCGAAATGCCACTTGTCTAGAGGGGCAGGACATGACTTGCGTCACCGGAGCCCCGCCGGGCATGCTTTAGCGAACCCGGGACTCCGGCAAAGGCAAGGACGGGACCGGGGTGTTTTTAGTCGGTGCAAGTCCGACATATCCCCACATCGTAAAAAAAAAGTACATGACTTACGTCGTCGAACGCTAATATATAGAGGTTGACGACGGGTACATCGCCGGTGCACAACAACGCAGCTTTAGTTTACTGCAGCAACGGAACTTCGTGCCGATGCTCCGTGTGCAATACCATGAATATTTATGTGTAAAACGTCGAAAAAATGACGCGAAATCAACGCGGTGCCGAGGCAGTGCATCGTGTTCGTAAGATCAAAATCAAAAATCTCTAACTAATGTGACTTACAAAAAAATTATGTGTAAGTATGTCTTAATTATTTTTGGGGACCTTATAACTCCTAGGTTTTACAATAAGGCCAAAAATTGTATCGTAATAGCGTTTGTCTCCCGTAAGGAGAAAGAGAAACAATCCGGTTGTTTTAGCCGATAGTAGTCTAACACACGTCTGAAACATCAGAATAATATATCACCAAATATATTAACAACTTTACTGTATCAATTCTTGCCAATGAATGTTTTGTATCCCATCCTCTCAAGCGCGGAAAAATAGCAAAAAGACTTCTGTCGCCTCCAAAACAAATATTACTAATAAGTATTTTTTCTTCTGTCTAGCGTGGAATTTTTCCTATACGGCCTACACTCGCTGTTCAAGGGCGACTTTCGCATAACGTGCGCCCGCGACGAGTGGGTGTTCACAGATATGTCGCTGCTACACTCCGTGCTAGCTCCCGCGATCAGAATGGCTCTTAAATTGCATCAGGTATGTGCTAAATCCAGCTTTATGTCGGTATAGTTATAGTTCGTTTTCAATTGTATATGATTATGAATAGTTTTTTTTTTTGTAATTATAATTTTCTTTTCGGAGAGGTATAAAACCTCTTTGAGGCGATACCAACTTAACGTGGTTACGTTATAGTGGTCTACCTAGTTAACATACAAAAAATATTGACCTGCACAAGTTGGAAAATTCTGTTTGCGACTAATAAAAGAAGTCTGTATAATATCTACATCGAAAGAATAGAAGAAAACACAGAAAGAACAAATAAGAAAATGTTTTCTCCGTTAATTCAAAGTGTCAATTTGTTTGTATTTTTATCCAAGTTTTGTTGACTTCAGCTAAATTTTACGTACATTTTACACTGAGTTTAACTAAGCGTTTTCGTACAGGACCACTTCATGTTCCCCGAGGAGTACTGCAGTAGCTCGGCACTGTACTGCGCGATCGCGTCGCACGCGCAGCGGCTCGTCATCTGCCACGAAGCGGCCCCCGCTTGGCGGTATAACGTGTTGCGTGGAGCACCACATCTACTGGCACTAAGGTAGGATTTGTATTTGATATTGCCAACTTTTGTTATAATATTCGTGATTAGATTCGACGACCTCCGTGGTCGAATGGCGTACACACCGGTTTTCAAGGTGTCGCCAGCTCTGAGTTCCCGGGTTCGATCACCGGCCGGGGTAGAAAACCCCTTTTCTACATTGTCTCTGGTCTGGGTGTCTGTGGTACCATCGTTGTCTCTGAATTTTATAACACAAGAGCTTTAGCTACTTACTTTAGGTTCAGAGCAATGTATGTGATGTTGTCCACATTTATTTATTTACCATTTATTTATTTTATTCGATAATTTTCGTGGTTTTTGATGGGACATTTTGGCTACTAAAGTTACATTTTAGACTGGTCACTCAAATTCGCACAAATACGCAAACCCACTAGTGTAGGACGACATTTGCAAATGATTTAATTTCCAACCCCTCTTTGAATGTTTGCGCGCATGTGACTGGGGTTATGCCAGTCTTTTTACTCATTCTAAACATCTTTAGGCACGTAATGGACGAAGGCAACGACGACTATAAGATAATAATGCTGAACAAGCGGCACCTGGGCTTCCGCGTGATCAAGCTGAACCGCGAGTGCGTGCGAGGGCTGTGGGCGGGCCAGCAGCAGGAGCTCGTCTACCTGCGGAACAGGAACCCCGAGCGCGGCTCCATACAGAACGCCAAGCAGGTCAGACTCTTTATTCCCATAGATTCTTCGTGAAATTCACTGCATTGATGGTTTGTATAGATTGCCGAGTGGTATAGGCAGCGTGTGACAATTATAGATGACAGCACTTAATTAATTACACATTACAATTGTAGTTATAAGCAATAAGAAATAATATAAAAATTCAGAATAGCTATAAGAAAACTCGGATTCGTGAGTCCGTATCGGCGGTATGTTTCGGCCGGCGGACGTCGCAACAGTTTTCCGTTCGTGAGGGAAATTTCGATTAGAACGTAATGCCAGACACAACGATCTACGCGCTCAAGTCTTCCTTGTTACGTATATTGCAAAAACAGTTGACAGCAAAATGTTCTATGTTCAATTTACTAATTCAGTCATATTTTTACAAATTTTGCTGTCAATTATGTTTGCTAGATAGGTACGTAATACGTCAGATTGCGCAAGTCTATGGTTACGTGTATAGCCGACATAAGAACGAGCGGTGACGTTAATGTCGGTGTTTCTATACTGAGGGCTCTCTTCCCCATATTCCTCTTCTCTTCATTTGATTTAAAAGCTTATTCGTCGTATTTAAGAACCTAAACCAGATTTTTTTTTATAGTGAACTTATATTTCTCTAGGCACTCCGCAACATTATAAACTCATCGTGCGACCAGCCTATAGGCTACCCTATCTACGTGTCGCCGTTAACAACGTCTTACGCCGACACCTCCCCACAGCTATGCTCACTGCTGGGCGGCCCACTTACTGTGTCTGCTATAAGAGCTAGACTTTCAGCTGCTTGGAGACGGTGAGTACTCGATTATGTGCTTTATGTATGTGGTTTAAGGTGGATTTTTTTTTGTTTAGTATATTGGAATGTGTTTCATTGTTGTGGTGTAGGACAGGACAGGACTGATAAACCTGTATATTATAAAGAAATTCTGAAACAATTGTGGTTTGGCTTGCATTTGGCTCCTTATGATTAATGCGAAATTAAAGGAAATGTATTTCTGTGTGACGTTTTTGCGGAAAGTTGATAAAAATATTTGCATTTCATTTTTAAAACTTACAATACGCATCGAAAATTACCAATTTTCGAAGGTTTACTTGTGAAATGACACTTAACAAGTTCAATGTTGTGAGACGTACCTTGATATTAGGGTATTTGGCAATTCTTTTATTTCATATTAAAAAATGTAAAAATTGCTATCCAGTTGTAAAAACGGCACACAAATTACTTTCATATTGAACTAGTTACAAACATTTCAATATTGATATAATATTATAAATGAAGTCGTTTTGCGAAAAAGAGAGAACATGCGTCATTTATAAACTTGTAAACGTACATTATCTAATCTTCTTATACAGGCAGGGTGTAAAAATACCAATATTATTACTGAAGTATAATATCGAAAGAATAATTTCCATTGCACCAATTTTTGGCCTAATTTCAGTCAAATTATAATTTAGTGTCTCTAAATATTTAAAAACAGAAACTCAATCATTTAAAAGATACAGAGTAGCTTTACTGGCCACTAGGAAAGAAATTAAAATCTGGGCGGTAGCGTTTAACTCATCGAGCAAAACGACTAATACAAAAAAAAATACTGCACGGATAGCCGAGTGCTATTAGGTCACCACGTCAATTACCTCTGTGAGCGACGTGCTGCGGGTTCGATCCCCGCATGGGACAAGTATTTGTGTGATACACAAATGCTTGTTCCTAGTCTGGGTGTTCTTTGTGCATGTTATTTGAATGTTTGTAAAACTCCCCACGACACATGGATTAAAATCTTTAGTGCGGGAGTCGTTTTTTAAAAAGAAAAAGCGGAAAGTATGAAAAAAAAACTTGGTTAATTTCTTAAAATTATCTTGATTCCATATTGCGGGGAATCAGTAGATTTTTTTTCTCATATTAGTGAGTTTACTTTGATTTCGTTAATTCGTCGAGATATTGAAAATTTGGTATTGGCTACACTGCGCCCGGTGTCGCGGAGACAAAAGGGCGGCGTGAAGTTCGTAATGGCACCGGCGCGGCGGTATCTTTGCATTATACAAACTGTGCTCTTACCAACTAGTAAAGACGCAATACAATTGTATTCCCCTGTACGTTTATTTACAATCTAACGCTTTCGGCAGTGTGTTCTAAATAATAATGTGATATGGATTTCAAGACGTCATCTTTATTTCTTATGTAAATAACATTTTTAAATTACTGCTCGTATTTTACGACCGATCCCTTGAGCAGCGCATGAACTTGGGTCTGTCACAGCCGTTTGCATTCAGTCGTTGAACTCGACATGGGTCGTGCGGGGCAGGGCGTACCTGAACAGCAGATGACGTGCGTCTGTGTGCGTGCACTGGCCATGTGGCTGAGCTTAGACTCGTATCCCAGTGTTTGTTATTGAACTCCTCTGAAACGGCTTGACCGATTTTTATGTTTTTTTTTGTATATAGGTAGGTATAGGTAGGTAGGTCTGAGAATAGGTCGTAGGCACTTTTTATAACCTACGATGCCGATTTAGGCCCTATCTAGATTTTTTATTTTAACAAATTAATATTGCTAAACAACGTTTGCCGGGTCAGGTAGTTACCGTTTTTTAAGCTATTTCGCATTTTTTTGCTTTTTTGCATTTACTTTTTTGTATTTTTGCATTTACGAGTTTAATTAAAAACACTTGTGATAACCGATGTGTGTGTGTTAGCATCCGGCGTCGCTGCGGCGAGGGCTGTTCCAGCGGCGGCGCGGCGGGCGACGCGGCCGCAGCTGAGGCCGGCGCCGCGCGCACCTCCACGCCGCGACACAACGCTCTGCACCTGTCGCGGACGTCGCTAGGTATGTCCCACGTGTGTGTTAGCATCCGGCGCCGCGCGCACCTCCACGCCGCGACACAACGCTCTGCACCTGTCGCGGACGTCGCTAGGTATGTCCCACGTGTGTGTTAGCATCCGGCGCCGCGCGCACCTCCACGCCGCGACACAACGCTCTGCACCTGTCGCGGACGTCGCTAGGTATGTCCCACGTGTGTGTTAGCATCCGGCGCCGCGCGCACCTCCACGCCGCGACACAACGCTCTGCACCTGTCGCGGACGTCGCTAGGTATGTCCCACGTGTGTGTTAGCATCCGGCGCCGCGCGCACCTCCACGCCGCGACACAACGCTCTGCACCTGTCGCGGACGTCGCTAGGTATGTCCCACGTGTGTGTTAGCATCCGGCGCCGCGCGCACCTCCACGCCGCGACACAACGCTCTGCACCTGTCGCGGACGTCGCTAGGTATGTCCCACGTGTGTGTTAGCATCCGGCGCCGCGCGCACCTCCACGCCGCGACACAACGCTCTGCACCTGTCGCGGACGTCGCTAGGTATGTCCCACGTGTGTGTTAGCATCCGGCGCCGCGCGCACCTCCACGCCGCGACACAACGCTCTGCACCTGTCGCGGACGTCGCTAGGTATGTCCCACGTGTGTGTTAGCATCCGGCGCCGCGCGCACCTCCACGCCGCGACACAACGCTCTGCACCTGTCGCGGACGTCGCTAGGTATGTCCCACGTGTGTGTTAGCATCCGGCGCCGCGCGCACCTCCACGCCGCGACACAACGCTCTGCACCTGTCGCGGACGTCGCTAGGTATGTCCCACGTGTGTGTTAGCATCCGGCGTCGCTGCGGCGAGGGCTGCTATATATAACCAAACTTACATTAATCTGTTATACAGGCCTAAGATCAATCAGGTCATTACGACGCTTGATTTACACAACTTAACTGTTGCTGAGTATTAACTATGTACGTATTACAGCCGGCACGCGCGGCAGCCTGGCGAGCGCGGGCAAGCCGACGTCATCAACGCTGGCCTCGCTGGCCGGGCTGCTCCGAGAACACTCGCACGAACGAACCACGCATGATGAAACTGGTATGTAAATATTGTGTGGGTTTACTTGCATCTTGTTAGAATCGATAATTTTATTAGAGATGAAACGGATAGCTGTTTGGCCGGATACCGGATACCGAATATCCGGCCCACCTTGTAGCCAGATATACGGTCGAAAATTGCCGTCTGGTGCATTGCAAGAAGCGAGTTTTAAACTAAAACTAACTTTAAAACTGAAACTTGGTCGAATTCGGGTCTTTAAGTTCATAAGCGTAGTTAGCTGTTGAGGGCTACCGCTAACAATTTCGGCGCTAGAGGCGCTAGTCACACGTGATGCCCGAAATGTCAAATTCTATAGTTTGACAGCTGACACCCAAGGGCGTCAACTCTGGTGATCGCAATAACAAAAGCCTTCATTAATTGCAAACACAATTATTATTGTTTGAGGTCAATAAAATAGGTGATTTTGTATTTAAAGAGGTTTTATGCACCTAAAAAGTTTTAACGAAATGGTAAATAAACTGTTGCCCTCGGTCTGAAAAACACTCGTAAAGTTATTTTGGTTGATTAGATTGTTTTTCACTTGTACATAATTTAAAAAGACAGACGAAAATTAGAACTACCAAATTAGATTTCAATTCCATATCAACAAGCATAAATGTGTACTAATAAATACAAAGTAGCGTTCAAGGCAAATACTGGTTTATCATTTCTAAGTTTACAATTATCTGTAACTAATCTTTTTATACGCTGCTTATTATTCAAAGATTGCAATGTAGCTAAGATAGCAGCGGAATTAGCGCCAATACCTGTTATTTTTTAAATCCGGTATCCGGCTGGATAGTCGCTTTTTATCTGGTATCCGGCCGGATATTCCCTTGTTATCCAGTTTCCGGCTGGATAGTGATTTTAGGCCGGATAAGCCGGATACCGGATAGTAACCGAATATCCGTTTTATCTTTAAATGGAGAATTAAAGAGTACGTACATAATGTACATACTGTTTATTTCTTGAATACACATTTAAGAATAAGACAATAGGTTTTAAATGTTTATTTTTTTGTCATTGGACTTTTAAATATGTTTATTGTAAGTTTATACTGTGTTTAATCTATACTAATATTATAAAGCTGAAGAGTTTGTTTGTTTGTTTGAACGCGCTAATCTCAGGAACTACTGGTTCGAATTGAAAAAATCTTTTTGTATTGGATAGTCCGTTTATTGAGGAAGGCTATATAACATCACGCTACGACCAATAGGAGCGGAGCATAAATGAAAAATGTTGCAAAAATGAAAAACCGTTGAAACTAAAACACGCGGACAAAGTCGCGGGGGACAGCTAGTATATTATAAAATGTTGAGAAAATGTGGAAGACTATATTGTCTGAAAATTATGTTAAGTTTATGGCGGCAAAATTATGATACTAATTATTTGTTAATTTTGCCTATGCTAACACAACAGGATTAGATATATTGAAGATATATAACTGTGAGTATTTATTTTGGAAGGTATAGTATAGTAGTAACGCTATAGTTTCATTGTTGGCGGTTAGGGAGTGGCGGCTGGCCACGAGGCCGTTGGGCCACACGCCGCCCGGTGGCAGACGGGAATGTCCCAACTGTTGTAATTACCGCAAATGTATTATCTTAAAAAAAACATAATTTTATGAATTTTATAACTTATTGAATACTTGTTACACATTTATTGAGTGTTAACCTTTTCAATATGGGAGAGTGTACTCAGGCGTTGAAATATGTGCTTGTGAATACCATATTATGCAATAACGAGCTACATAATAGATATATTAGTATTTCCATAAGACAGCTATGTTGTAAAAGATATATAAGTAGAAAGTGTGTACGCAGCAGCGGCAGGCGGCGGCGTGCTGATGGAGAGCGGCAGCTCGCAGCGCGCGGTGCGCGAGCGTGCGCCCGCCGCGCGCCGCGACCGCCACCCGCGCGCGCGCACGCCCGCCAAGGACCCGGCGCGCCAGGTACCCACACGCCTAGGACATTCACTATCACGCTTACGGGATATTCTACGCACCAGTATAAACGACATTTTCTTTTTCTTATTTTTCTTCCTGCCCTTTTCCCCATTTTTTGGGGTCGGCGCACAATGTTTGCTCCTCCCATTCTACTCTATTAGCCGTCATACTGCCATTCACTGATTTTTCCCTCATATCAACTCTCACGCAATCGATCCACCTTTTTTTCGGCCTTCCTCTTCCTCTCCCGCCTTCCACATCTAAATCCATGACTCTTTTATTCGCATGCGTTTCATCCCTCCTCATTACATGCCCATACCATCCTAAGAGATCCTTTTAGTTTTTCTGTTACTGGTGCCACTTTCAAACTTCCTTTAATATACTCATTTCTAACTTTATCTATTTTCGTCACACATGTATATTAAGTAATAAACGACATTTACTATGAGACAAATATGAAAACCAACATGAGGTGTGTAAAAACACCACCGTTGTGGGCACTTCTGCGTTGCACGTAGCAGCAAGGACGGCAACGTATCACGAGCAAACTACTTTGTGATTTGTACTAGGTATATGAATAACGTGTTGTATATGATGGATCGGTGGGTGTGCAGGGCGGCAGTCGCAGCCGCATGCGTCGCGCGGCGCCCGCGTCGTTCCGGCTGCTGGCCGCCGACAGCGTGCGCCTGGACCCGCCGGCCTGCTCCTCGCATCCCAACGACGACACGCAGGTAACTACTAACAATCAACTTATTAATCTATCGCGGTATTCACGAATGTGGGCTACTCCCGCTCCTCCGCCCTCCCACCTATTTCAGGTTGTTAGACCCTCCAGCTACATACACTATTAAAAAATTATGTCGTGGTTCAATTGGTCGGCTACATAATCAGGTCAATGATCTAATTTAAATTAAAAAAATGCAAATTACTAATTTATGTAGAGCGAAGCCACCGCGACCGAAATTTGGTCAGGACTTTGTAGCGACTTAGTTATACGATTTGCAGAGTTGCATTTTTGTCGAATAAGTAGAGTGCGAGCGGACGGCTCGCCAGTCGCCTACAGTACACCGCCTTTTTTTTTTTTTTTTTTGACGGGGGGAAATCCTCATGGACTTCCTCCGCCTGGGGAGAGGCGGAGGGGCGTGCCGGACTCTTACCGGCTAAAACCCCCCGGTGTCTCCTCGCACGTGCGCGCGGGGCCGCGGGAATCCAAATTCTTCCGCAGCCCCGCACTAGTGCCGGCCCGGTCTGCCCGGGCCTCGTCTCCTGCACGGGGTAGTGAGGTGTTAACTACCCCATGCATCACCTCAGAGGCACGCGCCGACACCCGCGCGCGCCTCCGCCTCGGGTCCATCGAATAGGGGGCGGGGACTTCCCCAAGTCCCTCGCCCCTGGACCCATTCATGGGGGGCGGAAAAGGGCGTTATCCGCCCTTCCCCTGCGCCCGGTGCGCCTTCTGCGGCCCGGGAAGGGAGTCGAGATCTCCCTCTCCCGTTCCGCAGTTTCCTTCTGCGACATCACGTCCTCGCAGAAGGACACCACCGCGTCCCACGACTCTGCGCTGCCGACCATCCTCCGCACTACGGCCGGCAGCGACAGATCGCCTCCAACTTCCTCTGTGAGGACACGGCGCTGCTCCTCCCAAGCTACACACTCAGAGAGTGTGTGTTGCGCCGTGTCCTCCCCGCAATGGACGCAGTAGTGGCACCGAGCGTCCGGCTCCCTATCTATGCGACACAGGTACTTGCCGAAGCAGCCGTGCCCCGACAGCACCTGCGTCACCCTGAACGACAGGGAGCCTTGCTTTCTCCCGAGCCAGACGTCGAGTACTGGCCGGATCGCCTCGACGGTAGCGAGGCCGGCGGCAGGGCGCAGAAGCCTTTGCCGCCATTCCGCCACCAGGACCTGACGGAGCTCACCTCGGCGCAGCGCGATCTGCCGCTGCGCCGGTCTCGAGCCCCGTGCCCGCTCTTCCTCGCGCCATCTATACAATGACGCGAGTACTTTCGCCTCTAGGTCCCAGGGCGGGGATACAGTACACCGCCCTGCCTCAACGTATACATAGTACGTAGTTAGATTTAACCAAGTATTGTGTAACCCAAAATATAATATTCATATTTATCAAGAACTAAATTAATACCAACATCCATGAAGAACCCGAACCAGCACAACACTGGTGACCCCGACTTCAGAGTAGGCGACTCAACCGGAAATTGAGGCAGGTGCGTAATAAGACCGCGTGGTGCAAGGTAACGCAACGTGTTAGGGTTAGGTTATATAACCTCACGTGCGGTTACAAAAGGACTACAACGAAACTAAGTCGCTACAACTTTATTACCGAAATCTTTCTAACCCGGCCTAGATTTGTAATCATGAGTGATGAGCTCATCATTTCAACCCGGAATTCACTCATTGCTGAGTATAGGCTTTCTTTATTTCTGCCATTTTTTATTGTCTTACGCGTCCCTCATTCAGGTGATACCTGTAAACTTAACTATTACATCAACCCAACGTGCTCTCGGTGGCCTCTGACTCCGATTGGACCTGTCATTGGCGACCACTCAGTCACAGTTCGACTCCATCTACTGTACAACTCCATTTGAGTCGTTAGATTATGGATGAGCTCATGACAGAACTCAATTCGTAATTCGACGTAAGAAGCGTAAGTGTTTTACGTCGAACAAAAGATATTAATTTAATTAATTTAACTTTTAACTAGAGCGCAGCTGGCAGTGCGTGGGAGTGTGCGTGGCGGGAACAACCTAGAAGAGCTGTGAGCGCAAAGGTAAGATACCCAAATATAATACAATCAACCTTTTTTTTTTTAATAAATGAATATGAGAGAAGAAGTCGTTGGAAGAACCATTTAGATACCAATTAGAGATTGAAAACACTGGCTTAACCCAGCACAGGACAAAAGTAGTGAAAAAGAATACGTTTTGCCTTCATCATCATCATCATCCTCCTTTACAGCCCTTGTCATCCCACTGTTGGGGCATAGGCCTCTCTTTTCACGTGCTCTCTGGTCCTGTGCTAGCCACAACCTTTGCAACAGTGGGACAAATGCGAGTTTTTACGATTAAGAAATAAATCATGTGAAAAATCATTAATACCATTGTAAATAATAAAAGACATTGTGTGTTTACCTTTATATATTAAACTATACTTTTATGACTTTATATTTGTACCTATACTTTAAAAATAAGACAGAGATGGACAAATAAAAAAAATGATTAAGTTAATGTCTTCCATATCACTACCATTGAATTAATAACGATTAGACGGACCTGTTGGTCTAGCGGTTAGTGACCCCGACTGCTAAACCGGAGGTCGTGGGTTCGATTCCCACCCAGGACGAATCTTTGTGTGATGAGCACGATCATTTGTTCTGCGTTTGGGTGTAATTTATCTATAATATGTATGTATTAAGAAATATATAAGTATGTTTATCAGTTGTCTGGTTGCCATAGCACAGGCTCTGCCTAGTTTGGGATCAGATGACCGTGTGTGAGATGTCCCAAGAAAAAAAAAAAAAAAAAAAAAACAGTTTTATTTTATATTGCCTAGATTTGCAAAACGTGTATTAAAAAAGAAAAATTTTTTGTACACAGGTATCTAGCAGTCGCTGCGGCGCGAGCGCGGAGTCTTCCCTCGAGGACCTGTCCCTGGCGCCCAGCGGCCTGGACCTGTCGCTGCCGGACTGCAAGATCATCGCCAACAGGAACGCCAGGCAAGACAGAGACTTCAAAAGGTACCCCACACCCGCCATCAACTGCTTTGTTATATTACTTTCAATTTTATGTTACTCTCTATATATAATTGTTTTATCTCGCTGCGGGTCATATACTAATTAAATCCTTACTAATATAATATTATAAATGCGAAAGTAACTCTGTCTGTCTGTCGCGCTTTCATGCAAAGACTACTGAACCAATTAAAATGAAATTTGGTACACAGATAGTCTAGAACCTGAAAAAGGACATAGGCTACTTTTTGCCGCGATAACTTATATCCACGCGGGCGTAGCCGCGGGAAACAGCTAGTATTTTAATATGTATTCTTAAAGCGGGACTTATTATATAATTATTTTATTGAAATATTGACCATAAATACGAATATTAATCACAGACCTAAGTAATTGATATTAATAAGGTATTGCACATTCATTATTAAATTATACATGAATGTTAAAAAGGCACCGTCTTCACTTAAATTTATATGGGACCTCCTTTGAAGTATGATTTTTGAAATCGATTTACAATTGTCGGAGATGTCGTAAAACTGTATATACAAAAAAAAACACACCGTCGAATTGAGAACCTTCTAGTTTTGAGTCGGTTAAGAAGGCGTTGAAATCTATAAAATATAATTATAAATGTTCTTTATTTGCGCTTTACATTTCATCTCATACGTCATCAGAAATATTCATATCATAGACACCCTTTTACCTTTCAATGTAATGTATGTGTAACGAATGTACTAATAATAATATTATCTTTACAGGTACTACGTCAACGAAATGACTCCAAAAGATCTATCGAAACTCAGTAAGGAAATACGCCACGAACGAGAAAGCTATCGGGAACTAACGGGCAGATACATTGAAAAGTCCGAAGCTATACCGCTAAAGGAAACACATTACTCCGACCTATCGAACAAAGAGTCGATACTCAAGAAAGAACCGAAAAAGGACTCTAAGAGTAAAGAAATAAAGACGAAAATTAAACGTTCTGATTCTGGTAGAAGCGAGTTGAAGGTTAATGTTAGTGTTGGTAGTAAGGTGTTGATAATTGAACCCCTGGGGGTCTATGATTGTATTAACTTGGGGAGGAGGATCGATGTGCAGTGGCCCTCTGAGTTCGAGAGGGAGAGGGGCGGGAGGAACTTCTGGGGGAGCTGGGTGCCTCTAGCTGGGATGGACGGACTGGTAAGTAGTGTTACATATTTTTTTGATTAATGACCTAATAAGAGATTTTATTGTTAGCTGACAAAGCCATATGTTTGTCTAATTTAAATTCTCAAATAAGAAAGGCTATAAAATAGTGATTTTATATAGTAATAGTAATAATATGAATGTGGTCACCTTTACCAACGTTTGTCATTTAAATTAGCAATTATTGATTAATTTTAAACTTATAATAAAAGATAATGCTATGCTTTGTGTGCCATATTGAGTTTTGCATATATTGTAACCAAAATTGGAGCGTTAGCAAGATTTCCGATCCTAATTTAGCTCACAAGATTTCAACCAACGCACATACCTACATTGCAAGTTAAATAAATCTTTTTAATATATATTTATATAGAATAGAATTGAATGTGTTATTAATTTGTACCCCAGGTGGTGCACAAATGGACCCCTAACCACAGGGACCCTAAACTCCGCTCACACGTCGACAAGAGCATCCTCCTCATACAGATCGACGACAAATTCGTACCTATCGCGGAAAACTGCGTCCAGGACCTCGGCGACGAAGTATAAACCCTGTGCGTATTGTAATAATGTTCGAAATTAATCTCATCAAATTATGAGCAGAGACTCCACAAGCAAGTCTGTACCTTACTGCTGTAGAAATTAAGTAGATATTCGCGCGCAATCAGCAGTGACTATCAGACACGGCAGTAAGGTCAAACAGTGTTTTAGCGGCGAAGCGAAGTGAATTTTATGTCTATTGAATAAAGTTGAATTTAATAAATTGCGCGCAAATCCCTCGATGACAAAATTAAATAACTTTAAGTGTATTGTCGAGAATATCACGCATGATCTCGGTTTACTTGAATTATGAACTTTATTTGTTGGGTCATAAGGTCGGTTATGTAAGGCTGCTATTTTTTTTTCTTTTAACGCAATTAATACAGTTCCTGAGTACTGTAGTACGAATAATGGTCTTATTTTAGAAGAAATTATATTAAATATTCAATAATACAATACAAGACATTAACTGTCCCTCTTTTGGGAGAAGTATCTCAAACCTAACTTTCTTTGCGATGTCATTCGTGAGATGTATGCTTATCCCGATTTAGCGAAGTATTTTCACGAATATTTTGCTACATACTTCGTGTTATTACGAATTCAGAGATGATATTAAACTGTTATTAAAAATGTATATGAAATTATATTTATAGATATATTACATTCGGTCATTTAGATTAAAAATAAAGGTTAAAATTTCCATTATGGATGGTTGATTTATGGGATGCGAGGGAGGGCTACCCACTGTACAACCTCCACCCCGCATGTCAACTTTAACGTCTACCATGACAATTTATCCAACCTAAAATTTTCAAATGGCGTGTTATTTACCAAATTGTATGGAAACTTTAAAGAATTATATCTCGTAAACCATGACTTTCCGCAACTTGTGAATTTGTAAAAAGCTTCCTATTTATAAGTTCTATCTACAACAAAAATATGAACTTCCAACTCAAAGGTCCATGATGGAAATTCTATTCAAAATATAATCTGTTTGCGGACCATTAATCGTACTGTACCGAGTTTTACTAATCTAGTGCCAAGTTTAATTTTATGAAAATATTTAAAAACACGTTCAAATTATGATACCGATATTATATAAAATTACATATCTGACATATTCTAAAAATAACAATATTTCATTATTATGAATATCAGTAAAAATATTGACTAGAAAAAATATATTAGTCGAATTTAGAACTACCACCTTTTGCGAGTCGGCTAAAAAGAACCGTAAACAAGTGTTCCATTTCGCTTCCTCGTTTTTTTTTTCATTCTAAATGTCAGGGCAAAAGTTTATTTCTTTTTAGTCTATGGGTAATACGTAATTAGTAAGTGAGTATCGGTGTTATAGTATGAATTGAATGTTCGTGTCACAAATATCAAGCATAGACAAGTACAGTTCTTATGACAATTATGAATAAGCGGAATTATGAAACACAAAGCATTTTCAACCTTACGTGTTTACGATAAAGTTCAATCTTCCTTTAAATAACTACGAAAATTTAAACAACAATCATGTGTACTCCAATTTAAACTTTCGTGTTTATGTAATAAGGTTGAAAATCCAATGTGTCTGTTGAAATAGGATTTACTTATCGCGACTGGAAGTCGTCCATGATCGACTTAAATGTAAAATTATGGAACTACCATATTATATTTAATGGGTTATTTTTTTTACGCACTATGCCATTATGTTTTGTAAGATTAAATGTAATATATTCCTTAATGTATTATTATATATAAGTTGCGTTTGTTTCACATGGTGTATATATGGTGGTTGGTTGTGGCGCAAGTTATGACTTTACTGACTTCCTCGACTCTTAAGAATTTTGATTGTTAGGATTTTGACTTGCCAGTTTTATTTTAAAGCCCAATAGATTTCAATACCTTTGATTATTCATTGCTTAATATGAAATTGGTCATACGATTAATGACATGCATTCAAAGCCTTATAAGGTTATCGATTTTCTTAAAAGTTTCTGTCTTAGAATATTTTTTCGCCGGTTTTTGTGTTTAAATTATTTTTAGACAGAAACCGGCTTGTTTTAGATGCTAATACAAACCGTTCGTCACGTTTAACATACGCTTGAGTTCCTATATTTTACTTATACTTATCTAGGCTTACCTATACTTGTCTAGGATGGACTTAGTATAGGGGCTTCTAAAATCCTGTTCAATTTAATCTGTTGTTGAATTGATCAAAAGTGTAACGATAACCTATCACTGTGCATGGGTTCTAGAAATGAGAGAAAATTCTGAAAGATGATTCAAATATGTTTGATGTCATCACTAGCGCCACAACTTAAGCTTTGTTGTGTGTGGGTATCTTTACCATGTAAATACTTGTAAATAATGTAAAAAAAACATATGAAAAAAATGTATATTCGTCTCTTTAATATATGAAGAAAAAACATCTTATTGCAGTACATAAGTAGAAACCCTTTTTTATTTTTGTTATTGTCTAATTATTATGATGTGTTTGTCTAAATTTTGTTTCGTATGAAAATGCCGGTCGCTACACCTAACTTGTACTCGGGACACCAAATATCGTGTATTTAAAAAATATTTTTATATTTATGAAATTAGAGGTGCTTGTGTGTTTGCGCTGTCGGACAAAATGAATATCCTAATGTACTCTATTTGAAGAAAAAGTAGTCATTTTAAATTAATAGAAACAAAGTTATTTTGACCTTCAAATAATTTATTACAGATTAAAACAATTCTTCTCTATGGCGCTTATTACACTAACCTAAATGTCTTTCTATTCAGTCACTGAATAAGTAAGCCTAAATGTGAAATCATTTCATTTGTTTGTATTTAGGAAGTCTTAAACCTTGTTTCAATCTTCCTAAATTCAGGACCGCTTGAATAAAATGACTTTTAATGTAAGTTACTGTAATAAGGGCTAAACTAAAAATCATGTTATGGATATTCAAGTTTGTTGTATATCGTACACACACAACCCCCTCTAGTTGTTCACTGTTGTTATGTATATTAAAATACATTATATATCACTTTCTATGTATTGTTTCAAAGTAAATAATTGACAAATTATAATGATGACGTTGTGTTTTGCGAATTTAAGGGGAGTGAAATTCAATGTTGTTGATTTCAAAGATTTAATGTTATTGTGAAATAACACTTTGAATTTAAGATTCAGAATTTAGACATGTACAAAGTAAATGGCGAGGTGATCGTAAACTGAGTAAAGTGGGAAAACAATAATAGGCTATTTGACTTATATTAGAAAATGTTTTTAAATTATTGTGTATTTTATAAAATGCATACTACATTAATATTAAATCAGATACATTGATCTTTAAAAATCAATAATAATATATATTTTTTTAAAACCGCGGTAAAACGCGTTACGACATACTCTTGTAAACAAGAACAAACACACCAATGACATTACCACAAATTATAGTGTTTACTTGCGTGTGACGTCACCAGAGCTGCCTCAAATTTAAGGCGTTCCATTCACAGATAAAATATAAAATACTATTCGAAATATATTTAGTGATATTTGCAAGAAAACATACAAGAATTAGCGTGAAATAAAGTGAATAATGTTTTTTATCCTATTTTATAGGATGACCATAATTTGTAGTCAAATAGTCTATTTCCCAAATTTAAAACAAAACAAGGTTCAAATGAAAATGTAAAACTTAGTGTTATTTCATAATTTATCAAACAACATTGAAGAGTTTCACATAATCCCCAAACCGTTAAAATGATTTACAAATTATAATTCATTAGTTCACTTTAAATCCTCACTGGTGTGTTATCATCTGCTAATAAAAAATACGGTAAACATACATACAGTCGAACATAAAACCTGGCTCCGTAGACAAGTGACATTTATACAAGCGTTAACGCTGATGGAATCGCTCAAATGTATGGAAGTGACAAGTCTAAGTCACGTGACTTATCGAAAAGAAATGTCATTTCCATACATTTGAGCTTTTAATGTCGTTAACGCTTTTAGATTTTCACTTGTTACGGGGGCAGCTCCGTTTTGATGACGGTTAAAAATACAAAATAGTTGAAGTTTTCAGTATTTACTTGTAATAACATGATAGCAAATAAAATCTTAATCAAAGAATGGGGACCATCGCGTATGAATTCGCCGATGTCGAGTCAAATGCTGTAGCCTAATGATGGGATACGTGGGTTTATTTAATAATAATCTAATTAATTTCGTGTATATTTTCCGTTATTTCTGATTATAGTGAGACAATGACTGTTTAAAAGCCAAGTTAAGAAAAATTAAGCGAATTGAAAGAACAGCTAATGCTGTTTACAAGCACATATTTTGTTAAAAGCTTGCTTATGATACGCTGTTAAAATATAAATTATGATTTAAACTTTTACAGCTATACTTCGAATAAAAACGATACCCCATACCGATCACAGCCATACGTACCTAAATACAAATAATATATACCTAAAGTCAGTATATTCATATACTCCCTGGTAATTTTTAACAAATTAAGTAAATATACCAATTCCAAAGTCGTTTAAATCTACTCAAATTATTATTTAAAGTTGTTAAATATTGGTTATGACTTGTACCTTTAGCAGATGATAGCAACATTATGTGACTCTATGAACTCAGCATTACGACACATCCTGTGTCTCTTGTGGCGTTCGTTCGCGCTGTCTATTAGTATACACATGCACAGACGAATTTAACATACTTATTATTATAATATTATCAAGAAAATTGTCTTTATTGATAATTTTATAAAATTAAGAAGTTGTTCTTATGATTGTATGGAAAATACAGTCCAGTGAATTGTTCGTCTTGTTATAGCTTTATGAATACACAATTAAAATGATGTTATACTAGTAAAGCTCGCGGCTTTTCCTTTGAGTACCATTAGACCTTTATAGTGCCTAATTGGTTATTACAAGTTATAGACATTGTGTCTGTTTTGAAATATAAAAACTTATTTAACTTGAGTTGTTTGTTTGTTTACTTGTTTCGTTTTAACGATGATAAAGGTGGCTTTGTTTTTGATGTTATTCCATATTACGAAAACCTGCAGGAGTATTGGGTAACTCCAGTTGACAACCAAGCTATCTTCAGGGATACAAAAATAACGGTCAAAACGCAAATTTATTATCGGTTAATGTCGGAGAACAACTTAATTATGTAGTTGGTGCCTGACGTTAGCCGATAAGAAATTTGCGTTTTCATAGTTTTCTTGTATCCAGTGATTATCGCTTGAGTTGTCAACCGAGTTAGTCAAGCCAGCTGGTCAAGTCGCGAGCATAACTTAATATAATTTTTAGAAAATACAATCATAAAACAATTGAAAACTATAAGAGAATTGATTATCATAACACAATAGAACGCGAACGCTCCACAACTAATATATGAGTATATATTATATTCTCAAGTTGCCTTAATATATTTTAGACTGATTTTTTATAATCGTGAAGCGTGTCAAACAGTATATTTATAATGTTAAGGTATGTAACTGCGCTCGTTTTCAATCATTTAAGTGTTAAGATCGCAGTGTACTTATGACTTTTTTGGCGGTTTACTGGATATACGTTTATTATCGTCACTGGATATTTGTCGGATTTCAAGTTGTTTGACTAAGATCGTAAGATCTTGTCGATCGAAGTTTTAAAAATTATTGGAGTGCTATACTGGATTCTCTAAACACGAATCTCACTTAAGTGATTGCACTTAATTTACTTGACAACATTTTCAGTTCAAACCAGTAATCACTAAAGCAGTTCTTTCAGAATAGCACTGCATAATGTAATAATGAAATGTTTCTGTATATGTACCAATTAAAAAAACAATTTTCTTGTTTTTATTTGTCCACATTTTCTACGACAAATATCTGACCAAAAATCCGAATTTATATTTATTAATTTGCATAAACTGTAGCATTGCGTTGGAGCTTGATGTATTATGTGTGTTAGTCTAAATTGAACTATTGCAATGTAAAATAGTAGGTATTTGTACAGTAGGAAGGCACAATCCGTCCACAAGTGAAGGTTTCTGCATATGCAAACAGTTTTGTTTTAAAAAATATTAATAAATCTCAAATCTTCATTGGTATTGACTGTTGAAAATGTTGGAATACAGGATTTTTTGATTTAGTAAAGTTAGGTGTAAAAAGCTTTTCGCTAAGTTCTCAAATGAAATCGCTAAGTAATCGATTTTTTAAATCGATTCCAAAATGTACTCGGTACTTTTTCACTTTAATGTTTACAAGAGAAAATATCAAGGAAATAAAATTGAAAATAAATTGTATACGCTATAAAATATATTTCGTAATAAATTAACTATTTGTCTATATCAATGAGATTTGGGGTTGCGTTACCTGACAGCATATGCAGATGAGACGTGGTGTTTTGTGACGTATGAGTAAACCGCCGCCGCTCCGTTGATTTGTGTCACATCAATATCAGAATTAAAATGGTACATGGATATCTTTTGATGTTTTATTTTCATCATGCCAAATAGACCAATTTTTGAAGTGAAACTTCTTTAGGCGCATGAGGGTAAAATTTTTACAGATGAAACGTCACGCCGGTGTGCAACGGAAGTCAATTTTTTATGATAATTGGTTTGAAGGTTAGGTAGTTTTAATATTTACAAATAACATGTGGTATTTCAACTTGCCACTCGTCATTTGATAATTTAATAAATCATTTACCATAAAATAAAAATATTTCACAAATTCGCTTTTCTAAATTTTGAATTCAAAAACAAAACTTAATTAATAATTTCTAATATTGACAAAAAACACGTGGCATTTTTATTTACAATTCGTCATTTGAGATTTCAATAAATCATTGTGCATAAAATACTAATAACAATATTTCATAAATTCTTTTGACGAAATTTTAATTTAAAAATTGGAATTTCTAGAGTTATCATTAATTTACAAAAATTTTGTATATATTTAAATTGGATTAGGTATTTTTAATATTTACAAAAAATCACGAGGAATTTTAATTTAATATTCAACATCTGAGATTTGACTATATTATTTTTCAAACAATATAAAATAAATTTATTTTAATAATTCTCTTTAATTATTTTTATTATTAAATATTAATTTCAAATAACTTTTCATTTTCAGATTGCAATGCCAAAAAGAAGTTTCACTTCTGACATGTGTACTTTGTACGCACGCATGTTTTTTTTTTTTTTTTTTTTGTAACTATTAGACGCTAGGCAGAAGAAGACATCTGCCTAGCCCTTTCCCAAGCTATGTTGGAGTTGGCTTCCAGACTTACCCGAATACTAATACAGTAAATACGTACGTAATACCCGAATACTAATCTATACTAATATTATAAAGCTGAAGAGTTTGTTTGTTTGTTTGTTTGAACGCGCTAATCTCAGGAACTACTGGTCCGATTTGAAAAATTATTTCAGTGTTGGATAGCTCATTTTTTGAGGAAGGCTATAGGCTATATAACATCACGCTACGACCAAAAGGAGCGGAGCATAAATGAAAAATGTCGCAAAAATGAAAAACCGTTGAAACTAAAACACGCGGACAAAGTCGCGGGGGACAGCTAGTACAGTATATAGGTACGTACGTAATACAGTATGATCTATCTTATAGTAAGACTAAATTGTCAGAATTGTAATGACTGAACGACTGCCGAAGAGCAACTTACGACAGTCAAGACCAACGGCTTAACGTACTTTCCGAGGCACGGAGGAATCTCTGTATGTTAACAAGTTGTCACCCATCCACGGACCAACTACGGTGAGCGTGGCTTTACCTTTATTTTCGATCAAACTTACTGTCGCAAAATTAAAATAAAGTTTAATCTATTTGTCACCACGAATAACATTATTTTCACTTAAGCCCTGTCATTTTCTTTACTCCCAAAATATTTTCTTAGCATTACTACTTTTTAAGTAAAAAATCTGTTATTAGCATGTTTTTCGGGTTACAGATTTTTTTTGGTATCTTCATAAGAGAACAATACCTTAACAATAAAAAATATTTACAATTATAAATAAACGTTCCGCAGTAATTGCACGTAGGCAATGAAGCGAATTACTACACAGCTATGTTTAAATGTAATTTTCATAATGCAAGTCCAAGGGTTAATAAGCAGTAATAACTTAATGTCGTACTGCGGCCTGAATTAATAATATAATTAAACATAATTTTCTTTTTTTTTCATTCGTACCTAAGTTATAGGATTTATTTAGTTGCACTTAAGACGTGATTTTCCATCAAAAAAGATATATTTTTCGAGTTGTTCCTACCATGTTGTATTCTGAGCTTCCTCCAGATTACAAAAACACTTTCAACCGCTATATATTTTTGTTCAGATGTATTGGCATAGAGTTTTTCGACGAACCCTGTGGATTATTCTCCAAAATTAACATAAAACTAATGTTTTTTACTTTAACTTTCTTTCCTTTTGTCTTTGGCCAGTTCACTTTGATCTCCGAAATAAAAGCTGATAACCTTTTGGAAAGTGTGCGAGTTGTTCCCGTAGACATCATGTTTTTTCTTGGTAAGTATATACATAATAATAATATATCTTGGGACAACTTACACGCGGCCATCTTGTCTCAAACTAGGCAGAGCCTGTATAATGGTAACCAGACAACTGATATACATATCTACTTATCTATATATTTCTAAACACATACATAGATAAATTACAACTAAACACACAACCATTGATCATGCTCATCACACAAAGATTTGTCCTGGGTGGGAATCGAACCCTAGTTTAGCAGTCCACGGCAGCGGACAGGAGAACCACTAGACCAACAGGCCAGTCACATGTAGGCACATCTATTTAGATAGATAGAGCTATGACCTCTGTTTGTCGAATAAAATATTGTTTTTGTGTTCAGCGATAAGTTGCGGACATATTTTTGTGTGCAATATTTATCTGGCCTGTTGGTCCAGTCACTAGTAGTTAGTGACCCTGAGGTTGTAAATTCGATTCCCACCCAGGAAAAATCATTGTGTGATGAGCACAATTTGTTCTGTGTCTGGATGTAATTTATACTTATATAAAAGTATGTATTTAGAAAACATTTGTAAGTTAGTTTTCTGGTTGCCATAATACAGGCTCTGCCCAGTTTGGGATTAGAAGGCAGTGAGTGAGTTGTCCCAAGATAGTATATTTATTTGTAAGTCACAAAAAGTGCTCGATCAAAAATTTGTTTTTGTTTCTCTTTTTTGTTCCTTTTTAGTGTTTCTCTTATTGTTTTTTTTTAGATTTAGTGAAGCTTGCTATCGCTGTCCTGAGGAGATCTGAAATAAGGGATTTGTTTTTGGAAATCGGTGAATTGTGGCCGAAGGGACTCAAATCTAATGACCAGAAGTCAGTGATATTGAAGGCTTATCTGAGAAGGATAAAGATACCACTTGATTGTATGCATATTTAATTTGTTTATAGGTTTTTTTTGGCCTAATACCAGGGAAAGTCGTCGCCAGATCTGTGGTAGTCATACTATATATACTAAGAGTATTGGTTTCCGAAACTTTCACAAATTCGAACAAATCAAGCAGAGCCGATTCTTTTTGTTGATATTTCGTAGAACCTACCCAAGCCAAACCTTAGCCTCAGAATTTACTATTACATCTATATACTTATATAAATAATTAATCCCAATATTTCTTGGAAACACACCATAAATGGCGATCGACTGCAAGAAATCGGATATTTTTTTTTTGTTATGTTCTTTATGTAAAAACAAGGTTTTTATAAAAGAATACAAAAAAATAACGTATGATATAATTGATATATAATTTGATATCACACCGCCGTAAATTATAACCATGTCGTTACATTATCATTTTGCAGTGTTCTTCATATTCGCGATGGCGAACCTGAGCCTATTCGAGGTGATACCATTTATGATATCTTGCTTCAACCTCAGCCAGGGTGTCGAAGTGTATTTGTTTCCGTTCCAACCGACCAACTTTTGGGATGTGAACTCCTTCTTTCGTTTCCTTATAACCTACATGTGGGAATTGGCGGGCTGTAAGTAAAATTACAATAATAACTTAGCAGGTATTTATTTCTATAGTAGAGCGGAAGAAGATTGTGTACGTAGTTTAAGTTCTACTCGTGATACCACCGCCGCCGTGTCAGCTCATGATTAGGGACTCCTAATGAGTCTGAAACTAGTCGGGCGATCCCGAGAATATAAGTGAGTAAACCGCTTTGTTTTAAATAAATATGAATACTCCTCACAAAAGTTATTACACAAATAAAGAGACAAAAGCCTAAAATCTTTTCAAAGCATTTGTTAATATGTAGCAGTTTTCTATGACCCTTATAACTGCACGACTATGCTATACAACATGTCGTTTTGCATTCTCGTCAAATACAAGGAGGTAACTATTTTTATGCTAATGATTCTCGACACGAATCAATGATAAAATAAGTGTTTTTTTTTTCTTTTGTTCTTATTTTCAGAAATAGGCATGTGTGGGCCAAACATTTCAGAATGCGGCCCGTGTGCTATCGCACTGTAACTGCTCTTTTACACACACATAAAGACACTCTGACTACCGCATACGCAACTGACAAACTTAAATAACTAAAAATATATGTATACTTAGTATGTATTAATTATTGAGCAAATATCGAAATTGTATTTGATTAGTTATGTCTTTCATAACAACCTCCTGAAATTTGACGAGAATGCAAAACGACACGTTGTATATACTAGTGCTATAGGAACTATAATAGTATTGGGAATAATTTTGTGGTTTTTGAAAAATAGACTTATACCAGGTTCCTATATTAAAAAAACTAAGTATTCTTTTTGCCAACGGGCGGTAGTATTTTCTAAGCAAAATGATAAAAATTCTACCGTCCGTAAGCAAAACGATTCGTTTTTTAGGGTTCCGTACCTCAAAAGGACAAAACGAAACCCTTATAGGATCACTTTGTTGTCCGTCCGTCCGTCCGTCTGTCAAGACCGTTTTTCTCAGGAACGCATGGAGGTATCAAACTAAAATTTATATCCAATACTCCGGTCTACTGTCCCTTGTAGCTGTGAAAAAAACAAACTTCTAAGCCAAAGCAATCAAAAGATACAGCCGTTTATGCCACAAATTTAAGAAACTCGCACGGGAATCAAAACCTACAGGGTACTTCTCGTAATCTTGAAATTTGGTACGAAGTTATGTCTTATAGTACAGATAAAGGAAAAATTGCGAAAACCGTAAATTTTTTGTAACATCATAATAATGAAAAAATTTTAATATTTTTTTTTTTCATTTTGCATTAAAAATACCATAACTACGACTATGACTCGATCATCGTGATGAGTGAACTTATACTTATACCTACAAGTTTGTACGGAATCCTCGGTGCGCGAGTCCGACTCGCACTTGACCGGTTTTTTTAATATAGGAACTCGCCATTAGTAGGTAGGTACTTTGTTTACTTAAATATGTATAAGTAGTATTAGTCACAATTTTATTCCAGCGATTCCTTGTCAAATGTGTCTCTACCTGCCCTTCGATCTACTTATCGTTGCAATGACAACAAACGTGAGCGCTCTCTTGCGGTTGCTCCAAATCGATCTGGAACATTCTATCAAAATTCGCGACGACAATATGGCACTGAAGAAAACTATTCATAAATCAGATCCCGATGGGTATAAGAGAGTGAAGGCTATTGTAGAAATACATCAGAAACTTTTAAGGTAAGGATCGCACTAAGTACTTCTCAACAGACTTCAAAAGAAGTTCTCATTGTCATAACGACGGCTTTTTTTGAATGTTAGTTAAGTAATATCTTCGGCAATTACGGACAGATTTTAAATTCTTTTTGTCATCGATAGGGTGTACGTCAGAGCCTATAATATAAGTATATAAATTAAATTAAAGTTTGTACCTTTTTACATAGCTATATATAGGTATACTAATATATAAAGCTGAAGAGTTTGTTTGTTTGAACGCGCTAATCTCAGGAACTACTGGTCCGATTTGAAAAATTCTTTCAGTGTTAGATAGCCCATTTAATTTTATTGCGGAAGGCTATAAGCTATAAAACATTACGCTGCGACCAAAAGGAGCGGAGCATAAATGAAAAATGTTGCAAAAATGGAAAACCGTTGAAACTAAAACACGCGGACAAAGTCGCGGGGGACAGCTAGTTTTATTGTAAATACCTTCATAATTGTTAATCCTGGCACATTGGAGCCAGGGTTTTTTATAGTGACCACGGTAGATTGCGAATGCTTTCCCGCCTAATCCTCAAGGTAAAGGAAGGTGCTGTGGTTTTCATACAACCATCTAGGTTTTCCCACGACGAAAGCAGACCTGCTTATACACCGGGGAAAAACAATAAGATAGTTGGAGTTGCATTCTTAAGCAAGATCTTTGAAATAATAATGAAATGCTTGTATTGTCATCCATGCCCTTAAAATAATTACAAAATAATATCTAAATAAAAATGAGTCATGCATATACACCTACATGTAGGTACCTAGGTAGGTACTTTTCTGTGAAAAATGTTTTTATAAGTTTAGTATATTATGTCTTACTTCTCTGTTAATAATAATAATTTATCTCCCTATGCCTACAGGATAGCAGACCAGCTTAGCAATATATTTGGCTTAGTGATATTCATTCACGTCGCGTTTGCTGCGCTTGAGATCTGCTTTTTTGGATTCTTGGCTGTGGTTACTATTGTTTCATAAATTATTTTTCTTATTTACTTGATTAAGATTACCGTTTCTAATTGTATAAGGCTAGTTTGTTTATGTCAACTTTTTTCTTTCTAAGATTTGTGCCAAGGACTGCATCGCTATCAAAAGGAAAAAAATCAAAATTATGTACCTACTTAATAATTATATAAGATTTACATAATTTTCTTTATTTTAGGTGTATAGCGGGCTCGCAGAAACAATCGCCAATTTTCTGACCGTGTTAAATTCAGTTTTCACTATTTTTCTTCTTTCACTCGCTGGTCAATTCTTGTGTGATACGGTAAGAATATAATCCTTTGTAAATTGAACTCTATTATTCGCTGCAAGACGTCCCTATATTTAAGGCATGGTTTATAATGTCCCAGCGGGACTGATTGTTCCGTATTTCAACCGTATTCTTTTTTTATTATGAAATCGATCGATCTGCCGTCAACAAGCTTATACTCACGCGCGCAACGTAGTACAGGCAAGGAACTGTTTTTTAATTAACTCTTTCATATTATAGGTACATTTTGCTATTTACGTTGTTGTCGCATATTTTAGGATAATTGTATTATTTTTAACATTGTAGGTATGTACCAACATATTAACATTTTTTTAAAGAGTATGGAGTTTCTTCTCCATAGGAGTGACATTTTGGAACCGCGCAACTAGAGTCATTTAACGTTTTGAAAGTGCCTGGAAAGGCCTACTCGAAATAAAAATATTTTAATTTTGATTTTAACCCTTGCATATATTTTGTATACTATCTAAAAATCTTAAATTGCAGAGTTCGGAAGTAGCTGACGCTGCATATCACAGTTATTGGTATGAAAGCGATACGAAAGTCAAAAAGCTAATTCTATTTATAATAATCAGGTAAGTACTTGAATCAAAAAGTTTTCTATTTATTTTTCTGACATAGAGAGATTAGAATATTGTTTTCCTGGCTGTACCATACGTGTCAATGCCACGTGAAGTAATTATTTAATTGTACTTTTCCTATTTTATCCTTGCCGCTTGCCGTAGTTAGGTAAAAACTCTTTGGTTTTATGTCGCGCTTGTTTAAGTAGTTCTTTGTTTTATTCATTTATGTAGATGGCGTCCTCAAAAGACTATAAACGTTTCATCAACATTTTATTAAAGGTTTAGGAAATTCGTCTTTCTATAACTAAGAAACATGTATGTAACTTTATGGTGCTGAGGTCTTATTATGAACGTGAAAGCAAAGCTACAATCGCATGGTTGCTATAAACATTTTAACCGTGATGTAATTGTATAGGGTCCGTTGCCATTGAGCGCCACCCCTCTGTACTTTATTCTCACCCTTACTAGATTTCGTCCGCTCGATAGATGGCGTTGTGCTTTGAGCGCCGTTTTCTGAATGGCGGTGTTAAGATTTTCCGCGGTCGCATGACTACCGCTAGCACCCACATTTAATTCATACTTACCTGGCGTAGGAGATACCGTGATCAAGAAGGCGGTTCTCCCAGGGCGAGGCCTTCCCATTGCACTGCGGGTTGGTTGACCCTTGCGATTATCCCTAATGTGGATAAATCGGACGCGTAATTTTTGGTAGTGAGGGACTGCGTTCGCGCTGTCCCTCTCTGAAGTCCTAGAAACACGAGTGAAATCGTACATTGAATAAGTAGTACTTCAATAGGCTATTTGACAGATTTATAATTTCTATCTTGAATTACTTGGTTACGGTTAAGAATTTCACCCATAAAATTTTTTCAAAAAGAAATTACGTATTTCGTAAGAAAATTGCAAATAAAAATTCAAAATTCAAATAAGCCGCCGAAACGCTTTATTCAAACAATATGGTGTCGTGCTTTGTGAGTGACGTCACAAGCGCGTAAACAAGCGTAAGCAATAAAGGTTTTCGGTTCCGCAGTGGTGTTTGTGTTTGGATATTTGTAATTTATTGTTGATTAATCCAATAAAATGACTTACAAGTGGTGTGCTGTACCCTGTTGTACAAATACATCTATAAAAACCCCCGAAAAAATTGCTTAATAAAATTGCTGTCCATTTCGAGAAAAACTCGCAAAACAAAAGTGGGAAACGAAAGATATCACAAATCGCTGCAAATATAATTAGAAACGCCAAAATATCTGTAAACACAATAGAAACTTCAACCACCGACAATATGTTTACGCGCGGATGACGTCATTATAACATTAGCCAATCCGGGTCGTTTCACAATGTGTGGCGCGAGAAACAAATAGCCAAACATATTTTTGTGTTTTTGGATATATTAATTGTTTTAATTTTTAATAAAAATGATGTGATTCACATGAAAAACTCTCATTTTATGCATTTAAAGCAAATAATCACAAAAATATTCATAGTGTCAAATAGCCTATTACCTATATTATTAAAAATGTATAGCGATATATTTTTTTTAAAAAAATGCGGTTTTACACGATTGTAAACAAATTGTAAAGGTTATCTCTTTTTCGCAAATAGAATTGTACGGTACGGGGCAACCCCACATAGAAAAACAAAAGAGATATCACGTTAGGATATAATAGCTCTCTGTCTAATTAGTAATATTGAAATGCTTGTATCTCATTATGAAACTAATTTGTGTGCCGTTTTTACAACTCGATAGGTATAGTTTTTTAATATATTTCTTATATATGGAATCAAATAATCTTGTAGAATACTGAATTCTAGGACTTTGCTAGGACATCATAATATGTAGGTATGTATGTATGTAGATCTATTTAAATTATGGACCTATTGGGTATGTTAATTCTGCGCACAGTATGTACCTATCTATGCTGTAAAGACGTACCTACCGATAACAGAAAATAAACACTTTTATAGGGATTAAAACGAAAGTTGCACAAACTGATGGACTATTTATTAGTGAATGGGCAATAACCCGTATACAAAAGACTATACTTAGGACTTAAACTAGACTTAGGACTCGCGGGTACGGATCGGTGCGCCGCAGCGCTATCGCGTGATTTCGGTCCGACGACGACCAGGAGAGTCAATCAGTCCCCATAACTGGCGCCCAACGTGGGGCCAGAACAAAACAGTGTAAATTATGAAAATTGTATGTAATAGTGCAATAACAATCAGTTTGTGCAACTTTCCCATCAGTCCCTATACTTTCCGCACTTCGGGTGTATTTGTATCTTTACATACGTTTACAGAGCGCAGCGCCCCAGTTACATGTCTGCACTAGGATTTTCTGATTTGACACTCCAATCGTTTTCTAAGGTAAGAAAGACTATTCTATGGATTTTTAATAAAATATTTCAATTTTGCAATTTTAGCAGGTTGAAGGTATATTTTTTTAAATTTAAGTATGTATTTAAGATATTTCAGGCAGGTATCAGCTCGTAGGTATTATGACAGCACGGATAGCAGAGTGGTATAGGTCAGCACGCAAATTACCTATGTGCGCGACGTGCCGCGGGTTCGATCCCCGCATGGGTTTGTGTGAATCACAAATGCTGGTTTTAAGTCTGGGTGTTTTTGTGCATGTGATTTGAATATTTAAAACCTCCCGCGACACAAGAATTGAATTCCTTAATGCGGGAGTCGTTCTTTAAAGATAAAATAATAAAAAAAAAAAAAAAAAAAACAAAGTTAAGTAGGTAGATATGTTTGAAATTTGTCTGAATTTTAATTAAGTTCCAACTTCTGATTTCAGATCATGAGTTCGTCATGGACTTATCTGTCGTTGTTATTGCAAGTGTATGAAGAACCATAAATTTATTATAATTACATATACTCTTACCGATTACTTCTCCTGAATACTAATACAGCACTACTTTACTATATCTAAAAGAAATTATTGCAACTCTATTTCTGGACCATTTAGCATTTTACTTTTACACGGAAAATGTACCTACTTTTATCTCGCTCTTGATCTATTGAGATCGAATAAGCACGACGTACTAAGTAGGTTTAAAACCTGTTACTTTCTGTATGGAAAATAAGGCACAATAAATATTATAATATCTTGGGACATCTCACACACGGTCATCTGATCCCAAACTAGGCAGAGCCTGTGCTATGGCAACCAGATAACTGATAAACATAGTTATATGTTTCTAAATACATACATATCTATACTAATATTATAAAGCTGAAGAGTTTGTTTGTTTGTTTGTTTGAACGCGCTAATCTCAGGAACTACGGGTCCGATTTGAAAAATTCTTTCAGTGTTGGATAGCTCATTTATTGAGGAAGGCTATAGGCTATATAACATCACGCTACGACCAATAGGAGCGGAGCATAAATGAAAAATGTTGCAAAAATGAAAAACCGATGAAACTAAAACACGCGAACAAAGTCGCGGGGGACAGCTAGTTATAGATAAATTACACCCAGACACAGAAAAAATTATCGTGCTTATCACACAAAGATTTGTCCTGGGTGGGAATCGAACCCACGACCTCCGGTTTAGCAGTCAGGGTCACTAACCACTAGACCAACAGGCCCGTCAAATTATATTAGGTATACGATATTATGTAAGTAAATACATCAAATTATGTCTGTCTATTATTTAAATTGGTTATTACCTATACCTAATATAAAATATACAATAAGTATTAAACAATTGGAAGGTCTTAAATAAAAGCACAATTTCAACATAAAAATATATTTTATTCTATAAACACAACTCCGAATTTATTTCACGATGTATATTGTAAAATTAAAATCAATTCCGTATAGTTATGACAATTTATAATGTTTAATTCGATAAAAAGTAGATAGGTACATGTGACAAAATTTGGACGAGTTTTGGGGTTCACTAATCACACAATTATTATCTATAGGTTAGTATAGGTAGTTTCTTAGTTATATCTAGCTACTTAATAATACTTATGTTTCTTGAACTTGTCTAATAAGCTAAATAAATCTAAAGATAATAAAATTCTTCCTAAAAGTGCAAATTGCACATCACTATTTTCAAAAGACGTAAGTTTACAACCGTATTCTCACTTCTGATTGGTCGGTTCTTGAATGTACCAAAATGGCCGAAATTTTTTGTTACCGCCTAATATTTTTAGCTTTTTACCTTTGCCTATTTAAAATAGCTTTGAACGACATTGAGTTAGGTTTTGCCATTACAATCTAATATCTAAATCTTGGCTTGTAACGGTCAGTGTTTCCAGGGCCATAGGTACCATAGCCTTTGAGAAGTTTAGGCAGTCTGTTCAATAATTTTAAATGATGCGGCCCGTATTGTTTAAGTGTTGCCTACCTTGGATACCACTGGGTCGCAAATGCAAGAGGTAGGCCTAGGTCTTTCGATGTGTAAACACGATTGAAGAACTTGCTTCAATGAGGGTTACCGTTATTCCGCTCACCAGTTGGCGCCACTTGCGCGTCAGGTCAGCTGTCAAAACCCACCAACAAACTATGGAATGATCTCGCGTACAACTAGTGCCCCAGGCTGCGAAATTAATAAGGGTAGCCATCATTATTTAAAGAAAGTTTTTAAAAGAACAATAACCGTAACAAGCCTATCTAAAATCTAAGCACTTAGGATGCCTAATCTAAGGGATGGACCCATAATGGTCTGTAGACAATATTATCTAAGCTCGACGTTTATATTTATAAGCTCCCTATAATGCGTAAAGGTATACATACAAGCTCGGTGAGCAGTCATAAATAATGCCCGTCATGGCTTCATCTGCCCTAAAAAGTGCTAAGAGCAATTAAAAGTGCAAGTTCCAGGTGGCAAGTCAAGAATGTTCTAGATCTTTGGCAATGAACTTGGCAGATTCTGGCTAATCTTACCCGTTGAGGTAAATTAAATTATATCATAAATTTAGACAGACATTATTTATTCGACTGCTCCTAAATATCCTAAGCAACGGCGTGGGTAAACGGGGATGGATTTCACAAAGCACCTAGAAAATGGTCTAGATTTTAAATACTACAACTACAATAAACATTTTCCACACTTTATATTTATTTCTACTAATATACCTACTTACCTTTTTCTGAGTAACTACAAGGACAAATTTTGCTGAAGTATACAAGGATCAAAATAGTACCTACAAATTCTCTGGATAGTCTTTCAAAATTAATTTTAAATTCTATAAACTGTCCCAATACATCATTTGAAAACTTGTTGTATGAAATATAATAATACGAGTCTAGGGTAAAAAATAGAGAGCTAATCACTATGAGTCTTTGTTAAATTGCGAGAGTTTTCAGGTTTAGGTGCCAAAAATAGTTAAAAACAGTGTAATAATCACACCCACAAACGTTTATAGAAAGATGATAAATTAAAAAGGAAATATTAATATGATAATATTATAAAAACTGTATCAGCTTAGCAAATTCCTAAGATACTTCTTTGAAGTATTAAGCATAGTATATATAAATTGGTCATAAGTCAGTGTACATAGGATATATAAGGCGGGCTAAATTGAGAAGCCAAGATATGTTTTGCAGTATGTACACCAGCCCCCTAGACAAGTGACATTTCGACAAGCGATAACGCTGATCGAATCGTCTGATCGAAAATGTATGGAAGTGATAAACCTAAGTCACGTGACTTATCGAAACGAAATGTCATTTCCATACATTTTTTTTCTATCATCGTTTAAGCTTGTCGAAATGCCACTTGTCTAGGGGGGCTGAACCGTTTACTTTTAGCGAATTTCTAACGCTTATTTCTCCACAGTACATAATATGTTAATATTATTTTTAAAATCAGGAATTGCGATTTTTTATAACTATGACTAGCAGTTTTCCGCGGCTCCGTCCTCGTGGGTATCGGTTATCGCGGTAAAACGAAGTCTATGTCCTTCTTTAGGATCCAAGTTTATCCCATATTAATTTTATCCAAATCCGTTCAGCGGTTTAGTCGTGTAAGCGTAAAATACCGACAGACAAAGTTACTTTCGGATTTTTAATATTAATATGGATTGTTCTTGAGACAGAACTTGAAACCAAAGACGAGATGTATAGTAGCACTTTCTCTCAATGAAACAAGATGGTTAGGTAACTCTTTCACTATTACGAATTTCAACACTTATTTTAGTAGTTTAGCTCTAGGAGAAAACTGCGCTTTAAATTCTCTAATTAATAAAACCGTGCAAGTGATACATTTAAATTAGAAATCAATATCTAAACTACATAGATGTAAAAACGAATGCGAAGAAGAATGTGCTGAGTAGAATAAGTGCAGAGAAGAAAAACGAAACAAATTTCATAGAAAAAATATATTTTTATACTTACAACAAAATCAGACAGAAAAGACTAGGCCTATTTTAAACAATGAAGCAAATCAGTGTTAAAAAAACTCATAGAACAGAGATATAGATAGACCTAGATAAGGCAAGAGCATCTACTTCGCGTGCCCGGCTTAAGCATAATATGCTTAACGTGGCAACTGTCGCGCTCAGTCTGCATCGGTGCGTCGCGCTAGTCGGTTCAACCAATCTATACCGGTTATTATTACAAACGAATCGTACCTACATCATAATTTTTAAGTTGATTCTAGTTTGCATAATCTCGACAGCTTGTGACGTCAGAAAAATGGCATTCTTAGTTTTTATATATCGTGATACTTGCGTTACTTATCAAGATCTATCAATATCTGTGCTTATAACATTACAATCATAGTTTATGCATTTAGCTATTCTATTTGTAAGGTTGGTACACATTATTGTCTATGGGCACAATAATAAATAAATTATATAAAAAAACACTCTGTCTGTGTTTTTTTACTACGGCAATAGTGTGGGCCAACCTTAAATACAGATAATAAATATAACAGTAATTAATTAACATAGGAACAATCATGTTATCTTAAGATAGTTCATAAGTTCAAAATATATCATATTATCAATTCGCTTTAACCTAAGGGAAGGTCAAAATTGCACCTTTATATATTTTTTATATTTTCTTGATGTTTTATTAATTCGTAAAGGGTCCAAAGGTGTATAGGTGTTCACTTAATTTTAAGGGCGTTGTATAATGCAATATGCAGGTCTCGCTTGCACGTTATAAAACGTTAATTTTCATTTAAATATTTATAGAATTTCTAGTTTGAATTATACAAACAATGTTGCCATTTTAAATTGTAGTCCTGTTTTTACATTAATATCCGTGAACTCGTAAAATGTTATCAAACATTACATCAAAATTGTTTTAGTATACATAAGATCTTCAGTATACAACAAGCTACTATAAAACATAAGCTTTATTAAAAAAATATATCAATAAACTCTTGAATGAATTTAACATGTTAAACTTTTTACTATTGTGATAAAAAAAAATTTCTGTTAAAAAAATGCAGATCAATTTGCATGTGCAAGTCTTTTACATTTCTGAAAACCATATTTATTACTAGTAACCATTCTTGAGCGCCTTCTTTCTTAAAAAACATAGTTGAGCTCACGAATACATGCCAAAACAAAGATTACAGAATAAAAAATATTGACCAAAAACACCAAACAAATACACAATTTTATTGCTTTTAACATCAACACACTCAAAACATAATGTTGTAAATAATTACGTATAACTTGTATTAACTAATATTTCATTTGTTTATATACAGTTGAGATGTCAGCGTATGCTAAAACCATGCCTTCATTTAATAAAAACTATAATATTCTTAAACTAAAATGAAATTGCCCTCAAATGATAATACTAATTAAAAAAAGGAAGAGTTATAAAACCATATTTTGACTAACTGTCAAACTTATCAGTAGCCTGATAATGTGACCATAAAAAAATTATCGTCTTAGTGAAAACTTATTTATATATATTATTATTGTAAAATAGGTTATTCTTTCTTAGTTTTTTTTTGTCAAGGACAGCTTTTTATCTAAGGCAAGACACACACATACATAATATAAGTTTTAACAGGAAACTTGCATAAAAAAATAATCGTCATACGAAGACTCAAGTTTGTTCCCGTTTGTCTCTGCTCAATAATTATATTATACATATAGCTGTGTTCTAAGGAATATACTGTTAACCAAAATCATTATCGACTACTACCTCGCGTCACTACTTCCGGAAGAACGAACAACTACGCGGGGAAGTGTCATCATGGCGGCGCGCGCGTCTCTCTCATTGTATCGAGCCTTGAATTCTATAATTGTAAAAACATCTTTATAGCGTCGCTGGCCTTTAAAAGTATTGCAAATATGATCTAATGATAATTTATTATTCAGAGTATAGAATCAATAGTTTCCTCTTATTAATACATATAAAAAAAAATGAGTTTCTTTTACAACTATCAAATCAATGTTTTCAAAACAGGCAACAGTTACTAACCATATCCTAGAAACACATCTTACAATACCCATTACTCGTTCTTTTCAATTTCAAGATCGCATCACACACTGACATCTCTGTAAATAATATATTATCTATGGTATTTACGTGCTCTCCTTCTTTTTTCCCGCCATTCTGTCTATGAGTCCTGTGATCATGTCTGCGTCTACGAGTCCGATAAATTTGTCTATTATTATACCATTTTTTATTGCTATAACTGCCGGCACTGCTTTCACCTGTAATTAAAAAAAATCTGTATTTTATCATTTTTTAGTTACAAGTAAGAATATTAAGTTAGGTTTTAAAGAACATAACTAAAAACCAAATAAGGATTATAAAATGTCCTCGGTCACATCCATATGTTTAATATGGATTAAATTAGATACTGCTACTATCCCTATTAAATAAGGCCTTCAGTTTACCGTCCTCATTTTTTTTTGCGACAATACTAGTACAAATTTTCATCCATTATCCATACTTAATATTAAATGCGTAAAATCAATCACAAGTACAATTTGTGTCAAAACAGAGCGCGCCGTTTTATTAAAACTATCTCATAACTTAATGGAACCATCGATTTCGCATAAACGTCTGTTGTCGCACGGAAAATCACTTAACTCAATAAAAGAGCATATTAATTACAGATAGAAATTTGTCTACGCTCGGTACAACGGGTCACGATGCGCGCACTCTATGCTTGCCTATGTATACTCTAGGGATCAAAGATATACTTCTCTTGAAGCATGATCTCACCTCAAACGTATGCACCAGGTCAGCATTATCCTCGACATCCACCACAGCCAGGTCGAGGTTGTTCAGCGGCTCGATGAGCTCCTTCAGCTTCGGCGTCAGGATCTTGCAGGGCTCGCACCAGTCCGCGTGGAAGTTCACTATCACTGGCTTATCGTTGTTCATTACCTGTATTAATATAACTATTTATTTATTTTATTCTTTATCAGATAGATAAATATTTAGACGGAGAATCGAGTTCTAAATAATGATGTCTTATATAACGGATGAGTATACGAAGGTGCATGTTTTTATTGTTTATATAAATAAAAAAAAAAACAAATAAACTAAAATACCTTTAGATATGAAAGGTCAGCGTCTCCTAATACAAGAGATTATTTAAAATTTTATTAGATTAAAAGGAGGCGCCAATCACAAATCAATGTTTATGTATAATTTATGGTATCACAATAAAACATTTTTATTTTGTATTATTGTATATTTATTTTTTAATATTGTTTGTTTATTTTCGTATTAATTACTATCCTAAAATATTTTGTATTTTTTTTTAATATTGCTTGTACATTTTCGTATAAATTACAATCCTTTCTTTTTTTAATTCCGTTTGGTTCCTTGTCATTCGTTGCTTATGTTTGCGTACGCTTTGTCAACCCTTTTTTCCTGGTTCGTGTTTTTATCCTACCGAACTGTGTTTGTTCTATCTTGTGTTAATAGCCATGTTATTAATTACATTGTATTATAGCAATCTGATAGTCAGATGATGTCTGCCGTAAAAATACGCCTGACGTGTTGGTTTTATTTGTGACGCATTGCAGATAAGAATGACGTCAGTTGATAGAGCGATGAAGAGTATGCCGTAACATTTTTTAATTAAACTTTTGATTATAATAATGTCCTCCTGACCGAATTTCGGTCACATATTCCCTCAACAGAGATTAGCCATTTCCGCGGGACATATTTTAGTGCACCAGTGTGTACGAACACAGTAGAACTCTCTATCTCTATTCCTTCATTCTCAATGTCCGATGAGACGGCAATCCTGCCACACTTCCTGACTCCGAGCTATACTGAGAATTTCTAAACAGAAAATACCCAGCAACAATTTTTGGACCCGACCCGGGATTTGAATCCAAGACCTCGCGCTTGCGACCACTAGAACAACGAGACTGTCAAACCTTCGCTTAAATGTACTAGCAGTTACCCGTGGTTCTACTTCATGGTTTTTTTGCACGGAAACTTTATTTTTATTTCTAAAATAAAAGTAGGTAACCAAAATGAATATAGAATTAATTTTACTCAAACATTTGTAAACGTACAAGTCTTGTAAGTAGTGTTTATAATAGGTACTACATAATATATAATATTAGTTCTGTAACACTTATCTTGCCTGAACATAATCATGTATAATTCAGTGTTATCTAACACGACGCGGCAGTAGATATCATAGATATAAGCCTGCTCATTAAATTATCATATTCTCGTCTACTTCAAATTGATATAGAGCTGCTATCTTATTCATAGTACTACGAATTCGTAAGTATGTCAAGTTATGTGAAAATGACGTGTTTAATTTGAACTTTAGGCTACCAGCTATTAAATTTGTATTCGTTGGTGTATTTGAATAAAATCTTATGACAGTTATGACTCATGCAGGGATTTGATGAATCGCATGACGCAGATTTAAAGCCGAACATACAATGCACAAATAATTTTCATAAAACTCTTTTTATTTTTGTGAGTTTTCTATACCTTTCTTAACATATAAATATAGGTTGAAATAGTGACTCGGACGTCTCAGCTTATCATTACAATTTACTCTTATAAAATTAATCTATACTAATATATAAAGCTAAAGAGTTTGTTTAAACGCGCAAATCTCAGGAAGTTCTGGTCCGATTTAAAAAAATATTTTAGTGTTGGATAGCCCATTTATTGAGGAAGGCTATAAGGTATATAACATTACGCTGCAACCAAAAGGAGCTGAGCATAAATGAAAAATGTTGCAAAACAGAAAAACCATTGAAACTAAAACACGCGGACAAGGTCGCGGGGGACAGCAAATTTACCTACGCAAGCATGCCAGCCATGTACTATAATATTAACGTATGTATGTATGTAAAATGTAGTGGATGATGGCCTAAGGCTCGGCACAAACGGGCCACCAACCATAGCCACCAGTGGCTAGTGACAGTGAGTTAACACACTTATCATGATAATATATTTTGTATAGACGCGCCGCACACGTGTAGCCGGTGGCGGCCGCTCACTACAGCAGACAAATAAATATGAAAAAGTGTGTCAAGTCGCTGTCGCTGGCATCCAGTGGCACCTAAAAGTAAATTCGAAGCAGAATAACAGGAACCACTTATCATTTACTTGCGACAAATCAAATAAAAATAGTTCCATCTGTGACATCATCAAACAAACACATCATATGCGTGACATCATCAACCAACAGTGATCTCATTAAATTGAAATAGAATCATAAGAATTTATTTTATTTGTTCAGCTAATTAACCTTAATTTATTTGGAACTTTTAGCAATATAAACACAAGTACACATACCTTATGAACAAATTCATCGTTGTTTTTAACTAGGATAGTCTCGTTGTGCACCACTGATGTTGATATAGGACATGCTCGCTTCAAGTTGGCCAGACGTCTGATGGGCGATCTCAAACTCTGGCATAGTATTATTGCATTCGACATTTTGACTGAAACAAATAGTAAGAAATTAATTCCCTAACTAAGTATTTGAATTTTAATCGTTTTTATTACATGCTTCTTTTACATATTGAGCTAATTTTTATCAAACTTAGTTATTAAGACTCATTAATTTTGAACTTTAATAGATAAAACAAGTTAATGATAATTTATGAGGATATAAACTTTTCATCAGATATAATTAGGTATATTATTTTGTTGTTTAAATAGTATTTTGTTTTAATGAAATAATATTGTTTATAAAACTAAAAAAAGCTTGTATACTTCTCTAATTGAATGAGAGACAATTATCTATACTGAAAAGGAGTCAAAACAAGTCTTATCAGTAACATAATGTGCATTGAACTCAATCCATTAGTCATTCAATGTTAATTTCTTTGAAGTAAATATTTTTTTGTTTATCTAGGAACATTTTTTTTTGTTATGAACCAGACTACAAAAAGTGGCATAAAATTTTAAGAAGTATGCCAATTATACTCAATGTTTTTTTTTTTTACTTAAATATATGGCAAAATATTTTTCTACATTTAAAGTGGTTGTTACTGAAATAGGTTTTACTACCTATAAAGTGGAGCTATTGTTTATGCTTAGATAATTAAGAATAAATACTTCATGCAACTAGATAGGTACCATTGTGTACTCAAGATGATAATGAGAACACAATGATAAGCAGTTATATGATGGAACGCAATATTTAACTATGAAGGAAATGAGCATAGATGTTAATGTGAATTATATCTAATTCATTCTAATGTGTATGACATGCCAACATAAGTAAAAACTATACAAGTAACTATTTTTCATGACAAATAAATATTGCAAATTTAAGCAAATTTCAATTTTTTTTAATAATTTATCTTAAAATAAAATAAAGATTCTACAAACTAATTTAAAAAGTTAAACAATAACAGACAAGAGTTGCAACAAAACGGAGAACTTACCAAAGCAAGCTAATTTACAGAACCGAAACTCCTAATTTTGTGTGTTTCTATAGGCGCGAGGCAGACGTGAACAAAACAAAACCCAGCTCCAATCGCCCCACTAACCAACAAAAGCCCAAGGATAGCGTACCGAGGAACGTATAACTTGTCGTAAAAATTGGCACTGTCCAAATTATACGACTCGCCTTTTGGCAAACATACCAAAATCACTGTCAGAACAACTGTTACAACCAAAGATATTTTCCCAATACTATGTCCTGTACGCACTGATACCCAGCACAGCATCAACGTCACGAACCATAATACCGTCAAAAAATACACCCCCACACCGAAACTACTCATTTCTCTTCGAATAAACAAAGCGGACAGTTGATAGGCAGTAAAATTGTTTAGTGATCATGCAGTATTATAATGAAATAACAAATGTCAGAGACGCCACACATGTATTAATATAGAAGTTCCCGAAAAAGCAGTTATAATTTGCTTCTTTGTAAAATTGTGATAAAAACCTTGATAGTAATTATAATATTCACAGGTTCACAACCACTCACTACAACTGTTTGTCATGACAAATTGACAACTTTGACAAGTTAAGGAACTGAAGAAGAAAGAATGACATTGACAACTAACCTTAGTCATTCCATTACACTTATTTGTTGCTAGCAAAGCTTAGTTTATAGGAAAACGAAAACACATGTTGTTGTTAAGCCGCTCACGTAAGTGATAATTCCCATGTGCAGGTAGTACTACTATCTAAGGTAACCTAAGAAAATATTAAATAATGTACTTCAAATAAGGCTAAAATATTATTTTACAATTACGTTTAGTTGGTCTATCAATCGACTGTAATAACTATCTTTTGCAACTTATAATTTTACATATATTAACATTTTATATCTTGAAATTAAACATTCTTAACAACCACACTTTTCGTGCCAATTAATTATAATATACTGACTATTATTTTCACACTGTTATAAGTAAAAGTAATTAAACGTTCTACAAGATTGCAAAACAGCATTGGGCATGCATGAGCTTCAATCAAATCGTTTTGACGTTTATGTTGGTAGCATTGGTAACAGTGAATTTTCTAGTGCTGTGTATTGCTGTCAATAATTAGAAAGGTGAGTGATTTTTATGGATTTTATTTAATTTAATCACATGCTAAGTGTTGTTTCTATTAAATATATGCTTGCTACACAAGTACGTAAAAGTATAAGTGACTAGCTATGAACAAAACATCGATATAACCGTAAATTTGTAACGCCATTTTCCGCTTCGGAGATCTATTCTAATGTATTTTTTTTTATCTAATAAGTTGCTGTGACTGAGCTATTGAATTTTATTAGTTCTGTCAATCTTATAAAAAGTTTAGTGTTCGTTGCGTTGTAACTTAATGAATAATTCCTGGTTCGCAATATTATGATAACTTATTCATTTCTGATGACTAATCTTTGTTAACAAGGTCCAATTTTGCAAAGGCATCTAAATGCCAAACTGCGTTTACTTGAAGTTACTGACCTACTATTGATTAGAGTTAATTATCCAGCCCTTTCGCAAAGGGCAATTACTTTGACGCCCTTTTAAATAGTATGTCGTTGATTCTACCTTAATTGCTTTGATTTAATGATTTTATTCACAATTAAATGATTTTATTTTCTATAGAAATTCGTGAGAATGGTCAAACTATTATTTATTTGTGCTGTGATTGAGTATTGTAGCTAAGATCTGCAAAAATACATCTACCCCTTTTTTGCAAAACATGTTTCATTTAATATTTTTACTTATCTACTCTTAGCAGTTCTACCTGCAAATATAAAGTGAATCAAATTAAACATGATTAAATAAAAATAATTAATTCAATTCATGGTTCTTCATGTGGTACTCTTAGTTTGATAACAGCTGTTGTGTTAATAAAAAAAAAAATAGTCCTGTATGTTATGCCTATATTCCAAGCACAGAAGTAAGTTAGATTACAAGACTAAGAAAGCACATACTGTAGCATAACTTTGTTCATAGAAGGTTAACAATTAATTTGTGGTATTCTCAGTTGCATGTACTGGTAAAATATGCCAAATTTTTCTAAAATTTCGATAAACATCTCAAATTTTAAGTTGCCAAAGCCTCATGTGGTCTCTATCACTTTAAGTTGCAAAGCGATAGATAGGCATTTAAGAATGTGTTAAAAGTTAATTAGTAATCCAGTATTTGGGGGTATTTGTCACTACTTTATGGTGGTTTGATTAACGTGTCAGTATTTGGCTATTACACATTTAAAAAAAAACATAAGTTGCCATGTATTAGCGGGTAAATCTGTAACTTATTAAACTTTTCTGTTATAAAGACTATAATATAATAAATGTAATACTTTATATATAACACTATTTCTACACAACTTGTGTAAGAGAGCTAGGTGGTGTGATATTATATGATGTCATTGGGGTGTGACTTATGTCATAATATTTGCTGTAATAGATCCACACATACATGTATATGTATAACATTAACACCAATATATGTATACTGTTAGATAGAATCTATATACATCATAAACTGAGTAAGCTAGGTTTTATTTACTTATAATTATTAACAAGAAGATTTACAATAAAATTTCTTTAATAAATAAGCAGTACCTTTGTACTCTACTGTCTTTATACTGTGTCCTAAGTAATTTCTTGTGTGTAAATACATATTTAATAAATAAATAAAAAAAGTTTCTGTATGAATGATTAATGGCAGGTTTTTATCTGTGATATTTTTCCAAGTGATACTGAAAACTGTCCATATTAGAGACAGCAAGCACTTTGATTACAATTCTTAACCACTACAAATGTCTATCAAAGAAATAAATATGTAAAGTACTAACACAAACATGTCCTTGACCCAACTAATGTTAACTATGTCTGGTGTTAGATATTACCATTAATTTTTTTTATGTTTGTAGACAAGAGACAAGTTTAATGTAAAGTATTATATTTATAAATTTTATTCAAAGTATTTGCATTTGTTTTATATTGTACCTTCTATTGTCCCACTAGACAAAGCCTGCCTGGTATTTCAAACTGTCTCAATTCCTGCACTCCTTCATGTGAGAAATATTTACAAACATGTAACATCCTTAAGTTTTTTTTACATAAATTCATTTATATTCAATTAGCATAGGTACTACAAGTGATTCTCGCATTTTTATTTAATACTAGCTGTCCCCCGCGACTTAGTCCGCGTGTTTTAGTTTCAACGGTTTTTAATTTTTGCAACATTTTTCATTTATGCTCCGCTCCTATTGGTCGTAGCGTGATGTTATATAGCCTATACCCTTCCTCAATAAACGGACTATCCAATACAAAAATAATTTTTCAATTCGAATCAGTAGTTCCTGAGATTAGCGCGTTCAAACAAACAAACAAACTCTTCAGCTTTATAATATTAGTATAGATTCATATAGAACACAGTAATGTCTGCAAACAATGCAATGTGATAAAACCTCATTGCTTGAATATGTAATTATAATTTACTCTGGCAGTATAAATGTGAATGCACAGCACTAGTTTATGCTTTATATTATTACTGGCAAACTACAGCCCAGTACAATGCAATGTGTGTTAAATGAAAATACATTGCACTGACCCAGTTTATTTTATTAAGAACAAGTATAATGGTTTGTAAATAGTCAAGTTTATGGTTATGGTGAATAATACATTCATGAAAAGTAGTTCCGAATAAAATGGTAGGCAGGAAATAATGGAGAAGGGGTTTAAAAGCAATATAAGCGCATCAAAGAAAAATAGGCTTTATCATATTAACCTGAACCCTGTAGCGATGATAGATAAATTTTATAAATTTGATTATGCACTTTGTTATAAAACAAATGTGTTATTAAATAAGAAAGCCACTTGAAAAAACGACCTTGCCAGAAATGTGAATAAACTCTTAAAAAATATTGGCAAAATGTATACAGCTTTGAAATAAAATAGAATCTGACATCGCGATAATAAAACCCTACCTGCTTGGAGCTGTGCCAATGTTTTTGCTCACTCAGTTTACTTTGAGTCATACTGATTTCCTACTGTACTGATTACCTAACTCGATCTAGAATTCGACATACAGAAATTAGTATTTTTCATATTAGTCATCCTTGACTTAGTTTAACTAATGAATATACATATTAGGTTAATGATCTGAAATATGTTCCTTGTAATCCTAGTATTATGATGGACGATTATGTATTTAAATTAATATTTAAATACCGTGAACCGAAAGACGAACAAAAACACCCGTATTGTAATCGATTGTGGATTCGTCTCGGGAACCAGACAATAGCAGAACGAGACTATTTGTTGAAGTTACATTATTGCAAACTTGTTTGTGCGGGTAGTCAAACTAAGAACTAAATTCGAATAGAAATAAACGTCAAACTGACAGTTTTCGATGATCTGACAGCTATTAAACAACATTAATATTTGTAGGGTACATAAAAATAAAACTAACAAAGCGTTTATAAAAAAAATCATGATTTTATACATGTAGGTACTGACTAAATAAAGAGTGATAATAACTATAGGAAGATAAACTGCGTCTCTAAATTCATAGAAGCTGTACCCCCTACTGTCTAGAACAGTTTTACTTCAATTGAATAATTCAATGACGTACTGAGATCTTCCTAGCCGATAAATATAGTAACAAATAAGAACGATAAAGACTTTGAGTCTGGTATCTATGAGAATAAAGAGTACATAGAAATAGTCTTATTTCTGTGTATACTTTTTATTCTAGATGGTCTATTTTAAATACACCATCATATTCTACAGCTACACCACAGTAATGACGTCTTTATCTAGAAATAATCTTAGGGTTGTATACTACATTTAGTTATGAATTTCTCGAAAACAATTGAACAATAAAATTGATTTTTAATATCAGTCAGATTCCCAGTAGTGTGATAACATAAGTAATTATGAATCCATCTCATGAAAGGGACTAAGTATACAAAAATCCAAGTAAAAATAACACAAATAAATAAATAATTTATGTAAACAATCCAAGTATCCTCAATTCCTTCGTTTGTGCCCGATGTCCATTGATCCGTAAGACACTACAATACATGAAGGTGTGCGGTGCGCCTGCGCAGGGCTGCGGTGCCCTCGCGAGAGTTCACGGTCGCGCTCGCAATGGCCGGCGACAATGCCGAACCTGTAGTCTGCCACAGTGCGACAAGTGGGCGAGCGTTTGCTCTGCGGAAAAGTATTTCATACTGTATTCTAGTAAGTAACGTTTCAACGCGAAAATTCGAGAATGGATTTCTATATTTTACGCTTAAACTACTGAACGGATTTTAATGAAATTTAGTCTATACTATTGGATTTGATAACCTGGATAAACAAACAGTTCATTTTTGATCGGTAACGAGAACAGGCACCACACAGCTCTTCACGTTGTAAGAAAACCTATTGAGAATATAAAAATAAAATTTAATAAGTTTTCGCGGAGACATTACTTTATAATAAATAATGTTTATTTATTCTAGAACGGTTACATAAAAAGACAGATGATGAAATAGTCGTTAATCAGGACGTTTATTCAAAATCATTATTAGGTACAAACCCGGCTTAATATACATTTACACGTAGTGGAGACGACACAACACGTTTTATTTATTGCTATAAAAACGCTATTCATGATGCCAGTAATTTATAGCTAATATATTGCAACGATGCAAGTTGTGGCTATTTGCGACTGCATACAAGACTTTTTCTTATTTTCCTGTCTGTCGACGGATCGTTCGGTTTCAATCTATTGATTCGTTTCAAATTCGCAATTGTAGTCTGGAATTACGACCTTGATGGACCCAGCAGCAAAGTGTCTGCCATGTTAGGATAATTGATTATTTATTCAATCAGTAACAATATTAGGACGGCAACGTTGCTTTTTTTCGTAAACATATTTTAATATAATTTAAGGGGCTCGTGGCTCATTAATACAGTTTACCGATAATACAGGTTAAGCCGCGCTCGCCGCGGTTGGTCCGTGGATGGGTGACCATTTGTAAATATACCGAAACCCCTCCGTGCCTCGGAAACTTTTCGGAAACGTTATGCTATTGGTCCCGACTGTCATACTTTGATCTTTGACAGGCGTGTCATTACAATTCTGACAAGCAGTCTTTGGGATACTGTGTTACCCAGTAAAGAAGTTGTGGAGGTAAGAAAGGTAGTCGGTCCATGTAAATACAGTATTTTGCTGAATCCGGTAAGACTTGAAGCCGACCCCAACGTAGCTTGGGAAAAGGCTAGGCAGAAGCAGAAGATTTAAATATATTTATGTGTCGCAGGATAATGTAAAGAACTAAAACTAAACAATGAAAAAATAGATCAAAACAAGACATTTTGGGAACCATGTTGGCAAAAAAGATAGAAGCAGGCAGTCATTATTAGTGATTTATTGCATTTGCGTGCCTCAAGCCAAAACTGCTTACTTATACAAATTTTCTCATTGTGTACTTTAAAAAAAAACAGAAACATATATTGATTACTGTTGTGGTATCTCTTGCTCAGGTCAAGTTCGAACTCATACCATTAAACGCATACTTTATGTTAACGATGAAACATGTTTTTGCCGCATGCGACATTCCCAAGCTATTTACGTTAATTCGTTCCCCGACCGTCTGTAATGGAATGTAGTTCCATTCTTTTAGTTCCAGGCTTTTGTTCTTTCTTTTAACCTTGACCTTTATAGAATATGGCATCTGAATTTCATGGAATTATATTTTTCTCAATTTCATTATTGGCTACCTTTTGTTTTGGGTCTCTTCCGCGCCATTGTTACTTGTTGCCATGTGCTTTATTTTCTCTAAGGGCTGATTTTTCCAATGCCAGAAAATTTTTACCGAAGAATAATTTAAAAATGTTCATACTTCGTCCATACAAAACCTCTGTCAGAAGTCCAGTTTATTATTTATAGCACAAAAAAAAATACGATTGAAAAATCTGCCCTAAGTAAAAGAAAATTCTTAACACAATAAATCTATTCATTAACCTTGCTTAATCAATACTCAGCCTTATCTACTTATTATTAACGCGGGAAAAAGGAAATACCTAAAATGGAGAAATGTAAAATAGGTATCATATATTTTGCAACAAAGAATACTAAAGGCTTATTCAATAAAGGAAAGTGAGTGCAAATAGAAAGGAGTTTTGCCCCAAATTTTTCTTTAAGCTTCTAATTCAATTATTTTGTTCATTGAAACCACCTGCTGTTTTTATGAATCACTGTTTATTGCCTATTGTGTAAATGATGATTCAGTCTGACCCCTAATGGTACCACTATAAAATAAAAGACAAACGAAGACTCGAAATCTTGACATAGCAGAATTTAAATCTCGCATTACAAATGTTTAGAATAAAAAAAAAAATGTTATTGCGAATAATGTAAGTAGATGTCGGCTGGGATTTCTTAAACTCGCTGTTATAAATAGAAGCTACAATCACATTAATTTTTCATATTTCATTTACGTCTTGCTTTGCAACCAGAACGATTTGTCTAGTGTTTTCCTAAATTACTGAGCTGTTAGAAAGATTTATGCATCTTGGCCACTCATTGATTTGATAAGGTTTAAAATTTTAATAGACTAATGGCCAAATACTGAAACTTCAATCAGGCTTAAGTCGCCGTTAAGTCTCATGCTGTCTTTGTCACTTTAAGGTGTAAAGTACTGTCAGATAGACATTTAAGAAGGTCTTAAAGTTAAGTTTGCGTATCAGTATTCGGAGTATTATATTATCTAGGTATAATTTTAATCTTAGATCTTCTGAGGGTTTCCGGACGAGTAGAGAGGACTAGCTCCTTCTTGAAACCCTTATGATTATTTTGTGTAGCATAAGTTATCGCAGAGCACGTTTATTGGTAGGATCTAGCTGCTATGCCGTAATCTTTGACAGTTGTAAGGCCCCCGAAATTCTGACAACCAGTCATACCAATGATTTATGTATTACCCTTAGAAATCAAACCAAATCTCTGATGTGAAGCTAAATACTTTTATGCTATCAATGAAAAGTTTCCTTGATAAGTTTTAACTCTAATTGTAGTGGAACTCATAACTATTACTTATTGAATTATCTGCTGCGATTTACCGTGATCTAAAGCTATGGTATTATTTGAGCGATTACTCTGCAGAAATTATTTGATGTTCACTATATTATGTTTTTTTAATTCTTTTTTATGGCTTTTAATGTTGTCATGATCTGAATATCAAAATAGCGGTAACTAGACTCGCTATTTTTCAAGAGTCTTCTTTGTCCTAACTATTCTGATTTTGTCCCCAACCTTTTTTAAGAAAAAAGTTAATGTCGTATATGTTTCAGCCTCACCGGATTCAGTTGAATTTCGGTATTAACTTGGTGGTACTACAGTATCTTTTGGTAAAACAACATGCATGTGCCTGATAAATTTTTAATTCTGTCATAGTCAGGACAAAAGATTTAGAATATACCGTGTACACTTCATTGTACCATTCATTTATTTTTCGTTTTGTTTTAAGGTCACCACACTTATATTTTCACGTTCGATACGACTTGTAAGTGCCACGATATTTCCTACTTCCTCTGCCAAGTATTTTTAACAATAATTGGCACTTAATTGTATTACGGCTTGTTGTTCGAGTTTTATATTAATGCTTTGTTCCACTTTTATTCTAGTAGGTCATACGTTGTTGTATAGTACTTTAATTTTGAATCACATTTCCAGAATTTTAAAGGTGTAGATAGAAAGTGCTCCGTCAAAAAGTATTTAAGGTTGGTTTATATTTGTAGTACATGTCTAAACATAAATATGAACAATTGGACAGCTGTTTATAAATAAGAATTGAACGTATTCTGCAGACAATGTCCATGACCGCCTCAGATCACGCAGCGCTCGGTGTGCTATGAGTCATGCACGTAGGGTTGCTAGATTTATATACGATTCACTTGTAATGAGATTGCAAGATTTTTATGGCAACACATAATTTTTTGTGATGAAGTTTACATAGTAATTTAGTGTTTGACATTTTTTCGGCAATCCCATGTCAGTATTTGTATGGTTTGTTTTATATGTAATTAACCGAAATATATGCAGTTTATTCATTTATGAAATGGAAAACACAGTAGTCACTACAAATTATTGTAAGGAAGCGAAGTAACCCCTTCCCCCCGCGAAGTTAAGTATCCCTTTTATCTCAAGTCGAAACTAAAAAGGTGTATCAGGTATGCATGTGTTGCTGTGTACAAGAAACAAATACTGTTTTTTTTTTATTATCTGTTAAAATATTGTACATGACGACCCTATTTGTTCACAACGCGTTTAATCGCCCCCGAGAATTCGTTCCACATGATGCGACGCTTGAAAGCTAAAGTAACATTTTAACGAAAATTAATTTCCGTTTTCACGTCGAGAAGGTTTAAAAGAAGCATCATTATATAAATTAATTAACAGAGACTTCAGTAAGACTAGGTATAAGTAAATGTTTTTATTGTTTCGATGTTTTATCGCGTGATCCAAATTACCTCATTGTTTCAGTAACAAAGACAAAGTATTTCATTATATAACTGTTAAGTAAAATGTATTTGTTTGTGGTCATTGTCTTTTGTTAGTATAACGTCTTCAGTTTAAAAGACTGTCAATTCGGCAATTGTTGATTAATATTTCGGCTTAAAAAGTCATTTTGTTTACGTCTGTAAGTGTAGGTATTGTTGGTTTTATTTTTGGTAACTAGCGATAAAATGTAATTAGAAATCATTACAACTTTTAGCGGGAATAAAAAAAATCTATCGAGATCTTGTACAGTAATTTACTTTAGTTATATTAACGTCAATTTAGAATCTAGAAGCAACACAAATTAACCTCGTAAACGTTAACTTTACGGCTGCTCCAGGAAAACTAGTTTATGCATAGTGACGTACCTTTTTACTATCGAAACATGAAATAAGTTATGTAACTTCAGGCTCCAATGACTGTATTATTTATCCATTCAAATATTTTTAACAATCCATCGTATTTTCATAAAAAATCACGTAAATTATTATTAATGTTATTGTTTTTGTTAACCTTTGTCGTACGATTCATTATTATAAATATCGAATGTTGATTTAAATACGGAAGGAGAACGAAATTTATAAATTCAATAAAACTGTTTCGAATTTCGAGATCAAAACATCCGATTTGCTGATCTAATTTAGCGCAGCACTAGTTTCCTGTTAAAGCTGTAACAGCCGGCAATCAGCGAGCGCTAGTGCTGTCTCAATTTGCCGATATTATCGGTTTTTGCCCTGCATTTCTGTTACATTTTATTTCATCGTTAGATCTTAAGGTTTAGATTAAGATACGTCGGCAAAGATTGTGTATAATTAGTTTCAATGGCTATCATAAGAGACCACTAAGTGTTAGTTAGCTCTAACTTTAAAGTGAGGTATATTTATGATGTTTTCTTTCATAATTATACGTATTTACTAGAAAGCAAATCATAAAAAAACAATGCTGTTTTATTCTCAGATAAGAGGGTTATAAAAACTCATCGTCATTTTTGAATTAATGAAATCTTGACGGTAAAACAACCTTATCGTCACATACGTCAGTCTTCGTAATATTGCCAATAAGGCCATTATTTCTGAAATGCAGAATTAAATTATTGTTTCTTGCTAAGCTAATAAACGATACGTAAGTTATTGGGCAGTCTTGATCCACTTTATATGTTACGTGGCTATCGCAATAAGCCTGTTACAGTACCTGCAAAAGATGCTAGTTCTATTTATAGCTTTAAAACACGGTGCAAGTTTTATTGGACTATTTTTGCTTGCAGTTGCAGCACGACCTATCAAAGTATTCATAAGGTTGCTCCCACACGCGATTACAACTTTCTAGATATTTAGTTTCTTTGATTCATTCCAGGGTGGTTACTCTTAAAGGAATTACAATTGTAATACAATGTCAATGCAAAATTGTTATTCATTTGGAACGCAAACAAAAATCACAGTATTTCACATATCTGTCAATGTTTAGATTCTAGTTAGTTTCTTCCATTGACAGGGGTTTTTTTTAATCATTAAAGGGATTTTTCACAACACAAGATCAAAATTTACAAGTTACTTTAGTAATTTATTACGTACTAGCCACCCGCCCTGGCTTCGCACGGGTCCAATGTAGATAATAATTTACCCTAAAGCTTCATTTAAATTCGTTGTGTAATTTAAAAGATCTAAGCGCACATACAGTTGGAGCGACTTTGTTTTATACTATGTAAAGTTAACATAAGCTCGCATATGAATTCACTTCTTTATAACCTGTACTCCTCTGCATTTAAGAAATATGACCAGGTATGCCCGACTACTTTTAATAAACCTCTTTTCGAGTAAGATACTATTGGGGTCTTTCCTGAGTATATCCTTTGAGTGCAGTCTCTTGTATATTAAGTTAGCACCTTTTCAAGCAATAACTTTTATTAATAAGTTAAACAATTAAAAAATACACATTTTTTTACTTAGCCTTTCGGAACTCACAGAAAGGGTAACATTATAGAAAGTAATATAGTAGAAATTTATTCGTTTGTTGTTTGATTTTAATTTTGTGTTTTGTATGTTTATTATTTAATTTACTTACCTTGTTTATTTTATAACATTGCATTTAAGCTTCTGTAATAGTGCTATAAATGTCAAATAAATGTACGTTTGAATAATAAGTGTCTATCTAATTACTTAATTACGAAACATTATGTCAAAGGAAAGCTTATCCGCGTGTACAATTCGACTAGCCTAAAGCCCATTATTGTAATGGATTTCTAACTAATTGTTAACATTAGTTAACATTAGCTTTACAATTAGAGAAAGCTGTTTCTTTGATAAGATTACGTCTTACACGGGCTTCTTAATCTGTAGGGTTCCATTTTCGATTGTATGATTTTTAGTAAACGGTCCTGTTAGATGTTTTTCTGGTTCGACTAGCATTGTAACTTAAGGATTTTTGAATTTTGTCTAATTGTAAAATAATAATACAGTCAAAATATATGTAGGTAATATATTATAATACAAAGTTTACATAGTTGCAACAAATTAGGAAAATTAAATATTTCCTTGTTAACCCTCTGATTGTTTCCTTGTTCCTTACTTTTTATAAATATTTATAATTATCATAGTCCTACTAACATTTATTTTCTAGAAGAATTAAACTCATGTATTATTTCGTAGTCTCCTATTCCAGAGTTGGTATTATGCCCGAGAAATAAAGAGTTAACTTTATTTTGCTTACCGTTTATTATATTTATGAAAAACTTTATAACATAAGCACTGTAAGGTACGAGAACTATTGAGTAGAGAGATAAAATAAAAACGCTTCAGAGAATACGTTCTTATTAACCTTCAGTCTCAAATTTAATTGAGACCTTGTTTGTTATCAAACGGACCATTGTTGTGTCTGTCAGTTTATTTAAGTATTTTATAACTGCCATATTATGAGTAATCACCAAAATATACATTGTTAGTTTGATGTTAATTTATGCAATTCTCAACCAATTTACAGAAAACATTGTGTCATAACACTTATAACATAATGATACAAAAAATATAAACATAAAATTATTAATATTGTTTATATAAATATACTTTTTATATAGTAAAGGTGTCAGTTTTGCAGCATAAAGCAAAATAATTTAATTTTGAATTTAGTTCTGGGTAGCATGCTCGGCCTTAAATCGGTTTGAGTTTATTAATCGACTATAAAAGGAGGTGGTTCACAATTCGACGGTATGTTTTTTTTTGTATGTTTGTAAAGCGAAATCTCCGGCAATAATTGTGGATCGATTGCAAAAATTATTTTAGTGATCGATAGAGTATGTATCGATTCCATTTCAATATATATTTTTTTTATTGAAATCGCTTTAGTAGCTTTGTTGTTTTTTTTATTTAAGGCGGTATTTTTACATTTATGTTTAATCAATTATTACTACTAACTCTAACGTGTGAATAATCTTATCGAACGGACGAGTTTTGATCTATCAATTACATATAACAACCGATAACAACAATTATTTTTCATATAATTGATAATGATGATAGATTTAGCAATTACAATGAAGGTACCTATAAGTTTTAATCACTCAAAGACAGTTCTCCAACTTTCTCTGCAGCAGACAGACGAATTCGTGCCTCGAAAATCGACTTCCATTGTTACAAAGACAAACGAAGCTAATCAAAGCAGCCTCCGATTTAATTAAGCACAGATCAGTTAGATCGCACAAAGAATCTTTGTTTAATCCCTTAGTGTTACATAAGTAGATGCCATGACGTCACTGTAAAAGTTTTTCGGCATGTTGCGTGGGAATTTAATCAACTATTTGATTTTAATTAAAATTGTAGCGTCTTTGTCTTTTTGTTCGTTGTGTATTTCGTTGTGGGCGGATTTCAATTGTTGATCAAGTACTTTCTTTCAATGCTTGCCTTCTTGAAGGTTTTCTGTTTATAGATCGATTTTTAGATCTCTTTGGTTACCAAGCGGGACGCGGTACCAATATTCCGAACTTCTGATTGGTTACTTAGTCGACCTTTGCGTCTCGCGACGAGTCCAGTAACCAACCACGTACAATAAAAGTGTCGTAGATGCGCAAAAATTCCCCCACTACGCCAAAATCTTGCCAACTTACCTGTGCAACTGTGCTTAGTTCTATTTGTACAAATAATTTGTAGGATGCAATCAATCCTGAGCTTTTCCTCTCCCATTTTTGTGATCCCCCCACTCCTGAAATTTGATTCGCTTTATCAACTAAGTGTTCATTTATTTTAAACAAGCAAAAATACGTGTCTAATATTTTTTTATTATCTAACTAACGGATTTATTTTTCGTGCACAGTTATCTGCCCCATTTTTATGGAAGCAGCTCATGCTGTGGTGTATAGATTGGCCAGTCAACAAGCAGGGCAGTGGAAGTTGACACCACCTGATTTACGTATTTCTGTTTCTTAACTAGGGAGGCTCTCTAAGTGTCCTCTCTAGTTACTTCATAAATTAAATAATTTACTTGCTGTATTCTGAGATTCAAGTATCGTTATAATTATTATCAAAATGTCTTTATTCTTACCTAAATAAATTTCAAGAAGCTCAAATAAATTACTTAAACATAAGCCGTTTGAAATTGAAAATACCTGGAAAGATGGTAAAATATTATACCTGATAAGATGTAGAAAATAAGATCTAAATATTCTGACCTAAAAACGGAAAGAGTAATTTTTAACTGTTTTCTTGATGAGTTGCAACCACTAAGAATTTCTCGTTCAATATTTTAAACTTTATCGAGTAAAATAATTTTACGTTAAAAGTCCTGTCGTTATATCAATTTTGTGATAATATATCTGTTTTCTACAAATAATAAGACGTTTCTTCCGAAATATGAAGGCTGTCTTTCAAACAAAATTAATGTTGACTAGTAATTATCATATTATACACTTTCTTCGGCGTCTATATTATCTTCGTTTTGCGTTCTACATGCCCAGTGTACTGTGTATATGTGAACGGTTTCAACTTGCTTTGCTAAGTGCATTTTTTCACGTCTGCTAATTCAAAGGTTTGTCTTAAGTACAAACAACTATTTTGAGCTTGCACTAATGAATATCCACGTGGCGTTTGCTCTCTTTTTAGTTAACTGTAATATGTTGTCTTCTCTTTCTTTTATACTCGACTGCACCAGAAGGGATATCTTCTCAACTCCTTGCCTTTAGATGTAACCTATGAAAAGTTTCGTAAACAACACTAAATAATTGTATGGCTTACCTTTACCGATGTTTGGACAAAATGTATTCTTCACACATTCTGGTTGTTATTTAACCGCCCATCTGTTGTTTGTGTTTCCAAGCCTTTTATTAGTTACACGTGTAGTAAATTAACATAATTTAGTCAATTTGTACTACAATTTTGAAATTAATATTTGACACGAAAATATCGCAGGTTACTGGTTCATTGATGACGTGCAAATCGCAAGTTAGCACAGTTTGTATTGTTTCTTGCTCTAATGCTGTCTGACCTGAATAACAAGTTTCATGTAAGAAGCTAATTTTGAAACCTATATTGTTCTTACTTACTTTATTAGCTTTCTAATTGTCTTCGTCTCTGTCAGTTACGTGCTGTAGCTACTTTGTAATAGAAACACAATCCACTGAGTTGACGTAAAAATTTGTGTAGGTATAATATCTGAAAGCGGCAACATACGCGACTGTCCTCCCTACCCTTCAGGGTGACCATCCAGTTTTTGCCATGTGGATTTCTGAGCAACTGCGTGTTTTTTTCTTTATCCTTTAGCAATCTAGGAGCTTAGAATTCTGAATTAAGCGCTCCATAAATATATCAAAATATAGGAGACCAGCTCTGGTAGAAAACTGCCACGATTAGTGGAAAGGTCATTCATTTCAAACTTATTAATTATATTAATATTAAACCGCTTTAATCTTGAATGTTTAAAACAAATTATCGAAGTAGGTAGGTATCATAATCCAATCCAAAGTTTCAAGTTGAAAACATTTCAAGCTTTTCCGTTCTAATTTCGATAACTTCTAGACCCTGTACGTAAGCTGATTGATTGAAAGTAAGTGGTAATTCAAGAAATTGGGTCAAGAAGTTCCTCGGTGGGGTTTGCTCGGCTTAACTCTATTAGAAGCTTAAGTTAAATCTCCTGCAACATGGATGATTAGGCAATCAAGTGTAATGATAAGGCGTTATCATAAATTTGTAATGGGACACTTCTGTTACCCCATCTATTTCGTTTACTGTCTTTCCTGTCCATCCTAAGGTGGTCTGGAATGACGCTATTAGCGATGAGACCGTCATTGTGCCCTTATTAACCTTATTGGTGTACATTAAAAAATATTAATGTAATGTAATCTTCTTTTTAACTGTCAAGAATATGAGTTTTATCAAAACAGAGGTCAAAATGCTTCAAAGCTTTTGTCTTTAAATTCATTTTCTTTTTTGCTTGAATGTTCGTATTCCCTAATTTTCTTCAATTACATCTTATTCCACAGAGATAAGGTTGATGAGAATTTCATTGTTCTTATCTTCAATGCGTTTCGGTCTATGTTTACGCAGCAGACAATTTGGCGTCTCAGTATTGATTCGTGTGACCTTGCACGACTTATGTAACTCTTCATTTGAAGGTCTTCGCATCTCGCTCGTGTCTATATTATTCATAAAGTGCTTCGTTAAGCGGGGATATTATGGTAATCATGAGATTGGGTTAAACAAAGAAAGTGTACAGTAAAAGTTTTCGAGTCGTTTAGAATTATGAGATACTTTAATTAACATGCTATTTAATTAATTACGTGCGAAGCCCTGTCTTCTAATATTCAATTATAATTCCATTTTTAATGTACTGCTATCGTCTATAAACGAGTCTTTTATTGCATCTAAAGTACTTTCTACAACATCTTACACTAATTAATTAGTTACCATGTTTGAAATTTAATGATAAACTAAAAGCATGTTCTAAAATCAATATCATAAATATCGGACTGTAATAAATCACACATTCTTTTAAGTATCTTCCCTACGTTGTATCCGTACTTTCATCGTGTATGATTCATGGTAACCCTGCATAATGCGCATGTGTGCGTTAGTGCATACGCGTAACTTGCACAAGGTGCGGCTGTAGTGGTGGAGCGCGGTAGGGGTGCCCACCCCAGCTAACGCGATTGGAAAACTTTAGGGCGGTGCAATCGCTCGAAAAACGAATACGAAATTTACTCATCTTCATTTTATTTGTATTTGATTGTGGATGTAGAAAGACTACGGATTATAGTACATATCGTAAATAACAAATATGATAAAATTTAACTCCAAAAAAATTGCAGTGTCAGCAAGTAGAAGATAATTTTTTGATAAAATAATATGTCGCTTATTAATTTACTTATAAAACTCATTAGTCAGCTTATCTAACGTTAAAAGAAAAGTTATCGTATATTATACAGCTGCATTATTATGAGATATGTTTGCGCTATCAGCAGTAATGTGAAATTATTATGTACATGGCGTAGTAATTTTCTTTGTACGCCACACGTGAGATTAAGTAGCGTTTATGTTTATAGTCTACAGTGCTAATATACTTGTCATTATTTTTCTACATCTATCGACTCGATAATGCTAATTGAGGCGCCTAGCTGCGTGCGCCACACTACACTCGGCCACCAGTCGATGTAGTTTAGTACGCAACGAGCGACCGACGCGAACGGACGTCGCTACGCTCGACAACGTGCCGGCTTTGCAATAAAAACACTTTTCAAAAACATTTACGCGTCCACGGGAACCGTCCTCAGTTTTTATCTAAATAAACAGTGTTAGTGCCCTTATGTTTATGCAATACCTTGGAAGGATTTTTTCGTATGCGCCTGGAATACCGAACGGCTTTCATCGAACATTTTACTCCTTTTTTCCTATTATACGCCGGCTATTTACGTTATCGGTCGATTTGTATAGAAATTTGAAATCGCATATTTAGTAACTGGGTCTATCATGTTTATTGATTACGTGCTTGTAATACGTAACGATTTCACCGATATGCATTGTACGATTTATTAGACAGTGTAATTAAAATATTAAACGGATTAGTAATTTATAATCTTACGGAACGGTAACTAATAAAAATAAAGATCATAAAATACGACTTCATTAAAATACATGACAATGTATGCCACTTAAATTTAATCGCAATAGAAAATCAGTTTTCTGCGCGCGTAATTAAAATTCCTATCAACGCTTCGATTGTCTCTCTATACGATCTTAATCACGACACTTTCTAACTGACATATTACTATTACACACTTTCTTAAATTCAACAGGTTATCACTAACTTATCAAAAGGCCTACTATCAAAATAATTGGTATATCTATTAATAGCCACGCATATCTTAATTGTGGTTAAAATATAAATTTATCGTCGCCATTTCTTCACCTAAATTATTACTGCATTAGTGGCTTGCCGCGTTTTATGCATCGTCGAAAGCATGAAAGTCAATTAAAAAGAACCTCTATTCTGTTTAGCAATGAAACTGAAATTGTAAAGCCGTTTGAATTTGCGGTTGGAGGATTATCATGTCCATATACGTAAATGCTCTAAATTGATTTTAATGACAATAAACTGAGGCTTTGGCTTTTTGATATTGAAAATCGACTGCACAAAGCTCGGCATGAAAGGCTTAGTCATTAGAAAGTGCTATTACTGGTTCAAAGACTGATGACTTGGGAACAAATGGCGAGTTCATTATTCGCGACTGTCCATTATCTTGTCAAACGAATTGTTTAAGTTCATTTGCGGCGATAACGTTCTCTTCGTTAACCTAGTGCTGCGTCGAGATGATTCGCAACTAGCTAACCGCTGACCTATTTAAACAAGTGACTGTTTTAGATATGATTGCAGACTCAACAGATGTCCTCTTGCCGTGTATTCAATTCTCCCAGGCAGTCCGAAGTGTTCCTACTTTTATTTCTGTTTTTAGTATGTTTGACTGCATCCAATCATGTTTTTTTAGATGTTTTTTATTCGTTTATTTAAGTTACATAGATAGTTAGACAACCTTTTTTTTATTTCTATTTAAATAACGACTTCTGCACTTAGGAATTAAATCCTTGTGTCGCGGGGGGTTTCGTAAACATTCAAATCACATGCAGAAAAACTCTCATACTTCAAGCATTTGTGGATTACACAAAATGTTGTCTCATGCGGGGATCGAACACGCAGCACGTCGCGCACAGTGGTAGTTAGCGTGGTGAACTACACCACTCGCCATCCGTGTAATCTTTACTTTTAAGAATATGGTACAGTAAAGATGTACAAAAATTTGCATCTATACTGCTGTTTACGGCGCCCAAATATTATGAGCAAAACATAATCATCAAACAGTTCAAAAGATTTAATTTGCGACGTTTCTACTTAACAAAAGTCTTTACATAAATCACTCAACGAAGTCTTTTAAAAAGAGATATCATAATTTATCATTGAAACTTATCATACAATAACCTCATTACAGATTCACGAGGTGCTATCGACCGACTCGATTTGAATTCAGATCGTCAAAGCGATCCTTTTTCAGTCACCTTTTCAAAGGCTCTTTACGTTCCTGTAGATTTCCCACAGGGATCTTTCGAAGTACTCTTGATAAAGCAAGGAAGTCGGTTTCTCAGGACGGCTAAGATCCCGATGAGAGGTTTACACTTTATACATGTTTCGAGTAACAAAGCTTAGAAGCTTTTGTAAGACTGTTGATGTTGTTGCTATTAAACGGAACATATCAGTACGCTACTGTACAGTTTTATCAAGAAATCTATTATACTTTAGATTGTAGTTTACAATACGTATGAAAATATTTTAAATTCCTCGTGAATGTTACAATTATGTTGTAGGTTCTTTTTAGATTTCTTTGTTACAATTACGTAGACTAACATTGCCTTAGGCTGTAATGTTCTTGACGTAAATCTTGTTACATATTTTACTTTCTTTGTCTTTACATCGTTAATGTTAAGACTATTTCAAACGTAAGATATAAAACAATGTACGATTGTCTTGTTAATATTATTCTTCTAAAATTACGTAGGTATATAAGTTGCTAAGTAATTTGATCTTTATTATTTGACGTTTTAATTTTCAATCAAAGGCACCTTGATAATGTTATTGTATAACCAGTTTGCCTCGCAGAAAAAAACTTAATATATCGGGTTGCGTTACAGCTGACAAATCTCAGATACAAAGAATTAATTAGCGCAATTCTCACAGTGAAAACTAAATTTCTGATACAATTGATTTATTGAGACATTGCACTTGCAGTTTATGAAGAATTACTTGCGTTACCGGAATCGCATCACCGGTAGATATACGATTCTTGTTAGATACGAATAGCGTCTCGCAACGGCAAGTCTACTGAAGCGTTCTTTATGCCTACAATTGGATATGAACGGCAAATTGAATAACAAGTATTCGAGGGTTTAACAGCTTGGTAACATCGTAGAATAGGCTAACGCAAATAAAATCTCCTCAGAAACCTATTTTAGCTCTAGCCAGCAGAATATTCGATTTAAATTTTGTACGAACACCTGTATCTACCTTCTCGTGTAATTCAAATTTCTTATTACATTATATCATATTATTCAATGAGTATGTAGATCACATCCTTTCTTATCTTCGATCAATATTGAAACCAGGACAAGCTGTTTCTTGTGGCCATTCAAAAGTCGTTTGGCTTGAGCGCCTGCGTCCCTCCAAAAGGTCTTCATAACGTTGTTACAACCTTTTTAGAATACATATTTCTGTTCTTCTTTTTAATAAAATGGCGACTTTTAGTATACATCAATTTTATATTTTGAAAGACAAAGCATTATTTTCGCCCTCCTTAAAAATGCTTTTGCTGTCAATCCTAAAGCTTATATAACAGATAGTTGTATTTATCATCCACACATACTTGCCTCGTTTCGCGGTTCCTCATTAAACATGCATAGTTCAAGTCAGAACTTTTCTTTGCATAGCTTTTAACGATATTAACTTCTTTAATAACGACGTCCAAATAACTTTGAACAAACCAACGCCATCTTGGCTTTGAAATAAATATTTAAATTGGACATAGTGACGCATTGCAGTGTTTTTAGATGATCTTATTCAAATTACTTTGTATCCATATCATTAATATTAATAACTTTCTCTTTTGAATAGACGTCAAGATTTTGGATTTTATTTATATAAATATATCTTACATTTTGTAATGATTAATGTATCATTTAATGGAAATCATTTATCTGTATCTGTGCGATTGAGTCTAGATTTAAAGATTGAACAATTGAAGTTAGTCGTAGATAATAACGTCCTTGGCAACAGTGCAAATATTTTCGTTATATATCGAAGCAGTAAACAATGTTGTTAGCTATCGCAAAACAAACAAAGGAAACGAAGCGATTTCTGAAGGGATCAACGACACACACCTTGCCGCGCCGGCTTGCGTAGGAGTCGTCTATTTTCATATTTCAGTTTGTATATCTATCTCGTTCTAGCATTATACAAGCGTATCTCGATATCCCAGTCGTAAATTGTGCAATAATTGGCAACGTATTTATTTTTTTCCTGCCGCGTGTGCCAAAAACGCACGTGGATGACCCGAGCCCAGATAGATAATGTAATTTTGTAAATAGGTTTGTGCTTCGCTATACGAAGTGGTTAATTTGAAAACGTTTACGTTATAAATACGATGAGTGTTTAGCTTTAACAAGACTTTTGTAAACCACTTTTGACATCTATAATTTGAGAACGAATTATGGATAGCTAAAAGTTTAAGATAATGATTATGTCCATCTTTTAAGAGTATATGATTTTTTTTTTAGTACAAAAATATGCACATTTTCGCCTTATCTTTTTGTTTCCATTTCTTTATAACCTCGTTGGACAGCAGGATCAAAATGTTTCTTTAGAGTATACGATATATATTTCATGTTACCTGTCCTGAAAGTGAAAATAATACAAAAGGTCAACCGAACGGTCTTTCGAGCTTGTAAGCATATTCTAAATGAATCAATATTGATGTTATGACATCGTGATTTTATTATCAAAATATACCTAGCAGTAGAATACAACTTTGCATGAATTGATTTGGAGCAAAATATACATAATCGTAATTTGTACCAATTATTAACACAAATGCTATTCCAAAAACAAGGTTTACCGTCTAACATAAGAACAAACAAACAAGCACTAAGTACTAATAGTTCAGGCAAACGATTACTCGCACGTAACGTAAAATTCTCAATATATTTCAAGTAACTGTCCATCGTATTTTATATGAACGCGACTCACGTTTGTCCTTCCAAGGTCGTGTAAACATGTCGTGACAATCTTTTATTCGTTTTACAGTGGACAGTATTACATAATAAGCCGCATAGTATTTTTCTATACGTTTTAACATTACAAGTATTATTGTGTGTAGTATAATGATCACTTTGTGCTAGTGCAGTGTAATGGATTGCATTTGTTAGTTCCACAACAGTTGTATAATGTCGAAGACTTTGAACGCCTACAGAATGTAAGTATGATTGTTTTTTGCGATATACCGGATGCTTTCTATGCGTAGAAATCATCCGGTGTAACTAGGATATGTATGGTTTATGCATCGCCTGATCTATAAATTGTATAAACCCAATATTAAATTAAGGATTTTTGATGATAAGACTCAAATTGTTATTGTTTATATTAATATTCCATTCTGCCCAGTAGGTGGCGGTGCAAGATCTATTCTTAAAAAAATATGATTACATATAAAACTTATTAATTTCTTTGATTTTTTCTTATTTTCATTATTTGTGATTCGTTTTTATATTTGACACCTAATGCAATTTAAAACCATCAAGTAACGTCTAAGCAGCTAAATAAATTTAGGTATGTTTTACTACCTAACATTTCTAGGTTGTAACTTAAAGGCTGTAATCTGAACTTGTGAAACCGGTTTTACTTATATCTTATCTAACTTCAAGTTACTCAGTGTTTTGTTTCAGGCTATAAATTCAATACAAAAGTATTAAATCTTCCTAAGAATTAGGCTGTCAAGTTATTATTTTAAGAAAGCTAAGTAATTTTTAAAAATAAAACATTAAACTGTCAGCTCTATTTTAATAAGTATAGTGTCATAATGTTATTCATATTTGACAATACAATGCCGGTAGCATGCAGCACAGATTTCATTGTATTGCTAATGCATGTCTGCCGAACATTCACCCCTCGTCAAACTTGCTAGGTGACAACTGCATAGTACACGCAATACCAAAGGAATTTTTGAACGGATTTAAGCCAGATGGAATAGAAATACAATTCTCTCTAAGAAATTACATGCCCTAATAACTCTTTGGCCAAAGGAAGTATTTACGTACTTCAAATAAAAAAAAACTTAACACCTACAATATTTTGACCATTTACACTTAAGTAAATTGGTTATATTTGAAGTAAATTGGTTATATTTGACTGTACATTGTATCAATGTATTTATTTCATACTAGCTGCTCTAAGATTTTCAAAAAAAAATCATTCGTTTATCTTTTATTTTATTATTTTTTTAAACCTTGTCCTTACAATCAGGAACATATCAACCAAGGAAATATCCGATTTGGTGAAGTCGTTCGGAAGTTACGGCATGACCAAGGAAAATCGGTTTATATAAATAGATTCCTTATAATGCTACCAAACTAGACTACTGGAGAAATGGAGGGGTACAATCTTATGATTTACTTAATTTCTTTCAATACTATTCTTCTATTTTACATTTTCTTACATCAATTCAAACAATGAGGTCTACAATTACTCTGTAATCTTTAACAAGTACCAGGACATCGGAAGCATCGTCCATCATCACAACATTTTCAACGACCACCTACCTACGAAACCAATTAATCACTGTGAAAGCTACATGATTCTCTCGGCACGAACAATTTGATTATGAGATTTATGGAGCAGAGTTAAGTCGCGTTATTACTATCGTTTGTTTTTGGGTAATCTGTTAATTAACTAGAGGATTAATGTTTTATGAGTCCAGTAGGTAATGTGCGAAGTTAGTACCTACGTCGTACACAAGTTTTATAGCTATATTTATATAGGCCTTTCTGTCGTGGGTTACCTACATGAAAGGTCTTGTTATACCATGTGTGAATTAATAAATAATTAACTGATAATTTCAATAGTAATTAACTTTTCTTATTTCAAAATTTCTGGATGCGTAGTATTAGGACTGAACAGTATGCTTAGTGCGAGTCACCAACTGTCAATTGAAATACTTTACTATCACGTAAATCGAGTTTACGTCTAACGCATCGACGACAGTAAACTTGCGAGTGCAAGTTGTTCTTACTCTAACTATAAAGTGTGCGTTTACTCACCGTGAGACGTGAGGAATGAGAACGAACGAAACGTACGGACTAGACTCTACTATATATAATCTGTGGAACGGACGAGCAAATGTTGATAAACCGACCAAAATAGATTGAAATTTGTATCTATAGTACTCAATGTGAGCGACTGCCTATTTAAATAGTGGTGGTTATACTTCAAGTTTGAAAGAATAGTTTATTTTGTTTAGAAGTTTGTTTACATTGTGATAATGTGATTTAGATAAAACTTCTAAGATGTTTAGTAAACCGAGGACCAATAACCTTAACGCGAGCTAAATGCATCATGCATGCACACAATATACCAAACTCTTTATGCATTGATTACATACTACATGAGAAACTGGGATGTTTGTACAACAATTATTAATATGAGTATTGTTATGCGTACATAAGGCTACCTACTAAGTTATGAAGTTCCACAGAATTGTTATGAAAGGCTTCAAGTGCAATAAATCTTTGACTTTGAGTGTCGTGCATCGTATTCGACCGCAGTGCATTAGAATTTGATTGGCTATGCCCGCTATGGCTACGCGCCTTCGTTGGGTGCGCGTATATTTCGCGCGAACAGCTCGGGCGCCGTTGACGGTCGCCTCGAATCCCGCTTCGGCCCTCGGATGTCCACATTCCACGGCCCCGTCTCAGAAACATGCAGAGTAAAGACAGCCACAGTCGACCATTTACCTTCTATTAATATTGTTAAGATTCGTTATAATTATAGGTTATATTATATACATTGTCTTCCCTGGCAGAGATTTACTGTACCTATTATATTAAAAATAAAAGTATTGCAATCTTGGTATTTGGACTTTTAATACTAGGTACTATTCCTCTAATATAATATATTATAGTAGCTTAACACTTCTTATTATGAACTTACTAGGTATTATGATTATTAATTATTTTAATAGCAACAATTAGCTATTATGAAATGTTACACTGGCAAAGTAATATACTACCTAGTACCTATTGGTAATGCTACAAAGTTGGGTAAGTCTTTAGGTTAGGAAAACATAATAATGTTGTTGACAAATATAATTTTATTCTAGACCAATAAGTCACTTATTACAATGCTATAAATAGAATTCTAATTTATAAAATAAAGTCACCATCGGCAAGATACATAATTACATCTAGAAATTGTAACTTCCTAGTACAAACAAACATAGTAGGTACCTACTCACACAATTAATGTGCTTTGCAATTAGCAACTGCACTATATATATATATATATATATATATATAGTGCAGTTAATATACTAATAGACTTAATTTATTCAATGAAAATAAATGACAGAAATCACTCATTATAACAAATTAACAGTAAAATGGAATATAAATTTTATTAATGTTACAAATGTTTACAATATAAAGGTGGTAAAATGAAGAACTATGCTTATTGTTGTAATTTGCTTGCATCGTGTTTACTACTATCTTCCTATTTTTGGTTTGTCACTTTTTCCCATATAAATGAACCATAATTTGCACCTCCAAAGGGTTTAAATATTTAATTCTATATTGGTCATCACATATCTGTAAAATAAAAAAAGTATTTGATAATTAATCAATCCTATAAGGTAAGAATTATTAATATGGACACTTTTTTATATTGTAATTAATTCAGTTGCTGAGTGGTCAATGCTCATTCCTTTTCAACCTTAGGAGAGGCCAGTGCCCAGCAGTGGTACATTTATAGGTCAATATTATATCTTACTATTATAGAATAGAATATTATTTATTTCTTAGTTCATGATAATTGCAGATGTTACAATAATTATAAAATGGTTCACATATACTATTATTTATTTCTTAGTTCATGATAATTGCAGATGTTACAATAATTATATAATGGTTCACATATACTACCCTATCCGGTGTAGAAATATTACGGTTAGAATAATATTATTATTATACATTTTTTTAAACTTGTAAAACAAATGTATACATTAAGAATATAAAATACACTGTTAATGTTAAATACCAACTATTATTCATACATTTTAATCTTTATATTGTGTTGTAAATATCTTTAAATAACAAACTTTACTATATTTACACTTAAAACTTTAAGTAATCCAAACCTATATTAAATGCATATTCATTGTATATTTGAATCTATATCCATAAATGTGTTAAACTAAATTATTTATCTAAGTATATAATTTAATTTTGAATGTTCTTATCATTTGCATGTATAGTTTATTCAATATTTCTTCAGCAGCTATGGTAATAGGTATATATTTGAATCACTGTTTATTCTAATGTAAGACTTCAATGTGCCATATAAATACTAAGAAATAAATGCTTATCTAATGTATAACCAATAATTGCCTCTCAAATTACATTGGTATAGTTTATTCATAGTAAGTAAGTAAATCATGTTATAGATCATACCTTGACTGATTTCTTGCCTGGCAGTTGAAGTATTTTGAAATTATATGTCCTCAGTATGTTTTTATGTCTCAAAGCCTGATAACTTCTTTCATGTAGACACTGCACATTTTTTAGCAACTCCCACTGGACGCTGGTAAGACACAGTGGCATACAAGGGCTGTGACCACCTAAAATAGTAAAATTTATAAATAGTAAAGACAGTGTGCCAGACGGAACGTTAAAAAAAGTGTGTTTTAAGTACAGTGATACACTACCTTATCTTCCAATCTTTGAAGATGGAGAACCAGTGATTGCCTTAGGTTTTGACACAAAAAAACTGTCTTGGAAAACCGAAATTTTCTCATGAACTTGCCCTCCGCGGGTCCATCAGCGGATTGCTTGAGTTTCGTGCTCTTGTACGACCACGGGACGCTTTATATTACGCTCATCTTGCGATGGCACGGTCTCAAAACTCTTCCAAGATTAATAATATACGAGATGCCTTTGTAATAATTGTTCACAAAATTAATAGAAATGAAATCATGTAAGTTATTTAACCATTATCACAACGGTTTCACTAGAAAATCTCAAGTGACACTTTTACGCGCTCACTAGTGAGTGCGTTAACTTTTCAAACGTCAAAACCGTTTAAATTGTAACTCGCACTCGCTGTTTTCCATACATTTGGTTCTAACGCACTCACTTGCGTTCGCGTTTACTATTTACGTCACGTTGCCGTAAAAATTTAACAACTTACACTCGCGAACTTTAGTTTTGAAGTAAGGCGCTAGATGGCGCTCACCGAGCTCCATAGAAATTGGCGTTTACGCCAACGCGATAGTAAAGTAAAAAAATCTTGCACTCAGCATACTGTATTTTTATTTAAACATTTAAAGCTTGAAAAAGTATCTCTTAGTAACTTCCAGTACCTGGAACTTTGATAAGGAATCTTTCTAGATTGCGCCTTTTAGTCAAGTTTTCTTTAGTTTATTATTCCGTTATATTAGTGTGTAGCTGAAATTTGAATTCGAAATTTATAAACGTCCATCGTCATCGTCGCAGAAAGCTTCATCATTGATACTGGACATTTTGTCATTATGTTTATCATATTCGTATTACAAGAAATATGCTATTTATCATTCAGAGTTAGTAACAGGGGTTGAGTTTTTCGTAAGCTTTATGGCTCTAAAAGTCGTATAACTTCATTAGTTACCAAAGATAAATCTGAGACCCGCCGAGGTTAGATTTATTGGATATTGAGATTGCTTATAACTTATATTTTTCTTAGAAAATAAAGATTCTAAGAATATAATACTCTTTTATTAAAAAGCCGCTTACATATCTTAAAGTATAATGTTCAAATAGATATACCTTGATATTGTAAAAACTTAATATCAGTTACGTAACGATATTTTCTTTCTACTGTACATAAATTATTTGACTAGAACCTTCTTTTAGACGGCAACTTTATGGCATTTAAACTTAGCCAAGCCGAACTAGCAACATGTGCCGTAAGATTAAGGTCTTCAAGTAATAAGTTAGGTCCGAAACTAGTTCCAAGACTTGTAGGGTAGTTCAGCTAAAGGAGTACGAAAACAGGAAGATAGAACTCAACGTACGGGTATGTCTTCGTTTACATAGCAATTATATCGTCTTATGTAGCTTGTCGATCAATGTCTTTTACGTTTTGGACGAACGTTTAGCTAAGCAAACAGTATACGCTAGACAGGTATGTGTAGGTTAAACATAGCGTGTACAGCAACAAATTAATCGAGAATCTTTTCAAAGAAGTTTACCATTGCATCTAGCGAGTAGAAATTGTACAAAATTCGCTGATTACCTTCATTGGCTTCTCTGCCCTCAGCTGAACGTCCTTCATTGAAGGTTAGTCCTTGACCTTTCTATCGACGGCCGGGCTCATCCGGGCCCAATGCCGCCATTGAATCTCCAAATTGAACTTTGAGAAATTCTTCATCCGTATAAATGCTACCGGCGTTTCAAGTTTTGCTCCAGTAATTATTGCTCTGAGAAATGTAATATTTCACGGTTTGAAACTTATTTGGAACAAAATTTTGATTTATTTCTCCAGTTATCGAATTTACATATTCCTTTGTATATTGTATCAAAATGTTTTCTGTTGCTTGCAAATGAACGAGTCTGTCAAGCATTATGTACGATCTAACTCCGCAATGCCGACAGGCTATATATTTCGAGCTCAAAAAATTTACTGCACGGGTTGTTGAATCTGTAGGGTTAAATTTCATAGACTTAGGAACTCCTGGTCGCATTATTTTAATATAGAGAATCGTTACAATTTTACTGCTAATAAAACTAATATAAAGCAACCTCTCGTGTCTTACAATACGTGCACATGCATTTATGAAAGAAAATTATAGCGTATCATGTGCTTGTTCCGCGCTATGCCTTACCATTTAAATTCAACGTTCTACGATACACTATAATTTTACAAAGTGTTTTTTAGTCTAGGTAGCTTTGGATAGGTAGGTTTTAGTTTCATGTTCGCCGCCCGTAACTGATAGCAACCTGAGGCCAACGCCGACATGACACCACTTATCTGTTGAATTAATTTAGTTTTCTTATGTATTATACTGTATACTACGTATATAGATCTTTTGAACCTACCCTAAATTTTTCGGTGCTGATTTTAGTCTTTGTTTTACAAACGAATTTAAATAAAGGAAACCAGACGTATCTAAACAAAGCAAAAATACCAACTACCCTCCCGAAAACAAACATTACAATTTATGTCCCAAATGGCTGCATTACTAATTCACCTGCGGTCCGCGTCGGTCTCGTTGACATAAAACTGAACGCTATATCCGTATGTGCAGAAATTTTTAATGCTGCCCTCACTGGCGCCCTGGACGATGTCTAGACGCATCGATTGGCCTAGGCTTGCCCTTTATGGCCGCTCATAATTGCATTAAGCGCACGTAGCCCTTTGTTTTCCCAGTCATTTATCGAGCGTTTGTTATTGTTTAATTTTTTAGAAACAATATTGCCACTTGGCTAATTTTGTAGTTTTGATTTTGTTGAGTCAGTGTTGTTTATATAAATGACTGTTGTAGACTCACTCCTTGTCACGAAAGTGATTGGTCTGGCTGTCGGTAAATTTTACCGACGACTATATAAAAAAAAGAGGAAGACAAATGAGGATATTTTAGTAAATATGTACAGCAAAATATATTAAAACAAGTGACGTCATTGACATTTTCTTTGTAGAAAAAGAAAACATACTTTAATAACAATACCTTTTCTACGAAGTGGTAAAAGCATTACACAAATTCCTTTGATGGAAAATGAATAATTTAGTAGGTAAGGTATATTGTCTATTTTTATGCATTGTAATGGCTATCATATATTTCTACGGCAAATGACTAATGCTACTTCACCCGTGTGTGTCAGACAGAAGTAAATGACTTCATTTAAAAGTCATTTCATTTGACGTCAAGATGCAGAAATATCTTGTAGACGATGTGCGAGAATGTTGTGTCCTACGCCCTTTTATCAATTATCATAATATACACATGGACAGTAAATTCTATTTTCACCCCCGACCCTTCATTACGAGTAGCATTAACCAAAAGCCCAATCGTGTCCCCGTGTCTAAATATAGCTGCCAAATTCAGGTAGCCAAAGGATCCACAAACAAAAACAAATTTCTGCTTCGTCTGCTGACAGGATAGCAAATAATTCACAAAGCATGCTGCATATTAATTTATCCGGTGAAAACGCATACAATTACAGTATTTTTCGTCTGGCTACAGTCCAAAACCAGCATGTTAGTCTCATGCCGTATGAACCCCGGTTTTACCGACATTTTATAGGAGAAGTCTTGTAGAATTTATTCTGTCTCGCGCACAAAATTAAAGTACTTGTGGTTTTATTATTTTTAGTATAGCTTTGCCTGTAATAAAACTCCTGCATTGGGGTTTGGACCGAATGTGAAAAAATAAGTTTTGATTGACGACACTCAGACTGCATTGGAGTTTGAAGTGGTTGATGAGAACCTACTGTTATTAAATTAATTCGTGTTTCCGTTCGGACAATCAAAGGTGACGTCATTTGAATAACCAAGAATAAATATTCTTGGGTGTGTAAATAAGCCATAAGATTACGGAATATTTAAATTAAGTCATCCAGCAAATGCTAAATAAAACAGCTTTTTAGATGAATAAATAATAAGAATAAATAAAAACATTAAAAATAGTTATTTATATTGGGCAGAAAAAAGGAAAGACTTTACTCAGCTATGATGTGATTCCGGGATGAAATGATAATGATGATGATATCACGGGTCAAACGAATAGTATAAGGAACTCCGACAATAAGTTTACATGACTAAGCTTTTCTTCTTGTGTGCCGATTATATGGCCATTCTACGTTTAGTACTTACTAGCCGTCTGGTCCACGAAGTACTTAAGGAAACACGTACGTCGTACATACTCTTAGTCACCAAACGGCACCCACGGGAAATGAAGGGGTAGACCATTCTGAGTGTTACATGGTATGTGCCTTTGCTGTATGCATAAGGAAACATTTGAAATTTGAATGTATTTCTTACTGGAAGAACTTTGTAGCGATCAGAAGTACTTTTATCTACATATAGAAGTTTCGGTTAGTTTCAACCGAAGAAATTGAACGCCTGCACGTAGGATTCAGATTCATTTTTATACACAATAGATTCTTGAAACTCTTTTGATACAAAATTCTAAGTAAGATCGCTTATTTAATAATGCAGAAATAAATGTTGATATATTTTGAATGATTTGTGTATCTTGATATAACTTAGGCTCGGCGCAAACGGGCCACCAGTGGCCAGCAACAGCAACTTAACACACTTTTTCGTAGATTTTGTATAGTATTATTGCAACTGTGTAGTGGTGGCGTCCACTCGCTACAGCAGGCAAATATGTGTGTGCCGAGCCTTAGACCTCGAGATCCTCCTTGGCTTCATATAGGAAGGTCTCTCAGGATATTATATTTGAATCTTCTATTTAAGAAAGTTTTATACAATTATAAATAAATTCAACATCTTAATATTAATAAGATTCATCAAGTTCATTATCATCATCCACAACTCAAGTCATCCCACTGCTAGGCATAGGCCTCCCTTTTTACGTGCCATCTTGATCTAAGTCAAGTTATATTCGAGCATTTGAAGTGTTATTGAAACTTTCACGTTTTCTTCAACACTTATGTAAGTGTTGACTATGGTGTTATCTGTTCATTGGTTCGGTCAACATTGATGATATTGAAGCCCTGTTCAAGTGTCCTTATCTAAGATCCACCACTTGTTGTACATCTTTGTCTTTTGTTTTGAAACCTATTTTCTAGTTTATTATTGTTCTATTACCACTTTAGTATTGTTATTATTGATTGCTAATATTTGTTTTACACCTTTAGTACTCTCGTTACTGAAGGAACATTTAAAAAAAGAAAATTAGTCTCTGTTAAATATAGGTACTTACAAGTTTTTGAGTTGTTTATATTTTCTGTAACAAAGTAAACGAAATACTACAGGAAAAATACAAAAACGAAATTTTCCTGTCTTGTTAAAGATTAAAGAGACACATGAAGCAGGTGTATACAATAGAATTTGTTTGGGAGGGGTTCAAATTTGTTAATAGAATCTATTTTGTCTACGTTTACTTTGTTGTACATTAAAATGTCAACTTTATTGGCTCTCTTAAGTGGGTTTTTACTTAACATATAACAATATTTTTCAAAGAAATTTGCCAAGATTTGATACTTAAAAACTTGGCAAATTTCGTCACCTTTATAGTTTCCGTTCTCTTGACACATAATATAATAATCTCAGAAAACTAATCAGGTCACAAACAGTATACAAATCACTCCGAAGCTACATTTAACCCAGCTCATGTCTTAAACAATTTCCTAATTTTCTGTGCAAACATTGCGTGGTTCATCGGAGGGTTGTCGCCCTTGGTCGTCATGGCAACGGGTGTTTTATGCGCCCCACGTTGCCTACCCGCCCTCTGAAGGGGCGATATGAATTTGGCAAGGTTACACCCACCCTCTGAGGTCTGGAATCCAATGACTTTGGACTTTATTGTGGCGTTCCACGTGTATTCGTAGAGGTGTGTCTATATGTGTGTGTTATTCCCGTTAGTAAATAGACCTGTCTCGTAATATTAATTATTGTAACATGTTTTGCTTTATCAAAGTTCTAACCTGAGGGTTTACTGAATTTTCTAAAGACTGGTATTAGGAGCAAATTTTAGTAGTTAACATAAAGGTCATGGCTCAAAATATTTAGGGGATTTTATTTACTAAGCTCCTATCTTTGTTACAGTATAATATGTTCAGAACTTGAAAGAGTAACAATAAAGTATTGATACGTTTATGAAACAAAGTTACTACTGCCTATCTGAAGTCCATTAGGTTTGTATTGGCTATTAACCCGATAAACACAAATTAACAGCGAAATTACGTTATCTTGCCCATAAAAGTAGATCCTACGACTATCGTCTATCTTCAATCAGCATAAAAGAAATTATATCGCCATCGATTGTTGTCATTGCTCATTTCTTACTAATATACCCGCAAGCTGTTTCCTATGATAACATTCTACGACGGCGTTCCTTTATATTTCAACCCCTTTACCCAGAGAGAGCAATTGAAAAGACTCAGTAATTAAAAAAAGAACCCTTTTAATTTCTCTAAGTGTTTTCCACTGCCCCTGGTGTCGATATTTGCGGGTTGTATTTTTTTTTTTCTGTAAAATATCGTTTTCTATCTTCAGCATTGTAAAGTTTCCTGAACAAAGTATGCCTTTAAATAGGTCTGTTTAAATTTCGCGTCAAATTTTATTTGAGTATCGAAATACCTTCAAGCATTCTTTAACGATCCTGGCTTCATTTGTTTTTGTTTGGGTGCCAATTTATTTGCATTCTATAGGTAATAATATATTTTATGGTGTAATTATTTTGGGTAAAACGTTAATCGTTTTTTGAAGTTCTGCAAAAAATACTCCGAAAATGTTTTAAACACATTGTACGCGTGTTTAAAATATTTTCGGAGTATTTTTGCTCGTAACAAAACGTCCAACTAATATATCCTCGTAGTGTACGCTATATTTGACCATATCTGTCATGTGCTAATCACATTATATTGTGGCCTTCCCCAATGTACACATGTAACACCAACTGTACGTTAAGTAACGATGTTTATATTGGTATTGCTTATTTAGTATATGTTAGAGCAACACTTGAAACGATTATGGATTGGCCGGCCATTCGTGCTTCAGCTATTTACAGAGACTATTGTAAGGATACTCTAGTTATGCAATCTCAAATTATTAGGTCAGTCAAGTACATATTGCTTTACGTTATTTAAGTACTAGTAGTAAGTATGTTATTATACTTATTTTAGACAAGTGGTCTCATAGGTGGAAAAGACTAAGTTTATTTTTCCTAAAGGCAACCGTTTGTGTCTAGACTTTGACGCTAAAGAACTAAAATAAAACTAAATAATAATATAATCTGTCGACGAACCGACCTCAGAATATTCGCGAACGAAGTGAAATTCGTATCACGCTCGCAATCTAATATAAGGCAATAATTTTATATTTCTAGACACGTCCCGACACGATACCGACTAGACTGAAACTCTGGAATAAAAGCGATTAGGTACATGGAGGGTACACAACATTGGAAATATTTCTATGACAGGAAACCTCAAGTTTTATTTGATATAATTATTTTATTTAACTACCATACTAAATCATATTTCAGTGTAGGAGGAATATGTAGGTTTTGGCATAGAAAGTTTCAAGGCTGTAAAAGAGCAAACATGAAAATAAAACTTACGATCCTTTTGCTATTTAAAAGAAATCCGAAGACTTCGAAACTTTCATAGCTGTTTTCCTTAGTATTATTATATGAAGCATAAAAAAAAACCGGCCAAGTGCGAGTCAGACTCGCGCACCGAGGGTTCCGTACAAACCTGTAGGTATATAAGTAAAAGTTATGGTATTTTTATTGCTTATTTTTTTTTTTAATCGCATAACAACGTTTGCTGGGTCAGCAAGTCTAATATATAAAATTCTCGTGTTGCGGTGTTTGTTTCCAAACTCCTCCGAAACGGCTGAACCGATTTGCATGAAATTTTGTGTGCATATCGGGTAGGTCTGAGAATCGGCCAAGATCTGTTTTTTTTTTTTTAATCGCTGAACAACGTTTGCTGGGTCAGCTAGTAAGTTTATGATTATTAAAAAAAATATACTATGTGATGTAACTAAAAATTTAAGATTTTCGGAATTTTTCCTATATGTGTACTTTATAACGTTGCTTCATGCCAAATTTCAAGATTCCAGGTCGTCTGGAAGTATCCTTTAGGTTTTGATTCCCTTGCGAGTAGTTGCGAGTTTCAAAATATGCGGCTTTAATTGCTGTATCTTTTGATTGCGTTGACGTAGAAGTTTGATTTTGTTACAGCTGCAAGATATTATAGACTTGAGTATTTGTTAAGAATTTAAATATAATACCACTACGCGTTCATGAGTAAAGGGGTAAGAAGTTTAAAATTATTAAAAATATTTTTATTATATGATGTAACTAAAAATGTATGCTTTTCGCAATTTTTCCTTTATCTGTGTTATAAGACGTTGCTTCGTACCAAATTTCAAGATTCTGAGTTCACGGGAAGTACCCTGTAGGTTTTGATTCCCTTGCGAGTGTCGAAAATTTGCGGCATAAACGGGAGTATCTTTTGATCGCGTTGACTTAGAAGTTTGATTTTTTCACAGCTCCAAGAGACCATAGACTTGAGTATTTGATATGAATTTCAGCTTGATACCTCCACGCGTTCCTGAGAAAAAAGGTCTTGACAGACAGACAGACAGACAGACAGACAGACAGACAGACAGACGGACAACAAAGTGATCCTATAAGGGTTCCGTTTTTACCTTTTGAGGTACGGAACCCTAAAAATACCTACTTAAATGTTTTTCATATGTTTAGCACCTTCTTTTCGTAGATGGACCTACTAAATTGACCGACAAAACAAGGCCGGAACTCTTAGGTAACTCGAGATAACACTTTATCTTTATGGAACACTATATTTAGTAGACAAGTTTACTGTTCAAATGTAAACAGTGCAACATGAATGAAAACCATGTTTGTTTGTTTATTTTGTGGTAAAAGATTACTTGTAGTACGAAGAAGAAATATGAGCCTTATGTTGTTGAGTTTAGGATGAATTTCCTGTATCAACTTTTAGATTGACGTTTCGATGTGCTTCGACTGTAATGTAGTATAAATTGACCCTAAACCAGGGGTTCCCAAACTTATTTTGTCGACTGCCCACTTTGAGAATAAATTATTCTTTAGCTCCCCCATATTTTCACCAACTTAAAAACCACTATAACTTCGAATTAAATTAATCATTGTAAGCTATATTAGCGGAGATTTGTTTTTTTTTCTGAGTCTCTTACCGCCCCCCTTTAGGCCTGCAGCGCCCACAAGGGGGCGTTATCGTCCACTTTGGGAAAGGGTGCCCTAAACCATTGTGTTGGGTAGAATCAGCGTTGACGAAGTTGAGAAAATTCGAAAGCATATAAACAAAAAAACAACGAATACGGAATAAGCATTCTTAGCGTACCTACGTGTAATAATAGCCACAACCAGGAAGACGGGATACAAATTCACTCTTTTTTCCACAAATGCAGTGTTCTACTTTAAAAGTAGCGCACTCTCTTCCATTTTAAACTGCATGTGATACTAACCAATTAAATAAACAAAACATGCACGAGACTGCTTGGAGCCGCAGTTAACACTAGTGTGGCAACATTTGTGAATAAAAAACGAGGCTAAAAAGATATTACTATACTGCTGCCTTTTTGAAGCTGGCGTTATGATAAAGACATGTATCCTTACCGTAAAAAGAAAAGGTTGGAATTCTAAGGCATTATTTTAATACAGCTAAATTGGAAATAAACTTTGTGGATACTGATCTATTCAATGTAATGCAATAATTTGGTCCTTCAAATTCTTCAGGTTTTGTATTTATAAATATAAAAAACCTATACCACTTTATATTGAGTTGTTTCCTAAATTCTAAACAGAAATTAAAAAACCTGATTGCCAGATAAATACTGATCTGCCACAGCAACGAAGATATTGGAATAATTTCTTGTTCAAGATGTCAATCGTTTGTTCATCGGTTTCCGAAGCCTTATCCGTGCTTCCGAAGTGCATTAGGCGCATACCACGCTCTCGTTTACGTTAGCTATAGTTTCCCGCATTGCGCCATTATTGTCATTCATGGCTGTCCTTTCGACCTTCTGTTTTTACCTCGTCACATTTAAAATACTTTTTTATAGTCATATGGAAGCTTAAAATAGGTTTAGGACCTCTGTTTGTGTCACTTTTATCTTGATCTGTCTAGGCTCCAACTGCTAGATTAGGATTAATTAACGGCCATTGTTTTATTTTTATGTAGCTTTATTTAAATATCACTCAAAAGGCTGCCATGTCGTATTCTCACATTTAGAGCCAATAAAAGTCGAGGAATTTAGACATTTGCCTAGTACCTTAAATGTTCAGGCTATTTGAATACCCAGCTTTACGTAATTTAATCGTTCAATTTTGTAATAATATTTTATGCCCTTGTCTGTCGGTTATAGTACTTTTTTTATTTGTCATACGTCGAATGAAAATAAAGCTGTTTTTATAGGACGCCTTTGTTGACAGTGTAAACATTTGTTGAAAAATATTGGTAGTCCTGGGTTTATTTATTTTCGAAATATAATACGAGTCCTGGTTTGGTTTTTAAAATAACAAATAAATTGTGTGATACATAGAAAAATAAGTAGGTTTATTCATTCTTTTGTTTATATGTTCTTTTTGTTAATATCAGAGATACTGCAAAATTCCGAGGCTTTCAGACGGTTTCGTTTTCCAATTATTTCTCAAAACAAAAACAACAGTAAATGTATTGAATCCATTATATTTTATCAAACAAACCACACATTGTTTTACTCCTTATATGTTTACAGCCTTAAAATTTGTACAATATAATATGTAAATAGGTATACGTACGTAAGTAACCCTCTGTTTTCCTCATTCCGCGTGTTCAATCTCGCACCTTCGTTCTTTGTAAATTGCGCACATGCCCAAATTTTCGCCCTTTCGGTTTGGGACGGCTGTAAAAGAAAAGCGACTCCATCCATTGTTTATTTTCCGCTCCAATAGTCACTGTTGTGGCAACGACCCTACTAACAAATTACAAAGGTTACTTTTAGTGTTAAAAAGGTTCGGTGGCAATTAATTGTTAAGCTTTAGTCGGTCGTAACAATTTGTTAGGTGGATTAGTGTGCATAGGTATTTACGTGCGCTTGAAGGTCATGGAAGCAGACTGGATGGCGCCATATTAATAATGTGTCCGTATTAGCATAGCTGTTATAAAAGTAGGTATACATAGCTCATCGTTGTATAGAGATTTTTCAGTCAACGACAGCCCCCATCGTGCTTCTCACGAAACGTCAAAATCGAAAAGGTAGAAGCCTTTTCGAGATTTTTCTCCCACGGAATAATGTAATTTGCACTATACAGCAAAACATACCATAAATACAGAAAATGTTACCGAGTGAAGGTATTTGGAAATTCTTGAATAGAATTTCTCTGACGCTGTATTTTTCTAGTAAACACATTTTGCCAGTCACAGCTCGGGATGTTCGCTCTCTGCCAAGGATTTATTGTTGCAGTTTAATGCTTTCCTACCGACAGCCGTGTTATTATTTTCCGCTCTGTTTGTTTATTTGTTTCCATTTTGGCAATGTGTTTCTTTAATTATTCAGTGCACTTTAATAATTCTAGAAATTATTTTCGTTCATTGAACTTCTCTAGAATTTGATGAAAAACTTTTATTTATTCTTTACCTATTGTACATGTACACCGTAAACAAAAAAAACATAAATATAAACCTTTAGATAGATAAACGTATGTTTAATTCTGCAAAGAGATCATTTCTTTGCCCAACTTAATGACTCATCTATTTTTTTTTTCATGTAAAGGTAGGTCTTTTTTAATTAGATCTTATATCTAAAATAATATGTATATCAGTGGCGTGCATACCATATAGGCAATTAGGCAGTGCCTACCTCCTAAGATCCAACTAACTATCCTTAATTATTACGATTTAAATATAATAAATCAGTCAACACCCATCATACTCATTAATTAAATTACAAATAATAAAACTTATAACCAAACATTTCATTACAAAACAAATAAAAAATTACGTCACATTCAACACAATTTCACAATACGTCGCGAAGTAGGCACTAGTGTCAGTGCCTACTTTACACTCACACACTCAAACCATTTTGGCGTATTCATATACGCACGCACACTTCATAATAAGCTACTTTTTTCTCAAATTTATAATACGGTGAAAGCAAAAAATATCTGTTTGACATGCACAGCACCCTGACATTTGACCTTCGCAATTTCCCAGAACTATAGTAGGCATGCCTACTCTGTAGCAAAGGCATTGACCATACAGCTCAACAAATAAAAAATATATAAATTCTAGTTATTATTATATTTTTTATATATCTAACAAATATTATAAAATACTAATAACTTGTAAATTGAATATAGTTTTTTTTTAAAGTTAACACCTACATAATTAATAATGTAAACATGTTTTAGTTGCAATAAATGATTTTATTTTCTTTTATCTGTTGCAACTTGCTCGTCTTTTTGTTATTTTTAATCTGTTGTAGTTTGTTTATTTGTTGTAGTTTGCATTATTTTCGTAATTATTTGTTTTGTGTGTTATTGACTTATTGTGGTTTTGTAAAGTTACTGTAGTGTTATAAACAGAAATTGTTGTGTCTGTATAAATATGGAAAAGTTACAGTGCGTAGTTTGTTTGTGTTTCGGAAATACAATCTGTATGGATAAATTACGTGCAAACCCCTTCAAGAAGTTTAATAAAGTTTTCATTTGTTGACAAAACAAATTAATAAAGTAGTAGATTTGTAGGATAACATCCGAACCACAGAATAAGAAATACGAAACTTTAAAAAAGTGAGTAGAAAATAGTTTTTTACATTTGTTTCGTTATTTGTAGTAGTAGGTATTTTATTTTGCTCGATTTGCCTAATTTCTGCCTACCTGGTCGGAAAACCAATGCACGCCACTGATGTATATAAGATGCGCTTACTTAGGCAGCTAAAATTGGGCAATTCTTGCCTGTGTTCAAAGTCTTTCTGCCGCTGCCTAAAACCCTTATCAGTCAAAAGTACCCCTTTCATAACATTTTAAGAAGTAATTAACGAAAATGTTGATAATTTCATCACCATTTTAAATAAGTAGAGAACTTTACTGGCCTACTTGCAACTCGTGACCGTCCTTAAACCAATTTGTTGGCAGCATTGAACCAGACGTTTCCGGAGTACGGTTAAATGGAAATCTGACTAGAATTTTAATGATGCTATATGATGTAAGTTTTGTTTGTCCCAAATTCGCCGAGTAGGTTCTTAAAGCTTTTATTTTGCTGATTGAACAATACGATGTGATTATTTAGTAGTAACTATTTTAAAGTAAAACCGAAAAAAAATGTAGATAACTTGAAGTTGATTCTTGAGGAAAATAAATATTAGCTAGAATCATACGAATTTAAGTAAATAAAAGTGGCTTTCAGTGTGCAATAGGTACTGCTTAGTAGGTTAAAAATAATCCTAGGTAAAAAAACTTGTCTTGGTTTCTAATTGGTTCCTTCTCAATATTAAAATTGCAACACGTATGTATTCAAGCAACCCTGATACCATCAGAGGATGTAACACAAACCTACTATAATACAACACCATATAAAGATGATACGTGTTAATCGTGAAGATATGCTCGCGAATTTATAATCGAAGCCGATGTTTGCAAACAATAAATGTTTTTAGATCATTTATATACCGAACAGTTTTAATTGCCATCATCATTATAAGCTGGAAGACGTCCACTGTAGGCCTCTCCCGTGGAACGCCACATCAAACGAGAATTTGCCACTTGCATCCACCAGTTACCAAACTCTGACGATGTCATCGGTTCGCCTGACCAGGCCTACCGAACGATTTGAATAAAAAAAAAAAGAAAAACTAAAACAGCCTTTGTAATGGAAATAGAGAAAAAAGAATATTGAAGAATTTAAAAGCCCATTCTGAAAGCCACGAAACAAAGTCGAGAGCATTGGTACCACGGGAGCCATTACGTGAAAACAACGAGTGAACTTATTGCAATTAACTTTAATGTTGCTCTTTTGGTCTAAATTAATGCAATTAACAACATGGTATTTATGTGTTTGACTACAGCTAACTGTTAATATTAGTTTTTGATCGCAATTCCGTCCGTGAAGAGAATTATTGCGAACTATTTCAAACCTCAGATTTTTTGAAGAGGGTTTTCAGGGATTTTTGACTCTTGGCAGCAGCCCTAAAACTAAGTAAAAGAGTGAGTAATGTAATGTCCAGGACTCACAGATAATAATATTGAGAATGTTAAGTGCAGCATCTGAGCTAAAAACCGTCCTTTTGAGGAAGATAATCACATTTGTCTTAGCCCGGCTGAATATTCTAGAATATCCACAGGATAGTAGGAAGAACCAACTAAGTTTACCTCTACATACTTGAATTATTGTAATTTTTTTTATCTTTTTTTTGCTGATCAAAACGTAATGTAAGACGTTTTATTAAATTAGGCCTATTACCCATTTAATCTTCTTTCAGGATTATTTTTGCTGTTTGCGTAACCGACGAAATCTGAACCGACCATTATAAGCCGGCATTTCATAACTTTCAGTTTGTTTAGCTAAAAGTATTAGGGTTTCTTTGAAACCTTATTGGGAATGTTGTGCTAAACTGTTGGGTAATTTGTAAGGTTAGCTAAAATATGGGCTCATTTCAAAAGCTTAGCCTTTCTCAACGTCTGGATCAACGTCTTGATCATCATAATCATCATCATCAAATATTGGAGGTCAATTACACAATCCCTGCAAAACAAACTTGGTAGAGTAGATAAATAGTCTTCATTTTGCTAACAAGCATTTTACTGCTTTTTAAGAGATATTTCAAATTTCTTATTTATTAATCAAATATTTTTGCGTCTGGAATAGCCAGACGATTCATGGCGTAATGTTTGAGACAACGTTTGATCTAAAATATAGGAATGTACGTTACGGTCTCCGAGAATAACTTTACCTATCATATGAGATTATTCTGTCGATAACTTTGCGAATCCCATCCCATCCATTTCATTGACGTTTCTAATATTTGACTATCAAAGGCTGACATATAGTTAAAGGGGATTTCATATTTCAGTTCCAATAAAACCTTCAATTTGAGTCCAACAAATCGGAAAATCATGTAGTCTAGGTAATTTTCCTCATATCACCATTATTTATCTCAACTAGAGGTCAAGTTATAAAATAGTGTCACATAGTCTTGTAGTTATTCCACAGCGTAAATCTTTTGTTTGACCATATCCGAAATGATATAAGCTTAAAAGTTTATGCCACATTTTATACGTTATTCGACCAAAATGGCGACGCAATTTATATGTAAGGAAACTTTATAACCAGAACGTGCTCGTGTTAAATCCTTAAGACTGTACTGATGTACTGAAGCTTGGTTTTATACTCATATTTCATATTAATGACGCCGGATTATTGCATCACATTCATACGTATGCTACTAAAAGTTCTGTGAAATATGACATAGTAATTTATTATAAGGAATACATTGTCTCTTTAAATGCAAGGGTCATCTAGATTTTTAAAACTGCTTATTTACCTGTACCTAATGTATATTACAGGTAAATAAGAATGTTATTCATTCAAAAAAAAAAATGCAACGCCGTATCTCTGCACGTTATAAAAAAATGTTACCATCGCCTACAATCATAGTAAACGTAACCTCTCCTAAACAGATTCTTACTACTCGCGTGGGCAATGTTGCAGTTCGTTGAATTACATCACTTAATATATTAGCTACTTGAATCTTGCGGAATGTTTTGTTTCGTTTATATTGCCAATTAACGGTGTTCACAAACGATGCGGGTACGTTGACTTACCAGCGCTAATAGGCTAGATAAAACGAATGAGATAACCTAACAATTTTTAGTGTTCGCTTTTTACGCATCCTTAAAACAAATATTTGGTGGCAAAATATGACAATAATACCCACATGAAAAAAAAAATTGAAGGTAATAAAAACAAAAGCCAATCTCGTCAAACCTATTTCTCTTTATTCAGCATTCATGGATTTTTGAATATTTTCGGTACATCCGCGATTGGATATCGATTCTTTTGTTCCTCTACTATCCCATTCCCATTGACGAGTTATCCTCGCATAACCTGGTTAGTACACAATTGGTCTGCTTCTCACGTATTATTCCGGCCACCGACCCACCCCTGTTTCGTCACTTCCACGTCTGTGTGCCGATGCGTTTGGCAGCCGTGTCGAAAGTGGGCGCGGTAATGTAACGTTTCCGTTGCGATAGTGTTATAATGCCCTCGTGGCTTCGTCGTGGAAAGTGTTATTTGATTATATTTGCGTTTCTGTAATGCGTTTTCTTTTTTGGTAATAATTTGAAGTCGAATTTTAATGAAGTCATCAACATTTTACGACTGCTTTTTAGATCGGTCGGATAAGTCTTGTTGTTCTTCATTTGCTTTCGCTCCGATGTCAAGGAAAATATTCTAAATATATTTATATTCAGTATTCGTATAGAGGGCCTCTTATAGGGGTATATGTAGTAAAATATTTACGGGTTCTATTTATATTTATAGACCTGTCTCTTTCGTAAGCGCCATGTTTTATTATACTGAGACAAGTTCTTATGTACCACTATCTTCACACTTAGGTACTTGATGACAGTTTCCGAAATGCAGAGATCACGTTCTACTTCTATCTATTTGCTTTATTTTCAGTCGTGACTTTATATAATATGCTTATCATTTTGGAACTTCTTGAAATTATTGTTTAAGATGCATACCTAATAGAATATCTATTCCATAATCCATCTATCCTTTAAAAGTACAAAAGCAGACTGATCGAAATTGCTTGTTTAGAAGATAACCCTAGTTCGTGCCTCGAAATCCATTTTCCGACCTCCGGTTAAAATCTCAAACAATGATGATACATCTCTATAGATAAAAAAAACCTTTCGTCTGTTTATCTCTAAAACACAACCACATTGTTCTTCTTTCATACATTAAATTTCGATGCAAATAGCGCAATTTGATGTGTCAATTTTACATGTGCACAATGGGATATTAAAAACGGTATTATTATTGGAGAAAGTCAATTAATATTATATGTTTTGTCTGTTTGACTGGAGGTCAAAGACCTTCCTTCGTACGCAATGACTAAGCATTGATCTTCGCGGTCGGTGGCAATTCTTTACAATATTTTTCTGTCGGCGTCACCCGTACTTTGCTTAGTTTTTTTATTTTAATGTAGCATTTTTTTTCATTACTTTTGTTACCTACAGGTTACTTTTAACTACCATTTAAATTATAAATAGCCGTTTACTTATGTACCTTCGACTGCTGATAATGTATTAATGTGTAAATATAATTCCTACGAATCAAGTATTTTGAAATTCCTTTTAATCACATTCTGAATTTGTTACATTTAGACCGAATCAAATGTAAAATATGTAGGTAAAATAAGGCAGAAACAGTCATAAAAACTGAATTCTTTATAAGAGAGTTATTACCTTAGCTGTAAACTACCTATTACGAGCAGTTATAAGTCAGAACTATATTTAGTTCTAATCAATACAGTGTCATATAAGGTCGTCGGGGAGGCCTACCGAGGTCTTGTCGCTGTTACTATGTGACTATTTAATTATGCAGAAATGTATGTTGGTTTACACTTCAAAGTTGTTGTGAAATAAGACTCTTATTTTAGTGGTTTAGAACATTCTAATTCAAATAAGATGGGGAAGATGAGTTTTTTTTGTAATGGCCGTCTGAAAAAAAAAGGATATTAGTCACGTGTTTTTCTTTTTTTTTTACGTAACCAAAAACATTGATTGGAAATTTCAGATGACGTCACGGTTTAGTCCACTTTCGACCACCGCTTCTTCTACCCCTGTCCGTGTTCAACCCCTAAACATTGTCCACGTTCAACCCCTGAGGGGTCGAACATGGACTTTTATTTTTCAATTGTTTTTAGTTTATGTTCAACCCCCAATGGACAGTAGAATACAAAAGTTTTATACTGTTAAGAATAGGGTATAACACAATTATTATTAAAAGTTTCACAATTCTTATTTTTACATAGACGTTGGTCACAGGTAGTAGCTTGTTAACATAAAAGATACGTTTTTATGATTACAAACTTAAATTTGCAGTTTGAAATTTGGTAATATATACTATTTTCATCAAATTATATTTTTTTTACAGATTTTAGAATAATTGATTACACATGTCAATCAATGAAAAAAGCTTCAATGAAATTTATGTGGGACCATCTCTGAGGAAAAAATATTTTTGTCCTCGATAGGGTATAGAAATATTTTTTACAACGATCTATCATTGCTGGAGATATCGCGTAATAAACATACAAAAAAATATATATGATATTTTATCAAAATAATAAAATATTTATTGAAAACTAGCTGACCCGACAGACGCTGTTCTGTCTTAGCTATATTACATTCGAACTACAAATTATATATTTTTTTATCTATTTTATATTTAAATATGGATAAATTAAAAAAAAATACGTTAAATAGTAAAAGCAATAACAGTAAAATAGTTTGCTGAAATTTGCCAATTTTCTTTTTTATCTTTTCGTAAGAACGTTCTTCAAATTATTAGGAATTTAAATAAAACACAATGAAATTGGTTAAGCAGTTTTCAATTTATATAGATAGATGCAATACCCACCTACCTACCTGCCTGCCTGCCTACCCTACCCTAAATACCCACCTACCTACCCGACCCACCTACCTACCCGACCCACTTACCTACCTACCGCTACCCTACTTACCTACCCTGCCTATACCCACCCACCTACCCCTACTCTACCTACGTACCCTACCCTACCTACCCTACCCACTCACTCTACTACCCCTACCCTACCTACCCCTACCCTACCTACTGACTAAGGACTGAACTTAAGTTTCTCTCTCTACACTTGAATTCTTGAATTGCTGCACACGAACACACTGATTTACTGCATGATACACTATCACATCCGAATTCCATCAAAGTCCGTAAAATATTATAGTTGCGATCAGAAATTGTTGGTTGTCAATGTCAAATTTTAATGTCAAAAAGAAAAGAAAAAAAACTAACATATTCTTTTAAATTTAATTTGATTTCTGAACGACTTTAAAATTTACCAGGACTATCTTCCATGATATAGAGAAACCCGTCGCTTATAGCTTCCGGTGGTAGATGCGCCAATACTGTTAAAAGCGGCATGCTTATGGGTAATTTTGTTTTTGGTAAAATTCAGACAAGTTTGTTAGTGGTGAAATTAAAGTTGATCTTTGTCTAGAAAAATTAAGCCCCTTTATTTTTTAATTTGTTTTTTTTTCTTTTTATATTTCCTTTTGATTTAGTATGTATAGTTTAAGTTTTTAATTATATAATATTGTAAATAGTTTCGTCAATAAAACAAAATGTGTTAAAGGTATAAAATAAAATTATAATAATTATTCTATATAAATTAATTGCATTTGATTTACCTACATTATATTATTTTAATAAATATAACCCACTTATACCTGGTTCCTATATTCAAGAAACGATACGTTTTGCTAACGGACGGTAGAATTTTCTAAGCAAAACGAAGAAAATTCTACCGTCCGTAAGCAAAACGAATCGTTTCTTGAATATAGGAACCGGCCATTAGGCTTCCCTAATTTCACAATAATTTTAAATTTTAATATGCATAATACAAAAAGCACTTTTGCTCTCCATATTACTTTTATTTCATTTTTAAATACCTAACCATTGAGGGTTGAAAATGGACAAACAAAACATTACCAATGTATTAGAATCCACGTTCGACCCCTCAGGGGTTGAACGTGGACAACGTTTAGGGGTTGAACACGGACAGGGGTAGAAAAAGCGGGGGTCGAAAGTGGACTAAACCGACGTCACTATTTTGTTGCGAAAGCTTGACGTTATTAGCCCCCACTGCTGAACTTTGATTCGCTTTGTCTATTGTGTCTAATATTGAAATTTCAAAAAATACGTGTCCAATATTATATTATTATCTAATTGACGGACTAAATAAATTTCTAGTTTTCATACCCAATCTATTATTTTGAATTTTGTGAATTATAAATGTTTTCAGTCTCCTTGAATTTATATTCAAGATCAAGGCAATGATTAAGATTATAATATTTATCGTTTAACCATGTCACGGTTAGATATCACCTTGTTACCAGTGATTTAAAAATATCCACAAACATTCACCCGTATTCGTAATATTGACATCACAATTCGTATCGAGAAAGAGCCACATAAAAAATAACTTATAATATAATATGGCTTTTTCAAGAATGGAGTTCATTAGCAAATATATCGTTGTACAAAAGCCGTTTACATGTATACCTAGTTTTATTACCTCGGACATGATTGACTGAACAATGCCGATTTTCATGTAAATAAAAGCCTCGTACACAAAGCTGCTATGAATTCGCTGCGCTGCGCTTTTATCAAACTGCAGCTCTGTCAAATTATGAATACGTGGACTGTTTAGTTTGATACTCTTTTTTCCGACATATACTACTGTAACCTATATTTGTTTTACAATGGCGGTTGTTGAGATACTCTAATTTATTTACAATTTACTAAATTGATTTATTATTTTTTTACAATTAAATATTACTACACAATCAGATTTTTCGTTTATCTAGACTTGGACAGTCAAAGATTTAATCATCCAAAAAAATGGTTACTCCCTAAGTGACCGCTTTTAGTAATGTCCTACGTGTACCAATGATAGCTAATGATCAAAAAATTATGAACAAAATATAAATAAATTTGTTGTTTAAAATTATTATAGACTCTCTTTTACAATCTCAAGTCAAAAAGATTATTCGAAATTCATTAAGTCAATATGACTTCATGTTGATTGAATCAGTCTTACCATTGAGACATTATTCTTCATTTGCATAATCATCACATGTAAATGTCATTGTTCACAATATCAGCTGATTTGACTACCTACTAAAATACAATTAAATTGACCAAACAGCTATAAATAAACGCTCACGATGTTAATTTATTCTGTAAATGTTAAAGTATGACAATTCCATTAAAAGTTTTCCTTTGTTTCCGTTCTAATTTATTATTACCAAATTATACGTATTATCTTCCTACAGACAGCAAGAGTACAATGACAGCGCTATTTTTGTTTTCTGTATATAACAGGGTTATTTTAAAATAGGCATGTTTAGTAGAAATTACTTGTTATTAAAAAAAAAAATATATTCAAATTGAGAGATTTTTTTATTTTCTTGTCACAGAAGAAAATAATTCTGTTGAATTCTGCCTTATAGGATACAGGATACACATAGTTTTTCATGATATTATTCTCCAGTCACATCTCCATTTACTATCAAATAAATTGTACCAGAACTGTGTTTAATATGCAATATTGATCTTATTTTTAACCTACTAGTAGATCGCCAATAAAGTGAACTATTACTTATTACTTAGTCTTAACTATACTCTAATCAAATATGTAAAAAAAACCTATAAAGACTAAATATGAATTTCATTTGTCCACAGAAAGAAGATCGAATCCCTAGGCAGGATGACGGCGATGACGCAGGAGGAAATGGTGGCCGGTGCGCGGACTGTCGCGGCGGGCCTGGAGGCGCTGAGAGCGGAACACGCCCAGCTGCTGGCTGGCCTGGCTGCCAACACTGAACATGAACATGAAAAGGCGGCTCTTGTTAGGAAGAGCATTGATGCTATAGAACTTGGCTTGGGGGAGGCACAGGTTGGTGGAGAATTTAGTTTGTATTTAAATTATAATTTTCAGCGACCTACAAAACATAATGAATTATACATGTAAACCTTCTTCTTGAAACAAAAAAAACTGAAAACTGTATTTAAATCCGTTGCGTAGTTAGGATCTAAGCTTACAGAGAGCGGGAGCAGTGTACAGAGAGCGGGAGCGACTTTGTTTCTATACTATGTTAATATTAGTTTCGGTAACAACGATGGTAGGTATTGGAAGGTTGGTATATCAACCATTAAGACACTCATAATGATGCATTTAGTTTCTTCACTCAATATATTCGTGATTGACTGCAAACCAATCTGTTTGTAGGCGGTGATTGAGCGCGCTTGCTTAAAAGATTTGACTGTATTCTTAAAGATAAGAGACCTATATTAAAGATATTAAATTCAGACGAATACCAATGCTATGCGGAAGCAGATTATTTTGAGCTTTATTGTGACGTAACGGTTTCCTGTATGGTGGATACTAGCTAAGCGTCGCATCGCTTACTCCGATGATGGAAATGGCATGGACTGGTCTAAACCAAAACAATCAATCGACACAGCCTACAGCTGTAGGTATACCAATCTACAGCTGTACATAAATTACTCAAAAAAATTGTAAAATCCTGTCAATTCGTACACAATTATTTGACCAAATAAGGGTTTACGTAATTACTAGTAGCAGTTAACAGTTGAAGAGCAAGGTAAACGAGTAAAACATATCATTTATATCCGTTATGATATGTTCAACCTTCCTGTTTAAACGAGGATAACTGCAATAATTATCTCATTTCTTTAAACTGGTCCACCAACGGGTAATTAAAGATTTTACCTGTCAAACATTCCTATAAACGAAAAATATATAAATTAAATTAAAGTGTTATGTAAAATTCGGTAGCTCTGTTACTACTTATTATAACTTAGTTCAGTGAAAAACAATACCTAGAGAATTTATTTCCACGGGTTTGCACTGTAAAACCCTTGAGAATATATAAATAAATTGATCTAAAATTTACAGAGACCTAAGTAAATATTGATTACGCTTTTCTACCCTTCTTCTTATTCGAGACCTAACTTGGACTTAGTTCAGTTGGAATATTATATGCTGAATTGCTTTTATAACTTAAGTAGCTTTGACAATGTCGCCTGAAATACGTTTCGAATTAATGATACGTGTCACGTGTAGCAGTAAAATTATATTACCAACAACTCCCACGTTTCATCTCGAAATACTAAAATAAAAAATATAATGAATAATTATTCCAGTCGTTTGAAATATAATATCTTAATTTTATTATATACTAGCTGACCCGTGCCCACTTCGTTGGGCATAATGTTAATAATCCTTTTTTAGTACATATGACCTAAAGATTTAAATTATTTTATTAATATTAAAAATTAAATTATCTATACTAATATTAAAAAAAACTACTTTTTGTAACTTAAATATAAAAGTTAGACATATGCTGTCGTTGACTTTTTTGTAGGCATTTTCAAGCTCCACATCTTTTCTCTAGAACTCAAAAATATATCTTTCATAGTTAAGGCAGCGTTCGTAAGAAACGCTTTCATTCGACCGTTTTTTCTCCGATTCACTTTGCAAAACGGACTACCACGTAAAAGCCTTCTTATTTTTCGGTTTTTTATATAACCTATGACACTCAGCAATAATGTGGCTTTCTATTGGTGAAAGAATTTTTAAAATCGGTTCAGTAGATCCCGAGATTACCCCTTACAATTTAACAAACACACAAACTTTACTTCTTTATAATATTACTATAGACGAAACATAGTGGCCTGTTGGTCTAGTGGTTAGTGACCCTGACTGCTAAACCGGAGGTCGTGGGTTCGATTCCCACCCAGGACAAATCTTTGTGTGATGAGCACGATTATTGGTTCTGTGTCTGGGTGTAATTTATCTATAATATGTATGTATTTAGAAATATATAAGTATGTTTATCAGTTGTCTGGTTGCCATAATACATGATCATGATCAGATGGCCTTGTGTAAGTGGTCCTAAGATATTATATTATATTATTATATTATAGTTAAACATGTTCCGAATCAGTACATAACTCAATCGATTTCAATGATTTTGAAGTACCTACCTTGTTATATATTTTTGAAATAGTCGCGCGCGCCGCGAACATGACTTTTTTTTCGAGGAATTCATGTTACCTATATTTGACAGGTGTTACGGTTTTAGTGTGTACTACATTCGATATGTTATATTTTTAGTACATACTACACAAATACGTGTTGAAACTATAATCACGATACCGCAAGATTTCCACGTGTCGGCTGTAAACATAACGCATCGGTCGACATGCTTGTGGTTCTGCGGTCTGTGATATCTTATGTGAACGTGTAAACTTACGGATGAGACTAACTTCTTATAACGTTATGTAATGACTTGAACATGAGATTTATTTCGTATGTCTATGTGATATTTTTTATGTATTATATGTAGCTTCTATATATATTTTGATAATTTCTATCTTCTTTTATAATGTTATTGCACCTACCACCCCTATCTCTACTTCACCTTTGGTTAACTGGTAGAGAATGCCTAAGGCATTAAGTCGTCCTTTGTATCAATTATGAGCAAAAAGTTTAAATAAATAAATAACATTTTCTATGGATATAGATCTTTGATAAGGTAGGTATATAAATCTTGAAGGTAGAAAGTAAAAAACTGTGTGTATAAAGTAGTAACGCTAGTTTTAAAAGCGAGTAAAAAATAAAAACACTACGCACTGCTCTGTTGGATTTTAACCGCCTTTAAAATATAAAGTTAACTGGTTTGAAAAAATATATTTTGTGTTCATTCATTATTCACTATCTACTGCAAGATTTCCTTGATCTAATATTGCCATAGATTTGGAAACTAGGCATACTGATTTCATCAATATAAGATCTAAAAGATATTCTTAAAAACTGTTGAAATGATAATTACAATTCAAATAATTAACTTTAAATCTAAACATAAGTCAATAAACTTATAATTATTTTTAGACACAATAACTTCTAATTAGTCCGTGAAAATTCTAAGAATTAAGTACATTATGATAAGAATCACGTAAATAAGTTTAAGTTTACACGCGATAGTGACGTCAGAAATATCGATCAAACTCAACAATCGTCTAGGTAACAATGTTAAAAGAAATTCATAGCTTTCTTTGTGAATTTTAAACAAAGGAGGCTTCATTCGCTGCTCGATCAAATTATATTAATGGGTGTTATTTACGATACGGTCTTGCTTTATATCTGTAGATACTAATATAATAACGCTGAAGAGAGTATATTAAATTTGTTAACATTATATAGGGGAGCGGACATTTTTTTTATTAACACTTCCCATCTATTATTAAAAAATATTAGACACGTATAGTTTCTTTTTTTTAATCAAACAAACAATGAGGATGATATAGTTAATGGAAATGTCGCGAGACGTCACTTCTAGCTACAATTTTGATCTACACGTGACGTCAGAAGCCCTCTAGAATCCCACTCCTGAACTTTAAAGCGCTTTAACTTAAATTTCATTGATTTGATAAAAGAAAAAATGCGATTTGTTTTTCTTTTCTTGTCTAGATATTTCCTTTTCATATCCATTCCGCACCCCTATTGACTTTTTTTTTACTTAACCTCCCTAAAAAGCTAGCCAAAACACCTGAAACTGCAGCAAGCTATTGCCAATATGCGTAACCGAAATAAGACACATAATTCTAATTTAGATTAAGAATTAGTTATCTAACAAGAGTGGAGAGTGTAGATACATTCTACATCTTATACATCTAAAATTCAAAGGAAAAGTCTAGGAAGAGCATCCTAGAAAATACTATTAAAGCTTCAACAGAAAACAGGTCAAGAATTTACTCAATGAACGGCATCTTTGAAGAACCTATATAAATGAAAGGGCCTTCGTCGGTTTAAGACAAACAGCCAAGAGGCAGCCTACATTTACTGAAAGCCTTTAAGGACTAGCCGCTGAAGCATCATTTAGGTCACCGACTCAGTCTCGCGCCTAGCCCACCTTTTTATATAACCGCAGCATTTCTCAAAAATGAAGTTGTATTTCTCAGATAAAATGTAGGAGAGCGCTTTTGTTTTTTGTTTTCAATTCCATTTCGTTTTCGAAGTTGAGACTCGTTCCTGGAAGCAATAATAGTTATGATAAAAGGAAATGGTGAAATTGTTCGTGGCAAGAAAACTAGGACGTTCTAAACAAATGTTATTTTTATTTTCATTATTATTATTTTCGCAATGTTAAGATAACGTATGCATTGTATGAATATAAATTAAACAGACTAAAATGATACGACTGACATGCCTGAAGTGTTCAAAGTATTGCCTTCATATTTGAGTCCTTTCTAGATAAGTAATGAGATGTAAATTAGTAAACATCTAAAAATTTATTAGTTTACGTATGTATTATATTATTGATAACTATCATTTTAATTTTTTGTATAGTTTAGTACGCATTTATGCATGCGGATCGTACCGATATTTGTAATTAAACACAAATAGGAGTAAAGAAAATTTTCTGTTGCTGTATTGTTTGCTATACAGCTATATTTTTATAGCATACTATTTGTAGCTACACATGTATAGCTTTGTACCCCTATCCTATTAGCATTTGGGAATACATGCGTACCTTAAAATACCTAAAATACACTTTTTATTAAGTGTAAAACTCCTTACAGTAATTAGCATTCATCAAATAAATTCCACAACCCATTTCATTCAACGTTTCTCAAAGGAATTCAGAAGTTCTCGGCCATTTTCGTAATTAAATTCCCTCTTCCGTTGGGCTTTGATTGGAAGGTATTTTAATTACAAATATTTAATTGCAACTTGGATTATATTAATTTAGTTTTCCTTACGTTTTAGAAGTTATTAAAGTTGAAGAAGCTTGTTTTAAACTTAAAGATGTATAATCTAATAATTACATTTTATTTTAAATAAATAAATACTTCGTAAGTTTGTATTATCCTTTTGATTATTTTAGCAATTATTTGACCTTTGCCCCCTATTAATTCTTCTTGATTATTCGCTAAACAACTTAAAATTCATTTCAAACTGATGAACCTGATAGCAAGGGTTATCTTAATATGATCCTATGAAAAAGGTTTATTGTCCTCTATAGGAGAGCACAAAAGAATTCCGATGATAAGAATATCAAATGGGTTAATTGCGTTGTTGACGCATATCTTTAACTACATTAAATATATGTATACTTAAATCTTTTTTTGAAAAGAGTAACTTGAAATTTCTTTCCGGCTCTTCTCCATAGGAACGACATTTCGAAACTGCGCACTTAATCATTTAGATTCAATACTTTAACGTTTCTTAAGCGTGTTTTCGAATTCTATGAGAAATCAAAACATTTGATTTAAAACGACGTTTTTTACATTAGTGCGTCACGTTATAGTTATCCTGCAAGTTGCAAGGCATAGGAAGTTGATATAATTAGTACACCAAATATTTCAGATTTGGTATGGAAGAACGGTAAAAAATTCAAAATTATTCCTCGATTAAATTTACCTAGCGTTGAAAAAAAATGCTCTTATTTAGTTTACCCTATGTTAACCATCTATAGATAAATGTAAACCTAAAATGTTAAAGAAACATGCATTCCTTTTATTTCCATGTTAGATTTATATCTTTTCCCGTGATGCCGCACCGTCACGCATAACTTCTTTAACCTTTTTATGAAGTTCGCTCATATGTTGTCAATGGCCGCAGTTTTTCAAAAGACGCTACAGAGTCAAATTGAGTTGCCTGTGTAAATCACGAGGCGGTACTTCAGACCAGGCTAGCACAAAGGCACGCGACACCCTCTCGTGAGGTTGACGACGCTAGGGGGTTAGGAATAGGACACGTTGTAGGGGAGCACGGCGGTTTACGGGGATTATACTTTTGAAGGGTTAGGGTTTCAAGATTGCAAGGCAAATGAGATTTTTTTTATTAGAGGCGTTTTTCTAATTGTCTTGGTTTTAGTTACGTGTAAACAGTTTTTATTAGTACCTTGTGAAATGAGTTTTCATTCATGACATGTAAATTCTGTTTTACACTACTAATAAAATAATTATTATCTCTCTATGGGAAAGTTGATGCTTATTAATGTGTTGTATTGTGATGGGATAAAAACACGAATAAGTATCTGACTTACACATAAAACCAACATACCATTCACACCCACAAGATGTATAGGAGTGCCTAGATATAGGTAGGATTCTGACGCTGAGAAAGGTATTTTTTCGCACCGTTCTCACTGTCATTGACACTTACATAAATGAACCTTTTTAAAGGAATAAAAGATAAAACAGTCTTAATGAATAGTGTTTAAAACATCGGATAGAATATATTTATTTAAGGATGAGTATATTAATCAAATTTTCAGTAGGTAAATTTACTACCGAATCTGCTTTTAGTGCCAAAATTAAATAATGGTGGTTATAAATAAGGAAAATCAAATATAAACTATCATGAACTGCTGCTAGAACATATGAGTATTTATCGAGTAAAAATCTGACTTTGTTAAGTCGTTTATTTTTGATGTGAGTACATAAAGTATAAAAGTTTGACATCTTTGACCCATTTATGAAAGTTTGGTCATTAATTTGTAATATTAGTACTTTTCGCATGAAGCTTTTGTTTTGCAGTAACTCATTTCGTGACGTCATCGTATCGATCGTATTTATTCTTTTAGCTTCGCTGTAAAATAGGCAACACGTCTCGTCCCTAATATCCTGACAAATGGTTTGGCATTTAGAAAAACCGTTTTCTTATCAGGATATTATCTGGCAGTCTATTTCAGAAAAGCTTAGAAATGGAGATACTCGTACATTTCACCTTCTGTATAAAATATATTAAATGAAAATTAGACATATTTATCATAGGTTTTTCTCATGAAATACCTAAACGGCCGCGTGAAATTCATGTCCATAATAATTCTTCAGAATTACACTAAAGAATAGTTTATTTTTTTAATACGGATTCACCAGTAAGAGTAGTTTTTGTCATAAAACCTTATTTCGTATTAAGGTAATTTCTGATTACGATATTATAATAGCATTATGGCATATGGGTAATAGCTCAACAATATCGCTCACTATACATTTATTTAGAACACGTTCACACTTATCTATAACGTATATTGCCTATGTTATAAATCTATGGTGAGCGATATTGTTGTCTTATTAATTACTAGCTGACCCGTGCCCACTTCGTTGGGCATAATGTTAATAATCCTTTTTAGTACATATGACCTAACGAATTAAATTATTTTATTAATATTAAAAATTAAATTATCTATACGAATATTAAAAAAACTACTTTTTGTAACTTAAACATAAAAGTAAGACATGTGCTGTCGTTGACTTTTTTGTAGGCATTTTCAAGCTCATCTTTTCTCTAGAACTCAAAAATATATCTTTCATAGTTAAGGCAGCGTTCGTAAGAAACGCTTTCATTCGACCGTTTTTTCTCCGATTCACTTTGCAAAAGGGACTACCACGTAAAAGCCTTTTTATTTTTCGGTTTTTTATATAACCTATGACACTCAGCAATAATGTGGCTTTCTATTGGTGAAAGAATTTTTAAAATCGGTTCAGTAGATCCCGAGATTACCCCTTACAATTCAACAAATATACAAACACACGAACTTTACTTCTTTATAATATTATATAGTATATAGTATATAGTATAGATATGCTATTATATTATAGCGTAGTCAGAAATAAGCGTTACTTCATCTATGTACCAAAGTAATAGGTAAAGCGCCGAATACAACTCAACAAACGTTGCATTTCTGATGGACGTGGGAATGTTTGTTTGTGAACACAAAGGGATGCGGACAGCTCAGCCTTGGGGCGCACCGCTTCTGTTCAAACTTTACTGTTCACTGCACTTCATAAACTGCTGACGTTGGCTAATTAACTGCCGACTAGAGTTGCAATTTAATTTTATGATCATTGAATAGTGCCGTAGTTAATTTGTGTGTAACGTGTGTATTCTTGGTACCTGAAGAGCACTTGCTCACATATGTTTTGTTCTAAAACAAATGACGTCATAAAGGTTATAAACTTGCACCCTCGAGTAAAAACACGGACAAGCATAGAGCTTGCGCATCGCTAGTACCTCTTATGCCAGCTCCTATGCTCGTATGCTCATTTTTAGCTAAATTTACTACGCTCGTTTAGTGATTCTCCGTGCGACGACAGACGTTTATGCAAAAATATCGACGGTTCCGATATTATTAGGGTTTGAGATAGTTTTAATAAAATGGTACGCCCTGTTTTTAAATTATTTATTTAAACTTGCACCTAATTTAGCAGACAAGGATAAAAAAAAATCATGAAATTAACAATCGTTTTCATCTGAAGGACACTGCTTTCTTCTCGCAACTTCACAAATTATGATTTTATCACCCTCGCTTTTTACTGCTGTCGTTAATTAAACGTCTTGCAGCGCCAACTTAACTATAAAGTTATCATAATTAACATTAACAAATGCAAAAGCAATAACAATTCCCATTAAAATTAAAACAAGCTCCTTTCAAATCACGTAGACCGGTACGAGCCGGTACGACTAATGACTACTCGTTAATCAACAAAGTTTATTTACGTAGAGATTACCCTCACGCACCCTCGCATCCCCAACTCTCAACGCCTTAGAGTAAACATAGACAAACATAGAGTGCGCGCATCGCTACTATCCTGTTGTACCGAGCGCAAGCAAATTTTTTGCTGTATTTACTCCGCTCGTATACTGATTTTAAGTGATTTTCCATGCGACAACAGACGTTTACGCAAAACTTACTATAAACCTAATTTTACCCTAATAATAAATATTATAAGGGTAATATGCAGGTTTGGAGATAGTTTTCATAAAACGTCGCGCTCAGGTTTGACACAGTTTTTACTCGTTCATACTAGTGCCTTCAGTTCATACTCGATATGCGCACTCTACAGTTTACTTATTATTTCTTTAAGCTCAACGCTATTTCTAATGAAAATCTCGACGCTTTAGCTACAAGAAAAATGTGTACAAATAGGGCACGTTGGAGGACTGAGAGAGATTTACGACTTAAACCTGTGTGTGTTTGGATTGCCACCCCTTTTAAACGAAACGAGACTCACTGAGGCATGTTGTCTAGAGTTATAAATGACCAGAATGATACAGTTCTTGATTTATAGTAATTTATGTGCTCATGTTGAATTTATTTTATCTGTAAAACCCCCGGTTATTGGAAGGCTGATCAGTTTAATATGTTGTCAAATCAACTGATCACGACTGTGATTGGTTGGCCAAAAGACTAACAAAACAATTGTCAGGTGTTGTGTTGATCAGCCTTTCAGAAATCGGGGGAAAATCTTCTACTGTCATAACTTCTTCGTTTGGTATGGTGGTACATACTGGTAACGGTATTGATATAACTTAAGTGTAATGTTTTTTATAAGATAAACGAATCCAATGTCGGGTAGATCTGTTTACTCAACTTTATTTTACCGTCTTGAAAGTTTCCTACTAGCCTAATATTAATAATAATACCATTGGCTTTTGTTTTAATGTTGTCACTAAAACAAAAGCCAATGATAAAAAAAATCCTTGCTGAATCTATACAATTAATTTCACCCCTCCACAATTGGTCCAAAACTATAAGCATTTTACAGACAGATTCTTAACTTAATCGTGACTAGCCACCGCTATTTTGTCAATCTATTGTTCTTAATATACACAACGAAAAATCGATTTCATCTAAATTTTCCTTATGAGTTTTAAAACCGTAAAATCACTTTTATCTTCTTCTGTTCCAGGTAATGATGGCCCTAGCCTCCCACCTTCAATCAGTTGAGGCCGAGAAACAGAAGCTCCGCACTCAAGTCCGCCGCCTCTGCCAGGAGAACGCGTGGCTGCGGGACGAGCTGGCGGCCGCGCAGCAACACCTGCAGGCGTCGGAACAGCGCGTAGCACAGTTGGAAGAGGAGAATAAGCACTTGGACTTTATGGCTTCTATACGGTAAGGAGATGTGAAACTAAGAAAAGTTAGGGTCGTCTTGACAAGTTTCATCATCATCATCATCATCCACAGCCTTTGTCATCCCACTGCTGGGCATAGGCCTCTCTTTTCATCTGCCAGTCTCTCCGGTCCTGTGCCAGTCTCGTCCCGAGACTTTATCGTCGACCCATCTTGCTCCCGGACGACCGACGCTTCTTTTGCCTAGCCTTGGCTACCATTCGGTCAATGCCCTTCCTCCACCTGCAATCACTTGTCAAGGTTACTTCTGGCCAATTGTCGTATCATATTCATACCAATGAATTAGCAAATTGCGGGCGTGCCTTATGTGATGCACTATTATTTGACTAAACAAAACAAGTGTACTTCAAGGCACGCTGCGATAGACTACGCTAGATAAAACGCATAAATGGTTAGCGTCAAATAACGAGAAAAACTATTACCCGTATAGGTGCTAGACGAAGGTGCTGCCGACTGGTGTCGCTAATCCGAATCTTGTACTCTATTAATACTTGACATTGACATTTATAACAAGTAAACAGAATTAATTTAATTAGTGAAAATTATTATGCTAGCTGTAATGCATTGTTGCATTTCTGAATGTACCAATACATCCACAAAAAATGAAAATTAATCAAATAGCATAAAATTTTATTACTTTCCAAGGAATAGTATGTTCCTGCTGAAAAACGCATAAAATGGATGAACGAAGTAAAGAAGCTTATATTTACCATTATTTTCAAGTCGTAAACATAGGATATTTTAGTTTGTGCGATAATTTTGCCAGTTATCACAGCCTCATTTTCTTCATTAATTATCTCTTCAACGTCCAATACATGGCCGGCCTCGAAAAGCTTTTGACCTTTTGAAATATTTTTGCTACATTGACGATCATTATTGTTAAACCGGAACTTATATTTTATCGTATTCAAAAATAATGTAATTGAAGAAATAACTTTGTTACTTATTTGAAAGCACGATGACAGGGCTTATAAGTTTCCTTTACTGTCCACATAGTGTCCCTTCTGTCCATTTAGTGTTGCCACCTATAGTTCCTGCACGTTTCCTATTTCAGTCAAAAATAATAAATTGACATTTTCACATTAAGACATAACCAAGCACTTTTATACTAAGTTGACAGTTGCTGTATTAAATGTTTTACACCATGTAATTCCAGCAAGTACGACAGCGACATGACGGAGGAATCAGACACTAACCGCAGCGGCCAGAGCGAGAAGAAGCGCGACGATCCCATGGTCGACCTGTTCCCAGATGACGACCATGATGATAACAGGAATAACAAATGTAAGCTGTGTTTTGTTAAATAAAAAATTCCGATACATGCATAATTACAACCCTTCTAATTTAAGACAGAGACATTATTACATTACCTCAGTTTGTTGTAGGGAAATTATTGGTTGTATTGTCTCAACCAGTATGGATAGGAGGATAGAAGGTAGGATAGGTAGATCAAAAGAACAGTCATCAGATCTCTTCATTTCTAGCAAAGGGATAAAATTTTACATACATAATTTTCCTTAAAACTCGAAATGTTACTTTAAAAATAAGAAATAATTATAATCAAGGTTTGGTCATTTTTGCGGACTAAAGGACGAATCGCTTCCATGCGATATGTGTTTGTACTACACCCACTGCTTTCCATTTTGCTCGAGTTGTTTGCCGATAATACAAACATAACAGTTGCACTTGCCGCCCGCAGCCATGTCCCCGACGCCGCCGCTGCACTTCGCGCAGCAGGTGAACGCGGGCTACGAGATCCCGGCGCGCCTGCGCACGCTGCACAACCTCGTCATCCAGTACGCCTCGCAGGGCCGCTACGAGGTGGCCGTGCCGCTGTGCAAGCAGGCGCTCGAGGACCTCGAAAAGACCTCCGGACATGATCATCCTGATGTTGCGACCATGCTCAATATATTGGCGCTGGTTTACAGGTTCGTTGAAGAAAAACCCAGTTGTGTTAGAAAATGGTGTTTATTGGTCGACGTAATTTGTCCGTTTGCTCCCAGTTAGAATTACAATATTTGAGTATGTTGGAGTTTTAGTAGAAATTTATGATATGTAATGGTATCATTTGACAAATACCTGGCTAGAGATTGCCAGGGCAAAAGGCTTCTGAAACTTTGGAAAAAAACCCTGTGTATACGAGTACGATGAATACAAGCCAGTTAAACATATTTTATATTCCTAACGATTTGAACGCTTTTCATGGCTAGAAGATTAAATAATTTCCTTAAATACCTAACTTATATGTACTATAAGAAAAGTTATAAAAACAGTTGAGTAATTTTTGTTGTGATTTTGTCTAACAGAGACCAGAATAAATACAAAGAGGCTGCGAACCTCCTGAACGACGCGCTCTCTATACGCGAGAAGACGCTCGGCGAGAACCACCCCGCCGTCGCCGCCACGCTCAACAACCTGGCTGTGCTGTTCGGCAAGCGAGGTCACACACTAGCTTATATCTAGAGCTTTGTATTAAAAATACAAAGAAAATATTGTAAAATATGGAGCTAAGCGTAAACTTTTTTAAGAAAATGTTTAGGACTGCACGTATAGCCGAGTGGTATTGGTCACTACGCCAATTACCACTGGAGCGACGTGTTGCGGGTTTCGATCCCCGCATGGGATTAGCATTTGTGTGATCCACAAATGCTTGTGCCAAGTCTTCTGGTAGTTCCTTGTGCTTGTGATTTGAATGTTTGTAAAAAAAACCCGCAACACAAGGATGAAATTCCTTAGTACAGGAGTCGATTAATAAAAATAATAAAGAAACATTTGTGAAGTCGAGAAGACGTTTGGCGAAGACCATCCGCCTTCGCCGCCACTAGAGGTATCCACTGAAGGTAGTCGCTTGACTTCCGGGGCTTAATAATAAGGGATCGGACAACTTTTTTTTTATTAACGCGTCAAATAGATAAAAACATAGACATGTATTTTTTTCTTTTTTTCATTAAGCAAACGATGAGGAAGATACAGTGAATGGAAATGTCGCATGACTTCACTTGTGGGTACAATTTTTATCCACACGTGACGTCACAAGCCCCCACTTCAGAACTTTAAAGCGCTTTAACTTTGTAAAATTTCATTGATTTCATAAAAGAAAAAATAAGAGTTTTTTTTCCATGTGATGGATTAAATAGATATTTCCTTTTTATAGCCAGTCTGATGTATTGAGTATTGTTTCTAATGTGCATTGAACTGCAGGCAAGTACCGCGAGGCCGAGCCGCTGTGCAAGCGCGCGCTGTGCATCCGCGAGGCCGTGCTGGGCCGCGACCACCCCGACGTGGCCAAGCAGCTCAACAACCTCGCGCTGCTGTGCCAGAACCAGGTGCTAACCCGCACTAACTCACCTACAACAACATTATACACACACGGACTAGTCGCCATTACGACGAGAACTGTTTTTTTATGACACACAAATTTACAAAACCTGAAATTGTATAATGACTTCTAACTCTTACCCTACAATCTATACTAATATTATAATGAGGAAAGTTTTGATTGTTTGTTTGCATTGAATAGGCTCTGAACCTACTGAAATAATTTGAAAAATTATTTCACTGTTGAAAAGCTAATTAATATATCTTTAATATCTTGAGACATTTCACACACGGTCATCTGATCCCAAACTAGGCAGAGCCTGTGCTATGGCAACCAGACAACTGATAAACATACTTATATATTTCTAAATATGTACATACATACTATAGATAAATTACACCCAGACACAGAACAAATGATCGTGCTCATCACACAAAGATTCGTCCTGGGTGAGAATCGAACCCACGACCTCCGGTTTAGCAGTCAGGGCCACTAACCACTAGACCAACAGGCCCGTCAAACAAAAAGCTACACTATACCCGGGTGACATAGGCTATATAATTTATTTTTAATTTTGATTTTTTTTTAAATACCCTTGCGAAGCCAGGGCGGGCTGCTAGTGACTTATAAAAGGCTGTGTTAAGCGTCATAATATTTAGAAGGAGCTACAATATTATCCTGTTTATAAAGAGAAAGTCTGCTATAAGTACAAACAGCACTGTTAGGAGTTACAAGCTATAATTTTTAAAATAATTGTAGTGCCGTGCATAACATGAAACACCCATGTAAGTAAAACACACAGACGAAGTCGCAGGGGACAATTAGAAAAATCACGAAGTCTAGTAATTACGAACTCAAATCCTTTCAAAACGTAGATCTTTATAGCAAAAAAATTGGGGTAACACCAAAAACATTTTCCAAACAAATTCATTCGCAGCTTTCAGATCCCATCCAAGATAACAATATAACTATAACAACAACCCTTACCCCTTAGAACAAGTACGAGGAGGTAGAGCAGTACTACCAGCGCGCGCTGGAGATCTACGAGAGCAAGCTCGGGCCCGACGACCCCAACGTCGCCAAGACCAAGAACAACCTCGCCTCCTGCTATCTCAAACAGGTACTACACGGACATTTATTTATTTATCACAAACACTTTACTTCTAAGTGAGTTCGCGCGCGTGGCACTGCTAGTAACCGTGGCCGCGTACGACGGTACGTACGGCACAATAACAAATAGATTTCTTGGAGAGGCATATGTAGATAAATAAATAAATGTCGACAACATCACATACATTGCTCTGAACCCAAATTAAGTTGCTAAAGCACTTGTGTTATGGAATTCAAAGACAACGAAGGTACCACAAACACCCAGACCCGAGACAATGTAGAAAACCAGTTTTCTGCACTGACCCGGCCGGGGATTGAATCCGAGACCTCAGAGCTGGCGACACCTTGAAAATCGGTGTGTAACGCCACTCGACTCCAGAGATCGTCAAAGTAGATAGCCGGAGGAGCCGAGCTTACTGAACCTGTGGCTCCGGCCCTCGCGGTTGGAGTCGTTAGATTTTCATCCTGTTACCAAAAAAAGTTATGGATACAGATATAACTTCTAAACAACGGAAAGTCACCACGCATTATTCATTTCAAAATTTAGACTATAACTAAACTTGTTTTTTTTTTCAGGGCAAGTACAAGGAAGCAGAGACATTATACAAGCAAGTGCTGACTCGGGCACACGAGAGGGAATTCGGAACGATCGACGGTAAGTCCTAGTAATTAGACTACGAAAAAAAAAAACAAAATTATACGTTTATTTAGTGCTTTGCGGTATGTTACTCATTTGTAAGTAATGTTGCAGTTATATACATGATTTGCAGTAATTTAGTATTTCGTACGGTCAAACGTAAGTCAGTAGCAACTGCGAAACACGAAAAATAATAATAATATTAGAAAAATAAAGATTAGTATTTATTTCATTGCATTGAATTAATATGTTGTCAGTCTTAAAACGTTTGCACTGATTTGTGGTTGATTGTACAAGTAATTGTTTTTTTAATACATAGAATGAGTAATGATGAAATAAAACTCTGTTTTACGATTTCAACTATACCTTTTGTAGATAGGATTTTTTATTATTGAAGTGGACGTCCACTGCTGAACATAGGCCTCCCCCAAGGATAGCTACAACACGGTCCTACGCCCTCCGCATCCAGCGGTTCCCGGCGACCTTGACCAGGTCGTCCAAAATGTTAAGCAGTGGACGTTATTCGGCTTATATGATGATGATGATGAATTGAACGTAAATCTAGTTTTATTTCTTTAGTTTTCGCATGGTTTAGAAATGTCCAGATTGATTAAGTATGTAGTTTTATTTACTTTATATTTTGTTTATTTACCATTTCAGAGTATATAGCATCATTAAAAAAGCCTTATAAAAAATAAAAATCGAGTGCGCATAGTATATGAAATGTTAAGAGAAACTAACAATCGTTGATGGAAGACATTGCGACATTCCTATAGCATAATATTACAGGCGAAATGACGACACTTTGACCTATTCACATGACAGAGGAATGATAAAAACATTATTTATATATTCCTTCATTACGCGAAGCATGTTCAAGTGTTGTTATGGCGTTAGCATAAGGTTCAAATTGCAATTATTAAATCCGCCTTGGATGTTTGGGCCATCATATTTTGTTTTACGGTTGGTACCCGAACTGCTCGAGCAAAGTCAATGATCAACGCACACGAACTGCTCGAGTTGCTGACGGTTCTCGCGCGTGACGTGCTCCCTCCCACCCCTTGGGTTATGAAAACAAAAGCAGTCTGTATGACGGCCATAGAAGTCAGTTCTATATGCAGTCGCAGCTTTAAAATCCTATCAAAACCATTTCATGTAAAGTTTGATGCCAGAAACACACGTTTTTTATGGTATTGTTGGTCTTTAGTAGACCCAAGCCCCCTAACTCGGCATATGCATATGCAAAGTTCAAAGTATTCTTTTGGAAAGCAGACGATACTGACTACTTCAGGCAGTCCGTGTGTACTAAGACTAAAGATGATTCATAATATCATTTACATATTTCAATCTGATTCTAGCATTATACCTTTTCTGGTTAAATGTCAACATATTCCTGTTATTATCATTCCTCTGTTTAGAATAATGATGGTGGAGGTTTTCACAAAATACATAATATTTTGAGCAAAGCACAAAGTGTTTACAGTTTTTAAAGAAATGTTTAATTTTGTTAAAAAGTCTGTCATACTTAAAAACATAAAAAAATATCACATACATATGCGAAAAAGGTTTTTGAGTCTATTCTCTTTAAAAGCAAAATAAATGAGAAAAAAGACCGCTATGTATGTCTTAAAGTTATATGTATGTTTCTAAGTATGGTAGATAATTATATTTCTACTATTTTTTTATTTGTAGGCGATAGTCTATCAAATTATTAGCTCTTGATTTGTAAATAGTAAGCAAAAAATACAAAAACATTGCATGTTAATTTAATTAATGTGATTTAATTTTTTTCTATTATTTATTTCTTTAGTTCAAATAAGGTACATTTTTGCATAATTGATTCGTGAACTAAATAATAGACAACTTCATAATAGATTCTTAATTTATTTTATAAAATTATGTAGTATACTTTTTTATTACATCTGTGACTAGAAAAAAATAATATTCAAATATTTTTCGAATGTTTTCTATTATGTATAGATCTCTTCATGCATTTGAATTAGATTCGTAGGTTGCGCTTAATACTGGTATCTTGTCTTGCCAGTTATAAAAAGTTACTATTAGAGTAGAAAAGCTTTGCGTGATAGAAATCATATGGCAACATTTTTTTCTTTTTTTTTTTTCTTGGCTGTGAATGAACATTTACAGTATCAAGAGTTATATACCTAATTAAAAATCTCGATTTCCTTTTGTATATTAAGGGAATTTAGATGATTGAAATAATTATTTCTGTAGTGCGTTTTGTTGCCTTATTATTATAAGTTTAAACGTATGTAAGCTGCGTTTGATTGTGATATGAGAATGAGTTATTCGCTTCCATTAGTTTTATAGTTTTTTTTAGTATACAGACTTATAATTATGGTCTCGATTTACTGATACTCGGTAATAGATTCTGAATAGGGATGTTGACTAGGTATAAAAAGTAAAAATATATTTTGTCCGTAAATTTGGTAATAAACAAATATGTGTCCCATGTGTGACCCACCCCGGCTTCGCAAGGGTAGACAAAACAGTAATCTATACTAATATTATAAAGCTGAAGAGTTTGTTTGTTTGTTTGAACGCGCTAATCTCAGGAACTACTGGTTCGAATTGAATATTTATTTTTGTGTTGGATAGTCCGTTTATTGAGGAAGGCTATATAACATCACGCTAAGACCAATAGGAGCGGAGCATAAATAAAAAATGTTGAATTAATGAAAAACCGTTGAAACTAAAACACGCGAACAAAGTCGCGGGGGAAAGCTAGTAAATTATACACACAAACCTTCCTGAATCAATATCCATTGGTGAAGCATAAATATAGTTTCTTAGAGAACTTGCAATTTATATTATAACTTGCTATTGTATACAGAATACCCCCTACATAATAAATAGAGTAGGTACATTTTAGTTGTTAGTGTTTTCTCTATTTTAATCTATATGTGCAAGAGAGTGAGAGTGATTGACATTAGCACGTATATTCAAACAATTATGGAAATCGTAACTAAAGACAGTCGAAAATATAATAAAACAAGGCTGAAATATGAATGCAATATAAAATATTTTTTTATACATATAACAGATCCATATTTTTATTAAGGACAGGGACAGATAGACAGGTATTTTATTTTGTATCTTGATTTAGCTTCAAACGCTTCGGTAAAAGCGACATCTGGTCGACTGTCGACTTAGTTTTTATAAGCTTCGTCATGTTTTCGTAACTGCAAGGATGATGGCAGGACTTGTACAAAGAAAATAAAAGATTTTTAGAGAAGTTGAAATTTTCTAATTTTTTATACTCCTGGGTGCCTCAAAGAGTATCTTCAGGCATTCACAATATTTTAATAACTCAGGAATAAAAACACAATGTTAAAAAAAAATAACGCGAGCTTATTATTTTAGAAGGCAACATCAATATTATCACAACAAAAATCGTAATTGGTTCAAATCAAAAGTCCAGGATCACTTTTATCGGCAAACTTTGGCTAAATCTACACAGCGTTAGAAGCTTCGTAACGGGCAGTTTTCCTCTAGTATTCATATATATTTATAAATATAATAATGTATGTATTATATTATGTAGTATTTAAATATGTATATATTGTATAATAGCTTAATATATATTGTAGTGTATTTATTCTTCCTATATAAAAAAAAAAAAATGAATTTCATCATAATTTTCAGTGCATCTACCACGTTTGTTTCTGCATCACCTAAAGGTTGACTGGTAGAGAATGCCTTCTGGCATTAAGTCCGCCTATGTACACTGTGCATGAAGTATTAAATAAATATTATTGTCACTTTGTTTTTTTTTAATACAAAATGTGTTTTTAAGAGTAAACGAAAATCTACTTTGTAATTATACGGGGTTATATTATATATATTATATTATTTGTTACAAATCAATGTAGGGTTCCGCCATGATTCTTTGCGAAGGTTTGATTTTATGTACGCACAATTTTATTTAAATTTAATTTGTACTAAAAAATTTAAAATTGAATGTCGCTTCTATTGTAGCCTCCTTATTAGTGCTAAATTTGGTTGTGTTAAGCAAATTTATTTCGTGTTATAATTGTCTTAGAATTGGTTTTTGACAATAGGTACTGTTACAACTAATTTCATAAATTTGTAAGTAGTTGACTCGCATGTTATTATTTAGTAGTAGGTACAGATAGAAATAAAAATTGTTAAATTTATAATTATTAAGGTCAATTTCAAAATCATTGATGTCGATTTAATTGCCAAATATTATGAACCAAATGTTAAAAACTCTGAATTTTATGTATTGTTCAGAATTATGCAATAACTTGATTTTATATAAATTCTATTTATTTACATTAAATTGAAAACTTAACATGTTTTGTTTATTTATCTTTATAAATTAAAGGGTATAGAAACAATAAGACTATAATGAAATACGTTTATGATTTGTTGAGTGCAATATCCAGATATATATTTAATAATACCAGCCTATAAATGTCCCACTGCTGGGCACAGGCCTCTTTTCATATAAAGAAGGAACGAGCATTGATCACCACGCTTGCTCATTGCGGGTCATTTTGAAAAAATATTAAATATATATATTTTATATAAATATTTTTTTTTATACTTTTAAATCGTTTTTTTAAACATTCATTTCACGAACATAAATGTCTGCTCCATGCGGGGCTCGAATCCGCCGCACTTCGAGCACAGAGGTAATTGGCGTGGTGACCTATACCACTTGGCTATCCGTGCAATCAAATTCTATTAAAGCATCGGTCTCTTAAAATTAATGATTCTAGTGTCAATGAAATATAAAATTTTGCTAAGTGTACATTTATAATTTTCCCGTGCGCATCTTTCAACCTAACGTTCTATAAATTAATTAAATTTACTTATAATTTAACTATGGCTGGAGGCCCTTAAGATTCTCGACAAAAGTCCGGTGAAGCAGTCAAGGCGCAGGTCGCTCAGGCTAACTGCGTATTCTCTTCCAAAAAAAAACTTATAATTTAAACTCTGGTAACAAGTTCTTATTGTTTCTATACCTACTATCCCATCCTTACTACAGCAAAATAACGTGGTCGACTACCACAGGGAGATGTAAGGTGGATAATAATGGATATATTGAAACTTAGGTGAGTGACACAAGTTTGGAAACTGTGGCACAGGTAGGAAAGGCAAAGGTTTTTGGTTTCTTTTCATTATATATTTGTTGGTTTTTTTTTTTTACTTTTATTTGTAAACGTCAGTCTTTTGCCAGTGTCACACCTTCCCGACTTGTGTCACATTTTATTGTTTAAATACTTTCGCTTTTGCTTTTATTATGTGGCTTTTTATTTATATTTTTTTTTTTAATTTTGTGGGGCTCTAAGTAACTATTGTTTGTTGTTTTTTTTTGTATTCGTATCGTCATCGCATGGATAAGTAATATGAGATAAGGTCAGCTGATTGATAACTATGTAACAACTATGAAAAGATTCTACAGTTAAGCTACAATGTATAATGTTGTCCTATTTGAGTTTCGGACTGCGTATCGACACGAACCGAAACTATATGTATTGAGAACACAGATATAAATCTAAATGTATGACAAGAGTACTTCGCGGGGCATACAAAAACATACAACTCAAATATTATCGATACTTCGGACAAGTTCAACGTTTTTTTTTCACGGACGAATGTTTTCGCATCTCTCTTCGATGTATCTATAAAAAGTGGCACATTGATTTTCATAGTTTCTTACAATCCTAATAACTTGGGTTATCTATTTAGATTTACGTCTGTTACATATCTTTAAAGCCTTCAGCAGTTTACTATCTGTATATACAAGTATTTACACACATTTGCAGGCGACAACAAGCCCATCTGGCAGGTGGCGGAGGAGCGAGAGGAGAACAAGCACTTGCAGAAGGAGAACGCGCCCTACGGGGAGTACGGCGGGTGGCACAAAGCTGCCAAGGTATTATACGTATGATACATTATTTGATTAATCGTATTCATTATATCATGTTCATAATACAGTGTTGATCAATGACGAATGTTAACGAAAATTATGTTTAAAATTTCTTAAATAAAATCGCGTGAAATAAAAGCAAAGACAATAAAAAAGTGATATTTTAAAGTAATGTTAAATTTATGGTGTAATTTCTGTAAAAGCCATAAGAAATAAATAATCTGTTTTGCATTTGAGTCAATTGTAATCGTTTAAAAATCTTTGTTAGTAAATTAGTCATTGATTGCACTTGCTATACTAACATCCTCATTAGTTTTTAAGTACACGAGTACAGAACAACAAAATGTTCTATTAAAGATAAAATAAATGATTCCTTGCTCTGATACTTAATTATTTAAATTATTTTTACACGATAATGTTGTAATAGTCTGGTTTTGATCTTTGGTATCTTCAAAATTCTCACACAATTTTTTTATTACTGTAGTTTAACCCCCGATTTCTGAATGTTTAACCAATCTAGTGATCACGACCATGTTTGCTTAACCAAAATATTAACAACTAATCACAGTGCTTCATGAGTTTTGATAGGTGATGAACTAATTTTTGTGTTGACCAGTTTTTCAGAAACCGGAGGCAAGACATACTAACTAACACATGTCATAAAAACCATAAAATGAATATTATATTTATTAACCGCGATCGATGTTCGCAGGTGGACTCGCCCACGGTGACGACGACGCTGAAGAACCTGGGCGCGCTGTACCGGCGCCAGGGCAAGTACGAGGCCGCCGAGACGCTCGAGGACTGCGCGCTCCGCAGCCGGAAGGAGGTAAACACCTAGCGCCCACCTCCACCACAGGCTCTACTGTGCGTACAGTGCATTATGTGCCGCGATACGACACGTCCATGTGCATAGAGATGTCGCTCATAAAAACCTTCTGAAATCAACACACTACTTGATGCGACATAGTATAGTTTAACCTTAATATTATGAATATGGTATTTTTTCCTACGTGAAATACAACTGTCTATACTACCTACTAAACAGATAATACTAAAGATCTATTTGGTACGTACGGTATCGTTATAGATCTAAATGCAAGTACACTAAACAACAGAGAGCAGAATAGCGTAGACATTCACAGTATTATACAGTGTGCAACAGAAATGCGTGGACATATTTGAAATACTGCTGCTGTCCATATAAATGAACAACTTTCTTCATGGAAAACTGTTCTGAGAGAAAGTTTTTCATTTATATCGGTGGAAGTAGTATTTCAAATATAACTAAGCATTTCTGTATTACCCTGTTCATATATTTTTTCCTCTCCCAATTTAGGGATAGGAAAAATTAGTCAACATGCCTTTTAAACAACAGTACAGTAGTATATTATTTCCTAACAATTGTGGTTTTCATTCTAACGTGACTCTGGTAAAGCCTGCTCAAGAAACCGTCTTCAATCATCCACTATTCTTTCAAAGTACATTACTAATAAGTAATCTGGTTTGAGAGATAAAAAACATTTAAAACCTTTAATTTCTACAAGCATGAGTTAGATAAAGTAAAAAAAAAATGCAACAGACAACTATTTGTATGCTCGGCCTACAGATATTTTGCCTATGTAAGATACAGACACAATCACTTGTAATACTATATTATACTATAGTTTTATAACAAAAGCCTCTTTGTCATACGAATATAAACAAAACTTTTTGCTGTTAAATCTTATATTTTTTTGGCTTGGCGACATCTCTATAATTATGTTATAATTAGGACTATTAGGAGAATTATTAAAATTGTGTTTCAATTACACCGTGTGAGTTTTCTGCACTTTATTTATAACAAATATGAACTGTGTGTTATTTAATTTATCAATCTATTGTTACACTGCAATGAATGCAAGAATGAATGCACTTTGTTTTAAGGCTTAATCTTTGAAGTGTTGATTCAATATTTTACTAGCATTTTCCTATTTAAACTAGCTCATTATATACTATTTATGTTAAGAATATTATGATAATGCTACTCATACCTTTATTTAATTTTATAAATATTTCGTAATTCCGATTTTTCTTTTTACTTTGCTATATATGCACACGTTTCTAATATTTATATCTTTAAACGTTAGTTTACTGTGTCCGTAATAATATTTAACCGGTCATAGTGGCTAACATATACTTATTAAATATATCGGCTACTTAACATACAATAATTCATTTTGCACGCTGCCTAGCACGTACAGCAAGTAAGTCACAAACGACAAGCTAATTAAAATATGCTTAATATTATATTTACAGGTGGCTGATTAATTGGCAACATTTTTGTTTTTCGAAATTGTATTATTTGTTTTATTAAAAAGTCGACTAAATAAACTATTTAGATCTCAATTATAGGTGTTTCGTAGTTATTAAATACTTGAAATAATACCATACGCTCAGTTTTCGTACGTAGTTACTGTGAAAAATTAAATGAGAGTGACTCATAACACTCATTTTTATTTTTTATATATGATTTGATATTACTATCAAGCGTAATCCAAATGATACCGTTTTATAGAAGAGAGCATCTAACTTCTCTCCTAATTTGGCCGTGTGTTACAAAATCTTTACACATGTATGAGGAACTGAAATAAATATATTGAGTACTGAGAAATAGGTCTTCAAAATGATTGGTGACATACCTACGACAAAAAAGTTTCGTCGGATTAAATACTTTGCTAATAAACGTACACGTATAGGCATTGGACATCGTGAAGCAGTCGCGCGCGGGCCGCGGCCGGCACGGCGCGCGCGAGCCCGAGCTGCCGGACAACGACGAGGTCAGCAAGTGACGTCACTGGCTGTCTGTGCCGCTTGAACGACATGTGGCTTGATTTTGTGCTATCTAGATGAGAATACTGCTCTATAAATTATGTCAATTTAAGAATGGTTTGTGTTCGAGAGGAAATTTTTTTTTTGTTATCCAAATTCCACTATTTTTCTTTATTATTTTCATTTGAAAATACTCCTGGTTTTTTTTTTTGAGTAATAATTTAAAATTTCATTGTCTTTGAAGAAATTTTACTTGTTTGTTTTAGCATGATTCCAAATGGCAAACACAAACCATTCTAAAATAAATCAATGCAAAAAGCCTACGCTATGCTAAAAGACAGCAACCTAAATACAAAACTAAATTATAAAAAGTGTTTGCTTTGTTTATTCATAATTTAAGCTTCATTATGTAATTAATCAAGCTTTTAATGTTACTGATACAACTTAAGCAACTCAAATAAACTTTCAAACAAATATCGGAACGGTAAAATATCTTAATTCAAGTCTTCATAGAGGAAATCAAGCCACTTTACAAAGACATTGGGTGGGTAATTGGCTGGGTTTATGTCGTGATCGTCCCGCACTACATCAAATAATATCAAATCACATTGTTATTGGGAGCTTACACTGCGCATGTCCGACGAATGTCACTTAGTACTGCACCAGATTAGGCAAACGCGAGCAATATACAGCCTAAGCACGGTGAAGGAGGTTTAACACTGTCACTGGATGAAATTACTTATTTAAAAGCCGTTTGCTATAAACTACGGTTGGCTTTTAAAATAGCACGAACTACATTTTTTTATACAGTTGGTGAATTCTTTATATTTAAATGACAAATTTAAAGAAAAATCTTTTTTTGCGTCGTTTCGTGATGTACGAAGCTTATTTATAAAAGCGAGCGTTGCATATAAAATAAAATTTATTGGCACTTCCCAATTATTAGCGCTCATTATTAATTGAATTGCAATGCTATTATATGATAAAAAGATTCAATTGAATAATATAATAGAGCGGGGGGCTTTTACGCCCATTACACCATGCTTTCACACCACGCTATTTATTTTCAAGGCTAAATTACAATATTTGGTTGAATGTCACTGCTATGTCCGTCGTTTGTACAAAGCTTATGTAAAACTAAATAAGTTAATTTAAATGAAATATGTATAGCTATGACTGTTCTCGTGATCGTTCTCTTGTTAATAACCCCTTATTTTTTATTTCATACGTAGTTTCAATAGGAGCGGCGATCGATACTTAAATTTTCGAATCAATCAAGAAAGTTACGAGATCTAATTTTATGTTTACGTGTTATTTAAGTGTAAATATAACAACGTATATGCGTTGCGTACAAATATAACACTTATTATAACTGAGATAAGGTGCTTGATTCAAACATAAGTACTTAATTAAGTATAACTAGCTACCCTGGCTTCGCACGGAAAAACACTAAAATAAAAGATTTGGTGCAGTCGTTCGGAAGTTATGACGTGACCAAGGGAAATCTGGATTCATTTTTATAAATATAAATTTATGGGAAGAAGGAATTACATAGATAATTAAATAGTGCAGCTCATTTAAGCATGTTTTGTTCCAAGGAATACGTCCATAATGTACTGAAGAAGGAAATATATATGATTACAGGGCTATGTGTACGTATATTCAGATCTCATTTAGGTGCTCTGTGTCAAAGAAACATTGTGTATCGTTATTTTATTCACAGCCACTATACATTGGGTCTCTAAGAGTTTCATTATTAAGTCACTCATTAGGCAGCGTTGCAAAATATTTGCTTATCATTATCACTATCATTTGTTTTATATGTTGTGTGTCTTTATGTTATGTATTTGTTGTATTATTATTTATTCTTCTTTTTTATTTCTGCTATTTTGTTTAAAAACATTTCGACAGTTTTTTTTTTAATAATGGTATCTTTGTTTCATCCTAAAATCAAATAAATTCCGCACATACCTATAAAAAGTAATTCTCAATTTAATTGTGAAAATATCAACGATACTATATTATCTGATTTAAATAAATCCTTCAAGTTTGTGCTAAGATTTGTTGGTTAAATTTATCATATTACCTTCACATTATATTCACGCCTTTTATAATTTTTTTTGTTCACCCTTTTTTATCTTTTATTTTAGCTTTTTACACGACACCCATTATTTTTATTTGCACATTTTATTTGTTTTTTGTTTCCATTATAGGGCGCGAACCAAGCGAGCGAACCACGCATGAACCTAAAGTCAAAGCTGTTCAATGCGCTAGGCATCAACACTGGGAGCAATGCGCCGCACCAGTAGCCTCTAGCCTCGTAGCACACGTAGGATATGACGTCACTCGCTTCGCGCACGCGCTCCTCCCGTGGTTACCAATGGCCTAACACCAAGACGATACGAGCATTAACTACTAACTAACGTAGTTGAGATTACTAAAAAATAAATTCGTATTATTTTATCGATATTAATTTGTTAGGCTTAAGATGGATCTAGGATATCAAACAATTTTATTATACTGTTTTCTAATTAGATGTCTGCGGTATAACTTAGACCATTGCTAACCGTTAACTTGACTAATTGTCCGCTCACTAAATGAGGATCGCGTGCGTTCCACACTTAATTTTGCCAGCCATCTTGAATTTTTTTGACGGCAACATTAATGCTACCTTTTAAAGGCCTACGCGTTAGTTAAGTTTGAAATAAATACAAGCATTAATAGTTCAACAGAATTCAAAATGGCCGTGTAGTAGCTTAGTATTATTTATTAGCATGCGATATAATTTTAGTAAAAATAAAAATTTCTAAAAAAAATAATTATAAAAATATATAAATTACAAATGAACGTGTGATAGGAAGCATGCCAGTGAACCGTCCCACTATTGTATACAATATTTTGTTTAGAAATGAATATAAAGTATCAAGACGGTGTTGTGTGCTGTTTTATATGATGACACTTAGTCATTTGTTGCTAATATACATATTAAATAATCAATTATTAAGATATATAGTCATCTAAATTTGTATATGCATGTCATGTTTACATACAAAAGAACACTTAAGAATAATTTGATCAAATAACCCAAAATTATCTACATGCATTGATTATCTAAAATGTATACAAATTTTTGAGAATTTATAAGCTGAATTTTGCATTTATAATTGAAATATTTATAAATATTATCACAACAATTATTTTTATTTTATTAATAATTAATTTGCGCATGTTTAAACAACGATTTTATTCGCTTACAATATCAATTTTTTATTTACTGATTGTAATTTTTTATATCAATGTATGTCGTGTTCTTTTTAGGAAAGAATGCATGAATGTGAATTTTATTATTGTGAACTTAAGCTCTACTCAACCTAGGTGTAATGAGTAATTAATTATAAACTCATTATCTATGTATTCTCATCTGTAAATTAGAGATTTCAATGCTTTATAGATGTTTTTTTTATGGTGGAGGTACGTCATTTAATATCGTAAATGTACGTGATTGTATAGGGAATTAAAAATGTTCTTTTGTTATGAGGCGCAAGGTTGAGTACTGCTATTTTATCAATAGTCATGTTTTATCATTTTATTATCATCAGTAATTTTATGCTTAACTTTCATTCCAGTGTTAGTGTATGTTGATCTAAGCTTTATGTGAGAGTAGGTGATAAATATTATTATATACTATTTTTATATACACTGAGTTTCTTTTAAACTATGGGTGCTTGAAATATGGACATTTCCATATACATTAGATTACAATATCGGCATAACAAATACAGTTTTTCAAAAGAATCTCCCTTCAATAACCACGTTACAGCAATGAGAATTATTTTTTTAATGTCTCGATAACTTCCTCGAATGATAATTAAAGAAATTGTTAATAAATATAATTTATGTAACATTATTTTTGGTTTTATTTATTATTATTTCGGATGAAGGTGAGTCTACAGTGTTATGCAATTTATAGCCCACGAAGCAAACATGACGCATGACAAACAACCGAACAGATACACAAACACATTTGTTTAACGGCTTTTGCTGTTAGAGTAGATGCATGGTGGCATCTCATTCACTATAAATTGATGTTTTGTAAATCTCATGATCACTACTATCCTACATATTAGTTACACTTTCCGTCATCGTAGTTTCGTTTATCTGTGGTTAATTCCCGCCATCTCTGTTCTAATACTCCCATTGACTTAAAGTATCATACAGCCCAATTTCTTTGAAACTTCTTCCTTAGAACCTTTTTAAATTGTACCATTGTCACTCAATTCTTACTAAAATTCCTAAAATCAACTTTTAAATACTTCAAACCTATTTACCATCAACGAAACCTTTTTCATAATTAAACAAAATGGAGTGTAAATTGCATAACACGGGGGCAGGATTGTGGCGCGGTGTCTCGGAGCGCGAGTTTCTCGAAACTTCGCGAGTCGTTGAGGCGCTCGTCTGCGCGACTGTTCAATCGGCTCGCGGGCCGCCACTCCGCCCACCTGCCAACCGACGTAGACTTCACTGACCCTGAAAGGTAACCACGACACATTGCAGTCACCATGAGGAAAACAGCTCAAATAACTCCAGAAAAAAAAGTCTTCGAATGACATAAAAGTAAAATTAAAAATATATAGGAAATTAGGGCGCCAAAAATATGTCAAATACGACATTAAATACAATAATTTGTTCCAAAATCTTGTTTAAAATGCAAGCTAAGCCTGCTTGCTCGCAATCGCTTTTCAGCTTGGTTAGCACACTGGTGGTAAGGCTTTAAATCTTCGTGTAAACAAGCTGCAGAAGTTATGGAGTGAAATTATAATCAGGTAATCTTTTGAGATTTATTGCACAGGTTTTTAAACGCACTTTCAGTGAATTGTAAAATGTTTTGTAAATTTTAAGCTTATTTCAAGTACATAATCATAGTTCAATTTTAAAATCTACATGTTGCCTGCAAATGTCGCCAATTTCCTATTTATTTCAAGTAGGTATAAGGTTTAATTTCATGTTATATTATTTACTAAACAGTTTTAGTTCTTATATTTTCTTGCAAACCAATTTTTGTTATTTAACTATTAAGTACTACTAGTACATGTTAAATTAGAACCGAATTTCCGAACCACGATTATGTGCCTACGGCGAACAAATTAAATTAGATATTTCAAAAGTATCACAGATCAATATTCTTATCATAACTATCACCTAACTAACTCCATGTTTTCCCCCCAGCATGAAGCGCGCAAGCTCCCTGTCCGCGCTCAGTAACTCGAGCCCCGCGAGTCCCCGGCACTCCCAGCAGCGGTAGCTGACCGCAGTCAGCAGGACTCAGACAATCATTAGATACACCACGATCACCATCATCAGGCTACTGGCATTACAAACGTGACCCGAGCCTTGCTGAACTAATGACTGTTAAAAATAAACGGTGCGAGTTCCATGCTCTATGGTTTTTGGAATGATAAAGAACGTATATGTTAGGAGGTTACATTAGTGTACCATAACGTAAATGGTACTAACGTTGCATACAAAATGTGCAAAAGGCATAAGGAAATGTATAACCAGAACTTGATTAAGAGGAATTTTAAAGTTAGGAATTAATAAATAACTTCATCACGCTTTTACTTTTACATCACCACTCGCCATTAATTTATCACAATGTTTTAAAATTCTTTCACTCAATATTTTTTATGAAGACATATCCTCGTTATTATTTTTAATTTAAAACCCTATATTTATTATTCAGATAATAGGCATTTTAATAAATCAGCGTAGGCAACATTTTGCATTCAAATAAGATGTTATGCTGATGTTCAAATTAAATAATAGTAAAATAATATTTTGATTCGTTGAAGCAGATCAGATAATAGTGTAGAGTAGGTTTATAGTTTATTTACATAGAGACCATAGCATTATCGCACGGGAAACCTGTTATATCTAAAATACGTAAGTAGATTGCGATATCTAATTACAACAAAGCCATTTATTAAACTCGCTATGGTCAAAAAAATATTATAATTGATTTAACTCAATATTTAAATCGAACAGTTGTTAAATAAATATAACGCAACAAACACTAGTGGCTTTCGTAGATCTTATTAAATAAATCAAACTTTTTCTATAAAGCATAAAAATGGTGGGAAACTTGCACCCGTACGAAGAATGAAGTGAGACAACAAAATAATCATAAGAATGTATGCGTATTGTTTAATTTGATAGTATTTTAAGTTTTATATTAAAAATAAGGTGTCTGAATAAACTACTGTGCTAGCTTTAATTGTCTATTTGCATTTCTATTAAAATAAGCTTAATTTTTAAAAGTCGATAGGTGGCGGTGCTGTCGTATTACGTTATTTTTTTCTATTTACCTGTTAATTACTGAGTTTGTTTTAAATTTAAAGCTTGCTAGCTGCTAGCTTATTTATTGGGATAAGCTTATGCATAGGAGTTATTTAAGTTTTCAAAATAGTAAAAAATATTCTTTGAGATATGATTTATGAACTGTCAAAGTGACATTTAAATTCTACGGGCTTTATTTTTAATGTTGACTCCAGGACGAGTAAGGCCGCACACAGACTGCTTGAGCTGCATGGTGAACGATAGATTTCTATGGCTGCCCATATACGGACTGCTTAAAGACCTGCATGTGACGCGAGAACTGTTTAGAAGGGCGGCCTTAGTTTTACATGTAGTTGTAGGTAACCAACGAGTCTTGTGTCGGCCCTAGCTGTCCTAGCATTTTCTATGGTTGTAGATATTTCGACAGTACCAAACAACTTTATTTTTATAAGGCGTCGGCTCAGTGTAGGTATTGTATTTATATTGTGATAACTTGCATGCGCAAGTAAGGCTTATGTAACTTAAATATTTTTTATAGCATCAGACTGTGTTGGCGTGAAGATTGGTTTTAAATAAACAATCATGTTGACGAGTATCTTGTTTGTGTTTTTTTTTTCAATTTATACCTAATCCTAGTAGGAACTAATCAGACATAAACAAACAATATTATACTGAAACAACATAATTAAACAAAGGTACAAAGGTACTGCTTATTTCTAAAGAAAATCTAAATGCCAGCAAACCCGTGATAGGCGAAGTAGTAAATAATAGCAGTTAGCCCGACAAGCCCCTGAGGTCCCGGGTTCGATCCCCGGACGGGTCAATGTATAAAAGCACTTTTCTACATTATCTCGGGTCTGAGTGTTTGTGATACCTTCCTTGTCTATGATTCTATAACAAAAGTGATGTAGCAAATTACTTATGGCTAAGAACAATGTATGTGATATTGACCACATTTATCAAAAAGTTTCTAATATCTAAGAATGATTCCTAATGATGACCTATTTATGTCGTCAGAGCAATAAACTGAATGAGACAGTGTCCGAAATAAGGCAACACAAATATAATGAAGTGTCCGACGATAAATAAAGAGTGTTATGTGTTTAATCGCGTCTGTTTAGCTCATCAGAAGCGCACACGGGATATTCGGGCACAGGGCTGTACAAAGTGATATATTTTATATTATCTGCTCTATAGATGCAACTTAATATCTATAGCTCGTAAACCACCATAGGTGCATAGTTCGATACTTTTAAGGACCTAGTGGATTAGAATTGAATATGGATTTCCCTCAGATATGAGTTCATTAGTAGGTACCTACTTACTCAATCAGATTTCATAGCAGTTGATTTACTTAACGATAAGGACAAGAATAATATTTGCACCTACGGTAATAATTTATCTACTATTATGATGAATAAAAAAATGACGGAAGTCAGTGAGAGATCGGAGAGTTTTTTTATTTCCTACATTATAGTGAGTCACATTTTTGGCATCGTCTGCTCTTGCCCTTTATTTTGATACTAGTTAATAGATTTTGAGCAAAAAAAAACATTTTTAAAGCCATAATAAACATGGCACTACTTAAAAATCGGCCTTTATTTCAAAATATATCCAGTGTCACTTTCACAATTATGACCAAATTAACGACTTCTCTCAACCTAAAATCCTTGAAGCCGTTTAGGCTACAGAGCATCCCAAAGAAATGAGTATACATATCTACATAGGTAGATACATATTATATACACTCGAAAACCATAACCCTCCCGGAGCAGTGGGTAAAAAATATCTTGCGTTAACAGAGACAACCCTAATAAATCTGAACAGGACATGAAAAATAATAGTTGCATATCATAATTTAATTATATATGAAATAGTAAAGCTTAGGTACTCGTTCTATTGTCTAGCTCCAAATTAAATGTTGTTAGAGAGACTGCAGAATTAGGGAGTTAAAGAATTTGTATTTGATAGGTAGGTAGGTACTTTAATAAAAACAAACACTATAATCAACGTTATGCCCAAAAGTCGTAAAACTTTTTCAAGTCTGTAAAATCTTGTTAATCCGACCACACGTATCTTTCACTGAACTAATAAGTCCCTGATTTTTATAACAAATCAGACACAGGAGGAACTGTGACTCAGAGTAGCCATCAACAATGGCAGTAAAAATCAACGTAAGATTCGTAATAAGTTGATCATCGTCGACGTACGCAGCTGACAAAACAAAGGGAACGCGCGCGACGAAAATGAAGTTGTTTTTTTTAAGTGTAGAGAATGGTAATTATGGTTTTAGGTGATGCTCTGTTTTGCTGGAGAAATGTAGTTAAATGTTAGTTAAGAAAATAGCGTAGGTATTATTAAAATACACGCGAAAGCCCACTTTACAAACCTAAATAGAAAATTATTAAATTAAAACAATTTTAACTTTATTACATAATTTGATATTCGACTGATGGTAAGTACCGGTAGTGAAACCGCTGGCTATAAAAGTTACCAAGAGATGTCTTGGATATGTAGCCGACCTTTACAAAAGGATTTCCAACAAATTAGAATAAAAGCTTAGTTGTCTTCACTCGTTGCCTGTGGGTGTGATGTTATGATGCACAATCAATGCAAACTAGACAGGTTAAATGTTAGTGTGGCCTGTAAACCTATCTAGTTTGCTATGTGTAGGTATTACTTTGATACAATCGCCTTAGGGCCCAAACCAAATTTAAAACACTGAAAATTACGATCCTATGTACTTAAATAAGCACTCGTAGTTGCGGCCCAGAAATAAATATGTAAAAAAGTGTATCGATAAAATGGTTTTACCATAATTATTGAAAATACATTGGTTCTAAAATTTCAAATCGATATAATCAACATTGTATAATAACTTTAGACGGCAGATTTAAATTAGTGGATATTTAAATCACAAAATAATTTATTAATCATGTCATAATTTTAGGCAGCTGGGTTGTCATTTAATGATTTTAATAACTTTCTTGGGCCGCAATGACTTCTTTTTGATTTCCATTAGGTCTTTGGGCCTTATATGGATAATTTGACTATATTCAATGCATATTAAATGTGGCTAAGCTATTGATAAGTTTATCTTAAATCTATCTAGTTTAGACCAGCCGGCCTCACAACACCGGTCGAATACAAACGAAACGACACAATTAATTATCGAATCGGATATCTTAATGAGTGGGAAGTGCTAAGTAAGCATGTAACCACACTACTTACTACCGGGATCTAGCTCCTTACCGTCGGGTCATAACTTTCGATCATTGATTTCTATAAATAAAATATGTTTTGCCACAATAGCGTAAAAATATAAAATATGTAGGTAAGCGTCATCTAGTTAGACAGGTAGGTAAATTGTCACACATGCTTTGGCATATTTTGGGAAGATTTAAATTAAAATAAAAGACATCTTTTTAAGTAGGAAAAGTAAGGGTAGTTAGGATTCTACTTGAATTTTGTGTTATTTACCGCTTGCCTAGTATATTTGCTTCAATATAATATCAATGTCGTCCTACCCGAATTTCGGTCACGGCGGTCTCTCAACAGAGATTAGTCATCTGCGCAGGACATAATATGTCAGTGAACCATTGTGTGCGCGAACGCAGTTCTTTGCACGCTCTATTCCTTCACTCTCATAGTCCGATAGCTCAGTAATCAGGCGCTGAATCAACGGCTTTACGTGTTTTGCATGGCACGGGGTGTAAACCACACACTTACTGACTTTGAGCGGTACTAACTAGGTACTGAGTATTTCTAAACAGAAAATACCCAGTTACTGTTTTTGGCCTGACCCGGAAATCGAATCTGAGACTTCGTGTACGGCAGTCGCGCTTACGACCACTAAACCAAAGAGGCAGTGTTCTCGCTTTCATACCTAGATTATAAAGGGCTAAGTATATTTAACTAAAATGTTTTATGGGATTTCTTAAGTTATATGCCTAAATAGTAATTTAGCGCAGCTTTTAATGATAAATGCGATTCGGCAAAAAGTAGTTCGTATTCCCTGATAGTTCTGTCTATAGACTTGCTAACTAACCGACCTTATTGCAGTCATCTCTCATTCGCCTTGGGTCTACTTAGGTAGTTAATTAGGCCAAGGGTTGATCTCTTTTGTCTTAGTTAAAAAATCGACTATTAATAAAGTACCTACCTTATTATATGTAAGTATTTCACACGTTAAAGCAATAAATGAGGCTAAGTACCTACTTATATCTATTTGAGATAACATTTCTAAAGAAGTTCAAAATAAAATCAACACAATCATCTATTAAAATTTCCATAAAATATCGGCAAATGTCCTTTCTCCCACATAAAGCTTTCATCACAATAACTCTACGACATCGCACCGTGAGAAAATGAGGGCAGAGGTCTCTCCCTCGGGATTCGCTAGTTCTGTTAACAAGCTGTTAAAACTGGTCACACCTAAATCATTTCATTATAATAATTGGACTTTAAATAGGAAGTAGGTATTTGTTAGGAATACAAGTCATTAATATTTAGGAAGTTATTTCATCCTACATACAAACATTTATTAATAACGCGTTTGTTTTTCAGTTCGAAAAACATAAATAGGTACTTACTTAATTGTAAGAATTTGAAATTTCTTTTATGTTTACTGTCTTTAGATCTATATATTTATATCTGTACTAATATATAAAGCTGAAGAGTTTGTTTGTTTGAACGCGCTAATCTCAGGAACTACTGGTCCGATTTGAAAAATTCTGTCAGTGTTGGATAGCCCATTTATTGAGGTAAGCTATAACCTAAATAACATTAAGCTGCTAGCAAAAGGAGCAGAGCATAAATGAAAAATGTTGCAAAAATTAAAAACCGTTGAAACTAAAACACGCGGACAAAGTCGCGGGGGACAGCTAGTCGTATTATAAAATTAACTTACTTGTTTCCTCCGATGGTGTAATTTAGACTTATAATATTTCTGATTCGTCTCATATTTTAATGACGGCTACCGTTATTATGCTGACTAGTTTGCGCCACTGGCGCGTGAGGTGGGATAGCTGTCAAAGTTTGTTACTAGGTCCAGGAACGCCCGGGCGCTAAAACAAAATTTTAATTTCAATCATCATATTTGACATAAGCATACTTTTGACAAAATCCATACTAATATTAAAATGCGAGCCTAACTCTGTCTGTCTATTACGCTTTCACGGCTAAACCGCTGAACCAACTTTGATGAAACTTTGTATGGGTTAAGATTAGATCCCAAGTTAGTACTTGTACAAGTCATTGATTCGTAACTCATATTTGCCATAATAATGACATGTTTTGGAAAACATCAAAAATATGCACAACAATAAAAGTATGTAGGTACGTACCTACCTATTATTCAATAAACCCGCGTATCCCACCAACAAACTATGAAATTCGACATTTTGGAAACCTATTCGATGCTAAACAGAAGTAATAGAAACCAAGCTATCTTTATCCTATAACTGAAGACCAATGTGTTACCTACAATTATCTCAATAACAAAAAATATATTGAAAGTGTTAACATTACAAATTATAGTAACGTAGCGTCCGATTTAAGTCTCCGCCCTACACCGAAGCTCCGCCCAACGCGAGCGGGGCGATGCGTGCGCGCAGCATCTTAGCATTCAAGATACATCATCTGTAACTGTTGTGAGCAGTCGTGTCATTTAAAAAGTAATTTTACGTTTAAATAAGGGATAAGGAGAGTGTTTGAATTTTAAAGTTAATTTTAAGTTACTTACAAATAGCAAACTAAAGTTCTTAATAATAGATATTTGTGCAATATTAGTATTATTTTCGTAAAGATCTTTGTAGAAAACAAAGAGATTAGCTAAAACAACTATTTTCTTACTACAATAGAAATCGACAGTAGCTACACGTTTACAAAGTGTAAAAAAATCCAATAATTTTTTGAAGTGTTTAAAAGTTGTAAAGCTGAGATTTGTGGCACCAACGATTGAAAGAGTTAAAGATACCTACAGTGAAAAAACAATGGAATACCTAAAAACAAACTTCCCTCTACAAGACGCCGAAACACACAAATACCAAGAAGTTATAGATCCGCCTCATTTCGAGCCCATCAATCAGGAAGTGAATCAGGAGTTCTTCCACCCTGGGTACCTGCCATTCTTTTACGACTACAGGGCGGGGGACAGGGGATTGTACGAGGCCAGAGAGGATTGGGAGTGGGGCGAGTGGGAGAACCACGTTATGGTGAAGGAGGAGGAGGAGCCAGCGAGGAGTCTCGCGGATGATGGTAAGTTTTGGATCTTTTTATCGTTAATAATAGTGGCTGTTTATCAGTCTTCCCGTACGGGGTATCAACATAACTGCTGAACTGACTTCGATGAAACTTTTTAGAGATTTCAGATCTCTTTAACAAAGGCGAAGTAGATATTGCTTTATTTATTTGTAATACTTAACTCATTAGATCTAGTTGTATTTACATGTTGTATATTTAATGCAAATAAAATAAGTTATCTTTGAAGTTTACACTGCAATAGCAATAACTACGAGCTTTTAAATATCAAAACCATATTACAGTCTCAAAGTCGACCAACGAAGATGCGTAGACACCTCATCCTACTAATAAGTAGTATCAAGTAATTATACCTACTTAAATGTAAAGCTTTTAGGATGTACCTAGGTTTGGATTAGGTTGGTAGGTACCTGCCTACTTTTTTACGCAAAAATTACTAACGGATTTTGATGACTCTTTTCAGCATTGCCTATATACACATAACCCTACATAACCATTTATACACACATGCACTATAGAGCCGTAAAGTATACGTAAACTTTATAAGTAAAATAGGTACCAAAATATGCAGATAAAGTTTGGTTGACCGCATTTAAAACCTTTCCTTTATATTTTGAATCAGACCGAGTCAAAATGAAGCACGGCTAGTATTAACTAGTTAAGATATTATAGATGCAAGTAAAATCACACATGTACCTTCCTGTCGTACCTCAATAAACTCGTGGAAAGTAATCTGCAGGCATACGACACAAACACAGTTGGCAGTAAATGTGAATCGCTCGTAAACAATGGACAGTCGGCGCCGGCGCCGCTAAACATCTGTAACGCATTACACTCGCGGATGTAGCTATTGCCTGTAATACTGTTGTATCTGATTGAACTTATGTCTATATCCTTTCGATAGCTAATATGTTACACAGTAATAGCGATGATACGGTTGTAGGTACCGTGATAATGTCTTCCTACCCGAATATCGGTCAATTTGCCTACTTAATGGCAAATGACTGGCTATAGGTATAGTGCCTAGGTACTCTGTATTCGTATTTCTAAACACTGGCTGATAGGACATTGATTCCAGAGACAAGTTAATCAAGTAATATACATAGGTATTTATAATACTAGTCTATACAGGCTTCTTCTCATGTAGAGAAGGCACGAGCATTGATCATCACGCTTGCTAACTTGCGGGTTGGCCCGTTGGCGACAGTTCCTAAACACCGTCAAGATTATTATCAATAAGGCCATCAAATTTAAGGTACATTTGAAAATTGATGTAGGAACAAAGGTGAGCTTAACTCAACGCTGATTTTTAAACAAAAAAGTTGATTATAAAATGAAATATTCTTGTTACCTTAGACACCCGATCTTCATGCAGCAGTCGTAAAGAGAGGACAGCGTTCACGAAGGCCCAGATCCGCAGCTTGGAGGCGGAGTTCTCCCGAGCGAACTACCTTACCCGTCTGAGGCGCTACGAGATCGCTGTCGCGCTACACCTCACTGAGAGACAGGTAACTTGAGTTTGGATCACTGCACTACCACATGCACTCGTGATGAAGGGTAAAAACCGGGCCATACATGTGGCAACTTTTTGGTCGGAATGAGTTTGAGGGTCATTTAACACGAGACGAAGACAGGTAACTGATAGAGAACGAATGCTCATCAATATAGAAAAGACTGACCCACAAATACTGAACTATAACAAGTTCTAAAATGTGTTTCTATAGCCTTAATTTAATAGAGATCATAGAGACAACACAATACTTGGCGGCGAGTTATAACTGTGACATTTCAATATTCGGCCATGATATATATTTTAATTTATAATGGGGTAGGATGACAATTTTTTTAATGTCTGTCATTTAAATTATTAAGAAAATATTAGACACGTATTTTTTATTATTCTGCGTAACTAAAAACTCACGACGATATATTGATTCGAAATGTCGCATGACACCCATTTATACCCGATTGTGAAATAAAAGGTGTAGGTACCTAATTGGGTATAGATTCCTGTCACAGTGCATATAAACAAAACTTTTTTTGGTTTGATAGCTGATGTGATCAAGATCGAGTGACCGTAATCAAAATTGAATGAAGTTGACTCTAACAATCTGAGAACCTGTGTAAAATGTATATTTACCTATTCCCTAATAATATAAATCTCTTTACAGGTAAAAGTGTGGTTCCAAAATCGTAGAATGAAGTGGAAAAGAACAAAGGGTGCATCTAAACACACCAAGAAAAAGGAGACGACGCAACATAATTTAAACATTTAGCAATACCTAGGTATTCTTAGAACCTTTATATGTTATAATAGAAGTCATTAGCTGTAGAAAGATTATATAAAAATAAATAGGTACTTTGTATTCTCGACTAGAATTTAGAAATAAAAACTGTTAATTTAGAAACCCAGTAGATTATGAAAATAAGGGCTGATTTTTCCAACGCCATGTATTATAGTCACAGAATATATTATATTATTATATACTCCTAGCGGAGATTATAGTCGTGAAATAAAATTGACGTCTGACAGATTCTGTATGGAAGAACTGTCAAAATTTAAACTTATTTCTCGGATAAAATTATCTGGCGTTAGTAAAATCAGCCATAACATATTTTTATCAGAACCAAACAAATGGTATTTTGTTAATACTTATGTAGGTTTGTTTCAATCTATCGCCTACACGGTTTATTTTATTAAGTTTCTAGTAATAGTAAGTATATAAAGCTTTTGACGTGACGTCTTATAAATTGGTTTGCCGGGTGACACTTCAAGAAACTGGGTAACGCTCCGCTCACGTTATGCGCTCACAATGAGAGCGAGTGAGAGGCACACGTCCCTTCCACTCGGGCATGGTTAGCCCGCCTAAGAGCGAGAGAGACAGACATTGACATTGACAGTCGTTGTCACGTAAAACTTTCGCCCGTATACCGACTTTACAGGCAACCAATTTTTTTTTCGTATTCAAAATATTTTTGTCTATAAATTATTGATTTTGAATGTCAATGTTATTAGAATAGCAATGAGTTTGTCGATCAGCGCTGATATATAGTAAGAAGTAATATTACATAAATAACAAATAAACACAAGAATTCAGGAGATAAGATATGTTTATTAGACAATTCATACCTCCGGCACGGGGCGAGGGCACGTACCGAACAAAATAATAACTAAAAATAATAATATTGTGAACTAACACACTATCTTTGGAAGAAACAAAACGTCTGGGCTATGGGGGCTATAATTTGTTCTCTTAACAACAGCGGGGAAACTTCCAAATCACTAAAATACTAGCCGTATAACATTCACATAACTGTCATGGCGTCTGCGACAGTTTATAAGCACATACAGTCTCTGAATATTTATACATAACAAACATGATCGAATTTTCATTGCCATTAGTCTACTTAGGACGTTTTAAAATTGCAGGGGATATAATACAAGCCTAAAGCAGAATACTAACGATAAGCTACACAATGTTAATACAAAGTACCTAACCTAGACATATAACCAAAATAGATAATCGACACACAAACATTGGAAGACTACCAATACCAAATAGGGACGTTGACTATTTTTTTTTATTTCCGTCAGTTGAATAAAATATATTAGACACATTTTTTTAACATTTAACCAAAAGCTAACGATGATAAATTAATTTGAAATGTCGCATAACGTCACAATGTAGTACGTTCGTGTAACATCGTGACGTAATTAGCCACCAGTCCTTAACCGTGATTCGTCTTATCTCCTTAGTTTTTAATTATTTGAAAAAACTAAAAATAAAAAAACGTCTAATATTTTTTTTATAATATTATTTACGGATTTTTTAGTTTCCATACCCATTCATCATCCCTATAATTTCACTACATCTCAACGAGATTTAAAAATGTCAAATTCCTAACAGAGCTTTACAAACTATATGAAATCACAGATTAATTATTTTCAGGGACTGTATGTAACTTTTACATGAGCACAACCGTCGCTTACTACGCAACTCGAGTTACATTTCCATGTACATTACAGTTAACATTGGACCGACCTACGTCATTGGACCAAAATAAAATAGCTAATTCTTCAACAATATAGATATAATTATCATGTTTAACATACGCCGCTGCGTTTGTTGCTATAGTTGTTTTTAATATGGGGTTTATACAGCCTGATAACAAGAAATTATAATCAATTGACGATTTGAAACGACATACAACATTATTTTCACTATGTGTGCTGGGCGTCTTAATATAACAGATGTTTTTGACGTGACAACGTCTTATAAATTGGTTTGCCGGGTGACACTTCAAGAAACTGGGTAACGCTCCGCTCACGTTATGCGCTCACAATGAGAGCGAGTGAGAGGCACGCGTCCCTTCCACTCGGGCATGGTTAGCCCGCCTAAGAGCGAGAGAGACAGACATTGACAGTCGTTGTCACGTAAAACTTTCGCCCGTATACCGACTTTACAGGCAACCAATTTTTTTTATGTATTCTATTCGTCTTGTATTTGTTTCTAGTTAAAAAAATAAACTTTAAATAATGAATTGCAGCAACAAACGCAGAGCAACTCATTCTGAGCTTTTATTATATAAAAAGTTTTCAGAACTTCTCATTTATTGGCTCCCGTGTATATTTACATGTGATTATCATACTTTATATTAATCTGTCAGGCACAAATTTAATCACCAACTTTTGTTTTTTAATGCTTTTAGTTAATTTATTATTTAACTGTTATGTAGGGACATTTATAATTAGATAATTTTAAAGTTTCGTCTTGGTGTTTTGTGTATGTATAGTGAATTACCAAAAATATGTGTGTAGATTATAATGATGTCGAAAAGTAAGTTCCAAGTGCTCCCTAATGTAAACATCATTGTTCTACGAAAATATGATAACAACAAATTATGTTTGTATTGTACTTTACTGGGTCACTAACTGTAAATGTCCCTGTAAATAAATTATATAGGTATGTAAATCAACATCAAATCAACATGTAAAATGTGTATTTATTCCAAAATAATTGTTTTAATTCTACTTAATCGGGTTTTAGCTCTATATGAGTTTTAATGCATCCTTATATATATTTAACAGTTGGAAAAATATGTTCCGAGTGATATTCTTACAATTACACTATACATTAGTTTACATACATTGTCTAGGTTTATGCGAATGATACGAGGCGATGTGACGTCATGCCTACGAGATGCATGACCTCTCCTGCTCCCCTCTTCAGATCGGCAACGTGAACGATAAATAAATAAATTATAAATGCATATTTCCACCTGACTAGAGAATTTTGAATGTTTCTCAGCAAAGGAACTATATTTTTTATTTAGTCAGGGTCAATAAATAGTAACTAATGTGTATACAGGCCTCTTGAACTTATAATAAATGAGTTATGAAGTGATTGCTGTTTGATTTGCCACAGACCTAAGTCCTCAAAATATGTATGGAATTAGCTAATGGAAGTTCTATTCGAATATTCTTAACATCATCAGTTTAACTGTGTGTCTTTTATATAATTATTTGTTGCAGTCAATTTTTTAAACAAATGCAATATATTATGAAACTACAAAAAATACTATATTCTTCTACCAGTACTAAACAATTTGAGGTATCTTGGTATTACCCTACTAGATTGGCAGTTACAGTTAGCAAATACAAATAATATTGAGCAAATGTGCCATTGCTTCAATATTATTTTAGGTGTAGAATCCCTACAGCCGTATTCCTATCCCATTTAACTATCATTCTACGTTATTAAGGTCTGTGATCAACAGCAACTAATGACAATGGTATCTATCACCCAACAACAAGGTAAGAAGCTCGACACCCAGGATCAGCACAAACCGTCGCATCATTTGCACAAAGAAAAAAATAATAATTAAAAACTTTTCAGAGTAATATATTTAACACATTCCTTTTCACCATTTTCACAGCACGATGTCCGTCACTACACTAATATATACACAGTATAATTATTAAGGCTTCTCGGGTGCTTTCACTTATTGCAATGGTCCTTGCTAGGGGCGCTAGAGTGGGCGCTAGGGCCGCGGCGCGTCGGGCGCCAGCAGCGCCTGCGGGATGACGGTGAGCGAGCGCGGGATGTTCGGCAGCAGCAGCGGCGGCTCGGCCGGCCGCGGCGCCGACACCAGCAGCGCCGGCGCCGACACCAGCGCCGGGCTCGCCGTGCTCGACGTCACCGTCGCTGTCTTCGGCGGGATCGGGGCGATGGTGATATTCTTTAAGCCCACGTTTTTGAGTATAGTGGCGGCGTTGGAGCCTATCTGGCCGAGTTCTGAAACGTCTTTCTTCTCCTTGTCTTCGGGTGTCATGTTCTGCACGACGGTCCCTCCGTTGCCGAGCATGGCGCACTGAGCGTTGGAGGGCTGGATGTCGTTGACGACAGCGTCGTCGGTGGACTGGCGCTTCTTGTCGCCGTCCTGCAGCTGCTGCAGCTTCTCGCGGCGCATGATGCACATCTTGTTGTAGTCTTGCAGCGTGATATGGTAGCGCTTGCCGGAGGACATCACCTGCACGAGGCTCGGGAGAGTGCGACCGTCCACCGCGACCTGCGTCGGCTCGCGGGCGATCTTCGCAAGGTTCTCCTGTAAACAGAAATTATATTACATACATGTAAATACTATGCACGAATATAAACATAAATTCATAGACAACAGTTAAACTTTGATTCAAAATACTTGAGCTTTTTTCAGAGCTTTTATTATGTTCATTAATTTTAATCATATTTTTCATGATTGCAACCTTAGATATGAAGCATTGTGATAAAAGTATAAGATTTCTGGGATTAGATAAACAAAGTGAATGCTGACCTGAGTAATAGGCATAAGTGTAGGTCGCCAGGGTTTACTTGTAGTCTTAGTTTTCTTCGGGGCATCATCCTTTTTAGGCGTGTCCTTCTTCTCCTTAGGAGTGACCACGGCCACGGGCGGGTCGAACTTAGTACTGACCGGAGTCAGAGACGCAGCGGGTAATGGCGCCGCCGCGATCTCTGTGGGATCAGCGGCCGACACGCCCTTAACCAACTGCTGAATATTATGTAACACGTTTTGAATCGCCTTCCGACCCTGAGCGTTAGGAGTATTAATCGCTATCAACTCCGGGGGCAACTGCTTAGATTTCGTCTTATCACTCTTCCCAGATTTAGACTTATGTATCGGTCCGGGCGGCGGCATAAACTTTTTAGTTTCTTTGTCGGCCTCATTCTGATTAGACTTGAGAAGGCTCTTGCCGTTCAGTGCCGGCTTTTTCCTAAACTCTATCAGACTAACTGATTCGGTACGCTTCGGCGTCTCGCTGGCAACATTGTCGTAAGCTCTGAGCCTGTTTTGTGTCGAGTCGCTGTAGGTCGCAGCGTGTGGAGTCGCGTTCTGCGCTAACACTAGGTCACCATTCCTGAAATACTTTTCTAACAGAATAAGGTGACGCAGGAATGACGATTGGTTCCCATACGGCCGCTGCAGCTCGTTCCATAACTTCTTCGTTTCTACGTCATACTGTATCATAGTGTTACACTTCTCCCACCCTTCTGGAGTCACACCTTTAACATTATTAAACTCTATATTACACTGTAAGTTCATCTCTTCTTCACCTGGGAACAATTCTCGTACAGATATTGACGGATTGGTTTCCAATCTTTTGACAGGATTCGAGTATTTTTGAACTTCTGAAGTCTTTTTGTGGTCTTTATTCTTTGATAACTCGCTTAAATTTTTCTTCACTTGTGTAAAGCTTTCTGACATTTGCCATTTGCTCTTTAAAGTAGTAATGTCGGCGGGTCGTTTGTTTGGTATAGATTCTATAGTACATTCTTCATTCAAGGATATATTTTTAAGAATGGGAATGCCTTCCTTTATCTTCTCTTCGTCAGTGTCACTACTCCTAACTCTTTCTTTGTGAGAGAGTATTTGACCCAACTTGTGTATTCTCTTTGAATTCTTTTCTGTGATCCTATGTTGATTTCCAGGTTTCTGTATACCAGATATATTGTGAACTTTTAATATATTCCTCTGTTTCTGCGTCAAGTTGGGTTTGGGTAGGAATTGCGCGGGGTTGTTTTGTTTCTGTAGTAGATACTGTAGTTCTGTTTGTTTGTCGAGGGGGATGATGGGGGCGTCGATGTCGCAATGCATTTCAGCTTCAGATCCGTCACTAGGTGGGTTACACTCATTCGTCTTAGCAGCTGTGGGTACTAAGATCTTGTTTGATGATATGAGACTTTCGATATCTTCTTCTAGAGGTTGTTCTCTGCCATCACTGTCTTCTTTTTTCTCCTTTTCCGGAGTACTCTCGCTGGTTCTCTCGGAAGATTCCTCGGAAGACATCTTGTCCGGCTCCGTAGACTTCCTCTGCTTGGACTTGGCTCTTTGCTTCTTCTTTATTTTGCCTACTTCCTGTGTTGGGTCTTCCGTTTCGTTTTCCGATGTTGGTGGTAGTTCTATGTTGTATATTAGAAGTAACCTGGAGGAAAATAATGATGTCAGTACATGTTTTATATATTTAGGCGAAAATTCCTGAGATATTGACTTAATGAACTGTCTTTAAGTAAAATTCCCGAATATTTCAAATAACGTAGCATAAGTGGCATGATTAACTCTATTTTCTTTTTCTATTAGCGAAGTTCAACATAAGTGTAAATAAAAATATTTCAATTTGCCATTTGCAGAACTGAGACATAAGTTAGAAAATTATGCGATCCACGAATATTAAGTTTTTTAAAAAATCTACAGATATAACAATTATACAAGTATAAATAGTTCATCTTGTTTCTATTACCATTGTATAATTGTATTAATCACTAGTTTATTCCTTGCATGACAAACCTATACATTATTTAGGACTTCGGGTGTAATCTAGTCTTAAAATTGAGTGCACTCACTTGCGACGATACCCTATAGCGTAGGCATCGTTGTGTCCCGGCCGCTGCAGCAGCGTGCAGTAGTAGCGGCACGTCTTGCACAGCACCGGCCGCTCCGTGAACTGCACCGGCACGCCCGCCGCCTTCAGGTGCGGGTTCAATTCCGTGTAGCCCTGCGGGTAATGTAATGTTAGTTAAAAATATCTTAGTAAATATAATTATCATTTGTGTTTTTTGAGTAGGTGGCGCTGCAAAGGGTTGCTGATTTTTAGGGGGTTATTTTAAAAGCACAATGCCTATTGGGACTGCAAGTGTTTCCAATTATATATAAAAGACTTGAATATCTGAAGATAGGTAGTAAAATCCATAGTAAATGAGTACTGCTTACTGCATGTCTTAACTTTAATTTCAAATCAAAATGAACTGTAATTTATATGAATACTATAATAATTTCCATTAGAATGTTGTCTATTGTCGACCACAAGGCTGGACAGCTTTCTGGATTAATTTTTATTGAGTTTCTTGCCGGTTCTTCTCCATAGGAGTGACATTTTGGAACCGCGCAACTAGAGTCGTTTAACGTTTTGAAAGAGGAAAAAATGAAAAGGCCTATTCGAAATAAAAATATTTTGATTTTGATCAACAGGATTTTCCATATACCAGCATACTTGTTTGAACGTAAATTTGAGCCCACTGTAGTCTATTTTGTTCAAGTTACTTGCCGACCAGCCGACTAACTACTCTGCAGGGTCTAACCTGGTGTATGAAGTGCACGTTGTGGTGCTTGGTGATCCTTCGGCGGCACAGCACGCACGCCATGAGCGGGGCCAGCGCGCGGTGGTGCTCGCCGCACAGCGGGATAGTGTGCAGGCCCGGGTAGTCACACTTCAACTTCAACTGAAATAATATGTTTTTGTTAGATGCTTCACAATAATACGACAGTGTAATCTGTTTTATATTAATTTAATAATAAGTTTTTTAGCCAGGGTCTAGTCTATAATTTAGACCCCGCTAGGTAAATTCGTAGGGTGCGTACGTAGATGTGGCGAATGTATCGCGAAAAATACCCGTCAGGTCAAGTCAGGGTCCTGATACTGCTAATATACAAATCCTTCTATCAGAACATTTATTTTTCATCATTAAATGAGGAAAACATCACATACATTGCTCTGAACCCAAAGTGGGTAGCTAAAGCTACTATGCTATGGATTCTGACACAACGAAGGCACCAAAAACATCCAGACCCGAGACAATTCTGAAAAGTGGTTTTTCTACATTAACCCGTCTGGGGATCGGACACGGGACCTCAGAGTTAGCGACTCCTTAAAATCCGCTGTGTACGCCACTTGACTACGTAGGTCGTCAGCGTTTTAAAGTTGTATCGTCCATCAATAATTTATTTTGACACATTCAGAATTCCACAATTGAGAAATGGATAACACAACAGGCATAGCGGTAACGGCTATTTGGTATTAAAAGCGGACGGAACTGAAGGTGCAAAGATACGCCAGCGCAGATCTATACGCATTCTTAGAGTGCCTCTCCTGGCATTATCAAACAACCTTTAAATATAATCAGACTATCTATTAATGATTAGTTCTCACCAGTTTGTTAACACTACTCCGCATCTTGATGAGCCACTTCCTGCGTATAGAGTGGTCGGCGGCCCCGGCACAGCCTTCAGTGTGGCAGACCGCCACCCTCGCCGCGGTGGCGCCACTTGCCACTGGCGTGTTAATATTACTTGGTTCCTCTTCACTGTCTTCCTCCATAGGTGGGCTGGACGACTTCTCGGCTTGATTAGTGCTGCAAAAAATGGGATGTTTGGATCGTACCTAATGGTTTGTTTTGCTTTAGTAAATGACAAATATATTTTTTACTCTTCGATAACTGTATTGTAAAAAGTACTTTATTACCGTGACCAAAAAGGCTAAATTTCAAAAACATTAATCAGGGCACTCTTAACTCAGTTATTTTGACAGTTTTAACCCGAATACTCAAACTTAAGACGGTTTTAAACGTCTATTTGTCGCTATTTTACTATAAGTAAATGATACAACATATGACTTAATATCGTCTTAAATATGAGTTGCGTTTGAGAATTTGACCACCATTCTTCGTATTTTCACCACCTAATTCTAGGTTAACCCACTGTTCTTGATACTTTTTGATTATCCTACTTTATTTTATAAACTTTTAAGTATATTATAAACTTTAAAGTTCCTGGTGAATGACGGATGTGTAATAATCTTTCAAACAACAGATAGGATGAAATTTAACACACAGTTTACTATTTAATTCACACAAATGATAATCAAATGTCTCCTAAGATACAGATTCTGCTAATTTAGGAGGCAGGGATCATATTATTTTTGCATAAATTGTTTGCCTTCTAGAGTAAATTGTACATTTATTCTCTACCCCTGTATCTAGGAATAACATTTGAAAAAAAAATATATACCAAGAGAGCTGCAAGCACTATGCAGGTTAAAAGAGCCACGGTGAAAGTTATTTTAAACAGTACTACAGATCTAAGTGGCTTTTGGGGAAGGAGGCTTATACCCAACAGTGGGTAACGTAAGTTGGTGATGATGATAATGCATAGACTAGTCTACTCACTTGTGTAGCGACGTGAGAGGCGGGTCGAGCGACTGCTTGCCGAGCGGGCGTTTCCTGTACGACGGGCAGTTGGCGCGTCTGTCCACATGGCGGTAGCACGCGTCGCAGAGGCAGCTGTCTATCGTCAGCTTTTCCTCGTCTGGTGAGAGAATCAGACAGTCAGACAGGTCATATATGGCTGGAAAGATCATGTCTAGAATTTCCTAAATAGAAAATCAGTAAGTGGTGTGAGAGCTCGACATTGATGAACAGCCATCAATTTGTATAACATACTTATAACATAAATACATGACAGAATTTATTCTTACTCAATAAATAATAATAATAATAACTTTTATTTAGATAACCAAAGATCCAAAGTGTTAGTATTTACAATAAAAAAAAAAAAAAAAAAAAAAACCTTAAAAATATAAAAAGTTCTGAAAAAAATCTCGAAACAAAGATTGCTTGATACCTAGCGCGCAATTTTGAATAAATGTACATGAGATTTTTTGTTTGAAATAACATTATTAAGTAATCGACAATCTTCTAAACATTATCTATGTGACAGTCTAAAGCTTAAATATGAAAAGCTCAATAATTACCTAAGTAAAGTATATCACGAATCCAATTTTCAACATCCAAACAATTCAAAATTTTTCAGTCAGTAACTTACTGTCTAAAACCTTCTTCTGCCTCTCCGAGCTCTTAATCTGCGCGATATGGCAGGGCGTGTCGAAGAGGCCGAACTTGCCGCCGCAGTAGAAGCACTGGTCCATGCACAGCCGGCCCGGGTGGATGCTGAAGGAGGATGCCTTCTCCGGGATAACGAGGTTCAACGTCTCTTTAGGTTCAACTGGTTCTGGGGCCGCTTCCGGATCTGAGGACAGGTTAGGGATGTTGCTTGTGACGACATTGCGACAGTAAAGATGGGAATTGACGTTATTATGCCGTAAATGATGAGTTTGAGAGGTCCATAGTGGATTTCTCCCCTAGTTTCATAAAGGCACCTTGATTAACAACAATACTAATGGCTGAATTCTCAAAAGCAACTCAATTTTAAGCCGTTTTCATGTCTAGTTTAAGGGCGGATTTTTCCAACGTTAGATAATATTATCTGAGGAATAATTTTGAATTTTTGACAGTCTAAAAACTGTCTGACATCTTTTTTAATCTACGAAAAAAAAAGTGTCTTTGGAAAAATCCGCTATAAGGTGCAGAGTAGCGAAATATAGGTATTTAAGAATGTCTTAAAGTTAAGTGGCGTCTGATTATTTGTTATTGAATGATTAGCCAATTTTCTGATCGGCCTTTCAAAAACAGGGGTCAATCCAAATATCTACTGATACTATTAACTTTTTAAACATCTACTCTAAGGAAATATACTACTACGGAAAGCTATAAATTTAATATTTTATTCTTGCTTTATTACAAATATTCTGAAATTTATTTAACTCTACTTCAGCCTATCTATACAGCTAAATTAAGCTTACCAACTTTAATGTTAGCTTTATGGAAGTTGCGATTGGTATATAATTTGAAACAAAGTCAGATTAAGAACTTTATAGAGTAAGCATAGATGTTTCCTGTGATCCTGTCACCCTTATACATCGCCAAGCAAACTAAATCCCATTTGCCAGGCAGAAATTAATCATACAGTAGCCAAAACACAAGTTGTACAATTGTCGGCATGGAAGGCGCCTCACTACTGCACAGATTGGCGCAGACTCACCCCTGCGCCAATCTGCGCTGCTGGGTTATTCGCTAGGGTGGTTGTCAACCAAAGCGATAATTGCTTTATAAAAAACACTGTGAAAACCCAAATTTCGTATCGTCTAACATCGATGAATAACTAGATCTACTACAACGTAGTTGGTCACCGATTTTATTTTTACCTTTATTTTTATTAAGTAAACATCGCTTGGGTTGTCAACTGGGGATAGCGAATAGGCCTACTGGTTTGGCATGGGACGCGATCAATTAATCTACAGGATACTGATAAATCGAACTTTTACGCATCCCCACTTTTTTAACCGACTTCATAAGGAGGAAGTTCTCAATTCGACGGTAAGTTTTTTTTGTATATCTTTTGTTTTTCTCCGGCAATGAAGAATGTTAACAAATTTTGATTATTAGCTCTCCATATTCTCTGTCAAAAATAAAAAATACTAGTGAAAGAATTACTTCGATACGTCAATTAGTTTCCGATTTAGAAGTAAAACAAGTTGAACCGCACGACGCGGGCTGCCGGTGACGTTGTGACGTCATTGTACAACACGCTCAGTCTGGCTCACTAAGTACGCTCGCGGACGCGCGCCCGTACCGTCGAAATTATACTTAAATACTTTTAAAAGTGTCCAATCCAAATACTAGGAAATCATGTGTTGTGCCTAAATGTAAAGATTGTGGTATTTTGCAAACTTTACCTGAAGGATCAGCAGTATTGGCAGTCAAAGGTTTCAAAAATATTACGCATTTGCTACAACAAAATGGACATACCTAGTGTGAGCTCTGATCAGACCTAGTGTGAGCTCTAAAGTAAAACCAACCAAAAAAAAAGTTTTGGAGACAAAAAAAAATGCAGCGTTACGGATACACGTAGAAAGAGCTATCGGCAGACTTAGATCACAGAATAAATATTAGTACTGAAGCTTAGATTCTTTGAGTTCATGTTGCCACACGCTTGGGTAGATCTAAAGCAAGTCGACCTGCTAGATTCAGTGGTGATTTCTGCATGTGGAATAGTTAGTCTGCAAAGCAGTCTATTTCATTTAAAGTAACTTCCTAGTGTTTTAAGCAAAATACATTTAAGTTTATTTTATTGTATTAAAAATATAAGATTTTGAGGTTACGTACGTTCCATTTTCCACCAATGTTTGTGTTATTTATAGAGTTTTAATAAAACTATATTACACTAGCTGTCCCCCGCGACTTTGATCGCCTGTTTTAGTTTCAACGGTTTTTCATTTTTGCAACATTTTTCATTTATGCTCCGCTCCTATTGGTCGTAGCGTGATATTATATAGCCTATAGCCTTCCTCAATAAACGGACTATCCAATACAAAAATAATTTTTAAATTCGAACCAGTAATTCCTGAGATTAGCGCGTTCAAACAAACAAACTCTTCAGCTTTATATATTAAAGTATAGATTAGGATAATGTTTTGCCTAGTTTACCTTTACTATAAATACGTAATAAAAGTGTTTGCCTTGATTGGACACTTTACTTCTATAACGCAGTCATCAGTAGGTAAGCCTGTCAGGCGAGGCACCAATCATAGGTCACTTATTCTTTGAAAAAAGACCAGATTCCTCTATCTTTATATTGTGTACTTTCGGCGGCAACGAAATCTCTATTGGTTGATAAATAATGCGCAACCAATTAATCCATCTATTTTAGGTAGATTATCCGATTGCCCTTTTTCAAATCCTTCACCAATTTTATTAATCGAACAATATTTACTATTATTACACTATTAACGTAATACTCCGACGAAAACACAACAAAATACTGCGCAAGCTATAACACCTACTATAACCGCTGGCGACTTGATATTAAGCTGGGCGCAGCCCGCGCTTGAGCTTGCGGCGTTGTGATATGACGTCACAAGCGGTCACGTGACTGTTAGCGGGACTCGATATTTTTTGAAACTTTGAATGCTTATAAAATCAGAACTACTAGGTATTTTTGACTACAACAAAAACTAGTGTATTTGTATACATACAGGCTTTACTGAGACAAAATTTCAAGCGATTTGGCATACCTAGTAACATTCTTCATTGTGGATCAATTTTAAAAAAATATTTTTGTCAGTATATTTGTATAAATAAACTTCATTGAAGTACCTTTTAACATTTATGTGTCAGTTATTGCCAATTTGCGTGTTTACTATACCTTGGTGTTATACATGTATGTAAATTAGTCTAATATGTAAATATATATATATATATAAATTAATTATGTTTCTCTGTTAATACATACATAGACAATGAAACATGCCTTACAGCTATATTATGCGATTAAGCTCGCTTTGTCGACACCTTGTTAGTACGTACTTATAACCAAGGTTAGGACTGTTTGCAGAGGCCTACACACGCAATACTTGTCCAAATATTATGTAAATACAAAAATATACTGTTGAGTCTGTCATAATTTAGTCTAGACTGATTTTCAAAGTAAGTTTGTATACAATATGTAGTACTAAAGAATTATTAGGTTAAAAACGCTTGTGCAATCATGTGCAGGCACTAGGCCTTATTAACAGTCTCTTGTTTTACCAGTAAATAAAGTAATTTACTGTGGTATCATAATAAGGTTCTGTCTCCATTGCCATTTGACCTTAGAGGATGTGGAATGCAAACAATAATTAAGAATAAGCATAAATTTCTTTGCCGCAAGACCGTTACAACCAGTTAAAATTATAATTTTCGCTAGGACATGTAATTAACCAAGAAGATAACTTCAACTAATTCTTAAGCTGATAACATGTATGGATTTTTTATTGTTATTCTAATGTGTATTTTATGTTTGTTATTCTAAGTTGTGTCTTAGTGCTTTTGAGTACTTAAACATGTATTTAGTTAGTGTAAGTGGCTTGTGTAAGCCGTTCTAATTAAAATAAATCAGTAAGTTTCCTGTCTTTTATATAGGAATGTTTTATAATTCGTGTATGTTACTAATTATTAGGGGGTTATAAATTTGATGTGTCAGTCTGACTGCAATTTTTTAAAGTTTGTATAAGTGTGTAGAAGTTTCTTATTTTTTTTTATTTATAGTTATTTAATTATGTAAGGGTTGGCTTATAGTCTTATTAGCAGGCAAAATTTTATATAGGTCATGTGTTCTCAACAAGAGATTTTTATTTGGTAAGTGGACACAAGCTGATGAAGTATATGTACATATGAGTCAAAATTATTTTCATTCCTGATTTTAAGAACTTTTCATTGGTTTATTAATTTTAGTCAAAATATATGTGCAATAAGTTAGGTTTAGTTAATTTGTTGCTAACTTGATGTAGTTTAGTTATTAGAAAAAGATTATTCAGGTGAGTATAGATTAGAAAAATCATGCATAGCTTATGTTAAATTTATTAAGTGGTTTAAAGCATTCATTGACTTCAGTCAGCTACCAAAATTTATATTAGACATCCCTTTTAATATAAATTTTAATAAACTAACTAAATTTCGTTTGTACACACATGATATGTTTCTTTTTCAATTCCAGATTAGCTGTGTACTTTGTCTTGATACACAACACGGGTTTTTCATAGTTTTGAACGAGAATTTCGAACGAATTTCAATCAATACTAATGCAATAAAGCTTGTTTGTTTGTACGCGCTAATCTCTGAGAAAACCCAGTCTGATTTGAAAAATATGTTTGCATTTGATAACCCAATTCTCGGCGAACGTTATAGGTTATATTTTAACATTAAAATACTTGCCTTGAGAGAAAATCAGGCGAGTGATTATAAAAACCAGTTTCACCTTTGATATAAAAAAGCTAGTTAACCGAAAACGTGCTTTTTAACTACTTAAATTTTGTTATAATCGTGCGATAATATTTCGTACGATTAAGGTCTGATTCAGACGGTGCGGTATATATCGTGCGAGTTGCGATACACTGCGGGGCCGCGCAACTATGGTATCGTGTCCCGCAACTCGCACGATATTTCTCGTACAGTCTAAATCAGCCTTAATTATTAATATCATGTGTGTACATAACGCCAGTGTGCAGTGGGGTGAATGTATCCACACACCATGATTGTTAAGACGATTACTGTAATGAGTCTTTCTGTGCCCACCGTCAGAAGCTGCACCCGCTGCGCCCTGTGAACAAAAACATCTATATTACATTTATGTATACTAATTAAAACAGACTTTTTAAATGGAAATTACAGTATCAATTTATACAAACACAAAAACTTAAGCTATATTAAAATTAAAACTTATAACGTATATAAAATAAGTAACTAAATAACTAACAAATATATAAAGCTGAAGAGTTTGTTCGTTTGTTTGTTTGGATGCGCTAATCTCAGAAACTACTGGTCCGATTTGAAAAATTCTTTCAGTGTTGAGGTCGTGAGAAAGCTATAATCTATATAACATTGCGCTGCGACCAAAAGGAGCGGAGCATAAATGAAAAATGTTGCAAAAATGAAAAACCGTTGAAACTAAAACACGCGGACAAAGTTTTGAGAAATCTTGTTTAAATTATTTTTATAAAGGTACTTTCAAATGAAGTGGATTATTCAAAGCTTTATAAAATTAAATTGATCATCTATTCTGTTTAGGTATTACATTTTGTTAATTTTATAAATTGCTTACTAAATAGCAGCCGTGCTATAAGTAACATTTAACGAATGAAAAGTTTCTTGTAAAGAGGAGAATTAGATTTACAATAATATTACTAATCATTTCCTGTGACTTTAACTTCTAATAATAATAACTTAGGACAACTTACACACGGCCGTCTGATCCCAAACTAGACAGAAATTCTATTATGACAAAAAACTGATAAACATACTTTATATTTTAAATACATGAATATTATAAATATTATAAATAAATAAATATAGACAACATCACATAAATTGCTCTGAACCCATAGTAAGTAGCTAAGGCACTTGTGTCATGGAATCAGAGACGACAAAGTTACCACAAAGTTGTTTTATACATTGACTCCAAAGGGGATCGAGCACGGGACCTCAGAGTTAGCGACACAACAACGACGGCCGCCGTGGTCGAGTGGCTTACACAACGAACACCGGTGTGTAAGCCACTCGACCACGGCGGCCGTTTATAATAGAATAATTACACCCAGAGTCTAAACAAATGATCATGCTCATCACGGGAAGATTTTTCCTGGGTGGGAATCAAACCCACAACCTCTGGATTAGCAGTCAGATTCACTAACCACTAGAGCAACAGGCCAGTCAAACTTGATACATCTTTTCGAATCATTAAGTGCATATTATGCAAATATTCATAGTTTGGCAAGCTGCTGTTGTTTTCAACATTACTCTATATGTAAAACGAGTGCCATAGAAAATATTATAAATAGATAAACTGTCTTTGAACAGCGTTGTTAGCGCTTTTCGTAAAAGCTTGTGTAAGATTAAAAATGTATTTCAACCAGGAAGCTAAAACAATTATAAACTCCCTGAAAAGTTAACATTTACAAAGAAAAATATCTAATATCAGTTATCATATATGATAGTTCTTTAAAAGCTCAATTTTTTACTTTAAAAGAGTTTATACAATGCAAAATTTTTGCTGTGTTACGCCAAGATCCTATATCTTTTGATTCGTTATTCGTTAACGTGACGATCCGTCACTAGGCTGTCTCTCATCCGTTCGTAACCAGACTTCAGTTATTTGGGTAACGAACAGTTACAATTTTTTTTTTATAGGAACAGCTTTTTTTAACGCCTTGTTGATATTTTAACAGTTCGTTAAGGATTGTTTATTGGTCCCGGCCATTAGACAGTTTAAAAAATTGAGATGTACTCTATGTTTCAGTATGGCATGGCCTATCCAAAAGTAAACTGAACTGAAAATTATTGCAACCAGCACTAACACCTCTCAATGAACGGCAATCGAATTACCAGTACCCTGTATATTTAAACAAATTATATGTAAAACACAGTTTAATATGTGCATTTTTTGAGATTAAATAGCCCAGCAACTTTTATATATGATGAAAGTTATGTACAAATATTATTATTTTATTCGCTTGTTATGTAATAATCTAGTCAATTTAAGTTATGTAAATTTTTACCTAAGAGAAGTAATAATGATAAAAAAACCTTTATCAATGTGATAAAGATACAGCACATTGAGTTGATATGTGCTATATGCTGTTAAAGTTAATCAATGATTAAATCTAAGTTACAACTCTTTTTCACGACTTCAAAAGGACGAGGTTCTTAAGACAGTTTTTATTTATTTATTTGTTACGCGATATCTCCAGCAATTGTAGACCGATTTAAAAATATATTTTTATAATTGATAGGGGCTCAGAGGTGATCCCATATAAATTTCATTGAAGTGTTTGTGGTTCTTTTTTACGTTCGTGTGTTATCAATAAAAAAAATCATCAAATAAACATAAGCTTGTTACATATGTACCCATTTTTCTTCCTACTAATATGTGTTCAAGAATGTTAATAAATACACAAATATACTAAAAGAAATGAACGGTAAGATATCTCACCTCTCGCCTCTCAATGGTGTAGTAGGCATCGTCTTCGTTGGCTGCCTCTCCCACCTCCGGCGTCGGCTTGCCGGACCGGTACTTGCTCTTCTGGAACGTCATCTTCAAAGAACTCCTATGTTTCTTCTTATCGCCTGCTCCCCTGTTCAATTTTATCACAGTTTTTAGGGTCCCAGTATAATCCCCCTGAGTTTTCGCTGTCTTACTCTTGTTAGACATCATACCACTATATATCCTCTCTTTCTCTCTTAATTTTTCGATCTTAGCTTCCTTGGCTGCTTTATGAGTGAGTAAGCCAAGTGTTCTGAGTACATTTTCTTTACGTTTCTGGCTTTCTGGAGTCTCGTTTAGGACGTTACTCGGTCCAGCTTGACACTCTGTTGAGTTACGCGCCGATTTGCTAGTCTTAGGACCCTTGGGAGGCTTGACCTCGGGTTCCGCAGGCTTAGTTTCGGCAGGCTTAGGTTCAACAATCTCGGTAGGCTGAACTTCCTCAGGAGTAGGTTCAACTGTCTCGGTCTTCTCTTCCACACCTTCTTTAGACACTTCTGGCAATAATTCTGGAGTTTGGACCACTTCTGCCTGTTTTGGCTCGCTTTCAACAGCTGTAGCTGGAGCTACCGCCGCTTCAACCGGAGTTTCAAGCACTGGTTTCTCCATAGGCACATCAACTACTTTAGTGCTTTCCACCACTACTGATTCAGCAGCTGAAATATCTTCCAAAGCTTTAATAGTTTCTATTGGTGGTGGCAGAGCTTCATTCTCCACTGCTGCTGGCATTGCTTCAGGGGACTTGATAGCAACAGGCGTTGGAGTTATAGAAATAGCCGGGGATAAATTCTGATGTGACGGCGATTTGATCTTTTCAATCGTGGCCATTTTATCCTCAGTGTCAATAGTCGATTCCGAAGATTTTCGTGTCATGGACTCCCTTGACTTCCTCTTAGTGATTATCTGGACGTCATTGTTGATCTTCGAATCGACTACGCGTGGAGTTATCGATATCTGACTGGAATCTAATACGACACCTCCTAAGTTTGGATTGGAGCTCGACATATTAGGATGGAGGTTCGCGAATTGATGAAGGTCTACCTGTGTGGTTGCCACAGGTGCCGACTTATCCACAGACTTCCTTATTTCAGTCAGTGTGACATCCTTTCCCAGAGATTTCTCAAATATACTAATAGCATCAGATTCTCGTGAGTGATTAGAGCTAGTAGACTCTTTTCTTGAGCTAAAACTATTCCTTTTAATTAGTGTGACTGAGTTAGGCAGGTCGACATCGGTGGATTTCCTCACTTGATCTCTTTTGACTATTGAAATAGCGGAGTTGTTCTCAAAGCAACTCAAAACATTCTCCTTTTCTAATGGCTTCTCTGGGGATCGTACCGATTGAATGTCTTTCAGTGGCTTGATGTCACCAGACTTCGGTATTAATACCACATCATTAGTAACCATCATTGCTTTGCTGCCATCAATGGCTTTGGACTCCATTTGTCTTCTCTTATCAAACTCCTCGAATTCTTTAAGTCTATCCATAAGCTTATCAATACTGGCAACAGGACTGCATTTAAAGGGTATATCAAGCTTTGCACCCTTTACTGGTTTCTCTGCCGAATCTCCCTCATAATGAAGCCTTATGTTCTCACCATCATCATTCTTCGACGGCGTGTTCTCATTGCTAATAGGAGATATTGTATCTTTGTCTTTTACAGGCGTTTCTGGATTAAGGACTACATTATCTACATTGTTCAAAAGTTTGTCTAGGCCAAAGAATTTAAAGGCAGTCTTTGTCTGCAATTGGTCAGGGGCGCTATCTGTAGTGGCAGTAGTAGTGTTTGATTCAGCGGCCATTTCATGGTCACCGTCAATGTTCTGGTCTAGGTCGTTGATGAGATCGTTGATCTCTTTGGTGAGGGTGTCGATGGTCTCGACCTTGTCGTCGGCGGTGTTGGCGGGCTCGGCGGGTTCAGCGGTGATGGTGCTGGTGGTGCAGTTCTTGGGCGCCGCGCTTGTGTTCGGCACGGATCGCGACGCCGCCGCTACCTTCCGCCCTCGCCTCGCCTTCCTTATATTTTTCGACACCTCCTTTGAGTTGAATGTCTTAGACATACTTGTCAATATACTACTACGAGCATCAAAAAGCGTATCGTTTTCAGTCTTCATTAATATTTTTTCTTCTATTTCTGATGAATTTAAATTCTCTAATTTTATCTTATTACTATTATTGTTGTCAGAGTCTAATGAAGTACTTCTTTGTAAGCTCAATTTCTTTTTATCTTTTGCGTTTATGATACAGCTAGGCTCCGCGTCCAGTTTGGTTTCAGCTAGTTTGGAGTCAACATTAAGAGAAGGCACTTTTTCAATAGTCGAGATCTGTACATTATTTTCAATATCTATATCTAGGTCAGTCTTAGATTTATCTAGTTTTTTGTTGAGCTCCTTGCTGTCTGTGTCGTTGAGAGCCTCGCTCATGCTCAAGTCTGACTCTGTAATGTCTGAGCACTTAGATATCTCGCTGCCATCTCGAGAGCAAGAGCGTCCTCTCTTCAACTTCTTACAGTCTTCAGGAGTATCTGCGGTGTCTGAAGTCTTAGAATCTGAATGAAGTCTACGCCTTTTCTTCTGTTCTTTTAGCACAACTTCACTCAGTAAGTTGTTTTTGACTTTCCTAGGTTTCCCGCTGCGAAGATTTTTCCCTTCAAACATAGAGGGGCTATTGCTTCTCTCAGAGCGCATGGGGTAGGGACTGGTTCGAGGGCCGAGCACCAGGCTACCCGGTGAGTCTCCAAGCATTGTCTTCATCATGGCTAAATCAGAACTGAGTCTCTGTCTTCTACCCGCTGTCTTTGGGCTAGAGGATCTAGAGTTAGGTGATGTTTCGTCTACTGGCTCTGTCTTAATTTCAGAGGCAGGTATCAATGGGACGGTTTCTTTGTCTTGGGACACTTCGGTCTTAATTTTTAATCCAGGCTTCCTCCCTCTCTTGACGGCTTGCTTTATAACATTCTTAACTTTTTCCTTAATTACAATAGCTTTTTTGCTTCTTAAAGTTTTTCTGATACCCAAAGGCCTTTTCTTAACTACAGCTTTTGGTTTTGCTATAGGCTTCTTGGCTTCTTTGGATGTTTTGGGCTCCTCTGCAGTGGACTTTTTGTCATCATCAACAATGTCTGAGGCCTTCTTGCGGGCTCGGGTCTTAGGTTCTATCACTGTGTCCTCATCAATACTCTTGTCTAGTTCTTCCTTAGCTTGTTTAGTTTTCATGTTGGAATGTGTGGTGGGAGATGTCCCCGTTCTTTCGACATCAGGTAGAAGCTGGCTGTCAGCTTTGCTCCTGTTAGTCGATCTGAGATTGATCGACGAGGTGCCCCGGCACTTGTCTGCAGCTTTCTGTCTGCTGGCGTCTGAACACTGGCTCTCACTGTCTGTGTCCTGTGGGTATGTGTCAGTTAAGCTCTCCTCTGGGCAGGTATCACAACCACTGTCGTCTTTATTCATATAACAGATACTTTCCTTAACCTTAGTGTTAGGACGACTTTGGGCCATAATACATCTTTGTAAAATTCCATCTGGACCTGGAAAGTGATAAGAATTCGTTAATCACCCTTACTGCCTTATAAATAGCAATGTGGTTTTAAAATTTACTTGTTGAACTACATCCAACATAACTCTTAACTTAAGTTGGTTAAATCAGTATTGTTTCAGTATTTATGTTGTGTATATACTAAATAAACGTACTGGACACTCAATTATAGTATTATTTGGCACAATTCACATATAAATCGTGTCTACAGAACGTGGTAAACAAAAGCCAACGCGCGCTAATCAACAAGTTCGCGCAATAATATCACATTTAATTCTCATATTTAGACTATAAATACTTCTTATTTTGGAACACTAAACTATTGGCAACTTAATTGAGTATCAAAATAACTTTTTAAATCTATCATTACATGTGAAATCGCGCCGGAAAATTCATGAAAAACCCGATGTTTTGGTGGCGAGGCCGCGGGTGACACCTAACGCCACCTACAGCTGAGCGACTGCGTATGCGTCGAGCGAACGAAAGCACCAAATCATTTCCCCAGCCGTGGCGCACCTCTGCAATGTCCTCACAAAATACTCACAATTTATCCAATGAAACCTCCAAAAACCACAATAAACAGTTAATTAGATACACAACGCACCATAATATGCGAAAAAGTTCAATATAAACACGCGATTAAACTTAGAAAACGATTTTTGAAAAGCCCAAATGACTGCAGGCGTCCGCCATAATGTTTCCTTCGAAACGAATAATATAGTTCTTATTGCTCTGGTAGCAATTCTCTATTCGCTATTCAAAATGGCGACCGTGTTGCGTTCACAGTGCGCGTTTGCGCGACTTTTTGCTAGAAAAACTGGTCAAATCCTGAACAACGCGACTGATTTGGGTGCAAAACTTGGTCCGGGATCACAATCGGTAATTATTTAATTATATTTTCACTCGCGTCGAGTCGTAATGTCGCTTTGGCCGCGACATGTGACAGAACTATGGGTGTACATCCCGCCGCACAAGTTTGTCTTGGCTTTATTTCTTTTCACATTAATTTTATTTTCAAAGTTACATTTGAGTAATTGATGTTGCGGGAAGTAATATGTATAATGTTGTTAGTTAATTTAGTAGTCATTCTAGAATGTTAAAAAGTGGTTTTTATTTTTTTTTAAAAGTAGGGCGATATTGAAATTTTTTATTTAAAAGTTTTTGTTTTTGTTTCAGGTATTATTAAAGAAGTACTCAAATTACGCACATTCTCCTTTTGTTAGTAAAATAAAAGAACAATACGAGTATGAAATTGTAAAAAGGCCGCCAGAGTGGGCATTTGTGGAGAGACTTCTTCCGTTCGAGGCAATTCCTGCAGTTACTCCAAAAGAGAGCTACCCGTCTGGATGGATTCCACCAAAGGAGGAAGCTACAAATCTGCCATATTTTATTTCAAGAACTAAAAACCATGAAATACCAATTTATTTGGGTATTACCTACAGAGGTATGCGGAAAATAACAAAAATTAAGAAGATCGAAGGCGATATATGGTTATTGAATGATGAAATTAAAAGTTATTTAAAGGAAAAAAACAACAGATATGTAGAAACTCGTGTTCACGAAGTTGGTAAATTCATAGAAGCTAAGGGTGATTATGTACATGATCTTATGCAGTGGGCATATTCCAAAGGTTTTTAGGTAATACTTATTATGTGGTAGAGAAAATAAATTGATTTAGTAAACTTTGAAATTTTATTTGCACCTTTTACAGAAAAAACACAAACAAACAATTTTTACCCTCATTATCCTAAAGTACTCATGTATATTACATTGTAGGTATTGACTAATTGATCCTTAAATTATTGACGTCATTACGATATGACTTAATAATTTTTAACCTATAACTATAATTACACTTTGTCCATTAATTTATAATTTATTTATCATTTTGCTTGCTGTACAATAATAAGTATTTTTATGTACTAAGATAACTGCACCCTTTTACCTACATTAAGGTACTTTAAATTGTACTATGTAACGAATTGTTTACAAATCACTCAATAAATAAACACCTAAATTCAAATTTATGTCAAAATAAAATGTTATGTATGACAAATCTTAAATGCACACGTTTTAATAAGTTTTAGTTCGAGAACAAATAAATTTTACTAATCGAAACTTTTTCAACAAAATAATCTTCATAAATAAAAATAATCTGCCAAGACCCAAGCAAAACTTGTTGGGAGAGTTGTACGCGGCATGAAGTTTGATGATGTTGGCCGCCGCTAGGGGCGCTGCGCGCGGCGGAAGGTTTTATCTACGTAGCTATATAACATCCGCCCGACGGCGATGGGCCTCTCCACGATACATATTTTTGATACGAACTCACTCTTCTTTGTTAAAAACAACTTTTATATACATTATATACGTTAAAAAACGCTTTAGCTCGCTTTTCACGACTCAATCATGCTACACAACACCATATAACTTTTAGGTTACTTTTATTGCAATTAACTTCGTTGTTTAACGTTAAATCCTCGATATATTCACGTAATTGGGTCTGTTATCGTTAGAAACTTTATTTAAGTCGGCGTTTCAAAACATACAAGCTAATCGGGGATCGATATTGAACATTTACGGTATTATTACGTAAGATGATAGGTATAAAGTATGTAACATAGTTATAATGATTTTCAAGGCCAAGCGCTTTCAGAATGACACGTGTACATTATAGGTATTTACGATTGCACAACTCACAATACCTACTAAGCGAATACGGGGGATGGTATTTCTTCCGATAATAACAAAGGCTGTTTTTTATTGTAATTCACTGACCTGATGCAAATTGGAAATAATAATGTTCTTATTTAGAATATCAATTAGTTTGTCGGCTGCGCTGTGGGAATTTAGTCAAGTCTTTACAATTACGAAATGTTTTATGACTCTGTTAGATGTATCGATTGTTTTTTTAACCAATTGGGTTTCCCCTTCACTAGGTACTAAAAAATTTTTTTCCTAATGTGTTTCGGTGAGTGTAGGTCACAATATGAGCATTCTTAGGTCCCGGCGTGCGTGGGAGGTTACTATTTTCAGGAAGTTGGGACGCTAATACCCTGGTTAAACATTTGAGTGAATATAAATGGCCATGATTTTGTTTAAAATTAGGTAGGTGCGGTACCTATACCTTCCTATTTCGTTTTTTATGGAAATTAGTGAGTTGTATGTAGTAGTTGATTGAAAAGAACCAACTTTAAGTAAATAGGTACTTACCTACCTACCTAAGCTAACCTATCTACCTATTTAAAACGCGTAGATTTGTGAGCTACCTTCTGGGTACCTACTACGTTTTTAAGGTAGGTAGGTACCTAACTACATATATACTCTATATTTAAGATATGCCTAGGTAGGTACCTGTATCGACATAAAATATTTATACTTGCCTAACGACTTAAAGGTATAATTTAATTACGTAAGACCTTATTTCACGATGTAAAGAATAATAAGTAATAACTTACTTATTTAAAAATAAAATAAAATCCTGAAACGTAGGTCGGTACCTACCTACCTATTACTCATCAGTTTAAACTTGAAACTAAAAAAACAGGATACATGACACGACAAAAACAAAAACCTACCTAGATAGTCGTAGGTTCCTACCTAGACTTATTGAGCGCATCAGAAGAAACCCAGAGTGACGATAATAACTAATAACCTTGTTGATTGAGTCATTTATTTTGTCGGAAAGCACAGCATGAACTTAGAAGCTGACTTTATAGCTGACCCGACCACCCTTTTTATACCAAGCGGTATAAAAGGGTGGCCGGGTAAGCAGTACGAATTATTCTCAGACCTAGGTACCAAATATACACAAAGAAAATTATAAGAATCGGTTCAGCCCTTTCATAGAAGTGTGATAACAAATAGGTACTGTGACACGAGATTTTTACATTACACACCTATTAGATAAAGCTGCATCGTTTGTTTGTTAAAACGCGCTGATTACTGGAACAACCAGAATAATTGAAAAAAAAAATATTGCTTTTGACAGCCTTAAGTGTCATCGCGGGGCACAGCTAGTTTTGCATTGTATTCAAATAATTTATCTAATAAATAAAACTACCTACATAAACTTAATAAATCTGATTTTAAAGCGAGTACTATTTTTTAGGTTGTTCATTCTTACAACAAGTAGGTACTGAACGGGGGAGACTTACGTAGTAGGTACCTTTATCCTTACTTTTGTATTTTTTAATATAATATCTTAGATTATAATTAGTTAGATATGGCATATAAAAAAAGTTGCTTAAATTGAATTGAATTAAAACCTACGCTATTTGTCAGGAGGTAGCGTCTATCTCGAAAGAAAGTCAATGACAGCAGTCTAGATACCTACAGACAGCTTATTAATGCTATCTGTTATTCATTACGTACATACCTAGATTCCTTGCCTGAATTAATAGCCAGTCCCACGACCGGAAGAAACTGTCTCTCTTATAGGGAAAGAAAGCTTCTTTACCATATTATCCTTTTATAGATACTTACTTTAATAAACGTAACTTTAAATGAATAATCTGTTTTTATACTTAGAGCAAATAATTACTGAGTAAGTAGGTACTTCAGTACTTATTATGAGGTAGCCCTAAAGCTTTGATCAAATAGATACATAAATAAACCTTATTTCTTTACTATGTAACTCGCTAAGAAATAGCCAATTGATCTGTGAAACCTACTAAAATTTGTTTCAGGATTAATTTATTCAAAAATTAGCGCGATTACACCTAGACATGTTATGCATATAAGCTTAAACCGAAATATTAACATGGATAAATAACACTTTAATGTTAATTACATTGTCCAAGAAGTGAAATCCGTTTTTTTTTTATATACAGCTTGCAACAAATATCCTTTCCGATCCTTATGAGTATTATTCGGCATCGTACTGCGTACAGATATGCGTAACTATTGAATGGATTAGAGATTATTATTTGTCCCCGTTGAATATAATTAAATTAAAACAAAACTGATCAAAGTCAACACTGATATTAATTATGAATTGCGTAATATTGTATAATGATAAAACATTATGAAATTCATTTTATAAAACAAGGTAGAGGCAAATAGGCGGGTCCTGAATATCGTTTTTGGGGTTACGTACACTAAGGGTGCTAACGCAACCCTATTACTGTCTCTGCTGTCCGTCAGTCCGTCCGTCTGTCAACGGGCTGAATCTAGAATGCATGAACCGTAATAGAGCTGAAATATTTACAGATCGTGTATTTCTACTACCTATAACAACAAATAATAAAAATGGGGTCTTGATACAATGGACGTTATTTTTAAGTTTTTTTGCTTGATTTTAACGGCTTAAATCTTGTATGAAAGTCTTGTATGAAAGTCGGTTTTATAATTTATCAAGCTTTTTCATAAAGGGTTTTTAATATTGCGCCATATTTTGACAAACTGGGATTTCCTTTCAGCTGAATAAATAACATTATTTTATTTGTGTTCCATAACTAGGTAGATTTTTCCTACGCGTGGTACCTACCTAATAAGTATTCTTCTTGGCTCTATGAATTTTAAAACTTAAGGAGAAAGCGTCAACATAACCTGGGAAATTAAAATTTTCTTACTTTTTTTGCAATTCCCCGGTCAGTTTTAGGCTGCATTTAAACAAAATACGATTCGCGGCTGTAATACGTTTCTATTTACAGAATTATAATCATCATTCCAATCCTAGTTGATGCCATACAATCGGATGGCATGTAAAAACAAATATATTACAGCCGCGAATTGAAATTTGATTGATGAAAAATCAGCCTAAAACTTACCGTCAAATTGCAAGAAACGCAAAAATATTTGAATTTCATACGCTACCCTCACGCTTCTACCTTAAGTATCCGAATTTCCTGGCCTATCGATTTCTGAAAAAAACAAACTTGCGGGTTCGTGAATAGAATATATCTCTATATCTCTGATCATGACACCAGCCAAGACGTCGAAGCTTCGGGAACTAAAATCTAAATAAGTAATTAACCGTGATAGAATCCGTATTATAATAGTTTAATTTCAATGTCTAACATTTGCGTCCACCTCAGAAATCATTAGGTTTATAAGTTATTATTGTGTGCATGAGATTTAACTAAATCTTTGCCCTTATTTCATGGGAATTTATTAATGGAGTATATTTACATAATGCTTCTCTACCTACCCCTTCGGGAATACAAGTGGTTTAAATAAAAGTATGTATGTAATATTTTCTTTCTTCTTTATATGTGTTACATCGTAAAAAACGTTAAAAATTCCTACTTATTTTTAACTCAAAATATGCCAAAGTACCTATTTTCGCAATAGGTATTATAAGTATAGATAACAGGAGATATCAATATTTATAAAAAGAAAAAACTGTAACTATGTTTAAGATCGACATAGATAAAGAGTGAGCTACAAATAAGTTCGCTACGTGAATTAGTGGCTCTATGGCTCACTTGTGGGCGGATAGTTTAGATGGCATGTGACGTCATCCGACTAAGGCCAGTGGTGGAGGAGAGAGTGTGTGAAACTGTCATTATGTGCTTAAACAATAACATAAAACATAATAAATTATTTGATTTATAAAATCAGTAATATGGGATAAACCAGAATATGCTTATGCTACTATTGAAGAGACATGCAGCAATACCTGATACATACACTACATACATTTTTTGATTGCAGACCCTAAGTTTTACCGAATAACCGTTTCTTTTTAATTATTCCTTTCGTTTTAGTTTTTAGTCTAGTATTTATAAAAATCGTTACTTACAGCTTTAAAAAAAAATAACATGAAAGTACATGTGTAGTAACTAATCGTCATTACATAAGTCAAAATAACGCCATAATTAGAAAGATAGTTATAAGCTTGTTTACTCGGTCGGTCCAAATTTTTCAAGATTTTTTAAGGAATTTTCCGTAATAATTCTTGCAAAATCAAGATCCGTAATATTTTCACGTTTACCTATTTTCAATTTTCATTTTTAAAATACCAAACTCTTCTTAGAAGAATTCCAAACAAGACATTCGCAAATAATCCAATTTACTAAACATTTTCTTACCCTTTCTAATCATAAAAGTGTACAAAGGACAAAATATTATTAGTTTAAATACCTTTGGTAATGTCAAAACAAAGAACTTATTTACAGTATGACGCAAGTTAGTTATTTAGTTCAGGTTGACGTCACAACGAAGGTCATTCTGCGACCTATTTAAAAAGAAATACTCCTGTACTAATTAAATACGTAGAGGCCACTTTAATGAAACTATTTATGTTATTGACTACATTGTTGTTACATAACACAAATAGGTTGGATATAAGCATAAACACTTTAACTTTATTTAAAGGACGATGCCAGAAGATGTGTGAACTCTGGTCCAACCCGCCAATAGCTACGTGTATACACAGTTGGATGGGTATCTTTGAGCCAAACAAAAGTAACTATAGTGTAAAGTCAAAATGACAGTCCGATCCTACTTATTCATTACTAGCTGTCCCCCGACTTTGTCCGCGTGTTTTAGTTTCAACTGTTTTTCATTTTTGCAACATTTTTCATTTATGCTCCGCTGCTATTCGTCGCAGCGTAATGTTATATAGTTTAAAGCCTTCCTCAATAAATGGGCTATCCAACACTGAAATAATTTTTCAAATAGGACCAGTACTTCCTGAGATTAGCGCGTTCAAACAAACAAACAAACAAACTCTTCAGCTTTATATATCGATACTAATACTAATATTATAAAGCTGAAGAGTTTGTTTGTTTGTTTGTTTGTTTGAACGCGCTAATCTCAGGAACTACTGGTTCGAATTGAAAATTCTTTTTGTATTGGATAGTCCGTTTATTGAGGAAGGCTATAGGCTATATAACATCACGCTTCGACCAATATTAGCGGAGCATAAATGAAAAATGTCGCAAAAATGAAAAACCGTTGAAACTAAAACACGCGAAGAAAGTCGCGGGGGACAGCTAGTTAGTATATAGAATCAATGTGTTAACAAGGCAAAATCATTTTCCCTAATTCATAATATTTTTTTGGATGATACCTAACTGGTTTTATACGTACCTACTTATATTATTATTACTGAATCGAAAAGCACCTAAACAATCGATTGTCTGATAGCTTAAAATGTCCGACAGATAGCTGTCATTGCGTCAAGTATAAATTCATTAAAGGACCATCCTTTAATAATCGGTCTCCTGTAATAATCGATAAATCCTTACTAAGTAAGTTATAAATGCGTAAGGATCTCTTTCTGTCTGTTGCGCTTTGACGCAAAAACTACTGAACCGATTTAAATGAAATTTGGTACACATATAGTCTAGAGCCTGAGAAAGGACATAGGCTACTTTTTGCCGCGATAACCGACACCCACGCGGGCGGAGCCGCGGGAAAAACTAGTTATAAATAAAATATGTTCTTTTTTTATTATGTTTAATAAAGCATAATTCCGAACGGACTTACAATTCAAACTTAGTGCCATAGTAACTTTTGTTCAGCTCTAAAATATCAAAATTAAAAATAGCGTCCTCCTTTGATCACAGCAACAGTACCTACCTTAAATGGGCCTTTATATAGTATAGTTGGAACTCTAACGACTAAAGAAAAAGCCAACAAAAATTACAGAGAGATATCACTCAAGGGCTAAAAAAAATATGACGACAGAGCATCGTGCTCTTAATCGAGGGTACAAAATTGAAACCGGGTCCGATGGATGCCACTTATTATTACATATTTTTTATTAAGTAAATGATTGAAAAAAATAAGAATACACTAACATATTAGTATAACTCTTTTATTTACTTAGGCATCGTCTAAGTACCTGTTTTCTTGTGCACATAATATATCTATTCAGATAATGTTTATAACATTATTATTTTCATTTAATTATGGTTGTATCATTTTAAAGATTACCTACACGAAATCTTTTAAATTTATCTTTTACTTCGTCGTTCAACGAGGGTTGGTTCTAGACCCGTCGTTATTGATATAAATAGACCTTTCGTAGTTTTTGTACCCTCGACAAAATAGGGGTGGTTAAAGTTTGGGGTACTTATCTATTCTTAGATCGTGTCTTGAAGTTTTAGATGAGGAATACGATGACTGTGTACCTATATGGAAACAACTACTTATTATAGAGTTGATTACTAAAGAAAAAGTAGAATTGTAAGATTTAATAAATTATTTTTTGCAAACTGTTCCAATTTCAACACAGGTTTAACGGTTTTTTTTTATATTAGAGATCTTTTCATTATGTAAAGTACCTATTGTGTGCAAAATGTAGCACATATAGTTACACTTCCTGTGCGTTACTTTGTATTTCAATGTAATTATATCGTACATTGAAAATAAACCAAAAAAAAAAAAGATTGACGTGTACAGTTTGACATGTATTTAGCAAACCACAAAACGTAAACCGCAAACAAATACAATTTCAACACATTTATCAGTGTGAGTATAAATTACATGATAAAATCATTTGACTTTGTACTTCGTAGACCGTAGTCGAATTTGTGTGCTGGCCCAGAATTTGCAGATTGAAATTGAATAGTACTGTGTCGTGCTTGAACCAAATATCTCTATAAACTCTGTTTTTTCGATACTCTCATAGTCCGATGAGACGGTAAGACAACAAAGGTACACAAAGATCAGGGTAACCCGCCTTTTTCACGGCGCAGGAGACAACTCTGCCAACTGTTTGACTTGAAGCAGCTACTGAAATAGAAAACCTACGCATATTAGTTATCCTCTATAAAAACTGCGTCGAAATATTAAAAATATTTGAGTTTCTTGACGTAAGCCGCAAATAGGTCGCCGCTAAATGTTTAAAGGATAAGAATGCAGGATTCTTTCCAAATACCTCTAAGAATAATAATCTTTATAAAATCCAGATTCTTAACAAAGACATACATCATTGGCATTGCAAGCGATTTGAGCGCAGATACAACTGAAATAATTCTTAATACGAATAAATAGGTAACACCATCCTTTAAATGTGTATGACAACCTTGCCTGCTACTTTTTCTTACTACAGTGACGGACAATATATTGATGACAATTCGTCGTTAAAAGCCCATTCGAAGGTGCACAAAGAATTTAAAAATATTGAACAAGGGAATGATAATTAATTGTAGTTAGTAACAGGCTTGACTAATTTGTTAAGCCTATTGATAGGGCCATTGTATTACAGGTTTTTTTATCTTATTGTAGGGCCATTTAATCAGTATTTTTAATACGCGAGGCACATAGGTACATATATACATACATGCGATTTGTACCTGTGTTGGTGATACTACACTGATACGTACGTCACGTGGCCATGCGCGGGCGCAGACTGCAGTACGTAGCCTGACTCCTGCCACGGATGTATGCTTCCTCCTCAGCTAATGGAGTAATTCCTCACACCCGACATCCGTTGGACGGAGTCATGCAATACGCGATACTTAAATGTTGTTGAAAATTTTACCTTGTAATGTCATCCGTGGTTGCATATTTAAATAAAATATTGGGTTATTGTACATAGGCTTACAGAGTAGTGTTAAATATATACCTATACGGCTATGGAAAATGAGGTCAATATGTATAGAATTTTCCTATGAGCTATAAAGAGGCAAGCCTTATATTAAACATATTAAATTAACAGAACATAAAAGTATGAATCTATAAAAGTTTTTCCAAGCTAGAAAACGTTAAATACACATTCGACAAAAAACTGCTTCTAGATTTGAAAGTAACACTTTATATAAAAATCGTATTATTAAATTTTCTAAATATATGTATGTAGATACTGGTACTTATTATCTAGACGGTTGGGATACCACGAATCCTCTTCCTAAACAGAAATAGCAGATTTTTTATCACGCTTCGAACTGAAGTTACGAGCGGAGGCGGCGGTCGCCTGACCCTTAAATATTGATCTTAGATACTTATTATCAAATCATAAATTCTTGGTACTCGATTAGAGTTCATGGCCAAGCTTTGAAGGTTGTCTGTAAGAAAGCTGTTGGCGATAAATTGCCAATTTATTGTAGAAATTACATGCAGTTATATTGTAATGGTGCGTTTACGTAGAACCATTGTGTTTTATTTTATAGAGCGTGTGAGGTCGTGCATTTTCAATTACATAATAATATGATTATGCAAGACCCTTTAAAAAGCGTTTTACCTAAATCGATATATGTGAAATTACTTAGGTCTAGTAAAAGTTGGATAACGTCTGATATATTTCTTTACGTCCCATTTTTTGTTAATTTTTAATGTAGATTATCGGTATACGTAATACCTACTTACCTCAAAAAAATTACAGCCGACTAAAGCCTCTCTATCCAGTAACGATGAAGGTGTTTATAACTAGCTGAGCCCCGTGATTTCAGCCGGGTAGTTCCCAAAAAATATCAATTTTATATTCATTTGGGAATTTAGACAATTATTCTGCTATTTGGGACGGAGACAAATCCAACAAAACAAGTATCATAAAAATCGGTCGATCCTTGTGTTATAAATGGTGTAACTAACCCGTCTTTTTTTATGTAGGATATACTATAAGTATAATATATAGATAAATAGAACATAGATATAGATTTATTTATGTACATAAATATAGTAAGTACATAATACGAATTTGAAGGTAAGATGGTAAATGACGAGCGATAATAGGACGGTGGAAAGTTCCGTTTTCTATTTTCAATCGTCTCGAGGAAAAGTGAAAACCTGTATACTCCATGATTTTATATTTTTACACGTAGATATGATTTAAAAAAATGTATTTTTCTTTTAAAATTAATCTATACATGCTATAAACCAAAGTCTCCCGCCGCGACTGCAGAACGCGATAAAGTCAAAAATTACCAAACGGATTTCCATATAGTTTTCACCAATATATTGTTTCAAGTGGAGGGTTTTTGTGTATAATTTATTAATGTTTTTTCTAACCGTGCAAAGCGGGGGCGGGTCGCTTGTGTCATATGTGTTTAACTGTTTTACTTTAATTATGTACCTAGCTAATACGATGTTATAATATATACATAATTGAACTGGAAAAATCTTTCCGATGAACTCATTAATTTAAAAACATGAATAAAACACACGGTAACTACAATACGGTAAGTTAAAATTTATAAGACTATCTATATATATATATTTAATACCGGAAATAAAAATGAGCTGACGCACTCCAGGTTCGTAATAAATAACACGCCCGGTATATCAAGGTTAAACAGTTTAAAGTTTAAGCTAGCATTGTGATAAGAATGCTTATTTATAGTGGAAGCAACAGAGTAGCTCGCGAAATTCAATTTTCTCACGATTTTTGCAATTTGTCGGTCAGTTTCTAAAGAAAATACGTTTGAATTAACAGATTTATAATGACTAAAATTATCAAGTCAACCCTCTAAGTTAATGCAATACCATTGAATGATATTTCATAACAAACTCACTACATTAAAATAACAATGACTCTCTTATTAAGTACCTACCTAAGTATCTACTTTAATGTTTTGTTTGGTTGCGACTTACACAGGCAAATAACACATTCTCGGGATCGCCCGACTAGTTTCAGACTCAATAGGAGTCCCTAATCATGAGCTGACGCGGCGGCGGGAAACTAGTCGGGCGATCCCGAGAATGTGCGTGATTAAACCGTTGTATTTTCTAAATAATTTTGAATGCTCCTCACGAAAGTTATTATACAAAGAACGCCTAGGTTTAGAACAATATTATACATACAGCGAATGAAAATGTCGCGTGACGTCACTTGTAGCACAATTTTTACCAACATGTGACGTCACAAGCTCCTTCTCCTGAACTTTAAAGCGCTTTAACTTTGTTATCTTTTATTGTTTTGATAAAAGAAAAAATACGAGTTTTTTTTTATATATCTGGCGGACTAAATGGATATTTGCTTTTCATAACCAGTCCGCACCTCTGTTCAATGTTGTGTAGCTAAACCAGAAAGGATGTATTTGGGTATCTTAAATCTATGACTTTTCAGTGTCATACAGATTTTATTTTTCAGGTATGCCAAGGCACTACTTTTAACACTAATTAAACTAGTTTAATGCGCTTATTACACTATCCTCGATTAAGATTCCTAAATGAAATCGTTCCTGAATTTAGGAAGATGTAATCGCATTCAGTCTTCCTAAATGCGAACAAAACAAATACCTTGACATTTAACTAAGGCTTTCTAATTCAGTGACTGAATTAGGATGATATTTAGGACAGCGTAATAAGCGCTTTATCGGCAATTAGCAGATAAAATGATCTCTACTCAAGTAATACAAACCTAGATTGAATGATGATATTTATTGAATTACCAGCTGTCCCGGCAAACGTTGTTTTGTCAGGGCCACCCTTAACACTTGTGCTATAAAAAATAGCCTACGATTTATTCTCAGACCTACCAAATATACACAAAAAAAATCGGTCAAGCCGTTTGGGAGGAGTTCTATAACTAACACTGTGACATGTGGTTTTTCGTAGGTATATTAGATTTTACTAAACCAACTGTCCCACGTGTGCCTATTCTCACACAAAGGATTGAAGTTAGTCTGCGTAAAATAACTACAGTAAACCACTTCCGCGACGATCATATTTTCCGTGTTGTGGAGTTGTCCTAATTTGTCCTGCACGGGGTCACGGCGACCCAGTTACCTCTGAAAACCTACGTTACTGACTATCTACTGTTATTCAGTATATTGCATATAACTTTACCTGTAAATTTTCCTTGTCTGATGTGTATTCCAGATTATAATTATGACATTTAGTATAAGTTATAATGTAGTGGACTTTTTAAATATTTCTGAATTAGAATTTCTACAAGAGATTATTTGTTTCGGGATTTTATTATGGACAAAATTTGTACCTTAAACATAAAAAAAAATGAAATCTAAATTGCCTATGTAAAAGTAAATGTACCGAAGTGAGTGTACTTACCTAGCTTATTTATTTGCTTATTTATGACATGCTAGGTTTTATCATCGTCTTCGACTGTCGGCTATCGCGGAAAAAAGTACCTTATTCTTCCTTGGGATCCAAGCTTACCCCATACTAGGTATTTAGCCGTAATGTTTAACAGACAGACAAAGTTACTGTCGAGTGGATTTGAAAAATGTTCTTAAATTGGAACTGGATTTTAGATAATGTTGGCAATACGGAAATTGGAAAATTACGTAGTTTGAGTTTTGTTTTGTGAGCTTACCTGGTAAGGAGCGTTTAAACTTTTGCAAATGGTTTTATTAATTAAGTCAATTAAATAAGTTATGAGCTTAATCAATATGAATTCCATACTTAAGATCTTCAGATTTACAACAACAAGTTATTCAAAATCAAAATGTACGTGCTTTGATTAGTTCTAGTTGACTTCAGTTTCTAAAAAATAACATTTTAAACGATATACATACCTACCTATCCGAACACAGTTTCACATTATGTATATATTTACGTAAATATGCTAAACAAGTTTATAGTTTCTAATACAAACGAAAAAAAGCATTCTCAAGTTTGGCAGCCATCTTTGAATAATGTCATTGACCTCTATACTGCCAAAACCGTAACACAAAATGTATACGCGATCAACGACGATTAAATAAATAATGTGACTGCTAAATAAAGAGTTTATGAGTTTACAAATGGTAATCTATTCGGCATTTATTTTGTTTTTGCGATTAATGAGAAAGAAATGCTTGGTACTTTGAGATGGCCTTCTTTGATTAGGTATATAGTAATATCTTGGGATAACTCACACACGGCCATCTAATCTCAAACTAGGCAGAGCTTGTATTATGGCAACCAGACAACTTATAAACATACTTATATATTTCTAAATACATACAAATTATAGATAAATTACACCCAGACCCAGTTATTGATTGTGCTCATCAAACAAAGATTTTTCCTGGGTGGGAATCGAACCCACCACCTCCTGTTTAGCAGTCAGGGTCAGTAAATATTAGACCAACAGGCCAGTCATATAAAAATCAAAGATGGTAGGTATATTACGGTACCTATTGTTATTCGGTGGTTTTCTTTTTTTACCCAATCAATAAACGTGGCTACATCTTGGCCCTAAAACCTATTAGTATTTAAATTATAATCGACCTACCATCGATTGCAATAACATGAGAATCTCTAGTAAAGATGATTTTGTTTGCTATATAAATGCAAGATATAAATTATTTTAAATATAATTAATATTATCCAGTACCAGTACCTAGGCATTTTATTAAATGTACTTACTAACATAACCTGTTTAGTCAGCTTAAAACGTAGTTTCGGTTGGCAGTTGGATTCAGTCAGATCCCTCTGAATTTTCAGATATCATGCTTTCGTAAAGTAAACTAAAGTTTCGGGTCGAATCTGGATATGTCTAGCACAGGACCGGAAAGAATGGCGCTTGAACGGAGAGGCCTATGCCCAGCAGTGGGATGACAAAGGCTGTGGATGATGATGGTGATCATGTTTTTGTAAGCCATAGTCAGAATATTTACTAAGCTAGAGTTGGTATTGATACGATAATTACGTATTTATTTAATTATAAAATCTACAATGAATAAAGCTGGCAGACTTGAACAATGAAAACAAGATTTTTACATGAAATTAAAATTATTTATATAAATTTTTATACCTACCTTCGATTATTGCCTCTTCCTGTTTTTTACCAACCCCCGAATACTGAATCGTAAATTAAGTTTGAGACGTACTTAAATGACTATCTGTCGCTACTTTAAACATTAAAGTGACAGAGACAGCATGAGACTCAACGGCGACTTAAAACTGATTGACGTTTAAATATTACCGTTACTAGCTTAGTTATTTCAAGATTTCATTGAAGAAAAACGTAATGTTAAAATCTAGGTTACATATTGAAATCACTAATCTGATGTAAAAAGCAGTGTAAGAAAATTAATGTCTGTTTTTTTACTTCCAAGAAAAAGAAAAATGTTCTTTATGCTGCCTTGAAGTATGTACAGGCTAGTATCACTATTTCAAAATACATCTCTTCTAATATATAAAATTCTCGTGTCACAGTTTTCGTTGCCATTCTCCTCCGAAACGGCTTGACCGATTTTGATGAAATTTTTTGTGCTTATCCGGTATCTATGAGAATCGGCCAACATCTATTTTTCATCCCCCTAACGGGTCAGCTAGTAGACGATATAATTTGATTATGAACTCATTTGCAGAGTGCAATCATTGCGTTTATAATGAGTCAAATTGGTCATAGCTTGGCTAAACCCCAAGAGGCGACGCGGATCATATCTCAGGGGATATAAATATACTAGTACAAGACATTATCTAGATTTGCTAAATAATATGTAATAGAAATAATTTTTGTTTGTAACAAGAAAGTTTTACCCCCGAAAACGGAAACGCAACATAACTTTAAGACATACTTCAATATCTATCTGCTACTTTACTCCTTAAAGTGACAGAGACAGCATGAGAGTTAACGGCGACTTAAAACTAAATGACGTTTTAGTATTCGGCCATTATTAAAGTAAAATAATTAGAAAAAAGATTAAGCCATTTTATATCTAGTATTAAGCTCAAAAAGTTTGTATTATACAGTCCACCAAATCTAAGAAGTTTGTTGAGTCATATTTTTCAAGGTAACTCACACATTTCAATAAGCTTTTCCGTGAAACCATGGAATTATGAAGCAATTTTTATTTTATCACAAGATGCATATACTATAATGCTTTACACTAAATTTAAATTCAAAATCTTTAAACAAAGCAAGATTATAATATAATAAGCAAAATAACCAACTGTAAATTATACTTCTTAGATTTGGTGGGCTTGTAATAAAAATTATTCGCACTGATTTTTGTGTTAATTATTTTTGCAATTAATATGCAGTAGTTTTTCAGAAGACGCAGTAGAATATAGAGTATTGTAAGTAAGTATAGAGGTCAATGAAATTATACAGGGAAGCACGTAAATATTTTGTTGTTGTAACAGATATTTTTATCGACTTACCAACAACTGAAGCTCGACGCATGACAGCTGCACTTGTTATATACCTAGTTATTTACTACTTATGAAATGTAATATCAACAAAAAAAAGACTTATTTGAGAATATGTCTAGCACTAAAATAACGTAAAAACTATGAGAATCATATTTGACAATTCACGCATGTGGGTAGTACCTATAAGATGTCATTTAAAATTAAGAATGCGCATCCACCCACCAGCAACTTGTAAGCAGTTTTACTATATTAATTTGTTTAAGGATTATTATTGTAAGTGTATACTTTATTGTTTTCTAATATATTAGATTGTATTATAAAACTTAATTTAACTTTCTTTAATAAATCGGGCAAATATATCAGGGGGTTGCTCGTAAAGGAATTAAAATTCTAATACAATGCCAATGCAAAATTGTTATCTTTTAGCAGGCACACAAACAACACACAGTACAAAAAATACTGTCAAGAGTTTAGATTCCAGTTAATTCGTTCCATTGTTAGTATCATTTCCAAGAAAACTGAATCACGTGTCTGATAAACTAATATAATTTTGCACTGGCATTGCATTGGAATTTAAATTAATTGAAGAGTAAGCGCACTGTTCTAATAGTTTTTTTTTATTTGCAAGTCATTAGATTTGTTATGCCATTGACATCTATATTGTCATGAAACTAAAACAAACTGTAAATATTGTGAATATTGATCTCAGCCTTATTATTTCAAAATATTACTTAGGTTCTAGGTTTTGTCTGTAGCTTTTATATACTATAACGTCGTGGTGGCCTAGCGGTTCAACGAACGTATTTGTATGCACAAGGTTGCAGGTTCGAAACTATGGACAAGTACCTACCAATGTGACTTTTTCAAAGTTTAATTAATTATTCTAAGATAGCATTGGCAAACGGGGAAGGAACACATCGTGAGGAAACCTGGATTCCAAAAATTGGAATCTGAAATCGCCAACGCGCAAAGAACCAGCAAGGTGATCAATGCTCATGCCTTCTCTACATGAGAAGAGGCCTGTGCCCAGCAGTGGGACATTAATAGGCTTTTATATACATAATAATGAGTAAAGCTCTTATATCTTGACAAAAACTTAATGAACTAAATTAAATGCTTTCTATGAAGTTATTAAACACATTTTCTTAAAAAGAAACAAATATGAAGTATATGAACGACATTAAGAAGCCTTGAAATGAGCTTAATTACGCTGTAAACCGGTATTTACCCTCCTCGCACTCGCAGATGTCTGAGAGCCAATTAAGCTAATTTAATGAGACGTAGCGAGCGCAGGGTTAGACCCTCAAGGTTTGTCGACCGCTAACTTAGACTTAAACTACTATATATTGAAGACGAAATGGAAATTTATCAAATTTGACTGAATATTTTGAATTGATGTATTTTAAAATTGGTGATTTGTCAGTTTATATGTTCTGGGAAATTGTTTTTATGCAAGACGGGTTATTTTTGTGAATTTTATTGAGTAGTTAATATACTAACATCAAATGTAAGAAACAATAATTTAGTATATTTTTTTTTTTCTAAGTTTACTACAAATAAATACAACTACATATTTCTCTCCTGCCCATGTAGCAAAGTAACATTTCTACAAGCGTTTAACGATGATAGAAATCGCTTAGATGACATTCAATGTATGGAAATGACATTTCATTTCGATGTCACTTGACTTAAATTTGTCACTTTAACATACATTTGAGCGATTCGATTAGCGTTAACAATTGTAGAAATATCACTTCGCCAGCGGGGCAGGTCTCTCTTGTATATTTTTAGGAGACCTGGTAACATAAATATATTTCCTACAGATAATAATTAACGTATGATACCAATAATTTAATCAATTACAATTTTTTTATTAAACTGCATTTCAAATTAGCTATCTCTGGGGCACACCAAATCGGCTACATCGTTAGCTAATTACAAGCATAAATTACCATTATTTATTACTTAAAACATTTCTAAAAACCAAACTCTACTTGACATATTATGAGACTAACGGTTTATTTTAATTGATGTTCCCTTAAATGTCAGATGGTTACTTGTACAAGAAACAAAAGAACTAAGCATCACTGCAGGTGTTTTATGAGTGTCTATAGTAAAAAGGTCTTAGAACTTGTTCTATTTGTACCTTGGCCTTCTTGACTCAAATCAGGAGAGCGTGTTTTTTTTTTTATTAAAATGTCAATCTAGATTATATAAAATCATTTTTGTGAAGAGAGTACTTGTGGAAGGAAACTACGACTGTTTGTCTTTGTTAATTAATATATTTTCAGTTTTTGTATTCATTATAATCAGGCTTCCTGTAAAAGATAAACTTAGAGCTCTTAATTATTAGTTTGGTAATTATTAATGTACAAGATTAAGCAAGATGCAGTACAAACTATATATCTTAGTTAAATAAAGACATAACTCTCGATTATAAATTACTATCGATACTCGACCCGTCGCGGCTTCGCAAGGATAGACAAAACAATAATTAATTATACACACAAAACAACCCTTTTTCTTGAATCACTATATCCAATGGTGAAAACCTTATGAAAGTCCGTTCGGTAGTTTCACATGACGTTATACATTCGCACGATTTGTGGGAATGCGTGACGTCATTAGCCCCCATCCCTGAACTTCAGTTTATCCCGTTCAGACAGACACATACGCGGCGGGGGACTTCGTTTTATAATACGTATAGATTTGTTTTATTACTGTTACAGCTCACCAATATTCACGTTATGTTTTTAAAGACGCGAAACGTCAAAATCCAGTGGAAAACTCGTTGTTAAGGAATGTATATAAGGTTGTTAACTCCCGAATACCGAAACATAACCTAATTTTAAGACGTTTTTGTATTCTCAGATTCAAGACTAATTGAATTACTACTAACAATTTTAAATATTTACAAACTTAACTATATATACATACAAAAGGAATTATAAAATAAACTAATCTAATTAAACATAAACCTAAAATATGGCATCAAAAAATTCGTCCACTACGCTGTCCACTGGGAGTGTCTATCTGTCACTAAAAGACAACCTTAAAATGACAAAGACAGCATAAGAGTTAACGGCGTCTTAAATCTGATTGATGTTTACGTATTCGGTCATAAATGTATAGGACTGATAATAAAAAAAAAAAAAAAAAAAAAAAAAACATTTTAAGTAAAAAAAGGTGATATACAAAGAAAACAAACAAATTAAGTTTAACATTTATTGTTACGGTAAGTTTCACTTAGAAATACAATTCACAATTTTCACAATCAACTTCGTCTGCAGCGACCGGTTGTTATCTTATAATGAGTAAAGTTAATCACTTTCATATGTAGAATAACCCTGAGTCTTGACATAATTAGGTAACAAACGGGGTTGCAACCCTATAAAAATAAAATTATTACAGTTGGATTTACCTTGCAGAAGAGCTGCCGGGTTTTCCCATTATCGGGTATTGAAGACGCTTTGTATTTGCTGTGAATACCGAAATTCTTTTTCCTGATTTATGATGAAATATCGCTTGTAAATAGTATAACAAAAAACTGTTATTTATTTGTACTTGGGGAAACCGCGATTTGAAAAACCGGAAAGTTTGGGATTTAATATTATTTACCTACACAAAGTAACACTCGAATATTTGCTGTCTTGACCCTGGCAACACTAGTAACGAGGTAAATAGATATATTGCCGTCTATCAATAGGTACAGTTGTATCTATGTTAGAAATCAATGTCCCATTTACGTCAAACCCTTATCTTAATGGTGTCTAAATTGCGTTTTGTCTACCATTGACAAGGATATTGTCTTTTTAAAAACAAAACAAAAAATAAGTTTTTATTTTTTGTAAATTTGCATAAACAATTACAGATATGTTTTAACTCTCATTTGATTTATAGAATCAAAAAAAAAACAAGGTTATAACTTGACTGTAACGAAATTTACATGCAGTTTGTACGTTATTTTGCGATTTTAGTTTATAAATTCTTTTATACAACTTTAAACTCACAGAAGCCGGTTTTCATAACATTAATGGGGTTGATTAATTTTTTTATCCGTCAGATATATTATTAAAAAAAATATTATACCTACTCGTGCATAACGTCATTAGTCTCCACTCCTGTAGGCTTATTTGCTATCTTCAGTTTCCAACCAAAGCGATGTTTACTGGATAAAAATAGCGGTAAAAACGCTAATTCAGTATCGAATAACGTCGGTGACCAACTACCTACGTCGTAGTAAATCTAGTTGGTCATCCAAATTAATCGATACGAAATTTGTGTTTTCACAGTGATTTTTATAAAACTATTATTCCTTTAGTTGACAACCGTCATAGCGAATAACCCTGGTAAAGTTTGATGGGCTATATTTCCAACGCCAGATATTTTTTATCTGACAAATCATTTTGAATATCAGACATGATTTTTCAATAAAAAAAAAAGTTAGACGTCAATTTTATTCCACGAATAAAACATATCTGGCGTTGAAAAAATCAGCCCTTGAGTGTTTTATTATATTGGAAAAGCAATAATTAAACAACGGATTAAATAGATTTTTGCTTTTCGATCCCAGTCATCAACCCTATTACTTGTATTTGACGTAAACAGGCTCTAATTCCCATGTTTTGAACAATAAAAATAAACAAAATACAACCTTATCTTAGCTTACTTCTTTGTAATCGAAGATAGAAACTATAGCCCATCGTAGTTCGTTCATATAAAGTTAGGTATTAAAACAAATGGGCTTCAGTCGTCCTTTTATTAGGTGGCGTAAACCAAGACAAAACTTTCACAGACCATTACCACAAGCATTGTATTGACATCATTCCTCGCCACACAATAGTAATACCTCTGGTATATTTCAGAATATAACTTTAATTGCAACCACATTATAAAAAAAAAAATATTTGCAGACCTATTTTTGTTTTGAAGTTGTATCTAACTGACAGTAAAAATTATATACTGACCTCGTACTAAGACGTATTTAATATAGGACCCTTATCTATTATGAATATTAAGACGTTACTCACAATGATAGTTAAGCTAAAGACACACTAGGAGACAAAAAGTTATTCAACACGACGCGCTACGCTCAAATTTACGTGTTGCCCAGTGTCCTGAAAGATGCCTCGCAACATTTTACGTGACGCGGGACATCATACATGTTTTTCGTTCCCGCTCCGACAGCTTACCACCGTCTCGGGGCATGTTGCTCTATTTGTCCCATAGTGTATCTTAGACTTTAGTTTACCCCACCTAGCAAAAAAATAAATTACCCCTCACCCAAAAATTTATTTAAAAACAAAACGGTTTCCTCACGCATATTCTCGGGATCGCCCAACTAGATTCAGCCTCAATAGGAGTCCCTAATCATGAGCTGACGCGGCGGCGGTGGTGTCGCGAGTCGAACTCACTAACTAGTCGGGCGATCCAGAGAATATGCGAGAGTAAACCGTTTTGTATTTAAATAATTATGAATACTCCTCACGAAAGTTATTATACACCCAAAAACTTCTTCACGATTTAATGTTAAAATTACAAAAATATCTAAAAACTCCTGAAATTGAGATCTTAATCAGTTCGTTCTAGCAGTTTCCTGACGAGTCGCCAGTCCTCCATGATGTCGGCGTCGGGGAGCATGTAGACGACGTAGGGAGGAGATACAGTCACCTGCCGCCGGCGTCGCTTGCGCCCCCACTCGGGCCCGCACGACCACAAGTCTACCGTATGCCGCTCCTCCTCAAGTTTCTTGATCTTTTCTAGAGTTTCCTCTTTCATATTCTCGTACGCTAGCCATTTTTCACTCTGTTGACAAAGAACGAGAAATTGGTAATTTATATATTTGTAATAGACTTTCTTTGTTTATAGGTACAATTTGACTCCTAAACAATTGTCTGTACTTTAAAAAAGACTTTGTTTCAACATTCTTTTTCACGGTAGTCAGATAGGAAATATCGACATCAGCGAGCTCTAAAAAAAGTGACGTATTAAAGTGATTGTATGTCCTAATTGCATAATAAACGATTTGAATTTCATTAGAGCTTAAATCTTAAATCTATTTGTAACTTATGCCTTAGTTTTGTAAAGGTAAATTTATATTTACATGTAAGTTATGCACAAAAACATATTTTTGTTTTAGCAGAAGCAAGTGATAAAAAAACCGGCCAAGTGCGAGTCGGACTCGCGCACCGAGGGTTCCGTACACACCTGTAGGTATATAAGTAAAAGTTCACCCATCACTACAATCGAGTCATAGTTATGGTATGATATAATTGCAAAATGAAAAAAAAAAAAAAAAAAAAATCATATATTTTTTTTTATATGATGTAACTAAAAATTTACGGTTTTCGCAATTTTTCCTTTATCTGTACTATAAGACGTTACTTCGTACCAAATTTCAAGATTCTGAGTTCACGGGAAGTACCCTGTAGGTTTTGATTCCCTTGCGAGTGTCGAAAATTTGCGGCATAAACGGGAGTATCTTTTGATCGCGTTGACTTAGAAGTTTGATTTTTTCACAGCTCCAAGAGACCATAGACTTGAGTATTTGATATGAATTTCAGCTTGATACCTCCACGCGTTCCTGAGAAAAAAGGTCTTGACAGACAGACAGACAGACGGACAACAAAGTGATCCTATAAGGGTTCCGTTTTTACCTTTTGAGGTACGGAACCCTAAAAATGAATCAATTGATAAAAAAAAACAATTAAAAGGACACAAGTATCCCTAAGAACCACACGATAATCATTATCTATGATCAGAAATTGCATTAATTAATAATAATTTTACATAATCTATTTCGAATGAGATGCAGTGAAAGTTTATTTAGATGTCGTGTAGTATAATATATTATGAGTTCTAGTGAGTCATAATAGGTATCAATATATTCTACTGTTTTTTTTCTACTTTCGGAAGCTTATTTCAGACTTACAAGATAAATGATATTAGGGTAAACTTGTACGTCAATAACATTTATTTTATTCTTCACACAAATACCAATAATAGAACAACTTCAAAATATAATCCTATATTAATAATAATTTTTATTCAGACAATTTACACTCATAGAGAGGAACATACATTAAACAAGCAGATAATATCATAATACAGCACTAATCTAAAATTTGGCTATCAATCACAACAAATTTAATATAAAGAGTTAAAATAAATATCAAACCAAATAAAACTATACTAATCAAAATAAATTACAATATAATGCTGTACTATTTATTTACAGTCTTTTTAGTTGATCTAAAATGAGTTGTAAGTACAAATTTTGATGGTCGTCCTCTGGTCCCGTCATACGGTTGGCGCGGCAGGCAGAGGGCAATTTTCGACGAAACCGGTTTCCGTCCTCGCCATGATAAATTTACCTGACACTTTATTGAAAAAAACAGTCTGTCTGACGGGCCCAGCTTATTTTTGTGTTTTATTGGCAATTTCATTTATTATAGGCGTTTTGGACGTGTTTAGAATTTGTATATTGTAGGTTGATATTGTGTTGTGTTATACGTAGTTGCATGATGGCTTCATGCATTGTTTATCAAATTGTTGACTAATATGACTAGTTATGCAAATATGATTAGAAGTCCCACTAGGTACCTTTTCTTTAATTGTTTATGTTAAACTATAATGCTAGCTAAGAATTTTGCGTTTAAATAATTGCATTTCTAAAGACTTATCTATAAATTTTAAAAAGTGCATCTTTTTTACCGAAGCGACTATAGTTTGAATTAAATATCTATGTAAATTATATAAACAAAGGTTAGGTACACTACATGTATCTCAATACAGGTAGAACGATTTTTATAATCTTTGATTTGGTAGATTTGTCTCCATTTCGAATAGCTGAATAAATATAAAAAAAAAACAAATAGTTGATGTCTTACAAGCACGGGGCACCGCCAGTATTATATAATTTACAATAAATACACTATTCTAAGTTCTGATTCTCATCTTTAAAAAGTGTATTTATTATGAATAACTACTAAATGAATCTTAATTTACTTAAGTAAATATTTCATGTACCTAATTACTTTAATAAATAAAATTTTTAAATCACTTTTTACGTTTATTATACTTATTTGCTTAGCATTTTTAAGAAGTAATTTAGTAATGTGAAATAACATTAAAAGTAATAAAATATATTTTTATTCGAGTTGTTAAAAATTCGTATATAGGTATATTATAATCCGCATGCATCACCCTACATTCAATAGAGTATGAGTACAAAAACACGAGTCTCCTACAATGGCGTCGATCGGCGCGGGCGCAGGTAGGCGCGATCAATGCCCCGGTAATAATAATATCCGCACATCTGCCAACGAAGGACGATCACGCGAGGACCCGTTCACATTTGAGAACGTTATTATTCTCTACATATATTTGGTACTTGTGTTATTTACACGCAGTTGGAATTCATGTTTTCAGATATCAATGTAAAAGAAATGGAGTAATATGAGTAATATTATAAAATATCGTGCAATGAATTAGGGTTATTAAATTCGGTTTAGAAGTAGACATAGGATAACTTACGTACCATTAAATGAGATGTGTTTTTATTTAAATCCAATTAAATCTTCTACATTATTTATAAAATGTATTAATAAAAAAGTTATTGTAATAAAAACAAGTAATCAGGTTAAAATATTTTCAGTAATTAAAAGATAAAACTTAAAAAAGCATTTCATATAATTAAACAATAGTAGGTATACGAAATTATATTTGTTTTTATATCCATCCCTTGTAACTAATGTATCTATCTATTATTTATTGTAGATTGTGATATAAGCATCGTTGAGTTTTTGGTTTTTTATCTTTTCAAAATATAAGCAGTGTCATTGGTGTCGGTAACTTTCATTCATATCGTATCGTTAACTTAAATACGAATATCGTATTGATTGTATATGACATAAATAGAAATACGTTACTTAACTTATACAGCATTTACTAGGTAGGTAGCTAGTAGGTACATATATTAATTAGTACTTAGAACATGCTTATTTTCTGTTATCGATATTACCAAACATTTCTTCAGATTTCATTATTTTACCAGTGGATTTGTTTTATATTTTTCAAACGCGACTTTTTTCAGTATTATATTTATGTGCTTTCCTAAGGACTACTTACACGAAAAACTTAACTCAGTTACTATTATTAGTTGCTAACACGAGGTTAAATTGACAATAATGTATGACGAACTGTCAATTTAACCTCGTGTTAGCATTTAAGTCTGAGTCAAAAATGTAACCCGGGCTCGTGCAAGCGGGCCTAAGGATGATTTAAGGCAACTAACCCTATACAAAAAAAAGATGATAATATTCACTAATACACAAAAAATCATTTAGCAATTCCTTAAATTACACCAAAATTAGCAACACTTATTCCTTTAACATTATTACGTACGTAATGGTAATTTAAATCTCAGCAAGAAATGATTGATATTCATTATTTTTAATGAATACAGACCCACAATAATAAGTTGAACAAAATAGGTAGGTTATATAAAGAAACCAACATTGTAGGAACTTTTAAAAAGGTACAAAGACTTGTTTATTTTGTTTCTTTTCAATTATTGTTTCTTGTGGTTACATTGCGGAGTGCGGCATTTGTTTTAACAAAAGATCTTTTTGGTAAATAAGAACAATAGTAGTTACATTTTCAGATATTAACAGATTTACTCCAGGATAAAGTCCATACAGAGAAGAACAAGTAGATATTAATCATTTCGCTTGGAACAGGTATTTTTCAAGAACAATATTTACAGGTACACATTTTGTATTTAATTATATAGGGTTATATTATTGTTTGTCTATTCCGAAGTATTCGGTCGAATTGACAGGGTGTGTGTTGTAGATTATAACATTGAATTAATCAAGGCTAAGGTAGTACACGTAAATACTAAAAATGGTTAGTAAATTTATTAATATGTATACGAAAAGACCAACTCATATTAATTTTAAAGAAAATCTAATATCGTTTGTATAATGTTTTTTTTTTTAAATAGCCAGAGGCACTTTGTTTTTCTATATGGTATTTTAAGTTGTTATATTAATTGCTAGGTTAATAAAAATATAGAAGAACTTATTTACAACTACCTAAGCATACATTTTACATTTGTTAAATCTGATATAAACAATAACAAATTATAAAAAATACACAAGATATACAAGAATCAATAATTTATCCTAATATTTGACAAACAGTTCGTCGCACTTCCTAATGGTAAAACAAAACGTTTCTTTGTAGTCCGTATAGTTTGATTACAGCGCGATGTGTGCGTGACGTCACAACTCGTACGCAACATGGCCGCTGCCTCGTGTCGCTTTCCGGGAAACAGCGCGCCAACGCCAAGCGGCAAGCAATGCAGCCGCCATCTTGTGCAAGCGAGTACAGCTTTGAGTAATTTAATATGGTGTAATGAAAATAATTTAAGTTGATTTACTTTAGTTTGTTATTGCGACATATTATTAGCTATTTTGAAATACGTTTATAAATTTTATGTAGTATTTAAAATAAATAGTTTTTTTTTTTTTATATATTTCAATTAAGGTTATTGTTGGTTTGTCATATCTATACTAATATTATAAAGCTGAAGAGTTTGTTTGTTTGTTTGAACGCGCTAATCTCAGGAACTACTGGTACGAATTGAAAAATTCTTTTTGTATTGGATAGTCCGTTTATTGAGGAAGGCTATAGGCTATATAACATCACGCTACGACCAATAGGAGCGGAGCATAAATGAAAAATGTTGCAAAAATGAAAAACCGTTGAAACTAAAACACGCGAACAAAGTCGCGGGGGACAGCTAGTAAGTAATATAATAGTTAACCACTGATTTTTAAGAAATAGTTACTATAACTATTTCATAAAATTGTATGTCCTAAGCAAATAAGTTACTTGATAGTAAATTATAAAAAATGTTAATTTAGTTTTTTAGGTGATATATAATATTAATAGTTATACAAATTAGAAATTTCAGCGTTTTAGGTCTAGAAATCTGAAAAACAAGCTGTTGTCCTCGGCTCAGCCTGTGTAGGTGTCTTAATTAATATAAGTTATCTTAGTTGTTTCGCTAAGTTACGACTTCTCTAACAGCTAGTAATCTTACTAATGGATATTAACTACTTTTACATAAGAACTCGGTTTAGTACAATTTATGCAATAACATACCCACAATTCAAATAGTTATTATTTTAGAAGCTTTGTATCTTATGGTAAGTTGTGGCTACTTCATTACATGAACACATTTTATTTCAAATCGAAACTGTTGGCTCGTTTCCTAAAAATGTTTTACGTTCTCTCTCTTTCTCTCTAGATATAATAGAAAACTTGGAACAACTCACACACGGCCATCTGATCCTAAACTAGGCAGAGCCTATATTATGCCAACCAAACAATTGATAAACACACTTATGTATTTCTAAATACATACATATTAAAGATTAATAACACCCAGATACAGAACAAATAGCAAATAGTCATGCACATCACAGAAAGATTTGTCCTGCGTGGCAATCGAAGCCACGACCTCCGGTAGTCAGGGTCACTAACCACCAGACCTACAGGCCAGTCATTTGCTGTTCTTCTACCAATAAAAGGTCTCCCTAAAGACGCACAAATCACCTCTAATTAGCGCTCACAGTACAATTCCAGGTTTTCCCTCGAAGTTATTGTAAAAACAGTCGAGACGTCTACTAAACCACTCTTTGCCCTTTTCGAACACTATTTACAACATATAAGTATAACCAATGTAATGCCGAAACACAAAGATCTATTATTCACAACTTAAATCAATACTAAATCGGTGCGTGACGTCACACCAAATTGTCCAAATGCGTATTCTCCAAACTCTGTATGATACATGAATAAGGGAATCTGATTCACTAATTTACTTCGAGATGTTAAGGTTCTGAGAATGACTCATGGGAATTTTGTGTGACCAATCACGCTGCTACATGATGTCATGGGATAAAGACGGTTTGTGATATTGAATTGTGTACTTTCAATATGATGTTGTGTTCATAACAATTGAATAAAAATAATGCATTTAAATGTTTAAGTTTAAGATAATGCCGTTTTTGTTATTTAGCAAAATTATTGATTCAGCCTAGCCTTTTCCCAAGCTATATTGGAGTAGTCTGCCACTCTTACCAGATCAGCTTGACACCGTATTTTACATGGAGCAACTGCCTATCTGACCTCCACAACCCATCTTACTGGAAACACAGGATCTAAGGACTTAACGACTGCCAAAGATCAACGTATGAAAGTCGGGACCAACAGCCTAACGTGCTTTGCGAGGCACGGAGGGGTCTCGGTATCACCATCAAAGGACCAACTGCAGCGAGCGGGGCTTAACCTGTATCTGTCCATCTATACAGATTACACAGAACCCCTCGAAATTATTGAGTAGCATTTCGGTTAAAATTAAACTAAAGAAATATTGAGATGCACATGAAAATAATAAAAAAAGAAATGTTTTTTTACGTTAAGTTATACAAAATCTATAGAAAAAACACAGGACAAAGAAAAAGAAATCGACTTCAATGAAAGTTATATGGGACCAACTCTGAGGTGGTTTAGGTTATCAAGGACAAAAATATTTTTATAAATTGATTTTCAATTTTTCACAGTTTTCGCATAAAAAACATACAAAAAAATCGTCTAATTCAAAAACCTCCTGGATTTGAAATCGGTTAAAAAGGGTACGAAAAGAAAGCGTTTATCAGGCAGGACCAGACCCTTAAAATCCGTCATCTATGTTAATTTCTTATTGCGGTCATCTTGTATATCATTATGAGTTCACTGTCCGTATTGTACTGTCTCCGGATAATAATATAATACGTCATTAAGTTTAACGTTTCGGAGGTATCTATTCTAATCTACCCCGTTTATTGTTAATCCTGGCTCAGGAATTGCAATGATAGATGCGTATGGTGAACGTGTATTAATCCATACTTATCTATACTAATATTATAAAGCTGAAGAGTTTGTTTGTTTGTTTGTTAGTTTGTTTGTTTGAACGCGCTAATCTCAGGAACTACTGGTCCGATTTGCAAAATTCTTTCAGTGTTGGATAGCTCATTTATTGAGGAAGGCTATAGGCTATATAACATCACGCTACGACCAATAGGAGCGTAGCATAAATGAAAAATGTCGCAAAAATGAAAAAACGTTGAAACTAAAACACGCGGACAAAGTCGCGGGGGACAGCTAGTAATATTATAAAGATAAATGATTTGCGTTTTGTATGTTTGTATTCGTTACAAACTCGAAAATTACTAGACCGATTTCAAAAATTCTTTCACCATTGGAATACTACATTATTCCTGGGTTTAAGGCTTTATTGCTGTGCTACCTGTGCGATGCTGGGGCAGGTCGGTAGTAAAAAATGTGTCGTAGTTTTTAAATCCAAGAGTGTTTAATGTTTCATAGCTTTTAAAAGAAATTAATATTTTATTTTTAATGTTTATTCAATCTGCTAACAATTATCGTTAAAGCAATGATGTGATGATCGATGAATGATAATGATGAATAAACGTCTTGGGTATTCCCGTTTCGTAATAATGAATTATAAAGATCAACTTTACTACCGTATAAGATTATTTTAACTTAATTAGATAAAATCATATTATCCAATCTAATTACATGACTGAATTTGTTAAAAAAATATTGTTTTATTTTTTAAATTTCCAAATTTATAAATAAAATAAGTTTATGTATTGTTACATTCGGCTCTAAGCCACGTGTTTCGTTACGTCGCGCCCGAGTAGGTACACGATATGTGCTGTATATGTTTGCGCGGTGTTTATCAATTACAATAACACGATATAATGTCATCTTGCAGCTTATCTGCGTCACTTATCAATGGTCACGTGCAGTGTCTCGTGTCAATTTCGTATTATTTACTTGGATTACAGTATTGTTGTTAAAGTGTTGACATTGTTTTTAGATTATATTATAGTATGTCTTGACTTTGCATGTAGTTAAACATTTTAAAGGTTTAAATTTTAATTAATTAACGCTGAATAACTTACGTTTACATGACCTAGTACTTACTTCATTTTCTTTTAAACAAAATAATTTAATTTGGTTTTGTTACTTTTAACCAACGAAAAAAAAACGGAGAAGGTTCTCAAGCTAACACATTTTTTTTTATCTTAACCCGCAAACCCGCATTACTTTTTACTGAGTCCAATTTTGTTTTTTTTTTTTCAATGTATCAAATTTTTTTATTTTATTTAATTGTATATTGTGACTCTTAAATAACATGGGATATAACTCTATCATAAGACATTTACGTTTATCGTATTAAAATGGATTTTTTTTTTGTTTACGTGAAAATGGCTTTTCCAGAGAAGGATATAGTGTATTTAGGTATAGGTAGGTACCTACTTACCGAAAATATAGAACTGGCAAATTGTTTTACTAATTCAAGTCAGATTAGTTGAAATGTTATCTCTAAAATGAAAATACCAATGAGTCAGCAGAAAATCAATTTTAAACAAAGTCTAGAAAAATCTGCATTTCGTAGCCTTACACCTGCTACGAAGTGCTACGAATTCTATATACTATTGTCATTTTATTAGTAGTTATATAACTATAAATCACAATTTTGTAAAAATTCGATTTTTTTATATTATAGGTATCGTGACAAATTAATTTAAGTTAACCCTTCAACCACGATACTTTATGAGTAATATAGTAATAAAAATATATAATTATATCCATTATATACAAGTATACATATGTATAACAAGTACATATTCCATTTCGTAGCAATGTCGGTGCTACGAAGTGGCTACGCGCTACGAGGTCACTGATCGATCGGAAAGCAGACAAGTCCTGATAATTTTATTTTACTTTCCTTTTTATTGTATTAGTATTTGCTTACTTTATTTTGTATTTTACTATCAAAATTAAAATAGAACCTTATGACTTGGTATTAAGGTTCATTGTTCTGTATTGAAGTAGACCGTGAAATATCATCAAATATTTTTTAAGGTTTTTTTTATTTCTACTACTAAATTAAAATAAATTACAATAATAAGTATGAAATAGATTTTTTCAAATTTATAATAAAGAGTAAATATTTAGATAATTGTTAAAATCCAGTTTAACTTGAACCCGGTATTCAAGTAAAAAGTTCGGTATTATGGTTCACTTTATACTGGACATATAGGCTTGAAAAAAAAACGTAATAAAACCTTATGTAAATTACTAGCTTTTACCCGCGGCTCCGCCCACATGTGTTGGATATCGCGGCAAAAAGTAGCCTTTCTTGTGATCCAAGCTTATCCCATACCAGGTTTCATCAAAATCTGTTCAGCGGTTTAGCAGTGAAAGCGTAACAGACAGACTAAGTTCGCATTTATAATATTAGTATGGATTTTTTTGGATATGGATATAATGTTTCCATGTAAGTCGTTTTAATGCCCAGACGTGGGCTCACAGTAAATCTACTTTGTTGTTCATTATCAATCTTGGTAAATTACAATCTGAAAATAACTGGATCGATACCAAATAATAATAGTCATTCATGTAAATACGTAATCATTTTTGTAATTGTAGACTTGAATTTCAGTCTTTAAACATAGCCTAGATTAAAATAGTACCAACAAAATGGTTCCAACAATGACGTAGGATTTTATCGATTTGTCAGTAAGTTATTTGAAGTAGTACGGATAACTTTACTTCTTTGTAAGTGATAATAACCTTTAGTTACACGCAAAGCATAAAAAAAAACGCTAAGTATAAAAATATTAAGTGTACTACTATATTAAAAAAAATATGGTCTGTCATGAAATACCAAACCAATTGACATCTTTTAAGATCGATGATAAGATGTAAAAAATAGATTTTAAGTTTATAACAGCAAATAGTAGTGTCGTGGTGACCTAGTGTTTGAAAGAACGGATTAGTGTTGCAAGTTCGAACCCATTACAGGCAAGTTCTAATGTGACTTTTTTAAAGATGTCTTTTCTTAATTGTTCTAGGACATTATTGACAATCGCTAAAGGACAACACAGTAAAGAAACCTGAATTCCAAAAATTGGAATCTGAAATCGAAAACCCGCAATGAGCTAGCTTAGTGATTAATGGTCGTTCATTCTCTATATGAGAAGAGGCCTGTGCCCAGCAGTGGGATATTTATAGACTGTTATTATAACCGCACATAAAAATACATAATAATTTTAGTAACAATATTGATAATCTTCATTAATTATCGCTTTCACTGTGTGGTTACTTCGCTTCTCATAGTTCAAAGATTCAAATTCATAAAATTACCGACTAATATCTTTAAATTGTTCAAAATTAAAAACACTTTTGCCGCTACACACTGCACCGATTTCTTTATCAAAACTGTACTGATTCGTATTTTTTTAAACCGAAAACAAAAGTAAACTAAGTATGTGGTTTCATTCATTACCCTTAATGTGGAATCCTAGTGTATAAGTACGCAACCTTGCACCTCATCTATACTAATATTATAAAGCTAAAGAGTTTGTTTGTTTGTTTGAACACGCTAATCTCAGGAACTACTGGTTCGAATTGAAAAAATCTTTTTGTATTGGATAGTCCGTTTATTGAGGAAGGCTATAGGCTATATAACATCACGCTACGACCAATAGGAGCGGAGCATAAATGAAAAATGTTGCAAAAATGAAAAACCGTTGAAACCAAAACACGCGAACAAAGTTGCGGGGGACAGCTAGTCAAGGATGAAAATCGTGGTAAGACATAAATACCTCAATGAATTGTAACAAATCATGAACTGAATTCAGTCAGCGACATTAATTTACTGACTGGCAAACATCCTAATGTCAACGTTTGGCGCATATCCTAATGTATATTACTATCATTAAGTCTCCGAAAGATTTATAACAAAGAAGAATGATTAAGAGCATAGGAAAAACTAATTTAGTTTTAAAATCGAACGAAATATTAATTCTACAACATTTCATTTATTTTAATGACATCACTTCCAACGTGTTGATATAAATGAAATCATTGATTAGATAAGGCCTGTAATATCATTAACGTAATCTTAACACATGAAAAATAGTATTAAGTTACAAAAAAAGTATACATATAAGGCCATAAGTCCCGAAATTGAATATCTACCTACACCATTTATTTAATTAGGCAACATTAAAAATACCCGAATCGATATAATCCCTGTACTGGCAACATATAAATTTAAAACGTATCAAATGACGTCATCCAAATCCGTCAGCAATATACCTACACAATGAAAAACAAAAGAACAATACAAAAACCACTTGTGTTCGACGTTTAAAAATAGCATACACTAAAGTATCGAGCGTCTCATATTTGCCTTTCCTGGCTTTATTTAGTACACCTTCCTCACCTCCGAACACTCAAACGCAACTCAATTATAAATCCACGTTACGTCTCATTTTGTCTCTGTCACATTAAGGTATAAAGTAGCGACAGATATACATTTAAGATAGTCTTAAAGTAAAGTTGAGTTCCAGTATTTGGGGGCTAGTCTGTTCTGAGTTATGTATTGGTAGTACATGAGCGTTATGTATTGGCCTATGTGTCTACGTCATGGCCGCATCGTGAGGTCGACATGCGCAGAAAGTCGATCGATTCTCTTCTTTACTAAACCCTAAAGTAATTTTATTTACTTATTTACGGCATACGATTAGGTTTCTTGTTGTTTTTTTTACTTAATTCTTATAAAAACCTTAGATATAAATGATTTTTAGAGTCCTTTTAAAAACAAAGTATTGACTCAAGTCATCAAGTATTTCACTGATTGTTTTCAGGACACCTAAATAGGTTTTTATAGTTGATATAGGAATAAAGGTATTATAAAAAGATAGGAACACCTTTGCCCTTTAAGGGTATTCACAAATTCGAAGTATTAATTTGTCGGAAGTTATTTAGGTACCTATTTTCGGCGGATTCGACACAGAATCGATTTTGGTGTCGGCGTCATGAGACACGAATACGTTCTAAATGGATATACGGTTAACTTAAACACGATTTATTTGTATATTGTCCATTTTATAAAGTTTTATTTTTAAGTTATTACTTAAACAATAATTCATTTTAAACAGATTTTCATCTATGTGAACATGACATTTAAGAAACGAACACTATTTTAATGGAGTTAGTAGTAACTTGTTAGTTAAGATTCGTGCAATAATACACATTGTAATTCTAAAACATATTAAAATGGTTATTTGATCAAGGTTTTAACTTAATAATTAAGTGAAGTATTCGATTCCAATCGAAACCTTAAAAAAGTGTAATTTAATTTTTTTATTCAGTCTTTTCATGAGTTTAGAACTTGTTCGATAGAAGGCTATAAAAGAAGCATACAATAATATAATCAATTACTTATAATTTGTTTAAATTAGGTATATATGTTATAAATTATATTATAAGATACGAAGAAATGTAAAATTATATATTAACTCTTATACTGTAGCCAGAAAAAATGTTCACGCCTTTCATTTATGTATTTTGTTAGTTCGTTGTAATGTCGTTTTTAGTTCGAAGCGACATTTTTAATATGTATTAGAAAATCTGAATACTTTACAGTAATTGCAACACGATGATTTCATAAAAGATTAAGGTCACTAGAAATCGCTTGTATATTACAGGTACATATTTACTGATTAAAATGTTACAAAGTAACACATTGTATTATTGTTTGTATTCCTGGTGAGCGAGCAGGAAATATAAATATTCAGTGTTTTTGCAACACCAGCTTATATGTCGCGCTAATAATAGAATGAACTCAGCCAACCTTGCAGGCATATTAGAGTATTGTTTGCAGCGATTGGGAAATACACTTGCTCGCAATATTTACCTATTTTATCAATTGGTTTTTTGACGCTCGTATTATGAAGTTTTAAAGACATTATAGTTGGATTGAGTATCATAAATAGAATGTGCTATTCGTCATCCATATAACTTCATAACTATGTGGTTTTTAAACGTTATAGCATGCGGGCTAAATTCTGCACTGAGACTCCCAAGTGCTAAAAATAATAATATATTCATCTGTTCTTTATTCGATACTAGCTACTAGGTCATCGCGGCATAAACCTTATGCCGTTTCTTGGGATGCAAGCTTATACCATACCAAGTTTTATCATAATCGGTTCAGCAGTTTAGCCGTAAAAGCGTAACAGACAGAGTTACTTCCGCATTTATTATATACAATTTTTACATATTACTCCGGGTAAGTACGAAAAATCCGGCTTAAGTTCAAATAAATACATGTTTTCGTATAAAAACAACCCTTTCACAAGTTATGAGCCAAATTCTCTACCAAAAACAAACCCCAATGAGTTTCACAACTGAAAAACTGGTATATTACTAGTCAAATATATCCTGTAAAGTACCCAAAACTACAAATTTCCCGGCCTTTCAGCGCTACTTTAACTATCATTATCATGTCAAAATTTCCTGATACGGGGAAAGAAAACACAGGCGGATGTGTTATTAATATATATAAAAGTTTTTATTATTATATATTATAATAATATATGACAGAACTAAACAAATCGATAACACCTATAAAAATAATTGTTAGCTTCTATTCAAAATAAAAGTGTGAATTCGTTATTTTTATGATCTCGTAAAGAACCGATGGCTTTTAGGTTTTTATAATTATTTATTGGTTGTGGTATGGGGATATAATAAAAACTGATGGAAGCTAACAATAGATATATTGAATATGACACTGCATTGACATGGCAAGTACGATTTAAATAGCGAGAGAAAATATAGCAATTCCAAAATTATTGCATTTAGTCAATGTTCATATCAAGTTGGCATTTTTTTAAACATAAACTTAAGAACTTGTGTACCTCAACTCGGTCAGTAAACATACAAACCACTACAACAGCGTCATAATCATCTCCCTGCCATGTGCCCTTACTCTCCCATTTTAATTTTAACTCTTAATACAATGCATGCAAAATTGATATTAGTTTAGCAGGCAGGAGATTCAGTTTTCTTGAAAAAAAAAAATGCTGTCTATGGAAGGAACTAACTGGAATCTTTTGTACTGTGTGTCGTTTGTGTGCCTGCTAAATGAATAACCATTTTGCGTTGGCATTGTATTCAAATTGAAAATGAAATGAAATGAAATTGGTGAGTGAGGACACTGTTCAAAATTTATTTCGGGTTGGCGCAATGCGTATTTTGCGTCCATACATCTCTACTCGTCATTTCAACATTAACTGCTTTCTTTCTGATATCTTTGACACAATATATATCAAAAATTTTCAGCTATATAAAATTAAAACCACAAAACTAGTTCGTGTAGTTTTGATGGCAGTTCGCGTCCGACAGCAATCACGACGACAGTTACTGAAAAACAAATTGAATGAGCACAGCGAGCCAGTTTTATGGGACTTCACTTCGTTTGATGCTCGCTAAGTCCCTTCCATTTCAAATATCATTTTAGTTATATTTAAAAAATAATGTGTTTTATTTTCAAGTTGAAGACTAGGTTTTTTGAGCGGTTATGGTTCTATCTCTATTAGAATATAAAAAAGGCAATGCCATGAAGAAATTTAAGTAAAAACATCATCTGACTAAAGCAAAAAGTTATTAGGTCGAAAAGGTATATTGTATTCGATGTTTAGATTACTTTAATTTTCCTAACTGTGTTATCTCAACAGAATCATATCCCTAAAATTTCTTAAAACAAGTTATTTGCTTGATTTAACTAAAACACATTAATGTTAATGAAAAGATAATAAAATGTACGCAGTATTTACAATATTTTAGATATTCCGTTCATGGTTATAACCTGGTTATTATAACCATGAACGAACCTATAAATATCCCATTGCTGGGCACAGGCCTCTTCTCATGTAGAGAAGGCAAGAGCATTGATGGTTGCCTGGAAGGTATTGCCGTGGTCACCCTTTGTGCCACTATTTTATTAATTACTTAATTTTACTTTATTATTCTTCTGGTGTACAATAAATAAATAAATAATAAATAAATAATTGCCACAAATCTAAACATGTTTATACAAAGAATTGTGGTTACTCTTTTTAACAAAAATACTTTACCTTATCACAGGCTTGGGCACAAGTAGGTCGCATGCGAGCGGCCAAACCAATTAAATTATTAATGTACGTTGTTAGCAAAATATGAACCACTCTTATCTTTGTCATATATCTAATAATAAACTGTTAATAATATTAACAGCTCCAACTGAAACATTAAAAGGATTTTCACATAATTTTACTGAAATGTGATGTTGTGGAAAAGAGTTCAACGACTCTCATGGTATATTTTTACATAGATTTATATATAAGTAAGATTTTTTCAATCATCTAAAGATTATTAAATGTTCCCCAAGGGATAACCAAGTCAGTGGGTTATTGTGGTCAGTTAGGCATTCGCTACACGATAAATTCTCGTGTCCATCTGAATTCCTCAGAACCAAATGTCGACCCAAATATACATAGTTAAAGAAGAGGGCTAGGCAGAAAAAATAGAATCTAACTCACAATGCACAATAATAAAAAGCTTTTTTTAAATACCTAAATTGTTTATTTAATTTGTTTTGTATTATCTCTGAAAATTGACTGTATAGTTCAAAGATTTATCATTTACATTATTGCCATGTATTATTTAACACAATGAGGTAGATAACAGGATATGGAAAGTCAAAATCTAATTAGTCCGACATTTAAATAATAATAAAAAATAATGGACACTTATTTTTTTGCTTTTTCTAACTAAGAAAACCGTGAGAAGGTAGAGCAAATCAAAGATCAGGACCCCCCATGGCATCACGTCATCAGCCCCCGCTAATGACGTCATCCGTGCGTATAAAATGCACGAAATTGGGACGTTATGCGTCATGCGACATTTATTATTTATTTATTTATTTAATGATTTACATACATAAAAGTGTAATGGCGGAATTAATGCCCGAGGCAATCGCTACCAGTCAACCTTTTCAAATCAATGTTTCAACGTGAGTTTTTGGTGACGTAAAATAACGAAAAATACGTGTCTAACATTTTTTGAGTCTACTCGACCACGGAGGTCGTGTTCGAGTGGCGTACACACCGGTTTTCCATGTGTCGCCAGCTATGAAGTCCCGGGTTCGATCCCCGGTCGGGTCAATGTAGAAAACCCCTTTTCTACATTGTCTTATGTCTGGGTGTTTGTGGTACCTTCGTGTTATCTGACCATAACATAAGTGCTTTAGCTAGAATTTGGGTTCAGAGCAATGTATGTGATGTTCACATTTATTTATTTTTAAATGATCTTTTTGACAAACATAAAAAAAAATTACCTACCTTATTATTGGAAAAAAATAATATATTCTTATTCTAAATTCATCTGTATTACAACTGTATCTTTTCTAGTCTACTATTTCAGCATAGCTAACAAGCAATAAGGTTACAATTGCCTTGAGTATCCGGGTCAGTGTGTCAGGTGATCCTGCAAGGTGAGCACCTAGCCCTGATTGTTTGCGCTGCCAGCCAAGGGTGATACGAGGTTTCATTTGCTTTACGTCAAGGGGAAACTAAAGATCTAAAAGTAAATATCACTTATATAATTACCGCGGCTCCACCCGCGTGGACGTCGGTTATCGCGGCATAAAGTAGCAAGTCGCAAGTTTCATCAAAATCAGTTCAACGGTTTAGCTGTGAAAGCGTCACAGACAGATAGACAGAGTTTCTTTAGCATTTAAATTATTAGTATGGATTTGGATTGAGTATTTTATTTATGGAAGAATGTATGAGTGTATTTATTTGTGAATAGCGAATTTTGTTGGTTATTCGTTGGCGTTTTTGTTATTAATTTAGGTTTGTGATTTATATACCTATAGACATTTCGATTGTGCTTTTGTTTTGCTTATTCAGTATAAATATATCACACTCGATTAACTCACACAATATTTCATACGACTTTATTGCCGATAGAGAGATACAGGCAAGCCAACTTACCTAAATCCACCTAGCTGATTAATACGAGCTTATTTATTACTATATTTGTTTTAGATTCTTTATATCGATGCCTCTTTGTCTAATTTTCAAAATTCTCAACAGTATAAAATTACAACACAGTTGTTACAAAGTGTGTCGTGTGTCGAATGCAACAACGGTGCAACCTACAAAACGATGTAACTGTTCAAATGTAGCTGTTGCCACGCCAACTAGACAGACACACGACATCGGCGCTTCTAATAACTATCTATATCTCTTTATTTTCAAAATATTGGACAAGGATGGAAGATTAAATCATTAATAATTTGTACGAGAATATGACTCCGTATTACAACTTTTTTAAAGGTCAAAATTTAGTTATACATTAAAAAAAAAAGAAAATTGCGCAAGTTCATAGCTGGACAAAGATATTTTTTCGTTATTTAGGGTTGAGAAAATATGTCAAAAGTATCACATGCAGTTAAAAGATTTTAAATAGGTTTTATTTTCTTCCCTCCCGTTTTTAAAGGCCCATCGACATAGAAAATAGTTAACAATAATAATCTTATATTTAAAATCACGTTTTGTAATTGGTTGGTAATCTTTTAGTAATTATTTGCTATTGAATTTGACAAGATATGAGAAGTTTAGTAACCGTAGTTAGACTTTTGTTGTAACATGAGTATTTTGTTCCAGTGATCGTTTTCATTTAATTTGCTTTTAATTTAAAGTAATTAAAACTTTGCTCGAGCTTTTATATTTCAGAAGAATTCCTGGAACTGTGTGATTTTTGAAGTAATATTAAATTCATATGACCAATGTTTACATGATATTACAATTTTTAAAAATATTATAAATGCAAAAGTAACTCTGTCTGTCTGTTACGTTTTCAAAGCTAAACCGCTGAATCGATTTGGTTGAAACTTGGTATGAAGAAAGGTTGGACTCTAAAAAAGACCATAGGATTTATTTTTGAAAGTTATGATAAATTTCTTAACCAAATGAAAAACAATTATTTTTAAGTATTCGAAATTAGATTAAAATTTTCTTTCCTGAAACACCTTTACCTAACAAAACCTACCACTAAGCATAAATAAATATAATATCTACTGTGCAGTTCGTTATATAAGCATTAAAAATAAATATACTCATAAAAGTTACATAAATATGTCTGTGGTAAATAATAAAACCGTAAACTTGGTTACTAATATAAATGTAGACGAAATAGAGTGGGCAGAGAGACGATGACGTCACACGATGACGTCAGACTCACCCACTAACGAATAGCGCTGAGAGCTTCATGAAAATAGAATTTAATTATTAAAATTGGTTCAGATTTATTTGTGATAGTTTAATAAATATTATAAGTATTGATCATTTATTTATTACTAGCTATTTACCGATGAGTCTTATAAACTATATCTTAGAAAACTCAGCAATAATGTTAGTTAACCAACAGAAAATAAAATTCAACGGATCTATGGTAACCTTTTACCAGATTGCATATTTTTTTATTACATTTTTTTGTATTATTAATGGTATGTGGTTGATCTATTGTGTTTTATTTAATACACCACTGACTAACGACAAAGAAAATCATAGTAAGACCCCCGAACTACACAGAGTGTTCTGCCCATAGAAATGATGATACGACATCATCATCCGGAAAATTTTGATCAGCTGTTGATAATTGTAAGGCAAATTTTTTATTTGGGGTTTGACTATTGTTTTCTTGAAGAAAGTTTATAAGTTTATTTCTAGGAAAGAAGTAGTATTTTAAATAAGACCACGCATTTTCGTAGCAGCCTGTATCAGTCTGAAATCAGCAACTAGCATTGAGCAAGTATACTGGGTAATGTTCGGTCCTTCTGTATAGGAGATGGTTTTTTTCTGCAATGTAATACAAGAAGAGCAATTCTGTTATATTATATGTAAGACATCTCTTCCCAATGCACAAGAGGTTTTTTGGCGTAGCTCCTAAGGTATACAATACTTTGAACGAGTCAACTAAAAAAATTATGAAGTGCTTAATAGAATTATAGTTAAAAAGTGTAATTTTACTTTAGAGGATGTTTTATATTATGTAATACTATATTAACAGTTATAATATAAAACAAACTTGAATGTACAAATTATAATTTTCATGTTATGTAAGTAAAAACAATTTTACTTTGTAAACAATTTGATAAATCCGTCCACTATTTGTTTACCTTGCAGGCAAAAATAATATCTTAAAATAATATAGGAGCTCTATGCTCTTATATTATTTTAAGATATTATTTTTTGTAAGTATTTCATACGTTTATAAATAAAAAATGATTTGAATCATGTTTTTTTAAGATCACACAAGATTACAAAGATCGGAGCAAAATGGGCACATTTCGAATAGCGTCTTTCTGAAAATCAATTTACATGAACACGTTTAAAACAATATTATAGGAAATATGCACAAATCACCGATTAAAACATTTATATCTAATGCTATCTCAATTCATTCGTAATGATTAGTTTTTTACTTAAATAATTCAATAATATACAAAAAAATATAATATACGAAATTAAATTTAATTAAAGGAATTATGAATAATCAAAACTCAATACCATTGGTCGGACCTAATGTGACGTCACGGTACGTGTTGCTGTTCCCGTTGACATCGACTCTGACGTCAATATTTGTACTGAAAGGCTGAAAAGATTGATGCTATTCACCATGGTTAATCTCCATACTAATCTAGGGATACCCCGTACAAGTCTTCGTTTTGCGCAAAAGAGATAGAACATGCGACATCTTCTAATTTTAAAAGCTTATGAGAACAGTTATTTTGACATCGTATTTAAAATTTTGTTAATATATTATACTTTCTAGTGTAAAGACGGTATTACATAAATTTAAGCACATATTAAAATATCATGCGTATTCCCTATTCTGTAAACCGAATAATTAGAAACATTTTCCAGAGTCAATCTTGACGACTTAATACCTCTAGCAAGATTCTCACATAAAACGCTTGTTAAATAATACCTTCTAATTAGTTAGCTAAGTTTATATTATAACTATTACCTCATACACATCTTTCACTTTGACTATTTTGTCAAAGAGAAGATGCATTTTGATTTAAGCTTTCTTGAACAGTCTATTTTAACAATACGTTAAGAGTCATCTCTATTGCTAACAAAAGACCATGTTGCAACGTACACCTAAAAAAATAAAACCACGTTATCTTTTCACAAAACTGTATCTAAAATCAAAATACAAGCATCAGACGAATCTTAAACACAATCGGTACGTAAGCCCCAAAAAAGGATCCCTTATTTCACGCCCCAAGGAACTGCAAATAACATTCACTCATTCGTTCTATTGCAGGGCGATGCGACCCCTCTGTCTAGCGCCATCTACCTTAGGAGTTAACTAGACTGGGTACACACATACACACACGGACACACACGTAAAGTGTACATAGTTATGTATGTTTTCATAATAAGAAATCGTGTCGCTCTCGAAGAAGGAATGTTAATTTTAGTTACATGTCTCGGTCTGTGTATGTATTTATATATCTAGAGTAAAGCCAGAGTATAGCCAGCTTGTTCGTATGAAAAACAAGATAAAAACAGTTTTACGACGACGTTACGGATAAAATACTTTTTATAATGTTGCACTTATGTTTTATTATAATTGGTTTTCTACTTTAAATAAGAGTATTTATTTTTACATTGTGGTATACCATTATTGAGTTATGTATAAGGCTTCGCCTAAGTGGCATTTTTATTATAAAAACACAATAAACACACCACACATTTGTCTCTTAGTAATAATGTTGTTCTCTATTATGTCGTATGTCGGTCTTACATTACAGATTGAAGTGATTAATTATTCGGCGACGGTATGTTGCAATTTTATAAATTTTCATAATGCAGCTGACCTAATGTTGGATGAGCATAGAGCAGCATGAGCACACAAGGGATCCTTCATGCTCGTGTGTATAATGTAAACTTTGCTGAATGCTGACAAAAATATCAGCATTCAGCAAAGCTGTAGATAAATTAACTTCTCGATTTAATGCTACACTTCATAATATCACACGACTTATCTAGCACTCAAACAATATTATACATTGCCAACTCATACTTTTTCAAGAATATAATACACTAGCTGTTTTCTGCGGCTCCGCCCGCGTGGATGTTGGTTATCGCAGCGTAAAGAATCCTATGTCGTTTCTCAGGCTCTAGACTGTATGTGTACCAAATTTAATTTAAATCGGTTCCGTAGTTTTGGCGTGAAAGCGCGACAGACAGACAGACAGAGTTACTTTCACATTTATAATATTAGTAAGAATCTTTTTTTTGTTTGCCACGTCATTCATGGCCTAATGGTGCCACATTGATACCAGTACAGTTTGACTTTGCCCGCTTCGCTATTGACAGAAGTGGGTACAGATAACTACTTAAACTGCGCAAGAGTTTGGTTATGTAACTACTATGATTTATATTTTAAAATAGTTTTATTACTAATTCTGTATGCTTCAAACTACATAATGTTTATGTAAGTGCTTTATGTTATTTTATTGTTAGTAAATTATAACTTTTCTTTCTACACCGGTCGACGTCAAGACGTCAACGATGGCCGTCGCTGAAAACCAGCGCTAAGGCTCTGCTTCTAGCAGAAAGCCTACCGCATACGCAACGGGGCGATTCTGTTCCTAGAAAGTGGTGTATTCTGAAATACTGTCAAACTGAAATAATTAAAAAAACAAGTATGTATTAATTATTGAGCAGATATCGTGGGTTTTTTTATTATATGTCTCATAAACGCAAAATGACACGGTGTATATATAAAACAGAAACGCGACTTCCCTTGGTCACGTCATTACTTCCGAACGATTCTTTTTTTGTTATATACCTTATTAAGGAATATTTTATTATATATTCTTTATTCGTAAGGACAAGGTTTTTATAAAAATATAAAAGTATGGAAATGTTTTAAAAATCTGACACCACCCGTGCGCAGTCAGGGCGAGCTAGTTAAAAATATAATCGTTTTTAGTATAAGAAGCTACTACAAACGATTATTTACGTAAGAGTAAATAAAAGAAAGATTAAGAGTTAATCCGTAATTCTTTGAAAACGTGTTTTAATTAAATATGCTGTAATTTTCAGCGAACAAAATAAGCCGTTCTCTGTCCATTAACCATATAGTGAAAGTTGGGATTTCAGGCTTTCGTAAAAATCGGAGATATAGGTACAGTAACTGAAAACCAAAAACTTTAAAAGCCGATCTAACAAAGCTTAAGGATGTTATCCATTTTTAGATAAATGTTGCAGCTGTTTTAGGATCTAAATTTCGGTGTTGTAAAACTGATAGTACAATGAAGATGCATTTAGAAACCAAATCAATTAATTACCTCTGTATTCTAAAAACTTGTTAAATACAGGGTGTTCGGAAATAAAGTGCATTCCTTGCAGGGGGTTAAAGTAGAGCATATTTGCAACCAATTTTGTCATATGATGCCATGTCCGAAAACTAGTAATTACTGAGATAATCGAGATTTAAGAGTTTTTATAAAAAAAACCCATTTTCAAGTTAAAACTTATCATGTTGGTGAATTATTCAGCGTTTTGTTTATTATTTTGTTCTTTTCTGATAAACAAATAACCAGAAAACCATAAAAAATCAACATTAGCAAGAAAACACGACGTCTTATTGAGATAAAGCATAAAATCAAGCGTCGTTTCAAGAAAATAATCATATTTTAAAAAAATCAATCGTGTTTTACTAAAAAAAAATGTATGTAGTGTTGCGTACAAATTATTTAATTTACTTCCTTAATTCATTAGCTATCTAAAAAAGTAAAAAAACTCAACAAAATCCTATGAGATCGATTTACAATCACCTTAAAAAGTAATTAATCCGTTTCCGAGAATCGCTCTCCATTGTACATATTACCGCGCAAGTGTGTGGTTTTTGTTTGGTTGATGACGCCGACTTGCACATGCACATTCCCTACTGTCATTGCATTTGTCCCGCCACATGCAATGACAATAGGGATTGGTTACAAGAAGTTGGGTGGGTAATTTACCGGGTTAGTTAGTTTCAACTATCGTCTGAGTACAGACCTATCGTTCCATTTTAACTACGCTTTTTATTATTGACCTGTTTTACCATGCCTTCCTTCAGTATTAAAGAATACGCAGACATTCTGACAGACATTTTTTATGGTTTTCTGGTTATTTGTTTATCAGAAAAGAACAAAATAATAAACAAAACGCTGAATAATTCACCACAATGATAAGTTTTAACTTGAAAATCGGGTTTTTTTATAGAAACTCTTAAATCTCGATTATCTCAGTAATTACTAGGTTTCGGACATGGCATCATATGACGAAATTGGCTGCAAATAAGCTCTACTTTAACCCCCTGCAAGGAATGCACTTTATTTCCGAACACCCTGTATAATCTATTGCGAAATAGAATGTGATTGATTGACCAAAAGATCACAACTCGTGACTTGATATTTCACAGTGGATTGATAAAGTTTTAGCAAGCGCTGATGATGGTGATGAATATCTAATAATCTCAATAATCTTTACTTTGTAATTCAGGGAATGTGTTTCAATGTCCATGTGTGACAAGGTTAGCTAGACAGATATGGCTGAGTTGATAGTTAATAAAGTAAACATAGGCATTAGTTAATCATCGCATATTCATAGAGACAACTTCTACTGTAGTGTAGATATTTGGCACCGAGCAAGGTTGCTAGTGACGTGGGCCGCTCAAGGGTGGTACGGACGTAACTAGCAGTAAGTATGTTAGTAAGTAGTATTATCACTCCGGGAGGGTATTTACTTGCGCCCCTATATTAAATTAAGTACTGCAACATTAGGCCGGCTTCCCACGGTGCGGGATATCGTGGATGACACCGAATGACCGACGACGACGCACCGCGCACCAAGGCAATCCTGCGGTGCGCCCTGGTCCCAAAACCAAACCCATTTTTAACCGACTTATCCCCAAATTCTAAAACTTAACTTTAGGACATTCTTAAATGTCTATCAGTCACTACTTTACACCTTAAAGTGATAGAGACAGCACGAGACATAACGGCGACTTAAAACTAATTGAAGTTTCAGTATTCTGCCATTAGGTTATTATTCGAATCGAGTTGGATTGCGACGGACGGGCACAGACTGGTCTGCGCTATCACTTTGCGTGGTGCGGGGTGATCCACAACATCGAGCACCGCGGAAAGCGAGCTTTTATTAAAATTTAAAGATAGCCTGTACTTTTTATAAAGCTATAATAACGAACATGACGAAAGGCTTTTTGCATGCAGCTGGACACGGGAATGGATGGGAAAAATTTAATACATTATATTCTGAAAAATAATCACAAACACATGATAGATTATTTCTTCGTACAAAGAGCATTTCAGTTGTTTTTCACATAGAGATTTAAAAGCGACACGCGGTTCACTAATGAGTATTGTGATGCGAACCACGTACCGACACACGGAACGAACGCAGTTGATACACCCTGTATTGCTTTTATTGTTTGCTTTTCTAGTAGTCTAGTCTAGGACTTTTTGTATAGTAACTTTCGTGAGGAGTATTCATAATTATTTAAAACAAAACGATCTCCCGACTAGTTTCAGACTCAATAAGAGTCCCTAAACATGAACTGACGCGGCGGCGGTGGTGTCGCGAGTCGGGCGATCCCGAGATAAAATGCGTGAGTAAACCGTTTTGTTTTAAATAATAATCTAGGACTTATTTGTAGACGTCTTTGAGAAGCAGTAATTTTCATTAAATTTTCTTGTTAGATAGATACTTGGCAAGTTTATATTTTTATGCTATTGCACTTCTGTTGATGTCTATCATGATTTAATTCTTTATTGCGTAATCTAGGTTAACTAAAGATATTACCATATGATAATAGCATCACCGCATTATGCCTTGCTCTTGCCCATGCAAATTATATTATTTCTTAAATATTATTTATGAACTAAACAAAAATTTGTACCTACATACAACAAAACAACAAGTATAAAATATACAACATAAAACTTAGATACTGTTGAATACATAAATCAATTTAACTGTTTTATTAAAATAACCGTTGAATGTTTCAAAAATATGTTTGAGATAAAATCGCATTTGTATAAAGCCAACCCTTTGCGTTTATAACTTAACACTTAACCACTACAATAATTACCAACCAAGAGTTCAACTTGCGACACTGCTGCGTCTGCTTATGATTAAGAACACCGTTTAGACCCTTACTACTACTACTTAGCTAGTATGTTTAGAACTTATATATAATGTACTTGATTCGTCTCACAAAAGTTACTACACAAAACAAACATGCATAATATAAAAGTTCTTATTTTTTTAGTCTGATGTTCAATTTTTTTTATTTTGATGTTTATTTTCTTATTATTTTTTAAAATTTTAAATATTTACATTTACAAACTAACAAATACTTAATATATACACTTAAAACAAAACTGAACTATTAACTATTAAGAATCTAAAAAAAACGTCCCTAAATACTTATTTTTATTGTTCTCTATCTTCTATTTTATTGACGTATAAGCTTATCTATTTATTTAAAAATGAATGTTTGTCCTGTATATACGTTATATGACACGTATACAGGACAAACATACCAATGATTAGATTGTAATGAAACTTTGACAGGTTCTTCTAATGACGTCTGAGAGGGATTCTAAACAAAACAGCACACAATATGCAACTAAACACTTTTTTACTTAACTTGGCATTGCAACGCATGGGTGCAGCTAGTGTCTTATAAAATGGAACTTTAGCTAGGTCATTTGCATAAAACACTAAATCGTTTCAATCTTTCATAGATCGAAATTATTTATGAAAAAAGGATTGACTACTATCCTTTCTTGGTGGGCAGTGCACGTAATACTTTACGGTACTGAAATGTTCAATAATTAGATTAGCTATTTCAACAGTAAGAAAAAAGAAAATTATAGACCCCGAATGTAACCCCAAACTGAAAATATGTTTCGTAAGCAATATATTTTATTTTTATTAATAAAAATAATATATATCTTTCAATATATGAAAGAAATCGTGCCAGTAATAGATTACCACTGTATCGTCATTATGTCATTATCTACTTTAGGTAACACAGTGAATTAAAAAGCTTAAAATTTAACTAAAGAAAATATTAATGTCTTAAAAACAACTTTTACTTATTTCTAACGTCTAAAGCAAGCATAAGATAAGTAAATATTTTATCAAATATTTCATGCTCTATCTCGTCCATAACGGTAATATAATTAGATACAGACGCTCCGTCTGACATTCAAGAAGGTTAGTAATTTATAACACTTTACATGAATACGGTATCTAATAAAATGGATATATCTAAAACATATCTTAACGCCATCTGTTTTAATTCTTTGTAAATTTGAAAAGTACCTTGGAATAATAATACAGCTTTTACAACTAAACTGTTAATGTTAAGTCTCTTTCGATGGTATAAAATAACGTAAATCTAAGTCGAAAACTTGTAAAAACTTAATAGGTAGTTAAACGTGTATTCATATTCGCAACACGTCGAATATGGAGCGTAATTGAACTGAACCCGAGCGAAGACACTACACGCCGTACGACGTTTATGTCTCCTCCAAGTTAATAATAATAAAAGAGAAAAAACGCTCCCGACAACCGAGGGGTTAGCCGTCTTCCGTGAGATAGTGTAAATAGATGACAACGCACAAAAAACACTATGTGACAGGTCACGCGCAGAGTTTTAACGTCAATTTCAACCAAAAATACGACAGCAAACTGCAGTTTCTTAACATACTCAAATAAAACTACACACAAACTTGTAATAAAAGTCATAAAACACAAGTTTGAACGTTTACAATTAGACAAAAAAGTCGAAACCAAATGTTATGCCTTGATCACACGTACCGAGCAAACCGGCGAGACAGTGCTCTCGGTCGAGTACTCGGTACGTATAAACATAGCGCCGAGTGCACGGCCGAGCGCTCGGCCGAACGAAGTGGCGAGACAATAGCTCGGCTGCCGTTCTACCTACTAGACCGAGTTACCACCCTCCCGCTTCCCCGCACTGTCTCGCTCACTCACTCGGCAGGTTTGAACATGCACTGCCTCGCCGCTCGCCACTCGGCCACATGATTGTCGCGTCGCGGGTCGCCGCACGTGGTTTTTTTGAGTGCAGTTGTTTAAAACAAGTTAAAATGTCTACAAATATCAAATGGGACGTCGAAACAACTATTAAATTTATACAGTTATATAAACTACATCCGTGTTTATGGAACTTTAAATCTCCTGAATACAAGATAAAACAAAAACGGGATGCAGCATATAATTCCATAGTTAATGGAATGAATATAACAGGATTCGGTACGCTAGAAGTTAAAAATAAAATTAAAAATTTACGGTCGACGTACCAACAAGAAAATAAAAAAATTCAAGAATCGAAGAAATCCGGAGCGGGTCTCAGTAATGTGTACACTTCTAATATTAAATGGCTGAAAGAGATGGAAGAGGTGTTTTCAAAAGATTTAAACAAAAATATTTTTGAAAACGTAAGTACTTTTTATGTTATAATGTAGATAAGGGAGACTGGGGACACTTGATCCCCTATTTTTATTTTTATCGCTAATTTATTATATTTTTTGCCGTCGTTGAATGTATATATATATATTATTATATTTATATACTAATTATTCCCAGTGATAAATTAATAAATAATCAATTCTTCCTGATATAATATCAGGGAGAGTAGTTTTCGGCCCAAATATCATGTAAAATACCAGTTCACCGTACATTTGGGAGATTTCTACTGTTGTTACCGATTAAAATATCTATAACATTGTTAAAATATGTCCCCTAGGGATCAAGTGTCCCTAGTTTTCCCTATTTCTTAAATAAAATTATGAAATCATTCTGTTTTGCCACGATACGGCACCTGCCCCACTGAAGAACTCTGCATATTTATCTCGAAGCTCCCTTGCTGTACGTGCTGCATTGTTGGTGCTATGATCAGTGATAGTTGGCAAAGTAGCTATAAGTTCTCGCCTCCAACTCCCCTCAGAAACAGATCCCGAATCTATATCTTCTTCATCAACACAACCCCTTGGAAAGTAATGGCCGGGACTTGTGAGACGTAACCAATTGTGCAGCGCACATGAGGCGCGAATAATTTTATCGGTGGTTTCGTCATTAGTTGGTATGGGTTTTTGAAAAATTCTAAACCTGCTTGCCAGAATACCAAATGCATTTTCGACGATTCTCCGTGCTCTAGAGACTCTGTAATTGAATATTTTTTGTTTCGTTGAAAGATTTGTGCCACTGTATGGTTTTAATAAATATGATTTTAGTGGAAACGCATCATCTCCAACTAAAAATCCTCCTTTTGGAAGCAAATTATTCTCAAGATCACTACGTAATTTGCTGTTTTTGAATATCCCCCCATCTGAATTTCTTCCATTAGCCCCAATATTTACATATCGAAAACAATAGTCATGATCAACCACAGCCATCAAAACCACACTGTTGGAACCCTTGTAATTAAAATATTCACTTCCACAATTCGGTGGTGCTTGAATTATCACATGCTTCCCGTCTATAGCGCCGTGGCAACCAGGGAAATTCCACCTTGTTCTGAAGCCTAATTCTATTTCTTTCCATTCTTCATTATTCTGCGGTACCTGAAACAATAATTTATTTTCATTCTATTTCACAGATTCCTGGTCCTACTAATGAAGACACAGTTTCTCAGGACAGTAGCTCTGCTACATCTTCGCATCCAAACATCAACCAGGAAGTATTAGCTAATACAAGCAACAACCAGCAAGCACCACTTACTGTAACTACGACTACCACTGGAAATACTGCGAGAGCTAAAAAGAGAACTAAATACATTTTTGAAGCTGTTTCTGATCTCAAAAAGTTAAATGATGGGATAAATTCTGAGAGTGAAACCGTATTTGATGTGTTCGGAAGGAGTGTAGCATTACAACTTAAGAATTTATCGGCAGAGAATGCTTTATTAGCACAAAGTAGAATCCAGAATATTCTGACAGAATTTGGGATAAAAGAACTTAGACAAAGAACTACTTCCTCTTTTTCTAATCACAGCTACCAAACGCCGTCTTCTGTATATTCAGACACGACTAATGACTATTATCAGTTTGATGAAACTTATGTGGATTCTCCGCCACAACTACCAACACAAGCTCCCTCTACATCGCAAACAATCTTTGCTGCAACATCTACTCCAGTACCTAATGTCAACGCTACGCCAGATTCTATGAGCACTAATGACATTGTAGCAGCTGCGATGTTTGCAGCTATGGAAACAGATGGAAGACAACAAGTTTGACTTTTATTTTTGTCTTTTTTGTACCCTTTGTTTGAAATTAATAAAAAAGTAATAAATTCACTCAAGTTTTATTTAGTATGTAAAAAAAAGTACGTACCTTTAAATAATTTTCCAAATAAGTAAATATTGCATCCATGACTTCCGGTATGAGTGATGATATTGCAGCCCGAGATACTCTGTAAAAAGCCTGCAAATAACGGTAGCTCGCGCCAGTTACCAAATAGCATAACGCTATTTGTAGTTTAGTCTTTGCAGTTATAGCTTCTCTCATGACTGTATCTTCCCTTTGTATCATTGGAGTAATATTTTCTAACAATGTGTTAAAATGTTGTACATCCATTCTTAAAAGCATTCTGAATTCATCAGGATCTTCTACCTCTAATTCATTAAAAACAGTGTTTGTGGCGCCAAAACTAGATCTTCTCGACATCCATGGCCTTGTCCAAATGCGGCGTTGCTCCTTTTCCAGCAGTTCATTTAATTCTTCTACTAATAGTGGAATAAGTAACTTTGTATATTTTCTAATTATCTTTTTACGATCCATCATGTCCGAATTGTAGTCTCAATAGAACTGAACTGACTGTGCTTATTTCAAAACGTGTGTGAACAGCTACTCGCTTACTACACTGTCTCGGCATAGAAACATTTTACTGTCTCGCCGGTTTGCTCGGTACGTGTGATCAAGGCATTACAACACATTCGTTGTATTAGCGGCGCATTGCGTCGCTCGGGTGCGCTCGGCAGTTTCCGCCGGCGTTCGTGTAACGGCTCTTTTCCCCGTGCGCCAGCGCAGACTTTCGCTACAAAAATAAACTCCTTGGCATGACATCAAGGCGAGCCTTCGGTTTTTAACATTATTGGACGATGTTTATGGGCGGACTGCCATCACAGTTGCGTATTTGTTTCGTTAATGACCAACTTTCTACTTAATATTGTACGTATCAATTTGATTTAACGATGGCCGAGCTAATTGCTTAGTAATCGCCAAGGCAAGCGTGTTTAGGTTGCCGAAGCGAGACCTTTGTTGTTATGTAAACGCGTGACAACCATTTCAATACCGTGTAATACAGGCGTTTGCTGGGTAAATAAGATATTAATGACGTAAATTGACTCTACGATATACACGGTAATATCCTTACTAATATTATAAATGCGAAAGTAACTCTGTCTGTCAGTCTGTCTGTCTGTTTGTCGCGCTTTCTCGCCAAAACTAAAGAACCGATATAAATGAAATTTGGTACACAGATAGTCTAGAGCCTGAGAAAGAACATAAGTTACTTTTTGCCGCGATAACCGAAATCCACGCAGGCGGAGCCGCGGGAAACAGCTAGTATGTATATATACCCTTACAGTAATACGAACAACTACCAAGACCATAGGTGTTATTTCATACAGAAATAGAGTCGATCAAACATGGCGGGTTTTCATGCACATTTAAAACTTCTTGTCATGCTCCTAATAATTTGAGGGCCAATAAAACTTATTCATAAGTTATGTTATTTTGGGGTTGAGACCCTTGGTCCGTGGGGTCCGAGTGCGCACATGCTTTTTAAAGATCTAGCCAAACGCCTCGTTGACACTTCGCGCTACCCAAGGGCTGGCTTTTACCTTGGACAGAGGATAAGCATTGCCATACAACGTGGCAATGCCGCCAGCCTTTTGGGAAACTCCCAGTGGACAGCGATGTGGACGAATTTATTGATGCTATATATTAGGTTTATGTTTTAATTAGATTAGTTTATTTTGTTATTTTTTTTTGTATGTATAGACGGATACCCCTGGATTTGCGTTTCTTTTCCTTCTCCCTCCTTCATCGTGTACAATATAATGTAAAAACGAGAAAATATGATCCATTGTGAGGTCCCATTAGTAACTGTTTATGTAAGTACCTCTGTACCCACTTTTATGTATAGAAATGTCGACGTAATGATTACTTCTTAGGTTGAGAATTGAGGTTTTCTGATAGAAAATGATTTAGCCACTGTCGAATTAGATAGTCTGACTGTTAAATCTATATTAGTCTTTAGGGAAATGTAACCGCTCTGTACATCCCTGTAGCTACAGCTAGTCTTATATACAATATCGCTTTGAAATATTTGTTGTTTGAAGTTTTGTTGTTCTTGTGATATTTGTTGTATGTTGTATCGAGAAATAAAATAAACTGTTGACTGGCAATAATTATATTATCACTTCTCCTAGCACTCAGGTCTGCTGGCAGAGATTTCTTAAGAAATAAGCAGCACCCTTGAACATCTGTTCTATTATGTACTTTAATTGTTTCAATACTATTTTGTATGTATACATAAATAATAAAATAAATAAACATTTCCAAATAGATTTATCAAGAAGCGCGGTCTGATTTATTTTCAGTTAACAGTCACTGGTAATAAAATTCTAAATCAATATATCTAATGTCAGAGGTAACTATTTCTGATGCCTAACGTCAGTATGACTGAAAAACTACCAACAGAAATAAAGATCCCCGTTAATAAAACCACCATAAACGACATTATCGAAAGATGACAATAATAATATTTATAATGATCGCTTGAGACGCGTGACGTCACACGAATGTCATAGTAACCGTGTTCCCACAGCCCATGAGAGTCTTCCGCAAGGCGGTTCTCTTTGTTGGCTCGTCTTACAAAGAATTGTGCAGTCTACCTCAAAACAGTGAAACAGTGGTAACAATTTGATACTTAAAGCACCTTTATTTCAAAGCAGGAAGAACGATGATAATATAAAAATATAATTTAAATAGGTACGCTAACATTTCAGTCATCTTATGAAAAAGGGCCACTCAATGTATCCGACATAAAACAACAGGTACCGGATTTTATGCAATAGGGGTGCTGACTATTTTTTTTTATTTACTTCTCAAAGATTATTAAAAAATAATAGACACGTATTTTTCTTTTTTTTTTAATTATTCAAACAATGAGCAAGATACAGTGAATGGAAATGTCGCGTGACGTCAGTTCTAGCTACAATTTTTACCCACAAGTGACGTCACAAGCCCCTTCTCCTGAACTTTAAAGCGCTTTAACTTTGTCAATTTTTATCGTTTTGATAAAAGAAAAAAATACGAGATTTTTTATGTAGGTATCTGGCGGACTAAATGGATATTTCCTTTTCATACCCAGTCTGCACCCCTATTGCAAAATATTTTTTAATTTCATATGGCTGGACGAATTCGGTGCACCGCTAAATATTGGTAGGTACGTAAAAGAAATAGCGTACAGAGTATAAGAATAGGAGAGGCTTTTATCCTGCAATGGGACAACGATGGCTAAACTAAAAATTATTATTTGATTAGAATCTGTAATTAAAAAAATGATGGTACTTAAATGTTTTGGACTATTAATTGAGAATTGAGTAGTATGAATTGTAAATAAAATAAATGTAACATTCCTTTTTTAAATCATTTTGTGTGTTAAAAAAATAATATATCAATTTGCACTAACTAATAATATAAAAATTGCAATGTAAAGCAATTAACTGTCGAAATCCTTCCAGCCGTTTGGAAGATACGATGTCATATTTAAAGAAATTTACATCATACGTACAAGATACGTGCGAAAAACATAACCCTTTCTTGGCAGTCGGGTAAATAGGGCTTGGTCTGTTTTTTATAATTCATTGTTTCTACTGTTACGCGGTCATACTAGGCTTAATATTTGAGAACAGCGCCGCGAATGACTGACGGACAACAGGTAGACTAAATTATTGATTAAAATGGGACGACCCGATTAGCACAACTGGACTTGACTTCGTTTTAAGAACGAACAACAGAAAAGTTAAAGATTACCTGTGGGTTAAAGTGGTAATTTGTATAAAATTGCAGTTATGACGATTCGGTGTCCTTACTCTCCAGCTCCAATTTTATTTTTAATAACTAATACAATGCCAATGCAAAATTGTTATTCATTTAGCAGGCACACAAACAACATACAGTACAAAAAAATACCTTAATACGTTCCTTAAATAGACAGATTTTTTTTTTCAAGAAAACTTATTCTCCTGAATGCTAAACTAATATCAATTTTGCGTTGGCATCGTATTATAATTAAAATTAAATTGGAGAGTAAAGGCACGGATAATCCTAAATTGTTTTAAGCGTTGTGAATTTATATTCCATTTCCATTGTTCATATAAATCTAAAATTATTATTGCCTATTTAAAACTATTTTGATAAATCTTTACATAGTGTTAAATAAACCTCCCGCTTTTTGTACACTTGGATCTTTTAAACTACGAAACAGATTTTAATGCAGTTTTCAGCAATAGATAGAGTGATTCAAGAGGAAGGTTTATTTGTATAATTCATTAATGTTCTGTCTACCAGTGCGAAGCGGGGTCACTAGTTCACGATAAGTATATAAGTATTCTATAAAAAGTCACATAAAGTTAGGACTAACATACGCAACATGTTTTAATACAACCACCTAAACGGATCCTTTTCAACCTACTCATTAATCATTGACACAAGAGGAAAATATTTAAGGAAACATATTTGCCAAGCACACTTGAACAATGATTTATCATGAAACAGCCCGTCCATAGCCGCACATTCCATTGTGTTCGAATCTCCGCTTATCATGCAGTGAATTCGAACAGATTCCGGAGCTATTGACGTAAATATACGAATCAAACTCGGTACGAACAAGGTGTTTTAAAGTACCTATTACAAAAATCAAAAGTCGTAAGATATTTATAAAAAATGGTTGCTGCATCAAAAACTACGTCTTGCCATTTTTTTTATTAATAAAATAATTAATTGATGTAAGTTTAGGGTACGATGAGGCTGACATATCTTTGTAAGACAAACGATAAATCAGAATAAAAAAGTACCTATTGGTGATATGCTGCAGTAACTGAATTTTTTTAATAACTAGACCTTTTTAAACACAATAAATAGATTATAAGACGTGCTGATAATAAACTCTTGCGGTGTGCGTAAACACTTTCATAAACTATAGAACTTTAATATAACACATTCTGAGACTGGTCATCCAACAAAATAACAATGGCTTCAGGTCTATAGTGAATACAAGGTAAAGGATAACTTTTCTGACTCCGAGGAAGTTACTGAAAAACCTAAACAATTGTCTATTCGGGCTTCGGGCACTACTTACTTGTATCTAACATGTATAGGGATATAGCGTGTGTGTAATTCATTCTAGTTATTTAATTAGGCTTACCTACATCACTTAAAAAGGTATAATAACTTTCGTGGGGAGTATTCATAATTATTTAGGAATATTGACGGTTTACTCGCGCACATTCTCGGGATCGCTCGACTAGTTCAGACTCAATAGGTGTCTCTAATCATGTCAATAAACTGTAAACCGTATTTTTTTTTTAACATTTTTTTAATGAGGCTTTTTGCGCTGGTGCGCCAAGTCAGTCTCGTAAGGTAACACAAATTACAACAAAAAATTATCACTAAATATCTAAATTTTACTTTAACCTTAAGTGAAAATTAGACACCACACCACGTCGACATGCAGCGCCTTTGACTCACTGACACCGTCATACATAATGAAACAACAGTAGTAGTCAATAAACATAAAAAGGTTTATTTAATTTATTATTTATGTACCACACACAAAATAGTAATAAAACAACAAAGTAAAACAGATGTACAGAGGTGCTGCTTATTTCTTAAGAAATCTCTGCCAGCAGACCTGCTGTAGGATATAAGGTTCTCAAAAATACAAGGCAAAACAAGTGCATCAGTGTTATTTAACAAGTATGTGCAAAAGTAACATTATTACTCCGTGTTATTACGTAAATTGCATTCACTGCAGCCGCCGTAATTACGTGCCAGTCTTTGTTAGATTGAAAATAAACTGGATTTATTATGAAGTATGTTTCTTTGAGTTTGAGACTGTTTTTGTTTATGAAAATGTAGCATAGGCTAACTACTAAATGGCTACCATGTTATTAGCTTTATTTATTTAGCTTAGGCTCTAAATCTTTAACCTGCATACGACCATGTTAGCTTTAAACAAGATAAGTAAATAAAGTGGGAGTTAGCGAACGGGGAAATCGAAATCGTGGGCTTTTCATGTTAATTGAAAAAGGGAAATAAGTTCAAAATATGGATACCTTTGTGAGAGCTAGCATGGCGGGTCTCTTGACATGATGAAATACCTAGGTCTTTCATTATTTCTTAAAGGAATCAATTTGACGATATCAAAATAAAATGTATTTATTTATTTATTACATTTCGAAGATTCTGGTATTGGATACAAAAATTATTGAAAAAGTGCAATGGTAATTTATAAAAAATCAATTTTAAACATATTCAAAGACAGTTATAAGTTCGTAAGCTGTAAGCATCTATCATCATTATTATTTAATTTTAAGGTATGGTCATATACGATCAGTCGCTGCGACCGCACGTGGCGCCGGCGCCGCATAGATAAGGGCTGATAACGTTCAACTAACCATTCTATGATAATGTCTATACGTAATGAATGAGACATGTATACAAATCAATTTCTGAATGCAGTTGTTGTCTAGTTTTCAATAATAACTTTCGTGAGGAGTATTTATAATTATTTAGAACATAACGGTTTACTCACGCACATTCTCGGGATCGCCCGACTAGTTTCAGACTCAATAGGAGTCCCTAATCATGAGCTGACGCGGAAGGTGAGTGAACACGGTAGTTCGACTCGCGACACCACCGCCGCCGTGCCTAATTGCAATTGCATTGCGTTGTTCTAAATAATTATGTTGTCGTCTAGATGTTTAATATTTTTTAAAAAACAAAACTTTTCTGGGTTTCCTAAAGTTAAAATAAAGGTAACTTATTTACCACGCCGTCCTAAATAGGATTCGAACAAGTTAATTTGTTAAACGTGTAGGTACTTTGGTTTATTATCTCCAACTTCATCAAAGTACAAAACATTATCTTTGATATTTCTAGCGTAACTATTGGCGATTGTTGATGGCGAAACTCAAAAGTTTGGGACAACTATCCCATTTAGGGGATAGTTGCTTAATCCATAATAATTAAGATTATTTATTTATTATTTATTTTACACCGTAAACATAAATAAACATGAAAAGAATAAAACATACATAACAGTGGTGCAAAGGGCGGCCTTATTGCGCACGACAATTTCTTCCAGGCAACCATTGGACGGAATAAATATAAAAATATGAGTACCTATAGTGTACAGCTACAGACTAACAGACTTAATATCTAACACGTTATGTTAAATGCTAAATATATGGACAAAAAACAAAAAAAAAATAGCAAATTTATGACATTGATTATAGCATAGCGAGAAAGAGGACATTTATCTCGCAAAAATGACATTTGATCGCACCTGAGACATGCAACACGGTCAACTTAGTGGGGGTCGATAAATAAATGAAATAACATGTGCTTCATCGGCGAAACTAAAGTAGTTACAATCGAGGCACCTATACCCCTGGAGCAACTATCCTGGTTTTACCCTACAGGCGTATGCCTGATAACTGAAATTCGACGAAACTGAATTTCATGTCATGTAGGTTCAGCTTTAGTAAAAGCTGAAATTACTAAAGTATGAATGATAAAAGGGTGTTGAGTCTAAACCAAATTTGCATAAGTATTTAAGACTATATTATGGAACACTGACGCTAAAGTTAAATCAGTCAAGTCAATATTTCAGTAAGTTTTCCGCTAATGCTGTTTTTCTTCTATAGTTTAAATTCAGCCTGTCCCTGGAGTCAGCTCAGCGCAGTACCACCTATTCTTTAATAACAAAAACATTAATAGCCTATCTATAAATAATAAATTATAGTGTTGTATATATTAGAGGATCTGCGGATATATCTATACTATAATATTATAAAGCTGAAGAGTTTGTTTGTTTGTTTATTTGATTTTTTGTTTGAACGCGCTAATCTCCGGAACTACTGGTCAGATTTGTAAAATTCTTTCAGTTTTAGATAGCCCATTAATTTATTGAAGAAGGCTATAAGCTATATAACATTACGCTGCGACCAAAAGGAGCGGAGCATAAATGAAAAATGTTGCAAAAATGAAAAACCGTTGAAACTAAAACACGCGGACAAATTCGCGGGGGTCAGCTAGTTATGTATTTATAAAAGGAAGGAATTTTTTTTGATTGCCCGTCAGAAAGTCAAATAAACAGTTGTGTTAGTGAAAACATAAAAAATCCGGCTTCGCTGCTAAGAATTAAGATCCTGCTATTTTACCATTTCTTATTCCAAATTACATGACTAACGAAATTCATTCAACCTTTCGGATGATACGGGGTAGAAAGTAATTTACAAATAGAAATATAGAAACATATAAGATATTTGCAAAAATCTTATAATCCAAAAAACGCCATAACTCTTTCTTGGTAGTCGGGTAAACAAAATTAAACACAATTTTTTTTATGATTCCAAAAACAAATGCGTGACGAATGAATGTGTGAATGCATGTCGTCATTAGCCCTGAAAATTGATTCGCTAGATGCTTGATCTACTTAGTTTTCAAAATAAGTGTCTAATATTGTTTTATTATCTAACTGACGTACTAAATAGATTTTGTCTTTCCATACCCAGTTATCTACTCCATAATGTAATAGGATCTAACAGGACACTCACTAAAATCAATCTAGCATTATCTTCTAGTGTACCTAACTACCCTGTCCAAGATCTAGGACACTTCCGGCAACTCTATATGAATCAAAACTTGCTTAACTAAAACTTACTATTAGGAGATGGGGAGGACTAATGTAATTACTGAACTCACAACTTTATCGAGAAACGGAACTCAAACCAAGTCAAATGAAACTTCGATAAGTTTCCGTGAAAATATACTTGTGAAGCGAAATAAATGGGGAAGTTTGGAGATGCTGAAAGCGCTCATGTTTGTTAGGGATAAGTAAAGACTTAAGGATAGTTGTTAAGGTACTTATTTGTAACTTTAAATAGATTGCGTAGCCACTAAAACTACTGTGTACTATATAAGCATTACTAGGGATGCGTTTCGGCTTTGTGCGGGTAGACAAAACATTAATGAGTTATACACAAAAACCTTCCTCTTGAATCACTCTTTTCATTGGTAAAAACTATATGAAAATCCGTTGTGTAGTTTTTGAATTTATCGCAGTTTTTTTTTGACAGACAGACATGGCGCGGGACTTAGTTTTATAGTATGTATATAAGTAGGATAATAATTATAGAAAACAAAGTTACGTAGTTCTATTAAGCTTCTCATTTGCAGGCCTATATTTTTAACCCCAAGGCAAAGGGGTGTTTTAAGTAACGTATATAAAGGCGTGCACTGGTTTTAATATTTTTTTATTTAAATACTCAACCTCAAAAGTTTGTTTTTACGATTAAAAGATACATTATTACTACTCGCCTAATTTCGACACTGCTAAGCTTCCATTACACTACACTTACAAAGCAATAATAAAAGGAAACCAAGTCAATAGAGTATTCAAAACTATGGGTGGATTGACACTTTTTTAGGGTAAGAAACCCTTATAGGATGACTTGGTTGTCCGTCTGTTTGTTTCTTTTCTCAGGAACGCGTTTTGTTATGATTTTGAAATTATTTTAAAACTCAGGGTCCTCCTCGGGTCCTATGATGCAGTAAAATATTCAAGCTTCTTTGTCAACGCATTTAAGAAATCCTTCATTCATGTCGTTTTCCCATTCATTTGCGAGTAACTCAAAACTTATAGGGTACTTCCTGTCAGCCCAGAATCTAAAATTTTACATGATGCTAGGTCCAACTAAAATTAATAATTTTTAGTTTTGTAGCATAAGATGTAAAAAAATATGTATGAGAAAACATTTTTTAACCGTAATTTTATATTAACCGTGACGATCAGACTCGTCCGCACTTGTCCGGGTTGTTTTTTAAGGAGTTCATTAAGATTTACATACCCTATATCGATACTAATATTCCTTCTAATCAAATACACCAAGTATAAAGTAGTAGTAAAGGCCTTGGACTTTCATTATCTATCAACGTCGGCGGAATCACAACGAGCTCTTTTGTTGTCTCCTACGTAGCGACTAATTAAACTATCACGCTGTACCAATGAGGAATGGGTAGAGTGACAACCAATATACGAATTGAAATTTATTTTACAGATAATGTGAGGAAGGCTGCCCACGGTGCCCGATATCACACCGCGCCCCGTACGGACAGCTACGCACCGCACAGTGGGTCTTTAGAATCAAACTCATAATTAACCAATTTAGAGTATGCTTCAAGTCGCGGTAGATTGCGACTGACTGGGTCCAGTCGCGTCAGCGCTATCACGGACGAGCTACGCACGGTGGGCGGTGCGGGGTAATCCGCAATATTGCACACCATGGAATTTCGGCTTGTATGTATGTATGAATATGTCAAAGGTAAATTTATACGAGATAAGATAAAGTATTTAGAAGGAATAAAACTTGAATAAATCCAGGCAAATGACAGTACAATATAGCTTATAGATACTATATGTTGTTTAGAAGACGCATATACGCAGACGAAATCGCGAGTGGTTCTTAGTTAAATAGGCTATACTTAATGTAGGTTTAAGTGCATACAGAAAGATAATTCGTAGATTCAAATGAATCAGTAGTCTTTATCTATTCAATTACCATTAGAGCTAATTGTCACAAGGTCACGGTATATATTATGCCATGATGTAGAGATTACTCATCAACAAAAATGGTTGATTGTCCAGAGTGTATTGGATATTGTTATTTTGGGCCTTGTTTATAATAATCTCGACGAGAATTTGACTTAAGAACCTACTAAGCAGTTGCTAGGCAACGTTTGTTATTTATTAAGGTCTTTCAAAGCTTATGCGGCATTATAAGGTAACGTCAATCATAAAGGCTACATTTACCTAAGCATTGAGTAGTAACAATGTGTACATACGAACATGCAGATTAGTAATCCCAAAGGAATATCTATTATATTATATTTATTTAATTAGTAACATTGTTTCAAGTAATTATCGTAAGTGTTACATCGTATTCGCAGAAGGGATAGGTAGAAACGACGTGCACTGTTTGTTGGACAAAACAAAGACAGGATGGACGGAATTCCTTGGAATAGGGGGCGAGTCTGCCACCGAATATCATTGAAACCCCTGACTACTAAGAATTTAATATTTCTATTAATAAAAGCGAATAATTCCAGACTGTCTGAGTAAAAGCAATAACATAGGTACGTAGGTATTTGTATTGTTATTTGAATGATTTCGCGACACATTTATTACTATACTTCGAGCAAGAGAAACTGTCTGTATTATTCGGAAAGTATTCTGTTAGTTTGCTTTGTTATATATTGTGGTCTAATACGAGTAGGGTCTATAACCATACCTGTGCTTGTACTATGAGCTGTTAAAGCAAGACTGATGCAGTTGTGGAAGCGAGACGCTGCTGCGCGCAGTGTAGTGTGCCGTCTCGCTTCCACTATTCAACACAAGCGCTGTTGTGGAAAATGAATATATTATTAGTAAATCTTCAAAATAACTTTTCTCCTAAAAAAAACTATATTCATTAATAAATAATAATAATGATTTTATAATTTTTAAATTTTATTTAAATTAAGTCTATTAAATCACAAATCAATAATCATAATACAATCATATTATTGATTTAGATTTATTATTAATATTACCTTTACTACTATAATTATGTTAGTTTTAGTTATGGTCTATAAAAACAATGTTTGCATGCAAATGTTAATGTGGCAAAATGCCTAGCTCTTCAATTAACTTGTAAACATCTTATTGCTTACCTCCACTCAAGACCAATACATGAATATTACTAAATCAACGTGAAGTTGAATAACATTAGCGGCCCGCCCAGCTACGCATGTTTAGTTGTTCAGATTTGTAACTTTTTGGGATAAAAAGTCTAGCTTAAGTTACTCAGTCATCATGTAGAACTTTAATAACGAAAAAATTTTTTAAATCAGTCCAATAACTTCTGAGATAATTCGTAACAAACATACAAATATACAGAGCTTTCCTCTTAATAATTATTATACTGAAGATTAACATTGTAACGAAACTGATAAGTACTACTTACAACTAACGTGGATAAAACTAATAGGAAATAATAAAGCGACGTCTAAAGTGTCATATCCGTTACGGATATCCGGATATCAGAATGACGTCCCGCCCTCTATAACCGGATAACTTAATACAGTATAATGTGATATAATTGAACCGCTCGTGAACCGCGACACACAGTAAACTCGCTCTTAATTAATTGTATGTTATTAAGCGTTTTAATCCTGAATTAATTGTTTATTAAGAATACTGCGATATACTGAAAATTTTATAAAGTATATCACAGAAGGGGATAAAGGCTGTGTAAATTGATTTTCAAATAAGAAAATAGATAAATAAGCTAACTTACTTAAATTAAAAAAAAAAACCACTGCTAAGGGCGATGTAATGCCCTTAGAGTGAAAATAACTAAACTATACTGCGGTCATTGAGTATGAACTGTAGGCACTAGTAGGTATGTTGTTTATATTGATTTTATTTGTCACAATCACAATAGTACAAATTGTGTCAAAACAGCGCGCGGTGTTTTATTAAAACTAACTAACTAAACCTAATATTACCCTAATAATATCAGAACCATCGATATTTTCGCATAAACGTCTGTCGTCGCACGGAAAATCACTTAAATCAGTAAACGTGCGTAGTACAAACAGCAAAAATTTGCTTACGCTCGGCACATACCGATGCACTCACTCTAAGCTTGTTTATGTATACTCTAAGGTAATGCCAAATTTGACTTTTCATTAATGTTTTTTTTTTTCATTTTTGAAAATTAGTCATGTTCATTTACAAGACAAGTTCTAATTTTCAATAAAAAAAACGGATCTATTTTACAAAAATTGTCGTAGAGGACCAAACAAATTCAATTTATTTAGCTGTAACAGAAATTTTATGTTACTACTTAACAAAAAGTTAGCACGTTATACTAACCGAACTAACCAAAACCATATTTTCTAACAACTTAAGGATAATATAAATTTCAAAGAAAACCACAGAAGTCGTATATTTCAATCACGCCAAGCTCCATGTTTTATGATCACAAATGATATATTGTTTGAGAAATAAACTTGTATTTTAATAGTGCTGAGGGCATAACGTACGGTCGTAAGTCACGAATGATTTTATAATTTATTCACGTAAAGCTACGGCTAGATATTATAGCTAAAAATAAATAATACCGGAAACAAAATACAGTATGGATATATATTCACATAAAGTAATAATCCATAAAAGCAAAAAAAGTAATAATTTAAAGTAAATAATTACAAAAACGAAATTTTAACTAAAAATATTACTGACTATAATTTGATTTCTTAAGCTATCAATACTAATTTTATTTTTTGATTTATCGTTTGCACTGCTATCGTTTGCTACGTTGCTTTTTAATATTCAAGGATTCAAATTAAATTAAAATCCTGACCTATTTATTGAATTTGTTTAAAAAAACTGCAGCAATTTCGTTAAATTATTCAATATCGACAGCAAAGACGAAATTAAATATGTAGTTTTATTTAATGTCCATAAATGTCGAATTCATACTGTATAAGATTAAAACAACATTAAGTAGGGTACCTAAATTAATACTGATGTAATGTAAGGCGAGACGAGGCGTTTCATTTAAGTTTGTGGAAAGGACTAGTATGCTTGATCAAGGAAAAGATTAAGGGTGGCGGTATTCACTAACGATTAGGTGAGCTGCTTATTAAAATACAGAGACGGAATGACAGCAATGATACCGTTCACTTCGATTTAGAATTCCGAATTTCTGAAAGGACATGAAATTAAAAAAAAACTACAAGATTCTCAATTAGTCGGAATAATTGCTTTTTTTTTTATTCATGTTCCCTGCTTCCTCGTATGCGACTGGAACGATTTGGAGAATTCTTAAAAGTTAAAGGATCCTAAAGGTCTTTGAATGTGAATCTTGGGAATTTCCCTTGGTCATTGCATCACGCGTGAACAGATGGAACTATTTCGCTAATTATTTTTTTGTTGTGTTAAGTATTGTCAGGAGAAGGTTATGTTTTGAAAATCTCACATCACCAGAGCGAAGCCGGTCGGGCAGCCAGTTACTAAATAATTGCATGTTATAGAGATACATTTGAAAGACACTAAATTCTAACGCTTTTGAAATCAATGGACTACAATCTTAAAGCTTCATTTTAACTCACTATATTTACTTGAATATTCAATAGAAACTCTCCTAAAACGCATAACTCAACATTATTGCATTCTACGGTGAAAATGCACTCCTTGCTACTTTCAAGTGGCGGTATTCACTTCTATAGATCCGGGAAATGAAAAGGATATTACCGATCATTTCAGTTTACTCAAACGGTGTGCTTTTCGAACTACGCGCATACTGGAGCAGGCTGCAAATGAATTATCTATATTTCAAGATTTCTTATACAGACGTTTCATTACACTGAGCTTATTTTAAGTCTTCTGCCTAGCCTTTTCCCAAGCTATGTTGGGGTCGGCTTCCAGTCTTACCAGATTCAGCTAAATACCATATTGTACATAGAGCTACCTATCTGACCTCCAAAATCCATTTTACTGGGTAACAGTATCCCATGGTGAGACTGGTTGTCAAAATTGTAATGACTTAACGACTGTCAAAGATCAACGTATGTCAGTCGAGACCAACGGCTTAACGAGCTTTTTGAGGCACGGAGACGTCTCGATTTTTATCAAATGGTCATCCATCCACGGACCGACCGTGGTGAGCGTGGCTTAACCTCTATTATCGGTCGAACTGTACGGCTTACACTTAGCCATGAGCCCCTCCAAGTTTATTTTAACTATTAAAAGGGATATCGTTTTATCGCTAAGGATCGTTGTCAACCTAATTTACGTAGGTACTACCTTATTGTATTTAGTGATTAGAGGTAGACGGATAAAATCTAGACTATTATTATAAAGAGTAAATTCTGTGATTATTTATGAAGAGGTCAACTTTAAAACATTTCATGCAATTTCATAAAATCATTACTTGACGGAAATCTACATTATTACTGAATGTCACAGGGTGGGTGTTATGTTAAAAATAATCGAATGCGGGCGTAGACGTGGGTAGAAACCCACGTCTATTACGTGGTATTATATTTTTTATTATAATATAAATGTCACCACCCACAGCAGCAAGCAGCAATTTTATAAGAGAGTCTAACCTGAAAAGGGTGTTATTATAAACAAATAAATAGATATAATATACACACGTTCTTTCCTTTATCTCGTAACTGTAACTAGCGACTCTCTCCAGCACACACGGGTATTTAAAACATTAATGAATTATATCAACAAACCCTTCTCTTGAATCACTATACATTGGTGAAAACCAAAATCCGTTCGGTACTTTTTAAGTTTATCGCGTTCAAGCAGACAGACAAAGAAAAGGCGGACCAATTTGTTTTATAATATGAATATATATAGATGTTGAAGGCTTGACCTGCGTCAAATTGACAATCTAATGGCCGAATATTGAAACGTCACTCAGTTTTAAGTTGCCGTTAAGTCTAATACTCTCTCTGTCCACTTTAAGGAGCAAATTATCGACAGATAAACATTTAAGAACGTCTTAAAGTTAAGTTGCGTTTGAGTATTCGGGGGTTTACATAATGTAGAATATAAGTAATAAAGTTTAATATGTAAGCTTTCTATTTAGTAAGGGTATTACATGAACAGTTTACCTAATGTGCGCTATGACTTAATCGAGTTGAGCGCGACTCGTGGCTTCCAAGTGCCTGTAATAGCTGATTTACATTAGAAGCAATGTAACTTTAGTTAAGGCGAAGTGGTACTAACTAATATACTAAAGGTTTAAGTTAAACTCGGTCTTACACTTTATTTTAGCAATATATTGCAGTAGAAAAATGCATTTTTTTATTATTATTAAGTTTAAATGTTGTTCGACTATTATTATTTTGTAGAAAACAATAAAAGATAATAATTCTTCCTTGGCAGTCGGGTAAACAGTGAAGAACGGATTTATGTACTTTTTTGTTACCACCAGTATGATATGCCGGGCATTAAGACTTGGTTAAATGATGAGGTATTCTATTTAAGGCAGCTTTATAACTGAAAATAATATAGTCTCAATAATTCCAAAAACTATGGTCTTCTAAGCAATTTCAATTTTATAGCAAAATGAAATTTTATAGAAGTTTAAAAATAAATTCTATGAATACAAACTTTTAGTAATTATATCATGAAATTAAACACACCGGCAGAATAAGCAGAACAGAATAATGGACTGAGAATAAAATTAAGAGCTATAAATTATAATAAAACAAATAAATAGTCCGACATGAATTAATAAACCAATTGACATCTTTTAACAAGAAGTTACAAATTCTTACTAAAAAAAATCTTTCCTGAACTTAGTGAAAACACAAACACAGTTAAAAATGTAATAATAGTGATACTTTAACAATTAATACGAATGGCTAATAACTGCGCTTAAAACAACGTTTCCCTATGTCTGGACATGCTTAGAAACTGGAAAAAAAAACGTTATAATTAAATACGTAATGATTAAATCTGATTATCTGATCTGCACAAAAATCACTATCAATAAATATAAAGTTCAATAACATAATTATGTAAAATCAAGAGTCTAGAATATAAAAAATAAAAGTATTCATAAGTTTCTATATTTTTGGAATGACGTAAGTGGGTATATTGTGTTAAATTCCAAAAAAATGTCAAGCTTTTTTATCATTTTAAATTTCTGAAACCCGGAGATCGACCGATAACTTCCTATTAAAGTAAAACGGGATACGTCGCGTAGGTAAATGTTGTTTGCTACTGTTTATGAGATTACAGCGAAGAGACGAGAGCAAGCGACGAGGACTAAGTGAGTCGTTAACGCAGTTTATATGAATTTCGTGCTTGCTAAAACTAATTTTAACTGTAAAGAATTAAATAAATAAATAATAAATGTGGACATCATCACATACATTGCTCTGAACCCAAAGTAAGTAGCTAAAGCACTTGTGTTATGGAATTCAGAGACAACGAAGGTACCACAAACACCCAGACCCGAGTCAATTTCTACATTGACCCGGCCGGGGATCGAACCCGGGACCTCGGAAATATGAAAAAGATCGGTTATTATCAGTCTATCCTTACTAATATTATAAATACGAAAGTAACTCTGTCTGTAGGTCGCGCTTTCAAGCCGAAACTACTGAACCGATTTAAATTAAATTTGGTATATAGATAATTTTTGACGGGCCTGTTGGTCTAGTGGTTAGTGACCCTGACTGCTGAACCGGAGGTCGTGGGTTCGATTCCCACGCAGGACAAATCTTTGTGTGATGAGCACGATCATTTGTTCTGTGTCTGGGTGTAATTTATCTATAATATGTATTTATTTAGAAATATGTAAGTAAGTTTATCAGTTGTCTGGCTACCATAATACAGGCTTTGCCTAGTTTGGGATCACTTGGCCGTGTGTGAGTTGTTCCAAGATATTATTATTATTAGTCTCGAGTCTGAGAAAGGACATAGGCTTATACTTTTTGCCGAGATAACCGACATCCACGCGGGCGGAGCCGCGGGAAACAGCTAGTAATCTATATGTGTCAGTTTATATGTATCTATTAGGCATTGGTTCTTGTACTGTACACCCACCAATGGCCTTATTAATAAGAATCTCGACGGCAATTAGCAACTGCTTAGCAGATTATAAAATTCAATGTTTTTATAGAGATATTGAATTTAGTTTTTTTTTAATTAGATGCTAAACACCGTCGCGATCTTTATTAATACGGCCACGAAAGTGTATGGTAATTCAGTTCCGTGTTTTGTGCTTAAGTCACGTTTAAGCTATTTTCAAGTCGTCAATTTTTGACTGCACGGGTAGCCGAGTGGTATAGGTCACCACGCCAATTACCTCTGTGCGCGACGTGCTGCGGGTTCGATCCCGGCATGGGACAAGCATTTGTGTGACCCACAAATGCTTGTTTCAAGTCTGGGTGTTCTTTGTGCGTGTGATTTGAATTTTTGTGAAACCCCTGCGACACAAGGATTAAATTCCTTAGTTCGGGAGTCGTACTTATAAAAAAAAAAAAAAAAAAATTGTCCCCTACCAATATAACTTAACAATACTTTCGAGTCGAATTAGATTACAAAGTTTGAAATTTTAAATCGCCAACCAGCTAGTGAAAATGATTTCTATACTGGTTACTTCACTATATGAGTTACCTAGGAGAGGGACAATTACAGGCTGATATATTTTTAAAAAATTACTAGCTGCCCGGTCCGGCTTCCCACGGTTATGTGAGATTTTCAAAACATATCCAGATTTCATTATTTTCTTTTATAAAAACCTTGCCCTTACATTAAGAAACAAGACAAAAAGAGAATTATCCGATTTGGTGCAGTCGTTCGGAAGTTATGGGGCGAACAAGGGAAATCGGGATTTATTTTTACATATATACCTATATAGATAGATAGATATAGCCACTTTAGCGTTAGGCACATTATACCTGAAAGATAATAATGATGATATTGAATCTAGACCAAATTCATAGATATATAATTATTACATGGATGTTTTTGTAAAATGTAACTCAATGTGTAATTAAATACAAATAATAGAAGGAAAAACTCAAACCTCAGGCAGGACTCGAACCTGCGACCACTGGCTTAACGCGCCAGTTTTGGGTTTTTCCTTCTATTATTTTTATTTAATTACAAATATTCGCTCCGCATACGTTAGTGCGTAACAAATAATTAAAATTATAACTCAATATTTTTCTAGAAGACCTTAAAATATTCCTTTTTAAGAAAGAGGTTTACAAAATTGGGGTATTTTGAAAATTTAACTATTGTTATTAATTTAATATTCTCATTTTCACGCAGACCCGAGGGAATGATTAGTTTTTAGAAGATAGAAACCATTATCAATTTCCTTTCATTTAAAGGTCCCCCAATTGAAAGGTCACGCCAAATGTTTCGTGGGCGGATATTATCAATTTCTGTCAGATTATATTTGTACCCGTCATAAATATTGGATTTTCTTAAAGCGTCTGTATTTCTGTGATATTAGAATAATGTTTTAATTTAAATTAGAATCGAGAATTTTGGTCGAAAAGGGCGTATGCGTTGTATATGATTATTCAAGTCGTTCTAACTTTTTTTTTACATTTAGCTATCACCTCTATATACATCAGCTTTATATAGTCCACTTCCCACGGTGCGGTTTATCGCAGATCACCCCGCACCATGCTACTTAGGAAGGGGTTCGTCGGTGATAGCGCAGACGCTTCTATACCCGGGCGCCGCAATCCACCGCGGTTCAAAGTATACCATAATTCAGTAATAGGTTTGGTTTTCAAAACTCACATGGACGAGAGCGCACTGTGGGAGAGTCTCCGTGTTCGGTGCGTAGGCGTTGGCCGTGCGGGGTCATCCGCGATATTGCGCACTGTGGGAAGCCGACTTAAGGCCGATTTGGGCTTTCCAACCTTCTTTGTCTCAGAATCGTGTCCATTGTATACAAAGTCTTGTAAGAGCTTTAATTGTATACAGTAACTACTAATTAAAGATATTACACCTTTTTGAATAGGAGAAACTTTTTGTACATCAAGATAATTTGCTACAAAGTTACAATGCAATAGAATGTGTTATCGCTTATAAATATCTCCTACAGACTACATCGCTTAGTGTGATTTTAAATCATTTTACTTTCAAAGCATCCTTATTTTTCAAATCATTTATGCAGTAATTAGGGTGCTGTAGTCTATACGTCCTACATATAAAGTGATTATCCATAATTTATTAGGACTTCGACGACTAGGACTAGGACGAGTACGTACCATTTGTAAATATTTGATATTTTGGATTAAAAATTAAAGCTAATATAAAAATATATTTTAATAAAAACTAATATTGTTTTTATTAAAAATGTATTTTTAAATTAGCTTTTAAATAATAGGCTAGCTATGAGTAAAGGCAAATTAAACAAGCTCAAACAGGACGGGATTGCGTCGTTTCGTGACGTTTCGAAGGCCACACGGGCTTTACCTAAAAAAAAATTACAAACTAACATAAATCCAAATAGTGCATGTCAAATAAAAGCTTCTAATAAGTTTGGTCCCTGTAGGAATGTTGATAAATAGCCTAAGGTCATTAATTACTTATCCAGTATTGAACGAGTTACATAATGTAACCCAAATTAGTATAAATACAGCATTATTAGCTTTAACGTCACTAAATGACAAAAGGCATAGTTTCCTTTCTCCTCCAAGCTAAGTTGGGATCAGCTTCCAGTCTTACCAGATTGATTGTACATGGAGCGACTGCCTATCTGACCTCTACAACCCATTTTACTGTACAGTAAAGATATATAAAGGTTGTCAGAATAGTAGGCATTGTTGAACATGGAATTATTACTATTTAACGAAAAGTGGTAGGAGAGACTACACTTGCGTGCATCCCTTACCAAAGAAACAAAATGGTACCACGAAAAAATAGCATGTACTTTTTTATGAAGCTTTCTATATTAAAATTAAACGATTTATAACAGTGTTGTAATGTTACCCCCTATAGCCAAGTGACGTTACTGTAAGCGTTAACGCTGATCGAATCGCTCAAATGTATGGGAAAAGTCGAAATCACGTGACTTATCGAAATAAAATGTGATTTCCATACAAATTTAATGTCATTTTAAAGATTTCTATCATCGTTAAGACTTGTAGAAATGTCACTTGGCTACAGGGGCAGAACTCTAAGCGACCGATAAGTACGATTCCAATCGAGATAATGTTATGCTATTATTGCAATACTTGATCTCAATGGATAACTGGAGCATTTCCTGCTCTATTTATTTATGGTATAAACGTCGTCTTATATTTAGGTTTGACGCTAATGCATTTATTCTAAACAGTACAATGAGGCGGGATTTTGTAATGATTAGAAGGTTTCCTATGAATTAACTATATCGAAATACTATGGAATATTATGTACTTATTTGTTACTTTGAATGTAGTATTGTGAAGTGTTTATAAGGTTTTCGACATATAATATTTGTAAACTCTGGTTAGAGAGGTTATGGGCTGAGGTTATATTATTCAATATGCACTTTTATTTTAGAAAAAGAATTAGAGTGTCGCGCAAACATGTAACACATGAAATTAAAACTCGCGGACGAAGTTGCAGGGGTAGCTAGTAATCTTATATTGACAGTAACACCAGATCAAACCTCACCAGACGCGCTAGACGCCTAGACCAATCTAAACTAATTTACTTCGAATATCAATCCCCGCAATCCAATTATCGTGTTAGTGAATTGCGGTGTAACAGACTCTGGATAACCTAATTGTTGAGATACTGTGTAAATAGGATGTATTAGTAATAAATAAGAAGTTAGTTAGTCTCCATAATAAGGTAAACTATACCTAATATTGGACAAAGTTTAATTGTTAATTCTGATGAAGATTTTATAGATCGAATCAAATAAGATTTAAGGTGTAAGTTTTACACTGTATTATGTTGTTATATATTATTTGTATAGATACTTATGTACTTGTTTATAGTAATTGTTTGTATTTATGAATTAATTGTCTTGTCTTGTCCCCTGACAATATTTTTTTTTTTAATTGAGCAGTTTTCTGCACCTAATAGGACACTGGTAGCGTCATATCTGTAGTAAGCATCGTGACGCGGCGTACAGCGTCACGCTGCAAGTGGCCGATAAACGTTTGCAGAAGATCACAACAGAATCGTAATTTTAAAATGTGTTTACAGAAGGTATTATATAGATTTAGTAACTCATTATTTGTCATACGAGTTTAAATTTTTTCTTCTTTCTTTAAGTAAATTTCGTTATTTTTGTGTGGTTACGGTATTATCAGAAGTACTTTATTTTATTTTAAAGCGTTATTTAAAAAAACAGACGCAACTCAACAATAAGTTCCCGTTAAGTCTCATGCTGTCTCTGTCACTTTAAGTTGTAGCGACAGATATACATTTGAGAACTTCGTAAAGTTAAGTTGCGTTTGAGTGTTCAGTTGTACGTTGCTTATCAGTTAGATGTACATTGTACGGGCTATTAAGTTTTACTTATACCATTTTGTGTAAGTATTTGCCTTTAAAGTTATATTAATATAGTAAAGTGACAAGGATTTAGTCATTTTAAATATAAAAACTTCTGTCCCCGCGATTTTGTACGTGTGTTTTAGTTACAACGGTTTTTCATTTATGCAACATTTTTTATTTATGCTCCGCTCCTGTTGGTCGCAGCGTAATGTTATATAGTTTATAGCCTTCCTCAATAAATGGGCTATCCAACACTGAAAGAATTTTTCAAATCGGACCCGTAGTTCCTGTGATTTGCGCGTTCAAACAAACTCTTCAGCTTTATATATTAAAGTATATAAATTACTAGCTGTCCCCCGCGACTTTGTTCGCGTGTTTTAGTTTCAACGCTTTTTAATTTTTGCAACATTTTTCATTTATGCTCCGCTCCTATTGGTCGTAGCGTGATGTTATTATAGCCTATAGCCTTTCTCAATAAACGAACTATCCAATACAAAAAGAATTTTTCAATTCGAACCAGTAGTTCCTGAGATTAGTGCGTTCAAACAAACAAACAAACTCTTCAGCTTTATAATATTAAGTATAGATTAATAATTTATTTATAAGTTGCACACTCTTAACTGCCATTAATACTATTTTATCCTTTCGCAGGTCTACTGGTAAAGATTTCTTAAGAAATAAGCAGCACCCGTGTACATCTGTTCGATTATGTGTGTTGTTTGTAAAACAAGTTTTTCTTTACTTGATATCTTTACTTCAGTATTCGATCCCACCCTTTCAGTTCTTATTAATAAATCATGTACAAAACAAAACCTTCTAGCAAACAGACATTAAATAAAGGCCAAAGAGGTAATTATCTTGAGTCATAGGAAATAGAAGAGGTTTTGAATGACATAGGTAGTGGAAATACGATGCCGGCAGAAAACTATGCTAAGAAGTATTGTCTATTTTATTTATTTATTTTATTAGGGACATAAAACAGTTACATGCTAGAGAAAAAACAAGAAAATTCTTAAAACTAAATGCACAAACATGTAACCAACTCCAATGTCCACATATTAACATAAGAATAAGAGAAGTGAAGGAGTGTGGTAAAAGTTAACATAATACAGAATACATTGCCTTCTGCGAATTGTCAATTCATATTTGTATGGAAACATCGGGTGGTGCTGCCAAGTTTATTATAAGTCGCACTCAAAGAGGTATTAAGATAGTTTAGTTTGTAGATTATGTTACGCAGGGATTCAAAGCCTCTAAGTGTTCCTTGCTCTGGCAATGGCAACGACGGGACCGGGGTGTTTTCAGTTGGTGTAAGTCCGACATATCCCCACGTCGTGCCCTCGGCGTAGGTTGAAGTCATTAGAATTACACTCCATTATAGAAAAAGGGGATTCAAAGCCTGCATGGGTTTTAAGTTAATGTGTTCCTTGAGTTTAAATAGAGGACAAGTAACGAAGGGTTTCGATTTCCATGAATTAAAAACATTAAATATACAGTCGAGAGATTATGATTGATTACTTTATTACATAACTAGCTGCACCCCGCGGTTTCACCAGCGCGTTGATAAAAAATGGTGATAATGATGATGATGAAAAGTAGCCTATGTATAAATTCAGGTAATAAACTATCTATATTGCAAATTTCATTTAAATCCGTTCAGGTGTTTTATCATGATTGAGTAACAGACATCCATCCATCCATCCGGCACACTTTGACATTTATAATATTAGGGTACGAAGTATGAATATGTAATTATTTAGCTATCAACGTGCGAACCTTTTGCAGCTTACGTATTGAAGTAAGCTTTTATGGTTTACATGCATGCAAGGATTTGATTAACATTATGACTTAGTGCTTTTTGAATCAGGTGCGAATTTGTAGAACTTATGATTAATAAATAAATGAGGACAACATAACATACATTGTTTTGAACCCAAAGAAAGTAGCGAAAGCACTTGTGTTGTGAAATCAGAAACTACAAAGGTAGGTAACACAAGACAATGTAGAAAAGTGGTTTTCTACATTGACCCGTCCGGGAATCGAACCCGGGACCTCAGAGCTGGCGCACACCTGTGTGCGTACTCGCTGGTTTTCAAGGTGTCGCCACTCGAGACAGTGAGTACGGAGATCGTCAAATAGACATTATCTTCGAATTATAGATATAAAAGCCTATTGTTGGGAATGAAAATGCACAAAACGACGCTACAAAAGTTACCAGAAATCAAGTAGGTAACATTATAATAACAAGAAATATTTCTCAACAAAGCATCACATTTCCTTCTTCGTCATTTAGCCAATTAAAGATTTGCTAAATCACATCCTAGTACTGCAGATTCATCTTACACGTGAGTCATTGAGATCTAATTGCGTTCAATGCATATGTTTTGTTTCGATATGTTGATTACTCAGCACATTGTTTTAGGTGACAGAATGAACGTGCTTTATATTTTTATGTTATTACGTGTCAATTTCTTTTATATTCCTAATATGTACCTAATGTTATTGCATAATGCAAACCCACATTTCCCCAGATTATAGTCGAATGCATAGGGATCAATCATATAATACATGTCATATAATTTATACTTATAATCATAATTACACTGTATATTACTTAAGCTTCCCAAACAGAAAATCATGAAGCCATTACTTCACTTATAAAAAATATTGTCAGTACCATTTCTGTCAGAGGGACGAAAAAACTTCTCCGAAATAAATGAGGAAACATCGGACACCCGTGTTCACATAGGTAGGTTCGTACACACGGTGTTGCACACTGAGTATATATGGCCTTATTTATTAAAATCTCGACGATGATTAGCAATTGATTAGCAGATTCTTATTTAAATTTTTCTATAGAGAATTTGAATTTAGAAGTTTCTTAGCATTGCTTAAAACTTTCCAGATTTTTATAAATAAGAAAAATAGTGCTTCGTGTCGTAAGTTAACCAATAACAAACAGCTGAAAATATATCAATACTTTTAACATAATAAAGATAAAGAGAGTTGTTTGAACGCGCAAATCTCTTAAAATACAGAATCAATTTTTTGCTTTTAATAGATCAGTTCTCGAGGAAGGTTATAAGCTATTTAACAACAAGTTACTTGCCTTGGGAGAGAAGCAACGCGAGTAAAACCACAAAGCACAGCAAGACATTCATAAAAGGTAAAACTGAATTTCTTAACTCATTCCAAAGTAAAATGTTAGTAGCTAGCGCTCCCATAGCCTCCAAACGGTACAGCTTGGTGTTCATTCACCTCGCAACGGAAACGACCGTGACAATACATATACGACTATCTCACTTTAATTTAATTGGAAGACAATGAAGCTTAATAATAAAATAGAAGGGTAAAGCGTAGTATGTTATAATTATATAAATATTCTGGCAACCCCAAAACGTAAATATATGTAGGTACTTGAAGAATTAAAAGATCAGATACTCTTCTTAATATCTACCTACGTGATAGATCGTGCTAAACCACAAGCGATTCTAAGAATGCGTTATTACCGATAACGCTTGATCTTGATATCTAAAAAATAATCTTGAAAGAATTAAGTACCTATTTATCCCCTCCTTTTAATATTATGTTATTAAAATTAAGTTTCAAGACAAAAAGGTTAACATTCATTCCTTTAAAATAGCTAAATCAAACTATTCTGATACATAGTTTCCAATACACGAAATAATTGAAACATTTTAAATCTATATTCCCAAATTACCTATCAAATAATCATACAATACTGAATTTAAATATCCATAATAATACAGTTATCTACTTCAAGTATGAACAACAAAATATCTCAATCAACAAACAACACACACTGAAACATTGTTTAATATTAATAGCAGTTGTCAATAGCAAGTTAATGTGATAACATTTTCACAGCGTTAGCATTGCCCCACCCTCAAGCTTACGTGTGTCGTGACAAATTGAATGTCGAACGGATAGCGTGCTGCCATCTGTCGCCGTCGTGTCGGCGCAAGCGCAGCTTGGAACGCCATTTATGGAGTTATTGAGGCGTTTTAGAAATCATTACGTTATATATTTTGGTTTAAGGTTGTGATTTTAATGGAATATTATAAATAAATAATAACATTGAAGGACTCTACTATTTACAAACATTATTTCTTCTTAATATGTATTTTCATAAGGTCTATTAATTACAATGGAAATATTTAAACAAAAAATCTTATTTATAAATTATTGATCTGCTATATTTGTTAGAAATTCAGTAAACGAATAGTTTATACCTACGTTTAAAGAGTTAAAATAAAATACAACGAAGCGTAGTACCTACTAAATGTATTCAAACGACAAAGTACCTATAACAAGTTTCTAAACCTAAATAATCAAGCATAAATTAAGTTGCTATCGGGAAACCAACTACTTAATTCCGTGTACTAGTAAGGAAAATAACGAAATCATTGTATGTATCCTGGTTAAATATACATTTCCTTTAAAATGTTCATGTAGAGGTGATACAAAGCTATGTTATGAAGTGCACGCGCCGATGCAAAACGTGAGTCAGACGACAAAACGGTTCATGGTACCTTAATATCAACTATAAATAGAACATGCAATCGACAAACTGCATAAAAAAACCTCAAACCCGTTAACAATAGGAGAAACAAACAACAATCGCAGCCCAAAACGTTGTAAAACGTTTGTTTTCTCGAATATTCAAAATTGTAAGTCTATGTAAGCGTTGTACATAAAACAAAATGGTGGGTTCTGTTGTCCGCGCCGCCCAATGCACTCGCGTTTATCGCCCGACATATCGAGTGGCGACTTGGCAACGCTGCGGCCGCATTCCTGCAGCCGCACGGCAACGTCGCAATCGCAGCCGCGATCACTACCCGTGCCTTTGTTGATTGCTGTGACGTCGCGAAATGATAAAACGTAAAATGTTTGCAATGTGAAAACTGTACAAAAATCGTATAGCTGTTTGAGAAAAACGATTTTTATCGATCTTTGGTTGGTCTGGATTGATTATTCGGCGCCGGCGCATGTTTATTTTGAGTCGGGGGTGGAAAGTACGCTTTCTCTGTGCAACACGCTTAGAAATCGGTCTCGATTGTTGCTTCTAGACACGTATCAGTCATGTTATTCATATATAAACTATGTACTCGGATTCCACGTATCTTTTCGTTCTGGCTGCCTGTTTCTCGCATCCTTGGCTGGCGTGTTGGAGTTATTGTAAGCGTGGTTCGTGTTTGCGCCGATAAATACGTGGGGCGTGGTCGTTATTCTAAATATGTCTTAATTGTACTGATAAGTTATGAGGGGCCACAATTTTGTAATAAATATCACGAATATGGTTATTTCATTGTGTACACATTGTCTGTCAATCAAATGATTGATTACGTCCGTAACGACCTGGTCGATGACGTCACTTGACAAATATTTGAGATAAAAGAGGTTTTCAAACACGTTGGTTTTATAATGTTGGTAATAGCAACATGTTCTATAAATAGTATGAACGTTAAACCCCTGAGGATGCACGTTCTCTTGTATTTTACGATGGTTATAAATTGTACAAATTTACAACGTTAAGACTTGTTTAAGATAATGCATTCTCAAATGACATTACATAGATTTATGTTGGTATCATAGCGCTGAAACTATTGCCTTGTTTCATCGATGCATGTTGTAAGGTTACAATTTTATAACAAAAATTCTATTATCAATACCGATATAACATTCGTTGAATAAGAGTTAGATACCTGGTCTGCATCAATTTAAATTTACACAAAATCATGAAAAGATGGAAAAATAACGATTTCTTTAAATATTAAATTAAGTGCCTTTAGGAAGATTTATTAGATCCGTTTGAAAATGAAATTTCTATTTACATCAAAACTATAGTTACAATAAACTAATACACTCTACAAGAATATTCTGGTCATTATAATTATATTCCCGACTATATTAGTCTCATAATCGAGTAAGATATATAAAATATAGCCATAATATTAGCGACGCTAGGCTTCAATAATAATACTAGCTTACAGAAAAAATATTAAAATAAGGACCGCATAGAAAGAAAAAAAAGATAGTTTATTGACTCTACAAAGACGTGCAAATGAATATGTTCTTTATGTTATCTAGTTACTTTAATTATTATTATATTATATAATATCATGGGAAATTAAACAACATTAAATTGAAATAAAATTTAAATAGAATTTGAATTAATTTTTAATCGCATTGGGAAATCCGGTACTTTTACAGGCATTTTAATTTTACTTGTATGTAGCAGATATAATCGAAACAATTAAATAATTTAAATAAAATTGCAATAAAATCTATTTTAAATAGATTTGATTAATTCCTGAAAACAAGAAATTATTTCTTACTATAATTTAATGGAGGGCAGAGGCCCTTTCTCACATTGTCTACACGGGCCGGTTTGTTTTATCACGATGCTTTTCCCCTCACCGTGAACCAGCTTACCTAAATAACATAAACTTAAATCCGTACTATTATAAATACGGATCACACACAGCCAGTGTTTTATAATAGGTCCTAGATTACTTTAAAATTGGGGAAGATACGTGTGCTTTTTTTGTAAAGAATCCGATCACAATAAACCAAAAATGTAATACTTCCTAAAGCAATAAAACGCATTTACTCTTCTTAAAATCACTAGGCTGTATAATATGACAGCCTCGTTCCAAAAATAGATCTTCATTCCAATTACATTATAATCACAACGTCTTTGGTTCATTTTAACATCGAAATCGTCGCCATGATCACCCCTTTCTCAATGTTTCATTAATGTCAATTTAATGTATTTAGCTAGATTTAGATTTTTAACCCCTCGGGAGCCGTACCTTTATCCGGGATGAAAAAATAGCGCTATTCCCGGTAATAAAGTATATCTGTGCCAAATTTCATCCAAATCTGGCGTAACAAAAATCCATACATACCTATATAGATTAATAGGATTTAGTAACTTAAATATGCATTCTTTGTAGTACATTTAGAAACAGATGCAGATTTTGACATTCTATAATAACTACGCCGCAAGTACGCAACCTACCCTTAAGTAATTTTTACCCTTTAGAAAACAATCTCACAATAAAAAACGTATGCTGAAAACAGCTCTATTGCCATACATCGGAAATAAATAATACCAGATGAGTTTCGGATGCTGCATACTCGTAAGAAATCAAGAACGGATTCTGCGTTCGTTTCCGTGAATCTTCACGCTCCGTTCGCACGGGCCACAGTAAGTGGGTGCCACTGTGATACTCTACTTCCTGCCATCTTATCGTGCCCCACAAAGGTTTTTATTACAATCTGCCTGATATGTGTATTTCCGATTGGATTGTAACAAATATGAAAGAGATTTGAGACTACACTTATATTATTTTAGGCACAATTATGGTATTAAATGTTTTAATTTACATCTTCATAAAACACAGGTTTGCCGAATGCTCTTTTCATTAAATACAGGAACTTATTACAATTTTTTAAGGTCAAAATTAAGTCTTGTAGTCGACATAAATAGAAAAAAATATCCAAACTTTTCTTTACCCGGAAAAATACGAATCTTTCCGGATATTTTTCGTTTAGTAAAATAAGTATGCCTTTAGGAGAATCAATTCTGATCACGAGTTTCTCATAACAAAACAATATTCTATTTCTCGAAAACAGTAAATATCTCTTTAAAAGATTATTTATTCTAGATGATTGAGTTATTTATCTATACTTCTAAACTAATATTATAAAGAGGAAAGATTTTAAAGATTAGACTCCGAAACTCATGAACCGATTTGAAAAATTCTTTCACTCTTGGGAAGCTACGTATACTATCCCCCTAAATGAATGCTATAGGCTATATTATATATTTTATTTTTTATTTTTTTGTAAAATACCTGCGCGAAGTCGGGCGGGCTGCTAGATATAAGATAGTTAGAAGATACCTACATAAAGTTCAAAACATGGTTTAGACTTTTTTATTTAAAAAATGTATTCTTCGTACTATGCTATCATCACAACACAGGAATAAACTCCAGCCCCTAACGTAGAGATAAACCTAGTGAAAAGAGACAAAACAAAACACTAATGAAAAACTTTATACAAGTGTAAAAGTCACTCAAATAGCCGATAAAAAAGCTAACAAAATACCAATCATATTACAAATATTTTTATCGGGTTGGCCTCCAAAATACGTAAAACCTTTACTTCCGCGTAACACCTACACAATTTGACACATGAATACACTGATGAACAACACTAACTCTATTTTCCACACGTACGTTCCGAAAATGATAAATTCTAGTTATTTTTGTTACATGTGCTCTTGATAATATCTGAAAATGAGGTGTTTGTTGCGTTGTTTCGTATTCCCAGTAATAGCACTAGAAACAATTGCAAAACTCGGTGCTGTCCGCAAATATATACTTTAATGAATGCAAATATATATATACTTTATCTTTATACTAGGTATTTGATATCCTTATTATTTCTAGCCTTTTGTAAAGTTAATACCAATATAACATTCTTAATGACGTGTTATTTTTTCAACTTTTTGTACGCTTGCAACACTCGCGATATGCTTAAGACAAGATGTGTTAAAAAATATTATCAAGAATCTTTAATAATAATAGGAAAAAGGTCGGAAGAACAATAATGATAAATACTCACTATAAAGTAGTATAAAGAAAGAAACATAACAAATTTATTGCCACATCAAAGAGAGCGCACGACAAAGCTTTCATAATACTGTGCCTTATTTTTTATATTTTGATTGATATTTACGACGACTGTACTCGCAGGGTGTGAGATAGAGCTTTCTAGTTACAGTTTGATCCGATTACTACACCAGTGTAGGCATTTATTTGTATATTAAATCGACTCGCGACACCACCGCCGCCGCGTCAGCTCATGATTAGAGACTCCTATTGAGTCTGAAACTAGTCGGGCGATCCTGAGTATATGCGTGAGTAAACCGTTCTGTTTTAAATAATTAGGACTTTATTGTTTTTAGGGTTCCGTACCTCAAAAGGTAAAAACGGAACCCTTATAGGATCACTTTGTTGTCCGTCTGTCTGTCTGTCTGTCTGTCTGTCTGTCAAGACCTTTTTTCTCTGGAACGCGTGGAGGTATCAAGCTGAAATTCATATCAAATACTCAAGTCTATGGTCTCTTGGAGCTGTGAAAAAATCAAACTTCTAAGTCAACGCGATCAAAAGATACTCCCGTTTATGCCGCAAAATTCCGCAAATTTTCGAAACTCGCACGGGAATCAAAACCTACAGGGTACTTCCCGTGAACTCAGAATCTTGAAATTTGGTACGAAGTAACGTCTTATAGTACAGATAAAGGAAAAATTGCGAAAACCGTAAATTTTTAGTTACATCATATAAAAAAAAATATTTCTGATTTTTTTTTTTTTTTCATTTTGCAATTATCATACCATAACTATGACTCGATCGTAGTGATGGGTGAACTTTTACTTATATACCTACAGGTGTGTACGGAACCCTCGGTGCGCTAGTCCGACTCGCACTTGGCCGGTTTTTTTTTTATATTATACAAACATTTAATAGACAGGTTTTTAACAAAGTATTGAACTGAATGACTATAGAACTGATCAAAGGAAAGAGGAAGGAGGCGACCGAGATATAGTTATATAGCACAAATAAAAGAGAAGGTTAGAGGCTTGACTTATAAAGAGGTCCAAGAACTGGCACATGACAGAAGAAAATCGAAGGAGCTGCACCGACCAGAACTTAGCTCTTAAATTGATGATGATGAGAAGTAAAAGTTTTGCTTACAGTAACACTTTTAGATAAAAATAAATAATAATAATAAATAAATGTGGACAACATCACATACATTGTTCTGAACCCAAAGTAAGTAGCTAAAGCACGTGTGTTATGGAATTCAGAGACACCGAAGGTACCACAAACACCCAAACCAGAGACAATGTAGAAAAGTGCTTTTCTACATTGACCCGGCCGGGGATCGAACCCGGGACCTCAGAGCAGGCGACACCTTGAAAACCGGTGTGTACGCCACTCGACCACGGAGGTAGTCAACAATGATGTATTTTTAATGTAACTTAAAATAATCATCAATATTTCGTCCCCTAAACGCATTCTAACGCTACTCAAAGTTTAATTCGACAGCAATCGAGACAAGTGGCCATCACTTACCACTTATAGGGGTTATTACGAGGGTGCGTTAATTTAAGAGGCAATGTTGACTGCTAGCTATTTAGATTATCTACATGTTACCCTGCTTATAAACTGAAGGGTCGACAGAACAGAATCGATATTCAGCTCTATTTAAAATGCAGAAAGATGAAATACTATCATAATCCATACTATTATTATAAATGAAAAAGTAACTCTGTTTTTCTTTCTGTCTGTCTGTCTGTTACGCTTTTATGACTAAACCGGTTAACCGATTTTGATGAAAATTTGTTATAGGAGTAAGATTCCAAGATAGGACATAGGCTTCTGGCCGCGATAACTGTCACCGCGGGCCAAAGCTAGTTGAATTAAAAACGTTTAAGATTGTGAGGATGAATGGATGTTTGTTAATTACTCTTTTACTCAACATAGTAGGTAAATAACGGATTTTGATGAAACTAAACTAAAATAACAGATATTAATAAAGCATTAAACACATATCGAAGCCTAAAACGAAAATCAGTATGCTTGGTCATAAAAATATTCATAGGTATCTCTTTGGCTCTATGTATAATTTTGCCTTTCTTGTTATGTTCTAGTGTCGAATGCATTTACATCGAGTATTAAAATATTAATTTCCTTTAAAAAAAGACGACAGTTGAATCAGAGTTTCTTTTAATGTGATAAAGCTTGATTCTATAATTTTTCCTCCAAATTCTATTTTTTTTTTAATATTTGTCATCTTTAAAAATCTCCGAATAAAATAAGGAAAAAGGTGAGGTTTTATAATATTTCTGATTCATATGTCAAGATGAATCGACGGTCAACTTTCGGGTTGAATCTGGATGAGACTAGCACAGGACCGGAGAGAATGTCATCCTACTGCTGTGCGTAGGCCCAGCAGTGAGATGACAAAGCCTGTGGATAATGATGATTATGCTGTCAATAGTTTACGCCTTTACGGAATTCGACGAGCTTTACTGTTCCAGTGTCAATTTGTTTGGTACACTTTTGGACCATGTTTGAGATTATGATTTCTTATTTTTTAAACTTTAAGGTATTTCTATTCCTACAAGCTCATTTAGTACTACAGCTGATCTAAGGATCAAACTTTAATTAATATCCAATCATAATTTATGATTGAATTGCTTTCATAGAATTAATGTTGGACATTTACTTGTAACTCGAATCTATGGGATCATCTCATCTACGGGAATCTTGTGTGAAGAGAGAAAAATAATCAGAAAAGAAACATGCTATGCTTTAAACATCCATACTAATAATATTATAAATGCGAAATTAATACTGTCTGTCTTTCTGTTACACTTTCACGGCCAAACCACTGAACTTGGTATGGGTTGGTTGGTTTTACTGGGCTGTTTCCCGCACTTAGCCTCTTGATTGGGCCATTGTACGTGAGTACGTTGGTATGGGTTAAGTTTGGATCCCTAGAAAGGACATGGCTACTTTTTCCGCGATAACCGACACCAACGCGAGCGGAGCCGCGAGCAATAGTTCGTATTTTATAAATCTATACTCTATACTAATATATAAAGCTGAAGAGTTTGTTTGTTTATTTGTTTGTTTGAACGCGCTAATCTCAGGAACTACTGGCCCGATTTGAAAAATTCTTTTAGTTCTGGATAGTACATTTGTTGGGTAAGGCTATAGGCTACATAACATTACGCTGCAACCAAAAGGAGCGAAGCCGAAATGAAAAATGTTGCAAAAATGAATAACTGTTGAAACTAAAACACGCGGACAAAGTCGCGGGGGACAGCTAGTATTAAATAAATCAATATGATGGCTTCCAATGCCACTCAAAAGACAACATTAAAAATAATTTATGCATGTTTCCGCGCGGGGTGTAAGTTATAACTCGTCAATCCGTTCCACTCAATGATTTTATTACAAAACTTAACTCCGTTAAGGGTTTAACTTAAGGACTTGATTAGTGCGAGTGCTGCTTTTAAAAGTAATTAAGTTTGCAATATCAGTTAACTTAGATAGCCAAGTGTATAAATAGCATGAAGTTTTTATAAACTTAGCACATGCTAACTGAATAAAGCCACTTATAATGTGATTAGTTTTGGTAGTGAAAAATAATTCCTAATAGAAGTACTTTATAATATTTTGTTTTATATTTAGGTTATTATTTTGTATCCGTCATTTTTCACGGGCTATCCTCAGTAGCAAGAATACCCAGTCCTTTGAAAGTTTACTTTAAAAATATCTTAAAGTTAAGTTGCGTTTGAGTATTCGTTAGTTATTCTTGTTCTAATGCAAGTTATAACGAATCAGTACAATGTTGCTTACTAACTATCTTGATAGGTTCACTATGTATTTTTTTGTTGCATTTCTCTTGCCTAGCTTTAACTTAACACTAGATAGAAACTAGATAAAGAGAGGGCGAAGTAAAAGGCATTCAATTTATTTTTGTACTTTATAAGTGATACTAAGTAGCCTAGATCAAAAATTAAGTATAATATATTTTCATGTTTATTTAGTACTAGCCACCTCCCCCGGCTTTGCACGGGTACTGTAATATAGCCTATGTTACTCAGGCATAATGTAGCATTCTAATGGTGAAGAATTTTTGAAAAAGGGCCAGTAGTTTTTAAGTTAATTTGTTGCATCATACAAAAATACAAATCTTTTTTCTTTATAATATTAGTAGCTGTTGCCCGCGGCTCCGCCCGCGTGGGTCTCGGTTATAGCTTACATCCTCTCTTAGGACCTAAACTTACCACATACCAAATTTCATGAAAATCGGTTCGGCGGTTTAGACGTATAACAGAAAGACAGAAAGAGTTACTTTCGCATTTATAATATTAATATGGATTAGTTAATTGATAAGTATAGATTAATGTTTATTTACGTGAAGCGTCAAAGCGCATTCTGTAGCCGGAGTGCTCTAATATCTAGAATTAAGTAACGTTCTATAGAATACTCAGAACTAGAACTAGCTTTGAGTAGCAGTTGAAACCTAAACGAGTTACATGTTACATGAAACGTTTTTATAACGCTGTTGTTAATTCATCGGGTATCGATCGATTTCTACTTACACTCGGCAATAATGCGATTCGAACCGTTAAAAGCGTGGCTATTTTTGTTGAAGGATTTTCTTATGAAAATATAACATTTATTTTTTATTATAAAGTAGAACAGCCGAAATAGAATACAATTTAAAGTAAAGATCAATATTTAATGCTTACTGTGTGACAAAGAAGCCCGCAACGTGATGTGGGATTAAAAATTTCAACATAAGGGAAAATTATTTTCGAATAATCGATATAACTGGAATGCTTAGATAAGGGCCTGGAGCTTAGAGTAATGAAAGACAAGCATAGAGCGTGCGCATCGCTAATAGCCCCTTATACCAAGCGTAAGCACATTTTTAGCAAAATGTACTAAGCTCGTTTACTGATTTATGTGATTTTCCGTGCGATGACCGACGTTTATGCAAAAACATCGACGGTTCGGATATTATTAGGTTTTGAAATAGTTTTAATAAAACGCTGCGCTCTGTTTTGACTCTAATTTTATGATTTTACAAATTCATACTAGTGCCTACAATTCATACTAGATACGTACTCTATAATTTACTTATTTATTCCTTTAAGGCCTGTAGGGTCTTGAGTTTTTACTTACCTTTTTTGTTTAATACTGGACAATATTTTTGAGTGGAATCTGAATATAAAAAAAAATGTGTGCTATTATCAATTACGTAATAGCGAGACAGAAACCAATATTTCTGTAACTCATCTATACTAATATTATAAAGCTGAAGAGTTTGTTTGTTTATTTATTTGTTTGTTTGAACGCGCTAATCTCAGGAACTACTGGTTCGAATTGAAAAATTCTTTTTGTATTGGATAGTCCGTTTATTGAGGAAGGCTATAGGCTATATAACATCACGCTACGACCAATAGGAGCGGAGCATAAATGAAAAAGGTTGCAAAAATGAAAAACCGTTGAAACTAAAACACGCGAACAAAGTCGCGGGGGACAGCTAGTAATTAATAATGCAGTTTATGGTCAGTTCCTATATTCAAAAAACGATTCGTTTTGTTTACGGAAAGTAGAATTGTCTTCGTTTTTCTTAAAAAATTCTGCCGTCCATAAGCAAAACGATCGGTTTTTGAATATTGGAACCGGGCATTAGAGGAAAAAAGCCCGCAGCATAGCAGTTCTTTAATTTAAAAAAAAACAATGTTAAATGTCGAAGATAGACAGGACAACGACTGAAGGTCAGCTAGTACCTAATAACTAAGATACCTTTAACTTTCCCTTATACTTCTACCAAAGAAAAATTCCTAATCATTTTATCATAAGTAAATTGACAAAGAAGGTTAATGCCTATCCAAAATAGGCATCCTAGAGCCAGCACTAGCAGTCTAACAAACTAATCCCCGGCCGCAAGTCTTTAATTACATTAATTAATTAACCGGTCAAGTTTACATATGGGCTGATGTCGGATGTGAGCCAGCTACCGGATCGTGCCACTATTAATTAAATTAAACTGTGTAATGGGGGTTAATCTGTTCCTTAACGATTAGTAGTTAAAACTGTGGTGGAAGAACAAAATAAAATGAAATTCATAAACTACAGAAAAGTTAAAATATATACGAAATCGATGAATATCGATTATGTATCACTAAGAATCAATACTAATACTAATCTATACTAATATTATAAAGCTGAAGAGTTTGTTTGTTTGTTTGTTTGTTTGTTAGTTTGTTTGTTTGAACGCGCTAATCTCAGGAACTACTGGTCCGATTTGAAAAATTCTTTCTTTGTTGGATAGCTCATTTATTGAGGAAGGCTATAGGCTATATAACATCACGCTACGACCAATAGGAGCGGAGCATAAATGAAAAATGTCGCAAAAATGAAAAAACGTTGAAACTAAAACACGCGGACAAAGTCGCGGGGGACAGCTAGTATATTATAAAGCTAAAGAGTTTGTTTGTTTGAACGCGCTAATCTCAGGAACTACTGGTCCGATTTGAATAATTCTTTCAGTGTTGGATAGCCCATTTATTAAGGAAGGCTATAGGCTATAAAGATAGGCTATATAACATTACGCTGCGACCAAAAAAAAAGGAGCATAAATGAAAAACTGTTAACTGCTGAACTAAAAAAACGCGGACAAAGTCGCGGGTGACAGCTAGTTAGTAAATAAAATGTAATGTTAAATAAATGTATATTATATAGATTTTTTTATTGAATATTTTTTATGTTTTAATGTATATTTTTTAATTTATTAATACAGCTAATAAGTTGTTTTTTTTGTTTTATATTCGTACGCCGCGCGCCGTAGAGGCTAATAATGACTGAGAAAGTTGTAAATGAATGAAAATCATTAAAAATAAACTAGCAAGTTATTATTATGAAATTCAATTTACTTTATCCCTTAGTTAATTAAATAAACTTTGCGAAGTATTTTCTAATTTATTAACATTCTTTGTTCAGGATCAGGCTTTCAATATAATTCATGAGAAAGCTCATAATGAAAATCTCAGTTTGAGTCCGATATCGATAGAAATTTTGCCGCGTCAGCGTCTGATTTAACATTCGTTTTAGTGCACGTTAAAATGCACGTTAATGCCTACTCATATTAAACCTTACATAACTACATTTCTTCCCTAAAGACTGTAGAACATCAGCTAGTATTTAAACAAAAGAAAACATTAAAGTTTCTTATAGCAGACTTGCGTAAACTTATATTCGCCAGCAATAGCCGCAGATTAAGTTCCCCCTTCACACTTCAAAGTTTATTGCCAATTAGACGGCAGTTAAGGCAGTGGTCCAGGTTCTTCCCAGCAACTAATATATCAGACTTAAATAAAGCTAATGTTTACCCCCAAAGAAACGCAGAAAAATACAGTTTTGGGGAAATTTCAAGAGAGTTATTTTTTTCTCCGGAAAAGACTTAGTTTTATTTCTTGAAGTTTATCAGCCCTTTCGAATTGAAATTTTGTCAAGGGTTTTTTTTAACGTGAACATAATATGTAGTTACGTAGGTCTAGGTATACAAAAAATATGTTAGTATGTGGTCACCTTTATTTTTTAGTTATGAAGTTTAGAGATAAGTGAAATGAATATAAATGCAATTTTATTTTTGTTGGAAAACATACGAGTCGACGGTAGCTGCAGTAAATATGTATGGTGATTGCATATTTATAGCTTAAAAATATCGTACTTCTTATTGTTATTTAAATTGGCAAAATAAATAAAATTTTCCAACTGGTATCTATAGAAAATTCCGAAAAAATCACCAAGGGCCTTATTCATAAAATCTCGATAGTGATAAGCAACTATTTAGCAGATTCTTATTTCAATTTTTCTATAGATAATTTGAATTGAAAACCTGCTGAGCAGTTGCTAAACACCGTCGAGACTTTTATAAATAAAGCCCCGAGCTTAAAGATCAGGGCGTCCTTGATTTTACTTGTACTTAATTTAATAACTAACTTTGTAAGAGCTTAGTATGGTCTACGCATAAACGAGACCAAATTATTATTGTTTTTCTTTTTTAATGTTACCTACGTTTAGTTTAATAAGTTTTTGTGCAGACTCTGGTATGACAATAAATGTCTTTTTTTTTTCTGTTTCTTTCAATTACTCAACGATAAAACAAACCACTTTTCTTCGTAGCAAAGTTTAAGGTTATGTTTTGAAGCGGCACAAAACCGTTTTATATGTAAATCTGTCTGGAATACAAATTTTAATATAATAATGACGCATATATCTTGCGGAGTTTATAAGTATTTACTCGATTATATTTTACTAGCTGTCCCCCGCGACTTTGTCCGCGTGTTTTAGTTTCAACGGTTTTTCATTTTTGCAACATTTTTAATTTATGCTCCTTTTGGTCGCAGTGTAATGTTATATAGCTTATAGCCTTCCTTAATAAATGGGATATCCAACACAAATGAATTTTTCAAATCGGACCAGTACTTTCTGAGACTAGCGCGTTCAAACAAACAAACAAATAAACAAACAAACTCTTCAGCTTCATATATTAGTATAGAAGATATACCAATACAGCCCTTTATTTTGCAGGCACGGTTTTTAGTTAATAAATGTATCTTTTACTCTTTTAATTTATTCAGTAGTATTTCTTACCGATTGTTTTGCTATTTTATACAATTATTAAATAATCCTGGTAAAGCTTTTCAAGGCTGTCTTTTTACAACGCATCAACAGAAATAATAGATATACATACTCACAATAACCTAAGAGTACTCACACTCACAATAAGCAAGACAGAAAATGGCGGAAAAATTATCAATCTTATCTAATAATACTTTGATTGTAAACTATATATTTAATGGCTGAAAATATTTGACTTACAAAGAAAATGCACAGTACGAGCGCCTACAGAAGCATTTGCATTTCAACCTAAAACGATACATACATATATTTTTACTCATTCTATTTATTTTGTTATTTCTATTTTAACAGAAAAAAAATACAAACTTGAACATAGAATTCCTAAATGCCAAGCTAATATATAAGCAATGAATACAAATCGTAGTTATAAAATTGGAAGAGATTTACGCTTCTAGCCTGAGCGCAGGCTTTGACTGCTTCACCGGACTTTTGGCGAGAACCTTAAAGGCCTCCAGCCAGAGCAATAGAAAAACTAACTACGTCAGCAACGTTCACTAAAGGCACCCCCTGTGGGGTTCGGACCTCGACTTAGTGCGTTGCTAACAATCTTAATAAGGCAAAAACAGCAAGGGAGGGCTGGATCTAAGTTTTTATTATTTAAGGACATATTTTTATTGCTAGTTTGGCCGGCTCGGGCCAGCTTGATCTAGGGACGGGGGGGTAGGCAAATCGTAGTTGGGTGTACATAACTCGTTCTTCGCATACAATTCACGTCACGGGGTAGGACGGTGTAGGAAGCTCACAAGGTTCTTTATAGGAATGTGCTATTCATTCCTATTTTATAATTTTAGGTGTGGTGTTACTGAAAGCGGGGTAATGAGCTTAAAGAACTAAGTTTATTTCCAACTCTTTGGAAATTATCTACATTCTAAGAGTTACATAATAACTAACTTCACAGATATTAAAAGTTAAAAGTTTCCAGTACTGATATAGCGATTGCATGATGTTTTAAGAACTATTGTATTTAATATTATATTAGTATCAGATTCCGTGAGTGAAGAATATTTTCCTATTTTATAATAGAAAAGCATCTATTTCGTATTACAATACAATATTTCCAAAAATTTGCAAAAGGCAACTTTTTAAAAAAAAAATAGTTATCTTTAAATATTGTAAGCTAACTTTAACATAGAGGGTAAGGACTACAAATAAAAAAATACGGTATTTTAATCTGTACTATAAATATTTTAATGTTATTCTAAAACACAAAGACAGCGAAAAAATATTATGCAACAAACAAAAACCTTATTCCTAGATGTTTTATTTAAACGATTCCTACAATCAGCTGAAGTCCATCCTATCCTAATCATTTAGATTCCGCGCCATAATATTTTTTTACTTATCGATACATAACTAAAAACAAAGTCTTCCGCCGCGTCTGTCTGTATAAACGCGATAAACTCAAAAACTAGCAAACGGATTTTCAAATGGTTTTCACCAATGGATAGAGTGATTCAAGAGGAAGGTTTTTGTGTAATGAATAAATGTGTTCTCTATCCGGGTGTAGCCTGGGCCGGTCGTTAGTGTGTAATCTATACTAATATATAAAGCTGAAGAGTTTGTTTGTTTGTTTGTTTGAACGCACTAATCTCAGGAACTACTGGTCCGATTTGAAAAAACTTTCAGTGTTTGATAGCCCATTTATTGAGGAAGGCTATAAGCTATATAACATTACGCTGCTACCAAAAAGAGCGGAGCATAAATGAAAAATGTTGCAAATAGAAAAACCGTTGAAACTAAAACACGCGGACAAAGTCGCGGGGGACAGCTAGTAATATCATATTTACAATATTAAAACATAAATTTATATTCAAAAGTCTGTTAAGGGAAAGTATAGAAATTAATTCTCTCAATTTTTTATTTTTGCGTGCCCGACAGGGTCCACGATGATCTCATAGTTTTAAGTTACCACCTAAGGTTCACATTGTGGAATGCAAATAAATATATATTGAATATTGAAATATAGAAATCGCTGCGAGAGCTGACCCTCCCTGTTTGCACAACATTGGCAAATATTTTACACAACTCGTATTTTCTATTTATGCTCGCTTTGAGTTGAAATTCCATTAGTGCCACACATTTCCATCATAAATTTGTAGAGTGGGGGGAATGTGTGGGTTTTACTTGGAAATTAAGAAAATGGACGGTTTCGCTCTGCATTCTGTGAAGCTTTTATGTACTATTTATTTATACTTTCTATGAAATTTTAAGAGCTTAGAGCAGTTTGGTAAAACAAAGGCCACGATTCGATGGACTCAGTCTTTCATTGTATTTCAGTATACAATAATTGTTCGTTTATTTAATAGTAAAAACAAATACTCGCAAAATCCTCCTCTTCAAATATTTATTTTCCTAAACTCAAGTATTTCTAATTAAGCTTAAACTACATCCGTTTCAGCTGTATTATGTGTTTAACTGTATGAACTCAATCCACAGACAATTCCAATTAAATACGAATAGTACAAAGAAAAAAAATGTTACCTCACGTTAATTAAAAGTAATCGCTTTGCAGACGTTACTTTGTAATAAATAATAAAAATTATAACCAAACAAATATCATACGACCGTATTTTATTTAACCTTTTTAAATACTCGCAATCGCAGCAAAGTACATTTAAAATTTCACTATGTCCACAGACGAATAAAGCCTGAAATCGAAACACAATTGTGCAACTGTCATTGTGACATTTAGGTCATCAAATAAGAAGATACGAATGCAATGTAACTCGATCATCGTTTACATTTAAGGCCATCTGAAGGTGTCGCATTACTTCTCATGAGTCATCTGTTTTTTTATGACTTTAAATCAATGTCAAAAGCCCTTTTTAGCAATAGTTTAATTTGATATAGTAGTGTAGAAATAGACATAAAATCAGGGACAATAACATTAGTAACTTGAAACAGTTGTTTTGAGCTCATCTCTTTATTGCGTAGTATTAAAAATGTTTGCATTTATACTCACTGTGGGTAGTTTTTCATGTTACTTGTAATTGAAGTTTAAATCTACCTCATAATATTAAGTTTTGTATAAAATACGCAACATTCCTTAATAAACTTTGCTTTTAATGTTAATTGAATGATGATGTATTTCATAGCGTTTCGGCAACTGTTTTCAAAAGAAATAAGGGAGATCTACTTTTCTATTAAGTATCTACTACTAACTTGGACAGAAAACGTGATATCTTAGTTATTGTAAGATAAAACCGATAATGAAACAAATAAAAACCTGAAATTTGTAAACTGCAAATCTGGCAAAAAGTTATCGTAGTTCTACAGGTTTTTAGTATTTATTTTGATGATAGAGACCTATATATATGTGTAGTTTTAAGCTAGTATTATTTATAAGGTTTATATCCCTCAGTTTTATTTGTAAGTAGCACTTTAAGCCGACCTTCGTTAAGTGTAATTTATTACATTATAAACTGACATTATTGTGAATTTAAGACGACAGTTATCCATACACATAGTCGTATTATAAATGTCCTAAAAATTCAATGTTTGTATACTTTTTGTTAAAGACAACGCCAGGCAACACATTTAACTTTTGTTAATTTAATGTATGAATTAGACAAGGTCCTTTATAATGAAACGTAATGTTTAAAAAAATACGAGGGCTTTTATAATAGGGATGTTGACAATAAATTGTTTATTGTCCGCTATGTAGATTAGTTACAAATATTAGACACGTATTTTTTCTTTTTTTACGAAACTAAAAACTTGATTATACATTGAATTAAAATATCTCATTACGTCACTATCTTGTACGATTTGTGTAACATTGTGACGTAATTGGCCCCCACTTCTGAACTTTAAATCGATATATTAATATCTATATCTCCTTTGTTTTTATTTCTTTTTAAAAAGGTAAAAATACGCGTCGTATATTTTTTTTATCTAATTTAAGGACTTAATATATTTTTAACGGCACGGCACGTGAAAAGATCCAATTCCCCTCTTGTTGCACTTTGCCCGCAAGTGACGATATAAGCTAAGATAGTAAAATTATGTAGGTGTTGTGTTAATATAAACTATTAAGAATATAAGGTAGGTTGATTGAAGGCAAATTTAGGGCCAAAAAACCGGCTAAAATGTTTTCTAAAAATATCGAAGGTACGACATTCGGCAAAGTCAAATTGGTAGTTGTTTGTGCTTCGAACTGCACGGTCCTGCATACAAAATACAAATTATTTTAGCCACTAGACTGTATGAGTATTTGTTTTTATTCGCTTTCTCTCTATCTCTTTCTTATCTTAGTAAAAAAACTATGACCTGTATGAATATTTGTAAGTACCAAAGAGGTTTTTATAAATTAATCGTCTAAGTATAGAAAATGACCGTTTCAGTTTTAAAAGCGAAGTTGTGTATGGATTTATGTTGCAGGTCTCTATTAAGCCATTATCATGATCGTGGGTAGATTTGCAGGTGTTTTCCTACATTTCACGCACAAATGATACACGAGCTAGATTCTTAATTAAATATAGGTAAAGATGTATACGGGAAGATTTTGATTCAAGTTATACGTTTGGGAATAAAAAATGTTTTAAATTAAATTTTATTTTATACTATGACGCCTTTTAAATATATAAAATTAAAATCGCCTAAATCAGCGGGATTTTGGAAGTTTAAATTGTATTTTTCAACAATAGTGCACAAAATTATTGTGCATTTATTAAAATGATAACTAAAGTAATAAATGCTTATTTCGGGACAAAAATGTACGAAGATTGATTCTACTATTTTCTTTTATAATTTTTTATAAAATAAGAGGCAAACGCTTTCGTATTTCGTAAAGGAAACAGGAAACAATACCGAAAATAAGCCTAAAACGTGTGTGATGTGAAATTATATATATTTTTTTAATTAAACCCATATTTATTAGTGTGGTTCAAAAAAAGTTTTATACTACGACAATGTGTTTAAAACAAATGAAATAAAAACCAAATCCGCGTCTCATTCAATATTAATGAGCAAATCATTAATTAACTAAAGACATCAAATAATATAATACCACGTGTATCCAACCAGATAACTGGAGTTTAAAGTACACTGCGTATTAACATAGAACCAATACATTAAGTCAATTGTTTTATATATGGCGACATAATTAAGTAAACACGTATTTCGTTCGACCATCGCTCATTACTGATCATAACAGCTGACTTGTAAATAACGTGAACAATAAATATTCATAATCTGTTCTAATTACACTTATCAATACATATTCTGTTCGTCAGAATAATATAATTACTACCAATTATAAAATACGCGAAACTAAAAATTATTTCAGGTATTGAGGTAAACTCCAATCTAATAAATAGGATTTGTTTTTGGATCCTTGTATGTAGATAGTAAATAAGTCTTGTAAACTGATTTAAATCATTCTTTCAATAGTAGAAATACCTACATATTTTTATAGAGTAACAAAGGCTTTTTAGAAGGGATCCCTTATAGCTCTAATAATGTAAAACAATATACCTATACCTACAAGATATTATTAGATGAGATAGAGTTATGAAATTCACCCGAGCAACGCCGTACACAAACAGCTAGTTAAGTACAATATAAAACCGTATCTCATCAGCTATAAAATAAAATTCGCAAATTGGAACAACCTCGCGCGAGCGCAAGTTTGCGAGAGCGCATGCGCGAGGGTACGTCACCTTGACACGAGGCCCCACGGGGTACCATGGCCATCTCACTCCCACGCGCTAGTTATTACGATGGTAGAATGAGACGCAAGCGCCCGTAGACAGACGCTTTCAGAAACGCTACGCGGCTTATTTGCGGCGGCCATTTTGTGTGTTCCTTTTGTCGACAGATATTAATTTGAGGACCTTGTTTATGGAGCATTATTTCGAACGTACATCCTTCTATGGTTTATGCTTTCGTTGTGCGAACGAGAGTTTTATGTTTTTTGTATGTATTTTTAACTGAGACGCTCTACAATGAGTTAAGCTGAATATTTCTCAATGTAGCGTGTTAATCTAATCTTATTTGACCCGGAATAACGATTCTAACGACCTCGATAGTTGTTCGTGCGGTTGACTTGTTTTACTTATTCAACGTTCCTTGTTCTTAGACTAAAACTGACATTTTCTTTTAATAAATGCTGTATTGTCTTGTTTATTTCATACTAATGCCTAGGTGTCATTCATTGAAGTCTGAACAGTGCATTTATTAAGATTCACACTCATTTCAACTGTAATCTAATTAAGAATGACGCGTCTATTGTTATGCGCATTACTCGATACAAATATAGCGAACCAATAAACGTGTACATTCCCAGTAATTGCGCATTTCAATATTGAATAATTGAATACATAATATATCTGTAGATAAGATAACATGTTCCAACTAAAATAGCTTTAACATCGAACTAAAGATGTTGGGGGCTTCGAATATTGGATTGTGCGCATCCAAAAGCGTTATATCATAAATAAAAAGCAATAAAAACATTTTATATAAGCGTCCAAAGTGACGAATGGTAAATAATGACGTAACCTGAAAACTGTCGCCGAGCGTAAACTTTTCGGTACACGTAGCGCCATCTATCTTTCAACTTGGCAGACCGTGGTGATCTTCACAAGGTTAGGACATAAGCCCACGGACTGGCTATTTATATAAACACTGAGGTTGTGACACGTGTATACGTTATATGTTTTAAAAACGTTAATCCTCGTCGTATTAACGCGAAAATGTTAGAAAAATATTCTATTACGTCGCCGCGTAGAGGTTTTGTCTTTGATTTTCGATGACGTCAGTATGTTGAAATACAAAGTGAAACGTAATGAGATTAACAGATATTGTTTATGGGAACTTAATGATAAGATATTTGAATGTAAAAGCGTGTCAATCTCAATGGTAAATGTTAAAAAAAATCACGTTACGGAATGGTAATTATAAAGAATACTTATATTTTTATAGGCTGAAACAAGAAAGAAGCTTAGCGTAATTTATGTAATACATAACACGGTGACAATGGGTGGCATAGAAACTGGGTCATTACAAAATCGGCACAAAGGTTACATAAACAATGTAGAATGTAGCTAGAAACTTGTCTATAGGTACAAATCGTGTAGTAAGTATATAAACTTTTACGTATTTTATTATTGACTAGCTGTAGCCCGCGGTTATCGCTAAAACTAGCCTATGTCTTTTCTTAGGACCCATATAAAGTTTCGTCCAAATCGGTTAAGCGGTTTAGCTGTCAAAGCGTAACGGACATACAGAGTTACTTTCGCATTTATAACATTAGTCTAGTATGGATTATATCAAAAGTGGTAGGTTCAAGCACATGCTGCGTAAAAATGGAAAATCAATACTATTTCATTACTTACGTTATTTATTAGGAACTCTTTTAGGACTGTTCTTTAAACAAAAAAGTTAATATCAGATGGATACATAGCTCACTTGCTAGTAAAACATCGCAGGGGACTGGAACTTTAAAGAACACGAGGTCACGTTAAACCTAAATACGTACAGTACGTATGATGATTATGATAATAATATCTATAAAAAAAATAAAAAATGTTTTTTTAGCTCACTTGCTAGTAAAACATCGCAGGGGACTGGAACTTTAAAGAACACGAGGTCACGTTAAACCTAATTACGTACACCACGTATGGTGACGAAAATGATAATAATATCAACTAAAAAAAAAAAAGAAAAAAGTTTTTTTTTTCTTTTTTGACCTTTAGACTATTAGGACTCGTATGGATTGGCCAGTGTCACTTAAAGGTTGGAATTCGTAGGGCATACTATGAATATGTATTCATTTCAATTTATAGTACAAACAGGTACCTATTATTTTATTACATAACGTACATTGAGATTGATGACTGTGTATGAAAATTCTTAAATCTAATTAGTCCGTCTAATAAGAGACACGTTATTTTGTTTCATTTTTCAAAATAAGAAAACACTAATAGCAATTGCTAAGAAATTTCTAAATTCAAATAATCTATAGAAATAATTAAATAAGAATCTGCTAATCAATTGCTAATCATCGTCGAATTTTTTATAAATAATGCTATAAATAGTTAATCATAGTTCAAAAGTAAAGTAGGCGCTAATGACGGCTCTTGCGAAAAACTACACGAAATTGTGACGTACGTTGCGACATTTATCTATACTAATATTATAAAGCTGAAGAGTTTGTTTGTTTGTTTGTTTGAACGCGCTAATCTCCGGAACTACTGATTTGAATTGAAAAAATCTTTTTGTATTGAATAGTCCGTTTTTTTAAGGAAGGCTATAGGCTATATAACATTACGCTACGACCAATAGGAGCGGAGCATAAATGAAAAATGTTGCAAAAATGAAAAACCGTTGAAACTAAAACACGCGAGCAAAGTCGCGGGGGACAGCTAGTAATCAATATTTCGTTGTGGTTACGTAAACTAAGAAAAAATACGTATTTAACATTTTTAATAATCTTCCTGACGGACATTAAAAAAATAGTTATCTACCCCATTGGGTTAACACAGTAACACATAGGAATAAATTATTTTGAGAAGGAAATCAATTTACTAACAAGAAGATAATAAGCGAACAATTAAATAGAAAAGGTGATTACATCAATTACGCTTAATTTTCGTGGAACGGAGAAAGCGAGAGACTACACCCAATACTTCGCTAACCTAACCTAACCTAACCTATTTAAAAGGATATTTTCTTTTTTCCAATATCTTGTGTAGGTAGGTACTAGGTTTATAAGTACTAGGCACTTACCAATACATTATTTTCTATAGAATTCTATGTGTTCAAGTTTCTATCATTTGCAACATACATTTTGGTGCTTAGACGATTCGTGTTATCCTGTATCTTTTTGCCCTTTATTCGAGTTTGTAATAATTCAGCGATATCATAGAAACACGAATTAATTAAAATATAAAAAAAGAAAGTTCAGTTCATGAAAAAATTTAAGAAGAGCAAGTCTTTTATACAGTCTGTAACAAAAACCCTGTCCGATCCAATAAAGGCGTATTCCTGGTTCAACAACGTACTAGAAAAAAAAATCTCGCTCAGTCGGCTTCTTTGATATAAAACTGTAGGTAGTACACGTGAACTTTGTCGAGCGATCAGTGTTGTCTTTGATCAGTTTTATTTTAATTTAATTATATTTACAGGGAAAAATAATAATCTCAAATCCATTTAATAGTTACGTACATGCGTACGCAGTACGATGCCGAATAATACTCATATGGATCAGACGAGGTATTTGTTGCATGCTGTATACAGATGTAGGTAAGCAGTAGTCAATGAGGATTTTATGCGACACAGTGGGTAACTATAAAAATTACAATGTATACATGATATGTTTGACATGATAATAGCGATTGCTCGGTTTTATTGCACTGTGCGATGTGTCGTAATTTATAAATCTCTAGACTACCATAACATTTTCATGATAAGTCCAGTGTCCCAATTCGAACAGACTTCATAAAAGGACAGTCATTGGCTATCCTTGGCTAACAATCCCAAACATCTATTCAGCAAATAACGAATTTAAATAAATGAAATTTCTTAGGTTCTCGTGACTGTTTTGAGATGAAATAGATACAGCGTTCAGGACACAGTTACAGGTCAAAGTAACATTAGATTCACAAGATGGTAGACGGCAACTTTCTCAGCATTAAGTTACAATTTAAACTTTCTACAGTTTGCAGAGCAATTAAACAAAATTCGTATATTTTTTTTATAAATTAAGGTGTGACTACAAACTACTTTATTTTTTGTACACCATTTACGATAAAAATGAAGATAGGTACATTTTTTATACTTTAACACCCTGTACTTAAACAAATTACATTTATTTTTACGAAATAAAAATCTTTGTCTTTGTATTTGACTAGTTCTCTTCATTTATCAGATATGTATGTATTACATTTGTAAGACTTTAATTTGTGTAACAATAATAAAGAAGTTATAAGAGGCTTTTATTAACCGTCTCTTGATTTACACATGCAATTATTTGTTAAGTTAATACAAATGTCACCAAAAACGTGTTTATCTCACTCGGACACTGCATTAGTCGTCTGTAACAGACGCAAGGGCTATAATATGTATATGCTCTCTTGTATGTATTATTTTTTTAGTGATTTATCATTACTAAGATGAAGCGTAATAAAAAATCACTCAAATATAACAGAGGCTTAAGGAAAAACGATACCTACGGGAATAAATATACTGATTGCCCTTGGTCACGCCATAACTTCCGAACGACTGCACCAAATCAGAAATATTTTTTTTTGTTATATTCCTTATTGTAAGTTTTTATAAAAGAAAATAAAAAAAGCGCATGGAAATGTTTTAAAAATCTCAGATCACCCGTGTGAAGTCCGGGCAAACAGCTTGTTCTTAAATAAAAATAATATGCTATTCGAACTACGTTTATCATTAAGCCTTTGACCGCTGCAACCATCAAATGATGGACGTGTTTTCCGCAAAACATGATTTTTTGTTTTGGGCTCTGATTCCACGTTGAAAGTATTTCAGAATTTCATACACATACTGTCTAAATTCCTAACTTGTTCACCTTATTAATAAAAGCTAACGCCTCTATAAAAAGCTAAAACGGTAATTGAGTGCACTCTCCCATTCGCAAACCATTTGGTATGCAGCCAGCGTGCACAAAGACCTGCAAGGAGACTGTTATTGTCCCACGATAACCAGCGGACAGACGAATTGCATGCGAATTGCTTCATCACTTATCAAACACGGATTTTCAGACAAATGTGTGCTTTAAATAGCTGTTGTACGATATAGTTTTTAATATTTATCTCTACTTATATTATAAATGAGAAAGTAACTCTGTCTGTTACGCTTTTACGGCTAAACGACTGAACCGATTTTGGTGAGACTTGGAATGGGGGCTTCTGCCGCGATAACCGATTTTCACGCGGGTGAAGCAGTGGTGACGCAGCTAGTTAATCAAATAAATTTAATAATAAAAAAAGGCTTATTTCAGCTTTTACGAAAATCAAATTTTATCATACACGTGGATCCTTCTTTTTCAGTAATATAATAAATGCCTCTCAACAAGATGCTTTTACCTATCATTATGAATATGATATATTACATGCATAAACGACAAGGTTGTAAATATATTTTGTGATAACTTATGAAGGCTCATTGCACAAGCGTAGAGCCTTGAACGACATAAATAGCAGTCGTTAAGATGCATAATTATTTTTGATAATATTCTAGAGTACAAATCATTAATCGGTGATAAGTTTTCTAATATTGCGCACACCCAAATAAAACAAAATATAACCCTTTCTTAGCAGTCGGCTAATAAGAAGTGTCCCTTAATATGATAAACCTATTACTAGATCACAATTAGTCGCACAGGCTTTGATAGGCTTTAAAATAAATAAACTGTGCTTGACTATATTGTATTTAAATCAAAATAACAAAAACATGAAATATAAATTCTGAATGTAAATCGCGTATAACGGGATTTCTTCGAACTGGAGGTTATTAATTTATGTTTTATACATGTAGTGGACAGGCGGTCTTAATGCCATACGGCATTTTCTACCAGCCTTTGGATGATGCAGAGACAATGAAGGTAGATGCACTGTCAGATTGATGTGTAACGATTTTTTTTAAGGTCACTTGCTAATAAAATATATAATAAATAAATAAAACCAACCTATAAATGTCCCACTGCTGGGCACAGGCCCCTTCTCATTTAGAGAATGGACGAGCATTGATCACCACGCTTGCTTGCTTTGTTTCCTCACGATGTTTTCCTTCGCCGACTGTCAATGATGTCTTAGAATAATTGAGAAAGCACATTAACTTTGAAGAAGTCACATTGGTACTTGCCTGTAATGGGTTCGAACCTGCAACCTTGTGCTCACAAATCCATTCATTGAACCACTAGGCCACCACGACAAGAATAAAATATATAATTACATTAAAATGGTTGTAAATGGTTGTACGTACTTTATTTAAGTTTTGATTGTTTATTATAGAAGGCTTAACATATTCCTAGTGGTGTCAAGTTGTTCTCCTATTAATGACTCTTGTTTCCAACATATTTAATAGCCCAACTTGATTACATTTTGACAATTACCAGCGGGGTCAGATTTTAAACGTCAGTAACAATAACAATACAGGTATATTTTGTGTATTAATAATTATGAAACTAATTAATTTTGGTATTTTACCTATATATGAAAATTGATAGTAATAGTGATATTTATTGTGAGTCATTATGTATAGGAATTGTCACAAAAATTATAAACAAAAAAATAATCCAAGTATATAGTCTACCTTACAGAGTTCAGGCTTTTAGACAAGGAAAATTCATTCGAGGAAAACGGTATGTACCTACTCCACTTTGTCTACAAATTCGTTAGTAACAATAATCCTATACGGTAAAAGCCTATGATCAAGAGGTTGCAGGTTCGAACCCCAACCATTGCACTATTGATGTGAACCCACTCCAGAAACAAGCACATTTAGCTAGTTGGAGGGGTTAACAAGATTGGTAGTAATATGAATTCCACCCACACTGCTATTAAAAAATAAAAAAAGCGGATAGTTGTCTCACTTTTTGCAATCATTAAACTTCTCGTCATTAAAGAACGGTCTAGGTCTTTTGGTTTATTATCTTCAACTTTATTGAAGTAAAAAACATTAACTTTGACATTTCCAGAGTATTGTAGGTACTGGCGCTTTTTGCCGACCTCTAAATATTGGGACAACTGTCCCATATAGAGAATAGTTGTCTAATCCATATAAATTACCTACGTTTAGGCTAGATGCCCCGCAGAGGAAAGAACATTTATCCCGATAAAAAAATTGATCGCACCTTGCCTTCCCATGCAATCGCACTGAGATATGCAACACGGCCAATTTAGTGGTAGTTACAAACTTTCGAGATTACTATGCCCCGGGAACAATTATCCGGGTTTATACCTATTGTAAGAATTGCCTATAACATTGTCTATATTTATGTAAAAACATTTCATCTACGCTCCTATAAAACTTTCGTTTGTTATGAAAATTACAAACATGTTTAGTCTACGGTGGAAAATACGCGGAAAACTGTGTTATTCTGGTAATATTTACACACGCATAACTTTACGCCTCATGTAGCTACGTGAAGGCAGAAAACAATAAAAAATAAAATTACAAGATTTTCATGAGGAAAAATTAAAGAAAATCTTTACGCAACGGTCGGGAATTATTATTATTATACACCGTGTTATAACTTATTAGTTATCTTCTCTACATAGGAAGAGGCAGTGGAACATTTATCAGCCGGTGTTATTGTTATTGGTGTCTTAAAATTTTAGTACCTATTACTACTGCAAATATTTCATGTATTCTAGATACTTGCATAAAAAATTAACAACGTAGGAATGTGCATCTAAGCCCACATTCCGACACCTAAATCTACCGTAGCGAACATATAAAGAAAATAATATATTATGCTTAACATTTTAACAACGTCACCGGTTTTCAAGGTGTCGCTAGTTCTGAGGTTCCGGGTTTGATCCCCGGACGGGTCAATGTTGAAAACCACTTTTCTACTTTGTCTCTAATTCCATAACACAAGTGCTTTAGCTACTTACTTTGGGTTCAGAGCAAATGTTCACATTTATTTATGATTTATTTATTTATATTTGACGACCTCCGTGGTCGAGTGGCGTACACACCGGTTTTCAAGGTGTCGCCAGCTCTGAGGTCCCGGGTTCGATCCCCGGCCGGGTCAATGTAGAAAACCCCTTTTCTACATTGTCTCGGGTCTGGGTGTTTGTGATACCTTCTTTGTCTCTGATTCCATTCCACAAACGCTTTAGCTACTTACTTTGGGTTCAGAGCAAATGTTCATTATATATTATAATTATATTATAATAGTAACTTAACTATTAACTATGTAATTTTCAAGCCTAGTATTAAATAAAGTATCTAATAGACTTTATTCTAATTCCTTATTCCTTAGTCATGGTTAAAGACATGTGTATTTTACACGGGTCGAGTGTCTGACCTCTATTGTTGACCGACCCAGAAAAATATCGCCCTCGAGTTCAGCAAAAAAATGAATTAGTGCCAAAATACTTACCATAATGTGGGGGATAGAATATGGAGTAAATATTACATGAAATCAATTTATAGTGAACTAAATTTCCATTTGGCAGAAGTTTGAAAGTTGAGGACTGATAGATCAGGATATATTTTTGTATACTAGAAATTGTTTATACAGAGTTGTAAAAGAGCATTTAGGTTACTTTTATGCTACTCTAAACTGCTACAGTATTTATTTTTCTATATATATTGTTGTCATACAGCGGTACACGAATAGGATTGCCAAATTTTTCCTAATATATACGGAACTTAATAGAAACCGAATGAATGAATGAATGATGAGGTGAATGAAACCGTCAAGATGCCGTTCGTTATGGCGTTCTATGGGGGAGACCTTTGTTCAACAGTGGACGCCTTCCGGCTGATGATGATGATACGGAACTTATAATTTTGTTTGTATAAAAGTAGTCTTTCGTACCACAAAAACTTATAATTTACGCCTCAATTATCAAAGTCGTCTCAAAAGTTAAGTCGCTACGGTAAAACATACGTAAATCAAACACATAAATAAATTACATTACATTGCTAAAATTTCCCTTAAAACCAATCTTATAAGTTTCACATACTGGTAGGGCTGTGGTTAGGAAGCTATATACAAAGCAGTGATAAAGAAGTAACTATGAAAAGGAAATAGGGGCAGGGCTACCAACTTAAGAAAAATCGAATATAGACACTTTAGCTGAGGTCAAGAGACTCAACGAGGGCAAAGTTATTTGGAGCAGACTGCGCTGACAAGAGTAGCTCTTAAATTACGTACTAATAACGTCATAAATAACGATAACAAAATAATACACAATTCTTCTTCTTTTCGAGTTTTAAGTGAGATTTAATATATCCTTTTTAATCTGTAAATAATATTCTGGTTGCATACTGTTAGCAGGTTTATACAACCACTTATAATAATAATATCAGCCTGTAATCGACAAAAATTATAAACACTTTTGATACAGAGAAGAAAGGAGAATTAAACACTCTTGCTCCAACTATAAAAAGTAAAATTTACTTAAATATAAAACCGCGTTCACGATTATTTTTAAAATAATTAATCTAAAACAAATATTATTCACAGAGGTTAAAAAAAGTATAAAACTAAAAGTTTTTTGACCTCGACGATAAAATTCTTAGTGGCGATATGTCAATGATTAAACAAAACATTAATATTAATGTACCTATATGTAATACGAGTGGACCCAACAAACTTCGCTTTGCTATATAAATAAAAAAAAAAATAGAAGTAAAAAAAAAGTTTTCGACCTATTCTCAGACTTACAGAATGAATATGTACACGAAAATTTTATAAAAATCGGTCAAGCTGTTTTCGGAGGAGTTTGGTAACAAGCCCAAAAAAACGATGTAGGTATCTACTTATTAGTTATTACTCTAAAATCACCGCTGCGGATCAAATCAGTATTTTATAACTGAGCTTTCTCTTTTTTTTTGACAGAATAAATGTATAAAAGACAATTCCCGCAAAATTTAAGAAATAATTCCAAAATTTGGTTTCAGAAATCGTCTATCAGCGATTTATAACACCAATTTTTAGAAACTTCGCCTATCTTAGGTATTCCAGCTATCATATAATATCATTCTTAAGTGTAAACTAACACATATTCTTTACTAGAAATTGTACGATAAACAACAAGTCTTAATTACTTATTAGACCTAACGTAATTTGGTATTATAGTAAACAATACGATAGCTTATATTACCAGTACTATCAATATTTTAAACGAAAACTAAATAACGAAAAGCATACAATCTGAAAAAAAAGTGCAGCAATCAAACTAAATAAGTTATTTAAATCAAATATTTGAGTTATATACTTCTCATTATCCTAACTACTGAAATTACTCTACCACTCCACGGTTTTAATCTTAATGTCAGGTTATCTTTTTAACTCAGAGTTAAATACTAACTCAATGTCAAATTGAAAGTTTGTCATACAATATTATCAATTTAACCTCGTACGCAACTAACTCTGAGTTAGGTTTTTCGTGCAAGTGGGCCTAAGTTCACTAAAAATTTAAACTATAAATGAAATTCTTATTCGTACAAAATTTATAATGTCTAATAAAGAATTAATAAACTAAAGTAAATAAGTTCAAAAGCCCTTCACAATGTATAACGCTGTCTGAAAACGTACGAGCGGCCGTTGACCCCGCGGGCCGTTGAACTCGTTTCGGGCCACGGTACTGTTCCGACTAATTTGGGGTCATTTTGTTACACACGACCATTAATTGCCACAGTGACGATTATATACGTGATTTTGTTACATAAAGTTTAAGTTAATTAGCTAATATTAGTGGCTAAGAAGAAAGTTTTAATCTATACTAATATATAAAGCTGAAGAGTTTGTTTGTTTGTTTGAACGCGCTAATCTCAGGAACTACTGGTCCGATTTGAAAAATTCTTTCAATGTTGGATAGCCCATTTATTGAGGAAGGCTATAAGCATATATAACATTACGCTGCGATTAAAGGAGCGGAGCATAAAAAAAAACAAAAATGAAAAACCGTTGAAACTAAAACACGCGGACAAAGTCGCGGGGGACGGCTCGTTATTTATGTGCGTCATTTCACACAGCTAAAAGATCCCTAAAACTATCACTATTACTAGATTTTTGTAACACATAACACTTTAAAATATCTTATAAAGAATTGGTATTATTTTCATACCTCAATACATTGCATCGAACTTATGTAGAACGCATTCACTATATGTTCATATAAAATGTTACTTATGTGGCTCAGGATGCGCTATAAATTTACTTTACTAGTAACACTCTGAAATAGCAGCCTGCTATTATTCATCCGCTGCTTCTTTAATAGTAGGTTGTCGCAAAGTAAGAACATAACGTTTTAGAACCATAAACATGTTTATAGTTAATTGGATACATACATTTCAAAATAGCTAAAACTTGTGAAATATAGCTAGGTACCTTGCCGTTTAATACTACCTACCTACCAATTAATACTTATGAAATACAGTGACCATGTTCAATTGCGTCATTTCTTTACTAAATAAACAAAACAAATAATTATTGTGAATTCCTAATACCTATTAGGGGTGCGGACTGAGTATAAAAAGGAAATATCTATTTAGTCCATCAGATAAAAAATCTCGTATAGTTTATTTTATCAAATCAATGAAAAAGTCCAAGTTAAACCTCTTTAAAGTTCAGGAGAAGGGGCTTCTGACGTCATTTGTGGGTAAAAATTGTAGTCACAAGTGACGTCACGCGACATTTTCATTCACTGTATCTTCCTCATTGTTTGTTTAATTAAAAAAAGAAAAAATACGTGTCTATTTATTTTTAATAATCTATATGACGTGTAAATAAAATAAAATTAGCCCAATCCCCTTTTGTGTTGATTCTAATTTGGAGATAACGGGGACGCCTGTGTGAGTAATATATTATCCTCCCCCACGATGTTTTAAAATAGTCCGAGAAAAACTGTTGTATGTAGACTATGTTCTACAATCACTTTATTCTTCTTTTTTTTTTCATTTAGAATTTAATGTCTTCTGTTGATTTTGCTTTTTAACTTACTGGTCACGATGATGGCTCGATGTCTCTGTATCTGTATTTTGTATATGTTATATTTTTCATTGATATCTCGTGTACATGACATTGATATTTCATTTGATCTACGGCGATCTCTATAAGTCAACAAAAACTAACCTTACTGTTCATTCAGTAGTTATTCACATGCCAAAACAAACGGTGATTTAAAGTTAAAAGAAAATACGTGATTATATAAATGTAGCACAACACTATTTTCAGGGTTTGCATAATAGATTATTATCGATTAGAAATCAATATTACAGTGTGCTTACACGAGCAATTAATTGCGCGATTATTGGTTAAAAATGATGTTCCTGCAACACCTAGCAATGTATGGCAATACAACAATTTTCTATAAATTGCCAAGAATTGCTCAATTTTAAATGCTACGGACCAAACGGATTTATAACCACCAACCAAACGGATTTATAAAAAATGTATTTATTAGTAAAGGCGACGGTGCGATCATTTCATGTATTTAAAAAAAGGAGAAGTTCCAAAAATGTATGGAGTTGTATTTGCTAGCCCAAAGCACTATACTAAATGTTAATATCGCTATACAATACAGTAACCGTTTTTTAATGGTAATTTTCTATAATTTAACTTCGTTTTAATGGAAGTAAGTACATTAAAATTAACTCGGTCAAGGAGACCAATACAAAATAAATATGGTCGATCAGCAATATGCGAAATATCATACTGACAATGGCATTTCATTGATGTGATGTGTGCTAAATGCACCTACTACGCCTCTTAAAAAAACTACCCAAGAAAATTTGAAAGACAAGCTAACTACAGTAACTATAGGTTTTATATAAGTGTTAATACGTGTTTAAACCCGGGTTCTTTAATGCTACATGAATTTTACAATGCCACCTGTAGTGAAAGTACATAAATACTTATAGAGAAACAATCTTTTTTTATATTAAAAAAAAACCGCTTCGATTTTTTTTGTAAATTCGCTTGCCCGTGATTTGAACTGGGTAAAATGAAAAACAATAAACATTGGGTATTTTTATGTCATCAATCGATATGGTCAATCATAAGAATTAAATCCTCTAACAAACATGTCATAATGAAATAAAGGAAAACCATGAAAGCTCTCCTTCCAAGTGGAATTGAAAATGTTCACCCGTATTTTAACCTGTATTCATATCTAAGGTGTAAACTTATGTGTGACCAAAACACAACCAATTATTTATAGCAAGACGTTCGCCAGTTGATTAACTAAACAAAACAAAAAACATTAAATCAGTAATTCTTCTCCAGATCAAAAGAAGAGCCCAAATCAATGTCACTTCCTCGTTCTTACCCAAAGCTTTCCAAGCGACAAAAAAGCTTTTATTTCAAACAGCTTTAACAGGAAACAAAATACAGTTTCCCCATAGATTACAGAGCCTTCGAAAACTTTTATTTAACTTCGCAACTTCAGCCGACTTCCAAACAAAACACTGGAGATTTCCTCCCCTTTTAATAAGTTCCGATTTGTAAAGACAAAGTTTTTTAAAACAAAGAATAAGTTAAAATGTCTAAGCGATCTGAGGGACACCGTTTTCTTTTGTTATAAATTACTAGCTGACCCGTGCCCACTTCGTTGGGCATAATGTTAATAATCCTTTTTTAGTACATATGACCTAACGATTTAAATTATTTTATTAATATTAAAAATTAAATTATCTATACTAATATTAAAAAAACTACTTTTTGTAACTTAAATATAAAAGTTAGACATGCTGTCGTTGACTTTTTTGTAGGCATTTTCAAGCTCCACATCTTTTCTCTAGAACTCAAAAATATATCTTTCATAGTTAAGGCAGCGTTCGTAAGAAACGCTTTCATTCGACCGTTTTTTCTCCGATTCACTTTGCAAAACGGACTACCACGTAAAAGCCTTTTTATTTTTCGGTTTTTTATATAGCCTATGACACTCAGCAATAATGTGGCTTTCTATTGGTGAAAGAATTTTTAAAATCGGTTCAGTAGATCCCGAGATTACCCCTTACAATTTAACAAATATACAAACACACAAACTTTACTTCTTTATAATATTAGTATAGATTAGTCAGTTTCACGAATCACGAATATCGCTTTTATCACAAAAAAAAACGGGGTAAAAACGGGACCCTATTACTAAGACCCCGCTGTCTGTCCGTCCGTCCGTCTGTCTGTCTCCAGGCTGTATCTCACGAACCGCGATAGTTAGACAGTTGAAATTTTCACAAATTATGTATTTCTGTAGCCGCTATAACAACAAATACTAAAAACAAAATAAATATTTAAGGGGGCTCCCTTACAACCGACGCGATTTTTTGCCCATTTTTGCTCGATATCAAAAATGACAACCGTTAGGCACTTGAAATATACACAAAATGCTTAATTGTATATTTATTTTAATAATCTATACTTAATATTATAAAGCTGAAGAGTTTGTTTGTTTGTTTGTTTGAACGCGCTAATCTCAGGAACTACTGTTTCAAATTGAAAAATTCTTATTGTATTGGATAGTCCGTTTATTGAGGAAGGCTATAGGCTATATAACATCACAATACGACCAATAGGAGCGGAGCATAAATGAAAAATGTTGCAAAAATGAAAAACCGTTGAAACTAAAACACGCGAACAAAGTCGCGGGGGACAGCTAGTAATTAATAAAAAAGGGGGCTCCACCACCCATTTTACTACAGTACAGTGTTCAGCTAAATCTGGTAAGACTGGAAGCTGCCCACAACATAGCTTGGGAAAATTCTAGGCCGAAAAAGCGGTCATGGTACCTTTTGATCCTATTCATCCCTACTATAACATTCAGTACCACTCCTTCTATCTATACACTCATGCACCTCTATAAAGTCAGACATCTTTTCTAAGATGTGTATGTACTATGGATGTTTGTCACTGCTTAATGGGTTTAAATTACACAGATATTTTATGATATATACATATGAATAGGTTACTACAACCATAACTTCACGGTAACGGGAACCACACGGTTGACACCGCAAGTATACCATATATAAGTAATTACCAACAATAATTTATTCTGACCCCGATGGGCTGACAACGTGGAGAAGGTAGCAAGGCCCTCGATAAGGAAGACTGAAGAACGAGTGTTATGGCTTAACTTGGGAGAAGCCTGTGTCCAGCATAAGAACGATTTAAGCTGAGGTGATAAAATAATACATTCCCAACTACTGTATAAAACAATAAACAATTTCATCAAAACAAACAACGCAATATCAGAACGCGGCACGGGGCAGCGCAGGCGCACACAATGCTCGGGCCGGACGTGACGTCAGCGCTTCATGAATGGCCACAGTGTCGATGACACGCATTGTTCCCGATACATATGTGGTTTATCTCTCTATGTATATATGTAATGCATGTAGGACGATTGGGAACCTTGTGGGCGTAAATTGTAAAGTCTCTTTTTGGTTTGCAATTCCATATTAATATTCTAAATGCGAAAGTAACTCTGTTTGTCTGGCTGTTATGCTTTCACGGCAAAACCACTAAACTAATTCTTATGAAACTTGTTATTAGATAAGCTTGGATCCCATGAGAGGATACACGGGCGGAGCCGCTGGCAGCAGCTAGTAAGTAATATGAAAGCGCTTTGTCCAAGGAGAGAATCATAATGAAATGTGGAGAAAACAAGTAAATAATATTATCGACGTTCCATGGTCCTTCCGTTAGGCCTCATTTATTGTAGAGAAGGCGTGAGCATTGATCGCCAATAATTATTATTTAACTTAAGTAATAGGTATGTCGGGCGGATAAAACCTATGAGTATCCTATAACGTTTTAACTAAACACAAGCGCGTTAACTTAAATATGTGCTTATCTATACTAATATTATAAAGCTGAAGAGTTTGTTTGTTTATTTGTTTGTTTGTTTGAACGCGCTAATCTCAGAAACTACTGGTCCGATTTGAAAAATTCTTTCAGTATTGGATAGTCTATTTATTGAGGAAGGCTATAAGCTATATAACATTACGCTGCGACCAAAAGGAGCGGAGCATAAATGAAAAATGTTGCAAAAATGAAAAACCGTTGAAACTAAAACACGCGGACAAAGTCGCGGGGACAGCTAGTATTTCTTAAAAGTTAATTCAATGATTAACTTCCATTGCCCAGCGGACTAACTCGTGACAGCTAAAGTTTAATATTCATAAAACTGTTGTAGTTATTCGTGACTGACAACATTCTAATTCAAATACTGATTCATTAAGCTAACATCAAAATTATGTCAAGTACCTAACATTTATGAATAGTGGTATAAAGAATAAATATTTTTTAAAAATTAAATCCTTTCCGCAGACAGTATTATAATCTATATAACTTATAAAGTATTTATATATGTTATCGGTTCTAAGCTAAAAACTCCATTGAACAAAAAACAGAAAGTGAGTCTAAAAGAATAGAACATTTATTTAAGTACCGAGGACAAATTCGATGTATGTATTCGATTGGGTCGAGAGTAAATCGAATGAGAAACATCGACAAACTTTATAGAGATCGAACATAACTCTGAATTACATTCGTGAAGTTTGTCGGAGTTGTTTGACATCGTATTCGATGGAGATCGTGTAACTATGAGGTTTCAACTGTAAGTTTGACAGTTGGAAATGAATACTCAATACTTAATGTTTATTGCATTCCACACACAAATATTTAGATCATCATGAACCCTGTTAGGCACAGCAAATTAGGAGAGGAAGCACTGTAGAATGAACAGTATACTATATTCATTAAATATTATAAAATAGGCATGTTTCCTATTTTTTTTTTAATGTCCGTCTTGTAGATTAATGAATTTTATTGGACACGTATTTTTTCTTTTTTCCTGCAAACAAAAAATGATCAAAATACAGAGAACGGAAGTTACGCGTGACGTCACTCCTCGCTACGATTTTTAGCGAGGCGTGGCGTCATAAGCCCCCACTCCGAAACTTTAAAGCGGTGTATCTTTGTATTTTTTTATTGTTTTGATAAAAGAAAAAATACGTGTCTAATATTTTTTTATTATCTAACTGACGGACTAAATAGATTTTAACTTTTCATACCCAGGAAACATCCCTATTAAAAAATGTATAATTGTAATCAGTATTTCGTTAATTTTGTGTAATTTATATATATATATAATTTATTATAACTAATTAAAAATTTATTTATCGTCAGATTTTAAAAGGGGACGGGTCTGGATTTTTCTCCATAGCAAACGTATTCCGATGTTTTCTTAGTGAAAAATGCTTATACAGCAATGATATTTTACCAAAAGCTCTAGGTTTACTAAATGCGGTCACCTATTATTTGGTATTTTCCGAAACATAATCACTAACAAGAAATATGACCTTCCAAAAATGCCCTTTTTTCCACCGTGTTCCGACAACTATCAGACAAATTTGGTAGGTTTCTAACAAAAAAGAAAATAATAGAAGCATAGCAAACATTTTAGATCAGTCCAGTTTTTGAGAAGAAAACAGCGGAATCGAAACGTCTTTTGGTCAACAATTTTGTAGGTATAGCCTGAGCTGCAGTTGTTATACGCGCTTCGCGGGGGTAGAGCGGAGTTGTGGGACGGCAGCATATACTTTAAATACCTATTTTCAAATTCCTCGGAAGTAGTATCCTCTCTTAATATAAAATATTACTGGATCTATTTACAGGAAATATGCCATGTCAATAAGCTGGCATTTGTATCTAAAATGAGGCTGAAAACATCGATTAACCGATTACAGTTACAGTCGTTTCTTAATATTTCTCACGATAGTGATAAGTATTTCAAATTGCTGGTAAACCTCAATAAATCGTTTAATACCTAATCATACCGTTTAATTTAAACGCATTCAATAAACAAAAGTTTTGTGATATTACATGATTGTTCTTCCCGTCAATTTGAACAAAATGTTACATGACCAGAAGTACATATGTATTTTATAATGTAATTTAATTTTAAAATTAGTTAGCATGAAAGATTAGGTATTTCTATAAGAACATAATCAGATAAAGATATAGAGAGATAAAGAAAATTAAACAACTTACAGTCAGCGACAAAAATTAATGAATAAAATCAGCTTTACAAAGCCATACACACACATAAATTTATGTCGCGACTAGGTAACAAAACAGTCCGCTATGATATCTATATTATTAAATTTATGGAATTTTAATTCATTTATAAAACTGATCGCCTACATATACTTTTGGTGCTGACTATACATATTTCGCCGAACTTAAACAATTTAGAAAGGACGATATAATTGCCGTCTATCATTTTTGATTAGTTATCTATATTTCCAATCAGAGATTATTGAAAAATCGAAATTGTCATAATTCTGAATCGCGGACGTCTCGGACACAATATGTTCGGACACGGTTTACGAATTGATACATTTTAAATTAATTATTATTTTCATTGACAATTCGGACATCAATACAAGAATTAAAGGATATTTTTAACAGTCAGATAAAAACATTCCAACGATACCATAACTTTAGAAATCCGTCCTCCACCCAGCCATTTCGACTATTGGCGAGATATTTTTATGTGTTTATATTTTTTGTAGATTAACATTACATATTTTTTAAAAAAACATTGATTTTTATGCAAAATATACTTAACATTCCAATCTATCGTTATAATAAACTTTTAATTCAATATAACACAGTACCATGAGAGCTGCCCACTTAAACGTACAAACAGCATATTATTTTCATAAAATTTTTGGGCATCAAAACTTAGTTCGGAGTTTTTGGACGAGCGTATCGGTAAGTATGGCAGTATAACCTTCGAACTTCGCTGTAAGGTAGTCGTATTATTGATTTTACAGATAAGAAGGCTGTAAGGCCGTGGGGCTTCCGTCTTCGGCTTTCCTAACTTAACTATAGAACAAGTAAAGCCTTGTAAAACCTTATACTAGTGACGTCACTAAACGTTAATGTTAAAAGATATTATATCCCAACCATTTTAATGTTTTTGCCCCAGAACAGAATTTTGCTTTATGTTTTTTGAAGCCTGCAGGCAAGAAAGAATGACAAAGAATCAAATAGACTTTTGTATTTATTGTTCTTTTTTCACAAAATACATAATTTAGGGCGTAAATATAGTGGTAATTTCTAACTAACTCCAGTAGGCTTATTTGCTATCTCCAGTTGACAACCCAAGCGATGTTCACTGGATAAAAATAGTAAAAACTCAAATTTAGTATACGCTAACGTCGGTGACCAACTCCGTTGTAGTAGTTCTAGTTGGTCATCGACGTTAGACAATACAAAATTTGTGTTTTCACAGTGTTTTTTATAAAGCGATTATCGCTTTCGTTAACAACCGCTATAGCAACTAACCCTGCAGGTACAAAAGTATATGGTAAAACATGTAGGTACATCATTGTTAATGTATCATTTGTAAAGGATCACAACTAAAGGTACACAACTAATGGGTCTAGTTGTGCAAAACTTCCTTGAGAGATTAGATCTAGGTATTTGACTCAGCCTAGGTGCCTCACCGCTATCTTTAGTAGTACTAAATTTACTTTCTTGTGTTATACCTAATCTATACTAATATTATAAAGCTGAAGAGTTTGTTTGTTTGTTTGTTTGTTTGAACGCGCTAATCTCAGGAACTACTGGTCCGATTTGAAAAATTCTTTCAGTGTTGGATAGCTCATTTATTGAGGAAGGCTATAGGCTATATAACATCACGCTACGACCAATAGGAGCGGAGCATAAATGAAAAATGTTGCAAAAATGAAAAACCGTTGAAACTAAAACACGCGAACAAAGTCGCGGGGGACAGCTAGTTATTGATAAAGCGGTAGACAAGAAATACGTTCTTTTCTAATCCTTTCTAAAGACACGGAGTAGTACTCCGGTGGTTTTAGCAGAGAACATTTACGCTACTTTTTCAGGGGCTAAGGATGTCTATAAGAGTTTGCCTGGTAGAAGAAATTATGTCGCGGTGGTTAGGTATATTGCATAAGCGTTTGTGCCTGGTTCTCAGTAAACGGGAAGCACCCGAAGGTTAACTTATAATTTCAAAATATTTTCAAATCTGCACGGGTTAAAGTGTTATTCATACTAGGCTAATCTTTTGTAAAAAAAAATGTTACAATATTGAAAATTCGCGTAAACAACGTCAGGAACATAAAGGAGGGAATAAAAAAACGAGTGTGCTTGCACACGACTGAAGTAAAACTTCTTTATATACGAAACGTAACTGGCTATGAGAGGAAGAGAGAAAGAAAAGTGTGCTCGCAGCTCTCTCTCTTGTCCTAACAGTAATATACGAAACGTAACTCTCTCTCTTTCTATCGTCACTAACTTATATCCCTTTCAACTTCCGTTCGCCTCGCACGATCACACCTTTCATAACGCTCTCGTCACGCATTCACCAGCCTACTCCCACACCTACAGTCAAGCGTGCGTAAAGAAGTTTTTGTTCAAAAATATAGGTAATAAGGTACCTAGGTACCTTTATGAAACGGAACAGTTTAAGTGAAAAACTATTAGGTATGTTTTCCACGGTGCATTCACGATGAAACCGAAATGCTAAGTGCATCTCAAATGCAATAATGATACGTACAATACATATATTATTATATAATAATTCGGATAATCCCCAATTTTCCTCAAGGTAGGAGAAAGTTTACGAGAACTTCCCCGGGTCGAAAATTTACTACGAGTCTGGCCTGTACGAACCAGAAGTGCTTAGTAGGTTATAAACAAGTAAATAGTGCTACGTAATTATGTACCTACTTGTAGGTAGGTAAATATTTTGTAAGTATCTCCGGTTACAAAATATCGAGCTAAGTCTATTAGAAGAAGTATAAAATAATGTAGGTAGGTTTAGAAATTCTACTACAAAGTAAATAATTCAAGAATTCAGTCTATACGCCTACTAAATTGTTAATTAATTGCTGTTCGTAATTAGTTAGGTATATTTCTTTATAAATATTTAATATTATTATGTTGGCAGTATGGTAATTTTACTGTCATATTTTCGTATTTATTTTGTTCCCCTAAATTGACAGGAAGATGGCCAAATATTTGAGCGTAACTCAATTTTATATTGTCGTTAAACCTCATGCTGTCTCCGTCACTTTAAGGCCCAAAGGAGCGACAGATAGACATTTAAGCACGTCTTATAGTTAAGTTTCGTTCGAATATTCGGGGGCAAAGGCGTTTTAGATATTTTCATATCGAAATAAGGTAGATCAACATAACCATTACCCTACAAGCAGTCATTGTATTATAAATTTGAATCAATTAACATTATCAATAACTAATCGCAATTATTAAGTTAGTTCTGCAAATATCTAATTACCCATTGTTCTAAAGGTATGAAAAAATATCAGTTTATGGTGTAGGTAAGTGTGTAACAATAGTGAAATAGTGTGCGTTTTGCGTTGAAGTCTTTTATGGGAGTCCTATGTGCGCCATGGTGTAGCAAACTAAAACTTAAAGATCGAAAATAACTTATATAATTGATAAATATCGTTCAATAATTTAATTTTAATGAAACTAGGTTATATTAAACTAACAAGTTACGTAACCATTTATAAAATGTATTTATTTGATAAGAAAATAATCATTAGATATTATTTAGAATGCAAAATACAGCGTTCTTATCACCAAATTCGTAAAACGTTTTAATGCAACGCTAATTTGCATCCCCTTTAGGTCGTAAATATTTTAACGAATGCATAACACGATGCGAGTTGCGACGCTTAAATTTAGAACTACTAGCGACATCTATTATCTACATAAAAGATTACTAAGAACAAACATCTTTAACAAAGTTTAGGACAACGTCATCTAGCGTTGTTTGAATACAACTTTTTAAGGGACACTGTTTGAAAAATATTAAATTCGATTTTATTGAAGAAAGCGCTTTTTCATACACTACATTTTATTTTCGCTGGTTTATTATTGAATGTCCGCGTACACAGTTAATAGAAAACCTGCCTAAAAGAATGAATTCTATGTATTTTTCATACATTTCGTTAAGAACTCTTTTTAATAAAATTAAAACGGTATTTAACGGACAAGTAGAATTCTAGCTCTTGTCTACGACCAGCGCTATGTAGCTTAAAACTCAAGCGAATAAATTACAGTATACCATGGTGATTTACCGTCTTAATTTCATTATGAACCCTAGAAAGCAAATCTAGAAAGTTATTCACGTTGTTTGTTCTACATCAGTTTAAATGTTATATATCTGTTATTTGAAATGTCTCCTACCTTGTAATGCTGGTGTGCTGCTTGCTCCTCTGCCTCGTACTTGTGCTTTATGTTCTCAATCCGCATCTGCTTTAGGATACCAGCTACTTCGATCCTGGTAAAAGAAATTATATTTTAATTACAACAACCTTTGTGATCGAGTGGCGTATACACCGGTTTTCAAGGTGTCTCGAGCTCTAAGGTACCGGGTAAGATCTCTGGTCGAGTGTTTTCGGTACTTTCTTTGTGTCTTATTCCAGAACAAAAGTGCTTATTTACTTACTTTGGGTTCGAAGCAATGTATGATATGTATGTGATGTTGTCCACATTTATTATTATTTACTAGCTGCCCGCCCCGGGTTTGCATGAGTAGTATGAAATTTTCAAAACATTTCCTTGTTTTTTTTTTTTTTCTTTTACAAAAACATTGTCCTTACGATAAGAAACATAAAAAAAATAATTATACGATTTGGTGCAGTCGTTCGGAAGTTATGGCGTGACGAAGGGAAAACTTAGGATGTTTTCAGTAATATATTAAATTTTTATGTAATCTTTGGTTTGGTTTTAAGAAAGCGACTCCCACACTAAAGTTTTACGAACATTCAATTCACATGGTCAAAGAACAGCCAGACTTAGAACAAGCATATGTGGATCACACACATGCTTGTCCCATGCGGGGATCGAACCCGCAGCACATAGCGCAAAGTGTTAATTGGCATGGTGACCTATACAACTTGGCTATCCTTGCAGTATATATTTTGCCTGTACTGTAATATTACTGAGCCGAGCATATAAAACAATGTAGTTCTGACTACGATCATCCAAATACATCGTACCTAATCCTCATATTCTCTTGCAGTCTCCGCAGCGGGCCCAGGTACTCCTGAGACCGTCCCCCCCGCACCTCGGCCAGCTGGTGGTCGACCTGCTTCACCCTCTCGCAGTACAGCTGCTCGCGGAGGACGGAGAACTGACGTTCCAGGTTTGCTGGAAACAGGGAGCAGAAAAACTTAATAAATTGAAATACAAAATACTCCTGAAAAAACTGGTAATCTATACTATAATATTATAAAGCTGAAGAGTTTGTTTGTTTGTTTGAACGCGCTAATCTCAGGAACTACTGGTTCGAATTAAAAAAATCTTTTTGTATTGGATAGTCCGTTTATTGAGGAAGGCTATAGGCTATATAACATCACGCTAATAGGAGCGGAGCATAAATTGAAAATGTTGCAAAAATAAAAAACCTTTTGAAACTAAAACACGCGGGCAAAGTCGCGGGGGACAGCTAGTGATTTATACAGCTAAAAAGGTTTTTTAGAATTATAGCTAAGAATTCTCTCAGTATATGTTTGGTTAAATACATTTTTAATAGGATCTTCATTTATTAAGACTGTGTTTTTTTATTAAAATAAATCAAGTTATAATATTTCTTTGTTTTAACTATTTATTTTAAATTGTATTTTTAACATTATTTGTAATGAAATACATTCATACCAACAATATTTTGTGTGCTTAACTCACTTTGAAAAAGAAAACTGATGATATCTTAACTGGATCTTCTTTACAAGCAACTACATTTTGAAGGTGCTTCATTTCATTTTACATTTCACCACTCGATTTTACAACACATTTTAATTATATCAATTGAATAGGTACAAACCTTATAATTTATTTAATGAATAGCATTAATCAATATACTTCAAATATGAGGGTAATTGCATCATGGTAATAGCTTAACAAACATACCAAGTAATAGTTTTTCTAATTCATTAAATGCTTTCTATCCTGTTCCTAATCAATAATGTGTATTTTTTTTATATTTATACCTACTAGATGTAATCTTAGCATTTACTCATTTACATATAATCTTTCACACATATTATCCATCTCCAGTCTAGTATAATTACATTTTATTACGCACTCCGTCTTATTTTTCAACACCTAGCCTTTATCCGAATTATGTTGGGGTTGGCTGCTAGTCTAAGCGTATTCAGCTGAATACTGTATTTTACATGGATGGCTTATTGTGGATTATTAATTTTTATGCTGCCTTGTTTTTATGTCTAAGCAATATCTTGATTTTGACCTAATTAATGATTCTTACAACTTTCAGAGCAAATAAATTTAGTACACAATTTTGTTTATAATCAGCCTCTATACTGACTCAAGGTAAAGAGGCATATATATGGGTTCAAATATGGGTATACATATGGGTTCTCTCAAGGTATGTATAGGTATATAATTATGTTTTGAATTATTCTTATATGCACGAAAAGTAGACTGTGCAATAACTTTTTATTTTGAGTTGTCAAAATGTAAAATAGTTATTGTTTTGTAGGTGTATTGAAGTCATATAAAACTAGATACCGTCACAATTAGTGTAAAATACGACAGTCGTATCGAGTTTTCTACTTATGGTACGAATTTGTTGTAAAACATCTATAGGCAATAATATTCAAATTAACACGCTATTATCAGCGACTCTATAATTCATTACCGAACTCGTAATCCGCGCAGAAACTTACATAAAATAAACAATTCAAGCGAAAACTTATCATTGTTTTGTAAACATAACCTCTAAATAACAACAAGAATTACTAACATAGGTTGTCCAGGCACTCGTTCCTTCTCCTCTCGCATTCGCTCTCGTCCATCTCCGAAGAGTCGTCAGAATCTGGTTCATCAGCTTCTTCAGCACTGGAATCCCTGTCTGGACCTCTAGAAGATCCATTGGACCTCTCCGTATCTCCTCCCGACAAATCCCCATCCCCGTCACTATCACCTTCCACTTTCATTGACGGCATTTTCACTGATCTTTGGAAAAACGAAGTAATTTTGTGATTTTGTCGGTAATTGAGTTAATTGAGTATTATTTTGCTGATTTTCGCTCCGTTTAGAAAGTAGGACATCAACTGTCAAATAAAAATAAACAGCTTGTCAAAATCAGATTTGTAAACGTCAATTGCTAGGTTGCCAGAGTTGTAATCGAATTTTACTATGGTAGTATGGTAGTTTTATTTAGAGATGTTATAAAGTCTATCATATGACTGCACGGATAGCCAAGTCAGCCAAAAGGTAGGTCACCACGCCTATTACCACTGTGCGCAACGAGTAATTTGTGTGATAAGAAATGTTGGTTCTTAGTCTGGGTGTTCTTTGTGCATGTAATTTGTATATTTGTAAAATCTCCCGCGGCACAAGGATTAAATTCCATAATGCGGGTGATGTTTTATTATTGTTTTTTTGTCGTGATCGTCTCCAAGGTTATAAAGAATATCCTGTATTCCAAGTTATGGAACTAGCTGATTGAGACTTGACTGTAATAGTGGGTGACTGTGTTATTGGGGGAGGGGGTGGGAGAGGATTGTTAAAATATGTTTAAGTACTATAGTACAGTACTGTCCGTTACGCTTTCATAGGTAAACTACTTAACCGATTAATAAAATTTGATATGGGGTTAGCTTGAATACCAATAAAGGATACCAAGGAAGAAAGGATAGGCTTCTTTTAGCCGCGAAAACTGAAACCCACGCTGTCTAAAGCAAGTTGCTCCTGTCAAGAAAAGCTCAAAGCGGGTATTTTGATATTTTAACTCACATGGACATAACTACACAAAGTACATCTAGCTTCATTCAATCCTATTCGTATGTTTGTCCCTTGTGGGAATCGAACCCACAGCAAGTTGCGCAGTGGCTGTTAGTACCTACGCCGTCTCTATTCCACTGCGCTCGTGCGCAGGCAACTCATACGGGTACGTCTCAGTTTATTTATTTAGTGTATTCATCATCATGGTAGACACAATAAAATAAAACAAACGTTATTATCTGATATTAAATTTAATAGGTATTCTATTATTTACAATAAATTGTTCACTATTAACATGTTATTTATTTATATCTTTATCATTTCCTCAGTTGTTAATAAATTATATACATGGCTATTTATAAATAAGATAATATCAGGACTGTGAAGGACAAATCCACAAATTTTATATTTCAAACAGGAACGATATTTGGATAATATTGTTCTTTGATAGTGAAAATTGAAATTCCTAAGTCCTACTCAAACCTCGTTCATGTTTAAAATTAAGTACTTTAACAATAACTTGAAATACACAGAAAATCATGAAAAATAAAAAACAAATTATAGTTTACAAGTTTTAGCACCTCCACAGGTTACAACTGATTTCTGTATTTCCAATACGAAACATAAAAACGAATGGAATTCCACAATTAATAAAAATCTGTATGACACGATTTTACAAAATCAGTACCTAGACATAAAATAATAATAAGTATTTAAAAATTGTGATTATTTTTATTTGAATATTAAATCCACAGTTTATTGTGGCCTCATATATTTGGCACTAAATTATTTGGATGCACATGTCTATCTACATAGATATACAATAACGGTTTCTATCCAGGAGATTTAGAATATTGTTTTCATAATATTAATTTGTATTGCAATGAACTATCGGAGTTGTGTTCGTAACCAGATAATATTAATACCTACCAATAAATTCTAAATCATTATATTTGTACCTAATGTAGTACTTACGAGGTGATAATACTATTTCATACTAAAAATAATTCTATATTATAATGAATATAGTTTTATTTAAAGTATTCGTCGTAGAATCACTTTCGAGTTTAATCCTATGTTATTATTGTCTTGTACAATTTGAATAAAAACTACAAGCTGAAAACAATCTTATTTGTTTGCACATAAGAATGTAAATAAATGTGTTTTGTTTGCACATAAGTTTGCTTCTGTGTGGAGACAGAATTAATATTGTCTGGTTACACGAACGGTACCATGTCACCATTCCGTTACAAGCTGTGGCACACTCAGTCCGCGTATATTCACTCTAATATTATTTATCTATAGGTAGGTATACGTAATCGGTAAATTTGCCAAAAAGAATATTTTTATTGGCTGAAAATATTAATTGAAATATGTATACTATAAAAATCAGATATGTCGTTGTACAGTAGGTAAATTGATTATACGGATATAAAATATTGCTTTTCTACTCACTATAATAGCAGTGTTAATTTTAATTGGTTTTATTGTAACTATTAACTTCCTACCACCGAGTCATTTCCTTATAGAGAAATCCACAAGAAGACTACAGGAGAAATTTTTCAAAAATTCCTATTTTTTTTTAAATCCTACGTACCGTATAAATTTGGCAATCAAGAGAAATACTTTATTGTTTTATCATCGTATTTATTAACTATCTATGTTTTATTTATTGCAAACTATAAATTCCATTGCATTATTGTTGGTGTATTATTTAGAAAATTTTAACAATCTTATTCAAGTTAACATGCTTAATTTTATTTATTCGGACTGGCAATACACGCGAATATATTGTTATTAATTTAAAAACATTGCACGTCGTTTTAAATAAAATAATTAATTAAAAAAAATAATGCATAAATGCAAAGAAAGAAGTGTATTTATTGGACAGTCTTCACAATTGGATAATATTATTTTTATTAACAATAAAGGAATGTTTACTATAATCACTTTGGAATGTATAAAGTATTGTAAAAGCATTTAATCTTCAAAAATAAACCCCTAATAATAACTGTAAAAGTTTTAAGTACTTTTTCCATTGATAAACTGACAATTTTTATTAATATTCGCAGTTAAATATTTCAAAGTACAAGTAAAAGATTCCATGTTTAATAATTCATGGCCCTTATATAAATAATAGCATCAAGCAATAAATATAAACATGCTCTTATTTGAATTTTAGTTTACATTTTATTGGCGCTTAAATACACTCATATTTACCATCAAAAGTTTGGGGCGTGCGCTTTTGAGTCAGTCGGGACAAAACTTTAAAATATTATTTCAAATTTTATATATAAATGTCTAAACTACCGAAGGATTGAATGACTGACTCTCGGGGTCATTTATTTTAATAACTATTTCTAAATATTATTAAAATAAGAAACAAAGATAACACTAACCTTCTTTCGTTTCTAATTTTAACAAACAATTACTTAGAAGTTTAAAATGACGATCCACGAATAAGGCAGTATATTTTGTTAAATTTAAAAAAACACTATGTATTTATAATATCAAGTCGCCGTTTTATAGAAATATCTACATCATTATGCACGAAACATATTCCTAACACAGATGATGACGGTGATTTATTGCCAGTAGGTAGGTAATGAAGTTTCAAAATGATTAATTTATCAATTAATACGGATAAAAACCTATCAAGTCCGCGGTCTATCGACTTTAATTAATAAATATTATTTTATTTCTCTCATTTTGATTTCGTAACACGACGCTACACTCATGTTCATAAGTAAATCGCACCTCACTTGTAACACTTATAATATTTCGAAATAAATCCATTACGCTAAACTAAAGTGATGTTTCAAACGATAGGATACATTCTGCAAACATCTCGACATGTCGGTCGAGTTCATCACGCAAAAGATCTCGTTTTCTCGCTTTGATATTCGTTTTCGACTAAACAAGAGGTCGGGAACACATTTCTAAATTCTATGCTTTCTCGTACGTCTGAGAGCGCGGTGTCTCGGCACGCCTCTCTATCGTTTCTATATAGTTTTTTCGCCTTGTTTTTGAGGTCGCAAATGTTGAGGAAGTAGAAGAGCAAATGTAAAACCATTTGCGCGAAGACGTCGAGCATCAGCGCGACGGCGGCGGCGGGCCGGGCCGCACGGGGCCGCAGGACGGCGGCGGGCCGGGCCGGGGCGGGGCCGGCGGGCCGGGCCGGGCGAGGCTGGGCCCGGCGCGCGGGCGGGCGCTAGGTGTGCTTGAGCCAGTGCGCCGGCACCCACTGCGGCTCGCGCTCGAGGCTGTTGATCTCGTTCAGCAGCTGCTGGTAGGCGCGCTGCGTGTCGTTGTTGATGATGATCATGTCGAACAGGTGTCCCCACCGCAGCTCCATGTCCCGCGCTGTCGCTATTATCTCTTTCAGTTCCTCCTCCTGGAATTAACGATGTATTATTAAATTTAATAATTATGATTATCACAAAAAAACATACGTGTAAATATCGTAATACCACGTTATCAACTACACTATGGTTAATAGTCTATTGCAAGGTACTTGTCCAACTTAGCGGAAGCTCTGTCATGACCCCAAGTAAAACCACTTATGATGATTTTAACATGCCAAATACACCCCAATTTACATTACTTGAAATTCAAATTTACCTTAAAAGCCTCTCCATTCCTGATCTTCTTCTGTCTGAGCTTCTCCAGACTGGGGGGCGCCACGAACACGGTGTAGGGCTTGAGGTCGGAGTTCCTCAGGATCTTCAGCGACTGCGGGTGCAGGTTCAGCACGCAGATCTTACCAGAGTTTACCACTTCTCTGATCGCTTCGAGGGATGTGCCTGTAAAAAAAAGCAAATTTGAAATATGAGTTAGATACGATAGTACACTAAAGTGAAATAATCAAACTTGACAAACATCGTTAAAAACTCATTGTAAATTATAAATTGCGCATCTGTTGAAGTGCTCAAAATGTCCAGACACCTGCCCTTCGGATTATATAAACCTCGACAAGGACGCCGTAACTAGTGGCCGCAACAAATTTAAAAAAAAAATTATAAACTTCGACTCAACAAAAACACGGAGAATTATTTATTTATATCATGTAATGCCCATAATCAACAGAGATTCGAAAAACTTCATATGGATACGGAAAATCAAGTACCTAAACTTTTTAAACATAATTTTATTTATTTATTATATTCAACATGGTAAGCTCTCATTTCGGCGGAAAAACATATATCCCAAAACCCGCGTCCAAAACTGGCTTGGCCTCTTTTCACACTGGGAAAAGTTAGTTTTTTCATCACAAAGTCTTCACACTTTAATCTGCATTAAGTACAATTTTTTGCCCAAAATTATTATTTATTTATTTATTATTTATTTTATTTATTTATTGTTTTTTCAATGTACTTATTCTGAAAATTACGATCCCTTGTAAAACATCTATCCATTGATCTTTAATCTACTTTATTGTACAGTGAATGCTCACCATAATAAGCCTTCTCGTACTCGCCGTGCTCCACGAACTTCCTGTTAAGGATGTCGGCCTCGAACTGCGTGCGCGAGATGAAGTGGTAGTCCTGGCCCGGCACCTCGTGGTCCTTGCGCGGCCGTGACGTGTCTGAGAGATAAATTTTATAATTTACTTGAGATGATATTAATTGAGGATGACAAATAATTTGAAAGACAACTTTGATATACGAGTGATGGATCCGATATAAATGATAAGATAAAAATGGCAGTGTTGTAGTTTTAGGTAGCGAATTGGTTTTTGATTTTATGGGTTTCTCCCCTGGACGCAAGTCAGATATATTTCTGTTCATTTTACCACTCTGATGTCAAACAGGTAGCAGTATAACTAATTAAAAGTGCAAAGTTTAATACTGAAACTAACATTAGGCGTTACAGGTGTTTAGAGAAGGGACTCTGCCGCTCGTTAAGTGATCACAGAGGAGACTGCAGCACTGGTTAATACTGCCATGCATAGCGAAGCTCAGGGGAGACCCCTTTAAAGCTTCTCATGGGTTGTACTCTAAAAGGCGTTGCACGGGGCCTTCTGGATTGATCTTTAAGAGGTAACAGAAGCCCCTTTTTATGTGCTGCGTGACCAACGGAGTGGTTTTAGTGAGTTAAAAGTCCAATACTCTTCGGTCTTATAAATCCCAATCAGGCCTTTTGAAGGCCCCCGCAAACAAAAAAAAATAGTTTTGGTGCCTATTGCGATACTACCTGACGGACATTAATCCCTATTCCTGTATCTTACTTGTGTTCTACCGTATCACCATAGTTAACCCTCGTTGTAGGTATACCTACAGCTTTAATACGGCCTCTAAGGATTAAAATCAATTAATATCCCTATTCCTGTTTGTAACTTGTCGTGTATCCTGTGACTACAGTAACCGTCGTCGCAGGTATAGCTACAGCAGCAGCACTCACGCGGCACGGCGGCGGCGAAGCGCGAGCTGTCCTCCATGAGGCGCTGGCGCAGCTCGTGGCGGCCGATGTTGGGCGGCCCGATGAGCACGATGGGCCGCTTGTGCGACGCGCGCGGGTAGTACAGGGCCACCTCCTCGTACGTCAGGATCTCCTCTTGCTCGTACTCTGAAATTTTATTTTTATTATTTTTAAAAAAACGTCTCCCGCACTGAGGAATTTAATCCTAGTGTCGCGGGGGGTTTCACAAACATTTAAATCACATGCACAAAGAACAGCCAGACTTAGAACAAGCATTTGTGAATCACACAAATGCTTGTCCTATGCGGGGATCGAACCCGCGGCACATCGTGCACAAAGGTAATTGGCGTGGTGACCTATACTACTCGACTATCCGTGAAGTCAAATTACTTGTTGACTTGTATATCTACAACTAGTATATAACAATCTCGTTTCACAGTGTTTACTATGGAAATCCATCGACACAGCATGACAGCTTTAAAAAAAAATGTGTAAATAAACACAAAAAAAATCAGTGGCAGAAAATTTCTGGGAATAGAAAGGTCGGGCTGTTTTTATATCCGTAGGTGATAAGGGTGACCTTGGCACAGTGGCGTGCACACCATATTATAGGCAATTAGGCAGTGCCTACATCCTAAGATCCAACTAACTATCCTTAATTATTACGATATAAATATAATAAATCTGTTGTAGTTTTTCTCGAATGGCGCGACCGTTGTTTGCATTATTTTCGTAATTATTTTTTTGTGAGTTATTGTGGTTTTGTGAAGTAACTGTAGTGTTATAAACAGAAATTGTTGTGTCTGTATAAATATGGAAAAGTTACAGTGCGTAGTTTGTTTGTGTTTCGAAAATACAATCTGTATGGATAAATTACGTGCAAATCCCTTCAAGAAGTTTTACAAGTTTTCATTTGTTGACAAAACAAATGAATAAAGTAGTAGTTTTATAATAACACCCGGATTTACAGAATAAGAAATAAGAAACTTTAAAAAAGTGAGTAGAAAATAGTTTTATTAAATTTGTTTCGTTATTTATAGTATTATTTTTTTTACGTGATTTGCCTAAAATCGGCCTACCTGGTCGGAAAACCAATGCACGCCACTGCGGCTTGGCAAAACAACGTTTGCCCGGTCTGCTAGTATTTACTATACCAAATACATATATTTTCAAATTTTTATTCGTTATGATCAGGATGGGTCTCATTTTATGAAATTTATATAGTAGTTCTGTGATACACCTAAGAAATGGCATTCTTGAGCACTAGCCGCCAGTCAAGCGGCTCGATTAATTGCTAGTGCATAAGCATACACTTTATCGAAATTTCTGGCACAGCATAAGTCGTACTTAGACAATACGATTATACCTGCGATGTGCCCTGAACATCTAAGGTTACTCACCATCAGCGCCCGACGTGGAGTAGAGCGGGTAGCCGGCCTCGCTGGTGGCCTTCTTGCCCTTCTTCTTCCGCGGCGGCTTCTTGGCGCACAGCAGCGTGCCGCCTTTACGCGGCTTGTCTCTGGCCGCGACTTCCCCGGCTAGGGTCAGCTTCATCGACTCCCGTCTGGAAATAAAAATAAAAAATGTTAAATGACATAGTTATGACGCTCTTCAGGTACTGAATCGATATCCCTAAAAAAGTATATACTTCCCCATAAAAAACTTTCAGACCAGCTTAAAAGCTACCATATTGGTGAATTGGGATTTTTTATCACAATATTAGGTACATCCAATTTACATCCTATCAACACCCGTATAGGGCCCTGGCCTAGGTGTGTAGTAAGCAATACGTACTGGTGCTGGAACGCCTGGCTGGGTATAAGCCCGGCGAGGGTCTGGTCCTCCTCGCCCTCTCGGAAGGCTTGCCACCAATTGGGGTCCTCACGACTGATCACGTGGAGCACGTCGCCCTTTTGAAAGCTTATACCTGTAATAGATTATAATTTAAGTTTAAGTAAACCAAATTGAAATTGGCTGTAACTTTAAGAGTCGTATTGGGCTTTTGGATTCTATTTTTTTTTCATGTTGGTTTAAGTGTTTTATTGGCTTTTACATAACTGTTTATTTTTCAAACATCTTGAAAAGCAAAAAGATTAATTGTGAGGTTAGGAACAGTAGCAATACTAACCAAGCTCCCGACAGGGTATGTACACGTCGTCCTCAGGGTCGTAGTCGAAGTGCGCGCGCACGTGCAGCACGCGGTGCGCGGGCGGCGCGCGCGAGCCGGGCGCGCCCGCGCCCCCCGCGCGCCGCGGCGCCAGCACCACGCACAGCGTGCCCGACAGCGCGCCCAGCACCTGGCACACCTCGTGCACCGACTTGCCGCGCATCGCCACGCCGTTCACCTCCAGCAGCTGCCCACACCACAGGTTTCAATACATGACACTACACAACGGTATAACACGGCAAAGAGGTACCCAATATGAGCCTAAATTAGAACCTACTGCTTTGCCCAGCAATAGGCCTCCCCTTTTCTTTTCCAAACCTCTCTGTCTTTTGCGATTTCTAGCCACGTGCACCCCGCATTTTCAAGGAGATCATCAAACCACGTACAACATAAAAAGTACAAGCCGGTTTGAAAATATATAATATTGGTTGAATGTATAGAAATGTAAGTATCAATGGTTTTTCAGACTACCAAATATTTTGTCCATCTTAATTCTTAAAATAATATAAAAGAAACGCATAAATATCATAGATATTTGCCATAATAGTCTGTAAACCTTAACATTAATTATCTTCTTCGTCTTACCTCATCTCCTTCGTGCAGTAGTCCTGACTTTTCGGCCGCACCTCCTCTCACTATCCTGCCAATTATTACTGCTTCCCCTTCATTTCTTACAGTAGCACCTGGAATATAACGTAACTAATTAGAACTTGACTAGACATTTATCAAACGCGCGGTTAGTTAAGCTTTGGTTTCCTAGGATAGCGGTGCCGTCTTAAAGCGGCCGTAATGCAGCGGTGAAAGACGTCACTAGAACGTTGTCTATGTAAACAAAATGGCGCGGTTTCCTAGAGAGCGGTAACTGACACCGTAACGTCAAAAAGCGGTGCCGCCATTTGCATGACGGCCGTCTTGTCGGTGTCAGATGGTTTCGTGAACGTTTTATTGATAGCGGTGAAGCTTTTTTTAATACGTACTTGTGTTTTTTTTTACCGGAACAACTTATAAAATGAGTTCCAACTCTTGGAGCAGCGAGGACGACGAAATTTTAATAGATTTCGTACGTAACCATGAAGCTATTTATAATATAAAAAGTAAAGAATACAGAAAAAGTCAATTGAAACAGAATTTGTGGCGTGAAATTGGAGAAATATTAAAAAAAACAGGTTAGTAAGTATATACAATTTAAAAAAAAGTTTATAATTATCTATTTTCATTTCACATTACAGTACTTAATTAGCTACATTTATCTTATATAAGAACAGCCTAATGTTGTGTCGCATAATTATGTTGCCACTCAATAGCCCCTGGTCCATTGAAGTAATTTTTCAATGTTTCTCGTATTTGAATAGGATTCGTTTGGGCTCGAACATTGCGATTTGCCAGAGGTATTAAATTTTCAGTAGGTAATGAAAGAGGGTCATCAACATGTTTTTGACCAGGTGCCAGTACTTTTGCTTCCCGTAATATGTTATATAAAATACAAGCGCTCACTACTAGTTTGTCTGTCACAGCTGGGGCAGTAGCAATAGGTACGAAAAATAATCTGAAGTAACCACATAAAATTCCAAATGTATTTTCTGTAGTGACTGACGGTGTGTTAAAACGGCCGTGGAACTTTCCACATGTCGTCACCGTAAAGACGGCCGTCTTTTTGCGTCCGTAATATTACGGCCGCTATATGACGGCACCGCTATCCTAGGAAACCAAAGCTTTAGCTTTGAATTTCACTTTGCAATACTCTAGGGGGGCGCAAAATATGGGTTCTTTGTTTTACAATCAGTGCTTTAGTAAAACACTTATAGGATAAACTAAATAACAAGACAAGTGATGGTTGATTGAACTCACCAAGTGGTTCGTTAGTCTTCTCGATTTTAATAATTTTAATGTGTTCGCTAGGGTCGTCGGGCGAGTGTGCCGTTAGCGCTTTGTCGTTCTCGCCGTTGTGGTTGTAGTTGTTGCCAGTCTAAAAAAAATAGAAAGATAAAGTAAATGTGAGCTATTTTGAAGTTATCAGCTTATATCTTAAGTCAGAAGTATTCAAGGCGACATCTTGACATGGTGTTTTTAAGAAATAAACAGAACTATAGAAATATAATAATAGGAAGGTCCTTATTTACAGCTTCTTTCTATTCAGGACCAACAAATATAATTATTTGGTAGGTATTATGAAGAGAATATTCACCTAGGACAAAGAATACGATTTCTTCAACAGCGTTCTTATAAAAGTACTCATAAAAGCAACAATTTATGTCAATATTAAAGAAACAAACCAAAAAATTAATATTTTTCAAGTACGTCCACTTTCCAAAGTTTAACAATGACGTCTGAATATGTTTACGGTTCATGAATTTTACATAAAACATCTTATTTTCGTTCATTGTTTATTGTTTTGTTGTCAATGTTCTATTATTACGATAAAACTTGGCCCGTAACTTTGTATTGATATTAAATCGAGTATAATATCATCAATTTACGTTTGTGTTTTTGGTGAAGAAATATAGAAATGAGGAAAAAATTGTACAAAGTATCTATTGTGTGTATTTTTAAACAAAATCTTCAGTATTTTTATTAAAAATATTTAGATATAATTTTAGAAACCGGTTAGGCAAAAGAAAAACAGTATATTGTCTGAATTTATTATTCATAGATTATTTTTATTTTAGGAAAGCATTTTCTCGCATCACTGAAGCAACGAGTTTTAATACCAGAAACATTAAGGACACTTTAATACGCTCAGACAGTTTTGATCAATCATTCCTCAGGGGTTTTGGAGATGCATTTCCAATCTTTTAAATAGGTAACGCTTAGTCTGCTATCTTATAATGGATTATTCAAAATTCAATCTTCCACTTTGAATCTAAGATTTCTCATGTTTTTAAATGTTCCTAGTTAGGTTGTACATTACCTTGTGCCTCTTCCCCCTGCTGAAGCAGGCGGGGTCGAGCAGCGCGGCGGCCTGGTCGTGCGCCTGCACCACGCTCTCCAGCTCCAGCCCGCCGAGGATCGACAGCAGCTCCGCCGCCAGCGCCGACGTCTCGCCGCCTGCCGACGTATGCGCGCCTAGTACGTCCATGCACTGTAGACGGAGAAAAAAATTATGGTTTTGTGAACTGGATAAATAAATCCAAGAGAAATTTTGCATTATTCTCGGGCAGAATGTATTACTTATTACTTTACTTTTTTTTGTATTAATTTTAGAAATTTTATAGTTTGATAATTTTTCGGGTTTTGACCTTATAAGTAATAAGTAAGGCTTAGTAGGTAGTTCACAGAATTCCTATTATAGATCAAACGCTTACCCTTCCGACAACCGACATAATTATCTAAAATATTTAGTGTTAAACACGAGAAAGAAGTCAAAGTACTTTGAGGAAATAAGTTTTCGTTTCATTAAGTTCGAGAGTCCATAATCTTGAACTTATGAATGCAGAAAGATTAACCACTATGTACATTTTCTGTCACATGATGACTTTGTTTTTGGTTAAAAAAACAAAGCTGGTTAAATACCAATTTTATGAACTACTTTCCACATGCTTGAGAGTCTGGTATACTCACGTCTTTCAACCTATCGGTAGCTCGATGCGTATGTGGCGGTGCCAGCCCCGGCCGCTTATGCCGGACGGCGGTCAACACCGCAGCCCTGGTGGCCAGGGCGGTCCGGAGAGCTGGACATAGTAGCGCTCCGGCTGCGCCCGCCACCCGCGCCGCCAGCGCGGACTCCCCGCTCGCGCCGAGAGCTTTTTGTACCCGAGTGAGCGCTGCACATACTTCTTGGTAGTCTGGGAAAGAAAGAGAAGATGAAGGATTAGGAATAAATATTACTAGGTTGTAGTTTATTTGTTGCTTTTCTAGGTATGCCTACAGATAATGGAAGTACATAATATAGATAGGCCTTTGAGAGTACAAGAACTCTTTAATTTTACAGCATGTTGTCTTTTTACCACCGAAAGTGTGTTTTTTTACTAACTCGTAGATACGACGTACGAGACCATATTAATGGACAAGTAATTTAAACATTTTCAGGAGGCAAATTACCAAGCTATAACGGAAAAAAATCATAAATTTAGGAATCTATAATCATTATTATAAAACAACTAAGGAAACGATATATGGCCAGTCCAGTGAATGTAATCACAACAATCATTATCAAAGGAATTTTCAATACGATTGGTAATACAGTCATTAAGCGATACGTTATCAAATTCATGCTACTTCAACTCTTGTAATTAAATTCACCTGGTATGATTCATCCATCCGTTGGCATTGTATACCAAAAGTTGGACATCATTTCAGAGAAATACTCATAGAAGATCACGAGAGACATTAGTTCATCGTCTAAACTTTTTTTAAGAAAATGTTTTGAATGTATCCTGTTTTTTTTAACACGCATTGAACCAAAGCATTGGAACCCACATTTAAGTACGATTTCTGTAAAGCTGATTATTTATTTATTTTATTTTTTAATTCAGGTCTGCCAGCCAACAGTTGTTACAGAGATGATGGTTAACAATTCAACAAATTGTGTCTCATTTAGTTCTGCACAACCAATTACAGGCAAACACAGCCTGCTAAAAATTATATACTTTTACAATAGGACTAAAAACTAACAAATTAGATAAAATAAACTAGTCTTAAAAGTAGAAAAAAATACAAAACAAATCAAATCAGGCGTGATCAATTGGCATGCGACTGGTGATTCGGGATTATCATACTTATAACAAAAATAGTGAAGCCAAGTGGTGTAATGTTGTTGGTTCATTGGTCATCCATATTAGTAAACATAAGATTCAACAAAAAATAAACTAAACAGCCTTTTAGAAAAGGGATAATGGTTTATAATTTTATCCGGTATAACCGTCCCAGTTACCATCTAATATCGTCCGAAGCAAACTAGCGACACGTGAACTGGAAGTAATGTGACCCCAGCATTATGGGATAGCGAAAATATGGAGCGGATGCCAACTCGGGATATTTATATGAGCTTTTATGATCATTGTTAAGTAGATATTCCATCTGTTCTAGATTTATGGATGCTGCAAAGGTCGAATAGGTTTATGGTCAGCAGTCACTAAACTTTGAAGCTGATATACCTAAAAGGTAAGGGCTGATTTTTCCAACGCCAGATAGTTTTAAACGAGGAATCATTTCGAATTTTTGCAAGTTCTTTCATACAAAATCTTTCAGTCGTAATTTTGTTCCACGATTAAAAATAATCTGTATTTAAAAAAATCCGCCATAAGTGATGCTTTTTTCATTTGCTCTTTTATTTGCTCATGCTTTTACCTATCACAGACACCAGTCTCTATCTAAGAGCTTAATTACTAAATGTTCAATATGGATTGATGAGCAAATAAATATTTTTTATTATTTATTAGGTAACTAATTTCCAAAATTGAAATATAGGTAGTATTTTTATTTGATATCGATATTACATAGTTGGCTCAGTCACATTTGTATCGAAGTTCGATGTTAGCAAAACAATTGATCAATAAAAGCCCACTTCGCATGGTTACTTATCTCCGAGTTCGAAGAATCATAACAAATTTGTCTTACGAAAACGCTTTGACTATACTTACACGAAAGCATCCCGAATATTTCTGGTAAGAATTCTTGATAAAAAGTTCCCGGTTGTCCCTAAGTTATAGGAATATTACAAATTCCATCGCGCTTTAAAAATCTATCAGATTTTTACTTGATGTCATTTCAAGCATCACCGGATTGTCTGGTTGGCTTGAAATTTTGATTACCCGGTGGAAAATGAGTTTGAACTTGGAGGCCACCTTAACCTACATACTTTCTTCCTATTCCATCAGAACATTTAGCCTACTCGTCTAATTTTTCTGTTTGTAGTCTACATATCCGTTCTTCTATACATCCTCAAAAATAAACAGGATTTAAGTGTTTAATTCATACCTATCGCAGGTCAGCTGGTGTAAATAAATAAAAAATAGCTGTACTTTGTACAATGTACATAATTATGTTATCCCTATTATGTTGTGAATGTACAAAAAAAGCCAGTTTTCCATTATAAACTTACCGACAACAGCATATAATTGTGTAGAGTCATCGCTGACGTCATCTTCATAGGCATCGTTGACGAAGGCGGTGCCTGAAGACGGGGGGTTCGATTCTAACGCTTGAAGCTTGTGGGAGCCTCGCAACGATGTGCGTAAGAACTCGTTCTGTGCTGCGATCCTCTCTTCCGCCTCTTTCCTCTGTCGTAGTTGTTCCTGGAGAAGAAAACCCCAATTTAGTATGGAAGTACATTCTATAATTATAAGTTTTTTTTGAGTGGTATAGTCACCACGCCTATTACCACAGTACGTGACGTCCTGCGGGTTCGATCCTCGCTTGGGTCAAGCATTTGTGTAATCCACAAATGCTTGTCGCAAGTCTAGGTGTTCTTTGTGCCTGTGAATTTAATGTTTGTGCAAACCCCCCGCGACAGAAGGATTAAATACCACAGTGCGGGAGTCGTTATTTAAATAATATTTATGTTTAGATCTTATTATTTACTAAGTCATTTCTCATACTTCAGAACAAAGGCTGTCAATTGCAATTTTTTTGTAAGCTCAAGCATCGAATTCGTCCCGAATAAGGTAAAAGTCCATTACAATAACTTCCGGAGTAATAACGCTTTCTACTATAATCTTAATAGTAATAAATTCAACCGTGATACTAAACTTCACTTACACCTTTTTAAGTAATAAGTCTTAGGTACAACCGCTATCCTTATATGGAATTTCAACCTTAAAATCTACCTTGACCAACAATGTAACGAGCTTATAATGTTCAATGTTATATAATGCTTGGCAAATATAACATTATCGTAAACGTTGGATTTTCCTTGTAACTGTTTGACGTCAATTAAGTTTAAAATATTTGCTTGTTCGTGTTTATTTGAATTAATTAAATTTAATATATTGTTTTGTGATTGATTTATTAGTTGCTTTGTTAAGTCTACCAAAGATCAGCAGCAGTCTCATTTTATCAACGATTGAATGAAAATAACAATGTGAGAAAGGGTGATAAGATAATAGCTAAATTAAAATGATTGTAAAGATATTCATACCAAAAAAGTCAGCTGTTTCTGAGGATCAAGTACCTACCTATGCAAATTTTAATAAAAGTGAATAAGGCCAGAGAGGCACGTCAGGATCATATCAAGCGGAAATCCGTGGCCTCTGCTGGCCCCTGGGAAACAGGCATGATTAATTTCATGTAGGTACGGTTGGAACAAATTTCATTTATGAAACTTGGAGTTCGGATACTGGGAGGTACGTTACACGAAAAATGTTTTGCAGTTGTTTGCGTGGGTGGCAGTGGGCCTCGTATCGGTAGTCTACAATCTTGCTGATGAGCTTACGTAGTCTGTATTGAATAATGAAGGACTCCATTCAACAAAGCAAGATAATCAAATCTAACACGACGAAAGAAACAACAGGAACACGTTAACGCGTTATTAATTAACAATAAACCAGAACCTTAGTTGTTTCTCACGTACCTAAAATATCTACAAGTACAATTTCTATTCCATAGTAGGTTCTGCTTCAGAAGAAATTAATCTATTTTAATGCATTAGTAATTGAGCTTAGAAACATTGTAAGCCAAACTTGGACGTCCCAAACATCAGTCCCAGTCGTTTCCACTTGGTTCGCAACAATCTAGAAGATTCTATTGCAATGCACATTAGCGTGCTTTGAAGGAAACTGCTGAGCCAACTCTTGAAACTATTCACTCCAATTTATGGTAACTTTGTCTTGGTACGTCGGATTTAATTGTTATTATTCAAGTTTAGATAGGTTTTGATGAAATTGTTTGTCTGTTACAGACTTTCTTGTTAAAAAGTTTATTTTAATTGATATTATTATAGAAAAGTTGCCGTTTTGTGAACCGCTACAGTAGTAGCAGCTTTATTCAGATTTTCTTTCTCAGTTTAATAATGTTAATAAGTTTCCACATATTGAAATATCTAAGATGTAAAAAAAAATCTCGTAATACGCATCCAGGTACCTGGGTGCTATATGTTTGATAATGTATAAACTTAAATGTAGTTATAAGGCCAACATTTCCACAATTTTATTGCATAATACAATACAAAATATTCAAAATTCGCCGAAGCATGTCAAAGTGACCAATATGGTACCATTTTGTCTGTTACCGTGGTGTTATTTAGCATACAATGGTGGCCACCAGAATTATGTATGTCGTGTATGTTAGCTGTGACGTCATCGCTGGACTAATACTTGTGCCGGACAAACAAATCCGGTATGGTTTGGGAACATTAAACACGATGAACAAAAGTATTATCTAATATTTGGTCTTGTTTTGTTTGGAAAGATTTGAATGCTCGCCTTAGTTATGTTGTATTTGCATAAATTTCGCTTCTTGTTTGAAGTCCACTTACAACGCCAGACAAACGAAACTACGGCCACCAAAATCATAGAGCATTAAATCATTTGCAGGACAACGATTAAGACAACAATCATTTTATTAATAATACCTGCGTCTACTGTAAAAGATGATTCTAACAATTAAGTTTATTTGGCAATTTTCAATCTACGTCGAGAACAAAGGAACCACTTTTATTGAATAATGCGAAATATATATGTTGGTCTAGTGGTTAGTGACCCTGACTGCTAAACTGGAGGTCGTGGGTTCGATTCCCACCCAGGACGAATTTTTGTGTGATGACCACGATCATTTGTTCTGTGTCTGAGTGTAATTTATCTATAATATGTATGTATTTAGAAATATATTTAAGTATGTTTATCAGTTGTCTGGTTGCCATAGCACAGGCTCTGCCTAGTTTGGGATCAGATGACCGTGTGTGAGATGTCCCAAGATATTATATATTATTTATTTATTTATATTATTGCAAAGTTCAATACAGATATCACCAAAACCGATAACTTATAGCATTAATTCGGCATAACAATATTTTACAAAGTTATACCACTCAATCTAAAAGCCTACTCGTGTTATATCTAAATGCACAGTCAGTATATTCAGTTGGTCTGGAGTCAACCCCATTTTACCGCAATATCTGGCTGGAAATTCAATAAAAAACGAATTCCGCGCATGTCAAGCACTAAACTTATAGACAACAAATCATTTTCACGAAGTTTGTTCATTCCTCTCATTGGTACCTACTACTTACATTTACAATATGGGTTTTTTTTGGTTTATTAAGGTGGTAGCGTCAGGGTAGCCCGCGAAATTCAAATTTTCTTACGTTTTTTGCAATTTTCCGGACAGTTTCAGGCTTTTCTTTAACAAAATACAATTCGCGACAGTAATACGTTTGTACAGACAGAATAGGCATGTTTCCTAATTATTTTTTAATGTCCGCCTGGTAGATTAATGAATTTTATTGGACACGTATTTTTTCTTTTTTCCTGCAAGCAAAAAATTATCAAAATACAGAGAACGCAAATTACGCGTGACGTCACTCCTCGCTACAATTTTTACCAAGGCGTGGCGTCATAAGCCCCCACTCCGAAACTTCAAAGCGCTGTATCTTTGTAATTTTTTATTGTTTTGATAAAAGAAAAAATACGTGTCTAATATTTTTTTATTATCTAACTGACGGACTAAATAGAGTTAAACTTTAAATACCCAGTCAACATCCCTATTATAATTATGAATATGAGAAATTAAATATATATGACTAGCTTTCCCCCGCAACTTTGTCCGCGTGTTTTAGTTTCAACGGTTTTTCATTTTTTGCAACATTTTTCATTTATGCTCCGCTCCTTTTGGTCGCTGCGTAATGTTATATAGCTTATAGCCTTCCTCAATAAATGGGCTATCCAACACAGTAAGAATTTTTCAAATCGGACCAGTAGTTCCTGAGATTAGCGCGTTCAAACAAACAAACAAATAAACAAACAAACAAACTCTTCAGCTTTATATATTAAGTATAGATTTTATCATCAACCTAACCCTCTAAGTTCATGCAATTCGATTGAATGATATTTCATGACAAACTCATATAACTATCTTACACGTCTCATCTTGTATCTTAGACGATAATGACTAAATTACGAAAAACATAATGGTAGAAGTGTTAGAACCTAAGCTTAATGATCTTAAAGTAAAGGTAGGTATAAAGCAAGCTGACGATGCTGCTTCATTGATAGATGGTAAAGCAAGAGCTCTCGGTAGAGTGTAGTGTTCTATATTCTTTGAGCAAGAATATTAATGTAGAAGTTTTGTTTGTACGACCTAGGCGTAGACTGTCAATGTTTAGATTCCAGTGAGTTCCTTCCATTGACAGATTTATTTTTCAAAAAATCTGAATAAGCTCTTCGCTAAACTAATATCACATTTGCATTGTCATTTTATTGTAATTATAATTAAATTATGACTAAGGGCACTAGGCTTGTCTAATCAAATTAAATTATTTATGATCGGATATAATAAATTATGGTAGAAAAAGAAGATAGCCGATAGCGAATGAACAGAAAAAGACGTAAGATCTGAAATCAATAGCACACAACAAAGAAGCTAATTAATAATGATAGTTCCTTTCATGTATATCAATGTTAGTTTTATAATTAAAGCAGTGTCTTCACTGAAATACCAACTTCAATATTCCTATTGCCTTCATTAGTTAAAGTAATCAAGTTTGCTTATTGCATTTAACCCATTCTAACGAAGACGTTATTTAATTAAATTTCCTACTGTCCCAGTCCTGTTGTCGCTTATAATAAAACACTAAGTCTGCCTCACAATAAACCAGTAAAATATATTTGTTCTAATTTTCCAACTGTCTGCTACACAAACGGAAAGTTTTAATCACGAAATGGAAACTTCCATTCTGTTCCGAATATTATGTCCATTAGCTTGGATGCTGCACTTACGATAGCAATTTAGATTTGGCAATAAGACTGTTCTATCTTGAATTTTATTTTATTTAATTCACTCACGAATTTTTAAACTGCGTGCAATAAATTGCAGTTCCCTCTGAGTCTATGATTATATGTTTTTATAACTTGATCAATTTCTTAATCCTGTGATAGTCCAGTCATTTTAGGTTTTATCTGCGGAAAAATTCCTAGTGAGCTGAATTTTTGTATACACCTTTATTACGGCATTGTAATGAAGATGTGAAAAATCGACATTGATATCGTGCCGGCTAAAAAAGTTATAAAGGTCAAAAGGTCACGAAAATCAGTTTTTCGCAAATATCTCGCGATCTATTGCTCAGAGGTCAATGAAGGTTATTATAAAAATTATTTGTCGTAAAATTGTCTACAAAAAATGTCTCTTGCATTTTTCTGTAGAATTAACCGTTTTCGGAGTAGAGACTAGAATGCACTCACATACGGTATTGCATACCAAGGCGTACACCCTATTGGTTTTTATTCATGTTTGTAAGTGTGTTGTTAGTAAAATCTACTATATACACAGACATATAGCACTAGTCACTAGTAATACTAGTATAGAGAGGACAATTCGTGCCCGTGAATGCCTCAAACGACCTCCACTGGTAGGCAGATGTTCCGAATTTCATTGTACCCTTATACCCGCTACTTTTATACCTGCTACTGCCTGTCGGGCTGTATTTAGCTCAGTTAAAAATTATTTCTTGAGTGTTAAAGACGTTATTTTAGTAGTATTGCTCTTGAACAGTTTTCATAATGAGTGATACATGTTTTATATGCAAAGAAGTGTTATCGGATGGTGATGTAGTAGAAGTTAGGCGTGGTCTTCAGACATTAAAAAATGCTAGTATCGCTAGAGGTGATGGTAATATTGAATATTTAGATACTGTGACTTTGGTTAATGTTCATAGCAATTGTCGTAAAAATTATACTAAGTCATACCCAAAATTCACATGCTCCTTTACACTTCTTCCATATTTATCACCACGCGCCTCTGCAGCTTTTAATAATGTGTCTTTAAATGAAAGAGTACCTACTCACTTCTCTAATAACGCGTCTGTATTTTTTTCTTCTCAATTACCTCACTCGCTTCTTCTCCACAAAACAAACATATTTTTTTGAAATCAAAAGAGCTGATTCTTTTCTTACGTGGAGATATTGATGTACTCGGTTCTTCTTGGCGTCGTTTAAAAGCCTCTCAAAGTGTTCGTATAATTTTTACGACAATTGCTATGAACATTAACAAAAGTCACAGTATCTAAATATTCAATATTACCATCACCTCTAGCGATACTAGCATTTTTTAATGTCTGAAGACCACGCCTAACTTCTACTACATCACCATCCGATAACACTTCTTTGCATATAAAACATGTATCACTCATTATGAAAACTGTTCAAGAGCAATACTACTAAAATAACGTCTTTAACACTCAAGAAATAATTTTTAACTGAGCTAAATACAGCCCGACAGGCAGTAGCAGGTATAAAAGTAGCGGGTATAAGGGTACAATGAAATTCGGAACATCTGCCTACCAGTGGAGGTCGTTTGAGGCATTCACGGGCACGAATTGTCCTCTCTATACTAGTATTACTAGTGACTAGTGCTATATGTCTGTGTATATAGTAGATTTTACTAACAACACACTTACAAACATGAATAAAAACCAATAGGGTGTACGCCTTGGTATACAATACCGTATGTGAGTGCATTCTAGTCTCTACTCCGAAAACGGTTAATTCTACAGAAAAATGCAAGAGACATTTTTTGTAGACAATTTTACGACAAATAATTTTTATAATAACCTTCATTGACCTCTAAGCAATAGATCGCGAGATATTTGCGAAAAACTGATTTTCGTGACCTTTTGACCTTTATAACTTTTTTAGCCGGCACGATATCAATGTCGATTTTTCACATCTTCATTACAATGCCGTAATAAAGGTGTATACAAAAATTCAGCTCACTAGGAATTTTTCCGCAGATTGGGGTTTAAAATAGCTAAAATGACTGGACTATGAGTGACGTGAGTTTTATTTAGGCAACTATTGTATTTAATTGAGTATTACTTTTCGTTTGTACCTTACCTACATTTTGAAGAGATAAAGATGGCCGAAAACTTTAAAATGGCTGTAATTAAATGCAAATAGTGGAGTAAAAAAACCTTAAACCTCAGGCAGGACTCGAACCTGCGACTACAGTCGCTTTCCCAAGCTAATCTTTTAAGCTTCCGAGGTCACTGCCTGGAAGGCTAAATTTTGCTTTCCATAAAAATGGCTTTAAAAAATAATGACGATCATCATTTACATCAAGTTTCAATTTTCTCCATCACGTCTTTGTTACTCACAATTAGATTTTATAAACATTTTCCTATGGTCAGCCTTCTGACCATAGGAAAATGATTCACCTACTTATTCATGTCCTAAAGCTCAACAAAGCAGCGTACGTCAGAGGCAGCCATTACTAGAGTTTCCGAGACGGTGCGCCGAACCGGGCCGGTTCCGAATATTCGTCGCGTTGCGCACCAAACGGCCCGGACATCACGACGTTTTTACGTCCTTACGGAGCCTCGACTGACGTCATAGTTCAATACGACAAAATATTGTCAGAAAAACTAACAGGGATTTTATTTTCATAAATTTTAGAACGATATGCTTTTATTCTTTCGGAATTTTAAATATCTAATAAATTTTGTGTACCACATTCTAATCCAACACAAAAATAATATAAATAGTAGAAATGATTAATTTTGATTGCTTTTTACTATAATAATACCAAATTAATGAGCACGCTTAGCCAACCCTATTTGTAACTAAAATTCAGTGGTAAACTACAAAAAGTCCTGGTCCAGAAATGCATAACTCAAGTCTGTTTCAACTTTTTGCCCACTTGTACTTCTGTACCTCCACTGCATAGATATTTTTCACGAGTTTAGTAACTGCTACTATGAATATTTTTATAGAGCAATTCGCTCAATTTTCTTATTTCAGTGCTGTTCACAAAAACAGGTGTAGCACTTACTTTTACTGCCGTACTGAGGCGAAGTACAAGATTTTCCGTAATAGTCACCCATTTGTTGGCACGTATTATCATGCAGTTTTGCTTACTTGGAATGTCGTGGTACATAGTCTTATGTTTATAGGTTAAAATAAACGATATTTGTTTTTATTTCTATTATTTATGTCTTAGTTTTTATTTCTTTTCTTTTTCTTAGTGCGTGTTTGAGTGGCGTACACACCGGTTGTCAATGTGCGGTGTGTGTTTTCTACAGTGTCTTGGGTCTGGGTGTTTGTGGCACCTTCATTGTCTCTGATTCTATAACAACAGTGCTTTAGCTACTTACTTTGGGTTCAGAGCAATGTATGAGATGTTGTTCACATTTATTTCTTATTTATTTCAGATCAAATTACAAGATCAATAATGTTGTTAGTAAAAGTCTTAACCTAATGTTAATAAAAGCAACTCTCTACATTTTAACACGCTAATATTACTCAAACAAAAATAAAAAATACTGTATAATATTGTGGTGAGAAATAATTACGATTAAATATTGATCAGGACGTTGGGTGTGTTTTTTAAAATAAAATTAGACCTAAAATCATTTGACCAAGAGAACCACGAAACAACTATGAATTAAACGTTATTGTTCATAACTTGAATCCAGTCTATTCTAAACTCGCATGATCGTATCGTCCCAGCTTGGACATTGCACAGTAATACGGCCTACGCTCTATCCTAGAGTACGATACTGAGAGTACTAACGTACAAGTTACACGGTATTACGTGAGAAACGTTTTACGCAACGGAGGTATTGGAACTTAAGGCCGCTTCCCGCTTGAAGACAGACACGAGAACAGCGGGCAAGCTAACACTTCTACGTAAACTATCATAAATGTAGGTACTTGTTTATAGAGCTCTCTTCCGATAAATATATATAAATAGATAAATTTGTAGTTGGCTACTAATACTAACTTCGTCCTAAGGATGCTTCCTCAGGGCGACGTAAGTATAACTTTGTTTGTTACATATTTATTTTTTGATTGTGATTTAATTTCAACGCTATTTACCTCTTACGCCCGGTTTCTAAAAGGCTGATCAGCACAAATATTAGTTAATCACCTGTCATACCTTATGTCAAGCGCTGAGATTAGTCGTTAGTCTTTTGGTCAAACAATATTATGTTCGTGATCAGTTGATTTCAACAGATTAAGTTGATCAGCCTACCAGGCGTTACACCTAACCGGGCGTTAAACTTCTAACTTGAATGAAAACAATGTCTGACAAAATGTTTAAAACTCATTTTACAAGTAAAAATATTTTTTGTTACCATATAAAGCAACTTTTTATGCAACTAAAGTATTTATTATTAAGTAAAACGTGATGCGTGTTTGTCCTACAATTAGATTATAATATGAAACCTCACAAAGTGTTGTTTAGTTATATTGAATTGGGAACTATATTTTCTATCACCAAAATTTATATTTGTCATCAAGTTGTATCACCTAATAAATAGATCTATCGCCACGAAATATTTTCGTTCTCAGATAAACAAAAATTGTTCCCAGGTATGAATTATCAAATTAATGTTAATATATGTGTAAAATAAGAGATCGATAACCAATAAAATTATATTGCATTACATGAATATAAACTTCGTTCTTATAATAACAATTTTGTTACTTAAATAATAGCTCTGTGCTCAGAATGGTAGATCTGTCACCAAATAAATCGATTATCGATCCCTGACTGCGACTCCTTTTTATTTGATATTTTGTCACCAATACAGTAGTAACATTTTATTTCGTTCAGATATTAAATTAATAGTATTCGTTACCAATTTAATACATCAATTTATAATTTTAATGAAAAAATGATCAAAGGGGAGGAGACAAATTGGCGCGCTTTAAAAATTGACCAATCCGGCCTCAACGATGGGTTGTAGGTAACTAGGTTCGATCACACGATGCGCGACGCGGGCGGGTGCGCCAAAGTTCACCTAAAATTTCAACTCCGATAATTGGAAATCCGAAAATGTTCTTCCTAACAATCACAATTCCTAACTACTCTGTCTCTAATGTTCATAATTCCGAAGCATTTAACTTCATAATGTCAGTAGCAATAAACATCTATTATACTTTTATTTGTTTTCCTACATTTTCTCAACATAACCATCTTTTACACTATTATTCAAAGTCATATCTTTTTTGTTTAGATTTCTTTTTATTCATAATAATCAGTAGCTTAGAATCGACTTTGCCAACCCCGACACATTTGGTTAGGTTGGTAGGTATTTTTTTTTTCTGACCCTTAGAACTGACTTTGCCAACCCCGACACATTTGGTTAGGTTGGTAGGTATTTTTTTTTTCTGACCCTTAGTACCGACTTTGCCAACATGCAATGCAATTTTCTAGTAACATAATATGATTTATTGGTGATCTCTTTAAATTAGTTTGCTTAAATACTTATTAGGACACACCTATTATAATACATACAAAAACATTTATTTGGTACTAGACCTTATATCTCAGGATTTTAGGTGATTTATTGTGGAACTGATTTTGCATTGTTTGGTGACTACATTTTGGTGACAGATCTACTATTTTGAGACAAAAACATTTATTTGGTACTAGACCTTATATCTCAGGATTTTAGGTGATTTATTGTGGAACTGATTTTGCATTGTTTGGTGACTACATTTTGGTGACAGATCTACTATTTTGAGGACAAACCCTATTATTTAAGAAACACAAAACTAATTAAATTGGTGATAGCTTAAATGATACCCTATTGAATTATGCAAGTTTAAATTGAATAAAGGACAGTCGTCTGTCTTAGTCTATAGATACTTGTAAACACACGTGTTGGTTTACTAACATTATCATCGCAGTCACTTAAACAATATAGGTACGTACCTACCTACCTAATTCGATGGTCAAAACAACAATACCTATGTATTAATCGTCGCAAACACTAACGTAGAGTTTAATAGAGATTTGTACATTTCGTAGGTTTTTGTAGAAGATGTAATAAAGAAATCTTTCTGAGGTTATTTTCCTAAGTTCATACCTACCAAACACCAACAAAAGTTGTTAAGTAGTTAAGATGAGGAAAAGGCATCTTAATTAACATCTTCAAGCCTTATCCTTCTAAGTGCTGTACATATATTTACAATTTTCCTAAAGATAATATTACACGTAGATTTATCATCATTTGCTCGTCAGAAATCGATATTAAATTAGAAGGAATCTTTAAGCGCCTTAAGGGTAACCCATTTCGAATGTAATAACGAAATCAATTATTGGTTAAAGATGTATGTACCTACTTATGTTACCCCGTACACGCCAGTGACGTAACAGGTACCTAATAGACAGATATAAACAAAGATACATCAAAGAAAGAGAAGAAGAGTCTAGTACGTACCCTGTACTAAATTCTGCTTTCGCAGGACTGCTGTAAGAAATATCTCTAAATAGGTAAATAAATAATGCCGTAGGCCCATTCAAAAGTCAGGTATCTACACCTAATTATTGTATCTATCTATTTATCTATGTATTTGTATACGTAAATCAAACACACTTAAGTGTCAATTTATTTCGTTAAAGTATAGGAACGTTATACCTATATTGATAAAACTATTTAGTAAGTAATAAAAATTATTTTAAATGTTAACTACTAATATAAGAATCGCTATTCTCGTGGCCGCAGTTCACACGCTCACGTATATGGAACTCGTAGCCGGCCGCCCGCTTGCCAGCGATATCATTACATGAACTAACAAACAAATGTTGTTTACATTGTCAACTAAGTTCGCTTTAGGTGTGACTATTAAACAAATTAACTGCAGAAGGTTGAGTTCGCAATTTCATAGTTAGGTGCAACTTTGCACCAGTGTCAGCACTGGTGCAAAGTTGCTCTAATTTAATTTTTTTAAACTATGATCTGACTTTTAGATACATAATGTTTGATAGATATAATGATTGTGATCTATTGCTGGTGAAGAACAATAATATAGGTGAAAAACATATAAAACAACAAAGCGGAAACTTCATTTTTAAAGAGTGGTTTTTCAAATGACTACTAGTATCTAGTATTCTTATTGACTGGGCCAATCCGCTACGTGAACACTGAACAGTCGAGAGCTGACACATGATAAGGTCATGCAGATATAAAAAGGCATTACAGAAAAACAAAATAGTAAACAAGAATATAATTGACGTGCATTTACAGCAACAGGCAATAAAGAAAGTATCAGTGGTCCTTCTAGCATCTTCTTGTCGTGTGTAATACGAGCAAACCTATAAAGAAATCATTGATATTTGCCCACCGTTGATTGAAATGAACCAAATTTAACGAATTATTTTTCGTTTATAAGATTTTTTTGGATATTCCTAAATGGATATTCGTTAGAAATGGGAAATGGGAGAAAATATATAATTCAGTTTCCGGTGCACGAAACTTGAATACTTTAGGGAACACACTCAATAGTGAACGGAGCCTGAGGGAAATCAATCGATTGCGATTTGTGTACTATAAAATAGGATTCACTAAATATATTAATTAGTTTGTCAATATAGTACTGTTGTGTTGTATAATATTTTAATATATAAAAATCTCGTGTCACAGTGTTTTTTATAGAACTCCTCCGAAACGGCTTGACCGATTTTTATGAAATTTTTGTGGATAATAGGGATGTGAACAATATTTTTTATATACTCGTCATATCAATAAAAAATATTAAACACGTATTTTTTTCCTTTTTTACTTAAATAAACAATGAGGAAGATACACTGAAAGGAAATGTGGCGTGACGTCACTTCTTGCTACAATTTTTACCAAGACATGACGTCACAAAACCCACTCCTGAACTTTGTCAATTTTCTTTGATTTGATAAAAGAAAAAATACGAGTTTTGTTTTCTTTTTTTATGTATCTGGTGGGACTAAATGGATATGTCCTTTTCATACCCAGTCCACACGGCTATTGGTAGGCCTTAGAATTGGTCGTAGGCTAATAGTATATTAGCTTTAATACTCCTAGGTGATAAAGGTGGCCCTGGCAAAACAACGTTTGCCGGGTCAGCTTGTATAATATATAAGTGTTTCAATGTGTTTTATGTTTTTAAAATTAGGACCACTATTTATCATCTTTCTCTAGTAATTGTTTTAAATGTATCTTGCATAATTCACACTAACAACCTATATCATACAAATCGCTTATAGAACTAGCAACACTCCGGCGACTACCTACGCAAATGGGGAATATTCTGCCCCCCTAGACAAGTGGCATTTCGACAAGCGTAAACGATGATAGAAATCGCTCAAATGACATTAAATGTATGGAAATGACATTTCGTTTCGATAAGTCACGTGGCTTAGGTTTATCACTTCCATACATTTAAACGATTCGATCAGCGTTATCGCTTGTCGAAATGTCACTTGTCTAGGGGGGCAGATGGTTAATTAATCTCTATTTTTCGTTTAACACATTAGGCACAAACCATTACTATGAAATGTGCAGTAATGATACTACACTGCACTTCTACAATCGACTTTAGGAACGTGTGACGCTCAAATGCGCGTCTGGGGAGGCATTTGTGTTTCCCAGATGTACCGTAGCAAATCTCCGCTTTGAATTGCAGCCGTTGCAGTCGTTTGCAGCAGTATTATACGTTGAAGTGAATAGATTTAGGTTACATTATGAATGTATACTTGTTTAAGGCCGAAAGTGTTTGAACTGGCGTTGTAGTTGAGTTATCGAAATAGAAGATATATGTATATTTAAAGCTGGTTTCACCCACTCCTGCTGAATGCGCTTAGATTTTTTAAACTACGAAAAAGATTTTAATGCAGTTTCTAGCAATAGGTAGAGCGACTCAAAAGGAAGGTTTTTGTGTATAATTCAATAAAGTTTTTCTATCCATGCGAGTAGGGGCGAGTCCCTAGTATAAAATAATTCAAGCTTTACTGTAGATATTGGGTAACCAATTATGCTAGGCCATTAGGCTAGAATGAACGCCTATTTGCTGTTTGTACTTATGTATAGTCTATTGGAGAGGCTCTCTAGTTGCATTTCAATGCTTTGTGATATACGTACCTCGTGTATGTTCTATTTGTGTAAATCTCTTAGATATTCTGAGAAACTGTTAAATATATGGTTGTATACACGCTCTCCATCACAAGAGCAAAATCCCCGTATAAGGCACACAGACAACACAACGATATAACAGGAAAGATAGCTCACAATATTATAGAAAATACTGTTAATAAAATATTTTGTGAAATCATTTCAATAATGAATAACTAAAATGGCATGTTACATTCGGAAAGGTAATAATTGCAGGTATTAATTTAATTGTATTAAACTATGAATATAATTATGATAACGTTTGTATGAATTGATTACCATATTAATGTTGCGGTCACTTGCGAATCGTGATTGAGTGTACAGTTACGAAGAAGAGTGTTAATTTAGTGGCATTAAAAAGTGCAATTAGATAGAGAAAAAATCCAAGTATTTAGTAGGTACGTTGTACTTGGGAAGTCAATTTCGTTACCGTCCTGTTTGACAGGCTAAGCTACTGTTTCTTTGCCGTAAACAGATTATGCTGCAAACTAGCCAATGTAGGTAGTATCTGTCAAATTGACATCAGAATACCTACATAGCATAAAGTTCTACGAATACATAAGATAATAATATCACTTCTATTGAATCTCACGAATTCGATTTGTATGTATGTAATGTAACAGATCTGTATTTTAGTGCAAAATATTTTTTTTATTCCAGAATATTTATCATAATAATACACATCAGTGTGCCTTTTCTACTTGAATGTATGTACTACGTTACATAACAGTTTACGTTAGTATGTACAATACTGTTTATAATTTATTGGTTCAGTCAGCAAGCCACAAATACCACAATGTAATTGGAAGGGCTATTTATTCTGTTGAAACAAATATAAATGGTACTTTTCAGTGTTAAATAGACAGATCCATTTATAACAGATTAGATTAAATAATGGTCAAAACGTCAATCAGTTTTAAGTTGTCGTTAGGTATTATGCTGTCTCTGTCACTTTAAGGTGTAAAGTACCGACAGATAGATATTTGAGAACGTCTTAAAGTTAAGTTGCGTTTCAGTATTCGGGGGTTAGACATTTAAAAACGTATTAAAGTTAAGTTGTTTTTCAATATTTGGGGATTAATATCTAAATACCGAATTAAGTGTAAGCATGTTTCATCAAAAACTATGTATCTGTATTTTGTATGAAACATAGATAGGTTCACTTTTGCCATGCAACCCCAGAGCTCAGATTAAAAACAGCCATTTTTTAGAGATTGGCCTATACTATAACCAAAGAACGAAGTGTTCAGAACTTTAAATGCAAATTATGTTAATTTCATTTATGTTATTCTTATTTTATAATAAAACATTCAGAAGAACACCTCAAAACACATCGTATTAATTAGTATGTTAACATTTCCTAATTAATGAACACAAAAGGATGCTCATCAATGTCTCCTAATCGATATGTAAATAACATTTACATAATTAAGAGAAACTCGATATCGGTAACTAAGTAAACAGATATACTCACAGAGTAGGCTTTGATTCTTTCTGGGTCGACGTCGTGCTGCGAGCGGGCCTGCGCACGCGGCGATGACGACACCATGATCTATGGATCACGATTTAAACGCTCGAGTAACGGTTTAAAATTGGAATGCCGAACGCCATATCACATTGCACTTTTATATTTTGTCACATCACTATTGCATCACTGTTTTCTATTGATAAAAAATGGTAAATGAATTATGTGTGTGTTTTAGTTAAAGTTAAAATTAATTGAGCACGGAAATAGTAAGAGTTGGTATATACCTGTTTAAATATAAAACGAAGTTTAGTTTACCCCAATAAAACCCTAGAGTATAATCTGGGGTTAAAGCCTTTCCGAAAAGATTTAATACGTAGCTAATCAACCAATAACTCAAAGCCAAGACTACAAACAAGACTGAAGTATTTTCTAATTTTAAACTGATAATGTAATAAAATCGATCCACAAGTTTTTACAATCTATTGCTATTATATTTGAGATGACGTTTAGAAGACAAAAAAATGTTAAATAGACTCATGTTAAACTCTTTTCTTAAAGACATAAAAGTTATATTTTTCATCGCCAGTAAACAATATGATTACAGCACAATTGCATGTAACATATTACTGTAGTCGTAACATGCACTTTTTTGTATGTTTGCGCCGCATGATAATATCAAAGATAGATGTACGAATACGTAATATATTACGAGTTCAGAACATTTCGTGAGTATTGTGTTAGAATAAAAAAAAACAATCTATTACATAATTAAGACTCAAGAAGAATATATTTCATTTTTTGCATCTGGAGGGAAAACGCCCATTTTGACAAGACTACGATTTACGACATGGTAGAGTTTTCCGATGTCTGCAGACGACACTCGTATAACGCAGTCAACAAACGTATAATAAATAATAAATTATTTTACCTACGACAGTTGACATATCGTCAAAGAACAATAGCTACTAACAAACTCATGTATCTAAATGTCACATACTTTAAATTGCGCAAATTACCGGTTTTATACAGACACTATCGACTACAAAATATAATATAGTGTGTCTGTATTATTTCTTGAAGATATACTAGAATAGTGAATGTCATAAAATCATCGACTCTTTCAGCACTTAAGTAAAAGTAGCTCTTAACGTAGCGATAAGACCGCCAAGGTCAGAAATCGATTATGAAACGTATTCGATAGAGCGAATCATATCGATACTCGATAATATCGGTTTTAATAAAGTGCCAGCTGTTGTGTGACGTCGGACTATTATGAATGACTACTGGTTGGTTATAAAATTGATTTTGAAATTGGAATGTTTCATTGACTGGCCATGAGTGGTTTACTCTTTTTTGCGCCCAAAAAATGGAATCAAATTATTAGGAATTGAATAAATAGATAATTAAATAACCATAATAGTTTATTAACTAGTTCTTTAAAGCCGTTTTTTTCGTTTTTAGTTTTATCAGCTTTTGTTTATAAGGTACCTTTTACATAGTATTTGTTAATATTTTATCCGAGTATTTAACCTACTTCTTACAACAACAAGAGGTAAACAAGCATTTCCCGTACGAAAATAAACAACACTTACAAAGAGGACTAATTAAATAACATCAGTGAAAGTTTTTCAGACGTGTATGAGGAGAAAATGTATGCCGAAAGCCGAAACAGTTTGCAGTGGGGTACTCCAGCAGAAGAGAGTACACATAATATTATGGATATAGCGGCTGGCGAATGAATATGTATGGCAACACATTTGGCGTACATAAATATCTAATGAGCAATAATCATTATTATTACCATGCTGTATATAGTAATATTATAATATACATATTGCTAAGATTGAAGGTTTTTGTTATTGTAGAACCCAAATGCACAGTTTATATTAAGGTTTACGGTAAACAAGGTTTAATAAACAATTAAATCCCTACCATCTACCACAAGGTTTTATATTATTTTCTAAGAAAATAACAACATCGCCTTAGGTAATGTTTTTACAGATAACGATGTAATTAGTTTTGTTATTATTAAAATATAAATGTTAATGTAATTATCCTCTTCTTAGAGTTTGATACAACAAATATAAAATACAAGGTCTTATGGTAAGATCACAATTGCAATTTTAGGCAATATACGAAAAAGTGATTTTTTAAAATAAAAACCTTGAGACGATCACGGTTAGGTATCTTTGGTATTTAATAATATTCTCAATCACGAAACTCCTTTCTTTCCATAACACTCAATACAAGGTAAGCTTTTTTCGTTAAACAAACGGAAACTACGATTTCTTTATCGGTTACAAATAAGCTTGGTATAAAAAACTCAAAAAACAAATGAAAAATAAAACTCGAAATTCAATAGTGTAACCGTAATTTTAAATTCGCGATTTTTTTTGTTCGTTTGTCTCGTTTTTGATGCGGATCGTTTTTAGTACCGATATAAGGTCATAGTTTTCATTTGTACAACGACAAAAAACTCACCATGTATTTTAGTAAGAACCATGCACTCAGACTTTGATAAAATACCGAAATCCACATACAAAACTGTGGTCCCCACAACCAAACATCGTTACAGAAACCCACAATATCGGCAGGATTTAGAATTTCGGTGAGGTTTAACCGAAGCCTCAATATTCAGGTTATTGATTCCCGAACAATAGTCGCAAGATTTCCTGATCCAAACTGGCAATATTCGGCGTTTGACGTCACACGCGTTGAATACATCTATTTGATACAAGCCTCTTGCTGCCAATACGAGACGTGGAGGTCTTTGGACGTTTCAAAGGAATTTAGCAGTGTGATTGGTATTGAAACAACAGATTAAACGTAGTTAATGAAGTCTGTGAGAATATGAATCATCTTTCAAAATCATCGCACTTAAAATTTGTCAAATTTTGTAAAGTTCCTTTTCCATCTTTACAACGTGCGGATAATAAGCATTATGTTTTAACTTTAAGAGAAAGTAAGCTTTTGGAAAATTATCAAGCAGATTAAATAAGATTGTTATTGAAAATAGCCTTGAGTGAGTCGTCTTCACTTTTATTTTTCATTATATATTATGCATTAACGCATGCGGAGCGAATGTTTATAATTAAATACAAAAAATAGAAAGGAAAAATTTAAACCTTAGACAAGACTCGAACCCGCGACTACTGGTTAAACGCACCAGTCGATTCACCAACTAAGCTACAGAGGTCACTGGCTGATGTTCAAATACCCGTGCCCAGTTATAAGAAGTCTATTAGGATTTACGCTGAACGGAGAAAAAAGACAACAATCAGTAGAATTGAGAACTTCCTACTAATAAATTTAAGAAGAAAAGTCCAAGTTTAATATTTTAGGTAAGTTTAGCTTCAGTAGTATCAGTAGAACAGTTTAAGTACTAGTTAAGTCTTAACAGTAGTCAAGTAACAGGTAAGCTGATTTATAAACAACAGTGCATATACTTGCTAAGTTAGTGTAAGCGCTTTAAAGCGAGCATTACTGAAACATTGTGACTTGTTACATTTTTCATCGCTCAGGGAATCAAATAAAGAAGCTAACCTTAGCCTTATACCTGCTTAAGTGTTTATTTTTACTTTGATTATTTCACTTAAACAGAATATTTAAATTTTGTAAAAATGTTCATGTAATTCAGGTGAATAATATATCGGTCATTACGTAATCAGATGATTTAAGGTTAGCCAATTTTGAGGTAGGACACTCAGTAGGTTAAACGTAGAATAAACATATTTCTCTTTTCTAGTGCCCGTAGTATAATATAGGTAAGGTAATACTGGAGATAATGTTCATACATATTTATTTTCTTCTATTTTGCATCCACTGACAAATTCGTATCACCATAATTCACTTATTCAAAAAACACGCTACGTAAGTATTTTCCTGACACAAACACGAAGGCTCGTAATTTTCTTTATCTATGTATCTATACGTTAGAATATTATACAAAATGTTTCCGCAAGATACAAATCAATTTAAAGATAAATGATATCTTAAGGAGATAGATGTTCCAAATATATTCATAGGAATGTTCACGTAAAACTCATGACAAGCGAATTTAAATACTTATAGCCGTCGGAACTCATTTATTTTCAAAATGAGGTGAAATTAAATAAATTGTCGGCACTGTGAACACTTTTCAACGCAGTAGAGAGCGATGGCGCGATGTTAATTATTCGATTATTTCACTCGAGAATATTCAACTTCTAGTTCAAGCAATTAATTTTGATAAAGAAAAATCCATTACCTCAACACATTGATTTTATGGGTTTTATTAGAGCATAGATTTTAACGTTATAGGTACCCGCGATAAAAAGATATGGGAGATCTGAAAGAATCGTAATTAAGCCTGATTAAACTAAATAAGATTACGGTACCCGTACATGAATCTCTATTAGTACATTTGGCTACATAATATTTGGAAACAAATCGATACTTTCTCGATTCTAATTCACTCGATTATCCGAGTATTCCGGACTCGCACATCGCTAACTGGACAGTATACGTGCTTTAACTACAAGCACGAATCTTTATTAACAAGACCTGCTTCTCATTTAAAATGTAAGTCTTAATTATTTGTTTATGAGTATGTATGTTTTTGAATATTAATTATGACCATTGGTTTAGTGTTTAACTTTGTAAGACGACCTAAATGCTAGGTTTAATATTATTTTGGTGAGTTTTAATAAATATTCTGCTATAATAAGATTCAGTACCAGTATAATGTACTCGTAATCATCTGATGTTCAGGAAATTTCGATATACAAACAAACTTTGCCATTGGGGAGGACCGAAGTAATAAGGATGACATTCACAGAACAAGATTCAGCAAATCAAGTGTGAAATTAAATGTCAACGTTACAGAGTACAGTCAATATCAGGCGCATGCGTAGTGGAGCCAAATTCATTCATTACAATTAATATAAATGGTTGCGAAAGTTTCGCCGGCCCTCTGGGACATTTTATCATGCTCCAATTTCCGGTTACCGCCAAGCAGTTGTCTGCACCCCTAATTAAAAGCGAGGGAAAATTAATATCCGCCTCACTAATATCGAGAAAAATAACAAAAATAACCAAACATTTATTTATATAAACACGTTGTTTTCCTTATCGGTGAGATGGAAATCTTTGAGGTGTTTTTCAAATTAAAACTTTTTATGGACTTTTGTATTACTGTATAGAAAATTTCATTTGATAATAAGAAATTATAGAAAAAATAACTAGAGGTCACGATACAGTACTCGAAAGTTCACATTAAAAGCTGGGAGGTAAGAACTGAGCTAATTGGAAATTAGTTTATTTTATTATTCGTTTTGTGTATGTAGGTATATATAGTTAAGTTTATTTGAAACTTCTGATATACATTGGAAACTTGCTTACAATACATTGGAATTTAAAAGATATTTGTTACACTGTTGACCAAAGGATTGCCAATCTTACTCTACCTTGATATTGACACCAAAGTACTGAATACCACATGAAATGTCAAAAGTCATGACATTACAAAGGGACGAGTTATTTTTGGTGTCGCCTTCAGATTGTGAGGCTTGAAGCTTTTGATGTCATTCATCACTCGTTTTATACCTCTGTCTGTCGCTCCGTACACTCATATCTCGAAATACGAAATAATAAAGTGTTATGTGAAAAACTTGTCGTACAATATCTTATGTTTATGTGGACAGTTGGGAAATCTAGGTGATGTTTTTGATGATATTAGAGATATACTAGAGATCGTCTATAACAACTGTTTGATAAATAATCGAATAGCAAAAATTAAATTAAATTAATAGTCCTTAGTATAATATATTGATATTGATGCAAAACCCTTGTAAAAAGGGTTTTGCATCAATAAATTATTAATATTATAAATGCGAAAGTAACTCTGTATGTCTGTCTGTCTGTCGCGCTTTCACGCCAAAACTACTAAACCGATTTATATGAAATTTGGTTCACGGATAGTCTAGAGCCTGAGAAAGGACATAGGCCACTTTTTCCTAACCATCACGCGTCACCACATCCACGCGGAGCCTAGGGAAACAGCTAGTATTTTATATATGATATATTTTTTTTATCGAATTTATGAGTTTTTAGGCCACATAGTGGGACGGTAAAAGCCTAGTATTATTTTATTTATACTTAAATGGTAATATTATTAATGTGAACCATTAATTAAAGTGTTTGTTTCTTCTCACGAGTCACTCACAGCCACACCGTTGTAAAACAAGTCCATAATTAAGGACCCGGTCAGGTCCAAAACTAGTCTGGCATTTCCGGTTATACCTTCGCGAAAACAGTCGTCATAATAACATCTCCTTTTCTTAAATAAATTGCCGAATATTCAAACATAACTCAATTTTAAACACCATTAATATCAATATTATCCATTATTCCTTACTAATATTATAAATGCGAAAGTAACTCTGTATGTCGGTCTGTTACACTTTCACTGTCGCCATACCAATTTTAATAAAAATTGGTATGGGCTATGTTTGGATTTTGAGAAAGGATATAGGCTCCTTTTGCCGCAATAACCGACACCCCCGCGAGCGGAGCCGCGGGCTACAGTTACTGTCTCATAAAGTCCCTATCCCAAATCTAATGTAGCGACAGTACCCCCCGAATACTTAAACGCAACTTAACTTTAAGACGTTCTTAAATATCTATCTCTCGTTACTTTATACCTTAAAGTGATAGAGACAGCATGAGGCTTAATGCGGCGATGGCTTTAAACTGGCTAATAGACTTAAAAGTATTTTAAAGTTAAGTTGCGTGTGAGTATTCGTGTGATAGTCTACAATTTAAAACAATACGTCAAAAGTTTCCAAATTTTATCTTATATTGATGAACTTCAAAACTCATGAATATGATCCGGGGTAATATCGAAGTTTGTTTATCAGTTTCCGAGAGATACCTGTTTGTATCGAGAATGTGGATCGTTTTATCGATAGATAACGATTGTATCATATTATCTCGGATCGATTCGACAGCGGCAATAAACATTCGTGTCATGTAGGTAGGGTGACCACCTAAGATGCATTTTTAAGGACATTACAGTTACATTTATAACACACCTACTCTCTAAATACGTAGGTAAGCCCTGACCTATTTTAAATTAATAAAAAAACGTTGTTCCCATCGTGACTAATATGTAGATAATGTACAGTACGTATTTTTTTATGTTAGAAATACAATAACGCACACAATATCGTTTAAAAAAAGGAATTGCAACAGTATTTTTGTTTTTGCGATATACTTATCTTGTAAAATACGCATTTGACTTAGGTTTTGTACGAAAGTGATAAAATAGGTCAATGTATCTCTCTCACTAAAAGAGTATTCGCTGACAAGTTGTCTCGTGAAATGTAAGACGTTTGGACAGCTTACTTGTGCCACCTGATCTGAAGTAAACTCGTTTTTATTTTATTGGTTACTTACTATACTAAATTATTAGTGTTAGGCAAGGAGTTTGTATAGGTATCACCTAGAGGTATTGTAGCCAGTTACTTCTTTAATCATGGGACAATATTCCTTCGTAAAAACTTTACGTATATTATAATTTGTATAGGTATTATGTATTGTCCAAATCAGGTAGAGCTATTTACGAGTTTTCCTTAGTTCGTAAAACCCAAGACTTTTGCTTTTGAACAAATTTTTACCTATCATGTTAAAGCGGGGTCGTTAACCTACACTGAAGCAATAATACACAATTAATTAATTGTCTTTTACAAATTAAACCAACCCCAGCCTGTTATATTAATAATTCAATTAAAACAAAACATTAAACCATTAAGCAATGTTATGTATAGGATTTAATAACTTAACTGTTAAATTTATTATCAACTGCACAGCAGTGACCTATGTTCTTTCTTAGGCTCCAAGCTAACCACATATCAAATTTCATCCAAATCGGTTTAGCTAAATAGCCGTGAAAGCGTAACAGACAGACAGAAAAGCAGAGTTACTTATATTAGTTAGTATGGATAAGATAGGTTGGACCGGAATTAATATATTAATTTAATTAACAAACCATAGTTATTAGGTATACATGACAAAAATATAAAACAACAACATAATAATATATCTAAATATCTAGATATTGTATACCTACATCTGCCTCTAATATTTTAAATGAGAAAGTAACTTTTGCCTCCCCTGACAAAACAGTGGACCGATTTTAATGTAAATTGACTAAGAGGTAGCTTGGGACCTAAGGAAGGACAAAACTTTTTATTCCGGCATTAGGTCCTGTGGGAGATTCTTTTACTACGTTAAATAACTTCCAACAGTTAAGACGTATTTTAACAAAATGGCTATGATTATATAAACATTTTGGTTCATATTTCCGACCTAGAAATATTTGTATTAGTATGTTTTTTGCACACTATTCTAATGCATGAATAATATGTTTTCAGAGCTAAAAACTATGTCAAAATGCCGTATTACTAACTTTTAACTAAGTAGCTACGATACGGGAACATCTAATTGTAAAATATTAGGTACGCGAACGAAATCATCAACCCAGACAACGAGATAAGAGCGGAGTGAGCTGTGACAGCCTAACAAAGACTATGACAAAGCAATATGAAACCGTTTATATTAATGTACTAGCTGTCCCCCGCGACTTTGTCCGCGTGTTTTAGTTTCAACGGTTTTTCATTTTTGCGACATTTTTCATTTATGCTCCGCTCCTGTTGGTCGTAGCGTGATGTTATATAGCCTATAGCCTTCCTCAATAAATGAGCTATCCAACACTGAAAGAATTTTTCAAATCGGACCAGTAGTTCCTGAGATTAGCGCGTTCAAACAAACAAACAAACAAACAAACAAACAAACAAACAAACAAACAAACAAACTCTTCAGCTTTATAATATTAGTATAGATTATTATAATAGAGAAATGTAGATTGCTCATACAAGTTTAATGTCATGAATTTTGGCGAGTAGGAAGATTCTTTACTGCCTATAAATTTAAAAATGCAGCATTAGACATTCAAATCTCGGAATAAAATAAAAATATAATATAAAATGAAAATTTGAGTATTTAATAAATGCTGCATCCTTGTATTGTGTCGATATGATCCATCTACAAATGGATATTACCGTCGTATAGAGATTGGCCAGTCAACAATGATGGCAGAGAGTTTATTACCCTCAGTAAGCCCTACTTAGGTTTCTAAGTCCTTGCTAGCAGCCCAGATAGAATGCAAAGAAAAGTAGACTTTAGTTGTGCTACATATACGAATAAATTACACGCTATTCAGTGAAGAACTCCGTTAAGAATCACGAGGAAGAAGAAGGAAGACTCGTCCTATACTATGTAGGATTAATAGCCGAGGATACGGACGTTAATTCGGTGTTCGCCATCATTAATCACAATACTGCGGCAATCCATTCTAACAGCCAGCTTCATTAGTCGGACACGATAAATTAATATTAAAGTATTTGTAGAAGGGTATGAAATGTTAACACTGACAGCGTAGAAAGTGAAGTGGTCACCATTGCTTGGCACAAACATTTGAGCATAGTACAAATGTTTGTCGCATGATGATTGGAATGTGGTGACCAACTTAGGGAAAACTTTGTAATTTAATTTGCGTATGTATTTGGAACTCCCTGCGACCCAAAGTTTATATAAGGTACTAAACTAACTGTGCCCCGCGGTTGCAATCGCCAATCCCAATCGCAAGTAACTATCTAATGTAAATTCGCCTACAGGTAACCTTCCTCGAGAATTGGGCTATCAAATGCAAAAAAAAACGACTGGTTTTTTTAGAGTTTAGCGCGCAAACAAACTATTTTATTATTTAGCTTTATTATATTAAGTATAGATTAAATACTAAAGTGTAGTTTAAAGTAAACCCATACATATTTCAAGGTAAAGTACCTGTCTATCTAAATCAGTTGAAACTAAGTATTGCAACTATTTGTCATAGTTATTAATATTAATTATCAATAAATTAAATTGTGTTCTTATCTATTAATGTGAAGTAATTGAAAACTTATCTGATAATCATAAAATATCATATTTAAATAGTCTTTGTCTATTTAACTGTAAAGTGTGTTTTGGAATAATTACTATGCCTTGCTTTAGATAACTTTTAATTACAGTTAACACATTATATACAGTATCCACTAACATAATATCAAATTAACAAGAATTCATGCAGATCTCTGAATCTTATATTAAACTAGCTGTGTCCCGCGGGTCCACTCGCCTTGCTTTTCTCTCAAGGCAAGTTACGTGATGTTAAAAAAGTTACATAATAATGGGCTATCAAGAGCTAAAATATTTTTCAAATTGGGCTGGTAGTTTCCGAGATTAGAGAGTTCAAACAAACTATTTAGCTGTATTGTATGAATATTAAAGTACATCGGCCAACCCCGGCATCGCACGGGTAGATAAAACATTAATTAATTATTCCAAAAACCTTCCTCTTGAATCACTCTATCCATTGGTGAAGACCATTTTAAAATCCGTTGGGTAGTTTTTGAGTTTATCGCGATCAGACAGACAGACGCGGCGGTGTTAGATAATATATATACATATTGTATAGATTTACGAAGTATTTACGAGATTAGGATCGTACAATAAGTTATGAAACATTTGTATGGATATTACTCATTTAATTAGACGGGATGAAATGGGATTAATTTCCTCCCATTTAATCCCAGTTAATCAAACCAATGTTAGTCGCTATCCAATTAAACTTTCTGTCTTAGATACACATACAAGTAGTATTAGTCGATATAATTATCTGAAATAGTCACGATTGACCGAAGGGAAAGTAAATGCTTGTAACTATGTAGGTTATAGTTAAGTGTACTTTAGCAATACTTCGTAACAGACTAGAAAAACAATATACCTGTTACTGTTACCACACACCTTTACTATGTGTGTGTCTTAATCTGTCGCTATCGGTAGAGTTTGGAAGTAAAACGCAGCCTTTGACACACCTCAACCAATTAAAAAAAAAAGGTCCTCAGTGTCATAGAGTACTTTCTTTTTGAAAATAAAGATGAATACGGGCGAACAGATAGATAAAACAGATTTAGAAACTCTAAACGCCAAACCACAGCTTCGTGGTGTGTTGCTTCAGTTCATTTTATAGGCTTGAAATATCACATACATTACAGCCCGACTCAGACAAATGTCTGCAAATCAAACACCTATTTGAATACGCTTAGTGTTCCAACTTGGCGAAATAAACGCATCTAGATTTCTAAAGCCTAGATTAGACTCTCAAGTCTCTAGATTTCATGTAAAACAGTTTAAAACACTAAAGGCATGACGCTGTAGAAAAGTATGCTGTAATAATAAATTGCCGTCAGTCATGCCACTCAGGCGTACTCTCACGATCGAAGCTAATCGTGACTATTCAGAGATTTTTGCACCAAAATCTTACAATAATAACGGAAATATTCGAAACATTATGTTCCTTTAATACTTCCCACACGAACTTTGATATACATTCTGAGTCCAATGAGATTCGGTGTAAAGTTTGTTTGCAACTTGGAAATAGAACGAAGGGTGAATTTTAAAGTTAGCCTGAGAAATTTTCCACGCAGATTCAATCGCATGTTAGCGTGTTATCTGTAAGTATAAATAGCTGACATTCATAACCATTGACCAGAAGAAAACTCCGCGGCAATCATGCAATTCATTTCATAATGCACACTTATCTATTATGTATTTTCTAATATCAATAATGTTACGTGAAACATTACCTCATTATCCCCATCGAATCTACGACATAAGCAGAAGTGTTTCAACCGATCCACATTCATGCAACATCGCGTCGTATCCAGTAAATACGCATTCAACGTCTGCAGAACCTTCGCCATTTTGACACTTAACACTGGCAACACTGATAAACGTCACTGTCAAAAAGACGTAACATGACGTAATACTTTTTAAACTTAAATAAAATGTAGCATTTCTTTTGTAATAGATGTGTGCACAGTCGGAAAAGTGTGCTAATACTGAGTGTTATCAGAGTAGACTATCTCGAGTTCGTCACGCCAGATTATGTGTTGTGATGACGATAACGCGAGGGGCGTACCGCGGCTTTGTTTTCAAAACAAAAATAGAATTTTGTTAGGCTTTAGGAAAATGAACAATGAGATTTTATGAAAAAGATAAAGTTGAGGTACCCTAGTTAATTAAGTTAAGTGCTGGACGGTGTGGGTTACATTTTTATCGTGCGTGCGTGTAACTTTATGCTTTCACAAGATTTTCCGCTGTACTTACAAACACTGTTGCTATTGTATCAACATACTAACAATCAACTTATCACACTGACTAAGATACAAAGATAGGTAACCAATTACTTTAATATAATTAGACTCATTTGAACCTTTTAAATAATTAATTACATTTACAATAATACACAAAGGCTAATGGACAATAATTGTGCTATTTTTATCGCTGGCAAGACCAACTTAGGTCCCGCAGGTGTCAAAACAGCTGTCACGAACATCCGCTGAGTGAATTCTTTGGCCATACATGTTTAAATATTCCATTCAAATTGTATTACGGTACAAGTAAGCGTACCGTGTTGTTTTATTTTTAAACTAAATCCAAAATAACGTAAATACATGTATACTGTGAATAGCAAGTGAATAAATCAACAAAATAGCTAGTAATAATTATTTTGGTTCACCTTAAGGTCAATATGTCAGCCATAGCTCATGTCATGATCTATGGCTTTCAAAAACACGAAACATAATACCTACACAGCTATCATACTCCGCAGTTTGAGGCAGTTTAAAATATCTTACAATCTTACAAATCAAATTATGTTTTATCAAGACTTATTTTACGATTGACAACAGGCAGAAAATAAGAATCCATTTGCCTTAAAATAACAATTAATCAGTGTTACCACAAAATTAAGTTTTATTTTTTACATTTAGACTTCTATATTTCTTTATAACACGCTTTTTTTCATAAGCCACCTGTAACTATGTAAAAAAATCTTGGAAGTAAAAGACCCACTTCTCAGTTTTCGATTAAGTTAAAATTTTACATACAGTTGCAAGTTATAAAAAAAAAAAAAAGTGTTTAACCATTATTTTTTAGACAGTTTTGTGCACTTGCTGTGTCGACCTGTTTCGTGTCACGATATTATGTAAAGCGCTTGTAACTAGGTCCTGAGACATCTGTCCGATGTGCCAGCCAGGTCAGCCTTGACGTTGAGCCTCGACATACAAAACTCTCGCTATTTGATTATGCTCATTTTATATCTTAGAGTTAGAGGCAAATCTAAAATTAAAATACTGGTTTATAAGACAAATGAATGGGTGTCTATCAGTTAGTTTTCTTAACCATCCAAAATATAATAACAGTATTCCGTCCGTCCGTCCGTCAGCGGGTTTTATATCATGAACCGTAATAGGAAGACAGTTGAAATTTTCAGTGTGACTTTCCGTTACCGCTATAAGAACAAATAATAACGACACATACTGTTATATTTTTGTCCTGTGTACTACATACGGAACTCTTTGTGTGTGAGCCCGACTCGCACTTTACCGGTTTTTGTAGAACGCCCACAGTTTCTATGTACATATATAATACACAAAAAGGTATAACTGAATACTAAAAAATATCTAAATTTAAATAAAATTTATTTCAAAGGAGAATATCTAGTCACCTATCCATATAACAAATACATTATTTTTAATGTTTATGATCTAAAATACATTATAACGTCCGCGACAAAGTACCGCACAGGTAGATAAAATGTATTTTATCGTGTACCCAAAATGTTATTGCGAAAAAACTTAGCCATAAAACAGGCCGACATTATGACCTTTAAGAGTACCAGAGAGGTATGTTAGTAGTTTATAGAGCTCGTAAATATTGCCCCAACAGAAAATCTTACCACTAAAGAGTAGAGTCGCATTTTTGTGTTACATGTGGTTTTTTTTTACCATTAAGCACTCATGTCGTGTGTCGTGGTGGCCTAGTGGTTCAATGAACGGATGTGTATGCATAAGGTTGCAGGTTCGTACCCATTATAGGCAAGTACCTTTTCAAAGTTATATGTACTTTCTTAATTATTCTAATACATCATTGATCGGTGAAGGATAACATCGTGAGGAAACCTGGATTCCAATTGAAATCTGAAATCGCCAACCCGCAATGAGCAAGCGTGGTAATCAATGCTCGTTCCTTCTCTATATGAGAAAGAGGCCTGTGCCCAGCAGTGGGACATCTATAGGCTGGTATTATTAGGCACTAATAGATAATGAATAATTATGATAACATTTCGCTTGCTTCTAAGATTTTCTTGAATACTTAAGTTATATATTTTAGACAGCGATAGTAACATTCATAAGATAGGTGGCAGGCCATTATGAATCCAGAATTCTCCTGAATTCTATTGATGTAAAAACACACAGCCCCATTGGCAGTGAGCGACTTCTATTGTAAGATTTCCGTTTTAGATTTCATTATGATGTAAGTACTCTGTAGAATCATTGTCTTTAGTTTCCATTAAGAAATTCATGTTCTTTGATAAACTCTGTTTTTTCTTCAGAATATAATTCATCTTCTAAGGTTTGAGAGAGGGGACTTTAACCCCTAAAATACCAATCGATCAAAAAAAAAAACAAAATTCGACTTTCAAACTAAACTCAGCCGTAAAGACGTGTGTAGAGGCAGGGTTGTAGGCCAGTTGCAGTCCAAGGTTTAATCCCCTAATCGATCAATGTAACGGAGGATTTCTGTTGGAAAACTCAGTTATTTATAGTCACCCGGAAACTTTCCGACGACGATATGTTTACTTTGGATCGCATAAGTTCGTAACTTTCCCGATTTGTATGTAGTATTGGATCATTTCGTGCAAGTAGGTGTCTTAGCTTCGGGTCCGATATGAAATGATTCCATTCTGTGTTTTATGAAACTTTAGTCAGTTGGAAAGATGGCGTTTTAAGATAAAAGTCTATTATGTTAACTGCTTAGGTATAACAATAGCTTTGAAGATCTTTAGATATGGATATTTTCATATGTAATAACTCATATTTAACATTTTCTACTATAAATTAGTCCCAGCGGCTGATTTTAAGGGAATATTTTTTATTCATGGAATAAAAATTACATTTGACAGTTTTTGTATGGAAGAACTGTCAAAAATTAAAAATAATAACTGAAAAATCAGCCCATAACCGCTTTAGTCTGTATTTTATAATCATTTTCTTACGTAGAAATATAAATACATGTTTGTATGTTTCCCAAATAAACAAGTGCGATATATTGCTGCATTAAAAAATTTGCCGGCCAAATAGCCAATAAATAAGTAATTCATTAATGTTATATAAGAAATATTCAAGAATACTTAAGAAATCTTGAAACCACATTAAAGACGAAACAAATTTAAATAATATGTCAACACTTCGCATTCGTAGTCACATTAATTACTAATGTACTGCTTAATGCCAGTACATGAATGTGTACATTTCGTGTACGAGCCAACTTAATGTATGTAGCTCTAATGAACTTGTATACAATATACATTCAAATGATTGCTTTACAAGTTATCGTATAGGTACTTTATGCTATAGATATAAGACAAGGCATTCGTTTGATTTATTAGAACACTAGCGGTGCCCTGCGGTTTCAGCCGCGTAAGCAGTCCCCGTTCCCGTAACACATCATTTTTTTTCTTGTCTTTTTCTAATGTTTTATAGTTATTCTGATTTCATCGATCTTGAAAATCGTTCCACCCGTTTTTGAGTTATAAATAGTGTAACTAACTCGACTTTGTTTATATATGTAGAGATTTCAGTCTTAGTAAAAGACATTTTGATGAAGAAGGACAAAAAGTTTTAAAACATATTCAAGCTTCTGATTACTTACTAGTGATAAAACTCGAAAAGAAAAGTAAGCTTTTGTAAGAGACATTATGGATAAGGCTCTAGTCCATACAATATCAAATCTAACTTTCGAGTTGCAGAGTATTTCAGCTTGTTTTAATAATTGGGAACAGAGAACCCAGTATAACACAAACAATAAAAGCTTCATAATTGAAAACCCACCTGCAACAGACCCCACAAAAGACATCAATAGATCTACATGTAACAAGAGAAAACACGAGATTCCTTTTCAGCCTACATCTGCAGTGAAATTAATTAAACCAGCTTCGAATGCATTCAATCTAGACAGCCTTTATAAATGTACGTCTGTATTAAAACAATCGTTTGCTATATTTCCGTGAACAATTCAAATATTTTATTAGATGTTTCATGGGGGAACATTCGGTACCTAATAAACTGAGCGGGAAATATCCGAGCTCTAATGAAGTTTGTTTCATATTGTTTTGTTTATAAGTGCTGTGTAGGTGTACGTATTTCGTCTGTGGGTATTCTGGTTTTGTAGTTATGTACCTATAAAATATAAACGGTTTAATGTTTCGAAAATATCTGGAATAAACATGTAAGGGTAGGTATTAAACCCTCGACAAATTTCAGAAAAGAGCAAATCATCGGCAAATCCCAAAATTGAGTTAAAATTAAACAATAATCATTAAAATGCCGTATAATACTTTTTCTAACCAGAATTAAATTTCATGCCTGACTTCGAAAATCACATTCACATAATAATGCGCGAGCGAAGCTGCGGGTACCAGCTAGTTCTAGCTATTTTTGATATCTCTGAAATGTTTATCATTTAAAATACAGGAATAGACTAATTTGTTATAGCAATAGTTAAATATTTGCTTAACAGAGCTTTCTATTACATTATTGTAGCATGCTTCAAAAACCAAACACATCAGTTTTATCTTCAAACTGCAATAAATGCAATTCAAATTGGCCAGAACTCTTGGAATGCTACCTACACCCAAATGAAGAACGGCATGGCGATACATAAATAATTCCAAGCTAATTTAGCGAGCCAACAAGTTATGTATGGCTTTAATAATACATCGTCATACATAGCTCGCTCATTAACTATTAGTTGGCACTAAATGGGCACGAGTGCAGGAATGGATAACGACAGCTACGGGAAACGGTTTTGGATCGGCTATAATTTGTATTCGATTGACGAAGGGATTTATGAAAAAAGGTTCTAGCTCTACCAAGGCTCTACCATGTCAGTGTTATTTGCAAAAAGCAGTTTGAAGAATAAATGTGAAGTTTGACTTTCAGATTTCTAAGTCCCAGTTTCTTGATTGCTACACAAGATGCCATCAACAAAACAGTAATTTTTTTATTCGGACCTAAGCTTGCAATCAATAGTAGGTAGCTTACATCATTACAATAGTGGCTAACATAATTTCCATGCATGATCCAATATTATTAAGTGACCTATCCAAAAAAAAAGCCTTAACCTTCAGTAGAACCATTCGCAATGTATAGACACGTTTTGTGGTGTCATTGTGTAACTCAATTAAACCATATAAGGATGAAGAGGCTTATCAAGGAGATGTCATATACCCTGGATTAGTTCTAACAAACTTCCCTGGAGGTCACCGTGGGATTACCTAAGGATCTTTTAGCGGGCCTTCTGTGTACATATTAATCTTGTAGAAAATATGTGCAATATCGCAAAGGCCGTCTGAAACTTCATTGAATTGACAGTCTTTTTTGTGCAGAAACGATTGCAAAAGCATGATACTGGTCTTTGAAGAAGGCTGATGTCAAGGCAGAAATTAGCTCCATTGTATGTTCGAAATCTTAGCGGATTGGTACAGAATCGCAACAGAGTAAAAGTGGAAATAAGGGTAATAACTGGGATTAAGAAAAATAAAAACCAAACCAATAATAAATAACTAAATGTGGACCACATCACATACATTGCTCTTGACCCAAAGTAAGTAGCATAGCATTTATTTTATGGAATCAGAGACAACGAAGGTAACTCAGATCCGAGACAATGTTGAAAAGTGGTTTTCTATATTGACTCGTCCGTCTCGACACCTTGAAAACCAGTGAGTACGCCAATCGACCAGGGAGGTCGGCTTTTTATTATATTTATTTATCCTATATTTCTAAAATGTTAACTTATTTCACTTGTTTCTAAAAGCTTGAATATTCAGAAAAAAATAAATAAAACGGGAACTTTACCAGCAGGGTCGAATAGTTAATGCCAGTAGTGCAGTTAAACGTTATGATCCAAAATGCTCACTTTAGACAACAAAGGAAAAATTTCATTGTAAGCTACACCGAAACTCCAAACTTCGGTACATTTATTTTTATTCCTATCTCCGCAGATTTCTACAATGTACGGAGTATTTTATGAATTTTAGCAGCTTAACCCGCGTTTGTGAATACGAAATAAACGGAAGAAGCTAGTTGTTTCAGACTGTTATTTATCATATTTGCAAGGATTTAAATAGACTTTGATAAAGATCGAGGCTTTTTTTATACATTTAACAGTCTTACAATGGGATACTGTGTTACCCTGTAAAATGGGTTGTGGAGGTCAGATAGACAGTGGCACCATTAATATACAACTTTCTTGTTTTATTTCAATACAAATTTTTAAATCATCTTATTGTTTTAGATAGGTTCTCTCATAGCTCTATATTATTGAGCTTTCTTGTTTTAATTTTGGTCATTTATCAAAACTCGTATAAACTTTGGTTTAATAAGTACTCTGCTGCATAATAAATGTAAGGTACATTAAATTGAATAGGTACACTTTAATTATAATCAAAACTGACACTCATTACTGCACACTCAGGCAACTAGAGCGTTAATCTCCTAAGCAAAAAGTCAAGGCCTACACTTTTCGCACTGTTATGTCACTAAATTAAGTTATTGGAGCATGACAAGAAGTTTGCATTCGCTCTATTTAATGTTAGAGGAAACCGTCAACTCGTACGAGGAAAAACTAATTGAGAGAATTATATACGAACTACGAAGTCCGAAATTGCTGGAAAATTCCAGCTAACTACAGAACTCATGTAAGTTTTACAAATATTTGATTGCGTCGTAGATCCCAACTTAGTAAAATATTTAGTTCAAGTAAAATAATTATTTTGATGACCTCAGTGGTTGAGTGGCGTACACAGCGGTTTTCAAAGTGTCGCCAGGTCTGAGATCCCGGGTTCGATTCCCGGGGAATGACTTTAATGACCTCAATCTAGAAAACCATTTTTCTACATTGTTTAGGGTCTGGGTGTTTGTAGTACCTTCGTTGATTCTGATTCTGATTCTATAACACAAGTGCTTTAGCTACTTACTTTAGGCTTAGAGCAATGTATGTGATGTTGTCCACATTTATTATTATATAGCTTGAAAATTTTAGAAACATACTTTTTCTATTAACATAAAACGCATGCCCGTCTCGTGGTTACTAAAAACAGTAAAGTTCAAAATTCACCTGTTCATGTAAACTGTATGGTAAAGGTAATTCAAACTCCGTCTTAGAATAACATACGAACATAACATGTTCCGCAAATATTAGAATTTATTTTTAAATAGATTTCTAAGTTATCATGACACTAACGCACGTTATAACGCAAATATTATTCTTACATACGTACCTAGTAGGTTATGAAAAAACTTGTTTATGAGTTAACAGACATCATTTATCAAAAACATTAAGATCAAGTTCGAATTCCTTACTTACGTACGGAGGGGCTCGTGGCTGAGTGTAAGCCGGTTAGACCGATAATAAAGGTTAAGCTGCGCTTGCCGCGGTTGGGTTGTGGATGAGTGACCATTTGTCAACATACCTGAGACCCCTCTGTGCCTCGGAAAGCAGGTTAAGTCGTTGGTCCCGACTGACATAAGTTGATCTTTGGCAGTCTTTTAAGTAGTTACAATTCTAACGACCAGTTTTGCCGTGAGATACATGGGTTACCAAGTAAAATGGATTGTGGAGGTCAGATAGGCAGTCGCTCCATGTAAAATCGGTAGGCACCAATATAGCTTTGAAAAAAGGCTACGCAGGCAAGTGAAATCAAAAGTCGGTAAACAATTTTGAATGAAGAAAAACTGAATGTAAATCAATATTAATTGTAGTCTTAGTATTAGTTAACCAAGAGATATTTGGGAAAATGAAAGAGTAACTAATAGAGGCAATACTAAATCTATTCAACCAAATATATTTTTCACTAAGAAACCAATCAGTGGATTAACAAATTCACTTATCCCGCAAAACTTGGAGTGAAACCAATCGGAACAGCAATTAGTGTTCCTCAAGGGAGCGTTATTACTCCGATCTTGCTTTTATCCGCTCACAGAGGATAATTCAAAAGTAGGTGTTTTATCCGGAATAAAGATAGCTGTTCCAGCGAACAAAAGCACTGAGGTGCTTATACAGTCAAATGTGAGAGCAACACAGATAGTGAAACCTGGATTGAAACAGCAATCTAAAATTTAATGGGTTATCGACCTCAATCCGTAACCGCATGACATTCTCCTACGTGCGATACCTAGCTAAAAGACTTGGACAATCACCAAGTACCGAGCGAAGCAAGTAAGTACGTATCGTCCTTTGGGGAATCATTTATCCTTAACCTCAAAAGCTAGCACTTAGCTTTTTCGCATATCGGATGTAGTCATAATAAGGAGAATGTCAGAGGCAAATTCTCAAGACAGATATACTAAAACTACCTAACGGTAAACCTAGGCTACTTCCCTGCCATTAAATTCGCCTCTTACTACAGTAAATAAATAAAACAGCAAGAATACTTCATATAAAACTCATAAATCGTCCAACGGGGCTATAAAATCGGCCTCCAATAAAAACCAATCCGAAATGCTGCTTTGGAATCAGCACTAAAAAATCTATTCACCTGCATTGAGTGCATTTTATGTGTTCGATCGCACTATCTCCGTCCTTGTCATATTGAAGGTGAACAATGGGACGGAAGACGATAGGGTGTGCATTGATTCAGCAGTAGTCAGTACCGGCCGATGTTAGGAATCGGTTGCCTTGACGACTGCACCTATTCGAAGCTCCACGCTTGGAATAAGCGAGATAGGGGACAAAACCAAGTGGACATATTGTGTGAATTTGTTAATGTTTTGTCGGCTAACGGAAGGCTTAATAGCGGATACGTCTCCGTCCGGGCGAACCTCTAGATTCATAATTCCTAATTTATTTGTTTGTGCAAGCCACATAATGCATCGCATAATGTGTCTTTCTTTCTTGCTCGTATTCCTAAGAACTTTTAAACTATCAGAAAACTTTCAAGATTCATTATTTTTTCAGAGGTCTGTTCGTTTAATTTGAAATGTAGGTCGAATAAAAAGAATTAGAACAAAACTATTTTTACATTGAGGTCACAATTTCCTTACTAATTAACTGAATTTAAAATTACGTCGTCTTTAAAAGAATCCAATTTAAGATCATTTAAGTTTTACATCGCTCGATAGCTATTATTAGTAAAATTTTTGGATATCTACCTACTTTAGCTTACGATTTAATTGAATGAATATTGGAATTATTTTGGTAGGTGTGTTGCCACCTAGTTTATGGGTAGCGTGTGTATAAACCACAGGAGCCGCTGACAACGACACACTGAATAAATTTGCCATTTACCAAACCAAGGCAACTGGGTTTTTGTTAACTTTAAAATATTTTTAAATCTATTCTGTCTTTTACCTAAAAAGTCCTTCGGATATATTCTATTTCAGTCTGCGGAGACTAAGGTAGACATTATTTTAAAAATAATGTAATCCAATCCCTCATTATTTCACGCTAAAAGCTTGCCTCCATCAGTCTCAATTGCACCTTTTTCGCAAATGGAAACAAAATCATCCAAAAGATGTCACGAAAGACAAAAATAGAATTTATTTATAGCAGAGGCCTGCACATTATAGGCCTCGGGGCCTGGCTCAGTCGTCACGTACTTCCACTTCCTGCTTTTTATGAATGCTGATAGGACCGATGAATGGCTGACTTTATTGAATGCTCAGTTTTGCATGGGAAGCAGAGACAATGGGCAGTGGCCGCGACAAACTTCACACAATACCTTCGAAACTATTGAGTGCCGATATGAAACAATAACACGACAAAAGAAATACATTTTTTTACGACAGAATAGGAATGTGAACAAACGAATTGTGTTAGACTGTTAGGAAATCGGACCAAATTCCGAAATAGTGTAAACTATTATTGCATCAAAGTTTAGTCGACTATCGTTGTCTTATTGACAATTTTCTATACATTTTTATACCTGTTGTATTAACAATAAAATGATTTTACTTATTAAATATCTGTTTTAGATCTAAGTAACTGATAAACAATTCTCAAGTTCTAAGACTTGTTGAAATATTGAAAATTAATTTGAATGACTGAACACGATCATTCCGATGTTTTCGATATACGAAGACTCAAAACATGTAGCAGTACATAAATAACTTCTTACATATCACGTAATGAATTATAAGCATTATTCACCTTGAATTTATACCAATAACCTTCAGAAATTTTAATGTAAATAAGTCAATGAATCTATTAGATTTGACCATGATCACTATATTATTATTATACTTCCTATGATAATTATGTTTCTCTTTTAAGTGTGAATTTACCTACGCTGGATTTTATAGGTAAGGACAGCCCCAGTTAGCCTCTACGGAAGCTTTCTCTGCTTTACGCCATATCGTAATGAAATGATTTATAAGTATGATTGATTTCGCCATTAAAAAAAAACAAAATACCAACCTATTTATTATTGTACTCGCCAAAAATATAATTGAGTCATAACTTTTCTATTTATGTATTTTTTACACTGGGTTTTTAGGTTATTTCAGTCTTGCTTATGATAACACCTACTTACATATCTTATTTGTTTCTTTGTTTGCTTTTTTAACAACAATAAACCAATAAAATTTCGTAAATGTTTCTGGTCATATCGATTATTATTATATTATTATTTTTATCGAAGTCGTAACTGTCAAAATAAAGTAGAACCTTCGGATCGGACATTGACTCAGAATCACAACTAATCGTAGTCAACCGGTCAATTATAAAAAAAAAAAACATAATAATATCCGCATTAACATATATCTCGATTTACATGCGAACAACCAAACCGTGTCGAGATCGATAACGCGTATTATCCACAGTGTGGTGACCCTACAGGCATGTGCACGCGCACACTCGACGCGCAAAGCGCACGCAACACCGCCACGTCACCCGCTAGGGCTGTCGCGAACCGGAAAGTAATGCACGACACGTTCAAATGGTTAATAGTGAGACGAATCGTTAGTACCGATGGTATTCACCGGATTTTATGCTCAGATATTACGAAAGACTTCTAACTGGTGTTTTATAACTCGGTGTAATATTACACGTAATGCTGTATGTATTTACTTGCTGCCCGCCCCGGCTTTGCACGGGTGATGTGAGATTTTCAAAACATTTTTTTTTGTTTTATAAAAACCTTCTCCCGACAATAATTAAAACAACAAAAAAATAATTACCGAAATTGTTCCATCCGTTCACGCGAGATGCGATGACCAAAGGAAATAGAGATTCATTTATATGTACAGACGGCCGATGGAGTCGCACTGTGACTGAATGGTGACCAAAGACAGTTCGAAGGAGTAGGGACGACCGAGAGCACGTTGGGTTGATGACATAGTTAAGTAAACAGGAACCATCTGGATGAGGGACGAGCAAGACAGACAAAAATGGCAGAAAAAAGGGGAGGCCTATACTCAGCAATGGGTGATTACGGGCTAAAATAATGATATATAGATTAGATGAAATATTAAAAATAAATAAGAATGTATAAAATTTAAACGAACGAAGAAGGCGACTTCGTTGCAATAAGTATATATTATTTTGTAGTTTAAAAGGAAAGTCAAAGCAATATTTTAACAATGACCTTTATGCTTAAGGCCGTAGATATCTTTACCTAAGCATACTTCAATTCCCATAAAATTTCTTTCTACTGGTTTCCGCATTTATAATATAAAATGATTGCTTGTTCAAGAAAACATCTATTAAACTCCATTTGAAACTGTATCAAAAAGCATCAGCGGTTTAGTCATATAAAACTTCTATCAACATGACGCTCAATAAAACCTCCCAGTTATCTGATTACTACTGGTAAGGTAGGTGTCGGTGTGGAACCGGTCTTGGACCTCTCTCTACGACCTACTCTCAATTAAGCTTACAATCACATTGTATACATACTAAAGGTATTACACGTGGGCTGTAGCCACGTGAGTGCTTCACAACACAAAAAATTAAAGGGAAAATGTATTGAAATAATTTTGATACTAAATTGTTATTGAATAGGTATGGGTGAGTGAGCAGTAAAATATTGTAAATGTATTTTTACTTTTATAAAATAATCAAAAACTAAGGAGATAAAGCAAATCAAATTTCAGGAGAAGGGCTGATTAAGTCACGAGGTTACACAAAACATATGACATCGTGACGTCATGCCAACGTGTCGTAATTTTTACAATCTTTAGGAATCATTAAAAAAAAATAGTCAACATCCCTATTAGAATGGATTGTGAAGATAGGTATATCTAGTTTATTGCTAATGAAATTACTTATTTGCTTCTGAGTAAAAAGTCATTGGTTTCAGCCTTATTAGGTATCAAAAAAGAAAGTGTCTGGCATGTTTTACCTTTCAACTGATAAATTCCACGTGTTCTTGACAATATGTTTTTTGTACTCGGAATTTTATTGCTAATTCTTTAGGACAACTCTATCTATTCTATTTTACAGCAAGCATTTCCCGATTGGCGCCTCAAAACTCGTGTCGTGTATATTACGTGTTTTATTTTAGTCATAGAAAATAAGTAAATGAATATATACTAAGTATAATAACATTCTAATTTGAAATAGGACGCTGCGCTACCGCAAATGACTATTAATCCATTACATTACATATTGGATATATTAGGCATTTGCGTCACAAAATTAGCAATAATATTGTGTTTAATATTCAAATCACACCAATCACTGCCGTTCAATATTGAAACAAACATATTAATTAATTACAAATACCAAAACACATGTACTTACACTAAACAGGACAAATAATTTACTAAACCTATTTTCAGACTTCAGATACATTACATAAGTTGAATTATAATTGGCAAAAATATCGCCTTAATTGGACACGAAGTGTACTTCTGTAAGAAAACGATTGAAGGACAATATTGTTGGAGGAAAGAAAGTAATTGTCACAGATAAGGATGGTTACGATGCTCGTTGAGTAAGAAAGGAAAACAACTCGGCTTTAAATACTACTTTTGCACACAATTTATTAACGATACCTTTTGCTCAGTGTATGGTGGGCAGAAGGCTCTTATCATAAAGAAACGGAATGACCGTATTTGCAGTCTTAATTTTGGCAATTGGAAATTTAGAAAAGAGATGAATTACTGGTTTTTTAGCACTAGACAGGAAATAACGCCTGCCTATTTCTTGAATCTACTTGCCGAGGTAGCCTAGATCCAAGTTAAGATACAAAAAATAATTTACCCATGTTAATGGCTTTTTTTAGATTCTTGTTGCTTTTAAGAGAATTATAACCGTTCCACTTTCAGTAGAAGGCACTCGAAATACAGGGGAAACTTTGCGTAAGGAAAAGTTAAAATAACTAACACCAAGCAATACTAATTATTTCAGGAAACTGTTAGGTTTCTGGCTTCCAAAAGCTAAAGAGAATACAAATTACACTTAATAAGCAACGGTAAAACATGCCTTAAGGGCTGCACCAGATTTCAGATTGAAACGGTGTTCAAACAATAGGTCGTAAAGGCTCGCCTATCGACATTAATACTGGATATTGTTGGTTAGGTGCAACTGGTGCGAGATGATAACATGTTAGCCTACATCCAATACTTTATGACTTATAAACCAAAACAAATTGATCAAGAACTGAAAGTGCTACATACAAAATATTGTCCAAAACATTCGATCATCGATCGAATGACTCAAACAAAAAAAGACACAAACTATGGTCTTCTACAAATCCTTTCCAATACAAAACAGGATCTGTATGAAAGGTTTTTTTATTAAATAGGTGGAAAACGCGTAAGCGTTTACCCTAATAGTAATTGAACACCGTGGGATGTGAAAGCTACGAGTATTTCAAAAATGCTGACATACTTAACCATATATCAACAAAATGTTATGGGAAATAGAGAAGATAATAAAAGACTTACATATAACTACTACATAACAAAATATTCTAAGTTACGTTGAAGATTATACAGACAGAACTTCAGTTCATGTAATCATCAACACATCTCAAACCCTTAAATTCTCGGCACGCAACAAATTCCCCAACATCACAAAACAAGTAACAGTGGCGACCCAACGCGTGTTAACCTGCCTACTATTTGCATAGCTAACTAAACACTAAACATACGCAAAGCGAACAGTTTTTAGTTGTTTGCACACCCTTTACAACACTAGAAATAAACTGAAATGCGACAGAATATTTTCAACGTCCACAATTCGACGGCGCTCTAGAGTTTAAAAAAATATTTTGTTTTCATCTCGTAGAAGCATTTTCATCGTCATTTATGGGTTAGGATGAGAAGGTAGAGTTAAATAATGCTAAGTGTTTCCACTGACGTTCGAAAGTTATTTAATTAGTAAATTGTATGTATTTCGAAGAGGCTGCTAACAAATACGAATTACTTAATAAGCACACCCTGACATGTTGTTGTTGCAATTGTTTTGGATGAGAATTATTCCTATCATTGGATTGGAATGTATCTAAACTACAGCATATTGCTTGACGATAGTAAAGGTTACGCCACAGTCGGTTCGTGGATGGGTGACCATTTGTAAACATACCGAGTCCGCTCCGTGCCTGGAATAGCACGTTAAGCTTCGACTGTCATACTTTGATCTTTAGCTGTCGAAGTGATTACAATTGTTATTTCTGTGATACTGTGTTGCCCAAAGATTGGGTTGTGGAGTATAGATAATAGAGGATAGGCAGTTACTCCATGTGAAATACAGTATTTAGCTGAATCCAGTAACAGTGGAAGCCGACCCCAACATAGCTTGGGAAAAGGCTAGGCAGAAGCATAAATTCGATTTTAAACTTGTACAAAATTACTATACGTACATTAAACAAAACAAATGCTGTTTAAATTTATGTACGTCTTAAAAATTCATACAAAATAAACTAGCAAATGCCCGTATAAGCATTTTCGTTTGCGATCCGTGTAGTTTTGTTGGACTTCCTTTGGCAGTTAGCCTCTATACATTATTTCGGAGCTAAATCCTCGCGTAATAAATATGAGGGTCTTGGCATCCTTGCAGGATAATGCTCCGGAGAAAAGAAACATTAACCTATCTTCCGACCGCAGACTTACGGGCAAGGATGAGAATTACAGTTTATGAAGGCATAGACTTAATAAAATTGCTTTAAGCTAATTAAATACTGAGATGTAGTGGTCTAGCGGTTCAAAGAACGGATTTATACGTACAAGGTTGCAGGTTCGAACCCACTATAGGCAAGTACCAATGTCACTTTTTCAAAGTTGACTATACTTTCTTAATCATTCCGAGACACCATTGGCCAACGGTGAAGGAAAATATCGTGAGGAAACCTACATGAGAAGAGGCCTGTCCCTAGGAGTGAAACATTTATAGGCTGGCATTCTTAGCACATATATAGCACAAGGTTAACTAAACTTCCTTTGTTTGTTACTCAAGTATTGTGCAATAAAATCTCTATTCATCATGCGCTTTTCACCTAAAACCTACACAGCTGTGTACAGTGTACAGTGCAGTTATTTAATCCTTACTTAGAACTGTTTTAAACCCACGCTGTGTTGAAAGCTTCCCGTGGCAGCAAAAGTCATACATGATTCTCTTAGTTGTTAAAGCTAGTCGATGTTTCTCTTCAAAGCAGAAATACGATAGGGGAGCGATACCGTGACAAACGAAAATAATACCTTGGAACAACAGAAGAACTATTAGGTATCTCTAGGGTATAGCTCGCACAGGGATTGGAGAATTTAAACACAGCCTTAGAACTTAGGTAAAGTATTAAGACTATGCAGTAATTTTGGACGGGAACAGTACTTCTCATTTTAGGACTAATCATAAATCATAAAGTTCTTAGCATGACATTTTGTTCGACTAACTATCAGTCGACCTAACTACAGGTTTTTTATTAGCTATGTCCAGTAGCTTTTGGACAAACAATAGAACAAATGATTGTGCTATTTTTTAAGACTCATTTTTATAGAGCCATCTTTTATGACTGGCTATTACGGTTTTAGTACTGACATGGATTATATCGAAGCCTTCGTCTGTAAAAAACAAATGTGTTCTTCCTTCTACTTACCATTGGATTTTCGTAGTTTTCAAACATATAGATTGGATGAATTGCATTTGCCGTTAAGTAATTGGTTTTCGTCCGTCGGTCATACAAATTGATCAAATCAGGTTTAAAGAGGATGTGCTCTCATTTCTATAAAACACTCTAAGACTTTTATCTTTAGATGTTCAACCATGAGGTTGTCAGGGAAACACAATAAATCCACAGCTGTTCCAAATGCCAGGGGTGAGTGCATCGTTAGTATTCAACCAGCGGTGTACGTTAACGTATTAGTGATGAGTGCGAAGCCATATTGAACGAGTTTGTTCGGTTCGACATTGTTAAGTAAACAGCGGCATGTAATGTTTCCAAGAGGGATATACATGCAATATCGTTTAAATGGCATTAACCCATTCTATTGTTTCTACAAATCCTTCGATAAACATCATTGGTATAATATTAATACAAATAATTTTCTTACTGCAAATACTTGAATATGATGATAAGTTTTAGCTTAACAAAGAAAGGTGTACACGGTGTTGATGATAGAATTGCCTTAGGCCAGCAGAAGATACAAATTAATTAAATGACAAACGTAGAGTGAGATTAATGTTTACTTGGGCTTCAATAAGACTTGAACCCTCTCTTAATAAGTGAGAAGTACCAATCAACATAATTAACAACAAAAACGTAAATATATAACAATGATACGATACGATAATATGTATGAAAATTACATAGTAATACATCAAAATCCTAGAGACTACCGTCTAAATTGCAATTGCGATGAAGTTATAAATACAATATGCTTCAAATTCTCGAGATTGTATCTTAGAACAATATTTCTACAATTCCTGAGCTTACCTTTGTAATATGAAGTAACCTACATTTGTTTTAAATTACTAACAAGATTTACGGCGTGCGTCAGCTAGTACCTACATGAATACAAGAACTTACAAAGTTATTTAAAAAATTCTACACTGGTATTAAGGCTACCGTTTTAGCTCTACTTTAGTAATAGGATAAAAGAAAAACTAAATGGTTGTATGAAAGCTTAATTACTACTTTAGATCTCTTGTTATCATTTCCAAGTTGGTATGAATTTAACGAATAAAGTACCAAATTACTTTGTTTTGTAAGACTATTGTTTATTGCTCCAAGAGCTTAGTGGTCAAAAATAAATTTATTTGTGCGAGGTTTATTTTAAATGGCAAAGATTTATTTTATGATATACATTTAACATTTAACATTAAATGATCCGAAAATCTGATACAAATGTTTATCAAACTACGAGGTAATTAATTCCTTTATAGGTGAAAGACTAACTTAATTTTGGTAGAAACCACTTGCTTCGTCTACATAATTCAGAACGCCCAAGTTTTATCGCTGCTTTTATTGCTGAGAAGTGCTATCGAAACTACATAAAGCTAGGTACTGGGTAGTAACTACACCAATCTTCCACAAGGGGCTCCCGGAGGCAAGCGACCTTCTCCTACATAATTCCAAAACGGCCCATCCCGGGTAGGTTTCGGGATTTCGGCTAATATTAACCGTCGTCAAACCCCCCCTTTATTTGAACCTTTTCTATATTTAAGCACATTGTTGGTCTGATTGGTGGTAGAATTGAGGCGGGGTGAGCACGGGGCTGGCAGTAATACGGTGTTACGCAACCGACGGATGTCCTCATTCCTCGTGAAGTACAGAAATATCTGTAGCCTCGGCCTGACCTGACTGCGAGGCAGCAGTTGTCGCGGTCATAGGCTCTAAGGTCAATGCAAGTAGTTGTACATTCTAAATACACAGATTCGGTACTAGATATACACATATTTTTATGTTGAATATTTTTAAAGCGCTTCTAAGAAGTCCTTAGAGGTCAGCACGAGGTAAGCTACGATGAAACGGTATTTATAATTTTCCTTGAAATAATGTTTTCAATCATCTAATGAATTAAAAAAAAACGTCAAACGTTAAAAAAAGTCAAAATTTCAAAATCTGGAACTAGTATAAAAATTCCCTGACATAACTAAACGAAACCACTTTTTAATTTACTTCCAAGAAATGAATTTCTTTCGTATTAATTTCAGTCTCTTGTCACTCGCTGCCTCCCGTACCGGATACCAGACGTCAATACGAATAGGCCCGGAGAAACCTCTTAACGCGACCGCTGACAGCCTGCAAAAGCCTTGAATGCTCACTCTAATGCACGTCACAGTGACATCTCACAATCACACCACTGACGTTTTTGAACTGACACTTTCATACAAAGACCTCGTTTGTTGGCGTATGTTTTTAATAACCTTTTAGCTGTAATAGGCGCTGCAGAAATAATTTGCAATGCCAGTATTTTATGTTGAATGATATTATGAAAAAGCTTTTCATACGCGCTGTTTTTGTAGAATATTATTTATTGTCGTCACACAGAAAAGTAACGATATTTTTTCATATAATATAACTAGATATATTGGTGTGACTAGCGAAATGTTTTACCCATATTGAGATGAAACATGAATGGGTCAACCCCTGCGTAAGCAATTTTGGGAGATAAGGATTTAAAGTGATTGAATATTATACAATAAAATATTACACTTAAGTATAAGCTGTACAACATGATGCCCAATTAAAAAGTTATTTTCCAACTCCTATTCATCTAACTCAATACGTAGGTGTTGATCTTAGCTAAATCGAGAAGCCAGGGCTCAATACAATAACAAGCCTCAAATAACACAATAAAAATGAAATGTCGAAGCACACAAAAAATTCAGGGAAACATGACATATGACCTTGGAACGAGCTGTCAAAGAATGTCATTTATTTTCCTTTTTGCTGACGTTGCGATTGCGATGGGAATTTGTGGGCTCTCGAGAAACATCGACTGAACCGGTGATTTATGATGTAATAGCTTTGTGAATTGAATGTTTTTCAGCGATTTTCGAGTAAATTTTATTATTAGATCCGAAAGTACTTTCTCTTCATAGGGGAGAGATATTTACGTCGTTCAAAAGATATTCGTTTCAGTCGAACTGTTCGTGCGTGTAAGATTTGTCACACATGATACAGAGAAAATTGTAATCAGGTACTACGTTTTAACTTTTATCAAAAAATCAGAACATTGTGTTATTTTTTATAATAAATAGGTAATGTTGAAAATAAATTAAAAAGTGAATTTGAAATAAAAAACTAGAGCCCTTGGAGGAATAGCTTAAATGGCCATTTAATTTTGTAGATTACAAGGTGAACGTACGATTATATTTGGCAAACAGTTGCCATGGTTACTGATGAGGGCCGTATTTCTTGTAATAGTATATACATAATATTTGGTTACCGTGTACTTAAGCCCGTATATTTCCACAACACTGCTACGTCGAAAACAATATAAAACATTTTCTATTAAGAAAAATATAATACTTGTTTATTTATATAAGGTTCTTATAGAAGCCTGATACGCGATACCTAATTACCAAATAAAGATTACATCTCATAATGTTTTCTGTCATTTAATACGTTTATTTTTTTTATTTGTTGGGAAAAACAAAAGTAACATATTATTTTATACGATAGAAATATATATAGTTACAAAAAAAAAATGAAACCAGCAGCATTTATGACGTTTAAAAAATGTAATTGGAATAAAAGATGTTATGGCTATATTTTTATTCCACCAATAAACAATGTTCAAATTTAATAATAAACTTTGTCTATGGCTGCTCTTTCATAGTCAACTTTCTCTGTTCTTAACGACAATGATTTATAGTTTACGAAGAACAAAGTTAATTGACTAACGACCCAATTTTTTGCTCATTGCTAATGTAACTAATGTACCTAATTGAGTATTTTGTAAAGAAACTAATTTAAATGATTAATGTATAGGTAATGCTTAATTTAATATTTTCTTTGATAAGTAGAAACATTGCTAGCAATGTATGTAGGTACCTACTATTGAATTCCGAATATCAAAACAATTGAAGTTCTTTGGCTGTTTATTAAAAATCTTAAAAATCATGATTTGTTTTTGTAGCAAAAGCTTGTAGGTATTCCCAAGGCTTAGGCAAAGGTATTTTTATTGCAAAGCCATATTTTTGTTTTGTTTATTCACTCATTGTGCTCCAAAAAGGAACTGTAATATTTAAAACAGGGGTTCACTTATTTCAAAGACTCAATTTAATTGGAAACTCAATCAACCTGTGCTAAATAAAATATAGAGAAATTTCAGTCTTTAATAGGAAAATAAACCAATAAACAAACGCTTTGACCTGCATGCATCCAAATTTTAATAATGCAACTTGATAGATTTTGTCCCAGCTTTAATACCGCACTGCAATGCCGGTCGATTTAACCCAAAAAAATACGTTAATACTCCGCAGTAGAAAGATAATACTGAATATCTTCTTCTTTTAGAGCAAATGTAATTGAATCTCCTGAAAGACCTTCTAAGGTAATAAATACGTGTGTTTATTAAACAACTGATCAAATAAATGTTTCGTAAAATACGTTTATAAACAAAGCAGTCATAAAATAAAGCTCCCTACCTCAAAGGGACGAATTTAATATCATAAGTCACCAGCTATTGACTTTACATGGTAAGCCAACCCTTTAATTGCCACAGTAATTCATAAATGACCCTTTATTAAAAGCATATTCCCTTTTATTGGACAAAATCGTTCATCAAATTCTTACCTTATTGTGGCTATACGGCCTACCCGGCTTACCCGTATCGGATAATGAAACGCTGTGTTTATAATCGTTGGCACGAAGGGGTTTAAAATTAGACTATCTAATGAGGTTTCGAAATACATCGTTAGGTGAAGCAACACTATCCAAGGACAGATATTAGAGCGGTTGTTTATCTATGATAAGGGTTAGTAAAGGGATATTTTGTGTAATGTTCACTTTACATTGAGCAGTGGTTTAAGATAGGTTTTATTAGGTTTCTGGTTCGGATTTTGTAAGTAGATCTATGATATGAAGAATAATAGGTTATAGGTACAAAAAATAAAATGTTTTTATTTTTATAAAATATGATTGAGCTTTTAAGGTGCACTTTGTATTTTTTTTCAGACTTGAGTGAAATGAGTTCCCAAATAAATATTCTTTTAGAGTTAAAAATGGGGGATGATAAATCTTATATTGAGTTTTCATAACATCGAAATCGATATTTTTACTTTTATTATATATCTTTCATTCTAACTGTTCTAACCTCTAAACAAATAATTATTCAGTCCTGGTTAAATCCAAGTGTAACATAAGCATGTAACTACGTAAGTCATGCGTTGGGCTGGTTAATGAGATTTTAACTAAATAATGCGTAACCGCGGACATGAGTTAAAACCGCGAGCTCTAGAATTAATTATGGCGGTTACTTTTGCGCGTAGATTAAGAATTTTGGGGGTAAATATATTGTTTATTAACAGATTCGATTGCCAGGTTAGATATTTTTACTTTAAATTCGCAAATAAATTTTATAGAAGTACCTAGGTACTAATTACTCGGACATAAGTGATTCATAATGTTTCATGGGAAAATTATTCAATAATATTTAGAAGTAATCACTTCCTAAATAAAACAAAATGTGTTTTTTTTCTTTTACAAACCGAGTGTATCGGTGGTAATGATGGGCAAGAGAGGCTAGCTTGTCTCAAAACAAACAAAATATCTAGATACCTACCTATGTTAAAAAAAAAATATAGATCAAATTAAAAAGCTTTAAGTTTTTATATTTGTGCAAAAATCGTAAGAATGTTCTCTAAAAGCGCTTTGTCGTAGCTCTTTGTCAAAATCCTAACAGAACATGTCTACAAGCAAAAAACAGGGTTGTGCTCATTAATCGCCCCGTTATGACCTCAACGGGCAAGATAAAAGACTTTCCTAAAACAAACAGCCATTCAAAGCTAGTCCATACAACGTCATACAACTCCATACAATTCATACACGGCCATACACAACTAGGTACAATGTGTCAACTTTGTCACGATGACGAATCAATCAAACAATTACTTATGACAAGACTAATTGACTTTTTTCTAGTTATGACATATTGACATACATTTTTATTTATAAAGAAACTTAACCCCAGCTTACTCACTACTTGCAAGTTCGTAACGTAGCGTAGGTAAAATGATTAATCATTTGTGAAGTATTTTTTACATTTAATTAAATTAGTACATTATTTAATATTTTATACTATACTAGTAATAAACTAGTATATAGGTACCTACCATTAACTCTTGACAGTAAACAATGCAACTGGTTTAGCAGACTAAAACAATTTTTTTTGGTAAGTAGCTAGTTCCTATAGGTACCTATCTATATCAGAAGATGATACAAAACAGAGTAATCTCCTATAATAAGCCCTTTGAAACCCCATTAATTAATGGTGAAGTAGAAATTAGTTGATAAAAGCATAAATATTTACACAAACTTCGCTAACTATTAAAAAACCTCAAAACATCGCGAAGCTTTAGGTACAAAGTAACTAGTTAGTAAAATCCGGGCAAGTGAGAGTCGGACTCGCGCGTGAAGGGTTTCGTAGCAATGCACACAAATTTAAATTGAGCAAAAACAACTCCACGTCTCTTAAACGGGGTAGGTTAGGTTATTAGGTACCCTTAATTTTAAATACCTAAGGTATATATTTTTTGCGAACATTACAATATAAACTTAGTATTTCCAGCATCTTCCTGATACCATTATTAAGTTCGGGTAAAAGCCAAAATGCGTTTTTAGTAGGAATTTAATATATTTTAGTTGTCATAGCGGTAACAAAAAGACACACTGAAAATTTCAACGTGTCACGGTTCATAAGATACAGCTCCTCTGACAGACAAAACGACGTATTGACAGACGGACGGACAGCGGGGGATTAGTAATAGGCACTAATTTGGCAACCAACAATATTAGTAGTAGGCACCCTTTGAGTACAGAACCCTAAAACGAGAAACGTCAAACATAACTGTTTACTCTCATTTGAGGACCTTCATCGCGACCCATTTATCTTTTGACAGTTGACATGAAAAGAAGCAAATAGCGTGTAAGTACATTGCTATTTCTTCAAAAAATAACGCGTTATCTACCTTCATATTTATAAATACATTATTTGCTATGTATGATATTTGAAAGTAAAAGCAACCTACCTAGGTATAACATAACTGTTGTGTAACATTAAGTTAAATCACGACTGAAATGTTTATTTCGCGTTCAATTGAAACGAATTACAAGTACTTACAGAGATGGATTAAGCTTCCTAGAGTAAGTAAATATTTTTTAATAACCCGGTGTATTTATCAAATAAGACAATAAGGAAAATTATCGTTTAGTCACGATTTGATAGGTACCTATGTAATTTTATGTTAAAAGCAAATTAAATGTATTTAACGTTAATTTATAGCTATGATTGCGAATAAGCAACTAGTTGTTTTTAACGAGTTTTTACATGTTTCTGCTATGTGTACGGTCAACATTGACGAGTAATAGTAAAACTCATGTTGTAGGGCCTTACAAATCCAGTACAAAAGTAATGAATGGCCACTCCAACGAGATCGACAGTCAATGACATTAAACAGACATTGCTTCAACTCTGCGCATTTAGTGGGAACACGTTAGACCACAATTGAGTGGTGACGGCTTGACACACTATCGCCTACAACCACAACAATAACCAGTTTCGTTTAAATCTTACATCTAGTAATGCAATGTTTTTGTTACAAACAAAATACCAACCGAACAATAATTTTAGTAGTCACTAGCCCAATGAACAATCACTTGAAACATTAACATAAACACACACATAAAACATTCGTTATTCACTATTTGAAATTCGTACACGTCACAGAAGTTCGCGTTTTGTTTGAATATTGTTGACACTCGGTGACGCGCGACACGTAATGCCGCGGCTAAGGCGGGGAACGTACTGACTGGCGAGCCCGCGCGGCCGGCCGGCAGCCCTAGGAACTATGTTTACGAAGCGCTCTGTTTAGCTACTGAGCACTGAAGGTGGCATAATGTTAGTGTTTTGATTCTGTTGAGCTAGGTTAGTGTTATAAACAAACCCGAAACAAAATCTCAAATACAGCAAATTAGACGATAAAGTTAAAAGAAAAAATAAAAAAAATCCCAAAGATTGCATGAGCGCTTCCAGCACCCACCTGTTTATATTATTACACAGTATAGTGGTCAATGTTTTATAATCTACCTCCCAAGCGTAGACCGTTCGAATCATGTTATGATAATATTATCCTACAGCTCAACACAACAATATGCTTAGGATGAACGTGAATAGAGCAGCTATAAAAACATTGAAAGGACCACGACACACAGTATTCTGCCTCTACATAATGGAATAACAAAGTCGTGTCAAAATTGCATTGCAGAAAGAAATTGAAATTTAAAAACTCACAGTGCTAACTTGTTGCTTGCTCGTTACTTTGTACAATCTATTTATTTTCCTAACAGCTTGAAACGACAAGTGCTACAATATTCAGCTGCATCTTACAATAGCATTTGTAAACGCATTGTAAACTTCTCGATCGAGCTAACTGTTCGCAATAATATTTATCTTACTGTGAAGACGTCAGGAAAGCACAGATGTTACAAGGGGTTTATCATAGGATTGCAATAATACCAGGTGTGGAGAAAACTCAGATGTACTCATAATATTGTTCTACAAAGCTTACAGTTACATAAAATAAATGTTTGAACACAAAGACCAGTCTCAAACAAGCCCCGTATTAAAGGACCAGGTAAATTCTTGCCTTTTTATCCGGGTTCTCGTTGCTAGGTGGAAAAAGGTTTTTATAGAGCCACAGTGCGAGTTTGCCTTCGCAGGATCGACAAAAAACTAAATTAAGGACTAAATTACATTAGCATTATTCTGTATCACGTTCCGCAGAACCTGAACTTAATATTAATAATATTTATAAGGGCCAGGGTAAAGTTGATGGTGATTTTTTATTCAAGGCATATTTTTGAAAAATGTCCATGAAATTCAAATTTTAATCTTGAATGTCGCATCATTGGGCTGTGTTAAGATTTTTATAAGAATCTGTGACCCATATTTTACATTATACAGAATTATTTAATATCAAAATGTAGTAGGTACTTTTAAGAGGTGCTAATCTGCAATTTCATTTTAGCTAAGGTATTAATTAGACTTCGTCCGGAAATTTTATTTGAATAAGTTCCTAATATTTTTCATTGATTCTTTTTTGCAAAATTAAGTAAAATACCTAGAAGTGTTTACATAATCATAATGAAGGCGACATCAACACTAAACAAATAAAAAGCTTCAATTCAAATATTATTTTTGTCTGTTTTACTGTTTTCACCATTCATATCTATACTAATACTAATATTATAAAGCTGAAGAGTTTGTTTGTTTGTTTGTTTGTTTGTTTGTTTGAACGCGCTAATCTCAGGAACTACTGGTCCGATTTGAAAAATTCTTTCAGTGTTGGATAGCTCATTTATTGAGGAAGGCTATAGGCTATATAACATCACGCTACGACCAATAGGAGCGGAGCATAAATGAAAAATGTCGCAAAAATTAAAAACCGTTGAAACTAAAACACGCGGACAAAGTCGCGGGGGACAGCTAGTTAAATATAAAAATTATGTTACAAAAATAAGACGGTTATTTCAGTTAAGAATATAAATATAAAATTTTATCGATAAAAAATAAATCTGATATATTAATATACCATGTCCATGTTTTCTAGGCTCCTACGAAATGAATTTTTATTTCATAACGTCGAATGTAACCTGTTGTTGCTTCAATCTCGTAAACCCGATGTAGTTGCACGATTAACGGATTTTGTGTATCAAATACAAATGTTTTATACAATTTATGCTTTATTTTGACTCGCAACATAAGTCGAGAAACATATTAGAACTATTCACACTGTTATCGCAAAAACATGTGTTATTTAATGTCGTTGCTAATTGCTTTGACAGTATTAAAACATAAAGACGAATGGGATATAATATGTCATTTTTTTGTGTCCGTCAGACATGTTATTAAAAAATATTAGACACGTATTTCTTATTTTATGTAACCAAAAACTCACGACGATTAATTTGGCATGTCGCATCGCGTCACAATTTCGTGCATTATGTATAGCCCCCACTCCTGAAATTTGATTCGCTTATCAACTTTGTGTTTTTTATTTTGAAAAAGCAAAAAATTGCGTGTCTTATATTTTTTTATTATTTATCTGACGGATTAATTAGATTTTGACTATTCATACCCAGTCATCTAAGCCATTCTTTCGAATTTTATAATGTTTAAAAATTATTATTGTTCCGATTTTTCTAAAAGGACTTACACTTTCGGCTTCTAACTTTACCGACTTTAGCTGAATACCAGATATAACATGGAGCTTCAGCCTATTTTACACGAACATTTATATAGGTCATTCAGTCATAATAAGTTATGCTTCGCCTTAAAGAGAGAACTCTGCTCTGTGGCAATAATGTAACGAATTAAATATAAAAACCATGTATCTTTGGGTTATTCCTAGGAATATGAAAACTTCCATAAACATCGATGCAAATATTATGTCTAATTCGTTTTACATATACACATATAATCAACCCTGTATCGAAAGAGGACAGAAACAACTTTCTCTTTCCCGACACATTACCCAAGATTCCGTCTAGAGCTGAGGCTTACAGAAACTAGTGGCTAAGCCATGCTAGTCAAATGAGTTTGGTTTTTTTATAAATCATCAGCTTAAAATTGTGATGAAAGATATTATGGTAATCGGTTAAGTACATCTGAAGATACAGCTCTACCTACCTATAGTACGGTGTCTCAATAGTAGAGATCATTATTTTTGGGTTACCAGTAACTGTGCAATTAATGCCTTTAACTAGCTGTGGAATCCAAAATAAAATATATAAAAGTATACATATATTCATAGTGGTACAGCTCCGACCTCAAACACTTGTTTATTTGGCGCGATTCCTGAAAATATATTTGTTATTTTATCTTATTGTTAACAGAAAGACAGCGTGCTGCTGGAGAGTTTGTTGCGCAGTTTCTTCTCCACAGTCAGAAGTACTTAGGAAGCGGTGAAGGGTGGGCGAATCAGGGTGCTGTCCGTTATATTATTGACGTTAGAAAAGTTTTACTTTGTACCCTATTTCAAATAAATGAGTTTTGAATATAAAATGAACGAATTTAATTTACGGAAAACACAGGCAAACGCTCTCACAACATAGTATTTTAACGTATACAAATATAAGGTATTAAATGAAAATTTTATTTAAATAAACACATCACGTTCGCCTTTGTTACTTCAAAGCGTTTAATTAAAGTACTGCGAATGTGTGAAGCTGTTTTTATGTATTTTTGATGGTTTACTACGTGATACTAACATTATTATGTTTTACATGAATATTCAATATACATACAATGTTTTTCGTGTGTAATACTTAATATATTATTTCGTTCTACTACTGATACAATAAGAACCTACTAAAGATGTTTAAATATGTTTAAAGTTTATTACCTCATTTTGAATTGCAAACGTGGTTTTCTGTATAATAAACCCGACTCTAGTTTTTTTTTTTAAAAAACATTTCTTTTTTCACGTAAAACGTGAGCTTAATCTCTTCCCAGACGACATTTACACGACAAATTTTAGAAAATTCCTGATTACTATCAAAATGATGCACAGATCTTCATAAATTATAGATTTATAGCTAAGAACCACGTTATCACGTTAGCTTTCAACAAAAAGAAAAATATCATAATCAGTCCATTTTTTTAGGAGCTACGATGCCACAGACGGTGTGAAGGATACGTCAAAATTATAACACCCGTTTACTTGCGTCGGGGGATAAAAAATGAAGGATTAAAAGAGGGTATGTATTAGCGCAAACAACAAAACATAGCTGGACAGCCCCAAAATTAGTCAGGAAAACCTTATCTAGCTATTAAGTCAACAGACAAAGAAATAAAACCATCACATTAAGTACTACGATTAAATAATACTCAGAATCATTATCCTACAAAATACTTCAGCTGTATGTCAACAAAAAGTACTTTCGCCAAAACAGATGGTCACAAAAGGAAAGAGTTATTTACGTTTGGTTTTTTCCAATTTAAGACCCGAATACAGAGAAACATCGCAGGGAATCCCGCTGTTTTAAATATTAAAGGTTACGCAATGTGTAACTGTCTTTATTTCTTGTTACAGTCAAATGGGGTGGTGTTGAAGTGGATAAATGAGGAGCTAGGCTCGATATACATACATTTATGTATAAATTCGTGCGTGAATTTAAATTATATGTTTTATTAATTTAAACTTTGGATTGTGGTCGATCAATATCAATAAAAAAATGTTAATTATCTGTCAAATCTTAAGTCAAGTGTTGAGACTAATTGTTGGTATTTAAGTACCTAAACCAATCACTTTCGTTGAATTAGAATGAAAGACTTATTAAAATGAACCTTTTATAAACTGGGGCTTGATTTCAGATTAAATTCAGTAAGTATATTGTAACATATGCCTACACCACAGAATATTATTCTATTAAAAATGTTAAAACCTACAACACGTCAATGTGTCAATGCTCTTTTATCATAATATGTTGTTGGTTTGGAAAAACCACGTAGAGAGCAACAGTCCAATAATTGCATGAAATCATAAAATTGGCATGGGACAAGCATTTGTGTGATCCACTAATGCTTGTTCTAAGTCTGGGTGTTCTTTGTGCAAGTGATTTGAATGTTTGTGAAACCCCCCGCGACACAAGGATTAAATAACTTAGTGCGGGGTTCGTTTTTTTTTTTAAAAAATAAACAAACTTTATATTTGACTATTTTATTATATGTGTAGATAAGTATTTCCCTAATATGCTTTACCTAACAAAATACAATTTTATAGTAATTAATAAATGCTGAAAAAGTATTATTTTTATACTTTATAGAGTTAATGTTTCCGCTTGTTTTCACTATTTTCATAGAATATTTATTTTTATTCTAATTGGTAATGTCACCAATCTTTTGGGCACTGGGGACATGTTTAGAAGGATTATTTTCTTCATTTACTTAAGGTATATTTATGCCAATGTTTCTAAATATTTATAATTATAAGTAAATATTTGATAAATACATACAGTTATCTAATAAATAGTTAACAGGAAACTGGCAGAGGTAATATATTCTAGGAATTAAGTCAAACCACACGAGGCATTTGATGCTCGTATCCTTTACGATTGAAGGTCATAAACCATACCTACAAGTACTTGACTTTATATTCTATTTTAGTTTCTAGATGTGATAAAATGTTGTATTTAATACGCGCCTTCGAATACCAGACGATAGATATTGTTTTTAAATTGTATAAAATAAAAATACATAAAAATAGATTAATTTTTTGTAAATCTTATCAACTTTGTAGATCGATTAGCAACTTAACAGACAATGAAAAGTAAAAACCCTACTTGAAGAACTCGGGAGTCTGTAAAACACTGACTGCCAGCCGCAGAACTTATTTCCCGGCAGCGGCGAAACCCAAAAGGGTTATGTTTATGTTTTTTTAAACAATTTTTCGTTGTGCTAAATCACTTGTAACATAATTCAGTCATAAAAAAATTAACATCAGTTTCGAAACTAAATTTAAGCTTTAGCTCTACATTATGATTGCATGACAATCGTACAATTTAAACAATTCACTCAATAATACAAAACATTAGAGAGCCTGTGACCAAATTGTTGGAATAACAAAAATCAGGAAGCTGATATAACGGTGTCAAACAATGCGCCGGAGCATGTCACATACATCGTTCGACCGTAAAGAGGTTTGTTATAAATGTAACGTTTTTATTTTATGTTTGTATGGATACTATGTAGTTATATTGTACCTATATGGATAAAAATAGTAGGTAAGGATAATATCTTTCCTGATAGTGTTAATTAGAATTATAATCAATTATAATTGTTGTAGGTAGCTGTATTATTTTTTCTGTTAAAGTCAGAATTGAGTATTATAAAGTAGTACCTCATAGTTCCGATAAGGTAAAAATTAGCTAATCTGTAGCTCCATCGAGAATAGGGTACACGACTGGGTATGAAAATAGTCAAATTAGTCCGTCAGTTAAATAATAAGGCTTCATCAAAATAAGAAAACACTAGTTCTACTCAGTTCAACTCACGACACCACCGCCGCCGCGTCAGCTCATGATTAAGGACTCCTATTCAGTCTGAAACTAGTAGGGCGATCCCGAGAATATACGTATGTAAACCGTTTTGTTTTAAATAATTATGAATATTCCTCACGAAAGTTATTATGGATAAACCGAATCGACATTTTAGAATACATAGTTGTTAGTTTTTAGTTAGGTAAAATAAAATAAAAAATATGTCTTATATCTATCTAACGAACATAAAAAAATATATTATTTCTTTTGTATGTATATATAGTTAAGTTTATTTGAAATAAACATTCAAAAATAATTATTCATCTACCCTGTTAGAGATATAAAAATCTTGGTTTTAAACAAGATACCACATAGCTGCTATACGGTCATGAAGAGACAATACAACAGAATAACAAGCACTGTAAACAGCTTTTATAATAATTGGAGGTTATTGGTATTCGCCAGTTTACTTAAGAGAGTTTTGTTTATCATTATCAAGTGTATTTAGCTGGCTACATTATACATACCTAATACAGATCGTGTATTGTTTTGACAGCAGAACAAATAGTATTAATTAAGACTGATTTAAAATATCAAAGTAAATATTGTGATATCAGTGAGCTCGTAAAAGCTCTACCCACAGTTGTTCTACGATATTTTTTTAATATGGTTTTGTAAATACCTAAATCAATTATTCTACCCAACCTCATAGTTTATTAGCCGTTTGCCTGTATTACCAAAAAAAACAAAATTACTTTTATCTTTTCAGCCATTTTTTACGCAAAGAAATTTTGTTTTGCATATAAGTTTATACTTTTATTCGTGTTTTGTTCTTCTCTTAACTTCAAATATATCTAGGCGACTAACCTGGTATTTCTTGATGGAGTCCATCTGTTCCTTGCTGACGTTGTCATGCGCGGGAGGGCGCGGGGGTGCGTCCCTCGCTGTGTCCCGCGGAGGCACCGCCGGCGCAACCGTCTTCGCTGTGCCATTTACCTGCTGGGAATTTAATACGGTAAGACTTTGATAAAATATCATTAAAAATAACTTAAGAATAGAAAAACCATTCAATAAAATATGATTATAATCTAAGGAAAATACTGGATCTTGGATTTGAGCTTCAGAAAGTTTTGAATATCGAAATGAATATTCCCTTTTTTTTTTATTTTTGTAATACCAGCCAGTTACTATCATATGGAGTCCAATTAAATGAAAGAAAGAAAAACTATTGGCATGGTGTAAAACAAAATTGCTATAGACTTTTTTTTATTTGTTTTTTTTGTCCCATTATTTACCAGCCTTTAAATTTTCTGCCGCAAGAATAATACCTCATTTAATGTAAAGAAGATTTATGCTATTCATTTATTTAATTTAACGTTAATAATAATACAAAAGACATTTTTCCAATCAATGTCACGAAATTAGGAAAAAATATTTAAAAGGCCAATTAGCATAATTTAAATAGCTTGTATAGAAAGGGCTTCCTATATTCATTAATTAAGAAAAGCGTGACGTATAAGGGGATGAATTACACCATTATCTATCTATTCAGAAACTTTTGGGACTCGAACCCAGATGTAAAGAATATTAGATAATTATAATATTTAATGTAAATAAAGTTTAAAGCGTTTTACCAGACACTCAAAAGAGTTTTGAAAAGGAGGATTAATGAATACAAATTTCTTTTAACATGACTGGTACGTTTCATCTACCGAAATTTTCATAGAAGAATTTATAACATTAGGTTCTAGACTTGAGTTCATTAGAAAAACATAATTATGTATATTTAATAGTAATTTACATAAGCTAAAACTTTTTACTCAAATTTAGAACCAAACAACAGTAAGTAACATTTTTAAATATTTCCCAAATTACACTCATGCTAAACCCAATTAAAACTTAATAATAAAATAGCTGACATACTGGCGAAATAGATTTTTACTGAACAAAAAAAAAAAAAAAAACGATTTTCTGACGACGAGTGACTTCTTAAATTATAATGTCATTTTGACATTTCGAAATGTCAAATATCACTTTATAAAGTAATGAATCTGCCACTCGCAATCATTTTGAAAACATGCAAAAAGACCACATATTTTAGTTATTCTTAATAAAATTTTCATACTTTTGTTTTTACGTTGTAAGTGGCACACAAATCATGGACTTGGCAAAATGTAAAGTATACACCATGTTTTGTACACCACTTGTATTTAGGAGATTACAATTTATGGCTCAAGTTCTAATATAGATTGATGTTCAAAATAACGTTTTAAAACAAGAAACCAATTTAACTTTTTACATATTTCTTATGAAAAGTGACATTTTCGAAATTAGATTTTGATTTGTATAGTACCTTTCCTTAACTTAAATTATCAAGTTAATTTAGAAATGAAAGTAAAGAATAATATTTTCAAACAGGTGTTATGTACCTACATACTTTTTATTATAGGTATGTGACTCTATACTAGACGTACTTATTACCCCTTTTGGATAGATATAACCTTTTGGTAACACCCTGTATAATAGCCGATAAACATGCAAGCTTGGGAGATGGTAAATAAACATCGCTGTTCATGCACATCGCCAACACCAGAGTTCTTCAAGATGTATTTATTACAATAATACTTCAAACTTAGAGCTTGAGCCATAAATCTATACTAATATTATAAAGCTGAAGAGTTTGTTTGATTGTTTGTTTGTTTGAACGCGCTAATCTCAGGAACTACTGGTTCGAATGGAAAAATTCTTTTTGTATTGGATAGTCCGTTTATTGAGGAAGGCTATAGGCTATATAACATCACGCTACGACCAATAGGAGCGGAGCAAAATGAAAATGTTTTAAAAATGAAAAACCGTTGAAACTAAAACACGCGAACAAAGTCGCGGGGGACAGCTAGTCACTATATAATTTTTCCAGTATGAAAGTAAAATAGGACCCAAATACATGCAAAATTATATTAGAAAATATAATGCTATATAAATACACATTATTAAAATAAAAAAAAGACTAAAAAGATTAGCAACCTGAAAAGAAATAATGTTAATACACATACAAATATTAAATATTAAAAATACAGCCTATAAGTTGTTTACAGAAAAAAAAAATGTGCAAGACGGTAGAAACATTTTTATACAGACTTAGACCTTTTTTTAAAAACAGTTTATCGATATCACAATAAAAATATTAAAAATATAATACAGTAATTCCATTGAATAATAATTATTAAAAAATAATTTTACGTAAATTATTATTATAAAAATATTTTACTTGCAAATATTTGTAAAGATATTAAACGTAATATCGAAGAGCAATACTTTTTTGCCGCTTTTATATGCAAGATAAATATGAATGTATGTAAGTGCGTAATAAATAGCAATAATGTACGTAATGCGACATAATTCAAGGCATTACAGGACCCTCGGGATGGCGGGAACCTACACGATTATATCCTCGATCTGGACGAAAAATTGGACCAAAGTAGGTTATATACTCGCTATTTATGTAAGGGATTATTTAACTGGAATAACTAAAAGTATGTATAATATCCATTTATGTAATTGCAATTCTTTATCGAACTTCGTTGAAACGTTGTTTTTAATCAGTCTTTCCTTTATCTAAGCACAAATCATAAGTAAGACTTGAAATTTGCCTGCGATTTTAGATGTTAAATAGAATTATGTTCCTTCTTTCGAGTAACAATTAAGTAAATTATAAATAAAAATATTGTTTATATCTTGATAATTTGTACATTTACAATGCCAGTTTGCAAAAAAAGTTGATTTAAAATAAATAAATAAATGGTAAACGTAAGCACTTATCAACAGAATTGATTATACGACGATAGCTTATTGAAAATTAATACTAATATTATCAGAAATAGTAACAGCCCCACAGAAACAGCCGAACGCAGTTCAAAATATTTTAAATTAGGAAATGTAGGTACTCCATTTTAAAATTACCACAGACAAGAGCGTTTTGGTGCAAAAAGCGTGAAAAAAATGGCCGATGAAAACACTTTAATGAAATGCGTGTGTTAAAACCTTCGAGCTTACTCTTCAGATTATTGTTAAAACTAGATTTTTATGAGAAAATACACTAAAATAATTACTGACATAAAATTTTATTAGTTTATTATTATTTTACTGTTAAAAAATTATAACTTTAATTCATAAATAAATTAGACTGTATATTTTTAATATATCTAGCTTCTTAGTTTTAATCGAAGTAGTTTTCAATAAACATGTCATATAACAAAATATAATGAAGATAACAATGCATTAATTTTAGTTTAATTTGCGATTAAGGGTATCAGCTCCAATGAGTATTAAAGCAAACAGATTTAACACAGCAGTTAAAACACAATGGAAAATGGTGGTCATGTGAGATGTCTTGATTTTTATTTCATTACCTACACATATTAATCCCATTACGTAGTTATTTATTATTCAAAGACACAAAAATGTAATGAATTATTGTCTTGTGCAGCCTACAAGGTTCCTACAAGTTTAAATGATTAGTTAATTTTAACCTTAATTTAAATAAATATTGGTGCATCTAATAGAGACGCTGTTTCGTATCCTATAATTATTGAGACTCTAGTTTTTATTCTGACCCTCATAACCTACATTAAATTTTTTAGAAATCTAAATTGCTCCTTGCCCAGGACTAAATAAATCAATGTTATTGAAGAGGGAGCTAAATCAAAAGGCTCCTGAGAATCTGATAAATTTTAAGTGATTTTCATTCACTAGTTACCTCGTCTCTGAGATTTTGGAACGCTGTAAAATGCAAAGGTCTTAAATTATTTAAATACATACTTAGTTTGAACGTGAATAAAAATGTAAAATCTCTTTAAGCCAAGCAAGAGAATTCAAAATAAAAAGATTATCATCAAATCGGGATAGGTGATAACATTATATTTACAAAAGCAGGTGAAGGTGACGAAATGCATGTTTAGTACACAATAATTGTGGACCGTTGCGAGCCGGTAATTGTCTTATCTATACGACAATGAAGATAAAAACTACTATTTTTAGATACGCTGCATTCACCAAGGGCTTGGAGGTAAAAAAGACATTTTTAACTTTAATTCAAAGCAATAAGTTACATTTTGGAAATGCAACGAATCATTTTAATTTGGATATACAATCAGGAATACCGATTTCAATGATTTTATGAACAGGTAGTTTGATTAAATTCTAGTTTTTTCCCTAAAATCTATGCGTTGAATATAATGAATTATGAAAGTGATAATGACGAAGACAAAAATATTAATTATAAATATACCCCTTATACCACCTACATACGAGACATGTTAAAGTTATTAGTATTTTTTATAACTAATTGTTAGTTAATTGTTAATATTTACCACATACCTTTACTTACTAAATGCCCTTACTGTCCTACCTACTATCATCTTAGTTCCAACTGAATGCAAACCTGATAAAGCGCTGACATCAAATTAATTTTGAAAACAACATAGAATAAATAAAAAGTCAGTTCAAGAAATTAAAAGAACGTTGAACGAAAAAATTGACGTGGATTTTACATAGCAATTTAAAGTTGCCTGGCATTCATATTTACAAATCCGACTTATCTAAGGGAATTGGATTTTTGTCAGTCGCATTCGGGAACTAAGATGAGGCACCCAGAAGTCCCAACATTCCAATGTTGCCATGGTAACCATGCGATGCAATGTGCCCTTTACCTGGAACGCCACGCTCTTTCTGTCCACGGTAGCCGTACCCGGGTACTTGGGGGTGGTTTTCACGATTTGGACAAACGTGTCGGGAACATCCACCGCCACCTCCCTCCCGAGGAGCACCGGCGTCGTGTCAAAGCCTGGGGGCAGCTTGTACGACGCGTATACCGCCTCCCTAATCAACACAGAGTCTGTCCGCGCGGAGTACGTCACACCTTCTCTGCAATCTATCAAGGAATCTTCTCCGTTAGATATGAGGAGTTGGATTTTGTGATCGCTCAGATTGTGTGTGGTGTTCGAGGCTACCGAATCAGATCTTTCGGAGTTCAGGTCTCCGCATTTGGCTGTTTCTGAGGAGCCTTTGCTTTTCTTGCTGCCGAAGCTGCCCGATCCATCGGAGCTCTGTGGTAATGAGAGAAGTTCTATGGTGCTGTTGTTCTTAAAGCTGCCGGAGCCGTCGGAGCTGGGCGCGGAGATGTCGATGGTGTGCAGCACGGTGCTCTGCTTGCTGCCGAAGCTGGTGCCGGAGCCACCCGACGACAGCAGCGGCTCGTCGTCCCTGGAGGTCCGGAGGCGTACCTGCGGGGGCCGCGGGGGCGGGTAGCGCGGGGGCGTTTTGTTCCGAGCGATGAAACTGTCCGGCACGTCCACCGCCATCTCGCGATGGGGACCTGAAATCAAAGTAAAATTAATATTAATTATAATAGCAAATAAAATTAAACTTAATCACCAAAGATTTATTTAAACTTATTTATTCAAAAAAATATGTGACCATTTAGAAAATTATAGTTACGATTCACTTGGTATTGACATGACCTTATCCGTTTGCTAGCTCTAAAAATATCCATTCAAACAATAAACCTAATCATTACAATATTATCATGACGTGTTTAATTGTGATATTCTTGTAAAGACAATTGACAGGCGTGTGTCGGAACAGATCAGGTTCGTGTCTGGTTTGCGACACGACTGGCCTACAACGTGCTAACCACACAACATAATCACTTCGTATATTTATACCATTTACTTAGAGAGTAGTAATATTTGGATAAGTTATGTAGTTTCACTTATTAACAAGTATAAACCTAGAAAGACTTTTTACCTACAACATAGACTAAAATCTTTATTGATCACGATATTTTTAAGTATTTTGCCCTTTTTCGTTATTTTTAGGGTTCCGTACCTCAAAAGGTAAAAACGGAACCCTTATAGGATCACTTTGTTGTCCGTCTGTCTGTCTGTCTGTCTGTCTGTCTGTCTGTCTGTCTGTCAAGACCTTTTTTCTCAGGAACGCGTGGAGGTATCAAGCTGAAATTCATATCAAATACTCAAGTCTATGGTCTCTTGGAGCTGTGAAAAAATCAAACTTCTAAGTCAACGCGATCAAAAGATACTCCCGTTTATGCCGCAAATTTTCGACACTCGCAAGGGAATCAAAACCTACAGGGTACTTCCCGTGAACTCAGAATCTTGAAATTTGGTACGAAGCAACGTCTTATAACACAGATAAAGGAAAAATTGCGAAAACCGTAAATTTTTAGTAACATCATAATATAATAAAAATATTTTTAATATTTTTTTTTTTTCGTTTTGCAATAAAAATACCATAACTACGACTATGACTTGATCATCGTGATGGGTGAACTTTTACTTATATACCTATAGGTTTGTACGGAACCCTCGGTGCGCGAGTCCGACTCGCACTTGGCCGGTTTTTAGATATCGATACTAATTATTTGACTTCATGAGATAAAGTTGGAATGACGAAAGTTTAATAACATAGGCTCTTTTGAATATACTAACATTAGCTAATGTCATAATTGATTAAGTTTAATGATACTCTAAATACTTTGGTAGATAAACAGATAAGGCCGCGCACACACGGACTGGTGCGACTGCATGGTGAACAATAAACTTCTATGGCTCGCGGACTACTTGAAGCAGTTCGACTGTTTTCAAAAAGCAAGGGCCAGGAGGCACACGTTACGAGCGAGACATGTTGACTGCTCGCGCAGTCGGTGTGCGTTGATCACTGACTACCTGATGTCGATCATCAGAGCAGAGCAGACAGTGGCCCGTACACTGGCTGCTCTAAAAGGCCTAAGTTAAGACACCCATTTTAATACGTTAAGTTGAAGCTTAATTCTTCTTTATAAGGAAAACGATTGTGATACCTCATAGTCAACTATTGCACACATCGTTATTCATATTCAAATTATTATATAAAAGGAATTAAACAAGTCGTTAAAATTAATTAAAGAATAACTGGCTTCCTAAGTTTTTGTTTCATTGTTAAAATTGGAGGTCATTCAAACACAAAAACTAAACAAAATACCAAGATCTACTTATTAGATTTTAGAACATTACTTACTTACAAACAAAACAGCAAATTTTAATATTGGAATATGTATAACTGTAATTAACTGGTTTTGTGTTTTATTTAAAAGTATTGTTACCAATTAAACCTCTTTTAAACATCGATATGATTTTTAACTACTGTAATTAAACAAGAAACTATTTTAACTATGAAGTTAGGTTTTCATCAAACCCACTAAGATTTCATAACTCCTACGACCAAATTATCCGGCAGGCAATAAAATAGGTCTTGTGTGATCAACGAAATAAATTAAACCAAAATTCTTGTCAATACAATTTAGGTAGGTACCGTATCAAAACAAAATGTAGAACAAAAAAGAGCAGACAATATTATTATACCCATTGTTTGTTAAAAACCAAAACCAATTCATTCATAACAATAAAGATATTCACGTAACTAAAACGAAATTAACTATAGCAAGAAATTACAATTACAAAATACCTCAAAAATTTAAACTGAAATCCGGCTTCAAATACACAATGTATATTTAAACTAACATGACAATGAAAATTATTCAGGAAACACACAAAAGCGACGTAATATCACGGGGCGGACTCCACGGAGTTTTGTCAAAAAATTAATGACCGACCGAATTAATATTTGGCAGAATTACAGAGTTCCATTGCGCACCGAGAATTTTTCATAAAGTTACGTTGGGTTTTTCATGAAGTTTAATTTTCGTACCTTGCCGAGACTTGGGAATTGTATGCTTTGACCAGATATAGATATAAACCCCATTCATTTCTAATGTTGAACTCCGTAGCTATGTTATACAGGGTGTCCTGGAATGCATGGACGATCGGGAGTCCAGAGGTATAGGACACTTAGGGGTATCCGAATCACCCCCATGTATGTTCCGCGATTTTTTGTAGTTTTAGAGTTATATGAGTTTTTCGTGATTTTAACCGAATTCCGACCTTTATCATACATCTGCTTACACTTCCGTGGTAAGGCACAATACATAAACCATATCTTTTCTAAAGTAGCTATATTGGAGATACATAGATAAACACAGTTTTTTGCTGAACTTAATTGCTAATATTACGTGTATACGTTATTACTAAGAATATTCTACTGTATGCTTACCGGTATCAGAGGTGATCGAGAGCATGGTGAGCATGTCTTTGTCGTCATCCGGCGGCGGGCGCTTCTCGTCCTCGGCTCCCAGGACCACTATGCTGGAGCCGGAGCGCCGGCGCGGCCTGAAATGTTACAAACACAAAGTTATTATACTGATATAGTGTGCTAGAACATATGTAATTAATATCCTTAGTATTCACGCAGACTGCGTATACTGCGTCTACGCATTCAATTTGTCCTCATTACATGCTCAAAAGTAGTTTAACGCCGGAGTAGCAAAGGACTAATAGCAAGTTATAAGAAGTCTAGTAATGGCCTTGAAATGAAAGAACCATAGTCTTTTATTTTATTTATGTTTTATTTTTTAAATAAGTACGACAAATATTTTATAAGCTTTGATCAAATATACTATAGATACTACAGATATATATATACTATAAATATACTATAGGTCCCGTACAAAAATAACACAAAACCTATCCCTATCTAGACAACTAAATTTGATAATGACGTGAACACACATAAAAGTAAATTCAACCTTATGACTATTTTCTTAAAGTTGCCTGTAGTATATTTGATCTAAGTTTATTCCCATATTCACTAAGCAGACTCAAAGAGGAGATAGTTGAGTGCGACGTTTAAATGATTTGAACTATTCAATAGACTATAAACTAAACATATTATGAGGCTAGTCTTCAATACCAACAAGATACCAAAAGGTGTAGTAAAGTATATACCACCTTTAGGTTTACTTTTCTAGTGAACGTTTCGTCATTATTGTATCTTTGGTATACTTTCTTACCAATTTGAAACAATCTAACATTACCGTCACGAAGGAAGTGCGTCCGGCAAAGCTGTCGGACAACCGGGAGCAGTGACGTGAGACGTCACGCATGCGTAACTGCGGCACTTTATGTAACGGCTTGTCGTAATTATGTAGGTGCCTACTATCTAGGTGCCAGTAGATGCATCTATAGAATGTGCACCTTGCGTTGGAAGTGGTAGATATTAGTGGTGCGGTTTTGGAGGAAATCGTACATTGTTGTTGCAGACATTGTTACTTGGTACGTGTAATTTATGGGACTTATTGCATTTTGTTAAATGGAAATAATTACTTGGGTGTTTTGTTAATACGATGCTTTTAAATAGGTGTAGCAATGACATATCTAATCTTTAAAACTGTTAAATGTTCTAATTGGTAAGTGTCTCATTAGATGGTGGTAAAAATAGCAATACTCTAAACGAAATGAGTGATATTAAGTGTTTTGCTATTTTTACATAATTCAACGCATATGAGAAATTTAAGTTACAATGCCAATTTAGAGCTAGCTTCCGTGTTATTTAAAAGTAGATTACGCTTATTACGAGAATTAATTATAATTTAAGCATCTTATTACGCATTCTTTTCTAATCTCATAAACACGAATGGCAAGTAAATTGCGTCACTTAACCCAATACCGTTTCGGTTTCATTTTCAACTGAGTATCAAAAACGCTTGAACGCAGCCCGCGCATAATTAGATCTCTCGCTTCAGCAATTTCCACATTATAATAATGAAGTCAGCATATTCTCCGCCACCATACTGGATCCGTTCGATTCCCACAGTTTAAAGCCGTGGCCTCGTTTCGCGCCACTTTACTTTGAATCGTTCACCAATCAGTGTGGAAGCCAAAATATAAATAATAATGGTATTACGCAAAAAAGGCAATTTCTTCCATTATCGGAAAGGCGGCGACCCAGACAGCGGTTAGGGCCGTCTATTTCAGTATTCGTCGCCCTAAATCTCGCAATAACTCTACTGTATTATTCGAATATAAATCAAGTGTTCGTAGCTTGGTTATCTTTTAGACCTTGATTTAGGTATAGATGTTTAAGAAGGATAAACATTATACACATAATTTACTGAGTACATTTTACTTAACTTACTATTAACACGAAGATATAGAAATCTCTGATATACTTCACGCTAAAATATAGTAAAGAATAATAATATGTATTCAAAAAGTTTAATCTGTATATTACACTTGACTAAGACTTGTTGGACTCTATGGTATTCTTTATTTCTATGGTTTTAATTAGATAGAAAAAAAATACAACGACCTTTTTGTATACAGGATTCTTTGCCACGTTTAACTCGTCGTCTTATGGAGGGCAGCCCTTAGCCAGCAGACAGGGATATTGTCAAACAATGCGAATGATTATTACAGCTAATCCCGACAGTGGAGTGCTTACTTTTATTGTCTGCCCGATGCCCGGGTGATCCTGGGTATAAAACGCACGACCTTGGCGTATGGTACAAGTATATTTATATATTTTATACCGCTTGACGCTTTTTGATCCTTTTGAGCATTGTTTTGTAATAGAAAGATAATATAATACTTGTTTGAAGATAGATAAAACTTTTATACAACGTGTTTATGATACGTAGATGCACCTACTAATAAATTTTCTATGATAAATATTTTAGAAAAGAAAATTACTATAACAAACTACAACTACTTAATATACTTAATTACTATTCGTGGGTAAAGTCAATTTCACAAAGTAAATAACTGCCTACAAATTATTGGTTTCTTAACTAAAACTCAAGTTGTATCTCAGTGAGTTCTCATCAAGACATAGCTGGGAACTCAACCACTTGTCCGTAAACCGTTAGCTATTACCGATACAAATAAATAACAGGAAGTCATTTCCTAGTTGAAAATATGCTCCACTTCAAACGATACAGCTATGTGTTACGGATTAAAATATTGCATACTTCGTCTTATCTCTTCACAGTTAAATCGATTTGAGATTTTTATAATGACGCCTATGACTCATAGTCATAGTAATCAAGCTAAAATCTTGTTTAGATAAATGAAAGTAAAAATATAAATTGGTCCTTTGAGGCGGACGGATCAAATGTCGGAGCATAAGGACCGGTTTGGTCAAGTATACTAGAAATATGAGAAATGATTTTAATTGGATGTGAGTTTTTTTTTTTTATATTAAGTAAAATACAATATGGTTAAATGACAATTGCAATTTAAAACTTTTGCCTAAATGCTTTTCTGAAATGCTTGCGGCAGTATGAATTTCGAAACTTTAAGCCACATTAAAGCGAATTATTCAAACAAATCAATTGGATCTTAATAAACAGTGGATTATAAGCTTATATCTCGCACCACACCCGGCCGGCAATATTCCCAATTTCAGCGAGGCACATAAAATAAAACCGGGGCTAGTGCGACCATCATTCAGCAGAGCCCGGGAATTCCTCACGTAAACTATTAATTTTAGGTCAGTAGGCGAATGCCGCCCTATTTTATTTGTGGAACAGAAAACTCTGTGTTTTATTTGTATTTTTGTTGAGTTATTTACGAACTTGTAGTGATAGCCAAGATTTATTAAGTTATTTATTTACTTTGGACTTTGTACAGATTGGAGTTGTTGCCGTTTTTCAGATAGTTTTTTGTTGCAAGATAACGTTGAGCTACATTACAAGTTTTCTTAGAAAGAAGTTTGGTACTGGTTTTTTCTTCAAACTTCTTTGATAGAAATAAATATATACGCATCTGCGTATAGGTATGTTCACCCACACATAAATTGTTTTTACCCTCTCTCTCTAATCTAAAAATAGGGTACTTTAAAGAATAACATAGATTTATTTATATTATAAGTTTTAATTTTAGTATAACTTAAGTTTTTTTGTAAATAGTTTGTAATTATTTGTTAAATTGAATATATGTAAAACATTATTATACCTTTTAATAAGAAATATACAAAAGTTTAATTTAAAAATGTTAGGTAAACGAACAAACAAATCTACAGATTTAATTCACTTTGCTTCTACCAAGTATTTTAACATTAACTAGATTTGCCTGCTACATGGTCCCTTCATCGGATTGGCTGTAATTATGGTAAGCTCACTCGCATGTCGCTCGCAAACTGTCTGATTGTGATATTTACTGCCGGCTTCCCAATACCACAAATAAAAGTCATCATAATAAATGTTAAGATAATTAAGGAGGCTCAGATTTGACGACTAAATTGGATGATGCAATATCTCATGTGATTGGTATTGAAGTAGGTTACTTTAAGACAAATATTCGCGATTATTATTGAGTTTAAACTCGTGTCTCTATAATAAAATTAATAAATAATAACTATATTAAATATCATGTGTTAATTTTCCTCAGGTCCTAATCTAGTATATGGAAAAGAACCCAAACTTACCGATAAGAAATATATTGTTCGTAAGAATTTTAACATAATTTATAGTTATTGATTGAACATTTTTCTCTAGAATTGTTCAACTTATTAATCATTGTTTTAATTATTTTAAGTTATCTATTAAATATTAAAATGTAACAATAAAGATCCCGTATCTTAAGTCCTTTAAACATGGTAGTCCTACAGGGCACAGACTGTCACGGCTTAAAGGATCGGCATCAGATGCAATTACTATAAGCTTCCTCGCTTGTTTCAATTCCTGCCTCCCAAAGAAACAATAAAAATCGTGTATACTTAAATTCTATTAATATTGTTTTAATGCCACTGTTAAAGGCTACTAAAATATCTAATGTCTGAATGTTTTTAAATTTGTGGACACTTTGGCATAAAACAGGTTTTGGTCCATTCATAAATAATCTTATAAAATAATTTTAGTTATACATTTCGTGATTATTTCGCGTCATATAATCTTATTTGTTAATACAATTTCGTTAAAAAGAAAACTCATAATAAACCCGTTGTAGGACTGGTTACATTAATAGAAAATAAACAAAGCCATAACGACCAAACATATGTCATCGTAACATCGTAAATTCTTCAATTTAATAAAACTATGCCGTTCCATGCGAACGACTTTTCTGTTTCAGACGAAATAGAATTTTAGCCCGTTGAACTAGCACAAGCCGTCGAAATAAAAACAAATATTGCATGAATATCGTGGCGCCGAGCCGCGGCTCAAGAGATCACAACGAAGCTTTATTTTGCGTGCTGCATGACAATTTGAATATAAAAGGTGAATCACTACACTCTTTACTTATTAAACCTTTCGCATATTTTAAACCGCTACTTGGTATGGGGTAAGCTTGGATGCTAAGAAAGAGCATAGGCTTTTGGCCGCGATAGCCAACAACCGCGCGGGTGGAGCCGCGGACTACAGCTAGTCAAATATTACTAGAAACAGATTTTTTTAAAACACCTTGTCCGGTCATAGCGTATAACTTGACAGATAAAACTATTCTTTTACCTTTTTCTATTCTATCCTGACCAATCCTGCAGTCTGATAAAACTGAGCACTACCGCAAGGGCTTTATAATCCTTTTCACGTTTTTTGAATATACGGCACTATCTTTCCCACCGGCCACCTGTCGCATCATTGCAACATTTCTCTACATTTTACAAGCATTCTTATAAAGAAATAATAGTACGAACATAATAAGGTCTAAGACCGTACGATACAGAACCACTGTAAGTAACGGTGATCTGGTGCAGTGCGGAACTACTCGATGGAACCGAGTCCGAATCGATTTATTATATTACCGATTTGTGGTGGCTGGTGTTTAGAGGTAATGAAGTATTGTTGCGCAATGCCTTTGTTACTTGGAAGGAGATTTATTGAGATGTTCAATAGATGGTGACTCTACCCTGCAAGTTTTAGGTTTTATTCAGCAGCTGAATACTAAAATTCCATGTATGATTAAATTGGTTGTAGGCTTTCGCCCTGCTGAGAGAATACTAGCTTATTCGGTTAGATTCGATAATGTTCATTGCAGTATTGGCTATTTAAAAACAGCTGAATTGTATCAAAATACTTAAATCATACCGAAGAAATAAGCAGACGACGTTAATTAGATAATAAGAATGCTATTTCTCGTAAGGTAAATTATCCCGGTAACGTACTAAAATTCAAATATCTCAATCGAATAAACTGAACCTTTCGCACTGTATTCAATTCGTCTTAGGTTTAAGTACCTATTTCAGTTTTGCGCTAAGAAAATGATCTGAATAGTGCACAACCCATTTTAATGATCATTAAAGTATCCTATAGTAAGGACTGGTTGTCAGAATTGTAATGACTTAACGACTGTCAAAGATCAACGCATGAGTCAGGACCAACGGTTGACGTACTTTCTCAGGCACGACGGTGTAAACCGTCAGAACACAAGTGGCAAGTTCAAGTTGAAATCTTAAAAGTAATAACTTGTAATTAAATATAATATAATACTTTCTACCTAATGGACGAACTTACCATTCATAAAACACACGTTTCAAACCACAAACCAACCATAAGCATTGCTACCATGCAACATAAACTTTAAAACTGGTCCTTTCTCTCTTACGTCATCAGGAAGACACGGGTTTGGTCCTATATGATCTGCCCGTCTTATCATTGGTCACATTACATTATCTAGACAATGTTATTGTCTATCCCTACTCTAACTAGTTCTAAATATTCGCTTGAAAGCCGTCAGCTAACAAAGCTTAGTTACCTGTGTTACGTGCGATAGTGGAGACACTAACATATCCGGCAGAGACATGCTCTGTATTGTTGCCAAGAGAATTCATCCCTTTAAGTAATAAATAACCAATGTTTAGAATAGAAACAATGGCTGGTGGGATATTAGAATTGAATATTATTTCTAGCGGAACCTTGCAACAATTTGAAGAAATGTACTTAAAAAGGGGTGCCGATTGACCGTTGCCGATTTGATTATTAACTACATGTAAATTTTGTCGATCATACTCACTTAATCTATTAGTAACTAATTTAATAACCCAAACTTTTTAAATTTTCTAGTAACAAATTGAAAAATGTTAGTGGTTTCTATACATCGTATTGGTTCCAAGGTTAAAGCCTCCTTGCCTGATGGTACCTAAGTCGGACGCATCCTGGACGCAACTTTAAGACCATTCTTATTATCGATTTAGGCATTTTGAACACCTATCATCAATTTTCCGACATAAAGAAGGCTATCGAAGGTCAGTCACATGTCTTCGTCCCGCCTCATCACATGTCTTCGTTTCGTTATTAACTTTCCTGTCACTGAGATCATATCAGTGAAACATGATCGGGTTTAGCTATATCGAATTACTCTGAGATTTTCTTTAAAACGCCAGACGCTCTATTTTGTTATCACCTTTATTTATTTATCATCATCTGCTCTCTTAAAAGGGCTTAGTATTAGAGAAATTAAGATTAAATAATATTAGGTAATTTATTTACGAAGACGACGCGACACACATTGTTTGTTTTATCTAAATTCTAGTTCAATCAAACACGTCCAATCACTTCCAACAATTATTGTATCTCATTAAATGTATGGATTAAAAAGAACTACTTTTAAATCCTCTGTGTCTATAAAACCTTTTTAAATAATTCTACTGCTGAGCAAAGGCTTTATATCACACCGACTTGAATTGATCATTATCACCAACTTCTTCTTTCGTGTTGATGGTTTTCTTTAGATCTAACCAGCCCAAAACAGCAACTGAAGACTGGCAATTCCAGAGGATATTAGCACCATGCCTCCATCAATGATTTCCAACCAGCGAACTATACAATCAATACAGTATGATCATGTATAGTTGTACATCAGTGGACGAATCACGAGTAACAATAGCTATTGTAGTCGTCTCGCACGTGTTTGATATTACTACGATACCGGCAGGCCTGGCCGACAGAACATCGGAAACTGTTCTGTCTCTTAAGACCAGAGCTAGTGGGCTATGGATGCTATGTTCCGGTGTGAAGTGGACTGAGATATTGTTAGATGAATTATGTTGTATGTCAGTCTAGTGATATTTGGTAATCTAAGTAGTTGTATAATTTGTTAATCTGTACTATCATGTTGGTAAACTATAATCTCAAATCGTCAATCCTTATAATCGTCGTGATTAATTCGGGTTTTTGTGATAAGAGCCTTTGGTCTCAGAGGAAAAGTGATAAGCTTGTATAAATATTATGTTTATATGTATATTGCCTAAAAAGTTACTTGTAAACCCGTGCACTTATGTAGCTTTAGGGTTCCAAAATAAATAAATAAGTGTGGACAACATCACATACATTGCTCTGAACCCAAAGTAAGTAGCTAAAGCACTTGTGTAATGTAATTCAGAGACAACGAAGGTACTACAAACACCCAGACCAAAGACGATATAGAAAAGTGGTTTTTTACATTGACTCAGCGGGGGTTCGAACCCGGGACTTTAGAGCTGGCGGCACTTTGAAAACCGGTGTGTACGCCACTCGACCACGATGGTCGTCAGAAAAATGTACTTCCTAAGGACTTTCCACACATAAAGTTTCTATAACCTAGTCCATTAATTCTGAATTATCGATATAGGAACTATTAATAAAGATTTTATAAATACTGAAGCGGGGAAACGGATACGTGCCTAGAATAGTTTGTGGGTCAGTAGGTCTGAGCTAACCTTTATTACTTAAGCAATAAGGTTCATGTTACTCAAATCCTTTTGGAGATTGAAGTTTTATTGTGAGCGTATTTCAAGTTTTTTATGAGTGCTTAAATGTTAGAGCTGTTTCTCACATCTTAGTTTGCTACTGAAAATTTAAGAACTGCTCTTTTTTACCTTTCAAAATTTCTTTTAAGTAATATTAATTTTAATCTTAAAGTAAGTTCCTAAAGCTCGCCTTTCCACCAATTACCCACAATGGCATTTTTTTTATATATCTATCAATTTTCAAGCTACTTGACCTAAAATACCTATACCTTACAAATTACATAATATATTACAAAATAGTAACAAAAAAAGCTTCATACATAAACTACTTATTTCGATTATTTATAAAAAGATGAAAGTGATTATACTCTATTTCGGTTATGGAGATGTATCCGTAACGTAAAAAATTACCTAATATGCAAAGAAAAAAAAGAATAAGTACAACTTTAATAACTGTAATTATTAATTATACAACAACTTCGAATTGCTCTGATAAATCATAATGTATTGTACATACGTGTTTGTGTACTATTAAATTTACACATCACGATGATAACGACGCAAATTGTTTAACCAATGCTCTGAACATGTCTGATTGACGTCTGAATGTGATGGATATACTAATAGTTATGCTAATATACAGAATAGTATAGTTCAATTCAAACTTAATGGCGGCTGTGAAGTACGCTAAACGCTGCGCTGTACCTCGCCCCGCACTCTGCGCAGCGACTCGACTCGTGTTCACAGCCGCCATTAAGTTTGCATCGTACTGTACACAAGATTAAAAACATTAATTTAATCTAAAGCTAAAAACTTTTATTGTAATTCTAAAAACCATTAACTTCGAATTGTATTTGTTCACAAATTTTTGTTTTATATTTATTTTTTATTGGTTAAACTTGATCTAACCCCAGTGAGTAGGTAAGCGTTACGTTTAGTGCTAATTCCTCCTCTGCCCCCTAGGGTGTCAATGATGACAGGGCTGAATCAATCATAGATCGCTATTTCGGGATAAAAATCCGTAGATCGAACATAACTATGCCATACAATGGTCGAATATGCATCCCAGTTCTCAAAATATTTCTTGACTATAAACAAACTCAGCTGTAAGTCTACTTAAAAAGTCTTCTTGCAACAATTTGCTACAAGACTTTGTCCTTCGGAATATCATCACAGTTACAAAAAACTCATAAACAAGTTCTTCAACTATTAGAACGAACACCGCATTGTTTTAACATAACACTCGTACACAAAAAGCTTAGATCGTGAGCTGATGGTACGGACAGCATAAGAACTCTATGTACAAAAGCACAAAAACAGAACTTTAAAAAAAACGACTTGACTTGATAAAAGCACTAAACAGAAACTCCCTACCAAAATCCACAAAAAAAATAAATAAAAATAAACAGGATTTATTATTTCCTTATTTACTCAAATGTTAGATTACAAACTGATCTGTTTGAAGTCGGTGGCATAAGAAGTCGAAAATAAAACACAAAAAGAGTAGTCCAGTTTTACGATTAAAGAAAAAACATTGTAATGACATGAGGTCAGTAACAAAGGCTTAAAGTGGCAAGGGCCGAAGTCACTCATCTACAGACCAACCGCGCTGTTTAACCTGAGAGATTCGCTAGTCAAGTATTTTTACAAGGTATTTTTTTTCGAATGTGCTACACGTGTATATAATACGCTTTTGCTGCTGACGCTACACGTATTCAATAGATCGGTACTGCAGCCTCATTCTGCTCACGCCAGGCAGCGCGCACGCCCATTGCTGTATTATTAAACCGCCCACTTCCATTATGTAACTAACTTTTTAATATTGCTATTGTATATTGAGATTATCTATTGATTTTCAGTTTAGTATTGGTTTTGTTTGTACGTATTGAGTTCGTATTTCATAATAGGGGGGATTCTCTTGAATGAATTTCAATTCGAATACAATACCAATGTGAAATTGTACAACACACGGTACACGAAAAATACTGTCAATGTTTAGATTCCAGTTAGTTCCTTCAAAATAACTGATTCACGTGACCACTAAACTACCTTTAAAAACCATTAACAGATTTACTGTTTATAGTAAAAATAATATCTACGGATAAAAGTAAGAAAGCAGTCAATAATTTACTCTCCCAACAATATTGTAGGTGGATACAAAGCTACAGGCGTGCCTTATAAATATTTGGATAAGATTGTCCTGTTAATATAGATAAATTTTTGTCAAACAGCAGATTGTAGTAAAAAAAAAAAAAAAAAAAATATTAAAAGTAAATATTTCAATGTATTATTCAAATAGCTTTAACTATCACAAAATCCTTTTTGATAAACTGTATTGTAAAACCAAATAATACATTTATAAATTACTACTTTAAATAGGTTAAAATAATATTGAATAAAATACAAAAGAAGATGTATTATTGAAAAGAAATGTCATGAAAGAAATACAATACTTATCCAGCTTTATCGCTTCAGCAATCTTTTAGAATATCTTTACATAGACAACAAGTAGAAAGGAGAAGATAGGAATGTAGACCGAGGTGTGCCACAGATAATACAACGCAAAAAGATAATCCAATTGTGACACTGATTGTCATTGAAAAGAAACAAAGAAACTGGTCCTTAAGGTCTGGTCCTTTTACTAACCAATAAATTATATAGGTATTAAAAGTGCTGTAACATTTTTTTAACAGTTCATAAAAAAACTGTGAAATAAGGAAAAAAATAGTAATTTAATAAAAAAAATGAAATATTAGAAAACTTAACGCGACTATGGGCAACCTATTGTTATTCGCCTGCCCGGAAGGCACGCTGGCCGAATGTACCGAAACAGCGGAGTGAAACCCTTCTGGTATTACATGAAAGGCCTCAGATAATCGTGAGTATTTCCAAATGTACTAACATCAGAATACTGTTTCATTACATTGTTTGTTAACGGCGTGTATTCTTCAGTTTTTTTGCTGCCTTTTTTCTGTGTTCGTAGCATCCTGTTTGAAATATATTTCGGCATTGTTGCGGTTCCTGACGGTTTTAACTTGATTTAGAATTAATTTGTTATTGATATGACTTTGTGACGGAAACTTTTAGCTGTCAGGTCATAACACTGATTTATGTGGATACTAAATCTGTTATATCTAGTCAACATCGAATTTTTTATGTGTGTTCATATAATTTTATGAATAAATTTAACTTACCAATAACCTAACTATAAACACTAAAACTAACCATAATTTTCTACGAAATTTTTATACATTCATCTCCCTTCCCTGTTTTCAATTATTTGGTGTTGGTACTATATGTATCCTTCTTCCATTCATCCCTACTGCTCGTCATCTCAGCATTCTCTCCTTTCTTTCTCATATCCACTTTCACACAATCTTTTCATCTCTTTCTCGGTCTTCCTCTAGGCAGAGAAAGAGAATATAAAAGATGACGTCATACACAACTCTAATACATTATAAATTAAATTTATAAATAAGCTATCCTAATGCGTTCAAAAGGACCACGCATAAACCTTTTTGCGCAAGACACCACACATACTGCTAAAATGGCAATAATTTATACAGGGTTAACTTAGTCTATTAAAATAAACCCACAGTACCCTCACAAAGTTAACAGTTAGGTACATTGTATTGTGAACAGCACCACACCTTTTCACCATAACTCTGTATTTAGCCGAGTCGGTGAATGATTTAATCACCCGTATGACTCCGACTTGTTCGGCTTTCACTGGCTTTTGAGTGATTTTTAATAACAGTTTACTAGACCAAAAACGTTAAACAGTTACATTACACTAAATTGAAATATGTTCCATGTTGCTTAAAGTGTGCATATCAAAGTAATGGGTACTTTGCCATGCACACAGCAACAATTTGAAAAAATAATACCAACAAATACCTTAATGGTGATTAAGAACGCTTGTAAAACAAAATCAACGTATCCATAACTATATATCGTAAGACTAATCTTTAAACCATTGCTTGTGCTATTTCTACTTATTAAATTTCACCTTACGCAAAGAAATTAAATTAATAAAAGCAAAAACTTGCGTAATGAAAAAAAATCCCTCTTTTTTAAAACTCTCAACAATCATCCGTAACCTTTGCAAAGATTGCATACATGACGTCTTATTCTGACATCATATAAAAATAAATAATTAGAAAACTAGTCATTAACATTTGTAAAATATATTTATATGCGGTTTTCCCATTCAAGTATTATTTACAAGCTCATTCAAAACAATAATATTTACTATGGCGTGTCAATAAACTGGGTTATTGCGAATGAAATAAACAATACCTAAGTACCTATATACCTTATTATATTAATTTAATGTTGAGAAACCCATTGATGAGTAATTGTAAACTCATTGAGTAGTAAATTTTCTATATATTTCAAACTATTTCAAAATTTAAAGGCAAGGAAATAACTCAGGGTGAATTAATGACATAAAGAACTGGACAGTCTGGACTGGTCCTGTCTTCCGCGATACTGATAAATCGTTGGAACAGATGCGTCCTAAATGTAGACATGACAGACTATTTAATTAAATTATAAATAAAAAAGACAATAACAAAAAAATTGTGGGTCGCTGTCAGTGCTCTAGCTACGTGATGAGTTACCATATTACATCAAAACAGCCTTAAAATAATTATTCAGAAATTTAAATTAATAAAAATATCTGTATTTTTTTTTTTTACTTCTAAACATTACTATTCACGGACAGAAGGACTACATCAACTGTCGTCTTACGACTACTGATACTCAGTTCTATTCTAATTCAAAACTACATACAATTAATAGAGAATATAGCCATGTTAGCAATATAAAAAAGCTTGTATAAACACATACCCGATTCACTATACTGTATTGTATTCGATCTAATGACACGTATTTCACCAAAACATCAACTCGAATACATCCATACACAGGAAATGAACGAGTGACTCCGCGCCTATGTGGGAAAGAGACGGTAAATATTCACCTCTCTCTTCCACGATATCAGCTGTTTGCCGTAATTGCACCTGTTTATGCGCGACCTTCAAAATGATGGAACGTAGAAACTAGCTTTAATATTTTTGTTTTTCTTGAAAATTTGAGAATATTTATGTTTTAATACCTTATTGGGTTTCAGTTATTTAAGTTACAGGTAATCAAAGTAAAGCCTTGAAAACTATGATGACATGAATGAAACGTGTTGTTCCTTAGGAAGACAAATGGTTACGTAATGCAGGTCATGATGCACAATGATTACTCATGCATTTTACTATAACTATTGTTGTTGTTCAATATACTATTGTTTAGGTACTATTTTCAGGTTACACCCGAAATATTTTAATTCTGCACATTATCATAGCAGAGACTCATTTCTTACTCTATCTGATTTTCAGTATTCTGACTACTTAATATTCATAATTATATTAATAATAATAAAAAAATCAATGTAAACAACATCACATACATTGCTCTAAACCCGAAGTAAGTAGCTAAAACACTTGTGATATGGGATCAGAGACAACGAAGGTACCACAAACACCCAGACCCGAGACAATGTAGAACAGTGACTACTACAGTGTGTTCTACAGTGACTCGTCTGGGAAACATCGAACCCGGGACCTCAGGACTAGCGACACTTTGCAAAACCGGTGTGTACGCCACTCAACCACGGAGGTCGTCGAAATTATTTCACCACTATGGTCATATAAATTCTTCTGTGGTATGGTTAAAATACTATGTAGGTACCTACTATATTTTAAAAAAAGTAATAAGTTTTAAATCTCGTCGAGTCTAATTTTATGCATGAATCCACAGATACTAATGTTTATTTACATACGGCTTCAAGAATTACTACTGAATTCACACATAGAAGGTGAATCGTAATTGAAGGGTGTTCTTTGTGCATGTGATTTGAATGTTTGTAAAACCCCCCGCGACACAAGGATTAAATTCCTTACTGCGGGAGTCGTTTTTTAAAAAACAAAACAAAACAAACAATTAACGTTGATACGACGCCGAAAAGATAAGATAACTGTTCGGTCAATATTTGTCAATGATAGCATAACATTAACCGCAGGTTATTTATAACAAGCATTTGGCCACGACTTGTTCCCAATTATTATTATAAAAGTAAATTAGAGATTTTTTTTTCAGTAGCCAGTAAAAAACAATGAAACCAATTTCATCAAAATTGTGCTTTTGTAAATTAAAATCCTTTTCCCTATGTAAGTTGAGTTTAGCTTCCAGTCTCTCCAGATTCAGTTGAATACCGTATTTTGCATTGAGCGACTGCCTATCTGAGTTTCACAACCGTTTAAAGCAGTTCTCAGTCTTTTTTTAAAGCAATATTCCATAGTAAGACTGGTTTTCAGAATTGACGACTGCCAAAGATCGATGTATGACAGTCAGGAGCAACGGATAATGCAGCATTATATAAATGAAGTAAAGGTATCTACTTATAGTACCTAGGCTATGAAAAAAATGTGACATGTTTACCTACTATGTATATGGACGAATCTGTTTCAAAGGTGCGTGTGAGTATGTGTCATTGAATGAATATAAAATTGTAGTAATTATGTTGTAAAATATACCTATACTAAGATAAGGTATTACTGATAAGCAGCGGTGGAATATGGATAATGTATGTTTTATTGGAATCAGTTAAATTAATTAATACACGCAAAAGCTACAAGGAAATGCGGCATGTTTTTAAAAGAAATAGTTAATATTATGCTTCAAAATAAGTTATACTACATAGGAAAATGGAAATTAAAACTGAAATGAATCAGAATATTATTATTCTAAGTGAAATGCACTACTAGGTAATACTTTCTTTTTTTTTTATTCAAAAGGCACAACAAACATCTAAAAAATACAGTATAGAATAAAAGTTTCTTTATTTTTTATGTGTTTATCAATTACTGTCAACAATACTGACAACCTGATTGCATATAAATTAAAATTAAAACGACTTCAATTAAAAACAAGCCTACTGAATCGATTTTGATTTGTTTATATGGGACGACCTTTGAGGTATATCGATAGAAGGAATTTTTGAAATCGATCTTCAATTTATTGTTAATCATGCCGTCGAATTGAGAATATCCGCATTTTTAAAGACAGTTAAAAATACACTGAATTACCTAATCAATAGGTTTTGGAGGTTAGATAGGCAGTCGCTTCATGTAAAATACGGTGTTCAGCTGAATCCAGTAAGACTGGAAGCTGACCTCAACTTAGCTTGGGAAAAGGCTAGGCTAAAGAAGTATCAACTCATTGTAAAATTGACACAACGGACTGACTAGTGAGGCTGTGGGGTAAGGGGCTTGCGTGAGGGACCCCGCGTCTCCGGCAAAGGCAAGGACAGGACCGGGGGCAAGTGCGACATATGCCCCACGCTGTGCCCTCGGCGTGGGTTGAAGTCAATAGCATTTCAACCCGACAAAAATAAAGGTAGACATTAGCCAGCTGAGAAGGACGATAGCGACATTGGCGCAAAGGCTTCTTCAGAAGTATTTATGCATCATCAATCAAGAAGACTATACTTAGACATTGTAATTTAAATTCTACAGTTGAAAATAAATGTTTTAAACCACCTCAGTGTTAAATAACCGGTTCAAATTGACTCGGTTTAAGTTTGTCGCTTCTCATTGTGTCAATTAGATTAAAACGTTAATTGGATACGAAATTCTTATGCGAAGCCAAACAACTCGCTATCTGACTACTTTCTGAGTTTTTTTATTGTATGTGTTAGTACGTAGCATTGAATTTTATTTATAATATATTAGTTTTATAATGCAGTAGAAAGACAGTTCTAAACAAGAATTTATAAAGTACATTTTTGCTATCGCAAATAATCTGATGAGCAATATAAAGATGAATAAAATGAAAGTTTAAATGATTCATAGTAACATGTGCTTATTTAGTAAGAATCCAAACCTTTCATCCGACTTAGGAGAAGCCGCAAAGAAATCACAAAACAACACTTTTCGGAACATACCTAAAACTCACTATCGACCATGATCAAAAACCACTAATTAAAAAAAAACAAACACTGAGACATGAGACACAACACTGGCTGAAAACCACATCAGGACAAATTTTCACTGAAAAAGGTCGCAATTTTACTATAAACGAAAATTCAAATTAGGAACGGGCGTACGTGAGGTTGGTACCGCGGTGACTAATTGCCAGAGCACAGATAACGGGTGATAAACAAAATGCGCCAATAGGTGGGTGTCTATGCCGTGACGTCACACGCTAATGTAATTTTGCCGGGATTTGTTCTGTAATACATGTTTGTTCTATTGATTTTTCTCAACTGTATTGTTTTGAAGTGAGGTTGTGATGTTACAGTGAATTATTGTAATTAGATTAGTGGATGATGATCGATGCGTAATTCAATGGAGTTAAGTCAAGGAGGCCATGTCCAGCGGTGGACTGGCTAGTTGTAGCTAATTAAGTCAAGGAAAAGCATCAGGTTTTACTCTTCAAAGGTACTTATAATTACTACAAATAATGAGAACACTTGGTTAGTCTTTTCATTTGGAATTTTAAATAATATGTAACCAAGTAAATCAAAATAATTTTATTTTAAGTAGGCCTTTTCAGGCACTTTCAAAACTTTAATGATTCTAGTTGCGTGGTTCCAAAATGTCTCTAGGTACTATGGAGAAGAACCGGCAAGAAACTCCACAGGTTACTCTTTCAAAGTTCTTAGAAAATAACTTCTTGATTACCTAAGTTTTACGTAATACATAATTCTTAATGCGAATTCAACGCAACGCCACACAGGTACCAACTAGGTATTTAAATTTATTATTTAATTGAATTTATTTTAAAATTATGGAATTTAACAATTAAACATTAACGAGATACTTATATTAATCATTTAAAAAGCTAATGAAAAACAGTATTGACAATACAGTCACGAGATCTTTACGCGAAGATTGTAGAATCGTTCCGGTGACGATGACATCAACAAATGAACAGCTACGGACTTTTATTCTTCATTTCGTTTCGGTTAACAACTATAAATAGCAATATTTATTTATATCATTCCTTTCATTTTCAAAGAATTCCGTTTATAAAACCAGAACTGATAAGCATCGATAATTTATTTAAATACTTTTTTTTTACTTTATCTGACAAATAAATCTTTTGATTAAACAACACTTATGTGCCAGCAACGTAAATTTTAAAAGTAAATGCGTACTATGTGCATCCGATCAACTATAATAACAATCAATCAAATTTGGAACTGTCAATTGGAACATAAGCGTTAAATTCAAATTGAAGGGGCCAATTTATACTGTATGCGCTTTTCCTGCTAGCTATGAGCAGGAAAACTAAACCACTTGCTAGCCTAGTGATAGATGAGTAAAATAAGAGACATTATTTAAAATTATAATATACAATTACAACTGATTGCTAAACGTTTATTTCTAATGTAATTTCTAAACGGAATTTGTCTTTGGTATAAGATTGTCTTTGACCGAAAAACTGAAGAATATCTAAAAAATGATTTAGTGGGTACAGGGGCTCCTCGAAAGAAAATTGTGATCTTTGAAATGTGATTGATTCATATTGTGCATTAAGGTTTAAATTCCTTGTAAAACTGATGAATGAACTTGTTAGCGTGAGCGGATATAGCAACTTTCCCAGAGTTTAGTTAAACTGGAAAATACATTCACACATAATACATACCTATATACGTACCTACTAAACATTCACGTTTTCGTGCATACATCATTAGTGAAGTTTTTTTATAATAAAACTTATATAAATTCCTTTCTAAAGGATATGAGACTAACATTGACGCTGACCAGAAAATATCCTGAGCCATACAAGCTAATTATCTAAAACTAAAATCATTGCCATCTTGTCATTTTATCTCTTATCTATTTTTAAAGTCCACGTCATCAATATGACGATATATTTTACGCTGGCCATGTGATAACGTCAACGAAAACGTAACCAACACGATGAACCGTCCAATTGTTCCTCACGCTCTGAGAAAGTGGAAAGCATAGTACAGTAAACTGCACATAATCACCGTCTTTATTCCAAAAACACAAGGTTGTTTTTTGTTATCCCTTGTCGTTGTTACTTAGAGAGAGGTTTACTGTACAGATTACAAATTCACGGCGTGTCTCGAACAATTGGCTGGATCATGAACTTGGCGCCTTATCAATGCTGGCACGATACTATACACTTTTACTTTAAATGTGAATTAGATAGTTACTGCATACATTCACGTAGTTTTTACAATAAGGTTGGGAGTTATACACTAGTACCTACTAATTTACATCAAATGCAATGTAAATTTCGAACCTATAAACATGTTTAGCAACAGTGCGGTGTTGGTAATACTTCATATAATATTGTATTTCTTTATAAAATTATCGTAATATTTATTTTTTGGATAATTAAAATCATAATGCGTATTTTCATGTCATAAAAACTGAAGCTACGTGTGATAAAATAGTTACCAAAAAAAAGGCGCAGATTAAAACATCGTTAAGTGCATTAAACAGTTAATTAGATTACGTTAATCGTTTGTAATCGCTCCGTCATTAAGAGCTTATTGTCCAGGTTTATGTCATTGGGATTGACAGTATAGCCTTCTTTTAATATCCAAAATCCATTATAAGCTTACAACAATTCTACAGTGTTTAAGCTGTTTAAGCTGAATATAGGTCCTATATCCGTTTAATGAGTGAGGATATTTTTTGTCAATGGATAGTCAAGTCAACGGACCTAAGATCCTGTTGTATCATTAATAAGAGCTTTCAGATTTTCCTCATTTTGGAATCAACGCTAAAAAGTATATTGTTTTTTAATAGATAGAGAGAATTTTAAAATTCGTGCTAAAATGTATTCATATTTTACCAGGATAAAACACTACGTGGTGGTCTATGACAATACATACGTTTTTGTATTTCTTTGTTTTTTTTTTAACATACTCACGAAATTGTGACTCAATAGAAATATAAAACGGTATTTGACTAGTATTTTGAATTACTGGTTTACTTCTAATTATACACAAGCCATAAAAATGCAAGATGATAAGTATTTGCCCTATTAATCCTACAAAGCCGAGTAATAATACTTTAAAAGGAAATATCGAGAGATAAAGCGAAACTCGAACTCAAATCGACAAAGTCAAAACCAATTTTGCACCGTCATCTGCAGTCACTGTCAGACATGCCGATGCCAATACAATCAATGCTGTTGAATGGCTTCGTCATTTGGCACACCTCGCCAGTGAGGCGCGTCGCGTACGCGTGGGAAGCTGATGCTCAGTGGTACATGCTATTGTATGACATATCAATCCCGTTTGCAGCATGCAGATCTGCCCGAAATTCTTTAATTCTTTGATCGAGATGAACGTGTTTTACTTATGCTTTTCAAGGTATTTAAAATTGATGCTGTGATTAAATTATTTTTTAGGTATGTACCAACTATGATCATTCTAATCTTATGTCAATACATGGCAAAGCTGAAACAGTGTGTATTTTATACATACAAACCAGAAACAGCATTCTATAAGGAATGTTATACAATTTCTTAAAATTTTTGATAATTACAGTATTTATTTGGTGGGATTTTAAACGGACACACCATACGTTTGATAAACATGATCAAATAACTACTTACTACCGCCAGTCGACAGCGAAGTGGACGAATTTTTTGACGCCATTTTTTAGGTTTTTTTAACAGTTAAGAATTTAGTTATGTTTTAAGCAAAACTAAAAGAGTTTAGTATTATGTAAAACAAAACTACTGGAAACTAAAATTTTAAATTTTAAATTATGAAGTTTCTAATAAAACCTAATGATAAAAAAATACTAAGTTAGTACTAAACAATATTCTTTACTCTGATTTCATCACAAACACGCAGTTTTTGCGACCTACTAACTAAATAAGGTAAAGAAACTGATTGAGCACAAAGAAATGTAGGTAATCAATTGTCTCAGAATATATGTCGTTACTGATTGTTATTGAATTCCCGTGAATCGTGGATATTGAATGCCAATAATAATTGATCCAATGGAGATGTTTCTCGGAATCAATGTAAGATGTCAACCTCAGTTATTGTTCTCTTTGGAGAAACGTGTGTTGTGTGCCGCGTTTGGTGCGTAACCATGGTTACAAGGGATTGGGACTTCCAGAGTAAATAGCGTAAGAATGTGTAGGTAAGAAGTTGGTGAACATTTGATCCAACTGGGTGAGGATGATTTGTATGCCGGATGCAATACATACGGCATTCCAACAATTATTTGTTTGTAGTAAACCAAAACAATATAGAAGATACAAAATCAGACTTACTTACATATCGACAAATACAAGAAGAAGAATATATATGACGGTACGGAGGTCGCATAGAAAGTTTCTTTAGTTTCTTTAAAGATGTTTCTACCTCTTTGAATTAAGATCGAGACCGTAATATTTACCAGATTATAACAAAAATTACAATAATTTACTAACATATTATTTTATAGTATTACTTATATATAATACAGAGCGTAATTTTTTACTTTCTATTCATAAGTTACAATAGCTCTGTAACTACTTTGGACCCTTCATTTCTGTTCTTCTATAGAGCAGAGGTGGATAGGCCCTGGTAGATGCTCCATCCCAGTTCAGAGTAAAGTTCTCAACTAGGCCGCTGCGTGTTGGATCTGTGTCCCCACAGACCTAAGCCTTTCAAAGGACCGGGTATTCTCGCTACTGAGGATAGCCCGTGAAAAATGAGAGATAATAATAGAATTATTCTGGTTCCTGGGTTATTTTAAACAAGCATTTTAGAGCTTGCAAATCCAGTCAATGATCAGTCTAGCCCAAAATATTTTCGAGTTCCTTTATTAAACGAGTTAAAAGAAGCGAAATTCGTAGGTACCTCAAATAAATCAAATTTGGACAAGATGAATAAAACAATGGTAGCTCCACAGAATGAAATTAGACACATTGACCTTTAGATATTGGCGGGTATTTTAATAGGTTTCTATTTTAATAAGGCGAGGTATTACCAGTTTAAGATTAATGATTTTGTTCCGTAATTATACGGATGGTATTTCTTTATTGAATTTGGATGATAAAGCTGTTTTGGTTGACGTTTTGTTTTTATATGACAAGGAAAATAGGGTACAAAGCATACCTTTTTTATTTTCCCGATGATTATAATTGTTTTATTTAGGACAAGTCACGGTAGATAACCACTTTTCTCCATCGTCTCGGGTCTGGGTGTTTGTGGTACCTTCGTTGTCTCTGATTCCATAACACAAGTGCTTTAGCTTTTTACTTTGGGTTCAGAATAATGTAGGTATGTGATGTTGTCCACATTTATTTATTTATTATTTTAAAAATAATTCTGTACCGTGAATTTTCTTATAATTATCATTCAGAAAAGCAATATACAATAACGTACAAAAGTATTTAACTGCAATTTATTCTCCTCAAAGTTCTTATCTTTGTATTTATTATAGGCACAATCAGTGGCGTAGCTAGGTAACCAAAGGCCCTGGGGCAAAAATAAAACTAGGGCCCCAAGTAAACTATTTAAATTCGTTGGTTCCGTATTCGTCGTGTACCGAATGCAATGTATATCGATTGACAGAGGGCATTAGCACGGTAATATTATTTATCAGTATTGTAACTTCACATAAACATTTTTTTCTAGAAGAGATTTACGCAGTTAGCCTAAGCGCAGGCTTTGACTGCTTCACTGGACTTTTCGGGAGAACCTTAAGGGCCTCCAGCTAGAGCAATAGAAAAACGAACTACGTTAGCAACCTTCACTAAGGGCACCCCCTGTGGGGATCGGACCTCGACTTAGTGCGTTGCTAACAATCTTAATAAGGTAAAAATAGCAAGGGAGGGCTGGATCTAAGTTTTTATTATTTAAGGACATATTTTTATTGCTAGTTTGGCTGGCTCGGGCCAGCTTGATCTAGGGACTTGGGGTAACATTTACGTTGCAATTATTTACGGCGGTTGTGTTTTGTATTGCTACTGGTAGCTAACTCGAATGCTTCTTGGAAAAGCAGATGGCAGGAGAGAGTATGTTTGGGCCTAATCTTAGATATATAAACGGACGAAGCGCGAGCTACCTATGGGCCTCGTATCTCAAGATGCGCTTGGCATGCAACCAGTCGCGAATATGCCGAGCCCCGTGACGAACAGACGGTGTTTGTTTTTTAAACAAAATAAATACATATTTATTTAAAACAAACGGTTTACTCACGTATATTTTCGGGATCGCCCGACTAGTTTCAGACTCAATAAGAGTCCCTAATCATGAGCTGACGCGGCGGCGGTGAACTGATGTTAGCGGCAAAATAAATACAAGTACTTATTTTAATCTAAAAAAATCTTATTAATATTGCAAGGATTATTAAAATTGCAATTGTAGAATATTTTGTGCTGTACAAAAAAGTTTTGAATTAAGCTTTATATTTTAATGTGGATTTTCGTACATCGTACGTCTCAGTCGAAGCGCAAATATTTTTGGTCGCAAATTTATCAAAATGATTTGTTATTTAGTCCTAAATTAAACATATTATAAGCATGGTTTTTAAATTAATTCTCCTGATAAAAAAAGAACATGCATTTTTATTGAACACTTTCTATTTAATTCACAACGTATTTTGATGTTTAAATAAAAAAATACAATCACAAAATAAATTCACTAAACTAGATAGAAACTCGAAATATGTGGACATTTTTTTTTAATTTACTCGTCACATATACTATAAAAAATATTAAACACGTATTTTTTCCTTTTTACTTGAACAAATTATGAGGAAGATACAGTAAAAGGAAATGTCGCGTGACGTCACTTCTAGCTACAATTTTTACCAAGACGTGACGTCACAAGCCCCCACTCCTGAACTTTAAAGCGTTTTAACTTTGTCATTTTTTATTGATTTCATAAAAGAAAAAATACGAGTTTTATTTTCTTTTTTAAGTATTTGGTGGTCTTAATGGATATGTCCTTTTCATACCCAGTCCACACGCCTATATGTACCACGCGACTGTATTTCAAAAATAGGGTCGATTTACAATACTGATAGATAAAATATTACCGTGGCAAACCTATACTACCTATAATGCTCCGACTACACATGTATGCGGCTCTCTCGAAGCTTTGCCTATTTGCTCACTAGAAAGTAAAAACGAGACAAAAGCTTCCGTTTCCGTCAAACATTCGTACGAATACTATCCAAGTGTATTAGGATTTTTATGAATTATGTGGATTTTTCCTAACTTGTCTTATCATGTACCCGGCTCCGACACAAATCACGTCTTAGCGTCTTCATCAGACTGAAAAACCCATTTTTAACCTTATTGTCTTATAAAAGAATCACACAATATGAAAAACAACAAAATACTCATTCAAATACATATAATTATATTAAAATGGATCTTCTACAACTTGGATAAAAAACTTTGTGTTATGTTTGTCTATGAACGTAGTAATGGAATGAGAGATATACTTACAATCGTCTTAAAATAGTTAAGTATCGATAATATATGATTCCCGGTGACGATAAATAGGTAATTGTGATTTGTTAATTATGTACAAATTAAAAAAACAAAAGGGGGGCCCTCGGACTCTGACTTACAAACGATGTAAGTCAGAGTCCGAGGGCCCCCCGACATTGGGTGCCCCGGGGGCGCAGCCCCGTCTAGTCCTCCGATAGCTACGCCACTGGGCACAATATAATACTCTCATTTAATTTTTGGCCGGTTGTTTTTTTATAATAAAAATTATATAACATTGTATTAGATCTGACTGTTCTGTATATTAAACTGTGGTAATGTTAAGATGATTATTATATATTATACCATTAATGTGATTTTGATTGTGATACTCGATAATAAAGATGATTATACCGAAGTAGGTATTTAAAATTGTTTTATTAATGAATTTTTGTTTGTTAGCTGTACTTTTAAAGTACTTGTAATTTAGGACGAAATACAACTTTAATAGTGATATGGGACAAACTAAGATTATTGTTGAAAATGGGACAAATCTTTAGGACGAGCGAAGTATAAATCAATATTTAAAGTAATTTTAATATATACTTCTTTCTTCTTAATAATGATTTTTAAAAATGTTCCTTTTGTACTATTAAACTGTATTAAAACCTTGTTAGTTATACGTCTACCTGTGTTAGCAAGGGAAGTGGGGTCGGGACGGTAGCCGGTAGCCACCTGACGCAGATACCCATATTATTAGATACAGGGGGAGCTATAACTGTGTATTTATGTATAAAGGCCGTTATTATTAAGTGGTGTAAGTGATCGATGGTGAAAATGTTAAGACACATCATATTTTGGTAATATTCAGTACAGACTGCCCTGATTATATGAAAATTAAGTCCTGCTTTTTTACCAAATTGCGAGCCAGAAATAGGTTTGTTATATATATAATAACACTGTACTTAAATGGCATAGGAACAGAGCTTATTTTTCTCCGCAGCGAAACGAGAGCCGACTAAGTTATATTATGTTTTGGCCATTATTATTCGTATGATCAACATAAACAACGCGTAGTATATCAGCTGTTGACACAAACATTTCGATTACATTACACTTGCTTACTCCGCACGTTACGGCTGCATAGTAAATTGGATACGCAAAACAACATCAATATTATGACAGGTCCGTAGGTATTCGACGTAACGTAGGTATCTGTAGGTGTAGGTCTAAATACGATAAACATCAGTAAAGGTATAAATTACATAGATATAATTATGTAAATACTATAATGCTATACTATGGTGCTTAACTTGGGACATCTCACACACGGTCATCTGATCCCAAACTAGGTAGAACCTGTGCTATGGCAACCAGACAACTGTTAAACATACTTATATATTTCTAAATACATACATATTATAGATGAATTACACCCAGACGCAGAAAAAATGATCGTGCTCATCACACAAAGATTCGTCCTGGGTGGGAATCGAACCCACGACCTCCGGTTTAGCAGTCAGGGTCACTAACCACTAGACCAACAGGCCCGTCAAAATAAGTTAACTTTCGTGAGGCGTATTCATAATTATTATGAATGGCCTGTTTCTATATTCTACGGACCGTAAGCAAAACGAATCGTTCTTGATTAAAGGAACCAGGTATTAAGATTTTGACGGTTTACTATTACTATTGAGTTCGACTCGCGACTTATCTCTCGCGATTAGGGACTCCTATTGAGTCTGACACTAATCAGGCGATCCCGAGAAAGTGCGTGAGTAAACCGTCACTATTCGATATATAGGATAGTTTGCCAATGTTTTGCATTAAACAAATGCAAACTTTGTTACCAAATAATTTGGTATATGATAGGATACATATACCAAATAATGATTTATACGTCAAGCAGTATTTTTTGTCCTTTGCACTATCTCTCCATCTATTAAGAATTTTTATCTTGGACAGAGGATAAGCATTGCCATACAACGTGGCAATGCCGCCAGCCTTTTGGGAACACTCCTCGTGGATAGCGATGTTTTAGGTTGTATGTTTTAATTAGATTAGTTAATTTTATCATTCTTTTATGTATTTATAGTTAAGTTTCTTAGAATTTAGTTAATATTAATTTAGAATTTCGTCACGATTATCTTTTATCACACAATACCAAATAGTAATCTGTATTAGTGTATAACGGTCAGTGTTGGCGTCAAGTTATACGCGTGTAGTGTTTCGTTAGGGTCAGGTGACGAGCAGCCTGGAAACCAGACACGGTTCTCACGAGCCGACTTCGTGTCGAGATGATGCGAGAGGAATGTCAGACATAGGTAGGTACATCACTACATAGTATAAAACAAAGTCGCTTTTTCTGTCCCTATGTCCCTTTGTATGCTTAAATCTTTGAAACTACGCAACGGATTTTGATGCGGTTTTTTTTAATAGATAGAGTGATTCAAGAGGAAGGTTTATATGTATATTAACATCCATTAAATAGTGGAGAAGTACTGTTATTTTTGAGGTTTCTAATGTGATGTCGTAAATAATTACATTTTTTCCGCTTACATTGCAAACGCAGGCTGAACCCTACGAGTTTTATCAAAATAATGTACTAAGTATTGTACACATTGAAAAGGTCTACAGAAAAGTCCGTGATGGTATATGTCTATCTCTTATGGATAACCCACAATAACTTTTTTTTGTCATTTACTTTTTACGACAAATAATGGCTAATTTTCGAAGCGATTTTAACCAATTCAGCATTAATCCTTAACCAATTAAATACCTTGAATACATTGTTCATTTAATATAGATCTATATGGCCCTTTACACCGTATGATTTAAGTGAATATTTTCGAAGATATTACAGATTAAAAAATTGCGGGACGTATTATTATTCCGTTGCGTAGTTTCAAAGATTTAAGCATACAAAGGGACATAGGGACAGAGAAAGCGACTTTGTTTTATATTATGTAGTGATTAAAAGAGATTGTTCTTCTCTCATTGTATACTCGGTAAAAGGCGTTAAAACTGTCTTAATGGCCGATGAAAGATCGGCGTAGTCACGATAATTGATACGGTACTTAATATTTGTTAATTAATTTATACGATGTATGACAAAGAATTCTATCTATTTAATAAAAAGTCGTTACCTTGAATGTTGAAAAATATCTACAAAAAATTATTTTACATTAAAATAAATAAATATCTTAGGACATTTCACACACGGTCATCTGATCCCAAACTAGGCAGAGCCTGTGCTATGGCAACCAGACAACTGATAAACATACTTATATATTTCTAAATACATACATATTATAGATAATTTAAACGTTTACAGTTTCCGGTAAAGACATCTTTTGCAATGACCATTAATAAATCGCAGGGTCAAACCTTCAACGTTGCAGGCTTAGATTTGAGCGTTGACTGTTTTTCACATGGACAACTGTAAGTCGCTCTTTCAAGAGTGACCTCCAGAGAAAACATGTTTGTATTGTCTAATGACAAGAAAGCTGTGAACGTTGTTTATAAAGACATTCTGTAATATGTTGTAAAAATAAAATAAATAGTTAAAAATGTAAAAAGTAAATAAGTAAAAATGTAGTGTATGAATTTAGATATTCCAAAGATATCAGGAAATCTTCATGGTATAGGGAAAGGGGGATTGTTTTACTCCAAATTTAACGCGTGCGGGCCACGGGCAGTAATTAATAAATCAAAACTACTGGATCGATTTTAATCACATAGGCTATATATTTTATACCCTGCGAAGCCGGAGCGGGCCGCTATGTTTTTATATACAACGTTCACAGTTTTTCTGTAGTGTATTTAGTATCAGCATTGCACCCGTGCGAAGCCGGGGCGGGTCGCTAGTAATATATATTTATAGTGGTGATAGCTTGGCCCTGCGTCGCAGTTCCCTTTAAAACCGTCTCAAAACTGAGTACGATGGCGACTGATTAGAGAATAGTAAAGTGACAAACCATTGCCCTTGGTCTTTAGTAATTTTTTATTCCAATTGAACGCAAAATTTGATATTAGTTTAGAAGACACGTGATTCACTGTCCTCGATAAACAATATCAATGGAAGGAACTAACTGAAATTTAAGTATTGACAGATTTTTTTATTGGTAAGTACTGGGTGTTGTTTGTGAGCCTGATTATAAAAAAAAAATTGCATTGGCATTGTATTAGAATTTGAAATTCATTCAAGAGTAACCAGTAACCAGGAAAAAGGTGGCTGGGACACTACCAAGGTATATTTCAAGTCAACTAGCCGGCATAAACGACTGCGATAGTGTTCAAGTTATGACTTTTATCCTTTTCCGATCCCTATTTTCGACCTTTCTTGTCATAATATAAGTAAATATTATGCAACTAATAACATAAATATTGACATAATATAAGTAGTATACCAAAATACCAGAAAAACCAACCAAAACAAAACAAATTTCATATAATCAAGGCTCAAATTCTTCAAAAACACTACAAATAGGTAAGTTTATAAGTATATTTTTTAAATAGACGTATTTAAAATTACGTGGCCATGTTTCGAAACAATAGCTCATAGCTTCATACCAGTGAGTTTAGAAAGTACTCGAATTAATTCTACAAACACATTCACTTTCCTTCCATCTTGCGCCGGCGCATCTGAAGCTAATTATTACGTATGCATAATATCTATGTACCCCAGGAGAGAGTACCCAATGCACGCTTTTCTATGATTAATAAATTATCACGTACGTAGTGAATGATGACTAAATCCATATTTAAATAGTTTTTATTTCACAATGTAGGTATAACATACTGAAATGAAATAAATCTATATTATTATCTAATATTAGACATATAAAAATCTCGTTTAAATCTCGTTTTATAGGTTTTTAATCTTACCCCTCCGAAACAGCTTTTTAAGCCGTAGATAGACTATTTCTTATACCCCTAGATGATAAGGGTGGCCATCTCCAGATTTTTTTTTATTTTTAGGATCAAATTTTTAAGGTAAAACCATGGGTCAGCTTGTTATAACTATAAAGACTATTCACTATTATTTTTAAAACAGTCCAAGATCATAGCAACTACTACAGACGCATATCTACATATAATTTTATAATCCTCAAACTAAACAGAAGACAATTACAAATTAATGATCAAAAGTTAATAGTTTATCAAAACAATCGTAAAGGTTAATTAATTAGACTGTAAAACATAACATCTAATCCTACACAAACACGATCCATTGTAGTCAAACCAATTGAATATTCTCCCGGTGGCCCAAACAAGAGCTACTGCCATAATATTTACGTTACAGATGTCAAAATATTAAACAAACAATATTGTATGGTATACAAGACGGATTAATGGTGTCATTTACTACGATAGATGGAGTGCTTGTATTCAATGTAGGTATGATTTACTCTGATGTTTTTAAAGCTGATTGTTGTAAGACCTATACATGTTTTCATTTTTAAACAAAATGTTCCCATACACTGATGTATCTCGCTGTGATTAAAAAGACGTAATATTTCTTCTCTGGCCTGAATACTACGGGCAAGAAATATCATATAATTGGTAAATACTCCTAATACCCTAGTCATTTCATACTAACATCTGTCCTACGCACCATGCTGGACCGCAAATACAATAATATTGTTGTGTATATTTTTTACTGCAAGATTACACTTTACTTTTTTTCTCTGTTATTTTTTTTCAATTCTTCGTGTCTAAATAAGTGTTCTGAAAAAAAAACATTGCATATCAAGCCTGGATCAAAAAGAATTGGTTGCTTAAAATATATATATGCTATCGCCCGCGGCTTCGCCCTGGATGTCAACAATCGCGGCAAGAAGCGGCCTATTAAGGCGCTACACGAATTTTTATTTCGTTTACGAGTAGGCGGATTCAAGCGGACTGGAGAGCCAATCCGCAAATGCAAGACAGAGATAATACTAACTGCTTGCTTACGGGACGAAAAGAGCTAAACATATGTCAAGGTCGCAAAAGATTGCCTTAGAAATAATAACGTAAGCGACAAAATGGAAAATCTCATATTAATCAAAATCTATCGAATGGAATAAAAAATCAATCGACATTAATCTTGATCATATGATTATGCATCAAATAGTGTTAAAATAATATTATTAAGTTGAATAGTTTGGTGAAAAAAACAAAAAAATGATTTTTATTGAGCTGATTTCAAAAAATAAAACTATCGAGAAAAGTTTCTTTAATCGTGTAATTGATCGACATTTATTTTCATCATATCTTCTTCTATCTAGAAACCAAATTTGAAGTCAATAACTTTTATAGTTGCTAAGTAAAAACGATATGAAAATAGCTAAAAAATTTGTGTATCGCCTTAATTCTTTCTCTTTCTTGGAGTTTAAGCTAACTCCATACTAAATTTTATCACAATCGGTTGTGTGGTTTAACCGTAGCGTAACAGACAGACAGAGTAACTTTCGAATTTAAATTTCATACAAACATCAATCAGTTTGTATTCTTATCTCCTTTATAGTTACAACCTACATTAAAATAATGCCCTTGTAAGAAGAGCCGAGTTCATTATATACATGACGATAATTACGACAAAATTAATTTGTATGTTTGTTATTTCATAGCATCATTGAAGTTAATATTGTAGTTTAGAAACATAAATCTGCTACCTTATTATATCCCAGATTTCTATTTAAGTAGGTAACATTACACCATAGTAGTAGGTGATATAACGCAGCCATTTTTTACGACAATATTATTTTAAATTAAAATTTCATGTTATTTGCAGGATTTATAAATGCGTCGTAAAGTTCCGTATAAGAGAGTTTTCAAAAGATATAAAATATTATAAGATGCATATAAGACTCAACCTATTACCGTAAATCTATACTAATACATATTATAAAGCTGAAGAGTTTGTTTGTTCGTTTGTTTGAACGCGCTATTCTCAGGAACTACTGGTTCGAATTGAAAAAATCTTTTTGTATTGGATAGTCCGTTTATTGAGGAAGGCTATGGGCTATATAACATCACGCTACGACCAATAGGAGCGGAGCATAAATGAAAAATGTTGCAAAAATGAAAAACCCGTTGAAACTAAAACACGCGAACAAAGTCGCGGGGGACAGCTAGTCATAAATAAGGAGGGAAATAAGAAAACTGTATATTTAAATGCATAAAGGACCAATCGGCATACATTTGATTTGATTCCATAAATTTAACTTTCATTATGATTAACTAAACATAATTCAAATTTAATTTTAAACTAATCTTTTAATATGTAAATAAAAATCAATTGCTCCATGTATGACGGAGCATCACTTAAGAACGGCTCGGCTTATTTAGCTGGTTCTTTTTTATTTATAATCGTCAGGACAAGGTATGTATGAACGAAAATTTGCGATAAATCTGCGGGAAACATCGAAAATTTACACGACAACGACAGTCGGGTCAGCTAGCTAAAGATTTTGGTGCGACATTTGTTTTTAGTTTATCTAAACATGTTTCCGAAAGCAAGGCAAATGCATCACTTCCATTCTGCCACTCAACTCAGTGATCTCACTTGCGATGTTACGAAAATAAGTATTATTGCTACTCCAATCCTGACGATTGAAAATTAAGTTATATTATGGTATCTAAATATTATCCCAAAAAAATATTCTTTACTGTATTACTCGCCAATTATATCATAGACTAGGGCTAATTATTATTGTATGTATATATTGTATATAATACCCAACGAGGGACAATTTTAAAAGACCTCTTTACAGACTATACAGCTATGTAAGTACAGGAAGAGTTTTTAATCGTATCATACATCACATTGCTTAGAGCTTCGTAGATGCTGCAATGTAGCTAACAAGCTAGAAACAGCCTTCTCAAGTTAATAACCTTTTACCTCGACCTTAAGGATGTCTTTAGAATTGCTTGCATGTAGATATTCTACGTTATTGATGGTATTTTGCATCGAACATTGCCTACGTAAGGTTTTGGAGAGTTTTCCTAAGAACAGCTTGGGTCTGACACTGAACTAGAAAATATGTCGTTGTAGGTCAACATTAATATATCTATAGTTGATTTAGGTTGGCTACTGAAAACATTGATGAAATGTGTTTGGACGTAACGGTGGATCAAAATGTTTTAGATTCAATTGAACGGTAAAGATTTATTTTGTGTTCTCTAACCTATAATCAATTTCTTGTCGATCCGTGGTAGTTTAGGGAGTATTTTTCCAATGCTAGATGATTTTATCCGAGGAATATTTAAATTTTATGACAGTTCTTCCCTAAAAAATCTATTAGACGTCAATTTTATTCCACGAATAATAATTATCTGGCGTTAAAAAAATAACACAGCCTGTAGAGATTAATACTGAAACGCGACTTCACTTTAAGACATTCTTAATTATATATCTGTCGCTAGGTTACACCTTAAACTGACAGAGACAGAATGAGACTTAAAGACGATTTAATAAATCATTGACGATTCAGTATTCAGCCATCACACAAATATTATTTTGAATTAACGTTGTACAGATACTTGCGTTAACAAGTTTTTATAAACAGACCCTTTCTTATTCCTCTGAAGTCGTCCGCAAATCTAAAGAACCTTGGTAATAAACTCGCAACTAATATTAAAAGCAGGCTAACGTAAAAACTTGAAGAATAATGAGCCACGTTGCGTACAAACTTGGATAATATAAAGGGTAGCGATAAATAACACGAGACGCTTAGAAAACTGTTATTAAGGCGACGTCGCCTTAAATATTCTTGGCATTACTCAGGATTAGGGCTGTGACTTGTGACTTCTTATCTTTTGGAATTAGAGAGATTTTGTGGTAAAACCAGCTTGGTATGTGTTGAGGTATTTTAGGACAATAGAGTAAAGTCTAGTAAAATGTGTTAAAAGTAATATTTAGATTTTTCTACTTATTACTTTACCTGCGTTTTACATAAATTATTTTTAAATCTGATATTCATTGATCTAGCGATGAGCAAAACATTTTAACCTGTCACAGGAAAATATTATTTCATAATATATATTATATAATAATATATATTATTTAATAACACATATTATTTAATAGGTTTGAGTGTTACTCTAACTATACTACTAGACTAATAAATACCTTTTCAGGTTAAAACTCAGCCTATGTATCAATTAAAATCGTGTTTATTTCCCATTTTGATCTACGATATATTTTTTATCTACAATGTAAATTAAGTTCACATACCTTATCAAGTCATTTAAAAAAAAAACCCATATTAAAAAAGCAAATGTTTGACAGCCCTGCAGCGAGACAGATTAGGCAGCGTTCAGGCACGCTGCAAACAGCTCTTATCGGTCGTCTACGGGATACTTGACTTATTAGTCACTTAGTTTGTTTTACCTTACATCAAGTGTACCTGCGCCCTTACGACATAGTACGTTCGGGAATGTAACTGGACAGGGGTCGCAAACACTTCTTATCGAATGGTTGACTTATTGGAAGTTTGGGTAGGTATATCTGATGAATTGACCAAATCTTGCAAGTCGGCTATTGCGTGAGAGAGATGTGAGAAACAGTTTCAGCCTAGTTTGCTTCCGTATTCTTTATAAATACAGAGATTTCTTGTAGCTTGTGGTAGCAAAGCATTTCTTTTTAGATGGTGTAAAAAGAAAAATGGTTGTGAAAAAATGTTTATTCAAGTAGGTTAATTTAAGTAGGTAAATAATGGTACGTACAATGGTAATGGTATGTTCAAGCGCAATGGTGACCATATTTCTATGCAAATACCTAAGTATTTAAGCACAAATAGATAATGTGTAGCCAAAGTTATCTAATGCCTTAAAATTGCAATAAATACTTTGTCTTACAAAACCTGTTTATAGTTAGAATTTCAGGTGGTTCGCAGCTGTTAAGCTCACCTTTGTTTTGGTCTTAGTCATCAAATCCTAATATAAAAATATAACGAAATAATACATTATGTTAATTCAAGTATCTGGCAATTTGATTGCATTAAAAAAACTATTTAAGCTCTAAATCTACATACGTTGAACATCAAACATTTCTCAGGATCCTAACTCCAAGTAAAAGTATAACATTAACAATCGCAATTCAAACGCCAGTTAATCCGAAAAAACAATAAAATAAGAAAAAAGGTTGGACACACGTGGATGTAGGTAGTTCCCGAACGAAATTCCCACGAAATATTTGGCATGACTGTAACAAAAGAGGTTCACTCAAATATAAATACAGTTCGAATCTCGAATGCCGAACGTTTCTGGACGTTGAAAAAATGCAGGTAACAAATTATGGGTGACGTAAGCGGGAACTTCCTTTTTTGTTCCTTTGAAGAGGCTAAGGAAATTTGTTGTTGAGGTAATTATTTTATTTTTAATTCTTGTAATACATCTTTTGTTATTACTTGCCTTACTGAATTATAAAATAAGACTTTAAGAAAAATAACTAGGTTCTAGGTTGCCTGCGTTATCTGTGTTGCATGTTTATTATGTTCTTTCTTAACCAATAAATAGGAAACTAGCAGCAACAATTAAAATAATAATAATTTTACATCATACCCGACCTTTATACAACGATAGAAACATTACATAACACGTATTAGATATCCATTGCAATAACTTACCGTAAACGCATTCTGATGCAACAAACAGGCACATGAGAAAAAGAAAAAAACGTTCTAAATTTAAAAACTCCCACGATTTATAATTAAAGTGCCATAGAGAAAATTATGTTCGTATTTAGTTGTAACGATAATTTCATTTCAAAATGGCGGGCACGCGATGGCCGGTGCATCAAGCCTTCTAATGGGAATGGGTATTAGAGAAAATACCATAAATTCTATCCGACACGGCTTTGGGGTACCATCGTAGTTACTTCTTATTTAAATAAGCCACTTATGGGATTAACCTTAAGCTTAGTTGATATTCCAGGAGATTTTTTTAGTTAGAATATTATCAAATTATGCTTTGTGTAGGTCTATTTATTTCGTTCAAACCTATATAATAGTTTATTAAAGATGTTCCATGCAGTGGATGGGGTTGAAAGGTTTTACTTATTGATCATTATCACAGTAGATGTCAAAACAACTCTACTTGCAAAGGGTTGATAAGAGCATACCTAGTCTTATAACATTAGATAAACCGGATTCAAACATTTTTCTAGTATATAAAAATTCTACTCTCTCATGTAATCCCAACATATCGGTGACAATTATTTTCCTATTTGCTCAAACTACACTAGACCCATAGACTTAAATATATACTAAGTCTATGACCTTAGTTCGTTTGTTCGTTTCCATGGATCATAGAGTTTCAACAGTGTGCGTCTATGGAACCATCTGATATAAAACCTTTTTAACAGATTCCACGGCTGCCCGTGGCTCGTGACTTACGGCCGACAGCGAAAGCTTAGAAAATTATTTAAATACGTCACACAGATTTTATGTAATATTACTTGAAAGTATTGGTCGGCTCAATGTACTATCTTTCTGTATAGTAAGAGGATTATAAAGGGATTATTTTTATATTCCTATCTCTTATTCGATTTTTATCAATGTAGTTAGATTTTTAAGGTTATGTTCTACTTATCATAAAATAAACTTGATATGAAATTCTTCACAATTTTGCACTATTATTTAAAAAATTACCTATCGAAATATATGTCAAAATTATACTGGTCGTCAACAGCATTTGACTGAGAATTTTTTTATTTTTTGAAAATTTTCTACTGCATTTAGCCTAAGCGCAAGCTTTGATGCTTCGAGTTCTCTGCCAACTGCTCAAACCCTAAGGTCACTTTACTCAACACTAACCTAAATGATAAAAGCCGCTGTATTGACACTCCTAACACCAATATTTCACTAACCTATCAAATGTACATAAACGTATCGAGTTCAAATAAACATTACAATAGCGTTATCATAAAAAAAAAAAACCAATACACTTTAAGTAATCGGTTAAAAGCTTAGATAACGTGTTATTTGTTAGTTAACATACAAAAAACGCGGCTAGTTTACGTAGTTAAGTACGGCTTAAGTAAGAACTGATTTAAAGAGGCTTGACTGTTATTTACGAACAGTTACTGTACTTAATGGTAGCCATTTATTTCTTGTTTCTGTTTTTAGTCGTTTTAAAATTGCGTAAACGTAGTTTAATATTCTTCTACAGACCCTTTCTATACCTTGGATTAGATCAGATCTGTGGCTCATGAGATTGTTTTGGGATTTGTGTTTTTTCTTGTTAGAACTTCAGTATAAATATCTCTATAAAACATGTAGTTATGAGTTGTCAATTCATTTTAATTTTGTTGTTTATGGCTTCATCGCGGGGTAGCGATGAGTATCTAAAGTTAAGATAGCAAGTGTTTAAAGAAGAGAAAAGAAAAATAAAGAAAAATCTACTGATTGTAGTAGCAACAAGAAACCTATGAAAAATGACGTTTATTAATAATTAACAATTTTAAATATTTACAAACTTAACTGTATATACACTTAAAACAAGACTAAACTCCTAAGAAACCTATTGAGCAACTTAGAAACAAATATAATAAGATAAATATATAACTTAAAATGAGTTGTCTTGAAGCTTCTAACTAAATCAATGCAAGTCATCAGAAACAGTTGAAGATCTCACATCGCTCAAACATCAAAACAACGTCAATTTGCGTTCCTAATTTTTCAATTATCCAACACAAAACAAGACAGACGACAATATCCGTTTTATTATATATTATACACGAAACGGCATCCATAACAGTCGTTTCCACAAAGGAAATTTGTATCAAAACTTGTCATTGTTCGAGCCTTCGCAGTGACGACGTTTCTTAAGAGAATCGCTCCGTTTTCATAACTCCACGTCGGCATTCAGGCTGTTGTGTTAAGCAAAATGAATTTTACCTTTGTGAGGATAAAGTTGATTATGTTTTGAGGTGTTCGAAAAGATAGGTCGTTGTGGAACGAAGGTGGTAGACAATGGGAGTGCTCAGTATTCAAGCGTTGTGCATGTTTCCCGCGATGTCACGTTAATATTCGAATAAGGTATCGGATTATGGCCAAGGAATTCGGATACGCATCGTAAACGATTTTAAACGATGTTTTAACTGACACCAGCAGCGTAGTTTGAGCGGTTTTTCGCGACTCTACCGGGTCGGGTTATTAGGTTGCTGGGTAATGTTCTGATGGCAACATTGTGACATAATGTGTGGTCGTTATTATCAATTTCACTTTCGGATGCAAAAGGGATCCTTGTGGGTTTTATGAATATCATTATGCTTATATTCCCAGCATGATACGCGAGTTTTTTTTACCACCCGCACCAATATTTTCTCCTGTATCGTGGGTGCACTTAACAAACAAGATATAATATATCGCTATTTTGGTAAGGCCCATTAACGAGGAGGGATGCTCATGCTTTAGAGCATACTTATATATACATATTTCATTTTGTAAATAAACTGTAGTAAAATTTTATTTAACAATTTTAGCACCTACAAGCGCGATCTCTTGCTGTTAGTGCAATTCGCGGTTGGTCTAAAAAATATAATTCTAAAATGACACAAATTAATTAACTTAAAGAACGCATGAATTGATCCGGCGCTCTACACACATAACATCATCAACAAACTAACAATGTTGTCTAGTACAATATCAATTACAAAATACAGAATACAAGTAGTTACCGTGCTAGATACAATAACAATAATTTCTTTACAAAATAACGTCACGTTAAAGTAACTATTGAATTCATAAACAACAGGTTAACGTTAAGTGTCGTGTTGACAATACAGTTCCCACGTCCAGTGATTACAGAGTCAATGTCAATGTAAATGACGCATTGAACAAGTTATAAGATTTCCGCAAATTATGATGTCTGGTAAAAATAGATTTTATGCTTAATTTTCATATAATTGAAGATTTTGTTTTGGGAAAAGGCTACGCAGAAATGAAGATTTTGTTGAAATATAATTGTATGTCTGGGGCAATATTATAAATAAATCTGGCTATCATAGTTCGGTTGACTATCTGCCTATACAGCCTATAAGCCTTATCTGTCATCTAAATTTGGGTAAAATAAGCATGTTCTTCAAATTGGCAAAAATCAATTTAAATATTGAAATAAACTACTTTTTTAAACGGTTTCTTTCGCGGTTTATTTAGATTTTTATTCAATTTAAATAATTTACCATAGTATATTTGTAGAAACAAGTATTGGGCGCAATGATATCTAGTAAATGCTATTACCATATTCATAAATGAGAATCGGCAAGATCATTGATCTAATAATGAAGCTGATATTCTAGATCAACATATTTTAGGGAAGGACTGCTGCCAGCAGTTCGAACGCCAAATACGATAAAAAAAGGGTCGACAAAATTACGTCCTAGAAAAAAAACAAATTCCTAGCCTAACCTTTTTGGAAGCCTTTGTTCTATTACTGCCTAAACTCATCAGGCTTTAGCTCATAACTGTAGAACACCGAATATAATATCTAGCCATCTATCCCATAGATATAGACAGAAAGATTCTAAAATGCTTAGGTACATAGGATACAAGTAAAGAGGAAATTGTAAAGCAAACAAGATACTTAAATCTCCAACTCTGACCTAGGAATTGATGAGTCATCAGCTAATTCCCAAGGTCACCCCTACAAACTTACCTCAAAATATTTAACAAATTGAGATTCAACAAGGATTAGTATTAATGTGCAGAATATCACCGAAGAGGTTTTTGAAAGACACATAAATTGTTAAAGTATATATATGTTAGAAGTCAGCTTAGTCTAGCAGATACATACTTCTGGTGAACCCTGGTCTGTCAACATCACTGCCATCCTTGTTTACTGGTCAGATTTCTACACCATGGCACGAGTAAAGTTACTGTTCTAACTATGTGAAAATAAGCTCTTGCCGATACTAAAAACGATACTAGAGTTCAATTAACCAATGTTCTTATCTCGATCGGTCAAGTTCCTACCAAAACTGGTATTTTACAAACAAAAAGCTAATAGAAATATCCGTAGACAGTCGCACAGATCATAAGCATTAAAAAAGTCGTAGACTTCGTACTACCCAGTTTTAAGACCTGTTCTACAGGCGTAGGACCGCGCCGGCAAATCGCTTTAATAACTTATAATATTTAAATCAATATTCATTCAAAGATGCATTCATTCCATGGAGATCGTCATTTGTTAAACGTGTCCAAAATTTAAATGTAGATGTCCAAAAGAAGATAAACAAAATAAACAAAAATACTTAAACAAAATTAAAACAAAAGACAACGATCAATCCCGTGATAAATATGTTGCAAAGCTTTAAATTAAGCTAGTGCTTTTGAGTGTGTCCATGTAGTTATCGGAATCCTCACGGTAATCTATTTACATCCTTAACTAAGCCTCGCCAATTTCCATAAGGATGATGTCTAGTACTTCAGTCGCACAATAAGACAATCAAATTACCACATTTATATCATACCTAACAGACCGTACATAATCTCGTGTGAAAGGCATCTTAAACATCACACAAGCATCTCTTATTACTCGTAATATTACCGGCATCGCCTCAAGGCATCGTGTGTAGCCGGCCTAATGCACACTTTCTTGGGAAAGTTCGAAAAAATAAAGTAACTACAAACGAAGTGCGTTGAAGATTAAAAATGTATTCGCTCGGGGCTTAAAGATGCTTCTAAGAAATTTTGATGTGTTTTGTTGTACCTAAGTGTTATTATGTATGTCTATATGGTCCTTTGGTGTCGTGTTTAGGATGGTTAAGAGTATTATGGCTGTTGAGATGTCGAGAAACTATTATGGAGATATGAGAAAAAGTGTTTAGTAACGGATGGCCTGAAATACCTTTTGCTGCGCTAAGAATCAGTAAATACTACACAAGAATAATGTTTGATTTTCTATGTATTATTTACAGCCTATTGTGTAGTTTTAAATCTCCTGAACCTAGTACTTAGATACATCCCAACTTCATCAACTGTGATTTACTGTCACAATACTTGTATAATCTTAATTAAGATAATTTTTATTAGGTATTAATTAAGAAATTCCACGCATAAATACTGTCAGCAATTTAAAATAAACTATTTATGATCCACTACAGTCATTTGCATACGTTATGATCAATTATAAAAATACCTTTGACGTCAACGTCTCGTCAAAGCCAATTACGGGCCAAAGTCATTATTTACTCGAATCTAGAGTCCTAGTTTAAAAACTTTGAATTTACACTTTAAATTAAAAACCTGCGATGAATAATACTTTAACTTACTTAGCTCGGTTAATTAATTACACTATTTATTCTGTAAGTACTTTTAATTTATAAATAAGTACCTAAGTAAATTCATTTTTAATATGTGAGTAAATTTAATATGGTTGCTAATAAGCAAGCATAACATAAACGCCTGATTTTCAACGGTTACCTAAAATTTATTGATTAATTAAGCAAGAAAAGTTAAAGATCAGTGAACTCAAATCATTTCTGTGTCAATACAGAAGAAATTATAGCTATATAAGTTATAGCTAGGTATAATATAATGTTCCAAAAACATACAAACTTACAAAACTAGGATTTCGGGGTTAGACGCCCTGCTAAACGATAGGGTATGGGTTCGATTCCCACCCAGGAAAAATCTTTGCGTGATGAGCATGATCGTTTGTTCTGTGTCTGGGTATACGTAATTCATCTATAATATGTATGTATTTAGAAATATATAAGTATGTTTATTAGTTGGCTGGTTGACATAATACAGGCTCTGCCTAGTTTGTGATCAGATGGCCGTGTGTGAGTTATTATTATTATAGTAGGTAAGATAACGTATTTCTCGGTAGAAAAACTTAACAATGTACTGTTTTAAACATATTCTATCATATATATTCTATAGACAGACCTATATTCTAAGGAAATGATGCTAACACGGGAACAGCTTTTTCTATCACGAAAATCTCAAATTATTTCTAAACTATCTAAATATTTTGACCAACAGACAAACACGGACACACAAAGAAAGGCTAGAATAAATAAGAAACAACAGTTAAATTCAATAGCGAATAAATTAAAGTTAATAATATAAAAATTACAATGATTGCGGAGAATTTCACTAACAATCGGACTATGCCTCACACAGCCTAGGCAATACTTTTATTATTGGATATGTGCATTTATCGGTTCGATTGACCAATAATTACATAAAATTCAGTCAATAGTATCATTTTTACGTCCTGTCCTGTCCTATCCTTTTCTGTCCTGCCCCCCTAGACAAGTGACATTTCGACAAGCGATAACGCTGATCGAATCGTTCAAATGTATGGAAGTGACAAGTCCAAGTCACGTGACTTATCGAAATGAAATGTCATTTCCATACATTTAATGTCACTTAAGCGATTTCTATCATCGTTAACGCTTGTCGAAATGCCACTTGTCTAGAGGCTCTGATACAGCATTAGCTAAGCCAGCTCCTTTTGCTACTGTCTTCTTCTGACTAGTATTTAATAATTAGTACCGTGTTTTTGTTTTTTTTGTAGCAATAAATGTATTTTTTTTACTTCAATAGATCTTTCTTTGGAAAGAAAGAACTGCTTGGTTGAGGACGTCAGCAGACAAAACTTAACTGACAAAATAATTATTGATCGCCTGTTTTACCTATGTCTAACCCCTGTTACTCACATGCGCGCAAACATTCGAACAAGGGTCGCCAGCTTTGATGTCTGTTAAAAACCCGACACAGCTTGGAAATGAAATCATTAGCAAAAGTCGTCCTACACTAGTGGGTTTGTGTATTCGTGCGAATGTGAGTAACCGGCATTAGAGTGAAGTGTAAATCATTTTAATTTTACTTTAATGATTAAGATTTTACATACCTACATATACGTACCTACGTGCTTCATTTTATTTTAATTATTTTACTGTTGTTAACCAAGTATATATTATTATTGCGCCTTATATTGCAATAGATAGCTTGCATGTTTCCTAAATCTGGGGATGCGGTTAATTCCTTACTTAAGTAGCGTCTCAAAAAAAGCATCAAGAAATGTATGTATGGCAACATCATCTCCATGGCAACCAGCCTATGTTTACTGTTGTGTAATCACTACCGATTGTAGAAAATAGTGTGAACTAAACAATGAAAGGCAGTAAAGCGGTCATATAAATTAATATAGAGTGTAACTCGTGCAATAACTTCGAAATGTAACAATTACACCGTGTTTGTATGTTCACACCTGTTCAAATTGTCGCCTGGCACGACACAAAGCCAGTAAAGTCGACCACAAGTGAAACGTTACAGTAACATTACAATAATGAACCTTATAACTTAATAATATAGCGTTTTTCGATATCAAAATTTTATAAGTAAAGTGATATCGACTGTACAGTGTACTAATATATAGGTATGTGTAATGTATTACGTTAATCTTCAAGTATGAAATACGATAGATCACATCTTATATTTCATAAAAAAATAAACCTATAAATACTTTTGTAAGAAATTCTGATTACACTAGTATACTATTACGTTAAAAGGGTTTAAAAAGAGACTATGCTTGTCTACTCTCTTGGTCTAATTGTTTATAATTATTATTCAAGATAAGTAAGGTAGGTACCGTAAGTACCTACCGAATAGAATCTAAAAATGTAGAAATATTTTAAGGTTTACTGTACAATACTGAGTATTCTCCTATCAAGCAAACATGACTAATTTAAGGGTTGATAATTTAAAATAGAAACGTGTAACCAATTCATAAATCGTAATAAAACTTTCAAGGGAAGTTCACAATACCTCGGCAGGTACCTAGATCTGTGTAATAATATCATAACTTGTCATGTCTCAGGAAACAGTTAATACTAGAAATCTGACCTGAATAACTTAGGAAGTATTATCAATAACATATAGGTAGGTACCTAGCAGGAAATACTAGCAATAGGCAATGTTATGAAAAAATATAGGTATCTTGAAACTACACTAGATTATATTAGTTCTGTTGGCAATAGGTTCCGTAATCGCAAAGGACCTATTGACAGTCAGTAATAAACAAAGTTAGTTAATCCTAGTCCATTGTTAACTAAACAATAATATAATGAAAATCCGCGACCCCTACCTGCCCAGGTTCCAGGAATATAGCGCCATCATAGCTTCACAGAAATCAACCCTTCCAGCAACTAGTTTATTAACTATCTAGGTAGGTAGGCTAAAGGGAAATTTACTATATCAAAACGTTGGGTAATGTAGTGTTAACAATAGCAGAATACCTAATTATTCGTAACTAGGAGTTTAACAATCCCAAAACAATTATTTATCATAAAATAAACCTTAATCCAGACTCACTAAAGTCTAAAATACTATGTTATCTCTAAATCCACGGTACACTAACTAAGTTACAAGATAATCTATGTTGAGTTTCCCATTTGACACAGGATACAATGATCTCAAAGGCTAAGTTGGAAACTTCGCCCAAGGGACCATAACAAGTTCAGAATATACCGTACCGAATCAAAAACAAAACGGTTACCTCTTAAAAAGTTGTTTGTAATGCATCCTAGAACACTTTTCACATCACAGCACAACACAGAACACTAAAAATTCCAAACATTCACTGGGTTTAACTGGCGTTCACTAGCGGGTACAACAAAAAAAAATTTGAAGTGTAATCGGGATGCGTGGGAGTAGGGACGCCGTAGTCCGTAGAGAGGGGCACACAGGGACACAGGTGGGAGTAGAGAAGCACAGGTACCACCCTACCCTACGTCACTAGCAACAAGTGTTTCCCCGACAAGTGCCGGCGAATGACTGATCTACCTGCAAGCGCGCGCGCAAGGCTGAGGTCGTTCAGCTATTGTAGTCAGTTTAAATTTTTCCCTATGGGTGATGCGATGTGACGTTTAAGACAATGATGGTTTTTGTGGTTGATCGATATACAATTGTTTCATGAGACTAAATATAGGTGACTGGAATAAACTGACATAAGATTTTATTTATCACGTAATTGCCTATTTGTCTTAATTTTTTGTTGTTTCTTATTTATAGCGCAAAATTAATCCAAAAGGCAAAAATCTTTTGGTTCTGCCTTAAGGATGTGAGTTTCTTCCCGATGGTACTTATATACCTTTCATTAGGATAACTAGAAGAACGTCAAAGTTATAAAAAAGAAACGTATAGTTAGTCAGTTATGATAATTTTCCACATTTAAATAGGTAGGTACTTGATATTCTAATGAAACACATCAACAAAATGAAAAAATAAATATATCGAAATCAGCACCACAATACTCAATCCCATTGTATCATACATAACATTATGCTTGAATTGAAAATGGGATAGTTTATTGGCTCCTCATTATGTGAGGGTAGACTCCGTGCAGACTTGGGGTGGCCTCCAGCGATGCGAAACCTGACGGCCGGAGGGAGACCGGATCCGTTTTTTGTACATTTAATTATGGTACATTACGTACATTGTAGACATTCATTTTTTTTCTGGTCTATTGATAACACGCCACAGGGCAAAGCCCTTTGCACTGCTTTTTCTAAAAGAGCTAAATACAGATCAAATGTACCTATAAAAATTACAACAGGTTTTTCGATAATTAAAGTACTAAAAAAAAAACTTGTCCAAGAGATGGTGTTTTCTGTGTTCTGTCTTTAATGCGATTGATGAATTAAATACAAATAGTAGAAAGAGAAACTTAAACCTCAGGCAGGACCCGAACCTGCGACTACGGGCTCAACGCACTAGTCGCTGTAATAACTAAGCTACCGAGGTATTTGCCTGAAAGTTTTAATTTCTCCTTGCACGGCGATTGATAAAATCATAATTTTTACTCTGACATTTAAAATAGGGCTTGAATTAATAACGAAAGGGGTTTTTATTTCTTTCCAGTTAATATTTCTGCTATATCTTTAGTTCCTGTCAAAGCGGACAATTGGACATACATACCTCATTGATTTAATAATGAATTCTGACTCTCACTGACCACTCATTAACTAATCTTTAGCTCAGTATCCAACACGCAAAGACGAAGAAGAATCTCAAAAAATGCAAACAAATTTCAACTCTATTAACACATTTATACTCGAACAAACAAATAAAATGAACTGTCTTTTATAAAATTTTAATACAAATTTATGGCATATGAGTAGCAGTTATGTATGGCACGTAGGATATTAAAATTTAATCTATTAATCAGTAAATAAAATATATCGATGAAAACACGTTACTATGAAAAGAATCGATTCCGAATTTCCGAACAGAATACCACGAAAAGATTTATTTAATGTCGAAAATACAACGTTAATAATTAAAACGATTAAAATTCCTGATAGTGCTAATTGAAGCGATGCATAATAAACGCATTGTAAACATTCAGCTACATTTTAATAATTAATTTTGTGTGGTAAAAGTATTTTCATAAATATTATAAATATTTTGCTTGCAAATTGTGATGCCCTATTAAACATTTTACTATCATATAAAGACTAACGTAGAACTACTTAGATGGTATTTTATTAATTTGGCTTTTTATCAATAGTAGTCATTCAAAATATATCGATTTTTATTGGATATGTAACTACACAGCTTTCATTTAAAAATGGATTGTAAAAGGCACAGTTAACCAGCTTATTATTTTTGAGAAATCATTGCAAATCCGCAATTCGAAGTAACTCTTGATATGACGCGCTTTCATCTGCATTCATTCACTTCAATTCACAGCATTGGTATCTTACTCCAGATTACGCGAGCAAGAAACGCAATAAGCTACGATATGCCCTAGAATGTGCTGACATCTATCGGGTAATTGTGAAGATAACGCATCATAGTAATTGCCAGTAACCACGGTGCGTCTCCGTCAACCAACGGACAGGAAAATTAACCGGTTGCTTTGGGTTCCTTGAGGTTGCTTTGCAACCTTTTTGTTGTTACGCTGAAATTTATTGGTCTAGCTGTAAAAATACTAACTGGTTTTGTTTTTATTGTGGGGTTAGTAGCCAACAACTGATAAAAATTGCTAAGATCACCCGAAACAACCCTGGGTACTTAATTTCTTTCTATTTTGAAAAATACTTATTGATTTTTGACGGACCCTTTGAACCACGCTTATGCTGAGCTCTTATATGCTAAGTACTGAATAAAACACATCTCTTCTGATTTCGATAGATCGAAGAGCAAGGAAAGGTGTCAACATAGGAGTGGACCGTAGAAAAAAGAGTCACCAAGCATGCTCAACATTAATTCTGCTGCCCAATGGAATAGCTACAAACTAGATACATACGAAATCTTTGAGTAAACATAGATAAGCATAGAGCGTGCGCATCGCTAGTAGCCCCTTATGCCAAGCGTAAGCACATTTTTAGCTAAACGCTCGTTTATTTATGTGATTTTCCGTCCGACAACCGAAGTTTATGCGAAGACATTGACGGTGCCGTATTATTAGGGTAATATTAGGTTATTGGATAGTTTTAATAGAACGATGCGCTCAGTTTTGACACTAATTTTACGATTTTACATGTTCATTCTGGTGCCAACGATCATACTCAATAGGCTCGGTCTATAGTTACTTATTTATTCCTCTAAATACGGAACCCATGCTCAACAAAGTATATAACATCAATGTATGTACTCACTATATGGCATCCAACACAGATACGCACCGAGAAGTACTATCACGCATTCGATCCGAGCGATCTGCTTCATTGAGATGTTATTACAGTTAATTACGGTACACCCGCAGCCCGCACACCGGTCATTCATGTATGGGAAAAACTATACATCTCATGGATGATAGAATTCATCTTAGTTATGCAAATTGTATTTCTTTTACTGGAGTTTGATGGCAATTCCCAGGGCGGGGAGCATTTATGAGGATTTCACTACAATCGATTTTTTGTGTCGCAATTTTGGAATCTTTTTTGGTAGGCTTGCGTCCTTATTTAGACAAAATGGTATTAAATACTGCAGTAAACTAAAAGTAACTATAGTACTGTGATTGACTGTTGGCTCTTATGAGAAGAAATGGGTTGCTTAGAGAACAGTTATTTTAAATAAACTTATTTTAACACATTAGCGCCCCAAAGAGTAAGTAACTTCCAATGTGAACTATTAGGAATTGAGCTGTCTAGTGATGATAATGCTTAAAGGACAAAGTGTATTCGACTAAAGTATTATTCAACATATATAGAAGTATAGAAATACATCAAAAATGCATTCAAGTAAATCATGATATTGTAGACAGATAAACATGACCTTTGTTGAAGTAACACAATTCGCAAATCGGACTTTACACCACGCCACCAACCACGTACGTACACAAAACAAAATTAATTGCAAACTTGATGATTTTTCCTTGATTCACACAAATTGATGACTCACTGAATCTTAAAACAATTGGTATTTGATGACGTCAATCAACGCCAGGGATTGCCCAAGACTATAACAATTCTATCTCATATCAGTTAGTTTAGTTCAAGCTATTTTATACTGTATTCAATGTAGTTACGGGCTAGAATCCTGTGCGGAATTTCTTATAATTTCTGATGGCTTATACTACAGAATAATTGTACCTAGATGGTTTGTTATAATTAATAACTGGTTATTAAATAATTAATACAGAAGAGTGCACGAGACATTCTGGTATAAGGTACTGATTATGTCCAATGTCTATGAAATAAAGTAATTATACGTCGTTTTATGGTTCTGCAACCAACAGTCGTAAAGTTTTGATATAAGACGCAGTTAATACAGTATGAGTGATTATGCAGTATAAGCAGTGTAAACAGTGAGTATGCAGTATAAGCAAGAACAGTGCAGAGGAATAAAGTTACTTGTGTCAGTGGAATTAATATTTTTTTCCATGTTCGATGCCTAATAATTGATTCTATTAATGAACAAACCGCAAATATTGATAACAACAGTAAAATATTTCAAAAGTTGCATTATTCTACGGGAGATATTTTTTCATTAACAAATGGCAATTTAATCATTTCTGAGCCGTGAGCCACATGGGTAAATATATGAACTCTTTAACTATTGTTGTGCCTTCTGGCAGGACAGGGAAATTGTTAATATGTCTTGTTGGGAAACCCTATGGATAAATTATATTTTTTGGGCGTAAATAGTGTTAATGAAACACTTCTTACTAAAAAATAAATCAAAACTTACAAAATAGACAAAAACAAGACTTTTGACGATGATAAATCTTCTGACTCCGTATTTAATAATTCATTAATACAGTCATCATTATAAGACGACTGCAATGGAAATCTTTAGACCTGCCTGTTTAACTCAGATTATAATCACACGTGAGCTAAATAATGATGAACACGCCTTAATTGTTATTACAAGGCAATGTATTGTAATTGACGTGTCTTTAAATGGCAGACAAAACAAGGAAGATCTTGAAGAGATTAGCAATAATAATATGAATGATTAAATTACTCAAGCTTTAAAATAAAAATACACGTCACGGGCACCACGACACCTGCAAAGGCGTCGAAACGTCGGGAACAGAATCCCAAAATAAAAACTGCGATAAAATCCGTTGAAAAGTAGTTTTATTTCATTTGCGTAAACCTCAGAAAGCCATATTAATCAAGCTTTATCGAAAAATAATACTTCATAACTTTTAAAGCTACCCTTTCTTGTTTTAGAAATACAGGCAAGATAAGAAAAAAACTTGTTCTAAGTTCAATTCATATCTAATTCCAAAAACATTGGCATTAGCGTGGTCGTGTTGATTACAGCTATAAAAAAACTCGAACAAAATTCAAGTAAGACGATACAGCAACAGATATATTGAATTTAATATTCTTTCAAAAGAGATAACCGCTTTGATGTCAATTTACAACGGTTGACCTTGAGCAGTAATGCTAATACCACTTCCTATCTCAATTACTTTCTAATTCCTCGTTTTTTAATCGAAATCAATGTTATCTGATTGTCTGAAGTTTTTGTACCATTCTCGTCTTTAATTACATAAACGGTAATTTAATTGTTTGTTTCAATCGAATCGCTAGGATTCGGATATCGTCAAATCATTGAAGGATGTCTATTATACTTTTTTTGGTCATCAAACATCTATCATGTCCTATAATAATTACAAAACAAATTCCAATCCGTTTGAAATTTTAGATAAACGATGCCACTTTAAACATAATAATATACTAATAATAGTAATCGCTATGAATTCAAAATTCAGTTCCGAGAATTTTTGTTATAAGCCTGGGTGTTCTTTGTGCACGTGATTTGAATGTATGGCAAATCCGTTTTAATAGAACTTTATATACTTAGAAGAAAAATGTCGATAAATTCTAATTCTAGAATAATCCACCAAAATACCATTGTTTAAGGTTATTCTATCGTGCTATTGCTACCTTATTAAAAGCAACTAGGTTAACATCTACCACTCACCGGTTCTCTCCAGGTCCAAGCTTATTGTTCTCAACGATAGCCGTCGCCCTGATCCTATGATCCGGCTGTTCTCCAATCAGTTTCTCACTCCTACCGTTATGCAGATGCTCCCTAGCCACACTATACGCGTCACTAATATCCCTATCAACAACACTATCACTGTCACACTGCACTTTTATTTTCTCACTCGTGTCAACTTCGTGTTTTTCCGGTTCAACTTTTTCTTCTTCTTTTATAACGTCTTTCTTTTTGTCGATGCCGTTGGCGATGACGGGGGCTGGTTTGGCTTGGAACGACTTTGGTTGGGCTTTCGGAGAGGATATCGTGGGCTTGCTCTCGATCGCTCCGTTCTCGTTTATCGATGTCACGTAGACAGTCGAGTTTGCTATGTAGCCGTTGAGTTCTTGTCGGTTCTCTGGCTGTGTTCGTTTTCTACGGTTTAGCTGGAAAAAATGAATATTATTTTAGACGCAATTGTAGCATCAACATTGAGGATTATAATAATACGTTGTACATTCACGGCCTTATTTATAAAATTCAGACACGAAAATAGTAAATCCAAATTTCTTATATTATCTAATATTCCCTGTCATCATATATTAATTAGCAGATTTAAAAATTGATACCAGAAATTTATAAATTGTTCTACTTTATGACGCAGTTTGCGTCTGTAGCACATCTAACACATTACTATAACATGTTAGTATTAGAGAAATAGGTATGCAACTTCATTGTATCCATCTATCCAGTATGTATACCTATTTGAGGCTGTGTATGTCATCTATGCATCTAATGGCAGCGAATTCATTTGCATGATAATGCTTAGCATATTTTATAGAAAAGCCCTGAGTTAATAAAAATATTATAATACATATATTATATTAGTGCAGGTTTCTCTCATTTTATGCACTTTCGTTTGTTTAAATTGAATATTCATGGTTCTAAATTACTGTTATACTTTTTCTTCAATTAGAAATATGGATGTATGATGTGTGTTTCTATTTATCAACAAACTAACTCACGAATAACTTAGGCTCTAAAAAAAGCCCTTTGCTGAATATACCTAGGTTTGGCCTATGCTTGGCAGTAGTCAATTAAGCATTCAATTCAATACATACATATAAATTATTGTAGTCTTAAAATTCAATACAACTAATTATATTCAACATTCGTTTTGACAGATCTGAGAACTGCATTCAATGAGCTAAGTAATTAACGAAATAATGTCGGTCACACCCTTTAATATGTAATAGAAATACATTATGTATAGCGCAGTGTATATAAAATAACTAGCTGTCCCCCGCGACTTTGTTCGCGTGTTTTAGTTTCAACGGTTTTTCATTTTTGCAACATTTTTCATTTATGCTCCGCTCCTATTGGTCGTATCGTGATGTTATATAGCCTATAGCCTTCCTCAATAAACGGACTATCCAATACAAAAAGAATTTTTCAATTCGAACCAGTAGTTCCTGAGATTAGCGCGTTCAAACAAACAAACAAACAAACAAACAAACAAACAAACTCTTCAGCTTTATAATATTAGTATAGATTATTGTGTTCGTTTTAGAAGGCACTCAAGGTTTGCAGCTAACCTATGATGGAGCTATAAATTTTATTGAACCTAAATAATAATTGTGTGAACAACATAATGATATTTTGGATATTAAGAATGACTTACTGATAGGTACATAAGTTACTGGCAATAAGCTGGAGAGTTTGTTTGTTTGTTTGTTTGAACGCGCTAATCTCAGGAACTACTGGTTCCAATTGAATAATTCTTTTTGTGTTGGATACTCCGTTTATTGAGGAAGGCTATAGGCTATATAACATCACGCTACGACCAATAGGAGCGGAGCATAAATGAAAAATGTTGCATAAATGAAAAACCGTTGAAACTAAAACACGCGAACAAAGTCGCGGGGGACAGCTAGTCTAATATATATTTAATTTATATGCACTTAGTGACTATGAGTTACTTTGTGTTTGAGCAAAATATTTTAAGGTGTCCTTTTCGGAATCAATACTTCTTCTATTTTCATTGCCCATGTCATAAGTATTTATACACTACAGCAAAATCTAGCATAAAAATATTAATAATGATTATTGTTGGTACGTGTGAGGCTCGAACCTACAATCTTGGGCCTCAAAATCCGGTCCGAGAACCATCAAGCCACGACCTTTCATAAACATATAATTAATTAATTTGCTTTGTTTTTATTATTACATTTCAATGCCAGCGATTCGAACCTTTAATTCTTGGAACTGGTAATTCATAAGAATTTCTGGCGACTTCGGACAATGACTGATACTAATTTCAGTTATTTCGATAATGCATAACAAACAGAATGAGGAAATAAATCATTCAAAATAAATCGCAATCTTGTAAGTAACTTTAAAGCTGTATTTCCGTGAATTGATCGAGAAATGTTTTTTCCACTAAACAGAAGTTTTAGTTGTACCTTTTTAGACAGACTTAGATTACGTTTTGATATACCTTTTATATAATAAATAGTCGGCAAACGTAGTATAGGACGACCGGGGGCTAGATGGAGCGAAGACATCCGCAAAGTGGCTGGCAGTGGTTGGAGACGAAGAGCTGAAGATCGAGCTCAGTGGCGTGCCATAGGAGAGGCCTATGTCCAGCAGTGGACGAAGATAGGCTGATGATGATGATGATGATGATAATGATGAATAAATAGTTTGTATATAGCAAGTTCTGTCTAAACATGTAAGAATGAGATCTCCTCGTAAGAACATCACTTAGTTAAAATGTATTTTGGAAGTACCATGGCAACTCAATCTTTTTCCTTACTACCAAAATCTTAACCATGCTTGAGCTTTTTCCATGCGACAAAATCTTAACTCTTGTCGTGTCTCTGAGATCTGCCCCAAGGGTCGGGTAGTTAGATAGTGGCTGTCATGTGCGTTATGCCCACTTTGCCCACTTATCGTCATTCGCAGAACATTTAGCACGTTTACTCGAGTGCGGAGTTCCGTGTCGTTTAACGATACTGTTAAAAATAATAGGTATTATTTCCGTCCGCATCTATGATGTATATTAAGACTTTGTGGACTACTAAACTCTCGTGTTATATCGACCCGGAGAAGAAATGCTTGAGAACTCTGCTGGTCACGAAAAGAAATTATTAGAAGAAATTGCGGTTCCTAAAAACAACTACACGCTAATAACCACTTTAATTAGTAGTCAAAAATACTGTTAAACTTTTAAAAACACTATTTTAAAACGCATCTATAGATAGGTAGGTACTAAGACATTTACAATCAACATTGTTCATTAAAAAAAAACTGCACAATACAGTCATCACAAGATCGTCTTTTGTTCGTATTTGCGACGCAACAGATGATCTCAACTTTTTATGGTGTAAGCATTAATGGGTCACATTATACCACACCACACAGCCCCAATTAGCGACAAAAACACCACTTATAAACGTTTAAGCGCAACGTCACCAGTGGACCCTTGACGTGACAATTATTTTGTGGGGCAATTATATCGTGAAAAAGGTATTTTTTATGAACGTTAAAAACGCTTGGGTTGGTATGTTTCAATAGAGCTGCAATCTGGCAATACTTATGAGAACAAGTCAGTCTTGTGAATTTTTGATAAGGGATTTAAAAATGTTGGTAAATTTTGGATTAAGTATTTAAAACTAAAATGGATAGGTAATTACATAGCTTAATAATTGTAGTATTTTATGATTAGTACTACTTAGAACTTTTTCACGCTTTAAATAGCTGAAACGGTCAGAAACTTATATTACACTAGCTGCTGCCACCGGCTCCGCCCGCGTGTGTTTCAGTTGTCGCACAAAAGTAGCCTACGTTCTTTCTTAGCATCCAAGCTCATTTCTTACAAAGTTTTATTAAAATCGGTTCTGCAGTTTAGCCGTGAAAGTGTAACAGACAGTCAGTACGACAAAAAGACATACAGACAATTTACTTTAGCAATATAAAATGTTAGTATGGATTTCATCTGAATTTTCTTCTTGGATTTTAACTCTCTACCTTGTCTATAGTAGAGAGATATGGTTTTTTTAGTAACCAAGTGAGTGTCGACAATACCTACGGACGGTAGAATTTTCCTTGCTTTGCTTAGTAAATTCTATCGCCCGCACGCAAAACGTATCGTTTCTTCAATATGAACCGGCCATAAGTAAAATGGCAATTGGCATTTGAAATGAGGTGATAGGTACATAAGAAACCTATTAACGAGATAGTTGTCCCTACAGCCAAAATGAAAAACAAAAACTGTTAAACAAAAGAATCGCTTTTTTTTATGTCATAGTAGGTAGTCTTAATGCTAAGAATTAGATAATAGTTTTGTGGTTTGTTACATCAATTGACAATTATGGGTTTACGGAACATAGCTAGATTACCGAATTGAAACAATTTAAAAACGCGTATTCAACTTTGTGAGATTGATATTTCGCTTTAACTTATTTAAGTACTAGATATCATGCAAAGTAATATGTATGTACCGGAAAAGAGTACTAATAGTTTTATTTTGACTTTATACGCAATTTGTTTGCCTTGTAATACTATTTGTCTGGCAATCCATACTGCAATATGTGTAGAGGACTTTGGCTACATTTGTTTCTAGAGTAGTAGAAAGTACATCAAAGAATTCAGAATTTAAATTATTAAAAATAAATGGAACAAAATGAATATAAATAAAAATTGCAGACAGAGTACAAGAAAAGGAAAGTGACCAACAGAACTGAACAAAAAATAAATTCTACACATTCACAGTACCTCTGCGAGCTGTAAATCTTTTCAGAAATTTCATAATAATTTGTGTAGTTTCGCTGCGCGCCGGGAATCATGTGCTCTACGAACGAATGTATGTAACGATTCATCCGGAGACGACGTTGCGAAGTCTATGGTACACGTCACAAGCGGCGAAAGAGTGTCTCAAGAGCGAGATATTTAGTGAGCTAATCTTTTCATGGGTGCACTCGAAAAGCCTTTGTATGTATTTAAAAGGTGAAAAAAAATGTATTTATGTAAATAATAAATCCCCGCTTATTTTTCTATATTTATTTATTGGTATTTGACAATCAACGAAAAAAACTCTACCAAAAGTGTACCTACTGGCGAAATATAATACAGTAATTCTTGATTTTGACAAAAAAAACTATTTGTTTTTGTATTTTACCAAAATCATTTTTTTTTATAAATTTATACTTTAACATAGCTTATTATAAAAAGATTGTTTGTTTTTGTTAATTTTATCTTGCGAGACCCTTTCTGCTTACACGACATTTCCCGTTTCATCTTCTAACTTAGAACTGTACTCCAAGTGGCCTAGAGAGTGGAGTGCCAGGCTGAATGCAGGCCAGCTCACTAGCACGCATTGTGTCGGCTAATTTATTGTACGTACACTACACTACCCTCCATCGTGGGCCGGGGTTCGAGTGGCCTCGCCTGGAGTGCACAACTGAAGACACACGCATTGTCCTAGCTAGGTTATTGTGTGAGCTATATTACTTTGTACTTAATCTATGTATGAGCTCTAGGATATCAACGGGGAATGTTGGACTGATTCCAAGTGCTATTTACGCGCATGTAATGTTAGATGTAGGAGTCATATAATGTTTATAAATTCGTATTATTTGTAGGTATATACCTAAATAATTTAAATGTATAATCAAGCTTATAAGACTTGTAAACGGTCTAAAATAAGTTACAAATTAACTTCATTCTAAGATCCTTTTGCAAACACTAAATTATGATTTTACAACCCGCTTCATCTTTTAACTTAAACCTTACATTTAAATAGGAATTACTTGAATGTAAGTTATTCACACTTATTTATTACTAAAAGTAAATGCATTATTTTTAACATTTCATAAATTAAATCCCGCTCCGTCTCTCCACTTGGACCAGCTCACAAGTGTCCTCATCGCGAGCAGTGCCAGGGTGAATGCAGGCCAACTGGCCAACTGATACCACATTGTCTTTGCCAATTTATTGTGCTTTATCGGACCGAAGCGAGAAACTAATGAGTGGTACTCGAGTCTTGACATGTAATTAAAGATTTTCGTCACAAGAAATTGTGATTTTAAAGAAAAGGAGACTTTTTGATAGCTTCTCTGTTATTGAAACAGCCCTATTTTAATAATTTAAAACAAAACGGTTTACTCACGTATATTCTCGGGATCGCCCGACTAGTTCAGCGATTCAGCTCATGATTAGGGACTCCTATTGAGTCTGAAACTAGTCGGGCGATCCTGAGAATATACGTGAGTAAACCGTTTTGAAAAATTACGAATACTTACTTCTCACGAAAGTTATTATACAGCCCTATTTGATATAACACTTAAAGATCTTTTGCAAACATATAATTTTAAGTGTGGCCTTAAGAGGGGACGCGACTGGATCTTCTTTATACAAACGTTTTCGCTGTTTTCTTTGAGGAAAATGCTTCTAGAGCAATGTTTTTTTCCCAACAGATCTAGGTTTACTTAATGCTTGCTTCTATTATTTATATTATATTCGTTATTCCAAAACATATTCATTGAAAGAAATATGGCTCTCTAAAAATGCCCGTTTTTACCGCCGTGTTCCGACAAATACAAAGAAATTTTATAGGTTTAAACAAAAAAGAAAATGATAGAAGAATAGATATACCGTTCCTCTGAATTTTGATGTAAACAGTTTTTAGAATGCTTTTTACAGGGGTATGTTGGTGGTACGACGGCAATATAATATACTAAAACTTTTTTTTTTTCAATTTCCTCGGGAGTAGTGTCCCTTCTTCTTCTACTTCACACTTACATAATAGTTCTAGTAAATCAAATATGTTTTCGTATGATTCTTACCTCTACTGACAGCTTGGACATATCGACGGGCGTGATCCGCTTGAGCGCCGACAGCCGCTGCAAGCGCTGCCGCGCCTGCTCCTCCACGGCGATGAGGAACGCATCCTGAATTATGTTGTGCCCGATGTCCGATACTGAGGACAAAAGGAATTTAGGTTAATTATTGTTGCACGTAGGAAGCCACTTGAAAATCACATTAGGAAATCTTTTGGTAAGTAGTTATAATTATTTCTTACATCTTACAAATTAAGTAAAGAATATAGATAACAGTTAAATACTAACAACTCATTTATTCATCATTGGCTACTGACATCTCTTTATTTTTAGGTAGCCTAAATTGGTAAAATGGCGTTTGCCTCCCCCAAGTCCTTCCATAGTTCCCTATTTTGTGCCACCTTAAACTACAAAAATTCTTATCTTATCTTTATAATATAGGTAGTAACCTAGCCGAAATCACCTTACCTACTGAATTGACGCATAGACTCCAAACCTCTTAAAAGCTTACTTATCGTTTCGATAATCAAATCATCTCCTTTTGCGTAGCCTTTTAATGTCTATTATGGGTCACTCTACAGTAGGTACCTGTATACATTTCTAGTCCAGACACAGCCCTTATAATTACAATTATAGACTATAGTAGAGTCCTATACAACGAAGACGCCGACACTAATGGACGTGGTAGGTAGTAGCGCAGTACAATGCCTGCAAGATTGGATTACGGCTAAGCTAGGCCGGTGCAACGCACTAGCCGCTATTTACTTAAGCTGTTCATACACATACATACAACAAATATGTCGGAGATCGTTACACTTTAAGCATATTACTTTAGATTTAGTTGGTGGTACAATAACCTGTGTTTATAGTATTTATCTACGATTCTTGTATAAAGATAGTTTTAAGAGCAACGTGGCAATGCCGCCAATCTATTGGGTACACTTCCAGTCAACAGCGATGCGGATGAATTTTTTAACGCAATTTTTTTGAGTTTAGCAGATGATTGTTTTTGGGCCTATATGAAAAGGTTAACTTAAATTTTATATGACATCAGTCACATCACTAGTAAAGCTAGTAAAATAAAAATAGTAGAATTTTACCAAAAAGTATTTAATTGAATACTAAACTGTAATAATATAATATGATGAATTAAGAGATAATTTATTATTTAATTTAAATATTAAACAACGAAAACACCAAAAATATAATTAAAGCAAAAAAACACAGTGCAAAAATACATTCAAAAATATCTGTGAAGACTTTGAAATTAAAAGCTGTTAAGATTTTAAATAACTTCATTAGTCTTCGATCTGAATTAACATAAAATATAATTATAAGATGGTGCTGATGAAAATATTCCGGTGCATTGAAATAATTCGATTGGAAGCAATTTGCGTGGCCGATGGTGTAATTAATATTCAGCGGCAATCGAGCGTGCTTCGAAGATGACTCAGCCATTGTTGGTAACGAATACATTAAGAACTCCAGCAAGGTTTGTTCAGTTACAACTGAGGGCTTCTAGAATTTACTAGAAGGTTTTCTACAGTTCCTTGACTTCAACCAACCAACAGAATAAGTAATGCCCTATTTTCATGCAAAGTACACGGGCATCTAATGATGACCCGGCAACACCTAGCGATGTATGGCAATAATAACATTATATTATGGAAATTGCCAAGAATTGCCCAAGTTTAGTTGCCCGTGTAAGCGAACCGACCTTTACGCTAGAAAAATGAATGAAATTCTACGGAGATATTATTATTCTAGTTTTAAATTAAGTCCAACACGTTTTTGCTAATTATTCATATCTTTAAACATACACGTGTGGGCCGCAATTTAGTATTTTTTTATGATAATCATCATCATCATCATCATTCAGCCTTTCGTAGTCCACTGCTGGACATAGGCCTCTCCCAATTTGCGCCACAACACCCGGTCCTCCGCCTTTCGCATCCAGTCCCCTCCAGCGACCTTCTTCAGGTCGTCAGTCCATCTGGCGAGGGGGCGTCCCACCTTACGGTTGCCGAGACGCGGTCTCCATTCCAGGCCTCGTTTGCTCCAACGGCTGTCGGTCCTTCGGCAGACGTGGCCAGCCCATTTATGATAATATAAGTTTTAAAATAAAGTCTTTTTCTATGTCGTACTGTAGCCACTATTGTACGGTCAACTTTACCATAGCGATAAGAGAGGCCTTACAAGTCGCCGTAAAATGCTTCCCTTTAAAAAATACGTTCTGATAAAGGGGAAAAAATGTTCCCCATAAATGAATTACCGCACTCCCGGGATAACTAGCTTATTTACTATTCCACACAAGAAAGTGCGATGTGTACGACGCGATCATAAAAATGAAAAATGGTACACTTACAGAAGGCCCCCTCTGTTAACAGAGGAGAAGTCATGCGGAATTTTAAGGTTTCTTGTCGCTTATGGTATTGGGTAAAGTAGCTATATCTCTTAAAAGTTGGGTATAAATATGATACTTAGGTTTAATAACATTTTATTATTGGAAAACTGGCTGTACATACATACACCCCCAGGTCTGTTTTACCTCCAGAGCTCAAATTTTGTCGCACTGGAATTTCTACATTTTATTACCTTTGAAATGCTACTGGGCTCATTGAAACTTTTCTAAAGAAATTAGAACTTGACCAGCTGTTTTTAATAATTATTTGCACATAAAATTAAAAAAAAAACAGTATATTTTACAAAGCGCCGAACATTTTCAACCCTATGTACATTTAAGCATACCTATAGCAAGCTTTAAAAGGAAGATAAACAAACTGATCTGCCGACAATTCAAAGATTGAAATGAAGAGTTCTATAATGCGTCTATGGCTAAGGAATGAATGACAATGTACATCGGAGTTCGATAGTTTAGTTGTGACATACCAAACAGGCATTGTCTGTTTAATAATATTGCTGTACGTTTGTGCGAAATAATTTACATTGAACGAGGAAGTGACACGTTTAATGCAGTTATTTAGAATGTTAGAAGCATACTAAATTAATAGTTCTACTTAATAAGATAACCTGCATTTCATAGAAAGATTGGTATCAGTATTACAGATTTACGTGCCTCAAAATCCGTCTTTCCTATGATAAATTCGTTCTAGGAATTTAATTTATCGTTAGTTTCGATATCACACGCATAAATGAACACACTTAGAATAATTATCTGAAGATCTGACATATTTTATCTCGTGCGTATTTCGAATAGTCTTACCAAGGAGCAGGGAACCGGTGTGTCATGAGTTTCCGCATTTTTTATTGGTTAATACTTTTTTAAACAGAAACTTTTACTGGTTTTTTTTACCTTATAAACATTTTTGCTGTTTTTAAAGATGAGATTGTGAAGACTTAAAATAAGTGTTCCATTAAAACATCGATACCAATAACTTGACTGAAAGAAAGTAACTCAGATAGATTTGTTTTTTAGCAATTTCGATCTCAAAAAAGTTATTACCGCCCGTTTAAAAATATTACATTTTATCAACTTTTATCCATCTTAAACGAGTCTCGAACGTTTTGAAACGCGTCGTTCGGCGACCACAAACACCGGCTCATCCCGGCCTTGTATAAAAACTAGACCTCAGGCTCCCAGACCATAGACATATGTACACATAATAAGTACCGTTCTATCCGTTTGCACTGGAATGTATATTAAAAACTGGTTTTGTACTTAGCGAAGTACTAACTGACCAACTTGTAGACAACAACAATTGATTTTAAACTCTACAACGCTTGTCCAAGATTCATTTTCAAATGTTTTAAACCGTGAACGCTTTCTGATGTCAAAGATAGGTGATACATCATCATTAGTGATGTTTTAAAGGATTTTGTTGTTTATATCCACGGGGTTAAGGGTCAATATTGAGTGATTAGGCATTTAATGTAATGTGCAATCAAGTTTTTTCATTGTTTCAATAAATTTGAAGACATCGTAAAGGATGTTCTATATTGAATGAAATATACACTTATCGTTTGCGTTAATTTAGGATTTCATTTATACATGTAAGGAGTGCCTAGTGGTACGGATTTGTGTGCACAAGGTTGCAAGTTTACCCTTTACAGGCAACCAATGTGATTTTTTCAAAGATTTATGTACTTGGTTAATTATTCTAAGACATCATTGACAATCAGTGAAGGAAATTAACGTGAGGAAACCTGGATTCCAAAAATTGAAATCTATAATCGCCAACCCGCGATGAGCAAGCGTGGTGATCAATATTCGTTCCTTCTCTTTATGAGAAAAGGCCTGTGCCCAGCAGTAGGACGTTTATAGGCTGGTAATATTATTATTATTATGTAAGGTTAAGTCTAGTTGATGATTGGTATGATTATTTTCGTTATCGAAACCAAGCTACATAAAAACGTAACGGATTGGTCAAGAGTAATTTGCCTTGAGAAGAATTGAGAACGATCTTTCATAAGGCATTTCTTGTTATACTTAAAAAGATCTTAAACTTATTTATAATTATACTAGCACCCTAGCTTAGGTAGACAAAACAATCATTAATAAATTACACACAAAAACTTTTTTCTTGAATCCTTCTAGCTATTGCTGAAAACTGCATTAAAATCCGTTGCGTAGTTTAAAAAACGCACAGACAGCTTATCACACCAGTAAGTATTCCTATAAGCAAAAAAGGCCCATCTGCATTTTCGATTGTTAGTAAAAGACTTATGGATGCAGGCAGGAAAGCTTAACCAATCACTTGACCACAAAGTCACATACGTGCTGGTCTGGGTTTGAACTTTGAATCTGCCATCCTATGTATACGAAATCGCTATTCGACCACTAGGCCATGAATAAATAACAACCAATAACCACGAAGAATTAGTCTGCTAACCGTACAAAGTACAGTCTCTGCTAACCGTACAAAGTACAGTCAGTAACACATCAGTGGTATCAATTTGTTGTGGTGATGATAGTTTACATGTAACCCCTGATGAAAAACGAGGAGTGTTAAGTGTAACGTGTTTTTTCTTTTTTTGGCTGAGCGCAGGCTTTGTCTGCTTCACCAGACTTTTGGCGAGAACCTTAAGGGCCTCCAACAAGAGCAATAGAAAAACTAATAACGTCAGCAACGTTCACTAAGGGCACCCCCTGTGGGATGTTTAACGTGTGTTTGCGTGTCTGTGTGTGGCATCTCTCTTAGAGGGATGAGCATATTTGGTGCTGTTCATTCTCATCAAAAGTTGATGTGATCAAGCCGTTTCTTAGCTATACATTTTAAAGATCTATTCAGCTGTTTGGAAACTATACCTTTTCTTGAATTTTTTGTTTAAGTTTCTTTGTTATCTGTCTTGCGTTTGACTGTACAAATAAAGTTACAAGTAGGTACTGACCAATCTGATAGTTGATATTACAAGTGTAGGCCGGTGAAGTCCTTAGGGACGGACGTAGCGCAAAGATTAGGTAAAAGTTCTAGGCAGGAGTGAGTTCATGGTGCTTTGTTAATTGTTTATTGGTTAAGGTAACTTTGAGGACCAGATTAACGTTATGTAGAAGTGATTGAAATTTTACGTTTGGGATATATTATGAATTTTGGTTCTGATCTGATGTCTTTACAAATCTTAATGCTCAGTAATAATTTAATAAATTCCTGGACAGTTAATTATTGGGTCTACACAACATGCCTATTATGTCTTCAAGCAACTGGCTATTACCTAAGTATTACCAGGTAACATATTTCAAATGCGTCCTAAATTGTAACCTAACTGTAAAAGAAACCGACTTCAATGACATGTATATCAGACGACCTCTGAGGTAAACCTAGCGACAACATTATTTTTTAAATCGATCCAGAATTGCCAGAGATATCGCTTAGCACACATAAAAAAAATGCCTTCGAATTAAGAACCTCCTCCTTTTAAAGTCGGTTAAAGACATTACATTTATATGTTTGTTATACAACTTACATAATTAATTTAACCAAAAATACTGGGGAACGGAGTCCCACATACCTAGGTTAAATTTATGTGCACTGCAATGCGCCATACCACAAAACAGTTACATTTACAAGATAACATCACCTTGCATTAGATTTACAATACTTCAAACGTGATCATTTGACATGCACAGTTTATTGTACACAATTAGTAACTCAGTGACAACGAATTACGAAAATGAACCTTAACTTTAGATAGGTATACGGGTGTTTTTGAAGCTTTTTCCTTTTTTATTTGTGGATAAATAGTTGTATACGTTTTTGATACCATATTTAACACCATACACTCAATGTACCACACCAGGTTTACATGTGTGAACATGAACATTTTATGCGACACACAGATACTATCCAGACCAAAAAAGTGTCGTAGTGTGAACAGTCTAGAAAGTGTCGCAATAGACGACGAAGTGTCAGAGTGTATAAAGTGCATAACACCGACGCGCATTGCTGACTCACGTCTCGTTGCGACCCGTCTGTCTGTCGCAACTGCAGTGCCCCGAATAATCGCATTCCGACGCGATTTGTCGCTACACAATGGTTCGACAATCGCAACAGATTGAAGAGCAATCGTGTTTGATGAATCTGTTTTCATTTTGATCTCTGGCGTGGAGATCGGGTCAACGTCATTTATCATTCGTACTATAAAGTCATTCACGTATTATTTATAAATGCGATTAGATCAATTTTCCCTTTAAGTATATGTTTGTGTCTTTTATAGTTGAATTGTAATGGAATGCCTATATTATATGCTTACATGTTTTGCACACCACACGATATTAACATTATAATCTAAACACATATATGGCTAATATTAATAACATATCTGTAGATTGTTATTCCAACTAGAGATAAGAATTTGACATACTTTGTATGACGCTTATGTCACAATTCTATCTCTTGCAGGAAAATTTATCTAGGGATAAGTTATTAATATTGGCCGTTAGTGAATCCGTCTCGATCAGCCTTGCATTCAATTTATTTTCATCCAGAATAATTATTACTTATTGTTATATTATTACTTATCTTTGGAAATGTAAAACATATTTATTTTATGAATCAATTAGGTTATGTTATACGGTCTATAGATCAGCTCTAAGCCATTTCTGGCTGAAAATATTACGATACTGAAGAGTAAATACTGATACTGATCTATTATTTGCTTTAGGATTTATGTTTTATTGTTTTAATTTTCATATCAGTATGGTTATAACTTATAATGTTGCTCAAAGATTTTCACTATTTTCGTCCTCTTCTCGTCATCTTTCATGTCATCCTTTTATATCGTGCACATGATATCTCTAAAATAAATACAGACTCGACACATATTTCTACAGGACCACACATGCAATTTGTCCATTCAACATTCGATATTGCATCCAGTAGTCCAATTGGGTCGCGAGGTTAATTACAATTAATTCATTGCAATTACACAAAACCAGAATTTGTAAATTAATGCAATAAAAGAGAATTTGTTACCAACATGTAAAAACTGATTAATTGGTTCATCATTCGCTAATTATAGTTACTGATTGAACGTGAAGCAATATATGTAACATACTTAGTTGGTAGTACCTACCTATTTTACATTCCTATTGCAAAAGTGAATTGATGTAGATGTAGATTCTTCCTTTTTCTATAAATTTGCCTTAAAATGTTTGACTAATGAACAAGATCTTTTGTTTTAAAATTAAATTTAATATAAATTTTGTTTTAAGACCGACAAAATTATATTATATTGCCTTCAGATAAAAATAGATTGGATGCATTACCTTTGCAGGCAGCAAGACATTTTAAAAGCATCTTAAAAGATTTATATAGGTTTATAGGTATACATATGTAGATCAGAATATTATGTATTTGTACTTATAAAATAAACGTTTTCAGGACATCAAGCCCGCAAAACTTTATACTCCGAAAAATAAGTTATAATACTTAGATCGTAACTGTCAAAGCAATCAAAGAAATTACTATAATTCCCAAGCATTACTTATTCATTTGTTTCACTACAAAAAATGACGACCTCAAAACTTGAAATATCCACCCACACGTTACGAATAGCGACAAAATTGTCCGCCGACGTGACGTAACGGCATTGTACTGAACCAAACTATTGCACTCCAACATGATTGGGCAGAAGAACCAATTCGAAAGATTTTCGATACAAGAAGGCTGGAAGATTAAAGTAATCTTTTGGATGTAGGTCATGAGATTTGACTTCAATTACACTGCATCTTTTGTAGGTTTTATTTTGTTGTTGCCTATATCTAGTCTAGTTACTTAAGGAACCTATTCTTAGGTTTTTTAAAAGGGGTATAAATGCAAAATATTTTAGAGCCGGTTTTTAATAAGCATGTATGGCAATTATTTTGGGAACGTTATTTTAAAACTGATTTAAAAAATAGGTATAAACAGTAAATGGTTTTAGGAGATTTACATTTTAATATTTTATATATCTATATGAATTTGAGTGCCATAACTAAGGGCTGTATTTTCAGTACGCAAACCAATTCAAGATCGTCTGCTAAGCAAGTAGTTTTACATTGGCGCCGATTCCCTAGTACGGCTAACAAAACCAAAATTAAACCATTGCTATCTTTTACTAACATACAGCGTGAGAAAAGGACGTCAACAGATAATAACTAACTTAGAAATGCCAAACTAGTTTTCGCCTTAAACATCACTGTGTTTTGGTGAATCTAAACTAAAATTGACAGCTCTAATTTTCATCTGTCCTTGTCTAATTGCGTACAAGTGATAAAGATACCAATGGTTTAAAATAAGTTTAGTGTGGGTTTAACAGAATTGGGGCACACATACACTTTAATGTTACCACTAACAACTAAATCGACGGTCGAATCTCAGTCCAAAGCACACACAACTCATAATAAATATTTGGGGTAGCATTAACAGCCTAAAACTAATTGAACAATAAGTGTTTTTTCCGTGACATCTGTTAGCTGTACTTCTGTATACCCTTTGTCGTATAGTATTGTGATTACAACGATTCGCCTTCGTTACTCGAACCGGCATTGTTCTTAAGACAATATCGAGGGTATAGTGCTCAAACCCAATAAGTATGAAATTGTCACTTTCGAGATATTCAATATTTAAGTTTTAAGGACAAAAATACCTATTCTATTCAAATAATATCGTTATAATGAGTATTTGTGGTAAAAGTGTATACATTGAATTAGTGTATAACAGTATTATTAAGTTTCCAAGGTGGTCCATTTTATCATAAAAAAGTGTAAAGTGGCGAAGGGTACCGACTTATTGGGTTTTAGGTCAAAAAAAATTATACATATTACAATTTAACATTACTTTAATAAATGGTTTATTTTAAGAAACAGAAAAGAAAACATGGTAAATTATTCTTTCGAAGGCTGTTGGCTTGGTGTACGTCTTCATACCACGTATCCATGCGTGGAGTTCCTCTGATATGATTAGTTTTTCGCACATATTTTGTAGATCCTTCTTTTTAGCAATGCTAATTGGTAAATAATTGACCGTAATGTAATTGGACGTAGTTATGGAATATCAGATTAAGCGACACCTGGGTCAAATTGAGATATTTAGCTTCAAAGTTTTCAAAATGAAAATCACCGCTGTGTGTAGATTTTTTATGTTATGAATATAATTTTTAGTTTGAAGGTATAAAAATGTGTATAGTTTAGACTTATTAAGAGTTTTTTACGGTACGGTAGAGTACGCAATAACGGCCATTTTTCCGCTTAATTCGTTAATACATTTTTTCTATATTCAGACTAACTTAATTTGTCAACAACGTATTATGCGAGAATTACGGTGTTTGATTCGTTAATGCGATTTGACTTGGGTTAAACAAAGCGCAATATAAGATTAAATCCATATAATTTTAATTTGATTTGGTCAAATTTTAGGTAACTTCTTATCATCAGAAACTTTACAACGCTTTTCTTACATTTTTCATCCTTCTCTTGTTTCCAAATAAAATATCAGTTATAAAAATTTTAGAAATCAGTCTGAAAAAGTCTATTTAAAATAATAATAATTTAGGGCTACGCTATTCGTTGCGGAGAGGGGGCCGGGTCATCTCCCACTTGTTATACATGGACGACCTTAAACCATTTGCTTCTTATAAATTCCAACTATTGAAGTTACTGAAGATCACTGAAAGCTTCAGTAATTCCATTAGAATGGAATTTGGTGTTGACAAATGTGCAGTCATGCATGTAAAACGAGGGATTATGAAATCGCAGGGCATACAGCTCTCGGATTCTATAAACCTAAGGTCGCTCTCTGCAACAGAGACCGACAAGTACTTGGGTATGTCAGAGGCGTTAGGCATCAACGTTGCTGACATGAAACAATCATTACAGACACGTTTCTTTGGCAGCCTGAACAAAGTACTGAAAAGTCTTGTGTCAGGAGGTAACAAGGTGCGTGCCTTTAATGGTTGGGTCATGCCAGTGTTGATGAACTCCTTTGGTACACTCAAGTGGACTCAGATTGAGTTAGACGCCTTGGATAGGAGAGTCCGCACACTACTAACCGCAAATCGAATGCACCACCCACGGTCATCGGTAATGAGGTTATTATTCCGCGAAAATTCGGGGGTCGGGGCTTTTTGAATGCAAAGACCCTCCATAATCGCGAGGTATGTAACCTCAGGGAGTAATTCCTCCAAGTTGACGTGGAGATGTGGTGGTAGTGGATAAGAGCCTCACACCGCTCTCCTTAGGCAAGGAGAACTGGCGCAAACCTGTCGTACTAAGTGTCAAGAACCGCAAGGATGTATAGCAAAGCAAGGAGCTACACTGACGCTATTATCGGACCCTCCATGGGCCCGACGTAGATTTCCTAGCGTCCGTGGCTTGGCTACGCTTCGGTGACCTCTTCGGCGAAACTGAAGGGTTTGTATGCGCAATTATGGATGAAGTTATCATGACAAACAACTACCGAAGTATATCATAAAGGATGGCACAGTTGACATTTGTCGGGCATGTCACTGTCCGAATGAATCCTTAAGGCATATAGTTTCGGGTTGTTCTTGTCTTGCTAATGGTGTATACTTGCATAGACATAACCAAGTACTGAAAAGTCTTGTGTCAGGAGGTAACAAGGTGCGTGCCTTTAATGGTTGGGTCATGCCAGTGTTGATGTACTCCTTTGGTACACTCAAGTGGACTCAGATTGAGTTAGACGCCTTGGATAGGAGAGTCCGCACACTACTAACCGCAAATCGAATGCACCACCCACGGTCATCGGTAATGAGGTTATTATTCCGCGAAAATTCGGGGGACGGGGCTTTTTGAATGCAAAGACCCTCCATAATCGCGAGGTATGTAACCTCAGGGAGTAATTCCTCCAAGTTGACGTGGAGATGTGGTGGTAAGAGCCTCACACCGCTCTCCATAGGCAAGGAGAACTGGCGCAAACCTGTCGTACTAAGTGTCAAGAACCGCAAGGATGTATAGCAAAGCAAGGAGCTACACTGACGCTATTATCGGACCCTCCATGGGCCCGACGTAGATTTCCTAGCGTCCGTGGCTTGGCTACGCTTCGGTGACCTCTTCGGCGAAACTGAAGGGTTTGTGTGCGCAATTATGGATGAAGTTATCATGACAAACAACTACCGAAGTATGTCATAAAGGATGGCACAGTTGACATTTGTCGGGCATGTCACTGTCCGAATGAATCCTTAAGGCATATAGTTTCGGGTTGTTCTTGTCTTGCTAACGGTGTATACTTGCATAGACATAACCAAGTGGCCAGGATTATCCACCAGCAGCTTGCTTTGAAATACCAACTTGTGAAAATAAAGGTACCGTACTACAGGTATGTTCCCGACCCAGTTCTCGAAAATGGTCGTGTCACATTGTACTGGGATCGATCTATCATCACTGACAGGACTATTGTAGCCAATAAGCCTGATATAGTGGTGATAGACCGATCAGAGCGTCAAACAATGATTGTTGATATCACTATACCCCATGACGAGAACCTCGTGAAAGCCGAAAAAGAAAAACAAATTAAATATTTGGATTTAGCTCACTTTACCTGGTATCAGCGGATTAATGCAAGCTAGTTGCACTAATTTTCTTCCTCGATCACCCATCGTAGCAAACACAAACACTAAACAGAAGAATTTCGAAAACAATTGGCGTAAACAGTATGCGCGTCGCAAACTGACAACAGGTAGCGCAAAAAGTTGATAGGTCTAATTAATTTATTGGGTTCTTCTCCCAACAAAGTTTAAAGAAAGTTAGTTGACCAAGTGAGCGAATACCATATAACTAAACATAAATTGTTTCTTTTGAAATATAATCGTACAATAAAACCCGACAAACACATTTGTTTTGATTTAGCTTTTGGTTTTGTTTGTTTTCTTACCTACGTATGTAAAGCTAAAACCCGATAAATACAAATAGTGGTTATTGCCTTTATGCCGTTGAGTAATTTTAGTTGAAATCATTGAACACTCAATACCAATAAATAGCTTTATATGGTTTGAGCGTGAAATAAAAATATTATTTATTAAGATAACACACTTTATAGGGTTTGAGATTTTAAATTTTGACTAAACGCGGTCACTTTATTGGGTTATTACCTCAAGTACTTTTCTTTCTACTGCGAATTCCAGTTATTGGATAATACCACTGGAAAGAGCGTAAAAAATGCATTAAGATTTTTTAATAAAACGATTTTTGATTTTTTGGCACTTATTGGGTTTTAACACTATACCCTCGATATGTTTAAATAACACTCTCAATGAGTTATCTCTGAGCTCTTTAATTTACAGACCGGCTAAGATAATAATGGCGACACTTGAAATAATGTTTTAGTTATAATAGGCCGAATATTTATAGAGTAGGTATCTTTTTAAGAGTCAAGGACACATAACTAGCTGTAGCTGAATAGTTTCATGAAATGTACTCGCCTGTGGGTCTAGTGGTTAGTGGCCTTGAATGCTAAACCGGAGGTCGTGGGTTCGATTCCCGCCCAGGAAAAACCTTTGTGTGTTGAAAATGATCATTGGTTCTGTGTCTGAGAGTAATTTATCTATAAAATGTATTTAGAAATAATTATGTATATTAGTTGTCTGGTTGCCATAATACAGCCTCTGCCTTGTTTGGGATCAACAAATGGGCCGTGTGTGTGTTGTCCTAACATATTATTAAAGATATTATTATTATAGTTATTTGCTTCTACACATACAGTGCTGTTTCGGGAATATTTTAAGCACTAAATTTAAAGCAGCACAGAGACACAAAATAATACCAGTCATAAAGACAGAAGCCTTTAAGCTGTCTGAAAATGTAGCTGGAAAACGGTTTAGGATGTAAGAGTAATTTTGGTTGGCTCTGTAAGCTGTGTGATAAACACTATGTGACATTTTGCGGAATTTACGTTCATTGTATAGAAAAGCTTCTGAACAGATATCTTGTATTGTACTGGGTAGCCTATTGGACGAAGCCTGTGTGGATTTAGATGTAAAGTTTTTAATATAATACAAACTTTTTGGATGACTTATAATGTAGTCAAACTTTCGTAGTTGTTCGAAGACACCAACTATTTCATGTAAAAATATTGTAACAGATTGTAACGGAAAGTGGTTCAATTGAATTATATTTCAGTGGCACTGATTATCTAATATTAACTAGCTGCCCGACCCGGCTTCGCATGGGTGCTGTGAGATTTTTAACTCATTTCCGTACCTCTTTTTAATTTTTATTTTTCATAAAATCCTAGTATTTTCGATAAGGCAAATAATAAAAAAAATATCTGATTTGGTACAGTCGTTCGAAAGTTATGTCTTGACCAAAATTCGGATATTTTTTTTTATATGTATTTAGATAGATGTACCTGGAGTCAAATATAAACAACAAAATTTAAATCAGTGGTAATGGCCTCATGTAACGCTAATGTTACTTAAACACAAATGAGAAAGGTAAGTTGCAAACGATTAAATACTCTCTTATATTCTATGCGACTATCACTCATCAAAACTATCATCATCATCGTTAAAGATACATCTTTATAAGACATGGGAAAAGAGTGCAAAGATCAGCAAATAAATAATAATGATTCGCAAAAGTATTAAGATCATGCAGTTCTTCCCAAGCAAGAAGTAGCAAATATAAGGAAGGTGTATTGACATGAAACACACGAAATAGTGAATAGGGAAACCAGTTATGTATTCCGTGCTTTGCAAATATAGATATTGTCAATAGGTTAATTAGGATCAGTGTCGTAGCTAGGTAACCAAAGGCCCTGGGGCAAAAATAAAACTAGGGCCCCAAGTAAACTATTTAAATTCGTTGGTTCCGTATTCGTCGTGTACCGAATGCAATGTATATCGATTGACAGAGGGCATTAGCACGGTAATATTATTTATCAGTATTGTAACTTCATATAAACATTTTTTTCTGGAAGAGATTTACGCAGTTAGCTTGAGCGCAGGCTTTGACTGCTTCACTGGACTTTTCGGGAGAACCTTAAGGGCCTCCAGCTAGAGCAATAGAAAAACTAACTACTTTAGCAACGTTCACTAAGGGCACCCCCTGTGGGGTTCGGACCTCGACTTAGTGCGTTGCGAACAATCATAATAAGGTAAAAATAGCAAGGGAGGGCTGGATCTAAGTTTTTATTATTTAAGGACATATTTTTATTGCTAGTTTGGCCGGCTCGGGCCAGCTTGATCTAGGGACTTGGGGTAACATTTACGTTGCAATTATTTATACCGACGGGCCTCGCCGGCAAGGACGTAATATACGGCGGTTGTGTTTTGTATTGCTACTGGTAGCTAACTCGAATGCTTCTTGGAAAAGCAGATGGCAGGAGAGAGTATGTTTGGGCCTAATCTAAGATATATAAACGGACGAAGCGCGAGCTACCTACGGGCCTCGTATCTCAAGATGCGCTCGGCATGCAACCAGTCGCGAATATGCCGCGTGACGAACAGACGGTGTTTGTTTTTTAAACAAAATAAATACAAGTAGGTACTTATTTTAATCAAAAAAATCTTATTAATATTGCAAGGAGCAATTGTAAAATATTTTGTGCTGTACAATTACTATTAAAAGTTTTGAATTAAGCTATTTATTTTAATGTAGATTTTCGTACATCGTACGTCTCAGTCGAAGCGCAAATATTTTTCGGTCGCAAATTTATCAAAGTGATTTGTTATTTAGTCCTAAATTAAACATATTATAAGCATGGTTTTTAAATTAATTCTACTGAAAAAAAAAGAACATGCATTTTTATTGAACACTTTCTATTTAATTCACAACGTATTTTGATGTTTAAATAAAAAAATACAATCACAAAATACATTCACTAAACTAGATAGAAACTCGAAATATGTGGACATTTTTTTTTAATTTACTCGTCACGTATACTATTAAAAAATATTAAACACGTATTTTTTCCTTTTTACTTAAACAAATAATGAGGAAGATACAGTAAAAGGAAATGTCGCGTGACGTCACTTCTAGCTACAATTTTTACCAAGATGTGACGTCACAAGCCCCCACTCCTGAACTTTAAAGCGTTTTAACTTTGTCATTTTTTATTGATTTCATAAAAGAAAAAATACGAGTTTTATTTTCTTTTTTAAGTATTTGGTGGACTTAATGGATATGTCCTTTTCATACCCAGTCCACACGCCTATACTTACCACGCGACTGTATTTCAAAAATAGGGTCGATTTACAATACTGATAGATAATATTACCGTGGCAAACCTGTACTACCTATAATGCTCCGACTACACATGTATGCGGCTCGTAGCTTTGCCTATTTGCTCACTATAAAGTAAAAACGAGACAAAAGCTTCCGTTTCCGTCAAACATTCGTACGAATGCTATCCAAGTGTATTAGGATTGTTATGAATTATGTGGATTTTTCCTAACTTGTCTTATCATGTACCCGGCTCCGACACAAATCACGTCTTAGCGTCTTCATCAGACTGTAAAACCCATTTTTAACCTTATTGTCTTATAAAAGAAACACACAATATGAAAAACAACAAAATACTCATTCAAATACATATATCTATTAATAAGGTTTTCCTTAAAATCAAAATCTTCTACAACTTGGATCAAAAACTTTGTGTTATGTTTGTCTATGAACGTAGTAATGGAATGAGAGATATACTTACAATCGTCTTAAAATAGTTAAGTATCGATAATATATGATTCCCGGTGACGATAAATAGGTAATAGTGATTTGTTAATTATGTACAAATTAAAAAAACAAAATGAACGATGTAAGTCAGAGTCCGAGGGCCCCCCGAGCTTGGGGGCCCCGGGGCACAGCCCCGTCTAGCCCTCCGGTAGCTACGCCACTGTAGGATCAAAGAGAATTGGTTACTAGCAAGTTTCCTACTTCCATGGTGGAACGAGGGACCTAAATAACCTTTACAATAAAGGAAACACGCCATGAACCATCATTAAATATCAGCTTAGATAATCGTCCACACGTTTCTGCTCACGACAGAGTAAAAAACTGTCGTTAGTATATAATTATCGGTTTGTTGTGAGAATGTTAAATAGCGCCACCTATTACTTCATAGCTCTGTGAATTGGCTTTATGATACATCGAGTGATTAGCGAGTACATATCGATGACTAATCGAACATTACTTATTACTTGATTGGAATTTAAAATTGTTTGGTTAGATCACATTAAGAATCTGATTAATTTAAAACAAGCTAGTGTACAAAGATGCTTGTAATGACCAAATATTATTTTGAATTATTTTTAAACTGGATTCGTAATTATTATTTTTATTTATTTGTTAAGCATTAACGCATGCAGAGCGAATATTTGTAATTAAATGCAAATAGACATGGGTAGCTTAGTTGGTAAAGCCAGTAGTCGCAGGTTCGAGTCCTGCCTGAGGTTTAAGTTTTTCTTTCTACTATTTGTATTTAATTGATAGATACGTAATTTTACACAATGTGAATGTAATATGTAAACTTTGAAATAACATTTAGAACAAACTAAGTTGCTGATCTAAAGATAATGTGACTGTTTCGTCCCATGTAGGAATAAATATTACCATATAGGAATATATGTTACTTATGATAGTTAACTACGATTAGGACAAAAAATCAGCAATCAGTTATTACAATAACTATTTTTAAATATTGAACAAACACGAAAACTGTTTGTAAAATATTTCACTTTTAACATAACTGTTGAATAAACTAACTGTAGTTGGGTACGTGCATAAAACATTTTGCTGACCACAATACACTGTATATACACACACTGCAATAGCGAAACTAATATTCACATATTTTAAACACGAGTTGGAGGAATGTAAATAATAATTAATAACAACGTAGTCTATGATACGAAGGGTATTTTCCACCCTTCGTATCCATAGATATACAAATTCAATCATACCATTACTCCAGTAGAACTAAGTTTTCAACACCCAGAAGCAGGACGGAAGGCTTCTCGTTTTTAGAAGATTCTGTTAAAGATCCCAAGAAACGGTCTCTTTTTTAGAAACAACTCAAAATCGTCGACATATAAATCTAAGTAGAAGAGCTACATGCATATCGTTTCGACGTTACCATGACAAAAGATGCAATCGTAAGTCTTATTTTAGTACAATTATGAAAAGTTTGTAAAATCCACTTTTTTAATATAATTCCTATTCCTTGCAGCAACAGTTGCGTTGCCAGTAAAATGACGTAATCTTGGCAATTATCACTGCATCAATATGTTAGGTTTGCACATATCCACGATTGCAATCGTTTCCTTGTACACGAAAGATATTAGCTTCACGCAAATATCTTGGTTACAAGGTCATTCGGTTAATAGCCAATGGTTTAGGCTATAGCCTCATCCTAACTCTCCATCTTATGGACATAACATGTACTGGCACATTTGAAAGAATTTAAACCCATCATTTTCAAAAAATTTCATTGAATGACTCTAGCTACTTATGTAGTTTAAGGATTCATTTTCATCCCGATTTTTTGTAAGGTGTCAAAAACAGCTTCATTTACAGACCCACCTGAGTCCCTACCTAGTTTTCGAAAACTGCGCGTGAGCAAACCTAATAATCAACTAATAATCATATTTTTGCAAAGTACGTCTAAAAAAAATTTAAGTTACATCCAAAGATACTTAAAATATTCATTTCTTTCCTATTTAACGCTATGTAAGAAAACAATTCCAAATGTCACGTAGAGCACACAGACACGTACGTACGTACAAATGCTACGAGGTAATTACTTTTTAATGGCAACAACTATTTGTATGGGTTTGGCTTTATCAGTGATGTACAGGATTTTTAATGACGCAACATTCTGAGGTCACTGCCAAATTCTTCTGTTTTATCTTACAAGGTTATTTTTAGTAAAACAATATTAATAGCACGTGGAACTTAGAAATAAGATGCCTCTTATCCATTGTGTTGTGATTCCGATTCAATGTTAGAATCTAAATGCATTTTCTACATGCTTTCTTTTTAAATTCTTATGAACTTTCTTCGCCCTGAGGAAGAAAGGGAACGCCTAAGCTTGACCTAGTAAAACCTCTGAAGTATTCCCCCCCCCTACCTTTTAACGACTGGAGATCAGGCGGGCATTTGCAATCCTACGCGTAATTATATCTATATCATCTTGTTGGAATCTTCTCAAATCGCTTTTTGAATCGGTTTTTTTTTTATCATTTACATTTCTATTATAATTATTACCAGCCTGTAATTGTTACATTAGGAAATATAATTGCAACAGTATTGTTGAACATAGTCTCTGAATAACATACACTAGTAGACGATTTTACTCTTAAATTCCGGATGCTGTAAGATGTTTTAATTTACTTAAGTTAATGATTATTATTTTTAGTGTTCCTTAGAATATCCGCGTTCGTATCGTTCTACGTAATTTTCCTCTATCGTTAATCAGAAGTTTGGTTCAGTTTAAGTGGAATTGCGTCGGTAATCAGGAAACATTGATTGATTCACGATTGAAATACTAAGGTAAATCTCTTGAATTAAAGAATAATAGTGGTTTACCATTGCGGAACTTCGAAAACAGGACACAACATCGGTATTTAAGTATCTAAAAGCGGTTTTCTTAGGGTCTATACTGTTTTGACGTTTGTTTAAGCTGTCTGATGTAGTCTTAATAAATAGATGTCTGAAAACTGTCTGTCTGTGTAAAACATTTCTCCTTAATATCGAAATGTCGAGTTTACATAAAATTTTCTCCTGCGGGAATCGAACCCGCGCTTCGTGTAGTGGCGCTTGGCGCCATTATGCCATATTTAAAGGGGTAAAGCTTAGAATAAAAATATGCTTAGGCGACATGCTAGGTTTATTACGCTACAATTGTGACTCACATCAGTATGTCTTAATTTTTTTTACTGTGTCGTAATAATAATATATCAGACAAAATCTGCTAAATTCTTCATCAGCTCATTCTATATTACTACATTACAAAATCAAATTAGGTTGATTTTTTTTATAATTTTTATGATGTAATGCAATAATGGTCGAACTTGTAATTATGTATTTTTAATGACAATATTTTATTTGTTTTATTACTGTCCTATTTATTCCACTTAGATATCTATGGTAATTAACGTAATTAACTTGTATAACCACAAATATGCTATTAGTAGAGTTTTTTATAATATTAGTAATTTAGTAATTTAGTACCTAAGTTTATTTTGCATTAAATAACAAATTCTTAAATAAATTAAAATATGATAGAGGTATCTAGAGGAGCTATAGACGGCGATCGATGGAACCATCTATGTATGTATATTGTATGTTCTGTAGATGTACCTATATGTTGTTATATTGGCAGTGTTTCAAGATAGTCTGTGGCTTACAGACCAACAATACGATGTTGACAACAAAAAAGCAAAGAAAAATACAGGTATGAAGACCGGATCTGTCAGGCTCCATTCTTGGTAGCTTGGGCTGAAGTTTTAAACTCCTAGATGATACGAACTTACTGACAACAGTATAGCACAAAATACGTCCAACAAAACTTACGTCCAGTCCAGAATCCTGATTTAAAGGGCAAAAGCCTTCGCTGTGGCAACTTCAAGTTCACTCACCTCTGCGCACCTCACTGTTACTGACACTTACACTGTAACCACTGAGTGTACCACATAATGTTGAAGGAAACGAATCAGTTCATAACAGGGTATTGTTATTAAATATTATTTGACGATGTTTTAACAGAACGAAACACGTAAGTCGCGAGCACTCGACGCAAACCTGTTACCTTCTCTCTCACTCAGGCTGTATGCTGGGTTGCCGTGTTCGTTAATGTTTTTTACCGTAACCTTAATGACAGCTAAGTGCTGGCCGATGAGCGGATAAGAAAAAAATATTTGAAAATTAGAATGTTCGTTTTTTTTTTTTCTGTCTAATTAGTATTGGTTTTATTCAGTTGGTAGCCATTTTAGGTTTTCGTTTTTAGATTTGATGATTAAAAAGTAATACATTTCGGGATGGAATCGAACCTTCTGCTGTTCAAGATTTTTTATTCTTGTTGGAAATGTTTTACTCAATCCAAATAGATTCTAGTACGAATCCCTTTACGAATAATGGTTAAAGGCTTGGCTGCAGTAAGCAACAACGGATATCTTAGATTCGAATTTGGGACGGAAAATATACTTTTTTTATGTTATGGTTTTTATTTTGATTATGTTATTGTTTATTTTTTTACAATAATAACTGTATAATACATTTAATTGCTTACCTATATCAAGTATATTCTCATGCACACTGAAGTCTTTTAGATATGGTAATATATATTTAGGTTGACTATGTTCATTGAAAAAAGATAGAGCGAATTCCTAAAACGGTGCTATGACGTCAATTCCGCTCGATTAGACAGTTAAAAGTACCCGCCACCGAAGCAGACTCTCTAAATATGGCAACACTAAAAATATAACCTCAAAGGCTGCTATGTCCAAGCGAAAACGCGGCGAGCGCGCTCAAAACCGCGAACGTGTAATACAGTTACACTACCGAATGCGACAAGGTTCCAAAACAGGCACTACTCAACGACATTAGAACTCTTTCACATTAACACACGTTCACAGTTTTAGGCGCACAATACCGGCTGTGGAATGACGTACTGAAACTTATTCGTTGTCGTTGTCTTATTTAATAAACGACTTTGAACTTTATTGCCGGGGAATAAGATCGTTAAAGTTTAGGATTGGGAGTAGCGTATTGGTTTAGTTGCAGAAGCCATTCGGACTGGCCGTAATCATATTACTGTAGAGAGAAGTACAATCGCGTTTAACGTGGTACGGAATACGTTAGGAAATGTAGTTTCGCTTTCTAGATGGCTTTTTCTTTTATATATGGCTTTACCTCGTGTTTATGACTATGTAATTAGCTGAAAGTGTCTGGCAACTCTATGTATTATGAGCATAATTTATATTAAATGTGGTAATAAATGTTTAGTTATATTTTAAACTTACTTGGCAAAAGAAGAAGCGAAGTATTACAAATGGACATCAGATTGTAATATATAATAATAATACCAGCCTATAAATGTCCCACTGCTGGGCACAGGCCTCGTCTCATACAGAGAAGGAACGAGCATTGATCACCACGCTTTCTCATTGCGGGTTGGCGATTTCAGGTTCCAATTTTTGGAATCCCGGTTTCAACACGATGTTTTCCTTCACCGATTGTCAATGATGTCTTAGAATAATTAAGAAAGTACATATAACTTTGACTGGTTCAAACTTGCAACCTTGTTCACACAAATCCGTTCATTGAACCACTAGGCCACCACGACCAATTGTTATATTGAAACCATAAAATAAACTTATGTAAAAGACACTAAATCTCTTCTTATCTATAATAATATAATAATCTTTTTCGGATGAGCATAGCTCTAACCAGTAGAAAATTGTTCTAATTTATCAACAAACATAAAATTCACTTTCCATCGATATTCTCGGAAAATACTGTCACTGCAAATTACCTAGATGCAATATAAGTAACGCTAACATTACGTGTAAACACACGAGAAAGAAATCCTGTACTTTGCTTTTACGATAGGTTTATCATCGCCACATTTATCATCATCCAAGTTATACATTAATGCACAGAAATATAGCCAGCGTAGCGTAGGCTAATCTCTAGAATAGAGAGAAGATTTTTTGGAAATTCTAACATTGAACAAGAGTTTTCAAGAAGAAGTTTTAAACACCAATTAGTAAAAACTTTTTATTAATCGTATAAATCGTAACAGAAAGATATCTTTATCCAATCGCTACTCTAGGCTATCGATCTGGCTATCATCCTGATCTTCTGGTTATTTTTTACACCACAGCTTGAGTTGACTTCAGAAAGCAACTGTTTCATTTCAAACCCAGCGCAAAAATAATTATCCAAAGAGATGCAATCATATCCCACAATTTACACTTCTGTTTTTGCCTGAAAATTTGTAAACTAAGAACCATAAATAATAATAATAACGTCCACTTTAAAGGCGGCATTTCTCAACGGGGTTAGAATATAAACGGAGCATATTGAATCCAGGGCATTCTACCAAAAAAGGAATGTCGGAACTTACAGAAACACTATGTAATCCCATTATTTATGTATTCTCCGATACCTGTAAAGGAGCTCTAAGTTTCGCGCCATTCCACTATCGCTTAATAAAAAATGCATGGCCGACTGAAAGAGGAAGAATTCAGGGCATTTTTTATTTACTCCTTGATTGAAAATCGCTCTTCTAATAATTTATGAGGTTAGAGGAAGTAGTCTATCGTCTATATATACCTTAAACTGTGTTGGGATAAAAGTAATTTAATTATATCATCATCATGATGATGGTCACCATTTTTTCACACAAGTCGGCTACTGAGTCGTTAAACTATATTTTTAAATCTAATGGTAGTATTTATAATATAGACAACAAGTATCGAATATCTTAAAAAACTGTAAAATACTCACATAATTTAGTTTCACTCCGCCTTTTTACACGCAGTTTGATGACGCATGATGAAATGCACTGCAACAAAATTATCATGTTAATATTTATCCATCAGATTACATAATTAATAAAAGATGATATAATACATTGTATGTGCGATTACAATCGCGGAAACTGCATTTGAATGGATCTTACAAATCTGGCACTACTGTGAGTTGTTGCGAAAATCATTCTGATATTACGAATTATTATTTATACAGTCTTTTACATTTAAAACTAGCTGTGCCCGCGGCTACCCTCTCGTCAGCTGACTTCATACCTATCTACCTTCTCTGCCCTACCCATTTTACCCTATCTAGATACTTACCTACCTATTTTTTCATTAACTTTTCGTATTACGATAAAAAATCTTTTTACCATCTTTGTACTGACAAGAAAGTAAACATAAAAAAAATATGTAATTCGGTGGATTCGTTCGAAAGTTATGCGCGTACAATCGTACATACATTTCGGCGATTCATTTTTAAATAGATAGATAGATTAATGTATCGTTAACCCCATAGATAAACGCATTTATTCATACTTAGTAGTACGTAACTAAAAAGTATATAAGTTATAATATTTTTCAGAGATTTTTCTTTAATGAAGTATTTTTTAAGCTCTTTGGGGCCGCTGCCCGTATTGTCAAAACCACAGCACGAGTAAAGCTTGAGGATTTGAAACAAACAGTCTCTACTCTCTTTAATCCTTTTGTAACTTTGACAAAACGTGTAGCACGTGTATGTATTTAGGTATATAAGGTAACGTGAAAGTAAATCGATTCCATGAATAAATGTTATCTAGGTATACCTACATAATACAAAACAAAATCTTCCGCCGCGTCTTCCTGTACTGAACATGATAAACTGAAAAACTACCGAACGGATTTTCATATGGTTTTCACCAATGGATAGAGTGATTCATGAGGAAGGTTTGTGTGTATTATTCATTAATGTTTTGTCTACTCGTACTAGGCCGAGGCGGGTCGCTAGTTACGTATGTACAATTATGAAAAAAACTGAGATAGAATGTAAATATGTGTATACAAATTTTATCTGTTTATTAAATTAAAATCTGTCCCCTTATTCTCCAATTTTATTTTTATTCTAATACAATGTTAATGCGAAATTGACTAATTGACCCGCATGGGACAAGCATTTGTGTGACCCACAAATGCTTGTTCCAAGTCTGGGTGTTCTTTGTGCATGTGATTTGAATGTTTGTGAAACCCCCCGCGACACAAGGATTAAATTCCTTAGTGCGGGAGTCGTTTTAAATAAAAAAAAAAAAAAAACAAAATTAAAACAAAACTAATTTAGCAGGCAAGAGATTCTTAAAAAAATGCTGTTAATGGAAGGAACTAACTGGAATCTAAACATTGAGAGTATTTTTTTGTACGTTGTGTTGTTTGTGTGCCTTCTAAATGAATAAGAATTTTGCATTGGCATTGTATTAGAATTAAAATTAAATTGGAGAGAAAGTGCACTGATAGGTTTAAAATAATAATTATGAGTGGATACCTAATAAGTTCCACAAAAATGTAATATTATAAGTAGGCACCTAAGTCCAGTTTTTTTCAAGTTAATGGTTAATTCAAGTTTGTTACATATCTTGGTACTAAGAGTATATTAACTCTTAGTACCAAGATATGCAACAAATTGCCTTTGAAAAACGAAATGCTCTGTCGTATAGCAAACTGCGAAGTAAGATAGTAGATACTATACTTCTACTATACTAACTTACTTTACTATGAACTTGATGACTCACCTCGTGTATATGTCCCAGGACTTCGGCCCTGGACATATCTTCCAGTCGCGTCTCATTGACGTCCATGATTTCGTCGGCCAGCTCCAAGTTATCCCAGTTCCCAGCCGACGGTGACCCTGTTAAAACAGATGACATTTAGTAAAATATTGTACAAAAGTCTTACCAAAATTTATTTAACTCCAATCTAATAGGGCGAAACGTGAGTTTTGAAAAGACATGAGCTAAGGTTAATTTGCTAGACACACCATTTGCCTAGCTTTTTCCCAAGCTAGCTTTTGCAGCGATGGTGCAAGAACCTACGCTGATTCGAGATGACAAAGGGCGTCAGATACGACACTCTTCTGTTACCTTCCCGTAGTGGCGTAAAATTGAGGCTCAATAGTAGATAAGGGCTGTCATTTAAGTTGACGGTTAAATTGTCCAAAAAGGTTTTTATTATAAAGCTGTTATTCACATAATAACCTCGATCTGTGCTTGAATAGGTACCTATATATATTACCAAGGCTTTAATAAACTTATTGATAAGTAGGAAACTATAGGTCTATTGTATTTTGACGGCTAGCGTAATTACGCTTGACAAGATAAGGAAACAATTAGCTATTTCGATAGGTTATAGGTGCGCGCTATGACTGATTGAGAAAGTCCTAAATAGGTTGATAAGATATTACCACAAGCAACAGACTTCTAGGTCGATTTATATCGATGTAACTAGAAATTAATCAAGGTGTATTTTTTTTGGCAAAGTAAATTAAATCAAGCTAAAATTGTTGGCTAACTATTTACTTTTATTTCTATCCTAATAGATACCAAAATTTTAAAATATTCTCCTGGTTATACCTAGTATAATAATTTATTTCTAAGTTTTTTATTCTCTTCAACTTTACGCACGAAAGATCTGTTTACTAAAAATCTTCCCATGATAATAGATAGATAATATATCCAGCCAGACACACCTACAAGAACATATTAAAGACAAATATAAAAACATACTACATGTGTACAAAAAAATATAAATAAAACCTGCAAAAAAATCGATGACTGAAAATAAAGAAAATCTTTCTGCTTAATAGGTTAGGTGGGGTATGAGCTCATTTGAGCCGGGGTCTGCAAGCCAAGAAACGGCGTTTTATTGAATTAAAATATACAAGGAATAAAAAATAGCACACTATTTGAATAACCTTAAAACACAATTTATTTAACCATTTAAGTACTTTTTATTTAAAAGCAAATTTTATCGATGACAGAATCTTTATTTTTCTGTCTCAAATATTGATAATAAAATCAATTTTTCTTATTTTAGATTTGTAAAATAATTACTTTAAATAATATCGTACTCACCGTATAATTTTATTTTATTATCCTTAGTTTGCACCACTATAATAACATATCCTTCTAGATCGACAGATTTACATTTCACGGTTGTCATTTTATCTATCGCATTTATTTGCGTCGTCGGGGCATTAAAAGTATTCATTTTGTTTTATTGTTAAATTATTTTACTAATAGGTATGTCTAAACAATATAGCTAAGGATGCGGCCCATTCACGCTTTCGTCGTATGAATCAATTATTATTTTTTTAATTTCATGCCAACGCTTACGCCAACGCCACTTCAAACACAGCCCACTTTTTAAACAATTATTCATGTTTATTATTTTCCACATTATTTTCTTAAATCTAACCCGGAGATAGTAAATCGGCCATTATTATTTTAGATTCTCACTTGTTTAAAACTGAACACTGCTTGGACATTTAACTAATTACTATCACAATATATTTAGAAATCAATTTTACGTAATTTCACATGATTTCAGCGTATTGTCGAGTTATAAGCAAATTTTCTTTCGTTTTCACTATGACATGTCACATTACGGTGTTTAGAATAAGCGTCGTCGGTTTTATCACACTCCGTCGATATTTTTTAACTAATTCTTATTAACTAGCACGTAAACTAAATATTTTAAGATATTTATCAGCTATTTATCTAATATTTAAGGCGTATCTACGTGTTTTTGAGAGTGAAAACCGGCCCCACGTCCGCGGGCTGGGTGGCCGCGAATGGATACGACTATCCCATTTTCGCGCGATCAATAATGCTCCCTACCCAGCATCCCTTCAGACTTCAGACTCCCACAGACTATCGTTACATTTTTTTCCCTTGTTAATTTTTCTCTACGTAATATAATATATAAAATAAATTCAGTTAACGTTTAATAATAATAGAAAAAGAAAGAACAACATAAAAATAAAAAACGAATCACCAAAATTGTATGTTTTCAAGGTCCCACCGAGATTTGAACTCGGATCGCTGGATTCAAAGTCCAGAGTGCTAACCATTACACCATGGGACCGCTTGAGCACTCTGTTGAAATTATAGTTCATAATGCCGTTATTATGATGATAGCAATAAATAGGTTAAAAAAAGATTATTAATAATCAAATACATTGCACAGTTTCTAGCGACACAAATAGGTTTAATTAATCAATGTACACAAAACTCCATTCATTAGGCGGCAGCAACTTTAGCGCAACAGAAAAAATTATTGAGTAAAGCGACATCTAGCCTTTTGTTATTAAAACTGTAACTGATCATATGTTTTAAAAACGTGCAGTGTACCAAAATACCACATCACATTAAAGTTAAATTTTATAAATGAGCGTGTTTAATGTCGAATACTGATAAACTTCAACGATTACATAACTAACTAAATTGATAGTTTCAAATAATTTGTTTTTGGACGTCACCCCCATTTTTACAACTTGCAAATCAAGTGCATCGTGTATTTATGTTCTAGCAACACCAAACGTCAGTTTGTCACTGACTTCGCTACGGTATGGTTGTCATTTCTTCCGTCTATCAGTTGTCGTGATAGATGAATGGAAAATAATTAACTTTATCGCAGCGAAGACGTCCCTCGTATCTCATCGAAACTTACTGTCGCGCGTGCTTCAACACATCAGTGCCGATATTAGAGTGCTTGCTTCGACACAACACCGCCATGATCGATGTTAGAAACAAAGATGGCGGAATAATACGGTGATCATAACCAAACGCGTTGTTTTGTCGTGTGTAGCGTTATGTGCTGTGGTGGGTGGCGGCTGCAGCAGTGTCGGGGCGCGTGAGTGAGGAGGAGAGGCGCGATGGGGGCGCGGCCGGGGTGATGCCGCCGCGGCCAGCGGCCGGCCGCGCGGCCATGGCGGCCGACAGCGAACGCCCGCCGCTCGCTCTGTTCACCGCCGTGTACGACTATGTGGCGCAGGGGGAGGATGAGATCTCCCTGCGCCGCGGCGAGATCGTCGAGGTGCTGTCGAAGGACGCCAATATCTCGGGGGACGAGGGCTGGTGGACGGGAAAGATCGGCGACCGCGTCGGCATATTCCCCGCTATGTACGTCACCGAGGAGGACCCGCTGGCCGTGGAGCCGCCGCGCGTGTCTTTCTCCGAGCTGAAGCTGGAGGAGGTGATCGGGGTGGGGGGCTTCGGGAAGGTGTACCGCGGCTACTGGAACGATGAGGTGGTGGCGGTGAAGGCGGCGCGTCAGGACGCAAACGAAGACATCGAGGTTATTAAAGAGAGTGTGTTGCAAGAGGCGAGACTGTTTTGGGTGCTGCAGCACGAGAATATAGTGTCGTTAAAAGGTGTTTGTTTGGAGGAGCCAAACTTGTGTTTGGTTATGGAATACGCGCGCGGCGGGCCGCTGAACCGGGTGCTGTCGGGTCGCAAGATCCGGCCGGACATCCTGGTAGACTGGGCCATCCAGGTGGCGCAAGGCATGGCCTACCTGCACGTCGGGGCACCCATGTCCCTCATACATCGAGACCTCAAGAGTTCTAATGGTAAGTTACTTTGATTTATGGCCTGGTTTTCCAATACTATAGTTGTAATCAATGTAGGTTCAACAATTTTATGTAAGAGGAGTGTTGTGTTTGTAATTTAAAACTTTTGTAAAATCTAATTATGCAACAGTAGATCTTTATTTAACTGAACTGTAATTACTTGAATTTTATGTCGCTATAAAACTAGGTCCTTCATGTAACTTTGGATTAGTCTTATTCTATCTAGCCAGTATTAGATTGGTGTGGAATGACCTTGCTTAGTTTGTTATAAATGTACCCATCAAATTTTATCTTACCAGCAGAAAACTCAAGCAAACTTACATGATAAGAGAAATTCATGTGAATTTCATAAAGTAAATATTGAAACCTACCATATTATTGACATGTCAAAAACAAACAATATTCAATTCTAGAAACTCGAATTTCACATACTTCCACTTCATTGCATCAACAAATATAGTTCTGCTATGTTTATGTATGTAAAACAAGGCAGACTTAATCACAGTTACTATACTACTTATCCATTTACAATGTAATACATGCTTCTAATGTCATTAACCCAAATCATTATCAGTTGCCAAATAATCAAATATCCTTGGAGTACCCAACCTCAAGGTCATTTAAACAAATGTTATCATAAAGTAAAAGGTTCACATTCCATAGATAATTCCTGATTGATAATTTCCCTATCAGCTGTCATTGACAAAACAATACAACATTATGGTACACTTTTGTACTGTTTACTTTAATGAAAAATGTTATCTAAAATCAATTGTTTTATTGTATTCTTTATCAGTTTAGTCTTTTTATTGTTTGATTGTGGATTATCTTTTATCTAAAAGTTTCTGTTGGTTGTATATGGCCAGTCATTTATAAAATTACCTGATACAACAAGATAGATTGACAATTTTATAAAATAATATTAAAATGTAATTGTGTATTTGACTACTATCGAGTTATTTATTGATTACAAATCTTTATATGAATTAAATTGAAGCAGAAATACATACGGAGATTAGTATAGAGAAATTCCATAGTGACGTCACATTAGGATATAGCTCTCTCTCTGTCTTATTAGCATTGCGCTAAGGCTAAATGTGTAAAAAAAGTCTAATTAGCAATATTAAAATACTTCAATATGATCTACTGTTTTTACAAATCAAAATAGTTTGTATATTTTTTTTTTAAATGAAATAATATAAATCTTGTCAAATACCCCAATTTTAAGTAAGCATTAAAATGGTACTTGAATCAAAACAGGAAACACACATTCATATTTACATTTGCAAATCTTCTGCAGTTTGGTAGTTAATGTTCATTACATTCAATGGCTTTCATACATCTCTGGTCTTTTAACACTGGTCTAGAGTAAAAAAAAGGAACACTCCAAGTGCTTTTCATGGGTAGGGGAGTTTACATACCATGCAAGTCTGTCTACCTATGTATTGGATATTCCTTAAAACTAAAGTACATATTACAACCCCTTTTTTACTTGTTTCATGCACCGACCAAAAACACCCGGGGTTTTGCCTTTGCCGGAGTCCCAGGTTCGCCAAATCATGCTCGGCGGGGCTCCGGTGGGCATAGTAATAATAACCATACCAACCATAGTAGTTTCATATCAATCTATTCATTATTTGACCCTTACACAACAACTGCCCACATTCTGTTTTAGCACACTTCGCCTACATATTTCAGTCTTAGTTTTTTCTTTGATTGATGGTGTAATTATTACTTCACACTTTTAATTATTTACTGCCATTTAAGTTAGCTATGTGTATTGTAAGCTTTAAATGGATCTGAAACTGCAGATGTGGTTTGGAATTTTTCACACCATTTAGGGGACTGCATATTTAACACTTCTGTGAGACTGTAACATCTGATTAAGCTCATTAATGAATACCAAGTAACAGTGTTGTAAGGTTTCAAAATAATTAAGCATTGAGGATTTAAATTTATCTTCATTTATTGACAACTTGGGTATTTTTTAGGATAGTTATTTTATTATTGTGTTTGAAGATTTATATATTATTTTCGTTTAATTATTTAGTATTTATTGCCTCAATTATAGTTACTTACCCCAACTATTTTTTTGTCAGTTTGTTTTTCTTTTACTAGGTATATTGCAGAATATGCTTTTAGTTACACCTTTCAACCTAATTTAACAAATTATCCACATTATAAAATGTAACAAGATTAGCATGAAAGAAATCAAATTGGTTTTGTCTTAAAATTGTTGTTTGCACTTTGTTTAAAAGAAAAACAATAAATCCTTTATCTTCCAAGTACTAACTCAAATAATACATAGTACATTTAATTATTGAACAGAACCGGGTCACGAGTGCTACTCTGACAGCTCTAGGGTCTCTGACCTCTTTTCATACGATTTACACAATTCAACAAATGATATTTACGCAGTTTTTGTCGCGACGAACAATTACTCGTTGGGTAATATTGTGCAAGCATACTAACATATTGTTTACCTTTCCTTTTTAACTATTTCTGTATCACTTTTACTTATACTCACTTGTATAAGAAGCTCGTATACCTATATTTCGCGCGTAATTCGAGACCGCGGGGGGTCTTTAAGTTGATATCCTGTCAATAACTGATTATCACCTTTTACGATTTTATCACATCTAATCTCAGTCTGATTATTTTTTAAAGTTATGTGAAACACGTTTTTTAGTTGTTCCATAATATATGTTGTTATTGGACACATATTTGTACCTAAAAACATACCTAGTTGAATAGTGCCTGTCACGCAAAATGCGAGTAAATCTATAACTTACTAATATTATAAAGCTGAAGAGTTTGTTTGTTTGTTTGAACGCGCTAATCTCAGCAACTGCTGGTCCGATTTGAAAAATTATGTCAGTGTTGGATAGCCCATTTATTGAGGAAGGCTATAAGCTATATAACATTACGCTGCGACCAAAAGGAGCGGAGCATAAATGAAAAATGTTGCAAAAATAAAAAAAACCGTTTAAACTAAAATATGCGGACAAAGTCGCGTGGGACAGCTAGTTATTCATAAAAAGTAAAAAACAAAATTAAATACCTAATTAGAATATATACTGATTATTGACTCCTTTGTTAAGATTATGAAACATTTGGCAATGAATGGTATCAATTTGTATGTGTATTAACGAGAAACAGGTTTAACATTGACATAAATTATTGAGAGATATAATGCTTAGTGTTATGGAGGTGATAGCATTGAAGCACAAATATGGTCACATTGATAGCCAGAAAAACCTATACTATAATATTTTTTTTACGTTGAACCACGTCTTCGTCAACATTCGCATGAGTGCGAATGGGACCTATTTGATACTATCAAAGTAATAATCCTTGTAAGTGAGACTTAAGAATGAGCGATAGTGATGCCGATAGCCTTACCTCATTAGTCATTATGTAAAACACCAGAGCATTCTAAAAATTATTCTGGTTTAGGTACTTAAACCTAGAAGACTACAAAAATTACAAATACACTTAGGTACAACCGTCATTCAACAATAATATTGTTTTGCAAAGGTACTGTACATAAGTTAATTTAACAGTTTTTTTTATTTATTTAGGACTAGCTGTCCCCCGCGACTTTGTCTGCGTGTTTTAGTTTCAACGGTTTTTTATTTTTGCAACATTTTTCATTTATGCTTCGCTCCTTTTGGTCGCAGCGTAATGTTATAGGTATAGCCTATAGCCACCCTTAATAAATGGGCTATCCAACACTGAAAGATTTTTTCAAATCGGACCAGTAGTTTCTGAGATTAGCGCGTTCAAACAAACAAACTCTTTAGCTTTTTATATTAGTATAGATTATTCTAATAATTTCGGCATAATTGTTACATTTCAGATAAACTGCCTTATTATCTCCACTTTAACAAAGCAAAGGTCTTTAATTAAAACTACTTAATAGCATAATAATAATAGACACAATAATTATAATGTCCAAGGCTTATCTGTGTTTAAACTATGAGTACGTATATGTACATACATATCATACATAGCAACCAAAAGGTATTGGATATTGTGAATTTGTGACATAAGATCTTGTTTTACTATTTTATACTGGGAAGGTATTATGTATATTACAGAACTAGCTGTCCCCCGCGACTTTGTTCGCGTGTTTTAGGTTCAACGGTTTTTCATTTTTGAAACAGTTTCAGTTTTCATTTATGCTCCGCTCCTATTGGTCGTAGCGTGATGTTATATAGCCTATAGCCTTCCTCAATAAATGAGCTATCAAACACTGAAATAATTTTTCAAATCGGACCAGTAGTTCCTGAGATTAGCGCGTTTCAAACAAACAAACAAACTCTTCAGCTTTATAATATTAGTATAGATAAAACATACACATCTCATGGCGGACATAGGTCCTCCATGAAAAGTGTCATAGACTGCCCACTGCCCTTACTCTTTAATTAATTTTAATTCCAATACAAATGCAAAATTGATATCAGGTAAGTGGACTTGTTATAGTTTTTATTTTTCAATGGCAATTGAAAGAATCAACTGGAGTCTAAACTAAGTATTTTTTTGTACAGTGTGTTGTTTGTGTGCCTGCTAAATGAATAGCAATTTTGCACTGGCATTGTATTAGAAATCAAATTGATTTATCTACAACCCCCCAGATTAATTTATGTCTCTTCACAACACAATCCATGAAAGCCTATTTATTACACAATTGATTTTCTGTGTAATGATTTTTTATGTTGATTTGACTATTTTTCTTAAGCTTAGAGAAGATATTCTACACGTTTTATTTACGTGTCTAAACAGGTTTGCAATTGTGCACAATTAGCAAATTGCTAGACGAGTTGCTATGCCTGCACAATTGTGCATAATTACCTAGTCTAATGTCTGTTTACCCTAATCTTACTACGTGTGTAGAATACTAGCTATTCTTAATGAAGGTTAAAAAATCTCCTGAAGAATCTTTAATTTTAAATGCTATTCCACTTATAACACGTTTTTTTATTTTATAAATAAATGTAATTTATCCAACAATTCAAATATATGAACTGTCTCTTTAGAATTAATAGACATGCAAAGTTAACTTTGCATGTAGGACGATATTATTCTTAAAAGCAGACACAATTCAAGGACCTTTATGCAATCTTTATCAAAGACTTACAAGTAACAGTCCAAAAACTCGAAAGTTATGATCGGTAGCGAGTGAAATCTCCAATATTTCCATTTCACCCCTCTGCGACCCCTACGGAAGGGGCGCTAACCCTTTTACACCATCCAATCAGCTGAAAGCATCCTGTCATCGAATCTGCAACGTAATTTAACGTTATTGAACGTAAATACGGGCTTCCCTTGCGTCGTACGTTTTACGATGATTTTGAACAGGCTTTAATTTCCGTGTTTGATCTATTTTGAGTGTTCACCGTTTTGGAAGAACACACGTAGGTATATTCATTGGCCCTAGCAGCAACGAGCTGGTTGTACTACCCATATAGAATACAATCTGTGGCTAGGAAATATACTGCAGGGCATTGAAGGTATTAATAATCTCGAACTAAGGTACCACGTAATTGAAGTGTAAAAAATACAAGTTGATATAAAATTTAGTAGTTGTTTCTTTCTGAACATCGTAGATTGTTGTTAAATCTTATCAGGAATATGTCATTTAGAACAGAACTCGTTTTAAATTAAGTAATTTCTCATAAGAATAAAGCCCGTTTTATATTGACAATTGTTATTACGTATCAAACTAGTTTCCTATTACCAATGTTATGTGTGTCAAGAAATGTGTTAACATTTCTCATTTGCACATAACCTTGCCTGTATGTCACGGCCCCGTTTCCTCTTCGATCTCCTGCTTGTATCCGTTGTTTCGTAAGATTAACATCCTTCGCCATTAGCCTTGAGATTTAATAAGCACCTTGTTACCTTAATGGCTCTAATACGTAACACGATAAAGCTTTTATACGCTTTCGTTAACTAACCGCTCAGTTCCAACGGTCTTGAGCTAGTTGGGTTGTCTTGAGATATAAGGCGGCCATTAGACGATCAATCTGGCATCAGTTCAATCTGTGACCTTGTTTAGATTGATCGTGTAAGGTGTTGATTGATGTTAGATTGAAAAGGATCACGAATAATCCAGATATTTTGATATTTTTCATCAATCTCGATCACTGATTAAACTGATGCCAGTTTGATCGTCTAATGGCCACCTAATGTACCTACCTATGTAACAAAAGTTGTTTTTTGAGTGCTTTGCTTACGCTGCCTGTATGTTATTGATTTGAATGTTAGAAATTAAAATAATCATTAAGTACTTCTCTCTCTTATACGTTAGTGTAAAACTAACTTACGACGTTACGTACGTGACGTAAATTGTAAACTAGTTAAACGTAAATTAGTTAATGTTATAAAATTAAACCAACTAAAGTCACCGGATTAATTGAGATAAAAGCATGTTTGGGTCATTATGTTTAGGAGATTTCTTGTTACTAAATGTACTTAGAACACATCCGTAAGAAACATAATAAAACTCAGTTCTACTCGTAGTACCATGTACATATAACAGCGGTATATAACCTTAAAGACAGAGCGTGTAATACCCAAAACTTTTACTTGTCATACGCACCGAATATTCCGTTCATAATTAATCGTGTCAAATTCAGGTGTCATACTACATTGTACAGCAGGGACTGTTAAAATTAACATTAATTCGCAACACTCTTTATGGCAGAACAAACCACATGTGGCCATTGATGAGTGACGTGGTAATGATTTGGTACAACCGCTTATTATTGCTATGACATGGACGTGCTGCCAAATTGCAGTTGGTATGTCGCAACTGAGTATTATCATTAAAAACAAACGAAAAAGTTAAATTAAGTTTCTCTAGTTGACTGATTCATAAATCCTGGTATTCTTATAAATGTTATAGGTACTTTTGCATAGAGTATGTTCTTGTGTAGTTATTGACGAGATGTATTTGGGACTTGAAAGTTGTTACTCAAAAAGCTCTCTGTTTAAAGTCTGTGTTTTTATCTAAAGCTATCTTAAGGGTAAGAAGCAAGGTAAAAGTTTCATTTGGTATAGTTCTAGTCAAAACATCCAGTTAAAGTATAATTTAATCAATTAAAAATTCTGTAATCGGTATGCGTGCCACTTCCGATGTTCATCTATAAATTGGCCGTCATGTTTTTGCCACGAAACCAAAGCTTAACGACGTAGATTATTAGTTATCTAGCATATTATATCTAAAGTTTTGCGGCTTTATTATGTATGCACAAAACGGGACATCGACGTCCGCGTGCTAAGGCCAACCGTATCCGTTTGCACGTAACTTTGAACATGACGCAAACAGCCACCGCTGCGGTTCCGTAACCATTGGTGACTTTTGTGAAGTCTTCGTGTTCTCAAATATTTATATATCATCCCTTTGTTTATCTTAAAATAAGCTCGAATGTCCAAAAAAAGTAATATCAAAATGATTGCTATTAAAATTCATGATTTACATTTGCATGCTTAGTTTTGCTCTATGTGTACAAAACTTTCATATTTTCTATGACAGTGTAAGATGATTGATTAAGCAAAGCGAGGTCACGGGGTATATCATGTCTGTGATAGATGCTTTTCTCAATACAAGTTACACAAAAGCTGGTATCATTTCAAAATGTGCCGCTAAGCCACGAATTGTAATTAACTCCGTGTTAGTTGCCTTATTTAACAATTTTATTGTGAAACCGACGTGTTTATTAGACGGGGAAGTTGCAAATGGTTTACTTGGAACTTTATTAAGACATGTTTAATTTGGTATTTAAGCTAATTTCTTTATAGCGTCGAAAATGAAAAGGTTTAGTCTTGGTTTTTGTTAGGCGTATTTATAACTACCCTTCTTTAAACTGTTATCTTAATTAATAAAAGTTGTATCACCTATTAGAAAAGGCCCTGTTGTGTAAGACGATCAATCTGGCATCAGTTCAATCTGTGATCGACATTGATGACAAAATAAAAATATATCTGGATAATTCGTGATCCTTTTAAATCTAACATCAATCAACAACTTACACGATCAATCTGACATCAATCCAACCAAGGTCACAGATTGATCTGATGCCAGATTGATCGTCTAATAGCCGCCTAAGTAAGAAAATTCTGTCTATTACTTGTACCACATGCATGATAAATTCATAACATAGGAGGTACATACAGAAGACGTCAATTCTACCAAAATACAAGGTCCAAAGTCTCGTTACACATCTGCCGTGAAATTGATACGTCTGCAACTCCAATCGCAGCATCCTAAATAGTCTTCGAACGGTTTCTTACAGTTTTAAACTTAAAAATAAATAACTTTTGCTATTATTAAGATTTGTCACGGATATTTAAAGTTTTTTAAAACGTTTATACTGCGAGCTCACAAAAAGCGAGATTGAATGTTGAAATACCGGAAAAGGTAAACTTTTTTCGTATAAAACTTAATTTTGTATCTCTCGGATCGAGTTCACAGAAGTACGTTTACTCAAACGAATTAATAGCACTCTCTTACTTTGTTGACCTTACAAAAGCTTTCAATTGAGCTCGTGAACGTTTAACTACGACTTGAACAGATGTAAATAAATAACTGACCCATTTACGAAGTTGTTTTTTATGATCGTCAAAAAGAAGTATAATTTCCACGTGTTTATTATTTTAATACTTTTGTATGCCCTAAACATGCTTATTGTAACATTAAAATAATTAAATCTCCACTATCTAGGTACCTACTTGTTCAATAGTTCAATTCTTAATAAAACGATTTTAATTCTTAATTAACAACCGTGTTATAAATTCTCTTATATCGCTATGATCTTGATTTATCTAACAAGCCGCATCTAGTAGCTCATTAATCCTTAAAGTGGAGACCATTACCCGTTAAATAACCTTATTCGTTGGAATACCGATCAGCGGAAGAAAAGCGGATACCAGTTCGACTTTCGATTTATCGTGAGAATATTGTGACATACTAGAAAATTATCTTAATTAAAGTATCAGTTTTGTAACTTTTTGTATAACTTGTAAATACATACTAGAATTTTAAGAAATTACGTGACAGATGTACCGACAGAATTCTTCGATTAATTCTGATCTGTCATAGCATCATGCCTTTGGGTCGACTAGAAGTCAGTACCACCCAATAGATTTCCAGTTTCTTGGAAATATATGGGCAAAACTACATAAATAATTAAAATTTTTAATTGCGTTGACATAGAAGCTTGAATTTTTTACTGCATCAAGGGTCAATCAAAAATTTTCCACGTTTTTAATGAAGAGAATTATCTTTAAATTGTTCTACTTATCCTGCAAGTTGTTAACTATTTGGATAAGTATCTAATAATTACCGACTGTCTATTCATCATGAATATTAAAACAAATGAAGTCTTTCTATGAACCACAAGTTTTATGAACTATAAGCTTTTATTTTGCTCAATTAATGTACTCAATAAAGAAATAAACTTGAGAGTTCAAACTATAACCTTGATTGCTAGCTAACCCATTCTCAGCTATTCATTCAGAACTTAAATACCTGCATATAATCTGTAATACAATTATTTCAATGTAATCTGATAATCAATTTGTTGATGTATTAATAAATCAAGTTTCAATTACTTTCAATAAAGGTTTAAAATACCTTGATAGAGTTATGGGATACGTAGGTTGCCGCATTGCAGTATTTTAGTGGACTATTTAGTGCAACATGTCGAGTTGTAGAGATAAGTTTTGGTTTGGAATTACGTTGTACCTGTAATTTATGCTTACCTCATCGTTCTGGCGCAAGTGAGCGTAGGTGGATGATTCCGTTTAGTTTCTGTAATTAAGTAGAGACTTAGAATTAAGTGTTGTATGTGCACGTGGGGTTTAAATTCGGGATTACTTAAGACAGACATTTTAAGACGCGAAATAAAATCTGATGTGAAAATAGTAATGAAAGATACAAATTATTTAAAGTCATATATCTTAAACTATAGCGATGTTGCATAAAAATCTTTTTTTTCTGTTCTTTCTGATATTGTAATAAGCCTTCGTGTTCATCTCAAACGAATTCAATCCACAAATGAAACACAAACGCCTAGCTATAAATTATAATGCTATAATAATCAATTCATCATTCAATCTATTGTATGGATAAACTGGAGGATCAAAGCACGTGGTGTTGCCCACTCTCACAAGTAAGCGGCGTGATGTTATGCATACAGCCTATTGATCCAAAGTATGTATTATGATCGTTCAATGAATACCACAATTATAAACGTTATAAACAGGGTTACCCGAGACATCGTTTTTGAGTTGAGCACGCGCCGCTCACTCGTGCCTGTCGTGTTATTATAACACAAGATGTTTTACCAAAAGTGGGCAAAATGAAACCAGTTAATGCCACTGTTCTGGATATACGCACTGTTGAATATTTTTATGATATTTTATGCCTTTTGCGTGTTATGTTTACGTAATTCTTTAAGGGTCCTTTTTAGTTTTTACCTTTTTGAACTCGGCGAATGATGTTTAAAAAAAATACGATGTATCCTGGGCAATAAACTTTATAACGACCCAGGTTAGTAGGCCGTCGTATTACATACTTAATTCCTAATGAAAAAATACAAATCAGTTCCGATCTTCTCTGATGCCAAAGTATTATTTATAACTTCAATTAAATAGAAAAAAAAATATTGATAAATTATATGGAAGCCTTTGCCTTGCAGTGTGACAATACAGGCTTAGATTAGGTTAAATTATACAAATTTTGTTATAATATTATAATAGTTAACTTATCCATTCTAGGCAACAGTTGGCTAACTAATAAATATGCAACAGTACGACAAGTTTTATATTTTTATGTAGCTTATAAATAATTGCTTAGTATCGCACTCAAACGTGTTTAATTAAACTGTGTTAAAAACATAAAGTTGTACTGCAATATAAGTTTTATACAACATAATAAAATGTCTTGTAACCTTTTTGGTAGCTTAAAAAAATCCTAATGTTCAATGTAATGTAATCTTTTTGAATTTCTAAAAGTGAACTGAACCAGCAAGCTTGCAGAGCTTAGTGATCAATGATCTTTCCATTTTTGTACCGGACCACTGTAGGGCAAAGACCTTAGGCGTACAGTCCTACAATTGCACGGGGATGTTATATAGGTATGTGATGTTTTTAGATCTTTATTTTCTGAAGCGCCAAGGATTGACAAACAATTTCTTTGTATTTTGAAGCAATGCTTTTTTATTTTCGTTGTCTTTATCGCAAGTAGTGTTTGAGCATACATGAAATTTGTAGATGTATTTGATTTCAGTAAACTATGGGCTATGTAAACAACAACCTATATAGTATTATATCTACTTGGATACAAATTTCATATAAATCCGTCTTGTCAATAAAGGGTGATTGAACATCTAAAATGATCAGGGATCATACAATATGGCCTTGATATACTAGTTAACGAACAGTTATTATCGCACATGCTAAAAAAACGTGAAATATCTATCGTAATGTCTCAGGCTATTAGATTAGATTTTTTACAATCTTGTACTATTTTCTTCAAGATACCATCTACTAGATTGGTAGTAAACTGTATAAAATCTAACGTAGGTACTAAATTGTATTTTATTTTTATAAAAATAAAAAAAAATATACCTACATTTGCTAAAGCAGGAAGCAAAATAATCATAATGGTATTTTTTTTTTAATTATACTTTTTTTTGTAATTCATTTTAAAAGGGGCTCATTCGCATTAGATCAATAAAATTCATTCTTAGAGGATCAAATAATGATATACCAATTTAATTTGTCAGAGGATTTATCGTTTGTTCAATAATGACTTAATTATTTTGTCCTTTAAATAATATAATTGCGAAAGCTTCTGAGAATATTGCGCTGTCAAACTTTTTTATGTTATAACAATTTTATTTAGCTTTACTGGTTTAGTTTATTTATAACTATTTAAAGTATTGTTGTTACATTAAAACTTTTAAAGTAGGTATACAGTAGTTGCTGTTCAGTTACGTTCTGGACGAGGCCAATGTGTAGCACATATTTCTATTTTAAAACATTCAAGTATGTGCTTGTTGAACAAATCCATAGTAACTGATACGGCGGACTGATAACTGACCGTTTGTCGACTAGATCGTAAAGGAGGTTAATTGTGAAACGTACCGTAACGAGAACGTTTAGGTTATACGCCCTTTGTTGACTTTATCACCATGGTTTTACGGTGAGGTGAAAGCTTTAACAGTGTTTCTCGCTACATTACCTTTAATCTCTTCTGTTTAACGATACGGAATAAATTCTCCGCTAAACTCGGATTAAGGACAGGTAGGAACAAACTAGCCGCAATCAACCGCAATCCTTGTTTTCACAGTTGAGTTTATGTCAAGACGAATCAGAAACTATCCGGGTTTATAAATTAAATTAATCAGGTACATTCCACAAACAAACCACTGAAATCGAAATGAATTAAATAGGAGTCGATAGTAAATTGTTTCTTCCAAAACTGCAGCTGATGTTTAAGGCGATACACATTTTTTTTAACTATTTTCATATCGTTTTTACTTAGTAACTATAAAAGTTATTAACTTAAAATTTGGTTTCTAGATAGAAGAGGATATGATGAAAATAAATGTCGATCAGTTATACGATTAAAACTTTCCTCGATAGTTTTATTTTTTGAAATCAGCTCTATAAAAAATCTTTTTTTGCTTTATACACCAAACTTTTCAACTTAATAATATTACTTTCACGCTATTTGATGCATAATCATAAGATCTAGATTAATGTAGATTGTTTTTTTATTCCTTTCGATAGATTTCGATTAATATAAGATTTTCTATTTTGTCGCTTACGTTATTATTTCTAAGACAATCTTTTGCGACCTTGACATATGTTTAGCTCTTTTCGTCCCGTAAGCAAGCAGTTAGTATTATCTCTGTCATGCATTTCCGGATTGGCTCTCCAGTCCGCTTGAATCCGCCTACTCGCAAACGAAATAATTATTCGTGTAGCGCCTTAAACAAACACATGATGTAGGTACCTAAACTATTGTGTTTTCAAAGACCCGTTTTGATTTGTGACGAAATGACAGTTGAACCGTCGATCGATTTAACTGATGGGCGCAGTGATATGCCCTACAATTTGTTCCGACGATTAATGCTTGTACAATTTGTACAGGTAAAACTATTTTTCTATTGCGTGATGCATTCTGTTAAACTAATCCATTATAAATGAGTCCTATTATTATTATTAGGTACTTGCTTTAATATTATTGTGTTTTACCCTTTAGGTATAAATAATTATATTGAATCTGCGAACATGCGAAAATAATAAAAAAGTTAACCCATTGTCAAGACAACAAATAATAACTTAGACTTGCCATCCGACAACTACGTAAAAATATAGTAAGTAAAGGGCCGTGGGAAAATAAATCCATTCTCAGTACTGTGGTGTTTTTTCTGAGTAATAATACCTACGTCATAGTCGTTAAAAGTTTTGCCGTAATAGATTGATCTTGGACAAAGGTTGTCATCCTAAATGTCATCGATAAAAATTCATTCATAATTTCATTTTTAGATTTTTTTTCTAAGAATCATATTTCAAAACAGCAAAAATACTAAAGTAAACTTTTCCGTAAACAAGTTCATTATATTCGCGAATACAAACCGCTATTCCACGTATCTGCTTTGTTTGGTAATTACCTGTTCACAAACAAAACATTAGTTTTAAACGCTTTTGTATAGGTAGTCTAAAATAGAATCTCATTGACAACCGTTGTAGTTTTAAGAGTCGCAGAAAAATCTATATTTTAGAAATTATATATGAAAATTTATTTTAAGCAGGTATTAGTTCTGAACATCGCGCACTTAACCCTTAAAATATTTCTATCATATTAAATGATGTCAGGCCAAACATTTTATTACTAGAAGAATCATCAAAGTTTTAGAACCTAATAAAACTTCACTGTGTTGATAAGGTTAAAGAACCGGAAGGCACTTTACTTTGTTATTAACTGACATTAGACAGTCATAAAACATCGGAAATATTTATTCATACATTATTAATGGGTTACATCAAACATACAGGGCGATAAAACCCGTTTTGTCAGTTTGTTTTTGAGACTCGTATTATTTTAACGTAGGTATTTCATGATCCGCCTAATATGTCGGTCATATAATATTAATGTTGAAGTTATTAGCATTATCGTCAACTACGCTTCCTCAAACATGTTTAGCATTCTACCAATGTTATGCAAAACGGGCGATTACGGGTAAAACCCAGTGTTGTATTGGTAGACGTGTGGCCGATCCACACGGCCAGACAAAGGTTCGTTCGTGTCACAAATACCTACGTTTGTACAAGTGACACTATTAAAACTATTGTTTTATAATTGTCGTTTGATTGGTGAGTTGATGGCTGACGAGAAGCCCTTCTATAATGGTTTGGTAATTATTTGTACGTCACGCCACGAAATCCACGTATATATTTTTTGAGTATTGATCTAATAGGGAAATAATGTTCTTGTATCTCTTAAAATACTAAGGTTAATAATTAGACGGTATTAAAAAACACTATATTTTTTGTAACACGCTTTCAAATGAACTTAACCCACACTGCACTCAATAGTGGGTTACTGACCCAGTCAGTGCAATGCTTCGAGAACAATAAAATGCTTAATTGCATTGTCATTAACGTTACATTTCGTTTGTCACTAAACTAGCCCTTAGACGACATCGGCGTTACTTTTATTTTTTAAACTAAATCGTATCAAATTACTACAAACCAAGCAAAATAATAAATCAACAATCTACAATAACACATAATACATTAATAACAAAGTTCAATATTATTAAGCAAGTATGGTAATCGCGACCTACATTGACAAGTATCAGGCTACTAACATTAGCTGCCGCAATCTGTCCAAATCACTGTCATGCGAGGTTGCAAATGAGATGGAAGGTACCGTGGGACCCAAATACTTGTTACTTTAATCCGATTAATATTCGATGTATATTCAAATTTCATGAGAGATTTTACGTGCACCGGTAATACTGGATTACGTGGATCTTATCGCGGACTGACAAACTTTATTAACAGAATATTGAGGTACAAACGACCGCACTTGGAAAACATCGACGTACAAATCTGAACTTTACTGGCTTGACCATAAAGACGGTGTTAAGCCTTATGTCGCGGTAAGTCAAAGTGTAACTATTCCGTAGTGTGTTCTACTGTACATAGTGTCATTTAGAGTGTCTGTCATTAAGTGGAAATGTTATTTTTAGAAAACATTTAAAGAAATTACGGTTTACTGTACAGTTTGATTCGACTGCAGTCTCAGATTACATTAATAACTAATAAATAAATATGGACAAAATCACATACGTTGCTCTGAACCCTAAGTAAGTAGCTAAAGCACTTGTGTTATGGAATTCAGTGACAAAGAAGTTACCACAAACACCCAGACTCGAGGCAATGTAGAAAAAGGGTTTTTTACATTGACCCGGCTGGGGATTGAACCCGGGACCTCAGAGCTGGCGACACCATGAAAACCACTCGATCACCGTATAGATTAATCCGTTAGAAGAGAGTATTTGCAAGTAATGGTACTTTTTTACATTATGTATAATTTGCAAATTTTGTTCGATATTATATAGATAGGTAGACTAAGTACAAGTACGCTATACATACGAATTTAAAATATTTTAGAAGAAAAAAAATATAATCCCTATGCGTTTGTAAGTAGCTTAATTTTATTATGTAATATACTTTACATTCGGTATAACATATAATCGTATCTTTCACACATTGCAGTTGTTGCCCAATGACAGACATAACTGTCGTTTCCTACTTGTAGGCAAATAATATAATATTTCTTCTTTTTAACCGCGAATTTGAAACTGACAGTTTATTTTGTCATACATAAATGATGTAATATATTTTTTAAATGTAATAAATATTATCACAATGTTGGCTAATGCGGATCTGACCGTATATTACGGATGTGCTAGCCTAGGATTTCGTTTTGCTTTATTGCCGCTTTGCGGTACGAGTGTTTGTAACACCCACGCTTCTATCTTTATCGGATAATCAGTTTCTGAGCAGCCACAACTCTCTAAGTATTTGTGTTTATTCACGCATTTGTTATGGCGAAATAATGCAAAAGATTTATTCTAATAAAACAACTCCAACCGGTCCAACGATAGAATATCATTGTCTTAATTTCGTTGCTATCGTATCTCGTAGTATTTAATTTATTATTCAGGTGTCGAAATCGTTGCAGCACTCGCTGCGTGTGAACAAAGCTACAGAATAATCATTAATTTTAAAAAGGGTTGATATATGATATATGATTATTATGTAGGTATTTACAACCTCCAAAGTTCATTGTCTCCATACATGTTACTGACATTAATCTGGGCAATCTACCGTTAACATTTCGATGAAAGGATACATCTGAACTGCAGTTGATTAGGTATCATCAAACAATATTATGGCCCGTCTGGAGTCAAATTGGGCAACGCAACCAAAAATTGGCGTTGATTAAAAAAAGGAAACGCCTTTCGGGTCCCTAATTGAGTTTTTACGACCTTTTAATGGACCAAAATTTCTTTGATATTTCAATATTCAATTTTCCTCGATCATTTGCTAAATTGCGTGACTTGTGATTGTAAGGTCTTGATTTTGTAACCTACACCGAATTACTGAACCAACATTTCAATTTAAAAGTTGTGTATATATTTTTGTATATTTAAAATTTATTAATTAATTGTTGTGTATTCCATATAAAGTATACCTACCTTTTTTATTATAAGATCCGTTCCATGTCCTTTAAATTGACCTTACATGATGTATAATTATAGCATCTGCAGTAGTTATTTACTTAGCACGACTATCGAGGCAATGCACCCTAAACACATTTATTTTTAAACCTTTTGGAATTTTTGTCACACTGACGTTTAACCAATAACACTAAGTGCACCACCACACATAAACTGCGAGAAAATTTGTGACATTTCTTGTGTCGTTAAGGACTGCTACATTTTGCCGAGACAGTATTTTAAGAACGATATCGCCCAATATAAATGCATGTTATATATTGTATCATGTAAACTAACAGTCTTCCACTGCTCGTTAATTTGTCACTGTATGTTTTTTAGCCATTGTTCCTAATTTAATTATTCAGTTGATAGGTATATTTTCTAATTATGTAATCTGAAATATTATTATTAGTAATCTGAAATATATAGCTGTTTTGCGGCTCCGTCCGCGTGTCATATCGGTTATCGCGGCATAAAGTAGCCTATGTCCTTTCTCAGGCTTTAGACTATCTGTGTACCAAATTTTATTTAAATCGGTTCAGTAGTTTTGGCGTGAAAGCGCGACAGACAGAGTTACTTTCGCATTTATAATATTTAAGAAAGTAAGGATTATCTTGCTACTGTTATTAATAATTCTTACTATTTAAGTAATACACATGACACGCATCCAATTACATTTCGTTGTTAACTATAAATAACGAGTCAGCAGCCAAAATCGTAAAGGGACTCAAGTGGTCCAAATGTACGAAACCTGTCTAGGCTGACTCACGCAGAAAGCGATGTTTTTAAATCTCGATGATTCATCGCGGAAGAAATCACTTTCCGACTGACCAATCTTGCTATGTTTCGTGAGTAGACGTATAGAATATTAATGGCGTCATAGTTAAAACAACTGTCCTACTGACGAATCCGTACTGTACTGTCATTCAAGAAGGATTTCTTTTCGTTCCCTTTCTCAAGAGTATTTTTTTTAAATCATTCATCATTCATCATCTTCTTTATATATATATTCATTTTACAGTGGCTAGCAGCTGTCATGGTTGTACTATTAAAAAAAAATTGCTTGTCCTCTCAACAGTTTCTTGATACCGCAAATAGCAAGTAGGTAGTTAGTAATGAACTGCAGTGTTTGGTCTCGTTAAAACTGTTTGTAAATGCACTCAGTATAAATAACGTTATCTTAATATAAACCAGAAATATTTACGCTGTACCAACTTAACGATACTCACTTGTTTTTCTACCAATTCTAAGAATCTAAACGTCCAATGTGCGAAGACCGACCTTGACTGAACGAGACAAGTGGTAGACTGGTAGGCGATATCATATTTTATGGTATATCAAAACAATCCAGACTTAGGTACTTGTAATATTCTCTTATGTGGATTTTATCTTAACGTTAGCATGTTTGGTAGATTTCGTTGTCACTGAAACGTGTTTATATTGCCATGAATCAGTAATGTAGCAGCAATTACTCTGATTATGTATTTGATGTTTTGATATGAATTGATTACGGTTACGCCATTCCTTCTTGTGGATGTGGTACTCATCCTGTGAGTAAACGTTTATATTAAGAGAATGAACAGCATTCTCTGTAAGGCTGATGTGTTTTAACACGTGGCTACCATACAGCAATTTTTTTTCGTAGGTGATACCTAATTATGTAAAAGTTGTTGAACGAAAAAATTGAAGTTTCATTAATCGATTATGCTTTACTAGTACGTTCCCGTCATACGTGAATCCTCTCAATCCTTATAATATTTGGTTTTATGAGGATTGGTCATTTTAAATCCATACAGAAAGCTATTTCTAAAAATTAAACTAACCACGTAAAAAAGGCTCGTCCCGATTTTTTTCTGTCCTCATTCTACCCTGCCATTTTACTCTAAAAACGGCTGTTGTTTATCAGATAAAGGGTTTTTTTTATCTGATAAACCACAGCCGTTAACCTACCTATATCTTTTAAAATATGTCAATGCCAATATAAAGACTAAAAACCGAAAAAAAAAAGACTAAATTATATTGTCTTTTGGATTTTCGAGACTCCTATAGGTACCTATAACCGTTAGAAATAGGCAGTGCCAGTACGTGCCGAACAAAAAATTGGCGAACAGCCCATCAAGTAACTTGAGGATGTGTGCTTAACCTTGACGTGAAGAAGTGCTTTGTTCAAACAGCTACTGACTCTACTGTTGATCTGCTCACTTCAGAAACCACGTTAAATATAGGTACTTGGAAAATCGTACTTTTCCTGACAGATGTGTAGATATTTATTAAAATAATCATGATCACGATGGTTTCTTCATTGTATTTAATTCATAACGTTTAATTTGCTTTACAAGGAAAATTATCATTCACTAATTAATTAGGTACCTATATGATTAATTGTACGTTTAAAATTGTATGCATTTAATCAATTAATGTTTTGTTTTTGCTACCTTATTAAGTATCGGTATACAATTTAATATTGATAACCGTTTTAATACTAAATTATGCCCGTTTTTTTATTTTAAAGTTAATTTTTGTAACCATTTGTGGTCATATCCATTTTGGTATGAATGGTACCTATATAGGTTTAGAACTGAACGTGCTTTTCAACGGATAATTTATTAAACAAATATTTATTAGGCTTTTTAGAGGTAGGAATGAATTGCTAATCGATGCAAGAGATCTGTCTTTATTATTCCAATTTCTGACGTATTATGTTCCTTGGCCAGCAACAGCACACTGCGATTTGCGAGATCATAGTCCAAAGTACAATACTTAAACTGTAACTAAAAACAAATTAAAAAGAATATAGTGTGCGGCCAGACGATTATTTACGCGTTTACCGTGGTACAATAAAACCTAATGTCACGGTGACTCTCGGTTTTGTGACACCGTTCTGTGTCGTTGGCCCGACACCCGAAAACTGTGCGTTATTAGCTAACATATCAGACGATCTTTGTTTTATCTTAATCCTCTAGAATTTTTCCAATTTCTGCGATTTAATTTCTATACTAGCTATCCCCCGCGAGTTTGTCCGCGTGTTTTAGTTTCAACGGTTTTTCATTTTTGTAACATTTTTATGCTCCGCTCCTTTCGGTCGCAGTGTAATGTTATATAGCTTATAGCCTTCCTCAATAAATGAGTTATCCAACAGTGAAAGCATTTTTTAAATCGGACCAGTAGTTCCTGAGGTTAGCGCGTTCAAACAAACAAATAAACTCTTCAGCTTTATATATTAAGTAAAGATTTCTGTAAATATTATTTTTGTATCCTACTACCAAAACACTGTTGATTAAACTTTACATTTTCCTTGTAGTAAAACCAAGCCCCTTCCAGTCTCTAGAAAGATGCATATTGAACTGTTTTGTTTATAAAATTGCTTCAATTATTATGCGTTTTATGTGTTACCTAGCGATGGTTCACACGGCAACAACATGTCAGATATCGCCTGAAGCTTTATTTATTTTGTCAGAATAACAAGTAACTAGTCGAACCGCTTTGATATGCAGTAGTATTCAATTTGAACTAGTAATAATATAGGTGCAGTGTATACTCATTTGCATTTTACCCACCGGCTTTTGATGGTAGAAATATTCCGTGTAGATAGTGTTGTTGCATATTTTTTTTGGTTAATGTAGATGTAGAAACGAAAATATTATCCTACTAGCTGTGCCCCGCGGTTTAACACGCGTGTCGATGAAATAATTTGAAAATTAAAAGTAGCCTGTGTTAATCTAGGTAGTAAACTATCTATGTACCAAATTTCATTTAAATCCATTCAACCGTTACATCGTGATTGAGTAACAAATATACATCCAAACTTTCGCATTTCTAATATTTGCAAGATATTGCCCTATTGCTTGGAAAAGGTCTCTTGCACTGTTTCTTAACTTTGAGAGAATACCTAAATTATGCACGTGGTTTGAATCTAGCTTGTTCAAATGTGAATTGTTTAGTAACAAATGTAACACAACCTGATTTGCTAGACGCGTCGCCAGTGACGTAGAACGTTCCGAGAATAAAACCATTTGTAAAAGTAATACATTTCAGATTAATAGCTTAATCCATCGGTAATGGCGTAGCAATTGGGGTACCTTAGAATTAATTGGCTAGGGGTTGCCAAAAAAATATTTGGGGCATATAAGAGAATTTGGGATTGGAAAAATTGCTGTGGAACATTATTTACTTGAGACAAACATTGTTTTGTGCTTATGCTTATAGTATACCAATATACCGATATTAAATAACCGAATCCCTAATATCCATATATCTAAAACAGAAACGTGACGAGCGGCAGTCGTTTCCACTGCGGTACCACTAACCTTGGCCGACCGTGCCATGCTCGGCGTGGCACTCCCACCGGTTCGCGATTCTCTTGGAAAAAAACAATCTTCGACCAACACCTTTAACAGGTTAAGGTTTTGAACTAAGAAATTTAATATTGATTAGTGGCATTTACCCATGTCTCAGGTTGCAAAGCTAACTAACCAAAGCAAAAAAAAAAACACCTGGAATTTCTAATGGTGTAGCTGTAGTGTAGAAATTGTAGGTGTAATGTAGGAAAAAAAAGGTTGTCCAAGAATAATTGTTGTTGATTTCTGGATCAAAGTAGGTACAATTACATTGGATTAGGTAAAACTGAAACATACAAATTATATTTGTTACTTAATAGAGCTCAGCTCTATCTCATATAACAATTGCAAGAACTTGTCTTAAGGTGAATATAAATAAAATATCCAATAACAAAGCTCGATTTTATTTGTGTACGGAATTGCTACTTTAATGTTGTAATACTTTAAGTCGTGATATTAATGAGTGTCCAAAACATTATCGTAATTTTTGCGACACTATTTCAAACCGACATCTTGTTCCAACTTTACAGAACAGTGTTCACTAGTTTTATGACTTTTATGTTATTATTAATTAACTACTACAAAGATGTAAATACCTTTCTTTACTTTGGTAAAAGAATATCATTAATCCTCAGTCGTAACTTCGCAAACGGACCGACGGTTTGTCAATATCAGCTTAGCTTGGCTATCAGTCTTACTAGAAATGTTAACAATCTTTACAAATAGCAAAACTGTTTATCAGGTGTAAATACCCATACAGCTCAATTAAAACATCATAATATTTGATTACAATTCCTCATTTGCATTTTTTTTGTTACAGGTAAGGCCAACACCTGAACGGTATCATCATTAATCACCAAGGTTATAAAGACAAACTAAACAATCCACTACTACGTGTCCACGCCCATTTACGTCGATACACGCAAACTGCGAACATAATATTCACCAAATACCAACAGACCAATGAACTACTTAAATATTTAAATGTATTTTAAAGTAACATTCGAGTTTGGAGTGCCATATAATGACTGCAGTAATGTCAACAAACATTCGGAAAAGCTTTTACCTACAGTGACACTCTAGGGACATTTAAACTCACTTAGGCGTGTAACTCGATGATTAGGCAACACTACCGAGCCTTACAAACTAATTAGTTAACAATTCTCTAAGATTCAATAACTGTCGCATCGTAAGAGGTCGGGACTGTTCGGAATGCGTGTTATTTCGTTATACCTCTATAACAATAGTATATAAAAATATACCGTGATTGTATTCGTATAAGATCGATTTTACATTGCCTTAGGATATTGTTTACGTTACGCGGGTGAAACCTGACGAAACGTTTGAGTGCCCCATAAGGTATGTGGGAGAGACGGCAGGCTAGCCTTAAGAATTTATAGACGCGGCTCTCACAGCGCATTAGATGTGCCAAAGATTGAGTATTGATCGTTTCACACAGTGCCACTGTTGGGCCATTCATACGCAGTCCAACTATGCGTATAGCTGGGGTATCCTCACGGGACAAATAGTAACGTGACCCTTTAGATTTTTTGAGACAAGTTTTGTGTAGTCTGTTTTTATGACTTATACCAACGACAAGGAGATATCATCCGTCTATTTTTTATTTCATAATACAAAATAGGTATAATCAGGCTTCCATGCTAAAATTTCTGTCTCACGTTCAGATACTAAAGAGCTGTCTATAAGATCAGTATCTGACAGTAATAACACATTAGTCTTCTCACCATCAACAGAGCCTGATGAAGCGTAATATCTGTTATAAAATCACAATTAAGATAAGACCCCGTTTAAGGCATTATGGACCAGGACTATTAACTTTCGACGTCCGACTATTTATGGCGATTGTAATCGCATCAATCGACTGTCCGGTAATTATAAACCAATTAAACCTATATTACCATTTATATAATATATATCGATGGACCAAAGAAATGTCTAACGATCAGGTTAATGGCCACAAACCTCATTATTTACGTACCTAGAAATATTTAAATGCAAATCTCTTACTATGCCCAAAGTTTGTATTGAAATGAGTTGATCTTAAGCTCTAAGGGTTCTGTAGCTTTATTAATATAATAGTCATGCAATACGATCGATTCCGTGAGCGTTTCAAATGAAATGTGTTTTGAATTTATTAATAATGTAAAGAATTTAAAATTTGAGACTAAAAGAGTCCATGTTACTTGTAGTGTATTCGGGTTTAATTAAATTATTTACTGCAAAGAAAAGACGCTAATTGGTTTTGATATAGCCTATTCCAAATATGGTTATGTAAAAGTAGAAGTCCTGGATGGACATAGCGTACTTTTTACTTAACGAACCCAACATATTCAAACGTCTTCGCCATAATATGAATAAAATATCCACTAATTCATATCTTAGAACATTTAAAGTCCACATGTTGCCTAAAAATCACCATATTACATTGTCGTAGTAACAAACTCACGATTGCCGCATTAACAGAACATTGATCTTGTGTTGTTCTCGCGATTCTCAGAATCCAGTTACGTCTTGGTCTATGTATAAACGTAAACAGACTTCTTTTTGCACGTGATGCCATTTGTAATCTAGCTTGGCCCGTGGTCTGGCCTGCCTGATTTGTACAGGATCTATTTTAGATTATAAGGAAGCAAAAACACAATTTTTATCGAGTAGATTCCTTTCCTTAAGAAATAATTCCATTGGACAGAATCTATAGATGAAAGGCCTCGATCGAGTATCTTTCTTTTTCTTAATACTGAACAAAGGCTTTTCCCCAAAGTTAGCATTACCCCGTCTTCGTGGTAATTTATGCCAGTTTCCCGTAAATTTTAAAGTATCGTATATAATCTGAAAAAAGATTGCTTATATTTTATACTTTTTGGGGCGTAAACCTATTGGTGTGTCCAATCTTACATACATATAATTATATAATGGACTTTGTCACCAAGCTGTAAAAAAATAGAGTTTTGCTTACACCATAACTCATATGAGGAAGCACAAGTAGGCCTCACCAACCCTTGTATCAGCATGTAACAAACGAACCCGCGTACTTAAGTGCAGTAATTCAACCGTCCGCTAAGCTAATCGGGCTGGACATTTTTTCCGCGCGTGATTCCATTACGTGCCCGTTTTTGCACGCGTCGTGCGAGATGTCTTCGTGTGTCGAAGTGGCAGAATTCATGTTCTCACGAATAAGGGAATCGTATTAAAATGTTATTTACCATATTAGATTTCTGTGCGTATTCGAGATACGATTAGATTTTTAACTGCCTCTAATGGAGCCTCAATGGGCTTACATCACGAGCGCATCTGCCGATAGCTATTTGTGCATTAAAAGGTCAACTTACGTAGGCGTTAGTCCGTGCCGCGCCCTGGACATACCATCAATACATATACTGTTATTAACCAATACGTATACATCATTAAGAAACATTGTTAGTTTTAGTGGCCTTTAGAACATTTACGCAACGCCCTTAACGGGTTGTCAATAACAATAAATTTAAGTAATCATTCAATTCAAGACCTATTCCTATTAGAGAAAGATAAATAAATGTTTTAACAAAACGATTCGTAATAATATTTCCTTATGCTGTAAATAATTTATACAAACTTAAGCGGGTTGAACTAAGTTTAAACACCTGAAATTCAGGCAATGGAATTATTGCAGCGGATAAACGCCTGACCAACAGAATAATTTAAAGCTGCTTTTTCAGACATCTAGATGGTTTAAAAGGATTTTCTTAGCACTGGAAAGATATCTTATTTTCGAGTCTAGCAGTCTAGACGTGGTTTTTTGTTAATTTGTATTTATTCTCTAGCGTAATTTATGCGGCAAATGTTATTGTAGTGTTTATATTCAATGTAGTTAAGGGTAGGTACTCAGAAACAGACTTATCTGACAACTATAACAGTTTTATTAAAAGCAAATATTTAACCTGTACTTTTGCCCAAATCTTAAGTAGTACGTAAGCTAGAACGACGCGTAATGAAACGTCATCACGAAGTACCGAAATAACTCATAATATTTGCCTACCCACATATCAACTGACGATCGCTACGACAGAATATGTTTACGTTTAATAGATATGTTTACTACTGCGATAGTGGTTTAAGAGCCAACGATGACGTTGAAGTAAACTATAGGCGTCGTAAAAGTGCTATCGTTTGTAACGACGGCTATGCTTATATAATGGCCATTGTCATCGCTGTCTGGAAAATGGGGTCCGCATTTGGAAGTCGTTTTGTTTGCTACAGACTACAGTTAATTTTTTGGTAGTCACCGTACGGCCTTAAAGATTTTGTTGATTGGGTTTTGCGGTGAGTGGGTGGGTGGTTGTTAGTAATTATGGCATTTGCTATCACCATGACAGCAAAAAGTGCATTGTAGGATATGTACAAGGAACATACTAGTTTTAATTATTGTTACCGAAACATGTTTATGATTAAACTGATTCCTGCTTTTTGCTATGAATCTTTAGATCGTGTTATTCAATATTTAGGTATTTTGCACGTAACGGAATCTATCAAAAGTTTGATAAAACAATTAAACATATTAAAATTATAAAGTTGAATGAACGTGAAGGGAAAACTCTTATGTTTATTACAGTAGAAACCTATAGCAACAAAGTGGTTCTATAAATAATCCGACTTACTGTAACTTGACTGTTGTTACTATGTGACAAGACTAGGGTTGACGGAGAACAAAAAAACTGCGGTAATGTAAAATTGATGTAACTTTAATTTTTCGTTTTTAGCGCCTGGTGCGTTTGCCTAGGATACATACAGCCTTTATATATAGGTAAATCGTGCCTAATTGGCACAATTTACTTCTGTTGTTTGTGTTTATAAAAATGGTTATGTTCTTTCCAAACACTGACCTCTCTAGGACAATTTTGACCTTAATGTTAATACTAAACCTTGTTCAATCAGCCATAAGCGTATCTTATTTACTGAAGTTGTAATCTTATCTTTAACTCATGCAGCGCTATGAATGAACTATTCTGCACCAGCCCTAAGAATTCAATGACCGAATGAACAGGCGGCTGTTGATCTGTCTGTCACCGCTGGCGCCTGATTATAAATACACACAACTTTATAACTAACCGGACAACTAGGTATAAATAACGCCCGGTTCTGCCCGCCGCACAAACATCCCGTTATGGTCCAAGAAAAAGTCATTTGTAAGCTTTTACAACGCTTAATTGGCAATAGATTCAAGATAAATAATTTTTGTTATAGACACGCGTACGAGTTTTTGATCCTAATAGAGTAGCGAAAATAAAACTAGTTTTTTTATTACATCATTCTCCATGAATAATTCATAGGAGTAATTTGCTAAATTGCCGAATTTCTACATCTTATTTTGTTTTGATTTAAGTTTGTGATTCAGTAGCATGAAACAAGTTTATTTTGGCTCCCTTGCGAGTCGTCATTATAATGGCCAATCTCAATTAATTGAGATTCGTTAAGTATTTTAGATAAAAAAAAAATACTTTAATCGTGTCGTATTTTAATTTCCAACTTCGGAATTAAACACCTGCGTCTAATTAGTTGATATTGATTTTTTTAGGAACACGACCTGTTTTAAATTTTATGAAGTTCACTCAGATTTGCTTCATATGTGCACTTAAGGCCTATTATATATTTTATTATGTAAAGTTTGCCAAATGTCTATTTCTAACAGACTGGAATAAAACTGAAATCAATGATGTGCGCTCCACTGGACCAATATAGTCTCAAAGTCCCGTTGTTTTCAAACCTTATTTATTAGATTAGAATTATTTATTAGAAGAGAGATATCGATGTCTTGTAGCAATTAAGTCAGTAAAACTAGAAATTGAACCATAAAATCACAAACTAGGTTACACTGTTTATTAACTTTGACCCAGTCTCACTCAACATTTTATCATGAGATCTAAAACAAACTTACAGTAGCATCAAACATACATAAAGGATCCTATTAGGAATATTATACTACACACTTTACTACACGAACATAAATGCTAACTTAAAGTCGTAAACGCACAGTGAAGCGCTATTCTCCAGTCATAAAAATGATCAACATACAGGCGGCAATGCCGGCAATTTCATACATACACGTATAAACGTGTACTATTGAACCGAGACTGTGTGGGTGGCAGGGACCGAATTACCGTTATTTTTTCATAACGTTACCAAATTACCGTTATGGTAAAAATAAATAAGTAACGAAATTAATAACGGTACCCGTAAGTCCGATACCGTTATCTAATACCCAAAATTAGTATCGGTAAAAGAAACAATACCTTTACCGGTAATTTATACGCCTATCTCTTTCTAATGATGTCACGTTACGTTACACGTGCATAACCTCAACCGATTCATGCAAAATTTAGTTTGTTTACTTACAACAAATAGTATAATAATAGAAGCTAGATACGTGGTGTTCCACGTGTTTTTTTTTTTTTATTAAAATGGAGGGTAAGTGTTTGTTTTACGCAGATGTTACAGATCTTTTTTTATGGTAGGTATAGGTGTCGCAAAATAATAGCAATGATTTTCTTGTTTTTAGAAACTAATAGAAAACGAAAGTACATTCCTGAAACGGAAGTTGACGATTTAACGGAATGTCAAGACGACGAACTATTTGAAAACTCTGATTACTCACAAACTTTTTCTTGTGATGAATCTTCTCAAAAAGTAACAAAATTCAAGGACAGTGGTACATGCACAGAAGCAGTAGAAATGAAAAAGGATCCAGTACCCACTGTCATGGATGTGCATGCATGCAATTATTTCGGACAGTTGGTATCGAATGAATTATTAAGGTTCGATGTTGATCAAAGATATGTAATCATGCAAAAAATTCTCGAGGTACTGAAAAATAAGGGAGAATAAAGCTTGCCATATTTTAGCCAGTGCACATATTTTAAGATGATTAAGGCATTTTAGGCCAAGGTAGCGGTCGTGGTAACGGCGGGACAGGGGGTGCTAGGAATCACCGGGTTACGGTAGGCTACCACCACCTCAAAAAATTTACCCTGGCGACGTACAACGGACGAAGTCTACGGCTGGACCAACACCTCACCGAACTCGAGGTAGAGTTGGGTCGCATAAACTGGCATATTTTGATCTGAAGTCCGAAGACAGGGGAAGGACACGATAACCCTTGAGTCAGGCGACCTATTCTATTTCCGAGAAGGTGATAGGCCCTCCCAGGGCGGTGTCAGTTTCTTAGTCAACAAGTGTCTCTCTGGCAGCGTTGTGGAAATCAGCAGTGTGTCGACAAGGGTAGCGTACCTCGTACTAAAAATCACTGACAGGAAATTCCTGAAAGTGATACAGGTATATGCGCCGACCTCGACATACCCTGATGAGATTGCCGAAACCATGTACGAGGACATAGCTAAGGCACTACATGGTACCAGGAAGGCTCACTACAACGTTGTTATGGGGGACTTCAATGCCAAGGTGGGAGTACAAGAACGCGGCGAAACGAAAATCGGACCTAACGGTGTGGGGCGCCGAAATCACAGGGGCCAAATGCTAGTCAACTTTCTAGAGTCCCAGGGACTCTTCTTAATGAACTCCTTCTTTAAGAAGAAGCCCCACAGAAAGTGGACATGGCGGAGCCCCGATAATGTGACGAGGAACGAGATAGATTTCATCATCACGGACAAGCGGCACATATGTAGAGATGTCTCGGTGATCAATAGGTTTAATACCGGTAGCGATCACAGACTCGTCCGAGGCTCTCTAAATATCAACCTCAAAGCCGAAAGAGTTAGGATGATGAGACCTACTCTCCGACCCACGCTGCCCCAAATAGCCTTAGGTTCCGAGAAGTTCCAGTTGGAACTCGAAAACCGTTTCGCACTGCTGGAAACCACCGACAATGTTGACGAGAAAACCGACACAGTGGTCAGAACGCTACAGAACGTGTCTCGAAGGTTGTTTCCCGGAAAACGCGTTAACAGGGAGTCTAAACTCTCACTCGAGACTCTCGAACTTATGAAGGAAAGACGAGAAACGCCAGACGCTCAGATGTCTTCGTCAGATAGGAGGGCCTTAAACCTGAAGATCAGGAAGCTGACGCGACGTGACCTCCGATGCTACAGCACTCGCAACATTGAGGCTGCTATTGAGCAAAATCGAGGCACCAAAGTCTTCGCTCAGCAACTAGGCAGACCCCATCTGACGAAACTGAGTACTGGGGATGGCAGGACCGTTACCTCTAAGTTCGAGATACTCGAGGAAATTGAGAGTTTCTATAGACACCTGTACGCATCACGGATGAATAAACCAACGAGACCTAGCGACGATGACCACAGAGCCCCACTCACGCGCCACTACACCGAGGATATCCCGGATGTCGACCCGGGCGAGGTCGAGGCAGCTCTCAGGCAACTACAGAACAACAAAGCGCCGGGTGATGACGGAATTACAACAGAGCTTCTTAAGGCCGGTGGGACCCCTGTCCTGAAAGAGCTAGTGAGTCTCTTCAATTCCGTCATTCACCAAGGCATTCACAGGCGTGGAGCGAGAGTGCGGTGGTTCTGTTCTTCAAAAAAGGTGATAAAACCTTACTGAAGAATTACAGACCTATCTCACTCCTGAGCCACATCTACAAGTTGTTCTCAAGAGTGGTCACGAACCGCCTCGCCAGGAAACTTGACGAGTTCCAGCCACCAGAGCAAGCCGGGTTTCGAAAAGGCTTTAGTACCGTGGACCACATCCATACTGTTCGGCAGATTGTACAGAAAACTGAAGAGTACAATCAGCCGCTGTGTCTGGCTTTTGTGGACTACGAGAAAGCCTTCGACTCCATCGAAACTTGGGCGGTTCTGGATGCTCTGCAACGATGTCGTATCGACTGGCGATACATCGAGGTGCTGAGATGTCTATATGAGACCGCCACCATGACCGTCCAGATCCAGGACCATAAGACAAACCAAATAGAGCTGCGTCGGGGGGTGAGACAGGGGGATGTCATATCCCCAAAGCTGTTCACCAACGCTCTCGAGGATGTCTTCAAGACTCTGGACTGGACTGGACGGGGTATAAACGTGAACGGTGAGTACATCTCGCACCTTCGGTTTGCCGATGACATCGTCATAGTAGCGGAGTCGCTGGAACAGCTGAGCGGAATGCTGTACAGCCTAGATGGAGCCTCACGACGTGTTGGTCTCGGCATGAATTTGGATAAAACCAAATATATCTACCTAGGGCAGGTAATTAAGCTTTACGAGGCGGAGAGGCCGACGCTCTTTACACGTCGGTCTCCAATCATGATAGTGTGCTGCTGGCCCTTATTGGCCAGCGGACCCCGCGGTTGGTGCGTGAAGAATTGCTATGCATTACCACGCACCAACACGAAACGCGGATGACTTAGCACGGCGGTTCAGGTTTAGTCAGTAAGAGTCTGACACTACCCGTTCGCTCCCCCGAGCGAGCGGGTGTCCATGAGGATTCCCCCGCCCAAACAAAAAAAAAAAAAAAAAAAAAAGTTAATTAAGCTTGGTAGAAACAACTTCGAGCGAGAAGTCCATAGAATAATCCAGCTGGGTTGGGCAGCATTTAGCAAACTTCGTCGAGTCTTCTCTTCGCCTTTACCGCAATGCCTGAAGACGAAAGTCTACAACCAGTGCGTCCTACCTGTTATGACCTACGGTGCCGAGACGTGGACATTAACGGTTGCACTAGTCCACAAATTTAAAGTCGCGCAGCGGGCTATGGAGCGAGCTATGCTCGGAGTTTCTTTGAAGGATAAAATTCGTAACGAGGTCATCCGACAAAGAACCAAAGTGACCGACATAGCTCGCAAAATAAGCTCGCTGAAGTGGCAATGGGCTGGCCACGTCTGCTGAAGGACCGACAGCCGTTGGAGCAAACGAGTCCTGGAATGGAGACCGCGTCTCGGCAACCGTAACCGTAAGGACAAACAAAGAAATTTTGAAATCGATCCACGTTTGCCGGAGATATCGCGTAACATACCTACATCCAAAAAAAAACATGCAGTCGAATTGAGAACCTCGTTTTTTTGAAGTCGGTTGAAATATATGTACTATGTATCGATATATGTACTATATTATTACATAGTGTATATAGTGTAAGTAGGAAGGTGATTAGGTACGTTTAATGATTTATTGCACAATGTGCAAGTAGATTTATTGTTCTCTTTAAAAACTTTAAAATATTGGTATACTTTGCTGCACTTCTTTCGGCCCATAATATTACTTTTACAAACAGCAACAAACAAGAATATCACCACAAAATAATTAATATAGAGATAGTGTAGGTTTGGCGCACGCGATGCTTGTGTTACGTCTGAGTCTGACTATGAAATGAAACACGCGCAAGGGCGCACAATTTGTCGCGTTTTTGTAGGTATCTGTCGAATCGTTGTATGTAAAACTCTAGCTGTTGCCGCTCCGATTAGCAGAGCCGAACGAAAAGACGTCCGAGGCGCGTTCGGTTTGGCAACGTCGCGCGTCGCACCAGACATTGTTCGTTTTTAGTGAATTAACGTTATTAGTAACGTTATTTAAATACCGGTAAATCCTATAAATTAACGTTATATTAAACGTTAAAATTTAACCCAGCATAACGTTAATATTTTCGTAATTTTACCGGTATTTTTTTAGTACCGGTTTCCGTCCCGGGTGGTCTTATACGGCGCCTCGATTACTACACTTTTGATAAAACAATACTTCGCCATTTTAATCGCTATTATTAATATTTACTGTATTAGTTTTAATTGAACATCTGTTCGCGTACTTATTCATTTGTTTTAAAATAACACAATCAATGTTTGTCTATTAATGTTAGCGTTATTGTTGTTGTGTTGAGGACGGAAATATTCTGTACTTTGTGAATTGTGTTCGATAAATAACAATAGAATCATTTTTTTATCATGTTTAGTTCCTTGAGGATACGAGTCATATGAGACAGTATAATTTAAACAGTGTACTTCGCTTGCTTAGCTCTAAATTCAACAAGCAACAATAAAAATAATGAAATATAATAGTAGTAAAATTAAGTATAAACTATCAATTAAACGTATGCTTAAAGATTGAAATATAAGACAAACAATAGAAAAAGCTTGTTATCGTTAAAAAAAACAGTCGCCACTGAATTTAGTATTTTTGTAATTTTTCCTTATTCTCGTGTTTTTAATACCATGCTGGAGAAACGCTCGCTAATGTTATAAATAATCATAAGTATATAAATAATGTAACATTTCTCACGCCTACAACGCGACGTAATATTTAAGTTATGCATGAGATTGTATTTTCCTGTTTACCAAGTGTTTTCTACACGTCAAGATTATCTACATCAAAAGACGTCCGACGTGTGCCGTTAGATCAAGCGGACTGTTATTATTTCTTGTACAGTCGAACCTCTATAAGTCGAACATCAAGGGAGACGCCAAAAATTTCGAGTTATAGAGTTTTCAACTTATGGAGGATTTCGACTTAGGCGGATTTTGATTCGACATAAAGAGTTTGAGGTTTATTCTTATAAATTTTGAGTTAGAGAGGTAAAATAAATAAAAATTCGACTTGCAGCGGTGACAAACATATTTTTATTTATTATACATAAATCAACATTATTTCAAATCATTTTAAAATAAAAAATATGGCATTAAAAAAAGTCAGTAATTTTTTTTTGCTTTAGATAATTTGGTTGTTCTCTATCTATAGCATTGTCTAATCTATAAAGAGCAGAAAATTCTTCTTCTTCAGAGTTACTGGTCTGCTCTATAAAATTACGTAAGGTATTCAATGCGGTTCGCGCCTCTTTGATGGAAACCCATGGAGCGCATGTACTATTCACGTCTTCTATGTCATCTAAATCATTAGTATCGGTTTTTTGAGCTACTGAATCGATAATTTCGTCATCAGATAATGTCCCAGCAGTCATAATTCCATCATCGCACGAAACAAAGTCCTCAAAGGATATTCCTGATTCAGATACCACTGCGTTCCATTCTTCAGGAGGTGAAATAGAAATATCTTCGGTTTCAGCTACTACTGTTGACGACGATGAAAAACCACAGTGTACATAACAGTTTTTTATTGTAGTCACAGTAACATTTCGCCAAGCTTTATCAGCCATTCTCATGGCTTGCAATACATCTATAGTAGAATTCTTTTTTTCTTCCATATTATCCAACATGTTCCTGACAACTTCTTTTCGATACAATGACTTGAAGTTTTTAATGATACCTTGGTCCATAGGCTGTAATTTTGATGTGGTATTGGCAGGCAGGTAATGTATTTTAATAGCTTTCATTTGTGGAATATCATTATGAGCTGTACAATTATCAAGGAACAACAAGATTTTTCTTTTTTCTTTGGCCATTTTCTTATCAATGCTAATGAGCCAGTTCTTGAAAATTGCAGAAGTCATCCATGCTTTTGTATTCGCTTCATATTGCAGTGGTAGTGATTTACATCTTGAAAAACAACGAGGTTTTTTAGATTTGCCGATGACTAATGGTGAGAGTTTTTCTGTGCCTGACATGTTTGCTCCTAGCAGGATAGTCAAACGTTCCTTGCTATGCTTCCCACCATGGCATTTATCATTTTTAAAAGTTAGAGTCTTATCAGGAAGACATTTAAAAAACAGGCCTGTTTCGTCAGCATTGAAGATATTGTCAGGTTCGTAACCATGTAACAAATCTTGCAATTCACTTTTCCATTTGTTACAGGTTTCAATGTTGACACTTGCACTTTCCCCACAAACTTTTTTAAAAACAAGATCCTGTCTTCTTTTGAATTTTTCTAACCATCCATTACTGGCTCTGAAATCAACGAGTCCCAATGATTTAGAGAATATTTGGGCTTTTTCTTGTAACAGTGGTCCACTAACACTGATATTTTGGCTGCGACACTGCTCAAACCATTTAAGTAAGCACTCCTCCAAGCCCGGATATTCTGCAATTCGTCGTCTTTTGCAGGACAAACTTTGACCGTTTTGTATTTTTCTCATGATGTCTGATTCATTTTTTATTATTGTTGAAAGAGTACTCATTGGCAGGCCAAATTGTTCAGCAACATCTTTCTTTTTTTGACACCTCTTCACAGCTTCGAGCACTTCTAATTTTTCAGCAAGACTCAAAGTTTTTAGTTTACGTTTCACAGCACTCATGTTAACTGTTGTACTAATTGATGTGTATTGCAGTAGAACCGAACTACATCTGACAGTATTTAAGTCGAAAACAAATGACTTGCTTAGCTAAATTTCAAAGGAAATCAAAATTGAACACCTGACACCAAGCAAGCAAACACGTGTTTACGTGAGTCATTCATAAATTTATTATCGTATACTCCTAAAATGTTTTCTAAGAAGCAATAGTGTACTCACATTGTCGGCAAGTTCTTAAAGTCGGTAACTTATTTTTGTTCGAACAATAGAGGTAATAAATTCCAAATGATCAAGTTGTAGAGGTTGTAAAATAAAACGTTGCTATGTTCGAGATACAGAGGTCAAATTTATTTTTTCGAGTTATAGAGTGAGAATATGTACCAAAATGGCTTGGAGGGACTCGGTGATTATTTCGACTAACAGAGGGTCAAGATTTCAAGTAATGGAGGTTTTGGTGTTTGAAGGGAAGGGAACAAAACATTTTTTCGAGATTTGGAGGTTTTTGACTTATCGAGGTTCGACTTAACGAGGTTCTACTGTATAAGGATCTAGGCACACGCTTTTCTACGACGTCGATTTGAATTAAGAACGATTATCACGGGCGTACAAAGTTTTTTTTTTAGGTTATTGTTAAATTTGTTTTTTTTGTCTTTCTTTTTTATGATGCGTTTAGTTAATAAGTCGTTGTGCGCGCTCTATTTGTAACAGTAAATGTCTGTTATTTTTTTCTTGTATCTTGCATGATTGTTGTATAAACTTTTTAACTTAAAGAAGATCAGTAATAGGTTTTTCTTGAGGAATGCCTGATTTATATTAACTTAAATATTCCGCTGTATCTGTTTTTTTTTTCTTACTAGATCTAATTACAGCTTTGACGTTAGTTCTATACAAATGATTTTAATAATTGTTGAAAACACATGATAGATTACCTAATATCAACTTTCCTACGTTGACTGTGCATTATACATTATATGCATGTGTAATTACTTTTGTTTGCTTTTCCAAAACTTTTGTAAAAATGATTTTCTAGCTTGCGCTCATATGATAAATGGTTGTTTTAATGTGCAATTTTAATGCACATGCTAAGTACTATGATTGATGGCGGTGAAAGAGCCTTGGGATTTCTTGCGTTTCATATTATGCTTAATGGGCACAGACTGAACTGGATTTTCAATTGGTATTTTAATTACTCTTATACTGCTGTAGTTCTAGTTGCATGTTATTCGTAGTTATGGTTATAGCTGAGCAACGATTAATTAGAGAAGGAAATCCCTGACGATCCTAATGGTTTATTATCTGTCCTGTGCATTTTTGACGCTTTTATTAATTTTAAAATACAAAATTTATTTGGGTTAGCGTTTGGATAAATACTTAACGTATTTTTAAATATTCCTCCGAAATAAAGCAGGGAAATCCGTAAGAATCCCTTAATGTATGTACAGTATTGTACAGTATTCATATGACATACAAAGTAGGTCACATGTGTTGTATATACAGTTCGAAATCTCTTTCCGAAGGCGAGTATTTCCCTAAATCTTACTACGACTTATCCTGCCAGATTGATATTCCTTTAAGCTCGGATCTTATTGTTTTTTTAAGAGATTTGTTTTCAATTTGGCCGGACTTCACATATTGTTTTCCAGACCATGATCATTACATAAAAGAGCCATATTTAGATAGGTATATTAAAATAAAGACTGTTGCAAAAAACTAGGCCCATACTTATTTTTATTGCTCCGTTAGGTTAGTATTTTTTAAGACTTCTCGATACAAAGTCCACAGTCCAAAAGCTGAATTATAAATATGCAGAAAATATTACCAAACATAAGGTAATAATTATTAGGTATCTTGTGTGTCAACTTAAACGCCCACGCCGAAAGAATTTCATTACAGACTTGCTCTAAGAATAAAAAGTAGTTGTTTCAGAGGTCAAGGCAACATTTAAACTTCTGAAGTTTCATTTAACATTTATGTAAGGCTATTAAAAACCGATTTCTGAACTGACCTCTTCATAAAAGAAAATAGAATTGTGTTAATTAAAATTTACTTAATTACTTATACTTCAACAAATACACAATAGATACATGGTGAATTGAATGCCTCCATTTTTCAAAATACGCTCCTTCAAAAACATGTCTATATAGTACCACAAACAAAGGCGTCTGTAAACTAGGCGGTGCGCACTACAGCTCGTTAATACAAGCACCCGGCTCTGTCTGTTTAATTGAAGAACATCCTTGTCTGCACTTGGTTTTGTCTCCAACGTTGTCTGAGTTCCCCGAGATAATTAATACAACACTTTCATGTGGTAGGTAATTGTGGCAGACGTGTACATTATAAGGATTCTATTTAGTGAATTATATCTTTCTTTCTTTCTTTCTTTCTAAAGTGCTCAACTGCCATAACAGAGCATATATTCTTTTATTTTCGTTGCAATGTTAAGGCAGCCGGAATATGCATTTATTTCCTACAAATTAAACATAAATTTAAACCTAACTTGTTAAGAAGATTAAGATTGTGAAAACAAACCCACTTAGGTACTTAAAAATATCAAAAGAAACTAATTGTACATTTTAATAAAGTCACAGATATTACAGCAAGCCGTGGCAAATCGCAAATCGAGCTGACTTCGTGTGTAATATCTTAAAACGCATTTTTATTGCGTTAAATTGTAGTGTAGTGTTTCTTAAAATTGGTCCTCTTCGATAGCCTCAAAACAACTTATTGCGATTACCAATCCATTTGAAATACACGGTGACTGTGTCAATCCCCTCATGACTGTTCATTGTGAGGCCTTAGCCTTTGTTCAGCCGTGGAACTTTACGGGCTGATTGACAATGAAGATGACGTAGCGAAAAGCTAACGACGCTGTGTTCATGTGTGTGTAACATCAACACTAAGACGACGATCAATACATCCACTATCTTAGATTGAAGAAAGACTCTCCTAGTCAGGGCACCACCAATAAAACCAAGGATTTAAACTCCATTTATACGACGAAACTCCTCTCCAGGGAACAAAGAGGGAAAGTAATAGCACAGGATTGTCATCATCAATAACATTTTAGTAAATACGTTTTATTTTAGGATGTCGTTTATCAATGTCATGACACCCTGTCGACCTACAAAGAACCAAGGTGTTATGAATTTATAACGTATAGTTTGCCCACAAAACGTACCATTACCATTATTCGTGCAAACGAAAATTTTATATGTGGACCCGTTCGGGATCCTTAAAATTATTTACTGCGACCCATTTCGTTCGCCTTTCATGTTAAAGTTAGGTTATATGCTCCAAAACATAATATATTTTTAAATAGGTTCTTAAAAATAGCTTTGAAAACCGTGCCTAAAACGGAAAATTATTTTTTTTAATCAATGTCATATTATAATCACTAAATCAAGGTTGAAAAACAAATCGCATGGTTATATTTCCACACAGTCTTTTTTTGTTTTGTAGTATTACCTAGTAAAAACAATACCACGTGCATTCTCGTGAAACCGTATAAAGTCGATACTCAAGAAGAATACGACAACAACAAAAGATGACGTGTATTTCTTCAATAAGTTTTTAGTTTATTAGATAACATTTCTCAATAATTTCCTGAACATTTGTAAATATTAGTCATATATTATGTATCTTGTGGGACAGAAAAAAGGATGACGTGCCGTAGGTTCTATCACCTACGTTCATGAAATAAAATGTTGGTATATTTTTAATGAGCTAAGCGTGAAGTAGACTTTGAGAAATGTGAATTTATTTTACAAAGTTAGCCGTTGATTTCGTGTTGCAATTTCTAACCCTGTCGGTAACATGTCCATTCCCACTAGCTACTGCAAAGTGGATTAGATTTCAACTCGAATCTAGACTTGCCGACGATGCCGATCTGAATTTTTCATTTAAGTAACTGTTCTTGAACTTTATTGTTTGTCCTACTTCTCGGAATAAAAGAATACATTTCTCGGTTCATTCTAGATTCGGAATAAGCATTAAATTGGCTACAAGACAATGCAGTTTGGTATACTCTTAAACATCGAGAAAACTGGAGATCCGACCGCATCTCTTACTGTCTGCGTCGGTGAGATATTATACCCAACTGACCTAGGTTATGTAAAAATATAAAAGAATGCAAACAAAAGACGCAAATGTTCATTTTGCCTTCTAGAAAATATTCAAATAAGTCCATATTTATTCAGGAATAAGTTGAAATGTAAGTAAGGGCTACACGGCATCGTGTATGTATTTGGCAAGCCCGAACGTGATCGTTACGTCTGTCGCGGTAATGTGAGCAATAAAAATATTTTTGTAGCAGTCGAGGAATGCCATTGCGAAGTGTCTTTCGCTTCAAGTTTGATTACACCTACATAAATGTACATGTATATAGCAACCATTTAAATGTTGACAGTTAATTGTAGGTCTCTTTAGAGAACCATACAATATATACTGTCGATAGGTCATAGTAAGGTTAAAATCATGATCGCAAAGGGAATAGAAGACTTATTTTAGTTTTTGTTTTTGTATAAACCTATATATATAATACCTATTTACATATTATGTATTTATATTAGCTCCGACCAATATCTTTTACCAACGAATAAGAGATGTAAAAATATATATAATACACAAAAATAACAAACTTTTCCATAATGGTTCAGAAATATAAAATACATAGTTTATTAGTGTTTTGTAAACACAGTTATTACTTTTAAAATTATCTGAAAGTTAGCTGTTGGAACGTCTCTCAAATTCATTTTTATGAAGAACTTTTACGAGGCCTGTCACAACTTTTGTGTGAAAAATAACCCTTCGCTGCGACTGGCACCGTTCTAACGACTTTTTAAAACTTTTTAACCTTCTGCTATCGACAAGGTCTTTTGGGGCATAAAATACCTCCGTTGAAGACTATATAATAACAAAAGTATCTTTCCAGACGTCTCGTTAAAAAGGTTGGTAGAAAACTTTAAAACAAACCCCCTTTCTACACCAACTTACGCTCAATTTGACTTCAAACATCCTGAACCCGCCTCTATTTCCATATTATCTACCCTTTCGGAACGTAAAATTTCCTCTTCGTGTATAAGGTGATACACAAACAATACACCCTCGCCCTTTCGATGTAAATGCCACCGGTGAACGTCCATTTTTCGATCCGACCCGCCGTCGTTGGTATTTTAGGTTCACAAGTTTACATTGTTCCTTAAGGAATCTAAAACTCGACCAGATATAATACACTCGAGGGATTAAAGTGCACGATACTGTCTAAAGTTTCCATCGTATCAATTTTATAAATACGTAGCGTCTGCTTTAGGGATTATCTTTGAAACAATATGTTCAGCAGTTTCTATTTTCTTTTTAGAGCTTAGATTTAGGTACCTATTAAGAATATAGAAGAAGAAATAAAAAACACTTGCCGTTTTCAGTTACTTGGTGATTAAATGCAAATAAAAAGATATAAAAGAAAATTTTAACATCAGCCAGGACTCGCACCTGCGACTACTTGTTAAAAGCACCAGTCGCTTTACCAACTAAGCTACAGGGGTCACGACTGATGTTTAAATTTCTGCTTCTACTTTAACGTTTTTAAAAGGAGAAATTTTAACATCAGTCTGTGACCTCTGCAGCTTAATGCGTTATAAATATAATAGTATTGGGCTGCGCTTTCTCTCAGACGTCTGAATTAAATTATTGTTAATCAAGTCGAAGATACGAATCGAAGAATTGGTTTACGAGATGTCGCATACGTCGCGCCTAAAGACGTGCAATTAGAAGAAAAAAAACATCAGTATAATACCTCTGTATCTTAGCTGGTAAAGCAACTGGTGTGTTTAACCAGTAGTAGTGTACTGGTTAAACACACCAGTTGCTTTCCTGCCTTTTGTTTATTGTCCTGCCTGAGGTTTAAATTTGTAGTTAATTGCAAGTTTTGGCTGCGCAGGCTTTAATGCCTAATCAATGATAAATATAATAGTTACCGAGAAAAAACACTGGAAATAAATATCATGAGAACCATCGCTACCTTCAATTATAAGCTTGCTTCACTTCACTAGAAAAATATGCTATAATTAACTTGAAGTCTGTCTCAGTCTCACTTAACCACATTATGTGAAGAAATCCTTCTTACCACAACCGTGATCTTTATTTTTATTGGATTAGTTTGAAATAGTAGCAAAACACTATTGTATGGCTTTCCTGTTTATGTTTTAACTATATATCATAAATAGTCAAAACCATGATATATCTTTAAGTTTACCTTATGGTGCATAAATGTAAGTATAATTTATCATTAAGATAATGATAAATTGGAATTTAATGGAATGTTTTTATTGACTAAATTAAAACTAGTGTAACGAATCCAAGAAAATTAACTAAACAAATCATCTGTTACCTAATTTCAATCCCAACTTATCTTATGTTACATTTCAATAATTTTAACAAACGCTATTGAAGTAAGAATAATAATATTCAATCCACTTGTACAAAATTTATTATGAATACATCAAGGGTTCCTCAAAACTTTCTTTCTCACATCTTCCGAAGGCAAGACGCAGGAACCGGAACTGTATCCTGCCGCACCCGCTGAATAATTCATGACGCGTCGGGTCGCGTGCGCACGTTTCATTGACAGCGTATCGGTGAAACTGATTCCTTGAACGGTGACATCACACATTCACACCGCTGTTGTAGGAATAAATCCTAATAACGGGGATGAGACAGGAGATTTGGGAGTGTCTCCTTGCTTTGGCAGTCATTTAGATAGGTTATCGGTGAAAAATTTGTTGATTTTCATTATAAAAGTCAAAAAAGGTTTTCTCTGATTTAAGATATTAAAATGAGGCTATGGTGCTTAGCTATATCCCTTTGTTGTTAGTCCTTACCGATTATACAAATTGTCAGGGAGTATTTAGCAGATGGTGTCTGAAAAAAGTCTGCATTTATAACATTTTCAACCTGGCAAAAACAACATTTTGTGCAAAGATGTAAATCGCAGTAAAGGACCTCAAGTACTTTGCACTACGGAAGCAAAACCTTTTAACGCAGTTCCATTTTCTTAATAGTCCGTCATCATCATTAAATCAACCGGTGTAAAATATACAATCATAAACCCGTACAGATTGCAACAAATGAACATTGTGCGTACTCAAGTCAAATTATCTTAAACAGATATATTGCCAGCAATTTATCCACGAAGCACAAAGATGTCATGTCAGCGATTTCGTACAAATTGCTCATCAAAATAACGCCGTTTAATCCTCATTACGGGTGGTTACAATCGGCTGTCAGGCGCCTGACAAGCTCGCCTGTCCGTTTGTGAGATGATGGACGTATGAATTGACTGAACTCCGTGTGCTGGGTGTGACTTTCGATTATGTATTGTACCAGTTCCTGAATGTATAGTATTGTATAGGCCTTTGATATGCTGATGATAAGAAACTCGTACGGATTAGAACTGTACATTATTATAATACATACCTACTTTTATTATTTTGCATTGTAAGAGTGTATGTTACCTTCTGTCTAGGTACACTATTACATTTTTATTACACTTACATCACCTATGTATAAAGTAGTACAAGAAAAAGAGTATTAACCAATTTGTACCTTTGTTGTTTGGAAAATACTAAATACCTCAACAACAATAATTCATAAGTATATTAAAAATCTTCCACTACATTTATCACACAAGAGGGCTTAATTAATGTGCGATGCAACTTTATGCAAGTCTTATGAAACTGGTTTAAAAAGAGATGTACCAGCATATTGAACATTAAAAGTATCGACGAATCGTATTATCGATTGGTACTTTTTAACGATTAAACCGTTGTCTATAGATCAGACTTTTGTATAGCGAAATATCGTATGTTTGTTACTTCGGAAGCGTACCATATCGATATAAAATCGACCGTCCATTCGTAGTTATCGTCCGTCCTTAACCCGAAGTATAATTTCGTTATCAACACCCGTCGTTAAGTTAAAGAGGCGTGGCTTACCGGAGTCCATATTTCATCAGAGAATGTTAAAAGTCAGTGACATTTTCTTTAAAATTACTTTGTACTCATTTTACGCAGTCAACCTAGGCATTTGTTGTTGTAAAAACTTCGACAAACATCAATCAATCTTACTTAGTATACCTAAAGCTTTCTACTGGGCATGGCCTCTCCCAAGTTATGTCACAACACATGGCCTTCCACATTCAACTAAAAAAAATAAAATTTGGGTACCTACAAGGCTACAAACCTTGCGAAGGTTTTCTACGTAATCCTTTAAAAACAACTTTACAGTGAGCCATTTACCATTCTTTATATCCAGCGTCAGGCATACAATGTTAATGCACTAACCGTCTGAAGTCTCAATTTTCAATGAGTTCGTTACGTAAAACCACTTCTCATGCCGGTCACGTCAGTTTAACGTATGGCATGGGAAACACGTTGCCTCACGAAGGTCGGAATACTATGCTGTGTTAATGCTTTGTCAGTTTCAGCTGTGTAAAGTTCTGGGGGCTAGGATGCTTAGAAAGCAAATCTGCCTTCGTCTTCTAGTAATTTTGTGTCAGTCTTATTGGTTGCACTGACTCAAATTTTCTCTGGCATGTATAAAAATGGATAACGGTTGCATCTTAAGTCCACGAAGTCGCAAAAGGTTATTCTTGAGATACAAGAAATAATGTCATCGCCGTGTCCTGAATGCTCTGCATTTTCATGTGGAATAAGAAATCCTTTTTAATAACTTATGGGCTTTCTTAGAATCGTATTTGTTATTTTGCTGACCATAATACCGGTTTTATTCATGTAATCGGATGCTTGTTTACATTCCATCTCGATATGTCTTTGATTCTTTACCAATAAGTAGATTTGGAAAGTTTTATACGAATGTAAATTCAGATTTTAATATCCAGTTCATTTGTCTTGTATTCCGGATTTACCTTCTTCCTGTTTTTTGTCCGAAGTAGGCCAAAACTTGCGATAATTAATCAATTGATACGCAGATTCGATGCTCTATTTTCTTTGAGGATGTGAACAATGGCATTGTTATGCTAATCCAGATCTTAGTTGCCATTTTATAAGGCAAAATCTATACGATTATTTCATTCTACTGTGAATTATAAGCTGGCTTCTCAATAAATAGATCAGTGTTTTCTTAAGATCATTCGGCATTTGTGTCAATATTTTTTCACATGAGTATACAAGTTAATTTAATCAGCTGCTATTACTTCACATGCCATATGTTTGTTTGTGGACGTTTGCATTTGTTTCTTTTATTGTAAAACAGACCTAAAATATGGTAAAAGCTCTTTTGATATAGCATGATGAAAAAAGGACCTTTTTGAAAATTACCTGTCTGTGTCGGTTTTTCTTTGTCTACAAACCAAAATGTTTTATTTACTCCTCTCCTCTATCCCGATAAATCGTTTAAAACGGTTATTTTTATAAATCTTCGCGAAGATTAAGATAACCTTGTTCGATTGAATAATGTTAAGAGATCGGATCCGTTAATTGGCAGTCGCGACGATTGCACATAAATTGTTACGCAATTATTGTTAATTATGATTGATTTCGTCGTAAACTACTTTGAAAACAACCCGTAATTTTTGCAATACAGATAAATTCAGACAAATTTTGTTTACTTTGTTGTTGTTAAAGTTTCAACTGTTAAACGATAGAAATACATTACATACAGCGTTCTTATTTAAAAACTAGCGACCTGCCCCAGCTTCGCACAGGCAGACAAAACATTAATGAATTATACTCACCGACATTCCGCTTGAATCATTCTATCCATTGGTGAAAAACATATGAAAGTCCGTTCGGTGGTTTTTGAGTTCATCGCGTTCAGACGGACACGGCGGGGGACTTACTTTATAATAATGTAGAGACGACTACGCCCAAGGTTAACAAATCATATAGTATTAAAAAATGTAGGTAGGTTTATAGCTATTCTATTAGTATAGTAATACACTAATTAGATCAATAAATGTTTGCTATGCAATATGGTTATTACAACCTTGTCTATATTTCTCAAAAGGATTACGCAGCTGTGCTATTGCAGACCAACAGTTAGCATAAGTCACAAGTAAAAGGCGGCGGCTCTATAACCATCAGTGTTAGTATCAGTTACAAACAACGCCAAATAAAGTCGCTGGTGTTACAGTAAGTAAGAAAATATCACTATCTGTACTACGCAGTTCGATAATAAGGTAGTTTTACGAAACTAATCCAAAGCTAGCTCTACTTACGAGATAAACATAATAATCGTAATTGTAGGCTTATCTTTTAATTATTATAGTTACTTAGTACTTACTTAGAGTTCGGCTGGCGACGGAAATACATTAAGATAGATAACGAACCCATTAGAGTCGTAGAGAAAAGGTTTGCAATAAAAACGTAGAGATTATTTTTTATAGGGGGTCGAAATATTTTAAACATAATTAGGGACTATGGTATTTATGAAAAAAAAATGTTTTGTAATGCCTTACTTCTTTTTAATATAGTTATTATTTTTATTCGTATGTATTGATATTGATTTAAATCATATTTTACTTATAATTAAGGTCATGTGGGGTAAGAACGACAACGGGGCAAGAGAAAAAGTCAACCAAGGAACTAGAGTTATAGTTTTTATTTTCAAACGATTTTTTCTATTGCCCCGTAGTCGCTCTTACCCCACATGACCTTACTGTTAAAAGTTAATACAATTTTATTTCAAGTTATCCAACGTTATCATACTTACCAGTTTTAATCCAACTCTCCGTAGCAAGTTAACTCCCATAGTAAGTGTTTGTTTGTGCCCTACTCCGTCTATATTTGGCTTAACATTTCTACAAGTCGGCCAACGACTTGATATGACTCGGGATCGATTTATGGAGCGTTCGGGTGTAAACCGTGTAAGCACGGGCGGGATATTGTTTGTAGAAAGTATCCAAATAAAGGCATATTGCACAAATAAACTTAATTTTAGTAGAACACATTACGTTGTGTGTACAACCTACATAGAATTTATGAATTTTAAATGGCACTATTATGAATATGGAAGAGGATGGATACTATACATGCAGAGAAAGACTGAAAAATAAGGCAGTGAATGCTGAGATGACGAGTAGCAGGGATGAATGGAAGAAAAGCACACATTGCGCCGACCCCATAATAAAAATAATTGGGAACGGGGCAGGGGAGAGAAGAAGAAGATTACATCATATACTACTAGTTGCTTAAACGTCTTAACCGATCTTCTTTAAACAACCAAGATGGACATTAAATATATTTTTTTTTTTCGAATTCCAGTTTTGTTGAGCGAGGCCATCTTACCTGATGACCAGTTGGAGGATAAGACTCTCAAGATCACAGACTTCGGTTTAGCGAGAGAAGTATACAAGACCACCAGAATGTCGGCCGCGGGGACGTATGCGTGGATGCCGCCTGAGGTAAGTTCCACTACTAGAAAAAAGTCCTACTTTGCAATCCTACCCATATCCTAAGTCACTACTCCGCTCTTCCAATGAGGGCTACCATTATTAATTTCGTTGCCAGGGGTGCTACTTGCACGCGAGGTCGTTCCATAGTTGTAGCCATCATTAACTCAGTCTGTGCAAACCTGAACATTGACCTTTTCCAAGATATGTCCTAACACATGTCATGCAGTGCAGTGAGATTTTTTTTAGTGTCCCTTTGACTGGGGTCAAAATCTACTCATATCATAACCATAAGTATATTTTCTTTTAAATTGTTGTATTTGGCAGGGCTTTAGCAATATAATTATTTCCTAATCAGCAACAATTTATCTAATTAAAACTTCACTGTAATACATCATGCGAAAGTTTCTTGTGTTGGCCTGAATGTTCTTGGTTAAAATATATTTTTATATTTATTGCTAGCTTGTAGATAGAGCTGGGTTTATTTTCAAAGTACCTTATAGAGATCTTCACAATGTAGAAGCACTAATAGTGACATTTAGTTAAGAACATGACCAGTAAGTTACTCCTACATTGTGCGCAAGGTGACGCCAGATCGAAATCGATGCCCACACCGCGTGGCCGTGAACTAAAATATACATTAGTTATGAATTAATTACTGACGGTCATGTATCGATAGTTCTTTCATTGTTTGATCCCGTACGGAGAACAACTGTTACTAGTAGAAATAACTTGGTAATAGTGTCGAAACTTGCTCAACGAGTGTTGCGGAACTCGGGGATCTCAGGTATTCACTTCTTTAGTTATTTTGTGGTAAAGAAGTTACTAGTTATATTGAATATAGATAATTTGTAATGTATCTTTATCCTAGGAAAATATTTTTTACATACAAAGTATTATTTAGATTAAAGATCATTCAGTCATTGTTATTCACTCATATAATATTTATTATTTTAAGTAAATCGTGTTTCTGAAATGTTACTAAAGATATCATTACAATAGGGAAGTCGACTAAGTAAGAGAAGAGAAATCGATTTAGTCCTAAATAAAAAATATAAGACACGTATTTTTTTTTGAGTTTTTAAAATAGTAAAAACTAAAGAGAATAAGCCAATGAAAGTTCAGAGGTTGGGGCTAATGACGTCATACATTTGTGGTGGTGGTGATGTGTGGTATATGACATGTAAAAGCAAACGCACTAAATTTTAATGATATAGATCGATAGGTCGAAATAGGAACGTTTGTGATATGGTAGAACTGATGTTTCTCTTGCTTATCATTCCAAATAACTTCATCCCTTTCTGTTACTGAAAATAGCATGGAATTAAGAAATCATAATAGGGAGCAAAGATCTAAAATAAAAATGTAATGTTCCAGGTAATAAAGCACTCGACATTCTCCCACGCGTCCGACGTGTGGTCGTACGGCGTGTTACTGTGGGAGCTGCTGACCGGCGAGACGCCGTACAAGGGGATCGATGCGCTGGCGGTGGCGTACGGCGTCGCCGTCAACAAGCTCACGCTGCCCATCCCCAGCACGTGTCCCGAGCCCTGGAGCGTGCTCATGGAAGGTAAGATTAGTTAAACCTTTTTACTGACGTCTTTTTGGACCAAAAATGGTATGAAAGCGGAGGAGAAAACTGCAAAGAATGCCTTATAGTATGGAATTTCAAAAACGTTGCGCTTCATGTTCATAGATTAGCGAGATGGCGACAATTTATACTTATTCATTAATAATAAATGTGGACAACAACACATACATTGCTCTGAACCCAAAGTAAGTAGCTAAAGCACTTGTGTCATGGAATCATTGAAAACGAAGGTACCACAAACACCCAGACCCGAGACAATGTAGAAAGAAAAAGTGGTTTTTGTACATTGACCTGCCCGGGGATCAAACCCGGGACCTCAGAGCTGGCGACACCTTGAAATCCGGTGTGCACGCTACTCGACCACGGAGGTCGTCAAATTAGTCGGAGCATGGATATTCAGTAGGTTAGCTCCTCATATTACAACAACCTGTTGCTTTACTATTTATTTGCGAAGTTTGTAAGCACTCATACAGTAACTACAAAACACTGTTTACAAGATAATATACTACATTATTGAAGCTGCAACATTTTCTGAATAATAAATCTATCTAATCTTAGTAAGCTTGTATTGTCCTAATGCAGAGCAAAGCCCTCCTTTTCACGGCCTTCTGACCTGTGCTGAGACGGGCAATGGGCTTGGTCAGTCAACCTTCCACCGAGAATAAATCTAAACAGTATTCTTTATTCTAATTATTCTTTATTTCTAAAATACAATGTATTACAGTTTTGAATTTTATATTGCACCATTTTTTTTTATATTCATTAAACCACAATTCGTTTGTATTAGTACTTACATTCGCTATTATAAAACTAATTAACAACTAGTGATGATTATTTAACTAGCTGTCCCCCGCGACTTTGTTCGCGTGTTTTAGTTTCAACTGTTTTTCATTTTTGCAACATTTTTCATTTATGCTCCGCTCCTATTGGTCGTAGCGTGATGTTATATAGCCTTCCTCAATAAACGGACTATCCAATACAAAAAGATTTTTTCAATTCGAACCAGTAGTTCCTGAGATTAGCGTGTTCAAACAAACAAACAAACTCTTCAGCTTTATAATATTAGTATAGATTAACCCGTAAACATGTATATTTTCCGATGTCTACAGCGTGTTGGCGCTCGAATCCCCGAGAGCGTCCCCTCTTCCCTGAAATCTTGGAACAGCTGGAGCGGATCCGCCAGTCCGAGTTCACGCGCGCGCCGCACGACAGCTTCCACACCATGCAGGACGGCTGGCGCCTCGAGATCGAGGAGGTGCTGCGGGACCTCCGGAGGAAGGAGAAGGTACGCAGAGGGAGATAAAGAACTCCTCGTTGTGCACCAAGATTAATAGGCGGTTACTACGATATGTACTATAGGCGGTTTTATCGCAACCAGACATACTTAACTCTTGTTGATAAAACGTGTAATATAGCTTGCTTGAGTCCTTTAGATTCTTGTAACGTAAAAACACACAAATCACTTGCTATTAGTATTATAAAAAAAAAAGAAAACAAATTGCTGTTATAGTTTTAATTGGCGGGAAATTCAAAATAACCTAAACTCTACATCGATTAAAACAAATGAGTATTAAGGCTTGTGGTATTGTAATAATAACTTGTATTTTATTGTAAAATATATTTTATATACTATTTAGGTCTTCTTTGTATAGAATGTTTATAAATAAGCATGCTAAAAAAAATTACAAATATCATATAACCATCAGTAAGCCTCATCATTTTAGCATTATATGAGTACTATAATTTTCTCTCTTAGTAAAACGTAGGTCTGTTTCAACTGATACGAATGAAGAGAATTCGCCTAGATCACTGCACCAAAAACGTCATTATTATTATAAAACAAAACGGTTTAGTTTTTAGTCCGGTTCGACTCACGACACCACCGCCGCCCCGTCAGCTCATGATTAGGGACTCCTATTGAGTGTGAAACTAGTCGGGCGATCCCGAGAATATGTGTGAGTAAACCGTTTTGTTTTAAATAATTATGAATGCTCCTCACGAAAGTTATTATACCAAAAATTTCAACCGTCTTCGTCAATCATACCATGATAATCGTAACGTTCCTAACGCGAACTTTTACATTTCCGAATGCTGTTCAAATATTACGAACGATGCTTTTCACTTACATACATTCTAGAAACAACTGTTCATACCTAACTACTAATAAAAATGTATTTTCGTTCACGATTGCTTGCGGATAGGAATGCAAAACTATAGAAGAGGTTAGTGCAAAATGTATTTTAGATGTTTTATGTCGTTGCCTATGCTTATTTTAAAACTTTTGTTAGACCTGTGGTCTTCTTTAACCGCCATCGGCGGCTTAAGCTGGGGTCACAACGAATACTCGCTGTGAGTGTATTCGCTACTTACATGTCACATACACGAGAATTTCGACGGTGTGTTACTCTGGAGCGACGCACTTAGCGGAATGGCTACTTGCAGCGAGTACTGTCACACACAGCGAATTTTCGCGGTGAGTGCGTATTCGCTGAGAGTAACATTGAAAATGCTTAATTCAAATTGCGGCGACTTCAAATCGCAGCGAATGAACCTATTCGCAGCGAATAGTATTCGCTATGTGTGACCCCGCCCTTACAGCGTCAAGCTGTACGCCGCGTCACTATACATACTTACAACACAAATGTACTGTTGTCTCTCTCACACGTTGATTTCGGCGTACATTTCTATAGTAAGTATCGTGACGCGGCGTATAGCTTCACACTGTAAGCGGCCGATGACGTATATAGAATCAGTCTTAATTATTTTTTGTAACATAGATTTCACATTCCTTTTCTATTATTTGTATTTTGGTGGAGGTGTACCACCTTAAATCTCTATGAGATAATGTATACTTTGTTTATTTTGTAGTGTTATATGCTTTTTTGGTGAAATTGTTTTATTATTTCATACTATTATATTTACTAGTTTAATTACATTCTGCAAAACTAAAACTTATATATAACCTGATGATTGACCAAATTCTAATGTAGTATTGAAAACTATAAGTTTTATAAATGCTATTTATTTTGATTTTTTATCTACTTTGCCTATTATAAATTTAAATTAGATATTTTTAGTATTTCAATCATTAGGTACCTAATGATTGAATGTAAAATATATAATGTAAATAAAGTTACAACTGATTTGATGAATGAAGTTTTTTAACATGAATAATCTGTTTACTTTTATTTCAAGTGCATTTTTTTAAAATATCTGTTACATATTTTTGCTTAATAAAACAGCATTAATAATTTGTTATTCAATTAACTAACTAATTCATTGGTGCACAATTCCAGGAGCTCCGCTGTCGCGAGGAGGAGCTGACCCGCGCGCAGCTGCAGCAGCGGCTGATGGAGCAGAACCTGGCGCAGAAGGAGCGCGAGCTGGAGATGCGGGAGATCGACCTGGTGGCCAGGGAGCTGCATATACTCATCTTCGCGAGCAATATGTCCGCGAATCAGCCGCCGCAGCCTAACAAACGAAAAGGTGCCTTAAACTATCTGGGTGATTCTGTGACTTATATTTGCTTCTATAATAATTATCAATTTACAAAAGCTAACAATCCATGCTAATAATATAAATGCGAAAATAACTCTGTCTATTACACTTTCATGGCTATACTGCTTAACCGAATTTGAATGAAACTTGATATGGGGTAAGCTTGGATCTTAAGAAAGGACACTTTTTGCTCTAAATCTACTTTTTAACTCATATCTGAATGGAAAATTATAATCACTTGTCTTCCAAATGTTATCATCTGTTTCTGTAGATATAACTTTAACTGTATTTATTTTACCTGATACCTGATTTTACCAGGGTTATGTTTACTAAACCTTTGAAAATAATGTAACACCATATTATAGGAATATCTAAAATAGATTTCCTTTAAACTCAAACGGAAATAAACAGGCTTAGAGTCTGTCTGTCTCTTCATTTTACCTTTAAATAGTAAGTTGGGTACCAATTTTAATTTGAATATTCTGCCATTAGTTTTTAAGAACTCTAATGAGTTCTGTCAAAGAGTCATGCCTCAGACATTAGCCAAGCCCTTATGAAACTTCGAAAGTGGCTACCTTGCTGTGGGTTTTCACTATGACTCAGTGATTGCCTATCTCTTTGACCTAGTGACACAGTTAGGGGTTCGACTGTGGCCTTGGTCATGATTTCGCGGCTGGCCTTTGACTTCATAGTCAAATCAGTCAGTATATCGATGTCATTGTGCATTCTAAAATGTTCATGCGTTTTAAAATTGTTATAATTGCTGGTACTTTTAAAATTTTATTAGATATGATGGTGTGACATATGATAGACATATTTAGGAATTGAGAGAAAATATAATATAATCAAAATTTGTCCTAACACTTCCTTAAGTGCAATCTTTTGAAAAATAACTGGCCTGTTGGTTTAGTAAGTGACACTTACTGGTAAACCGGATGTCGTGGGTTCGATTCTCACCCAGGACAAATCGTGTGATGACCATGGTCATTTGTTCTGTATCTGGGTGTAATTTAGCTATAATATGTATGTATTTAGACACATAAATAACGATGTTTATCAGTTGTTTGGTTGACAAAAAACAGGCTCGGCTTATTTAGAGATTAGATTGCCGTGTATGAGTTGTCTAAAGATCTTATGTTATAAATGATCTCAAATAACAATAAATTTCAATTGTTCCAGGCAAATTCAGTAAAATAAAGCTCCTGAAGAAGGACACGATCTCGTCCCCGCTGGACTTCCGGCACACGCTGACGGTGCGGCCTTCGGAAGACGAGTCCAGCGTCAAGCAGCTGGTCGCCGTCGCCAAGGACACGCCGCCGGGCTCGCCCGCCATCATGAGGGCTATTGCTCGTTAGTTTGTAATATATAGCTATCGAAAATTACACCAGAGCTACCTGTTGTATTTTGTGGTAATAACCACCGAGTTGTATCAAATTTCACTTTAATTTAATAGATTTTTGTAGATATTGTAAGTTGTAAATTTTATTTATAATGACAATTTTAGGATGTTGTTAGAATGTTGAAGCAACTTTAAATAGTTAAAGTTCAGTTTTGAGAGATGTTTTAAAGTGTACTTGAAGGTGTAGTCAAAATAGTTTGAAATATATTAATAGGAAAGCCTTTTTAATTGTGATTTGATTTAGATTGAAATAGTATGTAGTCGTTGTTGGTGGTTTTGGGCGTTGAGTAGTGAGTGCGTGGTGTTGCAGTGCCAGCGGACGGCGTGAAGGGCAAGACGTGGGGCCCGTCGACGGTGCACCAGCGCTCGCGCACACAGCTGCCGCTGGGCAGCGCGGCGCCGGCGCGGGCGCGCGCGCCGCGCTTCTCCAGCTCCGCGCCCGACCTGCCGCCCGCCCGCACAGGTAACCCTCGCGCGCTGCTGCCCGCGCCCGCCCAGCTGCAGCACTACGACACCGTGTTCGACGCGCGCCGCAAGGACCGGCGCCTGCTGCACGCCTCCGTGCGCTCCAACAGCCTCACGGGGCTGCTGGCCGTCGCCTCCGGCCTCTCCGCCGAGACCACCGAGCTCCTGCGCGAGGACTAGTCTGGCATACACCATAACTCTACCTACGAGGACCCTTTCGAAAAATACAAAAAAAACTATAAAATGCGAAAATTACAAAAATATTACTCAAATAGATTTCCTTTTTTGTTTTCGAAAGTTAATTGTCCCTTTTTTTGCTACTATCTATGGACAGTACAAAAATGTTGCCATATTAAAGACATATCATTTATTACTAACATTCCTCCATGTTGCATTTGACAGTTTTATTTTGTTCTGAATTTAAAAACAATTTCTTGAAGAGTTAAACTATATGCCAAACTATGATATCGAATGACAAACTCCTTCCGCACATACGAAAAACGATTTTACCTATTATTCGATTAGCTTTCGACGCGAACTATTTATTATTTCGAAATTGACGATAAATATTATGTTTAAAATCGGTTAAGACATTCTTCTATCTGTAAATATGTTACTTATTAGTTAAAGAAGTTCCAAGGATTTGAATCTAGTACGTAAGCTTAGATTGTAAAGATTTTAAAAAGACTTATTTTTTTTAGTGTATAATGTTTAGTAGTATCGTGAATACCAGTGTCCGTTAATGTTCTACGTAAAGTATACACGTGTACTTTGGTTAACTTAAAAGAAAAACAAACGAATTTTAGTCCAAAGTCGAGTTCATACCACATTTGCATTTATTTCGGAAAACATTCTGTTACACTCACATACAATGGACAAGTTAATTGTATTTGTGCTGTGTAATGTTTTTTTGTTATAATTAATTTAAAGATTGTTTGGCTGATCGTTAAATTATTGAAGTCTTATTTTGAGCTATCAAAACTCCCGTATCCAGTATAGGTACATTATATTATTTACATTAGATTTTGCATAAATTTATGTTACGTACCAATTATCAAATACATATTCAAATCTTGATCGGCCAAGCATTGTATGTCATATTTTCAAACAATACACGTATGAACGGTTGACGACATAGTTAATAATTTATCTTGTAGTTAGAAAATGATTAAGAAACTTCTATTTAAATAAAAAGACTTCGTTTATTCGTAAACTGTTTCGACTGACCGAAAATATTAGTTTTGGATCTTGCCAAATTGTATTAAAAACATACAAAAGAACGTCACATTAAAAGTTGTAAAAAACAATAGAATTTCTTCGTGATCTGTTTCGTAAAAAGTAGAGAAAAGGGATGTCGATGTTAAAAATTGTTTTTTGTCCCTCACGTAGATCAATAAAAAATATAAGACACGTATTTTTTTTACGTGACTGTAAGCTTATTACGATTTGAAATGTCGCACGACGTCACGATGTTGTACGTTTTGTGTAACATCGTGACGTAATAAGCTCCCACTCCTAAACTTTGATTCTTTAGTTTTTAGTTATTTTGAAAAAAAATACGTGTCTAATATTTTTTTATTATCTAATTTACGGACAAAATAGATTTTTAATTTTCATATCCAGTCAACATCCCTAGTGTGAATGTCCTTTTTAATTAATTTCTTGTTTAACGTTAGCCATTTTGTTTGTTTTTTTTTTCGCTGCATAAAGGAACTTCTCAAGACAACTTGCTCTATCCTTGTGAGTATGTTTTTAGTATTCCAAAATTTATTTTGAACGCGTCCATGCGATTGGAACTTGCAAGTAATCGTTTATGTGTTGACGGGCCATGCTTGTAAGTAGTAGACGGTATCTTAGTATAGTTGCTTGATAATTATACTCATGTTATTCCGTCAGTAGATATTTTGAATTGCAACTGCATGTGTCGTGAACATTTTGAGTTAATGTAAAATCTCTTACTATGTGACTCTCAGTCTGCAAGATGCTGGATAGGTTTTAAATAAGACTTACGTAATATGTTTTCTTTTTTGTGAATTTTTGCACTGGCAATCATTTGCTTGCATTAAATGTTGCCATTTATAGTACAAATTAATTTGTCAATAAGCTTTTAAATCCTCATTTTACGAGCATCTTGCGGATAATGACAGTCATATTTAATAGTATTTTTCAATCGTGTTTGATTACTTGCCGGTGTCAATGACAACGCGTTCTGTCTTTGTCACAAATGATCGGCAAACGTGTGGCAATGTAAGGGAACACTAGTGTAAGTTAGTTTTTACCGTTTGGAATTGATTGTATATTGTTGTGTCGAACGTGTGATACTCAATGTGTGCTAAGTGTAGACCTGTTTATTTTATATAAGGGCGATGTGGCCAATTTACAGCAAACACTCTAAAACAAAACCTAAATTTAACATTTCTATTCTTTCTAATTTAAAATTTATCAAGGATTTAAATAAGAATACATTAATTTTAAATGTTTCTTTTTTTGTAAAGCTAATGATTGGCCGTATCGCCCTGCACAGTTTGTAATTTTTATCATTACAGTAATTTAGTATGAATTTGACATTTGGTATATATTTTTTTATCGTTTGTAAATTGTAAGCATTTGTTTGCTTTCAGCCAAGTTTTTTTTTTATAATTTTAAACACGTTATCTATAAGTGCTATGCATGCTTACCAGTTCATAGTATATGCTATATACAGTTTTTAAGGTATATATGTATCTGTTGTACTTACTTATTTGTTAGTTATTATGAATTCCGCTTTATCACCACGTCATTATGGCACGCTTTCAAATGTTTACAATGATTCTGATTCTAATAACGTGTATTTGGATGTCTATATGATTTTGTTTTTCTTAGTATTTTTGCTTGTTTTTTTTACGATAGTTGAGTGTTTTAGTTCGACTTTTATTTTTTTTATTTTTTTTATAATATTAAACTCGTTATTATTTTTGTATTTGACTCGATATAACAATTAATAGACAGAAAATCATATAGCCTTCCAAGTGTAAGTAGAGAGTATGTACAGTGCAGAGTACAAGCTGTGTCCCCTGTAACAATCAGTAACAATGTTCCTGACGGTGGTGGAATAGTATTACGATATACCCGAACGAGAGGCTCGCGTCGATGACGTCTTACAGCGACAGACTGACCGTATGTCCGTAAAAAGGTGGCACAAGTCACTAAAAATATAACATTCCATGAAATTTTTGAGTAAAGTTTAACGTGCAAATATACTGGTCTAAAGTACAATTTATTAAGAATGCAGATAAATTTAAAAATTAATTACATAACCATAGTAAGCTTATTATAGTCACAGTAGTCAATATTTAAAAGGAAAAAAAATCTGGAAAGTAATAATTAAATTTAATTTTGGAGATATTTTTTTGAAACTCTCGGACATACGGCAGACCAAACCTCGATAATTATAAGACGCTCGAAAAAAACAATATGTAAAAAGATGATAGCTCTTCGGTGATCTGGTTCTTTCATAGTTATATAGATTCTTTATATATCAATAAACCTTTTCCATAAAATCGAAATTGGTGTATTTTTTTAACATGGGTTTACTAATCTTTAGTTACTAACAAACCCCCTTTAACAATTAAACGAAAACTTTGAAGAGCCATTAAGTGACGAATACAGATAATGAAAATTTAATTAGAACAGATTAAAAATCGGTGAAGGATGACGCGCTTACGCTTGCTCACTGTGGCTATCCTAATTCGGGAAAGGTTAAAAATGATAACAAGTTTATTAACAATGATATTTTGATTTGTTATGAGTTAAAGTGCTATACGAAATATATTAGTTGCACAATGTAAGTATAATAGATTTTATTTTTTTGTTTGTTATTTTTTTATTGCTTCTATATTGAATGAACTGTTTGGCATGTATAGTATGAGATTGTTTTTGCATGGTTTTTAAAAATATAGAGGAAAATTATACCTTTTTTTTCAGGCTCTATGGTTCCTCTATTATTTTTGTATTCATACTTTTTACACACTGTTTCACATTTCAGTATTTATTCATATTAATGTTTTGTCTTGTACACAACAGTGTATAAATATAGCTATGATGTATGTATGCGTAGTTTTGATGTGAAATCTGATTTGACTCTTATTTCAATTCATATACGGTAGAATTTTGTTTTATCACACTTGATAAAAATATTTTTTTGATATTATTTCGACAATTCAAACTGCATCATTGATCATAGTTTTCCTGTTAGATCTAAATTTTAAATAATCTACTGAATCGAATGACCTTATAAATTTGAATAATGTTTTGTAGGAAAATAATAGGTAACGATATAATTCATTTTTTTAGCACAATACATAAATTCATATACTTTACCATTGCTACTTAGAAATAAACATCAAATATATTAGGGAATATGCACGTTTTATTTTTTTCACTTACACCGTCTTAACACTAGAAAATATCTAAATTAGATTTAGATATTATAAAAATATTATAAACAATCTCAAAGTTCTGACATATGAATCATAGCATTAATAACAGGCGCCATCTTCTCGGCCTTGCATTAAAGATGTTGACGTCAAAATAACGTCTAGAGACGATGTCAACGGGAACAATAAAACTTAAACAACATCGTGTTGCTTAAGACGGAGGCGTTGCGTTTTCATATTTTTTGTATTTTGTTGAATTATTGAAATTAAAAACAAATAATAAACGTTATGAATTAGAAATGAAATAGCATTAGCTGTAAAAATTATAACCAAATCGGTGATTTGTGCATATTCCCTATTGGACATCTAATAAATTCATACCATTTGTGTTTTCGATTTTCCACTTGTGTTATGCATAACATAGTTCGCTTATTAGTCTCCAGTGGCCTAATTCATAAAAATTTCAACGGTGATTAGCAGATTCTTATATCATTTTTTTTTATAGAGAATTTGAATTTAAGAGTTTCTTAGCAATTGCTTAACACCGTCGAGATTTTTATAAATATGGCCATAATTATTTAAAACAAAACGGTTTCCTCACGCATATTCTCGGGATCGCCCGACTAGTTTCAAACTCAATAGGGGTCTCTAATCATGAGCTGACGCGGCGGCGGGGGTGTCGCAAGCGTTTTGTTTTAAATAATTACGAATACTCCTCACGAAAGTTATTATACCAATATGGCCATATACATTTAAGATGATAATTTCACATCGAATCTACAATCATGTACGTTCACGCGCGCACATCAACACACTAACACCTATGTTTTCCATTCACATAGGTTGTTTTCTTCCTTACACAGACTTCAGTCCGGACGACTGGGGGCCAGAGTTCCCGCTGTCGTCCGCCTCGCGCTACACGATACCTATGCCCACGTTGTATAGTACTGAAGGTATGTTCATGTCGTATAACTAGTGGTTACCCAAGGTTTTACTGGCCTTGCTTAAAGTTAAATAGCCTTATAATCTTTCTCGAGAATTGGGCTATCATATGCAAAAAGTTTTTTCAAATTCGACTGTTTGTTTCAGAGATTAGCGAGTTCAAACAAAGAAATTTTTTAGTCGTATAAATTATTATGTGTGGTACATTTAACGTTTCATATTACGCACATCATTAATAAGGCAGATTTGATTGTAATAATTTATTAGTATATTCTTTTTATATAAAGAAAAAGTATCTTTCAAAGAATACCAAATGAAATTTTATTGCAGAAAATAAACATAATGTCTATTCATTTAAACATAATCATGACAACATTATAAGGCATCGATTAATTCATTGGTTTTGGTTTTCAACAGGAAACATGGGTATTAAAAATATATATTTAATAGCTAGTTATAAATTAAAGTTTGTACAATCAGTCAGTCCTTAAAATAACGAATTCATATTTCATGTAATACTTGGTGTTTTCCAGCTTAAAGTTTGTGTCGGTTTTGGTGGGTTTGTATGTATTTACTGCACCATTCTTCATTCATGATAAATTATGCTCCTGTTTCCAGGTTACAAATATAAGAAGCCTAGTATAATAGAGCTGGTGTTATACAACATGGCGGCGCTACTGGGCGGGGTCGCGGCGGGCTATGACGTCAGAGTATCCAACGTCAGTCCGCTGCATCCTACGCTGCAGCCGCACAGGTCGGTCTTTATCTTCTTTTAAGTTAACAACGGCTATTGAACGGAAAAATCCCTGAGACTAAATGCAACTAGCTGAATAATACTGAATTATGTGACTGGCTCGTTGGTCTAGTGGTTAGTGACCCTGATTGCTAATCCGGAGGTCGTAGGTTCGATTCCCACCCTAGACAAATTCTTGTGTGATGAGCATGATCATTTGTTCTGTGTCTGGGTGTAATTTATCTATAATAAGTATGTATTTCGAAATATATAAGTATGTTTATCAGTTATCTGGTTGCCAAAATACAGACTCTGCCTAGTTTGGGATCAGATGGCCGTGTGTGAGTTGTCCCAAGAAGTTATTATTATTACTGGTCTTTTTCTTATTACTTTTTCAATATGAAAGTTTGTACCTACTTTTAAATGAATTAAGTAAGTCAAAATAATCCAATAGATCAAAGCGAAATTTATTAGCGAAGTTTTTAGATTAAAGTTGGATTACAATTTTAGGAAAACGTTCAATATATTCTTCCAATGATTTCAGAGCGGAGGTCGAGCCGGATCCTTTGAGTTCGTCCGTATATGAGGGGTTTGGGTACGCGCACAACACGTACCACGGGCCCACCAGACATCTGCGCGCGCCGCTTAACGCTATCACCGGCTCTCCCGTTAGTATTGTTATAGCAATGTTTGTCGAGCAACCCGGCGTCATTTATAAATAATGTAATTATATGTTAATCTAACTATGTGTATTAAAGGAATAATACAATTATTATACTTAGTTTTTTATAGGTAGTAGGTAAAACAAAACCAATTTTTTAAATAAAATTTTATTTACTAAGAAATGTGTGGTTACAGATATCGAGTCTACAGGCAGAGGAGCAGAAGCCGATCCGCTTCACGGACTCGCCGACGCACTACGCGGCCGCGTCGTCGTCGTCGGGCTGCGGGCACTCGGCGCCGCCGCTGTCGGGCACGTCGGGGCTCGGCACTACCTACACGTCCACGCAGCCCACGCCCTCGCCGCGCCGCACGTCCTGCACGTCCGAGCAGATGGCCGAGCTCTACCACAACTACCGCGAGAACTTCCCGCCCGAGCCCGACTACTTCTACCGCGCCGAGCCCTACACCTACGACCGCACCGCCGACTACGTCGTCAAGCACCCCTACTACGGCTACGACGAGTGCTCCTTCGAGTACCGCGAGCCCACGCCCGACTATCGGCCCTCGCCGCAGTACCTCACCCACAGGCGGACGCCTTCCAACTCCTCCGCCTCCAACTCGCACCCCGAAGAGTTCTCCCCGTCGAGACAATATCGAAGTAAAGATAAAAGAGACGAGTACAGACCCAAGACTGAGTACCCACGGAAATCTACGGATTATTCGTTACCTCGAGACTTCTACCGGCAAGAGTCGCAGGAGAAGAGCGAAGTAGAGCGACCCGGCAACCTGGGGCTGGAGCTGGGGCCCACCAAGCTGCGCTCCAGCCTCAAGAAGTACAACAAGAAGGGCGGCAGCGCGGGCTCGGGCTCCGGCGCCGGCTCGGGCTCCGGCGCCGGCTCGGGCTCCGGCGCCGGCACGCCCACCAACCCCACGCCGCCCGAGTCGCTGGCGTCCGACGACAGCTCGTACGTGTCGGCGCGCGACGCGTCCAGCGCCGGCTCGGCGCGCGTGCGCTTCAGCCCCGACAGCCTGCCGCCGCGGCACTCGTAGCGCCGGCTGCTGCGCTACCGCCACTACCTCGTGTGACGGCGGCCGGCCTCCACTAGCCTCCGATACCACTTAGTTTCATTGCAGCTGAATAACACTATTTTATTACCGTTTAGACATATTAATGATAAACTTAGACTGGCAGACTTGGGACTGTCTGTATCAACTATGTAAATATCAGGAAATACATTGACCGTAAGCGGCCTTAATTAGTGATCTGCACCACACCATAGCTTCCAAAACCTGGATACTGGACTGAAATGATTTCAATTGTCACTTATTACATTGCTAAAACTGTACATATCCTGATACCAGGATACAATACTATGAGAGATTTAGTTCCATTCATATTGTCTTGTGTAAACGATGGTCCAACTTAGATGTTGATAGGAGTCGGCTACGTTAACTGCAATAAGCTAATGTATAAACGCAATTGTGTTCATTATTTAATGTATGCGTAGTTTCCATTGTACATTTTGTATGATACGTCGTCATAATAAGATGTATTTAGCCAACAATGTAAAGTGAATCGCTCTTTCACAGTGCCTACCGCGTGGTAATATTGATATTGATTCCTGATTGCGTGATGTAGTTATTAAATAATATTTAGAGATTTTGTGTGTGTCAGGCAGCCTTGTGAAGTAGAAAATAGATTTAAAGTAACGTGCGTTAGATATAGAGTTGTAATTACACACACTGACTGGCTACAGTTGAGAGTAAGCTGTGCTAGTTATCCAGTGTTAGAGAAGTATATTATAAAGTCCTTCACAGGGAGTGGCTGGCGCGACACAAGTTTGACTGTATTAAACACTGGATTAAATTATATTCAGGTTAGAGATCAGCAATGAGGAATAGAATAGGCACAAACTTAACATTGTACAAATTGTAAATATCTGATCGAACTAATGTTGTATTCAGCGTGTAATATTCGTTAACGTGCGATTATTTTTATTTTCGTTAAATTTATAAATAGTACAAATGTATTTGTAAGTGTCGGCGTGTTCGAACGCGTGGCGAAGAAAAAAAACATATTTTTAATTCAACGTAATCAGTGTATATTTTGAATCTAACAATTAATATATTATGTAACTTATATCACTAAGTTGTATGCATTTTGTACAAAACGTTAGATATTTTTTACTGAAGGAAATATCAGTAAAATTAGTAACTAGTATTGTGTGCAGCTTTTATATCCACGAATAAATAATGTAAATTAGGTAAAAGATACTAGTCGGAAGTTTGCGGAAATCCTAAATATTGCATATCCAGCTAAAAATTGATATTATATTCGATATTACGCTTTATTTACCCCAAAAACACTGGATTACTTTAATGTTTGAGATATAAGAAATAATATTTTCGTTCAAACAAGGGCCTATAGTCGGGAAGCTTAAATTATCACCTAAATTAGCGTGTAAAATAAAATGTAAGATGTATATCGGAAAATTTGAATAATATTAGCTTTGATAATTATTGTTAGCCCGAATCAGTGCCTACAGTTTGCTGGAACGGTACTTACGAGATTATGCCATGGAGTGGAACGATATTTGATGATTATATTTTGTTTTTGCTATAATTATTATGGCCAGTAAAATATTTTTGACAGCCGAGAAATGTTGTATTTATATTTTATTTTTTGTTTGTTTCCCATGTGCAATATGTGAAATTATTTTGCGTCCATATTTTAATTTAATTATATTATTTATGTAACAAATCGTCGTAAATGTAACAGTATTTTATACAGTATTCGAGGTATTGTATATTCGGAAAAGATATATTGTATGGTTGTATGTAGTATAATTTATTAATTTAGCTTGAACCAGTGCCAATGTCGTCCAGTGTTTTACATTATCTTTTATTTCCATTTTTAGTACAAACCAAATCCTAACCAAATTATCGTAAGAATCTCTTTTTAAATTAAGTTTCTGAGTAAAAGTCACAAATTCTGAATCAACGATTTATAAAGACATGTAAATAATTAATTATCCGAGATTCACGGCGCGTTTACTTAAAAAAGAACTCTAGTCCTGAATTTTTTATTTTATTTTAATATCTGGCTTGTATTCGAATGGTTACGAACGACTGGCGAACGTACTTCGAATGAAAAAATGTAGTTTATTGGGAATTCCTGTGTTTTATATACATTCCATATGTTTTGAAGTGATATTATTGTAATCAGTGATGCGTTTAAGACGAGTGTAAAGGTTTTGTGTGCCAATAACATGAGGTGGGAGGATGCCTTACGTCTGTACGTTGAATCGACAAATAAAAATCTAGATTAAGCTTTTTATAAAGTCTTATTATTTCTTAACCTTTGACCCATACCTGGCGTTTTTTAATTGGAAACTAGAGGGCCAAATACGAAAGTATTTTGCACGCTTACTCAGAAAGAGACAAATTAGCAATTCAATCTTGTGCAAATCACATACCTACTGCTACCATGTTAGCGACAAGGGATATCAAACTGCTTTCCTAGTAGATGAGCATTAAATAACCTCGATTATAACGGTTAACAGTTTAGGTCAATCAGAAAGAGAATTAGAATATGCAGACCCAGTTATGCCATGAGCTGGTTCTAATGTATTCACATTCCTAACTTTTTATTCGGCCGTTAGTGACGAAAAGTAAGTTTCAATGAATAATTCAGTTGAACGTAACAGTTTTACAAACACGATAGCTGGCCCGTGACTACCGTATTAAAGGTGATTTATTCTCATTAAGAAAACACGCATCGTGATTTTAACATTTAGAAGCGTTTCGTATTATTACAGACGGAGAAAAGAAATACGCATGAGTATAGGTTACATTCTAGTTATATCGGAATCTGCATTTCGTTGCTCATTTCAGCAATGACTATCTTAAATTAATATAATAATTTATTATAAAGTTTTAATAAGTTGGTACCTAGATAAAAATATACATTAGTTTGTGCATTGCGAAAATAATGTAATGATATAACCATTACTGGAATTACAAAGTACCTTGACAAACAACAGCTATTCATTGAATTATGAGATATCAAGCGTACAATGTCTGTTATTGATAACAAAAAATAAGTGAGCTGTAAATTGCCCTAGATTTATATTTATGTAATTTAATTTAAACTGCTATCGTACTACAGATCTTTGTACTATTACTATAATTCTAGCCTTAGCTATAATCTCAATGAAACTGCAAATACCTAGACATAGTTTGCACATACCTCGCTTCATTCAATACCAGGTCATGTACTTGAACTCCATTGAGCTGATTATGGCCAATTAAATGTTCATTACACCCAAACTTATCACTTTCTCTTATCTTTTGTAACAGGGGAGCAAATGAGGAGGACGCATTATATAAAACCAAATTTATTCAATACTGCATAACTAAAATTACTGTCAGTGCCATGTAAAAATATACTTATACGTAGATAGTGCTCTTAAAAGCTAATTATTTACAAAATAAACGTTTCTGTCTACTGAGATGTATCTTATAACAAATTTCTCGAAAAATTCAGTTGTGTAGTGCGGCAGTGACTTATATTAAATAGCATTTCATTGTTCACTTTATAAGCATATAACCTAGTATTGATACGTCCTAGTAGACAGATTACTTTACAATCATTTTTGTTGTAAGACGAGATTAGAGTTAAAGCAAGTTAGTGAAAGCACTTTATACAAATCGATCGCACATTCTTTCTAAGCATACAATAGCCGGGATATCTCTCGCCAGTTCATTTCTCACGGCACTTGCGTAATTTTCTCCTTGTTACAGTAAATCTCAGTCTAACTTTATAAATATTTATCGCGATGTAGATACGTCTGACACATTATTTTAAATCGAATCAATTTGTGTAAAAGTGCCATTACTAGCTTTGCTAGTCACGAATATTATAAAATTGTAAAATAATTCCGATACATAATTGGATAATTTTTTAAATTATTCCTCCAAAGTTGGCTTACAAATACAAGAACTATGTTCCATCAATTACACAGGGTAAAGAATTCATCTCGGAGACGATAAAAAAATTCATTCATATAAAATCACCCTGTGATAATAATCCAATACGAATTTAATTTAGGTTTCGAACCAAAGTTCTTACGTCTAATTACTGGAATTCACCAGAAATATCACAATCATATGTCCCTACATTCTTTAAATCTCTATTTCGTCTTATTTCTAGAGAAGTTGAGTCTATTTGACTAGTGGATTTAACTTTGTGATTCATGTCCTTAGAAAGGAAAGTCCATGTATACCACTCAAGTTTTATTTTTCTCTCGATATTGCTTCCAATTCTAAGGACATACAGACGTGTTCCTAATTAAGTTCTATTGAACTTGTGATGATTTATTCGGCTACCTGGCTGCTTGGCTATGCAAACTATAGGTAATATTAAGTCTTATATTTCAGTAAGTGGTCTCAAAACCAGATTTTCTTGTGCAATCAGTCTATTGAGTTGTATTTGTTGTAACATTACATATTAACACTTATCTTCCCCACGGGATGCTATTTATCTTACGTACAGGATGTTAGCATAAATACTTCAGTAACTAATAAGTCGTACAAAAAACGTGCACACAATATACATAACGACCTCGAAACATGACATTCAAACCAACTCATGTTTACTTCAAAGTTAGGAAGCAATAATCTTATTAATAACGCGATCTCTCAAAATCTGCTAAATTCTCAACAAAAGTGTTATCGCGCCATCAAAATATGCAAATTCATCAACAAAACAATAATTACTATTCCTATTCTAGTCGTAAAATCCAGTTTGCTTGTCATAACGATAAAGAAACATGCTTTCAGATAAGATGGAACGAAAAAAAAAACTACGACTTCTTTTGTTAGCATATTTATGCTATAGGTATAAAATAGGTACATAGGGGACCCGTCATCTTAAAACCTGTCGTCTTGCAAGTCATACACGTGGCATTGTGCCAATTCAATTAGTCCATCTGCCTAAGAACCAAAATGGGAATTTTTCTCAGTATAACCATAAACATTACGTTTCCTTTGGAAGTGTTAAAGGCTGGCGTAAAATTTTCTATAGCTTCCGCACTTAACAAGAGTCAAGACCCATAAAGTATTCTTAGCAAAGGGTGCACCAATGTGTATGAAATCCTTTGAGTTGTCTTTCCAATTTGTCTTTACTTCTAACGCACCTAACAATAGCGAACACAAACACACAGTTTGGTACGTAAATCCTCCAAACGCCTGCTTACATTTCAGCTTCAGAATATCAATGAGTATATTTATTTTTATTATCGTCAGTATTGTAGTTTTAACACGATCTAAAACCGGTCTTTCCATACCCGCTCTATTTTACAATTAAAATCACGTTAGCGAATCTGAATCTTTTAAATTTGATGCTTGATATCGCGTATTCTGTATGACTTTCGAGAAACGCGAACCTTGACCTTTTTGCTTTGTGCTCATACAGTTCTTCATTGTTATTATGAATGTTTTAAGCTACTTATCATTAATTAAATCATATGAACTTCTCGATCTCTCACAAACATATTTTAAACCAGCATGATTTAATAATAATTAGCCGTTTATTGTTTAGGCCCTGCAATCTATTTTGGTGAAATCGTGACTTGTACCCACAACTCAGCTTCCGCCGCCATAAATCTCGGATAACGGGAACAGGGAACACGTCATAACATGTAAATATTCTGAAGCCGATAGATACAGAATGAGCATAATTGCAAAACGCGTCTTCGTTACACAAAACACAACTTTCTGTACACACACAGAAGACAGGTTTTATTCCTTCAACATTTTGCCTTCCAAATTAAATACTCAGACAGAAAAACGAGCTAAGGCAATCAATGAGATTAACTAGACAAGCGTAGACATGTATTGAGATAAATTGTAACCATGAAAAGTAATAGCGAAGACTTACAATGCAAACAAAGGATTTTGTAGGCTTGATATGCATATGAGAATTGTATTTGGATTACTCTGAACTTAGTAGCGCGAGGGTATTCGACGAATTTAGAGCTATAGGCGTGCGTTCATAAACATCGGACCGATTGTAACCGGTGAAGGAGAAAAAAAACTTGTATGGCTGTTTAAGCAGAAGACTCATTAGCATAGCACCTGTGCGTTAAGCTTTAAATCGTACAAAAACTAGCGTCCTCCATTTCTACGTAAATACATGACCACGTGTCAATTCTAATGTTAACTCGCTGTTTTAAAACTGACTCATTGGAAATCCTTGAACCTAGCGCGGGCAATCGAAGGGCATGTGCCGTTGCGGTCAGCACCCCTCATAAAGGGATTATTACGTTACAATACCCTAAAACAAGCGATTAGAAAAGCATAGTATTTGCTCGAAGGTTATGGAATCAGTCTTTACTTACACTTGATCATCTTATACGAATGTATGTGTTAACTATTGCGTGCACGATTTTAGTTGATGATATAACTTGAGCGTTATGTATAGTTGAGTCTAACGCGGTTTGAACACTTGATAACAAAAGCGAAAATTAATTAATATTGATCATAATTCGATACGGACATAACTTTCTGCACGTTTCTTACAAATCGAATAGGTCCTAAAGCATTTATTATAAAGCAGATAAGGTATATATATTATATAAAATAGGAAAACTATGAAGCAACTTTAACTACGGCAAATCGTCACACAACTCATACTAAAAGCACAAACAAATTAACAACATGCACCTGTTAACGTTTCTCGTACTTAAAAAATATTTATAAACCAACAAACATGTTCGATTAAATTTCTTTTTGTATAATTCTACAAATAAAAAATGGTTTGTTTATTTTTTTCTATGTGGTATTCGGAATTTACTAGAGGATCATCATCAACGCTGTAGCGTTATTTATATGCTCCAAGTATTTACGGCCATCGACTTCATAATTCTAACGCATCATTACATCGCCCATTTCTTTCTTGCAATAAATCAATTTTAAACGAGACTACGTCTACGTTTAAACAGCTTGCGTTAAAAATATTTATAAAAATCCTCCTTAAAGCCTCCAAGACGAAAATAGATATTTTAATATGACATTGAAATCTAGAAATTCAAGTAAGATTTAAGATGTACATTAACCGAGGCCAGTCTCAGACTAGTCTAGCGTCAGACATGGGAAAAAGGTCGTCGAATCTTCAAGTAAATATTTATATGTATTTTGCCCTTGAAAGGACGGCGAGTCCTAAACTCATTGACCGAGAGTTTGCTCACATGCCCCCCGAGATATTTACACTTATAGTTTTATTTTATGAAAACATGACGGCGAAACAAAGAACTATTTATAGGTACCTATAGCACTAGGCAAAGTATCGATTTAGTTCATTTCGTTGAGGTCGCAGACTGCGTATTTTTTATCCTTTAAGGGTTATTATGATTCTAAGCAGGATCTACCTAGGCAGGAGTTTTCAACCAATCTATTTTAGGCAAGGACGACAAGTATACGACAGCATCCTCAATAGACATCATTACGCATATGTATTCTAACAAAGTATTCATGAACGACGCATGACAAAATTGGGCATTATTTTTAACGATTTATCATCTTTGTTACAATAAAGATAATTTATTCGATCTTGCTAAAATAAGGACATAGGGATAAATAAGTTTTCCTACTTAACCTTCAGGTGACGTCAATAAACAGGGAAAAAGACGGGAAATGATACGTGGCCAGTATGAATACTCAGAGCAACACTCGGCCGATACACCAATATACCACTTGGCCATCGAGTTTAGTAGCTTTAATTTATCAGTGCATTGGACCGAGTTATCTTTACAAACTACAGTTACGTCATGCGTAAAACAATATGCGTGTTACAGCGATGGCTAAACTGATCGTTGTCAGACATCATTATATTTAATCTCTGATTACCTCAACAACAGCATTCTTTGCTATGTTTTGGTAACACGGCTACTTGTACTTTCATACGGAACGTTTTGAAAGAAATACTACAATTTAACGCGCATAGAATCCAACTGAAATAGCAATAATTAAACGTTTAACGGCCACATTATTTTGGCAAATACGTAAGTCATTAAATACCTGAAGTGAGAAAGATAGCAGATGGAAAAAGAGGTACAGTATACAAATTTTGTTCCAATATTTAAGAATGAGTTCCAAATTTTTTAACGGTCAACAAATCAATTTCGTTGCACCAGTATGCAAAATACAGTTGTTTTATTTCAGAAGTTGGGGACGTATGAGTCATAGAGCGTTCATTGATACTCCGGCCAATTGACGCAGCCATCGGGCTTCAGTAAATTATTTCGATATTGCAAGGTCTTTAACGATTAGAGCTACCGACCACTTCGGGCGTTCAAAGTAACTAACACGTGTCGCGGTTAATAGTATTTCTTATTTTACAACTTAGGATTTATCGCAAGAAACGGCATAAAACTTAACAATTTATAGCTGATGGATAACTAGTACCTACCCAAAATGTGATAACAAAACACTAACTACACGTAACTACAAAGCATCAATACAACTTGGAACAGCGCTAACCTATCCCTAGCGGACTAGAATTACTTAAGTATGACAAATACGTTACTTTTTAAATGCATACGTCATTACTCACCATGTAGAAGTCACGGCGTTATACTTACTTCCTACTTTCTCTCCTAAAACTGTTGTTTGGTACATAACTGTCCCAAGTAAGAGGCACGGAGGGATAGGCACCTAGTGCTTTTAGTCTCTAATTTGTGGCAGTTTAATTGTAAGTAGAAAAATCTGTTTGGACCACTTCACTGTAGGTAATTTAGTATTATCTTATCGGCTTCCTATGCTGTAACGCGTTCCCAAAGATAATGGTTATCCTGCGGAGCGCGCCAGCTCGCGTTATGTACGCCTACCTACACTACCCTAATGGACTGACTCGAAGCCTTAAAAATGTATCAGAGATTAAAGCTCACTGTTCGTCCATGACGGAATAAAAAAATAAATAATTCACATTTTAGAAATTAGAAGGCCTGACTTGCGATTGCGCCAAAAATAATATTGAATAAGTAACTAATGACGATATAAAACAATAACGGGAGCCATAAACCTTGAGGTAACATAAACAAATAAAAACTTATTTCTGATCTCTCACTACACAACATGCAATATTTAAGCGGTTTTACACAGCCGACCTGCCGCCGACAGACAATACACACATGTATATATTATGTACAAGTTAAACTACTGCCACAAATAATAATTATATTATTAAGTATTATTATGTATATTATGTAAGTAAATAAAGGACACGACAGGGCGGGGATAAGTATATAGAAAAAAAAAATAGAGAAATATACAATAAACGCTATTTAAACATGAAATTTATTAAAGATTAAAAAACATACAATGTTTTGTTTTACACAAAATAAAATACCTGGAGGGTTATTGTCGGGCGCCGGGGCGGCATTAGCGGAGGCGGGGCGCGCCCAGGCGCCCGCGGCAGATATACATAGTGCGACAGGTCCATATATAGTCCAATAATATAATACCATAGCATATGATAAAAGTGTACACATATATGATACTGTCAAGCCAACTAAACTCACAAATAGTCATGTCGCGCTCTCGCGAATATAAAACTATGTTAAATCTTACAAAAATACTTATGTGACTAATTTGAAATGCACATATAGGATCTCGCTTTCCGTCTACAAAAATAATCTGAAATTGGAATGAAAATCTTTCTTAAGCATTCGGCCTGGGAACGATCACAAAAGTAACGGCGTTTATAACGTCCGTACACATTTAATTATTTCTCTTCTGAGTCTTAAAGCTAACCGATAGAACCTGTCCGTTGAGCGTGTATCCGTTGAGTGCTTGGATAGCCATAGCAGCCTCATCATACTCACGCATGTTCACAAAAGCAAAACCTTTGTTTTTCTTTGTCTCGGGGTCCTTAATCACTTTTATGGAGTCAATTGCACCATAGGGACCAAAGAGTTGCCAGAGAGCCAGCTCCTCTGTGTCCTCACCGATGTTGTATACATACACTGTGGTCTGGTGGGCGGCAGGCGCCGCGCCCAGCAGCGGCACGGGGCTGGCGGGCGCGCCCAACAGCGGCAGCGGCGAGTGGTTGCTGGCCGCCATGGGGTTGAACCTCTGCTGGCCCTTGTTGATGAAGGGCAGGGCCTTGCCGGGCGACGGCAGCAGCGGCGGCGGGGAGGCCTGTGGAAAACCAGGAGCAAAGGCAGCCGGCCGCGCACCGAACGCCGCGCTCAGGTTGGTGCCGTTGAAGGCGGCGGGCGTGGTGCCGTTGAACACAGCGGGGGCGCCGTTGTACGCCAGCGGCGCAGGGTTTACCCCGACGCGAGGAACTGGCCGCGGCGCGTTTTTATTAGCGTTAGGCTTGTTTGCAAATTTGACAACTATAGCCCCTGCGGCCGGTATCGGTGACTGGCCGTTCATGTGTTTTATCGCTTCTTCGGCCTGAGGCCGCGTCTCGTAGCATACGAACCCGATGCCTTGTGACACACGACTGTTCGTAATCACACCGAACTGACTGAATAAAGTATTAAGACGTTCTAACGTCATATCTGGAGGTAGATTGCTAATGTAAAGATTAGATTCCGTGTCAGGTTTGTGGCTGACCTTATTCTCGGGGTTGAGAAGTGCGAAAGACACTTTCAGAGTCTTGCCTTGCATCAGGAGGCCGTTAAACGCCGCCCGCGCCTTCTCAGCATCCTCGTGTTTTTCATACTCGACGAAACCATACCCCCGGTTCGCAATTAGCTTACAGCTCTCAATCTTGCCCATGGCGGAAAAGAGCGCGTACATCATGTCGCGCGTCATCAGTTCGGGTATGTAATTGACCATGAGTTTGGTCGGTGACACATTGTTGGCGTCGCCGCCGCCATTCTCCATTTCGTTTTTTATCATTGTTCTTTTATTGTAAAAACTACACTACAGAAACAAAAATGCTAATAAAACTCACACTATAAATACTTGTTTACTTCATTTGCGACATGTATAAAGAACAAAGAACGAACACAAAAAATCCCCCAGTCACACTCTAAACTGCCACAGCGACGCCGGTTCACAAGTTCATCATCACACGAACGAGTTTGTTTTCGGAATGTTACCAGGTAATAGGTTTCGGCCTATATGTTTGGTAATTAAATGCAACTAGTGGGTGAATTATTACAGTTCACTTCATTTATTTCCGTTATTCGTCCAACTTTAATCAGTGATTAATTAATTCGCACGTGTTGGGATATTTAGCGACTGTCAAATTAATAATTTTTATAAATTTTTGATCGCGTGGCACATTTTTATGTAATTGTCTATGATATCATTGATATAGATTATAAATAAAATATGCCGTTTAAATATTGCAGTATTACAGCAATAAACACTAACTAATTTTGCAAATAAAATTCCCAATGAACTTGTTTTCATTTTTTTTTTGTGAAAATGTTGTCCATGTTTGGCCTTAAAAACGATCGATGGAGGGTTACAGAAAAAATATATGTTTATGAAAATTAGTAAAGGAATTTCTCAGCAACCGCTACGAACTATTTATTTAAACGACATTCCCACGTAAAGCCTAGATCTCAAGTGGTTTATTTTAGCAATCGATACTTTTTGAAGTTGGAGTCAAGTTGTATTATCTAGTTTTTTCGTAGACAAAGTATGATCTGTGTGCTGTGCTGTGGCTGTGTGTTACCTTACACTTTTCTTTTCGTCTATTTTCGAATTTTTGTCATCACAACACAAGCTTCCCAGCTGTTCTCAGCTGATTGTCTGCCTGACATTCCAGCTGAGATAGATGTCACTGTCACATTACTCGAAGTGTCAAACGACGAGACCACGACTCTAGCTAGTGTATTTCTAATTTTTAACAATAAATATAGTGGTGGGATGATATAAGATATTCGGAATATATTATAAGGCCACAATAATGTTCTTGACGAACGTTCTATTTAAGAAGGCGAAGAGCAAGTGAGTGTATTTAATCTTACCATAATGTAAGATAATAAAAATAAAACCTATTATTAACAATAATTGTTGTTTTCAGAATGATTATGGTACTAATGGAAAGTGTTGTATCTGGACACCAATGTATAAAGATAAGGGAGCGCTTGGCTGATAAATTAGAGTACATACGATTTGACCCATACAGTAAGTATATCATAATATTGTACATAACCTCAAAATAAAAACAAATCTATTTTTATGTCCTAATTCTAGTTTAAAAAGTGTCGTACCTACTAGTTATGTTAAGTTACCTTCTAGTTGTGTTATGTTTAGTGTCATCTTTCTTATATAACTTAACAGCTTTATTTAACATTGGCTTGATTGTGTTTAGGTGTAGATAGTAGGCTATTTTCCACACTTACCCCCTAATATTGAAACACAAATCAACTTTAAGACGTTCTTAAATGTATATCTGTCGCTACTTTGCACGTCTATGTGACAGAGACAGGTTTAGACTTAATGTGACTTATATCTACCTCTACCTTTGCTATACACCCTTCTGCCCTATACATTAATAAAACATTAACTTGAAATTTCATTTACAATGACTATTGCCATTGTTATTCTGTCAACAGACCATAGTAGCAGTATTATGATTGACTGTTGCTGCACATGTGCAGAATACTAACAATGTGATGCACTATAGTTGAGGTTTCAGTATTTGGCTGTTAGCTTCTTGATTGGGCCTTGGTTTCTTCTGTTTTAATGAGCAGCCATGTTTTTTAATTTGGGCAAGGGGCATAGGCAGTATTGATTCCAATCACATACTGTTTTATTTAAACTATAATTTATTAGATTTGGTGAATGTCCTAAGCTTCATAGACTCCCAAGTCTCCCAAGACTCTATTCAAGTCTCCCAAAACAAATCCATTATACTAGCTGATACTCATGACTTCATTTGTGCAAAATATTTACCTATTTCAAAGAGTCTATTTTGTAGGTCCATATAGTCTTTTATACTTAGACTTTGCTAAAAGAACCAGTCTCTTAAAGTAGCTATTATTCAATCTATAATCTTCCTAAAAACAGTTCTATTTAATAGACAGTTTTTTCAGGGGCACTTTAGTCACCCCTGGGTACCATACTGAGCTGATGATATATTATTTATTTTATTCCGGTTGAAAGTGATGGTCCTACAAAAATCTGTAGACTACACTTATTTATACTTTTACTTTAAATTGAAATATATTGTAATTTATGTGGGTCAGGTGTACAACAAAAATTTCAGTGAAACTTCATATGACATCTAACAGGCCTAAGATACCCCATCCTGACTTCATAGGGTCACTTTAAATTCCTATACATACACAAAACTGCTTGAGCAGTTAGGCAGTGGCCAACATTCACAGACAGTGCTCTCAATGGCTTGCTTTTTGTTTTGTTTACTGCTCAAAGCAGTCACTGCGCAGGCAGCCATAGAAGTCTATGCTCCAAGTAGTTAGCACAATCTTTTAGTACAGTTATTCTTGTTATACTTGTAATTTTTTATTGGATATATGCAATTAACATATACTATTTAATGTAGATGTAGTATATTAAGTATAAAAGTGGCAAAACTTATCTGAATATATTTTGTGTTTTCTTTTCAGTTCAGCAAGACAGTTTGTATAAGGAGAGGAAAAAGATCAGGAGTGTAAAGTCATCCTAGGTGTATTATAAGTATTTTATGTAGATATTAGGTTTAAAATAAAAAACAACATGTTTTAAATGTTATAATTTAGTTATTGTACTTTGAACAATAAACAAATCTTTGGATACAATGCATTTCACTATAATTACTAGAAAATTATGAAACATCGGGTTTAAGTACTGCATGTTACAATTTGCTACCAAATTTATTTGTACAGAGCAGACTACTTGACTTTAGAATATATGCTTTACTTTTTAATTCTTACGGCTAAGTCAGATACGGTATGCAATTCAAAAAATTTCAATACACAGTATAGTGCTTCTTCATCATCCAATGTGCCTTATTCAGACAAAAAGTGCTAATAGTGCTAATTAAAACAAATTTTACAACATAAAGACACCAATTATATAAATTTTCGTCACTACTACGTAGGACCCAGCCTAGATAAATCGAATACTAATAAATTTTTCAAAAGAGAATTCTCAATTTATATAATATAGGCCAAATGTTAATTAATATATACTTCTCATATCACAATACAAGAACTAAATATTCTAAATAATTTAAAATTTCGTTTAGAATAATGAATTAAAATGTATTTTTTTTCTACTTTTCATATTTTAATATATGAATAATTTAATTATTCCGAATTTTGATAAAGTGCAATTCCGATAATTTACCAACATTCCCTTACAAATCAGTGTAAATATTATTTTCGAATCAATCAACATGTTAAACACTTAATATTTACTCTCACTGTATTTTTAAACCTATATCAAATTACACTAGAAGATTAAATATATTATTGGCTTACTTACTAAATGACCTTTTAAGGCTATAGGTATATGATCTAATACTGTGGCCACTTACATTGTGACTCTGATATTGAAAATAAAATATTTTGAATTAAATTGACTAGAATGTAACATTAATGTACTTAGGCACCTAAAGAATTTGTTTATTACATTATTAATTGAATAGGTACATCAGATATAAATTTTGTTTCAATAAAAATATGTACAGATTGCATTGAAATGATTAAAATATTTAATATTGACGTTAAAAGAGTCTTCAATTCATTTAAAATCAAATAAAACTTATTTCTACTTACAATAACCGTTTAACATGAGGAAATTCTTTGGCTTATATATTTATAAATTATTAAGTTGAAAAAGATTTGAAATAATAGAAGTTGGTCCTCTAACGACACATTGTAGTGATAGTTAAGTATAAAATTTAAATGGAATGATATTTACTCTATATATTTTACTTGTTCATAGATGCACCTAATATAAGTATATGACTACAGTAAATGTGACTTGGCTGATATTTGGCCCATCGCGAGAGACCGCCAAAAAGGCGAGTTAACAAACTTTTCTTTTTACTTTAGTTTTCGACTCCTTTTCTTTAGCGAAGAAAAACAAAGATTCTCGCGATTTTTTTTTTCTCAAAGTTCAAGTTCAGTTATTCTTCTACAAATTCCAATAAAATAGATGTGAAAATGAGATAGCATTTATAACATACAGATCTTCTTATAATAAACTTTAACAAAGTTTTCTTGAGGTTTCTTAGGTGGTAACGTAGAGTAGCGTAACAATAATTATTTGATAAAATAGATAAGCTTATAGGCACAAATGCTAATTCAAGTTCTATCGGAGAAGGCTAAGGGTTGGCCCGGTTTTCTACATTTGGGCCAAATGCCTTTCCCATTAGCTTACCAAATTTATTTTATTACTACAAGTGACCAGAGTCCTCAACAAGATATCTTAGTAAGTATAGACGAAACTATTTTAGTCAAATTTATTCTAATACATAGATAATTATCTGGATTTTTAATAGACATAATTAGGATTGCCAGTCGTGAATAGTGCCAGAAAATATGTGAGTTACACACATTTCTTGCCGAAATACTACCAACATTTATTTCGACATCTGACAACCCTAGCCACAATAGTTTTTAGTTCTTAGAACAAAATAGTATGCTTGTTCCCATATCCACATTTAGAAATCTAAATACCTAATCAATAACTTTAAAAAAAGGTACACAAGTCATGGAATACATAAGATATAAATTAATTATGTATTTAGGAAAAGAAAATATACATAATAAAGTACATAAAAGACTAGATCGTCACTGAAAAGATACACAAAGATATATTACTTATATTTAAAAACATTTGAATATTCTTATATTTTATAATATCGATTATAATTTTAATATTGCAGTAATAATAGTTTTAGTGTAATTACAATTTTAGATATTATATTAATTAATCGACTAAACAGTTTTAAAATTTATTTAGAATATGTCTACGTAATCGTATCGTTTACCCGTAAATATAATCTGAATATCGGAGGTCTGACAATATGACATTCGGCGGTAGAAATTGTTCGTAAGTACAAATAAATATCTGGCTATGTGAGCCATCTTATTTATTACTCGAAGTTCCCAGAAATACCCTTATAAGTATGTCCAAGGTATTGTAGCAATTTTATATGAAGAGTTGTACTTACCTAATTATTAAACAGTTCAGTTTTTTATACGATATTATTTTACCATTTAGGCAGGTACTTATAGTAGATGTTACTATTTTTACAACTGACAAGCAATTTTGAAAACGATAATCGTGATTTTGAGACCATTTCACATTTTTAGTCGAGAAATTGCAATAAAGTATTATCTAAAAAAGTCAATTGTCAGATTCTCCTCACCATATACTTAGGTAACTTACTAAATAACTTACAACTACGAATTATAAATTTCGAAAGGCCGAAACATCACTTAAATATTTTTCTCGTTAATTTTAATCGTTCCGATTATTCGATAGATTTAATACAGCTACCAACTCGGTCAAATATGCCTCGACAACAATTCCTTTCGCGGTCTGAGACCGTATCACTTACCCTTATATCCAATACATATGTTTATCCTCATAACTTTAGATAATATCAAAGAATTAAATAATTTAAATAGGTATTTACTTAATTTTAAAACAACGACACGCAAAATGACAATTTAAAGAGTGAAACGATCCTTTTTTCGCACCAACCGTGCTGTCAATTAAAGTAGGTAGGTACGTATTCCTAATTCTATTTTGAAACACCGAAATACATAAAACTTTTTGATTATACACTTTTTTTAATATTTTCCTTACTACATTAAATTTTAACATTAATTAATTGTTTTTAACGTCGAATAGTTAATAATCTATGGAGATCACTTATTCACTCACTTTTCAAGTCAATTGCTCCAACAGAGGAGCAATGTCGGGGTACTTTCATGCAAAGAACTCCGTTTTACTCGTCATGTCGAACTCGGACTCCTCCATCTTGTACATCTCAATCAGCTGGAAATAATCAAATAAAAATGAATATAACTCAGTTGATAAGCTTTTAAAACATAAGCTTTTAAACCTGGTATGCTCAAAGCACTAGGATAAAGACAAATCCAACAAGCCCGGAAGAAGATGAGATTGTGTCGTTTGGTTAATGAGTTCCTATGGACACCTGGCTCCATAATCATATCAACTCCTGCTCGAAAGTACCATAAAGTTGTGTTGTCACCAAACTTATATAAACTGTATGCAAAATATCATCTCAATCAGATGTTAAAATTGGTCCTAACTTGGCTTGTAAGATTAGACCTACAAACACAAACCTACATACATTGCAAGTTAAAGAAAATCTTGCAAAACAAGGTATAAAGCTATTCCATTATGTACCCAATGGATTGTCTTAACTCTCATTAAATTATATTTTTGTAAATATATTTTTGTATTTTATCTTTCTTCGAGTGGCGTACATATTGGTTTTCAAGGCCCAGCTCTGAGTTTCCGGGTTCTACTTCTATCCCAGGACGGGTCAATGCAGCAAACAACTTTTCTACATTGTCTCGGGTCTGGGTGTTTGTGCTACCTTCGTTGTCTCTGATTTAAAACACAAGTGCTATATGTATATAGCTACTTACTTTGGGTTCAGAGTAATGTATGTGATGTTGTCCACATTTATATATTTAGTCTTATGCTGTAGGTAGGTAATTATGAGAACGTAGGTATATTTTTCGTGTTTTGACACTTTTTTCGTGATTTTTATAAAGTTCGAAATATCCACTCAAGTTATACCCGTGTGATACCTATAGACCCCATTGCTTATTTAAAATTACAGGAGATCATTCAGGTTTCATACAAAGTTGGGCCCAAAATCGAAAGCGCCAATATTTTGGTGCCATAGTACCAAATGCTTAAAATGATGTCGCGAACAGATTAAAAACTTTTTTTTGTACCTACTGGCCGGCTTAAGTTCAAATGTACGAGAAATTTGTTTTTTTTTGTTTTAACTTTTGTAGCTGCTAAAATAATAGTGCCATAGTGTTGGTGCCATAGTACCAAATGTTTAAAATGATGTCCCGAACAGATTAAAAACCTTTTTTTTACTGGCTCTTTCGATTTTGGGCCCAATGTGAATGGTCTCCTTTATAGTTTTTGAATAATTGAAGGACATACGTTATCGATGTCCTTGGAGAGCTCCTCCATCTGCTTGTCGTGGGTCACCTTCAGCTTGTCCTTCTCGCGGTTCTGCTTGATGGTCTGAGTCTGGAACATAGGATTTACATCATCAATATGGATAATACATGGTTTATAGAAGGCTTATTTCAAATCACCTAAAAGATACTTTTTGTAAAGAAAAAAAAATTAAAGTAATTGTAAATATTAATAGCTGCCCGCCCTGGCTTAAAAAAACAAACTCTCAAAAACAGGAATATAACAAAAAAAAAATATTATCCGAATTGGTGCAGTGCAGAAGGGATTCATTTTTATATATTATCTAGATATATAATTTCTAATCACCTGCAAACTACAATTAGCCTATGTCCTTTCTTAGGATACAAGTTTACCCCATACCAAGGTTCATCAAAATCGGTTTAGCAGTTTAGCCGTGATAGCGTAATCGACAGACAGACAGATTTACTTTGGCATTTATAATATTATACCACCGTTTTACCATCTATCTCCCACCCCTAACATTTTCTAACTAAGACAGATATTCTAAAACAGTTTTCTATTTCAATCTACCTTTCTCTCATCCAAGAACTTCTTGGTGTTGTTCTGCTTCTTCTCACGCAGGCGGCGGTCTTTCTCCTGCTTGGTCTTCAGCGTCTTGTCGTTGGCGACCTCCTTGCTGGTCTCCATGCTGATCTTGGCTTGACGGGCGTTCATCTCCTTCAGCTCCCTACGTTGAAGAAAGAAAGTTTGAAATATCTTATGTTTGATCATGATAGAGTCCGAGCGAAAAGAGAACCGTCGTTGCGTAAAATGGAACTAACATTATGATAACATTAATAATCTATTATTTATTTATTATTAATCTATATTTATACTAATATATAAAGCTGAAGAGTTGTTTCTTTGTTTGAACGCGCTAATCTCAGGAACTACTGGTCCGATTTAAAAAAATATTTCTGTGTATTTATTAAGGAGGGCTATAAGCTACATAACACGCTGCGACCAAAAGGAGCGGAGCATAAATAAAAAACCGTTAAAACTAAAACACGCGAACAATGTTGCGGGAGACAGCTAGTCATTCCATAAAACAATTATCTGTAAATATTATATTCTAAAATTAAGTACATTGAATGTTTTAAATACTTTATTTTCATGAAAGCAATATAATTCTCGCAAAGATATTTTTATGGGAAAGTCGTTAAATCAGGCAAGCAGCAACTGATGATAAGTTTAAAAAAGTAAAAGTAACCTTTTCTTAAAAAAACGTAAAACCGATGTCTTTGCCCCAAATTATTAATTAAATAAGTATTCTTCTTTATTTTCTGATTATTTCTTACCTCTCGTGCTTTCCCTCAAGCTGCTTCATCTGCGCCAGCTGCGTCTGCTCCATCATCTTCTTCAGCAGTTCGCGCTGCTCGTTGAGGCGGCTGCGGGCGCTGGACCATTCCTCGACGCGGTGCTTGGCCACCAGCTCGCTCCAGGCCGACGCTTGCTCGTTCACGAGCTTGCGGAAGGCGGCGTCGTTGCTGAGCTGGTCCTTGCTGAAAGGTTGAAGAAATGCTTAGAGATGAGAATGGCTAAAAATACCCGGAACTTTGACTAGAAAGTTGTAAAAGAAGTAATAGTTTGGACTTGATTGTTGTCGCAGCATGTTGGATTTGATATGTGTTTGGTCTAAAGGTGCTGACCTATGACCTACATAGAAAAATATTAAAAAGGAATCGCAAAAAAATACAGTTGACGACCATTTTATAACGACACTTCTAGAAGGATCTGAAGGATTATCTAATAATGACACCACCAGTAGTTTGTTTCCGAAATGCAAGTGTAAATGTTTGCAATGCAATAAATGTTTGCAAATACTTAATGTAAACTTAACCGCAAAACCGATTTGGATGAAACTTGGTAACTATGGGGTAAGCTTAGAACCTACGAAAGGAAATAGGCTACTTTTTGCCGCGATAACTGACACCCACGCGGGCAGAACCGCGGGCAGCACCTAGTAATCTATATTAATTGTCGTAAAATAGTGCAAGTGCACCAAAATTCTGCAAGAAACTTGATTGAATTAACCTACTCATAGGTATATCTACACGGTTCTTCTTTGTGAGATTATGATAGATTTCCAGGTAAATTATGAAAGACATATGGCGAACCAATATCTGGAGTTTAGTAAATATTTAGCAAGAAGTCAGGCAGACATTTAACAGAAATCTTTCAAGGGTATCTGTGACGCAGAACAGAAATTCTTTTGTTTATTTTACCTGTAAATTAATTTATTTTCTTTCTTTCTTACCTATAATACAGTATAAGCGGTTTTAAACATTGCCATTCAATGCTTTTGTTTGAGTACGCTTCGACAAGCCTTATTTTTTGTTTTTGAATATTTTTTTTGTAAGATAATTTAGAAACGGTATTACGCATAAAAATACGTACGTATACTGCTTCGATTGTAGATTGAAATTATTAGAAACTTGTGTCTACCCATTAGTGTAATATAGGGCAGATAAGTTACCTACATAAAATTGTGATCACACGCAGACCCCATTTTGAAGATAGTTATAGTAGGTATCAATTTAAATAATCAGCTTTAGAAATGCAATTTTTTTCTAACAGCAAATATGTCTAACCACCATTAAATAAATAAGTCTTAAAATATCTTCTAAGTATCCAACTTACTTCTTTCCCTTGATCATCTTCTCGAGCGCGCTGCACTGCGTCTTCTGCAGCGACATCTTCTCCTTGGAGTGGCGCTTTCTCATGGCCTCCAGATCCTTCTGCTGCTTCCTGCCAGTCTTCACGAAGCCCTTCTCCTGCCGCAGCGACTCCACTGTGATCGGCTCGAACACCAGGGGTGGCTCTAGAAAATTTATAATGGTTTGTAGAAAATTAGGGAATTAATTAAAATTATTCAAAGGTATATTCGTGATTCTAAAATTCAAATGTTTTGGTCCAAAAATGAAAACATTATTTTCCCCCGAATTCTGAAACGCAACTTAACTTTAAGACGTTCCTAAATGTCTATCTGTCGCTACTTTACACCTTAAAGTGACAGAGACCGCATGAGACTTAACGGCGACTTTAATCTGAGTGATGGTTTAAGGTTTTAATCCACTTATAAAAAATAACAGTAATTTACACAAACGGGAAATTCCCTCTTTAGGTAATTAGTTGTTTAATCATTACTATCAAAAATAAATAATAAAAAATTAAAAAAAATCGAATAACCATGTTGTTACTTTTAAACACAATATGTCTCGCTTTGTACTCATAGTTATTTACTGCTTAGTCAAAATTAAATTCAAAAAATATTTTTGTATTAATTTAAGAAAAATACGATTTAAAGAACATTTAAAAATATTATCAGTTTTCGATAAACAAAATTCTTAAAATCCCACACAAAAATAAACCAACTGTTTTCCAGCTGTCACATTCCACACAATCACAATACAGTAGAACACAATAAAAAACAATAACTTTACCTAAACAAAACGACACTGTGCTCATATCGACACACCGAGTTTGCTTGAGAGAGACTCAACGTATAAGATATCTGATACTAAACATCTGTATCGTGAAATATTTAAGGTAATACGTTTGGCGTTTGGTGCAAGGTAACAGCGGTAGCGGTTAAGACGAGAAACGCTATTAAGGCACGAAAATCTCTTATTAATTGAAATCTATTGAATAGAATAAGAAATAAATCTACATTTATTTAGATATTATGATTAGGACATGAAATAGTGTGAAGAAAATATAATTAAGTTAAATAGTTTGGGGCATTGAGCAAAAACCGTGTTTTAAAGAGCTGATTTCAAAAAATGAAGTTACCGAGAAAACTTACTTTAATCGTGTAACCAATCACCATTAATTTTCATAATATACCCTTCTATCTAGGAACCAAATTTCAAGTATATATCTATATATCTTATTGCTGCTAAGAAAAATCAAAATTATCAGAGCTAAAAATATATGTATGTACGTAAAAAATATATGTAAATATATGTATGTACGCCTCAAAATAATTTTATAGGTGCGTGTAAAACTTAGTTATTTTATGGTGCAGTTTTATGAACTTCACACTAATAAAACATCAAAGAATGAACATCTAAGAAATATTTAATGCTAATTTTGATATTTAATTTTCATTTTATGTGTTCATACGATGCATATTGGCTCATAGCTCGTAGTTAGCTGTGATAATCCATGTAAAACTAATAATTATTTTCCTTAACTCTAATTATGCATCTATTTTTTTAGGACACAATATATCAGATGTTTCCTAAATAATAAATTGTAAATAAAAACTCCCACTTCATCTGCCACTTTCGCTTATTATTTACTACCCAAGATAGCACATTGTATACGGCAATAAACGTTTTGAGTACCAAAAAAAATGATATTCTTGCACTCAAGGCACTGTAAAATATTTAAGTGATGACGCATGGTCCGATTAATTCACAGCCACTTAAACACCCGCTACCTCTTATGCCAAACTCCACACGCAAATATAGAATGATTCTTAAAATATCTTGCTGCATGTCATATACTGCGCGGATTAGTTCGGTTAAACTTCTGCGTAAATACAAGCGGAAATTATGAACCATAGCTATTTGCGGAGCGCAGAACACGATAAACTAAACAAAATAAAATTCTGGCAGTGTATGTTGGAGAGATGTAAGTTTATATGAAACTGTTCGTTGTTGATTGAGTGTGGAAAGATTGTTGGAATGTTTTGTGATTGGCGGTTGTTATAATGTTGATTGGGGAGCGTTGACCTCAAATTTTCGCTGTATCTTAAGTATATACATTACATGTATACCTACATATTGTATCAAAATGATGAAATAGTCTAATTATGCACATTGTTTCTAAACACTTCCAATATCAAAACTTGGAGACAACCAACAACTTTGACGACTTTGACTGCTCGGATAGCTGAGTGGTATAGGTCACCACGCCAATTTCCACAGTGCGTGACGTGCTGCGGGTTCGATCCCCGCATGGGACAATTATTTATGTGATCCACAAATGCTTGTTCTAAGTCTGGGTGTTCTTTGTGCATGTGATTAGAATGTTTGTGAAGCGACACAGGGATTGAATTCCTTAGAGCGGGTGGGTTCAAAAATAAGTTTGGTTTACTAAATTTTCCACAAACTGAAACGCTACGTGGGCATTACATTTTGTTTCTAATCGAAAACAACAACAGTAGTTCAAATAGAGATGTCTAATTATTAAATTGTTCAAATTTGCTTTAGGCGAGCTAAATTCACCAATTGCCCATGTATCTGCGAGCACAATTCTCCCATGGAGTTATATAAGGTAGTGCAGGAGTTCCTCACCCGCCTTCTTCTCCTCGATGGTGACCTTCTTGTCGGGCCCGGTCTCCTCGATGCCGAGCTGCTTGACCTTGTCGGTGCGCTCCTGCGCCGCGCCCATGAAGGCGCGCGGGTCCGACAGCGCCGCCATGAAGTCTGCGTGCAAAATATACTTTTTATAGGTAATATTAACATGTAGCTAAATTAAAAACTTGAAAATTTTCGTAGAGTAACCTGGGTAAGGAAGGAAGAAGACTGAGTATTTTAGCGCTACCTGGGAGGAGTCTTTGTCCATCAGAAGACCGATATAGATTAAATCGATCGATTAAGGGTGATGATGATTTTACCAACGCTTTAAATTTTCATTCGTGGAATAACATTGGCGTCTGACAGATTTTGTATGGAAGAACTGTCAATAATATAAAATTATTCTTTGGATAAAATTATCTAGCGTTGGAAAAACAAGCCCTAAGCAGTGTAGACGTACAGTCAAACTATACAATTTTCCTTTATGCTCTCTTGGTGAGTTGAACTGTCTATTTTACAAGTTATACCGAATTTCCTGCACCATTGTCTTTTAGGGCCAACATAGCCCCATTGTCCTCATACTACACTCCTATCCATCATGTTCCTACTTCTTAAAACCAGAGAACTGACCTTCAAAGCCATCGGGCACGTAGATCTTGAGCTCGATGTTACAGAACAGCATGGGCAGCGACATTGGGAAGTTGGCTTCAGTTCGGAGCGAGATGTGGCGGTACCCGGCTTGCAGACCGTCTAGAGGGAGGATACGCTGGCCGAGAAGCTTGCCGTTCTCGTCATATACTCCGAAGCGGAGGACCGCTAGGTCGGGAAGGACCACCTGGTTGAGGACACAAATATATATATTACACCCAAAAATTAACGGGCTATTGAGGGTATTCAGTAGGTTCATGTCCATAAAAATCATTAGGAGCAACTAAAATTTATATAGCCAAGCAACGAACAGAAATATTGTCTCAAATGAGGATCAAAACCGCAGCACTTCGCGCCGTTGGAGTTGGCGCGGTGATATGTCCATTGCGATCAAAAACTTAAAGGTATTGAAATCCCAGGCATACAATAAATTAAAATGAGTCCCTAATTAGGAGAAATATCAATAGGTTTTTCTTAAGGAAACCAGAACTTATCATAAAACGTAGGTTTGACTAATCACACACAATAGATATTTTTCCCAATTTTTTATTCCTTTAAAATCCTTACCTTTCTGAACAGGAAGGGCTCCTCATTATACACCGGGTTCAGTCCGTTGGCCGGCACCATGCGAGTGCGGAACTCCTTGCGGATTGTGTCCGAAGGCAAGCCGTACATGTCCACCTCCACGTACGTGCCGATCTTCTTGTCCGATAAGAACTGCCCGGCTATCACCTGTGGGCAAATGGTAAGGTACAGGTTGTAGGTAAAAATATAATAAACGTTCAGTGTCGTAGCTTTTTATGTAACAAAAAATTTTGAAAGAATGCAAAATATAGTAAGTTTTAATCCGTGGTTTTGAGTTAACACAGTAAAGTTATGCTTTTATACAGTTGGATACAGAAAGTTATGGCTGAAGACTACAAAAGGTTTTATTGCAACAGTTCCAGTAATAAGCAAGTTATTAGTAGTATTTTTTATAACTATTATTCACACATATTTTTTTCTCGTCTACCCCTTTTTTTCGATAACTGCATTAACTTTAACATATTATTATTACTATTGCTATTGTTATTAAATTGAACAGACTACAGCTTGAAAAGCACTTCAATAAAATGTACTAAAATAAAATGTTACTTCAAAACCAGTGCTCGAGAGTTAATAATAATAATATAATAATAATATCTTGGGACAGCTCACACACGGCCATCTGAATCCACACTAGGTAGAGCCTGTATTATGGCAACCAGACAACTGATAAACATATTTCTAAATACATACATATTATAAATTAAATTACACCTAGACACAGAACAAATGATCGTGCTCATCGCACAAAGATTTGTCCTGCGTGGGAATCGAACCCGCGACCTCTAGTTTAGCAGTCAGGATGACTAACCACTAGACCAACAGGCCCGTCCAAAGTTGGCAACATTTATAGCATAAGAGTCCGCCGTACCTGCACCGAGCACTGCGCCGCTATGACGCCGTCGACGGGCGCGTCGGCGAAGGGGTCGAAGCTGCGGTCGGCGCGCCGCATGAAGTCCGGCTTCAGCAGGTAGCCGCAGTTGCCGTTGTACTCGAACTTGCCCTGGTTCAGCTGCATCGGCAGGTCCGACGTCTGGAAGTTGAGGGATACCATCTGGCAGCCGGCGTTCCAGAATACCTGGGGAAAAAATGTTGTTAGAAGTAGTTGGTTTGGTGACAATTTTAAAGAGTAAGAATGTTGATTTAGATTCTCTTGCAATCTCTACAAAATTCATTCCTCTCTGTTAAATATTAAATTAACTGTAATTAAACAAGGATATCGGAGATGTCTGACTAGTTTCGGGCCCAAAAGGAGACCTAAATCATGATATTACACTATTTATACTAAACTGTCCATATCTTAGAAAATGTTTTTGATAAAACTAGATCCTTAAGTTGAGGTTAGTCAATGTAAGCAAATAAAAAGGATTGGTCACAATAGGATAAGTAGTTTCGGGGATATGCGTTAACAAGCATACTTACATACGCCAACACAATTAGTTCAGTATCCTTGACATATGTATGTGTATATATTGCAATTCCAATAAAACACTTAGAATTGAATATTTTTGAAGCAAGTTAAAAAAATGATTCTCACCTGTGGCATGTAGTTTGAGGAATCAGCCCTGGTGCCTTTGGGATAGATCCTGGACATCTGCCGCTTGTTGTAGTTCACGAAGTCGATGGCTTGCGTCTTCAGGTAGTTCATGCCAGTTGTCTCCGCGAACGAGGACATGTTGTGGTGGATGTTCTTCTCTGGATAATATATGGTTAAGTTAGGTAGTGAAATACAGGACAAAAATATTAATACATAAATAAATAATTTATAATAAATTCCGATAAGGTATGTCATTGGTTTTATAAATAATGCGCCCTAAAATAGAGCCGCTGTAACACAACGGCCTTTTCATGAGCACAAATTTAGTCAGTGGTGTCATAAAATAACAAAAAACTAAAATTATTTGACGGGAATGTCTTCTCAGAATATTATTTAAAACTGACTTAGAAGTAAACCTGCAACCTTCCATATAAAATCCGGTATTTAACTAAGTATATTCTTTATTGACATCACATCTTTCCAACAGCCAACAACAGAGGTCTTAAAGATGTCTTGTAGGCTCTTTAATAGATTTTTTCCTCTATTATTATCTTAAGCGATTCTACAGAGCGTTTATTATACAGATCAAATATGAGGCAGGTACGTACTGTCGGCCTCCTCGAAGCCCTGGAACTTGATGGGCTGCGCGTAGTTGACCATGGAGGACAGCCACGGGTGCACGTTGGTGGTGGAGCCCGTGTACGCCACCGGCGGGGGCGCGTCGTCGCCCGCTACTGCAGCCTCGGCTACTATCTCCTCCGGCTGGGGAAATATTACTATTTGTACGGATTTTTTCTAGCAGGCAACACTAAATGTATGGTATTCTAGTAAGTATATTTGAAACCCTGTCTCATCGGATGGTTTCTCAGGCTTGCACAAATGTTACACATTGAAATACTATGCACGAATCAGTTTTCAGATGTTTTGACTTTACATGAAACATGGTCATGGTGATGATAACATTGTGAAAATAGTAAAAATCACTCGACGAATCGAAATTTCACTACAATGGTCGCAGGTAGATCAGTCTTCTTATTAAGTTACATTTTTGTTCACTTTTCTATCAGGTATAGCGACAGCAATTGTATCTTCTTTCTTCTCATCTTCTATTACAAACTGTCTTTGGCGGAACAGCTCAAAGTCATGCTATCTCTCGCGGGCTAATTTTAAACCCTAATACCTACCTAATATAGTCTACTGCACATTACCTTCTTATCAGGTATAGCGACAGCAGAAGCATCCTCTTTCTCCTCATCTTCTATAACGAACTGTCCTTGACGGAACAGCTCCAACTCTTGCTTCTCCACTTCTGGCTTCAGCCGCTTGTTCTTGATCAGGATCTTACGCTTGAGGGCGGACGGTGGCGGCAGAGGAACCCCAGGCTCCAACTGGAATTGTGACGACTTAGCATATAGAAACATTTATTTTACTTTATTTTAGAATTGATGGTATAAGAAGAAATTACGATAGAATAAGAATACCTTGTCTAAAGAGCAGAAACATAATTAAGTGATTTAATAACGTAGAACGTAGGAAGAGATTAGCAATGTGCCTCTCGGCAGGTCTAAATTAATTATCAGATCAGCTTACTATATGGCACTTACTTTGCTAATTAGTCTTATTTAATTAACTACTTTATGTAGCAGTTCTTGAAGAAAGATATACACAATTTAAGCGCAAATGTAACAGAAAAAGAAAGGTAGATCAAAAACTAAACGTTGGCCTGACTAGTTAAATTAAAGAATAAAGAACTATCTTTACAATAATTAGGTGCATATTATCTAAAGCTAAATAATATTATAAAATTCTAATTGCATCTATTTACTTAATAAATACTTGTAATAGTTGGACTATTTACCTAAAAAACTAAAGTTGTATTCGTTTACAACTTAGATTCTTCTCCGAAAATATGCCGTCTACTTCTCTAAACACCTGACTTCTAGCCAATGGGATAGACGACTATGAAAAGTCAAAATCTAATTCGTCCGCCAGTTGGATAATGAAAATATATCAGGTACGTATTTTTCATTTTCAAAAAAGGACGTCACTATGCTGATAAAGCAAATCTAAGTTCAGGAGTGGCGGCTAAAGTGACGGCCTCAAGCTTCGGTAAATAATGCACGAAATTGTTGCGTCATGCGACATTTGTAATCTATCGTTGTTAAGTTTGAACGCGCTAATCTCAGGAACTACTGATCCGATTTGAAAAATTATTTTAGTGTTGGATAGCCCATTTATTGAGGAAGGCTATAAGCAAAAGGAGCTAAGCATAAATGAAAAATGTTGCAAATATGAAAAACCGTTGAAACTAAACGCGGTCAAAGTCGCGGGGGAGTATAAAATAAGAAGAATACGTTAATATTTTTTAACAATAATACATATGAAGGGCATTAAAAAAATTGTCATCTTCCCCATTCTAACTAATATTCAAAACCAAACCAAAAGGACCAAGTCCTACAATACTCACAGGGTGTTCTGGCAGCGCTTCTTTTAGAAGCAGATCCCCAAGAATTTCATCACAGTACTTCGCTAGTTTATACTGCTGAGCCTTACAGCAATGGTTCTCAAAGGACAAGATCACGGGATAGTCTGACGTCACGAAGGCTGTGTCTCGTAAGGCATAGATGACGTCTTTGAAAAGGATGTCGGTGCACATTGCCATGCCGTGGGTTATTATCGGTTCTTCGTCTTCACCCTTTCCGTCCCAGCAGTCGAGTTCTACGCAGCTGTAAGAAGAGAATTTATGGTTCAGAATATTGGAATACTAAATGCTAATTTTAGATATGAGTTAGGTCGTTATAAGAGAGTTGTGAACCACAAACACATTTTATAGGCTTACATTCTTAAATTGATACCACAAAACTTAGTCACACTATATCCAACAACAAACTGATGATAATAAATTCGACAGAATTCATCTTCTATTTTATTCTTCTTTGATTTTTGACTAGGACATCAAAATAAATCAGATTTACTGAACTGTACCGGTGTAACTGTACATCTCTTGAAAAACCCACGAATCACGTAGTAAACCACAAAAAAATATAATAATAATATAGCTTAGCAAAATCTTAGGCACCAACTTATTTATCAAATTTTAACACCTTTCAAACAAAAAGCAATTACTAATACATCATAAAGTACAGCCGTAAAGAAGTTGCTAACTGCCTAATTAATAAGAGACGATTAATTTCTATAGCAGCTCAACGTGAATCGTTATAATTAACTTTGAAAGTTGGTCCTTAGAGTCGTGCGAGTGTGAAGACTCCTCGGATAAGCTGCGGTAAAGTTTTGTAAGCATCTGTACTTAGGTACTTTGTTCGTCGGGTTTCGGAATTGAAGGTAGCTTTAAGTAAGATCATATTTTATGGCGAGTATTTAAGTTAGAAAGAGCGCCTAGTCTGTCATCACGTCCTTTGGAAACTGTGACATTTGTTGGCTGGAACAGAATATACCTAAATCATTTTCACTGCTTTTTTTACAAATCACTACGAATTTTGCCCACAATCTATTGAAGGCCAGTCGACATTGCTTTTTTTTAAACAACAAATAATAATTATTTTCACAATTTGTGTTCGAAATGCCATATACATAAAGTCCTTTCAGCATTTCTCGAATTTTCGTAGCAGCTTTCTTACATAGCGGTCATTTTAATATGCGTAAAGAAATAATAGCCAGGCTAATTTTGTGTTAAATGCAATAAATACCTAATATTTTATTTTTTATCCATATAAATGGATATTTTTTTATTAAATTTCCTATCACAAGCATTACATTATATTATCACAAACATTATATGTTTATGTTTATGTATTCGACTTCTTTACTGACCTTTTCTTGAATTCGTTGAGGGTAGAAACTAATTAACTTAACTGCAAAACCGACAAGTTATTCCCACTGGGAGTGTTAGGCATTACCTCTCTTATATCGGTCTCCCGTCACCTGTTTAGCGACGACGCTTACATAATAACACTTTAGAACATATGGCTATCCGAGCATTCCGAGCTGTACAAAGTTCATGTAAAACGTGTTGAGCATTTCCAAAGTTAACGAAATAATGCGAGTTTCACATGTGTGCTTTGCATTGTACCCATTAATCCATAGTTTGCATTTTTGGATTCATTGATATAATTCGTTCCAAAAATCTTTACTTTTGCCATGTTAGGCTAGGATTTTTTTATTATTGCTTCAATTTTTTTATCTAGGCAACTTTCTGTCTCAACAAGCAATTTAACGATAACAGTTTAAAGGTAAAGGCACCATGACCCTAACATCGCTAACTTCGTTTGAATATGGAAAATCTCGATGAAACGTTTGTGCTACCTAGAATTTAGAAACCTTCGTCCTTAAATTTAAAATAATACAAAACAATCAACATACCGGCAACCGGCCAGCAGAACCTGTCGGTACATCTCCACAGAGCTCTTCCCTCCAAACTGCCTTCCCGACAGGTAAGTGTTATGTGAGGAGTTGATGTAGTAATGAGCGAGAGATTGATCCATGTCCATGTAGTTGTCCAGCCGATCCAGGAAGACAGGCGCGTTCTCGTCAGACATCAGGTAGCGGATCAGACCGTCCTTTGTGAGGCATTCTGGAAGTGTGAAAAAGTTTTTAAGGACTTGGTGTATATGGTGGTGTTTCGAGTTAAATGAGCAATGAAAATCAAGTAGTTGGCAATCTGTATTGGCTGATAAGAAGTGGACGACATGGAGTCAGCAGAAAAGTTTAGTAAGTACTTTTTCGAATGGCGGACAAAAGGACCAATTTTGTTGAAAATTCCATATGAGTATCATATGACAGTATTTACTTCATGTTCATTGTGATAGTCTACACATTTTTGTCTGTATTTTGAGATTAACGCTTTATTATTTAAAATCTCTGTTTAATTAACTTTCCGTTTTAATTCATTATTTCATAATTATAAATGATTGTCTTTGGTATGTTATCCACTGCAAAAGCAGTTTTAAATTGTCAGTCGAAAAGGAAAACAATATCTTTACCCAAACTTGATAACAACATTAGGAATTCAGATATTTGCATTTTGGCAAGGTAACAGTGAAAGCAATTGAATGTTAAAAGCTTTTTAACTTTTCGTCGTAACAGATAGCTGCCAACGTTTCTATTTGCAATTAATTGATTCTTCTGCTGAGTTGCCAAAATGGAAATGTTGATTTTTCATGCGGCACCGAAGAGCTGTCAACACTAAAAACTTTGTGATAACAGGAAGAATAAAGAGAGTTTATTGTAAATACAACTAAGAGATTTTGCAAGATTTGTACCATCAAGATCTGTTGCAAATAAACTTATTTTAATTTCCTAAATTAATTTGTCTAAGATGTAAGTACTCATTAGATTATTGTACTTATTTAACAGTAGATAGTTTACGTGCCGCTTTACTGCACTAGATGTTTTTTTATTTATCTGTACATATTAAACATAAATAAAAATCAATTGCTATATTGACCAAGCATTACTTAAGAATGGCTCGAACGATTTAGCTGTTTTTTTTTTTGTAGTAATTGTCAGGACAAAGTATGTGTAAATAAAATTTTGCAAAAAGTCGGCGAGAAATGTAGAAAATTGATGGAAAACGACTGTCAGATCAGCTTGTTTTTAATAATTATATTTATGTATCAATCATAACACTAATGCTAGTTTAATGGAAAATTTGGAAATGCTTTTATCACTACCGAAAGATTGTTCAGGCAAAAATACACGAAAAAAAACTTGCCCAGAGTTATAATATTTTAAAATAAATAACATATAACTACTTACTATCAGTCTTAGCCTCATCATTTTGTTCATAGGTATTAATAATCTCAGCTGCTCTCTTCTCATCGTACAGCGGATACAGGATCTCGTTGAGCCGAGGGTCACGCTGCTTCTCATTCAGGAAGTTCACGAACTGCTCCAAGTTGATGCGGTCCGACTTGCCTTGGGTGCTGTAAGATGGTAACTTGTTAGGAGTTTGTTAGCTTAAGGGATTTGGTACTGACTGTGTGAATTTTTTATAGTAAAAGCCTTAGCTTTTTATACTATTTTGTTTATTGAAGTTTTTGTCTTACTGCACTACTTCTCCATTTCTCTTTCTCATTCTAGGGCTGATATGTGCCGATCTTTATCGAAAGAGTTATTATAACTTACCGACATGAAAATATTGATTTATTGTTTAGTTACACCGTCATAAGTAGTCATAATACTATAAAATGTAACATCATAATATTTTTTTTTTATCAATGATGTCCAATTTGCCCTTAGTTCCCAAATTAGAATTCAAGCATTTAAAACAGGCGATATTATTCCGACTCTTTGGTTGCGGTTTGCGTTGCGGTTTGATGATTTATAAATTTCGCGTATATTTTGCGATCTATGTTTTTATATTATTGAATTATTGAAATTAACAACTAATAATTACGTTAAGATTCAGAACTATAATAGTGTAAGAGTTTACACTAAATCAGTGATTTGTGCATATTCTCTTTTAACAACATTTGCTTATATCTTATACTCATAAAAAGATGAATTTCAAACGTATTTGATCTTAACCTACTTTAGTAATGAAATGCAATAGGATCGTAAAAATAAATCGTACCTTTACCATAAAAGGTAGAGTAATCCTTTAAATAAATAATATACTGAAATAAAACACCTCCCAAGTAGTTTTAAATCTTGAGGCTGACCCGCCGTTTGGTCCTTATTCCCTAGAGCGTCGTAAAAAAGGACGAGCAAGTTGTATCGAGTGAAATAGTGGTGTCGAAATATCTAAATGGATTGGTTCTCCTTACAACGTTCATGTACTACGGTATAGAAGAAATATGGTTCTTAAGTGCTTAGAAATTTATTAACTAGAATCTAACAACTAATTTATTAACTAGAAAATTTAGTTTGTAATGAAGTCTAAAAACAAATGTCTTAAAAGGTAACATTTTACGTTACACATTTATAGAATTAAAAAAAAGTAAAGTTACATAAAATATTTTACTTACACGCTGTACTGAATACTTACATAGATCGAAACAGTTCCTCAATGTCATTCCTAGGACAGATCTTGTGGTATAAGGCGTAGAACTTGTCGAAGGTGAAAGCCTCCTTCTCCATGGCCTCATTCTTGCCCGACGGGAGGCCCAGCTCTGACAGACACTGGTAGACTAGCTTCTCGGTCTTTCCAGACGCGAAGGTTCTGGCTACCACCTTGACTGGCACTTTTCCTCGAGGGTCCGTAAGGAAGCAGAGGCGCATCCAACTGAAATTGGTTGTGTTTAATAGACAATAAAATAAGTATTGTAACTTAGGAGATCTTTGGAAGGTTTTTATTGTTTTGTGTCGTTCCGTATGAAAACTTAGTAAGTCCATGTCTTCTTTGGTTCGAAAAATTACGATAATATTTTATTATTAGCCTAAGATTATGTCCAGATTAGTGGTAGAAGTTGCATTTAGAAATTAATGATACTTATAGATGGTTAAACTTAAAAGTACTTTTGTAACGCCTTCAATAAACTTAAGCATTTTAATACTTAGATACAAGTAAAAGTTATTTATCAACTTTCAATCGAGTAAAAGAAATGTGAGAAAAGAATATTAAATAGTACCTAACACATCAGTAAACATAACTTATGCGACTACACCCACACACCTTATCATGAATTCATTCTCGCTCAAAGCATCTGCCGCCCTACAAAACGTAGCATTCATATTGAATGGAACGATATTCAATGCGATGAACGATACTCCCTAGATATGTGCCACCCACCCCCATTCATTCCCGAGTTGTGAGCATCTTGTTAATTTATAATGGGCCTCACACAATAGGACACGACAGATGATTTTCAATGCTAACTTATGAATAGATAACTAGCTTAATGGTCCTTTGCATGAGAAAAGCTATAGATGAAAATGTAAATTTGGTCCTTTTGTACGAATACCATATAGATTATGTACATGTTGTTTTGTTGTAGCTTATAAAGACTTTTTAGTGATAAAAATATACGTTTAGATATTTGTTACAAATTTTCGAGATTTTAATATACATACCTACTCTTTGTAAACAGTCCAGCTTAACAGTGCTAAAAGATTTATTCATCTTTCATTTACCAAATAGACATAAATCAGTACCTAAGTTAATTCCAATTACTATGTATCGTTGGATCATGAGTGCCATTTTACATAATTTATCGCCTCGTTAAGTGTATTAGCATCGGAAAAATGCAGGTTAATTCGTTTAATGGAAATCAATTTACGAAAGTGCGATTTCTGCGATCTATACTGACCAGGCTATAGTTTATATTTGCCTTTCTTTTCGCGGAAGTATTTATGGCATATTCTTAGTAAGAAAAAGCCTCATGAACTGATAAATAAGTGCATGATTTTCAGTTTAGAGTTTAGTTTGACTAATGCCTAAAACTTTATAAATATACTTTCTGCGAATGGAAAAGTTAAGGGCTTACCGATTTTAACAATGAGCAATGGTTAATACAGAAATATCAATAACATATGGCAAGTCCGTATTTTGTAGTTTCATGGTACCGAAAACAAGTCATAAACAAACATATTATTCTGCCTGGGTCTTCCCAAGACGTCTTCATAGACATATTATAATTTACTTACACCCCGTTGGCGCCGTCGGGTACAACACTAATTTATTCATTAACTAGTGCTGCCCTACTTCGCAAAGTTTTGACACGTCCGCCTACCCTAGTGAATGAATAAATATTCTTTGACTGACTTTGTAAAGGAAGACTTGTTATTATCTGGAAGATGTTATTTATTTAATTAAAAGTTAATAATATTGTACTGAGTAATGGTGGCGAAAGCTGCATAATTCTCGACTTTGAAGTTAAAGGTTATTCAAAGTAGGCTAGCACTTCTCGACGGTAAAGCAAAAACAAAAATATATTTCAAACCGCCTACATTATTAGAATTCTCTCAAAATGAGAAATTTCTAGTGTCTTATAATGTTTATATATTATATAAAACACATTATAGAAAATCAACATTATGAAAAACTTACCAACTTAGCAAGTTACAAGAAATTTTTGATGATAAATAATGCGCCTTCTTTCAAGACTTCCAGAATTGAATAAGCACCTTCAAACTGACCATTGGCATGTTGCCAAGTCCTATCAAAAGTCGACACATTACGGACACAATGTGTCGTAAAATCGGATAAATGATGTATGCAGGCTTATGCTAATCTAGGAGCTTAACGCCTCTTCAAGTAAAAAAGGTGGTGGAAATGTCCACTTGACCGACTTAGGCGTAGTCGCGTTAAGATTGTAAATGTCTGCGAAAAACATTGTCTTCAGTTTCTTTTAAACATTTTACTCAATCTTACAGAGCAAAAGGACTATAATGCGACTTTTGCAGCTTAACATACTTTTGAAGGATTAGTGTGCAAAACTTATAATTCGCTGTATCCATTCTGATGAAAGCTTTAGGTGGTATGTTTAAAAACAGACAAGGGTGCGCGTTATGTTTCCAACCGTCTATATCATTATTCCGTACGCACATAGTGAAAACTATATGACAAGCAACTGTATTTAACCAGTCCTTTATTCTAAGGTTAGACTGATATTACTGACTTATTAAATACCCCATAAACTATCCCCAAAAGACCAGAAAAGTAATCAAAGGACCGGACCATCAATCTTTCTGGTCCTTCTGCTAAATCTGATAAAAATCATCCCATTTCCCGGCTAAAGTGCAATCATTTCGCCGTTGCCTCAATCGCTGCACGTTATTACATATTACATATAGGTAGCTTGGCACGAGAAGATTCGCTCACGATATTACGGCCTTCGAAGTTCAAGTTAATATCTCACATGTCGCTGCGACGTCTTCAAACCAATTTAATATAGAATTTGTGACGAGCGTCATGTCGGGGCTCGCTTATCGATGCTTCGATATGAAGTGTTATATCATTTTTGGTTTTCTTTGTGGATTTTATATATTTTTTGGATATTTAATAAAATGTGTCTTAGTTTTTACTAAATGTTTTTCGAAATCCACAGACAAACGGACCGTATACAGTTTGCTCTTTAAAAAAAAAAAAGTGTAGTGGCTATGCTGTTGGTTGAGTCGACTTTTACAAGATCCTAGTTTAAAACAAAGACCACTGTAATGCTTGTAAGTTATATTAAGCAGTGGAATCTTTCCAGAGTCCGTTCAACTGCCTAAGAACATATAAAAAACCATCAGATTACCTAAGACAATGCAATTACATCTCATTGTCATGTTGATAATAATCGCATGATAAAAAAGTAAAACATGACCATAATATCTAACTAACTTTGACTTACAGACTCTTTCTCTCTCTGACTTTTTAAACTTGATGAATAATACTTTTTTTTTCGGGGTGCGGAGCTAATGGCTTTTACCCACAGCGTGAAGGTATTCAGTGTCAGACTTTCATGGACTAAAAATATACCCGTCCCGTCTCTGCCCTTGGCCAGAGTCGCGGAATCGCATGCGCATTCTCTATTTGACTCTGGTATTCATGAATTATACCTACATTTTGCTAATGAGAGGTGTCTTAATTAATATTTGTTGTTTGGCCTTCTGTTTTAAAGGTCACACACAGATTATGACCTATAACTACACGCGTGACAGATCGAAGAATTACTTGCACAATTTCAAATAAATACTGTATAGGTAGAGATGGAGTCAAATGCTATCAAAATCGAAATATGTTGCATCAGTTCGATTTTAAAATAACATGTTATTGTCGGCGCTACTTCACATTATGTGGTTTGATTGATTTTTCACGATACACCGTTATTGGGAACTCATAAATACAAATTGAAATACAAAGACAACTTCTCTAGTAACATAAACTAAACCAATCACATAAAAACGTTGTTTACAAACATCAATCAGAGGCAAAATAAGCAAATCTCGCAATTAAAACCCAGATTGCAAACACGAATGTTTGGTACACAATGTCGTTTGATTAGTACTCGTCTGGCATTCAACTGATCCAGTTTCTATGAGCAGATACACGTGCAAACTGTCATTATACAGACACGTGTAATCTCACGCAGCGAAGCATAATCATTCGTTTGCAGAATATCAATTTACTTGAGGGATAATGAAAGGGGATTATTGGCTGCGGTATTGATTTATGACAGTTACACGACGATATATTTCTGCAGTAGATTGTAAAATAATGATTTTACGTGAGGTAGTTAGGTTGTTAAAAAAAAAGGAGCACTTCAGTGGTTTTTGTCGGTGAGCAGGTAAGAGGATATCTTTAAGGAAACTCAGTAATATCTGAAACTATAAAACGGCTTAAAAAAAATGATTTATAGCACTTTGTAGCTCTATTTTTGCGCAAGGTTTTAGTATTTTTAAACCACGCCATGAGATCTTCTAAGGGTTATATAAACCGCGGGTTATACTGCTTTCAGATCGCTTTATGTAGGACTAACTCAATACGTATATCGTAGTAGCGATAGCGATAGAAAACGATTTGTAAGTGCATTTATAACAAACAAAATGGCTGACTTCTTTGTAGTAATTTACAAAAAAATTACCAGACTTACATAACCGACTGCTGGACCTATACATATAAAGCCTACTGATCCAAATGTCATTATTAAAAATGGAATTTCATTTACCATATTTCTCCTTCAATTCACGATCTACTAAAGATCTACTTAGTCTAAGGATTTTGTTCACTTTATAAGTTATTCACTTATATAAAATACCACGAACACGTAATAACTTTAGCTGCGAGGTTCGTATTTCATGGAATGCGTTAGTACTTGTTAGTTTAACTACAGAATTAATTTATACTGGCTGTTTCCCGCGGCTCCGCCTGCGTGGATGTCGGTAAGCCTTTGTCTTTTCTCAGGGTCTAGACTATTTGTGTTCCAAATTTCATTCAAATCGGTTCAGTAGTTTTGGCGTGAAAGCGCGACAAACAGACACACAGACCAAGTTACTTTCGCATTTATAATATTTGGATTGTATAAAATTGAAATACGCATGACATAACATAACATAAGAAATCCTTTGATAAGTAGGTAAATTATACTGAAATTAGTTTTACATAGCGCCTGACGACAAGCATACAAATTAGACACAAAAAAAAGATTATAAGCTGGCGTTATAGCTTCATACGTTTAATCCTTCCACCCTAATATCATTAAATACGAAATTACTAGTCCCTATCTGTCTGTTACGATTTCACGGGTAAACCGCAAAACAGATTTTGATGAAACTTGGTGTGAGGTAAGCTGAAATGCTAAGACAATACATAGACTACTTTTTGCCCTGAAAACCGACACCTAATACGGAGCCGCCGCAAAATTCAAGTAACATAAAAAAAATCCACATCTATACTAATATTATAAAGCTGAAGAGTTTGTTTGTTTGTTTGTTTGTTTGTTTGAACGCGCTAATCTCAGGAACTACTGGTTCGAATTGAAAAAATCTTTTTGTATTGGATAGTCCGTTTATTGAGGAAGGCTATAGGCTATTTAACATCACGCTACGACCAATAGGAGCGGAGCATAAATGAAAAATGTTGCAAAAAATGAAAAACCGTTGAAACTAAAACACGCGAACAAAGTCGCGGGGGACAGCTAGTAATTTATAAAGCAGTCATTATAAAACAATCGCAAACACACTTAGTCAGTACGACAATATCGATAAAAATGGGAAGGATGGTGAGGGTGTCTTCATCTGAAAATATCTATGTTATGTGATAACTATTGACATCAGTGATTAATTGTAGAATAACTAACAGTATCAGTAAACAAAATCGTGAAGTCGTTAAAAACCTTTATAACTTATTTGACAGGGTAAACCTGAGTACAATATTTTTTAGTCTTTATTAAATATTTTTGAAAGTTATCGTACAGTGTTTGACAGACCATAAAATGTGAATTGCAATTAATTCGGTTATTTATTCAATGTTATGTTACATGATAGATTAATATAGACTTAAAATTACATTAATTGTATACTTCCCATATAAAAATAAAGCATAAAGCATTAACCACAGATATAGATAAACCTAGATAACATAAGAGCATCTGCATCGCGTGGCCGGCTTAAGCATAATATGCTTAACGTGGCAATTGTCGCGCTCAGTCTGCACCTGTGCGCTGCGCTAGTGGGTTTCGCCAATGTGTACCGGGCATTATTGACAAACGAATCGTACCTACATCATATTTTTAATTTGATTCTAGTTTGAACTCATCACATTATTATTATTGTGACGTCATAATAGGTTGTCAAAAAATGGCAAACTTGGTTTTTTATACAGATCACGATGCTTGCGACATCTAGGTCTACTTATATCTGTGGCATTAACCAAATAAAAAACATTAAGCTTATAACTACGTACTGTTTCATGAGGTTAGTTCTTGGGCACGTGTTGTTTATTTTGTTGTTGTGCGTGACCTCCCGAAGAGCCTCTTTCCATGCCTTTGACAAAAAAAGCAAATGAACGAACGAAAAGCATGCAAAAAATCGTGCAAGACTTGTGAAGTTCCAAGGTTTTGGGCAATATTTCGAAATGCCTTCAAATATAAACTATGAACGGTAAGCTTTTTTATATATATATATTATTATAATATTATACTATTTTTTTTTTTTTATTTATGAAACAAAATAGGTACAAATTTTAGGTGTCGCCAAAACGTATCTGTACTGGCATTTCTTTTGTGATACAACATAACTGACAAAATTATCAGATGGAAATGTCATTAAATCCAAAAAAACGATAATACATTGTTTTTTGCAGACAGTACCTCTTTCAGGTCATCGCATCCCCGGTGTCAGTGTTTTACAAACAACGAAATTTAAATTACAATATTCATAACACAAGCTTTAATCAAAGAGAGACTTGATTCGTCAGACTCTGGCATTTTTTTATAGAAACAATTATTGTAAAACGAAAAACTGACCTACAAAAATATAGAGCGTATTTTATTTTGTAATATAAGATATTAACTTCATACAAATATATAATAAAAGCTAAAGAGTATCGTTTGTTTGAACGTGCTAATCTCTGAAACTACAAGTCGGATTTCAAAAATCTTTTTGCATTTTTTAGCCCAATTCTCGAAGAAAATTAATTGCTATTTAACATCTCGTTACTTGCTGAAAAGCTAGGAGAGTGAAACCGCGGGTCATAGCAAGATATTAATAAAGTCTGTACTCCACTGTAGGTAGGTAAAATAAATCTTCCACAAAGAAGGTTCGCTAGGAAAAAAAATCTATAAAGTCGTTATACTGAAAGGTCTCATGTTTATAGTTTGCATATTGTGGGGTCCTATATCTACATATCATGTAACCCTTTGTAAACTATCTTACTTTTAGGTATTTCTTCAAGTTTGATCTAAATCAACGAAAGTTCTATGTTGATCTTGTATATAATATAATATTTAGTCTAAAATTTAATGTTTATAAGCCGAATACTGAAAAGTCAATCAGTTTAAAGTCGCCGTTAAGTGTCATGCTGTCTTTGACACTTTAAGGAGTAAAGTAGAGACAGATAGAGATTTAAGTACGTCTTAAGTTGAGTTGCGTTTCAGAACTCCGGGGTATAACATTTAAAATAAATTGGAATTAAAAGCTTATACTTTTTAAGCGAAGGGACGTAGGTAATAATAGTTGAATAAACCTCAAAATGTAAAAGGATCTGTTATTTACAGTTCTCTAGTTTGTAAGACCAGAAGCAAAAATTGCAGAAACATGGCTTTAAGCCAGAAAATGCAATAAGAACTTTACAAACTACGAAATTTCCTGAAAACATTTCACTTCGCCAAGAGCTAGTATATTCCTGTCTTCCTACATGAAAAATGTTTTAAAACCGACTATATATACTGTGGCAACGTGGAAAAAGTATTGCTGATACTTTTGCATGATAAAAGAAAAGAGGATGACTTCAATAGCAATATGTTGCAGATATTTAAATTTAAATTTACAGCCTAAAGCCACTCATCTCAACATAAAGAGGGTACCCCCAGCACGCACGTGTAGCCTCATTGAAAACTTTATGGATATCAATTTTCAGAAAGCATTTGCTAAAGCTGTTCCAGGTAAGTTCCGCTTTCTTATACAACGAGCTTTTATTTCCGAATAGAATATTTTAAACAGCAGGTAAATGTGTATACAGACTCCAAATTTATAAAATGATATATGTAATTTACAATGAGAATACGACAAGCATGCAGATCCTATTATTTAAAACATAAAACTATCAAATATAAAATAGAAAACCATTTAAATAATCCTAAATCTAAATGAAGACGATAGAGTTCTATAACTCAGTTAAATTTAGAAGCTTCTGTCAAAATATTTGTGGAATATGATTAATTGTATTGTTTGTAATAGAAATAACCTTGGAAATTCACAAGTCATTCACATCGACACCAAAATAATATAAAAACAATATCGAAGGTTAGAAGCAAGTTGTCCGAAATCAACAGCCCCGATAAAACGCAGGCCATTTATAAGAGCTAAGTTTGGTCAATGTTCAGCACATTAATTATGACCGCGCTGTTACTGCTACAGAATTAGCAGTTTTTTTCGAACAAGTTGGTTCAAATCCTCGGCTTGATTTACTGCCCTATTTCCTGTGCCTCGGGAAAAGCGATAAATCTGAATATTTTAAGCGCTGTAGCACGTGCCTCGGGTAAGGAACCGTTGCATAACTTTGGTTGTTTTGTTCGAGGTGGGAAATAGAGCAGGTTTGTAACAAACACCGATAGCACAACAATAAATTGATTCCTGTCTATAGAAGCCATGCCTCGTAAGCTTGTTTGCACTTACTGCTTCTTAAGACATGTCATCGGACAAACGTTGTTCGCTTTGACATTGTGGGTGATCTGCCTCAGTCCTTGCAACCATACCTTTTAGGAAATATATGGAATTATTTAAAAATAATCAGGAATTATTTTTGAGAAAATGTTTCTTCTTAAGCAACGCTTATGCCTCATTGTGCTGTGTTTTGTGTATTTTATGAGGCAAGTGTTGATGAATAAATAGGCAGATTTAGGTACCTATGTGTTGATGATCAATATTTATTTGCTGTAATTTGACACTTGTTATAAGTGGAACTGGAACTTTCTGTATCTGTAAAATATTGATGAATAGGCATACCATGGGTAAATATGGACAAATTTGGAGAAATATTCTTTTGTCTTATCGGATTGAATAGTTCACATGAAAAATAAATTTATTCGGCAAAAGTGAGTCCTTCTAAAAATTACCTTTATCATTTTCAGCGTGAAAAACCCTCACAAAACATTACGTCACAAACTAGTATAGTCTCCTGCATATCTGTGAAAGATTGTTTTTAAGTGTGATCTGGTATGAACCGGTTTGAACTGACCTTAGCAGTGGCGGCATCGGGACAGACGACGTGTTGGTAGTTGATGTTAATGTAATCAGTCCCGCTGCAGATGGTCAAAGACTTGTCTTCTAGATTCTCGCCGTGTTTGTTCATCAAGTTCGTGCTGAGCTTTGAGTCCTGTTAAAATTTATATTTGAGTAAGCGTGTCACGTATATTTTTATGATTTAATAATATTTTTAATAAAAAAACACAAAACATTTGAGTATGATACATGAGTATTGCACAGTTAATGATATGGGATTTCCTTCAGCGCTTGCTTAAGTACCTGTTAGATCTTTTTTTATAAATTTACGGGAATATCTCGCGACATCAACGTGTCGAGATCGAAATTAGTTTTAACCCTAATAAAGTACCTTCATCTTGATCATTTAATTTAAGTACAATAGGACTTTTTAATTATTTATTAAATGATTTATGTACAGTGTACATGAAATTCGTCATTTAATGTGTATTCTCACATGGAATTTTCCTTATGAAATTGTCTCCGAGCGAGCAAAACAACTTGAGTTAATAGTTATGTTGACGAGGTATTTTTTTTCTTCTTTTTGTTTAGCAGTATCGTAGAGCTAAGTATTACTTCCAACTTTTTTTCTGTACCGTGTACGGTACTCTGAAACGTTAATCCTTTAAATGGTTGATTTACTATTAAATATGAACCACAGCACACTAAAATCAACTCTATTGCAAGACAGGCGCCCAGTTTCCTTATCAAAGGCTATCCTCTACCTCATTACACTTGATAAACCGCTTACGGTCAACAAAACAGTGAACTGCACGCGGCGCGTGACGTCACATGCCATGCCTTTCAGCTAATATTTACTGCGAGTGTTCGCGAGGAACCAGAGTGTTTTATTACAGTTACAGGAATGTTCACAGGTTTACTTGCTAACGGCTGAAGTTTTGTCCCAGTTATATATTTTAAGCTTAAAATAGAAGACCTTTATACGTACCTACAAAAAAAGGGTGAGTTTTCCTTCAGACTCGATTATACTTATTAAAATAAAACTAATTTTAAACGAATTCTATCGCGGTTTATTTAGATTTTAGTTCCCAATTTTGCAGCGCCTTTGCAGCTGTCATGGTCTACCCTTGAACATGATACCTGCAAAGGCGTCGGTTAAAATAATCCGTTTAAAAAATAATTTTATTTGTTCGCGTAAACCTCAGAAAGCATTAGTTATATGTATAATTATTAAGCTAAATAAATTAAAATAAAAAATTACTTAAGTAGTTAAAATTCCGCGACAATATATTATGTTAATATATTATGATTAGTAAAACAAGAGAAACGTATGATCATAGAAATATTTAAAAGTTAAAACGTTGAAAACCAAGACATCAAGAACACCAAAATCGTTAGTAAGAAAAGAATCATGCGGTTAAGGTACGTATACACGATCAACTAAAATTGGGCAATTCTTAGCAATTTTATGCTGTTTTTGTATTGCCATACATTGCTAGGTGTTGCCGGGACATGATTGTAAACCAAATTGCCAATGATTGCCCAATTCATTGTCCGTGTAAACGCACTGTTAGGAACAGTAAAACACGTTACAACACTTAATTCATTCTTCATGTACTTACAGGCTGAAGATAAAAACAATACATAAAACAAAAAAGAAACAGGTCTTAGAACATATTTTTTTAATAAATTGACGAAGTTTAAACTTATATACTTTGTAATACAACCTTAACTCAATATTGCTCACTAGATATTTTCAATAGGTATTAACTTATCTATTTTGAATAAAATTTTCCGAAACACATTTTCCTCTTAATTATATCAGTAACTAGGAAAAAATCCTATAGATTTTTTTGGCTACCATCTTAAAACAAAACATCAGAACCAAATTCCAAGATCAGCAATTACTTTGTTATCGTTAAATTCTTATTTACGACGATAAGATTATGTTTCAAAATCATCTTACATACAACTACGAAACTATTCGACCCTTCTATTTAGGATGTTACCGCTGGAATTTTTAGCCAGCTTTTGCGTCGCTACCTGGCATTGGGGTAAAAGATTACATAATTTGCTCAATATACAATGAGTTTGTAAAAGTAAGATTAATGATAAACCAAGGACAACATTTCACAATGGAAATGATATACCCATTGTCCATTTCTAACCATAGGTACTACCAATTGTATCCATTTAACGACTGGGTTTAAAATTTTGAATTAATCATACCTTAGGCACTCCACCGGATCTGACGTCGCTGACCTGACACAGCTCGATGACGTCACCATCCTGTAACAAAGTAATACGGATTATGTTAATGACTTCAGATGCAAAGGATATGATAATTTGTATATTCTATACGAAATCTTTTCTTGCGATGTGCGCTTCAATAAAGAAACTCTTTTTCTTCTGGTAAAATATTTTTTATTATATTGCGAACACAGTTAATCAGAGACATAGTGAGTAGTAATTTTATATTGTTGGTGTTCCAGTGGTGGCCAACATATTCTAATGACGGTCACTCACATTCGCAAGCAATTTCCAAGCTGTGTCGGTTTTTAGCAGACATCAATGCACGCAAATCTATAACGAAATGTTTGCGCGTATGTGTGAGACCGAGGTAAGAAGAATACGGAAAAGTTTCAATATCAAAACATTCAGACTTCCGGGATAAGGATAGATTGTTTCCATCACAGAGCAGATAATCCTGGATCCTGGAAGGCAGTTTCAATTGAATCAGTTCCATAGAAACATTTCATGCAGTGTTATATAGTTTGACCACTCGTCAAGGATGGCAACGATGTACGATATTGTCATCGTATACCTGATGCTGATAATATTGGAAAAAAAAATGTTACATGTAGACCTATCGAAAGAAAAGTATCTGTGAAAAATATAGTAAAGCACAAAAAAACGAGCACAAATTCAGGACCATAACTTAAAGAATACTAGCTGACCCGGCAAACGTTGTTATGCCATAAATTTGACTAAAAAATAAAAAATTGGGCTGGGCCACCCTTATCACTTAGGGGTATAAAAAATAGTTTACGATCTATTCTCAGACCTACAGAATATACACGAACAACTTCTTAAAAATCCGTTTAAACCGTTTCGAAGGACTTATACGAGAATTTTATTATATAAAATTAGATAAAAATCTTGAAGTCGTTAAGATAGAAAATCTCACAAAGCGTATCCGTAAACTGAAGTAGCAATTAAATAACCTACTAAACCTAGTCCTGACCTTTTCAAGAGCACGCAGCTGACGACAAAGGAAACTGTACTCAATAGGAAATGAACTTCCTAACTACGCCCCACTTAGTAACTGGCGTTATGGAACTCGAAGCAATACCAAGCATTGTGCAGCAAAATGGATGAAAGATTAAATATTAATTCGCTGTGAAGGTTCCCCGATCGTGGTAACTGATTTGTATGGAAACTGGCTCCGATAGAAACTGGGCTTCCTGATTTAATCTCATTTTGTAATCGAGAGTAGTAAGAAATTGTGGTGTTTCGTTCATTCAAATTTTTCGGTTTTTTCGCGTATAATGAACGAAACCCCGTAGGTAATAATGTGGATGACAATTTTTTATGCCCATCTGGTAGGTAAATGAAAAACAAGAGGCGTTTTTATTTATTTAAGTAATGAGCTCATCGAAGCGAGCCCCCATTTCTAAAGGTAGCTTTATTTGTTTTATCTAAGTATTTTTTTTTTACGTCGCAAAAGTAAAAAGAAAAACATGTCAAATATGTGTCACATGTTTTTTATCATCAAATTGACTGACTAAATAGATTATGGTCCTCTCTACATGGTACTTACATCCTTATCATGATTATTCAATCTCTCGTCTGTAGTTATTCATTTTCAAATAAAATGAATCTAAAAAGCCATATTAATATTCTGAGTTTCACTTATAATCTGATTGATCAAGTGATAGTGGTATTTTATTAGTCCAAAAATTTCCAAATCAAATAGCAAAAATTATTCCCCAGAAGAATGATTCCCCAATCAACTTATAGAGTTATCGTCAAAAAGGAAACGCTGAAGAGGAAATGGAGTTCCTAACTACATCCCGCGGATGAAACCGACTCGAACAGACAACACCAATTGCTTTAACCCGAGTTCCAGTAAACGACTCACTATCTAAGATCGCAAATCCAACGATCACGTTGACATTGATTGAATAGAATCCCGTCAATCTTAATATACTGGAAATTCTAGTTAAGATGAGGCTAGAATGAACGTATTTTTTGTTTATACAGGTTGTTAAGAGTTGAATGGTCATATCTGAAATACTGCTTGTACCCATATAAATATGTTTTTTTTTTCTAAAACTTTTCTAAAAAAGTAATAGACAATTACCAAAAAAAAGAATATATATACTAGCTGTTTCCCGCGGCTTCGCCCGCGTGGATGTCGGTTATCGCGGCAATAAGTAGCCTATGTCCTTTCTCAGTCTCTAGACTATCTGTGTACCAAATTTTATTTAAAACGGTTCAGTAGTTTATAATTTTAGTAAGGATTATCCCTATCTTAACCCAAAATTCAACATCATACTACTGACTTTTACTCCAACTCCTTTTCTGTTCATGCAGTACGACTTACCGTTTGACATACGCGACTCCCAATTAATTTCGCTATTCAAACGACTTGTAAGTAAACATTTTCTTTCCACTCTAAATTAAATTATGTCCATATTATTATGAATATGTACATATTTATAAGTGTACTTTTGATTTACCCTTAAATATTGTATTGTATTTTGTATGTTACACACTGTGTCTTTGTTTCTATTTAAATATATCCTGTCGTAAGGACAACATTATGGTAAGTATTAATATAATTTAAGGAAAATATATTATATTGCGTCTGTTTAGAATGTTTTTTTTTATTTAAGGGCCTAGTGGTACTGTGAAAGGTGGTATAAATAGTGTTCGAGACCTTGAGGTGTAGTAGTAAGTAGTGTCCGGGTAATAGTTGTCAAACTGCCGTACTAACCCTCGGTTTTTGAAAGGTTGATAATTTTTTTCAATTCAATTCAATTCTTTATTGCATTCCATATGTGTTTAATAGGTGGTACAAAAATAAAAGATCAATATGGACACTGTCGGGCACAGCAAAGAAAAATTAGGAGAGAGGACGAGGGCTAAATAGTAATTGCATATCAACATTAAGTACATAATTAAATTAAAATTATATATATTACTAGCGACCCGCCCCAGCTTCGCACGGGTGCAATGCTGATACTAAATACACTACAGAAAAACTGTGAACGTTGTATATAAAAACATAGCGGCCCGCTCCGGCTTCGCACGAGTATAAAATATATAGCCCATGTGATTAAAATCGATCCAGTAGTTTTGATTTATTCATTACTGCCCGTGGCCCGCACGCGTTAAATTTGGAGTAAAACAATCCCCCTTTCCCTATACCATGAAGATTTCCTGCTATCTTTGGAATATCTAAATTTATACACTACATTTTTACTTATTTACTTTTTACATTTTTAACTATTTATTTTATTTTTACAACATATTACAGAATGTCTTTATAAACAACGTTCACAGCTTTCTTGTCATTAGACAATACAAACATGTTTTCTCTGGACGTCACTCTTGAAAGAGCGACATACAGTTGTTTATGTGAAAAACAGTCAACGCTCAAATCTAAGCCTGCATCGTTGAAGGTTTGACCCTGCGATTTATTAATGGTCATTGCAAAAGATGTCTTTACCGGAAACTGTAAACGTTTAAATTATCTATAATATGTATGTATTTAGAAATATATAAGTATGTTTATCAGTTGTCTGGTTGCCATAGCACAGGCTCTGCCTAGTTTGGGATCAGATGACCGTGTGTGAAATGTCCTAAGATATTTATTTATTTTAATGTAAAATAATTTCTTGTAGATTTTTTTCAACATTCAAGGTAACGACTTTTTATTAAATAGATAGAATTATTTGTCATACATCGTATAAATTAATTAACAAATATTAAGTACCGTATCAATTATCGTGACTACGCCGATCTTTCATCGGCCATTAAGACAGTTTTAACGCCTTTTTCCGAGTATACAATGAGAGAAGAACAATCTCTTTTAATCACTACATAGTATAAAACAAAGTCGCTTTCTCTGTCCCTATGTCCCTTTGTATGCTTAAATCTTTGAAACTACGCAACGGAATTATAATACGTCCCGAAATTTTTAAATCTGTAATATCTTCGAAAATATTCACTTAAATCATACGGTGTAAAGGGCCGTATAGATCTATATTAAATGAACAATGTATTCAAGGTATTTAATTGGTTAAGGATTAATGCTGTATTGGTTAAAATCGCTTCGAAAATTAGCCATTATTTGTCGTAAAAAGTAAATGACAAAAAAAAGTTATTGTGGGTTATCCATAAGAGATAGACATATTCCATCACGGACTTTTCTGTAGACCTTTTCAATGTGTACAATACTTAGTACATTATTTTGATAAAACTCGTAGGGTTCAGCCTGCGTTTGCAATGTAAGCGGAAAAAATGTAATTATTTACGACATCACATTAGAAACCTCAAAAATTACAGTACTTCTCCACTATTTAATGGATGTTATTATACATATAAACATTCCTCTTGAATCACTCTATCTATTAAAAAAAACCGCATCAAAATCCGTTGCGTAGTTTCAAAGATTTAAGCATACAAAGGGACATAGGGACACAGAAAGCGACTTTGTTTTATACTATGTAGTGATATAGTTATATTAAATTATTTGCGTATGCGCATAAGTATATTTATATTTAATCTGTTGAAGCCAAGATCACGAGTGAGGGAACGAATCATTGTTGACCAAAAGACTAACAACCACGCGAGTCAGAGAACGAATCATTGTTGACCAAAAGACTAACAACCAATCACAGCGCTTAACATGAGGTTTGACAGGTGATTAACTAATTTTTGTATTAATCAACGTATTAGAAACCGTCAGTCAGGTCAGCGTCAGAGACATTAATAGATACGTTAGGGGATTTGTTATTCTCAGACTTCTGACCCCGATCACTCACATACGCGCAAACATTTCGACAAAGGTTCGCGCGATTTGATGTCTGTCAAAAAACCGACACAGCTTGGAAATGAAATCATTTCAAATGTCGTCCTACACTTGTGGGTTTGCGTATTCGTGCAAATGTGAGTGACAGGCATGAGAGTTGGCTTACTTAAATCGAGTCAGAGTTTAATAAGCGTTTTAGCTGTAAATTGCTATAAAATACGTATAATTTATTCTAATACCAATGATGGTAGCGAACTATCAGAACGGAGTGCATGAACATACCACTACTACAGCTACTTGATTGACTGCACGGATAGCTGAGTGGTATAGGACACCACGCCAATTACTTGTGTACGCGACGAGCCGCGGGTTCGATCCCCACATGGGACATGCATTTGTGTAATCCAAAATTGCTTGTTCCAAGTCTGGGTAGGTATTATTTGTGTATGTAAATTGAATGTTTGTGAAACCCCCGCGATACAGGGAATAAATTCTCTAGTGCAAAAGTCGTTTTTTTAAAACAAAAACAAGGTAATATTTATCAACCTCATTTTAAATGAATTACAAGTACAACAAAGGTTTTTTTAACTTCAAACACTTGAAATAAGTCCAAAGTTCTCTGTAACTTAGAGTTGGACGTAACTTGATAGTTACATTAAAAATAACAACCCATTAAATTCTGCCACAATATATCATGAGATGACAAAATCTTTTTCACATTTTCGCGGCGGTCTAGGGTTGAAATGGAAATATGATTTATGCAGACATACGAAATATTTAAGCCGGTTTCAGGTGTGGCTGTGGTTGCCCTCGGTTACCCCGACCATTAGGGCTGCCAATAACTTAATAATACATCAAGTATAATTAGTTTCAGAATTATTAATAAACAAAACAATAGGTATAATAAAAAATAAAGCTAAAATGTAATAAATTCTCATTACTATATTGCTCCCATAATATGTTAGAAATATACACTTGTTGACATATTATTTTAAATATTAAACATGAATTAACTATAGATGGTTGAAACAATAGGGGTTATTTTTTAAGACTCAAGTCTGCTTATTTAATACCGTCTTTATTAAAAAAAAAAAAATCTTAAATTAAACAATATAAAATCATCTCACACGTGTGCAAAACATTGACACTTAAGAAAAGGATAAATAACTCTTTAAAAAAAAATAGATTATGTACAAAACATCACATTTTAAACGCTGCTAACTAAGAATTAAAACATATCAGTAAAAACAAAACAAACTTATCGTATACCTAATCTAGTAAGTATATCTAGGGTTGACAGCCCTACGAACAACATTGATCCCGGGGGACGTCCGGGACATTTGTAAATGCGACCCGAACTTCTAACGACCAACCCACCTAATAAAGTATGAACCATAAGTTTTATTGCTTTTCATCTCAATGACTGCCTTCATAAAATTCGCGGTTGCCTAAACTTGACCCAAGCTTAGAGTTATTTTCAACGTTAAATGTATATAATAGTAATATGTTTTGATGAAATAAAGACGAAATTGCGTGTATAATAACTTTTGTGAGGAGTATTCATAATTATTTAAAACAAAACGGTTTACTCACGCATATTCTCGGGATCGCCCGACTAGTTGTAAGCGGCAATAGCCTAATGGCTAGGGTGACGGCCTTGTGATCGAGTGGTCGCAGGTTCGATCCCCACCCATTGCACTATTGACGTGAACCCACTCCAGATACAAGCATATTTAGCTTAGTTGGAGGGGTTTACAAGATTGCTAGTAATGTGAATTCCACCCACATTGCTAGTAACCTTTTTTTTAAAAAAAAAAAAGTTTCAGACTCAATACGAGTCCCGCGCGTTCGACTCGCGACACCACCGCCGCCGCGTCAGCGCCGCGTGACTAGGGACTCCTATTGAATTTGAAACTAGTCGGGCGATCCCGAAAATATGCGTGAGTAAACCGTTTTGTTTTAAATAACAAATTACTTTTATTCACAACAAAATTAAACACAATATTTGATACAATTTACCCATTCTAAACAGTGTATACTTACCTGAAATATCAAAAAACAACATTTGAAGCCTTTACTTCTAGTTTAGATTTTACGCTTCTTTTTATATTTTACTAGCCCGGATTCGCACGGGTATTTCCCAAAAAAATCAAAATTAAAAATAAATTAAGTATATAGCCAATGTCACCCGGGGATAGTGTAGCTTCCCAACAGTAAAATATTTTTTCAAATCGGGTCAGTAGTTTCAGAGCCTATTCAATGCAAACAAACAAACAATCAAATCTTTCCTCTTTATAATATTAGTATAGATACAGGAGAATTTTCTTCAACTTCCTAAAATTACCTCAATACTGACAGACGGTGTCATTTACATGACACATCTTTTAAGCGCAGGCCACACCGCCAGCTAGCGGGCGGGCGGACTAGGCGGGTGGGCGAAGCGAACGAAGGAAACTATAAAAACTACGCGAAATATTGGCGAGCTAAACTATGGGGTTCACACCGAAAACTACGGACAGACGAGCGACGGGCGGAGCGCGCGGAGCGGGCGAAGTGGGGGACGCGGATGGGAGAGCGAGAGGTTAGCGTTCTATCTGTCGATTCTATTCGATACTCTATTCGATATTTATTATTCGATGTTCTATTCGTCGATATATGACATATTCATCGTTCACAAACGTGAACACTACACTGTTATTCGAAAGACGAGCGTCGACTAGTCTACTCGAAACGGGGAGGACGGACGAACGAACCGGGCGAGCGTCGAGCGGGCTGGCGGGCGAGCTAAGCTAGCGAAGCGCGGGCGCGCAAACGAGGTGAACGAGTAGCTTCGCTGGAATCGTCGGATATTTCGTTAGCTTAGCTCGTTAGGTTAGTCGGTAGCTCGCGGTGTGAACCGAAGTATGTAAAGAGGTGAAACGATGTTCGCCCGCCTAGCCCGCCCGCCCGCTAGCTGGCGGTGTGGCCTGCGCTTTAGCGATCTGTAGATAATAAATCCTTAAAGGAATGCCACCAGTGAAGTGATATTCTTGACATATATTTATACTCTTTGCGTTTCTAGTGACGAGTGAAGGGAATTCGTGTACTAATCTTGATAAAAATTAATTGAATATAAGATGACGTGAACAATATCATTTGCAAATGTCGTCTTACACGGGTTCACGTATCCGTGCGAATTTGAGTGACAGCTAGGGATAAGACAAGATATTTTTTATTTCCATACAATCTGCAGTTTGTATACCTATTATACCTTCTTATTATTTAACTTGAGTTATTTGTATTAATTACAAATTACATTACGAAATTACATGTGAATGTTTACTAAAACAACATATAATTACACATTCAAAACACTAACGTAAGTTTGCTCGTATTCTGTAGAAATGCCATTTTGAATTCATTCTGCAAAAGTTTCTCAACTTTTGCATGGCATTCATAACTTTTGTATTTACAGTCAAAACTTAGTTTGAATAAAATAATACCGTTTCAACCCTGTGTTTGCACAACTACAAAGGCAGTCTAGTCCCACACGATTTTCATACAATTTAGGGTTAAGTTACATGTAAATAAGTAACGTTAAAATATTTCTTGAAAGGAATATCAAATGATTCTGTAAGGCATAATTGTTGGCGTTGCTAGGCAAAGGGTTTCTTTTATATTGAAGGTTTTAAATCGATTTTGTTGTACCAAAAAAGGCTTCATAGTGGTTATGTGACATCAGTTATCACGCAAGATTGCCTATAATATTACTAAGTAGTTTCATATGTATAACAAAGTAAAAGCAGAATAGTTGCTACACTTTTTAAAATTAGGTACTTTATATCTATACTAATATTATAAAGCTGAAGAGGTTGTTTGTTTGTTTGAACGCGCTAATCTCAGGAACTACTGGTTCGAATTGAAAAATTCTTTTTGTACTAGATAGTCCGTTTATTGAGGAAGGCTATAGGCTATATAACATCACGCTACGACCAATAGGAGCGGAGCATAAATGAAAAATGTTGCAAAAATGAAAAACTGTTGAAACAAGCGAACAAAGTCGCGGGGGACAGCTAGTCTAAGTATAAAAAGCAAACTAGTTTATTCGAAACCGGGTAGGTTTGTGTATTTTCGGGATCACCCGACTTGTTTTAGAATCAATAGGAGTCCCTTCTTCCGCAAAACTAGAGTAATTGCAATCGAGGCAACTATACCCCCTATCCGGGTTTTACCCCATATTAACTAACTTAAACCGGTTGTTTCTTGCTAGGGCAGACGAAAAGGACTTATTAAAGACAGCGTACGGAAATATAAGGATGAAAAAAAAAATGCAAGTCCATTTTAATCCAATTTTATTTAAAAAAAAAAATCCTATTTACAATACGTACAGATGAAAGCTGATATTTTATAATGTAGGTACCTATTATTATTTAAATAGGTATATTAATGGCTAAAATTTGTAAATCAATAGTCACCCTCAATTTATCAAGCCAAACCAGAAAGTAAGTAAATACGTAAATCAAAGAGAAAGTCTTGTTTTGTTATTTTTGGAAATAAATCTTGTTGCTGTTACAACAAACGTTACTTAGCGAGATTTATTGGTGTTAATGCCAAAATCAATGTGGATATATAACGCTTGTATTTTTGCAAATGGTCGCCATCTTATTTTATTACGTACTAAGTTCACATTATTCTTAAACTGGAAGAAATCTTAGAGAGGCCTTAATACGAACACTATCAGATATTTACTAGCTTTAGTTCGTTATTGCTGCTTGCTGCTGCTTACTCTCCAGCACATGCAAATTCATCACTCTTTTTTTAGCATGCGTTTTATTCCTCCTCATTACATGCCAATACCATCCCAAGGGACTTCTTATCAGTTTTTTAGTGTATTGTAATCTAAACTTCATTTAAATAAATTGTATTCTATTCTATAACTATCGCACTTAGAGACGTTAATGGAGATTTAAGGGCTCTAGCACATCTGACAGCATCATCGGTCGCGTAACGCTGGAAAGGACAAGTAGGTATTAATAAAAACATTTAATCTTACACACTCAACCGACGATGCGTTACCGACGCGTCTTCTAAAAGATATGCTCGAGCCCTAATAGATGCCTTGCTGTCTTTTTAAGTAAGCAGGCTCTTAGACTTCTGAGAGTTGACTTGAATCCCTTAAAGTCCGGTGAAGCAGTCAAAGCCTGCGCTCAGGCTAACTGCGTAAAACTCATCAAAAAAAAAAAAACTTGAATCCCTTAAGTGACCATTAACGTCTCTAAGTGCGGCAGTTCATGTCACAATTTGTGAGGATAATTTGTTTTTACGCCGCTCCCCAGCTACACAAATTATGACGTTAAGTTTTCCCTCCCAGAAAATAAATAATTAAGTAAAGTAAGAAAATCTTTATATTAATCTAGGATATCGTTTAGGTTGAGATACTATGTTATATCAATCTATTCACATAATAATCTAACAAATTATTTGATTTCCTAACCCTTTATTTAACCCTAGTTATGTACATTCTACACCCTGTATTAAATGTTGTTATACTTTCCATGAATACATTATTTAACAATAAACTATACAACAGTTGCAATAACAAAGGCTTTACAGCGTCAATACACTGCAACCTAGTTGTATCTGTTTGGATCTAGATCAGCTGTCATTTGCACGGATGACAAGCAGGGACGCACGGACGCCAATACAATGAAATGGAAGGATAGGGGTGGCATTTAAATATTTTATATTTTTGCTATTCATGTTTAAATGTACTTTAAATACTCCGCGACAATTTCAAATGAGTAATTCGTCAACTCCTCCTACATGCCTACGGCCCATTTAGGACGACTTGCAGAAAATCAAAATACTTAATTGTATTTACATTCTGCAACTCGTCCCACGTGATTTTTGTGAGGAACTTATAGAAACAAAACGAAAGTAACAACTAAAATATTTTGACGTGACAACGTCTTATAAATTGGTTTGCCGGGTGACACTTCAAGAAACTGGGTAACGCTCCGCTCACGTTATGCGCTCACAATGAGAGCGAGTGAGAGGCACGCGAGCGAGAGAGACAGACATTGACATTGACAGTCGTTGTCACGTAAAACTTTCGCCCGTATACCGACTTTACAGGCAACCATTTTTTTTTTACTTTACTTACTAACTATACCAAACGTTGATAAAGTTAAAAGTTCCACACATAAAGCAACGTGAGACGAGTTGCTGAATGTAAATATTAATTACTAGCTGTCTGCCCGCGACTTTGACCGCGTGTTTTAGTTTCGACGGTTTTAATTTTTGCAACATTTTTCATTTATGCTCCGCTCCTTCTGGTCGCAGCGTAATATATATATAGCTTATAGCCTTCCTCAATTAATGGGCTATCCAACACTGAAGGATTTTTCAAATCGGACCAGTTCCTGAGATTAGTGCGTTCAAACAAACAAAGAAATTTTCAGCTTTATATATTAAGTAAGTATAGATTTTGATTTTATGCAAATCGTCCTATATGGGCCGTAGGTACTTATGTACGTGTTGACGATTTACAATTTTAAATCGCCGTTAAGTCTCGTGCTGTCTCTCTCACTATTAGGTGTAGTGCGTGTAGCGACAGATATACATTTAGGAACGTTTCAAAATTAAGTTAGGTTTGAGTGTAGGGGGGCTAAAGTTAGTTTTTAGATTTATGTCTTCTTACGTTTTCAGTGTAGTGTTCATTCTTAATTGTCGCACCAATTAACTATTTGAAATATATTGCCGATTCATCGACTTAATTAATCCTTATCTACACATACAACCTTATAAATTATTCTGTTTTAATTGTTTGTTTTTTTTTCGTTATCAAACAGCAATTATTGAATTTCTTACTTATTGACACAGTTTGAAACGATAAAAGTAAGTTAGCTCATTATTATGGAAAATAACTGTCTCTCAATTGTCCCACGGATGGTAGAATTATTTAATTACATTTCGATACAGCCATAACTTATCGGACTTCAATTCACAAGCTAGAACCTAGTGTATCTAGATTGGCTGTCAACTGCACTCGTCGCTTAGTGAAGCTATTGTTCACACCCTTTGAGATGTAGGTATATCATGAGGCGGTGGGAGGATACTCTCTCAGTTGTTTAAATACCACCTGTCACTTAGATTTGAGGTACAACGTTGTTATACAGCTAGGCTTTCTAAGGGATATTGTCTTTTAAACTCATATCTGATTTAAATTGTTTATGTTATTAACTAAATAAATAATAGTTTTCGAATAGTTACACATATACATGTTCTATTTGTTATCTGCATAACCCACTATCAAATCTTAGCCCGAATCAAACCAGATGAATTTTAGTCATATTTTTGCAAAGCAGTAAATAAAAAATATATCTTCATTGTTTACGGAATAAATACAAAAAAGTCTCATTCGAATAATTCGCTTTTCTAAAAGCTGTGTAAAATGTTTTTGTAGCTATAAAAGATGATGATAAATCAATTTAGATCTCCTGACACATAAAAAGGTAAAGAATAAATCTTAAGAACCAGATCAATCAAACACACGCCGATAAAAGCTCAAACACATTATATTCCAAATAAAAGATTCTAAGAACATTATAAGCAAGACAAAGCGACCATCAATCAAGTATAAAACTCCTATCACATGAGCCGTTTCTCATCGTTTTACATTACCCAAATGGGTCCATTATAGATCTTTTGGACAATGGGGTTCCGTCTAGTAGGTGCTTTAGAACTCCTGGTAGTTCGTTGTCAAGGGGTAACTGATACGAGGATGGAGTGACACTTTTGTGTAGTTTGGTCGTGGAATACGGTATTAATATACTGAAGATCCGAGTAGCTACTAGTAATCATTTAATTATAAATATGCAGCAAGACACCAATAAATAATGGCATCTAAAAACCATATAGCAAAAGTCCAGCCATGCTTTTCTCTAAACAATAAACATCGAACGCAGCGCTAAATACAATGTCAAAAAATATACGACATTTGACATGGTTTTGGAGTTGGACAGCGGCACGCTCGACGCTAAAATTTTAGAGTAAAACCACGAAATAAACTGCGAAAGAATTCATACAACAATGACATCAAGCCTGGTATATAGCATACTTTTCTGAATGCGAAGATGCTTTTGCCCAGGTTTTAGAAAATACAGGTCGAAAATACCATTATTCGAGCTCGTTTCCCCTGAAAATCCCGTCCAATTTTGCACCCGATCAATAAATGCCCAGCCTAATAAGATTAACAAAATAATCCCTTATCACTAGACCCATTATCTATAATTGAGTTTTAGGTCGACTGTCCTTTTCATTAGGGTTTGCGGTAAATAGTCGAAGGACAATTTTCGAGGATTAATTAACTTTAATCGACCTTTATGTATTTGGTCCTTAAATTTCTCAGTAACGGAGATATAGTAATAGTAAATAATAACAACAATATAGGTAAACAGTACATAACAGTGAAGTATAGTCATGAAAAACCTAAAAGCCAAGACGGAAATGGTCCGAAGACATTTAAAAGATTATTATATATAGCCAGCTACTACCAGTAGGTCATATGTTTAAGGCTGAAAGACGATAAATAATGTAAATAGGTATTTACCTAAATATTTTTACAGGCTTGTATTTTAATTTAATCGTTTTGTCCAAGTCTAATCGACAATTCACTTAATTACTCATAGTAAGTTGTTAAGCTGTTGAGCTTGTAAAAATGCATAAAAGATTTGTCAAAGATTGTTTGTTTCTTGTTTGGTGACGATACAGCAGTCAATGTGACGTGACTGGCTTAGCGCGTAGTTTCAAATCAATTGATAAATCAATGGAACAAGGTTTTTTAAAATAAACAAATGTAGAGGTTAAAAATCAACCTCAGTGAATTTTAAAATATTTTTCCAAAAACTGTCCAGTAGCCTGTTTACGCTCCGTTCTCTAATCGAAACTTAACTTTCATTTGTTTTGGTCGTAATATCATAAATTATGACGTTCCGGAAAATGCCTAATCATTTTCACGACAAGAAGGTTACACTCCCTTTTATCCACAACAACGGAGATCAGCTGAAGTGACACACATTTCTAAAGCGCTATTATCGCAGAAGGCCACGTACTAATGACTGGCTTCCCGTGTAAACACCAGGGGCCCAATTCCGCTAAATTTAAACAAATTTATTCACTGGACTGACAATGTGCAATTTTACAGTCATCGGTCTTTAATTTGGTATTCTCCTAACCAATTCAAATGACTGACTGGACATGCCGTCATAATGGTTCGGTGCCGTTTGTAATGGATAATCGATGTTGCCTACAAAAACAAAAAACCTTTTGGTAGTTTTAATTTTGGCAACACTGACTTACTTACTATTAGTCTATTGTTGAGCAGAAAAAAAAAATGCGGTTTTTTTTGTTGTAAACCATTACGAAAGTCCATACAATGCCAATTATTTTCATTATAACTTGTAATTATGGACAAATATGATTAAAAAAGGAAAGTTTTCGTTACAATTGACATATTGTCTATGAAAAAAAGTGAAACCATAGATACAAAAATGACAGCTATCTATATTAATAAATGACAATGACCGCAACATATGTTTTATTTATTATTGTTGTTTTGTTGCGAACTTACCGATTGCAAGAAAAGTTGTTTTATAACCACCAATGAGTAATTACAATCTTTTTGTATGTAGGTAACAACAAAATGCGTAAAGATATTAAAAGTGTAAGTACCTATTTGTTTAAAATAGATCCTTAATGCAGTTAGTTTGATCATTAATTAGTTGTTTGTACCTTATAAGTATGTTTTCTTTTCAGATTAAATACTGCAGAGTAATATACCCATACATCTAGCTACGAGATAAAGATGTGCTTTATAAATAAAAGCCAGAGAACATTATATTCTATGCACCGTACAAGTTGCAACTATTTGCGTTTATGCATGTGCTAATCAAATCATGAGTACCTGGGAATAAAGTGTATATTTTTATATACACTTAATGAAAATGTTATTGTTAGAGTAAGAGGTAGGTTTTCTTTTATTGTTTATTTTGTAATACATTTCTTAAAATCAATGTGGCCTAGCAACTAGATTCTATGTTACTAAAACTAGAATAAGCAGAATATAATTACTTATACCTACCCATATTATAACCAAAATCCACACAAAGGTTGATCAGCCACAAGGCTGATCTTGTACAAATCAATAACTTTATGTTTTAATAAAATATAGACTATAGTGAAAAGTATGTTTATTTATTGTGACACAAGAACAAATTGTATCTTTGATAGTTAACAAAAAGCCATTTATGCTTTGGTACTATGATAGGTATCTATAATATTTTTAATTAAATGTTTTTCTGTCTGCAGCCTTTTAAGAAGAATGTGTTGGTTGTATCACATGAGTGAATTCTGTGGATCCATGAACATGTCCAGCTTGTGTTTATACACTGTCACCAACCTAAAAGAAAACATATGTGGTTAAGGATGAATTATAGACACAATTAGGGCTACAAAAGTTAATGTAATATTTTTGTTTTCTCAATAAAGCAGTCAACGGTGACAATAAAACTTATTTTATTTATAAACACACCTTTCCCATTTTGGTTATCGTAGCACTCCTTATTAATTGAAGGCCTTTAAACAATATTTATATCTTTTTAACATTATTGGGATCTATCATCACTCTCAGTAGGTATCCATAATTAATAGAACCTGTAACATAAAAATAAAAAATTACTATCTTATTGATTATGGTGTTTATCACAGAAATTGTAGGCTTGTGGTAATAAGAAATATTTGAACATAATGACATACACAAATCATGTTTTAATTGCAAGTTGCACACATTAAATAACCTAAAATAATCATAATTTCACTTTATAGACATTGTCCATAGGCACAACACAATACAATTTACTTAAGTTAGTTTCTATTGTGTATTTGTTTGTAATAATAATGTTGTGAAAAGCGCTTTGCTTTAATTAGAATCATAGCATCATTATAAGTATCTGTAATATGAAAGTATCATAAAATACAAGTGTGGTTATTCTATGTTCGGTGTGGTCATATCATATACTTACGTTAAATAACTTGCGAGTTGCGATCTTTTGGCGAACTCTTCCTCATTTTGTTTACTTAGTGAACACTTAATTTATTAAAATTTATTACGATGATAACACTACTTATTCTGCATCGAAGATTCGCATATTTATTTAGGATCGACGACTTACGACCTCTAAATACATTACAAACTGTAAATTGAACACGGAAGGTCGATGTTTTTGGCGTTTTATGCACGTAAAGAAACAAACAATTGAAGCAACTTTAGCAAAACGGTGTATTTGCTAAATGGCGCCAGCATGATGAATTTGACAGTTCACGTTCACTGGACTAACTGTCAAAAATTAGGAGAATACCAAAAATAAGCCATTATGTATTAAATGCCAATACGGGAATACCAATTTAACGGCAGTCATTCTGGTCATGCTGACATTTGACATGATGGCAAAAATTTTTCATGATGACGATGCTAAATGGTTAGGAGAATACCAAAATGTGCCAAATTGGTCAGGATGATGGCATTTCATTGGCATGGTGCGGTTTATAAAATAGGAGAATTGGGCCCCAGGTCATTATAAAACCAGAGATTCTCAGGGCCCTTTACCCTCCATCCCTCTTTCTCGACCTTGTACTTATTGTAACGACGTTGGAAATTGGACCTTGTCGCTTTCAACTTAAAGTACTCTTCAGATCAAAGTGATGTTTGATACTGAGAAGGAATTTGTGGAATGCTGTCAAAATGTGATATTAATTTTGGAAGAAAGCCCTTTTTAGATGTTTCCGTTGTTTTCTTATTGGTTGATGTTTCTCATTTGGAATTTAGATAGAAGCGGTGGCGGCGAAGGTATAAAAAAAGGAAGCTGTTTTGTATTGTATTTCTTGTACAAATTGCTATGGAGGGTATTATTTTCCTTGACATTTTAACGGAAGTACACGTGAGTTATTGGATTAACACGTTAATAATTGGCAGAAGGCTTATTCAACATACTTAATCTTTTATACCAGTCCCAGTAATCTAAAACTAGTCGGGCGATCTTGAGAATACACGTGAGTAAACCGTTTTGTTTTAAATAATTAGTCCCAGTAATGTCTTCATTCGGGGTCTTCCATATTGTCTGAATCCTCGTGTACCTACTATAAATTTGAACACCCAATTAATATCTTTAATTTTTAAACATACTGAGACTCTTCCGTGCCTCGGAAAGCACGTTAAGCCGTTGGTCCTGACTGTCATACGTTGATCTTTGTCAGTCGTTTAGTCATTACAATTCTGACAACCAGTCTTACCATGGAATACTGTTACCCAGTAAAATGGGTTGCGGAGATAGGCAGTTGCTCCTTGTAAAATACAGTATTCAGCTGATTCTGGTAAGACTGGAAGCCGAGCCCGACACAGCTTGGGAAAAGGTTAGGCAAAAGGAGAATTAACATCTTTAATTTTCATGATCTCAGTACAAGTAAGTAACAACTACGATTATATTAAGAACTAGCTGTTACCCCGACCTCTTCCGCGTGAAATTTAACAAAAAAGCAACATAACTTTTTTATATATTTTATTAGCTATCTGCCAGTGAAAGTCCCGACAAAATCGGTCCAACCGTTCCAGAGATTAGCCCGAACAAACAGACAGACAGAAATTAAAAACAAAAATATATTTTTGGTATATGTACCGTATATACATTCATATACACGTGATAAAAGCAGTTATTTTAATATTACAAACAGACACTTCAGTTTTATTTATTTTTATAGCTTTCACTAAAAACCAAACAAGTTCATAAAAGCCAGGATAATCCTGTATTCGATCGATCAAATTTCATCAAACTTGGACACATTGATACACGACCCACTAAAAAAGAAACTTGAACCAACAAAACAATCCAGACACGAGTTAAATCAAATTCGATTCATCTTGTCACGTCGACACAAGCTTTGTTATTCTCGACGGATATTTGGTATTTTGTCACATTCAAGATGTATTATTTCGATGACAAAAATATATTACAGAATGGCGCGATGGAGAGAATATTGATGGTACAAAATAATATTATAATCATGAAATAAATACTAATCACTAGTAATGGAGTCTTTATAACTAAGACAAATATTAATTATGTATGTATACATTGCCTTTATACATATTTTCACTGTATTTCTTTTTCGAACTTTACACTTTTATCAAAATAGTTGCAAGGCAAAACTAAACTTATCTTTATAGGTATTCTAAAACACGGCAAAATAGCAATATGATCGATCAAATTACCTTACGTGGCTTGTAAAACCGGAACTTAGACCAACGAATAATGTACTATAAGTAGTAGCCCAGAATATTATATACCAGGTCACAGAAGCCTACTTGACCAGAAAGGACAAGTTCAAAGATCCATTTAAAACTTCTCAACAACGTATCAAATCATTAATAACAAATAGTGACGTCATCGGAGTCCCGGCCGCAAGCCCTCGTTCTGACCCTAATCACCCTCTAATGGGCGGACCAACCCTTGACGAGGTCGACGCACAACCTCATTGGCAGGTCCCTAGAGGCCTACACTAATGTTCTTGTACACAGAGGTTTATGATATGAGAAACAAGTGTATTCATTGACTAATTGATGTTGCAAACTTGTTCATCAAGTGTGATTTTTATATATTTACAGGGTGGATATAAAGTTGTCTGCAGTTCAAGCCTTTTCATTGGATTAAGGATGCCCTTAAGACCATGCTGTAATGAAATGAAATAGTTTATTATGCAATTAGGATATACAATCTATTTTACACGTCATTTTTTTTAGCTCGCTGGAGTTGACATTTCCTTACTGACTGCCCTGAGAAGAAATGTCGAAACCAACTCATTGGTCAAGTGTATGAGCCTATAGAATTACTCACGCGTTGAAAACAATTTGTAAACTAGTTTCATATAAGAGTATACATAAGCAAGCATGGAGTGTGCGCATCGCTAGTAGCCCGTTGTGCCGATCGTAAGCAAATTTTAGCTGCAAGTATTACGATTACTGAATTAAGAGATTTTCGGTAGGGTTTTCAGACGACAGACGTTTATGGGAAAATATAGGTGGTTCCGTTAATGAGGTAATATTAGGTTTTGAGATAATGATAAATTCGCTCTGCTTTAACACAAATTTTACGACGATGCTTGTTCATACTGGTGTTCACAGTTAATACTCTGTTAGGCGCACTCTATAGTTTACTTATTTATACTCTAAGAGTTTATAGTGTCAGTGTAGCAAAAAACAAGATCCCTGCCAAGTCAGAAAAATAGTCACCACTTACCGTTAAGATTACATTTACCCAGGCACTGGTTTTTCAGAAACAAAACATAGTAAACGTAACAATACACGTAAATACAAAATACATACGTCATGACTAGCAGCAGAAATATAAAAAAAACATTTTCAGTTGTATTTGATTTGTTTGTCATAATTCCATCTATAACTTTTAAGTAAAACCACGGGACAAGTCTAGCAAACGAAACCGATATTCTTAGACTTGTAATAGAAATTGATGAAAGACATGATAAAGATGAAAAATTTAAATCTATTGAAATAGACCAGTCGTTCTGACACGCCATTATTTTTACTAATGTTGTTATTGAATGCAAATCTATGCGCAAATGATAGAGTATGTATATTCTAGTAATACGTTAATGTATTTTCTATTTTTTTAGGTTTCAAGAGGTAGGTATATAATCCTGTGGAGGGTTTAAATCTTCTGTAGAAATTGTTGACGGGACAGTGGGATTGAATGCGCAAAAATATTTATCATATAATTATGTTATTAGGTAGTATTTGACCTGCTGTGGGTGTATAACAGTCTAGGTTCAAAATAATAATACGGTGTTAATCATTTTCCAAAGACCTTCTCCAGCTAATTTGCATCTTACCATAGGACATGGACTGCTCGAAGCAGTCGGTATTGACTTCTTCAAGATACGACTGCATGGTGAACTATTAACAAGTCGGTTAAAATCAAATAAACTTTTTATGTCCTGTACATTTACTCGAATACTACTGTTTCTTTTGCGGTCCCAAATTACCACTGAAAAATAAATATTAAATTCAAAAGGGGAATCTGGGACCGGGACCGCGGTTCCAGATTCCCCTCCACCCAGACTTCTATGGCCGCCCAAACAAAACACAACTGCTCGAGTAGTTCGCCTACGGGCGGCCTTAAACAATGGGTAGGAACGATTAAGTGAGATGGCCCAAGTATTTGAAAACGGTGTAAGTTCGTCCTGATTATTATGCCCATCACGGTTGAAACAGAAGACAGATTTTCCTAAGTGATGATAACTAGGTCAGGTGCACACTAGGGTAAACCTTGCTAAAATCCTTGTTTAATGGTCAATAACTTAAGTCATGAGCCATTTTCGCGCCAACGGAAAAATGGGGCCTAAAAAGTTGATTGCTCTTGGTACTGTAGTGTCTTACTAACACCAATAATACTCAGTAATTAACAATCAACCCAAGTTAACAATCATACTCAAGTTCCAATTAATTGTTGGTTAAAATTTAATTAACCATATTTCGATGTATCGTGATTGCAAATTATACCTCAATTTAATTTGATTATTGAAATTGCGGTAACCGACAATTGTTATAATAATTAGTTCATAATTGATAAAATACTTTTGGGTAATTATGATTTGTTTAACCACATGTGGGATGCCAAATTATTTTGGAGGACTCTTGTTAAAGTTAAGGGGATGTAACAGTTTATATTGGCGTTCGTCTGGATTTAATCATACAATTTATCTTAATTATGTTGTTAGTACCACCACCTGGATGAGGGACGCGCAAGACAGACAAGAATGGCAGAAAAAAGGGGAGGCCTATACTCAGCAGTGGGTGATTACAGGCTGAAATGATGATGATGATGTTGTTAGTGAGGGTGGGCACATGTGTTCTGTCAGCCTTCACCTACATTTCGTCAGACAATTCTACGATGTGTATTATTGTTTCCATAAAATATATAAAACTAGCTGCCCGCTTCAGCTTCACACGGGTGGTGTGAAATTTTCATACGTTTCATATTTATTTTCTTTTAAAAAACCTTGTCCTAACAATAAGGGACATAACAAAAAAATAATTATTTGATTTGATGCAGTCGTTCGGAAGTTATCGCGGGACATGGGAAATCGGGTATTGGGATTCATTATTATATATATATTTTTTTTAAGAGATTTACGCAGTTAGCCTGAGCGCAGGCTTTGACTGCTTCACCGGACTTTTGGCGAGAACCTTAAAGGCCTCCAGCCAGAGCAATAGAAAAACTAACTACGTCAGCAACGTTCACTAAGGGCACCCCCCGTGGGGTTCGGACCTCGACTTAGTGCGTTGCTAACAATCTTAATAAGGCAAAAACAGCAAGGGAGGGCTGGATCTAAGTCGTCATTATTATAGTATAGAGCTAGACCTAAACGCTAAACGCCCGCACTACTCCTTTCTCTGTCCGTCTAAATTGTAGTTATTTAAGGTAGATTAAAATAGTAATAAAGACATTACATTTCTTTCAATTGAATTTGATCATAAAATATGTTCAAATTTAGCCCCAAATTTACTCGAAGCAATAAGCAAAACGGCCACAAGCGACCTCAGAGTAAATGTCAAGAAAAACCTTCAAAGCATCCTCATTTCTATTCACTAATCTAATACACAACATATTTCCCAAGCGATATTAATCAATCTAGATATTGAATAAAATGTAAATGTGTTAGCTATCATATAGGGTTGCCAAGGTCTTGTGTTCCTGTCTTCCCTTGAGGATGAGCTAATTTCCTAGTAAAGAAATCAATTAAACTGATAGCTTAGCCTTGGAGTTATTGATAAGAACAATGTTGTTCACGTTAACTAATAAATGAACGAATAAAGATTGTTTTTTGTTCGTTGGATCCCAGTTTTGAAGCTATATTTTTGCGTTGGGTCCCACAAAACATTATTATCATCAGCAAGATAATATCAATTGTTCATGAGATACTAAATTGCACCTTATGTGTTTCAAGTTTTTCCGACGGATTCTCGCTCGACGATTAGATCTATATCGTGGCTTTACATGTTTTCCGGGTCACGGAGATGTCAATTTCGTAACTTTACGCTAAGCTTTCTTTAGTCTTCCAAACTGCAGATTTTACTGATCAGTGTAATGTTTCGCGTAAAAGAATTAAAGTTGGACCAAGTCCAGAAAAATAGTAAATACGAGAAAAATAATGTGGCAGAAACTAAATTAAAAGCCAAGACAAATTGGTTAAGGATTTCATTACTAAAAATCTCACGTAATAGGGATGCGGACTATGTTTTTTTATTTACATGTCTCATAGATTATTAAAAAAATTTTAGACACGTATTTCGTCTTTTTTTACTTAAACAAACAATAAGGAAGATACAGTGAATGGAAATTCCGCGTGATATCACTTGTAACGAAAATATTTACCAGCATGTGACGTCACAAGCATCTTCTCCTGAACTTTAAAGCGCTTTAACTTCGACATTTTTTATTGATTTGATAAAAGAAAAATACGAGATTATTTGTTCTTTTTTTATGTATCTGGCGGACTAAATTGACATTTCCTTTTCATACCCAGTTGGCCCGCCTATTATATCAACTGACGTTTGTTTGTCATCATCATTTCAACAGGTAGCACTTGAATAACATTCTACCGATGACCAAAATCAATAGCAAGTCTAAACATTTTGTCCTACATTCCTGCTTTCATACCTATCTCCGCAAAACTGACCTAAATCTAGGTCATAAATAGAGCATGAACTAGATCCCCACTAACTAAAAAAAATTCTCAGTAAATTCCGAGAGTACCCTGAGGCATGATGAACTGGTGGTTAAATTTGTCAAGCTGTCACACTCTGCATAATGTATGGGTGAAAATTAGTTTGCAACTTCGCCGGTTGAGTACAACAGACCTATATCAAAACTGACATGAGCAGGAAAAGGTGATGTAGTGAGTATTTCACAAAAATATTGATAAATCGTTTTTCTACGTGCTTTCATTTTGAAGATACGCGGCTATAGTTTTCTTAACATTTTCAATTGCTAAAGTGAAAATATATTTTGGGCAATTTAGGTTACGTCCTAAACATTTTCTGTTGAAACTGGACTAAAATAGTTTGATTAAAACGTGCAAGGTTGACTTGTTAAATCCTTGTCGAAGGACAAATAAGTTTCAAACCTTCCAATTCCATGTTTGTCGTAATAATATAATATCTAACTCGCCAATACGGGCTGCCGGCGATGCATCCAATTACTTAACGAGATCGGGAAACGTATGATATACGTCTGTCGTAACTTCAAACTCGGTGGGCTAGGTTAGCTTTGATGTGTAAGCCCAGTTCATCTGTAGTATAAAGCCTCCTTAGCCTTGGAGGACATGACTATATTAAAAAGCGGGGTATACTAACAAGCTGATGTAGATTTTTTAAATAGACATGCAATTAAGAAATATATAATTACGTTAGGTGCTTTTGTTATAGTTATTTAATGTGATAAGTAAAATGGCGCCTATGCTCAGTAGTGGGTTATAAAAGGCTAAAGATGATTCTGTAATGTACCTAAATTCAGTAATACATTTATCCTTTGGTTCTCATTAACATTTTAACTTTTTAATCTATACCTAGTTGTCTTATTTTTTGGAGCTTATATTGCCAGATACAAAAAAATATAACATGATAGGAACAGAAGACTGAAGAACATATATTTAATTTGCCTAATGCTTTTCTCTGCAATACCTAAGATTTTAAGCAAGATTTGAGTAACTAAGGATTAGTGCACTGCATTAGCAGGCCAAGATCAATTCGGCATTGATCCTGGTTTTAGAAATAGCTTCCTTAACCCAAGCAAGGTTGGCTCATAAATATACGATGGTTTGTTTAAGTAGGTGTATGCACGAAAATCATGCAGCACTGGGATTTATCACCATTTGGTTTCCTGACTACCGATTTTGTCTGAATTGGGAATATTTTTGTAAAAGGAATGATGAACTAATGACTCCCGAAATTCTTAGTGTAAGATTTGAGTAACCAGTAAACCACTAATAAGTATGATATCTGATTGAAACAAGTCACTAAAAGCAACAAAATCAATGGCGTTATTTGCTGTAAGCAATCCAAAATCGGCCAATGCAGGAACACGAACGTTTATTGAAAGTAACATTACTCTAGTAAATAGAACATTACTGTTACATATAAAACATGGCTATCGTCCTACGTGTGTCTATCGTAAAAGGTAGTTAGAGCTATGGTATATAACATAGAATCGGAAACTAATAAGTTCCATTGACTACACTTTAAGATTGGTTTTCTTGTAAAAAGTAAAAAAAACAATCCTATGCCAGTGCATTTACGAGAAGCCAAAAGCTAATTGCATATTTATATTGTAAACGCTATTTTAATATTGTAAAGCAAATTGCGTTCTTTGAAGAATAATTACATTTTTTTTTTAATTTGAAAGGTAAACAATTGGCGATGATCCTTTGTTTTTCTTTAGAATTTCAAGCCCTCCAGCTCAGTTTCATAATTGTGCTTGATAATTTATTAATTAATTAATTTGTTGTTTAAATAACAATTACATACTTGTATTGTTGTTAAAATACCTTAGAAAAGGGACTTTTGTTTCGAGAAAAACAAGGGTTACAGCAGATTTTTGATAATGTTAATTTTATAATAGATTCTTTTAGGATCTTTGTTTATTATTTCAACGAAGCTTTATGTTTATATGCCCGGAATGGGTATAATATTATAATAATAGATAAAACGAGAATACTAGAGCACAAAACGGTAGCGAAGTAACTCTTCTTGATCGCTTTGAAAGTATCCGATAAGCTTATTGTGAATTCAAAGCGTTTGCACGTGGAGATTTATTCCTCAGTCGTAGATACATTTACAAGCATACATGTAATGCGTTTAACCCTTATGAAATAAACATTTTTAGTTTTACAAATATATCTAGATCGATGTACTAAAGTTTATGAGCGTGCCTTGCATCTTGATTGAAACGTTGATGGCATTAAAGTTTTATTGGGATTTTTTGGGTATTATGTAGGTATAAGTTACTCACGATTACGATTATTTCAATGGAAATTATATAACCCATTTTAGTAATCAATAAAATATCTTTTTTCGTACAATTTTTTATTTGACTTCGCAATTGGTAAAGTCATCCTAACGATTCCAATCCATTTATGTCTATGTTTTGTTTTAATTGTATTATTTGGTACTTAAACCCTTTGCAGTCAGCAAACTATTCAAACAGCTAAACATTCAACGTATCATTTTCCAAAAACATTTTGGTATATTGTTCTTACGAACAAAAACACAGTTACATGTGATTCTAAGATCTCTGACGTTTCAACCTCTTGCCCTCTTAAAAAGGGCGGGGTGAGGTCAAACGGTTCTCCCGGTACAGTGTTTTTGTTTCGCGTGGGAGCATTGTTGCCTTTTAATTAGATATAGATGTGATGTTTTAGGGCTATTCAAAACCTTCCAGTTCTAACTGTTTTCTTTTACATAAAACCAGCCCTAAACATCGCTGGTAAGATGATTAAAATTCAAACAAATATTATCACGACCAAATGACAAATAGTCAGACACGCCAACTAAACTGAATCACCTAATAAGACACCAACTAAAAATATGGTCCATAAACGATAGAACATTTGTTTTCTCCTGCGTTGTGGCCAATGGTATTACCATAATTTTGAGCCATCACAATTTAAATTCGACACTTAGAACATACACATCCCCAGCCTATTTTCGATCCTGTATGTATAAGTATAAAACAGATGGAAAACCAAGAAACAAAACAAATATACCAGATATAACTTACCTTGCCATCACTCTTCCAGTATATGAAGAAGCCATACTCGTCGACCTTGAAGAGGCAGTTCTGTTCGAACTCTGTGTTGTCCTTCTCTTCTGTCCATCGGTCGAAGACAGCACCCTGGGGAGGAGAAGAGCATTTGTCAACATCATTAAAAAGATATCGAATTTAGGAAGGAACACGGAACAAGTTTCTTTGAAAGAGATTTAGGAAGATTTCTAGCAAATGTCCTATGACAATAAATAAATTCGAAAATAATTTTTTGTTCCAGTATTACACAATCCCACATTTACGATAGGCATGCGTAGGACGATAGCCATGTTTTATATGTAACAGTAATATTCAATTGACTAGGGTAATGTAACTTTCAATAAACGTTAGTTTTCCTGCATTGGCCGATTTTACATTGCTGACAGCAAAAATACCATTGATTATGTTGCTTCTATTGACTTTTTTCAATCAGATATCATACTTATTAGGGGTATACTGGTTACTCAAATCTGTTTGCAGGGTGAAACCTTCAAAAGGCATCTAGCCGGATTTATAAGTCTGCCTCACTAAACCCACCTCATTGGTCACCATCAGCACATAAAGAGGTGGTTCGGAACTATAAAAATCAGCACAGAAATCCTCACATCCCCGTAGTAGTACCTACTAGTGTGTGTTTACTGTGTGGTAGTCGTTTTCTTCCAAATCTTTTTTTACCATATGGTTTTACCCAATAAATCCAAAAGAACTTAAATATCAATTTGATGCTGCTCAACAAATAGGTATCCTGTTACTCGTAGAATATTCATGTACAGAGGGACAGTAAGGGATTCATCAACTTTATGTATTACCAATAGCAATTTTATGACAGTATTTTATTCCACACAGCTGTAAAAATCCTTCAAACAGTCTATTAAAACCGCGGGTGCCAAGTCTATAAAGTTAGGTCTTTTATTAAATGAACCGTGATCGTCTGTAATGTTACTGTCATTTGTAAGCCTCGGCAGGGGAGCTTTAACTGGCTGACGTTAAACGTTTTTAAACCGACTTAAACTGGTCTAAAACTGGAGCAGTCTGAAAGCTTTGTGACGTAATTCCTTGCTAGATTATTTTTGTTAGGAGTCAAGTATATGAGCCTCCTATTACTATGAGGACCTATTAATTAAATAGTATTTTGTTATTGTCATTGCTTTTTATATTTTTGGTAATATAATGAAGAGAAATTTAGGTTTCTGAGATTACTACCAAGCACCAACACTTGGTTACTCGGTATTTTCGTAATTAAAGAAATTAACCTTTTCAGCAAATATGTGTAAAACTAAAATAATTTATTTTCTCTAATATGATTTTGCTTTTCTAGTCTTTCTCTATTAAGTTAGGTTATTAAAAGATGTGACTAATTCACGAGGAGTAGACACATTCTTTTAATCAATAATGACCTGAGCTGGGCTCCTCAAGAAATACTTAGGTTGTCCTTATGCTTCTTCAGAGCCCATCTCATTTCTTTCCTTATTTCCCTTACAACCAATTCAAACACAGTAGTAAATAACAAGCACACAGGCAGAGTGATTTTTGCAAATCTAATATTACACACACGGCTTACAAGAGTCTAGAAACGAGAAAATCTTCACAAAATACGAAGGTGACACAAAATAATGGAACTCTCTAGATCAGAGGATATTGACATTACTGTCGGTAATATTTTCCTCCTTGTCGTAAGATTATCGCCGCTTTTGATTGAGCAGCTAACGGATATAGACTATAGCTGATATGAAGGCAGTAACTGAGATGTGCTTACGTCTGAGTAACAGCGGATAAGAAAATAAAACCTCTGATTTATCTTGTTTTTTTATAAGCAAGAGGATCTCACATCTCAAAAAAGTTGATAGTGTGTGTGCATTTATAATTTATATGAAATCTGTGCCATCAAGAAATAATTCAAAGATGACATAATTCCAAAAATGTATTAAAAGTTTTAAGTTAAACGAAAAGTCAATAAAATATTCTTGCGTTTCAAAAGTTGAACTTTGTACCAAAAATCTCAACTATTCATCGTCTTACAGTAAAACTAACGAAATCACAGAAATCAACTTATTTTATGTAAATTATTGTTCCTCAAAGGATCTGTTCCCGCTGTCAATGGCACCGCGCCTCGAAACACGGTAAGCATGTGCGATCCGCTCTGATTTACGACGTGATCCTCGCACGGACACGGCCACGTCTCCACGAATCACATTAAACAGATTGCGGAGATCATTTTCGTTTCATAGGCTATTTTGAATCCTGCCATAAATCCTTAGAGAATTTAATATACTATCAGCAGATAGTTCATGAATAATATAATATTAGCAACCTACATTAAAGTTTTGATATTGAAGGTTCTTGGAAAGGCAGAATTTAATATAAATAAAAAAAAAATTAAATATAAAATAACAATTCTTCGTCTACTTGTGACGTTAGACGTTTCCTATCTATAGATTATGAGTTAGTGGGAAATGTATGAGAAAAACGACATATGGCTATATTTTTAAATGCGTAGACATAGAAGCCTGAACTTTTATTGTTTCAAGGGACCGTAGACCTGATTATTTAATATTAATTCCTTTATGAACCCACTATAAACGAAACTCTTCTGTACTTGTTTGATAGTGTTATTTCTATACATATAAGTTCATGTTTGTGAGTGTGTTACATACATATATAATTCTTATAATTTTACCTGCAGCAGGAGCTCAGGGACCGGGATCTGCCAGTTGAACTCGAACTTCTTGGTCATGGTGCCAAGCTATCAACACCCCGCTACAAGTTTTAGCACGCAGACATTCTTAACGTCCTGTGAACAATAATAGAAGTATTTGAGCTATAATGTTGAAATAGATGTGAGCTTTTATGGACGAACAGCTGGGCGCTCAAATACCACTGAAAATGCGTCTGAATAACTAAAATATGATGGAAAAAAAAATAGTCAAGGATCGGTACAGCTCGATTACCTACCGCTATAATTTATTTGTTATCTAGATAGGAGTTATTGTCGTCCAGAGAAAAATAAAACATTACTTAACACATTATAAAATTTCCTATTCCCGACTACCCATATTTTCCTAAGTAAATAGTTTTTATTGCAAATATTTTAAGCTACATTTATTTATAACTATTATTATTATTACTTTCACACTGATCGACCTCATCATACTTAATTATGCTGAACGTTGGCCGTTTTACGCGGGTTTGACGCATATTTCCCCATACCTTTATACTCTTCATAAATTATTTTCTTCCTTCTTTTCTATATTTCTAAGCGCTTACATTTTGTCGTCAAAATACCAGTACCCGAAACAGATCCCTCAGTTCTTCACAAACTCCTCGAATTCTCAACCGGTGACCTCGTAAGTTTAGCAATAAAACCGTAAGCCGGTAAGGCGGAACGCGTCCGGGGCCTCAAACTTCTTACCGGCTACACTGACCAACTAGACTTTAATATTAATGAAAGTCTGAAGCTACCAGTACATGCCGGTTATGATTTTTATTACGCCACTGCTTACTTGACAATAACTAAAGACGTCTGGATGATATATCAAGTTGGGCAGTTAAACTAACCACTTTTCGTGGTGATGAAGAAATACCGACTATAATCAAAAATTTGCATCATTATGACAATCAGCTGTCACAGTAGGAGAAATCTGACAAAGCAAAAACATACTTTATATCTTCATTATATTATGTGGATTTTACAACTTCAACAACACAAAGCAGCTGTACAATTGTTGCTGTTAATTTATAGAACAAAACAAAAGCCGGCGGCGCTCAAATTCGTTCCTTCACAGCTGGGAACACAACTCTGCGGCAAATGCAGCGACTTGAAGTGTTTTCTTGTGTTTTGGAAGAAATGCTAGTTAAGGGGTTCTTAACATTGGATTTATTACCGTCTTTAGCGAAATATATTGTGGAATTGTGAAACGCACATTCAAAGGCATCAACGAATTGGCAAAATGAACCTTATTCATTTGAAATAGGCGCCCGTAATCTTAATGTTTCCACTGATGTGTGGTCAACTGTAGATTTCTACAGTTTTGCTAAAGAAAACAGAACTTTAATTGAAATCAACGAAATAACTCTCTTTTATTTACTGTCAGTGTGACAGCGAGATAGTATCTCTCTAAGTGTTTTTGTCAAGCCTAACGTCCTGTAGTTTGGGGTTGTCATTTGATAAATTGTCTTTCCTCGGAACGGGGACGGAATCTTTATTTTCTTTTTAAGCAACATAGTTGTTTGGGATAAGTGTTTTTGTTTATAGTATTTCTGTCAGAGTGGATTTAACGCTGGCTAGTTCTAGTCCAGGTCTAGTGGTTAGTGGTCCTGACTGCTAAACCAGAAGTTGTGGGTTCGATTCCCACCCAGGACAAATCATTGTGTGATGAGCATGATCATTTGTTCTGTGTCTGGGTGTAATTTATCTATAACATGTAAGTATTTTAAAATATATAAGTATGTTTATCAGTTGTCTGGTTATTACAAAACAGGCTCTGCCTAGTTTGGATCAGATGGAAGTATGTGAGTTGACGCAAAAAAAAACCTTTATAAATAGTTTCTTTCAGACAAGTCATATAAGAATGTCTGAAATGTATGAACTCCATCATCTGTCTTGAATAAACGCGTGTGGGACGTAAGCCTCTTAGGATTCTGCAAGTATTTATCGATCGGTTTAAGACCATGGAGTAGAAATATTCCCTTGATGTACTTCGCTAAAATATTTTAGTTTGTCCATTAACATAATTAATGAGATCTAAGTACTTTTTTATGCCTGCAGACTCAAACATGGAAAATGTGGGACGAGTTTGAAAAATTACCTTATTTTTCATTCCTGATAATGACTACCGCTTTTCGAGAGTAAAACTGCGGTTACGCTCGTAATTTATAAATGTAAATGTGATTCGAACGAAAAACGTGAAATCGATGCTTATGGCTTCCTATAAAACAAACCAAACTTTCCATTAAAGTAAAAACTTTTAAGGAAAGTTTATTAAAAAACAGTAAAGCCTTACAGGTGCTTATAAAATTTCTACCTTTTTAAACTTTGACCCTCTCTTCAAAGCTCAAGAATTTCGCTGTAAAAGTTAAGATGGCGAGTTCGTGACCTCAGAGAGATAAGATTATTAACGGACCAAGTGTATGAGTCAATCGGGCTAATTGGCTCCCGAGAATACTAAAGTCATTCGAATTCTGATTTAGTTAGGTTTGACATGCGATCGATCATGGTACTGATAAGTGGGTTTTTAGTTTGAGGTTGAAAACACCATTTCTTTTAATACGATCGTTAATTTAATAATTATTCGATCACCTCATTTGTGAAATCATTTATTGCGTTTATATTTGTAAAGTTGTTATAAAATAAAATCTGTTCAAGCATGAAACCCGGTATGATATTTTTATTGAAAAGTTACCATGCGAAGCGTATTTCACACCATTTACACAAAACAGAAAAAAAAACTCACCCAAGAGGATAACTAGGCAGTTACATTTCATTTAATGATCAAGGGACAAACAGAGGACTCGAAAAGACTCCTTTACCCCCAATTTAACCAAATATATGTGTGTACATTGGAACATTTTGGACGGCACATTAGGCGCTGGCCATTTCGGTCGGCTTGCTTAGCGTACGCCGCGCCGCATTGGAGCAAATATTTGGATAGCCTACAAATGTTTGGCCCCAATGTTTGCACACGTATTTTGTGTGCACAGCGGTGAGAATATGTTTAAACCTAGTGATTATTTGTATTGATTACACTTATGTAATAACTGTACACTGAAGTCAAGAATTTCATTCGACTACATAAAATAAGGTTAAGGATTATTTTAAAGTATTGGGTCAAAAGCGACCAGAGTAGAAAATGGAGGGTTTACATTTTCGATTATATCTAGTACTTAAGTATGAGTAAAAATTACGACATACACCTAAGTTGTGATAAAATTATATTGGAGTAAAAAACTACTACAATTTCCACGTTAAAAAAATGACCTTCGATCAAATATTTGAGAAGCAAAGTTTCTGAAGCCATAAAAATATTTTTCCTGCCTTTTCCACAGCTTTTTATGGAAATTTCTTATTGTTTACTTCGTCCCAAAGCCATTAAAAATCTCTTCACGTTTACTGAAACCGTTTCAAAAAACGTGCTTGAAGTTTTAAAATATTTCGACATCGCGATAAGGTAGTTGGCATGAAAAATTATGATCGTTTTAGGACTTTAAATGTCCCTCTCTAAGTCCTCTCAAGTCAAGTCGCCAATATTTCCTTGTGTATAGTGACATGAGGTTTAGATTTTTGTGGTGACGAGTTTATATGAGACGATTTTAGAATAGGTGTTATGATTGATGACAATTTGACGTCAACTTTTGATGTTGTAGGACATATAGTTTTAAGTGCTTAATAGTAACTAATTTAATAACAATTATATTTTTTTCAATTATAAATTATTAGAATAATAATTACATAAAAAACAACATATGAATTGTGACCAAATCTAAATAAATAGAAAATATAGAGGTGAAATATCTGCAAAATGTTATCACAGGTTTATCAAAGGGTCAGTAGAGATCAAAGCTGTGCACATGTGGCCACGCGTACTATCTCAGGCTTATCAATCAGGCAAAGTCCATTATTTCTTGACAGGGAAACGGCGAAGTTCTAATAGACTTTTCGGGTTTAATAGCAAGGAAATAAGTGCAATAGAAAGTGAACATGGAATTCAATTAGTCTCAAGATAGACATTAGAGGCGATTATGTTGACAATGAGAGCTGTTATTATATAAAATTTTAGGAGAAAGATAAAGTGTAACAAATCATAGAAGACCTATTAGTATGTGGTAAAGACAAAAGTATAAAGTATTTATATATGACTGTTTAAATTGGCAAATTTTAAAAATATTTGACTGTTTTAGAGACAGATCAAAGATGTCCTATATTGGCATTAGTTTATTAGGACGGGTTTAGGGAATAACGTCGGTGGTAGCGATGCTATTAAACTCAATTTTCGTTTTTCGAGACTCAAATTTATCTGTACTCAATTATGGAAAGTAAATGAGTATTTAAATGAGTGAAATTTACTGCACCATGTACTTAATTAAAGTTAATTGTTTATTAAAAGGACAAGTGAGTTCCTATTTGTCTGCACCAAAATAAATATCGAAATCGGCTCTCAAATACATTTAAAATAGAATTCACTTATTCTTATTATTCGCTTCGAATACCAGACAGTAATTATAGCGAGAAATTGTCCATTATTTTGTAAAAGCATTTTAACAAGTGATCGTGAATTCCGATGGACTGTAAGTAATGGTATGCAAAATTAGGATGAATCATTATCCACTTTTATTTGTTTGTTACATTGTGACAAATATCTGGTAATTTGTTACATTGTGACAAATATCTGGTAATTTGTTACATTGCCACAAATATCTGGTTATTTTTTACATTGTCACAAACATCTGGTAAAATCCAGTTGTAATTACTTAAGTAGCCTTAGTTTCTATATAGATAGATGTATGCCGATGCCGATGAATAACTCATTAATAGACACAGACAATTAGTAGTTCTCACGCAACGTTAGTTAGCTAATTATGTATGTCAGCGCAATGTGTTTTTCCATCCATCCCTACTATACCTCATTTCAGTTTTTTTTTTCAAGATCCTATCAAGTTCAGTATTTTGGGTATCAAACTTGTAGACCGTGTTAGGAATACAATAATCCGTTCCGCATCAAAAATCTCTAACGTCATTCGGAAAGCTGCCACGCTAAGTGGACGATGTCCTGATTCTTGGAGATTTTAATTTGGGTTTTATAAAGTGGAACCAAGTGAATACAGGTTTTCAGCACACACTCCCCGAAAATTATACAAATACACTGGGTTATTCTCTAACCGATTTTATTTCATTAAATAATCTCTATCAGTTCAATAACGTAAGAAACATCAATGATCGAATATTGGATTTGGTGATAAGCAATCTGAAGAACATTACAGTTACTCCTTCCCTTGATCTTCTTAGTAGGCTCGATTCACTGCACCCTGGTTTACTCGTAAATATATCCGATACAACTCCCGAGACACTAAAATGTAACCATAAATCAGGATACAATTTCTTTAAGGCAGATTACGCAAAAATAGTAGCTACATTGAAGGAAATAGATTGGACAGCCGTATTTTCTAAATGCGGTGACGTAAATAATATGGTCTCTCAATTTCACACTTCTCTTCAGAATGTTATTGATATGTTGGTACCGAAATACAACCGCAAGAAGCAAAAATATCCAACCTGGTTCTCATATCGATTAATAAAACTGCTTCATCATAAACAAAAAGTGAGACTAAAATGTCGCAAATATGAAAATCCACGTGATATTGTGGAGTTTGAGTGGTTGCGTGACCAATGCCATAAACTTATAAGAACTTGTTACAATTCATATAAACATAGAATAGAATCCGACATAATACGAAACCCTAAGGCTTTTTGGCGTTATATAAAAGACAAACGCCAAGGGCAATCTAGGTTTCCATCCAGTATGCAATTGGATGGGTCGGTTGCTGATACTGGACCCGAGATTTCAAATTTGTTTGCCCAACAATTTTCTTCAGTGTATAGCGTGTATAACGTAGGGACAACTGATGTGTCCCATACTGTACAAAAAGTACTCCATAAAATAAGCCTTACAGAGAGAGAAGTTCACAACAAATTAAAGAAATTAGACTCTGTGAAGGGCCCCGGTCCTGATTCTATCCCACCTGTCTTCATAAAACGCTGCTGTAATGCACTGGCATTTCCGTTATGCACTATTTTTAATCGCTCATTGGCCGAGGGAATCTTTCCTGATGTGTGGAAACAGGCAAAAGTTGTACCTATATATAAAAAGGAGGATCCCGTGGATGTTAAAAACTATCGTCCGATTTCAATACTATCATGTTTCTCGAAAGTATTTGAGTCCCTTATAATATAATAATACCAGCCTATAAATGTCCCACTGCTGGGCACAGGCCTCTTCTCATATAGAGAAGGAACGAGCATTAATCACCACGCTTGCTCAGTGCGGGTTGGCGATTTCAGACTCCAATTTTTGGAATCCAGGTTTCCTCACGATGTTTTCCTTCACCGATTGTCAATGATGTCTTAGAATAATTAAGAAAGTACATATAACTTTGAAAAAGTCACATTGGTACTTGCCTGCAGTGGGTTCGAACCTGCAACCTTGTGCACACAAATCCGTCCATTGAACCACTAGGCCACCACGACATCATGAGTCCCTTATTTGTCCAATAATCACGCAACACCTTAAATCAAATGTTTTATCTGGTCAGCATGGTTTCCTGGCGGGTCGTTCAGTGGAAAGTAACCTGATCCAGTTTGTGTCTGACATATCCGATTCCCTAGACCAAAGACTGGAGGTGGATGCGGTGTACACGGACTTCAGCAGTGCTTTTGATAAAGTTAGTCACTCACTACTTCTTTCGAAATTAGCAGCTAATGGCGTACATGGATCACTGCTGAGGTGGTTTGCATCGTATCTAGAACAGAGGACACAGAACGTTGTCTTGAATGGTTACGTGTCAAAGCCATATGTATCCGTCTCGGGTGTTCCGCAAGGATCCCATTTAGCACCAGTCTTATTTTTGCTATTCATAAATGACTTGGGGCAGGTTATCAAAAACTGCAAATTCTTAATGTTTGCCGATGACCTCAAGATCTACATGCCAATCATGTCACCAAACGACTCTGTGGCGATGCAACATGACTTAAATCAAATAGTAGACTGGTGCAATGAAAATGGCATGACCTTGAACGCTAAAAAATGCTTTTATATAAAATTTTCAAGAAAGAAAAAAGCTAGCGTAACATCTTACAAAATTAATAACGTAACACTTACCAGGGTCAGTGAGATTCGGGATCTTGGAGTGATAATGGATGAGGGATTAACTTTTAGGCAACATATAGACAGCTGTGTTAAAAAGTCTGCCCAGCTACTAGGTTTCCTAAAAAGGAATACTCAAGGATTTAGATCTGTAAAATCTAAAATCGTTCTGTATAATGCGTTAGTGCGCAGCAGGTTGGAATACGCCAGCGTTGTTTGGAATCCGTTTTATGCTATACATTCCCAGCGTCTAGAGAGCATTCAGCGGGCTTTCACCAAACACCTTGCTTTTATGGCCCCTGGCATATCTCATAGGTGCCCCTACCAACAACGCCTGACATTCTTCAATATAACTTCGCTATATCAACGAAGAGTTACGCATAGCCTTTTGTTCCTATACAAGTTAGTCAACGGTCACATTGATTGTATTGAACTACTATCGCGCATTTATTTGAGTGTTCCGCACAACACTCCACGGTATCCCCTTACCAGACTGTTCCATCGCCCATCTACCCGTACCAATATAGGTCGCAACTCCCCACTAGCGAAGATGTGTGACAACCTGAATTCACTTATTAAGTCCATTCCTGAGACAGATATATTTGGTGAATCTAAGGCGAAATTTAGATCGAGAATCCTGGCATCCCTACGTGCTATCAAGTCTCCTGATCAAGTCAGTTGTCCAAAAGGTTAACTTCATTTGTTTCTGTATTCCCTGGTCTACTACTGTTATGTTTTCCGTATTATTGTATGTATGTATTGGATGTATTGGATGTATTAGATGTATTAGATGTATTAGATGTATTGTGTGTTATTGTTTTATATCGTGTCTCTTGTAGTAGTGTATAAATAATCTGGCGTGTTTTTGTCAATGTTGTGTTTGCCCGTAATTGGCATATATATTAGAATATTACCATAAGACTCAATGTATCTATGTCCATATATGTGCTGTGGGTGAACCTTAAATAAATAAATAAAATGGAACTGGGCTGGACATATCTGCCACATGTCAGACGACCAATGGGTCCCTCTAAATGGCAAGAGACATAGCGCTTGGCCTAAACGTAAATGGCGGGACGAGCTTGACTCCCTTGAAAAAAAATGGTTCAGTACAGCCCTAACCAGGGAGAGATGAAAGGGGGATAGACAGACCTTTGCCCTGCAGTGGCACCGAAACGGTTAGAAAAAAAAAACAAGCTCATACTAATTTAATCTTCACTCATTCTTCAAATTACAGTAAAAACCGGAACTTCACTCGTTCATCTTAATCCCACCATTCCATTTCAAACTAGACTCTCAAAATGTCTCGAGATTTATGAGATTAAGTGTTAAGTTGCCGCAACTCGGACACTAGTGTCGGACACTAATGGATTGCGGTCAGCAGTAATGGCTTAGTTTAGCCGTTTGGTACGAAACTTTGTTAAGAAACTAATACTGAGGGCGAAATGGGGATATTCTATTTTATTTCCTTCCTACGTATATGGATATACCATGGACAATGGTTATTATGCCTGAAAGAAAAAAAAAGTGTCGGGAAAAGTACTAAAGTATGTTTTAAATACTTTTTCAAGTTCAAGTATTATAAAGGTCGTAGCTCACTTACACGACCCCGCTCTAAAACCTCTCCCACGCAACACTGCTTTTATCGGATATCGAGTGGTACGATGGCGGTTAGCTCGCTTGCCACGCGGTGTTTGCAATTATATGTTATCATTGCAAACAGCGTACAGCAAATGTATCTAAATTAATTCATTTAAGACCATTTGAACATTTAAATAAATGTAGATAACATCACATAGGTACATTACTCTGAACAAAGTATCTAACTACAAATTCCGGTGAAGCAGTCAAAGCCTGCGCTCAGGCTAACTACGTAACTCTATTGCAAAAAAAAAAAGTATCTAACTACTACTACGACTTTTCGTCCTATATCACATGATACATATAATATGCTTGCTATCGGTTTCGATTTCCCCCATCCATATTATAACAACCTAATACTTTTTTAATTTTTTCCCTTTCTGCACGTCTGTTATCAGTGTTCTTTTGTCTCTCTCTCCCACACTTAACTAGTGTTTCTTTCTTATGCCTTTCAGCTATCCTTTTAACGTGCTCAACAAATAACTCTGTAGTCTTTCACCTATTCCATCTCCCTAAAATACCAAGCAAATATTTACTCAAAGCAACACATCGACAAGCACACACGAGCCTAATTCTTCACGTTTGCACTGCGCGCGATGAATCGAGACGTGTTTGTCAATGTGTACACACCCATATGAACTAACGCGACACCTTTGATATTTTCGACAGGCGAAATTATGTGTTTACGTATGCATATATTCAAGCTGATATATTTAAAGGAGTACTAGAGATAATAAGGTAGGTTTTCTGCCTTTTTGAAGTATGTATATCGGGTACCGCAAATTAAGTACCTACTTATCGTAAGTAGGAACTTAATTTTGTTTAGACTCGGTTCTAGGTCCTACCCATGTACCCAAGAGACATTTCCAAAACCGTAAACAATTATGGAAATTGCTTAAATGATTATATTATATTATTTATTGATTTTATTTCTGTTTTGGCAATCTGTTAGTATCGTGTAATGAGGATGACATTAAATGTATGAAGATTACATTTCATATCGATAAGTCACGTGACTTTGACATGTCGCTTCCATACATTTGAGAGATTCGATCTCAATTAACGCTTGTAGCAATGTCACTTCGTTAGACGACTTTTTTCTTGTTTATCCATTTATCCGTGAAAGCGTTTGAAATTAAAAACTACTCTATTCGCAAACATTTATGAATATAATGTTTGTCCCAGATCCCATACATAAATGTATGTGAGATATACCTTAAGTATACCTTATGTATGACAAGCAAACTGAAGTAGGTAAGGTATTATCTTGTGCCCTTTAAGTATGTTAATGAATGCAAATATTATGTAAGTAAGACATAAGGTCTTGACGTGAGAGGAACCTTTAGTTTTGAGTCTAGTATGACGCAGGTGGTACTGGCGTCAATGTGGGTGATGTGAACTTGCCCTTTCTGCCCTTTTCCCGACGAAGAAAGTGCGTGGTGATAGACGACCCTATGTCTTACAGACACGTGGGAGTCACATAAATTACATTCAAATAAGTTACATAAAATAAACACCTATGTTTACAGAACTATAGACCTAAATGACTCTAGGTTTGGGTGGTTTGGTGGTTTCTAAGTGCCTTTTTGAGGTTTATAAGAAATAAAACTTTTGATTTGACCTGCTTTTTTATCGGTTTATATTTAGGTATTCTTCTTCTTTTTACCTTATGTTGGTATGTACCCTACAAGCTCAATAAATCGTGTTAAATTAAAATCAAAACTTAGGAGTTTCAGTACAGAGAATTAACGAACATTGATCTTGATTTTTTTAAACCAATTTGCAATCTTGCAAATAAATACGATCCTTCATATTGTTCAGAATTTTCCTTCAATCTTCAATACAAAACTGATAGTGGGTAGGCGTAAACCTTGCGTTATACTACTCATGGTTATACAACAATATTCTGCCTACGTTCGTTAATCTTTCGTGAGGCACGTGTACAAAACGCACGTGTATAAACTTTAAGGGGATTTAGCTATTTCTACGAAGCCTGTGGTCTGAAAGGTTTAGATGAAGGTAAAGTAGACTTCTAACGGATATTAATGTAGGTATATGGTATACTTTTTTGTTTAAAACCTAATTGTACATGGAAGAGAAAGGATCACATAGTATTTATTAGAATTAAGCTTCTTTGGACCTTTTGAAGTAGTGTTCTTTGAACCTTGAATATAAAAATACAGTGCACCTAGAGCTTTCACGCTTCATTCACCGCTTTACTAGGGTAAAGAACAAAACACTATGAAAATATCTCCTTTATCAGCAATTAAAAAAATTACATAGAAAAGTTTTTCTCTACGTAATTTTGATGTTATTTCATAGTAAGAAGACTGTTCTATAATATTATATAGAAATAAGAGAAGGTCATAGTTCAATATTTGAATCACCCAACTAACAAATTATCTTCCAAAAATATATAATTACCTGTCATATCTGCAGTAATTTAATCTTTGTCCGTAGGCGTGGCTCTTAATGGTTACAAAGAGAGTCCGACAAAGGACAATGGCGGCTATGTACTCAACTTTCGCGTCAATTAACGCGTACTATGTCAAAGGCATAGACAAAGGCCCAATCAATGTTTACCGGGATCCCACTGAATCCACTTTGTGGCGGTGGAATAAAGCTTTTTAGAGGTCTGTAATGAAATGGGGAAGGTACTGTACGTACGCCATGTATTTTTTTATACCACCCCTACTTTTAATATTAACGAAACCTTAAAACAGTTTGTTCAGAATAAGTACTTTCTCTGAATAGATTGCAATGAATTTTACATCAGGTTTGAAGTTTTTTTTTTGAACTTTGTCACTCGCCGCAGTTTTGATATAATTCCTAATGCCAGGTTGTATATTTTGTGTATAAATAAACTGGTCAGGCGGATTAATATTAAAATGAAATATTTAACGAAATTAGCCTGAATTAAAAAAAAAACAACAAGTGTGTATCGTTTGAGATTCTCTGATAAAAAAGCAGGTGTTTTGCGAAATGAGAAAACATGGTTCAATATTTTCTGTTTATGCAATAGAAGCTTGTGTTATTAATATATCAAAGAATATATTTTTTGCTTCCTAATGTCCAGTTTCCATATTTGAGAAACAATTAGTTTTGCTTACTTTAAGTATTATTCGGCATCGTACTGCTTACACACGTAACTATTGAATGGATTTGAGATTATTATTTTTCCCTATGATTAGGTGAATATAATTAAATCAAAATAAAACTGATCAAAGATCGCTAATCACTTGACAAAGTTCACGTGTACTACCTACAGTTTTGTATCAAAGAGGCCGCCTGAGCGAGACATTTTTTTCTAGTACGTATGTTGAACCAGGAATACGCCTTTATTGGATCGGACAGTTTCTTGCTACATACTGTATATCACGGTTTGATATAAATTGTGGAAAGTTACAGCCACATAGTACGTATATCTTAACGTTATCTATTAATATTTACACGAACAATCTAAAGTTATGCCAAGTACACCCAAACTTTGGCATAGGTACTAAGCATACTTTCTAAACACATATTGGATAGGTCTTGTATTACATTATACCCAGGCGCAGAACTTACTTATTACAGATTACTTAATCTAAATTTGTATAGGTAATAACTTTCGTGAGGAGTATTCATAATTATTTAAGACAAAACGGTTTACTCACGCATATTCTAGGGATCGCCCGACTATTTTCAGACTCTGATTTCGACTGAACAGTTTAGACATCACCGCCGCCGTGTCAGGTCATGATTAGGGACTCTTATTGAGTCTGAAACTAGTCGGGCGATCCCGAGAATATGCGCGAGTAAACCGTTTTGTCTCAATTAATTACTTAATCTAAGTCTTTTTCTGCGTATTTGAGATCGGCTTCCAGCCTTACCGGATTCAGCTGAATACCGAACTTTACATGAAGCGACTTCCTATAGACCTCCACATCCTATTATACTGGGTAATACAGTATCCTACGGTAAGACTATTTTTCAAAATGGTAATAACTGAACAACTGTAATGACAGTAGGAGTATGATCATTGATCAATGAAGTTATTCTATACCAAAGTAACCAAAGAAGTCAAAGTACGCAAGGTATATAAAAAATCTTAAAGAACAGCCCTTAATTCCAAGAAGTAGGACTTTAACTTAAGTAAAGAACTCTAATTACTACACTGTGACCCAGATAAGTTAACTCATTTATTATTTATTCATTTGTCAAATAACTATAAGGCAGGTTTTAATTAACGTATCGATTGATTTAATTAATTATGTGGTAGTGGTACGCTGTGGCACTCAGGTCAGGGGAAAGCCCGAGGATATAGCACGCTTCGTAACGTAACTCTATTTTGTTAAAGTTTGTTTGTGATTCGGAAGCCCATGCTTATTTTATTTCTAGGCAAATCATTTCCTAGATCTCTGGTTCTGGTTCATTAGTTTGAAAACCTATGACACAGATCGGCACAGGTACCAACAAAGACACACGTTAAACAAATAACACTTCTCTTTTATCGTCGGCGGTTGCAACTGAAGAACTATAAGGTTGGTTTTAATTAATTTACTGGTTGATCTAATTACGTTTGAGTTAGTTGAAGCTAACTGGGTTGCAGATACGTATGTAACTGAGTGAGTGTATAAGCTAATTAATTGGCTTAGTTTTGTGCAACATTTGCGCTAAAGTTTAAGGGGTCAAATAAATTTGGATAGACTGGTTTTTTAGTTGCATAATAGGGAAGATCACTAGATATAAAAGACAGACTCTATTTAGTCTGTCAGTTAAGGTATATAATAAAAAAAATATAGGACATGTAGTTTTTGCGTTTTTAAAATAAACTTTGTAGATAAACCAAATCAAAGTTCGAGTAGAAGCTAATGGCGTCATGCTTTCACACTTAATATAAGTACAAAATCGTGATGTCATGCTATATTTCAAATCAATATATATTTGTGAATATTTATTTGGTTACGTAAAGAAAGATAAAATAGGTGTCAGCATTTTTAAATTAAATATCTGGCGGATATTAAAAAAAATAGTAAGTCATCTACCCCCATCTGATTAGCAAGGAAATTTAAACCTTTCAAACATATAGCCTCATACCTAGAATCAATGTTTGTTTTATCATTATTGTTAATTCCAAATAGTTTAGAATCTATTTTTAACCTAAATAAAGGACGATGCCAGATATTTATGAACTCTGGTCCCACCCTTCAATTTAGCTACGTGTGATACATCGTTGAATAGATATTCTTGAGCTGAACAAAAGTAACTATGGTTGTAGTTATTGATATGTATGACGACCTCCGTGGTTGAGTGGCGTAAACACTGGTTTTCAAGGTGTCGCCAGCTCTGAGGTCCCGGGTTCGATCCCCGTAAGGTTCAATGTAGAGAACCAGTTTTCTACATTGTCTCGGGTCTGGGTGTTTGTGGTACGTTCGCTGTCTCTGAAGTCCATAACACAAGTGCTTTAGCTACTTACTTTGGGTTCAGAGCAATGTATGTGATGTTGTCCACGTTTATTTATTGGGTTTATTGAAGGTGGGGACCAAAATTAGCACAGATATTCAAAACCCTAATAAAGCTAGAGGCTAATATTAATTTTATTAGCCACACACTATCACAAATATTTCGAGTGTAAAGTATAAAAAAGCCGTAAATCTAATTTCCACAATGGCATTACTGAAGCCAGTTAGGACCTAATACTATTATAAGGTTATGACGCGATTAGCCCAGCTTGGCCCAGCATGGCCCACCTCGGTTACACAATGGCCTTGCATGGCCCACGTGAGAAGGCGAGCATAATTGGATTTATTTATTAACAACGTACGAGGGAGCGATAGAAACGTTGGACAAACATCGGTCCGGTTAAATAATTTGATCAGGTAATAGGATTTTAGATTGTCTTCTAAATACGATATTTAGATTTTGCCTGCGTTTGCTTTTAGCAGAGGAAAAAAATGACATACGATTTTTAATTTTAAACACTGACTCTTAATTTCTAGTTCTTAGGTACTTTACAAATTTTCGGTACCACAGTCTTTGTTAAAATAGCACACAAAAAATATATTTGAAAACGCATCTATGTTTCGAAAATACTAAGTACTACATTACCTATCTCTTTAAAAGTAATGACAAAATGGGAGATTCCGATACAAACACCTCTTGTATAGTATATTTCCTCCCTATTTTGAATCTCCTACGATAAAATTTGCATGTCACATATCAGCAGTCACGACTCACTCACCCGTCACATGTCACCCCATACACCGTGACACATAGAGATAAAGTAAAGTAGATCAGATTCAGTCTATATAACATCGTATCACCTTCAAACTGATTTTGTTCGACATACACTAGGATAAAACGCTTTTTATATGCTGTATTTTGGCGTTCGACGTTCGGTGAGAAAAAGATGAAAACGAATTTTCATTTTGCTGTGTATCGGATTTTGTGATACCTTTTTATGATATCCGTACCTTGTAAGTTAGTACGTTTAAGAATAATCATGGTTTTACAGTTTGATGTTTAAATAATAAATATTAATACCAGCCTATAAATGTCCCACGGCTAGGCCTCTTCTCATATAGAGAAGTAACTAGCATTGATCACCACGCTTGCTTGCTCTTTGCGGGTTGGCGATTTCAGATTCCAATTTTTGGATTTCAGGTTTCCTCATGGTGTTTTCGTTCACCGATTTAAGAAAGTAGATACATATAACATTGAAAAAGACACATTGGTAATTGCCTGTAATGGTTTCGAACTCGTAACCTTGTGCATATCAATCTACCTAGGCCACCATGAGACAGTTTTATGTATAGGTACTTTGTTAAAAAATACCAAAATTAATGAATTACTAAAAGCAGTAATAGCTTACATATTTATAATGTCTAGTGTACGGTATGAATAAAACACACGACCAATATTTCTAACAAACCTTTTTGCATTTGATAGCCCAAGTCATAAGAAACGTTACTTATAGGCTATTTAACCCTACCCTACCCTTAGGAGCCGAGGAAGCCAGGTGAAACAACTAACCCCTGCCAGCATCAAAGAATAAACAACGATGTTGGTATAGTGAAACATTTTTTTCAACTTTGAGTAATGTTTGTCGTTCGCGTTTATTCGAGCCGTGCTAAAATGTGTCATGAATATAGAGTTTCGGTGTATTTTTGCAAACGGATTGGGGATGAAAGATAACAGTATTACAGGCGGGAATAATTTTGTCGTTACGTGTGGAAACGTGGGCAAATTTTGTATTTGATTATACCTGCCTAGGTACTTTCGATGTTTGATTTATTGAATACTAGCTGTGTCCCACAGTTTCATCTGCGTATATGGTTCCCGTTCCCGTAGGATATTTCTTTTTGTAATCTTTTCAATACTTTGATAGTTTTTCTGCTATTCGGGACGGAGACAAATCAAAAATCATGAAAAACGGGCCACCTGTTCTTGAGTTTTAAATGGTGTAACTAACCCGACTTTGTTTTATAGGTAGGTTGTTATATATTGTTATGTAAACATAGAAAACCGTGTGTATTTGTTTTCTTCTTTAAATAAGTGTTATATTGAAATAATGTTAAACAACCCTGCACGGAATAGTTGTAGTAATAATTAAAAAGTTATCAAGAATAGATCCATTTTATATAAGTTTGTCTAGTTAAATAAAAAAACAATTGAACTCTAACGTCCGGTTTTTAAAACGTTGATCAAAATAAAAAAAATATATACACCTGTCAAACCTCATAGTAAGCTCTGTGATTGGTTGTTAGTCTTGTAGTCAACCAATCACAGTCGTGATCAGGTGATTTGATAACAGTTTAAATTGATTAAGCTTTAAGAAACCAGGGGTAAGAGTTTTACAGGCGAACAAAGACGCGATCCTTAAAACTCTCAAGTAACATTTATAATGCCAATCACATCGTAAAAGAAATAAATTGAAGTCAAAGCCATACCATAAAGCTATTAACGTTCTTCTTTCAAATTCAGAATTCGAACTGTCTTTGAATTCAGAACGTATTCTTAAAAACCGGCCCAAGTGCGAATCGGATTTGCGCACGAAGGATTCCGTACGTATAAAAACGGCCCACTTTAAATATTTGTTTTATTTTATTTTAATTTGATTACCTATTTATTTTTAAAGTGAATATATAGCTACCTGTTGCCTTTATTTAATATCGCGCAAAAAAAACACGTTTGTTATATTGGAGCCCCCTAAATATTTATTGTATTCAGTTTTTTATTTGTTGTTATAGCAGCAACAGAAATACATCATCTGTGAAAATTTCAACTGTCTAACTACCACTGGTTATGAGATACAGCCTGGTGACAGACGGACAGACGGACGGACAGCGGAGTCTTAGTAATAGGGTCCGGTTTTACCGTTTGGGTACGGAACCCTAAAAACGGTTTGATTAAATCCAACCTAAATCTTAAAGCGGCCTCTTGTGTGCTATAACGTTTTAAACGATCTCTTTTAAGAACAAGGGAATTGAGAGATTTGAATGAAAGCAATCTGTTACGAACTGAAATCGACAGATGAATGGGATTAAAAGTATTATGTAGACGTGGTGAGGCAGATTAAGGGCTGATAACTTTTATTCGTGGAATAAAATTGATATCTGACAGATTTTGTGTGGGAGAACTGTAAAAATATTAAAATTATTCTTTGGATAAAATTATTTGGCGTTGGAAAACTCAGCCCTAAAGGCGGTATTCTTCAGGATAATTAATGTAACACATAGCTAACAATAGTAATTACGGATTTTTTTAATCCATCCTAAAGAGAATTACGTCGGTAGACATGTTCTGTAAAAGGTATATTAATTACTAGCTGTGTATGGAGTTTTCGAGACAGAATCTCGAAAACTCCAAATACTAACTAACTAATACTATTCCCGATAAAGAAATATTACAAACACATAACACATACAATATACTTAATTTTCTCTATCAAGACATTCACGTAACTAAATTCCTTTTGCAACTAAAACTAATAATTATACACAAAAAACAGACCCGTTTCCTGTAGCAATAAAAAATAAACTGAATGCCAAACGAAGCCGCGGGAATAACTAATCCATCTGTAAAATAAAAATAGGATCAAAGAAAACTATCAAATAAAGATTCCCACAAAATAACGATTGCGTTTTAAAATTGCAAGTTTTCAGTATTTTTTTTTTTCTAAATTATTGGATTCGTACATGGTCATTATTTGCAGTTGTTCTTTGGTATTTTAGGTTAATAAATAATGAACAGTATAACATTAAAATTGGCAGATTTTTTATCGTGGAACACGAGTTTATAAACATGTACAATGTCCAATGTACAATTTAAAGTACATTCTTTACTCTAAATGACGTTTGCTCTGTCAATAAGTTAAGTTTGTGGAGGTCAGTCTATGTGAAAAGCTGGAAAATGACGCCAACACAGTGAAGCAATTGATTTGGTAGAAGTTTATACAACGTTGAAATCATTTAGCATATCATAAAAGTAAATGTGGTAGTATTTTAGATTAAATACTATTTTCTAGTACTGCGAATTTTATTCGCACTCTCATAGCCGGCCTAAACCGCCATTGGAAATTTATTACGCACGGCAACAGACCACGTTTACAATGCGACATAAATCATTTTACACGTATAATATATTTTAACTTTGGCCTTGATTCTCGGGTTTTTAATAGAAATATATTAAACAGCATCCCGCTAGTATAAATGTGGAATTATAGATGTTTTTATGTTGGATTCGACGGGATAAAGGAGCTCTCTTTAGGAATTAGAATGATTGGTCCAAGGTTTTGGAGTATAGGCCAATAGCAGAAGTCCAGGGTTTCGATTGTATTTCAGGGATTTATATGTGAGTGCGACTTTTTGAGAAGTAGGTCGCGACAATTGCAATTGTATGTGAATCCCAGTAGACGAAATCTTTTATCAAGTGTTATTTGAGAGACAGTGTGTAGCTGGAAAGATTTTTGCACGTTTCTTCTTCTGAGTAAGAGCACTAGAATTCTTGAGCTCGCTTAACGGAGCTGGCGAATTTCGAATACTTAATTATTTTTTCTTGTGCTAATAGACTACAGTGAATAAATAAGTTGTAATCTTTTCCCTTTTGTATTTTTATTTTAACAAATCGAATACAAAATATTGTCATTATGACAATAAAAAATTTCTACTTATAGGTAAATGTTTCAGTACTGTTGTATTGCTGTTTATATCAATTAAATATCGCAGCACACTTTTAAGACACCGCTCCCGGACGGTAAATGAATAGACATTCAAATACAAGCTCAATATCGTGTTATTTAGGTACCTACATTTTGCACTGATAACATATAATTGCAAACAGCACGCGGCAAGCGCGCCCACCGCCAACCTTTTTCGTTTAAAGCGGCGTTGTGAGGGAGCTACGACCTTAACTTTGCAGAAAAACGGCTTCTTTCGTTGAAGCGCGAAGCCATTCAGTCCTACACGTGACACCTACGTTTTGAAGTACTTAACTAGTTGGTAAATGACGAACTAAAAGGTCATTGTGTAACGATGGAAAATAAATAACTTTGTTATAGGTACGCGACTTTGTATTTTGTTTATGTAACAACAATATTATTGTTTTAAAGGAATACAAAAACCCAATTATTACAAACTTACAATGAATCACTGAAAAAACAGTCTCAATCATTAAATAATATGGCAGTTAGGTAGTTGACCCACAGACCGTATTTTTAAATAAGATGGCAAACACAAAATATTATAAGTCTTGCATAAATTTCTCAAATGCATAAACAAACACCAATTAAAATTAAAAACGAACATGAAACTCTTGCAACTGGTATAAAAAATAAAAATAACCAAGTTATCAACTGACATTCAACTGACAGCTGTCAGAAATTCAAATAAAGAATGTAACTCGTCTAACGTCTATCAAATGCTCTCTGCATTGTGATGCTAAGCCTTGGTGAAGGTTCGTAGCAGAATACTAATCTAATAATCTTATACCTAACCTTGTTTATACACGAGGAGACGCAAGTTCTTGATACCTGACGATTTTAGTATCCAAGCAACTACAGCCATACAAATCCTACACAGGCACACGTCGTTGGAGGTGCCTTGGAGACTAAAGTCGAAGGGTATGAAAGACTTGCGCCGCCTCGTGTACAAACGGGCTTAGTCTTTAGTTAAAGGGTATTTTCCTGTCGGCTCATTTGAAGGACATATCGAAGGTAAAAGTTTTAGAGGGTTAACTTTATGGGTCAAAGTTACGGAAGGTGTAACTTTTTCATTACAGTACGGTTAGCAGTTTCGTGCCGTTTGTAAAGAAGTTGGCCTTGGTTGCTTTTTGTTGTGTCCATTAAAGCGGATAGTCTGGTTCGAAATAATCAGATTGTTGATGTTTTTATTGTTTGTAATAATGTCAAATGTTGTCTCCAAAAATATTTAGGAGCGTAATATGTATAATGTTTCTATTCTTTTATCATAAGGGTCACACTTCAAAAGGCCTACGGCTTTGTACTTTTCAATATGAAACATTTGTTTTTGTGTATTGATTTAAATGTTTGTGAAACCCCTCGCACCATAAGGAAGAACAACGTACTACCTACTTAGGAAGTAGGAATGGCTAAAAATCAGCGCTGTGACAAGTCGTGCTCGTCCCGGTACAACTTTAACTGAGCCATCTTATTACTATTAAATATGTTTAGTGTTTTATTTATTTTAATAGCAATCATTTTTTTTACAGGAGACTTTACAGACAAAAAAAAAATTGCGACGATTAGGTAGGTACTAAAAAATCGCAAGTAATTTTAGCGCTAATATATCTGAAACCACGATTTACTAACTCATTTGTAACATCCATTATCAACCAAACAAGTGAAGCGCTAAATATGATACGCCTGTCAATAGCACTATGTTTCAGTGTCACCATCGTGATGCACATTGACATCTCGCAGACATACCTATATCATTGTTTCCTTTAATGCATCAGTGATCTTGGCGAGGACAAGACATTGCATTATTCTAAAGATTATTAAGATTCTGTAGAGCAAAGATCATGATATTATTATCTATCTTTTTTATTTCTCCATCTCGATTTCAAAATTGCTTTGACCGTTGGACGAATGAAAACCATGTTTTTTTTTATAAGATAGAGCTGCATCCGTATCCTAAGTCTGCGTTTCAAGTTTCAGAACGCCTCTCTAAGAAATAATGTATACTATTTTAATAAAAAGGTTTAGTTGAAATCATAAAACGTACCTATAGATAGGTACCTTACCAATTATATTATATATAAAAATGAGGCAGATATGTTATTAGCGCTCGTATTTTGACGACTCGAAAACCCCCTGATTAAGACGTTTTTAATGATAGCTATCTCTTTTAATTGCGTGCTTATCCTATCTTTTGTATTATTTGTATTAATACCAGTGCATTTCACTTTGGTAACTATGATGGTAATATATCTTGTCTATAATATCATTGAGACCTACCTAAACGAGTGACACATAGGCTTGTTTCGTGTAATAAAGTACCGACTCCAGAAACGATCGTCATTGAATATCAAGTCTCCGTTAAGTTTTAGGAACCTTTGAAAATTAAGTTTCATATACTGGGGTATTTTAAAATAGGTTACATTACATCCCTGCCTACCTCTTAGTAACTAGGTGTGAATATATAACAATACATTGTCTGCATGGAGGGCGGGCTTACATTTATGTTATAATTGTTTTACACAATGGTCCATTAGCCATATTTTGTCGCTTGCTTCATTCGATTAATTGGATAGCATCATACGATGGTGGCTTGTTGTTTGCTGCTTTGAAATAACAACTGTAATGTCGAAGTACTCAAGAAAAAAAATTTTTGACTATACCTACTACTTAGGTCGCCTATAAACGGACTGTTTGAAATAGTCGCCTAGTCGGTATTTTCCCTACATACACTGTAGTCTATGGTCGGTATCGACTCGAGCGGTCGACAAAACAAAACGCGAGCAGGCGGGAAGCCCGCGTGACGCGCGGGAGCCGTTCGTGTAACGTGGGAGGCCTTATAATCTCCAACTCCATAATCCAACAGTAGGTTACCCAATAGGGTTGACTTTTAAAGAAGGTTCAGTTAGTAATAAGTACCTTTAGCATATTTCCTGCAACAAGTTTTTCTCGATAATTATATAATAAAATATTCTTAAACATAGAAGGTAAACGCCATGCATAAAAAAATGCCAAATCATAAAATTATTTCTAATCTTAGTGTATAAAAATATACAGAAGAAGAGTTAATTGAAACTGTTCGTCTAGGTACATGGTTATTATGTGTAAGAGTAACTTTGTTTACAATGTCTGTTTTTAGGTTTCTGCAACACATAGTTTTAGACAATTTATGGGTCCTAAACTTGTGTAGTAGTGTACCTATATTGAAACCAATTCGTAATATATCTACATAACAATCCACTGATTCATATCTATAAATAAAGAAATAATGTTTATTAATACATCAGTATTATCATGTTAATATCATTAGTTTAATACTTAATATTATACCGATCATACTGATATGATAAATAACAATATTCGTCATAAGCAGTAATAACATTGGTCCCCTATCGTGAGCACGACATACTTAGGCTACGCCACGACAAATCATTTACGGTAATCGTGGTTATAGCAATTTATCGAACAATACATTTAATGATAAACGAAACATATTATACTGAGTCACGCACCCTATGCTGTATATCATTTGTTAAACATTGGTGCAAAACTAATGTAACGTAGGTATGTAAAAATTATATTCATGGAAACAAGTATGTTTGACGAAATGTAAGAATGATGGTAAGGAAAAATCTCATTTTAATTAAGTTGATTTTAAAAATAGGAAATGTCTTATATATATTTTTAATATCTTTTAGTATTCTTAAAACGTGCATTGAAATACCTAAAAGACCTAGATTCCATTTTTATATTAAACATTCCTTAGATGCTTATAAAAAAATATCAAATAGTAGAGCCCCCACCGGAGCCCCTCCGAGCATGCTTTAGCGAACCCAGGACTCCGGCAAAGGCAAGGACAGGACCGGAGTGTTTTTAGTCGGTGCAAGTCCGACATATCCCCACGTCGCGCCACGCCTGCGGCGTGGGTTGAAGTCATTAGATTTTCATCCCCTAACAAAAAATAAAAGGTAGGTACCTATGTAGAAAAATCGTTGACGAAACTAACGATCATTATTAACATGAACATTTCACTATATCACGAACAAACTTGCAAATTACTGATTAGTCCTGGTTTCATTTGACAAAGACCAACATAATTAGATACAGCGGCGTGAAATCAATTTTCCCTGACAATCTATTGTGTATTGTGGTTGGCCATATTTGTTACAACACTAATTTAGTTATTACCTTAAGTATATCAGAGCACAAATTGATCGTTTTAAGCAAGTCATACCAAAGAATACTGATTTTTCCCAGTCTTTTGTGGAGGTAAACGCTCCTTGTGAAATATGGTATCCAGCTAAATCCGGTGAGACTGGAAGACTTCGGGAAAAGTCTAGGTGGAAGAAGTGCGACAGTAAAAGGTTATTATTTTTACATGGGAACATTTATTGCAAATGCCCTTTGTGCACATTTAAATGTTTTACAAAAAATGGACCAAAGGACTGAATTATATCCTGAGGCGAACTCTGTATTTGATGAGATGGTTATTGTGGACAGTATTTCACTTGTGAATTGGGTATGGTTAGCACAGTGAAGCGATTACATAAAATGATGCACAATTATTCCAGGTTGCATCTCGGTTCCGAAATATGTATGAAGTCCTCATTATTATTTTGTTACGTGTTATGAGGATTAAATAAAATAATTGGAAAAATTTCTGATCATTTATTTTTCAACTGATTTTTACACGTCGCTAAAGTAACTAATTTAAAATAATTATATTGTTTCGCAGCATCTCTTGATACTCAGAATAACTACGGAAGAATATATTCAATGAAAGGACAGGCCTAGGCTAAAAATACTTTACGCCTGTGATAGTGTATTCACTATTCTTTACATGCATGCAAAATTTTAGCCCGAAAAATAAGCTAAATAAAACCAACACCCATTATACACGACAATAGCTTAAAAATTCAACTATATGCTAAATAAATGTCAACTAACAAAAGCGCTTTGGTGTCAGTCTACAAAAGTGCGTCGGCAGCAAAGTTACTTATAAAATATTCAACAACCTACGTCAGCATACAAAAAGAAAATGCTGAAGCTTTAACTTGTGGAGTCTGACATTAAATGAGCTTCAAAACAGGACAATAAGAATGACAGTTCGTGTCTGAGGGAAGTGTCATGGCGGTCGCGTTGGCGGGAAAGCGTACGTAACGGTAGCGGCGCCATTTTGCATTGTTTCGCGCTAAAACATCTTTTAACATTGTGAGAGATATGAATGTACTTTAATATTCTAGGGTCTGACAGTTATTTGTTGCTTATGTTTTTCGTACAAAGCCCAAGGTTCCATTATTATTATTTCTAATGTCCCAGATCATTTTTTTCATGAAAGTTTAATAAATAAAGGTTAAATCCTACTGGAGACCCCAAGCAGGATGATGAAGTGTATGCAGAACAGCTAATAAAGAACCGGACAAAGAAGATCCTAGAGGGCCGTCCAAAAGGCAAATGTTCAGCAGTGGACCGAAACAAGCTGAGAAAAAGAAGAAAGAAATACTGCGAAAAATAATACCACAGCAAATATTTAATTTATCGGAAAGCTGTAACATAAATCATTTATTTATCAGAACCGCAGAAAACTAGGTAAAGTTCTTGTAAGGCTAAAGAAAACCGAAGCCTTTATAAGCTTTTCCAGATTCTATTACATTCATTGTCAAAGGATAATTATATTTCCATTATTTCTATTTATCTTTTTATTTTATATTTATTATATTTATTTATTTTCTTCCAGAGAATTACACGAAATCAACATTTTCCACGTACAAAATACTATTATCACATTATTTAAAAAATAATAATAATACCCCGTGATAGTTGATGGTAGGTAGGTGATCCGTAATTTGTTATGTTTCTAGTATCCGTTTTTGCAGTTACTAACTTAGCCTTATAATAAGTAGGTCGACAGAATTAATTTTACATTTGCGTACAAGTTACTTATAATTTCTGCGTATACTAAGTTATTATTTATGGTCCTTCGGTACAATATGTAATCCACTAGATATATGCTCAGTAAAAATAGGTTGCCGTAAGTAGCACGTAGCTTAAAAATATTAAATGTAAGTAAAGGATCTTATATGAGTAATTACTTACAGCGACTCAAACACAAAATGCCTTGTGATTAAATCTTAATCTTAATTCTTAACCCTCATATATACGAGCATCAAGAGGATCAAGCAGAGAATATAAATTGTTTGTTCGCTTTACATTTCATGGAATTACCTTCAAAAGTATTAGGCCGCCGCTACACGAAGTGTTCGAACACTTACTCAGTGATGAACGTACACAGACAGACGCAAATGAAATGGAGTTGTCCTCCCTCTTAGAGTTTCATAATTCGACTTAACCTAACCAAAATCCGAAGAAAATTGACGACCATTTTCAAACAGACAATGCAAGCTCGCCCTTAATGTATGCCCTCTATATTCTTGGGTCCTTTAGTACACAATTCTGGAAAAGGCCTTCTAGAAAATAGACTGAAAATTACCTGGCCTTGTTTAGTTTAGTAGTATACTAGCAAGCAATGAAAATAGCCAGCCATTTCCTTAATTGACCCGTTCGACAAAGTAATCAGTAAATAGTGGGTCGTTCCAGATAGCTTCGGAACTAACTTAACTTGTTCATAATTTATGTTTTAACAGGATTTAATGTAATTTCAGGAGTATCTGATATCTTTGTTTCTTTTAGACATATGTTTCAGGTAGGATATTAATTTATCAATTAGAACTCTAATTTAAACAATAAACCTAACAAAACTATTAAGATTTAGCTTTAGACACTAACATTACTAAAAATTGTTATATTAGATTAATTAGTTATACTTTTTTTACCAAAAAAAAGACATGTTTAAATATATTATTAAAATTGTGAGTTAGCGGTAAGCACGTTTTAATCGTTTTTGTGCCCGATAGGGTCAATATTATGGTTATGTAAAATTATATTTAAGTCCTGAATGTACACCATGGAATTCAAATAAAAGTATTGAGTGGAGAGAACTAAAAAATAACGATTTACGTATGCACAGTAGTATGCCCAGTAGTCTGTACTACCATCTAGAAATATATTTCTCAATACATACTTAAAATTTAATTCACCCACATCGAATTTGAATAAATGATTATTATTAATTTATCAGTATATTATAATGTGTCGCTACTGTCCTCTATTCTGTAGTGTCTACCAACAACTGTAACAGTTTCTGGAGAAGGTCCTTATCGTGGGCCAAGGCAGTTAGCAGCTACGATCACGTTACCATTATACCGCCGCCTCGCAAACAGATAACGGATATGACCGGGCGATTCCATTTCCCATCCCGTTTACATAATCTGTAAACGTTTCAGAAAACTTATTTCGTAAAAGGGACGGTCGATTCTTTGATAGGTTTGTAATATTTTGCAATTTTATTATATCAAGTTTTTAAGGTATTATATAATACGAGAAGCAAGTTTTTACAGTAATTGAATGATATATAAAAGTTTTATAAATACTTAGATCTCAGAACTCCTTAGTAAGAAAGTCGTTTTAAAAAACAAAGAAGAAAACAAAGTGATGGAGGTTCTAGCTTGTTCTTTTCCATAGTAGTTACATTTTGGGTAAATAGTCATCTTAAATTTTCTACAACCCTACAACAGGTTTCCTTTCAAGTATTTTTGTTTTGTTAGTATTTATACAAACATAGATTAAATTAAATACAAATAATAGAAGGGAAAACTATCTCAGGCAGGACTCGAACCTGCGACCACTGACTTGACGCGCCAGTCGCTTTACTAACTAAGCTACCGAGGTCACTGCCTGGAAGTTTAATTTTGCCTTCTATTTTAATACGTCTTTTAGGGCGACGTAGGCGACATCTAGTGAACCAATCTCTCTTTTGGCTTCACCGACTTTGATTAATAATGTGTTAATTCAGATGTTCGAGAGATGATGCAGCCCAATACTTATTATTTAAATTATTTGTTACGCATTATCGCATGCGGAGCGAATATTTGTAATTAAAAACATATAGATATCAATCTTATATGTTTTATTCTGTTGTTACAACATAACATCAACAACAGAATCCCCCAGAATCCCAAGTAACTTCATTGAAACTATTCTCAGTAAGTCGTCATCACAACAATCACTCTACACATGTCAACACAAGAATACAGTTTCCCGGAGAAGGGGTTCAGTTCTCAGCATACGATCATTAGGTAATGCTGTACCTACCATTGTAACTCGAGCTTATAAACTAGCATTTGCACTTGCATGATACTTGGTCTGTTTTGTAGAAATCCCGTAAATCTACCAAAGGGAAAAATAAACCATGTCAAATCAAATCATGTCCAATTTTTTTTTGCAATATTTCAGTTATACCCGTTTAGGGTGTTCTTTTACTGAAACCGATTTTTTTTTCAGACAGATAATGGAAGCCTATAACTTAGCAGTGGGTGATTCCGGGCTGAAATGATGATGAAGATAAACACACTATGACTAAAAACTTCATCTACATAGAACACTAGTAGCGTGTACTTTAAAAAAACGTGTTAAACTATTAAAGATGTTGACTCGCTAGTTTTTAAGCAACAAACTTAAACACACAAGCTCTACAACAACTACAACTATGTACAAAGCCTACCGCAATCTCAATTCCACTTAACGTTTAAATCACGAAAGTCTACAGTTATTATTTAACTTGTAAACCACGTTAAACCATCCTATATTTACATACATGTACCTCACGCCTGTATTTGCTTAGGTATTATTTTACGTTGTTCACGCATTCATAAGTGGGTAACGTTAGTTTACGCTCGGTAACGCGTGGCGGGATTAAATCGAAGTAATTATTAATTGATTTCATAATGATGAAGACATTTAGAGTATAATCGTTGTTTGATTAGTTTTGGCGTAGTGTATTGTTAAGATGCGAGGCATCTTTCTGTCATAATGGTTTCCATTTCACATAAAATAGTATTAAAACTTGTAAGCCATGTCTGAATGTGACTGGAATTTAATAAATACTTATAACAGATGTTGTAAAGTCAAAGGTTAAATGAAAACAAGTTAAAATACTAGTATAAAATATGAATAACAATATAAATTCTAAGGAATGCGTATATTTATGGTTTTATAATATTATCTTTGCATAAATAACAGGTTTTGCATCAAATCCTAGGTCGATAAGCAATAAAATTTTGATTGTAAAATTAACACTGTTTACTGTAGTTCGCCTAAAAATAACTACAGTAATACCTTTAGCAAATAGAGATTTGGCGGAATTAAACTAAGGTAAACCCTTATTACTGTGACGTCAGTCAAAACAATTTACTAATGTGTTTCTTGACGTCATCGGGCAACATAACCTAAGTATACTCTCTGTTGGAGTAATAATATAATTGTTTATGTTTTATTTAGGGTATGTGTGATTTTAGTTGGAAATATAACCGAGTTCATGTCTAAATAATGTTAGGTGTAATGAGCCGAATTTCTCCCGGGGAAAGTTTATTAAGAATCATTTAAATAAGCGAAGCCATTATATTTGCTGTCATCTCTATATTTGCTGTTGCTTTTTTAAAACAAGCTGTTTTTTTTTTGGTTAAGTTTGTGAGATTTGCATAAAAATCTATTTAAAAGCCCACAATGCATTTCTTAAGCTTACTATGTTGGAATTTCTTGAGAATTACTAATTAGACTAGCAAATGCAAAAAACAAAATTCAAATCCGTCTGGTAGTTTCAGAGATTAGGCGTTAAAAAAACTAACTCTTCAATTTTTTTATATTAAAATAGTATAGATATAATAAAATCTTTTTATGACCTACTTACTGTAAATTAAGGAAGGTATTGTTATGTTGTATGTACCAACAAAACCTTTATTTAATTTTCATGTCTACTAGAACCTTTGTAACGGTCCTTTGATCTTATTTAGAAACTGGTCCTTGATCCGTGAAATTTAATTATTTTTCCCTGTATTTTATATTTTACGTACGTGCTCCTTTTTGGCTTATAAAAGACATTTATATAATGTTATCAATTTCACATTGAAAAGTAAGTTTAAAATTAATTCAAATTTACTATACCTAAGTATTTATTTTGTTTGAATATCTGTTTACAGATTGTAAAACAAGTAGAACGTTGTAATCTTTAATTCAATAGCTTTCGTATAAACTTTACCTTTACGGTATTTTTTTATATTTGATTAACATTATAGCTGTAAGTGTTTTAAATAAATAAAATAAATAAATTATTATACCTAATTAATTTGCCGATAACTCTTGTTTGTGTTGAGCGTCTGTTAAAATTGTTTTCATATTTTTGTATGTTTGTGTTATCGATTATATAACAGTTTTGGCGTGAAAGCGCGACAGACAGACAGAGTTACTTTCGTATTTATAAATTTTAGTAAGGATTAAGAATATAATGATAGAACCTCTCTGTAAAACATCCTGTTATAAACTAAATAGCTATACACACCTTTTAATCACTATCGAACGCCCTTTTTTTGCGCCCCAAAGCACCAAATGACAATTAGACTTCTTTAACTGACTTCTTGACGAACTCCGTGGCCGAGTGGCGATTACACCGGTTTTCAAGGTGTCGCCAGCTCTGAGGTCCCGGGTTTGATCCTCGGCCGGGTCAATGTATAAAACCACTTTTCTACATTATTTCGGGTCTGGGTGTTTGTGGTACCTTCGTTGTCTTGAATTCCATAACACAAGTGCTTTAGCTACTTACTTTGGGTTTAGAGCAATGTATGTGATGTTATCCACATTTATTTATTTAATGACTCTATAAGGATAATCATTAGTATTTCGTCGAGTATCGATACATTATGTTTGCCTGTATGTCTTGCCAACCATGTAATATCACAATGGCGTCCATCTAAGCTATAAATAATACGAGTTTCCCTCTGTCACGCCGCGTTAACTGAATTTCTTGGGTCACTTAACATTAAGTTTATTTATTTACGATAGAACGCATACGGGTCACCGGGTTATACGCGTTTATGGATGTGTGATGTCGTTATCATGTAACGTAGGCTAGGGATGGAATAATTATATTGTTACCATATATTTGGTTGACATCTAATGATTGATTGAATTTGAATGATTATGATTTGAAATTAAAGGTGTATTAAATAACCACACCATTTCAAGGTTTCTACATGATATAATAAGAAGTACTTATATTTAAATATAATCGCGATAAATTAATTTAAACCAATTTGTCCTGTGTAGTATTAATATATATGTAAATGTAATAATACATTATTACATTTATATTTCTGAATTACCCATACCTACGGCCCAACTTGATTTTTATTAGATTAATTTTAGAATGTACTTGAAACAACTAAAAACATCATGAGGTTTTTAAACGACCAGATTCGTGACTGACATTTTAAAATGTGAAATTTAATTTTGAATTGAGAATTATGAAGACAATGTAGGTTACGTTACTTTTGACACGAATTATTTCGATAAAAGGTCGGTGGCGTAACATAAGTGTGTTAGTTTAACTTTAACCTCGAATCTCGAACTCGAACCTCGAATAATTGAAACAAATAAATTATCATTATGAAAATGTCAAATAAAATTGATTTAAGTTTTAGTTACGTGACTCGACCACACGTACAATTAAAAATTGTGTAATATGTTTAAAAATATATAATTAAAATGTTTAATAATAGCTTTTTTTTTAAATTCAATACGTTAATTAAGTTGACTTCCTGATAAACGTATTTAATTTATTTATAAGATGTAAAACAAATTTGGTTACTTATGAGATTCACTGTCTATTGTAAAAATATTGGATATCCAAATTTTCAACAAGAAATTTCTTTCTTTGTATTGGACGAAGTAGGTGTGGTTAGAGACATTGTGCGATCTTTGATAGACGTTAAGAAAGTCCCTAAAAATTCAAACAATACCACATCCGTTTAAGCAAACAATTAAAGATAAACAAAGCCACCAAAAGGTTTTTTGATGTCGCGTTTATAAAGAACAACTTTATGAACATCATCACTACAAAATTTAATTATACACAACAAATAATCACCTGTATTAAGTTATTTTTTCATTTTTTAAGTCTATTAGGATACATACGGGTCTTTCACAGTAGGTTTAAAATGTATAATAAAAAACAATTGAAATGTGTATGAAAACGCCTCTGTTTACCTTGTGAGGAATACACGCGTGATGATATGTGTTTCGTGATTGTTGATGCCACAGTGTTGGGAATATTGTAGTAATGTGTTTTGTCAATCAATACCTTTTCCTTCTGCGTTATTTCAATCGTTTGAAATAGAGATATTTATAGTGAAGTGTACAAACGGATGCACAGATGTGTACCTCTATGAATGTTTCGATAGTATTTAGATAAGCAAGTTCGTACATGTAGTTATTTTTATATAATTTTAAATTATGGCAAATTTTTCCAATGCCAGATAATTTTATCCAAGAATTAATAATTTAGATATTTTGACAGTTCTTTCATACAAAATATCAGACGTCAATATAATTCTACGAAAAAAATTACATGGCTTTGGTATTGGCTGTACCTATAACACAAAATTACAAGTGTGTGAACCAAATACCATAAAAATATAAAAGAACTCTCTCATAATAAAGTCGAAATAAAATGTTGCCCATAGCTTACTGGACCAATGTGAGTTTTTGGAAGTTATATGATTTTTATTGGTTTTTGTAAAATAAATTTATTAATAATATAATTGATTACACTTCGCGCGACCCAAGGGCTGGATTTTACCTTGGACAGAGGATAAGCATTGCCATACAACGTGACAATGCCGCCAGCCTTTTGGGAACACTCCCAGCCCAGTAGACAGCGATGTGGACGAATTTTTTGATGCCATATTTTAGGTTTATGTTTAATTAGATTAGTTTATTTTATAATTCCTTTTGTATTGATTACACATAAATGTAAAAAAAAAAAAACATGCGTGCGTACAAAGTACACATGTCAGAAGTGAAACTTCTTTTTGGCATTGCAATCTGAAAATGAAAAGTTATTTGAAATTAATATTTAATAATAAAAATAATTAAAGAGAATTATTAAAATAAATTTATTTTATATTGTTTGAAAAATAATATAGTCAAATCTCAGATGTTGAATATTAAATTAAAATTCCTCGTGATTTTTTGTAAATATTAAAAATACCTAATCCAATTTAAATATATACAAAATTTTTGTAAATTAATGATAACTCTAGAAATTCCAATTTTTAAATTAAAATTTCGTCAAAAGAATTTATGAAATATTGTTATTAGTATTTTATGCACAATGATTTATTGAAATCCCAAATGACGAATTGTAAATAAAAATGCCACGTGTTTTTTGTCAATATTAGAAATTATTAATTAAGTTTTGTTTTTGAATTCAAAATTAAGAAAAGCGAATTTATGAAATATTTTTATTTTATGGTAAATGATTTATTAAATTATCAAATGACGAGTGGCAAGTTGAAATACCACATGTTATTTGTAAATATTAAAACTACCTAACCTTCAAACCAATTATCATAAAAAATTGTAAATAAACAAAAAGATAACAGATATATTACTTACTTCGAATAATTGCTTGATACAGGACAACTTACAAATTTATTCACAAAGTTTTTTCACAAAGTTTTTCACAAAGTTTTTATTTATAAAATTCACTTACTGTTTATTCACTGTAGAAGTGCCTAATGATATTGTAAATATTACGCTATGCGACAGAAATGCCATCTAAAGTTCTAATAATTAACTAGTAAACGAATACACAACCAATAGGGCGTGTATTCTTTCTCGATATCCCGTATTCTCTCTCTCTCTTGTTCAATCTTTCTCACTATAGCTCTCTCCCACCTCACACTCCATAGCACTATGCGTGATACGACGTTCGCTCTGTCTCACTTTTTCTCTCAATCTTTCTCACTCGCTTGCTCCCTACTCTCACTCCACGGCTAGTTGCTCATGCTACGTTCGCCCTGTCTTACTCTCTCTCAATCGGTCTCGATCACTCTCTCTCTCTTTTCCGACACTTCCGTTGCATACCGGCGTGACGTTTCCATCTGTAAAAATTTTACCCTCATGCGCCTAAAGAAGTTTCACTTCAAAAAACAGTAAATTTTCTATTATATAACAATAATTGCGGTAGTTTCATTTTTAGAAAAATAATAGATAAAAAAATGACAGTGAAAACGAAACTACTAAATCGATTTGATGAAATTTATACCACCTCTTACCCTATGGAATACCCTATGGAATGCAAGAAATTTTAAAATCGTCACAACTGCAATATGTATTGCATAACAACCATATTGGAACCTCCTCCATCCGAAATCAGTTTAAATAAATTGACTTGGACTTAATAATTAATCTGAATTCGACAACGTTTAGTAAGCAAGCTTAATGATTAATGCTTGTTCTCAACAGTGTTGGCCTGATTAAAACTAAACCAGACACGAACTGATGTTGACTCACCTGGTAATTATGAAGTGCACACACAGAGGGGCTCGTAGCTAAATAGAAGCCGGTACGTACGGTTGACCGATAATGAAAGGTTAAGCCGCGCTCTCTACGGTTAGTCAGTGAATGGGTGACATATAATAGGTACTAGGTTTTGATCGCAGCGATATTTGTTATCACGACAAAAGTATCCTAATTGTCCTTTTTGGGATCCAAGCTTTAAAGCAGGTTCAGCGATTTAAAACAGACAGAAAGACAGACAGACTTACCCCCGGTTCCTGAAAGGCAATCTTTCTGAAGATCAATTTAATGTGCTGCCAAATCTACTGATCATGACTGTGGTTGGTTGACTAAAGGACTAACATAATCACAGCGCGTAACATGACTTTTGACATTTGGTGATTAACGAATTTTTGTGTTGATTTCAAAACATTTATAACATTAGTTTGGATGAATGTGACTAAATCTCGGTCATTCTTTGTAAGGGCTTATGCCAGAGAGGTCAATTTAAGTTGGTTTTTTACGAACTGTTTAACTATGAGTAATACTTATCAGCAGCTTATCATCGGCTATCTAGAAGCGATGTTTGCTTCGTCCAGTGTTTTTGTTAGGTATTTTGCCTTTAACTATACCTATATACCTGCCTTAATATTTCCGTGTTGCCTTTTTCGTTCGTGGTTTTTAACTGGAAATACTTAGTAGCAGTTACCACTAAGTAAATTAAATTGTAAAACCTTGGTTGTACCCAATTTATGTTTAACTATTTAATTAACTAAAATTGAATACAATTTAAGTAACTGCCGTACTCAGAGATATTAATGGTAACTTAACTGATTCTTTATTATTGATTTAAGTAAGCTACCTTTCAGACTTCGGAGACTTGGCTTGACTTTAGCCTAAATCGATGCTATAGTGCAGTGAGCCAACTCTCATACTTTAAAAGGTGGCTTACTTAAAATCTAAATTAAGAATTCCCTAAAATAACCATTCACTTCTTTGAGTAGGTACAATAGTTAACTATACTGATAATTTGGCCTCATTTTCCAATTAAAGAACCTCTTACTGAGCACTTTTAAATCACGTAGACATCGCTCGATGTAAAATACCGGTGTTCAGCTGACCCTGCAACTGGTCCAACTAAGTTTAACTGAAAGCTTCTTCTTAAATGGTTTATTGAGAAATCTTTTATAGACTAATTAGCATGTGCCATACAAATTCGGCATTTCTTAAAACGAAATTGATATAAAGAACTAACTATATCTGATCAAGACGTTTGTCTTTTATGTTATGTTGTAATTGCATATATAAACTTCCTTTTTGAAGTTGGTCTTCGCAACTTATTCCTATAATGAAGGCAGTCCGAGGTAATCAAAGTTAGAATAGTTCTTTAAAACTAAAAACTAAAGAGTCAAGACGAGATAGAAGTAAAACCTTAATTAAAATTAGTCCCGAATGACTTTGAAAAAAGATATTCATAGTACCTAGATACGGCTAAAATAACTTGACTTGTCTGAAGACAGGTGCAAGATATCGCCATCTCTGTCACACACACCCAACGTTGAAGTGTAAATAGTTTTATCTCGCTGAAATTATGAAACGCCTAACTTTAAAAACGACTAATTGGATTAGGTACCAACTTGTACTTCATTCGATTTCTAATTGGATAGATCTATGGATAGAAATTTACGTATAAAAATTTTTCAAGTTAATCATTTGTTATTCCATTAATTCCATATGTCAAACTTAGACATTAATTAGATTCAGATCTGTTAATGGGTCGAAATGAAATCCGTCTGGAGTTGGCCCTAAACTCTTGGAACTCCATATCGTTGACACAATGGAAAATCAATTACTTAATTATGATAGTTTTACTTATCGCTATACTTAATCGGATGTCAAGAAGTAAGACTAATTCGAAGTACTGAGTTTACTGAACAATTCGAACTTAAAAAAATAATTACACTTTGTACCTACGATGTCAAGAACTAAGTCTGATTCGGGTAACAGTTAAAGTACTGAGTTTACTGTCCAATTCTATCTTAAAAAAAAATAATTACATTTTAAAAACAAATGAGGAATCAGTTCCGCAATGAAATGTTCCACAATTGAGCAGCGATTTAAGATAGGACCGGGCTATAGGTAGGTACAATAGCTTGGCTTTGGAACTATAGAACAGAATTGGGTAACTCAATTGGATACAACTGTAGAACTACCATTGTGCAAGTTAGCTCCGATTGAACGGAAAGAACTTCTCCTTAGAATTTTTAACGAAGAAACTTTTTTAAATGTTTCTTTTATGATCACCGGTGAGCATAAATATCGATGTCCTTTAGTACTATTTCTTTGAGTTAAAAACTCCGGGTATTTTTAAGTTTTATCACTTTTTAATTTCCTTTGTTTTTATTTCTTTATTTCAAATCTAGGGTAGGCCGAAAAGACGCTGGCGAGACGATATCGATAGCTATTTGCCGGATTGGTGGAAAGCGGCTTCAGACAAAAGATCCTGGAGCATATTGGGGGAGATCTTTGCCCAAAAGTGGGACACCTAAAAGGTTATAAAAAAAAAACTAATCTAGGGTAGCGTACGTCTTTGGACTTGTATTTTCAAAGTTAAACTAGTATTCAAGCGTAACACTTTTTCTAATACTAATCTATCTCTTCTTAACCAAATGGTCAACGAGAATAAATAAAAAGCATGATGATTCTAGCAGATGATTTAGAAATCTCAGTCAGCCCATGATTAAGACCTCAATTCGTGTCGAAAACCACTACGGTTCGGAGTTTACCAGACACGAATTGATTCAATAATTTCAGGTACTCTCAAAAATGGGTGTAAGTAGGTATTACGAACTACATACCCACTCATTATAATGAACATAAGGCATGCGTTACGAGAAATTCTATTAAGAACACACATGTTTATATTTATACAATTTCTATAAATAACTATCTATACTATGTATTGTAAATTGTAATCAATAGTTCGCGCCTATCTTATTATAGATTATTATGCTACTTGTAGCAGCCGGTGTTACTAATATTATGTATGTATAACTAGATATGTGTGCCAGATGACAAATAATAATAATGCATACTTTTTTACTCGACTATCATCGGTATCATTAGATTCGTCTCAAAAACCCAAGTGATATTACATAAGTTTTTAATAAAAAGTCGTTAATATCTTTTTTTAATCAAACCTATCGATTGAGGTATTTTAAAATTAAGAGTTTCATAAATGATTTACAAAAATATGCAAGATGTATGTTTTAAATGTAATTCGGAATGAGATATGTTAAAATAAATAATTATAAAAAACCCTGCCTCAGATCTTAATGTTTCTTAGCAAGGCAGTCTAATTTTTATATTTTACTAGCTGTCTCCCGCGACTTTGTTCGCGTGTTTTAGTTTCAACGGTTTTTCATTATTGCAACATTTTTAATTTATGCTCCGCTCCTTTTGGTCGTAGCGTGATGTTATATAGCCTATAGCCTTCCTCAATAAACGGACTATCCAATACAAAAAGAATTTTTAATTCGAACCATTAGTTCCTGAGATTAGCGCGTTCAAACAAACAAACTCTTCAGCTTTATAATATTAGTATAGATACTAATACAACTGTTGTAAATCGTGTATTGTTTAATCCATTGGTCCCGAATGTCATCTCTTTGGCAGTCCTTAAGTCTTTACAATTATAACAACCAGTCTTCCTATGAGATACTGTATTAGGTTAGTTTGTTAGTAGGCAATCGCTCTATGTAGGTACCTACTACACGGTATTCTGCTGAATCCGGTGAGATCGAAAGCCAAACCAACATAAGTAGATTAGGAAAAGGCTAGACAGAAGTTTATTAACCTATTTGCTTAGGAGTTAAAGTGTTTTAAGTATATTTTGCAATGAATTAAAAATATATACCTATAGGTTTATTGAAATATTCAAATAAGTATTCAAATATTTTCAGGATTTTGCATGTATTTATGTATAAAGTTTTTGTTGCTCTGAATTTATTTTCTCCTGGGAATCAAACCCGCAACCTACGGCGCAGCAGTTCAGTCCCTAGTCTGCGCTTTTTGAATGTTAATTATACGTAATAAAATTAAAAAATCCAAGGTAAGCAAAATATGATAGGTACCTACAACCTTGCAAATCAGTCTTGACAGAGGTGGACAGAAGCCATTTTATTACGAAACTTGAAAGGTTGAGATTAATTTAATTACCTACTTAATAATGTTTTGTACCTATAGCATTTACCTACTTATATTTAAATACCAAATGTAGGTACTAGGTATGTACCCATCAACGTATATTTTTAATTGGACGGTAAAATTGTTGATAAAGTCCTGATAAAAGTGCTTAACAAAAAAACCCCCGTTCATTTAATTAATTGCATAAATTGATTACACACTTTTCAGAAGTAATATGTAATAATTAAAATGTAAATATTGATTAGCAGAAATTAAAACTTTAACTTACCTTTTCTGTCGCAGTCGGGTAAAATTAAACAGCTAAAATTGTATAGAATGTATCAAAATAATACCCATACAAGTATTTGTTATGTAGATAAGGCTAAAATCAATTGTATTCTACACCCGCGAATTTATTTTCCGGGAATTGATTAAGTTGTATACCTATCTAAATAGTTAATCAGTTCTAAAATTAGAAACGTTTATGTAAAAAGTACTACCTGTAATAAGTATGTATGTATGTACATTAGACCGCTCCTCTCTCTTTGAATTTTTAGAATTTTGATCTATTGATAACGATTAACGAACTGTCAAAATTTTGACAGGTCAGCAGTCAGCAAGTGTTTCCCAATGTTTTGTTTTAATCTTAATCAATCCAACTACATAATTGCCGTGATATAAACAGTATTTGTTTACACCAAGAGCCATGCCTCGCCTAAATACTCAGCAGACTAAATAGAGAACTGTTTAGACAAAGAAATCCTTCAGTTTCAATGGAATTTCAAGTGGAAATCGAGCTCTTAGAATGACACCATTACTACAGTGCAATAAAAAACTAACGATCTACGATCCCATCACGAGTATACATCAACAAACAGACAGACAAACAAACCCTGTATGGATTCAGCCTATTAACAGCGCAATGAATTGTCGAAACGTGACAGCTTAAAAGATTATCGCCACTAACCTTATGAATGTGTAGAATCCGCGCTCACGCCGCCACGACACACACTGTAACAACTGTCCACGTCGCGATATAGACAGGAATAGTATTTATTTGATTTAGGTGAGGATTTTTGTGTTATCACGCGGCCGCGTTGACGCGCTTGGCGGTCGAGGACGCTGCCGCCGCGGAGCGTAGTCGCGGACTGTGGCCGAGCCGCGGAGCCGAGTGCGGCCGGCGGCGCGCGGGATGGGTCGGCCCGCGCCGCGCATGCGCGCCGGCCAAGGTCATGCGCGAGAATACCGCTTGTGTACAGGCGCCGTGTTTACACCGACTATGGCCACTACAAACACAGCCGCCACCATTGCGCACCAAGTCCCCGCGCTGTTTGAATTATAAGATTTATGCCGCGCAGTGTACAGCTTCAACTGATTTATTACGTTGATTAAACATCTTTTCTCATTTCAAGTTATCAGTTAGAGCTAGGAGGTGATAGGCGTAATCACCACGCACAAATGCAAGATGCAAGTGATTGTAGCCCTACAAGCCTAAGAGGAAGTCATTAGATGATGATAAGGCTTATCATATGGTACCTGTATTCCAAAATAAAGTACCTATGTCCAGTAGGCACCTACTTACTACTTACCTACTATACTTCTGTTATCCTTTAACATACCTACAATACAGGTAAACAGAATGTCCTAATACCTAAAGGCCAAGTATCCTCAGATTGCTTGCCATCTAATTCCTCCCTATTGTACTTGTATCTTAACTTGTAGGTACTAATAAGTAATCTGTGCTTACGTGATCAAAACATAATCAAGTCTTTCTACCTACTACATACCTATAAGGGACACTAATATGTACTAAAAGAACCTTCCTGGGATCCCAATGTAAAAAAAGTAGGTACCTATCTTGACATATCTGGCGTTAACCAGTTCAATATTAATTAATTCGGCAAAATGCAGAGATTTATATACAATTTTACGATTATTTATTATTATCTCTGACCTTTTCATGATAATTTATTAATATGACATATTTTGTAGCTATTTTAGATATAGTAGATAGGTATGTTTTTTTGGAAAAGTAAAAAAAAACGAATAAAATGTAATCCTTTATTTAAACAACTTTAGAATTAACAAAAACATGATTGTACTTTCCTAATTTTTTTATACTAAAAGTATACATATTAAGGTAAAAAACCTCAATAAGCGTTAGCTCAATTTCATGATTTTATTGAACTACTAGATTAAGAAAAATATGCCTCTAAAAATAATAAGTCCACCAGGGCGAATTTCTAAAACACATTTTTACAAAACCATATATAAATATTGATTTGACACTGTTTCTTTTATTTCAAATATTTTAATAACATAAATTAAGAAAACAATAATCCATTTTAGAGACAATCTCATAACAAAAGCATCTTAAAACTCTTACTTAATTGCTGTTTTTTTAAACAGCAAAATAATACGCTTATATAGGTAATAACAAAAAAATAGCTAGTCTCAAAAACTGAAAATAAATAACTTAAAATATAACAAATAATAAAAATAAATAAAAAAGTTTGACAAACTTAGCTTTGGAAGCCATTTTGTTTTTGTTTACATAAATATCTACATAAACTTTCAAATATGAAACCATAATTTAACTTCAGTAGGTATATTTTAGTCTTATCTTTGAGTTTAACTTAGGTTTGACTTAGGTACTCTAAATATAAATAATTACCTAAGTTAATTTTTTGTAAATCAGTCTTTATAGGTGATGTAGGTACTTTTAATTGAGAATTCAAAATCATTTAAAAAACAACTACCAACTAACCAACTTTTATTTGTATAAATATCTCTTAACGAAAATAAACTTTAGTTTTAACGACACACTATGCGGCGTCAAATTATATAAGAAAAAAAACAGTAAATTATCGGATTAAGCTAACTGCAGAAGAAAGTACTGATTAAAAAAATGTTACTCATAATGTCAGCTATCCAAAGCAACATTACAGATTAAAAAGGAGTACATATTCAGAACATAATTTGTCGTTACTCTAAGGAGGTCCAGCCTCACCATCTACTTTAGAATTATTGTTCCGTTTTAATTTCCACCGTAAAAACTTTTTCGGAGGGATAAGGATTTCGTGTTCCTCTGTACAATGTTTTTTTAATTCAGAATACTTCCTAAACCTGGAGTCGCAGACCAGACAATCCACAATCGCCTTTCTAACATTATGAATATTCCATTCATGATCCCATTTCTCCTTTAAACTTTTAAAATATTTCTCACAGAATCTACACTTAAATTTGCTCGTAGTCTCCTTAGAATGCGAGCACTTAATATGTTTATTCAACATCGACTCAAAGTGGAATACCTTTTCGCAATACTGACACTTAATTGGTCCATGATTCCTATGGTATTCCATATGCTGAGTGATCATTTTCTTTGAGTTAAACTTCCTTTGACACATGTCGCATTGAAAAAAGTTGGTAGTACCGTGGATTTTTTTATGTTTGGAGAAGTTACTTGAATCACTGAAGGATTTGTCGCAAAATGTGCATTTGTATATAGTTAATTTTGCATGTTCCCTTAAATGGGCCTTATATCTATCAACTTTACTAAATACCTTTTCTTGGCAAATCTCGCATCTTATGTTCAGGACTCCAAATTTGTTTGTCGGGTTCTTAGCTAGGGTGCTTCTAATTACGTGCTCAATGAGATGCCTCTTAAGGTCACTGATCCGGTCAAACTTCTTGAGGCATACATCGCAGACCTGCAAAAGTTATTATTACGTTAACATAAACAGAACAGGTTTTTCTCGCGTGTTTGGGTTTAGATATAAATAGCTGTTGTATGTTCTAATAAACATACAAGGTTGTGTATCAATAACTGGCTTATTTAATTTTGATGTTGCATCTTATGACATCATAATCCGTCAATGCCAGAGACATGCCTTAGGCACAGAGAACACCCTCATATGCCTATCTATATATATATAAAATTCTCATGTCACAGTGTTTGTAACCAAACTCCTCCGTAACAGCTTGACCGATTTTTATGAATTTTTTCGTGTATTTCACCAGGTTTTGTATATTTATTTGGAAAAACATCGTTTGCCGGGTCCCGCTAGTTATTATATATACTTAATAAATACCATTGGAGAACACGAGGTTATTAAAGTAAGAAAATTATTGTGTAATAAGATGAATAGATGAGAAATAATAAATTTAAAATACATAATAGATTGAAAATGCCCAAAAATTCAGATATTTTTAATGAAACTGAACAAACCTTTTTGCATTTCCGATTCTTTTTGTTCTTAGTCAGTTCTTGAAATAACCGATTGGCCATGACTTTTGCTATCACCGAGTCAGCACTTTGTATACGATTCTCCCTCTCCCTTTTAACTTCATCAGCCACCGAAATATCGCTGGTGATATCCTCAAACAGATCCTCATTAAATTTAGACTCACTGGAGTCTTTTGAAGAGGTGGAACCTTCCTGGTGACCTTCATCCTTATGAGCCTTCAATTCAGTATAATTATCGCAGACAAACGGACAAAAATCGCACATAAATCTGAAGTGAGATTTTGCTGCGTGCGCGTACAATTGCTGGGCCGTCGAATATGACTTGGCGCAGTAACTGCAAGGGTACCTACGACTATGTATCTTAAGATGATTGCGTAGAGTAAACTTTGAGGCGAAGACCTTATGGCACTTATCACATTCTAAATCTGGGTCGCCGTGACCGAGGCAGTGTTGCTCAAACTTGTCTTGATTCTTTAAATATTTCCCACACTCTTGGCACATGAATTTGACGTCGTCTGAAACGTCACAAAGGTTTGACAGTCTGTGGTTGCCCACCATGTGTTGTTTGAACTCCAAGAGCTGGTCAAATATCTGTTTGCACTTATTGCATTGATATCGTTTTGCCTGTGGATGTAATGACTTGGAGTCATCTGTAAATAAATAAAAAAAATATATTTTATCAAACAATATTTATAAATAACAAGTCCTCTTATTAATATTCTATTTAGTTAGGTATTAAGCACCTGCTTTTTTAACATGAGGTTTGACTGGTGATGAATTAATTTTTGTGTTGATCAGCCTTTCATACACCAGGGTTTTAATATACTTTTTTCTAAGTAAGTGAAGTCTTTAGTCTTTTTGCCCTATTAAATAGGTATAAAAAATATAAGATCATTGCAAAATTTTATCATCAACTTTCTGAAAATATCTGTAAACCAGTTAGTTCAAATTGGAATTGAATTCTTATTCTGTACAACAGGCAAAAACTCTACCAGGTAATCAATTTTAATGCGCAGAATATTTATGTGCAGATCATTTTAAATATAAATATTATTATTTTAATCATAAGATAGAGATAAAAATTACCAATTCATTCAGTAACTTACATAAATTTAATTAAGGTCAAATATTAATCACTTAGTTCTTAGACAACTTTATTGTCCTGACAGCAGACAAAATACTATAGCAATTATCATAATTATGGGAATTATAACATGTCAAGTATAAGATATTTATTAAAAAAAAAACTTACCAATAGTTACTTCAATCTCCCTGTCACCATTACCAAGGCACTCCACTGTCGGATCATTCAATGATATATTCTGAATCGTCTGTCCGTACTCTGCATCATGACCTAAAAACAATATAGTCTTCTGCTGCCGTGACGCAGACTGTATGTCAGAAGACATCAGCTGTTTCAATGCTTCATTATCTGTCTTCAGGCCAACAAACTTCCTCTCATCTCTCTCCCTAATCTCTTTCTCATTGATAATTTCTTCGGACAACTGGGATAAGAATACTCCACACTCAAATTCATCCTCTTCATACATATTATAACTGTCTGTGCGCACTTTTTTCACCGTTTTGTGTTCTTCACTGACCGGAGAGTACCGCACAGTCTCATTATAATTGTACACATTTTGAGTTATGTATGTATTGTGCTGTTCTATAGTTATATGGTTATCCCGTGACTCATGGATGGTGTATGTTTCCCGTGGAGGAGAGTCACAACGGTTGTATACATATGGACTTCTGGTAGGATCAATCCAGACTTGGGAATCATTGTACGCAGGGAATGATATCTGATTTGCCTCAGCCAAAATCACAGGTATATTGACATCCCTTGCATCACTGTCCGTTCCACCATAACTTATGTTGATATCATTCGATTTCGTAACTTTTACGTTACAAAAACCTTTGTATATAACAGCTTCGTTACCTTCCGTGTCCGGCGACGAGATATTCAAGTGTATGAACACGTTTTCAGACATCTCGCAGTTGGTCTCCAGTGCTGTGCACACTTTGGGTATAAACAGTATCGGGTATGGACCTTGAGGATTCGAATTACTCTCCTCACCTTCCATTTTCGTAACAAAAATCTTAAAAAACAAACACAATCCATGTTAGCTACAATCTGTTGATCAAATTAAACCAAATGAAGGTAAATTTAGAAAAATAATACTTATAATTAAAGAAGAAATTAATAAATGACGGTCTTACCTCGTGCGGCTTTGGTGTCTGCCAAGAAAAAGGCTGGCCGGAGGTAGAAGCAACAGGCCGGTAATTCGAAAATATCTAAGTCTACCCTCCTTTTGTAATAATCTACAGATTCTTCTCATGTTTGTGGGTAGGCAAGATAATTTTATATACGAAAACATCTTAAAAGGAAGTCAGAACGTTAAACTACGTATTTAAGAATTATTTTGAATTTAGAATTACACAAAACAGTCGAACGCTGTTTATTTACAAAAATTGTTTAGGTTTTGTTACAATTACAAACATAAGAATACATAAATATCATTCGAAAATAACCTTTAACAGTATAGGATAAGAATCAATATCACTTTTTTAATGCTTTAATTATAACTGTGACGTTTGACTGACGCCGCGTTCGGATTCACGCAACAGTAAACGATTATCGTTCGAAAGATAAATTATGTTTTCATATTAATTCAACAAAATAAACAAATCCAAGGGTATGAGTTTATCTGAAATATTACTTTAGTTATTTTGGTAGTTTTTATTTTGATTGTAGCGTTTCTAGTTAAATCTACCGTTCAAACGACAAAATAGTAGATTAATTAAGTTTGTTTAGAACTTGTGATTCAATGAGGTAAACTATATCTTTTACTTTTATAAATTATGTGTATGTGAAGATACACAATAATACAGGTTGGGATTTTGCAGATTGTATTAACTTAATAAAAAATATCATGGGTACATACATACTTTGCAATATTTATTATTTCAACACATTAATAATTTTATAATAATTTGGGTACTTTTTACAAACTAGGTAAATATCGGTAATTCCGTCAGCGGTAACAAGGATTTACGAAAATCAACCTTACGACTTACAAAATAAAGATGTCATTATCAATTTCAAAGCGTTACCACTGATATTCAGTCGACAATACAACATAATAATTGGCATTTATTTAACATTGATTTAACTTTTTAAGGTACATAGAATTGTCAAGTCATCGTTCATTCGTATTTGCTCATAATTTCCGAAATGTAATTCTTAAAACCGCTGATTCTGGCGTACATATCTGGGAAACCATGGGCACAGGTGAACGCCCAGGAAGCGATGCCAATTTGTTTGCCAGTCTTCTTAGATATTAACGCACTTCCCGAATCACCCTGGAACATGAAAACAAATTATTTGTTAGGTAAAATCCTTACTAAAATTATAAATGCGAAAGTTACTCTGTCTGTCTGCCTGTCGTGCTTTCACGCCAAAACTACTGAACCGATTTAAATGAATTTGAGACACAGATAGTTTAGAGCCTGAGAAAGGACATAGGCTACTTTATGCCGCGATAACCAACATCCACGCGGGCGGAGCCGCGGGAAACAGCTAGTAATATAATAAATAGGTAGCTGCTTTTAACGGAGATTTAAAATAAATTGGTTAAGTTAGATACTTCATTTTAGAATATTTCTGTTCAGTCACATGAACTTATATACCTAGGCCTAAATACTATGGCCCTCATAGACTTATATGCACATAAAATGGTCGCATTTTAAGTTTTATTTCGTATTTCATCGATACTCCGAACATATTCGAACTTAGACTATGCTTACATGACACAAGCCTTTGCCAATTGAGTGGAAGGTGCAGATCTCGATGCTAGGGTCGACGTATGAAGATGTCCAGCCCCACAAACCGGAGGCGATCTTGACCTGGTCTACACACTGCCGTGGAGACACCGTGCTCACATTCAGATTTTGCAGGTGGAAAGGAGATATACCCCAGTTCTAGAACATGTTAAGGTTATTACAATTTGTGATTAGTGTGATTACCATAGATTATAAATACGTTCCCACCTGGCACGAGTTAGTAAGAGTTGAAGCTGACATGCCTTTCCAAGTAATCCTAAGGGCGAAGAAAGTCAAAAAATGTTGCCATCGGCCCAAAAAAACAATGAACCAAAAGCCATGTGGCCAATGGTAGATGGTAAGTTTTGAGCTGCGATGGTTTATTTTAATATCGTTATTAATACCAAACTGTTTATGAATTTTCTTAAGACCTATTATTTTAAATTCTTACCGATACTCGTCCCCAACCGGTGACGTAACTAGGCTCGTCTCCATCTACCCAGTCAAAGTTCAAAGCCACAATCTGAATAGTTGGGCCTAAAGTAAGCTTTTGTGTAAGGCTTAGGAATCCAATATCGTTCTTGTTGATAGTTAAGTCCCAGTAGGGGTGAATGTGGTGGTCTTTGAACTGGACCTCCGTACCCCCACGATTCCATCTTACAGACCCTACGACTGCGTGGAACGTTCTGGAAACGTTAAGAATAATTAATGTAGGTAAAATTACAGATAAGACAGTTCAATGAGTTTGTATGATAAAGTAAAATTCATTTGATGATCGTTGAAATGATGTGCTGATGCTAAAAGAAACAGGTAGAATACTTTATTTATAGCTCCTTATTATTAATTGAAGAGCTTTTACTTGTTGGACTTAGCTGACAGCATCAACAAATACTTAATCCATTAGAAAACGAATAAATAGTTTACAAGGTTCCACCAAAAATTTAGGCTTACTAGTGTAGTTACTTACTCGTGCAATTCGCCGTCTCTACTCATGAACGCGGTGATACAATGAGCTGCCGTCAGGATCAAGTTTGGCAGCACTATGGATCCTCCACAGGCGAGGATGGTGACAGTCTCGCCAACCAGCAGTGCTGCTGCATGTGGAGCTGACTCTTCGTCAGCATTGATGCCACCAACTATATGTGGCGTGAAGCTTCCCTCGATGTTATCCGTCTTAAGTGTTAAGGGTACCCCTGGAAAGATTCAGATTTGATGTCAGTATTTTTGGACCACGGCTAAGACAAAGAAAAAGAATGCTCAATTTACGATCCGGCGTGGTAGCGATGAAAGACGATAGCACCGCAGTGAAAGCTTATTCTCAGTAAGCGGATGACAAAGACTAAATGATGATGATAATAGATTTGTCATTAACACAGTAACAGCATAATAAATGATGATGTTGAAAATAATTTCTTTTTTCTTAATCACGTTTTTTTACGGGTTATAAATCTAATGAATTAAACCCATGCGGAATGTGAGTAAGATATGTTGGACTTCTTTTTCTTCTGCCTAACCTTTTCCCAAGCTATGTTGGTGTCGGCTTCAGTCATACCGGATTCAGCTGAATACTGTATTTTACATGGAGTGACGGCCTATCTGACCTCCACAACCCATATTACTGGGTAACACAGTATCCCATAGTAAGACTGTTTTGGACTTGCACCGACTAAAAACACCCTGGTCGGGGTGGTTCTGTCGGTTACCTTTGTCAGAGTCACGCTCTCTGACTCTGGCGGGAATAAAATCTGTAAATATTTTCCTCGCCACGACATTTCACTTTTGAACTGTTTTCTTTTTCTGTTATAACCATACACTGCACTGAATACAATAACGACAAAACTTACCTTCAACATAATGTTTCGAAATCAAAATAAGGGAAAATAACAATTTAAAGTTCATTTTTGAAATGTTATGATATAGTGTGTGTTTATTAAAGAATACTGATACGTGTATAATGAAACATATGGTATTTATACAGAAAATGTTGGTTGTATCTGGCACCAATCCTTTGTATGATAGATAATATTAAACCAAGGAATTATTGAGGCGTCTACGTACTTTTAATTATTATTTATTAAGATATTTTTATGGTTGCGACAAAAATTTGTTGTGAGGGTGATAAAACGATTATTTTTTTATGAAGATTTATAGCAGGGATCTATGTATTATTGCATATTATAATGTCGAGGAAACTTGCATTATACTTTTTACATCCGAGTGCAAACCTTTGGCTATTTTTAGCATTGTTATATTACTTTGTTAAATATAGCGCGAGAATTATTTTTTAAAAGCGTTTTTCACACAGTTACAAAAAAATCTTTAAATTTGTGTTTACTTGTGTCGATACTCTTGCGCCGTCTCATCTTCCTAGTTCGTGGTGCTGTGCTGGTGCCGCCGCTGCGGCTGCTGAAAACCTCAAACGACCAATCTAGTTGGAAGTTATATATTCGAGCCGTTTGAGGCTGAGACCCATGGTTCTTGGGGTCCGAATGCGCACATGATTTTTAAACATCTAGCCAAACGCCTTGTTGACACTTCGCGCGACCTAAGGGCTGGCTTTTACCTCGTACAGAGGATAAGCTTTGCCATAGAACGTGGCAATGCCGCCAGCCTTCTGGCAACACACCCAGTGGACAGCGATGTGGACGAATTTTTTCGATGCCATATTTCAGGTTTTATGTTTTAATTAGTTATTTTGGTATTTCTTTTGTGTATACTTATATACTTAGTTAAGTTTCTAAGAATTGTGTGAACTGAGGCGTGCAAAAAAAAAATGTTTTTTGTATTACTAACTATATTTCTTTGCGTTAATTTTTGTGAATTATATTTTAATAGTGCTAATGGGACGGACACAAATCTAACAAATCAAAGATTATAAAAATCCCCAGATTTTTATGATCTTTGATTTGTTAGGGGTTTATAATTTGTTAAAAATCTGGGGATTTTTATGATCTTGAGAACGGGTGGGCCCGTTATCAGTCTCACTTTATTCCTCATCTCTGCTTCTTTAGCTGAATACCGTATGTTACATGGAGCAACTAGCTATCTGACCTCCACAGTCCATTTTACTGGATAGTCAGTGACAGAGAAAAAAAGTAAAGACTGCACAGGAAGCACATAAAGTACAATATTTATAAAAACAAAATTTAAAAAAAAACGAATAATTCCACCAGACTATTATTCATTGAAGATTAAAAGATAACGTTGTCTGTATTAGCCAGACTGCATGGCAAAGACCTTTTCAGAGACATAAAGTAGGTACCTAATTACTTGTTTACATTAATTTCGAATGAATTATTATCGGTTACAAATTAAAAGTAGATAATCGTTCGGTCATTAATCTACTCGCTATAATCTTTATATCAGAGACTTGTTCGATATTTGTCCCGGCGTCGACGGCATCAGGTTAAAAATCCAATGTTTATGTTAACAGTAGGTAGGTCTAAAGATGCTCTTTTGTTTTATTCGCAATCTTTAAGTCAATAAAAAAGGACCTATTAGGTACCATAATTTGGGTGCAGTGTAGACATTAATCTTGACTGCACGGATTGGGAAATGGTATAAATTAACTGTCACCATCACGTCGTTCTGCGAGTTCCATTCCCGCATGGTACCTAATAGAATTTAATGATCAACTAATTAAAAATTGTTCTGCATCTATACGTATATTATAAAGAGGAACGATTTGTATGTTTGTGTGTATGTATATAACGAATAAACTTAAAAACTAATGAGCTGATTTCAAAAATTCTTTTACCATTTGAATGCTACGTTATTCCAGATTACCATAGGCTATAGAATATTTTGAAAAATAAATGTCCAACCGTGCGAAGCTGGGTAAGCCGCTAGTCTTTCATATACCAATGAAAGTTTTGTTTAAGAAAAAATATTATAGATTCTTGTCTCCTAAAGTCGCCTCAGTTCTCGTATCATCAGATCAACATAATCTAGTATAGTAGTATAGTGATAAATATTACACATCGACCTTTGAAGGTTATTGGATTAGGCAATTTAAACATATAAGTAAACAGGAATAAATATCCTTACTAATATTATAAATGTGAAAGTAACTCTGTCTGTCTGTCTGTCGCGCTTTCACGCCAAAACTACTGAACCGATTTAAATGAAAATTGGTACACAGATAGTCAACAGCCTGAGAAATGACATAGGCTACTTTTACCGCAATAACCGATATCCACGCAGGCGGAGCCGCGTTAAACAGCTAGTAATCAATATGGATGAGTCTTGCATACCTATATACATCCCACAACAAGGGAGAAACTTGGAGTGATGGATGAGAAATGAGTTAACCGGCCAAGTGCGGTGAGCATTTTTATCACCGGATACTGGATAATGCTTTAAGACACTTTAAGCCATCAGATTAGTTGACATCACTTGTATTTCAAACCAGTAACATGATTTTATCTATTTGTTTATATTATACACTTCAGCGTATCTCAGGCTTAGTTTCTTTTGTTTTCCTTTTTGTTAGTCGAAGGCACAAAATGACACAAATTCTCTCATTTATAATATTTATGTATAAGTATATCTTTTAAGCATATTTAAATCTTCAATTTTATACTACACAAGTTTTAATCCTTACGTAATAATGATTTTAATTGTAGGATAATTTCTGACTCACGATTGCAGTGAAAATTTATACAGCAACAAACTGATTGCGTTTGTTTTCTTATTATTTTGACAATTATCTCAAGGTTATGGCATGGCCGAAAAGGATTCTAAAATTCAAGGTTATCTAAAATTTATCAGTTATAGACTAGAAAAGAATTATACATATAAATAGTAAATATGTTTATTGGTAAACATCATTCTGGAAGTATTTGTTCACGAAAATTATTCGATAAATATGACATTTGTTGCTTTGGTGATTTTAATTGGAGTATTAGTGGAAGTAGTCAATGGTATGATTATGTGTTATTATTCTACTATTAAATTATTATTTTTTCATTTTACTTGTTGTTCCATTAATACATATAAGTGATCCTTGTGTTAAATTTGTTAATTAAGAACCATCTAATTGTTTAATTTTATTGTGTAGGTAATGTTTTGTTTCTAAACTTTATACTCGTATCTATTAAACTGCTAGCCTTATTAAGATATGACCTGCAAAATTGGTTTTCTTTAGGAAATATGGACATGATACGACCTACTTAATTCTTACCTCTTTTCAGGAGTACCATTATCTTTAGTTGAAAAACCCTTCATCATAGGAGGCGAAGATGCACCAGAAGCGTACGCGCCTTACATGGCAGCCTTGATCTTTGGAGAACAAGTCCAGCGAATTATTTGTGGTGGATCTATCATTGCTAGGAGCTTGATCTTGACAGCCGCGCACTGCATCGAACCTTTGATAGTGAAAAATAGTGAATTAATTCCGTAAGTGAATAAATTTTACCAAAAAAAACAACTCTTTCATATCCGTGGGTTACGAAGCTCCTTAAAACAAACTCTCAATGATGGAGTTCGTCTTCGAGAGTTTTTCTTAACCAATTAGATAATTGCTGTGTAGGGCCATTATATGGCAACAGGGTTGGCAGGTGTTCCCATGTATTCGAAATATACAAATGCAAAAATAGGTGTTCGTTTCCTCTAACCATTCTCTCATCCATTGTATGACATTTTAAAGAGCGGTAGAATAAGTGTAATTAATACTCCTGATAAAAAAAACTCATTAAAACTTTTGCTACGTAACCTTACTACGTTAAGAAGTACAGACGTGATTTCATGATTACCTACTTGAATCAAGCTAGTCTAGTTAGCTGTATATTAATGAGTCTCAATCATCAATTTGCCTTTGCGCAGGTCTTTCTACATTCGAGTCGGTTCCAACAATTGGAGTTCAGGGGGAACTGTTGCAACCGTCAAGAACTACATAATGCATCCTCAATGGAACTCTACGAACTTCAAAAATGATATTGGTGTTGTAATCCTTACGGAAAAGTTGGAATTAAATGAACGCGTAGCCATCATTCCGTTGGATTTTGATTTTGTTGAAGACAGTGAGAAAGTTTTCGTTACTGGGTGGGGAGTAACAGCACCGAAAGATGATGGTTATATTGTGGTAAGTAAACATGGTATTTTAATTTTTATAATAGGCATCTTCCAGACGACAAAATAAAACGTATAAGTAATAGGTTCGTTAACTTATTTAAGCTAAATAGCGCCTGACACATTAGAACATGCAAAATTGCAGGAGTACAACTGTGCTCTTTGTCTAAAAAAGTTGTACATAAACATTACATATGTATTCTTTGCTCATTTTTGATAGCATAACCGACTAATATTTCACGATTCGCCAGGTAGTTAGTGAAAATAACATCGCCAACAACAAGAGGACATTGAAATGGGTTATTGCTCCTTAAAATGATTTTAAGCGTTCTGGCCCGTTCTGATGGCAATTGACACAATTGTACACCACTGCGTGCGACTTTCATTATCATGCCTGCATCAGACCATCAGCTCTTATCATGTAATTGTTCCACTGCTGACCAAAGACTGACCTTCTTATGACTGTTCATTATTGTAATATTACTTCCAGAATTTATCACCGATTCCCTACGCCCTCCAACTCTTGTACATGAAGACTCTCGATCACAAGCAGTGTCAGAAGCAGATGACGTCAGTAGCAGGACATGTAGCTCCAGCCATACAGCGGGAAATAGAAATCTGCACATTCCACTTCTACAATCATGGCATGTGTAGCGTAAGTATTTTTATAATTTGAATATTATCTATATCTATTTTATTTGACGTCCTCCGTGGTCGAGTGGCGGACACACCGGTTTTCAAGGTGTCGCCAGCTCTGAGGTCCCGGGTTCGATCCGTCATCCGGCCGAGTCAAGGTTTCTACCTTGACTCGGCCGTGGTTGTGTTTATTCTACATTGTCTCCGGTCTGGGTGTTTGTGGTACCTTCGTTGTCTCTGAATTCCATAACACCAGTGCTTTAGTAACTTACTTCGGGTTCAGAGCAATGCTGTCCACATTTATTATTTTTATTTTATTATATTTTTACCTATGTAGGGACAGGTACGGTCTAACACAATTAAGCCCTATATAACAAGACTAGGAAGGGTCTGGATGTTTTAGTTGCAAGTCCAACATATTCCCACGTCGCCGTGCCCGCGGTGTGGGTTAAAGCCATTTTCTTTTTACTCCGTGCAAAACGGGTTTATATAAATAAATAAATTCTCACTGACCTCCCTACTACTTGTCGAAAGCAACCAGTAAGCGGCCATTGTAACCACAAGTTTTTCAGTACGCTTTCTTGAAAGTTTTTTTTTATTATTGGATATCAAGTATAGTCGAAGCTTCTAAAACAAAATTCCTTTTTCCAGGGTGATTCTGGCAGCGCTCTTGTAAAAGCTGATACCAGAAAACAGATAGGTATCGTATCATGGGGGTACAACTGCGCTGATGGGGCACCAGACGTCTACGTGAGGATAAGCGGCTTCAAACACTTCTTGAGCCACATTTTAAAGACATACAAAGACTGAAGCAATGAAGTACTAACTATGGATAGTCTGTCTACTTATTTTATAGTTTTAAGTAGTTACTTAATGACTTGAATGAGCTTGTGTTACTTTTTGTTATATTTGTAGTAAAGCCCAAAGATCTGTTCATGACAATTGTGTTAATTAATTACATATACGTCACAAAATTCATGTTTTTAGGGTTCCGTACCTCAAAAGGTAAAAACGGAACCCTTATAGGATCACTTTGTTGTCCGTCTGTCTGTCTGTCAAGACCTTTTTTCTCAGGAACGCGTGGAGGTATCAAGCTGAAATTCATATCAAATACTCAAATCTATGGTCTCTTGGAGCTGTGAAAAAATCAAACTTCTAAGTCAACGCGATCAAAAGATACTCCCGTTTATGCCGCAAATTTTCGACACTCGCAAGGGAATCAAAACCTACAGGGTACTTCCCGTGAACTCAGAATCTTGAAATTTGGTACGAAGCAACGTCTTATAACACAGATAAAGGAAAAATTGCGAAAAGCATAAATTTTTAGTTACATCATATAATAAAAATATTTTTAATAATTTTAAACTTATTACCCCTTTACTCATGAACGCGTAGTGGTATTATATTGAAATTCTTAACAAATACTCAAGTCTATAATATCTTTAAGCTGTAACAAAATCAAACTTCTACGTCAACGCAATCAAAAGATACAGCAATTAAAGCCGCATATTTTGAAACTCGCAACTACTCGCAAGGGAATCAAAACCTAAAGGATACTTCCAGACGACCTGGAATCTTGAAATTTGGCATGAAGCAACGTTATAAAGTACACATATAGGAAAAATTCCGAAAATCTTAAATTTTTAGTTACATCACATAGTATATTTTTTTTAATAATCATAAACTTACTAGCTGACCCAGCAAACGTTGTTCAGCGATTAAAAAAAAAAACAGATGTTGGCCGATTCTCAGACCTACCCGATATGCACACAAAATTTCATGCAAATCGGTTCAGCCGTTTCGGAGGAGTTTGGAAACAAACACCGCAACACGAGAATTTTATATATTAGACTAGCTGACCCAGCAAACGTTGTTATGCGATTAACAAAAAAAAATAAAAAAATAGGTTGGGGATCTATCGCGTATGTACGTCGCAATCTTAAGGATGCCGTGACAGATGGATCATGTAAAAGATATTATTTAAATAACCCAGGCGATGCCAACGGCCATTGTGAATGCTTGCATTTTGAAATGTTTAATGTCAGAGTGATAACTGTATATAGGTCACCACAATGTCAAATTAATGTTGCAATAGAATGCATAAATACAACAATATACGGCAGCAACCTCAATAGGTATACTTCATGTTCTCGTTTGATAGTTGTGGGAGACTTCAATATCAATTTTAGAATGAATCCCCAAAATGGAATTTCCACATATTTTTCATCCATAAACATGTTTCCGTTAATAAACATTAGCACTACACGAAGTAGTACAACTATAGATAACGTTTTTTCGAACTTCAATGTTCAATGTGGTACTATTCATACCTTTTTCAGTCACCATTTACAGATCTGGTTCAAATTTAATACTTAATTATTAGTATTTTTGAACTAGATTTCTAAATAGTGACTAAAAAACTTTATAAATAAATAACTTTGATAAAATAATTTTTACAAGGCTAGTGTTAGGTATTTCATTTATATTAAAAAAAAAGAAAAAATAATAAAAAAAAATATTAATAAATACCTATATGTTAATACAAAATAAAGGATTACTGAGAGACCTTTGTCTTACATTTTATGCTCCTCCAGCTCAAACTCAAACTCAAACTCAAAGCATTTATTTCAAATAAACCATTTACAGGCACTTTTGAATTGTCAATAAGTCGGTCAGTCAGAAAAAGGAAGCTAGTTGCACATTCCAAGGAGTAGATCTCGATGGAGAAGAACGTGCAAGAAACTCCATGGACACTCTTTTAAACCATGATTATGTATTACAGAAATTCTGGTTACATGTCTTATTACTTCTAATATATGAGAACAATGCTAATTAAAAATTACATTAACAATAAAATTAAAATAAGCTAGTGGCAGTTGAGAGATGACCAGTCTCAACTGATGGCGCCCGTTCACGAACATGACGCGTGGATCAGCACTACTCAGCTCAACCATATTGAAGGGAACCGAATGACCCAACACACGTGCCACCATCAGCGAGACATTTGAGTGAGCATGACAAACTCTCAATTGCCATGCTCGTTCATGTCAAAAATATGTTATGGATTTCATTTAGCAATAAAAATACCATAACTTTTACTTATATACCTACAGGTTTGTACGGAACCCTCGGTGCGCGAGTCTGACTCGCACTTGGCCGGTTTTTTTTTCTTTTTATTCTGATCTGAACCCACATTTTGCAATACTTACTTTTATTTCTCGGATAGAGTATAAATATAAGACAGCCAGGATTTAGGACATAAAAAATACTATAAATTAATTTAAAATAATGTGTATTTAGTTAGACAAATGATAGACAGTCGTTTCTTCAGGTCATTATTTGCTCAGGTCACAGGTTCTTATTAAACCAAGTGTGCGCTAACCCAGGACTGGAAAGCGCTCAGTCTGACGAACATATCGGGAGCGCCACGAGCGCAGGGGAAACCCCACGAGACGACGCCGACCTGCTGGCCGTTGTCAGTACGGGTCAGCGCACTGCCAGAGTCACCCTGCGAAAAGAAAAGATACTGTAAGTAGGAATATAAAGAAAATGTGCGGTATTCAGCTGAATCCAGTAAAACTAGAAGCTGAACCCAACAAGTTTGGTAAGGTTAGCCAGAAAACTAAGCATAGGACTTCTAATAAGTTTCTCGAGACCCACCAGAGGTCTCCTTTGAGAATTCCGGTCTAGAGGTCCATAGCAGAAGTATATACTTACCAGCAGATAAGCCAGACACCCGTTTGCCCTTATTCAACAAAAAATCTCAGTTCCCTTCACTCCACTGACGCTTTATGAGCACATGATTTAGGTATTACTCCAGTTTAAAAAATAAACTTACGTTGCAGGTACCGAATCCCTCGGAGCGGAATGTGCAGAGCTCAATGTGGGGCTCTACAGGTGGGGCGGCAACATTCAGGGTCTGGGAGGCCTGTTGTACCAGCGACACGCAGTTGTTACCCTCGAGGGTGGAAAGAGAGACCTCCAAGAGAGTAGCCGATAAGGGACCGCCACCCTGAAAACGAAAACGAAAAAAAATCAAAAAAATAGAAAAACTAAAGAATATTAGATACGTAATGTAACGCCATTATGGATTGCAATCCGGAAAACTGGATCCGGTAATCCGACTGATCTGCGTAAAAACGCGTATTAATTATTGAGCAGATATGGTAATTTATTATTTATGTCTTTCATAACAGCCTCCTAAAATTTGCCGAGGATGCAAAACGACACGTTGTACAAAACTCACCCTGATTCTGCCCCATCCAGCGGCCTTAACGTCGACTCCACCGTTAACGAAGTTGAAGTTCAATGGAACTGTCTGCACCTGGTTGTTAAGGACCACGTTGGAGGAGGTAATGAGCAAGCCGATGTCGTTCTTGATGATGTTGGAGAGGTAGTTGGCGTGCGTCACGTTGCGGGACAGAGAGTAGGTCTGGCCGCCGGAAGACCAGCGGTTTGTGCCGACGGTGACACGAAGGTTGCTGTAAAAATAAGAAAATGTTTATTTTTTATAAAAGACCACAATAAATATTCGGCGTTCGTATAATTTCGAATAATAATATTATTATTTAAAACAAAACGGTTTACTTACGCATATTCTCGGGATCGCCCGACTAGTTTTAGACTCAATTTTCGACTCACGACACCACCGTGAGTAAACCGTTTTGTTTTAAATAATTATGAATACTATTCACAAAAGTTATGATACAAATAATAATAATCGCTTACAGAATTTTTAAATGCGCTCCACCGGCTATCTGAACTCTCATAAAAGTGGTTGTCAGAATGGTCTTCAGCTAGATAGCTGTTGCTTTAAACTCTTACCTAGAGAGGGAACCCCAGCTAAAGACAGCGGCGATACAGTGAGCGGCTGTGAGGACGCTGCGCTGGGTGACGAGGGAACCACCGCAGAGGAAGCTTCTGACTAGCAGGCCGGTTGTCAAGGCGACCATGTGCGGGTGGCTGCCGGCGGCCGCCTCGTTGCCGCCCACGATGCGAGCGTCGGCCGTATCGAAGAAGAACGACTTGTCTTCATTGTCGGGCGTTGGGACAGCTGGAAGCAAAAAATAATCATGTTAATTTGACTACATTCGTAGCCGAGTGGTACAGGTCCTAGGCCTCGATCTTCGCAAGTGACGTTGGTGTTTTTGATTTGGATGTTTGTGAAACTCCCCACGGCAAGCACATTTCTAAGTGCGGATGTTGTTTTATTTAAAAAACAATATAGTAAATACGGGTGAAAAGTCTGTTAATTGTTGTGTCTTCTGCAGGGCGCATTTCGATGGACTGATGGTATTGTTGCAATACAAAGCTAAATAGTGTTTTGGGGCTTTTGTTACGTTTCTGATAATGATAAAACGTGATAGTAGATATTTAAATTTAACCCCTTTATGTTTATTTTTTTTTTTTTTTTATTTATTATTTAACTTTTTCTCTGTCCATATTATCCGTAATCCTTACTAATATTATAAATGCGATAGTAACTCTGTCTGTCAGTTACGGTTTAACGGCTAAACCGCTTAACCGATTTGAACGAAACTTTGTTTAAGGTAATCTTAGATCCTAAGAAAAAAAAATTACTATGACTTCTTTATAACATCGGTCCGGATGGGTCCGCCGATATGTATAAATAAGGTTGTGGATATTTCTTTTTCATGTGTTTTTTTTTGTTAATCACGTACATTTCTCGCATCGCTAATCAACTGGCGATTTAGACGTAATTAGATTAGAATCGTCATTAAGACTTATCTGATAATTGTTATCATGTGATAAAGTATAATTAATGTTATTTTGTGTTGAGTAATTGTTTATTTAAGTACCTAACCTAATAATTGTGGGTTGAAAAAGCCGATTTCGAAACTTAAATGAAAATATTTCTGTAGTTTGCAATATACAAATTACAAATAAAGTTCACCAAATATTTGTGTGATCCACAAATATTTGTTCCAAGTCTGGGTGAGCTTTGTATGATGTCATTAGATGATTGTAAACACTGTATAGAGATTCTTGGAAAAAATAATGTCAGCATAAAAAAATATAAATTAGCCGTCATATCTCATGTCTGTTGCTGTGAATAGATGATCGTTTGTAACATTTATTGGCATTAGGTTTGACATGGGATTTAATGGAACCTTCCAGATTCCCTGGGCTTAAAAGTCATAATTGGATAAGACGTTAGAGTAAACATACAGAAGCATAGAGTGCGCGCATCGGTAGCCACTTGTGTCGAGTGTAAGCAATTTTTAGCTGTAAGTACTACTACCGTTTACTGATTTAAGTTATTTTCTATGCGACGACAGAGGTTTATGCGAAAATATGGACGGTTCCGATATTATTATTGTAATATTAGGCTTTTAAATAGTTTTAATAAAACGGTGCGTTCTGTTGTGACACTAATTTGATTTGTTCATACTAGTTACATTTTTAGCCTACATTTCATACTCGATAGCGCACTAAATTAAAGTTTACTTATTTGTTCTCTAAGGATAATATTGTCCATAGGTTGCTTTTAATAAGTATTTCTTCCATTTTTGCTGTAATGTAAAATAATCTTTTATTTTGCGTTTTTGTCGCATATTTATCATTAATTATTTCTAAAACATTGTATAATTACTATTTTAAAAGAGTTGAGTGACATTTTGGAACTGCGCAAATAGAGTAACTATTTGAACGTTTCAAAAATGTATGGAAGAGGCTTACTTGATATAAAAACTCTTTGATTTTTTTTTAGATTTTTAATATAGTAAAATAATAAAAGTATAGGTACTCACCAAGGCTGCCTACTAGAAGTGTGAACACCAGAAGTCCGGTTTTGTACATGTTTACCAACGCCCAAAAACGATTTGAAATAGAGTTTAAGTAAAATTATATTTATATTGTTTACGAAGAGATTAACAATCTCCTTACTTGATTGATTGCGTCGCTCGTCGTTGTGATAATCGTAATTAAATTGTTAGGATTATCATTAATAAACACGTTTTTTATGATTAGTTGATTTTGTTTCAGTCTATGCCTGCATCGTTGTACATTTGTTCACTTATCATATAATTATAATTATTTATTCAGTTTTAAGTAGGTAGTTGTATGGCCAAAATCAGTACGATATAGAATACGCTGATCAATTGGTACAATAAATCGAAAATAAAGTACCTAGTACCTATATCGACAGTGGCAGAAATTAAACAGGAATTTATTTAACTTTTATTCGGACAGAATTTTTCCTTACAATTGGATTTGTCAAAACAAAAAAAATTTTAGAGATGTTCCCACTTCTTTTAGCTCGAGCGTAGGTTTTGACTGCTTCATCGGAGTTTGCGACCAAAAATCATAGCTCCGGGCTTATATAGGTACTCTGGCTGATCGCTAGTTCACCCTGGCTCGATTGAATTCATCTTGTACGACGATTGGATGAGTTCGACTCGCATATGACTGGTTTTTTTAGATTGTTTCGTGCTTTGCTAAGTCAAGTCACCCTTATTTCTTTAATCCTAGTTGTCTACTCTCTTGGCCCTTTCTATACTTCTATAACACGCATGAATGATACCTACTTATTAGCCCTCATTACCATAGTCAAAAGTTTTGACAACAAGTCATCAATCAAAATATACAACTATCCACAAAAAGACAAACAAAATCATATTGCTTTTCCATAAAGATTTCTTATCGTAGATAATAAACACTGATTGAGTATACTAGTTATAATACGCAATGGGTTTTACGTTTTATGATTAGTTTTAGCTATTTGTATTATCTAAATCTGAATAGGTACGATGGATCATGACAGTGGCAACTGTGAAACGAAAATCAACCTTATTGCCCTGGAGAGAAAGACCATGTTTATGTCAGTTTTACCACTAATTTGCGATTACGCACCTAGATTACCCGATAGGCATGTATATGAGCGTCGCCGCGTTCGGGGGACCGTACTAGCCCCCCGAGTCACCGTAGTTCATTTAAAAAATATTAATAGATTCTTCTATTGTTGTTAAAACTTTTTTTTGTCGGGGGTACTAAATTTTTTTATTCCATTCTCTTAAAGTGACTCGCCGAGCTCAGTGGCGCGCCATGGGAGAGGCCTATGTTTTGCATTGGACGATACCACTGACAAAAATACATAAAGATAAATTCACAGACACGACAAAATTATAACCCTGCGTTGGGGTTTAAAAATCAACTAAAATTACGCCTGCGTACCTTGTGTTTGCGCCAAAAAGTTCAGCATAAACAATTAGTATACACGCTTTGTACTGGTTCATTTAAATGATTTCGATGGCTCTGGTTACCCGTTAATATAGTGTATATAAATATAAAATATATGTACTGTACGTAGTTATAACGTAAAGCTAGAAATACCCAAGTATGACAAAATAAATTCTAATCTAAAATTGTGTGAATCCCATATTTTGATGAATTTTAGATAACTATCGAAGAAGTTAATAACATTTTTATCAGATTGATGACTATCAATTTGTGAACAGATCCTTTACATAGAGTAAGTAAGTAGCTAAGAGCTCTTTACCCTGCTGACTGTCGAAGTACTTTGACAGACTTGAGTAAAAGGCAGACAGACTTGCTACGGCAGACCGAACATGTGTGTGGTGTTAACTTGCAAAGTTTTCGTACAAGTTTAACTGATCGTCACTGCTCTCTGTAGTCGGTCCCTCATGACTGAGGATCGTGGTCAGCATTGGGTTCCAATCTTGATCGGATGATCTGCCTCCATCGGTTTCATCGTCACTGCACTCACGATCAATTCTCAAAAAACAAACTCATCTGTGCGGTTGAAATATAATACATCGAAGGAGGTAGGTATGACATTATCAAATTTCCAACTGTTACGTTAGACCTAGCATCATGCCGAATTTCGTGATTCTGGGTCGACTGGAAGTACGCTATGGGTTTTGAGTTTCTCCGTAATATGTGGGAAAACTACATAAATCGCTGTATTTTTTAATTGCGTTGACATATAAGCCTGAATTATTTATCCGTCAAGAGTTCGTAGACCTAAATATTTTATACTAATTTTAAAACAAAACCATCACGCGTTCTTGAAAAATAATCTTAAGATTGTCTATCTTAACGGACAACATCGACCTCTGTGGTCGAGTGGCGTACACACCGGTTTTCTATGTGTCGCCGGCTCTGAGGTCCCGGGTTCGATCCCCGGATGGGATGGGTCAATATAGAAACCCTAACCAATTTTTTACATTGTCTCGGGTCTGGGTGTTTGTAGCGCCTACGTTGTCTCTGATTCTATAACACGTGCTATGTAGCTAATTACTTTAGTTTCAGAGCGATGTATGTGATGTTGTCCACAATTATTTATTAAAATAAAAATTGATCCTATAAGGGCTCTTTTTTTTCATTTTGAGGGTTTAAGAGGAGACCAACGAATCACAAAGTCGCCCTTTTAGATTATAAATAAAGCTAATGACAATATGCTTCCATATGCTCCAGTGTAAAACTGAAGCTAATTGTCCACACTTTTCGGAAAAGATGGGAAAAAGTGGACCCTGGCACAGGGGACGTGTTATTTTTTCAACTAATTATTGTGTCATCGTCATCGTAGGCGTTAGTGCGGGAATCGTTTTATTGTTCAAATAATAAATAAAAAAGAGACGTCTGCTTCTGTAAAAAACAGATTTGATACGTAATTCTTAAGAGATAAGCCGTAGTTTCTGATTACTTAATCTGATTGCGATATTGTTAATTTGTTAGTTATCAATAGAACGTGAAATGGTGGGGGGATATGTAGGTATGGGAAATTACACTACATTTAATTGCCAGTTAGGTACAAGTCAAAAATTGCTGTGAAATACATGGTTGTGACGTCACTTCTCGCAGATACTTCTTACGATTATTGGAAACCCCAGAAAAATTCAAGGATGTTTTTTTTTAAATAGGTGGTAACTAAACTCTGTTACGTGATTTTAGTTTAAGTAGATGACGCATTTTCTATCTGACCTTTTGTATAAACGCCGCGTTTCAGTAGTCAACGCGGCTGGAGAGTATGCACGTCGGAATTAGTATGTATATGTCGGCGCGTTCCCAGGACGCTTCCCAGAACACTCCCCAGGATCCATCATAAGATCGCAATGAAACTGCAATAACAATAGTATTTATTAATAACTATTCAAATAAAAGACGTTTACAAGACGGGACACTTACTTAGTTACAAATACAGACGGTTATACTTGACCAACACAAAATTAACCCAGCGAACACCCGCCTGCTGGCGAGTCCAAGATGCAAGAGAGCGAGCCCCCCAAAACTTATTGCAACCAACCTTTAAACATGGCTTTCGGTCAACTGCATATTTATTTTATTGTTTACTACAAATATAATCTTTAGAAATAAATGAATTCAAACCGTAAATATAACTCTATTTACTCTTTACAATTTAATGAAAAACAATATAAAATAAATATTGGTCTTTCAAGGTTTTAATATATCTTAATTAGTTAACAATCTTTATAAATTGGGGCGGAAATAGTAAAATAAATTGTTGCAACAGAACTTGTGATTAACTCAAACTGTAATATTAATTACAATAAGATTGCTGTATTGACAAGTTTGTAACTTCCATATTTACCACTAGATGGCAATACAATCGGGCGCCGCCCATATATACTACAAAAATAATGGGTAGCCAAATACCATTTACAATAATGGAATAAAATAATATACCTACCTACCTTACATTTCTATGCACAACAATTTTTTTGTGATTATCGTACCCAATACCCTATCGACAATTATTATACTCAAACTTTAGAGTGGGTTAAAATCAAAAATAAAAATAAATTGAAGGTTCACAAAAATATATTTATTTAAATAAATGTTCGTGACTTACAAAGTTCGTAGTTATTATATCGCAGAAGTAGATGCAGTTATATATGAAGGCCTAAATTGTACTGATGATCTTTTAGACGATATTGGCGGTCAAAAAGTCTTTGTGTGCACTGACTCTGACGAACATGTCGGGAGCTCCGAGGGCACAGGGGAATCCCCACGATACGACACCAACCTGCTGACCCCGGTCAATTTGGACCAACGGACTGCCGGAATCACCCTGGTGGTAAAAGTGAAATAAATTACTATATAAACAGGGCTTAAGACATTTTGAGACGGTTTTACTAGTACCATTAAATACTGCGTTTCTAGAAAGAAATTTGCGTGATCGAGTTTAAAATTTTAAAACTTCGAAGCCGTAATTTTTGGCTAAACAGGGTTCAGTTTTAAATATTGGTTAAATGGAAATTAGAGCATAGAAACCAGTTAACGTAGTTTAGTAGGGGAGTTTATGTAGAATCAAAAATTTACAGTTTAGGTTATTAAAGGACCATTTAATATTTAATAAATTATTATTTTGTTTTGGGTAAGTCTATAAAATGTTAAACGATACAATTTGGTATGTTTATGATAAATGAACAAGAGGATTCTTTAACAATCTTCTTTAAAGGGTCCGTATTTTTTTACGATTTTAGACCAGTTCCATACTTGCAAATTGGGTGACAATGAAATTGGTTATTTCTCACTATGGTGCCTATTTATTTTTATACACATAATTATATTTTTTTGAAAACTCTGAGACAGCCTACTTGCTAGAGAAATTGTTGAGCCATTTCTTCTCCACGGCAAGAGCACTAGAAAGGGTGGGCAAAATCTGGGTACTGTATATTGATTGACGTTCAAAAAGTGCTACTTGGCAGCCTATTTTGAATAAACTGATTTTGATTTATTTAATTCGGCCATTGATATAGTAAAGGTGAAGCCAACACTTACGTTACAAGTACCGTGGTTGACGGAGTGGAGCGTGCAGATTTCCTTATTTTGTTCTACGCTAGGAGCGTCCGGGCGGTTGAACTGGATGGCGGCCTGAGCAACGAGACCCACACACCTGTCCCCGTTTATTGTGGACAGGTCTATCTCCAGGAGATTCGCAGAGATTGCTCCACCACTCTGGAAGTTTTCAAATAATATGCCATTTAATGAAGGTACCTAAAATTTTATTTTTAAATCATGAAGTATTTTACTAGCAATCATGAGCGTAAATCCTACTAATATTATAAATGTGAAAGTTTGTGAGAATGGATGTGTGGATGTGTGGATGTTTGTTACTCTTTCACGCAAAAACGGCTGGACCGATTTGGTTGAAATTTGGTATGTAGATAGGTTATACCCTGGATTAACATATAGGTTACTTTTTATCCCGGTCAACAGGGGTGAAAGCGTTTAAGTAACGATAATTGTCGACAATGTCGGAAAAAAATAAGTTGTCTGGGAGCTTTTAACGAAAACGCTGCCTAAACCCTTTAAGATATAACAAAATAATGTATAGTGTAATTGTGTATCTTATATAGATCTACAGAAAAGTCCGCGATACTATATGTCCAGCTCTTAAGGATAACATACTACATCCATTTAAATACTTAAAAAAATGGGCAATTACAAGGTGCTAACTTGGAAAGCTATTTATACAAATACGTTATTAATCCTTATAATTTTAAATAGATTGGTTGACTTGAGCATTTCATGAAGATTATTTTTTCCCTTTACACCATGCAAATTAAATAAATACTTTAGGAGATATAGCAAAATCAAATAACGCGCAAAAAAAAAATTCATGTCGCTGACTGACTAGACTGGCACGCGCGGGTTGACGGTTGTGTCCGTAACGTAAATTTTCAAGGCACTAGCAATTTGTTAAAAACGCACTGTAGGGTACCTATTATTGTATTGGCAACGGTACTCGGTTGCGAGTCACTAAATTAGGAAGGCATATTGTGAAGGCAACCATCTTAACAGGAGAAGCCAAGGGAAACAATGTTCTTATACCACGTATCCCAATAATACCCAACAATTTACCATTTAATTTTAAACGCCTGCAGTTCCCTTTAAAAGTTGCGTTTTCAATGACCATCAACAAATCGCAGGGTCAAACCTTAAAGGTAGCAAGCAGGCTTACATTTGGGCTCACCATGTTTTTCCCACGGCCAGCTCTATGTGGATTGCTCCCGCGTTTCTAAATCGCAAAATCTACATGTCTTTGCTGACCGAAATAAATCTTTCAATGTAGTTTATAGGAGTATATTGCAGTAGCTATAACTTTTGTATTACCGTCACCATCAATCATTATATCCGTACCTATCTATCCTTCTCAAAAATTCAAATTCTTCAAATTCAAATTCTTTAGGGTCCCGTTCTTACATTGGAGGCGTAACCTTAAAAAAAGACGTACTTATTTATTCTTCGATTTTGTTATTTTTGCAATAAGCTGCTTTTTATCAACACACCACGCGGGCAAAGCCGCGGGCGGAAGCTAGTTATAAATATATCTAATAAGGATTGCGTGAACAAAATTTTTGTAAACGTTGTATACGCGATCAGAAACCAAGAAACTCTGAAAAGTAATACTTACAAAACTGTTGTATTTTTTTTTAGGAATATTCCTATAATGATGAAAGATTTTTGGTTTGCATGCAATGAATGGTTTCAATAACTTACCCTTATTCTTCCCCACCCAGCAACTCTAGTCTTGACTTCCTCGCCGACGAAATCGTATGACAAAGGCAAAACTTGAACGTTTTGGTTGACGGCAATGTCAGAGGTGGTGATGAGGAGACCGATGTCGTTCCTGAGGGTTGAACGGACGAAATTGGGGTGGGTGACGTTGCGGCTCAGCCTGTAGCTCTGACCACCGCTTCTCCAACGGTTCGTGCCGACTGTGACGCGGAGGGAACTGGGAACAGACATGAAATATATGGTAGAATACATAAATTATTAATAATAAATATTTAGGATAATTTAGTGCATCTCATTTTCAACGGAAAGCTAAACTATCCAACAGTGGTATGTTATTGGTTGATAATGTAATTGGATTGAACCCTATGAGACGTGTGAACCTTATAATCGTCGGCGTCGATCATTAACTTACTAAACTTTTATAATGCCACAGAATACTACGATAAATAATAAGTCTTCGATATTTTTACCAGATCCTTAGAGTACGAAAAAATATATGGTACAAAACGAATTAATTAAGAAAAAAGAGAAAAAGAACGAAATAATACTTTCAGATCTTTTACAAATCACTTAATAATAATATAGTAATACCAGCCTATCAATATCCTGCTAATGGGCACATGACTCTTCTCATATAGCGAAAGAACGAGCATTGATCACCACGCTTGCTCATTGCGGATTGGCGATTTCAGATTTAAGTAATTTATTAAGTTTTTTTAATTGAGGTTTCCTCACTATATTTTCCTTCACTGATTGTCAATGATTTCTTAGACTAATTAAGAAAGTACATATAACTTTGATGAAGTCACATTGGTAGAGTCTTGTAATGAGTTCGAACCTGCCACCTTCTGCACATAAAGTCTTCCGCTAGGCCGCCATGACATTTACAAATCACTTGAAAGTTGGAAAAGATAGGTGTGGTATAAACTGGAAAATATTTGTTTAAGAACTGAGTGCTAAAGTGGAAATCGAATCAAGTCGTATCGAAAGATGGCAAAGATAGAGGACGATAAAGAACTTTGGCAATTAAAGGAAGTAATGCTTCTCAGTGGATGCAAGCGGCAAGTTGCCGTTCGTTATGGCATTCTATGGGGGACAGATAGTGGACGTTTTCCTGCTGATGATTAGTGCGTACCTTGTTAGAGAACCGAAGCTAAACACAGCATCAATACAATGCCCAGCTGTCAAGATGCTGCGACGTCCCACGACGGAACCACCACATAAGTAGTTGGAGACAAGTAAACCACTGGTCAGAGCGGCCATGTGAGGGTGGCTGCCTTCTGCGGCCTGAGAGCCGCCGACGATGCGGGCGTCATGATTTACATGCTCAAAGAATATGGACATGTCATCTTCAGGCTTTGGGATAGCTGGAATGCAAAAACAGTATAATTATGATGGATTCTTAGGTATATCTAGAGGAGCGGAACAGATCGCACCAAAAAAAAGCACTATGCCACCTCAGCAGCGGGTAAATACTGTTCGCGTAGCTACTGTTCTGGTTTGGGCAAAAATTTACTGCTATTGATCGACACGGTAAGATGAATTGGGTAAACAAGTTTTATAGTGATTTTCTATGTATTTCATAGTCGTTAAACCATTTTGTTTATTTAGCCCTTATCGTCCTACTGCCTCTTTCACATTCTTCCAATTTTTTTTATTTTTCTTAATTTTTTTGCCAGTATTGAGAGTTTGACGATAAATTCAACTGTACACTTACTTCAAAATAAAAATACATATTACTCACCAAAGCATCCCACAAATAATGTAAACGCAAGAAGTACGGTTTTATATCCCATTTTAAGCAGCGCTGCCAAACTATTACTGAATTTTTCAAAAAGAATAATTTTATATAAATAGGTACGGGATAATAGAACTTTGAACGATTTTAATCATTTTGTGACCAGATTTAGATAACAAAATTCGCAGTCATTCTGTGAAACTATGATTTTTATTGGAATTGTTTATGCTGCAAAATTCTTTTTGTAGGTAAGTAATAAAAAAAGGAGTCTGAAGTAAAGTGTAGAAACAACGGCCTGCGGCTACCTGAACAACTTCCTACTGTAGAATTTATATTCAACAAGTGGTGTCGCAAGGCGGTGTTCCACCAAAAAATTAAAAAAACAAATAAATGGTCTGTTGATTTTTTTGCAGAGGTGGGTTCATTGTGTACTTTTACATTTTGAGACCAGCACAGGTACCTTCAACGACTTCGACTTCAACCCTCGCCGAGGACACAACGTAGAGATATGTCGGAATTTCACCGACTAAAAACACCCCTGTCCCGTCCTTGCCTTTGCTGGAGACGTGGGGTCGCTTACGCAATCTTTGAGCGGGTTCGTAGTAAGCGCGCTATACCAATTTTCATCTATATGCGAATTAATTAAACTTCATCATTTAGCCTTTCGTAGTCCACTGCTGGACATAGGCCTCTCCCAATTTGCGCCACAACACCCGGTCCTCCGCCTTTCGCATCCAGTCCCCTCCAGCGACCTTCTTCAGGTCGTCAGTCCATCTGGCGGGGGGGCGTCCCACCTTACGGTTGCCGAGACGCGGTCTCCATTCCAGGACTCGTTTGCTCCAACGGCTGTCGGTCCTTCGGCAGACGTGGCCAGCCCATTGCCACTTCAGCGAGCTTATTTTGCGAGCTATGTCGGTCACTTTGGTTCTTTGTCGGATGACCTCGTTTCGAATTTTATCTTTCAAAGAAACTCCGAGCATAGCTCGCTCCATAGCCCGCTGCTTAAACTACTAATTAAACTTGGGACGACTAATTTGGCTGGGCTAAGCCATAAGTGATTCTACATTATTTATCTGATTAGTTACAAGACGAAAATAAACGGTAGTATCCGTTCCATGTTAGTAGGTAGAAGTAACCATTCCATTTACTTCTCCTCCTCCTCATAGAGCAACGTCCTTTTAATCCTTACGATTTAAACTTCTGCTGCTCCAATAATTCTAGTCTTACAATACTTAGGTTTTACTTATGTACATTTTTTTTACATAGTACTCATATAATGATTTTGAAAGAGTTTCCATGGACTGACTTTGTCAGTATTTTGCTCAGGATTTAATGCTCAAAATAGTTGGTTTTTTTTGAGTTGTTATGCGGTTAACAATTTTTCATAAATCTTAAATTTTTATGTCCTGTACTTTGTATACTTCTATAACTAATTCTGACATCAAATAGTTAAACCATCGGAATAATTATATAAATACAAAAGGACAAACAAAATTATATATATCTTAAGGTATTTAACATTAAGATTTCATGTCGAAGATAAAGCACTGAGTATACTAGTTATTGTACGCAATGGGTTTTTGTGGGTTTTACCTTATAAGATATGTTCAGCTATTTGTATTATACCTACAACCTAGCGGTGCCCCGTGGTTTCACCCACGTAAAGTAGTTCCCGTTCGCGTTAGTTTTTTTTTGTTACGTCTCCAATGTTCTTATACTTATTATGCTATTCGGGGTTGAGGCGGAAAACTTAGACCCAGCCCTCCCTTAATATTTTTGTGCCTTATTAAGAAAGAAACAAAGAAAGTAGTTTCTTTTTCTATTGCTCTGGTTAAGGTTCTCGCCAAGTTCGGTCAAATCCTGCGCTCAGGCTAACTGCGCATAAAACTTCAAAAAAAAAAGGGTTGAGACGAATCCAATAATTCAATATGAAAATCGGTCAGTTACTTGAGCACTTGTATTTTTGTACACTTGAGTTATAAATAGTGTAACTAACCCAATATTGTTTTATATTCTACAAATATGACTAGTAACTGTGGACCATGACAGTGAAACACGAAAATCTACCTATTACTCTAGAGGAAAAAACTATTTTTATATCAAACATGAGTGTGATTTACGTTTACTTGTGTGACATGTTTATTTGTGTTGTAGTCATTACACCCTATTATAAATGGTTTTCTTGTAATTCTAATAAAACACCGGAGTACGTGGTCTTCTCTTTACCAGGTGGTTCAGTTGCAAACTGCGGCGGCTTCTTTAAAGTGTGGGAGAAAATACGGTTCCCCCCATTTGGTTCATGAGAGAGACCCGCGGAGGCATTTAAGCAAGTATCCGGCGCTACATCGCCCAAGCACCACATTCACCACATTCACCACAACCTCATGACGCTTGAGTACTGCAATTATACGGCGCAGCTTACGCTAACTTAGCTATCAACTCGTTTCGCCTCCCGGAACCAACATCACTACAATATCAGCTCTCGCTGATAACTACAGTTTAGGTAACTGCCAAAGTAGCCGTGCCCAAAAATACTGGCATTGTCCAAACGACTAGTGCATAATGGAGCCTGCCGAGTCAGGAACTCCTTAATATCACCTCCGGGGAGCGAAACGGAGGCTAAGAAGCTGACCCAAATTCAAAATAAAAAAACAATAACCTAGGTTACTCCTGAAAACATAAGTTAGTCCAGTCTAGCCGACAAAAAGACTGATAGACAAACTCTTATTTTGGTATTACAAACATCAATTTTTTTTATTTGTGTATGTAAGCCTGTCTGTAGGTATAAGTCATACATTTTCGATGGATTTTAATTTCAGTGGATAGGTTTTATTGTTTCGGTGACCAGTTATTTCATTTCGGTGCCCGACTGATTCATTTCGGTGGCATCAAATTTCAAACAAGTTTATCTCATACGTTTATTAAAATACCTCAATGCCTTTAAGTCCTCACATTAAAGATATCAGAAGAATAAGAAGCTATAGTTAAAATAACGAAAAACTCAATTAAAAAAGTCCACTGAAGTCGAAAAAAAAGTGACTTGTTTAAATTCAGTCAATTATGTTGTGTTCTTTTAGTACCTAAGTCTTGATCACCCCTTTTTTTTTTTTTTTTTTTTTTAGGCGTGGGAATCCTCATGGACGCCCGCTCACTCGGGGGAGCGAACGGGTAGTGTCAGACTCTTACTGACTAAACCTGAACCGCCGTGCTACGTCATCCGCGTGTTGTGTTGGTGCGTGGCAATGCATTGCAATTCATCACGCACCAACCGCGGGTCCGCCGGCTAGGGGCCAGCGGATCACTATCGTGATGGTTTGGAGACCGACGTGTAAAGAGCGTCGGCCTCTCCGCCTCATATTGGAGCCACACCCGTAGCACGGAATGCGGCCCCCCGTCGTGGGTCCTATAGTCGGACGACAGACACCCCCGTGTCCATCGCCCAGGACCCTAGTTAGGGCGGGAGGGCGCGCTCATACGCGGCCCTGCGCCGCCCCACTCGACGTCGGCGTATTTGGGGCGCGTCGGGGTCGTCCTCCCGAGCGCGCTCCGCCGCCTCCTTCTGGGACATGACGGTCTCGCAGAAGGAGGACAGCGCATTCCACGCTGTGCGACTGCTGAGCGCAGCAGCGACAACAGCCGACAGCGCGGAGATGTCTACGCCTCCCAGCGCCGCCTGGAGAACGGCGCGAGGCGCGGCAAACGCAGGACATGCGGCCATAGTGTGCAGTGCGGTGTCATCACCGTCACCACACTGGTGGCACGCAGTCGTCTGCTCCCTCCGAGCGACCCGGCACAGGTAGTGGCCAAAGGCCCCGTGCCCGGTCAGTATTTGCGTGAGGCGGTAGGTTAAAACACCATACCGCCTCTCCAAAGTCTTGATCACCCCTGCAGTTTGTCGCACTCTTTACACATCCTGCATACGTAGTCATTACGTAAAGCTTAAAAACCGGAATTATGACAAAATAATTCTAATCTAAAATTGGTTAAATCCGATTACTTGATACATTTTAGATAAACTATCGAAAAAGTTTTTTTAATAACAATGTTATCTTATTGATTAATTGATTACTTCCTTTGAATTAAATTTATAAAATACAGTCTGTCAACGTCCCCCTTAGGGTAAAGGGCTCCCTTAGAGAGAAGGTTCTGACGACACATTCAGAACTTGGTGCTTACGAACATCTCCACATCGCAAACCCGAAGGTTACTTATGATAATAGTACTTTCAATTTACAATTTGTCTAAAATTTAAAATATTGCAAGAATCATCCTGTCTCGGTGTCCGAGACATTCGCAAATGGTGTTATTAAAAAGTGTTCAAGCTGTAGCTTCAAAACAGGGTAAAATGGTAAATCCTTGATATAGGACATATTGAGTCTTCGAACAATTAAATTCATTGTTCAACTTGGTAATTGTTGTGTCATCGTCCATTCCTGTATAAAACAGATTTTAGACGTAATTCTTTCTAGATAAGCCATAATTACTGATTGCGATATTGTTAATTTATTAGTTATCAATAGGATGTGAAATGGTACGGGCATATAGTGGTATAATAATATCTTAGGACAACCCACACACGGCTATCTGATCTCAAACTAGGCAGAGCGTGTATTATGTCAACCAGAAAACTGATAAACATACTTATACATTTCTAAATACATTCATATTATAGATAAATTATAACCAGACACAAAATAAATAATCATCACACAAGGATTTGTCCTGGGTGGGAATCGAACCCACGAGTCAGGGTCATTAGTCATTAGGCAAACAGGTCAGTTTGATTTTGAGCATTTTTGAGATTCTCTATTAGATAAGTCATAAAATAATGTTCCATTTTTTATATTCACGAGAACGACTACCGACAAACTGCTCTGCAGTTTGGCAGATGATATATCAAGATAACATTGTATCATTAAGATCGAAATTAAATAAATAAAAAAAAAACTATAAAACTATAAATTAGGTACAATGGATCAATTTGTTATGTTATGTTGTAGAAGTTAAAAAACTGCTTAATATATACTTTAGTGCACCTGTTCTTAAGTCAGTTTTTCGCTAATGAACTATTTTTTACGTTTAATGGGAACCTCAGAAAAAATCCAGTTTTTTTTGTATTTGTTAAATACCAAACACTGTGTTTTTTTTTTTTTTTTTTTTTTTTTTTTAAAAACGACTCCCGCACTAAGGAAATTAATCCTTGTGTCGCGGGGGGTTTCACAAACATTCAAATCACATGCACAAAGAACACCCAGACTTGAAACAAGCATTTGTGGATCACACAAATGCTTGTCCCATGCGGGGATCGAACCCGCGGCACGTCGCGCACAGAGGTAATTGGCGTGGTGACCTATACCACTCGGCTATCCGTGCAGTCAAAAACACAACACTGTTACATGTTTTTGTTTTAAATATATGGTGCCGGCATTACCAATATGACTAATCTGAGTATTATATGTAAAGCCTGCGGGCTGCACAACTTTAAACCCACGGCACTTTTCGCGCCTCACTGACTTTCTGACACATTTTTATTGAAGAATTGGGTTGCATATTACTTACATATGCAAAATTATCGTTTGACACACAAAGGCGAATTTGTATTCCAAAGTTTTTTATTTAGTGTCAAACCACCATCTTTAATCATTTTCATAACTCTAAGAGAGGAAGTAAAATGTAAATTTAAAAGTTCAAAGTTTCACCAAATGATGTATATTTAAATTCATATTTACTACCTTAAATACAGTTTGTAGTTGTTGTATCGCGGTAGAAGAAGCAGTTATATTTTAATGTCAAAATTGCACTGAAGATCCTTTAAACTCCATATTTAGACGATGCTGGCCCTCAACCAGTTTTGGTGTGCACTAACCCTAACGAACATGTCGGGAGCGCCACGGGCACAGGGGAAGCCCCACGATACGATTCCAATCTGCTGACGTCTGTCAATGCGAACCAAAGGACTGCCGGAATCACCCTGGTGGTAAAAGAGAAATCAAATTACCATATATATAAGGCGAAAGAGATTTAAATATGATTTTACCAGTAATATTAACAACTACTTTCTTAGGAACTCAAATTGAAGCATTTAACATTTTAACTCAACTGAACGCAGGATGTCTGCTTTAACTGTTCGCGTTCATAGCACATGTGAAATCCATCCATTACAGTAAGCAAGCAGATTTGAAGAAGATTACAAAAATTTGACATTTCGACTTTTGACGCTAACATGGGCGCTGAATGATTAAAAAACAGTAATCAGTCACACACAGATATTTTGACATTGCTAGTTATTGTCTACTATTGTGTAAAAAACAGTACTCACGTTACAAGTACCGTGGTTAACGGAATGGAGCGTGCAGATTTCCTTATTAGGTTCTACGCGAGGAGCGTCCGGGCGGTTGAAATCGATGGCGGCTTGAGCAACGAGATTTACACATCTGTCTGCATTGATTGTAGTCAGGTCTATTTGAAGGAGAGTCGCAGAAAATGATCCGCCACTCTGGAAGTTTTCAAACAATATTACATTTAATGCACTTGTAAAATTCAATTTTTAATGATAGTGGGTTTTTTACATAAATTTAATCAAATTTACTTTTAGGCGTGTTATTTTTAGGTTATGATCGTGCAGTATTTTACAAGCAATCATGTGCGATATCATTCTGATAACATCTAATTAGAATTCGGTGAGACTGTTAACCAAACCCAACAACATTTGTGGAAAATGAACGCAAACAAAAACCAAGTAACTTTTTTTTCTAATAATGGAAATGTTACTACTTATTACATTACATTGAAGATCGATGTGTGAAATTATCGGTTTCATAACTTACCCTTATTCTTCCCCACCCAGCTACTCTAGTCCTGACTCCTTCGGGGGCAAAATCGTATGCTAGAGGCAAAACTTGCACGCGATTGTTATTAGCGATGTCAGCGGTGGTGATGAGGAGACCGATGTCGTTCCTGAGGGTCGCACTAACGAAGTTGGGGTGGGTGACGTTGCGACTCAGCCTGTAGGTCTGGCCACCGCTGTTCCAACGGTTCGTGCCGACGGTGACGCGGAGGGAGCTGATAGCAGACACGAAACGTATATGATAAAATACATAACTAGACTTAATTAAGAACGTTAGTTTGCTTCCTTAAAAAGCGACAGAAACTTTCGGACCTTTCTCAAATTACTTAAAATTAGGAAAAGACGGGTATGGCATAACATGGAAAATGTTTGTATTAGGAGGAAAAGATATTCGAAGGTGGCCATTAAATTAAAAAAGAAAAATAATCCTTACCTAGTTAGAGAACCGAAGCTGTAGACAGCATTAATACAATGCGCAGCTGTCAAGATGCTGCGACGTCCCACGATGGAACCACCACATAAGTAGTTTGTGATCATCGTGCCACTAGTCAGAGCCGCCATGTGAGGGTGGCTGCCATCTGGGGCCTGAGAGCCGCCGACGATGCGGGCGTCACGATCGACATGCTCAAAGAATATGGACATGTCATCTTCAGGCTTTGGGAGAGCTGGAATGAAACATATCTAGAGGATTTGAACAGATCGCACCAAAGAAGAGCACTATACCACCTCAGCAATGGTAAAATGAATTTGATAGTGGTGGTCAAAGTGGTATAATTAGTTACCCCATAAGGTTCTTCTACTTCTCTCACATTCTATTCGATCTATGTACACGATCATGGCAATAAAAACTATTTGTATTTAATTTCCCACAGAAATCCCAATGTTACCAGGGTATTGCAATAAGGTAGAAAAAGAAAAACAAAAAAAAAATTGTGCAACCTTGCACTATTTTAAAAATAGAATTTAAATAATCAATAACTTACCAAAGCCTCCCACAAATAGAGTAAACACCAGAAGTCCGGTTTTAAAGTCCATTGTAAGCAGCGGTCGAAAACGATTAACTTACTTTTTACTAAATTTAAGATTATATATTATTATGAATTCAGGATAATCGAATTTTGATCGATTTTTATCATTCGGTGACTAGATAACATTATAATTCGCAAACATCTTATAAAACTATATGTTTTTTTATTGGAATTGTTTAAGTCCCAAAATTCAATAGGGTACATGACTGGGTGTGAAAGGATAAAATCTAATAAGTCCGTCAGTTAGATAATAATAAAAAAGTGTCTGTCAGCTTCGACACACGATTGGAGTATACTCCTTAAGAACTAAGTATTATACGTCAGTGAATTAGGCATAGCATTGTCCAGCAGATCAAATTTTAATAAAATTATAGTTCCTTTCGCATGCACATCAGATTTATAGTTCTTGATTGATTCTTCTTTTTAGAAATAGTACTGGCGTTTTTACCCCGAAAAAAGATTATTGAAAAAATAATCTGCTAACTTCCGGTAGCAGATCATTTTTAAAAAAATCAATAGTGAATGCCAGTTCTCGTTGCATGCACATTAGTTCTATAGTCCCTGATACTTTTTAGAAATAATTATAACGTGTAAACCCTGAAAAAAAAATAATATAGCAGGTCATTGATCAGCAGATCAAAAATGACGATAGTTCTTTTGGCGTATACATTAGTTCTATATACCGCCTTATATGACGCTATTGATGCCTTCTAAAAATAGTTATACCTTTAAAAAAGCCGATTAACAAAAGTGGTCTGCTAACTTCCCGTAGCAAACTACTTTTCTACACTGTCTCGGGTCTAGGTATTTGTGGTTCCTTAGTTATCTTACATTCCATAAGTGCTTTAGCTACTTACTTTGGGCTCAGAGCAATGTATGTGATGTTGTTTACTTTTAGTGTTATGCCGTTCTTGTAAAAAAAATAGATGCTAAAAGGTAAAGTTAGCTACACAGAAAGAACTACAATAATCGGTACAAGAAGACATACACTAAAATTTACATTAATTAATTATTTTAAGTGTATTCATATCATTAAAACGATAAACGGTTTTATGCAGCCCAGACTATCAACGATAATTTAAACAGATAATGTGTTTAATTATAAATTAAGGTGTGTAAATGTTCAAATTCGTTTAGTTTTTTAGCCTTAATGATAAATGTACACCGATGACCCGGTGTTTGGGTTTCGAGATCTCCCACAAACTCGAACGAAACAACAAAACGGCGATATTATGTTACGAGGGTGGTCCTTCCAAATGCGTGCTGTTTCGACATGACAGCTAAAGTTCGGCACTGCGACGTCGCTTCAGTACTTCAACAACAAGAAAAAATACTGATGAAATCCTTTTTCCCGTTGTCTGAATAGGAAATATTCAATATATTTCAGGGCATCGCGAGATGGACGGTTGCTAATAAAACAAAAGTCGAGGCCCTAAAATGTCATATCCGAGGTAGAAAGAAAAATATCATTTATTGCCACACAATAGGACGCGCAATGCGCTAAAAAAAACAGAAGACGATAACATTAAGTATAATTAAGTATATGCCCACCGCACACCTGCAGGTGCGGCAATGAGGTCAGCACTCAGCTTGATGCTGGTTGTGACGTAGGTCATGACACAGCCCTGATCTTCCGAGTTAACTGCAAGTGACGTTCAGAACCAAAAACTAAGCAACGAGGTTAAGGTCTATGTAGTGCATTTTAAATGGTGATTTAATTTGTGTTAATTTAGGCGAAAGTATAGACAAGTAATAAGTAAGTATTTCTCTTATAACAATTCTTTATTCCAAATCGCCGAAACAATTTTGTCTTTAAACTAGGTTAGCCGTCAAGAAGTCTTTATAAGCACTAACTCTAACGAGTACGTCAGGATCGCCAGTGGCACAGGGGAAGCCCCACGATACTAGTCCAATTTGCTCCCCGGTCTCGATGCGGACCAAGGCACTGCCGGAGTCACCCTGGTGGAGGAAAGAAGAAATCAGTTTCATGTTTGAATAATATTTTTACTCAAAATTGATCTTTCAGTTATAGGAAATGTGCATTACAAATACTTCTTCCATGTTTGACCATAGAAAGCTTTCCATTATTATTCAACCTTAAAACACTTACATTACAACCGCCATGCCCAACGGAATGCAGCGTGCAGATATGAACCGCAGGTTGTACATGAGGAAAAGACCACTCTGGGAAGTTTGGTGCAGCTTCAGCTGCGAGCTTCACACACGTTTCTCCATCCAATATAGACGTGTCTAGCTCCAGGAGAGTTGCAGGAATGGGACCGCCAGCCTAGAGCATAAACAAAACTAATATGTAATTTAAATAAAACCTTATTGCAAGTGTGTTTTCTACAAATCAATATGTAGGGGTATGTGATAACTAATTGTAAGACTAAAATTAAGTCAGTGATATGCATCATATTAGTGATATATATGTCAGCAGTCAAAACTCACAGTTATTCTTCCCCATCCAGCTAGTCTTGCTCCGACTCCCCCAGGTACGAAATCGAAAGATAGAGGCACAGGTTGCACAAGTGTAGAATATTCTATATCAGTAGTGGTAATGAGCAAGCCAAGGTCATCTGTGAGTTCTAAAAAGTCGTACTCTGGGTGCTTGACAGCATGACTCAGCCTGTAGGTTTGTCCGCCGACGTTCCAACGGTTCGTACCTACAGTAACACGAAGAGACCTGGTGACAGGTGAAAAGTATTATAAGTAGTTTTACACATATCTAAACTAGATGAAGATAAGGTATTGTTTCAAGCATCCTTACATTAAAAGAGACCCCAAGCCGGACCCTGCGTCAATGCAATGTGCAGCTGTCAAAATACTACGACGTGCCACAACTGAACCGCCACAGAAGTAGTTGGAGACCAGAATACCGCTGTGCAGCGCCGCCATGTGAGGGTGGCTGCCTTCCGCAGCCTCCGTGCCGCCGACGATGCGGGTGGCACGAGGATTAAAATACATGGAAATGTCCTCCGCGGGTTTTGGGAGGGCTGGAATGTAAAATAAACATAAAAGCCACTGCGACGTAAAGATCTGTACTTATAATCTGATAAATCTGAGGTTTCACCAAAGAAAACATGGAAAGGTATGATAGATAGGTGAACTGATGGTAAATGTGGTATTATTGTACAGCATTTGGCCCCAGATACTGAAAACGCAAGTATACTTTTAGATGTTCTCAAATGTCAATCTATCATTACGTTATACCTTAAAGTGACAGAGAGAGATAGAGAGTGACAGCATGAGACTTAACGGTGACTTTAAACTGATTGACATTACAGTATTTGGCCATTAGACACTAATTCAAACCTTGAAATTTTTCGAAAAATGTATTTGAAAGAATTTTTGACGCTTTGATAAATATAAATGTTAATCATAAGTCACTAGCTTGTATCTCATTGCTGGAAATTGGCAGATGGTCCACATGCCAGACTAGAGAACCTTGCGGATTTTTAAATCGCGAACCTCATTGGAATGGTTTACTGAAAATTTTGTTATCAATAAAAAGTTTTTATAACATTACAGCGTCATTCGTTACAGAGGTCTTTAAAGCATTCCTTAAAGTGAAAACAAATTCTAGCATTGTTTTCCTACAAATTGTGTGCCGCTTTTTCAGCCTAGGCTTTCCTTTGCACCTAGTATCACCCAAAATTTATTCAATATTGATAGACCTGACTTGTCAAGCCTATTTGAATGTAAAAAGTATAATTGGAAATATATAAAATCTTGAACTCACCGAAGCATCCTACAAGGAGTGCGCACACCAGAACTCCAGTTTTGATGTCCATGTTTACCGACGACCGAAAACAATTAACTAATGTACTTGTACTGTGATGAGTTTATATAGTTAATTAATTTTTACGTAGCTGATTCATAATAGATAATTCGTATAATTTTGATTACAATTTTATCACATGAAAATCTAGACAACAGTTATAGATATTAAAATGAAGAATTGTTACCACGTGTTGTGAAATTGAATGTTGGTAATCTTCGAGAGAAACAATTGGTTTTCCCTACCTAGAAATAATTAACAGTAATAAGGAAAATAAATATTTTTTTGTTAATGATAAACATGATATACAATAAAACTGATTTAACTGTAAATTTAGCTTCAGATGTAAACTTGCTCACAAAGTTCTCTCTTTCTTTCTTTAGACTCTTTTTAACAGACTTCCAAAAAGGAGGTTCTGTGTTTCACTGTATATTTTTTTTTGTGTATGTTATCGATTTGTTGTAAATCAATTTTCAAAATTCTTTCTTGATTCGAAAGAGTATACTTCTCAGGTGGTCCCATCGTCACTAAGTCAGGATATGATGATGGGATTCCTGGAAATCGAGGGCAACCCATAAATTTTATAGGCACATGTGTGTTACGTGTTTCAAGTTTTCACTAAAGATATAAAAGTATTTGGGTCTGGTAGTCATTAACCATGATCTTATGTTGATGAGCTGGTGATGAAAGATTCAACTTCTTAAGTAGCGGTTAGGAGCCGTAAGAAGTAATTTTGTATTGCAATATTATTGCAAATGAGCTCATGTTGGAAGGAATTAACTCCTTGACGGTTAACAGTTAGATGATACTTTAAAGTTTTAGTTGCCGATATAATAACCTATTTTCTCTGATGCACTTTTAGTCGGTCTACATATTGTAGTAAGTAGTTCAAATTTCACGATTATTTAAAATATAAATGGGAAATGAAGAAATAAAAAATTATTATTAATTTAATATACTTAAATATATTTAATTTAATATATTATAATTTATTTTCATTTATTTTTCATTTTTTTCCATTTATTTTATTAAAAATATTCAAGCTTATTATCGGTTACAAATCATCTAAAAATGCATGCTAGTATTAAGCATGCTTAATAACATGAAGCCGAAATAACACTGGAGTCGGCAATAATCACGTATTACTTTTTAATACTCGGGAAGATTTTTGCCACCATTTGTAAAAGGAGTTTTTCCTTTATGAGTGAATTTTAAATAATATGTGTTAGGTTATTAAATTATACTTGTTCTATGTTTTTCATACACCATGTTTATTTGTTAATATAATATCCACAAACTTAAGCATATCGTAGTCCATACAGCGCTTTAGGTTATCCTGGTATGATAGTTGTGTTTTACACTTTAAACTAGGTTAGCCGTCAAGAAGTCTTTGTAAGCACTAGTCCTAACGAATATGTCTGGAACGCCGGTTGCACAGCGGAAGCCCCACGTCACCAGTCCGACGTGCTTCCCTGTCTCTATCTGGATCAAGGCGCTGCCCGAATCACTCTGGTGGTGAAAAAAAGTATATGTTTAACTCTAAATAATTATAGTTTTAAAATAAAAGATCTTTGAGTAAATGTAACAGAAATTTTTGAATTATTATTTAAACGTCATCTTCAAAATACTCACGTCACAAGTTCCATGTCCAACGGAGTGCAGTGAGCAAATGTGCATGGCAGGCTCTACAGGAGGAATATAAAACTCTGGGAAGTTTGGTGCAGCGTCAGCTGCGATCTTGACGCACGTTTCTGCATCCACTGTAGTCATGTCAAGCTCCAGGAGAGTCGGCGAAAGAGGACCGCCAGCCTGGAACACAAACAAAATGACTTAACTAAAATAGTTCATTTAAATACTATAACGATAATATAAACGATGCTATGAAACGAAAACGATAATATGTAAAATAAACAAGAACTTGTTGCACCCCCGTTTTTTGCAAATAAATGACTTATAAGTATGTGATAACTAATTGTAAGACTTAAATGAGGTCAGCGTTAATTATCATAATATTTACTTAATACTTCAGCAGTCAAAACTCACCCGTATGCTTCCCCAACCAGCTGATTTGGTTCTCACTTCCCCGGGGACAAAATCGAATGACAGAGGCACAGGTTGCACACGCTCAGAATATTCAATATCAGTGGTGGTGATGAGCAGAGCAATGTCATGTCTAAGGTCTTCATTGCTGTATTCAGGGTGGGTGACATCATGACTCAGCCTGTAGGTTTGACCACCGACCTTCCAACGATTCGTACCTACTGTAACACGGACAGACCTGGACAGACGGAAAATATTAATATTATACAAATTATCAAAATTTTAAAATTTTTATATTGTGACACACGGTTGGTTTCACAAACATTTAATTGATTAATTTACGCAAAGAACACTCAGACTTAGGACTCAGCTGTCTGTGCAGTCAAAGGTTAGATATTTCTTTAGCTGTACTTACACGAAAAGATTTCCCGGCCCGTAGGATACTGAACCAACGCAATGTGCAGCAGTCAAAATACTACGCCGTGCCACAACAGCACCGCCACAGACGTAGTTGGAGACCAGAATACCGCTGTGCAGCGCCGCCATGTAAGGGTGGCTGCCTTCCACGGCCTCCGTGCCTCCGACGATGCGGGTGTCACGCAGCCCGAAATAGTTAGGCATGTCCTCTGCAGGCTTCGGGAGGGCTAGAACGTAAAATAAACGTAGACGCCGATGTGAATATATACACATAGTTATAATATCTATAAAAATCTCGATGGTGTTAAGCAATTGCTAAGAAACTTCTAAATTCAAATTCTCTATAGAAAAATTTAAATAAGAATCTGCTAATCAACTGCTAATCATTGTCAAGATTTTTATAAATAAGACCAATAGGATTAGGTCAACCAGGTATAAAGATAAACTTGGGAAGGGATGGTAGATAAAAGATAGTTGTTATTACAACGGTTTAATGGACGGATTTGTGTGACAGGGTGGCACATTCAAACCAAGGCAAGTACCAATGAGACCATTGACAATCGCTGAGGTAAACATCGTGAGCAAACTTGACTTTCAAATATTGGTAACTGAAATCGCTGCTCGTTCCTTCTCTTTGCCCAGCTTTGGGACAATTACATGCCAATATTATTAAAACAGACACTAACTGAAACCTAAGCTCCTTGATGCTTATAAGACGATCTTTGATTAAAAAATCTATCTACCAAAGTTAAAGCGTAAGTAGTTATAAGTATAATTGGAAATACCTATATAAAAATCTTGAACTCACCAAAGCATCCTACAAGGAGTGCGCACACCAGAACTCCAGTTTTAATGTCCATGTTTACCGACGACCGAAAACAATTAAGTAATATAATTGTAGTGTGATGTGATTATATATGTGGTTATTTAATGTTAACGTAGCTGATACTTAGTAGATAATTCTTATAATTTTGATTATAACAATTTTATCAGTTAAAAACCTAGACTATTTAAATATATATCACAAAGAGGAAAAGTTTGCATCATGTATGTGTTTGTTGCCAGTTTGCATGTAGGAGGTAATCTTTGAGAACACTATCTTGATTTACATAATAATTTAATTTGTCTTGTCTCTGTATGTGTTAGAAATAAGGGTATAAAAGTTGAGCATGAGTGCCAGTAGACGAATTGAATATTGCCAAAGTCACGGGCCTGTTGGTGTAGTGGTTAGTGACCCTGACTTCTAAACAGGAGGTCGTGGGTTCGATTTCCACGCAGGACAAATCTTTGTGTGATGAGCACGATCATTTTTGTTCCGTGTCTTGGTGTAATTTATCTATAATATGTATGTATTTAGAAATATGTAATTAAGTTTATCAGTTGTCTGGTTATCATAATACAGGCTCTGCCTAGTTTGGGATCAGATGGCCGTGTGTGAGTTTTCTGATTTCTAGTATTATATAGCCTGCCATTAAACGAAATAAAGAAGAGAGAAAAAGTTTATTCGCGTTTATTGCGACGCATAAAATTATATAAAAAAAGTAAAATAAAAAAACAAATTATTAAAAGGTCCGGGAAATATGCATCTCATGTGTATATAATGGTCATCGCTCAGCAAGTGCTAACTTCGGAAACCCCAGCGCTGATCTTCAGCTATTTCAGCCGGCGTTACTGTGATGGAGTCGACTGTTAAACTAATGAAAAGAATAAATAGATAAAAAAGATAAATTGTGACGCAATAATAATAATAATAAATAAAAAATAATATCGGTTAGGCCTGCGAATCGGACAACATCTATTTTTAAACGCATAAGTGATAAGGGTGGCACTCTCCAGTTTTTTAACTATAAGTATGGCAAAACAACGTTTGCTGGGACAGCTAGTAACATTTATCTATACTAATATTATAAAGCTAAAGAGTTTGTTTGTTTGAACGCGCTAATCTCAGGAACTACTGGTTCGAATTGAAAAATTCTTTTTGTATTGGATAGTCTGTTTATTGAGGAAGGCTATAGGCTATATAACATCACGCTACGACCAATAGGAGCATAAATGAAAAATGTTGCAAAAATGGAAAACCGTTGAAACTAAAACACGCGAACAAAGTCGCGGGGGACAGCTAGTAATAGATAAAAAAAAACAACAAGTAAAGCGTGGTGGGTCCACGTTTCATTCAAAAGTGATCGTCATTTACTATGTTTAATTCCGATTTGTACAATTTTAAGTACCTCCTACTTAATTACTTCTTGTCTGGTAATTGAGGACAGTAACCTATGGGGCGGTAGACTGGAAAATGTTTCAGCCCTACCATTTTTTGGAAGTCTAAAAGGTGAACTCCTTAAAAGGTTACTTAGACACAAAGACAATGATTTTTATTGGTCGACATGAAAAGGCATTAATTAATACCTACAGTTTTAATAAAAAAAACTTTGTTATTACTTATTAAGGAAAAAAAAAACAAAGATGTATTTTTTATGATAAAACTGATTTATATCCTTATGATAAACTAGGTGATACCCTCGGCTTGGCGTTATAGGTAAAGGATAAAGGTTAAACTGTATGGAAGTACGTGGTTTTCAAAGTATGGAGTATGAAAATTAATTTTGGTTAGAAAAAGCGTTGTATGGCGTTTTACTGATTATTTTTCTAAGCGCTAATAGATTTAATCCTTATGTCGCAGGAGTTTTCACAGTCATTCAAATCACATGTACAAAGAAAACCCAAATTTATAGAACATGCGTTTGTGGATTAAAACAAAAATTAAAACAAAAAAAAAGTGTTGGCATAAAAACAAACAAATAACATTAATTTGTTTATATTTATATATATATATATAAATATAATTAAAGCTGTAGATTAGTTAAAAAAACGTTGTCGCAACTGTTAGCGCCCTTTTATTCTAACCTTCAAGAGGACAGCAATGTTCCAACGTTTTAAAAAAATACGAAAAACTCTACTTACGGTGGAAGCGAAAGGGTAGCAAGCGAAATTCAAATTTTCTACGTTTTTTGCAATTTGCTGGACAGTTTTAGGCTTTTTTTTTGAACAAAATACGACTCGCGGCTGTTTCTAAAATTTATCGAGGCTTTTTTGATTGCCTTTCGATCTACGTTGATGTTGCTTAAATAGACTAGTCATCCATTCAAGCCGTTGTCTGTTGGATATATTATCAAACCATGTGCCATTGTGCTTTTATCCCAAACTATTACCTTACATTCTATTAGAGATTGTGCCACTTTAAGTGCTTTGTTTTGATAATTTATATATTTTTATATTAAGTGTCTCCTGTTGGTATATTACATGTAAGTATCTCTTGTGATATAATTTGCATCTAGATGTATGTATATTATGACTCTTTCTAGTCAATATGTTTATAGAAATCTGCTAACCATTCAAAACCTTATTTTTTATAAAACTTCAACCCACATGTCACCCCTTTCGGAGGGTATAATTAAAAATGCTATAATACGTGTTTATGTATTTTTAACTTTGGAAATATGACGAAGTTCTCATTTAAACTTTCAACCCGTTTTCACCCTCTTAAAAGGCTAGATTTTCAAAAATGCTGAAACATACGTTCATTTATATGTTACCAGAAGCTTGTATATTACATTATTTGCTTCTTACTTTAAAAATGATGAACTCCTCGTATAAACTTCAAACCCCTACTTGACCCTTTTAAAGGATAGATTTAATATAACTCTGAAATATGTGTCTATTTAATTATAATCAGAAGCTTGTACATGATTTTTTATGTCTGCAACTTTGAATCTGACAGATTAACATACAAGATTTAAACTCCCTTTTCAACCCCAAAGAATTAAAAAAAATACTTTCTTACTCCTCGTCTACGTATTAAAAACAACACCTGTGCAAAAAACCAACTTTCCCGGGTTCAAGCTGGGAGTATGTGAGTCAGGTCTTCTTCATATATATTTTGTAGATTTTTATTTTAACCACCATCGCAAAAAGTTTGTGTTTATGGCCTCGTTGGATATAGTCACAAACCCGCCTTTTACGTATTTTTAACCAGATACTTGATTAAATTTCATGATTCTAACTTTAAGAAATAAGACGAAATTCTCAATTAATATTTCGACCCTTTACCCTTTCATACTGAGACACGTGTTTATTTATTTCAACCAGAAGCTTTATATTATTTTGACATTACAAACATACACTTTAATTTTATTTTAAATTATTATATTTATATTATGTACTTAAATATTATTTGCATTGATTAATATGGATACATAATACTTAAAGCGTAGCTTAGTCTACATAATGCTTCGAGTTATGCTATTGGAATGGTATGATCTTTATTAGAAACAATTACAGATATCATAATATACAAACAATTTGGAATGATAGCTGTGTCGTAAAATAAACCATTTATAAACTATTTCTATAATATTTTTATTTATATTCAAGAACATCAGAATAAACATGCTCATTGCTCAAGCCAGAATCGTTAAAAACCGTATTTAAACTAGGTTAGTTGTCAAGAAGTCTTTATAAGCACTAGTTCTAACGAAAATGTCAGGTTCTCCGCTTGCACATTCGAAGCCCCACGATACTAGACCGATGTGCTCTCCTGTCTCGATGCGCACCAACGCACTGCCGGAGTCACCCTGGTGGTGGAAAAAACAGAGTAATGTTTGAATAATATTTTTAACTCAACATTAAGTTTTAAAATAATGGTTCTTTGAGTAACACAAGCAGAAAGTTTAACTTAAACCTCAAAATACTCACGTTACAAGCGCTATGTCCAACGGAGTGGAATGTACAGATATGAATTTCAGGTTCTACAGGAGGAAAATAGTACTCTGGATAGTTTGATGCAGCTTCAGCTGCGAGCTTCACACACGTTTCTGCATCCAATATAGACGTGTCTAGCTCCAGGAGAGTCGCAGGAATGGGACCGCCCTCCTAAAAAACAAACAAAACTGACTCAAATAGATTTTTAAACTTAAATGTGTAATGTTAATTAAAACCTAATTTCAACCATTTTTTTTGCAAAAAATTGACTTACGAGCATTTAACAACTAATCGAAAGACTTACTAAGATGAGGTCAGGGATAAGGAACATATTAGCAGTCAAAACTCACCCTTATTCTTCCCCACCCAGCTAGTCTTGCTCCCACTCCCCCGGGGACGAAATCAAAAGACAGAGGCACAGGTTGCACAAGTTTTGAATACTCTATATCAGTAGTGGTGATGAGCAAGCCAAGGTCATGTTTAAGTTCGGTAAAATCGTATTCAGGGTGGGTGACATCATGACTTAGGCTGTAGGTTTGTCCGCCGATGTTCCAACGGTTCGTACCTACGGTAACACGAAGAGAGCTGGTGACAGAGGAGAAATATTATTGTTTTACATATTCTCTAAACTGGCTTGGGTTAAATCATATTTTACGTGTCCTTACAGGAGAAGAATTCCGGGAAAAAAGGACCCTGAACCGATACAATGAGCGGCAGTCAAAATACTACGGCGTGCCACAACTGCTCCGCCACAATAGAAGCTGGAGACTTGAATACCGCTGCGCAGCGCCGCCATGTGAGGGTGGCTGCCTTCCGCGGCCTCCGTGCCGCCGACGATTCGGTTGCCACGCCGGTCGAAATACTTGGACAGGTCCTCTGTAGGCTTCGGGAGGGCTGGAAAGCGATTTAGACATAAAAACCACTGTAAAAATAATGGTATCTATAATCAAGCGAAAAATGCGAAGAACACATTGTTAACTAGCTTTTCTCTTCCTCTTACTGTCAGCGATATTATTTATTTTTAAAGAGGTCTACAAGGCATTTTGCCTGAGCGCGGGTTTCGACTACTTCATCAGAGTTTGACAGCCAAAATTAGATCCACATTCACAGGCAAGTCTTGTCAGGCGTAGGTATATTAGAAGTATAATTGGAATAGAATAAAATTTTGAACATACCAAGGCATCCTACAAGGAGTGCGCTCACCAGAACTCCAGTTTTGATGTCCATGTTTGCCGACGACCGAAACCAATTACCTAATGTAAATGTAGCGTGATGTGTTTATATAATGTTTTCGCAGTTGATAATTAAAAGATAATTCGTATAACATTGATTACAATATTTTCCGGTGAAAATCTAGACTACATTAACAGATTATAATAAGGAAAAGTTTACAAGTGTGTGGGATAGATAAACTTCGAGAAAAACCAATTGTATTTCTCTTGTCACCATATCTGCTAAAGAGATATGGAGAGCAAGATGTAAGTAGGTATTAATAATAATTATAAGTGGCGGTTGTTTGGGGGTCCGTCTAGTTACCACCTGCCCATTTGATTGCATTTGCATGTGTTAAAAGGCAGATGTCATAGTTTTCCGATTTTGTTTAGAGAACCAATCCACTTAACATATTGAAAAATATAAAAAAATTGTCATTCTTATTTACTGCTAACTATTACAATGTATATCTAAAGAGGTAAATTGAGCGGAATATATAACAGATATTATTTTGTTACTAGAGACACTATTCATATAAGATGCTCTGAGTTCCGCAGTAGGCCATAAAAATCTGTTACTCTGTTCTCAGCGAATATGCTAGACGCACTACACCGCCAGGGCAGGCTTAACATAGCCCTAAAAGCATTATATTGCACACGAAGCGTGTTAAATGCCCTCTTCGTGTACTTGTACCATAGTTGGCTTGTGTACACCGCCTGGCAGTAAGCCTTGAACAGCGTAATTTTGACTTGGTCAGAGCAATGATAAAAGCGTCTAGCCAACATATTACTACGACATGCGATACCTCGTATCTGCCGATCAATTCATCATCATCTATTAAGTTATCTCTAATTATGTGACTAAGATATTTAAAAGAATTTACAATGTTTAGGGCGGCACAACATAGGTTAATTGTTAAAATTTGATCAGGACCTTTGCCAGACTTAAATATCATAATCTCCGACTTTTTTTTACATTGGTGTTCAGCAGCGTACTTTTCACATATCGCAAGTCTTCTTAGGCCGGTGGCTGAGGAGCTGAGCAGCACCATGTCATCGGCATAACTTAGATTGTTTACACATTCCTTACCAACATAACAACCGGCTCTTGTGCTGCTCAGCTCCACAATCAAACCGTTAATATACATGTTAAATAGAATCGGAGATGTTAGTCCACCCTTTCTTACTTCACTAGTCAATCTATAAGTTTCAGACAAGGCGTTATACCATTTAACTTGATTGCGTTGATTTGCATACCAGTATTCTTAATGTCTACAATTTTTAACGGCACTTATTAATACCTAACTAGACTTATTAAGGCGATACTTAAAAAAATATTTTGTTTGCGAGTAGGCGGGGTCTAGTCTATTTAATAACATAAAAAAAAAATCTTTTTCCTCATAAAATTATAACTGCTAAATGACATAAATTATTAGTCCTAAAACATTTACAAAAAATTAGGTTTTAGTGACAGGAACGAATCTCTGTAATTCGACTCCACGCAGTCATCTCTGAGAGTTTTAATACTGGTTTTTCAATAGGTAATGAGCAAAAAACAGTATGATCTAATTTTTTTTTATGTTTTGACATTACAAACATAGGTACACTTTAATTTTATTATTTATTTGTATACTTAATACTTAAGCGTAGAGTAGTCTCTATACCGCTTTGAGTTATCCTGTTTGTATGGTATGGTAAAAACATACAGATTTCATAATTTTAAACAAATCGATATGATAGTTGTGTTGTAAAATAAAGCAATTAATATTTACTTAAAAAATAATAATTATATATTTCGGAATAAACATGCTCATTGCTCAAGCCAGAATTGCGTCAAAACCATATTTAAACTAGGTTAGCCGTCAAGAAGTCTTTATAAGCACTAGTCCTAACGAATATGTCAGGATCGCCGCCTCCACATTCGAAGCCCCACGATACTAGACCGATGTGCTCTCCTGTCGCCATGCGGACCAAGGCACTGCCGGAGTCACCCTGGTGGTGGAAAGAACAGATCTGAGTAATGTTTGAATAATATTTTTAACTAAACATTAAGTTTTAAAATAATGGTTCTTTGAGTAACACTAGCATTAAGTTTAACTTAATTATTTAACTTAAACCTGAAAATACTCACGTTACAACCGCCATGTCCAGCAGAGTGTAATGTGCAGATATGTATGGCAGGTTCTACAGGAGGATAAGAGTAATCTGGATCGTTGTCAGCTTCAGCTGCGAGCTTCACACACGTTTCTCCATCCACTATAGACGTGTCTAGCTCCAGGAGAGTCGCAGGAATGGGACCGCCGTCCTGAAACACAAATAAAATTTTATAACTCAAACGTATAATGTTAATTAAAACGTAATTTAGATCACGGTTTGTGCAAATAAATGATTTACGAGCATGTAATAAACAATCGTAAGATTATCAGCAGTCAAAACTCACCCTTATTCTTCCCCACCCACCTAGTCTTGCTCCCACTCCCCCGGGGACAAAATCAAAAGATAGAGGCACAGGTTGCACAAGTTTAGAATATTCAATATCAGTATCGGTGATGAGCAGGCCAAGGTCATGTCTAAGTCCGATAAAATCATATTCAGGGTGGGTGACATCATGGCTTAGGCTGTAGGTTTGTCCGCCGATGTTCCAACGGTTCGTACCTACGGTAACACGAAGAGACCTGGTGACAGGGGAGAAATATTATTGTTTTACATATCCTCTAAACTGGCAAGGGTTAGATAATAGTTTACGTGTCCTTACAGGAGAAGAATTCCCGGAATGATGGACCCTGCACCAATACAATGTGCGGCAGTCAAAATAGAACGACGTCCCACAACTGCTCCGCCACAGAAGAAGTTGGAGACCAGAATACCGCTGCGCAGCGCCGCCATGTGAGGGTGGCTGCCTTCCGCGGCCTCCGTGCCGCCGACGATGCGGGTACTACGCGGGTCGAAATACTTGGGCAGGTCCTCTGAAGGCTTCGGGAGGGCTGGAAAGCAGAGTAGACATAAAAGCCACTGTTAACATAATGGTATCTACTGATAAAAAGATCTCTAAGGTTTAACAAAGCAAAAAGTAGAAAGAACACATTGTTTGACTTAGTCCAGCTATCTTTACTCTTCCTCTTACTGTAGGCAATTTTATTTATTTTTAAAGAGTTCTACTACAGTTAACCTGTTCGCAGGCTCCGACTGCTTCGTCGGAGTTCGAAAGGCAAAATTATGGCCACATTCACGGGCAAGTCTTGTTAAGCGTAGGTAAATTAGAAGTATAATTGGAATAGAATAAAATTTTGAACATACCGAAGCATCCTACAAGGAGTGCGCACACCAGAAGTCCAGTTTTGATGTCCATGTTTACCGACGACCGAAAACAATTAACTAATGTAATTGTAGCGTGATATGTTTATATATGTAGTTATATAGTGTTAACGCAGTTGATAATCAAAAGATAATTCGTATGATGTTGATTACATTATTGTCAGGTGAAAATCTATACTTACTAATAGATATTAATGAGGAAAAGTTTCAAGTGTGTGAGATTGGATATAGATAAACTTCGAGAGAACCAATTTTATTTATCTTGTCTTGCTCTTTATATCTGGTAAACAGACATGGAGAGCAAGATGTAAGTAAGTATTAATACCTAAGTAGTCTTATTAAGGCGATACTTAAAAAAATATTTCGTTTGCGAGTAGGCGGAGTCTACCGGGTGGGACCGAATCCGGAAATGCAAGACACAGATAATACTAACTGCTTACGGGACGGAAAGAACAACACATGCAGGTCTATACCATACTCAAAGTCAAAGGATCTATTCAGGATATTATTCTTTGTGCTTTTGTCACTGTTGGTGACAAAGCTGTTTTAGATCCCAATGATTTTTTACTCAGCTTTGGTAAAAAACCTGGCGGTGTGGGTATATTGCCTTGGAAATTGGGTTGGCCTTTGGTGTGACACGCAATATGCGTCGGCACCCTTGGACCCACCCTTAGGCGGCGGAAATATAATAACCTAATGGGTTATAATATATTGTATTTAATGAATACATTTAGGAATTAAATTGTCACTTAATGCTTACTATTAATAAAATATCGTAAAAAAGATTTAACAAAAAAGGATATAAATTTAAATACGTTTAAAGGATTTTCCTCATAATATGACATCACTTCTAACAATTTGGACGGTCCTTGAAAACTTTAATGATTGATTAATTTTGATGAATTGGATAAAAAATCTTTTCTGTGGTGAGTTATGATAAAAGCTAGTCCTTATCTTGTACAAACGGAAATGTTTCTTTGAGTCACCTACATTAATTTGTTTTTAACCGACTTCCAAAAAGGAGGAGTTTATCAATTCGGATGTAAATATTTTTTATGTATGTTCGGGCATAAGTCCGTGATATATATGTCGCAGCCTTAGTCGTAGCCATACCATATAACACGCCGAATATTACAACCAGGTGCGCCGGATTAAAAAAATGTCAATATAATGTAATGCGACTATCTCACGTTCAGCCGGATTTATTTTGGCTGAAATAAAGTACGCCCCATTGAATGAGCACTTCGCGTTCGTTAAGCCTAGTAACATGGAGCCCACAATAATCCACCCGTCGTCGATATGCCGCTGTGAAAGTTTTTGTTCCAATTATGTCACCGCAAATAAATCTGTATGTTCATGATTACAAATATTGTTAATAAAATTGGATAAAAAAAAAAGTTTGAGTTTTTTTATCTGTTAAACCAATCCAGCATTTGGGTTAGGTTGGGTTCGAACCGTGACTATTATTGCTAGTTCCCCTCTATTGTTGTTGAATGCGAGGCGACCCAGAAACGATATCCACGTAGAACTGACTTAGTCAGGTTAGGATTTTCTTTACCCTTTAACCACATCCGGCCTGTAATGACGGTAAGGCTAAACGTTAGAAACCGCTTTGTAAAAGAAATCGCCAGCTCAACCCGTCAATGCGGCTATATGATCGGCTGAACGACAGGTCTTATAATCCGGCGCGCAGCGCGCCTTTTTGTAATATAGCGTGTTTTATGACATGAGTGCGACATATATATTGGTCTATTTTTTTTTAATCGCCCTGTTTAGCCGTGCCTGCAGCGACAGTTTTTTCACAGAACATTGTTAGAAAACATAAATAGTGGGTAGGTAGGTACGACCTGAATATTTGTCTAACAAAACTGTTCAAACGTGTTTGCCGGAATACGTGGAAACGTGGAAAACATACCCGCGTTCGTCTGTGGGAGGGGAGGGAAACGTTCATTTGTTCATTCTAATGACACTCATTCTAATGACACTCATTCTATGTCAGATTTTAATTATATTCTTCGCGCGTTGAAAGTGTTTACACAAGACTATAGAGTGTAATTTGGACTGGAATCCAGAGACTACGTTTTTATTAATTGCATTGGCGAAATATAGCAAACACGAGACACCACATCGTTAAAAAAAAATGGTGTAACTTTCTGTAACCACGTGACTCGCACTGTCAAATAGTTATCAGATCTCATGTGGAGGCAAGCTTCTAACTCTACACGCCCTAAATCTGCAGCGCCATGACAGAAACCATACTCGCATGCATAGGTACTACATGCAGAACCGGGGCCGTCACAAAAACCATATTGCTCTTGCCTCTTACTATTTATAGTATTATCAGTTGGATTTGGTAACATAATAAACAATAGTATCTAATACAAAATCAAATAAAATTTAACAATAACAAAAAATGTTACTTATACGTAATGTACCCATATAAAAACATTCAATGAAGTCATAATCATAACGTTATACCTACTGCCTAGTTTTAATACATGTATATTATGTATCATACATAACGATTAAATCATTTCACTTTAAGAATTACAACTTTTATGAAAAATTAAAAACAAATCCCCAGCGCAAAAAAGAACAGTGACCATATAAAAAGTCAAAAATAATGCCTATCGTTAAGCCTTCAAATTCGATTGAATAACAATACACCCATATATTTTAATTAGGTATAGAAATTGATGGATGGCATGATAAGGTTTGCTCGTTAAAACGGCGCTATAATGTCGCAGTGGGGTACCGCTAAGATTGCATAGTCATTACTCATAGCGTTTCCAGCCTTAACAATTTAACACCCAATTAGATTTTCTACAAAAAAAATATCGTATCGAACCAAGTTAGTTTGAAATGCTAGTAAATTACATAAGCGGCTAAGAACAAACCTGCTTTCAGATAAAAAAACCGCATAGTTCTAGTGAACCAATCTTGCGTTTAGTCTCACCGACTCTGACTAATCTCCAGGCAGTGACCTCGGTAGCTTAGTTGGTAAAGCGACTGGCGCGTCAAGCCAGTAGTCGCAGGTTCAAGTCCTGCCTGAGGTTTAAGTTTTTCTTTCCACTATTTGTATATATTTAGGAATTTCAATTTTATGGCATGTGCTGTTATGTTACGTTAAGTACGGGCAAGTTATCATTCGGGCAAATGATGATTAGGTCAAAAAAAGATATGGCATTTTAGATTATGGGTAAAAAAATAAGAGAGCACAATAAAGAACCGTGGGCCCAACTGTAGTTTGGCATCAACAGTTTTGCCAAGAAAAACAGTTAACTCAACCAGGTCACAGTCCAACTCTAAACCATCCTGTTGTACTGCAATAATGGGCATGGTTTTACGCAAATGAAAGATTTTTATTCGTTGAATTTAACACTGAACTATTATATTGTATTTATATTATAGTTGCAGAATAATAATTGCATTTTTCTTTACATGGAGAAAATTAAAAAAAAAAATATTGTGTTTTAATGTTTCTTTGTACTTTTTTCGTTTTTTATTATTAAGTTGTTTGTATAAACCTTCGGGTTATACGAACCCTGTTATTATAGTTGTGTGGTGAAATAAATAAATAACCATTTCTTTTTTAATGTTCATTTATATTTTTTTGTCAAGTATATTAAAATTTACACATTCAGGCCAGAATTATGACAAATCATTTTTAAAATATGTTAGCCGTCAAGAAGTCTTTATAAGCACTAACCCTAACGAAAAAGTCAGGATCGCCATTTGCACAGGGAAAGCCCCACGATACTATTCCGATGTGCTCCCCTGTCTCGATGCGGACCAAGCCACTGCCGGAGTCACCCTGGTGGAAAGAGGAAACCAATGTCAGAATTATATTTTGAAACCAAAATTAAATTTTAATTTTAAAAATATTTTTGTATTAGAAACAGAAAAATATACATAATTATTAAAACTTTAACCTCAAAATACTCACGTTACAAGCGCCTTGTCCAACAGAATGGAGTGTGCAGATTTGCAATGTTGGTTCTACGGCAGGAATACCGAACTCAGGATAGTTTGGTGCAGCTTCAGCTGCGAGCTTCACACATGTTTCTGCATCCACTGTAGACATGTCTAGCTCCAGGAGAGTTGGAGGAATGGGACCGCCAACCTAGAACACAAACAAAACTAACTCAAGGGCTTGTTTTAAATTAAAACTTGTAAAGTAAATCAAAACCTTATTGCAACCATGTTTTCTGCAAATTTATGTTTTACGAGTAGGTAAGTGATAACTAATCGTAAGACTTAGATGAGGTCAGCGAAATGTATCTTATCAGCAGCCAAAACTTACCCTTATTCTTCCCCACCCAGCTAGTCTTACTCCCACTCCTCCCGGGACGAAATCGAAAGACAGAGGCACAGGTTGCACAAGTTCAGAATATTCAATATCAGTAGCGGTGATGAGCAGGCCGAGGTCATGTTTAAGTGTGATAAAATCGTATTCAGGGTGGGTGACATCATGACTTAGGCTGTAGGTTTGTCCGCCGACGTTCCAACGGTTCGTACCTACGGTAACTCGAAGAGACCTGGTGACAGGGGAGAAATAATATTGTTTTACATATTCTCTAAACTGCCGTGGTTAGATACTATTTTACGTGTCCTTACAGGAGAAGTATTCCCGGAATGACGGACCCTACACCAATACAATGTGCAGCGGTCAAGATACTACGACGTCCCACAACTGCTCCGCCACAGAAGTAGTTGGAGACCAGAATACCGCTGTGCAGCGCCGCCATGTGAGGGTGGCTGCCTTCCGCGGCCTCCGTGCCTCCGACGATGCGGGTGTCACGCGGGTCGAAATACTTGGACAGGTCCTCTGTAGGATTCGGGAAGGCTGAAAAGCAAAGAAGATATAAAAGTCACTGTAAACATAATGGTATATACTTATAAAAAGATTAATCTAAGGTTTAACCAAGCGAAACATAGGAAGAATACTATACTAGCTATTCCCTTCCACTTACTGTCAGTTAAATTTAATTCCACATGCACGGACCAAATTTGTCAAGCGTAAGTATGAAAGAAAGTAAAACTGGAAATTTAAGAAAATCTTGAACTCACCGAAGCATCCTACAAGGAGTGCGCACACCAGAACTCCAGTTTTGATGTCCATGTTTACAGACGACCGAAAACCAATAACTAATGGTACTTGTAGTGTGATGTGTTTATATAGTTAATTAATGTTTACGTAGCTGATACTTAATAGATAATTAGTATAATTTATTACAATTTGATTACCATTTATCAGTTTAAAATCTAGATCTTCAAAATATTAAAAAATTACGATAAAAGTGAATCCCATCAAAAACATTTTCCTGTAAAATGTTGCCAAGACGAGACCATATGACTCGCATTTTGAAAAAGTTTTCTGATCTCATGTAAAGCCAAGCTTCTAACTCTACAAGGCCAAGCTTTACAAACTCTAGGGACACCTTTTTTTTTTCGATTTCGATTTTTTACATTTACATTTAATTTTTTTTCGTTTTACATTTAATTTTATTTCAGGATGCTTTCATTTACCCTATTTTTGCATAATTTACACAATCGCTCGTGCGATGATGCTACGTGATTTCATCGTGCAATGAAAACGCTCGCGCGATGAGAGAACGTTTGTTCTATTCTGGAGTTTATGCTGTCGAGCAATCATTATATTTTAATTGTAAATAGTATCTATTAAAAAAAGAAAACGTAGACCACATAATATATTGTATAAAACAGAAACCAGCGCGGTGAATTTTAGTATAACGACGTACGGAAAAAGAAGATTTTTAATGGTAATGGAATACTTCTAGGTATATTGCCCCTCAAAGATATCAGAAATTTTCAAGCTTATAAAAGTTTCCACTTAAACATTTTTTTTAACCTCTATGGTACATCTTATCGTAGAAAATGATTAAAAATCTAAAAGGTGCAGTATTTAGCTCATGGCCACTCGATCGTCTATTGGATACTTACTGGGACACCCTGTATAAACAGTACATCGCGATGGTCACGCGATGATAACGGGTTTAAGTCGTTAGCGTATCATCCCGACAAAAAAACAAAGAACGACAAATATATTTTTATTATTACTCATTAGTACCTAGGTATCAATACCCACTTAAATTAAAAGTAATGAGGAAAACAACAGTACCTTAAAAATAATCTTTTGTTTTATGATAAGCGGTGATAAAACTGATAAATCTAGCTTCAGATCCAAACCAATTAATGATTAAACTACATAGTAGGATTCCCTGTGGCAGTGGTCGCTTTATTTGATTGTCTTCAAACGACGATAAAAATTATGCATGCTCATTGGCATATGACAAGTTCAAAGGAACTAACAGACTACCTACTTAGGCGATTCTCACACTGCCCCGCATGATGCAGCGTAGCGCGTGGATGCGTGTTCTTCCGTTGCTTGTAAGTATCTCCGTTTGTATGGAAAACACGCACAGTCTAACACACAGAAAATGCATCCACGCGCGTTCATGCGGATCACGCGCATACACGCGGAGAAACATGCACCCCCGCGCGTAGGTGCGGGGCGAGACGCAAGGTATGGCACACCGAATCCCGCAGTGCCGTGCGTGATTTTGAATGGGCGTTGTTTGTAAATAAGGTTGTACCCAGTATCTTCTATAGGCACGATTTCTTTTAATTCGACCGTACAAAAACCAAACAGTTAGTAAAACGGCAGCGTCCTGAATGAGTTCCACACTATTAACCATTTTTATCAAAACTATCGTGATGCTCAGTACTGCACGACCACCACAGAGAACGGCGAATAAATGAGAGCCGCCGTGCGTGAATCTACAAAACGCACCTACGCGCGTGAGTGCGCAAAAAACCCGCACGATGATGCAGATCTGCACTCCCGCAGGAACGCGCGTAGGTGCGTCGACACGCAATATGCAGCATGATGCGGGGCAGTGTGAAAATCGCCTTATGGCTGGTTTCTATATTCAAAAAACGATTAGTTTGCTAACGGAGGGTTGAATTTTTTAAGCAAAACAAAGAAAATTCTACAGTCCATAAGCAAAACGAACCGTTTTTTGAGTATAGGAACAGAGCCTCTAGACAAGAGGCATTTCGACAAGCGTTAACGATGATAGAAATCGCTTAAGTGACATTAAATGTATGGAAATGACATTTCATTTCGATAAGTCACGTGACTTGGTCTTGTCACTTCCATACATTTGAACGCTTCGATCAGCGTTATCGCTTGTCGTAATGTCACTTGTCTAGTGGGGCTGGTCATTAGAGATGCTACCCATAAAGAACTCTTCTTAATACATTTTGCCCACACGCAAAGGTAAACGTACACTATGCCGTGACAGTAAGTAAATTGTGCCGTGGCATTTTTAACCTCTAAAAAATAAGGAAAAAGTCGATAGTCACCAAGAAAAAAGGCGGCAATTTTTTTTTTTACTATTTTATGTTGCACTTAATGACCCTGATTGCTAAACCGGACGTTGTGGGTTCGATTCCCACCAAGGACTTATCATTGTGTGTGTTATAAAATGTTGATTACGTTAACAATATTTGAAAACATTTTTTATTTTAACTCGTTCTGTGATATTGTATGTAAAACAAAAACAATCATGATTATTAGTTTAGAGTTAGGTAGCCACTGTCAGTCATGTCATCGTCGGTGGCGTTGTGTGTTGGTCGATCGCCTATACATACTCGTTATAATATAAACATTTTTCCAAAATGTTCTCTTACAATACCTATTTTGTTTTAAATTATAATATTCTGACTGTTACGATCCCCGAATAAAAATAATATCACACAGTTTAAAAAAAGGGCGTAATATAGCTTTTTTTTTAATTGACCATGATTTTTTTCGACTGATCAAAATAACACCCCAAATGATCAAATAATAATAATACAGCCTCTTTATTTCCATAATAAATGACTACTATCTATAAAACAAGTATCATAGGGTTAATACATATTTAGTGCTTGCTTGAAATGGCAAAATATTACAATTGATATATCGAGTACTAGCCGTTTGCCGCAGCTCTGCCCGCGTGGATGTCGGTTATTGCGGCAAAAAGTAGCCTATGTCCTTTCTCAGGCTCTAGACTACATGTGTACCGAATTTCATTTAAATCGGTTCAGTAGTGTCGGCGTGAAAGCGCAACAGACAGACAGAGTTACTTTCGCATTAATAATATTAGTAAGGATTAAATTGCAATCATTTATTAGTTAGTTTGGGATACTCCGTCTAGTCTTTTCGTCGCCCATACCCCAGTGTCTGAAGACTTCAGTTTTCGACCAGTGCGTCCTACCTGTTATGACATACGGAGACGAGACGTGGACTTTCACTGTGGGACTAGTCCATAAGCTGAAAGTCGCTCAGCGAGCTATGGAGCGGGCTATGCTCAGTGTCTCTCTAAAGCAGCGGTCGGCAACCTTTTGGCAGGCAAGGGCCACAAAGTGGCTAACTAAACCAGACGCGGGCCGCACTTGTGATATAAACCCTCGAAACTAAGCTACACAATATTTTTTTCCAGGTAGGAGAGGTAGTTACCTATTTATCGCATTAAATATTTCTTCATTAAGGTGACAGTTGATTACGGAAAAAAAACGTTAAAGCACATTTTTTTAATTTCGGTGGCTGTCCTAACTACTTGTCAATGTGAACTGCCTCGTACAAAAAGAACTATTGTTAGTGTAGCTAAATAGTAACTTTTATTTAAACCCTGAATAGTGATAGATTATCGCGAAGTGATTATATATTTTTATCTACCCAGGTAAATAACTGGCAAGTTTTAAATACATCTGTCCCAGAAAAACCTTGCGACTTTCAGTGGCTAAATGTTTAACGCCAATATTTTTTCATAGAACCTCTCTAACTCGCCTTTCGTGCGCTTTGAAGGTACGCATCAGTTCCACCTAAGTGTTCGTAGTAGAATGAAATGCGCTGTCTGCGTGTTCCCGCCAATAATTTAAATTTATCAGTTCGGTGTCATGGAACAACATATTTCTCATTTCCGTTTATAGATATAACTTGGTTGCCAATAAGTGGTTGTAAATAAAATTACAAAACACTCGTGAACGCGTGCCTAATAATACTATGTTTATTTGTGTAGTATTCATTACACCCTATTATAATTGGTTTTCTTGTAATTCTAATTAATGTCCTTGTTTTTTCATTTCTGTGATATCATTTTGTTAACTTGGTGGACAGTTTTGTCCACGGAAATGATAAAAAGTCCACCTGAGTGACAAAAAATCCCATTTCGATGCATAATTATATCATTTCGGTTGGTACAATCAATTGTTTCATTTCGGTGTAAATACAGGCCAGCTGGAGATTTTTTCCCTGGTGGGAATTTGTATGGGCTTTCCACCCTGGGGAAGGCAGAGGCATGGTTCTTACCGGCTAAAACCACCGGAGTACTTGTCTCTACAATTTACCAGGCGGTTAGTTTAGTTGCTAACTACGGCGGTCTCATTTCTTTGAAGTGAGGGAGAAAATACAGTTTAAACCCATTTGGTTCATTAAAGAGGCCCTTAATAAATTTATTAAGGTAAGCCTGTCTGTTCTATAATAGACAGGCTTACCTAAATAAATGAAATGAAAATGTATGTACTTTTGCCTATGTATAAGTACATAAATTTTCAGTAGATTTTAATTTCAGTGGATAGGTTCAAAGTAAGTTATTTGATTTCGTTGTCCGACTGATTCATTTCGGTGGCATCAAATTTTAAACACGTATATCTCATACGTTTATTAAAATATCTTAACGCCTATAAATCCTCACATTAAGGATATCAAGAAAAATAAGAAACTTAACTATAGTTTCTTAATTCTAAATAAAGAAAAACTCTACTACAGTAGCTTTTGTGTAAAAGAGTAACAATCATCCATATATCCTTACTAACTTTCGCGTATATAATAAAGGATTAGTATTGATTTACAAAACTTTCAAGGGCCGCAAGTAAGACGCCCGCGGGCCGCAAGCGGCCCGCGGGCCGCGGGTTGCCGACCGCTGCTCTAAAGGATCGAATAAGGTGATCTGGCAGGGAAATAGAGTTACCGACACGGCCTAGAGGATTAGCAGCCTGAAGTAGCAGTAAGCTGGTCATATATGCCGCAGAACCGACAACCGTTGGGGAAAACGGGTTCTTGAGTGGAGACCGCGTCTCGGCAAACGTAGTGTAGGACGACCGGGAGCTAGATGGAGCGACGACATCCGCAAAGTAGCTGGCACTCTGGCAGTGGTTGGAGACGAAGAGCTGAAGATCGAACTCAGTGGCGTGCCATAGGAGAGGCCCATGTCTAGCAGTGGACGAACATAGGCTGATGATGATGATGATTAGTTAGTTTAAAATTTTAAAATAAGTAAAATCAATTTTTATTAGTCTGTATAAGTTTCCTGATATTAAATTAATTTGTTTTTAATTTACTTCATAAATATTGTATTAAGTATACTTAATATTTTAACAATATGGATCCCTCAACGGGTAAAGGCCTCCTCCAATTTGCTCCACGTCTATCTGTCTTTTGCTTTCGTGGTCCATTTTTTTATACATAACAAAAAAATGGTTAAAGAAACAGTTGTAAAAAATATTATCTACACTTATTAAAATTACGAAAATTTGCATGTAACACACATGTGAGATTGAATGTAGATAATCTTCGAGGGAACTAATTTGATTTCTTTTGTCTCTATGTCTGCTGAAAAGATATGAAGAGCAAGTACTAACTTAGTCTCATTAAAATCAATAAGGAAAATATCAATATTTTAAAATTTATCTTTTTTATGATAAGCTTGTGTTAAAACTGATTTATCCTCATGATAAATTAAGCTTTAGATTCAAATCTATTCATTAAAGGATGTCGGTTAATTAAACTACTGGGAAGAACATCCCTGTGGCTTTCAGAATGCTTGATGGTCTTCAAGCGACGGGAAGTTCGAAGGTTCGAATAGCTTTTTTTTTTTGTGAATAAGAAGCAAGTTTTGATTTTGTTTTTTTGTTTTAAAATTAGGCTCATGCTGTCTCTGTCAGTTTAAAGTGTAAAATAGTGACATAAAGACATTTAAGAACGTGTTAAAGTTAAGACCCTTATTAAAGTCACGACTGCTTGCTATTTTGGCCGGACTTTGATAAAATTGAAGATTGATTGATTTTGATTAATCATAAAGTAAATAATATAATACAGCACCTTTTCTTTAGCGAATTCTGATAACGACTATTCCTTATCTTGTACATACGATCATCTTTCTTTAAGTAAAGGTGTGTACAAATACAGCGTGCAAGGTACACGGCTGCTACGTTCGGCATTTGCAAGACAGAATCTGCCGCGCGACTAACTAAGACATACCCAAAAATGCTTGCGCGACAATAATGCGCGGCATGTACGAGATACGCCGCGATCATCGTATTTTCATCGTAAATTGCGTAGAAGAAGAAACAGAAGAAACCTACAAAAAAAGACAATGTTCATTTTAAAGATGCTTTTTCTTCTTGTTTCTTCGTTTTTTTTTTGCTATATCATTTCATAGCTGATCTTCTCTTATTAACATTTATTTATTTATTTAAATAACATGAGAAGACCTATGGAATTAAATAGAATAAAATATTTTTTTTTAATTATTTATGTACGCACAAAAATAGTAATATAACAACATAATAAAACAGATTTCTTAAGAAATCTCTGTCAGCAAACCCGCGATAGAAGTGGTACCTAAATATTGGCAGTCAACAGTGTGTGTCTTATTAAAACAAAAAAAAAATATAAATTAATGAATAATAATGTGAAACAAATTTTGTGATATTCTTTAAGCCTCGTGTCCTACAATGCATTATTGGAAACATAAGGATATAATAAATAAGGCGAATAGCTGCTTCGAAATACATCCGCACCGTTGCCGTTAGCGCGCGGCAAGGATGCGTGCTTGCCGCACAGTGTTTGCCGCGCAGTATCTGGACACAACTTTACACTAATTCACACATCATCATGCTCTGTTATAACTATGTACGGGGGACGCCCCCTGTACCAGTAGGCCTATTCGCTATCTCCAGTTGACAACCCAAGCAATGTTTACTAGATAAAAAAAACGGTAAAAACACAAATTTTGCATCAGCTTAAGTCGGTGACCAACTACGTTGTAGTAAATATCGACGTTAGACGATACGAAATCTGTGTTTTCACAGTGTTTTTTATAAAGCAATTATCGCTTTAGTTGAAAACCGCCATAGCGAATAGCCCTGCATATCAATCTTATTGTGTTCGCACTCGACAAAGTTACGTTAGACCGATATTTTTGGACCGTTACAAGAACAAAGTACGTTTGTTGAAATTTTAATGCGTTTTATGCTAAAGTAAGAACGTCGGATAATAATATTAATTCGATAAAAACTGAATTGAACTCTAATAAACCAATTTCATTATATCACCAGAAAGTCACATTACCAGCGAGACAAAATCAAAAGTATTGTATAGTTTATCTAAGACTAAATAATGTTGCCATTATGTAACAGAACAAAGACTTGCCCAGCAGTGGGACACCTAAAAGGTAATATAAAAAAAATGTTACAGAAAACTAATTGAATACAACAAAAAGAAATGGAGACACCTTTATTATTAATCAAACTTAATTTACAATGTTCTTGTAGCAATTAACCTTAGACAATGTTAGCCTCCAACCAGGATCTGTAAGCACTAAGCCTGACGTACATGTCGGGCGCACCGCGAGCACACGGGAACGACCAGGAAACGACGCCGAACTGAGCGCCGTCTGAGTTGCGGGTTATAGCACTACCTGAGTCACCCTGTAAATAAAAATAAAAGATAATTGTAAATCATAAAAAAAATGACACGAAAAAATAATTTTATAATTTAATGTTTTTTTTACACACAAAATAGTACAAATTTTATTATTATATTTGGCCCGTTTTGTCTAACTACTGGGCAAAAGCTGAGCTTTAGTCGAGCGGAGAAGAGTCCTCAAGGAAGTTCCAACAATCTTCAGAAAAAGGTAGGTGGTGTATTTTTTTAAGATATTTGTTAGCAGACTTGCGGTAGATAGCCCAAACTGAACAATAGATTTTGAAAAATGGATCTCTCATCTACTATAATAATAATATTGTTAATTATATTACCGTTATTTACCGGCGCATTTCTAGCGTATGTTACAAGCAAATAATAACAAATATTTTCCAAAAAACAGTATTTTTTTTTATGTATTTAGAATTCTTAACCCTCCAGTGTCATTTGGGAAGATGTTAGGTCTTATGATACCCCAATACATCTAAATCTGTTCAGGCATTTTATTGGGCAGTCCAGTAATTAAAAGTACAAAATACTCACATGACAGTTCCCGACTCCAGCGGAATGCAGCGTGCAGACCTCTAGCTGTGGGTCTACAGGCGGGGGGCGCATGTTGAGGTCTAAGGTAGCCTGATCAGCTCGAACCACACAGGCATCTCCGTCTATGGTGGTGGTTTGTAACTCCCGGAGCACCGCGGAAGAACCTCCGTTTAACTGGAAGTTAGAAAAAATAATTTTAACATTTGGGTATAAAGAAAGCACGTGTAGGGGTGAGGTGTCTACCACTCAGACTACCGCTGCGCTGTGCTTAGTGCTACGGGACGAACATTAGTGTAATTAATAATATTTTACAACAAACATCTATTCTATCTTATCGGTGTATCATGTTTGAGTGTTTGTGGCAAGCCCACGACATAAGAATTAAATTTTACCATTTCATGTATTTGAAATCAGGATAAAATAATACCTATAGATTTATTATCGTACCTGCCGTGTGAATGTCATAGCAGGTAGTGTTTAATTGAATATGCTCAGTAGTAACAAAAAAAGTATCTCCTCGTATCCAATCGCTCGGAATCGCTTTCGCATGCACTGTGCGGCTCCGACGGGTCTCAGTCCTTCTTGGAATCCTTCCAGAAGAGAGGGTGTAAAGTGCCCACCACAGAATGATCATGCGGTAATAGGCACGATCTGCACGTGGAATGAGAGTTCCACCTTGGCAGTGATAATGAGGACGGCGACGTTGTTTACCGTTCGTCGTATAGGATGGTTCAGCATACTCGCATTACAACCCCATTTTTTCAAGCACTACACGCCGAGGACATGACGTGGGTCGGACTTGCACCGAATAAAATCACCCCAGTCCCGTCATTACCTTTGCCGGAACTGCGGGATCGCTTACAAATGCTCAGCGCGGCCACTGCGGGCCTCTTAACGAATCATATAATCAACATAGGTACTAACCCTAGTACTGCCCCAGCCTGCAACTCTAGCCGCAACCCCCTCTCCAATGAAATCGTAGGTAATGGGCACGGTCTGCACTCGCGGAGACAGTTCCACGTCAGTAGCAGTGATGAGGAGAGTGATGTCGTTCTTGATGGGGCCGACGACGTAGTGCGGGTGCGTCACGTTACGCTCCAGACGGTAGATCTCGCCGTCACGATTCCAGCGGTTGGTACCCACTATTACGCGGAGAGAGCTAAAAAAGGAGACAAAATAATATTATTGTATGGAATCCATACATTTTCGTAGAGACCACAACACAGTACCTATATAGGTACTTAGGTAGGTAGGTATTTCACGGTAGTCTGTGGTGTGTCTCTATCAAATGGTACCATATGGTAGAGACACACCACAGACTACAGAGAAATACCTACCTAATTACCTATATAGGTACTATGTTGTGTGATTTCTAAACGACAACCTTTTACTTTACTTAATATAGTTTGGAGAAGGTTGTCATCTATCTAACACCACTCTTTTAAACCATGTTAACTGGAATCAGCATTACATCAAATATTTGAATCATGGCAATGACAATTGGCTGAATCTTCGCCTCCATATCCATCAATGGTTAAGATACATTTTGATTAAATTTTTATACGACAGCAGTTTTATTATCACCATTATGATGTCGGAAACAGGGTCGAAGATATCAAATGAGATGGGTATACACTATGGAAAACGTACGTGGCAAGAGCACCAGAGCCAAAGTATCCATGAAGACAGTGAGCCGCGGTGAGCACTGTGCGCTGGGTGAGCAGCGAACCTCCACAGACGAAGCTCCTCAGCCAGAAGCCGACGGTGAAGGCCACCATGTGAGGGTGGCTGCCAATAGCTGCTTCAGTACCGCCGATGATGCGGGACTCAGCATCGAAGTTGTCAAAAAAGATGGATAGGTCATCATCAGGCGTTGGGACACCTGAAATAGTAAAGTAATGATTATAGTAGTTGAAAAAAAACGGACCTCAAAAGTTGATGTTGTTATATTTTAAGAGAAATAATTAAAATCGAAGGCAGAGTCGGCTATTTGTAGCAAAGTAAGAACCACAATATGTATTTCCGAAGTCGATTAAAAACCGTTTATATTGTTTGATAACAATCAAAATTCAACCGCATTATGTAAGATGGTATTAGCGATAGCATTAATTACGTAAATCTTTTACGGATCTTACTAGACTTAGGTCTGTACTTTATATCCACTCTTGATAACATTGATTAAATAATTTGAAAATTCCTAACATTTTGCTATTAATTATCTCCATTTTTGTGAGAGTATCTATCATATGACTTATTGCAATTTGAACCATATGATGTCTTATGAGTCCCGACCAGCCTTCTTCATAATTTAACACAACTATTTATGGTATTATAATATGGTCTAAAACGTAATAAAATTACTTACCGAGGCATCCTACTAGCAATGTAATCACCAGAAGTCCAGTTTTTAAGTCCATATTGACCAACGCACGAAACAAATCTGACAGTGATTTAGAATAAGTGTTATTTATAACATTAATGAGCAGATTATCGCGATGTGATTAGCAATTGTTAATTTGTCATTACGCGTAATTTTAAAAGATCTTGATGCATTGAATAACTCTCTAATAATAATAATATTTTGGTATTACTCACACACAGCCATCTGATCCGAAACTAGGCAGCGCCTATATTATGGCAACCAAACAAAAGATAAACATTTTTATGTATTTCTAAATACATACCTACTTAAAATAGATAAGTTACACCCACGCAGGACAAATGATCATGCTCATTACACACAAGATTTGTCCTGGGTGGGAATCGAACTCACGAGCTCCGGTTTAGCAGTCAGGGTCTCTAACCACTAGAACAACAGGCCAGTCATTTAACTAACCCCCATTGTCAACCAGTCTTAGTATAGGATACTGTGTTCAGTAAAATGGGTTGTGGAGGTCAGATATGCAGGCGCTCCATGTAAAATACGGTATTCAGCTATATCTGGTAAGACTGGAAGCCGACCCCAACATAGCTTGGGAAAAGGCTATGCAAAAGAAGATTAATTCCCATTGTATTAGGCTGCGATTCTGTAAGTCAAATATTTTCTTTAATGTCCTGTTACAATTGAGGTATCGGCAACTTCTTTAATAGACGCGAGGTAATAAGACGAAAATATACAATTATAATGAATATTCTCGGGATCGCCCTTCAGACTCAATAGGAGTCCCTAATGATGGGCTGACGCGGCGGCGGTGGTGTCGCGAGTCGAACTGATGTTATCGGCACCGCACCGTGCCCGTTGTTTTAAATAATTATGAATACTCCTCACGATAGTTATTATACAATTATAATGAAATAAAAATACAGTTTCACATGAAGACGGCATATTTATTTTATTTATTACTGTTGAAGTATGATACACATCTATTAAAATTAGCAAGGCTTAAATGAAGACATATTATATCATAGCATTCAAGAATGTTAAATACTGAAATAACTTTGGAATCGTTACAAATGAAGGCACATAGCAGTCAGCTAACTTCGAAAAGGGCAACACTGGTGTAAACAAACATGAAATGTCTTTATTAAATATATAACAATTAAATAGTGTTTGCAATAGCGATTATCTTATTAGCAGTAATAGTGAATATTAATCTTCAAACGTTCAGATAAAAAAGATAGAAGTTATATAATATTGAATCTTATACTAATACTTGTATATTTATTATACATTATGATAATTATTAAATTTTAAATGCCCAGCATTACATAAAATATTTTTTTAAATTAAATAAATATATATTTAGATATTACAAAGGTGTGTTACATACATATTGAAATATTTAATACCCAAGACTTTAAAAATCAATTATTTTTTTTCCTATACATATAACTGGGCAATGAACTATTTATGAACATATTTATTGTTTAACTATTCTGTCTACTGGCAGGACAGGGAAGTTATTTGTGCATATTATCATTATGAAACAAAGTCCTCCGCCGTGTCTGTTTAAACGCGATAAACTCAAAAACTACCGCACGGATTTTCATATGGTTTTCATCAATGGATAAAGTAATTTAAGAGGAAGGTTTGAAAGTATAATTCATTATGTTGTTTCTACCTGTGTGAAGCCGGAGCGGGTCGCTAGTTTGAAATAAAACGTTGAAAGGCATAAAACGAAAAATAATCTGCCAACTGATGCGAATTAAACTATAATTAATTAAACCAAAATATTCAGACGAAACTTACTTTTAACTGAAAAGATTAATGTATTAGAAAGTTAATTATTTTTCGCATTTATAACTGTATTAAAATCCGTCCTGTAATTTAAAAGATCTAAGCGTACAAACAACGGAAGTAACTTTGTTTTACAACTATGTAAAGATTTAATTTACTGCATTATTTTATTTGGTGCACAATAAAGAACACATAAATAAAAAGTTAACCGTCGATCTGTTTTATAAAATGTGGCACTTTTATTGCCTGTCTACTGACTGTCTTTACAATAGTTTGTTTGACGTTAATTTGGTATTACACAATTGTTTTTAGTTAGTTATAATTACTTGGTGCTGCCACACTTAGTCCACGTGAGAGGATATTCAGCTGGGCGCTGGTGGCGCTGGTGGCGCTAGTCGCAGCCGTGGTGCCGGCGGCGGCGGCGCGATCAGCTGAGCAGCGCGCACAGCTGCGCCGCCGCCTCCGCGCCCGCGCCCTCCAGCGCCAGCAGCACGGACAGCTCGTCCGAGCCTAGCCGAAGGAACAATTTATCTATATATATAAACGGACAAGTCATCTTCGCCCAACGTTAAACCCTTCAACCTGGCAAGTTGACTCTTTCTCAGATATTGTTTCTAATACGTAGACTAGGAATAAAAGTTCAAAAGAGTTTTAAAACTTGTATGGAAATCCTTCACTTTCAAAGTTAGAGGCATGAAATTTTATATACAAGCTTCTGGTTAGAAATAAATAGACTCGTATATCAGCGTTGTTTAAATATTCCTCAAAAAGGGTAAAATACGAGTTGGAAGTTTATACCGGAAGTCCGTTATTTTCAAAGTTGAAATATAATAATATACAAGTTTTTGGTTACAAATAAATAAACACGTGTTTTAGCGTTTTTGATTGGTGATTCAACCCCCTAAGAGAGTGAACAGGGAAATTTATATTAGAATTTCCTAATATTTTTCTAAGTTAGACGCATAATTTTCATACCCAAACTTCTGGTTAGAAATACATAAACACGTATTTCAACGTTTTTTAAATCTACCCTCTAAAAGGGTTAAATAGGAGTTGAAAGATTACATGGGAAATCCGTCATTTTCAAAGTTAGAAACATGAAATGTAACATAGAAGCTTCTGGTTCGAAATAAACATACACGTATTTTAATGGATTTTTAATCTACCCTCTAAATGGAGGAGGAGGAGGAGGAAGAGGAGGAGGAAGAGGATGAGGAGCAGGAGGAGAAACAGGAAGAGAAGGAGGAGTAGGAGGAGCTGGAGGAGCAGGAAGAGGAGCAGGAGGCGGAGGATCGTATATTACTGTGAGGGCAACAGAAAGAGGTGCGAGCACACATTTTCTTTACGTTACGTTTTGTATGTAAAGAAGTTTTACCTCAGTCGTGTGGTCTAAAGCACACTCGTTTTTTATTGTGTGTTATTTTATTTTTCCTATATTTTGTTTTATATGTTTACATTATAACATTTAATTTAGTAATCAGTCTAGCGTCTAAATAAGTATAAAAATACACTCACCCATAACATCCTTCAAAGCACCTTTTGGCAGATCATGGTACACTAGAAACCCACTTAAAATCTTCTTAACATCATCATCACACGAACCGATCTTTCTACTGCTCGGCAAGCCTAGATACTTCCTCAATAATGGCGTTAATCTAACTTCCCAAGAATCAAAGATATTTGCGACCTTTTGTTTTATAGCTAGAGTAAATTCACTGGATATCAGAGGTTCGTTCTGCGACTCTTGGCCGTCCACTTTCATTTCGTTCATAGTCTTTTTGTTGTGGTTTTCTATTTGAGAGAGTAGGAGCTTGATTTGCCAAACGTGGAAAGATGAGGGTTCGGGTTTCATTGTTTTTATTATCTGTAAAAAAGAGTAAATTGCAATTATTTGTATTGTGGCAAAGGGAAATACTTGTTTTAATGATTTATAGCACACGGCAGTTACTTGTTCTTAACAAAAAATTATGTTGAAGAGGAAATAATTGACTACGCTTAGTAATCCGTGTAAAGTTTTAAGAAAAATTGAAAAAAAATAATAATAATAAAGAATGTGTTGCAAGGAACATTCAGTAGCGTAGAACTAAAAATAAGACGAAAAACAGTGCCAAAGATATGACGCTAGTAGGACTTACGACACAAAATTCAACATTCAACAGAAAACACCGAAAATAAATATAATGGAACCGTACCTTCAAAAACGTTGTCCAAATAGGTAAAGCACACAATATATCTTTGACGACACACTCGTACGTAACCATACCCAACGTTTGTAAGTGCTCCTTCTCTTCCTTAGTATACTTCCTACACTGGCACTGCCTATTCAACACCACCTCTTTCACATTTTTCTTCTTCTTCGACAGCACCAAGCAATCAGCACAAACATTTGAGCCAATATCTTTGACCAAGTATTGTTTGACGAAGTTTCGTATCTTGTCATCGTTCGTGAAGAGTTCGATGTTGTCGGTGCATGTAGACCAAATGTTGGACTTGTCGAGGGTCAATGTTTGCGCCAATATTGTGAGGAAGCCTTGCGGGTCGTCAATGTAGGAGAGACAGCCGGCGCGCTGTTTGATGTCGATACACCACGAGTATTCGAGGAATAATCTAAAAATATTAATTTTACTGTAAAATGCATTAAATGGTATTTAATGGTATCGATACTATAATGTCTTTTTGCTTCTTAAGACAACTTGAAATAAGTAAATATAAAATGCTGTTTAATCTATTTATTTATTTAGTTAAAATATATTAACTAAGGCCTCATTTAGACGATGCGAGAAATGCCGTGCGAGTTGCAGTACATTGCGGGGCTGCACGATTATGGTATCATAGATGATCAATCAAAAACAACAATGTACCTACTGCAACTTGCAGGATATTTCTCGCACCGTCTAAATAAGCCTTAAAGTAATAAAGTAGAGATAGCTGTTTCTTTTTCTTTTCACAGCAACCCGAAAAGCTTGTAAAAAGGTCCTATAGGCCACTTTAATTCTGGTATTTTACTTAAGTCAGTTAATAAAAAGCACTTACTTCAACTGATCCCAGTTGCGGTCTCTCTGGAACGTGATGGGCCAGTACCGAGGGTCGTTGATCTTCACCTCCTTCAATGTGTTCAGTTCCGGTATGATGCAAGGAGCCTTCATTTCTTTTATCACACCGTTTAGATCTATCACCTAGAAATGAATCATGGTATTGAAAATTATGTACTATTTACAACGTTGGCAGTAAACAAAGATCATACTCCTCCCCTCCTCCTCTTTTTCCTCCTCCCCTCCATCACTGGAGGAGGGGGTATATAATATGTTTAAAGAAATCTGTTATGTCAGGTTTGTCTTGTCAATAGTAACGGACGGAAGCGGAGACAATAGTTAAAATAAAAGATAAATACGTATTGGAGATAAGTAAAATAAATAAAAAAATCATGTCTAAAAAATAGATCAAAATACAAAATGAAAACATGAATAGAAAAAATAAGTAGTAATTTTTCACTCAAGTATTTTTTGTGTACGTAAAAAGCGGATAGCGGGAGAAAGGGTGTGATTTATTTACCTGTATATGTGCGTAACAAAGCTTCTCCGTGTTAATATCTCTAGGTAAAATCAGCCGCGCTTCCACTGCTAATACGTACAGATGTCGGAACGCCTGCAAATGGTACCTGCAACGGATAAAATATATTGGTCACATACTAGTACTACTATAAATAATAACAATAAATTTGGACAAGATCAGGCCCCCTAGACAACAGACATCTTGACAAGCGATAACGCTGATCGAATCGTTCAAATGCATGGCCAAGTCACGTGACTTATCGAAACGAAATGTCATTTCCATACATTTAATGTCATTAGAGCGATTTCTATTATCGTTAACGCTTGTCGAAATGCCACTTGTCTAGAGGTACAGATAGTAGCTAAAGCACGTGTGTTATGGAATAAGAGACAACGAAGGTACCCATGAAATACCCAGACCCGAGACAATGTAGAAAAGGGGTTTTCTACTTGTGCCTGTTTGTTGCAGAACCCGGGAAACTCAGAGCTAGAAATGGAAACCGGTGTGCACGCCACTCGATCACGGAGGACGTCAAATAATGAACCGTTTGAGACATTCTGGATTCTTTAAACTCATCCAGACCAACTGCTGGCTCTGTACAATATGCTGACAAAAATAGTCCAATCCATAATAATATAAAAAATGCGAAAGTAACTGTCTGTCTGTTACACGTACGCTTTTACGGCTAATTCGCTAAAACGACTTTGATGAAACTTGGTATGGAGAAAGCTTGGATCCCAAAAAAGGACAAAGGCTACTTTTTATCGCGATAACCGACACCTGCGCGGGCTGAGCCGCGGGCAACAGCTAGTAAATATGATAACTATACCTATTATCTTCGCTATGTGTTGGGAATTTGGGGAAGAACGCAGCTAGCAGTGCAGCTACGGCTGTTGGCGTCGTGCTCAGGGTGGCCCGACCTCCGCCCAGGAACAGCAGGCCGATGGTGCAATGGACTGCCATCTGAGTATTACATTAAAGTTTTGTTTATCATTTAATGTATGGTTTGCAATGATAAATATTGTAAAAAATATCGACAAAGTCACATAAAAAGCTAAGGCATTTGTGTTATGGAATAAGAGACAATGAAGGTATTACAAGCATCCAGACTGAAGCAAATGTGAATGTGTGCTTTTCTACCTTGACCCGTCCGGGGTTCGAACCCGGAACCTTACGATCTGGGGAAACTGTGAAAACCAGTGTGTATTTTTGTTTTTGAGATGAAAAATCATATTTTTAAAGTTCGTAAGTGGTACTAATGATAGATAAGTAGTTAGATCTGTGGTAGTATGGAGTTGACCACACCGCCGCGACCGCACATTATCTGTGTATGTTACCTGCGCGCGCGCAGCACGCACACGTCGCCGCGACCGCACACTATCTGTGTATGTTACCTGCGCGCGCGCAGCACGCACACGTCGCCGCGACCGCACATTATCTGTGTATGTTACCTGCGCGCGCGCAGCACGCACACGTCGCCGCGACCGCACATTATCTGTGTATGTTACCTGCGCGCGCGTAGCACGCACACGTCGCCGCGACCGCACATTATCTGTGTATGTTACCTGCGCGCGCGCAGCACGCACACGTCGCCGCGACCGCACACTATCTGTGTATGTTACCTGCGCGCGCGCAGCACGCACACGTCGCGCGACCGCACACTATCTGTGTATGTTACCTGCGCGCGCGCAGCACGCACACGTCGCCGCGACCGCACACTATCTGTGTATGTTACCTGCGCGCGCGCAGCACGCACACGTCGCGCGACCGCACACTATCTGTGTATGTTACCTGCGCGCGCGCAGCACGCACACGTCGCGCGACCGCACACTATCTGTGTATGTTACCTGCGCGCGCGCAGCACGCACACGTCGCGCGACCGCACGCTATCTGTGTATGTTACCTGCGCGCGCGCAGCACGCACACGTCGCGCGACCGCACACTATCTGTGTATGTTACCTGCGCGCGCGCAGCACGCACACGTCGCGCGACCGCACACTATCTGTGTATGTTACCTGCGCGCCGTGCGAGAGCGGCGCGGCGGCGGGCGCGTGCGGCGCGTGCGCGGGCGGCGCGGCCGGCGTGCGCGCGCGCAGGCGCCGGCACGCGCGCAGCACGCACACGTCGCGCGACCGCACATTATCTGTGTATGTTACCTGCGCGCGCGCAGCACGCACACGTCGCCGCGACCGCACATTATCTGTGTATGTTACCTGCGCGCGCGCAGCACGCACACGTCGCCGCGACCGCACACTATCTGTGTATGTTACCTGCGCGCGCGCAGCACGCACACGTCGCGCGACCGCACACTATCTGTGTATGTTACCTGCGCGCGCGCAGCACGCACACGTCGCCGCGACCGCACACTATCTGTGTATGTTACCTGCGCGCCGTGCGAGAGCGGCGCGGCGGCGGGCGCGTGCGGCGCGTGCGCGGGCGGCGCGGCCGGCGTGCGCGCGCGCAGGCGCCGGCACGCGCGCAGCACGCACACGTCGCCTCGACCGCACATTATCTGCACACAGGAGACCATAGATTACAATTATCATATTATCCCATCAAAAACATAAATGTAAAATGAGAGCCAAGTTCAAAATTATGATTTACTTATGCCTTGGTTGTTGACTTCAACGACAAGAGAAGTGAGATCTAAATGGGTGCCAAGTTCAATGGTCAGTCCTGAAAGTTATTTATAACAACATAAAATATAATTTCTTCTTATAACTTAGGATAATATATTGTAGCCTAAGGTCTGACTTGGCCAGTTCTCATATACGAATTATTATGTTCGATTGCTAGTTTTCGGAATAATAAAATAAGAACCGACAGGTAACAGGTTTAGAACTTGCGAAGGCTATAATATAATTCGTATCTGAAAACTAGCCAAGTCAGACCTTAAAAATAATAATAAAAAAAAAACAAAGCCTTTATTTCCCATTTCCCCTAAATTTACATTTGTTAGCTTGACTTATATTTAGTTTCGGTGTTAGTAGTATAAGTATATGTTTTTATCATCTATGTTAGTATGTTCCTTGGGATATGGGCCCCTCCACGGGTGAAGGCCTCCTCCAGTTTCTTCCATTTGTCCCTATCGTTTACAATAATCTGCCAATCTCTTCCTGCTGTCTCGACTATGTCGTCAGCCCACCTCCTATTCGGTCTGCCTACTCTTCTTTTACCGTCTGGCCAAAGGGCCAGTGGTAGGTGGTAGTTACAGAGTGGAAAGCCACTCGGTAAGTCAGACCTTAGGCTACAATAATTATATTATATACCTTAATAATTATATTAAGAACTGGGTTAGAATTTTGATCTATAGGTCAGTCAGTGATAAAAATGACTATTTTTGGACGTTAATATCTAAATTACCGTTTGAGATGTGTTTATGAAATTTGGAGCACGTATGTATCTCGCAAGTCTCAAAATATGAGCCAAATTTGACACGTTTATGTGAAATAGTTTTTGGGTTATGAGGGGGTCAAAAGTGGCTCCAAATGGTTCGTGTAATATTACACACGGTGCTGCTTCGCCAGTTCTGTTCTTTGAACTTGGCTTGACACGCTCCCGCGTGTCTAGATAATTATTTTTTATACTGAGAAAATCTTTCAAAAGTTGTTTCGGAAGGCGGTGAGAAATACCACAGTAGGGGAAGGAGGCAACTGCGGGACTATTTCCCCCTTCCCTTTACTGGAGATCAGGCGGGCACAATCTACCGCGGATACCAGCAAGAAGACGTCCTTTTCGAAATGTCTAAAGTTGAGTGAGAGGTAAATGCTCTCGACCCTTTTTTTGCTAATCACTAAATTATATTACCTTTTAAACTCGTAAAAATATCTATACAACAACTAACAATGTCTGACTGATTAACTGTAAGAACGTAATTTCAAAAACAATTAGTTTTTATATCTAGCAGTGCAGTGCCTCAAGCCCATTTGTATACTATGAACAATCGTGCTAGCGCGGTGTCAAGGTTTATCACCACTTACCATCCCCGCAGCCAGCAGACACACGCACAGACAAGCTTCTAGCGTGGACCTGCCCGCCAGCTCAGCAACACTCTTGCCGCCTACCGCTATAAACAGCTTCGCGTAGTGTAGCGCGGTGTCTCGCGCATCTTCGTCACCACAGCCAGCAAAACGCAAGCCCATCGCAAAACAAGCGCCCGCTATTATGTTGCAGTAAGCCTGGCTGGATGGAGAAAATTGTTTTATAAACAGTGGTTTTCGATCATATACCTATTTGTAACGAGGACGAAGCGCGTGACAATGCATTGCGCACACGCACTGCTAAAGTTTCATCTCATTAATAGACACACGGGTGATGGCGTCGCCACTGTTACAGCATGACTGCGGCGCGGGTTCAAATATTGCGAGACAGTGTCGCATCAAATCATGTTCAACTCACGACACCACCGTCAGCGGCGATGCCGGAAAAATGCGTTTGGCTAATTCGTTTCCCGATATGAATAATAATAAATCCAAGTCAGTACATGTACAAAAAAATATGTAGTCATGTATATTGTACGTCAAACGTCGAAGCGAACATCGATCGAAGTCGGCATTGCGAACGGCGTTGCACCATAATCAGCGAAATCAAACGATAAATTATCAACCCTCGACATTTTGAGCCTTTAATTAAGCGGCTTTTACCTTTTCTAATGTCAGATCATCAGATTGGACGATAAATCCTCAATTTTTTTTAAAGAAAACGTACATTTTTGTTTTTGTTGGTTATGCTGGGTAAAAGCCTTTCCCAAGTCCTTCCATAAATCTAGTTCCACTCTACCTCGAACCAGCCTTTGCAGTATACGTCCAGGTCATCCTACCGCGTCTCCTGGGCCGGCCTCGGCGGCGCCGTCCGTCTGCTGGCTCCCGGAAGAGACCTTCACCCAGCGGCGGTTACCGTGACACACGCATTATGTTACTCAAAAAACACTTACTTCATAGCTTCATAGTCGATATTGTCTTCAGTAGGCTTGACGAAACAGTACGGCTTGATGGTCGCTGGTACTTGACTCTCTACCCATTCTTCTGTCGGTTCAATACTGTCCCATAAGACCAGCCCTAAAATTAATTATTTGGTAAGCCTTCAGAGTTTCATATGGTATAAATGCTTAGAGATAAAGTAAAACATTGAGCTTTAATATTCAGAGATATATAAAATCTCCGGACCCCACGTTTTTTGGTTAACAAAAACTTACTTACTAACGATTCAGTATTGAAAACCTTTGTAAAGGTATTTAAAAGGAAACGGTACTCTACTCATACATACCTCTAGCAATAACCCTTAACATCAGCAGATCAGGTCTCACAAAGTCCAGTTGGTACGCCGTACTGGGCGGTTCCAACCACGACGCGAGTGCAGCGTTATTAGATCGCAGGTATATAAGGCCTAGTGCTAATGTAGCTCCTGGTGACGTCACGTCTAGGTTCACAGTAGCGCCTTCCCGAATCGCGAAGGAACCTTGTTTATATTTTTCTTTTTGAGATCCTGCAAAAAAATATAAGGTTTTCTTCTTTCGGGGTGCAAAGCTAATGACTTCAACCGAGGGCACGGCGTTGGGATATGTCGAATTTGCACCGACTAAAAACACTCCGGTACCGTCCTTGCCTTTGCCGGAGCCACAGAATCACTTACGCATACTCTGCACAAAAACGAAACCACGAAACCTGACGAATCATTTAAACACCAGGAAATTTAATTCAGTTTTTAATTGACATACGCAAAGCAGACGCTGACCTAAAAGAAACTTTTGTTTATCACACAAATCTTTCTCTTTCCTAGGACAAACTTTAGTGTAGCTCATACTAGCAGCAGTGAAAGTTGTCGTAATGATCATATACGATAGCGGTCATAGTCGCATATAGTATTTGAAACTCCAATATGAAATTGCCAACCCTAGATCACAAGAGTCGTGATAATTTCTTCTTTCTTCAAAAATTTGCCCTACTATCGAGACCTATTTACAGGCTGGTATTATATAGTTACCGGTGAGAGGCACCTTATCCCCGCCCAGCATGTAGGTCCGCAGCCGGTGCGCGACGTGCGCGAGGGGCGTGTGTCTCGCCGCGCCCGCACACACCAGCCCTAGCGCTAAGCCGGCTGCTAAAGCATAGCCTTCGCGTTCTACACAGTTCTCCATCTCAGGACCTGGTGGTTTGCCTGTAGGGAAAACCACAAATAAAGTTGGAATTGAACATAGCTGAGGATACTGCGTTAGCACATTGAAAGACGTTTCAAGCATTGTGTTCGTTGTGTTTCAGAGATAAACTGACATTAGAAACATCGTCATAAAATAGTAAAATTTAACATATAAAAGGTTAAATTGACCATATTGTATGACAAACTGTCAATTTAACCTCGTGTTAGCTACTAACTCTGAGTTAGGCTATTTTGTGAAAGTGGGCCTTATTCTTAAAAAAAAATTGATACCATAGGACATGTAATCAGAAAAAAGAATTAACTAAATATCTCAAAATTAGGCCTTCACATGTGGATATCATGAGTAACAAAAAAGAAACCGTCTGCTGATGTCAGAGCTCAAAGCTTAAAACTTAAAACACCAAAATACTACATACCAAATACATCTTCTCGCTAAAGAACATAAAAATATAATGTTACCTAAAAAAGGCTTGCCTTTTAGGGAAACATAGTGTAATTTTTTTTATTAAAAACCATAAATTTATTTAATCTACCAACTAGTAAAACATGTTAACAACCTACCTATCTCATTGAGCAACACTTGAGCATAGTGCGTGTGCGCCGTCCCCTGGTATATCAGTCCTACGCCTAGCAACGCGGCCACGAGGATGTTCTGCTGGATGTCCAGCTCGATGGACGTAGGAGGCAGCAGAGGCTCCAGGTGGATACTCATCATTTTAGTGGCTTGCACGTCCATCGTACCTATGTTAGAGGATTTGAAGAAAAGGTATGATTTGATCAGATTCCCAACATTTTCCAATGGTAAGAAACTATTATTGAGATATGTAATTATGAAAATGGAAGGTATTTAGCTAGGCAACTAACAAGTTGAGATGACGTGCATTGTAACTCTTGATGTATAGGTCTTGTGATCAAGACAAGCTCAAAAAAATATGTTGCATACTCTAGGCAATGCAAGCAGTCAATCTGGGCTTGACAAGTAATAAAGAACAATAAAATAACAAGTTGCAAGAATTACACAAGTAAATATGGGTTTTTTCGCGTCTTATGTAAAAGTACGTCTTACCTCTGTAAGTAGCAGCTAATCCCAGCAACAATCCAACACTGATCATCTCGTTGCATTTCACGAGGTACTCGTAAATGTTCATGAAGGGCATATCTCGAAGGTGGCCGTTCAAACCTAACCCCATAAGGAAGCCCGCGTGTTCTGTCGACATTTCTGCTGTTCCCTGCGGAATAAACACGTGATTCTTGGAAAAAGTAACCTATTTTTTTTGTAACAAGAGTGTTACGATTTTCAAGTTTACCAAAACTTGAAAATCGTAACACTGTGGAGTATGAAATCTTCTGCATAGCCTTGCCTCAAACTATGTTAGGGTCAGTTTCCGGTCTTACCGGAATCTGCTAAATAGGTACCGTATTTTACGTAGAGCGACTATTTGATCTTCACAACCCATTTCACTGGGTAACACAGTACCTCATGAATGGATGTCAGAATTGTAATGACTTAACGACTGCCAAAGATGACAGTCAGAGCACGACAATTGGGACCAACGGCTTAACGTGCTTTCTGAGGCACGGAGGGGTCTCGGTATAATCACAAACGGTCTTGATCCTTATTATCGGCTAAACCGTATGGCTTACTTTTAGGCATGAGCCAATCCGGTGGTAAAGGTAGTGGATTATGAAATGTATTTTTTATTTAATTCTGAAGAATGATTTTGCGGCAATGTTAATGTAGCACAATAGATAAGGGTTTTATGGTTTTGTATGTAGGTTTAACACAATCAATCTATAAGTTTCCGTATCGTACAAAGGGCAAAAATGTATAGAGGGGATAAAGTACAACGATCAGTGTCGATAAATCTACCGAAAAAATTTGTAAATGAAAGAAAAGTATACTCACCCGTGGCTTATTATAGATGACCCATTCCGAGTCAATGGTGAAGCCGGACAGCGGCACGAGCGCCAGGCCGGCGGCGGCCCCGTTGTGGAAGCTGGGCCAGGCCGCGGCCGGCGGGCCCGCGTCCGCCGCGCCCGCGCCGCGCCCGCGCCAGCGCCCCCACACGCACACGCGCGGCACGCCCACGCCCTCCGTGGCCGGGCACGGCACCGTGCGCAGGCTGGCCATGCCGCTACGCAACCCAACATACCCTCAGCTTACACAATCTGACCACCACTGAATCACTCAAAACTTGCCTACTCTTATTTATAACTACAATACGAAGCGGCAATAGCCTAATGGTTAGGGTGACGGCCTTGTGATCGTGAGGTCGCAGGTTTGATCCCCACCCATTGCACTATTGACGTGTACCCACTCCAGATACAAGCATATTTAGCTTAGTTGGAGGGGTTCACAAGATTGCTAGTGTGAAATCCACCCAAATACTAGCAAAATTAAAAAAAAAGAACTTACCGAGCAATAGGTAGCGCCATTGTCCTAGTACTGATAGCGTAGAGATATTTCTCTTGCTCCTCAATAAAGTCGTGGTCGGACACTTCAGGCCGCTGCGTCAGGTTTATAGTCACCGGAATCGATGACTGAAGAAGGTTTATTACTTCTGTCATTCTAGAAAAAGGAAAAATCTCTTACGCTTCTTCTTAAATAGAACACTCCTCTGAAATTGTGTTGTCTTTTGGAAAAACATAATGTAAATCTTGTTAATATGATTCTAGAAGAATTTAATATGTACTAATTTTAAAAGTTTTAAATACGTATTTCTAAACACCGCAATTTCATCCTATATATCATCCTATGGGTTGTGATTTGTTTCATAAACCCTTTCCTTGAGAATTATGCTATAAAATTCAAAATCAAGTCACTAAATCCGACAACTTATCAGTTACTTTAGTGTTGCTATACATGTTTCATTAGGCCGTGTTAAGGCAGAAACATACTTGTGTCGTGACGTATCGTGTCGGGCTAGAAGCATATCGATTTCATAGCTACTATAGAACTCATCACGACACACTGCGACCTACAAATATGACTCTAACCATATTAAAAGTATGAAACTGATAAATAGATGCTTCTGGCGCGCTACGACACGCCACGACACCGAAATATGTTTTCGCCTTAATGTAACATGTACCATTTCATATGACATACAAAACATAATGCCCTTGATGACGTCAGCATCGCTTTGGCATTGAGTACACCACGTTTTTTTCAAACACTTCTAATGCCATAACTATGGTGTAATAAACTGTCCCTTACCTATGATCCCTAGGATACAACAAAGCAAGCAGCTGCGTGTTAAGGTGTTCCATCCCCGTGATGACGTCAGCATCCTCAGGGTTGCTTCGCGAAGTCTCAACGGGCCGCTTCGCCATTGTGTACACAGTGTCTTTCTCTAACACTTCCAAGGCTATGACTGTGGGATAACAATGGTACGGTATGAGGTCCGTTTATATCAGACGTAAATCCGGTTTTTATAAGACTTCCAAAAAGTTAAATTAGTTAGCTGCAATTTACAACCCCACGCGATAATTTAAATGGTTTTCACCACATCGTAAATACAATTGATAGAGTGATTCAAGGGGATGGTTTATGTGTAATGTATAGTCTTTCCTTGCGAACTCGGGACGAATCACTAGTTAATAAAAAAAATAGTATTAATAGCGACCTCTTAATTTTTTTAAAGAGAGGATGATGGACAAAATATAATATAAGTAGGAAGACGTTACCAGTAATGTAAAACTTATGTAAAGTTAGTAAAACTCAGACCTATACTTACATTCCATATAATCTGACGCCGTCTTCATAGTATGAGCGACTTCCGCCTGATGCGCCAGGTCTTCCCTCATCACCAAGTTATATGCTGCTGGAGGCCAGTCCGCCGGCGGCGAGCTCTTGCAGCGGCTGAAGATCGTGAGGAGGAGTAGGCCTAGTGCTGGTGGTAGGTTGTCCACGTCTCGGAGGGTTATGCCTGGTAATGGAAATTGGGAGTTGTGGCTTGATTTGCCTATATATGCCGGTAAATGGTATTGCCCCAAAGTTTTTAACCCATAGAACTTTCTGGTAAGTTCTTTTTAAACGTGTTAAGAACATCCAGTGATCTTCGCTTGATCATTTAAAGTCGTTGGTGTGCGACTCTAGATTTATCTGATGTGGAAGACGCTACTGTTAACTTAGCAATAATAATCTACAAGATAGTGTAATTAAAATATTTTGTATCAAGTAATCAAGTAAACCTCTTTTAAGCACTTTTGAACCTTGAGTCATTAATTTATTAATGAGTCAAGTTGACATCAAGGAACAGTGTATGGCACACTATAACACCTGTCATGCACCGATTTGTTATTGTTGAGGGGATAGTCGGCACCGGGTATCCGGTTAACTCGAAACCGGATAGTCAGCGGATAGTTGCAGCTAGAGTTTTTTTTTTCAACCCACACGGCCATTTGATCACAAACTAGGCAGAACCTGTACTATGGCAACCAGACAACTGATAAATATACATATATATTTATAATTACACCCAGACACAGAACAAACGATCATGCTCATCACACAAAGATTTGTCCTGGGTGAGAATCGAACCCATGACCACCGGTTTAGCAGTGAGAGTCACTAACCACTAGACCAACAGGCCAGTCAACAAAGTTGGTCCCGACACCGAACCCAATCTGCATATAGTCAGTACCTTTATCACAGGCAGTGATGACGGCCTGGCAGTAGGGCGAGCCGTGCTCGGCAGCGTCCCGGCGCGCGCGGGGCGTGCTGCTGGCGGCCACGGTGTCGCGGCTGGAGATGGTCTGGACACCCGCGTTGCGACCACAACCCACTATCGTCAAGATCTAAATAGAAAAAAAAGAATTCATAAAAAAATTATAATATAAAGTTACCTAACATACATTATTTTCGGTAGAAATTGCTTTTAAAGTTAAACTTTAAAAAAACTCCTTGGTACGTCTGGCTGCGCAAAACGAAAATCTGGTATCAGCGGAAAGCCCGCGGATCCCCTATAGCCCACGAGGCTTTAATGCCTAAGTGTTAGTTCGCGATCACTGTCCCTATACACCACTTGTTTATGCCTACGCACAGGCATCGACCGATGCAATTCAGAGCGATCTTGTACTTTGGCTCTATCCATACATATGTACATGTTAGGCGAAGCACTTTTTAGTAATTCTTATAATGCCTTAATTAACCAATGAGTCGGGTCGACAAACAATACAAAAATATTATCTATTATGACGGATTGAACGCTACCTATCGATGTTTTTTTTTGTATTATTTCAATTACAAACAAAGAAATAAAGCTTATTAAATAAATAGTTTTAATTGCTAAATATAGATACCTCAATAATATCTCTCGACATGGTATTGACATCCGCTAAATACGGATAATATCCGACATCCACATCCTTCAACATTGAATTCAAATACGAATATATATTCGGCGGTTCTCGATTAAAATACACTGGTTGACAGATCTTCTTCAAATTCACATCACTAATCTGCGAACTATCTTCGTATTCCAAATTCAAATCAGTTGGGAAATCCAGCCAGTAATGATTCACATACGATTCGAGTTTCAAATCTTTTGACACTTGATACAAAAATCCTGATAATGGCTTCAAATTGCTCCATAAAAGAGTATTTAGTTTGATTTCCTCGTAAACCATATGTAAGGAATATAAGACTTGTAATACGTATGGGAATAGGATAGACTGTGTATTGAATTGGGAAGGCGTTTCAGGTTCAACACTTGAGCGTTTGCCTTTCCGATATGCGTCGCAAGTAGGTATTGGAAGTTTCAGCATAGTTAACGAATGGCCTATCGCTTTATGCATTTTAGAATTGAGAAGGTAATCCCAATCGTCTTGAGTCCCGTCACTTGAAGTTCGTTGTTTTTTTGACGCTACTTCGGCGTGGTCGATGACGTCATCGTTTTGTTTCGTGTGCAGCCGTTCGATGTCGTAGCCAATGAGGGAGAATAGAAGGTTCGAGAACATTGACCATTCTTGTTCTGGGGTGAGGTCTTGAGTGCCGGGAGCGTTTCGTACGCCGTACCATTTTATGATAACCTACAATGAATACTTAGATTTACAGTGCTCTCGCAAGTAATTTACCAGTACAAATATAAAATTATAATAAATTAAGAATATTTTATCAATTTCAGGTGTTTTTTTTATATTATTCATTATTTATTTCTATATTCGATGTATTTTTGTTAAAAAAAAATATTGTACTTATAATTATTTATTAAATACAACAACACAGTACCTGCATCGAAACATCTTTGGGCAATATAGCTCTCAAGGCCGAATAGCAACGTGTGACGAGGGTGGAACAAGTCAAAGGCGGTAGAGATATCCTGTACATAGGACCAGCTTCAAACTGAAGTGTGAGGCGGGAACCGGCCGCGTCACATAGTCCAGATAAACCTGTCGACAACATGCCAGTTTAAGTCTTAGAGTCGTGTTGTTAAGTTTGCTTTTAGAGCAAGGGCAATGAAGACTCTATTTACACTGCCATAAGATTTTCGTTTAAAGGCAAAATATAGACTCTATTTCCAACAACGTAAATTCTCTTTTTGCTTAATTCTAGCAGTGGACGTGTGTGTGCAGGAGCAGAATTATAGTCAAAAAAATTATTGATTGATATCTAAATTACTCTATTACCACTTACCTAAGCTCTCTTTCTGCTCAATCCTGGCAGCAGACGTGTGTGGTACAGGCGATAGCAGATGTAAGGCCGAGTCATCAAAGTTGGAGGTTTCATTACAACGGCTGGGTAATAAGCTACTGCGTCGAGGGAATGGTGATTGGAATGTAGCGCGCTTCGTGTACGGCGAGTCGATGAGACGAGCTAGCACGCCGCCAACGTGTACCTGGCGATATCGAAAAATAACAATTATTTGCAAAAACATGCTAAAATTTTGCAATCGTTCTACAAACTTGAAATTCGAGAATTTATTTGTTTGTCGAAAGTTTGTACTATACGTATGTATATGTAGTAACTATAACAAAATCACCTTATGTATTTGGTCCCTAAGCATGAATTGTGTTCTACATACATCTTAAATATCTAGCCAAGTAACTTACACTTTAAGTCCTAGATAAAAAATCTATTTCCCTGATTGCTATCAGTTCACCTGATGGTAAGAGCTTACCACTTGTACATGAAATTCTTTCTTTCAATACGTACCAGAAGTTTTGGCGAAGTGTTGTTGAGCATTAAAGTAGGTTTGGGCTTCCTAATCTCTCACAAAGTCGAACCGAACTCTGAAGCAGAGCTCACTGCTTCACGACGACATTCAGTGAGAACTACTAGTCTAGGCGTTCCGATGTATTAAGAGGTCACATCACATCCCCTATAAAATTCGTAAATAAAATTAACAAAAAACACACCCACCTTCCCAACAACATAATTTCCAGACTGCAGTATAATGTTCCCGGCTTCATCAATCAGCGCGATCATATTCAGATGTTCTAACACCACAGCATCTTTAGCCAACACAGTCGACACCGCACCAACCATGAGATTCGTCTTAGACAGTCGTCCGAGCGAGTGAGAACGTTGCAGCCTCACAATTTGCAACCGACTCACACCACTCACTTTCACAATAAAGCACAAATAATCATGGCCAACTAAGTCCGTGTGAAGAAACGTCTTCATATCACTTAAAGATTCAATCGGATCCCGTCGAATTGTCTGAGCATCCGTCCAAATGTGGTCTAAACATATATCAGGGTATAAAGGCAATGATGGAGGATTTTGAGCACCATTGTTCCCCATCATAGATGAACAAGATGCTTGTCCAATTGACGCATGAGGTGATAAACCTTGCTGGTGAAACACACTGGCCATTGGACTGTTAATTCTTGATCGAGACATAGTGGGCGTACCAGGCATTTTCTTCGACTGGTACGGACTGCCCAACCCTGTTGCCCAACTTGTAGCATTCCTCTGACTTTGCATCGGACTTCCAACGTAATCATATGACTGACTAAACACAGTCGTCGTTGAATTCATATTAGGACACATCGATAAACATTCGTCCCGAACAGTTTTCCGAATCTTCCAAAGTGAATGAGTTCCTAATTTCCAGTCGTACAGCAGTATTATACTAGGATTCGAACTCACGAATATAATTTGTAAATCACCGTCGTTGTAATACTGAAGACCTTGTGATGGTGACTTCATTAATATTGGCGTAACTTCATCCAATGGATGTGTTAGAGAAAAGCAAGTGGGTAAAGAAACATCAGTCTCAAACCCAGACATAGATTCAGCGCGCAATTTCGAGCTGAAATTGAATGGAAAATTGGTTTTTGATTTCGAAAATGTACTATTTTGAGAATCATTTAACTTTAAAAAGGAGTTAGGTAGTATTGAATTCTGTATCACAGGTGTTGCTTCTTTTTCTAACAGAACTCCATATTTCATCGGCCAGACTTTCTTCACTTGGAAAGGTAAGCTTGTAATGTATTCCCGTCCTTCGTTCGCGTACACTTTCATACATTTACTGTCTACAAGCAGTATAGCCGGCATAATTTTCGTTTGAATATGTTCGGTGGTATCTTCAATCTTTATGTTTTTCTTTGTATCCCCTATTTGAGTGTTCAATGCGTCTATGAGCATGGTGTTCTTGATGTCGACGTGGAAGTTGCAGAAGGCGGCGTGCTTTATGGGATTTTCTATGGTGTAGCAAGCAATTGTTTCTCTGTGCTCAGGGTCAGATAGTTTTGTAGCTGGTGTTGAAATGAGACCTAAAATATGAAATAGTTTTTTTGGTTAAGAAACACAACTAGTTTTTATGCCAAATTGAGATTAATAATAATAAAAATAGTTCTGTAAGGACAGACAGGTAGGTAGGTACTATGCTGTTTGTAAATCTTTTTCAAGGAAAAAATTTTTGCGTGTGCCAAACCAATGATTTCTTTTATTTTCATTTAATTTGATATTGAGATAGTAAAAACATAACTTTAGCTTATTTTTCACAATTACCTTTAGACCAAACCGCAGTACACCCTTTCACATACAACTCTTCTTCGTAGCAGCTATCAGTCTTCGGATTCACCTTATTCTTATTACTTGTGCTGGGTCCGGAATTCAAGTTAAACTTCTTGGACATATTACTAGAACTGTTAGCACTACCACCACGGGAAGTACCAGCAGAGCTCAAGCCTTCGGTATCCATCTTCTTCGTTCCGGTGCATAATTCAGATTTAATGGAGATGTTGAATTCATTCCTCAGCTGACTTGGTGCTCGAAAGGAATTGCCATCGGATTTTAAGTTTGGTTGTGGTTCTTCTTCGAAGTCTGAAAATATTGCATATCTTCTTAACTCTAGTGTAAGTTATCAAGAGAAAGATGAACATTAAAAATTTATAAATATCAGCTAATAAATAAATACCATTTTTTTTTTATTCATTATATTAAACCAATAAATATATAAGAATATAATATCATGATTAATGAAATATTAATACCATTTAAATAATACTAATATGTATCATTAAAAATAGCATTAGGTATGCATACACATTTTTAGTTTGATGAACTAATAGGCCACATTCATAAGCTCAAAAAAGGTGCAGTTAGAGGTGTAATATAGAACAGTTCATAAAATAATTGCAACATACTGACCATCAGTACCCTTATAATAGACCTCTCGGATACACCACCACTCCTGCTCCTCTTCCTTAGCCTCCAGCAGGCTCTCATCCTTGATGGCGAAGTTGGTGAGCTTGTACAGCAAGGAGTTCTCCGAGGCTGATGTGTTGTGCTTGCTGTATATCTGACCTGGGTGCTTGGCCAGCACTGTTCTGCCATGTGGCACAAACTCCTAAAAAGTTTAGATTATATTTGTTGAATGTTTGTAGTTTTGGGTTATATAAATGAAATAATTTCTAGAACAGTCTCAGAGATATTATTTTACTTATTGTTTGTACCTGTTTTGAACATCATGATATTATGTAGACATATTAACCAGGGATAAAGAGATCAGATGATATGAATGTGCAATTTCAGATCTGGATACAGATATAATATAAATGAATAATATTGTACCGGCTTTGGTTAAGGTTACACATGGATGAATTATTCAGCAGTACAATTATATAAGGCACCCCGCTGGTGCACTCTCATAAAGTAGGTACATATACATAATTATTGGCACTACTTTACTTACATTTTAAGTTCGAAATAACAAATAATGTCCTTACATTATTTATTATTACATTATTTATATAAATATGTGACATGTGTTGGCTCAGCCTACGAAAATCTGTCTTTATCCCTAATATTCACATATTTAGCTAAAATGAAAACTCTGTTCAGATAGTGCTGGCTCTAAATTATATTATGCCTCACAACCCAATAGACAACAGAAGTAAGTAATAAGGATTATTAGATGTTAGTGTGAACTCCTGTTGTTAAAAAATTTGTAAAAATCATTTAAAATCTTTTCAAAAGTTTAAAGAGATTATAGTACAATTCATGTTTAGAATTTAACTTATACAAACTTTTAACTCATGTATGTTCACTATTATTACATTATTATTAGATAAGCACTAGTAGTTGCAAGCTTACACCTAAATTATGATAAAATACAGCTACCAATCTGCGGTATTATGTCAAACTAGAAAGAAATGCTATAGTTACAAATGAGGTTTGATACAAAATTAAAAACAATAACAAAAAGTTACCAGAGGCTCAGACGCAGCGATCATAGTATCTTCATCCAGATTTGAAACAATATTTGTAACTCCAACCACACTTGAACATAGAATGGTGAATAATTATTGTTAAACAGCGTAACAAAGAAAAATCTCGTTATTTTTTTGATTTCTGCAACGAAATCCTCGCTGAACTGAAATAGTTTTGAGATTTTGACAGTTGAATTTAACATGACAGCCGGTATTCTTTACCGTTTCGTTTCACTAAATGTTTAGTTCAATACATTATTAAATTAAACCGTAATTTATCATTTATTAATATATTTTTTTTGTGTTAACTTGCATTATTAATTGATCCATTTATTATTATTTTAAAGAAATTATTGCTATTAAATTACTTTTCCTAGTACCTGATGATATTAGATTCAACACAGGTTTTACAGGACTGCGCCAGGAGGGTAATTAATTATAAAAGTAGATAAATCTTTTAACTTCTATGATAGAATATCCTTTCTATTAGATTATTTAAACCATATTTTATTCCTACGATTAGTCATCAATTATCATAATACCTACCTATATCTTGAACACGCTTGGTCTACAAGTAGTAGTAACTACTAAATACATAGGAGGTTGGTGTCGAACATTCTTTTAACCAACAAAAACGCTGGTTTATTAAGATGAGTTTATAAACCAAAACGCATTATAGCCTGGCATTTATATAATTCACCCTTATGCCACTGTTGCGCTAAAGTAACAGGTTCGAACCAAAACCAAAATATTTCATTACTTACTTTTATTTTAATATCTGGCTGATGTCTTTATTTCCAGTCCATATTACAGGTTCTTACTTTAATGTAAGTCTAGATTACTCTATAATTATGGTCTTCCACAGTTAAGCTCACTTAAATAAAGGGATTTTAGTGTGTGAACAATAAAACAACGGGTATTGTTAATATGAATAAACTTTATTACTACCATAAAAGGATATAGATGAAAACTCGATCTGTAACAGAACATTCAACAATTACTTTGGAACCAAACAGGTAAACACTTTTGGTACTGACATATATTATGCCTTTTAAAAATATTTATTATATTATATATCAGACCAGTGTTTCTCAGACTACATAAAATTTGCCTGTAGGTACCATTACAAAAACTATCAACAATCATTTTGCGCCACGACAATGTACTGTTTGTTCAAGATATTTGATATAAATACATAGCACAAACTGATTGCGATTATCTAAAAAATAACGATAATGATTTATTACAATACCTACGTTGACTAACCATCCATTGCACAAGTATGAACATATGAACAATGGACCGCATTCTTAAAATAATTAAAACAGATCTTCCAGCACCATTTATTTTAATCGGGCCCTACTGGTTTTAATTTAGAGATTTCCCTCTTAAACTGACCAATCCCATAAATATACTTTGCGAAGGTTTCTATATATTTTTAAAATTCGGTGATTGTATTTCCTAAGTTCCCTTTTCCGATACTGGCCCCTTCTCAATTAGCCTTAATACTAGATTTTATTCCAAATACAAAATAAGGCTCTATTCTCGACAAGGCAAAATATATATTTATATTTTCATAAGATGATTAATCAGATTTAAAGTATTAGTTTAATTTTGTCGATATTGTAAAGCCCTGTAAAGCTCGTCAGTAAAATCTCGTAGGTATAGGAACCGGCAACAGCCCACCACATTATTAAAACGTAACAATCAATTAAACTTTACATAAAAATCAACAATTATTTACTTTTAAAAGTTATTTCATTAAAGAAAAAACGTTCGACAAAACAAAAAAATGCAACAAATTAAAAATGAAATAATGAGACTAACATGATAATTTCGACATTCAGGAATGCCATAACTTTGACGCTTCTTTAAGATATTTATAATACATAATATTTATATATCACCTATATATTACATATACAATATCTACAGCCTAGCTTTTCTATTCTAAATACATTGGTCTTTGGATAAACGTGTCACATTATGGCTTTTATCATCGTTTGTAATTTTAAAAAATATAAGTGCACTTTTCGAATTTAGTATTGTTTATTTTCATTATAAATCCTAATCTAGACTAGACCTGCAAACGAAATCTTCACGCTGGCAACCTTAACATAGGAGATAGAATAAAATCACAGAAACCCCTTAAAATCCATTATAAAAATAAACAAGAACAAAAATTTTGATTGAGAAACACTGTTCTTAAAAACACACATAGGTACCTAATTCATTTAGGTATATTATTTTTTTACACAATATGGTTTCAAAATTCTCTTATCATTTTAGTTTTTTTTTACTTTTTTAACATTTATTTCATGATACATCAGGTACCTAATAGGGACACGATTAATCTAATCAGTGTACGTTCAATCGAAATGATACTTTTTTTTAGGTGTTTTTTGCATGACCTTACTACATTTATTAAATTTCATAAACAATGTTGTGAACACTGATGATAAAATTTAAAATATTTTACACTAACAACACTATAATGATTTTTATCACAAAGAAAACAATTGCGAGTTTAACTCGCGAGACACGGCCGGCACGTACGAGGCCTCATGTGGCAACTACAAATAATTTACAATCCTTATTCTTTCGCCAATTCTCTTTAGGTATAAACAACATCACATTCCGTTATATCATATTTTTTTAAACGTCTGGTATAAATTCCTCCAAAAGCCCAATTTAATTCCATAATGAATGATAGTTAAGCTAAAGCCTGATCTCATGCGCCAAATAGTTTTATTGAGAAAAATTAAGAGTAGATTGGAAAGTGACGAATTAAATAAATTGATATGTCGAATGTGACAGTATTACAAAAATACATTAGAAAAATTTAGCAATGTCCATTAGCTTAATAGAAGCTCTAATTTTAGGCTAGAAATAATTTGACTTTGGTACAATTTGGATATGAAATATATTAGTTGATGGTCTGGCATTTGAAGTAATGCCACAAACTGCAAGCTGACGTATCTCTTGTTAAATTTATAGTCAGCATAACATGTCTTTCTTTTCAACCTTCGTGGCAGACGATCGACTAATCAAGAAGCAGTAATGATAAAAAAAATTGTATATATCAAAACTATTTCCAGCCTTATTTTTAAAAGTTACTTATATCCTTCCTCCAGTTGCCATCATAAATAGGTAAATTACGTTGTGATAAATTCGTTTTATACAAAAACATGCGACTACTGTCACCGACGTTTAATACAATATATAATATTATTTAAAATGATAATTATTGCACGTATGCAAGTTAAAACGAAAATAAATCACCTTAAAAATGCAATGCAGTCTATGCATATGGTGTATTAATCTCTATATTATTAAGGCGATTTAAATAACCTAACTTTATACATAATGAGGTTTATTGACTCTTTTGGCATAACATCCGTGGACATGTGATGAATAATAATGACGACATATTTCGTATCGACTCGACTCGCTAACTAATACGGATACCATAATTGTAATTTATTTATATTTCTTAACTAAAGTAACATTCATTATGCTTTGTTGTTATTCGTATGGACATTAAACTATCATCCTTACCGTGTCTAGTTCTAACAAAGCAGTATTTAGCCGCCTAAACGACATAACTAAAATAGTTTTTTTTTTTTCTATTTTCAGTATAAATAGTTCTATAGCTACTTTATAAAATCTACAGTTAAAAATGTACAATAATATTATTTTTATGCGTACAATGTAAAATTAGATCTATATATAAATATTATCTGATTACAAAGTAAATAATATTTGGAATTTTTTAAGGCTAGTTGTATCGGTATCTCATACCATGGAAGCGTTGGAGTCGCTTGCTTTGGCGGTCATGCTTTGTATGACGGAGGAGTCCAGCTTGGAGGTGTTGGCGGCGACCTCGGCCAGCGTGGTGAGCGCCAGCAGGCCCACGTCGTGCTGCGACTGGCACAGCTCCATGCTCTGCACGCTGCGGGGCGCCTCCGTGGCGATCTTGATCTGGGGGCTGATCTTGTGGGCCTCGTTTACGTCCATGCTGGACACCATGCTGTTGATCTCCAGCCGCGTGATGCTGATCTTCCGCGGCTTGCGTTTCTGGCTGCCGATCACCGTGTCCCGCCAGTGCTCGACCATCTCCCGCCTATCGTCCAGCATGGACCTAGGAACTGAATTGACTATGTGGGATGGCTCAAGGACTTTGGGCTTCATGTTGATCGTTTTCTTTTTGCGTTTGTTTTCGCGTTTCTTTTGTTGAAATTTTTCTAAGCTAAGTGAAGGTAAAGCTCTTATTTTAGCATCTAAGTCGAAGTCGGCAGCCTTAAAGGTTTTGTTAGTATTATTGTCTGGTTCGGGCATGTCGATGGTGTCGGTCTTATCTTCGTTGTCGACGGACTTCTCGGCCGGCGAGGCCTGTTGCTTCAACTCATCAATCATGGGCTCGTCTTGGCCGCTGCCAGGATCCCAACTGCAGGTCGCGCTGTAGTTCTCGTCTGGCATCTTGTCCGAGTCTCGTTTTTGCCGCTTGTTAACAATGAGTCCCCCAACGGCCATGAACTCCTGGTACCTCTTACCCTTGCACGATCTACCAGATCTCATGTTCTTCTCGTCGTCAGACCAGTTGCGTTGATAGCCGTACTCGTCATCTTTAGAATATCTCTTATCAACTATTTGGTCTATGACATCTTGGTTGGTGAATTGGTCGTTAGCGATTCCGTAGTATATCCTCTTCTTCTCGTCATCGAACTCCTCCTTGAACACTCTGGAGGTTTCAGAGAGAGTATTCTGCAACTCGCGTATGCTGTCTTCGCTGGGAAGACCTTTCGCCTTGGCTCTTTCTATTAAGTTATGAGATCTGTAGTCGTTTGGCGTTGAGATCGTGTTAAACTTAAAGCATGGGGGTGAGTAATAAGGGTTTGTAGTTTGAGTTTCAGTCTTAGTGGCTAGGAGGCTGCTCAGGCCTCCCATTTGGGCTTCGTCAGCAAGTTTACCAGGTGTGAACATTGATAGCGGTTTGGATTCTGCTTCTAATGGTTCATCTTTAGATTTTTTATTAAAATCTATTTTAGTGGAGTTGTTGTTGTTAGTTTTCTCAAACTCTGGAGCTTGATTTTCAATATTGGGGGACTCGACGGTCTTTTCGTTGAGCTCACGTGGCCGAGAGGAGAGGGTCCGGAGCGGTGGCGCGGGCAACTTGTACCACTTGAAGTCGGGGTTAGCGCTGAAGAAGGCGTCTTTGTACTGAAAAAGAAAAACAACTTTAGTAATGAATTTTAATAATCAATCTTAAATCTAAAGATACCAGATAACGATCTACGTGGAATCTTTATCGTATAATTCTCGATCATAAAACTATGTGATTCAGCGACACGTATATCAATCTAAAAGCGATTAATGAGTAGGCATTGTAAGAAATCGTAGTAATTGTATTTATAATAAGCAAGTTTTATAAAATAGTTTTTAACGTGTGGGTAAATAATTTACAAAATGAGGTTGCTCTATTATTTTCAAAGTATTGATAGGATAAACATCATTGAATCTTGAGATAACAGTCAGAGATAGTAGAGTGCTATAGTAGTATGGCAACGCGACAGTATGAGCACTGGATACTGATGGTATTTATAACAAGTTTTTTTTTTATTTAACTAATAGAATCTGGTTTTGACAAGGACGCGGCAAGTTAGCAATGTAAACAGTGCTTCGATAGCCACCATGATAATTTCATTCAGTAACTTCCGAGCTTTTGGTCCGAACTTTATCAGAAATTTTTCTGCCTACACATTGAATACTAAATTAATTTGACTTATTTTATAACTCACCTGTTTAGCAAGACCTGTGTAGCAAGCTTTCTCTTCCTTGTCCAAGTTGGCCCACCACTCGCCAAGGATCTTAGTAATTGATCTGCAATGACAAACAAATAATTATATTAGTAAGAAAAACAATGCAAACTTGTATCTAATCGTAAAACAACAATTTTATCTAGTGTTAACTAAGAGGAGTGACGTCATCATGTTTAAAAAATATATTTATTGTTTACAACTGCCAAGTTGTGGAGTTTTCCTAAAGATCAGATACGACAACATCCTTTAATACATTAAATTATTGTCCTAAATTAAGATATTTTTATTAACGAATTGTTCATCACATACGCGACGCTACGAGATGTTGATATCAGATTATTAAATCAAGGTTCCATGGTCTCTCAATTTAACCTTCATTTTGACAGCCGACAAAATGGAAGCGGTGGTACATATAATGTAAACACCTCCAACTCTAAATCTAGGAGATGTGTTCTGGACTTTTGAATAGGGGTTTGATTGACGTATAAATCCTGCAATCACTTCAATTCCACCTGTAATGTTATTGTCTACTATAATTATACCAATTACATATACCTGCATGGTTTTGAAACCAAAGTAAGTAGCTATAGCACTTGTAGGCACTTACCACAAACACCTAGAAGCAGGACAATATAGAAAAGTGGTTTTCTACATTGACCCGTCCGGGGATCGAACCCAGGACCTCAGAGCTAGGCACCTTGAAAACCGGTGTGTACGCAACTCGACCACGGGGACGTCAGGCCCGTCATGACCATTTATACATACATTTTAAATAATTACCTGTTCTCAAGATTGGGGTATTTATCGCGTACGACGCTCCTATGACGTTTGCAGAAGATGAGGAAGGCGTTCATAGGACGACGCGCGTGGTGCGCGGGCTCGCTGTCACCCTCCTGCTCGTGCATTTTTAACTATCTGGAACAATACAGAATAATACATAAATATTTTACTACGAACAGTATTGGAGACCTACGTCCAATGATGATGATTTCATTCCTCGCGGGTGAATTTTACAGACAAGTATCAAGTATCGTCAGGAATTTATATATTTTTTTAATTAAAACTTTATTTTATTACTAATTACAGAATGTTTTTAAATCATTATCAATATACCTATTAAGCTAGGGTGTCTTGTGTTGTATACTATTATTTTTACAGACCAAGGCGCAGGTTTAAAGGAAAAAATAAATAATTCAAAGGGTATTTGAGAGTTTGACACAGTTTCCGACCACGAAACTAAACCAAGGTTTAGGAAACAATTTACAACCTTCGGAATACGACAAATATAAAAAGAAATATTTAATTACACTGTACAAAATTTTATAAACTTACTATACATCTTTTGGGGGTTTTACATAAAACATAAATTATTTATGTTCGGTGATGACTTATGTTAAATAATGTGTTTGTAAATCTAAATAAAGCATGCCCTAATATGCTTATTATACATCCACGGCAACAGCGAGTAGGTAAATATAACATTAAATTATATACAATAAGTTCCATTTTATTGTAATTATATCACACCAGTATCAAGATCTTGCGTTAACTCACATCATGCAATCCCAACGTACATTAAAATGAGTTATATTTCACAATGTGTTAGAGGAAAATTTTATAACCATGTTAGCATTATTGTGAGGAAATACCGGTTATTACCGTTAATATGACGACTCTAACTATATCGCATCACATCACTATTATGAGTTCACTTCTTTAATGATAAGACCACCGATCTGATATGTGATTTACATAGATAAATAGTCGTGGGGGTATTTTAAAATACCCATAAAGTATCGAATTATCCCAAACACAAATTATCGTAAGCAAAGACTGTGTTGCAAGGTTGCAGGTTCGAACCCATTACAGGCAAGTTCCAATGTGACTTTTGCAAAGTTATATGTAAAGTACACTTAATTATTCTAAGACATAATTGACAATCGGTGGAGGAAAACATCGCGAGGACTTCAAAAATTGGAATCTGTAATCGTCAACCCGCACTGAGCAAACGTGGTGATCAATGCTCGTGCCCTCTCTATATGAGAAGAGGCCTGTGCCTAGCAATGGGACATTTATAGGCTGGTATTAATATTATACCAATTTATTTTTCACTGCCCTAACACCAGACAAGTGATGGACCACGGAAAGCTCCGACTGTTTGGAATGTTCCGACTTCCGAGTCATGTCTGACCGTATAAAGGTATAAATTAGGCTAATTTGTTTAAAAAACAAAAGAAAAAGTATTTTTATTTTTTACAAAATGTTTGCAATTGAAGCGCTCTGTGGAATTAAAGTTAGTCTTCGGGCGTGGAGGCGTCCTACACCTATTAATTAGATCTATATCTCAATAGTATATAGTTCAAAAATTTCCAGGTAAATCATGTCATAATCCGTCCGGGTTTCATGCTATAATTCGTAAGAAAACGGCTTCGCTCCTGAGCAGAATAAGAGGTAGTCGCAATAGAATTTTGAAGTCCGTGGCAGCTTACACGTCTTCATAATTTCATATATAATAAGGCAATTCGTGAGAAGACTTATACCTACTTCATTGTCATAGGAGATGGGGGGTCTTCTCATTAATTTGTTGAATTTGTTTTGTATGTAGTTAAGTTACTAACAATAGTGTTTAAGCGAAAATCTGTTTTACTAACAACTTATGGATCTCTTAGTTGTCCGAAATAAATTGATATTATTATTATTGTATTATAATAAAAGGTTACGTAATGGTGTTCCCTCTATGACGAAACGTCAGGGAAAGCTTGTCGTTTTATTTATTCAGAGCTTGTTTCCGCCATCGAGAAAATTGTATTCGAAGTTTTCCTGAGGTATAAACTAGTTTATTCATGTAATACATGGGTGTATTTTAGATTCTTATTACAAAAACATTATGGTGATTTATTCGGCGTTTATGGTCTAGCTGTCGTTATAATGCATAGCCACCTTAATTCACCTTATTTCAAGGGTCTCAGTTGAAAGTCCTTCTCTGAATCGGAAGGCTATCTGTTTTCAGATCCAAGAAAATCGTTTTTAATAAGAACGACTCAGATTTGCGGGAGTTCTCCGCCATCTCCGATTTTTTATGTCTGAGTTTTTTAACGACACAGTCCTGTGAAAATTTCAGCCCACCTCTTACGGTAAATATACATGTGTAAGGTATTTAATTAGCTCACAAATGATTATACTTCCAACTGTCATTCCACATGGACCGACCTAAAGTTCAGGTAAACTTGAATATTTCAGTCTATTTCACAACAGCGGCCATGATAATCTGATTATTCTGTATCATATGTTATCAAAACTATATCACGTTTCTTTGCCAAGTGCAGTGTTTCCTCCCTGATAACGATAACAGGGGTCGATGATCGCTGTAACTTTGTCATGTTTTCTTATTATTTGTAACAGGTACATATAACACACTAGCTGTTTTACCCGCGACTTTGTCCGCGTGTTTTAGTTTTGTAGCCCCTACATATTTGCACGTAGTCAGATAAAGCACACTTTAGGATAAATTATAAGATAAGTTTAGATAGTAATACGCACGTACCACATTAGTATATAAGGTTTAATTGTATTCAATTATATCAGACTATTACGAACATCTGAGTCTCAATTATACCCTTGCCACGATTGGCAAATTGGTGACCCTCGACTACACTACGACTCTCGCTCTACAAGTGGACCTCGCAACAGAAACAAGAAAACATGAATCAATCAACTTGCAAACCTAGCTGCAGCCAACAAGAAACTTTGGAAGTTGCGGCCGGCACCTCCATTGTATCGCGCATTCCGGAGTTTTGGAGAGACCAACCAAGCCTATGGTTTAACCAATTGGAAGCAATATTAGCACCGCAAAAACAAGGTTAGTGACATCATTACTTCTCCGCCGACCACAGAAAAATATAAGGCCCTCAAGGAACGCTTAATCAATTGCTATGAGGAATCAGAACAACGTCAATTTCAAAAATTATTGTCGGAAATGGACCTCGGCGATCAAAAACCATCCCAACTCCTAAGAAAAATGCAAGTTCTCGGAAGAGGAAAAATTGGAGACGAAACAATCAAACTTCTGTGGCTGAGGCTTTTACCATCATCTATTACTACGGTTTTAGCAGTCACGGAAGACATGGACATGGACAAGATGAGCCAAATCGCAGACAAAATAATAAATAATTCCAAAAGTACGGAAGTATCAGCTGTAAATATAAACAAAGCGGACGAAAGTGCAATGACATGCATATTAGCACAGTTAGCGAAAATACAATTGGAATTAAGTGCAATTCAAGACGATCGCAGAAATCATCGACGCAGCACTCAAAGTCATTATAATCGTCAACATTTCTCATCGAGGTCAAGTTCAAGAGCAAGCAGTCGGGAAGGAAAATACTTTTGTTTCTACCACAACAAATATGGAATAAATTCAAAGAGATGTATTAAACCATGTGATTGGAAACAGAAGTTTACTACACAGGACCAGGGAAACTAATAAAAGCGCAGATTACGGCGGATCTCTGCGCTATTCACCCGTCAAAACGCCTCACTATTACCGACTCAAAAAGTGGTATGAGATGTTTAATAGACACGGGAGCAAATATTTCAGTAATTAATAAGCCTCAAAAATATTTAGGTGCACAAAGTGAGCACTATACACTTTACGCCGCGAATGGCACAAAAATTAAAACTTATGGTGAAAAAACTTTCACTTTAAACTTGGGATTGCGGAGATGTTTTACATGGAATTTCGTCATAGCAGACGTGACGCAACCAATTATTGGAGCGGATTTTTTAGAATATTATAAGCTATTGGTCGACATAGCTGGTCGGAAACTTATTGATAGAGTTACGGAGCTTACAACGCCCGCAACCCTTATCAAATCGACACAGCAAACAATTCGTACCATTGACGTGGGAACAAACCCACACATTACGCAGCTCCAAAACACAAAATTGAGCATCATATTATTACCAAAGGACCGCCCGTATCAGCACGTGCAAGACCTTTACCTCCAGATAAATATCATATTGCAAAGAAGGAATTTCAAAATATGATAGAGTTGGGCATTTGTCGCCCATCAGATAGCCCATGGGCTAGCCCTTTACACATGGTTAAGAAAAAAAACGGTGAATGGAGACCATGCGGCGATTATCGTACACCCAGAGCTTAAGGAATGCTCACACGTGTTTGTGAGGTGCGACAGACTCAGAAAAAGTCTGACACCACCCTATGAAGGACCATTCCCAGTGTTAAAAAGAATGGATAAGTCATATTTAGTTAAAATAAGAGATAAGGAAACATTAATATCTATAGACAGATTAAAACCTGCTTTTGTGATAAACAGTGAAACTACGAACGTGTTACAATCGGAAAATAACCACAACAATAATTCAAACACGTACATCACAAAATCAGCAACAAGCGTCAGCAGTCTGCACAATACTTACGCGTCAGCAGTTGGGTTATACTGACTGAGCCAGCAAGGTTTCCATGAATTAATTAGTCATACGTTTAAATATAGATTTATTTATAAGTTATCTTAAAGTAATATGTAATTTTTATTTTTTATATAAAGGGGGGTGTATATGTAGCCCCTACATATTTGCACGTAGTCAGATAAAGCACACTTTAGGATAAATTATAAGATAAGTTTAGATAGTAATACGCACGTACCACATTAGTATATAAGGTTTAATTGTATTCAATTATATCAGACTATTACGAACATCTGAGTCTCAATTATACCCTTGCCACGATTGGCAAAAGTTTCAACGGTTTTTAATTTTTGCAACATTTTTCATTTATGCTCCGCTCTTTTTGGTCGCAGCGTAATGATATATAGCTTATAGCCTTTCTCAATAAATGAGCTAACCAACACTAACAGAGTTTTTCAAATCGGACCAGTTGTTCCTGAGATTAGCACGTTCAAACAAACAAACAAACTCTTCAGCTTTATACATATATTAGTATATAGATATATATTAGGTACCTCTATGAACCTATCTGTTATTTGTATGTTAGTATTAGTACGGTCAGTAGGAATGTTAAAAACAATCATCAATCTTATTACTGCTATTATCTACTGCTTCGATAAAGTGTATAGAGAGAGCATTTAAGAGATTCCCTATTGAGCAGTGCTCTGTCCATCCATAAGCTTTGTTATGTTAATATTATGTTATTTTTTGTTAGGGCACATAGGTTGAGCTATATTGCGACGAAAGCTTAGGTAAGCTAAGCAAACTAGGTCAACCACCTTATTCGTTTACAGAATATACAAATATACTGAATGTTGTATGAACAGCGCGCTTACTATTAGCTCTTAAAGCAGGACTTATTCCATCGTGGAAGCGAGACGCCGCTACGCGCAGTGTAGTGCGCCGTCTCGCTTTCACAACGACAACAGTCCTGCTTTAGGAGTTCATGGTACAGGTACTGACTGATCGTTTATTGTTTAATGCAGGAAAGGAAAATGGTGACAAGAATACTATTCCTGTTTTATATAATTTTTCATGTCAATCCGTTTCGTCATCTTTTACCTACGTAGATAGGTAAATCCACGTAGGTATAAGCAAAGTTAGTCAGTGTAATGTAATTAGGTCATCCGAACTAATAAATATTTTACGGCTCCAGCTAACTTTCGAGAATTGAGACTGTTCACGCTACCTAGATTAAGTATTTAGGAGTAGGCTACCAACATTTAATGGAACTGCATTGCCACCTGGTCCCTGGCAAATGGAACTGTAACTGTAACTGTAACGGAGGAACTCTCCGCTGGTACAGAAAGTAATAATACAAATCTTATATCCTGCTGACTATCTTATGCCTGTTGGACTAGTGTTTAGTGCCCTGACTGCTAAAATAGAGGTCGTGTGTTCGATTCCCACTCAGGACAAATCTTTTTGCATGGTCATTTGTTCTGTGTCTGGGTGTAATCTATACTAATATTATAAAGCTGAAGAGTTTGTTTGTTTGTTTGTTTATTTGTTTGTTTGAACGCGCTAATCTCAGGAACTACTGGTTCGAATTGAAAAATTCTTTTTGTATTGGATAGTACGTTTATTGAGGAAGGCTATAGGCTATATAACATCACGCTACGACCAATAGGAGCGGAGTATAAATGGAAAATGTAGCAAAAATGAAAAATTGTTAAATCTAAAACACGCGGACAAAGTCGCGGGGGACAGCTAGTTTATCTATAATAATGTATGTATTTAGAAATATATGAGTATGTTTATCAGTTTTCTGGTTGCCATTATACAGGCTCTGCCTCGTGTGGGATTAGATGGTCGTGTGTGAGCTGTCCCAAGATATTATTATTATTATATTATTATTATCCTAGGCAGATAATGTCCATTGAGATCTTTACGAGGTTACAAGGTCACTAGCACAGAGCCTTGCGTTGATCTTGGCTAGTTTTTGGTGGAAATAGTGAAGACAGATTAAGAATGCTGACCTAAGCAGGATTATGGCTAAGATACAATGCCATTTACTTGACCGTGACCAAGATAGCATGCTGTAATTGAATTTCGGTCAATAGGTAATTATTATGGACTTCAAAGTGCAATACTGACAAACAATTTGCAGGTCCATTATTTAGTCCAAACTTTGCTATTAAAGTTGTTGATGTAACTCATTTGTGATGCAATTTGATGTGAGAATTTTAATAGTGTGGACTTAAGATAGCGTTGTTTACCACTTAAATAGTTTTAAAACTACATAAGCCCGGGTCATAATTAAAACATGATATGAAAATATTATGAAACAGGTAAAAAGTAGTGATATTTTTAAAAGACCCTTACATGCTTGCTTTATTTTAATTATCATTTATTTATTAATGAAATAATTAGCTAATATCTAACATATACGATGACGTGTCTTTTTATACTTATTGTTATATATCGTTATTTTCTCGTAATAATCTGGGCAAATCAAAGACGGGTCATAAGTCTTTGATTTTCTCAGATTCAGATCAATATCATAAAAAACTGACTACTTTTTCACAATGAATTTAGTAAGATGCATGTATAGTAAATCCTATCAACAACGTCAAGTAAGTTAAGAAGATATCTCACAATTAGGTAGGTCTGTTTTTCTGCATAGATTTTTATTTGGTTTGAAGGACCGCCTCTCAGCCTACAATGGAGCTCAAGAGAGACCTCTCGCGCTTGCTATGTTAATAAAGTTTTTTAATAAAATGAAAGAGCTTAGTTTTCTACGTTTTAGTTTTAGTAATTTCTTTAACTAAAAGCTGTTACCATAGATAAATAAAAAACCCGTTTTTTTTTTCGTATATCAATGGCTGTTACACACAATCTAACAGCACTCTAAAAATTAACTGTTACTAACAGGTTTATTTAATAGCTTAGAACTTTGGAGTACCTACGTTATTTAAAAACTACGGACCTAGATAAAATCTAAAGTTGTAAACTAATAAACTCTAACGAAATATCCGGTATATTGTTCTTTAATTGAACAATTGTTACTATTTGAATTCAAGAAACGTAATTATAAATAATAAAAAAAATAAAATAAAAAAAACTCCAAATTCTGCAAATAAAATCTAATATACCGATTTATCTCTTAACAAAATTCAGTTTCCTGTAGCATCAAACAGTACAGGCTAATTAAAAAACCATTTGCATTAAAGACACGTCATTACAAATACTAAAAAGTCCAAATTCAGCAAATGAAATCTTATGCTAATTATCTCTTAACAAAATTCAGTTTCCAGTAGCCTTTTACAGTACTGGCTAAAATTATTGTTATTATAGGTAGGTACATATTAGCAGTACAAAATTGTGCAAACCAATCCTGTTACCAAGCAAATTCGGACCAACTTAAACCCGTACAAAATTCGTTAGCTCGTGGATAAAAACGTGATCGTGGGAAAAATAATAAAGGGAATTTTGTTATACTTTGTACGAAGCTTGTATAATAGAATGGAACGACGGGGAGCACGTTGGGTTGATGATATAGGTAGCTTAGTTAACGACCTGGATGAGGGACGCGACAGACAAAAATGACAGAAAAAAAAGGGGAGGCCTATTACCTATACATAGGGTTGCCACATCTTAAAACCGGAAAACCGGACATACCAGCCAGTTTTGCCAGACGTTTGGGTGAAAAGGCTGGACTCGCCGTCTATTTGCCATAGTAGTTACATAATACGACCATATTTTTGTAAGTTAAGCAATCCTTATTATCATTTACTATAAATATAAAATCATGAGGAAATTTAAAATTTGCCGGACATGCAAATAAAAAAGCCTGTGTCCGGCTTTACCCAGACGTCTGGCAACCCTACCTATACATATATAGGTACTCAGCAGTGGTGATTCCGGGCCGAAATGATAATAATATAGAATATCTACTTCTAGTAGGAAAAAATCGTAGATTGATTATAGATATCAGGAACTAGGTACATAGGTAATTATCGTAGCCTATTTATTCGATGGTTTTTCCTAGAAGAGATAAAAATTGTCATTATTATTTGTTTACCGCTTCGGTCATTTGCTAATTCTGAAAAGGAAAACCATTTTGGGATACTTAATTAATAATGAGCGTATATTATGAACTAGCTGTCCCACGCGACTTTTCCGCGTGTTTTAGTTTAAACGGTTTTTCATTTGTGCAACATTTTTCATTTATGCTCAGCTCCTTTTGTTCGCAGCGTAATGTTTTATAGCTTATAGCCTTCCTCAATAAATGGGCTATTCAACACTGAAAGAATTTTTCAAATCGGCCCAGTAGTTCCTGAGATTAGCGCGTTCAAACAAACAAACTCTTCAGCTTTATATATTAAGTTTATGATATTACATTTACAACTATAAATAATTTAAAACATCCGCACATCTAAATAAAAACAACTCAAATAGGTCCTGCTTGAATACCGGTTAAATTTCATAGCTGAGTAGTTTATTGATAGTTGGGTGTATTTAGTAAGTATCGGAGGTACTTAAATTGGGTTAATTCATCAATGATTCAACGCTGGCAGGTTACAATTACAATCGATAGCGTCATGTCAGGGTTGCCAGACGCTAAAATAAGCTAACTTAATTTTAAATATTTGTATCATATTACAATAATGTACAATACAAAATAGTCGGTTTTCCTCTTTCATACTGCAAATTTCATGTGTTAGTGTCATCTTCACAGATATAGATTTACCTAGATAAATGAATAATAAATAAATGTGGACAACATCACATACATTGCTCAGAACCCAAAGTAAGTAGCTAAATCACTTGTGTTATGGAATTCAGAGACAACGAAGGTACCACAAACACCTAGACCCGAGACAATGTAGAAAAGTAGTTTTTCTACATTGACCCGGCCGCTTCGCGTGGCCGGCTTAAGCATAATATGCTTAACGTGGCAACTGTCGCGCTCAATTTGCATCGGTTCGCCGCGCTAATGGGTTCACCAATCTGTACCGGGAATTATTGATAAACCAGTCGTACCTACATCATAGGTATATTTGAGTAGACTCTAGTTTGAAATCATCATTAAATGCAGCTTGTGACGTCATACAATATGGTAAAAAATGGCGCGCTTGGTTTTAATACAAATTGTGATACTTGCGTTATCTAGGTCTGTCTATATCAGTGGTTAGCTGTTCTCCTGCTGGTGCAGTAGAACTACACACAATTTTTCCCTCTACTCTATGATTCCTCTTGATTCATATAGCTAGATACAAACGCAAAAAGGCTTTTGACAACCCTAGGAGCGAGGTATGTGTGTTAATTATGCGACCACGATACTGTTTTCCGAAGTGTAGCAAATTAGAGAGGATATTGTTTTAAAACGAATTATATTGTTGCGAATGACGTCGTTAAAACATTTGAAAAATATTGCTATGTAATGTTACATACCTAAATACAACTGAAAAATGTTTTTTGAAATGAAGATCAGCTTGTCCCAATTTAAAAGTCCCATGTCAAATAAAATCCCGTCCGTCCGACCTTGACCCAATGAGCCGAAGTGTGCCGAGGTTGCCCGAAGGGGCATCGGCCCGTGAAAGTGAAAACTCGCGCGCACGAACCGCAGGTCGATCGGCGCAAGCGCATAGCGGAGCTTTCAACTTTTTAATGTGAATGGAATCGCAAATATTTGGGTACGTCACTATTATAGCATAGCAGTTCGTTTCATTGTAGAATTATTTTCCGAATGCCTGCCCTTTTTTTGGTTACTGGGACTTCTGACTTAGATTAATTTAAACATGTATGTACGATAATAAGAGTATAACAACATTACTTAAATATTTTCTATGTCAAACTTTGACTAGTTTAATTAAACGAAAAATACGTTTTAATTAAAATTCGTTCACGTTAGATTTTCGCGTGAATGTAAGAAATAATTAATGTGCGCTAATTCGAATACAGAAATGTATACGAACATTTTTCAGCTCAAATGTGAATACTTGGCAGTACATACGTTTGATAAAATTCCAAATATTGCACTAACAACACTTACAATTAAATATGTAGGTACTAGACGTATCGCGTTTTACAAATCAATTAAAACGCGTACAAAACAGGTTTGATGGTTCAAATTTGTTTCTAATAGCAAGGTTACTTAACTAGCTGTTTAACCTTAGTTGCAGCAGTACCGCAATAACGAACGGTCGCGTCGGCTTGATCATCCAACCAGTTAACTTATTTACAAGGCGTAACGCGGCTTAGATAAATTATTGAGTACTGTAATGTCTTTTTGTAGAAGAGGATATTTTAAGATACTCCTAACAAAACAAACGCTACAGACATGACTTTTGTCTATTCATCAGTACGATAAAGCGCATTCTGTTTTTTTTTTTTTGGAAAATAACCAAAAAACTTTACTGTAAAACTAAAATTTTATTATTAATCTTTACAATGTAAATATTTATACCTATGTTAAGAGTATAAGCAGGTGATTAAAATACTAAAAGGAACGTGAATAAAATTATTACATATGTAGATGCAGTAGTTTTTACTGCATACCTAAAAACCGGTATTATCTTAAATGCCAACACTAGCAATCAAACATGTCTGGCTTGTAAACAAAACACATACAAAACAAAAGACAAGCATTCGACATTTAAATCTTGACACTTGCAATAAAAAACAAACACGATTTGTTACACGTATCGAAGGCTGTTATTATCTATGGCTGAATACAGATTATTTTCTAGATATTATTTAAGCAATCTTCCTTTTCGTACCAAGGTCTTTCTTGTCAAAATGCCCGCCAAAGTCGAGGTCGGCGCCATCTTGCAAGTTTGCAATAACAAGGTCAGTCCATTATAAAATGTAAACGCTGTCGCTGAGACAAGTGCGTTATATAATCGACGGGCTATTGTTTTAGAATTTAGATAGATAAATTATTGTTATTACCTCGTATTTACACATTTTGATTATTGACCTCAGAGGCTCAAATTTTAATGATCTTCGTCATAATGTCTTTAGAATTAGACAACTGTCATTACGATAAATCCGACATTAATTTTCTGATCATAAGTCTTGTTTATTATGAATAATACTTTTGAAAAACAACAAATATCCCGAGTAACTAATATTATAAATGCGAAAGTAACTCTATTCTCGTCTGTCTGTATATTTAGCTTTCACGGCTAAACCGCTGGACCGACTTGGATAAAACTTGGTACCTATAGAGTAAGCTTGGATCCTAGTAAAGGACATAGGCTTTTTGCCGCTATAACCCTCACAACGAGTGGAGCCGCAGGGCAACAGCTAGTCCTTACTAATACTATAAATGCGAAAGTAACTCTGACTGTCTGTAACGCTTTCACGCCAAACTACTAAACCTATTAAAATGAAATTTGGTATACAGATAGTCTAGAGCCTGAGAAAGGACATAGGCTACTTTTTGCTGCGATAACCGACATCCACGCGGGTGGAAAAGCGGGAATCAGATCGTAATCCATAAATAAAGCATACATTCCTATTTACAAAGTTTTTCAAGCCCGGAAGCTCACAGCAACGCATCTGTACGGTATCTCCTAGCATTAAATAATGAACTACGGATATAAAACGGTCAGGGGCTTAACATAAAATATCGATAATTTCGTTTAGAATAACATCGATAAGTAACATCACTAGATTTCTTTCCTTATCGAGAGCGTGTTTTGTTTCTTCTTCTTTTCAACACTGTTAATGTTAAACAACAATGTTATCCCTAGTCGGTTTCGCTACTGTCAATATACCAGTATTTTACGCCTATACACTTCTATTCAGAACCCATTTACTGGGTAATGCGGTACCCCTTGGTATGTAATTGATAACAAGCACTAAACAGTGGGCATAGGGTCAACAATCAGCGAACTATGCGGTCCACGCTTCCTGCTTGATAACGCCGTACGTGTGGAAAGCTGGCTAATTGACATGCTTGTTACCAGGAACTAAGGAAATAAGGGACTTTGTAAAAGTGTTTTTTTTTTCTGTACTTAATAAAGACGAGTAATACCGCGATTGTGAGAAGTTTACATAGTGTGGTTGCGGTAATTCCCTCTTTGTTTCATATGACAATTATGTCAATTATTTAGATCAATAATATTGGATGTTTCCTTTTAAAAAGTAATGTGGAATATGTGGCTTTCAGTCACTGGTTTGATATTTCCGAGACTAAAATCTTTGGCTAAATATGATTGAGTATATAAAGCATGTCTGTCTAAAAACTCTTCTGTATTTTTCTTTTGGAGAGTAAGCTGAATGCGTGACGGGAGGGAAAAGTGTGATCGGGCGAGGCGAACGTAAGTTGAGAGGGAGATATAAGTTAGTGAAGATAGAAAGAGAGAGTTACGTTACGTATATTACTGTAGGAGCAAGAGAGAGTGGTACGAGGACACATTTTCTTTCTCTCTTTCTCTCACAGGCACACACTGTTCGTATATAAAGAAGTTTTACTTCAGTCGTGTGGTCACATGCATTTTTTTTAGCATATGTAAACTATTTTCGTTTTTTTCTAATACAAACAAATCAATCAATGAATACAGGTCTCACAATCACGTATTTATGACGTACAACAAGTTTACACGAACAATGCGTGTAATCTACACTCACCAATAGGAACTCGGCTGCATGTCGTGATAGCGAGCTATCTACCAATAACAAACGAGATTGGCCTGACAATGTTATTCAATTGAGAAATGGGTTTTAAAAGCTTTTTGCTGTTACTTTTCTACATATAGAAATAGTTTCACTATCTTTTCACAGCACAATGGCGATTTTAGTGTGGCAATATCATTAATTAATTATATTTAAACATGAACTTAATTTATGAATACATAATTATCTTTGCGCGGGAAGACATTGAATTTCCTAATGTCCGACGTTATTAGCCATTGTTTCTTAACTTTTTTTTTAATTTTTAAAATTGTTTTGATCTGTCGTTTTCTTTTGGAGAGAAGTAAGACTGTTTTAATAAGAATAAGTTATGACACACGATAAAAGCTGTTTCATTGCAGCATTTTATAGTCACAAGAAGAAGAAGATAGTCAACGGTTATATATCGCGAAATAAGCTTTTTTTATAGTTTTCGTATCAACAATTCTGCATTTTAATTTACAACCGCATTAAATTAGTCTTGTTAGCCCAAACCAATTAGCTGTTCGGCTTATAATCGTACAAAACTAACTACATATAGTTTTTCATGTAAAATACTTGTCAACTAGTACACGTGTTGTTTCATGTATTGATTACATGTAGCCTAAGCGATATTACGGGGTTTGTTCACACGGCCGTACGTTCTAACCAAGACTTGTTTTAATCTGTGCCCTTACTCTCCAATGTAAAATTTAATTCTAATACAATGGCAATGGAAAATTGTTATTAATTTAGCAGGCAAACACAAACTACAAAAATACTAGATTTCGGTCAGTTCTTTCCATTGACAGCATTTTTTTTAAGAAAACTGAATCTCCTGCCTGCTAAACTAATATCAATTTTGCATTGGCATTGTATTAAAATTAAAATTAACTGGAAAGTAAGACGGTGTTGCCTGCTACATACCAAATGGGTATAGTCGCGAATGACATGTGTAACAAATTTTTGACGTGTTGAAAATATAATTAGTTAGGTCGGTAATATGGCATCTGTTCTGTTTACCCCCATTTAAAGAATAGAATAGAAAATTGAAGCAACGATGACACACAGAATGGTCATGTTTATTGTATGTTATGAAGATAACGAAAAAAATATTCAACAAGTATTTTTCTTTTGTCTCGTAAATAAAAAAATAGGGGATGAAGTGTTACACTACAATTTTATCCTAATTTTGACGACACAACACATGCCCTCCACTCTTGAACTTTCAAGTATTATATCTTTGTAATTTTCAATTGTTTCGTTAAGAAAAATACTTGTCTAATATTTTTTCATGATGTATCTAAAAGGACAGACATTAAAAAAAAATACTTGACATCCGTATTCTAATCTGTTTTGTTATATGTAGAAATATTTTCCATAGCTTATCGCTAATCACGCTATGAATGTCCGTGTGAACAGCGCTTTAGCACAACGGGAACCACCACAGCGGAAGCCTAGCTATGAATAATTGAGTTAACAATTTGTAACAATCACATACCATTTTAAACTCTATTCCTTTACCGTTAATCTTAATTTCACTTGTACAAAAATTACACTAATCTAGTTGCATGTTGAATTAATTTATTCAATTTAGAACTCTATATGATGGTGATTGAGTGCATTTTTGTGTATTAATTGTTTTTAATATTTAATGTAAGTTAAACAGATTATTTTACTGAAGTTATTATTAGAAATATTGTCTGTATTTGTTACTTATGAAATCAATATTATGGTTATATTCCTGCAATAATTATATAAATAAGGTATGTAATGAAAGATTTTATAGAACATAAACACCTGTCTGTATTTATGCTATACTAGCTGTTTCCCGCGGCTCCGCCTGTGTGGATGTCGGTTATCGCGGCAAAAAGTAGCCTATGTCCTCTCTTAGGCTCTAGAATATCTGTGTACCAAATTTAATTTAAATCGGTTCAGTAGTTTTTGCGTGTAAGCGCGACAGACAGACAAAGTTACTTTCGCATTTTTAATATTAGTAAGGATTTATTCCTATAGTTCTGTATTAATTCCTTGAACAATAAACCCTGGTATTGGTTACTAAGGGCTTAGATATATTCGAGAAACAATAGATAGTCACTTAGACAAAATCAGTCTAGTCTAGAAAATTCATAGTTAGTGTCCAACGGGAAAAAAGGCAACATATTCTCAAAAATAAACATCACTAAAGTCAAGCTCCGCATGATAACAAATTTAAAAAGAGGCGGACCCCATCCTTTTAAACTAACTAGGTATTAAGCACATCATCAAACACAATCATGTTCAGAAACTTATCTTCAAATGAATAGTCATTTATATATTTTATATTAAAGGCTATAACTATTGGAGTTACAGCCTAGAATATTGATTTACCTACTACCTAATTGATCAAAATCCATCAAAGAACCACAACTTCTTATCCATAACAAAACGTTATGATAATATAATATTATCTTGGGACAACTCACACACGGCCATCTGATCCCAAACTAGGCAGAGCCTGTATTATGGCAACCAGACAACTGATAAACATACTTATATATTTCTAAATACATACATATTACAGACAAATTACACTTAAACACAGGACAAATGATCATGCTCATTACACAAAGATTTGTCCTGGGTGGGCATCGAACCCACGACCTCTGATTTAGCAGTCAAGGTAACTTACCATTAGACCAACAAGCCAGTCATCAATATACCTAGATGAAAGCGAGAATACATTCGTAAATCAGAGTATTGATTGAACCCGGATTGTCCTAGATATACAGCCAGGCAACCGAGCTAGTTCACTGGAAAAGCCTCTGACGTTACTATCTGGATTTTATGCAGGTGTGCGTATGACCCTTAGGTATATAGGTCACAACTACATGTGCATTTTACTCAGAAACAGTGATTTAATGTAGTCAGGGTTGAGTACAGGATATTGATTTGAAGAGGCACCAAACAATCCTTTCTACTCCTTTTTATTTAATCAAAATTGTTGCTAGGTGCGCTTTTCTTTAGCAACTGATAATTCTCTTGCGAAAAAATATCTAAAAAATGGAACTACATATACGTAGTTAAACCTTTTTAATATAGTTTCTGGGGGCCGTCTTACAATCATACTAATTCCAGTGTCAGACAGGGATATTTTTTTTTTACAGATATCGCCATCCCCTTTACTCAATCGAACTGTGATGGCATTCAGTTTTCATAATACATCCGTACGTTTAAAAAAAAGTTAAGTAATAAAGGCCCGTATGAAAAAAGACGCATTTAAATAAATTTACATAAATACTTAAATAAATTTAAAATTAAATACATGTACTTATTGTAATTTCATTTGCGTATTGTTTACTCGCAAATACGGAAATAAACACTTCCGAGTAGATAGGACAAAGAAAGCGGAAAAACGTAGAGTGCAATTCTATAAAACATTACAATGACCTAGATTTGTTCATGCTATTTTTAGACACAACTCCATACAGGATTTTGTACTGGGTTGCTGGGCGCGTTTTGTAAACGTAGAATTTCACTTCTATTGAACGTATATCTGTGGATAATAGGAATGTTTTTGCTGCGTGACGATTGGATTAAAAAATTATAGCGCTTAAATCGTAGCATGAACCAAGGAAAACAATCCCTTTTTTTATATACTTATACAAAAAGCTAAAGTTTTCATCTGTTTTTCACTATATGGGAAAGGTATTTGTCATAATATTTAGCCAATGTCGAAATTCTGTTTATAGAATGTAATTGATAAAAAAATAAGTTCTCCTTTTTTACTACACTAGCATTATATATGCATGCTTATCTTCTGTTTGTGTTCTCTAAAACTAGAGCCCTTTTTTTAAAGAACAAATAAAAATTGACTATTGAGCAAAAATAATACAATATAACTTATAATAAAAACAGCTGGATTTATTACGATAACAATGACTTTCATGGTACACTGTCAGACAAATTATAGCAAAAATGACATTCTGAAACTTCCGTGCGAATGACGGAATGATAACATCACAATACAGAGGTTGGCAACTGTTATATAATTATTCAATAATACATCACAGTAATGTATTAAATAAGTAGGCAGAAAGGTACGGAAGTATAGGTGAGGTTATTGCGTAGATAAAAAAAAACATATTATTATTCCTTTCTTATTGTCATCCATATTATGACAGCTATCAAAATATAAAAAAAAAAACCTTTTTACATTATGATGTCTAGCTCACAGAGGTGTTCGTGATTTAAAAATCCCCTCGCTTCGCTTGTCTCGCATTTGGTTCAACTGTCAATTTCCACCAATCATGAACCAGTAGCTTGTCTCTCATTGGTGGAAATGATGCGAGACAAACGAAGTTAGCGGATTTTTAAATCGCGAGCATTCCCTGTGAGCTATCATAATGTAAAAAGTTTTTTTTTAATCCGACGGCAAGTTTAAACCACTATTTATTACGTATGATCGGCAATTTTCCACATAAATCTAAGGCCTCATTTAGACGATGCGAGAAATGTCGTGCGAAATGCAGTACATTGCGGGGCCGCGCAGTTATTGTGTCATAAGTGACCAATCATAGACGGCAATGTACCACAACTCGCACGATATTTTTCGCACCGTCTAAATAAGCCTTAAGTTTAAAATTCCACATTTACAAAATGGCTGTCAAATACTCGACACATACTTAGAAAAACCCTCTATTTTAGTTACCACGACTTGTTGCTTTCCCATACATTTTCCTTGCGAAAACGTTTTGCATTCGAAATGAGTGTTCAACGTCCGAGGGTTATCGTGTTTGTGAACACGCATGAATATATACCACCTGTGGAGCTGTGAGTTTGCTAAATCACATCCCTAAGCGAATGGGGCTTCATAAATGCCTTTACGAACGTACAACTGAGTTCAGTAATAGTTACTTATAAAGCTTATGTTCGCCGTAAGCATGGCAATTTGCATGTTAAAGTGACATGCTAAGTTTTTTTTACTACTAGAGGACATGGTTACTGCCTTTTGGATATGAAAAATAACAGCACTGTCATCTACCTAGGTTAACTTTTATGTAACATACATAACATATAATGCTGGGCTAAGGGCTTCTTCCCCTCAGGTACAAAAACAGACGACTTTCTCAAAATAAAATTATGTATTGTTTTGGGAAAATTATCCTTTAGTAATGCCAGATTATATAGGTAATATCTTTTTTAATTTGAAGTTCCAAATAGCCATAATTTGAGAACTTTATACATCCTATTAACCGATTCCCTGACCTGTCTTTACCTAAATACGACGCAACGGCATAAACAGTTTTCATGACAACAAACTCGTGTCGCAAAAAGATAAATAGCTTGAATACCTAATGAAAGTATAAGTCGTCACCTATCTCTTCAACATTGTATTCCATTTTAAAATTCATCTATTCGACGCTAGATTACCATATTTTTTGTAACGGTTAGTGTGTAAACTTGGTTTGATGTTCTTGTTTTTTTTTTATTGATACTCTATCGTCGGTCCGCGTATTTTGAACTCTAGAAAATGGGTCAGGCCCAGGGCCAATGATCTAATACCGATATTCTTTTTTTTTATCTTCATCGCATAATTTACAGGTGATTTGGTTTGTTGTTTTATTTATCTAAGTATTCATTATTTTGTCTTAAATTAAACATGAAAGCCGCTTCTTTACAAGAGGTTGTTGATCTGTTACAGTTATGAGGGATTAGCATCAACGTTACTTATTCTTGTAGACAATTCGTTTAAATACTTTTATTTTGTAAGATAACAGAAAACATATTATTAAATGTTAACTTTACCGATTACTTTAATGGCGAAACGATGTTTATTTTTAACACAGCAACTTTACGTAAGAGCGCAATGGACGCAATCCAATATTATTGTTATACGCGGGCCCTAGTTTTAGACAACACAATACATAGCTGGTTTTGATTACAATAGCTTAATCAAAGCGTTAAGTAACAGCAGTGGACACAATCCACGAATGTGAATACTGAGGCCCGTGTTTTGAGGCAAGTCATGTTATAGTATAGGCCCACCAAAGCGGCCAACTGACGCAATACATTGCTTGTTTTCGACACAATAGCTTCCTCGACGCGTTAAGTAACAGAGAAATGGAAACAATCCAACGACATATGTGACGCCTATGCCAATGTTTTGAAGAATGTTTATCAAAAAAATATAATCTTACGCGTGCTATTGTTGAGTTTACTAACACTTGGCACATACGCCATTTTTATTTTAGTGCGAAATAAATAAGTTCTAGTAGAAGGGACTGATATTACTGAGATAATACTAATTAACGTAATTAATTAACGATAGTTGGAAACTATTGTTATCATTGAGTTAATTGATCAGTTGTTTATAAATGTCATATGACGTTTTAAACAAAGATTGTTTTAGGGACAAGGATGGAGTTATGCAGACAGATATTACCATCTCTTTTTCTTCCACGGAACAGTCATTGTTAATTATAATATTTAATGCCTCATGTATAATCTTCTAATAAATAAAAATCTCGTGTCAGAGTGTTTGTTATCGAACTATTCCGAAACGGCTTGGCCGATTTTTATGTTTTTTTTTTACTTACTTGGTACTAGGTCTGAGAATAGGTCGTAGGCTATTTCGTATACCCCTAGATGATAAGGGTGGCCCTGGCAAAACCAAGTTTGCCGGGTCAACTAGTAGACTGTGTAAGAGCTTTAGGCAGAAATATGAATTTATTAGTCTGATATCTACCTAATTGCTAGAGCATTTTTGGTACATGCGCATTGCGCTATGCGCAGTAGCTCAGGTAGGTTTACTGCGCAGACCGCATAAGTTGGGCACCTGCAGAAAATATTAACCTAAGTGTTTTTTTTTTAGAACTTTTATAAACAGAAACCTCAAGAACATGTTATTATAATTAACAAACAAAATAATGTGTAAACAGGTCTTAATAACAGAAACTTGTTTATCTAGCTTGTGAGAGCAAAAATAAAACATTTCAATGAGATATTGATTGATAACATTATTTTTAATTAAAAACAATATTTATCTCTTTTACTTACTATATCTACCTACTCTGAGTTCCTTTATTTTTATTTTATAGATATCGGCTACACTGTCTAACCAGTTGTATTAAATTAGTAAAAAACGCAAACCCGACTGCCCTGCTAAGAAACATTATCATTTATTTTAGCATTTTTTATTTTAAATTACAATTAAACATACAAGTTGTAATATATTTTTGTAAACCTTTATAAAACCCTTTATTTCGAAGCGATTTCAAGACCTTACAATGGATTATGACATTCACATACGTGAAAAACATAGCGTTGAAATTTAAGCGTAGGTATAAAGTATGCAAGACTGCATAAACAAATAATGTTAATTTTTTTCCATCACAATAAGACGTAACCTGTTTATTATTACCTAATAGCAGTAATTAGTAACGCTTTTCTAACAAACACCTCTTCATAACGTTTTTAAATGGCAGATGGTCAAAACATGATCGATTGCCAAATTACTTACGTCATTCATTAAAGATATTACGTCAAAACAATTTGCAAATATTAGAAAAAGCGCCATCTAGCGAACGTAAATAAAACTAATTTAGGCTCTTTTTCAGGACGCGCGTAACTGCGAAAAAACGGATCCGTTCTGTTCACTATGCAGTATTTCATACAATGACCTATATTTCAATAGACCTACATTTAATTCCAAGTAAAATGGTAAATCTAGGTAACTAGGTTTACTAGGAACCGTTGGTCCTGTGCATGCTCCGATCGAACTAGCTACCGCCTTTGTTGGCTGGGTTTTCCATATGGCACGATTTTCCTTTCTAGATCCCGAACGAAAAATCTTAGCTTAAATTAATGAAAAAATATTTAATTGAGCTTAGATTTTCTCTATAACTAAGGATACTTAATTCAAAATTTCTTTATAGAAATTCAAAATTACCGACATAACAGACAACACCCATTCATAGACAAAGAAAATTATAATTTTCAAACTAAACACATCAGCCTTATTGGTTCAATCCAAATAATATTGGTCAAGATTGTTTAAAATTAAAGATGTTTAAAAAAGGAGGTTTCCTTTTTTCCATTCTAGGGTTTCAACCTCTTTGCACACAAAGGAACGAACCTTGATCTCTACGGTTGCTCCGGCTGACAGATTGTGGATTTTGTATAATTTTAAGTCAAAACGAAATAATAGTAGTACAAGTGATCATCCACTATTAACAGGGAAACATTTATTTTAACATACACAACATTTAAATTTGTCTCAAAGTACATTAACAAATACATGCTGATAAATTTTTGGGCGGGTTTGACAAATAAATACGACGGTTTCAATAAAATACAAATAAAAATAAATCACTAGAAAACGAACTTAAAACATTTATTAATACAACATCAATTTGAATACTCATATCGAACTACATTTTTTCCAAAACAATTCAAAAATCACATTCATTTCTACGATTTCCTTACCCTGTTATCCAAACTACGTGCGCGTACATTTTCAATTAGGAACTTAAAAAATAAAAAAATCACTAACCAAGAAAAAAAATGACACTAATTAAACAATAATTATTCAGTTCAATTCGACTGTCAACTGGAGCAGATATTTTCAAAAATATCTAATGGAGCCCTCGTTACACTATCGCAGAACTGGGTTAAAATTCAGTTTCATCAACCGGTGTTCCAGGACACAAGACAAACTAGTGTTACCTAGAAGAACTGGGACGCAACTGAACCTTTAAAAAACTGAACTGAACGCCCCATGTCCGTTACGTTACGACAACCAGTGCGACGGCTGCAGCGAGACTGGTGACCAATCAACTATCGAGACCCAGATTGTTTCGGCCAATCGGGTGCATGCACGATGACGTTAGTTTCGAGAGTTAGCTCACCTGTGAGGTGTGTTTTCAGGCTAGATTCCCGGGTTGCGAGCTACCTCAGTATATACGAACACAAGTGCATTAAGTATATTTTATCGTAATGTAATATAACCTAGTTTGGGTCACTCTTTTTGTAAATTAATTAAAAAATAAGAGTTTTATTCATACTTTATCTATAATATTATGCAAGTTAAAATATAGTAATAAGTAAATATGTAGATATTAAAAAAATGTATATTTTCTTTTTTTAATTAACAAACGATGAGGAAGATACAGTGAATGGAAATGTCGCGTAACGTCACTTGTGGCTACAATTTTTACCCACAAGTGACGTCACAAGCCCCCACTCCAGAAGAACTCTTTAACTTTGTAATTTTTCTTTGATTTGATAATAGAAAAATACGAGTTTTTTTTTTTCTTCTTTTATCTATCTGGTGGACTAAATAGATATTTCCTTTTCATACCCAGTCTGATCCCCTGTTGGGAGCTTATTGCGTGCATAGTTTCAATTTTCTCTGCTGTTTTGGTATGAACATTGATCTAACATTGTTGTTGATATGCGAATAATATTTTTAACCTGTAACTTTCCCACTGCAGGGCAAAGGCCTTCCACACAAAGATGAACAGGTATTGATTGCTACGCTTGCTTATAGTACACGATTTTACTCTTCTTTTTATCCTACTTTTTAGTCTAGCCTTTTCCCAAGCTATGATGGGGTCGGTTACTCCGAAATCAGCTTAATACCACATTTTACATGGTGCGACTGCCTATCTAATCTCCAAAACCCATTTTATTGGGTAACACATTAACCCATATTAAGACGGGTTGTCAGAATTGTAATGACAACGATTTTACTAAAACGTTCGAGAATAATTTAACAAATAGTACCTGCATAGCATTTATTATAAACCTTGGGTTAGAAAAAGAGAGTAACGTAGGTAATACCTGCTGCTACTCAATTGTAATCTACATTTTTTGCTAGATTATTACATCCCACGTAATAGGGTGAACCCACTACCATTTATCGAGCAGACCCACTTTTCACTGTACATACATACTATTATTGATATTTATTTTGAACTCGTAGCTGTGGAAAACTAATCTATACCTAGTTATCCAGTATTTTTTATGCATTTATCCCTTCTGTTCTTCGCAACATTATCTTTTTTAACTTTTTTTAATTCACACAATCAATCTCTACTCTGACATAACTACCTTGCTTTAGTTTTGCCTAAATTCTATCATATTTTGTAACTTGGTTTTCTACAATTGACTTTGTTTAATAATTTTTGTACAGTATTTTTAAATCTGTACATTTAAATTAGTCAAAATCGTTCTACATGATTGCTAAGCATAAAATCGTTTAAATGACGTAAACATATCAGTGATAATGTAGTTAGCGGCCAAATAATAATATGTTCCGGCAGCGTCGCAACGGGCCTTGCACACGCGCATCCGCGTTCAACCGTGTGATGCGATTGAGATGAATAATGAAGACATTTCTGAGCTAATCGCAATATACGGATGTCTACCGGAAAGTAACATTAATTAAAACTAATTTTGGAGATTAATTGATGATCAACACGAGAAGATATACGAATTATGCGGAATTGTTGTCAGATCCCTTCATTATGCTTTGGAAAGCTTACTTCTGTAACTGTTAATATTCAATTTTTGATGTCACGATCAATGGCCGTTCCTTCTCTATATGAACACATCCTTTCCGGCAATAGGACAGCTAAAGGCTGGTATTATTATAAACAAAGTTGCAATACTTGGCTTTGATTATAAAAGATAAGATACATTATTGAAACGTATTGATTTACGAATACTCACATTTACTTGAACAATGACATTAAAACATAACGTAAGCATTGTTAGCCCACATAATTGATAAATACGGACACTGTTATAGTATTATCACTTGTAAAACAATACCATTAAGGTTTAATATTGTAATAAATACGTTAAACGGTTGAACAATTTGGACAGACATTACATTGTGGGCGATATCGGGTCATGAAATGTTAAGATTAAATTTACTTTAACATTTTTGTTTGAAGATTCTAATGCTCTATGCTATGGTCATGTTTTCTATATTAGTTGGTGAACTAGAAGTTAAACAGGTCGTTGTAATGAGCTGATAATTGATTCTTTACATAATATATGTCAAATAGTCTCATACCGTTGTATTTTAATAGCTTCATTAATCACCCGTAACGATATATACAAGTACCAATTACTTAAAAATTTTAGGTGAATGAGAGAATAACAGGTTTCTTTCGGTCCAGTTACATTTTAGATAGTGCAAGTGGTCAAACAAGTAAATTATAAGAAGTTGTAGGAACCTATAGTTAAGGTAGTAACAGATACTCCATTTGTTATTATCTACATTTTTAGACTAAGAAATTCAGAAAGACTTGACAAATACACAAAGTGCAAACATTTGTATCATAAACTAACTGCATTTTAATTAAATTTAGGACAAGGATTTCGTCCTGTCCCAAAACTGTTGAGTGCCAATGTTATGATATTTTCCTGTCCCATTGTTATTGTTTAGACGTTAGACGTCCAGTGTCCGCATCTGTCTATCGGGTCGAAGGTCAAGAAATGTAATGCGAGGAAAGTCCCACTATTCAGAATTTCCATTTGTTAACACTTTGACCCGATTCTAGAATAGGCATGTTTCCTATTTTTTTTTTAATGTCCGACTGGTAGATTAATTAATTTTGTTGGACACGTACTTTTTCTTTTTTCCTGCAAACAAAAAATGATCAAAATACAGAGAACTGAAATTACGCGTGACGTCACTCCTCGCTACAATTTTTACCGAGGCGTGGCGTCATAAGCCCCCACTCCGAAACTTTAAAGCGTATTTAAGCTGTATCTTTGTAATTTTTTATTGTTTTGATAAAAGAAAAAATACATGTCTAATATTTTTTATTATCTAACTGACGGACTAAATAGATTTTAACTTTTCATACCCAGTCAACATCCCCATTTACCGCGAGAAAATTATAATAGGGATATTATAGTTTTTATTGTGTTAGTTATAGATGTGTCTTGGTTAATAGATGCTGTATATTGTGAAGGATAGACGGAAGAACTAGAGAGAAACCTTTGCCTAGCACCTGGACACTACAAGCTATAAAAAGAAAAAACTAAAAAACTCGTGCAAACATTACTGAAATGCTAAAAAAATATGCAAGTAAATTATTGATAGCTCCTGTTCATAATACATATTTTAAAGAACGATTTATACACAATATTAAACTGGAAAACCTAACAACCAATATGAAATACCCACCCCGCCCAAGGTAAATTAAAAGGACTACAAACTAAAAATAAACTCGCAAAGAGTTTTTTCGCAGAAAATTAAACAGGGCAATACTACGCACATTTATATTGCTTCAGCTCTATTAGAGAAAACTTTGTATGAAGATTTCAAGGAAGGTAAATTAATGGAAGCTCATTTAGTCGTCATATTACCTTGCGAAAAAGCAATAAGGTCTTGTTAGTTTCGGAGGATATTGCACTTATTAAATTGTTATTAAGGAAAAATCTTTAGAAATAAAATTCTGACAAGATATTAAATATAAATTTTATGTAACATTAATATTTACTACGTAACTCTGTAGTTATAAAAATTGTCATTTATAAAAGGTTTATTAGACATTTCAGTATGACTAGATAACTATAAAAGTCCAAACATTACCTATACGCTCTTGTAGTAATACAACTTTAAAATATAAAAGAACAAAGCAACAGTAAAAGAAAGACCATACGGAACATATACAATGATTTAGACTATCTTTACGTACACAATATTTCACATAATTGGATAGATGCCTAATTATATTTTTAATATCCGTCAAACATATTTTAAAAACTATTAGAAACGTATTTTTCTTATTTCACGTAACTAAAACTCACGAACATAGATTCATTTGAAATATCGCATGACGTCACTATTTCGTACATTCTATATGTAACAATAAAGTCATTAGTCCCCATTCCTGAACGTTGATTCGCTTTATTTACTTAGTGTTTTCTTATTTTGAAAAAAAAACAAAAAACACGTGCCTTTTAATATTCTATTATTATCTGACTAACTAATTAGAATTACACTTTTTATACCCAGTCATCCACCCCCATTATAATCTAACCAATTTCTTTTGGTCGTCACGTTTTCCAACCGATGTCGAAATTAACATTTTTAACTGAATTTATAAAACTTTTTCTACGAGTTGTACGTAACATGTTTTTGAAAGGTCTCTTACATTTGGAAATAGGACTGTAACAAAAAATCAGAAAACTCATTTACCAACATTTCGCTTTGTGCGAATCGAGTTTTATACAGAACAAATAGGTAAGAAAATGTATTATTTAGCTTAGCATTCCCATTTTGGCTGAGTAGGTACCCAATAGTAACTTTACATCACGAGCAGAATAAGTGCATTATTTATATCATGTCTTCTCAAAGACAACCGACACGGCTAAGTTAATAAGTGAATGAATAAATTGTTTAAAATAATTGTTAAGTCATGGATTAATTTCGGCAACTGGCTATAGTAATGATCATAAAGATTGTTTTCAGCAGTGGGATACTAACAAGAAAACTAACCCTACAAAATGGACCTAAAACACTAGGCATACTTCTAGGAACAATCTTGGGGCCAGAAACGAATATACAATTGAACTGTGTCAACTTCAAAGCTAAGAAAGCGTAAATTAGCTGCGTTACTAACAGCATAAGCTTCCGTCTATTTAGTTTTACGACTCACCGTTTAACAGCACTACCTTTTAACAAGCCATTATTAATAAACAATGCTGTCACTTTCGTTTACATTACTTACGGCGGGGATAGAGAAAGACACGACATTAATTCAATTTTTGAAGTTTGGTACTTATGTTACTTAAGTGCGATGACTTGAATAAAGGGATTATGGCTATATCTATATATTATATGATTATTAAAAGGTAAATGTGTTTGTTTGATATTTAATTTTAAACAAACACATTTACATTATTGGTAAATGGCGGAAAAGCATAGAGGAAAGGAATGCCTTTCCCAGCAGTGGGGCTAAAATAATAATTATTTCTAAACACAAACAATGTTTATAATGATACGAGAGTTAATTGATGTTATCAAATAAAAGAAAGTACCTATATCATACTGATTACAAATCATTTGGATTGGCTGATATCTGATAAGCAGCGTACCTTGAGAAAAATATATTTACCTAGCTATTGATTCTGTAGATTCATTTAAAGAAAGACTTATAATCACTGAAATCATACGAATTCCTTTTCTCGTACGCACTAATGCTTCTAATAGATGAAACAGGAAACTAAATCTTTCTTAAAGGCGTCATGATTAATCTATGCCAGTTTAAATCTGCAGAGAACAAACAAGACGATAGAAAATTGACAATAGATTTGCATAGCACGACTGCCATACCATAATGGATTCATCAATAAACAAGGATTCGAAAACACGAAATTCTGAATCCGATTAGATAAATGTATATTTTTCCGTGATTTCATTTGTCAATATTATTTTAATATGAATAAAGATGAGATTTTAAAATAACCTTACAAAATAAGACATTATAATTTTATATTACTAATTGCAATATGATCTTCGTTTTACGTACTAAATAAAGTACCAAGATAAGCTAGATTATTTTCCTAATCTATACTATTAATATTATAAAGCTGAAGAGTTTGTATGTTTGTTTGTTTGAACGCGCTTATCTCAGGAACTACTGGTTCGAATTGAAAAATTCTTTTTGTATTGGATAGTCCGTTTATTGAGGAAGGCTATAGGCTATATAACATCTCGCTACGACCAATAGGAGCGGAGCATAAATTAAAATTGTTGCAAAAATGAAAAACTGTTGAAACTAAAACACGCGATCAAAGTTGCGGGGGACAGCTAGTATAAACCATAAAATTGTAAGACCTTTGTTGCTATACCATAGGAAAGATGATGACATTACCTAGCATGATTAATGCATGTTATTATACTATACTGTATTTTCTGCTTCCAAAACATTAATAACACTATTATTACACAATATTAGTCCAGCAATTTCTGGCGCATTGCTCTGGCAGGCAACTCAAACGTAGGTAGAATTACCAATTACAGTACAAAGATCCAATACTTGGAAGTTCTTCGAGTTTATATGACATACTTCCTCAGATTGAATCATGATTTTGTCACCCATATCTCCTACATATACAAATTGTACAACGACGACACAGGAGTAAATACATCAATGAACGATGTTAACAATAATGCTTTTGATACAAAAAACATAGGTTTCGATAAGAGTCGAATTTATGCAACAACACGCAGATTACAATAAAACAAACATTAACCAGCAACTCAATACTAATAAAGTAATCGTAAAGGATTAAATGAATTAAGAAATTATTAAGACGTTGAATAAACAAGGTGCAGAAAATTCTCTGATTAAATATTGGTATTCAAAGATTTTATCGCAGTATATTTTTAGATTAGATTCCACACATTTCGAACACTACAGCGGCTATGGACTGCGGCAGACAAAGAGTCCAAGTCAGCCGTACGTGAAAACTGTCCAACAAGACTATGAAATGTAAAAATAGCAATGCAACTCAGTAAATTACCTTAAGTTATTTCAGTGAGTCTATCTAGAAATCAGATAAGTACAATCTTTATTCAACTTCTACTATTTTATCTTTCATGTTGTTGTTGTATGTAGCTTAATCTTATTTTTCTGTAATTTGCATATCATTCTAGCATAAGTCGTGTCATATCGCTATGACTTGCGCACAATTTCCAAAGGAACTATCATCATTATTGTTTAGTTTAATTATTCATCTTGAAGGAAGTTCAACATTAATTTCAAGAATTTTACCACAAAAACTACTTAGTCTAAATCTTCTAAGAGACGCATAACAAATTTACGTTAGAAAAGTATATTCAAATAACAATTTACATTTCACCAGAGCTCTTAACTTGTTGGAAGCCTTAAAAATGTTTGGCGTATTTGTTGTTTCATTTTCTATTTTCGCTCACAACTTCGTAATTTTGTTTCAAACTTTAACTTACAGACGTCAATCGTTACTTGTATATAACTGTAAAAAAATTAACCCTACTTCTGGCGCAATCGGGTCAAACACATAAGATTATGATTGAGGTACATTCTTTTGAATTGGCCTTGTACCTAAATGGTAGACTAAATCTAGACGAAACAACTTCAGAACCACCCACTATATTTTCATTTCCGTCTGATCTCGACGTCAAATATAGCACCCCGAGATTTCCTGTGGGCGTGGAAGGGGCAACCGAGGTATTCAAATGGTGAGCAAGCACATTTACGTCATAGGAAATTCTTTATTTTAATTCAGCCATTTTGAATTGTGAAATTTCTTCTCTAAAGAGTTGTTCGCCGTTTATAAAGAAATAAAATTATGTAACAGGTATAGAAATGAGAACTGTTACTTTATGGCTACCAAACAGAATGGGTTATTATTAAAAGTCTACCGACGATAATGACAGTACTCTCAAAATTAGTAATATTGATTGACATAGTTTATGTTAAAAGTTTAAAAGCGAGGCTACTCTCTGTATTACTAATAAGTAAAATTCACGTTTTCAGTTTAAGAGTCAAAATTAATAACCTAATTCATTTGTGGTTTTCCGACAACTGGAGACAAAATATTGATATAAGCGTACAAATTATGCCTATTTCTATTTTCAGGTAGAGAAAAACACAGATGGACGATTGATTATTGATTTCAAGAGAGATAAAAGTCAACAACTCGAAGAGTTAAAATCTTCCGAACGCATTTAGAAAATCAATATTTCACATTTAGAGAAACTAAAAAGGCTTCAATAATGGAAAAAAAAAAAAAAAACAAAAAATATGTATAATTATTGCTTTTGATCGTCTAAAGATGGTCAAAGCCGGTTTTTCTGAGTAATAGTAAAAGTTGTAACACTGCACGTGAAGGCAGGTCTAACGCCCGTCTTCATCGATATTACGAAGATATCGACACGCCCGGAAGAAGGTCAATAATACAAGGTTAACCATAAGTTTTTTATCGTTTCCCCTTTGTAAAAAATCTTTTTAAAATTGATTTGCAAACTGGTAGTTTTAGAACATACATACCTAATTAGAGAAAGTATGTATTGCTATTTATTTTTATTTAATGCGGGGTGAGGTGCATTTTAACCGACTTTAAAAGGAGATGGATTTCAATTCGACTGTACTTTTTTTTATGGTTAGGGTGCCCCTTAGGTTTGTCCCATATAAGTTTTATCTAGATCGGATTTTTAAATGTAAATAACTGGAAAAAATTTACCAAGAATGTCATTTCAGTGGACGAAGTTAATATTTTGTGGTCTCCTGCATTATTTATCATCTAGTTTGAATTGGTTGGACTTTGAAGTCGTTTTTTATGTGTAATCAATTATTTGAACTAATAGAACTAGCTCTGTTACGACAGTTCCCACGAATTTTTGGAAACTTATCTACGAAAGTGTCCCATTTTAAACTAAAAAAATCAAACCTTTTCAACACTCCGATACGATATACAATTTTTTTATCGAACTGTTCGATTAATACAGGATAACTAAAAGGAAAAATGGAGAATTGTTTATTATTCTGACTTTACAATAATTTGATTTTTATCCTTATTCATTAATTGGTTTATAGAAAATATTAGGTACATGAGTAACATGATGGTAAGTCAGCAAAAGTATGCACTTGACGTGCTAGGACAAAGGTCACTCTTTGAGTCACGTCAAGGTCACGTCACTAATAAATTTATTGACTTGATCTTCTCGACTTATTGCTGATTTATTTATACCTTTATTTATTTTGGTGTTTTTTTAGTCAGCAATTCTTTTTTTATGATTTTATGAAGCTTAAAGCTCAATAAGCTGTTTTCGACGTTTTAAAATGGCGTAATTAGGAACCTATACCTACCTACTATCAGTTTTGTAGTCGTTGGTCTACAATTGTTCAATACTACGTTTAATTGCTTTATATACATTAATTTAATTGCTACTCGAATTTGTAGCTCAATAATTTTAATACAGGTAGGTACCTAGGTAGGTACTACCAATTGTCACTTAAGAAAGTTGTTGGCTACTGGCTCGCGACTGAAGTAGTTACCTATTCATTGCTAGGTACTTATGTATTGTTAAATGACAATATGTCTACGTAAGAATGTTATCTCAGTTTCATCACATAATGAAATTATACCGTAATACAGAAAATACCAAGAAAACATGTAATAACACGATTTTAATCGCCAACCTACGGCTCGTGGGCCAAATATTTTAAATTCATAAATTCACGCTAACTTACTTTCAGATTAACAAGAGCAACATGCCTCAGAGCCAAATCTCACGCTTGATAACATTTTGGGAATAAATAAGCACTCCTAAATTGTTACAACATTTACTTTGTAAACAAATCCGTCATCGCCAGTTCTTCTGCTATAAAATTATCATATAAAGTGCCAAGTGCCGTATGAACAGAAAATCAACTACAATAATTATGATCGCATATGTACATTGTACACACACCTGATTTAAAGCATAGACAAAAATTAGGTCGTGTGTACTCCGCCTGAGGAAGCCAAGCACGTGATCATAAACGACATTAAAAAAGTACTTTAATGTCGATGGAATTAAAAATAATAAAGCCGATCGGATACTCACACAGTCTAATAATAGCTGTGTAATACATTTGTTTGTGTTAGCTTTACACATATGTTAAGAGGCTCGCTTTATCAATATCATATAACCACAACACCAATTGTATAGCCACTACACCACTATAAAAAATAAACTCGAGTTATTGAATAATAATGTTAGATGTATGGGGAATTACCCATACGTATGTATTCATCGATGTTTGAGTGACGCCCACAAATATTATTAGCACTATTACACGTAAACACTAACTTAAATACCATTGTAAAAATAGAGAGTAGGATGTTAAATTTATTACCGATTGCACTGCAGTTATAAAATATCCGAATGAAGGCGGTAGGAAGAAATAACTATGCACACTTTATTTTTTTAAATGTACCTACATATCTATGCATCTACCTACCTTCCTAACGCAGTAAACGATATGGAAAGTTAGTAAAAATATGTTTATTGAGTTTAAAAAGGGTTATCGTGCCGATAAACAGATTCACAACATACACTTTCGATGTTAAAGAACAATACTTTCTATGAGACTCGACCGTTCCATTTTTAGTCAAGTCCGGACGTTCGTTGCCATGCGAAATGTGAAGGCAATCTCGTCGTCGACAAAATAGCCGACATTATGAATGGAACCAACTACTGCTTTTGCTCTTAAATACATAAACCATCGACCCAGCAACGACGCGATTTTTGCTGCATAATTTTCAAGGGCATCCGTACCTAACAGAGTTCGACGCGTATGGACAATCAAAGGGGCCTCACGGATTCCTAACGATTCATGAATGAAACACATAACATACTCTTGTGGAAAATTATGCATAGGTTACATTATATTAATGAAATTAACACAGAAATAAAAGAAAATACTTACAAACTCGTCAGCCGCGATACGTGTATAATCACATACATGACGTCATTTGACGCAACACAAACCCGAAAAATCGAGTAAAATATATAGTATCTGCTTCGAAAACAACACCGACATGAAATATGCACGATACTTTATTAAATACAATGAGATAGTTATGTCATTAAGAGCGATCTAGGACATTTTACAATATTTATTTGTTGTCACCGACTCAGAGTTTTGACAAGATGGTCGCGCACCGACTGTTTTGCTTTGGTTGTCAGCTGATACGAAAGTCTGTTCTACTTCGAGCGAAACAGTGATATACACTTTCTCGCTTCCTCAAATTCAGTTAGCGCTGTAGTGCGAATGAGACAAACACCGGACTCTCTTATTTGAACAGGACTTCAAATGTAACAAACGTCATTTTCTTGTTGCATTATTATTGCAAAGGAAAAGTCGCAAATAAAACTATTTATTGCATGTGATGAATTGAAAAGCGGTACGTTATGGGTGAAAAGACGTTTCTATTTCACAAGAACACGTAATCATGTATCAGTAAGTTATATTTGGGTGTGACATATTTTGTTGTTTTTAGTGTCAGTAGCGCCATCTAGATTAGAACAGTGGCTCCATTTGTGTTCAGTTCCGGCAAGGTCATGGTTGTTATTTGTGTTTTGACAGTAAATTTCTTAATAAACTTAATTTGTGTATGAATAAGATAATTTTTAGTATTGTTAGAGTACAAGTTATCGGTTTAAACACGTCAAGTTACGTTATTTTCTCTAAAACATTAAGGTAATTACTACGCATAACTTATGTGCTATTTGAGCTTCAATGCTTCTTCAATAGATGGCAGTAGTAACCCGGAAAATAACAATAATGGCGTGTAATAAGTCAGTGGTAGATAAGTACCTACTTATTTGGATTGAATAAAAAAAAGTTCTATGCATTGTATCTAAATACTATTGTGATTTGTCTTTATGATTCGGAATTATCTTATTATAGCTTATTTGTAATTCCGCATTTGTCATTAAAGGTATTATACCTAGAGGTAAACATTACCTAATTTTGTTAAAAGCGTCAGAGCTCAGTGGTTGGTTATTAATTTTATTGTAGGTAAGTATATATTAATAGTAGGTAGGTACCTACATAGGTACTTATTTATATGCATAACATGATAATTAGTATTATTAAGTAGGTACTAAAAAGACAAGCTAGGTATCTAAAGGCATCCAAGTAGGTACTTAAATAATTACAAAGTGTGCAATGTATAGTGTCATAAGTCATGAAACTATTACCGTAATCATGGACCGACGAATTCTAGGATTATCTTAATCATGAGTCTAGATATATTTCCGTACCTAGGTTGATAAATTGTAAACTTAGCTAAGTATTTATAGATGCGGTCTCACCTTTCTCGAAGGCCAGAGAGTGTTAACTGAGGCTATTGCATTTTCATTTGGTTAATGGTTTTTAAATAAGTTTCCTATCTATGTAGGTACTGATGTTGGTACCTAAGCCTTACATAGGTACATTACTTTTAGTGGGGGAGGTAGTGTTGCTATTCAAAAAGGATTGATGTTGACATAGATGGTAGGTCATATACCTATGACTGATAGATAAATAAACCGACCGTCAGCTGCTCAAGTAGCGGTGGGTTTGGGTGTGGGAGTGGTAATGACAGTGTACTGGCTGAAACTTCTATCATAGATATCTAGTTGATATCGTTCTCAGCTTAAAAATAATCGTCAGCTGCAAAGTTGAGGCTGGAATAAAGGTAATAAAGGTGGAATACAAGTGGGTGAAAGTTTGAACGATACAAGTAACGACATCTATTAACCAAAAGCAATACTAACGAAAACATTTGAATCATTTACTGTAAGTTTAAACCAAGAAGACATATTTATTATTCTTAAATTGTATTTTAGAGCTTCACTGTGGTCAACAAGCATACATTTATAGATGTTTTTGTTAGAGATGCTTTTGGTTAAAAATGTGATCACCAGGGCTGAGTATTTTATTTACTTGAATAGGTAAATCTCAAAATAAATTCCAACCTTTCACTGTCCGTATTATTAGTCTTTTTTTAACCATGTTTGAATCGGCTTTCAGTCTCATGTGCTCCATTAGTTCGCATAGATTACCTATAAAAAGAATCCTAATATCGACGTCTCAATCAATTAATTAATCAACTCAGCCTCTCACGGTCCACTGTTAGACCTTTCCAAAGCACCATAACACTCGGTTCTCCTCTTTAATCTTTCTCATCGACGCCGCGTGTCTATAAACTAAATATGTTCTTGGCCCACTGGTGGCGTGCTTAAAACTGCTTACCTCGTTCCCGAACCCCTTTTGTTTCGGCAAAGGAAGTCCAGGATGATTTCTTGGATAAAAAAGGAGTTTATAACCTACCCGACACTTGGTTAAGGGTAAGTAGGTCTTACAGCACTGACAACGGCAATGGGTGACTTTACCCCCGGCCAAAGTACATATTGGCCGTACGGTAGAATCTAAGTACCGTAGCCTTTCGTGAAAAGTGACGTATCGGGTATAATGCCATTACAAGAAAATCTATAATCGTTTGTGTGTCGGCACTAGATCGGTGTGCGTGTGTCAGGATACATTTTTGTTTTGCAATAGTGTGTCACCTCATCATCTGCAAAAACTGGCTCGTTGTTAATGCTCTAAAAAGTAGTTAAATTTGTTTTCTTTCCTTCATGTATTACAAATTCATGTAATAAAACCTTTTTCAATAGTTCTAACCTCCTTTCAAGACGCAACTTCTTTCTTCCATTCACCCCTCATTCAAACTGCTTACAAAGTAATCCTATTTATTCTATGATTACAATATTTATGTGCAGGGATCTCCCCGGATTATCATACCGTTAATCTTCCGTGATAGGCCATTCGCAAACTTGTCGAGTTTGGAAGTAACTTGGATCATTGTCTAGTTGAGTTGTGTTCTGTACAGTTGGGTAACTGGATGTTAGCGTCTTCATTTACATGATTAATATCGTTAAGAGTTATCCCATTATGGGACCTTAGGTACAAACCAGTGATGACTTTTTGTAAAGTGCTGGTTCATTGTGACAGATGACATTTTAGGTTTTTCAACGTCATATTGTACCTTCTTTTCAGAATTTTAATGTTTAACAAAAGCACGCGATTTTATTTTAAATTGAGAGCTACACAGGAACCTATACAGGAAGTATTGCATTTAAACTAAAGGTTACCCTCCCAAACTTATGACTTATGAAGATGCTTTTATCGATACCTTACAACTTAGAACATACCATCCAACAATTTTCATTCATGTTCCTGAAATCTACATAATTTCAGTAAGGAACATCAACGCTCAAAACTGAAGGCCAACCCAGTAGTTTTACAAATTTAATATATAAAATAAAGTCGGGTTAGTTACACCAATTACAGCTCGATGCTCGGTGGCTCGATATTCATAATGTTTAATTTGTTGGATTCGTCTCCAACCCGAATAGCAGTAGAACTAAGAGTATAAAAAACATCGGAAAATTCGAGAACGGGGACTTACGCTGAAACCACGGGATACCGCTAGTTTAGGATAAAACACCATTATTCTTGTATCACGTTAATTAGCTGATTGAATGAGCTAAGCTCATAACTACGCGAGCTACGGTACAAGCCAACAAACGGTGAGTTGTTTGAAAGCTCATGTTTTCCTAACTATTGTGAGCAGGTAAACACAGCTTCCATTTCATTTAGGGCCGGTATTCATTTGTTATGAAGATAAATTGTGAACCTACAATGGGTATGTCTGTTCTTGAAATATGTGGTCGCGGCTAAGAATGTTTTTGGTCTTTAATGGGCCTAAGATTCCTTCTACTATTGTGAATAAATGGATCTTTTTTTATTTATTATTTCATTAGGATTTTATTAGATTACCTGTGCACGTTTAAATTAAAATTTATTATAGGATTCAGAATGTCGTGGTGGCCTAGTGGTTCAATGAACGGATTTGTATGCACAAGGTTGCAGGTTTGAGCCTATTATAGGCAAGTACCAATGTGCCTTTTGCAAAGTGTGCTTTCTTAATTATTCTAGGACATCATGGAATCGGAGAAGGAAAATATCGTGAGGAAACCTGGATTAAAAAATTGGGTGATTCCAATTTTTTAATCCAGGTTTCAATCTCACAATGAGCAAGCGTGGGGAAATCGACATTCTGCATTAAAAATAATATAGGAAGTTATATCTTGGGACAACACACACACGGCCATCTGAACTCAAACTTTGCAGAGCATATTTCATGGCAACCAGACCTGTATTATGGCAACCAGACAACTAATAAACATACTTAAAAAAAATTAAATACATATATTAGTATAGACACAGAACAAAAGATCATGCTCATCACACAAATATGTGTCCTGGGAGGGAATCGAACCCACGACCTCCGGTGTAGCAGTCAGGGTCACTAACCACTAGACCAACAGGCCTGCCAATGAAAAATCATGCTAGTCATCGTATAGACAGTTACATTTAATTATCAACCAAAAATCAATCATCAATTATTACAATGTATAGTAATTGTAGACCTGTATAAAATAGCAATGTATTTTAAATTCGTTTCCAATCGGACTGTAGCCGGGTCAATCGTAATTGGTCGATGTTTAATTTTTATTGCTCACTTCGTCCAAGCCATTGATTGGACCAATTTATAGAGGTAACTGTCTGTAGTTTATCAAATTGACATCGTATATGAATGGAGGGATATCGGCTCGGCGATCGATTTTAATGCTATAATGTTTCATTTACCGCGTTTCAGAGTAACGTTATGTAATTTAGAAGGTTAAATGAATCCCTGGACAGAAAATCTTACTGATTACCATACTTTTGGATTAGAATAATCTTAAGCCTACTTAAATAAATGAGCTATTTGCAACACTGTTTCCAATAAAGTATAAAATTAATTAAAATTTTATACATTTAAATTAGGCCCATAGGTACTTATAGACCTAATTAATATTTTATTTTTAAAAAGATTTTGTACTTTATATTTTTAAAAAGATTGAAACTACCTTCTTTTAGAGAATATGCTTTTGGGAGTTCTTCTAAATGAAATATTCTTTTATTTCGTTTAAAACAGTTTTTATACGCACTTTATTGTGTGAAATATTTATTTGTTTTTGTTAAGTATATTTTAAAAACGACTTCCACATTAAGGAATTTAATCCTTGTGTGCTGTGTTTTACAAACATTAAAATCATGCACAAAAACACCCAGACTTAGAACAAGTACTTATTTGTAGATTATACAAATGCTTGTCCAAACGAGGATCGAACCCGCGGCACGTAGCGCACAGTAGCTAGCGTGGTGACCTATGCCCTTACTCTCCAATTTAATTTTAATACAATGCCAATGCAAAATTGTTATTAATTTAGAAGGCACACAAACAACACACAGTGCAAAAAAATACTCTCAATGTTTTGATTCCAGTCAGTTCCTTCCATTACCAGCATTTTATTTAAGAAAACTGAATCTCCTCCCTGCTAAACTGACATCAATTTTACATTGGCATTGTATTAGAAAATTAATTCTAATACAGAGATATTATAGATACTGTACTTGGCTATCTGTGCAGTCAATATCTGTAATCGATGAATTTGGTATACAGAGACGCACAGAATTTTTTGAGAGTAGGTACGTATGCCACATTCGACTTAGTTCAGAATATATCAGTCATAATCATCTAATTTGATCTAATCTAATAAGCCCGTCTTGTCCCACTGCAGGGCAAAGGCCTCCCTCTCCCTTTTCCACGCACTTCTGTCCTGAGCTAGGATGGGCCAGTCCTTTCGGTAGGAGTCAAGTTGGTCTCTTCACCTCTTTTTCGGTCGGCGATGACGTCTAGCGTTATGTTGGACCCGTGAGTCATAATCATACATGGGTATAATAAAACAAGAACACACAGAATGCACCATATATTTCAACATCAATAAGATACTTTAGTTATTCTATTTCGCTAACATTTATACAGAATTTATTTACAATTTATTAATACACGTATTTACAGCTTTGGCATTTAGCGTTATAAGTTTGACTAGAGTATTATGCGACTGACCCTTAATTAAGGAAGTTAAGGTTACTAAACATTTTTTATTTTTCATTCACACTTCGAAAAATTAATGAATAGTAATAGAAATAAATTCTTATTATTTAATAATAGTTATAAAAAATAATTATAGGAACTAGAAATATAGCTGTTTGTTTTTTAACCATATTGTGACAGTGCTCAAGAGGGTTACAGGAGGAGGAGGAGAAGGGAGGAGGAGGAGTAAGCTGGTGAATTCGTGACGAGAGCATTACGAAAAGTGTGTTTGGGCGAGGCGAACGGAAGTTGAGAGGGAGATATAAGTTAGTGAAGATAGAAAAAGAGGGAGAGATTCGTTTCGTATTTACTGTAGGGGTAAGAAAGAGAAGTGCGAGCACACATTTTCTTTCTCCCTTTCTCTCATAGCACGTTTCGTATATAAAGAAGTTTTACTTCAGTCGTGTGGTCTAAAGCACAATAAAAAACGGGTGTTTTTGATTAAATTTAAATATGGTGGCCAAATATCTTATGACAATGAGAAAAACAGTCTATCACTTTTTTTTTTTCAAATAAAAATCTACTACCTAATCTTAATTAAAAAAACGATGAGCACATTTTCATACATAATTATATATCTACTGTTAAGACACAGTCATACATAAATAGCGAGATCTCATACATTATTTACATCAATCATACATTTATTGCTATACTTTAATAATGGAACATCACAACCCGAGGACAAAAGAAATAAAAGTTAAAAAATCTAATAAACCAAAGGATTTTCGTTCTTAATTCTAAGAAATAAGCTTCAAAGTCCATTGTTGTAACCTCCAGGTTAAGTAGGAAGAGTTTTATCATTTTTTAATCACGTAATGTAAATAATCACAGCAGATTGAATAATCAAGATATAGGACAATGTAGGGCAGTGTATTTATATTTATTTACGTACATATAAAGCTTTCAGAAAATATTGTTTAAATATTATTTAACAATGACAGTAAGTAGCTCCAAACGAAAGACTAATTATACCTCGCGGCTTGATCTGCCATTGCTCGGCTTACAAAGGTCGTTACGTGAAATTAATTTGTCTGTAACCTTCCTAAAGAGTTGGGCTATAAAATGTAAAAATATTTTTCAAATCCGAATATTAGTACCAAAGATTTGCACAAACAATTAAACTCTTCAGCTTCGTCGCTTTTCGCTTAGAGTATACATAATATTACATGCAAATTTTTAGCTGAAAGTTTTACGTTAGTTTACTGATTTAAGTGATTTTCTGTGTGATGATTATGCGAAAACATCGATGGTTTCGATTTATTTGGGTAATATTAGGTTTTGAGATAATATCAATAAAACGACGCGCTCCGTTTTGACACAAATTTAACGATTTTTCTCGTTTATACTGGTGCTCACAGTTCATTCTTTTTTAAGCGCTCTCAATAGTTTATTTATTTATACTCCAAGCGTTTTCGTGTTCAACTGTCATTAATGTCATTGCTAAATATATAACAGATAATAAAATCCTACGGAGCAATAATTTACATTTGCAATGTATTTATTTATTAATAAATTGACGATTCCCTAAATAATTACACAATAATTTTCATTCGTTATTTAAGTAAAATGGTAGACTTTATTATACAATTTGATTAACTGTTCTAATATAAACACTGATTTTCTAAAATAGCTGAGTATCTTTGAGACACAATATAACAACTATTTAGACCACAGATAGGTACCTATAGATAGACTTAGATAACGCAAGTATCTGTATAAAAACCAAGCGTGTCATTTCTTGACTACCTACTATGACGTCACAAGAACTTGTGATCAACTTAAATATATGATGCAGGTACGAATGGTTTGACAATAAATGCCTGGTCCAGATTGGTGAAACCGACTAGCGCGGCGCATCGCTGCGCCGCGCAGACTGAGCTCGACAGTTGCCGCGTTAAGCATATTATGCTTAGCTGGGCACGCGAAGTAGATGCTCTTGCGCTATCTGGGTCTAACTATCTATATCTGTGATTTAGACGGATGACTAAAATTTTACGACTGACATTAAAAGAGCAGACTACAGCGGTAATCACCAAACATGCAAATAATTTATTCACTCGATCGTACATTCGTTCAAAAAGTACAAATAGTTCATTCACCACACTTAGTTAAAAAGTACCACGTAGTTATACTAACTTGAGCTCAGACAATAATTAATTTATTAATAATCACCAATTTAAAATGTATATTATATACACTAATAATCACCAGTTTAAAATGATTAAACACTGATTTTATTTTGTTTAAAATCTACTAAATATGGCGTTTACGGGTTTGAACAGAAGATACAGATATACAGAAGAAACAGTACTTAATGATGCAGTAGTTTTTGTAAGTTAAAGGAGACAGATGCATTCAAGAATGGAGTGCTTCTATACGCAGTTAGAAAAACAAATACTTATCACAAAAACTTTCACGTCCATCTCAATACATCATTAATATAAGTGTTAATTTCAGTGTTGTCATTAGGTGTTATTTTCATGTAATAATCCGTATCCGAAGGCTGCCAAAAGGACCTTATTGCAAAGCCTCCGCTGTCAGGCTTAACGTCCTTTTATGTCTGTATGCTCCATCTCTTTAACCGTCATAGCTAGAGGGAAGTGTGTATTACTGTTGCCGCTCTGACAGCAAATAAAAATTAAAGGGGCGTCCATAAAATGGTACGGAACCCTTTATGCGAGTCCGTCTCGCACTTGGCTGGTGTTTTTTGGTGTGTTCTGTATAAGACAATACATGTTTTAAATAGATAGCTTTTGCAGGTTTTTCTTGTGACAATTTCTTAGATTCCTTAAACAAAGTTTTTTCCACTCTATTTTCTTAAGTATATTTTTCCTCGGGGAATGGCGGTAAATATTACAATTGATAGTAAGCCGAGTTTAAAGTTGATCTAAAGTCGGTAACTTGCAAGGTTGTTTCCACTTAAAAAGGTTTATTTTGCTACTACGGCAATTTTAAATATTCCATTTTCAAGTCTCCACGGATTAGCCACAACCGTTAACTCTTTTGTTTTTATAGTTGACAAACTTGTGTAGCACTCCATTATTTCACTATTCTGTGGCAAGAAAAATGTGAAAAATAAGGTTTACGAAGTCTAGATTCAAGTTTAGTCATAAACTACGTAGTAATCTAAGGGCTAGGTGCCGCAGTTAAGTAACTTCCTAAAGGCCTTCCTGAACTCAGGGTTGAAGATGGTGTAGATGACGGGGTTGAGGAAAGAGTTGATGTAGCCGAGCCACGTGGTCAAGATGAAGACTGTCACTCCGGGGGAGTACGGGAGGCCGAACTTGGAGCACATGGCGTCGAGAACTGAGCAGGAGAAGAATGGTGCCCAGCAGAAGAGAAATACACCTGGAAGAAGAATAAAATCATTTGACAAATTTATTACGATTATGGGCCGTATGAAGCGTCGGTCGTCCAGGAGCAAGATGGGTTACGATATAGCAAAAGTTTCAGGTCAAATCTGGGTAAGACTGGCACAGGACTGGAGAGAATGTCACGTTAAAAGAATGCCCAGTAGTGGAACGACAAGGGCTGTGAATGATGATGATAATGATGATAAGTTTAATAGACGTGATTGTTTAATAGGCGTTATTAATGTCTTACATCATGTATTTGCGTTGCTAGTAAACTGACAAAATGTACTTTTGAAATGATGAACTTACGAAAATGGTTGTAGTTGAGTAGTTCCAAAACGTCATTTCCAAAGAGAAAAAACTCCAACAACTAAGTACTAGTTAACGTGATGGTAACTTAGAGTTTATTATATGTTTTCTCTATTTATTATTTATTAACTTGTTTGTTAATGGATGGGCAGTACCTGTATTGCACAGTTTTTATTTTTTATCGTAAATTAAAGGGAAGAACATCTTCAAATGGATGCGATTACAATATCAGCACGTAACAAATAATATTTAATATTGTACGTGACGGAAGATCTGAAGCATTAGCATTGGATCTTGTTTAATACTTTATTCCGAGAACTTCGAGAAGTCTTTTAGACACTTTAGTATTTCAATTCTATAAGATTACTTTAAACGCTAAAATTTATAAAATTAGTAGCTGACCCGGCAGGCGTTGTTTTGCTAGGGCCACCCTTATAACCTAAGATGATAAAAAACGACCTATTCTCAGACCTACCAAATATACGCAACAAAAATCATAAAAATCGGTGAAGCCTTTTAGGAGTAGTGCGATAACAAACACTGAGATTCGAGATTTTTATATATTAGAGGGTAGATGTTGCAATGTTCGCTGTCGTCTTAGATTAAGGGTTCTAAGGGTTATTCTTAAATGAATTTGAATTCTTATAAAATGCCAATGGAAAATTGTTATTTATATAGCAGACACTCAAACAACTCACGTTAAAAAAAAACACTGTAAATGTTTAGATTCCAGTTAGTTCCTTCCATTGCCATTTTTTTTTAAGTAAACCGAATCCGCTGTTATTTAATATCAATTTTGCATTGGCATTATATTGAAATTAAAATTAATTGAAGAGTAAGGGTTTTTTAGCATAATAGCCATTGTTTCTTGTTTTCTTCTTTTGTTCCGCTAACACTCTAGTATTTGCATGTAATAAAATAGTCAATAGTTCAAAACATTAATCATGAGTACGTATATCTTTTACAGCCTTTAAAGAAAATCTTTGGTTACTTAAATGTTCATAATAATGATGTTTTCTTACCAAGTACAATAGCAAGAGTCTGCGTGGCTTTCTTCTCCTTCTTGGCGAAGGACTTGGCTCTCAGTTTGCCGGCTCTATTGGCCCTGAAGATGGTGAACCTGGCTGCAGAAGCCGCGCTCCTGAACCGTCTCCGAGGGGTCGATATCAACGAGCTGTTGCTTATTCTGCTCAGCTTCTTTCTGTTAAGGAAAATGCATTTAATACCACTTTTGTGAGACATAAGAACTGGTGGAAAAATTTAGAAAACGCGCGAAGATATTAAATTACGATTCGGAAACCGATACTAATTGGGCACTTGCGATGTCTTCGAGTGATTACAGTCGAAAAAATTTAATAGTACCGTCTTTGTCCTACCAACAATTTTTTGTTTCTCGAGCTGTGACAGGCAGAAATTCTTCCTGCTGTATATTTTGTTGAACTATTTTTCAGGTAACAATTATAATAAGCTGTGAGCTGTGAGGCAATCTCAAAAATTAAAACAAGATCCCAGACGAACGCACAACTGACAGCTTCTCTATAAACTGAAGCGAGAAGAGACAAAATTGAAAATTCGTGTCCTCACTTTCACGGTAAAAATTGATTTGGCTAAATTTCTTGAGCCTCTAAAGAAAATAGGTCAGGACGGTACTTATAGGCAATGGGTTCGACCCATCCCTTGGACCTGCTGTGAGGGTTCCGAAATTGGATGGAATAAGGGATAGACCCATTATGAATCCCGCGAAGGTAGATATTTTCACAGCTTTTGGAAGAGCAGATGACACAGGTTATTATGTTTGGGAAGTATTATTACTATTCAGGTATGGATTGATTTTCCTTTTTTTTTATTAATGCGATTTAATTTTTATTTTTATCCAGTAACTAGGATAATATATTCACTTTTACATGTAATATAATATATATTTTTTACATTTCAATTCGACATTTCCTAACTGGCTACCCTGAAAAATGTCGAAACAAACTCAAGGGTCACAGCCTCTTTTAAAGTACAGACAATTGTTGTGATTTTATATTGGGTAATTAAATGCAGGGTATTTCCTGGACTGGCCTTTTGAAGAAAGAACCAAATCGTCCTGAGCAATTTGAGTTTACTCAAGTTGTAATTCTTATCTATCTTAAATAAATATTTAAAACAAAATTTGTAAAACGCAATCGTGATATGTAATCAGGTAACATTCGCCCCTAGAGGATTTTTATAACGTGTTTACTGGACAAAATATCTTATACCCTTTTCTCTAACATTTTCATAGTCAGAGACCAAGTAATACGAAGTTATATAAGTTTGTAAACAACGCAATCGGTCCCAATATGTGTTTAAACTCTCCAAGTTAGAGTACACCTGCGCTGGTCGTATAGTTACCGGCTCGTGCAAACTTAACTCTAGCTTAAACCAGATGTTGTTTTAGGTACTGTTACTCCTTAGTGTGTGTTATGTACAGTCAGCGACAAAAGTTGATGAACACAAACGGATTTTCAAAACCCCAGAGCACAGTAAAATTCCATAAGTTGTTTTTGCGATTAGAAAACAAAATAGCCTTATCAGGAATGGTTAGAATAGAATATATTATTTGCTCAGAATGTAGGTATTTACAATAAGCTGGTTTCATTACATTAAAGAATCCTTGTACATTCTACCATTTGGGCATGCAAACATCGATGCAATTCATTATCAAACATACAAAACATATTTGATACACAACTATAATTTATCGGCTAGAAAATCCGATACAGAGTACCTAGTAACATTAATTTACTAGAAATACAGTTAGTTTCTTCTGGAAATTAGTTACAGGTTCCTTTTTTTATGGAATTAGAAATGTGGTTAAAAATAGCCGGTTTAATACTTTTTCTCAAAATTTAAGTCGTTAAATGTTGCAAGTAACAGTGAACGCTATAATATTTATAAACTTGTAGCATTTTATTGTTTCTACGTGTTTTGATATCTGATTGTGTTCATTAACTTTTGTTGCTGACTGTACTTTTGCTTAGGTACATTGTAGAGTATTTCAAGATTTTGTTTCCATTCACAAAATGGTTCAAACTTTTACAAGGTTCAAAATTTGTTACTATTTCCAAAATAAAATATTTTAAGTCTTCAAAAATAAACTAGCGGGGAATTAATTTAACGTAGTGTTTATTATGTTCTTTGATGGTAAATGGACACAAATAGACTTGGTATAGTCAAAGTAGTTGGGGTGCCTAGCACAAGCCTAATTAATCGATATTATGGTAACTCTGGGATGTCTTTGTTCAAATCAGTTTCAATATCCTTGTAAAGTAGAACTGATGATAATATGCAAATTAAAATGTACTAAACTGCTATCTCTAGCAAAAAAGTTTTAACAATTAGCCACTCGGATCGCCAAACTCGTATTTTATCAACATTTGAGGCTCAAGGTACCTTCAAAACACCGTAAAACTAATTTAAGAGCAAACACAAAGTTTCAGAACATAATAACTTGATCGTGACCTTTGCAAAGCCTCAGCCAATTTTGCCTAAAAGCTAAAAACTTCATTTTTGGTGTAAACAACTTTGAATTCTGTCAATCAATCTCAAACACTGCTTAGGTAACCTGGGTATTTTCAGTTTTGTAGGTATAGGTACAAACTAACTTTCGTGAGATATATCTTAGAATGTATGTATATCTTCAGGTGGTTTACTAATAAGTAGTTTTAGGGTTCACCCTTTTTTTTTTGTTTAGGCGGGGGAATCCTCATGGACACGCGCTCACTCGGGGGAGCGAACGGGTAGTGTCAGACTCTTACTGACTAAACCTGAACCGCCGTGCTACGTCATCCGCGTTTGGTGTTGGTGCGTGGTAATGCATTGCAATTCGTCACGCACCAAGGGGTGCGGACTATTTATTTTTTATTTACGCTTCTCCTAGATTATAAAAAAATAATAGACACGTAGTTTTTATTTTTTTTATTAAACAAACAATGAGGAAGGTGCTCTGAATGGAAATGTCGTGTGACGTCAGTTGTAGCTACAATTTTTACCCACAAGAGACGTTACAGGCCTATCTCCTGAACTTTAGAGCGCTTCAACTTTGTAATTTTTTATTGATTTAATGAAAGAAAAATTTGAGTTTTTTTTTGCAGTTTCAAACTCATTACAGGCAAGTACCAACCAATATGACTTTTTTCAAAGTTAAATGTACTTTCTTAATTATTTTAAGACATCGTTGAAAATATCCATGAAGGAAAACACCGTGAGTTTCCTCACGGTGTTTTCTTCATGGATTCCAAAAAAAAATAATTTGAAATCGCCAACTCGTAATGAGCAAGCGTGGTGATCAATGCTCGTTCCTGCTCTATTTGAGAAGAGGCCTGTGCCTAGCAGTGGGACATTTAAAGGCTGGTATTATATTATATATTATATTTAGCCGCCAGTGTCCTGTTTATACCGAGCCTAAGTAGGAAGTAATCAACTTTGCTAATATCCTTGTCGGCTAGCCAATGAAAACAAAAAGACTACAATTGCTCTCTTGAGTATTTATCTAAAGATTAACACACATTGAAATGTTAATAATTTAACCTTATTTTTGCAGATCTATTTAAGCAAACTGTTGAAGCTCTGAATATACCAAAACCAATCAATTGACCCACACTTTGACCCTCATAAGGAACTTGTAAGCGTCGAAACTAAGACCATAAAGGGTCAATAGATAAAATCTAATATTCTAAATAAGTACCTACAAGCTATTCAGAAGTACCCTCGTCAAATACATATATCGTTAACCCTCGACTGCCGATAGCTATCCTAATATTATTTGATGGTCTATTCATTTGAGGGTTGAGAACGAGTGTTACAAACTGCTTGCGTAGGGTAAACGTGGCTGTAGTGGAAATAAAAGTTATACTTACAAAGAAATAATGTACATTTTAGTTTTTATTGGGGGTTAGCCGAATCTGGGATTTCTTTTCTATCATGGTATCCGATTAAAAAGGAAATGAAAAAGAATAATACTTGGGATTTATTTCTAAATGTTTTTAGTGAAACCGTAGCCATTTTATTTCACTATATTTTTATACTTTGCAATAAAGTTTTTACTATTACAGACTTCAGTATTCAACACTAAAAATAATTATTCATTAAAAACTCAAATAGTACACTCATACATACCTCTGCTACCGTATACAATAATATCTTTTTCTGCATCATCGATTAAGTGATAAAAAAATATTTTTAACAGAGACTCTTACAAGTGCGGATATCAATACGAAACAAATTTATTATTAAGCAATTAAACCACAAAACTGATTAAACCTAACCCTTTAAAAACAAAGGTACTTTCAATTAAATATTCCGTTAACGTTCGGCTATTATCAAATAATTCGCTAACTACCGTCCGAAACAAGGCCCTAAAGTCTCATTACCATTTATATTTGATGTCAAAGGGAATTACCATAACAATCGCGATCCGATAATACGGTGCACCTATTGATATGATGACACGGAATTAGGGTTGCCTGTTATTAGTAAGTAGGCGTTAATACACCAAAAAGCGGTGATTTGAATAGTAAATGCTATGTCTATCGCGACTAACCAAACAGCTCTTTAACACGTGGAAATTTTGTGTTTGTTTGCTATGTTTATTGACGACTAGCTGTCCCCCGCGACTTTGTCCGCGTGTTTTAGTTTCAACGGTTTTTCATTTTTGCAACATTTTTCATTTCTGCTCCGCTCCTTTTGGTAGAAGAGTAGTGTTATATAACTTATAGCCTTCCTCAATAAATGGCCAACACTGAAAGAATTTTTCAAATCCGACCTGTAGTTACTGAGATTAGCGCAATTAAACAAACAAACAAACAAACTCTTCAGCTTTATATATTGGTATAGATTAGTATAGATGTACAAAAGCATATTCAAATATATTTATAGTAGTTAATACTTAATCATTTATTGCCATTCCACAATGTATTTGCCTAGGTGGAAAGTAAACATTTATATAGGTATATAAGTAGGTACCTACCAATGATGGACCCTTTCGGGCACAGCAAAATAAAATAACAATGCTTGAGGAGGGCTTAGCTTACTTATAATCTAACTGAATTTAAATATAGAGCAAATAATTGATAACATAATTATATAATAAAATCATCGTTACAAATTCAATATTTATCCAAATAGTAATTAGACAAGCTTTGGCCTATTTAGTTGTATTTGATACTAGTAGTGACATCTATCATTTAGTTGTTAAAATTAGAAATGTCTCAGTGATACTATTCGACGATAGATCGAGCCGTTATGCACGTTGAGGACTGTATTTTATTAAACGAATAGAAGGTAGGCAATGATATTATACACAAGATAGGTATATTACCTTTATAGTAACTGACGTTTAAATCTGATCGCGCTGGCATATGTCAAAACGTTGTCAAGTTGCACTAATGAATAGTCAAAGGTTAGGATAAGCACGTAAGTAAAAGATGTAGCTATGATTGCAAAACTTCCTCTCAACTCTCTTCGTGGTAAAGTGGCGTACACACCGGCTTTTAAGGTGTTACCCGCTATTATGTCCCAGGTTTGGTCCTCGGACGGGTCAAACGGGACGAGGGACCGGAAAAGTGGTTTTCTACATAGTCTCGGTTCTAGGTGTTTGTGGTACCTTCGTTGTCTCTGAATTCCATAACACAATTGCTTTAGCTACTTTGGTTTCAAAGCAATGTATGTGCGTATGTGTGCATAGAAAAACTGTCCATACGAACTCGTATGGACAGTTTTACAATAGTAAAATAGTAGAAATTAGTAAGGCATCAATGCCTTATCAATTACAGATTGCTGTCCGGTATAGAAATGCTGACTAAAATTATATAGGACTTAAATTTAAGATAGAGTAAGCATAGATAATTCGTAGTATCCATCAGATAAATTAATTCGTGATCATATTCAAATAACATAAATAAAAAAAAGCCGTAATAATCGTGCCATGTACTTTGCTAACACAAATAATTTAATTGCAACAAAACTCATGTACTATGATCAGTTTAAATACTATACAATTCTAACCGTAGTGATGTAATTACTGAGTTCATTTGCAGGCAAACCGCAGCAGAAACTTGCGAAATAATTATCGGATACGAGCGCGCGGTTAAACGTTTCGGATATCCGATAGTTTTCGGATTACATAACATCACTACTTTAAAGTTTTAATTACGTTTTCATTTATTGTCCTTTAACTAGTTGAGAGTTATATTACGAGTGTTCGACGATTTATTTTGCCTATATCTGAATTAATGACGATATATTGCTTGACAACGTAAGTAGGTAGTATAGTGTTTTCGGATATAAAATACATAAAAGTATGGCAACTAACAAAGCGATTTCTTGGCGAGTAAAAGTTAATAAAACTTTCTTAAATTTTAAAAGGTTTTTTCAAGAATTTATTACCTATGTAATGTTAGTTTTTTATTAATAACAATAGGTTTATTATTTATTTAAGAAAAATCAGAAAGTTGCTGCTGATTACAAAAAACCGCTAAACTAGGATGGTCCCGTTAAGTCCCAAGTTGGGTGCCAGTAATATGTTCGAAATCTGTCAAAGCTAATGACGTTGATTAGTAAACTAATGGGTACCATCAAGATAGCAGTGTAAACAGATATAATCGATCGCCAGTAATATCAGGATTAGCTTGAAGTTTAATGTGTGCAAGTTAAATAGGTTATGAGGTTAATGTAAATTATAATTCATATGTTACTAGTTGCAGCCCGCGACTCCCGAATGGGTGTTAGTTGTCGCGGCAAAAAGTAGCTTTTTGCGTTTTCTGGTTCTGGTAGATAAAATGTCTCACTCAGGCGGTTTTGTTACAAAACTGTAGGTAATACACGTGAACTTTCTCTTGCGATCAGTGTTGCCTTTGATCAGTTTTATTTTAATTTAAATAATAGGAATAATAGGAATAATAATAATAGGAATAATATTAATTTAATTATATTCACCGAGGAAAAATAATAATCTCAAATCCATTAAATAATAACGAATATGTGTACGCAGTACGATGCCGAATAATACTCAAAATCGGACAGGGTTTTTGTTGCATGCTTTGATTTTCCCAGTTGTGTGACATCGCCAGAAAAATATGATATAACGTTTATAAATTCAACAAACAACTAACATCTACTACTCACTTTAACTCCGGCTTCTTCGGCGCATCAGTCTTATCCTCTGCTTTCTTCTCTTCTTTATCTTTCTGCGTAGGAGAGGCTGGCGGCGTGTGTTCCTTCTCAGCATCTATATTGGAAGGCGCGTAACCCGAGTCGTTGTTCGTGTTGGGATCCATCATAGGAATTGGAGAGGCGAGGTTTGCCATTATCCTGATGACAAAGAAATTGTTCAAAATCAGACCATTAAATACTACAATTCTATCTGCTGTATTAACAGGTATTAACAGTCAGGATGGCAGTATTCTATGATAGAATTTTCTTCAGCATAGCCTTTTCTCAAGGTATGTTGGAGTCGGCTTCCAGTCTTATCGGATTCAGCTGAATACTGTATTTTACATGGAGCGACTGAAATAATAAACTGCTGAATTTCTTTCTTCTCTGGTAGGGGGAAGGGGAAAATACACTGGTGGTTTAAAAGTAAGTGATATCTATGATATCTATCGCAGGATGAAGAAAGGTATTACATATTTTTTTGGAAACAAAGCGGGGTAGGTTGTAGATGTGTTGTACAGAGTCTTTTCAAAGTAAGTTGTTGAAAGTTTTTAGGATGACATAAGCAAACTAGTCTAGTTTTCTAAAAGAGCCAACTTACTTTTGTTTTCATAAAAACCCGACTCTCGCGCTAGGGAATTAAATCACTGTATCGCGGGGGGTTCAATAAACATTTAATTTGCGTACACACATAACACCTAGACTTAAAACAGACATTTTTGGAGCACACAAATGTTTGTCCGGGGATCGAACCCGTTCGTGCAGTCATATTATACACATATTATTCTAAGAAAAGATAAGATGTTTATACATAAACATTAGAAAACACCTCTCAATACTTAAAAAGAAAGCCTATTATATACCTACATTCGCATTATTACTTCAATCACTTGTGCACTCCAGGAGTTAAGTACCTAATCCAAAATTCAATCACAATGGGACCCAAATTAACCTGCACTTAGAAATTTTCTTTCATCGCCATTCAATTCAGTCAAACGTAAGAAAATGTTGGAAACTTCAAAGGATTTGAAACGGTCCTATAAATTGAGTGGGTGCACTCACACCGGATCGTTGGTTTCTAGAAATTATCGCCATATTTGAACTCGTTTTATTTTAGAATTTCATTTTATTTAAGAGCCAGGTGTCCTTTGAAATAAAGCTGGTTATTTTATGTTTAGTCTGGATTTTTAGTATACATTTTTAGATTATCGAATATTTAGTATCTGTAAATGTATTTGTTGCTAGAAGAATGACGTGGCGAGAACTTTTATTTGTTAAAAAAAGCAGATTTTAGAATTATTTTTATGTAAGTGGATTCTTTTGAGAAACGAATAATATAATACTTATGAGAACTTGGTACACGCATGCAAACCAGTAGCCTGCTTTTAAACAAAAGTAATAGAAATAACATTGTAATTTAAACAATATGCTTAATGCATGTGTCCGAGAATTACCCTTACCAACTAAAACCAGCTTTCAAGTTTGCTAATGGAGAAAATAGCTGAAATTTTCGATGGGATTACATAACACCACTTCGCACAGTAGGGTGAACAAACACTACCATTAATCAGGTTCAGCTCCTGTTGATAATAAATTCACTCTGAATCGGTTTGTCTAACATGATTTGTGGAAACTGTCTCGTTTCGGCAGTCAAATGGGGTTGAGGGGGGGATATGTGACGTGACAAGACTTGAGACTTATATTGAATTCAATGTAGATCTAGACAGGCAGAAATATGTATCAAAGGTTAGGTTAAGACACAAATTACTTTCTAGCTTAGTGTAAACAGAGACAAGCGTAGAGTGCTCGCATCGCTAGTAGCCCCTTGTGCCAAGCGTAAGCAAAGAAAACATTTCTTGCTATAAGTACTACGCTCGTTTACTGATTTAAATGATTTTCCGTGCGACATTAGACGTTAATGCGAAAATACTGATGGTTCCAATATTATTAGGGTAATATTAGGTTATGAGATAGTTTTAATAAAACGGCGCGGTCTTTTTTGACACTAAGGTTACGATTTTACTTGTTCATACTTGTGCCTACAGTATATACTCGATATACGCAATCTATACTTTTCTTATTTTTTCTCTAAGATCTAGTATTTAGAAATGCTGAAAACTACATAAATGGGCACGTGGATTTAGATACCTAAGTTAAATCAATCGGAATTATACAACCGGAATTTCACTACCCTTTGCGAAAGGTATGGCTGTTTAAATGACATCACAATCAACACACAGGAACATTGAATGGTTCTGACCATAGTAAAGATACTCACAGTCCTGTCTCCTCCACTACAGCAGCTAACATGAATCTTGCTGATCTTGAATTGACTAGCTCTTCAGCGTAGGCTCCCATCTCTGTTCTTCCAAAGCTGTAAAATCACAAAGATTTATAAAAATAGAACTTATTTACCCTAAATTAGCATTCATGTTACCAAATAGTTTTATAATTATTTGAAACAAAACGGTTTACTCACGTATAATTTCGGGATCGCCCGACTAGTTTCAGACTCAATAGGAGTCCCTAATCATGAGCTGACGCGGCGGCGGTGGTGCCGCGAGTCGGGCGATCCCGAAATTATTTTAAATAATTATGAATACTCCTCACGAAAGTTATTATACCTACAAATAGTCGACTTTTTGCGTATTTTATCGAACTTTCCCTAATTGCTATGGAAAGCATTAGATTAAAATAGAGAAGGTCGTGAGAGAGGTTTATAACCATGTTTGTTTCTGTTGGAAGTTATGTAAGTATTTAAGTGATGTCAACGACATGGCAACAGTTTACGTAAGAGAATTCTTTGGCGAAATATGCTAATGTTTCTATGGAAATATGTAAGGTAGTTAGAAGTTGACAAGGTTACATTTCTGTATAGTTTTCAGGGTTATTAACAAGTTTTCCAAGGACATTATGCAAAATTTTGTCAATAGTATAATTTGGCATAAGTATCTACAAAAATGCTTTTATTAAACCTTTACAACGAATTCTATAAATCTTCAAATTTGAATGACTGGTTTCATGTTAGACTTCATACTGAAATTTAATCTCATCAGGCTTCCATAGAAAACTGAGATGAATACTAGCATGGTTATAAAATCTCATGTACGGAAGCAGATTGCTGCTTTTTCTTCAACAGGAAATAAAATAAATTCCTTAAAGGTATATTAAGAATTTGTAATGGTTGTTTTCTTAATTTATTCTACTTACTTATCTTCATCTTCATCCTCATTGCTTCCCGAGGCTGTGTTTGTGGGGGCATCTTGTAAGGACCCGTCAAGCCGCTGTGTTTGAGCCACGTTCTCTATAACCACAGCTGCTGTACCGCTGGAGACAGCTGAACTGATCGCTGCTGAGGTCTTCTTAGCTATCCTCTGCTTTTTTGCTCTTTTTCTTATTGCCTGAGAATGAACAGAATCTAGTCAATTAAATCGCCTGCTTTTGAATTTGTTGACGTTTTAAATGGACTTCGTTTTAAAAAGTCTACAATATGAAGAATGCGATTTACTGTTTTAATCTTAAAAAAAAGACTCCCTTAGAGCACTAGGAACTTAACCATCCACACGCTACTCATAATAACCATTAAATGTCTGTCTCGTGACTGAAGACCTAATTCTCAAAACGCCGCGCAGGGGTAATTCGTGTGGTAACTCGGCTATCCGTTAGTTAAATTTATTACAGATATTTAATATGGATTGCACTTAAAAAGGTTAGGAGGTTTAACCGTAAATAATTATATCGTTAATTTTGCCGATCTGATTTGATGAAACCAACTACTTCAAACAATAGGGCATCGGACTGAGTCTTAAAAGGAAATATCTATTTAGTCCACTACATAGATAAATAGAGATAAAAAAACTCGTATTTTTTCGTTTATCAAATCATTTAAAAATGACAAAGTTAAAACGCTTTAAAGTTCTGGAATGGGGGATTGTGACGTCAAGTGTGGGTAAAATAATGTAGCCACAAGTGTCGTCACTCGACATTTCCATTCACTGTATGTTCCTCATAGTTTGTTTAATTAAAAAAAGAAAAAAATACGTGTCTAAGTGTGACGTGTCCCCTATTGAAAAATACATAGGTACAGATAGTATACAAAAAAATACTAACCTTAAAAATATTATAATACAAGAACATCATAATAATGCAGGGTATGTAGAAGGATCCAAGCGAGGAGTATATGACGTAGTCCTTGTTGTTGAACAGGCAGTCGTCGGAGCGGCGGTCTGACGTGTTGTTTAGACCCAACACTATGGGGGACCCGATGGCGCCCGAGACCAGCCATGCCACTCCTATCATAGACCAGACGCGGGCGTTGCTTTTGTGCTTCGCGTACTTTATTGGCTGAGTTACTGCTATGTATCTGTGGACAAAAAAGGACTTTGTAATAAACGTATTTACTTGAAAAATCATGTTTCTCAAGTTTTTATACATATGTTTTATGTATAAAATGATAAAAATATGAAATTAAAATATAGATATACGGTAGACAAAATTTTCGAAAAATTAATAAATTATACACACAATTCTTCTTCCTAAATCGCACTATCCGTTGGTGAAAACCATATCCGTTTGGTAGTTTTTGAATTTATCGCGTTCTGACAGACAGACAGACACATGGCGGGGGGACTTTATTTTAATATGTATAGATGCTGACCATTAATAATCGGAAATAAGGTAGGAAGATCACTATTTGTAAAAAGATATCGCTGATAAAATCTGTAACTTTCAATTTACCTTACAGGAAACATATATATTTTAACTACTGAGCAGCCGCTTGTATTATTATCTACCTAATAAATACTTGACATTCACAAAAAATACTTTATATAATGCCTGTAATAACCTATTACGATATAATAACACCTGGTTGAATAGACACAAACGAGGCGTGGTTTACGCTATCACTGCCGACCCACTGACTCTATTAACTGCATTCTAACACATCAATTTACATCGACTATAGCCATGTTAAATACCATCTCTTTTGCTATGGATAGCAATAACATAAGGATGCGATAGAGGTTGAAAGAGGTAATAAAGTACATTTGGATATTTGTCGATTTTTTATATTATATTTGTATATGCCGTTTTGTATGTATGAGATTTAGTGACTGAGAAACAGCTTTATCACATTTATGTATAAAAAAGTTACAGTTATGTTGTCAATACGAACTAAGTACACAATAATTTGAGGACATAATGGTGAAATAATGACTACAGTTGATGGTCGAATCCAGCGATGTATAAAAAAAAACAAGTGAAAACTTGAACAATTACAATAATGTAGATAACAAAGGTGTCGGTAATGGTAATGATTGCAGTGTCACGAGTTTAATTGTTTTTTTCCCATCTCAAAAAATACCCAAAGCGCAGACAAAGTTTTCACCAAAAAAAATATGTTTATATAAACGACATGATTTTGTATCCTAGTTACAAATAAATTATTTCAATTCAATTTTAATTCAATTGATAGTAAATGCCCAGGGTCTGGGTGAGGGAAAAAAAGGTCTATATATTCTCTAAAAATATACATGTTGACGAAAAGCGTTAATTAAGTTTAGTCATTAAGGCCTGATAATTTAGCTGTGGGAGTGATGCGGATTATATCTATTCGATCTAGATCGCCCATCGAAAGGTCACTTCAAATGGAATGGTAATGTAATGAACTTTTTGGTGGATATTTTTAGCTTGTCATGGAATCGCTTTTCATTAGCAACAAATAATTATGGCTTTTTAGTTGTTTACAATCAAGTATCGAGCCTCGTAGGACGTTAATCTAATGGTAGGTAAGTGATCAACAGCTCAGTACTTTTTGGCACAATTTCTTTTTTATCCTTCCCTGAAGAGCCATTGTTTGAAAAGACGACATTTACCTGTTAAGGTTTGATAGAATAAGATAGAATAAGAAGTTTTTATACTAAGTATTTCACATAGTTATTTCTGGTATCCATTTTGCAAAAGCCTTACAAGGACTTTGCCTACTATGATACCAAAGTAAAGTATTATGAATGATAGATGTTCAAACTTACTTAAAAAACCATCCTTTTATCTACAGGACATCAGCAAATCATATAACGGGTGTAAAAATACCCTTAACGTTAACGAAAACCACCATTATTGGGATGATTTTTTTCTCTTAGAGCATACCTGGGAAACCATGGGTTCTCAAGTTGCGTGCATTACACTGCGCGCTATACGAAGCAGTTCTTTATTAACGCCTAAAAATAAAATTCGTTTCCCAGCATTTACATTTCGTGCATATATGTAGTTTAATGTACAGAGTGCATATACTTCAGTAATACGATTGGTCTTTTTACACCCTGTGTTCATATAAACATCATCTATACGACTTATTACTTTAACAAAGTGTCGATCGACGACATAATCCATACCATAAAATATCATTTAATAAATATTTCCACCACAAAATCCCCAAAAACAATAAGATGGAAGCACGTACTTATGTACTCGTGTTTCTAAATGAAAAAAGATCTGATTCGGACATGTCGAGACGTAAGGGAATGATGAAATAGCTTAGGGGTGCGAAATAGGGACACAGGAGCCAAGTACAACAGGAATTTACCGTTCAAAAGAAATTGCTCGCAAATAGCTTTCGAAAGAAACGAACAAATAGTTATTTTTATAGTGGTTGACTAAGGAAAATGAGCTCATTTGAATATGTCTTTGTTAATATTGCGTTATGTCTGGAATCTGCTAGCATTTACACGAACAAATGATATTGTAATATCTAGTTTTTTAAAAGAAAATTATACAAAATAGTAAGCATATTTTTTATTGAACGTTAAAAAGGATTCTTTGTTTCATTATACATACAATGTTTAACTAGAAAAATAATATCACTAGTATTGAGCTGGGCGTAAAAAAATACATTTTACTAATATTATAAATGCGAAATTTTGGATGGATTTTTTTTTGTTACTCAATCACTATAAAACGACCGAACTGATTTGAATGAAATTTTATACACAGATAGTTTATTATCTGGAATAGTGCATAAGCTACTTTTCATCATTATCATCATTTTCACCATTTTTCATCAAAACGCGGGTGAAACCGCGCGGCGCAGCTAGTGTAAAATAAATCCCAGAAGGAATACTTTAGCATTACCTTATACCTTTCCCGTCGTCAACTGATAAAGCGTAACATCATGACATTTAATGATAGTCTTTCGTTTTACGAGAGAGAATGTAAACAGGTATATTTTCCTGAAAATATTGACTTCCTAATTATTCAATAAAAGTACATAGTAACTCTTGTTTAAAGAAAGAAAATACGGTTAAAATGTCACAAATTATGCCTGTAAGCGGTACTTTAAATTCTGTTTTCTGTAGAGGAAAAAGGAGTATAAAAATTGTCGCCAAAAAGCGTGTAGCAAAATCCTTGCGAATTCGGTAGAGAAAATTTAAATATTTAAACATTATAAGGATAGGGAGTTTAATAATATATACAACAAAAAACAATTTAAATATGTTATTAAATAGTGTTTTGAACATGTAACACATGTAAATTACTTTTTAAAGTTCCATTTACAAAAATGGAACGTTTTGTATCATATTTCTTGATAGTCAAATATTTTACAATCAGTTATAATATTTTATCTAGATGGCGTTGGCATAGTTTTCAATCCACTGAGAGGAAAAACCGAAACAAACTCCAATATACTTTTCAGGCATTTAAAATAAATACGGAACTTCTAAAGTAAAAACCAGGCTTGCGATACCACCAGATGCCAATAATTGGAGGCGCTTAGTAACATCCAAATGTTGGTGAAGCAATCAACATTAGCTGGAGCTATTAAGAGAACACCCGTCTGCTTTCTTGTAAACTGTTTTAAGAGATAGAAATCTAAAGTATCCTTGCAATAAACAGCTGTTTATTTCGTTGCTATGGCTACCGGAAATAGGGATGTTTTCTGGGTATGAAAAGTTAAAATCTATTTAGTCCGTCAGTTAGATAATAAAAAAATATTAGACACGTATTTTTTCTTTTATCAAAACAATAAAAAAATACAAAGATACACCGCTTTAAAGTTTCGGAGTGGGGGCTTATGACGCTACGCCTCGCTAAAAATCGTAGCGAGGAGTGACGTCACGCGTAACTTCAGTTCTCTGTATTTTGATCATTTTTTGTTTGCAGGAAAAAAGAAAAAATACGTGTCCAATAAAATTCATTAATCTACAAGACGGACATTAAAAAAAAAATAGGAAACAGGCCCATTCCCTCTACCTCGAAAAGCAATGTTAATCCTGGTTGTCATTGGAAAACCTTTGCAATTTTTTTTTTGGGCAAAAAAGTTAAGGCATCCGTCCCACTGGAAGGAATAAAACGATTAACTATCGAATATTTTCTCGGTCATGAAACGTACTTGAATAAGATGTAGTCCTGTGTAAATGGTTGATCTAAATGTCTGTTCACACTGCCACCGGCGAGAACATTTTCTGCATTTGTTTCTTCCGACGACAATTCTCGCTGAACGATACTCGCCTAGCGATAAAAAATCGCCGATACCAAGCGGTAATTCTGCTCAAAAGTGCGCATTTATTATAAATTTAGAACAATGTTATAGTCGTCTAATGTAGTTAGAATTACCCTCAGCGATTGGCGTGTATCGCCCGTAGCAGTTGCTCACTCGCTTGTAGCCCTGGGACAAAACTATCGGAACTACACACTCGCTTGTCGCTACTCGCCAACTCCTTTCTTGTTCATAGCTCTACGCTTCTTGCTTATCATTTATTGCCGGTGGGGCAGCTGCCTAAATGATCCGATGCCTTAATCTGATGAGATTGAGAATTACCCGCAACGGAAATGAAAATTAACTCTTGACATTGATAAAGTTATGAGTTGTTTTTTTTTTATTTTACATAAACATATAGGATGTTTATGTAAAATAAAAAAAAAACAACTGGAAACACAATACAATGTGCTTTTATTTCAGGAAAGTTAAAGCATTATACATAAATAAAAAGCAACAAGACAACAAAGAAAGATTGACGAATGAATTAAGCCACGAAAACAGTTGTTCAAACGTTGATAAATGGCGAGCCTCACTCACTGTCTTCCCCGGAAGGGTTTCAGACGTGACACGTTGCCCCGGACAAGTTTTATAAACTTCGGAAGCTGCTCTGGGATGTGGGACTGGTTTATTAAGGTGTAAATGTCCAATAGTAAGCGAGGATAAGGACCAGAGCAGGAAGAATAGTCCTTTGTTCCGAATATGTTGGTCCTTTGAGCGTATTGCGTTTGTGATATTTTTATTGCATATGTTTGCTTTAAATTCTTATACGATACAGTCTTAATACGCGTTGGTTTGATTAACCATATTGGACTTTTCATATATGATAATACAGCAAGTAATATTTTGGAGAAATTTTATTACATGTTATACTTGTTAATACGACAAAATGAGGCTATCAAACAAAGAATAATGACTTCAATAAATACATACTTAGATATAAATTAAGGCGTAATCAACGTTTTATTATCAATCTACTTTCGCTAATGAATTGTTAGGAGCTAGAACAGCCTTTAAAAAGCTTTTACCTTGTAAAAAGTATAAAACGAAATACTTAAGTGGTCTTTTACTTTGATTGTTACTTTACGTTTAAGTAGCGTGTAAACGGTTACTTTGACATTGTTCTTAGGTAATGTTTACGGGCGTTTGTAATAGGATTTACTAAGAATATTGTACAGGTTTTAGCTTTATGAAAGGTTGTTAATTTATGTAAACAACAAGATTGTTTTTTTAAAATGGTAATGGATGTTAAGACATTATTTAAGATTTTGGTTTTGTTTCACTTGGAAGTAAAGAATCTGTAACCACATTAAGTATCCACTTAATGTATCCATTATTTATCCATTTTTAAGTATGTTGAAGTCAATATTGCAAATTATCAAAGTTGTCTCATTCCATACAACAAAAATGAAGATCCAAGAAAATGGTGAGGTCATATTGTTTGGTCCTTAGCTCCGCAGTTACCTGAACTGCGAACTATAAAAGCAATAAACTTTACATAGTATAAAATAAAGTCGCTATCACTGCCTGTATGCTTAGAACTTTTAAACTACGCAACGGATTTTAATGTAATTTTCAGCAATAAATAAAGTGATTGAGGAAGAAGGTTTTTGTGTAAAATCTATTTATCTTTTGTCTACCTGTGCAATGCGGAAGCGGTTCACTTGTTATAAATAAAAAACATTACTAGTACTTACCTGTCAACAGATATGGCGACTAAATTGAATATACTGGACGTGGAGCATATTACATCGATGGCTATGTAACAATCGCACACCACCTCCGGCAGACCCCACACGCCATTGAACTGTGAACATGAGAAATATGTCGTTAATATATCGACCGATGTTCCCATGTTGTACGAAAAGCTGTTAAAGCCCCGAATTAGTTGTACCATGTGTACTAGGTATATTTCGAGTGATTAATGGTTGTTACATTATAGGTAGCTATTATGTTTCTTCTAACATACTAATTCTATAACTTACAGTTACATATGTAGATAACTTCTATCTTTTTTATATGTGTTATAACATAATTTATTCATATGAAAGTATGTTTCTACTTTAATGTGTCCTGTAGCAAGTCAGCTGGCTGAAATTTCTGGGTAATATTGTATCTATTTTTTCCAAGATAATTGTGACTGTGTTGTGCGTACATAAATAAATACCTATGTGTCTGTTAAGCTTTCATGTCTAAACAACAAAACCGATTTGGAAGAAATTTGGTATGAAGTGGGCTTGAACCCTGGTTACTTTTTTGTCGCGACGAACTAAATACAAGTGGGCAGGGTTGCGAGCGAAAGCTACTGTATTAAATGTAATTTTTTCTTTCGAAGGTTGACAACCTGCTTTGTTTTGAATTAAAGATTATCATATATTTCTTTTAATATATAATAAATACGGAAGAAGTATTAACAAGTCCAACTTTCCGAGCATTATTTTAAATATCTGTATAATGATTGAATGATTATCTTCCTAAAATTAGGTGAATAATTCATTTATCTCGCCAATTCCCGATTTGTGCCCGTCTTGATTTATTTCTACATTTCTATAGGCAATTGTAACTACCAAAGTAAGGTCGAGTCAATTAACTGAATAGATTTTGATTTAGTTCAATGATCGGGGGTTACTGTGGTTATAATACCGAAGCTGGGCGCAGAGGGTTAAGGTTGGGTTTTGTCGCGACACTATTGTTAAAAGAATCCTTTTAAAGTGTAATAATATCTATCTAATATCTTGGGAAAACTCAAGCCTGCACTATGGCAACCAGACAACTGATAAACATACTTATTTATTTCTAAATACATACATAATTGTAGATAAATTACACTCAGACATAGAACAAATGATCATGCTTATCACACAAATATTCTGTCATTTGTAGATGGGAATCGAACCCACACCCTCTAGTTTCCAATTGACCATTCAGGGTCACTAACCCCTCGACTAACAGGCCAGTAGGTACCTACATCTATTTATTTTTGTATGGAGTTAAGTCGTTAAGGTTGTATTATTTAACTGTATCTGAATACAGTTAAGTCTAAGGAATACAAATGCCAACTTATGAATACTTAGGGCGCCTTTAAACTTTTGATCCTACGGCCTTTTGCTAGCTTCTTCCTAGCATCACTGTTAAGATTCTCTGTTAAAATTTTCCTTAATCATTAATAAGTAATGTCCAAGGTTATACATAAACTTGAATTTTATAAAAAAAGCAAAGTAAGTTCCGTGGACTAAAGATAGGTACTAAAGGTCAAATATCAAAATGATTTTATATTTTTGATGTAGTTCATAAACCTTTGTACCGTGTTATATCAAATTAATTTTAATCAACTTCTTGTATATTAAACAACATTAATGAGTGAATAACTAATGAAAAAGGAAATATTAGAGCAAAAATTCAAACGAAATACCGGCACGGTAAAAGCAATATTTTTAAGATCACTTAGCCTTGAGAAAGATTAAGAACTTATCATATAAATATGATATTAGGAAGATAATAGCACTGAGAGAACCAACTAAAGTGAAGTTAACTATCCGTTGTTAAGATTAGGTAGACCTTTTTGCGGATTACGAAAAATAATCCAGATAAGGTCACTTTATAGGAGTCAAGGTCAGCGCGACCATAAACATGACTTTCTTGGTCAAGCTGGTCACATAACTGCTTTTACTCATGCGATTTTGACAACATTATACAACTTTGATTTTTTTCACCCTACAAATAATTTAAAAAATTTCAACCGCCCTGATTATTAAAATTTAATGTCTGGACTATGCTGTTCCCTTTTTGTATTGTTGTGTTCTACACTTATTAATCCGTATTATAGAATCTGATATGATATTACGTATACCATGAATCACATACAAACACAAATGAATCATGTCTGACTTAAAAACCAATCTGTTAAAGATGTTTTGTAGACAAGCCAAGCAATATGTTAACCTAATCCCACCCACATTTATTTGTCATACTCAGTTCAGTATTTTGATAGCTTACATACAAACAGCTTTTATAGAAAGTCGGCATACAATATCAATTTATGGCTAACATCAGCTTCCATCATAAATAAAGATTCAAAAAAATATTCTTTAATTTATTTAAATAAATTGCGTACACAAAGACCGAATCATCTGAGCCCTGATCATTTAAGCCTTGTTCGTGTATTCTGAATAATGATTAGGACTCTAACAAATAGCTTACATCATTCTTCATATGCTTCCATCCATTAGACGAAAACATAACTCCTAATCTAAGTCGGTTCATCAACAAAGCTCCTTCATCCGCATAATACAGCAATATCTACGCTACGAAAGACTGATTGTATCTCATTTTTCCTTTCATCTGCGGAATAATTCACTTATTTCATAATGTAATATTTTTGAGCTTTTGTAAAAGCAACTTATTTAAATTTGTATTAAATTTATTTCATTTTCTTTTGTAGATGCTCCTTGAATTCGTATTTAAGTTGCCCTTGGGTTTGTGACCGTTCTTAATTTACTTTTCGCTTCCTAAAAATTCGTTTAGCATGAAGTCTCAGAGTTAGATACTATCAATATCATGGATGTGAAAAAACGTTAAAAACATTAAACTACTTTCTTTCGTTTGGTCTTTTGCCTCGTCGTCCTATTGATAGCAATCAAAAGGACCAATTACACAAAATATATTAATTGAGATCAAAATTAACTATCTTACCATTCCAATATGTTTCAACTCAAAATTAATTCTTGGCATAACGTCTGTAGCGTCATACAAATTGCAGGCTAATATGCAAATGTCTGCCCTTGTTCCATGCAATTGCATCCTAAACTATTTCTACGTGGCCTCGAGTTTCCGAGCGGTAGGCCTCGTTATCATTAGACTGCCCGGTCAGCCGGTTACCAGTCTCTAGGGACGCTCACATACGACTAACTGAGGAGGCAACTGGAATTGTTGGACTCGATAATGTGTTTACTGAATGACCTGCCATCTCTTGATAAAAATGATGATCATAACAATTCCTTTAAATTTTTGAAACTTTAAAGAACATTTGTTCGCATCAAGTTTTGAGTACATAACGAACCTATGTGTTAGGTATATTATGTAACCTATTCGAAATGTCGCAACCTTGGCATTATTAGTACTAAATATAAAAGTCATCCCCAAATGAGTACATTGTTCAAGTAACCTCATTAAAAACATTATTTATCACTAAAACAGCAAAAATCTCGTTCCATGTAATTTAATCATTTACCTCATTAGGTCCATTTTGGAGTAAACGTATGAGGAACGACTCTCACAGCAGGAAAGTGATTGTACAATCTAAATAGGTTTGTCCAAACCCTCGGTACTTATGCTCATTAGCAGTAATGCGAACAGGTGGGGTAATGGGAGGAAAATGGCGCATTAATGTACCGAAAGACCAAAAAACCTAGTATATTTCTATTGTTTTTTTAGTATATATAAAATTAATAATATTTTATTAACATTATAACTTAAACGAATTCATATAAAATGTATTATTACCAAATAAATTTGATAGCGGTTTGTATATCTAAAATATTTACTTAAGTAGATGGCTTGCTATTACGCAGAATTGATCATGTTCGGGAAAGAGTGGGTTTATACATCATTACGTTTGCCTTCAGGGTAGAACTATACTGTACTACATATTTCATTGTTTGGGAGTCTTACCTCCAAATTCTCAAACAAATTTATTTAAGACGTTCTTAAATAACTATCTTTCGTTATATTAAATTTCACCTTAAAGTGAAAGATACAGTATGATACTTAACGCCGACTTAAAATTGAGTTCCTCATGAGTATTTGGCCATTAGTATATTATCCGCGCGTTAACTATAAGCTCTAAAATTTGCCCGTATATTGACGCGGAGCGAGTTAGCGGAGCGGAGAAACAGAGAAATATTAACCAAAAGGATTAAGAATGAGATAGGAGCGGAGATTTTATGCAATTCTATTGGTTAATATGTTTCCGTTTCTCCGCTCCGCAGTTTCGCTCCGTTTGAATGGACAGGCAGCCTTAAGCAGGACTGTTGCCGCTGTGTAAGCGAGACGCCGCTACGCTGTGTAGTGCGCCGTCTCGCTTCCACAGTGGCAACAGTCCTGCTTTAAGAGCTCTTGGTACAGGTACAGATGTTAACATATTATATTCATACGTTTAAATTTATGCCTAAAACTTCGTTATACATGTAAAAAGCTACACATTTCTGCTGTCCATATTTACCATACATTCTAAACCAATAAAAAGAAAACGAAAAGAAAAATTCAAAACACGTTTAACAGAAATACGTGCAATATTTCTTTCTCATTGAAATAAGAGCACTACCGCACGTACGTGTATAAGATACCTACATAGGTTTCAAACACGCGAATAGATCTATTCAGACCACGTTCAGATGGCATATGTAAATAAATAACAGGGTGCTCACAAGTGGGACAATGCCGGAAACTTTGTGACTCCAGTATTATTGAACCGTGAATAGTTCAGACTGCAGACTGCTCTAGGCATTTCAAAGACTGCGTTACATTTTTTTTTACATTGCTGCGGTTTTATTGAAAAGTTAGAGCCACCGCAGACATGCTACTTTTAGCATCGACGATTTGCTTGGCAGCTAAGTGCAGCGATGGAACACTAAACTACTACGCTGAGTAGCCAAAACTCGATGCATCGATACAGTCGCAGAATCGCCGATGCTAGCAGCATGTCTGCGGAAAAACATGACACCTAATCTCTAAGAGCCACTTAGAGAATAGGTGTCAATTTTTCATTTGTTAACTAGGTAAAAAATTACAAGATATTTAAATGTTTACAGTCGACGTCACAACTGTAATATATACTTTGACATTGAAAGTGCCTTTATTTAATTATAAATGAATAAAAAATTATAAATCTAAGTGGGAAAGCCTTCATCCTGCAGTTGGCCACGAAATACTAGGTCGATTAATTGAAAGGCGGCTTTGTGATTAATCGGTGCCATCGCGAATATTAAATGCAAATTTATCCCCACATTCATCTCTTACTTAGCGTGACGATCAATGACAGTTAAACTTTCCCATACCAGTACTCAGTCGCGAGTGCAGGTAATAGGGCATGCTGGGCAGCTCATCAATTCATCTTAATCAAATGTTGCATAACAAACATAAAACACCACATTTTACTATCATCTTTATTAAAAAAGTATTCCCGATTTTATACATGTTTCCATTGCCAGTATGCTACGCATGCCAGATGTCAGTCATCTGGCGAGCGATGGCTTCGGAAAACACTTTCCATCCAATTGCTATCAAAATCTACAGCCAATATATCAGTCAGGTGAAAATGAAGTGGCGTCCGCCTTACATGAAATATGGAGAAAGGGTGCTTTTACGGTTATTTGCAGGAAAAACAGGTAATTTCTACGCGGATATGATAAAGGATTTATGAAGAAGGAAAATATTTATCGTTACACTTGAATTCCCCGAAGTGGGAAAAATGATGCCCGACAGCTTAAGTATTATTATGATGCAGGATATTAAAATGTCATAAAACACTCTCGCAGTACAAGAGAAAAGATCTAAATCTTGACATGACACGACCAAAAGAATGGTTATACGTAGATCAAATTTTCAATAAAATGGCAATCTGTATAAAGATTGACAACCCACAATTTTAATAGGCAAAGATGAAAAATAATCCGTTGCCAAATTTGTCGTACCTATTAAGGTAAACGCAGCTATTACCGACCCTGATAAGACAATTTTAAAATCGATGATAATTATTAAGAGCTGTGATTGCTTTCAAATTCAGTGTTTTATTTTTATATGAAACTGTTATTTGTCTAGTTTATATTTATTACCTTATATGCCCAAGTTTAGAATGTTTTCTTAAAATTAAAAAAATATTAAGTGAATAACTCGATTTTTGGTATTACCGACCCATAGGAACGGCTATGAAGCTATTAACGATTTTTATGAAGCTATTACCGAGTGTAACAAAACTAGGTATTTTGTTTAAATAAGAACAAGTAAATGTGGTTTCGTGAAGGTAATTAGCATGGATTAAGAAAGGCATGTAAGCTTGCATTGACTTTCCTCCGCTTTTGTTCATCCATGTTAATTTTCATAATTATTTTTGTTATTAGTTAATAATATTAGCTAGTATTTTCTGTAACCAGTTAACCAGTGTAATGTAACATTATGGATAATGTTCAGTATTATTATTTTTTTATTATTTTGCTTTATTTTACATTTTAGGAAAACTTACAGCTAGATAATACAATAGTAACAATTGTAAGTAAAATATGGCCAATTACAAGTTTTCACTACTAAGATAAACAATAGTAAACAGTACAAACCTTATTCAGAAACAAAACATTAAAAAATTTAGAATTTTTGATTTTTCCTTAAAATAAATAAACTAAGTAAACAAATTAACACAGTACAATTAAATGCTTGCTAATGGTTATCAAATATTATCAAAGAAGTAATCGCACAGAGTCTTTTTAAGTTTAGCAATACTAATGTTACAGAGATCGATGTAGGAGTATGGAGGATCATTAGGAATATGGAGTATCAGTATGGAGTCGGTAATAGGTTCCCATACTTGCTATCACCGACTCACACGGGTCGGTAATAAGCGATGTATATACAAATATGAAAGCGTTGCACCGACCCACAAAAACTAGATAATATGTATTTATTTGATATTTATAACTTTAACAGAGATTTTAAATAAGATTAATAAATGCACACATTATTATACGATGAAAGGTTACATAATTATGTTCCTTTAACATAACAATAAATGAATAATTTTACTATACGTGGTGAATATAAAATGGAAAAACAAGTAAACTATACAAAAAAGTATAGGTCGCTAATGGTGTGTAACAATGGCTGATTATTTGAGATTAAAATGTCTTATTAAAATAACTGTTTTATCATCACATATCGACAGAAAATAATTAAAACTAAATATAATGTTCAGGGCAATTACCGAGCCATGGATCGGCAATAGCTGCCACTATTAAAATTATTGAAGCTATTACCGCTCCATTTAAATTTCAAGTTTTATCCTATTAAATTACTTAAACTTTATGAAATACTATACGAAATAAAGAATTTACACTTAAATAAACACATTTAATAATACACAACAAGTACAGGCTTCGTATATTTCTGTAAAAAATCTTAAGCAAAAATTGAATGTGCTTACCTGTAGGAACAAGGACTTGTACCACACGGCCGGCGAACTCGCTGTCGTCACAGAAAATAACGAATTTTGTCTCTTTCCCGGGATACCACGCACACAAACGTTAGTTTTTACGATTCTCAATGAACAAACATTCGTGTTTCGTCAAGTATCTTCAGCATAAATCGTTCCAGTAGCATAAAAATTGCAAATTAATGGAATGGATCGGTAATAGCTGCGGATTTTCGATGGGTCGTTAATAGCTGCATTTACCTTACTTACAATATGTATTATCCACCTTCCAAACGGTGCCAAGATCAAATTTCAGAACCCTGGTATACTAGCTTATTACTAACCTACATCTTTACGACGAACCGACAAAATAGTCTAACCCAGACCTTCATTTCCACGCCATTGTCCTAGGAATCCTAAATCAGCCCAAATCATATTACATCCGAAATTAGTGACACAGTTCACAGATGATTTCCTCGCTGATCAATCGAGTGGTCACCATTGAATTATAGCTTTTAGGAACCCTTTCTACCGATGAACGGAAGACGAATAAATCGGAATACTTCTTCTAACTTATACTTTGCGAAGGGAAGAACGATTTTGGTCGGATTAAATGTATTTTTTTGGTGTATAGAAATGGGACTGTTATTGGTGTTGTGTTTTTGTTGTGGATTTCTTTTGGATGTGGTTTGATTTTTGTAGATTATTATTATCAGTAAAAATATGGACCTAAATGATTATCAAAGATTTGGTATTTAAAGTTTTTAAAGCAAGAATTAAAAAATTCTTGCTCAAGAATCTGCCCTTAACCTATTTCTTGTGACCAATATCTCTTAGTACAGACAGCAACAAAAGATGATGAACGCAATCAAATTCACATAAAAACACATTGACATACCACCGAAATTAAATAAAATTCTATAAATAGACTAATGAAGGATATCATAGCGTATACCTTTGCGAGAGGACTATTTTGCTTCCCAGTTGCAACATCAATTTATGAAAACTGATTTCGTTTAGCAACTTTTGTTGCTGACTGTACCTATTTTTATCATACATATTTGCTTAGATTTGTGATTAGTTTTTTGGATTGCAAGCATCAGATTTCATCAAATCAAGACCAAATCGCATCCCACAGTAAAAATCATAATAAAATACTTTTCATCCGTGAAAATACTATATTTACTTAGTTTTATTACAGTTCAATCTACAATATCAAAATTAGTTCAGCAGCTTAGCCATAAAACGTATTTACTTTCAATATTATAATATCAGAATGGGTAGATCGGGGCGGATCACTTTTCTTATAAATGCTTGTCAGTTAAGATTCCTAGAAACGATTTCTCTAAACGATAACTGGTCAATTTAAAAAGGAATTCCCATTCAAACCGTTAAAGTTTTAATCGTCCATCTTCGATCTTTGGTAACGACTTTTTGTCGGAACCTATTCTTTAGTAGTTATAGGTCACAAATGTAGGTCGGTTTAGGAAAAAAGAATAATAAAATAAATTAAGCATCTGGGTTTTACTGGATTTTTTTCTATCGGACGAAGTCTGTTTATAAGTATAGGACTATTTTTAGGTCCAGAACCAGTCCATGTGTAAAAATAATATATTTGATTTGTAAAGAATCTTTGTATGGACATAAAATCTAGATTATTTTCCAAAATCAAGTCCAGTATCCTTTTTTTTCAGTTAAATCTATTACAAAAATTTAGAAACAAGTATGACTCTTGGTATTTTCTTTGCTTAATAGGAGTTAATCAATAAAGTGGGGCTATTTGAAAACCGGGGTTCTAATGTATTTCTTATTGGAGTTACCGTTCATATTTTCATTTTCAATCATTTCTAACTATCTTTTAGAGAATAATTTATATAGTTGCGATATTGAGATTTAGAATTAGAATTATAGACAAGGCGATTCTGTCCATCGAGGTTTTTTCACAAAAAGTCGTGTCATCAAAGGCGGCTTTGTGATTAATCGGTGCCATCGCGAATATTAAATGCAAATTTATCCCCACATTCATCTCTTACTTAGCGTGACGATCAATGACAGTTAAACTTTCCCATACCAGTACTCAGTCGCGAGTGCAGGTAATAGGGCATGCTGGGCAGCTCATCAATTCATCTTAATCAAATGTTGCATAACAAACATAAAACACCACATTTTACTATCATCTTTATTAAAAAAGTATTCCCGATTTTATACATGTTTCCATTGCCAGTATGCTACGCATGCCAGATGTCAGTCATCTGGCGAGCGATGGCTTCGGAAAACACTTTCCATCCAATTGCTATCAAAATCTACAGCCAATATATCAGTCAGGTGAAAATGAAGTGGCGTCCGCCTTACATGAAATATGGAGAAAGGGTGCTTTTACGGTTATTTGCAGGAAAAACAGGTAATTTCTACGCGGATATGATAAAGGATTTATGAAGAAGGAAAATATTTATCGTTACACTTGAATTCCCCGAAGTGGGAAAAATGATGCCCGACAGCTTAAGTATTATTATGATGCAGGATATTAAAATGTCATAAAACACTCTCGCAGTACAAGAGAAAAGATCTAAATCTTGACATGACACGACCAAAAGAATGGTTATACGTAGATCAAATTTTCAATAAAATGGCAATCTGTATAAAGATTGACAACCCACAATTTTAATAGGCAAAGATGAAAAATAATCCGTTGCCAAATTTGTCGTACCTATTAAGGTAAACGCAGCTATTACCGACCCTGATAAGACAATTTTAAAATCGATGATAATTATTAAGAGCTGTGATTGCTTTCAAATTCAGTGTTTTATTTTTATATGAAACTGTTATTTGTCTAGTTTATATTTATTACCTTATATGCCCAAGTTTAGAATGTTTTCTTAAAATTAAAAAAATATTAAGTGAATAACTCGATTTTTGGTATTACCGACCCATAGGAACGGCTATGAAGCTATTAACGATTTTTATGAAGCTATTACCGAGTGTAACAAAACTAGGTATTTTGTTTAAATAAGAACAAGTAAATGTGGTTTCGTGAAGGTAATTAGCATGGATTAAGAAAGGCATGTAAGCTTGCATTGACTTTCCTCCGCTTTTGTTCATCCATGTTAATTTTCATAATTATTTTTGTTATTAGTTAATAATATTAGCTAGTATTTTCTGTAACCAGTTAACCAGTGTAATGTAACATTATGGATAATGTTCAGTATTATTATTTTTTTATTATTTTGCTTTATTTTACATTTTAGGAAAACTTACAGCTAGATAATACAATAGTAACAATTGTAAGTAAAATATGGCCAATTACAAGTTTTCACTACTAAGATAAACAATAGTAAACAGTACAAACCTTATTCAGAAACAAAACATTAAAAAATTTAGAATTTTTGATTTTTCCTTAAAATAAATAAACTAAGTAAACAAATTAACACAGTACAATTAAATGCTTGCTAATGGTTATCAAATATTATCAAAGAAGTAATCGCACAGAGTCTTTTTAAGTTTAGCAATACTAATGTTACAGAGATCGATGTAGGAGTATGGAGGATCATTAGGAATATGGAGTATCAGTATGGAGTCGGTAATAGGTTCCCATACTTGCTATCACCGACTCACACGGGTCGGTAATAAGCGATGTATATACAAATATGAAAGCGTTGCACCGACCCACAAAAACTAGATAATATGTATTTATTTGATATTTATAACTTTAACAGAGATTTTAAATAAGATTAATAAATGCACACATTATTATACGATGAAAGGTTACATAATTATGTTCCTTTAACATAACAATAAATGAATAATTTTACTATACGTGGTGAATATAAAATGGAAAAACAAGTAAACTATACAAAAAAGTATAGGTCGCTAATGGTGTGTAACAATGGCTGATTATTTGAGATTAAAATGTCTTATTAAAATAACTGTTTTATCATCACATATCGACAGAAAATAATTAAAACTAAATATAATGTTCAGGGCAATTACCGAGCCATGGATCGGCAATAGCTGCCACTATTAAAATTATTGAAGCTATTACCGCTCCATTTAAATTTCAAGTTTTATCCTATTAAATTACTTAAACTTTATGAAATACTATACGAAATAAAGAATTTACACTTAAATAAACACATTTAATAATACACAACAAGTACAGGCTTCGTATATTTCTGTAAAAAATCTTAAGCAAAAATTGAATGTGCTTACCTGTAGGAACAAGGACTTGTACCACACGGCCGGCGAACTCGCTGTCGTCACAGAAAATAACGAATTTTGTCTCTTTCCCGGGATACCACGCACACAAACGTTAGTTTTTACGATTCTCAATGAACAAACATTCGTGTTTCGTCAAGTATCTTCAGCATAAATCGTTCCAGTAGCATAAAAATTGCAAATTAATGGAATGGATCGGTAATAGCTGCGGATTTTCGATGGGTCGTTAATAGCTGCATTTACCTTACTTACAATATGTATTATCCACCTTCCAAACGGTGCCAAGATCAAATTTCAGAACCCTGGTATACTAGCTTATTACTAACCTACATCTTTACGACGAACCGACAAAATAGTCTAACCCAGACCTTCATTTCCACGCCATTGTCCTAGGAATCCTAAATCAGCCCAAATCATATTACATCCGAAATTAGTGACACAGTTCACAGATGATTTCCTCGCTGATCAATCGAGTGGTCACCATTGAATTATAGCTTTTAGGAACCCTTTCTACCGATGAACGGAAGACGAATAAATCGGAATACTTCTTCTAACTTATACTTTGCGAAGGGAAGAACGATTTTGGTCGGATTAAATGTATTTTTTTGGTGTATAGAAATGGGACTGTTATTGGTGTTGTGTTTTTGTTGTGGATTTCTTTTGGATGTGGTTTGATTTTTGTAGATTATTATTATCAGTAAAAATATGGACCTAAATGATTATCAAAGATTTGGTATTTAAAGTTTTTAAAGCAAGAATTAAAAAATTCTTGCTCAAGAATCTGCCCTTAACCTATTTCTTGTGACCAATATCTCTTAGTACAGACAGCAACAAAAGATGATGAACGCAATCAAATTCACATAAAAACACATTGACATACCACCGAAATTAAATAAAATTCTATAAATAGACTAATGAAGGATATCATAGCGTATACCTTTGCGAGAGGACTATTTTGCTTCCCAGTTGCAACATCAATTTATGAAAACTGATTTCGTTTAGCAACTTTTGTTGCTGACTGTACCTATTTTTATCATACATATTTGCTTAGATTTGTGATTAGTTTTTTGGATTGCAAGCATCAGATTTCATCAAATCAAGACCAAATCGCATCCCACAGTAAAAATCATAATAAAATACTTTTCATCCGTGAAAATACTATATTTACTTAGTTTTATTACAGTTCAATCTACAATATCAAAATTAGTTCAGCAGCTTAGCCATAAAACGTATTTACTTTCAATATTATAATATCAGAATGGGTAGATCGGGGCGGATCACTTTTCTTATAAATGCTTGTCAGTTAAGATTCCTAGAAACGATTTCTCTAAACGATAACTGGTCAATTTAAAAAGGAATTCCCATTCAAACCGTTAAAGTTTTAATCGTCCATCTTCGATCTTTGGTAACGACTTTTTGTCGGAACCTATTCTTTAGTAGTTATAGGTCACAAATGTAGGTCGGTTTAGGAAAAAAGAATAATAAAATAAATTAAGCATCTGGGTTTTACTGGATTTTTTTCTATCGGACGAAGTCTGTTTATAAGTATAGGACTATTTTTAGGTCCAGAACCAGTCCATGTGTAAAAATAATATATTTGATTTGTAAAGAATCTTTGTATGGACATAAAATCTAGATTATTTTCCAAAATCAAGTCCAGTATCCTTTTTTTTCAGTTAAATCTATTACAAAAATTTAGAAACAAGTATGACTCTTGGTATTTTCTTTGCTTAATAGGAGTTAATCAATAAAGTGGGGCTATTTGAAAACCGGGGTTCTAATGTATTTCTTATTGGAGTTACCGTTCATATTTTCATTTTCAATCATTTCTAACTATCTTTTAGAGAATAATTTATATAGTTGCGATATTGAGATTTAGAATTAGAATTATAGACAAGGCGATTCTGTCCATCGAGGTTTTTTCACAAAAAGTCGTGTCATCACGTCAAAACCACAACATTAATAAAACAATCTTTGATGAACATTTATTGGACGTAATTCGAATTGTAAATTCCATTTTTATTACATCAAAACAACATAATCTTTAATATTCAGTTCGCCAAGCGACAATTATATGAGAGTACCATAAACTACACGTACATGCTCCTTGAGAACATTCGAATAGTTTCGTATTCAGACCCTTTGTTCATGAACACCTAACTCTACCAGTTAAATCTTATACATAGATTTATACAGGGCGTTATTGAACGAGTATATGTATCCAAAAGTGGTAAAGAATACATCTGGTATAGATTCATTTTACATAATTTTAACAATTGATATAAAAATTTTCGCATTAATTTTGCGAAACTTAAAATCATAGCAGACATGTCAGCGCACACGAGGGTCAATATCTTATTAAGACACTCGCTAAATGATGATTTTTGGTGTCAAATAATTGAGGAGAAAAATGGTATATCAATAATTTAATTAGTTTTTTTTAAATGTCTCTATACGAGATGTTCTCTTCACCCCTTTTGGATAGAAATACACTTTCGGTAACATCCTGTTTATCGGAGATGAAGTAAATGAGGAATGAACGCTCAAAAATGTGCAAGATCACGCTTCCACACGATATAATTAATGGGAACGTGAGATGGGGTTCGAAAAGAATATTCTCTACAGAGAAAACGAAATACTTGTACCATCTAGGTACAAGTATCTCAAAAAGCTCAGGTAATATAATTATCATTCAAATGTGAATTTATACAAACAAAAGAAAGTAGGAGAAATAGTGTAAACTGACCTTTTAATCACAAATATATTTTCATCAAGAAGGTAATAAGGTATTAAAATGCATTGTTTACAACCTTCAATTAAAACAGTATTTTTAACTGAAAATATTTTTTTAAGTATTTGGCAAGTAATCTACTTAAATTTATATAAGCACTTAGAATACTAAAATATGAAGAATATTATTATTTCCGTATCTACAATGTCTTTTGCCTCAAATGAAGATGTCTTGGAGAACAAAGCAAGTTAATTTGTACCTACAATAGTCTTATTAAAGACTAAGCTAGGACGCAGTAATTACAGAAACTCCTGCCAGACTGGTTTGTAATTATTTTACTCTAATTACAGGTGTATGTCTTAGCCTTTGCTTCTATTCAGTTTTACAGGATTTAAGAGTACCTATAAATGAAATAATAAAGGAGAAAAGTTCAGATAATATAATTATCATTCTTTGAATTTGATGATGTCATTTTTATTTCATTTATCTATTGCCATTACCGCCGGCTGCATTGCGTTGTTGCCGCATATCTTTAGCTAATAATGTACCTACATTAAATGTAATAAACATTATTTTTAAAAGAGTAACCTATGGAGTTTCTTGGCGGTTCTTCTCCATAGGAAGGACATTTTGTAACCGCGCACCTAGAGTCATTTATTTTTGTAACTTTAACTTTTTAAATAAAAAATTTTGATTTAATTTAATTTGAATTTATACTATCAAAAGAAAGTAGGAAGAATAGTGTAAACTGTCCTTATAATCACACTTTTAAATAGTAATATGTAGGAAATATAAAAATGCTTTTAAATATAATAAAAAAAGTTATCACCAAAATATTATAATTCTGTATTTAATCAATCTTACAGCGCATTTGGTTGCCCTTGAACCATACTTTTTATATTTAACAGACTCCTAAACTACTTTATATACCTACTAACTTCAAGTGCGCAGTACTTTCGAAAGTACTGGGTGAAGATGAAAATTTAATATTTAAGGTGTTTCATACCTGGTCTGAAATACGTAAGTCCTAAATTATTGTAGGTATAACTTTAGGTCCAAATCTTAATATTAAATAATAACAATAAATTTAGACAACATCACATACATTGCTCTGAATCAAAATAAGTAGCTAAAGCACTTGTGTTATGGAATCAGTGACAACGAAGGTATTACACACACCCAGACCCGAGACTATGTAGAAAAGTGGTTTTCTACATTGACCCGTCCGGGGATCGAACCCGGGACCTCAGAGCTAGCGACACCTTGAAAACTGTTTATAACATATTATTATAAAATCGTGGAAGATAGTACCAACATTAATTTTAAAAGATAAAGCTGCAAAATTACTTCTGTGCTTACTATGAGCTCTACGCTGTGTAGTGCGCTGTCTCGCTTCCACAACGGCAACAGTCCTGCTTTAAGAGTTCATGGTACAGGTGCATACCATATTTCCGCTAAGGCTATATAGGTACTGTATCAATGCCTCGGTTTAGCAAGATTTGGTTTTCAAGACAAAATACGACCTGCCTGTACTTTTCGACGACCTCCGTGGTCGAGTGGCGTACACACCGGTTTTCAAGGTGTCGCCAGCTCTGAGGTCCCGGGTTCGATCCCCGGCCGGGTCAATGTAGAAAACCCCTTTTCTACATTGTCTCGGGTCTGGGTGTGTGTAGTACCTTCGTTGTCTCTGAATTCCATAACACAAGTGCTTTAGCTACTTACTTTGGGTTCAGAGCAATGTATGTGATGTTGTCCACATTTATTTATTTATTTTATTTTGAAGAATACAGTCAACACCTTTAGCTTATAATTCATAACTTCATATCATCAAACATACCTAAATTCGTTGGAAGCCTACACTGAACTAGTTAATTAAATTTCCACTAACGTGACAATACGCCTTTTCATCAGAGATTAACCCTTATCTCGCTGAACCAACCTAATTGTTTAAACTTCAGTTGATAAATTCTATTTGCTGGTGAAATTGCTTGTTTTAGTGATTAGTAAGATTAAATTAAGTGATCAATAAAAAGTTTAGAAAGGGTCACGTAAATACCTTCGCCCTTACAGATTAAATGCAAAACAAAATGGACAAAATTGGAACAATTCGTCGTTTTTAAACTAAAACTAAGAAAAGGTAGATAGATTTAGCTTACAAAAACAAAAGCAACGGATGTTATAACGCGTCTCACAGAACAGGTATCTTCTAATAACTATAAATAAAAAAAATAATCACGTAAGCTTGCACACAAAAAACCGCATCATAATCGGTCCAATCATTTAGGAGTTACGAATGTTACGATGCCACAGACAAACAGACCGATATGTCAAATTTATAACACCCCTATTTTCTCGTCGGGGTTTAAAACGCATCTTATTTAAACTTATCGGAACTCTATATGAATTTCTGCTTTCTCGCTACTATACTATACTTCCGACGTATTTATTGTTTGGTATTTTTAAATAATTTTATCATACCTACATCAAAATATAATCAGATAATATAAATATATTTGAGTTCCGAGGCCTCAAAAATATTAATGATCTGTGCTTCTGAGTTTTTAATCTTTATGTATTCTTTGTCGTATTCGTCCGTGCTTGTGTAAACACAAACACTTCTACATCACTATTAAAATTTACTAGATTTTGCCCGCGTGGATGTTTATCGCGGAAAAAGCCCTTTAGTCCTTTCGTAGGATCCAAGCTTACCCTATACCAAGTTTTATCCAAATCGGTTCCGCGGTTCAGTCAAAAAAGACAGACAAAATTACTTTCGCATTTATAATTTTAGTATGGATTGTGTACTTCTGAATTACTATTATGAATTATAATAATGAATCTATTATCTACAGAGATACAAAATTTAGGTCATTATTCTAATGGCAGTATCATCTAGTAACTGCTATGCTGATTAAATAAAGGTAATACTGTGAGGATGAATGATACATTTATGTTATTCTTACAATGTTTTTTTAAATGGCTTTGTTTTGGTACCTAATGTTTTTATAAACGTTTCTTTACACTCGAAACTATCCATAGACTATTTAAATGAAAATTATTAAAGGAAAATAAATGTAAAGTGTTTTACATTTACAAGTGACATTAAAATGTAATTTTTTGTTCTTAAATAAAATATTTATTTTTTATGAGAATTAATTAATTTCTCTATAATATTTCGTCTAATTATTTCTTTTTCGCAATTAATTAAACAAAAATGTTCTTTTAAATACCTTTTATGAGATATAATAAAAATAAACACCTACCTACTCATTTTACACAGTTATTTGAGTATGGCTATGAATATTTAGTTTTCTTTTTAAAAAATGCCCAGCAGTGGAATACTTATTACTTGGTTAGTTAATTTTGAAAGCCTCATCACTACCATACTTGTTTATCTAATCTATACATTATAAATTGGGTTATTTTTTATATGAAACAATCGTACGTAATGTTTTTTTAATGTCCGTCTTTTAGTTCATTAAAAAGTATGACCCCCAGTTTCTGAAAGGCTGGTCAATTTAATGTGTTGTTAAATCAACTGATCACGATTGTGATTGGTTGACCAAAAGACTTACAACCAATCAGAGCATATAAGAAGGAGGAAGGAAGGAGGTTAGACACGTATTTTTCCTCTTATCAAAACAATACAAAATTGTCAAAGATATTACTTTAAAGTTCTAAAGTGGGGGCTTGTGACTTTGCTAAAATTTTTGGCAATAGTGATATCACAAAATTTCCATTCACTGTATATTTTGTTTACGTGTCAAAAGAAAAAATACACGTCTAATTATTTTGTATTATCTAAAAGAAGCACATTAAAAATGTGTCGACATCCCTATTTTAAGATTTGCCTATAGAACAAAAAATAAAAGCTCCCTAACAAAACTAGTACAGAGTCACCTCAAAACATTGGAAACCGAAGCCTACAATGTATTGATTGTACTATATCTTGGTAAACACAGCTACATTTCTCTTATATGGGAATACCGCGCGTTCCTTTGTGATGTACGTATTGTTGTGGCGAGTGTTTGACGCCGATACACACTATTCAGCCGGATTATACGGTAATTAACGTCACTAGGCCAGTGATGGGGCCGGGTATTAGTTGGTTTTATAAAGATTTTGATTATAGAATTCATATTTAATTTCTTTTGAAGCTAACAATTTGGCTTTTGTTCTAATATTAACTATCTGCAGTTTTTACTACATTATAAAACAGATAATATCGAATTTAGAACTCGTAAGTAATATTTTGTTTTTAAAGTCAGAGTTTTTTGTTTTATTTTTTTTGACTTAAAACTTTTTTACGCACGCTTGACTTGGGGAGTAAGCTGTAATACCTGACTAGAGCGTTACGAAAAAAAAAAAATCTTCCTTCCGTAAGCAAAATGAATCGGTTAACCAGGTCATTAATAAAATACATATAATAAATTTTATAAGAAGAAACAACTCACCAAATAATATACTCCAAACGGCATCACAACAACAGCCACTAACAGGTCAGCTACAGCTAAACTGACTATAAAATAGTTCGTAGCAGTTTGCAAACTCCTTTCTCTCGAAACACTTAGTATTACTAAAACATTGCCGAACAATGTCAATAAAGGGAACACTAGCAACGACAGCGCCCAATAGTTATAGTTCACGTCACTACACGTTCCATTTTTAAATGTACAGTTGGTATCACTGAACGAATCGTTGAAATAATCGATATTGAATTCTGTATCGGTATTGTTATCGATGTAATGCTGATAAAAGAATGTGGTGTTGGGATCCGGTGGTTTAACCTCAAATGATATTCGTGATGTATTCCGACATCCGTTTGTACATAACCTTTGTACTGTCATATTTTGTATCGTACCTTCTTGGTCAGTCATTTTTGAGTTACAAAGTTCTTTTTTGTTTTAAACTTGAGTATTATTTGTTACCCATTCTTTTCGTTTTGTGTCCTTGCATCCATTTCGAACTACGGATGTCATGTTTCATATTACGGATCCGGAGTTCCGCGTTTGTTGACTTGCTTTATTAACTTGTCTATAAATTTCATGATGTCATTTGCTGGAATTTGCTTTCAATATTTAATATTTCATTCGTTGTTTTGGACGCATCCTTCATTTTTGCAGACATTTTCTATACCTGTAACAAAATTGAGTTTTATTATAATTTGTACGCTTGAATGAAGTGATGAAAGGGACAAAGGTGATTTTATTGAGTCCAATAGAATGAACTTTATTAAATGTCTTTGCATATATTAAGTGAATTTGGAAATTGATTGAAGTTGAAGATGATATTGGATTCCATTATTTGATTTAGAGACGAAGAATAAATCTACTATTATTAAGATACTAATTATGATGCAAGCAGCTTTCAGATTTTTGACTTTTGATTGCACGGATAGCCGAGTGGTATAGGTCACCACGCCAATTACTACAGTGCGCGACGTGCTGCGGTTCGATCCTTGCATGGGACAACCATTTGTGTGATCCACAAATACTTGATCCAAGTCTTTGTGCATGTGATTTGAATGTTTGTAAAACCTCCCGCTACTCTAGGATTAAATTCCTAGTGCGCGAATCCTTATTAAAAAAAAAAACCTTTTTCATCAGTTTTAATGACGACAGCTACCAATATTTTTGATAGCGTACCATTACATTACATAATAATAAATCAAATATAAATAATAAATCAAGCTCCAATACTCATACAAAAATATATATGTAAATCAGACTCACTTATGTGATTAGTTGGATATAGCTTTCTATTTAAGGATTTAATCAGAGTAGACAAGCAATTAATTATACACGACCGATTCTATCAATTAATGTAATATTAATTATCGGGTTTATTGTAAGCCGCGTCGTGATTGCTAGAGCTTCTAATAAAATACGGTCAACAGTTGGTAAGTTATAATGTTTTACCGCAGAACACTCAAACGCAACTTAACTTTAAGACGCTCTTAAATGTATATCTGTCGCTACTTTACACCTTAAAGCGACGGAGACAGCATGAGATTTAACAGCGACTTAAAACTGATTGACGTTTGAGTATTCGACTATTTATAGTTTCGTAATTTGAACAAACTTAACACAAGGAGTAGTTTTTAACTCATTTTTAGACTAGGTACGTGTTCCGTTTATTCTGATACTCTCTACATTCCCAGTAACTACATAGAGTCACAGTTCTGTATTTTGTTTAATATCTCCAAAAATCCTGTTTCTATTTTGATAAACACAGAAAATATAATTAGAGAATATAATGGTCTAAATTATCTACAACTAAATAGATACCTACCAATTGGAATGCAGTCTATAAATTGATAAAAATAACTTTATTTATTTATTCATTTGGTACACAGTAAATGTCAAAATTGGATAAATTTAAAGCTATATACGTACATTATAATATTATTGTGTTGTTTTAAAATGAATGCACAATTGCCAAATGTACAATTCAACTAACCAAAGCATTTTTTAATGTTCATTATCATAGTACCGTAGGTATTACTTCCAATATGCTCTACCCATACTCCTATAATAAGATTCAGATTTAACACGTCCAAACATATCTGGAATCGAATCCAATTACCGACGATATAATGGCAGTCACACCACTCCAAGCACTTCCATTAATATCAAGCCGATCAAAAAATAAAAATCGTTTTCATGGAAAATGAATGTCGCTGCAAAGTATGGAAAAATAATAAATTTGCGGTATTTTATCAAGAATGGGGTATTTTATCAAGAATTTTCTATAGTACATAATATATAACAGATTGGTTCAAAACATATGATAGTTTCTACTACTCGGAAGTGACTTGTTTTGACTTTTTCAAAGTTATGGCAAACGGTGAAGGAAAACATCGCGAGGATATCTGGATACAAAAAATTTGAATATGATATCGCCAACACGCAAGTGAGCAATAGTGGTGATCAATGCCTTCTCTACATAAAAAGAGGCATGTGCCCAGCAGTAGGACATATACATATGCATTACATATGTATTATATATGATAACAATCATTATGAAAGTATAAAGTATTCAAAAAATGTTCGCATTTCTCAGACTTTCATACTTGTAATATTGAGAACATTGCTGTTGCATTTTTCAATAAAACATATTGAAAGATTTTATCCAAGTCAGGTTTCGTAAAAGAGGGTAGGTATTAACTGCTAAACAATTACATTTCTAAATTCGAACGACAGCTGACACCTGTCACTGTCACTTAAAAGTCAATCACATTTAAAAATATATTTATTTAACGAAACGAATGTCAGATGAAAGTCACGTTCATTTTCTTAATAACAATTTAACTAACAAAAGTAACTTAAAAGTAGCCTCATAAAAATAAATTCTGAAAACTATGCTCATTAAAAAAGTCTTATTATTAGTTAATTAACAAAACAATGGCCTTTACAAGTATTTTTTTTCTTTAATTTTCATTAATTTTTATTGCTGGATATGGAACAAAAAAGGACAAAATAGCCTGATTTAAAAAGTAAATAGTTTAGTTTGCCTAATTATGTCTACGTGATGAACATGTGAAAGTTCTTTGATCTAAGCTATACTGAATTACTGTATGAAATTGTCATTATGATTTTTTATTGGGCCATATCGTTCAATATCATCAAGCCTTTTTCCTTGATTTTCTCGAAGACTTTGTTTTGTTCTTATCTGTGGGCAGAAGTGGTATTTCAGAGAATACGATCACGCATCCCGTAGCACCCTGTATAACTATGATCTATTTATTTTTGTCTGTCTATTAATACGCTTGTGGCAATGTAGAATATCTGCTGGCTTTATTGTAACTGAGAAGCTTGTCTTTGTCAACCAACTTCTTGATGATAATTGCTGTGGTGTAATATTAAGTTTCATAAATAAACTGAAATCGACATGAATAATTTAAATAACAATACATATTTAAACATTCCATGATGCCGGGGTAATTTTACAAACAAAATCTCACTTCAAAATAATAATAATTACAAATTGCATATATTTTTTTTTCATAAAAGAATTGAATTTGCTACCTTAGAACATAATTCTTGCCTCTGCGCCAAAAGGTCTTTAATAAACTAAAGGTCAATAAAATCGCCTAAAGAAGGTCCGGTCTTAGGTTCAATTTCTAGTCGGGTCCTTTTATTAAGAAAATTTCATTAGCAAGCCGGCCTGTCCGCAATAATTAGCAATACCCCCCTATTATAGGGGTAAGTTGAAATGTAGGTGTACGGGCTACGAAAGCTGAAGTTATAATGATTTAGAATAACCAACCTTACTCCATTGCAATAAGGTGATGTCAATGTCTGTGTTTACATTGGTAGGCAGTTTGTTCGTATTCATAATTATGTATTTAGCTTTCAATTTCATGTGTGACCTTAGGTGTTATGTTTGTTGATTTCCAGGCGAGTCAAATAAAAATGTTTTCGGAGAAAATACAGTCTCTTACTCGAAGAACAATAAATGACAAAACATCTAACATGAAGAAGTTGACATCGCTGTGAGATACTTATTCACCTAAATATGAGCTGCTTAACCCACAGTAAAAAAAATTGGATATAATAACACAATAAAAAAATGTATTCCTATTTACCAGTCCGGTCCGATTGTACGGATAGCCGAGTGGTATAGGTCACCACGCCAACTACCACTGTATGTGACGTGCTACGGGCTCGATCCCCGTATAGGGCAAGCATTTGTGTGATCCGCAAATGCTGAGTCTGAGTGTTCTTTGTACATGTGATTAAAGGTTATTAGAAATGTGGGTGGAAATCATATTACTAGCAACCAAGCTAAAGCCCCTCCAATTAAGTTAATGCTACTGTGTGAAAACATCGGCGACAAGGATTAAATTCATTAGTGTGGGAGTCGTTTAAAAATAAAAAACAAAAAAGATCAAGAAGCTTAGTTGGTAAAGCGACTGGCGCGTCAAGCCAGTGGTCGCAGGTTCGAGTCCTGCCTGAGGTTTTAGTTTTTCCTTCTATTATTTGTATTTAATTACAAATATTCGCTCCGCATGCGTTAATGCGTAACAAATAATTAAAAATAATAAAAAAGATCATGTCGTTTCGACATTCATAGTGGTAAATTGTTCTGTAGAACGCAGTGCTATCCAAAGGTTCTCCTAAAGGTCACTCCATTGTTTTCTATCCTTCTGTAATATCCTTTAAAAGGCAAACAGACACTTCAAGTGACGAGTCTGTAATGAGAAGCCTAATTATTTTGTTTTCCTCGCCTTACAGAGAAGTGAGGTGGACTCTTAGGGTCAATTCATACTAGCGCAGAGTCGATGCGCATCATCATTCTTTTCTATCAAAAGTATGCGCGTGCGCGCGTATTTTTTTATCTCAGGTGAGAGGTAGAGCATCACGTTTTTGAGTTAAAAGAGGGTGAATTTGCTATATTAACTTTTAGATTATTATCGTCTTGAAGCGCTTCGACTCTGCGCTGGTATGAATTGACCCTTAACGTCTCAACCTGGGTGCTTCTCGTTTACTGGTAGAAACACATTTCCAGTCTACTATCTAGATCAACTGAGGACGTCGGTAGATCTATTAGGACCAAACACATATTCAACATTTTTTTTTAAAGCAAAATAAAAGCTATTGAAACTTGGGCACATATTTAATTTGCTCTTGCATTCTTAGTGTCCTTTCGACATTTTGTTGAATGTGGCGTTTGAATTCCCTAGTTCCTGCGAACGGGTGTATTTTTCATATTTAAAGGTCACGGGATTGTTTCGAGCTTCGAGTTTCAAACTCTGTCATAGACAGGCGCTGATGTTTTTATTTTTGAATGAATGAATTAGTTTTTACTTTTAAATATTGTATGATATTGTCGGCCAGACTCTATGCAGTTAAACTCCTAGTTAGCTATTCTACATAGAGTCTGGTGGGAATTGCATTGTTATGAAATACATATTGTAGGATGCAACATCACTATCACTGCCTCTATTCAACCAAAAAGAGTTGGTCAAAAAATATCTAGTAAAAGATTTAGAAATGTATGAGTCAACTTGAATTGATTGTCACTTTACCTGCAGGGTCCGTTGGGTTCTACTTCAATTTCATCCACATTAAAGTCACTTTAACTTATAACCGTGCACTAATTAAACTTTTTTGCACAACCTCTAAGTTTGTACCCACTCGGCAGATAGTGTCAGCAAATTTATTGATCATAGTTATTGGTAGTTATTCCATATCAAAACTTTTTCCCGGACCATAGTTTCTGACTCGGACATTGGATCCTCAAAAGTTTCACTGCCTTCTTTTCATGTTGCAGTTGGTCTAGTTAATGTGGTAAGTTTCATACACTTTAGCCTATTAAATGATTAAACCAGACCTAGACAAACGAAGTCTGATAGGTATATCCGGAGAACTAAATTAGTCACAGCACATAACCACTTATTCCACAAAATGCAAAGACTTTGATCACCATCTCACTTTTTTAGACATCTCCAAAAAATTCTTGATCCTTCAAGCGGTTTGCTCGCAGCGCTTTATGGAACTAACAAATTTTAGAATAGGATTTATCACAGACTAAGATTTAGTTTGAAGTTTATAGTAGTGCATATTTAATATTTAATCAGGGAAGGCCACAGTAGGAAGATAAAAACTGTGCGCGTCGGGATTGCGCGTACAATTGAATTAGTTCCTACTGAGACACTCTTAATGGAACGCGGGCAAGATCGGTACAGTCCGAGGCAGAAATTTTTGTCACATAGATGAAGATTTAATAATTTGTAATAGTTTCATTTACTTTAAACATGTAGTTTATGTATGTACTTTAGTGTACTTGTAGTCTTAATAGATTGTAATAGTAATAGTCTACTTTCACCAGATCTATTAAGTTTCGTGTAGTACATATTTGATCTTTTGTCAAGCTATGTTGATATCGCCTACAAGCCTTAGGTGATCATTAGACGATCAATCTAGCATCAGTTCCTTCTCTATCTAACATCGATATTCGATCCTTTTCTATCTAACATCAATCAATCCTTACACGATCAATCAGACATCAATTTAACCAAGGTCACAGATTGATCTGATGCCAGATTGATGATCGTCAAATGGCCGCCTAAGATAGAGATTCAGATGCACACCCATTTATTATTCTGGGTGGAGTAATAACAGTGTCAAATAAAACCGCATATATGTCCATGTGCTACTGTTGTATATTTTTCGTATGCGATAGATATCTTATGCAGATGTAGCTATATTTAACCTAAAAATTTAAAGACGTCTTCGAGACAATAAGCTATATTTTTTATGAAGAACCCTAAACTTGTCGTCACCGCAATCCAACTGTTCGTTAAGTTTCGGGCTTCTAAATGGAGAATCTTGTGTGGTTTGGCCTTAACTCAATTCAAAGGTCAAAATTGGGGTCAGAAATATCCGCAGAATCTTGTACTTTCTTGCACGTGGAGTATATAGTACATAGAATATGACATGTATAACATGGTAGAAGGGTAGACATGTATAACATGGGTGGAAGTTGGCAACTTATCTGATAAAACTTTGGTACCTATCGCTTGCGCTGCGATAGCAAAATATAAATATTATTTTATTTCAATACAAAAAATATTGAAACAGTATTAAATGATTTATCATTTGATATCCTTTTTTTGCATTTAAATTATTTAAAATATAAATTAAAGATCTCAGTTGTTTTTTGTGTTGTTGTAAATATAATATTTAAATTCTTATAGATAGCTATTGGAGAAGTAAAATATAGCGGGTTACAAATATTTTCAATCAAGTAAAATTGACAACAAATTTAGGTATACCAAGACCGAGTTTGTTTTTAGATTCTCGATTAAAACTAAGAGACTATAGTACTTAAAGCATTTTATCTCTATCTTGTTAACTTGTGATAAAAATAATAAAATATCTAGCACCATTCTGACGCGAAGAGCTTACAGAAATAAAGTGAAAGAAATTTCCTTCATATTTCTGTGAATAGAGCGTCCTTAGTGTTTTATTTGTTGATATCATCAACAAGGAGAAACTTGTTTTTAATTTTAGTTTACCATTTTAATTAGTTTTAACTCAGTTTTCAACAATTGAGGCAACAGTTTTTAAACATTTAATTTAAGATGACCTACTTTAGAACTACAGCGTAAAGTTCACTATGTATCTTAAAAAGATGTCATAATAATAATAATATCTTGGGACAACTCACATATGGCCATTCGATCCCAAACTAGGCAGAACCTGTATTATGGCAATCAGACAACTGAAAAACATACTTATATATTTCTTAATACAAACATAATATAGGTACATAAATTACACCTAGACACGGAACAAATGATCATGCTCATCACACAAACCTGTCTGAGAATCGAACCGTCTTGGGTTCGATTCTCCTGTTTAGCAGTCAGGGTCACTAACCACTAGAACAACAGGCCAGTTAAAATCAAAATTATTTCCTACTTATAGAACAAATGATGTAGTTTCATTTCCTCGCCGGGTCTAATATTTGTGTGATCAGCAGTTGTTTGTTGTCTGTCTGACCTTTTATGGAATGTGATACTATGTGATGTATTTAAGTGATTACAAATAAAAGAAAACGAAAATATTTTGCGGCTCTTCTTTAGGATTTTTTTCTTCCTTTACGGTTTTGAAAAAAATGCGTATATGGGGATAAATTGTTTCCTAAAACTGGTATGGTGGGATATGCATAGTCAGTGTGGCCACATACTTTTAGATAATCCGCTTACTTATTTATCGACTAGTAACTTAAAAAGGTTTTTTTTTCTTTATTTAATGTTGTAAGTTGTTTAACCTATGGAGTTTCTTGCCGGTTCTTCTCCATAGGAGTGCCATTTTGGAACCGCGCAACCAGAGTCATTTAACGCTTTGAAAGTGCCTAAAAAGGCCTACTTGAAATAAAAATGTTTTGATTTTGATTTTGTATTCTTTTCATTGTTATTAGGTTGATATCGCTTGCAGTCTGTGATTTGCAACCATTTGTCACTTTGCCGTAATAACGACATAATACAAACATTATTGCGTCAAGAAAAACATGATTGATGATTTTTAAACAAAGTATATGTAATTACAATGATGGCGGCTATTAATCATAAGGAAACCGTTTAAAATGCGTGTTAAGTAGAGTAAACATGTTGTTCCTGTCAACTTGTTAAAAAGCTGCCATCAAATTCGTAAATTTTAAGTCTTTTTTACTAATAAATTAAACTCTACTTAAAAAAATCGGCCAAGTACGAGTCGGACTCACGCCTGAAGGGTTCCGTACTATTTTATGGGGCCCCTTTAATTTTTAATTTATTTTTGTTATTTGTTTTTATAACGGCAACAGAAATACACACTTTCTGACTCGTTAGCAATAACGGTTCATGAGATACAGCCCGCTGACATACAGACGGACGAACTGAACGACAGACAGACACCCTTCGGCCACGAAACTATAGAAAATCGACTTTGTGATCCGCATAAAATATGTTGAAAGCAATTCCGTATTTCGTGTTTTTTTTAGGTTTGTTATAATTACCATTTGGTATCCGTAACAGTACTTACACGTGATCCTGTAGAGGTAATAAAAATTAAAAACAATAAATAATTACGAAACAGACCCAAAGTTTGTAAGTTCAGATCTATGTAGAATTAATCATCAAAACAGCTATTGCTGACTTAAAAATACCATTATATGCGAGATAAAGGACAAACGCAAGCTAACATCCAAAAAAAAATGCAATTTAAAAATCTGTTCATCATTAAAAAACAATTTTATAAAAATCGAAATTCCATTCTTCGCCTGAAGATTGATTAAAAATGTTACAACACTTTTTTAATTATAATAAAGTGTTCACTCGTCTGCATCAACGGAGCAAGTAATTCTACCCGTTTTAAAATTAAATTCCATTTAGTCTGCATACTTTGTGCGCGAGTCTACGTACAATTGAGCTAGTCAAGAGACATGGCTGTCTTTGAATATTGTGTTCTACTCAAAGATAGAGAGACATTTAAATGTGTCGTTCATAATTAATCTCTGTTTGACAAAACCTTGATCATTTATATGAAGTAGGTCCTAACTAGGTAGGTTATTATCAATGAATTATGGGTATACTTGGATACTACGTAAAACAACATTTTAAAATGGTGTATCTAATCCATACTTCCATACTTTAAATTATAAATGCGAAAGTAACTCTGACATCCGACTGCTACCCCTTCACGAATAAATCGCTTAACCAATTTGGATGAAAAATAATATGGGGCAAGCTTGGATCCTAAAAAAAGACAGGGTAATTTTTGTCCAGATAAACAAAATCTACGCGGGTGGAGTCGCGGGCAACAGCTAGGTGTATATAAAGAGTGTCAGCAATAACTTTAAGAACTGGCAAACAATGAAGGAATTTGGCTCTGGATGTAGGGTTCCTTAAACACATTAACACGTTTTTCAATGAAGGCTTATTGCGCTCACCAGTTGGCGCCACTAGCGCGTCGGCTCTCAAAGCCCATCAACAAACTATGGAATTTGCTATTTCGGACCTCAAGTGCGACAAGGCCCTCTGGCAGCGAAATCGCTAACAGTATCCTTCATTACAAAACACTTCAATATCATAACTCATACAAGAAATAATAGACATCGTTGTATTAAGCCTCTTGATTACATCGTCAAATTCAATTGAACACCAAGTAACCAATGACGTCACACTAAGATTAGACCTGTCAGTACCATTGATGAATGATGTTTAAATTATTATATCTATTACTTCCTGGAGGAGTCTAGATATGTTAGATATTCATCTACGTGTCACATCAATGGAAATAAATGTTGTGTAGTGTATAACTCTGAAGTCACTATACATAATTAAATAAAGAAGATTTTATTTCAAAAATCTCATTTAGGCTTTGTATTTTTATTGGTTGCTTTTGAAAAAAAATCGTTATAGTTAAAATGTTATAAAATATGTTTAAGTTTATAATATTATGAGTGACATCATCTTATGATTTGCTAATCAAATATCAAATAATAATAATAAAAATAAGACAATATAAAATGTGTAAAAATAAGATGTTAAGATAACGTAATAGTTAGGTATATGTTACTACAATGTATAAAATCATTAATTAGATAAACCTAAATTTACGCATAAATTAGTTTGTAAGCTATTTCTGTGTTAATTCGTAGTTTATTGTTTCTGGTTATATATTACAGGATGCATAATCCTGAACATAAAATTTGCACACCAAATATTGATAGAATACGACGATCTTTGTTTTTACTTAATACCTTATTTCCGTACTTATATTTTATGCAAATAAATGATTCTTATTCGTCCGGAAAGTGGTTGGCAGTGGTTGGAGACGAAGAGCTGAAGATCGAGCTCAGTGGCGTGCCATAGGTGAGGCCTATGTCCAGCAGTGGACGAAGATAGGCTGATGATGATGATGATGATTCTTCTAATAAAGTGACACCATAATGATGTCAATGTACTACTTAATTTCATTCTTACAAAAGACTGCAATTCAGTCCCTAGTCTCTACATGCTGCATAGTATAAAATAATTAGTTTTAGCGGGTTATGGTTTATAACCCACAAACATGCAAATTAAATGTAAGCTAACCGTTATACCGTTTAATTAACGCAAACGCAAATTATTTATACTAGATTGAGTTACTGAGGTCGCATTGTATGGAACTATTCGCCTGTAGACTCGTTGATGCACAAATATGTTGAACTAAAACCTATTAAAATTTAGTTGAGTAATATCGGATTGCTGAGTGGTGTAGGCCACGACACCAATTACCACTGTGCGCGACGTGCCGCGGGTTCGATCCCCGCACGGGACAAGCATTTGCGTGATCCACAATAGGGGTCTAATTTTTATTTACCCCTCACATAGATTATTAAAAAAAATTTTTTTTTTCAATTGACCAAACAATGTGGATGATACAGTGAATGGAAATGTCGTGTGACGTCACTTGTAGGTACTATTTTTCCTAAAAAGCTTAAAGGTAAAGCTCCCACTCCTGAACTTTACATCGTTTAAACTTTGTAATTTTTCATTGATTTGGTAAAAGAAAAAATACGAGTTTTTTTTCTTTTTTTTATGTATTTGGTGGACTAAATAGACCTTTTTACACAAAGTCCGCACCCCTATTGCTTGTTCAAAGTCTTCGTGTATGTGAAATGAATGTTTATAAAACTCCCTGCGATACAGTGATTATATACACAAGTGCGGGAGTCGTTTAAAAAACAGATGAGGTACAGCCCGATGACTGACAGACGGACGGACGGACGGACGAACGTTGAAGGCTTAGTAATACCAAAGGGACTCCTTTTGGCACCCTCAGGGTACGGACCCCTAAACATAACTAATACATGATACCTATTTGCACCTTATTTCCCTCTGAACATCTACTTTAGTCTAGTTACCTAACCTATACAGTTTAACATTTCAGAAATTTCTAAACTATTTTCTATCCGCATAATTCAGATCGCTACAGAGGATTAATCAAAATTGTTTAATTTAGTTGATCGAGCTAATAATTTGCGTACATTTTGTTTCAATGTAGTTTTATTCTAGACCTCATATTGCTCTGAATTGAGGAAATGAAATTAATACAATTTTATTTCCATCTACAATTTAACAAGCGTGGCATATGAAGGAGTGTATTAAAAAAAACTATTATAAAACTATGTTGGCAAACTGATAATTATATACTTTTGGAACCACTAAGTATGTACATCAAACTTTTAGGCCTAAAGAGTCTCAAAATTGACTGCAAACTACACGAAGATTATTGATGGAATTCTCAGATATTTTGCGTGTCCATATAAAAAAGAAACAAAAGCCATAAAAATCACACAGGAGACTGGAATATGGGATTGCTTCAAAACGTAGCTCCAATATATTTCAATCAAGCAGCAGTGAAAAAACGCGATTCGACATTGCAACGTGCAAAGCAAGCAAGGCATTTCAATTTCAACCAAAGACACATTCATCGTATTCTGAATTGTATGCATCAGTGCTAACATGATGATATCAAGAATCGGAGAGCGAAATTGTCAAAGGACACATTTCATAAAGACTCAGAAATACTACAACTTGGAATCTACAAATTTACAGACAATGATTCTTCCAGAAAAGACCCTGCATTTATTTACACATTATTAAAATTACAACGATTCTGTCTGGACTTAAAAAGAGGTTGTGTCCCCTAAGTTTGTTTTGACGTTTATTCTCAATGTAGCTAATTAGGAATCCAGCGAGCACAAGAAATACATTTTTATGTTAATTGTAAAAGAGATGATTTTTTATCCAAGTTACTAAATAAATGATTTGATTTGCAGAATTATAGCAATGCTCTTTATCGATTTATGTAAGCCAACTTCCCGAATTCGAGTTGACTTACTTGAATCGATACAAAAGAATCGCTTAAGTAACCATTAACGTCTATGAGTGCATCGTCTTCATCATCATCCACAGTCTTTGTCATCCCACTGTTAGGCATAGGCCTCTCCATACACGTGCCATTCTCTCCGGTCCTGCGGTAGATACTAATTTAATTTCATAGATCAAATTAAAATTCGTGCCAATAAACAGACGAAGTAAAATTGGTAAAAGCAACACTTTATATTGTACCTACTTACCAGGAATCAACGTTTTACCGAGTAAACTGGATATTCCTGACCTGTTTCCTAAAACAACTCGATGAGGTTACAAAAAAATAGCACTAATAGAAGCTCCAAAACAAATCTCGATAGGTAAACACATTAATCAGTTGCGGTGCGACTAAAAGGGTCGTTATGGACCTCATTTCAATGAAAGCTAGCCTGAATAGCCCCCGAGTGCAATAGCACGGGGCTATTAATCCTTGAGTTTTTATTACAAGAGTTATTGGATCGGTTGAGGAGATCCAGTGGATCGTATCGTCGTGGTACTTGAGGTAATAAGGTTAAAAAAATCAACGTTAAAAATCTCTAAGTAAACAGTGGTTTTAAAGACAATGCCAAGTATTTAGCTAATAAAGTCCGGTGAAGCAGTCAAAGCCTGCGCTCAGGCTATATGCGTAAATCACTTCCAAAAAAAAAAAGTATTTAGCTACCATCATTTCTTCGTAACCATTATTGAAGCATTGAGAATACTTAGTATTTGTTATATGTAAGTTAAAAATAAATATTCTGATACTGGTATTGATCACCAGTTCTGTATTTACTAATGATGGATACCATTTCTATTTACAGTGTTTTTACTTCGTATAATACCATACTTGATCTTATATGGTAGTGCTATATAATAATAATATAATACAATAGTATGTTAGGACTACGGCCATCTGATCCCAAACTAGGCAGAGCCTATATTATGGCAACCAGCCAACTGATAAACTTACTTATATTTCTAAATACATAAATATTATAGATAAATTACACCCAGATACAGAACAAATGCTCATCACACTAAGATTTGTCATAGGTTGGAATCGAACCCACGACCTCCGGTTTAGAAGTCAGGATCACTAATCACTAGACCAACAGGCCTGTCAAAGAAAGAGAAGATCAAGTAAGTACGGCGCTGTTAAATTAGATTGACATTTAAGACAGTCTCTCCAGATTTAAAGAGACTTTTATTTAAATCAAATAAAAATATATTTCCAGCAAATCTTACATCAGATTCTTTATTACAACAATTCAAAATGTTAACGTGACCAGACTACATGTGACTGCATTCAATAATTTTATCAAACATTATGAGAGAATCTAGTTTGAATGTGAGTGAACAAAAGTATGTAAAGTGCAGCTAATCCCCTCTGAAACCACTTTACGGATTTAGAAATGACGTCAACCGATGATAACGCATTAATAATCGGATTTTAAATACTTATGAGCTTTGACGTGCAGTTGAAAATTCATTTAGATCAGTATTAGAGAGGAAATGAGTCTAGTAGTTAGGTGTTTTGGTAGCACGGAACCATAGATATAGATAGACCTAGAATATGCAAGATCATGTACTTGGCGTGCCACTTTGCGTGCGCTGCTTAAGCATAAGATGCTTAACGTGGCAACTGTCGAGCTCTGTCTGCATCGGTGCGCCGCGCTAGTGGGTTTCACCAATCTGTTCCGGGCATTATTGACAACCCATTCGTACATACATCAGATATTATTTTTATGTTGATTCTAGTTTGAAATCATCACTAAATACTGCTTGTGACCTCACAGTAGATAGTAAAAAAATGGCACCCTGTATAAAGATCGTGATACTTGCGGTATTTAAGGAAACGTAAACATAATTTTTTTTTTTTAGAACCGTTTATATTTGTTTTGTTTACTATTTTTTTTTTATTATTTTAATCTGTCTCTTAAATTTTCAATCTTATAAAAAGAAATGTTTTAAGAAACAAATTTAAAATCAAACGGCTTACCAATCTCTTTAGTGATTCCTAAAAACATTTGAACATCATATTTCCCTGGCTTTGAAATTATTTTGTATTACATTTTGACCAATCACAAAACGAATAGACAATTGTATTAAACGTATTTATCTATCTATAAAAGTAAAGAGTACGATATATTAGCTTTACAGTACTAGAATACATAAGCTCGATCGTTTGTCTTATCCCTAGTACGAGCTAGTCGTGTCACGAACCAAATAGCGTCTCACAAGTGGCCGTTACTTATATACTAGCTGCGCCCGCGGCATCGCTCGAGCGGAAACTTTTAAATTTTCTAAGATATAGAATGTCATTTTTATTCTACATCTTAAAAGAAGAATGAAAGAATAATTTTTTGTTGAGCAGACGATTTTGTAATGAAGATATTTGAGTTTTTAAATTTGGATTTTTACTAATTAATCTTTGACACTGGGGAGTTACTCTTAAATTAATTTTAAATCTAATAAAATGACAATGAAAATTATTATTCATTTAGCAGGCACACAAACAACACAGTACCACAAAAAATACTGTAAATATTAAGATTCTGGTTATTTTTTTACATTTACAGTTTATTTTTTTTCAATCATTCAGAATCACTCGCCTCTTGTCTATTATCAATATTTCATTGGCATTGTATCGGAATTAAAATTAATTGTAGAGTAAGGGCATTGTAGTTTCTTTTGTATTTTTTAATAAATATGATTTATTTTATAATAGTTCATTGTTTCTATCTATTTAAATTAATAATCCATGAAAAGAATTGAATTTTAATAATACACTTTTAGACTTAAATGTGATTTGCAGAGTTGTCGCTAGTTTTACTGCTTCTTTGCTCAACTTTTATTGGAAGAAAATCCTTAGACTTTACAACGTCCAGTGCAGAGTGTTATATTTCCCGGTACACAAAGACTTCAGAATAATGTCTTGCTATTTCAAATTGAAAGCACGAATATTGGCTTTCGAATTGGGTGTCGGTGTTCATTCAAGCGTTTGTAAAATGATATGTAAGTATCTGTTATAGGTTCGGGAAGAATATTAAATAAATATTCTCTATGAAGAAAACGTGAAACCAATTTTATGGTCCGTTGAGTAATATGATTTGAAATATTACGTTTGTTTTTGGTTTTGAAGGGTTTTTTTGGCTGGACATCGCATTAGGCATATTAATAAAGTAGTATTAACATAGTATAATGTGCGGTTGTTTTATTTGAATAAAACCATTTCTTAATAAAATACAAATAGTAAAAAAAAAATAAACCTCAACCCTATTTTTGTCGGGTTGAAACCCTAATGACTTCAACCCACACCAGGGGCACGGCGTGGGGATATGTCGGACTTAAACCGACTAAAAACACCCCGGTCCCCTCCTTGCCTTTGCCGGAGCCACGGGAGAGCTGACGCAAGCTCTGCGCGGCCTCGGCAGGTTTCAGTCTTTACTAGATCCCTTCTTCGAACCTGCTGCTACTGGTTCCACGCACCAGTCGCATTACCAACTAAGCTAAAGAGGTCACTGACTGATGTTTAAATTTCTCCTTCCACTTATTACTCTTAGGTTTGGTATTAAATTACAAATATTATTCGCTCCGCATTCGTTAATGTGTAACAAATAATTGAAAAAAACATTTAATTTCTTTTTCTTAGAAAAATGTCATGGTTCCTTAATATTGAGTGAAATGATTAAGCCTCATTTTGAGTTTCCTAACGTAATTTCAGGTACCTACAATATTTACTTATAGTATAAAGTTATGAATAGATTGACGTTTTCTTTTTATTAAAAACTAAAAGTAAAAATATTACAGAAGAAATAAAATTTAAATATTCATATATATTTTTGCGTTAGACGCCGAAATGAATAATCGGCCTATTAAAATCTAGGTAGGCTACCTTACCTCAGATTCTTACCGAGAATTTTGTAATATAAAATTGTTATTTAGAAATAAGACTAACTTAAAATCAATAAACCTAAAGGTAAGGTAATGTCTTAAGGATTAAGGTACTAAAAGTTACAAGTATTATTCTTTTCTACATTATTTTAAAAGAGGTAAATCATTAGGTATTTGTATTAGGTATGTTTTATTCATAATATTAGTTTTAGATTTAGTATAGTTAAAGAGAAAATAATTGTTGGTAAATCAAAATGTTGATCTTAAGATGTGTCATTGATTGTCGAGTTCATCTGTTGTTGAGAGAAGCTCTGTAGAGAATTGCCTAACTATTTTTATAGTTGCCCATTTTCAGCTGAATCCAGTAAGATTGGAAGCTGACCCCAACATAGCTTGGGAAAAGGCTAGGCTAAACCGATTTTTTTTAATCGACGTATCCTGGTATGACACTTAAGTGTATCTTTGGCAGTAGCTTGCTAACTGTATCGTCCACACTAAGTTTCCGGAGAATAATAATATAAATTGTAAACACTATAATAGCACTGACTTCCTTCAAAACAATGCATGCTTATAGACCGAGTTCCTCCACTTAATATCAACCCTTTAGCTGATAAATCACTTCTGAGCAAGTCGTCAAAACACCGCATTTTTGTCACATGGTAGGCAAGGGCAAAAGATCCACCTAAAAAGCATATCAGATGAAAAAGCAGTATGTTTTTTTTTATAACAACACACATATTATTATTTTTTGTTTTTGAAACTGCAAACTTATGAATAAAGTGATTTTCCAGTTTAATATAATATAATATTATGGTTTATACGTAGTTCCCATACTAGGCAAACAGAGTCCTTATTCTTAGCCAATGACAAAGATGTTTGTAAATGTGGGATGCGAATTTGAACTTCAATTGTTTTGTTCCTAAACTATACTACGTTCACAATTTGTTTGTCAAGCATTTAAACAAACACGAGTTTTAAGAAAAACTACTATAATGCTTACGTATAAAGGTCAGTTTGCTATAAAACTTCATATAATTGGACTTTTTCAACAGTCTCTTTTTCAACAGTTTCAGGTCTTAAATTAACTTTATTTTCACTCTCATTAAGTTGATGTTTGCTTAAATGACATTAACATCAATTGGTACAAGAATTTAAATAGACTATAATATGCTTACTTTGTATAGTTTTCTCCACAACTTTTTTCAGTAAACATAAAGAAACGAAACGCTTGTTCATTCAGAAAAGTCTACACCTTTTAACAAATATTTATCGGCTATTTGTGTCTATATAAAATTATATAAGACTTCTGATTTTCTTGCTTAATAGGCCATTGACCTAGTGACCTGCCAAAATATTTTTGTTACATTTGATTCCCCTACAATTTCCACGTGGTTTGAGCATCCAAATGATAGCTATTCTCCAGTCGACGTTGACACAAAAAAGGGGGAGCTATTGTGAATGTATAAAAACTTATTTTTATGTTTTTCGCGCACAAATAGTATGCATTATAGCGATATTGTTATTTTTGGGCGCCGACTGAAGAGTATTTGTGAATACAGGCGTAAGTAAAGTCGGTGGAAAATAAAGTATTGTTTTTTATTACATTTATTTGGGAGGAGAGTTTGCTTTTGGCGGCACAACCGTCGTGTTTTTGTGATCTTAGTATGTAGTGATTTCGATTCTTTATTTTTTGCATAGTGGTGTTTTATGGGCCATCTACTATTAATATAATTTATTATTCGGTTTTTGACTTGTGTTTGTTTTATTGTCATCAAGTTTTAATGAAGTTATGTGAATCAGAGAATAGTCAGACAACAAGAGTGCAATCCCTGGCTTAAACTAGGGAAGAACTTCGATGTCTTCAAACTGTTCAGTTTAAAACAAAAAAAAATCCCTCAATAAAACAATAATAGTAATTGTTTGTCAGCTCTGAAATCCCAACAAACAAACATTATTTTGGACACTCAGATTCACAAAACTAATCCACATAATAATCACTTACTAAAAACAAAATGACACCATGAATCAACACCACAACAAAAACAAAACCCCATAGAACTAGTGAACAACAAACAAACAACTTGAGAATATAAAGAGTGAGGAAGATAAAAATGATATCCTAAGGTTGTGTGCACTGAGAGTTGGAAAATATAGGCAATAAGTTTTAAATGGGAAATATCACAGTGCAATATGCACTGCACAAACTCATTGCTCTAGGAATATGATACTTGTTTTTAAGTTTTCTAGAAAATATATTTTTAGCAAGTAAGTGTATTTTTAAAAGTTTCTGCAGAAAAAAGAATTATTTGACAAAACAGATCGAAAAATATTTGTTCACGATGCTGGCAAATATTCATTTTATTTTTCAAGAAACTTTGATAACTTTTGTCTCTATTATTATTATTTATTACTGAATAACAGTAGAAGGAGAAATTTGACGCACACCTCAGACAGTGACCTCTGTAGCTTAGTTGGTAAAGCGAGGGTTCGAGTCCTGCCTGAAGTTTAAATTTTTCCTTTCCACTATTCGTATTTAATTAATTACACGAATTGTCTCTGTAGAACGATGTTACAAAAATGAAATCTTTTTAGTCTTGTTTCAACCGTATAAGCAAATACGTAATAATAAAAGTACGTTGTAAAACAATTAAAATATTAAATGGAGTTATTTCGTGTAGTCCATGTAAACACAGCCTAAACCGACACCTTATAACAAATGTTTCCGTTCGAAGTAAAAGAAAAACTTTGAGAAGATTCCTTGAAATATTACTTACGAACTTTAATTTGGTTACTTTGTTATGTCGGAAGCTATAACTCATTTATTTCTTGAGCCACAACTTAAGATTTAGTATATATATTACTGGCAGTTGCCTGCTGCTCCGCCCGCATGGGTATCGGTTATCGTAACAAAAAGGTTTTAGTTGTAAATGGTTGTTATGCTATTTATCTTATTATTTAATTTTCGATTATTGTTCATTATTGTTGTGTAGGTCAGATAGATCGCTTAACGTACAATACGGTATTCAGTTAAATCCGGTGAGACTGGAAACCGAGCCCAAAATAGCCTGGGAAAAAGCTAGATAGTAAAAGAAGAAGTTTACTTAAGTGAATGGCCTGTTGGCCTAGTGGTTAGTGACCCTGACTGCTAAACCGGAGGGTTCGATTCCCACCCAAGACAAATCTATTTGTTCTGTATCTGGGTGTAATTTATATTATTATATGTATGTATTTAGAAATGTATGTTTATCAGTGGTCTGGTTGCCATAATACAGGCTCTGCCTAGTTTGGGATCAGAGATAAGATATAATACTATTATATTTAAAGAAGTCTTAATAAAGAAAATAAGTTTAGTTAAGAAATATAAAAGAAAAGCTATCACAATTAAAACTAGCTACTAAAACTGGGTGGTTAACCTATCTGCAGTTAAAATCTCATAAACTTTCACGATACACGAAACCACAATTTATGCTAAAGATCTAGAAACTAATTAACCCAAATTAACTCTTTAAATCCACACCGAAATAAACACTTCTTTGTTTTTATTTTTCTTTTGCGCTAAATAGCTTGATGTTCTAGATCAACAGTGGTTAAGTTCGAGTCGATAACTTGGCCAGGGAAGAAAGCAAAGAAAATGATATTTATACGTAAATAAAACACAATAAAATATGATTAAAAATATAGTTGTATTTATTGAGCAACAAAATAGGTTAAACACAAATTAATAATTTTGTCTGTACTTGTAATGGTTTAAAAAACAATAGGTAATTTACTACCTATTTTTTTCAAACTATGTTGGGTGGGCTTCCAGTCTCACCGGATTCAGCTGAATATCGTATACATAATAGGCTTTATTTAAAAAATACATATAAATAATTAAAAAATAAAAACGTATCAAATAAATATAAATACAAATCTCTATAAAAATTTAATAGTGATGTTTAATTTGGTTCCTTAAAATATTACATAAATAAATAAATAAATAAATGTGGACAACATCACATACATTGCTCAGAACCCAAAGTAAGTAGCTAAAGCACTTGTGTTATGGAATTCAGAGACAACGAAGGTACCACAAACACCCAGACCCGTGACAATGTAGAAATGTGGATTTTCTACTTTGACCCGGCCGGGGATCGAACCCGGGACCTCAGAGCTGGCGACACCTTGAAAACCGGTGTGTACGCCACTCGACCATGGAGGTCGTCATAACCCATATTATATTGCTACCGAACCCTAATTTCTATCTACAAGGCCTTAATAAATATTCACAGACAAGGCACAATTTCACCACAGTGCCGAGCAGGATGGATACATTGATAGCGATAACGATAACGATATTTTTTAACTTTTAAGAGCTTCCGTAAAGAGCGAGGTCGTATTAATCAAACCTATCGATTTTATTTCTATTTCACAGAATTGAATCGCAAATTAATGACCTTATTGGCTTTAGGGTAAGCCCTTAAAAGTGCACAAATATAATACATATATATATATATAAATATATATACTAGCTGTTTCCCGCTGCTCCGCCCGCGTGGATGTCGGTTATCGCGGCAAAAAGTAGCCTATGTACTTTCATTATCTGTTTATCAAATTTCATTTAAATCGATTCAGAAGTTTTGGCGTGAAAGTGCGACAGACAGACAGACAGAGTTACTTTCGCATTTAATAATATTAGTAAGGTTACCATGTCGAGACTGCACGCCCCGAACTCTGATTACAGAATCACGCAACATCACTCTACTCCTCAACCGCAGTAGGGTAAGTAAACAAACTAATTAATCAGTACTCGGCGATAGTGAATTCTGTGAGTCTATGTAGTTCGTTTGCCTTGGTTTCTAGATCTTGAACTTGATGAATGTTTACTGGTATTGGTTGACGTGATCTTATCTACTATTTTAATTATAATATTATAAATCTAAAGATTTTGTTTGTTTGTTTGTTTGAACGCGCTAATCTTAGGAACTACTTGTTTGAATTGAAAAGGAGATTGAGGAAGGCTATAGGCTATATAACATCACGCTACGACCAATAGGAGCGGAGCATAAATGAAAAATGTTGCAAAAATGAAAAACCTTTGAAACTAAAACACGCGAACAAAGTCGCGGGGGACAGCTAGTTAGGAATAAACCTAGTCGGTGGTTTAAGGTAATTCAGTCTTTGAAGAAATGTTGGTATTTATTGTAAAACTGCGTCGTTATTTTAAACAGTGATACCGAACCTCAATATAGTATTATGCGCGGATGCCTAGGACGCGACAGTGTAAAACAATTAGGTTAATTTCAATATATTTGCTAATTTATTCTAAATCCTTACTAATATTATAAATGCGAAAATAACTCTGTCTGTCTTTCTGTCGCGCTTTCATGCCAAAACTACTGAACCGATTTAAATGAATTGGTACACAGATAGTCTAGAGCCTGAGAAAGGACATAGGCTTTTTGCCGACGATAACCGATATACACGCGGGCGGAGCCGCGGGAAACAGTTAGTACTAAATAAATAAAAAAAATTGTGATCTAAACAAACCTTAAAAAAATAATCGTGACAGACAGATAGATAGATGGACGGACAACAAAATAATCCTATTTGTTTTGTCCCAGTGATTCCTTTTATTTCTTTTGAGGTAAGGAACCCTAAAACTACATTTAGGATGTTAGAATTGATTTGCTGATCAATGCATGATGTACTATCGCTCTGTGTAATACGCCTGTCTAACCCTTCGGATTTGTATATAAAGCAACAATTCATGAATTTTCCCGTCCCTTGTTCACCTATATTCCATTACACACGGTCCAAGCCTCCCCCAACAGGTGCGAAAGAGATGTAACGTTCTTTCTCTCTCTTTGTTGATTCCAAGGACTGTAGTTTGCTATTAGCTTTTACCTTTCAAGCTAAACTTAGTTGAGAACTACAGGTAAAGCTGGAAAGTTAATATGAAACCTGTTTAATAATGTAGTTTGTGGGATCTTGACAGAAAGACTTGGACCACTAGGAGTTTAGAAAATGTTGTAGTAAATATTTCTTGATAAAAAATAATGTAGTTTGTGGGATCTTGACAGAAAGTATTCTACCAGGAGTTTAGGAAATGTTGTAGTAAATATTTCTTGATAAAAAGTAGTAATTGCTTTGTAATAAAAGTGGGTGTATAATAAATAATAATAATGAATAAATGTGGACAACATCACATACATGTTATGGAATCAGAGACAATGAAGGTACCACAAACACCCACACCCGAGACAATGTAGAACAGTACTTTTATAAATTAACCCGTTCGGGGATCGAACCCAGAACCTCAGAGCTGGCGACACCTTTAAAACCGCTGTGTACGCCATTCGACCACGGAGGTCCTCAAATAAAAAATCTGTGATGTTATTATAATTTTAGTAATTAGTCAATAGCACCGTCCGTCCTGACTAAGTGTCTAATCTATTTTTAACAACCAATCGACGGACTGAATATATTTTGACTTTTCGTACCCTATTGTCCACATTACTTAATTCTCGGATTGTACAAAACAGACAACAGATAAAGCAGTTCTGTGAATAGATAGTTTTTTTTTGTGACCTGTTTCTTAGATACTTACTCTATGAATCATAAGCTTCATCGCAAAAGCATACTTTCTTGTAAATTTTATAAAAATAAAACAATTATTACAAAGACATTATTTATGTCGAAAATAAATTATAATGCGAATTGCCGAGCCCCGCCGTCGTTTAATCCCCACTTAACATAAAAAATGTGATAACACGCAATTATAACCGTGACTTCGCATTATTTTGGCTGATCCATAGATTAAATGTTCTTGCTAACCCTCGTACTGAATTACGCTCGTGAGGAAAGCCTTGGATCATGACTGCTTTTAAAAAAAGGCTTTTAATTTAGGGATAGTAGAATTTAAGAAGACATAAAAATTAAATCCATAAATACCTTTACGCTTGACGTTTCGACCAGAACCTTAAGAGCGGTTCCGCACTACGTCCGATCCGAATCCGATCCGAACCCGATCCGAATACGTGAAAATATGGGTCTAGAAAACTCGGACCGAATTCGGATATTGCTTACACACTAGTTCGATCCGAATCAGAACCGAACCCTTGAAAATATGGGTCTAGAAAACTCGTACCGAATAGCGTCATTTTACGCGGAGCCACAGCACAGTGTTCACGTCGTTGATCATGAGTCCTTTCAATCGACGTCAACTTCTGGCAATACTATTATATGTACGAAGACGCAGAAGACGTAAAGAATTCTGGGTGCACCCTCTCTTGTACATACACTCGTACGGAGCTGGGCTTAAACTCGGAAGCAGTGCGCAAGCGTTCATACAAATAATACCATGGCTACGTCGGTCCGTCAAAAATGTTCTCCGGAATGAAGATTCTAGAATGACGGAAAGAAATCAGATGACGGAGATCGGATCTAGTGCGTAAAGTACCATAAAAATAGTTCGACGGCTACTACGGACCATATTTTTACGTTCTCGGATCGAATTCAAATCGGACGTAGTGCGGAACCGCCCTTACTCTTCAATTTAATTTTAATTCTAATACAATTTCAAAGCAAAAATGATATTAGATCAGCAGGCAGGTGCTGTCAATGGAAGGAACTGACTGGAATCTAAACATTGAGAGGTATTGTTCAGTGTGCTGTTTGTGTGCCTGCTAAATAAATGTCAATTTTGAATTGGCATTGTATTAGAATTCAAATAAAATTGGAGAGTAGGGGTACTGGTCGAAACGTATAGCGTAAAGGTATTTATGCATGTTCGCACTAATTCCCGTTACATAATATATTGTTATAAACATAGAGCGCGATAGATTAAAAGTTAGTATCATTTAGAATATGGCTTAAGATGTTGATTATACTAGTTTCATTTTAATACTCAAAATCTGTTAAATTATCGTTTACTTTTTCATATCATCTTTTAAAATTAATTAACTATGCAACTGTATTAAACAATTGTTACATTTTTACTAATTAACTACATTCTTAAAGTTCTATAAAAACTTAAAAAAAAGATAACACAATGCTACTAGGTCTTTTAAAAGTAAAAAGAAAAACAAAATATGCACAAGTTGCTTTTGAAACTTTTTGCATTTCGTCGACTTGATGGCCGACTGCAATTTATACAAGAAACTTTATTTTTTTATGCTGTTTACCGGACTTCAGAAAATACTAAAAAGCTAGTTTTTCAACTAGGTATATTTTATTTAACAAACAGGAACGGTAAACAAAAAACTTTATAGTTTTGTTTTTCTTTTCAGGACAACATGAGCCTTTGGCTTGCTCTAAAAAATGGCTGCTACATGCTAGTATAGCGGGTGTCAGGCAGGGTAAAGCCTACATAGGGGCTAGAAGCCTTTACATAAAAAACCCTTTGACAGAAAAGCGTAGAAAAAAATACACGTTTAAACACCGAAAATTCCTAACTCCATTTTCCATGCGGTTTTTTTTTACGATAAAATAGTTTTCTGTCATGGAGTTGCATTTTTATTTAAAATGTTTATTTAAAAAAACAGCTACGTAGAAGAAATATGGATGACAATATTTTTTTTTTCGAAATACTTTTCCGTATTTAGTGACGCAATAATAAAATCAGTTTGGCAAAAAACTTCTTGCCTGTTGCATCGGGTTTTTACTGTTTATATTAAGCCAGCTTCCAACTGTGCACGATATCCGTGTCACCCTGCGTCTTTAACCGTAGAAGGATGCTCGTCCATGATAGCGCAGACGCGTCTGCCAATAGTAAGCTGCTCCGAGTGACGATACTTACTAAATGTTGTGAGTAATTACGACAGGTGCACTCGGACTACTATCCTAGCAAAACAGGCCCATCACAAAATGTGCTATTTGAATATCACGAATATATACAACTAATCTACTCCGGTGAAGCAGTTAAAGCCTGCTCAGGAAAACTGCATAGATTTTTATCCAAAAGAAATAAATAAATAAATGTGGACAACATCACATACATTGCTCTAAACCCAAAGTAAGTAGCTAAAGCACTTGTGTTATGGAATTCAGAGACAACGAGGGTACCACAAATACCCAGACCAATGTAGAAAAATAGTTTTTCTACATTGACCCGGCCGGGGCTCGAACCAGGGTCCTCAGAGCTGGTGACACCTTGAAAACCGGTGTGTACGCCACTCGACCACGAAGGTCGTCGAATAAAAATACAACTAATCAATCTTTTCATAGACACGTGTATGTTCATTTGAACAAACAACACAAATGCCTCACAGTTAGTACCTGTCTCTATTATTTCATTATATTTTAAGCCTCACGTTATGAGGGACCGAACAGACCCTTGCCTTAATTGTGAAGGTACCTTTTTGATCCCTTTGCAGCGGAAGGGTTAATTCCTTTCCATGATTTTCGTGTGATTATTATGTATTCTAGAGAAACTTGGTCAAGGGAAACGACTTTTTGTGTTGACCGAAATGCTATGTTTATATTAAACTTAACTTGAGTTTGTTGCAAGTGATTTCAATATCAAAATTCTTAGTCTGATTTTATTTATAATAGTATAAAAATATTCGTGCAAATTATTCTGTTTTGTTGACGTGAGTGCTGTGATATTTTCAAAATATTACTGTACGTTTTTTAATTTCATTTAATAAAAAACCTTCTCGCTACATTATGGAACATAACAAAAGAAGATTTATCCGATTTGGGGCAGTCTTTCGGAAGTTATTGCATGAATAAGGGAATTCCGGATTCATTTGTATATGTATAGATTATGCGTATAGGAATGCTGTCTTAAAAAAAAAAGAACAAAAAAAAATTTAAATGTGATTCCAAAATGCTGAAATCGAGGAAGATTTATTAAATACAGATCAGAATTATAGAGGCTAGAGGAATGGAAGTAGGTATCTATTTTTAACTAACATTCCTAAACAATGCTAAAACAGGATATGACATAAACATAAGTACAAATATATAGCTACTGAACCATAATATGTCCGAGAGTTCCTTTTACAAGGATAGCATATCCAAACTGCTTTCTTAGTTCCTCTAGTAGTCCGTCGCCTCTAGTAGTTGTAACTAAGTTTATGAACATCTAACACCATTAATTTTGTACATGTTATCCTAACGAGCAATCTGTTTTATGCACCAAGAGACCTTTTAGGACTGTACCTAAGAGTATTTCCATAATGTAATGTTCTTTTGATGGTTATTATTAAGTGCGTCACATCTTTTTAAATACAAAGAGGCAATGGAAAATTGAAAAAAAATGCCGGCCAAGTGTGTGTCGCACTCATGCATGAATAGTTCCTTACAATGTTATAAAGCCCCCTTTAATTTTTAATAAATTTTTATCCTTGAATAACTTTCGTGAGGAGTATTTATAATTATTTAGGAATATAATGGTTTACTCACGCACATACTCGGGATCGCTTAACTAGTTTCAGACTCAATAGGAGTCCCTAATCATGAGCAGCCACGTCAGCTGTCTGCTATTTAATGTTGGCTTGTGCTATTACGGTTCATGTGATACAGCCCGCTGACGTACAGACGGAAGGACAGCGCAGGTTGATTAATAGGGTCTCGTTGGCAACCTTCGGTTACGGAACTCTAAAAAGCAAGGTAATTAGAAAAAATACTTCATTTCTCTGTGCCCTTTCATCACACACATATCAGTCTTTATTATAAAAAACTACTGAACTGGTTTTAATAAAAATTGCATAAGTAAATTGTAATCAAATGTATATTTGACGGGCCTGTTGGTCTAATGGTTAGTGACCCTGACTGCGAAACCGGAGGTCGTGGGTTCGATTCCCACCCAGGACGAATCTTTGTGTGATGAGCACAATCATTTGTTCTGTGTCTGGGTGTAATTTATCTATAATATGTATGTATTTAGAAATATATAAGTATGTTTATCAGTTATCTGGTTGCCATAGCACAGGCTCTGCCTAGTTTGGGATCAGATGACCGTGTGTGAGATGTCCCAAGATATTATTATTATTATTATTTATGTCATGTTTTAAACAGTTGCTAAACAATAAAAAGGCATTGTATATTAATTTGTGCACATAGGTATACAATGCTATTTTGTCTGCTTAGTTGGACATAATTCAGTTAAAGTTGCCTTTTCTCCTTTCCAAAAGACCTGTGCTACAACGTAGTAGTTAATTAATATTTAGTTCCAACCCTTAATTATAGTTGTGTGGTCTGTAAAATGAAGCTAGAATACACGTTACACAGGTCTTGAATAAGTCAGACTAAATTATCCTGACGGTCAAGTGGACTGATTTAAAATTCTGATTGTGCCTTCGTAGCTTGATAATTATATGCTAAGGCTTGGAGAAGATACTGCGTATATTATATAAGTAAAATACATAAAGTATGGGGTTATGTCTTGTTTTATATCTATGTCTACGTTTAAAAATATGTTTTTTTGTTCATTTTTAAGTAAACTGTGTAAACTAGATGTGCCTGCGACTTCGCTCCCGTCAACCGACTACCCTACCTTTTTTTGTGTACGGTGTGAAAATCTATAGACTTTAACCCACGCCGAGGGCACGACGTGGAGATTTGTCGGACTTGCACCGACTAAAAACGTCCCGGTCCCGTCCCGCTTTGCCGGATTCCCGGGTTAGCCCCTTTAGCCCCGCCTAGCATGCTTTAGCGAACCCGGGAATCTGGCAAAGCCAAGGACGGGGCCGGGGTGTTTTCCTTCCTTACCTTACCTTCTTCTTATACTTTCCCTACCTATCTACCGTACTTACCTATTTTCTCATTCAGTCATATAAAAAACAAGTCTTACAAACCTTGCCCCAACAACGATGAAAACCTAAAAAAAAAAATCCAATGTGGTGCAGATATAAAATATTATATTCTTATTTGATAAACTATAACATTTTCGCAAAGGTTGTAAGTGATACAAAAATTAATAAGAGTTTGATCCATTAAAAAAAAAACAAACTCTTACTAGGTTTATAAAAAAAAAATACACATGCCTTAAAATAGGTATGTCGTGGAAAATCTATCCACCCGATTTTACGGCGAATCTGTAACTTAGTACCACGTTGTCAGACATTCAATACCGAAACGCACGAACAAATTCTAGTAAATATATCGGGAATGGAGTAAATATTCGAAAAGCTTTCAATAAAACAAACACTGTATTAGCTGGATTACAAAACGAGGCACGTTCTGAGGTTCGAGCCATTTGATCGTAGCTTGTATCGTACACAAATAGTAAGGGGCTTTAGTGAAATGCAAGGGAAGCGTGAGGGTCATGAGTTCGTAAACCGGTTGATACTGGGAATCTGCCTTTGAAAGAACTTGATCGCGAAGAACACAAATTTTCAAACATATGTAATAGGGATGTTGAATGAGTATAAAAAGTAAAAATCTATTTCGTCCGTAAATTAGATGTTTAAAAAAATGTACGTGTACTTATATACGCACGTAAGAAGTTATACCTACTGATTTACTCTGTTGGTAACTTTTTTGAACAACTAAAATGTTGACTAGCTAACTTAAGGATGTCAGTTCATAGTGACGCAGGCGCGCGCATCGTAAAAATTTACTCTCTTCATTTTTCCCTAACGCGCCAAAAGCAGTACAACTTCAAAAATAAACACGAAAAATTGCCAACATCATCAATGAATAATGTAATTATTTTAATTCTATTTTCATTACAAGCACCACTCCACATTTCGTTCGGAGCCGTAATGACTAAACGACTTGGAACAGGGCAAATAAGGAAAATAATGAATCCGAAATAACAAGAATAAAAGATAAATTTAAATCATACTTATCTTTTGGAAGTAATTACACGTAAAAATTCCATTTTCATCAACAAGTTACTGCGAGAGTTCTAAACCTGTCAGAAAGTATCCCGGTAAGAGATCACGTCGGCTTCACTATTTTGCTGGCTAGTTTCGTTGTTGGAAAGTTAAAGCTTGTTATGTAAATCCTACTTGTTTTTAGTCCAGATTGGTCCGATAGTCTCATTTAAATAGATTAACCCTGAATACGGAAAGGCAACTTAACTTTAAGACGTTCTTAAATGTCCGTCGCCAGTTTACACTTTAAAGCGACAGAGACAGCATGAGACTTAACGGCGACTTCAGTATTTGGCCTTAAGGCAAGTACGCTAACAAAATTTACAAAGGTAGGTGTAAAATGGTATGTAGTAGTATATACCTACTGAGAAAGGGATGGTTAAAGTGGGAAACGTACGTGATGGAGGCCAACGACCGGGCCATCCAGGTAACTTTTAGTTCGGAAAGAGTTTGAGGGTCATTGACACGAGAAAAAGAAGAAGAAGGTTAGATATTAAGTCTGTAGCTGTACACTTTCTTATATTTTTATATTTATTCCGTCCAATGGTTGCCTGGAAGAAATTGCCGTGCGCAATAAGGCCGCCCTTTGTACCACTGTTATGTATATATTTTTTTTTTCATGTTTATTTTTGTTTACAGTGTACAATAAAGAATAAATAAATTAATAAAAAGAAAAGAACAAACCAATTTTTTAAATAATTGCAGCTTAATTGAATTATATAATATAGATTGAAGTATATTATATAGATCTTTCATGGTGATCATAATTGTTTTATGAGAAACAGGTTTTAACGCTATAAATAACAAAGACGTCCCATACAGCAAGATAGAGATAGAATTGTAGAAGGTTATTCACTGAACTGAAACGTTAACAAAGCCACACAACTGGAGTTACGCATTGATAATGGCACCCTATCAAATGTTCATTGGTTACATATTACAACATACAGACCACAATTCCGTGTAGCTCCAAAATAGAGTTGTATTTTAGGCTTATTCAGATTTTTCAACAAATTTACTACTTACTAGCTGTTGCCCGTGGCTCCACCCACGTGGGTGTCGGTTATCGCGGCAAAAAGTAATCTATGTCATTTCTTATGATCCAAACTTATCCTATACCAAGTTTCATCCAAATCAGTTCAACGGTTACGGAGCACGTAAAACGTAACGCAACGTAAAAGCAGATCTGAATGACAGAGTTACTCGTACTTTGGCATTTATAATATTAATATGGATTTTAGTTTTTGATATCAGGCAGTACCCTAAAAATATGTTATATTTCATCCAAATTTGAAGTGCTGCAAGTAACTTTACGTTTCTTATCTTAAAATGGTTTTGGTTTTCTTCATTTTGAACTGCTAACGTTCTCGTCTCAACTTCAGCGCCCGCATGTTTCCTTTGTAACGAACCAAACGGTCTCACCGATGGCTTGCGATCGTTTCGCACGTTTTAAATTATTCAGAATGCGTCGACAACCCCAAATTCGTATTACTTTGCATTATTCTCATCTGACGGCTTTCCTTAGGGAGTGAAATTGGATTTCCCTTCCAGGATATGGTAAATAACGTTTAAAGACTCTGCTAGGATTACTGGTTTTTCGTTTGAATCGTTTGCATGAAATATTTCTTTATCATATGAAGATTTTGATCAATGTCGTTAATAATTATTTAAAATCAAAACGGTTTACTCTAGCATTTCTCGGGATCGCCCGACCAGTTTCATACTCAATAGGAGTCCTAAAGCGGCGGCGGTGGTGTCGCTAGTCGAACTGTCAAACAATCAAACAGTCTGTCGAATAGTTCGACTCGCGACACCACCGCCGCCGCGTCAGCTCATGATTAGGGACTTCTATTGCGTCTGAAACTAGTCGGGTGATGCCAAGAATATGAGTAAACCGTTTTGTTTTTAAATAATTATGAATACTCCTCACGAAAGTTAATATATAAATAATGTCGTTAATTTTTAGCTAAACCAATACAACAAAGTCAATCCCGTTATCTGTGCGCTTAGATTTAAAACTACGCACCGGATTTTGATGCACTTTTCAGCAATACATAGAGTGATTCAAGAGGATCGTTTCTATGTGTTATACATGCGTTATATATTATACATAAACACCGTACATAAAAACCGAGAAGTTCAAAGATCTTTTATTATTAAAAAGTTAGCCGTTTGAAGCCGGGGCTGGAGCTAGTAAATTATATTTCCCATAATACCATTACCAGGTAAGTAAGTTACTTTTAAACATTCTAAAATAAGGAATTTCATAAAGCTCTTGCACTGTTTCCAATTTACATTATTCCCTCAGTTTCAACTCAGAAGACGTAGCGTTAAAGTTCTGAAGCTTCTCCAAATAATAACACTCAAAGAGTTTGCTAATTGAGGAAGCTTTTAATCACGAACTTGTTACTTCACAACTTTAAAAATAAACGACAACAAACTCCTCCTACCAGTACTTTTTAGGGTAAAATGTACCTTAAGATATCTTGCACGTGTTAGGTTTAGCTTTTAAGATATTTAAAGAAATTTAGTTTTTGTTTAAGTTAACTAGCTGCCCGCTCCGTCTTCGCACGGCAGTGTGCGAAATTCATACGTTATTTTTATTTTGTTTCCTATTAAAACCTTGTCCTTACAATAAGAAACATAAACAAATAAAACTGATTTGGTGCAGTTATTCGGAAGTTATGGCGTGACCAAGGAAAATCGGGATTTACGGCATTTGTCCTTCATTAAATGTTAACTCCTGTAAATATACGGTAATCAGTCTGTAAATACACAGCTAATTAAATATAACTTCAGTGACATTTACGTTGTAAAATAACTCTTGGACATTTAAAGAGTCAGTGGCAGAAACTTTTATTTTAACTTTATAAAGTCTTTTTTTAATACCTATAATACGACAACTTTCCTTAGAAATGAACTATCTAATATCAAATTATTTAAATAAAAAGCTATTTATCTGTTTAAAACTTACAAAAAACACTTTCAAGTTAAATCCTTAAAAACATCTTATCAAGTCAATTTATCATATCGTAAAATTTGACACAACAATCTAAAATTTGCTTATTCTAAAAACAAAACGTAAATTGCTTCAACAAAATAACAAATCTTGCCTTAACATTATTTCACGGTTTACGATCGAGTACTGAAATCCCATTTTTCAACCGAGAGGTAGTAGAGATAATTGGAAAAAGGCTTAAAGATGGCGCTTCGATGCAAAATGAGCGGAGTCATTACTCGCTTAGCTTAGCCAGTAGACCCTCTGTTTTGATGAGCAAGTTATTACGGTGGCGTTTTACGTGACAAGTTAACTTGCTTTTGTACCTCATTTTGTGATAAAAATAAATAAATTGTGTTAAAAATTTAAAGTATTAGCTCCGGCTTTGCTTGGGTGAAGTGAGATTTTCAAATTTTTCCATGCAAATGATAATACGGAAAATAGGTAATTTAGAAAAACAGTTGATTCCAACAATATTTATATTCCCATGTGTTATATTTTTTTATAATCTATCTATTCTAAATTTGCTATTTCGATCTAGCATAGCTCACAGTGGTACCTCGGTCAGTGTTAATGAAAGGTATCACCTAGCGTTTGACGTAGTTGAAGGCTTATCAGAGACGAAACCGAATTCAATAGGGTTGTCTTTATTAATAACCTGTAATTCTCTTTTAATTGGGTTTAATCTGAGAATTACATGGTGAAATTAACTGTTGTTTTTGTATGTAAAAATTCTTAAATTCGTTCATTTTATTCGATATGAAATTATACTGCAAAATAAAATAATGATTTAAAAGTACTTTTAAGAACCCATTTTTGTAACTTGAAATGTTTTCTTTTAATTACTGAAGTTGAAGTCTTTATCTTTTGTATCAAATATTTTTAATATAAATTTGTTATCCTTATCTGAATAAAAAACTATAAGACAATTACAAATAAAAATACATTTTTAATATTATTTAATTCTACCACAATTTATGTATTCTCAGATTCAAGACTAATTGAATTACTAGGACTTAAACATTCAAAAAGATTCTCTCCGGCGGGGAATCGAACCCCGGTCTCCCGCGTGACAGGCGGGGATACTGACCACTATACTACCGAAGACATGCATTTAATCAGTGAAATTATGGTTTTATTATTGCAAACGGATTACTTCACAAGCAACGTTATCGTAAAGATTTTTTAATATCTTTTGTGCTTATCGCATGATGTCATTTTTTATTATCTTTTTAAAATGTCATTTTAGTATTTTATGCAGGTACATGTTACAAGCTAAATGGTTATATCTATGTAGGTATTAAACACCACTTGTATTTTGATTGCTATTGTGTTTTTTTTTCATGTGCAGTACCTCTATCTCATTTTATCTTATACTTAAGTACATGGGAGGATAAACTTTCTAAAATTAGGTAGTTAAATAAACTGTCGTTGTCACACGCGTCTTCGCTCTATCCATGTGCGACAAGGACAACTGCAGATCCGACTGAAAAGTCTAAGCAAAGTTATAATTCGAAGTTTGGCTCTCGTCATTTCGTCCTCCAATATTAACCTAATTTTAAAGATATTTCATTAACTGAATAACAGGAATACAGAGTAAACCCCTAAGTTTTTATTTTTTCATCAATAGTAGTCACATTATACTTCTGTCTACATTATACACTACGTCTCTGTTGACAGCACTCGAAATACGTAATTTTAGGCATTTTTAAAAGATTCTCGTGCTATTTAAAATAATGTAACATAAAAAAAAGAAAACACAGGACATACAACAAGTTGATTACTCCTGCATTACAACTTAGGGAGTAGGAATGGCTGAAAATCAGCGCTGTGAAGGGTCATGCTCGTCCCGGTACAGCATTAGCTGAGCCGTCTCCTTTTGCTACTGTCTTCATCAGACTAATATTTATTAATTATGTACCGTGTTTTTAGCAATAAATGTCTTTTTTTTATAATTAATTCATTTAAAAAAAATGCTTTAAGTTCTTAAACTAGCGACAAAACAGGTAAAAGCGTTTGTGTGGAGAAAATACCATCCACATTTCCTCTTAATTGGGATCGTTTCCTTAACATAGTTACTAAAGTACAATTTTGTCTACTACGGGTACTTGCAACATAGTATCTATTTTTAAACTTATACTACAACTAGTGTGGTCTTAGCTTTATTTTCTTTACAAGTCCTGTATTTCCTTACTCTTTGCTTACATTGGATGTTTTAGTATCTTTCTGCAGTAAACAGGAACAAGGAACATATTGTCCTGCTCGACAAACATTGGAGTTTCTTGGAACTAAATAAACAAGTGAAAGACTTCTGTTCTCAAGATCTTGTTAATCAAGGTTCTTTGTTGTTTAATGTGCCTGTATTTTTAATGTTTAGGTAGAAGGATTCTATAGTGCAATGAAGAGAAAATATTGCATTAGTTGTTAAAGAAAAAGCATAAACTGACACAAAAGTTAATAATCTAAAAATATCTAGGCATCTATATAAAATTAAAATCCCAGTTTTTTGGTGAAAAACTGGTCACCTTTAGGAAGTTTTTAATCTAGACATTTTTTTTTTATTATATAATGTTTGATATCTATAAATAGCCTTTAATACTTTGAAATTAACATGAAGTCTAAAAAAACTGGCTCGCAAAAAGAGTTAATGTCCACTAATATTCGTAGAGCCATTTAAAGTATAGTAAGTAACAATCACAAAGAAATATCAACTTTCTGTTTGCGCTTGTATATGTTGATTTATTTAAATACTTCGCAAACTCAGAAAAACTACAAACAATTTTCTCGCGCCATTTGCAAACAAATCCCCGAAAATGGATCCCCATTTCGAACTCAAATCAGTTTTCTCATAGAACGGAATTATTATTTTTATGTACTTATTACGTCACAGTTACAGGGAAGCCTCACGACCATCTTAAGTTAGTGGGAGACGTTCATGGTCACTTTTTATGGGTCCTTAAGCCGTCTAGGGGATATTGACACCATTGAACGGCGGACAAAGATATATTTTTGGCGTTGCTTCATATTTCTGTGTAATAGAGTGGAAATATAAAAGCCTTGGTCAAGGTTAAGGGTAAAAAGGTTTCCTTGGGAAAGTGGATGAGACTAAAGATATGTAGAAAGATAGAATTCTTTATGGTATACCACAAGTGTTTATATATAGAATGTTATGTTAAAAGGGTCTTATCGCTATCGCAATATCATCCATACAACCTTTGGACGGACAGGAAATATAGAATACAGTTGATATAGGATGTATATAGTACGAATATAAATACATAACACAGGTTCTTGTTGTGGTTAGAATGGTATACGACTAAGTATTCTGTAAGGTTTTAAGATGGGTCAAATTCAATTATGAACTGTCAGGACACTGGACGAAGTGTTTTTTTATAACTCTAAAGAACTTTTTCTGTCTAAATAATTAAAAAACTCTTAGAATATTTAAAATGACACCATATATGATTTAAAAGGAAGAGGTGATAACCTACCTACTTATATGCTATTTTAAATACTGCCTTGCACTGAAATAAAGGCATTGTTCCCACTAGTTCCATTGTCAATTAGCTTCATGGAACTAGATTTTTTTTCTCAGTGAACTACTGACATTGGCTTTTGTAATGTAATCTTAGTAAGAGTCATCTTACTAGTTCCACTGCAATTGTTTCATGGGACTAGTAAGTTTTTTTTTCCATGGAACAATTGCAGATCTAGTAAGAGCAATCCAAACAAAGCAGCAGAAAAAAAAATATCTACCAAAATCTAAAATGGCAAATACAAATTCCACATGCTCTGCGGTTCTAGCTTCCTCTTATCCAACAAAATCGAGTACCCATTGTAAGCAGTGGCCTATTTCCGTGCACCGGCTTCCATTCACGTGAGGTTTAGACTCCACATATTTCCCCAGAGAACATGTTGTAAATACGTGCTGTATGCCCTTTGTTTTATGACGACATTCCCTATCTTTTAATAGGGTTTTGTGACGTTTATTGTGAGATTTGAAAGATTTAAGCCGGTTTGCAGTATCAAAATTGAAACTGGTAGCTAAATTTTGTTAAGCATCGTTAAAGATCTTCGTACTCTTATCTACAATAAGCGTGATATTGGTAAAATTGTCAATAACTTGAAAGATAAGAAATATTAACCCCCGAATATTGAAACGCCATTTAACTTTGACACGTTCTTAAATATCTATCTGTCGCTATTTTACACCTTAAAGTGATAGAGACGGTGCGAGACTTAACGTCAGCTTAGAGCTGATTGACGTCTCAGTATTGGGCCCATTGGCAACCAAATTGATAAATACAGACCAGGGACATCCATTGAACACTATTTCGTATTGAACCAATTCTTAGAAGTTAGTATGATCAAAAAGTACAAAATGTATTCATCACTGAATACTATCACATCCAGAAGTAATAAATAAGAGCAGTAGACATTGCTACAATACCAAGTGACTAAAACAAATAGAAATAAAACTTCTCAAGTCTATATCTAAAGTCACGGTGCGCGATATTACGGATCAACTCGCGCGGCTGAAGACCACGCCCCATGTTGAGAATCAAACCCAATTTTAACCGACTGAAGGTATACTTCGACTTGTCGTGGTTTGCCATGGATTGGGGCAGACGCGTCTGCGCTATTACGGACGATCATCTTCCAACGGTCAGCGGTGCGGGATGATCCGCGAAATCGCGCACCGAGTGAAGCTAGTTTAGGTACAAACAAGTGAAGGAAACAACAAAATCTTAAACAGCGTTTAATTAATTTACAATACTTAACTTAAGTGATAGCGGACAATAATTAGAAGTTTGTTTTATTAGGTCCCAATTAACGTCGGCAAATCCTTAATGAGAGAACATAAAGACGTTTTATATCCTCGAGGATTGAGGTAAATACATTGTAACAGCCATATGGCTGGTTAATGGTCCTTTACAGCTTTAATAGTTCTGTTATTGAAGGGAATGGAATTAACCTGACGTGTAGAATCATTGAAGAACGCAACTAATGAAATTTACTTGGTTTTGTAATTTTCAGCATTTGAAAATTATATCAAACTAGCTGTTTCCGGTTTTGCCCGCGTGGATGTCGGTCATCGCGGCAAAAAGTAGCCTATGTCCTTTCTCAGACTATCTGTATAAAAATTTCATTTAAATCGGTTCAGTAGTTTTGGCGTGAAAGCGTGACAGACAGACAGAGTTATGTACTTTCGTATTAATAATATTAGTAAGGATTAAAGGATATCCAAAGGCTAAAAAATTAGTGAAGTCAGAAATTCAGAAAAAGAGCTGGTAGTTTCATGGTATTTCTTAATAAATTTTAGCTAACAACTGTATCGAATACATCAGTATAATAGGAAAAAATACGCATAAATTTGGTCCATTTGTTTAAGAGTTGCAAATGCAGTGAAAACACATTTTCACACGTTAAACTAACACCAACACTAAGTTAACAGCCACTTTTTTTATCAACAATTAATAACATTAGGGTTAGTCAAAGATACATAACGTTTCTTTTATATTGAACTAGCTGTCCCCCGCGACTTTGTTCGCGTGTTTTAGTTTCAACGGTTTTTCATTTTTGCAACATTTTTCATTTATGCTCCGCTCTTATTGGTCGTAGCGTGATGTTATATAGCCTATAGCCTTCCTCGATAAAAGGAATATCCAATACAAAAAGATTTTTTCAATTCGAACCAGTAGTTCCTGAGATTAGCGCGTTCAAACAAACAAACAAACAAACAAACAAACTCTTCAGCTTTATAATATTAGTATAGATTAGCACAATATATAATAAAAAGTTGGTTTAGATGAGATGTGGGTGAAACGAGTTGCAAAAAAATTATTTAGAAAATATAAGAAAACGTAGGAGTTGCGCTGTGTAAGTGTGAGAGGTTTTAATCATTTTAAGTACTCTCTCATGTTCTACCTACACGAAACGTGTTGTTAGGCTAAAACGAGAAATAAAATCGTAGCCAAAAAAATAAAAATCACATACCTACCATAAGGTAAGAATAATTTATTGGTCAGACCTTTTTAGTAATATACTTGGGTCATAACAAACCAAAAGATTTAAATAAAAATCGAGTATCAATTATTTTTTCACGTATTTTGAGCTGAAATTTTGTAAACTGCTTCTATACCAGATGTACATACTTACTTTCCCTATTGGATTAATATAACCTTTCGGTAACAACCTGTATAGTAAAAGTGGTACATGTATTTAATGTTCTTTTCCAGCGAAGTTTCTGTTGAATACAAATAACACAATTTAGGGAGTAAATGCAGACTAAATATTTTTAAATTAAGTTATAACAGTGATGATCTCAATTGTACGTACACTCCCATAAGAATCTTATTTGAAAGCAATATTATTTTAAGTCTGATAATTCATGATAACCAAGGAAAAATCATAGGGTTTTTTGTAAAGGTTAGACAAGATTAACCGTTCCAGCCGGAGAGGTACTCAAGGATCATTAACCCATTTCCTGTCCCTTGTATTACATACTAGCAGTTTCCCGCGGCTCCGCCCGCTTGGATGTCGGTTATCTGGGCAAATAGAAGCCTATGTCCTTTCTCAGGCTCTAGACCAGGAGTTCCCAAACTTATTTTGTCTACTGCCCACTTTGAGAATAAATTATTTTTTAGCTCCCCCATATTTTCACCAACTTAAAAACCACTAAGTATAACTTCGAATTAAATTAATTATTGTGAGCTATATTAGCGGAGATTTGATTTTTTTCTAAATCTCTTACCACCTCTTTATGCGGTCTTTAGGCCGGCAGCGCCCACAAGCGGCGTTATCAGGGCGTTATCGCCCACTTTGGGAAAGGCTGCTAGACTATCTTTGTACCAAATTTCATTTAAATCAGTTCGTTAGTTGTGGCGTGAAAGCGCGACAGACAGACAGAGTTACTTTCGCATTCATAATATGAGTAAGGATGATTCATGTCCATTGTTAAACTATTGCGTGTATTGTCTGGACAGGGAACCTGTTAAGGAAGATGTGTACTTACACCGCAATATAATAAACCTCTTTTAGTCTCATTTTCTGGAACAATTCCAGCTTTTCAGCTCGAGGCAAGTCTTGTGTATCAATCTACTTCATCCCACCATTTCGTAGCTCCAGACATGTTTGCGCTTGTTTAATTAGTTGGTCTTGTTTGCTTTACACTAACCCGTTGAATAGCTCGGCTTGTTATAAATTATAACACGGCTACAGGGCGTTTTGTTGAGCGTTTAAAACAGTAGAGTTACCTTCACATTTCGCTTTACATAGTTTCAAAAAGGTTGTTATTTTGTAGACAGTGTTGTATTTACTGTCAGTATAGTTGGTGACTGACAGAATATACCAGCCTGCATATTGTAATGCTATGAAATTACTAGTATTTATTTTATTTGTTAAGTCCTCAATATAAAAATAAATAAAGTATTTCATAATGACTCTTACAATCAAATCTTCAGCAGTAAATTTTTATTTCTCAAAAAATCATAAAGTACAAAAATAGGATTCCACTTCAGTAAAAATCTTTTGATGGTTTGAAGCCTTACAAATATCAAATATAAGTCCTTCTACGCCTCCTGAAGGGTCAGTGAAGGGCCATTTATTTGTAGAGACCACAAAGTTCACGACTTTAGACCTTAAGGCTGTTAGTGACAAGTTGTAAGGTACAATGGAAAGCCCTTATGCTTTCAATTGTTCAAGATTCGCGGAAGTTTACTAGTTTAGTTGACATAATGTTAGTTTAATAAATTTTAATTCTGGTTCGACATTTATATCGAAACGACTTTGTAAGCATACATTTTACGGCAACGTTTGTAGAAGTTGTATTATAAATGACTTTTCCCTAGAAAAAATCTAAACTGAACTTTGAGGTTTCTCTCTGTTGGATAGCCTTTTTCAATAAATATAGAGTTTAGCTTCCAGTCTCCCTGGATTCAGTTCGATATCAATATTTTACATGAAGCTATTTAACTGACCTATAAAATAGTTTTAAAAGAATCCCTTGGTGAAAATATTGTATTTTTAGTAGTGAATGTCACGTGCCAAATGCCATCAAAATGTAATCGGAAGTTAAGGCATTTCCAAATCAATTTTTAAGTACATCATCATCATCATCATCAGCCTTTGTTCGTCCACTGCTAGACATAGATTTAATTACGTAAGCATCTTAAATTGTTACAATCATTTAGAGAGATTTCAAAGATTTTTTTTGCTTTAAAAACATAAATACCTAAAAGATTGAACTTAATACACAACCAAAGAAGTACTAAAAGAAATAACAGAAGCTCATATTACTACAGTCCCCTAAATTCACCCTTTTCTAAGTACTAATTGTTTTAACCACCTTGTTGTATAAGGTAGGTACAGCACTATTGCTAATGGGAGAACAATTTCTTTTACTCATTAAGGCTTGGAGTACAATGAACATGTTTCTCTCGTAACTTGATTATGTGTTTAGCGGCGGAACGAAAAACATTTGAAACTCAGCTTTATGGTCCCTAACTGATTAATGTAGAATGCTATAATGTTGTTAATTTTATAGTAGATGTGTAATATTTTGGCTTGGGTATAAGAAGAAATTTACACCTTAGAATAAAAGTATTCGCTTTTCGCTTAGGTTAAGATGTAATCATCATCATCGTAAGAAGGAAGGCACAGAAGCAAGTGTAATAGGTAGTAATAATGACAATTTTATAGTAATTTTTTTGATATGTAACGAAATTTTGTTTGAACTTAATGTAAATATTTTACAGTATACGTTACATAGACCAAGAGTCAAGAAATTTTATCTAGGTAATATTATGGTAAAATCATCTATTTCGGATACTCGTTTATCAAAACAAACGTATCGTACGTATATTTTATTAAGTCCCTTTTATCGAACTCAGAAAGTATATGCCGCCAAATATATTTTAATTCTTGTCATTTAAAAAAAATGGAATAATATTTATATTTTTATTATATTATTCCATTTTTTAAATCTGTCAACTACATAAGTAATTTTTATTTTATCAAAAGATGTCCATAGCTCTGTGAAATGGCAGGTCAACTAAATGCTCTTGATTAATTCCGAAACAGAAAGCAGAGGCATCTACTAGGTTGTATTTGACTTACACAGGTAGTAGGCTTGTTACAAATCCGCTTGAATCTAAGGTTGATGATTGGACTAGCTTGAATAGGGCTTGGGCAGTAGACTCAGTGAAGCTATAGTCATGTAGAATAATTGTAGATACTCGAAAGTAGGTAAAGCCCAAAGCGCTTGTTCAGGAAAAAATCCCGTCCAAAATGGGCAAAAGCGATTTTCGAATTTTTCAGCGTCAATTTAATATAAAGGTATTTGAAATACAGTTTAATGAAAATTCAATAAATTTCTTCTCGGAATAGGTCTGAAATCGATGTTCTTCGAAAATTGTACTTAAAATGTATATACATTGTTTGTTTGTTTGTTTGACAGGGCTGTTTTTCGCACTTGGCTTCTTGATTAAGCCATTGTACGTGCAAGTGTTTCCTTCTTTTTCACACCAGCCATCCCAGAGCATCCCAGAAGATTAACAGGCTTTGCAGGTTGCTACAGGCCTCCGATAGTGATGCTGGGGACTAGAGAATCTGTGCCCGTTGATTAAAATGCTATCTTTATCATAGTAGAACAATTTAACTGTAAACCAAAGTAAAAGAACAATCCCTCGACACCCACGGGATGCGCTATATTTCTTATCTAACAACCCAAAGGCTTTATGATCCGTTTTCCGTATTTATAAACCACTGCCTCTATTGTTAGGATGATAATAGGAAAGATTTGAAGAGACAAAGCAATGGAAACGGATCGCGGCAATGAGCCCACAAACATTTAATTCTGTTGAAGTAAATAGTTTTTTATCTGTAATTCTTCGAGATGGAGTGTAGGCATTTTATTGACTTTATTGCTGTTTGGAAGAGTCGTAATATTAGCTGGGAAGTATGTAAGTAGTTGTAATGTGTTAGGACTAGCTATTTTGCGTGTTTACATTTAAGCCCATAACTTATTCTGCTTGACAGTGTGGAAACCTATTTTGGAGGAAATATTTCTATATCTGATAAAAGATTTGTGTCATTAAAGTGCTTAAATAATAAATAACTAGGTATATAATTTAGTTATTTATTATTTGTTTTTTTTTTTTTTTTGTTACACTTTGTATTAGTACTATGATATTGTGAATGCTGTGTATACCTATAATAGGCATTTAGAAATATTATAGTGAATAAATTTAGCCTATTGAAATATGTTATGCTGTTGGTATATCATAAATAAATAAATAAATGAGTAACCGCACAGCTCTACTAACTTAAAAAAGAATACTGGCATAGATAGACATTACAAACTCAAAGATCTTAGCGATATTGTTGATTTAATTACGACTATTTTTATAATGTAATTGCCTTACTTAAATGAACCAAAAAGGAGTCTTGGTTTCAATTCTTCAACGGCCAGAATTTAATAGACAGTCCTTTGATTAAACACGTTTGTCCCGTAATGTATAGAGAAACCCAAGCACGTATTGACTGTACTAATCCGGCCGATGTATTCAACCTTGACATTAAGTCATGACTAAAACCCTTAAATCAAATTGGAAAGCATTTTAGGCCCCAAATAAATACTTTAGAAAAATGGCTGCCCTGATTACCAAAGGTTTGCTTCTATGATTTTACATAAAAGTGTATCTAAAAAAAAACTTAATAATCCCTGGTGCTCATGTGACATAGTTTCTTAGAACATAGGTAATAATATATCTTCAAATTATTTTTTATGTAAATAAACAAATCATCATTAATGTACAACATTTCTTCTGAAAAGACAAATTGTTGTAAGCCAGTCGTTGGCTCACGTCTCATGAATTAAGTAATTGATTTTAGTCTTTATAGCAATGTTACTAATGGTTATTATACAATGATGTACTAGTGCTTATTATTTCCATTTCTTTAGCTGTTAATAAAGATTAACTGCAATAGAACAAATGAATATCTCCGAAGACAACGGAAGTCGTTGGGACACAGAAAAAAAGCCTGTCTTGGAACTTGTAACAAAATTAATAAGAAATGGAAATATAGAAGTAAGGACATTCACATAAATCATTTACAGCAAAAAGAAACTAAATAGTACATTGAGATTTCTGTCGAAAATTAGCTAGAAACATGAGTTAGCGGTTCAATTAACCTAATTAAATGAAGTACTTACTACAAAATGTGACTTTTTCTAATTTATATGTAGTGTCTTAATTATTCTAAGACATCATTAACAATCGGTGAAGGACAACATCGTGAGGAATCCTGGATTAAAATAATTGAAATCTGAAATCATGTGCTGATTTTGCTCGTTTCTTCTCTAGAAGCCTTGCCCAGCAGTGGGACATTAGGCTGGTATAATTATAAGGTTTACGACCTTTCAAAACAACTACTTAAAAAGTTACCACTACAAAAATACCCGAATTTTTCATATGGTAAGATTTGTTAAACCCTTTTCAAATAATGTTCACTGGAGGCCGGTAAATGGTACTTTACCAGGATAAACGGAATAAAATCGGATGAAGGGACCAAGTGACTGATCAAATATTTATAAGAGGGTTCGACCACCAGATTTGATAGATATTACGCAGATTTCTTTAGACTTTCTGATGTTTTTCAAGGACTTTTTGGGTTGCGTCATGGTAATTTGTTTAATGGAGTCAAGAGTTGTTATAGGCAGTTAAGACTAGTTTATGTATTTGAAGCTTGTGATAGATTTAGTAGGGAATAGTATTGTGAGTCATTTTAGGGATCTATATTTTTTATTACGTAGTTATGGGTCATGTCACTGTGTAATATTTTTATGTTGGCGCGCCTGTTATATTTTTTATTGTGTTTGTACTAGGTACAACGTAAAAGTCTGAGACATAAATTATATTTGGTAGTTATTATATATTACTAATATTCCTATACAAAATGATAGCTAAATAAAAAAATACTGTTTAAGCATATATCATACCTTGTTTTAAGATGGTTTCTCGCGTTGACAAAGTCTCTTCATGTTGCGATGACAATCTGGAAAAAAATAAGTTTTTAAATTAAAAGCTAAGAAAAATAAACGTGTAAAGTAGTATTATTTTATTTTTAGACGACTGCAACTCCAAGTAATTTAATCCTTGTGTCGTGGGGGGTTTTACTAACATTCAATGCACAAAGAACACCCATCACATCACAGATATAGAACAAGCATCTATAGATCACACACATGCTTGTCTCACGCAGGGATCGAACCCGCGCGCAGTGGTAATTGGCGTGGTGACCTATACCACTCGGCTATCCGAGCAGTCGCAGTATTCTGTAAAGAAGTAGGTACGAAATATTTTGTAGGACAAATTAATGGTAGTTTTTGTGCAAATTCTCAGGATAAAAAAAAATATAATACATTCTTCACTAGTAAACCAAATGTTCAAATATATACTAGAGTGACCCGATACAGAGGTCAGAGATATATCCCTAATAAACTAATAGTAATAATGTTACATAACCTTACGTCTCCCAATATTTACGATGTATTTCAAAAGTATATTTCAATAACCTTTTTATGAAAAAGATATAAAATAGTTAAGTACTAAATATTGATAGAAACATCTTTTAAATAACGTATTTAGTGTTATGAGTGTACCGATTAAATGTTAGTGTCTTTTTTAACCCCCTAGGCATAGAAGGGGTCTTATAAGTTTGACGTGTCAGTTTGTCTGTCTGTGGCATCGTATCTCCTAAACAAATAGACCGATTATGATGTGGTTTGTTTAAAAGCTGACGTGACCAAGATGATTCTTAGCTATATTTATAAAGATTTGTGTAGATTTTATTTTATTATTAGTAACATTCAAAAAGTTGTCGGGCGTTACTTAAATTTTTAATCATTATTTATCTTTTAAAATATTACAATTCGGATTATAGTAACATTACCATAGATATTTTATTCTTTGAATATCAATGTGTACCGCAGCGAAATGTCAAATAAATAATATATTATTATCAATTTTCATGCGTTCGACACTTATGGCTTTATTTAGAAAAAATCGACGGTGTTAAGCAATTGCTAAGAAACTTCTAAATTCAAAGTCTCTAAAAAAATTAATAAGAATCTGCTAATCATCGTCGATATTTTTATAAATGAGGCTATTCATCAGCCTTCTCTAGAATAGCGTTGCAAGTCATGTCTTGCATGTACGTGGTACCTATAGGGATTGTCAACAAGGGTATTATATTGCTTTATTCCTCTTTGATGTTACATCAAGAATATCATATAGACATTCGGGGAAGACATACTATTTACTCCATAAAGTAATGAAGGTTATCAAGTAAATAGTATATCTTCCCACACAGACTCAAACACACATTACAAATCATTTTAATGTTTTTATTACGATCTCATTACTTTTTAATTTCCTGAATACTGTCCAACTTGGATGTGGGCGCTAACAATTGCTACAAAGTTTACTTAATTAATGTAGCTGTTTTTGTTCCAAGAAATGGTTTTTGATTTAATTTTATTATATTGATGTATTTTAAGTGTAGGTAATTCAAAGTAAGTATCATATAAAAATTACTATGGAGTCACGAGCACGTAATAAACTTGTTATTGCTAGACATGTCTCACACTTTGATCTTTTATGAAAGAGTCCATTAATCTGCAATGCTATAAATACAGGCAATCACAATCTCAGGGTGAAGGAGAGTCTTCATCGACAGACATCTAACATCTACATACCGTGCGTCGTTTTACGATGTATTTAACCTACCAGTTCAAACGTAATTAAATCCCTACCTATTTCAATAAATCCTTTAAATTGGAACCAAGAATCCCCGCCATTACTATTGAATTAAACCCCGCAGCTGCTTAAGTAATAATACTTGCCAACTAATATTTATTTCAGAAGGCTAAATCTACTTAAGAAAAATGTGATCTGACTACCACAAAATAATATTAAAAAAGAAATAGAAGTTTTTGAAATCCGAGAAGTTTTTTTATAAGATGCTTGAAAATAGCGATGTTGACTGGGTATGAAAATTAAAAATCTATTTAGTAAATAAAATTAGTATTATCTAAAATAAAAAAGTGAGTAGAAAAGTATTTTTTACTTTTGTGATATATATTATTTTAATTATTTGTTAGGCATTAACGCATGCGGAGCGAATATTTGTAATTAAATACTCATTTTACTTATATGTATAATATTTATTGATATAACTAAAAACTAAGGAGGTGGGGGCTAATTACGTCACGGTGTTTCACAAAACGTACGACATCGTGACGACAGATGTCATGCGGCATTTCAAATCATGTATAAACGAAAATTTTTGGTTACGAAAAAAAATGAAAAAGTACGTGTCTAATGTTTTACTAATCTAACCTGAAGGACATTAAAAAACATTTTAGACAACATCCATATTGCATTTTGAAAAATGGCTTGTTAACACTTCTTACAGTTTTTATTAACGGAATAACGGAATAATTAAATAATTGATTGTCGCTTTAGTTTAGACTAATTTCTTACCTCTTTTGAAAATTACTTGTTTTTTGTACCTTTATATTTTTCCTATCAATATTTTTTTTTTTAAGTTGACCTTTTGATCTTATGTTTAGCATCAACATCGCGACATCCGCTCTTGTCCCAACCGTCTGAACGGATTCACTATTTTAATAGGATTATAAGATGCATCCAAATTTGTAGTTGTTATCGATAGTGCTTCGAAACACCATTCACCATTGTGTTAAAAGAGGTGAGCTTTTGATAAGATTTCTTTGTTCTGACTTGAAAAGGAACTACAAATAGGTAAATCCTGACTATTAAATTTTAATTTCATTACATTTTAATTAGGCTGGACTGACATTCATGAGGAGATGAAGCCGTTGCTCTGCAGAAGAACAATAGGCTGGTTGTTATTGTAATGTCAAAGTATTCAATTGCCATACAACGTGGCAATGCCGGCAGCCTTTTGGGAACACTCCCAGTGGACAGCGATGTGGACGCATTTTTTGATGCCATATTTTAGGTTTATGTTTAATTAGATTAATTTATTTTATTATTATTTTTGGGTATGTATATCCAGTTAAGTTTATTTGAAATAAATAAAATTATATACGTAAGTTGAAAAAATAAAAACATATTCAATTGGCTTATTTAATCTTACAACTATATTATGTAACTGTATATGTCAAAAAGGTCTTTATAAAGTTAGGAGCCATATAATAATCTCTAATCCAATAGTCCAAAGAACTACCTCATTTTAATTGATTATGCAAATACCTAAATGTTTCATGGTGTTTCCAATCATTTGGCAATACGAGAGTTGTTAGGGTTCCTTGCCCGTCCGTCCGTCTGCCTTTCCGTCCGTCCGTCTATCCGTCCGTCTGTCCGTCTGACTGTCAACGGATTCTATCTTATGAACCGTAATAGCTAGAGGGTTGAAAATTTCACAGTGTGTATTTAAATGAAATTGAAAATTATGGGGCCTCTATAAAATGGTACTAAACCCTTCACGCGCAAGTCCGAATCGCACTTGACCGTTTTTTTTCTACTTCATCTTTTTTAGCATTCACTTTCTTTCTTACATTTTTCTTCACACAGTCAATCTCCCATAATAAAAGTAAATGTTACTTCAATAAATATTATAACATTATTAAATCAGCTTTTGTATTCTCAAGATCCTCTTAGCATATTTAATACGTAATATTCCACTTACATTGAAACAGAAACGTTAGTCATTAGCAAGATTAAAGCTTTTTAACGAAACTGACAGTACTTCGTGGAACGACGGTTACTAAGAGTTCTTTGAGAACTACTTCTGTGATTATAATATTCACTTAGTTACTGTAAATGTATCTGTATATCTATGTAATATTATTTTAATTATTTGTTACGCATTAACGCATGCGGAGTGAATATTTGTAATTAAATACAAATAATAGAAAGATATTTGTAATTTTTGTATTTTATAATAAATATATTTGTATGTACGTTATATGTTATCCTGGCTTCTGACGCTGCATAATATCACGAGTCGGTCACTGCATAAAATCCGTTAAATCGCTGGTTGTTGTGTGTTACGAGATAACTACTGCAAAAACACGAAAAATCTCATGAAAAGACAGCCTATCTTGGCTATCCATTTAGGTATACATCCATCATCATCAGTACCCCAATCAAACCGTAGCAGTTTTAGGGTTATGGTTAAAATTGTTAAAATAGAATGGTAGGTATTTAAATTAAATCCATTATTTGCTATACAATTAAAGCCGGTACACATCTTCAATGAAAGTATAAAACAAGGACTTTCTCATAAACATTCAAAACCCATAAAACTTTCTAGAAGTCCGGAAATAAAGCCAAATTAAATTCAAGATGCCCTCAGGATTCCTTGAGAACCAACTGGATCGAAACCAAACACTCCAAGCCACGTGACCTTTTCAAACAGTCGTCATTTTATGAGGCCGTTAACACCTGCTCACGACTTTATTTGCATTTTACGACATTTTTATGTGATTTCAATTGAAGATGAAATACGATTGATTCGTGACATTTACTTTCGATTTTAAGTGTTGATGAAAGGGATTGATCGCGGAGCCATTAAATGGTTTATACGGCCGTAAAGATTGGCTATTTATCTGATAGTAAAAGTTATTTGCCGTCTATGTGAACATTATTGAAGTCTGGCCAAATAAGTTGATTGACCACTAATGTCTTTGAAAATCCTAAATTCTAAATCACAGCTTTTTGAAGAGTATATCGAAGTGCTGAAAAGGCTCGTTAAGGCACTTGTCCCACCGGCATCGAGAAGCGAGTAAAGCTATGAACTAGTAACAAGTTGGTGAGCAGCGACAAACGAGTATAGTTGCGATAGTTTTCTCGCTGGGCTACAAGCGAGTGTGCGAGTGTGACGGACGATACTCGCACCACTATCATCATCATTTCAGCCCGGAACCACCCACTGCTGAGTATAGGCCTCCACTTTTTTCTGCCATTTTTGTCTGTCTTGCGCGTCCCTCATTCAGGTGATTCCTGTTAACTTAACTTTGTCATCAACCCAACGTGGTCTCGGTAACGACTAGCTCATTCGATACTAACACAGACACTAGACAACAATAATTGTTCTAAATTCATAGCTCATGTTGAGTGCTGGCCGTATTTCACGGGTGTGATGAGTATATCCCCTTACCTTATTATTAGTCTTTGAGGAGCCGCTTTTTTTACTGAGGCAGTGTGAGCAGTCAGCTATCAACTATATGTATCTCTTTTATTTACATGGGATCTACATTTAATTGAACGTTTCATAAGCCAGAAAATAGTTTACAGTTACTCGTTTTCTCGTCGTTAGTGGGAAAAGTGCCTTATAAAGCCAAAATAACAAAACAAGGAGGTTTTGTAAAATATTGTCTGAAGATCAATAATTGTGTTTCTGATGCTATTATTTTTGGAGTTTTGACAAGTTCAGAGGATAAGTAAGGGAAAAGGATATTTTACCATACAAGTTTTTCAACGTGCTTCCTCTGTAACATATTTTGTTTAGATATTAGCGTTTCGTACCCGATTAGTGGAGTTGAAATTTTCACAGATTATGTATATTTGTTGCCGCTGTAAAAAAAAGTATAAAATTAAGGAAGCTTTATAAAATGGTGCGGAAACCTTCATCCGCGAGTATGACTCTCAGTTGGCTGGTTTTTATTTCTAACTGCTATTATCTTTAAACAAAAAATCAATTCTTTACAACGGGCAACAGTTTTCAAGAAAAATAAACCCCCATCATAATCACGTATGCACATATTTAGGATTTCTCCTTAAACATTCCAAATAAGATTTCTTTTAGATTTATTCAAGTCCTCGACCTCATAGCTCTACAGTTTTGGGCAGAAGATGGATGATCCTGAATGCATTAGTTCGGGGGCAACATCCTGTAAATGTGATTTTATGCACTAGTGATGTAGGGTTTCAAAATGGATGCTACATGAGAATACTGTTACCGAAGTTAGTGAGCAAATCATACATTTGAAGGGGTGGGTACAATAAGTAAAGAATAGGGCATTTAAAATCTACATTGTTTTTTGGGAATTCTGTTTATATTTTCAAAATGGGCTAGGAGTACCTCTTCATGATTGATTAGTAAGATTTTTTTTAACTTTTCCTCCTTTGAAATGTCTTAAGGCTTTTATTGTTTAGTTATGAATGTCAGTTGAAAAAGCAGTTCTTGATAGAATATTTATGATGATAATTTTATGTTTTGCTTTTAATTTTTATTTCTTATCCTAATATGTAAATATAAGTTATAATAATACTGAATCTGGGCAATAGTACCCGAACTCAATTGCAACTAAACTGTTTGTATTGTTTTTTTTATTGCGTTTATGGTATACTTCAAAACTATTGCTCGTAAAATACTTAAAAACAAAACTTTAAGCAATATAGAACTAAAGTTGGAGAACATGATAATAAATATTGTTTTTATGAGGCATTTATTTGTATTATTTTTATGTTTTTTTTTTTCAAGTTTGGTAAGAAACCATTAAAAGAAGTATTTTTTATACAAGATAATCTAAATTCTTTTAAATAAATCATAAAGTGATTAAAGTTTTGCGCTGTAGGCTCTTTGTTCGGTTCCCTGCCTAGAGCATATTATATTGTCAATATTGGTTTCTTTGTAAAATGCTCAATTATTATGACGTCACATCAGTGTTTAAATAGTTTATACAAAAGTTATTTATTGTATAATAAGTATAAATATATGACTTTACTCGAATATCACTCACAAAAATATATTTCATAAAGCGGTTCTCACTTGACCATTTTCCCATTTGCAGTAGAAGCGAGTAGCCAATTTATATTTTTATGTAAAAGAGTAGCTCTAAATAAAACGAGGACTTTGTTGCTAAAAACACGAAATTTATATGCATAACATATTTTTTTAATCTTGTTTTTATTCAAGAGTTTATGGTCATAGATTTGTATTAGTTTTTAAAATACGTTCAAAGTTATGGATCTGTTTTAAATTTAAATAGAAGCTAGAATTTTTATATGAACAGTTTTTTATTTTACAGATTTTATTAGGTAATTGTAAACATTTTCTTGACTGGAAATTTACGAGGTTAACAGACAGTTTTATCTAACATCCATGATATTAGGCAGTCTAGGCCATTACTTTGCTAGACGTTATACAGATTAGATTATAGATATCGTCACTCGCACTCCTTTAAACTTTTTTTATTTTGTATCATTAAATATAAAGCTTTTAATATTCATGCACCTAGTTTCTATAGCTATTTCCTTATATATCCTTTCTTGGATTTCATGGTAACTCCATATCAAATTTTATCTAAATCTTTTTTTAAAATCGTTCAGTGTTTCACCCGATAAAGCATTTATAATATCAGTGATGTATAAATTATCCAGCATCTATGTTTGGCTGAAACAATCATGATACTAAAAAGTCACAATATTGTCTTCCGACTCCAAAATACCCGGTTTGCCCAACATCATGGCGACAGCTGATTCAAGCTGTAGCTACCCTATGTTGCTTGGACTGAACTATTAAAACGTGTTCACATCTTTAATTAAACATGAGAGAAGGCAGACGAGAGAGACGTGAGTGAGGTCAGAGGGGTCAACGACCTGCGAATTAATATTGTTGGCTTCATTACTCTGTCGGTTTGTCTCGAAGGTACAACTATAATTATACAGACGTTAATGGATATATGTTAATAAACTCTCCTCTTCAATCGAGAAATTCGAGGAGTTCTTGCTTAATTGTATGCTTCTTCTTATAGTGGCATTAAGGTCAATTAAAATTGTTTAAAAAAAATGCAACTATTTCTGTCTTTTTTTCGAAAAATGATTTTCTATATTTTCTTTTTTTTTTTAAACTGCTCCCGCTCTAAGGAATTAAATGTTTGTATCGCGGGGTTTCACAAAAAGTCTAATCACATGCACAAAGAACACTTGTCCCATGCGGGGATCGAACCCGCAGCACATCGCGCAATTGGCCCACCCGGCCATCCGGACAGTCGATGTCATTACGACCAAAATAAATTCTTTCAAAAAGCTGGAAGGTTTAGTTTTAAAATTCCTGCAGCGTAGGTATCCTGCAAAAAGGGTTCTCATTGAAATTGGTTACCAACGTGTCAATAGCTTCTGAGAATTGCAAGTTAGCAATCATTTTTGAATTAGAGACGACTGGCTCTTTTTCTTAAGTATGTAGACAAAGTGTTATAAAGTACCGCCCGGGAATTGAATCCGGGACCTCAGAGTTGGCGACACCTTGAAAACGGGTGCGTACGCCACTAGACCACGGAGGTTGTCACCACAAATAAACGACTATTTTCCTGAAGTAACAAAAATGTGTGTAAATATGTAACATTAATTTATTATTCGAAATCCTAAAAATGTAACTTTCCTATAATGTTGCCGAACATAACAATATGATTCTAGGAAACCATTTTGTAACAAATAGAAGTATTCAATAACTCTACCAAAAATATGTCCATTCCATTTGCCAATTGTTCGCTCTGAAAGACGTAAAACTTTTACGATAGGGAAAACTATAAAATACCAGCTATCCCCTTTTAGTTCGATTTTGTAATTTAATTATTTTGCTGGTAGGGTTTCAATGTCATTTTGATAGAACTCTTAGGCCGCTCGTACACGAACTGATCGAGCAGTTAGTCACTGATCGTCGTACACGGATTGCGGGAGCTGTCGAGCACTTTCGAGCGTCACGTGCGCTTCCCGCCCGCTTGCTTTTGTTTTGTCGACTGCTCGAAGCAGTCGAACTGCTTTAAGTCCGTGTCTGATAAGTATATAGTTCATCATGCAGATGCATCTAGAAGCAGGCGATACTGACTGTTCCAAACAGCACGTGTGCACGCAGCTTGCGTTCAGTTTGTTTACGTTGATCACTGACTAATTACTGCTCGACCAGGTTCTGTACGAGCGACTGAAAGGTTAAAAAGCGCCTGAATATTCTTGCATTTGCGAGTCATTTGTTTGCAAATGACAATGATATTTAAAAATGCTTGAGAAGTTTGTTTGCGAGCTTAAACTGGAATTCAACCTTCGATAAATCTTCCGTCATTTATCTAAAACTTGAATTGGCGGTTACATTTATGATATAACTCTAACTTATTCCGATGATTCAACGACAAGAAATGTGTCTTTACCTATTTTAAGACCGAACCATCCTAAACAATTCGTTATTTATTTAAATTCGATGGCAAGTTATTCATAACTTTCTGAAGTCCTGCCTCCCAGTACCTCCCAGTACCTTGTGCGACTAACCAAGAGTCTATTGCATGAAGTGCTGAAGTCTTTGATTCAAAGCAGAAACACGAAAACAATAATTCGTGACGTGTCTTACGGCCATGTCACAAATTGATGATTTTATTTCAGCAGTGGGATTATACGAGCTGTAAATGTCAGTGGTGAAAACTCTAAATATTTTTCTACTCATTTATTACAATATATGTAGGTATAATCTAACTATGTACTGAGAGATCTGCTCCTAAATACATTATACAAAAATAATAAAACGGAAAAAATTAAAAATCACAAAGAGAAAATCCCTCACAATGTCTATAGCACACATGTTTCGCGAACGCTACACGTTGTACCGTTCACAAAAAAAGTTGATTAAAACATTTTTTATCAACAATGTTTGAACCAATATATTTTTACATTACTGTGTGAAATGGATTAACTTTTTTATGAACGGGTAGATAAATTCCTAACAAATCCTTTTATTCCGATTGTTTACTATGCAATTAGAATTTGCTCGTGGTATTTGTTTTTAATTACCTTTGTATTGTTTAAATGTTAATTTTATTGGCGTGAGCCATGTTTGTTTTTCTATATTTACTTACGGTCCATTTCAATAACATATCCGAAGATAGTTACTACTAGGGATAGGAATATGACATAATTTGTATGGCGCTTAAGTCTAATTTCTATCTCTACTAGGGAAAATTGTCTACGAATAGGTTATAGAAATTGGTAGTTAAAGAAATGCTAAGGTACAAGTTATTCGTATTTCGAACTTAGCAAAATAAACTATGCATAGCAGAAGCGTAATAGGTAAGTTACCTTGCTAAAGAAATTCACCTACGTGTGTAGTGTATAAGGTAAAATACTATAAAAATCTTTATTTACTATGTTGCAAAAATTAGCGAGGATTACTTGATTTTACTAAATCATTTAATACAAGTTGTGCGATACAAACCGCACTCTATAGCACAACTCAAAAATACGTCTTTCATAAAAAAAAAACTGGTTTTGTAAAAGATTTTTTACGCTAACGGTACAAAAGTGTTTTTTTTTGTATCCCGAACAAAAAAGTCCGTCGGCAGGAGAACTGAAGTTTATCGGCGCGCACTTTGTTGTATCCCTATGTCTATGGAAAACCATGACTTTACAACACCATATGAAAATAAAAAACGTCTGTGTAGGTATTGCTTTCTAAAGTTTACGCGAATGTGTGTTTTAGTGAATTGAAATAAAACTACGTTTTAAAACGGATTCTGTCGCGGTTTATTTAGTTTCCGACGTTTCGACGCCATGGTAAATTCTAAATAAATCGCGATAGTATCCGTTTTAAAAGAAGTTTTTTTACAACTTTTGTGTATGTTATATCGCTTTTATTTCTCAAAGGGGTAGGTAGAGGAGTGGGTACCTACTTTAGGATGCTAAAACAGTATACAGTATAGTCAAATATTTCATCTTGAATTTATTTCTTATGTACAGGACGATCTAATTTATTAATTGGACACAATTGGCAATGAGTTACAATAATGACTAAGTACTAATATTTTTTTAATTAGATACTTTGAGTCTAACACCTTTAAGAAAACCTAAACTCTCAGTCAGTCTTTTAGTTGACTTTTTTTTACAGCGCCTTGAATATATTGTTGTTACATGCCTCTGTTAATTATTTAAAAGCTAACATTAATACGGTCTAACAAATCATGACGAAAGGGACAACATTAAAGGTTCTATGTAACGTAGTACGTCAAGGATTGGTTTCAAGCAAATTGGTTGCGGTCGTCTGCCCTTAATTTGAACCTGAATTACTACAAATATAAAAGCACTCTCCTTCCTACAATATTATTTTTAAACTTGTTAAAAAAAATTGCCCTTTAAATAATGACGCACAATTTTATAAATGTAATATTTTGTGACGATGGATAGATATTTGTTAATCTTTAACGCAAAAACTGCTGATCAGTTTTGGATAAAATTTGGCACACACATAGTGTAGTATCACCAGTGTTCATAAATACTTTTAACCTGATTAGTACAGGCAAACGGTAGCTATGCACTTAAAACAGTAGGCGCTTCTAGTCATTAATATCAAGATTTTTTTATTAACAAACAAAGATTGAATGCTATTTATCTATCGCGGTACGTAATTTACGTTCAGTTTTTGTAAAAAATATAATATATTTACTTATGTTTAATATTTTTTGTTTGTTTTCTATTGCATTTTTAAATAACATCGAACATTGATTAAATGTAAACAACTTTTTGTTCAAATGTTGCGATTTACAATACAGTGTATTTTATAATAATTGAATGCGTCATGAAATCCACTTTGCTCAGGGGCTCTATTTTTTTATAGAAATTCACCTTGATAATATTATAAACGAATATCTTGCCACCTTGAAAATAAAACAAATATCTTTTTCTTAGTTAAGTTTTATTTCATAAACTCAAAAAGTGACAGAATAAATGTCTTTAAAATACAGGCTTAGACTCTTATAAATAAAAATAAGAAATATATGATAGTAAAAATATTTGGATATAAAACTACATAAAATCCGTTTATAGTTTTCGATGTACTGAGAGAGATACTACATGAGACTATTTCACGATTTTAATAGAACTCCGACTTTGACTGTATTTTGTTTCTAAAGTAGCTACATAGTTAGACTATCAGATGCTGAAGGAATTGCTACGATAATATGTGACCTAAGTTTAAAAAGTATATTGAAGTGATAACTTTCAGATCCCTGTCCCTTGTGACGGTACCTGCTCGCTGCCACTAGTATTTTAACTAAGTAGGGGCAGGGATATCCATTGCACCATTTTGACACACCGGATAAGGCAAAACAATAATAAATTAGCTCCTCTTAAAAACAATTCGTATCAGAATTTAATAACATTAACCCAGGTCAAGGTCACAGTCGATTGAATACTCCTTGTATTGGAAGTTAAACAATTTGTTAATAAAACGTGTAAATATAAATTCCACGAAGCAATAATCCTCGTACAAGCGATGCTCGATCAACTGCATGCCAAATGTTCGGAATTATTCCCAACTTTAACATACGATGCCAGTCATGGCGGAAAAATTGTTGAAAAATGCTAGTGCTCGACGCATTCAAACTTTATAGGAGTATCTGTAGATAAATTGATTAATAGGACTGAATACAAAACTGTGTTAGTCGAAACAACTTCGGGAATAGTTTCAAGAATCTATAATAATATTATAAAAACCTGAAGAGTTTGTTTGTTTTTTTTAACGTGCTTATCTCAGGAACTACTGGTTTGAATTGAAAATATAAATATTTTTTTGGTTAGTCCGTTTATTGAGGAAGGCTTTAAGCTCTATAACATTACGCTGCAACTAAAAGGAGCGGAGCATAAATGAAAAATGTTGCAAAAATAAAAAACCGTTGAAACTAAAACACACGGACAAAGTCGCGGGGGACAGCTATGAATAATAAATATCGTTACAAACGTCCTTAAAAACTAACAAACATCAAAATATATATAGCAGAAAGCTTTCCAACTGCATTTGCAGTTATTATGTCTGCTTAAACTTAGTCAAAACTGCAATATTTGGTCTATAATGAATGTCTTTGCTAACAGGCTGCATGGAAGCCCAGCGATTTGTTAAGTTATTACGTAATTAGATGAAATGCCGTGATTTAGTGAGTTTCGTGCCAACGTTGTCATTGCGGGCGCTTAAGCATGCTAAATGTTCTGCATTACTTGGGAACGAGACACTGCCGAATATACTAGAGAATTGTTGTGTGCATTGAGTTAAACACAAATAAAAGTGGAGAGAGATACGAGATGATAAGATAACTATAGAAGAGCAAAAGAGGCCGTAATATTTGAAAAAAAATGTTTTAAGGACCTTAAGTATTAAAAATAATGTGAAAAACTGTCTTATAGAAGAACGGTACTAAACCAATAAAAAACAAATTTTGCCAGAATAAGAACAAAACGGTTTACTCACGGATAGTCTCGGGATCGCCCGACTAGTTTCAGACTCAATCGGAGTCCCTTATCATGAGCTGAGTCGCGAGTCGAATCACTACTCATAATTAGGGACCCCTATTGAGTTTAACTGTGAGTAAACCGTTTTGTTTTAATAATAATGAATACTCCTCACGAAAGTTGTTATACAAAAAAAGAAAAAAACTAGCTCTCATCAAATAGTATGGCGAGCAGTATTTAAGCCAAAACAAAAATATATAAGACTTTGAAATGCTTAAAAAAATAAAGTATTAAAACACACTAAAAAAATAATGTTTACGTTAAGTTGGAAATATAATTTTACACATACATTTTAAGTTAGATGAAAACCTGCCTGATGTTTAAGTTTTTCCTTCTATTATTTGTATTTAATTAAATAAAAACATTATTATACATACATTTTTCACAAATGAAATATTTGTTAAAGATATTATCAAGAGGTAGGTACCTACGTCATTACACAAAGAAACATAAAACATCTTGTTATTTGTATACGACGGATAGTTTTCTCTCGTCTTGTATAAATTCTGAATTTCCTGAAGAAAATGGTTTTTAAAATGCTCACATTTCAGAGTTCACTTTTATTAAGGATGGATGATCTCAAACATGTCAATTTTATATTGAAACTATACAGTATATTGAGGACTTCTACTAAGTTTATTTTTCTCATAAAATTTATGTTTGGCCTGGCCGTTTCATAAGTAACATAGATAGGGTGTATGAAAAGAAAGTAGTTTATAAATTTGTGCCAATATCATAGATTCCAAAAAATGGCCCTTAATTATAGTTACTTCCCAATATCTTAAATAGTCTTCTTCTGCGTAACCTTTTCCCAAGCTATGTTGGGGTCGGCTTCTGGTCTTACCAGATTCAGATGAATACCGTATTTGACATGGAGCGACTGCCTATCTGACCTCCAGAACCCATTTTACTGGAAAATACAGTATTATACTACAGTATTATACTGGGAAATAATATCTTAAATAGTAATTATAATTTATTAATTTTGTTTTAAGCTAGAGACAGAAAGGAGTGGGAACATCTGGAAGAGGCCTATGTGTTAAAGGACACGCTGATCACTAAACAGAAGACCCGTTGTGCTAGATTTAAGTTTTATTACTATTAGATTATGTGTACCTACTTGTTTAGTTGTTCAGCAATAAAGGCTTAATAATAATAAATAGTGTTTTGTTTTCAATAATTATTAAACTTAGTAAGTAAATGAGTTTAATAAACAAACCTATGTTTGAGCATCATTGTCTTAACAATAAAAAGTAGAAAACTACAACCTTTAATTAAACTGTTATGTTGAACTGCAAACAAGAGTGTTTAATTTATGTGATTGTTTTTGTAATAGTATTCATAATTAAGACACTATCTTTCGACCGTGGTTGTGCTTGCTTTGATTTCAGTGATCGTGACAAAAACTAGCCCATTGTCTTTCTTGGTATTTAAGTTACTTAAATCCATCCTAAATTTCTATAAAAACCAGTTTTGTGGTTTAGTCATAAAAGCGTGACAACAGACAGACAGAGTATCTTTCGCATTTAAAATATTAGTATAAATAGATTTATTTATTTTAATAGCTAAGGGATTTCACTTTATTGAAACTTTATTAATTATTTATGTATTTTAACATAGTCTATAACGATCATTGCCATGACATCGTATTTTAAAGATTGTTAGCAACGCACTAAGTCGAGGTCCGAAACCCCACAGGGGGTGCCCTTAGTGAACGTTGCTAACGTAGTTAGTTTTCTTTTACTCTGGCTGAAGCTGAATGCTCTTAAAGTTCTCTCTAAAAGTGCGGTGAAGCAGCCAAAACCTAGACCCAGGAAAAGCGCAGCAATCAATACAACAAAAAATGTGACGTTAAACATTTGCAATAATTTTATTATACCTACGTTTTTATTATAATAGTGTGTTTAACTTACAACACAAACAAATGTGGATTCTCCACGTGACATCTATTATTCTATTTTAATATTAAATTTTAATGTTGCATACTGTCCGCCTGATAAAATCCTTTGGTCGCATTTTACGAGTCTCCAGGGAGTCTATAATTTATATTCTTAGCCGACACAACAGCATATTTGAATGCAAAGCACTATTTTTCCTTCTCGAGTGAAATAAAAATTGCATTGCAAGCTACAGAATGTTTTTAATGGTCTTTTAATAAACAGGACTTTATTTATGAGTGCATAATTATACTTTAATTACACCTGTAAGTTTAATAAGTACCTAAATGTTCTTATAATTTATCACACGTTTTGTGTTATAAGAATACATCAAATATATTTTTATTTCTTGTTTTTCAATACCATTGCCGACCACTACTTTCATAAAAAGTTTATTTTTTAAGCGACTTTAAAAAAAAGTACCTTCAATATCTTACTGAAATTTAAATAAATATCCTAAAATTAAGAAACAAAATACATTGAGTTTTACAATATATTAGAGAAAAAAATAAAAAAAAATAAAAAAAAATAGTAGTAATCAATAAAAAAAATATATATATTTAATTGCTCATTACTGCGATACTTAAGTAGGTAACTGTGTCCCAGTTATTAGCCTTTCAGTATACTTTAGCATATCTATGAATTTGAAGCATATAGCACTAAAATACATTGACATTTAAATTGTGATGATGTGATAGTAGATATTATTACGTACTTAATTATTCTAGTACATTGCTCTCTATTTGGATTCCCACAGATTACGCAGTTATGTGCTAAATTTGCTTTGACTATTTAAGCGTGAAGGCTCGGAATGGATTGGCGTTAGCGGCAAGGACGTAAGAGATTATACTAAAACAACTGAAGTACCTACCACTTGTAAAAACAACTAGTAGTAATGTATAGGATTTTTTATTCGGTGGACTATTTTTCTCTCTGCCTAAAGTTTAATAATCATTTATTAATCTATGTTTGTTGATATTAAATAGTAATTAACCTTCTTTAAAAGGGAGGAGATTCTCAATTCAAAAGTATTTTTTCTCTGGCAGTTGTGGATCGACTTCAATTTTTTTTTTGTCTGCTGTAAGGTATCCTCAGAGTTGGTCCAATTTAAATTAAATTGTAGTTTTATTATAATTATAATTAATAGTTTTTTTTGTGTATATAGTTAAGTTTATTGCATTTTAAATTCAATAAAACAAGTCGTTACACGTTTAACTGTAGTTGTTTTTTTTACATTTAAGTAGGTATGTAAAATTTTATCTTATTTCTATTGCTATTATGAATTGAAATATCCTGTTTCACTGTCTGTTTCATAAATTTGTGTTTAAATAAAAACAATAAATGACGACCTCCGTGGTCGAGTGGCGTACACACCGGTTTTCAAGGTGTCGCCAGCTCTGAGGTCCCGGGTTCGATAACCGGCCGGGTCAATGTAGAAAACCACTTTTCTACATTGTCTCGGGTCTGGGTGTTTGTGTTACCTTCGTTGTCTCTGAATTCCATAACACAAGTGCTTTAGCTACTTACTTTGGGTTCAGTGCAATGTATGTGATGTTATCCACATTTATTATTATTTATTATTATTATTGTTTCATTTAAAGACACATTATTTTAAACTTTAAATTTTACTAAGTTTGAACTTTGAGTGTCATATTCTTTTACATTGTAATGTACCTTTTAAAATGTCACAAAGGCCACACGTGCAAGTCATCTAATGAACCTAGTAACTGAAGCTTTATATCCCAAGAAATGTAGCGCTTTTTATCCTTTGTGCTTAATGGACGTATGAAGTAGGTGATATTGTAGGAGTAAAGAGAAATAGCGAATGAAGCGCTTCAAATATAAAAAGCCCATTAGACGGCGTAAAAAAGTAGCTATATTCGGCATTGCTTTTACGCGTCTAGAACCTAAATAAGGCACAGTAGTCATGTCGTTGTGGTAGGATAGTATCCGTATCAGCTTATGTTACTAGGGCTGATTTTACCAACGCCCCATAATTTTATCCGAGGAAACATTTTGAATTTTTGTCAGATCTTTCACACAAAATCTGTCAGGCGTCAATTTTATTCCACGAATAAAAAGTCATAGAATACATACATCACGTACAAAAGTCTGAGAATAGAAAAAAGCGGTCCACTTTGTTAAAATCCTTGTTTATTTGCCAAACTGAATTCTAAAGTTCGAGGTATGTACTGGCGATAATGACCATAAAATTAATTATCCTATGTATCACATAATACGTAATCACCATCCTCTTTTCATTTTAATTAAATTTCACTTCGTATTCTTTAGTAAATTCGTTAATTAGTAGACTTGTCACATACACTTTTAATTACTAACGGTATAGACGCCAGCATTTTCTTGCTATCGACTTAAAAAAAAGAAAGTCTATACAATCTGCGATTTTCTTTTATTTTGCTCGGGACATGTATTTGGCGCTGGGCCGAGCTTGCTTATTCCATGGCGGTTCCGTATCTTTTCCCTTTTTAGTTTATTTTTAATTAAAAGGAAACGCAGCCCGCGGAAACGTCAAACAGATTGTTCTGTCCGTTCCTTTTTTCGTTACGACGAAAAATATTATACAAATGGATTTTGTACATTTATCTTTTGGGGACTGTCGTTTTCTATAAAAAGAATATATGACGTTTTACTAGACGAAGTTTACAGAAATACTGATTGTCAACATCTACTTGGTGGGGTCGACAGATATTTTTATTTAAAAAAAACGACTTCCACCCCAAGGATTTAATCCTTGTATCGCGGGGGGTTTTACATACATTCAAATCACATGCACAAAGAACACCGAGAATTAGAACAAGCATTTATGGATCACACAAAATATGTTTGTCCCAATCGGGGATCGAACCCGCAGCACGTCGCGCATAGTCGTAATTGGCATGGCAAAAAAAGAGGGCCGTATTATTAAAATGATCTCGAAACCTAATATTACCGTAATGATATTGAAAATATCGGTATTTTTACCAAAACGTCTGTCATCGCACGGAAAATCAGTAAACGAGCGTAGTGCACTACGGGCTGCAAGCGATGCGCACACTCTATGCTTGTCTATGTATACTCCAACTAAGGGTACTCTATTACCCAGTAGGTAAAATTATTTAAGGCTTATAGTCAGTCGCTTCGTGTAAAATACTGGTAGTGAGCCTGGCGACCCCAACATAGATTGCAACTAAAGAATATCTCTTGGGAAGTGGCTGTTATGGCCGTTTATGAAGACATAAAAACACCATTCTCCAGCTGTCATTACATCCATCTGTGCAAGAAATATAAAACAAAATTCTAGCACTATACAATTTTTAGTATCGAGCTTAAGATAAGAGTTACGACTTACTAAAAAAAACAACCCGCGGTTGTTAGGACCGCTAGTTTTAAGGTTAGGTACCAAACATCTATAAAAACAACCAGATAACGATACCAAGTTCTGTTTTACTTAGTATTTTACGAATAAAGTGTGTTTATTTATGTGTATTACAATTTTATGTGCAAGTGTTGTGAATGTTTTTTTTATTAACCTTTGCCAAATACGAGCCCTTTCTTAAAGACTACTTATTTCATGAGCTATTTCTAAAATACTAAACATGAAGAAATGACAAACCAATACCTATACTGCGCATTATACTTAAATATAAAATGAAACAAAAGCTACATTACTGCACAGTGGAATTTTCTTAAGTAACTATCACTTATTTGAGAAATTTTCTTCATGTGTAGTATTTTAGAAATAACTCATGTTATTGTTATATCACATTATCTTCTTCTTCTGCCCAGCCTGGTTCCAAGCTATGTTGGGGTCGGCTTCCAGTCTTACTGGATTCAGCTGAATACCGTATTTTACATGGAGCGACTGCCTATCTGACCTCCACAACCCATTTTACTGGGTAACACAGTATCCTAAAGTAAAACCGGTTGTAAAAATTGTAATGACTTAACGATTGTCAAAGATTGACATATGACAGTCGGGACCAACGGCTTTCCGAGGCAGGATCACGGTATGTTTACAAATGGTCACCCATCACCAACCGCGGCGAGCGCGGCTTAACCTGTATTATCGGTCAAACCGTACGGCTTACACTTCCCCTCGAGCTTCTATTGTTATATCACATGCTTGTATTTAATTGCGTTATTTCTATGGCAGCTCTTATCCCTTAAACAAATGTTTTTAACCTCTGTTCAATTTACAGACACAAAAAGCAAAAGAGAAAAACCACGCTACGTGTAATCCCTACCTACGGCGTAAATACTGGCGTAGCGACGTATAGCGTAGCAGAGTACCGACAAGGTGCGTTTCACCACACACCCGTCCCAAAAATAACGTACGCCTCGCCCGCGTACCGTTTGCAAAAAAAAAACAAAGAATTCTCCAGCAGAGCGAAAGCCGAAAATTTTTAAATACTTTTATTAAAATTTTCCTCCAGTTTTTATTACCATCTCTCCTTTTAGATTTTTAGGTGTAGGATTTTAATATTAAAGTCGTGATTATCTATAAGTGCTACTATGGGGATTACTTTATGAGTATTTAAATTGTACATTTACCTTTAAAGTAGCTAAGTACTAAAGTTCTTTTATACAATTTAATATTTAACGTAGTCCAATGTTATTTAGAGAACATTATAATAATCTATACTAATTTTATAAATGCGAATATATAATTCTGTCTGTCTTTCTGTCTGTCTGTCTGTCTGTTACGCTTTTAGAGTTAAACCGGTGAACCGATTTTGATGAAACTTAATATGGGATCAATTGCAGCTTGGATACCAAAAAAGGACATAGGCTACTTTGCAGTGGTAACCAACTCACAGCAGGCGGAGCTGCGGGCTACAGCTAGTAGAAAAATAATTTTCGTTAAATGAGCATTTTGCCTTAATCCGGATATTTGAGCAAGAACAACTAGTAAATGGATTCACTATAATAGGTAGGTACCTACATTATTGCTTTCTGAGGTTAATGCGTATGTTAGACCTTGAAAAAAAAACTATTTTGAAACGGATTCTATCCGTCATGGTCACATGAGGTGGTATTCATCGTCATTACAACGTCAGGAACTAAAATCTAAATAAACTGCAATAGAAACCGTTTTAAAGTGGTTCTATTTCCAGGTACATAATTATCAAAAATACTCTTTAAGAAGAAAATTACCTACAGCTAAAATTATTTCTTACATTTTTATGTTTTTAAACAACGTTTATTTAATTTATTAAGCAATAAATAAAGTAAAACATCAGTTGAAGGTTGAAGTATATAAAGAATGCGACGGAAACTTTGTAAAGGTCAGAAGAGGGTTGAATAATGTACATGCCGCGGTGGTTACCCTTAAAATAAATTGCGAATATTGTTACTAAATTAAGGTCATTAATTATGGTGGGTATTCTCAGTAATTTAATTAACTGTATTTATTTTTGACGCATGCTGGATCGTAGAGACAAAAGACAATCGAACAACAACTGACACGGTGTTTAATATATTTAATTAATTTGAGTGCTTTATATAAATAAAGGTAAGAGATTATTATTTAAAAGTGTTTAATATATCTGGATCCTTTTTCTAATCATATATTCTCAAGATTGATTTAAAGCGTTTATTTTGCAATGACCAGCCAGAATTTAGATATCATTTTAAATATTTTAGTCGAATAAAATAAAATAAAAGAATAAAATTCATTTGAAAATGACTCAAAAAATTGCGTAGGTGACCGCCTAGGGGGATTCAGTGCAGTTGTGACATTTATCTGTGTACTGTGTGTGATGTATATACATCGCCAAATTTATCTGTGTGCTTACTGTCCTTTCGTTTTGATGTTCCTTACCTATCTATATTAATTAACTAGCTGTGCCCGCGACTTCGTTCGCGTGGATGTCGAAACTTATCAATGAGTTTTTTGTGTAAAGTGCTATTTGTGTAGAACGTTATCTATGGAGCATACCGGTATTAATACTTCTGGGCCTTCTCTTGTGGCTAATTACAATAGAAAACCAATTGTGTCTCATTAGCGGTGATTAAGAGGGTAAATGATATCTTTGCTCGAGGCATCGCTCGCGTTCTGTAGTTTTTTGCAGTAGATTTCTACTTTGGTGCCTTTTTAGCAGGATATCCAATAGCGAAGCTGACGTTCATTACAACGAATGCTCACAAAGATAATAGTAACGACAGATAGTCACCGTACGACATTAATTGAGAGCTTCAGCGCCTACCTACACTTATATGTATATACTAATAAATAAGCAAAATCCCTAAAAACTAATATAACGAATGACTAATCCTACCTAAGAGTACTAAAAATAACCTACGCGACACACTATCAAATATACTACCTATACTTAAAATCTATACGGTTTACGCCTTATTAAAAAACCTAAGTACCTACCTAATTAAAAAACTCAATAACAGAAAATAGTATATCTGTATTAAAAATAAATAAATGTTTAAGACTATCTTTATAGAAGAGCCCTAACACCTAGCGCCTACCTACACTCATATGTATAATACTAATAAATAAACAAAATCCCTAAAAACTAATATCTATGCGAATGACTAATCCTACCTAAGAGTAATAAAAATAACCTACGTTACACACTACTACTACCTATACTTAAAATCTATACGGTCTACGCCTTATTAAAAAACCTAAGTACCTACCTAGTTACAAAAAACTCAATAACAGAAAATAAAATACCTACCGATAACAAATCTAAACTCAATAAATAAGCAAAATCCCTAAAAACTTATATCTATAATGACTAATCTTAATTATAAAATAACCTACAGTCACATAAAATAACGTGCACTATCAAATATACTACCTATACTTTAAAATTAATATCTATGCCTACGACTTATAAAAATAAACCTAAATAACTCTAACTTAAACTGTACTTAATAAAAACTGAAAGGAATAAAAAGGTCGCGCTGAAAAGCACGGTTTAGAGTTGCAAGTATTTAAAACATACAATTGATAGAATGCTAATAAGACCGAACGCTCGCCACTCGACACGTCCGTTCAAATCAAAGTTAAAAAAATGTATGATGCACGCGCGCTTTTTTTTTTAGGAAGAGATCTGCCGCAGTTAGCCTCGTGAGAGGCTTTTACTGCTTCACCGGACTAAATGCACGCGCGTTTTTTTTTGGAAGAGGTCTACTGCAGTTAGCCGGAGCGCAGGCTTTGACTGCTTCACCGGACTTTTGGCGAGAACCGTAAGGGCCTCCAGCCAGAGCAAGTAAAATAAACTAACTACGTCAGCAACGTTCACTAAGGGCACCCCCTGCGAGGTTCGGACCTCGACTTAGTGCGTTGCTGACTATCTTAATAAGGCAAAAACAGCAAGGGATGGCTGGATCTGAGTTTTTATTATATAGGGACATATTTTTCTAGCTTTTGCCCGCGACTTCGTTCGCGTGGAATAGTGACTTCCGGCAGATTTTTGGTTTTACCCAAATAGTTCCCGATCTCGCAGGATCTCTTCAAAAATGAAATGTGGAAGATATTCTAGGGAACTCTTCAAAAATCAACATAATGAGCTCTGCGTTTGAATTGAAGATACTCACTTAGGGCATTAAAGCCGTTATTGCCGATCGAAAAAGGCGAAAATGTTATTTTTCTCTTATTTTCAAAATATTATTTTGATGCGTGTAACGAAACCATAGCGCGATCTATTTCTTTCCCAACGCCATCTATTCTATCGAGCATAGTGACAACTCGGATTATTTATCTTTACTCCGTTCGTGCATTTTCTTTGTACTAAAAGTTTTATCATATTGATATTATTTTTTTCATAACTTTTTACTATTTATTTACTTTTTTCCGATGAATTAAAACAATAACATGGTCCGAACTCGTGTAACGATTGACACCATTGCGCGATCACCAACTCGACATATAGTACTAATAGAATTATCTATACTCCGTTAGAGCATTTTCTTTGTACTAAAAGTTGTATTATATTATATTTTAATACCTTTTTACTATTTATTTACATTTTTCCGATGAATTTTCAGTACTGAATTGATGCCGACTCTTGACCAATAGATGGCGCTGTATGTCCGGAATAAATTTTATTTTTTATTTTATTTTTTGTAATAAAAACTATCCTATGTCCTTTCTCAAGTTCCAAACTATGTCTGTACCAAATTTCACACAAATCGGTTCAGTAGTTTAGGCGTGAAGCAAAGACAGACAGACAGACAGACAGAAAGACAGACAGACAGAGTTACTTTCGCATTTATAATATTATAGTTTGGATTGAATTGTATCTACTGTTGTAATATTAAATCTTCAATTTAAATCTTTTTAACTTTTTTTTTAATTATAATGAGCGTTGAACCAATGAACCATCTCTGAAAAGGCCCTAGGCGAAAGCCTAGCCCTAGCTAAAGGCGAAAGGGTTATTAAAAACTAACCCTGTTAAATATAACTTGAAACAGAATTTCTAATATTTATAAAACCACGCGCTTAATCATAATTATACTAGCCTAATATAAAACTACAATAAATACTAAAATTTGACATTATAACATATTACTAAATACAAAAGCTATTAAGTTTTATCTCTATAATTCTGCCTCTTTAATGAATATACCTCACGCTGTGCCATTAATAGTATCGGAATAATATCTACTTATCAAGGAATATTACTCGAATATTATATTATTCATGTACAAGAAAGTAATTAAGCTTAGGAAAGTTATATGATGGAGTATTAATGTACTTCATATTAATGAGATATTGTACACAAATGATAAAGTCTATGATAATAAGTTTATCCATCTTTCTATTTGACTCATATACTGGAAAAGAACCACTTATAATAGTAATAAATAAATGTGGACAAAATCAAATACATTGCTTTAACCCAAAGTAAGTCGCTAAAGCACTTGTGTTATGGGATCAGAGACAACGAAGGTACCACAAACACCCAGGGCCGAGACAATGTAGAAAAGTGGTTTTCTACATTGACCCGTCCGGGGATTGATTCCGGGACTAGAGTTAGCAACACCTAGAAAACTGGTGTGTACGCCACTCGACCATGGAGGTCGTCAAACGACTATGTTGTAAGGGGTTCACAAACATTTAAAATAATACTAATTTATTTCCTACTATGTCAAACTAATAGGAATCTTCACATTTTAATATTTTTTTTGTCTTTTTGATTTTGGCAAAATTTTAAACACGTCTTTTTTTTTTTTCTTGTAAATAAAAATAAATACGATGGTACAGTGAATAGAAACTTCGCGTGACGTCACTGTTACAATATAATTTTAGCCAAATTTTCGTGTAACAATAACGTTACGTCACAAGCCCCCACTCTTGAAATATAAAATGCTTTCTCTTTATCATTTTTTATAGTGTTGATACGGGAAAAAAGAAGAACAGAACGGCAAACATTAAACAAAATGTCAACATCCCTATTATTTCCAAGATACACAATTTGACCTAGCCAAGGTAGCACGGCTGAACTGAAACCCCTTTGATGTCAAGATAAGATACCTGGTTCGATTGGATGGGATTCCTGATTACAACTTCATTTCTAAGTCAAGTACGTTATCTCAAATTAGATTTGTGCGTGACCACTTATGTTGACAAAGAAAACTATGTACACACAGCAAACTAGTTAGGTTTGCAGGCTACACTAACATTATAATATATTATACTTACTAATACTATAAATGCGAAAGTAACTCGGTCTGTCTGTCTGTCGCGCTTTCACGCCAAAACTACTGAACCGATTTAAATGAAATTTAGTACACAGATAGTCTAGAGCCTGAGAAAGAACATAGGCTACATGACGCATGAGGCTATTGATGACATAGGATATAGGCAGCGATAACCGACATCTATGCGGGTGGAGCCACGGGAAACAGCTAATATAATATAAAATGTTAGTGTGGCCTGCAAATCTATTTATTTTGCTGTGTGTACATACCTATAGAAACAAAATGTTTATTGTATCTTGGGAAAATTTAGTTGATAGTGTAATTGTTTCTAATTTGGAAATATGCCAAGTTTGGCCTATTTAATATGAAGATTTAAAGGCGTGGTACATAATTATGAATATTTTGTAATATTACTTGTTAATAATGATAAATTGAATGATAGAGAATGCGGCATTACGGCCGCCATTGCTCTGTTTTTGACTTTTGTGTGCATAAAGATAAAGTCATGACAAAATCTGTCAGCTCATTCAAATAAAGTAATTTCCGAAAGATTTTCCTGCTCTTTAATTAAATTCAAAATATTTTCTTCTTATTTAAATATCTATAGTATACTTTTTTAATAGATATTTAGTAATTATTAAGAGCTACTTTAGATATTGAGCTGAATCCGGTAAGACTGGAGGCCTACCCCAACATAACTAGGAAAAAAAGCTAGGCAGAAAAAGATTATCAGTATTTTAAGAAGGTTGTTTTGTGAAATAGATATTGTCTTCCACATTTTTTTACTGCTTTTAAGCACATCTCAATAATTAAAGAAACACATGGATTTTTAAGCAAGTAAGCAGTACAATTAAAAAAAGGACTGGTTAAGTGTTACTTATGTTTAGGCCAATTTACACGATATGCTTTCATAACATGACAAACCAAATACTGTAAACAAATTATCAGGATCTGTTTACAGAATTTTGTTATTTTATGTTGAAAGTACCTACATAAAATTGTCATGGTTTTTGTGTAAGTAAAAATCAGTTAAGGCATCAAAGTAAACATGAACAATAACCGTCATAGTTAAAGCCACCATTTAATAATGTACCCAAAGCCTTATTTAATAGGTACTTTGAACTAATTTCATTTGTAACGCCGCAATTGTTTATGAAGCTTAAGACAGAGCTTCATAAAGGGTAAGTTGTTTATTATAATAATTATTAACTGACATAAATCTGTCTTGTTTTATCTATGTTTATGAGTAAATGAAATAAGTATCCCTCTTTATTCTTGAATACAGATAGACAGGGATAAAAGTTATAGATGAATGTTTTATTATATCCAACAATCTTGAATTTATGTCTAACTTGCGATCCGCCTCGGCTTCGCACGGATAGCACAGCAATAAAGCCTATTTTACTCGGGAATAATGTAGCATTAATGTTAGTAATGTAGTCTTGGCTGAGGGTAAAATTTTAACTTTCTGTCAAAAAAAAATCGAAATCTGTCTAGTAGTTTCGTTCCAAAGATACAAAAGTTCAAACGTTTCCTCTTTATAGTATTAGTATAGATAATATATTTTTTAATTTTAGCCCTCTTATTTAGTTTTGTTAGATATCCTAATCTGTACAGTTGAAATTTGCTTAAATCTTGAGAGCATACCCAATGAATCATAAAGTTGGTACCACAAGAGCTGCATAATATAGGTAGGTGGCACATAACGTTCCATTATCCAGAGGAGCTGTCTGTCACGTCATAACTGACGTTAAATCCTTGTCATTTTACGACAGTGCCGTCTAAATACCTCAACGTGTGTTTAAACAGAGCTCTCTCTTTAATTATCTTAGCCTTGGTAAGGGCTAATGCACAAGTTTTAATGTTAAAAGGTGGGTAAGTAAAATTTATTCGTGCGGCGATACCAGATTTGTATGTTGCGGAATTGCTGAAAAATTATAGGTAAGGATATAAGTATTTTCTTTGTTATTTAGTGGCAAATTTCCTTGCTATAGACAGGCTGAAAAATCTGTAAGACAAGCCCATGTGAATAAGTTTAGTGTTAATATATGGTAAGATCAATTAATTCTAATGACAGTTTTCAATCATGATGAAACTTTAATTTTATGATTACAAAATACTACCTAGCCATGTTTTTTCTCTTGAGCTAAAGCACTTAGGAGGCGGTGAAGGGTGGGCGAATCAGGGTGCTGTCGATATGTAGGTACTCGATGACCTTCAAAATATGCTACTTGGTAGTCTATTTTGAATACAATAACTGTTGATTTTTGGAGCAGGGCCTAAGCAGCAAGAGTAGGTTATAAAATAAAAATATAATATACCTACCTATTGATTTTTATTTTGAGCAAAGCATGCTGATCAACGATCTCTCTTTTACTATTGATACGATTAGCTTTTGTCTCAGTGAAATTGTCAAAAAAGCGTAAATATATATTATATGTACTTATGTGTTGTTACATAAATAGCCACACATTCTACACGTTTCATGGCTTTTTATGTAACGACATTAACACACACTTAGAACAACGGATTTTTCGTTTCCCTTTGTCCGTCCTTCGTCATATTTCGAGAACATTTTCTCACTTATTTTAAAACCGTCGTACCGTTGTCAACATGGCTGGATAAATAAGGGTTCTGTTTCACAATATACGTTTTGTTCCCTCACTGTTACCTGAATAAGTTGTTTTTAGATTTTGCGGAAAATCCCTAGAAACTTTGGTTATGGAGATTGACAGTACGTCAACCGTAATTACTGTTTTATTTTTACTCTGTGGTTTTATTTTGAATTGTTTTGTTAGATTCAAAGTCATATTGTTCTAATGAAGGGACTAACCTAATTCTTTTTGCTTGTATTTTTTCATTTATTTTAGTGATGTGAGGATTGCTGGCGTTAATTTGGCTGTTTGGAAAAACAAAATTACTTTTACAGATGATACAAACAAAGTTACCTTTCAACCCTTTGGTATATAACCAATCACAAGCAAGTAGTTACTTTATTACCATCATGAGATGTCAATAAAAAATATCATCGTAATATAATTGAGGATATAAAGAAAGATTAAAAATGTGATAACAATATGAACCATTAGCTAGTCGCGCTAAAATAATTACACCAAAATAATTTGACGAATAATAATTGGTCGAGTGGTGTAAACACCGGTTTTCAAGGTGTCGCCAACTCTGAGGTCCCGGGTTTGATCCCCGGCAGGGTCAATGTAGAAAACCACTTTTCTACATTGTCTCGGGTCTGGGTGTTTGTGGTACCTTCGTTGTCTCTGATTCCATAACACAAGTGCTTTAGCTACTTACTTTGGGTTCAGAGCAATGTATGTGATGTTGTACACATTTATTATTATTTATTAATTATAATATTAGTCGCGTGGGGTCCATTGGACCGCAAGCAACTTTGATTTCGTCAGAGTTCGGCAAGTATTACAAGTATTACAGGTACAATTTGCATTGTTTTTTTTTTCAAAATAAAATAAAATAAAGTAAATAAAGCGAATCAAAGTTCAAGAGTGGGAGCTAATAACTTCACGCTTTCGCACAATATAACATACAAACGTATGACGTCATGCGAAATATTTAAAATCGTAGTCAGTTATTTCGTTACGTAAAAAAAGAAACACGCGTCTAATATAGTTTATTTGTATATCTAAGATACGTTAAAAGAAAACTAGTCACCTACCCTATTGTATCTGTTGAAATTATTATTAATATTAGGTTAAAAATAAGCAGAAACTGAGTAAGATTTCTATAATATTCTTTATTTGTTTAAAACCTAAACCGTACAACTTGCTATGACTTTTTTCAGTAAAAAAAATATAAAATGTGTCATAAAATAAAGGAAGCAAATCAAATTCATATTCAGAGCTATACCATAAATAATATTAAGTTAGAATACAACCTATTATAAAATTTATAATTTAATAATTATCTTCAAAACCTATGATGGGTTTCCTACTGTTATAACAATCTCTCACAATGACAATAAATTGAAGTAATAACGGAACGGAGCGACTATGAATAAAATAAACTAGTGTACGAGTTCAATACTCCACACAAAAACAAGGCTATAAATAACCAAAACAAATAACAGTTGTATGTTCTTCAGAAAATAGATTAAGCCTATTTTCTACATATATATTGTACGTATCTCGGAAAGGTAAGCTGCGGTATATCGGTGTATAAGAAAAAGAAAAAAAATATAAAGCAATCTGAAATTAGATGTCCATTTTTTATTCTTTACTAGCGACCAGCTCCTTCATTTCAATTTCAATATTTATTTGCAGTCACCAGTGTTATCATCAATTGTTTTTAACATTACAATTCGTTCAATTTCTAGGCTTTTCTGTGCTACAATATGCAATGAATATACATATTTTATAAACCTTTCCCTTGAACGACTTTATCTATTGCTGAAAAGCGTAGAAACAGCGACAGCGACTGTGTTATATATACTATGTAAAGACTAATGTAATTTGAGTAAGCCTGTGTTTTTATTATTCATAATTACGCTATTAAAAGTCAAGGAAAATAAATAAAAAAAGTTTTAAAAGGTACAGTACGTACACGTTTTAAAAAAAAAAGTAGTACCTTTGTACCTGTGTGTGTGTACATATAAAAATGAATAATTAATTTTGTCTCAAGTTACATAAACACTTAATAATTACAATTATAACCATCTATATTGTTTAGAATATCTTCGCCACTCGTCCGTTTCCAACTGTTCAAGTTCAATTGAATACAAATATGTAGTAGAAAGGAAAAATTTTAACCTCAGGCAGCAATCGAACTCGCGACCACTGGCTCAACGCGCCACTTCACCGTTTCAGGTTAGTTTATATGGTAATGACCTATTTAGATATCCATTCACACACGACTTGCTTCTCCAAATAGAGCCAATTACGTATATGCCATTGCATTTCTACTGTAAAGGAACCTAACGGCGTGCTTCAAGCAGACAACATCGTTGAAAGCCTTTTCAGACATTGCCTTTATATTCGAAGATACTCAAGTCTTTGTTCTAAACTATTTTTATATTTTTGTTTATAAGGAAAGAAGAGATTTTTGTTTTTAATGGAACAAGTCAGTCTATATTTCATTGCATTTTGCAACTATGAACTACTACCTGTTTCCCACGGCTCCGCTCGTGTAGATGTCAGTTATCGCGGCAAAAAGTAGCCTATGTCCTTTTTCAGGCTCTAGAATATCTGTGTACCAAATCTCGTTTGAATCTGTTCAGTAGTTTTGGCGTGAAAGCGCGACAGACAGACAGAGTTACTTTAGCATTTATTATATTAGTAAGGATTTAAAATTTTCTTGGGTTTCAAGTAAGTACTTATCCAGGAGTCCAGTGCAACTTTCCAGGGACATAAAAAGCTCACACACAATCCTCCTTATTTGGCTTCGCCGCAGTCGGGTAAACATTTAATCAAATTTTACAATTATTATTTTATAAGTTTTTTTTTATCGAGGAGAGCATGGCGAAGTAGTTGAACTAATAAGAATGGTGCAAACGATACGACGGGACCTTATCTTTGTTGACTGACAAATCTTTGTTGAACTATTTTACGTGTCCACTAACTGTAGATGAAAAACCACATACCTCAAACTAACATATAAGAATCTTAGGACCAATCACTAAGTTTTTTAAAGCCTCAAAAATTGCCCCAAAATTTTTTCCCTTAAATTTTGTACTTCCCAAAGTCTAACAAAGATTAATATAAAAAGCTCGAAGCAATGAAATAAAGTTTTGTTACCAACATACCGCTAGAAGTATCTCTTTGTAAATTAATTGACAAAATTTATGTCGAGACCATGTCTTAGAAACTTGGATGTAATTAGAGGCTTCTTATTGCTTCTGCAGATGTCTTTGTTAGCAAGCCATGTCGTGTCTTGATTACGTTAATTTTGTGATATATTGGTGAGACGGATTTGTACTGTTAGGAAGGAAATCTGGCTGGTATTTCTCCATACAAACGCTCTCGCATGTTTTCTTGCTGTTTTATGATTTAAGGCTTAAATTATTACTTTTTTAACAGTAATAATATAAATTATGTTGACTGGTATGCCCTATGTTACTCTTTTGATGATATATAATTTTAAAAAGCACTGGAACTCTTCAACAATGCTTATAACTGTCTGAAACTGAGACGTACTTAGTGTACAAACATGACAAATATTGATGAAAAAATAAAAACAGGGGCAAAGTCAGTATTTTTCATATTTACTTTATAAAATATCTTTTTACATTGGTCTAATATTGGAGGAGGAAGTAGGCGAGAACCAATTCTGGAATCATATATTTTTACTTGTGTTTTTTTAGTCAGATTTGCAGCTGTCCTTGTCACATATATAAGAGGTAGTTAGTGGTTAGTGACCCTGACTGCTATACCAGAGGTCGTGGGTTCGATTCCCACCTAGGACAAATCTTTGTGTGATCAGCACGATAACGTCTATTTTTTTTTCTGAGGTATGGTGTCAATGCGTCTTTTTATGATATGAGGTTTATGTCAAATGTAGATAGAGATTAAAGTTGTAAATCTACCTTCTTGACTTGCCTGGCAACTGAACCTAAGACTTAATATTCCTGGAGATTTAATAAAAACGGTATTTTTCTTTCATTTTGAGAACATAATGATATTAAATTCATATTAATTTATTTATATGAATTGTGGAGATGCTATTCCTCAAGCCCAATTCATTTGAGTCATACTTAAAAAAAAGCTGAACAAAACTGAGAAATATAATTATGAAAGAATAATTGAGTTGAAATTAATAAACGCCATTACTAACCTAAATAAAAGACAATAGAAATTACCTACTAAGACATGAAAAAATACGGCTAACATAAATACTCGCCGTAAAAAAGCGGGGAAAACGATTAGATCCCGTTTTTTCTTGGAAGCCATTTTCTTTTGCTTTTTAAGACAATACGCTCCAAAATTTATGCTAAGATAATTTACCCACAGTATTGTAAAGACTTTTTGTGTTGTTCAAGATTTAAATCTGGACATACCTGCGCCTGTTTTTGAGGTAAACTTTGGTGTTCTTATTTTTGGAATGCTTTATAAATGCCGATTGAAAAGTTTGGTTGATATTATTATTGTTTAGTGTATATAAATTTTCATATTTGAAAATACCCTACGGACAGATAAATGTATGGATGCTTAACTTTTGTCAGCGACTTTGTCCGCGCAAGGGTATACAAAATTTTGCAAGAACTTAAACATTGAGATAAAAATAGTATATATCCTAGGTTTTTTCTTTTTTTAACTGTAAAAATACTTTATTTCAAATAAACTTAACTATGTATACATACAAAAGGAATAATAAAATAAACTGATCTAATTAAACATAAAATGTTAATTCAGAGTAAGAACTACCTATATGCTAAATTTGATCAAAACATTTCATTCATTTCGTGTAAAGATGTTACAAACAAACATACAAAAATAAATTAATACCTACAACTAATGCTTTTATAGTTTTTATACGGAACAGATGTGTTATTTATATATATTATATATTTATTTAAAGTTTGAAAAATACTCCACGCTGTCTAAATAATATAAAGACAATGCTTTTAGTGTCTCCATACCCTTGCATTATTCTGTAAATAGCGTTAGTCTCATACAGAGTTCGCTAACTATTATGAAGTAGAACTTTTATTGAATTCACTCTAACATGATCAGTACATACGGCTCCACGAGACATGCTGTGCAATTTTTGTAGCTGGTTTGAATACAGAAGAATAAGCATTATTTTAAAAAAATAAATTCCTTTTTAAATAATGTTATTCTTCTGTATTCAAACCAGCTTTAATATATTTTTATATTATAATCTCTTTGCTATATATTTTATATTATATAGCAAAAAGATTTAATATTTTTTTTTTTTACGAATTAATGCTCTACTGTGACCTAAATCTACTCGTATTTCTCTAATCTACTTCTAAACTGTTAGCCACCTAAAATGAAAGTCACTGTCAGCTGATGGCTGAGTGATTGCAGGTTCTTAAGATACTCGAGGGCTTAGAGACGGTGCAGAGTCAACACCGATGCCCCGATGATATGGACCACTCTCGCTCTAAGGTGTCAGAGGACACGATACGATGACAAAAATATTTTTGAAATTGATCCACAATGGCCGGATATATCGCGTAACAAAGATACCAAAACAATACCTTCGTATTGAGAACCTCCTACTTTTAAACTCGGTTAATAAAATATAAGATCATAATAGTATGTATTACAGATTTTAACAAATAATAAATAAATAACAAATAAATATGGGCAGCATCACATACATTGCTCTGGGCCTCTAGACAAGTGACAATGCGACAAGCGATATCGCTGATCGAATCGCTCAAATGTATGAAAGTGACAAGTCCAAGTCACGTGACTTATCGAAACAAAATGTCATTTCTATACATTTAATGTCATTTAAGCGATTTCTATCATCGTTAACGCTTGTCGAAATGCCACTTGTCTAGGGGGGCTGATCTCAAAGTAAGTAGCTAATGCACTTGTGTTATGGAATCAGAGACGACGAAGGTAGCACAATCACCCAGATTAAAAAACAAAATATATAAAAGAGTGTTTTTTTTTAATTTTGTCCGTCCGGGGATTGAACCCCAGAGCAACCTCAGAGCTGGCCACACCTTGAAAACCGGTGTGTACGCACTCGACCACGGAGGTCGTCGTCTTCTTTTTGCAATTACTTAAAATATAGAATTCTATGAACAAATCTCAAGGGCCGAACATATACTTACATACAACTAAGCATGTATGCTATTAATTTTCCAAAAGCTTTTACTAAGCAAACAATTCGGGCTAGAAAATCAAAAATTTAAATAGAAAATCTAAATCTAAAACATTATTTATTGTGCCACAGGGAGTTTATATATCACTAAAATCCCTTTGTTTTCCTTTAATTTTACCTTTGATGTAAAATATGTTCATTGGTTATTACGAATTTATTTTAAAGATGAAAAGGTTTTTGTTAATAAACGCTTTCGTGAGGAAATTGGAAATGTTTCTTTTCAGTGTTATCTTCTTAATTAATTCCTATCCTGCCTTTATTTCCCAAAAGAGTACAAAGGTGAGATGTTACCCACGCATTTATTAAGGGATAGTATCTTGCTTCTAACTGTTAACTAAACTAATATACCTACATTTTTTTTATGTACTCTCAGTTAATACTGGCTTCGGCTGGTTTAATACTGGTTTTCAACTCACTATCGTTGTTTATTTTCTATTTCTTCTATTACCAGTGTTTTCATTAAAATAGAAAATTCTATTTACATGGATTACACATAAATGTGGACTCAGGGTTAGTAATAACACTCCTCACACTCCTCCACTACTCCACTCCACACCTCTTTTATTTTTGAATGGCCCGTTGGTCTAGTGGTTAGTGACCCTGACTGCCAAACTGGAGGTTGTGGGTTCGGATGACCACGATCATTTTGTTCTGTGTCTGGATAAAAATTATCTATAATTATGTATTTAGAAATATATAATTACGTTTATTAGCTTTCTGGTTGCCATAATAAAGGTTTAGCATAGCCTGCCTAGTTTAGGATCAGATGGCCGTGTGTGAATTGTCCCAGGATATTAATATAGTAATTATGTAATTCAAAAGTATAAGATGGTGCAATAGAAGGTAGTAACAGTTTTTACCCGCGCTCGTATTTCAAGAGTTAGTCTTTACAACGTAAGTAATTGTCTACGATTTATCGATCGTATCATCTATACTTTATATATAAAGCTGAAGAGTTTGTTTGTTGGTTTGTTTGTTTGTTTTTTTGAATTTATTGAGGAAAGCTATAAGCTATATAACATTACGCTGCGACCAAAAGGAGCGGAGCATAAATGAAAAATATTGCAAATAAAAACCGTTGAAACTTAAACACGCAGACAAAGTCGCGGGGGACAGCTAGTATTATATGAATCCGATAAGTTATCCTCTGCCTTCCTCAAAAATGACTTCTAATGTTGTATTTCGGAATCACGTACAAATCGTAACATCAAAACACAAACCCTTCGAAATTGTACGTCTACGTATTAATTTCCTGCTCGATTACCCACATGATATAAATCTTCTACTCGACGTATGTATTATCTTTTACAAAATATTGTCTTGACTTGACAACCTAATTTACCATAGTTATATTTATATAGGGACAGTGTAACCCTTGTCTAACCCTTTTATTTAAACATGTTTAGGTACAGTTTAAGATTTAGTGTTTGTCCTTTGTAGGCTAGGTTAATGAAGTAAGGTAGAAAGGGATAGTATGTCTTCCCTGAATGGTCTACGCCGCTCTAAGCACGTCTAGATTAGACACTAACTCAGATATTTTGATAAAAAAGTAAAAGTAAGTAAACTATGAAGTGCGTCCAACAAGTATGATCTATAGGCACTAGTATGAACAAGTAAAATCGTAAAATATGTACCACGCTGAGCGCGTCGTTTTGTTAAAACTATCTGAGTAAATAATATTACTTTTTTTTACTATTTACATTAATTCAGGAGTACGTTATGCTTGCGTAAAAAAATCACGAAATTGTGACGTGATGCGACATTTCAAATCAATGTATCGTCGTGAGTTTTTGATAACGCAAAATAAGAAAAAATACGTGTCTAATATTTATGAATAACCTATATAACACACATTAAAAAAAATGTCGTCTACATTATTAACTAGTAAAAATATTAATATTAACGACAACAAAACTTTAATATTATAGTGTACTTATAGGTAAACAAGAGACAGTAAATGTTTGTGAACTATCGTAAAAGTAAAAGCTTTCGTTTATAAGATTTATTTATCACTAAACTTTGGTTATCACCGTTTTTATATCAGCTGTAGGAGAACTGAATTTATGATCTACAAAATATGGCTTCGAGAATGTTGACATAACTGGCTATAGTTGTTGATAGTCAGTATAGACTTCAGGCTCAAAAAACTAGTAAACTCCCATCTTGATGGACATTATTGTTGTAGATTTTAGCAAACCGGGTAAATACACCAACCACTCTCGGCTATCCGTGCGATCACTAACTCATTCATTTGTTTTGTTTGATCAATACTTACAATCTTTTTTAATATAAATAAATAAATAAAAACAATAATTGATGACATCCGTGGTCGAGTGGCGTACACACCGGTTTAAAAGGTGTCGCCAGCTCTGAGGTCCCGGGTTCGATCCCTGGTCGGGTCAATGTAGAAAAAACACTTTTCTATATTGTCTCAGGTCTGGGTGATTGTGGTACCTTCGTTGTCTCTGATTCCATAACACAAGTGCATTAGCTACTTTCTTTGGGAGCAGAGCAATGTAGGTATGTGATGTTGTCCACATTTATTTATTTAATTACTGGTACATATTAATAATAAGTGCAATTTATTTTTACAACTGATCGACATTAAATGTAGTGCTGCCTGATCTAGATTTTTTCAACCTGTATATCATCTCTTTACAATTATACATAATAGAATATAAGATATAAATGATTAAAATACCAATAAATAAAAATGTTTTCCTAACGAGTAAAGAGCAGCATAAACATTTACAAAGGCGATAACATCGAGTTTTTCTTTAAGAACATCCACAAAAATTTAGGAACATCCAATTAAAAAAGGGATCTTTTAAAACAGTACAGTTTCTATCTAAAGGAAAGGTGTCCCTAAGGAAATTCCGGATAATTAGTCAAATAGAAGCGAGCTTAAACGTCTCACCTTCTAATTAAATACAGTTATTTTACAGTGTTGATTTAAGACGAGCAAAATGAAACGCAATAGTAAAATAGATGAAAGAAAAACTAACAGTGTAATTAGGTAATTTAATTTATACTGGCCACGGAATTAAAAGTTATTAATTATTTTCCAAGACTTTGATGTTATATGAAAATAATTAAAGTAATATTGTTTGACTTTTTTTTATATGTCGCCTTTTTCACCCGCTTTCAATACGGAGTGTAGTGTAGTGTAGTGTTTTTTTATACTATTTATACTTTCTTTCTAATATTATCTTTAACATAATATTGTAGGCTTATTTGATATCTTAAGTTGACAACCCAAGTGATGTTCACTGGATAAAAATAACAGTAAAAACGCATATTTAGTATCGGCTAACGTCGGTGACCAACTACGTGTGTAAAGTAGGTCTAGTTGGTCATCGACATTAGACGATACGAAATTTGTTTTTTTTTTCTTTTATTTTGTTATTCTTGACAATAAAACCTCAAAAATTTATCACAGGACAGAAATCTATAATTTTCTAGTGCGACGGGTATCGAACCTATATTTCTCAGGGCAGACTGCTAACCACTAAGCCATCGCGTCTCATTGTGGTAAACTTTTATTTACCCCCTTTGTTTTTTATTTCACGGCTTTCCCTTTATTTTTATCTTTATCTTTTGGGCACAAATAGACCTTTTTCTTTTGATAAAACCATTTCGCAAATTACTTTTAAGAGATTAACTGAAATGCTTTCTTTGTTATGAAGTTGTTTTAAGTTAATTATAATTTTTAAAGATTAGAAATATACAATGAAATTGTACAATTACGTACAATAACAAAAAATATATATTTTATTGAACAATACTTCTAAATTATATGAAAAAAAAAGCTGAGACGGATCACTCTGTATAAATTTATATTATAGGTACAAAAGATTTTTTATTATATAACAAGAGATATTTATAAGTTACTTTCATTCAGAAGACCTTTTATTCAACTATTAAGTCTATATATTAAAACGAAGTTTAGACCTAAGAATAGGTATCTTAAACCTTATACAGGGCATTATTTGTCTGCAAGGATAGCCGAATGGTATAAATCACCACGCCAATTACCACTTTGCGCGTCGTGCTGCGGGTTCGATCCCAGCATGGGACAAGCATATTTTGTGTGATCCACAAATGCTTGATCTAAGTCTGGGTGTTCTTTGTGTGATTTAAATGTTCAACGCTCCATAGTGCGGAAGTCGCATTAAAACAAAACATATATTTACAACAAGTAAAACGTAATTATCAATTAACTACTACCTTCCTTCCCAATTTCAGACCTTTAGCCACTGACAAGTCTCTTGAGAGCAATACAACGATCCCGATTATCATGTAATACAGTCATTTATTACCTAATGAGATCCCAGTAGGCTGGTTCATGCCTTAATGACGTAATTGTCAATTACTAACTAGACTATTCTGTACTACGCGTGCTCAGTCGTCAGAGACATATCTATGAACTAGCTGTTGCCCGCGGCGCCGCCCATAGGTGTCCGTTATTGCGGCAAAAATAGCCTATTTCCTTTCTTGGGATTCAAGCTTACACCTTAAGTGGTTTAGGCGTGAAAGCGTAACAGACAGACAGACAGAGTTACTTTCGAATATATAATATTATTATTAGAATTTTTGTTGAATATCTGTTTAATTTTGGAAACAGTACTGGGTTCCGTACTTCCTTTACCGCTGTTAAGTCTTACGCCCAAAAAAGACAGTAAACTCCCCCATATACGTCCATTATTTTGACTCCCAAGCTGGCAAAGCTGCGGGCAAAATCTACTTTACTATACCACTACATCTTCTTTTCTCTGCTCCGAAATTCATCTCTATTATTCGTCATCTCAGCATTCACTCCTTTTTTTTTCATATCAACTTACACACAATCCATCTATTTTTCTGGATTATTCCGCCTGTATATCTCACAATTTATAGTCGATGCCGTGGATGGATATAGGCGTATGGGGTGTAACCTCAGTGTAATAAAAATTTAAAAGTTGGAAATATTTCTGACCCAAAAACTAATAAAGTAACCTACGGAACATATTTTATTACTTCCCTACTTCGTCTAAATATAATTATTACCCTTACCTATAAAATGCTTACCCTACGATAGTCGGCGGCACACGTGCTCACCGTACCTGAACTATCGCAGCACAAGACAAACACAATAATTGTTGGCTTCCGTGCTCTACGGAAGCTTTTACGAGCAGGTGGCGTGTGGTACAAGTTACAAGAATAATATTAACTACATTTTTATATTAACTTTACATATAAAATATGAAAAAGATATGAACTATTACACACCATAAAAACAATATAATAAGTACCGTTTGGTATTTATTAAATACTTACATACTAAATTGAGAAACTCCTATCCTATCCTATGTCTTACTCGGTCTTTAATAAGTATTTTGGGAGTCATAGAAATAACGCTTATGTTTATAATGTATTACAATAATTACTTTACTTACTACGCAAATAAAAAATCTGGAACAGTACGAGGCCGACGGTTTATAGTAGGGAAGACCCATTTTATTTTTTATTTTATTGTCATAGCGGTAACAGAAATGGCCATTGTGTGAAAATTTTGACTCTCTAGCTATTACGGTTCATGAGATGATGAGCCCGCTAACAGTCACGGACGAACGGATAGCGGAGGCTTAGTAATAAGGTCTTGTTTGCACCCTTTGAGTAAGGAACCCTAAAAAGACTAGATCATAGAGATCTTTAGTAAAATAAAACTGATTTATAATGGAAAATATTTTTATTAATTTTGTTGAAATACTAATAAAAAAATCTGCGGTAATATAATAAATACTTTTAACATACTTATTCCATCAATAATTAGAATTGATGGAATAAGTATATTAAAAATATTTACATAAACACAAGACTTGCTCGAATGTAAATATTTTTAACAATCAGGAATTTGTAATTCCGCTTAAGACTTACACCAAACCCTGTGCCCCTTACGGAATTATTAACGTCACTCCAAAAAGGAAGCACACCGGGGCATTATTGTGAGATAAGAATCAACCAATCAGCTGACTGCTGACGATAAATAATGTTATTACACTAGAGAGTCAATGTTGTACACGATTTTTGTGAGGGGTGATGAAGGGATGTTTTTAAACAAAACATGTATTTACAATCACACGTTAAACCATCTCCCAGATATTAAAAATACAAATGTTTGTGTTGGTTACGTGTTTACGCGAAAACCACTCGACGGATTTTGATGAAATTTTGCACATAATTAGTTCCTATTGTGGACTAACATTTAAGGTACTTTCCATGCCATTTTTCATATTATATTTTTTTTCTAAATTATAGCGTAGATCAGAATCAGAAATCGCTGTTAAAACCTATATGTTTTAATACTTTGTATATTTACGAAACTATAGGTATACTTCACGGTATAAAGTAGATAGTTGTGGGGCTGCAAGTAGCGCACATACTTAGATACAGTCACTCAAGTGCCTCCTGAGTGACGATACTTAAGTACGTCCGGCGCACTTTAGGCGACCGACCGCACTTAACTATCTTTGTGGATTCCGTTAATCTTTACACCAAGAGTTGTTAGTCGAGATAGTCTAAATACTTTAACGCAAGTAACGTGATGTTTTAAATTCAGATCCTCGGAAGTCAGTCTAGCATCTAGATTGAGTCTAGATAATATTGAATGCGTTATTCGTGCTGCTATTTGTCTATTCCTTTTATTATACTAACTAAGCTGTGCCCCACGGTTTCGCTCATAAGTTATAAATATTATTTTTTTTCCTGATTTTTTATTAGTTATTCTGCTATTCCGTATGAAGACAAAACCAACAAATCAAAAATCTTAAAAATCGGTCCCGTTCTTGAGATATAATTAGTGGGCCTCATTAAACAGACTTTGTTTTATTTACTCTTTGACCTCTGAAATCATGATGATGAATATGATTAATCATTGCTATAATATTATAAATTCGAGAGTAACTGTCTGTTTGTCGCGCTTTCACCCTAAAAGTAATGAAAAGATTTAAATGAAATTTGGTACACAGATAGTCTACAGCCTGAGAAAAAACATTGACTGCTTTTTGCCGCGATAACCGACATCCACGCGGGTGGAGCCGCGGAAAACCGCTAGTAAGCATATAGAGAAATCCAACATTTTAATACGGCTTCAACAACAAAACCTTGAACTAGAAAATAATAGAAATTGTGGAAATCCGATAAATTTACGGCATCGTCCTATTAAGTTTACAACCCACTTCAGCGCGGCAAAGGCATAAACTTCAAATGCGAATAGCGTGACAATAGTTACGTTTAGCTCGCTTGTTAACTGACGAATAAAAATTTTAGTCGTTTGCTTTAGAACCGGAAATGTTCTGGATTTATTTTCTTTTATATTTTTCCTGCTATAAGTTTAATTCTTATTTTTACCTGTTTGATAATACCATTTAAACTTCAAACCTTGAACTGGCTATGGCTATACGTAAAGACTGCGCGGATAGCCAAGTGGCTAGGTCACTAAGTCAGTTACCGACGTGCTGCGGGTTCGATCCCCGCATGGGACAAGCATTTGTGTGATCCACTTGCTTGTTCTAGGTCTATCTGAATTGAATGTTCAGGGATTACTTAATAAAATTGCGGGAGTCGTCCTCGTCTTCCGAAAAAATAAGAATCCAATACAACCGTTGAAAGATTACGAACAGGTCTTACACCTCTTTGCATGCCTTCTAGATAGTCACTTTTCTAGCTACCAAAAATTTTTGTACAAGTATTTAATAATAATATCTTGGAGAGTTGTCCCACGCACGGTCATCTAATCCCAAACTAGGCAGACAACTAATAAACATACTTATCTATTTCTAAATACATACAGCTTATAGTTAAATTACACCCAGACACAGAACAACTTGATCATGCTCATCACACTAAAAATTGTCCTGGGTGGGAATCGAACCCACGAATTTCAATTTAGCAGTCAGGGTCACTAACCACTAGACAAACAGGCCAGTCATTAGAATTCGAATTTCCTTAATCAGCTGCAGCAGTAACTGTTAACATCCCATACCTCTCACAACAACAACATCATCATTGACAGTATCCATTGACGTTTATCTATTGTGCTCTCAAACTTTTAATGTCTTGGGGCATGATGCGAAAAGTTTCGGGGACACTGTGGCGCCTAGTCAGACGACCCTTAGGAAGTTCGTCGGAAAACGCTTACAGCAAAGTACCCTGGAAGTTGAAGAACCGTATGCAGGTTGAGTGGCGAAGTTAAGTCGATATATGACTTCTTCAATGGTATATACTTAAGGCTTTAGATGCTATCTAGAGAGTTAAAGGAATAGTATTAATAATGAATAAAAAAATATCCCTTCCTTGGCAGTCGGGTTTATGTAGCTTAGTCGTCTGAAACTAGAAACAAGAAATTTGGATATGCATTTCGGACATCAGAATAACACATTGTTAATCAGAGTCGGTGAAGCCAAAGGCAAGATTTGTTCACTAGATGTCGTATACGTCGCCCTAAAGACGTAATAAAATAGAAGGCCAAATTTAAACTTCCAGGCAGTGACCTGGGTAGCTTAGTCGGTAAAGCGACTGGCGCGTCAAGCCGTGGTCGCAGGTTCGAGTCCTGCCTGAGGTTTAAGTTTTTCCTTCTATTATTTGTATTTAATTACAAATTGGATGTAATGCATGTTTAGAATTTAAGTTTAGAGTGTGACATTTAACAAGTAGTTCTGAATAGAGTATCTCGTTACTAAAATTGCTTTTGGTTTATACTTGGGAAATTATGAACTAGCCGGCTTCAAAAGAAGGAGGTTTTCATTTTGACGCATTTGTGGATCAATTCCGAAAATTATTTTTTCATCAGAGGTGGTTCCCATATACATTTCATTGAAGTAGTTTTTTTTTTATATTTTGTAATCAGTTATAAGACTAAAAATTAGATTTAAGGTAATCCTTCAATGATAACAGCTAAGTCTATTTTATAGCACGAAGCAACAAGTGGAAGAGTTTGTGGTCTTTAAAAGCTCGTAAATTGAGATACTGAACATTTTGATTTATTATTTAACCCTTTTGATATAATATTTCATGTCGGTAATCAGTCAGTTACTTAATATAAATAATTCAACTACTGGCAGCAATGCGATTAAAGAATTAAGTGCAATGAGTGGTGCATATAATTTAATAATTATGTAAATTACTTTAGGTTGAAATGATTGCACGGATAGCCGAGTGGTTATAAGTCACCACGCCAATTAACAATGCGCGCGTCGTGCTGCGGGTTCGATCCCTGAATCGAACAAACATTTGAGAGATCCACATATACTTGTTCCTTGTCAAATCGAATCGTTTTTTTTTATTATTTTAATAAAATAATTAATAATAAAGCAAGAACAAACTAAATGTTTTAGATATATGCATTCCCGAGTAATTGCGGTACCTAGGCAGTTCTAAATAATACCAAACCCATCTCTCTTAACACCGAAATTAATCCAAATTCATATCAACTAAAGCACCCTTAGATTAAATTCCATTAAAATCGGAGGCGGTTGCGACAAAAAACATCATTTTCTCAAAATATTTAAACAAATCCACAGTTCATCAGAAATTAAAGGCGTACCTTCAGTCATCCATTCACAGCTGTTGTAATTAATACCTTCCATTTCTAAGTCCTTTGAAGATCCAAATTTTTCATCATAAATAACATTTGTAAATGCTTGCAAAGGTATGAGATTCTTGATCGAAATTCTCCGGGTATTGCCGAATATCTGTGATCTGTCTTATTTGCTGTTTCTTTGAAATTTGAGATCATTTCGTTTTGAGTAAGATCTTTCATTATGTTGGTTTGTTTATTTCTTGGAGCTCATATTCTCGTCTGATCTTCACATGTTTTTGACATTATTCGATCCAAAAAGATTAGAAAAAAAAAATCAAGTCACGTGCAAAATCAAGAATTCACACATAACCAAGGCGATGTACATAGAAGAATATTACCTACTTTCGCTGACCTCATTGTTCAAAATATTTCATTTATACCCTTCCGGACCCTTCTGTGCATTAAGCTACCCTCCATTATAATTTCCACAGCGGCTGTGCAAGATAATCGAGGTCAGGTCAAGTAATCACTTCTAGATGACGTCATACCCCACCAAAGGGTCCCAAAACCCCAAAAGCATATATTAGAAGAAAATAAAATTAAAATTTATGCGTCCCAATTCCGAAATCGAATAAACTCCAATTTTACGTGAGTCATGAAACCACTCGATTCTTAGAAAATTGGAATTTCATTCAGATTTATGATCGGAATATGAATCGATTAATTGTGTTCCCCCGTTGAAACTAATTGGATTAGAGCGATCGTTAGATTTCTGTACTTTTGTTTTATGGCAGCGGTTTTAGACCGAGTAGGTACAGTCACGTAAGAAAATTAAACTTCGCACCTACTGATGTAAAAAAATACTTGTAAAAAATACCTAGTAGTAAAAATACGTTGACAATATTATAGTCTAGTTGTTGAAAACTAAAAGCGTTGTCATACCCACTACCAGTTCTCTTGCATGCTCCCAATAATTCTACTGACAAGCGTTTGAAACTAACATTAAACTAAATGGTTTAGCTACACTAATGTCATTTATTAGTGAAGCTGTGATGTGTAAATTAACACATTTATTAATAATTAGTTTTCATCGGTTTTCATAGGAGATCGCATTGGATTAGTTGTTAAGGGTTACCTACGTAAGGAATTGTGACATGTTCTTTTTTTTTTTAATGTGGACAAAATCACTTAAATTGCTCTGAATCCAAAGTAAGTAGCTAAAGCACTTGTGTTATGCAATTCAGAGACAACGAAGGTACCACAAACATCCAGACCTGAGAAAACATAGAAAATTTGGTTTTCTACATTGACCCGTCCGGGGTTCGAACGCGGGACCTCAGAGCTGGCGACGCCTTAAAAACCGGTGTGTACGCCACTCGACTAAGTCGTCTCGTCAGTGATTTCGAAGACAGTATTTATTGCATACTAAATTGAAATTAAAAATTACTAGACCGACATGCAACAATCACTTGAATTAAATATTTTTTATTATTATTATATGTTTATAACAACACACTTAAATACACACTAATGTAAATATTTCACCCTTAAGACTCTCTATAATAACAAACCGTCACAATAAATGTCGCAGAACATCAAATACACATCAAACAATAATATTTATTGGATAATTCTAACAAAAACTATCGTGTAGGCAATAAAGTGTGACGGTGATAACATCTCTTTTCATTTGTTGTGTAATCTGTGGTAATGGACTCTCGTCTGTACCGTAACAAAGTGAGATGTAAAGGTACGTATTAAATATCCAGTGCTCTGTGATTTAACTATAATGTTTTATATTGAATTGCATCATCACAAAGGGGCAAAAAAAATCATTTTTTGCCTTCAACCTTTAGATAGTATAATATAAAACTATCTGTACGCTTTAGATGTTTTAAATTACGCAACTGATTTTTATGCAGTTTTCAGCAATAGATAGTGTGATTCAGGAGGAAGGTTTTTGTGTATGATTAATTAATGTTTTGTCAACCCGTACGAAGCCGGAACGGGTTGCTAGTTTTAATAAACTATTCAATTACCTAGTTTTATACCGGTAAACATTTCTTATAAACTGCACGTTTTTGAACGAAGATTACTTACTAATTTTATGCCTGACAAAAAAAACACTTTAAAATTAAATATTAGATAAATCTAAACCACCTAAATCTCTACCACCATTTATCTATTATCATACATATTATCTGTCTGTTACCATGTTAAAGAAAAATCTAATAACCCTAACTATTTGTTAACCTAACATTTTCAAACCTATCCCACTAATGAGGCGATAATTAAATGGCTCCCGTGAGATAATTAAACCTAAAGCCGTAATACCACGATTATTACATAATAAAGAGGGATAGAGCTATACAGACATTTAGCTCCATCTCTTTCACACCAACGCATTATTCAAACACACGATTGTAAGAATTAACACTAAAGAAAAGTTTGGGATAGGTATTGCTATATATACGAGTATGTAATTGATAATAATTAGACATAATGGCAAATATGTTTGTTACATTGTTAAAAGAAGTATTTGCTTTTAAACTTGTATTTTATTTCTTGAAAAATAATGAGCTATTGATGTTAAAGAAATGCAGCTTATTAGGTATAACAAGGTATATGCCGGCAGCTATACAGAAGTATGTACCGTCGCGCTTCCTCGTGCATTAATATAACGAACAGAAAAGAAAAATGACTGTTAAAATAATAATGATGAAATTGTAAACTATTATACTTATATCATCGCGTTACTTGCCTTGGGAGATAAGCAAGGCGAGTGTAAATTATCGCGCTGCAAGCAGACTCTGAGTTGGCTTGCAACTTAAACTTAAAGGTATTTAAGCATGTTCGCGTTAATTCCGCGTTAATAATATGACGACCTCCGTGGTCGAGTGGCGTACACACCGGTTATTAAGGTGTCGCCAGCTCTGAGGTCCCGGGTTCGATCCCCGGTCGGGTCTATTGTGGTACCGTCGTTGTCTCTGAATTCCATAACACAAGTGCTTTAGCTACTTACTTTGGATTCAGAGAAAAGTATGTGATGTTGTCCACATTTATTATTATTAATTCCGGGCACTTAAATTAATTAAAGTCAAAGATACGACGAAATTGCTAAACTGACAAAAAATATTGTCAGTAACGTGTCTTAATAAGACATCGACCAAAACGGATACATTTTCATGCAACATATTTATACTTCAAGGATACGCCAGATTTATAATAATAGAAAGATAAGGGAGTGGAGCGGGGTCAAATGGACGATAACTTCGGGGAGGTTCGGGTCCTTCACTCATAATACACTATATTACGTACTTTAGTCCATCGCGAGACTTCAAGAAAGAAGTTGCTGAAAACGCCAAGATTTTATTTTGTGTAAGAAAGCTTAGTTTAGTTCATTAACTTTCAAACTATCCATACTTCATACTAATATTATACATGCGAAAGTACTCTTTCTGTCTGTCTGTTTGTCTGTTACGCTTTCACGACTTAACTACTGAACCGATTTGAATGAGACTTGGTATAGTAAGCTTGGATCCTAAGGAAGGACATAGGCTACTTTTGGCCGCGATAATCTCCCACGCGGGCGGAGCCGCGGGCATCAGCTAGTTTTTTATAAACTGCAACTTGTACCACCTGAGCAAAAAGACACAACAGACAGAAGAGCCGGTAGTAAATTGAGGGATTCTCCCTAACTTACTCCAGACCTTTCAGTAATCTGTCCTGATCCGCTTCAAACCAGTTCGGTAAATAGCAGTCGATGTTATGTCGCTAACGTTTTATTTTCTTGCCCTTTTGCAAGTTCCGGCTCTTTTGAAAATATATATATTAAAAGAGAAATTTCAGAAATGTATGGAGCCTGGGTTCGCACTATCAATATATAAATATCGCTATACAAAATAGTAACCGTATTTTAATGTTATTTTTTTATAATTTGACTTCGTTTTAATGTACATTAAAATTAATTCGGTCAAAAAGAGCAAAACAAAATAAAAATGGTAGATCATAAATATGCGACATGTCATATTGACATTTGATTGAGATATTGTCTAAAAGTGAATTACCGTTAATTCCTAAATAAACAATAATAGTAATTAATAAACATACATACAAAAGTACATACTTACTATTTTAGCAATAGTATTAATACATAACGTAATGAACGTACATAAACTTATGTACGTTCATGTTATTTTATGTACGTATAGCATTGCCATACAACGTGGCAATGCCGCCAGTCTTTTGGGTACACTTCCAGTCGACAGCGACGTGGATGAATTTTTTGACGCTATTTTTTAGAGTTTTTTATTAGTTAAGAGTTTAGTTTTGTTTTAAGTGTATATATAGTTAAGTTTGTATATATTTAAAATTGTGAAATAATAGTTAATAAATATTAAAAAAAAAAAAAAAAAAACTTAAATAACAGAAATCTGAACGGAAGAATAAATCCGAATGCCAAACATAAACTTATTATACATTATATGTACTATATATATAATATATAATAAGTATAGTATAGCAGATACTAAAGATCCGAACTCTGCCGAACATTTTCTTTAGTAAAAAAAAGGTTAACTATTGATACTGTTGTTTTATATAATATTATGTTTTGACGCAAAAGGTCATGAACGGAGTTGGGTATTCCCGCATTCCTAAATTCTTAAACGTTGAAACCCTGTCTTAATATAATTCTCTTGAGATAACTCTCCAAGTGTTGGCTTATTGCAATACTTGTCAGAATTGTTTCGATCACACAGCGAATTTGTGTCCAACAAATGTTTATTATGTTTATTTTGTATTTAGAAAATGTTGGGACGTTAAAGTTAGTAGTAATGATTTGAAATTTTACAGATTACGCTTAAGTGTGAATGTTTGTCTAGAACTCCAGACTTGATGATTATTGACCTAGACCTTTTGTAGTAACTTTATCTATTTGTTCCGTTCACATTAAAAACCCAAATATTTTTGGTAAGCTTTTATACATAATGGTATAACACAGTTAACTGTTTCTATTTCATTAAGGTTCAAGCTTTAGGAGGTTTACAAACTCCTCTAATGGGTAGCTCCGTGGGTGATCCATCAGTCAAAATTTAAAAGACCTCTGCTATCACTATCCTCATTTTGCTCAGCTACGATAAAGTTCATACAATAAGTACCTTGTGTCAAACAATCAATTGATTAGTGTTCGATTTTTTACTCTAAAATACGGAGACAGCATTTTAAAGGCATATATATATATAACTAGCTTTCCCCTGCGACTTTGTCCGCGTGTTTTAGTTTCAACGGTTTTTTATTTTTGCAACATTTTTCGTTTATGCTCCGCTACTTTTGGTTGCAGCTTAATGTTATATAGCTTATAGCCTTCCTCAATAAATGGCCTATCCAACACTGAAAGAATTTTTCAAATCGGACCAGCGCGCAGCGGTGTGATTCTGTAAGACCTCATTCTAAACTTTGAATCTGAATCTGCTGTGAGTATCTGGATTGGCATTCCAAAAACTCGGTTGATAATTCGAATGTATACTAGCGCTACACTTGCGAGCGTGTCAGCGAGTTGAACTAATTTGACGTGAGATTTTGACTGATAGATTATGAGATGACATAAGAAGTGGGGGATTCAGTAAGGTAATTTTCTTGTCACTTCGACGCTCACTTCGCACTCGAATCCGATCGAAATCAAGGTCATTTTGAACCTTATGCGAAGTGAGAGTGAATAGCGATGTGAGAAGCGAGTTGTTGTTTGAAATTTACCGAATCGACGTGCAGCGATAACGCTGATCGAATCGTTCAAATGTATGGAATTGACAAGTCCAAGTCATATTGAAACGAAATGTCATTTCCATACATTTAATGTCATTTAAGCGATTTCTATCATCGTTAACGATTGTCGAAATACCACTTGTCTAGGGGGGCACTAGCTCCTGAGATTAGCGCGTTGAAATAAACTTCAAATTTATGTATTAGTAGTATAGATTTAAATCAGTTTATAGTAGTAATAGTTTGCGGGTGAACGCTTATTTGATGTCCAATAAATGTTTCGTACACGTTAATTAGCAAAACTTTAACTATAGGTTAGGTACCAAAATGATCGTTCAGAATGTATTGGAAACTTTGTTCAAATTGAAAACACCTGCGTCCGAACATTGTATACCAAATTAAAGTTAGAAATAAATTGAACAGGACACGTTAATGGGAAGCTTTTTAGAACTGAATTATTTATTAATTATTCTGTGTTGCACTTATATAGTCATGCTTATATATTATATAAATTGTAGTTCATTATCGATGGCCATTAGGAGTAATCATAATGTCCTCTTGACCAAATATCGGTCTCGGCGTCCTCGCTCAACAGAGATTAGCCATATGCTCTGAAGATATATTTTAGTGCACGAGTATATGCGCGAACACAGTAGCACTCGAGAGAGAGATCAGGATGAGATCAGGCGCAGGACCAACGGCTTTACGTGCGGCCCGAGACATGGGGGCGTAAACACCACCTAACTTCCTGACTCCGAGCTGAGCTGTACTGAGTATTTTTAAAAGAAAAACCTAGTAACTATTTTTTACTCGACCCGGGATTCGAACAGATAATTATTCTATTAAAAATTAAATCATAAAACTAAATCGTTTTATCAATGTAAAACTATTTTAACCGATGTCGTCGTAATGCTTTCCGAGGTTTATGCGTGCCCATGAGTAGTTTATTTCAATGTTCTACGATTTCGTCATCATCTACATGTACAGTCCTTATCATCCCACTGCTAGGCATAGTCTCTATTTATGCACGATTCTCTCTGGTCTTGTGCCAGTCTTATCCGAGTCTGATCCGAAACAACTGATGTTCGATAAAATAATAAACAAAAAGAAAATATCATGAAAAACATATATTTTGGCGACACGTGTACAAAACTTCAAAATCGATTACAAGTAGATCTAACTTCATTAGAGCTGTCACGAACACGATCCGTCAAGTTTGTTTATATTGTCATGTACTCCTGTGTTCCTGGAAACAATCGAAGTAGATGTACTGTTGTTTGGATACAATGAGTAAATGCTGTTGAAGATCAGATAACAGGCATATTAATACAAAACCTTTACGCGAGTGTGTAGGCAATTTTTTTTTGACAAGATATTTAATGAAAAAATAAACAGACATTTAATGCTACTAAAAAACAAAAACACGGTATATATTATTAAATATTAGTCTGAAGAAGACAGTAGCAAAAGGAGATGGCTCAGCTAATGCTGTACGACCTACTCCCTAAGTTGTAATGCGCGAGTTACAGGACGAGCTGGCTTTATAAATTGAACTAATAATTTTATTAAATTTGGTATAAGGCAAGATGGTACTACGCCATAAATAAAAGACGAATGGCCCAAAAACATTGAAACAGACACAAAAAACTATCAAAACCCAGTAAGTTGCAAACTATTAGCAAACTGTTTCGGGTATCACGTAGAGCCTTCCGAAGTACGTGCGGACACCGCACTTCAGAACTGTACCAAATGATATTGAGAGGCCCTAAATCGTGGTCACTGCTTTTGTAATAACCCTTCTGGGTTTGATAGGAAAATAAAAGTCGAATATTTTTTTTTACAAAATACATATTATTTAATTAGAATTTCAATTCTTAACTAGCTGATCAAACGTGGCAAAACCATGCCAAATAAAGTTCAAAAAATAAAAAATCTAGAGAGGGCCATCCTTATTGCATAAGGGTATAAAAATAGCCTATAACCTATTCTCAGGCCTACCTATCGAATATACATCAATAATTACATAAAAATCGGTCAAGCAGTTTCAGAGGGGTTTGATAACAAACACTGTAACACGAGTTTTTTATATAAGATAGATGTTTGTGAGAAAATTATTTTTCAAATGCGTATTTTTGTTATATCCTTTTAACTTATAAAAATATATTGATTATATATTAATGAATTATATGAATAAAAAGGTAAAGATAGAAATCGTAAAAAAAACATTGTAAGACTAGAAAATAGCATATCCTTTATCTAGTCGAAAAACTATATATCAATTAAACCTTCTCACATAACTTTACAAAAAAAAAACACCAAATAAACGTGTTTTTATGAAAATACCGCAGGCTACGGGAAACCCAATCTTAACCATTAAAATGTGAAACTCATGGGAAAAGTTCTCACAAAACGCACACCTTAGTAATTACGTTAACTCTAGTTTCATGTTCCGATCGAAACTTTTACAAGTGGCGTTTGGAAGAGTTCAGAACGATAAAGAGATGTTCTATTAAACCAATGGAAGCTGGGAACTGTAGTAATGTTTTGGCACTTTATACGTGTTTTCGTGTACGATTGGTATTTTTAATGTTTTCCAAACTCCAAACTTTTCTTAAGTTGGTTTAGCTTAAATAATATTTAGGACCGTACGACCTCTCTTAAAATATATAGCCACTCAAATCAATTTGACATTTCATTTGATCGCGTTTCGTTTTGTTTCAGAATACGATTGTGAAGATTTAAGAGTGGCTTATTATGAAACCAGAGGCGAAAAATGAATTTGAAGGCTGCTCAAACGTTTAAAGGGCCATTAAATATTCTGTCGTTAATAACTTATTAATTTAAACTAATATTTCGATTAATTGAAATACAACTGAAATCATAGAGTGATTATTAATATGGTCATTAGTTTTATTATTAAAGTAAAAAGATAACTAGCATAACTACCTATTTCTTCTAAACCAAACAATCTTAATGTAATCATTTAAAATTGCTGGCTGGATCTGAATTCTCTGCAATTTAAATGTAAATCAACAAAAAGATTTCGTCCGCTTCTCAAGACAAACAAACCTTCAGTAACAGGCGGAGCCGCGGACAAAAGCACTCCGTTTAATTGCTTCATTGTACTGTAATATAAATTTACATTGAAAAAACACCACAGGGACAAACTAAAGAAATATGCACAATCCTGGCAGATAAACAGTCTATATTAAGCTCGGTTACATGAATACTAGACATGTACGCTGATAGTACTTGAATTTGGTCCTTGAATCCGGAGCTAAGCGTTTTTAATAGCTATAAGCCGTGCCAAGAGCGAGCAGAGAGCTCTGCATTAGGTCCTTCTGTACCGTTTTCAAAGCACTTTACAATATTGGTCCTTCGACACATATTATAAAATAGCGCGACAATGAGCATCTTCTATGATAGTTTGTATTTGTTTATATGCTTTCAGAAAAATCTATAATATTTATTTGTTTTTAAAAAACAATCTTATATGTAAAGTGGGATTGGAATCGTAAATATAACGGATAATCATATTAGTTTAACACACTCATATTTGCACTTACTGTGTTGTAATTCAGCATGAATTTATTCCGTATAGGGACCTCAGAACGCGAGCGCAAATGCCTCGGGAAGCTAGTACGATAATAAGTGCGTCATTTATTTAACACTCTCATACTTCCAGCTCAGCTTAAAACATATCTCATCTCTACATATTTCAACACTGATAAAAGGCAAAAATCCCAAGCTTATGAAAGTAACATCACACAGACGCAGCGCCTTAAAGCGATTTAAGCGCTGCAAAGCGCTGCAGCGGTATTTTTATGCTTCCCTGTCCTATTCACAAAGGGATTGCGTTTCCGTGTCGGCCTTGTGAGCGCGACAGCCGTATTGTGTGCCCAGTATAGGATTGCTTTTAGGCTACAAATTTCTGAAAAAGATAGCGTACTTAATATTATCATGTAGAAGATTTTTTAGTCACTTTTTGGTCTTTTGGTACAAAGGTTGAACGTTTCAGGTTGTTTGATTGCTCCATCTGGTAAGTTAATTTGCTTTATATTTAGGTTGAAATCAAATAAAATCCTGAATGTGGTAAAGGTGAATAGCTCACGAATGATCAACAAGTACAATCTAGGTATAACCGAATAAAAGGGTTACGTGCAAACCCCGTTTGTTTAAATACCCTTTTGTAGAAAAATCTGACGATTCGTATGACTTAATCCCGAAAAAAAGTAATAAGTTATTTTAAAATAAATATAATTTATTTATTAATTAAAATTAATTATGTAGTTGTATTTTCTAATAAATACTTTCGGCTGGTATCTTAACTATATTTATAAAATCATTAGACCAAGACGCCAGAAAATTAACACTCTTATTTTTGACACTGAAAAACAAATTTAACTGCTGCATCCACATAAATCTGAACTACAAAACTTTTCATGTGTACCTAATAAACCTAAAACCATAAAACAAAAAAACATTCTCAAAACTCTTTGCTTACCATCCAATAACTTACATCCATGAGAGTTTGTGCAGCGGTCGTTTCATTTGAATTTCATCTATCCTCTAGTACGACTTGTCGGTACTGTGGCTGTGTTTAAACAGTGCAGCTTACGTAGGTTATAATGGGTTTACTTTGAACTTTACTTTTAGAATATATATAATAATAATATCTTGAGACAACTCACACACGGCCATCTGATCCCAAACTAGGAAGAGCTAGTATTATGGCAACCAGACAACTGATAAACATGCTTATATATATTATAAATACATACACATAGATAAATTACACCCAGACGCGGAACCAATGATCATAATAATCACACCAAGATTTGTTTAAAGTGGGAATCGAACCCAAGACCTCCGGTTTAGCAGTCAGGATTATGTATTTTCTTGATATTTTTATTCTTAAATGTTGTTGGTTACCAGTCTTTTTTGCTATGAACTTGGACAAACCCGTTTCAAAAATTTTGTGTTTCTTTACTATATTTAATATACATACCTAGACTGCTATAAGTTTATGCTATTAGTACCATAAGTGAACTACCAGCATTTGGTGATGATGTAATATTACTACTTTTTTTTACTAAAAAGCCGCTTATATTCCCAAGATTATTTTTCTTTAACACCAAATAGAATTTATTTTTCAATTTTTCATGAAAAACCCGCATTTATTTCCAACAATTTGTAACATTTTAGTAATATTGGATAATTCAACAATATTCGTGTTTGACGGAGACGTTCTTGAGTTACGATTGGGTCTTCACTAGTGGTTCTTAGAGATATTGAAATATGATTTGAGTGTTGCTACTGAATATTGTGAGTAAATTTTGGGGTAAAATCGTTTTATTTAATAACTAGCTATTGCCTGCGGCTCCGCCCGCCGGTCGGTTATCGTGCCCAAAAGCTTATGTCCTTTCTTCGGAGCCAAGCTTATCCTAAGTATTATCAAAATCGGTTCAGCGGTTTAGTCTTGAAAGCGTAACAAACAGACAAACAGATTTACTTCAGAAGAGTTTTTTTAGATGTATTAAAAGTGAAATATTTTGGTCACTTCCCAGGACTAGGTACTTGAGTAAGGAAGTATATTTTTTTTAGTTCTGTTCATTGCTCGTCACTTGTCATTTGACTAATACACGTATTTGGACGCTTATAAACAACAACTAATTAAAAATAGCAAAGTGAAACGGAAATCACCTAAATGTTGCTTTTAAAAATATGTTAATAGCAGCCCGCCCGGTATCCAACAAATAAAAATTATAAAATATAATAAAGCCTATGTCATCCGGGGATAGAGTAGCTTCCCAACAGTGAAATTTTTTTTTCAAATCGGTTCAGTAGTTTCGGAGCCTATTCTATGCAAACAAACAAACAATGGAATCATTCCTCTTTATAATATTAGTATAGATAAAAAAAAAAAAGTATTTATATAATATATTATATAATATAAAAGCATATTTAAAACTTTAAACAAAATAGCATCATATTATTTTATCCTACAAAAACAAAAATAATGATCTAGATAACCTCAAAACCTTACGCTAAATATTCGCGTTTACAACGAGAGTTAGTAATCATTAGATTTCCCGGAAATTTTCCACATTATTTCCATAAATTTCATATGCCACGTCCGGATACTAACTCTTAAACTATCGCCTCCACTTTGATGACTCTATAACTTTTAGCTCTCAAAAGAAACTATTAAATCAAGCTGTTCCGGGCTAGAATTAACTGCTCCATAAAATACCTAGATCTTGTAAATTAGACTGAGTTCTTACTGAGAACTTCCGGCTAGTAATAATAGTAGAAACATATCAGTGGAAAGCTTTTTAATGAAATAAAAAAAATGAGGAAGATGTTTCTGACTTGACCAAAATTTGCCGTATGAAATTGTCAACCTGCAAGAGAGCCAGTGCGGAGCAGCAATGCTCACTTCTTCTCGATATGAGAAGGCGTCTTTGCCCAGCAGAGGGATTGTTACAGGCTGGTATTATTATTTCGATAGGTACCTTCGATTTTCGTTTTTTGTTTAATCGTTTTCTATCTCTATCTTTTAAACTATCGCGCTGCATGTTTATATTAAAACTAGTCGTTGCACACAGCTCCGCCCGCGTGTTTGTTGGTTATCACGAAAAAAAGTAGTTTATGTCCTTTCTTAGGGTCCAAGCTTACTTCATATCAAGTTTCATCTAAATCGGTTAAGCGGTTTAACAGTGAAAGCGTAACAGACGGACAGTCAGAGTTACTTTCTCATTTGTAATATTAATATTGATATTAATCGATGCCTGGTTCCTATATTCCACCGTCCGTAAGCAACACGTATCGGTTCTTGGGTGACGGGAATTAACGTGAACATGCATTAATATATTTAAAGGCTTGACGTTTGACGATTTCCATGGAAAATCATATACATAACGCACGGAGATGACAAAGACAATGACACCGCATCTCCAGTTTGCTTGCGGCCACGGCCAGTGCAACCTGCCCCCCTAGACGTTTTCTATCATCTTTAAACAAGAGCAAACATTACAAAACTCTCCAGCTTGCAATACCCACACAATAATAATTACACAAAGTTAATATGAGATGAACATATTAACCGTCAGGATCTAATTTTAGAAATTCACGCGATCCACAAGTTTTAAAGTTAAACCGCTTACAGCGAGCAAAGTTGTAACCGTGTAACGGTGCGACAAGTTAAATGTGTACGGATTTAGGACGTAAATGAATTAGAGTGAAAGCTTAGGGTATGAGGAAAGTATAAAGCACGTTCTGAATTAGTTTTTTGAAGCAGTATTCTGGTCCTTTGAGTTAGCTTACACTTTCCAGTCCTTTTGTGGGATTAAAGGACCAAAATGGATCCAGTAAGTTTTTAACTGACGTCTAAAAGAAGAGTTTCTTAATTCGACGGTATTGTTTTATTATGTTTGTACGCGATATCTCCGGCAATTGTGTACCGATTTTAGTTAGTCATGTATAGGTGGTACTCCATAGTCGTCCCATATAAATGTTATTGCATTCGGTTTCTTTTGATATTTATGTTTGTGTATTCGTTTATTATCGGTACCAATAGACTTGACGAACGGTGTATAGATGAATACTTATATAATTTGGCGTACAGAGGATTAAAGATAGGGCCTAAAAGTTCTCTTGATTTAGAGTAAAATCTTAAAATTTACAAATGGGACATTTTTTTAGGCTGCAACTAGTCTACATATTAAAGAATAAGATCGTAATTCAGACTAAGACGTAGGTAAAAATTAAATATTCATGTAAAAAAAAGCCTTTTAAGTTCAACCATATCTCACAAACAAACAAGAAAACGAAAAACAAGCCATTATATAACCGCAAAGTTCATATAAATCCCCATTAGAATACAGCATAATGCTTTTAATTTAATTAGTATGAACAATTCTCGCTTTCAGAATATAAATCCTCGCATAATTCAACTAATTTAGCTCAATAAATTAGGCTTACAGACTCCGTTGAGACTATATAAGTAATCGTATTAATTTTAGATGATAATGATATCACGTAAGACACAAATATTTTGGTCGCTTGGAGAGGACTAAATATTATTTAGGTAGAAAATTTTATATGATTTTCGTAGAAAATTTAATGATAGTTTTATTTCTATGTATGTAGGTTTTAAAATTGTTATTTATTTAACTACAGAATAACAGAATTTCCTTGGGAGAAGCAAGATGCATACCTGAATAAAAACGTCAAAATATGGATTAACTAATAATTTTAATATAAGAGTAATAATTTCTGCTGACCGAAGTTCGGTCACGGCTGCTTTTTTCTACAGAGCCAACTGCACTGGACTGGTTTTAGTGCACCAGTGTGTGCGTGGACACAGTTGCACTCTCTATTCCTTCACTCATTTAGTCCCATGGGACAGCAATCCGACACGACCGGAGAGAGATCAGGCGCAGAACTAACGGCTTTACGTGCTTACTTGAATATACTAGCTGCAGTAAATTACCGAATTTTGGAATACTGTATAATAATAATAAAATTGAAACTAATAAATAATTTCAACATAATAAAATTAAATCGATCAAAACTTATACAAATTCTTGCGTGAGGTAGCCCTACTAATTTCTCAATACCTAATCGATGCCAGAAGCGATTATTTTCCATATCTCGATCAGCAAGAAAATATCTTACAATAAAATTTCCCTGGCCAATAACTCAGGCTTACTAGAAAACACCTGATCTGAATAATTGGTAATACACAATTTATAATTTAGCTTCACTCCGGTTGTTAGAGGTTATTGAACTATTGACAATACATGTTGTTTTATCAATGCTTTACTTTATCATTAAAAAAACTTTTTATAACAACAAGCCGTAAACTCAACAACCCTTTTCTCAAAACAATCGCCACAAACAATATTAGCGTAAGGTTATTATCAACCTTTTGCTAAGCCCCTTCAATCCGGCGAACTAATTAGGGTCAATAAATGACCTCCTTAAAGGCCCAAGGAGATTACCAGGAACAAAGATGGTATTAACTACAAAAGAATATTTCAGCTATTCTTACATGAAGGTTAAGGTGAGTAATTCATTTATTTTGTGGACCTCACAATAGAACGCCCAACTATACCTATTAGGAAACCGACCTGCTATTCAGATTTGATGTAGATAATTTAGGTAGGTTACGAGCCATGAGACAGTATGAATCATAAAATTCTGTGCATTGTGTAACTAAAAAAGACTTGTTGTTAATCATAATAATTTTTCAACATACATAGGGCAGAAAATAATAGAAAAGAACAGTGAAAACTAAAAAGGCAAGAAAAAAAAGATATCAGAGTAAAATTATTGTACAGTGAAATTACTGTAATACCTAAAAGTTAAAATAACAAAAAAGGCAAAATAATATATGTAGAACTAGTTGTAAGCTACGTGCTATAGAACCATAGTTAAAGATAAATCTGAAAATCAGCATTTTATATGAATACAGTCACTCCTATCTGACCAAGAGTATATAGCATGCATAATTCATAATTATTTGATACAAGCTGTGACCCGCGGTTTCACTGTTGTCAGATGTTAAATATCAAATAACCTTCCTCGAGAATTAGGCTATTAAATGCAAGAATATTTTTTCGAATCCTTTCAGAGATTAGCGCGTTCAAACAAAGAAACTCTTTCGATTTATTATTTGAATAGGGATGTTTCCTGGGTATGAAAAGTTAAAATCTATTTAGTCCGTCAGTTAGATAATAAAAAAATATTAGACACGTATTTTTTCTTTTATCAAAACAATACAAAGATACACCGCTTTAAAGTTTCGGAGTGGGGGCTTATGACGCCACGCCTCGCTAAAAATCGTAGCGAGGAGTGACGTCACGCGTAATTTCCGTTCTCTGTATTTTGATAATTTTTTGGTTTTCAGGAAAAAAGAAAAAATACGTGTCCAATAAAATTCATTAATCTACGAGACGGACATTAAAAAAAAAATAGGAAACATGCCTATTATAGTACAGACCATATAGATAAAGCATGCTATGTCTATCGTATCTTTTATATACAACATTTGTTAATTACGCCTAGCCTAACGTCAATTTGGATATAATTCTAAAACACTTTCATCATAATTTCTATTAAGTTAGGTTGCCAAAGCAATTTGAAAATTACTCAGTAGAACTTTGAAAACGCAGTTCTCTAAACATAACGTAAGGGGTATTAATTTCGGGCAACATTCCAAACCTGTAGCTCGTTGAATTTCTCAAATGGAATATTGTACAGGTCCGCTTTAGTGGCTAGTTGTTGAAATGCCAGGATTAGAAGATAAAGGTAATTAAATGAAATTAATTTATAATTCATCAAATTATTAAAATGATCATGTAAAGTATGTAGACATCTGACATGTCTATTAATATTGACGTATGGACTTCTAACAACAAAATTGAAACAACCTAGTCTAATTATGTTTTTGTTATTAATATTTTAAGAGTTTATCAGAGATCTTTAATATTTTATGAGACAGTGAACCTGGAGTATCTAGATCCCTAAGCCGAAAATAAAATTTTGCTATCAAAAATTGGTTTGATTAATCTAGTTATTAAATAAAATCGAAGGCTTCTAAATGTTCAGCGTCATTAGCAACGTATCGTAATCAATGGATAATAAATCTCAATTGTTTGAGCTTAAAAAAAAATCTACAGCGAAGACAATGTTAAAAATAAATGACGATAAATTGACAATTCAGCTCTTGCAGTCTAGACATGATTAAATTTTATATAACCAATAAATAAAATAACAAAAACCTACACTGGATAAAGAACTGTAATATGAAGCAGGTAAGGTTTAAAATAAAGAAGAATGTCTCTTTACAGGCCAATTATATAAGCTCTCTTCTCAAATTTTTTATCGTGGTTGTCCGGGATGGCATTTCGATTCTCATAATTTTTTGATGTGCCAGTTATATCGTATAAGGCAAGGACAAGAGTTGCTATAACCTGGTCGTAAGTTTAAAGTTGGCAAAGCTTGCTATAGCAACGACCTTCGGTGACCGTCTCTGTTTATACCAAGTATAAAGTGACACAGGAGACAATGACTTGCCTAGTGTCCTGACAAAACTTTAGACCTAAAACGCATTAATACAAAGTGTACTAAGAGGATGTCACCTACAAGACAACCATTTACTTGACGAGATAAAATATTTACCTCTCAAAGGCGCAGTAACAATTTTACCTAAACACGAAACTTTACCATTTAACCCGTAACTTTACAACGACAGTGTGAGTAATAACCTGTTCATAATTTACCCAACGATGCAGAGGGTTATGCCAAAGTTCTCGTATGGCAAATGAACAAGTTCGATACAAAACTTTGATAAGATCTCTTCAAAATAACGTACAAATAGCAAAGCGCACATGTGAGGATACTTGAATGCTCAATGCCTTTATGTTAAAGGTTAAGTGCTTGTTATACTTACGAGAAAGATACATAGATAATTTGATTCAAAGCCAAATACACTAGAGATGTGTATTAAAATGTAAGTTTAGAACCATATTGCAGCTTAGAACTATTTACCGCGTGATTTCAACAACAGAATTCAAAACCATAGTCAAAATTATTTTATTTATGGTATTGTATATAACTAAGTAACTTTTTAAAGGTCAACAAAGGACATAGTTAAAAACAGCACCCTAATTCGCTCATCTTTTGCCGCTTTCTCAGTGGAGAAGAAACGGCGCAACAAACTCTTCAGCAAAAAGCTGTTTTCAGTTAATGGATTGTTTGTAAAATATAACTTATTATAACTAACGGTGTGAAAATCTAATGACTTTAACCCACGCCCAGGGCACGACGTAGGAATATGTTGGACTTGCACCGACTATACTCTACGACCCCGTCCTTGCCTTTGCTGGAGCCGCGGGATCACTAAAGCATGCTCCGCTCGACTCCGGAGGTATAGTATAGGTATATACTCTGTTGAATGCAGATGGCAACATTTTCGTACGGGCTAAAACCATCGGAGTACTCATCCATGGTATTTACCAAGTACCAAGTAGAATCGTTGTTGCATTTTACCACTGTCACTCTAGACACAATCAAGAATCAAGAGTAATGCTGAAAAAGAACAACCTACATATATTAATACAAAACCTGCTACTATTATTTCAGTTGAACTTGATTTAACTTCCACAGTTAATACTAATTCATTATAAATGGAAATGAAAACACCAACTTCGGCCTTTTTAAACACTAACTCTGTAACGATGTAAGGACTAACAATGGATTTGATTAATGAATTTCTACCTGAACATTAACTTATAAATCGGTTTTTATTCGTTTAAAAGGCGGACGCATACAAACTTCATTACGTGGAGTAAAATATTGGTTGCTAATGACTTCTAGTACAAAAACGTGAACAACGTTTTTGAGAATATGTCAATCAAGGTTCGTATTAAACTTTTTGTAAAAACTGATAGCTGTCGTTCTTTTAAGGTTCAGTCCTTAAACGTCCTAAAAGTAACATAAAATTCTTGTAAATAGATAGGATACTGAACATTCACGTTAGTCGAAGATTTGTACGATGAAAGAGATATTATTCAGCAAACAAACTCAGGGATCCCTGATCAAGTATAATATCATGTCGCACCGTTTTAAAGTTTTTTAATTGCGACTATTAATCATTTAGGCACTTTGTAAAACATACAACTTTGTTAAAATTAAATAGAGCAACAAAACCAATGTTGTTCGTATCAAAATTCCAATTGAGTTTCTGATCATGGTTAGTCTTTGGAAGAAATTAATTATAATACAGTTTACGGATCCGATCATGAATATTAAATGCTCATTATTGAGTCAGTAGCAAGTGCAATCGATTTTAATAACATCCTTAATGAAAATCATGGCTTTTAATGAACAATCCCTTTTAAACGTGTTTGCAATTTAAAATTGAAGAAGAAATTGTTTAAGAATTTTCTTGTTTTGTAGGAAGTCAATTTATTTGCAAAAATACGAACTGTTTCAGTTAAATACTTTTGAGTTACAAAGCCTTAGCCTCAGGAACATCTGGTAACAATAAATAAAAGTGCTTCTTCGATTTGAGTCACATTTAAATGAGAATTTTATCCAAATATTTTATCTAACAAATCCTTATTAATTATATTTATTGGATGAGATAAAAGGGTATTTGCTTATGTAAATTAGTAGAATCGAAATCCACTGAGCTTATATCGAATATTTTATTGATGCAATGGCTGACTTTATTGTCACATCTAGAGTAAATTCACCTCTTATTTTTTTGATCCATTATTGTTTTTAATTATTGTTTTTCTATAGCGCAAAATCGATCCATCCTTTGCCAAGTTACATTGAAATTATTCTTAAAGCTGTCACCAAAAGATGTCTCGTATTTATTATCTGAATTAATAATGGTACATTTTAACTGAATAGATTTCCGGGCCCGTATTAAATGTCAAAAGCTACAAAACTCATTCAACCCTTATAAGGTAACATCTTTAGTCAAATACTCCGTAAAATCGAAGATTATGTAGAAATTTTACACAATAGGCTTAGTAATTTTCTCTCGTTGCACGAGACTGCCAGATGGACCAAATTGCTTTGTCAAATCGTTTCAGTTTACCGCGGTTATTTTGCTTCAATAATTTTAAAGGATTTTGTAACTGTATTTATTATAAGTGCTTAATTTTTTATAGATGTTCTGTCTATCTTAAGATGTCTTATTTTGGATGATCTAATCTGGAATATCAGTGTTCCTTAATTATTTCTTATACCTAGATACGAACTCAGCTTTTTAATCAGCACTTACGTTAAGTTACTATTTTCAATAGTAATGACTTTGATGTTACATAATATCATAGCATAAGTTATTGCAACACAAATAATATTATGAGTCATGACACTATTAAATATGTAGTTGATATCGCCAAGAAAACCAAAACAAACATCGTAACACATCATAATATGTCTGGAGCACAAATTAATTTTCTTATTAATGGCAGCCGATGGAAATGGCCGCGATAACTCTTGATTCGAAGCTCTTTGCCTGACATTCAGTCCGAATCAATCATTAGAGGAACTTTCCCCAGAATTGGGGATATCAAGGAAGCAGTCAATTCGTGTATGGATGATGTTTTTGTTAAAGTTGTAGAAGAAATTAATTATGTAATCAATTTGTTTTGGCTTGTAGGGGAGAAATAAGAAGGTCTTTATATTTTTGGAACATTCCGGTGGTTGACCCCGGACTGATCTTTTCTAATACTTGGCTTTGGATTTAATGATAAATTTATTCAAATAAATGCGTATTATGACACGATCTATTAACAAGAGACCTATGACGAAAATAAGCTTGAAGGGTCCTTATGTTACTTTGTTGATCTGACATACGAAGTATTTGTTTGTTATTCGAGAGTTTTATTACGTTTCAATAAAATTGAATTCTGCACGAATTGCTTCTGCATCGTAACAGAAATAATTTGCATCACTAAAGAATTGAATCGCTATCTACAAAAATCATCGGAACTCATGTATAATGAAATTAAATCACATGGCAATGTCATTTTTGTGTAACATAATGAACAGAAGTATAGGTTAAATATAAATACAGCTCAAATAAATTCCTTTTTCGTTATAATTAACAAACTTGATGGATCGAAACCAGAAATAGGTTCCTCTATTACCTACATATCTAAATAGAATTCCATAGTAAAAGGAAATAGAATTGCCGATGTTGTAGAAATTCTAAAGCAAGTAGCCGAAGGTAATATTGTGTTGGGCAGCTCTGTGGCAAACAAGCGGGATCGGAACAAAAACCTCCTTCGTGTGTTACGAACTTACGACCAACTGGTTCTTGTGAAACCTGTAGAATTACACCAGCTGTAGTGAGATACTGAGCAAGAAATATTTTAGTTGCTAGAAGACTTATTTGCTTTAATACAAATTCTTCTAGGAAAACATAATTTATATTTTAAGCTTTTTTATATTTTAAGGTCAAACTTAATACTTAGAAGAAAACAGCCAATGTTTTATTGGTTCCTATACTATGTAAAATTAGGCCAATTATCCCATTTAAGTATCAAAAAACAATAAAAAGTCAATTTTTTATTTCCAATTTTTTTCCGCTGCTAAGTAATAATTATTATTTCAGTACGTAGAAATATTTATGTAGAATCAAGAACATTATTTTACTAAGAGTTTTTTCTAAGAATACAACGTGTCGAATTTATTCAGAACACACTATTTTTAAGAACAGAATCGCCCTATTGCGTATGCGGTTGGCAGTTTCATTGTATGTGTATTATTTATTATATTTATGTGTATGTGTGTGTGTGTAAAAGACTAGTTACAGATAGGTATCGATCGGGCCGCGTTTTAAAATGCTTGTCCCATACATGCCGATTTCCAAAAATAAGAAAAAGAAAAAAATCCTACTTTTTTACTATTGATTCGTGTCGAGAATCATTAGCATGGTAACTATGCTAATGAATCCTTGAATTTGACGAGAATGCAAAACGAATCGTTCTATAATCGTCTCTTTGAATTACTTATTACTTTTCGTAGACTTTATTACTAGTACAAGAGACATCTTTATTCCTTATTGTCGAAGCTAATAAATTAACATTGTTACTCTTTTCCTCCGAAACCGGCTGAACAAGGAATATAAAGTGGGAAATGATGAAAATATCTATTAGAAGAATTTCGATTGTTTTAAGTGAAGTTGTTTAAAATTCCGCTCTTTTGTAGCTGATCCGTGCCGATTGCGAGATGAAATAAAAACATTCGCAATGCAACAGTTGCTTTTCACGCCCTGTAAACTTTTTGGGTCAAACGGGGAATCAATTTATAGGTAAATTTAAACGGTTTTACTGTTTTACAGATTAAATTAAATTGAATTTATATACTATTGTTCCTGTCGTGTCATGGTCATTAATCTTGCTAGTTGACGTGAAGTCTCATGTTCTGAGTAAATGTCCTGTAACCACATATCCTATATCCTATAGTCCTATATTATCCTACAGTATGTAGCCCTTGTTGAAAAAAAAATTGGTGTTGTTTGATGTTAGAAAAACATTTACATTAATATTTATTTATCTGTACAAGTTTGGGACTTTCTTTTTGTCATATATTTGAGCCTCTTTTGTGTCGTAACATTTGTAAAAAATCATTACACATTGATATTATAAAGAATAGTTCGACCCATTCTTCTTCTGTGCACAATAATTTCTCCTTCAATTCCCCTTTGCCGTCATACTGTCAATCACTGATTTTTCTTTCATTTTATCTCTCACACTCAATCTACCTTTTTTTGGCATTCCTGTTTCTTCCCAACAATCAAAATTCATTACTATTTTATTCACAGGTATTTCATCCATCCTAATTAAATGCCCATACCATGCTAAGTGATTTCCTTTCAGTTTAACTGTAACTGGTACAGTTAAACTATTAATGGCGGGAATTAAGAATTCTGGGTATTCACAATTTTCATTATTATTGTAAAATTTTGTATTACACCCTATTTTTTAACCTTATCCGCGAAGTATTAATTATGTACGCTCAACTTGCAAGCAACTTGCAACTGCATTTTTTGTATCGATGGCTTGTCGATAGTTAGACGGTGGAAACTCATTACACTGCGCGACGGAAAAAAATCTGTTTTAAAGTTTCCACCGTCGAGGCGGTAATGGAATAAACACAATGAAGTTTACACTTTAAATTAAGTTTAACAATTTAAAAACAAGATTTCGATACAAGGCAAGTTTTATGAGGAACTTATACAATGTATAACGATTACAATTTGTCTTCAAGATTATAAGATTTGTTTAAGCTCAACTTTTCCAAATAACATTATTATCAGCATCCTCAATAATCACCTACATTTATCATCTTAGTATACTTCTTCGTCTTTCGTAACAATCAGCAATTTTGGCTCAAATTCCCCACGGGTCTAACTTCTGTAATAGGAGTTTCAAAATTTCGACATCTTGGCCAAAATCTTGCCGAAAATTTTCCATCGCTTTAATAACCATGGGCCACTCGGCTGTCATTACAGGTTACAAATATAGTTTACAAGAACTCGTTTTACTAAAGTGCAGGGACATAACAATCCCTTAGGAATTAATTTGCACGGAACACGTTGATAGCCAAACTTACTTCCTAATAGGACCCGAAGTTCAGAACATCGGAAAACTTCGGCAAACTCCGGCAAACTTCGTGAAACGCCTGATGTATGGGAGATCAGTCGTTGTTGAGGAAATACCATTGTAACTGTCTACTTTAAATTTATGATGGTAAAGTTGAAATTGCTTTGGAGTTTGACGCGTCCATATTTAGATGATGTATGGGTCGTTACAGGTTAATGTTTTGGAAGTAATACTGATGTTTCCAGTACTTATGGTTTTCTTACAGTTGTTAGAATGCTAATGTGTTGTGACTACTGCGTGAGAAATAATGGAAAATTACAATTTTAAGGTTGGGATTTCGTTTGTTTTTCATAAAATTCATTCATTGGTGAAATCATATTCGACTTTGTACGATAATAGCGCACACAAGAGATGTGCTGTTTAGTTTAACTATCGATTTTTTTAGATATGTATGTTAAATTTTGTATAGAAAATTTATATTTTTTTTAGCATATATTTATAAATCTTTGTCCTCAACGCCGGCCATCGTTGAAAACCACTAACTACCACCAACCCACCAACCAACCTGGCTCTACTTCTAACATGAATCTCAGCACATGCTGAGCGTTGGCCGTTTTAAACGGATGTGACGCACATTCGTCTTTTAATTATACTTTACTGTTATGCGTCGTTAATTTGGTGCAAATAAACGTTTTGCTGATCTAAGGAAGAAAGCAAAAAAAAAATAGTCCAAAAAGCTACTTAAAACCTTTTTGGACTTTAAAAAAGTGTTTTTCAAAAGCTGTAGATGGATAAAAGAACAAGATTTATACAGTAATAAATACGAGAGTAAATTAAGTCCAGTTTGGAGAGCTTTTAAATCCAATATAATCGATAATTCAGTTTGCAAACACGGATTTAAACAAAGTTTTTGTGCTATGTGAAAAAATTTCACGATCCAAATTACAGGTACTTAATAAAAAACATACTTTAATACATTATTATTAGAGTTTACTTTTCGATGGATATTTGGTGTCTAGCAGGATCAGCATCAAGCAACTATCAAAACAATATAGGTAATTTCTTCTTCTGCCTAGCCTTTTCCCAAGCCATGTTGGCGTCTTCCTGTCTTACCAGATTTAGCTGAAAAGTGTATTTTACATGGAGCGACTGCCTATCTGACCTCCACAATCCATTTTACAGCGTTACACAGTATCCCATGGTAAGACTGGTTGTCAGAATTGTAATGACTTAACGACTGTCAAAGATCAACGTATGACAATAGGGACTAGCGACTTAACGTGCTGCATAAACGATTCTAATATTTCAATCTATTTGATTGACTGCACGGATAGCCGAGTGGTATAGGTCACCACGCCAATTGCCACTGTGCGGGTTCGATCCCCGCATGGGACAAACATTTGATTCGGTGTGATCCACAAATGCTTGTTCCAAGTCTGGAAACTTTGTGCATGTAACTTAAATGTTTCTAAAACATATTGCGACTCGACAAGAGAGAGAGTCGCAAAGTTTGAGAGTCGATTTAACAAATAAAAAAAAACATCGTCACTCCGGGAATGCCGACAGATGTGAAAACTTGAACAATTAAGTACAATATATGTAGATATTTGTATACAGAGGTGTCGGAAACGGTAACAGTGTCGCGCGTTCAATTGTTTTTCCCATCTCAAAAATGCCAACCGTGCCTAAAGAAGTTTCTATTAAAAAAACGTGCTTACACTATGTAAAACGATTATTTATAAGTCTATGTACTATAGTACCCAAAATCCTTTTGTCATTATCTACTTCTAAACCAACTCATCAGCTTTCAATATAATCAAGCGATGAAATATTTAAAATTAATAGACAAAGTCTAAAAGTTTTCAGTTTGATGTTCATCAATCATTTAGGGAGTTGATTGATAATCCTAAGTCATAAATAAAGACGCTACTATGAACAGTTAATCATCTGTTTTAGAGCTTCATATAGTTTTTTTTTCATTGTTATATATATACAGCTTGGATTTTTATTAATATAAAGTGATTTTGTGTGAAACTCTGAAAATGTGTGAAAAAGATTTTTATAAAAGTTAGACCATTGGAATTAGCTAAATATACTACATACTATATTTTTTCGTTACTTTCCATACTGAACTGATAAGTGCATTCTTTTGTTTTTGCCTATACGCGAGAATAAAAATAAGAAAGGTAATGGCTTAGTTCTTAAATGTGTGGATTAGTATGCACAAAATTGCAGGTTCATGATTGACAAACGCCTATGTGATTTTATATTGTACCTTAAAATATTATAAAAATGAATAATAGGAAACAAAGATCTCGTAAAAAATGGATTAAATCAATCTAGTGGTATATCGTGTTATATAGGTAGACTAGCTGTGCCCGCGACTTCGTCCGCGTGAAGTTTAACAAAAAAACAACATTACTCTTTTTTAATAATTTTAGTTTTTTTTTCTAGAATAGAAGTAGTCTAAGTAACTCCTTTTTACATCAGCTATATATATCAGTTCCAGAAATAAGTAGGTATATAATACGTTGTCGATCGCAGATGTAGTTGGTCTAACGGAGCGCGACATAGCTGGAGTATTTTTCGTCCTTCTATGTCTGGAACTGCTGGATCGATTTTGACGGGACTTTCACTGGTAGATAGCTGATAAGGAGTAACTTAGGCTACTTCTATTTTAGAAAAATTCTAAAATTTAATAATCTAAATAACTTTTTTGTAAAATTCCACGCGGAAGAAGACGCGGGCACAGCTAGACATTAAAAAAAAACTGTTTGAAAGAAATAAATATTTTTCAATGAATTATAATAATTACAATTGCATTGTTTTCGATGGATTTGTGGACACATCAAACGTGGTTTAACATGTTTCATTGTATGTATGTGGTCATGTTCATCCACAAAACAGATCAAGACGTGGTTTCGGTATCGGACAGCATTTGTGAATTGAAAACAAATAATTAATTAATTAGATTAATTTAGATTATGTTGGTTTTTCGGGTGAAAATATTTAATCAAATATAGTTGTATGGTTTATAATACGTAATTGTAATACACAGTCTTAGCTACTTTGCCCTTCAATTGGTTGACCATTTGCATAAAAATAACAGCTAAGTTAAACAATTAATCAAAAAAAAAAAAAAATAAGACAACGGTATTCGTAGTTCGACTCGCGACACCAGCAACAGCGTCAGCTCATGATTAGGGACTCCTATTGAGTCTGAAACTAGTCGGGCGATCACGAGAATAGGCGTAAGTAAACGGTTTTGTCTTAAATAATTAATACTCCTCAGGAAAGTTATTATATAAAAAAAAAGTTTACTTAAAATAAGTAATCTCGGGGGCAAACTTTGATCTATATTATTTTCTGTCTCCTCATTTATTATAATAAATCATGACTTAAATAATTTATATTTTTCTTTGTACAAATCATCCTACTTTTCTATATCTTTTATCTAAATGAAGTCATACATTTATTCCGTAGCTCACAGTTAAAGCTTTAGGATTTTCTGTTTATCCTTAATCCTAACACTCCGCCATATTCACTTTTAACAGATTCTTTTCATTTGATCTCTATTCTCTTACTGTTAAGATCAATTTTCGTCTGTACAGGTTAATCTGTTTTTTATTCGTGGTTTTATGCTGCAGATTTGCTTGTTTACCATTAGCAGGTATTATCATTGTTTTAGCAAGCGGTTTCATTATGTATGTCGTAGAGGTTTGCGGTTGCCTGTAGAGACCACAATTGTATTAACATAGCGCTGTGAAACTGTAATATATTACTAGAATAGGTAGTATAGCTGGTAGTCTTGATACTTTATGTTGATGGCATTTTCTAATGCAGTGAAGAATGCCCAACGATCTATCATCATTTTTGTAGATGAACCAGTCTTATGTAAACTATTAGACCATCAAGTTAGAATTTGTTAGTTTGATACTTTCTTTTATCCGCAGCAGTTACAGAATAAATAATTGTACTTCATTTTATTATGATTTGGCAGGATCAGGACATGATTGACAATAGGTGAACGAAAACTTCGTGATAAAACCAGGATTCCAAAAATTGAATTCTGGAATCGCCAACCCGCAATGAGCAAGCGTGGTGATCAATGCTCGTTTCTTCTCTATATGAGAAGAGGCTTGTGCCCAGCAGTGAGACATGTATGGGCTGGTATTGTTATACAAAATTTACCTGCAGTCATCAGAGATGAACATAACAAAAACATATTTAAATGTAAATTAAAACTGTATTTAATTAACACCCTACCATAAACATTACCTACGATAAATTAGAAGCTCTCTTTAGAATAAGTCTTATATTTAAGTACCTTTATGTTATATGTATCTATATACTAATATATAATATTATAAAGCTAAAAAGTTTGTTTGATTGTCTGTTTGTTTGAACGCGCTAATCTCCGAAACTACAGCTGGTTCTAATTAGGATTTCACGCAGAACACACGTAACCCATGAAAGTAAAACAAGCGGACGACGTCGCGGGAGACAGCTAGTGTAATAAAAGTATTTAATATTAATTAATAAGTTTAATATTATGTATCTTATAAAACATAAATGTATAAATAATTGATAGTACATTCGTATTTGATTACATGATACCTACATGTATTACACAGCCTAATACTAGGCAACAAGGCTATGTTGACCACAGCTAATGCATGTGGTTTAGGCTAGTTAGGAAACACTATGCTAAATCCTAGGGGATTGGCAGTCTAAACATGATGGACTAGCTGATATCGTCGCTCATTAACACGACACAATAGTGATTAAATGTAATCATCTATACTAATATTATAAAGCTGAAGAGTTTGTTTGTTTGAACGCGCTAATCTCAAGAACTACTGGTTCGAATTGAAAAAATCTTTTTGTATTGGATAGTCCGTTTATTGAGGAAGGCTATAGGCTATTTAACATCACGCTACAACTAATAGGAGCGGAGCATAAATGAAAAATGTTGCAAAAATGAAAACCGTTGAAACTAAAACACGCGAACAAAGTCGCGGGGGACAGCTAGTCTATATTAATATTATAAAGCTGAAGAGTTTGTTTGTTTGTTTGTTTGAACGCGCTAATCTCTGGAACTACTGGTTCGAATTGAAAAATTCTTTTTGTATTGGATAGTCCGTTTATTGAGGAAGGCTATAGGCTATATAACATCACGCTACGACCAATAGGAGCGGAGCATAAATGAAAAATGTTGCAAAAATGGAAAACCGTTGAAACTAAAACACGCAAACAAAGTCGCGGGGGACAGCTAGTGGTATATATAAATCCTTTTAGTTTTAATAAAGAAGGACTGTATACTTTTTTAAGGAAAATTTCAGGGCTTCGTGAGCAACGGACAATAGGATAAGCATTTTTCGGGTTAAGAATAAATGTAAGATGTAGAGATGGGGTAATAAACTCCGTTTGCCCTTACGTCTCTTTATAAGAATAAGATGAACATGACATACACTAGAAATTTGCTCAACCCTGTCACACCTTTAATAATAATAATAATATCTTGGGACATCTCACAAACGGTCATCTGATCCCAAACTAGGCAGAGCCTGTGCTATGACAACCAGACAACTGATAAACATACTTATATAATTCTAAATACATTCATATTATAGATAAATTACACCCAGACACAGAACAAATGATCGTGCTCATCACACAAAGATTCGTCTTGGGTGGGAATTGAACCCACGACCTCCGGTTCAGCAGTCAGGGTCACTAACCACTAGACCAACAGGCCCGTCAAAAAACATAGTTATAAAAAAACAAAATCTACTGTGAATTAATCTATTAATTATCTGTCTTTCCTGTCCATCCAAAGGTTGTCTGGAAGATAACGCTATTAGCGATAAGACCGCCATTGTACCTCATTAACTTGATATCTTAAAATGCTGTGTCTTTTTTTCTGGTGTACAATAAAAAATATATAATTATAATAAATAAATGAATAAAAGTGGCCAACATCACATAAATTGCTCGGAACAATAAGTCAGATATAAGTGATTTTCCATGCGACAACAGACGTTTATGCGAAAATATCGATGGTTCTGAAATAATTAGGGTAATATTAGGCTTTGAGATAGGTTTAATAAAATGGCAGGCCCAGTTTTGACGCTAATTTTACGATTTTACTTATTCATACCAGAGCCTACAGTTCATACTTGATATGCGCATTCTGCATATTACTTTTTTTTCTAATGTTCAGATGCTGACTTCGTTATATGACCATAATGAGTCGACAATCATTTATATACTCACGTCAACACTATAAACATTTTGCCACTTATACACGGTATCGCGGCTTTCAGCACGGAAAACACTGAATTCACCAAAGGTAACATGATATCCAAAATGTCATCAGAATCCGTGTATTCATTTTATTTTTAGCTCTACTTAAATGGGAATTAATTGCATTGTCTATTATGCACCTCACTCTGATCTTATTTGCTTCCTTCAAGTAAATCTAATCAGGTATAGCGCGGTTCATGCATCTCTCGGTTGTCGGTGCCCACAATCTGCATAATTGCTTTAAACATGGAACCTGCATGGTTCTCGAACATGGAATACCAACTATATGCCTAGAATACTAATTCGCAGACATTCAGTTCTGAACGTGAAAGTTTCATGTTTGGATGTGTTTTGAAGGTTAAGTCAAAGCTGTGTTAACGTACATCAACATAGCATAATAACAAACTTGCAAAAAATCTTTGAAAATATTGTTTTTAATATAAAGCTGTTGTTTGTTGTGTGATGTTGTTCACATTTATCACATGCATGTGATGTAGTTCACATTCATTTATTTATTTAATGCTCAATAATACTATAGAAAATTAAAAAAAGATGGGCTCGTGAGCCGTGGCTAAGTGTAACCCGTATGGTTTGACAAATAATGAGGGTTAAGCCGTGCTCGCGCGATTGATCGTGGATGGGTGCCCCTGAGAGGAAGACAATCGTGAAGATCTAACCAGTACAAGTCTAATTTACCCCTCTAACTTCCTCTAAGATGGGGAAAATCAATGAATAATTTTTACAGCAGGCAATTTTTGCAGAAAAATAATGCGTTCTAATTTTCGGTTCGAAAATTCTTAAGTTCAAAAAACGTGTTACCTAATATTATACATACAATTCGTGCTTTAAATTAACGTAATTCTAGGTTACGAGAAAAATAACACGAAATATAATATTAAACATAAAAGTGTTAAGTAGAACATATATATTCCTGTTTTATGGCTGAGCTCGCAAGCTCTTGACTATTTTATGCTGTCATTAATTGAAGCTATAAGCGCGGTACTCGGTAGAGTGCCTACCTGATACTTTTTTATATTTGATTTTTTTTTTAACACTTCTTTATAATTTATGCTCGAATAATTAGGTAAGGTTTGTGGATAGATACAGTTTATTGCTCTTTTATTTTGCTAATCGTTTGATTAATTGCCCCATAAAGTAATAGAGCTTGATTGAATTAATTGGTACCGTTTATTCGTACGTAAATTCTTTTTCTTATAGCGGCTTTCTATTGTTTTTTATTTAAGTCACATTTTAATTTGCCTTACTAATCCGATGGATAATTTATTACCCAGAGCAGTTTATTCCAACGCTAAATAATTTTATCTGAGAATTAATTTGAAATTTTAGATAATTCTCCATACAAAGTCTGTAGGTGACAATTTTATTTACCACGAATAAAAAATATCTGGCGTTGGAAATGCCCTTAGTAGTAAATGATCAATCGGATTAGTAAGACAATTATAATGTAAAAATAAAATTATTATGTCTCTCGTATCTCAAGTAAATATTTTTTATCCGTGACGTAGGTAGTTTTATTCTGCACATTCATAGTAATTTTTAAACCTTTACAGTAGTAACCTAAATCTATTAATCATACTATATAACACACTTCATTACCTTGACGTCTTATCTGTCAGCTTTTGTCTGACAAAACCTACCCTTTTGTATAACACACAGTACATTTACGTAGAACAAACAAACACAACAAAAACATTATATTTATTCTTTTGTTTTTAAGATAAATGTATAACAGGGATAAAATTTTAAATGTCCAAAGAAATGTCGGTATGTAAATTAAAAAAAAATCATAATTTACAAAAAGTTGGTTAGAAACTTAGAGTAAATATAGACTAGCCTATAGCGTACGTATCGCTAGTAGCCCCTTATGCCAAGCGTAAGCACTTTTCTAGCTAAATGTACTACGCTTGTTTACTGATTTATGTGATTTTTCGCGCGACGACAGACGTTTATGCGAAAATATCGACGGTTCCGATATGATTAGGGTAATATTAGGTTTTGAGATATAGTTTTAATAAAACGGTTCGCTCTGTTTCAACACAAATATTACGATTTTACTTATTCGTACTAGTGCCTAAAGTTCATACTCGATATGCGCGCTCTATAGTTTACTTTTTTATTCTTCTAAGGTTAGAAATAAATAAAAACAGATGGAGATATAGAAAGTCAGTGGTATGTTATTGGAGAGATCTCGTATATGTAGGTTTTATGTGATCGTTTTGTATATATGTGCACGTTTATTTTTTAAGTAGCTGTAATAAATCTATACTTAATTAATATTATAAAGCTAAAGATTTTGTTTGTTTATTTGAACGCGCTAACCTCAGGAACTACTGGTCCGATTTGAAAAATTATTTTAGTGTTGGATAGCCCATTTATTGAGGAAGGCTATAAGCTATGTAACATTACGCTGCGACCAAAAAGAGCGGAGCATAAATAAAAAGGTTGCAAAAATGAAAAACCGTTGAAACTCAAACACGCGGAAAAAGTCGCGGGGGACAGCTAGTTAATTATAAAAACAATTTCACATTCCATTTATAACATTATTTTAGCAAGTGGATAGAAAATCAGTAACTAAGGCCGAACCGACACCCACACCAAAAACCGTGATCATGAAATCAAAGTGAAACTGTTCGCGTGAGTGATTTATTTGACTTCATCAACATCTGATGCGAGATATTTCATTTCGTTCAGTTGACCGACATTCAAATGTCTGCGTACTGAACTCAATTTTAAAACGATATCTATTTATTTTTTCTGAATAAAATTGTTGCCTCACAAATACTCGCTCCTGTATCGTGGATGTATTTTATGAACATGCTGTATATGAAGCTTAAATATTTGCATATTGAGTGACCTTTTGCGCAGAAAATGCTTTAATTGTGACATAAAAAAACTGAAATTAAACCTAGTTAGTATCTTCGTCTGCCTCTGCCTTCCCTTTTAACCCGACTGCGCGACGCGAGGCGGGTGGGAACTTGTATACGTATGTATATTTGTGCCTTTGTGGCACTTTAGAGTCAAAACGCGTAGGCTGATTTTGATGATTCTTACGTCAACCGATTTGTTTTAATCTTGTGAATGTCACTGACATGATAGTTATCAAAATTCAATATGGCGACAACCAGCCGCCATGATGTAAAAAGACAAAAAATAAATAAAAGGAGAATTGACAAACGGACTTATCAACGATTTGAATTTGGTTAGCAACCATAATGGTTTGTAAACTTGAACCGTTACTAACGTGTATAAAATAATTATTTTCATTATAATTTCATTTTAATTATAATGAATAGATTAGATTAAAATATTTATGCGCAACTAAAATATGTTACAATTGACAAATACCATAAAAAGTTTAAAACTACAATTACAATAAATTAACGTATACAACTAGTTTATACGTTGGTAAGTTTTTGCAGTTTTTCCAAGCTTTGTTGCGATCGACTTCTAATCTCACCGGTAAAATAATTTTTACCTTCCTACTTCAAACTATCATTCACTTAAATGAGTTCAAAACTTTTTAGAATTACACTAACAGCTTGGTTAAGGATCTCACTCTTTGAAATATAGCTTTACGACGCCTCAGGCGGTAATGATTGTCTCTTTGCCTAAGATATACTGTTATTGCTATACCTGGTCTCACGAAAATCCTTTCTTAGACACTCTTGACCCTGTATGCAATAATTTACACTGCAGATTGTAGAATTTAGATCTTTTTCCGGTTCGTATAGTTTTAGTACTGTTCGTCTTTTGTTATGTGTTGGGTATAAATTGACATTATGCGTAAATAGATCAAGTCTTGGGATAGTCAGCCTCACTTACAAAGCTCAGCCTTTTTTACTGACTTCAGAAAAGGAAAGTCTCGATTCAGTTGCGTTAAAAGATTGAAGGCACTGTTAATAATAATAATAAATTATTTATTTCAGATGAGTAACATCCATTTCTTAAATTAGTATTGTTAGTAACAATATTGAACTTATTTTTTATGTTAGTCATTTTAGTAAGTATAATTAGTGAGCGTAATATAACTGTCAGGTAACTGCTTCGATCATTCTCTTTATTAAATGATAAAGTTCAATGCCAAAGTACCTATAAATACAAATTTGACTGTGTAGAGATTGGCAGGTCAATTCATTGTTTGTTTTGGTGGACTACAAAAACAAACAATGAATTGAAATAAAATTGAAACAAACTAGAACAAAAAAGGCAGAGTCAAAATGGTAGTAAAAAAAAAAACAAGTATTAAGTAATGGAGGTTTGTTTACAGAATTTTAGTAAATTTAAAATATGAGTATTAAATTCTACCAAACGTTCGCTACACAGTAAAAATAAATTAATAAAATTGCCTAAAGCTTTGAATTTTCAATATCAAAGGAGTATGTTAATGATTACTCGGTAAACCCTTAGGGTTTTTGCGAACACAATTATACACAGGTCGGCAAAGACCTTTAGTCTTCTAATGCCTTACAACCTGTTTTTTTAATATCAGACTTAAAAATCTTCCTCAGGTGTTTTTTTATTGTATGAAGAACAACCGAAAATTCGCCCATAGGTAATTCTCCAATACACGATAATTTGGTTTGCAGCGTTACAGTGTTTTCTGACCTAAATTCTAATTAGTAAAGTTCAGTAGTGATCAATTGTTTTTGACAAATAAATATGTGTAAAAGTACAAACTAATAGAATAAGGGTCGAATTGTAGATTATTTTAGGTGAAGCGAAGTGCCCTGGGATCTGCTTAATTATTAAATAAACTAGCTGTCCCCCGCGACTTTGTTCGCGTGTTTTAGTTTCAAAGGTTTTTCATTTTTGCAACATTTTTCATTTATGCTCCGCTCCTATTGGTCGTAGCGTGATGTTATATATATATATAGCCTATAGCCTTCCTCAATAAACGGACTATCCAATACAAAAAGAATTTTTCAATTCGAACCAGTAGTTCCTGAGATTAGCGCGTTCAAACAAACAAATAAACAAACAAACAAACAAACTCTTCAGTTTTATAATATTAAGTATAGATAGGTTAAATATAAAAGGAAAATGAAAATCTTTATGCACTCACAAATTCAAAACGTACTCTTATCTGGTAGAACATAAATCACCAATTAGTTGAAACAAAATATAAATGTTGAACCCTCACATGGGATATTATAACAGAGTTTTATGATCCATTCGCTGGATGCAATCAATCTGCCTGATGCTGTGGCTCCCGTGGGTATAAATATATATACCTTAATAAAATATTTTATTGTAAAAATCTACATCTATATATCTCCTATCTTCTATACGGGTCTCTACCGAGTTTGTCTGTCATCTGTCTGTAAGTCATAAACTCAAAAACTACTGAACGAATTTTCATATGGTTTTCACCAATGGATAGAGTAATTCAAGAGGAAGGTTTGTGAATATAAAAGTGTATAATTTAAAATGTTTTGTCTACCCTTGCGAAACGGGGCGGGTCGCTAGTGAAGGGTCAGTTTATAGTATCAAATAGCGGCTTTTGAGTGCATATGAAAGTATAGAAAGTATAGAAAGTAGGTACAATACCAATTTAAAAAAATCATATTTAATTCATTCGTCTGCCTGTTTGTTCTGAGTAATATCTCAAATTCATGCATCAATTTTGGACGAGACTTTCACTAGCAGATAGATTACGTTATGAGAAGCAACTATGAATAGTTTTGTTTAAAAGAATAATAAGGGTTCTTTGCATCTTAATTCCAGGCGAACGAAGCCGCGGGTAACAGTTAGTAAATAAATAAAATAAAAATAAATCCCCAAAACCTATTGGAACAGTGAAACATAAAAGTCGGTATCGATAAACGACAGGCGTGAACGTGACGTCAAAAACCATTCCAACGTGATCCAAAACAGAGGTACTGACTCGCAGAAAAGGCCTTGTTGAATATAATAAAATATTACAAATTTATGTTTAATTTCAAAAGGGTCAACACGATATTTTGAAAATATTTTTTACCAAACATACCCATGGCTATTAAAGTAATAAACATTAAACTATTACTGTTATAAATATTAAACTATTATTATATATTGATATGATACTGGAAAAAAAAATATTGCATGTACACATTACTTTTATGACGTCAGTATACTCAGTATATTAACCTTTGTGTAGGTGAGGGTTCACTTTTGGCGTCAATTGTACTTTCAGTGATGTATACTATTTAACCTTTTCTTTTATATTTTTTTTATTGAATCCTATTTATAATATTTTACGCTTGTACAGAATAACACTTTACTCTTTGATAAGGAACGCTTACTATAAATTATATATTTTTTAAATAAATGTGGGCAATATATACATACATCACAAACATTGCAAAGTAAGTAGCTAAACCACTTGTGTTATGGAATAGACAAAGAAGGTACTATAAAAACCCAAACCCGAGACACTGTACAGAAGTGGTTTTTCTACATGGACTGGTCCAAGGATCGAACCCAGAATCTCAGACCTTGAAAACCGGTATGTACTCAACTCGACCACGGATATCTTAAAACTACTAAATTAGCTTATTATGGATTATGCAGTTAGTATGTTATGGAGTTTCTTGCCGGTTCTTTTCCATAAGAAGGACACTTTGGTCATTTAGTTCTGTAACTTTAAAGTTTCTTAAGTGATTTTTGAGGTTTATAAGAAATAAAATACTTTTGATTTTGAGTTTATATTTTTAAAGTTCCTTTGGAATGCCACGCGTACAGTTACTGCTTAAGCAGTTAGCCCGTAATCAACGTACCTACACGGACTGCTCTTTGTTTTGTAGACCGCTCGAAGAAGTCCAACGGCTTCAAGGAGTCCTTGTGCCGTTGACCATTGCAGCCAAGTGTACAACGTCCTAATAGTTTCTTTAGTTAATCTGGTCTAGTGCGCGAGGTCCCAGTTCACCATGTAGTCGCAACTAAGACATTGTAATGCCGACAATGATACTTCATCCAGCCTTGTTAGTAGATAGAGCGGTAATGTGAAATTGTGTGCAAATCTGAAAGTCAGGAAGGGAGTAGCACTCCAGTGGTTTGAGGCGGTAAGAGTCCACGTCTCCTCCTCTGTCGCACTACTTTTGCCTAGGTGGAAAATGTCCATGAGGAATTAGTCCGGATTACTATTACAATTTCCCTAGGTGCCATTATATATGCCAAGAGCATCATTTCCATTTTTTTTGACTTACTAGCGGTGTCTCATGGTTTCACCCGCGTAGATAATTCCCGTTTCCGCGAATCATCAATTAATTTTTTCGTGATTTTTTCCAATGCTTTAATAGTCATACTGTCCTTCGGGATGGAGATAAATCCAACAAAACAGAGATCAGAAAAATCTCTTGAGTTATACATAGTGTTACTAACCTGACTTTGTTATAATTATTATTTAATATTTTTTTATTATAGAATATAGATATAAGATCTACAAAAAGCAAACTTAAATTATAAAAAAGATATATATTTATATGTCGCATACTATCTAAGTACCCTCTATTTATCTTAGAAAAAGAAATAAGACACTAAATAGGTTCATCAAGTAGCTAGAAAATGGTCTATCTAAGTTACAACGCCAGCTGCGTGCAGCTAATTATGTCCATTAAATCCAGGCCTACAATGTTTAAATAACAGTTATTTTGCTACTTAAATTTAACGTTAAAATTAAATGTAAGTAGCAGAATAACTGTTATTTAAATATAATTATGCTGTTAGCTAGTGTCATTAAGTTGAGCTAATACGAAATACTATTAAAAGTGTTTTTAGAAATTTACATATTTTATTGGCCTTTTACTGAAACTGTATTTTGTAAAGTATGTGGTCGCAGCTGCATTATATTAAAAAAATATATGATTTCTTTAGATATGTCTATAACATTTATTTTAGTACCTAATAAATTATTAAAATGGTTTTTGAGATTTATTACATGATGCATACTGTTAAATGTGGGAACAATTTTTTTTCACATAAAATAATAACATCCATTATTTTTCTCATATAATTTTATTCATCGACTTACATTTATTCACTATTAAGCAAGGATAGCCTGACACAAAATGCATCTCCAAAAAAATCTATTGAAAAATTAACCCTTTTCTTAAATTTATACCGTGCAAAATTGATTATGACCCGATGTTCAGCCTTCGAGCAATTTTGCTCCTTACTCCATTAAGTTTAGGGTACATTATTGCATTTTATAATAAAATCCTTTCCCTCACGGTGATTCAAGGGCTGTCATTGTTCGGTAACCGTGATTGATGTGCCCGATATTGGTTATTGTCTATTGTAAGGGTTTATGAAAAATTATCCCGCTGAAGTGGTTATCGATTGTCCCCTATAAGGTTTGGGAGATTAGGTCCAGAGAACGTTATTGATTTATTTTCTCGACTTATTATGTAAATAAAATAAATAAATGTGGACAACATCACATACATTACTCTGAACCGAAAGTAAGTAGCTAAAACACTTGTGTTATGGAGTTCAGAGACAACGAAGGTACCATAAACACCCAGATCCGAGACAATGTAGAAAACTGGGTTTTCTACATTGACCCGTCCGGGGATCGAACCCGGGACCTCAGAGCTGGCGACACCTTGAAAACCAGTGTTTACGCCACTCGACCACGGAGGTCGTCACAGTATGTCTATGTGTCATAACCAAACATAGGAGCTACGGCGCTCCTAAGTTTGGTTAGTCAAACTTCAGGCCTGACTTAAAGTCATGCGACTGATTGCGTCAACATACATTGACATGTCTGTTAACGTTAATTATGGCCGCTTGTATGAGAATTTCACACTGACTTAACGTACGATAACAGATGGTTGTAAAAACTCACGCTTAGTCAAAGTCCAAAACTATAAATTTTTTCTTAAATCCAAATTAATTATAATTTGAAATAAAAAACCATAAATGTTTTATTGTGTATTGAAAAACAAAATAGTGATAATAAAAATATATTTGTTAATGGTTAAACTAAATTTGTGTTAAAATTAACATGTTTCAATTAATCGAATTTCGTTGCTGTAAAAATATAGCGCTCTGGTTGTCTCTGATTCCATAACACAAGTGCTTTAGCTACTTACTTTGGGTTCATAGCAATGTGGTTGATGCCCACATATTTTCTCTATTTATTCATTTACCAGCTTTATTTATTTAAAACAAACGGTTTACTCACGTACATTTTCGGGATCGCCCGACTACCGGTGGTGTCGCGAGTCGAACTGCGACACCACCGCCGCCGCGTCAGCTCATGATTAGGGACTCCTATTGAGTCTGAAACTAGTCGGGCGATCCCGAAAATGTACGTGAGTAAACCGTTTGTTTTAAATAAATATGAATACTCCTCACGAAAGTTATTATACAAACATTTACCAGCTGTTGAAGGTTCATAGGTATTTTACATATGAAACCTCCTCTTGGATCACTATTTTTATTAAAGACACTGCATTAAACTACGTTGCGTTCATAACGTGATTAGTATAACAACATGCGCTACGTATCCTTTAATTAAACTTAGAAATAAAAAATTATATTCCTTGTTAGGTCACATTACCTACAGTAGGTAGGTAGGTAGTACCTACACGTATCTTTGGCATATTTTTGGCCAAGCTGTCCGTTTCTTTGTAGCAAGTCCAAGGAGCGCCTCCTCCGATCTTCACGTCGCCAGTACTACCTCTTTCTTGATTTATGTTGTGTACGCCCATCTTACATGGTGCGTGCAAAGAACATGTACTGCCCAGTAATATTTATTCTGTAAATGTTTCCGTGATATATAATTTTAGTATGTCATGTATAATTTGTTTTGGTTTAATTATGAGAATTAATAAAGTTTTTTTTTTTGTAAACTGTCGGCTTTGCTCGTTAATGTACCAACTTCACTACGATTTATAAGTACATGTGCACTTCAAATTCGGTTCTTTTTATTGTGCTACCACAGATTTTTAGAGTACCATAGTACGCATAAACAAAACCCCTAATAATATAAAGACATGTATTGTTACCTCATATTTGGATATATCATGTCATAAAGCACACATCCTAACTTTACGTCAAAGCCTCGAAATATTACGAAACCATCATTACCTTTTTAATTATTTGCTTCCATAAAAATAAAGCCAAATTAATTTAAACTTTATTTTCAGCTAATAAGCTTCACGTGCTGCCAAAGTTCCGCATTAAAGGTTTAAAATGAAATAATTCGTTCCGTTTGACAAATATTTGTGAAAAAATTCTCAGGCAAATAATTGAAATATCTCTGTTTGCTTACAGAAAATGTAATGAATTCAGTACAATAGTTGAGCAGGTAAATATTTAAGCTATTCCATAATTTTATTGCAATAAAATAATTGTTCAGCATTTTCAATTATTAAATTTTTAAAAATATACTTGTTTAAAATTTTTAGTATTTTCGTAGCAACTGTGCTACAAAAAGTCGTAGTGATCTTTTTCGTAGCAACCGTGCTACGGAAATTCAACGTGTTATTGTGTCGTCGTAGCTATGATAAAATGAGCTGTTGAAAGATATTTTTACAAGAATTTCAGGGCTTAGGTTTTCATGAAATTATTATTATATTATTAATGGTAACTTAACTATTAACTATGAAAATAGTGACGTTACTATAGTGTTTTTATTTGACAACATGTTTATGTTTGTTAGTTGTCATCGACCGAACATGAAAATTTATATTTTTTTTCACGATAAACACTGTAATTACGAATGGGAAACTGTCCGTACTATATTTGCAAAACAATATTGTGTCACAAGTTAATAAATACCTATAACAGCAAAAAAAAAACTCCAAATCAGAAACATGCATTAAGTTTTAGAGAGTTTTTTTATTTTACCTATATTAATATTGCTATTCTTCTCCGTTATAAAGGAAAATTAATATCAAATAATTGTTTTCTTCCCTTCATATTTATTAAAGGACATAAATGTTTTCAGGCACGTTTAATGAAAATTCATAACACTTTTATGTGCATTCAAAGCGAGCCTCTACTTTATTGTTTAACACGATATCTCACAGAGTAGAGAACAGAGAAAATATTTAAAAGGTTTGTATATTAACATAAATATAGAAATATTTTGTAACAGTATTTAAATAGAATCGTAGTTAATCATTGTTAGAAAAGTATAAAATAAACGTATATTGTACGTTAATATTGTTTGTTATTGTTGTTCTTACTTAAAACTGCATACAAAACAATTATAACTCAAATCTTAATTAATACTAAAAGTTCATAGAAAAATCAGGGTTGCCGTTATTAAAAAATAACAAGTAAACGCTCACACCATATTTAAAACAAATTAAAAATATATTTAAAAACTAGTAGAAAATATCCATAAAAAATACATAAACATACGTACCTCACAAATAAACTCTTAGCACAATAATAAACAAAACACTGCACTCTGAGCACAGAATCAAACTTGAACGGGTTACGAACTTTTAGTGCGGGAGGCGAGACGCGTCAGGCTCGCGCGGCGGCTGAAACCGACTGAAGTACTCTACACAAGCGCACTGATATAACTTCAACTTACATGATATATAATTAAATTAAGTGACGAGAATTAACGCGAACATACATAAACTATGAACAATTTTAACGTTCTTTCAGTCCTGGAAGAAATTTCTTAAGAAAATAACCGGTATCTTTGTTCCTACATTTTCTTTTTTTATTTTTGTATGTGTATACATAAATATTGTTTATTTATTATTTATTTGGGCTTGACGCTTCGACTAGGTTGCACTGACTCCCTCATCTCCAGTCTGCTCGCGACCACGGCCGTTGCCTTAATTCCCGTCACTTAATATAATTATTAACATGCAGCGCCATAGTTTAAAAGTCTTGCATAAGTTGATATGTATTTTTGTTGTTAACTCACTATGTCAAAGTTAAAGCGCTTATTACACTATCCTAAAAAATATTTTAAACAAAAGCAACTTAATGACAATCGGTTTATCCGTTCGTTAGCTACGAGCGCACGTAGACACACAAACAGAGACATAGACACACGTAAAATTTATAACACCCGTCGTTTTTGCTTCGGGGGTTAATCGGACTCTGTATTAAGAACCTTAAATGTCAAAGCATTTGTTTTGTTTGCCTTTAGGAAGACTGAATGGGATTACACCTTCCTAAATTCAGGAACGATTTCATTTAGGAAATTATAATAAGCTCTCAAGTCTGTTTTCTATTACAATAAAATTATTATGCGTAAGGGTCTCATTTGATACTGAAAATGAACGAAAGTTGATCACTAGTTCGCTTGATGTAATTATTCGATTTCAGATATTAAAAAACACGACTTTTCTCTTTCAGTTTTATTCCTGTATCCGTAATATTGTTTTAAAAGAACATTTTGTTTAATAACAGAGAAAAATTAGGCGTAGTAAGTTTACATCAAGATTTGCTCGTGTTTTTAATATCCAGTTACTATAATTACAATTACTTACATGTGTATAAAATAAATAGCAAAATTTTTGGCCTGTCTTTTCTAACAAATTTTAAGGGAAAAAAAGCTGCGTACGTGTCTAAAACAAAAAAAAAAACGGACAAGACGTGCGAGTCTGACTCGCGTACTGGGGGTTCCGTACATATTTTGCTGATCGACAATTCTAAACAAACAAAATTAAGTGTGCGGTAAAAAAAATGCCCTCTCATAGGTCGATATATTATGACGATATAAATTTTTTCAACTGCAAATATAAGTTTGTAATCGCAAAAACGTGTGTTTACGTTATAAAACAAAATTTTTTTTACTTGTGACGTTTGACCTAGCGTCATACTGAATTCTGTAATTCAGGCTCGATGAAAAATGTAACCTATAGTTTTAGTTTCTCAAACATGTACGGGAAATACGTTGACATAGAAGCCACTACGCCTTCTTAAGAAAAAAAAAAACTTGACAGACAGACGGACGTGTTCTCGTAAGTGTTCCTTTTTGTTGACTTATGGAACCCAAAAAATCAGTCGATTCTTATTTTCGGTCCTGGTTTAAAATACAAACAGACCTAATACTAAATTAAGCTCCTATTTCAGCTAACTATAACATGATTAGTTTTTAAATTGACTTAAGTTTAAGAGGATCTCAATTTAAGATGTTATTTTTGTTTCCATTTTATACTGTTTTCTTATTTACTTTTCTAAGTAAGCTCATTAGCCAAGTAGCTTTCGTAGCAGTTGGTAGTATCAAAGCTTATACTTGTTAGCTGTGCAAACTCACGACAACTATTTACTCTACTTTTAACCGACTTAAAAGGGGAAGTTATTACTATTCTATGACCTTCGTATGTAATGCTATTGCAACTGTAATATATTCACATATTTTATTATATTCGGACTTCCAAATAATACCTATATTTTATATGTTTGTACAAGCATATATTGAAACTAGTAATCGGCGGCGTTCACACCGGTTTTCAAGGTGTCGCCAGCTCTGAGGTCTCAGGTTCCCGGTTGAACCCGGGACCTGCAGAAAACCACTTTTTTACATTGTCTCGGGTATGTGTCTTTGTACTACAGATAGTTTCGTTGTCTCTGATTACATAACACAAGTGGTCTAGCTTCTTGCTTAGGGTTTAGAGCACTTTATGTGATGTCCACATTTATTTATTATTGTGTAGGGGACAGTGAAAATTTCATTAAAATCGGATAAATTATTTTCAAGGTACATACCGTTAACAGTGCACTAAAAAAACAATGTTCAATTTATCACTTGTTTAACACTTCCATTTGTTACGCGAACAGTGTCACAAGTAAAAACCATTCACACAAATAAACAGATTTACATAACAAATGATAATCATTATTAAAACATAATTAATTTCTGTAACGTAATTAAATGGCGTACTAATTTACGTCATCGGTTTAGTCGGAGAACATAGCTTAATGACTCGTGTTTTGTACCTCAGGTTACACGCTCCGATAATGTAGCGTAGTCATTATAAAATTATGGATAAACTGATAAATTTGAAATATGTTTTAGCATATTAAATGAGTGGATAAAAAATAATTTTGGAGGAACAAATATTTTAAGGGTCTTACCTATATTATATTATTGGAACTGCAACATAATAGTTATGGCTTTTGAACAAGTATATGACGTTTTATCTAGTTTTAATGTTGTATGTAAACACAGTGAGCTCAGATTGCGTAGGTCGGTATACAAATTCTTAATTAAACTATGAAGGTAGAACGAGCAACATCAACTGTCAACACGAATACCACCTCAGTCTGCCCGAGACCATAACATCTGCAAAGACGTCGAAACGTCGGGAACTAGAATCTAAATATAAACCACGATAAAATCTGTTTAAAAGTAGTTTTATTTTAATGTGAGACATTCGCGTAAACCTCAGAAAGCAATAGTTTTAATCTGTTTAATTTCTTCTGCGTAGCCTTTTTCCAAGATATGTAAGAGTCGGATTCTGCTGAATAGTGTATTTTACATGGAGTGACTACCTATCTGACCTCCACAACCCATTTTACTGGGTAACAGTATCCCATAGTAAGACTGGTTGTCAGAATTGTAATGACATAAAGACCGCTCAACTTATGACAGTCGTGGACAGTTAAGTGTGATAAATATACAGGAAAATTAAGTAAGTTAATATTGGTAAAATATTATAAAATTATGTTTTAATACTCATTATAAAAACAATAAAAAAACTGTTATTAATAATGAAAAAAAAGTTTTTAATGTGTTTTGTGTAGAGAAATAAACCTTTTTTTACCATTTATTATATTATTATTATAAATGTACAATTTTCATGCTTTTTTTTATACGTCTTGTAATTATGTTAACCTCTAATCAAATTCACAGAAACGATAACATTCAAACGTTAACAGTTTAATGGCATTCCTCGAGGTTAGCCGTGGCATTGAGAATGCGGTAGATATTGATTTGTTTACGTACTTAGACCTTAACAAGTAGGTACATACACCTTTACGGTTGATTTGCTTGTTCCATGGAATTCTCGTTATGTTGTGTTCATCGTATTTTGGCAAATTTTTCAAGTTGTTCGTATGAGAAGAATATTTTATTTTATTAAATTTGGTTAGTCTAGGAAAAAGAATAGTTTTTTGATTCCCAAATCAACCTATTGATCTAAACTAAGACAGCACTTTCCAAATATATATTAATTATACATATGTATAATTACAATATTTATTATTTTGCCTATATAATATATATTGTTAATATAGAAAAACTTTTAGATTTTTTTATACTCTAAAAAGCACAATTTTTTTACTTTTACTTATTTAATATGCTAGAAAAATACTACCTTTGGATAAAACATACTTTATCATTGACACTCATAATTCATAGACAAAAAAGTCCTTTATTTCAGATCACGAAACTACAAAATTCATTATCTAATTGCGTGTGAAGGCGAAGGGAAAAGCAAAATAAACATAACATTAATTAAGGTCAAATGTTTGTATTTTGATTTGCCGTGAGTAAGGTTAGTTTGTTAAAAGTTGATGGAGTTACGCCCCTGGCTTGTAGACGTCAAGCCGTGCGTCTGGTCATGCCTGTGGGGGTCTAAAGTGACCTTGCTCCGAAAATAAAGGAGTGATCTACCAGTATTATTATAATAATATATTACCGGCCTATGAATGTTCCACAGCTGGGTACAGACCTCTTCTAATGTAGAGAAGGCACAAGCAATAATCACCACGCTTGCTCATTACGGGTTGGCATTTTCAGATTCCAATTTTTGGAATCTATGTTTTGTCACGATGTTTTCCTTCACCGATTGTCAATGATGCCTTAAAATAATTAAGAAAGTACTTTAAAAAAGTCTAATTGGTACTTGCCTGTAAAGGGTTCGAACCTGGTGCACGGAAATCCGTTCAATGAACCTGTATTATATCTCAATTGAAATTGTCTGAAGTGATTGACTTTAAAGATGTACAGTATTATTTCTGTCTTGTGAGAAGTTTGTTGCTCCGTTTTTTTCTTCACAGCCAGATAACTTAGGAAGTGGTGAATGGGCGAATCAGGGTGCTGTTTATTTTATTGACGTTGTTTAAAGCTTGCTTCTTAGTAGCCTAGTTTGGTTCCGTTTTAAGCTGACTGTTAATCATGAACGACTTGACGTTTTCATGCGACTAACTAATCTAATAATATAATAAGCCAACTATCAAACGGTACTTCTTAGATTTGCTGGACTGTAGTATGTTTTAATCAAATAATTATGTCTGTATTATTAAACAATACCTGATAATGTGCTACAGGGGAGATGTTTTGGTAAAAGTTAAGTAATTCCACAATCAAAGTCATAAGAACACTTTAGAAATAAAAGCGAAATTAATGAAACATTCAGAGCTCAGAAAGTCATCTTATTAATATTTAAACCGCACATTAAAAAGTTCGAGAATCTTCGCGGACCAATTCAGAAACGCTAAATAAAAAAGTAGCAAGCCCTTAGACTTCATATTTTTAATTACAATCATATTTAAATACTTTCCAAGTTTCTTAATTTCATAAATATATTCATGCTCATTACTGCGAAATGTTTATGGTGGAAGTAACCCACTTTTGAGTGACGATACCCAATTAGGTGGGGTACCATAATGAATAACGTTGATATAAAATTATAATACTCGTTTTAACTAAATTTATAATACTAACTTTTAAACTATTGACTTGATTTTACTTGACGACCTCCGTGGTCGAGTGGCACACACCGGTTTTCAAGATGTCGCCAGCTCTGAGGTCCCGGGTTCGATCCCCGGACGGGTCAATGTATAAAACCACTTTGCTACATTATAATTCCCTGTAGTGTCACAGTAATGGCTGAGACCAATAAACAAAAAACTGACTGATATTATAATATCGACAAGTGATGTGTACATCCCTAGATGTAAGTATAATCACACACTCTACAACAAACAATTCTCTCATTACCAGTTATGTCAATCCCAATTGAAGTTCCAGGCTTTGTAACACAAACTCATATATCCCATTGAAATCTGAGCCAACACAGTCATACGTAATGGTAATTTAATTTAGCGAAAATTGCGTGTTCGTGGGTATTTAGGGTTGGTACAACCTTGTCGCGCCGACATTGAAATTATGAACGTCACCGTAACATGCTACAACTAGTTGAAATCTTATTGTTTTAGACAAGTTTGTATTTTAGCTTGTTAAGTAAATGTTCTGTAACTTGCTAGCCTGTGATTGTCAAACGTGTGGCTGTAATTTTGTTGTAAGTTCTTGATAAGATTATTTGCTGCTTCTGTCAATAGACTGATTAGATTATGTGGAATATATAATAATGTGAGAGAACTTAGGTGAACTTTATATTCCTGCACTTGAATATAGTATGTAATAAAAACCCTGTCCGATCGAATAAAAGCGTATTCCTGGTTCTGGTAGAAAAAAATGTCTCGCTCAGGCGGCTTCTTTGATACAAAACTGTAGGTAGTGCAACGTGAACTTTGTCGAGCGATCAGTGTTGCCTTTGATCAGTTTTATTTTAATTTAATTATATTCACCGGGGAAAAATAATAATCTCAAATTCATTCAATAATAACGTATATGTGTACGCAGTACGATGCCAAATAGTGGATTCTGGGAAATCCAAAAACATAACCATCTTTCAAGGTCGCCTAAGTATCTCTAAGACCTCTGGTGATGACAACAGCTAAGGCTAGACGTGTGCACTAAGCATCAACGAACCTGCTTATTCGTTTGTCAGTCATTCAAAAAGTGAATAGTAGTGGAGTAGAACTAGTAGACGACTTTTTTTTCACTAATTCCATTAAAAAAACTAATGGAACTAATGAGAAAAAAAATCTCAGTAGTTCTAAGGGACTAATTGACAGTGGAACAATCCTTATAATATATTAAAGCGGTGTTCGTCTCTAGTATTTGAAAAACAAAACAATGATGATAATTTTACAAAAAAGTACTTACTAAAGATTTTAAGCAGTTTAAGGTTACAATCTTCGTAAAATGAAACGGCTCACACAATTAATATCCATCTTGTTAGAAACGTCACTATGTCAGGGTTTCGATCCCTGGAGAAATTATACGAGCGTGTTCCCTTACATGGGTTTATTATTGAAGGTGATCGGTACAGAATATGAAGGGAATAAGGTTCATCTTATGAGGTTGTGGTACCTCTAATTTGGGCGAATTTCGAACGATAAATGAGTGATGGTTTGTGTTAAGGAAATTAGATATGAGTAGAATCAGGTTTTTTTAAACTGATGGAATATTTTTTCAAAATAATTCAAAATGAAAACATTGTCTTACTGGACAAAAATCTGGTATGAAGCGAAAATCCAGAATATGTAATTGAGTGTATAAAAAAAGCAAATAAAAATCCTAGTGCTTTTTTGGATGTGAAACATGATTAATCTATGAATACAAGACATCTCTGATGCAGCTGTGATATCTATACTTTAATATTATAAAGCTGAAGAGTTTGTTTGTTTGTTTGTTTGTTTGAACGCGCTAATCTCAGTAACTACTGGTCCGATTTGAAAAATTCTTTTAGTATTGGATAGCTCATTTATTGAGGAAGGCTATAGGCTATATAACATCACGCTACGACCAATAGGAGCGCAGCATAAATGGAAAAACGTTGAAACTAAAACACGCGGACAAAGTCGCGGGGGACAGCTAGTGTATATATATAATGCAAAAAACTTTACCCAAATGTTTCAGCGTCATACCATGATGTCGCAACTAATTTAATTTATATTAATGAACTCACGTCCATACAAACCAGTCACAAAACTATTCCTTGAATAAAGTTCTTCATAAGTTTGATTTCTGCATATAATCTTCAAGGATTTATATCCTAAGATCAATGATTCATATATCTTAGTAAACAAGTTCTGTGCTGAGAACTGGACCCAGGTGCGTGATTCTACTTGAGCTATTGCATTCTAACTCTTGTTTATTTAACAAGTGTCCTGGGGAGAAGGTCTTATAAAATATTACAAGATTTAAAATATGACTCATGAATTTTAAAGCTTTGAAGATGAATTTCTAATTGTTAATATATTCATGTAGTACATCTTCTTCTAACATATAAAAATCTCGTGTCAGTGTTTGTTATTGAACTCCTCTAAAACGGCTTGACTGATTTTGATGATATTTTGTGTGTATATGGTCTGAGAATAGGTAGTATAATATAGAATAGGCAATTTTTTATATCCCTATATATTTTATATTTTATAGCTTATTATATTTTTATTTTGGACAACACAACATTAGCCGGTTCAGCTAGTACTATATATAATACATAATATTTATTAATGAATACACTACACCATATGTTAAACTTATAACAATTTGGTTTCACTATTAGTTTGAATAAACGGATGAATATAAAATAATAATAAATAATATAAATGTAAACTTTTAAAACGGAGGATTCTAGCAACAATGTTCAATGAACAAAAACATTACAATCAGATCTCATTAAGGCTTTTATTTTATTTATCATCCTTAACGACCTCTCCGATGTCATTTTTGCGTCACCTGCAACTTCTATTCCAAACAATTTTCAGTGACACGTTTCAATTTAACGTCACTTTTAGATTCAATGCAGGCAGCGATAAAATCTAATGTTCTTATCCATTACATTTTACTGCAAACGTGTCAGTTACTAAGATGCTTTCCTAGAAACGTGAAAATATCAAATTTTAACGGAAATTAGGTATCGTTAGTAATGAAAGAAAAATGATGGGTTTGATGCTTGTTTTTTATGGTTTAATGGTTTACTAACTCCTGCCCGCGCTGTCTAGACTCCGCCCGCGTAAAGTTTGGGTGTCGCGGCGAAAACAAGCTTATAACCTTTCTTAAGATCCAAGCTTATCCCATACCAAGTTTCATCTAAATGAGTTCAGCGGTTTAGCTGTGAAAAGGTAACAGATAGACAGACAGTGATGACTTTCGCATTTATAATATTAGTATGAATTAAATGTTAGTTATCTAGGCTGAAACTAAAGTATAAGAGTTATGATAAGGTTTATACTATACCTACTTACAATATTCATATACCTAGGTTACTATATTTTAAAAATAAAATTTCATCAAAATATAAGAACATCATTTACCTAATTATGAAAAAACTACACTGAAATATGATTACTTCTCTGACAATTTATAATAATTTCCAATAATCTTTTAAATAAAATACTACATAAAAAAATGATATCTGATTAAAAAATCGATATATGAGGCTGGTATACAAAAATAAGTAAAAAGCCTTTAAAGGTAGGCTACTGAAAGCTACGCAAGTGATCGTAAACTATCCCCTAAATATTCCATAAATTTTAGATTAACCTTTAAAAGTGTTATAAAGGTATCGTCCATGTTTTAGCAAGAGCTAAAAATATTATGAGAAGTAATTTAGGGAAATAATAAAGAATACAGTTACTATAAAACGGTCAGACTTATGTTGGTCGTACAGAAGTAGACCCAGGCATAGGGCAAGGAGATGCATGAGGTGGCTTTATCAGGTAGCAGGTCACACTTCCGTCTTGGAGGCAGTAAGATTGTCATAGGATCAAAAAGGAGATCAAATAGAAAAAGGGAGGGTTTCGAAGATCAGCTTAAATAGGAATGTGGTCTAAATTTGTTTATTATTTTATTAGTTATTTCTCACGGGCTATCCTCAGTAGCGAGAATACCCGGTCCTTTGAAAGGCTTACGTACACAGGGCCAACGCGCAGTGACCTTGTTGAGAACTTTACTCTAAACTGGGATGGGGCATCTACCAGGGCCCATCCACCTCTGCTCTATGAAAGAATAGAGATAAACGGTCCAAAGTAGATACAAAGCTATTGTAAATTATGAATCAAAAATAAAAAGTTTAGGCTATGTGTACGTATATGTTAGTTGATTGCTTATTGAATTTAAATCTATACTAATATTATAAAGCTGAAGAGTTTGTTTGTTTGTTTGTTTATTTGTTTGTTTGAACGCGCTAATCTCAGGAACTACTGGATCGAAATGAAAAATTCTTTTTGTATTGGATAGTCCGTTTATTGAGGAAGGCTATAGGCTATATAACATCACGCTCCGACCAATAGGAGCGGAGCATAAATGAAAAATGTTGCAAAAATGAAAAACCGTTGAACTAAAACACGCGGACAAAGTCGCGGGGGACAGCTAGTCGGGAATAATTTGTATTACTAGTTTTGTTATTAGTAGTATTTAATTAGTAATAAATATTAGATACGTATTTTTTTTTTACATTACTATAAACTTACAACGATCCATTGATTTGATTTGACGTAATTAGCTTCCACTCTAAACTTTGACTGTCTTTGCCTCCTTAGTTTTTAGTAATTTAAAAAAAGTAATAAATATGTGTCTAATATTTATTTATTATCTAATTTATGGACTGCGTAGATTTTTACTTTGCATACCCAGTCAACGTCCATATTAAGATCATATACCTATTAGATATAATAGACATGGACGATCAAAGACTCACCGATGGATGCCATTTTTCAAGCTTCCGTAATAAATTTAGTTTTCTAAAATATTTTAATTTTCCCTTAAACATTCCTTGCAAAATAAAACTTGAAGAAACACGTCAACAGCACAAAAACGAATAAATCACAGTAATTAAACATGTCAGATTAGTTGGAACGTCGTTGTAGCAGAATAAACCGTGTTATGAGTCAAACGAGCCGTGCTAACCGGCTGTTACGTTTTTACGGTTTTCTAAACAAATTGTACGAAGGTTTAAGTGTAATGTTAAAGAAAATGGTTTTTTGTTAGGTAAATACTTTAAAGATGTTTGTAAACTTAATTTATACTAGCTGTTTCCCGCGAATCCGCCCGCGTGGATATCAGTTATCTCGGCAAAAAGTAGCCTATGTCCTTTCTCAGGCTCTACACTATCTGTGCATCAAATTTCATTTAAATTGGTTTACTAGTTTTGGCGTGAAAGCGCGACAGACAGACAGAGTTACTTTCGCATTTATAATATTAGTAAGGATTTTTCGATCAGTCTTGACATGGTATAAATTTTGGACGTACTCAGGTATCTTCAGGTATTTTTTCGCATCAAAACAGTCATTTTAGCGTTTTCAAATATATTTCTAACTAGCTTTTGTTCTGTGTGCACCCTTGTGGATGTAGGTTATAGCGGCAAACAGCCTATTTTCTTTTTTTAGGATTCAGGATTATCCCATACCAAGTTTCATCTAAATCGGTTCACCGGTATAGCCGCAAAAGTGTAACCGACAGTCTGACAGAGTTACTTTCGCATTTATAATATTGATATTGATTTTAGGTTAGAAGTTAAGTTATCGATAACTTCTGATTTTATTTATTTAAGAAAATTTTATGGTATGTATAGCTGAATGGTACTAAGCCAATCAGGAAAAAATGTTTTAGCACTCTTACAACTCAAGAAAGAGTGCAAGTTTCAAAATGTTTTTTATTATACCACATCAAAATTAAATAAATCTAAACACTGAAATATACAACTAAAGTTTAAAGATAAAAAACAGAAGTGACTCGTTTAAAACACTCCAGTTTAGAAGGTCTTCATACTTTAGGTGCCGGGTGGCCAGCAACCCATAAAATTGCATTATAATGACGAGAACTTTGCATTTTTATGGTTGCCCGACATCGCCGAAAATTTAACTAGTTTACCATAGCATTAAAACTGTTGGCTATGGTTAGATTGCAGGGTTTTATTTGATGTAGTATTTGAAATAGCCTTGTTGAAACTACCTTCTGTAAGGGGTTTTGTTAGCAATTTTTCCTTGAGAGGTCGCACGTGATGTCTGAAATGTCAAATTCCATAGTTCGTTGGTTGGCTTTGACAGCTGACGCGCCAGTGGCGCCAACTGGTGAGCGCAATAACGGTAGCTCATTACCTGCAGATTATGGTAATGGAGTCCCCCGGTTTTTGAAGGGAGATCTAATTTATTCTGTTGTTAAAAGTAATTTGACATTATTGACATTGAAATAACAACAAGCAACCATAATTGGTTGCCTGTTGTGTAGCTGTGATCAGCTTGAGGTTTCACAGATGATCGACTTATTTTTATATTGATCGATTACATTAATTATATTGATTTTAAGGACTGGTGGTAAGAATGTTAATATAATTATGTACTGTTTGAAAACATAGCTTATTACTAATTTTCTCTGAAGTCAGTTTATTTTTACACATACGTGTAATCAATTATTCATCATCATCATACCAGCCTATAAATGTCCCACTGCTGGCACAGGCCTCTTCTCATATAGAGAAGGAACGAGCATTGATCACCACGCTTGCTCATTGCGGGTTGGCGATTTCAAATTCCAATTGTTGGAATCCAGGTTTCCTCACGATGTTATCCTTCACCGTTTGTCAATGATGTCTTAGAATAATTAAGAAAGTACATATAACTTTGAAAAAGTCACATTGGTACTTGCCTGTAGTGGGTTCGAACCTGCAACCTTGTGCACACAAATCCGTTCATTGAACCACTAGGCCACCACGACAATCAATTATTAGATACACATTAAATTTTTTTAAACTAAATCTGGCTATATCTTCTGCGTAGTCGGGTATTCAGTATTGCCAGGATGAAATAGCAGTTGGAATATTGGTGTAGATTTGGTTATTTTTATCTCATTTAAGACACCTGCAATTATAGCACAGCCTTGAGGTACTATTTTCTTTTACTTTTCTTCAAATAATACCTATATTATGGCCTGTAAAAGCAGGCTTCGCTGAAAACCTATTAGGTACTCTAGCAGATGATGTTTTCAACATTCCTTTTTAATTTTACCTCTCTCCCACTCTAGTTAATGTGTGCTCATAACAAAGTTACCGTAGTTTGTAGCTTCGCGTTGCAATATAACCTAGCTTACATTGTCAGCTTTAAACTGATATATTTTATACTTAATTGAAGGTATAAGTTGAGCAAAGCTTCAAGTCTCGTTGCTGTTTTGTTTCTAATAGTTTATTGCAGCTAGGTGTTTACTTTGTTAGACAATCAGAATTAATTTGTTGCTGCCTTGATGAGTGTGTAAGTTTTCTGTAGAATGTGTTTTTAAGTATCATTTATTTAATAGTTTAAGCACACACAATTATACAAAGTGGAATCAACATTAGAAACCAAGGTACCAAGGTACTGCTTATTTCAATAGAAATTTCTGCAAGCATACCTGCGACAGGAGAAGTAGTATGTAAAGATAAACGGGTATCATTTAAGCTATCACCAATTTAATTAGTTTTGTGTTTCTTAAATAATAGGGTTTGTCCTCAAAATAGTAGATCTGTCACCAAAATGTAGTCACCAAACAATGCAAAATCAGTTCCACAATAAATCACCTAAAATCCTGAGATATAAGGTCTAGTACCAAATAAATGTTTTTGTCTCAAAATAGTAGATCTGTCACCAAAATGTAGTCACCAAACAATGCAAAATCAGTTCCACAATAAATCACCTAAAATCCTGAGATATAAGGTCTAGTACCAAATAAATGTTTTTGTATGTATTATAATAGGTGTGTCCTAATAAGTATTTAAGCAAACTAATTTAAAGAGATCACCAATAAATCATATTATGTTACTAGAAAATTGCATTGCATGTTGGCAAAGTCGGTACTAAGGGTCAGAAAAAAAAAATACCTACCAACCTAACCAAATGTGTCGGGGTTGGCAAAGTCGGTACTAAGGGTCAGAAAAAAAAATACCTACCAACCTAACCAAATGTGTCGGGGTTGGCAAAGTCGGTACTAAGGGTCAGAAAAAAAATACCTACTAACCTAACCAAATGTGTCGGGGTTGGCAAAGTCAGTTCTAAGGGTCAGAAAAAAAAAATACCTACCAACCTAACCAAATGTGTCGGGGTTGGCAAAGTCGATTCTAAGCTACTGATTATTATGAATAAAAAGAAATCTAAACAAAAAAGATATGACTTTGAATAATAGTGTAAAAGATGGTTATGTTGAGAAAATGTAGGAAAACAAATAAAAGTATAATAGATGTTTATTGCTACTGACATTATGAAGTTAAATGCTTCGGAATTATGAACATTAGAGACAGAGTAGTTAGGAATTGTGATTGTTAGGATGAAAAATGTTAGGAAGAACATTTTCGGATTTCCAATTATCGGAGTTGAAATTTTAGGTGAACTTTGGCGCACCCGCCCGCGTCGCGCATCGTGTGATCGAACCTAGTTACCTACAACCCATCGTTGGGGCCGGATTGGTCAATTTTTAAAGCGCGCCAATTTGTCTCCGCCCCTTTGATCATTTTTTCATTATAATTATAAATTGATGTATTAAATTGGTAACGAATACTATTAATTTAATATCTGAACGAAATAAAATGTTACTACTGTATTGGTGACAAAATATCAAATAAAAAGGAGTCGCAGTCAGGGATCGATAATCGATATATTTGGTGACAGATCTACCATTCTGAGCACAGAGCTATGATTTAAGTAACAAAACTGTTATTATAAGAACGAAGTTTATATTCATGTAATGCAATATAATTTTATTGGTTATCGATCTCTTATTTTACACATATATTAACATTAATTTGATAATTCATACCTGGGAACAATTTTTGTTTATCTGAGAACGAAAATATTTCGTGGCGATAGATCTATTTATTAGGTGATACAACTTGATGACAAATATAAATTTTGGTGATAGAAAATATAGTTCCCAAGATAAACTAAAGGGTATAATTATAGAATAAATACATACATGTATAAATAAACATAAACATATAAATAAATAACATAATCACATAGAGAGATAGCTGATAGGATACATTGAGATAATTATAACTCTCATTAGCACCACAGCAGAATACCTAAAAGAAGCTAATCAAAGAACAATCGATCTAACCATGTTTTGGGATGGCAAGATCTGAAGATAACCAACAGCACGAAAGAAGAAGAAGATTCTTATTGGAAGATTGTTTGTTTTGGAGCAGTAAATAACAAAAATCATCTTTAAATCCAGCGATTATGAAAAAATACCTGTGTGTAAAAAACAAAACAGCTCTTTTACAAAATATAGTCAAACCTAGAGTAGAGCAATTAATGTGAATTAAATAACAAATGCAGCGAGTACTCTTTACAAGATAGATGGATATTCAGTGAACCTTATTCACAGCTGAGTGAGCATTTAAAAGATATTGCCTCAGATGAAGTATGAATTTAAATTACAAATAAACTAGAAATTATATTTTAACACTTTTATTGTGAGAGGTATAAATTATATTAATGTATGTATATCTTATGGAGAAGAATGAGAAATACCTAAGTATTACACTAATCCTGTAAATTGCATGCAAAGAAATCGAAAGGTTAAAAACTAAAATTTCAATAATTATCAAAACACTAGCTGACCCGGAACTTCGTACCGCCTAACAGTCGCAACAGTCTTATTTTCTTATTTTTTTTTATTTACCTCTCCGTAAGAACCATCCTCGTACTTCAAGGAATATTCTAAAAACAGAATTAACAAAATCGGTTCAGCTGCTCTCGAGATTTGCACTTAGCAACACATTCAGCGATTCATTTTTATATTATAGATAACTTGCGCGTAATCAGGGGTTTTTTACAAACTCGACGCGAGAGACTGGACACTCGCGTGTCCAGTTGGTAAAACACAAAATTAGTATAACTTATTATTTCGTCATGCAATCGAAGCTTTATATAAATAACGTTTACCCTAAAATGGCCCGTAGATAAATGATTAATGGGCCATTCTGAAATTTTATACTATACTCTCCATGCCTCGAAAAGTAAGTCAAAGAAAAATAGCATAACGATAAAAAAAAACTTTTATAACCTGGAAATTCCTTTCGCTAGAATTTATGTCGCAAAAAATATTCCGTCCACTGAATCACTAAACTTATTAAAACTTCAACACCTACGTTTTAAAACCTCATTGAATATTATTTGAATAATCCAGCACTTTAACCCTGAAACACCAGACTTTATCACTCATTCATCATCTTAAAGCAACGGGAAAGTGAAATATTCCGCTATCCCGGTACTAAGGACCGACTTAAAGGGTTCCGTAAGGCCAAAAAAGTTACCGATGAAAATTTTGTTCTTGGGATTTTCGTCCTAGAAATTGTAAGTTTTTTGGACAGGAGCTTTAAAAAAGGGGTGAGATTAAAAGTTAATTACGAAGCTGATCCGTCACAGCGCTGTTTAAATTTGGGGATTATTTTTTAAATTATGAAGCTGTGTTTTCTTTGTAAACGCTGACTGCTTCTGTGATTTTATTATCTGAAATTAAAAAAGTGATTTATAAAAACAGTTGTAATTGCTTTTTAAAATTTCTGCAATTCTGTTGATTTATTTTCGTAATTTTTTATAGATTTGACTACCTTTGCAGCTTTTTTTCTAAACAAATATAGCAGTATGATTTATGCATCTTCTTATTATACAAATATGCATCTTCTCCTAATTTTCAAAAATATTTATTATATTAAATTTGTAAAGGCCAGTAAAACATTACTGTTGTAGATATCATTTTGCACTTACTAACTACTTAATGATAATTAACTATTCAAATTTAGAAACACAGAAATTTTAACATTACAACTAACTAACGATTATAAATAAAACTTTTTTTTTCAACAAAGACAAAATAAAATCGCCAAGATATACACCACAACAAATTATAATCTAAATACCAAAATTCAAGATTCAGAGTCAAACCATCATCGATTATATCTACCTAATTAAATCTATTCAAACGATTTCCAAGAGTCAGTGTTTTTCAAGTAATATATCTCCTCTGGGAAATGAAGGCCAGTTTGTTTGCTTAAATTATCATTCAGAGTAAAATGAGGTTTGAGATAGTAACCTACTTACTGCTTACTGTTTACTAAATGTTGCCGAGGGAAGAGGTTTCTCAGAATGCGTGTTAAATGGAGTTTTATATCTTGTTTTAGAGGGTAAGTAATAATGATGTATTGAAAGAATTGTTATTAAAGTTACATAATGCTTTGTTGAAAAAATTATAAATAGTTTTTTTTCTTCTTAGAATTTATTATATTTCTTGTCATTTGCCTGCAAGCAAGACAAGTGCTAAGTCGTGGTGTTCTTTGTGCATGTGAATTAAATGTATTCATTGGTTATAATTGGAGATCCTGGCTTACAGGAGATTCAATGACGGGCATTTGTGTGGTGGGCTAGTCCCTAAAAAAAAATAGTTTTCCTTTGAGTATTTTACTTATTCTAGGTTCAATATTATACAATGCATTTATCTATGTACACTTCTTATTTTTTTTTTATTAATATATACTACTTTTAAAGCTTACTAGTTTTTAATAATGCTACAAAATACAAAATAACAATGATGTTTTCGCAAATAAAGGTAAAAATGTTAATTTATTTAAGTAAATGTGTATATAAATTCATTCCATTAACATAAAGATGCAATCACAATTTTATGGAACTAACTATCGCGCGCTGCTTCAACGTAGACATCAACGATAACGACGAAATTAACCTGCCTTTTTCCAGTCCATCTCTTTACCAATCATCATGAATATCTGTTCAGTCGTTTGGGCATCATAACATGATTGTTATGATTTGATCTAGAAAGACATATCGCTACTTTTGAACTTATGAAGTACATTTTATTTCTTACTAGCTACATTATGTCAATGTCAAACACAACCGTAATGGCTGCCATGACGGTTGTGTTTGACATAACGTTTGACGACGTTTTTTCGCAAAAATTACTTAAACACATCAATCAAACGTCAGTATTATTTCTCATATTTGTGATATCCACCATATTAATTTTGTGTATTTCTCTCTGGTCGAATAATTTTGTACATAAAAACGAAGTCAAATAATAGAAAATAATTATAGTATAGCGATATTTATATATGGTGTACCTAATGCTAGCCCAGGCTCCATACATTTCTGAAACACCTCTATTTATTAGCACACCAAAATTGTATAGAGCTTTGAACATAAACCAATAGTATAAATCAAAGAGTAAAATATTCGTAAAATGTACCCATAAGCTGAAACTTTATTAAACACAACGAATTACATTCATGTTACGATCGTATGAACGTAGCGTTAATTCTCAACTACAATAATTTGGGCAGCCTGTATAACTAGCATGTTTGAAGTAATTCCCACCGAAATATGTATACATTACTTATTATAACGAGTAATTCTGACCTTATGAATGTTAAAGTGAGGCTGGATATTATATAGGATTAATGTTTTATCTCTTTGAGGATTTCTACAATATTTGATATCCTGTTTCTAGCAAAGCTTTCTTATAATAACCAAAGGTTTTACCTTGATAAGAAATTGACAGAATTACAAATAACCAGCTGTCTCCAAATGAGTCCACATTATTGTAAATCCATATCAATACATCCATACTAATTGTATAAAATGCGACAGTAGCTCTGTCAGTCTGTCTTTCTGTATGTTACTCTTACAGGGCTAAACCGCAACTTATTTTGATGAAATTTGGTATGGGGTAAGCTGGGATCTTAAGAAAGAACATAGGCTACTTTTGCCGCGATAACCGACTCCCACGCGGGCAAAATCTGGGGCAAAAGCTAGTGATGGAATAAAATAAATAAGACATCTTATAGTCCAGTTAACCTACGCATTTATTTTGGAAAGAATGTGGTGTTCCTGCTAAACATCTACCTAATTATAATTTATTAAAAACATTTACTTCATATTTATTCGTTTATAAACTAAGTTTTTGTTAGCAAAGAAACAATCAATTCTAATTAATCTTAAGAAACAAATACGTATAAGAAATAATTAGTAACACGAAATTGTTTGGTAATCAAATCTCTAATTACTTCGGCACGCACTGCTGACAAGACAAATTAAATTAATTTATAAAATGAAAACGGTATAAAATATTTAATTCGACGATCTAATTAATCGTCTTTTGACACTTTAATCTTAATGAATTGAAATGTTAAGCCGGCTTCTCACGGTGCGCGATATCAAGGATCACCCCGTGCGGTCGATGACCACGGATAGTCACGCACCGAGCAGTGAGTGTTGAAAATCAAACTCTATTTTAACCGACTTAGGGTATACTTCGACTTGTGGTAGATTGCGATGGAGGGTGCAGACACATCTGCGCTATCATAGACGAGCATCTTTCTTCGGTCGGTGATGCAGGGTGATTTGCGATATGGCGTACCGTAGGAAGTCGGCTTTACTTTACTTAAGGTTTTGACATTCTGTTTATTTATTAATGGCCTTATTTATAAAAATCTCGACGGTGTTAAGCAATTGCTTAGAAAGTTCAAAATTCAAATTCTCTTTAGAAAAATTGAAATAAGAATTTGCTAATCAATTGCTGATCATCGTCGATATTTTTATGAATAAGGCCATAAAAACTCAGTTATACTTATGTCATGTTTTGCACAGACTACTATTTATATTGGTTGTGGTAGTGCCAACTTGTGGCGTTCTGTTCACCCGAATGAATATGCCCAGGACCTGAGTAGAGTGAGTAAATAACAGAGTCTTGAATGCAGCGTTTCATTCAAGTGTGTAATAAATCCAAATGTTTACAAGCCGACAACGCTTATTGAACACCTCTGGTGTTAGAGTTGTTTTTCGGAGAGAGTTAACTTACTGACACAAGAAAAGAAAACCGGCCAATTGTGGACTGACTCGCGAATGAAGGGTTCAGTCCTATTTTATGGAGCCCCCTTTAATTTTTGATAAAAACGGCAACAGAAATAAAAATCTGAGAGAGTTGAAATTTTCACAGAGTTTGTAGAACTATAGTTCATACAATACAGCCCCCTGACAGACAAATAAACGGACAGACGGACAGCAAAGGCTTAGTAATAGCGCCCTGTTGCACCCTTCGGGGTACGGAAACCTAAAAATTATACATTTTCTCCTAGTACCACCGTGGCCTTTGTACTCAAATCATTTTAGCTATGAGATCATCCCTGTACTGAGTCCCCTGCCTATCTATCCTTGAAGCTTTGGATTAATTTCTGGTCTTTCATGTAGGCTTTTTAAGTACTAATATGGGTCTGTTTCCATATTTTATTTCTACATGACGTATTCCCGTTGGTTTAACGTGCTGAAAATAAATCTAATCGGTGACTCAGTCATGTAGAGCATTAATGTAGGTAGGTATTAGGTATATAGGTATTTATTGATCCGTATATTGTGTAACCAGTATGAGTTACGATAAAATATTTAAACCTCTTTTAAAAAAGTATTAATAACTAGCAGCCCGCCCCGGCATCGCACGGGTATTTAACAAAAAAATCAACATTCACAATAAATTATATAGCCTATGTCACGCGAAGATAGTGTAGCTTCCCAACAGTGAAAGAATATTTCAAATCGGTTCGGTAGTTTCAGAGCCTATTCAATGCAAACAAACAAACAAACAATAAAATCTTTCCTCCTTATAAAATTAGTATAGACAACTGTATTTGGTAGTTTTATAACATAGCTGATATACTTAAAAATACAGTGGCATTACTGCTATTTAACTTCGTATGAACAGGACGTAGCAATTGCTCGCACGTGAAAGCCCATTTGGGCTGCACCCACGGTCATAGCATGACACTTTTACTACTGAACGTTATGTTATGCATGTTACATTATGCATCCTTCTTCTTTCTGCCTAGCCTTTTCCCAAGCTATGTTGGAGTTTGTGCTATGATATACATAAGCTTACTAAATTATAAATGCGAAAGTAATTCCAACTGTCTGTAGCGCTTTCACGCCAAAACTACTAATCCGATTAAAATTAAATTTGGTACACAAATAGTTTAGAGCCTGAGAAAGAAAATAGGCTATTTTTTGCCGCGATAACCGACATCCACGCGGGCGGAGTCGCGTAACACAGCTAATATATCTATATATGTAAAACAAAGTAGGATTTGCTACAACAGGCGTAGACATCTCCGCGCTGTCGGCTGTTGTCGCTGCTGCGCTCAGCAGTCGCACAGCGTGGAATGCGCTGTCCTCCTTCTGCGAGACCGTCATGTCCCAGAAGGAGGCGGCGGAGCGCGCTCGGGAGGACGACCCCGACGCGCCCCAAATACGCCGACGTCGAGTGGGGCGGCGCAGGGCCGCGTATGAGCGCGCCCTCCCGCCCTAACTAGGGTCCTGGGCGATGGACACGGGGGTGTCTGTCGTCCGACTATAGGGCCCACGACGGGGGGCCGCATTCCGTGCTACGGGTGTGGCTCCAGTATGAGGCGGAGAGGCCGACGCTCTTTACACGTCGGTCTCCAAACCATCACGATAGTGATCCGCTGGCCCCTATTGGCCGGCGGACCCGCGGTTGGTGCGTGATGAATTGCTATGCATTGCCACGCACCAACACAACACGCGGATGACGTAGCACGGCGGTTCAGGTTTAGTCAGTAAGAGTCTGACACTACCCGTTCGCTCCCCCGAGTGAGCAGGTGTCCATGAGGATTCCCCCGCCCAAACAAAAAAAAAAAAAAAAAAAAAAAAAGGATTTGCTACGACACTTATAACTCGAGAACGGGTGCACTGATTTTCATTATCTTTAGTTTATTAAGTTATTTTTCCCCCCGAATAGAAGAATAATTATAAAAACATATTTATATAATATTTTTTATAATTGTTTAGATCATTTTTGTCGAATTGTTCGCGTCAGCTCGTGATTAAGGACTCTCATTGAGTCTGAAACTAGTCTGGCGATCCCGAGAATAAACTGAGCGTGAGTGAGTAAACTTTTAAATTTTTTTCAAGAAAAAAAAGAGTCACGGTTACGGGAGCTACTTACACGGGAGAAACCGCGGGGCAACGCTAGTTATGCATAAGAAACATTAACATGCGATAAGAAAAACTCTTAGTAAAGGTCCAAATTGTTTCAAAAGGAATTTCTAAAATAATTAGCAAGAAAATATTAACATTTTATCAATTCTCTTTTCAGACGAAGTCAAACGTACAATGTTGTAATTTAAATAAATACCTTACCAAAAACAATTCACATCAACTTCATTCTACAAAAAAAAATCATGTCAGAGTTAAGATAAAAAATTCTAAAAAAATTCAAATTGAAGTAAATTGCTGTTTTATCTTTTTGTATAACTGAAAAATGTTTGGTCCACCTAATTTTATAAAACGTTCATTTATATTTAATTTTCTGTCAAAACAATTTGAAAGATGTGCGCGAAGTAATTATTTAAAATATAAATCTGAATTAAAGTTTTTACGGTCTGTTTTGTTGATGGTTTTACATTGAATTGTTTAAAAGGTCCTAACAATAGGTTTTTTTTATTACTTGGCTGATAAGGTCAAATGAAGAAGAAGATACATAATAAAAATGGAAATGTCGTTAGCGTAGATGTGTCGTATTACTAAATATTACTCTACAATCTTCAAAATTTCACTTTATTTTGTCATCACAATGCCCTTGTTAAACATTAAAGCATGAAACTGTATAATTCTTGGTATTTTATCAGTAGTTTAAAGTATTATAAACAATAATACAGTGTATTTATTTATTGTTTTTGACATTTTTACATTATTTATATCTTAATATTTACAAACTTAACTATATATAACCTCAAACGGCGGAAATATAACAACCTTATTGGAAGTTATACTTTCCAGCCGTTTGGGGTTGAAACATTAGGACCGTGGGGTCCGAGTGCACACCTTTTATTTAAAGATCTGGAAAAACGTCTTGTTGACTCCTCGCGTGACCCAAGGGCTGGCTTTTACCTCGGACAAAGAATTAGCATTGCCATACAACGTGGCAATGCTGCCAGCCTTTTGGGTACACTTCCAGTCGACAGCGACGTGGATGAATTTTTTTGACGCATTTTTTTTTTTTTTTTTTTTTTTTTTTTTAGTTAAGTTTAGTTTTGAACAATAATACATATATTATAAAACAAAGTCGCCCACCGTGTCTGTCTGTCTTTATGTGTGAACGTGATGAACTCAAAAACTACTAAAAGAATTTTATAATGGTTTTCACTAATAGATAGAGTGAAGAGAGGAAGGTTTTTGTGGACTTATAATTAACTAGCTGTCCTCCGCGACTACATCCGCGTGTTATACTTTCATGGGTTACGTGTTTTGCGCGTAACCCTAATTCTTTAACTAAAATAAAAGTACATATTGAATAATATAACCTCAGCCTATAACTTTAGAAGTAAATAATATTTTACCCGTTTTTGCAACACTTTTCATTGATGCTCCGCTCCTATTGGTCGTAGCGTGATGTTATATAACCTATGGCCTTCCTCAATAAACGGACTATCCAATACAAAAAGAATTTTTCAATTCGAACCAGTAGTTACTGAGATTAGCGCGTTCAAACAAACAAACAAACTCTTCAGCTGTATAATATTAGTATAGATTATTGTTTTATCTACCTTTGCGAAGCCGGGGCGGATCGCTAGTGTATAGTATAGTATAAAACTAAAGCGTTTGTTTGGACGCGCTAATCTCTGAAACAGTCGGAATTGAACGAATCTGAACGGATTTGAATAAATCTGATAGTTAAATTCTCGAGGAAAGAATATTCTATTTAACATCTCGTTAACACGTTCACTGCGTATCACACAGAATCGGCCCGCCACGGTGCTTACCGCCTGTGCGTACGGTAAAAACTACATCTTGCTCGCTGGTGCGGAACGATTATCTTAGGTATTTGTAGGAGTTAGACAGAGACAAATATAGATTTCGGCTCGTGGTGTCAAATGTAGATATTTGGCATTAAAACATCGTGGCGGGCTCTTTTCGACCACCATCGCACTGACGGTAAAAAACATCGCTCCTTGCGGCGGCGGGCCTATTGTGGTATATGACCGGTGCCGACCTGTTGCCGCAAGGAGCGCGCGCGCAAGCGTCGAGTCACCAGTCAGTGTTGTGCTCTCTACATGACTACGTGCGTATCGTTATTTTATCGACAGGTATTTAAGTATGGCGCAACGCAAATGTAAAAGAAAAATAACCCTGTACAGTGATAGTGAAGATAGTTTTGATGAAAATGCACAAATATGTCCACCACCCAAAAAAAACAAACACCGTCAACCAGCAAGATTTGTATTCTAGAAAACAAGTTGATTTACCCCGCAAATAATGTACAAAAATATGACAGTGACAGTGAAGAAATCAATCTCTTTGCGTGCAGTGCTATAAAGAAAGACACATATAAGTTCACTGTTCTTGTCTGGCTCATGTGATTCGCTTAATACATACTTTTTATTTCTTTTACAATAATTCTGTTTTATTTTCGATAACCCAAATATTTTTGTCTGTCCCATCACTATGAAAAATACTTTCTAGTGCGATATCGGTCGTTTCCGACCTGACATTTTCCTTGGTTGATTTCTCATTTCCTGGTATTCAGATTCAGCGGCGAAGCGAATGTAAACAAATGGGGTTAATGATCATTTTAGCAGTATAAAAAAAATTTTTATACGCCACATATTCGCAAAGTTATAGCTCTTTAATCTTTCCTCGCGGTGTCAGGTCAAAAAGGATTGATACGCACTGTAGAAAAGGTCGATGGATGCATATTTGGACCGCCACCGCACCAGATAAAAGTTTTAAGGATTTTTGCCGCAGTGAGCGTGTTAATTGCCTTCCGAGAAAAGCAAGGTGAGTGGAACCGCAGGGCGAAACTATTATAAATAAAATTACATTTTACTTAAAATAATCTTCAGTTTTAAAAACTACTTGAAACTAATTTTATGAGAAGCGACGATAGTGTTAAATTTAAATATATTAACATAAGACACCAAATTTAAATAACAAATTAGTACAAGGTACACCAAAACTTTATCCATAATATATGAGCTCCTTTATAAGTACGAAACATGTATAAAACGAAGTAGTTTTCATTTACCATATTTCCAAAATATAATCTATACATCTGTCTACATCTATACAATTATACATATTATAAAACTGGTCCCTTGCCGCGTCTGTCTGCCTGTCTGTATGTACTCGATAAACTACAAAACTACCGAACCGATTTTTAGATATTTTTCACCAAGAATAGAGTGATTGAAAAGGAAAGTTTTTGTGTATAATTCAATTATTTTATAGATTAAAATCTGTCTGTACTTCACAACCCTAATAATAAGTACCAGTCAAAATCTTAAACAAAAATCTTCTAAAAGGTTTACTACAAGGTTTAACGAAAGGTCTTTAAACTTTGCAGTAGGTAGGTACCATCAATTGTACGTAACTCGCTTTTCACTTCCCAAATTCAGATGTCATCGAATCAAAATACGGTAAACACCATTAAGATTCCGTAAACATTTGTTTAACCCTTTAGCTCAATATCAATGCTCTGTTACGCAAAAGTACTCTTTGTAGGTTCTGTTTGTAAAGCAAACAATACGAAATTGAATTGAAATTAGCGATACTATGTAGGCAAAGGATTTGGCAGTTCGTATTAATTCAGTACTTGTGAAGCTATTTGGAATTTGAATGGCGTGGCGTTTATTGAATGTTCTTTTGCCGCTCGTGAGAGGTGACTGACTGATTTTCTGCTGCTTTCAATTCTTACGCTGATAAAAGTTTTTGTTTTCATACCTACCCGCCTTGCTTGGTCGAAGCGTGAAGCTATATATGTTGCTTTATAGCTACCTATATTATTATTCTTAAAAAATATGCTTATTTAATGCAAAAAGGTAATATATATAAGTAATCTGTCTTGTAGAAGAAACTCATTAGTATTAACTTTTAAACAACCTCGCTGCATGTTAATAATAATAATATTATATACTGGAAATTAGCGCGAACATGCATAACACAATTAAGAACCCTCAGACAGAAATCGGCAATAGCAAATCACCTATTAACTATAGTCTAAATAGCCTACGGCATAAATCACTGGATTCAATTTCCATCACGCACAAGTCCTCTCCACTGATCGCCACTTTTACTCGATAGCAGTGCGAGAAGCCATTGAAATCAAGAAACTTCCAAATTTTAATCATGAAGACGGCTTCAAACTATCCTTATCTTTTCAGTTATTCTTATATTTGTCCACCTTGCCTTGCCTATTGCAAAACATGAACATCCTTAAGATTGTATTTTTATTTCTAATACCCTGAAAATTTTGTGAATACTCATATTTTTACAAAATAAAATTATCTTTATCTTTATCTTCGACTAGCTGTTCCCCGCGACTTTGTTCGCGTGTTTTAGCTTCAACGGTTTTTAATTTTTGCAACATTTTTCATTTATGCTCCGCTCCTATTGGTCGTAGCGTGATGTTATATAGCCTATAGCCTTCCCCAATAAACGGACTATCCAATACAAAAAGAATTTTTCAATTCGAACCAGTGGTTCCTGAGATTAGCGCGTTCAAACAAACAAACAAACAAACTCTTCAGCTTTATAATATTAATATAGTATAGTATAGATTAACGAATCGTCGCTTATCTGCATAATCAGTTAATGTATAGCCACGAGCTCTTCTCCAGAGAGTAAAATAGCAACCTACAAATATTAACCTTATATGCTTGTAACAAAATAAATGTAACGTAGAAACTATCTAGACAGCTCATAACCACCAAAGGAGCTGTCAAATTTCAATACTACTGCAGAATGTTCTCAAAGAGCTGCAGCCAGTTCGCACTCACAGGAAATATACGTATCTTTTATGTAGCCAGGAAACGATGGCAGACAGGAATTTAATATTTTATCTAAAGAACTTGCAAAACATTTAAGTTGTTGGATTTTTACGATCTAGAAAATAGTTGAATTATAATATCAACCGTACTCAAGTAACATATGTTTGTCATTTGTTTTTTTGCAAGTCTTTTATATTTTTTTTTTCTTTTTATCATCTTCAGCCTTGTGTAACCCACGGCTGGGAACAGGCCTTCGTTTGGAAATGCCAAACTCCGCTGTCCACAATCTTTTTATACTCCGTCGAACTATCTCATAATCGGCCAACCTTATTTTAAATGATTTAGGTAGAAAAATAGCATTATTATAATTGCACTAATTTCATTTTATATTTTATTTTATTGAACTCACTTAGTGCCTGTAATAAATTGCAAGCGACGGATTAAAACAGTCTAGTTTATACTATGGTAAAATTTTAAAACTTTAAAAGTCTTTGTGATTGCAGTTCCGAAGTCGCAACTTCGGAAAGAGTTTGTTTCATTTTACAATATTATGATTTTAATTCTAATTTTCGTTTAATTTTAGTGTGAGTTAAATGTAAAAAACTGCCTGGAAGGGGAAAAAAACGAAATCACCTCAAATGAACTAGAAAAGAAGAAAATACAACATACTAAAAAAAAATACAAAACATTTTGACAAAGTATATCCAAAGTATATCAGCTTAGTGGTCCTGATTTACTTTTTGTTGTAACCAGTTAAAATATCAAACACAATTTTTGTTCATGACAACCTACGTATTACAAAAAAGTTTCAAAACTTTTTCGTGATAACGTAGACAGTATGTCATAAACAAAATAATTGTTCGCGACGCTATAAAGGTAAATGAATCAATGTAATTTAATATGTATTTAAAATAAATAAAGTACATAATTCAATGTCGACCTCGTATTGCGGTGCATTGGACTCTACGAGCCACTCAAATCCTCTATTCCGTACATTTAGATCCCTCAACTGTCCAACTTAACCAACATTTATCGGATCAAGTTTATTGTCAACTATAAAGTACCCTACTCAACAAATGTTATGACCTACCGACGAATCGTATCGCGTTAGTCTGTTGTTGGGTTGACGTTGCCTTCGCACTCAAAACTTTAATGGGTCGTTGTACCTGTGACTTTATTACCGTAACGTAGCTAAAGGACGATGAAGGTAGATATGTTTAGAAAAAGGTTTTGGTATTTTAAAATATGCAGCTAGTACCTACCTGTATCTACCAATCATTTTGGTTATTTTTGTACCATACGAGTAGCAATAAAAAGTACTGTAACTTCCGAATTCTAAAACGCAACTTAACTTTAGAGAGTCCTTAAATGATGACGACTTTAAACTGAGTGACGTTTAATTATTCGGCAGTAAAAGTCGTATTTGAATTCAATCTCAAACAATATAGTTGGACTTATACGCATCCAGTTTAAAATTGTCGTTATTTTCTGAAATGGAAGTAGTCCAAACTGTAATGAGTATTTCAAAAGAAAAAAACTTAGTTACTGTTTTTGGTATCCCGACCTGGGATTTGTACCCGAGACTTCGTGCTCAGCAGACGTGATTGCGACTACTAGACCATCAAGATAGTTTCTTTCTCACTATGTAATACAATGACATAACCTTCAAATCCATGTAGAAATCAGATACATGAATTCATCGTTGAAACATTCTCGAAGGTTCTTAGTATCGCGGAGATTCCACGTGAACCCGTATTTCCACTTATTTATTCACATCCCACTTTCCTTTGCGGCCTGAAGGCTTGCAATTCAGATGGTTGTGCCAATACTCTTTGACGGAATTTCAGAATCTTGTTAGGTTTAGAAACGTAGGAGTTGATAACGATATTGGTTTGTGTGAGAACTAAGTGCTTGGTTTTACATACCATTATTTTTGATTTTAGGTATTGTTTTTGGTTGAAAAGTTTTAGGAATCATTTTTCTGTTGATTTAAAGATACCTCATATTATACCTTATTCGTTACATGTTATGTCTATTTATCCGTACTATCCATAATAATATTATAAATGCAAAAGTAACTCTTTATGTTTGTCTGTTGCGCTTTCACGGTTAAACTGTTGAACCGATTTTGATGCAACCTGGTATGGGGTAAGCTTGGATCACAAGAAAGGACACAGGCTTTTTGCCGCGATAACCCACAAGCTACTTTTAGCCACGGCTAGTATTGCTATAACTTTTGTAAGAAAATGAAAGTTTCGACCTAGCTAGTTCATAGGTTATTTTTATTTTTTTATCTACTTAGTCCTGGCGGACTCTTATACAAATTAGAATAGAATATAATATTCTTTATTGTACACCATAAGATCAGCATTCAAATAATACACAACAGTGCAAAAGTACAATGGCGGTCTTATCGCTAATGGCGATATATTCCAGACAACCTTTGACTGGACGGGAACGATACATAAAAACAGAGGTAGTAAGAATCCTTTAACTTTAGTATCAAACATATGTCACTAGAGTTGTACAAGCCTTCGAAAATAATAACTTAGGATTCTTGTCGCATGCAATATTACTTATTCCACACGACAGAACTAAGTGTGAAGTTTTCCCATCAAAACAAAGTTCACTTGTTCGTAAGAAGACGTGTTCTAAAATTGTCAATTGTGGCACTTACATTACTTTGATGACTCTGAGATGAAACGACAAGGACTGAGAGGAAATGATAGAAGAATGTTCTCAGTGAAATGCAACATACGTCTACATTAATTTGTTTTCGAAAACCAAGATCATACTGACACATTTTTTTTGATAATCACAATTACATTTATCATTGCTTTAAGTTTCATTTAATATTGCTAATTAATTGGTTCTAACATTGATAAAACCAATAAATTTATTCTTATTATAATTTTTCACACACTTTTTCGAAAAACCAAGATCAAATTGACACATTTTTTGTATATGCATCAAAGAAATCAGTTACAATAGTAAGTGTAAAGAGTCATTTTAATGACTTTAATGACCAACTTCAAGTAACAACTTTTAAGTCTACAATATTGTAGTTCAACAACAAACTACATATATTATTTTAGAAGTAGACTAATACATTTAAATTAAAATCTAATTTTACATCATTCCAGTCTTTCAGTTTGCTACTGTCAACAAAACAAAACGCCTAACTTCCTGAAACGTAAAGTTCCTAACGAAAACTAAACAAACGGGTAATTAACACAATTTAAACTCACGTGTAAGCAAGTGTTCACAAAGGTAAAGGGATTATTTTGACATAGGAATGGTACTTAGGTAATTAGCTTTCCAAAGTAGGTTTACATATTATTATACTTTGTGTTCATGGCTTTTTGACGACCTCCGTGGTCGAATGGCGTACACACCGGTTTTTAAGGTGTCGCTAGCTCTAAGGTCCCCGTCTCGATCCCCGGCCGGGTTAAAGTAGAAAACCACTTTTCTACATTGTCTCGGGTCTGAGTGTTTGTGGTACCGTCGTTGTCACACAAGTGCTTTACCTACTTACTTTGGGTTTAGAGCAATGTATGTGATGTTGTCTACATTTATTTATTACTTTTAAATTTATCTAATAAGTAGATGGGTAGACAATGGTGAAGTTTGTGGAGTCCTGGATAAGATTGAAGTAAACCAGAAAAAATGTGATAAATACGACATGCAAGAGGAAGAGAAGAAAGGCCATATAAAAAAAAGGTGAAAGGCCAGGAATGGACTATAAACGGCTGATGAAGTAGATGATGATTCTGAAAAGAAGAGAAAAGAGGAACTAAGTTTTAAGTAGTGGGTTATAATGAGAAGTTGAAGTAAAAGAGCGATTGTTATGAAGGAGAATGACGTTAACTGTGGCGTGTCTAGCTTATAATTTTAGACAAACAAATTTATAAAAAAAACACATTTAATCCACAAAGGCTTCCCTTAAGTCTGGGTGTACTTTGTGCATATATAAGGATATTTAGAAAAAAAATACAAGATTTTTTTTTACCATCGAAATTAAAACGCTTTGACACGAATTCTTTTACCAGATTGATTGAATTGATTTACAAAGGTAAAAGTAATATTCACTATCCACAAATCATATGATTTATCTCTATATGTAAACGAGGATGTGAAGCCGGTATGAAATACGAAGAAAGAATTTCAAATATTTCCAAAATTCAAATCGGAAGCTAGAGCACCGATCCTCCAGTACAGGTTTTCTGAAGATATTTCATAAATATATTTCAACGTTTGCCGTCACGTCGAAGTAAAGAATACCTAAAAGAAGTGACTGCGGTATGTGCAGTAAAGTTTAGAGCAGTAGTTTCAAATAAATTACCTTTTCGGTTTAATTTTGAAGTAGTCTCTGGAGTTAACCACATGTTTGTATAATAACTTTCGTGAGGAATATTCATAATTATTTGAAACAAAACGGTTTACTCACGCATATTCTCATTCTCACTAGTCGAGCGATCCCCAGAATATACGTGAGTAAACCGCTTTGTTTTAAATAAATAAATAAATATTAAAAAAGTGTTTCCGATTGATTATATTGATAATTATGACGTTTATCGAAGTACTAGCATTTATTAACGAAGTAGAATATAAAATTTGTTTATCAAGTATAAACAAAGTTGAACTACTGACAAAGTTACAGACGATGTAATGTATTCTGTAAACATTGCATTCATGGATGGAATGTGAAATTTTGAACAATCTCAGTTGCGGTGACCATGAACCTTGTTTAGCGAGGATAGTTGGAAGGTTAAAAATTATGTGAGATAATGAAGAAGAATTCTAAGATAGCTCTTTGTCAGTTAAAACGAAATTATGATGTCTTCTTTGTTTGTTAGATTACGTGTTATGAGAACAACATTTTTTTTGCATAGAAGTCTGATACTCATTATTTTTTAACCAACTTCAAAAAGAAATAGCTTCTCAATTCGGTTAGTAATTTTTTCTGCTTCGAAGTTCTAAATCACAACACCAAAATTGATATAGTAACACGTTTTGTATGTCTAAACATAGCCCAGGATGAAATAAGGCTAATAACTCGCTTTACAAAATATACATTTTAAAACAAAAATCCTTTAAGATAAATGCCTATTTCGTTTTGAAATAAACAAGAAATAAAGTACCCAAGAAAAATATTGAAGGCTTGTAAGAAATGTAATATCTACATACCTTCAAATGAGGAGTTTATTACAAGGCTTTGATTGGAACGTCTTCCAATGACACAAGTAACATAAAACGCAGTGAAGTGTAAAGTCAAAGGGTTCAAAATGAGAAAATCATTAGATTCTTTTTGGAGCCGAAAACATCAATATTCAAATATTTACTAACTGAACTGAAATTTTATTGGAAAGCTTCTTTTTTTCGGTATCTACTTTAATAAAAAGAATATCTTAGATTTTTGACTATTATAATAAACTACTGGCCCGTCTCGTCTTTGCACGGGTGGACATTTATTTATGAACAGTAATAAATATAGCCTATGTTACTCTAGGATAATGTAGCATTCTAATGGAAAAAGAAGAAATTTAAATCGGTCCAGTAGTTTTTTAGTTACAAACTAGAATAAAATTTATCTGTTGATGGTAGCCTGATTTTGTTTGAAGCTGTATTGTATTTTGATAAGGCATGTATGTAACTCGGCTATTTTTAGAAAATTGTACTTGTTTATCTTAATAACACGTATAAGTTATTTTCGTTAACTTTTTTTTTACTCAATCCGCGGCATTTATATAGTTGGCAAATCATTATTTGCAATCGCAAATACAAGGTACACTTTTCTAATAAATTATATATTATAATCAATAATTAATGTGACCATAATGATATTGTGTATTTAAATTATCTATAATTATATTCTATGATGAATGTGAATAGAAAATATATATTTCTGATTCATGTAATATTAATGGTAACTGAACATAATACCCAATCCATTTATTATTTAATAGCTGACATAAATCTGTCTAACAAGAATCGATCTAACGCACGCACTGTCTAACCTATCGCATTTGTAGTTTCATTTAGTTCGTAATTTATACATAACTAGCTGTCCCCCGCGACTTTGTCCGCGTGTTTTAGTTACAACGGTTTTTCATTTATGTTCCGCTGCTTTTGGTTCCAGCGTAATGTTATATAGCTTATAGCCTTCCCCAATAAATGGGCTATACAACACTGAAATAATTTTTCAAATCGGACCAGTAAGTAGTACCTGAGATTGGCGCGTTCAAACAAACAAAAAAACTAACTCTTCAGCTTTATATATTAGTCTAGATATATAATTTTGGTTTTCGTGACTGATTTTTGATTAATATAACTAATTAACTTAAGTATCTACGAAGTCTAGTTGTTTTTTTGATTTGGTTTGGGCTAACTGTCACATAAAATGAGGGTAAATAAAAGTAGCCGTTATTTAATACCTGTCACTTTGAGGTGGAAAATAAAGACAGATAAACTTTTTCTACTGCCTAACCTTTTCCCAACCTATGTAAGGATTGGTTTGTCCAATTTTTCAAAATCATGGCCATCCTAAAAAACACATGAAGCCTGTTTGTAACAAAAACATATCTTTGTAACTATGATTCTGTTTTCACTTAGCAAATGTTTTGAACACGTTTTATCAAGTCTCTCCGTTTCCAATAGGTGTTCACGTAAATTATTCTGTGACACGCGCAAGCCAAGTCTCAGAGTATAACAAAGATGATCTTGATACAAATTAAGTGTTATTATGATTAGTTATTTATTATTATTTAAAAAATATTTATTACTGAGAATTCTCTGTTAAGTTTTATTAAAGCTTGTATTATAAATGACATTGTCATGTTGCTGGCGTTTTGCTTTTGCTTTTTTATTTCTTAAACTGATTATAATAGACTATCTGTATAAATATCGTGGTGGCCTAGCGGTTCAACGAACGGATTTGTATGCACAAGGTTACAGGTTCGAAACCACTATGCCAGTACCAATGTGACTTTGTAAAAGTTATATTTGACGACCTCCGTGGTCGAGTGGCGTACACACCGGTTTTCAACGGGTCGCCAGCTCTGAGATCCCGGGTTCGATCCCCGACCGGGTCAATGTAGAAAACCACTTTTCTACATTGTCTCGGGTCTGGGTGTTTGTGGTACCTTCGTTGTCTCTGAATACCATAACACAAGTGCTTTAGCTACTTACTTTGGGTTCAGAGCAATATATGTGATGTTGTCAAGATTTATTTATTTATTATTTATATGTACCTTCTTAATTATTATAAGACACCATTGGCAAACGGTGAAGAAACGCATCGTGAGCCTAATAGATGTCCCACTGCTGGGCACAGGCCTCTTCCTTATATAGAGAAGGTACGAGCATTGATCACCACGCTTGCTCATTACGAGTAGGCGATTTCAGATTCCAATTTTTAGAATCCAGTTTTCCTTCACGATGTTATCTTTCACCGATTGTCAATGAAGTCTTTGAATAATTAAGAACCTACACATAACTTTGAAAAGGTCACATTGGTACTTGCCTGTAATTATACACAAAGGAACAGCTGAATAATAATATAATATAATAATATCTTGGGACATCTCACACACGGTCATCTGATCCCAAACTAGGCAGAGCCTGTACTATGGCAACCAGACAACTGATAAACATACTTATATATTTCTAAATACATACATATTAGGTATAGATAAATTACACCCAGACACAGAACAAAATGATCGTGCTCATCACACAAAGATTTGTCCTGGGTGGGAATCGAACCCACGACCTCCGGTTTCGCAGTCAGGGTCACTAACCACTAGACCAACAGGCCCGTCAAAATGCTTGACTTTTACGTTATATTCACCATAAAACTTCAAGTATTACTAGAACATACATCAAAGTAACAATGCAACTAACTTTATATGAACTGCAACATTGTAAATAAAATCCTGGTCACGTTTGACTTAAAAGCAACCTCAAACTAAGTCTTCTTATACTGACTATAAATAATTGTGCCACGACGTGGAAATGCCTAAAGATGTTGCTAGCTGAAGAATTTGTTGTTTTGTGTGTTTTCTTAAACATGATATTATGAAGGGACACTTATTTCGAGGAATTTATAAAATTGGCAGGCATTTACAAAATATATTGCCGTCGCACACCTCCAAAATACCCCGTTAAGAACATAAGGGACAACTGCAGCTCAGGCTGATTATAACTACAAAATCGTTGACCAAAAGTTTTATCGTTTTCCGCTGTTTTTTTCTCTAAAACTGGACGGATTCAAATATTTTTAGCATCAAAATTTAGAGAAAAGGTATATCGCATAGATATAGCATTTATCGTTTTCTTTTTTCAAAAAATCTTGTCAAATTTGTATAATAGTAGCCGAAACACGGCGGTAAAAACGGGCATTTTTGGAGGGTCATATTTCTTTAAGCGATTATGTTTTGGACAGAAAGATATAATAGTGGCACGCATTACGTAAAGCTCCATCCAGTAATTTAAAGAAAAATATATATATATATATTGCTCCAAAAGTATTTTCCACGAAGAAAACAGCAGAATACGCTTGTATGGAGAAATACCTAGTCGCGACAACACCTCCGTGGTCGAGTGGCGTACACACCGGTTTTCAAGGTGTCGCTAGCTAAAGCTGAAAGTCACAAGCTAAAGAAAAAAATATAAGATTGACGTGATGATTTCGTTTCAATTCTAGAAAATCAAGTACATATAACATGTATATACCTATAATAGGCATACATATTATTAGAAATATTATAGTGAATAAATTTAGCCTATTGAAATATGTTATGCTGTTGGTATATAAATAAATAAATAAATAAGTAAATACCGCTAAATAAGTAGGTACATTGAGATTAAATATCTTTATTCAGCATTCTATAATCATAGCAACAGTACGGGGAAACTTTATGGAGATAAAATTCCTAGTACCACCAAATTTTCCTGTAGATAAATCTTTATGAAAAGATTAATTTGTTTTCTTTCCAAAAGAAAAATATATTTGAAATAAAATCAAGGCTCTCCTGATCTATGGATAAAAGAAAAAATAAGGTATATAAAGTTGGTCTCTCACCAACTTTATACGGTATGACAATATTTTATTAATTTAATTTTGTAAAAAACGTGAAATGATTAATGTTGTATATTATAATTATGTTATATAATGTAACATTCTCCAGATCACGCGACTAATTTCAGACTTAATAGGAGTCCCTGATCATGAGCTGAAAGCCGGCGGCGGGAGTCGAACTACACTAACTATAATTACTACTATTTATTGGTAAAAACCACATGAAATTCCGTCAGCTAGTTTTTGAGATTATCACGTTACATAGAAAGACTATAAGAAAATCGTTCTACATAAATGTATACATTCTACATACAATTTAATATTCCTGTCAATTATGTCAGTTCGTATGAACCACCGCTACACGCTTGTATTTATTGACTGTTATTATATTATAAATCTGATTTGTTATAAAAGCAATTCCGTTTTATTGCCAGGTAACTTATAATAACAGAAGGTGAATAGACTGAAGCAATTCCTACAATGGTTCCTACAATCAACTTTGTTTTCGCTAAGAGATTTTTCCCTAATTTTCATAACGAAAAAATATGATTTAACGCCAAAATTACTATGTGTAGGCTAACAAGTTATTAATTTGAAGTCTGTAAATATTTTCATTTACAAATTTCGTAGTGCGCGCTTAGCTTAAAATGTACTTACTAACAGCACTCCAGTAAAAGTTCTTGCAAGGTAACAAAAGTGGTGCTAGAAACTCAATACCGAAGCCAAAGCAATTAAATCATAACAGAATTATTTCAGTAAGTTTCTTTGATTGTAACTTAAGTTTGCAATCGCTTGTAACTAGTTTCAAAGCTCAGAATCCTGGTAAACTCTTTGCAGAAGTTATACAGGAAAAATATCAAAAGTTGGTAACAAAAATATACAGTTTCATTCCGTGAGTTTTTGTTTCATTTGCTATTTATTTACGAGAAATAACAGAATAATGTAAAGGTGCGCTTACACGCAACTAAAATTGGGCTATTCCTGACAATTTCTATACAATTTTTGTATTGCCATAGGTACATTGCTAGGTGTTGCCGGAACATCATTTTGCAAATAAACAATATTAATAATCAAATAAACAAAATTGCAAATAATCGCGCAATTCATTTTCCGTGTAAGCGGTCTTTTTTTAGTCTTTTAATTAGGTCGCATACAGATTTAAAACTTTTTGTATACATTGATTTTTACTAGACTTAAAGGAAAGCAAAATCACTGCTGCATCTTAAACACATTTTTGGCATCTTTTTGCCATTGTTAGTTCTAACTATTCTGGATAGAAATGCTTAAAAAATAAGAAATTTATATAATATTTTATTAGTTTTGACAAGGTCTAAACTTAGGTAAGCAACGAATTCGACGCCGGATATTTAGTGAATAGCACCAATAAACCAAAGTAGATATTGAAAACCTTTATTTTTAGGGTCCCCACAAAAGGATCCCTTATAGGGTAACTTAGTTATCCATCTGTCTGTCTGTCAATATTTAAGGGGATCCGTACCTACCTCAAGAATAAAAAGAAACCCTTATAAAAAAACATTTTTTTCCTAGGAGTGGTTAAAAATTGTTTTTTCATGGAGTCGGCAAAAAGTCGGCAAGCGACACCATCAATGGTGCTTTCCTACCTATCCTGTGACAGTTACAAGTACCATAACATCCGTGTGTTCAGTCAAATTGGTCTTTATTTTATTCCCACAAGTTTCTCTCATACTCATTATTACAATAGTATTTGGGGAAGTTTGTCGTACCGTTACTTTTTATGACACCGGCACTTTAGGGCCTCGGTCACGTTCCAGACGGGCTTCTGTGGCACTTTTAGTGGCGCGGTAGAAAATAGGTTTATTTTGGGTAGGGTGCTCAGATTTATAGGTCTACTCGTTTTGAGAAAGGTTTTGTTGAGGAGTTACCTATGTGTGTATAGACGTAATTGGGTATTAGACAAGTTTTTTTTTATTTCATTAAAAAAATATATCACCTATTTTGTCGAGTTGTAAAAACGGCAGATTTATTGCTTTCATATTGAACTAGTTACAAGCATTTCAATATTGCTAATTAGATAGAGAGAGCTATAACCTAATGTGACGTCACTATGGTTTTCTCCATACTAATCTGGGGCTGCCCCTTACAAGTTATCGTTTTGCGAAAAAGAGATAGAACATGCGTCACCTACTTACTTTAAAAGCTTATAACTTTTGTATTCGTGTATAATTTTTGATGTTATTTAGCAGTTCTGCTTCAATTTAATACTTTTAATAAAAAGAAATTGTAATAAATAATTAATTCGATAGTGGTCTAATACTCAATTATAAGTGTTATGTGAGTAGGGAGAATTTGTACTACTGATCACATGAATAAATTAATAACATGTACTACCAGCAGCAATATCTACTTATACTCCGCTCATATCAGGCCAAACCCAAAAACTCGAGTGGAAGCAGGGTAGCGTAGCAAAAAAACTTAAACCTCAGGCAGGACTCGAACCTGCGACTACTGGATTAACGCAACAATTTAATTACAAATATTCGTTCCGCATGCGTTAATACGTAACAAATAATTAAAAAGATAAAAATATATATTTAAGAATAAGTTTACATCCAATACTATTGATGCTACTAATAACATACTACTGGTACATTAACAATTAGTATTAAAAGCCATGAATTTATAAAAAGGAAATATCTATTTACCAGATAGAAATAAAAAAACACAACAACTCGTATTTTTTCTTTTATCAAGTGAATAAAAATATTCACGTGTAGGTAAAAATTGTAGCTACATGTGACGTCACGCGACATTACCATTCACTGTAATTCATCATTGTTTGTGTAATTCAATAAATAAAAAATACGTGTCTAATATTTTTTTTATAATGTGACGTTTAAATAAAAATAATTTGTCCGCACCCCTATAACGCCACCATTCATTTCTTAGAACACGACGTTATAATGAAAGGACAATTACTTTTCTACACCTTTCAGAACTGCATTTAGATCACCACAAGAATGCTTTGAAAGCGTCTTTTATCGTGAACTCCTTTGTACAATAAGAACTGCAGATTACGGCCATTGTGTCCAATTGGTTGCTTCAAATGATGTATTCTTACCGGCGAATAAATTTGAGACCTTTACGAAAGTCGGTGACTGAATATTGTTTGACAATGAAGGGTTTCCAATAAAGAATTCCTCTATCTTTGCCTATAGTAAAACGTATTGTTCTTTTGTTTGTTTTAGGAAGATAAGTCTTTTTTTGAATAAGGAAAGCTGTAGGCTTATTTGTTATCACCAGTTGACAATCCAAGCGATGGTCACTGAATAAAAATAAAGGTAAAAATGCAAAGGTAAAGTACGTTGTAGTAGATCTAGTTGGTCATCGACGTTAGACGATACAAAATTTGTGTTTACACAGTTATATTTACCCCATGTTTATTGTAAAGCGATTATTGCTTTAGTTGACAACCGCTATAGCAAATAAGATTTTTGATGGTGTTTAGGTTTTTTTCTTCTGACGTAAATGTGACTTTCGATACCTAATATTGTCGCAAATAAGTATTTCCAGGACTCTTTATACGTTTGTTTATCAAAATGATGGTAATAATAGAGTTAAGAAACATTAATTAAGGTAAGATGAAATCATAAACAAATGTATGTAACATAAATACAAACAATTGCTACAAAAAAAGCTTTGAAAACGACTTACTTAACCCTACTTTGTGATATGCAAACAATAATATTTTTTTTATAATATAATATCTCGGGACAAACTAGGCAGAGCCTGTACTAAGGCAACCAGACAACTGATAAACATACTTTTATATTTTAAAATACATACATATTATAGATAAATTACACCCAGACACAGAACAAATGATCGTGCTCATCACACAAAGATTGGTCCAGGATTGGAATCGAATCCACGACGAATCCTCCGGTCGTTGCTGGTTGTAAAGCAAGGCGCCGCTGTTTACTCATTAACATGGCCAAGAATTGTCTAGTTAGAAATAGATATAGATATGTTTTATGTTGTTACATACATTTATATTACACAGCAGGCAGGATTGTAACTGTTGTATTGTATGGGCCTCTTTAAATATATAGTATTGTATCATAAAATTACCTTGTTTATTACGAAGTGAAAATATTACTTTACTCAGATATTAAAACACAAAATAATATATACGTTTAAATTTCACAATTCTCGGAAGTATTTTCTATTAAGTTGTCTACATTTGTAACTCGAGACACAGTAAAATGGATAGCTTTTAATAAGGATAAGAATTGTAAGAGAATATAAGTATATATCATCTTTAAGAATTATTTAAATATTTAATAACAATTTATGAATGCAAAGATCTTTTACAGGACACAAAATAATAGCAAAAGTAAAACTACTGCTTATTTTTCAAAGATAATTCTTCCAGCAGACCTGCGATAGGAGAAATATATTATATTAATAATAGCGGCTCGCCCCAGGTTCGCACGGGTGGACATTTATTTTCAAAGTATTCTATAGCCTAGGTATGTTAATAAAATTAAATAAAAAAAAAGTTTTTATTTTTTTATGATACAGCATTCTAAAATACGTACAACCCTAAATTTTTACCCCTCTACAATCAAACCCTATTTCTTTTTGATAATTATAAACTTTATTTTTTTATGCAAGTATTTTTTTATTTTGTCATGACAGAATAAAAAAAATCATATTACGTACTCTAAATTTTTCAGCCCTCTACGATCAACCCCTATTTTTTATTTGTTAATTATAAACTTTAAATTTTATATTTATTTTTTGTCTTGACTTAAAATAAAAAAATCATATAACCCTTAATTTTTGTCCTTATACGATCAATCCCTTTTGAATTTTTATATGTTGTTGTTGTTGTTGTTGTCCTAAGGCACCCCGCTGGTGCAGAGGGCCCCAACAAGTTTTCTCCAAGCCGGCCGGTCCCGCGCGATTATTCGAGCGTCTTCCCATTTGAGTTCTTCCTTCCTGAGCTCCTTGTCCACTAATCTCGTCCACGTGTGTACTGGCCGTCCGCGTCTTCGCCTACCCTCCGGTTGCCACTCAAAGGCGATTTCAGCAGCAATTTTTATATGGAATAAACTATTAAACAAAAAACCAAGAAAACCCTGAATTCGATTATTTATTAATGCCATACGGGAAACGTAATCGCAGTACGCAGTAGGTAGTTTGTAGTGCCCTCTATACCTTTATTCATTGAAGTCATAATATATAAATAAACACATATGACTAACATGAACGGGAAAAACGTCGCGGGTATAGCTAGTCTACATAATATTAGTAGCGCATTGACCATCCACATATTATTTTTAGAACATTTTATCATGTCGAAAAAAGTCTCTCAGTCTCTCTCTCGCCCGCCATATTGTATTAGACGCTACGTGTCGTCGCGTCACCGTAACATTCCGTGCGATAATACAAATTTAATCACACCTCGTTTATGCAATTTGTTTAGAATTTAGCTTTATAATGTAGGTACTTTAATCTAGATATCATTAATACTACACAAAAAAACTACTTTGAAAGAACTTGTAAGAATAAAAATATAATCTGAACAAACATTGAAAACTATATTCGAGTTTATAATTATTCACATAAAATAAAAATCACCGCATTCCACGGGTTAAATAAAAATCAGTAATAACTGACCCCTCGCTGGATAGATGGCGTTGGCGTCGAGTTAGATCGCGCTATGGTTTCGTTACACGAGAAACATGACTACCGCCGCGCGCCTCTGATTAAGTTGCCATCAGGAGGGTCTTAACTGACTCGACTGAACAGCGGGTGATGATTTAGGAAATGATCCCAGTGATTAAATTCCGCTCGCTCGCGTCTCAACTATCGCAGAGGCGCGGGTCGAAGAACTGACGCTGTTTTTGGCCACTTTTATTAAACTTATGAAATAAACAAATTAAGACGCAACAGTGCCATCTACCGTCTGTTATCTAAACTAGATAAAAAAAAATGTATCTGTTAGTAAAAAATAGATAAATAGCCTTCGAACTTCGAGTATATTTTTTTATATCAAATCAAATCATTTATTTTTGTAACTAGGATAAAAAATCATCACATAAAAGTAACATAAAACATTTTTTTTGAGCTCGATGGTTTCGACATTTCTAGCTGGCTACCCTGAGAATGAAAATCAGGGGTCAGCCTCTTTTAAAGTCCACACAATCATTGTAATTTTAATATTGTGTAAATAAATGCAGTGTATTAGTTGCGCATTGACCATCCACATTATTATTTTTAGAACATCTTATCATGTTGAAAAAAAAATCTCTCGCCCGCCAAATTGTATTAGACGCTACGTGTCGTCGCGTCACCGTAACATTCCCTGCGATAATACGAATTTAATCACACCTCGTTTATGCAATTTGTTTAGAATTTACCTTTATAATGTACTTTAATCTAGATATCATTAATACTACACAAAAATCTACATTGAAAGAACTTGTAAGAATAAAAATATAACGTTAAAAATTAAAATGTCGGATTATATAAATATGTACGAGGTCTGTTCAAAAAGTTCCCGGAATTTTTGAATTGCGCGCGTCTGGAGAGTCCGGTGGTCAAAATTTTTTTTTATTGTATTGGTACACATGTCCCTAATGTATGGTGAAATTTTCAGCTGTATTCATTGTTTACATTCTGTCTTGTAGCGGCTAGTGTAGACGTGTTTTTTTGAGCTCGGCGATTTTGCTTACTGTTTTCTTCGATTATAATGGCATAGTGCATAAAGAATTCTTGCCAAAAGGTCAAACCGTCAATAAGGAGTATTACCTTGAAGTAATGCGACGTTTGCGTGAAGCAATTCGAAAAAAACGCCCCGATTTATGGAAAAACAATTAATAATAATAATAATAATAATAATAATATCTTGGGACATCTTCACACACGGTCATCTGATCCCAAACTAGGCAGAGCCTGTGCTATGGCAACCAGACAACTGATAAACATACTTATATATTTTCTAAATACATACATATTATAGATAAATTACACCCAGACACAGAACAAATGATCATGCTCATCACACAAAGATTTGTCCTGGGTGGGAATCGAACCCACGACCTCCGGTTTAGCAGTCAGGGTCACTAACCACTAGACCAACAGGCCCGTCGCCTTGGGTTCAAAATTCATGGGTTTTGCACCACGATAACGCACCTGCTCATTCATCGTTGCTTATTCGTGATTTTTTGGCTAAAAACAAGACTGTAATCATGCCCCAACCTCCTTATTCACCAGATATTGCTCCGTGTGATTTTTTCCTGTTCCCAAAGTTGAAGAGACCCATGAAAGGACAGCGTTTTTCATCGATTGAAGAGATAAAGGCAGAATCGCCGAGCTCAAAAAAACACGTCTACACTAGCCGCTACAAGACAGAATGTAAACAATGAATACAGCTGAAAATTTCACCATACATTAGGGACATGTGTACCAACACAATAAAAAAAAAATTTGACCACCGGACTCTCCAGACGCGCGCAATTCAAAAATTCCGGGTACTTTTTGAACAGACTGCGTATAATATGCAATAATGCAGTATTAAGAGAGTGAACATCAGACAATTTTACAAAGTTCGATTCGTTTTTATAAACATATTATATTTTCAAGTATATATTGAAAAGTTACAGAATGTTTATCTCTTTGAATTTCTCTCGGAGTGTAATTCTTGGGCCTAGATTATAAATAGCGCGGATAGCCCTTTTTTGTAACCCGAAAATTGTTTTAATATCCGCACAGCTTCCCCAAAGGAGAATTCCATGCGTCATAAGACTGTGATAATAAGTAAAACAAACTATTCTGGCTGTATCCAAATCGGTTATCTGTCTGATTTTTTTACAACATAAGCGGCTGAACTAAGCCTTCCGGACAATTTATTAATGTGGTGTAGTTTGGAATCAACAGTAATGCCAAGAAAAACAGTTGACTCAGCAGGGTTTAACTCTATTCCATTCAGTTGTACATTGGTATTTAGCTGCCGTACATAAGGCGTTAAAAAACTTATTAATTTCGTTATAGATGGATTTAAAAGTAAATTATAAACATTAAACCAATGGACAACATTAGAGAGCGCCATATTGACTTCATCAAAGATTTCGAGTTGGCGTTTTATTTTAAAAACAAACATATTATAGAGAAGTGTCATCTGCAAATAAAAGATTTCACTTACATGGAAAGGTAAATCGTTTATGTAAATGAGAAATAAAAAAGGACCTAGGATTGAACCCTGCGGATCACCCATGGTTAGTACAGATCCTTTAGATCTTTTGCCATTTACATCCACTCTCTGTATTCTATTATCTAAATCAGAACATAAAAGATTAACGCCATATTTCTAATGCCATAGTGGTGCAATTTCTTAATGAGTGTATCATGATATACACAATCGAAGGCTATGGACAAATCACAAAATATGCCCAAAGGTCTTGAATCAGAGGCGCGCGACGGTAGTCATGTTTCTCGTATAACTTTATTATATTATTATATATTATAATATATAAGTTTAGATAAAAAAGGTGAACGTGTTTAGTTTAATATTTTGTGTAATAAAAAACCTTTCTGTTAAGGTGTTTACTGCCAATGAAGCATCTTAACTGCCAGTTTCTTAACATAAGTCGAATCTATCAGATTACTCATAGATAAACTAAAAACAGGATTATTAAAAGGTAACAAGGTGTTAATATGATTCTTTACCTAATACTTATTCAGGGAAGCTCTATTTTTATTAGTACTTTGATATAATTACAAAGGAATAAATGTCAATGGAATACATAATTCAAACTGTTTTATCCGTTTCTCGTGCAATGATTATAAAATTGATCAGCGAACAGACTAAGTTAGCTGTAATTCTATTGTGACCGTCCTTATAGGAACGCGTGTAGACGCTTTTAGATGCACTTTAGAGAAACAATATAATATGAAGATATGTCTAGGTTTAATGTAGGAGCCTTATTCTGAAGTATTCTGCATTGCTTGCATACATTTTTAAATGTGATGAGGTGTAATAGAGACAAAGAGAAATAAAATTTAGACATTGGTTGAGATAATAATTATTACCTGCAAATACATCTATGTGCGTTACTATAGAACTACGAAGCACTTAACTGCTGCATCATACATTAATTTACAAATGTTGGAATTACGCTACAGCTCTAAAGTCCCAGTTTCGATTCCCTTACAAAAAAGAATACTTTTCTACATTGTCTCGGGTCTGTGTTTTTGAAGTACCTTCGTGGTCTCTGGTTTCATAACTAAGCTATAGCTACTTACTTTGGGTTCAGAGCAATATATGTTATGCTGTCCACATTTGTCCACATTTATAAACCTAATATAAAGACCGGCAACGCTTCTTGTTTTACTGATGATCATAGGCAACTGTGTTCATTTATCATCAGATGAAGCTCGTGCGCGTTAGTCGGCTTTATTTTTAAACTAAAAGCATGCGTATACCCTAAAATTTTCGGACAGTGGCTTTTGCTAAAACGCAAAGTGTCATCCACACTTCACACTTACCCCACAGGATTTTTGCTCAGGGGTTCCCATGCAAACATCATAAAAAAGGATGAGCACACACCACCCCATCGTTACCGCGAAAAGCAAGCGATGCATTAATTACATCATAATTATTATGTTAAAACGGCACCGCAAATAATTAAACACGCAATCTGCGGTGTCCGGACGTGACGGTGTAGTGTGACCATGTTGTAACGTTATTAAGGATAATATATTAAGGTATTTTTGCTGCGGTGTCAGTGAATGTAATCTGTATGCTAATTCTGTATGATGAGTTCACAGTATTACCTACGTAACTACGGTAAACTTTTTGAAGATCTAATGACCACATTTTGTTAAGTGACTTTTTTTTATCATGCTTAGGTATCATTATATGGACTAACTGCAAGAGTGATGTAGATACTAGACAGCTACTAATAGATAAAACCTGTAGGTATATAACTATGATGAGTGTGACTCTGTTGTTTATTTAGGTACCAATTAGCAAAGAGCTAATTACAATTCTTCTTTATTTACCTTTTAACTTCTTGGTACGCAAGACAATAGTCACGAAAAAATGCTTACGCTTAAATGATTAAGAGGCCTACTTACGCGGGTAAAACCGCGGGGCACTACTAGTATATACAAAATGGCCAGTTGCTAAAATATTTTTAGATACAACAATATTTGTTTTATTAATTAAACCAGAGCGCAAAAGGTCAACCATTGATTCCACGCCAATTAGGTGGCAAACTTTTCGCTCTTTTTATTTCTTGTTTACATACAAAATATTTGTTAGTAATTGTTTTCTCTGTGGAATATAAGCCAGTTTGAAAATAAATTACTAATATTCACCGATGGCTTCAACCCTCTTCACATCATCATCATCGTGAATAATTTAATTGCCAACTTATGGACTCGTCATAACTATTATTGTCATAATGAATATATCTTTTTATTAAACAATGTTAGGCAAAAGAAGCGTCGGTCGTCCGGGAGCAAGATGGGTCGAAGACATAACCAAAGTTTCGGGTCCAATCTGGATGAGACTGGCACAAAGAGAAAGGAGAGGCCTATGCCCAGCAGTGGGATGACAAAGGCTGTGGATGATGATGATGATTAAATAAAGTAAATCTAGTGTTTATACATATGTGTTTAAAAGTGTTAATTGCTTTTTACGCAAATAATTAAATAACAATTATTATTACTAACCTTTACAGAATACTGCTAAAAATCCTTCAATCTATCCTAAAGCAATTTAATCTCAAAATCAGGACATATTTCAATGTGTTTTGTGTGAACTAATTGTTTGGAATTATAAGGAACAGTTCACGACTACTCCAACGAGGCTGACATATTAAAGAAACTGTATTAAATATTGTCACAAAATGAAACTTTTGCTATGCAATTCAGAAGTCAAACGGTCTCATGTGAACCAATGATTGTTTAAATTACAATAAAAAAATCTCTCTATATACACCACTAGCCTTGTGAGTGGGCTTAATAAACCTATATCCCGCAATGGACGTCTATCAGCCAAAAGTACAAATGTTCCTTAATACCCATTTCGGATTGTATAGTTTAGATAATTAAATAACCTTCGAAAATACCCATAAAATTAAAACTTACAAACACGATATTAATTTCATTACAACACAAAAAGGCTTCTAAATTTCAATGGTAATCAGTGGAACATTAGGGTGGTTTTACATCAAAGAGCGGCTAACACATTTCCTTCCTACAACGCTTGACCTTGGATATGCGATAAGGGACCTCACCTTGCCAATGAAACACGCAAACGACAAATTATAAGCTCCTGGTTCACATCGACACATATGTAGGTATAGTCTGTCTTTATAAAACTTATTAATATAGCTTTTTAGTTTTTTGATTCCGTACCCGAAGGGTGCAAACGGGACACTATCGGGACGCTGTCCGTCCGTCTGTGTCTGCGGGCTGTATCTTGTGAACTGCAATAGACAGAGAGTTGAAATTTTCACAGAAAGTATATTTCAGTTGCCGCTAAAACAAAAAAATAAAGTTAAAGGGGGCTCCATAAAGTGGTAAAGAACACTTGATGTGTGACTCTGATCCGCGCTTAGCCGGTTTCTTTTCGATTTTGTATTACCGTAGCTAAATATTTTCCCTTACCAGGAGTCGATACATCCATATTACAGTCATCATTACCATGAACCATCGTTCAGGACATCTTAAAGTAGGTAGGTATTACTTGGAAACTTTAAATGGAAATAAAATTTAAGATATAAATAAATGCATTTTAAGCATTCTAAATAAAATAACAATTAGTTATTCAATGTATTTGAAAAGAAAAAATATTGATATATTTTTACACGTTTAAGAGAAATTTTAAAATATTTCTGAATATATTTTCGCGAAATGTATCGTATTTACGATACTGAAGGAAACGTGTTTACCTGCACGTGACGGTGCAAACGAGACATCTAGTAGGATGTCTCGTTTATAAGGCAATTTTGTGCATATAGTAAAGTTAGGATTATTTGACGCAGAATACTTATTTTCCCTGGGTTTGTTTTCGTACTCGTAAGTCAACAACATCCAGTATGAACTTCCATATATTTCTTCGTACTTAAACTACCAGGACACCTTTCCTTTGCCTAGCACCTAGCTGGCACACTATTTCAGTGTAGGTAGTACCTAAATCTTTCAGACAGTCTATAATGTTTTAGAAAACAAGCTTATTATCCCAAGCATTCATAACATTATGATATGCAATAATTTGTGTAAATATGTAATTTTTCATAAAATAAAACTATTTAGATTTTTGTTCCCAACGTTTCGACGCCTTTGCAGGTGTCATGATTACGGGCAGACTGAGGTGGTATTCGTCGTGACAGTTGATGTTTCTCGTTTTACCTTCATATTTTAATTAATTATTTGTATTTCGATACATATGTAATTTTTCTTTAATAACTACTTTTTTTATAATATTCTCCTTTTCATTAGCATACACTCAGTTAAAATTTCTTCTTTAATTAAATTACAATGACGATTTAAATACGAAATTTGAATTCTAGTTATTGACAACCACGGAGGTATGTTCCTAAATAATTGATTTTGGTGAACTTGAACGGGACTCAAACCAATTAGCCTTAGCCTATAGCCTTCAGGCAATTCACAAGTCCAATGAATAATCTAGTGGACAGTCTCACTGTAGGGGCAAACGGAGGCACCCTACACTGCATTATTAAAGCATTCAGTATTGTAGCGAATCAAATTTTAATGTACGAAATCGATAGCCGTTCGTCTTATGTTTAATTTGAACAAAATTTGCCCTGTTTGTGAACTTTAAAATATTTTTTTGGATATACGGAATCGGGGTGATGATGGGGTAGGCATAAAAAGAAGTAATCTACTTTGCCCGTCAATTATAATATAAAATATATTAAAACTTATTTTTGGTTTGTCAAAATACTGTAACAGAAAAACACCGGGAACTACGTAGGTACTAAATGTACAAAATGGTGTCGTCATAATTTTAAACCAATGTATCGCCGCTTGTTTGAAAAACACGTGTTCAGTATTTTCAATCTAAAGATCAGACGTAAAAACATCTTAATTTTCCTCTGCCCGTCTTTTTTTTACCATAAGCTCATAAATAGAGGTTATTAAGCATGCATGCAGAACACTGCGTGAATAAAGTATACATAGTTTATTAGTAATAATAATGTTTATATTATATTAATTATATTTTTAAGAAACTTAACTCTATTTACACATGACACAACACTATGAAAATAGGGCATAAAATATGGCAGACAAAATTCGTCCACACCGCTTTCCACTGAAAGTGTTCCCAAAAGGCTGGCTGGCGGCATTGCTACGTTATTAATATATGCCACGATAATTATTAGTAGTAATCTTACAAATACTTATATTATTACGAGTTATCAAAACCACCAGTTCCATCAAATTTTCAATAGTACCAATTAAGATTATAGGCTATAATAGCAGCCACCTTTCCCCGCAAATTATATTACACAGGGTATTGAATCAATGTCGACTGTACCTAATGAATCTTAAGTCTTACTAATAAGTTAAGGATTAAGATTGGCTTTTTGGTTTATTAGCCAAAGATATAGTAAACTACTACGGACCAAAATAATTGAGTTTCTCTGTAGTGTACGGGAAAAATAACATAATATATATGGCTGTATTTTCTGCTTGCGTTGACATAAAAGCTTGAATTTTTTATTGCATCAAGAGTTCATAGATCTGATTATTTCATATTAATTTGAACACGAAACTATTCCCGTCTCGGAAAACTAAAACCAATTCGCACCAACTATCTAAAAATTAAATCCGCTAAATAATTTAGAATCTGAATTAAAGAACAAAATATTAAGAATGAATGTGTTCGGTGTTTCGTGGTTCGTCGCAATGCCAAAACTGTATACCGCAGGTTTGTACGATATGTACCTCAATGTATAAATATTTAAACCTGCCTGTGACATCTATCAAGCGCAAATGCTGACAGATTGCGGCAGAAAGCGTCGAGCAATTTGGCTGAAGTTATCACGCGATTCCTGGTAATTGGGCAAAGGACTTTGTTATCCAAATTGTGTAAGTATAATAATATAATAATATAATATCTTGGTACATCTCACACACGGTCATCTGATCCCAAACTAGGCAGAGCCTGTGCTATGGCAACCAGACAACTGATAAACATACTTATATATTTCTAAATACATACATATTATAGATAAATTACACCCAGACACAGAACAAATGATCGTGCTCATCACACAAAGATTCGTCCTGGGTGGGAATCGAACCCACGACCTCCGGTTTAGCAGTCAGGGTCACTAACCACTAGACCAACAGGCCCGTCAAGTAAATAAACTGAGACTTGATATTTGATGTATTATTATAATGATGGTAAATGTAAATGGGTTTAGATGCCAAGTGCAAGGGACAAATATTATAGATTGATAGTTTAATAAAATCGTAGATGTACCTAAATGTAGTGTTGAAAAATCGAATTAAGCTAAGTCTGGTAAACTGGAAGCTAGCTCCTACATAGCAAAGGCAAAGGCTTGGTAAAAGAAAAAGAAGAGCTAGGCAAATTTTGAATATACCCGTCACACTCAAATCCAACATTTTTTATTAACTATTTGCTTCCCACCGACTCAACAACATTATATTTTTAACTACTAACGCCATCTAGTAAATAAGTTGAAAAAACAGTTTTTTACTTCCACAAGTAGGTGTAAGAACTGCCATCTAGTGGTTTATTTGAATATCAAGTCGTCGAGTGTGACGTCTGTACTCCATTGTAAATGTCAGTTTCCTTACGAACTGGCTTGCTACAAAATACTTTCACCTACTGTAGATGGCGTTAACATAAACTTTGAACATCCTTACTTTGTAATATGTTTTTTTGTCTTTAAATCTATTTCAAGTTTGTCAGTTTGAATGCAGTTCAAGTAAACACATATAAATCACATATTATATTATAAACCCATGAATAATATTTTAGTTCGTGATATGGATGTCAACCACTAAAACTCGATAGTTCGGAAGTTTTTGATAAATTCCATGTCCCGATGTGTTTATGTAGGTATTATAAATGGATAAGTATGTGGAATTATATCCTTCAAAGCAAAGTCAACCATCCTAATCTGTAATTTAAGAGAGTTCAAAAAAATTAATTACTGTTTTAAACCTTTTCTAATTTATTTACTCGTTTTCCGTTCGAACTTCGCTAATTAGTGTAATTTTTGGATTTACAAACTTTTAATGGGGTATCTCTTGCATTAGAGGCTTTTGATGTGAATTTAACTTAGTTATAAAGTTAACAAAGTATTAATATCACCAATAATGGTTTGTTTATCTTTTGACCGTTGGGTTGATCCTTCGTCGTTTGAACTTAACCGGACTCTCTTTGAGCAATACCGTTACCAGTTTAGTCTGTAAAGCTAATGAGCGGGTATCATAATATTTGTATTATCGTTGATTTACCTTGATCGACAGTTCGATCTGGTATAGCCAGTTTACGAAAATTCGGTCGGCGCGGGCGGTCTGGTTATGATTTTTGGTGTCGAATAATTGATGCGAAAAATTGGATATCAATTATTCACCTAACTCGTATTGAGCTTAAATTTTATAAAATGATGTACTACTCTATACTAGATGTAGAGGGAATTTTAAAATTATGATTAAAAAACAGTTTTTATAAAAATTTAAAAGAAAAATATCTGTTTCATTACCCTTACAATCAGACATTTTTATACCTGAAAAAGCAATTAAACTTTAAGACGTTCTTAAATATCTATCCGTGGCTACTCTAGACCTTATAGGGACAAAGACAGCATGACTCTTATCGGCGCCGACGGTTTAAAACTAATAGACGTTCCAGTGTTCGATGTTTGTTTGATTCTTTTTTTAAGCCGTGACATCTATACTAATATTATAAAGCTGAAGAGTTTATTTTGTTTGTTTGTTTGTTTGTTTGAACGCGCTAATCTCAGGAACTACTGGTTCGAATTGATTTTTTTTTTGTATTGGATAGTCCGTTTATAGAGGAAGGCTAGGCTATATAACATCACGCTACGACCAATAAGAGCGGAGCATAGATGAAAAATGTTGCAAAAATGAAAACCGTTCAAACTAAAACATGCGAACAAAGTCGCGGGGAACAGCTAGTTCTTGTATATTTTTACAACAGTTTTATCTTTACGACAGTGTAAGCACCTGAATAAATAATATGTTTACCGCAAAGGGTATTTATTTTCTAACTACAATAAAATTGTTGTATTCAGTATAAAACCAAACAAGTCACTACATTGTTGTTTGGTAATACTATCATTTTATTGAACTCAAGTAACTTATCTTTTTAATTTTACTAAAACAAAAATGAAACGATTTTTTATTCGTCTTTTTTATTGAATTTTAAGCATCGTTCTCTTTTTTTATTTAACGTGAGAAACTTTGATTTTCAATTTAATAACTCAGTTGTGTAAAATTCTCGGGAGATTGAACTAATATGCTCAAAACGGTTTAAACTGATTTTGATCTACTTTTAACTTCATGTAATGTTATATTAACGTTCAGTGTCTTAAAAGACATTACCTCCTGAACGTCAAAGATCTGTCATCAGAAATTATGGATAAAGTCAGTTTTAAAATAAATGGCGTTAAATATACGGGTGAGTACCACTTAATTTTACTATTCATTAAAAATACATGATACGTAAAGTGCAAATATTTTTATATTTATTAGGGTTCCGAACCAAAAGGGTAAAAACGCGACCTTTTTTTTTTTTTTTTTTGATTATGGGGTGAAAAGCTAATGACTTCGATCCACGCCAAGGGCACGGTGGCGGCGTGGGGATATGTCGGACTCGCACCGACTAAAAACACCCCGGTCCCGTCCTTGCCTTAGCCAGAGCCGCGGGATCGCTTGTGCATTCTCAGCGCAGCTCCGGCAGGCTCGCTCCTTGAAGGAACCCTTCTAATTATTAAGACTTCGCTGTCAGTTCGTCCGTCCATCTATCTGTCACCAGGCTCTATCTCAAGAACTGCCATAGCTAGATAGTTTAAATTTTCACAAATTATATATTTCTGTTCTCGTAATAACAAATACTAAAAACAAAATAAAATAAATAATTAAGGGGGGCTCCCATACAAAAATCGCCATTTTTGCTTATTTTTGGTACCTACTGTTGTATACTTAGTCAATGGTAAGGAACCCTTCGTGCGCGAGTCAGACTCGCACTTGGCCGGTTTTTTTTATTTTATGTTAGTTTTGTTAGATGTTAATTTTACATGATTTGATATCCTGTGATTAATTAGAGGAGACCATATTGTTTAAAATAATAATAAAATAATTTAATCGAAAGAAATAATAGGTAGTAGGTACACCTGTTTCTTGTGATTCCTTATGGAAGCACAGGTAATTGGTAAATTTTTAAAAAATAAATTAATTAGGTTTGAAAAAACTAACAAGGCAGAAAGCAAGGATGAGCTTGCATCACAGCACGGTCACGGGCAGACTCTGAGTCTGAGTCTGCCCGTGCCCATGACACCTGCAAAGGTCGAATCGTCGGGAACTCAAATCTCAATACAAAACCGCGATAAAATCCGTTCAAAGTAGTTTTATTTCAAGATTTTCTGCAGTTAGCCAGACCGCAGGCTTAGACTGCTTCTCCAGACTTTAATTATTAAGCAAGTATTTTCGTCAAAATCTAAGCAGGTTTATCAATCACGGTGACACTCTGCCCCCTTTATGTATTATGCTACATGACACGGATAGTCCTTACAGACTAAGTTATAACGCGTAGTATGCTGTTAATAATAGTAAATAAGTTTTAATTAAAAATGTATTTATAATTATTTAAAACAAAACGGTTTACCTGCGCATATTCTCTGAATCGCCCGACTAGTTTCAGAGTTCGACTCGTTACACCACCGCTGCCGCGCCAGCTCATGATTAGGGACTCCTATTAAGTCTGAAATTAGTCGGGCGATCCCGAGAATATGCGTGAGTAAACCGTTTTGTTTTAAATAATAATACTCGACGCAAAAGTTATTATACAAAAAAAATATATAAGTAGGTATATATATTTTACATACAAGTTTCTAAATCAACTAGGCTCACAGTAATAGTGAAGAAAAATCAAACAAGCCCAAACAAGATCGGCATGCGACGATTCGCTAAGGAGTTCCCATGGCTACTATCTGGCTCCATCATTAGAACAGCTCGAAAGTGCCATATCATTGTATTGTCACCGATACGTATGCAAAATTTCATCTCAATCGAATGTCTAAATGTGATTGTAATTAAGCTTACAGGGTTTAACAACAAACAAACATACATACGAAACATACATAATGTTAAAGTTAAGACGGTTATAAAAAAAATAACAAAGTAATTGGTCTATGTCAATGGGTCTGAGGCAGCTGAAAATAATAATAATATTTGAACAGTTGGTGATGAAGTCAGTTCAGACCTAACTCTACTTGACTACATAAGAAGACACTTGGAATTGCGAGGCACCAAGTACATGTGTCTGGAAGCCGGCTGCGGCGCATGCGTGGTGGTTGCACAGAAACCCCCTGCATTACCATTTGCTGTCAACTCGGTACGCTCATAGCAAGTTAATTTATCATTAAAATATAATTATTTACAATTTGCACTAATAATTAGATTCGTAACAAGGTTACCGGTTACAAAAGATGCTGATAAAAATTAATTAATTAAGTTGATATTCATTTGGCAGACCTTCATATAATTAAATAATAAATTTGTAGTTTGTTTGGCGAAATTCTAATATTCTTTTTTTTTATGAAATTATGTTTCGGTGGTTTCATTAGAAATGCCAATAAATCTGATTATTAGAACTAGGAGAAAACTCTCATCCCTGTCCAAAATTAGCAGGGTTATTTGCTATAGCGGTTGACAACTAACTAACTAAAGCGATAATCGCTTTATAAAAAACCCTGTGAAAACACAAATTTCGCATCGTTTAACGTCATTGACTAACTAGATCTACTACAACGTAGTTGGTTACCGACGTTAGCCGATACTAAATTTACGTTTTTCTGTTATTTTATCTCGTAAACATCGCTTGGGTTGTCAACTGGAGATAGCAAATAAGCCTACAGTATTAGGTTTATAAAGACACAATGTTTCATTTTAGTGTATGCTTCAAATCACTGCTTGCCATGAACTTCAGATTACAACCATAGAAAAAATAGGTAACAAGAAAAATGGCTACCATCCGCTGCAGAAAGCGTTGGCTGATAACAACGGTACCCAGTGCGGACACTGTTCGCCTGGATGGGTCATGACTATGTACAGGTATAAAACAATCGTGTAATAGCTTGTCAGATCTCAAAATAAAATTATGCTTATTTAAATATCAAAAATCGTATATCGTAATTATTTAAAGGCAGTAACAACTCAAGCGTTTTTTTGTTTTTCTAAACTTTTTAGTCTTCTGCAATCAAAACCAGACCTTACTATGCTAGAAATTGAGCAGTCATTAGGCAGTAACATCTGCCGATGTACAGGATACAGACCAATTTTGGACGCATTCAAAGAATTTGCCAATGACTGTCCAAAAAAACAAATTTTAGATATCGAAGATTTGAAGATTTGCAATGAATCTGGAAAATCTTGTGATAAAAGTAATTGTGACGAATTCGACTGGTGCATGGTTGAAAAAGATGATGTTTTCGATAAAAATATTGTTAGATTAAGACTGAAAGATGGTAAATACTGGTACAGAGTAATAGACGTCCAAAGTATATTCAAGATACTCAACGAAAAGGGATACGATTCTTACATGCTGGTAGCCGGCAATACTGCTAAAGGTAAGGATATGATATACAATTTTTAAAATTCAAGTAAATAAAGGTTTTTGTTAAAAGAAATATTAAATTTTAGGTGCCTATCCAATCGATGACTATCCCCAAGTACTTATAGACATTAACGGTATTAATGAACTTAAAGGCTATAAAATAGCCCAGAACCTAATAATAGGAGCCGCTGTAACTCTTACTGAACTTATGGATATATTCAAAAGTATAGGCAAACAAGAGTATTTTGGGTACTTGCAGAAGTTTTATGACCATCTCAAGAAGGTTGCCCATATTGTTGTCAGAAATGTAAGTCAGTTATTCAATTACCATCAACAAATACTTGATGGGTTATTTTAATTTTGAGCCTTATGTTAAAAACTTGACAGAATCTAGAATTAAAAATTTATTCATTTCACAGTTGGGTACCATAGCTGGGAATTTAATGATAAAACATGAACACAATTTCTTCCAATCGGACATCTATCTTCTTCTTGAAACTGTTGGTGCTCAGTTGACTATTGGTATGTATATTCATTTGAAATGTAAGAATTTTCACAAAACCGAAAAAAAAATAAGTCCAGGGATGAAAAAAGTAATTCGACTGATGAAAACAAGTAATTACTAAACCATATTATAATGACTAAAATGTTTTTCAGAAAGTTTTAATTTAAATATTTACCACTACCTAATAGGTAATAGATAATTATGGTAATTTGGCTTATTTGAACACTACTGTTTTCAGTATAAATGTTTAACAAATTATTGTACCTAAACAAATCGCTCGTACGCGGCGTATTTTCCTCACCGCACGCTATTCTTGTATAGGGTAGACCACCATGCTAAATGGGGATTTACCCGATGACCTATGATAAACCACATTTTTGGTCTATGCCATTTCCACCAGTCTGTTTCACCAGTGGGGAAAGTGTCCATAGGTTTACCAAAATGATAAAAATACGTCGTAGCAGTAAAAATACGGACACGAAAATTCAGGGTATCCCTCTTTGTGTTTATCTAACGCACTGCAGTAAATCAAAATATCACCTTTTGGCTCTCCTACTATGAATGTCAATCGCATCGAACTTATTTATTTCATTTTATTTAGGTTTAATTACATCATCAGCATTAGTTATTCAATATTTTGACACCTAGCGTATTTTATAAAATTCGGCGCGTAATGAAAGAAGGATAGATTTGTTTTTATTTGGATACCAAGTCACGAGACTATACATGATATTCACTATACATACAACTAAACTATAAGTTTGTATTGTGTCTCACAACTGGACCAAAGGGCACATGACAGCCGCATCGAATGCATCGAATTTTCGTACAAAGTATAAGTTTACGACCAGCGGACAAATTTACGACCAGTCAATTTACTGTCTTGATCCGTAATATTTTTTTAATTTTATTATGATACCTATACTATTTTCGTTTTCAGCAAATTATAGGTCCAAAAAGACCGTGACAATGCAAGAATTTTTGAATACGAACATGAAGGGAATGGTAATCTTAAACATTATGCTGCCACCACTAAGCAAGGAGTATACAGTATTTACCTACAAGGTAAGATTGGAATCAGAATACATTTACTTGCACAAACAACACCCAAACTGGGAACCAACATGTTCGTCCCGAGCGCGGGATCGAGTGCGCAACACGTAGCTCAGAATTTGTTGGCATGCACAGTGAACCACTCGAATATTTTTGCAATCGAAATAAAAATGCTTTTTATTTAAACTCATAAAATTAAACATATTATAGTTTGCTGATACGTTTAGGTTCATGTAGTTTCTAATTAAACCGGATATAAGGACTTTAGTAAACTTTCTTTTTTATCTATTTATTATTCGTAAAAAGGTAATAACCATTTAATTATTATCGTTCGGAAAATGTTTGTATAAAAAAAAAGATTATCGTGAATATGTAATTTCGTTTTTCTTTTCATGTTTTTAGGTTAATTGCGCCTTCTAGTCACAGTAAAATAAGTTTAATGATACGTTAATTTATTTTAAACTGTTTTGGAATATCTTTTCCAGTTTTCGTTTCTGTTTCGTTGTTCTTATATTTTTGTTATGAGCGAACGACACCATAGACTCAGGTCCTACACTGGTAGATGCTGCTAACCAGACAGGCAGTTTTTACACTCGGAAAGGCTTTCTGCAACTTCATGCAATTCTTCGTTTAGGATTCTGATTCTACCTGAAAACGGCAAATTATGAATTTTAATTAAACTAAATTTCTAGATAATGCCAAGAAGTACAAATGCTCATGCAATAGTCAACGCAGGATTCCTATACCAATTAACCAAATCTAACAAAGTTTTGAGATCGAGAATAGTATTTGGTGGATTATCTCCATCATTCAATAGACCTTCAAAAACGGAAAAATATTTGGTTGGCAAGGAATTATTTTTAAACGAAACTGTGCAATCAGCTTTGACAATTCTGGATAGTGAACTCGTGGTGATCGAAAATCCGCCCGAACCAAGTGTGGCTTATAGAAAGAAGGTCGCATTGAATTTATTTTACAAGGTTAGTACAAATTCATTTATGGTGATTCAAGTCGTTTCCTTATAAGTTTGTTTTTGAGCTTTAATGAATAAAATGAATAATTTGAATTTTTAATATTATTAATAAGTTCATATACAATCAAAATTCTCATTGAATGTAGCAAATGTTATTAATTTCATGAACATAAGGAGTTTGACTATGAGGGATCATCTAGACTCCTTCTAAAAGTCAAAGTTTACTCCACACACCGCACAAGTACATGGAGAAAAGAAAAGGAAGCCTTTGCCATACATTAGTCTTATAAGACGAGATTGGATACTCTTGAGTTTCTTATATTTTTTTCTTTTTCAGGGTTTGCTAACATTATGTCCGAAGAACATCGTCAATCCTAGATTTCTCTCTGGCTCAATAAACCTACATGACTCTCGACCGGCGTCACAGGCACAACAGATATACGATACAGACCCCTTAGCTTTCCCGTTAAATAAACCAATACCGAAAATAGACGCATTGGTAAGAATGGCTTATAGCTATAGAAATTAAATAATCTTAAAATAAAAAAGAAATCGAACAATTTTTATGTTCTAACATTATTTATATTTCAGGTTCAGTGCGCCGGGGAAGCTTTCTATACTGATGATTTGCCAACTCAGCCCTACGAAGTATTTGCCTCTTTCGCTCTTACGACTGTTGGATCTGGAGAAATTGTATCTATAAATCCACAAAAAGCATTAGTAAGTTAGCTACTACTAGGTATAATGACTATACTAAATATTCGCTCCGCATGTGTTAATGCGTAACAAATCATTAAAAATAATGAGTATTGGGCAGCATCATCTTTCGGACTTCTGAATTAAAACATTGTTAATCAGAGTCGGTGAGACTAAACGAAAGACTGGTTCACTAGAAGTCGCATACGTCGCCCTAAAGACGTAAGAAGTAGAAGGGGAAATTTAAACTTCCGGCGAGTGTCCTCAGTAGCTTAGTTGGTAAAGCGACTGGCACGTTGAGCAAATAGTCGCAGGTTCGAGTCATGTCCGAGGGTTAAGTTTTTCTTTCTACTATTTGTATTTAATTACTACTATAATGTAATAATAAGAGATGTTCATGTCAAAATTATATTCACAAATGTATTGGATTTCTAGAGTCAAGAAGGTGTAATAGCATTTTACTCTGCAAAAGATATACCTGGTGATAATTCTTTCACACTGATGACTAATACAAACATTCCATCTGACGAAAAAGTGTTTTGCGACGGTTCTGTAAAGTATTTTAATCAACCCTATGGAGTTGTTGTATCCAAAACACAAAGTATAGCAGATAGGGCCGCAAAAATGATTGAAGTTGAATATAAAAATGTAAAAAAGCCGGTACTAGATGTGAAAGAGGCGATAAAGGACAAAAACAGAGTACATTTTTATGATTCCGAAAATGCAATTGAAAAGGGTAACGAGATCGATAAAGTTATTAAAAGTGGTAACACAATTTATGGACAGTATCATTTTCCATTGGAGAATATTGTCTGTGTGGTCCATCTGACAGAAGAAGGGTTTAAAGTCTATGCCGCCTCGCAATGGATAGAAGGAGTGCAGATGATGATGGCAAAGGCTTTAAAAATTCAACAAAACCGGTAAATATTCTTTATTTAAGGTGAAAAACAATATAAATAGCTTATTTTTGTTCATTGCGTTGACGTAGTTACTTGTTTTTTTTTTTTGGCATCAAGTTCGTTCGTTCGTTCGTATCTGATATTAATTTCAACATGATTCCACCAAGATTCTGAGAAAAGTTACATAAAGCCATCCAAGTAATAATAATAATATCTTGGGACATCTCACACATGGTCATCTGATCCCAAACTAGGCAGAGCCTGTGCTATGGCAACCAGACAACTGATAAACATACTTATATATTTCTAAATACATACATATTATAGATAAATTACACCCAGACACAGAACAAATGATCGTGCTCATCACACAAAGATTCGTCCTGGGTGGGAATCGAACCCACAATCTCCGGCCCGGGCCCGTCATAATAATTTAGGGGTTCTTTTTTTTTAGGTACGGAACGCATTTTTTTGAACTGCGGTATTGGATATTAAAGGAGTGGTTTTCATTTCAGTATTGACGTTCACGTTGGTCGAGTCGGCGGCGCGTTTGGCCTTAAAATAACTCGCAATATACAATCAGCTGTTGCATGTGGACTGGTAGTTCAGAAGTTGAATAGACCATGTAGATTTGTACAGTCTTTAAGTGCTTCGATGAGAGCTATAGGAAAGAAGCTTCCTTGTACCACTGATTTTGAAGTAAGTAATTAGGTTTATTTTTATAACATGGAAAATGGATATATAAATAGTGTTTCTCATGGTTCCTAATATTCTTTTAGGTTTTTAAATAATAATAATTTACACATTTTGATATTAAATCCAATATTAATTTAGGAACGTTTTTTTTAAGGTAGGTGTAAATAACCGCGGTGTCATACAATACATGAACTACAATTTATATCAAGACATTGGCTGCATTAAAAATGAGACGTTTTCTTTTATCGTTATGACGGCGTACAGCAATTGTTACAAAAAAACTACATGGAATTTCAAATGCTACAATGTCATTACTGATACCCCTAAGAATTCATGGTTTAGAGCACCAGGTAATACAAGATTTAGGATTTGTTTAAAATAATTTGTGAACATTTATATTTAAACATTTAACTATTGTACAGGTTCTGCTGACTCCATCGCTAATGCTGAACTTATAATGGAGCAAATTGCTTATGAATTATCACTGGATCCAACTGAGGTCAGACTAAACAACCTGGATACAGAAACCGGCAGTCCACTACTGGAAATGCTGTATTCTCTTAAAAAAGACGCACAATACGAAGACAGAAGATTAGTTGTTAATCAATATAATGCACAAAACAGGTGGAAAAAACGAGGACTGAGATTTTCATTTTTAAACTGGAATATACATCCCTTTGGTCATTATAATGTCATTCTATCTGTATACCGCGGTGATGGTACAGTTGTAATAACTCACGGAGGCGTTGAAATTGGTCAAGGCATCACCACAAAATGCATACAAATTTGCGCCTATTATTTAAATATTCCGATAGAAAACATCCAAGTAAAAGGCACTGATACCATTATCTCTCCAAACTGTATAGAAACAGGTGCTAGTCTGACGTCACAAAACATTGGCTTGGGAGTTTTTCGATGTTGTAAAAAACTACTGGAAAGACTTGAACCTATCAAAACAGAAATGCCTAATGCCTCTTGGACGGAAGTAATACAAAAGGCACATGAATCAAAAATTGATTTGCAAGTGCAAGACATAATTACAGCAGATGATCCAGCGAGATATACTTACAACGTTTTTGGAGTGTCGTTGGCTGAAGTTGAAATAGATGTCCTGACGGGTGAATACGAGATTTTGAGGGTTGATTTAATGGAGGATGTGGGTAAAAGTGTCAATCCTGAGATAGACATTGGACAGGTAAGTTTATTGATTCGAATTACAATAATTAAAATAATTATTGGGTTCAAAACAGATAAAAACGTTATTTAATAGCATATTTTTTATAGTACAACAACTTATTATAATATTGTTGATGGTAGATTTTTATGACTGTAAAAAATATGCATGTTGCGACATCAATTTTTCTTACGAGAAAACCGTGAAGAGCTGTGCATCTGGGTGAATTACATTATTTACCTTCAAACAGTGCCACCTTATTTTCCTTTCTTATTTTATTCAGATATTTAATCATAATTCTGTTGCTAGGTCGAAGGTGCTTTCATAATGGGCTTAGGCTATTGGACGTCTGAGAAGCTGAACTATGATGTGAATACTGGAGAACTGCTGACAAATCGGACATGGAACTACCACGTTCCAATGTGTACGGATATACCACAAGACTTCAGGGTTTATTTGAGAAAGAATTCTTTTAGTTATGAAGATATACAAGGAGCGAAGGGTAAATTAATAAATTTATGAATTCTCTACTTAAACATTTTAAAAGAGTTAAAGAGTCTCTGGACCTGTCTTGGATGTGGTTTTCAGAGTATAATATCTTTCGTTATTTCCTTTTGTTGACCAGTAAAGTATTACTGCTATCTATACATTAATGTCTATAAATAGTTTAACCAATTCCTACTTTAGGGCATTATCAATACCATTAGTCGTGCCCAGGACATTAGATATTTAATCATATTTAATTTTTTGTGAATGTTTTGTTGTTTAATTTTAAATTCTTGGTTTATTTATTTGCAGTTGTTGGTGAACCTCCTTTATGTTTATCAGTAGTTGTGGCATTAGCTATAAGAGAAGCTTTATCGCAAGCTAGGCTTGAATCAAACATACCTACAACTGAATGGTTTACAATAGGTAAGATTTAATTATTTTAATCTTTTTTTTTGTTTAGGTCAAATCTTGTAAGCTAAATTAGAACCACTTTTCCGATATCCGATTGCGTTGAAAGTTTCGATACTTATACAAGTATGGGGATATATTATGGTGCTGTCGATCTGGTCTGATGTTGAAGCCAGAATGTGGCTACGGAACTCTGTAACGTAACGACACAATCCCATCGTGTTTGGGCTTGTTTGATTTGTCTTTACTGGTATTTGGAGCCTAGATGATTTAAAAGCTTGTTTTTTTTAATATATATTTTTTTATTAAAATTCCGTTTAAAAATATCATGCTGCCTGCCTGCCGTCCCCGGTAAGAAAAAGAGTCAGAGACACTACGGTGGTTTTAGTCGACCAGGAATTAAATTTCATCGGGAGAAAAATAAGGCTAGATATTAATAAATTATAATGAATTTATGTAATTCATAATAATTCTTCTTTTGTTTTAGATGGCCCATCCTCAGTGGAAGCTGTTGGTTTATCATCAGCGACCGATATAAAAGATTTGAAATATAACTAAAACTTAATTACTGCAGTATTATACTTTAGTATATATAGTACTTTAGTACCTTTATTCCATTATAAAAACTCTAGATAAATAAATTTAATTATTCGTTATTTATTGATTGCTTAATATAAATAAACTTTAATTTTAAAATTTCGCACGATTTTCCTATAGGAACGTTCAAAATGATTATTATCAAATATGATTTCCTATAATTTGTTTACTAAAACCTAAAACAAGAGTGAAAAATAATAAAATAGATTGACCCTTTAATAACAAGTTTTTTTATATTCCTTGTCTGCTAAGATTCGTTTCTACGTCATAATTTATTTGTTTATAAATTGAGTATTTTACAATAAACCTTATAATTATACTAAAACAATACCCCACAAAGCTGTGTTTACACAGTTGGTCTGTGGGTATAAGGACCAAGGTGGACAGTAAAACTTATCACTAAACTTAGGTAGGTGCTAATACTTAGTACGTACGTAATACAAAGTAACACTATAATACTTTACATTTACAAAATTTCTTAATTTTGTTTCAGTTTGTATTTATTAATTGAAATAATAACAGCTTATCACAGTTTTGTATTACATATCTAACTCTGTAACTACGCTGCTAACATGTTAACATGAACCACGAATGAACAAATCTTAATCCACCGAGCCGCTACGAAAAGTCCGCGCAATCCCGCATTTGCTCGTTACTTTTTTGCAGGCTCTCTTACGGTTGTGATTTTTTGTTTTGTGTCTGATGTTAATCACGAGGATTCTGTTTTGAACACTACCGCTATATCGCATTACTTTATTCAAGACCTTTTTGTTTGTTTAGGCTCAGTTTTAGCTCCTATGAAAATGGGCATTATTTTGTTAAATTTTTATGTCCCTAACTATATAAAAATACAGTATCAAACAGGTTTTTTTATTACTGCTTGAATGGTTTGGAGAAGCATTTCAAATATAAAATTTTGAATAAAATGTCACTTAAAATAATTTGATTTCATTGAATATCTTAGGACATATATAATGATCAAGTACCACGTATAAACGCGCTAATGACTGGAACTACCAGACCGATTTTACTAGCAAATAGCTCACGTTGTGGGCTGAGGTTATATTGAAAAATATAGGTACCTACTTTTATTTTTGAAAAAGAATTAATGTACTGCGCAAAACATGAAAATCCCTTAAAGTAAAACAGCAGGGGACAGCTATTGAAATGTATAAGTAAAATTTATAATTTAACTGAATACCTGTTTCTACAAAATCAAGTGCGAATTGTGAAACGTATACATATGCAATTATTAATATATGTACTCGTTATAGTAGTACTATTAATTATTTTGTTGTTATTGTCCAATACAGGATTACAGCAAAGAAAAACAGTTGTTGATTTTATAATTATTTTATTTAGATATTTACAAAGATTCGTAGGCGTATATTTCGTTGTATATAAAACAGGCGTAGCCTGGTTAATTCATATTATGTTCAATCAATAGACAAAAGGTTTAACTTCCTTATTAACAAAAAATAAAGTTATGAAACAACAAAAATAATCCAATATTTGATCACAGATTAAAAAGTTTGGTATTAAAACCTAAAGTCCATTGCGTCGAGTATTATTTAAAAGTATATGTTGAAAAAAATAATCAAAAAATTTGAACACATTTTGGAAAGCGAGGATTAGTGATGTCCGTAGTATCCGAGGCCACCGGAGTATCCGAGGCCGTGGCCGCCGTATCCGCCGAGGCCGCTTCCGTATCCACCGTATCCGCCGTATCCGCCGTACGCAACCTGGTTAGCGTAGCTGACCGCGGGGGCGCTGTAGTAACCGCCATGACCGTAGCCTGAAAGAAATATTTCGTTAGAACTGGTTGCTTTGTTTGAGTATGTTTCTATAATATATTAAAGTGTGTGTCATGGTGACCACGTACGGTAATGAAACATAAGATATTCTAATTTGGTATAAAACCTCGACACATAATGATTAATTTCATAAATACTTTATAAAGTACAGAGACTATATTTCATAAAATATCAAATACTTTTAAAATTATGAATGTAGCATCAATGGCCATTGTTCGATGGTATCCATATCTCATAAGAAAATAAGCCTTCAATTTATCGAAATATTTAAAGTCAGGTGAGTAATCCTACTTTTACGTTACGTTTGTTTATCCCTCAACAAACAACCCTTTAGCAAAATATTCTGATCTATGAATATAATTCCAACTGCTAACTGACAAAACAAACTAATTAACAAATCAGTACGCATGCGCAAAATTTAACTTATTACAAATTCCGTTCTGAAAGTACCACTTAACAAAACATAGGAACAAGTTCTATAAAAACATTTATATAGATATGTATTGATATTATTGTTGTTAAGAACAATACTCGTATTGTGTTTTAAGATAATAATCTCTATTTTTCAACAATTTATGCTTGATTCGCGTTCCCACGTTTTTAAGGTTCCGCTGTAAAACATGTCAACCTTTGTAGTCTTGATTACTGTCCGCCAAGGCTGCGTTGTTTTCTTTTTTATTATGCAACTGCAGGTGTTGACATGGTATATCTGTTATCAAAGTAGTTGTAACAATTTTCATAACAAATTACGTGCTACGTAACGTTGAATACCGTCGAAGGTCTAACAAGGCGTTTATATTCCAAAACTACTCTATCCAGTTAATATCTACATTGTGCTAAATGGCGATCTGTTAATTGTCAAGTCCTGCGCTTAGCTTTGGCGTTAAAAGATTTTATTGTTAACCAAACATTTTAATCTTAACTCATTCACCTGTAAATCTGGCATTGAACTTAATCGTTCAGGCATATACCATTGAATTACCAAGATTAAAACCTAGTTGCTAAAACTTTCCTAAAAACCATTGTGTTTAAACAATGATAATGTTTAAACGGAACCAAATAATTTGAATGAATTTAGGACTTACCAACACCGCCAAGACCTGAATATCCACCGAGACCGCCGTATCCGCCGAGACCGCTGTATCCGCCGTATCCACCGTAGCCGCCGTATCCGCCGTGAGCGGTGGTGTACGCAACCTTGCTAACCGCTACTGGTGCAGCTGTGGATAAGAAACAATTGGTTATAGACGTGGAAAAGAATGCTTTACATAGTATATTTTTTTAATGACCTCTTAAGCACTGCGTGAATAATTTTCCTGCGAACAGAAATGATCACACTAGACGATCGGTCAGATACATAGCTTACTAACTGCGACATTCCCGCGACTTCGCCCGCGTGGTAGTCGGTTATTGCGACAAAAAGTAGCCTATGTCCTTTCTCAGGCTCTAGACTATCTGTGTACCAAATTTCATTTAAATCGTTTCCGTAGTTTTGGCGTGAAAGCGCGACTGACAGGCAGACAGACGGAGATACTTTCGCATTTATAATATTAGTAAGGATAGTTACTGCTTAAAGCTCACGCAGCCAAAACATAGTAATTACCTAATTAAACGTCAAACAATATGGTTTCACCTGTTATTTAACTGCCATATTTACGGAAATATGGCAGTTAAAGAAAAATGTTGATGACCTTTGTTCTAATGTAACGCAAAATTACATGTTACAATGGCCCAGTGTGCCAAGGACCTATGTTTCTCACATCGACTTGTGACATTGGAGAAACAATGGATTACTGTTTGTTAGTTTCTTTGTTTTAAGGTTTCATTAGGGTGGTACTGTTGGCTATTGAGATTGATGAACGTACTGTAGTTTAATGATCAGTGAAGTGAATTGAAGCTGGAATCGTGAGGGTTAAAATCGCTTTAGTGATTCGGTCTTTACAGTAAAGAGAGCTGATAAAAAAAGAGAAGTTGTAGAAATAGTAATTAGGCTGTGTGGTATTGGAACCGAAGTCAACGGTGGTTTATGTAATCTTCTCAGACTTTTCCCAAGCTATGTTGAGGTCGGCTTCCAGTCTTACCGGATTCAGCTGAATACCGTATTTTACATGGAGCGACTGCCTATATGACCTCCACAACCCATTTTAAGGTAGTAGCTCAGTATACCATATTAAGACTAGTTGTCAGCATTAATGATGGTCTATGTTATCACTTATGTTAAATTTTAAGCCATAAGAATATGACATTGAGCTTGCCATCCACAAATTAAATTGGACGATTTCATATATTCCGGTACACTATATTGTATGTCTAAATTCCAAAGTTTTATTCATTGATTCGGATAACATTCAGTTCCACCAAACATCACGTGTATATTTTTTATTGATTTCGCTCCACGTTAAGTTTTTGTCTTCAAAATTATCTGAGATATTTGTCAATTTTCAATTGAATGGAGCCGCAGAAAAAAATAATAGCTGACTCGATGTTTGGGACAATCACAGTGGCTAGTCATGCGTGCAAGAATTATTAGGTATCTCATATTATAAGGTATTTTTTATATTATTGTCAATTACGACCTTTATATTGAATGGTTAGGCTTACTAGTAAAATTGTTGTTTAACAAAAATTTGAACAAAATGCTTATAACCCCGGACGTAGTTTGATCGATTAGTTATTAGTACTACAATTGGAATAATAAAAATATCAATCAAAATGTTTTGGAATGCCAATAGTCAATGCACCATCAATTTGTAGTATTATTTAAATAAATTATCAATATGGACAAGCATGGATCCACAACCATTATTCATCTGATTACTACCTACAGCAAAATTGCACATTATAAGCAAATAATGATCACGCGAGTTGTAATTATCAATTAATTCAAATAGGGACATTAATTTATAGACAAATGCTATTCCTATCCTAATGTACAGTTCATTGTCGTAACCTTAATGATGTGTACTTTAGCGACAATTTTCTAACAAACCACACGTAAATATAATCTAACTAGCTGTCCCCCGCGACTTTGTCCGCGTGTTTTAGTTTCAACGTTTTTTCATTTTTGCGACATTTTTCATTTATGCTCCGCTCCTATTGGTCGTAGCGTGATGTTATATAGCCTATAGCCTTCCTCAATAAATGAGCTATCCAACACTGAAAGAATTTTTCAAATCGGACCAGTAGTTCCTGAGATTAGCGCGTTCAAACAAACAAACTAACAAACAAACAAACAAACAAACTCTTCAGCTTTATAATATTAGTATAGATTACCAACATCAAAGTAGGATTAAATTAGTCACGGATAGAACAATTTATTCAACCAACCATATTACTTTGAATCATTCTCAAAGCAATTACCAACTTTACGCAATTTAAAATAAGATTCAAAATCCTTTTAAGTTGAAATAATGAGTTCTAAAAAGAGCACTTATTCCTTGTATTCTCTTAGGAACTATAGCAATGAAGCGCTGTTTTATTGGTCGTCTATGGACAGTTAATTTTGTTCGCAATTTGCTCAGCGCTTTAAGCTTTAAAATTTATAGATATAAATGAGGAACTAATCGTTCGATGGATTTTATTTGATTGTTCTGTAAGTCTTTAATGGTTTGGTAGTAAAGGTCGAATTAGGAGCTTTTGTGTTGATGGCACTATTACTATTTATTGACAGGGCCTGTCAAGAGTCCAGGTTTTATCATTGTTTAGGTTTTTATATGGAATATGAATGCGTATAGAGGTGGACGGGGTGTTGTGGGCCAACATGAGAATGGCCGAGTTGATTGATTACGTTTTAATCCTTAGGTATAGATCGAGCTTGTTTTCTAGAAAATTTTATTCTTTGAAAGCATTGTTTTTGGAATAAGATCTATATGTAACAAGATTGAAGTATCTGTAATAAAGTAAATCGAACCCACTGCAGTCAACTTTCAACCCTGGTTACGCTTCTTAGTGAAGCTTTGTGCCAAATTGAACCAAAGAGTTACTCGATTACTTATGGCATAAATTGCAAAGGCTTCTGTATCCAGTAATGGGGATAGTCTCGATTGATGGAAAACTATGTCGATACATAATTGCTTTTCTATGATGAATATTCAGAAACATATTGTTTTTTGTATAAAACTCACCCGCATAGCCAACTCCGCCATAGCCAAGTCCGCCATAGCCGCCGTAGCCGAGGCCGTCGTAGCCGACGCCACCATAGCCGAGGCCGCCGTACCCGAGGCCGGAGAGGCCGCGCTTCTCCGTCTTCTTCTCTTCGGCGGAGACCGCCACCATCGCTACGGCAAGGACAATCTAGAGAGAAGAAATATGTGATTATAGTCTTTATTGTAATAGTGACAAGGTCTATGATTATATTGGTAGAAACTGCCGATTTAGGTAGGTCACACAGTTACCGGCTATTATATATTTTTTTTTGTCATTTTTATAACATATACCTTTGATTTTTATTGTCTTTAGGTACTCCACCTAAACTCTTCATTATTCAGTGTTTCCCAAAACTATATCCTCATAAAACTTTTCCAAACCACGATACCAACGTTATATTTAAACACTAGTGATTAGTATATCTGAGTCATAGACATTTTGTGCCGTTAAAGGAAATCCTAATTTACAACATTAAAATTGTCGAAGTTGAGACATAATTGTACACAATTATCGGCCTATTTGTCGTTTTATTGCAATAATGAGTTTGGGTAAACATAACAGCGTATTTAAATGCAATTCTATGAGTGCAGTTGTACAGAGTTTTACCTTTAAACAACCGCTATTACAAACTGTAGGTAGAAAGAAAAATATACAAAGAAAGTTACTAACTATCTTAGTCTAACATCAAAATAATACTACTATAAAATGCAACTATTTTGAAAATAAGTTTAAATAAAAGTCTGCGAATATTTTGTTTTATTGTGAAGCTTCAAAAAAACTATGGATCCTCCTTCGAACGCGAAACTACTAATTAACTAATATTAAAGACGCCGTCAAAAATTAACATTTTAAAAGTAATTTAACTAACGGATACAATTAATATAAAACTAATTATAATAAACAACATAAAAGTGAGCTATTATTATGTATACCTACGTTTGATTCCAAGATGCGATAAGACTAATATATATATTATTTACAGTGGCGTATTATTAAAATGTTTTTTTTTGTTTCATCACTTCAAGTTTCGACGTTTAAACAATTTTAGTGTTAAATTGTTTTCTTTTTTAAGTGGAAGACATCACATCCTTTTGCTTTTAACCCAATGTAAGTAGCTAAAGCACTTGTGATAGAGAATCAACAACGAAGTACATGGGATTTTTTACCCAAATATGAAATTAAAAATGATTATTTAAGTTTTTGAAAGGTTTTAATTCCTTGTTAATTCAACATTGACCTTTAAATATATTTTCATAGGTCTAAGACAGTTCTGGACTTTATTAAAAATATAGACTTTTAAAGCGATATTTAATAAATTAAAAATTTTCGGTAGGATCATGCCAACAAGCTTTTGAATTAATGGATATAGAGTAATAAAAAATATAATTATCATCGTAGGTATACTATATCAAATGATAGATGGCAAGCCACGCCTACATTACTCTAAGATTAAATCGTTGTTTTGAAGCGAACAAAAACATTACAATTAATTAATTCGCTTTATGATTTTAATCAAAGAATTCTTAAAAAGTGTTATAGTCAAGAATTATGGACAATGTCGATGCAATAGTAATACAGTTGGCAAGAAAACTTGATGGACACAATCACATTTACAAAACACTTGAATTCAATACAATTCCATAAATCTCTTTGTGATGTTTTGTTTGTGTTTTCGGTGTTTTGTTAAACTAATTTTGTTCATTAGCTTTTGTAGCCGACGTTACCTATAATGCAGTAAAGTTACAAACGAATGATTAAGTCTTTGACAGCTTTAATTTTCGTCTTTCCTTTTCTGATTATGAACATTTGAAAAAGATATCGATAGCCTATACGTTACCGACTGTATGTATTATCCCCTGCGCACACGAGGCGACGCAAGTCTCCAATACCCCGACGAGTTTAGTATTCAGGCAACTATCGCTACAAACCATAGTGGTTCCTACATAGGCACGCGTCATTGGAGGCTAAAGTTTTCGGGTATCGGAGACTTACGTCGCCTCGTATACGAAGGGGCTTAGTTATCAATGAAACTGACAAATGATATCAAACTTAGATCTATTATTTCATTGCAAAGACTAACAATTTCGTGCATGAGTCATTTCCTAAGTACTGTAAGGTATAATTTGAAATAGCGATCTAGGGCGAATGCAATTTCCTACGCCAGGTCAGGTGTAGGTGTGTCAATACTTTTGACAAAATGCTAGAGGCAAGTAAATGTAGTTAATTTATATCTATACTATTAAACTAATGTTATAAAGATGTTTTATTTTTATTTTTGTATGTTTGTAACGAATACACTCAAAAACTAAGGGACCGATTTGAAATTTTTTGTACGATTTGAATGCAACATTATTCCTTAATAACAAAGGCTATATTTTTTTACTCGTGTGAAGCCAGGGCGGGTGGCTAGTAAGAAATAATGGAAGTAGGTACCTAATTTGAAATTGTATATAGGTTTATTTACTGACCTTATACAGTGGTTATGTAACTTTATACAAGAAACACTACTTTGGAACTACGTATTAAATAAATACCTTATTTGATTATTAAATAGACAAAAACCCTTTTTTGGCTTTGTAGTAGTCGGGTAAAAAGATCACGAATTATGGAAAATGTTTTTATAAAAATAATACCAGCCTATAAATGTCCCACTGTTGGGCACAGGCCTCTTCTCATATAGAGAAGGAACGAGCATTGATCACCACGCTTGCTCAGTGCGGGTTGGCGATTTCAGATTCCAAATTTTGGAATCCAGGTTTCCTCACGATGTTTCCCTTCACCGATTTTCAATGATGTCTTAGAATAATTAAGAAAGTACATATAACTTTGAAAAAGTCACATTGGTACTTGCCTATAGTGGGTTCGAACCTGCAACCTTGTGCACACAAATCCGTTCATTGAACCACTAGGCCACCACGACATTGTTTTTACTATCTATCATTTAAAAAAAGTAAGTTAACAATGAGTTTACAAAAAAAGGCATGAGTGGACAAATATTTAGAATATAAGTAAAATTTATTCCCAAAACCGGTAGTTTATAATATTATGTAATTGTGTTGGAGTTGGTTGGCAACGCTAATCGTAAGACAGGGTGGCCAGCAATCAAATAGACTTATTCAAGCATAAGATTTAGAAGGGGGAACTAGAGAAGTAATTAGCACATGTCAAACCACTGTCAAATACATGTTAGTATTTAGATTACTTGATGCACTATTTAATTTTCAGTTACATATTCTATGAGTTGGAAAACAGTAGGTACCTTTTTGTATACTGTTTTCTGAATTAAATACCTTTTGATAACTAGATTTTAAGTTAGTATGCATACAAAATATATTAACAAATTTAAGGGTTTTAAAAGTACATTTCGCTGTAGAAAAAACTGATAGTACTTTTAAGAGAAATACAAATTACAGATTTTGATAAAAATAAGATAAAAATTATATTTTGTTTATTTTATGCAAGAAATATTATTTTATTAATTTTGGAAACAAACACTCTTGAATAAATCGATTTTAGTATTTTGATTTTCATTATTTTGTAATTTTACTGCTTTTCTCACGAATCACACACACTTTAACAGAAAACCCCAAATAATAAATAAAGGTCCCTTACCAAGAATTTCATGTTGGTTACAATGTGTTCTCTGCAACAACTGATGCCCGACTCTTGCGCACAGCGCTTATATACCGAAACTGAACCGACAGTGCTTGCTTCAATTATTAACCATTTTTCAACGGCCAAGGATAAAGCAGGGATGAAGGAAATTCATTAATATATTGTTAAGTAGTTTAGGTAAATTATTTACAATAAAAAAATAAATTATATTTTTGCATAAATAGTAATTCATTTTAAAGTTTTTGCTGGTTAGATAACTAGAGGCTACATCGATGAAAGTATAATTTTGATGGTTTGAGTAGAAGCCAAGAAATCTTAGCAATGTTTAACAAGAGAATTTTTATAATTTTATTTTTGATGATTTACAATATTAAATGACACAATGAAAAATGGAAAGAAAAACCACTTAAATTATACACAATTTTACTGACCTTGCATTTCCCAAACTAGTTTCCAGTAAGTTTTCATGTTATCTATTATCCTTATACAACTTTCCATTGCAATTTCAACAGTTATTTCTAACTTCTAAATTTTCCATTTTTTAAGAATGTCTTATATATCTATCCTTATTTTAAAGATTAGTTGTACTGCCACTGTAGTCCATTTTTTACTTGTGTTATGTATGATACTGAATTCTCACATGAGTGATACACTAAATTTGATGACTAAAATAAATGTTTTATCGCATAATAAGTATTATAACGCCATTGTGCACCTGCGACCACCTAAGAAGCTGTTGCAACATTTTCTCAGTAGCAATGATGACTGCCTAAAATAATTTTTGGTATTTATTTACGTAATTTAATTTTGTGTTATAAATTGAGTGACAAATAATTAGGATTGGTAGTACCTAGAGATATTGGTGATATTCGTGATAGACGTGAGGTTTTTATTGTTACATATACGTGAAAATGTGCAGAGTTAACAGTACTTTTTTTTGCGTATACTTCTAATGTGTTTCACCCACGTCGTGCCCGTATGGCGTGGGGTTGAAGTTATTAGATTTTTAACCAGTAAAAAACCGGCCAAGTGCGAGTCGGGCTCGTGGACGAAGGGTTCCGTAGCATTATCTAAAAAAACGACAATAGAAAACACGTTTGTTGTATGGGAGCCTGGGAGCCCCTAAAATATTTGTTTTATTATAATTTAATTATTTATTTAAAGTGAATATATAACTAAATATTTTGTGAATATTTCAAGCGTCTACCTGTTGCCGTCAACATCGAGCAAAAACGAGCAAAAAAAAAAAACCCCATTTTTGTATGGGAACACCCTTAAATATTTATTTTATTCTGTTTTATAGTACTTATTTGTTGTTTATTACGGTTCATGAGATACAGCTTGGTGACAGACGGACAGACTGACGGACGGACATCGAAGTCTTAGTAATAAGGTCTCGTTTTACCGATTGGGAAAGGAACCCTAAAATAACGATGTAACTTTTTGGAATGGTCTTTACATTAATCATCAGCACTGATTGATAATGTGGTAAGGTATATAGGAGTATGAGGGTATGAGGAGTATATACCTACCTAATAACAAAAATCTTTCGTCATAATGACAAATAATTATAATTACATGGGTTTGTATTTTCTAGGGAGGGAAGAAAGTCACTAGAAAGACGAAAAGAGTAATGAGTGTGACTTTGATTGGGTATACATGCAGAGAAAGACAAAAACCGAATAAGAGATGGATAGATTTTGAGAAAGATGATATGATAAATAAAGGAGTTATTGCTGAGATGACGAGTAGTAAAGGTGAACGGAAAACAAACACATATTTTGCAGGCCCCAAATAATTGGGAACAGTGCTGTATTTTGAAGTCATAACATAAAAGGTTGGCATACTACTACCGCTGCTAACCCTTTAAGGGTATGGAAGCATGAAGATAAAAACTAGACAGTGTTAACCCAAACAAAGGAAACTATTTACAAACACTTTTACTGTATTTTAGTGTGACCTTAAAAATACGTCATTATAATGAGATTGGCCTTACTTCTGGTTGAGTGATATTCATTGAATCATAGGCAATACGCGTACTTAAGTTTATATCTATATTAAGTAGGTATATATACAGTATGTTATTATACAGGGTGTAACCAAAATGGTATAGCTACCCTTAGTTTACCAAATTTAAGTTAAAAATGTGTTAATAAAATAATTGATATAATTTTTTTTCCATTAATTATTTGCCACCAAAAATGATAACCAACGTCACCGCACTACGAAGGTCAATATATTATTACGTCACTCCCTAAATGTTAAGATACATCGCTTTAGCGGTCTAGTTGTGATTTTTGGTGTCGAATAATTGATGCGAAAAATTGGATATCCATTAATTAATTAACTCATTTTGAATTTAAATTTTGTAAACTGACTCTATACCACATTGTACTCTTCACCCCTTTTGGATAGATATAAACTTTCGGTAACACCATATATAATGAGTAACTTAAAAAATTATTAACTGTATTAAAGTAACTAATTCTTTAATATATATTTACAAGTAGTTAATCGGGAATGTAGGATGTTAAATCAAAAATTAATGATCATCAAGTACCTATAAACTAAACCTCGAGATTAGTGGCAGCGGTTTAAGGGAGTTTGAGTTCGAATTCAGAATCCATCACTTCAATACCTTTTCCTAGTTTAAGTTCGAATCCAGACATCACTTCGATAGCTTTTCCTATGTACTATAATTTACCAAAAAAGCAAATACCATACATTTATATATTGTGCATTGTGCAGTTTACTAAATAGCACTAAGCTGCATTTAAATCCATGAGGGGCGGTTATTTCTTTCAATAAACAACCACCGTTTTACTAATTTGAATACTCCTTGCGTCGTGAAGGATTCACAAACATTCAAATCACATAAATAAAGAAACCCATAGTTGAAAAAATAAAAAAATAATACAAAATAGTTTACACTAACATTCGATTCAGTGACAGTTGGAGAGGTGACACTACACCTCTTTGCTATCCGTAAAGTAATTATAAAAAAAAACTATTGAAATAATTACATTGCTTTTTAAGGGTTTTAAGCTCCATTACATGTGTTAAAACCAATAATTTTGGCTCAATTCTTGACAGCGAGATGAATCATGGAGTGACGTAACCCTTGCAACAGCGAACCTATAATTCTGAACTGTATCAGCTAATTGCATCTCAGGTTTTGTAATTAAAACAATGAATGTATTGTACACATATGAAACTAGGGTTTACACTGCATTTATTTTGTGAAATACCCTAAAGTTATATAACCTATAACTTATTGACTAAAAATATATATTAATTTCTTTTGTTCTATTTCACTAATTTCAAATTAGAACAGGCTCTAAATTTTTGTCTGGTTGTTCCATTTTAATGTGTTCCTCATTAAATAAAAAAAAAATGCATGCATGAAAAATTTATAAAAACAAAATTACATTTTTATTTTTACAAAGCTCGATTCGTAAAATTTTTTTTAGCCGTTATGATAGTAATAAAGATTTTTTTAAATCATTTTATGTCTAAGATATGTTTTGCAATTTATTATTAACTACCTAAAAATTATGTATTATTTCCACTTTTCTTGTCGACTCTACATTTAGACAAAGCGGAACAGACAAACTAATTTTCGTATTATTACTATTATGCCTTTGTAATAGGGTTGTACACATAAGGCTCTTTTTAGACATTACTCCGACTAACATGGACTGATTTGCCTACGCTAATGTAAGGATATTTGTATAGCTTAATACTATTTATGGATGTAATAAGTTTGCTTAGAGTTCAATAACCTCTGAGTTAAATATGTGCTAACTTAAATCTTTAGTGTATTGGACTTGTATGCATTCAGTGGCCGGGAAATATTGGCTTTGCCATCGCAAGACTTCGAATTTACCGGATGTGAGTTTTACTTTGAAAAGAAAATTGATTCATCCCAAATTGCTGAATAAAATTTACTACGGTTTTTGAAAAAAGTACATAGGTACCTATATCCTATTCCCTTTAGCAAAGAATAGAAGGTAAACAAACAAATGTCAAAAACAACATGACAGGTATAACTCGCCGTCCGCCGGAGTTGCGCAGAGAATGCGCTTGCGATCCCGCGACTCCGGCCTAGGGCAGAGACGGGACCGGGGTGTTTTTTGTCATTGAAAGTTTGACATATCCTCAAGCCGTGCCCTCAGCGTAGGTTGAATCCATAAGCTTTCTTCCACAAAGAAAAAAAAAATTAAAGGTTAATAACTCGCCGGAATTCAGAAATAGGTAGGTACTTGTTCTAATGTCAAATAGTCTGCAACTGTACTGTTTAAATTTGTCAGCTTATACCGACATTTTGGTTTTTTATAGTGTAAGTTAGTTTGTTGATTTTTGTTGTATAAATACATTTTATACGTATTAATATTTGTAACAATTATAATTATAAAAATAAAAGCTGTTTATGTTTTTTGTTGTATAATATTGCAATAATAATGTTTATAAATTTTATCGTTATAAAAAAAATCTTTTGGTAGCTTTTTATAGCTTTAATGTTTTGCTATCGCGGATTCATAATTCATAGGGTCTGTCCATTGACTGTGGCACACTAGTCTTTCTGTTTTTGTGGGAGCCCCTTCATTTAGGAGAGAATTTGTTACTTCTTACTATTCTATACAAAATAGATGTGTTAAAAACATGTGTGTGCAGTATTTATCTCAATAGATACACATGATGAACTAACACCTAATAGCTTTCATTATTTATATTATTTTAAAACAGAATAACTTAATAATAATAATTGTGGTTTATTCGTGTTCGCCTGGAGGTTTGCAACAATAATATTGAGGCTCTCTAAGGTAGAGAGAACTAAACTAGAGTAGGTACTGCATCCAGTGGTACCTATTGGTACTATGCCATTGTAGCCAAGTGTCATTTAATCGCATGGCTTCGCACGGGTAGCACAGCAATATAGCCTATGGAACTCAGGGATATTGTAGATTCCGTATTTTTTCTTTTTAAATCAGTTCAATAGTTTTTGATTATATTCGTTACAGACATACGATATTTCGGATAGCCCAGTGGTATAGGTCACCACGCCAATTACCTCTGTGCGCGACGTGCTGCGGGTTCGATCCCCGCATGGGACAAGCATTTGTGTGACCTACAAATGCTTGTTTCAAGTCTGGGTGTTCTTTGTGCATGTGATTTGAATGTTTGTGAAACCCCCAGCGACACAAGGATTAAATTCCTTAGTGCGGGAGTCGTTTTTAAATAAAAAAAAATCTTTCTTATTTGTAATATCAGTGTGGAATTATAAACATCGAAGTATAGATTTGTTTTCGATTAGACATAGTTCAGCGAACTGTTACTAAAAACAATCCCAAATATGATTGTGTATGTTACAAATACTATGTATGCGCAAAATTTAGCAACAATTGGCTAATTATTTACTGAGGTATGAACTAAAAATACGCATATACTCGTTTTATTTGTAACAAGTTGCACTTAAGCAATGTACTTAGTTACTCCAAATAACACAGGTCAGGTTGTTGAAATAGGTCTGACCTGTATACTTAAGTGTGGACAAATTTAAAACTACAAAACAGCTTTGTCGAAAATGTAAAAACTAAAAGTAAAATTATTTCAATTTTTTTTTTTTTTTTTTTTTTTTTATCAAATAATCATACAGCTTAAATATTACTTATAGGATATAGTAAAGAGTAAATTGTTCATTAGCCAAAACAGTTTCCAAAAGTAATTTACACATTATACAATGCGAAACTTCACAGAAATTACTTAGATTACTGTGATAAGCAGAATTAACTAAATAAATCGGATTTAAAAAAATAACTTTAAATTTATATATAATGCTCAAAAGCTAAAGGCAATATTCTAATTTAAATCTAATACATAATGTTGACTTATATCTTATAACTACAAACTTAAACTACTATGATTTTCATTTAATTTGCTCGTGGATAAGTGTAGCCTAAGGTTTGCCCGTCTATAAGGGGTAGAACACGCTATACCGAGACCTCTCCGTGCCTCGGTCAGTACGTTAAACCTTTGCGTTGGTCCCGACTGTCTTATAGGTTTTCAGAATTTTTTATGAACTTAACGACTCCCAAAGAAAGAATATCAAAGTAAGTAGCTAAAGAATGTTTAAGATTAAGTTAAAGAAATACATGTACAAAATGATTAAGTAGTTATAATACAAATCTAGGGACCTATTTATAAATATTTATGTAAAGCAATGCGGCTCATCACCCACAGTCAAACCGCTAAACCGGTTTTGAGGGAAAATGTTTTAAAGTTATATGTATTTGTTCACTGTTGTAATAATAATAAAAATAAATAATAAACCACTTGTGGTATGGCATCAGGGAGAATATTTTTAGGAGTCGTTAAGTCATTACAATTCTGCCAACCAGTCTGACTTTGGGATATTGCGTTACCCGGTAAAATGGTTTGCGGAGGTCAGATAGGCAGTCTCTCCATATAAAATACGGTATACTGCTGAATCCGGTGAGACTGGAAGCCTTAGACATAGCTTGTGAAAAGGCTAGGCAGTAGAGAACACACATCATTATTTTGTTGCAAATTCCAAAATGGTTATCAGAAAACTATCCCGAAATTAATATCAAAACGGGATAAAGGATATTTAAAGCAAGCCAGGTACTCATAAACCTATTCTGTAGAATGATTTCTGAGGCTTACGCGAATGTTACATTGAAATAAAACCTTAGAGAAAATATAAGTAAACTGTAGAGCGCGCAAATTTAGTATGAACTGTAGGCACTAGTATGAACAAGTAAAGTCATAAATTTGTGTCAAAACAGAGCACGCAGTATTATTATAATATCTTAAAACCTAATATTAACACAATATTTTCGGAACCATCGATATTTTTAACTTAAAGGTTTGTTGACGCCCTGAAAATCATTTAAATCTGTAAACGAGCGTACTAACTACTTACAGCTAACAATTTGCTTACGCTCGGCACAGCGAGCTACTAGCAATGCGCGCACTCTATGCTTGTCTATGTTTACTCTAAGAAAAAAACGATGTTGGACGGATTTTATCAAGGTTCATCCATGAAAAAGTTTTGACTTCACGGATAGCCGAGTGGTATAGGTCACCACGCCAATTACCTCTGTGCGAGACGTGCCGCGGGTTCGATCCCCGCATAGGACAAGCATTTGTGTCATCCACAAATGCTTGTTCCAAGTCTGGGTGTTCTTTGTGCATGTGATTTGAATGTTTGTTAAACCCCCGCGACACAAGGATTAAATTCCTTAGTGCGGGAGTCGTTTTAAAAAAAAAAAAAAAAAACTTTTATTTTAGACCATTCTGTATAAAAAATGTCTTTTAGTGACAACTAGAACATAGATTATAGGCCCTACTACAGTTCATAATCAATAACTCAATAACACGTGCACTAGACCATTACAACTATGATAAGGTTTCGCGTGATATGTGTATCTTTCGTCTGTTGGGCTAGCTTCGGATTCTGTGCCCTTCACGTTCCGAGCTCATTAGGCAAGGTCAGACAAAGTAGTCGGTTGACTGCATCGTTTGACTCCGCGACTGGTCAGCCATTAAATACCCGTTAAGTTGATACAATTTGGACCACCACTCTAACCAATCTATACACAACCCACTTATAATGGGTCACAAAGTTTTTTAAAGTAAGCCAGTAAAAAAGGGTTGTAGGGGTCAGATAGTCAGGGCCTACATATAAAAAAGCAGATGATTTTTTTTTAAACAGCCAGTCAGAATGATCCCACACACTATTTTTTTGTCAATTTTTTTATCCAAGTATTCAGGTTGGACTAAAAGCCACAAAGCTTTAATCACATGTTAATACCTGAGTTAGAGTATACATAAGAAATGATAGAGTGCGCGCTTTGCTAGTAGCCCGTTGTGCCGATCGTAAGCAAATTTTTAGCTGTAAGTACTAAGCTCAGTTACTGATTTATATAAGTGATTTTTCGTGTGACGACAGAAATTTATGCAAAAATATAAATGGTTCCAATATTATTAGGGTGATATTAGGTTGTGCGTGATGAATTGCAATGTATTACCACGCACCAACACAACACGCGGATGACGTAGCACGGCGGTTCAGGTTTAGTCAGTAAAGTAAGAGTCTGACACTACCCGTTCGCTCCCCCGAGTGAGCGGGTGTCCATGAGGATTCGCCCGCCTAAAAAAAAAAAAAAAAGGTGGTATTAGGTTTAGTGATCGGCGCGCTCTGTTTTGAAACGAATTTTATGACGACACTTGTTTATACTGGTGCTTACAGTTCATATTCTGTTAAGGCATTCTATAGTCTAATTATTGATACTCTAACTATATGGTACACTTTATGCCACGCCCATATTGATGTAAACCAATGGAAAAACTTGACCTACAATGTTCTAAATACCAAAACTAAATCTAAAATAAACAATAGACAATTAAAACGTACAATTATGTGACTAAATACAGTTTAATGAGTTTACACAATATTTTAAGTGCAATTTAACGTAACGTGGAGTTAACTCCTTTTTTTTTAAGATTTATTTGACGCTTTTATGACGTTTTGAGGTCATTTGTAAGGAAGTTAGGTAAAGTAATGTTTTAGACTATATTAGTCATGCTTAGAACGTTTATTTTAGTACTTAGTTTGTGAAATACATTTAAAATATTGCTATAAATATATTTTTGGACGATGAATCACGTTGTTCTGATTTTGTTTTTATACATAACGTTTTTATAATGCTTTTATTTTGTGTTGAAAATAAACGACTCCCGCAATAGTGATTTAAATCACTGTATTGTGGAGGGTGCACAAACATTCAATTCACATAATTAAAGAAAAAAACCACACAGACGAGTATTACGTTATTGGCTCCCGAAGCGGGGATCGAACCTGGTCGCGCGCAGTGGTGACCTGTATATCATATTCAATAAACAATTATAAATATTAATTATATATTTTTTTCACCAGTACAAAAAGTACTCTACATTATTTCTGCGTGCCAAAGGCTACACAGAACGGGAAGAACGTGAGTGAAACCGCTAATAACCGCGGGGCTTAGTTATTTTTAAATATATTTATGTATATTTAAAGTATTGGGAAAAACGCTGGAAAAGCGGTAATTTTTTGTTCATACTTCTCAAATCGCACTCAAACACTACAAAATCTATACTTTATTAATATTATAAAGCTAAAGAGTTTGTTTGTTTGTTTGTTTGAACGCGCTAATCTCAGGAACTACTGGTTCAAATTGAAAAATTCTTTTTGTATTGGATAGTCCGTTTATTGAGGAAGGTTATAGGCTACATAACGTCACGCTACGACCAATAGGAGCGTAGCATAAATGAAAAATGTCGCACAAATGAAAAACCGTTGAAACTCGCGAACAAAGTCGCGGGGGACAGCTAGTATCAAATATACGCAAAATTCTCAAAGAACTAATTAGAATTATAATAATTTGCGGCACAAGGTTATATTATATGCTTAACTAGCGCAATAAAATATGTTACTAAAACAATTACTTAAAAAGGTAACATTGTACAGATTCTTTGTCCAACATTTGCAGTTGGCTATGTCGGCCGCCAAGCATTGGGGCAGTTTTTTTGTTAAATTTTTGCAGTTTTGTTTGCTGGCCAAACATAACTGCAAACATTGGTACAGATTTAACAACAATGTTAACGTGTTGTGTCAAGATTGTCTCCAATGGCGTGTTAGGTGTTTTTGTGGCTGAACGAGGTCATGGGTTTGGTCTCCATTTGGAGCATAAAATAATTATGTTTTAGCCTACTCGCAAAAAACTATTTATTGTGTTTTATTGTAAGGTGTAGGGCAAAGTATTACAAGGTATAAGGAGTATTACAGTTATGCCGCTTGTGTTTAACAAAATAAAACCAGTCAAGTAGGAGTCGGTTTCGCGAATGTAGGGTACCGTACCTTTTTATGAAGCAACTTTTTTTATTTTTCATTTATTTTTATTATTTGTTGTTATAGCGAAAACGACAAAATTTCACTCTCTAGATATTACGGTTCATGAGATACAGCCCGCTGCCAGACAGACGGACGGACGGACGGACGGACAGCGTTAGCTTAGGAGGATCCCGTTGGCACCCTTCGGGAATGGAAACCTGTGACGGATACTAAACTGCGGTTTGCTTGATTTTTGTCTCAACATACAAGAAACAAAAGCATCATAATTATAATTCTAAAATTAGATAAGCACAATTAATTTCATGCAGTGTATTTGTACAAACTCTTCAATCTTTCACACAAAAAAAAAACCGAAACAAAATCCCTGTTCTTAGACAGTCTAGAATAAAACAAAAGAATGTCACGGAATTCTTTATTGTGGCCTCACTTGCATCATTCCATTCCCAGATAGTAACAATATACTTGTAATATACTAAAACATGCTATTGTTAAAATAAAAATATAATTTGTTGCATAAGCGCCATCTGTGAAGTATTGTTGGAAGTTTTCAAAATGTTTTTACCCTAAAAGTCGGTTCTGGATCGAGAATAGTTATTTCCAAGGACGCCCTCGGCCCTACTACTTCCAATCATTATGGAGTTAGTTTCATCGCGATAGATCATTTAGATTAAAAGATATACCGTTTCGTCTACACTGGGGTCACAGTAGCGAAAAAAATTTTAAAAAAATCCATAAGTAATAAATATAATTAGAGAAAAATAGTTAAATTTTTTGTTTTTCTTCGAAAAACATAGGTCATTTCGATATTTTCATATAATAAAGACACTGAATAGATAGAAAATATCTAGATTTAAATTATTTTGTACCTTTTTGTTAACAGACAAATGTTCTGTGATCTCTTCATTACATCAAAGAGATTTATAAATGGTACGTTTTGGTAAAAAACGGTGAGATTTATTACCTCGAAGTGTAGGGCCGGTACAGTCCGTTCCATTTTGATGGCGGATTGATCCGCGGTTTAGGTCTCTGACAAATTGGATGAGCTCTTGTTATGTGGGTACAGAGAGTGTAGTGAACGAATTTTTTATTTAATTATTTATGTGCACTGACATAATAGAATATGAGAAACAATAATTTCATGTCAATTACAATGTAATTTACAATTTAAATCCTTGCTAAAAATAATACCAGTCTATAAAGTTCCCACTGCTGGGCACAGGCCTCTTCTCATGTAAAGAAGTAACGAGCATTGATCACCACGCAAGCTCATTGCGGGTTGGCAATTTCAGATTCCAATTTTCGGAATCCAGGTTTCCTCACGATGATTTCCTTCACCGATTGTAAATGATGTCTCAGAATAATTAAGACAGTACTTATAACTTTTAAAAAGTCACTTTGGCACTTGTCGATAATGGGTTCGAACCATCGAATCCGTTCATTGAACCACTAGGCTACCACGACACTTACCTCCTTGCTAGACACCCATTTATTCATAGTGAAGTGTAGACTCAAAACCTAAGCTACAAAAGTTTTTGAAATATTTTTTCTTTAAGGATTAATTTAAGTTGAAAAACTATACCTATATACTTCTAAATACTTTGTTAAACCGTATAAAACATTTTCTCAGACAAATCTCCATAAAAACTGATCGTGAGCTATAATCGCTTTTTGATTAAAGTCTTCAGTACGCAATGCAGGTAAGCCGTTGATTTATCTACGATCCAACGATGCACGAGCTTCTAGTAAGGGCCCTACCATTTGCGAGAGAATAATATTTTCTATGGAACTGAGAAAAACAACGTGTTTACGGTTTGAGAAGTGGTGAAGGGATTAGGATTATAATATAGATACGTTCCTTAGCATTTGGTGTATATTTGTGCACCTATTTGTAAAATGAAAATCGGACTTAAGTTACTGGATCGTTTTGTTAGTGTTTTATTTAAAAAATAAGTCGATACGTAAAAAGTTTAACAAAATAAAAAATCATTTACAATTTTTTTTATAAAATTAACAAAAATAAATTAGACAGCGTCGAAAAGAAAAAAAAAATTAATAACGATTTCTTACAACTCAGAACCTATTACCTATTTAGTAATATTGTGACATAAAAACCATTATTCGACTATTCGTACACACATGAAGACCCCAACTGTACAAAAGGCACGTTAAGCCGCTAATATATCGCGATCGCGGAGCGCGATACCATCGCGGATCGCGCGCACTGATACCTGACATTACATGCCTTACCATTTGTTACGGATCAAACACTCACTCGTAATAATGGCATGTTTTATTCACACGAATACCCTTTCTTAAAGGCAATCAATAGGCAAAGAACTCCGTCCCGAAAGTCAAAAAGACTCTCAACCTCCGTGGTCGAGTGGCGTACACACCGATTTTCAAGGTATCGACAGCTCTGAGGTCCCGGGTTCGATCCCCGGCTGAGTCAATGTAGAAAACCCCTTTTCTACATTGTCTCTGGTCTGGGTATTTGTGGTACCTTCGTTGTCTCTGAATTCCATAACACAAGTGCTTTAGCTTAACTTACTTTGGGTTCAGAGCAATGTATGTGATGTTGTCCACATTTATTTTATTGAACTTCTTAAAAAAAAAACTGATTAATTAATAATCTAAAAAACAAAGTAACTGTCGGTATATTATTTTTAGGGTTCCGTACCTCAAAAGGTAAAAACGGAACCCTTATAGGATCACTTTGTTGTCCGTCTGTCTGTCTGTCTGTCTGTCTGCCAAGACCTTTTTTCTCAGGAACGCGTGGAGGTATCAAGCTGAAATTCATATCAAATACTCAAGTCTATGGTCTCTTGGAGCTGTGAAAAAATCAAACTTCTAAGTCAACGCGATCAAAAGATACTCCCGTTTATGCCGCAAAATTCCGCAAATTTTCGAAACTCGCACGGGAATCAAAACCTACAGGGTACTTCCCGTGAACTCAGAATCTTGAAATTTGGTACGAAGTAACGTCTTATAGTACAGATAAAGGAAAAATTGCGAAAACCGTAAATTTTTAGTTACATCATATAAAAAAAAATATTTCAGATTTTTTTTTTTTTTTCATTTTGCAATTATCATACCATAACTATGACTCGATCGTAGTGATGGGTGAACTTTTACTTATATACCTACAGGTGTGTACGGAACCCTCGGTGCGCAAGTCCGACTCGCACTTGGCCGGTTTTTTGCTAGCTTCCGTCTCTATATGAAATAAAATCTTTGGCCAGAAGAATGAAAATTACAGACTGGTTTTAAAATTTACAAAAAACAAATAAATTCTTTCTCAAACTGAGAAGATGCCTTTGATTCGCAGTAAGACACATAATTGGCCGATATTATAATTAACAAATATCTATTTATGTTTTATAATAATATCTTGGGACCAATCACACACGGCCATCAGGCCATCTGAAACCCAAACTAGGCAGAGCCTGTATTATGGCAACCAGACATCTGATAAACAATATAATATATTATATTGTTTATCAGTTTTGTTATAAATACATACGTCTATATAAATTGCACCCAGACACAGAACAAATCATCATGCTCACCACACAAAGATTTGTCCTTTGTGGGAATCGAATCCACGTCCTCCGGTTCAGCAGTCAGGGTCAATAACCACCAGCCCCTCTAGACAAGTGGAATTTGGACAAGCGTTAGCGATGATAGAAATCGCTCAAATGACATTAAATATATGGAAATGACATTTCGTTTCGATAAGTCACGTGACTTGGACTTGTCACTTCCATACATTTGAACGCGTCGATCAGCGTTATCACTTGTCAAAATGTCACTTGTCTAGGGGGGTAAGACAGTCAAAAAGTGAACATAAATAAGAAATTGTAGGTACTCGAATTAAGTTAAAATAATGACGTTTTGTATTATGAGTTTTTTATTTAACTATAGAGGACAAAAAATAAAACCAGGTTTAACTTATTTGCATTATTTAAATTTAAAATATAGATAAAGAACTTACATCGTAGCAGGAAATACTAGACAGTATAAGAATATTAATAAAAACTATACATTTAAAAAAATAGTAATCGACAACTACTACTCGTTTGCTGGTTGTCAGATTTCTGTAAAATTGTGCATCAAAAAACACTTACTTATGTTAAAACACGCCATTACATCCAGGCGATAAGAAATGGAGCTTTCAATTCGTAAATACTCAAATTCATCTGCAATCTTAAATTTGTATTTTTGACGTATAAACAAAGGATGGCAAAATTAGGTAGCCACAGCGACCAAATATCAGATTTCGAATGAAGTATGATTAACTTCAATTAAAATATTAATCTAGAAATCTATTTATCGTAATAAATAGCTCGGTGTTTGTGTTTTAGTTTTTTTTTTATGCCAATCGTTTTTGTGGCCGATATAGAAGTCATAGCTTTGGTTGTTACCTTGTATGGAGATGAAAAAAAAAACAAAATAAACTAATCGAATTATAACCTAAAATATGTACACTTAGTAGTGGTTCTACAACCAGAGGAGCATTACCCCATTTAACACGGTGCTTTGTATTCGATCTCACGGCTCGCGATCAACATACGATACTAAACATTTTTAACGTAACGCACAAACGCCAGTGGTTTCAGGAAACAATAATAAAAAAAATGTATTATATTTTGATTTTTTTTTTCATCTTGGCTCTTAAGCAATGGGTAAAAAAGATAATGATTTGTTTATATTTCTTCTTCTTTGTTGTAGTGTGTAGTCTCCAAGACTAGCGAAGGTTTTCAGTCATCTCCCCATATCTAGGAAGAAGTCATATGAATATCTAAAAATTGGACTGGAGTTGCAAGTGCTGCAGAACTATCTAGCCTTGCAAGAGAGAGAACAAGATGCTATTATCTATCTCCTATGTGCATTATGTGTATCAAGCATCTATATATATTTATGTAAAATTCTCGTGCAACAGTGTTTGTAACCAAACTCTTTCGAGACGGCTTTTTATGAAATTTTTCGTGTATATTTGATAAGTAGAATAGGTCGTAAATTATTTTTATACCTGTAGGTGATTAGGGTGGCCCACCCCAAAAATGGCGATAGATCTTAGAGAAAAAAGTAAGTTAACTATAGAGTGCGCATGTTGAGTATGAACTGTAGGCAATAGTATGAACAAGTAAAATCGTATTTTTTTTTCAAAACAGGTGCTTGCTGTTTTATTAAAAACTAGCTGTCCCCCGCGACTTTGTTCGCGTGTTTTAGTTTCAACGGTTTTTCATTTTTGCAACATTTTTCATTTATGCTCTGCTCCTATTGGTCGTAGCGTGATGTTATATAGCCTATAGCCTTCCTCAATAAACGGACTATCCAAAACAAAAATATTTTTTTAATTCGAACCAGTAGTTCCTGAGATTAGCGCGTTCAAACAAACAAACTCTTCAGCTTTATAATATTAGTATAGATTTCTCAAAAACTGTCGTCGCACGGAAAATCACTTAAATCAGTGAAGGAGCGCTATATTTAGGAAACATTTGCTACTAGCGATGCGCGCGCTCTATGCTTGTTGACGTTTACTTTATGTGATACATAGATTCATCATACATCATACATAGCCTTTGTCATCCCACAGCTTGGCATAGGCCTCTCCGTTCAATTGCCATTCCCTCCGGTCCTGTGCCAGTCTCATCCAGATTCGACCCTAAACTTTAATTATGTCGTCGAACCAGATTGGGGCTTAATCTCATACCATGATTAATCTTAAATCATTATTGCTAATCAGATCATTTTTGCCGCTTATCTATCAAGAGCTATTGGGGCATTTTATTCGGTTAAGCTCTGATTCACTTGTTATTGATGTTTTAATTAGGTGCTTACATGAATTGCGTACCAAAAATATTTAGTACCTATTATTAATCTCACATACTTTTTGTATCGCCTAATAAAAGAAAAAGAAAGTCACTCATGGTTGTTTAAGATGTAGCCCATGTTTTTTTTTTAATAAAAGTATATTTTTCTGTTATGTTCCTTTTCGTGGAGACAATATATTGGTTGCCAACCTCCAACGATTTAATTAGAAAAGATAGGTAAAACAAAACATTATTTTAGTGCCATTGAAAATATATGACAATTAAAAACAAATAAACTGTACTGTACAAAATATTAGATGCGTGTACATAATTAAAGCGTTTTCGAGATAACATCGCTATACAGATAGACACGTCAAACTATGCTCCATAACTAATTAACTCAAGGTTCAATTACAGTTGTGGTAAATAAATTAGTTAATTAAACCTATCGTAACAAGATAGATGTAAAGGCAAAAAATTACTTCCTCTTTTTTTTAAGTTGGTTAACAATGAAACGGAATTTGTGTTAATTGTTTTTTTCAATGTGAAAAATTATGAAAGAATGTTTTAAAGACTTAATTATCTGTGGAATTAAAAACCTCACTAATACACAAAACTGATATGTAAGGCCGAACAAGTGCCAGATAAGTAAGACAATAATAATAATCTTTCTTGCCTTAACTGGCTGGCTAGAGAGGGGTCGCTAGAGCTATATGCTCGGGGGTGGAAGTGTCTAATGGCGTAATAGCGAGGAAACCCGCTCCGGGTCCGCTACTGTGACCCGCGATGGCGAAATCGGGGCCGCACCGCTCGACACCCCTAGCCGCTCGCACTGGTGTTGCCTCCTGCTGCCTCTCGTGACGGTTATGTTGTGGGCCCATCTGGTGAGCTGGCGAGTCACCACCTGCCTATTTGATTGCATTAATATGTGTTAGAAGGCAGGTGCCATAGTTTACCGATTTAGTTCTAATAACCAATCCACTAACATTTACTTACACATAGCCTAAATTTTTACTTTCCATTCATAATTTATAATAGCTCTGTATCTACTTTGGACCATTCATATCTGTTCTTCCATGGAGCAGAGGTGGATGGGCCGTAGTAGATGCCCCATCCCAGTTTAGAGTAAAGTTCTCAACAAGGCCGCTGCGTGTTGGACCTGTGTCCCCACTTAAGCATTTCAAAGAACCGGGTATGCTCAATGCTGAGGATAGCCCGTGAAAAAAGAGAGATACAAAATTATAATAATGACTCTTTATTGTACACCAAGAAATAAGTTAACAGCAGAACAATGTGAGTAGGAGGTACAATGGGCGGTCTTATAGTGAGCTTTTATTCCCCCCCCCCCCACAAATAATAAATGGTTGAATCAATTTTCTTAAAACAGCCTAAAACAGTCGACTATCTTTGAAACAAAAGTAACTAAATGAAAATCGGTTCATCCGTTCGAGAGCTACGATCCCATGTAAATAGACAAACAAAGATACAGAGAAACACGTCAAACTTATAACCCCTTGTCTTTGCGTCGGGCGTTAAACAGGTCGTAAGTCAAGCCGAAGTGTCAATATATTACGTTGTGAGATTGCTACTGGACTTATGATCGCCATTGTACCTTGGTAGAGAATTTGGTTGATATTAAACGCCGTCAATTTCTATTATCTTAATTATAAACTAACTAAATAATCTAAATTTTATAAAAACAAACAATTGACATTTTAAATTTGCAACCATTATCGGTATTAAATAAAAACTCGTGCTTTTTATTGATTAGCGCTGTCATAATCATACTCTAAAGGCTCAGGTATTTCCGTACAAGTACCGTTAAACTTAAGTGTATGCTTTGGGCAATTCTTTACGGCACCGAATAGTCCCTCTTTATTCTGTATAGTCATAATATGTGAGGTAAGGACCACGTCATAGATGTACAGTAATAGTTCTTCGGGTGATTCGTCATGTAGCTCGAAATCGTTCTGTTTGGCGAGTGAGTGGGCCGCAGCGACTGCAATCGCAAACACTACTACGAAGAATTTCATTGCCGATGCCCAAGCGCTGAAAGAAACGTAAAATATGTTAAAAAATAAGAAAAGCGATAGTACCTATTAGTTTCTCCAATAGGATCAGGGCTATAAGCAGACTCAATCCGCATTCGTACCCGCGCAATCGCATGTGCGGGCGTAGCCGCGGGCAACAGCTAATATTTAATAAAAATGATAAATGTGTAACAAATCTTGAAAGTATGAAGTATGTTTTGATAAACTGATGAATAAATTTAATACTAATCATGAACCTAATTTTCTATTTATTATTATTATTACCTAATTGACCCATCACAAAAGGCTTATACCTATTTGATAAGTATATGCATATGTTAACCTAAAAGCATGTTAACAATTAAAATTATAACACAAAAATAACATCTGAAACTGGCTACGGATAATTTATTTCAAAATTCTAATAATTCTTTTTTGAATTTTCAATCACAATAAAATTGAAAGCAAACTTCAAAACAATTTTCATCCAATTAAATTGTACTAAACTGCAATTGAATTTACGAATGATACGTAAATATAAAAAATGTTTTTATGTACCTTAGTTCACAGCCACTAAAGGGCACAGTCACAGGCCCACCACCACGTTAAGACAAAACTAAACAAATGAATTTAATTTTATGCTATGTTATTTATAAAATAAACAATGTCCAGGAAAATTTACAGGAAAATAAACGCAATTGTGAATGCCTATATTGTGACAATACCTAACGAATAACATTAATTTAGCTTTAGACAAATTCCCTCATGTGTCATGCCATACAGTACCTCTACCTAACACAGAGTACTTTTATATATGTACCTACTGTACGATTTTTTTTTTTTCTCATACAGCGGTGTTAGGGGTTTTTTTAAACGGACAGGTAAGATCGTTTCTTGATTGACCCTTGGTGAAACAAAAAAAAGTGTGTGTGTACTTATGTACTCACGTAAGAAGTTATACTTTTTTTAAATTCTTTCTCGTAAACTTGTGGTTGACAGACTGGTATAGAAAATATTTCAACCCTCAGATTATACTCGAAAACTGGCATCGGACATCTTGACATTTGTCATTTTTGACATTATGTAGTTTGGAAAAACAAAACTAAAATGTTGACTAGCTAACTTCAGGCTGTAGGTTTTCCGTGACGGTGTGCGCGGGCATCGTAAAAATTTACTCTCATAATTTTTCTGCGCTAAAAGAAATATAACTTCAAAAAACGTTTTTACGATCACAATAAAAATGTATTTGTTATGTTTCAAAAATTTAAAATAATTTTAATAAATTAGGTACTATAGATTTTGAGTTACTCGCAAATGTATTGGAAGAAAGACATAAATGACTGTATTTTTTTTTACTTAACGTTCTCTTTTTTTAAGGTTTGACATTTTCACAATGATGTCTTTAGAATTACCATACTTTATAACTAAAACAGTGTTGGGTTACTTATTTACCTTCGAAAAAAAATATTAGTATAAATTAAACTAATATTAATGACGAATTATTATCACCAAATCAATTTTAATCTCGACGTATTGAAGAGAACCATCTATTGGCACACATACTCGTCGGTAACTTCAAGATATCAGGCCAAAAGTAACCCACCGATTTGCAGTATTTCTCTAGAACAAAGAATGGAATACTATCGTATCAAGCAAAAAAATATTACTTTATTACTAATAATTTTAAAAATAAAACAATATTTAATATTAACTGATCATATTTTATTATAATTTATTATTACTAATGTATATAAATAACCTTAATAGTTATTTATCCTCTATTTTTGTTTATACTTGAAGCGGCAATAGCCTAATGGTAGGTAATGGTGTCGGTCTTGTGATCAAGAGGTCGCAGGTTCGAACCCCACCCATTGCACTATTGACGTGAACCCACTACAGACACAAGCATATTAACTTAGTTAAAGGGGTTAACAAGATTGCTAGTAATGTGAATTCCAAGCACATTGCTAGAAACCTTTTTAAAAAAAAAAAACAAAACATATTTTCAATTGTTTAATGACACATTAAAGGATTAACAATTCATTTAAAAATACGTTTAATGAAGTCTAAACAAAAAACAAAGTTGGGTTAGTTACACCATTCAAACCTCAAGAACGGATGAACCGATTGTCATGATATTCGAGTTGTAGGATTCGTCTCCACCCGCATTAGCAGAATTAAATATCAAAATCATAACATTTGCCTACACCCACTTTTACGCAACGCTATGATATTTGCCCTCGTTTCAATATTTATATTTTACTTAATTTTATTATTAGTAACCATAAACCCCGGTGCCCGCGACTTCGTCTGCACAGAATTAGTACTTCCAGTAGCTTATTTTCTTCTCCAAGGTCCTATCTATCGTTATACCAAAATTGGTTCTGCGGTTTAGTAGTGAAGGCGTAACAGACCTTTCCTCTCAGACTTTGAGAGACTCTTATTCTAAATTGTGTAATGTATTTAAATTGAAGCTACGATTTTTTTATGATGATTTCTTAATAGGTATTATAAACGCTGTAGTTTGTGAGGATAGATGTAAGGATGTATATGACTATTGATGGTAATACAAAAGTTATAAACTATGTTAAATATTTTGTAGATTTTTTTCTATAAATTATTTATCCAAATGATGTCGTGTGAAAGACAAACTTTATCTACTTTAATCGTTAAAAGTATTTATTGTTCTAGCTATCCCCCGCGACTTCGTCTGCGTATTTTACTTTCAACGGGGTTTTACGCAGAACCCTAATTCTTCAGTGAAAGTAGGTAGAAATCTGTAATATTACCTCAGCCCATAACCTCAGCTATCTGCCAGTAAAATCGGTCTGGTAGTTCCAGAGATTAGCGCGTTTACGTGGTACTTGATCATTATTTTGTTGCGGAGTTATTTTAAAACTTCGATTTCTCCCAAGATATTCATTGAAAACCAATTCTGTAAAGGGCAATTTCGTTCAAAATGAAATACTGTTATGAATAACATAATTATTTATTTGCATTATTTCAGAACTTACGGCTTTTGAAGTTTTTATTTTTGTTTTTGACTTTCAGTAGTTGGGTCTACTTGTTGATAGTTATAGTAATTTGGTAACGCAAGTATTGTAGGTAGTATTACCATAAAAAAGTAGGGCTGAATCAATTTTCTTAAAACACTCGACTATCTTTCAAACAAAAGCAACTAAATGAAAATCGGTTCATCCGTTCGAGAGCTACCATCCCATGTAAACAGACGAACAGACATAGGTACAGAGAAACACGTTACACTTATAACCCCTTGTCTTTGCGTCAGGGGTTAAAAAAGTCGTAAGTCAAGCCGAAGTGTCAATATATTGCTTTGTGAGATTGCTACTGGATTTATGATCGCCATTGTATCTTCGTAGGGACAATTTCTATTATCTTAAATATGAATTAAGTAAATAATCTAAATTTTATTTAAATAATCAAATAACACGTTAAAATTGCAACCATTATCGGTCTTAAATAAAAACTCGTGCTTTTTCAATACTCGCTGCTACTCAATTATTTATTTCTTATTCATCACTTTTTACAGTGCTATCATAATCATACTCAGGTAAATAATCAGGTATTGACACACAACGACCATTTATAATTCTACCCTCTCGGCAATTCACCCTGGGAAAGAGTGAGTGATGTCCCTCTTTATTCTGTGTGATCATACCATGTGGGGTAAGGACCACGTCATTGATGTTCAGTAATTTTTCATTGGGTGATTCGTCGTGTAGATCGGACTCCTTCTGTTTGGCGAGTGGGTGGGCAGCGGCGACTGCGATCGCAAACACTAACACGAAGAATTTCATTGCTGATGCCCAAAAATGTCTGAAAAAAACGTAAAATATGTTAAAAAAATAAGAAAAGCAATAGTACCTATTAGTTTTCACGAGACGTTACATTTGCAATACTTTTAAAGGCCAGCGATACCATGAGGATTATTTACAATTATACATTTATAAAACATTTATTAAACATTCTAGACTCGGTACAACGATAGTCGCGCGCGCCGCCATGGTTCTTTTTCTACCATAGACCATCGCCTCTTTTGCCGCGCATTAGTGATGTCAAAATAGTCGCTAGTGTTGGGTTATTGAGTACGATGCGCGTTTCCCTCTAACAATACTAATATTATAAATTCGAAATTAAGTATCTGTGTGTATGTTACGCTCTTACAGCTATACCGCTGAAGCGATTTTGATGAAAGTTAGTACGTGTAAAGCTTGGATGCCTAGAAAGGACTTAGACTATTTTTTATCGCGATAACCGACACCCATACAGCGTAGCATACTGCGTAGCCGCAGGCAACCGCTAGTATTTAATAAAAATGATATGTGTAACAAATATTGAACGTATTAAGTATGTTTTCATAAAGTGATGAAGAAATACTAAGCATGTACCTAATTTTCTATTTATTATTATTATTTCCTAATTGACCCATCACAAAAGGCTTACCTATTTGATAATTATATGCTTATGTTGACTTAAAAGCATGTTAGTAAACAATTTAGTTTATTACACAAAAATAAAATCTGCAACTGGCTACGAAAAAATTATTTCAATCACAATAAAATTGAAAGGTAACTTCAAAACAATTTTCATCCAATTAAATTGTACTAAATTCCAATTGAATTTCCAGTTTAATTTACAAATGATACGTTAATTTAAAGTTAAATATATTTTATGTACCTTAGTTCGCAGCTATTAAATGACACAGTCACAGACCCACCTCGTTAAGACAACTAAACAAATGAATTGAAGTGTAGCTATGTTACTTATATTATATAGGTACATTGTTCAGGATAATTAACAGGAAAATAAACTCAATTTTAATACTTTAAAAATTGTGAATACTTATTTGGTGACAATACCTAATGAATAAGTTTAATTAAGGTTTATCAATTTCCCTTATTTGTCATGCCATACAGTACCTACCACAGAGTACTTTATATATACTGCCGTGCACTATGGGGAAAAAAGCGGTTTCGAGAAAACCGCGAAAAACTTTTTAACACTGTTTTTATTTATATTATTAATGTGTATGGTGGATATTTTTATTGCTACGAGGACTAAGTGACAATGAAGATGGTATTTACCAAATCAAATGATAATTTAGTATATTAAACAAAATGTATTTTTTAATCATAGCAGTTACTGCATGCAAAAAGTTATATATTTTATGCAGATTAAAATGCGGTAAAAATACTCGATACTACAAAATCTTTGATTTTTTTGCTTCTTTGCAGACTAATTTGCAGCTTAAGACTTTCTTTACTGCAATTTAATTTGTATTTACTGCGTTTAACTTGGTAAAGTGACGGATCGTGGTAGGCGTAACTGCTATAACTGTATTTTAGTTTGTATTGTAATATATTTAGACATGCAAAGTTAAGTTACTGCTTTCACAAATTTGATTTTTTAACCGTTTAAAGCATCCTAACAAAAAACTGATTAGATCTTTATGTTCCTTATAACGTGTCCATTAAGGTTCAATATTCAACAAAAAAATGCCAAAAATCCTGTTACCTACTGTATCTGTACTGTACCTAATACTTGTTGTATATGTGCCTACTGTACGGTTGTTTTTATTTCTCATATTATATTTACAAATAATTAAAAAAATACATTACTAAATAAATGTTATTATAGTGTTAAAGAATATTTAAACGATAAAACTATTACAAGTATTTATGTTTAATTTACGTGAACCACGTTCGTAATATATTTAGATTAAGATAGATAATAAGTAAAGCCCTCTTCAACCTTCAACCAATAGTTATTTTATGTTGCTGTGCCCGACAGGTCCATCATTGGTACTTATATAAATGCTTACTTACCACCTAAGCAAATACATTGTGGAATGGCAATAAATGATTGAGTATTGAGTATTGACTGGGATAGAAAATATTTCAAACTTCAGATTCATAGAGTTTATATAACTATAGAGCAAGCGTATCCTTTATGGTCCGTTGTGCAGAATGAAAGCACATATTTATTATAGCTGTCAGTTTTTGTTTGCTTGGTGGTGTTCCTTGAGATGACAGACGTTCAAGCTAAAATATCGATGGTTTCGATATTATTAGTGTTGTAAAATGCATATTAAGTTTTGAGATAACATGATGGATGAAAGATGTCTACGATGTCTACGTATTTTTTAATAACACTACATAATAAATGGACTAAAGTGATTGCTGCTGGGCGATTGTTGAAATAGGTGTTCATGCAAACATGTAAAAATACTTCTTCATATAAAAATGTTCATGGTCTCATTGACTACGCAAAATACTGTTAAATAAATATATTTTCTTGGGTACTACGGTTTTTTTAAGTAATGTTTCTGATTGCATACAAATAATAAGTAGGGTATATTAGACCGCCTCTATCTTTAAGTAAATTTATGATTAAGAATATTATTACTACAGCATGTAAGTGCAGTCTAAAAAAACTTTATAAATTATAGCCTATATGTGATTCTCATGTATTAGCTATACTATTAAAAGAGTAACTAACATCCATACAAAAATCCTTTCAAACTTTCGCGTTTATAATATTAAGTTAGGATATTAACAAACAAAACGCAAGTTCAGTAGTTAGTAGTATATTATTCTTATTATAAACTTAATTTTAAATTATGTGCTTACGATAAAAAAAATAACTATAGTAACAGAAAACGGAACCGTTACATCACTAGCCCGTTGCGGGGTGTGCAGCGCTTACCCGCCGCGCGACCCCCGCGCACCCCTCTTTCGCTTTACTGAATTTAGATTAAATAAGAAAATTTCTAAAACAATACTATTCACGGATGAAATAAATTGGCACTATTATTTTGGTTTTGCTTCCGTGAATTGTTTTTACAATTCAGTACTATGTGTTTTACCATTATTACATAAATATAAGTAATGTTTGCTCGGTGATACAAACACGGCGAGCTCTGTTTTGACATTAATTGGACGTGACCTTGAAATCGACGCTTGATCATACATGTGCTTTCGGATCATACTTTGTTACGCTCACTCTAGACTTATTCTGCCGTCCTTACGAAAAGTGCAATAACTCGAGTTTTGCACCAAATTGAGATAAGTACATATTCGGAATTAGCAGAACGAGATCTATATATTCTTTTTAGACACTTTTTACGTATCTATGACGTAGCCGTTTTTAATGCTAAGCCTAACTGCAATATCTAGGTCGATGCTTTATGATTTACATATCAAGACCGAAATAACTTTAGATAGGAATAACTTACTTACGCTATTTAGTAATTTTACTAACTATATCTGCAATAAGTATAGTTACTATATTTATAATTAGCATAGTTCGTCATTTTAATTTTCATTGACTAGTTATAAGTGCAATATGTTTGACTTATTGCAGATATGATACGGATCCTTATTTACGGTATTAAATAATGTGCTAATTATTTCTGCAATAAGTAGAGTTATTGCATTTATAATTACCATATTTCGTTTCTTGTGATTCTCATTTACTAGTTAAAAGTACAATAAGCTTGAGTTATTGCAGTTATCTTAAGGGACCTTATTAATAATTATGGGTGGGATGAATACTAAAATTGATTTAGTAAGTAGATATATTGCATTTATTTGTAGGATACATAGATCTTCGTTTTTTACTTTCTGCTTTTTGTAAATGTTTCTCGCAGGCTTCTATTATTCCTTCTGTGTATGTTTTAATTTTTCTATCTATTTCTTCTACGGTGTTGCATTCTTTTATGTTTCTATTGTTTAGACTTTCTCTATCCCATATGTGGGTGAGCTCCTGGTGGAACTCTACCCAGTTTGCCTTTTTTGTGTTGTATTTCCTCGTTGTTCTTTTAATATCTATGCCTTTGGATCTTCTTAGGTTTATTTCGAATTGCATTGCCCTGTGGTCGGATACTGTAAGATCTGGGTTGAGACGCCAGTTGACGACTTTCCCGAGCATGTCTGCAGTGCATACTGTGAGATCAACGCAGCTCGTGTATCTTCTGCCCCCTCTGTAGTAATCGTATGTGGGATCAGTGCCTCGGTTTAAAATGTGTAACCCCATCTCATCCAGTGCCGAGCCCAATGTTTCGCCTCTTCTGTTATAGTCCGCACTTCCCAACCAGATATTCCACGCGTTTACATCTCCTCCCAGTATCGTGTTTTTCCCCCCCGTTTTGTCCACCATCGTCTGTATCAGGTCGATATCGGTCTCGATATTCCCATCTCCCTCCAAGTAGACCGATATCACCACGACCTCCCATGCCTCTGTTCTTAATTTGGCAACCACAATGTTCTCAGTTGTTAGTGTTGGGTATTGGGTAATGTCTATGTTGTCTTCGAACAAGACGATGGCGGATTTCACGGTTTTGTCCAAGTTCTTCGTGCATTTCACTACCCGAGTGCCTTGATATGCCTTCAGGTTTCGGGCAGCTCCAATGTAGGGCTCTTGCAGTAAAGCAAAAGCTACCTTTTGCTTGGTCGCCTCTACGATTAGTTCTTCGGTCGCCTGGCTGCATCTTTGGAGGTTCGCTTGTATAACACGATACTGGGTCTCACTTCCTTCCGCTGATTTTTCTTTGCTGTGTGTGTTTACCACTGGGACGCCCTTAACAATATACTACCGTTGATCGAGCCAGGGCTTCCCACTTCCTTCTTACTGGGCATTCGTAGCTAAAGGCGTTGTGCCCCATTTCTGCTAATTTTGCCTTTTTGCAGTTAATGCACGTCGGCGTTGTTGCTGCTATCCACACCGGACACTCAGTGCGGAAGTGAGGGCCTCCGCAGTGGGAACACAGGTCTTCCGCCTCACTGCAGGTTCTTGCTGTGTCCATACCCTAGGCATCGCGAGCATTGGACCAGGGGAGTCTGGTCCTCTGCTTTGAGCCTTTGCATGTCGATATGAACGCCTTTCGCCGCAGTAAAGGCGCTCCACACCTGCGGAGAGACACTAAGTACTACGTGCATTTGAAGGAGGTGTCTTGCCTGTTTTTTATATCTTATAGCAGCTCTATATTCACCCTCCTTCAGGGTTTTCAGCAGGTTTTTGTTCTGCGTCTTTAACGCCTTTAATATGTCTTCCTCTGTATTGATTTTATTCACGTTCCTAATGATAATAAGGGGGTCCTTATTCTTTACTTCTTCGACTTTAAGGTCGGTGCCCTCCCTTCTTATCTTATCAACTACCTTGTTAACTTCTGCCTTTGTATTACAGCCCAAGATGATTTTACGGTCTCTGGCTTTCCTTATCCTATCGATCTGATATCCTTCATCTCTTGCGTTCACGGTTTTCCTCACTTTCTCCATCACCTGATCCCCAGTTTCGCCCTCATCTGTGGAGGTGATGACTACCGAGTGTATTGCCGCGTACTCTGGTATCAGTGTAGTTTAGGTGTTTCCTAATTTTGCAAACGAAAATTCATCGAGAGGAATAACAAATGAACGAAAAGATAGAATAATAGCAGACTTAGTACCTTTGATGCCTGAAACCAGGAGAGGCTTTTGGTTAAACTTACCTGAAACGTCTCGAGCTTCGAACCTAGACTAAAAATATTTAATAAGTTATAAGTTATACTGATAAAAACATTGATCTCAAATTGTGCCTTAAAATAAAAAAGTAGATTACATTTTTTTAAGTTTGTTTTTAATATTAACGATTGTGTACTTCAACTACCATTAAGTTTCATTTTGACAAATAAATAAATTTTTGAAATGTTTGTTATTTAATTGTAGTAACCGTTGAATTTTAAATGCGAAGTGATTCCCATTGTGATTTTACTTTTTTAGTTTGAAATAAAAAAGATTTAATATGATAAATTATTTTTTGATTAATTAAATTATAACCGATTTCACATTATTTTAAAAACACAACTGAACGCAGATATTATGAGTAGACTTGACTTTACCGAAAACAGTTTCATGCTAAATCGGTAAGAGGAAAAATAATGTTTTGCAAACTTCTGTTTATTTATAGGTATTTGACATAAAAGTGTAACGTCTCTGTTTTTGTAATAGTAACAAGTTAAAACTTTGGCGTTTTAAACTTGTCTCTTACTAATGAAAACCGCAATAAATAAGAAACTTAATGCACATTTGGTTAGGAAGCAGTTAAAAAAAAAAATGAATTTCTAGTCAAAAATGCATCATGTTGGTTTCCTAACCATTAGTGCTATAAATAGGTTACTTATTGCGGTTATGACTAGTAAACATTCTTTCTACATAGTAATAATACTTACCATTATTGTATTTATTGGTTTTTATATCGGGAATAAAATGCGGGAACAAACATTAAGTACCACATAATATTCTCTACATTGTTATACATCATTGCAAAATGTTAGAAGTTATTAATAAGAACGTGCCACGAGTCGTCGCGGCGCGTCTTGAGAACGTCAGTCGTGGGCCCCGCGCCGCAGTACGCACCACAAGACGAACCGCGCAGTGTCGTGGCCGAGCCCTTAACCCTCAACTTAAAGCGTACATAATACCACCTTTTCCTTTTTTTATTTAGATGTGAAGAGTTATGTTACTCTAAATCAGCATATTATTATGGTCAAAATTCAAGGAATACAGCGCTTTCAGTCAGTAACAATTATTTGCAAGTCATAGTGTTTCAAAAATGGCACGCTTTGTGTTTGATGTTCAATACTTAAGTCCTTGACACACTTACCGTGTAGATATAATTTTAGCACAGTAAAGTTTGGTGTCTGATCGTTAATTGGTGATAATTTTCGGTGATAAGTAGTTCACTTAACTGTTAATTGCCGTGGGTAACCAACAAAACTGTGAAGAAAATAATTAGAACATCCCCAAAAGCAACAACAATATACTCAGGTACTCGTCTGTAACTTAAAGATATCAGGCCAAAAGTAACCCACCGACTTGCAGTATTTCTCTAGAACAAAGAATGGAATACTATCAGGTATCAAGCAAAATAATAAAAAATATTACTTTATTACTAATAATTTTAATAATAAAATATTATTTAAAATTGAATGATTATGATGTTATTATAATTTATTATAAGATACCAATAATAGGTATTTACTTTTCCTTTTGTTTTATATTTGAACATGAGGAATAATTTATTTTAAATTGTTTAATGATGCCTACATTAAATGCTTAACAATTAATTGTTGACTTAAAAATATGTTTAATGAAGTCTAAACAAAAAACAAAGTTGGGTTAGTTACACCATTCAAACCTCAGGAATGGACCGATTGTCATGTTCACCCGAACATGACAATCGGCATGATATTTGAGTTGTAGGATTCGTCTCCACCCCGATTAGCAGAATTAACATAAAAATCATCACCCACTTTTACGCAACGCTATAATATTTGCCCTTGTCTCAATATTTATATTTTACTTCATTCCGACAATAATAACCACCCAACAACGCTCTGGTGGTGAATACTGTTGTAAATACATATTATACCCTCACAGAAATCGAAATATTTATTATCTTTTTTACTGAGATTTTTTTTTAAGTTATAGGTTACTGCAATATACTCCTATAAACTATGTTAAGCATTATTAAGATATTTTCTTTATAAATATGTGTCCAAATGATGTAGTGTGGAAGACAAACTGTATCTACTTTAAATACCTAAATCAAAGATTTAGTTGATATTAAATACCGTAAATTTTTATTATCTTAAATATAAACTAACTAAATAATCTAAATTTTATAAAAAAAAATCAAATGACATGTTAAAATTGCAACCATTATCGGTATTAAATAAAAACTCGTGCTTTTTATTCATTAGCGCTTTCATAATCATAAATTACAGGCTCAGGTATTTCCGTACAAGTACCGTTAAACTTAAGTGTATGCTTTGGGCAATTATTTAAGGGACCGTATATTTGTCCCTCTTTATTCTGAATGTTCATAATATGTGAGGTAAGGACCACGTCATAGATGTACAGTAATAGTTCTTCGGGTGATTCGTCGTGTACCTCGGACTCGTTCTGTTTGGCGAGTGAGTGGGCCGCAGCGACTGCAATCGCAAACACTAACACGAAGAAATTCATTGCTGATGCCTAAGCGCTGAAAGAAACGTAAAATATGTAAAAAATATGAAAAGCGATAATACTTATTAGTTTCTCCAATAGGGCTATAAGCAGACTCAATCCGCATTCGTATCCGCGCAATCGCATCCGCGGGCGTAGCCGCGGGCAACAGCTAGTATTTAATAAAAATAATATGTGTAACAAATCTTGAAAGTATGAAGTATGTTTTGATAAAGTGATGAAGAAATACAAATCATGTACTTAATTTTCTATTTATTATTATTATTACCTAATTGACCCATAACAAAAGGCTTATACCTATTTGATAATTATATGCCTATGTTTAACTTAAAAGCATGTAAGAAAACAATTAAAATTATAACACAAAAATAACATCTGAAACTGGCTACGGATAATTTATTTCAAAATTCTAATAATTCTATTTTGAAATTTCAATCACAATAAAATTGAAAGCAAACTTCAAAACAATTTTCATCCAATTAAATTGTACTAAACTGCAATTGAATTTACGAATGATACGTTCATATAAACTTAAAAATGTTTTTATGTACCTTAGTTCACAGCCACTGAAGGGCACAGTCACAGGCCCACCACGTTAAGACAAAACTAAACAAATGAATTTAATTTTATGCTATGTTATTTATGAAATAAACAATGTTCAGGTAAATTTACAGGAAAATAAACACAATTTTATATATTGTGACAATACCTAACGAATAACATTAATTTAGCTTTAGACAAATTTCCCTCATGTGTCATGCCATACAGTACCTCTACCTACCACAGAGTACTTTATGTATATGTACCTACTGTACGGTTAATTTTTTTTCTCATACAGCGGTGTTAGGGGTTTTTTTTTAAACCGGACAGGTAAGATCGTTTCTTGATTGACCCTTGGTGAAACAAAAAAGAGTGTGTGGATACTTATGTACTCACGTAAGAAGTTATACTTTTTGGCGTTACAAGATAAAATTCTTTCTCATAAACTTGTGATTGACAGACTGGTATAGAAAATATTTCAACCCTCAGATTATACTCGAAAACTGGCATCGGACATCTTGACATTTGTCATTTTTGACATTATGTAGTTTGGAAAAACAAAACTAAAATGTTGACTAGCTAACTTCAGGTTGTAGGTTTTCCGTGACGGTGTGCGCGTATCATAAAAATTTACTCTCATAATTTTTCCGCGCTAAAAGAATTATAACTTCGAAAATCGTTTTTGCGATCACAATAAAAAATGAAGTTTTTATGTTACAAAAATTTAAAATAATAATTTGTGGATGTTTTCCTACTTGTGGCGTCATGCCCAGCATCATGCCAAATTTCGTGATTCTGGGTCGACGGGAATTAGGTACTATAGATTTTGAGTTACTCGCAAATGTATTGGAAGAACGACATAAATGACTGCATTTTTTTAATTGTTAAGACAAAGAACCTGGATTTTTTATAACGTCCAGTGTCCGTTGACCTTGGTACCTATTTTTTTTTTATTTAAATACGTTACAAACACACCCTCCTAAGAAACAAAATATACACAGACAGACGGACAACCAAGTGAACCTATTAGGTCCTTTTTTTTCTTTTGAGGTACGGAACCCTTAAAAACTGCATTTTTTTCAGTTCAGTTATAAGTAACCATTATTTTAAATCTATAACAAACCAATACGTCTTTTAGGTCTTCTTAAAATAACCTTTAAACTTCTTTTAAACATTTTTAGGTTGCAGTTAAAATTCTTAACTGAGGAAGTGGCAATGAGTCAGTCATGCTATGCCCAAAACATACAGCATCAAAGTCACCGTCGTAATGTCGACAACATTTGAGTTTTTGTTGCTTTTTCACATGGGTTATATAGGCATTGAGCAACAGTTCAACGCTAAACTTAGAAAACAATTTTTATATTTTGCGTGATCAACATTTAAACAATCCCAGTTGGAGTGGCTTTGTCAAATATATCAAGAGTTCAAGACTAACCAGCCAGTCGTTAAACGTAATACAAGTACGTATCGCCATTAAGAATATTTCACACATAAATAATTCCGTGTCATACACGCTTTGTGGCGTCATATTAAGGTAGATGCCCATTATGGTGTAACGAGATATACTTGCAAGCGCAGTGCGAAAATATATATTTAAATTGTAAACATTCTTGTATTGTTCATCTTAGAAGTGTACTTGTTATACATTAGGATAATATTTTATGATACACAAAAAATATGTTTATCTAATAAAAACTGCACTAAACTAATGATAGAGTGCAGATTAAAATGCAGATAATTAACAACAAATAATACCTTTCTAGAGTTTAAGCAAAAAATATTAATGTTACTAAACTAACATACTAACTAATTAATTGAAATAGAAATTATTTGATACCTGAAATAATATGAAAGGGCTTCATTAAAAAAACCAGTAGGTAAAGACTTCTATTGCAATCATATAACATTACAAATTACATTATGAATGCAATGAATACATAAACATATTTAATATTATTAGTACCCGTAAATGTCCACAATATTCTCAAGTACCAAATAAATTAGTACTATCAACGAGAATTGTATACAATACTCGTGTAACATACAAAAAATTACTGGATGTTACACCTTAGTTTCGAAGGACCGCTGCGGTCAACTCGCGCCCTACTTTATTATTAGTCACTGTGTCACAAGTACGTAGTTGTTTCAATTGTCAAGCCTGAAGGTGACGATACTTAGGTGTCATTACTTCTGGTCTTATAATGAAGGGCCTGGGAACTAAAGGTGGAGGCTGAGAATGTGAAATAATGAAAAATAATTTCGTTGGTCGGTTGCGTCGACGTCCACTGAGTGTTGGCTTTGATTCCTAGTTTAGGTAAAACGTTTAGCTATTTTATTTCGAAATTTGGTGAAGAAGTTAGGAGTTTTAGTCGATATGCATAGCTATAATTTGTGGCTATAACTGCTGCTTATAATCGGGGTTTTACCAAATGTCGTTTACATAGTTTACCTTAAACTAAATTGAATTATATTTTTACTTTAATGAAACTTTACCGATCAAAATCTTTACTCAAACACTAATTAATGTACCAGATCTCTAGCGAATAACGATGTATCTTACTCTATTAAATATTTTTGAAAAGACCAGCAAAAATAGTAACATATTTTCATCTTTCCAATACGATTTAAGAGTCTTTCTATAAGTATTTAGTCAATTAAATTCATAACTACATCATCATACACAAAAATACATCTGGTCTTAAACCTTCTTTACAAGATTGCTTTATGACACAAAATCTACACTTCCCAGCTTATACTAAATAAATAAATAATAAATCTATATACTAATATATAAAGCTGAAGAGTTTGTTTGTTTGTTTGAACGCGCTAATCTCAGGAACTACTGGTCCGATTTGAAAAATTATTTCAGTGTTGGATAGCCCATTTATTGAGGAAGGCTATAAGCTATATAACATTACGCTGCGACTAAACGAGCGGAGCATAAATGAAAAATGTAGCAAAAATAAAAATCCGTTGAAACTAAAACACGCGGACCAAGTCGCGGGGGACAGCTAGTAATAAATAAATGTGGCCAACATAACATACATTGCTCTGAACCAAAGTAAGTAGCTAAAGAACTTTTGTTATGGAATCAGAGACAACGAAGGTATTACGAACACCCAGACCCGAGACAATGTAGAAAAGTGGTTTTCTACATTGACCCGTCCGGAGATCGAACCCGGGACCTCAGAGCTAGAGCGACACCTTGAAAACCAGTGCGTGCGCCACTCAACCACGGAAGTCGTCAATCCTACTTTTGACACACCGTAAATACAAACTTAGCAAATTGAGTATTCATAGCAAAACAGACCTGATTTGTACAGCAAGTCAATGTAGGTCGCTAAACAACTCATATTGTGTGTCTGACACATTCGTCGCCGTTGGTCCATTGCGGTGCTACAACTGAGAGTGGGAACTTGGGACAATTTTAGGTTATTTATTTATTGCACATTTTTTGATCAAGATATGACACGGTAAAATAACATCTACGTATTAGAGGTTTCAACATCGTATTATTATTGAAATATTTCGTACTAGTGAACAGTTACAGTAGCGAAAAAATTGCTTTGACATCGTTAAATAATTAAGCAACTAGTTTTTTTTTTGTTGGTAATGCTAATGAACTTTCTCTGTCCTGCGGAAAGTGAGGAGGTATTAAGAATCTATGGCTGAATACTGAAACGTCAATCAGTTTTAAGTCGCCGTTAAGTCACATGCTGTTTCTGTCACTGTAAGGTGTAAAGTAGCGACAGATACACATTTAAGAACGTCTTAATGGTAATTTACGTTACAATATTCGGGGATTATCTTTGCAAAATCAAAATATTTTTATTTCAAGTAGATCGGTTGGAAAAGAGAAAGGTTGGACGGCCAAAATGTCTATAAAAATATAATATACTAATCCATACTAATATTATAAATGCGGCGGTAACTGTCTGTCTGTCTGTTACGCTTTCAACGCTAAACCGCTGAACCGAGTTTGATGAAACTTTTTATGGGACAAGCTTGGATTCCGAAAAAGACACAGCATACTTTGCCGCGATAACCGACACCCAGGCGTGCGGAGCTGCTGGCAACAGCTAGTACAGTATAATTATGTATTACAATTTACTCTCTTACACCAAACTATTACAAACCTTTTATTTTGCTTCGCCGTTTGACTGATTTTAATATAATGTGCCAATTATAAATTTTACCACTTTTAACTCCTGAGTTCAAAGCATTAGTAGCGGCATTAACAACCTAACATACTAGATCACGCAACGCCATTACAAAATGCGTCGCCATTGGAACTACGTGCGTCGCTTGATATTTTCCTTGTGATGACTGGGTAATCAGCTATCGTCAACCTTGGTTGCTGACGCGTAACCGCAGCTTAACCGTAACTTTTGTTAAAGATACGTGAACTAGTTATCTATAAACAATGGTATATTCTTCCTGTTTTATTTAACGTTTGGTAGATTCTATTGCACCCTAGCCTAGATTTTTTTTTCTGGATGAAAAGCTTATGGCTTTAAGCCACGCCGAGGGCATGTCGTAAGGATATGTCAGACTTTGACTGACTAAAAACACCCTGGTTCCGTCTCTGCTCTTGGCCAGAGTCGCGGGATCGCAAGCGCATTCTCTGCGCAACTCCGGCGGGCCACAGTCCTGGTGGACTCCTTCACGAGGTGTGGGTGTAAAGAGCCCACACCCCACTCCTGCTGAGGACGAACGCGTGGGACGACGCGCCCGTCGCATAGGTTTTAGCCTGACGGACCAAAGACCTAAAAAAGGTAGCTTGGTTAGACTAGATGCGGAAAGTGGAGGAGCGGGTGTTGCAGTGGAACTTATGAGAGGCCCATGGCAGTATGTACCTATGTGACTTGATAGAAATGGACAAGCAGTTAACCAGATCTCGCCAAAACATTTTCATGTAAATCAATCAGATCTTATGGAGAGCCATGCTCCTAACTCACCACGCCCCACCCTAATCTATACTTATATACTAATACATAAAGCTGAAGAGTTTGTTTGTTTGTTTGAACGCGCTAATCTCAGGAACTACTGGTCCGATTTGAAAAATTCTTTCAGTGTTGGTTTGCCCATTTATTGAGGAAGGTTATAAGCTATATAACATTACGCTGCGACCAAAAGAAGCGGAGCATAAATGAAAAATGTTGCAAAAATGAAAAACCGTTGAAACTAAAACACGCGGACAAAGTCGCGGGGAACGGCTAGTAATCTATAACTCTCAGCATAGTGTAAAGCGTTCTTCTTAAATTCTAGTCTTTAGTCCTCAACAAACCCTACACCTTAGTGAATATGGTCTGGCCGTTTCGCTACTCAAGTACCTATTGGAACAAAACGAATACCTAATCTTATCATACATTAACGGCAATTTTATATATATATTTCATATAATGTATCATACATTAAAGGCCAAGCCACAGTTTGATAGCCTAAAAATGGGCAATCAGTTAACCGGATACTAAGTGGAAACCACAACTCATGATATCTCCAGATGAGGTCTTGGAGATGCGCTGCCAGCTTACTTATGTTGATCATCCTTTCAGAAACCCACTTCGTGCGTTTTGTTCAATAAAATCTACATACACTGTGAGTAAACGCTTTAAAAAAGTAAAAAAAAAAATGTTTATTATAATATTATTTAACAGGTGTTCAAAACTAAAACGTGTTGCATAAGTATAACAAAAAGTTCGCCAGTGAACTTGACTGGCGCAGTTGAAGGCCAACCCCTCGCTTCACTGAACACGATGCTCTGATTCACTTACAATCGCTGTTTCTGTGGCCACTTCGAAATATACTGCTGGACAACTAAAATCAGATTGTCTGGGTGAAGAGTAAATTTGGTATACAGTCAGTTGACAAAATCAGATTAATTAATGGATTTCCAATTTTTCGCATTATTTATTCGACATAAAAAATCATAACCAGAGATCTATCTTAACATTTTGCGAGTGACGTAATAAGATATTGACCCTCGTGTGCGCTGACATGTTTGTTTTCATTTTTGGTGACAATTAATTATTGATGCGAAAGTTTGATATCAATTGTATTAACTCACTAGCTGTCCCCCGCGACTTTGTTCGCGTGTTTTAGTTTTAACGGTTTTTCATTTTTGCAACATTTTCAATTATGCTCCGCTCCTATTGGTCGTAGCGTGTTGTTATATAGCCTATAGCCTTCCTTAATAAACGGACTATCCAATACAAAAAGAATTTTTCAATTCGAACCAGTAGTTCCTGAGATTAGCGCGTTCAAACAAACAAACAAACAAACAAACTCTTCAGCTTTATAATATTAAATAAATAAATATAAGTATAGATTTTAAGCTGAAATTTTGTAAACTGACTTTAACAGATGTAGGTACTCTTCACCCCTTTTGGATATATATACTCATTCGGTAACACTCCGTATATAATTACTTATATTGAGTTATCTACTTTCGCAATACAATATTAAAAGAAAGGGGAATTGTTTCAAATTGGCAACAGATTTTTTTTTGTGCTAAGTAGGTGTGTAATATTAACAGTAGAGTTACCTACTTAAGCATTTTAAATAATGTTGAAATAAATTAACACCTGCGGCACGATGGGTCGATGATTTGAAGAAGTTGGCTGGCAGCGGATGGATGCGGACTGCTCAGGACCGGGATGGTTGGCGTTCTTTAGGGGAGGCTTACGTTCAGCAGTGGACGGCAATTGGCTGATATGATGATGATGATGAAATTAACACCGAATTTCTCTGGTCATACTGATACAAGTGCTAAAAAGGATATCATTTTTGTATGTGTTTTAAAAAATTATGTTTTGAGTATAGAGATAAAGTCCATAATATTAACAAGACACTATACATAACTAAAGTCTAATAACAGTCTGTGTGAATTTTACTCAGGTCTACAAACTCTAACCTTAAAAATAAAATAGATATAGATTATGTGAAACTAATAAAAATTAACACATAAAACATACATAAACAAAACATTCAATGATCAAAATAAATTTACGATAACTGACCCCTCGCTCGATAGATGGCGGTTTCGTTACACGAGAAACATGACTACCGCCGCGCGCCTCTGATAAAGTTGGCATCAGGAGGGTCTTAACTGACTCGACTGAACAGCGGGTGATGATTTAGGAAATGAACCTAGTGATTAAATTCCGCTCGCTCGCGTCTCGACTATCGCAGAGGCGTGGGTCGAAGAACTGACGCTGTTTCTGGCCACATTAATCCTCAGTAAAATATATTACAACTCAAAACCAATATAATAATAATAATGGTGCTCAGTAGCGCCGCTGTCAAGCTTCATTTTAAGAAATTTAATTGATTAATATATTTTTTAAATTAAGGGTTATATATTGGAATAATAAAATTAGTAACTAAACAACAGTACTTATTAATTTTTTTAATAATAAATTCTTATAATTTTTACAACGTTATTTATTAGGAAATTAATATCTATATATCGTTCATAATGTATAAACTACACTTAAATTCTTGTTATAGGGAAAGTAAAATATATTTGCATTTAATTAGTTGAGTCGTATAATTGATTTTGTGGTGAATATACCAAAATAAATTGTGTTGGTAACAGGTAAAGTATGCAATACCAAGGTTAGGTTTTCCTGTATGAGTTGGCGTGATATAATTTATTTGTTGTAATTTAGTTTAATACATGACTATGTTATTTGTCGTTACTCGTTAACCTTATTTAGTTATGTCAGTGACCTAGAAGTTAGCGGATAACTCACAAGGTAGCCGATTCAAATCCCAGAAACACTTATAATAATTATTATAATAGGTACCTATATATTATATTTATATTAATTAACGTACATTAACTTTTTGAGCCATTTCGTAGTTTTGTTGAATAAACACGTTTAAATTTAGCTTAATTAATTATGATGCTAGCGGAAATAACACATAAGAATATAAAAAAATACAATGTAAGTTCGAACTCCCCTGTTATTTAAAAATAATACATTATCTAACGGCACTATCTATTAACTGACAAATACTTTTTTTATTTAGTTTAGTTTAAGGACGTCGGATGGCCCCACTGCGTCCTCGCTTGTAAATAAAATAAGTTTAAAAAGTGGCCAAAAACAGCGTCAGTTCTTCGACCCGCGCCTCTGCGATAGTTGAGACACGAGCGAGCGGAATTTAATCACTGGGATCATTTCCTAAATCATCACCCGCTGTTCAGTCGAGTCAGTTAAGACCCTTCTGATGGCAACTTTGTCAGAGGCGCGCGGCGGTAGTCATGTTTCTCGTGTAACGAAACCATAGCGCGATCTAACTCGACGCCAACGCCATCTATCGAGCGAGGGGTCAGTTATTACTGATTATTATTTAACCCGTGAAATGCGGTGATTTTTATGTTATGTGAATAATATAATCTCGAATATAATTTTCAAGGTTTGTTTACGTTATATTTTTATTCTTACAAGTTCTTTCAATGTTTTTATTGTGTAGTTTTTTTTTTTAGTATTGTTGATACCTTGATTAAAACCCACGTGGTACATTATAAAGCTAAATGCTAAAGAAATTGCATAAACGAGGTGTGATTAAATTCGTATTCTTGCAGGGAATGTTACGGTGACGCGACGACACGTAACGTCTAATACAATATGGCGGGCGAGAGATTTTTTTTCAACATGATAAAATGTTCTAAAAATAATATGTGGATGGTCAATGCGCTACTAATATTATGTCGCTTTGACAATCCTGTTGTTTTATTGTATGTTTACCTGAAAGATTAGGTATTAACCAAACCAGTTGCATGTAAAACACACGTAAAGAAAGAAATTGTCTGCCATTTCACTAATGATGAAACAGCGCCATCTATGATTTTGTTAGTGAACAAAACATAATCAGTATGACATTGTTGTTTACTCAGATTATGTTTACAGATAACATGAATCGTCATTGCAAATAACATTCATAATTCTTAAATAGCCTTTCTTAAATTATTTGTAAATATTTTATCATCGGCATTAATAGTTTCCGCTCCGATTCGGTCCGCTTGAGTATGTCTGCTTTCATTTGGAACCTAGATTGTAAAAAATGCATTCTATTTCTACAACCTAAATAATATTCCATATTAACTACCAATATAATTTAATTTACTATTTCAAAAAGAATACAAATATTTTTTTACGAAACTATATTTATAAACTTACAATAAGTAGGTATTTAAAAGAAATTCTATTCAAACTCACTGATTTTTATTCGGGAAGGACCATTATTTCGAGTAAAATCCAGACAAAAAAATACATCAAAACATATTTCTAATTGAATAAATATCTCTCTATGATTGAATTGTGTCTCTGGATTCGTGTAAGCCATTACATCGGAACAAGGATTCAAAGGATTTTCGTATAATAATATTTCTTCCTAGATTACTAAAGACTTCTTTTATTATAAAGAATCGGTTTGTTGAGGATATAAAGTACGATAAGATGTACCTATTTTATTTATAAAAATAAATAGTTAAAAGATTAATATCACAATTTTCAGTGCATCTACCACGTTCAATGCAATTTAAATGAGAATAGGATCGAATTTGCGCCAAATAGTTAGGTTTAAAAAACTAATTATGACTTTAAACAATTAAATTTTATGTTTAGATAATTTACTACTATTTAACGTTTTTATTTAAATTTGATGTAAGACTATAATTATTAATTATTTAAAACAAAACGGACGGCGGCGGTGGTGTCGCGAGTCGAACTGACTTCGACTGCCGCCGCATCAGCTCATGATTAGGGACTCCTATTGAGTCTGAAACTAGTCGGGCGATCCCGAGAATATACGCGAGTAAACCGTTTTGTTTTAAATAATTATGAATACTCCTCACGAAAGTTATTATACACTATAATTATTAATTTGCAGATGAGTTTTCTTGCAAGCCCTACTTTTCAAATGAAATTTGACAGATAGAGGTTATTGACATTCCCATTCTTATTTGAATCGCATTGTTCGTTTCTGCATCACCCAAAGGTCGACTGGTACAGAGTGCCTTCTAGCATTAGGTCCGCCTATGTACACTGTGCATAAAACATTGAGTAAATAAATAAGATCGGTTCAAATAAAAAAAGTATGTGATGTACAAAACATTAAAAAAAAAAACAATAAAAAAGGCTTAATTTATTACGAGGTCTCTTTTTATTTCGAATACTTGTTAATATTTATTCAAAATACACATTTACATTAATTTTGGCTATGTTTTAGGGTTTTCAAGATAATTTAAGATTGATTTGCAGATTGCCACAATAAAATGTTTAGCCACATGACATAACTTATGTGAAATGCACGAAATATTAACAATCATGTTATTAATAATATAAACATAATTAGTACCTAATAGTCACATGAAAAAAAACATGTCATGTAAATTTTGCCTTAAATATATATTTTACTACCTTTTTAAGTGTCTTATAATGCTGAATACAGCGTGTTCAAAAACTAATAATAATTATAATCTAATTTAGATCTTTTTTTAGTAGATAATAGTTACTTAGGAATTGCTGATCTATTGTTATAAAAACTCCTTGACTCGCGATAACATTTAGAATTAAATCATTTCCTTGTGGAGTAGGTATTAGAATGTTGCTGCTTTATTTAATATCAAGGACTGGCCAAAGGCATCAATTATGCCTATTACTCATAGATAAGTACCTATTTTACTGGTATATGTACGTATGTACGAGACCAATTTTGTATCAAAGCAACGGTGTAATACTTAGAGGAATAAAAAAGTAAACAATAGAGCGCGCATATCGAGTATGAACTATTGGCACTTGTAAGAACATGTAAATTCTTAAAATTAGTATCAAAACAGAGCGAACCGTTTTATTAAAACTATCTCAAAACCTAATATTACCCTTATAATATCGGAACCGTCGATATTTTCTCATAAACGTCTGTCGTTGCACGGAAAATCACACATATCAGTAAACGAGCTCAGTACCTACATTTAGCTAAAAAGGTGCTTACGCTTGGCATAAGGGGCTACTAGTGATGCGCACGCTCTATGTTTGTCTATGATTACTCTGTGGTGTAATATGATGCCAAAGATATATTTACAACAGCGATAGTCAAGACGAGGCGATTCTCAGGTAATCATAATTAAAAAGGTAGGTTGGCTTATTAAGCCCAGCAGTGCACACCTGTGTGAATGATGGTGAGTTATTGATATGATAAATTAATAACGGGGACATAAATAATAGAACCTATTGACCAAATGCTAATCACACTTCAAATCAAAACAAATCAAAAGTTTTCATTTCTTATAAACCTCAAAAAGGCGCTGAAGAAAAGTTAAAGTTACAAAAGTAAATAGACTCTAGGTGCGCCGCGCGCCGTCCCAAAATGTCCTTCCTACGGAAAAGAAACGGCAAGAAACTCCATAGGTTACTCTTTTAAAAATAAGATTTATACATTCAATGTAGGTACCTACATTATTAGATAAAGATATACGTCAAAAACGCAATGTAGCCGGCGACTTAACGAACAATAGATAAATGACGCTGTTTCGATTTGGTTGACAAGTAGGAGTCCTGTGGAATTTTAATAACAGATTTTCTATAGTATATTTAGTAGTTGTGCTTAAATAGGTTATTTCTTTTAATCCGATTAAATAAAGGTTTAAATGTACCAAGTATTTTACACCCAATCAAAAAGATTATTTATATAAAGTCTCCTTTCTCAAACGGTAATTAGTTTTACCTTAACTAATTGTTTTACAGTAATAAGTTTGATTTATTTTTTCCCTACCAATGAGGTGGAAAATTTGTAATTATTAAGACAAAGAGCTCGACAGACCTTCACTTTCATTAACGTTCACACAAATTTAAGGAGTTTTTTATGTACGTATTAATTAGGAATCATTTATTTTAAGTGTTTTGGTACTGTGAAATTACCACTTAAAAAGACTTCGGTGATAATTTATGACCAAACGAGTGTTTTATAATTTATTTACTGATGTATAGATTATATGCAGAATATCAGGAAATAAGTACTGCGTTATAGTTATATCTTGTAACACCATAGTACCTACTACTTATAATACGCAAGTGAGTATAGTAGAACTATCAATTTGCCCATAATTATAGTTCGTAAGGCCTTAACATTTCATGTATTGCTCCAGTGAACTTTGATATTTGTGAACAAAGGGAAATATTGGAATAGGTTTGCTAACTTCTTGGACATGACTGGGTGTTTGTACTTAACTTTTATTTATTTTTTTGCCAGTCTTTTAGCCTCATGCCCTTAATAAAGGAGATACATGGCAGTTGGGTCACTCTGCCTAACTGAACGAATTCACTCAGCTAGGCTCAAAGTACTAGTGAAGACAAATCAAACAAGCCCAAATACTATGGGATTGCATCGTTTCCTATGGCCACCTTTTGTTTCCATAATAAGACCACCTCGAATGTACCATAATATTGTATTGTCACCGAACTTACATAAGTATGCGAAAATTCATCTCAATCAGATGTGTTTGTCCAGAAGAGGTTCTATTTACCTTCCAATAAAACCTTGTAATAATGAAAATTGAATCATATTTCACTTAATTGTTGAAATAATAAATACCTTTGTGTTTATTTCCACAATTTCAGTTGACAGCGATGTGGATGAATTTTTTCTTGCTATATTTAAGGTAATATTAGGTTTTTTTTTTTTAGTTAGTTAGTTAGCTTATTATTATATATTATATATCAAATAATCCTGATATACTTATACCGAATATGTTTAAAACAACAAACGTCATTTCTTTAGCCTCTCTTCGTAATTTCATAGCACCAATATTATAAAGTCGAAGTTATAATAAAATTTGTCCCTTTTATCGAAATCTCATTGTAAATTCAATATTTGACGCGTTTCTATTGAATATCGGCGTATTGTTGAGAGTACAATATGAATGGTGAATTGCCTTCGAATCTGAAGGTGTGCTCGAAATCTTTCTATATTTCTTTATTTAAGTGTTATGAAAGGTTTTAGTTTAATAATATTTCTATAGAATATTCGGATTATTACACAAGAATAAATATTTTAAATCGAGCAAGAACTAATGTGACTCTTTCATTGACCGTGCTCTCTATCAAAAATGCTTTTAAACTTCTGATCTGTGTTAATATATCTAGATAAATTGTGATAAATACAAAAAGTCCAGCATGGGCTGAAAATAATAATAAAACCATTTCCAACCAAAATTTATTAGATGTGCCCCGCAATTTACCCGCCAAATATTGGGCTTCCATTTATGAAAATATATAAGATTTTTAAATTAGGTTCCAAAATTTGCGTTCGAACAAAAATGCAAATAATTCTTGAGCTTTATTGCATTCTAAATTGTTTCAATCAAAAAATCAAAATCAAAATATTTTTATTTCAAGTAGGCCTTTTCAGGCACTTTCAAAACGTTAAATGACTCAAGTTGCGACTCTACTTGCGTTTAACCTATTGTTAATACTTTGGTTATAAATTTCTATTTATATAACATTAGGTTTAAAACAGAAACTTTATTCTCAATAAAAACATACATGTCTCTTACTTCAGAACAATACTAATCTTACTTAACTTATAAATTTCTCATCATCACTAATCCCTTTTAACGCGCTCATTCATAACGTGCACAACACTAATCCATGGATAATAAACTATACAATCTATACTAATATATAAAGCTGAAGAGTTGGTTTCTTTGTTTGTTTGAACGCGCTAATCTCAGGAACTACTAGTCTGATTTGAATAATTCTTTCAGTTTTGGATAGCCCATTTATTGAGGAAGGTTATAAGATATATAACATTACGCTGCGACCAAAAGGAGCGAAGCATAAATGAGAAATGTTGCAAAAATGAAAAACCGGTGAAACTAAAACATGCGGACAAAGTCGTGGGGTACAGCTAGTAATAACTAAAACTTTCTCATAATAGCAGGTTACAACTGTTACAAGCCCTTTATTTTCTCCTCAATGCTCACAATTACACCTACATTTACTGCGAGGTGTGGTAAGTACAGTTACAACATGTGCTGGTTAGTTACGTTCACACCCTTTGTAATGGACCTGTTATTTATGACCTAGTGTCTAGTGTTCAGGCTCTTATTCCGCAGTAGTTAAGGGTTTGTTATTAGGGTAATGAATGCGGGTTTTCCGTTTCTTATAGGATTTTTTATTGCAGGTGTGCTACTGTTCAAATCGGGGACTCAAAATTTTGTTATTGAAATTTTGACAGATTTGGGTTAAGTTAATTATTAATAAAAAACTAGAGGTTTTTATTAAATTCTTAAACTGAGATATTTCATCAATGCCTATATTAAGTTTTGTGACTTAGTTACAAATTATCTGATTCTGTTTTAACTATTTGTACAAATTGAATGCCTAGATGCATTTGATATGATTGTGGCCTGTGATTGTGGTCAATGTTTGTATTTTTCTTCTATTGTTCTTGTACTTTTCAGAAATATAGTTTAGTAGTTACTTTTACTGACAATTATGATTTTAATTTATTTACTTTTTTTATTTATAGTTTTTAACATTCCATCATAAGGTATTTACAAGCAGCAAAGCCCATTAGTATCCCTCTGGGAGGTACATTCGGGCCAATGCCCATTATCCTATAAATCATATACGCTTTGGCTACTGAAATAGCCCCATTGCCTTTCATGAGATTTATTAATAAGGATGAATGAAACATTCGAGGTATTGACAGAGTAACAGTATATTTTGTTTTAACTGTTAATGGCTGGATTACTCATAATCCTGTCATTTAAACTAGAAACCATGGGATTGTAGGTGCACATTATGATCTATTTAAAGGATAAACTAAAAGTTTTGTTGCTGCTTGATGGCTCAACTTATAAGTAAAACATTAAAGAACAAAAAAAACCGTTAGGAAGTTATGTTGATGCTGATGTTAATAATTTATACTTAATTAAGGCTCAAAAGGCTGCTCAAAGTGGGACTGGGCTTGGCATCTCTCATCTTCCGCATGCCAAATGAGCAATGGATTCGTTGAGCTCAGAATTGGCGCCTAATACCTAACAGGTAAACGGGGCCGCGGCAGATCATGAAAGAGATGGCGGGACGAACTGGATACCTTCCTTGGGAATTGGCAAGAAGAAACAAGGGACTGTTGTTCACTGGAAAGAATGGAGGGAGGCCTTCAACCAGCAGTGGGACAATACAGGCCATAATTATATAATAATAAGAAAGCCAAGTAACAACTATCGACTTTGTCCAAAATAATCTATACTTATATTAATATTATAAAGCTGAAGAGTTTGTTTGTTTGTTTGTTTGAACGCGCTAATCTCAGGAACTACTGGTTCGAATTGAATCATTCTTTTTGTGTTGGATAGTCCGTTTATTGAGGAAGGTTATAGGCTATATAACATCACGCTACGACCAATAGCAGCGGAGCATAAATGAAAAATGTTGCAAAAATGAAAAACCGTTGAAACTAAAACACGCGAACAAAGTCGCGGGGGACAGCTAGTATGAAAATAAAACAACTATTGAATTTTTAATACCAATTTATTTAAACCTAAAATTCAAAACTCGATCACAGACTTTGTTATTATTTAACGTTTATTTGAGAATCGATACGATAAAAATAAATTGAGCAACAACTCCTTTCCTAATCTTCTAAACCAAGAACATTACATTACAAACTCCAAACACGATGTTTCCACAATCTGATATGTTATTAATTAATAAACGCAACTTACAGTAGATGGCGCCACCGAGCAAACTTTCGTCTCGCGCCTAAAGTTATCCGAGGCTTCGCCTAGTTTCAGAACTATCGCGCTATTACAGTGTAGGGGCTTCGGATTATTCACACCTCAGGTAACACAAATCGATTTTAAAAGGTATGATTTATCAAAGATTATTATACTGTTTAAGGTTATTTTATGTTGGTTTTTATTTTTTTTTGTATATCCAGCTCGCCCTTTAAACCTATTCAAAGTTAAAAAACAATTTCAATCGGCTTAAAAAGTTAAAATTAAAAAAACATATGTTGTATATTTTTGTAAATCAATTACTGGAATGTCGTGTAAAAACTTAATAATATAAAACTAGATACATACTCAACCACTCTAATATTGTTTCTATATCAGTATTGAAGGTAGGGTTAGTGTAATTTTAAAACAAGTTCCTTCAAAACTTTCTTTTCCATAAAGAATCTTTAAATAACGTCTTCATCATCCTCTTTGCAACAAACAAACTTGAAACCAAATACAGCAACGCTCGATTAAAACTTTACAGTAATACGTATTAATAATTACCACAAACCGCCCCTAGATGGCGTTATAAACAACTTTAAAACCGCAAGCAAAGTTTCAGAGCAGCTCTCGCCACGCGAGCGCTTACATATTATTTACACCTAGGTTTCATATAATTTGGATGCAAGATATTGAAAACTTTACAAGTTTATGTAAAGCGTATATAAGATGATGATTATTTAAAAACATATTGTAATAAGGATGGGATTACCTATGTTTTGGATTAGGAGTATTAATTATGTATCTATAGATTTCATTTTTTTTTTGTAGAAAATTTTATTATTATTTTTTTTTTTAAAACAGTTTCAGTGTTAATTTGGTGTCGCACACATGTTCATGCAACTCCTGTAAACCAGTATATTTGCAATAATAACTATCGAATAGTTTAAACCCAAACAGTAATCCTGCAAAACAAGTTTCTCCAAATAAGAATCCAATTGTTATCACCAGTTATCGCCACTTGCAGTTCCAATACAAAATTCAACAATATAAATCCCATTTAATTTAAAACTAGACTCGCAGCTATACTGTTGTGACGTGTCCAGCTAGTATGAACTCAGTGCTCTAATTTCCCAGCGGACGCATTCGATTTGCCGAACTATCGTCAATGCTAAATTCACAAAGTCAATATTTACGAAATAGTTTCGATATTGTACGGATGGGTAATAGGTTGTGATAGAAGTTAATAGTCCCGTTGTTTTGAGATTGAAAAGGTAATTGGGATAAGAGATTTACTTGGGATTGGAGCTTAGAGAAGAAAAAGTAGAGTGCGCATATCGAGTATAAACTGTAAGCACTAGTATGAGCAAGTAAAATATTTAAATTAGTGTCAAAAGAGAGCGCGCCGTTTTATTAAAACTCTCTCAAAACCGTACTAATTTACGGTGGTACCAAAATTTTTATCGTAATAATTTTGGAATCATCGATATTTTCGCATAACCGTTTGTCGTCGCACGGAAAATCACTTAAACAAGTAAACGAGGGCAGCACTTTAAGCTAAAAATTTGGTTACTCTCGGCACGATGGGCTACTAGCGATGCTCGCACTATACGCTTGTCTATGTATACTCTAGGGATTGAAGTCATATTGATTACTAGCTGTCTCCCGCGACTTTGTTCGCGTGCTTTAGTTTCAACGGTTTTTCATTTTTGCAACATTTTTCATTTATGCTCCGCTCCTATTGGTCGTAGCGTGATGTTATATAGCCTATAGCCTTCCTCAATAAGCGGACTATCCAATACAAAAATAATTTTTCAATTCGAACCAGTAGTTCCTGAGATTAGCGCGTTCAAAAAAACAAACAAACAAACTCTTCAGCTTTATAATATTAAGTATAGATATGATTTCGGTTGCTAAAAAGCAGTAGATGCTTGCAAAATCATCTTAACACATACCATGAAATAAGGAGTTACATTCGGTGCCATGGAGGTAAACGAACAGGATTTAATCAATTTCAAGCACAAAATCCCTAAATTAAAATATTAGTACTGTATTCATAAAATGTTTATTAATACTCAGTTCATATCGAGGCTCAAGATAAAAGTCTAAATCTGTAAAGTGTTTTTAGATGGCACATCAATATAGGTAACCCAATAGATGCAAGCCACTAAACCTAGTCGATCAATGTGGATAATCCTGGAGTTTCAGAAACTAGTTTTAGTCGGTAGTAATTTGGAGTTCAGTTTGTGAATATTGCTGAGCATATGAATATTATTATGTATGCTAGACATATAAAGAATTGATTATCGTATCATACCCTTCAAAAACAGTTTGAAGAGCAAGATGAATTATAGATTATTATATCTGTGTTTTTAAGTCTCCTTATTTTTTTTTGTGCGGAATTCCGAAACTTCGATGCATAATGTGGATTTAAATTGAAAGTTTAAAATCCAAGAGTTCAGTGTTTCGAAGACGATCTAAAAGTGTAATAGCAAAATGAGTGAGCTATTATTTGAGTTGTAGTTCAAAAAGGCGCACTTCTGTCTTAAAACAATGCGTTACCATCTGTTGCTACTGCTGTGAGTAAAGCGAAAAATATGTGAGATAATTTAAAAGACTAATTATCCTGGATGGAACAAAAAAATATTTATAAATAAAAGAGAATGTATTGGCCTTATTAATAAAAATCTCGACTGCGATTAGAGATAGCTTAGAAGATTCTATATTCAATTTTTGTATGGAGAATTTAAAATTAGAATCTGTTAATCCTTTGTTAAGCTCCGTCGCGACTTTTATTAATAAGGCCGTTAGTGTATTATGTATGTTAACTTAAAACTCCAGAACCGTTAGCCCAATTGATATAAAAATTTGCATACATACAAAGGGCAACATGACCACTCCGAACATAGTTAAGTGAGTGCCAAATAGATGGCGCTGGTGGCAGTGATTTTTAAATTTTGAACAATAGGTCGAATTGATTGAGACTTTTCAAGCTGAACGAAGCGCACCGGGCACCAGATAGTAAGTAATAAATAATTATTTCTCTAAAGACTTGACTTTATGCTAAATAACATAAGGCAAAGCTTTAATGGCCTTATTAATAAAAATCGCGATGGAGCTTAACAACGGATTAACCGATTCTAATTTTAAATTCTCCATAAAAAAAATAATATAGAATCTACTAAGCTATCGCCAATCGCAGTCGAGATTTTTATTAATAAGACCATAAGAATTTAAATCTAGCTAGGTATAACTTCGAAAAGGCGCAAGAGATAGATTTAGAAAAATAGAAAACCTCTTCACGAATTTATCACAATAGCAATACAATGGTAGAGTGAAACCCGTAGGTAGTGAAAATTTCATCCCCCAGAGTTTTATAGATCACTTCTATTTCACAATAAACTCGCCTGTCATTCACAAATAGTACAATATCTCACGAACGCAATCCACTGCTCAGTGTTTGAGTTACCTGCCTGGTGTAAATACAGTCAGAGTTTTGACACGAAAATCCTTTCCAAATTAGATTTAAAGTGTAACTGAAGTACTTTTGCGAGGCACAATAGCCGGATTCAAATGCGAGTTCATGAAGAATGTAGGATTGTTGGAGTTACATACATTTTGTATGGGAAAAGTGTTTTGTTTAGTGTTTCGGTTGTCAAGGATTTAAAGACAATTGGATTGTTTTGTTAAGACTTTACAATTTTATAACAGAAATATTTTACGTATGAAATATACCTACAAGCTGTACCCGCGACGTTGTTCGCGTTGATTTTGGTCATCTGTATTATTATTATTTTTAAATGCAGTATAGAGGGCACCACTAACTACATACTGCGTGCTACAAGTACATTTTTCGTATATTGCAAATGTAAAGGTTTACGTAGTATTTAACGTATGAATTATTTTCAAAAAGTTTGTGGTAACATTTAATTAAATACAAATACATAATAGAAAGTTAAACCTCAGGCAGGACTCGAACCTGCGACTTCTGGCTTGACGCGCCAGTGTTTGTGGTAACTTTCAGCAGATTCATCAAGCTGCTTTGCATTTTGATTCTATGGAGTAGTGTTTCTCTATGGTCTACTACACATAAATATTAGCTGAGAAGCCTAGAGAGTCCCAAAAGTTAGTCAAAAAGATTGAATGCTGTATGAACAAGTATAATTAGTGTTAAAATAGAGCGCACTGTTTTATTAAAACTATTTTAAAACCTAATATTACACTGATTATATCCAAACTCGATATTTTTGCATAAACGTCTGTCGTCGAACGGAAAACCACTTCTATCAGAAAACGAGCGTACTACGTACAGCAAAAAAGGTGCTTACGCTCGGCACAACGGGCTAATAGCGATGCGCGCACTCCATGCTTGTCTATATTTACTCGAAGCGTTTTATATTTTACCATGTTATTCGACTCCGATTTCGAGGCGTCTCCAATAGATAGCCTGTCTAACAATTCTAGTAACATAATTTCAATCTGTTCATAAGCAGAGCCATCTCATTTCAAGTAGCTGCCAATATTCCCGTTATTATAGAATAATTTCGGTAATACAGATACTACAAACTAATCTACCAAAACACTAATCCGATATAACTCAAATGAATTGATTTATCTATGTCAAAGGGAAAATCGAAAATCAGGAGGCACCATTAGTCATTAGATCCATCCATCATTTTGTATGATTAAAACTAGCTGATCAATCACTTAGTCGTACGAAAATGTTAACGTATTTTCTAAACATGGTTGGGTACCAAGGTAGCTGGTATTTGCCTTTACGATATAACTTTTATTATCTGGATTTTAACCTCTACTTTTTGCTTGAGGGAGATCGTCAGACCTTCCTTCATTAGAGTCTTAATAGACCAGTATCTTTTCCAGGCGTTCTCGATTTGTCTATCGATTTCCCTCACCTGGCTGTTACTGAAAGATACCAACTGGCTCAAGTATCTCCTGCCCATCAACCTCGACTTTACGCTTAATGCTGTTGTCATTATCTGGGTTTTAGATGCAAATTCTTATCGACTAGTGTATCCTGCCCATTCTAACCTACGTTGCTCAGACCTGGTCTCTCACTTAGCCACAAAAGTACCGCCTTGGAGTTTGACAAACAGCTATAGAATGCAGCATTCTCGGTGTGTCAAGAGCGGATTCGGAACAGAACTTAATGGATGTAGGTAAAAAGGCTGCCAGACTCAAATGGGATTGAGCCGGTCACGTCAGCCGTATGTGCATCGACCGCTGGACAAAACACAATGGGTGCCTGAAGATGGACGACGCCGCCGAGGCTGGCCCAGAAATAGATGGCAGGATGAGCTACAGTCACACTGCGAGGATCGGTTTGAGGTGGCGTGAAATACTAAACTATGGACGGACTTAGAGGATGCCTTTGTCCAGCCGTGGGACAGCTAACTAAAAAAAAACCTCAACTTGTACTTCATTATTTTTTGGTACAAAAAAGGTAGCGATAATTTCGAATAAAAAAAAAAATATTAAGCTATTTACCAACTGCGCCAACATCTCACTATGATTAAAATGGCGCGTTTACATTATTCGGCTAGACCGTATCCGGCTCTTATCGCTAATGTAAACAGGTATTCGGTCTCAGCCGGTTTTCGGTGACGAGAACGATACAGTTTTGTGGAACATAGTTTTAAATATTACTAAGTTTACGTGTAATTAAAGATTAAAAAAGAATAGCACGCCAAAATTATAGACCAATGGCAATCTTCATTTATTTTGAAAATTGGTCAAAAATAATATCCTACAGAATCAATACAGAGTCACCATCGCTAAGAATACAAATTCATCACTATTTGGGGCACTGTCACAGCCCGATATTGGACCACCCTTTTCAGGCTAAGCCTTTGTTTAATATTCGCGTGAACAGTCAAAGCCTTCCCAATGAGCTTTACTTTTATATAGTTTTCTTTGTGAAACAAATATGTGAGCTATTTTTATTTTTTACGACGAGTTTTTTGTTTGTGTTCTACTATTTTGTCTGATGTTGACAGTTTTTATTTTTGAGAGGAATAAGGTATTTGTTATGTTGAGAATTTCGACTTCGATTGGTAGTAACTAAATAATATAAAAATTATTTTGGGTAAAGTTTCCTAAGCCGTTTTACCCTTTCTTCAAAGGGGCTTAACGATGTGAATTTATAACTAAACTGTACTATGTATGTATCTAACAAAAATGTTTGTCTTGGTAGGTACAGTCAACAAAAAAGTCTACGAAAAAATTCCGATTCATGAAGCACCTGACGAGAATCAAATACAATAATTTACTGTGACAACTGGGAGATAAAATAGCTCTCACACCAGTCCCGTACTAAAAATTTGTGACAGCTTGCAAATGTGATTTTGTTCATCGACTTTTGTTCCTGACTGTACTCAGAGTGCGATATTTTAAACCATTTTAAATTCAACCTAAAACTAAAATCTATGCTCTCTACGAAATGTGTGTCTTAGAAATCATAACTTTAAAAGTTTTCAAGTCAGAAAAAATATCTAATATTCTTTTAGACCAACCATCTGTTTAGTCAGGCTGCGCTAAAATCAATAGCACCGGTCTCGCTAGAGATTTTAGTATTTCAACTTCAGACAAACTTGAAAGCCGTGAAACTTTTTTTTGAGGCTCAACTATATTTTATTATTGAGAATTAAGACTTAATATAGATGTTGACGGGGTTAGAAAAGTAAAAATAGTTTAAGTCCTTCAGTTAGATTAAAAAAATATATATTAGACACGTATTTTTTTCGACTTACGTTCAAGACTTGCGTAATTGGCCCCTACTTGTGGCAAAAAATTGATTGTAATTTTATTATTTTGTCATAAGTATTTAATTTTCAACTACGATTAATGATTGATATTGTAATAAATTATAAGCCCTTTTCCTCTCTTTTAAATTTTGCATTCCCGACAGGGTCCACAATGATCTCATAGTTAAGTTACCAGCTAAGTTCAACATAGTGAAAAATGAAATAAATAACGTTTAGATGTTAATGGTAATTTCTAGATACATGTTTTTGTATTAAAATATAAATATATTTTTTTCCGAATAAGACTAATATCATCTAGATCATAATATTAATTATGCGACTATAAGTTTATACGATATAGAAAAAAGATTTTGATTTTTTTATCGTTATCTTCACCTGACTATAGACTCTGTTCGTTTCTATAACAAAGCCTATATTTTTTACAAGGACGTTATACATTGCGTATTTAGTATGTATTACCAGTGGGTATGTTAATAAAACGTCGTGATTGTAACACAAAAACCCGTGAGGCTCATCAGTATCTATGTAATATGGTAATTAAAGCGAACGCGGAACGTACGTTTTTGCCCATATAATTTGAATTCATTATGTTCTCTTTAATTAAATTACCTTACTAATTGAGTATTTTGTTCTCATTGCTACATTTCATGATCATTGTAAAAATTATGGGTTTTTTTTTGGTGTTCGTGCTAGTGAAATCTAACATAGATATATAGATATTTTTTATTACATCTAGGGAGAACTAACATACGGCTAGCTGATACCAAACTAGTCAGAGCCTGTATAAAGGCAACCAGACCACTGATAAACATACATAAATATTTATAAATACATACATATTAAAGATAAACAGCACCCAGGCACAGAACAAACGATCGTGCTTATCACACAAAAAATTGTCCTAGGTGGGAATCGAACCTACGACCTCCGGTCTAGCAGTCAGGGTCACTAACCACTAGACCAACAGACTTGTCGTCTCTAACGATACTAAACTGAGTGTGTCATAATATTAGAAAACTTTTTTTGGTTTTTCTTACATCTTATATCTGATGCATTCATGAGATATGCGTAACAATAATCTTAAAAAAAAATATGAATTTATTAAGCGTTCTTTATGTAACTAAATTCAATGTTTGTAGAACCCCCTGCAATATAGTGATTAAATTCACTAGAGCGGGCAAATAGGCCACCCCAAACAACACCCTTACTGCATTTTTATTTTGGAGCCTTTCCAGTCGAAACCGTGGAATGTTTATAAGAGTTATTAAACTTATTATTTTAAATCCGAATTCAATATTTCCTGAAATCTAAATGAATTCAACCTCATTTCAGTCTACCAAGTCTATTAGGTTTGCTAAGCAAGTTCTTGTTGAGCGGCCTCAAAACATCAGGTTAAGAGGAAATTCAATTCAAAATAGGGTTAAGAAATGAAATCTTTTCGTCTTCCAGGTAATCATATTATCTATTATTATGAGCTTATTGGCTTAGGTAAAACAATCAGTAGGTCAATTTGTGGATTAATGCTTGGTCTTTAAGCTTTTGACTCTATTCTATGTTACTTCCTTGTCTTAAGAGTAAACAAACACATTCCAATCCTACTTAAAAAAAATGACGGTCTAAGTCTTACAAAAACTTTTTACTCAACCAGAATTCTAAAATCTCCGTATAAACCGTAATGATTAGGGTTCATTATGATCTAGTATTTGAAAAGCCAGTTGGATTACATTCAAGCTCTAGTAATGTGTCCCCTCAGTACATTACACTTTGATATACAAAAGCTCATGTCTTAGAACAGTTGCCTCTTCTAATTAGTCTATTCCCGCCTAATAACTGTGGTGTCGTTTAGTGGTTGCGATTTTGACGACATTAATATAACCTTACTTGATTTTAATATTATTAGAATAGAGCTATAACAAAAAGAACAAATGTTTGTCCTGAAAACTATCGTAACCATTACAACTAAGAAACCTAAGCTCAAACAGACTGCGGAGTTACTTTTTAGCCATTGAGTCAGGTCATAATAATTAAAAAAACTGAAAAAGTTACAACATATCAAAATGCTTGGGTCATTACTACATAATTCGCGTGACGATGTGCTTGTTATGCTCGATTAACGCTGTTGATAGATAAAATTTGAATACCACCGATATCGTATCGTCCCCGTACCGTAAAGTCTTACTAAGATCGGAATCTTATTAACAGCAGGGCGTATCCATGTGACGTGTTCGCTACGAGATCTTATTATTGGACATAACCGCTTAATTCGCTTACTTGATTGCTCCAAGTTACTGTAATGTTTGGAGCTTGAATTTGGGCATGTGTAGTCATGGTTATCGCTATTTTCTTTAACGTTTAGATGTAATAAATGTTCTGTTTTTGATTTCCTGAATGTAGATAAAGTATTTTGTGTTGTATGTAAATTTTTTAAACTATTAGTATTTACTTTAAGTGTAAGTTATTTTATTCTGTTGCTACCTTGTAGTTGGTTTATCGCAAGAACGAAATGTATGACAAAAAATATCTGTTTTATTGACAATTTTAAGCAACAAAGATAAAAAATGGCACAAATAAAAATTGAAACATTATGTAACAGAGGGTCCTCTGTAACAGATTTCAGCCGATTTTTCTGTAATGGCTCTCATTGGTCATTGCGTAGCTTGACCCCATCTAAGATCGCTTAACGACATCGAGAAAATATATAATTCCTTATTATTGCATTTATCATTCAAACTTAGTTGTTACTTGTAGATTTTTTTCTAAACTGCTTAGTAGAATCCATTTCCTTTCTTCCTTTAACATGCTTAATTTACAAGCGTTTTTGTGTAATAATTACAATCACACAAATCTTTGTTACCTTAGAAATAAAACCTAAATTTTTTTTAATCAATAATTATATATTTTTCCGATCGTATTCCAAGTTCCAAATTACGCAGTAAAAATAAGTTAGCTGGGAGGTGCAAACAAAATAATGTTTACCTTCGTCTTGTTTCCAACTCGCCCCGAATCCACGTTAGTTTAGGTATTAAGAAATCTACATAAGTTCTAACTTCCAATCGCTGATAAAATTAGCACCTTTACCAAGAACTATAAATGCATACGGACCATACCAAACTCCTTGGTCATATACGTAAGCCTTACCAAGAATACTAGCTTCTTAAACCCTTTTCCCCACTGGCATGGACAAACGACCACAATAAATTATGCGACTAACGCCGCGGAAGGAGATCTATCCTTCTGAATATACATCGCGTTTTAGTGTAAATTTTATTTGGGTTAAGAAAATTTTCTGATGGTGTAGAAAGAAATGTGTTTATTTCGGGTTGGTGGTTGATTTTGTTTGCGTTCGGTTAAGTGAAAGCTATCGCATTTTGGATATGTAGTGTGATAATTTTATTGGCAGCTATCGTTTTCCGAAACTAATCAGAATTGGGTTATTCCATAGTAACTTTTGGTTTCAAACAATATCTTACATTAATATGTTTTAATCGCATTAGTGAAAACCATCTTTAATACCGGTGTTAGCTGTCAGTCTGTCAGTATTAAACCTGCTTCATATTTTTTTACAAATCCTGCTTTAAGATCGATCATTATTCTATTTAATTCTTTTACTTTCTAGAATGTGCATCACATAAGCATCAAGATAAGTTTATGCCAAAAGGATCATGAATTCAATTCTAAAACAAAATTCTAGTTTATAAAAATTTATAAAGAGGTTTTAACCAAAGCCATTTAATAGTTTAAAAAGTGTCACTGTCATGTCCAACGGTCATGTCACGAAACGATGTTACGTTACTTTTATTTACTAAGTTTGTTATTATGTATCGAGTTATCATTTTGTTATAATTATATAGACGAACCCACAGAACGTAATCTAAATAAATTTGGGCGCAATGTGAGAAGAGACAGGGACAGGAAGGTTAGGAGGTCAAAAGAACGGAAGAGTCTGTTACGTCAGGAATATGATTATGACAGGAGTCCAGTGGAGTTTGATGTGGCTAGCTTCATACAACCAGAAGAGGAGTCTGTTGAAGATGATGAGACATTTAGACACCGGAATAAGAAAAGGTAAGGGATATAAATGTTATAAGTGCGCCAATATTCCAAGTAGATAACGTTAATTAATGTTCTGTGAACTTGAAACACCATTCCATATAGCTTTTAGTATGTTGTACCTCTTTAATTATTAAGACGATCATAGATTCGCTAATTATTACAAAACTATTCACGTTACACTTGTAGATCAAGAAACTAATATATAGTTCTTAATCTAATAATATAAAAATCATATTTTCAGGCGACGCACCACAAAAGGCTTCGATTATGGTGCCATGATGGGTCTAAATATTGACGAAGGGAATAAGAAAAGGGAAAAGAGCCCTGACTACCTAAATATCGGAGACAGTAATCCAGATTTGAATATCAACCCTCCACTGTTCAAAGACGCAATTAATCCCAAACACTATAACTCGTTAGATGACTTACATAGTGAAAAGTATGGACACGAAAAATTTAGAAATATTTATAAAGAAGACTTACTTATGGACCAAAACGTAGTGCATAATCATGAAAAGAAATGGTGAGTTATATTATTAGAATCTTCATAGTTCTTAACGGAAGTTGATCATAAAAATAGAAAGATCCTTAAATTTCAAATAGGCTTCCATATTTTTTAGTAACTAATGTTCTAGCGATATGTAATACCAAATTCACATTTTTTACCATTATACGTGAAAGTTAAGGTGTCATTTTTTTATTGTTTAAATACATGACGTAAAAAGGCCGGTACAGATTTTTTTCTTGATGGCCTTCCATGTTAGCGGAGTGACTGCTCCTTTCTTTGTCTTTTAATTCATGGTTCATAAGTTACATAGTCCATCATTGTTTCAGCACACTCAAGCATATAAAGTTCCCGTTTTTTTCCCATAACAAATCGGAGATCACGAAGCCGAAGAAAAATAAAAAGAGAAAGCTATTTTGCTTCAGCTGCCCAAAAAAGGACCAGCATGGGCTAAAACTTCCAGACGATAACAAGATGAGCGAAGACCCAGTGATACAGTTCAAGATCAAGCGATCTATCGAACAGAAGCTGTGTCCGTCTTGCAGGAAGTTATTCGTGACAGGCATGGACCAAAACGAGAGACGCAAGAAAACTCCGAGAAGAGTCATACACAACAGTAGACAGTACTATCAAACAAATTTCCCTGAAGTGAGGTTAAAAGAAGACGTAAAAAATATAAGAAAGAATATTGCATTTTCAGAAGGTGCTTTTTTAGACAACAAAGACAGAAAGAAAAGAGGCGTGGAGGATGATAGAGAGAGACAATTGAAAGAGTTAGAAGAAGTTCAAAGGAAAGTAGATAGCGTGGAAATTCATGTTCCCACGTTTGACAAGCCAGGCGAAATATAGTAAAGAATAGTCGTAAAGTAATGTATTGTTTAAAATTTATGCTTATTTTAGAGTAGAAGAATTTACATTATAATAAACATTATATTTGTATACTTTTGAGTTTGATTGTAGAACTAAATCATTGTAGCTTCATTACTATTACATTACACACTATTACATTAATCACCTTTCATAATTTTACCACTAAAGTTAAATTTGTTTACACTAGATTCAACATATTTCAAAAAGCAATTAAAGTTAATTAATATTCCTTTAGGACCTTTAGACTAGCTAACTATACGCCTTTACAAAAAGAAAAATGGCGTGCAATTTCGAGTTGCAATATATCGAGAGTCTTCATGATTGTCTCGCAGGGAAATATGATTTTACCATCTCCACATTCTCACCGTAATATACCTACATAGATTTTTGAAATGCATTAAATGTATTATTCATAGCTATCCTGCAACGTTAAGTTTAAAGGTGTTCGTATACTAATTTTGTTTTTCTAATATTTTTTAGTTAAGTACCTATCACACTTAGGTAGTGCCATCGACTTATAATTCTAGTAACAGTAAGATCATAATAACGAAAAAGAAATAAAATAGAAAAATAAAACGATTGTCTTTAATAAAATTTAAAATCTCCAGTTTTTGTTTCACACGCCAAACATATTTGCTCAGTTGTGAACGGACCATCTGAAAAGAAAAAGAAACAAATACCAACTGACTTTTTAAATTTATTAACTCTAGAATTTTCTCTTCCTATCAGGCTGCGAGTAAATGGCAATAATTTATGTCTGTTTCAAAATAATTAAGGTAAAGGCAAAAGTAATTAAAATCTTCCGAAAGCAGCTCTACTTGTTAATTCAACTTGCGAGTTTGGATCGCTTTTAAACGGACTTGTAGATGTCTGGAGTATCTTACCTAATACTATAATCATTTAAGGATTTTAAGAAGATCACATTGCACAAAATATTTTAGCTATCAAATACTGCTTCCCGACAGACTTGTTTACCTGGCCTCAGCTATGATTATTCAATACGAACTGTAATTTTTCTAATTTTGTTTTTGACTGAATAATTTATATTTATCAAAAAAATTAATAATAACAGCCATCTGCTAAATTCACATTTTTCCAATGCTCTATGTTAAAACAGTCTGACTTGTTTTTTTTTCTGTTCGTATGATTAATCCTCTACAAGGTAGATACTAGAAAACTAAAAAAAAACTATAAATAAAATCGGTAAATTCGTTCTCAAGTAACACTCTTGGTTCTCGTGTCCAAGGTAAACAGAGATTCATTTTTATCGATAACTAAAGTTATTGGTCAGATGTTTTTTTTTTATTATCCTTGCATAAAATTCTTTAATTTTAATCGCTGATTTTAAGTACAATATTAACGCTTTGAAAAATGGTAGCTTGTAATGATTTCTTCATAATTTTGGATAATGCGAGATTTGGAGGCGGCAATACAATTTTAATAGGGTATTTTAATCTTATGGAATTTTAAAGCCATTATACTTATTTTGTTTTATAAACATTGGGCGTAATAAGAAAGTGTACTTACCAATACTAAACCAGTGCGTACTAGGTAACCCAGCTTCTAGTCTAGCCGATACAATAGCTTCTCTCATAGCAATAGGGATTGATACTGTCATACAAATTGGAGGCTCACTGCATGCTGAAAAAAAAACAACAAGAATGTTTGTATATCGTCCCAGCGTAATAAAATAATATCTTACTTAGATTCCAGTTCAAACGCAACGATAATCTTAACGTAAACAAATTTCACTTTGACATTGTTCCAAATTGGTACACAGTTTATGGAACAAATTTTAAACATTTCAGAAATAGCTTAACCTATTTTATATACATTACATATAAAATAAAGTACATCTTGCAAGCTGTCGCTATCGGAAGGCACCGTGCCAAGGAAGTTAACAGCATCCCCTTATCCTTATTTCTCACAGTTAAAATACTAATCTCCCAGTAGAACTTGTTTTAGAAAAGAATTTTAGTTGATAATCTTTCTTCTACCTAATTTAGCGTTTCTTTATATTGAATGCACTAACTTAAAATGAATTTGACATTATCTAGGTAATTTAAAAATTAATTAAAGCGTAGGTTGGAAAAGATTTTAGTGGATACTAGACTTAAATATTTTGAAGATATAAAGGGATGAGAGAGCTTTTATTTACTAGAAGAAGAGCTATAAGGATAATAATATATTTTCGCATTAGTTATATAATTTACCTTTAGATCCAAAAATGGCGTTAGTGGAATAAGACTTCTTTCTTAAATAAACCCTAAAATCTTGCGGTATATCTCTCGCTTGTGGAACAAAGTAGTTCCAAGTCCGATCTGTTAGAAGTTCTCCTGTATTGGAGTCGTAAACCAGCTTTTCGCTGGTCCAGTATCCTAGACCCATGATGAAGGCGCCTTCAACCTGAATACAAGAGCATTATAAAACGTTAGGTGAAGTTCATGTAGTGACAGATAGTCACTGGCGCCGGGAATTAGCGGAACAGAAAAAATGCTGAGTATAAAATAAAAAAGGAGATGTCAATTGGTCTGACTATATTTTTTTTCAATATACACTAGGTTAGGTACATTAATTTATATTGTATTCTCAGCAATTTTATCTGTTACGCAAATACTGGGGGTGTGTGTAGTAAAATTGCAACTTCACATCTATCTGATTCATCACAAGAAATATAAAATGACATATTTTTTTTGAATTGAGTAGCCTAATACCTAATATTTTTTTTTGTAAATTACTTATCAATCAATTGGTCGTTTGTCATTACTACTTATTTCAAATATCAAGTGTGGTGTATGTGCTAGTAGTCTTACTTTAAAATTTTTGATGTAGGGATCTATAGTAATATTTTTTATGATTTATAATTTTACGTACCTGACCAATATCAAGCACAGGATTAACACTTTTACCCACATCCTGTAATATATCAACTCTTAATATCTCAGATTCTCCAGTCAATACATCGATTTCTACTTCAGCCAGCGTTACTCCATAAATCTCATAATTCTGAACATCATTTTCTCCAGTAAAACCATGAGCTTGAAGATCGACATACTGTTCATAGCTTTTCTTTATAAGTTCTTCCCAAGTTGGGTTCTTTAATTGTTTTCTAATTGGTTCAAGTCTGGCTAGCAACTGCTCACAACATTTCTCTACACCTATTATAATATTCTGAGTAGTGAGACTTCCTCCGGATACAGCGGAATTGGGCGAGACAACTGTATTATTTTCTTTGACAATAACTTTTTCTATTGGAACCTTTAGCATGTACGCTGCAATTTGTGCTGCTTTAGTATTAATCCCTTGGCCCATTTCTACACCACCATGACTTATAACAATTGTTCCATCACCTTGATATACTGCAAGGTTTACGTCAAAATATCTTGCGTAAATATGATTCCATCTAAGAAATACAAACCTTAGACCACGCTTCTTCCATCTGTTTTCTGCATTGAATTTATTGGTAGCTAGCCTTCTCGCTGCATAATCCGAATTTGTTATCAATGTTTTGTACATTTCTACAAGGTCTTTGTGTTTTGGGTCTAAATTTGCTAAGCGTAATTGTACTGGATCTATTGATAGCTCATAAGATATCTGTTCCATCATTAGTTCTGCCATAGCTATGTGCTCCATAGTTCCTAAAATTATAATCATGTTATGAATTGGTATTACTGCTATATGCAGACATTTTTTACGAGCAAAGATTTTATTTTTAATTCCATTCCTCACCAGGTGATCTAAACCATGTGTTTTTGGCGGTATCCGTGATAGTATCAATGCACTTATAGTTCCAAGTGGAAGCGTTATAGCAATTATTGTAGACCCGGACCCCAAACTGAGATAAATTTTCATTGATCGTGTAACCATTGTCTTCAAAAACATTGTAGTTGATATATTGAAAAATTCCAGATTTACTAACTCCTGCCTGAAAAAATATCTTCTTACTCATTTGAATCATAGCTGAATCGATATCAATTTGAACTGAGCAGGTCAAAATGTAAGTTTTGAATTGTGTATCTCTTACTTCAAAATTACTAGAACACGGAAACCTTTTTCCTAGTGCCCTTGTGTTCATTTCTAATGTATGTATAATCCTGCAGGGAAGGTTTAACTTCACAGCTACCAAGCTAGAAGCTACCGCTGTTTGTATAATCCGTGATATCTTAATTCCAAATGCGCCGCCAACTCTTCGAACGTGGACATCTATCCTGAAAATAGGGGTAACTAGCTAAAATACTGCGTATTACGGATCGAACAGACAATAATCCTGTAAATTTTTGCCGGGCTTAATTTTTACTTTATCATCCTTATCATCATCACTTATTATAATTGTCTAATCTACCTTAAAACAATAACAATTTCATATACCTACCTGCTCTGGTCGAGTTTCAAAGCTCGTGACACCATCAACTGAATAACTGCCGTCCACTGAGTAGTCGCATAAATAGCTACCCCTTCTTCAATAGGCTTACTAATGCTAACCAATGTTTCTAAAGAAAAGTGATACTGCCCATTTATAGTGTTGTCTCCTTTAATCACTTTAGCTATATCCTGACCTTTTTGTGTAGCATTAATTTCTTTATATAATTTATTTCGTTTAGGGTCTATCTTGGCAACTTTTACATCAATAACAGGTTTTTCGACGCTAGTATATTTGATTTTGACGAAATTAGCAGCTATATCAGCAGTTTTTTGACAATCAGCAACTACTAATGCCACAGGTTGATTGAAATATTTTACTTGACCGCTACAAAATACTTCTTCGTTCATTTGGTAGACTGGATCATCTGCTGGAGTGAATGAATTTAAGCCAGGAATGTCTTTTGCTGAAAAGAAAGCTATTACGCCTGGGTAATTCTGAAATGAACAATCAAGTACTATATTAAAATTCGATACATGAAGGTTAAAGAAATAACTAAAGATTTCCGTTTTTACTAATAATATATTATTATCTTTACATATAAACGGAAAATAAAGATAGTATTAATTCAATATATTAGATTTGTCTTTTAATCTGGGGGCACGGCAGTGCCCCAGCCAAGTCTCGAGCAAAACGGTCACGGCCGTACCATCCTTTTCTCGAAGCCTGTGTCATCAATACGGACAAAGCTAGGGGTTTAGGTTTTCGATGACCTAGAGTAAATATTAAAACAAGCTCAGCCTCAAAATTACATGACATTTGAACCAATAGTTTACGAGTTATGAGCGATCAAAGTTACACCATTTTGTCACACACTGACTCACTCACTGATTCACTCACTGACCGATCATCAAAAATCTAAAGTACTTCTAGCAAACTTAGAACCTTCAAATTTGGCACCAAGATAGGTTTTTAGCTACATGTATAGGAAAAATTATAAAAACGGTAATAATTTATATACCTTAGTAAATAATAGGAAACAAAATTATATTTGCGGTTTTACAAGAACATGGTGTATGAATTTTGACTGCATTGTTAATTTTGTTCTTTGTTTATGTACAAAAAGTAAAACAAATCGATTTATATTATTAATAAATTGTAATAATGTATTAAATATGCATATTAATAAACAAAGCTAGGTTAAAATGAAATGAATAAAGCTAAAATATTTCATACATATCAATGCAATGCTATAAATACTCTATGCTCGCTTGATAGATGGCGTTGTACTTGGTCTAAATCGCGCTATGGTTTCGTTACATAGCGTTGTATTAGTATAATTTAAAATATTTCGAATAATTTCATCTGAGAGCGCCATCTATCTATGAAATAACCACTGTGAATCTAAAAAAATATTAACGATATTATTCAACGAATAAATACGTAGTTAAGTTAGTACTGTTAGTAGCCGTATTAGCTTGATATTGTTAGTGATTTATCTGAAAAAAATGTAGTTTTACGTCAACATAGCAGAAATATTTACCGCCCAGCCTTGTGTACCTTAGAAATTACGAAACATCACAGAAAAGGCAAAAGAGTAAGAGATAGGGAATGGGCTCTAAGCAAAGCAGCAGCTGAAGCACAAGAAATAATAAAATCACCTAAAAAGAAAAGAAAGAGACCTACAAAAAATAAATGAGATCCCACCAAAAACGGAATGAATGTTTTTGGTGGGATATATTATTCTTTAAATCTATTCTTCAAAATTAAACCGTAAAAATGTACATTAAGACACTTGCCAGAGCTTCAGTTGCATCTATAGATGATATTTGACCCTTCCCCATAGTAGTCAGAACAAATGCAGCGTACACTTCATTAGGGAATGGCGGGATATCGTCTGTATACATTGCTTCCCCTGCACATTGAATCTGTAAAATATATTAAAATCTTTTAATAGACTTTCAGTTGTTTTACTTATTACTTATTGCAATTTTGTTTTATAAGTTTTTATTTGGTTGTTGAATCGGACGGTTCTTGATCTGCATACGTGGGTATATATTATATTATTTTCATTAATTTGATATCTGAAAATGATAGATATAACTCATAAAGAGTTCACGGCAGCTAGCGAAATCCGTTACTTTCTTAAAAACTATTAAAAGTCTTACCAGTCCTTCCATTTTCGGTATAGGCTGGTTAAGTGGCCATGTGCTGGGACTTGTCTCATACGTCTGCTGACCTTTAGACACAGGTCGAGTCTCGTGAATTTTAATTCTTCCCGATTTGTACCGCGGTTGAATAATGGACTCTGGACACAGCTTAAGAAGACCCTAAAATTAAAATACTGATAATATTACACATAGAATAATATAGCGGATAAAGTAGCTCGAAGTTAATATTGTGTAAATTATTTACTTAGATACAATACAGCATCGAGATTTTGAGAATTCTCTTAATTCTTTCAGAAGATATTTCGAGAAGATAAATTGCCATTTTCTCACCTTATAAAATAGTCCTAAAGCTAACTTCATTCTATAAGTAACTGATGGTTCTGGTGGATCTTCTGTCACAACTAGCTCAGCTTTCAAAATATTTATTGCTGCTCGTAAAGTTTCGTTTTTAAACAATGGGTTTCCTATTAAAAATCTTTCGGTTGCTGAAGCTCTAATAAACGATGGTGATAAACCACCAAAAACTATTCTTGCTTCAGTTACCACGTTATCTGGTGTCAATTTGAATAAAAACCCTGAATGAACTATTGCGTGTGCGTTTTGAGAGCGTGGCATTACCTGAAAAGATTAACACTGCTTTAAATATCATATTAAATCTTATGATAAGTACGGTAGATCGAGAAGTGTTAACCATCAAGCTCGAAATCAAACTTATTGCTTTGAAGTCAGCATCTGCTGGTGTCAAAGCGTGGGCTATGATCATATTCAATCTACTATAGCAATCAAAAATACCTTAAATGTTGTAAGTTTATTAGTTTTGTTCAAAGGCGGTAACATCACGTTTAAAATAACTTTATTCTTCATTTCCGTCTTTAGGAATTTCTGCATCGTTAATATTTGTGAGTTACTTGACGACGCTGAAAAAGTAATATTTGAATTAAAGTTAAAAACAAAACGAAAACTACATTTACCATTCTAAATTGTTTCAGCGATTTATTTTAGACAATTCCAGATATCTCTATTTAAAAAAGAAATATAATTATAATCTTACCGATAGTCAATTGCGCACCAACTGTCTCGAATAAAAGAAAAATATCAGATTGAAACTCATTGTGCCTATGTTTTATCATCAAATTGCCAGCAATGGAACCAACCTGAAATTGAAAACTTTCTGATGTTGAAATGATGAAAGTGGTATGCGGGTAATGCATATAATTATATCTTATGGTAAGTAACAACTTATTGTGTAATTAAAATTTACAATAAAATTAAATTACTTACATTCCTAACTGCTAAATGAGCTATTAATTGGACATGATCATGTAAAATTTTGAGATAGTCAAAATATTCTTCCTTGGCAACTGCCTCAAATATATCCATTAACTCGCTGAGAGTAGATCCTGCTCCTATAATAAGGTTCTGATCTAAAATGTAACCTTTCAATTCTTGGACTTCATTAATGTCTAATATTATTTGAGGATCGTCTACAATATCATCATTAGGATATACTCCTGGAAGAAGAATTTCATATTTATCTTTTAATTATTTTTTTATTTCAAAATCTACTTTATAAAGCATCTTACCTTTAGCAGTATTACCGCAAATTAATTTATATGGAGCATTATTTACCGCTAAAACGTTAAATATATCGACTACTTTATTGACCCTGTACCACATCTTGCCATCTTTAAGATTAATTTTTATTATACCGCTATCACTACCCAAATCTTTCATAGTAACAATACACCAATCATCTTCATCACAGAATTTGTTGCTTGATCTGTTACAAATATTTAGGTCTTCGATATCACGAATTTCAATCGTTTTAGGTGTATCATTAGCAAATGTTTTGAAGGCATCTAAAATAGATCTGTATCCTGTACACCTGCATATGTTTGTAGATAAGGATTTTTCTATTTCCAACATTGTTAATTCTTTTCTATTTTGAAGAAGGCTGAAACATTATAAAAAGCTGTAGCATTTATTGTAATTATTCACATATTTTTTTTTGCTTTTGTTTTACTCTTGCCAGCCCCTTAAGTAATTTTTAGAGCTGCGGTGAATTTGTTTATACCAAACTTAAGTTTATTATTCATAATTTTTTCAACCAGTTTAGCTTTTTTGCACGCTAAATTGGGCCGGCTTCTAATCTTATAAAGTAATTATATATTAATTATTATGTTATAAGTATCGTAATTTAGTTAGCCTGTTTGACTTCCACAAACCAAATAATTGTAATTTCAAAGATCGTAATATATTAATATATTGCGATATGACCAATCACGTGGTGATGACATTTTTGTGTACTGGTGAAATGTTCAGGATAATTTGAGTCTAATTTAACTAGGATAATATTATTACCTATAGATATAATAAAGAATGTATGTGTGTTCACCTAATACTCTAGAACCGTTAGCCTTATAAATTGATATGAAACTTTGCACACATATAAAGGGCTATATGACGACTCCGACAAACATAGTTACGTAGTAGATAGGTAGGTAGCTAGTGGCAGTGATTTTCGTCTTTAGGACCTTAATTGTAATTTTTTTTAGGTGAAGCGAAGAGCACCGGGCTTCAGCCAGTAGCATATAAACATAACCGTTAAAATTATTCATATATTAACACTAAATTACTGTTATGACTATAATAATGGTCTAAGGTAAATCACTGCAGGGGTAGCCGAGTGTTATGGATTACCACGCCAATAAATCACCGTGTAGTGCCGTGGGTTCGATCCCCGCTTGGAACAAGTATTTGAATGATTGTGAAACCCCCGCGATACTGTAATTAAATTCACTAGAGCGTAAATAGTTTATTTATTATTACCTACGTGTAAAGATGTGTTTTCCAATTATTTTATAGCGCCAATATGTTTCCCAATTATTTTTAGCGCCAACAAATAATTAAGGTCTTATGCAAATACAAGTTAATGATTATAATCGTCAACTAGTTTTTGCATAACAAAAGACACTAAACACTTTCTGTTTATTCAGTTATAAATTATCTATTAGAATTAAGTTCACATTACAGTAACTAGTTCTTTACATTTAAATTTACACCAGTATTTTAAATGTTGTTGTGTATGACATGATGACACATAATACTCAGTAGCAGAAACACTTTATTTATACCAAACTACCTGATCTATCGCACAATTCCTAGTCCACTGCGGGGTTTGAACTATCTATTTAAAAACAGCGTGAACTAAATTGTTAATTAATGTAACAAGGAGCAATGACTTACCTGTACATAGCCATTATCCATCCAGGAGAACAGTATCCACATTGAGAGCCATTGTAGTTAGCTAGTGTGGTCTGCAGAGGATGGTAGCCTTTACGTCTGTTGCCTACTGCTTCTATTGTAGTGATTTCTAGACCATGGCAAGCGGTTATTGGCATCATGCACTAGATAATAAATTTATTGTTCTTTAAGTATAATTGTGTAATAGACTGTACGGATAGCCGAGTGGTATAGGTCACTACGCTAACTACCACTTTACGCAACGTGCTGCGGTTTCAATCCCCGCATGGGACAAACATTTGTGTGATACTACAAATGCTTGTTCTAAGTATGGGTGTTCTTTGTTCATGTGATTTGAATGTTTGTGAAACATCCCGCGATATAAGAATTTAATACCTTAGTACAGGAGCAAGTTAGAAAAAAAAAAACAAAAAGGTTAGCTTTGTCTTCAGATTAACTTCTTAATTTGCTACTGAACTATCCTACGAAGTCATAAGTCATAAGTATAAGTCATAAGTATTTTATTTCTTAACAATATACATTGTGTTGAAAATTACACTAATTAATAACATTAAAACATTAAATTATTACATCATACGAATAATTAAAAAACTAATAAAAATTAAATTAGTTCAACAGTCATAAACCCAAATACTATTTATTGTTATGTTCTCTGTTTATCATGTATAAATTCATTTACACTATAATAGCCTTTCTTCAATAAATACGACTTTAATTTATTTTTAAATAAGTTTGTACTATATATACTTTTAAGTTCCGCAGGTAATTTATTATACAGAAAGACTGATTGGAATCTAGAGCTATGTTTAACTACATTAAGGTTTGGTTTAATTGTTGACGGAATATCTTTTCTTCGAGTGCTTTCTCTAATCTTTCTTTCATCATTGGTTTCAAACCTATGCAAATTCTTAACCAAATTTACTAATAAAACAAGAATATATAGACATGGAACTGTTAATATTTTTAAAGTTACGAAGTGCTCTCTGCATGATTCCGTTTGTTTAAGGCGAAGCATTGTTCTGATAACTCTTTTTTGGATAATAAATGTCGTGTGTACATTATATTGGTAGCTGTTTCCCCAAAATAAAATGCTGTATCTCAGTTTAGATTCTACCAAGGCAAAGTATACCATCCTTAATTGTTCTAGACTAAGTTCCTCTCTTAAGCTTCTAATTGCATAACAAGCAGAACTAATAGACTTGGTTATGGCCGTCGTCTCCCCTTTCCAATTCAAGTATGCATCAATGTTAACACCCAAGAATTTAACATTATCAGTCACTTCTACTTTATTACCAGAAGACACTACTTGTAGGTTGGCACTATTTCTTGCTGTAGACTTAAACAATACACACTTCGTTTTATTTACATTCAGTTTTAAATTATTTATGCTAAACCATTCCTCAAATATTTCTAATACAGTATTAATTTTGGATTCTAAATTTAAAATATTATCTGCTGATATTACAGCGTTTGTGTCATCTGCAAAGATAATAAGTTTTGTATCTGTAGTACGGATTTTTATATGATCTATAAGGTCATTTAAGAAAATAATGAAGAAGATTGGACCCAAGACAGAGCCCTGTGGAACTCCATGAGATTTTGCGACTAGCTTTGATTTATATACCTTTTCCTCTCCATCCACTACCGACCTGATTTCAGTATATTGTCGTCTATTACGTAAGTAGGAGTTAAATAACTTTAAAACATTATCTCTTACGCCATAGTGTTCCAGTTTAGCAACTAAAATATCATAGTGTACCGTATCAAACGCGGAACTAAGGTCTACAAATATACCCGCTACTTTGTGTTTGTCATTTAATTTACAGATAACTTCAATTAGGGTTTCTATGGCATCGGTGGTACCCATTGATTTCTGGTATCCGTACTGTTCACTACATAGGATTTTGTGACATCTTAAGTGCCTGATAAGCCGATCCTTCATTATTTTTTCTAAAACTTTTGACAAAACCGGTAATAAGGAAATTGGTCTATAATTACAAGGGTCCGTTCTTGAGCCTTTCTTAAAAATTGGAAGAATTCGGGCTATTTTAAATTGATCTGGGAACTGACCTGATTCAACACATTCATTAAATAGTGATGCCAGCGGATTCGCCAATAAATCAATATTATCCTTAATAATAGAAATAGGTATTTCATCGTGACCAGCAGATGACTTATTGGTCATTTTGTTTACCATATTTTGTACCTCTCGAGGTGTAATGATATCAAAACTCATGTTAAAGTCGACTCTACTGACACTTTCCCTTAAAAATGCAATAGCTAATTTTGGATCACAAGTATTAAGGCATACAGAGCTATTAACGACGACAAAGCCTTTTCTAAGGTTCACCAAACAAAGTTCATTGTTAAGTTCATCTTAATTCTAATCCACAGTCTAAGTGAAGGAAGTTCATGTTATAAGACTTATTTTAAAATCGAGGGACTGACAATATGAAAATTCAATATATCGTCCTTAGATTTCAGTTTTTTCGCCATCCAAACCTAAGAGAGCGCTAAAGTTTGATATAATTCATCATCATCATAATTTTATGTCCAAGTGACACGCTGGTCCTCGTGAACATAAGTCTGTTCGGTTAACTTCAAGTCTATAGGCCATTAGAGAAAGCTACAACGGGAAAGACTTTAGCCATCAAGTAATAGTTTTTACCGAGTTGATAGCATACGGTGAAGCTCCCTGTTTTTGCGCAGTCACCACGCAAGCGCCGCAGCCAGCTTGGCGACACATGTACTTGGTGCCTTTCAACTCCAGCCATCCTCGAACGTAGTCTAGTAAAGTTACTTCAGAAGACACTTCACTTCCCACTGGAAGTAATATTGAAGAGCTTAGAAATAATTATGATATTTAGTTTTTATAAGGATATTTTTATCGATGTATAATTTGCAAACTAAATTCTGAATAACTGTAACGTATGAGTAATGTCTAGCTATCGAAACTGAAGTTATTCTAACATTCGAAGGAGTATTGAAATATAATTACTTTGAACGGATTCTATCGCGGTCTATACTTAGATTTTTGTTCCCGACGTTTCGACGCCTTTGCAGGTGTCATGGTCATTGGCAAAAATCTAAATATAAACCGCGATAGGATCCGTTCAAAGTAGTTTTATTTCAATGTCTAATATTCGCATAAACCTCAGAAAACAACATTCGAAGGAGTAGTTAGTCCTGCTTAGTGGGTATGTAAAACAGCCATTGTTGGCGTGAGAAACCTTTACACTGAAACATGATATTTGAGTATTTCACACTATGTAGGTATCTACTTTGATTTGCTTGATGTTTCGGCCACAGTTTACCCAACCGTAATTTACTAGTGTACATAGTTCTGGGCAAAACACCTCTGCTGAAATGTACTTCGATGTGTTTTTGTTTATTTGCTCTGATCATCAAACATGGTAATTTTTCAGCAGTTGAACATTGGTTTATATTGTAAGAGTAATTATAATTAGCATCATGTAATGAACTAAAATTGTGTAGTAGAGCATCAAATCTAGTCAGCTCTAATGAATCGGTCGAACGCTTGTGGTTAATAAGCTACAGCTGATTTCATCAATTACGGAACTTAGATAGACGTGCAGACAAACATAACATAATCTATAGCTGAAGCAGAAGCTAATTTTTTATTTATTCTTTATTTATTTAAGAAGAAGAACAATATAAGCTTACAGTTTACACCAAAACGCTTACATGTCTAAGAAAATAAGTTATGAATACATGAAATATACTTAGATCTAACAATTCAAATAAAATAATATCTAACATTAAACAAACCAATTTAACCTATCTTTTATCTAAAAATAACACATGCATGACGATTAATATTAGTATTTTATTAGGCTTCTTGTAGAATAGTGATAATCCACATCCTTTAGTGTATTTTACGTTTAAGAAATTTTGACAAAAATCAGACTAGAGGTCAGATTGATTTATTTAGTAATCCTAAAATATAAAACTTATTTTGTAAAATTTCTTTTGAGACAGAATATCGTCTTTATTTTACTCCCATAAAAAATACGTTTTCAGCATTCTTGATCAACCCTATACGATATTTAACAATATTATCCAAAAACACGAGAAAGCACGATCATTATTTATAACTTTACCAATATTAAATTCAAAAGTATAATTTACATACCGGAATATTCCACACCATTAACTTTGAAAGTAACTCGATCCATAACTATCGTCTTCGGAATACAACTACACACTGAAATAGTTTGCACAAGTTGCATTAAAACAATACAAAATATTGAAACATACGATGCATTACGAGCGGGTACTACTAATAAAACTCACGGCATAATCACGATGATTTTTTTAAAGTTTGTATGTATATTAGATTTAAAAATACTTACAATTATATTCATGGTATCTGTTCGCCAAATAATTATTCCCTAGGAAAAGGAAGTACTTATACGCTATTGGCGCTTTTTAAAGTAGATACTTTAAAACAAGCAAGCAAGCATTTACACGTTACCTTACCAGCCCCCCTAGACAAGTGGCATTTTGACAAGCGTTTACGATGATAGAAATCGCTTAAATGACATTAAATGTATAGAAATGACATTTAGTTTTGATAAGTCACGTGACTTTGACTTGTCACTTCCATACATTTGAGCGATTCGATTAGCGTTATCGCTTGTCGCATTGTCACTTGTCTAGAGGCCGTTCCTATCTAGTCGCCAAAAAATATTGTACCACGAATGTAAGTGAATTATGATACTTAATTATTGTGTCTTAAAATACAAATAGTACCACAAGATAGTTAATCGTTTAGGTACACTAGCGATTTGCATTAACCGCTATAAAACAAACCTAAACAGATGCAATGTAAGTTCAGCTGTATATTATGTAGACAGAACAATTGTCACCTACTTACTCTTATTTAATTGATTCTTAATAATAATCCCGCCGAATTAAAAGGTGGTTTCACTAAAATTTAAGATGATATGCTCCTGTAATTTCTAGGCAAATAATAAAAAGCTGACATTTCTGAATTTATTTAAAACAAAACGGTTTACACACGTGCATTCTCGAGATCGCACCGACTAGTTTGACTCAATAGGAGTCCCTAATCGTGACTTGACGCGGTGGCGGTGGTGTCGCGAGTCGAACTGGTGCGTAAACCGTTTCGTTTTAAATAATTATAAATACTCCTCACAAAAGTTATTGTACAAATTTCTTAATTTGCCTAATATGAAAAACTTAAACCTATCGTATACATAAAACATACAGATGAAACTATATTTACGTGGGTACTTTTATTATGATTGTGTTTTCATGATCTTTTATAGTCTAGAACTCTAGAGGGTAAAGGCGTGTTTTCGGAAAATATTAATAGTAATGTAGGTAAGGTTATTTAAAGGTTATTTTTAATTACTGTTTCATGTTTTCAAACTACACACGGTTTTATTAGATTCATTGAAATCCATATAAAAATAAATTCAGATATATTATTTGATCCATTTTCCGGTTTCCGATTGAACTGATTTTTTTACGTACACGTTACCTAATTAAATGCGTGTTTATTAGTTGCTATAAGCTATACTTCTAATTTCATTTAAACCTTTTTGCGTTTACGTAAACTCCGTCTTATTTTACAGTCTTTGTATCGTCCTACCAAAAATAAAAATTTAATAAAATAAAAAAGGTACGCTTTTTATAGCTAACACAGCATTGTCTTCCAAATTAAATGTGTATGCAAAATTTCAGTTCAATTGGGAATCAGAAAGTCGGTCAAATTTTGACGTGACAACGTCTTATAAATTGGTTTGCCGGGTGACACTTCAAGAAACTGGGTAACGCTCCGCTCACGTTATGCGCTCACAATGAGAGCGAGTGAGAGGCACGCGTCCCTTCCACTCGGGCATGGTTAGCCCGCCTAAGAGCGAGAGAGACAGACATTGACATTGACAGTCGTTGTCACGTAAAACTTTCGCCCGTATACCGACTTTACAGGCAACCAATTTTTTATTTCCAAGATTGTATACAGGGTGTCACCGAAAACTGAAAAGGTATATCTATACAAAAGGAGTGAAAGGTATGTTTCGGATAGAGTCCATTTACAAAATTTCAGCTCAAAATAAGTTAATTAAATAATAGTGATGTTTCCTGGGTATGAAAAGTTAAAATATATTTAGTTCGTCAGTTAGATAATAAAAAAATATTAGACACGTATTTTTTCTTTTATCAAAACAATAAAAACTTACAAAGATACAGCGCTTTAAAGTTTCGGAGTGGGGGCTTATGACGCCACGCCTTGGTAAAAATTGTAGCGAGGAGTGACGTCACGCGTAATTTGCGTTCTCTGTATTTTGATAATTTCTTGTTTGTTGGAAAAAAGAAAAAATACATGTCCAATAAAATTCATTAATCAACCGCACGCGGGCACGCGCAAGGCGGGCATTAAAAAAAATTTTGATATTAAACATGCCTATTGATATACATTTTTTTGTACCCATTATTTGACACAAAAATCATAAATATTTGTCACCGCACTACAAAGGTAAATATCTTATTACGTCACTCGCTATATGTTAAGATACATCGCTTCAGCGGTCTGGTTATGATTATGTAATTGGTGTCGAATAACTGATACAAAAAATATCAATTTATTTTATTATTTTATCTTATGCTGAAAATTTTGTAAACTGTATCGATACCAGATAATATATTCTTCGCCCCTTTTGGATAGTATAACTATCCCCCTTTTGGTAACACCTTTATTATGTATTTAGTTACAACTTGTAGATTTAAATCGGACATAAACTTGACGCATGACTAGAACTATCCAATCTTCTAGTGCATCCAATACCTGTAATGTATTGACATTCATATTCCTTCATCAGAAGCAAGATAGCGAACACGCCAAGGAATACACTAAATGGAATTGATGCTCGTTTGATGTGTTGCTGACTTGAAACAAAAACGAATATGTACGAATGTGCACGATGCATGTCGCAAATATACAAAAATTAAAAACACAGAAATAAAGATCGTTTCCCGATTGCCAAAAAACAACATGTTTATTTAATACCACTAATTGTATCAAACAATTTTAATCTATTACTTAATATATAAAGCTGAAGAGTTTGTTTGTTTGTTTGTTTGAACGCGCTAATCTCAGGAACTACTGGTCCGTTTTGAAAATTTATTTTAGTGTTGGATAGCCCATTTATTGAGGAAGGCTATAAGCTATATAACATTACGCTGCGGCCAAAAGGAGCGGAGCATAAACGAAAAATGTTGCAAATAAAAACCGTTATAACTAAAACACGCGGACAAATTTTTCATTTATGCTCCGCTCCTATTGGTCGTAGCATGATGTTATATAGCCTATAGCCTTCCTCAATAAACGGACTATCCAATACAAAAAGAATTTTTAAATTCGAACCAGTAGTTCCTAAGATTTGCGCGTTCAAACAAACAAACAAACAAAGTCTTCAGCTTTATAATATTAGTATAGATAATAAATGATTATCCCAAATCCAAAGACGGGTAGTAACCAGATAATTTTATTATTAACAAATGAAAACAAGTTAAAATTTATTACAACACAGCATAGGCATTAATAAAAATATTTTTAGTAATAATAATAAATATGGTTTACTTATTGACTAATTTGAAGGTCACGTACATGATTTTATTATTTGCAATAGATAAAACATAGACATCTAAAATTACAATTAATACACTTTTGATAGCAAACAAACGTGTATCTTTTTAAAAAATAAAAAAAATCTGAACAACATTACGCTTAAAAAAGGAATTATGCACTTATTAGACAACACGATTTTCAAGTGTCTAGTATTCACGTAGTGTAATAAAAGTAAGACAGTTAGACAGTCAAATTAGGTAGTAAGAATGGCCTTAGTCGCGCTGTCTTACGACGTACGCCATGCAAATGGGATATTAAGCCCAGTGTAATGGCAAACTGTTCTAGTTAGTCAGTAAGATAGTCTAGTTGTCAAGACAAAATATCGCGTTGTCTAATAAGCACTTAACAAATTAATAAACCAGACCTTTTTATTATGTAATTCTTATGCTAGGACAAATAAATAGTCATCAGAACTATAGTGTAACTAATGTCTTAATTCTAGTAAACATTGAGACACTTTAATCTCACCGTAACAAAAAATACAGACACAAATCTTAAAGACAAACGTTTTATTAGATACTGTCAACAGAAGGTATCAAATTGTCTTATCACTTTTGTACTGTAAAGATTAAATAAAAAAAAAACTGAAGATAATAAATCTTTTGTTTTTTTTTACTACTAACTTGTGACAAAGTTTTCCGTTTTTTCAACCAGTGTTGTAGATTTGACTACTACGCTCTAAACTTCAATTAAGATATTTTATTATAAACTATTTTTTTATTCTATACAGAATTATGTAATCGTTGATCTGCACTTAAATAGCTTTGAACTTATATAATAATGGCTGCTTGTTGTTAAATAAAGTCCGTTTCGAAGTAAATCAGACTTTATTATTTTATTTTAACCCTCATTCCATTTATATCTGGTTAGGACTGTCCAGCTAGTCCCGCCATCTCAGTCTGGGCCTACTGCGAGATCTCTTGCCATTTAGAGGGACCCATTGGGTTACTGTTTTTGCTTTGTTCAAAAAGAAACTTAAGGCATTTCTGCGTAAAGAAGCGGACTGTAGATTTTTTTTTTATAATATAGACCATACATTAAAATTGTTATAAGAAAATTGTAATATATTTTATATTAATTTAAAGTAATTTTTACGCCTGATACGGCAGGACATGTTGATACCCCAAAATTGATTATAACACCGCATATTAAAATGTAACACATGTGTCATATAATTAATTACATCTTTATATTTATCTTTAGTAAAATTTAAAGTCTTGTGTATTGGTTTGCGCCGATAAACAAACATTTTCTGTTGAGCACGGTCCATCTGTAAATGAACATTAATTTTCAAAAGAAGTTTGTGTTATATTTAAAAAAAAGGTAAATAGTTTTTCAACATCATTATGTGATATACAAGATAACATAATTATGTAGACAGAATTGAACTTAATCAAGAATTGGAGTATACTAGAATTTACATAGAGATTAACTTCTACTCTCGACAACAACAAAGGTTGGGTACCTAATGAAGGATAAACACTTACCGATAGAGAACCACTGTGTGGTTGGAATGCCAGAATCCTGCCTCGCATGAACTATTGCTTCTCGTAATGCAAACGCTACAACAACTGACGCACAAGTAGCAGGTTCTCCAGTACCTGGAATTTAAATACAAGATACATTCAAACAATTTAATAGGTCTTTGAAGTAATGCGATGATACTTTATCTCATAACACTTTACATTTAAAGCAAAACTTACCTTTAGATCCAAGAATAACTTCATTGCTGTACGAATTCTTTCTAAAATAAACCCTGAAGTCTTGCGGTATATCCCTCGCTTGAGGCACATGGTAATCCCAAGTTCTATCAGTAAGCATTGCACCTGCTTCAGAGTAGACAAGCTTCTCACACGTCCAGTAACCTAGACCCATTATGAAGGCACCTTCCACCTTAAATATAAAAAAAATAATACATTGCAATGGATCGATATAAAGATAGGATAAAGACCCTTAAAGGATTCTAATGAGTTTTGTTGAAAAAAAAAAAAATAACAACAGGAACTTACTTGTCCAACGTCAATTTCAGGACTGAGACTAAATCCTACATCTTGTAAAATATCCACTCTTAATACCTCAAATTCTCCTGTCAATATATCAACTTCCACTTCACATAACGCCATACCATACACGTTGTACACTTGTGCATCACCAACATGAACAAACCCATGAGCTTGAAGATCAACATTAGCATCATATGCCGCAGTTATCAAAGCTTCCCAGGTTGGGTTAGTTAACGTGGCTCTTATTGGTTCTAATCTTGCATTCAGTTCATCACAACATCTCCTTAAAGCAATGATAATACTCTGAGTTGTAAGACTTCCACCTGATATGAAACTGTTCGGTGCGATTATAGTATTGTTGCCTTTGATTTGGATTTTCTCTATTGGTATCTTGAGAAGATAAGCGGCTAATTGTACAGCTTTTGTGTTGACACCTTGTCCCATCTCAATACCAGCGTGAGTGATAACTACAGAGCCGTCTGCATGAAATACTGATAAGTTTACGTCTAAGCGTTGTGCACCCGCAGGTGCCCATCTTGAGAACGCCCATCTTAATCCACGTTTCTTCCATCGATTTTGTGTGTTAAACGAATCGACTGCTGATCTCCTTTTAGTGAATTCAGAATTTGTTTTCAATGTTTCTATCATTTCCACCATGTCACTGTATTTTGTTCTATCTAAGTTCGCTAGTCGGACAGCGACCGGGTCAAGAGATAGTTCGTAGGAAATTTGTTCCATTATATATTCGATGCTAGCTATAGCCTCGAGAGTACCTGTAGAAAAGTGGTTAAAAAACTTAAATGATGTTAAGTGTTTTTCTAGTAATAAGTAATGTTTAAAAATGGTTTTTCTTACCTGGTGATCTACACCACGAATTCTTTGCTGTATCAGTAACGGTATCAAACACCTTGAAATTAAATTTAGTGGCATCGTAGCAATTGTAGTACACGTCAACACCAAGAGCTGTTAATGTTTCGTTTATCTTGTATCCATTGTCTTCATATAGGGTTAAATCAATCCGTTGGATTTGACCTGAATGATTTACTGCGACCTAGAAGTTAAATGTAATAAATTTTTGAAAAACTACCATCATTGATAAAATGTAAACACTGAACGAAATTGATAGGACTAAGAACTGTAAATTATACAGAATTATACAATATACATAATTCTAATAATGCTCTGAAATGATGTGCACATTACCAAAAAGAAATATATACCTCAAAATCAGAAGAGCAAGGTAATCTTTTGCCAATTGCGCGCATGTTCGTGGTTAATGGCTGGATGAACCTGCATGGACGGTTCATTTTCTGTACCACAAGACTGCATGCGACAGCTGACTGAATACTGCGAGATATCTTAATACCGTAAGCACCGCCGAGACGACGAACATAAACGTCAATCCTGACGAAATAATAAAATTATCATAAAATAACAGGTGAAATTTTGAAAAAATTTGACTCAAACTTAAACTTCCAAAACTTACTTATTTTCAGGTAAATTTAAAGCCCTTGATATCATTACATGTGTCCCATCCAGCCATTGCGTGGCCGTATGTACTTCAATACCTTCTTCAGTAGGTTTCGCGACACAAACCAAGGTTTCCATAGTAAAATGATATTGGCCATAAAACGTATTACCTCCGTTTATAGTTTTAAATACATCCGTGCCAGGGTTGGTAGCATCAATAGATGCAAACATTGTATTTCTTTTAGTATCCTTCTTAGCGACTTTTACATCTATTATTGGTTTTGTAACATTACTGTATTGTACTCTTACATATTTTGATGCTCTATCAGCTATTGCCTGAGTTTCGGCAACAACGATACCAATGGGTTGGTGGTAGTGTTTAACATTGCCGCCACATAAAACTTCTTCGTTTGTACTGTATAGCAAGCTGTCAGCCGGCGTAAAGGAGTTCAGGCCTGGGATATCTTTGGCTGTGTAAAACGCTAGTACGCCCGGATAATTCTGAAAATTAAAGTATTTTACTAACGAACGCTTCATCATCATCATCATCATTCTATGTTCGTCCACTGCTGGACATAGGCCTCTCGTATGGCACCCCACTGAGCTCGATAACGAACAAACGCTTATATACCAGGATTTTTCTTAAATTTTGAGCTTTTTATATAATTTATATATAAAAAATTAAATTAATAGGATACCGGAAAAAAAATAATAGAGAATACGCATTCCGTTTAAGTAAATTTCAAAAAAAATAGCCCATTGTCAGTGTCATCCATAAATCTTGCCATTCCGCTGCTGAACATTATAATCTTTCTAAAGTCAGCCATTTGTTACTATAACCGTAGTTTTTATTATTTAACAGCAAAGTAAAAATTACTAAATGCGTTGTAAAGTTATCTTACCAAAGCAGAGCTGGCATCAATTTTGACAATGGTACCCAAGGCCACTGTACTAAGAACAAAGGCTCCATACACCTCGTTGTGCATAGAAGGAATGTCATCAGTATACTCTGCCTCTCCCGAGCATTGGATCTAGTCAAATATTAGAAAATAATAAATTAATTCACAAAAAGTATTTGTTTCGGAAAACTAAGTTATCCAGTTTGCATAACTTGAATTTCTTTTTAATACAATATTTTATTTATATCACTTACCGCAGCTTCCAACTTAGCAATTGGTTGGTTTAGAGGCCACATGGTAGGGTCAGTACTGAAGATCTGTTTGCCATCGGAGACAGGTCTGGATTCATGTATTTTAATGGTTCCAGATTGATAGCGTTTTGCCACGACTGTGGGTGGGCATAGAGTTAGGAGCCCCTGAAATTTAGGAAAACTTTAATGATGATAATAATGATTAATTATCTATGTAATTGATCAGTAACTTTAAAGAAATGTGTTAGAAAAATGTTTTTTTTATTAATTTACTGTAAGCACATTCTATTCTTATAAGGCCTTAGGTATAAAAATTTCGACGATGGTTAGCAATTGATTAGCAGATTCTTATTTAATTTTTTCTATAGAAAATTTGAATTTATAAGTTTCTTAGCAATGGCTATTTAATATTTTACAATTAAAATACATTTCCGGTAAAGACGAAAACGATTAGATTTGTTATGAACAAAAACGAATGTAAATAACATTATCTTAAAAATGTTCTTTAAAATTTTGATCACCTGGTTAAAGTAATTTTACTTAAGTATATAAATAGGTAGGTACGTAGTATCCCAAGGTAAGGGTCCCTAAGATGCTGCGGGATTTTTATTTGTTTTTAACAAAACAAGCTTTGTTTTAAAACTACTTAGTCTAGACGGGAAATTACCCATTCTATAGAGATTTGAACAAGAAAATTTAATGGTTCACGTTGTGCATTTTCGCATTTTAACCACAAGGTAATCAAGAAATTCGAGGTTGGTTTTTCTAGATTATAAAACAAATTAGGTTGAGAGCAAATTTTATACTGATCAGATTTTAATAGTCCATTGTCAAATCTATGGTCACTCCTACCTGTGTTTGTTAGTACTTATTCTATGTCTAATCATTAAGTCATACTTATTTATTTATAATACACATAGCAAAATAAATTCTGTTGATATTGCTATGTATAAAATTTTAGGAGCTTCATGAAAGTGTCTATATTACTAGCACGTGTTCAATAGCAGTATAATATCGACGCTGCAGTTCAGTTGTATTGCTAAACTCTATTAAAAATCCTTAACAGGTCTATCATGTACAATTGTACGGCTATAATATTTTGTCTCACATTTTATTTTTCTTACCTTATAAAACAGCGCCTTAGCAATAAATCTTCTGTATTCCACAGATGGTTCCGGTGGATTAGCTTCTACTATCATTTCTCCATCCAATACTCTTAATGCTCCTTGTAAGGTTTCATTACTGAACAAATTCTTGCCGACCAAGTATTTCTCGGTTGCCACTGCCCTTGGGAACTTGGTAGAAAGAGCGCCGTAAATGATTCTCGCGTTTTCAACAATGTTCGTGTTTTGATGCAGTTTGTAAAGGAAACCGGCGTTGACTATAGCATGTGCGCTTTGAGCCCTTGGCATAAGCTAAAAAAAGTAAAAGTATTTAGTAATGGTACTAGAAATTTTCGAAACAGACTTAGGGTTTTTCCTCCTAAACAACTAGAAACAAAATATTGTGGGAATGGGTTTCCATTATTAGGCGTTTTTGTTCCATGTTCCATTACAGGATAAAGGCCTGTCTACTCTCCTGATACCTCAAATTCTATGTAACTAAGTATTAATATAGAATAATCCACAAGCAAGCAATGACAAGCACAAGTTATGAATCGAAGTTCCCAGGAGATAATGACAGGAACAACCATAATAAGTAGGTATGTCACCATAAAGTTGACTTAGAAGGTTTTGACCTTAAAAAATAACTCATTAATAAAACATTAGCTACTTACAAAACTAGATTAGTCGCTAATACATTATTACACAACCCACATAGTCCCTTTCAAACTCCTTTACGGTAGAGCAGTTTTACTTTTTATTTGCCTTATATTATTATGACTAAACTTGATTAACATGACAAAGTACATCGTCTGTGACGCCTATTAAATTCGCATCAAATTTTTTATTGAAGGAGAATATTATTGAGATTTTTGGTCATTATTTTTTTATTATTCTGATCAAAAAGGTTGTGAACCTGAACGTTCACAACCTTTTTGTGTTGATGGACTTGTGTAAACTTTCGTAAGTTTTCGGATTTTTCAAAGTTTTGTGATTTGTGACCTATTTTAATGACTATTCTTGTATCTATGATTTCTACATGACATAAGTTTGTTGGCCTTAATTAGCTCCTGCCCGATAAAGGATGGAAGAAAGTGCCTTGTTTTAAAATAGTTTATAGATTTTAAATGAAATAAAAATGAATTTTAGGAATTATCCTGAACTACGAGTAGTATAAAAAATGTGAACACTATTTGTAATGTTATAATACAATTTTCGATGAAACAATATGTATCGGATTTAATGTTTAAGAGATTCCTCGAACTCCAAAAGAGCGCAACCTTCACAAACTTGTTGAAATAACTCGGAACAACTTACCTTATAAGTGTATAGTTTGTGGCTATCACTCATTGGAGGCAGCATTATATTTAGTATCACTTTTCCAGTCATATCAATTCTTAAGAAATTCTCCATTGTTACTGTCAGTCTTCCTCCATGAAAGTCCACTGAAATAAGAAAATGATAATAGTAAAACATTAACCCCTGGTTTCTAAAAGGCTGATCAACTTAATTTGTTATCGAATCAACTGATCACGACTGTGATTGGTTGACCTAAGGATTAACAACCAATCACAGAGCATAAAATGAGGTTTGACAAGTGATTAACAAATTTTTGTGTTGATTAGCCTTTCAGAACACCCCCCCCCCTCCGGCTTCTAAAGGCTAATCAAAAGTAACATAAAACACTAATCAGAAGTTCCGATTAAAAAAGTCAAATGAGGCTACAAATGAACACTTTTGAACTACAGCGTCAACAAGACACAGAACTCAGTTTACTTCATTTGAGTATAAAATAGAAATTATGGATAACTTGTGTTGATTAAATACATAGGTTAAGGATTTCAAACTAATAAACTCAACGGCCATACCGATAGTCAGCTGAGCGTTGACGGTATTCAATAGTAGGTAAATGTCAGATTGGAATTCGTTATGTGTGTGCTTGATCATCAGGTTGCCTGCAATTGTTCCTACCTGAAAAAGAACATAGGTTTCAACATTGTTATTAAGGTCAAGCCGTAGAAAACATCTTACACAAAAATAACCATTTAAAAATCATGTATGTGTGACGTAAATGAATATTATTTCTTATTATTATGTTGGGAAAAACCTACTTAACAAAATATTAAAATTCATTAAATATCTAAGCACTTAAAGCCGTAACTTACATTTCTTACAGATATATGAGCCACCAAATTCACGTGGTCATACAATTTTGACAAATATCCAAAGTACTGTTGGTTTGATCCCGCATGGAGTGCTTCCAAAAACTCTGACAAAGTGAACCCTGCACCAACTATGAAGTTCTGGTCGTATGTGATGCTCTTCAGCTCTTTGAGGTTACTGATGTCTATGAGGAGACGAGGGTATTCATCTATTGGGAAGGCTCCTGTGAAAATTACGATTGTTATTAAAAGGTAAACGGTGCCATTCCCGTTGCACGCACACTGCTGGACGTATGCCTCCTGCATTGATCCTTTTGGCTGGGTATTCGCATACCAGAGTGATCAATATTCGCTTTTTTTTTCACGATAAGAGGCCCTGCTTCTAGCTAGGACAATGGAATAGTTACATACATGCATTGAACAGTTAAGTCAATAAATAATAATAATATGTAAAATTCTATGATTATACCTTTAGCAGTATTCCCAGCCACCAGCATATACGAATGTGGACCTTCATTCAACAATATATTGAAAACGTCCTGTAACACTCTTGGTTTGTACCATATTTTACCATCGCTTAGCACGATCCTCTTTAATTTATCCTGTAAATCATCTTCATCTACAATACACCATTCATCATCTTCGCAGCTGGATTTATTGCACGGCTTCCCAGATTTTTTGCAGATGCTTAAATCTTCTATATCCATAATCCTGTCCTTTGGAGCATCTATGGCAAACTTCTTAAAGGCGTCTAGAATAGGTCTGTATCCAGTACATCGGCAGACGTTACTGCCAAATGACTGTTCTATTTCTAACATTGTGAGTCGTTTTTTGCTTTCCAAGAGACTATAAAAATAAAATAAAATAGTTAGTTTTTGCTGCATGACGATTAAAATTCATAAGCATACTAGTTGTCTGCCCCGTCCTTCCCCGTCCTTCCCACGGGTGGTATGCCTCATCAGAATTATTCAATTCGGTCCAGCCATTCTCGAGTTTTTGTCAGACTAACAAACGTTAATTCATTTTTATTACATGGATAAATAAGATAATAAAATTATTCTAACAAATGTGTCAAAAAGTATAACTTTTAGATTCGGCAAATAGAAAGTTGCTAGTTTAGGTTTAGATTTTTTTTTATGTCTTACCCATGCATAGCCATAATCCATCCACAAGTGCAGTACCCGCACTGGGACCCATGGTGGTCTGCTAATGTCTTCTGTAAGGGATGGTATCCAGCCTTTTTGTTCCCCAAAGCCTCGATAGTCCTGATGTCCCAGCCTTCGCATGACCCAATGGAGACCATACACTGAAAAACAGTTTAGTATTTATTGCTTGTTTTTTTGCAAGTTTTTAATTTATTAAATTTTATGGGTTTTATTAGTTGTATCGTTTTGATCTTTGACTTGGAAGTAAATTATAAATCTTCTTTTAATTCACGAAAATCTTTATCATTACTTTTATGGTTCTGTAACTCAAAAATAAAAAAGTAACTCTTGTAGGATCATTTTGTTGTCCATCTGTCTGTCTGTCAAGTTTTATAACATAAAAACACGTTTTTGCGATTACGAACTAATATTTTCATTTGGAAATTTGATAGTGTCATACATTGATGTATGAGACAGCATTTTTTCAACCGCATAGTTAAGTTTCTTTTTGGTGAAGTAACCGTGACGATCAGAAAAATGTGTACAGAAGCCTCGACATGATGGTTTAGAAATACTTATTGGTTGAATATCCGAAAGACCAAAACTTACAGAATTAACAGAAACTTGCGGCGCTCCGGGACTTTTGGAAGCTGTTACTATGCAGGCTCCGCAGCCACCCTCGCGACACATGTACTTGGTGCCGCGCAGCTGGAGGTAGTTGCGGACGTAGTCCACCAACATCTCGTCGGAACTGATCTCGCTTCCCACTGTAATGATGAAAACTATTAGCAACAAGTGATTACGCAAACGATAACAACGGAATAAGACCATTGCTTTCTGGAATTTCTGCAATACATACATTTAGGAGTAGTTTACTTTTATTTATTGAATTACGTATTTTAGCCATTTTCGTATTTACAATCGCAATGTTAGTAGGAGATTTAGGGAGAAACCTTGGACTTTTCATAAACGTTTGTGTTGGTAGCATTAGAGATTAGTGTTTACACATAGTAGTGCACCGTCTTATATGTTTTGTTTGTTGACGACCTCCGTGGCGTACACACCTGTTTTCTAGCTCTGAGGTCTTGGGTTCGATCCCCAGTTGAGTCAATGTAGAAAACCACTTTTCTACATTATCTCGGGTCTGGGTGTTTTAGTACCTTCGTTGTCTCTATTTCCATAACACAAGTGCTTTAGCCACTTGCTTTGGGTTCAGAGCAATGTATGTGATGTTGTTCACATTTATTTATTTTCAACTTCCATTTGAAAAAATTCAAAAGTCATTCAATGCACTCTTTTTCAGAAGAAGAAAATTTTTTCAGAAAATTCCAAATAAAAGATTTTTTCTGCTTGCTTAGGTATATGGCCTTACATAGAAAAGTATCGTGTTATTATACACAATTTTTGTTACTAATTACAGAGCTAAAGTATTATTAGCGGTAAATTTCAAAGTCGTTTAACAGCAAGATATACACGTAATTAGTACATACTTGTTCAACCAGTGAGTCAAGTAGAAAATATTACTAACATGACACCTGCTAAAGTAAATGGTTACATGAAGATATTACGGCAATGTCCAGAATGAATTGCTGATTGATAATATCGAGGAAACCTGACCAGATAAGTATACTATTTACTTATTTTATGAGAAAAAAAGTTGTCCGATTGTAAATCTCCATCCCGTAACTCGAACCTGTTCTCGCGATATACGTCTATCTAATCCCATTTAAAAAACACAAATTATTTTAACAAAATCGTATACATGTATTTTTTAATGTCTTATCAATTTGATTTTGCTCTTCCTAGGCAAGTAAAAAATTGCAGAACTACAATGGTGGTTCAAGGGTTAAATCTAGGGTACGGCTTTTTTACCGCAAGGTTGCGTATTAAACGTGACAACTACTAATACGCATACTCAGTAGGTACATCAGGAAAAGTTAAAAAATACGGTTTTTTGCTTCTAGTTTCACTTATCGTATGTAATGCATCTTTGTCTATACATTTAATCATAAGGAATATCATTATGCTTAACAAGTTAGAATTTCTAGTCTAAAACTACACTTACTGAAATTACTACCGTCAAAATCGCGTCCTAAATGGATAAAAATATAAAATATATAAGTATTATGTTTAAGTATCAACAAACTTTTATTTTTATTTTCCAGCTTAAAGACTTAAATCTATAAAAGTACCAGAAAAATTTTTTATAATAAAAAGAACATTGCCTTAGTTTTATATTTAAGGTTATATGTAACCGGTAAGTAAATTAGGTCATACAGAAAAAAAATAAGTTCATACTGTCTCGCGGCAAGAAACCAGTTCCCTGTAACCCAAGACAGCGGACAATGAATTGCAATAATGAACCTTGTTGCTTCGAAATAAAGGCGATGAGTAACCTGTAGCACATGCGATTATTACTGAGATCATAACGCAAGTACTTATTATACATACCTACAGTCTACACGTAATTTTGCATGAGATCTGGTTAACTCTGAGCAACGAAAGTAAAGCACTGAGACCTGTTCAGTTTTATGCATTTTTATCTGGAAAGTTTGAACTTCACTGCACATTACTCAGTAATTATGTAAGTTTTCGATAACGGCGATCAATTAACACATTATAAAACGGGACACTAGATCATTAGATGAGTTAGGTTTGTTGAATGAATGTGTGACATTTTGTGAGAACTGAGCAGTCAACTTTTTCAGTGTGAATTACTACTTAGCTGTGCTAAAAGTGATTAGTCCTTACAGACATACTCTATGGCATAACATATCCAGTACACATCATCACTAATGTCTATGCACCGGCTCGCGCTGTCTCTCGAATACATTTTTTCTCTGAACCTGAGATTTTAAACTTGACTTGCATACAAATAATAATAATAATAATACCCACTAGCTGTTACCCGCGGCTCCGCCCCGATGGGTTTCGGCTATAGCGGCAAAAGAAGCCATCTTATAAGATTCCTTGGGAGCCGTTTCTTGGGGTCCAATCTTACTTCATACCAAATTTCATCCAAATCAGTAAAGCCGTTTAGGCGTATAAGCGTAACAGATAGACAGCCAGAGTTACTTTCGCATTTATAATATTAGTATAGATGGTTATCTAAATTGTCGATACCTCTGCATTACCATTTCCTTACGACCGGAATTGTAATTCCTTTCAAAAAATCTTTTACTTCAAGAAACATAAAGATACGGAATTACCAAACTCATTTCTTCTCCATCAAAATGCCACAAGCAAAAATAAACCTTATTTCTCAATTAATTTGACATTTAAATGACGTCCACATCAACTTGCCCGCCTATTGATAAATCCAAATTATGTCGCCTTTATTTCACACCAATAAGAGTGATTATTGCATATCATTGTTATGAATAGATGTCAACTGAACATTATGCACTTTAATTCACAAAAGAGTTTCTTCAAAACTGGATTGATACAAGGAAAAGTTAACAAAAAATAACATTTACACATCGATTCCAGATAATAGTATAAGTATATGGGTATAGTAGGTAGGTACCCACCACTACAACCATATTTTGAAAGTAAGTAACAAAAAAAATGATAAAAACAAAACCGGTCATCATAACTAGCCATTGCTAAGTTACTTCTAGTTACACTTTTGTTTTTATTTTGAAATTACTGGCTCGATGAACATTTGACAGTTCATTGACATGATGGCCCGGAGTCTGGTTTGGTACAATGTATGTCAGCATTACGAAGCACACTCATGTGGAGGTCTTTTATGCATATCTTGGTTACACAGATTTAAAACATATTTGGGTCAAGAGTTTTTTTTGATGTTAAAAAATATAATAAACACTATATCAAGTTTTAAAACGGTACACTTATTTCTTTCATATTAAGCATTTCAATATTGCTAATTAGACGGAGAGAGCTATAACCTGATGTGACGTCACTATTGTTTTCTCTATACTAATCTAGGGCTGCCCCGTACAAGTCGTCGTTTTGTGAAAAAGAGATAGAACATGCGTCATCTACTAACTTTAAAATCTTATACCTTTTATATTCGTGTATATTTTTTTTTATTTTATCTCGTAATTCTGGTGTAGTACCTGCTATTATTAGAAATATTTGTTTTAAATAAATATATTTCGATAGCAGTCAAATACCCAATTAAACGTTGTTGGAACTAGTTGGAATAAACAGTTTTAAAACTATAGCCCTAGGTGTGTAAAAAAAATAATCATTTTGATCTGTAGGATACTGACCGTTATGTCCCAGAAGGAGGCGGCGGAGCGCGTTCGGGAGAACGACCCCGACGCGCCCCAAATACGCCGACGTCGAGTGGGGCGGCGCAGAGCCGCGCACGAGCGCGCTCTCCCGCCCTAACTAGGGTCCTGGGCGACGGGCACGGGGGTGTCCGTTGTCCGACTATAGGACCCACGACGGGGGGCCGCATTCCGTGCTACGGGTGTGGCTCCACTACGAGGCGGAGAGGCCGACGCTCTATACACGTCGGTCTCCAAAAAATCACGATAGTGATCCGCTGGCCCCTATTGGCCGGCGGACCCCGCGGTTGGTGCGTGACGAATTGCAATGCATTACCACGCACCAACACGAAACGCGGATGACGTAGCACGGCGGTTCAGGTTTAGTCAGTAAGAGTCTGACACTACCCGTTCGCTCCCCCGAGTGAGCGGGTGTCCATGAGGATTCCCCCGCCCAAACAAAAAAAAAAAAAAAAAAAAAGGATACTGTAACTAACCCAAAGAAAAAAAAAGCAAATATTTTGGTCTAAGAGCTCTTGATGCAAAAAAAACAAGCTTCTATGCCGCCACAATAAAAAAATACAGTCATTATGATGTTTTTTCCATACATTTCTGAGAAACTCGAAACCTATAGGGTACGTCCTGTTCCACCGGAGCCCCGCCGAGCATGCTTTAGCGAACCTGGGACTCCGGCAAAGGCAAGGACGGGACCGGGGTGTTTTTAGTCGGTGCAAATCCGACATATCACAAGGTCGAGACCGCGGGTTGAAAAAAAAAACGGTACGTCCTGTCGCTCCAGAATCGCGAATTTAAATGATGCTAGGTCTTGTGCGATCTATGGCCCTGTACGGTGCCCCAATATGGGGGAATAACCTGACGGCTCGTAAAGCTGCACTGCTCACTAAACCGCAACGCGCAATAGCCGTCAGAGTCATAAGGGGGTATCGCACGATCTCCGGTGAAGCGGCGACGTTACTCGCACAGACGCTGCCGTGGAAATTCGAAGCCAAAGTCCTGGCGCTTTTGTACATCTGGCGCAACCAGGCACAAATACAGGGCAGCGCTCTATCGCTAAGCGATAAAAGAAAGCAGCTGCAAATAGCAGCAAAGGAGGAGTGGCTCGTGCAGCTGCGGAATCCCACTGCTGGGCAGGACACCATAGCCGCAATCCGGCCTGTCTTCTAATACAGGGCAGCGCTCTATCGCTAAGCGATAAAAGAAAGCAGCTGCAAATAGCAGCAAAGGAGGAGTGGCTCGTGCAGCTGCGGAATCCCACTGCTGGGCAGGACACCATAGCCGCAATCCGGCCTGTCTTCTGGGACTGGCTAGAGAGGCGGCACGGAGACCTCACGTACCGACTGACGCAGGTGCTTACCGGTCATGGCTGTTTCGGGACGTACCTGTGCCGGATCGGGCGCGAGATGACGAAGGCGTGCCACCATTGCACAGCCCCAGAGGACAATGCACTGCATACTTTGCAGACTTGCCCAGCTTGGGATTCGGCGAGGCGCGAATTGGTCGCGCATATGGGAGGGCGGGCGCTTTCGCTTCCGGCTGTGTTATCATCCATGGTCCGGAGCGAGAGCGCCTGGCAGGCTGTAGTCGCTTTCTGCGACGCAGTCATGTCCTCCAAAGAGGCAGCAGAACGAGTAAGGGAGTCCACAAGCCAGCTCCCTTCTCGCCGCAGGCGCCAAGGACGCCGTAACACCATGGCACGCAACGTGGTGCGCAACGACCTCAGGCCACCCTGAGGCCGGGCCTGCGGGTGACTGGGAGGGCACCCCGTCACCCGATCAGCTGACAGGCCACGAAGGATGCGGACGCGAAGTCCCACGCGTCCGTCCTCTGAAGGAGCGAGGGGTGGGCACTATACACCCTCCCCTCTAGAAGGGGTCTAGTAAAGACTAAGCCTGCCGAGGCCGCGCAGAGCCTGCGTAAGCGATCCCGCGGCTCCGGCAAAGGCAAGGACGGGACCGGGGTGTTTTTAGTCGGTGTAAGTCCGACATATCCCCACGCCGTGCCCTCGGTGTGGGTTGAAATCATTAGAGTTTCACCCCGATAAAAAAAAAAAAAAAAAAAAAAAAAAAAAGGTCTCACGTCACAAGTAAAGGAAAAAGTCGAAAATTGCAAATTCGTGGTTTTATTACATAAAAAACACAGTTTTGCGATTACAAACTAATATCTTATATATCTAATTCATATCGTATTTAATTTGCATGTGTTTAGTTTATTTTTTTATGATACCTATTTTAAAATTAGTTTTTTATTATGATATGTAATTGTAATGTAAGATTTTCGTGATGAAATGGTTTAAATAGCCTATTGTTCTTATATTTTTGAGGATTTTTATTCTTAATCCTTAACTAGCAAATTTACCTTGACTTGGTTTAGTTATATTAATCCTCTAAACAGATTTCCGGCCTCGGTTTAAACCTTGACTTTAACACTAAATACCAGTAATTGGCTGTATTGTCACCATTGTTTAAACACCGGCACATTTTTCTCAACAAATTAAGGAGTGTTGTAAACTTGTAACTACAATTTAATTGTAGTATCTATTATTTATTGATAAATGTAACCTCGATAGCGAAATTACACTATGGTTACACCCTACTGACACTGTAAATGAAATCTATACTTATAATAAATCTGTAGAGAGGTCAATTCTGTACATCAAATATATTTTCAAAATAACTATCAGGGGGTGATTAGTGATCGATACTGATGCCAAAAATGCAATCAGTAAAATTTTTGTCTGTCTGTCTGTCTGTATGTTCCTTATAGAAACGAAAACTACTGGACGGATTTTAACGAAACTTGGTACAATTATTCTTCATACTCCTGGGCAGGTTATAGTATACTTTTCATCACGCTACAATCAATAGGAGCAGAGCAGTGAAGGGAAATGTTGGGAAAACGGTATTTTGTAAGCTTCCGTCGCGTATGCAGCCTTAATGGTTAAAGCTACATAGAAATCATGTATGACGGAAATGTTCTACATAAAATTATCTAAAAAATATCCCACAACAGCATATGTCTATCTTTTATGGTTGACTCACAATAACACGTGTAACTCCCGATAGCTTAGCAGTTCGGAGATTTCTGATTATATTTGTTTACTCTTACGTTTATTATACTCTCACTCATCCCTAATTAAAAAAAGTTTACATTATTACCTATTCAATAAAAAAAGAATCATAGAAATCGGTATAGAAACACCAAACTTATACATGAAATACGATAATAAGCCATCGCGCCGTCGCGCGTGAATACTGAATCATGCTATAAGGATTATTTTTGTGTAACGTGATATATTATATTTCCCTACTAAAATACGAAAGTTAATCTGTCTGTTACATCAAAACCACTGAACAGTGAGGAAGGACATATGCTACTTTTTTACGAAAAACGACGGAAACGCGGACGAAGTCGCTGGCAAAAGCTAGTGTACAATATATTTATTATTACCGACTAAATTTTATCAACGACAGATAATTTAATAATTTTGAATTTCTTACAGTTCTCTCATACAAAATGTGACAAACATCAATTTTATTACACGAATAAAAAATATCTCTGAAATAATAACCCTCTGACTCCATGTGCTTTAGCTACTTACTTTGGATTCAAAACAATGTTTGTGATATTGTCCACGTCTATTTCCTTATCTAAACTATATATTTTGTATAATAACTTTTGTTAGGAGTATTCATAATTATTTAGAACAAAACGCGCAAAACCCACGCATATGCTCTATTGTATGTTTAGGTATATCAAGACGTCTAGTAGAGGATAATACCGTTTTAATTTGAATTAATTTAATTTACAATGCAGTATATGTAAAGGTGTTTTATTTAGATCTTCCGTTTCACTTCAATGTTTGGTTTAGAAAAGGATGGGTATACAAATTTTTTGATGTTTGCAAATTAAATGGGTAATTAATAATAACCTCACTGCTACGGCATATAGTCCGTTAAAATAAATTATTTGGAGTTCCTTAAGTTTATACAAGTTTAAATAATGGTTTTAAGAATTCAACTTTGTGTAGGTTTTTCATTTTTAAATTGCATGTAAGAAGACCACTTTTTCATAGACGCAAATTAAATTATGATTGAGTAAAAAAAAAATAGGTACAGACGGATTTAATACGATAAGACAATAAAAATGTTGGTGTATGACATAATGTAATACAATCTATACTAATATTATAAAGCTGAACAGTTTGTTTGTTTGTTTGAACGCGCTAATCTCAGGAACTACCTACTGGTTCGAATTGAAAAATTCTTTTTGTATTGGATAGTCCGTTTATTGAGAAAGGCTATAGGCTATATAACATCACGCTACGACCAATAGGAGCGGAGCATAAATGAAAAATGTTGCAAAAATAAAAAAACCGTTGAAACTAAAACACGCGAACAAAGTCGCGGGGGACAGCTAGTATAATATAAAATGTTAGTGTGGCCTGCAAACTTATCTAGTTTTTTTTTTAATAGCCTGTAATATATTAGATCCCACTGCCTATCACACTACCATCGCTGCAGTCGACCCCGAAGGCCATATATTATAAATACACTACATATTATACTAAAATTATCTATGGAACACTTTAACTAGATAAAATGCTTGGTTGGTTTTTTAATAATAAAATGAAAACGGTTAGTAAGTGAATTTATTACTTACTAGCTGTCCCCCGCGACTTTGTCCGCGTGTTTTAGTTTCAACGTTTTTTCATTTTTGCGACATTTTTCATTTATGCTCCGCTTCTATTGGTCGTAGCGTGATGTTATATAGCCTATAGCCTTCCTCAATAAATGAGCTATCCAACAAAGAAAGAATTTTTCAAATCGGACCAGTAGTTCCTGAGATTAGCGCGTTCAAACAAACAAACTAACAAACAAACAAACAAACTCTTCAGCTTTATAATATTAGTATAGACTAAGACCATTCTAACATGCTAAACTATTAAAATTATATGCTCTTTATTAAAATTAAATAAGTTTTTATTAAACTGTAGATTACCCATAACAAAAGTATAAACTGGTAGCTTATCATTGACTCAAGTCTCTTTGATTTGACTGGCCTAATGGCTAAGTGGTTAATGACCCTGACTGCTAAACCAGAGGTCGTGGGTTCGACTCCCGCCCAGGACAAATCTTTATGTATTGAGCATGATCATTTTCTTCTGTGTCTGGGTTAATTTGATGTATTGTTTGTACCTCGTATAAAAATACATAGACATCACAAGATAATTTTGTATCCTCCATAAAACCTTATCGATCAAAGTTCAGTTCAATTATCTCAACAACCGACCAAGAGGGTTAAATAAGGTTATTGTTAATTTATTATTCTATTGGCGGAATACATAAACTCAACTCTATTTTCAGGCGTAAATTTACGGTAGATAGACATTTAAGTACGACTTAAATGTAAGTTACATTTCAGTGTTTCAGGGAGCTACTTGCGGTGACTGGTCGTTCAGATGACCTTGGTCTTTGTAGTTCAAATTATAAATTCATAAACGAACCTATCGAGCTTAAACGCTAGTTTACTTGGCGTGGTCCCTAAGTAATAATAGATATAATATAAAAAAAAATGATTTTGTAAAATTAGAATAAGCGTGCTGATATTGCGCCTTTTTTCTGAAAGTGTAGGCGGGCGAATCGGGGTGCTGTTTAATATGTAAACGTTCAAAAAGTGCTTCATAGTAAACAATTTTAAAATAAATAAATTTTGATTCTTGGGTTTTTTTTTATTCGTGGGTATGAAATATAGGTAATTTTAGTAGTGGTTATAAACTAAGAAGTATGTGCTGGTTTCTGCCAAAACAAACTGGAATATTTTTAAAGTATTTGCACTCAGAGATCCCTGACTCCTCGCTTCAATTTGTAGTCTAACAACACGCTTTTATTTTTTGCAATAAGTATTTTGATTTGAGAGCATTAAATATCTCAAACAATTATCAAAAAACTAAATCTTTACTTATGAATATGTACGTACCGGATTTTAATCCGCTGTATACTTGTTGGCGAATCATAGAACAACCGTTATACTTTTTGTGGTCGACATACGTGTATGTATAACTAAATGATTAAGGTTTTATTTGAGATAGTACCGACTGGACGGCTAATTATGTTTTTTATATACACTTTCAAAAGCGCATAAAAACGAATGTCTGTTTTTTGTAAGCATTTCGCTAAGTTAAAGACGAATCAATAATAGAAAAAAAATGTTAAGATATCACAAAAAAATATAAGTTCCGTTTTTAATCTACTTTTAACATTAACTGGCTGCCCAATCCTGCTTTACACGGGTAGTTCGAGATTTTCAATACATTATTATACTTTTTTTTTATTATTTTCTTTTATAAAAACGTTGTGCTTAGAATGAAGAACATAACAAAAAAATAATTATCCGATTTGATGCAGTCGTTCGGAAATCGGGATTGATTTTTATATAGCTGTTTCCCGCAGCTCCGCCCGCGTGGATGTCGGTTATCGCGGCAAAAAGTAGCCTATGTCCTTTCTCAGGCTCTAGACTATCTGTGTACCAAATTTTATTTAAATCGGTTAAGTAGTTTTGAAAGCGCGACATACACGAGTTACTTTTGCATTTATAATGTTATAGTAAGGATAATCTAGACTAGACTAGATCTAGATAAAGAATACCGTTAGTGCATAACTATTATGGTACAGTGGAGTTACAAATACAGAACCGATAAGAGATCGGTTCTGTGGTTGTAACTCCACTTAAATATTTTGTATAGCTGTCCCCCGCGACTTTGTCCGTGTATTTTAGTTTAAACGGTTTTCTATTTTTGCAACATTTTTCATTTATTCTCTGCTCCTTTTGGTCGCAGCGTAATGTTATAGCTTATAGCCTACCTCAATAAATGGGCTATCCAACACTGAAAGAATTTTCAAATTGGACCAGTAGTTCCTGAGATTAGCGCGTTCAAACAAACAAACAAACTCTTCAGCTTTATAGGTATATTAGTATGGATTTAACTATTACGAGTAATTGCGCTAAAATATAGGCAAATATAAATACTGTAGACTCAAAATTGGCCATTAATACAAAAGTTAATAATTTATTTAGTTTAAGCAGAGATTCATCTGGACTTAAAATATTTAATTATGATTATGTCTTCCTTCTCTATAAGGGAAGATAAGATTTTTATACAAGCTTTATCTTTATTGATAGATAAAACTATATTATATACCCATAGTACATATTTACTTATTTTGTATTTGTTTAAGTATTTTTTTTGTTTTTATTTGCATGCTTTCCGCATTATGCTGCGAGTTCAATCCCCGCTTAGGACAAACATTAATTTTATATTATATATCAAATAAACAAATAGTTTTACTCAATCTGGGTGTTCTTAGTACCTATAAGTTAGTTATTGTTTTTCGTTGACTTCACTCATTTCTTTTTTTTATAACAATATAGGTAGTAGTTTAATATAATAATAGCTACATACATAATTATTATAATGTGCGTGTAATAATGATGTTCATACTAAAGAAATATAATACTGATAATGTAATTAATTAAGGTCCTAAACTAGTTCGGCTTCATTACACAATTAATTAGTAAGAATATTAACCTTATAATTAGGACCGCCACTATCACCACTAAAGTCTCAAATTATGTAGGTAATTATGTAATGTTTAATTAGTTTAATTCTATAACAGGCAGACAAGGCCACATTTCTAAGATGATGTCTAGAAGTGGATCGGTAGACCTATAGAATGATGAAACAAAAAGTATAGAAATTAAAAAACAATATCTATGTACGTACATAATATGAACCAGCTTCTATTATAATAAGTCTTTCATCTATTATAATCAGTTTTTTAAATTACATTTTTGTTTAATCAAATTGTTAAATCGTTATAAATGTAATAAATAGATTGTACTTAATAATTTAGCACCACATAAAACACTTTAATATTTAAAGGATCAAATAAAATATACAAAATAAAATCAAAATTAATATGTACCTAAATTAAAAATCGAATTACAAATTAAAACCACATCGATCTACGAATAACTTCTTACAACAACTGCTTTAAAAAAACACACACACTACTTTCTCCACAGACTATAGAAATTAACCTACTGTTTAATTTTCATATGTGTACCTAGGTATATTTCTTTATTAATAAAGACAGTTAACACGATCTGTGCTGACCTGTCTGTAACGCCAAGCGAGTTAAAGTAGGTACCTATACAGAGTAATTAAGATCACGGTAATTCCCGTCTTTATACATATAAATACATCGCGGAAGTAAGTAAGTCTTAAATTATACACTAATAGAGACCCGTCCCGCCTTTGCAAGGGTACCACAGCAATATAGCCTTTGTTACTCAGGGATAACAAAGCATTTTAATGGTGAAAGAATTTTTTAAATATGTCCGAAATTTTGGAGTTTATTCGTTACAAACATTAAAAAATACAAAATCTTTCCTTTTTATAATATTAGCATAAAAGTATAAATATATATATAATTATACCACTAATATACCTAAATAATGAATAACAGTATAATCTAGTTTTAAAAAAATCAAAGTCTAGATAAAAATGACTTACCTGAGTATTGTATCCCATTAACCTTAAACTTGATACGATCCATGACTGTATCTTGCGGATCCGTGCAACAAAATGACTGACATACCGTAAGAAACTGCCTGCAAGCAACGGATTTAAAAAGTTTGTAAACATACGGATTGTTATTCCAAGCGCGAACGACTGACCGTCTCGTCCGTCGTTTAGATTGACCTACGCTGGTACAACTGCGTGACTTGGTAAGATATTGTGTTTTCTAATTTAGGCGAAGTTAGATTTAATTTACTAAAAATAAATTAAATAAAGTATTTTTTATTTCTGTGGCTACAGATATATTTATTTAAGAAGTTACATAAAGGCAATTAACTATTTAAAACATAACGGTTTTCTCACGCATATTCTCGGGATCGCCCGACTAGTTTCAGACTCAATAGGAGTACCTAATCAAGAGCAGACGCGGCGGCGGTGGTGTCGACTCGAAGTTTGACTCGCGACAGCTCATGATTAGGGACTCCTATTGAGTCTGAAACTAGTCGGGCGGTCCCGAGAATATACGTGAGTAAACCGTATTGTTTTAAATTATGAATAATCCTCACGAAAGTTATTATACAAATAAGGGCATTTTTAATGATGTTTCGGAATTATAGTCTTATTGACGATAAAAAAGATAGAACTATACCCACCTATCTTTAAAATCAATTTTGTTTAACGTACCTACTTCAAAAGGAAGAGGTACTCAATTTGCAAGAGTTTTTTTTCTTATGTTAGTTATTGTAGATTGATTTAAAAATTGATTTTGTCATCGATTAGGTATACCTCAGAGGTGATTCCATATATATTTATTACGTATATACATTTTTTAAATGTAAAAATAACTATAATGGCTGTCGTCATTTAAACCTGATAAACCTAAACGACGAACTAAGGAATAATACCCAAGACTAAAAAATAACATCTTTGAAATAAGATTTATCAAACAACTTAGGACAACAAATATAAACCTACACTAATAAAACTAAACTAAACACAAAAATAATCTAGATTAGAAAACCAACATCCAAATGTTTACATAGTTCGTGAGTCGTGAGTGAATTTGTTACGGCATTCGTGCAGATAGTACCCAAGGGAAAATTACTATAAAATATATTGTTCTTTTCAGTCATTTCTGATAGAAATTCTGTATACAATAACATAATGAAAATGTTTACATCAATAGTATCAAGAATTCAAGACTTAGTAGGTAGTTTAACTGTCTTGGGATCAAAAATGTATAATATCTTGGGACAGCTCACACACGGCCATCTGATCCCAAATTAGGCAGAGCCTGTATTATGGCAACCAGAGAACTGATAAACATACTTATATATTTATAAATACAAACATATTATAGATATAAAGAAATTACAACCAGACACAGAACAAAGATTTGTCCTGCGTGGAAATCGAACCCGCGACCTCCGATTGAAATCGTTATATTATTTAACCTATTTATTATTTTGTTTGTGCGCTTGCTATATGAATAACAATTTTGAATTGGCATTGTATTAAAATTGAAATTATTTCAAGAGTTCTTCCGATGAACAGAGACCAAAATACTAACACTAAACAAAAATCAACCTTACCGCTTTGAAATAAAGGTAGTTATATTATAATGTTACCATTAATATATTTATGTAACCAAAACTGCCTACGTAGGTAAATATTTATAATGTTTGTATTATTTTGATTAGATTAAAACTGAATGCTGTACCTGCGTCTTTTGTTGTGTAAAGAAGCTATTTATATAACTATGTTCTTTGTAACTGTTATATTTCAGGTTCAACGACCACTATGCCCGATTTTGTATTTATTCCTACACAAGTCCTTGGAAACTTAAATAGGTACAAAATAAAAAGCACTGTTTGTTTTTGTGTATTATATTCAATTAAAATTATAATACCGGAAATAGTATGAAAAATATAATTCTTAATGAGACTGTCCATTTTACTATGAGAGTTGGGTTCCCATAAGAAATGCATGTCTAAATGTTTTTTCTTTATTATATAAGATATTAACTGTAGTTTGTAAGTCAGGAATAAATTTTCATTCCTGCACCCAGGATTTAGAGTAATTTATGATTTGACGTTTACACTTGACTTTAACACACAGCAACTTTACACTGTCTAAAAATAATAGTGCAAATACTTAGGGGCGGCCAGGTCACATTTATGAAAATTAAATTGGAACCAGTGAGGAAAAAAATCAACAAACAAATCGTCATGTGATTGCGAAACATTGACATTAGACTGTAATTTACAGTCAGATTATGTGTTAGTCTGGACCCATAATCTGACTGTAATGGTTTATGTTACGATGAACACTAGATCATACGTGAGTCGCACGGACTTTCCATGGCTCTTGGCAGCACTAAAAGTCACTCAGAATCCACGCGCTGCCCGTGCTTTTCACCAAGAACTGTTTTTTGTTAAGAACAAAACCATTTAATTTCATACATTTTATGATTTGGGAACTGAATATTCTAATATTTTAAATATACAATTAAAAAAGATATTTATCAGACAGTCTGCCCGTGATCACGACATCTGCAAGGTTGAAACGTCGGGAACTAAAATCTAAATAAACCGCGATGAAACATGAAACATGAAAAAAATGAAACCAATTTTTAAACGGAGAATCCGTTTAAACGGAGAATCCGTTTAAAAATTAGTTTCATTTCAATGTCTAACATTCGCTTAAACCTCAAAAAGAATTATGTATTATGATTTTAGAATAACATTTCAGGGCACATGTACTTTTATTGTAACCAATGTTAAGGCATTCTCCTTTAATTGAAATAAATAGGTAATAGTGGAAGGCCTTTGCCCAGCTGTGGGACAGCACTGGATAATATTAATAAAATAGTTTTATTGTATTACTAGCTTTTGCCAGCGACTTCGTCCGCGTTTCCGTCGTTTTTCGTAAAAAAGTAGCATATGTCCTTCCTCACTGTTCAGTGGTTTTGATGTAACAGACAGATTAACTTTCGTATTTTAGTAGGGAAATATAATATATCACGTTACACAAAAATAATCCTTATAGCATGATTCAGTATTCACGCGCGACGGCGCGATGGCTTATTATCGTATTTCATGTATAAGTTTGGTGTTTCTATACCGATTTTTATGATTCTTTTTTTATTGAATAGGTAATAATGTAAACTTTTTTTAATTAGGGATGAGTGAGAGTATTATAAACGTAAGAGTAAACAAATATAATCAGAAATCTCCGAACTGCTGAGCTATCGGGAGTTATACGTGTTATTGTGAGTCAACCATAAAAGATAGACATATGCTGTTGTAGGATATTTTTTAGATAATTTTATGTAGAACATTTCCGTCATACATGATTTCTATGTAGCTTTAACCATTAAGGCTACATACGCGACGGAAGCTTAAAAAATACCGTTTTCCCAACATTTCCCTTCACTGCTCTGCTCCTATTGATTGTAGCGTGATGAAAAGTATACTATAACCTGCCCAGGAGTATGAAGAATAAATGTACCAAGTTTCGTTAAAATCCGTCGAGTAGTTTTCGTTTCTATAAGGAACATACAGACAGACAGACAGACAGACAGACAGACAGACAGACAGACAAAAATTTTACTGATTGCATTTTTGGCATCAGTATCGATCACTAATCACCCCCTGATAGTTATTTTGAAAATATATTTGATGTACAGAATTGACCTCTCTACAGATTTATTATAAGTATATAGATTGCAAATAGTCAACACGCTCAAGCGCGTTTAATTAAATTATCACACTGATAAGGTACCGACAAATTGTAATACGATTAACCTTTTTGTTTTATATTTTCCTGTTATAATAAGTAAATACTTTTCAAGGAAGATTTGCAGTTATGCAGTACCTTCACAATAAGGAATTCAACGGTTGGTTTTCTCTTTGATTATGAATTATGTCATAGGAGAGCTAACAGCCATTCTTTTTAATAAATAAACATGGACAAAATCACACACATTGCTCTAAACCCAAAGCGAAAGCAGTTGTGTTATGGAATCAGAGACAACAAAGGTACCTCAAATACCTAGACCGGAGACAATGTAGAAAACTGGTTTTCTACAATGACTCGTCCGGCGATCGAATCCGGGACCTCAGAGTTGGGAACAACTTGAAAGCCGAAGTGTACGCCACTCGACCACGGAGGTCGTTAATTGAGCTATAATTTTATCACCTCATTATCTATGTTTACAAACTAATTTTTTTGTACCTTTCCTAAGTAGTCGCTCTGACAATCAATTAAAAAAAAAACTGTATAAACGCGCAAGCTTACAATTAATAGCCGTGTGTTTTCAGATGCGTAATTTTATGTCCATGTTTACGTACACTTCTTTTTTTACGCATTTGAATTTATTATGCTCTGATAACTGGTAAAGTCACACTCAAGACTTAAAATATTATATAGTTTTAAGATAGTACCCACGGTTAGGTTCTAGTTTATCAAATGACTAACTAATTAGAAATAATTATTATTCATCTTATGATTTTTAAGTTACCGGCTAAACCGGAATTCAAACTAAACTATATTGGCCTAGGTCAAACCGGTTCATACGAAATGGGCCAGGATAATAATATGCAAAATCTAACGAGTAACATGTAGGTGGTAACTTTATCGGTTTGTCTAAAATAACGAGGATTGTAAAAAAATCTTAAGTTAGGTAAGTAAAACAATTTTTAATCACTGATATTTTTTAATAAAAAATTATAAACGTAACAGACAATATTAACAAAACAAATAAATGCAATCGGCTATTTTTAACAAATGAAAATAATAACTAAACAGAAAATAATATAAAATAAATCCCAGTACCAAGAAAAAAAGAAAACGTGATTTTAAAACATACCACACAAATGTTTAAATATATTTAAAGACTTATCACCTTTTTCCCCAACTTAGAATTCTATAAAAGTCTCACCATAATAAAAGCCAGCCAGTAATAATGCTTGTGTGCATTATAAAAATAATACCCGTACCACTTCTCTCCCTTCTTTACAATAATTTATGTGCAAGTATAATTTCCATTACATGTCATTATTAAGGGCTTATAATTATGGTAGTTAAAAATGACAGTTAATGAAGGGATCAAAGGCTGAATAGGTAGCACGTTTAAAAAAAAAAAACAGTCACCAATATTTGTAACACAAACCCACCACATTTTTGTGAATATTTTTTCAACATTGTATAAAAAATAGGAAATCCGATCACCTTGGTAAACAGGAATACATTAACAGTAATAACATGATTTTAAGTAATTATTTAGAATGAAAAAATGCCTATGGTAGGTATTAAAACCTAATACAATTTGAAGTCCTTGACATCAGTTCTTAGAGATTTGTAGACTTTTTCGCCAGAATACGGACCATCTGCAATGAAATACATTTGTTGTTTTAGTTAAATAATTTTCTAATTAAATTACTTTGTGTGTGTACATAAATATGTTTATACTTACACAAAATAATCAAACAAAATAATAATAAAAATAAATTATACAAAGGTAGGTACTGCTTACTGGTATTTATATTTAATTAAAGAAACAAACCATGAAACAACAATTTCACAGTCATAATAATTCTCGCCTTTATGCAATAATGTGAAAAAGGTTTAAGTAAATACTTTAATAAATTGTTAGAAATATAAAATTAATATAGATGCTAGAACAAGATTCACTGACGCCTCTTAAAATTCGGTACCTACATTGGTTATTGTTACTTACCTGGTATTTTAAATAACCTAAATAAGAGAGACAAGTGGAAGAAGAATGGGGAGGCATTTGTCCAGCAGTGGGGTACCTTATGCTATTAATGAATATTTTATTGTCCAACTGCTAGCCAAAGCCATAAGGACCCAAATGACTGCTGACTTTTTGTCCTGAGCCACTTCACATCAGTCCAGCAAGATATCACCGAAGACATCTTGTCACCGTTTATTCGTAATTTCATTACTTAACTTTTTTATAACAATGCTTACCAATCTGGAACCATTCTGTGCTAGGGATTCCTGCTTCTTTTCTTGCTTGAACTATAGCTTCTCTGATCGCAAATGGTACGACTACTGACGCACAAATCGGGGGTTCACCAGTTCCTAGAAATGAAGAAGACATTAAACTCAAGCAAATTTATTGTATCATCATAAATGTAAAAAAGATCTTCAAAGCTGATGTAAGGTATAATTATCCCATTTGAGTTTTAAGTTTTATGGCTTTAGGTATGCAATTTATGAAAAAAAATCAAGGTAAACCTTGAGATGGACTTTATTAAACTAATAAGAACATAATTTAATTCAAATGTCAATTGGCGAGGTTGCAACAGTGCGTAACATTAAACATAGAAAACCAAATACATATTTTTCAAAGTCAATTAATATGTTTGCCTCTCACCTTTAGATCCGAGAATCTTTTCGTTACTATAGGAGTTCTTCTTAAGGTAGATCCTAAAGTCTTGTGGGATGTCCTTAGCTGTTGGAAGGTGGTAGTCCCAAGCACGGTTCGTCAGATTTTCACCCTCCTCTGAGTAATACAGCTTTTCACAAGTCCAGTATCCAAGACCCATAATAAAGGCTCCTTCAACCTAAAAAATAAATTTATTTCAGATTTGTAATGAACAAAGTTTTTCCTAATAATACAAAAATGCTATTTTTAAGAGATGTGTCCAACTCATCAAGCTATTCAATGTAAAAATTTAAGGAAAAAACATAGATATGAATTGTTAATTACTTACTTGTCCTATATCAATATCAGGGTTAAGACTCACACCTACGTCTTGTATCATATCGACCCTCAAGATTTCGTACTCTGCAGTTAAAACATCAAGTTCTACTTCACATAAGGCCATACCATATACGTCGTATACTTGCGCGTCACCAAATCCAGTGAATCCGTGAGCTTGAAGATCTACATCAGCATTGTAAGCAGCAGAGATCAATTGCTCCCATGTTGGATTTGAAAGTGTAGCTCTAATAGGCTCTAATCTAGCATTTAACTCAGCACAACATCTTCTCAAGCCAATAATAATACTAGAAGTTGTCAAACTTCCGCCAGACAGGAAACTGTTTGGTGTGATGATGGTGCTGTTGGCTTTTACTTGAATCTTATCTACGGGTATGTTAAGAAGGTAAGCGGTAAGCTGAATGGCTTTAGTGTTAATTCCTTGTCCCATTTCAACACCAGCGTGGGTAATAGCTACGGTACCATCGGACTTAAAAACTGTGACATTAAGGTCAAAATGTTGTGCTCCTATAGGTGCCCATCTAGCAAAAGCCCATCTAAGTCCACGCTTTTTCCATCTGTTTTCAGCGTTAAATGAATCTACTGCCGCACGTCTAGGGACGTAGTCCGTTTCAATTTTGATTTCTTCAACCATCTTTGCCATTTCTCCGTATTTTTCATGATCTAGATTTGCTAATCGAACTACTACGGGATCCAAAGAAAGTTCATATGAAATTTGTTCCATAATGCATTCCATGCTAGTAATAGCTTCCAATGAACCTGTTGAAATGAAACGTCAACATTTAGAAGGAAGACCTTCTTTGAAGACGATTCGACCATTCCATAATGGACATTAAATTATGAAATGGTCAGACCAAACAAAAAGGACAAAATAAATATTTTACTTCATACCTGGTGATCTACAGAAAGTATTCTTTGCCATGTCAGTAATAGAGTCGTAGAGCTTGAAGTTAATCTTTGATTTATCGTAACAGTTGTTGTAAACATCGAAGCAAATAGTGGAAACCATTTCATTGGTTTTGTAACCATTGTCTTCATAGAGTGATGAATTTAGGTACTGGACCTGACCGGAACTGTTCACTGCAACCTGAAAACATTAAATTACTAATAAGTCATAATAAAGTCGTAATAAGCGTAATAAATTAACAATGAATATGTACAAAAATATCTTAACATACAAAGCAAACTATAATGCTCTTTTATTCTATTAAATTTAACAAATAATTACAAAATATTTGTTTAAAACTGAAGCTGTACTAAACTTATAATATAAATATAGCTAAGTCACTATGTACAAAAATTGTTTAATAAATGGTTAACGAGCATCAAAAAATTTATCGTCTTTGACAAAGACAGGAAACGTGCCCGGAAGGCTGACAGAATTGCCACGTAGAATGAAGTCAACCAAAAGTTTTGTGAGTACCTCGAAGTTTGTAGTACAAGGCATTCTCTTCCCGACTGATTTGAGGATAGCACTCAGGGGCATGATGAATCGGCACGGACGGTTCAGTTTGTGCGCGACAAGACTGCAGGCGACTGCGGATTGGTTGCTGCGCGATATTTTCAAGCCATATCCTCCACCGATACGACGAACATGAACATCAATTCTAAAAAGAAAGAAATGTGTATTACAAAATAAAGAAAGTGGAAGTTAAATAGAGGTTAAAATATAACCCGTAAAAAGACTGCAAACCGATATATCTATATTATATTATAAAGTAAGACTATGGATAAACTATCTTGATACCAGATATTTCGTGTTTGCAGGTCCAAACCTATTACAGGCAAGCACCAATGTGACTCTTTCAAAGTTATTTGTAATTTCTTAATTATTCCAAGACGCTATTGGCAAACGGTGAAGAAAAACATCGTGTGAAGAAACATCGATTTTAATAATAGGAAACCGAAATCGTCAACCCGTAAGTAAGCAAGCGTTGTGATCAATGCTCATACCTTCCCTACATGAGAAGAGCTTAGGCCTGTGGCCAGCTGTGGGACATTATTTTATAGGCCGGAATTACTTATTTTTTTGATAATAAATATATATTGTACTTAAAAGAAACTCACTTATTTTCATTCATATTCAATGCTCTTGATACCATTGTATGTACACCATCAAGCCATTGCGTAGCCGCGTGTATTTCTAGACCTTCTTCGATTGGTTTGGCTACACAGACTATAGTTTCTAACGGGAAGTGGTATTGTCCATAGAATGTGTTACTACCAGTTATAGTTTTATAAACATCTGTACCCGGATTAGTTGCATCTACTGATGTAAATAAAGTATTTCTAGTATCGTCTTTAATCGCTTCTTTAATATCTATCACGGGTTTTTGTACATTACTATACTTTACAACGACAAGTTTAGAGGCTCTATCAGCTATATGCTGGGTTTCTGCTACGATGATACCGATTGGTTGATGGTAGTATTTGACATTGCCATCACATAAGATCTCTTCGTTAGCTGTGTAGAACAAACTATCATTTGGCGTAAATGAGTTTAATCCGGGTATATCTTTGGCCGTGTAGAAAGCAATTACTCCTGGATAATTCTAAAAACAAAATCAAATACATGTAATAATTAACAAAGATCAAGAGTAACAAGTATCAGTGATTAAAACATCGATATGATTTATAATTTCATACTGTGATGCTGACTTACCAAAGCCGGGGTAGCATCAATCTTGACAATGGTTCCTAAAGCGACTGTACTAAGCACAAACGAGGCGAAAACTTCGTTAGGGTAGGCGGGAATGTCTTCGGTATATAGTGCCTCCCCAGAACATTGAACCTAAAAAGGGAAATAAAACACAAGTTATATCAAGATTTTAAGGATTTAAAGGTCCTGTATATTATCAAAAAATTTATTTAATTTAAAATGAAATAAAATTTTACATAAATAAACTTGATTGGACCATTAGGCCAAATCAAATGTATTTTATTTGCGTTTAATGAGAAGAGGATTTGCAAACACAGTAAGGAAGGGATAAGGACTTGGTTATCTCATCGTTGCTAGATTACTCACCTTTGCTTCCACTTTTATCATTGGCTGGTTCAAAGGCCACATTTTAGGATCAGTTTCATAAACTTGTCGGCTAGTCGATACAGGTCGTGATTCATGTAAGTTAACAGTCCCAGATAACAAGCGCCGACCTCTGGTCGAAGATGGGCATAGAGAGAGAATGCCCTGCAAATGACAAAACCGTTAAATATTTAAGAAGTGAAAATATTACAGATGATAAAGCTTAAAACTATGATAACAGATAAGCAACATTTTGTGCATGTAAAAGTAACATATAGTATAAAAAATAAGAAATACACAGACCTTAAACATCAGAGCCTTTGCAAGATACCTTCTGAACTCTACAGATGGTTCAGGAGGATTTTCTTCAACAATCATTTCTCCATCCAGTACTCCCAAAGCACCTTGCAATGTTTCATTTTCAAATAACTTCTTCCCAACTAGGTAGCTTTCAGTTGCTCTTGCCCTTATAAACTTCGTAGATAAATGACCGAAAACGATCCTGGCTTTCTCAACCACTTGCTTTTTGGGATCTATTTTGTATAAGAATCCAGCGTTGACAATGGAGTGAGCACTCTGGGCTCTTGACATAAGCTGTAATATTTGAATGTTTAATTAACAAGCTGATTACATTATACTAAAAAAACCGGCCAAGTGCGAGCCGGAATCACGCACGATGGGTTCGTACTATTATCTATAAAAACGGCAAAAAAAAAAAAACATGTTTGTTGTATGGGAGCCCACCTTTAATATTTATTTTATTCTGTTTTTAGTACTTTTTAGTTGTTATAAAATTTCACCTGTCTAACTATCACCGTTCATAAGATACAGCCTGGTGACAGATGGACAGACAGCGGAGTCTTAGTAATTTGGCCCCGTATAAGCCTTTGGGCGAGGAACCCTACAAATGAATATAATAATACATTTGCACGTTTAGTTGTTCTATTGGCGATTATGGTTTGGTTACTCGTTAATGAAGGTTGCTAGAGTACATTTTGGCATATCTAAAATTGAATTACATCTTTTTTATTACCTTATACGTGTATAGAAGATAATCTTCAGTTAGAGGAGGAAGCATAACATTTATGATAACTTTTCCTTTCATATCTAATTCCAAAAACTTATCCATTGTCACGGTAAACTTTTCAGTTCTGGTTCCTAAAAAATAAAAATAGGAAGTTGAAAACCTTTTTTTATGTCTTGGGACAACTCCCATACGGCCATCAGATCCCAAACTAAGCAGAGCCTGTATTATGGCAACCAGACAACTGATAAACATACTTATATACTTCTAATACATACATAATTATTATAAATAAATTACACCCAGACACAAAACATATGTTCGTGATCATCACACAAAGATTTGCCCTGGGTGGGAATCGACCGCCAGTTTAGCTGTCACTAACCACTAGACCAACAGGCCAGTTTTATATTAAGTTAGAAGTAAGACATTCGCAAACTTAAGCCCAAATGGGTTGGGCTTTAGCATATTGCTTTAAATAAGTTTTTCATGCAATACTCTCTATCCAAAATTTAAAAAAAGAATGTGATATTAGTACTAGTAGTGAATAAAGAAAATTATATAGATTAAAACTTACCGATCGTCAGCTCGGCGCCAACAACATCCAATAGCAGGAAAACATCAGATGGATACATTTTGTAGGCGTGTTTAATCATCAAATTTCCAGCAATGGTTCCCACCTTAATATAGATAAATACAATATATACATAAAAAAAATTAAAAACACCCCTTTTTCCATAGTTTTATAACATGATCGTAAAATGTAGATTTTGTTATTATCGTAGTAGTTAATAGTCCGGTATAGTATTTTGAGGGCAGAAATAAAAATCATGAATATGGTACATTATAAGAAAAGAGATGAGAGGCTGTAGAAATGGAAATTGTGCTGTAGTTTAGCTTCAGAGATAAATAATATAAGAAAAGAAAATTAAGAGCTAAATGCCAGATCAATACGAATAATAAAAAGGCAAACAAAATATTGCAAATAATATGAGCACAGCTGAAACGAATCCACATTTAGAACGTAATCTACATAATGCAAAATTTAATGATTCAATACTTACATTTCTCAGTGGTATGTGAGCGACTAAGTCCATATGGGCATAAAGTTTTGAAAAGTAACTGAAATTCTTGTCCGAGGATTTTGATTTTAGGAAATCCATGAACTCGTTTAACGTCAACCCGCTTCCAAGTACGGCATTCTGATCGATTTCAATGGTTTTCAAAGGTTTACAGTGACTGATGTCTATCAATACATGAGGGTACTCATCAATAGGAACAGCACCTGTAATAAAATAATAATTGTTAACAAACTAAGGATCTGGTTTAAATAGCATATTTTGCACAAACGAAAATATTATTGACTGCAAGGATAGCTGAGTGATATAGGACACCACACCAATTACCACTAATCCACGCATGGACCACAAATGCTTGTTCTAAGTCTGGATATTCTTTATGCATGTGATTTGAATGTTTGTGAAACCCCCGCGATACAAGGATTTAATTCTTTAGTGGGTTCGGGATTATGTTGGTTGATTATGATGGTTTCTAACTAAACTAAAATTATGAAATAATAAATAAATAAATAATTGGCATTTTTTATAATATGTAATCTAATTGGTAAGTATTACTTATAGGTAATTTATTTCTACATTACAAAATCATCTTGGTCAACTAATTTTATTTGTATGAGGTAAAAAAGTATAATGAACAAAGCGTAATATAATAAAAATACTTAAATTACTCAAATTAAATTAAAATAGAACGTCATTTTATTTTGATATACAGTTTGTCTGTGTTATAATTGTCTGAATGTGTGTTACCTACAATTACATTTGGCATATTTAATGCTAAATGTAATTGTATTTAATCACAATTGTTTACCTTTAGCAGTATTTCCAGCGACCAGCATATACGAATCAGTTCCTTCTTTGGCTAATATATCAAAGATGTTACATATTGTCTTGGCCTGGAACCATTTCCTTCCATCTTTCAGTACTAATTTCTTTACTTTATTACTTTCAAGCTCGATGTCATTTTGTTCTACCATGCACCATCCATCTTCTTTCTCATTACAGCATTGATTGCCATTTTTATTGCAGATATACAGACTTTGTAGGTCAGTTATCCTTTCTTCTGGTGGAGAATCCTTAGCAAACTTCTTGAATGCCTCAATAATCGGTCTATAGCCGGTACAACGGCAGAGGTTGCTACCAAATGAATGTTCTATTTCCTTCATGGTAAGGTCTTTTTTGGTTTCTAATACTCTAGAATGGAATAAAATATATTATAATCGTTTTTGAAATTATTTTTTTAATGGCGATGGGTCGTATGAGAATAAGTGTTGAAAATTGCTGATCATTTTTTTATAAAGCATTAAAAACTGAGACAGTCCAATTTTCAAAAAAATATATACGATAAAATATACGATAAATATAGCTTCTACGCATCAAAATAAAATATTTTGAAATATAGCCAAAGCTTAACTTACCCCTGCATGGCCATAATCCATCCACAGCTGCAGTATCCGCACTGACTTCCATGGTTTTCTGCGAGCGTCGTCTGCACTTTGTGGTACCCATCCTTCTTGTTACCCAGACTCTCAATTGTCCTAATGTCCCAACCATCGCAGGATGTGACTGCTACCAAACACTGTTACAAAATAAAAATGGTAGTCGAAATAAATAAATAAATAATTCCATGCGTATAAAAACGTAGCTTCTACTATCGTTCTTGAATCCCTGTTTTATTTAGCCGTGTCTCTCCCATTGCAAATTTTTACACTCCAGTTTTTTTTAAACCTTTTGGAATTGAAATTAAAACGGTACATGACAGCGTTAAAGAAATTTATTTTATCGAGCAAAAATAAACAATATTTTCATAAAATTTCCTCATCGAGACAAAAGTAATTATTCATAATAAGAACACTGTAATGGGTACTTACAGAATTAACTGACACGTAAGGTGCACCAGGAGTCTTTGATGCTGTCACTATGCAGGCTCCGCAACCACCTTCACGACAACTGTATTTTGTACCGCGCAGCTCTAGGTAGTTTCGGAGGTAATCTACCAGCATCACATCGGAGCTCACCTCGCTTCCAACTAGAAAGGAGAAATTCATCAAACTATAAAACTAAACTAACATAAGGTCCAACTAGACAGATTCTTTTGCGTAGGCTTTTATCAAATTATGTTGGGGTGGGCTTCTAGACTCATAGTATACAACTGAATACGAGTGTTTTACATTGAGCGACTGCCTATCAGACATCCACAACCTATTTTCTCCGAAAATAAGGACTAGTAATTTTTTTTTTTCTGTATAGTCTCTTCCTAAAGTTTTTAGTGTCGGTATCAGTTGAAATTGGTATAGTTGGATACCTGTGCTTTACATAGAACGACTGTCTGTTTGACCACTACAAAACATTTAATTAACTAGGAATACGGCACTTAAGACAACTCTGCTCTCAGTTTATGCATTCCAAAGTTTCATTCTTGACCTTAAAAAAAAAACAATTTTGACCTTTTCATACCATTTAATATTGACCTTAAAAAAATTTAAAATTAAAGAAAAATCTACGTATAATAAAAAAAGCGCACCCGTATGTTGGACCCCATTGACTTTGATCTGTATGTTGTCCATGACTGCTCCTTACTATTTGGCGGCACGGAATGACATTTACGATTTTCCCCAACTAGGATAATATAGAAATTTGTATGAAAACATACGGTTTTAAATTAAGAGCGAGCACAACAGCTGGTAATTTAAGAGCATTTGGAACAATGAAATGTAAAAAAACCTTTGTCACTAAATATTTTGTTAGCTCATTTACCTGTTTTATTTTTTTGACTTTTGTACCTCGAAATGAAAAAAAATAACTATAATATGATAACTATCTGTCTGTAACATAAAAAATACCTTTTGCGATTTCAAACTTACATTTACAGTTGGAAATGACTGCAAAATTGGTACGAAACTCGCACTTTTCCGTTTTTTTAATTTAGATATGGTTTACACATGGAGAAAAATCATGTAGTGGGGTATCATTCTGAATTTCGAGAAAGTCCCAATTTCGAAAAACATTAGTTCAACTACTAATTGCTTCGTCATAACATATTATATTCGCCTAGCATTAGTTTGACAGCACATATTTCGACAACACACACCTTCAAAAGACACTAGGTACTTCGACAGAACCCTTCTTCGATATTGGTCAATTAACAAAGAACAAGGCTATTTTAATAAAATATATTTTTTTATGTTTAATTGGCTTACAAAATCATTCCGTATGTTTTCATTATTTCTCAAGTTTTATTTTGCAAATGTAATAAAAGTGAGTATTTATTTGTTTGAACAAATGTGCGGAAATTTAAATGTTTTAATCAGTTTTTTGCTTTGCAAATAACTTAATAAAGATTTTGGCTTGCTTAAAAATATAAGTTGAACTTAATTATCGTTAATTATTAACAACGATATAATTAGTGATGATTTATTTTAAATTCCTCTATGTAGGTTAGAAAGTTGGCGTTTTCACCCCCGTGCATCGGAAAGCACGTCAAATTATTGTTCTCGACTGTCAGACATTGATTTTTGACAGAATAAGTTAAATAATTATTTACAACTGATTCTTTTATGCGATAAAAACTGTCGAGTTTGAACAAGTTAACTTGTTCAGGTGTTCATTATTTAGTGTTAATCTTAATTAAATAATACATTCACGTGATTTAGGTATGAATAGCTTCTAGCATCAGTATTTATTAAAATATTTCAATTTATTATTTGTTCTTGTCGGTTGCGCAAACGCCACTTTAAAGTATTCCAAGTCGACGGTCGCAATTTTAAAGGGTTTTAATTCCAATTAAGGACTAATTAATTGTGTTTTTATTAAAGCTGCCTTTATCTTTCCTACTTATTATATTACTTGATAAAATAAAAATGTAATAGCGATGTTCCGACGCATGTAAAATTCTATGAATATCATGCACATGTTAATTAAATTATGTATAAATAAATAAATGTAGCTTTTATTGCGTCTCGTTTTTACATTGTACATTCAACTGTTTCTTCAGGGTATGTGTAAATGAAGAGCTGAAGAATTGAAAAAGCCTTTGTCCAGTGGAACAATTATATGCCGGTAATATACATAATTAATTAAATGGATATTAAATGTTAAGTTATAAACATACAGGAAAACAGAATTAAGCTTAGTTAGTTTAGCATAGTTAAGTACAGTTTTATGTTCTATTATATTACAAATTGTGCAAAGGTCAGAGTTAATAAAGGCTATTTTTATTTTATTTATTTTTAATATACATAATGCCTGAATACCTTTATGAAGATATATCAGCTATTGTTTATAACCATATCTCTGGAAAGTACTTGTTGTTTTTTTTCTGTAATAGTCGTAGAATAGCAAGCCCGTTCTCCGTCGAAGATCACGGCTCGTTGCAATTTCGCTCCTGGTCACTGTTAAAATAAAGAAAGAAGCACACCGGCAGTCTCAGCCGTTAGGAGTCCAGCACGTCCCTCTCCCACCCCTAACAAATCAAAGCGAAATCCCCAGTATTCCTGGCGTAATTAACTAACTCTATGAGAATTTTCATCTGGTTAAAAAAAAGGAAAACCCTTAATTTGTTATTCTAAACGAATGTCTATATCAATGTTTTTATTACTCATATAAACGCACAGTTTCGTTAATTTCCAAAGGCCACCGCAATTTTTTTTTCCATAAATTTGTAGGTGTTTTAGTTTTTTGCGTCTTCCACAGCTGTTTTCGCGATCACACGTTTCAAATAACACGTCATTTTAATGTCTGGTAATGATCGTTCACGGAACAGCTGAAACACAGTCTGGTGACTCGTGACAGTGAATGACGTCACAAAGAGCCCATGTCAAATAGATAGTTACAAGGTTAAAGTTTGATCATAAAACTAGTTTAAACCAGTTAAATTGAACTACCTAGTTTTCTAAAAAATTTACTAATTTAAAACGAATTCAAACTTTATTTTCCATACATTCATACATGTTCTTAATTGTATTGTTATTCATATTATGTATGCTTAATAAATTTTTACTTGGTAAATAAAGGCTGAATTAATAGTAATATGGTAATTCGCGACATCATTATTTACTTTGTTGCAAAGTGAAATGAAATTGTAGTTTATACCTACAATAATAAGTGTCTAGGAATAATCACAATAGTAAACTGCGTGAAAAGGTCAACGAACCGAGAAATAAGTGTTATTTTTTTACAATACTAAAAATGTATTTATCCCATTTTTAAGTAAGGATTTTTTTCTTAGCTTATGCGGTCCCACTGCTGGGCAAATGTCTTCTTCACGTTGTGTATATCCCTAACTTGAGCCAATTCGAACCAGTTTTCACGGTACTCGTCTCCCGCAGCCTCTTTTTTAGCCGTCCTCGATTTTGCGCTTCAAAAAGTAAGCAAGAATATAAAAGGTAATATAAATATATTTTTTTATAATAACGACCTGCAATTCTACGATCATTTTTTTTGAATTTTCTTTAAAGTCGACGTAGTATAAGAATTTGACAACTATTGATGATTAATAAAAATCATAGGGACAAAGTCTTACATAATCTATACATTATTTTTAATCAGTTTAAAAATGTAATTTAAAGTGGTCCCATATTGGAGGAGGAACTCCGATTTTATACGTTTTTGCTAGTGTCCGACCGAAATTTCGGTTTCGGTTTCGGTTTCGGCCAGTTTCGGCCTGAGTTCCGGTTTCGGCCAAAAACGGCCGAACCTTTCGGCCGCGCCGAAACTTACAACATCGTACCTTCGGGTCGCGCTCGGCTAACGTCGGGCGCGCTCGGCACGGCTGGCAATATGGCGTCGCTCGCCTGACTCCGCCGGCAACTACCTAAATCGTGCGCTTTGCTCGTGTAGACGTGTCAATACGTGTTTTCACTTTATAGGGTAGTTAAATTTTCAAACAGAACCTCTGTAACTGTGCTGAAATTTCATTGTGATAAATCTTTGAAAGTAGAAACCTGTAATTATAGGTTGGCGAGATATTAATATTAGAAAAAAACGGGCTTACTCACATTTTTTTGACTTTTTAAGAACTTTTTTTTTTATTTATAAAAGGTTCGGTTTCGGTTTCGGTTTCGGCCGAAACTACAATGAAACCGAACCTTCGGATTCGGTTTCGGTTTCGGCAAAAAAACATGTTTCGGTCGGTCACTAGTTTTTGCTATTGAGTCGGATCTACAGTCTGTTGTCCTTGTCAGACATGAATGCGGGCGGCTGGACGCCGTACGACGGCAATAGTTATTCAAATACCTAATTTTTCAAAGTTTCTCCGCCCGCGTTTCCTCTCAAAGGAAAAGCCTCTTAAATGATTTGTGGAACAAATAGGAAATGGATAAAAAAAAAAAAAAAAAAAAACGAAAAATTTTTACAATTTCATTTAATTTTGAAACAACAAAAAGAATAATTTCGTAAAAAGCAAATCGACAGCAAGCTAAAATCATATTATTTTCCATTATTTTTCACACCATTTTAGATAACCAATAAAACGGGGTATAATACAATTATCGCCACACAATGATACCAAAAATTAATGAAATCGAAGTTCATTTGAATAACAATTACGGTTCCAGTACCTACATAGATATTATCATCGTTTTATTACCTACATGAACTAAATAGGTAACAGTAAATTACACTTAATAAAGTCTGAAGTCCTTTACATTTGTTTTGATGGCATTTTGGATATTTTCACCTGAATATGGTCCATCTGTGAACGAAATATGTTTTTATTAAATATCTGTGTTAATACAATGATGTCATATTTCTACCATCAGTATTGTCAATATAAGTAGGTACTAATTTGTTAATAGGTTGAAAAAATAGATCGCTTACAATTCTAGTACTAATGATACAGCTGTATTTAGTAAGATTAGCCGAAGAGAAAATGGTTTGTACTAAAGCTAGATAGAAAAATATCAATTTGAACCTATTCGACCAGTTTACTACAAACTTACCAATAGCAAACCATTCTGTGGAAGGAATTCCAATTTCTTTCCTTGCCTCAACCATGGCTTCCCTGATCGCGAAAGGAATGACAACAGAGGCACATATGGCAGGTTCACCAGTTCCTAAAAATCATAAAAAGAAACGCGATCATTCAGAATTCTCAGGTTTTCATGGAAAACAGAAGTTAAGAAAGAAGTCTTCGTTAAATCGATGCTATAACCGTCAAAGATAGAATTTGATTCAGTATATTAACAGTATAAAGCCATAAGGCCATAAATAATAAAATATAAAAATATACAGTTGAATTTGGAACCTCCTCCTTTTTACGTCGGTTGAAAACTTTCGATTACGTTGAAGATACTACAGACTGTAGATTATAATCTTGTAATAATCTTTACCTTTGGATCCCAATATGAGATCGTTGCTGTAAGAGTTCTTCTTTAGATATACCCTGAAATCTTGAGGTATGTCCTTTGCCAAAGGAAGATGGTAGTTCCATGTTCGATCTGTTAAGTTTTGACCTTCTTCAGTGTAGTAGAGTTTTTCGCAAGTCCAATACCCTAAGCCCATGACAAAACCACCTTCAACCTTAAAAATTAAAATGTTGTAACATGAAATGTTTCGTCGTATGTGTACTAAAAAACTACAGGTCCAACAAGATTAAGGCAAAAAAACTACCAAAAATATTCACTAGAGATAGGTTAATTTAATCTTAAGAAAAACCCATAATACTTACTTGACCGATATCAATTTCAGGGTTTATGCTTACACCCACATCTTGCAATAAATCAACTCTCAATATTTCAAATTCGTCTGTCAAAAGATCAAGTTCTACTTCACATAAAGCCATTCCATACACGTCATATACCTGGGCATCATTAAAACCTGCATACCCATGAACTTGTAGATCAACATCTGCGTTTGAGGCTGCAGTTATCACTTCTTCCCACGTTGGATTTTCTAAAGTGGCTCGAATAGGTTCTAACCGGGCATTCAATACTTCACAGCATCGTCTCAAACCGATAATAACACTAGTTGTGGTAAGACTTCCTCCAGTTACATAACTATTTGGTGCAATTATTGTATTGTTGCCTTTAATTTGAATTTTATCGACAGGTACGTCGAGGAGGTGAGCGGCAATTTGTTTGGCTTTTGTGTTAATACCTTGACCCATTTCAACACCAGCATGGGTTATCACCATTGTACCATCAACGCTAAAAACAGATATGTTTACATTGAACTGTTGCGCCCCAGTAGGTACCCATTTTATAAAAGCCCATCTTAGACCCCGTTTTTTCCATCTATTTTCTGTGTTATATGAATTAACTGCTGCCCTTCTAGAGACATAGTCGGCATTCGTTTTCAAAGTTTTTAGAACAGTTTTTATCTCGGTCATATGGTTTGGATCTACATTGGCTAGTCTGACCTCGACTGGATCCAAGGATAGCTCGTAAGTAATTTGTTCCATTATTTGTTCAACGCTAGTTATAGCTTCAAGCGTACCTGTGGCATTATAAAAATAGCTTTTATTTTTTAGTTGTTAATTGCAATTTTTATAAGTGCAGATTTGATTAAAGTAAATCTGTCTACAGTTATCTACTGTATTAAGTTAGTTGTTGGGTGTTACAAACATTCTTACCTGGTGATCTACAAAACGTATTTGAGGGCATATCTGTAACAGTGTCGTATGCTTTGTAGTTTATCTTAGTTTTATCGTAACAGTTGTTGTAAACTTCTAACCCTAGTGTCGAAATCTTTTCATTGATCACGTATCCGCTGTCTTCATAGATATGATTGTTAAGGCTTTGTATGTGCCCTTCGCGGTTTACTGCCGCCTAAAACAAATTTACCGAAAAAAGCACAATACTAATTTCATATTGTTTAAATTCATATTGTGTTTCTTTTAAATTCAAATTGTTAATAGTGCAGGTTCGAACCTGCAACATCCGCTAGGCCAATATGACATTTCTCATATACAGACAAAATTCCAAATAATTATCGGTAGGTACCTCATAAATGGAAATACAGGGCATTCTCTTTCCCAAAGATTGGAGAATTGTGCTCAGTGGCAAAATGAATCGGCATGGACGTTGCAGCTTCTGTACAATCAGACTGCAAGCGACGGCGGCTTGAGAACTACGAGATATCTTAAGCCCATACCCACCGCCGAGGCGACGAACGTGCACGTCGATCCTAGAAATATTATAAATTTACTTGAATTGATAAGAAGAATAAATTGAAATACATAAAAATGGTTAAAAATAAAAAGAGATTATGTTTAGAGAAGATAATTGACTAAATTATAACAGTTATTTAGTACGCAGTACTTACTTTTAAACTATCGCGCTGCATGTTCATAATAATATAAAATGTGACGTGAATTAGTGCAAACATGCATAAATGCCTTTAACCTTGACGTTTCGACCAGGAGACACCGGCCTTGGTCGCAAGCCGACTGATGTTCTTACCACTTTTTATAGATTTTCCGGAAGATTTTTAGTAAAACCTAATCACACCGTGAGAAATTATTTGTGACATGTGAATGTCTTATTGCTCAGTAATAAGTAATAGGAGTTATCTACTTGCGTGTGTCATTGCACAACAAGCTTTCAGTTTTAAGTAGTGTTCAATATGCTTGTAGTTATGAACTTTATTTTTTCTTATTAGTTGGTCTTACGTATGAGCAATCTATACTAATATTATAAAGCTGAAGAGTTTGTTTGTTTGTTTGTTTGTTTGAACGCGCTAATCTCAGGAACTACTGGTTCGAATTGAAAAATTCTTTTTGTATTGGATAGTCCGTTTATTGAGGAAGGCTATAGGCTATATAACATCACGCTACGACCGATAGGAGCGGAGCATAAATGAAAAATGTTGCAAAAATTAAAAACCGTTGAAACTAAAACACGCGGACAAAGTCGCGGGGGACAGCTAGTGTAATATAAAGAGAATCTAAGATACAATCTCCATAATATATTCTTATCGTTGTGACGGTCTACCGTAATGTATTAGTCGCAGACCAAAAATACAACACCAGGTTTAATAATGTAATTGATTAAAAAAATACATACTTGCTTGCGTCCATATTCAATGCTCTTGATATCGTGGTATGTACTCCGTCAAGCCATTGCGTCGTCGAGTGCACTTCCAAGCCTTCCTCCGTTGGTCTCGCTACACAGACTATGGTTTCCATTGAAAAATGGCTTTGACCATATATTGTATTACTTCCAGAAATCGTTTTGTATACATCTGTACCAGGATTTGTTGCTTCGTAAGACGCCAAAAGGGTACTTCTATCGCTATCTTTTACAGCTTCTTTGATATCTATCACTGGTTTTGTCACATTACTGTACTTCACTTGGACAAGTTTCGAAGCTCTGTATGCTATGTTTTGAGTTTCTGCTACAATAATTCCTATGGGTTGATTGAAGTATTTAACGTTACCATCGCATAATATTTCTTCATTTGCAGTGAATACTATAGCGGCGTCACTTGGCGTGTAGGAGTTAAGGCCGGGTATGTCTTTGACTGTGTAGAAGGCCAGAACACCAGGTAGTTTCTGAAAAATAAGTGTTTCGTTTGCTCAATTTTAGCAATGCTAGCAGAAGCTTATATCTACTACATTTAATTAAAAGTAACTAAAAAAAAAGTATTGCTGTGAAAGATTATAATAGGTTCAATTTAATTTGACTTACCAATGCAGCGCTGGCATCAATCTTAACGATTGTTCCTAAAGCTACAGTGCTGAGCACGAATGCACCAAATACTTCTTCTGGCATAGCAGGAATGTCTTCAGTATATTTAGCCTCTCCAGCACATTGAATCTGATAAAAAGCATTTAAATTATTTGTTTATTTCATAAAATAAGGCATTAAATTCCAACCATTTATAATAATGCAATCTATAATTTAAGCCAGCCAATAAATGTCCCACTGCTGGGCACATGCCTCTTCTCATATAGAGAAGTAAGGCATTGATCACCAAGCTTGCTCATTGCGGGTTGGCGATTTCAGATTCCAATTTTTTGAATCCAGCTTTCCTCACGATGTTTTTCTGCACCGATTATTTATCAATGATATCTTAAAATAATGAAGAAATTACATATAACTTTGAAAAAGTCACATTGATACTTGGCTGTAATGGATTCGAAATTGCAACCTTGTCCACACAAATCCGTTTATTAACCTACTAGGCCACCATGGCACATCTAACTTCTTATTCAAAAATAATTAAATAGGCAATAAAATATGTTTTACTCTTAGTTTGTTGCTGTTTTTTTTTACCATTGTAAATTAACAAATTACATATTAAAGAGGACAAAAGTTTCAGGAACAGACCAAGTGAATAATTTAATACAATTTAAAATCTATAGTATTTGCTAGCATTTCGGGCGGCGAATTTTGGGCGATACTTTTATTTACCACAAATTTTTTGGATCTGGATGTAAGTCATTCAGAGTGTCAATATTATGTTTAAACTTACCAGCGCTTCATCCTTGATCATAGGTTGATTTATAGGCCACATGGCAGGGTCAGTTTGGATGACCTGTTGCCCACTTGATACAGGTCTGACATCATGCAGGTTGACTGTACCAGTGTTCAAACGACGCTCTCTTATATCTGGTGGACAGAGAGTCAAGAGTCCCTAGAATGTAGGAACATATATCAATAAACGGATAAATCGTTGATAGTCATAATAAAAAAGACGACTTTCTAATTGGCTTTAAAATTAAAATATAGAAATAAATAAAATCCGTGAGTCCCTCTTGAAGAAGATAAATGCGTTGTAAAAATTAAGCCTTCAATATTTTGATGATTTTATATAACAACAAGTTATGTTTTTAGTCTATTTATATATAGTAGTCGACTGCACGGATAGCCGAGTGGTATATAAGTCACCACGCCAACTACCACTATGTGCAACGTGCTGTGCGTTCGATCCGCAAAAAAAGGATCAATATATAAAGAATAAACTATGAAAAAAGAATACATACCTTGTAAAATAAAGCACTAGCAATATACCGTCTATATCCAACAGACGGTTCCGGAGGATTCTCATCAACAATCATCTCCCCATTTAGAACTCCAATTGCCCCTTCCAACGTTTCGTTAGAGAACAATGGCTTTCCGACCAGATAACCCTCAGTGGCTGTTGCCCTGATGAACCTTGGGGATAGAGCACCGTATACGATCCTTGCACTTTGAACCACGTTCGTGGTAGGTTCCAACTCGTAGAGGAAGCCAGCGTTTACAATAGCGTGAACGCTTTGGGATCTTGACATTAACTGAAACATTATATAGACTACATCAATATAAAAAAGAAAACAAGAGAACCGGAGACGGAAAACATCCATAAGTTTTGAATACCCGATTAGAAAGAAGAAGGGAAGTTAGTCAAAAAATTAAAAGGGTGAAAAAATGAGGTATCTAACCAAAGGCAATCACATGAGGAATTCCACATGCAAAAACTACAATTAAGCAAACACAACATGCTCAGCAATAAATAACTACCTTGTAAGTATATATTTTATATTTATCGCTCAATGGCGGAAACAGAACATTCAAAATCACTTTTCCTTTCATATCCAACTTTAAAAAGTCCATTAATGAAACTGTAAATTTCGTTTGTTGTTGGTCCACTGAAAAACCAAAATGAACAAAAATTATGATTGGAATACATATAAAAAAAAAGAAGAAACGACATAAATATTCATTTTACTTATACTAATATTATACTACTTAATAACCATTATTTTTGGTTTCGGCGCAGTTGGGTAAAAAATAATAAGTCCTTAAAAATCTTACCAATAGTTAGCCTAGCCCCAACGGTTTCCAAAATCAGAAATATGTCAGACTGAAACGCGTTATATCCATGCTTGATCATCAAATTGCCGGCAATTGTTCCTATCTGGAAAATAAAAAAATTCATTTGTTAGCACAACCTACTTGCCTACTACCTTACCTTATTTTACCGAATAAAAAGTATATTCCCGTAGTTTAATATCGTCAATAAAAAAGTATCATAGTAATTAGCATGATAATAAATAAATCATAAGTATCTTCTAGAATAGGAGAATGGATAATACTTACATTTTTCACGGGAACATGAGCTATTAATTGAACATGGTAGTGCAATTGACTAAAATAACTGAAGAAATTTTCGGTTGCTTTAGTCTTTAAAATATTTGACAATTCTGTCAGCGTTGTGCCAGATCCAACAATCATGTTCTGATCGCGTTCCACGGTTTTAAGCTCTTGGACTTGACTAATATCAATCATTACACGAGGGTATTCGCTTATAGGAGAGACTCCTGTAATGTATAACAGTAATTAAAATGTTCAGGTCAGTAAGTTCTAAGCATCACACAAGTAGTAATACCAGCAACACAAAAATAAATTAATATATATTTGAATATGATGCATATATATTATACTCCTAATTTTATTGTATGTACCGTACCCAATGATATAAAAATGAGGCACATAATTAATTTATGAGCGCCTAATTAGAATGTTTTCAAAAGATATTTGTAATATCATCGAACATATCTAAATTACTCAGGTTAATGCCGAGTCTAATTTAAAAGTAGGCACTTATTTTACCTTTAGCTGTATTTCCACCAACCAGCATGTAAGAGTCTGTACCTTCTTTTGCGAATATATCAAAGATATCTTGCAAGACTCTAACTTTAAACCAGAGTTTACTATCCTTCATTCGAACTGTTTTTATTTTATTCATATGCGCGTCATCTTCATTAACCATGCACCAGTCTTCTTCATCATTACAACATTTTCGTTTATTGCAAATTGCCAATTTACCAACATCCATAATCCTATCTTCTTTTGGGCCATCCTTGGCAAACTTCTTAAAAGCATCTAGGATAGGACGGTATCCGGTACAACGGCAAATGTTGCTACCGAACGAATTTTCAATGTCCTTCATGGTCAAATCTTTATTAGTCTCCAAGACGCTGTAAAGTTTTATATAATTGCTTAACTATAAAAGGGCTACAACGATTATTAATATTCCTGTTCCTATATATATTATGTATATATGTTAAATTATTATGTGTAGATTGTAATCATTATGTATGTTGCTGGTCTTGTACCTTATAGTAAAATGTGGCTGAACTTGTTTAATTGTATTTAACATCATGTACCCATATTTGAGAAATAAATTATCTTATCTATCCCATATAATTTCCAGCACCGTATTCTATTTTTGAGGTTAGGTTAATTTTTCTCCTAAATATAAGTATTTTACTACTAACGGAGGCCCACGGTTTCACCCGCGTAAAAAGTCCCCATTCCCGTAAGACATCATCTTTTTCGGGTTGGAGACGAATACAACAAAATAATTAAAGATCATGAAAATCGGCCAACGCGTTTTTGAGTTATAAATGGCATAGCTCACCCGACTTTGTTTTATATATTAAGATTCCTTCCACAATAGGTCCTATTAAGGTTACTATATTTTACATGTTCATAACTTACCCATGCATAGCCATCACCCAGCCACAGCTACAGTATCCGCACTGGGTTCCATTATTCTCTGCTAAAGTTTTCTGCAAAGAGTGGTACCCGGTCTTTCTACTGCCTAAGCCTTCGATGGTCAATATGTCCCAGCCATCGCATGAACCGATGGTCACCAGGCACTGTTGAAAAAAATGTAATTGTTTTGTTATTACACCAAGTGCGAACCTCATGGGTGTTGAATTAGATACTGTGACAATATTTTTTAACCAGGTCATTTATAAAATATTTTTAGAAAACTAAAAAACATACCTACAGTTAAAAATGTCCTAACGGAATGTTTTATACACAATACTTAATACTTACAGCATTGACCGAGAGGTATGGCGTCCCAGGAGTTTTTGATGCATTCACTATGCAGGCTCCGCAGCCACCTTCACGACACAAGTATTTGGTGCCGCGCAGTTCAAGGTAGTTCCGGAGGTATTCCAACAGGGTCACGTCTGAACTTACATCTGATCCCACTGGAATAACGGCAAGGAGGCAGATATTAAAAAATATATACATATTTAGTAGGAATGTTGAGCTGTCGAAGAAAACGTTTGAAGATCTTGGTCACTTTCATCTGTATTTTTAGCAAGGTATGTGGTAATAATTTAAAAAAAAAAATTTTTTTTAGCTTTTTTCAATATGAAAAGTTTCATACTATACTACCCATACTTATATTATGAATGCGAAAGTAACTTTGTCTATCTGTCTGTTACGCTATCACGGCTAAACCGGTGAACCGATTTTTATGAAACTTGGTATGGGCCAGCCCAGATATTGGTATGATTTGGGGATACTAAAAAAACATGATTTCCATTACAAAACGGGAGCTTGCAAAAAATGACGAGTTTTAAAATTTACTATAACTCGAGAACAGTTTAATTCTGTATATCACGAGCAGAAGGCTCAATTAATTTGCTTATGAATGCTGCATTAAATAACACTGCCCAAGATTCTGGCTTTTGTGGGGTGCACTTCATCTAGCCACACATAATACATCTAGTTAAAATTCATGTTTCCATGTGTTTTTAGCTATCAGACTCATACATGTTATTCATTAACTTATGAAAGGTTTGACTGTAGGAACTAAAGAATTACTGCCAAAATATTATTATTAGTATTTGGGCTTAGAATCTTCTTCTTTCTTTTACTAAACAACACTGAATACTTTTCTATAAGTTTTACACAAAAAATCTATTATAATTTACAAATTGCATAATCAAGTACTAATTAATTAATTGATGGTATTTTTCAAATCATAACCTCAAGCCTGTGCTTCACGAACTGTTTAATCTTATTTTCAATGCACATCCAATTGATCCAATGGTATTCATATCCCAACAAAATCGTGTACATTGTTATTCCAAGTAGTGCCGATAACTTTTAAAAATGTACCAAGCCACGACTAGGTCACCGGCGATGATATTTAACTAAATCATTGGCCACCAGACAAATTAAACAAAATACTATTAAAACTCAGAAATCTTACCAATACGCTCGACTCCATTAACTCTGAACTTGATGCAATCCATAGCTATTTAGTATGGATTCTTGCAGCAGACTGACGCAGACAAAAGAAAGTCATTATATAAATATGAGATGTCTAACTAAAAAAATTACATGAAAACACACGTGCGGTGTTTTTAACTGGCGTTCAAGTGCATTATAGTGGATACAAGTTTGATTATAATATTTATTATCTTTTAGTTATTTCTTCTTTCTAAGATATTTGATTGGCATATCCCTAATTATTTTACACAGGGCAGGTAGAAGACCTAAACCTTGTAATAATTATTTTTTTCGCCTACATATAAAAAAATTGCGTACTTATTTATAATATTGAACTGTTATATTGTGGACTCATCTTGTTGACACCTCGCGTGGTCCAAAGGTTGGCTTTTACCTTGGACAGAAGTTAAGCATTGCCGTACAACGTGGCAATGCCGCCAGTCTTTTGGGTACACTTTCTGTCGACAGCGATGTGGATGATTTTCTTGACGCCTTACTTTAGGCTTTTTTATTAATTTTGAGAGTAGGTATGTATAGTTAAGTTTGTAAATATTTAATTATGTCAAAATATAATAAATATTGAAAAACTGAAACAATGTTAGTGATTTCTTATATTTTTACCTGAATCTGATTTCTAGTAAGAAAAAGCACGAGGATGAAACCTGTTGTTTTAAAATTGACAATCCATTGTGATCCATGTTCTTTCCCTGATTTTTTTATAATAAAATATAATGGTACTATGCAAAATATTACTCCTTATATTTCCATATTTGCTGTGTAATTGTTTGGACACTGCATCTGTAAAGGTAATTAGAACGTTTTATTTACTTAGCTTGTAGAAATTTCTTGTCAAACTCTTTGTATGTATTTCCATTCAGTTAGGTAAAACAAAATAACAGCGTGATGAGGTGCATATAGATCTACGAGATAGTTGAAAATGCACGGCACGGACTTCAATCGGATCGGTAGATAACTTAACAATAGGGGACCATACACTTTTTTCATTTAAACAATCATTGAGGAAGATACAGTGAATGGAATTGTCACGTGACGTCACCTGTAGCTACAATTTCTACCCACATGTGACGTCACAAGCCTCTTCTCCTGAACTTTAAAGTACTTTAACTTTGTCATGTTTGTGGTATTTACGATAGATGTAAATATATATTTTTTCTTTTTTTATGTATCTGGCGGACTACCCAACTTTTTCAAGTTTTCAATATTTTGTTGGTATTAGCAAAATATTTTTAAATATTGCAAGGTAGGAATTAAAATCACAAACCTACAACAAAATTGACAATAAATAATCAGAATTAGTTGTTGTTGGTATAATTAATAGAAAAATTGCGTTGTTTTTGGACCTGTTGGACATCAGCCTGGTGAAACTGTGAATAAAGTACCTACTTCTTCCCACAGATTGTTCAATGAACTAAGACTTAAAATAAATATGCATTGAATTTTATACCTTTCCAAAATAAGTGTGTGACGTCAATGAAGACGTCGCCGTCGTGAAATTTCTTTTTTATGTAATTTGGGTTTCAGATTCATATTCTCGAGTGTTACACACGTAATGTTTCTTGTCGATGACATAATATATGTACTATATTTATACTATGAAAATAAGCAAAAAAGTGCAACTATCCAATACGAAAATTAAGTACCTATATAAGTCTGAAATATGCAAAAAAACAGGCGATTTAGATCAAACGAATACGCGTGTTTTGTAAACTTTAAGAGTTCCTACAGAATGAGTAGGTCATACCGTAATCGGTTTTAATTTATTTTGTAGGTGTATTATCGTATTATTTGAATAACAACAAGTAAGTTCGATGCCATTATACAGCAAAGTTCTATAAAACGTTTAAATTACGGAGATCACTAATACAAAATAAAAAAAATATGAGTCAATAATTTTATAACCATTATTCATCCATCATTTTGGCAAACTTTTTCTCGAAGCATCGAGTGTCAGGACTGAGCTATTTCAGTCCAATCATTGTCGACAAAATCAATACAGCGTATTACAATTTGCAATCTGTTGCGGCTCATTATTTTACTGAAACCTAGCATTCCGCGTCCAGGGTTCATCATCATCATCAATTAGCCAATTTCCGTCCACTGCTGAACGTAAGCCTCCCCTAAAGAACGCCAATTATCCCGGTCCTGAGCAGTCCGCATCCATCCGCTGCCAGCCACCTTCTTCAAATCATCGACCCATCGTGCCGCAGGGCGTCCAACACTACGTTTGCCCATACGCGGTCTCCACTCTAACACAGTTCAGTTCATTAACATGAACATACCCATTAGCAACTACATTTCACTAATGGATGTGTTCTCCCAACGGTTGAGTCGCGACCCTCAAATAATGCCGAATTCCGACACCTTCGCGATCGAGTCATTCGCGTATTTGTTGGTCTGTCCAACGATATGCTCCATAATTGACTGATCGTCTCTACCCACATTTAGTATGGAGATAGCAACAATGTTTGCTACCATTATCTTTTGGATCGGAGGTGTCTACAAATCATACATGGATTTATGATTTGTCTAAACTTTGATGTCTGAACGTTTTGTCGTTTGCATTGTTGCTGCTGAACCAATATACCAATCATCAGGATTTAGAGTAGAATTGCCGTAAGCTGAAAAATAACTGAAAAAGTATTTTGATTATTGGTCTTCTCTATACATTGGCTCTTGTAATATCCGTATTTGCTACATCCATAGCGACGTGGGCCTTTTCATTTAGGTTTTGGGTTATTAGAGATTTAATAATTCTTCTTGTGCTTTGAGAGCAATGCTGTAGACTCGGAATCTTTCATCTCTTGTCAAAGTTTTGTCTTCATAAAATCGGATGAAAACTTGATGCCAGAACTTTCCAGACCCATTATCATAGGCTTATAAATATCCGGTAAACCTGCGAGCATTAGTGTTCCTAGCATTTCATCTTTGACTTCAAAGCCTATATTCCGAAACTTGTATGCTGCTGTTCTCATTATTTTATTTCCGTATTCCTTAACGTTGGTACAATTATCTAATGTTGTGTTTATTAGGTCTCGTAGTAAGTCAACTTTTCTTGATAAGCCGAAGTCTTCGAACGCATTTTGAAGATTAATCCAAATTTCGCGACACGTTGTAGCATTTTCAAGATGGACGTAGTTTATAGGTTCCAATAACAAAATTATCTTTGATTTAGCTTTAATATCTTTCTTGGCATTTTTACTATCGGGATCAACACAATCCCACAAATCTTCCTGTTCTAGGTAGGAACGGACGCAAACTTTTATTTTAAGTAATTTTTCCGCCCAGCGAGTTCATACACAATGATTTAGGTCATGAATAGCTTTTAACATCAGCAGTTATTTAAATATTTCAATTCGTTATTATTTTTTGTCAGTGGTGCAAACTCAACTTTTCAGAATTCCAAGTCGAGGTTCGCAGAAAAGGATTTTAATTCCAAGCGACGAGTACTAACACTGTACAGACTAATTACACGTGTAAAACACTAATACGTAAGCATGTTTTTTTTTATATGCGCCAGCTGTCATGTTCTTTCCTACTTTTTATATAACTTGTCAAAAAAAAAGTTAATGTGAAGCTTGTAAAATTCTATGAATATCAGGCACATGTTAACTTTATATGTATTAATAAATAAATGTAGCTTTTATTGCGTCTCGTTTTTATATTGTAATATCTGTTTCTTCAGTGTCTGTGCAATTGAAGAGCTGAAGAATTGAAAAAAACTTTGCCCAGCACCAACTATGGGCCGGTAATATACATAATCCCTTTAGGAAGATAAAACAGCTAATTTACACGCATATAACCATTTCCCTAGGCAGTATTTGTTGTTATTTTCTGTAATAGTCGTAGAAAAATCAAGTCCGATCTTCGTCGAGGATCATGGTTCATAGCAAAATCTCGCAAGGTCTTTGTTAAAATGAAGACAGAATCACTCCGGTAGTTTCAGCCGTTAGGTGTCCAGCACGCCCCTCTACTACCTCCAACAGAACAAAGCGTAATAATCTCCAGTATTCCCGGTGTGAACTAACTCTATAAGGATTTTCATCAGGTTAAAAAAAAGGAACCCGTTATTGGCTATGCCTAACAAAATAATGTCTATGTCAATTAGGTCTTCTGGTTACTCTTTTATACTTACATTAGTCTCATTCATTATAAAGACCACCGAAATTCTTGCTATGTATTTACTTAAATATTTTTCCATAAATATGTAGATAGTTTACTTTTTTGCGTCTTCCTCAGCTATTTTCACTTGTTTGTCTTGTTTCTTCTCTCTTCTTGTTTGTTCTAGTTGGTTTGTTGTCTTGTTTTTTTTGTTCACGCGATCACATGTTTCAAATAACACGTGAATAAATGTCTGATATATAGTACACAGAACAGCTAAAACACAGTATTGTGACTCGTGTCAGTGAAAGGTGAATGCCGTCAAAAAGTCGTCATAAAAAGTCCATGTCGAATAGATAGTAACAAGTTTAAAGTTTTATCATAAAACTAATTCAAACCAGTAAAATTGAAATAGTTTTCTGATAAAATTTACTAATTTAAAACGTGTTCAAACTTTATTTTCCATACATACAAACATGTATATAATTGTATTGTATTCATATTACGCTATGCATTTATATGCTTAATACATTTTTACTTGGCTAAGTAGAGGCTGAATTAATGTGGTTATTTGCAATATCATTATTTACTTTGTTGCAAAGTGGAATGAAATTGTAGTTAATATCAATATTAAATGCCTAGGATTAATCCTAATAGTGAAACTGCAAACAAAAGAGTAAAAAACCGAGAAATAAGTGTTTTTTTTACAATAATAAAAAGTGGGTGAATACATTTTGTTCTTTTACTTATAAGTAAGGATTTTTTTTTTGCTTATGGGGACCAACTGTTGGGCAAATGCCTTATTCAGATTGTTTATAACCCTAACTTGAGCCACTTCGAACCAGCTCTGACGGTACTCGTCTCCCGCCACGTCTTTCTTGGCCGTCCTTGGCGGGGTGGGAATACATTGTACTTGGATTTTTACCCAGCGCTGTAGCGGTCATGCATGCAGTTGACTTTACTTATCGAATCCCATTTAAGCCTGGTAGTTCTTATGCCTATTTTTGCTTTTTGGCAAACTCCAAGTCAGTACTTTTGTGAGTGCCCATGTCTGAGTGACGTAGGTTAGGATACGCACTAAGCAGGATACACTTATCGATGATTTAGCGCTTCAAAAAGTAAGCAAGAGTGTAAAAGCTGATAAATATATAATTTATAATAATAACGACCTGCAATTTTTCTTTGAATTTTCTTTAATCAGGAATACGAATACGCCTGATGTGTTACTGTTTAACTTGCCGTAAAAAGAAATCGGTCGATATTCGTGTCACTTTTCTGACCTGTCCAATCTATCTGCAATAATAATTTTGGATATTCGGATAAGTAACTAAAAAAGAAAAAAAAATCGGCAGGGAAGAAATCCTCTGAGGTCCAAATGTAATTTTAATGATATAGACTTAAAAAATATTTAGGAATTTGAGTAAAAGTTAAGAGAAAATATGGGTAGTCTTTTCTCCATGCGAAAGCTCTCGCCTGTGTTTTTTACTAGATACTGACCTTAAAAGCAATGATTTTGCCATAGAAAAAAACAAATCATAAGCTGGCCGCCGGAAATACGGCTGGACGCCGTACGACAGCGATAGTTTCTTTAAATACCTAACTGCCGAAATATCTCAACCCGCGTTTCCTCTCAAAGAAAAAGCTTTTTAAACGGTTTGTGGAATAAATAGAAAATGGATAAGGAAAAAAAATCAAAACATTTTGTAATTCAATTTTATTTAATTTTAAAACAATAAGAAGAATATTTTCATAAAAAGCAAATCGATAGCTAGCTCAAATCATATTTTAATTCCATTTATTTTTCAAAACATTTTTGATAACCAATAAAACGGGGTATGATACAATATTATCGCCACACAATGATACCAAAAATTAAATCGAAGTTCATTTAAATAACAATTACAAGTTATGATGTACCGATTCCAGTACCTACATAGATTATTATTATCATTGTTTTATTACCTACATGAACTAAATAGGTAACAATTTTGTACTTAATAAAGTCTAAAGTCCTTTACATTTGTTTTGATGGCATTGTGGATATTTTCACCTGAATATGGTCCATCTGTGAACGAAATATGTATTTATTAAATATCTGTGTTAATGCATTGATGTCATGTTTCTACCATCAGTTTTGTCAATCTAAGTAGGCCCTAATTTGTTAATAGGTTGATAAAATACATCGCTTACAATTCTAGTACTAATGATAAAGCTGTATTTAGTAAGATTAGCCGAAGAGAAAATGGTTTGTACTAAAGCTAGATAGAAAAAGATCAATTGGAACCTATTCAACCAGTTTACTACAAACTTACCAATAGCAAACCATTCTGTGGATGGAATTCCAATTTCTTTCCTTGCTTCAACCATGGCTTCCCTGATCGCGAAAGGAATGACAACAGAGGCACATATGGCAGGTTCACCAGTTCCTAAAAATCATAAAAAGAAACGGGATCATTCAGAATTCTCAGGTTTTAATGGAAAACAGAATTTAAGAAAGAAGACTTCATTAAATCGATGCTATAACTGTCAACGATAGAATTTGATTCAGAATATTGACTGTATAAAGCCATAAGGCCATAAGTATGTCAAGATTTTAATTAATAAAATATAAATATATGCAGTTGAATTTGGAACCTCCTCCTTTTTACGTCGGTTGAAAACTTTCGATTACGTTGAAGATACTACAGACTGTAGATTATAATCTTGTAATAATCTTTACCTTTGGATCCCAATATGAGATCGTTGCTGTAAGAGTTCTTCTTTAGATATACCCTGAAATCTTGAGGTATGTCCTTTGCCAAAGGAAGATGGTAGTTCCATGTTCGATCTGTTAAGTTTTGACCTTCTTCAGTGTAGTAGAGTTTTTCGCAAGTCCAGTACCCTAAGCCCATGACAAAACCACCTTCGACCTAAAAAATTAATGTCGTAAAAAAATTATTACATACATTAATCTAACTGGAAGACATAAAATCAAACCAGATTACGACAAAAAAACTACTAAGAATATCCACTATAGGAACGTTTGTTTAATCTAAGGAAGAATCCATGATACTTACTTGACCGATATCAATTTCAGGGTTTATGCTTGCACCCACATCTTGCAATAAATCAACTCTCAATATTTCAAATTCGTCTGTCAAAAGATCAAGTTCTACTTCACATAAAGCCATTCCATACACGTCATATACCTGGGCATCATTAAAACCTGCATACCCATGAACTTGTAGATCAACATCTGCGTTTGAGGCTGCAGTTATCACTTCTTCCCACGTTGGATTTTCTAAAGTGGCTCGAATAGGTTCTAACCGGGCATTCAACACTTCACAGCATCGTCTTAAACCGATAATAACACTAGTTGTGGTAAGGCTTCCTCCAGACAAGAAACTGTTTGGTGCAATTATTGTATTGTTGCCTTTAATTTGAATTTTATCAACAGGCACGTTGAGGAGATGAGCGGCAATTTGTTTGGCTTTTGTGTTAATACCTTGACCCATTTCAACGCCGGCATGGGTTATCACCATTGTACCATCAACGCTAAAGACAGATATGTTTACATTGAACTGTTGCGCCCCAGTAGGTACCCATTTTATGAAAGCCCATCTCAGACCCCGTTTTTTCCATCTATTTTCTGTGTTATATGAATTTACTGCTGCCCTTCTATGAACATAGTCTGCATTCGTTTTCAGAGTTTCCAGAACAGTTTTTATCTCGGTCATATGGTTTGGATCTACATTGGCTAGTCTGACCTCGACTGGGTCCAAGGATAGCTCGTAAGTAATTTGTTCCATTATGTGTTCAAAACTAGCTATAGCTTCAAGCGTACCTGTGGCATTATAAACATAGAGTTTTATTATTTAGTTGTTAATTCTAATATATATGTGGCAGTTTTCATTATAGTAAATCTGTCTACAGTTATCTACTGTATTAAGTTAGATGTTGGGTGTTAGCAATCGGTTGATTAAAATACATCATGTCAAATACAAACATTCTTACCTGGTGATCTACAAAATGTATTTGAGGGCATATCTGTAACAGTGTCGTATACTTTGTGGTTTATCTTAGTTTTATCGTAACAGTTGTTGTAAACGTCTATCCCTAGTGACGACATCTTTTCATTGATTATATATCCGCTGTCTTCGTAGATATGAGAGTTGAGGCTTTGTATATGTCCTAAGCGGTTTACTGCCGCCTAAAACAAATTTAACGGAATAAGCACAAGACTAATGCAAAGATGCTTGCGATGCAATAACAGGTGTATGAAACCACAGTTTATAATACTTTGTCAACTAAGTAATGTAAATAGTAAAATAACCTTATTTAAAATTCATATTGTTAATAGTGCAGGTTAGAACCAGCAACATCCGCTAGGCCAATATGACATTATTCATATACAGACAAAATTCCAAATAATTACTGTAGGTACCTCATAAATGGAAATACAGGGCGTCCTCTTTCCTACAGATTGGAGCAATGTGGTCAGTGGTATAATGAATCGGCATGGACGTTGCAGCTTCTGTACAATCAGACTGCAAGCGACAGCGGCTTGAGAACTACGAGATATCTTTAGCCCATACCCTCCGCCGAGGCGACGAACGTGCACGTCGATCCTAGAAACATTATAAATTTACTTGATACATAATTTTTATGAAATATAAATTAGAATTAAAAAAACAAAAATGGTAAAGAATAAAAAGAGATTATGTTTAGAGAAGAGAATAGAATGTTTACTTAACACATTTTCTAGATTTTTTTTTCCGTTTTTTTTTAGTACAACCTAATCATATTATCGTAAGAAATGTGTTGTTACCATGTGATTGTCTTATTGCTCAGTCATAACTAATAGGAGTTATTTTCTTGCTTGTGTAATTGCACAACAAGTTTTCAGTTTTAAGTAGTGTTTAAAATGGTTGTATTATAAACTTTACTTTTTGTTATTCGTTGGTCGTACGTATGAGCAATCTAATCTAAACTAATATTATAAAAATAAACATTTGGGTTTTCGTATGTATGTTTGTAATGTACAAAAACTACAGGACCGATTTCAAAAATTCTTACACCATTAGAAAGCTGCAACTTCACTGAGTGACATAGGCTATATTATATTTTCAAAAAAGAATAGGGATCCCTTATAAAAATGCAATAATATAACTCAAAAAAGTGTGAAAAGTCATTAATAATATTAGTCATAAAAATTTGTCATCGTGTGCACTGCGGAAACTATTGATGATAGAATACATACTTGCTTGCATCCATATTCAATGCTCTTGATATCATGGTTTGTACTCCATCAAGCCATTGCGTCGTCGAGTGCACTTCCAAGCCTTCCTCCGTTGGTCTCGCTACACAAACTATGGTTTCCATTGAAAAATGGCTTTGCCCATATATTGTATAACTACCAGAAATAGTTTTGTATACATCTGTACCAGGATTTGTTGCTTCGAAAGACGTCAAAAGGGTACTTCTGCTGCTATCTTTTACAGCTTCTTTGATATCTATCACTGGTTTTGTCACATTGCTGTACTTTACTTGGACAAGTTTAGAAGCTCTGTACGCTATGCTTTGAGTTTCTGCTACAATAATTCCAATAGGCTGATTGAAGTATTTAACGTTACCATCGCATAATACTTCTTCATTTGTAGCGTATAAAAGAGCACCGTCACTTGGCGTGTAGGAGTTAAGGCCGGGTATGTCTTTGACTGTGTAGAAGGCCAGAACACCAGGTACTTTCTGAAAAACGAGTGTTTCGTTTGCTCAATTTTATCTTGCAGAAGTTACTAACTAATACATTAACTAATACATAATTCAATATAACTATATTAAAAAAGTATTGCTGTGAAAGATTATTATAGGTTTAATTTAATTTAACTTACCAATGCAGCGCTGGCATCAATCTTAACGATTGTTCCTAAAGCCACAGTGCTGAGAACGAATGCACCAAATACTTCTTCAGGCATAGCGGGAATGTCTTCAGTAAATTTAGCCTCTCCAGCACATTGAATCTGATAATTTTTATTTAAATATTTTAATTACTAGTAAAATAATAACTGAGTAGGCAATAAATGTTTTATTCTTGGTTTATGTGTTGTTTTTTACCTTTGTAAATTAACAAATTACATTGTAATGGGGTACAGCAAAAGTTTCAGGAAAACCACTGAGTTAGTCAATACGCTTAAAGAACTATAGCAATTGCTCGGACGACTATGATAATTTTGCTCTAAACAAAACTTTAGGCGCCGAATTTTTGGCGATACGTTTATTTACCTCTCATTTTTGGCTCTGAATGTGAGTATTAAAATATAATGCTTAAATTCACCTGTGCTTCATCCTTGATCATAGGTTGGTTCATAGGCCACATGGTAGGGTCAGTTTGGATGACCTGTTGCCCACTTGATACAGGTCTGACATCGTGCAGGTTGACTGTACCAGTGTTCAAACGACGCTCTCTTATATCTGGTGGACAGAGAGTCAAGAGTCCCTGGAATATAGGAAAATATAAATAAACAGAATAACTGTTGAAAGTCAAAACGAATAAGACAATTTTCTAAATAGTTTTTATAATAAAAACCATAAATAATTAAAAGGTCTGAGTTCCTCTTAAGGAAGATGAATGCATTGCAAAAAATAAACCTAGAATAGTTTGATGATTTAAGACAACAGCAAGCAGATATTTTGTATTATCAAATATTTCTAAGGATTTTAGACGAGTTATTGATACCGCATTAAAAAAGATCAATTTTATACATAGCATAAATAATGAAAAAAGATTACATACCTTGTAAAACAAAGCACAAGCAATATACCGTCTATATCCCACAGATGGTTCCGGAGGATTCTCATCAACAATCATCTCTCCATTCAGAACTGCCATTGCCCCTTGCAACGTTTCGTTAGAGAACAATGGCTTTCCGACCAGATAACCCTCAGTGGCTGTTGCCCTGATGAACCTTGGGGATAGAGCACCGTATACGATCCTTGCACTTTGAACCACGTTCGTGGTAGGTTCCAACTCGTAGAGGAAGCCAGCGTTGACAATAGCGTGAACGCTTTGGGATCTTGACATTAACTGAAATATTATATAGCTTAGGTAAGTATAAAAAAAAAACAAGAGAAGAGAAAAATATAAAAAACCACAAATTTAGAAGACCAGATCAGAAAAAAAAAGCACATTAGTCGATATATCTATACTAATATTATAAAGCTGGAGAGTTTGTTTGTTTGAACGCGCTAATCTCAGGAACTACTGGTTCGAATTGAAAAATTCTTTTTGTATTGGATAGTCCGTTTATTGAGGAAGGCTATAGGCTATATAACATCACGCTGCGACCCATAGGAGCGGAGCATAAATGAAAAATGTTGCAAAAATGAAAATCCTTTGAAACTAATACACGCGAACAAAGTCGCGGGGGACAGCTAGTATAGTATAAAATTGTGAAAAAATCATGCAATCAAAGGCAAAGCACGAGGAATTCTTCAAGGCAAGAAATAAAATACTGCAATTAAGCAACCACCACATGCTTAGCAATAAGTAACTACCTTGTAAGTATATATTTTATAGTTATCGCTCAATGGCGGAAACAGAACATTCAAAATCACTTTTCCTTTCATATCCAACTTTAAGAAGTCCATTAATGATACTGTAAATTTCGTTTGTTGCTGGTCCACTGAAAAAACAAAGTAAACAAAAATTATGATTGGATTAACTACATTATGTTAACATAATGTAGTTAATCCAATCATATTTAAAAAAAAAAAATAAAAAGAAAAAACAAAATCGATATTCAATTTACTAAAAATCCTCCTTTTTGGCTTTGCCGCAGTAGGATAAAAATAATAAATTCGTTTTAAAATCATACCAATAGTTAACATAGCCCCAACGGTTTCCAAAATCAGAAATATGTCAGACTGAAACGCGTTATATCCATGCTTGATCATCAAATTGCCGGCAATTGTTCCTATCTGGAAGATGTTAAAATTCATTTTTTAGGCTGTTAGGTGTATTGTTAAATTATAATTAAGCAAGTGGTGCTTAATTATAATTTAACAATACACCTTCAACCTAGTTTTTTGGCATTAGTGACACGAATAAAAAGTATGTTCCCTATTATATTTTTTTGGATTTTCTATTTCGTTTTTTTTTTTTTAAGTTATAAGCAATGTGGGTAAAATTCACATTACTAGCAATCTTGTTAACCTCTCTAACAAAGATAAATATCGTAGTGTCTGGAGTGGGTTTACGTCAATAGTGCATTGGGTGGGGTTCGAACCTGGTATATCACTTTATTTTCTTATTTACGATATAAAATTCCGTACATAAGAAAAAATTACATCGTAAATCAGAAAAGTATTATAGTATTTTAAATAATGATAAGTAAATCATCAGTACCAGTATAGGAAAATGAATAATACTTACATTTCGCACTGGAACATGAGCTACTAATTGCACATGGTGGTGCAATTGACTAAAATAACTGAAGAAATCTTCGGTTGCTTTAGTCTTTAGAATATTTAAAAATTCTGTCAGCGTTGTGCCAGCTCCAATGATCATGTTCTGATCGTGTTCCACGGTTTTTAGCTCTTGAACATGACTAATATCGATCATTACACGAGGATATTCACTTATTGGAGAGACTCCTGTAATGCATAACAGTAATTAAAATGTTCAGGTCAGTAAGTTTTAAGCATCACACAAGTAGTAATACTTGCAACACAAAAATGAATTAATGTATATTTGAATATGATGAATATATACCCCAATGATATAAAAATAACACTGATAATTATTATTTTATGAGCGCTCGCAATTTGAATCGACTTGTAAACCGAAAACTTATCCTACCTTTTGCAGTATTCATAACTGCAACTTGACACCATTTTGACATATTACACCAGCGTAATCAGATTTTAAATGTCGGTAAATATGACGGTATCATATCTTGTAAACGTACCTAAATTACTTAGGTTAATGCTGAGACTTATTTAAAAAGTATTTTACCTTTAGCAGTATTTCCACCAACCAGCATATAAGAGTTTGTACCTTCTTTTGCAAATATATCAAAGATATCTTGCAAGACTCTAACTTTAAACCAGACTTTACTATCCTTCATTCGAATTGTTTTTATTTTATTCATATGCGCGTCATCTTCATTAACCATGCACCAGTCTTCTTCATCATTACAACATTTTCGTTTATTGCAAATTGCCAATTTACCAACGTCCATAATCCTATCTTCTTTTGGGCCATCCTTGGCAAACTTCTTAAAAGCATCTAGGATAGGACGGTATCCGGTACAACGGCAAATGTTGCTACCAAACGAATTTTCGATTTCCTTCATGGTCAAGTCTTTATTAGTCTCCAAGACGCTGTAAAGTTTGATATAATTGGTTAACAGTAAAAGGACTTCGACGATTATTAATATTCCTGTTCCTATCGTATTTTATTTCAAGCTCAGTATGTATTTTTTAGGTTAGGTTTTATTTTTCTCCTAAACATAATTACTTTACTCCTAACGGTGCCCCATGGTTAAGTATTCCCCGTTAGCGTAAGACATCATTTTTTTGTGACTTTTTGTCAAATTGCTTTATAGTTTTCTGCTGTTCGTGTCGGAGACGAATCCATCGAATTAAAAATCATGAAACTCGGTCTACAAGTTCTTGAGTTATAAATAGTGTAGCTAACTACCCGAGTTTGTTTTATATATATATTATATTAATATTACTATATTAAACATGTTCCTTTTGGATGTCATAACAATCAAAAAAAAAAATATGATACACTTACCCATGCATAGCCATCACCCAGCCACAGCTACAGTATCCGCACTGGGTTCCATTGTTCTCTGCTAAAGTTTTCTGCAAAGGGTGGTATCCATTCTTCCTACTGCCTAACCCTTCGATGGTCAATATGTCCCAGCTATCGCATGAACCGATGGTCACCAGGCACTGTTGAAAAAGATGTAGTTATTACACCAAGTGCGGATCTCTTGGCAGTTGAATTAGATACTGTGACAAAATATTTTTAAACCAGGTAATTTCTAAAATATTTTAAGAAAACTTAATAACATACCTACAATTAAACATGTCCTGACGGAATGTTTTATAAACAAAAACAAATACTTACAGCATTGACCGAGAGGTGTGGCGTCCCAGGAGTTTTTGATGCATTCACTATGCAGGCTCCGCAGCCACCTTCACGACACAAGTATTTGGTGCCGCGCAGTTCAAGGTAGTTCCGGAGGTAGTCCAACAGGGTCACGTCTGAACTTACATCTGACCCCACTGTAATAACGGCAAGGAGGAAGATATTAAAATATATATATAGATATTAGGAACGTTGAGTTGTGGAAGAAATCGTTTTAAGATCTTAGTCACTTTTAACTTTGACTTTAGTACGCTATGGTATTTATTAAATAAAAAATACATTAAGTAAATATAGTATAATCAAAACTTCCATACTATACTATTCATACTAAGTAATATTATAAATGCGAAAGTAACTTTGTCTATCTGTCTGTTATGCTATAACGGCTTAACCGTTGAATCGATTTGGATGAAATTTGGTATGGGCCAGCGAAGATATTGGTATGATTTGGGGGTACCAAGTTTCCTTTTCACAGCTGTCAGATAGGTTTATTTTGATGCTAAAAAAACACGATTTCCACCTAAAACCGGTAGCTTACAAAAATAGCGATCACTCCAAGATGGTAAATGTCGAGTTTTAAAAATCAACTATATCTCGAGAACCATAGGTCCTATTTAATTACTTTTTGGTCACACCAAAGCTTTATAAATATATATATAGTATCGATAAAGTCAACCGTTAATTAGTAATTCAAGAAATATTAAATATTTTCTCATTTTTAGTAATACTCTTTTTAAATTAAGTTTTTACGACATAGGTACCTTGTACATTACAAAAAAGCTTTAGATTTGGCAAAGTAGTGGATTTTTATTTTTTTAATTTTATAATTTTGTAAAGTTCATTTTTAAAATTCTATATCCGCCATCTTGGATTGACCGCCATTTCTATTAGCTACTACTTAGAGATGGCAATCATGTTTGTTTTCATACCGTAATAACTCTGTCTATATAACTATTGTAAGAAGGAAACGATTGCACGGATAGCCGAGTGGTATAAGGTCACCACGCCAATTACCACTGTGCGCTGTGCTGCGGGTTCGATCCCCGCATGGGACTAGCATTTGTGTGATCCACAAATGCTTGTCCCAAGTCTGGGTGTTCTTTGTGCATGTGATTTGAATGTTTGTAAAACTTCCCGCGACACAAGGATTAAATTCCTTAGTGCGGGAGTCGTTTAAAAAAAAAACTTAATACCCTTACACCATTTGGACTGGATTTACACTTGGATCCTAAGAAACCATAGGCTACTTTTTTCCACGAAAATCAGCGGGCGGAGCTGTGAGCAACAGTGTCCTACAAAACTGTATGAACGGTTTCACTGTAGGAACCAAAGCGTCACTACCAAAATATTATTATTTGTATTTGGGGATAGATTCTTCTTCTTTATTTTACTAAACTACACCAAATACACAAAATAAGTTTTCTACATAGAAAATATTATGATTCACAAATTGCCTAATCAAGTCCTAATCAATGAATTTATGGTATTTCAAATCATGATCTCAAGCCCGTGCTGTATGCCTGTTTAACGTTATTTCCAATGCACATCCAATTGATCCAATGGTATTCATATCCAAACAAAATCGTGTACATCTCCTACTTTGTTATTCCATACAGTGCCGATAACTTTTAGAGATGTACCAAGCCAGACTTGGCCACGATTCGGTCAACGGCAATGATATAATTAATTAAACTATTCACCGGACAAATTAAACAAAATACAACTAAAACTCAGAAATCTTACCAATACGCTCGACTCCATTGACTCTGAACTTGATGCAATTCATAACTATTTAGTATGGTTTCTTGCAGCAGACTGACGCAGACAAAACAAGTCTTTTATATAAATATGAGATGTCTAACTAAAGAATTTACATGAAAACACACGTGCGGTGTTTTTAACTTGCGTTCAAGTGCATTATAGTGGATACAAGTTTGATTATAATTGGTATATTTTCAATCATTTCGAACAGGGCAGGCAGAAGAAGAAGAATCAGAGCTTTACAATAACATAAAAGTTTGTTGACCTTGTATATTCGATGAATCGGAGGTAATATCATATTATTTTCGCCTATATTTTCAAAGAAAAGCGTACTGATTCCTCGCTTGACCCAAGGCCTGGCTTTTACCTTGGACAGTGGATAAGCATTGCCGTACAACGTGGCAATACAGGCAGGTTTTTGGGTACACTTTCAGTCGACAGCGGTGTGAATGATTTTTTGACGCCATTTTTTAGGGTCTTTATGAGGTTAGTGATTAGTTTTGTTTAAGTGTAAAGTAACATTATAAAAATATTTAAGAAAATTAAAATGTTTGTGAATTCTCCTATTTTATGAAGTAATATTTTTACCTGAATTTAAATAACACCCGAATAATTTCCAGTAAGGGATATCCAAGTAGATCGCCGATACATTGTGACCCATAAATGTTAGTTCTTTCCCTGATTTTGAATAATAAAATAAAAAGTCGCTATGCACAATATTACTCCTTATGTTTCCATATTTACTCATTGATACTTGTCATATTAAATTAATATAAAATTGCTTTGACACTGCATCTGCAAAGGTGATTAAAATGTATTATTTACTTAGCTTGTTGCCACTTCTTGGCAAACTCTTTGCATTATATCTCCATTTAGTTCGGTGTAACAAACAAACAGCGTCATGAGGTTTTAAAAAACAAAATATTATGATATTGCAGATACCGATGTTGGTTACATTTGGTACCTTTTTAATTACTATGAAATTGTACTGGTAATTTCATCCAAAGTAAACATCTCAGAACAAGCACATGTTTATAAATTTTGACAAGCACACCAAACATTGCATGAAATTGAATGCATTGTAAAATTTTTGACTGTTAAAATAAACAGTTAATGCAAGGACTCCAACTGTTCAAATGTGTTTTGGTGGTTTACCTAAATATTTTCACTTGTTATTTATTGTTTGGTAAGAATTAAAATCACATACGTAGGTATGGGATTTTAATTATATTTACAGTTTTTTTGTTTATTATTAAATACCTATATATAAAAAAACTATTGTTAAAAAAATGACTTGCTTTAAATTATTTAAAGAGCGGATGTACTGGCATCAGGATTTTTAAGAAGTTAGAAATTTAAATTGGTTGTTGTTGGTATAATTATATTATACTAGCTGTCCCCCGCGACTTTGTCCGCGTGTTTTAGTTTCAACGGTTTTTCATTTTTCCAACATTTTTCATTTCTGCTCCGCTCCTTTTGGTTGCAGCGTAATGTTATATAGCTTATAGCCTTCCTCAATAAATGGGCTATCCAACACTGAAAGAATTTTTCAAATCGGACCTGTAGTTCCTGAGATTAGCGCGTTCAAACAAACAAACAAACTCTTTAGCTTTATAATACTAGTATAGATTCATTAAAAAAGTATATTAAAGTATATAGATTAAGAGCAAATTTGCGTTGTTTTTGGACAAACCGCACGATCGACGAACCCTGCTGGATATAAGGCTGGTCAATCTGTGGATAAAGTACTTCTTTCCAAAGACAGTCCGACGAACTAAAATTTAAAATAAATATTCGCTGAATTTTATACGTTTCCAAAATATGTGTGTGACGTTAATGAAGACGTCGCCATCTTGAAACAAATTTTTAGGTAATTTGGGGGTCAGCTTTTGTTTGGAAGCAAACCTCACCATACCTTAGGACAAAAAAAAACAAAAGAAGAATAGGAAGTTGTCAACTATTTAAAGGGTAAATCTTTTATTGATGTGCGAGTAATAAAATGTATATATTTATTCCGAGCTCAAACTGTCCTACTGCACACAAAGGCATAGCATACGCACACAAAGTCACAGCACACGCAAAGGCAAAGGGCAGCTGTTGAAATGGGACATGAAACGTATGCCAAATATCAGCAAAATGGTGGGCAAAAGCCGCTACAGCATGGATCTCGAACAGACGAATGCTTCGTAAAACACCCAGGTGGAGATGGAGGGACGAACTGAAATTCTTTAACCTTCAAACGGGCGCGCGGTGACGAATCGGCCGAGCACAACACATTTTCGTTCATATTTTTATTACTATTCATCACACGCTTTTCTTATACCTATTAGCCTGTTGTTTTGTCAGTGTGTGCAAAACAAACAGTCTTCTACTCTCCGCACTTTCCTAACACCAAAGATCGCTTTTGTTTCCGACGTGGCGCAGTTGTAGAAAGCATGGAACGTCGAATAGGCGGTATTTCTTAGGCTAGTGTTTATTTGTAAAATGTGTCGTCGACCGCTAATATAGAATAATGCAATGCAATACTTGACATTATTACGAGAACACCAATGTTCTGAAAAAAGATATCTTAATTTGACATTTTGTTTGGTTTTTACTTCGTTTACTTAGTATATAAACTAGTTTGAGGCATTTAAGAAATTCATGTGTTTGGTCCAATTACTTTTTGAGTAAGGTTATTTAAAATAATTATTTTATTGGTTTTTTTTCAGAGTTTAAATTATTTGTGACATGACAATTTGGGGTTAATTACAACGATAATGTATCTAAATAGAAGAAAATAAATTATTGTTGATTGATTAGTATTTTATTTGTCTAATATAAATCTCATAGGTATTTTCGACTACGCGCGACCGCTGACATTACAAACTACCGCATTTAAAGGTTAATAAGCAGCCTCAATTAGCTTATAATAAATATTTATTGTCACACCAAAGAGAGCGCACAACGACTTTTTTACTAAACGTAACATAATAATCTAAAAGAACAAAAAAATACAATAACAAAAAAAAAAAAAAAGAATAACTTAACATTAGTTATTTTTTTATTATTAGCTAATTACGTCACAATATTCACATCGTGCGACATTTCAAATCAATGTTACTTGATCTAGTAAGTACCTGACGGACATTAAAAAAAGTTTTAGTCAACATCCTTATGGTTTAAATAATAAAAGAGTTGCAGAAATTCAGATATAGATCATATAGGTATAGATGTCGATTTTTACTGATAAAAGTTGGAACATTTTGCGGGTGGCGGGTGAAGATGACTCTGAAAACGCATTGATTTAAATTTTACAAGACAAGTGCAATTGACAATATCAAGACGTGAGATTATCTAAACTACAACATAAACGTGACATTCACATAATACTTGAAGAAACAATTGTAAGCGTAGCTGAAAGTTACGAAAACGTGATGCGAAGAACATATTTTTGAATAAATTATTGAACGCCATATGTTTTCAGTATTGACAATATGCTCGGAAAACTGCGCAGTCATTGTTTATTTAGTTGCAAAAAGTGAAATGATAGAGTAAAATGAAGCTGCTGTTAACTTTGTATTAACTTAAGAAAAGACGGTAAAGGATTATTGTTTCCATTCGCTGTTCTGAGCTCTTAATCTTCAATTAATTTCAATTCCAATACAATGCCAATCCAACATGTATATTAGTTTAGCGGACATGTTACTCAGTTTAAAAAGAAACTCGCACTGAAATGAACTAACGGAAATATAAACACATACACACATTTACATAACAACGTTATTTTTATGTCTTCTTTTTTGTTTGTGTGTCTGCTAAACTTTGATCATGTAGTCTAGATAAGATGATGATGATAACAGGAATGTGGAAAAAAGCACCATCAACATAAAAGTAAATAAAACAAAAATAACTAACCTTATCTAACACAGGTCAAATATGTAAGAGAGTCTTATTTATTTTAGAGGTGTCTTGGTAGATACTCGAATGAAAGGGAAAAAAAGTTACCAATATCAGCTGACTGTCAACTTTTAAAGTCCGGTGAAGCAGTCTAAGCCTGCGCTCAGGATAACAGCGGAGACCTCTTAAAAAAAAGAATCTGACAATATTTCTTAATTGACGAGAAACTAGAAGAATATAAAGATACTTCATAAAAAAACAACAAAAAGAGAATAATCCCTGTTCGGTTGGGATATTCACGAATATAAAATCTATTAACTTACAGAAACTACACAATTTCATAGTCAAAATCATAATGTTTTAATTTCAAGTAAGCCTTTTCAGGCTCGTTTGAAACGTTAATTACTTTACAAGGTTTGAAAAATATTTGAGATCACAAAGTATGATATTACAATTATTATTATTATCCCATGCTTTTCCATTGTTGGACAAAGGCCTCCCTCCCTTCCTTCCATTCTTCTCTATTGAGAGCAAAATCATCATCACAAACCGCATTCGAAATACTATACTGCGCTCCCAAGGACTTGGCAGGACACGTTTGCCGAACATCGACTTACCGTTGAGCCAAAATAACTTCCAAATTCTAGGTCCAGGCGGAGATGGCGAGATAGGCTCGATTCCTATCTGATCACGTTTGCTCTTTATAGAGAAGAATGATATTACAATGAACTATTAACATCCAATAGAAGTAATAGCACTCTTAAAGCCATGAATTGGCACTATGACGAGCATTTTTTTAGTTTACAAAACAATTGAATACGTCATACGATTGCTTTGCAAAATTATTTCCCAACAAAACGGAAAACATGTTATTTGAACAAGTTTTTCTTTAACTTGGAACTAAATATTTTGACAAGTCACCTTTTAAAAAAAAATGTTTTACAATGAAAACTTAGTGCATGAGTACTCAAAAAACATAGTTGGTTTTTATTTATAAACTGTTATTTTCTTACATTTAACAATATTTTTCACTTACCCCTTTTTAAATATTTTAATACCCCGCGATGCCACTCGCACAAATAGTCCACGCGTCCACCCGTTCATTACTTATAAATGGTATATCTAACCTGACTTAGTTTATTGTAATTTTGACTATCACTTTTTGACACAATTTAGTTTTTTATTAATCTACTACTATTTATGATCATCCCCAATTTGGGTCGAAGCTATAGCTGGGATTCCCCGATTACGCAACGTTTAAGATGGCATTATATATGCATTATAGTAAACGTCGTTTAGTGTTTTGTAAAAATTTAAAAACGTATTTTACTTAATACATAAAAAAACATTTTTGTTGAACGATTCCAAAATAAATTATGAAATGCAAATATTATAGGAGGCATTTTAATCTGATTAAATAAGTAAAAATACAATGACTGTTTTATTATAAACCAGTCTATTGAAGGGTTCCCAACTTAACGAAATATATAAATTTTTATTTTCTAAAAACTTTCTTGTTTTTGTCCGTTTTTTATTTACTGTTTGTTTAATGTTGGTCGATAGGAAGAGAAGAGTGGAATAATCAAATTATTTTTGAGAGCGTTAAAAGAACTAGTCTTTAAATTTGCTTTTAGAACGTATCAAACAATAATTTTTATTTTTATTTTTTTCTTACCATATTATATCATTACTAACTGACCCGGCAAACGTTGTTTTGCCAGAGCCACCCTTATCCTTAGAGGTACAAAAATAGCCTACGACCTACCAAATATACACAAAAAAAAAACCATAACAAACTTGATTAACTGTTTCGGAGGAGTTCGATAACAAACACTGTGACACGAGATTTGATTATATTAAATGAGAAGATGCCTGTGCCCAGCAGTGGGTCATTTATAGGCCGGTATTATTATTATTAAATTAAAGTTGTAAATAATTCTTAATAACAGGTAAAGTTTTTTGACAACCCTGGCATAAATATATGTATCATGATAAGACGCCAATGTATTTATATAGATGCTACTTACTTTTAAGAGAGGCTTTCGATTTTCAAGTCAGTTATTTTCAAGATCCCGAAGACTACAGCCATGGATGTCCTCAAGTTTAAGGTCAACGGACAGGAGTGCACAGGTACTAGATTGTTTATTTTTTAATCGACTTTAAAAAACAGGAGGTTATTATTTTAATTATTTGTTACGCATTATTGCATGTGGAGCGAATATTTCTAATTAAATACAAATAATAGAAGGAAGCTACCGAGGTCACTAACTTAGTTGGTAAAGCGACTGGCGCGTCAAGCCAGTCCAGGTTCGAGTCCTGCCTGTGGTTTTAGTTTTCTTTCTATATTATTTGTATTTAATTACAAACAGGAGGTTCTCAATTCGACAGTATGTTTTTTTGTGTATGTTTGTTACGCGTTGAAAGGGACCTCCGGATATTTTTGTGATCTCAGAGGTGGTCCCATAAATTTCACTGTAGTCGATTCTGTTTTACATTTTTGTGTAGTCAATTAAATCGTCTTATCTTTTACTAATGGTTAAATACCGGATTTAGGTTGTTACCGTCTACAAGCGACTGCTTGCCTAACCTTCATATGTGGCTAAACTGAAAGCGTTTACAAGACACGGAGTCAGGCCACCCATCTAATTATCAAGGCAGGCATCAAGTGCGGCTTAACCTGTACTATCAGTCAATCTATACGGTCAATCTATATATGTATAATTTTAACAATAATTTGAAATGTACTAGGCTTGTTTTTAGGGTTCCGTACTCGAATCTCTGTTCGTCTGTCAGCAAGCTTTATCTCATTAACCGTACTAATAGCCAGAAAGTTAAAATTTTCACATAGCTTGTATTTCTATTGCCGCTATAACAATAAAAAAAATAAAGGGGACTTTATAATATTGTACGGAATCCTTCATCCGCGAGTCCGCCTAGCACTTGGCCGGTATTTTTTTATTTAAGAAGCCTAGACTGATTTAGGTGCTGTGTTTGACTGTCGTAATTAAATATTACATATCATTCGTTATCCCTAATGGTAGTAGATTTGAGTAACATACAAAATTGTTTGTCTAACTTTATGGAGTTTTCCTCGCTTAATTTATTCAACGAAAATTTTACCTCATAATTATTATTGTTTCATACTTCAGTGGGTAGCAATGTGAGCTCAGATGTAATGTTGGTGGATTACCTCCGGAACTACCTCCAGCTGCGCGGAACCAAGTACATGTGTCGCGAGGGTGGCTGCGGAGCTTGCATAGTGACTGCCTCCAAGAATGCTGGAGCACCATTCGTGTCTGTCAACTCTGTAAGTATATATTCAAGGCTTGTGTTTAATTATTCTTTGTGGATGATTCTTTTACCGATTCTTCTGTTTAAAAATAACATTTTGAATCAGTGCAATTTAAACTTTTCTAAAGGGGTCGTTACAGGGGCATTGGAAATAAAAACATGTTGGTTTTGATCTTGTGTTTAAGAAAATATTGTAGTTACACAGAGACTGGAAAATCTATAATTGTTCCACATAACGTAATCGTTTGAAATGCAATATGTTACTTATTGATTCCGGTATAATAATATACGTTTTTGTTTACTTTCATCATGTGTTTTTTTCTTCTAGCCCATAGCTTTCTGTCCTTGCAAAGCTCAACCCAAGTTCTGGCATAAAACATTAATTATCGTAATAAATCATCAATCACCATCCATCTCGCGACACCTTGAACAACTCTCTGAGTTAATCTCCGGATCATACCAAACCCATTTTTAAGATATATAATTTCTTAAAAGATATTATTTTGTTCAACAGTGTTTGGTTTCCGTCGGATCTTGCCATGGTTGGGAGATCAGAACCATTGAAGGTCTTGGTAACAGGAAGGATGGCTACCATCCCCTTCAGACCGCGCTTGCAGAGAACCACGGCTCGCAATGTGGATACTGCAGCTCCGGATGGGTCATGGCTATGCATGGGTATACAAGCTTTCTACAAGTTAATTTAGGTTCATTGAATAAATGCAATATATGAATGTTGTAGATAACAGTGTCCCTGATCGAGTAACACTATTTACAACGTTTTATTTAGGGATAATCTTCCAATCTTTATTTCATTATATTAATAAATAGTTTAATTTGCGACTACGTATATCAATAGGTATACTTAATCCAAAGGACTGGCCTGTTCAGTTGGTCTAGTGGTTACTGATACTAACTGTTTAACCGGAAGTCGTGGGTTTGATTCTCACCCACGACAATTTGTGTAATGAGCATAATTATTTGTTCTGTGTTCGTATGTAATTTATTTATAACTAGCGACCCACCCCGACTTTGCACAGGTGCAATATAATGTTCATACATATCATTCCTTTTGAATCACTCTATAAATACCTGAAAACTGCATTAAAATCCGTTGCCTCTAAATGATTTAAGCGTACAAACATCGGTAGTGACTTTGTTTTATACTATGTCAAGTTATTTATGTATTTAGGAATATATATAACTATGTATATCAGTTGTTGGTTGCCATGATATAGACTCTGCCTAGTTTGGAATGACCGTGTGTAAGTTGTCACAAGATATTAAGAAATTAATGTAGAGTCATGTTATTGTATTATTCAAACTAGGTTTTGAGTGCCAGATATGTTAATTATTCGTTTAAATAAATATTTTTTGAAACCAGGTTCCTGGAGGCTAAAAAGAATCCGACTATGTTGGAAGTACAAAACGCATTTGGGAGCAATCTCTGCCGTTGTACTGGTTATAGAGCAATTCTGGACGCCTTCAAAAAGTTTTCGTCGGACGCTCCTAAAGAAGACAGGATCATGGCTATAAAGAATATGAGTTTGTGCAAGTCTTCAAAAGGAGGTTGTTGTAAATCAGGATGTAATGACGAAGACGATTGGTGTATGGTTCGCGAAGATGACTTAGGCGACACCACGATGAAGAAAATTGTTTTGAAAGATGGCAAAATCTGGTACAGACCTCTAATATTGAAAGATGTCTACAAACTCCTTGCTGATAACATGGAATCGTACATGTTGGTTGGTGGTAATACTGCCAAAGGTAAGTTTTGTACTTCACTGTAAAATCGTAGAATTAAAACCATAATAATCAAAATGACGGCTTAAAAAAGTGACAAATCCTTAAATATTTTTTATACTACAAATTATTTAAATTACTGTTATTACAGGAGCTTTCATGGTATCTGAATATCCCAAATGTTTGGTTGACATGACTGCTATCCAAGAGTTAAAGGCCAACGACTTCGACCAGAACCTGATAGTTGGTGCTGGACATTCCCTCACAGTCTTCATGGATATCTTGAAGGCAGGGGCTAAAGAAGAAAATTTTGGCTATTTCGAACAGTTATACAACCACATCGAATTAGTAGCTCACATACCTATCAGGAACGTAAGTATTAGTAAAATAATTATTTTGATTCCTATGCTTTTTTCTTGAAACTCCTATAGTTATTTGTAGATTGTTTTTCTATTTCTAGTTGTTTTATTTATTTTATGATACTTATATTTTTAGGTCGGTACTATCGGAGGAAACTTGATGATCAAGCACACAAACAGTGTGTTCCAATCTGACATATATCTGCTCTTAGATACTGTTGGAGCCCAGTTAACAATCGGTACGTATCTTTAATATTTTACTTTCTCAAATAAATCGAACTAAGGACGCCCATACACGAACTGCTCGAGAAGTGCCTGCCTGAAGAGTGGTGACTGCCAGTGACTGTGCGAGCTGACCACCGCTCTCGCGCGTCACGTGTGCCTCCTATCTGCTTGCTTTTTACACGACTACCCAAAAAAAGAATTGTTATGTTTTCAGGGTTCATGTATGATGTGTTTTCCATACCATCATCGTCAAGATGATGGTATAAATAGTCAAATTTAATGATATAAAAAAAACGTTTTTTTTTAAGAAGCTATCCTTTCTTTTTTTTAATGAAAACACATCATACATGAGCCCTGAAAACATAACAATTATTTTTGCTTGCTTGCTTATTACATACATAACTATACAAATTTAGTCTGTATCTTGTGGCCATTGAACACTAAAATCATGTAACTGGTTTTTAATTTTTTTAATTCTCTTTTTGATATGACAGGCGTGTTTTTTAATTATTTGTTTTGACAACCCTCAAAGCAGTCAAACTGCTTCGCTTTGAGTAAGATCTTGTTATTAGTCTAAACGAATATTTTCTGTTACAGTTGACTACAAAGGTAATCAAGAGATAGTGACAATGGAAAAGTTCTTAACAATAAACATGAAAGGAAAAGTAATTGTAAATGTCCTGCTCCCACCATTAAACAATACTTATAAAATTTATACTTACAAGGTATGTTAAATTTTAATCAATATTGTATTAGTTACTTTGATTTATAACTGAATTACATGTCAAACAGTCCATGTTCTTATAATTAGGTATTATGACTTATACCTACATAATAGAAATATTGAGAACCCAAAGATGCGTTGTATCAACAATTTGACGAACCCCGTGGTCGAGTGGCGTACACACCGGTATTCAAAGTGTCCTAGCTTCGCTCCCCGGGCGGGTCAATGTAGAAAACTACTTTTCTGCATAATGTCTCCGGTTGATTTCATAACACATAATGCTTTAGCTACTTACTTTGACTTTGACTACATTTATTCTTTAATTTACCATTTGTTAAAAAAGAATCTAGTGATTTTAACCTTAACAATTTTTACAGCTCATGCCTAGGGCTCAAAGTTCTCACGCCATTGTGAACTGCGGATTCCTTTACAAGTTGGATTCTAAAAATGTAGTTGAAGAAGCTAGGATTGCATATGGAGCTCTTTCGTCGAAATTCACAAGGGCTCCCGCTACGGAGAGATATCTTGTTGGAAAGTCTTTGTTTACTAACGACACGCTGCAAGGAGCTCTTAGGGTGTTAGATGGCGAGATGATCGTTGAGGAGCATCGTCCTGAACCCTCTGCAGAATGCAGGAGGTATATTGCGAAGGCTCTGTTCTTCAAGGTGAGATATATATTTATTTTGTCTCTGAGATAGTTTTTTATTTTATAATCACACATTATGTTTCCAGTTTTTAAATGTATTTGACAAGAAAACACATCAGCCGTAGATATTATATAAAAAAAATCTTTTTCGTATATGCTTCCATTACTTAAGTGAATCAATACATCAGATCAGAGTTAAATCATCGTCATATTATTTCAGGGTCTTTTATCACTCTGCCCAAGTGACCAAATCCAGGAACGCGTTAAGTCCGCTGTTACCAAACTAACTGAGACCAGACCTGTGTCTACTGGCAAGCAAACATACGTCACAGATTCCTCCTTGTACCCGATGAACGAGCCAATCCCAAAATTAGAAGCACAAGTAAGTTGTTATTACGAGAATCTAAAGATTTTGAAAAGTCATTCACATAAATGAAAGTACGATTTCAATATTATAGTACAGTAAATAATTGTACTATAATATTGAAATCGGTTGCTAAATAATGTTTTATTTATTTCAGATCCAATGTGCTGGTGAGGCTCAATACACTGATGATATACCATCTATGGCCAATGAAGTATTTGGTGCCTTTGTACTAAGTACAGTAGCACTAGGTACAATTATCAAGATTGATGCAACCGAGGCATTGGTAAGAACAATTACGTATTAAGTATAAGAAAACTTTACAATTTGCAAAAAACAATTAATAGACATATTCTTTGAAAATTTAGATATAACATATAGATGTTATTAGAAATTCCTACTCGCTTTTCAGAAACTTCCAGGCGTATTAGCTTTCTACTCCGCCAAAGACATTCCTGGCCTTAACTCTTTTACACCAGCTGATGGTCCATTCACCACCCAAAATGAGGAGGTGCTGTGCGAAGGCACAATCAAACATTACGGTCAACCTATCGGTATTATTGTCGCCGATGATCAACACGTAGCGAACAGAGCTGCCACTCTTGTAGTAGTTAAATACAGCAATGTTAGCAAACCTGTAACAGATCTTATCAAAGCCAAAGAAGATACCACTAGGAACAGTTTGTTTGCTGCTGTCGATGCCAAGGAACCTGGATCAGACATTCACAAGACACTGGTTGGAACAAGCTACATGCATGGACAATACCATTGCTCAATGGAGACTATGGTGTGTGTGGCTAAGCCCACAGAGGAAGGACTTGAGGTACATTTGGCGTCGCAATGGCTCGATGGACCTCATGTGATGATTTCAAGGGCCTTGAACATTGACAAGAATAAGTAAGTAAATTAAAGTTTAAGTTTTAAGTTAGTTTAATTAAAGGAGACCATTCATATTGGACCCAAAATCGAAAGTGCCGAAATCTGATTTTTTAAATTATATATAGCCGCTACGATAATCGTTTCATATTTTGGTGCCATAGTAACAAATGCTCAAAATTATGTCCCAAACAGATTCAAAACTTTTTAAATGTATGAGATAATTGATTTTTGAACTTATGTAGCCGTTTTAGTTTTATATTAATGTTTAGAGTTTACACAAAAATCTGTTAGGCATAATATTTTTTCTTTTTTTTTAGGATTGACTTGCATATACGTCGTGTTGGAGGCAGTTACGGTATGAAGATCACCCGTAGCATCCAAGCTGCCGTCGCTTGCAGTCTTGTGGTACAGAAACTTAACCGCCCATGCCGTTTTATTCAGCCACTGGTCACCAACATGCAAGCCTTTGGCAAGAGAATGCCTTGCTACGTTGAGTACGAGGTACGTTTTAGACAACATTTTATTTATTATGTTTATATATTAGTATTTATATACATGTCTGTTAAGTGTAATTTATATTTGGTTCAAACCAAATTTTATTTTAGGCTGCAGTTAACAGCTCAGGACTGCTCCAATACGTAAACACGACAATGTACACCGACAACGGTCACATGGTCAACGAGCCAATCGTTGCGTACGGTTACGACGTGTACCACAACTGCTACGACGCAGCCAAATACAACTACAAGTCGTACAACACCGTCACTGATACACCCAAAAATACCTTCTGTAGATCACCTGGTAAGTGGTGTTACATTATGATAAGTATAAATAATATTCATTCATTTTATATATATATTTTTGCCATATATATTTTTTAATTCAGGCACTATGGAAGCCATTGCTGCTGCCGAGCTTGTCATGGAGCGAATTTCTTACGAACTGTCTTTGGACTCAGTAGCAGTTCGTGTGGCCAATCTTGAAGCAACCAGTAAGGCTGACCTGACTGAAATGTTGGAAAAACTTAAAACTAGCGCTGAATTCGTTAGCAGGAGAGCAGCAGTTGACTCATTCAATGCTCAAAACAGATGGAAGAAGCGTGGACTCAGGTGGTCTTTCTGCAGGTGGCCTCCAGTAGGTGGAGCCAACCTTGACGTCAACCTATCCGTCTACACTGGTGATGGCTCTATCATTATCACACACGGTGGTGTTGAAATGGGACAAGGAATAAACACAAAGGTCGCTCAAGTTGCGGCTCACCTCTTGAAGGTACCTTTGAACAAGATCCAAATCAAGGGCAACAACACTATTATTACACCTAACAATTCCGTTTCCGGTGGAAGTATTACAACCGACGCTGTTATTATTGGTCTGAAGAGATGTGTTGAGCAGTTGCAGGCGAGATTAGAACCAATTAGAGCTACACTTAATAACCCGACATGGGAAGAAGTGATAGTTGCAGCTACTGCTGCTCAACTTGATCTTCAAGCTCACGGCTACGTCTCTACTCTTGATGCCCAAGTTTATGAAATCTTCGGTATCGCTTTGTGTGAAGCTGAAGTAGATATATTGACTGGAGAATTCCAATTGCGCAGAGTTGATATTCTACAAGATGTAGGACTTAGTATCAGCCCTGAGCTTGATATTGGACAGGTAAGTTAATTAACCTGATATCATTTTAACGATTTGACGTCTTTAATGTTGTTTTATTTTTTTATGTAAAATTCACCAACAACATTACGTCTTCTTATTTTCAGGTAGAAGGTGCTTTTGTTATGGGTCTTGGATACTGGACTTCCGAACATCTAGCTTTTAATGAAGAAACTGGAGCGATCCTCACCGACAGAATCTGGAACTACTTCTTACCTGAAGCGACCGACACACCACAAGACTTTAGAATAACGTTCAAGCAAGGATCCAAGGGCAATGACATTATCCTAGGATCTAAAGGTAAGTCTAGGCTCTTTTCTAAATACATATATTTGTGTAGTGAAGGCGTAATTGAAGTCTAATTTTTTTTTATTGTTATACGCTGAGATTTTCAACATGCTGTTATTCATTTTACAGGAGTCGGAGAGCCGGCAACATGTCTGTCGGTGGTTATTCCATTCGCTATCAGAGAAGCCATTGCCCATGGGAGACAAGAGGCCGGTATACCTACTACTCAATGGTTCAATATCGGTAAGCATTTAGAACTAACTATATTTTCTTTCTACCTCTGAATATGCCACTTTTGTTTCAACAGATAAATTACACCTTCCATTTAATATTATAAATAAGATGGGTAAGATACAATAACTAAATGTAAATTTGAATACACGACTGGGCTTTTCAAAGACAGGACTTCTAAAATTTTAGGTTATTAATGAAACATGTATACGTTTTACAGACGGTCCCTGTTCTATTGAAAACATTTGCATGGCTCTCAAGAACAACACCGAAGACTTCAGAATCAATTAACTGCTTACATTCAACGGCTAAAGCATACCTCATCACAATATGTACTTTTGACTTTTTAAGACAACTGACTGGCTTTCTAATGGTACCGTGTTTTTCAATGATACGATATTTGCTACGCGATTTATTCTCTTTTGTTTTAAACCAAAATCTTTTGACTTTTTCAGTCTAGTATTTTTTTTAATTATATGATGTTATTGAATCAACGGAGTTTATGTTATGTTTCGTTTTCAGCAGTGTTCACTGAAAAGTTTTATAATAACCATCTGGTTATTGTTCATTATCAGAATATGAACTAAGATTTTCTGTTTGAGTGTCTTCTGAATCACGTTTATTATCACCATTGACTTTTTCTTTTATGAAATTGTTGATTTTATATACCTCAAATGAGCATCATTCACTTTTCAATAAAAACTCTGTTATATATTGAATTTCTATTACTAGGCGAATCGCGTCGCAATTATTGCTTAAAATGTAGATATATAATATTAAAATTTGAATGAAAAAATCTTTTTGTTTCGTTTATTGTTATTTAATAAAAATGTGAAAGTGCCTTTAATTTGTAGGAAATAGAAATTTATTTGCGTTTTTTAATATTATTCTTTAAGTGGTGTTGTTTTTTCTTATGTTTTATTTTTTTAACTTACCTGGGAAAATGTTGTCAAAATATAAAAAAAAAAACTTTGTTCTTTGTTAACTTAGAGTTACGTCTTGTTAATAAATAATTGGCATCTTTTAATATTGTATTTTATTTCGTTCGTTATATTTTTTTGACTACCACTACACCTATTTAAAACAACAGCTTCAAAATTATCTTCAATCACAAAAACGTCCTTGAAAGTAATCATAGTCATTACTACATACACTCCATCATTTGCTTACCTATATATTTCAAGCAACCAAAACCTACACAATACATTACCGGCTACATACCAAAACACTCATTCAATAAGACCCTCGGGGGACATGTACTAAGCGCTGTGAGGATGTCGAGAGGCTCCAGGAATGCTCGACAGATGAGCTTAGACCTTAGTGGAAAGGATTTCGAGAGCTTTGCCAGTAATACCTTCAGGCTTAGACTTATATTTCTTATTTTATTGGATTTATGGCGAAAGATTTAGTGGATGCGTGTATGTAAGCCCTTCCAAATTATAGTTTTAATGGTACATTAGTTGTTTTGATGGAATGTTTAGTATTTAATTTAATAATTACTGGCATAAAATTTTTACGTGTTATTTCATGTTTGGGTAGAGCGTACTGTATTTCATCTTCCGTATAGTAAGTTTTCTTTTTCTTTGTAAAGTAAGTTTCAATAGTACACCCGTACATATAATAGTACACTCATACATATAAGAACGTAAAGAAATATAAAATAATTTTCCTTTACTTTGATTTTGAATCTTATTTCTGTACTTTCTGTATTAACGGCACTGCTTGCTTTTTAGGATAAACGAAAACAAAATTAATAAATCAAAATATTTTCTTTTTCTTCAATTGTTTTTAAAACGTGTTACTATTCTATAGTTAATTCCTTGTTAGTTTTTTCTTTAGCTTTAATAAGTCTTCCGTATTTGACCTTTAACTATAATCCTAACTTCCTAACATCTAACGCTACATTGGAACATATTTCCATCACATTACCAGTGGACCATGCAATTTGCACGTCGAAGCCTTTGGGAGCTATGTGGCTTCAGCTTTGAGATCTGATCCCAAGGAAATAGATATACGAACATTTCCTTTCCATTTTTCGTAGGTACTTCCATTTTGAACATTAATGCTTAAATGTTTGAAAATGTTTTTTAATATCTCAAGTTATGATGAGTTGAGAAAAACCTGTGCTTCAATTTTTTTATTAATATACAAGGTGATTTTTTTTTCGTTGTACAAATAAAAACTACGACTTCTATATCGGTTACTAAAACTCTTGGTAGTAAAATTAAAAAAAAACAAATAATAAAAAACTCGAATAATAATACTGTAACCGTAAGAGTTTTACGGCAACAGTACATACATTCTATATTTTTTTGTTTGTTTGCTTAAATTTTGATACCAATAGTTTTTTTTAACCGAAATAGAGTTCATAGTTTTCGTTTGTTCAACGACAAAAAACACACTAGTAGATACTCTGACGGTAATTAAGTAGGTACATAAACAACTGAGAAGACGAATAAGAAAGTATTATACACTGTTTACTTAAAAAAAAATGCTCACGGTAATTAAAATAAATGTCCTAATCTGTTACCTACATAACAAAATAAAGCAACTAAAATACTAAGATCCCTTAAACCAACACATGTCATTAAAATTTGAATCTCCATGTCTCTTGCAGCGCAGTTTTCTTAAATCATCGTCCCCTTTCATTGAGGCTAGCTTTCAGAGCGCGTGCGACCCGTCATCATGTCGAGCCACAAAACAGGGAAATAAAAAGGTTTTCAGGGTCTACTCGTTGGTGGTCTTTTAAAACACGTATATTGTTATTCCTTCAATATATTAATTATGATTTAGGTTTAAGAGGGTTTTATGTCTTAAAACATAAATAAATACACATTTCACTTATTATCTTAGTCCCGCTTCAATCAAAGGTTGTTTAATTTGTCTAAATCATCATCGTTATTCGTATCAGTTGCCATAATACTAATATCTTGGGAGAACTTACACACGGCCATCTGATCTCAAACTAGCCTGTATTATGGCAACCAGACCACTGATAAACTTACATATATATTTCCTAATACATACTTATCATAGATAAAAACATTGCACCCAGACACAGAACAAATGATCACGCTCATCACACAAAAAATTGACCTGGTTGAGATTCGAACTCATCACCACTGGTTGAACCAGCTGCAGTCAGGTTTGCTAAACACTAGACCAATTACAAGTCAGTGAAAATTTAGTTCTTCATCTCACTTCTGGAGGCAGTTTTCTTACGTTTACGAAAATATTTCCACTCACATTTGCAAAAACAATACCAAGGTAAACTTAAAAAATCTAGTGTTTATGTTTACGAAAGTTTAGTGGCTCCAACATTCTAGCATGCAAATGTTCTAACACGAACTAACGAGGCACTCAACTCTGTTCTAACGAGTGCTATTCGAACAGCTACAGTCACTTGGGCATTAGTCAGTTTTCACTAAGTATTGCTACAATGGCTACAGAATTCCACATGCAAAGGTTATGCAGTCTTTTGGGGAGCTGAGAAGAACTCACATGCCATTAGCCCGTGGGTACCTAAATGTAAATTTTTAGTAGATTTTCAATATTTGAGTGTTGTCAATTGCATATAAGTTTTACTATATAATAACAGATATACAACAACATTCAGTACAGTTTTGTTTATAAATCTGGTTAGTATATACTGTAGTAGTTTATTACTGCTATCTTCTTGTCATGACGAAGATTTACTTTTTTATTTCCTTTTTCATTTCAGCGATTCTAAAATACCACGGGTTCGATCGCCACATGGAACAAGCATTTATGTGATCCACAAGTTTTAATTTTAAAAAACATAACACACTAACCAAATTAAAACTATGAACATAAAAACGATAATTAACGATACGCTCATGATTCTTTGTTAACCAATATTAAGGCGCTCCTCGCAAATTTAACAAAAACCTAAAATCCAATATTACCTTTAAAGAGATTTATTGTACATAATTTTCCCCTTATTAATGCGTCAAAGGCAATTTTAATGAAGATACAGGTGATCGCAGCATCCCTAATTGTCTAATATTAGATGAAGATATTTTTGTTCGTCGATAAAAGATCTTTGAAGATGTAAAGTTTGTATAAAGTTTCAATTTGTTAGGTTTATTGGTTTTAAACTGTGTTCCATTTTAAAACTAAATTTAAAGTTTCTAAATATTAATCTTCAATTATTCTTCAATATTATTCTTCGGGATTGCCCGACAGAGGTATATGAAATAATAATTACCTACCCATCTGATATTTTATCACTGTTATTTGATATCTTATTCACACATGAGCTATTTGTATCTAACCTAATACAGCATATGACATAAATATTCTTCATAATAATAAAGAAGAAAATCTTAATGAACTTCATAAAAAAAATATATTTAACAAGTTGTATTTAGAAAAAACTTGAAAAACCCGACTACTAAGAAATACTTGCAAAGGCAGAGCTTTTTATTATAATCATTTTTATTTTATCTTTTCTCATTCTTAATTACATTTAAACATACAATTTGCATTTATTTTTGTAAACTATTTATAAATATCTTTATTTTGCCTACTTACAATCGGTAAAAATATTTAATAATTTATCGCCAAAATTCCGTCCTTTTAACTTTTTTTTAAACATGTGTCTAAGGACAATGAGGTTTTTAAACGAATCTAATCATACCTAAACTGTCAAAATCAATCCAGCCGTTTGGAACAAGAAATTTACAAAACATACAAGACCCGCGCTAAAACATGACCCTACCTCGCGGACGAGTAAAAAGGTACTCAACAGACGCCAAATAAGGCCCGGCAAAAATGTAGCATTAAATACTATTCAAGCTAAACTTTAATAACTTACTCTTACCTCCAAACAGCTGAAACTGAGCGTAAAAATAAATAAATAAGGCTCCCTTTTCAGGTATTTTTGAGCTGAGTTCCGAGAGCCATACTGCCACAGTACGTTAATATCGCCCACCCGACCAAAACGCCACTAACTCTCTCACTAGTTATCTACGACTTTTATAAACCCGTTTAAAAAGGTTGAGTAACATTTTAGTGTTAGAAAAAGTTATAAAATACAGACATAATTTGTGGGAGCATTTTATTAAAGGGAGTGATAATATAATAAAAGGAGTGTTTAAGTGTATTTTATAAAGAAAACTGGTGAAGAACAATACAGTAACGACAATAGGAAGCTGTTTACCTTATTCGTAAAAAAAGGAAACTATTCGCGACATACACATACAGAAACAGATCTTATGTCTATTAAGAACACAGATTTAGAAGATGTCGAGGTCAACGGATTTACAAGAAAAAGACTCGTTTTCGCAAATAAAAAGAACTTTAATAATATAAATAGCATTATCTTTTATTACTCTCGCACTATCACGCCTTTTCAAAAAAGCAAAGAGTAGTTTGTCAAAAATTTCCGAAAGTTATAGTTACACACGACATAAAAATAAGCATCATAATTGATTACGTCATATACTAATTTAAGTATCTTAAACTAAAATAAGAACATAATTAAGTGTATTTAATTACTTAACTCTTACCTAACGCCGGGAACTAAAATCTAAACACAAACCGTGATAAAATACGTTCAAAAAGTCGTTTTATTTCAATGTCTACATTCGCGTAAACTTCAGAAAGCAATATAGTATTTAATTCATATAAATACATCTTCAACCTTCAAAGCCGCATATAATATAACATTCAAAACTAAAATTGGGCCAATCTAAATCAGAAGTAAACTCAAAAATTTGTAAAGCCACGTCGTATTATAAAGCATAGAAGTATCAATAGTATAAATATCCTACCAAACTAGGGTAGACAGAGCTCATGAATAAAAAGATGCAATCTGAAACCAGCTGTTATAGCAATGACATATTCTTTGTAACAACTATTTTAGCTCAACAAGCTTCGTCTGGTACGAAACGTGCGCGAAATATTATAGTTAATAGCTTACTGCGCATTAGTAAATATACATTACAGGGAATCAAAACAACATTTTACGATGAAATTATTAATGGTGGAGATTATAGAGGATTTTTTTTTTAAAATTGCGCGTAGGTTAACGTGTTATTGAAGCAAGTACACATGTTTATTTGGACGCCCTTTAGTTTTTTTGGACAATGGTCTTTCCAAAACTCGTAAAACGAAATAGTTAAAATAAACTTTTGTATTTACAAAAGTCGATAAATAGTAGACTAGTCTTCTATTGCAACAATTAATAGTAAATGAAAACAGCTATGTAATGCAGTGCTGCAGGGTCTGCCCCACTAGCCAAGTGACATTTTTACATGCGTTAATGCTGATCGAATCGCTCAAATGTATGGAAGTGACAAGTCTAAGTCACGTGACTTAACGAAATGAAATGTCATTTCCATACATTTAACGTCATTTAAGCGATTTTTAACATTGTTGACGCTTGTAGACATGTCACTTGGTAAATAAAGCGGCTGTTATTTTAAAAATAATGTTGGCTTCTATTATATATATATAATATATATTTTTTGAACATGTATACCATTTTATTAGTCATTAGCCTTGTATCTGACGTCAAGTACTGCAAACTCAAGAGAGACCTAAATGATAAAATCAGGACATTACAAAAAAAAACCCGGCAAGTGCGAGTCTGACTCGCTCACCGAGGGTTCTGTACAAAGGTTTGAGTTTCTCGGAAATGTATGGAAAAACGACATAAATGGCTGTATTAGGCTAAGAATCTTGGTTTTTTTATTGCATCAAGGGTCCGTAAACCCAAAATGATACCTTAACGCGTTCCTGCGAGCAAAAATCTTGATAGACAGGCAGACAACAAGGTGATCCTATAAGGGTTCCATTTTTTCCTTTCGAGATACGGAACCCAAAAAATATAAAAATATTTATTTTCTCGCCAAGCAAGCTCTATGGTCCCATTAACTATAAACCTAGAACTAGCATCTCATAACTACGCCTCCATAAACTGGCCATCGGCAAAGTTCGCATAAACAAAATAACGAGGTTTTTTAAGAGTCTATCAAGAGTTCGTATTTACGCACTAAACCTATTTAAGCTATTTCAGAGTAAATGATTTTTATGACTAAGTGTTCGCCCCTGACTTTGTTCAGTAATAGCTAACAATATATTTTTTTACATGATTATCATAACTAATTTTCCAATTGAACAAATTAGCAAATCTACAGGTACCTTCAAAATAAAATAAAATTTTAAGCTGTCAGAGCTACGGTCTGTAAAACAAAAAAAAAATCTGGTTTGGCCTGATTATTTAAAGCAAACCTAATAGAAACTAGAATAAACAAACTTTTTTATTTTTACATTTCTTGGGCTTATTTTATAATATCACTAGCTGACCCGGCAAACAACAAGCCAGGGCCACCCTTATCACCAATTATCATAAAAATCGGCCAAGCCGTTTCGGAGAAGTTCTACAACAAACACTGTAACACAAGATTTTTTAAATTAGAAAATTATTGAGAAGTACAAAAATTATGCTTCGTCCGATATAGGCTTTAAATCCGAACCCTTGTTTGCAAGACAAAATGTACAAAGCAATCTAGCTGAGCCAAACATAAACCTAATTTATGAGATATTTGTTTGATAAAGAGCAATATTTATCGGGGTGGTACGAAAATATAATTATGTGCGAGAATATTTGTCGGTAGAAAGCTTAGAGCAATAAATAAGTAAACAATAGAGCGCGTGTATCGAGTATGAACTGTCGGCACTGGTATGAACATGTAAAATCGTAAAATTACAATCTAAACAGAGCGCACCGTTTAATTAAAACTATCTCTAATATTACCCTAATAATATGGGAACCGTTGATATGCTCGCATAAACGTCTGTCGTCGCACGGAAAATAACATAAATCAGTTAACTGCCCATGGCTTCTTTCCTCCGAAGGCATTAGACATGCCTTGACTTTCCTGTTAGGGATTTGAATAGGACTACATATTTATTATATCTATGTAAATTATTACTTTTTCACTTATATTTTTTATTTTATTTTATTTTCTATTGTGCTTCAGGCATCAGACTATTGTTAATGTGTCGACAATGTAATTTGAAGCAAAATGTACGATTTCTTAATTATTTTTTATTTATTTTTCTTCCATTTTTGTTGTCATGTCTACTACATTTTGCTATTTACGTTGTTGTCGCATATTTTAAGATAATTGTATTTCTTTTTTAACATTTTATGTATCAACATATTACCTTTTTTTTAAAAGAGTAACCTATGGAGTTTCTTGCCGGTTCTTCTCCATAGGAGTGACATTTTGGAACCGCGCAACTAGAGTCATTTAACGTTTTGAAAGTGCCTGAAAAGGCCTGCTCGAAATAAAAATATTTTGATTTTGATTTTTGATTGATTTTGATTTTGAACGAGCGCAGTATATTTAGCCAAAAATGTGCTTACGCTTGATATAAGAAGCTACCAGCGATACACACGCTCCATGCTTATCTATGTTTACTCTATGGTAGAAAGTTGTTCAACAACTCGAAGCTTGACCTTCGACATACTTTTTTAGATTGAGTGAAAATAGTTTATAACTTTGTATATTCACACCGTCAGATTAAATGGTGAGATCATCTTGTAAGTTATGCTAAAACTATGTGAAAACTTATAGGTATTTAACAGTGGCGTGCGTAACATATAGGCACTTAGGCAGTGCTTTCCTCCTAAGATCAAACAAACTATACTTAAATATTACAATATAAATAAAATAAATCAATCAATACCCTTCATACTTACCTATTAATTAAATAAATAAGGAACTTCGTTCCAAAAATTATAATAATCATAAACAATCATATCGTCACAATTAATTAAAAATTTCATACTGCTTCAGGAAGTAGACACTCGCGAGACTGCCCACCAAACACTCACACACTCAAACGATTTTGGCGTATTCAACTACGCACGCACTCTTCATATTAAGCTACTTTTTTTAAAGTATAATACGACGAAAGCAAAAATGAATGCTTATTATGCACAGCGCCCTGACATTTGACCTTCGCAATTTTCCAGTCCAATGTTATAGGCATGCCTACTCGAAAAGCAAAGGTATTGACCATACTGCTACAACAGATAAAAAAAATCAATTCCAGATATTACTGTATTTTTAATATACATAACTAATATTATAATATACTAATAACTTGTCAATTAAATATCATGTTTTTTAAAGTTAACAACTATGTACACAATTAAAATAGTAAATTTTATTTAAGTTTCAATAAATGATTTTTGTTTATATTATTTATCTGTTACAACTAAGTTCTCTTTTTGACATTTGTAATCTGTTGCAGTTTTTCTTAAAATGGCGCGCGTTTTCTGTCTTCATAGTTTTACTAACTGTTCATTTTGTGATTAATTGTGGTTTTGTGATGTTACTGAAGTGTTATTAACGTGGTAGTGTTATTAAGAAATTGTTGTGTCTGTATAAACATGGAAAAATTAACAGTGCGGAATCTGTAGCGAAAATCCAAAGTGTAGGTATAAATAAGTTACGTGCAAATACTAATAATACCTTCAATAAGTTAAGTAACTTGTCATTTGTTGACAAAGCAAATATATAGTTATATGTTTGTAGGTTAACACCCGAACCACAGAATTAGGAATAAGGAACTTTAAAAAAGTAAGTACAAAACTGATTTTATACATTTTTTTTGTAGTATCTAATTTCTCTCTTTTGCGTAATTTGCTTTATTTGCCTAATGTCTGCCTACCTACGCTACCTGGTATTTGAATATTTAAGTTTATTATTTTTATTTATTTGGTACGCATTTAACGCATGCGGAGCGAGTATTTGTAATTAAATACAAATAGTGGAAAGAAAAACTTAAACCTCATTATATTTATTTTTTAAGTTATATTTTATTTTTATTATTACTTTATATTTAAGTTTATTATTTTTTTAGAAATGTATTAATCTCGTTCCGGAAAATTTTGGACAGAAACTGCAGACAATATTATGGGGTTTCATTATACTCGTAATCTTCTAGTTTCTCATAGCGACTCGATGGTCGTGGTGAAAGGTTGCAATGTTACAAAAAGTTGATTAAATATCATAGCTCTTGATCTCTGTCGACTAACATTGACGTTATCCAACTGACTTGAATAGAAATTAGTTTTAATCAATTCATAAAATTTTATTACACACTTATAATATTACAATGTAATAAGCTAACCTTTACGATGTCTACATTGTAATAGTTCACCATCACGACCCTACCTATTTTAAACTAAAAAAAAAACAAAGAAAGTTCTGAAAAACTTCCTGAAAATAACCTTCAGTTATAACAAAAAACGGGCAGTATTACAAGAAAATTTTCCCAACAATAACTTTCTTAAATAGCATTCTTTGGACATAAAAGACACAATATGGACGCACAAAGGAATTTGTCATCAAAATTATAGACATGGACATTTTATGTGCCCGCTTTTAAAGGCGGCTAAAATGTGTCAACGTAGTGTTAGGTTCGCATTTTTTTATTATGAAAAGAATTATATAGGTTAGGTATTATAACCTAGGTTATGTTCATTTTAACTTGTATTTTAAAGGTGTAAAGACTTATATGTATGTAAGTTGATTTAAAGGTAATTTGTCGTAACTAGCACTTATTAAATAACAATATTATTTTACGAACAGATTGTTACTTTATTAATTCGCGTCATAGTGTAGTTATTATGTCTAAAATAGATGTCAATGCGGGCTCATCATCGGGCAAAATCTAGCCTATAAATAAAAATTAATGGCCTCTTGTATGACGGAGCATCGCTTTAGAACGGCTCCACCGATTTGGCTGTTTTTATTTTGTTGTGTTTGTTACTGACAAGGCAAAGTTTGTATAAACGAAAGTTTGCGAAAAATCCACGGGAAATTTCCAAAGTTTAATATTATTATTATTTTTATATAGATTAATAGGACAACGGCTGTCGGTCAGCTAGTAGTTGAAAAAAGCCGAGGCAAACTAAGGGTTTTATAAAAGTTACTATTTATCATAATTAGTTAATGTATCTAGCGAGTCGAACTGGCGCCTTCGACTCGCGACACCACCGCTGCCGCGTCAGCTCATGATTAGGGACTCCTATTGAGTCTGAAACTAGTCGGGCGATCCCGAGAATATACGTGAGTAAACCGTTTGTTTTAAATAATTATGAATAGGTACTCCTCACGAAAGTTATTATACAGTTATTGTATCTGGTATTATAGACATATTATAACTTATTTTTATAACAGACATCGATCAATAGAGGTTCATAATTTTTTTGATTTCAAAGAGCTATAGTAATAATGTCGAATTTCTAGTTATAAATGCTCGTTTGATCTTTCTAGCTTTACTAGATACTAGGCTGGTAAGTTATGTTTCTTCTTTGAAGAATACCTTTACGATGATTGGATGCCTTGACAAATAGCAATTGGCTCGCAAATACACATACCTAATTAAACTCGATAACTCAACAACTTATTGATTATACCTACTTATATATAAAAAAGAATACCTATTTCTTGGTTTTTGACCGAATTTGACTGGCATCTTTTATAACTTAAAATGGATGTATATTTTTGCAATTAATAAAAATAAATTACATTACAATACAATACAAACAACGTAAGTTACCTAGATTCCATATTTAATTTGACCGCTGAACTAAAATGTTGGGAACGAACGGTTCAAACAAACAGTTAAACTATTTGCATTTAACTCCCGGATGGCTTATAACCGCTCGGTATTTGTAACAAAGTGTTGAACGATCCAGACTATAACATAGTTTTAGCATTTATACTAATATGGTAGATCTAAACAACAAGAAATTATATATTTTTACGTTTTGTGTTGATACTGCAAATGCATTTTCAGTCCTAATAGCAGTACTCAAATAGTTCCTTTTGCTGTAATAGCTATCTACCTTACTACGTAGATGAGTTCGCATCCCTTAAAATTACTTTATAAAAAGGCCGGTGAAATGTACTAATGGATATTGGTATCTTATCTAAACTTGTATAATAACTTTCGTGAGGAGTACTCATAATTGTTTAGAACATAACGGTTTACTCACGCACATGCTCGGGATCGCCCGACTAGTTTCAGACTCAATAGGAGTCCCTAACCATGTCGCGAGTAGATGTTGGCGGCACCGCACCGTGCTGCGTAGCTATCTTATCTAAACAAATAAAAACCTTAAATTATGAGCTATAACACTAAAAATGATACAAGATAGTTGATCAACGCACATGGTCTGCGCGCAGTCAACTACTCTCGCCTAATTCTTTTTTGAAAACAGCCAAAACAAAAGCAATCGATCTTTTTCAAGCACTATAAGTCTATGTAAGATACCGACTACTTCAAGAAGTTCGCGCGCGGCCATCAAGACAAATTCCTGACGATTTGTGACTGAATTGTTAACAGTTCCTTGATAACTTTTGATGTTTAGTATGGCCAAAAGTATACGAGTTTTAATAATAGAAGAGAAGTTTTTTTATTGGGCATTTATTTTTTAAGGTTATTTTATTTGACTGGTATAATAAAAGTCAATAGGGTTATCAAACAGAGTAACGTTATTTAGATTTTAATTTCCGACGTTTCGATGCCTTTGCAAGTGTCATGGTCACGGGCTGATAAATAAACCGCGATTTAATCCGTATAAAAAGTAGTTTTATTTCAGTGTAACTTTAGTTATTTTTGTGCTATTAAAATCATTTACATCGAATAAAGCCGCGACATGGCCTAGAATTTACAAAAACATCAACTATCGTAACTTTAAAACAAAAGACGATCAATTTAAGAACGCTGTAAATTAGCTCAACTTCAAAACTTCAGAACACTACCATAAGGACTTTCAAGGACCAAAATAGTTAAAACACCTGACGTTCTTCACACTACGCATGCGTTAAAACTTCGCCCGCCTTGTTTCGTAGTTATGTGCCAGTGTCGTATAGGCCCTGTAGGGTACCAACCGCGTATCGACAAAACGCGGCGTACCCGCGTACCAATCCCGCGTAACGTGAAGTGACGTGAATAATAAGATAAGTGGTGTTTGATGGTTGAGTGATGACATGTGTATTAAATCAAAGGTAAGTTTTGTATTTTATTTATTTATCTTTTATTTTAAATTTATCAAAATTCGGAGGCTTTTTAATTGTAGTATCATGGGCGTCCATATTTTTAATGATGTTTAAGCCTGCGTGTAATTGTCTTGGCGTAATTAATTTAAGGTTTGTTTAGCTAGTTATAATTTACTGAAAGATGTTAAATTAATAAGGTAACGTGTTAATTCTTGTAAGTACGTACGTAACTTATTTGATGAGGCTTTAACGAATGAATTAGTGTAGACTTTAATTTGCTTAAAAGTATATTTTTAAATTAATGTATATTTATGTGTAAATGTAATAGGTACTATTAAAGCTAAACTTATACTAAAGAACTAAGAATAAATTAATTAAACATCGTAAATGTAAAACTAACTATATCTTTATTACATACTTGTCATAGAGTTCTATCAATTGTGCTTAAATATTTAAATGAAAATATAATATTCTAAAGTTATGCAAACTTTCGTTCATAATTTTGTAGGTAATATAAATATATTATTATAATATCAAAATTCTTACAACTCTAAAAACCAGTAGATTTCTACGCGTTTCACATTCCTATTATTATATTCTATTTAGAAATGTTTTTACTATTTAAGAATGAAATTAATTTAATTATATTGAAGTATGAAAATAATTTTACTGGGAAAATGATAGAATATAAAAAAAAATATGAAAGATTATGTACTTATATGAATTTAAATTATTTGTAAATAAAATAATTTAAATAAAAAGTTGTGAAAGGTTAACATGGGTATTTAGGCAGTGTATGTTTAGTCCAGTCTTGACATGGGGCGTTAAGTACTGCCTAACAATTTAATTTAAGGAAAAACTTTATGTGTAGGTTCCTTTAATCAGTGGTAATTTGCTACAAATTTTAAAAGCGATAGATAACAATCTTGAAATATATTATCTGTGATATTTATCGTTAATGAATGCTTTACAGACGTTAAATCTAAGTCTCGGTAATTATAGTTAAAACTTTTGTTTTCAAACTTCTTTCTTTTATGAAGTATATATTATTCATGCTAAATATATGTTCTCATTATATCATCATTGGATACCAACCTGATGGCTAGGACCACACTTTTAAACTAAGGAATGTTCTAATTCAGTTCAGACGTCTTCGAGTAATCGGAGAACATAATATATCTATACTAATATTATAAAGAGGAAAGATTTGATTGTTTGTTTGTTTGCATTGAATAGCCTCCGAAACTACTGAACCGATTAAAAAAAATCTTTCTCTGTTGGGAAGCTACACTATCCCCGGGTAACATAGCTATATTATATTTATAAATTTTGATTTTTTTTTTTAAATACCCTTGCGAAGCCGGGGCGCGATTCTAATAAATAATAAAAAACAACGACGACCAATTAAGACCCTTGTTTTTTAATAAGTCTGTTAAAAATAAGGTCTACTTTTCCTTCATGGTTCGATACGATGAAATATGATGATATCGAAAGATACGAAACAACATTATCAGGTTTTCGTAAATCTAAAGTCGTGGTTTCTACCCATTTTAATCCGCAATATATCTTTCTCAGCGGTTAAGCGATAACTCTACATCGCTGTTTTTGCTTTAGAAAATAAAACACGATTTTAATTACTTTTTATAAAAGAAAAGTGGCAATGCCCCGCGGTTTCACCCGCGTTATTGTATAGTAGTAGTGGGCCCCGTTATCGTAATACATCTTTTTTTTTCAACTAGGGAAGAAAAAATCAGACCTACCGAATATACACGAAAAATTTTATAAAAATCGGTCAAGTCGTTTCGGAGGAGATGGGTTACAAACACTGTGACACGAGAATTTTATATTTATAGGTATAGATAATAATAATGCTACAGACTTTTGATTGAAGTCCTTTACTTTTGAAGTTTGTGTCATCAATTAAAATATTTGTAAGAAATTCTAGACTTACTGGTATTTTCTGTATAAATAGGTTATTAAAATAGTTTTCACAATAAGATATTGTTATGAAGAGTCTCGAAGATACTTTATGACTAACTAAAGCGTTAAGTTTTCTTATGTCAGTAAACATTTAAACTTAATTAAACTTAGGTTTCATTCTAATAGTTAAAACTAAAGTAAATGTCTCTTCATTACATGAAATACTCGAGAAAACAACTTGTAATAAATTAACTGTCAATCTTATACATAAATAATACGTACCTACCTATTATAATATACTTTAGTTTAAAAATTTGATGCAAATATAAGTAAACATTTTTTTTTAAGGATTCGCCAGATTAATAGATATATTTTACACTCTCACAGAAACAAATCATTTTTCATTTTGGCCCTTTTAAAAAAAAACATCGCAAAGTCCCACACGATCTCCAGATACAATCTTTACTCGCCTTCATTTCCGAACTATCTTCATGAAAAACTTGCTCATCCATACTCTAGACTAATGTTATAAATACGAAAGTAACTCTGTCTGTCAGTCTGTTACCCTTCAGAGCTAAACCGCGGAACCGATTTTAATGAAACTTTGTATGGGGTGAGTTGGGAATCCTAAGAAAGGTAGGCTACTTTTTGCCGTGATAACCGACATTCCACGGTGCAGCACTCCGACTCCGGATTAAATATTTAACAATTGAACTACTAATAATATCCCTTCTTAACATTTTTAACTGATAACACAAGTCTTATAATGCGAATTCGTTTACATTTAAAAACGGGTCGCTGATTATAAAAAATGAAACTCCACCACCCTCAGCCGGGTATTACGAAGGGTTTTTAATCATGCCACCCTGATAATCTGGGTAACCCTGGTAATGACAATTAAAATGTACGCTACAGGGTATTATCGACCGGTTGTGAAAATAAAAGCCGGTCCTTTGACCCGGGTGGGAAATAATCGTGTGGGGAACAAAGGATGGTATGTATGAGGGATTAATAGATAACGATAGTAATAAACAAACTTACATCAACTATCATGAGGTAAATAAATACAACGAAAATTTTACATAGATTACATAATTAGTAGTCATCTATAAAAAGTTACGATATATCGATCCTAGAAGCCTGTGCCCTTACTCTTCAAAAAATATTAATTCAATGTAAAAATTAACCTAAGCGTAACGGATACGGATACGTTTATTATTAGTTGTTTGAAAAAAAAAATGGAAGGAATTATCTGGAATCTAAACATTGACAGTATTCAGTTTTTAAAGATTGTTTGTGTGCCTGTTAAATGAATAACAATTTTGCATGTGAATTGTAAAATTGAAATAACTGCTAAAAGCAGCATATGTCCTTTTTAGGATCCAAGAAAATCCCTTACAAAGTTTTATCCAAATTGGAAAAAAAAGGATGAAACATACAAAAAGAAAAGTAATAATGAATCTGAACTAATTAGGCTGATTTTACTAGTGTTAGCTAAATGTTTTAACTATTTTAAGTTGAAGCACACTTCTGCCTACTAGCATATTGTACTGGCATGATGATACAACATAAATACTTCCAATTCGTGTTAACTAATTCTGTTCGGAGAAAAGTAGCTACCATTCTTCAACCTTTTAGAATAAATGTGCGCGAAAAACACATACATGCAAATTAGCAGTCATTTTTCATTTGTTTCGTCAAGCGTTTTTGAGCACGTCATTGGGTACCTAGCTTATAACGACAGTCGAAAAATGACGTGCCACGAATTATCTGGGTACGTGTGCGAGACAAATTGGAAGGGCTCTGGTTGAAGGCAACCACTAAGGCTAATGAGTACCGTAATAAAACATCGCTTACAACATTCAACATTGTCGATTAGATTCTGTTAGGTGTGCTATGAGTGGCCGCTGGCGATAGGACCAAGGTCGCAGGTGGATGCGGATCGAAGGACCAGATTAAAGATCAATGAATCCTAACATGAGATGTAGAGAAAGTTGAGTACCAAACTCCAATTAATTAATGTATTATACGAATAAATTAGAAAGAAAAGTAATATTGTTTAAAATTTGGATTAACAGATTCGATATCAGAAGCTTTAAAATAACTCTCAATTTTCCTATCGCCAAACTGTATATCCAATATTACGATTATGTATAGGAATATTGCTATTAAGATACGGAATACAATTTCCTCTAAATGTAAGTATGAGAAAGTAAGGGTTAAATTTGGTAATAATACCACCGCAGTATCGCTCTTTGACTAAACCTAGTGGACCCCAAAATCGCTTTATACTTTTATGCTAATGATATCTACGGACCCTTAGATAAAGGGTAAGGTCCAAATATCGTGGTCTTTGTGGAAATTCCTTTTCTTCGCAGTGCATAGATTTATTTTTTGTATGTAGAGTAATAATGTGCTTCGTTCAATGTTTTAGCTATCTAACTACGTTGGTTGAGGGTAAGTTTTATGTTGAAAATTAAATGTTGATCCAGATGAAAACGTGGAGCCCAATAAAGCGGATTCGGCTTCAAAATTATTCCCAATAAATGCGTTATAATTTCAAAGTTATTACAACTAGTATTAAGGTTATTTTACATTATAAATCACACATAAAACACCAGTAATTGTTAGTTAGAAGGTAATTCACAATGTTGATTCTACCAAAGAATATTTCAAGTGTGTTTTACGTTTTAATTTTGAAAGGACTCGTCTACGTTTATTTAGGTCTGGAACCCTTGCTAGATATTACACTGAATGCAGATAGCCTTATTATGATATTTAAATATGTATAATTAACTAGCGACCAGCTCCGGGTTCGCACGGGTAGAAATACATCAATGAATTATAAAGCTTTGAATCACTCTATTAGTGAAAACCATATGAAAATCCGTTCAGTAGTTTTGGAGTTTATCGCGTTCAGACAGACAGACGCGGCTAGGGACTTTGTTTCATAATATATGTACAGATGTTGATTTGATTTAAATAAATATTTTATTTTATCGTAGCTTGAAGAAAAGAGTACTCAGCATACTAACAATCAGTTTATCTGAACTAATGAAACATTTACCACGCTGCTCATAGCCATCTTCAATACTAAAAGTTTAAAATAAATTTATGCATCTGAATGTCCCGCCAACTCAAAATTGGATTGAACTTTAAGCAATAGCTCAAAAAGAAAGAGGATACACAACAAAGTCCATTGCTAACTTGAGCTGTGTCACATTAAATCAAAAGCTACCAACATTGTTCATACTTATAAGCATACTTATACTTATAAATTGAAATTATGCTGAATCACGTTGAATTTACAAATGATGTTCCGTACGAAATTTACTCTCGAATATAATATATTCATTGGATGTCGTGAAGGAAGCCGCAGCATCGCAAACTTTGTGTGGACTCTGGATGTTGGTCAGTCAGTACCTCAGACCTGCAATTTTGTGAAAGTATTTCCTTTGGTTAGGTTTGTGAAGTGAATTTTGAATAATCCTAACTACTGAGGTTATCAAATAAGTGACCTTCCTATAATTTATAAAAAAAACTTTTCTCAATTCTGTTAGCGTTAACGAATCGAAAGCTATGGAGAATACGCTTCTATAAGCTCACAAGTCTTACATTAGTTTTAAACAAACTGACTTCCGCTCTATTTTAATCCCTATTTTGCAACAAATAACACCCAGACTTGGAACAGGCATTTGTGTGATACACAAATGTTTGTCCCATGCGGGGATCGAACCCGCACCACATTGCGCTTCGTGGTAATTGGCGAGGTGAACTATATCACTTGGCTATACGTGCAGTCATACTTATGTAGGTCCTTTCCTACTAGAGAAGTAGATTTTCGACGTTGCCGCGGATTTCCACTTACTACGATCCTGACATACCTCCCTCACTTCATTCACTGTTATTAAATTCTGACACACGCTTGCCAGTTTTACCTACTACTGACCTGGCTCAAACAGCCGTAAATAAATAGATACATTGTTTACTAAGACCAAATTTTTTGGTATACCATTTGTACGTAAAGACTTAAAATTTCTTAATAAATAAATAAATAATAGATGTGGACAACATCACATACATTGCTCTGAACTCAAAGTAAGTAGCTAAAGCACTTGTGTTATGGAATTCAGAAACAACGAAGGTACCACAAACACCCAGATTTTCTCGGGACAATGTAGAAAAGGGGTTTCCTACATTGGCCGGGGATTGAACCCGGGGCCTCAGAGCTGGTGACACCTTGAAAACCGGTATGTACGCCACTCCACCACGGAGGTCGTCGAATTAATGTTTTTACTGTCCCATAAATACTGTACCTACCCGTGCAAAGATTAAAGATTGTTTATCAAATGCAAGGTACCTAAGACTTTGAAAGACAAATTTCAAACTACGTCTACATCTAAGCATACACAATCAAAATTATCAAATCAAGTAATTATGTAAACTGCGAACTTTAGAACAGAATTTCTGTATTTCGCCTACGCTTAATGTTTGATGTGTGAAGTATCTTAGTTTATGTGCGAGGGTTGTTTTATCATCTGCCAATAAATTACACGATGAAACTTAGTTTGAAGCATGCGCAAACGATCGGGTGAATTGTTTGTGATATCAATTCCGTATATTTGAAGGGTTAGGAGAGATTATTCGTCATCTGCGCCTCTATTATGCGTTAATATTGAGTATGTTGGCAGCAATTCTGGTGGATGCCCTAATAATAGGTTATATTCTAGTTGAATTTCATAAAGAAATTATGCTTTTTTCGCTTGGTTTGCTGTATGTTCCGTTTGTTTGGGTCAAATCTTGCAGTCTAAATTAGAACCACAATAGTAAGCCTAAAATGGAGCTGGGCAGGACACTTGGCCAGACGAAGTTATGTCAGGTAAGGATTTGACAGAATGGTGGCCAAGGTCAGGAAAAAGAAGCGTCGGTCGTCCGGGAGCAAGATGGGTCAACGACATAACTAAAGTTTTGGATCGAATCGAAGTATATTTTATTAAACTTTTTTTTATTGATGTCTACTACCCATATGCACCTAATTTCCAATGTTTTACTATAGTGCCTAGAGTCAGTGCGAAAAAAGGACCGCCGTGGCGTAAAATAGAACTAACATAATGATAACATTAAAATCGTTCCATATCCAATTATAAAGACGGCATCGGATAACATTATGTTCTAACATAATTTTATAAATATTCAGATATAGCAATCGCACTACAATGACACTACAGTGTCTTTAAGACAAGAAACACGGTTATTAAACACAGCAGCGCCCTCAACCCCAAGACGGTTCTCTTTCTGCACAGACTCTATTGTCTTGACGCGAATACGTTAACAGACCTACTATATTTTATTAGTGTAGCGAAAGGTATTTCGAACCTATATTGTATTAAATTATTGATACGATGACATTGTAGATCTTAACCACCCACATCCCTTAACCATGTCGCATTGTTAGTTCTGAATGGAACTCTAAACTACCCAAGATTTTCAAACATTGTATCATGAAAAGCCATTATTATGACTAATCAAATTTTGATAGACCTCAAGCATACACCACATTATACCAATAAACCTGAACCAATACGTTCTATACAAATAACGTCAAAATCGAACAATATCATGGCCGATCACAAAGCACTTATTAACCGACACAAAAGACGAGTATACATTTATTATGTATATTCTCTTGTGTCACAGGAACAGCACTCGAACCTTCTTCATTACTTATGTAAAAGGCTTTTGAATATATTTCTCTTATATTGTTTGGGATAAAAAGATTTGGTAATGCATGTACTGGTCGTGGTTTTGAAAGGTTCTTAAACAGTGGTGTCTGTATTTAGCATTTGAACTTTAATTTGTATAATAACTTCCTTGATTATTTAGGAATTTAGACGGTTTACTCAAGTCCATTCTCGGGATCGCCTGACTAGTTTCAGACTCAATAGGAGTCCTAAATCATGAGATGACGGCCGCGTCGCGAGTTTATTAATAAATATGAACTTTAATATCTTACAAACCCAATTTTACTAATCATAAATAATTTAATATGGCATACAAATATTTTGAAACGATTGTACAAGATATTCTACAAGTTGTGTTTTCAGGAATTAAATAACAATATTTTTTTAATAGAAGCAAAAATGTCAATCATGAGCAAAAGTTAATATATGAGTATCTTACTCATAAATAATACAAAAAGACATCACAATAACATAACAATAACATTGCAATCACAATAATATGACTATGTTACGGAAACCGAGATATGTTCAGACACTTGATGCCAAATTACTTGACAAATACTTGACGATCATAGAGTGTGTTGTGACGTCACAAAGCGCTTATTGTAACAAGCTAGAGTAAATATATGATGAAGACATAACCGTGATCATGTTCGTGTAATATATTAAATAGTATATGTCTTGAATTATTAGAAGTAGCTTGTGGCTAAGTGTAAGCCGCTCGTGGTTAACCAAATACAGGTTAAGCCGCGCTTGCCGCGGTTGGTCCGTGGATGGGTGACCATTTGTAAACATGCTGAGACCCCTCCGTTCCTCGGAAAGCACGTTAAGCCCTTGGTCCCGACTGCCGTACGCTGGTCTTTGGTGGTCGTTAAGTCATCGCAATTCTGACAACCAGTCATATAGTCGTACTGTCGCGTCAAGCCAGTGGTCGCAGGTTCGAGTCCTGCCTGAAGTTTAAGATTTTCCTTCTATTATTTGTATTTAATTGCAAATATTCGCTCCACATGCGATAATGCTTAACAAATAATTAAAATAATAACCAGTCCTATTTTGGGATACTGTGTTACCCAGTAAAATTAGATTAAATTCCAATTTTTAAGTGATTCTTCAACGCTGAGGCTCCCATATCCTTGGAGACATAATATGTCCACATGCTACATATGACATCGGCTTTTTATTTTATGCCATATGCAGATTCGTAAAAAAAAATAAAAAAAAGAGATTCTCCGTCATAAAATGTGGCACATGATTTTTATTAATATAGATAGATACTGTCACATAATTGTGCGGTTGTCATTTATTTATTCATCAGCAGTCTATCAGCCATGCTGCGCCAACCTCGTGTCTAATACCTATGTATCTATTCTCGGTCAAGCAGGATATTGAAATCGATTGGAGTCGCCCACCACCGGCTTACACGTACGTACACCGTTTACATTGTTGATTGGAATTTTGTTAGCAAAACGTTTAGATTTTGATAAAGCGTTTGAATAAGTTAAGCATGATATACTTAACACAGTGGATAGCGATATGCTTCAAATCGAGTATATGTTATTGTTAATAAAATCATCCGTTGCTTAATATAAATCAAGTAGCATAATAAAAGTTATGTTATAAAAAATATTGTGCCCATGAAGCGTCAAACCACAAACAAGAATCACTGTAAAATTGTTAATTTTGCAGTGATTCTTCAATGTGGTTCCCAGTATGGATTTCTTAGTATTAATTTGTTCCCCAATTTAGTATTTTTTTGTAATTTCAATACAGTAATCCCTATAACCGTTACATCAAAAATCAAATTAACATTCGGACAAAAAATAGCTACACAATAATTGCTTAAAAACCAATCAGCAACTCAGCGAATTAAATTCCCCAATATGTTTTTTTGCCAACATTTGATTTGATTAAACACCGAAGTCGGCAAGTTAACTGACACGATTGGGGCTAACTAATTTCATTAATTGCTGAAAATTCGCCTCACCAAGCATAAATATTTGAAACTTATCCTACTTTAGGTCGGCCAGCCAGCGTAAATACGGAAAGGGCTCTGTAATTTTATTATTTGTTTTTATTTTGACTGTGTTTGTGTTTGGGTAATGAATGTTTCCATTAGACGCAAATAGCTTTTACAAAATTAAATTTGACTTAAGATACACTTTCGTTAGAAATTAAGAAAGGGATGTTTACTTGGTATCCTTATATTATTTTGATTGTTTGGTGTCCATTATTTTGTTTATTAACAAAGTGCGGTACAATAGAATTTAAAATATATTGTTAGGTCAGTCATAATTTTTGTTTGCAAAAAAATAAATGTCTATGCTTAAAGAAAATCTAGGCAGGCGTAAACAAAATATCAAATAGTAAAATTGTTACTTAGCCAAGAGGATATAATATAGATAAAATGTATTGTTTATTTTATTTTTAAAGTTTCACAAAAGACTACAGAATCAGCATCTTAAATTATATATATAATATATATATATATATATATATATACGTATAAGGCTGTTATTATATTTAAAATACAATTCTGTAGCAAACAAGTATTAATAAAATATAATTAAAATCAGCATTCCAAGAATTACGTATGTGAAATCCCTGACAGATCCCTAAGATGGATTTACGAGAGGCGCACAAGAGTGCTTCGTATCGAAAACGTAAGAATTTTCATTTAAAACATATAATTATAATTTGAATGTAATTTGAAGTGAATCGGTTGAGGGAAAAATCTCGTAATTTGGGAGCGGCTTAGACTTGGTTTGCGCCGCAATTAAACTCTTCGAAGACAAGTTTCAAATTCGATTTCGGAAAAAAGATTATGTTTCGTAGATTAATATTGATACGCAAAGATTTATTTAGAAAGTTTTTGGATGTTGTTTCAAAATCTATATTTGGTTAGATGTATTTGTACTAAAATATTGATTTATGCTGAGTGAGTACCTCATTGTCACACTCACGGGCGTGCAATGTCAAGAGTGTATAATAATTATAATTTATTTTGTTAAATGTGTTGTTTTTTTTCATTTTATATATCTTGCTTTTGTTATTGTTCTGTTCTTTTATTAAAATTATTATGTTACGTTTAGTTAATAAGCCGTTGTGCGCGCTCTTTGGTGTGACAATAAATGTTTTTCTTTATTTCTATTTAAGCAAAAAATATTATTATAATATTTAGGACACCTTAGTCAACATAATTGTAATAAAAATGTATGGAATAACGTTATCAGGTTTTTGATTTGGTTAAGGAAAAGAGTTTATAAACTTGGGACTTTTCGGGTAGATAGACATTCTTAAGAGAATTCGGTTACCTTTTAAGATATGGTAATACTTTGATTGTTTACTTCTTGACTATGGAGGTGATAACACTTTGAATACAATCGCTTATAAATAAAGTTACCTACTACATACTGCTACCCACACATTTGTCAGCATGAACATCATTTTAACAGAATTTAATCACAGGCCATTTACATATCTGTTGTTTTTAAACCTAATATTCTTAGGTTTTCTTCAAATTTTCGTGCGATAATGATACAGTCCACCTCATTATAAATTAACTAAGATTTTCCAGACCAATCTCAATATTAATTGATTAATTAAATAAGAACAGAATGACACACTGACAAAATTATAATATCTGCCAATACATCACATCAAAGTGGAACTGCAATCTGCAGCTTCACCAGAATACAAGACAGAGAATAAAAAGGGGTTCAGGCAGGGTTAAATGTGGCCAAACACCAAGCCAATCAGGTAGTCCACGCATAAACCCAAACTGATATGAGGTCAGCAAAATTCATTTAGGATCCCCCAGACACGACCGAACGTTCGCACGACCCCAATAATTACTTGTAGACCCTCAAATTTTTTGGACCAAAAAATGACACATTTTAATTACTGTACATTGATAGCAATTATCCTCTTTATACGTAGGTTAATTAAAAAACAGTGGTTCCAATTTTGTCTGTGTTAAACTGGGCTGATGATTTAATTATTTTTTATGATTTTAATTTAAAAATGCTGCTGTATCGCCTTTTTGCGCCTGGTTCTTGCTTTCTGTTTGGGTTAGTGGGTTTTGGGGGAAAATAATACCTTTTTATTATTCAAATTTAGCTAATTAGGTTACATGAGGCCTATATAGAGAATGAAAAATGCCCAAAATATTAAAAAAAGGTCACCTTAAAAAAAGAACAAAGAAATCGTGATGATACAAATAGATAAGTCTTCAAGTAAGTTCTCAACTGTATTTAGTCTTGTAGAAACTTGAAGGAGAGTTTAAATCGAGCGTATAATCCTGAAACAATAGACTTCAAGTGTCAAGTAACTGGTGATAAGGTATTGTGCTGTGCGCCTTTATCCTCTAAGGTTACAGAGTTAGATGAGACATGTTTTGTAATTCTAAGAAACGGAGATTAGGAATTCGTCCGAATTTGAGAGGAATTTGTTAATAAAAATAAGTACAGTTTTCGTAGTCTTAGATTAGAGAATATTTGAAACAGTTAATGGAAAAAAAAACACTACACAAAGAACAAAATTAAAGTATGTAAGTTTTATTTTTAAATCTTACTATCAGTTTTATGTTCGAAAAAAGGCAATAAATGATTTCTATATAATATCAAGTTTGGTTTTAATTCCAATTTGTTTTAACACAGTCTGCCGATTTTAGGATAACGTGGGTCTGACGATAAACCAGACCTAGGTTCGTGGTAGGAAGCCAAACTAGTTTCCCTATCAGCTACATTGTAATTTTCTGGTTTCGCACCGAACACGGCTGACGTGAACAGCCCCTGGGAAATCAGGGTTTCGTACGATGTTATTAGCTCACAGGTGGTTGCTACTGTCAGTCCAGGTGATTTATTTTCTAAGACAAGATTTGCCAAGAAATGCATAAAACAGATAGACATCATTGACGACAGTTTGTCATGCGACAGCGCCGCGGCAAGAGTTGAAAATTATGGGCCTTGCTCGGGCTTGAACTATTTGGGCGTCTCCGATAATCATTCGTGAGTAAATCAGTTAATATATAATTATCAAGAATTTTTATACAACTAACAAAAATTATGTCCGAATTATTAAAAAATTCAAGAAAATCTTAGTTTTCACATCAATCATTTTATTTAACTCGCACAAAAAATAGGCTTTCCAAGATAATCCATTTCAATTATTATGTTTTCCTTTAAAAGTATATCTTCTTTCTGTGACTTTAAAGAGATAAACATCAAAACCAGGAAATACTCACCTCGAGATTAATCTAAAAAAGATTAATGTAAAAGTATTACATAAAAAAAATACAATATATTTTTAACCGCTTTCTCAAAAAAAGTATATCTAGTAAGCTTGTGGTCAAGGTTGAATTAAGCGAAAAAGTACTTAGAAAAAACCTTTTATCGCGCCCTAGACATTTTAACACCGCTTTAACCATAGAAAAAATTTAATGTAAACACTTTTCTTTTAATAAAATTTCAGCTCAACACTATTAACTAAATATTCAGCACAAGATTAATAGAGATCGCTTAGAGCGGTGCACTTCCCAGGGGGAATATCGGGCGATATATTTAGCGAGCGTTAGGGTGTCAACACCGGTTAATGTCTCTATTTACAGGACCAGGGGACATTAATGCTGCGTTACTGGGCGTTAGTTAGATTATTTACTTATTTTTACTGACTTTGTGAATTATGGTTTTGCAGTGGCTTTGGTAATTATTATGCGGAGTCGTTTAAGGAAGTCGAATCTGATAAAATACAAAACCTCCTGATAGTCAATTTAATATTAAGTTTTATTACGTAATAAATAAAAAGTAAGAGATGTCCGTCTTCTTCTGCCTAGCTTTTGCCCAAGCTCTGTTGGGGTCTGCTTCCAGTCTTAACGGATTCAGCTAAATACCGTATTTTATATGGAGTGAAAGCGTGGTTTAACTGATCACAAATAAGGACAGCTATAAAAGTGTTTTTGATAAAGTATATCACTTATTTGATTATTTTAATATTCATCAAGTGAATTCCTATAATTTTGTCCAGTAATTCACCCACCGCAATATTGTTTAATAAAATAATATATTACCGTTTAAATGTGGATAATATACCGGTTAATTAAGAAGCCATTGATCCGATATCGTAATAATCACCTATTAATAGGGTTTATGAACTGGGAGGATTACTCTTCTGTTATAATGGACTTTTGTAATGAGGTTTTGTGAGAATTATAACAATACTGACGAAAGTTATAATAAGTTCGAGAAACCTAAAGTTTTACAACTACTATCATGCTGGTTCACCTTTCTCGTTTGGTAGGAACGAAACTTTTGACTGCACGGATAGCCGAGTGATATAGGTTACCACGCCATTTACCACTTTGCGCGACGTGCTGCGGGTTCGATCCCCGCTTGCGACAAGCATTTGTGTTTTCCACGAATGCTTGTTCAAAGTCTCGGTATGCTGTTGGTATATCAATAAATAAATAAATAAAGTCTCGGTGTTTTTTGTGCATGTGATTTGAATGTTTGTAAAACCCTCCGCGACACAAGGATTCGTTAAAAAAACATATAAAAGAGATATTTTAATCCTTCGATTAATGAAGAAGTGGGATATTGAAGTTACTGAGATGTATCTATGAAACTGGTATTCAGTAAGGCTGAATTTTTAGAGCTATTACAGACGAAGCTGGTTTATCATCGAATACTATGAGCACACTTATTTAAATATTGCCTTACTAACTCCAGCTTACATATTATAGATTCATACAATAGGGAAACCTGTCTGTCATAGAGTATCTTCGTTATTTGTCTTAATAAAGGTAGGTACAAATCATGATGTACCACACACCGTAATTTCGGAACCTCATGTTTATTAACACAGGTTATAAAGCGAAGAGTTCCTCTCACCTCATCTCATCGTATGCGATAGTCAATCCGTCAACATATTGTATTCACAAATTTGACGTGCGCCCAACGAAGAAAATTGAAATACCTATTGGTAATAGAATAATAATAAAGCGTGACTCCTGAATTAATTTATAAGCCATTTAACATTATTTTATTACCATCTTAATTAATTAAGAATTATTTATAATAGCTCTGAATTTAGTTCATAAAATTTAATTATTTCTGGAGATACCAATTTACAGAATAAACACTTGTCTTATTTGCATCAACGTTTCTAAATTAGAATTTGAGTAAGCAAATTTTGGAGATCAAATATAAACGGTAACCGGTCGCTCTCTCTCATAAATAAAATATTACTTTACATTGAGAAGTCATTAAAGTTTATTCAAAATGTTTTAGAAACTATTTTGTTTCTCATTCTCGACGCCCAGTGTTTGGTAGACACCCTAATACTAAGTTAGTCGCAATTGAATTTGCATCCCACGTGCAATGTGCATGTATTTAACGTAAAACTATCAAGCTTGTGTGTCTTGCAAGTGCCGTTTTTTTCTATTTTCAACCTCAATATTGATGTTGGCTCGGTATTACGAAAAAATCTATGTAGACTGTAAAAAAAAAAAAAATTAGACACTTTTCTTTGTCTTTTTTTTTAAGTAAGAAAACAAACGAACAATATTAGCGAATCAAAGTTCAGGGGCTATTGACGTCACACGTTCGCACATAACGGCATTGTAACGACATGCGATATATCAAATCAATGTAATTATTGTCGTGAGTTTTTGCTATTTTAATAAGAATATCACTGTAGTATGTGTCAACTTCATTTTCTGGCGATCATTTTCAACAACAAATATACAGATAATCCCCCAAGAAGTATGACTAAACCAGTGTCAAGGGGTAGAAAATATTTAGAAAGTACCCGAATCATCTCCAAATAATATTTAGCAATTTTTCGATTTTTAGTTAAGTTCTATTTTCCTATTTTCTACCGTAGTCTGACCATTCCATGATATTACCTATTGCTTACGATGGAAACAATATTCAGCATAGCAATAGAATCTAGAACAATTAATTGTTAATAATTCTATTCTATGAGCTTGTTGTGTTTTTGTAGACTTATCTATCACAGCAGTCCATTGCAGGCTACCCACGGCACACTGTAGGTAGTGTTTTGTTTGTGCCCATTGTACAGCAAGTAACTAACTCTCAATGAGATTCAAGCCATTGTTGGTCTAGAAATTGTTTTTGCACGCTGAGCTTATCTAAACGGATTAATTGAGTGCAATGTTTAAGTTCTAAAGAATGTTAAAACAGGGTTTTTGAATTGTTTATTTTGATGTCGTTTTTTTTTAGTTGTCAGGGTAAAAAAAAATTGTTGTCCATTGATTTGACAATAAATTCAGACACAGATGAAAAAAAATCAAAATCAAATCCAGATAGACATCTTTGAGAGTGATTTTAATAATAAATGAAAAAGTTTTATATTCCGGCGGTATAAATTCCGTAAGAAAACCACTCAAATTTCAAGATATACGAAAACTATACACCAGGCTCGTTTTATGATATTTATAAGACTGGATTTCAATTCCAAGATATTTAAGGTAAGGTTACATCTAAACATTCTAAACGTAATAAAAAAGAACTCATAAAATTCGGCCCACCCGATACATATACCAATCATTAAGTATCGGCGTAATAACAGTATACCCGTCTCTGTCTGCCGTGGTTTATTTGAAGCGGTGGCTCCCATGTGGAAAATCAAAGCGTGGCCTATTGGACCGTGAAGCTTAGCGGCCCGGCATCCTACATACCGCATCCCACATCCCCTCCGAACTTACGAACTGGTTATGCGTTTTGGACGACAGTTTTGTCCTTGCTTGACGCTAGAATTTCGAGATTCCAAATTTCAGGAGTTACTGGAACTATTTTCGGGGCATATTGCCTCAAGTTGGGGAACGTTTCGTTGGTGGTTCATCTTCAGTATTATGCGATTTTGGAATTTTATAATCACCTAACTGAATACGTAGGAGGATATTTTGAGATGTTGGTGAAAAGTAATGTAATTTCTAATGAGGATGAATTAGACTTTCGATGATCATGGTGGTTGACTACACACCGCTTTTTAAGGTGGTGCCAGTTCTGAGGTCCCGGGTTTGACCCCCGGGTTTGACCCTTTATAAATTGTCTCGGGTCGGAGTTTTTGATTTGTGGTAGCTTCGGTGTTTCTGATTCCATAACACAAGTGTTTTCGCTACATAATTTGTGTCAAAGAAATGTATGTGATACGTGGTCTACATTTTTTTTAAATATATTGAATTTTCCTTTTAAAATAAAGAACATACACTTAATAAAAAATGCTTTGATAAAACCACATATGAGTAATTCAATTTAAATAAAAGAAAGAGTAAGAAAAAAATAATCGTATTTGTGACAGAAAAAGGCATTACGAGTCCCCTGGTCACTGTGACCTGTGACCTTTACAGACCTCTCATTTGTAGGACCTCCCTAATTCCCAGACCAATTATAAAATTGTCTATCTCTGTGGGTACTTATTTTCATCTTGTGAGTATATGTTCGCTTATACAGTTCTCATGTGATCCGAAGAATTTGTCTTGCATGTGATATCAAAGTTCCAACTGTAAACATAAGTTTGTAATCGCTAAAACGTATTTTTTATGTTACAAAACTTTTGGTCAAATTTCTAACTTTTCCCTTTACTTGTGACGTTAAATCTAGCATTATCAGCAGTCGGTAATAAATAATTTTATTTCTATACAGAAATTAAAACTACATTAACTGTGACACATATCATTATGCAAGTTTATTATTAACAATTTTGAATTAAATATTGACAAACTTAAATATATAATATACACTTAAAACGAAACTAAACTCTCAACTAATAAAATCTCTAACAAATAGCGTCAAAAAATAAATTCATCTACATCGCTGTCGACTACATTAATATATTTTTATTTTATTTTGTATATGCTACAGGAATATACAAAATCAATTTCAGGTAGGTATAGTGTAAATAAATGTAATACAGAATTAATAAACTCTTCAAAAGGGTATATATATAGGGTACCAAATAATTCTAGATATTCTCGTAAAATGTGGGTTCTAGGTCCCGTTCTCTGAGAACTTAATCTTAAGACTTACTCATATTACGTAGCAATACTGTAGTAGATCTAGACCCACACTTTGGGAGTTGTGTAATAAAATGGAAGTCAGAATTTGAGCTTATTGCCTTTATTTGTACTGTAGTTGTAAATGTTAAGTTATTATGAGCTTTGCTCAACTTTGTCATGAAATACTAGTTATGGTGATAATGATGAACTTCTTTCCATTTTCTTAACTGTGAGTTTTTAGAGGTATAATTATTGTCAATGAATACCTACATTCTTAGTAATATAATTATGTAAAATGCCACTGAATATACATTTGGATATCTAAGTTACATTTTTTAAAAATGTCGTGATGGCCTATTGGTTCAATGAACGGATTTGTGTGCATAAGGTTGCAGGTTCGAACCCACTGCAGGCAAGTACCAATGTGACTTTTTCAAAGTTAATATGTATATATGTGAAGGAAAACATCGTGAGGAAACTAGGATTCCAAAAATTGGAATCTGAAATCGCCAACCCGCACTGAGCAAGCGTGGTGATCAATGCTCATTCCTTCTCTATACGAGAAGAGGCCTGTGCCCAGCAGTGGGTCATTTATAGGCTGGTATTATTTTATTATTATTATAGTTATTTTTGGACTGGTCTATTCTAATTATTCTGTAATTGTAGATAGTATTGTAGATAGTAGGCGAGAGGCCTAGGACAAGTCGCAAATAAAATATTGTCTTATCTTAATATTATAAATGCGAAAGTAACTCTCTATCCGTCTGTTACGGTTTGACACACGGTGGCTAAACCACTCAACCGATTTTGATTAAATTTGATGAGGAGTTAGTTTTAACTTCAAAAAACGATAAAGGGTACTTTATGCCACGATAACCGACATCCACGTGGGCGAAGCTGAGGACAAAGGCTAGTTAGTTCCCTAAATAAATTATAACATAGACAGTTGAAAATGTTATTTATAAAATAACATTAGTACTTGGCCATTGTTTACAACTTTTTGTCTTGTTACCTCGGAGACTTGTTTACTTATGTTCTTACCTTGTTCTTTTTAAACTTTTTAATACCTCACTAAAGTTGTCTCGAGGCTGCCTGTTCTATGTTTTTAATTTATGTTTCTTTTGTTTGTTATACAAGCGGTGTACAGTAAAGCATATTTGGTTGTGTTCCAATTTCAGGGAATGAACGTACGAATAATATTTCAGAATTGGAATATTTAATGATTAGATTCAAGACATACAATCAAAGAAGATTTAAATTAATATTTTTAAAACCAGAAATATAAGTTGAGGGAGTGTTGCCACTAAAAATTTCAAAGTACAGCATAAAGTTTTGCTATTACCCTCGTTTATTGGTTGGTCAAGATGTAGACTACAGTATGGATGGATTAAAACGCAAAATTAATATTTTTAAATGAGTGAAAAAAAAACAGATAAGTTTTTTCATTGTGAATAGGTACAAAATAACATTTCTAAAATACCTACTTGCTTTCTATGCGACATGATGATTATGTATAAAACTAAAAATGCTTTAAACTCTGTAAAAGTATGGTATAACCACACTGAGGTAGCTTCCAATAGCATTCCACTTGAGCTGCCACAAACGCTTCAAACTTGAACACCAAAGGTATGAGACAATGAGAATTCTTTAAACTAAGAAGTAAGCACTAATAAAAGCAATTTACATTAGTTTTTTGAATTTGAGTTTAAATATAATAAAAAAAATTAGACAATTATTTCTTTCTTTAGAAAAAAAAAGATAAAAAACGCTTTCTATTTTTATTTTTACAAACTTCCTTTCTTTCTCATATAATCTTTCACACAATCTATACATCTCTTTTTTGGCCTGTATATCCATCCACTTTCATATTAATAACCTCTTTTTGCTATTTTTCTAATTGTCATAGCTAACGAATATTACTGAGCCTATAGGCAAAGGCATCTTCTAAAATAAACTGTTACACTTAACATCAGCAGATGTAGTTACATTCAGATTTATTGCATTTAACCTGGTTCGATATCAATGTTCCCTTCACCTAACTTCAAACAACTAGAAAAGTAGGGCAGGGTTTTAAAAAAGTCACATAGTGAACATACATCCACCCAAGTTTGAATGACTCAATCTGTGATGAAACCTCTATGCCAGACCAACTAAATAAAAGTTAAAATTCTCCTCACAATAGCAATGGCCGTAAATTTTCGGGACAGCGTCTAAACGAGCGGTGTGTCAATTCGCTCCAACTTTTAATAGAAACAGGACTTTGAGTCAACGAATTGAATTGTAACAAAGTGAACTTTAGTCGTGAACAGGAAATTAAAGAATAATAGAGTGAATCTCCCATTGATCTGGGGAAAAGAAACACAAATGGAACATGAGTACTATAGTCATCTTTCGAGGAACTTTTTTCGATTTCGATTCAGGCGCCATCCATTTGTAATTTCCTAGTAGTTTTATATTTCCTTGCTCTGTAATATGTGTTCTAAACAATTTGCATGCACCTATTATTATTATTTAAACTAATTTTAATCTTGCGTTTTTTGCGATTTGCCGATCATTTTCAGGCTGTTTTTTAACAAAATACGATTCATGGCCATAATAGGTTTGTATTTACAGAATTATAAACATTAAAATCGTAATTTTTTGTATAAAACATTTACAAAACCAAAAATAGGTATTACTAAAAAAATTGTACTAAAAATATTAACCGTAATTATTTCTAAACTCCACCACACCACACAAATTAAACTGTATAACATTCAAGTAATTACGACTTTAGTATCTGGACCTCCAACAAATTTTAATACAGTGACCACAAATTAAGTCTACTTCCATATTCTAAGGGACCCAGAAATCTTGACTCGTAAACATTAGGACAGGCTCGTCGTATTTCCCCTGGGGTCAACGACCGATATATTTTCTCACCAATTTACACTACGTTATGGTCCACAAATTCTCAGGTCCATTCGAGCGCGCACTTCAGTACCCCTAAAAATTTTGCATGAGTTGCTTCTAATCTGCTAGTACCTACTAAAGTTTTTTGAGATGGTGTTTTGATGTCTTCACGTAAGTACATGACATAAAATAATAAACATATCATGTTTGAAAGCCTGAATGTAGATAGTTAACCGATTAAAATAATGCAGATACCAATAAGGGCGAAGTTAGTAGAGCAAATTTCAAAACATTTGATTATTATGATGGTATAAATCTGATTAAGGAAAATATAAATAAATAGATATTCTGTAGGAATGTCATGGTCATATTTCATGAAGAATATTGGCTAAAATAAATCTATTATCATCATAATTGAAATTATTAATAGTTTATTGAGTTTAAACAATTTAGGTACATTAGAGTAGAGCAATCTAGCAGAAAGGTTTACCAGGTGGACTTTGAAACATAATTGTTGAATTCCTCACTCATTTAGACGTTTTAGCAGATTACGTACCCTACAATTAAAGTTATCATGTAACTTTCCCTTGACGTTAATAAAGGCCGAAATGGTGTTATCAAAAGGATACCCTAAAACAATCTGGGTCTCCAGCCACGTGTAACGGAGCTTAGAAAGCAAATGTAAAAGAAACGCCTACAAAAGGTCCAGCTTATATGCAAATAATTTATAATGTAGGACTAATCTATTTAAATCAGCGCGACTCGACAAATGTCGGGCCCTAGGGCCAAATATGTTTTATCTTGTTTGGACAGCACCTAATAACATCAGACATCCTACCTTTATACTGTTTCGAGAATAAAATACTTTGCTTGTCTAAATAATAAATTATTTATTTGGGGGTTTATTTTGGGTTTAGGAATATTTTCAGCATTTTTTTTATATTTTTATTTCTGTAAGTGGTTTATAATCTGTTAAGAAAAAGAATAGTTCGTTTTCTCTAAAAAAAATCTTTTTTTAATTCCGAAATTTTAATGGCTTGATAGTTATTATTAACGGATAAATTTTATTATCGGGTGGATGCCAGCGGCAAGTTGTCGTTCGTTATGGCGTTCTATGGGAAGGCTTTTGTTCGACAGTGGACGTCTTCTGGCTGATGATGATGATGATTATGAAATGAAGTTTGGCTGTGTTAAATGAGATATATTTTTTCCAAAAAAATAAACAATCTTTCTTTTGATAGAATAGTACACGTGTATAGCCTATAATGAGTATAGTGTTAATACGAGTAGATAGTCATAATTTTTATTTTCGAACAAATAAATAACTTTAACCTTTATCACACGGCCCTTAAACGTTAAACTGTCATAAGTATTTCAGATTAAACATTTTGTAAGTCTAAGTTCTGGACTATTTGACCAGTTTAAAAAAAAAATAATCTCAAGTGATCCAATTAATTCAGTGAATTATGAGACATACAGTTTCTATTCTAAAATCACTCGAGACTAGTTCAACGGTTTCACCAGTTACATTAAAAACTGCGTTAATAGAAACTAAGTGCTCACTAATCAAGTTTAAATAATTGTTAACTTATAAATGTAAAAAAAAGGATTTATATATATTTTAATTATATATTTATAGAAAAGGAAAAGGACAATAACCAAAGGACCAAAAAGGATAATGTAATGACCCTATGAATGACAAAAAATATTTTTGAAATCAATCCACAATTGTTGGTCATTTCGCGTAACAAAATACAAAAAAAAAACATAACCTCGAATTAAAAAACCCCCTTTTGAAATCAGCAAAAAAAACTTAATGAAGTCTATTACTTTTATTTTTTTTCTATTTATATGAATATGATTCCTGCGCTAAGGAATTTAATCCTAGTGTTGCGGGGGGTTTTACGACCATTCAAATCACATGCACAAAAAACACCCAGTTACCAAGTCGAATAGAAAACCTCCTTTTCAAGTCAGCAAAAACAATGTTATGCAGTGCATGTTGGTAAAATACAAGGCTTAGTTAAACGTGATAACTTATTAGGTTAAATTATCGCATTCATAGTCACCGGTGCAATCCGCCTTAAGATGTTATGTTTAACTATCTGATGTACGAAAGTTCACATTTAGCAATACATAATACATTCGCTTCGGGTTTAACCTTGACTTGATACCAATTAGTGAAGAACTTGAGTGTTCTGTATCAACTTCCAATCAGTTCAAGATATCTATCAAGTTTGATGCCACAATGGCTTCGATAATTACTTGATTTATATCGTTAGGTAGTTTGATCCTTGGTTTAGTTAAAAGTAGATTAGGTAATGCTGTCGTGTTTAGTAGTTTTATTTAGATAACAAACTTGGCTAACAATTCAATCATCGACATGGTAGGACCATCTACAAGACATAAATATTTTAACACTCACCTGGAAAATTTATGAAAACAAAAATATGATTATGAAAATTGAATTTAAAAACCCCAGATTCATACTTTGTTAGATACTATCTATACTTGGATAGATATCTTTTGGTACATCTCTAAAGGCGATTGGCGTGCGATTGCCAGGAGATTCGATTAGTGCGTGTTGGACCACGTGATTGTGAGATAGACTAAGCATACTGTCATCTTACATCTTACATCTTACAGTTGCTGGCTCTGAATAGTTGAGGATTATAGATTCTAGATGATTATTAAATTTAGTAATAAAAAATAAATAAAAAGAATAAAACCAATGCGTTGGGATTGTATACCATATCGATACCGGTTTATAGCAACAAGGAATTGCAAAAATAGATTCATTTTAAAGGGCCAAGTGCGAGTCGGACTCGCGTATAAAGGTTACATACCATTTTATAGAGCCCCTATTTTTTTTTATTTTTTTTATTATTTGTTGTTATAGCTGAATAGTAATAAACATTCTGTGAAAATTTAAACTCTGTAGCTTTAACGGTGCATGAGATACGGCCCGCTAACAATCGGACGGACGGACATTAGTAATAGGGTTCTGTTCCCTTTTGGTACGGAGCCTTTCGATCACTCATCATATACTTTCGATCGTCTGCTTTCCCCATGTTTAAAATATGATATATTATAAATACTCTATAATGTAGTTATCTGAGGAGCACAGAATATTATAACATGAACAATAATCGCTCGTTCAGTAAGCGCTAACCGCTCTAGCCCGTGACCCGTAAATTTCAATCTTTGTCCAGTTACTAAGTTTCAGAACGGAGCTTGCAATAATTAAAGGGCTTTCACTAAAACTTACTTAAGCAGATGGTATACGAGGTTCTGGTTTAGAAATTACACGTTGATTGAGTGTATGGATAAAATATTTCGGGAAATATTTTTTTTTGCATAAATTGCAAGGAATCCGCTTTTCATAGTGTTGTGTTTGTTTATATAAGCATTTTTTTTTATTAAACTTTACTAGCAATGTGGGTAGAATTCACATTACTAGCAATCTTGTTAACCCCTCCAACTAAGGTAAATATGCTTGTGTCTGAACTGTGTTCTCGTCAATAGTGCCATGGGTGGGGTTTGAACCTGCGACCTCTCGATCACAAGGCGGTCACCCTAACCATTATGCTATTCCCGCTTAAATTTGCATCTGTGTGCGTGGTTGCGTCCAATATAGTACTGAATACAATGTACTGATGGCCAGTTGCTTCACTTGTTTTCCCGCGTAAATACCCCTAACAGATACGAAGCCCAAGATTTAAGTATTGATATTAAATTACCTGTTTGACGTAATAGGGTATATGACTGGGTTTGAAAAGTCAAAATCTATTTAGTCCGTCATTTAGATAATAAAATAATATTGGACATGATTTTTTTTCTTTTTCAAAATAAGAAAAAGCTAAGTAGATAGAGGGAATCAAAAAACAGGAGTGGGGGTTAATTACTTACATTTACGATCTTACACAAAACGTACGACATCGCGACGTCATGCGATATTTCAAATTAATATATCGTCGTTTGTTTTTGGTTAGGAAAAAACAGAAAAAGATGTGTCATATACTTTCTATGTATCTATCTGAAGGACAATGAAAAAAATTGTCTACATATCTACACCAATTGCCATAGCTTGATGTATTCGTTTAAAAGTTTGTGAATTGGCTTAAATAAAATAAATATTAAAAAGTCATATTATATACTAGCTGTCCCCCGCGACTTTGTTCGCGGTTTTAGTTTTTACGGTTTTTCATTTTTGCAACAGTTTTCATTTATGCTCCGCTCCTATTGGTCGTAGCGCGATGTTATATAGCCTATAGCCTTCCTCAATAAACGGACTATCCAATACAAAAATAATTGTTCAATTCAAACCAGTAGTTCCTGAGATTAGCGCGTTCAAACAAACAAACAAACAAATAAACAAACAAACTCTTAAGCTTTATAATATTAGTATATATTACTCTACTCCTACTAGGGTATAATGACCAAGTCATAGTGTTACATAAAAGAGATTCCTCAATAAACACACCCCTTAACTAAGATAGCAAAAGACTCGGATCTTAGTACAGTCGAAGCCGCGGGCACAGCTGGTGTAGCCAAATAGAGACAGTTGTAAAACTTTATTACAATGCACGAAATCGTAAAACAAGGCGCGCGACGTCTTCAAGCGTAATGGTTACGTTAATATTGTTATATTAACTACTTATATACATGGTTGAGGTGAGGTCCCAGTGTGAGCGGGGAGCGATTTGTTAATGGAGTGATAAGGAATGGTTGGGGTGTGGTCTCAGTGAGAGCTTTATTAGTGTAGGACAGGCTAACATGGACTGTGCTTTGAGAAATAACATCAATCAGCAACATTTACTTGTAGATTATGTTATTGCCAAACATTTGGCTTCACTGTTTCACAGCGTATAGCTGCCAAAGCCCTGCCCTGTCCAACTAATAGGGCATAACCCTATATCTCTTTTCATATATTTTCCGTATAAAAATGCTAAATGCTTGTCTAGTTACACTGAAAACACAAATATGAAAATGCTGTACATGCAACATATTATTAGAGCCAATACTTTTTCAAATTCTTTATTTAATACAAATTATTCTATTTAAAGAAGAGATAATTAATTTGTAACCAAACCAACAATAAAATTAGACATCAACACTCGCTCCCCGCTGTCACTGCCACCACAAATATAATAAAAGTTAATCATATTCAAATACGCACCTACACGCAAGGGTTGTTTCCTTGAATGTAATTTACACTTATATCACAACCCTGTTTCAACCCTAAAATTCTAATTAACTTGTACATTACAAAATATATTACAATTTCCGAGCTATGAGACTGGTGAACGTTGATATTTGACGCTCTAAGAAATTTTGTGTAACTTGTTTGGTATAATGGAAGCTAGCTGCGTATTTAATTTACATTTATATTGCACTGTGTCATTTTTAGGGTGACGTATCCAAGGGTGCAAAGGACCCGATTACTAAGCTGTCTGTTGGTCCGTCCGTCTATCCATTTGTCTGTCTGCAGGCTGTATTTTCATGAACCGTAATAGGAAGAAAGAAGAATTTTTACAGAGTGTGTATTTCGAATTGTGTATATGACAACAAAAACAAAAAATAAATTTAAATTTAAAGGAGACCCACACAGGACCTATACCCTATTTCAGAGGTTTTAGCTCGATTTTAACGACATGATACGACACCCTACTTCCTGCGCGAGTACGACTCGCACTTGGCCGGTTTTAGTATTTATTTATACAAATTAGCTTTATTTAATTGATACATGATACATATAATATTATAAAAATATATAATGTTATCCATTCATTTAAGGTTATAGTTGAGTTTTTTTATGAATTTTAAGTAATTCATATTACAAACAATACAAAAAAAAAAAAAAAAAAAAACTGTTTTTATAAAGGGAATCTTGGAAGTAGGTAAAAACTACAACTGGAACTGTTTTAAAGTGATTAACAAATTTAACATAATTATTAGGTACAATCAAAAAGCTCTTGTTTTTAAAATTAAATACCTACCAACTAGGTCCAATTTGCCCTCAAGTTTAACTTTATTTGTAAACGGTTGCTGAGTTGTAAGCACATACAGTAAGATTAAAACCTTAAACTGTACACTTAGTTAGCAAATTAATATATTTGATTTTAGATTTAAAAGAAGTTATAAATAAGTATAAAAGGACAAATTACTATTTACATAGTGTCTTCTGCGTAGCCTTTTCTCAAGCTATGCTGGGGTCGGCTTCCAATCTTACCGGGTTCAGCTGAATCCTGTATTTTACATAGAGCGCCCGCCTATCGAACCAATCCATAACCCATTTCACCGGGCAACACAGTATCCCATGGTAAGACAGGTTGCCAGAATTGTAATGACTTAACGACTGCCTAAGATCAACGTATGACAGTAGGGACCAACGGCTTAACGTGCTTTTCGAGGCACAGAGAGGTCACGGTATGTTTACAAACGGTCACCAATCCACGGACCAACCGCGGCGAGCGTGGTTTAACCTTTATAGGTATATATAGGTCAAACAGTATGGCAACTGAACTTGTGTTTGACTGGACACCCGGAAAATTGACCTTGGGTGTACCTTGCTCAATGTTCAAGTTGTTTAAAACTGTCGGTGAGTTTTGATTCTGAAGCAGAAGGCGTGAAAATTTACTTCGCCGGTTTTAATTGTAGCGTACTAAAATGAGCCCGTTTTGTGAGTTAAACATAAAATATTTATTTGTGAGTTTAGTTCTTGTCTGCTTGGATCGTTAAGTTACCGCGACTAATTATAATTATTTTGTACTTAATTAAACACTTAGGTATGCTCAAAACCTGTTACTTAAAACAATGTGTTCGATGGGTTTTGTTTCCGACAGTAACACGTACCAATCGTTGTGGGATATATTCCATAGTAAATTATCTCATCAGACACAATCAACTCTTTCCCTCTAAATAAAGTTAATAGGTTATATTTTTTATTACTTTTATGAACTTTTTTCTAAAAGCCTAGGCGAGATCCTAACAGAATTGTACGCTTCTATCTCTATATACATCATATTATATTATGTCTAGTAATAGAAACCGCATAAATATCTATATCACGATGATGAGCTCATGAATAAAGGCTAGCGTCGGAAACTAGTCGGGCGGACGCGATGTATTTTATAAGATCATTTTAGGCATATGAGTATGAATAGATCATGACTAGGACTACGTTTGATCGCACACGTTCTTACGCCTTTATAAAAAGAGATAACGGATGGGGCTATGGTTATAGGAACACAAAGTATCTTTATATATTCTTCATCACTTTTGAAGATTGTTTGCACCCTATACTGGTCTTTATTAGTGACAGAATGGAACGATGACCTTATATCTCGTGGGTTTGACTAATGTATTTTTGTATGTTCCGTAGCCAAAATATCCTACAACTTTCACTACTCAAAAGGTTATATAAAAGAGAAGACAGTCATTCTTCAACTAATATCTTTAGTACAAGTAAGGCTGCCTGTACACGGACTGACGAGCAGTTAGTCAGTGATCAAAACATACGGAGGCGCAGTCCGTGTGCGTTGAGCTGTCAACTGCTCTCGCGCGACACGTGCGCCTCTTGATCCTTGCTTTTTTAAAACACTGCTTGTGTTACGATACAAACAGTCGAACTGTTACAAGCAGTCCGTGTGTGCTCGGCCTAACACCACAACACAAATATTTACTGAACAGTACAACACACACAACACATGATCTATGTTCATTCCTTCTTTACATGGCAAGGCCTTTGCCCAGTCGTGGGACCTTGTTTATGATATGATACACATCAATAGCAAGATTTTATCATTGAAATGTCTTTTAATACAGTAGCATAAAGTATATATCAAATTAATTTTGTAACCAGCGACAACGTATATAATTCAAAGAATATAAAGTTTAGACAACTCGTCTGAAACAGACAGCCTGAACTTAGACAGAAGTCTACCCTCATTATAATTACATATTATAACAGTGTATGATATCAAACGGATTGTATGGTCCGTTGCGCTGGAAAATGCTGATACAACAAAACTTATGAGTTCATACGTTAAGGTTAGAACGATATAATATTATGATGACTTTGTGGAGAGTTTGTCTAATGTGTAATAAGGTTTTGGATGTTGTGTAAGTTGTTTAGTGAACGCTGGCTTTGATCTGATTATAGCCAGTAGGTAGGAAATTATAAAAGTAAATTCAAATATATAAAAAAGTTCTTCCATAAACGAAGAAAACGACATCAAAATGAATAAAAAAAAAAAACATCCCCCTCTTTTGTATGGACATCACATTCGATCACAGGTCCCATTCTGAGAAATATAGTAACTTTATCTTGTTCATATGTATCACCTTTAGTACCTTGGTTTGAATAAATAATAAAAAAAAGAACGACAAATCTCTTTTTATAACAAAATAGGTGCTCCATAAACCAAAAAGTCGCCGTGTTTAAAAATGTCTGGTAGCGCCGCGTTCCCTTGGTGTTAATTTATTACTAACCGTAACTTCGTTCACAGTCAATTAACTTTGATTTTCATGAATTTATTCAACAGTTTAGGTTTTCATATGAATATTCTGTTAAAAAATGGGTAAAGGAGCTATTTTTACCAACCTAAACAGTGACTTTGTTAGGTTTTAATATTATCCTGAATTCAGTAATAATAATGCGAGAACTGAGGTTATTTAAACGAGTTTTAGGTAGTTTTCAACCGACTTTCAAATGGACAAGGTTTAATTTTTTTTTGTATGTTGTAAAAATGTATCTGTATATAAATATTTTTTTTCATCGACAGGTATATTTCAGCGGCGGTCCCATAAGTTTTATTGAGGTCGGTTCTTTTATACACTTATGTGTAATCAATTATTATACAATTATGTTTGTTCCAATAGCAAATAAAGCTGGATATAGGAGCTGTATAAAGACCAAAATAAATTCTATCTCATGCCATAGTAACTTCCATCAACATTGCGCTATTCTAGATTTTCCAAAACGTTTCCCGTTTCCTGTTTTAAGACGCATACTTTTGTAAAATATAAGAAAGTCGGAAACCGGGATAACATTTGCACCTGACCATTAAAACTGACCACAAAACAAAACAAAAACACCAGTACATATCCATTAACAGTTGCAATTAGCACATGTCCATTTTACTTATTTTTTGAGATCCAACTTGCACCGTAAACGTTTTTGTTTAAAATTCTGGTCGTGTCGTTAACGGTCAAGCCACAATTAGAAGCGACCGTGTTGGTCCATTTCCAGAGCCTTTATCGGTTTGCAGTTTTATCTAATACTAGCGACCCGTCCCGGTTTTGCACGTATAGACAAAACATTTATGATTTATACACACAAATCTTCCTCTTAAATCACTCTATCTATTGATGAAAACCATAATGAAAATACGTTCGGAATTTTTGAGTTTATTTCGTTCAGATAAACAGAGAGACGCGGCGGGGGATTTTGTTTTATATATGTATAGAAGATAGATATAGATATCATAGAAGTTTTTGAAGATTGGTCTTGGAATAATTGACATGTCAGTTAAAACATAAGCGAATTTTATTATTTAGATTTAGTTCCTGACGTAACCGATCCTTGAAAGAAAAATGCCTGACAGAAAACACAATTATTTTCCTTTAGGTGGGATTTAAATATAACCCAACATTCACCTAATAACCTTTAAAACGTTTCACTCAAAGCTAGGAATAAATGTCTAAACAAATGCAGTAGTTAATAATGTATGATTGGCTTACAAAACAATTGAAGTAAAAACAAGTCCAAAAAAGAACCAAAGTCTTTCAAGAATCGTTTTTCTCAAATCCGCGTATCTCCGTAACAGATCTGTGTCCCGAAATAACTTTTTCCTCCAAATGTATCGATAGGAAAGCCAAATCGATTTATTATTATGAATAATAGGTATTTAATTGGTTCGTTACTCTGGCTTCTATTTATAACAACTTTTATTCAATGTTGCGAATAAATCTTTTCGGCCCTTTGATTCAGTTTTATATAGTTGTTATAGTTACCTTGATACTACGTCGGTGTCCTTTAATCTATCGGAGACTTTATTTTAGATTTGGAATATATATTTTTTAGATTTGTATACTACCATGATTTGTAGATCCATCATCATTCTAAGTGCCACTCGACCATGGAGGTCGTCACACCAGTTTTCAAAGTGTCGCTAGCTTTGAGGTCGTGGGTTCGATCGCCGGATGGTTCAATGTAGAAAACTACTTCTTTTCTAAATTGTCTCGGGTCTGGGTATTTGTGGTGCCTTCGTTGTCTCTGATTCCATAACACAAGTGCTTTAGCTACTTATGTGTCTAAACTTATTTTTATTAAGTAACTACAGATTACTAATACAATGATAAAGCAATAATGTCATCAGAAGCCTACTTCTTAAATTTATGTTCATTAAACATAAACGTACCTAGCTTCCACTACTTTTTTTGTATTTCATTCTTTTCTTTTTGTTCCTTTCTTAAGTAGTACAATAATTAAGATCTTAAAAACACTTCCTTTTTGAATTAAGCCTCAGTGAATCTACACGAAGATTGTCGGAAACATAACTACAGGATTTTATTACGTGGTATGTTATCACCAATCTCGGACGAACCGTGGTGATTATTTGAGTCCCAAATGCCGTAATTATTTGAGTTTATTGGGCAAGGTTATATACAGTTGATATGGAAGGTTTCCTTCCTCAAATTTATTGGGTAGGAGCATTATAATTAATGGGATCACCCTTTGCAGATGGCATGGGTAATTAGTTTAATTAAATTCCTTAAGTATTACCGTTGGAGGTCAGAATTTTTAGGTTAATCTGACATTTAGATAACCTAGAGTTTAAACTGTCATAAATAAGCTAAAATTATCTAATCATAGGATCGTTAAAGTTACTGAAATCTACATCATGCATACAACATTTTGACCAACAATATTTGTTACCCAAAACATTCGCTTAAAATATTACACGTATCTACACCCTCGTAGCTTCTAAGACATGAAGTTTGAGCGATGCTATATAAAGGGAATACGTCTACATCACCCGAAAGTTGTCAAGTCGACATATTTCGCTATTATTGTGGAAAAGTTAGCGTTACTTGTAAATTGGGACATCGAAGTTTCACCCCTACCATTGGCTTAAGGAAATCATAATAATAATTTTCGACAGCACGGATAGCCCAGTGGTATAGTCTATCACGCCAGTTACCACTGTATGCGTCGTGCTGCGGGTTTGATCCCTGCATGGGACAAGAGTTTGTTTGATCCACAAATGCTGCTTCCAAGTCTGCATGTAAATTGAATGTTTGTAAAAGCCCGCGCGACACAAGGATTAATGGGAGTCGTTTAAAGAAAAAAGTTTTGAGGACAAACAATATTGGACGTGTCTATTTCTTAATGGCTAAAATTATACCTATCTAAAAACACAGAAACCTAATAAACATGGTTTTCCCCGTCATAAAATTGGTTTTCTTTCAGCCTTTAGCAGGCAGTGGCAGTTTAATAATTTTGGGTGGTAATCAAACACCACATCAAAAACAAAATTGATTTATTTCAAATAAGGCTACTAAGTAGCACTTTTTGAAAGTCAACATATCAGACATATCAGACAGCACCCCGATTCGCCCACCCTTCACCGCTTCCTAAGTGCTCTTTGGAGAAGAAACGGCGTCAGAAACTTACCAGCAGCACGCTGTCATGACTTATGAGAGACATCACAAGTGAAACAGGATCCCTAATTAAACCATCAAATTGACAGTTAACCAATAAATATTATATATCACCTATAATCGTACTCAAATCATAATAAATAAATAAATGTCACGGAATTGTGCGTCAATCTTATATCTCCGAGTCACGGAGATAAAATAAATATCATCGTGATATGAATATATTTTTATCGTTGTGGGTTTTGCTTTTCACCGTCACAATGAGAAGTTACTTATCATTCTCGACGCGTAACAATAATTTATAAGAATCACCTGCGTATGGAGCTCATGACTAGGTAAAAATCATATCGAATGGACCATAATGGTTTAGGCACGGTTGCCACTGATGGGCTGTAGATAAGTGACCATTTTTGAGCGTGGATGGGTGCGCTACTGGTAGTACTGGTATAGTCTATATCTTGCCATGTTAAACACATTAAGTCGTTGGTCTTGACTGTCATAGGTTATCTTGGTTTGTAGAATAAAAGTTAGGTTATGCTGTAACTAAAAATCAACCACCGTACAGATTGTGAATAAATATAATGTCAGTGCTTTTTGTATGCTTGATGGTTGCGATCCGTGAAACGCTCAGTGTGCCAGATGAAAGCCTACCTGCTACACCTAAGTACCTGTGTTTGACATAACACTGATCTGGCAACCTATTATTTGGGCCAGTCGTGAGACAAATAAAAGTACTCATTGTAGTCGATTATTTAGTTTATTTGTTTAATATTTATTTCAGTTATATAGGTTTTTTGTGTTTTGTTGTTTATTGTAATTGTTCTTCTGTGTCCAAATTAATCAGTTAACATCAAAACTTTTCGGTTTAGGTTTTATGTAGATTACGTAATAACATGCTATATTTTTGTATAATAACTTTCGTGAGAAGTATTCATAATTATTTAAAACAAAACCAGTTCGACTCGCGACACCACCGCCGCCGCGTCAACTCATGATTAGGGACTCCTATTGAGTCTGAAACTAGTCGGGCAATCCCGAGAATATGCGTGAGTAAACCGTTTTGTTATAATACTTAATTATGCTATATTTTCATTCATTTAAATCACTTTATAAGTTTACTAATTGTCGAAACTAGAAATAGATTTTCGGAATGTTCTCTTATCAAAACTTGCGCTACACTAAGTTACATCATAACAAGTCCTTTGGGAACAAACCGATGGTAGGGGACGCTAGTCTCAAATTCATCTTACCATAATGTTTCAGATAATAGCTTTTATAAGTTGAGCATAACTTCTAAATACGTTTACAAGACGAAGGCCGTCGTGGGCGCTCCGTGAACAAGCCTTACACAAATAAACTGTATTCACAAGTCGTTGGTATACTGCTAAAGTGTACGAAGTGTTACATTAACATTTTCTGCTCTGTGGTCGTATTGTCGATGTGCATTTTTAATTTCCGTAGCTATCGTCGCGAGGTTGTTTATAAAGAACTTTATCGTCTTTTGAATACTAAAAGTTTGTGGTGAGAGAAATGGGTCGCTTTTTCCTGGTAGAGTAACTTGCTGTTATTACTGGTTTGTTAAGTTGCGGTAGACTGGAACGGACGTGGGATCACTTATGCCTCACGTCAAAAAAGATTTCTTCGTCTGGTAATGGTGTCAGAAATGGGTTTATTGATGCGTAGGCATAGATAGACTCAGAGGGCATGGATCTCCGATATTCGTAGAATAACACTGTTTTTAAACAGATTCTATTGGATGAATGATATCCATTCCTTTCTTAAGATATGCAGTGGAATAGGAAAAAGTATATTATTTTGTAGGTCACACGTTTAAAAACCATTTATTACTATTAAATGTAAAAAACAGACTTCAAAGTAAGTGGTTATCATTTCAAATTATAAGAGAATTAATGAAAAACTTGAAACACGTAATATGTGCCTGGCGTCCTATCACCAGATCCTGACCGGATGACTATGAGACCACCTGGAAAGTATACTATTTCAAACAAAAAAGATTTTCCAAATCGTTACAGGCGTCGCTCAGTAATCGGGGAACATACATGAAAATTAAAAAAATCCGAATAATTGGAATACATTATTTTTAAATCCGTTATAACAGATCTAGTTACAAAATCCAAGTATAATTTTACAATACACTAAAACCTAAAAAAATGTTTTTACATTTAATAGTTTATATAACAACCAACTTCCAAACTGCACTTTTCCCTTCAAAATAACGAGATATCATCCCATCGTAATAGCGTCAAAAGAAGGAAAAATATCAAAACGTTAGCCGGCCTTATTGAATGATATTATATTATAAATCCCGATGGACGCGATCACTCTCGCTACCGAATATTGATTCTAAGCTATTTTTGAGATGGCAGGAATGGATTCACTTCGCAAAGTATTAATATTTTGGATTATGAAGGATGTTTTGCTTATCCGTCAGTCATATTGGAGGGTTTTCCCTACGGAATGTATTTGTGTATGGTATTAATAAAGTTACTGAACTCGTATACTTGTACATTTAACTTTTGGTAATGGATGGGTGGTATGGAAGTTGGTCTGAACAATAATGGTAGCAAGCTATCAGTTATTATAATACTACATTTTTATAAGTTTATAAAATTTCTGAATTATCTGACAGCTGTACCCACGCGGGTATCGGTTATCGCGGTAAAAAGTAGCTAAATATCCTTTCTTGTGATCCAATCGTACCCAAAACAAGTTTTAAAATTGGTTAAGCTGTTTAACAGTGAAATCATAACAACCAGACAGAGTTACTTTCGCATTTATAATATTAGGAAGAATAAATGGTCTTAACGTATTCAATACACTCATTAGAATATAATATGTGTGAGTAGATTAAGCGTAGTTAAAATACGCTTGTGCAATTTTCTTTGGTTTTCCAATGCAGAATTAAATGTATGGGAAAAAATGAAATATTCTTATTATATTATAATCTATCTATATCTATACTTATAATAAATCTGTAGAGAGGTCAATTCTGTACATCAAATATATTTTCAAAATAACTATCAGGGGGTGATTAGTGATCGATACTGATGCCAATCAGTAAAATTTTTGTCTGTCTGTCTGTCTGTCTGTCTGTCTGTCTGTCTGTATGTTCCTTATAGAAACGAAAACTACTCGACGGATTTTAACGAAACTTGGTACATTTATTCTTCATACTCCTGGGCAGGTTATAGTATACTTTTCATCACGCTACAATCAATAGGAGCAGAGCAGTGAAGGGAAATGTTGGGAAAACGGTATTTTTAAAGCTTCCGTCGCGTATGCAGCCTTAATGGTTAAAGCTACATAGAAATCATGTATGAGAGAAATGTTCTACATAAAATTATCTAAAAAATATCCGACAACAGCATATGTCTATCTTTTATGGTTGACTCACAATAACACGTGTAACTCCCGATAGCTTAGCAGTTCGGAGATTTCTTATTATATTTGTTTACTCTTACGTTTATAATACTCTCACTCATCCCTAATAAAAAAAAGTTTACATTATTACCTATTCAATAAAAAAAGAATCATAGAAATCGGTATAGAAACACCAAACTTATACATGAAATACGATAATAAGCCATCGCGCCGTCGCGCGTGAATACTGAATCATGCTATAAGGATTATTTTTGAACGTGATATATTATGTTTCCCTACTAAAATACGAAAGTTAATCTGTATGTTACATCAAAACCACTGAACAGTGAGGAAGGACATATGCTACTTTTTTACGAAAAACGACGGAAACGCGGACGAAGTCGCTGGCAAAAGCTAGTACCATAATATAATTATTTTAATCGTCATACTTCTGTATTAATGCGATAACCGAAATACACGCGGGCGGAGCCGCAGTCAAAAGTTAGTAAACAATAAAACCAGAAATATCTATCACAGTACGTGTTCACGAAAAGTATTCTCATTCCAAGATATTGTACATTTCAACGAGAAATACATCTTCCAAGAGTCGACCTCATCAACTAAACTAATAATGTTATATTTAAGTCTTATTGTATTAGCTTAAGGCTCATTTTGCATTGGCAACCGTATTGTGAAACAAATGGCATTGATTTAAGGAGACTGGAAGTGGCTTTTATTACAGTGTAGGAATTATTTTGTCACTTATTAATTTTTCACTCTCACTTTATTACATGTTATTGTTAGGTTCTGATTAAGCTTTATAGTTTAACAATAAATAAAACAATTTTATTGTGTAATAAAATGTACAGATTTCGTTTTATTGACCATTCGAATCAATCGAATCAATCATGTGAATAGTATTAAAACACAATGGGTTTTGTAACACTTACTTAATGTTGAAATAAAACTACGTTTTTAACGGATTCGACCGTTATATTTACATTTTAGTTCCCATATCTATCTACTGTCAAACGAATAACACCTCCCTCTGCCCGTGAACCTGACATCTGCAAAGGCGTTAAATCGTCGAGAAATATCTAAATATACCGCAATAGAATCCGTTTAAAAAGTAGTTTCATTTCAATGAGTAACAATCGCGTAAACCTAAGAAAGCACTTACTAAATAAATAGCACAATCTTAAATTATTCTTGTGGTTTAAATACGTATTTCAGAGGACAATTTCTCAGGAAAACCGTTGCAAAATAATAATACGATAACTCCACTTTAAATCAAAACAACGTCACAAATACGAGCGTATGCGCTCGGAAGTTGAGCTTATTTAGCTTATTTCAGCATTTTCCGGCGCAACGGACCAGACAATGCGATTCGGGTAATATCGCTACGTAATGAGGGTACACAGACTCCGGTAATTTGTCTACTTGTGTTACTAACATGCGTTGAGTTTAAAACAAACTTAGTTACCATACATACAGACACGTTTCGAAGGACCACGTGTTTTCATTCGCAAACGCTTTCATTCAACCTTTTTCGGTAAGACGACATTGCATATTATATACCCTTTATCAACAAAGTAGATTAAAACTATTTTCCTGCAACAATGTGGATGTAAGGCCTTGACATCATCTAGTTGACGACGGTAGGAAGGACCAAAGTTAATGGCAACCATACCTGGGCAGTAAACCGTGCTATATTAAAAAGGGGACGAAAGGTTGGCCCCAAAAACAAATAAAAAAGTCTAAGAAAATTATCACAACTCGCGCACTTAAAACTTCAGCAATAAACTTAAGTAAATTTTTGGTCCTTTGATCCGCGTCTGAGGAATTAATTAAAAATAAAGTTTTAAAGAGAATACATCATGCAATGTTACGCAGTATCATTCTGTCTCAATATATAGTGGATATTTGAAAAAAACCTGCAACATTTACGAGAACAATTTATTGAAGCATTTTGTCATAAACTGCTCGGCAGAGCCCTCATAACTCGCTACCGTGCAGGAGAAAAATAACATTGTCATAATATGTCTCTTACACACTGTACTTAGAAAATTCTATTTAACTCTTTCTTCAAACCAAAATAAATTAAATTTATTAAAATATTTTTTCTACGTGATATATTATTTGTTAATTTCAATGAAACAGGGACAAAAAGATTACTTTCAGATAATGAAGTCCGAAGAATAAAGGACAATACGTTATAATTGCGACTAATTTATCTCTTTGTGTTTTAAGTATGTTGTGACTATTTATTTTATGAATACCTGTCAAAAGCATTTCCTATTGTACTAAACATCTTCTTTGTTTCACTTAAGCTGGGACTTAAAACATTACTCAGTGAAATGTTAAAGTATGTAGTTTTAAAAACAATGGCCTTAGGATATTATTTTAGGACGACGCCCGTGGTTGAGTGACGTAGACACCGGTTTTTAAGATGTCGTCATTTCCATATCACTAGTGCTTTAGATACTTACGTTTGATTCAGAGCAATGTATGTAATGTTGTCTACGTTTATTATTATTATTATTCTATATTTATTATTATCGGGTCTTTTTGAACAATAATCGAGACGCTCGTCAAGCGTCAGGATTATTATTTCAAAAAGACGGATATCTTTATAAAATAAATCTGTAAATAATGTTTAAAAATTCGTATTTAGCAAATAACACTCAAATAAATGTCTCAGTCACTTCTAGAAACATAAGATCTTTGTAAAATAAAGTGTATTAGACTTGGGTCGAAGGCACTCTTAGAGCAGGAAATGTGTCTCATCGATTAGCACATTAGTGCGGGTTCGATGCCTGCGCAAGTACCAGCCTTTGAGCAAGATGTAACACTCTACAATTCAAACCATTCATCTTTCGAGGCGATCATTTAGATTGAAGAGTGAAATGTTATTGATTTATGGGTATCTGTACTATTTCGCTATACATTTCGTAAATATTCTTAAAGTACTTAAAGTTCTTATTTTTTTTCTACTTTTTATTTGTCTTTCTGTTGTTTTATTTTAAATCCCCGACACAATGAAAGTTACTATAAATTTGACGTGTCTATCTGTGTGTCCGTAGCATCATACCTCTTAAACAAATTGATTGATAATGATGCGGTTTTTTTGTTGAAAGCTGCCGTTCTTAGCTATAATTGATGAAGATCTGATCAGCATTTTAAAATATATCAACAAAGTTATTTGTCGGTGGTTTGTAAGTTTTTAACTTTGGTTTAATATTGTTAGATATTATTTGGTGCAAAAAAAATAAAGTGAAATGTTGACTTTACAGAAATAATCGTATCTTACATCTTGTAAAAGAGTAAGAAACAGATTTAAGGCTACTTAGCTAAGATATTTAACGGCGTAGGCGTAGCTTCGTAGCACCAGTGTAAAGTTTTAAGAAGAAGTAAATAATGAGATTACTTTTCACGGTGTGAAAGAAAAAATGCGTTGTATAACCCTGCGTAGGTACCTCTGGTTTTCTTTGACCCTGGGGAAGGCGGCGGGGCGGACTGGTCGGACTCGGGCTTCTAAAACCATCGGAATACTTTCCCTAATCTTCCTTTCTGACCAAATTGTTCACATTTATATGGAAGTGACCAGTCTAAGTCACGTGATTTATCGAAAATAAATTTAATTGCCATGCATTTTATGACATTTGAGCGATTTATCTTATCGTCAATGCTTGTAGAAATGTGATTTGTCTAAGGGAGTCTCGGGCATGGACGCTTTAGAAAAATATTGCTATAAAAAAGCAGACGTACAAAAACGAATCCATAGAATAAAACAATCTTCAGTACAGTAAGCTGAACGTTAATTTATTGCCCTTAGCGTCATCATTTACTGAAGATCTTCACGAAACATTCAAGATATGCGGGTATATTAAACACGTGGATTGAAAAGGAATGTGTTAGCACATAGCGTGTACCTTACTCTACTCTGATTATAGTATGTACCGACATAAAATACATGGTAACTACAAACACGCATGTAATAATTTAGCCTTTTTTTTGAGAATATAATTCAATACAAAATCCATCTTTGTTAAAAATTATGTAACATAATGTAAATTGTAAACTTTTTTCGCTATTAACCACTTTTACCATCCACCAATATCTATATAACTTGTATATATGTAGGTATATAGCTATTGCGGTTAGCCGGTGTTCATCTCATGCAAATTCATTCTCTCTTGAGTACAGGGTATATTGTAGTTATCAGCGCCAATTTTCTCACCCTGTATTGTTTTTGGCATGTTTTCGTGCTTAGGGAGCTGTAGTTTATTATTAACCTAATTAATTTCCTTGAAACTAGATCAAAGATTAATAAAATAGGGGTGGTCTTCAAAAGTGCAGTGTATTTTGGTAAAAAAATGAAAGTATGTATATTAAATCTTGCTAGTGGCAAAAACCTATAATATCTGGCAAGGGGCCCAAATGGCTTTAATTCACTTACATAAACTCATTTGAAAGTTGACCACAAAACGACTTCTTCTCGAATCTTTAAAGCGTAACTTTTTATCAAGATAAAAAGGCTTAAACCAGGCTTTATTAAAAAGAAATTTGCCAAAATGTTGTCACTAGTCTACGTTAGAACCTGTTTGGCAATCTGCCATTACTCATGCACTCCCAAATCGTAGTTTTAAAACACCACGCGTTTGCATTTTAAAATGAAAACTGCGATTTTTGGTCCTCAGAGACGCGTACAGCTAAATTATGCCATGATACCCGTAAGGTTATTGTATGCATTTTAAAGTTTTACAACCAGGTTAATCCAAAGTTTTAAATGTCATTCATTGGTGGGATGACATTAATATTTTATGAACCTTTACATTATGAGTAAAAGTGTTTGCATTTAATTTGTACACATTTTTGTTCAATAGTGTTTCGTAAAAGCATAGTATGCCCTGTTCTATATATGAATTGAATTTGGTATAATGAACAAAGAAGAAAACCTCACAGAACGGTTATGGTTACAAAGACCCGAAATACATAAGAACCTAATTTTCTTAACGTTCTTAAATTAAATGGTAACGCGTAACGATTATTAATTAATTCTCTACGCAGCTACATTATCAAGACATTTTCCTTTTGCAACCCTCCCATGCCTTCGTAATTCTTTGAGTAATTCCTTAGAGGAACCGTTTATGAGCCTGTAATTTACAAATTAAATGTTAAATAGAATACTTTATTTTCTTATCATTTTGGTAAGAAGATATTGAATATATTTCGCTTTAATTCATTTAACCTAATGTGTAGGATAGAAGTTTAAATTTTACCTTTAAAACCTTTTGATTGGCAAATAATTTATTTTAGCAATGTAATTTTGTACAACTATCGTTTATTGTACTAAAAAAAAAATCTTGCAACATTAAAGAGGCCAATGGTTTATTACAGGAAAAAAAATACTGATACTTATCATGTACACAGCTCATTAATAGAATAACGCAAAGATCACAAACCACGTCGGGTAAATTTGATTTAAATCCATCACCTATTCAGACCTAAGTGCAAAGTAACTCACCTTCACACAAACGCATCGACAACACAAACAGTAACTGACTATAAAGAATAGGGAGTACTTCCACATGGGACTGTATTGTCACTCAGTCCTAAGTTCCGCGCCACTGGGTGACGCATTGTTGGATGACGTCACAGCGTGTGAAACGATGATGTACGGAGGCGCGAAGGGATTAATGATAGAATTCGTTTGAATAGAACTGCATTTGTTTTTTGGGACGGTTATAATATTATTTTAATTTTGTATGTAATTTTTGTTTTTTGTTTTGTTGTGACGTGGGATGCTGAAGTATGGGAAGATTTGAGGGAAGGCATTGCCCAGCAGTGGGAAGTATAGGACTGATTATAAAAACTCCAAATCAACCAATCTTTACACCATTGCTTGAGATGTTTCTATGAAACCGCTGGAAGATCATAACTGGCATAATAATATATATTACTTGCAAGACAAACTCAGAACCCCCTCTATCGAAATCGGTCCACTAAGGTCGGAAGTGTCAAGGCTAAGAACAAACTCTGTAGGTCAAACCTGGTTCGTACGGAAATTGAAACCAATTCTTAAGGTCCAAAACGGAGCATGTTAGAGAAGAGCTCTGCATCTATTTTGTCTCCACTGGGATTTAATTGAGAGTAATAATTTAATTTATTTGTTCCAGGTAAATCATCTTTCTAACATAGAACTTAAATCATCGGAGTTGTGGTAAAATATAGGGTTTTTAATCGACATGTTTTTAAATACAAAGAGTACATACCTTTAGACAGTTATTGCAATAGTTTGAATGCTAATAATTATTAATCGTGTGGTCGTGTCCTAATTACCATTAATCAAACTTGTTTTGATTGATCACTTGTAAACCAAGTGATTTAAGACGAAAAGCTTTCTCCTCAATACACAGAAATTAAACTAATTGGCAGAAATTGACTGCACGGATAGCCGAGTGGTATAGGTCACCACGATAACTACCACTATGCGCGACGTACTGCGGGTTCGATCCCCGCATGGGGATAGAGAAGAGAGATATAGAGAAGAGAATAGTTGTTCTAAGTCTGGGCGTTATTTTTCCATGTGATTTAAATGTTTCTGAAACCGCCAGCGAACAAGAATTAAATTATTTAGTGTGGGACTCCTTTTATAAAACCAAATAACCAGAACAAGAAACATCGTCTATAAAACTTTCTAAAAACGGTAAGAAACGTCGTAGTAAAAAAAAAGAAATCCCAGTAAAAATTTATAGGTTATAAATATTTACAAATTTCGCCGCAAAGAAAATAAACAGCTCAGTTACAGGCCGAATTCTAAATACTCCCTTTCCTTTTGCAAATTTTGTAACCAATACTTGTACTTATAATATAAACAAGTACAAACGATAAACAAAACACAATTGCTACTCATAAATGCAGAACACACGTTTCTCGTACAGGGGTACAAAAAGGGTATTTTCTGTAAATTTGTGTCTTGTCGGCGTGCGGCGGTGGGGTTAAGTTGTGGTGTATCAGCGTTCCAGTTCATTGCGACGCACATCACGCGGGATGCTGCCGAAATATTGACGAGTTACGAGGGTAGAGAGTACCTAGATGTGACACATGGTTTTTTAATATAAAACTAGCTGTTTTTTAGTGACTGGCATTGCCTTAATGACTGTTGTTTTTAATTGAGGTAATTTCCCAATATCTCTCGGATATATTAAACAATACAATAGTTTATAAAAAATTCGTCCCAGCTACAACTACAAAAATTATTTTGATTGATTTCATTATCATTGGCCCCATTCATACAAACGACTTTTCAAGTGTCATGTGGCCTGTGGTGTATACTTATATATATATTATGCTTAAAACAAACTGGTAACTTAGAGTAGATATTGACTACGTAGATATTGGCTAATCGGCGTTGAATAAATAAATCGAAAAGATCATTTACACAGCTTCGATATTTCTTTAATGAAAGACGTGCTTATTATCTAAAATTGTTTTGGTAAATAGGTTTTTCCGCTCGAGAGGGTTTTTCTTAGTTTTCCCGGCTCAGCAATTTATCTAATATTCTTTGTATTCAGAAATATGCTTCAATGAATCTTAATTTTCAATTTAGTAGGTATTTGATTTTTTAATTATATTCTATGATAATGTTTTTTAGGGTTTCGTAACTCAAAAGGTAATAACAGAACTATTATAGGACTTTCGTGTGTCTGTCTATCTGTCTGTCAAAGGTAATTTGCTCTGAAACTAGTAGTTTTAGGGCTGATTTTTCCAACGCCAGATAAAATTATGCGACGAATTATTTTGAATTTTTTACTGTTTTTCCATACAAAATCTGTCTTCAATTTTATTCAACGAATAAAAATTATCTGGGTTAAGAGAAATCAGTCCTTAGTAAAGTTTAGTAGATTTGATACACATAATTATGTAAGTCGGTGACTCATAAACGCAAGTGTAACGTAAATGGATATCACTTTTTGGAAGTAAAATAGAAAATATAAAATGAATGGGCTCATTTATTTATAATTTTAAAATAATAATTATAAAGTTACTGGCGATCCGGCCCCACTTTGCGCGAAGACACAAAACGTTGAAATGAATTATACAGAAAAACCTTCGTCTTGAATTACTCTATCTATTTCTGAAAACTGCATTAAAATCCGTTGAGTAGCGTAATAGATTTTACCGTACAAACAGCGGGAGCGACTTTATTTTATACTATGTAATGATTGTCGAAAATTGTCCATTCCCTTATCTCCGAAATTGTTATATTCTATCTTTTTCCCTATTCGACAAGAAGTTTTCAATATTTTGGTACATATTTTTTGAAAAATATCGTTATTTTTTATTTATTTTTTTATACAGTCGTGCTCTTTAACATTCATAAAGCGTTTTTTTTAATTATGTAAATATTCTTTGTTACCGAATGTGACATCGACCTTAGGAGTAGAGAATCAAGTAAGAAACCATTATTTTCTTCTGCTTCCATCGTTCTCATCAATATTTTACATTACACCATTGACATAGAGCTTCCATCCCCAATACATCTCTGAAAGCCGATAGCCGGAATGCTCCATACATGCAATATCGAGTTATGACAGCATTTATTCAGAGGAACGCAATATTCCGTTCAGATGTAACCTAGCTTTATTGCAGGGAGACATGTGACAATGTGTTGTGTAATATGATACAAGGTGTTAACGTGGGGCAGAGTTGTTCGTACTTCGTATCATGTAAAAGTTTGTGTGATTGCACGCACACATACGGTTTAGTGTTCTTTGTTTTTGCTGTGAATATTATTTTCTTTCAGCATCCGGTTTATATTGTTATTGTTTAACATAGATTTTGAATTATAGGTCTGTTTGTTAAATTAAATTTTATTCCTTTTACTTTTACTTGGCGGTTGACCAAGATTGAATGTGTCTATAATTATGTATGCAATATTTACCACACAAATAGGTATTAAAAAAGTTTTTGAACACGACTTTTATTGAATTTTACAAGACAAATAAAAAAATATATATTCTACTTCTAATTTGTCATGGTCATGTAATATAGATTTGTTAAGAATTTATTAGATTGATTCACAGAATAAAAAGACACAAGTACCAAGGCCCAATTTAATCCACATTACTCTTCAACCCAGTCAATAAAACACACAACCACTAAAATTATTCGAAACGACAGTATTATTATTACCAGCACTTTTTATATTATGAAAATGAAGGCAGTTCTCAAATGCAAAGTAATTCTGACGGTAAAATTATACTATTTATGCTTATTCCCCTCATTCGTCATAATTTCGCGCTCGCTAATAACGTCCTTTTGTTTCTCTGTAGAATCGTATTATGACCATTTCTTTAATGATTTTCCCAAGTCGTGTGGAACTTTTTTTGTACAATACTTTTTTTTTATATTATTATTTATTATTGCTTGGAACGGAATAACGCCTCAAAGTATTAAAAGAATATTTTACCTTTCTGTCGACAGAATGTCTGTCAAACTCATTTGATACAAGAATACTCCAGATGGCCAAGAGTAGCTTACAAAAATATCATTATAAAGTATCAGCCAGGCCCCATGGCTTCAAACTGCCGCTGTGCTCGGCTTCAAAAGGTCGTAGAGTGAAGTTCGAATGCCAGAAGTCTTTAGGTTAATTTCATTCTTTGAGCTGAAAACTTACTTATACGTATTTAGGGAGATATTAGTATTTATAATTATATATTAAAAAAAATACTATCCTAAAACTATTCTTTTTAAAAGAACGCTGTCAAATGCAGATGTTAGGAAATTCAAATAAATAAATTCCAAGTTTAGCATTATTAGTATCTAGATTAAGGTAAATAACTTCCATGCGTGGCGTTAAAGCCTTAAAGATGTACTAAGTAGGTTGTTAGTTCGCAAGGCAACACGTTAACTGAACTTCCTGAATTAATTCGTCCGCCTTGCTTGGAAACGGGTGTATTTATCTACGTATATAATCACTACAACTTGCTTCTATGTAACATTGCAATCTACCTAATGATTTCAGTTTCTTCGTGGGTTGTTAACTGGATAAATCAATATTAGATATGTCGGGTAGTTCGATTTCTAATGACTAAGCCCACGTTGGGCGCCATTAGTTTTATTGGCTTTCAACTCGGGATTGAGATCTTTTTCCACATTTCATTGATCTTAACGTTTGAAAGTGGTGTTTGATTATGCGTATGAGAAAATCGATTAATTTTTTGCTGTTAGTAATCTCATAACTTAAGTTCAGTAAACATGAAGTGAAACTTTTTAATAATGATAATTGACAAGAACAAACTAGAATTTTTAAATACTAAATTAAAACATACATAAACAATTAATAACGACGAACTTACGTTTCACTTGACTCTCAGATCAGCTTAAAAACGGATACGATGCAACAAATTGTGTTTAGTATAAAAACTACGTAAATTATAGAGTAGTGTAATAAAACAGAGACTAAAACGGTTTTTCTCGCGTCGCGTTTATCGTGAAACGGCGCTTAGGGTTGACGCAGACTTTTATTTTCACTCTCGAATATTTTTTAATAAATTGGAATTCTGGACGCTCTTTAAAGTTTTGCATTTTCGTTTCGTTTTTACATTTTTGCCTTCGCTTGACTACAGTTTTCTTTCTAGGCAAGTTTATTTAATATACTTATATTAAGTAGGTTGTTTTAAATAAGTATGTGTTTTTTTGTGTATGTATATTAAGTATGTAAGTATATTTCATTTAATATAGAGCAAAACATCAAACTAGAAGTAATGTAAAATTTTCAGGAAAATTTGTTTCAAAATGTCACTTATCTGCATTAAATAAATATTATCAACAAACGTTTGTCACGGGCTATTTTTGGATGGCAAATAATATAAGCAAGCTACATCAAAATCGTGAAACCAACAAACTTAAAAAAACAGAGTCCAAACTTTCACAGCTGTAGGTAGGAGTCGTACGAGCGACTTTCCAGACTCAAGTAAAAACATAATTACCTCGACAACCCTATACCGAGGCGACAGCCACAGTCCACACGTGTTTTATTTACGGAACACGCGGCGTCTGTAATGTATCGCTAGATGTCGCCACCGCAGCACCGGTTTTTTCTAACACGGTAGGAATACGAACCCTTTTTGAAATGAAATGAAAGATTTATTTGCATGAAATTCGGTGAAATTGGAGTCGCGAAATTTATGTGCTTTGGTTTTTAATTTATGCTATGTAGGTGGCTGAGAATTATGTTTTGAAGAATAGGTATGTTGGACTCGATTTTCATTTTAGAAGTATAAATAAATAATAATAAATAAATGTGGACAACATCACATACATGGCTCTGAACCCAAAGTAAGTAGCTAAAGCACTTGTGTTGTGGAATTCAGAGACAACGAAGGTATCACAAACACCCAGACCCGAGACAATTTAGAAAAGTTGTTTTTTACATTGCCCCGGCCGGGGATCGAACCCGGGACCTCACAGCTGGCGACACCTTGAAAACCGGTGTGTACGCCACTCGACCACGGAGGTCGTCAATATAAGTATATGAAGGCTTTACCTGCTATCTTATCACGTAGTAGTAAAAAGAAGATCCAATTAACATTTAAGATTCTTTTAACTATAAGTTTAGTACTAAGCATATTCCCAAGTAACGAACTCCGTAAAAGAAGTGAAATTCTGCTCTCCCACAACGAACCAAAGACCCATAAAATCCAACACCCTATATATCCTGCACAAAAATTTAAAAAGAAGTTTACAGCCTACTTTTAATTTATTATTCCTTATTCAACCTTCAGAAAAGATGCCATAAATTTCACAATCACCTCTGAAGAATTACAAGTTTCAATATAATTCGGGATGGAAAACGTCTTAGAATTTCGAGCGTGTCTCAACAGTTACACAAAATATGATTTTCACAGTCCGATGAATACAAATTTGTAAGGAGCCCCGAAAATGCGATGTCCCTATTTATCGCTGTTGGCTTATTAAATAAAGTTATTGATAGCATCTAAGACCCTGGACTTTGAATGTCGACGTTTCTGTTATTTTGTGTTTTATGCTGAGATTATTTTAGATACGACATGATTTGGTTTTCTATAACTTTTGGAATTTTGCTCTAGTTTAATTAGCTCTAGCTTATTTTAACTCAATAACTGGAATTTATTAAAAATCTATGTAACTTTTAAAGGTAGATCTTTCAGAAAGATCAGTAGTCTATAATAAAGCTCATTGATTTTTATTATAGTTCTCGCGCCTAGTTCTAAGTCGCATTTTAAAGGGTAAACCGCGTTCGCTGGGGTTGGTAGACCCCTCCGTGCCTCGGAAAACACGTAAACCGCTGGTTCCAACTGTCTGGTAAGACTGGAAGCCGAACCCAACATAGCTGAGGAAGAGGCTAAGCAGAAGAGTGATTTTTATTCTCTACAACCAGTTGGCAAAAATAGAAAAACTCAGGACAGAACTTTTTAATAATTTATCAGCTTACAAAAAAGCAAAATTACACGCAAATAACTTTTAATTAGACACAATTCAAAAATATATTTACTTACTAGCTTTTGCCAGCGACTTCGTCCGCGTTTCCGTCGTTTTTCGTAAAAAAGTAGCATATGTCCTTCCTCACTGTTCAGTGGTTTTGATGTAACAGACAGATTAACTTTCGTATTTTAGTAGGGAAATATAATATATCACGTTACACAAAAATAATCCTTATAGCATGATTCAGTATTCACACGCGACGGCGCGATGGCTTATTATCGTATTTCATGTATAAGTTTAGTGTTTCTATACCGATTTCTATGATTCTTTTTTTATTGAATAGGTAATAGTGTAAACTTTTTTTAATTAGGGATAAGTGAGAGTATAATAAACGTAAGAGTAAACAAATATAATCAGAAATCTCCGAACTGCTAAGCTATCGGGAGTTACACGTGTTATTGTGAGTCAACCATAAAAGATAGACATATGCTGTTGTGGGATATTTTTTAGATAATTTTATGTAGAACATTTCCGTCATACATGATTTCTATGTAGCTTTAACCATTAAGGCTGCATACGCGACGGAAGCTTAAAAAATACCGTTTTCCCAACATTTCCCTTCACTGCTCTGCTCCTATTGATTGTAGCGTGATGAAAAGTATACTATAACCTGCCCAGGAGTATGAAGAATAAATGTACCAAGTTTCGTTAAAATCCGTCCAGTAGTTTTCGTTTCTATAAGGAACATACAGACAGACAGACAGACAGACAGACAGACAGACAGACAGACAGACAAAAATTTTACTGATTGCATTTTTGGCATCAGTATCGATCACTAATCACCCCCTGATAGTTATTTTGAAAATATATTTGATGTACAGAATTGACCTCTCTACAGATTTATTATAAGTATAGATATATAGATTATAAAATATATTGGAGGTACCATTCTTTTCTCGGTTAAACCATTGTAGGTAACGAAGGATCCAAAATAAAAATAAGCTCCCATTTCTGTGACATTAAAAAATAAATACAATAACATTACAAAATAATGTTTTCAGTATGAATTGGGTCGAACGAAATTAAAACCAAAACGCGAAAATAACTAAATAGAAATTCAATAGAAAAATACCTATTGATAAGCTTGGCTTTTATATGTATTGTGTTGTCATTTGTAATGAAATGGAAATAAATAAAATGTTTTTATTCATTCCGTACAAACAAAATATTGGCGGGAGAATTTCAGTTGCTATGGGTTTTTAAGAGGAAAGTTATAAATTACTGGAGATGTTTTTAAATGGGCTGTTACTCGTAATTTGTAGGTCTTCTCCTGCTTAGCCTTTTCCCAAGCTATGTTGGAGTCGGCTTCCAGTCTTACCGGATTCAGCTGAATACCATATTTTACATGGAGCGACTGCCTATCTGATCTCCACAACCCATTTTACTGGGTAACGGAGTATCCCAGGGTAAGACTGGTTGTCAGAATTGTAATGACTTAACGACTACCAAAGATCAACATATGACAGTCGGGACCAACAGCTTAATTTGCTTCCCGAGGCATGGAAGGGTCTCGTTATGTTTTTAAATGGTCACCCATCCACGGACCAACCGAGGCGAGTGCGGCTTAGCCTTCATTGACGGTCAAACCGTACGGCTTACACTTAGCCACGAGCCTCTAGCTGTTGTAGGTAATGTAACAAAAAACAAAACACTGTTTAAAAAAAACTGAGGATTCAAGTCAAAAAATTTAAGAACTCTTGTGTATAAAACATTTAAAATGGAGTTTACTAAGCATTAAGCCCAATGCAAGAGTTTCAAAGTAAGATATGAAATTGACTTATTAAAATTCAGTTCGCTCCTCTTTTGCCATTATTTACAAAATTGGTGGTAGTCAATTATGGCCAAATAATTTAATAATACACATTGTTATATACTGTTATTTTTATTTTTCGAAACCGACAACTTGATTGACAACTTGACTCGACATCGAAACAACAGACAGAGAACTATAGCTTAAAACCATATAGATCACGTCAGCTTTCAAACAGAAATAAAAACCGCATCATAATCGGTCCATAAGCTTAGGAGCTACGATACCACAGACAGACACGTCAAATTTATAACAAACCCCTTTTTGCGTCGGGGTTAAAAATAATAACTCTATATCAAGGTTAAAAACTTTTAAACCAAAATTGTCTACCAGTTTTCCTTAAAAATCCTAAGAGGTGAAACTTTATTCTTTCATCAGCACATTCATTAGCATAACAGTGTTGCTTCTGGTTAATCTCGACACTTTCTGTGTCGGCAAAATGAAAATTTTATGGACCATCGCTAATCTTCGGTCATTATGATAAAACCTGCCTATCTGTAAAACCTTTTTACTGACCTGACTGAAAACTGCATGAAGACTATAAAACTTTAATTATACTTGTTAACATTTTCTATTTGTTTTTCTTTGCTTTTGAGGTCGAATACATAAAGTTTTTTGGAGATTAGTTTTGTTGACTGTCGTTAAACTTATCTGGTAAGTAAATTGTGTTCTTGAAATAAAGAAAATAAGATTTAGAAATAAGAGAATGGATTTTAAGGCTGTGTCTGTAATAGTCCAATTTCTATAAATGTGTCAGATAACAATACTTACTGCTTAATCTTGCGGAATGCGGTTTTTTCATCTATATCTATATATATAAAATGCTTTGTCCTGAATGACTGACGGATCATCGCACAACCTAAACTGTCGATCGTAGAGACCTGAAATTTGAAGGGCGAGTTCTTTGTATGACGTAGCCTTCCGACACGAAAGGATTTCCGTAACTCTACCCCTAAGGGAGTAAAAACCGGGATCAAAGTTTGTATGGGACAACGTGATTCCTTGGTCCAACTATAACATATAATAACTTGGTCTACTTTATATTTTGCATAAACGTTCTTTAACAGAATTATTAAAAAACATGTTTCGTATTTTATTGAAACTCATCGCTTAACGGGGTTTAAAAGGGGTAGACAGTTATTTTGGGGGTGATTTGCTTCGAAGTTGATATCAATACTCCTTAGTGCTTTTGATTCAAATAACTTTTTATTTTATCACTTGTTTAAAAAATTAAAAAAAAAAACGATTTTATTCAAAAAAACGTTCAAGTTACATAAAAACTTGGTACAATGCAACTCTTTAAAACTCCTTAAAATTCAAATGGCAAAAACCATTTTCGACTTGTACGGCAACGAATTCGCGGGCTAAAGCTAGTTACAAATAAGTTAATAATAAATGTAGATAAAACTCTAAATATATTTTAGTGATGTACTTACCTTTGTTGTATAATATAATTACTTAGCTTCTGCTATATTATTAACTTTTAATATTTATGAGACCTACTTTAAAAACTTCCGAATGTAACGTTAAGTTAATACTCAAACTTATTTAATATTTTAAATACTGATCAAATATTAGTAAATCGTACAGTATGAATATGAAAGTGCTATTGATGGCATGACAACGACTCGTGAATTATTTAACAAAAGACTGAATACCTTTGTTTTTACAATTATTCAAGATGGTGGGATTTAAATGGACCTTGTATCCGATTGTAGAGTACTTTTTTTACTTAAGTTAGATTATTGAATTAAAGCTTTTAATGCTTATTTCACTAGCAGTTTTTTATAATTATAAATGCAATGTCAATGTATTGTAAAACAATAGAATTAAAGTAATAAAATAATTGATTATAAAAAAATTGGTACTAGTGTCCAGATATTATATTATTTCTTCTAATTTTATATTTATAAATTTTATATATATATAAAATTTATAAATATACCTTTTTACCCTAAATAATATTTATCTGGAACGAAAAAAGAAAATGAAAAATACTATCAAATTATAATATATAAAAACATCAGAATAGGCCTACAGCCGGCAAATCACAAAGGCAAGTTACATGTTAATGCCAGTGATGGCGAAAACTTTTTAATCGAGTTACAAACTCAGGATTAAACTGTCTAGTACCTGTACGGTCTTCGTGTTTTCTGTAATATATTTATGTACCTACGCATGAAGCTGGAGATATTATACAGATCGTATGTAGACCACACGTGATAGTTATTTAAGAAATCCTACCCGTTTTAGCAGCTTTTTCGACATAAATACTATACAAACTATATCTGATACGGACAAAAATGGGTAAATAAATAAATGAGGAAAACATCACATACTTTGCTCTGAACCCAAAGTAAGTAGCTAAGGCACTTTTGTTATGGAATCAGAGACAACGAAGGTACCACAAACACTCAGACCCGATTCAATATAGAAAAGTAGTTTTCTACTTTGACCCATCCGGGGATCGAACCCAGGACCTAAGCGCTGGCGACACATTGAAAAACGGTGTGTACGCCACTCAACCACGAAGATCGTCGACGGTAGGTATGGGAAATTAATTTCGGATATGATCGCACAAAAATATTGCCTGCACCGAACTCTGTTGGCCATAAGATTTCGTTATAAAGCATATTAATAAATAAAAAGGCATTTTTACAATTTAATTTAAGTTTTGACATAATACGTCAATTTCACAACACAAAAACAATTATACTCTTTTTATATATCAAATATATCAAAGCGGAACGGAACAGAATATCAAACGATACTTCACTTCCCCCACCACAGATCTATCAACTCAATCATATAAACAAAAGCTTCTCAAGAAGGACAGACAAGCGCGCAGTCAGCACAAAATAAAACCGGTACACCAACAGGTGCAAAGAAAGTTGATGTATAAATCTCTGTCGCAGTGATTTACTGTCCAACTTGGGAACATTCAATGCTTTGGAACATATAGCTTGAGATTGCTATACTTTTCTCTAGTTATCAACGACCTTTGATTAAAAATAGGATTGCTTCGAAAACTAAAATTAAAGATAGAAAAAAAAAATTATAAATTGTATAACCATACATATTTTTTTCTTGACCAGAGATAGGCCTCTCTCTTGTAGGGATATAAATCGATGGATAGGTTTAACTACATAATCTTTCAGACTCAAGCTAATCGTGAGAACCGTTATTATATTTTGGCACTAAATTAATATAACTCAGGTTTGGGATTTTTAAACAAAATTGAAAAAAAATATATGCAATATTATAATAGTGTCGAAAACATAATAGGCATGTTTCCTAATTTTTTTTTTTATGTCCGCCTTGTAGATTAATGAATTTTATTGGACACGTATTTTATCTTTTTTCCTAGAAACAAAAAATGATCAAAATACAGAGAACGCAAATTACGCGTGACGTCACTCCTCGCTACAATTTTTACCAAGGCGTGGCGTCATAAGCCCCCACTCCGAAACTTTAAAGCGATGTATCTTTGTAAGTTTTTATTGTTTTGATAAAAGAAAAAATACGTGTCTAATATTTTTTTATTATCTAACTGACGGACTCAATAGATTTTAACTTTTCATACCCAGGAAGCATCCCTATTATGCCTGCCTATTTCAAAGAAGATTAATTGATCAACTTGCCTTTTAATTTTGTATAATAATAATAAATAATAATGTATGTCTGTGAAGTTTACAAAATTACCTAAATAAAAAGACGTACCAGAAGTTTACTTTACTTAATTAAAAATCGAGTTACTTATCTCGAAAAATTATCAGTTAAATCGAGATAATACACACGAGATAGAACATTTTTTTATCTATACATACAAAACATGATGAACATTTTCAATTTCCATTTAATAACGAAACCGTAAATTATCCAAACACTTATCGGATGAAACCTTATTTAACCAACGATCGCTTCGATACGCTGAACGCTAAAACCTATTTCAATAGCACGCTAAAAGATACCGCGTAAATTGCTTTACTCCTTAACGAAACCAAAATATACTTATTTAGTAGGTTTATAATATTACACACGAGTATAGGTTTTGTAAGCTCGACAGCGTATAATTTATAATGTAAGATTTTCCACGTAAATGAATGAACTTTTCAGCTTAATTGTTTAAGGTGAAGAAGAAAATATGCGATGTATAAAAGCCGATATGGTACGTTTGTCGCCTAACATTAAAATTACTGCTGATATAGGTATAGGTACACACATCTCCAAGACCAAAGGTGTGAAGTACTCTTGAATCTAATTCCGACCGCATGACATTGAAATTATGACGTTCTGTTAGCTTGAAATTAGAGCACTGACGTGTTTTTTTTTTAATATGATGTGTCCATAGGGAGGAATTAACTGGAATCAAAATATAGACGGTTTTTTTTCTGCATTTTTTTTTTGCCTGCTAAATTTCTAAAAAAATTTCATTAAAATTTTATCTATTGGTATTAAAATAATTCAAGGGTAACCATCCTGTTGTTGAAAATGTCAATGGGCAGGAGTATTGACTTATCATTCTACGATGCTAGACCGCTTAGTCCCATAATATAAAAAAGTATTAGTTCCATTTAGAAATCAAATATCAAAGAAATCGCCAAACCACTGAAATCGAATACTAACCAATAAATCCAAAAAGTCACCCCACCTGCCCAACTTCACAGTTGACATAATAATTGATCAAATCAACTCGAATCACGTCACCTTCAACTCAAAGTCGGGTCATTAACTCAACCTTACCTAATGAATTCAGAGAACTATTAAATTCTCACCAATTCTATATTAGAATTGAACGGATTTATTTGAACTTTTTCAATAAAAAGTCGAAATAGACGTTTTGGATTTATTGCGTTTTCTAGTGGATTGGTGAAATTTGAAAAAAAGATAGGACTAAGAAACTAAGTTCTTTAAGCACCTCTGCTTTATTTAGTTTTGATCTGATTAAGAAATTTTCAGGTGCTGTAATTACTGCGGTATCTGACTTCATTAATATACATACTTTTTCTTCGGTATTAGATTCTGGGCCGGGATTTTTAGATGAAAATTTATCTATCCTTTCAATTGAAATTATTTTTGCAAAAAAATATATCTTTTAACCAGAAAGCTAATAAATTCACTTTTGTACTCTTGAACTTCACGCTACTTCAACTTCAATGAAAATAAAAGGGTAAGTTAACATAAGAATGTTCATGAAGCCAAATCTCGTGATAAAGTTCAACCATCACGTAAAGACGAGCCGACTCAAGCACTTTGCGAAGCAACACACCGCAAGAAACACATAAGTGGCACTTCTAACATTCCGTTTCACACAAAAAGTACATTAAAACTAAGAAAGTGAGTAGAAAGAGCTTTAAAACAAAAAGATCGCGGACAAACACTAAATCTCGCCGTAAGTAGCGGTACCTGAGGAAACTTTGGCTGTAATGGCAGTTGGCGATGTTGGTGACAAATGTTTGGATTGGTTTTGGTTTTGATATTGGCCATGATTAGATGTGTTTTGAAGGCGATGGGTAAAGTGTTGACTTTATAAAAACTGACGGAGGCAAGCGTGTAGGAAACAAACAAGATATAGTTTTAAATTTTATTTTATTGACTTACAGTTATAACTTCGTCACAGATCGGATAATGGTTGAGCAGCAATACAATTCACAATAATTGATTACACATTTTACAAAGGAACCGAGATCAATGTAATTTATATGGGACAACCTCTGAGGTACTCGTATACCCTATCGACGACGGAAAGATTTTTATTAAATCGATTTACAATTGCCGGAGATGTCGCGTAACAAATATTTAAAAAAAACTGTCGAATTGTGAACCTCCTCCTTTTAAAGTCGATTTAAAGTATACCTTAATATCAATTGTTTTTATAAGAACAATAACAAAAACTTTACACACACAATACCTATAAAAAGCTCTGTAAAATAATCATGACGACACTTATAGTAGGATATCAGAAGCAAATGCTAGCGTTGTAATCAATGCTCGTTTCTTATGCATGAGAAGAGGCCTGTGACCTGAAGTCGATAACTTTGTTGATAAAACCAGCAAAGTGTTCTACTTTCATATTTCTTTCCCATTGTTTTCAATTTAAATGACTTGTTTTCCATTTAAATGGTCTATAAAATGCGTTTTTTTTTACCATAGCGTCGTATAATTGATGCGAAAAATTGGATACCCATTCATTGATTCATTCATTTTGAACTGACAATATAGATCAGTCAATGGAATAGAATAACAAAATAATGATAAAAATACAAATACAAATGAAAAAAGAAAAGGCAGAGTTTTCTCAGGTTGATCCTGAGAAAACTCTGCCTTTTCATGTTATATCACACAAACATCATTCTAGTTACACCAATTACAACTTCTAACCAGGATCTAAAGAACATGATCGTCAAGTACAAATTCTATTTTTCCAAAGAGCTTAGAAATAACGAGCTCGGTTAGTTCGCTAAAGTTCCTAGTTGCACAAATGTCTTAATAATAGGGGTGAGGTTGGAGCTAGACCAATTAGAGGTACCTATTACTGCGACTGCAGGTCAAACATGCTGTAGGGAACAGCTGTATTTCTTCGTGGTCTCTAACGTCCTTATAACAACTGTTTTTGCTTTGATGAATACAGCAGTTAACATTTAAGTGGCCAGTGGTTTTGGATACAATATAATAAATCACCATTATTGTAACAATGTAATAAACTCCATTTAGAAGTTTAGGGCGTAAAGTTTAAAAGACATGATTTTTCATGATTCACTTTTTATACAAAAATAAAAGCGATATACAATAATTTTTAAATACAAAAAATGTACCAATTTCTAATAACTAATCTTCTAACCCTAATATATGGTCATACCTAACAGCTTGCAAAATTTTAAAACTACCCATTAAACATAAAAAACTTTCGACACCGCCCGACTGTTATAAATTTGGTTTATACTATTTCTGGTTATTTTAGTGCCCAGTTATCGAGTCCTGGACTATTTTATAGGCTTTAGAGTATCTGTCGACAGCTTTACAATGGCCATAGATACTTTTTTAGCTTTCCGTACTTTTGAATTGAGTTTGGCCGTTGGGGTTTATAAAAGGTGATAAAAGTGTGTGGGACGATTATAGGTTTAGGGTGAATTGTTTATATCGTTTGTTGTTTGTTATTTATGTTTATTCTGATAATCTTTATGTAGTAAAGTATTTATTTCTGTATATTGGTTCATGCCAGGATTTAATTTTCTTGAATATAATTTAATACAAGTAATATCTGCCTACGAAAACGAAAAAATACTACTTAAGGCATGGTTCCTTCAACATACAGTGACATGTCTGTAACGTTGAATATGGCAGTTTTTATAAAAACTTCATTCTGACTTACCTTGACGTACGGACTTACGATAACAGATGATTTGGAGCGACCCACCCTTAGGCTAAGTTCATATGACTGCGCGAAGCCGCGCGTTGCCGCACGGTACCGCTCGATGGTATAGACAATAATCACCGCTTACTTTAAACTAAGCCTTAAACAATTGAATATCAATTCAAAAGCAGAAATCAGGTTCAATGAGAAAATTTAGTTATGTGTATGTTTATTACACAAGGACATCGGAAAAAAGTCGAAGCATTGAAAATAATATTGATGAAATATTCGTCATCAGTGTCAGCTGACATCAAGGCATCCATCAACGCGTGTACACAGCGAGTTATTTAACAGTAGTAGTTCGACAAACCGGTGATGGATTGCAAATTCTGTTATCACCGAGCACACTCGAATATTATTCATTTTTACAATCAAACCAAAACAAAATGCAATTCTGGAAAGTAATTCAGCATATTAGGACAAAAACTTAACTGTACAATGATTTTTAGGTTTTAGTATTATGTAGATTCTACCATAAAAGATGTTAACATAATTTTTCCGTCATTAAGATTGTATTTTAAATTACCATTCTTACTGTATGTCTTCACATCATCACAATATAATAATCATAAAAACTTGCCTTGGTTGTGAATTTGGTAAGTAATAGAGCCACAAGTTCTATAGGTACCTACTCATATTAAATTATGCAACAGCATTCAGTGGGCTTAAAGCGCTTATAAGATTCCACGGGATATTCAGTCTCTCCATACTCCATACCACGCGTAGTGTAATAAGAGTAAGACAGACTAATTAGACAGTAAAAGTATGTTTGGCCGCGCTAACAACTTTACGATGCACGCCTTACGAATGAGGTGTGTAATAGCGAGCTTATATATTTAGTCAGTAAGACAGAGTAAATAGTCGAGACGGAATATTGCGTAATCGAATAAGCGCTTAACAGTGATAATCATATATATTAAATCCACAAGGCGATTTTATATCGAAACACCAAAATAAACAGCTCTAAACGGTTGCTATTAATAATTAAACAGTAAAACCAACTATAAACAACCAACACAACTATTATTAATGGATCAACAACAATGTCAACATAAATTTGCAATAAACTTACACCAAGGACACTGGGAAACTTGGTTAATCAGTGTCCGACACTACCGAAACCGCTGACACAAACTTCTGGATACAAAACCTTGGTCTCGACATTCAAGTTGTGACTTTGAAAAACAAGTGGAGGGGCTGAATCCTCAAGAAGGGTTCTACAGGATGATATTTCAAACAATTACGACGTCTTGAAAAGGTTCTTCATTTTCGATGTAAATATTGATGGAAAAGTGGGACTGATATACAAATTTATATGAAATTTTGGCGATCGCCGTGGTCGAGTGGATAATGACGTATACACATACAACTACTTTTCTCCAATTTCTCGGGTCTGGGTGTTTGTGGTAACTTCAGTGTCTCTTATTCCATAACACAACGCTTTAGAACTTACTTTGGGTTAAGAGCAATGTATGTGAGGTTGTACACATTTATTAATTAAAAAAAAGATGTTAGTACCTACGTACCTACTTAGAGTTGGAAGCTGACCCCAGCATTTGGGAAACGCTATCCAAAGCTCAATACTCTTCTGAGAATCTTGTAAGTGTAACTCGTTGTGGGATAGTAACAGGATCACCTGTTCACCTTTCACCTGTATGTGTAAATGATTACTATCTATTATTATGTACCTCTTACAATTTATAGTGACGTCATTATTATTATGTGACTTTTATTTTATATGTACCAAACATGAATTGAGGTTTTAACATGATAAATAACTGCTATATGTATAAATGGCTCATGGTCGAATACTGAATCGTCAATCAGTTGTAAGACGCCGTTAAGTCTCATGCTGTCTCTGTTACAGGAAGGTGCAGAGTAGCTACAGATAGATATATTTAAGAATGTCTTGAAGTTAAGTTGCCTTTCATTATTCGTGGGATAGCAGCACAAAATAACTAACTTGCAACGATCCTTCAATGAAAAAATATTTCTGTAAAAGAAACGTCCTGTTTATCGTATCATGTGCATGTGTGTGTAAATGTATCGTAAGTGACTGTGCGTGTTTGTATGTGTAACGGTTTCGTGACGTAATCAGGTCGTCAGGTAAATTGCTGTTTTTAAGTTGTCTGGGAAATTGATACGTTTAAGTATCGGACGACCCTATTGGCGTGTGATAAGGGCCCCGGTGAGATTAGTCGGTTACTTGTTAAAGGTATTTATGTTACTAAACGAAGTTAAGGACGTATAAAATATCGGTTTTAATGATAAAAAATAGGTATGTAACCTTTTTGCTGTTAGGTACCTACTATTAATACCTTTTTAGTTTAACTTTAAAAAGTGGTATTTATACTTTTACTAATTTTTAAACGATTTTATTTCGTGTGAATAAGTTGGGATTCAAAATATGTATGTTTTTGGCATTTTTTATGACCACCGTTAACATAATTATGGATTATATTCATACTTAATATTATAAATGCGAAAGTAACTCTGTCTGTCTGTAGGTCTGCCTGTCTGTTAAGCTTTCACGGCAAAACCTCTTAATCGATTTAATGAAACTTGATATAGGTTAGGCATGGATCCTGAGGAAGAACATGGCTAGTTTTTGTCGCTATAACCGCACCCACTAGAGCGGAGCTAGGGGCAACAGCTAGTTAAATAAAATATACAGTATTTTGTTTTCAGGAATCGATAGTATATCGCCAAATAATCACAGCTCTTTAAAATAGAAAAAAAAAACTCAAATTAATAAAATTTTTCGATTTCCCTCTGAAAACTGCAACAATGATAAACAGGTAATTTTACGTTAACATCTGTTAAACAAGTCACAACCATTTGGCCGACATGTTGAAAACGACCTCCATTGTGTGCCGTGACGTGAATATTTAAAGAACAGAAAACATTTCAGTTTTAATGTTGTTTGGTAACATGAGTACACAACTACAAATGCTAGTTGCCTTGTACAGTCAAATGCACGTCGGCGGTACAATGTGATTTACGAAAATAATACTATTGCGTTGAACATTGTTCCTGTTGTTTGACTATTATGTGTTTTACAGATGAATAGTGCTTATACCTATTGGAGAAAATCATTGTTATTATAGACTAGCTGTCCCCCGCGACTTCGTCCGCGTGTTTTACTTTCATGGGTTACGTGTGTTTTGCGCGAAACCCTAATTGTTTTTTTTTAAATAAAAGTACTTATGAATAATATAACCTCACCCCATAACCTCACAAGTAAATAATATTTTACCCGTTTTTATAACATTTTTCATTGATGCTCCGCTCTTATTGGTCGTAGCGTGATGTTATATAGCTTATAGCCTTCATCAATAAACGGACTATCCAATACAAAAATATTTTTTCAATTCAAACCAGTAGTTCCTGAGATAAGCGCGTTCAAACAAACAAACAAACAAACTCTTCAGCTTTATAATATTATAAGCATAGATTTCAATCAAAGGTTGACCAATGAGTGTTGGATATAGAGAACATAGGGAATTTAACATGTGGTCAGCTTTAAGCAATGTTCAAAGTCAATCGGTTTTATTTCAAAGTGGTAAAGATGATTTTTGTATTTTTGATTACTGACAAATTCTCAATACATGCATGCGTGAATAAACTTTAAGTTACTATTAATTTACCGTGGCTGTTGGCGTATTTATACTATTATTATTTATTTCTGCAAGATATATGTATAACACACCTGACTGAATATAGCCAGAACACTTTCATTTTGATATTACTTTAGTAATGTTAAGTTCATTTACTGCAAATAGTGACGCAAGTTTAGTTTCCGCATGTATTGTGAATTTGTCAGTAATAAAAAAATTTAAATCCTCTTTACCACTTTGTAATAAAAACGATTGACTTTGAAAATTGCTTACAGCTGACCACATTTTAGTTAACTGTGCGCTCTGTATCTAATATCGGTCTCTTATTGGTTTTTGATTGAAATTTATAATAACAATAATTTGCGCCATACCCAAATCATATCATTAAGTTTAATAACACAGCATCGGGTATCGGACGTAATTAGCTATCCACTGATCACCAGACGCTCCCGATAGAAATAACACTTAAAATGCCCGAGACTATAAAAGAAAATACTTTGCAAATGACTTGCTATTTCGTTTTATTTCATCGCTTATCTGAATAAAGGAAATTAGGAAAAGAAAATTGTTCATTATCTCAATTAGGTAGTTTAATGTAAATACTAATGGCTGAAGATTAGGCTACATTCATCGCACTAACTATCAGGAGGATTGTCTGAAATCGGTAGATTGTATTTAAATAATCCTTATCATAAATGCGAAAGTAACTCTGTCTGTCTATTTGTTACGCTTTCATGGCTAAACCGCTGCACCGATTTTGATGAAACTTGGTGAGACTTGTACGATAATGAAGCTTGGATCCCAAGAAAGGACATTTGCTACTTTTTGCCGCGATAGTTGACACTCACGTGGGTAGACCCGCGAGCACTCGCGAGTGGTAATTATATGGGTAAATATTAAACTACCTATCAATATGGTACGGTCTACAAATTATTTTAAACAAATAGTTGGTTATTTTTTTTAATTCAGTTAACAATTAGTTTAATTTTCTTTATAGGTCTATAACGGGTGTATTTGCAAAGTCTATATAATGATGTTTCGAAATAAATCAAAATCAAAGTCGCTTAATCGCAATGACAACTTTTTATTTAGTTCCTACTCGGCTGTAACATATTATGTACCTACGTGATATATAAAAAATCCTTACTAATATTATAAATACGAAAGTAACTCTGTCTGTCTGTCTGTCGTGCTTTCAAGTCAAAACTACAGAACCAATTTAAATGAAATTTGGTAAACAAATAGTCTAGAGCCTCAGAAAGGACATAGGCCACTTTTTGCCGCAATAACTGAGATCCACGCGGGCGGAACAGCAGCAGCATAAATAATATTTTAATACTTTTTTCAACAAGTTTTAAAAATATTGTAAGAAAAAACGTCACAAGTGACTCTTGTCCGTCCAAAAATAGATCTGTACAAAAATAATATTCTGAAACGAGTCTATTGTATTATTTTTCAGTACTGTTATATTTTAGATAACATTAAGTTAAGAGGATACTGTCGTTGTCCGTTGAAATGAAATTAATTTGAACAAAGTCATACGTCCAATGTCCAAATATATCATTAGTGTATCGTGGCTGAAAAAACTACAATAGACATTTTGTAGTTTTTTCAGCCACGATACAGAAATATAAAAAAAATATTATTATTGTTAAATACTCACTTAAAACCTTTGTAGCAATCACTGTCGAGCTTAGCCTTTATTTTGAACTTCGTTTTCATATTATTTATTTTACCCAATAGGTCAAATTAAAATGTATGGACATACCTACCATTTCAATATGATTAAAGCCACATTTTATACAGATCCACTTCCTTGAAACTCATACTTTCCACGCATCTACATAAGGCGAAATAAAAGACGAGTTTATAACCCTACGGCTACAGTTCAAGCCCTCGTCACTTATATCGTCCAATTCCTACCGCATCTGCCAATCATCTTCGCAATACACATAAATTTTATCGACCCTCAGCACTTCATAAATAAGTATTAATATTTTCTGATCGTAAATGTTAGGCCGTTTATACACGAGGCGACACAAGTCTTTGCTACTCGACGACATTGGATTCCAACCTTAGCGGTATTCGCTTGCAGACTACGCCTGCCCGCCCTCGTCAGAATTTTTGTAGGAGCGATAATCGGGCCGATTTGTCCTTCCTTTTATTTCTGACCGATTTTTCGTAGGTACGTTCTATTTTTCTCATACATAAAATAGGTGACTGTTAGTCGGATGTGGGCCGGCAGTCTAACCCCGTCAGGTGTCGAAGACTTGCGTAGCCTTGTGTACGAAGGGCCTAATTTCAAAGGCCAGACGGAGGCGTATTTATAGATGCGAAGAATGACCTTGCGAACAATATTTGATTGATTTAGGTTTAGGAAAGAGATTTATTTAGCTTGTTCTATTCAAATTGGGTAACAATTGAATGTTGGATGGTTGGAGACAGATTGTAAAGATGAATGTGTTCTGATGTGATGTCGTGTGTGGTTTAGGGGATTTTTGTATTGTGGTAGCCACTAAGAACTTACAACTTTTGATAATGCTGGCCTAATTATGTTTTTACTAGCTGTTTCCCGCGGCTCCGCCTGCGTGGATATCGGTTGTCGCGGCACTTAGTGGCCTATGTCCTTTCTCAGGCTCTAGACTATCTGTGTACCAAATTTCATTTAAATCGGTTCAATAGTTTTTTTAGACAGACAGACAGAGTTACTTTCGCTTTTATAATATTAGTAAAGATTAAAAAGTCTATATTATATTCCATATGTGGAAATGATGATTGAATTTGTAAGTTTCCAAAACCCCAACAAACAAATATATACAACCAATTTATTCAGGGTTTAACCGGCTTTTTAGTTGAGTTATTCAAAACTGATATAGATAAACCCAAATCTCTCTACAAGCGGAAATCAAATTGATTTAATAACGCTTTACACACAGAGAACTGTAGTTAACAGACAGACACAGTTATAATATTATTAAGTGCGCCCAAGTACGTGACGTCACTCCATTCTCTATGCGAAACTAGAGATTTTGTTCACGTAAGTTCTCTACATGCAATTATGCAGATTACGTTTGACGAATATAAGAGAAACGGGGAATGTTTATATTTCCTGAATACCTTCCGTATAGCGTATTTGTTAAAAAGGAATTCTATTAACGTTAATATCCAAAAAATAATTATGATTCTTACTAACACGAAACCTCTGTATCGGATGGGGAATAGTTTCGGACCCAACCGGGGTCTGAAATTTTGAGATCATGAAGTTGCGTGACTAACCATATTGTAAGATTGCAGTTAGATCGCCCGTTGTACACGAAGTGTTCAAGCAGTTAGTCAGTAGTCAACGTAAACACGGCAAACTAGATAGATTTGCAGGCCACACTAACATTTTATCTATACTAACATTTTAATATATAAAGCTGAAGAGTTTGTTTGTTTGTTTGTTTGAAAGCGCTAATCTCAGGAACTACTGGTTCGATTTGAAAAATTATTTCAATGTTGGATAGCCCATTTATTGAGGAAGGCTATAATCTATAACATTACGCTGCGACCAAACGGAGCGGAGCATAAATGAAAGACCGTTGAAACTAAAACACGCGGACAAAGTCGCGGGGAACAGCTATTCGTTAACATAAAACAAAAAGTCTCAAGTATGTGTTCGGGGTACAACAGGCGATGGATAATTTATTGACAGATCGTTTATCCACGATTATCTACACTAATGACGTGTGCTCATCGCTTAAACTACGGCGCAAGTTAGATAGATAGTAACCTCGATAAATATCCTTGCGATCACACAACTTATGACGTGTCCCTCTCACGACCTGTAAACTATTAGCTTCATGCTTTCAACCTGATGTGTTGGTAACATAAAAGATGAATTAAAAAGTTTTTAATGTTGACGGGCCTGTTGGTATATGGTTAGTGACCCTGACTGCTAACCCGGAGGTCGAGTCTAAAGTGAGAAAAACGTAACCTAAAAAAAAAACAATATTTGTAAATATGTAGTTATATAAAAAGGTGTCGGTAACAGTAACGGTAACAGCGTCGCAAATTCAATTATGTTTTCCCATCTCACAAAATGCCCAATGCGCTAAAAACAACAAAACTACAAAAATAAGTTTATACTTCAAAATAGGTTCATTTAAGAAAAATAAAAAGCTTTAACATCTACATGAAATTATATTTTCCATTTACCTACTTCGTTATTGTAGTTTCCCAACATCATAACTTTCCTCTAAACACCTCCATATTTTTTTTAATAAACTTAAACATTCTAAAAATATTTTCGAGGAATAGTAGATATTTTCATAGCTACATAAAACACACTCGTTTCATGCGTCAAATAAAGCTTTTGAAATGTGCGACAAATAGGTACAAGAGTTTCATTACAGGCTGCGAATATCGTGTGAGTTATGTGACGTATCTGTGAGGTAGGACTGAAATATTTATACTGGTATGGTATCTCGGAAATTGTTGGAGACACCTGGAAGAAAGACGGGAAGGATAGAAAATAATTGATTCATTTATGTAAAAAGGAACCGATGTCTATGAAAAATATATGGAACCACCTCTGAGGTGGTATCGATGACATAAAGAATTTTTAATATCGTTCACCAATTGCCGGAGATATCGCGTAGCAGAAATACAAAAAAAAAATATCGTCGAATTCAGAAACTCTTCCTTATAAAGTCGGTAAAAATTGGAGAGCACACCTATAATAGTTGATGAATGTGGACTAAAATGATGATAATAGGATTTTGTATGTATTTGTGTGTAGCGATAAAGATAAACTTGAGTTTCAAAAACGGAGAAACGCTGACTCAAACTTACATTTCTATAAATGAAAACCATTTATTTCTATACCTTATGTGCTAACTAATATTTAATGTACTCAATCATTTGTTAAAAACGTAGCTAAAAACTAAAATTTGCTTTTCATTGAGCTGCTTACACTTTTCACATGTATTTCAATGTATCTTTTTTTATTCAACTTTATTAAAAAAAAAAAAATAAAGTAAATAATAATCGATTTGTTTAAAGTTAAAAGAACCCATATTTAAACACGTTTTAAATTTTAAGTTATGGCCGTTTGTTTAAAATTATACGTCGGTGACAAAATTACTGTTTACAGATAAAATATCAGTAAAGTTAATTATTCCCAACGGTAAATGATATTGGGAATACTTTGAAACACAATTATAACGTGTTTGTAGTTAACGGAAATTTATTAAAATATGCACGTCGATTTGATTATGTCATATTTTTTTCTGCGATTTAAAATGAGTATCTATTGTTCTTAGAAAACACTGTATTGGCTCCACGAAAGGCGCAACAGAACTGTTAAAACAAACTTTTCAAACTAAGTTGTTACATTCACGACACCTTGAAAGAACAACCATCTATTTAGTTAACTAAAAAGCCTAATTCGAGTATCTAAGCCTTTTGAGCCCATTTATAACGTCCAAACTAATTACGTAACTAAAACTACGCCTTCATGTGTCAGTACATAAATTGGATGAGATAAATGAGTTCTGCCGAGCTCTGCGGCTTAATGGCGTGATCTATCATCTATCGCGGGCGTCCGGAAGCTGGTGTTGCTGTCCATTTAACCATCTTAACTTTTTTGCAGTCTCGGGATGGAGATTTTCTGCATCTGCATGTGCATGAGTGCATAATGCAAGGGTATATTGTGGAAAGAGTAGATTGTTTTTCCTTGTGTTGTATAAATGTAAAGTCTAGAAAGTAATTTGGGTCTTAGAAAAAGGACAGATTTCGTTTATAATCCTTGATGTGGCCTTCACAAAATATTTGATTGGCAAGTCATATTTTACATCAAGGTATAAAACTAATTAATGTGGCTCCACGCAGGTGGACGTAATTACGCATTTCATTCGTTAAGTTAAATAGGTATAATACAAAGATTTGGTCACCACAAATGTAGAAGTCAAATCACTTAGCCACTATTACAAATGGATGTCAAAACGTACTTTTGATTAAAGAATTTATTGACGGAAATTTATCATTAATATCCATTGTTAGCAAAACGGCCAGAGGGAACCAATAATGTCGAAAATTGAGTCCGCCTGTTTCATGATGAAGAGCATTATGTTAATGCCGTCCCGGGATTTGACGGATCCCGGCCTTTCCTGGACAATTTATAGCATATTGTTATGTTCCCATAGCACCGGAATTTCTGAGGAATCAACACGAATTGTTGATGAGGTTTTGTTTTTTGAGAATATGGCTAGAAGGAAGTCAGCTAATAAATCAAGTTCTAGAAATATATTTTTATTATAAATTATAAGACAAGGGATTCATATTCATATATCTAGTAGCATTCGCAATATTTAATAAGACGGTGATGGTTAGGTTCGATAATTTTTCTAACGACATTTTATCTGTAGACCTTTATTATCTTATTTAATTTAGGTTTTTGCTTCTGGCCAAACGTTTTTCTATTAAGCAATTGCGTTTTATTTTTAAACAAACGAGGTTAATCAACTCTCATGAAAACATAAAAACTTAAAGACACGAAGACTAGACAAAGGCTCATATTCAGTCTGTAAACACAAACATAAAAACGCAAAAACGTGACCGTCTGAAATTCAAAACAAAAATTTAGATAACGAAGCCGTTTTTCTGCTGACGACACTGCAATTTAGATTTTCATCATGAGAACGTTCTAGAAGCGTTATCACGCTAAATGCTAATAAGAAAACTGTCATTGTGTCATTCAGCTGTTTTCATGTGAATGAACTTAATTAGAGCTTAATGGAGTCGAAAATGGGTAGGCAGGAGTGGCAGTGTCAGTCATTATGGTGGGACTTGGCATATGATGGTAACATGAGTTGATGGGCGTGGAGCCCATGATGAGTTGGTAAGCAATCACAATTGGTGCAAAGGCCATGATTGCAACGAATCAGAGGTATATGGAATGGCCTGAGAGTAAATAGTGTTGAGCTAGTATTTCAAACATCTGGCACAGATAAGTAATAAAATGTAGTAAATGTGAGTATATCATTTTTGTTAACGCAAATTATTTTTACAAAACATTTTCTGGGGTAAATTCAACACTAATTAAAGTATCAATAAGATACAATGATCAACAACTCCTTGATATTGTAATAATAATATACTTGTTCTTTATATAATCATGATTAAGGCCTTGAGAAATTGAAACATGTTTGTTAAAAGTCTTTCTATCAATCACAAAACACTTAACAAAGCAGCAATTAAAATGGCTCCTCACTGTAAAACTTAAGTATAATCTATCATCCTGATAACCACTCCTGATTTTTCTCAAATCAATCATTTTAAATTGACTTGGAGAATTATAAAAAAGATTGCGGACGAGTACTGCGTGAATTGAGGTCCTTGAGGATTGATTGATGATCTGGAAGTACAAATCGGATTTGGTGATTTTAAACAAGATAGGAATGGTAATCGACCGATGTTCGAGATGAACTTGAATAACTGTGGTTTGTGCCATTTCTGGCGAACAGAAGTTACAAATTCAAAACCATAATAAAAAATCTAGTGAAATTACCTCCTACGCATGACCTTGAAATAATTTATGACCTGTTTTAATTACAATTAAGAAGATTTTTTCAATTAATAAACACAAAGTAATTATATCATATTAATCCAACACTAGGCAGACATCCAAGTTCAGCAATAAACGTTTTATTAAATAAAATGTTGATATACCAAACTACAAAAAAAAAAATCATTCATCTTTAGAGAAAATTGTAACGCGCAATCTGGCTACGACATAATGGATTGTCGCACCAATTACAGCATAAAAATTTCTTCGACTAAGAATAATAACGGTATTTAGTAAAACATTAATCAAATTTTTCTCATCTTTTCAGATGCGCTTCAACTAGCACAAATGGACGGGACGGGGAAGAATAATGAAGAAGTCGAGCCAGCCTGAAGTGACGATGAGCACAACACTAGTGCCGTACCACAATAACACACGTTACACATACCTATACCCCTCAAAGAAACCACCTGATGTTAGAAATACAACAGTCAAAGTAGAAGTCAGGGATGCAAACAGTAGCGGAGACTTTATGAAGCTAGTCGAAGACTTTAGTGATTATTTTTACGGTAACACGTCTCACGACTTTAGTACCAACTCTTCCATAGATTTGGCAGACGTGTACGGTTACACAAACTGTAGTTATAATGGTACGTTTAATATATCGTGTTTTAATAGACAAGTGGATGATTCTGAGCAGAATTTGTGGGCGCTATTGCTGTTGATATTTCCTTTCTTCACGTTGTTCGGTAATGTGTTAGTGATTATGAGTGTGGTGAGGGAGAGGACGCTGCAGACAGTGACTAATTATTTTATAGTGAGCTTGGCGGTCGCTGATCTACTTGTGGCAGTCGTCGTCATGCCCTTTGGAGTTTATTATTTGGTGAGTTTTAGGCTAATATTTATATTTTTTTATATATTACGTGTTTTATTACCAAACAACTATATAAATACACTCTTCTGTTATTTTTTTCCAAAATCTACCTTATCGATTCTCTGCCTAATTTTCGCCGATTTTCTTGTGATCATAAATTAGGCAAGGCCATTACCAAACTGAATTCTTAATTTAAAGATTGGTTTTTATTATTAGTTAGATAGCGATGATTTGGCTCAATCAACGCTTATTTATTCTACTCAATTTTTTTCATGTGAGTTTCATAAAAATGTAACAGGCCTTTAGGGTTTCAAGGAGCTGTCAGATCGTTGTCTCTTAATAAAAGTCGTTTGGGAGCCTCTCGGGAAGTCCTCGAGAAGTTGAAAGCTGACAGTAAATGTAATATGAAGAATACCTTTTTATTGCTATTTATAAAAAGTTGTCACATACTTCTCTTGTATGAACATTGCGACTATATTCCCTAAAGGGTTAAAAGGAATTGTATTTTTATTAAACTGCTTTAAGTGATCACCAGTCTTTGGATGGATACCGTTATTCAAAAAATTGTATTTCTTTCTAAACTGAAAATCGTTTTGTTTTAACCCGCTTGTTTACTTCTTCTGTACATTTTGTTACTAAAAAAAGACATTTTATAAATACCTTACATAGGACATACTATTCCGGCACCCTAGGTTGTAAAGTGCGAAGCAACGACATCAAGGTATGAGAGGCACTTTTTTTTAAACAGCGCTACTCACAGGTGTTATTCCATACCCGTTAAAGTAAGTAGCTACGTGTTTTACTTTATATTGGCACACCTGGTGTTAAAGTGCATGGGAAGTATTAATCTTATGTAACACACGGATCTCTTCCACATAATTAGGTAATATCGGTAATGTAAGTATTGCTTCGCCACAAAATATAATTAAAGCTGAAATGCTTCATACAAAAATTTTGTAAAAACAACATTCTAACACAAAGAGCAAAAAGCAAGCATCGATATTTATTGGTTAAAAAATGACCATGTATTACTCCAGTTCTCCAACAATTTTGACACCGAGCTAGGGTTACATAACTTAACCATAAAAAGAAAAGAACAAAGAAGGAAATTCAAAATATTTTACACAAAACGCAATGACGTTATCGATCGTTAAACGAGGACCAAATACGACTAAATATATTGTATACGTGTAAAAAAAATGTATCTCAATATCAAATCTTCTATCAAATCTAAACGGTCTAGTACTTAAAAAGACTAAAATCCTTACTCGTTGATTGCAACAACCAGAATACACCGGACTAAAATTTCCGCAACTCCAACAATGCAACTGTCTTGTATAAAACCCAAAACGATCCCGACATAAAGTAGCAAGTTGCAATCCTCTGGAATTCCAACGTGGAACATCCAGGAGTTGGCCAGTTCCTGACTAACTACTCAACAAAAGGATTAAATGAATTGCAACTTGTTGTACCAACTAATGTTTGGCCCTTGTTTAGTTTTTACTTAAGTGTTTAGTTAATGAATTGCTGAGGATGCAAGCTTTGTCTGTGAAAAGGACCGTAAAATTTTAAGTTCACTTTAAGAAATGCAATTATGTTTGATCTTGTAATGTGATTAAAAACAAACAGAAGAAAGGAAATCAGAACCTCAGGCAGGTCTCGAACCCACGACAACTAGTTAGACGCACCAGTCGCTTCTATAAAAAACTTACTTAGTATAGCAGCTACATATTTCAAAAGTTTTTTCTTACTTACTTGGACACTGTATATTATTACTCTGATTGCAATAAGATTTCGTGGCTTTTGTTTGTTGTATTTTACGATCGTAACCATACCGTATCTTGATCACAAGTTATTGCTTAGTATTTTGGCGTCATACATTCAATATTTTTTACTGGATTATATATCAAGCAGGGCATGGATTCTACCATTGTGCATGTTGCTGCTGATTATTACATATGATAGTGTCAGTGACTTGCTGGATGCGCTACATTTCGACGGGGTATGGCGTCTAATTTTAACTTAACCTAAGTCATAGATATTTAGTAATAAGATTTTATTGATATTATTTGTGTTAGCGCAAAAGGCCTCATGAAAAATCTTTTTTTAAATGATTAAAAAAAACATTCCGTATCAACCAGCTAAGCTTTAAACTATGTAGTATGCAGTATTTACCTAACACTAGTTTATGTTTGTTAACCCCACAACGCAAATAGAGCGTAAAGATAACTAAATAACGGCTGAAAATAGCCCAAATTCCGCACTAAATCTCTACAACTCTATCTAAGTCACATTGTCTCCAAAATAAGACGAACACAATAAAAAGATAGTCCACAATTTTACGTGTACGCTTACGCATGATCCATTTTATGCGATACACCCCGACGTACGACATAAAGATTTTAGGGTGCCACATGAATTTCAGATCGTCGTAAAATATGTAATAAAATTATATTTGAGATATTGACGGTTGAGTTTTTTGTAGACCATGTTTCTTTGGTTATTGAAGCTTAAGTAATAGAAATTCTATTTCCATTTACATTTGGATTATCTACTTGGTAGTGCACGGACCATAGCTTAAATTAACAGGAAGTAGTTATGTAATTATGTATGCATATGCCGTATGGATAACACGAGCATTGATCACCAAGTAGTTGCACTTTTAAAACGTCGAACGAACAAAAATATAATACAAATCCTGTAATTGTCCTCAGCATTTATTAGTTCTAGTAAATGCTGGAATTAAAGATGTTAATACGTCTTTAAGGCAAAACCAATTTCAGTTATACCAGTTGATTAAAATAACAATGATGTGAACAATAAAACGGCCTATTATGCGCGTGCATAGATCCATTCACGATACGATAATAATAGGAATATTTCCAGTCATGAAAGCTGGGCGACAAATCTATTGGCAGCTACCGGAATCGAAGGATCGAGTCAGTCGGTGTCGTCAATTCATCGGCTTCCTCTCTACGGCTGTCGTTTTAATGTTCTGCAACGTCGATCGTCCATCGATCCAAGCTGATTGCAACATTGTTGAGGACTTTCGTCTATGTAATTAAATAAGTAGCGTTTTTGGAATTTTCGGTACCGTAGTCGAGGTTTTGGCTGGCATTCTCAGATATTAGAAGATTTTTTTATTTCCAAATCATAAATTTTGATAACACTTAAATGTATTGTACTGACGCAATGGTTCCGTTAGTCTGGTTTTGAGTCCAAAATTTAATTAAACAAAAATGTTCAACAGATTATCAGGAATCCTTTCTTACTCAAATTTACATAGTTATTATAAAAAAGACAAACAAGTGTAATTAAAGGATTTAGTTTAAAATGCAATAGAGTTCTACTATTTGTAACATTGTGACAGAAATGGTAATTTTGGTCCTATTAGTAAATTTGATTGAATTAGTTTTTATTTAACTATTGTATTATGTGTTTTTTGCATGAAATAAATGAAAACCTAATTTCATTTTGATGAGGGTCATTTGAATCTATATTAACCGAGACCTTGAGTACAAATCCTGTTCCGTTATTTTGCCAATTACCAAATATGACATTTGGGATTGAAGGCTTTTTTTAATATTGAAACAAAACCGAAGTTTTTTAAAAGGCCAATAAACCAGCTTTAGAAACCTAAGCTTATTTAAATAATTACCACATAGTTTAACTTTTTATCATTATTTATCTTTTTCAAACTTATCATGTTTTTATTTTATGTTACTGTCGCCATTAAAGTTTGAATAAGCCTTGAACCTGAGCCTTGTCGGTATGGATATTACAGCTCAAATAAATATCTATCTTCTACATGAGTACCACTCGATAAACAATCAAAATTTACTCAATACATTGTTTGTACAGTCAGCAAAAGTCACTCAACTGTTTCAAATGATGCGGATATAAATGCCCAAAATGGTACTTATTTTGCAATTTGTGCGTTGGGTTCCAAATGGCACTTTATTGGTAACGATTTGCTGTTACAACTCGGTGATTTTGAAATCATTACAATTTGTAGTATTTTGTACTGGATCTGTCAAGGAAATCTTAACTAAGGAAAATATCTTCTTACGTCATTTGACGCAGGACTTATTATAAGGTAGACACAATTAATACAAATGACATGGTTGGTACATCGATTGGCCTGTTGAATTAGCTAGTGGTTAGTGACCCTGTAACTGCTAATCCGGTGGTCGTGGGTTCGATTCCCACCCAGGGCAAATCTCAGTGTGATCAGCATGATCATTTGATCTGTGTCAGGGTGTAATATTTAGAAATATATGAGTATGTTTATCAGTTATCTGGTTGCCATAATGCAGGCTCTGCCTAGTTTGAGATGAACATCAGATGGCCGTGTGTAAGTTGTCTCAATATTATTATTTATCCTACATTCTCATGTCCCAAAACGGCATAAGACTACTGTTGAAATTTACAAACTAGAGTATTAAAAAGGCTTACAAAGAAGAATTTATATGTATAACTACACTACCCAAATCCATAATAGTCACATAGTTAGTAAAGAAAGTAACGCTTCATGACCTTGGCATCGCAAATATTATAAAACTTGCTCCAAAATTTTATCAAATAACTTTTAGGTCTTCTTCCCCATATCAACAACAGAAAGATCAGCAGAATTCTAAACACAAAGAAAACATTCAAATAAAGAAAGAATAAAGCAACATCTGTGAAATTCCCTTTGTATATTCATAATGGGATGAAACGCACGAAAAGTTTTTCTTTGTAAGTGAATAAGTAATGTGCGTGTACGTTTTCTAATTCATAATAAATATATTTTGTTTGACGCTTATTTTTAACTGACTGGCTGATCCTGAGGGGAGGTTAATGTGTTCTTTGTACTTTTTGTTTCGGGATTGTGTTGCCGCTCTCTAAGTGTTTTCGAGTATCATTTTATCGTCAATTTGTTTAACGTCTTTTGTTAAAAATTTGAATGTCCTTTCTATTTTTGAGCTTAACTTAAGCTTTCATTGACTTTTTTTAAATTTAAGCTTAGTATTTGAGTGGGTTCGTTACACAATTTATAAATCAAAAACGGTGGCCTGATTTTCATGATCTTTGATTTCTAGGGTTCTTCTCCACCCCAAATAGCAGTATACTTATAAAAACATTGGATAAACGCAAAAAATAAAAAGGTCAAAAATAAAAAAGTCAGCTAATAATGGCAAATTGGAGAGTTAAAAGAATCCATACACCACACTTACTAGCACATTAAAAACCCCACGCAAGTATTTCACACTAAAATCCCATCCCATAAATCGTTAGCAAGCACGACCCGTGTCCATCACAAAATAAACGACATCACATTATCAGCGCCTGATGGATTATATTTGTTTAGTCATCGGTCCATTGAACACCAGGTGAGCGTACAAAGTGACGTTATTAATCATTGCTAACGATGCCAACGAATGAACGATACTCCGATTTTTTCATGACTTTAATTTAAAAGAAGATACATTTTGTAAATAACTAATCTGCAAATTAATAATTTTAATGGTAGGCCTTTTTTCCTGTAATTAACGCTGGTTTACAATGACCATACAATATGTGGTTTTAATATATTAAATACCTCGCACACCAAACATTATACGTATTCCTTTAAAGAAGTGAAATAATTTGTCATCTATTCACTTTTCCTTCTTTGCTGGTTCTCATCTATTCTATCAACTACCTAACTTACTTACTTACTTAACTCTAACCATAACTTAATCCATAATACCTACATCAACAACAATATTAATATTGAATAAAATAAAATAATCATTAGAAACAGATACCCCAAATAAAAATATTCAACTAGTATAGCCACATTGACAAACAATTATCGTTTCCCCGTTTCCCCACATTCCCGGTCGTCAATTTGACGTCAACGTCAATGCATTCCGCGGTCGCATCGCCACGCATACTACGTCACCGCAAATGTCATGAGCGAACAACTATCCTGCATGTTGATGTTCTGTATCTATGTGGTCATTATGTTACATAGATTGAATATTATTTAGTGTTTAATTTGTTTCTTCAGACTGTACATAGTTTTGAAGATGATGATGACCACTGTCATTTGCATCGTTATTCTTGAATGCTAACTGTGTTTTCAGCCTTTATAAAAGTGTATTTACAAGGTATTTTTGTTCGAATTTACTGTCGTGTATTTGTGTCCTTAAATTCAAATTGCTCATTAAATACTTTATAGAACTCATCAACGGTTAAGTACACACAGTCCATCAAATGAAAATAAATGAAGAGTCAACATCAATTTACCGACAAGACACGGAATACATAAGTAATTATAATATGAAACCCCGAATTTTACTTATAACGAACATGAAAATCAAATTTTATACTGATTCACGGTTAACTAACACACAAACAGACATCATGTTTTATGATGAGAATATTCAACATTATCACTTAGAGGCCAAACCGAATTTCTACCCTATTCTCTAATTTCCAAAGCTTAATTTTAATTGAAAATTATTTGAAAATTGTAAAACGCAATGTTATAATTTGAACCTTATACCTTGGTCAGTAAGGTCGCATTTGCAGCCCCAACAATTTGTCATTCCATAAATTGAAATCAGATTAGGGGAGACCGGATTTTCGGACGTGTGGTTTCCATGGCACAGTCCAATCCGGAATTGTTTATTGTTATGGTTAGTCTGTGGTTAGTATTAGGCGTTGTGCTAGCGTACGATATGGCCGGTTAGCCTAACTTTATAGCCCTGGTTTTTAGTATAGAGCTATCGACGAGAAAGTACGATATGCGGGTGCAAATGAAGCTAAATTTGCATGGATTTTAGGATTAAATCACCCGTGCAATCGGAAGCCATGCTGTGGTAAGAACTGCAGTTAAGTGCAATTACGAACTAAGTAAAAGCTGCACGTGAGAATTGGAATTTCGAAATGGAAGATTTGCGAACTGAGCTACAATACTTCTGTGATGACTGACTTTGCGGAACCTTTGTAGATTTATTGAGCTAGATACGTTGCGAAAACTTTGGAGAAAACTGGAGGGATTGTAGGAAGTTGAGTCGTAATATAAGTAAAGAATATCGGAAACGAACTTCTCTTTGCAAATCAAACCGTTTTTATCTGTGTAGTCGCTGAGAAAAACTTAGATACGGGACCGACTAGAGAAGCTTTGTTGTTCAGTGAACGTTTGATGCTCAACCGAAACTTACAAGGATTCAAGATTTAAGTTTGTTTTAGTACATTTTGTTTCCTTTTGTAGTTTCTAGTGTAAATAGTGTGATGTAAGACATAGACGGATCAGAGAAAACCGGAGGTAATGATGTTGAAAAAGCAGTTTTTTTAAGAGATTTTCACAGTTTGCCTGAGCACAGGCTTTGACTGCTTCACCGGAGCAGCTTTTAGTAAGCATAATTATAAGTTGTAAGCTGTTTAGGTATGATTTCCGAAAGATACAAAAGTTTTCTGTAAGTTTAAAAAAAATAAACATCAAATACTTCCTACAGCTAATTACACATAATAAACATAGATGTATGTTTTGTAATATCTCTCCACTATAAATATAATCGCAATTGCTACCCAGCACCAAAGGCAGTTCACACCAGAAATAAACCTAAATCATATAAAATCGAATTAATTACATCCAATTACATTCCCTTGAAAGCTTACACTTGGCATTTCTGTAATGGCATGTAAGTACCGAACACTTTATCGTTCGAGCTCGGTTTAATTTCATTAAGATGCTAATGGAGCCCGTTCGGCCCAATTCAATACTCAATAACCGATTTAAATAGTTCCTATATTGATTTTAAATGTCTTTTCACAAGCTTTCCTTTTGTAACTTGCAATTTTGTTTGTTTAGGTCCAATCTTGTAAGCTAAATTAGACCCACTTTTTGCAATCCAATTAAGATGAAACTTTGCATAATTAGGTTTATCAGTTCAGTGTCATTACAATATTATTGTACTGTCAAGCTGGTCTGATGATGGAACCAGAAGATGTATGTAGGATTGATGACGATTTGTCTTGTCTAGTACTTTGAGCCTCATACTTGATAAGCATTTCTATGAATAATATTTTAAGGATAATACTTTTGATGATAAAACAAAATAACAAAAATAAGACCACATAATTCCCCAGTTAAAAAATAATATAAATATTACCTTTCAATGTCCAATTTAATACAGAGATTTTTTACGAGAAATATTAGTATTAGATAATAAATTTTATACAAACGATTTTATAAGGTCAACGTTGTCTAACGAATAGCAAAATTTATAATATCAGGGTAAGAGAAATAGCTGTACTGATTTATGATAGTGGGTTCTAGGTGAGCGGAAAATAGAAAACTTAAGGAAATTTGTTACTGTAACAAGTTCTCAATAGAATGGAATGAGCTTTAATTAATAATGTGAGTACAATATTGTTGTAAGATGAACAATTTTGACCCATTTATTAGGTATGAGATAAAAAATTACGGTACTTCTTTAGTTAAAATTTATTTAAGAAGGTACCTATTTAATTAATAGACATCAAAATCAGTGAAAATTAAAAATGAGGGACGGTTTTACGTAACAAGAAATAATATATGTCCGATTACATATTAAAACCAGCCAATAAAAACATACAAAAACACATCATTTCATAAATAAAAAATAAATCTTCTTCGTAGCCAAATAAGGAAATGTGAAATGGGTATAATTTTCATGAACCCTAATTCATCATTAGTATAAACCAAATCATACTGGTGTTCCGTGTAGCTTTACTATCCCAAAGAGAAAAGAAGCCTTTGATGGTACCCTAATTAGCATACTTCTATCTTTGCATCGAGCCACTCAAAATAGAGTTCATTAAAACAAGTTGCCATCTCATTATTTTTCATAGAAAATTTAATTATGTGACGTCATATTACATTCTACGCGATGACAAGATAAGTTTTCTCCGTTAAGGGTACAAAAAAATATATAAAATGCAAGCGGCAATAGCCAAAAGGTTGGGGTGACGGCCTTATGATAGAGAGGTCGCAGGTTCGAACCACACCCATTGCACTATTGACGTGAACCCACTCCAGATACAAGCATATTTAGCTTAGTTGGAGGGGTTAACAAGATTGCAAGTAATGTGGATTCCACCCACATTGCTAGAAACCTTTAAAAAAAATACTGTCGAGATCAAGTCAGATTTGACTAACGATACATTAACTATTGTTTAGGAAATAAATTTATATCGTTACTGCTTCAAGTATGTAATAAAATTAATATGTCACGCTATGTACATTATACTTCGTAGTATCTGAATAGAGTGAATTGGTTTATATAAAATATAAATATAAATTTGTTAGACATAATACGCATATATTCCAAAAAGCTAGTGATAGGCTTCCTAGACATGCTCGAGATCCAGAACGCTTAGTCATTCCGAGAACAGCTAGGACTACTCTATACCAAAAGAATTGTTATTACATGTGTATTAAAATCTATAATAAATTACCAAGAGCTATTAAAAACACCACTAATCGTATCTTTTTTAACAGTTTAAAAACGTGGCTAATAAGCAAAGCATTTTACTCAGTTACTGAACTCTTTAATTAATATTTTACTATTTTTACTTATCCTGTTAATTTAAAAACTGTACTTATACTTGTTACTTAATATAATTTTAAGATTGTAGAACTTTTAAATATAAGAATTACTTGTAAAATGTATGTTGCTAATTTTTCTGTACTTGAAATGTGTAGAAACATAATTTAAATTTAAATGTAAATATTTGCATGTTAGATAATCTCTAACTAAGTGTTTAGAACGTAAGATTTTTTGTTTTTAACACCTTCATTGTACAACACTTATGGCGAATAAATGATTATTATTATTACATAGATGTTAGTTTGTAATATTCTTATGACATTGTTAATTGAAGCCAAGTTCAAACTTCTATAAATGCAGATCAGCACCACAGACATCTTAGTTGTCTGTCATCTGCAAAGGTGATGTCTCACAACCTACAATTAAAAGCAGAAACTTAGAGTATACACAAGCAAGTATAGAGTACGCGCATCACTAGTAGCCCGTTGTATCGTAAGCAAATTTTTAGCTGTAGTAAGTACTAAGCTCGTTTACTGATTTCATTAAGCCATTTTCCGTGCGAAGACCGACGTTTACGCGAAAATATCTATGGTTCCGATATTATAAGGGTAATATTAGGTTTTGAGATAGTACTAATAAAACGGCGCGCTCTGTTTTGACACGAATTTTACGACGACGCTTGGTCATATGATACTCGTTCTCACCGTTTATGAACTGTACATACTCAGTTAGGCTCACTTATTTATACTCGAAGACCAGAATTAATAGACCTAATGCTTTCTATTTTTAAATAAAATATTAATATTTATCCAGACCAAATTAACCGCTCCAGTTCGGGCTTGGGACAAGTTTTTGGTAGATTAATTAATGCTCATCTTTTCTGCTTAAAGCGAACTATCTCAGTTTGAGTTCGTTTCGTACACAAGCCTGATACTTTATTAATTAGGACGTTAAGTTGCAGCCGGCACAGCTAAATGACGTCGAAGTTATTATGTGATTTGTTCATGCTTGTTTGACAATTTAAGGCACTGAACTACATAAGTAGGTACAAAATTTTTGTGAAAATATTAAATGCTAATTTTCTTAACATTCTTTTTTTTCATCACCTAGCAACACACTTCACAGTGTGTATTATCGAACAACTCCGAACCGGCTTGAGCGATTTTTATGTTTTTTTTTGTACATTGGTAGTTCTGAGAATAGATCGTATGCTCTAATTTTTATACTTCTAGGTGATAAGGGTGGCCCAGGCAAAACAACGTGGCCCCGGCCAGGTTTTTTTGCTATAGTTGTTCAGCTAGTTTATGTTATAATCATACCAACAGATTTAGCAAAATTTTCCACGATGAGTAATTTAATCATTATTTTAATTATCAAAGTTAAACCTTAATTATTTTACACATATGAATTTTTATATCTAACTTATTTGGATCTGTATTAAATATAATTTTCATCCAAAAAAGAGGTCCAAAATATGTGTACAGATACTTTTTACGGAAATTGGATACGCCCGTTGAATTCCGACAGAATACTTGTGTGAGCTCCTAACCCTTCCGGACGAGTATGGACAAGCTTTATTATTATTACTACGGAAAATATTATGTGTACAATAAAAAATGTTCTCTCTCCTAGCAGAATTCTTTAATAATCCCTACAAATAATGGCGTGTGCGGTGGGCTCTGTGCTTGATATATTACAAATCTGATAATAGCTATCACGTATTATTCCTGCCTAGATTTAACTATCATATCATCTTTATTACCTGAAATCCTTTATTAAACGTCCTTTTTATCTACAAATGAAGATAAACATAAAGTACGACATTATTGTATAATATTTCTGGTTGGTTAACTATGCACTATGTTTAATGGGCCTTATTCTTTCAAATATTCAATTAATACGCACAAAAAATCCTCCGGACTTAGAACAAGCATTTGTATATTACACAAATTTTAGTCCCATGCGGGGATCGAACTCGCAGCATGTCGCGCGCAGTGGTAATGGTAATTGGCGTAGTGACCTATACCACTCGCCTATCTATGCAGTCAAATAAAAGTCCAAGGTAAACAAATTCAAAACATATTTTTGCCTCATCGCATATTTTGTATCTGGATAAGTAAACACGTAGCAAAATTTTGTAGATACAAGGTATTCGTGTAAAAATGTTTCAAAAATATCCGGATCAACATATTTCGTAAAACATTCGACAACCTTTCATTATAACGTCCAAAGTACATTTATGAATAGTAAACACGTGTTCTTTGATCCGATGAAAAGAAAAAGGGTAACAAGGGCACATAAAGGAACTATAAAACTATAGATAAAGGGCTCAGGTATACCTTTGATCCCTTGAAATAAATTCTTCGTCGTCTTGTGTACCTTCATTTCAATACACTCCAAAATACCATTATTTATTCTTCGATGTCATTGGCTGAGTGGTAATTAATAGTAGTTGTTGCTTTGGCTATTAGGATAATGATGCTTTTACAGTAATGTGTAAATACATGGTTTGGACGGGATTTTTGTAGTTGTCTTGCCACTGAAAACGTTCTATGCTTATTTGCTATCTCCAGTTGACAAACCACACCATTTTCACTGGATAAAATAACAGTAAAAACAGAGTTATATATAATATTAGCTTAATATAAGTATGGATCTTTATATATAGATCTTTAAATATAAGTTGGAACAAAGTAGTCACGTTTAACTCTCTCACGTTTTCATTTACTTTCCAAAGCTGTTGTAGAGTGGTAGGCTTGAAACGAATTCGATGAACTTTTATAGAACCCCACTTCCAACTATTCCAAACAATTTTCACACCTCCTTTCCGGATCCGATAGTACCTATGCAGGTATGTTTTATTTCATCAGCTCAAATTATTTCTCACATAAAATGAACTTTCAACCAGACCTTTCAAGACTGTTTAGTTCATAAGTTTATTACGTATTTTTTAAAACATAAATAAATCTATATCTATACTAATATATAAAGCTGAAGAGTTTGTTTGTTTGTTTAAACGCGTTAATCTCAGGAACTACTGATCGCATTTGAAAAATTCTTTCAGTGTTGGATAGCCCATTTATTGAGGAAGGCTATTAGCTATATAACATTACGCTGCGACCAAAAGGTGCGGAGCATAAATGAAAAATGTTGCAAAAATTGAAAAACCATTGAAACTAAAAAACGCGGTCAAAGACGCGGGGACAATAATATAAAAAATAACGAGAAACGTGTTTAAAAAAAATTATGGCTCATGTCGACCAGGAAAGAAGTTTATTGCCATGGAGATGGACTTAAAATCTACAGATATACAACATCATGAAAACGGAACCAATCTGGATAACGATAAACGAGACTACATAAGACCGAAGTTATCAGAATTTTATGCACGTTATACATCTTCAGCTGTTTTTACTACCAATATCCATTAAGGCAATACGAAGTGCAGGATTTATGTTTGCAATCCGATATGAATGTGCAGTACTCTAAGCAGTCCAAGAGATATGAGATCTTGGACTGCTCGGGAACATCGAGTTACATTATAACGATTGTATTTATATCTATCTAGTTTATAATTTTAGGTTGTGTTTTTTTTTCATAAAACGTATATTGTGTGTATAATTAGGAATAGTTTATACATCTAACGGCTGATTTTTCCAACGCCAGATAATTTTATCCAAGGTATAATTTCCGACAATTCTTTCATAAAAAATCTGTCAGATTACAACTCTATTACACGAATAAAAATTATCTCCCGTTAGGAAAATCTGCAATTAGGTATATAAAAAAACACGATTTTTTTTTTGCAACTTTATGGGTTTTTTTTTTTCTTTTTTTAGTGGTGAGCTGTTTTCAATATTATTCTAAATATAGTTTAGTTTCTAACATTGTTTATTACTTTCAACACATCATCTTATCTTGGCTTTTTTTAGGTGATTTTATAATTTTATTTCTCTCTATAAAAAGACAGCTTCCTTGTACAATTCACTAAGTAACAGACAAACAGTAAAACAGAAAAATTTAATACCTACATGGTAACGTTGAGAGGGAACATAGAATACCTGGTAACAGTAAATCAAAATATCTATAATATCTTGGAACTACCCAAACTAGGCAGAGCCTATATTATGGCAACCAGAAAACTGATAAACATACTTATAATATTTCTAAATACATACATTATTATTAATTACTCCCAGACACAGAACAAATGGTCATGCTCTTCACAAAAAGATTAATCCAGGATGGGAAACGATCTTTCCACCTCTGGTTTAGCAGTCAGGGTCAGTAACCACTAGACCAAAAGGCCAGTCAAAATCCTCGAATATTTAGTACCCTACGTTAGGCACCAGCTGTTCGCTAAGGAGATTTGCGTATCATTATGAACATACATCATGCTATTTGCAAGTCAGACTAGGTTTTATAGGGTGCGCACACATTTACTACACTGACTCTATAGTCATGTATACCTAAGTTAACAAAGTTACTTAATCTATACTAATATTATAAATGCGAAAGTAACTCTTGTATGTCTTTCTTTATGTATGACACAAATTAAAAGATCTCCTTACTTACAAATGCATTACTCAGCCAATCCTAAAACAAAGATGTTTGTCGTTGGAATTATCAATCTATTAGATAAAAAAAACGTTACTTTTTATTGTATAGGTTCCTGTCATCACTGTCAAAAAGCCTATTTTTTCTCCGGTATATCCTCATGGACTTCCTTTGCCCTGGGGAAGGCGGAGTAGAGACTTTTACCGGCTACAACCGGAGTGCAACTCCCTTATCTTATACCGGGGACCATGAGGAAACGCGTTGCAAACTACCGCGATCCCAGGCAACCCATAGGCAACTATGCATTTGTTACAATGTGTCTACCTCCTAACATTTTTACCCAAAAGCTTATAACGTTACAATTGAATCAAATGAGCCATGAAGAAATGCTAAGTACTAACATTTTTAGGCTTTTAACGACATCTTGCTGACGTAAGCAAAGTAGGTCGTTCACTACGTTCGACCTTTTTTGTCCTATACTATTACATAGTATCATTATACTTGCTTCGATCTTTATTAAAACGAAAGAAAGCGAGGTTACATAATAACACAGTAGAGGAATCAACGTCATTTTGCGTAAGATAAAATGAATATCTAAAAAAAATATATAAAAATAACATTGTGTTTATTATCTCCTACATTATATTCATACAAAATGAGGCAGCCAGATTAAGTTACAAAAATACTTGTGGTGGAGTTGCCTTGCCTCTTGCCTTATTTACTAACTTACAATGATGAGACCTATTTAACACATACTATATAAAATCTATTAGGAATGAACAATATTAGCAGCTTAAATTAATACAATTATTTTATTAATAATGAAATTAATGAGAAGTGTACGTATGTGTGTGCGTGTGTGTGTGTTGTGTGTGTGTGTGTTTAATAAATATATAACCAAAGTCTAGATCACTCTAACCCAGATTTTTTTTTATATCTAAAATCCTTAATGTTTTTTTTATTTTAAGGTAGCCTGATGCCAGGCTCCTAAGAAACATTAGAAATTTATAATAATACATAAATTTCTGAATCATATGCTACCTACAATATAATCTCCAGAATTAGTCTTGTCAAGACATAGACCAAAACGTTGATAACAGAAACTGGCAACTTTCTACATTCAAATCCGTTCGCACCACGAAAAAAAAAAAAAAATAAGAAGCAAAAACTACTAGAAAACTTGCAACGGACTTTGGAATTTTTTATTACTGTTAATAGAGTAGCAAAAGATCTTCGAACATTGCAATAATATCACTTAATAAAACTAATAAATCGTATTAAAGATCCGGGAAGAGGCAGTTATTTCCACTTGTAGTTTCTACCTCGGTACCAGACGGAAATGTCGCAAGTTGTAAGAGAAACGCCAATATTAAATTATGTTATAATATTTTAAGTAAAAGAAAGAAAACAAATTGTTCCGATTTATTTATTTTATGATTAAAAAAAAAATGCGATATTGCAGGAGTTATGGGCAAAATCAACGTTAAAATTGCTACGTGACAGGAATTTAAGTTACCATAATTGTGCGTAAAAGTATTTTTATACATTTTTTAGCGGCCTACCCCGACTTCGAATGCGTAGACAAATCATTATTAATTTTGAATGAATGATTTGAATCACTCTATTTATTAGTGAAAACCATATGAAAATCCGTTCGGTAGTTTTTGAGTTTATCTCGTTCAAACATACAGACAGACGCAGCAGGGGACTTTGTTTTATAAGTATGATTTATGTACCTATGTTACAGGTAAAGTAAGAATGAACTAATTCTACATGTTTATATTAAAGGAAAACGCCTGTAATTCTAAGCGTGCTTGGACAAATTGGATATTATCGCGACGACAATTTACAACAGTTGTGTAACAAGTTGCTAATAAATTTCGAGCAGGCGCTAAGCGAGCAACGATTATTGAATTGTGTGGCGTATCTATCTTACAATTAGATCATTAGTGTTTACTAGGCTATTATTTAAATAAACACTGATTACTCTTTGTATTGTATACTTGACCTCACATATTGGTAACTGTGACATTATCAGCAGATGTTATTTTAACCCCATTGCTCGTTATTTATAATTTCGAAAAAAAACAATATCATATTCATTGCTCTGAAACCAAAGTAAGTAGCTAAAGTACTTGTGTTAAGTAATCAGAGACAACCAAGGTGCCACAAACACCCAGACCCGAGACAACGTAGAAAAATGGTTTTCTACGTTGACCCGTCCGGGGATCAGACCCGGGAACTCAGAGAAGGCGACACGTTGAAAACCGCTGTGAACGCCTTTCGACCACAGAGGTCGTCGATTGATGTATATGTAATTCTCATTTCTGAGATTTGGCTTTTTTATCGAAGTTCAGTTTTATTAAGAACTCGCTCGCGTTCCTCACTTAGACAATAGCACCCTATCAGAGCGTGTAACGATCCAGTCACCATAAAATCCATCTCTTACAGCACAGGAGCATCACTATTAAAACGTTAATCGACCCACTCTTTACTGCCGGCTCTTCGTAAAGCTTTAAACTGTTAAACACCACTGATGGTTTTAACAAGGTACCTAACGTCTAAGATATAGTTGGATAAAATATGGTTTACTTGTCTTTGAATCAAAAAAACTTTTAAACTATCCCAATAAGGGCAATCGTTATCAATTTATCCGCCAGAGGCGCTAGTAGCACGTGATGTCGGAAAATGTCAAATTCTATAGTTTGTTGGTGGGTTTTGACAGCGGACGCAACAGTGGCGCCAACTGGTGAGCGCTATAATGGTAGCCCTAATTTGGATTGAATGATAACTATTTTGTATGTAAATACATTATTAAATAAATAAATAAGGTATCTGATAATTTTATAATTATTATATTGACTCGAAGGACCAAAAGTGATAGGTACCCGGTTTTTAATACTTTCTACTATCTTTTATGTGTTAATATAATATTACTCCGTAAGTTTCAACAAAAAAAAATTGATAACAGTAATAAGTCTCTTTGCGGCTTTTAACGGGAGTTTTATATAACCAGATTAACATAATAAGCTACCTGCCTACCTATTTATTATTTTACTAAGCAAACTTATATAGGTTAATTCTTCTGTAAATAGGTTAGTTAAATTTAGATCCCTTTTTTTGTGCAGGAATTTTTCATGTTTTTATTGTATTTATATATCTTGCCTCAACTCCATTATCGAACCGATACTTTATTTTACACCTATTTTACTATCCTATTTTAATAGGAAAGTATAAAAGCTCAGCAGCTCGTTATTTTAATGCAGGAAGGTAAGTAGTACGCGTATAATGATAATAAATCTTAAGCTGTGAAGTATGCTCTACTTTTAGATTAATTTGCCGCTACCTACCTTTTTATAATTAAGTTTCTGTTGCCCGCGGCTTCGCCTACGAGGGTATCGGTAATTGTGGCAAAAGTAGCCTATGTCCTTTCTTAGTATCCAAGCTTATCTCATGCTAAGTTTCATCAAAGTCGGTTCGGCGGGTTAGCCATGATAGCGAAACAGAAAAACAGAGTTACTACCGCATTTTTATATTGAGAATAGAAGTATGGATGTTCAAGAGCTTTCTATACTAATTAACATAGTAAAGAAAATATACTATACGAGAGTTATATAATACTAGCTGTCCCCCGCGACTTTGTTCGCGTGTTTTAGTTTCAACGGTTTTTCATTTTTTATTTATGCTCCGCTCCTATTGGTCCTAGCCTGATGTTTATAGCCTATAGCCTTCCTCAATAAACGGACTATCCAATACAAAAAGAATTTTTCAATTCGAACCAGTAGTTCCTGAGATTAGCGCGTTCAAACAAACAAACTCTTCAGCTTTATAATATTAGTATAAAAAATAATATGAAATACACTAATTTCTTGAACTACCGGTTATATTTCCAACTAGCTTTTGCCAGCGACTTCGTCCGCGTTTCCGTCGTTTTTCGTAAAAAAGTAGCATATGTCCTTCCTCACTGTCTAGTGGTTTTGATGTAACAGACAGATTAACTTTCGTATTTTAGTAGGGAAATATAATATATCACGTTACACAAAAATAATCCTTATAGCATGATTCAGTATTCACGCGCGACGGCGCGATGGCTTATTATCGTATTTCATGTATAAGTTTGGTGTTTCTATACCTATTTCTATGATTCTTTTTTTATTGAATAGGTAATAATGTAAACTTTTTTTAATTAGGGATGAGTGAGAGTATAATAAACGTAAGAGTAAACAAATATAATCAGAAATCTCCGAACTGCTAAGCTATCGGGAGTTACACGTGTTATTGTGAGTCAACCATAAAAGATAGACATATGCTGTTGTGGGATATTTTTTAGATAATTTTATGTAGAACATTTCCGTCATACATGATTTCTATGTAGCTTTAACCATTAAGGCTGCATACGCGACGGAAGCTTAAAAAATACCGTTTTCCCAACATTTCCCTTCACTGCTCTGCTCCTATTGATTGTAGCGTGATGAAAAGTATACTATAACCTGCCCAGGAGTATGAAGAATAATTGTACCAAGTTTCGTTAAAATCCGTCGAGTAGTTTTCGTTTCTATAAGGAACATACAGACAGACAGACAGACAGACAGACAGACAGACAGACAGACAGACAAAAATTTTACTGATTGCATTTTTGGCATCAGTATCGATCACTAATCACCCCCTGATAGTTATTTTGAAAATATATTTGATGTACAGAATTGACCTCTCTACAGATTTATTATAAGTATAGATAGATAAAAATTAAATTTTTGATAACTTATTTTTGAAAAAGGTTAGTAGGTACTTACTTATCTAGGCTACGTCCTAAAAGGTGGATAATAGCACGAAAGAGCACGTTAAAAAGTTATTCTACTACCAAGGTTTTCTAATATTTAAATAACCAAAGTTAGGCAATAAAATAAACTTTGAATTTTTGGGTACTTAGCGATACATATTTAAAGGGTAAGTTATAAATGACAGCCATTAAACTACATCAAGTACTATCAAATTTATTATTCATTTTTAGACATTTATATTCCTAACTTTTGACAAACTGGTTACCATTTAAATAATGACTTAAACGTTTTGTTGTTAATATATTATTTTGCTTTGGAGACTATTTTTGAGTATGAAATTATTATACTATGAAAACCTACTGTATTTAGTTCTAAACAATGATATTACTATATAAAAATGAGGCAGATATGTTATAACGCTAGCATATGGAGGATTGGAAAACCTCCTAATTAGGAAGTTGTTAATTATAGCTATCTCTTTTACTTGCGTGCTTATCCTATCTTTTGTACAATTCATTAGTTCAAATTGACAAAATTTTTACATATACCAGTGGGATCAGATTCTACACTTCCGTAACTTTGACAGTCACATATTTTGTGAATAATATCATGGCTTTTGTCTTTATTTTTCTGTCAGGTGTGAGCTGATTTGCAGGACCAGAATTACGCACAAGTTTCTGTAACAAAAGAAGCAAAGTAACAAAAGAAGAAGTAGGTATTTAATAATGTAGTGTTGTTATGTAAGCCTGTTTAAGTGCCAGTTATTGTTAGCTTCTTTGTAGTTACAAAGTGCCTTTATTAAGCTTAGTAAAACAAATTAAAACGTCTAGATTTAATAGTGCGGGGTTGAACTTTGATGGGGTTTATATTGAATTAGTTTTGATTTATAAATCAACCTTCACTCGCCTTACACCTTTGTACTGAAAAAAGTTTTCTTTAAACGTGTTAATTGTGAGTACGCCAGTTAGGGAGAGCGATGTGTATTAATCCCTTTAACACGATAATTACTGAACGAACAGCTAATTTTAGGCGTTAAACTGTTATAATGAGGTTGTATATATACCTATCGAATGGCAAGCTTTGGGCGGTCACCTAACGCGATCTATTTCGCATCTCTTGTCCACACATTGACCTATAAAGGGGCCTTCAGTATTAAATGCTCGTACTTATATCAGAACACTAGATCACACATGTGCTGTGTCATTATAAAGATTATTTTTAATTATTTCTTATCACCATTGATGTGCGGTCGATCGTACTAGTACGTTACAAATAAATTATTAAGTAAATAGGTTTGATTTTTCTTTTCAAAGTTCTTCAAAGTTAATTATGAGTTCTATTTGCTTCGATGCCTAACTAGTCGTTTTGTTAGATTATAGGAGTAGAATTAATATTGTATCAAAAAGAAAAAATGTTCCTAGAATAGACTACATAATGTAGGTACCTATTGGTAAATCGTTGATAAGAAGAGTTTAGTTTATCAGAGTAAAGATAAAGAATTTTATAAAATATATTACTAGCAGGGTTGTATTCATAATACATTTGCAAGAAAATTAAATATCTTATTTAAAAAATGCAAAACATAAATTAACTTATTATTTACCATTTCCACAACTAACCAAAATCTATGTCACAAATTTCAACCCCCATCTAATTTCATCCCACACCGCACACTTTTACTATTCTAGTGTTCATTGAAGTAAAAAATTTGCCGTCCAACGTCCATTATGACGGCTGACAATAATAATAATTTTAGTGACATCGTAAAAACTCCATTTAGCCACAATGTTGGGTCGAGCAGTCAGATGGAAAATGTCGTAACGTGTAGCGTTGCTATCGTGTTGCGTGACAGTGGATGCTAGAGTTGTATTGTCGGATTCAATTTAGATAGAAACATAGTGAAATAGTGCACTGAGTTTTTCTTTATCTTTAGTGAGAAAACTCGCGCTTAAATATATTTTTTACTGGTCACTTTGAATTTATTCATTGCGATTTTATTTATGATTTCATATTCCGAAAACGTTTTGATTTCTTTATGGAGATGAGGGATACACTCAGGTTGTTATTGTCTTAAAACAACATTGTTACCTACGTCTTCATTTATTTCAAACTAACTTTCGATACATTTCGACATTTACGGCGAATTATTCGCAAATTTACGTTTATACAAACCTTGTCATGTCATATCGGTCGAGCCGTTCTTAAGTGATGCACCATCCTACATGTGGCAATTGATTTTTATTTATATGAATAGATTAATCAATTTATAAAATTCCTCAAAAATAAAAGTTCTGAAACTAAGGGTTGTGATTCTTACTTTATAAGCAGTTTTATTTCTCACAAATTTTCCTACTAAACATATATATAAAGCCACTGTCAAGCACACAAGACCTCTAGTAACATTTCCCTGTAAATTCAACACCACAACAATGTATGAGACAGGTCGTACCGACCCGTATATTCCATATCTGTATTTATTTGAATCTACCTCCAAAACTCTTATCGCTTACAAAATAAGGTTGAAATTCACGTTAAATAAAATTTCAACCCTACATTGAAACGAAAGTACACAAAAATAATCTTTACAAAGTTTAACCCCAAAATGTTTGCGTGAAATTTATCATAAAGCATTTTTATCAACCCGCTGATTTCCAAATACCCTCGTTTTCAATAAAAATTGATTTATATGTTCGTTTTGTTGTTTTATCTGTGAAAGAGGACTCGGTGCGGGACGGCACTGAATGAACGATTAATTCAACTGTTGTATTGTTTTAAATGGTTGATTTTTTGTAGGTTATGTTTTTTTATCTTTTTATACGGCTATTTGTGTTTGATAACAATGGTTTTTTAGACCGTATAACGTTTTGTATAACTGTTAACTGAAAAAACTGTTTCTGTATTCTCCAAATTCTCCCCTGGAAAATTAATTAATACTACACAATTCTCTTGTAACAAAACCTTGTTCTTACACAGTCTAAGTTAATTGTACATTTTCAACAAACAACTTTTCTAACGCTTCAAAAAACTCCAAGTTAAATTATACATCCGTTTAATTGTTCCTAATTGGACACAAAGGCTGTAAAAAAACTCGCAGCCGCAGATGTTGTCGTGTTTGCGGATTAGTGGCCGTTTGTCAGTCATCCGGCCCTCATGGCTCGGACGCGCTAATTACCCTGTCCCACGTCCGTCCGTCTCGGCTGGCAGATGAATAGGTACCTGCAGATATGGGGTTAGATTTGCTAACGTTAGCACCTGATCTGTGTGAGAAATTACTTATCTACTGTATTTTATTAGGTCGTTTTCTAGAAGTCTTGTAATATAATTATATAATCATTATAATGGTCCAGTGCTAGTAGTGACGTACCTTATGTACATTTATTAGCAAAAATTTTTTTTTAGTAAGTTAGTTACTATAATTACATCTACGTACAATCTTATATACAAAATATTTTTTTCATAGATTCACAATTATACAGTGGGTATTAGGATTATGCCCATGCAGAAACAAGACTATTGGTTAATTCAGATAAACCCTAATAACACAATAATTATAATATCTAATAACAAATTCAAACCAAAGTATTTAACTCATAAATTACATGAGCACTAATTACAAATCATTTGTAGATACAATGTGCCTACACATTATACAAAGTCATTAAATTTTAATTACATTTTAATAACCAACAAATTCGCTTTACACTATAATTAATATTAAAATTAAAATTAAAAAGGTATTTATGATGCTTGTGAAATTCGACAACTGGAATTTGGAAATATAAAACCTAATAGTTAAATTAATTATCGATTTGCTGCCGAAATATTATCTTTACCTACTTGTAAATTTTTAGATTCGCATTATTTTCCTCTTATATTGCTCCTACTTTATTTTTGGATTCATAATTATCATTTGTGACATGTTTTTTAAACAGTCATTGGATTATTTTTGGTACGTAGGTTCAAAAAATAAATAACTGTTGAAAAATAATTCTCACACAAAACTGTCCTGTACAAACGACTGTGTTGCAAAATTGGTACCCAAAGCCTTACTTTATCTTTTTTTATTCTATTTTTTGTCTCCTTAAACAGCTTTTATCATGAATTTACAGGCTCTTATTAAAAACCTTAGTAAGTACACTCCAGTCTGTCTTCGCTCCAAAGTTAGTGACACTCCAAGCAACCTACACGGCGGACAATTTGCATTGCAAATCTGTTCACGTCTTACTACGGTTCACGTAAATCCTCTTGTTGCAAATGTGAGGAGACAAGGACCACCCACTCGAGTAAGATCATGTTTCTGGTCCTAACCGCGTAGCTAAGGTACTAACTGAATTAATAGTCGAGACTTGACTCTATGGGAACCATGAGCATCCTACAACATGCCCGCACAGTGGCGCACGGCGAACTGGTACACAGGGCGCGCCAGCGGTCATTCATACGTCGTGGTCGAGGTGGCGGTCAGTGCGGTCACATTAATTCCACAACTACCCGCGCAGCCAGCGCGCGACCGAGACACGGACGAGCGGCGGCGCATATTTTCCATGTGTTAGAGTGAGACAGATGTCGCGTTATTTGTTGTCCTTGTCCAACACTGCTATAAATATCAGCCGGTCGGCTAATAAACAACATTAGATCTCAGCAGCTGTTTTATTTAACATCTCCCTCCGGTTCAAACCTTTACATTGGTGACCCCGACGTGATCATGTCTGAAGAGCAACGAGCGAAGAGCCAGACCGAGATGAACTACGACGTGAGCGCAGTATCCGTGCAGTCGCGGCTTTTACCTTTTTGGAGAGAAATTCCCCGCGCCTGGTTCATCCAATTTGAAGCGGTGATTGATCCATTGAAAACCTCAGATGACCAGAAGTTTCGATATCTACTGCAACAGCTGCAGGCGGTCGACTTGCAACATTTGACCGATATACTTTACAATCCACCCGCAACTGGGAAATACGAAAAAGTGAAACAACGATTGCTCGAAGCCTATGACAAATCAGACGTAAGAAATTTCCAGAAACTCATCAGCGGACTAGAATTGGGAGATCAGAAGCCCTCTCAGCTTTTAAGGAAAATGCGAGAACTCGCAAGCGGCATGATCACCGAAGAAGGTCTCAAAATTGAATGGCTGAATCACCTACCCGCACAAGTTCGAGTCGTCTTGTCCGTAAACAAGGAATCATCTTTGGACACCTTAGCGGCCATGGCGGACAAGATGGTGGAATACGCAGAGAGTCCCAGCATCGCCGCAGTCACAGCACCAGCACCTTCCTCGTCGTCTGCAACATCCACGACACAACTAGAAACTCTGGCAAAACAAGTAGAAAAACTCACGCTAGAAATCGCCGAACTACGTCGTGGACGGTCGCCACATAGACACCGTCGCCGCTCGTACAACCCTCGCTTTCGATCTCGCTCACGCTCGCAGTCAACGCGACGTGGACTTGCACCGAAACCTGGCGACGCTAACTGGGAGTGCCGGTACCACCATCGTTTCGGAGACAAAGCAAAGCGCTGTGAATCGCCATGTTGTAGACGAAAGAAGCCGTCGGAAAACTAGTGCCGACACCGACCGTGGCGGACGTCGGTGTCCCGTGCACCAGTAATCGCCTTTGTGTACACGACCGCGACACTCACGAACGTTTCCTCGTGGACACAGGCGCAGATATCTCCGTTTTGGCCGCCAATCACAAGAAAAATAATAAAACTGCAAGCGCCTACAATTTATATGCGGCAAACAATACACCAATCAAGACCTACGGACAGAAAACTATCAGGCTAAATTTTGGATTGCGGAGAGACTTTATTTGGTCATTCATCGTTGCAGACGTCAAAACCTCTATACTGGGAGCTGATTTTCTACGTCATTTTAAATTGTTGGTGGACCTGAACAACAGAAAATTAATTGACAAGATCACCGACCTATCTATCGACGCATTAAAAGTGTCCACAAAAACCGAATCAGTTCACATCATAAGTAATAATCAAGTGTACTACGACATTTTGAAGCAACATCCTGATGTCCTACGCCCCATGTCGCTGAAACAACCACCGAAACACGACGTGGTCCACCATATTGAAACTACGGGCCCCCCACTCTACGCTCGCCCTCGCCCGCTGCCTCCGGACAAGTATAAGGCAGCCAAAGAAGAGTTCGACCGCATGTTAGAAATGGGAATCTGCAAGCCATCAAAAAGCCCATGGGCCAGCCCTCTTCACGTAGTAAAGAAAAAAGACGGTAAACTACGCGTGTGTGGTGATTATAGACGTCTAAACGCGGTCACGCAGCCAGATCGCTATCCCGTCCCCCGCATACAAGATTTTACGTACCACCTACATAACAAGAAAATATTCTCCAAACTCGACTTAAAAATGGCGTACTACTGGATACCAATCGCCAAGGAGGACGCACAGAAAACAGCAATCACAACACCGTTCGGAATGTTCGAGTTCAATTGTATGACCTTTGGACTACGTAACGCAAGTCAAACATTTCAAAGATTCATGCACGAGGCGCTAAGAGGCATAGACAACTGTTTCTGTTTCATCGACGACATACTCATCTGCGAAGAAAACGAAAAAAAACACAAGCAACTTCTTCACCAAATTCTACAACGGTTGGACAAGTACGGTGTGACACTAAACATAGAAAAATGTGAATTTGGTAAAGAAACAATAGATTTTCTCGGATATGAAGTATCGGCGACCGGTATAAGACCTACATCGGAGCGAATTAAAGTTATATCTACCTACCCGAAACCTAAAACCATTCTCGAGCTTCGACGTTTTCTGGGGATGATCAACTTTTACCGAGACTGTCTTCCTCGACAAGCTGAACTACAGATCGAACTTAATAAGTACCTGCATAACAAAAAACGCAATGACAACACGCCGATTCTGTGGACAACAGAAGCAGAAATAGCCTTTGAGAAGTGCCGCCAAAGCATCACAGAGGCTACAATACTCTCATACCCAGTTCAAGGAAGTACCCTCGCCATCATGACAGACGCTTCAGATCACAGCCTTGGCGCTGTTCTCCAACAAAAAGTGGACAATGTTTGGAAACCACTAGCATTTTATTCAAAAACAATGAGCGAAACACAACGCCGGTACAGTGTATACGATCGCGAACTATTAGCCATGTATACTGCTGTTAAACACTTTCGCCGATTAATAGAGGGTTGCGACGTCGAACTATATACAGACCACAAACCGCTCACTTATGCCCTAACAAAAACAGCAAGTACCTCCGACACACCGAGACGCGAGAGACAATTGCATTTTATAAGTCAATTTTGTACGAGCATAAAGTACATAAAGGGGGAACAAAATACAGTCGCCGACGCCTTATCAAGACTTGAAGAGATTATTTGTCCGTCAACCATCGATTATAATCAAATAGGCATCGAACAACAACAAGACCAAGAACTTAAAAACCTAAAAAAACAAGACAACTTGTTATTCAAAGAAATAACCATACCCGGTTGTAACCAACCAATAACATGTGAGTTTTCAACTTCAATACCACGACCGTACCTGCCCGCAAGACACCGCTACGCAGCTTTCAAAGCGCTACACGAGTTGTATCACCCGGGCGTACGCAGTACAAGGGAGCTCATATCAAGAAAATTATTTTGGCCGACTATGAATAAAGAGGTAGCACAGTGGACGCGAGCCTGCGTAAGCTGCCAGCGAGCGAAAGTACATCGGCACGTAACCACACCGCTAGTACAATTCCCGCCATCACAACGCTTCGAACATATCCACATAGATATAGTAGGCCCGCTCCGCCTTTCTAATGAATATCGCTACTGCGTCACTATAATTGACCGATGCACTAAATGGCCCGAGGCGATACCAGTCCGTGACGTCACAGCGGAGGTCGTCGCGCAAGTACTATATGAAACATGGATAGTAAGATTCGGTTGCCCGCTACGTATCACAACGGATCAAGGACGCCAGTTCGAGTCTTCGTTGTTCAACGCGCTTATGAAAAAAATGGGAATAAACAGAATTCGTACTACGGCGTATCACCCTCAGTCAAATGGCCAAGTTGAGAGATGGCACAGATCAATGAAAGCGGCGCTTATGGCTCGCGGGGCAACAACGACATGGACAGAGGAACTTCCAACCGTATTATTGGGTTTACGCACGGCCCTGCGGAGTGATAACAACCTCAGCCCAGCTCTAATGACGTATGGTTCAACACTTCGCATACCATCTGATTTCTTTGAGCCACAGAGTCCAAGAATCGATGACGCCGATCTAGTACGCCGTCTCGCTCGCACGATGACTTCACTCACGCCGGCCCCGCATCGCTCACAAACTACAGATAACAAGCCTTTTGTTTACAAGGACTTAGCGACGTGCACGCATGTTTTCGTTCGCAACGATACCGCCCGAGCCCCACTCACACCACCGTACGATGGCCCCTACGAAGTGTTGAAGCGTCATGACAAGTACTACAGGATCCAGTTACCATTACGTACCACAGTTGTGTCACTGGATCGACTAAAACCTGCTTACATCGTGAACGAGGCTGAAACAAATTTTTCAAACTCGCCTACTACAGCGTACTCCCATACATTAGCAACGCAACAAGACTCGACCACTACCACTGCACCTACAAATCAAGCATATGTTACGAGAAGCGGAAGATTGGTCAAGAGAAACGTACGCTTCTCTTGAGGGGGAGTGATATGGGAACCATGAGCATCCTACAACATGCCCGCACAGTGGCGCACGGCGAACTGGTACACAGGGCGCGCCAGCGGTCATTCATACGTCGTGGTCGAGGTGGCGGTCAGTGCGGTCACATTAATTCCACAACTACCCGCGCAGCCAGCGCGCGACCGAGACACGGACGAGCGGCGGCGCATATTTTCCATGTGTTAGAGTGAGACAGATGTCGCGTTATTTGTTGTCCTTGTCCAACACTGCTATAAATATCAGCCGGTCGGCTAATAAACAACATTAGATCTCAGCAGCTGTTTTATTTAACATCTCCCTCCGGTTCAAACCTTTACAACTCTATACAAACTTCTTGATTAACTGTTTCAATTCAGATACAGTTCAGCGTCAAAACTCCGCCACAACATTATATACCATTTATTATAAAAAAAAATGTTAATGTTAAAAAGAATTGGGCTCGTCCGGGATTTGAACCCGGGACCTCTCGCACCCTAAGCGAAAATCATACCCCTAGACCAACGAGCCGATTGCTTTAATATCTAAAATAAACGAGAGTATGTCACGTTCTTTTAGTCTTTCTTTTCACTTGCAGAAGGCATTCAGTTATCATATTAATCAGTAACTATTGTTAATATCACACGTACAATAGCTAGAACGCTACACGAAAATAGACACTCAAGAGTTAATCAGTAAACTCAAAAGGAAGACAAGCTTTTTAAAGATTTTATCGTAGACTAACATTACAAGTATGAAGGTTTAGTTAGTTAACTCTTCACGCGTTCAAGACGTTTTGAATAAATTTGATGGTTCTTGGAATGGATTAACATATAGGTCACCCATTTATTACAGTTGTTATGTACTCCAATAAGTGAGCGTTTTCTGTAGTCTGTGATGACGAAGTTGTGTCAAAAAGTAGTCAATAATAAATGATGCATTATGTGACTTACAGCGATTACAACAATCTTTATTACTACATATCATGTATTCGTGTTAACTGAAAGGAAACGAACGATTCGACTGCTAAGACAGTCGGCTCGTTGGTCTAGGGGTATGATTTTCGCTTAGGGTGCGAGAGGTCCCGGGTTCAAATCCCGGACGAGCCCAAATTTTTACCCTCACTCATATAATTAGGAATATTGGATATTTGTCAAAAAAAAACATATTATTCTGCTCACAAACTGCAGACTCTAAATTCATAAAATATATTGATTAATATAACATAATTATTTTGACTATACTACTATATCTGTTGGAGTTTGCCAAGAATGGTAAACTTACTGCTTTGTTTTTGTTTTTTTTTACGTTTGTAACATCAACACTATATTAAAAGGCATAAAGATGCATTGTTGACTTCTGCATCAAATACAATGTTACTACAGAACTCTAACAACAGAAGACACAAGTTCTAAAAAAGCAATAACCCAGATTATAGTATTCCTGCATCACCCCGTAAAACCTAGGTCTGGAACAGCTGCGAACACTAGTTCTGTTGGTTTTACATAATCCCGCTTGTAAAGATTCGTGAGGAAAACCCGTTTGCTTTCAAAGATACAAGGATCGTGCATCAATAGTTTTTAAATATTTGTTTTGAAAGATCGAATACAAAATGCAGAAATTTTAAAATTTCAGCAGAATAATATTGAACGCTATCTTACGTATACTGCATGTATTTTAAACGTTTAAATTTCAATTTGTGGACGTGGTTAGAATGTTTTGATGATAATACTAATAATATGATTGCAGACTGTGTAAAATGTTCTTTGCTAATTGTATTTAACGTGAGGGATTCATATGTATTAAGTATCTAGGTATCTATAATTCAATTTCTGCCAATTGACCCGTTATTTATTGCAATCATTAACAATTCTTAGTGATAAGATTTTTTAATTTGTATTTCAATTATTTTTTGTATTTTATTTCCGTACCTTTGTGCGCTCTAAATGTTATCTTAATTTTGTATAAACATTGTTTCTCAGTAAGTGAATTATGTATGTAATTCTTTATGAGAAATAAAGTTGTTGTTGTTGATTGTTATTAATAACCCTTAAGTTACACATCATTAAGTGTAAATTCCAACAAAATTAATTTCAGGAATAATTTTAGAGCCTTCCCTGTCATTTTCAATTTTAATCTTTCGTTTAAATATAATATTTCAAGTTCTATCCTCAGTTAGGTACACACCGCTTATCTACATATCTTGATGTCTTCACAGATGCAGAATATTGAACGTATTCCGTCGACGTGTTTACTCACTCCTTCATATTTGTAGAGTATTAAACACGAAATGTAACGTCTTTGATATCGATGTTATTATTTTATGTATGAAATATCGAAAATTGCGAAACGGGCGTTGGAGTAACATTTCTGTCTTTTGGTACAGCTTCTCGTCTCAAAGGACCAATTGCAACGGCTTGGTCCTTCAAAGCAATAAGACATTTTTGATATTATATACTAGACTAATAAATTGACGACTTCTTATATATTTGTAACTGTAGACTGTAATTTTTTTTTTTTTAGAAAACAATCATTTTTCTTATACATATTTGTCGATTATGTAAAAAATTGGGCTCGTCCGGGATTTGAACCCGGGACCTCTCGCACCCTAAGCGAAAATCATACCCCTAGACCAACGAGCCGACTGATTATAACATTGAATCGCTACATTTCTTTCGACCACTCACTTTATAATAATCACTGTTACGAGTTTGTGACGTCATTAGATTTGTAAAAGTCACATATCATACGTGACATGTTATGAAATTAATTAGACATACTTAGATGTTATTTTAGTTCTTACTGCATTTGTTTCAATAACATCGTGCATATATTATATTATATGTTATATGCGTATACATAGAAGGTGTAGGCAAAAGTGTAATTTAATAGCTATATAAGATCGAACACACAAAAGAAGAACGAAGAACAACAGGAGAAAATATACTCATAGCAGCTATAAAACTTTTGTCTGCCATATAAGATCGTATTTTATTTCTATTTAAATAAACTATATTAATAATATAGTACTAACATGTAGCTCTCTCTCTTTCTCTCTCTCTCTCTCGCTCTCTCTCTCTCTGTTTTTTATCCATACAACTCTGTTTCCTTTCTCCGGAGAAGCTAAAGTACTGTACAAACTACTACACCTTATATTTTTAAGTAAAAAAATTAAAAACACGAACATCTGCTAAATTTTTACTTACGTCAAAAAAAGTTTAAAAGAGAATGTAATCGTTGAGACTATAACATGTATCCTATGTGGTATGGTTTAATTAATGCACCAGCTGAAAATATTTTCAAGTAATTTCCACTTAATAGGTAAAAAATTTGGGCTCGTCCGGGATTTGAACCCGGGACCTCTCGCACCCTAAGCGAAAATCATACCCCTAGACCAACGAGCGGACTGGTAAATATATTGAAATATAAAACTATATAATATCTTAAGAACGTGTTGCCTGTGAGCCTTTCACTTACATGACGTCGGCCTCAGCTGCTCGCTATACCTCGTGGCCGCACTAATCTATTGAATGAGGCGCCCCTGACGCGGGCGCTTCGCACTCTTAACCTGGTAGCAGAAGAAATTGATTTTTTTACTTGTACACTGAGTGAATTCACAAAGATAACATTATATGTAATAAGTTTTAGAAAATAAGTTTTTTTATTGGGTCTACTTCACTATTGCATTGGGTTGTAATACCTGTAATAATAGTTGTAAGTGCTGATTATATAAATAAAATAAAAAAAAAAAATAAAAAATAATTACGTCACGAAAACCATAATATAAGTACCAAAGTAGATAAAAAGTATTAGTACAAAGAATTCTATTTTGTCTTCCTATTAAATATATACTTGCATAGTATTTAAAAACTGTTGTTGTTCATTAGGCTTTAAGGGTCATAAATATAAAAAAAAAACGATTTTATTCCAGTAACATTTGGCTTAGACACATTGCTGACATACCCTCTTATTACAAAAAGCGGTCTATCTAAAAACCAGGTCAAAACATCTTAATACTACCTACGGAGATTATAGAGGTTTAAACCTATTTTTAGATAAACTGCTTTTTTATTAAGAACTTTAACTGTCATGAAGACTAAAAAAGTATATTAGTGGACCTGCCGTAGATATAGTAACAATTCCTTAAAACCGAAAAGAAACACTCTTTCTAATTACTTTTTGCGGTAGGTAACATATATAATAAATTTATTTTAAATATATATTTTGAAAACAAGCCTTTAAATTATATGTAGCCTAGCGTGGCTCCAACTAATAGTAAAGACAAATCAAAGAAGCCCAAACACGATGGGATTACGTTCTTTCAGTACAGAGTTACGATGACCATTTTCAGCACCGTATTGGTACCGAATTTACATAAGTACCTATGCACAATTTCATCTTAATCGGTTGTCAATAAATGGTTCTAATTTAGCCTGCAAGATTAGACCTAAACAAACACACATACTTACATACATACATTGAAAGTTAAAGAATAGCTTATAACAATAATGAAGTTATTTATAAACATGTCACATTTAAGGGAACAAGAGTTAGAGTGGCATTGCAGAAAAGGGCGCAGTCGCAAAGTGCACCTAAAAAGAAACACAAGGATATTTCAGTCATAGCTACAGAATGAGTTACAGAAATACGGTAAATTATAATTATGTTTAAAGTATGTAGTTAATGCTTATGGAGTTTTTAGTATAACAAAAGATCATACAGAATGAACGAGCATTGATGGCGAGTATAAAAATAATATGATAGTGAATCCTTTAACTACCTGATTATAAGAACCATAAAAAAAACACAATGATCTACACCTATCAGCCTTGTGGTACATGGAATTGTTTCGGTATTAGTAATTGGTAACTTAACATTAACTTTTTTGTAGATTAATTTTGGTATTTTATTTCAAAAATTGGGCTCGTCCGGGATTTGAACCCGGGACCTCTCGCACCCTAAGCGAAAATCATACCCCTAGACCAACGAGCCGACTGATTAACAATATAAAATTAGTAGACAGATATTAAAATATTACGTACAATCGCTCTCACTTTGATATAAAGGTAAAAAAAACACGTTTTATTGCGTCAGCTTATTTCGGAATGCGTTTACGCATGTATTGAGGTCACCTTTCACTGCGTTTGTACGATAGCGCACACCAATTTAGTAAATACCAATAGGTGGCTCGTTGGTCTAGGGGTATGATTTTCGCTTAGGGTGCGAGAGGTCCCGGGTTCAAATCCCGGACGAGCCCAAATCTTTTTGAGATGTTTATTAAAAATCTGATAGCTAGTTCAATAAAATCAAAAGACAATTAACAAAAAATATAATAGATGTTGTGTTTGTACACGTCGCTGTATTTTATTTATTGTATTTTTATATCTCTTTTTTAATGGCAATTTATCAGTAAACAATAAAGTTTATAGTTTAAATTTATTAATCGTATGAAGCTACTACACGGCAACTATAATACCCTTATAAAGATACTGAAACGATAAAAGTGAAGCGCCATAAATAAAATCGGATATTCTGATAAAATAACATTCAGTATCTCAAAATACGCACTGCTGGATATTTATTATAAAATATTTAATTAAATAACTGCAATGTCGGATAGTTTATTGCTCGCTTCATCTAAAATACATTCAGCTACTTTAAAAATTAAATGTCTCTGCGTATTAAAAATAAAATAATTGCTCTTGAAAAATGTGCTCTTAAGGTAAACGCATTAACGTACGTAATTATAATAAACAAAAAATATCACTAAAATACTCTTTTGTTTTTTAAATGGTTAAATAATATACTGGCCAACAATATTACGCACACTGCATTTAATAATCTAGTTGATGTAAGAAAGCAGCATAAGGCTATGGTCCGACATTCAGCGAAAAGCGTTCAAACTAAAAAAAAAAAAATATTATGAATATATTTTTGTTTTTTATTAAAATTATTTATATATTATTTCATTTATTAAATTACATTAATTTCTATAAACGGCGAAATTAATAAACAAGTTTTAAGACTATACAGCACTTAGGTTTACCTACTATAGGCGGATTTTGTCTTCGTTTTTTGTAATACAGCAGACGCCATATTGGCCTCCGAAGGTGCACTTCGCCTATTTACACAGGTAAAGAAGTTATAGGGGAAAAAAATGCTACAATTATAATTAATGTCGTTTAGCCATAGTGATGATAGCATGTAATAAAACTCATCTACTATCTTACGAGGGTATTAATTGTTATTCAGTTCGTATCCGGTAGACTGGAGTCGACCCTAACATAATTGGGTTAAGGCCTGGGATAACAACGACTTAGGGTTCCATGTCTTGTTACCTACATCACGACTGTTATTGCCAAAAGGGTATACAGAGATGGTATACGAAATGTTATCATGAATATTCACATTCTGAATTAATATAGGTACTTAGTTAAGCATGGGATTACAAGACGGTTGTCTTACAAATATAATAACGGAAAGTTTTAGGACTAGAATTGATTTATATTTGATTTTTAATCGGTCTTAATGTCGCCATTTTTTATTATTATGACAGAAACAGATTACCTTTTTAATTTGGATAAGTTACTAAGGTACAAGGTAACAAAGTTAACAGACCAGGGTTTCTGCCCATACATAGATCTTTTTTATTGGAGAGGACACTTACTTATATTTACAATACGTGTCCGTTAAGACATATTCGTGCTATGCCCATTGACAGATCATTTATTCCGCTCCGCTACTCTTTCCGCTTTCGCTTAAACCAAGACCTTATACCTATTTATCAATGGTCAAAGTGAAAGGTAAGCAGCTCGTGACTTGATACTAAATGTAGATTTGAGAGTAATAATCAGTCGGCTCGTTGGTCTAGGGGTATGATTTTCGCTTAGGGTGCGAGAGGTCCCGGGTTCAAATCCCGGACGAGCCCAATTTTTTGTTAATGTTTTGTAAAAAGTTGTGTTAATTTTGTCTGTTTTCGACGCGTGTTATGCCATTAACGAGTTAAAATGGTACTTTCTATTTCCTTACTCTCATAGTTATATGGGACGAGTCGACACGACTAAAGAGATCTGATACTTTGCTTGTACCATGAACTCACCTACTTCGGGCGTCTACCAAGAATCTCCCTACTGAAACAATTTTGACTGGCCCAAAAGAGACGCCTATCATAGCAGTTGGATATTCAATAATCTAGAGATAGGATTACCAGCCTAAAATCTTTATCTGATAAATTGCATAACAAAAAACAAGTTACTAATAAAACCAATGCGATAAAATAATTCAATACTTCCTTCAGCTGGCTCGTTGGTCTAGGGGTATGATTTTCGCTTAGGGTGCGAGAGGTCCCGGGTTCAAATCCCGGACGAGCCCAAACTTTTTCCCGTTGTGATTTAACGAGTTTAAAAGGTCAGAACAAAGGGTCATTTATTGGTAAATTGGGGAAAAACGTACCCTTATTTGATCGTTATCGATTCTGTGACGAAGCGGAATTTTTTGTTTTAGCGTTGTACCAGATTCGTATTTATTAATTAAACTTTATTGATCGTTGTTCCCTTACTTCAAAAAGAGAATTTAATTAGATTGAGTGTTTTTTCATGTTAGTGTGATATATCTATAGCCAGCTTACAAGAATTTGTTCGCAATAGGTACGGCTATGTGTACCACTGACTGGGGATTTGAACCCAGGCCATTTGACTTTAAGCCCAACTCGGAACAGGTAAACAGACAGTCAAACCTGTGTTAATTATAAATGCTATAAAATAAATAAAAATGACAAAGTCGGGTAATTGCACCATTTATAAAACTTTCGTTTCGAAAACATATCTGTCCATCCTTTACTAAGCGACCGCGAACTAACGTACAGCCGTTGAATGTCAATTAAAACCTAAAATAATTAGCGTATACATGCCAGCGACCGTAATTATCCGAATAACGAACAAAACTTGATTAAAATTGGATTACCAAACGTCAGTGTGCGAACAAACATGGCCTCTAAATTGTTGGGAGCAATTAAACAGATTTAGTTACCTATCGTCGAGATTATCCGTCCGTTCTGGACTTGTCGACAGATGCTGCCGTTGGGAATACTTGATTGACAAGTACATAGGTTTTGACTAATTGGATGTTAGCATCCAATTAGTCAAACTCTCTAGTCTATAAACTGTTTAAAGGATCATCACACAAAACTAACTTAAGTAATACCTCGCGTCTTACAAGAGCTTTGCAAATTTACAATGCAATGGTATGTAAATTAGCAAAGATAACCACGATACTGTTTTAAAATATGTCGTTTATTATACTTATTAGGGAGTTGTATTTTGCACAACTTATTTGTTTATTAATAAATTATGAAATGTTTTTTTTTGTAATAATGTTAAGTACTTGATTTTGCTTTTGTGAGATGTGGTTGCTTGTAATTGAATGTACATGAAATGCTAGTTTTAATTCTTGAATCATATATTGTATATATTATAAAATCATGTACGTATTACCTATTTGTTAGTAATTCTAAAGAATTAATAAATAAATATCGGCGCAGGGGAAGAACCTTTTCTCTTATAAAGAGGAGGCACGAGCGTTGATCACCTTGCTAAAGGTTGGTTTGATATTTCAGATTGCTTTTGACTCCGTTTTTTTTTCATCAATTTATATAAAGCTACGACGAGTTTTATATTACAAAAAATATTTATATTATGAGGAATGTAAGATACGTAACTTCTAATAATTTACGCAGTGCATGCAACAGAAGCTCAACATTTTTCGCTCCGCTCCTATTGGGCATAGCGTGATGTTATATAGCCTATAGCAATAAATAGACTATCCATCACAAAATTATTTTTTCAATTCGAACCAGTAGTTCCTGAAATAAGTGCGTTCACCAAACAAACAAACTCTTTAGCTATATAATATTTGTCTAGAAGTATAGATAATATAGTTGTGTACAATTTAGATTAACAATATAAATACACTCAGATATACATTACATAATTCAATAGTTTATCACGTAGTTTTGTCCAACTCTTCATAATATAAGACATTCATATTAGATACATAATAAATAAATAATGTCCTCCTGACCGAATTTCGGCCACGGCGGCTTCTCTCAACAGAGATTAGCCATCTGCGCGGGAGATATTTCAGTGCACGAGTGTATGCGCGAACACAGTTGCACTCTCTATTCCTTCACTCTCATAGTCCGATGGGACGGCAATCCGACACGACCGGAGAGAGATCAGGCGCAGGACCAACGGCTTTACGTGCTTTCCGAGGCACGGGGGTGTAAACACCACCTTTTTTTTTTTTTTTTTTGTTTGGGCGGGGGAATCCTCATGGACACCCGCTCACTCGGGGGAGCGAACGGGTAGTGTCAGACTCTTACTGACTAAACCTGAACCGCCGTGCTACGTCATCCGCGTTTCGTGTTGGTGCGTGGTAATGCATTGCAATTCGTCACGCACCAACCGCGGGGTCCGCCGGCCAATAGGGGCCAGCGGATCACTATCGTGATTTTTTGGAGACCGACGTGTATAGAGCGTCGGCCTCTCCGCCTCGTAGTGGAGCCACACCCGTAGCACGGAATGCGGCCCCCCGTCGTGGGTCCTATAGTCGGACGACGGACACCCCCGTGCCCGTCGCCCAGGACCCTAGTTAGGGCGGGAGAGCGCGCTCATGCGCGGCTCTGCGCCGCCCCACTCGACGTCGGCGTATTTGGGGCGCGTCGGGGTCGTTCTCCCGAACGCGCTCCGCCGCCTCCTTCTGGGACATAACGGTCTCGCAGAAGGAGGACAGCGCATCCCACGCTGTGCGACTGCTGAGCGCAGCAGCGACAACAGCCGACAGCGCGGAGACGTCTACGCCTCCCAGCGCCGCCTGGAGAACGGCGCGAGGCGCGGCGAAGGCGGGACATGCGGCCAACGTGTGCAGTGCGGTATCATCACCGTCACCACACTGATGGCACGCAGTCGTCTGCTCCCTCCGAGCGACCCGGCACAGGAAATGGCCAAAGGCCCCGTGCCCGGTCAGTATTTGCGTGAGGCGGTAGGTCAAAACACCATACCGCCTCTCCACCCACGGTTGTAAATGTGGGCGGATCGCCTCCACGGTTGCCCGTCCCGCCGTCGGTCTTGCGAGCCGAAGCTCCCAATTCCGCATCGTGACGAGACGGGCCTGTCTCCTCCAAACTTCGCGTTGCCTTGGCAGGGGGTCGGTACCCCGGGACCGGAGCTCGGTGCAACGGGTGTAAAGGTCCGTTAGCACCTCTGCATCCAGATCCCAAGGCGGTGTCCCAGCCAAGACACACGCGGCTTCGTGCCCGACGGTCCGGTAGGCCCGGACGATCCTGTTGGCGACAGCGCGCTGCGAACCAAGTAGAACCGCCCGGTTATCGGCCGTCAAAGCGTCAGTCCAAATGGGTGCGCCGTATAACGCCATCGATCGAATGACCGAGGCGTATAGACGGCGACACCCAATGTCAGGGCCCCCGACATTGGGCAGGAGCCTTCCGAGGGCTGCCGCGGCGGACCGAAGCCTCGGTGCCAACCGCTTAAAGTGCTCCCGGAAGCTCAACCGCCCGTCGAGGACCAGGCCAAGATACTTCATGGTGCCTGACAATGGGATCCTCACGTCCTCCACTGTCAGGCACGCACCGGTAGTGTGTCTTCTCCGGGGGCCGTACAGCACAAGTGCCTCGGTCTTCCCCAGAGCGACGTCAAGTCCAAGCATCCGGATGCGACCTACGACGAGATGGACGCCGCAGGTCGCACGCCGGATGCACTCCTCCTGGGTCGTCCCTCTGACCAACACCAGGGTGTCGTCTGCATAGCAGACGATCTGCGTCCGAGATAGGAGGGCGCCGCGCAGCACCCAATCATAGCCGATGTTCCACAGGAGAGGTCCTAAGACTGACCCCTGTGGAACACCGCGCCCAGTACGTCGCCTCTGCGGGCCCGATAGTCCAGCGTAGGCGACGTGCCTGTCGCGAAGGTAGTCCGCCACGGTGTGCTGAAGATAGAGCGGCACCCCGTGGTAGCGAAGCGCCGACTCTATGCACTGGTGCGGCAGCGAGTTGAAGGCGTTGGCGATGTCGAGCGATACCGCCAACGCCATACCACCCCGCTCCGCAGACTCCGCGGCGAACTCCTTGACGTGGCTCAGGGCGTCCAAGGTGGACCGGCCCGCCCTGAAGCCAAATTGGGAAGCCGACAGGTCGGGTCCTGTGCCCGTCAGGTGCCGGACGATGCGGGCGGCAATGACACGCTCGAAGAGCTTGCCCACCTCGTCCAGCAGGACGATAGGCCGGTAACCCGACGGCGAGTCGGCTGGTCGTCCCTCCTTGCGAAGGAGGACGAGCTGCCCCGTCTTCCAGACTTTGGGGAATCTCCCCGCCACTAAACAGGCGTTGAAGAGACCCCGCAGCCGGTCCTTCAGGGGACCTACAGCCAAGGCAATAGCCCGAGCCGGTACCCCGTCAGGTCCAGGAGCAGTCGTCTTAGTCCGAAGGCGCTGGGTAGACGCGTCGAACTCTCCTTCGGTTATCTCCTCCAGCTGTCCGCGCGACTGTGCGGTACCCATGGCTGGAGGGATAAAGTCAGTCCGGTAAGATGGGAACAGGGACGAAACGGTGTAAACACCACCTAACTTCCTGACTCCGAGCTGAGCTGTACTGAGTATTTCTAAACGAAAAACCCAGTAACTATTTTTTGGCTCGACCTGGGATTCGAACCCGAGACCTCGGTCACGGCAGTCGCGCTTGCGACCACTAGACCAACGAGGCAGTTGTTAGATACATAGATAGTCATGGTCCAATAAAAACATCAATATGAAAAAAAAAAAACAAATTATATTCTGTGTTTAATTGATTTTAACCCATCATACATAAAACAAACCAAAGCATATATAAAACAATCGGCTTAACAAAAAACAATTGAATAACAATTATTTATTTAATCATCAAAACACAATAACAATAAAACAAACAGATTGAACATTTTTTATAAGTATCAAAGTTAAAAGCCTGCGGCGTTTATCAGATCGAAAAATATTGGCTTACAATAATTAATTTAAAAACAAATTAGGTTCGAAAATCAATTTGTTTGAAAACATCGAAGTTCGGAGTTTACGTTGTTGGTATTTTTGGATACATTTGATATTATGCTTGAAAAGTTTATAATTTGTTAATGGATTTGGTTACTACCATCTTTCTTTAATCTAAGCTTGTAATTGATCAAGTTTTTGTTTGTGTTATTGAGACCCACTGGGCAAAGGCCGTTTTCTTTTAACCGCGTCAATAATAATTAGGTCACCTCGAAAACTATTCTTAGGTGGTTTGTTATGTAAACGTCTTTTATTTATTTTTATAAACACAAAAATAGCCTCTAAAAACTAACCTCTAACCTCTAAATAGGATAATGTCTGGAGCGGGCGAATGAACGGATTTATGAGCACAAGGTTGCAGGTTCGAACCTATTATACCACTGAAAACTGGTAAAGGAGGTCATCATAAGAACAAAACCAAAAAAATACTTTCTCAATGCAAGTTTATATTTGATCGAAATGATTAATTAAACAACTTTACATTTAGTTCTTAGATTAGAAATATAATAATCTTTGAAATTATAAAGTCACCGATGATGGAGCAAACCTGGATTCCTAAAACTGGAATCTGAAATCGCCTACCCGTGGTGTAATCAGTACATGATCCTTCTCTACATGAGAATATGCATGTGCCCAGCAATGGGACATTTAGGCCGGTACTATATGTTATACATAATCTGGAGATACGTCTTGTTTGCAAACATATTTACTGCTAATAATAATTTAACACTTAATAAACAACAAAAATATATCTAAGTAAAGAACTAAGCAATTATAGAAGATACAATGATTTATGTTTTCTCTTCCTCTCAGCCCGGACGCGACGTTAAGCAAAAAGCATTTTAATTGAAAAACTTGCAAACCCTCATTAGCGAGGCTCATAATTATTTCGTTTATTTTACTTGGATATCCGGATTTGTTTATTGTAACTTTTTTACATCCGGGTCTAAAATACACTAAGTCTCTAACTGGCATAGGTATATAGGAGCGTTTTAGTTTAAAACATAGCAGTATAAAGAATATACTAAAAAAAAATACAAAAAAATTGAGAATATTAAATGGATGACAGATCTTTACATTACTTTACATTTACGTACGCTTAGTTCTTTTAAACTACGCAACGGATTTAATGCAGTTTTCAGCAATAGATAGAGTAATTTAAGAGGAAGGCTTATTTGTAATTCATTAATGTTTCGTTTACCCGTGCAAAGCTAGGGCGGGTGGCTAGTCTATACTATAATATTATAAAGCTGAAGAGTTTGTTTGTTTTTTTGTTTGAATCTCAGGAACTACTGGTTCGAATTGAAAAATTATTTTTGTATTGGATAGTCCGTTTATTGAGGAAGGCTATAGGCTATATAACATCACGCTACGACCAATAGAAGCGGAGCATAAATGAAAAATGTTGCAAAAATGAAAAACCGTTGAAACTAAAACACGCGAACAAAGTCGCGGGGGACAGCTAGTATATTATATAATTGAAATAAATCCATTTAAGCTACTTTACCACTATTACAGTAACATAATAAAAGAAACTAAAACACACTTCATAGAATCAGAAACAACATCTTATATTCCAGTAGATTCCCGTATAGTAAATTCTCGGCTCGCCACACTTAGGCCATAATAGGTGTAATCTCCACACGAGTGGGTAATGCAGCGATGCTTGCCAATTCACAGGCTTGGAAAAGCCGTATTGTAATATTTATGTTGGTCTTTTTTACACTTACATTTTTATTCTAAAATTGAAAAGAAAGTTTTTTATTTTATCACGAATATTTCTGTTAAAATGTTGGTTTATTGTCTCATGCAGTATACATAAAAAAATGATGCAAATTATGAAGTAAAATTACAAAATAACCTACAACATACAATATGACGGGCCTGTTGGTCTAGTGGTTAGTGACCCTGACTGCTAAACCGGAGGTCGTGGGTTCGATTTCCACCCAAGACGAATCTTTGTGTGATGAGCACGATCATTTGTTCTGTGTCTGGGTGTTATTTATCTATAATATGTATGTATTTAGAAATATATAAGTATGTTTATCAGTTATCTGGTTGCCATAGCACAGGCTCTGCCTAGTTTGGGATAAGATAACCATGTGTGAGATGTCCCGAGATATTATTATATATACAAGTAACTAAAATGATTAAATATAAATAGGCAAGACTCGAACCTGTGACTTCTTATTAGATAAACGCAGCAGTCGCTTTACCAACTGAGCTAAAAAGGTCACTGACTAAAAGTTCAAATTTCTCCTTCTACTTTCTACGTCTTTGGGAGACGTATACGACATCTACTACCTAAAGTGAACTTATTCAGCTTCGGTTTAGTCTTTTTGCAAACTATGTTAGAGTCGGCTTCCAATATCATTGAATACAAATAAATATTTTATATTTTATTTTTACATAAAGCGTCTACAACCCATTAATTTGTAAAACCTACCCAGTGGTAAGATCCGGTCAGTTTTATTTTGGGGCTTACTCTCTACCTAATATTACCACACTACTAATTATTACAAGTACGTATAATAGAGTATTAATTTATACGTATCGTGTGCCCTTTTTGTAAAACAATTGAATTTCTATCTTATATCCAAGTAGATGTAGTATGCATTCCACTAAGTCACAAATGCTAATTGAATTTATACAGGGATTACAAATTTGTATATACTCGCATTACAAACTATCTCTTGTAATCTTATTCATACGTATATTGTAGTATAAGTTTTGGCTAATAGTAACTCAGGCTTCAATAGGCGTTTTAATGGAAACCGACGTGCCTATTCTAATGGTATTTATGGACACAGATTAGCAAGCAAATGGAGGGATTTAGGTGTGAGTGAATGATGTTAAGGCTTTGTATTTGTCGAGTGATGAGATGACACTGGTAGGTCTTGCGACTGATCTCTCAGTTGTGCCGGATTGCAGTCCCAAGTCCCAGATTTTATCTTTGGGCATACATATTACAATGAATAGAAACACTAATCAATACATTCTAAATACAAGAAGCGTTTGTTCAAGAGGTTATTAGATGCAACAAGACGTGAATTTTGCCAAATGCATGCTTGACAGTGTCTCCATTAATTATTGTGGCTAAACGCGCGATGAGGATATAACTAGAAACTGTTATCAAAACTATCTACTACGTTCGGAGGAATTAATAAAAAATGTTCACAAATGTAATCCCAAGATTTTCTTCTTCTTTCTCCAGTTTTAATAAAAGTTGACAAAGCGCATTTATTTTCCATTCTTTTCACAAATCAAATGTACGCTATACTCGTTTTAATCAAATACCCTGACATTTACCCGATTCTAATTTGTTTTGTAATGACATGCATTCTAACAAGGGTTATATTTAATGCGAACTGAAATTCTGATTTAAAAAGATCGCTGGGTACTGGGTAGCTGTACTCGGTTTTGTCATTTTAAATTATGTGGTTAAATAAATTTATTTCTCAAAAATAACTTAGGATTGAGTAACATGAGAAACTTGAAATTAAACATACAATAATGGTTATTATTATTAAAAAAAACATAGTACCTAATTTATTGGTTTCATGATCTATAAACTTTCTTGTTCTTAGTGTAGCTTGTTTTTGTTCTCACAGTATGTCGACAGATATAAATAAAAAATAGCTCTGTGAATTACTTAGTACACCCCTCTTGGCTTTGAGTAGGTCTTCTCATTAAAGAGAGTCGTGATCTTTTTTTTTTCCTTGGGATTAACCTACTTGTATTAATTATACCTGCAACCGATAGTCATCATAAGGACTTTGAGTTGTAATCATACCAAGACCCCTCCGTACTTCGTACGTTAAGCCTGGTTGGTCCACGTCGGTCTTGAATGTCATACCTTGATCTTTGACAGTCGTTACGTCCTTACGATTCTGACAACCAGTCTTACTGTTGGATACTGTGTTACCCAGTAAAATGGGTTGTAGAGGTCAGACAGGCAGTCGCTCCACGTAAATGTGGTATTCAGCTAAATCCAGTAAGACAGCAGCCGCCCCAACACAGCTTAGAAAAAGGCTTGGCAGAAGATTCCTATAAAGAGTCCTATCTTCTTAACAACCAATAAACATAAAAACAAAGACATGTCTGTTTAAAATAAACAAGATTTACAGTCACCATTCAAAGGAAGTTTAATATGCTACTGTTGATAGTAGGTTCGCGTCAAACAGCCCATAAACATTTAACGTTGAATGCTATAATAATGGTTCGGAACGGGTTGTTCCAGTATATTGTTATTGGAGCAATAAGGTCGCTGCCAACCCTCTTGACATAATACCCTTGTCGTCTTAAAGTATATGCCTTTCGAGAATATTCTCTGAAACAGTTACAGCCTGGACTATTTGACTGTTAATTGGAACGACTCGTTTTGTCATCAAATACTTGGCATATTTACATTTATAGTTGTCGAAAGTAGGTAATAAGACAAGGCCTAGTCGAAGACAAGGCCTAGTCGAAGACTTATTTTTACTTCTAACCTTTTTTCCAAAAACTAAAATTTTAATTCAGAAATTTAATAAAAACATTTTCGTGCACATTGTTGGTACAATAAATCATATATAATATGGTTCAAGAATAATAAATATTAAATGAAAATATGAATAAAAGCCAGAGCACGCGCGCCATCACTACGACATCACAATTTACAATTAAATAAATGCCTTTTATTAATATTGATTGATATAAAATCATTGGTATCATAAATTAAAGTAGATAATTTATTAAATAAATAAAGTTCAACCCATATTAATTTCATACTAACCCTGTTCTGAGTGCAATAAATACAGAGCTTATCTTTCCGCGCAAATTAATTACGCACAGAGGCGTTCCATATTTGTATTATATTTTTCAATGGTTATTCCATTGGTTATTTATTCTGTGTGTTTATAAAGAGTGTTCTGTACAATACTATAATTGAATGACGATGTATTGAACGAATCGCGTTATTCGAAGCACCAGTAATGGTCAAGAGGATTGTAATGTAGTGATGCACCAATTTTTTTATAATCTGTTATTAATTTGCGAGTAAACTTGCTAATCAAAATGAATAAAATGTTTGCAATGAAAATAGTAGAGAAACAAATAAAAAGTTATTAAAATTAATTTTAAAGGAAGTCACATGGCGCAACTCTTGGGTGACAAAAGTGAATTGATAGTACCATCAGGTAAGCTTCTATAGGGTTTCCTGGGCTTTCCGATATAGACAGAAATAATAAAATTGATTAAATATTTGGACATAAAGTCACGAGACAGAACTTAAAAAACGATACATAGAACTAAACTATAAGTAGGTATCATGTCTCACGACTGGACTCAACGGGCTGCCAGATCAGCTCACTGCCAAGCACAAATAAATAAACCTGTGCTTGAAGCTGGTTTATTTGACCCGTGCTTGCCCGATATGGGGCTATCCTTATATCGGTAAGCCCATAAAACAATAGCTGTTAGTGCTTACTTACCACTCATCTTATTACCCCCTTTCTAAGCCATAACTCATCCACAACCCTTCCACTTAAGAAGCTCCCAACACTACATCGATCCAAGCCATAAATCTACCACCACGAAGGTCATGGAGGAAGCGACTTGTGAACATAAATCTGTCAGCAACACTTAATTGCAAGACTGTACTTGACCCTGACATTGAATTGTGTAATTGTACATTCGTGTACAGTCGATAGCTAAAGTGCATGTTTATAAGTAGAAAATTAAAAAAAAATGAATATTTACCTAAATTAATAAAACTATTTCTACGTCTTATTTCTAAAAGCTGAAATTAATTATCTATGGTATTAAAATAAATTTTATCAAAAATTCTGTTTCTTTTACAGATCACAGCCATTTGTTCACATTTGTAGAAATTTCAAAATTTGCACATCTCAACATCACAATTTGCGCACCTTCATTATTGTAATTCTTAATCGGTACCTACATATCGAAACTTTATATCTCTTTGAAAGTAGGTAGGTCCTGTACATTAGAGAAGATTTTGTCTATAATTACCTACTTACATAAATTAATATCTTTTGTTAGAATAATATTATGTTCAGGATTAATTATCGAGAGGTAAAATTCCGTCAGCGGTATCAAATATCTTAATCATGTCGGTAATGTGTTTGATAATTACTTACTGTTTAAGTTTCAGATCAATTTCGCTTGTAAAACCAACATCAACAAGGTTGCTTAATATTCACTATCGCAGTAACACAATAAAATTATGAAACTATCAGAGCACGATAGAAAACTAAAAAAAGTAATATTAATAATACGTTAATTGATTTCATGTTTAGATTGTCCTTACCCCATACCAAATTCCATCCAAATCGGTTCAGCGGTTTAGCTGTGAAAGCGTAACAGACAAACAGAAGAGTTCTTGGCTATGGAGATTCTTGCCGGTTCTTCTCCACGGGAGTGACATTTTAGAAACGCGCAACTTGAGTCATTTAACGTTTTGAAAGTGCTTGAAAAGGCCTACATGAAATAAATTAATTTGATTCTTGATTTGACAGAAAGACAGACAGAGCTGCATTTATAATATTAGTGGAGTTAATTATCATAATGCAAAAGTCTTACTTGGCTACGTTGGAAACCACTAAAGGTCCATTTCTTCTGCGGGAACTTTTTTGCACAAACTAACACAGCGTACATTATCTAGTAGCTATGTATAGGACCTTAATGGATGCTAGTCTAATTAATTACCTCGTGGTATGCAAGTTTAATGTGTTTCCTGGAGTTTACGCAAATGCTTTTACAATTCCCAATGGCTCGTTAATCCTTGTGTACCAATTAAAATCGGATTGTGTTTTGTATTGACGGGATGACATGGATTTTGGTGTGTTCAGCTTATACCATTAGGTTGTATTCCTAGGGAAGTAGGTGTGTTTTGCGGTGAGTAGGCATATCTAGCAATATCTTTACATATTATAAAACAAAGTCCCCAATCTGTCTGTAGTATGAACGAGATTAACTCGAAAACTACCCAACAAATTTTCAAGTTGCTTTCGCCAATGGATAGAGTGTTTCAAGAAGCGTTTATTGTGTATATTTCATTAATGTTTTGTCTACCCGTGCGAAGCCAGAGCTAGTCGGTAGTTGATGATATAAATAAATATTGTATCATACCCATTATTGCCAACATTACTATACTTACCAGTATGTATATCATATTGTACTGTAGTGAATTGGCGCAGATCTGTCTGGCAGATGTTATTATATGGGATTTTTAGGCAGGCCTTTCAAAAAAATACTTTTGTTCTACCTAACCATTCTATTTCCAAGCTATGTTGGCTTCGGCTTGCAGTCTTACCAGATTCAGCTGGACACTGTATTTTAAATGTAGCGACTGCCTATCAGTAGGTTTATTTGCTGGATGAAAATAACGGTAAAAACGCAAATTTAGTAAATGATGCCAACATCTGTGACCAACTACGTTGCAGTATATCTAGTTGGTCATCGACGTTAGACCATACGAAATTTGTGTTTCCACAGAAGCGATTATCGCGTAGGTTGACATCTTCCATAGCAAATAATCCTGCTGACTTCCACAATCCATTTAACGCAATAGTACTTACAGTACCACTCATAATAATAGTATTTACCTACCGTAAAATATATCGAAAACAAAAAAAAAGTTGGTAAGTAGTCAGTTTGTGAATTATTGCAGAATATCTATTTATTCATACTTTCGCGATAATGAGAGCCTCAACAATAAAATCCAATAAAGCGAAAAACTAAATCACTTTTCGAATAAAAAGCATACTTCTGTTAACGATCTCTAGTAATAAGTTTTGTTTGTCTGTTACACAGTGCGGGCAAAGTTCTCACACCTGGGGATCTAAGTTCTACCAGACTAAGACCACAGGCTTACAGTTACATTGAGCAGTGTTCTATTAACAATAATCGGCAGATTTTTGTTAATTAAATATGTGAGCACATGGTTTATCACACAGAAGTTTGAATAGGATTGTTACATACTCTTCACACAAAAATGTGAATTATGTAATATTTGAAATAAGTGTTCTCACATGTTGTCATCTGTGATCAACATCAACATCAGCCCGTATCACCACTCACACACCGTCCACTGCAAGACACAGGCCTCTCCCATGGCACAGATGATTAACATTTTTTATTCAAATCAAACTTTAATAAACCATGTGTATTTAATATACCTACCTAGTAATACATTTTTCATAATTTAATACACAAAATCAACAGTCTAACAAAAATACACTAAGGATGTTGACTGAATATTAAAAGTAAAAATCTATTTAGTACATAAATTAGTAAATAAAAAAAATCGACAGTTATTTTTAACTTTTTCAAAATACTCAAAAACAAATTAGATATACCGATTTAAAGTTCAGGAGTAGTGGCTAATTACGTTACACTGTTACACAAACGTATGGATAGTGACATCATGCGCCATTTCTTTTTTTTATTGTTTTCTTTTCAATGTATTGTCCTAAGTTTTGGTTAGATAAAAAAGATAAATATACGTGTTTAATAATTTTGACTAATCTACCTGGACATTAAAAAAAGATCCCTATTAAGACTCGAGCGTTGCATAACTTTATAAACAATTATCTGCAGGCAAAACCAGTGCATATAGCTAGTGCATAATATTTGTTTGTTCACGAATCGGGCGATGTTTAATTTGCCCTCGACGGAGCTCAATACTGTGTGCAGAACGCGGGATATATTTTGTTTAATTAATATCTTCGCTGTATTTGCATTATGCTGCGAGTGGAATTTTAAATGGTGTTTGGTATTTAAGACCAATGCTTAAAGAAAGTAATTTTATATGAAATTTTTTTACGTCTGTTTACTAGTATTGCAAAAAAAAAAGCGTATTATTTTAGATAAGGTTTTCTAGTATTCGAAGCTACTATAATTCAGTTTCAAACTACCTTTCACTGACAGATATGTATTGATATATATGTAATAATTGAATGACTTTCTTGTGGTAAGTGTATGTTCATAATTAATTACATATAAATGTACAAAGAAACCGACTTCAATGTAATTTACATGGGACTACCTCTGAAGTATACCCTTACGATGATTACAAAAAAATATTAATTTATCAATAAAAAATTAAAAAAAAATAATATAAAAAGATTATATTTACAGAAACCAAAATACCATTAATTGATAATCTCATCTTGTTGAACTCATTTAATAATAATTGGGCAAATAAAAATAATACAATATTTATGCTTTTTTGTGCATTTTTTATTTCCTGCAGACAAATCTGAGCACTTAAACTAGTTACAATTTTGGAACCTGCATAACTATAGGCACATCACATACAGCCGCACGAACTTAAGATCTGTATTACATTAAACACTCTTCGAGCCCAAAACTTTGGACCTTACGGGTAAGGGTGTCAAAGTTGTAGCATAAAATCAATTTGTGGTCACCACATGTCGCCCAACGTGGGACCTGTAATGTGCACTTATGCCAAACTTGAGGGCCCTTCAAGATATTGTTAGGTGTAAAGCTTAGTGTAATTGTTTGATCATGTTATTGGTGTTAAAGGATTTTGTAGTTAATTCCATTTTGATCGTAGTTCCTAACATGTAGGCCTTATAAGGAACGACTTTGTATCCGTAAGGTTGTAAATTTGTAGTGTGATTGTTAGTCCGGAAGATGTAACAAATAACGAAAGTAATTCTTATTGCTTTGTAATAAGAGGCCCTCTATATATCAGTATGCACATATACAGGGTGTTACCAAAGGAGAATATACATTCAAAAGGGGTGAAGAGTACATCTGGTATAGAGTCAGTTTAATATATTTCAGCTAAAAAAAACAATTAAAAATATTGTCATCGTTCTGATCGTTATAGAACTTTGTCATATGTAACAGTGACAACAATTTATACTTTCCTATTATTAGACCGGCCTGTAAATATCCCATTGCTGGGCACAAGCCTCTTCTCATGTGGAGAAGGAACCAATCGATTCCAATTTTTGGAATTAACAACGATGTCTTGGAATAATTAGGAAACTACATATAACTTTTAAAATGTCACATTGGTTTCACTTGCCTGTAGTAGGTTCGAAGCTGCAACCTTTTGCACAAAAATCAGTTAATTTAACCGTTAGACCACCACGATATTTCTACTTTACTATTATATTCTTCAAAAGTTATTTACACCAATCTATTCGCCCTATTAATCAAGGGTACTTGCACTCTTGATTTATTTTTAATAGCGAAATAAACTGTTGTATCGCTCGTTAGAGTACCCTTAACGAGAATATGCTTTTATATTTTGCCTTATATTTTGGCTAGGATAATGAAAGGTTCCAAACAATTTTATCATGAAGTTTGAATTACAGTATAACTTAGTAAAACAAGTGAACGGCAGAAACGTCAGATATGTTAATAAATCCTTTTTTTAGTACTGATTATTCACTTTATTTTAGATCTAAGTATTATTATAATGTGATAATAATAAACCAATAAAATATAAAGATTAAGTCCTGTGCTATTTAAATAAACCCAAAATTTTAATAGGTAGGCTAACATGGTTTTTTACATATTTTCCAATAACACTAATATTTTACTCTAAATATATACAAGACCTAACCCATCTTCATACTACTACATACTACATACTACTACTACATAATCTTATTTGACTAACTGTCACATCTCAGCTTACCTCTAATACTTTATAACACCTTGAATGATGAAAAAATATAACATTGATTAACAATTCCTATAACCTATTCCCAGTCCAAGTTACTCTCATAAAACAAAATGAATTTATCCAAAGATATTCAACCCTTACTCAAACACTCGTGTTATTTATGTTTTCTGATATAAATATTCAATGTTAATACCTGTGCTTGTAGAACATCGTATAACACGTCTTACCCACTTTTACCTACCTCCTCTTAATAGTCGATCGTTACACTAGATTGCGAATACGGGTACTAGAGATGTGGGTTATATCGATAATTTTTTATTTTATTTCGATACTTTTAGTGTTTCGATTCGAGCTTAAAATAAAACGAAACTTTTGATTTTATAAATCCGTTATTTTGTTTTTATAGTCGTGAGATGGATTCAAATATAGAAAAATGGTCTAATTTCACAATGATAAATATCTATAACTGAGAATATATATACCCTATATAAAATATGTACCCTGTCAAAATTGTGTTATACCATACTAATATTATGAATGCAAAAGAAACTCCGTCTGCCTATTACGCTTTCATTGCTAAATCGCTCAACTGATTTTAATGAAACTCGCTATGGAGTAAGCTTGGATCCCATAAAAGGACATAGGCTACTTTTTGCCGCGAAAACGCAAATAACGATGAAATTTAATTTAGTAAACTTTAATAAAAAGGAACCGAATTGAATGTAGTTTATATGGACAATATCCTATCACAATAACCTGAGATATTCGCGTAATAAATTTACAAAAAAGAACTGCCCAATTGAAAACCTTCTCCTTTAGAATGCGCTTAAAAATTTCGACAGCAAAATTAGCAGAACTCCCGTCGAACCAAAGTTTTATTATCAAACGTAATTGAATTCTAAATTAATCACCTTTTATCGACACTTGTCGATGTTTAATAACATCACTAGCCTCACGAGCACAGAAGCCGGCCGGTGTACGATAATTTTAACGTTAATTACGGGATACCCGCGTAATGAAGTTTCTTTTTAACTTAAATAAACTCAACCTCCTGCACGCTACTGTCAACCTGGTACTTGCAGGACAATAAAAAAAAAACATTTTTATATTAAGCTATATATAAATCATTGTATATTCAGCTTAATTTATGTATGTATGTCAAACTGAAATAAAAGTTAAATAAAGTAAAGATAAAATGATTTTAAGTTTATATGAAATAAATCGCCTCAAGATTGCTACCTCCACCACAGTCAACTCATTGTGATCATGATATAGAATGTTTGGTTTCCGGAAATTGGATTCCCAAATCTACATGGGTAGCAAATGTTAATTTCCAGTAGGAAAAACGATAGCCACATAATAGGCTATCTAGAAAAATAAGTAAATAAACTATTTCTAATCTCTACCTACAATTCTATAACCCATTGAGGGATACCGTTATTGCGCTCACCAGTTGGCGCCACTCACGTCAGCTGTCCCACGAACAAACTATTGGAATGTTATTCTAGCGCCCCTGGTGGTGAAATTAATAACGATAGCATTAATTACTTATATATAATATAACAATAAAAAAATAACTAACTTTAATTTACGTTGTCATGTTCTAGGTGGACAAAGGCCACCAGAAAAGCTCATTATTCATTTGATTCAAAACAGACGTGTCGATCCATAAATTAGAATCAGTCCCCGAATAATATTATTATGGGGTGTTATAATGACGTCCTTGTCGATTGAAGTAGAAACCATCATACACACAGTTATTTACGCATTGAATTTATTTAGTACGGACCTTAAATGGTAATGAAATGGATTGACTCGAACCTGCGACCACTGGCTCAGGTTCGAGTCCGGAGGTTTAAATTTTTCTTTCCAACTATTAGTATTTTATTTTTTACGAAAATTCGCTCCGCATGCTTTAATGCGGATAGAAATACGCCGGTAAATGCATGTTTTCTCGATCTGTCAAAGGCATTTGACCTGGTGTCATACGAGTTTCTTTGGGAAAAGTTGCGCAGGGAGAGTAGCGTTGACGGAAATGTAATATCATTGTTCAAATACTGGTATAATAATCAGACCAATCACGTTAAGTGGGCTGGTGCTTTGTCAGATGTGTATGGGTTGAAGTGCGGGGTGAGACAGGGGGGGATTAGCTCGCCTCGACTTTTTAACCTATACATTAATCAGCTGCTTGTTGAGCTCAGCAGCACCAAGATTGGCTGCCACATCGGTGGAGTCTGTATTAATAACATCAGTTATGCTGACGACATGGTGTTGCTGAGTCCAACAATTAGCGCCCTTAGGCGGCTTGTTAAAATAAGTGAAGATTATGCGCTCGCTCACGGACTCAAGTATAATGCAAAAAAATGCGAGTTGTTGGTTTTTAAGGCGGGCAGCAAGTGTTACATGAATGTACCACAGGTGTGTGTAAACAACACTCCTCTTGTCCGGGTTACAAAATTTAAATACTTGGGTCACTGGGTGACGGATGATCTAAATGATGACATGGATATAGAGAGGGAACGCAGGGCGATGGCAGTCCGATGTAATATGCTGATCCGCAGATTTGCGCGCTGTACTAATCATGTTAAAATAACTCTATTCAGAGCATATTGTCAATCTTTTTACACGTGCAGTCTGTGGGTCAGATATACGCAGAGGGCTTACAACGCCCTGCGTATCCAGTATAATAATGCGTTCAGGATGTTGATGGGCCTACCGCGTTACTGTAGCGCTTCAAGAATGTTCGCGGAAGCCAGGGTTGATGGTTTCCATGCTATACTACGCAAGAGGTGTGCATCTATCCTGAGTAGAATACGCGCTAGCTCCCACAGCATCCTGAATGTGTTATGTGATAGGTGGGACAGCTCCATGCTGGCTCACTGGATACGTTATCATATTAAATAAATTATCTACTAATACTAGGTTAAGTGGGTTTGTTACTAACAAATTATGGATCCTGTAATTTTGATCTGAAATAAAAGTTTATTATTATTATTATTATTTAATACGAAACAAATAATAAAAAATAATAACATAGATTGAATGGGTACAAAGCCAATTCATTAAAATTTTACCCAAATTTTTAATGAACTATTGTGTTTTTATTTTAACAAACAGTTCATTTTCTTTCCATTTTTTTATCAGCGCTTATTTATTAAATAATATAAATACTTTAAATAAACCGTTTAGTTTTGATCCATGAAGTCTGTGTATTTGAGCGTTCTATAAATAACGGAGCAAACCCGCCGCTTACAACTAGTGCCGTATCAATATTCATGAATTAATTATCCGAATCAATTGAACAAATCATTTCCTAACGGAAGCTCAGCTAATAATTGGATATTTGTGACCATCACACAATTAATTATCCCGAGCGGTTTAGCATAATAATTAATTTAGTTTATTTACTCGCTGGAATGTTAATAAACAACCAATGATTGTGTTATAATTATGTTGTGTTTGTTCATGGTGAATTGGAGGGTTGTTACCTGCATGTATCAGAGTTTGAAACTACGATTATTCCCTGTTAAGATTGCGTGCTGTCTTGCTATTTTTTCCTTATCCAAATATTTTATGAGTACCTAATTTATTTATAGGACTCATAATTATGTTTTTGGAAGAGCAGAAACATTTTGTAGTGGTGAGTTTAACACTAAATACCTAAAAAATACAACAGTTATTTCTGAACTTTCTGCCAAATTTTGACAAAATTTTCTAATTGTCTCCTTACATTTTTTTTATTACTCTTAATTGACTAAATTCCTCTTGCATTTCTATGAAATATTTATTTTAGGTATTTATTATTATTTAAAACAATTTTACTATCATCATCTTAGTCTCACACGTATTGTATATATACCTAGGCCTACACTTTCAACTCCCATTTTTTTGTCCTTCTTATAAAAACCAATCAGAATTTACATTTTATAAAGACGTTGTTGCAATATGTAAACTGATTTGTTATTAATAGTAAAATCTACATTAAAAAGTTAAACAAATTACTGTTTAAATTACAAGTGTGTGTATCTTCATTCCTCAAGAGACTTGGTTAACAATCCCAATTCATTTGTTTCTCAATTCAGTAAAACAGTCCCTGTCACGAATCCGGGGGCTACACAACTGGGTCACTAAACTCGATCGGGTCGATGGGGGCAATGGGGGTTCCAATCTGGGTGCATACTTACATGTTTACGAGCCAATAGGGCCCCCTCCATCCGCATTGTATATACAAGCGTAGTTCAAAGATAATGTGTTGATTTGTTTGGTGGACTGTTTATTTGGTAACAGTTCGGCTGCTTGATAGATTGAGTGGCGTTAGGATCCTCAGTCGTAGTTATAGAAAAAATGCTTTCTTGTAGCCGATTTCAATGAAGCCCTTCTTTGTTTGGATTTTAAGCAACAAAACAAAAAAACCTGGATTTGCTCATATCCTGTTTACATTTATGTCATTTTCTTGCACCATGGTTGCTATGACAATTATAATTATAGGTAATATAATCTTAAGTTTTATCGATATCTAAAGTATCAATGTTGTTAGGTTTACTCTAATTGCTTGATTTTGAGCCAGACCATAAATATTCGATAAGAATTTTATTATACGTACGATAAAAATAATCTGTTAAAATTTATAACACCTATACATACTAAGCGACTGATAAATAATTATGACAATTCTTACAGCTGGCTCGTTGGTCTAGGGGTATGATTTTCGCTTAGGGTGCGAGAGGTCCCGGGTTCAAATCCCGGACGAGCCCAAACCTTTTTTAGCACCATATCCCCAATGATTATTATACCACAAATTATTCGGAGCATGACCGTTTTAATGACCGAGGTTAATTAATTGGTTTGCTAATTGAAAAAAAAAGAACAAACCTGATTATCGGTTTGAGAGCAGGTTTGTAGTTCAACGCGGTTGCACCGTAATAAAATTGATGTTTACTTGTTTGGCATATGAACGTATAACTATACTATACAAATTTTGGTCAATTTAGAGAAAATACACAACATCTCAGTAAGTTAAATAAAATGGCAAAGACTAATTAAACATATTAATTTTGAATACTGGTCGTCTAATGATAACTATCGTTTAAAATGTATCTAATGGTAAATACTAGTATCTAAGTGTATCTGAAATATCCTAAGCAGCCTATCAATATATATTCAGAAACTCATAAGCAGTTTCCAGTTGAAAATTTCCAAAATCCACCACAAACTAAGGAACAAGATCTATCACTTAAAGATATACAGTCTTCGTTACAAACATAAATAACCTTAAATTACCAAATCATTATTCACTCAATTTCACATTAGTTCTCAACAAACACAGCAGCTGCTTTACATAGCGCCGCTCTATCAAGCAAAATAAACATCGTATTACAGTCAATGAACTCCCATCTCGGTATAATCAGGCAAATTGCGGTGCGCAACAGTGACAATGTTGTTATACGGACCTCCCCGGCCCTCCGCGGCCCTCCTTGGGCCCTCTCTGTGCCTCTGCACCCTCAGGAGCCTTTTAAGCTCCCGTGTGAGCAAACAAAATAAAATTAAACGCCAGCGTTTTTATATGAGGGCTGCTGTGTGGTATGTGTGTGGTTGTGGGTGTCGGTAAGAAGCTTAAAAATATTAATACGGGAAAGTCAATTTACCGCATTCTGTATGTAGGCGTTAAATTAACAAAAATAACTATATATAAAATAAACAGTTAGGGACTACTGTACCTCCTGCTTTGTTTTGCCTTGCGGTATGACAGAAATGGCTGATAATACGTAATAACGTATTTAATACAAAAATAATTAAGTAAATTACAATAAAAATAAACTAGAATTTACGTGGATACGCAAATCATTTTGTTTATTTCAATATCAGAACATAAAACTATCACGTAGAATTGAAGATTTTGTGAATAATAAATGCATTTATTGTTATTATAACATCCAAAGTTTTCCCTGGGGTCTATGAAACCATATTTGCTAAAAGGGTTGGTAAATTATGAAAATCAATGTTTAGTATTGATGTTCAAGAGATTCGAGTACCTATTGGTAGGAAAAGTTTGGCAAACAAATAAAATTGTCGTCTGTTTATCGACAATTTTGTAAGATTTAATTGATTAGCTAAATATTTTCTTTTTTCGGTATCAGAATCATCAAGACAACTACGTTTTAAATTCATAAATATAGGAAAAACAAGGCATCTTGCGACACCACCGCCGACGCGTCAGCTTATGATTAGGGACTTCTATTGAGTATAAAACTAGTCAAGCGATCTCGAAAATATGCGTGAGTAAACCGTTATGTTCTAAATAATTATAAATACTCCTTACGAAAATTATTATGCATCAACTCCGTTGCTTAGATTAAAAAATCTAAGGGTACAGTTTTATATTATGTAAAGATGAATATTTACTAATTCCTATAATTCGAACAAATGAATTTTGATGTATTGTGCTATTAGATTGTTTAAGTTTTCCATCGTACTACATACCACAAGGCAACCAGAGTTTGTGTGAAAATTGAATTGTTTTGTTTAACGCTGAAGAAAGGGGAACCTCACAAATACGGTCTCTTCGAAGCCATACATTTATGATTTATTTGAGCACATTTAAATTGCTGATCGGAATTGACTCGTGGCTTCTTTATTGTTTGCTTTATACTATCGGAAATGGGTAATTTTGGTCCTTTTGCTTTATCTTGACTTACTGGACTAGACTTCCTGAGTATTTGATGATACTACTACATATTCTTGGTTTTGTTTATTCGAAGAATTAATTTAAGTATCACGAAAAATAATCTTCTATACCTATTATATAACAAAGTGCCTCAGCGCGTCTGTCTGCCTGCCTATCCGCTATAAACTCAAAAACTACCAAAAGGATTTTCAAATGGTTCATCATGATCACCAATAGATATAGAGATTCAAGAGGAAGGTTTGTGTGTATAATTCATTAATTTTTGTCCACCCGTACGAAGCCGGGGAGAATCGCTAGTAATACATAATATTTATAAAAAGTCATATCTAGTTTTATGCTACGGTTCAAAGAAACGTTGTACAAAACATAAGTAGCGTTTTATTTGATTTGGTAATTAAAATAAAACCGAAAAATCAAAAGGTTTTTCTTGTTAATAATCAATGTGTTCTAGCTTGTATACCGGTAAATACTGAGTACTTAAGTATATTTAAGTGTAAATAAATATACTATACAACTGTATACAAAATTTGCCTTATCTAATGTGAGCATAGAAAATCTGATCAAAATTGGACCCAAAATAGTCCCCAGCAACAATTTCATTCGTAACAATTCCATGTTTACCCAAATAAAAATCTCCTTCTCAATGGTTCGTGGCTTTTTATATGTAGACGATGGTATTCCGTTCATTCCCGTTTTATGAGACCAAAATAGGCCATTATGTCACAACTAAGGAGGTTACAGGGGGAGTACCGCAGGGGACTTTATTGGCGCAAGACGTCGAATGCTTTGGATAGGTTTTTTTCTAAGAAACTTTGGGTTATTGGGTAGCATGTAGAGGTTCTGTTTAAGATGCGATTGACGAGGGATTGCCATATCATATTAGTAAGTTATTAACTTTTCTTATGAGTCCTATTCATTTTTATTTATTCATTTAATATATTATATAATTCATGAACTTCAAGGATGTTATAATATACTCACAGTTTTGATCGATTTTACAGCAGTATCTTTAGATTTTTTATGTTACACATACTATGTTTGAAGATAAAAGTCCGATACTTACATGTAAAAATGTTGGCTTCAAAATAACTTAATTACTCTATCACAGTTTAATTATAGCGATCATAAATATCCTATATACTATCCCAATAGGTAAGGTCAAATACCGACATTTGATAAAACAACATTACTTTTTTCTAATAATGTGTGATCGGATTAATTAATGTACAAATTGTTCTCTATCCAATATTATTGAAAAACCACAAAATTTTAAAAATATTTTTGTTCTCTTCAAATTACATGACCTAATTTTCTCTTTGACTAAAGACTGATTTAAATTTTCAAATCGATACAACCCATAACTCGCAATTGCTACGTAATTTTTACGCTAACTGTGCGCTCATAAAATATGGCGTTAAACAAACAAAGGGCGAGTCTCGTAAATTTAATTTGAACGCCAATAAACGCATTAATCAGATTTCAGTAATGTTTGATTTTCTACTGGCGCTGAGCTGTTACTTGCCCATTATGGACGCCAAGTTAGATGGTAAAGGTATATTTATAATTTATTTATTTATATATATTTTATTATTTTATTGAAATTGTAAGTACGTATATATTTTTCCGATATTGAGTTAAATTCTTCTATCTTGCCTTCAGTCAAACCTAAGATCAACGAATTATGTGCTTTCTTCTTCTTCATTAAAAGAGTGTTTAGGAAAGTACTACCTTATATTTAAATTCAAAAGTAAAGAGTGTCTTTGAAAAGTCGCTTCAAATATTATATATGTGAAACATAATAAGCAAACAATCTAGTCTTTATAGATACATATATTTATGTACACTTACAACCTACTATTGATGAAGAAATTACAGAAAATATGTAGGCCAATATCGGAATTTCATAAAATACTACTCAACCTTTGATCGGTAAAATATCTTGAGACTTTGAGACATTATTATTTCATCCATACTTGCCTTTGAATGATTTTCTTTTATATACTTTGAAAGAGTTAAATAAACGATGCCCAAATAAATAACCCTCAAGGGGTTGAAATATTATAATATCAGGTTTATCGTATTGAAAACAGTTGTCTTATTTAAGATCGATGGTAAGTATCTACTATCGTCTTTCCCATAAGTAATATTTACAATATGGAAGGACAAAGTAAACCAAATTGAAAGCAAAACAAATTACTCTAAAGCATTTTAACAAATTGGACAAAACAATAAACAATTGAATTTCAATTTAAAAACAAAAACAATTTATCAACGCCTACTTAATAAATGCCCTGTTGTTCGTATCAGCAGTCACTAACGCGAGTGACACCAATGTTTCCAATTTACTAGATTGCTTGAATTTAAATTCGTGGTTTTGTTTGTAATAAATAAGTGTTGTTTGCCAACTTCTTGTAAGATTTCTTGTAATTGTAAGCAGTTTGTTGGAGCTTAATGTTCGACGAACTTTATTCTATTGTCGAATTAGGCCAAAGTATCCGATTCAGGCATTTAATTTTACTGTTCTTTTGTTTGATTACAAGGGCACACATTTTATTTTCTTTTTCATAAAATGGATTGTTAAACAATGCTTCATTAGTATTGTTTTTTAACACGAAGACTTGTGAATTATGCGTTATTATTTATTAAATTTCATGTATTCGTTTTCATATGTATTATTATGTTTTTAATTTAGCAAGGAATAAATGTAGTATGTGTAACTAATCTGCTTATCTACATTCTTTAGCATTAATTGTCAATTCCACAGTTATACAAAGTCTTCCTATGAGTTCAAAGTATCAAATTAATCTTGTGGGATCAAACTTTTCCTCTTATTCTGAATGCGAATTAATTACAACCTTCTCAAAGGCAGCAGTTTCACCATTGATGCAATATTTAATTTCGTTTGTTGAAACTTCAATATCCTTCATTTAGTAATGGAATATAAATTAAAACCGCGACGAATCTTCAGCCAACTTTGTAACAAGTTTGTAGACAGCTGACATCCGTGGATCTTCCTTGGCGTTTTAACTGAATATTGAATTTAATGCGAAAACAACGGAAAAACTTGTTGTTGGTAAAATAAAATGTTTATCGTCTATTTAGGCTTGCCTAAGAACTATAGAAACCTAGAAGTTTATCAACTAAATTATAATTACAATCTTTTCCTGAGCTGAGATGAGATCAACATGAGAATTTTACCTATGTAACCCATTTATCTGAAATGCCAAACGTAAGTGAAAACTGAATTATTACCACTTAACTACCAATTTAGGTTCCAGACAGTTTCAAATCTATAACACATTATAATAACACAATCAAACCATAACGCGCAAGTCTTTAACACGCAAATGAATAATTTAAACAATGAGACAGTACCAATTACCAATTCAAATCCTAACGCCAACCATCAAGTTTACGTTCGTAATCTGTCTTGTTGGCGTTTGAGGCGAGATTGCAATTAAACAAGGTTTAATTCGACGATTAGGATTAACAGGGAACATGACCCAATTACATGCAAACCAAAGATTGGGGGAAGACATTATAGATCGATTATTTGAAATTTCAAACAGTTTCTGTATAACAGCAGCTGATAACATGGACTAGAATGCGGCGCGTCTAAAATTTTCACACACACAGAAATTTTCACACACAATAGTGTTTATAAGCATTAATAAAATTCTCAATAATAGACGGCTACTGAAGTAATCTAGAAGTAGTAGTCTTAGACGTAAATATTTAGGGCTTTTGTGCATTTGGTTTTGTGGACCATGTTGTAAACAATGTCTTATTTTAATGTTGCGATGTGCTCTAGTGCTGCTGACGTAAGTAGGCAAACAACTAAAATAAAAAATAGGTAATAGTTATTACGATGCCTATATAACTTGTATGTCAAAAAATAACAAATATTTGTCTGATGAACAACACTTTTATTAGTACAACGGTGTTATCTAGTCAAAGCATACTCACAATTTATTACCAAATAAAAACATGTTTTGGCCCAGTAACGTTTTCAATGACAAACAAAATCTTTCCTTTATAATAACATCATTAGCATAACAATATGGACATCAAAAAACCCATATGAAGGTGCTTTTACTTTGCATCTAACGAAATCTGAACCCTCGACCGAAGCCCAGTCGGGCCGAAGTGATCACGAATCGAAGGACATCCCAAAATGGATTGTGAAAAAATAAGGATAACCGTGGCTATGGGCACTTTGCATACAAAATGGACGGTATGTAAGCAAAATTTTGTCCCCAAGGCGTATTGCAATGTACACAGTGTTGATCGAGCATGCCTGAAGTCTTGAATGGATATTACTGGATCGATCTTGGATCCATTACCCACACCACGCTCGGGGATCGGGAATGTACGGACGGGTGTCTGCGGCGGGCGCGCGGCGTTGTGCTTGCCTCGACTGATGGAGTGTGTTAATGGGGCTGTGGCAGATGTGTCTGGAATACCATTATTATTTAAGAAATCCCTTATTCGACGTTTATCTGCAAGGAAATAAAAATTGCATAACAGAGGGCATGGAAAGTATTTTCAGGTGTGATAAAACGAGTTATTTTTATTCACATCCCGTTATACACTTAATTATAATACAATAATGGGTAGGTATGATACATGTAGTAAGGATATTTTTTAAAGAAATTGTATAATACTTTTTAAATAAGTGAAAAATCTACTATATCAAAAATAACATTTAAAAAAAAACTTTATTTTTCTTCCATTAATGTAGAAATAGTTAAGCAAAATAAACAAATCACTATTAAAAATAAAATTATTTAAAATGCCGAGTTTACGAACAAAATACATACGCGTGTGTTTTCACAATTGTGCGTCTATGATCGCAATAAGAATTCGCAAATGGTATCCTTGAAATGAAGAATAAAATTTTCATATCAATCTATAGAAATATCTTAAAAAGGAATTTGATCTTTGCACTGAATGAATGATACAGGTTTTAAATGAAGAATAATATATAGATTTACATTTCTTTATCGGAAAAGGAAAAATATGAAATGAATTTTGTTTATGTGTTTTCGTCTGTAGAATCTGAATGGACTTGGATAAAAAGAATATAGTATATTCGACAAACGGGCAAGCGTAGGACAGTAATAGTTTTAAAGACGTCTTGAAGATACAATGACGACTTAAAAATGGGACTGTTCACGAAGAGTCACGAGTAATGGCTATAAAATAAAAAGAGAAAGAAATGTTAAAATCAACGCATAATCTAAGATAAAAAGATTGGTTCCGTCAAGCCGAATCGTATTAAATACCAAACGTTTATATGAAAACAAACGCATCGTATAAGATACGAGCTTATTGCTTTTTCATCTGGCATTAAGCAAAATACAATAAATAAATATTCAATAAGAATGACAGTGAATTGACGTAATTGTTTTATTTTTTTTGTGCATTGGCCTTTAATGTGCGGGATCGCTGGAAAGAATGGAGGAACTTTGCCTAGCAGTGTGACAATACAGGCTAGATATAATAATAGTCTTTATTTCAAAAACAATGTGTTTATCATTTACGATTTGTATTTCCTATTATCTTACTTATTATAACTTGCGATCCAACAGCTTTTTACTACAATGTCAGGACTTGTAGTGAAGAAAAAGGTAGCTACTCCAACTAACGAGAGAAAATCTAAACAGAGGTATTTAAAAAATAGGTAGTCTACAAAAAATTAAAAATTTGTGTATAACTCTGCAAATGCAGATACATCAGCTAACTCTTTAGAACAGAAAAGCGTAAGAATAAAGAAGATTGAGCGTCTGTGATTCAAAGTTATAGCAACAATACAAAAATACACACGTACGGAACCAAGTTAAGTAGGATTTATGACGTCGTGTGTCGCGAGCGATCCAGGGCTGCCTCTAAATATTAAACTTGCTGCAAAAATTGTGGAAAAATTCTCTAAAAGTTTTGTCTTAAATTCTGGAAGTTGGATTTTCTCTGCAAAAGATCGCTCAGGTTTAGTTTTGCAAAATACAGGTAAAAATAAAATGAAAACTAGGGTTATTACAGCTGATATACTCTCAGGTATTTTATCGATGAAATTCTAAAAGTTTTACAAAGATCGCAATAAGTTTTTTAAAATGAGGTAGATATAAATATAAGAAACAAGAGTTTTTCTACACGTAAATATTTTGACAAGGAAATATGAAATACTTTACGCGTTTTGTTAATCTCCAGTTTGAAAAACATTTGACCCAAGTTAAGTGGTTCTGTTGTGTTTAAGCCTTACATAATTAATCGTTGATAAAGTTTATTGCGATAAGTATACCTTGTATAAAGACTACTGGTGCGTGAACCAGTAGTAGTTGTGACCTTACTCTTCAATTTAATTTTAATTCTAATACAATGCCAATGCAAATTTGATATCAGTTTAGAAGGAGGGGTAATGGTTTCTTAAAAAAAAATACTGTCCATGGAAGGGACTGACTGGAATAAACATAACATAATATAAAAATGAATCGCTGAATGTGTTGCTAAGCGCAAATCTCGAGAGCAGCTAAACCGAATTTGCTAATTCTTTTTTTAGAATATTCCTTGAAGTACGAGGATGGTTCTTACGGAGATAAAAATGAAAAAAGTAATAATGAAGAATCAAGTGTAAGGCGGTACGTAGTTCGCCGGGTCAGCTATAAATAATAAATAAAACAATGACGAGTAGTTTGAAACAGATTTATGAGATGAAATCCCTGTTTTATTTAATTAAAAATAAAAAGTTTCGTGATTACGGTTTATAGATACGGTAAGATGACAATGTATAATTTTTTTGGTGCCAAAATATTTTTATATTATACATAGATAGTTTTTTTACAGATTTTTTAGCGGACTGTTTCTATTATGTTTTTAGCGTTAACCCTAATAAATACCATTAGCATAACATGCCTCATTTAAAAGCCACAGGTTGAGATGTACACGTAAATCATACCAAAGATGTACGTTTCTAAACACGTAGTTCTAAGGTACAGTTACGTTAGCGTAACGTTTCTTACATTTGTTATAATGCGCAAAGTTTACACATAAAATTAAAGACAGTGTAGATATTACAGCGGAAACTTAGTCCAAGTTTAATTTAATTTGGACGGAAGATATTTGTGTATTATATAGTTTTAATTGCTTGTACAGATTAGTAAAGGAACTGGTTTTACAAAGGTACAGAAATATTTTGAGAAACAAGATTATTTATTTTCATAATATATCAAAAACTTTAAGCTTTCGTAAAAATTACATTTTAAGCTTATACGTTATTATGATTTACACTTATTTTAATTTGAGTTGCTATTATATTTATCTTTAATAACGACTTAATTATACCAATTATAAACTCGCTTACCCTTTGTGAGCAACTTAAAACTGTTTCTAAATATAAGTTCTTCTTTTTAATTTTTATGTTATATTTTTGTTTTCCGTACAGCCCTAAGCTCTCAGCTGAGCGTGACTTATCTAGGAGTGAGCTGCAAGCAAACAGGCTGTTGGCCTCACAGTCGGGCCTCTGTCGATTGTTGTCCTCTTGACTTATTCTGCAGCAATCGCCTATAGCAACTTTGTAGCTATTATCACCCTTTAGAATTATGTTTAGTAGAGCCACTTAATTTTTAATAAGTAATAAATAATTTTGTAGCTGGATTTTATATTGTTTGTTGGAAAACTAAATAAATAAAATATTTTTGTCTTATTTGTATAAAAACTTTAGTAAAGAGTATTCATAATTATTTAGAAACAACGGTTTACTCACGCACGTTACTTTGACTCTGCCGCCGCGTTTAAATCTTGTCGGGCTATCCCGAGAATGTGCGTGAGTAAACCGTTGTTTCTAAATAATTTTTGCCTTGACGATGGCGAAAATTTTAATATTTATTTATTTATTATTCACTTTAACTATTTTTACTCTTAAGATCCTCATAAACTAAGATTGTTTAAAAAATAAAAGGGAGTCCTAAGTAATAAGATATTAAAGTACAAAATTTATTCAGAATTGGCTTCTACTTTCGACATCAAACCAAACTAATACAGACATAAATATTTGGGTAGGTACATTAATTAAGATATCACACGATAAATAATCATGGGAACTATCGTTATTTAAAAGCGATCAAATATTGCAAGCAATAATGTTGTTGCATTATAATACGACACGTGTTGTAATTCATCATTCCATCACCGAGATCAGGTCTGGGTTCATAGAATAATCGATTTCAAAAACGTTAAAATACGAACTCTGTCGAGTTTTTAAAATAGACATGAAGCTCCGATTTTTTATGAGATTACTTCAATCTGATCTCAACAACTCAATTGCCGTCATAAACTTAAGCTGGTTGTTTGTTATGACGTTCATAAACTTTCAGTTTCACAAAGAGAATATTGCACCTTAACCTCTTACGTATAAGGTTTACTTTATAAATCAATCTTCGTTCGAGGCACCACTTAAATCCATTTCCCATATTTGTGTAATACAAAGTAAAATCTGTTTTCATTCCATCCCGACTAAAGTAAAAACATTGTGTGGATAATCAGGGATCTATTCCTTGAAGATTTCAAGAGTATAGAGTTTTATATCCATTTTGTAGAAGAGAGAAACTATATACTCGTTAAGTAACACATTTTGCGTATAGTATGTCTCCAACCCGATTAATATTTGAACTTTAAAACTGTATAAATACTAAGGGCCACAGATATGCTGCCTTTAGCATCGGCGATCGACAATTTGGTCGCTTTTTTAGAAGCCAAATGCAGCGACTGAACGCTGCACTACTACGCAGAGAGACGCCACAACGCGAAACATCATCGATACAGTCGCAAAATCACCGATCGCTGATGCTAAAAGCAGTATGTCTGGTGTAGCCCTAACATATACCTAGTTATTATACTTTATATATTTAAATATTTTTTTATTAATCTTTTTACTTTCGTTATGTTCATTAATTAGATGTATTTTGTGAGATTTAGGAGACAGAACAATATATCGTTAAATTAGTCCTTATTTTACATTATTCAATCTTTAAATACATTTAAAGTAAGTAAACCTTGAAATGTAGATCTATCACTCAATAACTTCACATAACGTCGACAAAGAAATTTCCTTTCAAAATGTTGCATATACGAACTTATCTACCCAAATATTGGCTCTCATAAATACAGGCCTAAGTGCCTTTCCCCAACTAGACTCGGGTTACAAAAATAATAATCTTGAGGCCTCACAAAAGGCTGGGAGAGTGCATCACTCGACAATTTGGGCACCCCACTTTCGTTATTAAACTTAATCACCGCTTTTAGGTTAAACATTATTCACAGAACTCTTGTGTATTTAGTTTATGTCTTTGTGATCTTAGTTTAATGTCTTATGGCGTTGGGGATATAATAATATTGTAGTCATAGTTTATTAAGATGTAAAGTTTTCGGTTGTGTTGTCATTGGGAAGTTTAAGACCCTTTAGCGTTTTATTTGTAGTGTCTGTATGATCTGCATCGCTTGCTGATTCTATTAAAATTTAGTTTTCATCAAAATTGTGATGTTTAAAATTCATAAGTCCTCGTTCAGGAGATGTGGGGAGTTAGGCTGCGCGATGCGCAGAGCGGAGTGCCGGAAATACAATTCTACGGCGATGTATATAGCGTTTAAGGAGAAGCGTTTTTGCACGCGTTTTGTATGAATTGTAGCGACACATGTGGTGGTTGGTTGGTTGGTGATGTGGTGGTGGTGGAATTTAGTGTACCTAACCTTATTGCCTAATACCCTTACTACCTTACTCTTATTACAAATCTCTTATTAAGGGTTTACGAAACCTGATTCAGTGTAGTGTTAATACCCGTTTATTCCTTTACTACTTATTTTTTTTTTTTTACTCATTGACTACAAGTTATGTATTTTTCTTTCCAGCCTTAGATTTGTTCTTCTGCTACATGTTATCTCGCTAGCAAAAACTAGAACTCAATATTATATTGTTGGAATAAGTGTTTGTTACGTGCTACCAAATGTGATATTATGAATTTCTTGTCATATTTGGTATGTAGGTAGGTATTTATATTTTTATTTATGAGGTTCGTGACAAATTGCGCCTTCATGTTGTATGTTACACGACTTGGACTTATTAACATTTTCGTAATGTGAGAAGAATAAAAAAAAATATTACTATGTTACATTATATTGTTAGAAACCTTAATGGATAGTCAGTAAGAAATTGAAAAGTACCTACTCTATTCAAATTGAGAGACAATTAGCTATATTAGCAATATCTATCTATCTAGATATCTTCTATATACATCTTTTATATCCATCTATAGGTACATATTATAAAACAAAGTCCTCCGCCGCGTCTGTCTGTCTAAGCGCGATACCTCAAAAACTACCGGACGGATAAAAATAAAAATAATTTTTAAATTCATTAATGCTTTGTCTGCCCGTGCGTAGCCAAGGCGGGTCGCTAGTTCCGTTAAAAAAAACTAATTAAACTTAAACTCTGTAGGTACCTACTTCTACAGTATACTGAATAGTATCAAGATTTATATAGTAGTATAGTGTAGGTAAGTACAACAATTCCCGATAATTTGACACACGCATGTTACATAAAAAATAAAAGTAATATCGAAAAGCCCGCATATTGGAGTGACAATCTAAGCTGTCATTCACATCACTGTTAAATATCTTTGTACAATTTACTGGTTCGCTTCATACTTTGATCGTCAACAATTTATTGAGTCTCGGCGATTCTTTTGTTTTATGTATTATTTTTGTATTCTGTTTGTCAAAGCTGATGATGTAAAGTTGGATGTTTATGAAGTTTTGTTTATCAATTGTGATAACTTTGGTTGTTTGAAGAAACAAAGGAAAACGGAAATGTATTGCTCGCTTTTTCACAACGATTTTATCATCTTAAGAATGTTATTTTTATATGAGATACCATTATTCATGGTGTATAAGTAAAATTGCCTGATTTTAAAGCATAAATACTTTCATATAATAATTTCAGTTAAAAAACCTTAAAATAAATATTTTATTTTATTCCAATTAATAATATATAGTTTACTGACAATAACTGTTTTAAAACATAACCTATTTGTACCTACATAGTATGTACTCAATAGAAAATCAAATAAAATATAAATTCAAGTTAAACTCTTAATCATTTCGTACAATAGACCGTAGCTCAATCTGCAATTTCTTTCAGAGGACCTTTTAATGGAAACGAGAGAATCGTATTGAGTCTCAGTTATATAGAAATCAAATTGAATTTATAATTACACAGTAATGATATTTAAAAGTAATTATGGGTAATCACTATGAACAATGTAGGCACAGTCTCTAGTCCTACTTGTGTACCTTACAGCCTGTTGGGACTGGTATATATAGTATACTAGCTGTTTTCTGTGGCTCCACCCGCTTGGATGTCGGATGGCGTAAAAGCGCGACAAACAGACAGACAGAGTTACTTTCGGATTTATAATATCTGTAAGGATCAAAAAACATCTTCTATTCTCTTCTTGCACTTTCATTGCTACACACTGATTTTTTAGCTGGTAAAAATCCTTCCAGTTCCCTGTGACACATCAGACGTTCCTTCGGATCTACTATAGCTGTCTTTGTGTAGGTAGGTACAGAAATAAAAACAATACAAATAAAAATCAAATCAAATCATTTATTCGTTTGCGTATATGGGTACAAAAAAAGTTATTACAAAAAATATAGTAGTGTACATTAAACCGTATCTTACTAGACGACATGACGGCACACTACACAATGACGATAGCATAATTTACAGGTAACAAAAGTAACCTATTTAACCAAACCTACACCTTATAAAATTTTAAAATATCTTCTAAGTATTCTGCGACAGTATAAATTGCTTTACTTAACTATATTTATTTGCACATTTTTTTAATTTATCTATTATCTATATTATTGCTTTCTGAGGTTTACGCAAATAATTTTATCGCGGTTTATATTTAGATATTAGTTCCCGACGTTTCGACGCCTTTGCAGATGTCATGGTCATGGGCAGACTGAGGTGGTATTCGTCTTGACAGTTGATGTTGCTCGTTTTACCTTCATATTTTAATTTATTATTTGTATTTTTTTTTATTTCTTGCATTTGTTTGGGCTTTAATCACGCTCTGCTTGTAATTTAAATATTAGCGCCCAGTGTATGACACTTTGTATTATGTTATTTTCACGTGTTTTATACTTACAAGGTACTGCTTACCTCTTAACAATGAAGCTACATAATACCCGGTAGTCCCAAAACGAAGTATGTTGTTGACATCATTTGAAGGCCCTAGAGAATGTAGAGTATAATAGTGGACCGGAGGTAAAAAATGCTTCAATATTGTATGAACATGTCAACAATACTGTTACTGGCAGTGGCAGGTTTTTATTGTTTAATGTTTGGTAACTAACACAGATTACCGAGAGAGTATCTCTTTAGAAAGTTGTACTTTAAAGAATTATAGAATTCATTAAATAATTATTGAAATGGCAACCACGCTACCATGCTGGTGACTTGAAATTTTAGTGATTCAATATATCTTGGTAGATAATGAATTTCTTTGCTTTTATAAATGAGAAAACCCTTCTACTATAGGAAATTAGTGTGTTAAAGTCTTATGATTTAAAATAAAAAGTGTGACCACTGGCGCGTCAAGCCAGTGGTCGCAGGTTCGAGTCCTGCCTGAGGTTTAAGTTTTTCCTTCTATTATTTGTATTTAATTATAAAATAAAAAGGTTGAAAATAAACAACAATACGGGCGTATTAATTTATTAAACACAAGGTTAAGAAGCATGTTTGACAGTAACAGTTTTAACAGATTTACTAATACCTAGCTACATTGAAATTCAATAAATACTTGTGTAATAAATGTCATTCTATGCGTATTGGCGCATATAATAAAGCGCATGTATTGCTCTTCTATAAGTAGTAAGACGCTTAGACTTAAGTTCTCAATGTGTTTTTATTTTATAATTTCTGTTAAATATGTAGGTAATCATTGTTGAAAAAACCAATTAAATAAATAAAAATGTTAACAACAAAAAGGGATTGTCATGAAAATAAACAACTACAAAAGCTCTTGATGAAAACAAGACACTACACAATACCAATAATAATCACTACTAGACGTACAAGGGAACTATTGCCTTGTTTTTTTTAAAACCATTACATTCGACAGAGTTTGTCCTACTTTACTTAGGAAACAAGAAACTATTTGGGTGCAATAGAGACAAGTAAACAAGATTATAGAGCAGTAGTAAGGCTGCAGTTTTGAAACTTGTTTTTATATTTTTGTTTCTTTGTTATTAAAGTTAAAAGAATTGTTGTGATGATAAATCATCAAAACAATTCTTTCAAGACACTTTTCACTTCAAGTTTAAGGTATATTTCTAAGTGAAAATGTAAAAGTAAATATACAAAAAAACATTTTAACACTCATAAAATATTACAAGCTTAAAAATTGTGAAAATTTTTTAAAAGTAATAAAATCTGTTACTTAACTCTTACACAAAAATAAGGTAACAATATATTTAATGACTAATTATACATAAATCTAAAAAAAAATTGCTGAAAACTACAAGATAGGCAACTTCTATTGACATCCTTGGTATTTTTTTTTCAATTGTATGGATTTAAAAACCACTGAATTCATTTTGATAAAATTTATATGAGCTGAGGTGGGTATATCTAAGATAAAGTAATTTCTGAAGCCGATATACCATTGTTGGAGATATTGAAAAACAATAAACAAACAAAATATCATAAAGCCGAATTGACAACCTCAACCTTTAAAATAAGTTAAAAACTGTCTAGTGCGATATAGATCGAACTTTGCGTACCTCACAGTGAGAGGCTAAAACACACTCGACAAAATATTTTATCTCACATATTTGCCTAACAACTTTTTGTGTTGACACACTAGCTATAAATTCACGTAGGTACTCTTGTCAAAGTCGAAAGTTACCTAATATAAGAGTACTAAGTAATAGGTTTGTTTGTTGTTCCTAAGATAATAAGTTGCTGATGTACCTAAATCACGGACGATTCATTCCCATCTTGGCAACGTACACCTAAACAGGTAAGACACACTGCTTACAAACTTCTATCCAGACTTCTACGTTGCCAAATGGTATTTGGTCCAAAAGTTTTCCTCTCGCTTGCATAATCAGGCATTTTTATAACAAAACGCAGACGTGCAATAATGTAAACTTGTCAAATAACGCGCTGCAAAGCGCTGCAACTTTGTAGGAATCTGTTATTAAATTTCTTGACGAAGCGCTTTTTATCGGCGGGAATACTTTTGAAAGCGCTTATGAGGCTTTTGTCTTGTTTGTATATATGATAGACTAGCTGACCCCCGCGACTTTGATCGCGTGTTTTAGTTTCAACGGTTTTTCATTTTTGCAATATTTTTCATTTATGCTCCGCTCCTATTGGTCGTAGTGTGATGTTATATAGCCTATAGCCTTCCTCAATAAACGGACTATCCAATACAAAAAGAATTTTTCAATTCGAGACAGTAGTTCCTGAGATTAGCGCGTTCAAACAAACAAACGAACAAACTCTTCAGCTTTATAATATTAGTATAGATATGTAGAAAGTTGACCTACATACCGTTGTATATGCAGCTGCATACATTTATGAACGAGTCCGAGTTTGATGTATGGGTTTAGTACTTTAAGTTGGGTTCTATTGTTGGCAAATTCTTAGAGGCTTCCAATTGTACTAGATATCTAGATAAATAGCAATTATTGTGCACAACTACAATTTAATTTTATTAAACATTAATTATAAATCACAAAAAATGTCTCAGTGTCAATGAATACCATTGGTTATCATTGTAGATCCTGGCTGACAGTAGTTGCAAGTTCGGTGAGCTTGTCCCTGCTTGAAATTTACAGTGGGAGAGTCAGGAAATGTAATACGTATGTGTCTAAGTGTCTATATATATAAATGTATTATTATAGTATTACTAGCTGACCCGGCTAACGTTGTAGTGTCATATAAATTTGTCCAAAAATAAAAATGAAAAGTCTGGAGAGGGCCACCCTTATCACCTAGGTGTAATAAAAAATAGCCTACGACCTTTAAAAAGAGGATCTACAAAACCTAACACAACAAAAAAATAATAGGCATGTTTCCTATTTTTTTTTAATGTCCGCCTTATAGATAAATGAATTTTATTGGACACGTATTTTTTCTTCATTCCTGCAAACAAAAAATGATCAAAATACAGAGAACGGAAATTACGCGTGACGTCACTCCTCGCTACGATTTTCAGCGAGGCGTGGCGTCATCCCCACTCCGAAACTTTAAAGCGCTGTATCTTTGTAATTTTTTATTGTTTTGATAAAAGAAAAAATACGTGTCTAATATTTTTTTATTATCTAACTGACGGACTAAATAGATTTTAACTTTTCATACCCAGGAAACATCCCTATTAGCGAAATTGTTCCATCTCTTCACTCGTGACGCAATGACCAGGGGAAATAAAGATTATTATTATATAAGTACCTACTTATATAGATACGTATATATTATACTTACAGGAGGCCTAATTTAAAGTACCTTTGTATAAATGCCAGCCTTAAACTTATTTAATAATAAAGGAGGAGCAGGAAAATCCTTCTCCTAATCGTTTCCCTCACATATTCTAAGCAAAATGTTTTGAAACAAAGTTGTTAACTTTTAATTATTTTAACATTTATAATTCATACTTGACAGAGTTGAAGAATTAACTTGTAAAGAAACTTTGTTCGTTACTCCATAATGTAATAATTATGAGTGTGAAACAAATATGTTGATGTTATTAATATTTAATGAAACAACTAAATTTGTCTTGAATTTGATGTAGAATGGGATTTTATTTGATTTAAAGCGAAATACCGAAATTATTTTATTATTTTTTTTACGGTAGAAGACCATTTTTGGTTACTTTAATTATCTACCATTCGCACAATAAGTATTGATTTGATTTTTGCGTTGTGAATACGTCGTCAAATTTTAAAGCATATCTACAAGCCTAAATGTTAAGACATGTGTCCCTAAAGGCAGATTTGAACTAGCTAAGTACTAAGATAATGATGTTATAAAATAAAATCTTTAAGCAACTACCCCTAACTATGTTTATCAAATATCTTACATAATAAAATTCGGGTACATAAAAAACAACTTCACCAAAAAGTATCCAATATCATTAACCCAGTTATAAAATGAAATAAAAGAAAATCTACTCAAACTTCCCAAACAAAGAGTAATCGTCAACGTAACCACTTTTTATACGTAAAACACGTTAAAAATTCATGCGTCCGTACAAAATAAAAAAATACATATAAAACTGGCTGTTTATAAAAATGAAGTACTTATCTCTTACATTTGTCGTCAAAAACTAAATAAAACGGTTTATGGTACATTAAAGTTTACGTCGCAAATTAACCCTCAAAGGCTGACGTAAAAAATATTCAAGAGGTGAAAGCGAGTGGAGCGAGAAGGGTTAACTTTATATAAATCAAATGAGTAATAAATACCGAAGAAGGTAGCATTTATTACAGTTTTATCGCTTTTCTAGAACGTAAAACTATTTTCATGAAAAAAAAAAAAAAAAATATGTACATAAAAAATAACTTGTACTTGTAACTTTAATCTACTAAACCTATACTTTCTTAAAATTTTCAGTATTAAAATGAATAATCATATTTTTTAATCATAATTTCATTTACGGCGGTCTATTTGTCCAAAATAACATCATCCTAAAAATAATATAATTAATTCATTTATTATTTTTTACAGTATTTTCAAGACTAATAAAGAATTTATTTGTTTATTTGATTCCTGCACCCTTTTAAGTCATGATGTTTTTGAGTCATGATATTATGAAAATAATTCAAGCTAAAACATAACAAAAATGCCAGGTATTTCGCTTCGAATAACAAAACCAAAAAGCTAAATATTACAAATGTTTTAAAAACATTTTCATCTGTTCAAATAAGTTTAAAACAAACATTAACATGAATAATATGTATATACATAAGCAAACATTCTCTTTTATGACTCATTAAACTTTATACAGCGAATTTACTTAGTTGTTTCATGAAAAAACATAAAAGCTCACATGTGTTTGTTAGCATATTTTGGCGTCAAAGACAATTTAACTATGATTTTGTGTCAGACAGACATTATGATGAGAATATCATCAGTGACGAACAGATTTTTTTATTAGTAGGTATTTGCAAATTACCCGATACAAATTCCAGGCCTGATATTACCAGTTTCGCCGAACACTATCTCTTCCCTAGGGCATACCAGTTCCTCGTACACTTGAACGCTTCGAATCCTCAACGACCTCGTGTTTTCCAATCGATTAGGTTTATTTTATTTTTATATATTTCAATGAATTACGGTTTTGTTTATAAAGATGTTGTTTTTTGACCAAAATTGTACATAAAAATCGTATTTATTTAGAACCTCTGGTTGGTTATGAACTTAAAATAAGTACTTACAAGATATTTTTAAGTGAATACTTTTTTGGCGCGTTGGGCATTTTTGAGATGGAAAAAAAACAATTGAATTCGCGACACTGTTACCGTTACCGTTACCAACACCTCTGTATATAAGTATCTACATATTTCATTGTTATTGTTAAAGTTTTCACTTCTGTCGGCACTCCCGGAGTGCCACTGTTTTTATAAATTGTAAAACCATAAAATCGTAAGTAGCCCGGAAAACCAGCCAGTATCCTCTATCAGACGAAAATATTCGGCCTACCATAAAATACTCTTGACATTAAATAAAAATATCAGGCATATTATATAATATTACTCCTCTGCTCACCTCATCTTGCTTCAACGCATCTTTTTATTATTACATCATATATAAGAGAGAGAGGGCGCTAGTGACAGCAGTAACATTGGCTCTGTAAATAAACGTATTTTAAAAATTAAACTAGACTCTTTAAGTGCTAAAAAGTAGTGTAACAGTGACAATATACTCCAATAACTAAGTGACAGTGTTATTCAAGAATTCTGGACATTAATAATTAAGTTATATATGTGAAAACAATTAAGTGGTATTCGTATGTAAACAACGTTATAACATCGTTAAAACAGTGCAGTTACTTTTAAAATACTCAGATTTACATAAAGTTGTGGACATTTGATAACTTTTAAATCAATAAGCCAAAAAGTAATTCAATTCAAAAGTGAAAAAAAGTTAAACTGTTATGTCAACAACAAGAAAAAAAACCGTCATGCTAAAATTCAAAAATTAAACTTCTACAAATAGAACAGCTATTTGGCACGTTTTCTATAATTCAGTTTGGCTTAGAGGTTCGTCGAAGTGCTTTTTATGCGACCCGATACTCATCGCAAGTGTGAGTTCAAATCCTGCGCTACAAACATCTTTTTAAATATTATTTGTGATTTGTCACAATAATTAATATGGAATTTTTAGAAAACATCACTTTCCGTCTTAAATCCAAAAACTTAACAACTACAGAGGACTCTATCGATGAGATCGCTTGTAGTAACTCGAGAAATTCGCCGCTAGATGTCACAACCAGTACTTTACCTATTATATCGGACGACGAGGACCACAATGAAGAAGAAATTTCTCAAATAACAGAACTTAAACAAGAAATTCAAAAACTGCAATTGCAACTTAACACAGCTCACGAAACAATTAATAGCTTATCGACACAAAACTTGGAGTTAAAACAAGAAATAATAAATTTCAACACAACAAGTAACAAAAATATAATTAAAGATACGAATAAATTAACTGTGATAAACCAAAACAACTCAAAGAAGAAATCCGGAAATATGTCTTTAGAAGCATGCTCAAATAAAAGCCCTTCAATACTCGATGTCCCTTCATTAATTCCGAACAATAATATAGATTTATCTACTAATAAAATAATGGAAAATACGACACACATTAAAAATCCCGGAAGAAATAAAATATGCATCTTGAGCAGCAATAAAACAAATAAAATTCTACCGATATCAGAAACCTTTTTCTGTGATTTTCAACTATGCCACTATCTCATGACGGGCTGTGGAGTAGAAAAACTGATAGAAAAATTACACACCAAACTAATAAACTATACTCCAGAGGATTTCTGTTTTATTTTCATCGGAGAAGAAGATTTCCGTAAAACAAATAATTACTATAACATAATTTTGAAAATAAGAGAAACTTTAGTTAAAATACAACATACGAACATAATATTATGCCTACCTACTTTTAAATACAATTCAGTATTATTCAATTCAAGAATCGAAACCTTCAATAACATGTTGTATCTGGACAATAAAACACACAACTATGCCGAACTTATGGACTCTAATTTAGACTTGTCCTATGATTATAGTATGTTTTGTAAATATACTGGGCGACTAAATAATAGAGGATTGAACAATATATACCAAAATTTAAAATGGCTTGTAGATGAATACTCTAGCGATTATTATACCAACCAAAATAATAGAACCTCGAATATAAATGACGTGAACCTAACAGGAAATACCGAGTTTTTTCGTCCTTAACAACATTAAAATTATTCACCAGAATATTGCTGGCCTTCTTAATAAGTCAGATTTGATAACAGTCCACCTTCAAGAGTTATCCAAAAGACAGAAAGACATAGATATCATTTGTATAACAGAACACTTCATCATGCGCGGACAAGAAAAGCTTTTGAACATACCTAACTACAAGCTAGCCGCCTGTTACGCGAGAATAGCAAAGAAACGCGGAGGAGCGTGTATTCTGATAAAAAACCACCTAGAATATAAGGAACTGTTGAACATTTCAAGTTACTCAATAACAAATACTATTGAATGTTGTGGTATAGAATTAGTTACTCAGCAGTTAATTATTCTATGTATATATAGGCCACCAAAAATGAACAATTTAAATATTTTTTATGAAAAGCTTGATATTATTATAAAAACATTGTGTCCGAAGTTAAATAAGAAAATAATTATATGCGGGGACTTTAACATAGACACGTTAAAAAGGAATAATATGACACTTGATTTTGAATGCTTTCTCTTAAGCTACAACCTCAAACTCAAATTACTAGAATCAACCAGATTATGTAGTAATACCTGTTTAGATAACTTTGCTTGTAGCTCTCAATTAAAAGCTAAATGTGGTGTAATAGATCTAGCTTTATCCGATCACACTGCGCAGATATTAGAAGTTAAAGTAAATAGATATTGTAAAATAGGATCCTGGCGCGTTCAAAAACGTGATATTTCAAAGGCTAATTTAGCAAGGTTTAAAAGCTATCTTCAATGTCTTTCATTTTCTGACATCTACGATACTGAAGACGCCAACAAAGCATATGACTATTTTTTAGAATATTTTCGTTTACTGTACGATCTTTGCTTTCCGCACAAATTAGTGAGCATAAAGCTCAATAAAAAAGTGAAATGGGTGTCTCGTGGAATTCGTCTATGCAGTAGAAAACAACGTAATCTATTATGGAAATATAGAAATAATCCAACATGTGAAAATAAAAATAACTTTAAAAGCTACTCAAAAACATTTCGAAAAATTGTTAAGTTAACTCAAAAAGCACAAAATAATTACTTTATTAACACGTCTAACAACAAATCAAAAGCGTCTTGGCAAGTTATTAACAACAAAACCCGTTTCACTGAGCCTATATCAAAAATTATTACGCAAGATAAAACTATTAGTGACCCGATACAAATTGCTAACTGTTTCAATAACTACTTTATAGATCAAATTAAAAGCAACTTAACAACAGTGCCTGACACTAATAACATAATCAATAATCCTAACTCAATGTTTATGGGCCCGGTCTTGCCCCAAGAAGTCGTAAGAGCAATAATATCCCTAAAAAATAAAAATAGTGTCGGGTATGATGATATAGCCACTAAAGTTGTAAAATATGTATCACATTGTATTGCAGGGCACTTAAGTCACATTATAAATTTATGTATATGCTCTGGTGTATTTCCAAATGCCTTAAAAACTGTAATAGTTAAACCGCTATTTAAAAAAAACAATATAGAAGCTGTATCTAATTACCGACCAATAGCCTTAATTCCTGTTTTTGCCAAAGTCGTAGAAAAGATAATTTACGCATCATTTGACAATTTCTTAACTAAACATAATATTTTGTGTGATGAACAAATGGGCTTCAGGAAAAACAAAAACATTAATTTAGCAGTTTATGCATTACTTAAGGATATTATGAAAAGCGTAGACAATAAAATCCCCATATGCGCAGTTTATACTGATATGACGAAGGCCTTTGATTGTGTCCACCACGAAACACTTCTTAATAAATTAAGGGTCTATGGTATTAGAGGAAACGTCCTTAATCTCATAAAAAGCTACCTAAGTGAACGAAAACAGTACACGGAAATAACAAGAATTTGCATGAAAACAAGACGTGAAAAAAAATACTTATCGGAAAATAGAATAATCAAAAACGGTGTACCACAAGGTAGTGTGCTGGGGCCGTTATTATTCTTACTGTATATAAACGATCTACCACGTCACACCCAACACCCAACAGTCCTATTTGCTGATGATAGCACGACAATAATAAAATGTACTGAAAATGAGAATTATGAATACAACATAAATAAAACAATTAAAGACATTGTAAATTGGCTAAACAATAATAATCTAGTAATTAATCTTTCAAAGACCAATATAATGCATTTTCATCAACGCACATCTATACAACCACTAAATATAGAAAATAATGGGCAAAATATTAAAAGTGTAATGGTTACAAAGTTTTTAGGAATTCTAATAGACAATAAATTAACATGGAAACCACAAGCAGACGAAATATGTAAAAAACTGAGTACTTCTGCCTATGTGTTATTCAATCTTGCTAAGAAAGTAAACTTAAAAACAACATTAGTAGCTTACCATGGCTTAGTGGGATCTGTCTTGCGATTCGGAATCATATTTTGGGGGAATTGTAGTTTGAGAGAACAAGTTTTTAAAGCACAAAAACGGTGTATAAGAGCAATGTGTGGTCTAAAAGTAACTGAAAGCTGCGTTCCTATGTTTAAGTCCCTTAAGGTGTTAACTTTTCCGGCACTGTATATTTTTGAGCTAGCTGTTTTTGTCAAAATGAATAATAATTTGTATATGACGTTATCAGAAAATAGAACCAGACCTGTCAGAAGTCAATATAAGAATATGTTACAAAAAGACCGCTACAATACAACGTTACTTAAAAAAAGCATCTTTGGAATGGGTCCAAGTATATACAATAAAATACCTAATGACATAAAAGATGCCCCAATCCAAATATTTAAAAAGAAATTGCTAGCACTACTCCACGAAAAATGTTATTATTCAATTGATGATTTTCTAAACGACCCCACGATTTAATAGATTACCAAACTTAAATTTATATTTGCATGCCTAAATTAAGGTAGATTGTAGTAGAACTATTATATCTGCATACCACTATTTTATATACCTACTTTCAATGCAAATAAATGATTATTATTATTATTTTGTATCTCTCTTTTTTCACGGGCTATCCCCAGTATTGAGAATACCCGGTCCTTTGAAAGGCTTACATGGGGACACAGGTCCAACACGCAGTGGCCTTGTTGAGAACTTTACTCTAAACTGGGATGGGGCATCTACTAGGGCCCATCCACCTCTGCTCTATGGAAGAACAGACATGAATGGTCCAAAGTAGATACAGAGCTATTGTAAATTATGAATGGAAAGTAAAAATTTAGGCTATGTGTAGGTAAATGTTAGTGGATTGGTTATTAGAACTAAATCGGAAAACTATGGCACCTGCCTTCTAACACATATAAATGCAATCAAATAGGCAGGTGGTGACTCGCCAGCTCACCAGATGGGCCCCCCAACATAACCGCCACGGTAGGCAGCAGGAGGCAACACCAGTGCGAGCGGCTAGGGGTGTCGAGCGGTGCGGCCCCGATTTCGCCATCGCGGGTCACAGTAGCGGACCCGGAGCGGGTTTCCTCGCTATTACGCCATTAGACACTTCCACCCCCGAGCATATAGCTCTAGCGACCCCTCTCTAGCCAGCCAGTTAAGGCAAGAAAGAGCTGGGAGCCCTCCTAAGGAGTGACTCCCTGGAGCACTCAGGTCCGTTGTGTCGCTACTCACAAACAGCTCGCCACAAGCTGCCCTGCGGATGTATGCTCCTACATAGACCTTAAGATACATTTTTTATTTATATCTCAAAGTTGAAAAAAGCAAATTAATATGCCCTCAGGTATTGCGTTATTCTCATGATGAGGTAACGGCTTGCCCCGAGGGGTATTATTATTATTATTATTATTATTATTATTATTATAAGCTGTCAAAATTTTACTATCAAACGTGTCGTAAAAGTTATTCATAAACCCGACTGTGTGTATGTAAATGTACGTTTATTAAGAGTTTATGTGATATCCCCCTAATATTGCCACAGTCTATTAGATCTATTTTCTTTTACAACACCTAAGCATTGAATAAAGTTGTGTACATTTTCTTTTATGTCTTTGCCTAGAGACGAGACAAATAAAGGCATTGTCAAAAATATGTTTGCGCTTGCTTGTTGTTGAAAATTCTTTTAAATAACTCCTACATTTATGTATATAGTGGCCAAATCATTAAATAGTTACCATATTTTTTTAAACTATTTCTGCACTAATGAATTTATTCCTTGTGTCACGGGATTTAACAAACATTCAAATCACATGCTCAAAGAACACCCAGACTTGGAACAAGCATTTATCACACAAATGTTCGTCCCATGCGGGGATAGAACACGCAGCACATCGCGCACCGTGGTAATTGGCGTGCTGACCTAAACTACTCCAATTTGGCTGACAACATCATGAAGTGATCAGTTCCATGATATGCCCGTTGCTGCTGAACTAGTGGTCGCATTAAAAAAGGAAAGAAAAAAAGTATCTTCAACTACGTTACCATAATCACTGCTCAAAAGAGTATTTAGTAAAACTACACGAGAATAAATTGAATAAACATCTCTTTTTGGAAGTTTGAGAATATCTCCTAAAATATAACACTACGTAATATTCTAAAAATAGCACATTGTTACGGTTCGCTGCTGCCCATGTGTGGGTACTAAGATCAACCCTCCAAATGACCGTGAAGGTTGTTTCACACTACAACAAAATCAACTTAACCCTCCGTCGCTGTTTCAATTAATTTCGCTTGAATGCAGTCAAACCAATTAATATAGTCAGTAAATAGACTACGTACGTTTAATATGTGGTTATCTTTTGTAAATATAACTTGGTAATAAGCTGACCACAGTATCGCGGCACCGTTTGGGGTTTATTCTATTTGCTCAGTTAACTAATATAGTAAAACTATGTATCTAACCATGTAAACAGATGTATTAAACGTTGTCCCCACATGAAGATATTTTTCGCTAGGTATGTTTTTATATCCTGTTGTTGACTTACGTCTGGTTGTTTCAACCAAAGTGGGATAAGATTTAAAAAAAAACTTGCTTGGCAAGAATATGACATAAAGCTGATTATTTTTCGAAGTATAGTTACTGTCATTATGATGATCACAAATCCAATGTAATTGAGCATTAAAATAAATTAATGCCTTTAAAGTGACTGTTTTAAAACCTAACAAAAATCATTACGATCGTATCTAACTGTAAACTTAATCTCCATTCTCTGCATTAAGCCAGATAGATGCAATAAAATGTACAGCGAGAGAGATGGTGACATTAGCCGCTATATTAAACGTCTCTACCATCTCATTTGATTGCTAAGACCATTAATTGGTTTCAGTGCAATGAAAGCCATTTAATTGAAAATGAGCAGTGGAGGGTTAATGTAATGTGTACACGTGAAATCATGTTCCAGACGAATAAATTAGATATTATTTTTTTTTGGCAATACTAGGACCATTAAAGAAAGTCGTTAAAAAATCATACCTATGATTAGATACCTGCTAAAACTAGTTAAAAATAGTTTGAAATCAACATTTATTGGGACGGATAGGTTAATAACATACAAATTAAAAAGCCAGCGCCCGAACAATTTAAATAAACTACAAAATCCAATTTCAACGTGCTCGCATTTCTTTTCGACTCATTCCAACACATTGATTACAATATATTCTTTACCTGTAGGTATGTAAGTACTAGGTAAACAAACTGCTGTCGGCAAATTCGTATCCAAATAAAATAACCCGTGTTTTTCTGTTTCAGGTAAGAATTGAGTTTCAGAAATGTAACGTACTTAGGTAAGATAACCTGATTATTTGTTAAATCAATTTTTTGTAACAGCTCGTATTGAGTAAAACGTAAGGTGTACGTTGTAACTCAATAAAATATGGCGACGGATCGGCCGACCCCCGAAAATCTGATAACGCGTATCTCGGGTACAATTATTGTTTTATGGCGATATTTTCGACCCGTATGTCGCATTGTAAGGGTTGTTTTTGGGATATTGATATTTATGAAACATATTTGGATACAATATTTATTATGTTATTTTTCAAAATATTGTCCTTATTGACAGACATTTGTTTATACGTTATAGACAAATAATTTAATAAAACATCTACGTTACAATGTTTGCGTGTGTTAAAGGTGTGTCAGTAAACTTAGCGATTTATAACAAATTAATTTTACTTGTCGTGCAGTAACTGAAGTCTTAATTATAACTAAGCTTCCCTATTATATTACTCTGCAAACTAATCTAAAATCACCAAAGCTTTAAAAATCCAATCTGTATTTGAAATTGGTCGAACCTCGTTTGGAAAACGATTCCAAGTTGAAAAGTCAATTCAGTCTAACGTAACAAGAGATTATAAAGAAGAAAAAAGTAAACAAAAATTCACAAATCAACATCCAAAAAGGGAACCTATAAATTAAGACAAATACGCCCCTTGTTCAACCGTAAATAAATCCGGCCACAGCTCTCCGATTTCCCGATAGAAAGGAAGATTTAAAGCGATTAAAAAAAGTCGCATCGGCTAGCCGACCGCGTGAAATCTGTCAGTCGCATAAAGTCATGTTAACGCGTTTGGGCATTCTGTCTGCGTTGTGTATCTCACGGGAGTGACATGCGGCCGCCATGCTCGGTTACCAACGGCCTTTCGAACGTTATAATATTTAAATTTGGGATTGCTTTTTCGTATTTACTTTTATAATGTAACAGCTTTAAGTTGGTCAAAATTAGGTTTGATTTCTATTCAATGCGTGTTTTTAAAGTAGCATATACCTTCCTCTCGTTCTTATTTCTTTTTTGTCTCTAATTCGATTGAACAAAATACCTACTTTACAAAATTTTAATAAATAATCGTTTATCTGATCCATTGACTGCACGGATAGCCGAGTGGTATAGGTCACCAAGCCAATTACCTCTGTGCGCGACGTGCCGCGGGTTCGATCCCCGCATGGGACAAGCATTTGTGTGACCCACAATTGCTTGTTCCACGTCTGGGTGTTCTTTGTGCATGTGATTTGAATTTTTGTGAAATCCCCCGCGACACAAGGATTAAATTCCTTAGTGCGGGCGTCGTTATTAAAAAAAAAAAAAACTTTCAGAGTAACGTAAACGTCATCCTGCAAGCTTTCAAAAAATGATGTATTAAGTAAAAGTGATTTTAAATCCAAATTAAATAATTTAATCTCAGTTAAAAATATAACTGAAATAAATAAAATATTTATTTTACATTAGTCTTTTCCACATTTCTCGTATTCGGCAGAATGTCGTGCACTGGCTTACAGTCGGGTCACGTTGGCGCGCTCCTGACAGCGCGGCCGCTTACCGCGACCGTTACATCAGATTAACTGTGAAAGTGAGTGCAATGTTACAGCGAGCTGAAATACGCACTCATATTATATTAACGATGATTTATGATGTAGGGTTGTAGAAAATGAAGTTAGGTTTAAAAAAAAAATATGACATGTTCAGGAAATTCATATTCCTAATTACATAAAAAAAAAAATGTTAGTCTGTTTTATAAATATAACGAATTATTGTTTTATGATAAATAAATAATATAAAAAAAAACATATTACTTACTGCACTTTTTAAAATTATTATAAAAGAAAGAATTTACCTACATTTCAGTGTTAACACAATTATTTTCTGTGCGTCCTGGTTCCACTTCCAGTCTGGTCACGTCAGCTCGCTCGTGACATTGCGACCGCTTACGATGGAGCTAAGGGTTAAGTATGACAGTGAGTGGGCAGCTTTATTAAAGCTTATGTTTGAATATTTTATGCTAGACTAGGTGCGCGCTCTGGGTGCGCTGTTTAAAATTTTATAATAAGTTTATTTGTAAAATGAACATCTATTTGAATACATTTTTGTAGAGAATACGTGGTTGTGAGATCTTTAGGTTCATCATTATTTATTTGAGTCTTACCCGTTAAATAGTTCATTAAAGTGACTATGCATAAAACATCAACACTTTAACGATGCAAAAGAAATTTCAAGTTGTTAGACTTCCTCTCTATCCTTTCTCTAAATGCGTAGTTGTCAATTTAAAAAAAAACTACCCTATTATTAAATATATACCCTGTAATAATATCCCCTCTGCTGGGCAAAGGCGTTCCTCCCATTCTTCCCTTTTAAGAGCAAACGTGGACCAGTCCTTCATATAGGAATCGAGCTGATCTCGCCATCTCCGCCTGGTGATCATCACGTGGTCGTCTTTGGTTTTGTGTTATCCATTCGGATCTTATTTTGGCCGAACAGTCAGTCGACATTCGGCAAACATGTCCTGCCTGGTCCCACTTCAGCATTTCGAATTTTATACCCACGTTAGTATTTTGTCTGATATCACAGTATAGATTTTATATGACGGGCCTGTTGGTCTAGTGGTTAGTGACCCTGACTGCAAAACCGGAGGTCGTGGGTTCGATTCCCACCCAGGACGAATCTTTGTGTGATGAGCACGATCATTTGTTCTGTGTCTGGGTGTAATTTATCTATAATATGTATGTATTTAGAAATATATAAGTATGTTTATCAGTTGTCTGGTTGCCATAGCACAGGCTCTGCCTAGTTTGGGATCAGATGACCGTGTGTGAGATGTACCAAGATATATTATTATTATTATTATTATTTATATAATATGGGCCTATTATGTAGATACTTTTTTAATCCAAAATATTTATGAATATCGACCTCCGTGGTCGAGTGGTGTACACAACGATTTTCATGGTTTCGCTAGCTCTGAGGTCCCGGGTTCGATATTCGAAAACCACTTTTCTACATTGCCTCGGGTCTGGGAGTTTGTGGTTCCTTCGTTGTATCAGATTCCATAACACAAATGCTTTAACTGCTTTATTGGGTTCAGATCACATTCACATTTATCTATTAAAAGCGCTTTAAACCTTCAAACGTTATTATTGCCCTAGACATACATTCAATATCAAACGAACAATCATCACTCATACAATTTAAAGTTCCAACACGCCCCTACAACCTTCTCCAGGTAACAACATTTCTCCACACAAGTACGTCCTGCAGTCAGGTCACGTCACGTGCTGCCGTCACAGCCACCACTTAACGGTGACGTAGGATATTTCTTGACAGCTGCCTTCATTTGTTTTAAGAGTGCTACAGTAAATGATTTGTTGCTATGGAGATATAAGAAGTGTTGAAAGAGCTGTGTGAATGAATAAGATTTAAATATGTTCTGTTCCACAACAACTTATTACCTAGAACCTTCTCCAAGTGACCTAACACAACCTCAACAAGTACGTCCTGAAGTCCTGACTTCAGTCAGACCTGGCCACGTCACTGCTATCACAGCCACCTCTAAACGTTGACAATGAATATTTGTGACATGACTCTTCTTTTGTTTTAAGAGTGACTTACAGATTTTTTTTTTGCGATGGAGGTGAAATTGGAGTTGTGCGAATAATTGTAAAAAAAATATTCGATCTACTCTGCTCAGTAAAGAGTTTTTGCGGTCTATATAATTATATTAATTCAAGACTCCAGCTTATCCCACTATCTCCATCTTCGGGTATTAACATATTATTACACATAAAATATATAAAAAAAATATATATATTTTGAAATATATTCACGTCACTACTGTACTGCCGATTTACATCGAAATAATAACCCATTTATGCAGTGACATACGTCTGTTTGAATCTTAGTGTCTAAGATGATTTTAGTATTACCAAATACGCACAACATAAATACTAGGTTCAACGTAGGTAGATTATTTAGGCTAACCTAAGCTACATACATAGTTTATTTATTCCTTCTTACCGTAATCAATCTGTACTTCATTTAAAATTGAAGTACTTCTCTTAGTGAATTGGGAACCACGTAAAACAGGTAGATAAAATAAGAATTCAATGTTTCCTAACGTGTATAAATATTTACGGCAACGCTGTAAATGAAACAAGATTAAATAAATATATTAAGTAATGGATTGATAAGTTTTCAGCGAGTAGCTTTATACAGCATCCAAAAGAATGTACACAAAATCTTTTTTACATAATAGATACACCCGATACGGGTCAGGTAGAGGACTTGCCACATCTGGCGAAACTGAAAGCCGACCCAAACATAAAATAAGGAAAAACTGACGGTGATGATTTAAATAAAGGTTACAGTCTAGATGAGAACTTAAAATATTCAGCAAAAGGATCAAGGATAGCACTTATCATATACTACTCTCCCGAAAACGTAGAATTTACAGCAACCCTTATTTTATCCCTTTTTCAAATTCATACAATTTATACTAATAGCACCTCAACACATACCCAATTTATTTATTAAAAGGGCCCATGTGTTGTGCCCCTCAAAACCCCCATAAATGTACCTTCCCAAAATTTTACTAACGGCATAATTAGGTCCGCACCTAACCGGTACGATCTGTCATAAAAATTGCAATCAGCCGGAGGAACCGTAAATAAAAAATAAAAGCAAATAGCTGGCAAGAGTCGATAAATTATATCGAGAATCGTCGTTTAGTGATGGGCAATAAACATCGACGTTTAAGTGCCGAGTATATGCAATAAATTCACGCTTACTGCAATAGAGGCGCGGCAGATTTAAATTTGATGACGATTGACAAATATGGGGATTTATGATAGTAATTCAGTAGTTATGTTTCTGGGTGATAGTCGTTGGTGATATATCTCTGGTCATAAATGTTTCATTTTTGTCTTTTTTAAGTGATGCTCTGCTGTCACCTCCATGTTTGTATTTAATTTTTTAATCAATATCAAATTGTTTTTTTTTTGTATTGTTCTTTCATTAAGACCTCAGCATACTTTAGGTAAATATTATTTAACCTTGGGTTCTAAAACAGTAGTTTTATCACTATTCGTCGTCTCGTCTCCATACATCCTAACTACAGCCTGCCAGAACACTGTATCTTCCAAGACAATAAAACAAATCCCCATATTATTTCAGTTCAATGGATTTTACGTGATGCCAGTGCAAATAGATTTATCTGGCTTATCTTCACGCTAGCATTGTTTTATAGCGTGAGCTGTTCTCCAAATATTGGCTAAGGCTGTTTGGGAGAGGATTTCATTTCTTGACACAGGATTTTTTTTAACTTTTTTTTTCTATCAGGCGTATTTTATTTTTATCATAGGCGGGATAATAAAATATAAGCATCATTTTTGGGATATAAAAATATGTTTTTGAGTTTAAGAAGTTGAGGACATAATTAAAAAAGCTGTTAAGGCAAAAAGCAGATTCGTTTTTTAGGCACACTCTTAGATACTCAAAAATATTAAGAAGTAGCAAATTATAGTTATGTCATACTTCGTACATTCACAAATAAATCTAAAGTAACCTCATAAAATTTGCTTCATATTTAGCCAGTTTAAAGCAATGAAAATATTAGAGCCTCAAAAATTTTGGACCGATACCGCAAAACCTATTTGTATTGAAACTCATAACAAGAATATCTATTACAGCATCGTCCTTAATATCTATCGGGCTTTGTGTCTTTATGTATCTTTTGTTGGAATCTCCAAATAATTACTTCGGTCTATTGAATGGGACCAAATATCAAATATCGGACATCAAAGTTATGGAAACTTGTGTGGTTTCTTTGGCATTTGGGTTTCGTCATTAGTATTTCGGTAATGGAAATTTGGTTACTCGTTATTTTATATTAGTTATTTTTATTTGTTTCTGAGGCAGTTTCGTCGTTATCGATAAGTAATGAAATATTTCTGATTACCACATTTCACTAGGAATCTTTATTACCATCTTAACAGTTGTGTCTTTCTGTAGAGCAAATCATAATTACCAGTTCTCTTTCATTAATTCGTTCGATTTCAGTCTACATTTACAGTAGAGTGCAGTTACGAGATTGTCAAATCTAAAGGTACTGATTTCCTGATTGACGACAATTCTAGTAACCCATAAGTCTGACTACCTTGTTCCGGCTTTGATCGCCATTCACGGCACGGATAGCCGAGTTGTATAGGGTCAACACGCCAACTCCCACTGCGGGACGTGGCGACGTGCTGCGGGTTGGATCCCTGCTAGGAACAAACTTGTTTTCGTGATTTTGTGATGCTCGAGTGTTTGTTTTAAGTTTGGGGAGTTCTATATGCATGTGATTTGAATTTGAATACACATAATTTATATACTTTCGCGAGGGTCATACTTAAAGAAGTACTACATTAAATATGTTTACATGCGATAATATTAGACGACTATTGCGGAAGTAAATTAGGGATTCTTAATATTCTGAAGACGCTTAAGAACCTTAAGTTGGTTTCCAGGACTACCTACTTAAGTTGTTGCGTTCCAACTTGGCCGAATAACCGCGTACTGCTTTATCTAAAAGTGATTTATAATGGCCGCCCATTCGATACGAAATTTCAGAAGCGCCTGAAAAAATATCCCTTTTATATCAAAATTTATGCCCTTAGGATATATTGCGTGGTTTATTTATAACCTGCTTATAAATGCTTAGCATTTTCCTCGCTTAGGTGGGCAGATTAAAATGTTATTATAGACGGATCTATACCTACTGTTCTGACATCATTTGATAAGGATAAACCAGTATCATCGTGTGCAATACATTTTTAATTAGAAATTTACAAAAGCGGAATAATTAAAAAATACGCATGAATGAACAAAAAAAATGGAGATGGGAACAAAAGGCTTTTAATCTAAAGTGAAAAAGTTTACATTTCAAATGAAAATAAAACGATTGGTTTAGTTCTCATTCAGTTCATAATTTTTTCAATTAAATAAGGAAGTTACATACAAAAAAGACCGGCCAAATGAGAGTCGGACTCGCGCATAAAGGATTCCGTATTAGTTTATACGTTTACACTCACATTTATATCAACAGAAATAAACACTATGAAAATTACCACTCTAGCTATTACGGTTTATGAGATACAACCCGCTGACAGACGGACGGACGGACGGACGAGGCTTAGATAGTAATAGGGTCCCGTTGATACTCTTCGGGTACGGAAACCTTAAAGTGGTGTCCTGGTTTTCTATAGATAATTTGTATACCGTCGATATTTTTATAAATACATAACCTAATAAATAACATGTTAGTAAAAATCTGTCCAATCATTTCATTTTGAGAAATCCATTAGCATTTTCGTTCACATACCATATTTCATCGGTTTCATAAAAAACGGCAGATTCTTTATCAAATTCTTGTGACAGCTCTTGCTTAGTATTCAGTGCTTGCGATCGTCAACTGGTATGTAATGTTTTTATAGTTTTTGGAACAGTACTTAAAAAGTTTGTATGCCTAAAAGATAAAAGTGTGCTTAGTCTTCGTTCTACCGAAGTATAAGTATTTTACTTTGCGTCTTCTTTGTTTGAGGGATGTCTTATATGTTATAACTAGCTGCGCAGCGCGGATTCACACACATAAGTGTAATGTTCCCGTAAGACATATTTTTTGAAGTGAAAACTTCTTTAGGCGAGTTGGGAATTGTTTTCAGATGGGGTAAAAACAATTGAGCTCGCGACACTGTCACCGTGCGACACTGTTACCGTTACCGACACCTCTGTATATAAGTTTGTACATATATTGTGATTATTCAAGTTTTCACTTCTGTCGCCACTCCCGGACAGACTTTTTTTTATTGTTTTTTAGATATTTGAACCGGAAACGAACAAATCAAAGATCATAAAAATCTATCGGCTTTTGAGTTATAAATAATGTAACGAACCTAACTTCGTTTTATGTACAGAGATGATAATATTATGTATATATAATAAAGAACATAGACGATAGTATCGAGGAATAATAATAAATATATCTAAAAATGACGCAGATATGTTATTAGCGATCGCATTTTAAGGTTTCAAAAACTTCATATTTTGTACGTTTTCAAATGATACCTATCTTTTTAACTTAAGTGCTTATCCATTAGTACAACTTGACAACATTTTGACATATACCAGCGCCATCAGATTAAAGACGTCGGTATCTATGAAGGTAACATATCTTGTGTACAAAATCATTCGCATAGAATTAGAGAATGTTTGTAAAATCCGCGCGCGTTAAAAGCACTTTTATAATTTATATGTAGATGTTTTAAGTAAATTTGACTGTCATACTTTTTTTGTTTTCTAAAAAACTGTACATTTAGTTAAAATGCACCTGTGTTTTTAGTATAATTCAGCGCAGTTCACTTTCAAAGCGACTTCAGTGGTTCGTGGTTTTATGTGGCTGCGGATAAAAGCATAGCACATTGCGCTTCGTTCGTAAAACGTATTCAAGCTCAAATTTTCCTTTAAAAAATAAGTTATTTAACAGTATTTTTTAAATATGCAGTGTGCTGCATTGTTATGAGATTGTTTCGTGTGAGATCATTTTAAAGAATAAGTAGGTAATTTTTTTAACTATATATTTTTTTTATTTCTTAAGTGCGAACTGGACATACCTACCAGGGTTTATTACCACCATTCATTAACTTTAGTATAATTTCACATTTAATTTAATAATACAATTTAAGATCATCAATCAATTTGCAACAACTTAGTGGATTAGGTTGATGATTTAAATGATTATAATTCTGTAAATACAAACGTATTACGGTCCCAAATCGTATTTTGTTAAAAAAAAAGCCTGAAACTGTCCGGCAAATTGCAAAAATGGTCAGAACATTTGAATTTTGCGGGCTTCCCTGACCTTTTTGTTGACCCTAAAAAATATATCTTTTTTTATAATAAAAAAATCTATTCAACAAACATCGATTGCTTAACACAGTTTACACATCCATTTGCACCCTCTTCACAAATACATTACGTCATTGACAGTCGATACAATATTGTTTTGTTCGATCGTTTCAATCAATTCGACGTCACAAACAAAGTTGGATATTACTCAGCACTCAAGCAATCGTTGTGTTGTTCTCCTTGTAAAAGGTAGCGATTTACTTGAAAATACTTGTTGTCTTACAAGTGCTGTTTATTGTTGGAGCTATCTTGATCTGTGAATTGAGTCTATGTCGGTTTTGTATCTGAGCTCTTACTCAAATTGGGTATTTGACTACCATCGAATTATTTATTTATTACAAATACTTGAAGAAAAACTGCAATAACAATCAAAAATATACACGAATACAAAATCTCTTAAAGTTAGTAGTATCTCTTTTTCGCAAAACGACTGCTTGTACGGGGCAGCCTTAGATTAGTATGAAGAATTACCAAGGTGACGTCACCTGATGGTATAGCTCTCTCTGTCTAATTAGAAATATTAAAATGCTTGTAACTAGTTTAATATGAAAGCAATTAATCTGCCGTTTTTACAACTCAACATAGTTTGCAATATATTTTCTTGAAATGAAATAAAAAAATCTTGCCAAATACCCAATGCAAAATTGATAGTAGTTTAGAGTACCTACTGTAAATATAAATCTCGAACTGAAATCTAAATCTATCTATTTTTTTGGTACTGTGTATTGTGTAATGCATGTGTGTCTGCTTACTGAATAACAATTTTGCATTGGCATTGTATTAGAATTAAAATTCATTCAAGATTAACCCTCTGGTGTATTTGCCAGATGTAGGGAGGTAGGTACTTAATTTTTAGACGCTGAAAACTACAATGTACTGTTCAATTTAGAGTATGTTTGATAAATAAATAATAAATTAGTAAAAATGCAATTGGTCCGCTGTTATGGTTGTTAATTGTTATATGGTTTTATAAAAAGAAAAACTATTTAATTTATTTTTTCATCAACACTACCAACAGTTCCTAGTAACTACCATCTTTAAAACATGATTACCAATATGGATCAAATTGAACAACTTTGACAAAAGTAACAAATAAAAGTAATTTGTAACTCAATAACTTTGTAAAAGATAGCTCGGGAACTGCGACGTAATGACAACGAGTATTCTTTGAGTTTTATAAAATGTTTCTCTTTTATAGTAATTTATGAGTGAATGAAAAGAACTGGCGTAAATTTCACAAAATGCATGTATTTTGTTTTGTTTTTGTTCTTTTTGTTGTGATGATCAATTGGGAAATATTATATTATGTCTAAAACATTTTTGGTATTCATTTTGATTGTTTTTTTTTATTTGATATTTTGAGTCTGAAACTAGTCGCGTGATCCCGAGAGTATGCATGAAACCGTTATGTTCTAAATAATTATGAATACTTCTCACGAAAGTTATCATACGAGTTAGAAATGAAATCAAACTGATATATCTTCTCGAAATTTGAAACAGAGGCTAGGAACATACTTGATTGTTTGATTAATTGAATAAAACTCAACACTGGGACAGTGACGCGAGATATTTTCTACTGTTCAAACTGTCTCAACTATATTTTCATACAAAAGAAATATAAATAACAAGTAACATTCAATATTCAGTACGCACGCACGATCTAAACTTCATCCAGATCGCAGCATGGAGCCAAATGGCTGCCCGCTCAGGAAATATGGAGTTCCTACTCTGATTTGTATTTCTTTTTACATTGCCAAAAATATCTATAATATCTATGTTTTTTCTGAGTTTGAATTATTTTACATAATATTTTCTGATTTAATGGCTTTACATACAATATATGTGTGTGTAACATAAAGATGTCGGAGAATGGAAAGTATTACCCTTTGCTTAATTCGTCATACCTTAATTCATCGTAAAATATCTTAGTTAAACTTTAATTTTCAATAAATGTTTTATAATTCCTATTATTTTATATTTTAATAATTCCAAGAGGCTCACATAGGCACTGGTAAATTGTTACTTCATTCATTTACATTCTATCTCTTTCTATCATTTATATTCTAAAGATTTCAATTTCTAATAGAAATACAGCTTAAAACTATAAAAATGTTTAGAGTCACCTTTAACCTATTTCAAGTTTATCTTTTTGGCTCGGAATCGAACCCGGAAACGATATTCGACGTCAGAAATTGGCAGGCGTGCCAACGACGTTCTGACTAATAGTTTTGTAAAAACATTCTCATTGAAAACCTAAGTTAAATGACTTAATAAAATACACAAAATACAATTTAAACTCTTATTAAATTATTAGAGATATCGTATTCTCGGATTTGTGTGCACAAGGTTGCAGGTTTGAACCCATTACAGGCAAGTACCAATGTGACTTTTTGATAGTTATATGTACTTTCTTTATTATTCAAAGACATCATTGACGATCGGTGAAAGAAATCATCGTGAGGAAACCTGAATTCAAAAAATTGGAATCTGAATTCGATAAATAAATAAATAATAATCTCCGTTGCCAAGTATAACATTGGCAACGGAGTAATCAATTGTTGTTATTGAGATCTTTGTAAATATCTAATTATAGTTATGATACTAAAAATAACTAACCTTCCCTACCTAATTTTGCATGTCAATGGAGCAATGGGCTCGTTTATGTCAGGACTGGTGCCCGGAAACATCAACCACGAAGAGATGGCGGGACAAGTTGAATGTTTTCCTTGAGGACTGGAAAAAAATGGTAAAACCGGGACAGATGGAAATTATGGAAGGAGGCCTTTTCCCAGCAGTGTGACAGCACAGGCTGATATTATTATTAATAAAAATGATTAATTCTGAAGCCAAAAAACACGAAATAAATAGGTACTATACCATTTAAATCCTAAATTTTACTAAAGGATTTTTACTTTTATCCATAATAATATAATACATATTTTTCCTCAAATGACTTTCAAGAGAGCATGAGATCCAGCACTTAGCTATTATCTTAATGCTAGCACCGCGCCGAGCTCCGCAGGCGCTTCCACCCGCTAAACTGATTTTACTTGCATTAAAAGAATTAAATTTTAGTTTTAAATGGAGACGGGATTGTGGTTGTCTTACAGTTTTAAAATTTTGGTGTTATTCTTGAGACTTCAGAATGAAGATTGAAAAAAACATTTAAAATCAAAGTATTATGTATGTAAGTATAGAGCATGGATTATATTCTATGTGAATAAGATTAAAAAATGTATTAGTTGGCATTTAAATAAACCAATAGATGTTGACCACGTGACAATAGATTGCTCTGAACTCAAAGTATTTTTTTATTACTATTTCCTGTAGTAATAATATAAAATACTTTAATGTAATATTTAGAAATGTCTACACTGACTAACTACGCTTCAGACACTACTCTAATAAAGGTAAAATAAGTAGAATACAAGTTTACAAAACCCGTATAAATTCATCTTATTTATCGAAAATAATCCAACTCATTACCTATTCCCGTCGTTGACAGAATTTCCCATTAAATTCCCATAGTTTACGAGATTCCACGGCGTGCGGTAAATATCGCGAAATTAATCTCCCACCTGCGCTGTGACGTCTATGGGGAGTCAAATTGATGGCATAATAAACCCCATTAATCTTTGACTTGATGTTGAATAAGAGTTTTATGTGCTCTCGGCTTTTTGGGAACTCTCTTAGCGAAAAGAGAAATAATTTTTGTACTGACTTGATTTAAAAATGTTTTTAGACCTGAACTCGTTGTTTTTTAGTGTCAATTATTATTTTACGTATACCTGAATTGAATATTATAACTTTTTAAAGTATAATCATCGTATTTTCGCGACCCGCCTCGGCTTCGTACAGGTAGAAAAAAAAATGAATATACACAAATACCTTCCTCTTTAATCACTTTATCAATAGCGAAAACTGCATTAAAATTCGTTGCGTAATTTAAAAGATCTAAGCGTGCAGATAGCGGGAGCGGAGCGGGGATTTTGTACTATGTAAAGATTGTATGAATCTTTAAAACAAGGCCTTAATTAAGTCTAGTGTTATTTATCGAAAATATTGATAGATCAGGTATCAATTTCGTTTTTTTTTTTGTTTTAAAGGATAAATTTGGATTAAAGAATAAACTCTTTAGCAGAATCTCTGCTTAAATGTTCTATTTTTATACTCTAAGGCAATATGACTACAATATCCAAAATCGGGATCTCTTACTAAACATTTTTATGATTATAATGTTTTTGGTTGGATTCCACTAATCCGTATAACTAAGCCACACATGCTTAAGGTCCAATACAACGTATTTCGGACAATAATGATTACCGCTAAGCCCAAAGCGCGTATTATCTTCTCAGATGGAAACCCAAAAACGTCAGGAAAAGGTAATCGGACTTCAGATGAGGGGGAAATTAGGGAAAAATATTGCTTCCGAGAGTCTGGCTATTACGGACTTTGTTTTGTGGGATAAATAGAAGCAGTGTGTGTTTTGGAATGACTGTTTCAAACCACTACAAAAATTTTGAATTGACAATGTATAACAAATCAGACGAAAACTTGAAAATAATACTACTTAGACCACGGAATTTTAACAAAGTTTTACTAAATTGTCATAATGTATCCCCAATATTAATCCATTACTCCACACAAAAGCTAAAAAGCACACTTAACCTACATTCGCACAATACAGAAGATTTAAGATAAACGTTCTTTCGAAGAGTGGGGTGCACTTAGATCAAAGTTGAAAAACTAGTCTATTGTTGGAATCACGCGAAATATCTTAAACGGCGTCTTCCGAACGGATGCGTGGCTTGATTGCGCGGCTTTCAGGGGTGCCGGGAATCGATGATGACTGTATTATAATATAGAATACTAGCTGACCCGGCTAACGTAGTTTTGTTAGGGCCACCCTTATCTTCTAAGGGTATAAATTTATTTTTATTTTATTACTATAAAAAATTGCCTACAACCTAATCTCAGACCTACTAAATAAACACAATAAAAATCATAAAAATCTGACAAGCTATTTCGGAGGAGTTCGATTACAAGCACTGTAACACAAGTTTTTTATATATTAGAAGAAGATATTTAAATGTTAATGTTGTAGATAGAAAAAGTTGTAGTGTAGATATTAAAATCTCCTGGCTTTGGTTGGGTTGCTGTATGGTTAAAACGGAAATATTTTGATTAAAACGTTTTGGAACAATAACATGTTCGATGCAGTGTGGAGAACTCATTAATATGATAGTAAACGAAGCATAATAGAAAACATTATTGAGCTAGAAGTAGAAACAGATGAAGTAAAAACAAGTACAATCTTCTTCGTCGTTATAATCAAAGGTATTTTCTTTCTTACTCTTACAATCAATAGATGGATTGTCTTTCTGTCTCCAAAGTTACTAATCATATGAATAATTTATTATTATTTGAATGCATAATTGAACTCGGTACTAAGTATTTATTATGCGTGTGTCTTCATAAAACAACTTGTTGTCGCAAAAGTTAATGATACAAAGTTAGAAAACCCCAGTTGATATTGCGGTTGACGATTTCAACGTGCATCATTCTCGTAAAACACAGAAATCATATTTTTTATGAATTGAATATTGTGTCTTTCCCAAAATTTTCTAAACCAAAAAACTGTCCAACGAAAAATCTTCCTCTCAACCCTGAGCGTCCGCGGGCTACCGTTCCGCATTCACAGCCTTTGTTCAAATTCCTTTTCAACCGTGAAAGAACCTTTATCTTCCGTCTTCTGAAATCTCTGCACGTGACACAGTTTCAAGATCGCTTTGTTGAGCTAATGCGATTATGTTGGATTTAATTAATAATTTTAAATGTCATATCGCAAGAGGATCAAATGGAAAGAGGAGGGGGAAATTGTCTTTTAGTACGACACAACTATTACGAGCTACTAAATAGCTCTCGGTCTAAAAGGAGAATATATTTACTTACTTGTAATTTGACTTCTCCTTATGGGATCTGTGAAATTCTTATGACGTTGTATCTTTGGCCAGAAAGTCTTTTGAAGTTTTTAGTTGTTCAACATCCTACATTTGCCTATCTTCACCGATGAATACACGCTAAATTTATGTGTATTTTGTACCTTCATTTCACTACACGCGCTATTTACATTTGTAAGGGACGGGCCTATTGTCATTCATTGGGAATGATTCCAAATACTGGAATATATTATGTTTGATAATTCTGTTTGTGTTGGTAACTAAGAATAGAGTGTGGAGGCGTATTTATCGCCGGGATTAGGGACACGGGAAGGTAGGTATATATAGGTTTTCCATTTACAAATTTATTACAATATCCGTGAAAGTTGGACTATCGTTAAAGAAAATACAGAAAAAATAAGAGAAGCGAAAATATATTTTTGAAAATAAAGCGGACTTAAATAAAAACAAATTTTCCACAAAGTTATTTTAATGAGAACTATTTGTCTCCTATATCAAAAAGATATCCCTAGAAAGCATAAATAATAAAATTGACATTAGTTGTATATGGACCAATCCGGAACGGAGTTCAATTTAATTGTAAACTGGCACATTAAGTGACAAGCCAGCGTATCACCTAATGTAGATACAATGTACCTTCACTTAAAAAGTCCTCTCAACAACCTATTTTATTGAATAAAATATAATAACAAAATCCTCAGTGAGGTACTTAGCATGTCGTAATTGAAACCTAATAACGCTCGCCTGACCTAGGTACATACAGGCAGCGCTGAGTGGAGACCTCATTGTTGTGGTTTGAAAGTACCACGGCTAACTTGGCAACTTCATTGATGATTCAGCTCATTTTATCTAGAAATGTTGCAATATTTCTTAAATGGAGATACACAGACCCCCGGTTTCTTAAAGGCTGATCAATTTAATCTGTTGTCAAATTTACACCACGGCTATGATTGGCTGACCAAAAGACTAATAACCAATTACAGTGATTTACAAATTTTTGTGTTAATCAGCCTTTCAGTAACCGGGTTAGTAAAAACAAATAAGCCTTTTGCTTTTAGTGTCTCATGTTCTCTTATGTTAATAAGGAGATAAATATTTCAACATAGATACCAAAATCTTTCAAACCTAAAACAATTTGATCTCAATCTATCAACAAAATCTGGTAGTAATCTAGAGAGATTTTGTTGTTTGACTGTGTTTATAAAGTCAAACGTTTGTTTTGTTGTGGGTAATTTTAAGTTATGACAGGACGAGAAGAATAAATTAATCACAGATGAACCGACCAATGAGAAGATTAAAGCTATAAACCTCGGCGATCGGCGTGCAGTCGGTACTGTATCACGTCGTACAGTTAAAGCCACCATTTATAAGGCTCTAGAAAAGCACATCGACCTTTCTAATTAAGACTAATTTAAATAAATAAGCAATAAACCGCCATTTTGTGTGGCAATCTTAGCGAGAATTGTGAAATTTGTGGATATACGAGGGTCGAATTTTATGTGCTGTCCCTACAATTAGATATAATTTTATGTATCATTAGATATACTTACTTTTTGCTGTTTCGGCCCCAAATTAATTTATTTCCTTCGTGCTTCCCATTTATGGAAGCACCCTCTACTTTTAGAAAAAATGGACGAAATTATAAAACACACGCTCACTTCAATTTTAAATATGGCCATGGACGACCGAGCTTGGGCTCAAGCCACTCTTCCCATCCGCATGGGGGGGCTCGGCGTCCGCAAAATTACAAGTATCAGTTTACCAGCTTTTATATCCTCGGTCCACGGTACTGATAAATTGATCAGGAATATCCTTAACTCCACACTGATTGATTTTGATGTGCCGTGCTTCACCGAGGCTGTGGATGCCTGGAGACTCGCTTGCCCTAAATCAAATCTACCTGACCACCCATCTTCCCAGAGACAGTGGGATGAGCCGCTCTGCAGGGTAGTTCATGAAAACCTTATGTCCACATCGTCTACTACTGCGGAGCGTGCGCGCCTGCTTGCTGTGGGGGAGTGGGAGTCAGGCCTATGGCTTCACGCACTACCGTCGTCGAACATAGGCACCTTGTTCGACGATACTACTTTCCGCCTCTGTGTTTCACTACGCCTTGGCGCTTCTTGTTGTTCTCCACATCGCTGTCACTGTGGCGAAGTAGTCAACAGCCTCGGACACCACGGCCTGTCATGTAGCCGTAGCGCAGGACGCATGGCGCGACATGCCAATTTAAACGACATCATCCGACGTGCTCTTGTTGCCGCCGGCGTTCCGGCTGTACTTGAACCTAATGGCCTGGCACGCGACGACGGCAAGAGACCGGACGGGATGTCTTTGTTCCCTTGGAAGATGGGTAGGCCTTTAGTGTGGGACGCTACTTGTGTCGATACTCTTGCGCCATCTCATCTTCCCAGTTCGTCGTTCTGTGCTGGCGCTGCTGCTGCGGCTGCTGAGAACCTCAAACGGCGGAAATATAACAACCTTATTGGAAGTTATACTTTCCAGCCGTTTGGGGTTGAAACATTAGGACCGTGGGGTCCGAGTGCACACCTTTTATTTAAAGATCTGGAAAAACGTCTTGTTGACTCCTCGCGTGACCCAAGGGCTGGCTTTTACCTCGGACAAAGAATTAGCATTGCCATACAACGTGGCAATGCTGCCAGCCTTTTGGGTACACTTCCAGTCGACAGCGACGTGGATGAATTTTTTGACGCAATTTTTTAGAGTTTTTTTTTAGTTAAGTTTAGTTTTGTTTAAAGTGTATATATAGTTAAGTTTGTAAATATTAAGATATAAATAATGTACCAAATCATAAACTTTGTTTTGTATATAAATAAACTTACATTGATTTGTTTGGGTTTTACTGTGTACTGTTAATACAAGAATTTGCACCCTGACCCTTCATAAAAAATGAGTTCGAATTATATGTACAATTAAGTTACAGTGTAAAGGCTACTTTTCAATTTGATTAGTGATTATTGCGAGTGTTTAGTTGTGTGTAAAGCGAGAAGTAAATTTTTCGTGGTATCGATGGAAAATTGTATTTTGAAGTAGTCGCCGTGCTGAATGACGAATTAACCATTTTTCAACACTTACTCTATAACTACATATTGGAAAATATATAGTGTTCGGAAGCTTTACAGATCATCGAATATCTTTCACAAGCTTTAAGCTTATTTAGACGGTGCAAGTTAAGGTACATTGCCGTTTATTTTTAGTTTGATCACATGATACCATAACCCCGCATTGTACCGCAACTCACACGACATTTCTCGCATCTTCTAAATTAGAACTTATTGTCAATTTGCAAAATCTGTCGTCAGGTCACAGCACAAATATTAAAAAATAATAATTCATAAGTACGTTCTAAATATAACTCTTCAAATGGGTGACGAAAATAGAACCAAAACCTAATTACGGTGACACTCACGTGGTATATTTTTAGGAATATCGATAATTAGGTGCAAAAACAAAACATACGACAAACAAGTTTTAGAAAAGTTGACCCTTATCACATACGCTGTCACCGGCATAATGCTTCGTGTTATCGAATTAATTACGCTAAATAAAGCTGGGTATTCACGGGCGACGCGTGCGATTCGGGCCGCGCGTGAGATCCGTGCGATTGAGAATTGCGACACGCCCAACAGTTAGATACATTATTCATAACGTATTGTGGTATTGACAATTACTTGTATGGTGCACGGATCCTATTCAGCTGGTATCGGTTTACAATGGCTGTGAATAGGAAGGCGTCGGGGTTTTGTTCGGCTTATGATAGGCTAGTGCGGTCGTTCGTTTTATAGTAATACCTCCTTCATTGGATTTAACCGGAGGTTGTTAACTTTTGTCTTCAGCCATAATTTCCAGTTGTTTTTAGAAGCAACATAAAACTAATGGTTTTTCAAAGATTCTTATCAGTTTAAAAATATGTCCAAGTTTTTACTCAGTCACTTTATTTTTTATATTTTAATGTGTGAAACTAAACCTTGTCTAATGTGAAAATAAATCAAAAAAAAGTGTCAAAACATTTCTATATAAAATCACAAAAAGATATTAGTTAGAATATCATCCTTTTTCATTATTCTTAATTTTAACATCTCTTTCCGGATCATTAAAACCGCATACAATAGAAACTTAGAGCTTATAATCACATACGCCAAGGTACGATCTACATAAAAGTTACTTTTTTTATCTAAAACGTCTCAATAAAGTCGTCTATTTAACAGGCGCCTTTATATGAAAGCCCCCGATTTCGTAGGGCCCCATAAATCCTTTTATTCTCAGGTAATAAAAGGTGCGAATAATTGGATTGTACACGAAGAGAGTTATCTCTAAAATTGAATCTATTAGGTTGCGCCGGATCTAGTTTGTTATGAAGTTCTGAAGAGAGCTGACTGTCTAGGATGAGAAAATCAAATGTCGGCGCGACAGTAAAACTAGATCAAATATCAGTCTAAAGTAGATAGTACTAGATATTGGCACTGATTCTGTTAAACACGAACTAAACTTATTTTAGGCTATTGGTATCTTTTTCATTGGTATAAAATTATTAAAAAGACGGACTTATTACTAGAGCTTGACACAGTTCCGTGATGTTCAAGGCGTGAACTTATGTGGTTCACAAATGCTTGTTCCAAGACTGGGTGTTCTTTGTGCATGTGATTTGAAATTTTGAATGATCTCCCGCGACATCATTATTAAATCCTTAGTGCGGGAGTCGCTTAACAAAAAAAAAAGTTCTTTTCTTACGCTGTAGGTTACGTTAGTAAAAATAACTGTAATACTTTGGCAGTCGTTAAGTCATAACAATTCCGACAACCAGTCTTACCGTAAGATAAAGTGTTACCCAGTAAACTGGGTTGTGGAGGGCAGGTAGGCAGTCGCTCTATGTATAATAAGCCGGTGAGACTGGAAGCCGACCCCAACATAACTTGGGGAAAGGCTTTTTTTGCCGATGAAAAGTGTAAGACTGTATAAGTAAGAAAAGTGAATGCTGAGATGCGTAGAAGAAAAGAAATCTATACTAATATTATAAAGCTGAAGAGTTTGTTTGTTTGTTTGTTTGTTTGTTTGTTTGTTTGTTTGAACGCGCTAATCTCAGGAACTACTGGTTCGAATTGAAAAATTCTTTTTGTATTGGATAGTCCGTTTATTGAGGAAGGCTATAGGCCATATAACCTCACGCTACGACCAATAGGAGCAGAGCATAAATGAAAAATGTTGCAAAAATGAAAAACCGTTGAAACTAAAACACGCGAACAAAGTCGCGGGGGACAGCTAGTGAATGATAAAAATACTCTTTCATTGATGGAGATAGCCGATACGAATACTAAACAAAACAGAGGCGTTTTATTTCTTTTAAAAAATCTTTACGAACTCTCGGCTCCTGTTATAATGAATGCCGTTTTTTTAACTAAGTCCCAGTAAAAATGGTAATTTCTTACGGATTGCTACTAAATTAGTTCCAGAGCGGACCTTGCTGTATTAATTACGAAGCCACTTTACTAAATTAGTACTTTTTTATTCCGTATTAATTGGGGAAAAGTATGACTGAATTTTTGATTATTATTATTCCATTTAAATGTTCTTACAATAATAGCTTGAGTTGTGATATTTGTACAGTACCAAAAATAATAAATTTATTTACCTTATACAGGCTGATATTAAACTATTGTTCAATAGGTATTTGTAAAATATAACTTTTATTACCTACCTTTAATTGCATTTTATTTTATCAAAATCAAAAAATTCGTTAAAATAAATAAAGTTATTAACCTTTTAAATGTGTTGTCCATGTACCTATTTGTTTAAACATTTATTATAGGTGTGTTTCATGGAGTAAAATAAATTAAAAGAAGCTGAGAAGCATTATAATTTACAGTCTTCGTATAACCAGCGTCACTTACTTCTTAAATACGTTGTGAAGGAGTCTTCAGCGCTCGTATATTTTCATTAACCCGGTGAAATTGTCGTGTCGGTAGTATGAAAGAAAATATAGTACAATTAGCGACCTCTTCGTTTGGTCGGCTTGCCGGTTTTGTTATGGAAATTATGTCTTAACTGCTGAGTATTAATAATGTGAACTTTATGAGGTATTCCCGAGCCATTGAGCTTGAATATTATTTCTTACGTTAAACAATGGTAATTAAATACAGATAATAACTTTGGCGTATTAATAAAACAAGCTCTGGCGTTTTCAAAGAAATTAAAGACAAAAGACGCTCGGCATTTATTAAATATTTCTACAGTTTACTGAAAAATATGTAAAAAGAATTCAATGAAGCAACTCAGTCTAACACGGTCCACTGCTAGACAGAAGCCTCTCTTAATTTGTGCTTCAATACCCTGTCGTCTGCCCTCCGCATTCAGGCTTACCAGGGAACCTTTTTGAAGTCATCGGTAGGTTGGGAGCCAAAAATAATTAAATTTTAGTCTTTAAATATATCAGTTAATATTGTTTTGGCTACAGGATTTACAGTGCTATTTATATAACCTATTATTTTAAAACTCCATAATACATAACAGCTCACCCTCAATGTTAGCTAGTCGAATTCATACTCAAACGTCACTTAACTGAGCCAAAGAGAGGGTTGTGTAATTTTATGGCGGTGTTAATATATTAAACAGGGTCATGGCTTAGTTGTGCTGGGTATTGTACACGTCCGGGGTGCTTGGGGTTCGAATAACCTTCCGAAATTATATCATTAATTAAGTATGTACTTTGATAAGTTATTACGTAAGAAGCTTTAAATTTTGGGTGAGGAAGCAGTAAATTGTATTCGGATTAAAACTAAAAACCCTGTTTATTAACGACTAAAATAATTAATTAAATTTTGTACAGACCAACGCGCTTAAGAAGTTGTGAAAGTGAGACGGCGCACTACACATTGCGTAGCGGTGTCTCTCTTCCACGACGGCAACAGTCCTACTTTAAGAGTTCATGGTAAAAGCAGAGGCCGTTAAATAAGAAAATATTCGAAAGAAACATTATATTTTTATTTATTTGTTTCATTGTTGCAGTGGAATGCCTTTTTTCTAAATGATTAATTCTTTTATTTTATAATATTTTTAATGTAGACTGTCTTTTTTTTATAAATATTTACATCATAGCTATTTTATAACTTAAAGGTTAACTTCACCTTAAACATTTAAATTCTTTTTATGTACTTGAATAAAGGCACAAGCAATTTTATAACAGTTCTGTTAACTTTTTATCGAATTCTTTTTTATTAAAACCGTACAAAGTTATGTGTCTGATCGAATGAGGTTCTATATCTGATCGGTATCTCTTCACACAGTGACACCTGACGTCCACGACCCAATTAAGAGGACATTTCGATATCCGTTGGTTTCAGACTTATGATTTTTATTTCCTAAAGGGCTTCCAATGTGTACGTGTCATCGACAGAAGTTATTTCAATTACTCCATTAACTTCTAATAAGACGTATGTAATACGAACGAACGAGTAAAAGAAAGTGCATGTGGTTCCGTAGCAAATTACTTAAAATAAAAATGGAAAAGAATAGCGTTTTCTGGTGAATACTGGTCTCCTGGTCTTTGGTTAATATAATTTAAAGAATTTAACGACTAAAATATAATTACATGTTTATTACGATTTATCTTAAGCTGACAGAAGGACTGCAAACCGTCTGCAATTGTTTAAACTGCACGACAACTGCACCCCGACTGCAATCGGACTAAACGGTTGGTGTGCAGTCGTACTAACTGGATGCAGACTGCAAATTAGTAGGTTTGCAGTTAAAATGCATTAGATTCAGGGCTCCTTCTGTTATAATGCATGTTTCTTCCACAAAGAAATATACTTTTAACTTCACAAAACATATTCAACGGACAAGCATATGTGCAACCACTATACACCCAATTACAATTATGCAGAATCAATTAAAGCCTAATTACAGATGTTAATAGGTCGTGTCGTTACAACATCTCCTACATTACTGGATACGGCGCTCATTTGAGCCGAGATGCAATTAACTGCCTGATTATATCTGATGCTTCATCCAGATAAGGAGTTACAACTATTGAAGTGCTGATTAGTAAGTGGCGGGTCTAAGAGGGTTTTACTATCTAACTATTATAGTAATTAGAACATACTTACATAAAATCACAATTACATGCAAAGGAGGTGTGATTTTATGTGTGTAATTAAATTAAATGCTGCTACTTTATCTTTACAACTACCGAGAGAAACTTGCAGACATAACATGAAATAAGTGTAAACTATAAAACTATGTAGTTTTACTTATTCTTGAGTGGATTTCTATATTACTAAGGGCTGATTTCACCAACGCCATAACTTTATCTTAGGAATAATTTTTGACACTTCTGCCATACAAAATAATATGTCAGACGTCAATTTTATCCCACGAATAAAAAATTTTGGAAAATTAACCCTAAGACTTTACCTGGTGGTATACTGTGTATTACTATTTAAATTGGAGAAAAAATCTATTCTGAAATTTGAATAATAACTTTCGTGAAACGAATTTATAACTAACTAAGAATGTGGACGGTTTACTCACGCACATTCTCGGGATGCCCGACTAGTTTCAAACTAAATACGAGTCCCTAATCACAAAATATAATACACATGCTAATATAATTGCATACTTTTAAAAAAATCTTTCAATATTTCTATAAAAAAACCACACACCAAGTCAATATAAAATAATGATATAGCATGCGACAAATCCCTACCTTATTACTGACGTCTCTGAGTTATGACTTAACCCGCGTCAACCTGACGTGTGCCGGTGACGGCCGTATTGATAGAATCATGAAAACAAAAGAATCCAAAGATTTTGTTATTGTTTATTTCTTGATTTCTAATGTTATTTGCCATGAAGAAGGATGATTGATTGATGTGATGAAGAATTTAAGTTTACTTCGGTGTGATTCTGTAAGACCTCATTCTAAACTTCGAATCTGAATCCGCTGTGAGTTTCTTGATTGGCATTCCAAAAACTCAGTTGATAATTCGAATGTACACTAGCGCTACACTCGTGAGCATGTCAGCGAGTTGAACTAATTTGACGTGAGATTTTGACTGATAAAGTATGAGATGACATAAGAAGTGTGATTCAGTAAGGTAATTTTTGTGACTTCGACGCTCACTTCGCACTCGAATCCGATCGAAATCAAGGTCATTTTGAACCTTATGCGAAGTGAGAGTGAATAGCGATGTGAGAAGCGAGTTGTTGTTTAAACTTTACAGAATCGACGTGCTTATATTGTTGTTTATATTATGGTTATTAATAATATATTAGAATTTAGATAAAAACAAGAATAATATCACGTTTTTTTTATTTTATTTTTTAATAATGTTGTGTTCTAATTTTTTTTAAACAACAGAGTTTGTTGCCTGACGTTAAGACCAAATGAGTATTCAATTAATATAAAAACGAAATGATCAGTGATCTCTATCAACTACTTTAAACTCAAATAATCTCGCTATCATTTACAGGTTTGCTGTAACAAAACTCAATTTTTAAGATAAGCTCGCCTATTCAGATACAATAAATTTCTATAAATTGTATTGTAAACCAACATGTGCGATGAAAGGTTAGGAGCTACGGCGGCGTAGCACGTAGCTTACGTAGCACTCCGAGGCAGTGGTTACTTTAGCCACCTTGTCGTAGGCAACATTTTTCTATATGACGAGATGTTTATTATGAAGACCTTGTTGCCACTCGCGCAAGTTTCCGTGCTTTCAGACCTATTATTTAAATTCAAATAACAGCCCCTAAATAAATTTTAGGAACCACTCATGTTAAAATTTTATACGTGGTACTTGGCAAATTGGCCTAACTCAGTTTTTGACATCTTTAGTTTTCCTAAAGCTTATCTTTTCTGGGGAAGAGGGAAGTGGAAACTATTTTTCCTACTACTCTTATTTACCTACCTCTGATTAATTTCGTTGCTGATTTCAAGATATAGTCCCTAAAAATAATTGTTAAATTTATTTAAACTTTATTGATTTTTGTATCACACACTACAAAGGCAAGGCAAAACTTAAGTCTTCAAGTCAAAATCATCTACGTCAGACGATGTTTACTTTTAAAATCAAAACTTCCTCTATTAAGAACTGCCCTACATCTTCCAGTAAGAGAAATTCGTCTATTGTTATTTTTTCAAACCTTTTTACGGTTTTGCTACGAAATTTTAACAGTAATTTAATTGAAACAATTAAGCTACTCTCTATTTATTGTTTGTGTATTGTTCTGCCCTTTATATAACCATTTGGAGTCTAAGATCATTCGTGCTCAATGATGAGATACTATCAAGCAACTGAGTTCAGAGTGGCCATTATATTGTTTTGTGTTAATTAATTGCCTTTTTTTATTTTTAAAGGTTTGTTTTTGATGTTGGTTGTAAAGCTACGGATAAACAATAACTCCTATACTCAAAATTATTAAGATAGGTCAAGATTTTAACATTATATAACATAATATAGGTATATATATTATATAAATGTCGATTTTTTTATTCGATTTGTTAGTGACAGAAGTACTGGTGAAGAAGAAGAAGTGTTGGTGTGCTTATTATAAATAAATAAATAAATAAATAAGTTGTTAGTAACCGTTAAAATGATCAAAGTCGCTAGCATCTGTGAAAACAATTAAACACTGCCCTTTTTATTTAGCGTCTTGAGATTATGGTTAAAAGATCCCGCTATTTAGTAATTCTAATGATGTAGGGAGAAAATATGCCTGTAGAATGCCCCTCCTTCCTCGCTTTGGTGGTTGCCTCAACTCTAAGGGTTGTGACCAACTCTTTGAAGCAAGACACAAATAACAGAATAAGACCAAGATTCATTTAGTGGAAAAATATTCCGCCCCCTTTTTAAGTAGGTGGAAAATCCAAGCCTTTCTCAAAGACGATTTAAATCCACCAGTCACTGTTTGGTCATAAAAGTGGCTGCAAATGCCTACTAATTAAAATATGTTAAAATGTACTGCGTAATTAACAGAACGAAGAACAAGTACATTTGACGAAAGGAGTATGAATTAAGGTTAGGATATATGCATAAGAGGGAGCGTGAAGACTTAAATAAATAAAATATATGTCATTATTACAAAAATTTAAATTAAACTTGAGAGCACGGATAGCCTTGGTATAGCCCGACACGTCATTTACCTCAGTGCACGACGTGCCGCGGGCTCGATCCTCGCATGGGACAAGCATTTGTGTGTGATCCAGAAATGCTTATTCTAAGTCTGGGTGTCCTTTGTGCATGTGATTTCCAATTTGCATACACTCTCGGGACACAATTATTAAATTCCTTAGTGGGCGAGCAGTTTATTAAAAAAAATATATAAATATATTTTAAAGTGATTTTATCGCGACATATAATTTAAATGATGCGACGACGTTCCGAACGTTTTGACGGGTCACGACTGAGGTGTTATTCGTCTTGAAGCTTTATGTTGTTCGAGTGGATCGATTTGGATTATTATTTTTAAATGAGACAAAAAAGGTTCTTAGCTAGATAAGGAGACCTATTTCGTTGTTCGAAGGTTATCAGCTTTTACAGCTATAAATTTTAAGTTTCTTTTTTTTTATTTCATTTCTGTCTTAATACATAGGTTACCACTACCCGGTTCGCCTATTACCGTCTCCAACCCCTTTCCCAAGAATTAGGGTAGTTTAATTGACTTACCCCGGGACCTGTCGGCCTCGTGTGGTTGTACTCACGTCTCAAACAGAATTTTATGTTTAATTGGCTCCCTTGACAATGATATATGAAAGTCTTAAATAATGTATGACGTGTGTTGACACTGGGTAGAAATTCTTTGGTCGTTTTTAATTATGTATTAGGGTTTGTGCTGAGTAATGCTGGCTCGACAAGATATAACGTATTAAAATTTCTAGTAGTAATTACATAAAGGGGTATATGATATATGCTTCAAATAATGTAAAAGGACTGTACAATCGAATCGTGTAAAATGTTTAGACGTAATTTCTTTTTTTTTTTTTTAGATTTGATTACAAGTACATATTTTGCTTCCGCACTTTATATATTATAAAACAAAATCGGGCTAGTTACACCATTTATAACTCAAGAATGAGAGGGCCGATATTGAAAAGGTTTGATTTTTGGATTGGTCTCAACCCCGAATAACAAGAATAACTATAAAAACATCGTAAAAGAATCAATTTTTTCGACTGGTGCGGGTGAAACCGCGGGAAACAGCTAGTTGTTAGATAAAGAAATTACTGTCTATATCTAAGAATCACCTATTATTAAAAAAAAAGGAAAATGAAAGTGAGAAATTACAAAAGCACACCTCAGGAAATGCTTAATAATAAAACCGTGTCCAAAACGCCACCCAATAAAGAGCTGACAAGGTACTGAATTCATCCAATCAAAATCAGAATGATGAAAAAAGGACCAATAGCAAGGCTCGCCTGTGAGTAGCGGCGACAAAGTGAGACAATTAGCGACTGGCCGGTTTTGCCTTGCCGGCTGTCGGGTGCACTGATTCACTGTTCCCAATGCGGTTACGTTCGTTTTCTATAACCATTTACTTACAATCAGGGTGCTTTTAATTTGATGTTACTTTGTAATTGTAGTGTAATTTGAGGCTTACATGGATTCAATTACAATTTAGACTTTTATTATAACAAAATAAAGACAAATAGCTGTTTTTTTTTAATCATTTATCACTGGAATCTGAAAGCCGGATTCGAAAATTTATTTTGTTTTATTGCACAATTATTTAAAGGTTATAATTATGTTAATTATGAGCAGAGCTAGTACGACGCTAAAATGCAACAAAGATTTGTTCTAAATATTGATGCCTATACTTGTGATTTTCTGTACGCATTCTCATGCATACGGAACTCGTATGCATTAGAAAGCATTATAGCAAATACGACTGTCCCTTACAATATCATATTCTAGCATTCTAGCTAAGTAGATATGCGAAGGAACTAATGACCAGCAAAAACCTAATGTGGGCGACACACGTAATGATATACTTGCGCCAGTCAGCCGTAGACCGTATCTTTTAAAAGAATTTCGACAGCATATTTTGCGCAATTATTGTTGCCAAATTACTAATTCATTACAAATTGATAAGCAATTTGACAGCAATAGTTAAATTTTTCTGTCGAATGCCTTTGCAAGATACGTAATATGTCAGAAGTGCACAAGTACATCGTTACGTGTGTGGCCAGCATTAAAAATAGTGCAAAGATAACACCACTGCTCCCCTTTCCAGTATTTACGAAAATAAAAAATCTATTAAAAATAAATAAATGAAAAAGAAAGAGAAAATCTTGAAATTTTACGAAAAGTCCTGAAATAACTGTACTGTTAGTTAGTTTTCTTGTAGTCATAACAATACAAGAAAACTATTTACTATTGTTGCTTTTACCGATACCTGGAAACTTCTAGAAAGTAGCATAAATACTTCAACTTTAAACTTTCTCGGTATTGCGGACATTTAAAATGAGTACAACAGGTTGCCGACAGGTGGTTACTAGCCAGCTTATAACGTTAACTGTGTACTTAAATACACTATTGTAGAGTTTTGTGTACTTTACAGTACACCATGTACTTTTGCGAAGTTATTGCTTATGTTTGATTTTAGTATGAATTTGCATGTTTTGTGAATATTTGGTGGAGATGTCTTGTTTAATAGTCAATCTGGTTTATAGCTAATGAACAAAATCTCTGTCTGTCAATTTGTACAGGCTGAATTAAGTACTAATTAAGTAATTATACGTACTTAAGTGAATCTACACTAATATATAAAGTTGAAGAGTTTGTTCAGGAACTACTGGTCCGATTTTAAAAATTCTTTCAGTATTGGCTAGCCCATTTATTGAGGAAGGCTATAAGCTATATAACATTACGCTGCGACTAAAAGGAGCGGAGCATAAATGAAAAATATTGCAAAAATGAAAAACCGTTGAAACTAAAACACGCGGACAAAGTCGCAGGGGACAGCTACTCTGAAATAAATAAAACTTCTTTCTTCTTAAAATTCGTACACAATTATTTACATAATTGCAAAGAAATTGTGAATTCATTATTTTCCGCTGGATATAAACACAGATGGTGTAAGCCTATTAGTTGAAGAAAAGAATACCTTTATAATGATAAGAACCAAAGTGATTTAAACCGAACTGCCTACTATATAAAACTCGTTTTTCCATGGCAAGTTTTAGTCTTCTAGTTCTTAAATAAACAGTATTTGTTTAAACTTGTATATTTAATGAACGCCTGTCTTCTGCCTCACCTTCACCAGGAATAAGATATTATGTGCTGCCTGAAGATGATAGGTATATTTAGTACAAAAGAAAACTATTTATTAGCAACACTCAAGAAAGTCAAGTTTTAGAAAAAAAAATAACATATCTTAGTAATTATATCTGGAGACCACTCACATTCGGCCATCTGATCTCAAACTAGGCAGAGCCTGCATTATGGCAACCAGACAACTTATAAATATACTTATGCAATTTCTAAATACATACATAATATTATAGATAAGTTACACGCAGATGTGAAAAAAGTGATAATTTTCATCAAACAAAAAATTGTCCTGGGTGGGAATCGAAGCCACCTGTTTCTCACTCATGGTTACTAACACCTATACCAACAGATTCCTGATTTTCATTCATCTACTGCCACGACAATCATGAATTAAACTTTCAATGGCTATCTCATCGTCACCAGTACAATTTAAATAAATCGCTGTTTAATCAAAACCATATTTGCTCTACGCAATGAGTAGTAAAGGCTCTATAAAACAAGAGTACTCCCTCTGCGAGAAAGCGTTTCCTGGTGCGCCACAAAGGCCAGGAAATTGCGCCGCGTCCAGCGCTGTCAGACACTTGTTAGCACATTAAATATTGTATGTATGTGGGAGGATATTATGAGGTACTGCATTAGTACGAATGTATGTCTAATTCTACTGTACGAACTCTGTTGAAAGTTATCGCAAAGGACATAGTAGATAATTATAATACTCAGTATAAAAACATTCGTTCAAATTACATCAAATAATTTATTTAATTTGAATGAATTGATCGTTGATTTTGGCAACATACGAATATTTGAGTTACGTGTTCAATTTTATCACTGAGGACTCTGATCAAGTTATAATACATAATTATACAAATCATAATTAAATTAGTTTTAAACTAATTTGTCCATTTACTTATCATGAGGGTTTGATAAGTAAATTGACCAACCAACCCACCACGATGACTTTGACGAACTCCGTGCTCGAGACGCACATGGTGCGTACACGCCAGTTTTCAAAATGTCGCTAGCTCTGAGGTCCCGGGTTCAATCCCCAAATGGGTCAATGTATAAAATCATTTTTCTACATTGTATCTGGTTTGGGTGTGTGTGGTACCTTAATTGTTTCTGATCCCATACCACTTAGTTACTTACTTTGGGTTCAGAGCAATGTATGTGATGTTGTCCACTTTTATACTATATACCTATTTATTATTTACCAAGTACCTACCTACATTTTTTTTTTCTTTTAGATAATCTCACATATTACCTTCTCATATGCGACAGTAAAAGAATTATACGTATAGAAATCAATAAAAATTGATAGAACAATTTTATTCGCGAGGATTCCGTTAGTCGGTACCAACAACCGTCAGTAAATTGAATTCGCTTGATTGAGTGACACCTGTTCTAGATTTCACTGACTGACGGTTTTATTTTATTTGACAAGGATGTGAAGGGATAAGCATTGATACCTATGCTTCAATAAATATATGGAATATACTTAAGCATTGATTTTTAAGAGTATTGGTGAGACTTGACATAACTTTTATGTCAAAGCAATTGAATTCATTTATGTTATATCATGAGGTCCAACGTTGGTACTACATTCAATAAGAACTTAAAGAATACTATATAGGGATAAAAGCACTAATGAGTTAGGGTGTTCGCGATTTAAAAATCCCCCTAGGTTCGTCTAGCGAATTTGTCAATTTCCACTAATGAGAGATAATCTACTGACTCGTGATTGGTGTAAATTGACAGATGTACCACATTCGAAACTAGCGGATTTTTAAATCGTGAACACCTTCATTATTCAAAATTTAAGTAAAAAAACATTTATTTCTGGCTTATACACCCATACAGAATACTACACAATTTATTAACATTTTATTTTAATTTAATTTAACGACATTAAGTATGCGGATTCAGAAATATATCCTTCATACACTAACGCAGAAGGTAATGAATCTATCACTGCTAAAATATTCGGTGATAACACTTGGACATAGACGGTGCATTTATTAAAAACCAGTAAAGTTGATTTTCCTTATTGCTTATCACCACAGACGTCTGATTAACTTGCTAGCGAGTGCTTGTGTGTTGTCACGTCATGTCATGATAAAGATACAAACAAAAATAACATTGTACCTATTTATTAAGCTTTTTTACATCTGACAACTACGTTAAATGTATTATTTCAAATTAAATCGTGTTATTTTACTTAACATTCTCAATGTAATACTTAAAGATATTTTTATACCTTGCAACTATAATACATTATGACAATATAATAAAACAATTTAGTCCCCGGGTAGGTAATAACTTTTTAATCTGTCAACCCTTACAAACAACAGTGAGTATATTCAAGAATAGATTTGATTTATTTTAATTGTGGGTAGAAATAAATTTATACAAAAATAATGTTTTCGTTGAGGGTAAATCCATATATGAACATGTTCATAAGCGCCAGCTGTCCAGTAAGTGTACAGTTTTTGTTTAAAAGTGAGTGATTTAATAACTTTTGAAGTGTTAAGTTATTAATAATTATCTGTAAAATATGGAATAACCATGAAACCGTCTATTGAGGTGAGTACAATGTGTTTTATTAATATTTATTACGCCATTACTATAGTATACTTACAATAAATGACTAACATGTTTTTGCTCAAAATTCTTGAAAATGTAATGTATAATTAATTTTATTATTACACAAATGAGTAATGTTTTGGCATATTTGATTATTTAGGACATAGAATTCATTAATAGTAAAAACAGTACGTGGCGTTCTACACGTATTTAACAATTATAGATATTTGATGAATATAATGATTCTTAAAATTAATTTAAGTTACGTTAGTAGGTACGAAATAATTAAATTCGAGTTAAAGATCAAAGTAGTAGGTATATATGTAGGTATGATATGGACAATTCAAGGACACTTTTAAGTAATACCTGTGTTTGAAAATGGTTGCATCTGAACTGCAGTCTTAATGCCCGATGCTTGATTATTGACATGTATTACTAGTATTTTTGTACCTCTATTATTAAAAAGTTGCCACATATATATGAGAATAGTTGATACCCGCGGCTTCGCAAGCGCATTAGGTGCGTTATAGGTACAGCATAAGCAAGAACATTCATTTCTAAACTTACAAACACCGAGTTTATTATGTGTTTATGAATACACTGTTTATTACGTCATATAGTTTACTAAAAAGTGAATGATGCTTCAATCAAAATAAGATATCTTGTTACTATGACTACCTAAATTTGCCATGGTTTCCCCTCTGTTTATACGTCAAAAATATCTATTTAGGTTTACAGATGAATCTGAATTTTTGCACATTTAAACCTTCATTTCTTATCACCTGGATGTAATAGTGTGTTTTAACGTACGCATCCTACGGTTTTCGAAAATATTCTCTCAATATTTTACAGCAATCTATTAAGTATTTTTTGATGCAATATTTTAAATACAGTCTCACAACTGGGAAAAGAAAGATATCCAGGTTATTATCCATGACTTTTTTATTATATGTATAGATATACCGCATCGCGGACAAGTTGCTTTACACACATTCACAGTGCAGTTTAAATACATATTTTATCGGTACATTTCCTCTTCCAAATCGATAGTAGATTAATAACTAAACAGTAATGTGCCGGACGCAGCAGTACTGGCTGTTCCCACGGGTTCGCTCGGCGGACGGCGATCCAATTAAGATTAACTTTTGCTCAACGCTTTTATTCCGGTGTCCGGGTGTTTTCGTAAAACGTTGATGGATGTATTGTTTTATTATTGGCTGTTAATTCCGTGTGAAGGTGTTTATATTAAATTGATATTTAAAGTCAAATTTTATATATATTTCGATCTGTCACGTAGATTGAGACACATAATTATTGGTACTGATAAGTATACACCTTTTTTTTTTGTTGCGGGGTGATAATCTAATGACTTCAACCCACGCCGAGGGCACGACGTGGGTATATGTCGGACTTACACATATAAAACACCCCGGTCCCGTCCTTGTCTTTGCCGTAGTCCCGGGTTCGCTAAAGCATGCTCGGCGGGGCTCTGATATAAGTATACACACAAGTTATCCTTACTATTATTATAAATGCGAAAGTAACTCTGTCTTTCTGTCGCTTTCAGGCTAAACCGCTAAACCAATGTTAGTGAAACTTGGTATGGGTTTGGTTTGGATCTTAAGAATGGGCATAAGCTTCTTGTTTCCGCGATAACCGACACACACACGAGCGGAGCCGCGTGTAACGACTATTATTCTATACATGTAATAAGATAATCTTTACCTCGTTTTGGTTGTTTATCTATTGTATGGCGTTAGATAGTAATCGGCAAGCCTCTAATACATAAATAGTTTAGATAGTTGCAGTATGAAATAAAATCTGTAAAAATGTATAACGTTTTTGGTTAGAAATATAATTAACCATTTTCAATAAAGTTAACGTTGTTTCGTTTAGTTTTGTTTTCTAAATCACCAATTTTTTGTTAGGTGCTTAAACGGTTTTAACAGAAAAAATATGTTAAAAGATTTCAGACTCAAATTCAATAAATTAATGATACTATTTCAGTCATTTCAGTAGTAAAAGTATGCTCTCTCCTTGAGGCTCGTAAAATTTTATCTTCTGCACATTTAAGTCTATTTCCAATATGATAACCTATTAAGATCTCCGGTCAGATAGTTGGTGACATAGTGTCAAAACATTTAATACTTAGACTTAGCGTACTCTTAGGTTCTAAAGAAAATGCTAAAATTAAAATAAATATTTTTCATTTGCTTTAAATTTTTTCGTAATATCTTTGAGAAATATTTTTAATATATAGATAATAACCTCGAGTTGTCAAAAACCACTTTGTGCAGCTTTTTTATTTTATGACGTGACTACTAAAGTTTACTTTCAAAACGTAAGAAATAATCTATACATCTTTATATATAAAAAAATATATTTTTTAAATTTTTGTCCTTTGCGTGCGTTAACTAACGATCAATATCGATAAAACTTTGGTAGGGTGATCTAAATAAGACTACGAAGGTAAATAGCTCCAAAAAAAGTTTATGACGTAAAAAACATTTTACTTAACGTGGCATTGCAACGCACTAGGGTGTAGCTAGAGTATATAAAAAAAATATTCCTGTTACTATCCCGCAGCAGACATAATCCCAGTTTTTTACTTTTACCTTCATATTTTTTTTTACCCTTATATTTTTTTCCTCTTCTTTCACACATAAAAGTACATAACATCAAAAATACACACACATAAAAATCATACACAGATAGTGCACTAGCAATGATACACAACATAAGTATAGGTACCTCTTCACTATGTACTCGCCGGCAACCTTGGCCGCCAGAGTACACAGTCGGTCGGTAATGCGGTTGGCTGGAACACGTTTTCGCTTTTTGCTAAGCCTGTACACAACACACGTAGCTATGCAGCCTCCAAATGTATTAAGAGTGACGTAGGAGTTTTCTAACTTGTTGCAGGTTTAGAACTAAAAGCTGTTTTACAATACTATTGAGATAGTTAAGAGATTTGCAGTTTTCATTGATTTGTTTGTTTCTTTTGGTTACTGAAATTAATTGATAGGAAGGATATTTATTTAAAGTTAACTAAAATACAAAATATTTTTTTTTTGATGCCATAATTTAGGTTTTTTGTTTCGATTAGATTAGTTTATTTTGTTATTTCTTTTGTGCATATGTAGTTAACTTTCTTAGGATGTTTATTTGGATAAGAACGTATTTTACATTTAAAAAAGGTGTTTGAATGAAGAAGGTTTTATTACACTTTATTAGTCTTCAAGTATATTTTATTGTTTAAAGTCAAAACCACTTTTGGATTATTATAAGATGCATCCTCTTTTATACGATTGGGATCGTACTAAGTTATTATCCAATACTAGCAGATAACTCTGTCCCTCGTAACTCTAATCAATCTAAAATCCACACATTCCAAGAATAATTCCCAAACAATGATACACAATTAGGGCAATCATAATAGCAATTCTCTCGTATCGAATGCTATGACGAGCTGTCAGCAATCGGGTCAACAAGGCAATTAGTACCGCAAACACATCCAGACGATGCAACTTCTAATTATGGAGTGATAAGGAAATAGCTGCCTCAGTAGCGAGTTCAGATTGGCACTCCGACGCGATAAATAGACGTTATTGGGGATATAATTATTGATAAATTGATCTTATTGAGAGCAAGTCATCTATCAAGTTAGCGATACTACACACAAGTATACCTATACAAATTTCTAGTTATTTTATTGTTAACGACAGTGAAATGTTCGAAATATAATCCGTAAATACAGATGCAATTCTACAGGAAACCTTAACAATTTACTGAGTTTACAATATATTATGTACAGACAAATTAATATAAGAGAAAATGTTTTCTTAATCTATTATGTAATTCAGTATTTAGAATTTATTTCTTATGAAATATTTTAATTATGTTCTATATTTGGAACTGATTGTAATTCTTCGAAAAATTCTCATTTTTACATCAAATCGCCTAACTACTTTCAGGTACGTTGCATTGTGTGTCAGTTAGTTTACTGTTGCGCTGACTGCCGTCGAAGACACGAGATAACAGCCCACGGTCTAACATACGATTGCCCCATCTGCAGAGGCTTTCAGTTCCTCTGCCGACCTGAACTTCTTAACCTAGACTTTATCGAACATCTAACAAAAGAACACACGCCCCTACACTGTAACAAGTGCAATAAAATATTTAAAACAATGGAAGATTTCTCCAACATAGACAAGTGCAATAGTATATCCGAGCTAATTGGTAAAGAAGCAGTTATAGGTAATACTCAAATTAAGGAAGTTGATGAAAAATTTGACTCCCTTTATAAAAAAGTCAATCAATATGGCGAGAACTTTGAAGGTATTATTTCTGTTAATAAAAATAGTAAAACGGCTGTTATAACGCCAATAATTAGAAAGAAACATTTAGTTGATTATGCGTCCAGTGATAGTGAAGATGAAGATAAAGTTGGAGCGATGACTCCTCATCCTAAATTGGTACCAAAAACCCCAAGGTTTAAAAAACAAAGGTCAGCCACACCTCATACTAAAAAGCTGCTGAGCCTAATGCGGCAGAAAGTCGTCGAAGAGTATGATGAAACTATTGGTGATGACATGGAAGAATCTTTGGAGCCGAAAACAACACCATCAAGAACTGATACAGGTAATAGGGATGTTTCCTGGGTATGAAAAGTTAAAATCTATTTAGTCCGTCAGTTAGATAATAAAAAAGTATTAGACACGTATTTTTTCTTTTATCAAAACAATAAAAAAATACAAAGATACACCGCTTTAAAGTTTCGGAGTGGGGGCTTATGACGCTACGCCTCGCTAAAAATCGTAGCGAGGAGTGACGCCACGCGTAACTTCAGTTCTCTGTATTTTGATAATTTTTTGTTTGCAAGAAAAAAGAAAAAATACGTGTCCAATAAAATTCATTAATCTACAAGACGGACATTAAAAAAAAAAATAGGAAACAGGCCCATTTGATTGTCAGATGTATAAACACTAAATCAAAACGATCAGTATTATAGTAACTGTTACAGTCGTGAATTATGTGATAGACACTTATGTTTATGATATTATGTTAATGTATTTCTCGTCATCAATGTCGATATCAGTTCCAGATCCCCAAAAAGAGATGACAACTCCAACATCTCATTTACCGCACCTCATGAAGCTAGCCCAAATAGTCACCACCAGCACGCCCACCCATCCTGCTGCTAACGGCTGGCCTCTTTTCGCTGATCAAGGAGCTGATTCTCCACTCTCAGAAATTGAAAATACCGAGAGTCCAGCTCAGAGTATTAATATTGAGGTATTGAATCACAAAGAATTTTTGTTAATTATTTAAGTTAATAAACAGAGCACATAATTTCTATTGTTTTCGCTAGGCGTGTTAGCAAGTTATGTCATACAATTTTGAAATAAATAACATAGTTAGCGTCATACATATTTTTTACCGAGGTAAGAAACAAATCGTTGTGAATGCGAATTACCTTAATCTTTGTAAAATAGGCCATATAATCAAGCAATAACATATTGACCTATTGGTTTAACAATTTGATGTATAATACTCATAAAAATATCATGTATTCTAAAGAAAAAAAATATGATTCTTGCTGTACTCATCATTTCAGCCATCTAAAACCGAGCAAGATTCTGTTGTACCAAAATTGAAGAGTATTATAATGCCGTCTAATAGAACCCGTGTCGGTAGTCAAGACAGCTCAGAGAAACACGTGACCTTCCAGGATTCTAACGAAGTCTCCAGCAAAACTAAGAAAGTTAAGTTTGCCGATGACACTGTCTTTGAACAGGGTAGGGTCAGACGAGGTAAGATATTACTACAGAATATTTCACATGATTTAAAAGACCGATTAATTCATCTTTATATAAAAACAAAGGTAGAAGCCCAATCTCATCAAGTCGCATTTATAAAATAGATACTACAACAGGTACCTACAAATCTCTCACCCATAAGCGTATTACTAAGTTGCTAGATAACAGAAATTTATTTCATAGACATCTTGATACATTCCTACTATACTTTAATAATTATAATTAATTGGGAATCTATTGATACAAATAAACTGTATTAGTTTCGACAGGGTTGATATATGGCATAAATACATCTTGGCTTATATAATTAATTTGAGTTTGGATTGAAGTAATAGTTTTCAATAATGTGTTCCTGAACTATTAAAGATCATGATCAAGATAGATTAGATTACAAACATGACATAAGAGATAATTAATTCGTGTACATACAATTCTCAGCTGAAATTATTAAAGTTATCACTGAATGTTTAGCTAGTACCTACTTCCATATCTCAAGTAGAAATCTTTATTTTTCAACTCCAAAATTTTTCTGTCTAACAAACATTCAACTTAAATAAAATTGTTAAAGTTTGCTTTTGTGTAATAAACGTTTAAGAAGAATGTTCTTTTTACGTTTTATTAATGTTCCAGTGTTCAGAAAACCGAAGAGAATGCTTACACCCGGACCGCAAAAACCGAAATTCTGTTACAATCCTCGCTTTCAAGCGTTAATTAACCGTTTCGAAAACCAGGGAATAATAATGGCGAGGACGCCTAAAATGAGGGAAAAAATATCCAACAATCAGGAAAACACCCCGCCTGTCGGGGAACCTTCAACCATGCCTGCTCGAGCCATAAACTTCAAAGAAGACAGTCCACAAATCGAATCAGAAAACTCGAAAGAATCGAATGAATTATTCAAAACGTGTATCGAAACGCCCGAATCAGGTATAAACGCAATATCAGCATTGTCAACGAACATAGCCGGGACTTTACAGAATTGTCTCTCGTCAGTTTTAATGAACACCGAAGAAGAAACAGAGATACAGTTTAAGTTTGTCATTACGAAGAGGAAAGTTAGTGTCAAGAGGATCGCGGAGGACGGTGAGGGTGCAGAAGAGAAATCAAATGTAATGGATAAGAATCTAGAATCCATTAAAGATAACATCTGGTCGAGTGTGGCAAAAGCCGTGAAAAATGTGTTTTGGGGTGAGCAGTCCGCTAATTTCGGTGAGTGTGTTTATTGGTTTCCTTCCATTAATGAGGCTATTAGTTATTTATTTTCGTAACGTTGCTACTGCTCGCAATAACTTTTATTCTGACGTAGGTATATTAATTTCACGGTGATTTGAGGACGTGAGGAAAATGTTGTGTTATTTCACGGTAGATGTGAACTCAATAGATTTATGATATAGTGATGAGTATGTTTATACGGTAGCTTAGAATTTATTGCAAGTTTAGGTAAAATATTATAACGTTGTCATATTATTATCAGAGTAAATATAAAAACTTAAGATAACATGCTATTCCTACGTACTTCAATCTTCAATCTATATAAAATTCTACTGCAGCAGAAGTCCCTCGAGTATTACTTGCATCAAATTTTCCACCAATTTCCATATTGCCTGAAATATACCTATAATTACATTCTAAAATCAACGTATTAACTCGCCCCACTGCCGACGGCAAACACTGCTAGCAAATATTGACAGCCTCATCATGTTTTCCGATCAAAACTTCTTATCATAAATGTTTATTGGAAAATAGACTTTATATTGTAGGCAATAAACATCATTTACGAAAGGGTTGGGAGCTAAATGGCTTTAAGCGATATTGAATTTAAGGACAGTGTTGGTTGGAATACTGTGTCCTACGCAGGGGTAACAACAGTATGCACTCTTATAGTGTGACGATTTGATAGTTTTTAATAAAAGTAAAAATATTATTACCATTTTTCTTTCTAACACTTTACTTATAAATATAAACATTTGTTTGCTAAGTTTTCACTGGTAAACCTAAGCGTCACGACCATGTAAATTGTCTGAAATTCAATCGTCAATATTTCACTATATTCTGTTGTGAACATTTCTGGGCCAATTTCAAAGTTGTTAAAAATAACGGTGGTCGTTTATATGTAAAGTATGTAGATTGCTGTATTTGTATCAAGTTTTTTTACTCGGAAAGTACATTTTTTTTTACAAAATGTAAATTATTATGAGTAACTTGAAAAGTTATCTATTTATTGAAAAGTTTACAACAATTAGATATTATAAAACCCGGAAAATGTTACCTTCAAGTTATCAAATGCTTTGTCAAAGTCCAACAAAGAGTTTTGTTTGACATTATTCGGCGTTTATACCCAAAATCTCGGATTTTTATCTTCAGTCCAATATAAAAATGAGGATAAGCTTGTCTTTCTTAATTCATAAATGTCACCAGTGACAATGATAATTTAAACACCCGTTTTTTCTTAAAGATTTAGAAATACCACCAAATAACTTTATTTTTTGTGAGAGAATACGAAGTGAGAGACGAAAGTGTACATAAAACATACGTTAAATGCTTAATCCTTAGTTATTAGATTTGAAATCATATGAAATAAATGAATATAAAATGGCTGCTTCGGTTTTTAAAACCGCTTACATTTATTTTAATATTTAACTACTCAAGATAATTTACTCTTCAAGCAAACCTGATTGGATATTCAAAAATAATAAAATGTTCGTGAAGGTAATTCTAAAGTGAAAATAAAAGCACGGGCATGTATTGTAGAATTCAAATCGTAAATTTTGCCACGGCCCCTTAATTCCGTTCCGTGTCAAATGCCAGGCAATATTGCATTTTTCTATTCATGAGGAGCGCTCTTCAATCATATTGCGAAGAGGCGCTTTATATTTTTTTTCTTGCGTTCTAAAATCTTTTTCTTTTAAATTTATTACTTTTCGCTCTCGTGCTTTGGAAATTGTTGCTTACAATTTTATGTCACTTGCCTTTTAGATGGATGGCGACGGTTTAATCATGTTATATTCTTGACAGACATTTCAGGATTTATGTAAGATTAATTTAAATTTACCTATTAAAACGATACTAATAGTTTTCAAAATTAGGACGTAATGGGTTACAAATTACATTGAGTACAATAATAACCTGAAAACTTAGCTGCCCGATTTTAGATTTAAGCTGATTGTGTAATTATTTACCACTAGAGGAAATTGATTTGCGTGCAGTTAACAAACAAAACCATGGTATAATATTATATTCATTTCTGTAGTACTAAAACTAAAAAGATTAGAGAGACTTATAAGATGATGAAAATAATTTGTAACCTATGACCCATAGTTATAGTGGTTCTCTAAAAATTCTTAAGTTAATCTATCTTTTCCAGCATCGACAACACCACACCGATCAATATCCTTCAATTCTACATCATCATCATGTAAGCGCAAATGTGAGGAGCTCTCAGACGCCGAGAGTCCATTAAACCACAAGAGGCATAAGTACGAAGGCAGGATTCGTGGAAGACCTCCTTTGAGACGAAGCAAGACTTGTGTGGCCAGTCTGAGAAGTTCCATGTCTGCAGAACAGAAGTCGTTGATCAGTGAACTGACCATGAGTCAGGAGGAAGCTATGAATTTGAGTTTTTGAAGAGGCGATTAAGTGGTCCATTCTATGCAAGGCATTTTCAGACTTACTTACATCATCATAAGACAAAATATATTTGTGTGGCATGTGGGTATTATTTTGGCATCTTTTAAATACACTCATGATAAAGGAGGATTTCCCAGTGTTCATGATTATGTTTTAAAACTGAAGGATTAAATTAAAAAGCAGCCGAAATTGAGTCACTTTCCGACATTTTTAATTGAAATTAACTGAAAAGTTTAGAAAGGTCTTTTTTAACTAAGTTCAATTTTATGCACGAAAAAATAATGGGATCAATTTATGCAAACCCCTTCCGTATTTAATAATGCTAAGTGTTTCAAAGGTTAATTAATGCAGAAGTGCTAGCTTGAGGAGGTGCTTTCAATTTAATTGTATCGATTAACTCCATTTAATTATATTTTTAATTAAAATGTAAATTCGTTGTGTTATCTTTAAAATCTGTTAAATAAAGGAATTTAAAGGATAAGGCTTTGTGTATTTTTATTCTAATATCCTACACAAAAGTAGGTAGTATTAGTAAAATTCGTCTTCATTTACAAAATGCCTGATATTACTGTATTATTAAAATCGAAACGTTAACAGTTCCATTTAAATAATAATGTTATATCATAACATTACAGAATATTTACACACACCACAACCGTTTCTTGTAAATCACACATAATCATATCCTGCACAATAAACCCAAACTTCCCCACATAATACATTTCCCCATACATCGAAATAAATCACCAAAATTACGAACAACATGTAAGCAAGAACCAAGATAACTTAATAACCCGTGCAATAACACCGCGGGTACGAATGACCACGCACTATTCGGATACGTAATATCCGAAAGCCGAAGGCCGGACGTGAGCCGAATTCGGCCCCCGAGAACAACCCTAATGCTATCGTTTAGGCTGAATCAATCAGTAGCTTGGTTTCTGCACGATTTAATGTTGAGTTTATCGTTGGTTATGATTTCAATTGTGTTGGAGTGAATTGGAGGGAACTAATGTACTTTAGATTGACAAGCTGGTTGTTGCTGTGTTGCTCGTTAGGTCTAACAAACTAGTTTCTTGATAAAGTATTGAAATTTTAACTTATTTTTTTATTCTGGCTGCTTTTAGACTATTGTCTAGGAGTGAACCAACATTTTTTTTTTAGTCTAACCAGTTACTATTCATTTTACATATATTGTGTAGTAATGAGACAGTATGCTTGCGATAAATCATTAATGACACAAGCTACAAATCAGAAACTTTCGGATTCCATTTGGTCAAAAACATTAAAAGTGGTGCCTGAGTGTTTCCTTTACAATCGGCAGAAGATCTTAAGTATTTCTAAGACAGCACTCTAAATCTTATTAATTTTTTCTTAACCAACTGCTTCATTTTTATTCCAGTCTAAAAACATCAAAGAACTTTTGAAGAAGTTCATATTTTTGTTCTGGTGGTCTAAATTAAATTGACCTTTTGACGTCCCCTTAATTTATTATAATAAGGTTTTTGTTAGCCCACGTCACAACTTTGCTTATAATAAGAATTATTGTAGCTTTTAAATAATAAGAATTATACAGGTTTATATTTAAAGGTAATATTTTTTACAAGTAGCTGATATTAGATATATTTTGTAATGACTGCATAATGTACAACGTTTGGGTGTATGGTGTATGTACAACGAGATCCAATGATCCGTTTTTTAATGCTTAGGTATATCTAGATGACTATTTCCAGAATTGAATAGCAGCTAAATCTTGGTGAGTGATGATGACAATAATATTAATGAATTATTATGAGGTATTGTCTCTAATTAAAAAATTGCAGAACAGAAATATGCGGTACAAACAGATGCCAACAAGAGTTTCATATTAATTATTTAGTACTTAAACCATCACGCACACCAACGCGTTTATTTAAAACAATTCACGACCGCAATGGTTTACTCTAATGACCAAGGATGGCCGCCCAACAATTAAAAATAAATAAATCATGCACATCGCTTAGTCGTTTTATTTATGTAAATAATAACATAACTCTATTTATCCTTTAGATAGTACCTAATAAGTATTGTGTGTTTCGAATAGGGTCTGTACAACATATTTTTTATAAAATAAGCCCCCGGTTGTTTAAAACCTGATCAACACAAAAATTCGTTAATCACCTGTCAAAACTCATGTAAAGCGCTGTGGTTGGTTGTTATTCTTTTGATCAACCTCAGTCGTGATCAGTTGATTTGACAACAGATTAAATTGCCAGAAACCGGGGGTTAGTATTTCATACCACAAAGCTAAAACCCAACGGAATTATACTTCGTTCGAGTTACTAACCAAACCTCTGTGAGACAAGTTATTTTTTTATATCAAAAAAGCCGTGTTCCGTTAAGAACCTCTCAAAGCAACTATCGAATTAAATAAATTAAATCCCGATGTCTGCTATTTCACCCACATTTGACACCTGCAATATTAACTCGTCTACTTATATCCGATCAATCATAAGCTCGGAGAATGCTCGATGCTCGGAGCAAATAAATCTGAGTGACGCGACCGTCAAACAATGTCATTAGTTGTCAATGTCAATCAGAGACAATAGAGTATCAATAATCACGTACATTTTTTGTTATTGGACGTACATGTTGAATCTATGGTCGTTTATGTCAAAAGAGACAGCTTGACCTTTAGTTTGACACTGATTATTGCTTATAGTTTTGCTTGTACGGAAAAATACATGGATTGGCGTTTACTGATTATAAACTAAATCCGATGCAGAATTTTAAATAGTAAATTATCGAATATCACTCAAAGTACATCTAAGCTAATTTGTTGTCAACAGTTACAATAATTTGATTAGTTTTAAGCTATCATTTATGTTAATACCTACATCCATCATCTACCGTAATTTGATGCAAACACTGACAAAAGTATGAAAAATTTTAAGCAATTATTCAATCTCCCTCAATTCTTATAACATCCAGACGCAGAGTGTGAAGTGATCCCAATAATTTACAATTCTGAGTAATACACGTTTTATATTAACTTTCACATAAGCCGACAAGGCGAGGGCAAAATAACTTAACCTACTGTGTAATATCAAAAGCACTAAGAATTCGTAGCTTGTCATTGGAGCCGAAATATATATTATGTAGTAGGTACGTAGGTACCCAAAGACCCAACTTGGATCATATTACACGATAAAGTTTATACCACAAAATGTCGCGGCTATTCGAATACATCGGTTTTTGGATTAGTGCAGGGCTCACGAAATATCTTACGGATGATATCCGCAAAAAGACACAATTGAACAATAATTACGTATACCAAGAGTATCAAAATTAATGCATATGTGATGTTGCACTTTTAAAACATCGCCGGCTCTTAATTGCTTTCAGTAGAAAAATATAATATTAAAGATAACGTAAACAAAAATTCAATATCTATATCTACAGAATAACAAACTCGAACTGACCACTTGTCACGTACAGATTTCCGCGAGTGCAGTCGATTAATATGGATATTCATAGTCACGAACTTTGGTTTCAAGTAGCGTGCAAAATAAATGTTTATGTTTTAAAAACACTAAGTGAAAACCAGCAAATAAAGACTGGACTTTACGTTACGTAGTTTTTACACTATTGTCGTAAAGCACACGTAATATAATATATTCGTAGCTAAATACCATACATTGCAACATCAAATTTCAGGAGTACCTAAGACGTCAAAACCACAAATTTCCATTTCCTGCAATCCTGACATACCGCTTTCGCTTTTCAAAATAACAAAACATGGGACCTTACTCGACAAATCAGATAACGATATCCGAATAACCGCAAACCATATCCGAAACATCTAAAATATCCGCTTACCCAGCCCTAACCGCAAAATTCCTATCACGTGCTAACCACGTGACTATATTATTTCAAATTCAAAGGGTAAAAAGCGCTGTATTAAAAGGGATAGCCCTTGTAATAGAAGCCCGGCAAAGAGCATTTCTACTTCAACACGATTGGCTGTCGCAGTCGGAACATTACCAACATTCCTATTCACTTCATTTGAATCTTATTCCCCAAGACGCAAAGCCTATTATTGCTTGTTTAAAATTCTTTACAAATTTGTGTAAATCGCTTTGGGAATAATGGCAGTTGAATAAAAAAAATCTAGGGTGATTTATTGCGTTGCGGTAAGAATTCTAAACTTAGGTATATCTTTTTGACTTAGACGTTGAATAAAAGGTTCAGTATTCAAAGTTTGTCCTACTCAGCAGCCTTCTGGGAAAAATAGACTTCAGTATCTGTTTCTTGAAAAGTTTCGGTTTGTGTTTGAAATAAATGGTCTGTATAGAGAGAATATGGTATTTTATTATGTACCTACTTGGAATAAAGTTTTATCGTATGCAGATAATATGCCTAGAGCCTAGATAGTGGCATTAAATTTAATGTGAAAACATATTGGAATCGTAAAATAACGATTTCAATATAAATGTGTTCGAAATTATGGGCAACAATAGCGCAAGACCGGAACAATTGAAAGAAGGGGAAGCCTTTGCCCTGCAGTGGGACGACCATGGCTGAAAATAAATAATATTATAAATGTGTTTTAATAATATAATGTGAACAATATTATTTGCATACACAAGATTGCTAATACGACAATATGTCAAGAAAGTTGGACCCTTAATGATATTTTTCTTATTAAACTAGCGACTCGCACGGGTAGCACAGCAATATAGCCTTTATTGCTCAGGGTTAATGTAGCATTCTAATGGTAAAAGAATTTAAGAAATCGTTTTAAAAGTTTTTTAGTTTAAAATCTTCAAAAATACAAAAACACAAATCTTTAGAATATCAATTGTTCAGATATAGATAAAATTACTTTTTTAATTATGGGATAGATTACATTAATTGTTTGTTACGCATTAACGCATGCGGAGCGAATATTTGTAATTAAATACAAACACAAAATCGAAAGAAAAACTTAAACCTCAGGCAGAACTCGAAGCTGCGACTACTAGCTGTGGGATAGAGCTGTTATTTTACTACAACATTATTTTAATATAACACAATTTAACCGTTTGTGTACCAGCCCGACCACATTCAATCTGTCCGCGATAATCCCGCTCCAGTCGCAAGCTCCATAACTGTATGTGGTGAGTATGGTTTCATACCCGAGACATAACGCCGTCCAACTCAGGGCTGCTACCTGTGGTGTTGTTTATTAGAAATTCGTCCTCTTTTTAATACCTCGCGTTGGTCACCTACTTAAAATAATAATTAATGTATGTTCATTATATTATTGTTTACAATTTCATATAGTCACATACCGTTACTTATGCATACTCATGTTTTAGACACAATATGAGTCCTTGATCATGATCTGATATGCGGTACAATGTGAGAAAGAGGTAAATATTTCTTTATCCTGATTTGAGAAAAACATATTTTTTTTGTATTTTGTGTAACATTTGTATTGTCCCACTGATGGGAAATTCAATAGTTTTTATTGTGTCCTAAAAACATGCCTATTTTTACTATATTTTCCTACCTACAGTAAGGATGTAGGTCAATAATTAATGACCTCAAACGGAATACCCGTTTACCACAAGCCTATATGTGATGGCGACCCTATGACCCTATCCTATACAAACACGTTCTGATAGATACATGATGGAGAGTAAAATTCTTGTTTCATCCTCTTAGAGAATGTCTATGAGAAAGATTCTGGTTGATGTGTGTTTACTAATATACTGGTGATAGTATCAAGTATAAGTTAAGTTAAAGTATTACAAATATATTGGTACTGTTTTATAGAAAGAAATAAAGCAAAACAATTAATTCTTAATATTTTGTATTTTATTTATATTTTTTGCTTTATAATGATTAATAACTTTAATGTACGGTTCCAAAATGTAATACCTATGCAGAACTGGCAAGTATAGATATAGTTCTAGTACAACTACATAACTTTAATAAAATTAAGATTAAGAAAAATAAAACAATACATAGTTTAGTACTTATCTGGTGTCTATAAATAGCTTAGCGTCTTTACGCAACATATATCACAGCCGAAATAGCTCAGTTGGGAGAGCGTTAGACTGAAGATCTAAAGGTCCCCGGTTCAATCCCGGGTTTCGGCAAACTTTCTTTTTGCATTTTTATTTATGTTTTAAATCCACTACTTCCATGTTAAACTGAAATAAATTAAATATTTTTAAAGTAAAACTGAATTTTATGCGTTTTTTGATATGATAAAGCAAATCTTAAGCAAAATTTTTAGTAACGAAATCTGTGAAAGGTACCACAAAAATACCAAACTGGCTATCTCATCACATATATTATTATTTTTTATTCTTAAACCCATAGGAGGTACCTATATACATACAGTTATTTAAAAACACCGATAAACTGGATTAAGGTCACCTATCGATTGATAATATTTAAATGACAAGCAATAAGTGTTTGATTCAATCAATGCAACACAAATTAATTACGTACACCAATAATTGCGAACTATAAAATTATTACTATGAAGTTTAATTGTTAGATATCATTATGATGTGAATATTATTCAATTGTTTCAATGATACATACAGTGCGCGGCACATAAATTGCGCAGAACAGATTTTTAGGTATTAATTGAAGTGCGGTATGAGTACGGTGTCATAAAATATACCTATTTTAATACGAAAAAATCACTTTTGAGTTTTATTAAATATTTAAACCAGTCTAACAGTTTTCCTCACAATTGTACCTGCGCACACGACCGCCATTTTAGGTCAACTTACTAGCCGTGAATTGTACACACACATTGTATTGGCAGCTAATTGTTTTACCTCCGTTTAAAATATATATCCTAAGAGCCAACGTTCGACAGCCCTAACCTAAATCTACTGATAAACGTCCGATTATTCCTTAACCGAGAGTCTACTATACTTTTCCTTTTATAGAATCCTTTTGTTTTGCTATATTTTTCCTCAACTGGCATCAAACCACGGACGAACAGTGAGCTGTATGTTTATGTCTTACGACACATAACTGGTATTTTATCGGAACAAACACTGCTTTCTATTCTTTTTTACCTTTTGTTTCTTTTAAACGATGTGTTTTTGTTTGGTATTCCTTTTCTTAGATGCCTTATGAAATCATCTTTCGTTGGTTGCTTTTATTCAATCTTTGAGTAAAAATAGGAATACATTTTTTTTTTAGTCTTCACGTATGGCAACGCATTATATTTTCTCATTTATTGAGGAATTACTATGCTGGCAGTTACACGAACACATTAACAAAGACATTCTGTATATTATTTTGATAAGAAATCTATTTATTTTATTTATACTGTTAAAATTTGTTCGTAACAATGTTTGGAAGCATGATATGGAAGTAGTTTTGTTTGGTATACTTGTAACGTATCATTATTCAGTCAGAACGTTACAAAAACATACCTCATTCCTAAAACTTAAGGCGCTATCAATTAAAAAATATGGTTAACTAAAGATCACTGAGAAAACAAAAAAAGCCCTGTGTTCTGCAATTCTGCAAATTACAAAAATAAGTCATGACGTAACGTCATACGACGAATGAAATTTATACCACCAATATTATCAAAAATCCTATGTCAAAAATCTCTAACTTAGCTAATATTAATACACATATTTTATTATTACAAGCGTACGGACTACATACAGGAATGGAGTCAACATAATATCTATGCGGAGAAGGGACAGGGGAGAAAATAGTAATATATATTTTGTGTACAAAAAAACTAATATCCTAAACAAAGGTAGACTAAGGCATAAGAAAGGTAGTGTTTACGTTTCTTATCCGCCTTTGCCTTGTTGCCCTGGTACCTTTTTACCCTGGTCCCCTGATCCCGTTGTAATAACACGCCGGCATCCAAGAAAACACATTAGGTCTGTCTGCCCCCATTTATAATGTGCAGCGAGGGACGGGCCATCAGATGTGCCTTTATTAAATATTTATATTACACGATATTTTAGATTTGTTTAGTATACTGTCATTCATATTGTCCTGAATAATATTTATTAATTAGCAAATGTTTTTTTTTTGTAATTTCAGACGTGGTAATTATTGTATGTTTTTCTTACAATGACTTGTTAGTTACAATAATCAGGGATTTGAAAAAATATTAGGTACTGATATTTTTTATATTTTTTGTTATCTATGCAAAACGGAAACAAAAAATTATTTGATCTTAAATTTAACAATAGTGAATTCTTTTTGAGAAATTAACGAGTTAGGTCTAAAAAAAAAATTACAAATTAAGAGGCAACATACATTTTATTTAATAACGAAAATCGCATCGTCCCCGCATCGTCAATATAAAACCCTCGCCATTCCTACCTTGGAGAGGACAAACTAATAAAACGGAGAACAAGACGAAGGCAGAGTCTGGACGCAAGTTATGTTAACCGGATGTCGCTCCTTGTACACTGACGTCACGGAGTAGGTGTGAGTGATAGCAGGTCGAGAATTAATAAAGTTGTTAGCATTTTTTGTGTTATGTTTATTATATAGGAAGATGGTGCACCGAACGTCAGTGGTATACAAATTAGGAAAATTAATCTTACTGCTATAATATTAAAATATTATCAATGTCAATGTAATTATACAATGGACGACAACAACATCAAACAACAACTCAACAATTCCTAGTAAACCAACCACAAAATCAATGACACCAGTTATAGCTTACAACATAACTAAACAAATAATCATCACTCAATGTAGATGCCCTAATTATTTCCCTAATCTAAATAAACACCAAATCTAAACCAAACAAACAGACCACAAAACCGCTTAACAATTTCAGTAATTTTACAAAACAAATGTAACTTTTCCAATTTGGTCATCCTCGCATACTGAGTACACATCAATATCATGAATATTTATGCGCAGGCATCGAACCGTGTACTGCCATGTTAACCAGATATGTCTTGTACCAAGAAATGGAGATTTTGGGATTCATTTTGATAGTTTCTACAGATAATTTTATTAGTAATATTGTAATGATGTATCAACTGACGTAGAACACATGCAAATGAAGGTGTTGATTTGGTTGTACTTTTGGTTTAGTAAAAGTTATTTGTAAATACAGTTTAAAAGTACTAAAGTATTAATAAAAAGGGGGCCTTTCTCATCAATGGGTCGTCATTTTCCAGAATGGCCATAGAAAAGAGTTTAAAACTTCAAACTTGATTTATGTTTAGTGATAAGATTTTTTGTAATCTGTGTTACCTTACGAGGCTGACTTGGCGCAACAGTGTAAAAAAGCCTCATTAAATAAATGATTAAAAAAAAATCTTGATTTATTTATGCATGAAATATTATTAACATTGGTCCATTTAATGTGTGGGTGTCAGAGTAAATTAATTTCTAAGATTGGACGTCCAAATATCTCTGTTGTGTGTTCTGATATAGGAGAGATATTATGTTTCCATTGGAGCCCATATTTAATATCACATAAACGTGTTCACATAATGTTATCGGTTTCCATATTTCCGTTGGATCGCCTGATATAACAAATGCGAGCATCTGTCACGCTGCGTGATATATGCAGGCGACGTGACGCGCTCCGTGTCAAGTATCTAACCGACTGACACTCGATTATGTGTATCTTTAAACGTTTAATATTATATTATATAGCAATATACATTCTAAAAAATAGCAGTTACAGTTTCAGAACACTTTTTAAAAAATAATGTCCACGCTAGGATTTTAATCATCTATGCTCAAATCAATATTCCTGTCTCGTTTCCATTGATTTGGGGTCGACGCATGCACAAACCAATCTAAAATTTAAAAGTGCTTCGTACTATACAATCGCACACATATCTTGTTTTTTTTTTAATTAATAAGATCGGGATTTTCAATAATTAAATACTGAACTAGTAAAAACGGAAAAATTATACGAAATTGTAGTACAACTTAGGTCGAAGAATTTTCTATTGACTGGTGAAAACTAAAATAAACTCCATGTAATACTTTCTGAGATTAGCACGTTTCTCAAACAGACGTAGCAAGGGGATTTCACTATGTGTAGTGAAGATTGTTTGAAAAGGTTCAAATGCAAACACCCGCTTGGGAGTACAGTCATGCGCTCAGTGCAAACAGGAAGGATTGCAAAGGGGCTCGTAATAGTAATATCAGCTTTTAACTGTCCCAAGATACGTGGGGGATTTCAATATATAATACTCGCTAAACCCTGCAATGTTACTAAAATAACGTAATGGTAAAAATGTAACATGGTATATACACACCATTGAGATTTAATATTAGAAGCGTTTTCAACAGCAGATCGGAACATAAAACTACTCCACAGGGTGCTTAGAAGCCTGTCTTTGTTGCATCTATATTAAAGAGAAAATAATGTATAAGTTACCCTAAAAAGCAGGCATGACAATATAAATCAGCTTTATTATGTGGTTCTTCATTGGCATTTTACTGTTCGCCCCATATTTTTCGACAAATATGATTAACCAGTATTTTTTTTCCAGGTCAACGGCTCGTGGGGCCTGCCCGCGTTCGTCTGCGACGTGTACATAGCGATGGACGTCACCTCGTCCACCTCCAGCATATTCAACCTCGTCGCCATATCTGTTGATAGGTACGTCACTATAAGCTGAAATTATACAATTTTAAGGCAATGGCCCAAATAGGTCTAAATAATAAATTTTACAATTTTATGCTACAAAAGAATTTATTTAAATTTGAAGGTATTGTGCAGTGCCTGCATTTAAGCATTTGACTACACGGATAGACGAGTGGTTTAGGTCACCACGCCAATTACCACAATGCGCGACGTGCTGTGTATTCGATTTCCGCATGGGACAAATTACTGATCCATAAAGGCTTGTTCCAAGTCTGGGTGTTTTTTGTACATATGGATTAATTTTTTGTAAAGACTCTCGCGACTAGGATTAAATTACGCAGTGCGAGAGTCGTTTAAAAAAAAAATCCGTTCAGAAACAAATGGATTATGAAAGCTCATGGTTGTCAACTGTAGGAATTCCGGGATAAGGACTATGCAAGAAAGCAATTTGTTTAGCTTTATGTGTAGCAAAAAACAAGAATCCAAAGTCATAAAAGAAAAGGTCTATTTTTCCTTAAACGTTTGCAATAAGCCCATACAACATTTTATATTTAGATTATTAAACATTTACGATTTAAATGTCATATGGCAAACACAGAAGCAGTAATATCAAAGGATCATACAAATATTTGTCCCATTCGAGGATATGACCCGCCATCCTTATCAGAAAGCTAAGCACGTAAACTAACCTTTGTGTGTAAAGGCTTTGCCCTGCAGGCGCGATCCCTGTTTGGGAATGATACTCGCAGATGTTTGTAAATCGGCTTTCAGATTTTTTAATGTACCCAGTATCATTTTATTGCTTTTAAGGTTTATATTCTAACATACATAAGCACCCTTTAAAAGGACAATTTTGCGATTCTACTTCTCCCTGCCCTATTCCCAGGGAGAAAAGAATCACAAAATTACTATCACGAGATTATTCTGAAAAGTATAAAGCGCCGTATTACTTTACTAGCTGTAGCATACGGATGCCATAAAGGACTTTTGGGCATATAGGTAAATTTAGGCTATATGTATTTTTTTAAGGCTGTTGACTAGTGCAAATAGTCACTAGTCGACTTTTATGGTATGAAAGCGCTTGTAAAGGTTTACTTGATTTATATTCCTCTCTATATTTTTGTTCCTCTAAGGTCCAAGATGTGTCTACCAATTTACAAAAACCAAGTATTTTGCATTGACATGTGCCCTTACTCCACCAGGTATATCGCAGTAACTCAACCAATCAAATACGCGAAGCACAAGAATAATCGTCGCGTCTGGTTCACCATCGTGCTGGTCTGGCTGATCTCCGCCGCCATTGGTGCGCCCATTGTGCTCGGCCTCAACGACACTCCTGACAGGAACTTCGACGAGTGCCTCTTCAACAGCCAGAACTACGTCATCTATTCCTCCCTTGGTTCCTTCTATATCCCCTGCATCATGATGATGTTCCTTTACTATAATATTTTTAAGGTAAGTTCTGGTTATTTTGAAAATAATTTGACGCCTGATAATTTTATATAGAGAATTGGGATATGATTATTCTTAGTGTATGATTCAATTATTGAATAGTAGACTACTCGAAAATGTGATTGGCCATATCATGATTGTTGTTTGATTAAGCATTCGAAGCAACTTTAATGCTATCGAAACATCTCATACTTCAAAACTTTATTTCATCATTTAAATTAGATATGAAAGCATATGTGTGTTGCGTAACAGAAGTGTAATAAAATTTGTCTCGTGGCACATTTAGATCATCCACAACTTCCTCTGGAATTGCTATTGTTCCTGACAAACAAACCAAACTTAAAATATACAAACTTTGCCGAGAAATAATGTTTACTTTGCTAACAAAGTTGTGATGTCACGTACACGGCAGTACAGCCGAACATGTGTGTTGTACTTTAACTGCTATCTTTCTTGCTACTGCTACATTTTTGTTAGATTTAACCTTCGCAATTCTCAAAAAAATTAAACAAATTATTTAAGAAATTTATTAAATACAACACTTGCTCCAATGTGTTCGGAGGCCGTCTACGTATGCAGACTACAGTGTAATAAATATCATCTAAAAATTACAAAAGACTTAAAAAAAGAAGAAGAAAAAAAATATTTTTATTCATGTGTCTCTAATTAAATTGATATTCCATTTCTACAGGCTTTAAGAATACGAGCAAAAAAGCAGAGAGCAGCCAAAAAGCCTCCTGTATCTGGTGACCCCACTACGGGAGCCACTACGGCCGTGGTGATAGAGAATGTGGCGCAGACGAGGCGGCTGGCGGAGACCGTGCTGCATGACGACAGACCCACTAACACTGGCTCTGGCAGCAATGAGGATGATCATGAAGATAGGTATGAAATAGCTCGGTTGATTCATCATCATCATCATCATCATCATCAGCCTATCTTCGTCCACTGCTGGACATAGGCCAGTAGTGGTCAGTTGATTAATTTGCAGTTAATTAATTAATTACTTCACAGTAGTACTACTAACCTATCAATCCCTTAATACTAGACAAGATTAAGGCCTGATTTTATGTTTTTTTGTCCTTGACAAAATATAAGGATTTACATGCATAACAAAAAAAAACAGTACGCTAGATAAATATCTTCTTGAATGTTGACCGCTGTAGCTCAAAAATACTGTGTTTATGTCTATTGCTAATTTGTCATAAGATCATTAGAAACCAACGACATTTTTGTGATAATAGGTCACGTGGTCGCTATTTGTTGTCTATTGATGAGTGAGTCATAAGAAAACAAAGTCGTAGAATAATCATAATAACGGGAATAATAATAAAAATAATATATAGTCTTAATTACGTGTCTAGACGACTGCTGCCAAGTAGTCTAAATTAAAATTTCCTGCATGCACTAAAGACTTTATTTTAGACATTGAAATTGAATTAGGTCAAATCATATTCTTAGCAAAGGAAAATGTATACAAATAAACAGAAAAGGCTAAAAAGAAAAACCAATAGCGGTAAATAATAAAACTCTGGCCGCAGTAGGTAATGTTATAAGAAATGGTATAATTAATGAGGGCAGTTTCCTCGTGGGTACCAAACTTAAACTGCTAGATTAGCTTAACTTTTTTGCGTCGATAGACTCAACTTTCGTCCTTAACGATGTTTTGGTAATTTACCGTTTTTGGATTTGTTTTTATGTACGATTGAAATTATAGTTTCGTCATCGTTTTCTCTAAGAATATTAGTAAGTATTATTATTCTCTTATTTTTTTGGTTCAAAGTAATCCATTTTTTAGTCTTGCATCTTGGTATTCTCTTTTTTTTATTTACCATGGAATTATGCTATGTTTTTGATTGAATTCTTGTTTTTAGAAATTCAATTTAGGGTAGGAAATAATTAATGTTGGTAACAACTCGCTTGAAAAAGTGATTAATCATTTTATGAGTCTGACGTCAGTCAAAATCCACCTGTTTTAATAATATGAATAGTCTAAATAATTCAATTATGTATTATTTTTATTATAATTTTATTATTGAAAATAACTTGTTAGTGTAAGTACCTTATAATTTAAATAATTCTGATGCCAGACAGTTCTGCATTAACGAAGTCTTGTTAACCCTTGTTGCCCTAAGCATTGCAAGTAGTTTAGCTTATGACTACTTTAAGACAAGACTCGATTATATCTCTAATTTCTTAGTTGCTAGTCTTTTCATTAAAACAAGGTCTCAAATTACTGTGAAGGTTCTGTTACAATTACTGTACCTAAATAATAAATGGAATCTGTCTAGCACTAAGTCTATAGCTCGGGTTTGTTATAATTCGGAAATTATAGTCTCAAAGGATACTCCATAATTTCTTCTAAGAAGTTCTTCAATCTTCAAATTTTATGGCAAGAACCTGGTGATTGTTTAAAAGATATTAATTTTACTGAACTTGTATGTTGTGGACAGGTAACTTTATCCCTTCGACCATTTCATTCGAGTTTGAACTGAAGCTCATTAATTTTGGTTCTACCTTTCAATTCATATTTTAACGACGAAGTTTCTGTTTTAAATGTAATCGAACTTCATTTTGAGACATCAAAACTTATATCACAGTTAAAAAACATTATTCATGGCATATTTACTAAGTAGATACATCATTATTCAAAGACGTTATGTTCCTCTCTCTTTTAGGGTGCCATACCCGAAAAGTGCAAACGTGACCATATTCTTAAGCCTTCGCTCTCCGTATACCCGTCAAAACGGACAGTATCTCTTGAACCGCAATAAGCGGAGAGTTGAAATTTTCTGTAATTACCTAGGTTTGTTAACCTACTCTTATTCTGACATAGTTTCGACAAGCGGTCAGCAGACTTGGAGGCCGATGCTGACGATTGCCACGTCATCCCAAACGACAAGTCCACAGAGTTCATGCTTGCCACCGTCGCGGAGGAGACAGCCAAGTAAGATACTCCTTAGTATCTACATCATGTAGAATAGCACCTTGACTTCTGACTTGACTGTATCGTTGAGTCTGATGATATTTCATGGTTGAGCAAGCTTATTTATTATACAGTGATTTCATTTCATTCATTATAACTCTCTCTCATCAACAATTTATTAATAGTAACTCCTTGGCCCGTCGTCGAGTGGTGGAATTTATACTTACGTAGATTAAAACAGAATGCTCGTTGATTTAATCCATGACTATCTCGGTGATCTGTGATTTAATTAGATGTCGGTTTAACGGAGTTAATCTTACTAATTAGCGGAAAATTATTTCTGGATCACGTTTTAAAATGTTTCATTTTTAAAGTTTAAATGATTAGTACTCTATTTTCAAATTCTTTCGGACATTGTTCCGATGTCCGGCCTATGGTGTTAATGATAATCCATTAATCACTCGACTGTCTGTTAGGCTTTTGTTGCACATAAAGCTAACAGCAAACGGACGCAGAGATATTACAAACAGAACGGATCAATGGACTGGAGGCGGGTAATATGCGTAGCTATAAATATATATCTAATGTACTGCATGTTGTTTATATCTAGTGTGCAAAACTTTGCACTCAACAACCAAAAACTACACATTCATCTGCAAATTCATTTATAACTACTTCGAGAAAAAAAAATATACGACCAAACGGTTAACGGTTAGCTAAGTTAATACTCTAGTCCGGATATAAAACTAAGAGTTGTGTAAAATACAGTGAGTATAAAATATTAGTTCGGGTTTAGTTATTAAAATAAATATTAGCACGTACAATCCTAATTAAGTTCAAGTAACAGAATAGCCCGATGTAGCCAAAATTTTACCAAATGAGCAAAGCAGAAATTTCCCATTATTATTTTTAAAGTTACAGAAAAATACTCTGAACCCTTAAATTAAATATTCTGCAGCACGCGCCGTTCCTTCCGTCTCGCTTCATGCCTTCTGTGTGGCGCCGGCCGTATTGTTCCAAGTTATCTCAAAATTTCAACAGCTTCAAAAGGCTTTCAAATGAAAGCATCTACCTATTTTGTTTATTTGGATTACGAATTTAATTGGGAATTTAATTTACTTGGCAAATTATATTTCGCTCGCTGTCTATACATACCTATGAATTTTCGCATGATTACGTAATGGGAATGAAAAGTGTTATTTCGCAGGGTTCTTTGAGTGTGCCATATTAAACAATATTTGGCTCACAGACAAAGATAGAATTATAAGCTAAGACCGTAATATATTAGAGTATTCGAATAAGTATAATGGATGTGAGACATGTAAATGTTTAAGTACTTAGAGAAATATGAATTATTGTGGATTTATAATAATTTTAAATAATTTAGAAATTGTTGATGATAATCATACCAAAAAATATTCATAACATTACGTCATAAACTGAAATTAAATATTTGGAGAGTTTAGTATTAAATTATAGTAAAACATTATACAAAAGTAAGCCTGCTGTAGTTTATTGATTTTAATATAAGACGTTCTAGCCTAGAAATTATATCAGGTGGATGCCGAGGGTGCTCGGCAATAAATAGGCACCGCTACCAAAATTTGGGTGTCGTTAAAGTGACTGAAATTAGATTAAGGCAAGAAGTTATGTCATCGGATGTGTTCATGAGAATTTTGATTTTTATGGCTTTAACTCTGGAGGTTCTTTTGATAAATATGGATTTATCATAAATAAAGGATTTCGAATTTAGGTCATGGATATTGGATTCAAATAAATACGACCGTTTCTCCAATTATCACAGTAAAAAAAGATACACTAATCGAAAAATACAAGATGGAGTTAATGTAATCAAAATAATACTTGAATAACTTATTATTCTTTTCAAACAGTACTCCAAAAAGAAACATAAAGAGCCAGCCAATTCCCGACCCAAACGGGAACAACGACTCAGGGTACGCACCTTCCAACCTTGAAGACACCATCAGAGAGCACGTGTCTCCACCCGGATCACCAGGGTTGAAAGACGCCACCGTGCTGAAGAACATGGGGTGTGACGGATCCAAGTGGAAGAAGAATGGGAAGACTGCCAAGTTATCCACAGATTCGAGGTGAGGGAAAAATATACATTATAGATGCTGCCATTCAACAAAGTTAATTCATATTTACTTAATGAATAGTTATCATAACATGTATGTTGTCTTGTGGTTACTAATGACTACAAAAATAAGTTAATATTTAAGTTAAGACATAAATTATCAAAAATATTATATTTTCTTGTTTTGATGTTTCTGTCTTTTCAACTATATTATTAAGGTATCGAGGAACATACAAACTAATGATGTTAATAGGTATTGGTTTCGAATGTGGCAAAACATATCCAATTATATATTTGTTTCAAAACACTTGCACTACTTAACAGTATTAACAGAAAGCCGATACAACAATACTGAAAACTAAGCAGTTATTATTTTAATTAATTAATTAACTCATTCATTATTTTTTACATACAGTGTTAATTAAAACTTTCTGAAAGCCCTTGACTGGAAGTTATTATTTTTATTTTCATTCGAACTTCCAACTTAATATTCCAGAACTTTTTCAAATGCTACGTTTTTTTGTAGAATAAAAAGCGATTTTACTTTACGACATTCTCAATATAAGTATGATCTTGAAATATTAACGAGCAATAAATTTCTTTTTTTCTTCTAGGAATGTTTCTCTAGCTCTTCGTTCAGACGACGACGTGACAGCCAGTAATTTTGATCTTCGAGATGGGTCAGGATCTAAGAAAGAGAGAAAGGCAAGTGCAGCAACTGCGCGTTTCACAATATACAAGGCAAACAAAGCAAGTAAGAAGAAACGAGAGAAGTCTTCTGCAAAAAAGGAGAGGAAAGCTACTAAAACTCTGGCCATAGTCTTAGGTAAGTAGATAAAATAATATTATGTTAAGTATACCTAACCTACAAGAGTATATTTAAAACTATCAAGAAATACAGAACATTTTGAAATAAATCCCAAAAAGAAAATCGAAGTATCTTAAAGAAAGATACATTTTTCGCAGACATTTGTATTCCCAAAAGTTTGAGAATGTTAGACGGCAGGTTGATTAATAAAATCGGAAATTTTCTACATCAATGAACTTTGATTCTGTTTTCGCAGTACTTGTATGTTTCGAAATTGTCCATTCATGTATATTTCTAAACAGTTAAGACGTTTGATGAACAAGGAAGAATGTACTTGACTATGAGTGTGCAACAGTAGCAAGTCATAACAGTATATAAAATATCATACCCTACACTAAATATTTTATGTCGCTAAAACAGCTCCCAACTGTATCTAGTGAATAAACTCTTAATATACGTACATACTATAAAGTACAGTTATTAGCAGTATTTCATCATTCCAGGTGTATTCCTCTTCTGCTGGGCACCATTCTTTACGTGCTCAGTCCTCGGAGCGATCTGCGACAAGATCGGCCTCTCCTTTGACCCTGGAGTGACGGTCTTCATCCTCACCACGTGGCTCGGCTACATCAACTCGTTCCTCAATCCCGTCATCTACACCATCTTCAACCCTGAGTTCAGGAAGGCGTTTAGGAAGATACTCCATTGCGGCACCTAGCCCGTGGACTATTTGGTCGTCTTTACGCAGTAGATCTCGTTTTGTTGGGAGATTCTTTGTTTCCATATTATTACGCATTAATTTGGTATAATCATTGACTTAATGACATATTTGGGTAAAATTGTCTTAGATAAATCTAAGTTCTGAATACCAAACGAGTTCAGTAATAATATGCTCGAAAGAATCTTTAACAAAAAGTAGTGTTTTAAATTCCAATTTCCAAGAGATCTACTAGACGACCAAATTGTACAAAAGTGTACATTAAAAAACAACTGTTTATATTTTAATGTGATAAATCAATAATGTCATGTGTTAGCAGTAGAAAAATAGCATATCAAGTGTATTTAAAACAAATTTGTAATTTATAAAATTATAACTTATTGTAAAAATGTATTTGTATTGTATAGCTTGCTTATAGCTCATATTCTAGTCATCAGTATTATATGCCAAAGAATCTAGAAGCGATATTACTAAGCTTTAGTTATTTTTAAGGTTGTGATTATTTTAATTTCCCAATTTATCGCTGGACGTTTTTTTAACTGTATAATATAATAGTGTACAATCGACACCAAAAGTATTAGATAATATTATATTAAAATAATAATTCTTGTATCTATACCACAATAAAGACAAAGTAGTGAAATAATTAAGTAATCCAAATGTTATTTATTTTAATTTAAACTATGATACCTCTAGAAAATATTAAGTTTTAACTTGTATTTTTATTATTGTATAAAATATTTTTATCCTATAAAATCTATATTCTTGACGTAATAGTTATTTCAACAAGTACAAAGTATTTTGTTAATGCCTGGCTCCACGGGAGAAAGGTATCTTAGATAATCCAAAATCTAATAGCCGAATACTCAAACGCAACTTAAAGTTAAGTCGTCGTTTAGTTTTATGAAGTCTCTGTCACTTTAAGGTGTTTCGCTGCGAAAGTTAGACTTCTGACTACGTCTTAGGCTCGACACAAACGTACCACCGACAACAATCTCCAGCGACTTAACACCCTTTTTCATATAAATATTTTGTATAGACGCGCCACACATGTGTAGCCGGTGGCGGCCACTCGCGGCAGCAGACAAATAGGAAAAAGTGTCGCTTAAGTCGCTGTCGCTGTCCACTGGTGACTGTGGTCAGTGGCCCGTCTTAGAGCCGAGTCTTAAAGTTAAACTTCGTTTGAGTGTACGGGCGTAAGTAAATTATATTCTAATTAATTTTCTCTCGCCTTTCCGTCCACGCGTTATCCCCTTCTCACCCTAATAGTTATTTAGTTGTAATAGATATATAAATAATGTTAGATAAACTTAGTTGTACGAATGACAATGTCTACAGACAATGCACTGCGAGATTTGACATGGTAGATTGTAATTTAATTGCCAAATAATTTATATGGAAAGTGATGGCTACTGTGATGATTGAGAAAAATTTTGACAAAAAGAAATAATACCTACATTACGACAAAAATAATAACATCAATGACTTGACTTGTTTACGAAAAATCTCAATCATTATAGTTGTTGATTATTTAATAGTACCTACCCATTTATCATATCAATAATTGATTTTAGGTATTAACTTATAGCTCATTATTTTGTAGTATTAATAAATAGCACTATAGAAGTAGATGGCAATCAAAGATCTTCCAATATTATGAGAGTTTTAAAGTTCCCACTGGCTCTTAGATTAGAAGATTTTGTTTTTTACTTAAATTTGCTACCATTTTTTTATTCAGACATTTTTATTAGTATTTTTTGAGCTGTTATAATTTTTACACTAAATCCGAAGAATTGTAAACACTTAAATTTTAAAAAAAATCTTAACCTCGTATAATAATAAGAATAGGATTTTTTTCATTCCAAATCTAGATTTCTCTTGATCTCGTTACGAATACTCGAATACTTCTCTTTTTGTTTTAATGTTAAAAACTAATGATCTCTTCTATGAAATCCTATTTAGTTTCTAGATATTGTAATAAATGTATAAGTTATGTAAAGTTTATGTAGCATGAATATTTTTTGTGCTCCATATAAAAGATCTCAGTATTACAGGTAGGTATGAATTCTTAATTAATGTGCTCAATTTTGTTCTCTAGTATTTACTGTCACTCAAGTTATAAGCGATACGAATAAACTTGCAAAAATACCTACTATCTAAAATCTATATAGTTACATTAGATAAAAGTTTCAAGTTTAAAGTGAGCCATTATTACCTTAAAAACATGAATTATTTATTATTTAAAAAATATTTGATTATTGATATATTTGATTTTAGGCTCATAACTAAAAATACTCAATGAAATCCAAAACAATTTGTAATGTATAAATTCCTTGTAAAATAAACCACAATAAAATCTTAAGTAATTTTAATTTGCTCAACTAATTCTTGTGTCTATCGGCTCAATGTAAATTTGTTTAAGCAATATTATTAACGAAAAAATAATATTATTATAATTATGTCTGTCTATCCTTTAGATGTTAAATGTATAATTGTACATACAATAAGTACATGTAAAAATCAACAGGGTTCCTCATAAGAATCCATGCATTACCTACTCGTTTTATCATACTGTTAGTTAAAACTTTGAATAATATATAAATATATAAGACGTTTTGTCTATAGTATAATATGTATTAATAGATAGAAGATTTATAAATAATGAAATGTTATCCAGTTTCGGGCTTAATAGGAAAGTTTAGTACTTGCAAAGTAGACCAATGTCTTTTACTTTTCACTATGAATTGTTACGTTGAACATGTAAATATCGCAATAAGTATTAGTGGTTTATTTGTTGATCTGTTTTCTATTGCTATGTGAGTGTTATCAATAACAATATAGGTACCTAATACCTACCTATTACTATTTAGTTAGGGCTGTCTGATTATGATTTGAAATATTTAACAAAAAAAAATATGTAAATGTATTGCCGAATTGCTGATAATAAAAGATTTAAATTATGTCCCAAATTAATGTTTTTTAATTTTTTATTTATGCTATTTATCACATTGTAATAAAAGCTAATAAAAATCTATTAACTGGTGAAAACAATGGTCATTAAAAAAATAAACTCCAAAACAGTATGAGGTTGATATTGTAAAAGCAATAATAATAAAAATCCTAAGCATATTGTTATTGACTGTACTCTGTATGAAGTGCGCGTGTGTGTGTGTCGCGGGTGCCTTGTCCCCGCGGGTAGCGTTTTAACTTTCTATGCGAAATTGTGATGATGATTTAAATATATTCTGTTTTTACATTCAATTGTTTTATTAATTTTTCGGTTTCTTCCACACTGAACATTGCTCACTAAATAAAAAAAGCCCTTGTAATCTCTTTCTAACCGAATTTTTGTTTCCGTAGTGGCATCTGAATAAGAACTAGTCAAAATGTCTAAAAAACATCGGTTGGTATGCAAATACTCTACTCATTTATTTACTAAATAAAGAGTTTTCTTTTCAAAACACGTAGAAACGAGCTGTTATAAATAAATTACTCTTTTGCTACGTCCTTTTCTTTATAAAAAGTTTTGCTCTGAAGTTGAAAAATTAGAACCAACTGAAAACTACTAAAGGTTAACATTTGCTAGTTTACTCAGTAGATATGTCACTAGCTACGCCACGTTTGTGTCACCTCTACCTATCCCTTGGGAAATACATCTAAGTCTGCTATGAATACAAAATACTAAAAAACTTTTGGCCATACGAAGTCTACAAATTCCCAAAGCGATCTGAAATGTGAAGAAAATATGATATGTCAGTGATTTTATCTAAATAAAATCACTCCCCAAGCTATCGTTTTAGAAGAAAACATTGCTCTATTTTTGTGTCAAAGGTGAAAACTGTTTTTGTAAATAAGACAAATACCTAGTTGCATTTGAAAAATAACCTTTTTTTGTTAAATTGATTATTGTTCCGAGGTGGGTCCTGTTCTGTATAAGAATATTTCTCCTGGAGGAAATTGACAGGTTGCTATAGTTGCAATTGTATTAAAAAATTCAACATAAACATAATATAATAATGTTACCATCGAAATCAATTTTATAATCCATAAATGCCTTTTCATTAAAAGAAATATACTTGAAGTGTTTGTGATAACTTTGTTACAAAAATGATCATTGCAACAAATCAAAACCTATAAATCAGGATTTGCAATTGATTTCTCTCTCAACCGTGTCGGATAGCCGTCGCATCGGACTTTAAGTTTATTTTGACCATTATTGACCGGTCTCTATATTCAAGAAACGAATCGTTTTGCTTCAAACTGTATAATTTTCTTCGTTTTGCTTAAAAAATTCTACCGACCGTAGGAACCAGACATTAGTCTTTACGACACTATTTACATGCTTCCAATGGGCTAGATGACATTTTTTTAATGTTCGTCAGATAGATTATAAAAAAATATAAGACACGAATTTGTTTCTATTTTACGTAATCAAAAACTCACGACGATACATTGATTTGAAATATAGCATGACGTCATAACTTCGTGTGTTTTGTACGCAAACAAGATGGCACTAGCCCCTGAACTTAGATTCGCTTTAACTAGTTGGTGTTTATTTCTTTTGAAAAATCAAAAAATAAATTTTTTAATATTTTTTCATTATCTAACCGACGGACGAATTAGTTAATAATATTTACAAAGAGGGAGAGAGAGAGAGACTAGAATTCTTAAAATTTGAAAAGAGATTACTAGAATTCTTAAAATAAAATGGTGTGGATAACTCTATTACCGTTTCAATACAGATTTCTAGAGTATCCCTTCAAATTATTCCACGGGCACAATTATAAATTAACAACTTAGTTAACATACATATTAGATAGAGATTTAGACTACAATTTACACCCTACCCTTAGGGATTACGTCCCAAAATTGTCGCATTGTATGAAAATATACCTAGGGTCTGATTTACATGACTTCAATGTACGAAGGAATTTGGAGTTTGAATAGAAAAGCCTAGGATCTACAAACATATCTACTTTATATACTACTAGCTAGCCCCCACGACTTCGTCCGCGTGTTTTATGTTCGAGAGTTTTTCATGTTATGCTTGGAACCCTCATACGGTATACGTTTTAATCCCTTGGACCAGTGGTTAAACTTAAAAAATTATATTCATTAACGGCTAAAGAGCTAGAGCATTGTGTCTCTTAAAATAAAAAAAAATTGGTTGTGATTCGCAAAATGCATGAAACCAGTAGTAGCGCTACGAGTTAGTTACCTACGCGTACGCGCGTCGCGTCGTCTTCGTTGCGTACTTAACTACCTAAACTCCACCCGATCAACTAAGGGTAAGACTCGATCAGAGATTGATGTTCATGTAATTGAATTAAAATATTCCGAATTTTCTTCATACTTTTACGGGCTTAGATCAAAACCCCTTATTCGTAGCAAGATAAAATTTGTACTGAGTAGTACGTTAAATCCAATATTCGTAGCACGTCAAATCCCTTATTCGTGGCAAGTCAAATCCCTTATTCGTAGAAAGTCTGAACTCTTATTCGTTGAAAGTCAAAATTTGTTCCAAGTAGCAAATCAAAATCTGTACCAAGTCAAACAACGTACCGAAAGAAAATTCAAAGGCTGCTAAACCCGTTTTTGTAGCACGTCAAATCCCTTATTCGTAGCAAATCAAAACCATGATTCATATCAAAACAAATTCCTTATTCGTAGCAAGTCAAACCCCTTATTCGTTGCAAAGCAATATTAAAATGACCATTCCAATAAAAATTTGTATCAAGGCAAACAACGCATCGAAAGAAAAATCGAAGCCTGTAAATCCCTTATTCGTAGCACGTCAAGTCCCTTTTTCGTAGCAAGTCAAATCCCTTATTCGAAGCACGTCAATATCAAAATGACAATTCCAATCACAATCTGTACCAAGTCAAAAAAAGTACCGAAAAAAAATTCAAAGCCTGTAAATCCCTTATTCGTAGCACTTCAAGTCCCTTTTTCATAGCATGTCAAAAGCCCAATTCGTAGCAAGTCAAATCCCTTATTTGTAGCAAGTCAATATTAAAATGACCATTCCAATCAAAATTTGTATTAAGGCATCGAAAGAAAAATCGAAGCCTGTAAATTCCTTATTCGTAGCACGTCAAGTCCCTTTTTCGTAGCAAGTCAAATCCCTTATTCGAAGCAGGTCAAATCCCTCATTCGTTGCAAGTCAATATCAAAATGACAATTCCAATCAAAATCTGTACCAAGTCGAAAAACCTACCGAAAAAAAATCGAAGCCTGTAAATCCCTTATTTGTAGCACGTCAAATCCCTTTTTCGTAGCAAGTCAAATCCCTTATTCGTAGCAAGTCAAAACCCTTATTCGTAGCAAGTCAATATCAAAATGACAATTCCAATCAAAATCTGTACCAAGTCAAAAATTGTACCGAAAAAAAATTAAACGTGTAAATCCCTTATTCGTAACACATCAAATCCTATTTTCGTAGAAAGTGAAATCCCTTATTCGAAGCACGTCAAATCCCTTATTCGTATTAAATTAAATCCCTTATTCGTAGCAAGCTTATTCGTAGCAAGTCAAAACCCTCATTCGTAGCAAGTCAAAACCCTAATTTGTAGCAAGTCAATATCAAAATGACAACTCCAATCAAAATTTGTATCAAGGCAAACAACGCATCAAAAGAAAAATCGAAGCCTGTAAATCCCTTATTCGTAGCACGTCAAGTCCCTTTTTCGTTGCAAGTCAATATTAAAATGACCATTCCAATAAAAATTTGTATCAAGGCAAACAACGCATCGAAAGAAAAATCGAAGCCTGTAAATCCCTTATTCGTAGCACGTCAAGTCCCTTTTTCGTAACAAGTTAAATCCCTTATTCGTAGCAAGTCAAAACCCTTATTCGTAGCAAGTCAATATCAAAATGACAATTCCAATCACAATCTGTACCAAGTCAAAAAAAGTACCGAAAAAAAATTCAAAGCCTGTAAATCCCTTATTCGTAGCACTTCAAGTCCCTTTTTCGTAGCATGTCAAAAGCCTAATTCGTAGCAAGTCAAATCCCTTATTTGTAGCAAGTCAATATTAAAATGACCATTCCAATCAAAATTTGTATTAAGGCATCAAAAGAAAAATCGAAGCCTGTAAATTCCTTATTCGTAGCACGTCAAGTCCCTTTTTCGTAGCAAGTCAAATCCCTTATTCGAAGCACGTCAAATCCCTCATTCGTTGCAAGTCAATATCAAAATGACAATTCCAATCAAAATCTGTACCAAGTCGAAAAACCTACCGAAAAAAAAATCGAAGCCTGTAAATCCCTTATTCGTAGCACGTCAAATCCCTTTTTCGTAGCAAGTCAAATCCCTTATTCGTAGCAAGTCAAAACCCTTATTCGTAGCAAGTCAATATCAAAATGACAATTCCAATCAAAATCTGTACCAAGTCAAAAATTGTACCGAAAAAAAATGAAACCTGTAAATCCCTTATTCGTAGCACATCAAATCCTATTTTCGTAGAAAGTGAAATCCCTTATTCGAAGCACGTCAAATCCCTTATTCGTATTAAATTAAATCCCTTATTCGTAGCAAGCTTATTCGTAGCAAGTCAAAACCCTAATTTGTAGCAAGTCAATATCAAAATGACAATTCCAATCAAAATTTGTATCAAGGCAAACAACGCATCAAAACAAAAATCGAAGCCTGTAAATCCCTTATTCGTAGCACGTCAAGTCCCTTTTTCGTAGCAAGTCAAATCCCTTAATCGAAGCACGTCAAATCCCTTATTCGTATTAAGTAAAATCCCTTATTCGTAGCAAGCTTATTCGTAGCAAGTCAAAACCCTTATTCGTAGCAAGTCAAAACCCTTATTCGTAGCAAGTCAAAACCCTTATTCGTAGCAAGTCAAAACCCTTATTCGTAGCAAGTCAAAACCCTAATTTGTAGCAAATCAATATCAAAATGACAATTCAAATCAAAATCTGTACCAAGTCAAAAAACGTACCGAAAAAAAAATCAAAGACTGTAAATCCCTTATTCGTAGCAAGTCAAATCCCTTTTCGTAGACAATTAAATTCCATATTTGTAGCAAGTCAAATCCCTTATTCGTTGCAAGTCAATATTAAAATGACCATTCCAATAAAAATTTGTATCAAGGCAAACAACGCATCGAAAGAAAAATCGAAGCCTGTAAATCCCTTATTCGTAGCACGTCAAGTCCCTTTTTCGTAGCAAGTTAAATCCCTTATTCGTAGCAAGTCAAAACCCTTATTCGTAGCAAGTCAATATCAAAATGACAATTCCAATCACAATCTGTACCAAGTCAAAAAAAGTACTGAAAAAAAATTCAAAGCCTGTAAATCCCTTATTCGTAGCACGTCAAATCCCTTTTTCGTAGCAAGTCAAATCCCTTATTCGTAGCACGTCAAATCCCTTTTTCGTAGCAAGTCAAATCCCTTATTCGTAGCAAGTCAATATCAAAATGACAAATCCAATCACAATCTGTACCAAGTAAAAAATTATACCGAAAAAAAATGAAACCTGTAAATCCCTTATTCGTAGCACATCAAATCCTATTTTCGTAGAAAGTGAAATCCCTTATTCGAAGCACGTCAAATCCCTTATTCGTATTAAATTAAATCCCTTATTCGTAGCAAGCTTATTCGTAGCAAGTCAAACCCCTCATTCGTAGCAAGTCAAAACCCTTATTCGTAGCAAGTCAAAACCCTAATTTGTAGCAAATCAATATCAAAATGACAATTCAAATCAAAATCTGTACCAAGTCAAAAAACGTACCGAAAAAAAAATCAAAGACTGTAAATCCCTTATTCGTAGCAAGTCAAATCCCTTTTCGTAGACAATTAAATTCCATATTTGTAGCAAGTCAAATCCCTTATTCGTTGCAAGTCAATATTAAAATGACCATTCCAATCACAATCTGTACCAAGTCAAAAAAAGTACTGAAAAAAAATTCAAAGCCTGTAAATCCCTTATTCGTAGCACGTCAAATCCCTTTTTCGTAGCAAGTCAAATCCCTTATTCGTAGCACGTCAAATCCCTTTTTCGTAGCAAGTCAAATCCCTTATTCGTAGCAAGTCAATATCAAAATGACAAATCCAATCACAATCTGTACCAAGTAAAAAATTATACCGAAAAAAAATGAAACCTGTAAATCCCTTATTCGTAGCACATCAAATCCTATTTTCGTAGAAAGTGAAATCCCTTATTCGAAGCACGTCAAATCCCTTATTCGTATTAAATTAAATCCCTTATTCGTAGCAAGCTTATTCGTAGCAAGTCAAACCCCTCATTCGTAGCAAGTCAAAACCCAAATTTGTAGCAAGTCAATATCAAAATGACAATTCCAATCAAAATTTTTATCAAGGCAAACAACGCATAAAAAGAAAAATCAAAGACTGTAAATCCCTTTTTTGTAGCAAGTCAAATCCCTTATTCGTTGCAAGTCAATATTAAAATGACCATTCCAATAAAAATTTGTATCAAGGCAAACAACGCATCGAAAGAAAAATCGAAGCCTGTAAATCCCTTATTCGTAGCACGTCAAGTCCCTTTTTCGTAGCAAGTTAAATCCCTTATTCGTAGCAAGTCAATATCAAAATGACAATTCCAATCACAATCTGTACCAAGTCAAAAAAAGTACCGAAAAAAAATTCAAAGCCTGTAAATCCCTTATTCGTAGCACGTCAAATCCCTTTTTCGTAGCAAGTCAAATCCCTTATTCGTAGCACGTCAAATCCCTTTTTCGTAGCAAGTCAAAACCCTTATTCGTAGCAAGTCAATATCAAAATGACAATTCCAATCACAATCTGTACCAAGTCAAAAAAAGTACCGAAAAAAAATTCAAAGCCTGTAAATCCCTTATTCGTAGCACGTCAAATCCCTTTTTCGTAGCAAGTCAAATCCCTTATTCGTAGCACGTCAAATCCCTTTTTCGTAGCAAGTCAAATCCCTTATTCGTAGCAAGTCAATATCAAAATGACAATTCCAATCACAATCTGTACCAAGTAAAAAATTATACCGAAAAAAAATGAAACCTGTAAATCCCTTATTCGTAGCACATCAAATCCTATTTTCGTAGAAAGTGAAATCCCTTATTCGAAGCACGTCAAATCCCTTATTCGTATTAAATTAAATCCCTTATTCGTAGCAAGCTTATTCGTAGCAAGTCAAAACCCTCATTCGTAGCAAGTCAAAACCCAAATTTGTAGCAAGTCAATATCAAAATGACAATTCCAATCAAAATTTTTATCAAGGCAAACAACGCATAAAAAGAAAAATTGAAGCCTGTAAATCCCTTATTCGTAGCACGTCAAGTCCCTTATTCGTAGCACGTCAAGTCCCTTTTTCGTAGCAAGTCAAATCCCTTATTCGTTGCAAGTCAATATTAAAAAGACCATCCCAATCAAAATTTGTATCAAGGCAAACAACGCATCGAAAGAAAAATTGAAGCCTGTAAATCCCTTATTCGTAGCACGTCAATCCCTATTTTCGTAGTAAGTGAAATCTCTTATTCGTAGCACGTCAAATCCTATTTTCGTAGCAAGTCAATATTAAAAATGACAATTCCAATCACAATCTGTACCAAGTCAAAAAAAGTACCGAAAAAAAATTCAAAGCCTGTAAATCCCTTATTCGTAGCACGTCAAATCCCTTTTTCGTAGCAAGTCAAATCCCTTATTCGTAGCACGTCAAATCCCTTTTTCGTAGCAAGTCAAATCCCTTATTCGTAGCAAGTCAATATCAAAATGACAATTCCAATCACAATCTGTACCATGTCAAAACACGTACCTTAAAAAAAACGAAGCCTGTAAATCCCTTATTCGTAGCACGTCAAATCCCTTTTTCGTAGCAAGTCAAATCCCTTATTCGTAGCAAGTCAAAACCCTTATTCGTAGCAAGTCAATATCAAAATGACAATTCCAATCAAAATCTGTACCAAGTAAAAAATTATACCGAAAAAAAATGAAACCTGTAAATCCCTTATTCGTAGCACATCAAATCCTATTTTCGTAGAAAGTGAAATCCCTTATTCGAAGCACGTCAAATCCCAAATTTGTAGCAAGTCAATATCAAAATGACAATTCCAATCAAAATTTTTATCAAGGCAAACAACGCATAAAAAGAAAAATTGAAGCCTGTAAATCCCTTATTCGTAGCACGTCAAGTCCCTTATTCGTAGCACGTCAAGTCCCTTTTTCGTAGCAAGTCAAATCCCTTATTCGTTGTGTTGGATTATGGGTTATTTAACAATGAAGCGATGGTATGTAATGAAAAAATACTTTTATTGCGTACTAAACTAATGACACAGCAAGAACAACCAGTGACAACTAAACTTAAATATATTGCAGCGACACCTAGTTAAATTTTCTAGAACTATGTGTTTGTCTATACAAGTTTGTCTATTCAACACTCCCACTAAAATTTAACTAGTTATAAAAAAAAACTTTTTTTATTTATAAAAAAATTAAACATTGTTATGAAAAGAGGACAAAATCTGATCTCTTAAATAGTTAAAAGCTTGCGTTGGTAATGCTTTAGTTAACATGTCTGCTAATTGACTGTTACTAGGAATATAGTTTAGCTTAATTATACCTAACTCAACTTTTTCTCTTATAAAATTAAATTTTACATCTATATGCTTAGTTTTCTTATGATAAACAGGATTATTAATTAACTTGATTGCACTCTGATTATCAACATACAATGGAACATATTTTACATTTTCACCTAAATCTGTCAGTAATTGCTGCAACCATAATATCTCTTTTGCAGCTTCGCAAGCAGCTACAAATTCTGCTTCAGTTGTGGAGAGAGCAGTAGTCTTTTGTTTCTGACTACACCATGTTATAGGTCCCCCATTCATATTAAAAATGTAACCAGTAGTAGACTTACGCGTATCTACATCACTTGCAAAATCTGAATCTGAATAGCCAGTAAGATCACTACTGTCTCCATAACTTATACATAAATCTTTGGTATTCATTAAGTATCTAATCACACGTTTAATGGCATTTACATGTTGCTGACTTGGATTGTTTACGTATCTACTTAATAAATTTACAGTAAATGAAATGTCTGGTCTTGAAACAGAGCTCAAAAATAACAACGAGCCAATAGCTTCTCTATAAGGAAAATTTACGACACTTTCATCCATTTTCTTTGAAATAACAACATTTACATCGGCTGGGGTACTGGCAGGATTTGAATTACTCATACAAAACTTCTCTATTATTTGTTCTATGTAATCTCTTTGATGAATATAGATACAATTATTTACTCTCTCTATTTCCATGCCCACAAAATACTTCAATTTTAATTCTTTTATTTTAAATGTTTGCTTCAAATATTCTATTACTCTTTTAATAATTGAGGAACTGGAAGAGACTACAAGTGCATCATCAACATAAATTATTATGAACACTTTTACCCCATCAAAAATACTTATATATACACAATTATCAGCCTGAGATTGCACAAAACCATATTTAACTAAAAACTCAGTGAATCTTTTGTTCCAACAACGAGATGCCTGTTTAAGACCGTACAATGATTTGTTGAGTTTTAGAACACAATTATTTTTGAATGAAATTCCTTCTGGCACTTCTATAAAAATATTTTCATCCAGATACCCATTCAAAAAGGCAGTTTTTACATCAAATTGTTGAATTTCTAAGTTATATTCAGCTGCTATAGAAAGAATAATTCTAATTGAGTCATATCTCGTTGTTGGAGAGAATATTTCTTGATAATCAATATCTTTTATTTGATTAAAACCACGTGCACACAAACGAGCTTTAAACCGTTTTTTATTTTTATCATCCTTTTTTATAGCAAACACCCACTTTGTAGTAAGAGTACGTTGACCAGACCTTTCAACTGGAGTCCATGTGTTATTCTCTTCATGTGCAAGCAATTCTTCATTAATAGCTTGTAACCAGTAATCTCTTTGGGGACTCTTCATAGCTTCATCATATGTTTGAGGCAAGGACAGTTCAACTAGGTTTGCTTCAAACAATCTATTTCTCCTGGGTCTCAAATTTATATTCCTCTGGTTTAAATCATCATCTAATTCTCGAGACGGTTCATATGGAGGGTCATTACTATTACAGCTCAACATACTGTCATCATTCTCTGATGATGAAACTTCCACAAGGGTATCATCGACACTGGTATCTTGTATTTCATTTTCTTGTCCTAAAGTTTTCTCTTCATCATCAATATATATTTGTGTAATATTTTCCCTTGTTTCTGGAATGGTGTGTTCATCAAAAATTACATTTCTTGATATTTTCACCTTTTTTGTTTCTGGGTTGAACATCCTGTAATTATTATTATCATACCCCACAAGTATCATCTTCTCACTCTTCTTTTCAAGTTTAGTTCTTAGTTGGTCAGGAATATGGACATATCCAATGCTTCCGAACACCTTTACATGGCCTACATGAGGTTTGATGCCATTCCATAATTCAAATGGTGTCTTCTGAGGAGTCTGGCTAGAGGTGGTCCTGTTTAATAAATATACTGCACAATTCACAGCCTCTGCCCATAAATTCAGTGGGACATCCCTTGCATACAACATTGAGCGTGCGCTCTCCACAATAGTGCGGTTCTCTCTCTCTGCACGACCATTTTGTTCTGGTGTGTAGGGCGCTGTACACTCATGAACTATACCTTCTTTGTTCAAGTAGTCTTTGAAAGTTTTATTTACATACTCTTTTCCATTATCTGTATGCAATATTCTAACACTGTGCATATACTTATTTTTGATCATAGCATTATATTTCTTGAACATTTCTATCACATCACTTTTATGTTTGATAAAATGTACATGCCTGTAACTTGTAGCAGCATCCTTAAACAACAAAAAGTATTTCATACCTTGGATAGATGTATGACTCATTGGTCCACAGACATCACTATATACAAGGTCACCTGGCTGTAGTTCTCCTCGTACAGATTTGTAAAATGGAAATCTGCACTGCTTTCCATATGCACATGCTTCGCACACAAAATCAGTTTTATCACTGTCATTCAGTTTCAAGCCTTCTACCACATTATTAGTATTCATGTTCTTGATTTGTTTTAGGTTAACATGTCCCAGTCTTTCATGCCACATTTTAATATTATTTTGATCACTGTGCACTAAATTACAGGTGTCTGGAATCACAGCTTTTATTTTCAACTCATACAAATTGTTTTCTGTAATTGATGCACACATCACCAAGTTGTTGCCTTTGTAAATAAAAGCACTAGAATCTTTCTTGATAATGATATAGGATTTACGCATTATCACACCTTCTGAGAATAGATTTCTTCTTAATTTTGGAACGTACAATACATCCCGCAGTTCACTGTTCTCCCACTGTCCATTGACATATCTCTTTATGAACACCTTGCCGATGCCAGCCACTTCCACAGACTGTTTGTTTCCCAATGTCAATGATTTCTGGTCACATTCAAATAGTTCTACAAAGAACTCCTTTCTGTATGTCATATGTGCGGAGGCACCACTGTCTAAAATCCAAGCATTCTGTTCAGCTTCACTGAAACTGGTTTCTACATTAAACGCTAGCAAATCTGCACCTTCCTGTTGAGGTTTTCTGGACTTGGACTTCCTTGGAGCACGACATTCTCGAGAAAAATGACCTCGTTTTCCACAATTATAACATTCAAATCTGTGTTTGGTGGTTTTATTTTGATTTGAACCACTAGCATTTCTATTCGGCTCGCTTTGTTTTGAACTATTCTTCCATCCTTTGTTAGCCACAAGGAGAGCGGTTTCCTGCTCTTCTTCACACTGTAGACTAGCTTCCTCATCTAACAAACGAGCAGTGAGATTGACAAGAGTTTGTTGCGCTGGATCCAATGACATCCACGCTTGACGGAGTGATCTGTACTTATGAGGCAGTGTTCCAAGTATTTTTGTTATCACTGCCATTTCACTAACACTTTCGCCGCTTTCTTTTAACTGCTTGGCCAAGGATTCCACTTTAGAAATGTGTTGAGCTACACTATCATTTGTAGACATTTTGTATTGATAAAACTTCTCGTGGATTAACATTTTGCATAGTTCACTCTTTTGTTCATATATTGATTCAAGTTTTGTCATTATTTCCATAGCAGTTTCACAATTTTCTATAAGTGTGATTTGCTTGAAATCCATCGAAGAGGTTATAATGAACATTGCCATGCCGTCATTCTTTGACCACTCAACACTGTTTTCGGATGTTTTAGGCATTGATATATCGATCCCTTTTGCTTTTAGGGCACACTTTATCTGGAATTTCCATTGTCGGAAATTATTTCCGTCGAATTTTTCTAAACTCATAGACCGCATGGAATCCATTTTGAGGTTATCTTGTCAATTTCTTCAAAACACAATTGTTACTTTTTCTTTGCTGATATTTCTTACAATTTCAATTACGATACCTACTGGGCCCATAACCTGTTGGATTATGGGTTATTTAACAATGAAGCGATGGTATGTAATGAAAAAATACTTTTATTGCGTACTAAACTAATGACACAGCAAGAACAACCAGTGACAACTAAACTTAAATATATTGCAGCGACACCTAGTTAAATTTTCTAGAACTATGTGTTTGTCTATACAAGTTTGTCTATTCAACACGTTGCAAGTCAATATTAAAAAGACCATCCCAATCAAAATTTGTATCAAGGCAAACAACGCATCGAAAGAAAAATTGAAGCCTGTAAATCCCTTATTCGTAGCACGTCAATCCCTATTTTCGTAGAAAGTGAAATCTCTTATTCGTAGCACGTCAAATCCTATTTTCGTAGCAAGTCAATATTAAAAATGACAATTCCAATCACAATCTGTACCATGTCAAAAAACGTACCGATAAAAAAATTGAAGCCTGTAAATCCCTTATTCGTAGCAAGTCAAATCCCTTATTCGAAGCTCGTCAAATCCCTTATTCGTATTAAGTTAAATCCCTTATTCGTAGCAAGCTTATTCGTAGCAAGTGAAAACCCTTATTCGTAGCAAGTCAAAACCCTTATTCGTTGCAAGTCAATATCAAAATGACAATTTAAATCACAATCTGTACCAAGCCAAAAAACCTACTGAAAAAAAATCGAAGCCTGTAAATCCCTTATTCGTAGCACGTCAAAGCCTATTTTTGTAGAGAGTGAAATAAATCCCTTATTCGTAGCAAGTCAAATCCCTTATTTGTAGCAAGTCAATATTAAAATGACCATTCCAATCAAAATTTGTATCAAGGTAAAAAGGCATCGAAAGAAAAATCGAAGCCTGTAAATCCCTTATTCGTAGCACGTCAAGTGTCTTTTTCGTAGCAAGTTAAATCCCTTATTCGTAGCAAGTCAAAACCCTTATTCGTAGCAAGTCAATATCAAAATGACAATTCTAATCAAAATCTGTACCAAGTCAAAAATTGCACCGAAAAAAATCGAAGCTTGTAAATCCCTTATTCGTAGCACGTCAAGTCCCTTTTTCGTAGCAAGTTAAATCCCTAATTTGTAGCAAGCCAATATCAAAATGACAATTCAAATCAAAATTTTTATCAAGGAAAACAACGCATCGAAAGAAAAATTGAAGCCTGTAAATCCCTTATTCGTAGCACGTCAAGTCCCTTATTCGTAGCACGTCAAGTCACTTTTTCGTAGCAAGTCAAATCCCTTATTCGTTGCAAGTCAATATTAAAAAGACCATCCCAATCAAAATTTGTATCAAGGCAAACAACGCATCGAAAGAAAAATCGAAGCCTGTAAATCCCTTATTCGTAGCACGTCAAATCCTATTTTCATAGAAAGTGAAATCTCTTATTCGTAGCACATCAAATCCTATTTTCGTAGAAAGTGAAATCCCTTATTCGTAGCAAGTCAAAACCCTTATTCGTAGCAAGTCAATATTAAAAATGACAATTCCAATCACAATCTGTACCATGTCAAAAAACGTACCGATAAAAAAATCGAATCCTGTAAATCCCTTATTCGCAGCAAGTCAAATCCCTTATTCGAAGCACGTCAAATCCCTTATTCGTATTAAGTTAAATCCTTTATTCGTAGCAAGCTTATTCGTAGCAAGTGAAAACCCGTATTCGTAGCAAGTCAAAACCCTTATTCGTAGCAAGTCAAATCAAAATGACAATTCCAATCACAATCTGTACCAAGTCAAAAAAAGTACCGAAAAAAAATTCAAAGCCTATAAATCCCTTATTCGTAGCACTTCAAATCCCTTATTCGAAGCACGTCAAATCCCTTATTCGTATTAAGTTAAATCCCTTATTCGTAGCAAGCTTATTCGTAGCAAGTGAAAACCCTTATTCGTAGCAAGTCAAAACCCTTATTCGTAGCAAGTCAAAACCCTTATTCGTAGCAAGTCAATATCAAAATGACAATTCCAATCATAATCTGTACCGAGTCAAAAAAAGTACCGAAAAAAAATTCAAAGCCTGTAAATCCCTTATTCGTAGCACTTCAAGTCCCTTTTTCGTAGCATGTCAAAACGTTAATTCGTAGCAAGTCAAATCCCTTATTTGTAGCAAGTCAATATTAAAATGACCATTCCAATCAAAATTTGTATTAAGGCAAACAACGCATCGAAAGAAAAATCGAAGCCTGTAAATCCCTTATTCGTAGCACGTCAAGTCCCTTTCTCGTAGCAAGTCAAATCCCTTATTCGAAGCACGTCAAATCCCTCATTCGTTGCAAGTCAATATCAAAATGACAATTCCAATCAAAATCTGTACCAAGTCGAAAAACCTACCGAAAAAAAATCGAAGCCTGTAAATCCCTTATTCGTAGCACGTTTTTTCGTAGCAAGTCAAATCCCTTATTCGTAGCAAGTCAATATCAAAATGACAATTCCAATCACAATCTGTACCAAGTCAAAAAAAGTACCGAAAAAAAATTCAAAGCCTGTAAATCCCTTATTCGTAGCACTTCAAGTCCCTTTTTCGTAGCATGTCAAAACCCCAATTCGTAGCAAGTCAAATCCCTTATTTGTAGCAAGTCAATATTAAAATGACCATTCCAATCAAAATTTGTATCAAGGTAAAAAGGCATCGAAAGAAAAATCGAAGCCTGTAAATCCCTTATTCGTAGCACGTCAAGTGTCTTTTTCGTAGCAAGTTAAATCCCTTATTCGAAGCACGTCAAATCCCTTATTCGTTGCAAGTCAATATCAAAATGACAATTCCAATCAAAATCTGTACCAAGTCGAAAAACCTACCGAAAAAAAATCGAAGCCTGTAAATCCCTTATTCGTAGCACGTCAAATCCCTTTTTCGTAGCAAGTCAAATCCCTTATTCGTAGCAAGTCCATATCAAAATGACAATTCCAATCACAATCTGTACCAAGTCAAAAAAAGTACCGAAAAAAAATTCAAAGCCTATAAATCCCTTATTCGTAGCACTTCAAGTCCCTTTTTCGTAGCATGTCAAAACCCCAATTCGTAGCAAGTCAAATCCCTTATTTGTAGCAAGTCAATATTAAAATGACCATTCCAATCAAAATTTGTATCAAGGCAAACAACGCATCGAAAGAAAAATCGAAGCCTGTAAATCCCTTATTCGTAGCACGTCAAGTCCCTTTTTCGTAGCAAGTCAAATCCCTTATTCGAAGCACGTCAAATCCCTTATTCGTTGCAAGTCAATATCAAAATGACAATTCCAATCAAAATCTGTACCAAGTCGAAAAACCTACTAAAAAAAAATCGAAGCCTGTAAATCCCTTATTCGTAGCACGTCAAATCCCTTTTTCGTAGCAAGTCAAATCCCTTATTCGTAGCAAGTCAATATCAAAATGACAATTCAAATCAAAATCTGTACCAAGTCAATATCAAAATGACAATTCCAATCACAATCTGTACCTTGTCAAAAAACGTACCTTAAAAAAAACGAAGCCTGTAAATCCCTTATTCGTAGCACGTCAAATCTCTTTTTCGTAGCAAGTCAAATCCCTTATTCGTAGCAAGTCAAAACCCTTATTTGTAGCAAGTCAATATCAAAATGACAATTCCAATCAAAATCTGTACCAAGTAAAAAATTATACCGAAAAAAAATGAAACCTGTAAATCCCTTATTCGTAGCACATCAAATCCTATTTTCGTAGAAATTGAAATCCCTTATTCGAAGCACGTCAAATCCCTTATTCGTATTAAATTAAATCCCTTATTCGTAGCAAGCTTATTCGTCGCAAGTGAAAACCCTTATTCGTAGCAAGTCAAGTCCCTTTTTCGTAGCAAGTCAAATTCCTTATTCGAAGCACGTCAAAACCCTCATTCGTAGCAAGTTAAATCCCTTATTCGTAGCAAGTCAAAACCCTTATTCGTAGCAAGTCAATATCAAATGACAATTCCAATCACAATCTGTACCATGTCAAAAAACGTAACGAAAAAAAATCGAAGCCTGTAAATTCCTTATTCGTAGCACTTCAAATCCTATTTTCGTAGAAAGTGAAATCCCTTATTCGTAGCAAGTCAAAACCCTTATTCGTTGTAAGTCAATATTAAAATGACCATTGCAATCAAAATTTGTATCAAGGCAAACATTGCATCGAAAGAAAATTCGAAGCCTGTAAATCTCTTATTCGTAGCACTTCAAATTCCTTGTTCGTTGCAAGTCAAATCCCTTATTCGTATCAAGTTAAATCCCTTATTCGTACCAAGTCAATATCCAGATATCGAATAATCGATTCAATCAATCAATTAATTGGAAATGTATAATGTAATTAATTGGAAATAGGCTAATTCATCTAATAAATTGATTACACAATTTTCTAGGTAAACTTTTTATCAGCGATTAGGAACCTTGAACTTTTCTGGAGGTCACAGTATATTAAAAGTAAATGGAGTCTATTAAGTAAGCTCATGATTAATTTGTTCGCTAAATGAGTTCTTATGATAATATCACGCGTAATTAACTAAATAGGATATAAATTAAGTAACATAGTCCTGAAAGATGTTTATTTATATTATTTTTATTTATTATTATTTGGTTAATATTACAACACATATCTATGGGATATTAAAATTAATCATGGCACCCGGTTTATTATTGGAAAAAATCAAATACAATAACACACTTTCGTATAAAATTACCTATTATACCAGTTTTTAAATGTCCCACTGCTGGGCACAGGCCTCTTCTCATTTACAAAAGGAATGAACATAGATCACCACGCTTATTCATTGCGTATTGGCGATTTAAGATTACAATTTTTTAATACAGGTTTCCTCGCGATATTTTCCTTCACCGATTGTCATTGATGGATTGATGGGAAAAAAGGGACAATGGTACTTGCCTGTAATGGGTTCGAGCCTGCAAACTTGTGCACACAAATCCGTTCATTGAACAGCTAGGCCACCACGGCATTAAAGTATATAATTAAAGTTGGTGTATAATAAAACCTTTAGAGCAAGTACAAGATATTATGTCATTTAGGTAATGCACGACTATTTTCAAATAATACACCATTTTCATTTGATAATGACTAACCTTACTTCAAATCTATCCGCTTTTCAAACAGGTGTATTTTATGTAATTGTGCACGTGTAATATGTGGCTTATCAGGGCTAATACTCGGCATTGTAGGCGACACAAAGCGGCTCACACTACCAATACACTTTTATATTTTATGGTGGACTAACTTATAGGCGGCAGCGGAAATATGTTTTATTTTCAACAGTATTGAACTCCCATTGAAAGTGAAAAATTAAGTTTTTGACTTGTTTGTCAACTGCTAGAAAATAATTTTGTACCTTATTTATCTTTTTGTCTATTTTTATAGATATTTGGACCAATTAAAGACTTTCTCGTCATGTATTTAAAAGTTAAGGTTTTTCTGAATGTTATGGGATCTAATAAATAGGTTCGACAGAATAAAGTCGAGGCAAGTTGCTGTATTATAATTCTTACTAATTTTCTCGTCACAAGCCCGCTCCTTATAACTTAGAGCACACCGCACCACAGATAATGGCCGAGTTGTCTCGAATCCCGAAGTCAATTCCCGGCATATTGTCCGGACAGAAAAGGCCGCCCTGATCCCCCGAGACGCCGCTAAATGTACTTTTACACAATTTTATTAGAAAATGTCTTCAAGTTGCTCTATTTAACTTTGTAGTGAAGTTAGCCAGCATATAGGAAAGTTGAATAGGAGGATTCTATACCTGATTAAAATTTATTGGGGGCTGTAAATTGGTTACAGGTTTTAGTTTCCAATGCAAGAACTGAAAATCGTAATTATAAAAGTATAATTATTTGAGTATTCCATCAGATTTCTTTTTATATAAAATTGTCATAGTTGTTAAATATTTTATTTGCTCAATTATTGCAATAGATGCCGCTGACTAATTTAATGTAATAGGTACAATAATGTGATTACAGCTATTATATAAAAATCTGGTTACATAGATCCAGTCCAAACTTAATAAAAGCATTTTTATTTAGTATTTCGTTTATCCCGTTGTTGAACATTTAAAACAGGTAACCTTTTAAATAACTTATTAAAACAATTTCTCGTTCGTCCACACAAATAAACTCATCTGGAACGATGGAACCTTCAAAGCGCTCGTCAAAATATTCAAGCATATAACTATTTGCCCGCTACAAATAAGAAAAAACACAGCATTGTCACAGCAGACTCAACTTTCCACAAATTTAGCTTCCATCCACTTTCAGTGAGCGAAATAAAGCGCGCTTATTCAACGAGAGATGCAATTTAAAGTACTGCACAATTCCTTTCAACTACTCTTCAACTCACAGTACTACACAGCACGGTAATACTCAACAAATCCCCATCCATTGCTGACATAACTTGAGAAGCTTTCTTCACATTTCTTATTAAGCGAGCAATAGATTTTGTTAAAAGGACTTCAATCGAGATATGAGCTAAATGAACAGAAGTGACAGTTTCACGGAACGTAGGTATAAAACGAAGGAGCCACAGAATAAACTCAGAGTTAAATCGCTTTAAGAATAAGCGGACAAAGAATAAAATTTAGTTATACTGTGAATAAAACTGTCTATTACCTAACTTGCTTGGTTTGCTTAGAACAGATATAGATTTGCGGTAACTTAATGTTTTGTGTTTCAATTCAATTTCATTGAAGGTTGAAGAATACAATAAATGTTTATTTAAATAATTTTTACTTGTGATAATGGCCATGTTTAATACCAAATGGATTTATAATTGCCAGCTTGTAGATACTGTCTAACTTACTGTGCGATTTTAACATGTGATTTAGTTTGTAAGCAATCAGTATTAATTATTATTATCTGATGAAAAATTCACTGATTAACAATGTTCTCAAGTTTTTATTTACAATAGATTTATATTTAAACAATGATTTAAATAACATTATCTATCAAAAACTACAATCATGGTCATGTTGATAAATTCCACTTTGTTCATCTATGTTTTAAAACACCCATACGTCATACTGTCATGAATACTATTTAAAATCTCCACTATTTTTCAATAATCCTCACAGAAGAATGGTCTCTATGGGCACAAACTACAAGAACTACTAGGCATTGATCCACGACAATGAGGTTCCAACAAAGAGGATGGAAGCGGCGCATCTTCCCGCTTGATTTGAACCGAGGTGCCGTGAATTGAGCCTTTTCTTCTCTATGCAGATAATAATCGCTATAGAGAAATGGATTGAGGAATTTTAAAATGCTTTTCCAAGATTTTCCTTCCGGGTTTGTGAGAGCGTTTAATTATTGGAGTGCTTTCTTAAATTTTTATTTGAAAAAATACGTGACAATCAACTTCATTACTTAAGTTAATATTTTCATATTTTTTTAGTCTTATTTAGGTATTAGACCCCATGAAAATCTTGGCAATCAGTGGAAAAACTAAGATACTTATGTATCATTTTGTACACTCTGAATTCTACTTATCGTCGTGAAAACGATGTCGAAATCGATCAACTGTAATCGAGTTTTTGTCTTCATCTATAAGTGGCTCTGCTATTTTTGTGTTCAGCCATCCATAATTCAAGAGCTAGCACTTGTCGTCTTCGCTTGTGCTATTTTAGTCTGTTCAATAGCATTTCCTTTGGATTTCTTGTTTTATGCTCTACTTTATATTAAGTAGAAGAATTATTAATTACTCGTTGACCCGGCAAACGTATTTTTTGCCGTATAAATATGTACAAAAAAATTTTTGGAGCAGCCCTCCGTTTCCACCTACTACAGCCTACGACCTATTCCTAGTCCTACCAAATACTCAAAAGAAATCATTATCACACATCATCACACTATGACACGAGATTTTTATATGTATAGCTATAGCTATATTATATAGATGAGAAGTATAATTTTATATACAATCTTAAATCTCGATTATCTCAGTAATTACTAGGTTTCGGACATGGCATCACATAACGAAATTGGCTGCAAATAAGCTCTACTTTAACCCTGCAAGGAACGCACTTTATTTCCAAACACCCTGTATATAGATGAGATGATTATTTATTAAAAAAATACTTCTTGGTTCTTTGTCTTATATATTTTACTAGCTGTTGTCTGAAGCTCCTCCCGCGATCGCGATCTATCCCATATCAAGTTTTATCAAAATCCGTTCTGCAGTTAAGCCGTGAAAGCATAACAGACCGACGGACAAAATTACTTTCGCATTTATAATATTAGCATGGATATGGATAAATCTTTATAATATTCTGATTCTTAATATGTACCTACTACCAATACAGTACATACATTGTTTTTCCTATAGAGAAACTAAGTCCAAGACCAGTCAAACAAAATAAAATTCATTTAGAACGAACGAACATAAAAAATCCTCGTCGATTTACTTTTAATTTGCTTTGAACGCTTCAGTAAACCGTTGTACAAATAGCTTTGAATTACTTCTCTCAATTAAAGCTTTGAAACATAAAAAACAAGCTACCGACACAACTACCAATTATAACACAAAAGAAATTGGAAAAATACTTCTAAGATTTGAAAAGAAACATTTGAGAGTTACCAAATATTTTCTAGACCTTATAAGAACGATGAGTGATCATTAACATATAGGACTTGATTTGCCCCACTGCTGAACAGAGGCCTTTTGCTTATACAGAGAAGAAAGAGCACCGCTCACTACGCTTTGAAGTTATAGACAACATAAAATAAGAGAAATAAAATATATGTTATGCACAGACTAATGCTCATCACTCACAATTGCACGAATACGCAAACCCACAAGTGTAGGACGACATTAGCAAATGATTTCCTTTCCAAGCTGTGTCGAATTTTTAACAGACATCAAAGCTCGCGAACCTTTGTCGAAATGTTTGCACGCATGTGAGTGACCGAGGTAATACCAAAATGATGTGACATGGGTTCTTGCTTTTCATTTTCATGGGGAACCCAAAAATCCTTGGAACAAGTAAACATGGTACATTGTAGCCATGATCTGGGATAGGCCCTTAGTAAATGCTACTGGGACGGCAATCAGGGTATTATTGGGGAAACCTTTTGTTACCCACGTTGTAAATATGTCCCCGGATTTGGGTAAAATTAATTTCGGTACATTGTGTGAAAATGATCGCGTGATAAATTTTAATAAGTATGACGCAGAACATTTTTAATCTGATATTAATATCTAAGAAGTTACATTGAAGACGAAAATTCCGACTTTCGTGGTCACTATAAAAGGAATACTGAATAAATAAAGTGACAAAATAAAAAACAGGTTAGGTACTAAACCTACATAAAGTACTTCCTTTGCCAGGTTGAAACATTTTCTGGCATCTAATCACCGTTCCAACTAACAATCAGATTACTATTTATAGTTATAAAACGTAAGATAATAATCAACTGATTGGTACAAATCAAAATTTTGCAGATGCAGAGTTTTGATATACACCATGATCTGCTATTGTTCTTTTTGGAAGCAAAATCCCTTAAGATGTATGTTTAGCTATATCTATGGCTTTCGGTTTCTCCATTTTCGGGTTTCTTCGTTCCTAATCGGCAGCCTTTGTAACCGCGTAGGCTGACCTGTACCAAACGCGGGGTGTTCCCAATGATTTACTACTAATGAGCTTCGAACCTGTTAGCTAATAGTTTTCCGCCTAACTAACACTTTATTGCCAGTGGAGTAAGGTAACTTGGGATGAGGTTTATTTATGTTCAGTACGTATATACTAAGATTTTTAGTTACTGGTTTTGACTTGAAAACATGATAGAAACTGGCAACGGCCCGCGACTTTCTCTTCGTATCCTTATAAATGTGTGTTAAACTGATTCTGTATAATAATATTGTAGTTTCTTCAAAAATCGGTCTTCATCGTCCTTCTGTTGTTCGTCGAAACTTGTTCACAAACTTACACAATTCTTAATAATATCAACAATAAAATTGGACTTGGAAAAAATGAACAAAATTTTGTATCGACAATTTCCAAAAAGATGTTTATTCAATCGTTAATAGATAAAACTCAAATATTCCATTTTAGAGACCCCTGACAAGTTTTGTATAAATTATGGGTGCCTTTGGGCAAACAAAAAAGTTTAGGTTTTATTAAATTATTCGGTCTTATGACATTGATATTCGATTAGCACGAACTTTGGGGTTGAAATATAAACCTTTTTTAAACCTAATTGAGAGATTTGTAAAATGTTTAAAAGCTTTTAAACAATGTCATCATTAAATTGTCAACATAATTTAAAATGAGTATTTAAGTTGTAAATTATAATGGAAATTCATTTTGTACTAATAAGTATAACCCATCGTCTTCCTGTAGTTAGAAATATCTAAATAGAGAATAGGCAAGTCGGAAGTAGCCGTTTGAAAATGTGGTTAAGCCGAATGAAGTGAAATAAGATCAAAATCATATCTAGTAAATAACTCGAAATCTGTAGTCCCTAAAAAACCAATACTACTCCGACTAAGATACAAATATTATAAAGTAGAAATATATCTTATATTCGAGCTTAGTAATAGTACAATACTTTTGGACTAAGACTCTTTGCTCCCCAAGATAACAAAAATAATAAAATTAAAACATATTTGTATTAATATTTCAATCTTCAAAGTTTCCAGAATAACAAATGGAATAATAAGGGTTACTGTAAGAAGACCCTTAAGAGAGTCAGTCACCTGCCTTAAATTATGATGAATGGAACAATTCTCTGACAGTGGCACAGAGCGTTATGTGAAAAATTCATTAGATTTAATAAGATTGCAGTCGTCCCCGCCATATTGACAAAAGGGAAAGAAATGTAGGGAAAGTACCTAATAGGAGCGTCATTTCTTTGAAATGTTTCTAGAGTAATTGACGTTTACGCTTTTTGTTTATAAAGGGGTAAGCAGGAAGCGTCTTTTAGAGTATTTTTTTTTTATTTGATTACCCTACTGGGTCTTATAAGCTACTGCAGCTTGGCTCCATTTACGATAAAATCGTTTTATTTTAAAGTAAAACATATTCTTCTCCAAATAAAGTAGCTCAACATAAAAATAGCAGTAAGAAATTACGTCCCTAACCAGTGAATACATTCCTCTTAAGCTTTTATCCAAAGATCCAGCCCTTTCAGTCCAATCTGGGATAGTAACAGGATGACAGTGACTCGAGCAGAGCCGAACGGTTCCGAAGGCGCCCGAACAGTACAAGTTTAGGTAAGTTTACGTCGCGGACAAAGTTGTTGTACGTGCCTTTAGTTTTACTTATATCTTTGTTATACTCTTTATTTTAGTATCGGGAAACGTGACGGGATAAATCTTTTTGGACGTTTCATTGGTTGAAATCGTTGCTCGTAACTGTATGTTTTTATTTTACTTTAGAGTATACCAATTATACGATTTAACTTTTACGATTTCATAGTTTTTACTATAAATTGTTAACCTTGGTACAACTAACTTTAAAAATTATATGACTTAAAGAATTATTCTTGTGAAAACAAAATAATTATAGCGGACTGAATACATCAAACTGAGGTGAGGCATCAATTACATAAGACGCCTAAAATATTTCCTTAATACTAAACAGAATTTGAATCCGGTAAGACTGGAAGTCGACCCGAGGCAGACAGACTAAATTGCATACGAAATTGGTCAATCGAAAATGGTTCACTTTTTTATGTTATAAAAGCACACATACTAAAAATATTCACGATATTACTAAAACAGTCTATAACCAGAACTCAAATAAATGTCATAATAAATGAATAATGAGGTCCCATATTATCTATTTCGGGTCCATTATGACCCAAACAGTAAAACGGTTCGTCAAATAATAAAGTTCATAACAAACTTTTAGGACGTCGAGTGTTTTAAATGTTTTAATAGGGAACTAATTTTGACTATTAATTTCGAAGAAGGGATCATTTTGTAACATTTTGTTATTTTCGATTATGTTCCGTATTGATAATATATTTTAGAGAGTTCTGGGTACTGTTAATTAATATGACTTTTGCAGCGAGTTGGAAATAATAATGGTGACGAATCTACATTATTATAATATTAGGTATTTTTTCTACACATTTAACTTTCTGAACCTCTAAATACAAGCTTCCGATTGATGCTGGCTGTAATGATATCATGCTAGGAGGAATTAAGTCGCAAGCAGCACTCGTCGTATTCAGTAAGAATATAGAACTAAGGGACCATGCAAAATAAAAAAGGCATTGAGATAAAAAAAAAATTGTACTAAAATACACAATGAATACGATTAGCGATGATATTCGATAACACAATGATGATACCTAACACCTGTATACTCATTACGTAGTTCCTATCGTATGTACTGACTTTCTCAATCCACCTAACATTTACTACACCCTAGACCGGAACCCCGGTACGGAATAAATCCTCGCAATATTTTACAGGCAGCACTTTGGATACTTTAAAAGGTAGGTATATATTAATATTTTGGAAGGACCCACTATGGAAAACATTATGAATTCTAACTAGAAGCTTTCATAATTTATGAATATTTCTCTTAGAGCGACCATTATAGAGTGGAGGTCAGTTTTAAGGTAATTAAAAGCCAGTTTTACTTATTTTTGCTTAATCCACATATATGATAGACTATTTTAGGACTATTACTACTCAAAGTGTGTTACGCAGAACCTCTGAGGAGGCTCTACGATATTACTGACCAAAGATATTTGGGAAAACAAGTTCAGAAAATAAATCGAATTAAATAAATAATTTAAAATAGTTTATGTAATTACTTTAATTAAATTATTAATTAATCGATAATCCAATAATTTAACTGTGAAAGTAATTATTGGGCGTGCACTGCGAGTACTCGATGATGTTATAAAATAATGTGCTTCATAATATAATACTTATAGAAGTCATGATTACCCACAAAAAAGTCCGCGTACTTTGTAAATTGATATTATAAAATAAATTACTACGATTAATAACGATTAAGATAGGATTTCATTCTTTTAAAATTTTATATATTATCTTTATAATTGCATGCAAATATTGTCGTTACTGCATTTTTTTTAATTACGTAAGTATGTACTGACGCAATTTTTTTTTTCAATGTTGTAGAAATAAAGAATACCTACAATACACATAAACTATTATTTGATTATTTTCGGGCTCCATAAAATAATTCGCTTTTTAAAAGGGGTCCATTACATAAACAGTTGAGAACCGCTGCCGTAGAGAGTTATATAATACTTAAGTACTTCTTACGGTACGCCAATTTTAAATGTTATTGGATTATGAACTTTCGACTAACTAAAAGATGGACTCGCATATCCGCACTTTGAGAAGAACCAGCTTTATAATAATATTAAAATAAATATCTTTTTTCGTTGCCGTGACAAATAGAGAACATAATAGTTGCAACAATTAGGGAATAATTAAACGATTTATAGTATACTAGCTAGCATGCCCCGGCTGCACACGGTTAAGTTTTTAACATTACAAATTAATATTCTAATTTCTCAGGGTATGAATGTATTAACATAAAAACCTTCCTCTTCACTATAATCTATTGCTCAAAACTGCATTAAAATCCGTTGCGTAGCTTAAAAGATCTAAGCGTACGGACAGTGGGAGCGACTTTGTTTTATACTAAGTAAAGATAATGCAAAAGTATGTTGAAATTTCATGTGTACAATTAATTAAAATGAGTTAACCGCATTTCAACAAAAATGTCTGCACACCCTATGTGTTCAAATATTTAATATATTTCCCATACTCCTTAAGAAATTCTTCGTATCGTATCGATAAATATTTAAATGTCACCACATCAATTTCAAGATTCGTGAAGATAAAAATTAAATGAGAACTCAATTAAACGTAATTAAATAAGTAATGAAATACAATTCGACGGTATCTCTCTTTTGTTTTTACATAAATAATGCCACATCTGAGTTATCAGCTGATCCGTGACGGAGGCGCCATCTTGCGTTCACTGGGGCACAATTTATTCTTCCCGGGAAGACTATAAGATCCAACGCTATGAGATCTACGCTTATATAATCGGTTTTAGTTTGGAACCTTTACACAAATGCGACGGATGGAATTTCGTTTGAATAAATTCTGTTTTCTTTGTTTGAAGAAATTATTTTACACGCTGAAGTTAGGTTTAAACTTTAGAAATGGGAAAGATAATACATTGTTAATATGTAGTTATAGGTATGATGAGATCTGAGAGTAAATACCTAAAAATATTAAAATACATAGAATGTAAACGATTCCCTAATAGGGATTAGAAATCCTACTTACCATCGCTTTTCAGTAATAGGTAGGGAAATAATAGTAATCCCCTACCTATTACTAAAAAGCGATGTTGATAAACAATATAATGAAAAATATATATAATGAAATACATAATTGTGAGTCGTTTGTGTTGCAATTCAGCTCTATCCTCTACTGATTATAAGAAATCCTCTATTTCAAGACTCTTAAACGCACTCCTCAAAAAACAAAACCCACAAAAATCTCGTGCGAAAGAAATGGTTGAACTCCCTCGAGACGTTAACACAACAGCCTTCCATTTCATTATCAATTACTGAGCCTGAGGGAAGAGGTTATACTGCCTCCAGGGAGGGCCAAACAAGTAGGTTTGCCCAAGAGTGCCGCTAAATTACCTCGGAGTGACCCTCAAAGCAAATTACATGCAAAAGGCGTTTACGATTGAATATTTCTTTTTTATAGCGGATGGGTTTATGGGTGTTCGGAATATGGGAATGTGTCAATGCCTATATTTTGTTATGTTGCAAGGGTTTGGTGAATCTTGGAAATTGATGGACGGAATTTTTTATAAGGAATTGAATGTATTGTGACCGATGTCCCGACTTACCTAATGTCGTTGACATCAATCACAATATAATATAATATTTTATTTACTACCTAAACATAAAATAGTTTTGTTCTTTTAAAAAAAAGGTATCTAGTTTATTTTAATGATAAAATTATAGTTAGGTACCACAGATTAACGAGAGAGTCTATTTAGTAGTATATAATGTACTATATATTGACTCTATTGACAATGTATTGACTTGTATATTTTTATTATTCTTGATTTTCAGACTGATTACACATTTTATGTCGATGTGCAATCAAAGTAACAAGTATCCACTGTTTTGTTATTTGGTATCAACTGTGTTTGGATACCTTTTTCCTTATATTTTTCTAGTTTAACAACTTTAATAATAGTCAAAGAAAATGTTAATAAGTGACAGTGTTTGGGAAAGAGTAAGGGTTAAATAAAAGATTTAACATTTTGTTGGTGCCCGAAATAAAATTCCAACGTTTATTAAATGTGAACCCCCCATTTCTGTGGTATAAACTTGTAAACAATAATTACACTTACATCCCTCATATTATTTACGAAAGATTAAAGTTTGTGAAGTGTTGTAAACGGTCCGTCCGGGACAAATTCCCGGAAGCGGTCCGTCCCGTGTCCCGGGCCCGGAAATTTTGTTGCTCCTATAAATATTATACGCCTTTCGCTTACGATGTGGTTTTAGATGAATCGTTCGCTGAATAATAATGGATACTAAAGTCTCTAACTAATATAAATATTTCGATGTATTATTTTATCTCACTTTCGGTACATTCATTAGGAAAAATTATGTGCACAACAAAAAGTACTATTTAAAACAATTAACAATTAGCTAAGAAGCTCGTCTAAAAAAATCAGCCTATTGATGAAGGGTTCCGTTCCATTTTATGGAGCTACCTTTAATTTTCATTATTATTTTATGTTATAGCGGTAACAGAAATACATTTATCTGTGAAAATTTCAACTCTCTAGCTATTACGGTTCATGAGATACAGACCCGTGAAAGACAGACGGACGGAGGACAGCGGAGGCTAATTCCCGTTGGCACCATTCAGGTATGGAGCCCTAAAAAGCCGGTAGACCCGAACAATATTTTACGATTAAACTTTGTACAAAATGTTGAAAACACAGAATAAATAAACTTTAAACGTGCGAAATATAAATATGGAAATAGTGTAAAATTAAGCCGACTCACAACATCCAAAATATAAAATCTGAATTGTAAAGGAATAATATTTTCATAGTATTTGCATATGTTCATGGTTATTACTTGAGGGGTAAATAAAATGGTGGTCATACTGATTGCGGTGGCCGTCGGCGAGGCATGCCGATCGCCAGATGTTTGGACTAGCGACCAATATTTATTGCCATTGCATAAAGCTGCTGATTTAAAAGCAGTAAAAATAAAAAAATAACTAGACAAGTTACAATAAATAAGAAATCAGAATGTTGATGACTCAATAGGACGAATTCGACTAGGCCATAAGATTAGTCTAAACATCGGCTTTACGCGACTTTTTAGTTAAAGGGATGAAATTCGTATAGTGTTACAAACACTATCTACTATATATATTTTCAGTGTGTATTTTTGTTGCCGCTAAAGCAAAAAATGAAGCTCAATAAACACAGACAATAGTATAAAAAAATAAGGGGCTCTCCAATAACTACAAACAATTTTTTTTTCCTGGGAATTTTTTGCTCGATTACAATAATCGCAACAGAAAAAGTACTCACAGAGTTGTATTGCTATTAAATAATAACAACGTCATATTTTTAAATTAAAGGGGGTCACATTCAAGAGAGATGTTTTTGAAGTTTTTTTACTCTATTGTACGGAACCCATTATGCGCGAATACGACTCGCAAATGGCCAGTTTTAAGACTTACCCGTTTTTGATAGAGCTTTGAACATAGCCTACTAGTTAACAAAATATCATTAAAGATATAAGTAGAAAGCCTTTAAGAAATATAAATATCTACATAAAAAACATTATATTTTCCATTACTATTCGGACCTGGCAATAACCACGAGTTATCTAAGATATTCGCTTTCCAAGTGCCGGCGATCCAGAATATTCTATATAATATTATTATGAATAGAAATACCTCGCCACCCTGTGAAGGGAAAACCCCACAAATATGTAAAATGCGCTCTACCTGTGTTAGAGAGCTGGGAAATTTAGATAGTAGTTAAAGGCCTACCTTACAAGAAGAGTATGACCCTCAATGGAGCGGGTAAAGAGATAATGTTGTTAAGCAATGGGTTGCTAATATTTGTTGGTACATTTCTATATTGTGGTATTTTATCTTTACTTAATATTATAAATGCGAAAGTAACTCTGTCTGTCTGTCTGTCGCCCTTTCACGCCAAGACTACTCAACCGATTTAAATGAAATTTAATACACAAATAGTCTAGAGCCTGAAAAAGGACATAGGGTACTTTTTGCCGTGGTAACCGACATCAACGCGGGCGGAGTCGCGGGAAACAGCTAGTAGTCTAAAAACGGGTTAGTGGCTAACCTAATGATAAGACTATAGACCAGCCTTTCCCAAAGTGGGCGATAACGCCCCCTTGTGGGCGCTGCAGGCCTAAAGGGGGGCAGTAAGAGACTCAGAAAAAAAATCTCCGCTAATATAGCTCAAAATAATTAATTTAATTCGAAGTTATAGTGGTTTTTAAGTTGGTGAAAATATGGGGGAGCTAAAGAATAATTTATTCTCAAAGTGGGCAGTAGACAAAATAAGTTTGGGAACCCCTGCTATAGACTCTAATGCCTGGTAACGCATCACATCATCACCATAGCATCAGCAGTGGTGTTTAGGGCCCTTACTGCCAACTGTATGATGTTCTGATCCAACCAAATTGAGATCGAGTTGGTATGCTTGCACCCGATACTAGCGCTTTCCGTCAGAAAACGTTGGATGATATCATAAATACCATTCAAACTGAATAAACCAAAGACTTAGAAATTTTTTATGACTTAGTAACATGTATATAGGTAACAACGATGATAATAATAGCACTCCATTACAGCTGCATCTCGAAGAATTAACCGTGATTATCAGCAAACTTTACACGGAACCCTCGGTGCGCAAAATGGAGTCGCACTTATCCAGTTTTTTGAAATCAATTTACTTTTCAAATCAATGCAACTGCATAATATTAGTTTTACTCAAGGTACCGAAGTGTTCGGTAAATACAAATCAAACTAATAGAAAATATTTTAAACTTCCATTAGTTTTCTGACAATATAAGGGGTCTCGACTGTTTGATAAATCGATGTAGCGTGCTCTCTGAGCGCAGAGAGTTCTTGACATGTAAAGAAAGAAGGATCGCTCATCCAACACTGTTAATCCACGCCGATCAATAGATCCCTGAAGTAGACACTTAAAAAACCTTCGCTGTGGTTTATTTATACTTTAAACACTTAAGTGGTTCGACAGACTTAATGCTGTATTTATTGCATTGTTTGTTAGTAATATGTCTTCAGGGATTAATTATTTATAGCCCCCCCGCCAGATGGACTGACGACCTGAAGAAGGTCCCTGGAGGGGACTGGATGCGAAAGGCGGAGGACCGGGTGTTGTGGCGCAAATTGGGAGAGGCCTATGTCCAGCAGTGGACTACGAAATGCTAAATGATGATGATGATGATTAATTATATATTTATTGTGTTCTTTGGATTGAGGAACTTTTTCCTTCTAAAATAAACACTGGACACATGACATAATTTTGCCGGACGCGGCAAACGGCAGCGACAGATGGTGACTTAGTGTGCCGTGATGGCGTTAAAAACTGAAACTCAGTAGTATATATAATTCAAAGTAAAGGAAATACTAATAAATTGTTTTCAGTAACAGACTAAAGTAATTAAATAGTTACCTTTTATCAGCTGCAGGCAAGTTAACTAGGTAGATAAGTATTAGTAATTCGTAGAAGAAACCCATTTCCGAGTTACTGAGTACATGAAATAAAATTGTTTATTACACAACTAGAATATGCTATCTATCTATACATATTATAAAAAAGTTCCCCGCCGCGTCTGAAAGCGATAAATTCAAAAACTACAGAACAGGTTTTCATATGGTTTTCACCGACAGATAGAGTGATTTATGAGGAAGGTTTAAGTGTATAATTCATTAAAGTTTTATCTACCAGTGCGAAGCCAGGCTAGGTTGATAGTATATAATATTATTCAAGACTTTTACATATGTTTTTTAGAGCAAACTGAAGTCTAAACTATTTAAGAAATCGAAGGTTTTCTATTACCATTCAAAACCATAAATATGTAGTTATTAAAATTAGCCCTTTAGTAAAAATCGTTTATCCCATAACAAAAGGTTCAATGTTCAAGCTGCTCATGTGTTCTAGCAGTTTAATAGCATTACCAACTTGAACCGGGCAATTAGCGTACAAAAATGACGGCAACAAAGCTAAACTGATCTGTTATGCAGATTGCGTTCTGCATTTTTGAAGCACCGGGACATTCTGTGCACGTACGTTACGAAAACCTGTGTTTTCCCTGCGGATAATTAGGATTCGTTTAAGTACCTATCCAGCAGTTTCATACATGAAACGACCGCATATTAAAAATATAATCAAATTTTTAAATAATGTTTTTACAGTGAGGATATTGTGATGCTTGTTGGAAACGGATTTATTTTCAAATTATGATTCACTACGTATTATTTAGATAAATTTAGATTCATATTATAAATGAAATTGTATTTATTTATTATAATGTTGTGGCGGACTAACAGTCTGACATTTAAAAAGGTAGTAGAGTGTTAGATACTAATAGATTAAAACTCAAAACAGGTATAATAATTTGCATTGACATCAACAACCGTCAATCGCAATAAAATATATTAAGTAGTTAATTTTACAGTGCCATAAAAATAAATTATTTTACTTGCACATACTGCTGTTGAATAAATGTACAAAACTGTACTCCATTTGCAGAACTTATGACGTCAGCTATCAACGTGTGTCACAAAGACGAATTGACATAGCCAACGCTCGGAAAAACAGGTCTTTGTAGCATACGGAATCTAGGGGTCTCTGCAACGGTGCCTCTAGGACACTCTAGATAAAACAGTCGGTTCTATTATTTGAGGGATATAAAGAGATAATGTTGTTAAGCAATGGGTTGCTAATATTTGTTGGTACATTTCTATATTGTGGTATTTTATCTTTACTTAATATTATAAATGCGAAAGTAACTCTGTCTGTCTGTCTGTCGCCCTTTCACGCCAAGACTACTCAACCGATTTAAATGAAATTTAATACACAAATAGTCTAGAGCCTGAAAAAGGACATAGGGTACTTTTTGCCGTGGTAACCGACATCAACGCGGGCGGAGTCGCGGGAAACAGCTAGTAGTCTAAAAACGGGTTAGTGGCTAACCTAATGATAAGACTATAGACCAGCCTTTCCCAAAGTGGGCGATAACGCCCCCTTGTGGGCGCTGCAGGCCTAAAGGGGGGCAGTAAGAGACTCAGAAAAAAAATCTCCGCTAATATAGCTCAAAATAATTAATTTAATTCGAAGTTATAGTGGTTTTTAAGTTGGTGAAAATATGGGGGAGCTAAAGAATAATTTATTCTCAAAGTGGGCAGTAGACAAAATAAGTTTGGGAACCCCTGCTATAGACTCTAATGCCTGGTAACGCATCACATCATCACCATAGCATCAGCAGTGGTGTTTAGGGCCCTTACTGCCAACTGTATGATGTTCTGATCCAACCAAATTGAGATCGAGTTGGTATGCTTGCACCCGATACTAGCGCTTTCCGTCAGAAAACGTTGGATGATATCATAAATACCATTCAAACTGAATAAACCAAAGACTTAGAAATTTTTTATGACTTAGTAACATGTATATAGGTAACAACGATGATAATAATAGCACTCCATTACAGCTGCATCTCGAAGAATTAACCGTGATTATCAGCAAACTTTACACGGAACCCTCGGTGCGCAAAATGGAGTCGCACTTATCCAGTTTTTTGAAATCAATTTACTTTTCAAATCAATGCAACTGCATAATATTAGTTTTACTCAAGGTACCGAAGTGTTCGGTAAATACAAATCAAACTAATAGAAAATATTTTAAACTTCCATTAGTTTTCTGACAATATAAGGGGTCTCGACTGTTTGATAAATCGATGTAGCGTGCTCTCTGAGCGCAGAGAGTTCTTGACATGTAAAGAAAGAAGGATCGCTCATCCAACACTGTTAATCCACGCCGATCAATAGATCCCTGAAGTAGACACTTAAAAAACCTTCGCTGTGGTTTATTTATACTTTAAACACTTAAGTGGTTCGACAGACTTAATGCTGTATTTATTGCATTGTTTGTTAGTAATATGTCTTCAGGGATTAATTATTTATAGCCCCCCCGCCAGATGGACTGACGACCTGAAGAAGGTCCCTGGAGGGGACTGGATGCGAAAGGCGGAGGACCGGGTGTTGTGGCGCAAATTGGGAGAGGCCTATGTCCAGCAGTGGACTACGAAATGCTAAATGATGATGATGATGATTAATTATATATTTATTGTGTTCTTTGGATTGAGGAACTTTTTCCTTCTAAAATAAACACTGGACACATGACATAATTTTGCCGGACGCGGCAAACGGCAGCGACAGATGGTGACTTAGTGTGCCGTGATGGCGTTAAAAACTGAAACTCAGTAGTATATATAATTCAAAGTAAAGGAAATACTAATAAATTGTTTTCAGTAACAGACTAAAGTAATTAAATAGTTACCTTTTATCAGCTGCAGGCAAGTTAACTAGGTAGATAAGTATTAGTAATTCGTAGAAGAAACCCATTTCCGAGTTACTGAGTACATGAAATAAAATTGTTTATTACACAACTAGAATATGCTATCTATCTATACATATTATAAAAAAGTTCCCCGCCGCGTCTGAAAGCGATAAATTCAAAAACTACAGAACAGGTTTTCATATGGTTTTCACCGACAGATAGAGTGATTTATGAGGAAGGTTTAAGTGTATAATTCATTAAAGTTTTATCTACCAGTGCGAAGCCAGGCTAGGTTGATAGTATATAATATTATTCAAGACTTTTACATATGTTTTTTAGAGCAAACTGAAGTCTAAACTATTTAAGAAATCGAAGGTTTTCTATTACCATTCAAAACCATAAATATGTAGTTATTAAAATTAGCCCTTTAGTAAAAATCGTTTATCCCATAACAAAAGGTTCAATGTTCAAGCTGCTCATGTGTTCTAGCAGTTTAATAGCATTACCAACTTGAACCGGGCAATTAGCGTACAAAAATGACGGCAACAAAGCTAAACTGATCTGTTATGCAGATTGCGTTCTGCATTTTTGAAGCACCGGGACATTCTGTGCACGTACGTTACGAAAACCTGTGTTTTCCCTGCGGATAATTAGGATTCGTTTAAGTACCTATCCAGCAGTTTCATACATGAAACGACCGCATATTAAAAATATAATCAAATTTTTAAATAATGTTTTTACAGTGAGGATATTGTGATGCTTGTTGGAAACGGATTTATTTTCAAATTATGATTCACTACGTATTATTTAGATAAATTTAGATTCATATTATAAATGAAATTGTATTTATTTATTATAATGTTGTGGCGGACTAACAGTCTGACATTTAAAAAGGTAGTAGAGTGTTAGATACTAATAGATTAAAACTCAAAACAGGTATAATAATTTGCATTGACATCAACAACCGTCAATCGCAATAAAATATATTAAGTAGTTAATTTTACAGTGCCATAAAAATAAATTATTTTACTTGCACATACTGCTGTTGAATAAATGTACAAAACTGTACTCCATTTGCAGAACTTATGACGTCAGCTATCAACGTGTGTCACAAAGACGAATTGACATAGCCAACGCTCGGAAAAACAGGTCTTTGTAGCATACGGAATCTAGGGGTCTCTGCAACGGTGCCTCTAGGACACTCTAGATAAAACAGTCGGTTCTATTATTTGAGGTTTGAATACAGAAGCAAAAGTTGGGAGGATGAAGAGAAAGAAATATATTTATGAATATCTGTTTTAAATTTGGAAGTTTATTTTGGAAGACGTCCTTCCAACTAATTCTTATTTAAGCGGATCTGAACTCCACAGAAAATCATCATAAAAGATTATGCTTGAGCGATATTAGACCGACGTATGTTTGGCGAATAAAAAACAAAAGGTCGTCGCCTAAGAGTGATACTTCCTTTAGAACGTGACAGCTGTGCAAATAGATTGCGCCACTTGATGTAATAATAACATAATACAAAGTCTTTATGTATAATTATTATATTATATATAATACACATATATACTTACTTTATTATAATATATATAATATAACCAACACTTTTTTAATAGGTGAGTGAAAAGCTAACAGTAGTAGACCGTGCCTCATATTTATTCAAACTAAAATAGTAACATGCTGCCGATACTATATATAAATGATTAATTGTTATACTTTTACAGCTAAACTACTACAACTAAAATTTTATCAAAATCGGTTCAGATTTTGACAAAATTTGGGACTGAAATGACTTAGCAGATATAGGTAACTAGGTACTATTATACATAAACTTCACCAATTCATTTCTGTCAAGTCACATATATAATTAAACCAAATTTTGCTTAAACTGCAAACTTAATTAGCAGTTATAATGAATACAAATAATATTCACTGTTGGGGCGTGTCGTAAAAATAACCGTGACGTAATGTAGAGAAAATATGGCGTAATGAGAGAAACTCTGTTTTAAAGGGTAGTTCATTATATGTGTTATTTGAAGACCGAGGGTAGTTTGAAATAATCTCAGCGGTAGTAAAAGTTTGTAATGTGTTCTTAAAGTGCGGAAATTTTGGTTTGAAGATTTGAAATTAATTGTACGAAACGATGATGTGTTTTCACATAAAGGGATTCTACTAGTCTGTGCTGGCAATATTAACCTAAATTATATAGTATTACTTAATCTTTGGAAGTAGTCAAAGTCCTTTTAAATCAATGTAAACTTTTGAACATAATAAATCAAAAGATAAGTTTCGGTAATATCCACGAAACTTCAACACCATTTTATGGCGACAACTTTGATAAATGTATTTATTTCATTTAAGAAATGACTTTCGTGATGGCAACACTTTAAGTGAATAAAGTTTGATGGTAACATTTGATCTGGGTAGTTTTACGCTATGTAGAATGTTAATTTTTGTAGATGCATTGTTTCGAGAGTTGTAAGTACCTATCCCTTTATATAATTCATGTCATATGGATGATATCACTACTTCGTTTTAATATGTGAAAAGTCTAGCTCATCTGCAATAATGACTTCTATCTTATTTGTCATGATCACGTCTCATCTCATCACCTATTAAATCTACACCATCTTTTTGTAAATAGTTTTTCGAAAATGAACACACATGTTTAGGGTTGATTTTTCCAGCGCCACATAATTTAATCCGAGGAATAATTCCGATTTTATACAGTTCTTCTATACAGAATTTGTCAGACGTCAATTTTTGTCGAATAAAAAGTATCTGGCGTTGGAAAAATCAGCTCTTAATCAGTTAAGAAATGTATTCACCTCTGCTCGTTTCGTCTTATACAAGGCGGAATAATCAGTTCCAATCTAGAATTTTATCCTTTCTAATAGAAATTTGTTGAAGCTATTTTTTTCCTTTTTCGGTGAAGTCACGGAGCTGTAGTCACACGGTACCCTTTCTAGCATTAATATTACATGGGTATTGCTTAAGTGAATGCAAAGTATTTGACAGTAATGCTAATGAAGCCGCGGCTGAGAGTGGCCGCTGCATTAATATTCCGAATTTGTTTAGCCCTCGTATAAATATTCAGGACAAGGGTACAGGTCGCAGGTCTGCCAGCTTGTATGGGAAATGGGGAGATAAGTTTAGTTTTACGAATGTGATTTGCAAGCTCAAAGTTTGGTAGAATTGTGAGTTATTTTGTAATGTTCATGTGCATGAGGATACTTAAAAAGAGGTGAAGGGTGGCTGAATCGGGGTGCTGTATGACATGTTGCTTTTCAAGAAGTAGCCTAATTTAAAGTATTTTTTTTTTATTGAAAATTGTACTTGTTCATAAAACTCTATTGGAGCAGGACAAAGTTCTTTTTTAATAAAAATAATGAACGACTCATGTACGCTTGATTAGTTTAGGTTTGCAATTTGAGATCAAAGCGCATTCATTCCAATTCTTCAAATTAGCGGTTCGTTTTTTCAAACACGTCAGACTAATAAAAAGAGGTTATTAAGTTGTGGAGTTGTTAGACGTTCTTACGGTAATAACTTTTCGATAGAGAGCTTTATTCTATAAATAATAATAACATTTATTCTATAAATAATAAACAAATAATAAAAGTAAGTAACTTATGCAGTATCTTAGACTAAAGATAGAGAGCTTAATTCTTTAAAAATCTCATAATATTACTCCACACGGTGGTTTATTTTATCATAGAAGATTAGGCCAATAATTAGTAGCATTGTTAATCCCTCTTAAACGAAATATAGTACGTTCTTTAATTATGAACCGACTGGAATATATCTCGACGTTGGTGAGAAATAAAGTAAGTGATCTCGCTTCGCATATTTATTCAGCGCCGGCCAAGCTAATGAGGTTGTAAAATACTTCACTATCTTCTTTTGACTAACGTTTTAAAGTCTGAAAACTACTTCGTGATAGTTTTCTGTAAACAGGAAAGGATAATTTTATGCGCTTGTAAATCGTAAGTAGTATAATGTATGTGAGCTTTGAGAAAGGAGTACCTTACATAGTTAACCATCAGAAGCTTTTTGTTTCGTTTAGGAAATTTGCTGGCAGGTGACAATAAACAAAAACCAGTATCAAAAGAGGACAGAAATAGAAAGATAAAACATTTAAATATAATATTCTGTATACATGGAATGGTATATATTTGATATTCGTTAAATGTCAAACTATCGCGACTGTTTACGGAGTATAATCGTAATGTGATGACTCGTTGATCGTGATGAATATGATTTGCATAAAAAAAAATATATGTTGATAGATACTATTTAATTTTTAAATCTTACCCAACCATTAGCATCCAGCAGCTCCAAATAATTTAGCTAACGTCCTGGTATTAGGTTAAATATCGGGGTAAAATAACTGAAATATCTGGTGTGTCCAGAAGCCGCAAATATTTAGGTATGCAGCTGCGGTCCCGCTAGATAGATGCCTATAACTACTAAATTAAAGGGAAACTTCAAATATTTGAGACACCATCTAGCTTAAAGACGGGCAAGGTGACTATTTCCGGAGGTTTTCTTGCTTCTTTTAATCACAGAAATAATGGAATTTGTGGTAAATACAGAAGCAAAAAGTTAAATTATTCCAAAGAAAAAGAATAGTTATGTGTATTGCTTCAGAGAAAATAGAGCTACTTTACAATTTAACTACATGTATGTCTAACGATACATTTTATTATGATGAATCACGAGCCAGAAATGTATGGTACCTAAGTTTTGTGTAAAATTCTGGTAGGGTAGGTAGTGTTGCAATTTAGGTAGTAGCCTCAACATTGCAGCTGACGATTATTTTTAAGCTCCAGATGATGCTGATGATGATGTCAACTATTTATGGAAGAAGTTTCAAGCGAACTATTACTTTTAAAAAAAATATCACTTTTGCAACCACACCCATACCCACCGCTACTTAAGCAGCTGACTTATCAGTCATACAAGATAATATACCATCGTTATCTCACGCATCACACACATCTAAGCAAAAGCATCATATTTTTTCTATGAAATTAACTTTATTTGAAAAAAAAAAAACATTAATGAAGAGTGGACTTAACATCTGTAGAAATAAGATATTTATGATCTTAAGCAAACACGACCAATTACTAATTAAAGAGATTAAGATTTAAAAGAAGATAGCATATCAAATAATTAAGAGATAATAATAAGAGATGGAATTAATAAAAGGAAATAAAAGAACGAACATCAAATCTCTTAGTAGATTACCCAACTGAATTAAAACGAACTCAGGACTAACACGGCGCATTAAAATACTTCAAATGTTAGTTAGGAAACTGTACAAAACCTAAATTCAACCTTATAGCCCTAAGAAGAAAGTCTTAATTCACTGGAAAATGTAAACTAAGTGGCTTTTACAGTAAAATAGCTTTTATTACACCAATATAAATGCTATAGTCGCGTGGTATTCTAGTGTAAACGCGAGTGAAGTTTTACTTTTATCCACAAAAAGGTAGTCAAAGCACACCGCCAAATACGTGACACATAAAAGTTTGTAACGCCCGCATTTGTTTTACGCGATCTCTTGATTACAGGCTCGCCGATAGTAGGTGATACCTTTATACGTAGTGGGAAGTTATCATCCCTTTGATATATTCAGAATTTTTAATATTACGTATTGAAAAATGATCGCGACATCGTCTATATAATACAGTAATAAGTCGATTTTTACCTCTAATGGGCCTTTGCATAGCATCAAAATGTAAAAAAGAATAATTAAATTATATTTAAATTGGTATTGATTTTTGGCAAGACTGCGTTGAATAGTAAGGCTTCGTTCTCACTATCCGATTTTCTTGCGAGTTCCGGTTTAATGTGAGCACCTAGTCAGAGTGCCAGTTTCCGGGCGAAACAATAAAATATTAGATAATGATAGTTGGAACGAAGCCTTAATGTAAAAAACCATTGTACTGCAAGCAAGCTACGAAAAAATGGTTACAATTTCAAGTAGGTAAAAACGGTGAAATATGGTAGGCCTTAATTTTTCGGTGTGCTCAAATTATAATTTCCAAATTAATAGAAGATTCTAGGTCCGAATAATGGCAGGGTCGCCATCTGATAGAATAAAACTTCAATCGAACTTAGAGTGAATAATATATTAGTTAACTGAATTATTCTACCTACATATACAATGACAGACGGCAGGATAACTTAATCTTACTTATCTAACTATAGTGCTTATTTTACATCTCAACGTTAATGTACGTGATTTTATGTTACACACAACAATACTTCACTTTCTTCCTACCTATGTTATATAATGGCCTACTCTTATATTGACAAATTCCAATCAAATTACGGACATGTTCTATTTATTATAACTTTAATATTTAAGCGGCAATAGCCTAATGGTCAGGGTGACCGCCTTGTGATCGAGAGGTCGCAGGTTCGATCCCCACCCATTACACTATTGACGTGAACCCACTCCAGATACAAGCATATTTAGCTTAGTTGGAGGGGTTAACAAGATTGCTAGTAATGTGAATTCTACCCACGTTGCTAGCAACCTTTTAAAACAAAAAAAAAAATATTTGTATAAAAAAAACTTACGTTATGTATTAAACACAAGCCACCCTAACCTACTTTAAACATAAAAAGATCCTTCAAAGTAAATGTGTTGTCCCAGTGACCCGGCACTTTTAGTGACACTGACACTACCCAACTTACGACATTTACATGGAAACTAGCCAACAGCTGTTTAGCAACACTAATAGTGCTGCTACACTCTACGTTGTTTACAAACAATTCTTTAACCATGTAAAAAGGGAGTTTTAGGCAGACTGTTAATTTAATACAACCTAGTAACACTTCTTTTGTTTTTTTTTTTTTTTTATAAAACTGACTGGAATCACTAATCAAAAAAAAATTATATTTGAAGTCGTGATTTTTATTTCTTATACTTAAAAAAATATACGTTTAATAACTATTACTTTAAATCGTCGCCTAGAATAATGATAAAGACCTAAAAATGTATACATTTTTGTTTTAATATTTAAGGTTCAGTTTATTCTTATAAAAATCTGTTTAAAAATCGAATATCGACTTTGTATAAAAATTTTTGAAAAAAAAAATCTTTCTCAAGGCCTGAACTGCTTTAAACGCCAAAAGTATATACCACCCGAGTATTAATTTGTCGCACTCCCGACCGTTGTCGGGCGCACGTGCCGCGACTAACCATCGACTCATTTGGCTGTTCTCTCAATGAAAATGAAAATCAAATAAATTCCTTGGACGGATCCTTTGCGAAATCCAATTCATCAAATAATAAAGACATTTTTTAAATTTGCGTGTATTGGTTTTCAGATTGGAGGATGTTTTGATTATGGTAATCTGCTTTGAATGCTGAAATGGCGCAGAAGTTCATTTGTCGGAGTAGAAACAGGTTCAAACCTCAGTAAGCCTTATTTTTAATCGGCACTAAAGGCTAGATAACTTTAAACCTTACCTTTATTGACGACCACCGTGGTCGAGTGGCGTACACACCGGTTTTCAAGGTGTCGCCAGCTCTGAGGTCCCGGGTTCGATCCCCGGCCAATGTAGAAAAAACTCCTTTTCTACATTGTCTCGGTTCTGGGTGTTTGTATAGTACCTTCGTTGTCTCTGAGTTCCATAACACAAGTGCTTCAGCTAATATTTTGGGTTCAGAGCAATGTATGTGATGTTGTCCACATTTATTATTATTATTTACTAGCTGTCCCCCGCGAGTTTGTTCGCGTGTTTTAGTTTCAACGGTTTTTCATTTTTGCAACATTTTTCATTTATGCTCCGCTCCTATTGGTCGTAGCGTGATGTTATATAGCCTATAGCCTTCCTCAATAAACGGACTATCCAATACAAAAATATTTTTTCAATTCGAACCAGTAGTTCCTGAGATTAGCGCGTTCAAACAAACAAACAAACTCTTCAGCTTTATAATATTAAGTATAGTATAGATTAACGTTACTTGTCACACACTTAACAGTCGATATTTAATACTACTGTACTGGTTCATGTTACATGAAACTGTTTAGAAGCCCATAGATAAATGACAATTACATATTTTTTTTTATTTATTTATGTATATAACCACGTTATCATAGATCAATATAAGTATATTGCTTAGATACCTTTAGTATATTTTATTTAACACTAAAAACCAACTGTGACTATATTTATTCTTTACAGACTTCGAATTCAATTTGAATTGAAGACGCATTAGCACATAATCTATTTAGTTTTAATTGCGTCCGTTTTTAAACTAGTTTTTGTATTGTCATGTATAATTAGATAATTAACTTTAGTTCCATTAAAATGCATAATAGTTACTTCCATAGTTGGGTAGGTTTATGTATTGCAGTTTGCTTTGGGTGCGGTTCATAGTTCTGAGAACTGTCATTGAGTATCAGTGAGTGCATTTTTCTAATATGGAGCGAGTTCACTTCGTTGTCAACGGAGTGAAACATTCAGGTGAATATATCCAAAATATATATATTTTTTTTAATATGTAATTTGTCCTTTTACATATATTTTTTGTATAACTCTTTGCCTAGTGGGCAGCGAGGTGAGCTCGGATGAGACGCTGCTAGACTTCGTGCGCGGGCGGCTCGGGCTCAAGGGCACCAAGTACATGTGCCGCGAGGCCGGCTGCGGCAGCTGCGTGCTCAGCGTGCGCCGGCCCGACACGAAGCCCTACGCTGTCAACTCGGTGACTATTATACAGTAATTTAATCGATCAACTCAGACTATCACGGCCCACTGCTGGACATAAGCCTCCCCAAGTTGTGCCTAAATTCATACCCAACTTTTTTTTTAAGTCATTATTCCATCGGGCTAGTTGGCATTTTAGCTGCTTTTGGAGATTTGGTCTCCACTTATCTGCACCAACGGTCCTCGGTCCTTCGACTGACATGGCCACTAAAGTTTACAGAAAAAAAAAGATTTGACAAATTTACTAAAACCAATTAAAACATAAATAAAAGTTTTCCAGCTATTACTGGGGAGTAGTCTGATAGGGGACATATAAATGTACAACTGTACATATAATTACTCACGTGTAGAAACATAAGAAATTAAAAGGTCTGGTAACACCTAAACTGGTTTATCATAATAAAATTAATTGTTTTTTTTTGAGTGACTTCAAAAGCAGGAGGTTCTCATTTCGACTCTTTTTTGTGTATAATTCAATGGAGGATCGATTACAAAAAATAATGGTTTTAATCCTTAAAGGTGGTCAAACGTGGTTGGAAATATATTAAACGAAATTGACTTAGTAGTTTGGTTTTTAAAACAAAATAATTAGAAAAATTACCAAGAATTTTAAAACGAAATTACATTTATTTTTTATTTCCCTGCAAATGTTTTTTTTAAAAAGGTGGTCTAGCTCATTTGGCATTATTTTATGCATTTCTAAAATTTGAAAATTATTGTACAGTGCATGATGCCTGTGACGTCATGCCACGGCTTGGAGATCACCACTATCGAGGAGTTGGGCAACAGGAAGAAGGGCTACCATCCGCTGCAGCAAACCCTGGCGGAAGACCAGGGCTCTCAGTGTGGATACTGCTCGCCTGGCTGGGTCATGTCTATGTACAGGTAAATAAACTAATATTCTGAAAAGAGCTTCGGTACCAATGCATGTACGAAAATAATGTAAGTAAAAAACATATAATTTCGTTTTCTAGTCTCGTTCAAACAAACCCAAACATAACAATGCTGGAAGTGGAAAAATCGCTTGGCAGCAACGTCTGCCGCTGCACCGGATTCAGGCCGATCCTTGACGCTTTCAAGAAGTTTGCCAAAGATGCTCCGAGACAAATATCCCTCCCAGATATAGAAGATCTTCTTATCTGTAAGAAAACTGGAGAAGAGTGCGATAAAAGTAAATGTGAGGATAGTGAGTGGTGCTTTGTAGATAAAGAAGATATTATCGAAATCAAATTGAAAGATGGCAGACTTTGGGTCCGCGTGCAAGAAGTAAAAGACATCTTTAGGATTCTAGACAGAGAAGGCAAAGAATCTTACATGCTTCTAAGTGGTAATACGGGAAAAGGTAATATGCTAGTTTTTTTATTGTAACTATCTGCATCTCACAGAAATTATTTTACAATACCTAACGGTGTTTTTAGGTGTTTATCCAATAGATGAGTATCCTCGTATCCTCATTGATGTAAGTGGGGTACAAGAACTGAAAGGCTACGTCGTTGATCAGAATTTAATAGTGAAAGCTGGAACGACACTAACTGAGTTTTTAGAGATACTAAAAACTGTTGCTAAGAGGGAATACTTTGGGTATTTGCAGAAATTTTACGATCACATCATGGAAGTTGCACATATTCCTGTAAGAAATGTAAGTAAAACTTAATCTAGCAATATAAATTGTACAAAAATTACATAAACTGCCTGTGAAATAAAAAAAATATCAGACTATTCTAATAGATCGATTTGACTTGCATTTGTTGCACTTGCTTACTGCTACTTACTAAAATTCGATGGTGCTCTAAATACCAATTATCGTTTACATAATGTATTTGTAGGTGGCGACCATTGCTGGAAACCTCATGTTGAAGAATAAAAACAATTGGTTCTCTTCAGATATTTTCCTGCTTTTAGAAACAGTTGGCGCTCAAGTAACTATACGTAAGTTTAATTATATTTTTAGATTACTACGCAATCTAAGGGCAACCGAATAATTCTTTACTTTTAGAAATAAACTCCTTTATCAAGAGAACATTGACGATGCAACAGTTTATGAAGACGAATATGAAGGGACGAGTTATTTTAAACATAATGTTACCTCCACTGAGTAATGAGCATAAATTAGTTAGCTTCAGAGTAAGTGGGTTTTGTACTTTATTCTTTGATAAACCGTAAAACTAGAAAATCATAACTTCAGAGTCATTTTTGTTACCGTTACTAACACTACATTTTTCCGTTACCTTGACTTATTATATTATTCAAATTGGAATAAGTGAACATGATAAAGGCGAAACTGTTTCAGGTAATGCCTCGCTCTCAAAACGCACACTCATTAATAAATGCGGGGTTCCTATACAAAATAAAATGTGGTACTAGCAACATAGTCCAGACCGCAAGAATTACTTTCGGAGCCCTATCGCCGTCTTTTGTCCGTGCCGGTGCGACGGAGAAGTTTCTAGTCGGAAAGAATTTGTTCACCAATCAAACGTTGGAATCTGCACTGAAGATTTTGGAGAAAGAGTTGGTTGTGATTGATAATCCACCCGAGCCTTCAGTAGAGTACAGGAAGAAAGCTGCTCTTGGATTGTTTTACAAAGTAAAGAGTTTGTTTCAGTAAAACTACAAGTTTTCAACATAATTTGTAACAATTTTGAATTTGAAGATGTAAGATAGACATCATTGTATTAACTCTGATCCGATATTTTATTTTCGAAGTAACGGTGTTTTAATATATCTATAATAATGGCTTATCTCTTCATTCATGTCCTTTTTATACTCCCAGGGACTTCTTCAGCTGGCTCCAACGAATGTTCTTGATGCTCGCTACCAATCTGGAGCTATTAACTTGCATGACACTCGACCAGTGTCAAAAGCTGTCCAAATTGTCGACACCAAACAAGCAATGTGGCCCATCAACCAGCCTATAATGCAAGTTGATGCTTTGGTAGGTATTAAATTCATTCAATAACTGGACTGTCGCAAACACTTATTATTTTAATCGAATGTAAAAAAATATCGATCAAAATATGTTTTTTTTTCTAATATTCGTCGATAATCTTCTTATATTCCATAATTACAAGTTATTTCCTACAGCTTAAAACGTCCGGTGAAGCTTTCTACGTTGACGATCTCCCAACGTATCCTAATGAAGTGTTCTGTGCTCTGGCACTCAGTACCGTAGCTGTCGGAGACATCGTGTCTATTGATGCAAGCAAGGCTCTGGTAATAAAAATGACAAATAAATTTATGGCGGCAGTCCAATTTTTTATTTATTTAATGTAATGTAGTATAAATATGTTTTCAGGCTTACCCAGGCGTCATTGCTTTCTACTCAGCTAAAGATATACCAGGCATCAACGCTTTTCTTTTACCAGTTAATATCATATTTTCTTCATCCGAAGAAGTGTTTTGCAGTGGTCCCGTCAAATACTTTAACCAACCCATCGGAGTCATTGTGGGCGAGACTCGAGCTATTGCCGATAGAGCTGCCAAATTAGTTACAGCTACGTATGAAAACGTGAAAGAACCTGTTATAGATATAAAAGAGAATAAAGGTGATCCCAAGAAAACAACACTTTTCGCCGAACTTAATGCTACCGATAGAGGAGAAAACGTTGCAGAAGTAATAAAAGGAGAAAATGCAATATATGGACAGTACCACTTTTCTATTGAGACATTAACAACTTTCATTAAACCATCCGATGTTGGTCTAGACGTATATTCGTCAACACATTGGATTGAAGGCATTCAAATGATGATCTCTAAAGCTTTGAAAATGGATCAGAACCGGTAAGACCTGATTTGTCATTTATCTTACACTGATTTTCATTCGTGAGTTGTTGTATTACCATACAGCTTACAATTATTAGAATCGACGTGCACACGCGTCGACTAGGAGGCTCGTTTGGCATCAAAGTAACACGTATAATTCAAGGATCTATTGCTGCCGCGTTAGTGGTGAAAACGCTTAACAGACCTTGCAGGTTTATACAGTCTTTAACCACCAACACACGAGCTGTAGGCAAGCGGTTGCCATGCCTTTCAGAGTTTGAGGTAAGTTTAATTTACCTTTATTTTCTGACCATTAACTGCATAGCTGGTATCCTCAAATTATCGAATTATGTAACTCTTAGTGATATAATCAAATTTCTTGAACAAACCCTGATATTCAATTGTGTTTCAGGCCGGAGTTGACCGTTTTGGCCAGATTCAGTACTTGAACTTGGCCAACTATGAAGACCACGGGTACAAGATTAACGAACAGTTTAATTTACTAGGTCTGGGTGTTTACAACAACTCTTATGATAAATCTCGATGGAACTTCAAGAGCTTTAGTTCTACAACTGATACTGCCAAAAATACTTGGGCTCGAGCTCCAGGTACTTTAAAATAATAATAAGTTATCGGTATTATCTAATTTCTAGCTTTGCAAAACAATTTTATTTTCACAAGCAACTTTTGATTAAGTATGACATTTTCATCGACGATCATTAAAAGAAAGAATCGAGAAAAGAGTAATTAAGTCTTTGAATAATAAGTTAAAATAACATTCTTTATTTTGTAACATGAAATAATACACAACAGTGTTTATCTCGTATCTTGTTCAAGTTCTTTCCCATGGGTGTTTTAAATTCAACAGTTGTGTTTTTTTTCCAATATCAACTTTTTCAATTTAATAATGTACTTATGTCGTTTTTTGCTATGAGTCATGACTTTGTTTTTAAATGCAGGTACTTTTGAGAACATAGCAATGGTAGAGTTCTTAATGGAACAAATAGCATATCAGATGGAATTAGACCCTCTAGACGTAAGGCTTGCCAACTTAGATGCAGAATATGCCAACGACCTCAAAGAAATGGTTGACAATATTGTAATAAAATCTGATTATAAGAATAGGCGAGACTTGGTAAATAAATTCAACTCAGAAAATAGATGGAAAAAACGAGGCTTGAGATTTGCTTTTATCAGATGGACACCTATCGGAGGGTTAACTTTATACATTAATCTATCAGTATACCGTGGTGATGGCACCGTTGTCATTACTCACGGAGGCATAGAAATGGGACAAGGAATAAACACGAAGGCTATCCAAGTTGCAGCCTATTTGCTAAATATTTCTGTCGATAAAATTAAAATTAAAGAAAATAACACAGTGATCGCTCCTAACTGCAATTATTCGGGAGGAAGTATTCTAAATCAGAATGTTATCGTGGGTGTAAGGAGAGCTTGTGAAGAGCTTTTAGCGAGACTTCAACCTGTGAGAGACCAGATGAATAATCCTACATGGGAAGTATTAATAACTGAAGCATATAATAATAATATTGACTTACAAACTCATGGGTTCACAAAGATGACGGAAATGTATACTCATAATGTATATGGCGTAACTCTTGCTGAAGTAGAAATTGATGTGTTAACTGGAGAGTTGGAAGTTTTGAGGGTAGACCTTTGTGAAGATGTAGGTTTGAGTATCAGTCCTGAGATAGATGTAGGTCAGGTAAGTAAATTTTATTTTAATTATATAAAAGTAATATAAACTAAAATTACGAATCTTCAAGCATGAGCTAAGGTTCTTACTGGAAGCAGAGCCTTCGTGTTGCTTTTTAGCGACATCCGGAAATCTTTCAGCTTTCTTCGAAGCAACACTTTAAGAGGGTATGCGACTGGGACTTTTTCCGTACAAACGTATTCCGCTGTATTCTTCGTAGAAAATGCTTCTTAATAATAAATTTATTTTAATTCTAATACAATGCCAATGCAAAATTGATATTAGTATAGAAGGCAGGACATTCAGTATTCTTAAAAAATTGCTTTTAATGGAAAGAACTGACTGAAATCTAAACATTGAGAGTATTTTTTGTACTGTTTGTTGTTTGTGTGCCTGCTAAATGAATAACTTTAAAAGGTGTGCGACGGAAATTTATTCTTGAAATACTTATTTTGAAAACTCCTCGGGAGTAACGTTCCCTTTTAATGTACTTTGTAGTCTATGGCAAGTTGATGAAAAACATTTACCTTAAATCAGGTGGAAGGCGCTTTCTTGATGGGTTTAGGCTACTGGACCTCGGAGCAGTTAGTTTATTCAAAGACTGGAGAACTCCTAACTGACAGAACTTGGAACTACTACGTGCCTTTAGCCAGAGACATTCCTCAGGATTGGAGAATTTATTTTAGGAAGAACTCCTATTCTGAAGAAATCCTGTTTGGATCTAAGTGTAAGACTGTTTTCATTCACAAGATAATATAAGTAATGCTATGGTGAGTATAAGCAGAAAATGGTATGACTTAATTGAAATGAACTGCTGCACATTATGTCACACTATTGAAAAAGGTACCTACGCTAAATGGCGTCATAAAATTATATTCTAAACTAAATTTAATACTCTTCCATATAGGCTCATAAATTTATGGTCTTAGCCACTGCGGTACTCGATAAATAACAGTTGGGCAATCTGTAAACTCATAATCATTGATACTTCGCCCAATACACAGCATTTTGAAGGATAAAATCACATTGTATATCAATGGTAATTGGTTGGCCATTGTCTACGAGGACCAATGTAATTTATTTCTTGGGAAACTCTTATCATTGGTCTCCATTATGATCCTATTATTCTCCGAAAATTTATGTTGTTCAATTTGATAGTTACTTTAATGTGCTGTTACAATTCCTTTGGTTGTGTGTCAGTAAATTACTGACAAAGCAACAAAACTGCAGCAATACCCAAAAAAATATTTGACGATTAGTTGAGCCTTACCACAAGCTTATAATGTTTTCAAGTTTAATTTTAAAAGACGCAAAAATAAATGATGAATATAATTGTAACTCATGATCTGTGTTTTTGTTTCTTTCATAATTAACGTTTATTCGCTAATTATTAATTTCACATTAAAGTTACAAAAAAGTATTTTGAAACGAGCACAAACACGCTTGCTTTCTACTTACTTTATAACATGCTACTTAACACCGGTCAGAACCCACTTTTAGACACTTGGATGTAAACAGCTTTAAAGGATATATGAATTATACAAGAAACAAAAACACACTTTAATAGATTAGATAAAAAGCAGTTGAAACCAGTATTTGTACAAAAAATATATTCGTTTGCAATACGAGACCTTGAATGTTTTTATTACAACAGGCATCGGTGAACCCCCGATATGTATGTCAGTCGTCATAGCTCTCGCTATAAGGGCAGCTATCGTTGCAGCCAGGCTGGAGTCGGGCATTCCAACAAAGCAATGGTTCCCAGAAGGTAAATATGTATCATTTATTTGCTTCTATCATTGTAAACGCCTATTATAAGCCTAACATAATTGTATCTGTATTCGCAGATGGGCCGTACACAGTTGAAAGGAGATGCTTACTCTCGTCTACTCAAGTTTCTGATTTTAAGTTTAATTAGTTACCCATTTAAGAAAAAATGTATTTCACTAAAATTTAATTTTTGTCTTCACGGTTGTGTATATGCTAAAGGAGGAGTGAAGAGCTGTTGTAATTATTTATTTCAAAGCTTAATATATCTAAATGAAATAAATTAAATAAGTACACAGAAAAAATGTTTTAGATTGTTGTACTTACTTTTATGCTTATAATTATACCCTTTTTTGGTAGGATGACAAACTATTACTTTAACCTACATCGATAGCACGGAATTGTGTGGGGATATGTCGGACCTGCACCGACTAAAAACACCCCGGTACCGTCCTTGCCTTGTCGGATCGCTTGACGCGGGATCACTTAAAACCATTGCACACGGCGTATTTATTACGCGCGGACGACGCATTTTTTTTTTCGTTTTAAACATGGGCTTTGTTCGTGAATGAGTCTGATGAAAACGTACTGTACTAAAATACAAATGAGTGTTTACGGCGCCACAACATTTTGGAACGTGTTTAAAGCTTGTTAGTGCGTCGTCGGCGCGTTAAACACACGTCGTGTGCAAAGGCAAGGGCCAATGCGTAAGGACGCATGCTCTGCGCGGTACCGCAGGATAATAAATACACCTACTAGTGTCTGGCTAGTTTAAATAAAATATTCATTATATTATATTTGTAATTGTATCTTGAATAAATACTTAATTAATACATTTTGTTATCTGCTATTAGATTACTTATAATTATATTAATAGGTTTATTTTTATTTTAATTAAAGATAACATTAATACATAAATGTTCAAAACTTTATTATTTCACCTAAACCTAATTACGATATGCTTATCGTTATAAATAAAATTAGTTACAACTATACATATGCTACTAGCTGTCTTCCGCGACTTTGTCCGCGTGTTTTAGTTTCAACGGTTTTACATTAATTATGCTCCGCTCCTTTTGGTCGCAGCGCAATCTATACTAATATTATAAAGCTGAAGAGTTTGTTTGTTTGTTTGTTTTAACGCGCTAATCTCAGGAACTACTAGTTCGATTCGAAAAAATCTTTTTGTATTGGATAGTCCGTTTATTGAGGAAGGCTATAGGCTATATAACATCACGCTATGACCAATAGGAGCGGAGCATAAATGAAAAATGTTGCAAAAATGAAAAACCGTTGAAACTAAAACACGCGAACAAAGTCGCGGGGAACAGCTAGTGTTATATAACTTATAGCCTTCCTCAATAAATGGGCTATACAACACTGAAAGAACTTTTCAAGTCTGACCAGTAGTTCTTGAGATTAGCGCGTTCAAACAAACAAACAAACTCTTCAGCTTTATATATTAGTAAGTATAGATAAAAGTTAAAAAAGTATATAACAAAAATCGAAGTAACCAAAAAAAAAATTAAAGTCGATTACTGAATAATTAAGCCAAAAGCAATAAGAAAGTAATTAAGCCTGTCGCCATTATCAAATTGATTTTCTTTTTCGATCTTTTTTGCTATATTTGTTTACAATAAAGTCAATATTTTTTACAGGCGGGTGAACTCAAAGACTCGCAAGCTTAAAACCGATGTAAAGTAATTTTTAACTTATTTTAAAGGCTGATATCTCAAGAACCCTTACCTACAGGTGAGCTGCTTGGCCGTTAAGCTGAAGATACATAATATTTGTATAAGGCATTATTTCAAACCATATTATATAATGTAACGTTATGTGGATATTTGTAAAATTGCATATTATTTATAATGAGGGCCAGTTTATACTTATATTCAAGTGATTATTGTGCGTAAGTTCATCTACATGTTATGCCTGTTATGCCTGCCTTATGGTGTAGACATTGTTTTAAATTAGTTATATCAAATATAATAGGTATGTTAATCTGGAATAATGTAGCATTCAAATGGTGAAAGAATTGTTTAATCGGCCCAATTGTTTTTGACTTTGTTGTTGACGTTACACGCACACATACATACAAATCTTTCCTCTTTATAATATTAGTATAGATATAGATAGATAAAACACTATTTACAACGTAATAACTTAGGTAAATTTAATGTAAATTGCACAGAAAAAAAACTATTTAAAAAATAAAAACTACATTAACAAAAATAAAAGAAAAAATGATAATAAGTATGTTCCATGTTCAAAAGAAAACTAACGAGTTTAGCAAATTATCACAATTTGACGCACTTGAATGAGTTAAATAATAAAATTCAAATGTTATTATCATTTCACTTATCGTTATAACGTAGTTAAATAAAAAAAAATAAAAAATTACATACCTAGGTAGTTTAATTCATTCTCGGTGAGTTTATCGTTGGAGTATAATGAAGCGAGTACTGTTCAAAGTCAACGGTGTGGAGCATTCAGGTAAATATTTGAAAAAATTTAGTAAGAACTTTTACGAAGAATGGTCTACTAAAAAGACCAATTTTATATTACTTATCTCTTAATCATAACAACCCAAAAGGGCTGAAGAGTACATCTGGTATAGATCTTTACTAAATGTCAGCTTAAAAATTGCTTTTTAATTATTGATATCGCTTCAATTATTCGACACCAATAATAATCATACATATTTCCCAGGATCGCCCTACTAGTTTAAGAACCAGATAATATATATAAATATTTAATTTACCACGTTATGAACCAAATATATTGGGTGTCCAAGCAATTGTGGAAGAGTTTTTTATAATTTTCAAATTCTGAGACTTTTCATGATTTGTAACTAAACCCCGACTATCACGATATTTCTGCTTATACATAAATCATATTTTTTTTTTACTAAATGTCCAGTTAAGTTCCTGTCATATGCATAAACGCCCAGTATTAATGGTTACCATCAAACAAATAAATCCTATTAAACAAATAGTATTTTAACAATATTCTCCTCTGTTTCATAGCTGCCAATCTCAAGTGAGATTGGCCATTTACGCAGGAGATATTACTGTGCGCAAATACAGATGCAATTTTGAAACCCAATACGCTTTTCGTTTCGTGCTTTCCGAGGCATAGAGGTGTCAACACCGCTAAACTTCCTGACCCTACTGAAAATTTCTAAAAATCCAGTATTTGTATTTGGCCCGACCCGGAATTTGAACCAGAGACCACATACATACTTTTACAAATGAATATTATCTGTGTGTAGTAGGCTCCGAGGTGAGCTCGGATGAGACGCTGCTGGACTTCGTGCGCGGGCGGCTCGGGCTCAAGGGCACCAAGTACATGTGCCGCGAGGCCGGCTGCGGCAGCTGCGTGCTCAGCGTGCGCCGGCCCGACACGAAGCCCTACGCTGTCAATTCGGTGACTATTATCATGATAATAATAATCCTGCTGAACGGTTTAAGGCGGGCTCTCACTCTCATAGTCCCATAAGACGAGATTTGAACGCTGTACGACACAGAGACCTATCGGTACGGAAACAGACCCAACTTTATATCGACCTTGAAGAAAAACTGAACCGATTGCTATTTTTTATTATATATTATTTATGTTTTAACGGTATTAATAATAATTGTGTAGTGCATGATGCCTGTGACATCGTGCCATGGCTTGGAAATAACCACTATCGAGGAGTTGGGCAACAGAAACAAGGGATACCACCTGCTGCAGGAGACCCTAGCGGAAGACCACGGCTCTCAGTGCGGGTACTGCTCGCCTGGCTGGGTCATGTCAATGTACAGGTAAATAAACCAATATTCTAAAAAGAACCTCGATACTTATACATGTATGATATAACAATAACTCTTTTTCTAGTCTCGTTCAAACGAATCCAAATATAACAATGCTGGAAGTGGAAAAATCGCTTGGCAGTAACGTCTGCCGATGCACCGGGTACAGACCGATCCTTGATGCGTTCAAAAAGTTTGCCAAAGATGCTCCGAAAACAATATCTATCCCTGATATTGAAGATCTTCATATTATCTGTAAGAAAACTGGAGAAGAGTGCGATAAAAGTAAATGCGAGGATAGTGAGTGGTGCTTTGTAGATAAGGAAGATATTATCGAAATCAAATTGAAAGATGGCAGACTTTGGGTTCGCGTGCAAGAAGTAAATGACATATTTAAGATTCTGGATAGAGAAGGGGATAGCTCTTACATGCTTATCAATGGAAATACCGGAAAAGGTAGGCAGAACTACAGACTACTATATAACGTATTTAATACATTAATAGTTAAACTGTAAAAGCAACGTAAATTTTACAAGGTTAAATATTTTAGGTGTCTATCCTATCGATGAGTATCCTCGTGTCCTTATTGATGTAAGTGGGGTACAAGAACTCAAAGGCTTCGTTTTAGATCAGAATCTAATAGTGAAAGCTGGAACAACACTGACTGAGTTTTTAGATATACTTAAAACTGTTAGTAAAAGGGAATACTTTGAATACTTGCAAAAAATTTACGATCACATCTTAGAGGTTGCACATATCCCTGTGAGAAATGTAAGTACCTAATACTTGACGAAACACCACTAATCGAAAAAAATGAAACCAGTATTTAAATGAGTCTGAGAGGTTTGTCATTCTAAGCAGTCATGTTTAATGTATTTTAGGTAGCTTCCATTGCTGGAAATCTCATGTTGAAGAATAAAAACAATTGGTTCTCTTCGGATATTTTCATACTTTTAGAAACAGTTGGGGCTCAAGTTACCATACGTGAGTATAGAAACTAATTATTCAGCCAATTGATTTTGTTGCGGAGAGAATTTTTTTCATTACTTATATTTTGATGTTTTAGTTAGCAAATAATTCTATACTTTTAGAGACAAATCGCTTGATAAAAATAACATTGACCATGCAACAGTTTATGAAGACAAATATGAAAGGACGAGTTATTTTAAACATAATGTTACCTCCACTAAGCAACGAGCACAAATTGGTAACTTTTAAGGTGAGTGAGTTTTTTGCAAACCCTGTTAAGTAACTTATTGAATGAAAGAATAAATTTAGAATTACAAATAACAGGGACATACTTTCTGACAAAGCTTAGGAGATAATAATTATGAATGACTTATTAAATAAACCTATTTAAAGTTGATAGATCGTATTGTTAAAATTAGATTGCGTCATTCAACAAAGCCGCTATTTTTTCAGATAATGCCTCGCTCCCAAAGCGCACACGCAACAATAAATGCGGGTTTCCTATATAAAATGGAATCCACAAATAGTAACGTAGTCCAGAACGCAAGGATTGTGTATGGAGCTCTTTCACCGTATTTTGTTCGTGCTAATGAGACGGAGAAGTTTCTAGTCGGAAAAAGTTTGTTTACTAATCAGACTTTGGAATTAGCTCTAGAAAAATTGGAGAAAGAGCTCGTGGTGGTTGAACATCCACCAGAACCTTCAGTGGAGTATAGAAAGAAAGCTGCACTTGGATTGTTTTACAAAGTATTCATAATACCTCAACTAAGAATATGTAAAACCTAAAAAATAAACAGCACATTTATAAATTAAAGATAAACTCTCTATTGTGGTCTTGAGATAATCATTCCTACTCTAAACGCTACTCTAATGAATTCTCAACGGGAAAAGAAATTTGTAAAATGCTGGTACTATTGTACTATAGAAAATCATTTTAAGTGTTTTGTTTAATACATTATAATTTATTGCCAATTATTATTTTCATTTAAGCTATTTAACGATGATTTTTAGTAGAACGATTGTTATTATAATTTCAGGGACTTCTGCGGCTAGCACCAACCAATGTGCTTGATGCTCGTTTTCAATCTGGAGCTATTAACCTGCATGACACTCGACCTCTTTCGAGAGCTGTTCAGGTGTTCGAAACCAACCAACCATTGTGGCCCATTAACCAACCAATAATGCAAGTCGACGCTTTGGTAGGCATTTAAACAATTCGATATAAGTGTGTTTTAAAGTATAAATAAATCTAATCCAAATTTGGATTATCCAAAATATTACCTGCTCTCATTTTTATATCTCGTGTTTGAAAATTTCACTTTGTAATGCTTCAGCTTAAAACGTCCGGTGAAGCTTTCTACGTTGATGACCTTCCAACGTATCCTAATGAAGTATTCTGTGCTCTGGCACTCAGTACCGTAGCTGTCGGAGAGATCGTGTCTATAGATGCAAGCAAAGCTCTGGTAAATCAAATAACCAGTCAATATTTTATATTAATTTTGACAACCTCCGTGGTCGAGTGGCATTCACACCGGTTTTCAAGGTGTCGCCAGCTCTGGTGGTGTCGTGGTGGTGGTGTCCCGGGTTCGATCCCCAGCCGAGTCAATGTAGAAAAAAACTTTTCTACATTGTCTCGGATCTGGGTGTTTGTGGTACCTTCGTTGTCTCTAAATTCCATAACACAAGTGCTTTAGCTACTTACTTTGGGTTCAGAGCAATGTATGTGATGTTGTCCACATTTATTTATTTTTTTATTTATTTATTAATATAAAGATAAAGTATAATTGTAAATTTCTAATAAAACATTTTCTTTGTACATGTAGGCTTACCCAGGGGTTATTGCATTTTACACAGCTAAGGATATCCCAGGAATAAACGCATTTCTTCTACCCATTGGCTTCGTGTTTAGTTCATTTGAAGAAGTGTTTTCCAGTGGTACCGTAAATTACTTTAACCAACCTATAGGAGTCATTGTGGCCGAGACTCGCGCTATTGCCGACAGAGCTGCAAAATTAGTCAAAGCTACATATGAGAATGTTAAAAATCCTCTTATAGATATAAAAGAGACTAAAACTGACCCCGAGAAAACAACACTGTTTACCGAACTAAATGCTACCAATAGAGGTGAAAACGTTGTAAAAGTAATAAAGGGAACCAATGCGATATATGGGCAGTACCACTTCTGTATTGAGACATTAACTACTGTCATTAAACCATCCGATGATGGTCTAGACGTATACACCTCAACACACTGGATCGAAGGAGTTCAATTGATGATCTCTAAAGCTTTAAAAATGGATCAGAACAGGTTAAAATAGTTTTGTCGCTTATCTTACACTAATTTTCATACATTTTATGGTATATGTATAATAATACAGCTTGCAATTACTAGGATCGACGTCCACACGCGTCGAGTAGGAGGCTCGTTTGGCATAAAAGTATCACGCATAATTCAGGGATCTATAGCTGCTGCATTAGTAGTGAAAAAACTTAACAGGCCTTGCAGATTTATACAGTCTTTAACCACCAACATGCGAGCTATAGGCAAGCGATTACCATGCTCTTCGGAATTCGAAGTAAGTTTAATAATACCTTTTTACTTTCTGGTTTTGTTTTGTATTTAATACTAATAACTAATAAAGAACCATCATCAAACTATAAAACCAATAAAATAGTAGTAGTTAACTATATCAAAACATATAACAATAGCCGTGCCAAGGGTTATGACATAAAACTTCACTAGTAGAGCTACAGTATGGAAGGAAGAGCGACTGATTGTGAAGCTACCATAACCTCTGCAAAGATTATTTTGACAAAAAAGAATAAAACTTAATAGACTAATTTATTTGTTTTCAGGTCGGAGTTAACAGTTCAGGGGAGATACAATACATGAACATGGCTAGCTATGAAGACCACGGGTACAAAATTAACGAACAGTTTAATTTACTAGGTCTAGATGCTTACAACAACTCCTATGATAAATCTCGGTGGAATTTCAAGAGCTTTAGTTCTACGACTGATACTGCTAAAAATACTTGGGCTCGAGCTCCAGGTAGTTAAACTTATTAGCAGCAGCCATTATTTGTATTTTTGTGCTGACTGCAAACAGTACGTTTGTACTGGCAAGCTATTTGCAATGACTTGTACGCCATTAATACTTTACATTTATTTACATCGGCATTACTTTTTTGGACATAAAAATCATGAAATAAATAATATTTTTACTGGGCGCAAGTCAAAGTATAACGATTATTGGCTATTATTAAACTTTATAAACATTAAAATGCCTGGGTTTTCAGTTTCCATTAAATTTTAATAAAATAATTCTTTGGACCTATGTTTAAATTCTATAAATAATAAACATTGTTATATTTATTATAGTAATAATATAATTAACGATATATTTAGTAAAGACATGTATTGCAGGTTCACTTGAAAATATAGCGATGGCAGAATTTTTAATGGAACAAATCTCTTATGAGATGGAATTAGACCCTCTAGACGTAAGGCTTGCTAACTTAGACGCAGAGTACGCTAGTGACCTCAAAGAAATGATTGACAGTATTGTCATAAAATCTGATTATAAGAATAGGCGAGATTCGGTAACTAAATTCAACTCAGAAAATAGATGGAAAAAACGAGGCTTGAGATTTGCTTTTCTCAGATGGACTCCCGTCGGAGGTTTAAATTTATACATAAATCTTTCAGTATACCGTGGGGATGGCACCGTTGTCATTACTCACGGGGGCATAGAAATGGGACAAGGAATAAATACGAAGGCTGTCCAAGTGGCAGCTTATTTGCTGAATATACCTGTCGATAAAATTAAAATTAAAGAAAATAATACCGTCATTGCTCCCAACTGCAATTTATCTGGTGGAAGTGTGGCGAATCAAAGTGTTATCGTGGGTGTAAGACGAGCTTGTGAAGAGCTTTTGACAAGACTTGAGCCTGTGAGAAACCAGATGGATAATCCTACATGGAAAGATTTAATAACTGAGGCGTATAATAATAATGTGGATTTACAAACTCATGGATTCACAAAGATGACGGAACAGTATACCTATCCTGCTTATGGGGTGACTCTTGCTGAAGTAGAAATTGATGTGTTAACTGGAGAGTTGGAAGTTTTGAGGGTAGACCTTTGTGAAGATGTAGGTTTGAGTGTTAGTCCTGAGATTGATGTGGGTCAGGTAAGCGTGCTACAATTCTTTATGGAATTAAATTCATATGAACTATCTTCAAAATTGTTAAAACGAATTATAAAATCAACCAAACCGCAATGAAGGTTATTTGCACGATGTTCTTTTTATGCCAAAATATGCGATTTTATTAAATAATATGTTCATACTAATAGGTGGAAGGAGCTTTCTTGATGGGTTTGGGCTACTGGACGAGTGAGCATTTAGTTTACTCCAAGACAGGAGAACTCCTCACTGACAGAACGTGGAACTACTACGTGCCATTAGCCAGAGATATACCTCAGGATTGGAGGGTTTATTTCAGGAAGAACTCCTATTCTGAAGACCTTATTTTTGGATCTAAGTGTAAAATTATTTTTAAAAACCAAAAACACTAATCCTGCTTTTTTTAATTAGGGTTTTGCTAGTTCCCTAAGATAATTTATAACGGATAATTTAAATACAACTAATTTTTTACTTTATACGCATTTATATTCTGCAATAATATATTATGTAAAGGACACGGAGGATTTGGACTGAATGTTTGCTTTGCAACAGGTATTGGTGAGCCTCCAATATGTATGTCAGTCGTCATAGCCCTCGCTATAAGAGAAGCTATCGTTGCAGCCAGGCTGGAGTCGGGCATTCCAACAAAACAATGGTTTCCAGAAGGTGAGCAGAAAACCTGGTCCTTTGTTGGTTCTATTTCAATTTCCTTTTCTGTTCCTTTCTTTTCTATATTTTCATCTTTCGCATATTACATTTTGTTGTTCATTTTCACTTTTACTTTCATATTCATTTTACTAAATTTTATTACTTTTGTTATTTGTCACATAGCATCATCTTAAAATCCATCTTTCCGAACCATACATAAGAACTTATAAATCTTTTTCTTTTATCTGAGTCGGAGTATTCACTTACTCTACGTGTCGTCATCATCATCATTTCAGCCCGTAATCACCCACTGCTGAGTATAGGCCTCCCCTTTTTTCTACCATTCTTGCCTGTCTTGCGCGTCTCTCATCCAGGTGGTTCCTATTACCTTTTCTATGTCATCAACCCAACGTGCTCTCGGTCGTCCCTGACTCCTTCGAACTGTCCTTGGCCACCATTCAGTAACAGTGCGACTCCATCGGCTTTCTGTACGTCTAGCTAAGTGCCTTTCCCAGCTCCATTTAAGTTGTTTCGCCCTGTCACCGGCGTCGAACACTTTAGTCCGATGACAGATTTCGGTGTTACGAACTCGGTCTAGTACATTGATGCCGAGCATGGCTCGCTCAATAGCCCTTTGTGCCACTCGTATTCGGTGCAAAGTCTCTTTTGTGAGCGACCATGTTTCGGCACCGTATGTCAATGGGGACAGAACACATTGGTTGAAAAGGCGGTTTTTAATTTTAAGGTTCACGTGTCGTAAAATATTTTAATATCATATTTACAGATGGGCCCTACACCGTTGAAAGGAGGTGTTTACTGTCGTCAACTAAAGTGGCTGACTTCAAGTTTAATTAAAGAATTAACCCATTGTAAAAATTATTCATGTAAAATAATGTATCCTTATATCCTTTACATTTAAAACATTTTTTGTTTTAAATGGCTTGTAATCGTGTACAATAAAAAACACTGTGTTGTATAAATTCATTTGAATAAATGAATAAATAAACTAGTTTTGTTTTCCGCGTTCTTGACTGTTTATTTTTTAATATTTAAGCTATTATTTTTACTGCAAACATCTTAATAAGTCTTTTTAAGGGACAACACGACAGCTGCCTATTGCACCACGTAGAGCGAGTTCGATCTCCGCTTGCGACAAACTGTTGTGTGATCTACATATTGGCATGAATGCTTCTGTTGTTTGTGCTTAGAATATTTGTAAACTCCCTGCGACACTATAATAAATTAAATATACTGATAAACTATAATGACAAATAATATGCCAGGCATTAAAATAATACAATAATCACAGTTCTGTAAATAATTTCATTAGATATTCACTTCGTAGATTAGTTCCACCAATAATAACTCTATATAAAAAAAAGAGCAAAGAAAAAATGTGTCATGAAAAAACTGATATATTTTATTTAAACATAATAAACATATAATTTTAGACGACTGATGGGCCAAACTAAGAATCCAATTGGTCGCAACAAATAAAATGTCTCTTCATTGCGGTCGGCCCAGATAGAGATGGCGGTACGAGCTAGACTCCTTTGATTAAATAGGTTCAACACAGCCCTAACCGGGAAGAGATGGAAGGTAGAAAGAACTTTGCCCTGCAGTGGTACACAAATGATAGAGTACCTAATAATATTACATATTATATAAAAAAAAAAAAATATCTCGATACTAAGACCTGAAAGTCAACATCATTAAGGTATTCATGTTATTAAATGCACATAATAAAACTATATAACGAGATGATTATAATATAAAATATTGGTATAGTTATTTGTACAATTTTAAATATTATAACACATTCAATAACATAGATTAATAAAACTTGTAATCTGCAACTTTTGTCGATGCCAGCAAGCAGTTTCTGTCAACGGTGTAAGGTCCATCTGTAAATTATACATTATATATTAAGAAATGAAATAAGGATTATTTTAATAATACATTGCTAACGTTTTGTTGTATGGGCTTAAAGCAAATTCCACGTAGTACATTGAGAGTCCTATGAGCCTTTTAAAACTAGACATGATCAGAATAGAGGAGGAAAAAGAAGTTTTATTACTCGATAAAGATCTGTTATCTTATTAGCAGATAATATATCTTTAGTATGTGAAAAAAACCCTTTAGCTTACCTTCTTGGAACCACTCTTTTGAAGAAATGCCCGAGTCGACTCTGGCTGCAACGATAGCTGCTCTTATAGCAAAAGCTATGACGACCGACATGCATATCGGAGGTTCACCAATACCTGTTGTATATAACAACAAGTTAGGATAAATAAAAGTATCATACATTTTTTAAAACTACAAGAATAACACATCACAGCAAAAAAAGGGTTTCTAACGCAATTTAGTTAAAAACCTTTAATGTTAAGCCGAATATACAAATACCCATAGTTCTTACATTTGGAACCGAAAATGGCATCTTCAGTATATGAATTCTTCCTGAAATAAACTCTCAAGTCTTGAGGAATATCTCTAGCTAGTGGTACGGAGTAGTTCCAAGACCTATCGGTGAGGAGTTCGCCTGTCTTTGCATACACCAAGCGCTCGCACGTCCAATAACCCAGACCCATCATAAACGCACCTTCCACCTAAAAGAAAGCATTAAAACAATAAGAAACATAAAACCAGGCTATAATTATGTATATTTACATTTACATTATTTTTCATACATAATATTAACTTATGATAAAATCAAATGAGAAATCAGAAAATTTTACATCATTTTCAGCAAGATAACTGAAGTTTAAAAAAACCCAAATTTTACATGTTTGGCAGTTGCTAACTTACAGAACCAAACTACATATAATACTCATTTCGATATCCTAAATTGAGAAATTTGTCATCTACGAAAATCAGTGGAATTCTCACCTGACCTATGTCAACTTCAGGACTGATACTCAGTCCTACGTCTTCACAAATATCTACTCTCAATACTTCCAGCTCTCCAGTCAAAACATCAATTTCCACTTCAGCGACAGTAACTCCATAAGCAGGATATGGATAAGCTTCGCTATTTTTAGTAAATCCATGAGCTTGCAAGTCTATATCTTGTATGTACGCTTCTGCTATTAATTCTTCCCAAGTAGGATTATCCATTTGGTCTCTTACAGGCTGAAGTCTCGCCAGGAGTTCCTCACAAGCTCGCCTGACGCCCACGACTACATTAAAGTTTATAAGACTTCCTCCCGACACATAACAGTTAGGAGTGATAATAGAAGTGTTTTCTTTAACTTTAATTTTTTCGATAGGAATATTCAGCAAATAGGCTGCGACTTGGATGGCCTTGGTGTTAATTCCTTGTCCCATTTCTATGCCCCCGTGAGTTATCACTACAGTACCGTCACCACGGTATACTGATATATTAGTGTACAAGCTTATTCCGCCTGTAGGCGACCATCTAAGAAAAGCAACTCTCAAACCTCGTTTTTTCCATCTGTTTTCAGAGTTGAATTTAGTTACCAAGTCTTGCCTATTCTTATAATCAGATTTTATGAGAATATTGTCAACCATTTCTTTTAGATCACTTTCATATGCTGCGTCTAAGTTGGCTAGCCTTACGTCTAGGGGATCCAAATTCATCTCGTATGAAATCTGTTCCATTATAAACTCTGCCATAGCGATGTTCTCCATCGTTCCTGTAATTTTTACAAATTTCTTTAAGAATTTTAGACTGTTTATGATAAAAGATGAGTAGGCATAACAGTTCTTGAGGTAGTTCTGAGAGTTATATGTAATAAGATTTAAAGCCAGTTTCGTAAGCAAGTAAATATTATTTAAATGTCATACCTGGTGCCCTAGCCCAGGTGTTAGAAGCAGTATCGGTTGTTGAGTCAAAACTCTTGTAATTCCATCGCGATTTATTGTAGGCATTATTATACACTTCAAGGCCTATGAAAGTAAATCGCTCGTTTACTTTGTATCCGTTGTCTTCGAAGATATTGTAATTTATGTACTGGATTTCACCTAAACCATTCACGCCAGCCTAAATACATCATTAATTTAGTAAAATAATAAAAAAATAACTATCAATCATGAAGTATAATACTTACATCGAATTCCGTAGAACATGGTAGCCGCTTGCCAAGGGCACGAGTGTTAGTAGTCAAACACTGTATGAACCTACAAGGTCTATTGAGTGTCTTGACGACCAGTGCCGTGGCGACAGCACCCTGAATTATACGGGAGAGTTTGATGCCGTACGAGCCTCCTAGCCGACGGGTATATACGTCGACCCTAGTAAATTTAGATAAATTATACTGTAAAAATATAACTTTATATACTTTAACAAAGATTTAAAATTAATTAAGATAAAAATTATTGTTCACCTATTTTGATCCATATTTAATGCTTTCGATATCATCATTTGCACGCCTTCAATCCAATGTGTTGAGCTGTAAACATCTAGACCATCATCAGACGGTTTAATGACTGTAACTAAGGTCTCCATAGGGAAATGGTACTGTCCATATATTGAATTTTCTCCTTTTATCACTTGAACTACATCTTCTCCTCTGTCAGTAGCTTCCATGGACATAAAAGGTGTTGTTCTGTTTGGATCATCTTTGGCTTCTTTTATATCAAGTAAAGGTTCTTTAACATTTTCATATTGAGCAACAACTAACTTAGCAGCTGTATCAGCAATATGACGACTCTCAGCTACAATTATACCGATTGGTTGGTTAAAGTATTTTACGGGACCACTGCATAAAACTTCTTCAGTGGAAGAAAATAGCAATTGATCGGGTGCTGTAAAAGCATTTGTTCCTGGGATATCCTTAGCTGTATAAAAGGCAATAACACCGGGATAAGCCTAAAAAGAAACATAAATACTTATAATTTACAAGATAGATAAGATACCTAGCAAGAAAAAAGAAATCTTACCAGTGCCTTGCTAGAATCAATTGATACTATATCTCCAACAGCTACAGTACTGAGTGCAAATGCGCAAAACACTTCATTGTGAAACTTTGGAAGGTCTTCAACGTAAAAAGCTTCACCGGCTGTTTGAATCTGTCAAATATTTATTAGGAATTCCCAAATTAATAAATCAATGCTGTAACACTAAAAAAGCACATATACGCATCTATAAAGCTACAAATATTTTTGACTGGCGTACCGTTTACGTAACGTTTTACTTACCAATGCCTCGACTTTAGTTATAGGTTTATTGATGGGCCATTTTTCTGTATTTGTGTCAAACAACTGGTACCCTCTTGACACAGGTCGCTGATCATGGATTTTCGTGGCTCCGGTTCGATAGCGAGGATTAAGATTAGTCTCTGGAGACAACTGAAGTAGACCCTGTAATAACACAATTTTACTCGTCATTATGTATTTTTAGCATAAGCATTAAAACCGATAAAAGCTCATTTATGTAGTACGCGTTCTTTTGTTATCACTTATAAAAAAACCAGTTGGGGTTTCTATTAAGTCTCAGAAGTTCATATATTTTTCATCAAAATATTTTAATTTTGAAGAATTTAACTAGAAACTAAACCATAATCAATATTCTTACTTTATAAAACAATCCCAGTGCAGCTTGCTTTCTATACGCGATGGGTGGTTCTGGAGGATTTTCTAAAACTACCAGCTCTTTCTCAAGCACTTTTAGAGCTGAAGCCAATGTGTCATTGTTGAATAGGTTTTTCCCCATGAGGAACTTCTCCGTGGCAGTAGCACGGACGAACGATGGTGATAGAGCGCCATAAACAATCCTAGCGCTATGAACTACGTTGCTAGAAGTAGATTGCATTTTGTATAGGAAACCTGCATTTATTAATGCGTGAGCACTTTGTGAGCGAGGCATTACCTGAAATAGTTGTATAACAAGGATTTAATTTTATAATTTAGTGTAATAGAAATTATGTGAGATTAGTTTAAATGACCAAAAATAAAATGGTACAATTCATGTACGCATAAACTCATTTATTTGTAAATATATTTTTATTTAAGATAGGTTTAGAAGCCACTCACTCACCTTAAAGGTAACTAATTTATGCTCCTTGCCTAGTGGAGGTAGCAAAATGTTCAAAAGAACCCGCCCCTTCATATTCGTCTTCATAAATTGTTGCATTGTCAATGTTATCTTTATACAAGTACTGGTCTCTTAAAGGAAAAAGAAGCAATTTAGATGTCGTCAGATGATGTGGAGGTTAGAACAATAACTGTCAAGTTATTATGTGCTTCTACACTTACGTATAGTAACTTGAGCGCCAACTGTTTCTAAAAGCAGGAAAATATCTGAAGAGAACCAATTGTTTTTATTCTTCAACATGAGGTTTCCAGCAATGGACGCCACCTACAAATACATTAAACATGTTAACTACTGAAAACCTCGCAGACTCACTATTCAAACAGTATTAGACCTGAATATCAAAACAACTGGAAGTCAAGCCTCTTGTGTAAAAATAAAACTATTTCGTAATATTTTTAACCGTTTCTGTTTGATAAATGTTCGAGTATTTCATGAGTTAGTACAGTCTGCCTAACCTTTTTCCAAGCTATGTTGGGGTCGGCTTCCCGGATTCAGGTAAATACCGTATTTTATATGGAGCTACTGCCTATCGGTTGGCGCCCCACAGTGACACGCGCACCGGACGTAGGCAAAAAATGCCACCGACACTGATTAACAATCTGTTAATTCAGATGTCCGAGAGATGATGCAGCCCAATACTTATTGTTTTAATTATTTGTTACGCATTAACGCATGCGGAGCGAATATTTGTAATTAAATACAAATAATAGAAGGAAAAAACTTAAACCTCAGGTAGGACTCGAACCTGCGACCACTGGCTTGACGCGCCAGTCGCTTTACCAACTAAGCTACCGAGGTCACTTTTTATTTTTTTATTTATTTTTTATTTATTTAATTTAATTTCATTAAATAATTAAAAAAAATATGTGTGCCTTTTTACAATAATATGAAATAAAAATAATAAAGTGCACTAGATGGAGGTAGCATGTCGTTTGCTTCGATGTTGCGTGCGCGAGACCGGGCTCATTTACGACGTAGCCTTGAGCTCGTCAAGTACAGTAGACATATAGAAGTAATAGTACATAGAGTAATTATATGCAGTTGTGGGTCGTGTTTGAGCATTCTTAAAACAATTTTTTTATTAAAACTTACATTTCTAACTGGGATATGTCCGACCTCCAAAATGTGGTCATATAATTTCTGCAGATACCCGAAGTATTCGTTATTAGCAACAGTCTTCAATATCTGTAGAAATTCAGTCAGTGTTGTTCCAGCTTTCACTATTAGATTCTGATCTAAAACGTAGCCTTTTAGTTCTTGTACCCCACTTACATCAATGAGGACTCGAGGGTACTCATCTATTGGATAAACACCTGAAAATATTAAAACATAGTAATATTGCCATAATATTTGTGCTCTAAATACAAAATGCAAGACCGTATCATGTATATTCCTATAATATGTTATTTTGCTAACCTTTTCCAGTGTTCCCATTAATAAGCATATAGGAAGTGTCGCCTTCTCTTTCCAGAATCTTAAATATGTCATTCACTTCTTGCACGCGAACCCAAAGTCTGCCATCTTTCAATTTGATTTCAATAATATCTTCTTTATCTACAAAGCACCACTCATTATCCTCACATTTACTTTTATCGCACTCTTCTCCAGTCTTCTTACAAATGTGAAGATCTTCAATATCAGGGAGAGATATTTGTCTCGAAGAATCTTTGGCAAACTTCTTGAACGCATCAAGGATTGGTCTGTAACCCGTGCAGCGACAGACGTTGCTACCCAATGATTTTTCTACTTCAAGCATTGTGATATCTGGATTTGTTTGCAAAAGGCTACAACAGACACAGCCAATTATAATCATTTGTGTTTGTTACTTTTTAATTGTTATACATTTTCTCAAACTTAAAGATTTTGTCAAGAACAAATCATAATTTGAATAACTACTAATATATAAAAAAAAACTTTATCTATAATTAAAGCTGGTAGAGCTGGTAAATTTAAGAAATATATAATAAAGAACAAAAGGCTTGAAAAATGCAAGAGTCTATGCCGAACGATGCCTTAAACCAAATAAATGTTTTGCTCATAGTCTGAAATTAATAGTAAGAAAAAATCTTTTCGTGTTTGTTTGTTCACCTGTACATAGACATCACCCAGCCCGGTGAGCAGTATCCACACTGCGAGCCATTCTCTTCCGCCAAGGTCTTCTGCAGCGGGTGGTATCCCTTATTCCTGTTGCCTAACTCCTCGATAGTGGTGATCTCCAAGCCATGGCATGACGTCACAGGCATCATGCACTAAACATTAAACATTGTTACCACATCACAACGAATTAAAAAAATATGATTATATACAGGCGATACAGCTTTTTTAAGGTAATGTAGAAACAAATTGCAAACATTATTGGATGAAGTATATAACGAAATATAATAAAAAAATGAGTAAACAATAGGTACCTCAGTGTTTGTTCAGATGTTCGAATTATCTTGAACTTGTGTTACCAATTAAGCAGCATAAAAGTGTAAATACTAAGTTACTAATTCCTGGTCAATAAATATTTTGATAATGAAAAATGGACGTGACTTCTTAGAGTATCTTACTTTTATTTAAACAAAACGTGAACAATTTCGGATGATTTCAGACTTAATAAATTAGTAAATTTACTCAAGTGTATGAGTAAATGTATTTCTATCTAAAATATACATATAACTATATATACTACATTTTTAAATACAAAATAGCAGTAGTAAAAATCTTAAATAATTCGGTAGCTAGTAAACGTAACAGTTAGTCAAAATCAATCAGTGCGGTAAAAAGAGATCTTTCTCAGACACTAAGATTTTTACTAGTTGGTCTCTCGCCTCTCCAATATTTCAAGGACCAAAAGTGGTCCTGACCATGGGGTATAATTTGGTACAAAGTGAGCAATCGTGCATCTAGTACGTGGAAACCAGCGTGTTCGTGATCGTTTCCACGTACTGACTGCACGGATACACGTCAAAATTTATTTTATTCAATTTTTTAATGATTGTCCTGCCCGGGCTAACAACAGCCCGGTGGTGGGATGGACTTAAAAAATACAGCAGTCAATGACTAGATAAGTTTGGCATATTACCGGAATAGATTGTGTGAGTCAGTGATTTTGAACCGCCAAAGAGGATACCTAGCAGTGTGTAGATAAAGATTTTTGATGATGATGATGATGATATGATTTTTTTTAGTACCGTGAGTCATACGTCAATGAAGCCACGGTACATAAAACCGTGGGTCCAGCGACTGATCACTCCTGTAGTCTTACTAGATTACCCTTTCGTCGAACTCTGAGATTATATTTGAACAAGACTTTGAATTATTCATCAAGCTTGTTTTAAAGAAAGTACATTTTAATAGTTACCGAGTTGACGGCGTAGGGCAGCGTGTCGGGCCGGCGCACGCTGACCACACAGCCGCCACAGCCGGCCTCGCGGCACATGTACTTTGTGCCCTTGAGCCCGAGACGTACGCGCACGAAGTCCAGCAGCGTCTCATCCGAGCTCACCTCGCTGCCCACTAGGCAAAGAGACATTAATTAATATCAACCTAAATAGTTATTTACAATCTATTAAACATCCATTTAATTTAAATGCATGTTTTAATATTGTACGGTCTTCTTATGACATCCCTAAAGATTTCTGACAAAAAAAGCACAATATGTGCCACAAAACATTTTCTTACTTAACTTAACATTAAAACGTAAGCAACACCCGGCGTTGCAATGTATTTTTTAAATTCCTGAGAAGTCATATTTGATTTCTATAAAAACTAAAACTTGAACTTGTGTAGTGAAATCAGAGACAAGGAAGGTAACACAAACACCCAGAATCGAGACAATGTAGAAATGTGGTTTTCTACATTAACCCGAATTTTTACTTTAATTTATGTTTGATTTCTTTAACACTTTAACACCTTGTTTCTCAAATAACGATTTTATTTATTTATCGAAGTCGAAGATCTAAAGATGGTCACACTGGTTGGGAACGTTGTAGGACCTAAGGCTATAGCGTTACTTAGGAGGCCTATGCCCCAAGAGGACCGGTGTAGACTGAGATTATAGTTTTGTAGATTAGTTCGTACCATGAGGTGAATTAAATAGATATTTATAGAACTCAAATATTATAATTATTTTTAATTCTTATAATTACCACTCTGTTTTATGCCATTAACTGTAAAGTGGACTTGCTCCATCGTTTACTTTCGATCAACTACAATAATTTTGAAATGTTTCTTATCAGCATGCATTAACTCACTGAGTCACTTCCGAACAACATTAAAATTTAAACAGCTGTTACTGAAAGATATATGTAAATCAGCTATTACAGAACGTCATGTTGCAAACAGTCCGAAAAACTCGGTAAGTATCTGTGTAAACTATAATTAAACACTTCAAAAATCTCAATGGTAAACCATCTGCTAGTCATGAAAATACTCGTATGTGTGAATCTAGAAGGCTTTTTAAGTCCCAGTCAAGGTGGTGTCAAACAAACGTGCAGAAATAAAAATGGATATCATAGCAGACCACTATCTAGTAGCTAAGTTAAAATTTTCTGGAAGAAGACTAATCAAGTAAGGCCGAGGCCTGGTGGTGGTGGTCTGTGTACGTCGCTGGAGTACATGGACCAAAAAAATTGAAAATTCATTTCTTCAATTTTAAAAGTTGAATCTCATTTGTGATCATTGGCAGTGGTGATGCAGATCTCCAAAATGAAATTCTCAGCCAAAGATATGGCGAAGGTGATTTAAAGTATAGAAAACTTATTGGCTAACGACACCAATAAATACCCAACATACGATTCGTTCTCTGTTAAGAAGAAGCCAGGCGCAAAAAGAAATACAATAAGAAGAGTTCTGGATGATGTTCATAGCTTACCTAGCGTATGTTTTTGCCCAAAATTAGCTAGAATATTCTTAAGAAGTCAGACTGTTAATATTGAAAAAACGTTATAATATATTAGGTATGAAGAATTTCACATGGCCGTGCACGTGGTCTTTCCATAATTACGTATCCAAATAATGTAGGTAATCATTATTGATTATTACCCTCACATAGTCAAGTCACATAATTACGTATTTGAAAGGATCTAGGTAATAAGATATTACTTCATTTTTTCTACATACAGCAGGTGACGTCTGACTGACGTAATTGATTACACGTAGGTATATTTCGCCTGTAATGGGGCTTAAACTAATTGCTTTTATCACACAAATTTACATATTTCATTACTTTTATTTAGTACAAAAAGATAATAATGCTGAAAACTTTACAATTTTCAAAGAATTTGTTAAAATATTACATAGCACCGATCAAAACGATTAGAAACAAGAAAGAAAGACGTCATTGTCTACCTGTTCTAAGTAATATCGCATCATTAGTGCATGACAAAGTCAATGAAACTCATTAATTACGAAAACTATTTAAAGATAAAACAATGTTTGTCAAGCAAACAATGACATGCAAGTTACCTTAACTACGCAGCATATGTTTTTCGCAAATATTTATTTATGCATTCTTCTGTCTAGCTTGTTCCAAGTTATTTTTGGGGTCGGTTTTCACTCTATACCATATTTTACTAGGAGCGATGGCTTACCTGACCTCCAGTAGCCATTAGAGTCAGAATTGAATTTACTTAACGACTGTCAAAAATCAACATAAAATTGTGTAGTACACTATAGACAGGAAGCAGACATTCAAATAAAATATAATATGAACACGCGTCCCCTAGCCGGAAAGAACGGAGTCGAACAGGCTGCGGTGCCGAGAACAAGGCACGAAGCGGAGGATAGCGGGACGTTGCGGCGCCGCGGCGGATAGAGTTGACTTATCAGGACAGGACTCTTGCAGCTCTGGTCTCCTCAGCTCCACTCCATTTCGCTTCAATGGAAACACTTGCCACTTTACACTACTTTTCTATGCTCCACTTCGACCAGCGCCGCTTGGACACCCTCCCTTAAGACTTAGACACAAGACCCTCTATGTTTTTAATTTCGACGAGAGCAGATAGATCCGTGCATTATAAGATCAAACAACAGGAGAGCCACTGCCTTCCCCTGTAAGAATTGTGGGTGTCATATACAACATAACTGCGTTGATTACACAACGTTAAGGCAGGTAAGACAGGAAACATACGCTATATAAAGTGACCGACGCAATTCATCAAGGTGACTTTCCCCCTGCCTACTAGAAAACCCTTTTAGTCCATATGACACCATATGAAATTTTAATTAAAAAATATCTGGGTGAGAGCGCACGCAAGATGTGTGTGAAGTATGTTGGGTTAATGGGTGGCTCTGCAACTTATAATTTATTAGAACATTGAGGTATTCCTGTTAGATGTAGGTAGTAAAAATGTTTAAAATTTTGCGATAGTTTGTTTTTAAATTAATATGTAGGTACTGAATCTGACTTTAACTCTTAGTATAAATATCTGACTGTATCTATTAATAGCTGCTAATACTTGTAAAAGCAAATAAAATAATAATGAACAAATATTAGTTCAGACAGACAAAAATTATATACTTAAACGCAGCACTGCTACCTCTCTCAGTTCACACATAATAACACGAGCTAAAATTCTCCAATATCCAACGCAGTACCAAAATAACTGAGCATTTAGCAGAGAGTTCATATAGCTCAAGAGCTTAGCAATATTTTTGAGTCATCCTTTGATTATTGTGAAGTGAAAAAGCAATTTAGGATTGCGGCCAGTTAAAAGATTACGAGAGAGGGTTAAACGATAAGTGTCATAGGCACAAAACATAGAGAAACAAATAAGTACAGTCAGCAAAGAAAGTTAATAAACACAATGAGTTTTACAAAACACCTAGAACACAAATTAAAGTTCATAAATTGAAGGGTTAATTAACACCGATATATTTATTATTCGTGTTTAGATGTTTTCTAAATCTGATAGTGTTCACCAAGTTTTGTTGCTATCTATACACTTCCACGAAAGTTTGGGACTATACAATGAAGAAGAAATATTCTTAGTCTACAATATAAGGCAGCTGTTTGGCTGAAGGTAATAAATTACCAATTATCACACATACAAACGACTTTTGTTTGAACAGCTTAATTTTTAGCTACCTTACCCGAACTTCAGCTGTTAAAGGAGAATATGGCACTTGTGTAAATTAAAAAACTAGTAAGACTAGTTCTTAATCCCTCTAGCTCTCCAACTACAAGAGTATCGAATGTGAATTTTCAGTGGCTGGTGTCAAATATTTCGCGCATATTATTATCTGGTGCTGGTGCAGTTACTGTGGGGGCCTTATATTAGCGATGATATGCTTTTGAATCAGTTTCTATACAACCACTATTTACGTTAATATTGTTTAATACTTCAAAGTTTTTTTTTATTTTTTACTATTTTCAGTTTTTTTTATAATTGGCTATAATTTATTGATTCCTTGGTATACTTTGTTTCACCAAAGCTTTAGCAGAAAGATTTCATCCGTTATTAAAACACCCTGAAATAGAGACCTAATTCTATTCGTCTTTTTTCTAATATTTTATTCAAACCTGCTATTTCTATGGCCCTACTCGTAATAATATTATAGCACGATATACAAAATAAGCTGAAGGCAATCCCATGCTTAAATTCTGGAAATAGAAATATTTTAGAGGTGTCGTAATTGACTTGCTGATGAGGCAGTTGTTTTTGCAAATGATTATCATTTACTTAAATTATCTTTTATGTTAAAGACCTAAGATGAGTGCACACAGTAGACCTTGATCAAGTTATTCGGGACAAATATAATTAATCTAAAAAAGAGTTTGCTGATGTCAGCGACAAAACTACGAAACTATAACGAATTATTGCCGCTATTGACCACTGTTTTCTACACAAATTAGCTAAGCGGTAATTGGCGTCTGTGTTGTAAATGTTGTGATTGCCTGTAATTGGCATATAAATTAGAATGTTACCTAAAATCCTGTATGTTACTGTGAATATATATGTGTTGTGGGTGAACCTAAAGAAATAAATAAATAAATTACTTACCCTTGATCTCCCAGCGTCGAATCTGGCGATGTCTCTCGACTAAACAGAACAAAGAAGGATGAAGTTTTGGTTTTAACTGAATCATTTCTCGCCCTAATTCCAATCTAGTCTAGTAGCATTAGCTTGTTACAAAAATGTGTCTTTTGAGAGAAAATTTAAACAGAAGGCCAAATCATGTTACCGATGCTTATAGGAGGGAAAAAGAGAGGGAAAATACCTTCAATCACGCCGCTAACTGATGCCATGAATTTATCATTGTAATCTGCACATTTTGCATCGTGTCCGAGTGATTTCGAGGCTCTGTCAAAAGAGGTTTATCTGAATCCAATGGATTGATACATTTCGGAACGAGACTATCATTATGCAAAATCATCACGTCAATCTGTTAGTAATGATGATGCATCTGCGAAAATGTAGTATTAATCTGCGAATGGCCGAAGTCGTTTAAATGTAAAGCGAAAATTCTGCAGGTCAGCCAGCAATCAATGAGTCGTGCTCTGTGAGGGTATGAATGAGTGTGAATAAGTATTACTTAATCGCCCTTTACTAAAAAAAAATAACATTTCTCATATTTATTGGAATCGATGATTGTATCAATGAGATCTTCAATGAATTTCTCGGTCAAAATATATTTTTCCTGCCTTTAAAAACACGAAAAAAGTAATTTATACCAAAGTAGTTATTTTCAAATGGTATTGAGAATAAAATATTTACCTTTATTATCTAGAAATATCATAAGCTTAAGAGGAACTTGGAAGGGGACTATGCCCAGCAATGGACCGATATGGGGTTTGTTCTAAAGTATGTCTATAGGTATTATAATAATAGTTACATTTGATATCCACAGCTCTTACTTTAGGTTTTCTAATAGCGTGAGAATAGCAATGAAAATAGATGAGCTTAGAGAAGTACTTCGAGATTGTACAAACAGAGATTGTGTCGCTAAGAATTTGTATCTGGATCTGTTTGTATTTGCCTCCATTTGGAGCGATCGAAGCGATCGAGTGGTTTTAGATTGAATTACAGCTGGAAACGTTATGTGTGTACTTGAGGCTTTAATCTGTGTACTTGTGTCGGCGTCTTTACAAACTTTTGATACTAAATGGGGATGAGCAAAGAAGTAACTTAGCTTAGAACATTGGACCCAAAATAGTAGGAACTGAATACCCCATATCAATATTATAAATGCGAAAGTAACTCTGACTGTCTGTCTGTTACGCTTTCACGGTCAAACCGCTAAACGGATTTAGATGTGATATTTATTTATGATATGGGGCAAGCTTACATCCCAAGAAAAAAGACATAACCGACCACCACGCGAGCAGAGACGCTCGTGCGTTGTAGACTTGATATTAGAAATTCAAGTTCGTTAAAATAATCTCACCAGCACTTCATTTTGATAACGAAATGTTGAATTTATTTTAGCTTACTAGCATCGGTTTGAGAAAGACGTAATGTGATCCTAGTTGTGACTTACAGCTTCTTGTGGATCCAATCGACTTGAAATTACGCTTCAGTCTGCAGCCGAGGCCTTTGAGCTTTTAACTAAAGCCAGTGGTTTGGAATTGACCACCTCTTGAAGCTATTCGGGTAAGGTAAAAGCGAGCTGTGGTAAATTGCCTTTTATGAAAGCCTTCCGGGATTGCACGTACATTTCGAATAAAATGTCCTGCCTTAGATAGTTGCAGGAGCCCGTTTGACCGTTGATCTTGGTGATATAGGCTCGAACACACAGGAAACCGGTAAATGCCAACTTAAAACAAAATTCAGGAATTCTACATAAATGAAAGACGTACACAAACAACAAACAACACACTTACGTACATTTGAAAGAAGTAACACAAAACTTAGATGCAATAAAATTGAAACAAGATAACAAGACCGGAGAAACAAATGCCAACACTTAAAGAAAATTGCATTCTATTCTCAACAATAAAACAAACATCTAAAAAGACAAAGGAAATTAATATTCACATTACAAAGATAACATTTCTGTTGGAAAAGTATAACGGGCCATGATCGTAGTTCGCCTTAAAACAAACCAGTGCAGATGAGATCCGCACAAAGCTAATTTAGAGACCACTGCTTCTCTTGTTATTTATTGCGTCCACTATTGCTTGCTGCAAGAGTGGCACGATAGACAAAATGCAGCGATAACGAAGCAAAATGTGTTTTTGTTGGATTTTTATTTTTAGTTTAATTGTCTGCTATAAAACTGGTTGCTACAGATAAAAAATAATGGTTACTGGAAATAAATATTTAGACTACTGCTTTATCGCCCAGACGTACCATTGTACTAGTTTCATTTCCAAAAGGCCATAAAAACATTTTACCTAGATTAAGAAACATTGGTTAGAGAATCAGTTTTATACCTGGTTTCAATATTCAAAAAACTATTCGTTTTGCTTACGAACGGTAGAATTTCCAGCAAAACGAAGTACATGTTATACCACAATGTTTCTTGAATTTAGGAAGATGTCGTGATGATGATCGTCAGAACCATCGTGATAGAGCGGCCATCTATCGAAAGAAGTTCCAGATTTAATGACCCAAGAAACCAATCCTTTCTCGACCCCTACGCAAATAACATTGATATCCTGCCAAAATTTAACTACTAAAGACTTGAAATAGCGATGTCGCTTTTAAATTTTTATTAACAAGTGTTACGCGTCTATATCTCCCATCTTCACTGTAGTAAATCACACAGCATTGTCCTTACAAATCGCTATCCGTTCCCCACATACCCCATTCGTAACTGCCGACCAAACAGCGCGCACGTAAAATATTGCAATGTGCACCTTATCATACCGTCAAACGGTTCAATTTGGTTCAAACATAAATTTATTAATACCTCAAGACGTGTCCTCTTCGCCCTGTTGTTACATGATTTAATTTTCGCAAGATACATCGATTTTTTTGAATAGAATGTTAAATAAAAATTGTCTTGCAAACAAGCAATGTATACTCATTGGCAAAAGATTTATTTTTGTTGTATACTTTTGAATAATGTCAATGCTAATGTTTGAAGAAGCGTCTTGTACTTCTCCGATTTGAAGACTTTTATCTGTACTTTAATACCTTAATAAACACTGCTTTTGAAATTAAATGCAACTAACTTGCTCTATCATAGCAACGCACTTCAAAAATGGTTATTGCAGTCAGTTTTACGACAGGCGTCTTGGACGTTCATGGTCACATAATAAGCACTATTCTTACAAAATACAGAAATAGTTGCGTACTTAAATACCTTTACTTTTAGAATCAATGACCTTTATAAGTATAAATCAATCTATAAGATTTTGATTTATACGAAAAACAAAAACAGTAATTTTTAATCCGAAGACCAAGGTTCAAGGAGTTTCTATTCCAATTTAATCCTTCTTATAACCGTATTCTAAAATAAGAAAAAATAAACAAGAGAGCATCGCTCGGCTACAATTAACCCGGTCCCTAAGCAATTAAAGCTTAGCTAAATTGCCATATTTCTTAACTTACACATTTTTTATGTCGACAGCGAAATTTCCTCTCGTTTAATTTATGCTAATGTACTCAAGAGAGAAGCGTGGTGAGGTCGCGAGGAACCGGGTTCCCTACGGACGTGTTAAGAAGTTAAAGACTCCAAAGAAACGGACAAAGAAAGAAAATCTGTTTGAAATGATTTATTCAAAGAAAAAGGGCCAGACAGCTTTTCTTGCTTTGCACTAACATTGAACCCGTGGAAAGTTTTTTTTAACTAAGTAGAGAACAGTTGTAAGTCTGTCTTATCTACATAAATATCTACGGCCAAGCTTAGGCTATCATCTCTTCGATTTTGCGGATTGGGCAATATAGGTAAGGTACACATCACGACATTTCCAATTTTTATAACATAAATTAACAAATGACGAGACGTTTCGAAATATAACCCTTGGTAGTTGGGTAAATTGAAGTGTATGTTTATCCGCAAGAGATACGGAGACGATACCTATATGCTATATGTATATATGCATTAAGGTGAGAGGTTTTTTGTTGTTTGATAAGTTTTAATAGCTGTTAATGTTTAATTTAAGAACCTGAAAATAGCCTTACGGTTACGGAACCCGACTAGCCTTGTTTATTGTATCGAGCTCAAGTCGGCGAAACGAAAAAAACATGAACAGAGTTTAACTTGGTTTAACTGCATTTAAAAGTGTCTTCGCTAAGGAAATATCGTTAAAGACATCGCGAATATATCTCAAGTTTTATATCTTTCAAACAATCTTTGGTAACTATTTTAATTATTCTGTTTAAGACACGGTTGCTAACTCCTTTATTTTCTGCGATAACAATGTGTCCTATAAGTATAGATAGTTCTATATTTACTTTTTGAGATTCAACTTTATTCTTCTCGATTAATTAGTTACTTTATTAGTTTGTTTTGTATCTAATGCCTACAACCATGCAATAATCAAACAATTGTTTATTTTTTTCTATATGTAAATGTACTCTATCCCTTCACACAATCAAGTCCCTAATTGCCTTTAAATAATAAAAATACTTAGTTAGATATAAGTTATGTTTTATATTAATACATTAGATACGATTGTCATAATCTGGTTAAATATTTTAATACTGGCATAAAATCCAAAACTATTTAACTAATCATTTTTCTTCTATCTCAATCGTCAAATATGAACTAGGTACGAGTACGTCCAATTACGTCTGTTAATCCTACGACATACGTCACAACATTTTAATAAATGGCAGTGACATTATCAGTGAAAAGAATACGGGCATCCATCATGGCTGCCATTTATCATAGCGTGTGACGTCACGCGCCGCGAGTGAGAGCCGCCGCGCCTACGGGAAACGTGGCCGTGGTAGCGTTAGTAAGTTAAATAGAACTGTTTCTGTCATAGTTTTGTTTTTATTAAAATAATTTATTAATTTTGAAATAGCATTTTTATTTGTTGGATAAATGGATTGAAATAGATCTGAGTGGCTATTGGAGAAATGGCATATGCATAGCAGCGGATTACAATGTGACGTATGATGATGATAGTTAAGATAAAAGGCAGCTTTTTAGTATTGTGGAGAATAAGTTTTAAAAGATTAGTACTTTCAAGTTATTATTAAAAATATAGTGCATATAGGTACGTATGTCCTTTCAGTCGATACCTAACTGTAGCTCTAGGTTTCACAATATCCAACCCTATTGATAACCTCGATTATAAATCCAAAAACAGATAAAGTTACGGCAATCGCTATCTGAAATAAACATAAGCCATCGAACTGAAAACAAATAACCAGTTATTTTCGACTGCATCGTCGGATCAAAATGAAAATCGTCCCAAACTAATGAGAAGGCTCCTCTAATTAACTTTGACAGTCCAGATACATTCCGATGCAGAACCTGTTCGTGGGACGAACGGGAAATATCCAGTAAAAAGCTATCACGAGTTTTTGTAACGGAACAAAACGATTGGATCCCAAGGAAACTTCAATTAGATTAGTTACTTTTGTTGCAATTTGCTAGTTTATAGAACAGTTTTCTAATATATCTGTGCTATTACTTAGCCGTTTTTTCTTTAAAAGGCTATCGATTAAGTTCTTAAGCAATTATCTTCAGATAATTTGAGTGCAAATAAATAATAATAATAAATGTGGACAACATCACATACATTGCTCTGAACCCAAACTAAGTAGCTAAAGCACTTGTGTTATGGAATTCAGCGACAACGAAGGTGCCACAAGCACCCAGACCCAAGACAATGTAGAAAAAGGGTTTTCTACATTGACCTGGCACGGGGATCGAACCCGGGACCTCAGAGCTGGCGACACCTAGTCCGGTGGGTACGCCACTCAACCACGGAGGAGAAGAGAAATAGTATTAATAGTACCTATTTGACTTCTGCTATGTGTTTATTTGTTTAAGCATTACAATTTTATGTAGGTATATTTTTCAGAACTTTGCTTACTTTTTGTTCGAACCGTACTAGCCAAAGTGCAAGATAGTTTAAATTTAAATCGACTTGATACTATCGTGTGGCGGATACAAGATTATCATACACGGAACATGTACAAACTGTGACTAATTAGTACGTTAGGTCGGTTGATGCTCATGATGTGAAGCGAAATCGAACTCTATGTAGTTAACAATAGTGTCCTACTTAATAAGGTGCATGATTAGTTTTTTAGCAATACGTGGTGCAATAAGCATAAAGTATTCATTTAGGGTGGACACAGGTTGAGATGTAACCCGGAGTCCCACGGTGCGTGCTAGTAAGGATCACAGCGCACAGCCGACGCCCGCGAAACGCACCGTAGATGTTGAAATCAAACCCAATTTTAACTGACTTAGAGTATACTGCGACTTTTTGTGGATTGCGACAGATCCCCAACGCGTCTGCACAATCGCGGGCGAACATACTCCCACAGTCGGCAGGGTAATCCGCGATATCTCGCACCGTAGTCCAATCCAGCTTCAGATATATGGCACTGCAAGATCTAAGGTTTTTTTTCTTTGTATTAATTAGAATCCTCTATGTCACAGATAATATCGTGGCCGGCTAGACTACTAACAGACAGATGGCAATGCGCGCACTTAACCGACTTACGTATAATTAGTACTCTCTATATTTCCTATTGTTGAACAATTTAGAATGCAAGTATTACTCACAGTTGATATGATGATATTCTACTAAGTATTGCTTATTACTAAAACAAAAGAAGATAAAAAATAAGTGATGGTTGGTTATACTTGCGGGGTATGAGTGTCGCAACTTATCAATCAAAGTCTGTAGACTAATCAAAATACATTTCAAAACTTATTCCAAAACCATAAGTACTTAATATAAGTAACCAGGTTTCGTTTATTCTTAATAAATATTTTTTTTTAAATTGCTGTTTAATTATTTATCTTTTTATCAAAGTTGAGTTTATTTTTGTATCATTTTTTGACCCAGAGCAGGGCAAAGGGTTCTCTACCCACCGTTTATCACTCTCTGGTTAGGGCTGTGGCTGTGGTGTACCAATTTTTATCAAAGGAGTCGAGCTCGTCCCGATGTCTCATGCCAAAACATTAATAATAATAATAATAATAATAAATATGGTTTATTTTATCTCCACAAATTACATACTAAATGACAAAAGATCAGCTGACAACAAATTGGTACAATGCGTAATTTGTAGGAGATCTGGAGTCTAAACTAAGCCGAAGCCTGTATCTTAGAACTCCAGGCCCCCTGATTACATTAGTAGTAGGTTCACAATGTTGTCAACGTGGTTTGTGATTGCTCTTTTGTGTGAACTCAAGAAAAAAATGCGTGCGCGTGTGTGCGTGCGTGTGTGGGTGGGTGTGTGTGTGTGTGTGTGTGAGAGAGTGTGTGTGTGTGCATTGTGTGTGGGTGTGTGTGTTGTGTGTGTATGTGTGTTAATCTGTGTATATACCTGGATATTAAAATCTTCTTATTATGTTAACACCTCAAGAACTTTTTCAGTTTGTAAATAGTTTAGGCTAAGTAACCATTTTTTTATTTTATTTTTACATTCTTTTTTAAGGCAATTTGATAGGCTAAGGATTTTATTTAATTTATTGTACAATCTGCTTCCGCGAAACGGGAAGAATCTCTGTGCAAATGAAGTATTTACGAGAACTGGTTCACATAAGGCAAAGTTTCTTCTAGAGAGGGCTATTTGTTTTCTTCTGTATAAAGAAAGGGTAGAATGTTTTAGAAGGACTGTTTGCATTATGTACAGTTGGCGTGTTGTTAACACCTGAGCTTCCTCATAAAGACTCGTAGTGGGGAATAATCGTGGCTTGGACAGGCATACTTTCAAGATCATTCTTTGGGCTCTTTCTATATGTAGCATCTTGGTTTTACAGGCACCTCCCCATGTTACTATACAATAGCCGAGAATCGATTGCACTAAGGCTACATACGTCATTATGATGACATCTTTATCCGCTACGTCACGAAGTTCTTTAAACATGTAAGCTAGCTTGCGTATTCTTTTAGTTATCGATTGGATATGATTATCAAATGTTAAATTGGCATCGATTTCAATACCAAGGTATTTCAGGGATGTCGTAGGTGTAATGACGGTACAATTACAATTAGGATCCGGGGGGAAGTTACATTTATGTGCATAAATTTGGCTCTTGGAATCAATCGAGTCAGTACGATTATGTATGGAGAAGATAATGTATTTTGTTTTATCGTCATTTAGAGTTAGATAATTTGATGACAACCAGTGGCATACTGTATTGAAACCATTCTGTGCATGGTTGAGGAGATCATTCCAAGAGTCTGCATAAAACGTCAGTGCAGTATCATCTGCATATGTAGAGATACGGCAGTTTATTATATTTAGTGCTCATAGATCGTTTATGTAGCATAGAAAGAGGGTAGGACCCATTATACTACCTTGTGGCACCCCAAAAGTGACTGGTAACTCATCACTATAGTGTTCTCCTATTTTTATACGTTGCGTTCTATTGTTTAGATAGTCAGATATTAATGCCAGTGGTGTCCCTCTGATGCCAAGGCTTTCTAGGTTTTGTATTAGACAAGGAACAGATACGGTATCGAACGCCTTCGCGAGGTCTAGGAATATAGTTAAGCATTTCTTTTTATTGTCTAGCTTGTTAACCAAAAAATCAACTAGATCAAGAACAGCATTTGCTGTTGATCGCCTTTGTCTGAAGCCATATTGCGAGTTGGATAATAAGTTGCAATCTTCTAGGTATTTAATTAATCGTTTGTTAATAATTCGTTCAAATAATTTAGACAGTGAAGTTAGAATTGCTATTGGCCTATAGTTACTAATACTGCCCTTGTCACCTGCCTTATGAATTGGGAGAATTACTGCCTTTTTAAGCGCATTAGGAAAGATTCCCTTATCGAAGCAACGATTTATTAAGTCCGTTAAAACTGGTGTGATAGAGTTGGATATGAGTTTCAGAACCTCTCCACTGATTTGGTCCCAACCTGGAGAGCAGTCGCTTTTTAGTAAGTGAATTGATTTTTCGACTTCATCAGTTTCAGTAGGTAGGAACACAAATGATTTTAAAGGAGGGCAGGTCTTTATCCTAAAATTTGGGAAATGTGTAGGAATTAAGTCAGCTAGTCTTTTTCCGATATTTGCGAAGTATTCATTGGCTTCATTGACTGCATCTATAGGGTTTTCTTTCTGTTTCAGGATTTGTAGCGGTAATTGATTTGAGTTGTTTTTGTTGGTAATAGTTTTAATAGTGGACCATAGCTTTTTCGCGTTATTTTTTGATGTTATTATTTGCTCTCTCTCGTAATTCTTTTTAAGTTTTTTTAACAAATTGTTGCAGTAGTTACGATATCTTACGTACGATATTTTTAATATGATGTCATTACCATTTGTTTTTAGTTTTTTGTGCATTCTATCTCTGGTTCGGATACAACGCAAGATACCAGCTGTGATCCAGGGTTTGATAATAATTTTATTTCTAGGAATCATTCGTTTTATTGAGGTGTTAGCAATTAGTATTTGTATTGTATTAATGAAGTTGTTTGTCGCGATGTTTAAATTATTTTCCTGGTATACATTCAAAAAGTCACATTTTTGTGCTTCAGAAATTAATAGGGATTTGTTTATTTTGAGGTGAGTTTTAAATTTTGAGGGGTTATTCTTATCTACATATGTTTTTAAGCAAAATAATACCGCTTCGTGGTCTGTGATGCTCGTTCCCAAGGAGAAAGTAAAAGCGTTATGGTTTGTTTTCAGCATCACGTGATCTAGACAAGCCTTTCCTCGGGTTGCAATATTAATAGCAGGTAAGAGTCCATGGTAAGCAACTACATTCAGGTAGGTGGCTGTCTCGAAATTTGATCCGAGGAGGTCAATGTTTATATCTCCAACCATGATTATATTATTGACTGCAGACAACCCTTCCAGTAAATCATGCAGGGAGTTTAGGAAATTATCTAGGGATTTAAAACTTGGAGGTCTATAAATGGCAATAATTACCGTATTGGATTTCAATTTAACTATAAGACAATTAGCATCCAGAATATGGGGTTCCTCCACAGTACACTCTATATTACAATTTGTGTATATTACTACCCCATCGTTCTGGTTGTAGTTATCACTGCTTTTATGTGACTTATATCCTTGGATCACTGGTAAGTTTACTACGCGGGATAACCAACATTCGGTGAGAACGATGATGTCGCATGACATATCAAGTCTCGTTAACAGAACATGTAATTCCTGGATATTACAGTTTATACTGCGGATATTTTGTTGAAGAACCTTTATATATAGATTAGGGCAGTTTATATGCGAGATGCATTCTTCAGGATCACATGAAATGGGGACAGAGATATCAAAATTATCAATATCTTTCATTAAGTTATTTGTAAAATCGAATTTAAATCGTAATGATTTGATGTGAAACCTGGATCAGGGACGGATGCCATAGTAAAGTATGTAGCAAGACGACAAGGTAACTCATTATTACAACTGTAAATGCCGTAAGTGAACAGTGATGAGACTCGCGTGTGTGATTGGTGATGATTTGGGTGCATGATATTTGTGTGACAAGACTGTTGTGATATAAATGAATTAGATGTAATGTGTTTGTTAATTGTTGTTGTGTATAGTGAATGATTGTATAGTGTAAATAAAGTTCTAATATACTTTAGTTTTAGTGTGCTGGCATACACGTACAGAAAACCAGACAAATGAAAAATACTTAAAACTATGTTAAACGCAGGCAAGTTGACCAGGCAGGTTGCTATTTTCAGACTAAACATTAATGTTATACGAGGTTCACGTTGTTGAGTCTTAGTAGTTGTATCTAGTCATTTTTCTTGCTGTCTCAGATTTTCAAAGTCCGACTCCTGCGTTATTCTCTTTGCCGGCGCTCCCTCTTTCTTTTTTATATATACTTTGCCATGCGAAGTCCAGTGATACGCATAGCCATTCAGTTTTGTAAACTCTCTTGCTTGATAAAACAGCTTCCTAGCCTTGGTGGTGAGACTTTCAGAAATAAATATGGGACTATTCCCAGGCATTTTAATGTGTGAGCTATTCAGTTTGTTGGTGTTGTGGTCCCGGTTGTAGTTTTTAATGTTTGTTAGAAGTCTATCTTTCTTAATAGTAGACGTAAATTCGACTGTAATAGCACCATCAGCTTGGGGTTTTCTGCTACTGGTAAGCCTGTAAACATCTCTGACCTCTACTGTTTGTATGTCGGTGCTCACTGCGGTTCCCAAGTTTTTTATGATGTCCATAAGATCCTCCTTTGTCTCATTAGGTTTTTTCGGTACATTTCGAATTTCCAGACTTGAGGATTTATAATTTCTTTCCATGATCTCGACTTTATCCTCTAAAAATCCTACATATTCCAAGGTGCACTTCTTTTCCTTTTCCAGAGAAGTTAATTTAGACATAAGCTCGTCATATTTATCACTTAAGAAATCAACCGTTTTTATCAACTCCGTATTTTGAACCTTTATTTGGTCTAAATTTTCTTGCATCACGCTAAATTTCTCCTGTTGCTCCTTTCTCAAGGTTTCAAGCGATGACATAATGTCTTCCCGGAGAGATTTCATCTCAACAGATTGTTCAGAATCATGTCTACGTTTTTGTCGTAGAGTGATTCTGGCCAAAGTCTGTTCCGAATCTGACGTTGTTAAATCGGGCTCTGAACTGTGGTGAAGAAGCGTTTCATTGCTAGGTTTAGGTGGTGTCCGCTTCATCATTTAGGAAAAAAATAAATAAATAAAAATATGCACCTTTCGTCTGGAGTTGACTGGTTCTTGACACGTTTATACCTGTTGCTCGGTGTTATTTGTTAGGCGCTTGAAATTACAAATAGTCAGTGTAGGGGGCGGAGTCAGGTGAGTGTGACTCACGCGCAGTCAACCGAGATGGGTAGCGTAGACACCAGCTTGCTGTTTCACCTCGCTCGCGGCAGGACTCGATCTCTTGCAACACTTTGCGCGCCTGGTACTTTTGTGAATTAAACTTAACGATTTATTTTAATTTAATATTAAAATTTTAAAATATGTATAATTAAATAGACTGATAGGGTAAACACGTCCGTGCGCTACGGCTGTCCAGAAGGAAGGGATTCATTCAGGGAGAGACATTGTATTATTTATCCTCTTATAGAGCCCGCTAACATTTACCTACATTTCCGATTCATAAATTGTATATTTAGACAACAATTTATGATTAAATAGAAAAATTTACATTCTACATTGACATTTAATATTACGCTACCGAACCCTAAATCAAATCTATATCAATAAAAAATATCGAATGTACTTATCTCTGCTTCGTGTCTATTACTAAACCAAGTTATTTAACCGCCAGTAACCCGTCACGGTGCATTAACCAGCATTATAACCCCGGGCCACTGACCATATGAGTCGTGTTAAACTAAGTTCAAGCAAGAATTCGCCTCAAGTCGACTGGATAACCCACTTGTAAACTTGTGAACTGCACTTAAATAGTTCGTGAGCTTGATTATTAATACATACATATATATAAAGTTTGTAGACATGTTGGGTTTTAAACAGACTAAGTTGAGAGTAATTTGTACATCTGCTGCATTTATTAAAATGCAAGAAGTTTTAAGTATCTGTATAAGACAGGATGTTTAGCGGATAGTTAGTTTTTTGTTAATATCACTTGGCTCTATAAAAGAGGAGGTTCTCGATCTTCTTCATCTAAATTTAATGTTATCTATACTTGTTTTATTTGCAACCATTTAACTAAGAGATTATGAGAATAAATTAATTTCAAATTCGTTTTACAGTTATTAAGAGTTTAATGCCAATACAGCAAAATTGCTTGTATGGTTTAAAGATAACATTTCTGCCAGTACATGTTACCCACATGTTGATAAAGCGTATAATATTAAACTGCAAGTTAGTTCACAATAATTTTATGTCTTTCTTCCCTATTCATAAGTTGAATTAAATTTTACAAAAATTGAATTTTGCAAAAATATTTTGACACCCCTACCTACACCTGGCGTGACGATACTCAACTATAAGACTCCAGCCTATTGATAAGTTAGAAACAATAGCTGAACAAAATCGCGTCGAAATGTATCAAGCAATAGCATCTCGAGACAAAGGCTAGTTCCTCGCAGTTTGACCCAGTAACTCGCTACGTTAGAAACGTTCTGCTCAATAAAGTGTAATGTACCAGCTTTGTTCAGTATTGACAACTGGTTTTTATACCCTGAAGCGAGAGTGAATATAAAAGTAAAATAAAATAAAAGTCGTTACAATTTTGACTACCTGTCTTATTATTTTAATCATTTGTTACGCATTAACACATGCGGAGCGAATATTTGTAATTAAATACAGTGACTACCAGTCTTACTTTGGGATACTGTGTTATTTGCTAGAATAGGTTGAGGAGGTCAGATAGGCAGTCCATGTAAAATAAGGTATGCAGCTGAATCCGGTAAGACTGGAAGGCGACTCAAAATGGCTAGGCAAAAGATAAAGAAAACTTGCTTTTTCCTTCCGCTTCATTTCGGCTTTAACTTATTTTCATACCACATTTTAAGAGAATTTTGTACCTAATTAATTCAGGGAAAAGTAACAAATGGACGTTCAGACTTTTTTTCGCTTTCAGAGTATTAAAGAATGTTATAAAAAGTATATTTCTTCAACCTTACCTTAAATTTAGTCAGGCTAGGTACCTACTGCATTTAACTGGCACATTTTATTACACGTATCATAATAAATAGGGCGTATACATTATAATTTTAACTTAATGTTGCTACTCACGAATAACCACGGAATCTAGTAGCTTAAGAAAGCTACTGATTAAAATCTCATGAGTATTTTAACTTAACTGAGTGCAATGAACTGGTAATTTACAGTGACCAAATAATGTAAGGTCTAATATATTTAACGCACTATTTAATTTAAGACCAGTCTTTGGCTACGCCCTTGTTTGAGCAAGAGGTTCCCCATAGCTTTGATAAAAATCGCATCCGTTCCGATATCATGCTATTACGAACGGTAAGCTAAGTGTCAGAAATAAGTAAATAATAAGATCAGTTACGGAAGAATTATATAAGGAAAGATTGTTATCTCTTGTTAGAAAACTTATTCTGTGTATTTACTATGTGTATAATTTATCATCTATACTAATACTTATTATAAGATGCGAAAGTAACTCTGTCTGACTGTCTGTTACGCTTTCACGGCCAAACCGCTGAACCGATTTTGATGAAACTTGGTATGGGATAAACTTGGATTCGAGAAAGGACAAAGGCTTATTTTTGCCGCGATAACCGACATCCACGCGGGTGGAGCGACAGGCAAAAGCTAGTTATCAATTATTATAATGGGCGGTAACCGGTAAGTAGGTTTCTTTTTTAATTCTCACTGATTACATTGCTATCGAAGAGTTATATTGAGACCACCCTAATCCCACAAATCCATCAAATCCAATATATGACGATGATAAGATACTCTTCTTACACTGGATAATCTTGGCAGCAATTATTTGTACAATTGATATCTGAATTATTGAGTGATAAGGTTGAATCGTAATTTGAGTTCTAATCATTTACGACTTAGACGTTAAGCCCTTAATGACATTATTAGGCCAATACTTTGAGGGGTAATCAGAGATTAAAGGCACAAAAAATAGGTCTTTCGTAACAGTATAAAAATTGATAAATCGTAAAAGAAAAATACAAAAATTAAATAAACAAAGGAAAAAAATCTCTGTATTGAACTTCAATTTTTTTTTTCATTTGTTTTTTTCAGTTTTTTTATACCAATCGATTTTGTTATCGATATAGAAGTCATAGCTTTCGTTTGTACAACGACCAAAAACTCACATAGTATTTATACATATCTAATTTGTATTTTTATTTATCAAAAATATTTAGGACACCGTTTCCTGAGATTAATATAAATAATACTCTAGTATAGCAAATACACACTCTGAATGGAACTGGTGACATTTTGAAACAATATGTGTTTTAACATACTGCAGCCTACTTACTCAAAGATAGAATTTAAACCAGAAACTATTGAGAAATACTGCATTTTGTATCAAAGTATTTGAATATGATTATGCCGCGTAATGTAAGGCAGTTAATATAATATTATTATGGACACACCTCAGTAGTAACATGTTTATTAAAGTCAGCTTAATATAATTATGTCAAGGAAAGGCTACATGTTGTCTATCAATATATATGGATATGTATTTTAATATGAATGTCAGCTGGCTCGTTGGTCTAGGGGTATGATTTTCGCTTAGGGTGCGAGAGGTCCCGGGTTCAAATCCCGGACGAGCCCAATGTTTTTGGTTGTTAATCTCTGTTTTTCATTGTGATATTTTTTATTTATTCTCTTCTCTCATTATTTATAATGACAGGCTCACGCTCACGTAACACAGGTACACGCTTGTTCAGCATAACAACATCGCTTGACATTTGCACTTGCAAATAAACAGGAAACAGGGGTGCAAGAGGGTGTCGGGGGTCGCAGCGTTGTATAGTGATGTTCATTTGTTTTTTACGGGACTGCAGCTAAGAAAAACGGTACCACCCGTCCGTCCATATTTCACAGATCTATAACTTCTTGTCTTTCCATTGGTATAAATATAGTTTTAAATATAATTTGAGTCTAGAGAACCATAATTGCATTTAAAATTACAGTTTTTCAGATAAAATAATATTAAACATTATGTCATGTTATTTCGTACCTAGCAGTTATCGTTAAGTGTATAAATTCTGAACACGAAATCTCGAATCTCGGTTCATGAAAAAAATGTTCAATGACTTTCACAATTGTGGTTTCTGTGCAAGTGTCAGGTATTACGGTATTCTTCCAACAAAGTATACTGGAGCAAGAAAACCTCGCACTAATCCTAACAATTAACGTTGATTGACAGGTTCTATTCTTACGGCCGACTAGCGGCTAATTAATGAAACAGACGGCAAACTGTAACCGAATTTATGTTGAACTTGTGACGTCAGTAATTGGGTAACTTTGGTTAGTTACTGGGACTCTTCTTTTGGAATGATTTTTGGGATGATAATCTCAATCTGACTTGGAAGTAGTTCGTGTCTCTATGCAGTATATGGGTACACAGGTAAGAACTAAGAAAAAGGCAGAGGTCGCTTAATCAAAACACAGAGAAGTCTTGGGCCAGCATTGAGATGATACAGGCAAATATCAAAAATATTAATCAAACAAAATAGAAAGAAAAAAACTTTTCTTTGCGCCAAATGCGGATAAAAGTATAAACAATAAAATATTTTAATATTATATAGTTTTAATATTCATTAATATTATTTTTAACATACTCTAAAAAGGTATGGGGAAATATGCGTCACATCCGTGTATAACGGCCAATGGTCAGCATAGCCTGAGACTCATGCTAGACGCAGAGCATGAATACAATTTAAATTAAATAAATACTTGTACAATATTATGTAGCAAAAACTATCTGTCATTTTTCTAACTTGAGATTAACCACCTCAGAATGGACGACTTATCACCTAATATTTTTGGCCAAACTTCTTAGGAAAAGACATAAATAAATAGATTATTAGTTTAGACAAATGAAATCTAGTTTATAATTAACAAACTGAAGGAAAAGTTTCAGGTACCAGGTTCCCAAACAAACGTGAGCTGAAATACTTATCCAAGTGATTACAATTACTTCCCACTGACCGTTTACCGTAATTACGGTGAAGATGGGACGTGCTGCTAATAAGTTGGACACTTGTTTAATTAAACGTAACAAACAACGTATATTTGTATTGTGTTCTGCGAAGAATAAGAGACATCGGGTACCTACTTCAAAAGAAAAATATTTTTTGAACTTAGACTAAAAAATTCTGAATGGTCAGTTAAAAAATATTTAAAAGTTTTTAAGTTACCAGTAGAGATTGGGTTTGAACTAAATACAATTTTAAGGTTCGGTACTACAAAAGGAAATTTGGAACCCTTATAGGATCACTTTGTTGTCCCTCTGTCTGTCTGTCAAGGTTTTTTTTCTCCTTGTATAGTGGTATCGTGTTGACATTCATAACAATACTGATATTATGAATCCTTGATGCCATTAAAAAATACAGCCATTTATGTTTTTTCCCGTACATTTCCGACAAAATCAAAACCTATAGTGTACTTACCGTCGATGGTAAAAATAGTTTGACTAAATATAACTTACGTTGCAAGTAAAAGGAATGCCGAGAACATTCTGCCTCAAATATCAACTTCCACAGGTACCGGTGGCGTAAACACAACACGTGTAAATATTTTGAACAAACACACATTTTTGTGATTTAAATTGCGTCGGCAGTACTTAAGTGATAATGATTGAACTGATTTGGACGAAACTTGGTATGGTGTAAGCTAGATCCTAACAAAGGACATAGGCTAGTTTTGGCGCGACAACCGACACCCACGCGGACGGAACCGCGGGCTATAGCTAGTAATATTATAAATGCGAAAGTAACTCTGTCTGTCTAACTGTTACGCTTTCACGCCAAAACCGCTGAACTGAACTGCATTAAACTTGGTATGGGGTAAGCTTGGAAACTAAGAAAGGACATAGGCTAGTTTTTGTCGCGATAACTGACATCCATGCTACGGAAATAACTATGTCGTTACAACACTGTTACGCTTCTACGGCAAAATCGCTGAACCGATAGGGATGAAACTTGATATACTGTCAGCTTGAATCCTAAGAAATTTTGCTCGGTTAAAGAAAGAAGAAGAAAGAAAAGAAGAAAAGTAAAGTAAAGAACTTTATTTTTATACACGACGTACATAAAACAAACTATTATTTAACGATAACTGACATCCACGCAGGCAGAGTCGCGGGCAATAGCTAGCTAATTATTAATTGTTTAAAATTGTAAAAGATGCTATCATAAGATGGACACATGTTTGATAAGAATGTGTTCCGTACCATAGTTCTAATCTGTGACTTGTCAATCACTTGAACACTGAGGTCGTCATATATTTAGTAAATCAATAAATATTCCCCACATTCCTCATTTCTTAGTGTAACGTATTCTTGCAGTTTCATCCTAAACATAAACACGACTTTGTTAATTCCGAGATGTTTATTTTGTATGTTTATCTAATTAATTGTATCAATGTTGAGTATTTCATACAAAATCAACTGCACTTGCCGACATGTTTGTTGACTTCTTTATTCTATTGTTCTCATATTGTTGTATAAAGATAGAAAATGTGGAAAATATCGAATAAAATAAACATTACTACAGCCAAGATATGTTATCCTCGGTAATTAAACGCACACCACCACCAACTGCAACAGCGAATAATAAAACACCAGCAAAACCACCAGTACCACCACCACTTTAAGAATGGCGAGAATAATTGTGAGAAAATTCGATCGGTTAACGGACCCCAATTTTTTTTTCCAACGGTAAAAAAATAATAATAAAATTAAAATACAGTTGAAAATATAAAAACTCATAGCATTCAATACATAAACCAAGGGTTTTCTATGGTATTTACACCATATACCATTAGGTTTAAATTCAAAACATGCTGTAAACGCTTGGATTGAATTTAAAAAATATTTTATACGTAAAAAAAAATATTTTTATTGGGTCTACCAAACCTGTATTGTTTAAGACCTATCCAGAGCAATCAACAATAACATCGTTCAACAAACATTTTTATTTTCGAATCAAAACATGTTTTCTAACAATTAAACTGAATCCCAAACGAAAAAAAAATGCATTGGATAATAAACTGCTTCGTATATAAGCATAATAATATCATGGTGTTAATGCAGTGACGCAACTTGGAAGAGACCATGCCCACTTGATCAATATGGTTGAATAGATAATGATGATGACTCTTTAAAAATCATTACCTAATACCAAAGCCATACTGATATATTAAATTTTAAGGTTTAATTGGACATTGGTAAGAAAAATAGCTTATTTTCTACTACGAGACCTGTAGCGGTAATTTGCAAATATAATTTACAATTACATCAGCTCCCCTAGACAAGTGACATTTCGACAAGCGATGACGCTGATCGATTTGTTCACATGTATGGAAGTGACAAGTCCAAGTCACGTGACTTATCGAAACGAAATGTCATTTCCATACGTTTAATGTCATTTTATCGATTTCTATCATCGTTAACGATTGTCGAAATGCCACCTCTCTATGGCTGCAGAGGGTTAGTCGATAGTTAAAACAACATGAAACTGTCCTAACTAACGTGTCAATCGGCCATAGGTACAGTGTAACAGCGAGTGCAGTGCAGGCCAAATAAAATGTAACGACGCAAAGCTTCGATAAAACTGGACAGTTGGTGCAAGCTACAGATGTGACATCATTCCTTTGTATTGATCCATATTTAAGTTTTAAAAATAACCTTTATATAGGTAGCTTTTTGATGTTGTTACGTCTTTATTTAGCTATACGAATTTCACAGAAAAGGCACAGACAAATAATAATGAGTATTATTTTGGAACAACTCACACACGGCTATTTCATCCCAACATCTCACCCTACTAGGCAGAGCCTGTATTATGGCAACCAGGGAACTAATAAATATACTTAAATATTTCTAAATACTTGTATTACCTATAGATAAATTATACCCAGACACAAAACATATAACCGTGCTCATCACACAAAGATTTGTCCTGGGAATCAAACCCCTCCGACCTCCAGTTTAGCAGTCGGGGTCACTAACCACTAGACTAACAGACCACATACAAATAAAATAAAATTTTAAATGTTCTAGTTGGTTGTGTTATAATTTTAAGTTCGTGTTTTTGTTTCGTGTGTTAGTATCAGTATAGTTTCGTTTAGTTTTTTGTAATCAGTATAGTTTATTATTTAATAAAGTTTATGTTGCAATGATGCCATAAATTTCAATAATATATATAAGTACAGATAGTCGTACAAGTATCCGCATTTTTAAACCTAATTTTTTTTTCATTACTTTTATCATTTACTCTATTTGATAACTCTATAATACTGTTACCACTCAGAGACTGTTACTGAAAAGCTTTTTCAAACAAGCAAATACCTGAATCCTAGGCTAGGTAAACATAATCTAAGTTAGGACACCTCGGAATACAAAACAGAAAACGGAAAACCATAGACTAATTCCTCAGGAAAAGCTCCAGGGTTCAGACCTTTAGTTTAATGATCCAATATTCAGGGATCCTAGTAAATTGAATCCAGAGCCTTTTTCTACGTGTGCTCTTAAAAATACAGTGTTTTTAAATCTATTTATTTTATAAGAAATCTTAGGATGTAGAAGATTGAAGTATTTCCTTCGGTTAAATGTAACCTAAATGGATTATGTTAAAAGCATATGTTACGCTGATAAAATTATAATTTATAGAGCTTCCGGGAAATTTGCTGGAAAAAGATTTGAAGAAACAATCTTCAGGCCAAATAATTTATTTGTGCTGAAGATTTTATCATAAGCTCTTTCGTGGCTTTTACATCACTGAGTGGTTATCAAAGTTGTTATGATTAAATCTGTATTTCAAAATATGAGTTGAAAATCCGTAGTAGGCCGTGGTGATCGATAATGCTCGTATCTTTTGGAAATGAGAAGAGTTGTCCTGAAATGAAACTGTAGCAGAATAGGTTTTTTTAGCATACAGTTTTATTGCTCCTTAACATTTTTATTTATTATTGTCCCACAGCTGGGCACAGGCCTCTTCTCATATAGAGAAGGAACGAGCATTGATCACCACGCATAATCATTGCGGGTTGGCAATTTCAGATTCCAATTTATGAAATGCAGGTTTCCTCGCGATTTATTTCTTCACCGCTAGTGATATCTTAGAATAATTACAACCATATAACTTTGAAAAAGTCATATTGGTAATTGCCTGTAAACGGTTCGAACCAGCAACCTTGTGCACACAAATCCGTTTATTGAACCACTGGGCCACGTCATTAAACCCAAATAATATTTTTCATTGTTGTACAGTGTTCTTTTTTATATCTGTACCGGCATTACTGTTAAACAATTCTATTTAATACCAACTTGTCCATTCGACTTCGCTTATAAATATGCAGTCAGTAAGTTTATCCCCGACTGAAACAGACTTCATTCAATTAAATGCCTTGGTTGCTGCAACTTGTTGCAGGACTTGTTTTGTAAACTGTTCCAGTTACCGTAACAGGAAAGTATTTTTAATATTTAAAGATATAAGACTATTTTTATTTAATGTATAAGATTGAGTTTTATTATTTAAATATAATATACTATCCATGTTTCGTTTCCTTTGCGGAAATCTTAAGTGATCACATGTGGACCGAGATGGTTGATATCTTTATATTAAGTAGTGTCTACTTTTTAGGTGACAATAACGTGAAAATGACCATGAAACAAAATGTTCGTTTAAAATTGTTTATGACATGTTTAATATACCTAACTAAAACCAAAATTAAATCTTCCACAAACGTAGGTAGTTACTATTTTCAGCACGTTTTCTTAATAGTCTTTAAGCCAACAAATACAGAATCTAGCGTAAATTGAGTATTTATGGCCCTGTGTCTAATATGCCAGCTAATTTTCTCGAAGCAAGTCTCAACAAGCTCTGTTTGCATACTAATTGTTCCAGGTTCAGTCCAAGATTCCGTTCATGTTTATTGAAGAGCGAGGTTTAAATAGCCGGCTAATAAGAGTATATGCACTTGTATATAAATTAGTATTATGTACTTGTCCTTTGTTGTTTTAAAGGTAATTTCTGTGAATTTTTGGACGACCTCCGTGGTCGAGTAGCGTACAAACTGGTTTTCAAGGATTCGCTAGATCTGAGGTCCCGGGTTCAATCCCCGGACGGGTCAATGTAGAAAACCACTTTTCTACATTGTCTCTGGGTGTTTGTGGTACCGTCGTTGTCTCTGATTCCATAACACAAGTGCTATAGCTATTTACTTTGGGTTCAAAACAATGTATGTAATGTTGTCCACATTTAGTTATTTATTTAAATTTACGTTTTTAGAAGATTATATGTAATGCACATATGTACTTTGGAGACAGTTTTTGTGTAGGTTTTTACATTGAACTGTATTGGATTTTAATCGTTAATTTAGGCATCGACTCATGCACTTCGATGTTGACCTGATATTGATATTCACAATGCTTTCTCAAATATTGTTATTAAGCTGAAATTTCGTGTCTCGTGTAGAAGAGCCAGTCTGATGAGGTTGTCAGGCAGCTTCCAACTTGCAATGTATGTAAGACGAATCTTTTAGTTGGTGCCTACATATTTATTTAGTTTTTCACCCAACACACGAAACCCAAAGTAAACTATGTACTAATCTGCCATGGAAATAGTAGAAATATTAATAAAACTGTGTAATATTTAATTTAATAGCCATTTTAATTGAGTGCAAACTAATGAAAGTCTTCTTAATGTTCCTGGTAGTAACGCTAATTGGTTTAATGAGTGAAGGCGCTGAGCGTTTATTATAAGTGTGGGTTTAAGACCCGCCGGCTGCTCTAACTAATAGGGTTCTTAATAATTCTCTATTTAATTTTAAAAATACTTAATTGAACAGTTTTAACTATACATCTCTGTAAATCTGTATTAGGGTATTATTTTATAAAGTTTATTGAAAATATTATCGGGTAAATTAAGCTTACAACAAATACTTTAGCCTAGTAGTGGAGGTAACCATGGCAACAACCACTGCGAGCCGTGCTGCAGGTTCGATTCTCGTTATTTTATACGTAACTTATTCTAACACAAAAAGGAAGACTGACAAATAGAACTACAATCATTCCTCACAAATAAAACTGAGTCACTTGTGTATAACTTTAAGTTAAGCTCAACATGTCGCTAGTAAACTTTATTAAAAAAGTTGTCGCAAAAAAGGCTGGCTCGAAAAAAGATACCGAAAAAAGAAAAAACAAAAGAAAAGCAAAACGAAGGAGCTTCTTAAACGAAACTGCAAACAAATACAAAATAAATTACCGCAACCATCTTATAAAATGTGCCCTTGTAGTATACAAAGACACCATTGGATTAACAAGGATACGATTAATATTTCATTAAATTTAACCTTAAGGACAAAAAGGATAAAAACATAAATACCCTTTTGATCCCTTCTTACGAATTTACTACCCGGGTAAGGATTACCAAACATGCATAACCGGATTTTCGTGTATCCGGTTGCGGGTCGGGTCGGCTAAGATCCGCATTGTTTTCTTTGTTTATGCGAGCCGGGTATGTGAGAATGGTGTTTGGAATCTTACAGTCGGATTTAAATCCGTTTACAGGTTTGACGGTACCGATTGTGTTTTATATTTTTGAAGTTGTTTGTTATCTTTTTCTAAGTAAAAAATATTAATAAAATCTGAAAATCTCAAAAACAAATCAGGTGGGATGCCAAGTTTTTCGTCGTCCTTTAAATAACTTTAATTAGGTAGGTAGTTAGAGAGCAAGCATAATCGTTTTATTTTCGAGAGTCCTCTTAAGATGAAAGACTTTTCATCCATTAATAGTTTCAAAGTATATGACTGGGTACAAAAAATCCAAAAACCTATTTAGTCCTGCAGTAAGAAAAAAAATAGTTAGTCACGTGTATTTTCTTTTTCAAAATAAGAATAACCTAGATTGATCAAGCGTAACAAAATTCAGGAATGGAAGCTAATGACGTCACACTTTTGCACAAAATGTACAAAACCGTGACGCAACATATCAATCCAATGTTTCGTCGTGATTTATTAGTTACGTGAAAAAATAAATATACTTGTATATTTATCTATCTGGTGATTATTAAAAGAAAGTTAGTCATCTATTGTAATACTAAAAACTTTATTACAATCCCAGCTTATTCAGGTTATAGCAAGCAGGTCAAGAAAACAAAAATAATGTAAATAAGAAAGTTTAATGTTATTCCATGATAATAACAAGGTAGGGATTAAAGTAGGTATTACAGAGCTGCTCGTTACCCGCTACCCGGCTGTTGCTCACTTAGGTTTCAAAGTTATGCGCTTTTAACTAAGGCGTACACTTTCTAGAAATATTTAATATTATATTACTGGGTTATATTATACAGAACCTTAGTAGTTAGTACTGGGGTATTTTTTATGTTTTCAGTGTTTTGTTATTGCTACCATAATTCACTAAGTTTATTTATTTAAAAGTTAATCTATTTACATAATATAACAATCTAAATACCTATATCAAAAAGAATGTATGTGTGTATGTATGTTCACCTAAAACTCGAGAACTGTTAGACCAATTAATATGAAACTTTGCACACGTATAAATGGCGACATGACCACTCTAACAAACATTAGAACCGGATAGGTGGCGCTGGTGGCAATGATTTTTGTCTTTTGAATCATAGGTTTAATTGTACATTTTATTAGGTGAAGCGAAGCGCACCGATCTATAACACATAGTTAAAATAACTAATTACATTTAATATAAAAAAGTGTGTGTGTACTTATGTACGCACGTAAGAAGTTACACTTTTTTGGCGAAACAAGATAAAATTCTTTCTCATAAACTTGTGATTGACAGATTGGTACAAAAAGTATTTTAACCATCTTGACATTTGTCATATTTTACATTAGGTATGTAGTTTGGAAAAACTAAAATGTTGACTAGCTAACTTCAGGGTGTAGGTTTTCCGTGACGGTGTGCGCGCGCATCGTAATAATGAGCGGTTAAGCAGACAGCTTCATACTGTTAATTTTGTGTCACAGATGCGCGCGCATCTTAAAATTTCACTCTCATCATTTTTTCATAACGCGCCTAAAGAAGTATAACTTCAAAAAAATCCGCATAAGCCTTAACCTACCTTCTGCGGTGCCTATAGAGACAAAACTCGTTTACATACCGGTACAAAAAATATATATAAGAAACCAAAACACATATAATAATAAAAGAGAGTATCCACACAATACTTACCTCAAACATTCACGTAGAATTGAGTTATTGCCGATCTTCGGTACACACACACGCGTACAGAAGTCCCACAATATAAACTACTGGCGGACAAATACGTTACAAACATAATTAGATTTCACATTAGCTTGTACGACAAACACAGTTTGACTCTATTTTGTCTACTTCGTCAAATCAATGGGAGATTGTTGACAATTTAAGTGTGTGAGGCAAGGGACATCAAGATGATCATGTAAGTAATAAAAGTCCATATAGTTGACACAATCACACGTCGAAACGATATATCTGTCATAATATCTGATAAGTCGGTACGACTTGTCGTGCAGAAAAAATTTGAAGTCATCGATAGTATCGTCGATCGCGTGACAGGTCGCCCATGGGTTGGACTGACCAAATTAAAACAGCACTCAATGTTCCACTCCACGAATATACGAGAAAAGCTACAGTACGGAAGGAATGGCGACGGATTGCGAAGCTGACCACCACACCAGATGAGATGACCACGACCTCACTGTCGAGAGTGTGACGACGAAGAAGAAAATACAGTCAAACTTAGAAACTCCAACTTTTTTTTTGCTCTGCCCTTTCCTTGCTTGGTAGTTGGTTCCGGCGCGGTTTACCAGATTCAGCTGAATACCGTATTTTACATGAAGCGACAGTCTATCTGGCCTATTTTACTGGGTAACAGTATCCAGTGGCAAGACTGGTAGTCAGAACGACTGTCAAATATTAAAGTACGACGACCTGGACCAACGGTTTAACGTGCTTTTCGAGGCACAGTGTCGATGTGTTTACCCATCCACGGATTAACGCAACAAGGGTGAGCACGGCTTTACCTTTATTATCGGCACAATCACCTCGGCACAAACAGCACGAGTCTCCCTACCCTAATAAGTTACTTAAAAACTAACCTAACCTGAAACATTGCAGAGTATTTTTTACTTTGAAAAACCTTAAGACATTGCCAAATAGGAGCAAAATCTATTATATCATTTAAGTATCACAGAGAAAGTCGTTCAAATCGTTCAGATATCCTAAAACGACCAACTTGTTTAAAGAATGTGATAAGTGTGAATAATAGTATAACATGTGAGGATTGTGGAAAATTAAAATCTGTGGTGGAATTAGCTGGAAACTATCCGGCCATACTGCTGAGAATGAAATCGACATCGTGTGTCTGTAGACGGCGGACCTTATTCTTACAGAAAACTTATAAAGTATGTAGATTGTAGGTTAATTGATTACTATACCTAGATATCATGATGGTAGAGATTTCTTTATAACCAAGCAATACCTTTGTACATTAGTTATATCATGTTGTTTGTTTATGATTTTGTGTGTGTACATAATTACTAATTAGGTATACAATATTAATAAAGCCTGTATGTCTGTTTATCGGCCTATTATAGTTATCAAAAAAACTTAAGACTTTGTAAAATATTATAACATAATTATAACGTTCTAATGAATGTTTTAATTAAAGAAAATATAATTATCAAGACTGTCTAAAATTTCTTTGATCACCTTTTTTGAGAAGGACAGGTACGAGAGTTTTTTCTTTCTTTTAATTAGTGCTCCTGTAGTAATAGTAGACAAATATACATACTAACAAGTTATTTTTTATAACAAAGTAAGTATTTATTAAGACCTAACTAATGAGACAAATTTGATTTCTGATTTATCGAAACTTAGTTTTTTGTTTTCTGTTTTCAAATTAGACCTTAAATGTCAAAAAGTAAGAACATTTTATTATTCACGTTTTTAATGGTACTTCTGTCTTTTAATTGTATTATGTCCGTGTAAATACAAGCTCGGGTGTGACGTCAGAGCCACGTCACAATACACGGCGAAACACGTTTCAAACGTTGTCGAGTGAAAATACTTTTATGAAAATGTGAAGTACCTGGCTGATGGTTGTGTTAAACTGCAGCGAACATGTTGAGGGTGGGAAATACTTGCCTCTTAATATTTTCCTATTCCTGATGTCAAAATATCTGAAACCCTGCATTTATTTACCTACACAGTATTAAATCACAACAACAAGTGTGTTGAATAAAATTAATTAACCTAACGTTAGGTATCATGAGGTTTCAGTTACATGTGGACTGAATATACTACACTGCACTGAATATAAGGCAGTACGAAATCACACATATTCATGCATTGCCTAAAAGCTTTCGCAATATCCAAAGCTGTAGGCTGTCACCATACAGTCCACCTCACATTACTATTAACATTCTAACATAGACAGCGCCTTTATTTAAAAGTAGGAAGGGTGATTTTCGCAAATCAGGTTATTACAGACGAAGGTTACATGAGATGAATGTGTCGTAACACGTGGGCTAGCCCACAGCTGTATATACAGAATAATATGGTTTATATGAGAATATTTTTAGTGACTTACAATGTTGTCCAAACTGGATTATACTCTTACCTGGCAATTATATTAGTCCTTATAACATGGTACTTGCGCCCAAGCAAGCAGAAAAATTACAAACACGTCTAAGTGATAAGATTCTTGCAGTGGCAGCAGAGGGTTCAGTAAAAACCGTATAAACTACAATACAGGAAACATTATTAGATTAATGCAAGAAAAAAGACGAAAAAGGTAGGCAATAGTGAGGAAAGAAAATATTTCTCATTCCAGTCTCCATGTAACAGCCAAAACAGTAACACAACACGTAATAATAAGTCAGAAGGTAAATAAACAACTTACCTACATTAAATCAACATTAGGCAGTAAAAGCAGTGAGTCCTGCTTACCCCGCGGCCGGCGCGCGGCGTGTCGCAACGCGCAGCTGTGACATACGAGTTAATTCGCGTAATGTCGCTACATACTGGCTTGTGTACATAGAACAATATAGTGCAGAAAGTCTACTAGGATTATCTCTATAATAAAATACACAAAAATTACTTAATACAAAATCCGTACTTGTTAACGATTGAGGGAACAAGGGTTTTTTTTATCTATGAGAAGACATGGGCTGATAATAAATAATTAAAACAAGACCTCGTCAACGGTTACTAAAGATCGGGAAAATTACGGGACAAATATGTATGAAACCTGTCAATTGCACCATGTATAAAACGGTATTTCCGGTAAGACTGGCAGCCGACCCTGACATAGCTTGAGAAACGGCTAGGCAGAAGGCAGAAGGAAAATCTGTAAAAACTAGAACTATTTCTCGTAACCAGAAATTTTGGTTTTCAATTATATTTTATAGTTATCTAGTTCTTAATGATTCCTCACTTATTTGTTTGAAGTTGACTTTCTGATGTAATATCCTCAGTGGCACAACGTACTACATAATGTCGTGCCGATTAAACGCAATTTGTCTGTCGTGTCGCCGACAGAGCCTAGTTTACGTGATTGGGATTTTTGAGCCTCGTTATGATTAACCTTAATTAGATATGAAAAATACAACTTGTACAAACTAATATCTAATAATTATTATTTAGTAATTATTTTATAGTGACCTCAAAGTTCTTTCATCTTTATAATACTTGATCTCATTAATTATAATTATAACAGAAGGCAGCACTATGTATGGTGCGTAGGTATAATTGTTTAAAATGTGAGATAATTAGATTTAATTGTGTAAGTTAAGTAACTGTGAACGCATTGTAGGGCAAATGTTCACACGAGGTGACAACATTAAATATTATCACAGAAGTTTTTGTCCCTACGTATGTACCTAGAGTTCAAGCTCAAACAACAGAAAAGGATAATTTTTATGTTTTATTGTTACAAAAAAAAACAATAACCAGTCTTTTTTTCGTTCTTTCATAAAATTATAAACAAATAGAAAATAGAAACCCTTTCCGTATAACCCAACCTCCGAACCAAGTCCTATTAAAATATTGTCTTTATTATCAAGACCTACCACATAACTATAAAACACGAGTGTTTCTCTACGGCAGTTAACATAAAGTGGTATATAGCCGGGAAGTGCAGGCGGGTCAGCGCGCCGGATATCAACTTGACGTAACACTGTCCACTCGCCCGGGTAAAAAACACTGAGAAGTAGGTTCCTCTACCTACCTACGGGTATAATTATATAGGTGTATATCAAGTTTGCAATTCTTAATAAGAAAGGAAGAGTAATTCGATTGAGACAGGGCTTTTTTTTAAGCTAGGAGTTCAATCCTTGTGTCGACGGGGTCTTACGAATATTCAAATCAAGTGCACACAGAACACTCAGTGTATTATCCACAAATGCTTTTTTTTTTTTCGTTTTTACATTATGTATATCTTAAATATTTACAAACTTAACTATATATACACTTAAAACAAAACTAAACTTAACTAATAAAATCTCAAAAAAATAGCGTAAAAAATTAATCCACGTCGCTGTCGACTGGAAGTGTACCCGAAAGGATGGCAGCATTGCCACGTTGTAAGGCACAAATGCTTGTTCTAAGTCTGGGTATGTACCCAGTATATTCATGTGAATAGGTATATATTATATGGATATATAATATCTGTACATAGATATAGATATATTATATGGGATACATATTATAGAACAAAGTCCACGTCTGTCTATCTGAATGCGTTTTCGCGAATGAATAGTATGATTCAAGAGTAAGGAAGGAAGGTTTGTGTGTATGATTCATACACATATATATTTTGTCAGGGCGGGTCGCTAGTTATAAATAAGAAAGTCATGCAATTTGTAAACAAACAAGTATACAAATTACAAGTATTAAGATGGAGGTTGTATTACTAAATAATCTCAATAATAACATAGCACATAAAATGTACATTGTTTTCTTCCTATTAAGCTTTTCGCTGCATTGCATACTTTCAAGGCTATTTCAGTTTCAGTGATGCTCCACTAAGATAAATGTTTTGCAAACTGTATTCATATAAAAACTATACATTTCAGTTCTAAATTAGATCGTTATTACATTACTTAATAGTTTTTTTGACCCCAGGCTATTTGTTAATGCGATACGATCGATAAGTTTTAAAGTGCTAATTCAATTGCTTGCGTTGCCCAATTTTCCTCTAAATGTAAAGTATAAATCAAATTAAATGTGATTGATTTTACACATATCATGAATCTATTACGGTAGACATCCATTTAGTAGCAGTCAGCTTCAAATTGAACTCGAGAGTAATATACGAGTAAAATGAATAATGAATAATCTTTGTGGTTAATTAATTTGATTGACTATGTATTTTTTCCTTTTTTTGCACACAAAATATGATGATGGCGTGACGTCATATGTCCCCCGTCTTGAACTTAAAAGCGCTGTTATCTTTGTAAATTTTCATTGTTTTGATGAAGGAATAAATACCTGTCTAATATTGTTTTATTATCTGACGGACTTAAATTAAGTTAAAAATTATTTTTTTACTTTTCATACCCCGTCAACATCCTGCATCCCCATCGTCAACATTAGCATAGTTCAATAAATTACTAATAATTTCTACAAATAATTGTTTATCTTATTAAACTAACATTAGCCACTTAAAAACCAATTGCATTATAATCACTGCTCCAAATACTCAATTTTTTTGTGATCTATTTCAAAATGCATAATCTAGCATATTAAGTGCATATCACATAGTCATCCTAATGAATCACTGTCATGACTATCCCTGGTTTATGCGCAAGCGCATATAAACTGTGCGAGTAGGGTTACGCATGCGCAGTGCGGTCGTAGTCGCAGTTGACTCGCGGATACCACGCGTAGCGGACGTCTCAAGCGGTAACATGAAGCTGCCGGTTAGTTTCACGAGTTGTTCAGTGACATTGATTGTGTGTTTTTAACGAATATCGTACTGCAATCTCATAAAAATCATAAAATTACGATACTTTTGGGAAACATGGTGAAAGCTCTATTTCATTAACAAGCTTTCAGGAATTTACAGTTTTGTTATTAAGACTCACATTTCACAATAAAGTAGTAGTTTAAATAAATTTGTTGGTGACAAATAATATAAAATCGGAAGTTAATACATAAACATAAATGTAAGACAGATTTTAAGTGATCCAACTTATCCATTGGATTTTTCGGATACGACTTCCGGACGGGATTAATTTTTACAACCATATTATTTTTTAACCATGAATCTTATTTTGTGCATGTAAGGAAAAGAGAAAATTTTACGTGCATTACCGTAATTTGATACTCAGGATCATGTATACCTACATAGATATGACATGAAGATTAAATAAAATAAATTCTACTGGAACGGTTTCTAATACAAAGTAAAAAAAAAAATGTCTCAGCAATTAGGTTTTAATAAATATAATATAATAATAAATCCTTAAGTAGGTACCAATCTAAATATATTTAATCAAAAATTAACAGAAAAAAGTTAAAATTTTTATTTGTTATTATTTTGCACTTATAAATATCAAAGAAATCGGGCATAGATATACACTAAATAAACTAAAACTACAAACAGCCCTCGTTTTTCTTTAAAGGGTTAAAACAGTTGCGAAAATTCCCAGATCTCATAAACTTATAAAAGTTCTAAGCCTCCTGTATCCACTAAAGAACACATACGTGGTATTTTCTTCAGGTATCAGTGTTGGTGTTGGTGGCACTCCAAGCTGCTCTCGCCAAGAGTACGAAGCAGAAGAACAACCAGACCAGCAAGAGAGAGCTGCTGGAAGGAAACTTTGGAGAAAGGAAAGCACTCTCGTCTAAATATGGTGAGCGACCTTGATAAGTAAAACGTCGTTTTTAAACTTTAACCATAGAAATGATTAATTTAGCCATCTATATATTTCTCCATCAGAGAATACGAAATAATTTCATTTGAGTCTCTTTGACAAATATAAATAATATTTTTCTAGTAGGCGTAGTACAGACGGATAAGTTTCTAATTTTGATAGTAGATGATCGAAAAACTACAGATTTTAGAATAAGTGCCATAGATGAATAACTTTTATAGCCGAGTGGTAAAGGTCACTAAGCCAATTACCACTGTGCGCGACGTGCTGCGGGTTCGATCCCCGCATATAACAAGCATTTTATGTCTTGTGTCCCACAAATGCTTGTTATTAGTCCGTGTGTTTTTTGTGCATGTAACTTGTTTTTTTGTGAAACCCCCGCGATACATTTTATCACTAGGAAATAATATCTTGCGATCTAATGCCATACAGACAATATTATTATTACAAAAGCAATATTAGGTACCCCTACTCACTACCTACCACTATGATTATACTTAACAGTATTTAATAACAGAATGTTTTAAGTAAGATCCCAGCGGTATAGTTAATTAAAAGTTGTGCATACTTAATTTAAGCTTAGTTTTAAAGTATGTTTGAAAAGTATCGTCATTAATTAAATATTAAAATACGTATTACGCTTTCATTTTCTATAGGAGTGAGCAGAACTTAAGGGAATATAGGTATACACCCATATATTTACAAGCTTAAAATATAAACATGATGGTTAAAAACACAATAAAGTTAAATATGACGTACGAAGATTGAAGCCACGACCTACGCAGACCTACGCAGAAATCGATTAAGTTAAACACTGCGCAATAAGCTTTATTTTTTTACAAGTGATGTTATTTACGCCTTTGAACTATACGTTTTCGTGTCAATAATAATCTAATTAAAATGACAGTTCTCAACATTTTTTATTAAAAACAGTAGCTTAAAACTATTCCATTCAATATCTATTCAAGATATTCATTCAAGATCTGATTTGCATGGCAACACAACTTTCATTTGTTTCTCTTACGCACTAGCCGTTGACATAGCCGTGTGTTGACCGCTTGTGATCACAAAAAGCGATTGCATACTAAAGTAAGAAAAGCGGCCAAACGCGCGGTGCGTTTATCCTCTGGTGCGTTAGAGGGCTCACGTCTGGTTATAGAACTATTATAGGTTTTGAATATGTTACTATCACGCAAGTTTCGATTTACATAGTAGGCAACATAAGCTTAGAAAGTTATCTGGTCAATAGTGTTAAACTTACTTTTTCCTAGAATAAATAAATAAGTAATAAAAAAATGTGGACAACATCACATTCATTGTTCTGATCCCAAAGTAAGTAGCTAAAGCACTGGTGTTATGGAATTCAGAGACAACGAAGGTACCACAAACACTCAGATCCGAGACATGTAGAAAAGTGATTTTTCTACATTGACCCGGCCGGGAATTAAACCCGGGACTTCAGAGCTGGCGACACCTTGAAAACCGGTGTGTACGCCACTCGACCACCTCCTCATCGGTCATCTGATTATACATATTTAGCTCCTAAGTTTTGTGAGGATCGCTATCTAGAAATATTTAGAATAAATAAAGCACCCAATGCTATTTTACTTTAATTATGCTGCTATGAACAAATTGTTCATATTTTGCTTCTAACTAACTATGTAAACATCTTTTACAGCTACCAGCGCTGCTCCAGACAACCAGTATGCTGAAGATATCAACGAGGAACTTTCAGACCAGTCGCCAGCTAATGTGAGTACTTCTACATTAATACAATGTGTCGTTTTGCATTCTCGTCAAATTCAAGGAGGTAACTATACTAATGATTCCTGACACGAATGAATAGTAAAATAAGTAGGTATTATTTTTTTCTAATTTTCGGAAATCGGCATGTGTGGGACAAGCATTTCAAATCGCGGCCCGTGTGATACCGCACTGTAACTGCTCTTTTACACACACACATAAAGACACTGCCTACCGCATACGCAACGAGGCGATTCTGTTCTTTGAAAGTGGTGTATTCTGAAATACTGACAAACTTTAATTACTAAAAAAACATGTATTCATTATTGAGCAGATATCGTAATTTTATTAGATTAATTATGTCTTTCATAACAGCCTCCTGAAATTTGACGAGAATGCAAAACCACACGTTGTATAAAGTAATTTTAGTAATAAATGTTTGATAGATCAAAATATCAATACGTATCTATGCTTTGATGTTATCTGATTTAATATTTAAGATTTCAGTCTATATTAGTCCCAAACTTCTGAGAAAATTATTCTCTAGGCTTTGAAATTCTGGACCTTATAAAGTTAAACAGTTGCCAGCTATCCGTTCAAATATAATATTAATATCTAGTTTTAGTAAAATAATTACAATTATGAGTTAGATAATAGCTGCCGGCTTATTATGGTTCAGTTATCAACTACAAACAATGCGTACACAATAATTATATCAGTAATTTCATCCATTTAGGTATGTTGTTCGCGGTAATTTCACATCATTTTGAATATCAACACTTATCCACAATGTCGTAATGTCTATTTCATACTGTTTTACATAAATATTAAATGTCCTATTCCTATGAATAATGTACTGGTAGAAAATTATAGAATTTCTATGCATTAAAATGTTCTCAATCAACTTTTTCATTCACAAATCATAACTTTCTTAATGTTTTTTAAGCGGTTTTATTAGAACGAGCATTAATATTGTGGATCACACAAATGTTTGTCTCATGCGGGGATCGAAGCCGCAGCACATCGCTCACAATAGCAATTGCATTGGCATTGTGACCATACCACCCGACTATTGTACCCTGCATTATTACTTGGGTCTTAATATTCATTTCGTATACAGGACAGACCATAGATACTTAAATATGACCAAGATCATGACCAATGTCATATTTCATTAATTTCTGATTCCTTGCCTCAATTATTTTTACTTGTGTTTTGTCAAATCGAATGAATTTCATGCTCTTTCTACAGTCCAAGTCCATTGCTGAGCTAAAATCTAACAAGGGGTAATAATATATTTTTACATAAAAGTTTAACATTGTGCTATGACATTTTAAATTCAAATTTACATTGTAAGTACTTCAACAGTTTGATATCTAAAGCAATATAAGTTCCAGAAGCCGTAACTCATCGCCAACTATTCATAACGAGGCTCCTTTAAAAATGTGTACGTCACAAAATGGCCGCCGTAACGTTTTTTATGCCGCGAACTTGTGCCAAGTTTTAAATTAAATTTCTTTGAAGTTTTGGGAGCCGCGTTTAGTGTCGCCCTCTCTCGGGAGCTTAGGAAATTATTTCGATATACAGGATACCACATATAGGAAAGTTATAAACTCTTGTTAAATGGTCAAATCCAATTCATAAGTTATTTTAGGTTTACCCTAGGTATCGAAAGTTTAAGCTTTGGTGTAAACTGTAACATACAAGTTTAAATTATAAAATTCAAACACTTTATTTTGAAATATTGAGACCGAAATTATTTTTACGTATTACAAGTAAAATTAGTTTTTTTCTTAATAAAATCAGTTATCATAACAATCTAATTAAGAAACACCAATATATCATTTGCCTTAGGCAATGTATAATTTGTCTTTGGGCTTTAGGAAAGGTCGTCAAACTGTAAATACTTTTACAACTATGCTAAGGTCATGTTAAATGTTGCTTTTTATTATTAATGTTATATTTTGTCGATTGGAAATGTCACATGACGTCACAATTTTGTGCATTTGGTAAGCAAGCATGACGACATTATCTAACGACCGGCTAATTAGATTTTCACTTTTCATCTAATATTTTCTTTGATAATTTTCTTTGAATGAGATCATTCAAGAAAGTTACCCAATATTTCACATCAGTTCAATTTGTTAAGTTAGTACACATACTATTGCGAAGGGAACATACGAAATCTCACTCTCAAGAATTAACGATTTGACATTTGCATTACCAATACTTCGCATCAAAAGTCGCTAAACATTGTTACAATATTCACATCGCAATTAGTGTGGTACTTACGTCGTAACGAAATGAAGACGGACAGACGTACCATCATCATTATAGCGGTGGACCCGTGATTATGGCTGGGCCATATTGTACAGTTTACCCAACATGCTAGCAGAGATGCCCAAATGTTACATCTTCGCAATATCAACTTTCAAAAGTTTATAATATCGACCTGTAATTATAGCGCGGCTAGGCCAAGGCCACTTCTCACATAGAAAAGCAACTAGTATGGTATCATCACGCTTGCTCATTTGCGAGTTGGGGTTGTTCAAAACTTTGTAGCCTAAAATCTGTTTTGGATAAATTTTGATGGAAACTGGTTGACATAATGCCGTGTTTTGTTTACGTAAATTTAGTAGAATCGTATTTGAAATTGGAAATGTCATAGTCACCCCAGAACTTGGTTACTAGGCAAAGAAAAGAGAAAAGTCTTAAATTAAATTAATAGCCGCATTTTTATTCGGACGAAGTTTCTAGAAATAAAGTAAGCATGGCTGATTGTTGAGACTTCAGGGATCGTTTTTAAGGTCCTTGTTCGACCAAGACTAAAAATCTAAAGTTAATTTATACAAAAAATGGGTTTCAAGCTTCCTTCACCCGTTTCCTGCAGTTTCGATCAGTATTTTAGTACCTTCTCAGCCAAAATACCAATCGACAAGATAAAAAATCGGAACTTTAAACTGGTTCATAATTACTCACATATCAAAGCTGTTTAGTTTTTGCACAATATGGTTCGTTTCGACATAAATATCGCTGAAATAACTTCAACTTGAAACAAGCGTGTGTTCTAAGTTATTAACCCACATAACATGTCGCAACATGGGAACACGGCCAAAGTCAGCGCACTCACATCATTGTGATTTTAATGTAATTAGCTAATATTTACCTACTAATTAATTTGCTCCTACGATCCTACGATACCTCATCAGTAACAAAAAAGTAAAATTCTATTTTATGCAGATACAATACATCTTTTGTTTTTTGTCAAAGACTTGTTTCATTTTATTATATTGTTATTAGAACAGATATTTTCGCCTATAAAGTAATGGGTATGTTCTTAATTTCTGCAATGTCAATTTCAAGGCGCACATGTTCTTATTCGAGATCATACAATAAACGTCATTTGGTTTCTATTGCCTTGACAATATCCTATAGAGATTACCAAAGCACGATTTCTGCACATAACACATGAGGTTGCCAATTCCAAATGACATAATCTATATAACCTCGGTCTTAATCAAATTGTCATAACGTTATCTAAATACAAATTTCTTTAGCCGTTAAAGGTCACAGACACTTGCCATCAAATCCTTTCTATTGCCTTCACTTACCGATAGAGATTACCAAACATTACACTGCAATCTAGATTATCTTGCACTTAGACAAAACATTAATTTCTTCATCCAATTTAATGTTGTTTATATCTTTTTTTAATAACAGACACATCTTAGTTTTGAAACTTCTATAATCATGTAATTTGATTGGGGCAAGTTCACTTTATATTTTGTATGAATTGATTGCAATTGCTATTTGTTTACGTAATTCGACTGGTGACGTAAGAGGTCAATGCGCTAATGACGATGAGTCGGCTGACATTGCGGTATTACAACATTAACTTTTTGCGCCTATTGAACTGATTATCCATATTGTGAGGTTAAATCACACTTCGTATGTACACAATACGGAAAGGTATCACTTACTTACTGATGCAAAAGATGATAAAAGACAGACAAGTTGCAATTTTTTATGCTGGAAAAAAATATATATCATAAATCCGTAGAGAAAAAATAACTAAACTATAGAGTGCGTCGTGAACTGTAAGCACTAGTATGAACATGTAAAATTAGTATCAAAACAGAGCGCGCCGTTTTAATAAAACAATATCAACACCTAATATTACCTACCCTAATAATATCGGAACCATCGATATTTTTGCATAAACGTCTGTTGTCGCATTGAAAATCACTTAAATCAGTAAATGAGCCAAGTATATAAAGCTAAAAAATTTCTTACGCTCGGCACAAGGGGCTACTAGTGATGCGCGCACTCTATGCTTATCGATGTATACTCTACTCTAAGCTTAAATCTTATTGATAAACGAAACGATTCGCTACCTAATCAATTTAAAGTGCTAATAAGCGATGAGTAGCAACAATTCCAATGTAACCACCGAAGATATTCGACAAAGCTTTTTCGATAACAGTAAATCTTAGCCCCATAAAGAACATAATGAGCTCAATAATGGTCCACATCTCAGTGGGACCCCTATAATACGTAATTCTCACCATCTGAGCAGTGAGCATCAAAGTCCTTCACATAATTACTTCATTAACAGTTCGAGGGGAACTTTCAAAATCCTTATTGCTTTCCGTTTGAGTAATTCCAAAGGGAGCCCCGATTCACGAAAAAAGGAACGAAGAAAATTAATTAAAAGAAACAACTTTTATTAATTTCAATAATACGAGTTCCTCGTACTCTCGTAGTTCGGGAGTTTTCGGGAAATGTATTTATTTCGAGATCCTGATGAATGATTGGCCAACGTTTTTCGTGTTACGTAAGGTCACTGTGATTGATGAATACTTTAGCTACTTCTTTTTACGACGCCATCTTTACCAAGGTTTGGAAATAAAAGATAAGTGTAATGTGGTACTTGTCGCAATTTCTTAAAAGAATACACCAGTATCGTCTTTTTTAAAGTTATGTTGTCATGTAAAAAAATACTTGAGTCTATTACCGTTAACGTTGTAGGATTTGCGTGAAATAACCATATAGGAGTTGCATTGTCAATGGTAGTTAATTGTAAATCTGTTTTACTAGATTTTAAAACCAAGATACGCAGTTTTGTATCAAGAATTTACTTTACACGTGACATGATTTTTAAAACCGTAATAAAAATATTACCCAAAAATTTTTAAAATAAAATTATCCGCTAAACGGATTACCGAGACAGGTATAGCAACATATTTTTGGTCAAAAAATTAAAAAAGCAACGTAAACTGCGAACGTTACGTATAAAAAATACATAACGTTACATATAAACCTTCCTCTTGAATCACTCTATCTATTAAAAAAAACCGCATCAAAATCCGTTGCGTAGTTTCAAAGATTTAAGCATACAAAGGGACATAGGGACAGAGAAAGCGACTTTGTTTTATACTATGTAGTGATTAAAAGAGATTGTTCTTCTCTCATTGTATACTCGGAAAAAGGCGTTAAAACTGTCTTAATGGCCGATGAAAGATCGGCGTAGTCACGATAATTGATACGGTACTTAATATTTGTTAATTAATTTATACGATGTATGACAAAGAATTCTATCTATTTAATAAAAAGTCGTTACCTTGAATGTTGAAAAAAATCTACAAAAAATTATTTTACATTAAAATAAATAAATATCTTAGGACATTTCACACACGGTCATCTGATCCCAAACTAGGCAGAGCCTGTGCTATGGCAACCAGACAACTGATAAACATACTTATATATTTCTAAATACATACATATTATAGATAATTTAAACGTTTACAGTTTCCGGTAAAGACATCTTTTGCAATGACCATTAATAAATCGCAGGGTCAAACCTTCAACGATGCAGGCTTAGATTTGAGCGTTGACTGTTTTACACATGGACAACAGCTGTATGTCGCTCTTTCAAGAGTGACCTCCAGAGAAAACATGTTTGTATTGTCTAATGACAAGAAAGCTGTGAACGTTGTTTATAAAGACATTCTGTAATATGTTGTAAAAATAAAATAAATAGTTAAAAATGTAAAAAGTAAATAAGTAAAAATGTAGTGTATGAATTTAGATATTCCAAAGATAGCAGGAAATCTTCACGGTATAGGGAAAGGGGGATTGTTTTACTCCAAATTTAACGCGTGCGGGCCACGGGCAGTAATGAATAAATCAAAACTACTGGATCGATTTTAATCACATAGGCTATATATTTTATACCCGTGCGAAGCCGGAGCGGGCCGCTATGTTTTTATATACAACGTTCACAGTTTTTCTGTAGTGTATTTAGTATCAGCATTGCACCCGTGCGAAGCTGGGGCGGGTCGCTAGTTGGAATATAAAACTTTCATTTGTTTTCTACTGAATCCTTTATTCATACCAACCTTATTCACTTATTTGTTTAAATAAATGCTTTATGAACCATAAATATGTTATGCAGTAAATTATTTAACCCTTGTCATATTTATTTCACAGGTTACGAAAAAATGCAATTGAGTTCACTGTTTTCAAAACGCTATATTATACTTACATTCATACATTTACTTTATCAATTGACAATGCGTAGCATCTCTAAGTAGTCTGTGAATTGCCACAGATAATAATAAATGTTACTGCTTTGAAGACCAAATAAAGAATAGGGTAGATGATTTTTTTTTTGTCCTTCAGCTAGTAATTGTAAAAAAAAATTGATACATATTTTTTTTTATTTTACGTACTCAAATAGTAATGATACATTGATTTAAAATGAAGTTGTCGCCACAATTTCGTGCATTTTATACGCAAGCATGACGATATTAGCCCCTCAACTTAGATTCACTGTACCTATCTATTTAGTGTTTTCATACTTTGAAAAAAAATAAAAACATTTTTTAAAAAAACATCTTGTGGATTAGATTTTGACGTTTCATACCCAGTAACCTACCCCATAACGTGTCGTCGTTTGTAAAATTTCAGCTGTTATATACAGCTGAAGATAAAGCCATGTAAAGGAAAAACTACTAAAGTTTTTATGTCAATGTAGCTGGAGGAAAAATATGCATTAAACAGGCCTCACTTTTTACTAAATTTACACTCTCGGCGCAGCACCACACTACAAAGGTTTGCGCAACTTTAAAATAATTATAAAAAACGCTGAACACTACAGTTTACACAAACACCTGCATTATTCAAGCTCATGAAAGCCTTTGTATATTCTTTGACGTTGGCAAGTTTTGCGAGTGTTGTGTATCGTATACGGAAATTCGATTAAATTTTATTTTTTTATACGCAGGGCAATAAGTATACTACAAATAAGTATCTGCAGACCATAAAAAAACCTACTACTAATAAATAATTGGGTCAAATCAATTTTGACTTATTTTTTAGATTGACCTGTTGGTCTAGTGATTAGTGATCCTGACTGCTAAACCAGAAGTCGATTCCCACCCTGGACAAATCTTTGCGTGCTAAGCACAATCATTTGTTCTGTATCTGGGTGTATTTTGTCTATAATATGTATATATTTAGTAATACATAAGTATGGTCATCAGTTGTCTGGTTGCCATAATACAGGCTCTGCCTAGTTTAGGATCAGATGGCCGTGTGTGAGTTGTCCTAATATATATTATTATTATAAGTTAGTTTCACCTGATGAGCCGTCTCATGAAGAAGCTTTGCAAATGTCTACAAAAAAAATAATACTAATTAGGGGCTCGTGGCTAAATTTAAAGGTCGCCGTATTTGCCGCGGTTGGTCTGTAAATGAGAGGTGACCAATCGAAAATATACCGAGACCCCTCCGTACCTCGGAAAGTACGTTAAGCCGTTGGTCCCGACTGTCATACTTTGATCTTTGACAGTGGGTTGTGAAGGTCAGATAGGCAGTCGCTCCATGGAAAATACGGTATTCTGCAGAACCCGGTGAGGCTGGAATCCTACCCCGACATAGCTTAGGAAATGGCTAAGCCGATAAATTCCTGCTATGAATTAGGTATAGAAAATCGAAAAATATGGATGTGCAATTATTTTCAATGCTCTGCCTAGTTCGGGAAATGTGGGACTTAGAACATACAGGACATACACATCTAAATACGTTATTCAAAGTAAACCAAACATGTTATTATATGATGTGTTCTAAACTAGCCCTATTTAAAGTGTCGGGTCGCCATGCGCAGGCGCAGTGAGAGTTGATCACTTACGCAACTCACATGATCCAAATGATACGTAACAACCGGTTAGATACGGTTCATGTGTGGCAGAAATTATGAGATCACCGACCAACTACCTTGTATTAGGCCTATAATTAATATTTATTAATAATTATTTTTTTATGTTAGAAAGTTTTATGATATAACCTTTCTCAACTTTAAGGTTTTCTCTTAAGTTGTGTTGACGACAAACATGTTTATTATAAAATTTATATGAGCCTTGTTATGTTAATCTACGTAGTTATGTTAACCAACGCGCGGATGAAATTAGATAATATAGGCATTTAATTAACATTCTATGTTTAGTCGTACATTAATTATTCTACGGATTAACTTAAAGTTAAGAAATCTATTTTTTATATCACAGCCACGTTAGTATTTATAATATTATTAGAATTCAATTTGGTTCTGAATGAGCCATTAGGTAACTAACTATTACTAGATTAATTATTTAGAACATAACGGTTTACTCACGCACATTCTCGGGATCGCCCGACTAGTTTCAGACTCAATAGGAGTCTAATCATGAGCTGACGCGGCAGCGGTGTTGTCGCGAGTCGAACTGACATTATCTATATAACAGTCGTTATCTTTCTAAATAATAATGAATACTCCTCATGAAAGTTATTATACAAATATCACTAGATTGTATGTAACTACATACAAATATTAATAGATTGTATGTAACTACATAAAATTTTCACCTACCCAAAGAATTTAATTTTCAAAACAAAACTTAAAGACTTACACAAATACAACAAAACACAGAGTTAAATATATTTTAATCCTCTAAAATTATAAATAATTTAACAAAACATCTTGTAAGCCAAAAGGAATTTAAAAATAATTATAATGAAAGTGTCTAAATTCCGACGGGCAAAGGGTCGCAGCGTTAATTTGCGGGGCTTAGCAGAGTGGACGCCATGACAAATTCACATAAATAACTCGGCTGGGTCACAAAATGCTTGGCCTCCACCACACTTTATATTCTGACCACAAAATATGACAGCAATAATTGTAAAAATATCGCAAATTTCTACACACAGTTGCAATTTTCGATCATCAACTAATCATGTTAGTTTGACCACAATATTACAGAACGGTTTTAGTAATTATTGTTGTATCTCAGTGTCAAAATGATGTAAATCGTACTAAATGTTATTTTTATTAGTTTATAATGAGCGGAGCCTTATTTTATCATCAGTAATTTTACTAAGAACATAATCATGTAAATGTTTGCACCATAACTATCAATGACTAAAATATCTAAGATGTTTGCAAACAAAATTGATCATCACTTTTTATTGTTGTTAGATAGTAATTAATTAAAAAAAAATAACACATCTAAAAAAATGAGGTTGTATTCGCAACACGCATCACCTTGATTATACCTACCGTAAATACGGAATTCACCTGTGATTCGCGTGTATAGACAGCTGCACTATCTATTACTTTACTCTTAGGCCGATGGGATGGCACGATCCGAGAAATAGAACGCAGCATCCGAGTTGGAACATATGGCTAGAATTTTTGAACTGAAAATAAAACTCGACCTATTTTCCAATTCCGATTTTTATGTCCGCACGTTTTATTCCGACCGACCGGCAGCCTAGTCCAGCTTAGAGACCAGCATTTACATTCTAGAAACTAAACCAATAAGATAGTAAATGTGATTTTTGATCTAGCAGCATATAACTGCAAAATAATTGTCTTATGAAAAAGCAATCGCAAAATAAATTAAATTGATGGTCATTGCTTACATTAAATCAATACTAGTGCTTATTTCAAAATCCATAAAGTCCTTTCCAAATTGCTAAAAGATTTAAGAGACAATTTCAAACAAGATAAACTATTAATCAAACTGATAATATTATCTAATAGCCATAAACTGGGTGTAAGTGTATTGATGGCCCACAAAAACATATGTTACATAAGTATTAATAATTCAATACTTGTAGCTTGCCCTCCAGGGGTCATAAAAACGGCAAACTTGTGAGAACCCGCGATATATTAACCCGAATATATGGAGCTCGTGCCACAACTTACAAGTTAGGATTATGTGGTCTGGATCAATTATTGTGATTGAACGTTTACGAGTTTAGGTAATTTATCTCGTTAATTAGACATAATTAATTGATAGTAACACTGATTGATGTTGTAAAAATAATGTTATTACTATTGAACATCTGTAGCTTGTGTCATTAGGCTCTAAATTACTATCCTCCCGAGCGAACAGTCGAAGGATTATATTTTTTGCAAGATAATTGAACATCTGGCTGGGCTTTATTTGGAAAATCTTTATTTGGAATGTCTATCCTATCTACCTATCAGGTACCCACTACCATAAAACTGTATGTAAGACTTAATCATTTCTCTTCCTGCATGGTGGTTGGAATTACGTAACCAACTAGAGATTATGTAGATTACTTGCTGTATCCAAGAAGCTTAGCATTTTAACATAATATTACTCTACCCTTGCAGGATAATCCCACACTACTATGAAATAGACATTGATTGTTCAACCATTGCCTAACAAAATAATTGTGTGGTCAAATGATGGTCACGTTAATACAGGTCCGTGTCTCCGCCCTTCGCGTATTTACTTTGGGCCCAAGCTCGAGTCATAAGCCGTGAATTCGAGCACAATTAATTATAAACCGTCACGTTCTGCGCCATTTTAAAACTAATTCATACCGTTCAGTGTCAATGCCGATGTTCTATTGTTTCCAAGAATTCTATTCGTCCCAAGGGGATTTGGAAGTTTTAAACTTTATTGCGAAGTTAGTCGGAAGACTTGAAGTGGTGTTCAGAGTTTGGTTTACATTTTACTATATCAGTCAACGATGGAGTGTATTGATTGGCTGATTTATTTACAAGTAGCCTAAAAATCTACACTACTACATGTACACTAATAATATAAAGAAGAAAGATTTGTATTTTTGTATCTTTGTAACTAATAAACTAAAAACCAACTGCACCGATTTCAAAAATATTTTCATCATTAGAATTCTACATTATCCTTGAGTAACATAAGCTAAATTTTTCATCCCAAAATGTTCATAAAGTAAATGTTCACCCGTGCGATGCTGGGACGGGTCGCTAGCATTATAATAATTTTAAAAAGATTCTTTTAAAATAAAGCAAAAATTCACAGAGGAAAAACTTATTACAGTATATTAATGTAAAAAATATCATATTGCTAAATAGCGGCTATATTCTCACACTAATGAATTTGAAAAATATACATAGCTGTAAGTTGTTACCGAGCTGAATTACCATTGCGTCGCTATTGCACCTCACGTGAAATAATCTGGTATTTATCATTAGCCACTATAGAACCAACATTGTCGACACATAATCATTGTACCAGAATCTCCCACAAATCCATTACAATACAAATATTTTTTTCCCTCTTCACACGAGCCCGCACGATAGTTGCGAAACGTGTCAATAGTGTTCGCAAGTTAGTTGCTCCGTAGCCCTGATGCACTGCAACTCAAATAAACTGTGAACTGCACTAACGCAATTTTTTTTTTTTTCATCTAGCATGGAATTTACAACCTTTCAACAAAATATGAAATACATTAATAGGACGAATGCCTACGTCCGTCTACTTGGGTACAGGCCTCTTCTAATGTAGAAAAGATACGACCATTGATCACCAAGCTTGCTCACTTGCAGTTTGGTGATTTGAGATTTCATTTACCTTTTGGCAATAGTGCCTTAGAATAATTAAGAAATTACATATACATTTGAAAAAGTCACATTGATTGTAGGGTTTCGAACCTGTAGCCTTGTGGATCAGACCAATCCATTCGTTGAACCGCTTGTCCACCACGACATAACGACATCACACGACATTTTCTACTTTACCCTTTAGTCATCACAAATAACCTGCATAAAGTTCGTTAATATCATCAAAAATAAAAAGTTTCTGAAAAGGCAACTTTTATAAAAATCTAGCTAACTTTGTTTTCGTATTATATTGTCCTAACACTTGTAAACATATAACAATACAAAAGTGTAGAATTAATTCTCCAGTACTTAGTTCAGACATCACGCCCTGCCGTCTGGAGTCAAGAATGCGATCCACACATACCGCCTGAGAGCAAACGAGTAGATTCCTAGATACCCGTGACCAGAATCCAATACATACCCCTACTTATGGGTACTTAAGTTTCATAGACTCACAAAATTTTGTTAAACAGGAACATCTTTAAGAAATTGCGTAATACCTAATTACGCAATTTCTTAAAGATGTTCCTTTTTTGTTATATTTAACCATAGGGTTAAATCTGCAATAATCATGCCATTTTTTGAATATCCCTGCATCAATCAGAATATTCTTAGTGTCACATGTCTTAAAATTAGAACTTCTGTTTTGGTCACCCATCGTTAAAAATTAAAAACAACCTTTTTTTAGTCTACTTAAACCTCCCATAAAATCACTTTTCCGGGTAATTCCACATGCAAGTCCTGACAACCCTACAAAGGTCGATTGTCCGAGCTCCTAGACAGAGCGTCTTAATATCGTTTGAATGCGATGTCCATGCCAACGACTAGATAATGAACTTTGCATTACAATGTCGTCTCTGCTCCAGTAATTGTCTCTGAATGGATGCTGAAGTGGCAATGAAGAGCTTGCTACGTGAAATTGCATATCTATTTAAGGTTGTGGTATCAGGAGAATAGTAATTGAGGGATCTTACTGTGCGCTTGCTGGAGTCATTTCTAATGAAGTTTTGTTTAAAGGGTTTATGTTTGCATAGTTATGTTTAGAAACTTGACAAAAATGTAGAGTTTTCGTTTATACAATACACATAAAGCCAAAGTTACTTCAAATCATATACGCAAACTTATCAACATAAGATGTTAGGTTGACTCAAGCTAGATTATAAAAAATTCTTGACATGTAAAGGTAATTTAAACATCTGAGTCACAAAATAAATAGGTTCATTTCGTTGATTTATGTTGTGTCGTAAATCATGAGCCCTTTATATTTCAAAGGTGTTGAAAGGAACTGAAATAAATTCTTTATTGAATATCTTATGTACCTACGCGCACTTCAGACAAAATTTCTTTTATTTCAAAAATTTATTCATAAATATTCACAAAATAGCATCCATCAATAAGCTGGTTGTCAAATTAAAAGCTAAAATCATTACTTTTTCTTCAAAAGATACTTTGAGTTAGATTATTCTAAAAACGGTATCGGCGAAGTTATCAGTGCAAATGGACCTCCAAGTCCGCTACTTAAATCAGTGGAAACACACAGATTACTAGGAACTGCACTCGGACGCTGGACGGTACCAAAGAGACTGAATTTCTGTGAACTCGCTCTACCCGAGCGTAAGATAACACACCTCAGTGCGCTTTATTTTGTTGGAAAAAATGTGTTTATTTTTAGTCTAGTCGTTCGATGGCGTGAGTGATGAGAAAAATAGTCACTGGTAACATGAAGGATTTAAACGAAAGTAAAAGCTCTTTTTCTTTGACCTCAACTTAAACATAGTTCAATAACGGAATAAATATTAAGACAACTCTTTTTTTTTTATAATTTATAACACATTTTTAAAGTAATAAAAAGAGACAGGCTGCAATGAAATTTATGTAAGACCACCTCTGAGCTTATCGAAAACAAAAAGATTTTTTTAAATCAATTCACTATTTATTTCAATTTATTACAAAATATCGCGTAACAAACATAAAAAAAGCAAACGTAGCGTATATTTGAGATCATCCTCCTTTTGAAGTCGGTTAAAAATAACCATCTTTGTTGGTTATAAAGGCCACTTTCAGATGTTTCTTTTTTTGTTAACATAAATTGGTTATTTATCACTTAATACATAACGGAAGTAAGTAATTAGTTTTCTTTATATCTAAATCATGTAGGAACATCTTTTGTGAAACCTGTGAGAAACACTGACATTTTCCTCAACCACATTAATTAGAAAAACGCTCACGTCCTTAACTTCCTCCCTTATATTTCCGAAGCCGTAAAACATAGCCGGGTTTTTTTATGTAGGTGAGGTTATCGCGGCGTCTGTCCGCACGTCCATCTCCGGCGCTCCAACTTATTGGAATGTAAAACTCTTGTTACAAACGATCAACTCGCCAGGCTGAGGTCCACTTAGATAAGGGGATGCTCAGTATTTTTACTTCTTGTCTCACTGGGACCAAATTTTTGTAGGTCCCGTCCATAAATAGTTATAATATTTTCAGTTGGAGGTCGTTGCATTGACAGTAACAAAGGAGACAGAAATGAATATGTTGCAAAAATAAACAAAGCACAATGTAGTCTGGTCCAAATACGATAAGCTAGAAAAAAAAATCGCTATTGAAATGTTGTTAAATGTATCATATAAATAAAACCTATATGTTCATACATTCTCTTTCAGCTTTAATAACCTTATACTTTTTTCTAAGGTTTTCGAAAATTTTGTCCCACTGCTGTGGAAAAGTTTCCCTTAGTTTATTCCAGGGTCTTCTGTGTTACCGCAAAACTAGCGAAATAAAATTATTTGATCTAAAATAATACTATATGAAAAAGTCATGTAAAAATCTTTTTTAAATATAACTGTGTTTTAACTATCACAAACATTTAAAGATGTAAAGCCTCCATCGATCTATAAGGTTGTTCTCCTCCGACCAGGATTGCGCACCCTCGCACATAGATCACAGAACAAAGATCTGGGTAAGATAGCCGCGGATCGGTGAAGGGTAATTTACTTTATCGCCGAAAACCGAGCGAAAAGGAATACTCAGAACTTTCAAAAATCTTTCTAGTATTTTTGAGGTATTTCGTTCGACTATAGAGTGAGGTATTTCGTTGAGCAATGATGACAAATTTATATAACATAGCTCGGTTAAAACCCAGAAAATAGGAAAAGAGCCATGTCACTCTATTCAGGCACCGCTTTATCAGCATAAAATCAGTATTGCTAAATAAGATACTACAAAAGAAATGTAAACTCTTGTTGTCTAATTTGGAAGAAACGATTTCCGCATCAGTTTTTTTTTCATGATTTATTGCCAGCTCTTCCTATTTCCAAATTTGTATTTCTTTTCATTCGAATTTCGTTGTATGGATATTGTAATTGCCTAAGCAAGAGCCAGTATATAAAAACAACTGCAACTCTACAGAGGGGTGAGCAACTATAATTCAGTAACTATATTTCCATCTCGGCAGCTGCGTAATAAATCTGCATTGAATTCCACCAACTTATTAACATCTGTATCTGGACGTTATCTTACAACTTTATTTTGCTTTGTAACTTTAGTTCGGGTAAGGAATTTAAAGAGATTTTAATAGAACTAGTAGCTTTTATATGACCAAAATGTGCACAAATTTATATCACATATAATATTCATTTTTTCAAATTATGAAAAATTTGTAAAACTTAATTTATATTTTCAAAAGCAATCCAGACTTTGGAAGCTAGTTTTTATTTCCAAATTATGCATTTGGGTAACACAAGACTTTTTACACTAAACTAAAAAAGTAAATCCTAAATAACACCTCGTAGATTCTATAATTGATTCGTTAATCAATGTTGTATGAAAGTTTCAAATTTATGGAGGAAATAACAAAAACAGTTCCTTAGCACAACTCGTAGAAACAAGTGGCACTAGCCACTGACCCCTAACTCCAGATGTCGCCCGGAAGAGGTCACTAGCTACAGACATTACACTTTTTGTTGCAAATCGACTATTGATTCGTTACAGACAAATTTGTCCCAGTGGCCTAATGTATCTAAGAAAACACAAATGGTGTCTGTATTCTAGGTCATCCAGTAAGCTCCTCAGATAGCTATTATAATTCTGTAGTTTAAATAGGGCAAAACGGTAAAAGACAGGATAGGGTTAATACTGGATACCCAGCTGTGAGTGATCCTGGAATGAAATGATTTAGATAACAATGATATAGCCCGATGAGCAATAACACTAAGAAAGTGACGGTAGATTTAAAGACCTTGGGTATGATTGCCTAGATGTAGAACAATTCACTGCAATTGACTAAGTGAAGATTGCAAAGAGGTATTATTTACTTAGATTCGATGCAGCTGTTACCGACCAAACATTAGGCTTGATTATGATTTCAATAATTTTGTCGTCGAATAAAAATTTTACGGGACTTTATTGTTGATGCAATTGACAGTCGAAAGCATCTTGATGTTAACCTATAATGCGAAAAAGAGATGGCACTATCTCTCTATATAGCTCCATCCCTCTTTGTCACTGAAACATGCACGGTTTTAAAACTCTGCTTTATAGTCAAAGTTCATAAGCTTTCTTGGTTCCGTGCAATATTAAATTTAATCGTGAAATTAGGACATCCCGCGCGGTAACAATGATGTATTATACCAGCGGATCATAATTCCGCCGGTGCGAAGTACGCAATGGACGTGATTTATATTTTTAATTATGTTTTAATAGGTTGTGAGAACTTGTGAGTTTTATGTGCGCTTGTTTGTGGCGTAAGTGGTGACAATACATTTTTCATATTATTTTGTGTTATAAATCTGAATACTAGACTTTTTCTGTATTTCGTTTTTTGTAATGTAGGTACATATGCGTATAAATTCCAAAAAAATATTTATTATAAGCTGTTTTGGCACTCAATAACGCCTTATTAATTTACATCGAATAATTGATACCCAAACAATTTATTTTATTGCTCATAACATTCAACACATGCAATGATACCATTTCATTTGTCTAAAATAACAAATTAATACATTTGTATGCAAGGGAGCAAAACATTGGAGTTATGCTCTTTATTGAATGAATTTGACTGTATGGCAATATTGGCAATAGCGAACCTTTAATTGTATTGCGTATTCAATAACTACGAACTCGATTAAATTTGGAAAACAATCATGAAATAGTATAAGTATAACAAGCATGTACAAACTAAACGGGTTTGACATAGCATGTTAATGTAGCAATAATTTTAATTTACTTTTATAATATTTTTAGTATTAGGTAACTCAGTGTTTTTTATTTATTTATTTTTATTAAGGCACATCAACAACATCCTAAATATTATAACTTAGACCACAACCTCACAAGAATGCAGTTCGCGTATCTTACAAATGATGGAATAAACTAATTTGTTGTGCTGAGATAATTTAATATATGAGAACGTGTATTCATTACTCAAGCATACCTATGTTTACTTTTTTATATTCCATTTTTTACAGTCACGCCTATTATTTGGTTACAAAGTGCCACTAATCTTCATGGGGTTTAGCGGTTATATAAATTAATTATAAGTTAATAAATGCGATGGCTCAGTATTAAAATTTCAAGGCAAAGAGATGTTCTAATCCCCTTCACGGAAAGAATGAAGAAACGTTTAAGAATTTTGCGCAATTTCATTTATGTCTATATACGCATCTACGTTAAGAAGCTCTAAACAAGAAAAACATTTAAAAAGCAATACTACCTTACTAAAGAACCCAAAAAAATTACGTCGAAGTACAAAGTTATAAACTCAAGTGAGACGTGCCTCAAATCTTTACACCTTCTTACTTAAACCTTCGTAAACCCTTCGCGGTAAATAGCCGCAGTAGTAAGCCGCCGCATTATCGGCTATGAGGGCTACGATAGCCCGCGACGTTATAGCTGACAATCCGAAGTACGGTGCTATTTGGGTGGCCCTTAGCGTAGTGTAGTGTAGGACAGTAGGATAAATGTCGAGAGAACTTTTATTTATTTGTAGCTATTGGTTTTAGCCCTTCACTTGACTCTACATAAAATCCAGGCTTCTAAGTAGAGTCAATTGCCGGCGATACCAGTAGATATATTTAGAGGTCCCAAAAAATCTAATTCCAACTGTGTGTACGGCGCTTATTGCGTCATCACATTATTTTATTAAAACAAGCTCTTTTTTAAAATAACAATATATGTAGGTATGTTTGTTTGTTTAGATCCAATGCAAGCTAAAATAGGACCATTTCTTGACATCCGATTGAGACGAAATTTAACAGACATATACATAATATAAGTTCGGTGACAATACAACATTATGGTACTTTAACTGGTCTGATGATGGAGACAAAAGGTGGCCATAGGAATTCTGTAACAAACGACGCAATCCCACCGTGTTTGAGCTTGTTTGATTTGTCTTCTCTAGTACTTTGGGCCTAGCTGATCTAAAACCTTTTGTTCAAAAATATTTTTAAGTCATTTCGTTAATAAAAACTTATTCATTTATATAGACAACATATTTTTTACTTTTTTTTTAATAATTATTTTTACTTTGTGTTCTTATTATAGAACAGATGGTATAAACGATCCTCATGATTTCGTTCCTTACTTCTGTATTTTTATATTAGTTATCTATTACGACTAAACTACATTTAAAACACTCATAGTTGAAAAAAGTCTCTATACGCTAGCTTCTGCCAATTATAACTTTTAATGAATATAAATTGCTTTAGTTTTCAAACCTAGTTTATTAAACTGATGTAAATCTAAATTATAGTTTAGAGATCAAAAAGTTACCTGGCAACAAAATACCTCTTTATTAAACCTAATAATAACGAGACGAAACTTCTAAAACAGTCTGAAAACCGCTTAAACGATGCATGAACTAAAACTAATAAATATCTCAATAAATTGTTAGCCGAACTAAAACAATAAATTATGTACTTTCAGTATTAAATAAGTAGGTACATTCACTTTTAAAATCGGTTTATTTATCGCGCTAACTTTACACTGTGGTGGAGTGCAGTGAATTTAATAAATTACTCGAACTTTGTCTACTACAGTCGGTGTGCATCGGTGAATTGTACCAAGCTTTACAGTCGCGGTGGAACCACTGTCCGAGTAAACGCAGAAGGACTAGTAGAATGGGTCAATGAACGGCTCATTGATTTATAACTCTGCTAAGCTAAATTATTAGTGCAATTTATTTAAACTTTATGCACGAAAAATAAGTATATTGGCGGAAATAAATAGGTACTTTTTTAATTTGTACTTTACAACCAATTATCTCTTAAAAGTTTCAGCAAAATTGATATAAAGAATTGTTTCTAAATTCTACAAATGAAGAGGAAACAAAGTGAACCTTCTAGTTATTTTGTGTACAGGGGAAGCCGATTTAGCGCCTCGTTGTGGACTTACGAGCTTGGGTTCGGCTCTGTTCGGGGCAATTCGGAAGTTTTCGGCAATAGACCGCGTTTTGCATATTAACGCGGGAATTCGACGCACTTTTTGCGCAGTTTGGGAAACGTTAGGCGGTAATGTCGATAGATGAGCTCGTTTTGTTTCGGAGACTTTCACACTTCATGCGGTATTTAAGTTTTTGGCACTTTTTTTCCTTACAGTTGTAAGCAAAAGTATAATTATGGAATGAAATTCCTTTTTTTTTTTCTAGATAATATAATATACCTACTTACAGGTTTACCGGACGCTTACAAAAAATTGCAAATGAAACGTATATCCCCACCAAAAATTTATTATCTTAAGGAAGTTGGTCATGTAAATTTTCAAATAAACTTTAACATACCAATCTTTAAACTATAGCAAGATAAAACTTCTTTGATGACTTTTACCCATTCTGCTTTGATCAGCACTAACGGAAAGATACAACCGCGGACTTTATAAAAGAAATTCCAAAAATGGCTGTTCTTGCTTCTTAACATTAACGAAAACAAATCAGCGGCGGCTCGACATAAACATTTGTCTTTATTGCGACTCACAAAGTTCGGCCGTCAAACAAAAACTTTTGTAAAACAAACACTATATTAAACAAGTTTGAGGTTTTATTCTTATATTTTTTCCATAATTTCCTGATATTTTTAAGACTTTCCGAGTCTTTGAGTTTCGCCAACATTGATGTCGTTAATTTTAATAAAAGAGAGTTATTGAAGGCTGTGTCTGAAAAAATTTCATCTTTGTTTTAGTTCTTTATTTTTTACGTAACATAGCGCTCTAATATTCCATAACCAACACTATGAACACTATAGGCAGTAACTGCATGTGCAGTTAGCCTGAGCGCAGGCTTTGACTGCTTCACTGGACTTTTGGCGAGAACCTTAAGGGTCTAGTAAAAGAAAAACTAACCACGTCAACAACGTTTACTAAAGGCACTATGGGGTTCAGAGCTCAATTTAGCGCGTTGCTAGCAATCCTAATAAGGCAAAAACAGCAAGGATCTAAGTTTTTGTTATTTAGGCACATATTTCTATTGCTAGTTTGGCCGGCTTTGGCCAGCTTGATCTAGGGACGGGGACGTGAAAAACTAGTATTTAGCTAAAGCCATTGATACTGGAAGCCGATCCCAACTTATTTAGTAAAAGACAGTACATAGCAACAGACGTAGTCCTTACAATTTACCATTTATCATTATTTTTACATTTAGGTAACCATGTTTTATTAGTCTATAATATAATATTATTAGCCAATTACCTCTGTGCGCGACGTGCCGCGGGTTCGATCCCCGCATGGGACAAGCATTTGTGTGACCCACAAATGCTTGTTCCAAGTCTGGGTGTTCTTTGTGCATGTGATTTGAATGTTTGTGAAACCCCCCGCGACACAAGGATTAAATTCCTTAGTGCGGGAGTCGTTTTAAAAAAAAAAAAAAAAAAAAAAAAAAATATGAACTAAACACTTATAACTCTGACACCCCTGCATTCACCTTCGTGTATAGGTAATATCATAGGTAATATTGACGACCTCTGTGCTCGAGTGGCGTACACACCGGTTTCAAGGTGTCGCCAGCTCTGAGGTCCCGGGTTCGATCCCCGGCCGGGTCAATGTAGAAAACAACTTTTCTATATTGTCTCGGGTCTGGGTGTTTGTGGTACCTTCGTTGTCTCTGAATTCCATAACACAAGTGCTTTAGCTACTTACTTTGGGTTCAGAGCAATGTATGTGATGTTGTCCACATTTATTTATTTATTTATTTTATTTATTTATCTACATATTGAACCACCTTAATAAAGTAATCACCTTCTAAATGGCATAAGTTCCTTACCATGTTGTAGGAAATAGGCATGTCATATGTCGCACATTGCAACACCGGCAATTAAATTTAGTTAGCCCATTGACACGCGACCAGTGTTGCCACAGTGACACGTTTCCCGTAATTAGCGCCAGTAGCTTCGCGCTCAGTTTCACTTCTAGGGTGGGTAGTGTTGCAAGTTATTTAGTACATGGGACTAGGAAGCTAGCATTAAGCTACAGGTCACGTAACCATTAGTTGTATAATTAACCTAGCTTGGGAAAAGAGGCGGTGCCAAAAAATATTTTTCACGAGTAAAATGTTTTAAATAGAAAGTAAGAAGAGTATTAATATATAGTATCTGCCTTCATATTGTTTTTCATCCTGTTTCCCTGCACTAAGCAAAAAAAAAATATCAACCACTTGTCACATGTTTTATAACTAGTAGAGGCAAGTAACCAATGATATTATAATGATATATACAAAATGACCCAGATATGTTATTAACGCTCAAATTTAACTATGAAGGTAATACAGTGAAACTTGATTAAGTGGGACCTGGATAAGTGAGAAACCTCCATAACTGAAACTCATACTGAGGTCCCAACACTTTGGCACTGAATTACCTCTGTTAGTGGAACGAAGCAGACCTCTATATCTGAGATTCGTTCTTTCAATTTTTTTGTCATAGTTACCTCTATACCTGAGACAGCGAGTGAAATCTATATGCATTAACCTCTGTAACTGAGATAACATCGTTTTGTTTGTTAACTTACTTATTCTTACTTTACTTACTTAATTCTTATTCTACCCGCAAATTCCGCACTTAACTAATTTTGAGCCTCAATGACCTTCAGTTTTAGTTTTGCTTTTCTATTGTACGGATGTTTATTTCAAAAATGCCGAAACGAAGGTTCAAATCGTTATCAATACGTGAAAAACTGAAGTTAATTTAATTACATTTTTTGTACTATTTATAAAAAAAAACGTGCTTGAATATTTTTGTTTATTACATTTATTACCTTTATTATCGTTTTTGATTCCCAATAAAGATTAAAAATCACGTATAATGTTTACATAATACGTTATTTTATTTACTAATCGCACCTCTGTAACTGAAATAACCTGTATTCTGACCTCTATTAATAGAACCCTCTGTAAATGAGACAGATATTTATTTATACCTGGATATCTGAGACACTGGGTAAGTGAAATACCTATATAAGTGAGACAAATTTGCAGGTCCCTTGATGAATCACTTAACCAGGTTTCACTGTATATATTGTGTACAATATCATTGCAAATTACATTAAAAGTTTATTAACCTCTATAATAAATAAGTGTTGATAAACAAAACGTTAGTTTTGACCCTGTTCATAAAATCCCGAAAACTTATCAATTCGTGTAAGTTCGGACAAAGGTCCGATTTTCGAAACCGGAAATAGCCTAACGTGTATTTAGTGTATTGACGTGGACTACACAATATAACAAACTAGTCACAGCCCTTCATGTCAGCTTGCAATACTTTATCCTATAAAGAATGGCAGTCACGCTGGAAAACGTATACGCCAGAGGAGAGCACAAGTCGAGTAACATAAAAATTACTCTATGTAGGAAACTACGAAGCGACTCTACTAATTCATTTACTTGTACATATTATGTAAAAAAGTAAAAAATTATTGCGCTGGCCTAGCAGTTTAATGAACGAATTTGTGTGCACAAGCTGGCAGGTTCAAATCCATTACAGGCAAGTACCAATGTGAAATTTTAAAGTTATATGTACTTCCTTAATTATTCTAAGACGTCATTGACAATCGGTGAAGGAAAACATCGTGAGGAAACCTGGATTCCAATGAGTGAAATCTGAAATCACCAACCCACAATGTGCAAGCGTGGTGCCCAATGATCGTTCCTTCTCTACATGAGAAGAGGCTGCGTCCAGCAGTGGGACATTTATGGACCGGTATATAAGTAAACATCTCTGCCAGCTTTTTATCAGCGCTATATAATAAGGGAAGTATTGAGTTGAGTATTATCGTGTACGGTGGAAGGAAGGAACTCATTGCGTTGCCATTCATGTGTTATCATCCCGCTATTAATATAGGGGTAAGCAGCAGAGAAGTGTAGTGAATTTAATTCAAGCAAAACTTCGAACATTAGCTTTCTAAAAATAGGAACAAAACCATGTTTCACGCTCTATATTCCTAATTTTTAATATCGCCGTAAACTATTTATTTTCATTTACTTTATATAAAGGTGACGTTGATAATGTGGACGTGTTATTTATTAAACTGCTTATTTTTATCAACATAGCACTTTTACAAAATACCGAGGCATTTAATATTAACGATACCCAGAATACCCTACATAAAATATTCAGGACAATTTTCTTAAATGTTTCGCACAATTTTTGTGTTCCAAAAAGTATCGGATCACTAAAACATTCATAAAAGAAACCTCAATTTGCTCCGTCTATTCTTATAAACATTCATTCGCGCCTTATATTAATAAAAACAAACAAGTATAAAGTTATTTCTTCAGTGGAGCCCCTTATACTGCGTATTGGCAACAAACAATAATATAAAGAAGACCCACTGATTTCCTAATTACAAAATTGAACTCAGGAATATAATTCAATAGGTTTATTGTTCACCACAGAGTCCAAAGAGTTTTTCTTCCCTACTTTGGGATCATCTTTTGTATTCGTTTATTTTGTACCTACATCATTGAATCAATCTTCGTACGTGATATTTTTTTTTCTCATGTCTACTATGCAATGATAAAAAGCCGCAAAACCATTAATTGCTTACATTATAACGTAAAGACGTAACACTCCATCAATCTTTATTAATTTTGTACATGTTTTCGAGTCCTGTGTGGAATAGGACTTCTGTTCTACCTGTCAAATGTACGCACAATTTAAAAGCGAGTCAGAATGATTGTACAAAAGTTAGCGAACTGGACGCCGACAAATCATGGTCCCGTGAAGTTTCCTTATGAAAAAAAGTAATATCTGTCCCGTTGTATCCTCTTGTATTTAAGTAAAATAGGTGCGTATCACAGAATAATATTAACAGATTATGGTTTAGTAGATAAATTTATACGTGTCAGGCTCGCTTGCACAAGCACGGGTTATCTTTTTAACTCAGAGTCCAATGCTAACACGAGATTAAATTGACAGTTTGTCAGACAATATTGTCAATTTAACCAGGTGTAAGCAAATAACTCTGAGTTAGATTTTTCGTGCAAGTGGGCCTTGAATGTACCCAATTAATTAGACATTAATAAAGTAATCGGTATATTTACAAGTACATTATCTACCCATGATGCCGTGTACCCGTGTATTCTGTACAGGTAAGAAAATTCAAGATAGAACACATCCATTTTTGATAAGAACTTTACTTGCCGTTTACTGAAACCGAATTAAATCCGATCTTCATGCTTTCTCTGTCACTTTTAAATGTAATGTAGCGCCATATAGACTTTTAAGGACATGTTAAATTTAGTTTTCGTTTGAGTATATGAGGATAAACCATGTAATAACTAATCAATCTCAAAAAAAAGAGAATTTCTTTTCTGCATTACGAAGTGCATTTTTTTTACAACAACATAACTGTTTCAATAATGTCGACCTTCATTTTCACACATTTTATTATTTCCCTATTGTTTTTCTACGCGTCACGCTACACAATGACAGGTTCGTGTCCCTCTCACGTCTAAGTTCAGGAAGTTAGGAACTTGTTGCTTTTCGTTGCCTCTCCAAGTTACAGGAGCCATCAAAACAACTATCAAAGACACTTGCTTTACTTCGATTAATAATAAATTCGGGTCGAATATTATTTTCTACCCCTACTTACAAGAGGGTGGTTATCGAAGATCCCAAATGGACAAACCGCTTCAGATTTTTGTTTTCTGTTTGAAGATAGGTAGTTGTTTTGGAATGTTTTTATAAGTTTATTTTATAATTAAAAATTTTAAGTTTTTCGTAACTTTCATTCTAGAAAATACCTGACTATCCTAACTGCTTAAAATCCCCCCAATAAAGCTTCTTTTTCTACCTTTTCGCGAAGCTACCTAAAATTCATTAGTTTTTGGCAATAACCATTAACCCATATGACTCCCCGTAACATTCAGTTTAAAAATCTTTTCATACGGCGACATCTATTTCACTTCAAGAACCATAACATTAAAACAAACTTCCAGTTTTGGAACTATTTCACCTGTAATTCTAAAGCGACCAGAAGTACGACTATACAAATTAACCCTGGCTATTCAACCCTTTACGTTGTTGGAGCATTCTCGAACATTAACCCAGTCAGGGGTCATTAATGTCCCGGTAACTATGCATGACGATGGTCTATTAATTTTCATAGGATAGACCCAGGTCCAACATCCACGGTATTGCTATTCAGGCTCCTGTATGGTCCTGTCAATTGTGGTGACATTGATGAAACTGTTAGTTAGAGGATCGACTAATTTTGTTCGTTGCTTGAAATTTTGGCACCTTAAAAGCTATGGATGTTGTTTGTTTTAGGCTTCGCAAGGGTAGCACAGTAATATAGCCTATGTTACTCAGGGATAATATAGCATTCTAATAGTAAATTAATTTTTGAAATCGGTCCTGTAGTTTTTGAGTTTATTCGTTACAAACATACAATTTTTTTTTTTTTTTTTATAAAATATAATACTAATAAGCACAGATATAGATTTAGAATAGTCCAAAAAAATAGTCTTTATAAAAGTTTTAACTTTACGTTTTTAAATCAAAACTAGACCCTAAACATTTATGAAACCATGAGATCACATAGGATCTAATACGGATTTACATAGTATTTTTAAGTAACATTAATTATCTCTAATTACGACTACGTTCGTCATACCAAATAATGTTAAATACTTCACAAAACATGTAAATTGGGGACTTCCAAATTGATTCTGACTTCGCGAAACGGTCCCGGTCATCTAAAAACACATAAATCGTGGAAACTTTATAGCAGCAGTGCTGGACACTATCCAAGACGTTATTGCAAGGTATCATAATAAACGTCCCCTATATTACATTCTGGGACTTGCGCTTTTAAGTTTGAACGAACAAATACTTTAAGTACTTAAATTCAGTGGTGACAGTCCCATACAATTCTTTTTGGAGGGTTAGTTAAGTAAAAAACTGATTGTGCTTGCATTTTGGGAAATTATCGTAGGAGTAATATCTCTAGCAAATAAATATTCTTAAATAATGTTTCTTTTTTAATAAACCTAAACCTACTTATAGGTGAAGACGTGTTCATCTTTAGTGCCCCTGATTACGAAATGTCTTCATCAGCACATAATCTGTCAAAATCTGATCTAAGCCGTTTTTTCCGTCCGTCTTCCTTAATCGAACCGGAAGAAATATTTGAAAAATGTACACTGATCTAATATATTATATACCTTACCTAACCAAATTTTTACCTAACCTAAACTGGGGCAAAAGTGTCTGCAAAACAGGACATACCTAGCTAAAGGTCCCCAAAAACCTTATTACAGCTAAAACAAGAAGCAACAGCAAATTTTTGTTTAGTCAGAGGCGTGGGGAAGGTTATGTGACTAATCTTATTAGCGCCAAATGTCTGAACCAGCGCGCTGGGGGAGGACTCGCCGGGAAGATAAGACGATTAGTGTCATAATATTTACAAGAAAAGAAGATCCGCAGAAGGTTGACCTGTTAAAGTAAGCCTTTAAAAATAATGTTTCTTAAAAAGAATATTTTATTTTGTCGAACAATTGTTAATATATTCTTTTCTGTATATATCATTTACGTGGTTTAAGTAGGCAGCAGATATAATTAAGTGTAAACTTTCATATTATTCCTAAAAGCATCACTGAAATGCATGCGTATTATAAAGGCTCGATGGTGTCCATCACTCCATCCCTATCTGTTACTAAAAGTTGTTTTAATGGCATATTAATCAAAATATTTTTAATTTTTTTAAAAATTGCGTGGGTAAAATAATTAATTAAAATATAAAGGTAGAAAGACCAACATCTACTGTCAAGACGAATACCAGCGCAGCCTGTGGCCATGACACCTGCCGCAAAGTCGTCGAAACGTCGGAAACTTAAATCTAAATATTTATTTTTATCTCAATGTCCACCATTCACGTGAACCTCAGAAAGCAATAACTAACTTATATTATGCCAACAGGCACATAAACAACTAACTTACCAAGTTTAGCAAGTATGTCTACATATCATGAATTATTTGGAGTGGTTTTTCTGCCCATATTTCTGTGGTTCTTCGCTCGGGACTGAGAGAATGTGTCGTCGAAGAGATATTTACTGGGCCGAAATAATATGAGTAACGTTCGAATCTGTTCCAGAGTACTTTCGCTTGCTTTGTTCAAACTATTAGTTGTACGAAAATAATTTTTGAATTATGTTCACACGGAATTTGAAATTGTTAATTGCAAAACCTTTCTCCCGGATTCTACCCAAATGTAAATTTTCTTTGATGAAAACGCATTTTATTTCGGCGGGAATATTCTGCGTGTAATTCTTCTTCTTTATCCTTTGTTATTTTTAGTCGGTGCTTTATTTCTTGGCTTCGAATGACATTCATTCATAGCAGATATCTACTGTACGATCATATATTATGATTCACACAGAATAGCTCCATGAAAATGTTTTAAAACGCTTATTTAAAATATTTGACGTAAACAAGAAAATTGAAATGTTTTTTTCGTACTTGCCTAATGTTCATTTAAAAATTCTTTCTTTAAAGTTCCTTTTACTTCCAAAATACAGTAAATAAATTCTACCAGCCAGTAGCAAGCCTATCTTGAACGTCTTCAATAATTTAATTCTATACCCAACTTGAAAAAAAACTTTTTCGTCGCAAAAATGACCCTAAAATATGTTCAGAACCGATGTCTTAAGTAAGGTTTAATGAATGAAATTTACGTGGCGTTCTTATCAAGTGGAATGTAATGGACAGAGGCTTTTACATCTGCCGTGTATTAAGTGCGGCGTCCTTTTTATTTTCCGCCGGGAAATCTTTCTGCCGACGCTGTTCTGACTCGTTTTGGGACCAATCTATAGTGCAGAAATGTGATAAGAGAAATAGATCTCTAAAAAACGATTTGAACAGAATATGAAATTAAACAAATATATTATTTAAACGGCTTAGCTTAGCAGCATAAATATATTAATATTGGTTAAACGTTTTAAAAAGTCTATCATTATAAAACAAAAGAACTTACAAATTCGCTGTCATTTATAAACTTTAAAAAGTAAATTAGAAATAGGGTAATTGGGTTTAGATTTAAACAATATATTTCAGTGAATTAAATGACAAATACTGAGTAGAACAGACTATAGATACGGCATTTACTTTGTTGCTTCGTGATTTGTGTGCCAATTGCGTAGAAGTGAGTATCTCTCAGAGACAGAGGGTGGGCACGACATAATGTATATTTTGTGTCGGCGATACGTCGCGGCTCATATTAAACGTTCTTTATTATATTTGCTCCACCTTTTACCGTATCAGCGTTATGGGAAACGCTGTGTTATTGCTTTGCAACGTTTTTTCGTGATTGATTTACGAGATGTGTTGTTGGAAGAAAGACAAAAACAGAAATAAAAATTGTTACCACCTAATTAAATCCAAAAGCAGTAATTTAAGTTTAAAAAATATTGCCAAAAAAGTAAGAAAATAAGAGCTCTGTGTTTGAAAGATGTTGTCAATTAAATTCTATCAGCTTTTAACTAAGCCAACGGTCTTAAATCCAAATAATTTAATATTGCAATATCAACAAGTGTCATAGCATTCCACAGACCTATTTCTCCATTCAGCAAAACTTGCTATCTCTATCAACTGAAATTGAAATAAATTCAACAATAATTCGTTTTAAGTAAATGAATTCAAAATTGTCCAATGTTAAGGCCTTCGTCACTAAAATTTGCGAGAGTGCTGAGTCTGTACCGGCGTCATTAAGGGCTTGATGGAGCAAAATCAGCGTTACAGAAGTGGATTAACGAACTACCTAGATGTCTAGGGACTGTTGATTATGATGCTTCAAACTCAAAATCTGTGTGACACCAAACAACGTTTAAAACAGTTTCGAGCACCGAAGAAAGCAGAAAGAATTAAATTGAGAAGCGGCTTTTAGAATCAGACAAAAAAACTTCTAATCTTTAAATCTTTCTGAGGTAGGAAATAACACTTTATGGTATACAAGCAATAGCAAATGTAAGGTTAAGTGTTCCGTAAAAATAGTTCCATACTATATTTACAACTGTAGGAAGTGATGTCAGATAGCATTTAACAGTTGGTTTAAAAAGTGTTAAACTAAAAAAAGCCACATCAGTCTCAACAATTTATCTACTAAAATTACTCAGTCGTCAGAAATCCACGGGTGAATTTATTTCACATAGTCATTATTGATTCCAGTGAACATCCGAAAATAGTTTTTTTAGCTAACTTAATTTGAATTCTCTTGGTCTGATATAACGTTTTCTTTTCCACAGCAAATTTTCGGAGCTCGGCTGCCCCAAATCGCCAAGATATCGGACGTGCTGACGGGGCAGGGTCCCCCCTTTGAGGTGGCCGTCGCCAATCACCTCTATGCTCCGATTTCAGTGTACCAAGCCAGGGTAAGTTGCACTGTGAAATGTACTCATAGATTATAAAACATAAGTTTTTTCTCTACTCGTCTTTTTTTAGTAACATTACCTACTATAGGTCAGAAAGTTGCTGCAGCTGTTCTAGTATTATATGTATAACTAAAAGAATTCACTTAGATACATAACTATCCAATTCCTATTTGTACCAAAATGGTGTAATGTCTTCATCGACTTCATCGTTGTTATTAAGTAACCTACTGTCGAAAATAATTGTTATATAATTGTATTCTGAAAAACAATACTCTATTCGAATATTTAATATTAACTCAAACAATAGACAAAAGTGGCTAACGATGTTAAACTTAATATCATTAATAACGAATATCACGAGAAGGAAAATACAATAACATTTCAAAACAGAATCATCAAAGACATAAAGCCTAACAAATTAAGGGAATACGGCAAATTTATCGTCCGAATTAATTTAACAGCCTCCATAAATTGCCACAGCCTATAATATATTCCGTAGAATACAAGCATACATCACATTTGGCGTCAGTAGTCAATAAGCTTGTTATTACTCATAAACACCATACATTGCTAGACTGTGCCAAACCGATTGTAACTCGAATGATGTCGGTGCCAAAACTACATTATCATAATCAGTTGGCATTACTGATTGTCTTCGTCGCGAGAATACCATTGTTAATATTGAAGTTTGTTTTGCATACTTTGAATTGCTACAATAAGCTGTATTTCAATATCGTAAATGCCTATTACAGAATATTGTTACTGTTGGAGGATGAATTTAATTTATATTGACGTTCGATTGGTTTTAAAATAGAATGAAATTTGTAAAGAAATAAATGATTTTTTTTATAAGTTATTGTTATTGTTGTTTTAAAAGTGTCGTAATGTTATGTCGTGTATCTTGTTCACAGCTCTCATCACCAACGACATTTGAAATACCCTCGCCAGCAGCGTCTCAAACAGCATACTCTAATCCCAGGTTATACAAAGTACACAAGCAAGCAGAAGAACAAAAAATGCCAGAACTGCCACCTAAAGAGGTTGAACGACCCCGGTATAATGTTAACGTACCAGTTTATGCTGTGAAGCAACCACGATTCCGCTTCGAATCTTACCCTCGGCCCTTTGCCCATGGACTTCCTAGAACGCAACAAATTAATCCACAGAACATGTACCAGCAACCAGCCCCACAATTGTTCCCAGTATACGACGAAACAAACAGATACACCGGCCATGTCGTACCATCGCAGTACTTACAACAACAAGGAATCATACAGATAGTTCCTTACGATCCGGGATTTGATTATGTTAATATGGAAGATAAAGGATACGCCAATCAGGAGAGTCGCGAAGAACTAAAACCAGAAGCTACAGAAAGACCTAAACTACAGACTGAGATACCGCAACCCAAGCAGGTATGTAAATATGAATTTTTCAAATTTCAAACAATGCAGGCACAAATACTTTGAGCGACTTTAAATATTTACTGACTTCAATTGAACAAATGAAAAATAACTACCTTGGTAAATTAGAAACAGTACCATTCCAATAGTATTGGTAAAGGGTGGGCTATTTGGTTTTATTATCTATTAATATGTTTCACCTTCAAAAAGTGCTGGTAGCCCACTTTGAATAAATGAATTTAGATTTTGATTGTGATTCTGATGTATTTTATTTATTTTCAGGGTTACCATGCTCATCCTAATGGAGCCATAAGTTTTGCCAGTTTTACTCAAAGTCTTCCTTCAAAACCTCAACAAGAAGAAGCACCAAAGCCACAACCTGTTGAGGTTCAGTTTCAACAGCAAGCAGATCAGTCAACTCAGTTGCAATCACAACAGCCACTCCCAAGCCATTCTTACCCACAGGATGAACAACAACAACCATCCAAAGAAGGTCTACATTACCCACCGATATTTCAACAATACCTTCGTCAACTTCAGAAATTTCAGCCATTTGAACAAGAAGTGAAGGTTCGAGCTGTTCCTCAATCATCACCTCAATTGTTAACATACAATGTACCCATGCGACATCAGCCTAGAAATTTGAATCCGCTACGCCAGCAATTGCTAGTTGAAAGTCCACAACAATTCCTTCAAGCTATTCAATTCCAGCGTATACCAGCATTCAAACCGATGCCTCAGGCACGACTAACTTCTGAATCACATTATCAACCAACAACAACACCAGCAACAACTCAAGAGTCGATACCTCAGTATAAATCTTCACCTCAACCAAAACCATTTGCTTATCACGGACTACCCGCTCAAAACCCGATACAATTTAACCAACCTATTGTACCAGTGTTACCACAGCGCCATTTGACTCCGTTGCCACCATTAAAGCCTAACTACAGCCAATCAGTCAAACCATTGGCTCACCACACACTACCAGCTTTCTTACCCACACCTATTCTACCTACATCAACGCCAAAACTATTTCCAGCTCCTGATCAAGTAATTTCATCAACAACTATCCGTCCCACTGTCAACCAAGAAACTGCCGTGGATCAAGAGCAAAAGGAGCAATTAGTACAACAACAGACTGAAACACCTCAACCCCTAGAGCCTGAAATAACTTACCAATCACAGCCAACTGTACTCCCTCTACAACAGATATCAGTAACTGCACAGCCGACGACTTATCGGCCTTCTACGACATATGAACCACACTCAAAACATGATCAGCAATCGACACCGCAACCTCAATATCAATCAACTGTGCATCCTCAACCTACTCCTACCCCACTGCGCCACGAAGTTGTTATTCAACAACAAGAGCTCCAAGAATTAATTCTAGAACCTTCCCCGCAGCCTTTTAATACTCATCCTCGTAGTCACCCACGACAGCAGCACAATCCAGTCCATCAACATGAACAAGAACTATATCAGTTGCAGTCGCAACAACATCAAAATGATCTAGAACAATTACAACCCCAACTATATCAGCAGATTGTGCAGGAATTGCGATCTCAGCAACATCAACGAGATGCTAGGCAGAGGGAAGAAAGCTTACAATCTCAAAGGCAACAGCATGAAGAACAGATAGAATTTCAGCAATATCAGAACCAACAGCACGCGCAACCTTTGCAACATCAATTCCAGCAACAGCAGGTTCAGCAACATCAAGAAAAGATACAATCTCGACAAGAACAGGGTCCACAACAGATAGAAACAAAGGAATTTGAACAAAAATTACAATTAGAGCTACAAGATGCCGTCCAGCAACAATTATCTACTCCGCAACCGTCTGACGAACCTCAGAAGGAACCAGAACTGCAATCCGACGACCAGCAGCAAACAGAACCACAAACGATTGATTCGGAGGAACAAACGGAACCATCGCATGCACCTTTGGAGTCTAAACCTCCAGCACCTAACGCTGAAGAACCATTCTTAGGACCAAACTATCCAATTTTCCAACATATATATACGCAACCTCAGGAACTGCTGGTCCATCCGGAGTACGGCTCACCGCTAGGAATTCACTCAGTCCCCGATGTACAATACTTTGGAAAATACGCTGAATCAATATTTAATGGACTTCAACATTGACCTTTTTTAATATAGATGTATTGAACAAGTAAATTAAGTAATACCATCTATGATTCTATTCTGATTAAGTGTATAGTAGGCTAAATGAGGCTTGTATTATAGTAAAATGTAATGGAAATACCAAAAACGTCACCCATGTCAACAAGATACAAAGTAATTGTAAGGATTGGAAGTATTGAATAGATGTGTACAGAAACGGATCGTAGTATAGTTTTTTTAAGGGTATTATGACAATGAGAAGGAACTAATGAGACACATACACAATACCTGGCGTTTTCTCCCAAAGAGTCGATCAGGAAAAGAGTATTAAATTATAAGCTGTATATAGATTGTATCGAAGCGAGCTCAACTGTGATGCCATATGTTAAATTGAGGTGAATGAATATGCTTTTACAATAAAATTATTGAAACTGCAATATTGTTCTACTCTTGTTGAAAATCCAAGTACCTATTCCTATTCCAAATTTCATAATTCATTTTTCCTGCTATCTTTATACCCTTATCTTTTTTAAACAAAAAGATAGAAAGAAGAACACAACACTTTCGAATGATTCACATATAACAGCTTCCTCATAAACGATAAAAATAAAAAGATAACGAATGTATAAAAAGTAACGATCAAAAGATCACTGTTATCAAAGACAAAGACAAAAACAAAAGATTATAGAACCGAAGCCATAGTCTTATTATCTCTATATTTTGATCCCAACATTGATATTAAGAATGGATAGCAAAGATAAACATTTCAGATTTTTATGCTTTTTACGTTTAAAGCCTCCATTATACGTTTACTTTATTAATTGAAAATATTTCCCAAATTGACTAAAATACAGAAAAATTTAAACCTTGGAGATTCCGCCCATTTGTCTCTATCATTTAGCAATTTTAGCAAACTATATACATATATATAGTCATGTTATTTACTACTTTGCTCTACTTACTCCAAGATTTAATACAAAGACGAAACAAGTTATTAAAGAACATTTAAGGTTCAGGCGCACGCCTAATATAAATGTAATAGCAAATATTTACGTGAGTTGCTATGTTTTGTTTAGTAGGCAAGACTATTTTACTACATTCTTTAATGATACTAATACTTAGTATCAACCGTTTAATAGCCCATCTCAGTAAAATTACGAACAAAAAATTAGTTTGATTCCTTAAATATAAGACAAAACGTTAATGTCTATATTCTGGAATCAAAAGCTGAGTATTATAATCGTGGTGTCGATTGTAATGACGCTGAAGTACCAGAGAAACGATACGAACTAGCGCCGCTCCCTCCAGGCAGGGGGAGCTTCGCCAAATTAAGTCATCACTTTATAGCTTTTAAGAAATTTGAAGATGGTTTTATAAATTCAGTAGAAAAGGACGGAAATTGTAGATACAGAGTTTAAAACTATAAAGCTGGAATTAAATATTAGGATTTAAACAAAATAGTAAATAATGAAGCATTTCTTGACACAATTTTTTTTAATTGGTATTTTTTTTTATTGATAAGAAATGGAATGAATATATAAGTATTTACATAAATTCCACTTAAACGTACAGTGATGGCAAGTGATCGCGAATTGCTATTAATTTAATCTATAATTTAGATGAGTGTACTCTTTAATTTAAAATGTTAATACCTATAGGTTCCAAAATTAATTAATTCATGATCAAAGACGCGTAAAAAACAATATAATATAAACTAATTTCCAATCCTCGAGTTAACAAGAGGAGCTCCATTTACTGAAGAAGTTATCAGGAAAGACATTAAGATACAATCCCTATTGGTTATCGGAAATCAGGCCATTATGAGCAGGCGGCTTTGCAGGCTGACCGGATGTGGACTGACAAAGGCCTGCGCTGTATACTCTACAAGGACTCGATATAAGGAAGGCTTTACTTATTGATATTGGTTGATAACCTCTGTTTTTCGTCTCCACACTGAGGAATTTAATCCTTGTGTCGCGGGGGGTTTTAAAACCATTCAAATCACATGCACAAAGAACACCCAGACTTGAAAGAAGCATTTTGCCTCATTGCCTGCTTGATTGACTACAGGAAGAAGGTGGCGGTAAATTGAAAATTAAGAGACTTACTTTTTTATGTATTTCATTTAGACTTACTTTTAAAAAAAGCAAAATAATTTTGGTTAAACTTACTTTAGTCTATGGTTTGGTAATTTTAGATATTTAAATATGTAACCTCTAAGTTAACCATACACTTTGTTCGTAGTACCACAGTGGTACGTTAAGTTCTCCGATCCAAATATAATCAAATGAAACCAATATCTATCGTAAGAAGGCTAATCTAAGACCCTGTTTGGGACCTCGCTAACAAAATATCCTTGTCGGCCGTATCGAACCACTAAAGAAAGTCAAATACAACGGCCTCTGCTGAGACAAAAGAATAAGGTCAATCAGACCCTAGGGGGAGGTCGACAATTTACATATGCGAAAATAATACGGACATAGTCTAGTTATATAAACAGCTGTGAGAATCGAAGACCTGAATTCGATTTCTGATAGGCGGTGCCGTATACGTAATTTGTACCTATATAAGCATACATAGATATTGCTATTATGGAAATGGGAAATTTATCCAATTATTTGATCTCCGTGGTCGAGTGCCGTGGTTTTCATGGTGTCGCTAGCTCTGTACCTGAACCCGTCTCGGGTTCGACCCTCGGTCGGCTCAATGTAGAAAACCTCTTTTCTACATTGTCTCGGGTCTGCGTTCTCTCTGAATTCCAGAACACAAGTGCTTTAGCTACCTACTTACTTTGGGTTCGAGTAATGTATGTGATGTAAAATATATATATATATATATATCTACGAACTATTTTTTAAATCTTATCATTTCTGAGAAAAATATAATTATTAACAAATACTATCTGTATCTAGTTTTGATACGCTTTTACAACTGAATATTATTTAAATGGTTGCCTGTCAAAGTAAAAATTCTTAAAAAACACGATGTTACAAAAACGCGTCGTTTACCTTTAGTGAGCATACGAATTCGTACAGAGAACGTGTAAATTCAAAAGTTTATTAATTTATTGTTTATGCTATTACACTAGTCGCTTCGATCACGTTAGTAACCCAACGATACGAACTGATAGACGGCCAGTATAGTTGCCCTTCGAATAAGTCTTATTCGAATGAATGGCCAAAACTTTGATAGACATGTTTTTTTAAAGAAAAATGGCTGCCACATAGCGGTGAAGTGGATTAGAAGATATATAGTGTATTTGTGTATTACAAGTATTTAAAATATCGCTAGTCCATGACCGGAAACACTGCATAATCACGCATCCACATGTAGTCTCCATTTATCGCCCCTCTAATAGAATGCGGGACCATCCATATTTCGGAGCCGACGTCATTATGTAAAAATCGGACACAGCTTACTTCAAATTTTTCCGACGTATATTTTCAATCCCGCGGTGATTGGACTGTGATTCTATTTTACATACTGAATATCATTTTGGTTTTATAAATGCGGTGGACATGTGGGATTTTGAGGTTTTCCATTGTTGAGATTAAATTCGTGATGCGGTTTTGCCGCGACTGATCTTTGTGTCACCAAATATGGTGTAGTACCACATGTAATATGTTTTTTTAAAGGGTTTATTTCAAAATGCCTATAGACATTAGTTATCAAAATTGATAAATATCATGAACAATGATTTTAGAACTTTGTAACACCCATGGATTTATATTTATCTTTTGTATCTTAAAACAATAAGGAAAATAATGTTTTTCAATCATGACACAAGTACTTTTTAGATGCTCTTGTATTTTTTACTTGCCTATCTTTATCTAATACTAGCTGTCCCCCGCGACTTTGTTCGCGTGTTTTAGTTTCAACGGTTTTTCATTTTTGCAACATTTTTCATTTATGCTCCGCTCCTATTGGTCGTAGCGTGATGTTATATAGCCTATAGCCTTCCTCAATAAACGGACTATCCAATACAAAAAGAATTTTTCAATTCGAACCAGTAGTTCCTGAGATTAGCGCGTTCAAACAAACAAACAAACAAACAAACTCTTCAGCTTTATAATATTAGTATAGATATCCAATATAGATCTTAAATTCTAGTGAAGGCTGACTTATCTTAATTCTATTTAGGTTCATCGTTTAAAATCCACAGTCATGCAAATCTAAGGTGAATACCAACTTAAATTAAGGTCAACTACAATCACTATTATTTAATCGGTATCGGTAAATATGTATTTAGGTAAGTGATACCAATACACAGCATAATAAGTAGGTATATCTTCAAGCTCATATGTTTTTAGGGGGTATGCAGAAAGTTGTATATTTCATAAACATACTGCCGCTACTGAGAAATTACCTAAGTAATCATTAACGTCTCTGTGTAGAGACGTTAATGATTACTTAGGGTATTTCTTACTAGCGATTTAAATAGATTCACCCACGGAAGTGTGAGATTTTTTATAGAAATAAATTGATATATATAAAGACATTTTATTGCTACTAATATTGTTTTTTTAATAATATGTACCGTGATTTTAACATGGGAGCTATGATTAAATATCAGTCTTAAAAAGAGAGAAGAAAACAGTAGCAAAAACAGACGGCTCAGCTAATGCTGTACCGGGACGAGCACGACCCGTTATCCTCACCTATTTTCACCCAATCCTAATTTGTTATTTCATCTCATGAGTTAGATAGACTTTCTTAAATCGATAGTCAGAAATTTCTTAAGTAATCATAGAGTCTTTTGGTGGTCTATGTTTATAATAGTAGGAAGCAAGATAAGCTTTCTTAATTACTTCCTCCCTACCTTGAAAAAAATCTTAACAAATAGATTGAGTAGTCCTTTCTCTAAAGAATTCTGTTTCATAACATCAGATGAGCATGTCTCGATCTCAATCGACCTTCCCCTTCACCTCACTTCTTGCCCACAAAATACCATCGTAAGGATATCGATGAATTCGTCATAAAATATTCAAACAAGTGATCGCACATATTCAACCAACCAAGGAGGTGTGTGATGTCCTTTCTTCGGTACGCCCTCCGCATGCAACTGATATACATGGGCTACTAAAGAGGCGTTTTTTATGCCTTAAATTCTAGATAAAAATTTGAATTTCGTTAACTGAATTTTATATATGAAATTGATAGTTAGGTTAGAACGATGACCAGAAAGAGGTAGCTGGAGTGGACTTCCATGGATGCGGAAGTCGGAGCCTATGTCCAGCAGTGACACGATATGGACTGAGTTGAAAGCGATATTATATTTGCAACTTCATATTAAAAGTGGATTTTATTTTTATCATACATAATATATCACAAGGAAATGTTTACGACTACTATGTGTACCTACTTATATTGTTTACAGATTTTCCATATGAGTACCTACCTTAAGGAACAAATTTACTCTTACATCATTAGCCTTATATTTAGTACTCCCTCTTATGCGACCAAAGAAATAAATGTCATGTAACGCCGGCCGATACAAGCGCGTAACAATAAAAAGTAAAAAACGAAACACACTGCACTAGTGTTCAGCTATGTAAAACCTTCTTAATGAATGTTGCGGATTTTGAACGGAGCAAAAGTCGTTTTCATACGTTTTATGAACATGATAAAAAAAAACTTTATATCAATAAGAAAAAGTGATGTTTACTGTGCATACTCTACATTAAATATCAACTTAAAATTAAGCATTGATTAACATTATAAATAAAAATTCATAATTGTCAAAAAGCCTTCTCTACATGAGAAGAGGCCACTGCCCAGCAGTGGGACATTTAAAGGCTGGTATTATTATAATTGCTGAAATAACCTTTTATTAATTTCAGATTATTTGCCCCATGTTCTAAATTATATTTTAAAATCAAACTTATTAATCAGTTCGTGAACTGATAAGTCACGTTTATCGCTGGTTTAATGGGCCGCGCCGGTCGGTCCGTGCCTCGCGCGGACTCGAACTCGCAGTGTTTACTTACTAGCTGGCCGTGCCGCAAGGCTTATAGTGCAAAGTGGATATTAAAACTATTAAGATATTTTGTATATCGAGTTATAAATAAACTTTATGTTGGAGTTCATTTTTCGTGTTTTTGAAAGGTAGGTTTCGTGTTTTTAATTTGATTTACGATAAAAATAGCTTGTGTGACATTTATATTCTTAAAATTACCTAATATTCTTTTATAAATTGTTGAAAAATATAGGTACTTAATGTCTAAAAATGGACCATAACCAAAACCCATTCTTAAAGGACATTTAACTATACATTATCAGCAAATGGATTTTAATAATAAAAAAACAGTAGTGTTCGATATCAGGTTCTGATTAAAATTTAAATCATGATTTTTATTTAATTAAAATTATACCGCAATTTTTTTAAATAACTATTGAACCTTTGTGTTTGAAATAAAGCTTTATTATTATTATAAATACAAAATATAAGGATCAATTATTTATTGAACAATTTATCGAGTTTGTACGCAAAGTAGCGATAAATTTATTTAATGTTATCAATCCCAAGTTACTTTCTTAGTTATAGTTAATCACCGACACTGTAGTAAAAACTTTGTCTGGAATCGCTAAGCTCGCTGACGTAACAGAGAAGAACATAACCCTACTCCCACAAGGACTACAGCGATGATGATATAGTAATATATTCCCATCGATCATCACCATAATAACTCGAAGTTACTTAACTGTGTCTAACACAAGGCACTTGCGTGAAGCAATAACCAGATTACTTCAACAATCACTATTGCACACAAGTAACTGGTCTGCTTACCTGACTATCAATCAAGGATAGCAACACTTTTTTAAAGTGCTTAAAGAAAGTCTAGATGTATTAATCTCCTGTACAAAGTTACCATGGCAAAGTAGGCGAGACCCGCACCCGAACTAGGCATAAGCCTGTGGCGCAAGGGGTTATATAAGCATTTAATCACTTATTTACTTACTCAATACACAAAGACTTGAAAAAAATATTTGTAAATTACAGTTTGTATTATGCGAGGATTGAACCCGCACCTCAGTAGCGATGATGACCACTTATATCGCCCCACCATCCTTGCATACTAACGTCTCAACTCTTGCATTTTACCCATACAAGCAAAGTCCCATGTATCATAACAATGTTTACTCACAATAATAGGCTCAAAATACCCAATAAACCCTGGCAACACATATCTGAAGACCACAACAAACATATATCTGTAGAATGGATCGAATACGCAATCCCTTGGGCAGTATGTCAGTCAATGTGTCAATGTCAATGTTACCAAACTGTGTATAAATGTAAACTGGACCGATTGTATTTACGATATTCACATTTCATTTATCAAGCAAAGAGCAATCGAGTTAGGCATGAAATTTCAAAATAAATACTAACCATAAACAAGGGAAGAAATAAAATTAGCCATTACGGTAACATGTAAATTGCTGTCAACAAAGCTTCAAAAAAAGGTCAAATTGTAATAGCCAGTTAAATGCACAAAATACAATAGAAATAATTAAAATGCAAGGTATATTTTCTGTTCTTTATGTCTTATTCGTATAGGATAGGACCACAGAACATAACTATAACACACTCGTATTTATTACATAATCACAGAGTCACTCACAATATAGAATATGATATACTTTCAGTAAAGCCCATTATATCATACAGAAAGATTTAATAATGGTTATAAAATATTCCGGGCTATCACACACTGATCAGGAAGCGTCAGACAGACTGGCTATCGTCACACGCAAACCCGCTGGCATCTGGCATATAAAATACTGTTAACCTATAACGTAAATAGCATCTACTTCACGCGACCAGCTTAAGCATAATATGCTTAACGTGGCAACTAACGCGCTCAGCCAGCATCAATGCGCCGCGCTAGTGGGTTCCACTAATCTGTACCAGACATTATTGGCAAACGAATCGTACCCACATCATATTTTTAATTTGATTCTAGTTTGAAATCATGTCTAAATAGTGCTTGTAACGTCATAGCAGTTAGTCAAAAAATAGCACTATCCTAGGTCTGTGTATATCTTAGTTGTTATTACATATAATATTACTATCATTTTTGGTGCCTACGTCGGGCGGTCTGCCAAACACAAGATCTAACATAATGATAATGTAATGCGTTGCATGTAACTCGTTCAAACAAACAATTGTATCGAATATCGCAATATCTAATATTTATTCGGTTTATCGTCCTCCCTTATCTTTTGGAATAGCACCTAATAATAGTTAATTGAGTTCGCGTTATTGAAAACTGCTTTATGTTATTTACTAGTCGCTTCCCGCGGCCTTGTCTGAGTGAACGCCAAATTGAATACGCTATGTTTATCCAACCAAGCCAACAAATAGTTTCGACGCTATTTTAAAAATCATGGTTATATTTTTATTAATAAGAAAGTGTAAATAAAAAAGGAGATAAAGGGGGATAAACCTGAAAAAAGGATTAAAAAAACTGAAATTAAACACAAGAAAAAAATCGTAGCTTGAAAGAATAACAAAGTAATTGTAGTGCATTTATGACAAAGAAAAGGTAAAAACAACAAGGTCTGTTTCATAATTTGCTATAAAGGGCCACTTAAGATAATATCTATTTTAATGGCGTTTTCCTACCTCTTTTAAATGTTGGTTAATATTAAATTGAAAGAGCTGGTCACTAATAATTATTGAATGTTAAGTGCGTATTTATTATAAAACTGCTTCACTTTAAAATTTCAATATTTTTTAAGCAGGTAGGTGCTTAAACTTTTTGGAACTTATAATAACTGAATATATGCACAGTTTTCTCTTTTCGTGAAACTTTAAAATTTTACAAAGTTCCTACATTTCAGTAATTTGAAAATGTAACGTAGACGTTCATACTTCACAATTGTATAACAAAAAGTTAAAAGAGTAAAAACAACGAAATAAGTTAACACTCCCATTGTGCCCATTGTGACGGCAAACCGTCCGGCCGGGAATTTCGCCGGCTCACCGGCACTTACCGGAGTCGCAACACGTCTGCTCCGGCTTCCGGCCCAGACCGGATATTTTTCCGGCACCCCGTTCGTGAAGGGTTCATTGCTCTAAGGAGATTCTTAGTTTAGTTTTACTTTGACTACTTTTAACAATTAGATTTTTAGCGTTTTAAATTTCATAATAATTATATTCTTTTAATTTTCTATTCCTTTAAATTATTGTTTTATTATGCTTTTTTACATGCCATATATTTAAGTAACATTGTTAAGTTAATATAAATTTTGTTCGCACTAGTGGATTATTTTAATCACCCGAGGGTTTCACTTACATTCAATTCACATACAAAATGAGACTTGGAACGAGCATTTGTGGATTACACAAATGTTTGTCTTGTGCGGGGATCGAACCCGCAGCACATCGCGCACAGTGATAATTGGCGTGGTGACTACACCATTCGGCTATGTGTATTTTTCAAGATCTTCTTAAACTGACGAACTTAACAATCTTATCTGGTACGAAATACATAACCCACATTTACATAACACTTAATCTAATTTAAAGCAAGGCCTTATTACAGTACTTCCCTTTTTTTGTCAGCCAGTAAAAACAAAAGGCCAATTATAATGGAAATAAATCTCATTTGTATTCCAACTGAATTCTCAAACAAGTATTAAGGAAAATGTTCAAATATGTCCCCCAAAACTTTATTACTATATGGTTATGAAGATTATGACCACATACGGTCGCAAATGTGTTCCTTATAACTGGAGGAAAAACATTAAGGCTCTTTATATTTAAGGTACAACGATGTCCTAGCTACGAATTATTATAAAATAACACCGTCAGCCGACAGCGCGGCGCTACGGACGGTTTTTTTGATAGCATAATTGGTATTAAGTTTTAATTAGTTAATAGTTTGTTTTGATTTATTTTGTTATATATATAGTTAAGTTTGTTGTAAGATATTTTTCAATCCTTACTAATATTACAAATGTGAAAGTAACTGTCTGTGTGTCGCGCTTCGCGCAAAAATCTATTAAACCGATTTAAATGAAATTTGATACACAGATAGTCTGAAGCATGAGAAAGGACATAGCCTACTTTTTCCCCGATAACCGACATCCACGCGGACGGAGCCGCGGGAAACAGCTAGTGTATAAAGTGTAAATATAAAATAAAAAAATAACACTAGTAAAACATATCAAATAACTTTGCTATATTTAAACTTGTATCTATTTATGGCCTAATACAATCTACACGTGAAGTATTTGATAGCAATTCCTCGCGGTAACTATTAGTTATCCATGTTTTATTTGGCAATTTCAAATTCAGATGACTTTCAGCTTTCTATTTTATTAGGATTTATACCCTCAAGTATTCACATTTAGCATATTTGGGGAAGCGAAATGGCTGGCAAAACCACTTCTTAACCTTGTTTGACTGTCTTTAAATGAAACCCACTAATAATAATTCTAAGGCCACTAAGACAACAAACCTATAATTAAAACTTAAACACGAATTCCGAGCTGAAATTAATCTCAATATAATTTTAATCAAATTTTACTTTAATTGACAATAATGTATATTTAACCTAATTCTAACTTCGATATTGGGTAAACTTGATCAAGGAGAACTGGTCTTAGAGTAAACAGTAAATATTTTTTTATATATATTTTAACTTTTAGCTAAAATTTTTACTTCCGGGTGGTTTGGTTTTTATGTTTGACTAGCTGTCCCCCGCGACTTTGTTCGCGTGTTTTTGTTTCAACGGTTTTTCATTTTTGCAACATTTTTCATTTATGCTCTGCTCCTATTGGTCGTAGCGTGATGTTATATAGCCTATAACCTTTCTCAATAAACGGACTATCCAATACAAAAAGAATTTTTCAATTCGAACCCGTAGTTCCTGAGATTAGCGCGTTCAAACAAACAAACAAACTCTTCAGCTTTATAATATTAGTATAGATAAACGATATCTCAATTGTGAATCTATTTCAAAAATTATTTATGTCTGCGATAGGGTATAACTCAAAGGTATAAATTTCATTAAAAGGTCCTTTTTTACATCTATGTGTAATCAATTATTATTATCCTAGCCATATTCTAAAGAATAGGACACAAATAGGCATAGAAAAAGATTAACACACTTCTTTACACAAATTACTATGTCCTTCATTCCGGAAATCAATGATCATTCAATTATTACATTTTTAGTCATTCGTAGTGACTTGACACAGCTCGTTCTTTTTCATAAATGACCTGACTCTATGATAAGAGCGGCCAGAAGTGACCTGGCTCAAATGGAGCATGTATAATAACAAAAATTGGTATGTCTGAAATAAATAAGTCATACAAGAAGTGTTTGTGTGGTAAACAGACTATAAAAACTAAGAAGATAATATTAGAATGTTATGAATACGAAAGTAATGATACAATTCTATCAATAACAGAAGTAGTCTCTTATAAAATCGTACGTTTGTATGTTGTAGTTCAACCGCAAGGTGTATCGGGAGAACGCATGCCTTACGTAAATCACCAGTTAATGATCGCTGTATAACAAGCGGCAATTAAAATCCACGTGCGAATATATCGAGCGTGACTGCGCTGATAGCGCATACATCACAAAGCTGTAGATGCGACACTTCATACTGTGGAGCACATGCTTTATTCTTAGTATTAAAAACCCTATGGAGAAGGCAAAGTCCCGATGTCAATACCAGTTTTAAACAACTGCAACCGTGCTAAAATGTAAAAAATGCCATCCTCTAAGCTGCTATATCCGCGCCAAAAAAAAAAAAAACTTTTTAATTTTGTTATCAAAATAAGTATTCCCATTTTCAATTTTATGAGATCATAGGCATAAATATATCTCAATTTGTCGAATCTTCATGTAAGCTACTCTATGGCTTGCCCTGGCCTTACTGACACACAATTGGATCAGAATAGAGCGCTGACCAAAACCAGTTTGTTTGTCCAATTTGTTATCAATATTATGCAAATATTATTGGCGCATATCACATTGGCACACTTACTGACTGCATAAATATTTGAACATTAATTTGATTTATTTATTTTCACCGGCATCCTAATTGAAGAAGACCTAGGTGGTGCTAATTACGGCGAAACTCTTTCCCAGGGGTGGATGAAAGTCTAACCTCATATATCTAACCTGAGAATGCGACAAAAGAGTTAACAGTACACCAGTTTGAAATTAACAGAGGAGAATGCCAGCCTTTGAACCAAGAAATAACCTGAATCATGATATAGCGCGACCTAAAAAATTTTAATATTCGACTAACGGGTACTGATAACATTTTAACAGTTCCATTGTTTAAGTATTTTTGTACTAAGTATTAAAGTTCTCGAGAAAAACCTTTTCTTCTTATGATCTATGGGATAGACTTTGATGCACTTTATTTAGTATACTGACTAATGTTAGCCTAAGGCAAATCTTGCACTATATTCTTATTCTATTCAGCACTTGGTCCAATTCCCATACTAAGACTGGCATTCCGCTTCCAAATATATTTCTCTGTAGTGAAGGTCGAAACTAGGAGTACCTACCTCTAAACGCCATTTTTCTGGCCGTCTCCGTTCTCTAGCCATCTTGTATACTCTATATATTCGCCCTGTTCCTGGACTTTCTGCACGACATCTCTAAAATACTTTCTAAAAGTACCTATTCAAGATCCTTTTAAATATTAAATTTTACTTTTTACTTGTTCACTTGAACTTGCTTTCGCAAACATTTTCGATATAAAGCGATGAGCTGAAAACTAGGTCAGACGTTTTCTTTATATTTTAATAAAAAAGGTTTATAATTAGGTATTAAATCGACCTTGAAAATCAACCATGTAAATTTTTTGTAAATCAGTTTCTATTCTTTTTTCTTTTAATATAAGAAACGTTGGCTCTATAAGTATCCTTTTGGAAACTGGATGCAAATATCACTATTAAATTCGAAGTACTTGCAAATTATGTAAGTCACATTAGTGACCTAAATTACATCTGAGATCCTAGTGTTGAGAATATTATTAGCAAAACTTGCATACTTCACACCAACAAGTACTAAAGCTGTGTTTGAAGCTTGTGGAGCTTAACTGCGAACAGTTTTGTGTATAAAGTTGCAGGCACCGACCCCCAGAGGCCGCTGTCGACAACTTTCCCGCATTTATGGTAATCACAGGATCGTGGTTTTGAAAATTTTATGTAATTGCATTCCGAACTGTAGACTATGAGGCGATCTATGGAGATTCTGCCAAAAATGTAAATGAAGATCCAAAATGCCATTGTGAACCGACGCGGGATGAACTAAATGCCGATTTGAAAATATGGATAACAATAGCGCTCGACTTTACCATATGGAAGGAGGAAAAGGAGGTCGTTGCCCTGCAGTTTGTCAATCACAGTTGAAAATAAATCATTAAAACAATCATTGATCTAATGGCACCGTGTAATGAAATGTAAATTGATTTGATTTCGCACTAACCTAAATTGTATGTTTATTTTACGAGATTGTATGAAAATTTTGGAAGGCAATGCATTAATTACTGATGACACAGAAAAAAGATTTATAGCAATTCTAAATTTTGTAAATAAATAACGATTAATAAATCTATGTGATTCCTATGACAAACAGGTAGTTTGTTCTCATCTCAGTTCCGTTAGCTATTCACGCCGAGGTCACCTGTGACTTGATTTTGTGACATTAACATTTTGTTTGATTAATGATCTCCAATTAGATACACTTGGTTCCGCTTTTCAACAACAAAATTTTATAGATTTTAAAGGTATTATTAGCCTCAAATTTTTTGTGGTATTGTAGGCTACTTATGTTCGAAAATGTATGACACATTACGAAGTGCCATCTATCCCAATGACAATAAAGTAAAAACATCTATAATCTAAAAAAAGATTAGGACTGGATCCTAAAGACTATGTAAACTAGATAAAAATGAAAAAACAATTATTGTAAAACTTCAACTTGTTATATAAAATAAGGAAGAATTAACACGTATTATTTTCACAATGTCTACATCTTCTCTGTTTTAACTTAGCTTTGCTTTTGATAACCATTCCCGACAGTCCAATATTACTTATTATAGTTACAAGGATTCTAATTATTAGTCATTGGTTTAAGAAACTTAGTAATCCAGCTGTCACCGTTGTACCAACCGAACACGCGCTGCTTAATGAAGCTCAACTCTTTGAGCCCGAGTGCTCTGGGAATATCGTCACAGGCAGACCCTACCACTGTCCCACTTCTAAGACGAAATGGAGTGAATTTTAAGTTAAAGAAGGATTTTTTGTGAAGTTTCAGGTGTGCGTAAACTTACACTAATATTATAAATGCGAAAGTATCTGTCTGTATGTCTGTTATGCTTTCACAGCTAAATAACTCAACATATATTAATAAAGTTTAGTATCTCCATGAAAAAAAATAGGGATATCACGATTTAGCAACCATTATTAACCATCACTGAATATACCTTATTCAAGGCAATATTGCATTATTACCTTCTCTTGTCTCTATTTCCTGATAGAATTCAATGGCGCGAAACTAATACTCGATTGAAAAAATACAAGTTCGAGAATCTCATTACTTTCTAAAACAAATAGTATGAGTAATATCAGAATGAACATGATTATCTGTCCCTTTGTGCATCGGCCCGCCGCGCCGCCGCCGCGCCGCCGCGCCGCGCCGCGACCCTGCAGAGTCTGCACACACTAATTAGTTTCCAACTCTATACTCCGAAACTTTCGCAAATCTCTCTTATTAAAAATAATCTTAGTTAAATCCGCTCCAATCGATAAACTAAATCCGGATTAAATCATGTTTGTGAGCTCTTTTTAAACGATTTCGTCAAAGGAATTTTGATTTAAAAACTATTTCTAAAACGATAAACTGCGTGGTAAACCGACGAATGGATTTGCTGTTTTTTATTTAAATAATTGGAAAGCCTTTTGGTATGTGTAAAAATAATATAAAATACTTATCTTCATAGACATAAAATATACATAGCTACAAAATTAAAAGGTAGAACATAAGTCTATTAAAAACCCGTTTATATTTTAGTAAATGCGACTCTGTTGTTTCTTAGTTTAAATTCTACATATAAATATCATAGGATGTCGAAAATTCCTTTTATTACCACCAAAAGCAACAATTAAAAAAAAAACGCGGCTTTTCCATCGTTCGTTATTTTACAATTTTATTTGCTTCGGGCAGAATATGCATGTAAAACATATTGAATGAAAAATGGTTTTACATATAACGTGGTTAACGTACTCGTATATTAATTATAAGCAATTTTTGATCCATACTTTTCGTAGTTACTGATTGAGTTGAAATGGTGTTCCGAAACTAACCAATTGAAATAAAATTTCAACTGATGCGTGCCCTTACTCTCCAATTAAATTTTAATTCTAATACAATGCCAATGCAAAGTTTTTATTTATTTAACAGGCACACAAACAAAACACAGTTTCAAAAAATACTCTCAATGTTTAAATTCCAGTCTTTTCCTTCCGTTGACCACATTAATTGTTTTTAAGAAAACATACTCCTGCCTGCTAAACTAATAATATTAATTTTTCATTGGCATTATATTAGAATTGAAATTAAATTGAAGATTAAGGGCAACGATCCTATTATTAAAAACTTTAAGGTTCATTACTTTGGCTGGATTTAGTTTTTACTATTTATCTATTGAGACTAAATTGTAAGTCTACGGTTGATTCTATAGGATGTCACGGGTACCTATTCTCACGACTTGGTTGCTATTGTAGATAAATGGTGTAGCTTGGACTTTCAAATAAACATTGATATTAACTAAGAAATCTGTAAAGAAAACTTGGCAACTACCTATTTGTTAATGATTAATTCCGAGTGATGATTGCGATTGCAGTGAAGATCTCATGATTACCGATTGATGCGGTCATTAACTGCTGCAGACTCTACTGAATTATTGCTGTAGGCTTGAAATACAAGGCCGGGGAGTTTCACGTGTCAAGCCTACGTTAATATTGGGCTTAGCGGGACACTACATTATATAAGGTGGAAAATATTTAGGCTAGTTTTAAAACAATATATATTAAAAGAAAAATTGCCTTTAATACCATCAAATGCCTGTTTATTATCCTTTCAAAAGTTTTGGAACCGAATCATTAAAAGGCGTTCCGGAAAAAATGAAAGATCCAGACACTGGAATGTATTTGAAAACTAAGTCTTAGGTACTCTTGAAAATGTAATAAAAATTATTTATTGTTAATAACTCCGATTTTTTTGTTCCAGATGATGACAAAACTAACAGCCCTGCTGATCCTCGCTTATCTAAACGAGGCGTTAAACATACCACTGAGGCAGTACAGAGAGCTAAAGTCCAGCCACGAGATCCTGGTACCACAGCACCACTCAACACTCTCCACCCACGTGGTACTACACACGTCATCGAGAGAGAAGAAGAGTCCCAACATAATATCCATACCGATACAACAGTTCCTGATACCGAAGTACCATGTGATTCCGTTACAACATGGAGCGCAATCGAACGTCCACCACAGCACCGTCCACACGAATGTGAAGCATATCATAACACACGATAATAGAAAAATACCGATAATATCACAGACGGTATCGCACAGTGCTACGAATATTACCCACCCGACATCGCTAATACCGATTCTAATACCAATTCACCACAACTTGGTACCGGTTCAAGATCTGTCGGTGATACCGCTGCAGAAGAATATCCATAAAGATTCTAAATTGGAACACTACACGGTAATGGAGAAGAAGGATAATAATAATAATGACGAAGAGATGAATAGGTTCAGAACGTTCTATGGCGGTTTTGGTACGGGGTTGTTTTTCGGGGGCCAGGGCGCGGGACATGGGTTCCATATATTTGGGTAGCAGATAATAATGTAGTTGTACACGTTTGTAGATAATAAATTATTTATTTATTAATTTTTATGAGTTTATTCTTTTTTGATTTTTCGGATTATTTTCATGTGGTTTTGTTAGAAGTGGAAATGATTAAATATATAATAATGTATTGGTATTTACCTGACTATGATAAACCTAGAATGACGTCTATATTTTTCAACGCAGTTACTAACAACCAACTGGAAAACACAAACGACAAACCCAATTCTCTTGAAAATTTGTTAAAAACAACCAAACCCAAGTTTTTAAAATAAATCTACGTAACGGGAATCCAATCGTAAAGCCAGCAAGGGTTGGACGTTAGAGACTCTATAACTCAACGGCTGTCGGCTGCATTTCGCCACCTTTGATACCCAGAACGAATGCGCCGGATTCACCTTACTTATTGGAAACTACTTCGTTTTAAAGGCATTTTAGAGTTTTATTTTAAACGAAAGATCGTTTAAAGTATTTTGAGTCGTTTTTGAAAAGTTTCTATTTTAACAACACTATATTATGAAACACAAATTATAATAATATGTAAAATGAGATCAACTCAATGTATTCTACACGTTATATTGTGATGAAAAATTTGTTTCAAAGTATTAATAATATAAAGGGGCGCTTCACTGGGCATTTCTCTAGTAATATCTAAAGACATAAATCTACACTCACAAACAAACATGTACACGGAGCTAATATCTGCAAGTCACACAAATATTTGTCTCAGATATAAATCACTGGTACTCGGGAAATCGTGGCTTCCAGGCCTGTGACTGTGCTTGAGGATTCCCTGTAAGAGAAGAGGCATTTACCCACATCCGGCAATCCGGATGTGGATACCTCTAATCAGTACATTGGTACTTGCTGATATTTGACATAATTTATTTACTATTTAATTACCATTAATGGTTTAACATCTCTAGTGCAAGAAGAGGAAGCGGAGGATGATGAATTTAAATTAGAGAACCTAAGTAAGTTAAAGTTCATAATGAATAATGCAAAATCTTTTATGCCGACATTTTTTGCAACTTGTTGGAGGAACTAAAAAGAAGAGGTCGCAATTAAATACGTAAAAAAACTGGTTGTAAGCTAAGTATTATAAGTATCAGCACTTTTAAATATCTACAAGTTTTGTACAATCTTAACAAAAATATTACTTAAAAAAGGTGTATTTTTTTAACAACTAGCGCCATTTCCACTAGTATGTAGCAATAATTTTACAAAAGTGGGAGGGACAGAGTTTAATATTGAAGCTTTGGCAGAATTTCCCGCAATTTTTACCTGAATTCTCGTGCAACGATGTGTACTAATGAAATTATGACGTTTGCCAAATATTTGGCTCACGGAAACACACGGGTGCACTGCAATGGTCCGCAGTGTACTCTTATCAACAACATCATACAGTTATGGTGTAGAAGGTCAATTTATAAATTGTTCGAAATTCTCAATTTAGAAACATAAACCATCCATGGAATCCATGTGGAATCGATGGTTCTAAAATTCCAAGGGAAATTAAAGGATCATCTTGGCAAGTGGATTTGTTCGAAGAGTTCGAAGACATAAGTTTAATCAGGAGACAGGTCTCAAGCTTAAAAGGGAATTTTCTGGTTTTGGTAGGTTTGCTTTGAAATTTAATCCGAAATTAAAGACAACAAAGTCTCGATGATAAAATGGCACTAGTCACTTTTTTTATTCTGCATCTATTCCAAAGGCCCGGGAGTGCTGTGTGACCTGAAACTTCTGCACTGTACTGTATAGGCACCATGTAATTGGAACAAATTGTAGCCATGTTTTATTTCAGCATTTTATCTTGTCCGAGCTCTTTGTTGCCAGATGCGTTGCTCGACAGACTCTCGTTACCTTTTATTGATGGCGCTTTATCGCGAGTGCTTCTTATTTATGTGCTCATGACTCCTGGACCTAGGACTTAGGAAATAAAGGGCATAACGACACCTAATAAATGTCTTGAGTTTCATCAGATTCATGAGGTATGGACGACGAATTATTGACACGTTGTGTTCAACTAGTCTACGGAAGCAACTTCATTGCTGCTGCCTAGTAACTTCTACATCAGACCTTCTTTTTTTGGTACATTGTATAATACATGACATTTCACACAGAAATGGTACATATCCTACATACGTGGGTCAGTAGTTTATGTTCATAGATTATGTTCAACAACAATAATTTAGAGGTAAATTGGGTTAGAGAAAGATACCAAATAAAGTAACTGACATCATTAAGCTGAACCAGATAACGAACCCAAAACACCATAATAGTTGTAGTAAATAATGGTAAAATTATCACTGTATGGTTTATTAGTAAACTGAATTATGAGTTATCAATTAATCCTGTTATTGTTTAACTCTGAACTCGAGTTCAAAACAGTTTGGGGTCACGTGCTTGGAACATTTACATGTCAAAGAGAGATGCGCATCGCATACAAATTCGTGATATCGGTTGAATTTGATTATATTATATTAAATGTGACATATTGGCTATCTAGTTGACCATACATTTATTATATTAAAGAAAGCTTAACAATTAACCTTAGGAATGCAGACGTTTCCCAGCTAAACCAATGAGATAGAAGTATCCTTTTACGCGACTCATTAATACCTGGAAACTGTTGCACACTACAGCAACTATTGTCACAGATTATTTAATAGTATAGCTATTGTTGTAACTACTGATTCATACCCCGCTATATTAAATATAAATAAAATTTATATTTTAGAAAACAATATGCCTGAAAATTTTGCTTTGACTGCACGGATAGCCGAGGTTTTAGGTAACCAGGTTCGATACCCGCATGGGAAAAGCATTTGTATGATCTACAAATGCTTGTTCCAAGTCTGGGTGTTCTTTGTGAATGTGACTTGAATGTTTTTAAAACCCCTGCGAAGTCTTTCGTCGGTCGTAAAAAATAATAACATGAGGTTACTCTTTCTAGTTTGTCATTCCTTTGCATAGGTTGAAAACTGGAAACATGCATTTTTCCGTATACAAACCCAAAGCCACTTCGTTATGCAGTTGTTTATATCCTTTAAACAATTGCCACTCCGTCATTATTTTAATGACATAACTGCTTATTGAATCATCCCTAAAGGTGCGACACCACTACGCAGAACTGCACCGCAGTGGAACTGCGCTACACTGCGCGACCAAATATTCTTTACACATGAAATTGTAGTTGCAGCAGTGTAGTTCCGCTGCCGCTTAGTGCATGATTGTTGTCATATAAAGAATTAGCTGATACCCGCGGCTTCGCAGGCGCATTATTAGGTGCGTTATAGGAAAAGGATAAATGGCTGTATAGAAGTATGTAGTTTTCAAACTAAGTAGCTTGAAATTGCGTTTTATTTATTATTGTTTAATTTTAACCCAAATTTGGATGAGTTGACTGATGTGATTGAGATGGTTCGTAACTATTATTATATGCTCTTTTATAAAGTTTGTCGTAGGTTTCTTTATTTCCTTTCGATATACATTGCTGTAGCTCAAATGTCCTGGTCATCCATCCTAGCCGTTGCCCGTTGGACATATTATCAAAAATATGTGTTTTTTTTTGTAGTCAATGTGTTTATAGTTTCCTGCATAATCTTTTAAAACAAAAGTTATAAAAATGGCACCCGTTTTCTCATTACTTAAAGATTTTTTTTTATTATTTCTCGTAGTGTCGCGCAGTTCCGCGTGGTGGTCGCACCTTTAATGTAAGACAATATGAACATATCATTCATATGCTCATCAGCCAGCCTACGTCATAACTTTCACTGTCATGGGCGCCGGTCAGTTACGGGCTCCACACAGCGCAGACAACACTCACATTGATTTATACCACATTCCTAGCATCAGACAAAAATATACTAGATTTATGTTCCGTCTTTTGTCAAAAATTTGTTGATTTTTAACATTTTAACGGTATTTTTTTTTTTGTCTAATGCTTTTTGGAAACATGTACAATTTTTAAACTAAAAATAGTGTTGCGTTTTAAAATAAAAATCTTTTTTTTTTATTAATTTATTTTCGATGTCGAGACAAAGTGTGAAGTGAATTATTTTTATTTGTTAAAATATAGTGGTGGTCTTTGACATTAAAATACCGTTAGCAAATTAATTTTGTTGAACAGTGGTTTATGTTTGTGAGTATTTTAAGATAGTGTGACATTATTGAATTACTTAAACTGGCGCCAACATTGTTTTTTCCTAATCAGTGAGCCAAGGAGTTTAAATCAATTTGGTTAAATAAAATGGATGAGTGTAGTTCGCAAACAATGCATGCAATTAGAAAATTTCAAAGAATGAACTTCCGACACTAATTTAAATACAGTATGCAACAAAACCACACGTTTTTGTTGCATTCTGTACTTATTCTTGTAAATAGAAAAGACTTTATTTAACAAAACAATATACCCAAGTAGTCTAAAATGTGACATACATTGTTGAAAGGTACATTTAATTGAGCACACAATAAAACCATATGTTTTTGGCACTTCGGGCAGTCACTAGGGCACTCGTAGAGCTAGATAAAGCGTTACGTTCCATACAACACACCTGATTTTACTTTACTTTTTAGTGTTCGTGTCGCGCGAGCACTTCCCGGCGCCCGCGGTCACGGACCAATAAAACCAACTCGACATTTTTTGGGACGGAAATTAAAAAACGGAAAGGTTATGTAAAAGTAACGAGACAGGTTATTAAAATAGAGCTATTTTACAATATAATAAGGGAAGTAAAATTAGAAATTTCACACACTTCTCGTACAGAACGCAAGCAAGCTGCACGATAGCCGAGTTGTACAGTGATATTTTTATTTTAAAAAGAACGACTCCCGCGCTGGGGAATTTAATCCCTGTATTGCGGGGGGTTTTACAAATTTTTAATTCAGATGCTCAAATAACAGCCAGACTTAGAACATTTGTCTATCACACAAATGCTTGTCCAATTCAGGGATCGAACCCGCAGCACATTGTTGAATTCATTATTGCGAGAGTCGTTTTATAAAGAGAATGAACGACTTCTTCACCATGTTTGCTCACTAAGTGTTGGCAGTTTCCTATAACAATCCAGGTTTACTCACGATGTTTTCCTAACGTAAGTCTATGATGTCTTTGAATACTTACATACGGTTATATCACTTTTAAAGATACAATAGTAATTCCACCACTATATTTATAAAACATTTATATAAAAGTAATATAATAATGTATTACCTATATCATTCATGTTTAGTTTTACTAGCTCATAACTTTGATAGCTGCGCAATGAAGTAAAGGTGCACTTACACGGGCAACTAATTTCTAAACAATTTTGCATTGCCACACATTGCTAGGTGTTGCTGGGACATCATTTAATTTCAATTATTCCCGTGTAAGCGCACTATCAGAGCTCCAAATCACACCTCTGTCACACAGTCCGAGTGCATTCGTTTTAACAACATAAAGTTATCAGTGTCACTCCGTTAATTTTAATAAACACGTGACAGAACATTAATCGTGTTATTTCGACGCCGGTGTTGATAAATACATTGATCTCGGCTCTTATCGCTCAGTGTCCCACCAGGGATGAGACAGAATACAAAATAAATAGAATTGTTTTTGTTGTGAGAAACAATTTGATGAGGAAATGGGAACAAACATGGGGTGAGTGATTATTACCATATTAAATATGTACCTCTCCAATAACCTATTAGTTATACAATGTTCAGATAAAAAAAAATGAGTATAAGTAATTCTTATTCGTATAATTTAGTCGTGGTATTTCGGTATATTCCACTTTGTTATTTTTTTATATCTGTTGATTAACTTTGCAGCATTTTGCATGTGAGTGATTAGTCTACTTGAATAATGGAAAAGGTGAACAAATTACACAAATTTTGTCTACCCTTTTCTCCTGAGTGATATCACTCGCGTGAAATGTTGGTGAAATAAAGAGACTTAAAATTATTTAAAACAAAACGGTTAACTCACGTATATTCTCGGGATCGCCCGACTAGTTTCAGACTCAATAGAAGTCCCTAATCATGAGCTGACGCGGCGGCGGTGGTGACACCACCGCCTCCTATAGAGTCACGAAAGTTATTATACAAAAAAAAAGAGACTCAAACTCCACTTTGTCCTCTTTGTTCACCTGGTTATATAACCAATTTAATTTAATTTAAAATATACTGTTAATTCAGTCGTTACTGAATTTAGTCTAGTAACCGCATTCATTAATTCAGCTTAAATAGCAAAAGAAATGTATTTAATAAACATATTACATGCTAAGATATATATGATAGCTTCTGAGTTAGAACAACAAAATTAAGGCAAGTGTAAAAAGTGAATTATTGTTGCAAGTTTATTAAGAAATTGAAGTAAAAACAAATGAAGGTCCCAGGGAAAGAAGAAGAATAAGAAAAATATATAATAATCTATACTTACACGTTTAAATACAAGCTAGTGTAGGTACCTAATTAATTACCCGCGTGCAAAATAATTAAATATTGAAAGTATAAAATGTTCTTTGACGATGTACCATTAATTTTCAGAGCTATTGGAATTTCAACGTTTTTGGCAGCGGTTGTCTGCGCTCAAAGCGAAACCCCTGAAGGTAAATCAATAATTACTTCATTGTAGAAAATCATCAAAGCTGCCTACATCTTAAGACCTTAAAATTGTACCTAGAAGTCTTTTAACATTATAATATGCATTTGGTTTATGTAATAAATCTACAAAGATAATTAAGGTACTTATATTCTTTTTGACACTAAGTGATTGATTTTTATCATTGAAACTCAGACTCTATTCCTGTATGACTGCTTAATTTTTAAGAGAAGATATTTATTTCAGTACGACATCTTGACAACTTAGGCAGTCTTAGGCTTGTTTAGACGGTGCGAGAAATATCGTGTGAGTTGCAGTACATTGCCGTCTATGATTTATCACTTATGACACCATACTCGCGCGGCCCCGCCGTGTATCGCACGACATTTCTCACATTAGGATTGTTGTTTTTATGTGCCATTATATATTTTTTTTTATTAAATTTACATTTTTTATGTAAAATTTATTTATTTAAGAAGTTGTTATTATTATTTGTTTATCTATTAAGATATCTAGACAACATATTTTTATGATGGGAATCCTTGCAGGGTACGTGACTAACAGAGCAGATGGCAAGTCCTACAAGCTCGTTTATCAAGCGAAGACCTGGTACAACGCGCAGAAGCTGTGCGAGCAGGAGGGCTCGGTGCTTGCCGTGCCTAAAACCCAGGTGACACTTTGTTATTCTCAGTGGCGTAGCTATCGGAGGGCTAGACTGGGCTGTGCCCCGGGGCCCCCAAGCTCGGGGGGCCCTCGGACTTTGACTTAAAAACGATTTTGTTTTTAAATTTGTACATAATTAACAAATCACAATTACCAATTTATCGTCACCGGGAATATATTATCGATACTTAACTATTTTAAAATGATTGTAAGTATATCTCTTATTACATTACTACGTTCATAGACAAACATAACACAAAGTTTTTGATCCAAGTTGTAGAAGATTTTGATTTTAAGGAAAACCTTATAATAGATATATGTATTTGAATGAGTATTTTGTTGTTTTTCATATTGTGTGTGTTTCTTCTATAAGATAATAAGGTTAAAATGGGTTTTACAGTCTGATGAAGACGCTAAGATGTGATTTTGTGTCGGAGCCGGGTACATGATAAGACAAGTTAGGAAAAATTCACATAATTCATAACAATCCTACTACACTTGGATAGTATTCGTACGAATGTTTGACGGAAACGGAAGCTTTTGTCTCGTTTTTACTTTCTAGAGAGCAAATAGGCAAATTCGCAAAGCTTCGAGCCGCATACACGTGTAGTCGGAGCATTATAGGTAGCATAGGTTTGCCACGGTAATATTATCTATCAGTATTGTAAATCGACCCTATTTTTGAAATACAGTCTCTAGCTTACAGTCGCGCGGTACCTACGTATAGGCGTGTGGACTGGGTATAAAAAGGACATATCCATTTAGTCCACCAAATACTTAAAAAAGAAAATAAAACTCGTATTTTTTCTTTTATGAAATTAATAAAAAAATACAAAGTTAAAACGCTTTAATGTTTAGGAGAGGCTTGTGACGTCACGTCTTGGTAAAAATTGTAGCTAGAAGTGACGTCACGCGACATTTCCTTTTACTGTATCTTCGTCATTATTTGTTTAAGTAAAAAGGAAAAAATACGTGTAAAATATTTTTAATAGTATTCCGGACTAGTAAATTAAAAAAAAATGTCCACATACTTCGAGTTTCTATCTAGTTTGTATTTTTTTTTTATTTAAACTTCAAAATACGTTGTGAATTAAATAGAAAGTGTTCAATAAAAATGCATGTTCTTTTTTAATCAGTAGAATTAATTTAAAAACCATGCTTATAATATGTTTAATTTAGGACTAAATAACAAATCATTCTTATAAATTTGCGACTGAAAAATATTTGCGCCTCGACTGAGACGTACGAAATGCTTTATTATCAAATTCAATTGGATAAAAAATTCACATTAAAATATAAAGCTTAATTCAAAACTTTTAATTGTAATTGTACAGCACAAAATATTCTACAATTGCTCCTTGCAATATTAATAAGATTTTTTTGATTAAAATAAGTACTTGTACTTATTTTGTTTAAAAAACAAACACCGTCTGTTCGTCACGGTGGCTCAGCATATTCGCGACTGGTTGCATGCCGAGCGCCTGTTGAGATACGAGGCGCATAGGTAGCTCGCGCTTCGTCCGTTTATATATCTAAGATTAGGCCCAAACATACTCTCTCCTAACCCGACAATAAAACAACGCCTCTCCAAGAAGCATTCGAGTTAGCTAGCAGTAGCAATACAAATCACAACCGCCGTATATTACGTCCTTGCCTGCGTAAATCTCTTCCAGAAAAAAATGTTTATATGAAGTTACAATACTGATAAATAATATTACCGTGCTAATGCCCTCTGTCGATCGATATACATTGCATTCGGTACACAACGAATACGGAACCAACGAATTTAAATAGTTTGCTTGGGGCCCTAGTTTTATTTTTTGCCCCAGGGCCTTTGGTTACCTAGCTACGCCACTGGTTATTCTGATTGTATCTATACGTATATCTACAGTGCATTTAGTACTTTGTTATCTAAATAATAAAGGTATAATCCGACCAACACTACAGCATTCTAAAACCGATTCCATTATCAAGAATTGAACTTTAAACTGTACTTGCCAAAGGTTACGTGATAATATATTAAACTGGGCGTTCTAAGAAAAAGTTGTGGGGTAAGCAGTACCAAAAGCAATTCAACTTTGTTCGCAAGTCGAGCTTAAAGAAATAAGTTGTTCAGTGTCGCGGGGTACATTAAACGGAACGGCTCTGCTGCAAAGGACTGCCGCGGCCGGTTTGCTTTCAAACCATTGTCCGAACTTCGATTGAATATTGTAGCGTGAACGTCGAACATTTCTTGGGTTTTTTAAGAATCTTTTGGGATTTATTACTTTATCAAACATATAAACTACCCCTTAATTTGAGTGTCAGGGAAGGAAGTTACTACTCGTCAATTACTTTGAGGAACTTTACTTAGGAAGCGTTCTTTATTTTGTGTAGAATAGATAAAACATACAGTTAATTAGCAAAATTTAGATAAAATTACGTTAATTTAGTAAAATTTTTTTAATGCTCAAATATCTTAAAGTGATCTAAGTTATTTGACAGAGTACTAAATGTTTCTTGCTTTAGTGTATCCTTCTGTTTAACCTTCAGCTGCTGTTTGCAATTTTATTTTTCACAAAGAAAATAATTTCTCGAATCTTCTTCAGGCGGAGTTCGATTTCATCCAGAAGGTGGTCCGCGGCATGTACTATCCCAACGTGACCGATACCAACTACCTGCTGCTGGTCTGGCTCGGGATCAACAACCTGGAGGACTACAGGGTCTGGAAAAACGTATTTGGTAATACCATTCAGATAAACGTTTCGCCAACCCGCAATAAGCAAGCGTGGTGATCAATGCTCGTGCCTTCTCTACATGAGAACAGGCCTGTGCCCAGCAATGGGACGTTTATAGGCCGCCATTATTATTATTAAACGTTATTTTATTGTAGCGTACTATATTGGTATGAGTACAAATGACCCAATCAAGAGGCTTAGAGCGATAAAGCAAAGTAAAACTAAGTAACTAGCTATATTGGGATGCTATTTATTATAGCATGACAAGTAAAGATAAAATTGTTTATTAAGTTTCAAGGATCCGTAAACAGAATCGCCGTTCCAGAACATCTTGGAGAGCCATGCATGTTCAGCAGCAGACCCAAACATGCTGAGAAAAAGAAATTACCTGAACATGGATTTTCTATCATAGACCTAAATCTTCGTACATCACTATTGCTGTTGTTTATCTTAATTCACTCTCCATTTTTACAGGAGAAGACATAAATTCGACAGCATTCCACACGTTTGCCGGCAATGAAGTAAGCTTCAGGTAAGTTGTCTTTTAAAGTATATCCTTAGACCTCGTTAAATCCTGGTTTTTTTGGCCCCCATTACAAGTTATTGAATAGGAATGGCTGAAAATCAGCACTGTGACGGATCGTGAACCTTTTGCTACTGTCTTCAGACTGATATTTAATAATGTACCGTGTTTTTTAGTTTAGTAGCAATAAATGACTTTTTTTGTTTCTTCAAAATAGTTTATTAATAATAGGTAGTTATCTTTGTTTTTGAACTGACATGCCCGGACTGAACCACTCTTTCCCTTGATACCGAAGTGCAGTAGAGGCCCATCGCTGCTTATCGACAAAGTCGGGAAACCGAAGCCTTAAATCAATGTACCGTTTACCCATTTTTGTAACGTAGGGGCCCAAGCTGACACTAGCACAATATTTTTACAGTGACAACCCTAAAGAGCCTCATTGCGGAGGCATCGATGCCGCCAACCCTGGCTACCGAGTGTTCTGGTGCGCTCATCGGCAGCCATACCTGTGCCAGCGGCACTACCTAGGTGACACATAAGGATATACTATTGTATTTTTCCATCTTGTAGGAGACCATAGCTAAGGAAAGCGATTTCAGGTAGTAAGATAAAATATTTATGATCAAAGTTCGTAATCATTGGGTTTCTTGCTTCGCCACTGTGGCGGTAAAATTTGCCTAAATAATATTGTAGAAAAATAATAAATAACTTATTAATTATAATATTTTTGTTTTATTTATTTCGTCATTACCTTTGTCTCATTATTTTTTAATAAATTTCGCAACTATCACTAAGTTTCGTAACTTAGCGATAATAATTGTTTTACAAGGGAATCGCACTCATCATCAAGGATTGTTTAAAATACTGTTCACATAATGAGCATTGCCTAATTTTCAGATGAAGCCGCCTTAAAGGTTAAGTTAATTGAGAGATTAGAGCTTTCTCAATAAAAACGCGAATTTCTTAGATGGAATGTGTTCAGAACGAAGCAGAAAAGCGGCAGTCAAAAAGTTCCTGCGGAGGGAATTATAATATATCCACGTAATAGGAGATATTAATCTCAAAACAATATCACACTGTAAGTGTATACGCTACGAGCAATAAGTGCGTGTATATAACATACTAAACTATAATGACGAATACAGAATACAATCTTCACTCACTTATAACTCTGAAGAAAACGTACCGCATTTGCGAATTATATCTCATAAGATACCTACGAGGATTTAGCTAACTTCAGACGAAAGTCCTAGCTAGGCATGCGAAGTATCACGGCAAAAAAACATGAAGTGTCTCCGAGAAGAAAGAAGGCTATACTTGGCAAGTATTGCTTGCGTACACACGTATCTCTCAGGGCTGACACTTCATTAATTACATTTAATCATCTCAATGTCTCTCGCGGACATTATTGGACTCATTCATAAAATCCCTCCTGTCGTCGACGACATTACGTTGAACAAAAAATAAGCACAATACACGCTCTCGTTACGTATTTATCTTGAGTTGACGTTACATTGTCTGAGTGTCTCATTACCTATAATACCGGCCTGTAGAAACATGTCATACCTACATGTGCTGGGTAGGTACATGCCTCTTCTCGTGTAGAGAATTAAGTATTGAAAAGGTCTGTTAGCTTATTTGCGTTCACTTGATGAAAAATGAAAATTTTGTATCGGATAACATCAGTGACCAACGACGTTGTAGCAGATCTATAGTTGGTCATCGACGTTAGACGTTACGACATTTGTATTTACAGTGTGTTTTTGTAAATCGATTATCGCTTTAGTTGACAACTGCTATAGCGAATAAGCCTTCTAATGTGTAGGCATTATTGAAATAGGTAGATATGTATGTCCATCTGATGCAAATAGATTTGTGCCTAATTAGTATAAATACCGAGGTTTTCTCCAACTAAGCTATTTTATATTTACAGTGTTTTCATGTGGGTAGGTCGTCATTGATATATCTACTTACTTAAAAACTTAAAAGAGATATTGGTTTTGTCTGAAATGTACCTAATACCTTCTGAAACATTTATTTCTAAAACCTGAAAAAACTCAATTACAATGACATGACCTGAAATCTCCCTACCTTCAAAATGTCACCGGATGAAAAAAAGATTCCCGAGAAAAATTAATACCATTTTGTATAGGTATCAAAATCACTTATTCTTTTGTCGGGATTACGTTAAATTCCAATATAAATGTATAAAGTCAAATATTCACCACGCGCGGCGCTCTAATAAAACTTGGCTGGATTACGACTGAAGTTTTTAATTCAATCCTAAATGTATGAGAAATAAAAGCTTAGTAGCAGTGCCTACTGTTTTATTCATACGCCTGTCACGCCGTGATCTTCCAATAAAAAGTACTTACTTTTAAACAACATGACAGTTTTATTGGTTATGCTTTTTATATCAAGAGCCGTGAGCGTTTTATTGAATCGTTTTGTATTCATCAATTGTGCTCGAATTTAAAATACTAAGGTAAAGCAATTATCAATATTTTAATGGGTGGGTAAGACACTAAGTAAAATGAATTAAACAATATGAATATAGCTCGTAATAGCTAAAAGAGAGCAGCACAATCTTACCATTCTTGATACATAGATGGCCTTATTAATAAAAATCGCGATGGAGCTTAACAACGGATTAATAGATTCTAATTTTAAATTCTCTATGGAAAAATTGAATATAGAATCTGCTAAGCAATCGTTAATCGCAGTCGAGACTTTTATTAATAAGGCCAATAGTGTATTATCTATGCTTGATACTGTTCCTTACCTACACCAATCTGCGGCGTAGTCTTTTTCAAAGCAAATTTTGTGGTCTGCTTTAAATCTTACCGGATTCAACTGAATAATGAGCGACTGCCTATCTGACGGCCACGACCCATTTTAATAGGTACATATTTCAGACGCCGTTACAAACCTATAGCAAGCGTAAATTAAAAGATGATAAGAACTAAATTTGGAGACGAAATTAAAACTGCAAGCCACTTTTGAAAGAAAGTTTTCAGCAAGTGTAACAAATTATGGTAGTACAGCGCCATCTAGTAGAATAGTTTTAAATAAACTGCGTCGATAAGCGATCTCTAAGTTAGAATAAATTTATTGAATCTACTCGCCGCTAGATGGCAGTTCCTTACCGGAAAAAAAGAGATTCCTAGACAAGATTTTATAATACATCTTAACTCATAAATCTAAATATACCTTAGAGAAAACTATAATAAATTAATTAACATGAATTAATTTAGCTATTAAATAGGGTTTTATTTTAATTATATTGTTACTTTATTATTTAAAAAAGAAAACAAATTAGTATCTAGCAACACTTATGTTGTGATTGTCATTTGTCAATTCTCAAAAAAGTTGAGGTTATAAAACCATTCTTTTTATTTTGTTATGAAATTTTATTTTTAAAATCAATTGTATCTTACAGCCTAAATATATATTTTTTCTTAAGCTTTAAGGTTGGTTGAAATACTGCTATTGTAAAGCTTATTTAATGCAATTAAAGAAAATTACCATAAAGATTTGTTTTGTTTTTAGATGAACTTCTTGCGGAGAGGTATTTCGCTGCTTTCTCTTGGTATTAAGGCACAATGTAAACAGATTACAGGTCAGTCCATTAACAACTTATTACATAACTTATTTTGTATTTAATAATATTAATGTCAAAATCATAAAAACAGTCAAAGATTTCTTATTAGACCTATGGGTACATAAGTACCATTTTTTTTATATTGAGTTTATGAGGACTACTGCAGTAGGTGCTAAGATATGTTTATCAATTTACATATTAGGTACAACCAGCAGGTTTATTTGCTATAGCACTTGTCAACTAAAGTGATAATCGCTTTATAAAAAAACACTGATAGTATAAATTTCGTGTACTTAATGTTGATGACCAACTAGATCTAATAGTTGATCACCAAACTTAACTGATAACAAATTTAAAATTTACTGTTATTTTTATCCAGTGAACCTTGCTTGAGTTGTCAACTGGGGATAGCAAATAAGCCTACAGATGAGTATTTCAGTGATGATGAAAATATTGTTAATTTAGCTTCACCCATAAACATATCATATTGCCTTGTTTGGTCCCAGGCCCTAGGATTACAACTATGTACCTGTTTTTATTTCCTGTTATATATCTTGATTTTATTTTAATTTCAGCACACATTTTCAAGTCCAAGTTTTTATAAATAACTTAGGCATGCATAACTATTACTTTATAATTTTCTTACCTGTGAGATTTTTTTCGGTGTCCTCTATATTTCAAAGTAAGACTTTTCAATGTACACTGGATAAAAATTATGGTAAAAATGCAAGTTTAGTATTGGCTTATGTTGGTGACCAACTATGTTGTAGTAGATCTAGTTGGTCATCAACAATACAATACAGTACAATACAATAGACACATACAATTATAAAAATAGTACAAACAAAATTTGAGATTATTGTTTATGTGGACAGCCCATATAGCAAATAAGCCTGCTGGTCACAATAAGCTTATGTTGACAGGAATAAATAAATAAACTTCTTCTTTCAATAATTTTATGGCTTACGTATATACCTAAGCCGTAAAATACAGATATTTCAAACTTACTACTGCACACATAGTTGATGCGAACATACATGATTTAAAAAATCCAATTGTTTTATATTTATTATTTTTGTTCAAATTTTATTGTAAGTAAGGTTGCCTTAAATGCAGGAATAGGTACAAGAAGACATAATTGGTTTATTGCTCAAGAGTCATGTAACGCTAAAAAGGTTTAAACGGTTCAATTAGAATATAATTTTATATCAGTTATATTCTTATTAAACCTGTCTCTAAGACCTAAACATTTTTTCTGTCATATAAAATTTGTAAAGTTAAACTGAACCTCGTCAATTATATTTTTTTACTTATCAACATTGATTCTGAATATAGCTGTAACTTAATGTGTTAGATTAAAAGTGTTTTATTTTTAAGAGTGATACAGGCAATCATAAAAAAGTCACTCAAAGATTATGTGAGGCAACATTTAATATAATACCTACATAACAAATTACAGAATACCATTCCGAATTTTTAAAAGGATTTTATATTTAAAATGTATTTAATTAACGTTATCTAAACATCTTTTAACTCGCGTCATAAGGGATTGTAACAGTTGCAACCCTTGCATTAAAAGTGACACATTTAATACACATATTTTTTTCTACCCTTTCCACAATATGAACCCGTTCGATAAAATCACCGACAAGTATATAGGAAATAACACATAACTGTCAATAGCGGGTACAATCAACATCTGCATCTTATTGCAGCTGCGACTACCATCGCCGAAACATCGACCTTATTTCTATGGTTATAAGTGCTATGGTGGGTTAAGTAGTGGTAGCAAAATATTTGCAAGGGTATGTCGCGCGCCCGTCATTTGAAACCCTTCCGCGTGGACACGGATTATGTCCCATCGGTACGGTGCGCAAAAAAGGTAGTGTTACACATTTCGGGTTAAATAACTGTATTCCAGTTCTGGAGTATGTTTTGAGTGTTTGAGTAAGTGATTATGTGGTAAAAGAAAGGAACGCAATGGTGTTATGTTACTTATTTGTTTTGGTTCTTATCTTATACCAAAGGTACCGAAAAATTTCAACTCGAAAACGTCTTGTCATTAGTAACACCGCTACAAACAAGGACCAAATAGAACATGACCTAGTATGAATAATAAACAACAAAAGAATTAATAAAACCAAAAATCATTAATCATTAATTAAATAACCAAAAAATAAATATAACCTTTTACCTATTTCTCTCATGAAGTCGAGTGAATCTTATTAACAGAACAAATTTACTGTATGATAAGATTTAGCAAAACAAAAACCAGTTCTTTTAGATGGCGAAAATAGAAACAGTTGACCATAGAACTATCTTGTTTTTAAGCTTTGTTTAGTAAATAATTCAATACCGTTATTGTAAACAAAAGGTACAATTTCAGCGTAACTTTTCTGCTAACCACACGCATATCGAAGTGCGAAGGGTCGCAGTGAGTCAGCAGTTCCCTCGCTGACCACAACTGCGTTTCCGTAAGCTCTCCATTCACACGACCTATCATTGTCCATCGCGTGACTTGATGTTTCTATTTACTGCACAATGCCTTTATCGCTTTCAAATCACTTGCTTGTGGTATCTTCTTATTGATACGTCTGAATTTTTGATGTCACAAAATAACCGTCAGCATCGCTTAATGGTCCTTAGAGTCGTAATTTTTACTATTAGTTCTACTTCTATACTCGTAAAACGATAGATTGTCATTGTGGTACGAACCAATTTAAAAGTAATTGAAATACATGTTATATTCGATATTTTTTGTGTGACAAGAAGATTTTTTTTTGTAATGTCGTTACTGATAAAAATCCTTAGAAAGTAGTTTCTTGTCGACAACATTTATTTCAGGAAATATGAAACCGTAATATATTTAAATCAATCTTTTTTTTAGAATGTATGTAGGTATCTTAACATTAATTTCGCGTTTTCCCAAACATTTAATCCTAGAGTATATAATACATGGTCGTGTAGGCGTAACGTGGGACCTCCCCGTGGGAGACTTTCTCATACAAAGTGTACGGAATCAAAGGATTACCTCGATCGCCTCACTTGAGACTCGTTCTAGCAAACATTTGCCTTTCATTTATGTCCGAACGGAAGTTTGTGCGGAGAACATTAATAATGATCTCAGCACGAAATCAACTGTATTTTATTCTCTTCAGACAGTTATTTTTTCAACGGATTGTATGGATTTACTGCTAGCTTTCGATTAAGTAAATTGCAGATGTAGGAGACTGTTTTGATTTATAAATTAATAGATAACACGAAAAAGCTGTGAAATAACTCTTTATCAGCTTCTCTATGAATACAAGAGTCTCAACAAAATCCGGTATAACTGAAGCTAATCATAACAGGTCCTTCTCGGAAAAATATGAATTTTGTATGAAACACAAACTGACGGCCAATGCGTAATGCTCGCGTCGGATTACCTCACTCTTATAAATTCCTGTTATTTGTTACAACTGAGCTGCTCTTTGTGGAGTGGATGAATGACAATTGCGAAAGGCTTGATACTCACAATGGGTTTTTTTGGATTTACTATCAGTTTTCTGCTAGTATTGTGTTATATCTTATCTCTAGACTCTAGAGCTGAGATTTTGTATGCAACTAATTCACACTTAGCCTTATGCTTTACCTAAAATGTAATCTTCGTTTTTATTGTAACAGTAGATTTTACAGATATAAAATAATATTTATATTAAACTGTAATGGATTAGAAAATATGTGCTTCTCGCTTACCTATCTTTGATTTCTTTGTTTATTTAATTTACGAATATCTTTGAAAGATTGGTCTTACATGTCTATCCAAAGATATTTAAATAATAACACCAGTCCTTAGTCATTTCAGGTAAAAATGGAGCTATGGAAAGGCTTGTTAGTATACTAGATAATAACGTATTGGTAATTTCAAATGTGCTATAGCATTTTTTCACTATTCCTTTTCAAAATCCTAAATACAGAGGCCTTAACCACTCACATGAATGCCATTTATAATCAAAGAATGTCTTTCTCGGGTCCAGAATCTTGCACATTTTGCTGATTGTTATCACAATCAGTTATTAATGTTATTCTTACACAAATATGATTTACAGCGTTTCTTAGAACGTTGGAGCTGGCTGCTAACTCTTGCCCATTGTGTTCGCTGTCCCCAGTATTTTTTCTAGACTACGAATGTAACAAGAGTCATGCTGTCAGAAAGAAATCGTTTTAAGTCTGTGTGTCCGTCATCTGTGGACAATGCCCACTATTAGCGGATTATAATCCGCAAAAAGAGCAGGTACTGTCGCCTGGACTGCGGTCCAAGTCACACGACCACTACAGATAAATTTGATCATCACAACATCTGTATTTATGTCACACTCATGTAGCAATTTTAATTATAAAACCTATCAATTCAATTATGGCTTGTTCGTTAAAAACTTTTTAGATACCATCGCTAAACTTTATTTCTATCTAAAAGATCTCATGTGATTTCAATCAATACCGATATTGCATTAATTTCTCATGTAAACTTATATTCCATAGTATATTGTTTACAACATAACTTAGTTATCGAAATAACATTAATTTTATAAAATAAACCTTATAACTTTAAAGCTATATCGAGTCTCGCTACCTCTCATCCCTTATGTCGTAATATTTGCTTGCATTAGCAGATGCAAGGTTGTCAATGCTCGTCATCGTCCCACGGGATCCGTCGATTATCCCAAACAATAACAGCACTGAACTGACCAAAACGTGACCAGCCTTCAGGGAGTCACTTGCTGTTGCGTTTGTTATTCTAAGCTGTGCATAAATACTACCAATTTTCAATTTTGGTCCTTTTGCTTCCCAGAACTTGTACACAATTAATTCATATAGAAATGTGGTCGAAGAATATGTGATAATGCTACTCCTGTTTGTAATCTAAATTAAAAATTCTTGGTTATTTTTGTTATCGTACAAAAGGACCAAAAGCTTTTGACTGACGATGTTCTCTTATTGTACTACTAAATATGTGAGCTATTTACTTGTCAAAGAGGGAGAACATTTTTAGGTATACAGTATACTCAAATTCAGTGCGAAAACTACCAACTAAAACCTTATCATGATATATCATACTCATATAATTATAAATTTTGTGCCTCGGAAAGCACCTTTGCTCCCGATTGTCACACGTCGATCTTTGGTAGTCGTTAAGTCATTACAGCCCTGACAGCCAGTCTTACCATGGGATACTGCATTACCCAGTAAAATGGGTTGTAGAGGTCTGATAGGCAGAAAAAATGTTCCATGTAAAATACATACATATCCTGTAATACTGGAAGCCAACTCCAACATAGCTAAGGAAAAGGCTAGGCAGAGGAAAAAACTATAAATTATTTATTGTATTTTTTTTAAATCTGGATAAGTATCGTATTCTTTCAGTTTCTGCTTCATCATTAAGCGTAATCCTTTTTCTATAATTTTATCTTTGCATGGGGTCTTCGTGGCACAAAATTGCTCCGTATTTTTTTTGCCTATTTGATACTTTTACCGTTCACTTTTGCACATGTATAATATTATACCAAGTTTCCCACATACTCTTGTACAAAGGCGTACAAACTGGCCAGCCACATTGACATGTCAATCACTCGCCGGTACACCACGCAAATCGCAGGCTTATGCGAATCGAATCGCAAGCCTCCACAATGCCCACAATTGACACAATGTATTACGGGAACGCCTTAAAACCTCCGTCAAACCAAATAACTGTTTTATTTTAGCCCTTTCTGGTCCTTCAGACTTTACAAAAGTTTTTGCTGTTATGACCTTCCTTATCTCGACGTGCTAAACATTAAAATCGTGTAACGATGTAATGGTAGAAATAGTTTTAAACCAAATCTTCATTGGAAGGTTAATCCCGTATGACAATATGTCTTTAGCACCTGCTTTTTATTGTGAAATTTGGGCATTTTGAGTTTCTAACGGTATGCAAAGATGGTATTGATAATACTGCACTGTTGTGCACGAGATTATTTCTCGAAATGGCACATGCCTATTGAAAGCTAGGTTTGAGCTTAACAACATTCAGAACATTGTGATATTTATGGTGTAAAATATAATATTCTTGTATACAGAAAAGAAGGTAACCAAATTGTTAATAATTGTTGTAACTGCTCTTAAAAAGGGATTTTTATATAAGCCATAATTTACGCTATATGACAAAGAAACCCCAATCTAACGTTTCAAAGTCTAAGACTGACATAATTTAAGAAAAACTCATTTAATTAGGTATTTAAATTATTAGTTCCAGCGCTCCCAGTCCTACCGGCTACAGTCCCGGCCGCGCCAGTGAGCAAACCGATGGGTCTCATAGCCAGAGCCATGGCTTCCCTGCAACAGATGCACCGGACAGGACCCCACATCAAGTCAAGGAAGTCCAGAAATCCCCTCAATGGAAACCCTTTTGCTAAGGTACAGTGTAGCCATTATATTTTATAATAGGCTTCTAGCTTCTAAGTGGTGATTGGAGTTAATATTATAGCTGTTCTAGCTAGAAAAAAAGAAACGTCAGTTGAGTGACAAGTGAGTAACTGAGCGAATACCATTTTTTTTAAATGGCATTAATGTTGAACGAATTTAAAGTAGTTTTATTTCTATGTTCTGTTAAACATTTTTTTAAACTAGCTGAGTCCTGCAAATTCACCTGCTTGCATTCCGTTCCCGTAAGATATAATTACTTCAAAATTTAAAAACGGATTTTTTTTAATACGTATCATATAACGAAAAAGATCAGAAAAAATATTATTTTGACATTACATACGAACACTTAAATTTTATTATTATTAGGTATCAAGAAAATAACGACAAAGCTTTAAAAAAATATTTTGAAATTACAAACGAACACTTCAATCTTAGAATAAAAAATTAAAAATAAGTAAACTATAGTGAGTGCTCCTGATAAGTATGAACTGGAGGCACTACTAGAAACAAGTAAAATCGAAAAATTTATGCCAAAACAGCGCGCCGTTATATAAAAATTATTTTGGAACCTAATTTTATTAATTGCCTTAATAATATCGGAGCGATCAATATTTTCGCATAAACGTGTTCGCAGGGAAAATCAGTCAAATTAGTAAATGAGCGTAATAACTACAAAAACAGCAAAAAAATTGCATACGCTCGGCACAAGAGACTACTACTAGCGATGCGCGCAATCTATGTTTGTCTATGTTTACTCTAAGATTTCAATTTTGTTTAATTGTATCGATGATGATTTTAGCCATAAATATCGAGCAAATAACTGTATAAGTTAAAAAAAAATTGCAAACAGACACTTATTTTCTTTTTATTTTTAGTTATTGATAGTAGGCATTTATTACTTTTTTTAAAGAGATAATCCAAATAATCCTTATATACAGTCTATTTTACAAATACTCAAACACCTATAAAACACTTCCAGGGAGTAGTCCTAAAGACGGTAATCAAGAAACCAAAGAAGCCGAACTCAGCGAACCGTAAGTGCGTGCTGGTGCGGCTGTCCAACGGCAAGGAGATGGTGGCGTACGTGCCCGGCATCGGACACAACCTGCAGGAGCACAACATCGTGCTCGTCAGGGTCGGGAGGTAAGGGCTTCACCTTTTACAAAAGAATAATCCTATCTTTTTTACTTAGATGTTGAGTGTTCTTTATATGTTGAGTGTAAATAAATTAGACGACCTCCGTGGTCGAGTGGCGTGCACACCGGTTTTAAAGGTGTCGCCAGCTCTGAGGTCCCGAGTTCGATCCCCGGCCGTGTCAATGTAGGAAACCTCTTTTCTATATTGTCTCGGGTCTGGGTGTTTGTGGTACCTTAGTTGTCTCTGAATTCCATAACACAAGTGCTTTAGCTACTTACTTTGGGTTCAGAGCAATGTATACCTAATTATAATTTTAAAGTAGTATTATATTCTAGAAATACTAGAATATTTAATGTGTCTAGTGCGTGAATGTATACTCCAGAACTAAAGAGGTTTAATGGTTAGGCTTAGCATTGCAAAATATTCGCAAAGGCACAAACAGCTTGTTTATTAAACAATCAAAACTAAACGAACAAACTATCAACTGTAACGTTTTTATAAATGTAGGAAACTTTGCTACCAATTATTACTGTTTACATGTCAAATCTTAGTTTTGGTTCAACTTTATAATTCTGGTCCTTCTGCCATATACCTAATTGTGGTCCTAATATCCGCATTTTCACATTTCCAGGCTAAAGGACTGTCCCGGTGTGAAGCTGAAGTGTGTCCGCGGTAAATATGACCTGCCGCATGTTATCAAACAGAAAGTTTAGTGTTTAATAGTTGTAGTACCTTAGTCCAATATACTTGATAGTTTAAGAATTACGCGAGATGTTTTATTTTTACCTTAGTTGAAAAAATATCTGGCTATAATTACTATTTACAAAATCAAATTAAATTATATGTTCATTAGATCAGGCATCTTATTAAAAATAATATATATTAACCTTCATCAAAAATATTGAGTTAAGTATAAATGGTTCATTCCTATTGGATGAAACGTGATTCGTGCGTTTGCGCAAGCCACGCCCATATAACCTAGAGTCTTATACATGTAGCGTTTTATTATGACTTCTACTCCATATCATAAAGGATACATTTGTAAAGGCTAATTTTATTCTAACATCATTATATGGGAAGTTAATTAAAAATAAAAAAACAAGAAGTTATAAGTTTATAAAAATCATTTTATTTCTTGTAATTAAATTAGAGGGATACTTAAAGCTATTTATAAATTACAATAATTCCCTACATACATTATATAATACAATTGCACATTATAACTACAGAGGTAGATTGAAGTTTTACAAACATCTTAACACTAACTTAATTCTATCTACTAATACATTGCACAGTCTTTAAATAGGAACTTAAATTAAGGTTATAATTAGTCTTGATTAACAAAGACACGTTTGTTGACAGCGGCCGCAAACTCTTGTGCTTAAGGCCGCTTTTAGTGTAGCAACTTCTTTCCTCAGAAAACTCACTTTTAAGGCTAAGTGAATCTCTCTCAGCTTCCTTCTATCTCTGCTCTGTTTCGCGGCAAAGTTGTTCCTCTCACGCTGTCGCCGGTATGTGTCGTCACCAGCGTCTGAGTTTGTAGATCGGACAGTGCGGCGCATGCGTGGATTGTTGCCTAGCAACGCGCCGCCATTTTTCTCCGCCATCACTCTTAACGCGTTTCGCTCAAACTCTTGGAAGTCAGGATCGTCCGATAAAGAGTCGACATCGATCATGCTGTAAGGTCTCTTCGAAGGTGCTTCTGTTGGAGAGGCTGGTGGTGATAGCGCGACATGACGAGGCGTCATCGGGCTGAATGACACAGAGTCGTATCCCGACGAACTGCCTCCAGGCGATATTTGTCCAACCGGTGCGTAAAATCCATTGTATGGCAAATAATCCTGTGACACGTGCAACTGCGGCGCGTAAACCGTAGGAAACTCTTTAGTATACTGAGTATCTTGTACGGCAGACTTCGATAAATCCAAAGCGACATCGTCAGCGTAAGGTGTCCAGAGCGCCATTTTTACGTGTTCGTTATTCAGAGGGTGAGCAGTGAATGATGTGGAGCGATGCCCACGCGCCCTTTAATGTAAGAGGGCGGAGCTTAGGGGAGGGGCGCGAAAGGGCCGGTACCTGCGCCCCTAACGGAACTGCGGGGGAAAACAATAGGGTAAATAATTGTGCTGCAAATAAGTTTGCGGTTCAACTTATTGTATGTGGTATACCTATTGCCCAGTGTTATTCAAAATGTTGCGTATGTGGTTTTATTATAATTAAAGTGTATGACATAATATGTAGTAGCTACTAATTAATACTTGATGATGTTATGTATTGTCATGATTATTCATATTATTTATTTCATCAAACCATTTATGCTAAGTCTGAATTAGATAGATTGTGTTTTTATAAATAACATTGACGAGTAGACTTTTTGTCTTTTAAATTATAGGATTCTAATGCTGACTATAATCAATAAACAATTTAAGATGTCAGGATGAAATACCAAACCTGATATATTTCTTTTTATTTTTAAATTTCATAGCTAGTTTAGGCAGCTTCCACCTGACATATTTGTCTAGATATTTCATTAGTAGATAATAAGCATTTTAACTAAAATTTCATTAACACATCACATAATGTAATTTGAGGGGAAGGGAAAGCCCCTCCATGTCATTAGTTTGTTTATAGGAATATCTACGGAATGTATACATATCTAAATCTAAATGTATTTATTTACATATTTATTAACTATCTTACGTTTTGATTTTTTAATTTATTTTGTGTCGATAACAAGCGTGTTGTTCAAGTTAATCACCCACTAATCACTTTGTTTTGTACATCATGTTTATTTATCTGTGCAAATTACTCCACCTTATTAATAATTTTTGCCTAATGAGCTTACATCTTACGTCGTAAACAAACTCTGAGGTTAGTAATTTAATGAGCTTTGGTGATATAAATATTTCACTAATCACCTACGTAGGTACATAAGGTAATCTTAATTTTTCGGAATAATATCTATCTTAGTTCTCTTGTTTATGTACTTTGTATTGAAGACGATGGGATAATAATGTCTATATTTTTATACAGTACCTACTTGCGATCTGCTCCAGTTTCGCACGAGTAGCACAGCAATATAGGCCGTTACTCAGGGATAATGTAGCATACTAATGGTGAAAAATTTTGATATTTTTCCAGTAGTTTCTGAGTTTATTCGTTACAAACATACAAAAATACAAATCTTTCATCTTTAAAGTATTAGTATAGATAACATTACTGGTCTAAAGTCAAAAAATATTATCAGTTATCACATATAAAACATGATTTGCGGTATTTCAATTAATTAATATCTAACAGTCTTCATCGTCTCCAGAATACCTAAATTTAGGAGAATTCACACAACTAAACAACAATACCAAAAGGACGCAATGTAAACATGAACAATACATATGCAATATCAACAAAACGCTAGGTAAAACATTACCTAACAACATTGCCAAAGGCACGCGCCGCGTACCTGCGCGCGCCGAGCGCCGGCCATTGTCTCCGAACGCCCGTAAACTACCGTTCACACAATACGGGCGCATTATTTTACAACTAGGTATATAAAAAGGTAGCAATTTTTATGACTTAAAAAGACCTTTACATCTTTTTGGAGATTAAAATTAAATCATGGATTAAAATTTTGCTGTAATGTAAATAATACTGTTTTATTATAACCGCCCAAATGGCGGCAAATTAATTCCTTTTTGTTCTCTGTAGGGTAGATAATGAACAGGATTATAAGTACAATTACAGCCCGCATAAGGAACTGTTTAGTTGTCCGGTCCTTTGAGTCTTAGTTTTATTAATCTGTTCTTTCAAGGTACTTTGGACCCAGTAAATTAAATACAAGCACTGACTGCGTTTTACGAGAATGAGTTCATGATAGGTATTTAACAGTAGCGACTGACATAATTTGTGTATTATGTCTATTTTTGTATACGGCTGGGTACGTAAATATGCCTCTTAAATATATTTTTTTATTAAAATAATTACAATACAATATCAATGCGAAATTGATATTAGTTTAGTGGACACGTGTTTCAGTTATCTTGAAAAAAAATACTGCCAATGGCAGGACCTAACTGTAATCTAAACATCTATAGTAATTATTTGTACTGTGTTTTGTTTGTGTGCCTGCTAAGTGAATAACAATTTTACATTGGCATTGTATTAAAATTTAAATTCATTCAAGAGTAACCCGTTACTATCCAATTTAATTTTAATTCTAATAATAATGCAAAATTGATATTAGTTTACAGGCAGAAGATACAGTTTCCTACCACTGACTGGAATCTAAACATTGAGAGTATTTTTATGAACTGTGTGTTGTTTGTGTGCCTGTTAAATTAATACCAATTTTGCATTGGCATTGTATTAGAAATAAAATTAAATTGGAGAGTAAGGACACTGATCGAACAAATATGCTCAAGAAGATTACTTTTTGCAAAACAATGAAAACCTTCTTAGCTAAGACTGGGATCAATTTTAAGATTAGACGCATATCACCGTCTCGTACACAAAAGTATTTTACAGTTGGTACCTACCTAACTAAGCGTTTGGCCGGTCTAATAGATACCTCGGTCCACTAAACACAAATCACAAAAAGATCCCGTTTCAAAATCAGACAATTTAAATCTTCATATTCATGACAGTTCTATTGAATAATCTTAATATACCTATCCCTTTCAGTGGACCACCGTGACGTCATAATCGTAGTAAAGAGTTGAGCGGCCATCACAATGCGTCTGGCGGACGACAGTTGCGACATTATTGTCGCATGGCCGGCTCTAGTGTGCGGTGTGTCGTGGACATGCGCATGAGTGGACAACAGAGATGTTACGAAAATGATTTCTATGAATATTGTTATTGATATAATAGTTTCGCCAGTCATTCGGCCGCTAATTGAAGATCTGGTGTCCGGTTGGTTTTGAAGCAGTTGGCAAATTAATATTCTTTGAAGATTTCTTTTTTGTTAGGGACGTCGCAGACATTGCCGATTTCTTTTTTAATAAAACACCGATCCTCATTGTCTAATAATGTTAAATTAGGTACATAATATATACCAAAAGAACAATCGTGGGCACAACGTCTTCGTAGTCGAAGTGTTGATTACAAGGTCTTTACTTTTATTTTGAGTTTGAGAAAGTGAGATTGGAAGCATTAGGTACCTATATAATGGTAATTTTTCCAGTTTTTTACTTCTGTTTACTCGTTTGGGCACATTCCCGCAAGCTGTGTGGCCGGAACCATCAGCAGCGGTAGCTTCATCAATCTCCCACACAATGGTGCTGAGCTTCCCACTGCGATGCCGGAGGACAACCCGTGATCGATCGACGCGTCATCGATATTACATCAAAGGCTTATAATGGTCCAGTTACGGTTAAGTAATGATGGTTATTATACTTATACGTTTCCTGTGTCAAAGTAACGGGGATGGGAAGTTAATTTTCGTAATAAGTCTGTAACCTTTTAAGGCCAAGTCAAAAGAAATAAATTCTTCTTCCAAAATTATTTTGACATATTTTTGAAGAAATCAAAAGACCCGTAGATAGGTAGAACCCGTAGGTACTTTTAGCTGCACATAGAAACATAACACGAATGCTTACCGGCCGGTCGGACCCCTATGTCTAAACACATTACATAAACAATCTCATAGGGTGTTGCAACTATTGACAGGCCACTGACAACCACGGAACTCTTAATATTTGTCAATAATACCGTCACAAACCAAATAAAACCTTATCTAAATGAAATACGGTATATTCTTGTTGTAAACTAGATTGTTAGCAGATGCAGTATCGATTTATTAGATTATTTTTATTGTAAGCGTGCGCAGCACACGCCTTATTTAGACACAAAATGACACGATATCTGAAGGTTTTTTTTTTCAAACCGTTTTTCATCAGTCGTAGTTTCCAAATACTTAATGGCAGTCTGAAAATGGGCTGACAGTTTTTTTTTATTGGTAGCCACTTATTACCTATTCATTTACTGCATTTCGTTATCGGGCTTAGGTTTAGATCCAGGAATGTTACAGCCATAAATAGCTATAAGTAGAAACAATATTTAATTCACAGGTGTGGAAAGTACAAAAATACTTCAGATTGTCTGCAGTCCCTGAAAGTGAAACCCATGGACACCGCCATAAAACTATTCCGTCCAAAGGCGCTTAAAGCAGTAAAACAACGTTTTACAGAAACTGTACTATACGCAAACGTCATCGGTTCATTGTGGAGCATTTGTGAAGGATTAACTCGCACAACTAAAAACAATGCGAGGTTCTTGCGAAAGAAACAACGGGACCAACAATGGCGGAGTTTATCAGATTAGAGATGTCTTGCTGAGAGGATTTTAACAGTACCGTGGTGGGTCGGAATCAAAGACTTATAAGTTAGAAATTTTGTTTAAAACTTTGCTAATCCGAGCCTTTTTTTTCGTGTCTTTACAATATTAGGTTTTGTTGAGTAATGAAGATACCGTGAATGTTTTTTGCTATGTTATGGTAGGTATAACTGTAGGTAGGTACCTACCTAAATTGTAAATATATCTAAGACTTTAGTGTTAGTGTACCTAAGCTTCATAAGCGTGCATTAGTTCAAGAATCCCTAAGAACCGAAAACTTTGCAATCTAGAATAACTTATTAAATATAATGAAATACAAAACATTATATAAACAAATTTTTAGGTAGGTACGAAAATAAAACCTTTTACTCTATAAATAGGTAGTAAGAATGTAAACTACGTTGGTGCATTCAACCAATCGGATGACGTTAAAAAGTTTTATTGTGCAACGCGCCACCCCTAATCGTAAAGGGAGGCTGTGAATAAGATTGTGCAACCAATGCACAGATTGGCACCCAGTAGGTACCTACCCACTGAATTCTTTAGAAAAAACTGGCAATAAAATTCACAGCTGCATAGCAGCGTTTACATAGCTGCCAGTACCATAGACTAATGGCCAGTGCCTGAGCTCTGTCCAGACGCATCTACATAAAAACTTTAATAAATTTTAGATCGAATTGTCAACGTAAAGTATGTGCAAATATAATTATCCTATGTGTTAATCTAAATAATAATATAATTATAAAATTGTACCGAATTTCATCCAAATCCGTTTCTTGGTCTTTACATGAAGGAGTAACAAAAATCTAGGACCCGCGATAAATATATTTGGGATTCGTAGCAAATGCTGAATTGTTTTAATTTATCCTTCTATCCATTAATAACGACGGATATTTCCTTACAACATGGTTTGTACCTAATCTAGTCTAGATATATAAAAATGAATCCCTATTTCCCTTGGTCACGCCATAACTTCCAAGCGACTGCACCAAATCGGATAATTCTTTTTTTCTTGTGTTCCTTATTATAAAGGCAAGTATTTTATATAAGAAAATAAAAAAAAACCGTATCGAAATGCATTGAAATACTCACACCACCAGTGCGAAGCCGGAACGGGCAGCTAGTCTAATTTAATAATATCTAGCAATATGATAGACAAATCAACGAAAAAATCATTCCTGGCAAAAAAACAATAACCGGGCAAACTAAATTAACGAACTAGAAGGAACAACACTTCGATAATACGAAAATGTTGACAAAGCTGCGATGGTCACTTTCCTTCCTGATCGAACCCCTGGTCACATTGCATGGAGGGTGCAACACTAATTGGCGAGGGTGCTCCCCTAGCCAGCGCAATACATAACCCTTGCGTTCGGTGCATAATGTTATATTGGTGGGTGAGATTATTGATCGTGGAGATTGGAGTTTTCTGTTTCCGCAACTTTATAAATCAAGATAATCGGCATAGAATATGCCGATTTCTTAATTTATTAGATTAGATTGTAGAATATAGTTCTTAGATTATAGATTTCAAAATGTAGCAGAGGAACCATTTGTGGCCATGGGTATGTAGGTGTTTGTTTAATAGACCTAGGTCTTCCATGTAAATAGACCAATGTACCTACCTATCATATTTTTTCGTTCCGAGATAAGTCTAAGAAGTAAGTATGAAAAGTGTTTTGAGTAAACTAGGTTCACGCAAATCAGCACTTGCACTATGATTGAAAATCAAACTTAACACAAATAAATAAAATTGATCTGTCTGTTTGTAATGCCAAAATAAGTAATAGATTTTTTTAAGCTCGTACATTTATTTGCTCGATGCCTACGCCTAAAAATAGTTTTCATGTCTGTCAGTCGGACTGTCCGTCTGTCTGCTTGTTTCGGGTAATCTTCAAAACGGGACAACTGATTTTAATAAGATTTTACTGGCATGTAGCTGTCTATAAAAGGACTAACTTATCTAGCCGAATATAAATATTATAACCAACAAGCCAGCAACATTTATATTTATAGGACGGGCCTGTTGGTCTAGTGGTTAGTGACCCTGACTGCTAAACCGGAGGTCGTGGGTTCGATTCCCACCCAGGACGAATCTTTGTGTGATGAGCACGATCATTTGTTCTGTGTCTGGGTGTAATTTATCTATAATATGTATGTATTTAGAAATATATAAGTATGGTTATCAGTTGTCTGGTTGCCATAGCACAGGCTCTGCCTAGTTTGGGATCAGATGACCGTGTGTGAGATGTCCCAAGATATTATTATTATTATTTATTATATTCGGCTAGAAAATCGAGTTTACAGCAAAAAAGAAGACAATATTAGGGGCTAAATTCTATTTTAATCGAATTATATCTTACGGGAACAGAATGACGTGGGTGAAACTAGGCGATAAGCTAGTCAAAAGATATAAAATTTTAATACTTATTTTTATATATACTTAAGTAATCCTAACTCTAGCAGCAATTTAATATCGCCTCCTCTTTAGGTACCTACTGTCTCCATACCATTTAAATGACAGCGACATCAGCTTAATTCACTACGAAAAGATAACATCAATCCCTTCCTACAGCTTCCCGTATCTGTTTGTTCTCGTGCCAAATGTTTTCCTAACGTCGGCAGATATTGTGATAGCCATCAATACGGTTCGCGGAACGTGGTAATATCGGGTTATAAGTTTAAACTCGTGCCGAAAGCCCGCGGACTGTCAGCATGTGCTGGGTGGAGAGTGTTGACGGCTGTGACCGGAACTACAGGAAGATACCGTTTTTTTTTAATGATGGTTTAGATTTAACTGTCCGATCCTATTTCTAGATTGCGCAGAGTTTTAAAGCTAGTTTGGAATTCGTCGGCACCTTTTATAGAAGACGTGTGAGTCAGGAATATCGGAATAGTATTCGTTTCATAAGTATATATACCTAATATGTTCTTGACCTTTTTAAATAAAACAAAATTAATAATATAATATACCCACCATAGGTACCCCCGTACTACTTAAGCATGTAAACTCGGTAATAAAAAAAAAACTTTATAGTACCTACCTACTTAGATATATCATGATACAATAATACTACAAAATAAAAATACCTATATCTGAAAGCGACAGCGTTCACAATAAAGGGGGCGCGGCCTGCGCACACGCAGAGCCTGTAGGGAGGAGCATGCGTGAAAACTAAATGCGTGAAATAATAGGTATATTTCCTTATATTTCATTCTCTACAAATACAATTTATTCGCGTGTGGGAGAGTAGAGTAGGTATAACAATGATTGAGTCAATGTCGAAATTATTTTAATTACAATGCTTTGTGCTAATAATTAACGAATATATTTTAAAACCCATTTGAATTCTTAAATCAACATTCGTTATTTATGTTACTTCCAAAAGAGTTGCTTTATATGTTAAAGCCAAAAAGACAGCGACTCTAAAATATCTTACAAAGTTACAACTAAGAACTTTCCACAAAATATAACGGTAATAAAATTTATATTCAACCCTATGGCTGCTGCTAATCCGTTAGACAGCAGAAGCATTGTAAACTTTATGACCTAATTCAGTGTTGCTACCTTTTTACCGAAACGGCTGCAATCAGGCGCGGCGAAAATAAAAGCCGAGAGCAATTTTAATCCTTCAATAAATATCTTTATGATGCTAGAAATTCCCATTTTATTAGCTCTTAACAATAATTCTAGAATTAGGTGTTAGGGATTAAAATTTTAATCCCGCAGTTCAGCAGATTATTTTGAACTATGTTTGTATTTATATTAAGGTAAAGTAAAATATTTCTGAATATTTATTTGTTTAAAATAATAATGGCCCACAGATTGCCTCACTAAGAGTTCTCTGCATCTTCCGGGAATAAGCTTGTCAGTATTTAAATATATTACTTTTGTTGTATTGGGAGATCGATTACTTTGAAAAACAACATACTAGCCTGCTTGTAGTGTTGTATAAATAGGAAAGGTAATGAAAAAAGAATCGAAATTATAGTCTATAAATTTTATTTATACACAAACATCACTTTATATTACTTATACAATTAGGTAATTGCACAAATGTACAAATTCTAATTTAAGATACAATTTATTAAATACTTAAGATTAAGCACTATAACATCCAATATTCTATTAATCTATTAAGTCTACAATCACGTTATGTTTAAATAATGTATTAATATTATTTACAAGTCTATTATTATGCACAATTTGACTCAGGTCTCTGTAACACACGTACTTTGTCCATGCACTAAACTGTTGTTCAACACTCGCAAATCTGTCGACAGCGGCCGCAGACGCCGGCGGAAAGCTTAGCTCTCAAGTCTGCCATCTTCTTCTTCAAATAGGTCACTTGAAAGGCGAGCCGCACTTCCCTCAGCTTCCTCCTGTCTCTGCTCTGTTTGGCGGCATAGTTATTCCGCTCACGTTGTTTCCTGTACGAATCGTCAGCGGTCTGGCTTGTCTGCACCGCCCTCCGCATCCGAGGATTGTTCCCCAGCAGTGTTCCCCCGTTCTTCTCCGCCATAGCTCTCAGTGCATCTCGTTCAAACGCCTGATATTCCACGTCGTCTGATAGGGACTCAGAGTCGTAGAACTCTGGAGATTCAGGTGACGACGGCGCGTTCTGTTTCATGTTCGACCAGCTTCCAATGGAGTCAGGAGACATCGCGGATGGTACCGCGTATGTCACTGGCTGGTACGGGTACGAGTGGTAATACTGTGTCTCCGCATATGATGGATAAAATCCAGATAACGGAGGCGATTGAGGTGCACTCGCAGCAGGAAGCGGTGACGGTACTCTCTCTAACTTCACCGCGTTCCTACTCAGGTCCAAGGCAGCTTCCTGCGCGTAAGGAGTCCACAAAGCCATTTTGAGAACTGGTCCACTTGACGTGCAAATAACGAATGTCCGTGTATTTTGGCGCGCTGACGATGTTACAAATAGGCGGGGCCTGAGTGACCACCCCCGGGAGAAGGGTTGAGTGCAGGTAGCTGCCCTAACGGAGCTCGAGTGTCGGATTGATTTATGTGTTTGTATGTCTGCCTTTTTGAATGAAGTAAATGAACGTAGCGCTATCGCTGAATTTGAGATAGTGGTAGTAATTAAAAAGGCTTAGGAATATGTAAGAAAACCAACGTAAAAGGGTTTGCTAATGATTTTGTTTGTGAAATAATTAGTAAAATGTCAGCAGAACATTTAGCTAATGAGTCTTTAAAATAGGCTTTACTATAAACTAGTATCTCAGTATTCTTAATTGAATGACGAAGACGTATGAAAATTAGCAACAATTGAATTAGAAATAGGTACTCTTTGTACATTCACTACACTAGCTGAGTGCCGCAGTTTCACTTGCTTTGCTTTTCTCCCAAGGCAAGTAACGTGATATTTTATACCCTATAAGTAACCTTTCTCGAGAATTGGGCTATCTAATGCAAAAAAAACAAATTCAAACAAATAATAAACAAACTCTTTAGGTTTAGGTATTATTTTATCATATTAGTAAAGATTTAAAAAGTTTTTGAAGCGTGAATGTTTATTACCTAATATTTCGCGCAAAAACTACTTACTATTAGATAATGGACGTTAGGCGCACAGATGGTTTATGACCTGAATTATCATTATCCCCATAAGTTCACGAAAGCGAGAACTACGAAGGTGAACCCTCAGATTAATTTCAATGTACCTATATATATTTTATAGAATTTTCTACATTGATTCAAACATTTTCTAACACTACATAGGGGTAGAAGTGTATAATATTACCTACGGAACAAATATCAAGATGGCATACAGCTGCACATAGAACTATGCTTATGTATTTTGAACTTTAAGCTGGTGTTCATAGCGGATATTTTAGTAAAAACACTTGGCATGAAATAGGATTAAATTGTCACTTGGTTGTCAATTGCAAAACCCTTCCGCGGTCACAAAAGTTAGTTAACGGTATTTATTGGGAAATATCACATGGCATGACTAACATAACAATATTCTATTTTGTTATTTACTAGCTGACCCGACAATCGTTGTTCTGTCAATCTATACAAAAATTAATTTCTAAATTTTAGACATTTCCCGCGGATTCTACGCAAATTTTCTTGTTATAAACTTGACAAATTACAAACAGCCAAATCGGCCGTTCTTATGTGATGTTCCGTAATACCATGCGGCATTTTTATCTATTAATAATAATTAATATAAGTACTTTTTTTTTCTGTGATAATTATTTTTAGAGAAGAACTATATTTAAAAGTATTTTATGACTTTGGAATGTTGGTACCGCCCCTGTTTCTATTTATTATGAACTAAATAAGCTGCTAACATTTAATCCGCAGCTTGCTAATGCATTGTTATTGTAATCAAAAGATTATGGTAGGTTATTGCCTTAAATGTAGCAATGTTTACGATTTAGCCGAAAATACTAAGTAAGTATAATAATAAAAATTATTCCCTTAGGTTGAAGATTATAGTAGTAAATGCCTTTCACTTTCCTGGATCTATTGAAAAATAGGTGTATTAAATTCTATTTTTAACAGATTTCCATACAAATACATAAGTAGGTAATAGGTAATCAGTTTTACCTACACGTGATGTTTCGTGATAGAATCCGCTAAAATATATGGTGAAGATAAAATCTTATAAAATACTAGCTGTTTCCCCGCGACTTTATCCGCGTATTTTAGTTTAAACGGTTTTTCATTTTTGCAACATTTTTAATTTATGCTCCGCTCCTTTTGGTCGAAGCGTAATTTTATATAGCTTATAGCCTTCCTCAATAAATGGGCTATCCAACACTGAAAGAATTTTTGAATCGGACCAGTAGTTCCTGAGATTAGCGCGTTCAAACAAACAAACAAACTCTTCAACTATATACTACTAATACTACATATTAGTATAGAAGATAATTCAGGATAATTATTCTATGTACCTACATAAGTATTCTAAAAAAATGTTTACTGGTTCATTCCTAGTTTGTATAATTGCTTTAGCTCAAAATAAGACCACCGTGGCATAACTTAGATATGGAGTTGTGTTGTATGTTGTTGTAAGTGTACAATACACGATAAAAGCTCTACGACTATATCCGACGCGACAGTTGTGGCATTATTGATAGACCAATGATTTGGAGTTTGGAGAATAAGGCTGCGTTTCCACCAGAGATCTGCGAAGATGCGTAACGGGTAGCGGGAGATGTGTTTGTTAAGAGCCTCACAAAGCTAGGTAAATGAAGCGAATCTATCGGTTCTTAACAAACACATGATAGCACGATCATTATTAAATCGGATAAAACTTACAATTACGAACAAGAAGTAAACAATGCTCTTAAACAAACAATAGTATGGTTAGAATCAAATAATTTACATATAAATTTAAAAAAAAAACACATTTTATGCATTTTCATCAGCGTCAACTACCACCACAGCTAAATATTAGTCACAATAATATATCAATTTCACAAGAAAATAGCACAAAGTTCTTAGGATTAGTTATCGACAGTAAACTGACATGGAAACCACATATTGAATCGGTATGTGCAAAAATAAATAGCTTCGCTTACGCTCTTTACAAACTATCACGATTAGCTAACCAGGATACCGTGCTTACTGCCTATCACAGCTATGTGGAGTCGGTATTAATATATGGGCTTATTTTCTGGGGAAATTCTACAGATAAAAATGACGTATTTATTGCGCAAAAGAAATGCGTTCGTGCAATACGTGGTCTACATCCGAGGGATAGTTGTAAGCCGCATTTTTATGATTTAAAACTACTAACGTTCCCTTCTTTATACATTTACGAAGTGGCCACTTTCGTTAAAACCAACATGCATCTTTTTAACTTGAAGCCCCCACGGGATTCCAGGCTGAGGCAAAGGGATACTGGTGCACTTCAGGTGGAATATGGAAATACAGCTCTTATCAGTAAAAGTATATTTGTGATGGCTCCACAAATATACAATAGATTACCACAAGAAATTAGAACATTACACTTACCTCTCTTTAAAAAGAAATTAAAGCATTTTCTACTAAATAAGTGTTACTACACTATGACTGATTTTTTGACTGATATAAGTAAGTAATATAATAATATAAATATAGGCACCAATAATAAATTAATAATTATATATAGAGGTAGAATAAATTAATGTTATTGCAAGTGAATAATTTATGTAAATTAACATTGTTAATATAAGATTCATGCCAAATTATTGTGCTACTGCTGTTATTTTTATGTTCCTATAATGATATGTTTAATATAATAGAATAGATACATCTATAGATATAATTCGATTTGTGGTCTGTGATTTAATTCTAAATAATAATAAATACAATAGTGTTAAATAAGTACATAAAACTACATTATATAAAATAAATTTGTATATCTGTATAGATACAATGTGGCGAACTGATATATTATGATTTTCTACAGGGCCGCGCCGCCCCTGTGTGCGAAGTGTGCGGCGCACACAGGCGCCAAGACAATAGGGGCGCCGCGCCGCCACTGCCACCTAAATTATTTTTGTTACCTATATGATTGTTTTTTGTAGTGGAGTATCGACAAGTAAGTAGGTACAATAGGCGCAACATAGGCCTTGTAAACAACAAAACATCTATAACGCTTATTGAACAAGTCTCTCAATATTTAATGTTTATTATTATTCACGTTTATGGTTTCATTTTACGTTTAGGGTTTTAGTTTACATTCCTTACGAGCTCAACGTTAAAACGGCGGCAGTTCTTTGAACCAGAGAAAAAGTACTAGTTATTTTAAACCGTAGAGGCGCCGAGTTTGTATGAGTATGAGTGAGTTTCTGAACGCAACCCGATGCGATGCGTGCGACGCAAGCGGGGGTGGGGTCACGGGTATTCCCCGATTAAATGAAATCCAGTAGATGAAAGATTTGATTTATTGAATAATCACAACGACGTGTTTAATTTTTTATTTAATTTAAGTGATGACCAAGATCAAAGTCGATTAAGAAGTAGCTGTCATCGTTTACAGGAGAAACTTTCAGCAAATGATTCATTGGATATTAACGCCGATGATTTGTGTGAAGAAATTATGTCTTGTCAGCCATTTTTCAAAAAATTAAGTAATGATGTGGTGAAAATTCTTGAATTTATATATTTAAACAATTTGACAGCTGTATGCCCTAACATTGCCATAGCATTACGAATTATGCTAACTATGCCAGTTACAGTAGCAAGCGCGGAAAGGTCCTTTTCTAAATTAAAACTTATAAAAAATTACCTGCGCTCTACAATGAGTCAGGAAAGATTAACTAATTTAGCAACAATATCCATAGAGGAGGCCATACTAGACCATATAGACATACATGAAACTATTAAGGATTTCGCAAACAAAAAAGCGAGAAAAGTGGAAATATTATAATTTAAGTAATGTTTGTATTCTTGCAAATGTTAAGACTCTTGTTGTTTTTTTAAAACATATCATAGGTAGGTAATAGTCATATTAGTGTTATTATTCTTAGAAAAAAGTCAGCTTCTTTGTTATTCATATTTAAGTATTAAATTCTTTGTATTAATAAAGCATGTTAAAATTTTGTTCGAGTTTTATTTTTCGCAGTAATTGGCAAGCAGAAGCGAACGGGATTTACCTATTTAGTATCCTAATTCCTAAATGTTCCAGTTTTGTACACTTAGATATTAATGATAATATTATCTAAGTACTGTAAAACTGGAGAACATTTATTTCAGTCAAAATTAACAATTAAAAATATTCATTCAAAAATTAAATTCGTTTTTTATGATGATTCGTTAAAAAAGAGGCGCTTCATAGGTTTCGCACACAGGCGCTGCCGGGGGTCGGCGCGGCCCTGATTTTCTACCATCTATTGTTATATACCTACATTGACAAATAAACGATTTGTATTTGTATTTATTTATTTGTAATCTCCACATCGCTACGCATTCTCGCACATCTCTGGTGGAAACGCAGCCTAACGTTACCGCGTGATTATTTCTTTTTCTGGAATTTATTTCACGTTCACGTTACCTATCTATAGGTAAATCCTTGTTGTTTTCATACATTGTGATGATCAAAAACCAAGTCGAAAAACAGTGTTCATATCAAAATAACCAGCAAGGTGCATGCAATGCAAGTGCTTGGTACAACCAAGCACTTGCATGCACGTAGCGTATGATTTGCCAAAAATACACTTTATTCTGCTATGCTGATATTTTCATAAAACTAGGCAACAAGGCATAGTGGAAACTTAAATTAATTCAGCTGTCAATTCTGAATGAGTGGGACGTGTTACTTACCACTTATTGTGTTATTTCACCACAATTCTCACGTGAATCTCGATTTAAAAACATTGCGCGCGTGTCGTGTTACGACCGGAGTAGATGCCTACGAATAAGTATTTGTTCATTGAAAGGATTCGTGTTATCTAATATCTTTGCGCACGCGACTATTCACTTTAGTATAGTTCCAATTAATGTAAAAGTTATTTAAAGTCAGCGTAGTTAGGTACCTAGGTACTCATAAAGTAACTAATACCCTTAAATGAAAAACCAAGGTAAGAGATACTTACGCAATCACTGGATTAATACTTATCTTTAGTTTATTCAAGAATGTTGTGAGGTTTAATCTATACTAATATTATAAAGCTGAAGAGTTTGTTTGTTTGTTTGTTTGTTTGTTTGTTTGTTTGTTTGTTTGAACGCGCTAATCTCAGGAACTACTGGTTCGAATTGAAAAATTCTTTTTGTATTGGATAGTCCGTTTATTGAGGAAGGCTATAGGCTATATAACATCACGCTACGACCAATAGGAGCGGAGCATAAATGAAAAATGTTGCAAAAATGAAAAACCGTTGAAACTAAAACACGCGAACAAAGTCGCGGGGGACAGCTAGTGAATTGTAAACAGTTGAATTTTAACCTAGTAGTGTCGGTGAATAGGTATAGGAACCGATTGCATAGTCAATATACAATAGCGAACCAGTTTGGCAAACAAATCCAGACAACACACCCTGTCGCCTATAATACAGCGTAAATAACGGTATTATTGTTCTAGAGAAAGTTCTATTTTGCAAACTTGCAAAATATGTCATTGTCTCAAGCAGCATAAAGGGTTGGGACTTGCAAATGTAACACAAAGCGGATTATACAATTTGCATGTTGCGTCCGTAGGGTTAGTTCCGAGAATATTATGACTTGCACGAATTATCAAAAATAATTACCGTGACTTTAGTTACTGCGTTACATAGGTATCTAAAATCTTTGTAAAGATGACTTCACCAGCAAGACTGCTACATCGCTATCTTGTCACATGATATCGTATTCATAAAGGCTTAAAAGATTAAACGTTTCAGGCTCCCGTAAAAACTTTACGAATGCATTGGTGTATACAAATCTCTTAAAGCATTGCGTGCACTTTTGTCTCATTTCTAAATGGACACATTAGTAACAAGCGAACACACATAATACACAAACACGAGGTAATACATACCTTATTTCAATCGCGCAAAGGTTTAATATAACGGTGGCTTCTTTACAGCGTAGGCGGTCCACGTCTTTAAAGATTAGGCGACAGTCCTCAGTTGTACAATTACAAAGACCACCAACACTGTCCACTGTTCGACAAAAAACATTTACAAGTTATAATACTATCCTATGATGCAAGACAAGTGTCACTCATTCTACAAAATCCTTTTCTCTATCGAGGACCCACATGCATGCCAATCTAAAAACTGAAACTATATTTAAATTTGCTAAAAGGGCAAACAAACTATAATTCGAACATTTACCTACTTAAGTTAATGCAAGGTTAGACTTGAGTTATTTTCTAATCGGTTGCAAACGTCTTACCTTAAGTATTATATTGACCCTCTGAGAGAATGTAGCAATTTTCTTATCCTAATCTTAGGTGAATATTTATATTTTAACTATTTGATCTAAATAATAAACAGAGATCTCACAAAAAAAGTCTTAACGTATACACAATATAAAAAATATTGGTATTTATTAATAGCCGTTTAAAGTTTGTGGGTAGAATAAACTAACAAAATCAACAATAAGTAAAAACCACGGTAAAACAGTGGGTAATTTGTGAAGTCGACTCAGCATTTTATTTATATTTCTACTTTAGTGAAAAAGGAATTTTTTTTTTTTTTTTCGTTATTTGTACGGCTTGTATGATTTTTATAATATGTAGGTACTATTGTTTTCAAACCTTCAAACTATTGGTGTTGTAAATACATCTTCGTACAGAACTAGATTTTGTATGTAGTCATCTACTGACATCTAGTATCAAGCAGCAGAATTAATAGTAAAAGAGTCAACTGTGTATTTATGATAGAATAATTTATTAATAAAATTTATTAAGTAAAGAGAAACATTATGTTTACCGAAAAAATATGTATTTATTTAAAGTTTCAGTATAAATATAATCAAAATGTAAAGCACCAAGAATGCCGTAGGCTCGGTTGTCATTTCTGAATAGAATAGCTCTTACTTCAATAGTTTTGTTATCTGTGGTCGGCCATTTTGGATTTTGATAATCTGACTGGCCGTCGAAACAATTTTAATGTTTTTCAATCTACCTGTAATTTAAACACTCAATAACCATCGGCATTACGCGACATAATCGCTGCTCTTTTACCACTATCATTGCTTCGTGTGGTACACGCTTCCAAGGGGGTCAAATAGTGTCTCAACGATCAGCTGTCACGTACTACTGACGTGTAGAACACAAACAAATCTGATATTTTGGGTTTGCTATGCTGTTTTCACGATGAACGGCACGTTTTACGAGCAGCTCGGGGGTGTAGCCGGGGTGTTCGAGCAATGGGGCGCGTGTGAGCAAACAGTACTGGCTTGCACGTTGGCTCGTCGGGTGCCATGGCCTGGCCTGAAGCTGGTGCAGCGGGCCGTGGAGGCGGCGCTCCGGAGCCACGTCGAGGACGAGCGGCTGGAGCGCGAGGCTAACGACGAGGTGCTGCTTGCAGCCCTGCTGACCGCACGCGACGATGACGACGATGACGGTAAGGCAGACAACTTTAAAAATCATGTTTTTGCACCTTGTTTTCCTTATACGGGGAATGTTAGTAAAGCAGTGCTAATGAACGCATTCTGATTACCTTACTTGTTCTATGACTAACACCTATTTAATATGAATTGGCACATGCATTGAAATAATTGAAAATTTTTATATTTTTATGTCAACTACCTTCAATTTAATAAAATTGCTTGAAAACTGGTGTTCAATAACAATATTTCTCTCATTATGACTTACAATAGTTATTTTAAAATCTTTTAATTTTGTGAGTAGGTAGCATAAAGTAAATACAATCCAGTTAATATTCAAAATGAATATCAGTTTTAACAAAAATACTCAAGTCTAGTCTAATGATTATTAAAAGTTAGCTAATATGGGCACTAATATAATTAACATGAGGAATGAAAGGCATCATTATGGAATAATATCTGTGACATGTGTACTTTGCCCAGTTGTGGGACTTACAACCAAAGTACATCCTGTGGCACTTACCTGCAAGCAATATGAGAAATGATATGTGATAAGAATCCATAGTGTAATCGCATTATTGTAGTTAGGGAACTTGCAATGAAGAGGGTTTTGTATAAAAATATAATGCAACAACTAAGTGCTTGGCTCGGCCCTAAGTTGAACATAATGAAGTCAAGTCATAAAGTCTAAGAATTTTCACCTCTTTAGGCTTGGAAAACAGTGACATACACTCATCATTGTAATCATTGATTAACAGTAGTTATTTGTTTTGTTTGTGCATAAATTTAATAATTAATCCATTTTGGGGCATTTAGTAATTAACTGGTTGTTTCACTGGTGTTTTATATTGACAGGGACAAAATGCAGTTCCGTGTAGTTTGAGAAATATAAATTACTTTAATGACATTCTAAAATATGTTATTATCATGATTTTTATTGTTTTCTTTACTAAGGCTTAAAAATCTTGTTAGTATAGTTTTTAAGAACCAGTTTCAAGAGCTTATTATAGTTAGACATGCCTAGCTAATAAGATAATTAAGTATGAACTTATTCATGGACTTGTTAAGAAAAAACACTTGACATCATTTCATTTTGCTATTACTTAAGCTTGTTCACTGTGCCACTTGATCAGCACAATTTTAGCAGGTTATAGACACTTACCCTCAAATACTAAAATGCAACCTAACTTTAAGATGTTCATAAATGTCTATCTCTATGAAGCATTTCAATGTACAAGAATCATTTACAAATAATGATTATTTTGTCAGTAGGTAGCGAACGTCTCCGTCGGCTGCTAGCCCTGCTGCCGCTGCTCCGCATGGAGAACGAGCGCTGTAAGGACGTGTACGTGAGCGCGGCGCCGGCGCTGGTGCAGCGCTGCGTGGACGCGCCGCGCCGGACGTCGCTCGTGCCCGAGCTCTGCCGGCAGTTACTTTCGTATCTGCTTGTGCATCCCGCCTTGACACATCATGATCAAGGGTATGCAGACCTGATAATAACTAAAATCTTTTATACTTGACGTAGGTAGCTGAGTGTCTTGATTTTATATTTGGATCTCTAATGTAATCTTAAATTGTTATAACTTATTATGTTATAAGCCATAACAGTGGAGGTCATGATCACTTTTTTCCGTTATAAGTGTATGAATGTTTTATTTTGCTTCAGAACATTGACACAGTGGTTGAGATACTTGGACAGCCACATTTCGGGCAATAGAACAGAAAGCGTGTGGCAACAAAGAATAGACACGTGTCTGATACCAGACACTAACATATGGAGCACAAACAACACATTCAGACGGACCATCGGCAAAAACGTAGAGTTCCGAGGAATCATAGACACTGTGGACCACTTCAGCACAGACTTGCTCCAAGAATCCTTCTCGAAAAATGGGCGAGATGTAGATATAAGTATCGAAGGGGAGAAATTAAATTTTGACGCGACGATAGCACAGCCGAAGTCGCAGCGATCCAACAGCCTGACCCCACCGTCAACCAACTTCATGCATATGTCCTCATCTGCAGAGAATCTGAGCGACGAACCTTTTGTACAGAAACCTAGAAGTTTTTCACTGTCCAGTGAACATAGTTTGAGTCAGATTAGACCTATAAGTATAATGTACGGGACGACGGGTAGTGAGACGCGGTTAGACGACCTAAGATCGCACAACTTCGGCGAGCACGCCGGCATGTCGATGGTCGCGCAGTGGTTGAAGAGTTTGCGGCTTCATAAGTATGTGTGGCTGTTCACTAATATGAGTTATGAGCAAATGATGACGATGGATGAAAAGTATCTAGAGAAATTAGGTAAGAAACCGAATCATTTCTATTTAAAACTTATTGCTTCACCGTTTTACGGCTCATGCTCTCCTTCACTCCAACCTTCAAATGTAATCATTATTTTTATTAAGCTAAGGTCTACTTCCGGATACAGGTGTAACGAAGGGTGCTCGCCACAAGCTCCTGCTGTCCATTAAGAAGTTGAACGAGCGCGGCGCCGTGCTGGAGGCGGTGGAGGCCGAGCTACGAGCCGCGGGCGCGTCAGGCGCCGGCCGAGCGCTACAGCGGCTACGCGGCGTGCTGCTCAGCCCCATGCCGCCGGCCTGCGACCTGCCCGCCGCCATCGTGCGCGCGCTACACACAGGTGACACTACCTACCATCTGACATGCCTCGCTGCAGCGGCTGCTCAGCCCCATGCCGCCGGCCTGCGACCTGCCCGCCGCCATCGTGCGCGCGCTACACACAGGTGACACTACCTACCATCTGACATGCCTCGCTGCAGCGGCTGCTCAGCCCCATGCCGCCGGCCTGCGACCTGCCCGCCGCCATCGTGCGCGCGCTACACACAGGTGACACTACCTACCATCTGACATGCCTCGCTGCAGCGGCTGCTCAGCCCCATGCCGCCGGCCTGCGACCTGCCCGCCGCCATCGTGCGCGCGCTACACACAGGTGACACTACCTACCATCTGACATGCCTCGCTGCAGCGGCTGCTCAGCCCCATGCCGCCGGCCTGCGACCTGCCCGCCGCCATCGTGCGCGCGCTACACACAGGTGACACTACCTACCATCTGACATGCCTCGCTGCAGCGGCTGCTCAGCCCCATGCCGCCGGCCTGCGACCTGCCCGCCGCCATCGTGCGCGCGCTACACACAGGTGACACTACCTACCATCTGACATGCCTCGCTGCAGCGGCTGCTCAGCCCCATGCGACCTGTCCACTTGTCAAGTCATGTCTCAGCAATATTTGCTTAACCTTGGTCGATTAGCCTGTGTCCGTCTCCAAGGTCCATTGATTAAATAATTTTGTAAATTGTTGCAGCATCAAAATGCTTGAACAATGCGTCTTGTCCGCCGAGCGTGCGCGTGACGTCACAGTTGTTGTCGGAAGATGGCGAGCATGAGCCGCCGGTGGACCCCATGTCGCTACACTGCTGGCTCGTCGAAAAGGTATTCTAAATTATCTGTACTACTACCTTAAATATTATCAACATGAAATTAGGAAATGTCGAAAATAAATTTTATAGTAGTACTTTAACAACATAATTTGTCGTGTCGCAGGCTTTACACCATGAAGCCTTCAACCGGCCGGAGCTGCTGGAGGCACTCAAGCGACTGCGGCACCGCCTGCCGCCGCGACAGTTCTTCCACCACGTGTCCGACATGCCGCACAACAGGAGATGTCCCAAGCCTAGGTAAGTGTTTCGGAAGCGGGCGCAGTGTCGCCGCTGTGCGCCGGACTACACGGCGTGCTTGTTGCAGGTGGCGCGTGGGGGCGCACGGCGCGCAGCCGCGGCCGCTGCGCGCGCGCGCCTGGGGCGCGGGCGGGGGCGCGGGCGCGGGCGGGGGCGCGGGCGGGCCGGGCGCGCGCCCCGCCGGGCCGGCGCGCCCGCCGCCGCCGGCGCACGAGGACTACTCCAGCCTGGACGCGCTGTGCCTGCAGATGACGGAGCAGGCCATCAACTGACGCCCGCCCGGCGCCGCGCCCCGCTGACCGCCGCACTCCCGCGGACGGTTACGTAATTTGGTTTACGCGCCATTTCGTGTGGAATCCTTAGTTAAGTCGAGTGGGCTCGTGGTGGGCGGGACCTTAGTGCCGCAGTAGCTAGAGAAATTCCGGTTCCAGGCGCGGCGCCGCCGCCCGCAATTAATGTATACAAATTATTTCTAGTTAGGCCAGGATTATAGCTTTTTATAACAAATCACCCGCATTTGTAACACCCAGTTTCACTCCCTGAATACTTAGCGTAAGTATTCTAACGATAATTCTAGTTTAATCGGTGACATCGACTCGATTGTATACAACTAAACGTATCCTAAATTTCTCTGGTGCTAATTTTTGCGAGGTTTTATTTGTAGTTAGCTGTATAGTGTAGGTAGAAAGGGCGCGACCACGAGACCGTGGGACGGACGCCGTAGATAGTTTACGTTGTCACGTAATGTATGTACGTATTGCTGCGTTGACTTAGCTCGGCGGCTCGCGACAGACATCGGAGACAGTGACGCGCTCACACGACGATGCCTAGCCGCATAGTATAACTGAATAAGGGAACTCCAAATAATATATAAACTTTGACTGCAGTGCTTCATTGAGTACTGCTAACATTCTACGTAAGAGTTGTTGACCGCCTATTAGGAGTATGCTGGTTCCCTATCAGACTCCGATGGACACGAGAGTGACGCTCGAGGGCTGGAGAGTTGAGTGAACGCAGAAGTGAATATATAATTGTTGTCGTGTACTGACCGGGTATTGTTAAATAGTGACTGTTACGTTAGCACGTCTGGTCTCAGCGTGTCTCACACCTATTATAATGTTAACGTGAATTAGTTATAAACGTTGTTGACTGATGTTTGCATAATTTATAAAGTTCGCAAGCTGTTTATTATTATTTTTTATTTTAATCTATATTATTTAATGTAATGAATATTTATATTCAACAATTCATGTTTTGACTGGATCAAAAATCTGATTGTAACGTGTGCAATTTATTATTTTTTTTATTTACGCAATATTTTATCTATAAAATGAAATTATAGAATTCCTGTAAATAATGAACTAGTTCACATTGTATTTATAAGGGTTATTGTTTTGTACAAAACATGTGTTGATGACAGATTATAATATATATAGTCAAATGAATTTGAATATTGGTTTATGAGTTGTTTCGGTTGGGGGCTTACAAGCTGTCTACAAAAGATTATATTTAGCCAATTGTACAGGACGTGTTTATGTCTACATATTTATTGATTAGCCCACACACATACCTCAATTCTTGTTCTGTTATATACTTCACATCTGTGTTCAAGCTTTAGTTACTAATCTGTAGCGGACTGTGATACGGTTTGTTTTTGGATCATGGATCATGATATTCATCAGCACTAAAAATAAAAATATTGTATAACATTATGTGTGGTGTTTGATTACTTGAAGACAGACCTGACTGCACTTTGGTGCAAAATTACTCTTGTATACAAACCTTATAATGTGATACTTAATTTTAACTATATGTATAGGTGTAAAGGAACAATATTATTCCTGTGGGTTTTGTAAAAAATATGCATCTATACTGTCCCAACATACTTTTGAAAAAGAAAACAAATATATACTTTTACAAATTTATATTTTATTTTATAGTTTTAGGTTTGAGACTAGAAAAATTAAATTATTTTTGGTCTGGTGCAAAAAAAACACTGAAGCTCCTTAAAATTACCTAATAAATATCTAAAGAAGTCTCTCTTTGTGAGTGCCAATCTTATGTCTGGCAAGATCATTCTTCCTATAAAATGCTCTGGTACAGCGATCACATGGAAATGGAATGTGCGTGCCATGCAGCTTGGCCGTATGGAAATCAAGCATTGGTCTTGAAGGGAAGGTCATCAAGCATCCTTCTACTTCACACTTGTACCGGTCTGTTTTCTTGTGTCGGAAGTTCATGTGGCGAGCTAGGGCCTTCAGCTCATAGAAGCTGCTAGTACAGAGTTCACATTTCAGTGGTCTCTGCCCCGTATGTCTCCACATGTGCACCTCAATGTTAGACACATTCTTAGAACAAACTGAGCAGTGTCCAGACTTCTCAGAATGCTGCTTATCTATATGACTCTTCAAGTTGCCCTTCACATTGAAAGTCCGGCCACAATGGTTACATACAAATCTACTTGGTTCAGAATGCAGTCTTAAATGTTTCTTTAAATTATTCTGGTATTTGAACAAAACATTACAAACTGGACATGAAAAGTTTTTCTCTGTGCTGTGCACAATCAGATGGCTTTTTAGTTCTTCTTTGGTACAGAATTTTTTAGGGCATGTGGGGCAAAGGTGGTCTTTTTCACCAGTGTGACGTTTTTTATGTCTGTATAGGGCACTTATTTGTGTGAACCGAACAGCACACATTGTACATTCATATGGAGTTTCACCAGTATGTGTGCGCATATGTATTTTCACATCATTCTTAGAAAAGAAACCTTTACCGCAGTTTTCACAAATGAAATTACGTTGTCTAATATTTTGAATATGTTTACGATCCATGTGTCGTTTCAGAGTACCACTGTCTTTATATCTTTTGTCACAAGAAGGGCAAGAGTATGGTTTCTCATTTGTATGGGATCTCATGTGGACTTTAAAAGTAGATGGATTGGCACATTGTCGGCCACAGATGGTACAGGTACAGGGCTCCATGCCCTTATATTTGGATCGTTTTTTATATGGTTTCCTTTTATTACCTATTTTATTTTCAACATTTTCTAATTTAATATCTATTTCATCTTGTTCAATTTGTTGTAGTATGATATTGTTGCTTGGTTCATCTTCAAACTGGTGGTCATCGTCGCTATTAACATTTAATTCCAGTTTTACTTCTATTTTCGGCGTGCAGTCGTCGAGGTCTGCTATCACTTGGGATATTACGTCGAGAGCTTGAGACCGCAATTTCTTATCAGATGCTTCACATTTTAATATAAACCGGTAGCAAGCATTAAGTTCTCTTTCACACTTATCACAAATATGAGCGGAAAGTCCGTCGCCTTCTTTTATACTTATATTCGCACAACAGTGCATAATTTTTGCACTTATTTGTATTTCATTTTCTGTTTCTTTGGTAAAAATGTAAGAAGCGGCTTCTTTTTGGCAGCATAGTCTACACAGTTTTTCATCCATATTTTTATGTATAAAAATAAAGCAGTAACTACTTATAAATCAAAATCATGGTTTCAGTATTTTCACTTCCATTGCAATGCAGTGATTACTTGCTCTGTGTGCACAAAAAAAACTGCAATGCAACAATAAAATACAAACAAAACAAAAATCAAAAATGTCAAACAAACTGTCAAGGTGATGTGACGGATTCTTGGAGACCATGTCTTTTACCTTCTTTTACTAAAGCACGGTTTACAAATTTCAATATTATTAATTCAATAAAGGCAGTAATAATAAAAAAACGCAGTCTTTATTTTGATAAGAATGTTAATTGAGTTACCTGTATAATCTTGCATTATTCAGTACATTGATGGACTTGGTTGCTTTGACAAATTATTTCAAATAAATTAAGGAACGCGAAAGACTTGAAAGAACTTTGATTAAGTTTTATTTTTCAAAGGTTCTCCATTTACCTATTCCCATTTTTTTCATCCTTACTCTAAAATACCATAACTTTTCTTGTCTTAATCATTTGATGAATGATAACTTGCCAAAATAAATTTATATAATATGTTTCAAGTAGGCCTTTTCACTCTAGTTGCGCGGTTCCAAAATTGCACTCTTATAGAAAGATCCGGCAAGAAACTCCAAAGAGTCCGACTCTTTAAAAAAAAAAAAATTATAAACAATGTTAAAAAATCGTAATAAATAATTATTATTTAAAAATATGCGACAGCAATTTTTGAATAATAATTATTTATTTCAGAAAAATCGTAATAAATAATTATTATTTAAAAATATACGACAGCAATTTTTGAAGTAAAAACTTCTATAGCGTCGTTGTACACTTTTTTTATAATGGGTAAAAAATGTTAAACTCGCGTCAGGACACGTGACCCTGATCGAAAATTCGTAAGGCGGCGCAGGGCGCATGCGCGAATGTTCGTGTGATAGTACTTTTATACTGATAATTAAAGCAATTCATGCAAAATTATTTCCTAACCATTCTAAAATATCAAAAATGCACAACGTTAATATTCAAGTTTTCACTTCTGCCGGCACTCCGGGAGTGCAATTTTTTATTTTAGTAAAATGTACAATATGACATCCAAAATGAAAGAAAAAATTAATCTTAAATTTAACTTCAATTTACATTATCGACACTTTGTCAAAGGGTCTGATGCCATATAAGAACAATTAAAGAATGAGAGAAAATAAAATACATATAATAAATTAACTAGCTGTTTCCCGCGGTTCCGCCCGCGTGGATGTCGGTTATCTCAGTCTCTAGACTGTGTACCAAACATTTAAATCAGTTTATTAGTTTTGGTGTGAAAGCGCAACAGACAGACAGTTACTTTCGCATTTATAATATTGGTAAGGATATGTACATAGTCCCGAACTTAATATCACATGCCGTAAAATTGAAATCCCTAAATTTGCTAGTCTTAAGTATTTATATTATTTGATAATGATTTTCGGACAAAAATAATTCGGAAACAAAAGAGAGTACCGTTTCAAAGGTTTCAAATTATATAGAGTCAATGATAAATAGGTATTTATTTATTTATCATACCAACGAAATAGCGTAGCAAAAAAAACAGCAAATTACAATATAAAAATAAAATAACAAGCCTTTTACAAACTTCCATAACATTATTATACCTACATACAATGCGATCTTATTAAAATCCCCTAAAGCAGTGCACTTATTATCCAGCTACTCTAATCTTTTTGTTATTTATATGTGACTGTTAGAAGTTTACCGTATAGCCTGATATTTATGTTTTCATAGTACATTCCCATGTTTTCCCTGAAAACATGGGAATGTAATGTGTGAAAGTGTGACAGATTATTAGGGAAAACTTTTCCCTAATAATCTGTCACACTCACATAATTCTGTCAGTCTGCATCTGCACTCCACAGCATCACAGAACAAATATACCCACAGCATAGACTACTATTTCTCCACAGTCAGTGTCACTCCCTATATATAATGTACTCTCTACTCTGTCAACTCTGTGGTGTCACTGTCAAATGTCAATCCCTGAATCCCGTTCGGTACTTGCCTACTTTGGGAAGCTGTGATGATTGTATCTAATAATGACTAAAGCCATAAAATAACAAAATTTAATTGAGAATCGTACGCAAAGAAAACAACATGGTAAACATAGTTTAAATCCAAATATGGAATACAAAATATGTCGTATTTGTCTCGAGAAAACAGCTACTGTATCCATATTTGATAAACAGAATGATGATGATCAATATAGCACCATGGTGATGCGATGCGCTAATGTGGACGTATCAGAGGGTGATGGTCTTCCAGATAGTATATGCGTGCGATGTGCGGCAGAACTAGCCGCATCGTACGAGTTCGTCCGCAAGTGCGAGACGTCCGACAGAACGCTTCGTAGTGCCAACGTAAACGTATCAGACAGCAACAACGACATTAAGCCAAAACTTGAACTGGAAATCAAATATGAACCACTTGATGATACTGGACACGACAACCAAGATAGTTTTGATTTATCCTACATAGAGAACACTGACATATTATGTGATAGTTTCGATGAAAATAAAACAAAAAAAAGTAAACAAAGCAAAATTGATAGACGCAAATTAAGACATAAATCAGGACCAATTAGATGTGGCATATGTGGCATTAAAGCATCATGCCGGTCTGCCATGGAGAATCATATGAGAACACACACCGGTGAGAAACCATTTGCCTGTGACTTATGCTCTTCTTTTTTTAACAGTAAAGGTTCACTCAAGAGACATATCACAATACAGCACACTGAAAGAGAACGTTCATTTATTTGTGAAACATGTGGCAGCAGCTTCTTTACCAAAAATGACATTAGAACACACATGAGAGTTCACACTGATGAAAGGCCTTACCCCTGTCCTTACTGCAGCAAGACCTTTAGACAGATTGCATCTGTGATACGCCACAAACGAATGCATACAGGTGAGAAACCATTCACATGTTCTATTTGCTGCAAAGGTTTTATAGACAAAAGCCATTTAAGCCGACACATGTATGTTCACAGTGATGAAAAGAAATTCACTTGTCAACTGTGCAACAGGTCTGTTAAAACTAAAAATGCTCTGACAACACACATGCGGACACATTCCAATGAAAATCACAATATATGTAACTACTGTGGGATGACATTCTCATTGAAGGGTAACCTGCAGGTTCATATAAGAAGAATACATTCTGAGAAGTCCGGGGAGTGTACTATTTGTTCTAAGACATTCCCTGACTTGGAGGTCCACATGCGAAGGCATACTGGGGAAAAACCATTTACATGTAAACTTTGTGATCAACCCTTTGCAACTAAAAGGAGTCTGTCTAATCACATGGGCTTCAAACATGATAATGCATCAAAATTCAAGTGCTCTGTAGGAGAGTGTACCAAGACATTCCCAACTGCTACGATGCTGGAGTTCCACCTCCTGAAGCAGCACACGAACCACACTCCATATGTTTGCCACCATTGCTCTAGAGGGTTTTTTAGAACCAGTGATTTATCCCGTCACCTTAAAGTCAGCCACAATGGAGCCTAGAATATCCAAGCCTGTTTACCTGCCAGTTAATTTTGTCTATTTAATGGAAAAGAATAATACTTGGTTAAACGGCTTTTTAATGTTTGGAATGGAAGTAGTACAAAGATTCTTATAAATACAAAAATGATTTATTAAAACTAATGTTATTAGGTAATTTGAACAAAAAATAGGTATAATAATTTATGTTTATATTAGTGGGTATCTTGTTAAAAGGTTGTATTTTTAGCCTGAATCTTCTGTTTTTTTAATATTTAATTTTAAACATAGCCTAATAATTATTGATAAAAAAGAAAAGCTATACAATTAAAAATAAGTAGGTAGGTATGTTGTAATTGAATAATTTATAACATTGATTTATTTTATTAATTGATGTAAAATGATACTATAATTAATTATAATTCTTAAAAGGAACAATACTAATTACACAATATTAAGAAGTTTAATTATATAACATTCATATGTATATATTATTTGATAATTAAAATTAGTAAATTGCTCATACCTAATTTTAGTTTAAGATATGGCGGTATTACCAGTATAATTATAATATAATTGTTGAATTTAAAGGCAGCTTATTGAAATATCTACGCACGATTTTAACATCACAATAAAAAAACTGAAATACGATGTCAAAATATATCCATTAGTTCTCACTTAAGAATATAGGATTTGATATAGGCGCCAACATCTCGGCCTTTCATTACGGCGTTTGTCGTCAGAGTCAATGTTAACGGGAATAAAAACACTAAGGGCGGCCACATACATACGGAATTCCGATTCTTAATATCAAATTGGGATTCTCCGTTGCTCCGCTGTTCCGAAACGGAATTTGGATCCGACTAATGGCATTGCGTTTTGTTAATTTAAAAATCTCGGGTTTATTTTTGCAATCTATTTTATATTTTTTTATATTTTATTAATATTATTGAAATTTTAAATAATTAACTAATCATAATTATTTAAAACAAAACGGTTTACTCACGTATATTCTCGGGATCACGAATAGTCGAACTGCTGTAAGTTCGACTCGCGACACCACCGCCGCCGCATCAGCTCATGATTAGGGACTCCTATTGAGTCTGAAACTAGTCGGGCGATCCCGAGAAAATACGTGAGTAAACCGTTTTGTTTTAAATAATTATGAATAGTCCTCATGAAAGTTATTAAATACAATTAATTAATCATCACAAATTATAACTAAAATTTAAACCAAACACAAGTTTAAACCAAATTGGTGATTAGTGCATATTCTCTATTGTGAGCATTAATATACTTACTTGTCTTTTTCTGTATTTAAAAATGATCCTATATGATCCTATTCTTTATAATTTAATTGACTGATTAATGTACGATATCTATCTATATCAATGTTAGTTCATTTACCTACTTAAGTTAAGACAAATTCCTAGCATTGTTATCAAACCTTAGATGGGCCATCAATGTTTGACACGCAGATTTAATGCCCAACTGTCGACTTTTATGTAGTCGTGGCTCGTGGGTGTGTTATGTAGGTATAATAAGATATACAGATACACTTTCGGGTAGCCCTAGATATTAGTTAGTGATAAGATGATATTTACTAAGTAGTCTTTATTCTGTAAGAAAATTAAACAATTTAATACTTATTGCCCAGTAGTGTTATTTTAGAGGACCGTGTTCTTAAAAAAAAATACGTTAATCCTTTCCTTTAGATTATAAGGTTTTGTTTTAAACAAAAGAAAACAACTCATCGGCAGTAGTAGTACTACTTACATTTTTAAATCGTCCTTTCGTCTGCTTTCCAAGGCAATTTACTCTAAACAATTACGAAATAATTTCTAAAATAAAGTAGGTACCTAAGTGTTTAAAATTTGTACCTCATTGATAGGCTCGCTGTAATTGCAGACTGCCAATTTACTCCAGTGGCATCGTCGCTTATCGATCATTTCATGTTCCATACGACGTACTTTATAATGTCGAATAAAGTCTAGATTGTTTCCCGATAAAGATACCAGCTTCACCTGTATCCGTTACAGAGCTCTTAGATTTTACGAGACCTTAAAACAAGTACCTACTTGCCATTCTACCTGGAATACATAACAGTAATTTAAAGAATGATCACCTACTTACTTAAACATGAGTTCGTATTTGTACCTATCGACATGATCACATGATTTGATAAATAAGTATAAACTACGTTAACTACGTAAAAACGATAAATAACGTTACTAACGTTATTAAACTTAATAAAGCGTCGGTTATTTAGAAAGACCTTTTTTGAACGAAGTACAGGGATATCTCGAAGTCAGTTTCTAGTAGTACCTAGGTATACTTCTTCATTTATACGATCATAGTGCTATTAGTACCTTATCTTTTTTAGGGTTCCGTACGGAAGGGTCCCAACGGGGATCTATTACTAAACCTCTGTTTCCGTTTGTCAGCGGGCTGTATCTCATAAACCGTAATAGGTAGAGAATTGAGTACAGAAAATTCCAAAAAAGGGGCTGGACTGCAAAGAAAAACACTACTCTTCTAAAATTACGTTAGTGGTTCTTTGCTAAATAAATATAAAACGTCGCTATGTAAGTCCAAATATCTCGGAAACTGCTAACGTATTTCATTCTATAAATTGTTCAATTTGACCAACCCTAACACTTCTTAACGGATGATACACGTCTTACAAGTCCCGATATAAAAAATATCGTTTAAAATTAAAAATAATTATTTCTACCACTCCGGAGGTTTCTGATTTTAAATAGTATAAAAAAACAAACTAAATAAAAACATCAAAATCGGTGCTTTCTCTTGACTCCACTAATAATATCCTGCCGGTACCTACTTATACCATTATCATATTTATAAAAAAAAACTATACCTACGACTGCAAAATTAGCGATTGAATCTGTATAAAATAGTTTTATTTTCGCATTCGCGTAAACGCCAGAATTTAATTGGATTTGGTCTCATCTATTATTATTATTATTATGTTTACATAATATCTCTTTGAATTAGTACCTAATCAAGTTTTGACCAGTGAGACCTATCTTTAATGTTTTACAACCGAACCGGGATTCGAACTATCGACTTTGTAATAGCAACCATAAGTGAACGTACCTATAGACGTGGGTTCGAGTCCTAACTGAAGTTAAATTTTTCCTTTCTACTCTTTGTATTCAATTACAATCAACTATTTTATTAAAATAAATCAGATATATATCTGAGCACATAATTCACAATTTATCTATAAACTTATTTCGTTGATTACTTATAGGTCTTAAGATGAATGACTGCTGATTAAATACGAACCAAGCACGCATTGAAGACAGGTTTAGTAGGTAATCCTGGCGCTCTGGCAACAGTAGTTCTCACGCATAAAAATACATTTCAATCTACGTTCCGTTCTGGAATTATCAACAGGTTCCTTAATTAACCGCTCTTCCTGTCCAACAGTAGGGGATCGACAGGCGGACAGACCCTCTGAGCCAATGGCGCGGAAATCCGCGGTCAAGTTTCAAACGCGCGCCCTCCCTCTCCTGCGATAAAACAGCTCCAAAGGTCGGTAAAACAGCTTCAGGTGTTGTAAGTTATTATTGTGGTCTCTTTCCATTGTATGACGTAGTCGTTTTGTCTCGCTCGCGCGCCAATTAGGCAGCCAGGTGAGTGATACGCGGAGGCTTCGCGAGTCGCGGTAGTCTCGCGTAGAGGACGTTAGCCCGCGACCGTCCGCCGTAACGCACGTATCGGCTCACGACAACACTACTACCGTGGCAGGTGTCGGTGCCGTGATGGTTTAAATCGTGTTACAGTTGGTGTGTGCTCGACTTTACTATAATTCTGTGCGGATTGTCGGATACCTTCGTGTTTCACAATGAGTGAAGTGAGTAGTTTTTTTTTTGTTTTGTCCGTTTTGGTTTATAGAATGCGATGCGAGAGTGCTCTAGTTTAGGTGATGCGGAGAGGCTAGTTCTGTGTGATCGTAATCGTAGGTTCGTAGGTCGTCGGCATGAGGTACAGTTGTGCACAGCGGCGCGCACATTGCGGGCGGCGACTCGCGGCTGCCGCCAGGTTAATTAACGCTTTCATACTCTCGATAATAATGCTGCGCGAGTTTGGGTAACTGTGCCGAGATCGAAGCCCGGTAGAAAGCTCCGAGACATGTCCCCGAGCCGCCACATCAGTAAAAGTATTCGATGCGATGTACTGTTATACATCTGATAACACGCCGTAGACATATCATTGGTATTGTTCGTTTTTTTACATTTATTGCCGTCGAATGTTCTTGCAATACTAAATGAGCGGCCATTGTCTTATCTCAAGGAATTAACAGGCTACGTATCGATTGTATATTTAATCTATGAATTCTCAATAATACCTAAGTACTTGTAAGTCACGATTGGCCGTTATGTGGAAAAGATATAAAATCTTTGTACCTAAGCCGTGGACTTGGTCCAGTCCGGTCTCTGATACTTGAATCATCGCTAGAGGGGCTAAGTGGACCGGCCAGTGAAACTGAATATGGCAATGCGTAGGTCAACGTGCATATTGCACACACCGCTCCACCGCCCGGCGCCCCACCGGCGTAACCTCTTTACCAATAATAATATACATGTGATGAAATACATCTACTTACCTAGCAAATAATGCTCACGCTAACAGAATCACCGTTATCTAATACGGAACTCGAATTCATCATTTAAAACATAAGCATTTTAAACATGTCAAGGAGGTCGTTAAAGAAAGTTCTTAATGCGAATTTCCTCGTTAGTCAGAATCGGTCAAACGACATACTTTGCGTCAAGCGATCATACCAATCATCGGAGGGGACAAAATAAAAACTAAGCAAAGACACTTCCCACACACATACTATCGTATAGTACCACACAGAAACATTTCCACCGTGATATTAGTTACAATTCAACGCTTTTTATACCGATTTACTATAAAAAGAAAATACAACGTTACTTATTTTAACTTGTTCGTGTCGCTTATTTTGCTTTACCTATCATTATAATTCGATGTCGTTTGAGAGAAGTAAGTGAATGCTTAGAAAGTCCCCAGGGAAGCTATAGAAAATGGAGAAAATCATAGACATGCTTATAACTACGATACACTGTTGTTAATTAAACAATGAGTTGCATCTTTTAGCTTCAATAAACAACATAACATAAGTTAATCTAAGGTTAAAAGTTGGCCATGATAACTGCCGAAAACGCAATTAATTAATCAGGAAGAACAAAAAATCACCAAGTAGAGGCAAAACGAAAAACTCAAGTTTTGCAGATATTTGTATTTTTTATCTTCGTTTCGGCTTGGCGCATAGAGTTTGCTTCTTTGAAGTCCATGGAACGTAAGACCACATGAAATTTCAGGTTTTAATGTTGTTTTCTAACTTTCGGAAATGACATATTAAGGGTTACGATAAAAAAGTATAAATGTATATCTTTTTAGGGAAAAGAAAATCTACTTATGTCAGATAGCATCTAATTCACTTAGATGCTCCTTGCCTGAGATCTCATGTGTCACAAAATTATAACCACAAAGATTCTTCAAACTGTACTTACTAGCAATTAGCATAAACACAGGATGCCGTTATCTTCTAAAGCGTAGGAAATAAATTTCCTAATATTGAGATACGAATCTACCCGGATAGCGGTTAATCGAACGTTAAAGATAATGAACAACAAACCTATCTGATAATGTTATAAAAAATATATTTAAAAGATTTTCTGGAAAGTATTTAATCTATTGATGCTATCAAATTTCAAAATACTCAGGTCAACAATAGCAGCGGCGTCTTTGTCTTCAAAGTTTCTTTGTAATTATTCCTCGTTATTTATCATATCTATTATCTATGAGTGATTTAGTGTACTATTATATATTTGCATATTTACAAATTTACAGTCATTCTTACGTGTAATTAGCATGGTGCTTAATGTGTACCGTCCTAGCTAGGTAATATCAAACTTCAATTAACAAGTATTCAACAAGATTGCCTTAACAGAATTTTCTCCACTTAGTACTACATACTCTTCTCCAATCTCCTTAAAAAATTCAACGGTTTCTTGACCTTCTCTTGTCTGGGTTACCAAAACATGTTCACGTGCATATGCACGGAAAATAGGATTATTTTATGGCCTTTAAAACTTCTTCCAATCGATATCAAATTGCAAACCTTGCTAGTTGAAGAGGTTCATTTGACGATAAACTGATTTTTTTGTACTTAAGTACTTAGGTACTCTTTAATTCCTTGCACCTTTGCCACTTAAAAACGTTAGTAACGTATTTATGACTTTACATCCCAATCTCGTAGCAACTGAAGATGTTCGAACAATCCATCTTGTAATCTGCGAGCAGCGAGCGTTTCAATATTTATTTACTTATATAATCAATTGATATGGAGCGATATCGCTGGCTCGTATCTAAGGTCAGTTTGTGCGCTCGAATGTCGACCGAGACACACATAGACTGCGCTACAAAAACCTGTAGTGTCCATTAAAATCTTGTAATGATAAAGTGGCCACTAAGTTAGGTACTACAGCTGGTCATAGTAACATTGAGACACGTAATCGTTTAGTTTGTAAATCGAGCTCTTATCGACACAAGCTGCGTACTGTATTGCATAAATACAATACATACATGAAGGCAACGCAACACCTGTTTTGCCAAAGGAAGAACGGATTTCTTGTGACCTGAGTACTTGACTAACTGTTTCCGTATCGTAATATCTGAAAATATGGCCTTAAGTTCTCTTTTCGTGCCTTTTTGGTGCACGTATGTCGGATGTTCTTTAGATAGGTCTTATTTAATTGCGTTGGTTTCGAGATTTCGGTTTGGCTCTTGTAATTTTCATTACCGACTCCCGGATTTACTTCAAAAATAAAATTCACATCAACTATACAAAAACAAAACAATCTACGAAACAATAACTTTTGACGATAACAGCAAAAATTATAATATAAATAGCGTGTTCATATTCGTCATAAATTCATAACAAAAGACGACTTATAAAAAATATATTAGGTACGAATGTTAAGTATTAAGGCTGGGCTTAACTTACGAATAAACTGTATTTTTTTTTAGAAATTTTTCAAAACATCAATACTAACATAAAATCTTTCTTTGTTTACAGTCTATGCTGAAAGAGGATCCTCTCTCCAGGATCCAAAGAGAGATCATAGAAGTAACAGAAAGAGAAAGAGAATTCAAGGAGGGACATTTTAGAATAAACAGACTGATGTCAGAGTCGACTATTGATGTGAACCATCAGAACGGCCACGTGAACGGCGACTCCGACCTCAAGCCGGCGAAGACCCTCAACAGAGCCGTGTCTACCTCTCACCTGCTCGGTCCTATCGCGCCTTCACCGCCGATTACACCCTCAGTCCTCAATACAAATGGATACACGCGGCGTTTCACACCCCAGACGGGAACAAAAGGAATCATGCAGCGATTTATCGCTAGTAAAGGCAAACTGCCTGCCTCCCCTGGGGGACCCGTCCCCTCCACCCCCATCAGCGCGCCGCTCGCACCACCTCTCGTGTTCCCCACGTCCCCGGTGGTCGTCCCGGTGGTCGCTCCTCCCGCCATCAGCCGCACGCCGGAAGGCAAACCTGTCAGAAAAGGCTACGTACCTGTAGAGGAAAAAATACAAAAGGAATTACAGGAAATGAAAGACAGGGAGCACGAACTTAAAAAAATGAGAAAGAAACAAAAGCCTTATGATTTGGAGCTAAGCGACACCGAGACCACTTCCGAGTCGGAGGATGAGGAAATCCCAATGCCCGGGAAACTAAAGGCGACGAAGTCAATAGGAGAGCTTTACGAGGCTCTGAATGAGGAGCTGCGGTCGCCCTCGCCGCGGAACAGCTCGGGGCACGAGTCCATTGGTAGTTTAAAACCGGCCAAGTCATTGGCGGAGTTGTGTACACTTGCCCCAGGAGAAGAGTTTCTTGCGCCAAGCTCCACGCGGCTTATAGCCAAGTGGGAGTCTCTCATACAGCAGAAACAGGAGGCTGGCGCCGCTTAAAATCGTAACAAATGTTCGGAAAGGCTAACTGGTTCAAATATGTTGATATAACGGGCGCATGACGCCAGTTAAACACCGTCGCGTTTAGAAGCAGCTGCCGCATAGTGAAAATTGTATGCAAGGCCGAAAGTGGCAACGATTCGGGTGGCTTCAGTTCGTGCGCGGACGACGCTACGACAGGTGTGAGTGAAGTTTAATCCAATGAAGTATCCTCAAATGTAAATTTTGCAAAAATAAAATAAATTCCTAAAATGCGGGTGGAGCCATATATGTTTCGCTGATCAATTTTTTCGTAAGCCAATCGATTGTGGAGCAATTAATTTTCTCCAGTTTGCGAACAATGCAAATGATGGTTATCCGTAACAGCAATTATCTCGCGCGCTCGCGCAGTTGGAAAGCGGCCGACACACGATGCGAACTCGTCTCCGAAGTGTGAGTAAAATGGTTTCTTCCTATTGTTTCACGTCAATCCGGTGAGTTGAAAAACCTGATAGATTTTTTCGGTGTGGCGCCGCTTTCCCGCGCGGTACCGCACCAGTGTGAGCCTGTACGCCACGCGTGGCCTCGCTGTGAGAAAATTTATCGAGTGTAAGAAACAAGCTAATAACACCTTGAAATCGGCTCCCAGTATTGTCGAGATATCGCACTCGCGTAGATTTATGAGCCATTAGACCGTGTTTCCGGTTAGTATGTAGTGGTACTAGTGGTAGTAGCTGTAGAGGTTTCATTTAAGTATGGGGTACTAGTACCTATGCAAAGTTTTCATTACTCCTGAAAAACGTTTCGAGTAGATAATTACATAAAAAAGTATTCTTACTTAGAATTTACTTTCGCTCTCAACTAAAGTAACTCATTCCGAGCGCGAAACAATATGATTAACTCTTATCTGTTGTACTTTCGTTTATTGCATTCACTATGCCGCGCGGCACATGATTTATTCATCGTTTCAAAGATTATAGCATTCTTTCACATAACGCTGAGCCGAGTCGTAGCCGCACTGGCGCAGTGGCGCAGTGGCGCCGCTCGCACTCCACCGGCAGATATAAACTAGGCGAAGCTGGACTTCGTCGTTTGTATTTATTTAATCCAAATCTCACCCACTTCAGAAAGGGCTTCAACGCTTTAGTAAACTTTAGGCCATCTAATACTCGATATTGTGGTTCGGCAAAAATCGACAAATACCAATAACACCAACTCAGATTTATTACTTCATTTATTTTTTGCCACAACTTTATACAGAAACCGACAATATGCAGATAGCCTTATTTTTTTCGAATTTATGATACGAATTGAACATGTTACGAAAAGACAGACTTAATAAAATTAAGCCCCAGTCAGAGTTTTATATCGACAGTTTGTATGTAACGTTCGTACACTGGTGGAATGTATTAGTGAATAAATGTTCATTGTTAGATGTGTCAAATAGTCTGTGCCTTACATTTTGTACTAAAGTCTAGAATTTAGCACAATAACTAAATTTGTTAACTAGTAATGTGCATTTCCTTTGTAATTTAACAATGACAAAGCTGTTTCTGGGAGCTCATGAAGATATTAGTAATGTTTAGCCACGATTATTGCAAAGCTGTATGACCCACAACGACGTCGACGTGATTACTTGGAATCAATGTTAACGGAACGATTTTGTAATAAACTGTGAATGTTACTAAAATCTTTGTAAGTGTCGCCATATAAAATAAACAAAACTTTAGTAATTACTTCGTTAGCACTAGCAACACGCGTCACTAGTACTAAATGTATAAATTATTTATTAGGTACTTAACGAAACATTTCCTTTAGCATAATAATAAAATTAGTCAATTTAATTTAATGGTATAGAGAATAGATCAAAATAATAACAACTGAGATTGATAGCGTATAATTGTTGCAATATTTTATAAGTGTTAGTTATAAGTTTGTTTCTATTTATGATCAGTGCCAGATGGTATAAAAGAAGTATTTATTGTTAAAAAAGTGGCCTTGATATAACAAATTCCTATTTATACAAAAGTTCAGCATAATCTTAACTAATTGTGATATGAAATTGCCTTAAAATATTTATAGTAAAATGTATTTGTATATGAAATGATCCTGTCACTCGCAGCTCTATGAAGGGTGCGTTTTACCTTTACAAACTGTCCAAATTAGATATCAGATGTTAATTTATGTTTGTTTATGAATTTTTCGCAATAAATATTGTAAAAGGATGATGGTATGTTTTATTTTGGTGCGTGTGTATGGACGGCGGGCTTCCCTCGCGTCAGGCCGGTGGCCGGTGTCGCATTGCGTATTCCTGAACGCTCTATAACTCTGTTATGGACATCTATACAATATTTTCACCTTTCTACTAACGCAGTGATATTAAGAAAGGTCAAAGTTCGAAAGAAGCACAGAAATGTCTTTGGTATCTAATATCTAAAATTTCAATTATCGAATGTTAACATTGCGAGGTTTATAGTTAAAAACATCATACAGTCATACATTAAAAGTGATTTCTCTATTTCTTACCTTGAATTAAAGACCACGGTTTGAAATAATATACGTTTTCAAACCAAATGGGGCACCTACATCACACAGGAGTACACCAAAAAAAAAACTCCTAATTGAATACCCTCTCCTTTTGACGTCAGTTATAAAGGACTGTTAAGTGATGGAAATGTTATAGAAAACATAATATCCAAATTGATTTCACTGCTAGAGAAACAATAGATCAGTCTAATGCGTTAAGACTTAATTATTTCACATTACCTGTCGTTTATAATAATTATAATGATCCTTAATGATGTTCTTCACTAACGAGGTTCCTTAAAGATCATTATAACAATTCATTAGACACAGTAATGTTTTTACGCAGTGTGAGGTAATTTAATAAAATTAGGAAGATATGTGTCTTCATTCATAAAATCATTAACAAATTAACTTTATAAATGACATAAAATTAAATTAATAATACTAATATTCGACAATAAAAGCAGAAACCTGTGCTTTAATCCTGCACTTCATAGGTTATGAATGACTTGATTTGTTCCTGAAAGCTCTAAAGCCGTCTTCTATTAGTTCTTATGCAAAACAAAATATTGTTGTAATTATAATAAAAAGGGCTTTAGGAACTTTGTTATGAGTCGTACGGTTTCCAAATTGGACTTCACCCCTGTACCAAAATTGCACCACATTAATTATTTTTGTCATGTCTTTGCTTTTTATACATTGCATAATTATTACTATGGACACCTTCACTACTTTACGTACATTCTTACATTCTTCACAGGCTGTCGTCAATTCTGTTTTCGTTCAAAAATTGTTTATATAACTTGTGTAGTATATTATTAGCGTTCCTTGGATAGTAAACATCGTGTTTAGAAACAATCGTATTACATCATTAGTCTTACTCCTCACGAATACTTGTGACTACATCAGTGACGGGGTCCGCTACCCAAACCATTGTTTCCCAGGCGTGTTTATCACTTTCATAACTCACAATTCAATTATAATGGACAATAGCCTCAAATAGAAATAATACCGATAATGAGGACGTTTAATAATAGTTCTTTATTATAAATAAGTTTTGCTTAAGAACAATCGTTGGCACAGATTTCAAGTCACGCCAAGATATTTAAGATGCCGATAAAAAGTTGAAGCCAGTTCACGGTACTATAGCCAGTGAAGCGTACCAGTAGAGCTTATAATAGCTTGTATTGTTAAAATTATTTAATCTTTAATGAAAATAGTGCAAAAACGGTACCTATCGTAAGGCTTTTTCTAACTTAGCCTTAGAGTTTTTAAAATGTTCTAATAATACTAAGACAAATATTTGTCTTTTTCTTGTTCTTACTGTCTGCTAGTTTAGTAGACGTGGGGTCATTGACTTGTAAACAAATGGTATGCGTTACAGGCACAGCTGTCGGCAATGCCTGCTCTACGATTCAGAGAAACGTAGTGCTTTGTGATTACCGGGTACTTTGAGACTGAATTACCAGTTTACTGGTTTTCTAAGAGGTCCCACACAGATGTAAAAGTTGTACTGAGTGCCCAAAACGTTTATTTCGAAAGTTTAGCATTACTTAAGCATGATCTGGTATTAAATTTATCGACCCATTATATTATTATTACACTATACTTACCTACTTATTATTGGTTTTATTAAATTTATTAACAATAACGTTTTATTACGATTTCTTCGTTATACTTTCACATAACCACAAGTGTTATTCGATGTCGTTATAAAGTGTAATGTAATACTTTAATGTACCAAAATTGAATACAAAACGAAGCCTTTCCCTTACAGGTAACTTTTAAAACTCCGACGAATAAAGGTGTATGTGTTGTTTATTTAGGATAAGTGAATGTGTGCGGTTTGTTATCAATCTGTTTGTGTAGACTGATTCTGTGTTGGTTCACACGCTCCCGAACAATCTTATACAAACTAGATCTGATAACGAAGATATGACAAGAAAACATACTTTCTAATAAAAACATTCTCTGAGAATTTGTCAACTTTTATAGGATTATAAATATATCCTAAGTTCAAATAAAATGATAAGTGTGTGCTATCATAAACTTAATTTAGAAAATCTGTTTGTTCTCCTTGAGAAATAAACAAGCTAAGTCTTATTTAAATAATCGTTAGACAGGCACCAAAACCAGGGAGAGTTTCGTGTAAGTATTGGTTAATTATTACTTACTGATGGTAATCATAATTATGGCTAAGATTCGCAGCAGATTACAAAACCAGGTATAAATACCCGCAAAAGGGAAAAAGGGAGAAGGAGTTTGGAAGATTTTTTTTTGAAGTTTCCATCATAATTAGCTATGATAGCGCCATCATTATTTATTTATTGATTTGTTACTTCCACGACTTATCCACTAGAAATAAATACATGTAACATCAATGGTTTTTGTTCATTGTGAACTTGTCACTTAAAGAGGTAGGTACAAGTGTTTAAGTAATCATTTTTAGGGACAATAAAACTGTTCTAACTACATAGTTAGAATCCTAGCTCTCAATAAAAACACCATAGAATGAGTAGAATGTTAGCAAATCGTGTTAGGTGTTAAACGACAACATTTTAATGGCTTCCAAAATGTACCGTTATATCAAACATTCCAGACGCAGTACACAGATGTATAAATCAGTTGTGCTTTTATTTGATTCTACATAAAAAATGAAGGCAATTGATTCTTGATCGTTTACAAACATAACTGTATTGAATGAAAACGGCAGTTTTATGTATCATTAATGATTATAACGTTAACTTTTTATATTGCTTTACAAAACAATAAAAAAAGTGTGTTTACATAAGTATCGATATTAGGTTCACATAATGCCTATATCTTTGAAGACTATTTAGAGCACCTAGATTTGTGGTGTATTAAAAGTTGCAGTGGTTGACGTTTGTAGGTATATGAACAGGAAAATTAAATCCTTTTCAAATAGTAATAAATTATGTTTGAAGTAAGTGGTCTATAAAATATCATCGCAATAAAACCAGATAGCTATCTCTTGCTACAATAACGTGCGTAATGTCAAGTTCGGAGTGAGTCGCTCACCTTGGCTCGTCACGCCTACGAAACAGCCTTTTTGTTATGTGCTTAAAGTTTAGGTTTCCCTGGCAATACACAGGGTTAGGGCAGTTGACCTTTGTATGGTCAGTGTCTACTCCTTTGAGGTCTGGAGTGCTAGTGTCCAGAATATTCTGTGCAAAGTTATTATAATATTTTGATTGCTTTGATTTTGCGTGACAGCGTATCATTTTATTACATTTACGTCATGGTTACGCATTTGGCTTTGTGTTTTAAGAATGGCACACTAAGTTTACACTCGAGTAAATAGCTATTCATTAAAACATTTTGTAAACCAGTTCTTGACTCTGACTTCTTCCACACGGACTATTGAAAGCACTGCTTAAATCATAAAATAATCACATCACTGAATATCTGTTTGTCTATCCATAAAAATAACTGGAATAAAGACAATTCTTTTTGTTTATTGAACTTCGTGTACCCTACCTGCCAAAAATTAAAAATCTGTTCAAATGTTGTTGTTCTCCAAAAAAGCTTACAAATACTTACAAATATTGATGGCAGTAATAACTACTACAACTTAGAAGTACGATATCTAGCTTTATTTAATGAATGTTCTATAATGATGCAGATACGCCAGTTCACTTTGGACACCAGACTTACTTGAAAGACCATGGAAATCTTTACTATTAGTGCTCGACACCTTAACGTTGGCTGTAACAAGTAATTACAACATTAGCAATTCAAGTTGTATGTTATTATAAAATCCAATTATTTAGCGTCGTGTACCGTCACGGTCCGTGGCCGCGCTCACTGTCGAACAAGAGTGAACAAGGCGGTGCAGCGGTACAACAACACTAAAAGACTTATACCGTATGTATAATATGATATAGAGTGTCTTACACATACGACAATATACCTTGCTAGTAACCAGTGACATATTCACAAAGAATTAGACATAGATATAGGTACTTTTATGAGTTTTGTTGAGGGCCCCAAAGAAAGGAAGTTCACATTAAATATAGTAACAGAACGTAATGAATTCAAGGCCTGCATAATCCTTCAAGTACAGGAAGCTTAAGTACGCAAAATGAAACAAACAAAACAACGTTATGTAAGTTTCAATGTTAAGTTATTATATATCAAATTAGGTAACTAGGTATAATAATGGCTACTAAACTTGGTGAAAAATGGTGTTTAAGACATTGGAATAGGATTCATGTAGGTAAGATGGAAGTCATCAGTTAGCAGGCTTTATTATGGAATGGACTTCATAAAGGAAGTTCGTTTCAGGAAACAACAGCCCTCTAGGCCAGAAAAAGCAATCACAGTCCATATTATACTATGTGAGGCAGCCCTAAAACTTACACACTGTACATAACGCACGTACCTAATATAGATACTGTTGAAAGTTAAAAGAATAAAAAGTTATTAGAGTTGCACTTCCTGTAATATGACGCTGGCAACTGCTGGCGGTCCGGTTACAAGGTGACGCCGCGCGACCCGCTCTCAAATATGTTGGGGGTTAACCTGGTACCAACTGTTGGTAAATAACTTGTTGGTATTGATACTGGTAGAATAATACTTAACCTGGTAATAAAGACTGTTCGAGAGATGTTATTGTTCATATTCTTAGGGTATGTTCTGTAGGATAGGAATATTATGGAGTCGAAGGTCACGAATACACTTAAATGGATTTGAGATCAGGCACTAGGTAGATATGTTTGAACAACCGTTTGAAATAGTAAGTACTTAACCCACAACACAGTGAAGCCCAAACATACTTGGGGGACATGGAAATTATCATTGCAGGGGTTTATAAAAAACATCGAAAGTAGCTTGATTTCGTTCAGGTAATGCACGGGCAATGTTGCTCTTTCCTTTCAAAATTGGCAAATACACCATCTGATAATCAGTCTTAGTGATATTTTTTAAACAATATCATATTTTTACGGCTTCTTTTTCTTTCAGCATGTTCTTATTTAAATGTTTTCTCTCTATAATTATATACAATGAAACGTGACTCCACACTGACCGAATGACACAGGACGGACACCTCACGGTACAGATCAGGTTACTAATTGTTTCAATGTCACAGCTTATACCTACTGACGCGCCGCAATTGGGGCTTACCCGAACCCACAATTAACAGACCACCGCAGTTTGATCCGTATGAAAAATCGAGCGTTTTATAAAGTTTTCCTCGGAAGAATTCAGTAGCTGGAGCAGTATGCACCTCTATTATTATATGCCCTATCTATGGTATTATGCAGTGTGTAAATTAGGGGGTAATGAACACAGTCACAGCTTTGATTGTGGTCTTCTTCGTGCTTATCTTTCATGTAATTTTAGATTTACAGCGCAATGATGACATTACAATAGAAAACTGTGTTCTTTATGTGTTGTGCGTGTTCATGGAATTCGAAGCTGCTCTTTTCTTTAAAACCTTAAAGTCCTTCAGTATAAAAATTATAAATAATTAATTATATGGATTTCATTACAAGAACGAATTTTACTAATTCGATGGAAGAACTTCCCTGTTATCTTTTCAATTATCGATACATGATTGTGTTATCTGGCTCTGTAATCGGTAATACGTCGATTGCATTCTTTTGTTAAATTGTGCGATGAGTAATAATATAATAATCTTAATGAATAATTTAAAAGGAAATGGGCGTTATTTTTGTCGATTATAACCATTACTTTCCAAGTTTTGGCATAATATTATGTGGACCTATGCAAGGCATATTATTTTTTGGATATCCATTCTAGTGGTTTCAAGATACATCACAACAACATAAATATGATTAGGTGAAGTAGCTATATTTCTATTAAAACCTACTGCGGTCTCTTTATAATGGTTGTACTACGGTTCGCGGTTTATCTGTTATATCACAGAAGCGTCTTTCGTTTGTACTTATTGCATTCCTTTATTAAGTATTTCTGAGATGTGAGATCATGTAAAATAGAGAAGAATCTTATAGAAAATCTTGGCGTCACTCGTCACGCAACTTTTTTTTTTAGTCTAGAATGTAACTTAATGATAATAAACAGATAAATTGATTACACATAAATATAAATAGGAACCGACTTGAATAAAATTAATATGGATTTGAAGTACAGTAGAGAAAAAACATCTAAAATCGACCCATAATTGCCGGAGATATTGCGTAACGAAGATCCCGTCGAATTGAGAACCGCCTCTTTTAAAGTCGCTTAAAACCAGCCAGAAACTTGTGTTTAATATTGTTTAGGGAAGTTAAAACACTTAAGTAAAGTATGTGGCATAACAAAAACATTAGTAACGTAACACCAAGACACGGTTCTTCAAAAGTAGGTGAAGCAGGGACGCCTGGATGTCTACTAATTAGATTAACTTGACTGAACTCTGTAAAGTTATGTTCTCATAATTAGTTGCGGTAAGCCTCTTACGGTTACTTACTTTAGTTAAACATAATACATTAATATACTATAAATCAGTATAATTTTCTACTTAATTTGATATGCCTCGCTACTACCGACAAAGTGTCATAAAAAGTTTTATACAAAAAGGCCTTACGTAGGCTGTATGATGAATACCTTTACCACTTGTAGTTTACACACACGTCAATGACTTTATTGACATTTAATTGATGATATTTTTATTTCACGCTTTCCCTAATCGTGGGTAAGGCAAGGTCCCATAGAAAGCAAACGACAAAAATAATGCAATTTATGGACTTTGACTTAGCGTCTAGGGTTTAGGTCTTTAGGATAATGAAGTACATATAAACTGAAATATTGATAAAGTAGATAACCAACTCGGTAACCAACTTGCAGCAGAGTACTGCTGTTTAATCTTAAGTACTTAATGCTACAAGATTTTGTCAAAACTATTTTAATTTAGCGCACTCTTGTTTAGAAAGTGCCACGTTTTATATATTAAAAAAACATGCGTGCGTACAAAGTACACATGTCAGAAGTGAAACATCTTTTTGGCATTGCAATCTGAAAATGAAAAGTTATTTGAAATTAATATTTAATAATAAAAATAATTAAAGAGAATTATTAAAATAAATTTATTTTATATTGTTTGAAAAATAATATAGTCAAATCTCAGATGTTGAATATTAAATTAAAATTCCTCGTGATTTTTTGTAATTATTAAAAATACCTAATCCAATTTAAATATATACAAAATTTTTGTAAATTAATGATAACTCTAGAAATTCCAATTTTTAAATTAAAATTTCGTCAAAAGAATTTATGAAATATTGTTATTAGTATTTTATGCACAATGATTTATTGAAATCTCAAATGACGAATTGTAAATAAAAATGCCACGTGTTTTTTGTCAATATTAGAAATTATTAATTAAGTTTTGTTTTTGAATTCAAAATTTAGAAAAACGAATTTATGAAATATTTTTATTTTATGGTAAATGATTTATTAAATTATCAAATGACGAGTGGCAAGTTGAAATACCACATGTTATTTGTAAATATTAAAACTACCTAACCTTCAAACCAATTATCATAAAAAATTGACTTCCGTTGCATACCGGCGTGACGTTTCATCTGAAAAATTTTACCCTCATGCGCCTAAAGAAGTTTCACTTCAAAAATATTGCTAGTTCAAAAATATTGAAAACCAGATTACGCTTCCAAATTATATGTGTAAAAAAACACGATCCTTAAAAATCGCTCCACTAGCAGTAAGACCACGCCTCCAGGGACCTAGTTTATGACAGGTCTGACTCCGTCTGACTGCCGTCCAAGTGAAATATGATCACCATAGGTTGCGAAATTATGTGCCGTCAGTCAACATTCCATATTTGAATTTGAATGCTATTTGAAGTAGGTAAGTAGGTATTGTTTTAAGAGAATATTATTGTGATTTTTGATTCCATAGCGGTACAAGGTTAACTAAAACCAAGGTAACCAATGAAAAACCGATAGTAAAAAGATAATATTATGACTTATTTTGGGAGACATATTTATGTAGTCTGGTTTTGAACATGAAGCGAACTACAAAACAGTATTACGTAGTTCCTCTTCTCCCATATTTTCAAAGGTTATTGTTAACACGCGAAGACCGGATGCTGTGTAGATCCGTTTGACACAGTGTCGAAATTGTTTACACACACACAATTGTTGGCACCTTGTTTGTCTGTTATATTTGTGGGACGCGGCACCTTAGTAATTAGATGCATTCCATGGTCAAAATGTCCCTTTTACTTAATGAATGTATACTTGTATAGTATGCTGTTGAAGTGTTATATCGTTAGTATAGGCGGTCGTAGTAATGACTGTTTCAATGCCCCTTAGCATACCGTATCATAGAAAGAAAAGGCGTTTATTCGCGCCAAAAAACGTTTTTATCGTTTTGAAATATTTAATTTTGATTCTAGAAACTCTTGAATAATTTCAGCCTGTACAATTTATTATAATTCCGTATTTAATTATTTTGGCGACCTAATTGTGTTTAATATTTATGTTCAGCAGTTTTAACTTTTAACCTGTGTGGTTGGACTAAATAAACTTTCATAACATCATGTACATCTAACCTCTGAATCCAAACTAAGTAGCTAAAGCACTTGTGTTAAGCAATCAGGGACAACGAAGGTACCACAAACTCCCAGACCCGAGATAATGTAGTTTTCTGTACTGTCTCCGTCCGGGAATCGATCCAGGGACTTCAGAGCCAGCAAATCCTTGAAAACCGGTGTGTAGGCCACTCGACCATGGATATCCTGAGATATATATTTAAGTAATATAAATTTTATAATGGTCTTTTGAATTCCCAGCAATTTCGTTTTGACAATAATTTATTAAATACTTTCAAATATAATATCTTGATGAGCACGTATGTTGACGAATTGATTGCATCAGCCATTTGAATTCGATATATTGTGAAACAGCGGCCATTAATAAACTGATGACTATTGTGTATTGTAGATTATTAATAATAAAATTTGGTTTATGAGATAACCATTCGAATTTTAATATTAAAAACATGTTATTGTTAATTGTGCTATATATTGATAAACCTTGATACCTGAAATGTAAAGATAAAGTTAATTTTGAGTGCTTCGATAAGACTACTAGAGATGTTCACTGGGAATGTTGTAAACGTCGTTGTGACGTCATGCGATATTTCAAACCAATATATCGTTGTTAGTTTATAGTTATGTGAAAAAAAAGTGTCTAATATGTACCTGACGGACATTAAAAAAAAATAGTCATCTCTATTGAGCCTAAGAAACAGCAAACGTTAAGTCTTATGGATCGAAAATATGCAGTTAATAGCTAGGTCAGAGATGCATAATGTGGAGTCATCAGTCTCAGTATTCGCATCCAGCTGTGAACTGAGATCTTCTGGTCTACGATTTCGCGAGTTCAGAAGTTGATGGTATGACTCAAGCTTTACTTCTGTTTCTTTCTGCCAGTAAACTTACTTGTCACTTCAGGTAAACGACAAACAATACGCGGTGCAGCAAAACACAGTCTTCCTACACGTTAACGTGGAACTACATGTAACCACGATAATTACACGCAGACACACTCTTACAATTACTTTGACTGGCTGATCATGCGATAAATCGGACCTGACAAATATCAATTAATAAAAAACTATATTCAACTGTCTTTAAAGATTAATTTCGTGTGGCAAGTTGAGCCGGTTTGCATGAATAGTAATGATGGATAGCATCCTTAATTGGAAAGGCTACAATTATTTTTATAACGGCATCGGTTGACAGCGCGACTCTTGTAACTACGAGTGCATTTAGTTGCGATTTGTATTGCTATGATTAAATCGTATTTATTAGATTATAAATTATGTTTTAGAATAAGAAATATAAATGCCATTCTAATATATCTTTATCTTCTATTTCTCTAGTATTAATTTCTCATTTAGCACGCATTATAGAATTATATTTCTGATATATCTTTATCTTTATATATCTTTATCTTCTATTTCTCTGGTATTCATTTCTCATTTAGCACACATTATAGAATTATATTTTTTATTTATCTTTATCTTTATATATCTTTATCTTCTATTTCTCTGGTATTCATTTCTCATTTAGCACACATTATAGAATTCTGCCAGAAACAGAATTCTATAATATGTGCTAAAAAACCGACAGTCTATTGTAGAAAAACATTTATTCTACACATATCCAATGCCACTTTGCTTTTAATTTCTTGTTACATTTATACACACTGCACTGTGTCTTTAGTGCCTTCTTAAAGATTGTAGTCAGCTTTAACCGAAATTCGAAGGACATTAATTAACATCGATTTTTGGAAAAAGTGGGTGTAGAAATTGCTGCCTACTTTTTCTAGGAAAAGACGTGATAGCAATACAATTAAATAGATATGTCTTGTCTATTGTACGTACTTTATGTAGAAAGGATTTTTACCGCGGGCAATCAGTTCGGCGTAGTTCGGAGCAACTGCAAAAACTTGTAGGAGTTGATAATTATGCCTTATGCGATAGATAGTAAAAGTTATTAGACTGTTATAGCTTCGTAAACCATTCTCGTTAGATATATCTGTATAATCTCAAGTATGAGTTAATAACTGATATTACTTGACCACGTTTGAATGTAGGTACTTTGATTATGAATAGATGGCGATCTTGATGTTTATCTAAAGCTACAATTTATTATTAAAATTCGTACACTTATTACTCATGTACTTAGTGCGTTCTCGTATTTGATAAAATACACTTAAAATAACTAAACTTCCTGAAACGACAAAATATGAGTTAAAAAGAAATAAACCAAGTAGAATTTAATGGCAATGCAATTAGCATTTTTTTGAAGACTCAAGCGGATATCTGCTAATGCATGGATAATTATTGGTTTATGGGGAAAGATAAATTATCAATGCATTTATTTAAATCAACAAGTTATTCAGTATATTCCTTGTCCTAAAGATTCAAAACCATTCTATAATTAGAACTTACACAAATTCTATCACAACTTCAATTAGTAATTCCGCAGAGCCCCTATAACTAAGCGTCAACATTGTGAATAGGACGCGCATGCGCATACAAATGCATTAATGCGCGCACGCGTCGAATACAGATGGGATATGAACTCGTGTTTACTGCTGGCTTATAAGGGTGAGGTATCGAAGAAAATATTGTAGAAGGTTTTGTGTGACAAACTTTATCTGTTTACTTATTACGTAGATATTAATTAATGTTGCCCATGGTCGTTTAGTTAAGTGTAGCCGTAGATATTGCAAATACCAGTCTGAAATAGGGGATATACATTGCTAGATGACGTATTGGCGAGTGGAGCAAGGCAATGACTGGATGCCAAGACAAGGTAAAAGAAATGGGACGAAGATATAGATGAAATTGGCTCAGGACAGGAAAGTATTTTACATTAGATAGGAACAATAAATTAGAGCCGTATTTCCAGTAGTGAGGTAACAAGGACTGTTGACGATGATACACGCTTGTCGGTGTAGCAGCCTCACGTCCCTCCGATCCCTTTCTTTTCTCTCTTAATGTTCCTACATAGTCTTTTCCTTTCGATAATTATCTTTTGCATAATTAGTTAAAACACGTGATAACTTCCAGTTAATATGTAGTTTACATTTAAATACGGGGAGATATTTGGCGCGACAGAATGCGGAAGGAAAGTTAACGTACTTAATTACCGTTGATTGTTTTGAGGTGCGCACACGCCTGCCGCCGCGCCTGCGCTCTGCGACGCTTACTTCAATGCATAAATTCATCAGATATTTATTGTCTTTTATGCGTTACTATACCATTAGTTTAATTAACGACCCTATGTTTTTTTAATATGCATCAACGTTGTTTAAGGCTGTGTTCGAAATATAGGGTCCATATAGATGAGCCTCGTGAATAAGTGTTTAAAATAATGTAGGCATACAATATACATTTAAAGTAATTTTTACTGATTAATTTTTTATTAGGTAGACGACAATTTTTCTTCAATAACAATTTTTCTTTATTATTAAAAAACATTGGACCTAACCTCAAACTTATGATGATAGGTACCAACATTGATTTGAAATGTCGCATGACGTCACAATTTCGTACATTTAGTATCTACGCAAGCATGACGTCATAAGTCTGAACTTTGATTTGGTTTACCAACTTAGTGTTTTCTTACTGAAATAAAAAATGACTTATATTTTATTATCTAACTGATGTAAAAAATACTTTTTGACTTTTCACACCCTCCTGTAGCCTTCCAGTCACCTCCAGTACCTACCACAGAACAGACAAATTATACTCAATAATAACATCGAGTACATTCATCATATTGTTTCGTTAGGCTTCTCAGACGCCGTTTAGTATGCGGGGCACGTGTCGCTGTGAATTACAGAAACAAATAAGAAACATGTAATTACAAGTTCGAGACAGACATAAGCAGATGCTAATTTATATACTTATTTAAGTAACTGTACATTTTGGTGTAATCTATTTAAAGTCTGTATACGATAGGTAACAGGAACCACCTGGATGAGAGACGCGCAAGACAAACAAGAATGGCAGAAAAAAAGGAAGGCCTATACTCAGCAGTGGGTGATTACGGGCAATGATGATGATGATGATACGATAGGTACTTGTTCATGTTGTCTCAAGAGACTAACGAGGCCTTAAAATATGATACGTGTACATGAGAATTAGAAAATGGGTAGGAACTAAAGGTATCCATAATGTCCCACAGGTATATTCTCCACCACCTAAACGTCGTGGCTTTCCCCGCGTAATTCGGATTAGTTCCACTGTCAATTAGTCCCATGGTGTGGACACTTATTTTTCTCAGTAGTGTCCCGTTCCGGGCTTTTCCGGATAAAAAGTAGCCTATTCAGATTCTAATCTATTTGTGTGACTTATTTCATTTCGAATCCGTTTCAAATTTAAGAGAGTAACGAGCATCCGTCATATTAGGCTTTACACCAGTACTGCAAGAGTGATTTAAAAACCAATGACCATCCATGTCAAAGAACTTTGGAATAATATATAACTAATAGTATTGATTGCAGGGACTTAACCTGCTATCTTTAGCTTACATCGTCAATCACCTGTGTTCTAATCTAGCGTTAATACAGGTAATTTAGAATCAAATATTTTTTTGGATTAAGAGTTTTATTGTATCAAATCCTTATAATATCATAAGTGCTCTCGTCGTTTTCAGATTCAAGTGCTATAAATTTTTCTGTGGTTCATCCAAGTATAATGTTAATAACTACTTAGTATTACTATTAATGTCTAACAATATCTTCTACCAAAAACAAGCGTAAAGATACTTTGAACTTTGCACTGGTAGTATCACGGTTCCATGCTGGTAATGTACCTACATATTAATTATATTTTAATTAACATTTAAAATATATCTTACATACTACGACATACCAAAGTGTAGGTACAATGAGGTAAGCTTATGCGTTAAGCAATTACAGATGCAGTGTGTCACGGACTCATGGCGCTTGATGCAACCCTTGCGATGTTTATGCCGAGCATGGCTCGTGACGTCACACGCCGTGCTCCCAGACCACAGCGGCGCATGCGCAGAATTGCATGCTAATGGGAAATTACTTAAATTTTCCGCTGTTTTTACCTACGATGTTGAATGATGGGCAACTTGTTTACACTTATAACTTTATAGCTCTAAGAATGACGACTTATTAACAATTGTACCTAAGTGTATAGGTAAGTACTACTCTGAGCTAGCCTGCCTTTTATTCATATACAATTTCTAGGTAAATTGATTAGTGCAGTTGGTAGGTTAGGTACCCCTTGTTGATCGATACCCAGGTCCCACGTAATTAGAATTTTATGCCAGAAAAATTAAGACAGAAATAATAAGTAGTAATAGTACCTACCTAATCATAAACATAAAAAACATCTCAAAACATAATAGTAGATTCTGCCCTCTTCCTAAAACTAAAATCAGTGCGAGAATATAGTCGTTAACGCGTACACGTACCTACATGCGTACACACAGGATGCTAACTAATCGCCCACGACGCATCCGTTATAATTCACTCAGTTCATAAAACCTGCCAAAAATTTCCCATCTCCCTCTTTCCTCATGAGGTAGATCGAGACAAAAACGTGTACCGTAACGTAAACTGAGCCAAATTGTCTTCGATGACACAACGTCCTTGCGGTGGCCTACTGACGGACGATGGAACCACTTGATACAAGGACAGCCAGAAAAGAGTCAGAAGGTCAATTCCAGGTAAACATTATAAATTTCTGTCGGAATGGAAAAAGAAAAATAAAGATTAAATTAATATAGAGGTGGTTTTTCTAACCTTCAGGCTGAAGCATTTGTAACACATATCTTACATGATCTTAATAATCAGAGGATAAGCATTGCCATACCACGTGGCAATGTCGCCAGCCTTTTGGGCACACTTCCAGTCGACAGCGATGTGGACGAATTTGTTGATGCTATATTTTAGGTATTAGGTTTTAATTAGTTAAGCGTATATTATAGAGTTCGTATAACTCTTCTGAAAAAAAAATCATACAGGTATAAATACTTTTTTTACCCGAGGCAATACTCATGGACTTCTTTCGCCTCGGGGAAGTATGCCCGAGTGCTTTTCCATTTTTTTTTTACCGAAATCATACGGGATCGCCTTGCAATTTACCGCGTAGCATCTATCAGATAAAAGTCCTTTGAATCATGTTAAAAAAATTAAGTATTGAAAGTAGATTTTCTGTAAGACTACTTATAATGTGCAGACGGATACTGGATAGTAACACTAGTTTGTGCATAATTAATAAGCGGACGTGTAAACTAGAACGACGTTTAACAATCTGTTTGACTGAACCGAATGTTCTATTTAAATATCGATTTGTAAATTATGGTACCAATTGATTGTAGTTGTTCCTCTTGTTGATTAGATGATTGCATATGCATGCATCTGATATACATGAAACAACTTAACAAAACTGAAATGATTCCCTTGTATTTCGAGACTATCTCATAACCTCAGGATATATTTAAATGTGTTTTTGGAATCCTGAATTATCATGACATCGTGTAAATCGAATGCGACCATTATGCTGTTCTGTCTTGGATTGTTCTTTCTTCTGCTTTCATAATCATTGGATGGTAAGGATTTAGACTGCTCTGTTTATTATTTCTTAGAAACAGGTTAGGTTAGGTTAGTTATTCAGCAGAGCGACCTCCAACCTCCGACATGGATGCGTGCCACTAGAAAGTACTGAACTGCTTAATCACGCCCATCATTGTGTTAGCTACGCTACATCAAGTGCACTGCACTGCCAGGGCTACTGCAAAAACTATTGACTGCTGCTGGTAAGAGATGAAAAGCTGCATACGAAATTTCTACGGGTTGAGTCTTGGGTAATTTGGTAAGTGACATATGCCAGTTTAAAAACGTAAGGTAAAGCTAAGCGTTCATTAACCTATGTAGGTCATGATACTCGGTCCTTGTACCTATAAAGTAAGTTTTCTACTTAACGATTAAATAAAGAAAATTCTCGAACGGCGCTTTTTATTCTTAACCTAATTGACTGCTTACTTTCTTAGATGAGAATGAATAAGCACCAAAAACAATTGAACCTATTAAAACCTTACAATTTAGGTCATCTCCACGAGACCTTCATTTTTAGCATGCATTTAAGACTTATACGGAAGACCGTGTCAGCCCTAATGCAGTCCAGCAGGGCCACAGATGTGCCGATACGTCATAATCGTCTATTGTTACTGTCGGCAGTACATCACTACGTCCTGGATAGTGTAGTACTTACTATGATTGTACGCGTTATTGCCGCGCCGCTGTTGCTGACATTGTACCAGATAGAGGTGACCCTAATGCGGTGGTCGTGAGGTTTAATGTCTGAGATCTGACTGATTGAAGGTTAGGGGTATATAAGATTAGGGACAATTAATATTGGTAAGCTAGTGCTTAGACTTTTATTTACTTACGTATAAACGTTTGATTAGGTACTACGTGAAGGCAACTTGATATTTATGATCTTTTGGGTCACGGTGTTAAGTAACTTTGTGATTACCTTTATAACAGATCTCCAAGTGCTTGGTAGTATTACCAGAACTTAAATATTATTATGTATCAAGCGTTCGTATGTCCTATTTGATATGAAAAAAACAACAGCAATCCCGTAGGTAATGTATTCAGAATTTTTAATTTAACTCAAAGCGCAATTTCAAAACGATTGGTGCTTGTCTACCTGTCAATTGAATGCGGGTCCTACGTTATCTGTGTAGTAGTAATAGCTGGCACAGTCCACTATTAGGCAATACGATAATGATACAGTAAGGCACCATTGTAACTATAATGACATTTAATGGTGGGGCTCGAGTTAAGCGTAACCTATTGGTTACTGCTGTAGAATCGAATTATTATTAGTATTACTACGCTACGCTTATTTGTCGCAGCGAGTAGGCTTGCCCTCATGTCATGTTACAAACAGTTTAGGTACTACTTTTGAGGTTAAAGGTTAACTGTCATGATATGTCTCAAAATAACAAAAGAAATTCCAGTAATACGAGAAATGCCTGTTGAGATTAAGATTATTTGGCGTCCGAAAATCTTCTTATCCTCTATACAACACGCGTTCTGTTGGCGAGGAAATCAGGAAAACGGACTGCAAGGATAGGTAAAGGTTACCACTACGCCAACTAGTGGTAGTTGGTGCGCGACGTGCTGCGGGTTCGATCCTCGCATGAGACAAGTATTTGAGTCTTCCACAATCGCTTCTTCCATGTCTGGGTGTTCTAAGTGTATGTGAATTGTATGTTAGTGAAACTCGTGTCACAAGGATTAAATTGCTTAGTGTGGGAGTATTATTTTATTTCAAGGCAAAGTAGATAAATATAGAGATCCTAAACTATAAAAGGTACTTACAGAGGCCGCGAATGGTGTGTGTTGCAAACTTTGCCCTGATAATCATCATAAATAACTGTCGACACGTGTTCTGGGTTTTAAATTTAAAGGTTACAAAAGAAGAACATACAAGGATAAGCTACTAATAATTATGTGAACGTCTTTACACTGTTTATGTCGTAATACTTAATTTACATTACGTTATTTTTTTTATGTAACCTATTTAAAGTCCCACAGCTGGGCAAAGGTCTCCCTCGTTTGACTCCAGACTTTTTAGTCTTTACCTACTTCACACAAATTGCATTGAGATAGATTAATTACATTGAGTGTATTTCTATTATATATTTATTCGATGTATCCTCCAGTCCTGGCGCACAAACTATAAACCTCGTTTCAAAGAGCTTGTTTTTGAATTAATAAAACGGGACTCCTACTTCAATACTAACACCATGTTCCCAAAGCATTGCAATAATTCCTTTAGACACAGTACGATAATAAAATCTATAATAGTAACATTTTATAGACAGTACAGCGATGAAACCAGTTGTAGGATTTGAGTCTGTGCAACTTAGTGGTAATATTAAATGTTGAGTGTAAATTGAACTATTTAAATTCGCCTGGAACTAGACCACTACAGAACAATTTCTTACATGGAGAAGGATCGAGCATTGATCGCCCCTTATTACCAGGCTAGCTCACTCTAGCAAATACAGACCACAGACTTCAGAAAAAGAACAATATAGGTATGTAACTATGTAGGTTTGTAGATATACAAATAAGATATCTTTCTGTTTATCTAAGTTAGATACTCGGATGTTCTGGGAAAATGAATGAAAATACCTAGGCATATCGTGTTGTCTTGTTTGGCGCTAAAATGCTTGTATGTAGTTAGATAAGGTTTGACTATTGTTGTTCAGTTATTTCACAGCTGGTATTCTACATTAGGAATAAGAACAACCAACTTAATACTGGATAATTTTGTTCAGTATTATGCAAACAAAACACTGGGCACGCGACGCCGACTTTTGCAAGATCTTGGCAGGACAAGTAACAGCGCTACTGTTGGTATTAATCCATAATGAAGTGATATCAGTGGTTGTGTCGGCAGCGGGTGTCGAAAGCGCCAGCAACAGGAATGTCTGGCTGCCAGCTTCGCGAACACCTGCGCAGCCGCCCCTACCGCCGACGTATTTTATGTTGGCGAACAATACTAATGTCTACTTGTTAAAATATTTGTTACAAGTTAAATAGTAAAAGGTTTGGTCTGATATTGTCTAAGAAATGCTAAGGGTTCTTGCTCGTTAATGGACACAACTGTACTTTACACTTTATTAAAATATATCTTAGGCAACCTTTTTCATAACCCTTTTTGGGATACTTAACTATGGTAAGTGGTACGCAAGAATGTACCTATAGCATCAACAAATTTCTCGAATAGTCGGACATCGCACAAGGTATAAGGTTTTTTTGCGACATTAAAGTAAGCAATTAATAGCTATGATTGTTGAAACTTTTCCTCTTAATGACGCATGGTCCATGACCTGTCCGCAGGAGTGAAATCATGCAATCTGCGTCATGGTTATTACTTCGTATTGTAAGAAAAGGTGCTACTTCATTCATAAGAAGAGATTTCAGTTAAAAAGCGATAGAATTGACGCATTACCCAATCTTTGCATAACCCAACTTAGACAACTCCATTTTTGTAATACATTTACTCTTCACAATACGAGTAGAACGCTCTTAGGTGGTCCCATGGTCATCGGGTCAGGATCTGATGGTGGAATCCTGGAGAAAAAAACAAAAGTTTTAAATGTATGTCATTTAACATGTACCAAGTATTCAATATATATTTTCACACTAGCTCGAACAGTTTTATTTGACTATGCAAATATCTCATTATAGAGAAATAAAGCTTTTGTGTTTCTTAATGTAGACAAAATCCATAGCAGGCAGGCTTACAAAGGTTTCAGGGTGAACATGGTTAAGATTGGCATATTACTGATGAAATGACACACCAAAAGAAAGGCCTATAGCAGTACGATCAAGACTGTGAGAGATAATGACATTCTTTTTATCAAATAGGATTGAATAACGAGTGTTCAATAATGATCATTCATTTCTCGCGTGAGAAGAGAAATATATCCTTCACTTGTTTTCCAATACTGTTAAGAAAAACAAATATTTAGTTAATACCAGCAATAAATACAACAGCGCAATAAAACAGTTGGCCCACGTAGCTGATAACACGTATATTATAATACAGTGATACTGGTATATATTAGTAGGTATGTAGATAGCAGTAATCAGCTGATCGATCGCGCGTCGATAACGTGAGCTTGTGTGGGTGGCCCATACATGCTTACATGTCAATGTCAAATGTTTGGTTAACTAAAAAGTTTCCCTTTCTTAGTAAAGTAAAGATCTGGATGGGCCGAAAGGCGATGGAGCGTATTTTTCATATTCTACTGATATCATAATGCTACAACTTCATTACTTAAACAAGTAGCAGGCATCCGCGATTTTGCCTGTTTATCTTACGTTTTATTCTGGTGGTGTTTTGATGCTATGGAAGTCTCTCTCGGTGATCTGTAGTTGGTTCAAAATCGGTTCAGTAGGTTTTCATCACCCTTTTTTCACATTTCTGATATTGTGGAAATTGCCTAAAACTTCAACAATGTTACAAATGTGTTTTTTTTTAATACGGTAGTAATAAAAAAAATCACATTTGTGACATTGTGATGACGAAACTCACCGGCCTAAAAACACAACCACCCAAAATAGTGTTGCGAAAATACCAGCTGAAAGTTATTAATATTTAATTACATGGCCGTGTATGTGATACGTATCGATACGATAAGCTATCGCCTGATAGCCGCTATCACGCTTCAGGGCTGCAGCCGCTGACTCAGAACAATGTCACACTAAATAACTTCATATGTATAAATATAAATAAATAAAATAAATTCTAATTCTGTAGACCATTTACTACTACTATATTAGTGGGTAACAGCACACACGTTTAGTTGCTAAATTACAGTTAAGCTACCAACTTTAGATTTATTTATTTATTCTTTAGGGTTGCTAACAAAAAATACATGATTTCATCTTACACAGTATGAATTCAGACTTAAAACTAGCTCTTCATGTACATTCAATTATAAGCAACCACATCCTACACAGTCAGAAGTCTAGTAACATTTTTACAAAAAATGATTAAGATGTTCATAAAATATGGCAATAAATCTTATTTAATATGCTAATTAATATAAATGACGTTTAATGATTTTTATATTAAACTAGCAGCCCTCCCCGGCTTCGCACGGCTACTTAACAAAAATTTCAAAATTAAAAATATTTTTTATAGCCTATGTCACCCGGGATAAGAGCAGCTTTTCAACAGTCAAAGAATTTTTCAAATCGGTTCAGTATTTTCAGAGCCTATTCAATGCAAACAAATAAACAATAAAATATTTCTTCTCTATATAATAATATAATATAATATTAAGTAGATAAAATAATATATATGATATAAGAAAGACCGTGATGTCATATTTTGTAAATAGCGCGTCATAAGTATATAAAAAATCATAATTCTGTAAACAATAAATATTCAGTAAAAAAGTCAAGGAAAAAAATAAAAATTAATTGTTATTCTAACATAATGGATTATTACATCAAGCCTATTGTATACGAATACAGTAATTGCATACCACCTGACGCCACTCACCGGCTTTAAAAACACTAATACACAAAATAGTGTTTTGAAAATGCCCGCTGAATGTAATTAAACATAGGTCCTACGTGAACGATGACTAAGAAGCTCGTAATTGTTATTAAGAGCTCAGATCGTGCTAACAGGTATAATTAGCTCGTCTATCAAATAGGGGATTCAGTAAATAACAACTCTATCGCTAATTTAAACGTACATATAAAGAAAATTTACATGAAACTCCAGATCATTGTATGCTGGTGTGCTTAGTTAGGGTTACTTTAAGAGTAAGATTAAATTGATCAGTCATTCAGAATGAATGGTCGGGCTGTATTTCCAAGGCACAAGACCACTTGAACCTTAGAGTATCGTATCTAACATGTTATAATAAACTGTCTATAGTCTAAATTTAGTTTACTTTCGTAGATATACACAGTTTCCACACCTATTTCCCACATCTGCCAGCCCACTGGTGTACCGTAACTCGATCACTGAGATATAGCACGAGTTACACACACTCAATAGCCGTGTACTTACGAACATACATAGACTATGTGTGGGAATACATGTAATAAGTAATGTAGAGTAGTATGCGCGCACTGCGGGCATCAAATCGTACGCAACATTCGCCGTGAACCGATGAGATGTAGATTGAATGGACTGGTACAAACCACAGGAGGTAGCGTAAAGTGATATATCGTATGATTTCATCAAGTATTAAAGAGGTTATTGTGTTAGAACTGTTGATCTCAATGGTTATCACAACAAATAAATATCAGGACAGATTCAAGTGTTACTTAACATTTTCAGGTGTGAAAACCTGTTTATTCACGGTTCAGCGGTTTAGCTAGCCAGTTAAGACTAGATTAAACAAATCTCACTTTAGACTGAATCAATAACCTTTTGTCAAGTCAATACAGATACAGGGAAAGGTGTTATTAATGAAGAAATACTTGAAGCAGTTGCTTGTTCAGAACTTGACTATTTTTTTGGATAAAAAGCAATCTTAATAATAAAGACTTAAAACACTCGTACAACCTTTCCGCTGTTCGCTCTTATTTGGACAGCGGACATTTCAACCGGGATACAGTAATCCATTTATGTAACCGGTGACATATCGACTGTTGGAGCTGTTCCCATCATCGCCTCCATTACGTTTAGTTGAGATGCGGTGAGTCGGGTTGTTGTTCATTGTTTTCTAAGATGGCCTTAAAGTTGATGTTCTGTTTTGAAATTGAATTCCGTTTGAGAAACCGTTAATTTATCGAAAATCTGTATGTTGTAAAACTATTCTGTGCTATTTTGTCATGTTTTAATTTTCGTACATAATTTCAGGTGAAAAATATGAAACGTGTGGAACCTGATGTATTCCTTATACGTCAAGTTCTACGCGTTTCATAGGGACATTCTTTTGATAACTCGAATATACCGAATGAATATCTGGAAGACACCAATAAAGTGTTAAACAACTTAAATAAGCAAATCATTAATTTGAAAAGATGACTAGTTTTATTCATACTAAATAAACAAGATGGCAAGTCATATATTTTCTTTGAACATTTATAAAAGAAAATATTTTAATTGACTGTTCGTTTAATTATCTTCTGGTCAAATATTCCAATAATTTTGTATGACTATGTGAACTTTAGTATGTCATGAACTATCTCTCATCAATATAGTATAATAATTCTCTAAAGTGTAATAATGAATTCGAAATCATTATAAGCACGTCACTTTGGAACACTCGAAACTGTAAAGTCATACGCTTTCATTTCCTCAAATATGGTTGGTAGAGAACGGAATTATTTTAAAGGGAAAATTTAATAGATCTGTATGACTACTTACAGAAAACAATTTCTGGAAAGGTCGATCGGGTGTCGGTTGACGATTTTTGACATTTGCAAAACAAGTAATAAAAATACCTAGATAAAGTTTATGTTGTTATATAAAGCTAGTAAACGTTTGGTACGTGTTTTCAGGTTTGAAGAAAATGTATACTTACATAGAAATCTTTTATTATATTCAACACACAATATGTTACTTTCAAAATCACGTTTAAAATCTGATTGCGGTGGTATTTGTCAAAATGTTGTCAAGTAGCTTAATTAATAGTACAAAATCTAGGATAAACACGTAAGTAAAATAGAAAGCTATTATTAAAAACGTTTTAATTAGCAGGTTTTCGAGTACTCAAAATGCGAGCGCTAATAACATATCTGCCTTATTTTAAATTTAATATCATTGATGGAAAGTCACAAGCGTTATAGAGCTTCTTTGAATTGAAGAACATAATATATGCATTTAATATTCAGTGCTGCTAAAACACACGACAACAAGACATATTCCTCATGTGAAGTTTTTTATAATGTCTTTAAAAATATTGTATTTGCAAGTAAAATAGAGTCAGTGTTCGCAAGTGTCGTGACTCTAGAACAGTTGAGGTGTGTACCTTTGACGTCAGTGATGAGTAGTGTACACAGTGGGCCAGCTTGGCCGCTAATCAGGTCGATGACTCGCCACTGATTCTGATCTGACTGTAACACAATAGTATTTGTTTTGTAGACCTCTGTGAAAGTAGAGCTAGATAAGATTACTATGAATCCTTTACTGTTGCACATACTGTGCACGAGTTTGTTCGCGTTAATAAGGGTAAGGTAAAAACTCAGGCTGAGGTTACCATCTACTGATGTCATGATACCGCTGTATTACTGGGAATTATTTAGATAGATACTTTGAAGACTTTGACATAGTTCCGAAGGATGGGTAAAAATAATATGTGGCTACATTATCACACATGTCTATTGTGGAAATTAAAAATATACTACTTAAATATTATTTTAATCTGATTTACTTAAATGTTCATGTGATTAAAGGAAAGCAGGAAGCCTTTAAAACTGGATATTACAAGACTATGGTTACCGAATCACCGATGACGTCACGAAACGTGTTATTACGTAATTAAAATATATTTACGTATAAAAGCAAGTTAAATAAGAAAGTACTTACTTCAGACTAATAAGTAATACTAATTTATTGATTTAATTATTCAATAGTAGTACTTCGAAAGTAATTAAATTTTTACTTTGTATACTTGAGTGTGCATACTCATGTTTTTACAAATAAAATTATCTTTATCTTTAAAGTGAAAATAAGAATCATATTTCATGTTATGAGACCTTTCCCTAATACCCTGTTTTTTCAGTTATTAAAATTTCATTACTACCTAGCTATCAGAGTTAGATCTAGCTCACCCATATTCTCTCCTGCTGTGGCCTCAAACCTCTTTAAATCTTACAGGATGGTCAATAAGCCACGATAAGATAAAGAGAGAACCACGGCAGAACTACCTAGATTCATAGAACTCAGTTTTTTCAAGCAAGAGACTGCTCAATTACTCCCCTTATCTAAACCCCAAAACTGCGGGATCTATAACGTGTCTTCACCAAATCACTCGATAGCACCAAGCTACACGGGATAAGTGTAAATCCCCGATCACTGCCCTGCTGCGCATGCGCTTAATTAATAACCGGTTAGCTTCATTGCAGACCAATATACTTTAAACTGCGCTTAATTTGCTCGATTTTTGGCAAGCTTTTAACATATTCAGGTTGATTATGTACCTGTTTACTTTTCGATAAGTGAAAGTTATGAATGTGATGTAAAAATCACCACGCTTGTGTTCTCTGACAAGGTAGGTAGAGTTCGCTGAATCACTGATATGCAGTAAGTAAAGTCCCATGTGAAAGGCAACATTCCAAAACCTGGGGTTTATCCAACTTATATAATACATCAAAAGCATTAGTCTGAAAATATATTTTGTGTTTAACTGATACACCTAAAGATATAACAAATTGTGATTCATACACTATTTCATTTAATAAATGAAAAATAATGAATAAATAGGAGTGTATTCATTAGCTCCCTTATTGAACTATACATGACAATTTATTTTTAGATTTGGATTTTATGTAGTTAACCACACACCACCTACAGTAGTAGTTAAGAAACAACTTTACTATCTCACCTAAAACAAAACTTGTTATCCAAACTTTTTGGTTTCTTCAACATCAATCTTCTCTGAAGTTCAAGGTTCCATCCAGTGTCCATTTTGTACAACAGTATGGGTGATAAGAGCGACGAGGACAGGCCACCAGCCGGGCGCGCCCATCCCTGACCCACTTCCTACCCCTGACGCCGCAGATATTACATCAGTCCGCAAAGCACTGACAACACTTTGACAATTTATGCACCCTTATTTGATAGCAGCAAGGTCCATTTTTGTGGTCTGATGTTTGTACGGCGGTGTTTGGTAGTGGTGCACTGTAAAGCGGCGATGGCTTAATGTTGTTGGCTCTTTTTATGTAAGTCATTATGTTTAGGGGTACACTGCCCGGAAATTTGGAAGTTAGTAGGTTTCTGGGAAGGCGTTTTCTATCCTATGCAAAATATTAGGAAGTTTTGGTGTCTCATGTAATTCAGATAAACTTACTTTAGAGGTCTAGTAAAGTTTTAAATTGAGTTTCCATCTGTGTATCCCAAACACGAACTCCCATTAGAAAATTATTCTCATCTCGCGTGTACTGTTTTCTTCAAAAAGATGGAAGTTAGTTCTCTATGTCAAATTAAATCAAGGAATGCCGATAAATAAATTACATTCTGACCTGAACTTTCAAAGAAACCTACAAAGTCCAATTCAAGCTTTCAAGTTACATAAATCACCTGCCTCCACACAAAACGTCACAGAATTCTCACAATTAGAAATGTAGATAAGTTTAACGTCGGAGGCTGTTAGTGTAGGCGAACAAACAGTAGTCAGTAATCGGTGGCGAAGTGATCCGACACGCCGCCGCCACCGCCGCCGCGACGCACTGTGACACGCCCTTAATCGACTCGCATTGTAGTACATTACCTTTGATAATATGCACAACTTGGTTCTGAAGTTCTTAGTGTAAGTGTAGGCCACCCTTTATTAGCGACGATAACGTTGTGGCGTCATCATAATTTTCGTGATCATCTCTTCTTTTCATTAATGATTTTGTTCCTAACAATTTGACTCCCATAGATAAAAGTTTTTGGAGATGACTTGCTATTATAGGGAGACTTACTAATATTATAAAATATAATCGTCATTTCCTGGACTCAGTTTTGCTACCAATGAAATGTAGTAAATTACAAATAAATAGCGTATAGTTTGAATTACCGTGATAACAATAGCTACAAACAAGCCTTACCATAACCATAACTATTTCTACGTTAGCTTCTGACGTTTGTCGCGCTGGAGTTCATCACTCCCTGGTATTTACACAGACTATTTAAAGAGATACTTGTGAGCTATGTTCCACATTCCTTATAAAACATTCGAACATGGTATTAATGTTATTCATCCCCATTGTCCCACACTTAGCCGCTGACACAAAACAACTCGACACACGACACGGGCCGCGGCTCCTAGACAATAAATATCAATTTGTCAAATCCCAAAACTCTTCTACTATGCTAGGTACTGTGACAACGAGTTTGTTACTCTTAACGGACTGTCGGAACTTCTTTAGGGTAACTTATTTTAGGAACATTATGTAATATTTTAAAACAAAACACTACCAATAAAATGTAGACTACTTTTAGCCATCTAGACATTATTTCAACCAAAGTTGGTGTCATCTGACTTTGGCATCATATGGCACTAACCCTGCATACCTACGTGATAAAAACCTTTGCTAATTACAAAAGTACAGACATGATTCATTATGTGGATTTTGGGGAATTATAAATTCTGTCCCTAGTTCCATGGTAGAGTGGTCACCGGCCGCTTGTTTGCTTGTCACAGCGCATTGTGATGTTAATGCGTGTCACAGCCGCCATCAGCCCTGTCACTTGGTCCGCGTGGTACATAATGCGTGTGATGCGTGAACAAACTGGATCCGAGGCGAGTGAGGCCCGTAGTCAAATGTTTAGCGAGTTTTAAAGGAACTTGAAGAGAGGCAAACATGTATTTTTTGAAGAATCCTGGTACAAGTTGTTGTTGTTCCACAGATAAGAAATTACGTCTAAGATACAGAGTAGGTGTGAAAAATCATTGAACTAGAATCTACCGATAGGTAATGTAAGAAATATTTAAACGTTTTTTTAATGATTTGTGAACGATGAAAAAACTAAGTGTTCCTTTCTATATGAAGCTGACAGTTTATTGTATGGTTGTATGTTGCAATAAATCTCGCCTTTCATATTGTATTTGTACACAATAAATTTCTATATTATGCTCCGGTCATAAAATATCGGTCTTTGAATCAAATTAGAAAACAACAAATATAAGCGAACAGGTAAACAATAACAGCGCGTTGGTATTCGATAAGGAAATCCAATTTACTGCACATATCCCAAGCATTTGCAAATCTAAATGTTGATAAAAATTGGACACACTCGATTAGACGACTGTATCGCAAATACACGAACTATTGAATTATTAGTTCACATTTGGTGTGTTAAACCGGAAAGTAAACCAGCAATGGATGAACGAGTTTAATTGCCAACGAAACAAAATAGTTATAAAATTCTAGAGGGCCATTATCGTAAGTGAGCAAAAACAAACAAGTCTTAAAATCAACTACTTTTTGTAATTTATTGTAAACTATTATTCGCATTATTATATGCAAATTTAATAAAACTTTTTACGTTTATTTATGTAAATAATTGATAAATAAAACGGTGATAGTGACAGTGGTCGAAACAACTCTCGTATCGTTTGTGACGTAACTCTATAAATGGACTTCCAGTGTTCCGAATTACATCACAAAACTTCCATAAAAGATAAAGAAACGATTTAATAACTATTGATCGGCTGGAGGTAAAAAGTGAAAGTAAAAATAAATGTAATGGGTATAGCTAAGTATTTATTTTATGTTTTCGGCTCGTTCGCTCTATAACGATTTAGCATACCTAATGGTTATTAGCTGCACCGATTGCAATTTATTTGTCGTAAAGTGAGATACATTGGCGGATCGTCGTATAAGTTAAGCGACGAAGGATATACGTGGATCTAACTCTAATTGGGTTAATAATAGACCGTTGTAATTAATCAAAATCTAAATTATTTATTGGTTAAACATACGTGGAAGTTTATACTTCATGGACAATTTAAAATTAACCTAGCACTATGTTTCGCCATGACAACATACGGATGTGAATAGCGATAAATAATAAAAATCATTTAATTATCAAAATCATTAAACAAATCGGACAATACATTTAAGTTACCGAAATATTAAAATAGCGATATTTTTTAATTGAATAGTACGGTCTTTAAGTAATTAAAATTTTAGTAAGTGATATCCCAAATACATTTTACGAAAAGAAATACTTTTCCCTATTTTATAAACAATTTATTATTTATTATCTCATCATAGTTAATGTAGCTTGCAGATACGCTTTACTTAAGTGGCATGGTAGTTGTATAATATAATATCTACGTATTCAGTGTCAAGGTAACCATTCAAAGAATATCACGATGTATCCAAATAATAAAAAAACTGCAAAGTTCAAACGATGCAGCTATTATCACATAATGACTTAATTGTTTGAAATAAATTTATATATTAATAAATGCGTTAATTAATATTTATGGGTATTTTATTGAGTGATCAAAGTTATGATCCAATCTTAGACGGGACAGATATTTTTAGCTTATGTTTTTGTATGCTACGAATATAAATTAACATTCGCAAGTAAAACTTTCTACAAAATCATTGCGAAATAATATACGATGTTTCTACAATAAATGCTAACACTATAATTACTTACAATCTGCAATTTTATTTACAAACTAAAAGTAGGTCTTCTATCTGATAAATTATTTAATATTTATTACAACATTGTTAGATACAGCTATAATAAATTAACTTATTTAGTATTTATTTTTTTATTTTTAGGGTACAATTTTTAAATATTCAACTCTTCACTAATATAAAACCCTTTAAAATAGCACCTTATTTGTCTATGAAGTAACTTAACAAGAATTAATAACAATGATAAAGCATTAAAATGCACCTCAGTAAGGTTCATTTTCGTAAAACATTATCACGTCATCAGGTGTATCAACCGTACGGAGAAGCCACATTGCCACGCTCCACACAGCTTAATACTCTTATCTCTCAGCTATAACGATACGGAGCAGTGAACTTTAATTAGGAGCTTATTACGTAAAAAGTGCAGCGAGAGGCCGGAAGCATGCGGACGCACCGCATAATGCGTTCCTACGTGCGTGGATGACTCCGCACCTGGAATGTAAAGTACAGAAGGTTAGTTTGGAACAAGACTTAAAAGATACCTTGATCTAAGCTAATGTACCTGACTTACAGGCAGGTTAACGCTCTGTCTCTTCCGCGCAACTCTGTGCAGTGCTAGGATGCACAATTTTAACAAACGTACATTATTATGGGGTTACAAAGGAAAAATATAGTTTTTACTATTTCAATTTCCACGAGTGGTTAATAATAACATAAATGAACTCTCGGTGCAAGAGTGTACAAATTTATTAATTAATCACGGCATTACCTGCTGCTTTTTTAAAGATGATTAATAATAGTTTTCCTGTGAACCTTTTGCATTGTTCGGAGTTTGTGCGCGGCTACAGACATTGTGTTTACAAGGGTTACGTGAAAAGTTTTTGGTGAGATAATGTGACGGAAAGGTGGCCTTAAGATAATTGGTGTATCTGACGCTAGAAGCGAGCTGACAGTCTTTACTCAAATATTAATATTGTTTTTTTTGTTTGTCATGCGATATATCAGGCAATTGTGGATTGATTTAAAAAAATATGTTTTATTTGATCAGAGGTGATCCCATAAAATTTTAATTGAAGTCGGTTCCATTTTACATTTATGTGTAATTAATTATTGTTTGTAATTATTAAGGTAAAAAACGAATTAACCGATTCTGAAAAAAAATCACATATTGCAAGCTACATTAGCAGCGAGTAACATGAATTGTTCTATAAAAAAAAATCACATTAAAATTGCCCTGAACACCACCCAATTTTAATTAAAATCTTTAGAGTGATGATAATTTTAAAACTAGCGCGACAAAATGAGTGAAAAAATGTAGTTACATGACTACCATAATATTTATATACTAAACATTGAAAATGGAACAAGTAAAAAAGAAATGTAGAACATTTGTAAGTAAGTTTGTCGATTATAGCTACTTACCTACTATAAACTCAGTGACCGACATTCAAAACCGACTACACAAACAAATTAAACGCATCTGCAATGCTCGCAATGAAAGCTTGCAATTTTGTCAATTTCACAAATTGTTTACATAATAAACAAATCGTTGGAAACTGTCACGCACGTACCTGTATTTGTATTTGTAAGGTTTCTCTATAAACAGTTTAATAGAAATTATGACGATGTTGGAAAATCTTGGAATACACAATAGATAAATGTAGAAGAGTTATTTGGAACGGAACACGATATTACACATACATCTGATAAAGGAGTCGGAAAAAAACAAAAAAAAAGGAAAGGAGTGATGTGTTCTAGTTAAGAATATAATATCAATAAAAGAGATGTATTATATTAGGGATAATGAAAGTGAAATATAAATAAATTGAGAGTTTATCAAAGAAAAATTGATAAGAAAAATTAGAATCCGATGGAATCCATAGTAGCTTAGCAAGCCAAAGGAAGAAGTTTTTATGAGAAATAGGAAGACGATGATTCTATTCTGTGGAGTCCACGATCTAGTTATTTTAGTTAATACTGCATTATTTGAAACCTTTCGCACTACCGCGTATATAGTGGAGAGAGAGTAAGTAATTAACAAACACACAAACAGAGGTAGGTGATGCTAATTGCTTGTTAAGATTTATTGCCAACTGTGTAGTTGACATTCACTGAAGTGCTGGGTCAGCGCGAGCGTGTAGTTGTCTTTTAACACTACTGGTAAGGCTACATTATATGAACAAGGGTTGGTTAACACTAGATATAAATATTCAAGGTATTTCCATAAAAAAAAAAAATTGTTTCGTTCTTTGCGAAACTGTAGTCTAAATACTGCAGCAAAAATAGAGCAAGCTGGCATTCACTTCCAAATCATCATTTGCATACAACAGTATTCAACCGTTTAGGTTTGTCGGTTATATTTCTATTTACCACATTTTGAACTGACTCCCTTAAACTAGACTCTGGTAACTAATCCTTCGTTACTCGTTGTGAATATGATACATGAACAATAGGGGAAAGTTCAGATATGGAGTTATGAAGCCTCATTATTGTGTCAGTCAGGCTAATGATACCATCGACACGGTTCACGAGCGAGTTCAGTTTGAACTGTCAGGCGACTGACAACCTGTCTGTTTCCCTTAAAAGTTTACTATTTGATTCTTCTGTTTCTTCTCCACAGCCAGAGCACTTAGGAAGCGGTGAAGGGTGGGCGAATCAGGGTGCTGTCCATTGTATTGACGTTCTTAAAGTGCTACTTTGTAGCCTAGTTGGAATAAATGAGATTTGATTTTTTTGATTTTGATTCTGATTCTTGATTATCTTTAACTAAGAGACTTGACTGACCATTGACAGTTACTCTAAAAAAAAATTTATCACAAAATATTTATTTGCCAAGTTCATATCTGTAATAGATGTGTTTAAATTCTAGGGAACGGAAAAAGTATATTAGATATTATCGTGACTAAGATGTCATGATCATTACCGTCTTAAAAAATTGTTTCCGTATTCCGTACGAAAGAGCCCTTTGCCCTAAATGCAATACTACGTAGTAATCTTAACTATTACATCCTCATCTCATTATTTCACCATTCACATCCCAGCAGCAATTGTAACGGTGCTTTTTACGTACTATATGACTAGTGATACATTATGTAACTGTTTACAACCATTCATCATCATTATTTTACCTTTAAGAGATAATTTCCTTCGCTGTTAGGTAATCATAGTTAAAAACATACTCATCTCTATCCATTTAGGGTAGCTTTCTAATCATTAGAATTACGTACTTGTTTTAACGAAAGTGTATGCAAAAAGTTTGCAAAGGTCGCACACGCGATGCTAGCATTCGTAAATATATGGTTACATGACTCAATTGGAAAGACGTCATTTTAAAGTCTACCTCAAATTATAAACGTCGTTTTTACATTGGTTGGTTATATTTATTTGTGTGACTTATAATGATTTGGTCTCACTTCCCAGAAGTTTACAATCTAACATATCTTAATGGCGCCCGACCTGCGACCATATTTTTTTTGGTATTATGCTTGCATGGACGATGTATTATCTAATTGAGAACCACGTTAAACAAGCTGAAGTTCATGTCTTAAGATATTCTTTTTCCTAAATCTTATTGACGCAAACTTTACCAGTTACAAAGACCTTACTTGGATAAATGCAGATCCCATTTAAATAACACTAAAGGTCAAGCAATTGTAAGTCTTTTTAAAAGATTAACAAAACCAATTAATAAGAGTATTAAAATGTAAAACAATAGAGTAAGGTGTCGGCGTCGCCTAGTTCCCACGCCTGCGGTCCGTCGGTGACGAGCGGCTGCTTCGGATGGCGGCTGTGCTCGGCTGAGCGAGCAATTGTCGCTGGCCACTAGACACGCTGTCAGACACCATAACACACTATTATAAACAAACGAAGTCTTAATGGAAGCTGTTTATACTCTTTCTTTGAACCATTAAGTTAATTATAATTAAATCCTTAAATCCAAATCCAACGCACTTTGTTTACCAGAACCAGAGTAACTTTGGACTCTATAATATGCGTAAAGAATGGATTACTATCGGTGCATAGGTATGTCTGACTGCTACCAGAAGGAATAGATGCGTGATAATATATTTTTATCGCGTGGGCTACAAAACAGTTTACGGTATCTTCTGCTCACTACAACGATGACATAGAAAATCTCTTCATAGTAGTTGAGATTAGCAAAATAGGGGTTGGTTTTAACACGGTAAAAAGTTAGTTCAAAAGTATTTTCTTAGTTTTGGATATGATTTCAAAATTAATAAGTGTTTTAGGGTTCTGTTACCAAGTCTACGAGATAAAGAAATATGTCTTATACAATTTACGACGAATAATTATAATTAATTGACATAATTAATCGACGTGTAAGTTAAACATCATGTTTTTTATTTTTTTACATTCCTAAAACCTACCTAACCTATTTCATAAGAGTATAAATTAAATATCTAAACGCTTTACGTCAAGATCGCCCCTTAAGCATTACCATACAATTTCCCTAAGTACAGGATTGCTCCGCAATCTCTCACAAATGATCCGATCTTAGATCTATTCCAGTGATAGCGAGATCGATTCAGTTAACCGTCCGCGCCTCCTCAACGATCACCTTACAATTTAGTGCTTACTGGGATTTGAGGGCTGGTACTAACATAACCAAAGCAAAATTCCTCAATTACATAATCCTAGTCATCCAGAAAGATTTGACGGTATCAAAGTTGGGCTAGGGGAATACGGATTATACGGGGCTGATACGGGGAGGTCTTTGTCCGGTTTTGGTGTAGCATAAGCAAGTAAAAAAACAAAAATAGACTGCATGTTTTTTGACAAAAATTTTGATTCCTATAACGAAGAATGGAGTTCCTAGTTTCGGGTCTCTATGGTTCCTCAATGGATGCTGAATCCTACCCCTAGAATATGGTAATCTGTAATCACCAAAACCACATAACATCCAGCAGAACAGCCATACGCTGATGACCAATAAAAGGTGACAAACTGATTGGTAACAAAAAGTCATCCTGATTAATTTTCTAAACATTTTTGTAACTTTATCGATATTAATAAACAAGCGTCAATTCTTGGAACATTCAGCTGATTAGAGCGATAAACCTACGTGATAATTTATTAATACTAGAAACTAATCCGTTATATTCGAAATGTTGAACGGAAACAAATTATAACGAGGAAATAGCGACAATATAATCATATTTTTTTGCCTTTTCTTACACTGCACCTAATGAAGACTGAACTGGAAAATAATTACCTATTTAACTATTTCCAATGAGGTATGTTGGTAATGATCTTAATTATTTGTAATAATTTGCATTCAATGGTTTGAATTCCATTTGGAACAGTAAGGTGGTGTCTGTCTCTATTCCGGCATAGATCCGGTGTGGGCTTGGCGCCGGCTGACGTCATTATCACTGGTTCAGAGGGGTCGAGGTATCTACGGAACGCTAATAAGCAAACATTGTTTATTAAAATGCCTTTGATATGAAACTTTTATATTTTAATTAAATTGAAGAAATCACATTGACAAAAGTGTGCTATTTACAATGTCATTCTTTTTAAAACAAACAATGCGTGATAGCTTGTGCTACCACCAAACTTTGATATCAGACGAAAGTACAATATGTAGCCTTTTGAATATATATCGATTAATGTTACTAAGCACATATAAAGCTGTCTGCATTACAAACATAATTATTTTGATGAACAATTAGCTAAAGAGACGGCGAGTCTATTGAAGCGAAAACGGACCGCACTCCGTCTCATACTGAATTAAATAATTATTCGCAGAACCATTTACTGACAACTACAATTAACTCTCACAAATCATTGGCCACAGAAACAATACAAGCTACTCTTTTTCTGTTAGAGATCATTACGGATGACGCAAAAAATTGCACACGAAAATACCAAGAAGATGTTTCTTGTTCTAACTTCAGTTGATTACATTAAAAACTTTAAGAGAACCTGTAGTCCTTGAAAGAAAGGTTTTTATGACAGGTAAAGCAGATTTAAATTATTGCCCGTACGAAATGTCGGAAACAGCATATCTTAGCGCACTCCTGCGGCAGAGACACGAGTTTCTACCTTGTGTTATGACGTCCAAATTATATGTAATCAATTTACCTCTCTGGCAACCCTATCAAGTACCGCAATGTAGTCGACATGCAAAAACGATCCGTGACGCGGCGCACGCGCTGATGACGCATGCGCAGACGCTGATTGAAACTAGAAACCTAATAGCTATAAAACGTTTATAAATAAATTGAGATTGGAATATTTGAACCTAATTACATAAAAAATATTGAAAAACTTCTGTACTAAAAAAAACTTTTTTTAAACCTGGAGAGGGTTTTTTTACCTGTAGGTACTTGAAAAATGTTTTGATATTTATCTTAATCAAATGAGCCAACTTTTAAAGAGACTTCTAGGGTAGGTTTTTTTAATCCTTCTGTTATCGTAACGTCCGTACGTCAACGTTAAGTCAGGATGAAATTCTTATATAAGCGGCTATATTTAAGGTTAACAGACATACATTGACATGTATGTTGAAGCAACCAGCCCTTAAAAGAAGAAATTGAGAGTGATACATTTTAATGTTTGCCGCTAGTCTTATGGTACACTTCCAGTCCACAGCGATGTGGATGAATTTTTTGACGCTATTTTTAGAGATTTTTATAGTTAAGAGTTTTGTTTAGCTTTAATTGTATATGCTAAGCTTTATGTTTGCAGACTAGGATATCTAAAAATCATTTTTCACAAATCTAAGAAAAAGTATACTTATATATTATGAACACAAGCCGCGACCGCGCACCGCGACCGCCGAGGACCGGCGCCTGCGCACGCTGACTCATACGTTTGTACAGTTGACATCTGCCGGTCATTATGTTATGACGGTGTACTGATGTATGTTTACTATCATTGAATTTGAATCCACGATTTGGGTTATAGTTTGTAAGTTTTTTTTTGTTATGATCATGTTACTACTACGTTTATGAATAAATGATTATTATTATTATATACCTATTACTTAGTAAAAAATGGGACTGTTTTGGTCAGGCTTAATATGACAGAAAATTTAAAAATAAATGAAAATAAAAATTAAGAACTCTTTATAATCTTGTCCTAGTTGCTCTCTATTCCTTGCATGTTTCACCATCCTCGTTGCAAAACTTCCGCAATATTTTACTGTTTCTAACCAAAATAAAGCACCAGAGATAGATCATTTCTGCCTAGCATTTTCCCAAGTAGAAAGGTAAATTTTTTCCAGTCTCACTCGACTCAGTATTTTGTATATTGCGACTGCAGCTCTGGACCTCCACAAAAATATACCTAAGTACTGGGTAATCCGTAACATTGTGCTCATTGCTACCCTATGTATTAGTTAGTCAAGTCAAGTATGTTATACAGTTGTACAAACAACTAGTATTACTCACGCTAGTTCTACAATAATAACTGATTCTCGTAAATATGTTGAAATTTTGGTTTCGAAGACACATATTATATTACATCAACATACATACATAGACATTGAATACCCGCTATATATATACTTTATTAAACTGAAGAATACCTAAAGATTATCACATATTTTCAAAAAGCCGTCACTCTGCGGCTTTTCGTGATGGGATCAACTTAGTAGACCTTGGTATACTTCCTTGCACACTTTTCCAATGTATTCAATATAGAGTAGTTTGACAGTTTGCGTAGGTACATCATTCTCAAAGGACTATAAGTGAAGATCTAGGTTCTGTAAGAGTAAGAGAATCGCACGAACTTGAAGTCAGAATCAGAATAGCTGATAATTTATGATGAGGTTGACCACCATCATCGAAAGTCGGTCACGAGGACATTGTTACAATGTGTGGTGGTCAGTTATTTGGGCAGCCATGGGTGGTCCCGCATCAAACGAGCCACTTTCTCCAGACAGCTATCGTCGAAAGTGCAAGTACTGCACATGTAGATACTATAATGTATATGTTATACAAATTTGTACTCAAGCTTCCGGCTACTAATTTGTTCATGAGGAAATTGTCAGTGTTTTCTTTTTCAGTCTCTACTTGTACAAGTATTGTCATGATTTTAACTTTTTTAATAATTTGCATTTTGATTCGGACTCAAGATACCAAGAATTTGCCAAGAAATTTATGATTTATTGTTTTAATTTGGCGAACATCATATACATTGCTCTGAACCCAAAGTAAGTTGCTAAAGCACTTGTTTTATGGAATCAGTGACAACGAAAGTACCACAAACACCCAGACCTGAGACACTGAAGAAAAGTGGATTCTACATTCATATAAACCCCTCCAGGGATCGAACCCAGGACCTCAGAGCTGGCGACCCCTTGAAAAGTTTAAAAACCGGTGTTTACGCCACTCGACCACAGAGGTCGTCAAAGTTCCGAGTAACATTAATAATGGTTTTTGTATATCTCCACAAACGTCTTTTAACAAGAGATAAGGCATTTCTGGCATCGTGAGTCACGTCCAATATCAAATTCATAGTTTTATGATAGTCATTATCAATACTATGTTAACTTATTCAAATAAATACAGTTTACATCAGAAAAACCATTGAAAATCCATAAAATTATAAAACGTGATCCAATGGTTAGTATATCTCCTGCCATGGATATCTGCACCTGTGCATGTGGGTACATACATGTTATGAACCAGTTACGTAAGTCGCTTAAACATAAATCCAACCCATCACTTGCAGAAAGCTAAACCTAGGCTTCTTGTTCCACTGTCAAGTATCTGTTTAAAGTGGTATTTCTGCACGAGTCTGCCTAACGTGGTGTGTGTGCATTTCACGCGTCTGGTGCGGTGAGTCAGCGAACAAACAAACAGACAACGATTACACACTGTTGACATACGAGTGATCCTCAATACACCGACGTACCCAGATGTGTGGGCACAGCTTTCTTTAAACACTCATTAACAACATACACTGCTGTAAGAAGCATGGCCTGACAAACACTTCAGAGAACGCTTTTATTCTTGTACATTAATGTTCCCGGAGACCTTCAAAACAGAAAAATATTTAAATTGTAATGTTCAGTGTTCCGAGTACGAGAGTACTCAGTGATGATTTCACATATTATAAACCGTTTAGAACATGGGAGACCATTTGTCTGGTTGCCATAATACTGGCTCAGCATAGTTTGCGATCAGATGGCCGTGTGTGAGTTGTAGCAAGATATTATTATATTATTACATTATTTATTATATTAATAAATTAATATTTTTATTTGCGGAATATAGAAATATTCATTCATTCATTCTCTACATACGTAGAGAGATAATAAATTCCTTTATTGTTCATACAAGCTTGTGATAGTATGTGTTGATCATTCTTAGCAATATTCAAAGTAAAGGCAAAGTGGAACCAATCTCCTTATGTCCATACAACATCATAAAATAATGCTATAAAACTAACATGTCTATAAAGTATTTACACGCGCGGGCTGAAGATTGATGTCACGATTCACTAAACTTGATGGGTATTTATAACCTGTGTAAAAATAGTCGTGGTACAAAGATGATGGTAAAAACTATGAGATGTCGTGCGCGGGTTGTAACAAGAACTTTATTACAATAACTGGTGGTTATTGTGCGTTAGTTCGGCGCGTCACTCAACAACAGTCACTGTGGTTACCTAAACGTTGGGCACTGGAACTTTGTTATTTTTTTGTCGAATTAACCTCTGCTCCTGTTAAATTATCAATTAAAATCTTACTGACTTTTCTTCGTTCTGAGATTCATTACGTTAATGGTCAAATGATTATGCTCGCCCGTTCTCTTTTCTTGGCTCTTTTTGCTTCTTCAACTTATCTTGACAAGCTCCCGCGTGTCTAAGATCAAGAAAAACCCATGGTGTAATCACAAATATTGGTTGCGAGGATGACTGCTTCGCATGTGCCAAACTTAAGTACTAATTCAGCAATCGGGAATACATTACGTACCTACCCAAAATGTTTAGCTTTTTATAGAGCATGATCTTATACACTAACTGCAGTAATGTTCAATAGCCTCAGACGCAGCACGAGTCTGGTACCGTTAAGTCACGTGTTGTAACATTTATTAATCCTTAAAATATTTTTGGAGTTCGTCCTCCCTCGGAAATGCGAAGGGGCTTGCCGGATTCTTCGCAGCGAAAACCATCCCTCTTATTTTAATGTGACCAGGCGGAAGAGCAATCTACCGCGGGTCCTTCAACGATAAAGAGCATGCATAGAAAACAAGTAAAGAACAAAAAAGAGTAAGTAGCAGGTGCATAGGTGAACCTGATTAGTGACAAGCAAGGAAAATTTCCAAAAATCAGAACTAGCAAATAATTTACTGAAAATATATAAGTATCAAAATGAAACCTGGTAACACGTAGCACACAATACCGCACAGTCTACCAGAACCAGTGTTCTAGAAAGTCTAGCTAGCAAATCCTTCCAATGCGATGGTTAATAAAAAACGAAACCTTAAAACAAACAAATTGGTTTTTCAGTATTTTATAGTTCTCTTTACTAGGTACAGTAGTTGTTTGCTAAAACGCCGATCGATTCGTTCATATTATCAGGAACGTCACGGTCACCCCCGGCCCTGATGCAACCACTCGTGGATCCGATTCACTTCTTAATTGATTTCACAAGTAAGTAGTAATTAACTTTATTTGTGGCCACGGTTATGGTAGCCAAGGTAAACTCTGGTTTAAAACATGCTTAGGTATTTTATACAATTAACAGATAGAGCTTGATTTAAATATTGTAGTCACTTTCATCTACAAATACCTACAAACATATTTTATATCTAAATACACACTTTTTATTTAACTAGACGTATTCTAAAACTTGCACTTGATTGAGTTTATAGAATTATAATTTTATATTCGTAAGAATAATTTGATCTCAGTCTGACTGCGTCCAAATCTTTATTTGATTTGGCGAAGCAGTTAAAAAGCATTTAACTTGATTTGTAATTACTCTACTTATATAAAAGACGATCAAACCAGACGCAAATTATAACCTACGGTTCTGTATGTTCTGTAGTATTATGATTAGTAGCTGGAATGAGTATTATACAAATAACAACACGTAAACTAGACTATAGAATAGAAACAGATATTGTCACAACCTGCTTTTGCGAAAAATATAATTATAGGAAATATAAAGTAAGATTTATAAATATAAATGTAAGGTTTTAGAAAAAAAACGTGAAATTAGAACTGTTTAATTATCGGAAAGGTATTTATGTAAAGCGTAAAGATGTTTATGCATCCTAACGCTAATTCCCGTTAAATAATATTACAACGTGAAATTTTCTAATAAGAACTGGGCACAAAGTTGTTCCCATAAATTGTGTAAAATAAGAAATTAGATCAGCGTCTAGCAATGATAATAAAGTGTTATGATTTTTGCTCTCCGATGAGTAACCCGAAATGTTTCAAATGACTATAATATTACAGTAAATTTCGTGGAATCGGTGAGATTCCGGAACTGGGTCTGTTCCCCGCGTTAATTGATCGCCATTCAGTCGCCGATCAGTCGCAGTGAAAGCCGACGTGCGCCGCTAATGCGCCCTTCGCTTCACTAAGCACTGCTGGTTGAGTGATGGATTGGTGGACGGCAGGACAGATATACTAAAGAAGGGAATCCTGAACGCCCGCTAACAATCTGAAACTTATTATAATCGTAGTACAAGTTGTCTTTGTGTTATAGTAACGCAGTTGAAGACAAACACAAGCTCGAGTCATGAGTAGGAAGAGCTCTATCGCGCTGCCTTTTGGAATGCAAGCTAAAACATTATAATTGTGTAAATAACAAATATCTAAAAACTAAGCATATGCTAGTATAAACTATTGTATACTGAAGTGGCAGACAAATATACAAGAGGTATTTAGGTACCTATTGTCACAAGTGGATGACACATAAAAATACCTTCGACATTCCCCAATGTATTTGTATTTGCTAATTAAATACAGATTTATAGAACAACTTATTACTTAGGAATTCACAGAACTGTAAAATAGAAATAACAGCTTATTGTGAAACACAATAGACCCATTAGGAAACTAGTAAAACATGCGATGTAAGCACACTGACATAGAATATGCTCGGTATTGCATCTGACCGGCAATGTGCGACGGTCAGGCGTTTGCAACACGAAGTAATGCTGATCACGGAAATATTGCCGATACAGTTATGTAAAACGGAGACAGGAATGTGTACCGGAGAATTCGGCCATGTTACACGACCGAATCAAGATGCACCCTACATAGTGTAATCGATAAGAAAAACATAGTGTTTTGCTCATAAGCTGGTTATACACAGGGTTTTTAAAACAGTATGGCCTTAAAATTTTGCGCTTTCACGCAGATTATGGCTAGTAAGAATATTATGTATTCAGGATTATATATGTTACGCGGCGCCTGCGCAGCCTTATCGTGATCTTTCACTTCACTTAACAGCTATGGATGTAAACATTTAAATACGATATTTAAGTACTTATGTAAAGTGACAAGCTTGCCTCGTGCTCTCTCTTATCTGGATCTCGAGTGACTGGACACGTCTTGTTATAATGTTAAGAGACAAGAAATGTTCATCGAATATGACATAATGTGGAACCTTATTTTCCATTAATTTAAATTAAACGTTATTTGCATTTTTTCTTTATTTGTTTGTAGGGCCTTTTACGAAGCGTATGTCAGTCCCATCGTATCCATTTTACAAAATATATTTGTACAAATCCTTTACATCGTTGCCATTAGGTTCTGATAGAAAAGTATGGAACAAGCCTACATCAGTTCTGTTCAAATCCAGGGACCTTAGTATTTTTTTTCTACTGGACTCATATTGGCCACGTTCCATCATAAAATGTTGTAGGTCCTCGACAATTTCACATTCCTCACAACTCATTTGCTTTTATTACTGACGAGTAATTTGTGCTTGATAGAACAATATGAAGACATAGCTCTGATGCGAAGGCGAGTTCCGAAGAGACTGCATAGGTACTACGTAATGTCAACTGTATTTTTTTTATTAAACTCCTACTTATTGACTAATTTAAACAATCGAAGTAAGAGTAAAACTATATTTTAACAAGTTTTAAAACCTGTCGATTGTGAAAAGAGTTTTCATGTCACAGGTTACGGTCATTATCTATAACCATTCGTCTGACTGCCAAACAGTGTGTAGGTCAAACAACAGACATTTATCATTGACTAATGACTCAGTGGTCATCTCCAAACGCCTTGTAATAATTATCATCCATTGGGTACTTTCTAAAACCGATGTTAATGATGCGATAGTTGTGAGTAGCAAATAAATTGCATTTCGAATCAATCTCCACAGAGATACAGATTAAATGGTTATATATGTTTATCATGCTTCGACAGTTATATTGTTATACAATTAATGTTCTACCAAATGTGAGTCGTATTATTTGTGTATTTAAATTAAATGTTTCTTAATTGATGTCTACTTAGAACACCTTTAGAACTTGCAGCCCATGAAAATATAAAACGCAGTCTCTAGTTGAGCACTGATGGACAAATGTATGAAAACAAATAAATTGTAGAACGAAGGTTTTACCTCTAGCTAATAACAATGAAGGACAGCACAAAGAGAACGTTTCTCAACGCCAACAAATGAACTCCGCCATTCCAGTGTACACCGATATTAATTAATTATTATAATTGTTGCTCGACCAATAACTTGGTTAACGATAAACACATGTTTCCTAAACTGTAAGGAGATTGGGTAATGGAGGAACTTGTTAATTACTACAGTTTACTAGAAAAAGCTGAATACATTGCGTGATTTAATGTTTTAAACCATTTTTATGTGTCATGAACTTCGAGGGTTGGAAATGTACCTAATTACTAATTTCTTAACATCGTCTTCTATTCAGAAGGTCAATAAATATAATAGTCAAGTCTGGTGAGTATTGATGCAAACAAATATTCTGCATAGGTATTACCTTTCGGGTACTATACCTCTTAAATCTGTAGCAGACCAAAGTGACCCTAATTTAAATACAATGTGCGATAAGCAAACGTGTAGGACGTTCGTACCGTTCCTGAAACCGGAGCAAGCTGGGCCATTGACAAAACACTTTAATTATAATTAATTGATACATCTAATCATTCTGCAATATATTCTAAATACTTATTAAGGTAATAGTACTGTTAGATACCTACGTGAAGTGTAATTATGTGGTTTAAGCGCTTATTTCGCTTTGACCTAGAGTTTAACCACAGACGAAAGTATCCTATGAGTTAAACAGACCGGAAAAAGCATCTTTATTACTTAACTATGGTTAATGATCAACACAGTAAGCCAGTGTGGTGGTATTTAGTAGCTAGGTACTACGTTGCGTTAATGAGAAACGGCATAAATACATTTACAGGATCGTTAATAAGTATTTTGGTAAAATATTATGTAAGCTAATGAGGCGATTATATAATTAATTAGTATGCGGAACTGTTGATGGTTGGTTCACACGGAAGCTGGGAACAATATACAATGGACATGATGGCGGACTATTGAGGAGTTGCGACACCTGCTCACGCATGTCATGTAAGTATTAAAAGTTTTGCTGTAATTGAACTAAATGTAATGCGATTCAAAACGAATATAATTTCGTAAGCTTTGCTATTCTCGGCTTGCGTGGAGATTGACATACACAACTCCTAGATTTGTATGTGATTCTGCTAATAAATCAGTAGTGCAACTAAATGATATCATAGAACCTTACCAGAATCCTCTGAAGATATTTAGCACATTTGGAATCGAATTTTATGTAGTTAATCGTAAGGTGAAAAGTTAGTGTTTTAGACGATTTTAGTAATGACACTCCAAACAATATAGGTAGTTTCCCAATAAACGTGTAAATATAAAGAATGGTAAGATAAGCTGACAGCAGGCAACAGCCTCACATGTATACCGAGCTACGGATGGAACGCCCAACTTAGTGCGTACGCGCTTGTTGTCACAGTAATCTGTATCATTTCACTGTGACACACATGACTAATGCCATTTTCATAGTTGGTTAACGTGCGCTTGTGAATATTTTTCCACTTAACCGACCATACATATTAGGTACCTACTTTTGATATAATTATGTTTATTCTAAATAAAGATTGTTTTTTTTTTTGAAAATGCACATTTAAAATAGCCTGTATTAGACTTATTGTAATATAAACGCTAGAATGATACTTCGTAGACATAACACCAACATCTAGCTATTTCAGAACTACTAAGTAGGTATTTCTTGATTATCTAATAACTAGTTTTTGCTGATTGTAAGGGTTCGTAAGTTATTGCATCAGTGGGATATAACTAGGTAGAATACGGATAGCTAAATCATAATAATACTAACGTGATTGTATCGATCACTAGTTGTTTTGCGAACGGTACCCGACTCCCCGTTGCTGACGGTACACGCCAAAATCCAATTAATTGCCGCGTGACTGTGGCGGCCATGTTGCCGCGCGCCTCATCACAGGCATCATCCAAATTGGATTGTTACAGGCTCTATGTATCAGATCACGGCAGTTGTTGTTCACCTATCAATAACGGACTGAACCGTCGTGAAGATTATTATCCGTTAGTTGTTTTTGTTCGAGCAGTTACCCACTGTGTATTATATGTGTCACTGTCAAGCATCACTAAAGATGTAGGGAGCAATTGGCATGTCCGCATTCGAACAGCCACTTTAAGAATGACGGAGATGAAGTAAAAGCAGAGTTAACATGTTAAATATTTGTCTTTACAATATGTAAAGTTTACATTAAAAACATGAAGAAGCGTGGTAGTAAAACGCCTACTGGTATTTATTGAGCAAAGCTGGAAATCGTCAGACATTTGTTCACAATACCATAGGCGCGCCTGTACTGCTTAACAGGTAAAATAAAAATAACTACTAACATTTACTTAATCACTAATTGTTTAATTCACCAATCAGCTAGGTTGGTATGACACAATCTTCGTTATAAGTACTAACCCAATTAAAGTCAATGATTGAGGGAAAGTGATCCGATTCTGGCCCGCACCTCCGCTAACAAGATTTGTGTCTGGTTTTAGTCTGACCTTGCGATCACGTGTGTTTACAATAACATGTGGTTTAGATTGAATATAAAAAAGGATATTAATTAACCTGGACGAATATAATAGGACGGAAATATTATGATCTGTGTAGGTTATCTACCTATTGGTTTTATCAATTCTGTAGTAAGTTCTTGTCTCTAATTTACTTCATATATTCTTAAAAACATTCTTAATTTTATTAGTAAATATGACGTATTATTATGAGTGAGACTTACGTGTCGGTAAAGAAACCTAATATTATTATTGTTTAAGAGCCTTAGCGCCTTAAATAAAAAATATAGCAATATCACATCTGTTACTAATGCTAATATATTTCTTACAAATGTCTAGACAATTTAAGCTTAATTCAGGGTAATAGAGTGTATGTTTTGCAAAGGCGTTTACAGATCAAGACAAAGGCTCAAACTAGTAGTTCTTAGCTAGGAATAATCCAAACTGACTAAACTGAAAACGGATGGCGATACTTAAGTATTTATGTAACATGTACCTAACCCGTAAATATCGCCATCCGTAAAATAAAACAAATTAAGCTTCATTATCATCATTTTGGTAACACTAAGCCTAATTTTAAACGGTTAAGCCTAACTAATCGCATTCTGATCTAATGACATTGACCCGTTCTTAAAGACAGCTGTGGCTTCCACTTGTCTTAAATCGAACATAAATATACTTCAGTACTTAAGCAAATTGATTCAGTTGATGATTTAGTGGATTAAATTTCGACTTTTTGAAACAAGGGAACAAGATAGAACGTTAGCAAGTCAAAATGTGACTTTTTCAAAGTCACAAAGATGGTCGTATAAGATCAGACGTTTAATACAACTACAAACCTACTTAATTTGATTTTCTCTATATTTACCAAATGATAATATCTTAAATATTAATAAATGATAAGAATTTATCATTTTTATTAAATAAAGCGAAAATCAAAGTAATTAAAATAATCTTCAAAAATATTTCTGTGTAGAAAACCTTATATATTAATCGTGATCAATTACTGTGATTGCAGCGGGTTAAAATTATACACTCCTTAATCAGATAATTATAAATAAGTACTTGATAAAAATACTAATGCAATTAGGAATGATAGATACCTATTTGGCTTCTTTCAGAAATCTTTATTAAAGTAGATAGATAGGTAGGTATTTCGTTGGTACAAACCTACTATTTAATTTTCATTTAAATAGCACCTAGATTATTTATCATTTTCATTTAGTAAAAAAAATAAAATGCCTAAGTATACTTAGTAGGTAGGTACCTACTAATGTTGGAAATACCTATTACCTATTATTAGATATATTTGGGTAACAGTTCTAAACAAATACTATAGGCATTTATTTATTTACTTTTTATTATTACTACATTATTTACTAACTATATAAAGTTATAATTATTATTCTTCTTTAAGACAGCACTGACAATCGGTGAACGAAACATCGTGAGGAAAACTGCTAGATTCTAGAAATTGGAATCTTTAATCGCCCGCAAGTGAGCAAGCGTGGTGATGATCAATCAATAGGTATAATATACCTACTCTTCTTTCTTTACATGAAAAAGTTCTGTTTCAATGAACATTTAAAAGTTCTGTTTAAATGTTTATTCGTAAGTACCAAACCAATGTTCATTACTTTGTCCAGCGTAATGCCTCATTAAGACATGATTAAATCAGACTAAATCATTACAAATCGTCTGCGTTGCAACTTCGTGCGCACCCACTGACGTTGCATAAATGTGGAGGAAACAACCGACTGCTGGAAATAGTGACAACATTGCTGTTACATTGATTATATTTGAGTGAAATTAAACAGCGATGAAACTAAACCTAGGTACCTCATTACACTTTTTTCATTTACTACACTACTGAGCCCTATTGAGGTAGATTCCTACAAATAATAATTCGTGGAGGGATGCTTCCGACAATATTTACCTACTAACGGCAATAGCTATGTGTCTATAAAACAATATTTGGGTTACAAAGTAGGACGGTTATATAGGTCACCTAACCAAGGTTACAGTAGCAGTTAACCCACTGAACTATTTCAGGGTCCCAAGTTTATTCAGGTCATGACGGGAACATCACAAGCGATAAACAGTCTTGAGTCGTACCTGCGACTACTGGTTCAACGCACCAGTCGCTTTACCCTTTCTGTTACTACTGTGTTGAAGCCCTAGTAGCAGGTTTGACTCCTGCCTGAGTTTTAAATTATATTGTGAGTATATTTAATTGCAAATATTCGCTCTGCATGCGTTACTGTAAACAAATAAAAAAATATATAGGTAAATTGTTTTTGTCTGCTTTATTTCAATTCCTCCCAAATCCTCAAACCAACTGCCAATACATACAACTTGAGTATTTGCAAGAATCGCTAATATTTATCTTCATTGCAACGTTAATTACCTACCTATGCCTAAATTCAGTACGTAGCTTTAGTTAGCGCGGGCATCGGTTGTCAACTTTTTGCGTTTGCGTAGCGGCGCTTGGATTATAAAACGTTTGACAGCGCAGCTTTCAGTATGCAGGTGTTCATCTTATTTTATATACTTACATTTTAACTTTTCCATAAAACGTATTCATTTTTTATTTAGAGAACGACTTGCTACGTCTATGTCAATTTAGAACACCTTCTCATTGACCTAATAACAATTAACGAAGTCGACACCAATTTGTTATTGACATTCACTTTTTATGTGGTTTGTTCTAAATGAGTTCTTATATACCTACCATAGTTTGTTAATACCAGTAATACGCTATGTCGTAACTTACTTCTACGTAGTACGACAATAGTTCGCAGTAATAGAATTTACAAATTAGGTGCAACTTAGCGATATGAGAAAGGTTCTGCGGTACCAATACAGCAATATCTACTGGCTACTGTAGAGAATATTGTGATGTCCACATAGTTAATTAAACTAGGTATTTACATAAGCAAGAGGCTTACCAAAAGCGAAATCATAAAGAGGTTTAGGATTTGTCGCTTAAAAAAAAGGAACTCTTAGGAATTATTATGCTGAAATACAGTTAAATAATCGTGTTCTTTTCCTTCAGCACCTAACCACTGACTGCAATAACTTTGACGGTAGACGTATTGTGTGTTGAAGTGCTCAGATGTTGACATTGCTTTTCAACAAAATCAAACTCGCTATGAGTCTTTTAAAACTGCTAGATAAGTATTACGTTAAACTTACAACTTAACTAACTTAAGATACATTCTAAGCTCTGAAACAAGAGACTTGTAGATACTAAAACCATTTCTGGGATCTCATTTATATGAATTAGTTTTTAACCGACTACGTCAGAAGGAGGGTTTCCTTAATGAGTGTATTTAGTATGTAGGATATTTCATAGGCACGCTCTGTGGCCTTCGGATTAATGATTTTACTTGACTTGTAGTTAGATTTGTCTCAATTATAAGAGTGACACTGGGAATTATATCTTTTTATACTTTTATCCATTCTTTTATCAATTTAGTAAGTTTTAAAATTATAAGTTTAGGCTTTTTCAGGCAGTCAAGTTTTAGGAGTCGGTTGCAGTAGAATAAAGGACTACTTATTTAATATTTTATCGCCAATTACATACGTTCAGATCATCTTGCGATTAATTAAATAATGTAGACATTAGCTAGTTAGGCACGGTGCGCGAGTTCAGCGGAGCGTGACGCTGCTTGAGCAAGGCTCGGCGCGACAAAACCGTGGGCGCAACCCGCCCGCGCGACACTCGCACTCCCGCCATGCGCCGCGCCGCGCCCCCGCTGCTGCTGCTGCTGCTGGCCGCAGCCACCGCCACGCAAGAGCCTCGCACCACGCCCGCAAACGAGTCTCTCGAGGCACTTCTCGCCAATGACACCATCACCGCCGACAAAGAGAACGGGACAGTCGTCCTCCGCGATGCCAACGGAAGCATCATAGAGTTAGACGGTGATCCGGAAGAAATCGTGCGCAAGAAAAGAACGTTTGGAGACTTAGTGTTTAGAGGGTTAGCCGATGTGCTTGGGTACAACGTGGCCAGGAAGCCGCCGCAAGCCGCGTTCCCTCCGCCGCTGGCGCCAGTGCCGGGTATCGACACGCCGCTGGCGGCTCCGGCGCAGGCCGTTGCCCCGCCCCCCGCGCCCGCGCCAGCGCCTCCGCCTTGCGGACAGCCTCGAGCTGCGGGACCACCGCCATGCAGGGCGCAGAAGCCTCCGCCACCGCCACCACCGCCGCAACCTAAAGCTGTACCACCGTGTCCGAGACCGAGAGCAGCGCCGCGACCCAAACCCAAGCCCACGCCGCCGCCACCACCACCGCCGCCTCCTCCGTGCGCCCGGCCGCGGGCAAACCCTACGACACCAGCGCCCTGTGCGCCGCCCCCTCCTCCTCCTCCGCCTCCAAAACAAGCAGACAACCTTGAGCGGATCACGTCTAATCTCAGACTCAACTTTAACTTCAACAGAGCTCCCGTCGCCCCGGCTGCCCCAGCACCTCCCGCCGAGGCAGTAGCTGATGACGATGCCCAATTAGATACCCAAGAACAGTTTGTGCCCATAGCCATAGAACCTCGTGCCGGTAGATTACCGCAAACTGAGCCGCGTAAGCCGCGAGTATACGTCGACGCCTTCGTCGTAAGAAACGGAGTAGCGAGCCGCGTGGACACCGTAGACGCGAGGCAGTTCGACCCGCAGCGCGCCGGCGACGAGGACTATTTAGCTTACGACGACGATAGTGGCCAACAACAACTGGACGACGATGACTACGAGGACGTGCAGGAGTCCCGCGACCGCGAGGCTGCGGTGCGACAGTTCGGTAACGCCGTAGATCAGTTCTGGCAACACAAGCAGCAACCAAAACGTCCCGCACAACAGAAGGCTCGCAAGCTTCCTGCAAATCATTATCAAAACGTACATTTCGGAGATCGCGATCTTGCAGATGACATCCGTGACCGCGGTGAGTCCCATCAGAGTCTTCAGCGAGAGCGTGCTCATCCCAACCGCATCCCGCTGCCTTTACCGGAGGCAGAAGACGACGCCGAGGTTACCACCACTACTGAAGATCCCAGAAAGCCTCTAAAGCCACGCGTACTGCCTCCTACCGAACATAACCCGAATCAAATTGACACGGTAACCGTGAGGGTGCCACCGATATACCGAGAAAAACGACCGAGAAAGTTGCACCGCGAGAGACCAGAACAACCGGACAGGGATGAAGACAACGAGGGTAGAACAGACTTCAGCAGTCGGGAGCGGGAGCGGGAGTACGAGCACGACGCGGACGGCGACGATAGCTCGCTGGCGCCGCGCACTGAGCGCCCCGCCAAGCGCAAGCGACGCCGCAAGCAGAGTCGCAAGACGCGCGCCGCGAGCGACGAGCACTACGACTCTGACTACGACTACTACGGCAAGAAGTTACCCGTCTCCAAAGAAGAGAAGTTCTACATGGAGCTGACGGTGCCGCCGCCGACTTTGGACGCGGACGTGGCGCGACATGAAAAGCCTGTGGACAGCGGGTACTTCCTTGAAGATCACGAACGCCTGCGAGACGATCCGAGCCACCGGATCCGCGACGACGATGGCAGCGGAGACTCCGAGCGCGCTGATGAGGCGGAGAGGGCGGACGATGCAGAGCGCTCGGATGAAAAGGAGCGGTCCGCGGAGGATAAGGAGCGCACCGGGGAGGAGGGCCGCGCGGACGAGCTGGAGCGCACCGACAAGCTCAGCCCCAACGCGCGCGTGCGCGAGACCGGCTACCAGAACAACTACGTGCGCGCCACCAACGTGCTGGTGGACGACCCGCGCCCGCCCGTGGCCCGCCTCAAGAAGAAGACCGTGACTGCGGGACAGGCGTGACCCGCCACACACACGCCATAACTGTAATTATTATTTATTGGGAGAAGTTGGTGCGAGCTGGTCACGCTTGTAAACAAAGTATTATATAATCGTATCGAAGCGCAGGTCGCGCGCTACGCTGACACTGGGCGGAGAGGCCGCGGGCTCGTGACGCTTGCAGCAGCGTGTGTGGCGTGCGAGCGTGCCGGGGTACTACCTGTGATGTTCTAGTTGTAATGTACCTACATGTTGCATATATCGATAGTCTTGTTATTTTTATATTTAGCTCTAAGCGAATTGTAATAAGTTTCTAAATAAACAGTTTCGTAAAGGATTGATTTCATTTGAGAGACCGAGTCGAATCATTGTTGGGGCGTGAAATTGTCGGGTCGGGGACCGCGGCCAACTGGGTGAAGGTCCCGGCGCCTCGCCGACTAGAAACCGATCGGAGAGGCCGTTACACGACAAGTGCAATGACACAATTGATTTTCGCAAAGCTGCAAGCCTTTTCAGCAGTTGCAACCGTTGCACCGGCGGCCCGACGCAGCCGGCCGAACTTCGTTCTCATCTTCATTCACTCTGCGAATAAAGCAGAGGAATCTGCATGCATCTGACATCGAGCTGTCCCTATTATTTCACATCTATCCACTCCAAACACACAAAATTGCTGAACCATTACTTTATTAGGACCGTTACATTTTCGGAGAGAAAAGAATTCTAAATAAATAAGGCTACAGCTATATAACAGATATCTTTATTATCACGTACGACCTACAAGTGAGGCCTTGACCTCGGCTCAATAGATTTCACTTAAAACCACAAACACCTTGGTTAGTGAACTTACTTAAAACTATAATTAAATTACACACAAATCGACTAAAAACATACAAAAACAAATCACATGATTGTAAAATATTACAAATAAATAATAGATCTTTGGTTATTTTCATTAATAAATAGCTTATTTTCTATTTTTGCAATAATGTTTTAGGGTACTGTAACCGATTTTGGATGCAAGTGGAAACCTTTGCTAATGGATTGGGTTCGGATTTGATTTCATCAATCATTTCCATTAGGAGCAAGTTATAAGCCAGTGTTAAGCGTCCCTGCACGGCACATGGTATTTTTTTTTTATAATAATTTACATTAATTTATATCTTCATTCAACTTAAAGGACAGTTAATGGATGTCGTAGCTTCGGTATCGTTGAGTCTTATAAGTACATTTTTGTTACAGTTAATTTATGTAAAAATAAATGTGTACTGTAATTCAATTCAGACAATTTAACAATTACAATGATACAATTTTGCTTTTGATACCATACTGATGCTGAGAACATTATTTCAATTGACATGGCCAATGGACCGGCATTCGATCCTGGACATGTAATCAAGATATTCAAAAAATAACAGTCTGGAGAAACGAGATCTAAAGACAGCTTGCATGTAATGTGCATATATGGCAATACGAAGAGTTATATATTATTTGTACTCGTGGTGAGCACCACATTCGACTTCTTTGGACAGTTCCGCTATTTGTATACCATTTTCCGCTCCAACTGATACGTCCGTAGTTCTCTGTAAAAATGTATTTGTCATAGAAGACCATTTATTTACTGTTAAGATAGCTCCGATTGTTTTGGTATGTGTAGTTTGTCATCGGTATCACCTATAGCCTGGCCGCAATATTTTATGTTTATGAGGGTAACGGCTTCAATCCATGCTGAGATCGATTCGTGGGTATGTTTGTACCAGGTGGATATGTTAGTGGTGAGGTTGGGATATTTGTTAAACCCTGTGGTTCCTGTCTTTTACCTGTCAGAATGGTAGAAATGCTTGATCATACCCAATTACAGATTAGCCTGCGGTGATTTAGGTAAGTACATAAGCATTCGAAGACATTAAGAAGTTTCGAAGAAGCCTTTTTACCCTAAGAAAACATTGTTTTAACCTAAAGCGCACCAACCTGTGTGTGCTGCTTTTTGACATGCTTGTTCAGCGACTGCTTGTGGTGGTAGCGCGCGGGACACAGCGCGCACGCGTGCTGCGGCGACGGAGGCCGCGGCGCTACTGAGCCTGCTGCTGGTGCTGCGGCCCCGGGCCCGGCCCCGGCGGCCCCGGCAGGCGCGTGCTGGAGCGCGTGGCGTTGCAGCGCGCGGCGCGACGCGAAACGCTTGGTGCAGCCGGCGCGCGCGCACGCCAGCCGCGCGCCCGTGTGCGTGCTCATGTGCGCTGATAGCTTGTTCGTGCGGAACCGCTTGCCGCAGATAGGACAGATGTACGGAAGAGCACCTACGGATATATACATCATTTTTCTATCGACTAACCACATCCTATTTTTTTTTAAACAAGTTGCACAAATAAGCTAGAATTCTGCATAAAAAGTTATTTGATTCATAAATATTGTATTTACAATCCTAAAACACCTTTTTTTTTTTTTTTTTTTTTTTTAAGGCGGGGGAATCCTCATGGACGCCCGCTTACTCGGGGGAGCGAACGGGTAGTGTCAGACTCTTACTGACTAAACCTGAACCGCCGTGCTACGTCATCCGCGTGTTGTGTTGGTGCGTGGCAATGCATTGCAATTCATCGAACCAGCCCAGACTTTATGGATTCATTTACTGACTCAAAATAGCACGGGAGAAAATACAAACGTAACATCAAACTTTAGTCGAAGAAGAAGAAGTCGATTTAATAAAAGTGTCTCACCGGTATGTATCCTCACGTGGTCGCTGAGCGTGTTTTTGCTGGTGAACTTTTTGCCGCAGTCGGCGCACTCGAAGGGTCTCTCACCTTCAACGTTACGTAACACTCATTAACCTGATTGAATTTCTGCGCACAGACGAGACGCTTCTCCCGCGTCTGATTAGAACCACAACGGCATACTTATTGACCTATCTGGTGTTAATCTATGGACAACTATTAAAAAAAAAATAAGTATTGATCCATTTTGGCGTCGAAATACTTCATTGGTGTAGGGTACACTGATTGTACACTAGCCCTTAGATAATGTTCCTCTGCTGGGTAAAAGCTTCCCCATAGTATATTTATTCCTTATTCACTACTTCCAACCATCTCCAAAAGTGTACGTTCAGGTCCTCTCGCTGTCATAATGGCTCCAGTTTTTGGGCTCTCCTCCCATTTACGTAGAGGTTATCTTCTATTCTCATCGAAAGCAATTGATAACCAATATTTTACACAGAGCGATGCCTAACCTCAACAAATAAACGATCAACAGGCGAGCCTGGTTCAATTTCCTCCTGTTGGTGTCCTGTTCTTCATAAAGCTCTATCTAACTTAGGGCTTATGGTACGACCTATCATACTAGGCCCCTGGCCAGCAGCTCTAGCCCTACGTACTACAGGTTTTAGTACAGTAGCCCGCAGACTAATGATAACACTTGTCACAGATAGCGCTGTTATTTGAAAGCTGTATAATACATTTGTAAATAGTATGTGAGCGTACATACCGCTGTGCACTCTAAGATGCGTGTTGAGGTTGGTGTTGGTGGTGTAGGTCTTGTGGCAGCCGGGCACGGGGCAGGCGCGGCGGCGGCGCGGCGCGCAGTGCGTGGCGGCCAGCCAGCGCGACGCCGCGCCCGCGCCGCAGCGCGCGCACCACCACGCGCGCCAGCCGCCGTGGCGCGCGCTGCGATATACTTATTACAAGCTTTATTTTTCACTTATTTTCTTATATATAAAAATGCATTGCTGTTCGTTAGTCTCGCTAAAAGTCGAGAACGGCTGGGCCGATTTGAATAATTCTGTTTTTTTTGTTCGCTAGAATACAGGGAAGGTTAAAAAACAAAAAAAAAATAGGTAGGTTAGGAAGAGTAGAGTAGGGTAGTTAGTCAGTTGACGGGAGCGAAGCCGCTGGCACGGCTAGTATGAAATATAAGTAGAAAAGGACAACAGTTCATGAAAACATCTGTATATAAAAATTGCTGTAATTTGTTGCGATTCCGATACCAAATGATAATGCTATGATATCCATAATAGCTAACTTATGGGAGGACTCTAGGATTTTTCACTTAGAAATTTCCATTAGACGTGCTAGGGACAGCCAGAGCAAATTAAAAGTTATAAGATGCAATTTATTTCTCATATCTCCAGTTGTCTACAACAACCGGCTCTTAAGCTAGATGTGAGAGTCCTTTCTTCTTGACACCTCATTTATATTTAATCATATTATGCACAACACACATTAAGACATAAAAATTGACAATTATTTGTGTCAAACGTATTTTAATTAAGCTTGTAAACTAGATAGGTATAAGAGAGCAATGGAAAAGAGACGTATTGACATGAATAATGAGGAAGAGAAGTTATACATGTCAATATTCAAAAATTATAAATTCTTAAATGGAATTAAGTAATATTAATTAACTAACAGTAAAAACTGTAGCTATTTGATCACTACAAGCTATTGGGTGGTCATTACAATCGGGAATCCCACCTCACTTACACACAAAGCCAGACCGGCAAAGCAGTGGCATTCACAGCACATAATTAATTTCACTTTCACATTCACAGACCTGTTGAATCATAGATTTCTTCAACATTGGCAAACTTGACATATGTGTAGTAGTAATGGCTCACATACCAATATTTGCATGTCACATACATGATAATTAATTGTATTATGCTTTCTATTATTTATTTACTCACTTCACTGTTGTTAGTTGCATCAAAAAGAAAGATTTTAAACACAATATACAATGCAAAAATTATTACTTAAATTGCTAAAGCAATTATGTTTGGAAGTTCATACATAAAAGTGCTATAAACTGTATCAAGGAATATTTTTTTTTTCTACATATCTTTAAAGAATAAATGTATGTGTTATGCACACATATAAAATCAGGTTATTACCCCTCAGGTTCAAGGTTGATAGTGAATATATCAACAGTAACAATGTCACTTGGAAGTTATTAAATAATTCTATATGAGTACCACATTTCTACTACTTGTGTGGAATAACAAACAGAAATTTTAATAACACACCCGTGCTAGTGATTTTGCCAATTTTATTTTATTAGGAGTCCTTTATATCTTTATTAAATTAATTAACAATTTTAAATATTTACAAACTTAACTATATATACATACTAAAGGAATTATAAAATAAACTAATCTAATATTAAAAATAAACCTAAAATATTTAAATTAAACCTTAAATTTTATTAGGAGTCTATTTAAGCAGAGGAAATATATTAACTCATTGCTTCGAATCCAATTGCAATATAACTTTTAATTTGAAAAAATTTAAAACCAGTTCTTGTATGCCTCTGAAGCACCTAGTATAACATACATATTACCAGAACTAATTTTCATCACAATTTAAAATAATATGAGTATGAGTATTGAAAGATAATTGAAATGCAATTGAATGTTCAATACTTACAGATGTAGCTTAAAGTTGAACTTCCTTGTGAAAACCTTCTGGCAGTGTGGGCAGGTGTGGGTGGTGGGCGGCGCCCAATGCGGGCAGCGCCTGCGAGACCCGCACTCCTCGCACCGAGCGTCCTCCAGCCCCAAGACTTCACCAGCCTTGCTTTCTTCCTCGCCATGTATATCCACCACATCCTCAGTTACCTCTAACGTTCTGCTCTCTGTATAATATGGATTGTTTGCAACTTCTACTGATTCTACTATATTAGAATCACCTTTGTAAGTCACAATATTTTGGTCTAACTCCACCTTCCGAGAATAATGTTCGGCGAGTAATTGGTTCGACCTCTCACATTTCTCCAAAAAGTTAAGAGTAATATCTAGTTCGGTGAGACATTCACAACAAATACAAGGGGGTCTGGCATCATTTACATCAGCTTTGAATCCTATTTTACTTAACTGGTCGCACGGTGATATGCATTTACGTTTTCGAAACAACGAGTATACAGTGTCTTGTTTCTTTAAACATATTCTGCATGTATTATCATCACTAAATTTATCCATTGATAAAGATTATCACACTTTATACCGTAATTTCTCGTTTGTTTCTCTAATTTTCATAAATTCAATCATCAATGTTTATATGTTTATGTTTTTTCAATTTCTCGAATCAAAAGCTTTCATTTGACTTAATAAAACGAAAGGGATAACAAGACAAAGTTTCGTTAAGAGTAAGTGAGATGCACAACACGTAATGTTAAATAAACTACCCATTCATTGTGAATGTGCATGCTGAGCAGCGGCTGTCAAAATTGTCAAAACTCAAAGTTTGATGGCTTGACGTTACAGGATTCTTGTCAAACTTGTTTAGATAAGAACCATATACTTATTGTTTTCAGTCTCATAATCACATTAAATCACTGAAAGAAATGCAAATAAGAAATTTAAAAATGTCATTGGTACCTATATTTTGTTTTAGTAAACTTTCTCACCAATTATATTAACATCAAAAAATAATTGTATCTATAGCACGCACTTATAGTAAGTATATAAGTAGTTTTAATTTTGGTTTCCTAATTGATGATAATAATTGATCTAACTATACTTAAGTACATGTTTTTAATTTAAAATTACTTATGTAGATTACAGAATAATACTCAAGTACTAAAAACAGGTATGATTAAAATTTGGCAAACTACCAATGCTAGCTCCGCCCAAAAGTTAGTAGGTACTAAGGACGAGAAATTAAAAGCAAATACCCTTTAAGTATATCAATTACATTACATAACTTGAAAAGAAAACTTCAATCTTCAGATCTTTATTCCGGGCAGAGAGGTAAAACCGCCCTAGCTACGTGCGTAACATTTTGAGTTATTACTGTATTAAGTAGGAACCTAGATGTCAGAATTGTGTTTCTGAGTACAAACCAGTTACGCAAGAGTATGTGTCGTTGGCGGCTGTAGGGATCTGCGAGCGTTGGCCGGTGAGAGCCAAGGAAAGTGATCGGGGTGTATTTGGTAACCGCTGGGCGTGTGCCCGCATATCAATGTCCTGATAAACCAGGGACGTAGTTAGCGCTATTATTTGAGTACCATCGGTATTATTTTAGTAGTAAGTATGTTGTGTCGTGGATAAAGGTAAGATTTAAGCCAGGGATTTTTAAACAAACAGTAGGTAACCCTATATGGCAATGATTCAAGGAAAGCTAAGTATTAATTCAGGATTAAATTGAATATCTTTTTGACTTAAGTCTAGCTACATTATACGGTGTTCTTCTTGCGTGTGTTTATACGGTCAACACCAGGGTATGGTCACGTTTGTGCAAAATAATTAGGTACTCAGACTACGATTCAGTTAGCTTTATACCTGCTATACCAGGCTGCTGTAGTTTTATTATTTTAATATAATTAAAAATAAAATCGAATTCGTCTCTGTTCCGGCTAGTACAATTTTCTCTCGATTACGTTTCTTGATCAATTGGTATGCGTGTACGCACACTTGTTACAGGAATGACGGCAGCCACTACGTGCTGCCTAAAACTTATTCAGTCTATTGCAATATGTACTTCACCGATACATCATAGAAATCAATTTCGTTTGTCTCTATATCGGAAGAAGAATTTAGCTGCATTCGTATGGGTACGGTCGAAAGCATTATCGCGTAAGGACGAAGATCGCCGCTGGCACGTCCGGCTACCCCAAGTGAAACCTACACGCTGGCTACATACTAATAGGTAATGTTCTAAGTTATAAGTATGGGTGCTGAACTCCGCTGACAATTGGTTTCTGAGTGGTTGTCGCGCCGACCGGGCGACTGAATCGACATGAGACTTACGGCTGTAAGTAACAAAGTCGTGGAATGCAAAAATAGATAGTTTCAGTGAAAGTGATTGTGATAAAAGTGATACTTAAATATGGTGCGTGGTGTATTTCAGATCGCGTTGGTGTTGTGTGCGTGCTTGTGGGTGTCGGCGGGAGATGTCGCACACCTGAAAGCAGCCAAGACAAAGCTAATCGGCCGGCTTGCGAGAGGCAAGCACCACAAACGAGGCGTGCTCTCCGCCGTTCCGCCCTACAAGCTTGGATACGACATACCAGTCGTGACGCACTCGCTTCTCAAACCTCTGGTAGTATCGTACCCTCCGGCAGCCGCTGTTACTGCTGTCAAAGTCCCACTAACGCATCCCCTAACCACCCGCTATCCAGTACCAGTGGGACATAAAGTCCCAGTACCTCACCCCCATTACGGTCTCAAGTTCCCACATCATACAAAAACTGTCTTATTACCTAAGCCAGATCAGCACTACCATCATCATCACCACCATGTCGAAGCTAAGCCTGTCGTTCCTGTGGTTCCAGCGCCTGTCCCCTTACCCACAGCTACCGTAGCTCATCCTGTACCAGTGCCCTCGCCCCCTGTGGTGCTGCAACCAGCTCCCATTCCAGCTCCGGCACCCGCGCCGATCTTTCCCGCCCCGGCTGTCCCACACACTCACTTAATACCCCAAGAACATGCTCACTTAAGACCACTGCTACCTGCTCCGGCGCCAGTTCAACCTGCCGCAGTATCTCCTTTTACTCAACTGCTACCTTATGCCCACCAGTTTCCTTACGTTCTTCGTCCTGGTAATGCAGTACAAACGTCTTACTTTGCAACTTACCCTAGATACCCATTGCTTAATTACCAAAATCCATTCTCATTGGCTCCGGCGGCCCCTGCTGTCAACCAGGTTTTGTTTGAACGTCCTCAGTTACCTCACTACCACTTTGTTCAACAAGCGGCAGCTCAGGACGGAGTAGTGATCGAGCAACCAGGAGCACACGGAGAACCAACGCTTCTACACGCTCATGGGGAAATTCCGCAACACGCTGTACATTTGCAACCTACACAACCTACTCTGCACCTACAACCGACACAACCAGGTGTTCATTTGCAACCAGACTTCCATTTGCAGCCTGATCAAGTGCACGTGCATCAAGATGCACACTTCCACCCAGGCCAGCAAGAAGTCCATCTCCATACCGCTCAACCCGAGGTCCACCTACATTCTACTCAGCCTGAAGTACACCTTCACTCTGCACAGCCTGGTATCTTGCAGGCCCCTCACCCAGGACTTCAGCCTACTCAGGCGACAGTACACCTGCATCCTACTCAGCCATCGTTAGACCAAGATGGCTGGCATCCTGTACAAACGCAGACACATGATATTGCTGCAGCTCAACCGGGAGGTCAATTTGGTCAAGAAGCTCATTTCGGACAAGGTGGAAACTTCGGTCAAGAACACTTTGGTCAGGATGGTCACCACCAGTTTACTCAAGAACAAGGCACGCAAGTGTATGAACACCACACGGGTGAAGAGCAGTACCACAACTTTCAGAACCAGCTGCAGCACCACATACAGCAGCAGCTGGAGCAGGCGCAGTACGAACAACATATAAACAACCAGCAGCAGCTGGAGCAGGCGCAGTACGAACAACATATAAACAACCAGCAGCAGCTGGAGCAGGCGCAGTACGAACAGCACATAAATAACCAGCACCAACCTGGGCAGGAGTACGGAGTGCCGCACCACGGCCAAGACTTTAGTCACAACGGGCAAGACTTTAGTCCTGCCGGGCAGAATTTTGGTCAGCCTGGACAGAACTTCGGACCACAAGGGCATGATTACAGTCAGCAGGGGCAGAATTTTGGTCAAGATTTTAGTCAGCATGGCCAGAGCTTTGGGCAGGACTTCAACCAGCAGCAGCCTGCGGCCGAGTACGGCGTCCCGCAGGGCGCGGAGGGCCGCAGCAGCGCGGAGGGCGAGGAGGAGCAGCAGTACCACAACCACATCCCGCTGAAGTTGCAGCTGCCTCTTGAGAGGCCGCTGGAACACTTCCGATAGATTAGTCTGCAGCGCAGCAGACATAATATAAGCATTTATGAGTTACCTCAAAGACCGAACGATACCTGCGTGCTACTGAACTACATTTTCAAATACATGATCAATATTAATAATATTGCATCTCAGGTAGCGACTTATTAAAAGGTTTTATGATTAGGTCCTATTTATTGTGAAAGACAGCACACTTTGTATGGATAAAGATATGAACTCGTCTTTGTTAGTGTGCTGATCCAGTTGCAGTTAATTGCAAATATTTTTAGTACATTGACTGTACAAATAATAAAAAACACAAGTAGAGACACTTTATAAAATATGTCACAAGTCAGTAGTCGAGATCTATCGTCAGACTGAGTCGCGATCTGTCTTCAGATCGTGTCTCAGAGTCGCTGTGTATATTATGTAGGATTTATGTGAATGTGTTGCCTCATAACATAAAATAGTCTTAAGTTATTAACATAGGTGTAGCAAAGATTTATTTATTATTTTTTTAAAAATAAACTGTTTTCATGAATGATTTGTTTTGTTTTAATTGGTGCTGTTACACTATACATACAGGTTGTATGTAACAATAGATTCATAAAAGAATCGAAACTGCAGTATGTGCTGGTAATGCTTGACAAATTCAAGGAGAGTCTCTCAGTGATCTGTGCAAAATATGCATGGGTCTGTATTAATCAATGCAATACTTAAATTTATTTTTCCTTTTTATCTAATAAATATAAAATGATCTTTATTGCTGTTTCTTCCTTACAGTTAATTATTACATGCCTACCTACAAAAAAACTAAATTGATTTAATCTATTTTATCTATGACTTATCAAATGCTCCAAGTATTTACTTAACTCTTGTGTAATATGTGAGTCAGCGACAAATATTAGATTTATCATTGACAACTTTTAAGTAGGTAATACATTTTCCTGGCTACGTAACGTGTACGTTTAATAAGTCTACTAGTGGTAAATCTGTTCACTTGATATATATATCTGAGTGTAAGTGTTAGGCAATATTTCTCAGCGGACACGACTGCGCCCGTATGTGGGCCACACGTGTGTTCGGTGCCTGACACGTGAACGATACGACTAGCACCACTGCGCCTAATGGTACTTAATGCTCCATTATACAGGATAGTTTAGAAGATTTGCATACTTTACTGTTATTGTGTCTGGGGATGATAGTTTGGAACCCACGCATTTCATGCCGATTATGCATAAAACAATATACTACAGTTACTTAATTAGAGTTAGGGCAGAAGCTAAAAACCTCTTTGCACATTCTTCTCTATTGGATTCTCTTGTTTTGCACAATTGCAGCGCATTATAGGAATGGCATGAATAAAAAAAATATGCTTCACGTAACATTTGTTGGAAGTGAACCTTCTTTTCCTATTGTGTAGTGGACAAACTATAGACTGCGGCAACGCCTGCGCAATGCAAACATGTCCGTTCAAAACCATTACAATTTATATCAGATTGTGAACACAATTTAGATACATTTGTCCAAACTGTCCAAGGACTGTATATCCTGTAACCTCGATTTAAATAAACTAATAACACATATGAAATTGTAAGGAAAATTACTAGCTGTTAACCTTAAAAAAATCCAATTCATCTAGGGTGTTAGACAGAAGTGTAAATACATACTGTACCTATCGACTTACTGCGACATGTTTACCAAGACAATAATAGTTACGTACTATTGTGATACAGGCCGAGAATCTGCAAATTGTCGAAAACAAATAGACACACAAATTTATTTCTTTTTTACTGCGTGTTGAAGAGGTCGGCGGGAGGCAGCTTGACATCCTGCCGGGACACATTAGAAGGGACACGCCGCGAGTTGATATCAACAGTTATTAAACACAAGGCTGAGGCAATACGCTGCTCAGAGTATTAATCATACGTCTTAAATATACATATTAAAACGACTTATTAGCCTTATGATTGCAAGCCCCATCGACAAACTATAAGTGTTGGTTTTAATTCCAATACCGCACAAAATTGCATATTTATTTCAATAAAAATCTGTAAATGCAGCAGTTTGAATTATAAAGTGCATGCCTCTCTATAATTCCCACTATCAATTGCTACATCGTTTCATAATTGCATTAATACAGATATGCTATAAGACTAGTCGATTTGAATGAATATCTTAGGCATATTTTTCATCTTGTAATCGAACCCCCGAAGTAAGCTTATTAGATGTTATCCCTATTTAAAGTTATGACAGTTTTGTAAGTACAAAATCTAATCGAAGTTAGTCATTACAACATACAAATAACACTTGACTATATCAGTTTTGATCCGTGACGCCCGATATAGGTAGCCGTGACGGGCGTCGCCCCGCGCGTTTAGCAACAGTCGCGAGAGCGGCCCTTGTACGACTGTTTGGTACCGCACATTCTTCAACCACTCGCTCATACGAACGAGAATATGCGATACTTAATCATAACAAATGCGTATTACATACTGCACGATATACGGGTATCTGCTGTTGAAAGAGTTTTGTTAATAACTAGGAGAAATTGTGTTGGTAAAGTTATTACGGCAATAGCTTTTATTAGCAACATTGCTATAGACTTCCATCAGGCGCATTTACAGCTAGTTGCAAATGTTTGTGATAACTGCGTTATTATTAAATAATAAATTAATATCTTCCTTTGTTCCCTTGATCCTGAATTCATCTATTAATTTAGTTTAGTTAAGTCAAAGTTAAGTAACCGGCTATCCTATTCGTTAGGTAGGTACCTGCGTAGAAATTACGTGTTATACAGTGATTATATAAAATTCTACATCAATTCGTAAGATTTTAACAAACAAAGAATGAGTTTTTTTATTAACAAAACCCCTATATTCTTAGGTATAGTTACATACTGGTAATTTAATCACGATCTTTGTTCTCTCACTAACCGTCATATAAACAAAAACCTTCAAATTGTAACCATTAACAATTGTAACTAAAAACCGGTATAAAATATAGTCAACAATAGAATAGCAGTCAGATTAACTCCAGTATCAATGGCGGTGATTGGCCAATTGATAGTGGTCCAAGAAACAATAGTGAGGTCTCACGTCGTGAGACATTGTGATTTGTGCCCGGCTGTGGGACACGCTAAACCTATACCAATAGGTATACTAAGGGATATGATCACGAACGATATACACTATTTGTGATTTGTGGTATGAAATACTCAAAATCAGCGAATTGTTTCTTAATGTTTGAAGTTCGTTGCTACGGAGTCAAAATCTTGTGATCGAAATGCTCCCACAGACTTTTACGTCTAAGTAATTAGCAACTTTACTCAAAGTATAATAATTGGGTTTTTACAAGCAAGCAAAGCTTTCGCAACACTAAACGTTGCTATATAGTGTGATTCTCATGGTGGCAACTTATTGCAGTAATTATATTAGATACAACTCCAAAATTGGAATAAGGGAGCCTTAAAATTATCGAAAACAAAACGTGTCGAAAAAACTATTGAACGAACCTAGTATTAAAAGTATATCAAGTCTAAGAACATAAATAACAAGTCGAAGGGTCGGAAGTAAATCTTAAATGTTATTGCTTTAGAGATAGTTTTTGTGTAGACCTTACCTTACCAAGTTTGGTTAAGTAGGTATATTGCATCTTGATTCTTGAGTGAGTAATAATCAGAAAGGTAGGTATATCCAACGATTCCTTTTTGTATATAACTTAATCCTAACTTGAAGTAAACTGCAAATTAACATAATATATTCAGGTATCAGTTTCCTAAGCACAGCGGAAGTAAATGTATGTGCTGGTGTAGGTACTAACATTTTATGGTGATATATTGCAACTTGCAACCCGTGGCTAGTGTTGCAACTTGCAATAGATCACCATAAAATGCTGCTGCTAAATGTGGATGAAATGTAATAACCCTAAAAGAGACCAAATATTTAATAAGTTTGATTTGATCAGATAGTAGGTACATGGTACTACTTTATAGAGGTGTCCTTTTTTAATTTGACAGAAATCACTACAAAGAGAATATACTAAAAAACCGGCCAAGTGCGAGTCAGACTCGCGCACCGAGGGTTCCGTACAAACCTGTAGGTATATAAGTAAAAGTTATGGTATTTTTATTGCTAAATGAAATCCATAACATAACAATGTGGAAAGCTGACGGTACCTTGTCAATACATATATGAAAACATTATGTATGTTCGGAAAAATCTTCATCTCTTTAAGAAGAGAAGTGATAGACATAATTTTAATACTAGAAATAGGCACAATTTGGATCAATCTCGGTTTAGATTGGCTAAGGTACGAAATTCTTTTATGGGGAATTGTGTAAAATTTTATAATAAAATACCACTGCGGATTCTACAACTGAACGAGACAAAATTTAAAACATGCATAAAACGCACACCATGTAGACAAGCATATTATAAATTAGAGGATTATATCCTTGATAAAAAAGCTTGGCTTAATGCTGGTCCTGCTCCACAGTCACAGCCACTTGGGTCCACTAATTAGTTTTCTTTTATTTTATATTTGGAAGAGATGCTCTCCCTTTTATTTTTATAAACATGGTTTTTTTTTTTTTTTTTTTAAATCGCATTTTTTTTTTTTGGAGTAAATGTTTAATCTTTTTATTTTTAACTTTTGAAAAGTTATAGTATTGTATAACTTCGAAGCATTTTTTATTTATTTTGTAAATATGAGTACCACGTGTAATATAATGTAACTGTTTTTGTTTTTTTTTTTTTGACATGAACGAGCATGGCAATTGAGAGTTTGTCATGCTCACTCAAATGTCTCGCTGATTATGTAATTTTTAATTCTTTAAATAATTCTGTCTGGACTAAATATTTTGCAGCTTCTCTCACTATTGCAGGACGAATACGCTCTTGACGACCGTGTTTGTAGCACATTTTTCGCTTCAAAAACGGATCAGGCGGGAGGACACGCCAGGGTGTCACCACTGTGCGGATCGCCCAGAGGACACGGTGGAGCATACGGTGGAGGTCTGCCCCGCTTGGGCGGAGCATCGCCGTGTCCTCGTGGAGGCGATCGGCGGCAGCGACCTCTCGTAGGGCCGGGCCCCTGGTTCAGACCATGGTGTGGAGCGAGAGGGAATGGGAAGCAAAATTCTCGTGTCGCGGTGTTTGTTTCCAAACTCCTCCGAAATGGCTGAACCAATTTGCATGAAATTTTGTGTGCATATCGGGTAGGTCTGAGAATCGGCCAAAATCTATTTTTTTATTTTTTTTTGTTAATCGCATAACAACGTTTGCTGGGTCAGCAAGTCTAATATATAAAATTCTCGTGTTGCGGTGTTTGTTTCCAAACTCCTCCGAAACGGCTGAACCGATTTGCATGAAATTTTGTGTGCATATCGGGTAGGTCTGAGAATCGGCCAACATCTGTTTTTTTTTTTTAATCGCTGAACAACGTTTGCTGGGTCAGCTAGTAAGTTTATGATTATTAAAAAAAATATACTATGTGATGTAACTAAAAATTTAAGATTTTCGGAATTTTTCCTATATGTGTACTTTATAACGTTGCTTCATGCCAAATTTCAAGATTCCAGGTCGTCTGGAAGTATCCTTTAGGTTTTGATTCCCTTGCGAGTAGTTGCGAGTTTCAAAATATGCGGCTTTAATTGCTGTATCTTTTGATTGCGTTGACGTAGAAGTTTGATTTTGTTACAGCTTAAAGATATTATAGACTTGAGTATTTGTTAAGAATTTCAATATAATACCACTACGCGTTCATGAGTAAAGGGGTAATAAGTTTAAAATTATTAAAAATATTTTTATTATATGATGTAACTAAAAATTTATGCTTTTCGCAATTTTTCCTTTATCTGTGTTATAAGACGTTGCTTCGTACCAAATTTCAAGATTCTGAGTTCACGCGAAGTACCCTGTAGGTTTTGATTCCCTTGCGAGTGTCGAAAATTTGCGGCATAAACGGGAGTATCTTTTGATCGCGTTGACTTAGAAGTTTGATTTTTTCAAAGCTCCAAGAGACCATAGACTTGAGTATTTGATATGAATTTCAGCTTGATACCTCCACGCGTTCCTGAGAAAAAAGGTCTTGACAGACAGACAGACAGACAGACAGACAGACAGACAGACAGACGGACAACAAAGTGATCCTATAAGGGTTCCGTTTTTACCTTTTGAGGTACGGAACCCTAAAAATTAAACTGATACATCTTGAAATTAGTATAGAGGGTTTCACAGAGCTCTACTGCAAAAATTATATTTTTAGTTTAATTCTGAATTTGAGACCTTTGCCCAGCAGTGAGGCACCTAAAAGGTCATAAAAAAATCTGAATAACTACTTTCATAATCCTTCGTAAGTGGATTTTTAAGGCGGTCACTGGTTTACCTGAATGTGTACCTAAATATCACTCCCAGCCATTCGCTTCTTATCATGCTGACCTTACGGCGACTCATTCAGTGAACTTTGGGAGGTGTGTCCGCGGCAGGACCTTTACGTTTTTATCAGTTCATATCATTAATAATGTAGACCTTTGAACTACACGTTGTTATTACTGTATTTTGGTATGCAGGCAAATGCAAAGGTTGCTGGAAACACCTGTATTTAGAGAGCACAAAAAATAAGAAGAATAATGGAAAAGAGAGAAACCTGCGACTTGCTGATACGGGATGAAATAATGATACTGTCAGTGTTAAGGATTATATTTAGGAGATATCTTAATAACTGTTTGCCCAGAGTTGATCTGTAATACAGTGAAACCTGGTTAAGTGATTCATCAAGGGACCTGCAAATTTGTCTCACTTATATAGGTATTCCACTTACCCAGTGTCTCAGATATCCAGGTATAAATAAATATCTGTCTCATTTACAGAGGGTTCTATTAATAGAGGTCAGAATACAGGTTATTTCAGTTACAGAGGTGCGATTAGTAAATAAAATAACGTATTATGTAAACATTATACGTGATTTTTAATCTTTATTGGGAATCAAAAACGATAATAAAGGTAATAAATGTAATAAACAAAAATATTCAAGCACGTTTTTTTTTATAAATAGTACAAAAAATGTTATTAAATTAACTTCAGTTTTTCACGTATTGATAACGATTTGAACCTTCGTTTCGGCATTTTTGAAATAAACATCCGTACGATAGAAAAGCAAAACTAAAACTGAAGGTCATTGAGGCTCAAAATTAGTTAAGTGCGGAATTTGCGGGTAGAATCAGAATTAAGTAAGTAAAGTAAGAATAAGTAAGTTAACAAACAAAACGATGTTATCTCAGTTACAGAGGTTAATGCATATAGATTTCACTCGCTGTCTCAGGTATAGAGGTAACTATGACAAAAAAATTGAAAGAACGAATCTCAGATATAGAGGTCTGCTTCGTTCCACTAACAGAGGTAATTCAGTGCCAAAGTGTTGGGACCTCAGTATGAGTTTCAGTTATGGAGGTTTCCCACTTATCCAGGTCCCACTTAATCAAGTTTCACTGTAATTATGGTGTTTGTGGTACCTTCGTTGTCTCTGAATTCCATGACACAAGTGCTTTAGCTACTTACTTTGGGCTCAGAGCAATGCATGTGATGTTGTCCACATTTATTAAAAAAAAAAAAAAAAAATTAGATATAGAGACAAAGTGCAGTTTAGGCCTCTAGAATGTTTATAGGGCATTTGCACACATCATGATCGAAATACCAATCAGAATGAACCCACTACTAACACCATTGAGTAGTAAAAACACATATTACATGTCTCTACAAGAACACGTAATTATGATCACACATTAATCTCCATCGCTAAACCTTCAAAACTAACATACCATATTTACGAAGAATATATCTAAATTATTTCCAATGAATTTGTTAAATATCGAAAGGGTACTACTACTACGGGAGTGTTAATGAGCACACGCACTATACCAGGAAATAAATTGCAGAGCAGTTAATATCTTGAATTTTTCGTCAAAACCAATTTCGAGCAAGAAGTAATAAAATAAACCATAATCTTTTAAATAAATCATGTGTCTTTAGCATAATAATTACTTAATGTCACTGTAACACAAACACGCAATTTGCCAGGATTTGTATTGGTAACCTTGGTCACCAACAGATTATCTCCGTTCTCTTAGGGGAGGAAACCATATCACTTGGTACAGAGTCTATCAGTACTTAGTGCTTTTGAGAGGGCGACACCGAGTGCCGTGGTACGCGGGCCGGCAGGAGTTATAAGGTGCGCGAGCACAGCCGCAGGACTAGTGCTTGTCCAACCAACACATTGAAAACATGAAGGCTGCTGTAAGTTACACTAGATTGTTTTTAACATATTTATAATAATAATTATAATGTTTGCGAATTAAAGTATGAAAGATAATTTATTGCAAAACTTGCACTTTACAAAAAGATTTTTATTTTTTGGTCTTGCACAGCTTTATATACTTAATATCGAATAAGAGATTACTTTATTATATTAGAAAGATTAACTACTTAGTATGTGCCTGATAAATCTCAATAGACGTGCACCTGTACCTACATAGGGTTAAAATGTGTAAAAAAGTCTGTGTACAGTACGTACACGATCCTCCAGGCTATCAGCACAAACTATGTAATATAATATATGTTCATAAAATGCACTGTGCAATGGTGCGATATAATATATATAAACCATTTTTGGAATACAATTGCAGTCTGAGAGATTTTTTATGGAAGAAATTTATAATTATTTCTCGTACAATATTATCTGGCGTTGGAAAAATCTGTCCTTAGTTTCTAAGCCTACTGTACATATAAAATTTGATAAACCATGTACTGCTTTATCAATAACGTTAACTAGATAGGTTACAGTCAAAGGCTAAACACTCAAGATTCAATTAACTGTTTGAACTCTGCTCTATAATTTGAATGTAACTGGCGTTAAAGTTAGCGAGGCGACGGACACTCGAACCCGGGACCTCACGAGCGCCGCGACGTTTGCCTCACGGCGCGTCACGAGTAGTCACGACCCAGTAGTAATGCGACACGATACCATAATACTTAGTACTCGTTTAAACCACTGATCGTTGGCTGAAAAAATACCCTTAGTTACAAACAAACAACAATCTACTGTAGGATTTATGTTTTGTGTGACAAAGTGTAGATACATTTAATCGGCCCTATCGTTTGGTAGTAGTAGTAAGTAGTTTTCATTTTCCTAGTCAAAAGCTAGCATCAAACAATTCCACAAGACGTGAAACACTGTTTTTAACCTTACACCATTGTCCTTCTGCAGCTGTGCGTTCTCCTGCTGGTGGTGGCGCTGGCCTTTGGCGCAGAAGAGAAGAAGAACGAGAAGAGAGGCTTGCTAGGCCTCGGGTACGGGCTGGGCGGCGGCTTCGGCCACGGCTACTACGGCCACGGTCTGGGCCTGTACTCGCACAGCGCGCCGCTCATCAGCCACAGCGCGCCCATCGTCAGCAGCTACGGCTTCGGCCACGGCTACGGGCTCGGCCACGGCTATGGACTGGGCGGCGGCTACGGCCTGGGCCACGGCTACGGGCTAGGCCACAGCGTGGTAGCGGCGGCCCCCATCGTGTCGCACGGGTACTCCGCGCCCCTGCTCGGCGGACACTACTCCGCCCCGCTGCTGGGCTTGGGCCACGGCTGGCATTGAGCCTTAATATAAGTTCTGTTTGTGAAAGTGTTTGTTTAGTGCCAAATTAATAAGTTCTACTCGATTGGTAATTCTTTAATAAAGTATTTTTATTTTACCTAAATATAAAGGTGTTATTAATTATTTTACATACATTGAAATCTATTAAGACAAATGATCAAAGAAGATAATAGGTCTAACATAATGTGCCATAGGTGTAATGACAGTATCGTATTACTCTGTAGAGCCTAATCATTAAATATTTTCAATATACAAAAACTGATAACTGCAACTGTTATGTAAATTGCTTCGGCTGAGAGTAGTAGCTTCATTAGTGACTCAGATTTTCATTCACAATTTGCAATTAATTCACAGAGGCTGGTACTTATTAGATTCGCACACTATATTGATCCGGCGACATTTCGCAAGCATCCGACTGCGGCGCAGCTTCCGCTTGCGACACGCGTCTGTCGCGGACATGTTAATAGTTTAATCGCTGAGGGAAACGAATACTTAGCTTTAATATTGAGGCCGCGGGATATGTCAGCGAGGTGTGTCGCGAAACTGTTAGCGTAACCCTGCGCGTAAGGCGTTGCGCACTATCTTAGATGGCTTTTGCAATTTTTATGACATAGTATAAGTACCGCTGACCATTAAGATATACATCGATAGAAACAAGATCGACGTGTCAACAGTCCTTGTGGAAATTGAGCACATGTGAAATATTGAATAGTCCTACAACAGCATTTTCCATTTCATAATCATTTTATTTTTATGTGGGTCAATGCGTCCATTTAGTTTATTGCAAAGATTTGCTAATTAACATATGGGCGCATGTTAGCTTATTATAGTCTCATTCGATCTGTCCAATGAATAGGACGTTTAACCAGAGAGATAAAACAATATACATAGGTTTCTTGAAGTAGGATATCTCATGTCACCAATGTTATACCTACCTCCTAACATTGGTATCACTCTATGAATTAGGAAATTAGGTTTTTCTTGTGAAGCGAATCCTCGCTACGACCTGCGTCGTTACCTACCTTCTTGTTGGCACACCGCTCTAGTTCTCACATAACACGCATGGTTTTCCTGTTCGGGCGCGGCACCCCCCTCTCCTGCCACTGCAGGACGTGTCCGCCTCTGTCATAATCACATTCATTGGTCAATACCACATAAGCTACTGCTATACAGGGTAAGTTTTCAATGACCAGACCAAAATGTTAAATTAAAGATCAAACCAAAGGTTTATTTTAAATATTACTGTCGAATTACATGAAGTAAAATAAGTATAATAAATATGAAAGCATTTATTTGAAAATGTCTCAAAAATTTGCGCTTGTGGGATTCAAAACACTTGTAACCGTGCGTGCAGTGCCAAATTTATCTGTGTGCTAACTGTTCCTATCTATATTGATGAACGGAAATGTACTGTTGTATTGTCCACACGTTCGCTTTTCAGTGGTGGACATAAATGAAATCTTTAAAAAAATAAGTTTTTTTTTCCTTGTATCGAAATTGTCAGTTATTGAAAACTAACCCTGTATAGAACAATATGTTTACCTTTTGATTGAATGATAATCTTGTATTAGAAATATCTTTATACTAGCATAAACGAGCATTACATAAGTATATCTGGTCACGTGACTTTAGTATAACTTCCATTATTTAAATTAGTTGCTACATTATTTTAATGTAAAAACAAAAGAAAACTACTAAAACAATAAACAGGCCTTTTTGTCTCTCAAAATAGCGAAATACATCATGTCGCTATTGCGATACCGCCCGGGGTAGGTACTAAGGTATCCAGTTCTATGTAGCACAGTTTGAGAAACAAAAGTACTTGCAGTTTGTTCCTAGTTTGGTCAAGCCCTAATCGTGTTGTCCATAAAGAGTCACATAACATCACATGGCTGGTAGTGGAAATCTTGAAATGGGCTCACCGCTCACAAAGCCCAATGGCTGGGGACAAAAACTCGGCCTATTTCTGCCGACTGTTTCCACACAAAAGTGAATCACTTGTATCTCTATCTAGATTTACTGACTACGTAAACTTTCGAGTTAAGTAAAGCTCTCAACAGCACATCATTCATCCCGTTCTTTTTCACAATCGTAAAAACAATTTTCTGAGCCGTTATTATAGAAATACCAAATGTATGTTTTGTACCGACTTCAAAACCAAGGTTTTGAAGTCGGTTTCGGAAGGTTCTCAATTCGATCGCATGTTTTTTTTGTATGTTTGTGACGTGATATTTATGGTAATTGTGGATAGATTTAAAAAAATATTTTTGTGATCGATAGGATATTTTTATTTTATTAAAGATGGTTTTTTTTATATTTATGTGTAATCAATATCCTTTATAAATAATTCAAATGCTTTTTCAAGAATATCTTTATTTATTAGTGAGGCCACGCTTTCACTATAACTTTTTAATGTACACTAAGCTAAGCAACCAGCGTCAAGTCAGCTCTAGACATAGTAGTGTAAACTTAGAATTTTTAAAAGCATTTGAGAAAGCAAATACCTTATTTTAGAGAAATAAGTTTAGGTAACAAAAGGTTTAGTTTAAGTAAATGAGTTAGACTTAAACTCGTGACCCACGGACATATTGACCACCACTTATTACTTAGTCGACCAGACCTCTTTAAGAGAGAGTCTTAAAGGAATCTCGTAGGTTATACTCTAATATAAAGCCTTGAGTAATATGTAGTGCAGTATCAGTCGGTATCACCTGTATTAGTACTGTTATAACTGCGTGTGATACGATCATTAGAGTGTCACTGTACCGCTCCGAGCCAAGTGGCGGGAAACTGTTTGCTTTGCGAAAGTACTCTGACGTAATATTATGTGGAACAATAAATCGAGATATAGACGCTCAGAGATTAGACTTTTTGCGCAAAAGGTCGGCAGTTAATCCTTAGAAAGGCGTCTGTTTTTGTGATTCACGTACGTGTTATATGATCGATTCAAATAAAGCTCTTTACTTACATATATTATTACAGGTACTTAGGCTATCTATGATATTCTACTTCTCCAAAACTCATCTGGTTAAAATATGGATAAAAAAAGAGTTTTCAAAACATTGATTCCTAAATTATTAAGAAAATGAAAATGCATCATCAGCGGGAGTTATATTACAAGGGGGAGTTATGTTATATCACTAGGTACAGTACGTACATTATGTGTTCTTAGACCAACAATGTAGATTGTTTTGAAGTTATTTGAAGTGTAAGGTCTCCGTCTGACATTTTACACAGGACTGCGCAAAGTGCGCTCGATGACCGCCCAGACTCGCGACACGCACAGTGCTAGCACTTAGAGCGGGGGCACACGATGCGTTGCGGCGCCGCACCGCAAAGATTTCACCGTGTCACATTCGTTGTTATAGTACTTTGGAATGTTTAGGGTATAGCAACACTATACTAAAATAAGGTACCAATATTCGCCAGGCTGATGTTTCTGTCCGTGTTGTATTGGAAATAATATAATGCCCCTGCAGTATAATATTATATGACTTATAATATAAGGTATATGGAAGTCTAGAAACAAGTACTCATTGAAATCTAAGAGCAATCTCCAAACCGGGTATTGCTTTAACGTTTGTACCAGGCGCATTCAAAGCAACCGACTTATTTTTAAATTGGTCTTATTCAGCTACATTGGTTTCAATTAGTCCACAATTTTATTTTAAAAGGCTTTGCAGTACGTTTCACCTGTACGTTCTAAGATGATCTTGAATTATCTTAATAACTTAATCATACACAATCATAGATTTCACGGCCTGTTTCAGACAATTAAATCTAGATTTCATCACGATGTTCTCCTTCGCAGTTCGTCAGTGATATGTCCGAATCAACTTAGAAAGTGCAAATGACATTGAAACTCGCGCACATCTGGACAACATTTTGAATGTTGTGATGGACTCGTAGTCTATTTACTAAAATGAGATTATATGCGCCAAGTACGGCTTTTAACTCAGGCATAAACGATTTTAGGGACACATTTTAATTTATTTTTTAGGTGAGGAAACTTTTAAGACATTAGCAAGATATTAAAATTGGGGCCATTCTATCGAGACAAGAACAAAGAGACGCAAACCGCATCAAAATTGTCTTAGTTAATCTCAGTAACTACGTTACATACACACCTAATAACACAATTTATATCTAATGAATTTTATTTAATAAATATTGTTCACGGTCGGTGATGACTCAATTGTAAAATTAATAAGTATTAAATGATTAATTGAGTAGCTAATCCGAACTCGATTGACATGATTTTACGATTCGACGGGTGATTTAGTGCAGCGGTTGCCTTAATAATCTTTATTGAAGGTTACGTATGATATTCACACGAAACTTTAATATTTAAAATAAAAATGATATTTTATTAAAAGCGATGACTGCAATGTCAGACAGTGTTTTTATTTTATGTATATAAATATGCACACCTACATTTTTTTAATTTTCAAACGAAAACAATTTTGCTACGAAAGTCATATTGCAGAAGTCATTTCAACCAGCTCCTCCGTGAATAACTAAAGGCCGACTTATGCTCCAAGCTCCAATGTCATCAAATGATTTTCAGATAAATGGTTTCAGTTTTAATTACACGACTATCATTTGGTTTACGTGTGGTACGCTAGGTATTTTATGTAATACTAACTGTTTCGCCTATGTCCATTTCAGGCTCTAGACTATCTGTGTATCAAATTTCATTTAAATCGGTTTAGCAGTTTTGTTTTTGAAAGCGCGACAGACAGACAGACAGGATTAGGTTGAGTTTCCACCAGAGATGTGCGGTAGCTGAGCGGTGCGAGGATGTATTTATTATTATAGTTTTAGTATTCCATCCCTCGCAAATCTCAGGTGGAAACGCAGTCTTACAGGCTGATGCACGATGTCCGCCGTGGCGGTGGCTCCACCGACACGTGTGTGACACAGTTGCATACAGATAGTTACAGCTGCGGTCGGAACTAAAGCATCTTTGGTCGCTGAATATTGATTGCTTGATTTTCTTTATCTTTGCTCTATGGTTAGCTACGTAATAATCAATTTACCTACTTTCCTTTTTCGTTTATGTTGCCGACGATATTTCTAATTCTTCTCTATAGGGTCACTTGTGAACTGACGAACATAAATCTGGCAAATTGTCCTAAATTGAAAAAAGTATATTTTTATTTATACGAAAATCATATATATGTGTAATCACAGACTACCGAAAGTCTCTCCTACAACCGTGTAATCTAAACGCCTAGAAAAAGAGGTGATCCACTTCTAATACAATAATATGACGTTGATATTATTATATTTTTATGAGTCACGAAGACATCCGTTTCAGCGCTATTTAACTACGTGTAGTTAAATTAATTTTATCGACTCCTTATTAAGTAACTAAAGCCCCGCTACATGTAGCGCGTAATGAGCCACTCATTACATGTCGCGACTCACACTCTGCACGTAGCTCCCGTCGCATTCAGATCAACAAAGTAATTTAGTATTAACTTCTCGGAAATTCAGTTTACAAACAATAATAAAAACTTCACCAATGCCAAATGTGGTTTTACTATTAAAGTAGAAATATTCCGAATAAAACAGGTTTTGCAATAATGAAAAACCCAAATGTAACTAATTCAAGATCTAACCGCCATCGCCAGGGTCAGAATACTGAGATAATCAGCTGATTACTTATTCATAACTTATTTTATTACTAGTAAGTTAAGTTAAATTAATTATAAGTGTGATGTAAGAGTACCTTCGGAGTTGCATCACGGAGGGCTGATGGCGTAACTGTCGCATTATAATTTGGCTGTCGGTATATATTGTCTCCGGCTACGCGTAGGGCGTTAGTTTGACTATATTGTGATACATTCTACACGACATGAAAGTTTTTGTGAGTTTACATTTATTATTGTTGGTGTTTAAACCAAAAAACCAATGAGTACAAGTTTTATAAATACACGATTTTTAGTTCACAAATAGCACCTAGAGATAAATAAAGGCCTTGTGCCTGAGTTGTGATAATATAGTTACAAGGGATGTACATGGACCGATTAACATAAATTAAATGGTTTAATAACGCTTTAAACCATTTACAATTAAGCTTATTAATTAGCTCAAGACAGCTATTTAAAGTTCATAAAAAAAGAATGTATTGATTCTGAAATTACACGCTATTGTGATTTAATTGTTTTGATAATAAAAAGTAAATCAAATCAGGGTGATTAAATTTAGCTTTGATGTCTTACATTAATAATCTTTTTATTCAGTTAGATTACTTAGATTGGTTCCTGCTATTTGAATCAGCAAGTGTTTACAACTCTCATCATTAATTAACCTTATCTAGAATCTATTATAATATTATTAATCCTCGTGAGACTAAAAAGGGATATAAATTAAATTATGTTCTTGTTCAATAACTTCCTTCATCTAATTTGCCGGAATCCTTTGCAATATGATAAGTAGATTATTAAATTAAACTTAATCCGAATAGCATTAACTTTGTTTTGATATGTGTTATTGTGCAACTTGTTGGTTCAAATTAAAACCATTGCCAAGTTGTCGTAATTTATGTTAATGTGACATCGCAAACTGAATCGCTTATAATGTTACAGTTTTATGTGTTTTGACCTTACGGAATGATCCTTACTGACCGCAATAATAATAATAAACTATATGTATAACAAATTTATATGCACTTTATAAATTGTGATGATATTCCTACAGAGCCAAAATTACAGATTACGAAAGGAAAAAAAAAACATTGAAATCAAATTAATTGAGAAAGACCAATTTTGTTATTTAAATATCAAGTTAGTTATTATAATGATCTTTTTGCAGGCATTAACGCTGCTCATCGTAGCCAGCAGTATCGCTTCCCGGGAGAAGCGCGGCGTCTTCGGCGAGAAGGGCGGGCTGCTCAGCAACCTGCTCAGCTCGCTTAGCTCAAAGAGCTCACACAGCTCACACGGCTCGGACCACTCAAGCTCGCACTCCCATAGCTCGCACCACGCACCATCATACCATTCGCACTCAGGACCAGTGCATGTCTCGCACTCACAGCCCGCCGCTCTGTCCTATAGCTACCACCAATCAGAGCCGCTGCACAGCTCGCATGGCCTCCACTCCGCACCGCTGCTGAGCTCTCACTCGCTGCCCAGCTACCACGAGCCGCTTCACAGCTCTCACTCACTGCACTCCGAGCCCCTTAGTTCATACTCCTACGCTCCTAAATACTCTGCCGCAATTTTAGAGCCTATTCATTCTCATTCTTTATCGGCCCCATTGTTAAGTTCCCACTCCCACGCTCCACTCAGTTTAAGCCACTCTGAACGTCTGCCATCAGCACCTCTTAGTTTAAGTCACTATGAGCCCATCCACTCTGCGCCCCTCAGTTTGAGTCATCAAGAGCCCCTTCACTCAGCACCACTTAGTTTAAGTCACCATCAGCCCCTTCACTCAGCTCCACTAATTTCAAGTCACCATGAGCCCCTACATTCAGCTCCTCTCAGCTTAAGCCACTCTGAGCCCCTCCACTCTGCTCCACTAAGTTTAAGCCACCATGAGCCCCTACATTCAGCCCCTCTCAGCTTAAGTCAGTCTGAGCCCCTCCACTCTGCTCCCCTAAGTTTAAGTCATCATGAGCCCCTTCACTCAGCTCCTTTTAGTTTAAGCCGCCATGAGCCCCTACATTCAGCCCCTCTCAGCTTAAGCCACTCTGAGCCCCTCCACTCTGCTCCACTAAGTTTAAGCCACCATGAGCCCCTACATTCAGCCCCTCTCAGCTTAAGTCACTCTGAGACCCTCTACTCAGCTCCTTTAAGGTTAAGCCACCATGAGCCCCTACATTCAGCCCCTCTCAGCTTAAGTCACTCTGAGCCCCTCCACTCTGCTCCCCTAAGTTTAAGTCATCATGAGCCCCTCCACTCAGCTCCTTTAAGTTTAAGCCACCATGAGCCCCTACATTCAGCCCCTCTCAGCTTAAGTCACTCTGAGCCCCTCCACTCTGCTCCCCTAAGTTTAAGTCATCATGAGCCTCTCCACTCAGCACCACTGCACTTGAGTCACTCTAGTCATTCAGAGCCGTTGAGTTTAAGCCACTCTGCACCTCACTACCCCAGCCATTCACTACATTCCTCCCCGCATTACTCGAGTCACTCCTCAGGGTATGCTCCTTCCTTTTCGTCTCACTCCCACGGTTCCCACAGTTCCCACAGTCACGGTCACTCTCCGGTCATCATTAAAGTGATCGGGGCCCCTAAAAAATCTTCCGCTGGCTGGTGGTGAGAGCCTGTGACAATAAAAAGATAAAAGAACTGAATTTGTTTAATTTATTATGCGAAACTATCGTGAAGTCACATTTTCTAATTATCATTATTTATAAGGTTTTTAAATACCTTATATCAGGGTGCTTAGCAACTTAAGGTACTTTACAAATAAATAAAGATTTTGAAATATTGGATATTGTTTCTATAAGGAAGAATTCCTTGTCTTCGCCACTATACTCAACATCCGTATGATGTCATATAAATAAAACTTATAAGATATTACCGAGTGCGTCTAACTATATCATTAGTGTATCGATAATTTTCGATAATAATAAATGAATTATATTCCGAAGCCATCAACAAAAGGTCACTCGCGTATTACGATGGTTATCACGGTGAGCACACCAGTTCCGAGGGTCAGGCCGTGCCACTGACTTATAGTATACCTTCTTATATACTATTTAAAAACAACTATTTGATTTGACTCTCGTTAGAAGAAAGAGATAAGTAAATCAGGTGATGCTTAGGATTGCCCTCCCATCGGACAAAGAGTAATAAGAAAAAAAACTCTTATTCCTCAGATTTTTAATCTCTGAAATTCAGTCAGAAAACCATTATTCTTTCAAGAAATCTTTAAAATAATGTACTTAGGTACTATAAAATATTACTTAGTTATGTTATTAAAAACTTCTAAAATACAAATTAGTACTTCTAAATTTGAACAGTTGTACAACACTCAGATGTCCATGTGTAACAAGCTTGCACAATGTGCCCCCAGCGCGAGGCCAGCGCCACCGGTCGCCCGGCGGCAAACAAAGCTGGATCAGTTACAAATGTGGAGGATAATGACACATGACTGAGTACTCGCACTCGACCATTCTGTTCTTGAATAACTCTCCGAATATGAACGTATGTGCACATACTGACATATATTTGACATGTTTAAATTTAGTAACATTTCATCACGAGTATAGTAAAAGTTATAAACATTCTAGTTTAGTTCTAATTATTCCTAACTCAAATATTGCTGTGATATGGTTGACGTCACAGCGGTTACTGTAGTTAATCAATCGGTGAATCCTTAGAGTATACACATAGACAAGCATAAAGTGCGCGATTCGCGTTGTGCTAAGCGTAAGCAAAACTTTAGCTTTAAGTACTACGTGTATTTACTGATTTAAGTTATTAACGGTGTTTATGCGAAAATTTCGAAGGTTCCGATAATATTAGAGTAATATTAGGTTTTGAGATTTTAATAAAACGGCGCGCTCTGTTTCGACTGGGGCTACTGGGGCTCAAAGTTCAAACTCTGTCGGGTGCACTCTATAGTTTACTTATTTTTACTCTAACGGTATAGTAGGTGCGTCAATCTCTGATAAGCACTATCACATTTTAAATGCATTTCTTTCAGATAAAAGAGCCAATCGTTAAAAGTAGTTACACGTAGATACACCTTATATTATTGCAAACGTGTGTACAAAATTCTCAATAACGTAACGAGATACTTGCTTGTGTAACCCTCATCCACACAATCCCAGCATCTGAAGCCACACGTCGCAACTAGACACCGAACCCGCGGCAGGAAGCGCCACCACCACACCACTGCGAGTGCACTCGCCTTGATATTTATTAAGATGTTGGCATCAATTAACTCACCTTATATATGGCATATATGTAATTAACTTATAAACTATTTGATAATGATTTAGAGCAGTAATAACACGTCACATCCGGACAATAAAATCAAACTGATGAGATGGGAGTCAACACTCGCAGATTGCTTTTCTGCAATTTTTTTATTAAATTGACAAAACTAACAATGTCATGCTTTATTCTAAAATTGACTGGCAAATTGTTCAATTAATGCCAACACATTAAACTATCTGGCACAACGCTCAGCACTACCCACCTGTGAGCTAAAACCTAATTACGAAGAAATTACACTTCATAATTAACGATACTTATCAGCCTGGCTTACTTATTTACTAATATAATATGTGCTTTCCTATAGATTTAGGTTTTGTCGACTAAATAGACACACAACAGTCACTAAACGCATAGATTACAGTTAGCTGAGGACAAAGATCATAAAGTGTGTTCCCAAGTACTGGAGACTGGGCAAAGTAACACTTTTATAGGTTATATAGGTATGTATATGTTGTATAATAACTTGTGCAGTAGAATGGACTACTATTAATGTTCTTGTTGAGTTCTAGTTGGTGACTGGAATCCTTGAGTACGACTCGTACCGAGGAAGAAATAAATAAATAAATGTGGACAACATCACATACATTGCTCTAAACCGAAAGTAAGTAGCTAAAGCACTTGTGTTATGGAATTCAGAGACAACGAAGGTACCACAAACACCCAGACCCGAGACAATGTAGAAAAGGGGTTTTCATTTCAACATTGACATAGCCGGGGTCGAACCCGGGACCTCAGAGCTGGCTACACCTTAAAAACCAGTGTGTACGCCACTCGACAACGGAGGTCGTAATAAATCAAAAAAATTCAACTCAAAATCAAATTAGTCAAGTCTTAAATATTATGATTGACTGATCAAACGCTGTCAGACATTGACATTTTAATATTCAAAATGTAACAGTTTTAACCGTTTTAACGATAAACTAAACATAAAAGTAAGGATGAAGTTTAACAGTTGATTAAGATTCATAAATTAACATTGATAACATTTCAATTGCTCGTCTCACACGTACTCGTAGCTGCAAGCAATTAAACCAGCTGGTAATAGCAACACGTCTCAGATAATATTCAACTGCAATAAATCACAGCAGAATGCGATTGGTCGTAATATAAAGTAGTTAATGCGCAGAAGCTCAGTTTGTACCTATATAATATTGTGTGTGCGACATATTTCTCTATGGGATTTACAGTCGAATATGGCACTATGGTATCGTTATGTTATATTCAATAACTGATGACTGACAAATAAACTATTGATAACTGCGTCTTTCTCTTATAAGATCTCTCCGCCTCTTATATTGCATGCCTAGGCATGTCCGCCTAATCACTGACAGCCAACAGCACACACAATTTTGTTGTTTAACTTTTCATTTGTTTTATGTGTAGTTTACACCGATTGTACTGAGTAGATCTTCTCTGTATCATGTCGTTAGTTCCAATATGGAAGTATTAAGTAGATTAGGAGAAGAGTCGCACCTCACCGCAAACCACCAGATGACCTTTTCATCGGTTATTGCTATAAACATTATAAATTAGATTCATTTTAATTTCCTTATTATCGATTCCGGATTTTTTGCAGCCTTTAAAATATTATTATTTAACAAAAAAATAAATTTATGTTCAATTTTAATACTTTAAAATATACTTCCAATAAATAATGATTTTCCAAAAGATAATAAATCGTGTGAACTTATAACGATGATAATTATGAGAGATAAAAATCCTTTACAACATTTATTCGAAGTAAATTGTTATAATTTTGAAATGTATATATAATAAACATAATTAACTAATTAGTTGAGATTTTTCAGAGACGTCATTTATAAGGAAATACGATACTCATTAACCTTATATACGAAATTAAATAATATGAATAATATATGGCTACAGAATCTTACAAAAACCAACTATTTTAGTAGTAAGAACCAAGCTCAAAGCTGGTTTGTATTTTAAATACTATATTATTTTATACATACCTTCAAACCTAATGTTACTCTAAGTATTATAAGCTCAATAAATCAAAGTCTATTTACAATAGTTTCCATATTTATCTTGCATTTGTTTGCAAACAAGCAAGTGTAACAGATGCAATCGGGGTAAAGATCACGCATCATTCTAACGAGAAGCAGACTAATGGCCTGTCGTATGTTGCAGCCGTGCTGGGCTCGTGTGAAGTTAACACGTCATGCTGTAGGAAAACTACGTTATAATGTCGACTGTACTTTTAGGACTAGTTGTTAACTAGCATCTGTTGTTTGTCAAGTCTGAAAGCATACATTTACAGATAAAGTGTTGTAAAATCTCTTTAACGCACGAGATGCTATCGCCACTGTATATACATTTTTAAGTCACAAATAGGTCTTAGGGCCACAATATCTATTATATAAAACTAATAAAAAAACTAAAAAATAGCGTCAAAAATTTCATCCAAATCGCTGAGCCAGTCTTTTGGGTACACTTTCAGTCGACAGCGATGTGATTGAATTTTTTGACGCTATTTTTTAGAGTTTTTTGTAAGTCAAGAGTTTAGTTTTGTTTTAAGTGTATATATAGATCAGTTTGTAAGTATTTAAAATTGTAAATAATAAACTTGTAATATGAGCAAAAATAAATACCTATGTAAAAACATCTTCAACATTAGACATAAATAAATAACCTACAGAAAACTGAGCTTGTAAATACAGCTAACAAATACGCAACCCTAAGGCGCTTGAGATATAAGTTTGAGCAAAAAACTTATATCTCAAGTATCAGTAACTGAGCTTGTTGCTCTAGAAGCAAAATGTCTTATAATAATTTATTCGCCAAAATTATACACTATATGTTAAGGTCAAAGGTTACAGATTACAATCACTCGAGCTCTCAATACTTTCGGCTTCGGCTCATCAAGGTGTTATCGGACATTGTTTATATAATATTGGAACTCTACGTGAGCGGCCATGACACCCGCGAGGATCAAGGTCGCAGCCGCGGTGAGGGCGGTAGAAAGTAAAACAATACGCCGTGCTGCATTGTATGCGGACAACAAATGATAAATAAAAAAAAGGATTCATAGCATACATGTTTTAATCCTTATTTCGCAGGGGTTTTCACAATTATTCGCATTTCATACACAAAGAACACGTACATGTACGTTGTAGATTAGTTGCTTTGTATGTGCATTTTGTATGTGTAAACTATTAAATTAAAAACACCCGGGACTTCAAGTAATATCTAAATATATGTATATAGTTTTAATCGATTCCCGCTCTAACAATTAAATCCTTGTGTCGCGGGAGGTTTTAAAAACATGCAATTCAAATGCACAAAGAACACCCAGACTTAGAACAAGCATTTGTGGATCACAAAAATGCTTGTTCCATGCGAGGATCGCACGTCGCGCATTGTGGTACTTGGCGTAGTGACCTATACTACATAATATATTATTTTGTTTTAAAAACAAACAATTGTTCTGACCGAGGCCCGCCGGCGCTTAGCGAACCCGCGGTCTCGGCAAAGGCAAGGACGGGACCGGGGTGTTTTTACTCGGTGTGGTTTGAAATCATCAGATTTTCACCCCGTAAACAAAAATGTCTGTGAAAATGACATAATACAAAGGGATCGAACCGGCAGTAGTTCGTACAGTTGTAGAGGCTTTAATACTTGTCAGTTTTTCTCAATTAATCGCGCAGTTTACGTACGTTTTGATAAAAATTAAATAGGTAAACAGATGTAATAACTCGCCAATAAATACTTCCATCGCTAATGATTATTATTTAAATTTAGCCATAGACCATAAAATCAAAATTCATTTTTCTTCGAAAGGGCACAAAACACACCAATAGTTTTGCTTTTTTATTCACAGCATTATGTCATACGGCATTCTTCTGTGGGGCTCTGCAGCCGATGTGGAGTCTATATTCATTTTGCAAAAACGAGCGATTCGTGCTATCTACTGTATGGGCCTCGCGAGTCTCTAAGGGATACATTTAAGGAAATCAATATTCTCACGCTGCCATCTCTTTACATTTTGGAAAATATATTCGTAAAAACCTACAGAGTTTTAGTATTAATAGTGATCACCACAATATAAATACAAAATAAGAAATAGAAAAATTAAATCTCTCCTAGGGAATTCTATTCGTTTTTATAATAAGTTACCGGATGAGCTAACAAATTTATCAAATAAAAAGTGCCTGAAATCAATACAAATAAAGAAATCTTACTGTAAGGTTTGTGATTACGTAGAGGATAAGCGCGCGTGGAATTAGTATCATCTGCATATGTGACCTCCCTGGCGGTCTGGTATATCATTCTAATTTTGTTTACTACAGTTAGCTGCCCATGGCCTCTATCCTCAGGAGGCTTTCGACATGCCGGGACATTCCTGTTAGGAACTACACAATTTATTATATGTAAATTATTCTTTTTTCGTCTCTTTATTTTATTCATTTTTTATTTTTGTTTTGCGCTTAAGGCTTCAGACTCTTCGTAAATGTGTCGACAATGTAATTTAAAGTAAAATGTACGATTTCTTCTTTATTTACTTTTTTGTTCAATTTGCAGGTCACATTTTACTATTTATGTTGTTGTCGCATATATTTTTTTTGAAGTTGTTTGTACATATTACTTTTTTTTTTTTTTTAAATAGTAACCTATGCAGTTTATTTCCGTTCTTCTCCATAGGAGTGACATTTTGGAACCGCGCAACTAGAGTCATTTAACGTTTTGAAAGTGCCTAAAAAGGCCTACTTGAAATAAAAATATTTTGATTATAATTTTTTATTTTGACTAGCGTACTACGAGTTATCCCATGCACAGAAAAAAATGTTTGTACAAGTAAAGCTACACCGGTGTCGGTAGTTGTACGTCCCTTCGCAAAACCGTATTGCTCGCTATTTAGGAGGGTTTTCATAATAAAAGGAATAGTAAATATAATATATAATGGTAGAAAAGTCTCAGGAGTTGTTTTAATATCAATTTAAAATTAATATAGGTCTAAAATTACGAATGTCGCATTTATTATCTGTTTTAAAAAAACTGTATAACTTTACTTCATTTCATAAAATCTGGGAGGATACCTACGCATTTATTAAAAACGACACTTAAAGAGGGTGCAACAATGTTAGTTATATTACTTAAAAGTTTGAGCAGCAGCAGATTATCCAGTCTCCATCCGGAAGCCTGTAGCAGGCTGCAAAGGTTGCGAACCTTCTGAGATGATACGGGATGGTTGGAGTAAAGAAGAAAACCCAGTAACTTACAATGGCCCAATTAATAGTCTAAGAGCGGGAAACAGCCCAGTTAAACTAACTCATTAATGCACGATAATTTTCTAATTAATGCCTTGTTCCTATATTCAAGGAACGATTAGTTTTTCTTACGGACGGTAGAATATTTTAAACGAAGCGAAGAAAATTCTACCCTCCGTAAGCCAAACAAATCGTTTCTTGAATATAGGAACCAAGGTATAACAGAGTAAATACCCCTTACCTAGCTATACGATAGTTTATAACCTCGTATCGTAACAAAAATCCGTTTCTTTTGATTAGTTTAACACTCGTAATGAAACAAGACGAAACAAACAGAAACAATAAATTGTCATTGTGTGATCATCGCTTATCTTAGTACATGCAATATTACCAAGTCACTGAACTAATATTATATGCACTCGCTTCCAAATATCAATGCAGCTATTAACATAGCCTTCAAAATATTACCGTGATATGAATCGCAAATATACGCTGTACACTGCTGGCTGTCAATACAACTTTAACATTGGACGCTTAGTTAAACCAGTATTAGTCATCAAATAATCATAAAATTATTGATCATCGTAATTTTTCAAAATAGGTTTGGCATTGCCTCAGCCGGTTAGCATCACAGTCTAAAATAATATCGCACTGCAGGACAAAATGCAGGCGAACAAGGCTAGTTTCACTGACCTGTTAGAACGTATGTTAGTTAGTCTGTGGCATTCGGCTCTATGATGAGCTGGGTGTGTTACTAATATATAAGGATGAAGATGCTCCTTGGAGTGCATACTGAGCGCAGCGACACTCCGACACTATCATGAAGCTTCTTGTAAGTGTTGTTATTATTTAAACAATATTTTTTAAAGTCAAGGCTCTACCTGTCACCTAAATCTGCATAAAAATATCAAAATCATTGTCAATCCTGTTCATCGGTAACATGTGCCGGACAATTGTCTTTGTATCGGTATAACCCTTTAACAAGAATTTAAATATAATTTTCCACCTTAAACCTTCTAGTGTCGCTAACCTTACATACCTAATTATTATTACTATTATTACTCTCAATGACAATATTAATTAATGAATTGATTGGATAAGGATTTGTGGTCATGAGTGTTTGCCGCTTGGGTATGGATAGTGTTTGTGTTCATCCAAATTTTTTTTCGTACCTCTAGATCAAAGTACATAATTTAAAGTAACGTCTAATTTAGCCTAATAACAACCAGCATTACGTTTAAAAACAATAAATATATCCTCGAGATACCCAACTCATTCAATAAGAATTGCTTAAATTATTACAAAATCCATTTCTGTCTAAAGCAGTTTCGAAATTATAGCCAAACATTTTTATTTGATCGTAACTTCACATCTAACTGCGCCTGCGCATCAAATCGATACTTCTCACATCACTGTACAAGTTCGCATTCTCGCGTTAAAATTGATCAACATAACTGAAACGATGTCAGTTTCCCGCGAAAAACGAAAAACAAAATCAATATATTTTTATTTCAAGTAGGCCTTTGTAGGCACTTTCAAAACGCTAGATGATTCCAACTGCGCGGTTCCAAAATGTTACTCCTATGGAGAAGAACCGGCAAGAAACTCCATGGGTTACTCTTTTACAAAAAAAGGTAATATGTATTGCATATGACAGATGCTGCAATCTGAAGATTATATGGCAGCAACGATAATTCAATCATTAATGTAATTTAATATCACTTAGAGACTTAATTCGTTAAATAATACTTTTTATAAAAACTGTGTGTGTTTGTGCTTCGGTTGGCTGAATCGTTCCTGATGGTTAACGATGCTAAACGGCGCAAACTGGTGGACGTTAACTGGTAATATATTCATCTCGGTACATCTCAATGTCCATTTGTAAACACCGCCTGTGTTAAGTGTCTTATAAAATTATTTATGAAACGTTGTTATCGCAAACGCTAATGCTGCACTATATCATACTTATCTCACAAAATATTGAAATAAAGCCTAATTCAGGCTACACGCGAAAGGCTTTAGTAATAAACATTTCAAATTGAGAGCGACTCTTTAAATCTCAAATTAATGTGTCTCTGCTTGCTCTGATGTAACGACACTTAAAATATAACGAGGAGCATTTAAATAATTCGCGAATAACGTTTGTTGGAATGTCGAAATGTATGAATTATATTAGTGAAGTGTAATCAGTGTAGTGCAAGCATTAATTGATTCAATACAACTATGATATTATTCAGGGATTGAGTAACACATCATGTCTCAGCTCACTATTACATTTAAATTAAAATAAATGAATTTTGATCGTAAAAAAAAGTTTCAACGAACGACGTCGCAAGAAAATAATACCCTATAAAAATGTCTATAACTAGGTCCTTACGTATTTGATTTAGATCATCTATTTTGCTATGTTGTTTACCTCCTTCTAGATTATACTAAGGTTCACAAAATCTTATGTTAACTTTATACACTTTAAACCGGCCGTAATAAAATTATGCACTGTTGTGACACACAAGTGCGCGTTGATGTCTTTTCTATGAGCAAGAAGTTAAACATTTCAGTTTAAAAAATAAACTTTTTTATTAAATAAGAGATAACTAAATTTACAAACTAAATAAAATCCCTCACAATAAAAATATAAATCAAACTTCGTTTTTAACACCTATTACCATTTTTTTAACCTTTCGACTTATGAATATTATGTCACTACTTAATGCAAATTCAATTACATCATTTAAAAATTATGATATCTTTCAGGCATCTCTCGTAATTCTCGCCGTGCTGGTGGCGTTCGCGTCGGCTGGCTTCGTCAGCGGCTGGTCCTCGCCGGGGTACAGCTCGGGTTGGGGGGGTGGATGGTCCGGGGGCAGCCGTGGATGGTCCGGGGGCAGCCGTGGCTGGTCCGGGGGCAGCCGTGGCTGGTCCGGAGGCAGTGGCTGGTCCGGAGGCAGTGGCTGGTCTGGCGGTAGCCGTGGCTGGTCCGGGGGCAGTGGCTGGTCTGGCGGTAGCCGCAGCTTGGGCGGCTATGGTGGCATCACCGGGTGGTCCGGCGGATCCCACGGCTGGAGCCGGGGGTGGTAGACATCAGATCCTGATGTTGCCAATTTCCTGAGAAAGAATGTAAGTAATCTAATTATTTACCTTTTTCTTTCCTTGGCTTTCATTAATATGAATATGAAATAACTAACACAAAGGAAAAACATTCTTAAACATTGTACTTAAATAATTTTACTTGAATGAGATATTTTCAGGTACTGACCGTGTCTTCAATCTGATATGATACGTTTAATGTGAATTTATGCAATCATTGCGATATTTAACGCTCGTTACGCTGCTCTATAAAACCTTAAATTTATTTCTCTTACATCAAGATGTATGTAACCGCAGACATTTAAATGTTTTAAATAATCTTATCGACGTTGCACACAGCGTCCGTCAATATTAATCTAGATTTGATCATCAAACCGATTAACAAGAACATAAATATGTATTGCAGTTAAAAAAACAACAAAAGTATCGTCACACATAGCCGGTCGGTTTTACCTAACTCTGTTAAAACATCTCATAACAAGTTTATTAACATTTTATTATTTGTAAAATAGAGGAGAGGAAGAGGTTTTTACCAAAAAATATGAATGTAGCGTAAATCATGCGACATTATTAGCTGCAGTACCAATATACAGTCAACGACAGATACATAAATAACATAGGCAGAGTAAATATATAATCGCGATGTTGGTTATCGCGGCAAAAAATAGCCTATGTCCTTTCTCAAGTTCTAGACTATGTGTGTACCAAATTTTATTTAAATCAGTTTAGTAGTTTTGGCGTGAAAGCGCGACAGACAGACAGAGTTACTTTCGCATTTATAATATTACTAAGGATTATAAATCATATATATTGGGACATATGTATTTCCAATATATTTGAGTCAATTATAAGTGATTCTAGGTGGAAGCTGAGCCGACTAGTTTCACAACACTGCTCTACTCGCCATGCGGTGTAGAAACACCTCTGTAATTACTCAGACTAATATATTAGCATGGACAACACTAATTACTGGTTTCAAATTAAATTCCCGTCATTTGTGGCAGCATAGCTTGCGAAAGAATAGGAATGAATAAAGTGCTCCGTTTTGTGCTGTCCTAGAAATAAAATACACATAACGTCAGTTCGGAAAAGGAAAAATGATTGTAGGTTGTAGGTAATCTTTTTTTAAATTATGATTGAGCCCTTAAACAAAATTAATTATAATGTGAGAAATGTTGCACAATTTTACATATCATTAAATATAATGCTTTTCGGGCATATTATTCTAATTCTTCCTGGGAGGTTACTCTTGAATTTTAATTCCGACCAATTGACATTGAAATCGTGACGTTTTCTTAATTCGCGTTTCGTAATTTTTTTGTTGAATAGAAATTAATTCAAGAATAAAGTTGCTGAACTTTAGAATTAAACGCAATATCGAAAACGTAATAAGTCTGTAAATTTAACACAACACGCGTTTACTTTGTATAGACCCCTTACAATTACTAAAGATCGCAAACAGTTAATCGGTAACTATGAATCAGATTGGCCGCTCCCAGTTATAATAATAATACAGTTAGCACGCCGCAACCCAAACATATACGCAGATCTAATAAAGATTAGCAAACTCTCAAGTTACTTAGAGTAAATTGTGCAGCAGTACGGAAACATGCAACATAAAGCTCGCAACGAGCATCGTTATATTTCTTTATTAGCAGTCATAAATATAATTGCCCATTGAATTTTCAAGACATTCTAATTACTATAAATACATACTAATATGCGTTATTACGCTTTGACTGCCTAAAACACTCAACCGATTGTGATAAAATTAGGTAGTAGTGATTCCAAGAATCTGGAAATAGGTTACTTTTTGCCGGCGTCCACACGGACGGCGCCGCGGGCGTAAGATAACTATAAAACTGGTCTAACTTAATAGTCAGTCAGAATCCCATGTAGTTTTAACAAAGAGAAATACTTCTTGGGCATTATCTTCTTCGGAATTTATTTTCTCAGTAGCCTAGCTGATTTTATTCTTTAATTTCTTTCTAATAAGCTATAAATGTTGAACTTCAACTCATATTAATAGACCTGGTTATAGATTTTATAATAAAGTGGTTCTTCTGTGTCTTGTGTAGCGTGACGGAGTAATCTCCGGATGATGCAAACATTAAATAAAACCCTACGTAACGGTAACCGTATATCCTGCAATAGAACCTTTTTACTGCCTCATTGATGATTCTGGCAGTTTAGTACGCTGTTTGTAATTTAATTATTAGTGTATTATAAGGCTTGTTTATGTATTATTGGTACTTAAATTTTAATTTGTTTGAATACGTAATACTGTCATTAAAACTTATAACTATAGGTAAAGTACAGTATTAAACATTATCAATATAATCATCGTAGGTGATAATAAAAAAAAAAGATAATTAATGTTTGTTTCTTTGTATTCCAGGTATCGGTCGCGGTTCTTAAACATCTAATATTGTCTACATAATATTGATTGTACTGTAATTCTCTGTGAGAATGCATACATATATAGATATATACATACAAACGAAAACATTTATTATAAACACTAATACCAAACTGTATTTATTTTATTTCATCTTTTCTCCCTCCTATCAGCGACACCTATCGCGGTCCTCAGCTAACAATATGCCTCTTCTAAATTGCGCCACAACACACGGTCCTTCGCTTTGCGCATCCAGTCCGACCCAGCTACCTTGAGGTCGTCGGTCCATCGGGGTGGGGGCGTAAACTTTGGGAATACCCTTTAGGCTAGACAGTATTTGGCACAACTATATGTTTAATATTTTCCGTTCAAATTTCATTCTATAATTTGCCCAATCGTGCATCGAACCTTTTGTGCAAGTAAGAATGAAGAAATTATAAATGTATTTGTAACAAATTTTTGCATCATATTGGTAATAGGGGGGAATCAATAATACCTTGAAACCTTAGGTAATATAATAATATATAGTAAGTATCTTTAACTTACATACAAGTTATATATTCCGGTACAAGGTCTGCTATCATCCACAGTAAGTAAAGCTCAAAAAAAAAGATTTCAGTTTTGATTTCCTCACTGCTCTCACGAATAGCAATTCCAGTTTGAACCATACTCGAGTCAACCTTACACAATTAACTCATGAACTTTGCTCGACGGCCTGCTGGCCACAGCCACTGCTAAAGGACATCGAGTTATTCCGAGATCTTTATTGTCAACGAGATATTCAAATTGATATTGTCCAGTTAACATTTTCGATTCGGTGATCCTTGAATAATAACCTTTTTGGTTAACATTCAACTTATGTATTATAAAGACATGCTTGGAGTTATATGTGAACTACACTTTATAAATATCAGAATACAGCCTCTAAATAATTACCATGGATCATGAACAATGCTGATAATAACACGTTCTAAGCCTTTAACCTGATTTACGAAGTTCCTTCTATGACGCAATGACGTCAATGTATCAAGTCTCGGGCCCAGACTCACAGTAGCGATGTAGCCACAGTAATGGACTACACTTTAATACTTACCAATACAGTAATGAGTGGTTATCAGTGGCGTGTTGCCGCCACGCCGCCGGTGTTCTGCGCTGCACATGCAATGCGGCGGAACATTCGACTTGATCTGATAATGACGCCCGTTTATTATATCCTGACTCCTGGTGTAGCAATATTATGACTAACTTGAACTAATGCTACTTTTACTTTCAAATTGTCTCTAGATTATTCGAGAAAGTTCTAATTCAATCCAATTTTGCAAGAATATAGTGAATACATAGGATGTTACATTGCTACATACTTTACATACTTATTTGCAGTGAAGCAGTAAAAGCGTCCACCGAACTAACTGCAGAGAACCTTTACCACAAAAAGAGAAGGTTTTATTTTGCACAGCGCTATTTTTGAATATTTTATTACATCTTCACCGCACTAAAATTAGTAGTTAAATGTTATAAACATTGTATTCTCGTAACTTTAGCATTAATTAATTAAATACTGACATGAAATTAATGATCGACAGGCCGAGTGGCCGCGCGAGCGCTCTGCTATTATTTTTAACCAATAACATAATTAAAGTCTCGAGGCCGCACTGAACTACTGTGCTTTGAGAGTAATCAGCCGTCACGCGTCATCTTGATTTATCAATGATGGGAACCTATTTATTTGTGCGGTTGTTTAGCCGTAAAAGCGTAACAGAGAGACAGACAGCTTCTTTCGCATTTATAGCTTTAGTATTCATAATAGATAACTGACACACTTATTAAAATTTACATTACTTAACCCTACCTTATTTACGAAATTCCGTTTCCCCACCAGAACCAGTCCGCACAAACAACCGCCTTTAGGCAACATTAAGAACACCAAACAACTTAGTTTTCTAACGACTTGCACACTCTTACACATGATAAACAAACACTAGAGATCATCAGTAACATTCGTACACATTACATAAGGCACGCGCGTGGCGGGTCGCGGGCGCTACGCGTGCGCACCGCAGCTCACTGTCAAGGTCACGGTGACGCGACGAGCTGCCGTTATGGGAAGGGGGGGAGAAAGTCGACTACGGCAGTTCGTCGGACATTATCTTACAGTTTTCTTAATAGATAAACATAATTTACTTACGTAACAATAACTTTCAAGTTATTTGGTGCGTATCATTTAAATTTTGTCTTTAAAGTAAATTGGCACCATATTGTATAGTATGATACAGCGCCAAGCATTCCCGAAAACGATATGTTCTTGGCTAGTCTGTTCACTGCATACCTTTCTGGATATTTCTCGATAGATAAACCCACAACGTTATCCGATTCTAATCAGCCCCACGATCAATAAAGCATTACATTAATATTAACAATTAGTTCTAGTTTTAGCTCGATCAATCAAAATTAATTAATACGAGCATTTTGATAGATCACGTTAGCTGCAACATCGCACAGGTTTTATAATGTCAATCTTTAAACTCTTGTTTTTTTCTAATCAGAGTTCACTTCACGAGTCGCGGTGTCCTTGATACGATTTGCCAATTAGTGCACACCTTACTGCGAAAACAAGACCCACGAATAATTTTTAATGATACTAAATACTAATTTAAACATTAATTAATAGTCATTATAAATTATTTTGTGCAATAAATTTATATTTTATACCGATGTGTAATTTAAAGGTAAAGCTTATCCTATATGTAATATTTGAATTGAAATCGATATATATAAAAACGAATCACCGTTATGTATGTACGCCCATACCTTCCGAACGAATGCACCAAATTTAATGATATTTTTTTATGTGTTCGTTATTGTCAGGACAAGGTTTGTATAAAAGAAAATTAAATCCATACTTACCTACCTTACTACCAACTACCATTAGATAGGTAGGAAAGGGTAGGTAGTCAGTTGGTGGGCAAAGCCGCGCGCACAGCTAGTAACTAAATAATTCTTGTAGGTAGCTATTTAAATTCTGTAGTTTATTTTCTAAGTTAACTTTTACATTATTTTTTGTGTTTCAAACAATCAATCTATTTAGAAACCAGCATACTTCTTGTGCCGTAATTAAAAACAACATAAAAACGTAAAATTGCAAATTACACATTGACACATCGTAAAACCAAACAACGACCAAATGTCAAACATCCATGAGACGCGCCCTTGAGCCTCAACCTCACATCCGCTCTTATTGACCGACCAATCTCTTAAGTAAGAATTAGCTCGCGGAAAACAAAAAAATGTGACCTGCAAAGAATTTATGTAGACCACCTGTTACATCCATAGTCACCTCCCACACTAGGTCACCGCCACATAGCGACCGCATCAACTAGTGCCTACCCATATTAACCCGACGCAAACAACAAAGGTCAAATATTTGAACTTTAAACAAAAACTGCCTTCTGTTTACTTAAACATTTTGCGAAAATACAAACTATGTTTAAAATCTGTTTAATGTTCACGTAATTGTTTGCTCTCCATACGTGGATTGTAAAAATTACACTAATTACAGACTATTTATAATTAACATTTTATTTTAACAAACGAGCCAGTTATCTCATAATACTTTGCTAGAGCGCCTTCTTGGGTAGCATATAAGAGACCAGCTGATATACTCATATTTCACAACACAGTAGATATTTACGATTTACCAAAAAAGTATGAGAAAATATTTCCTGTATCTTAATAATATGCGAACTCTATGATAAAACAACGTTATAAAAAAAATACCAACCCGATTGTGAACCTTCTCCTTTTTAAAGTCCTTTTTTTTTTTTTTTGGAAGAGGTCTACTGCAGTTAGCCTGAGCGCAGGCTTTGACTGCTTCACCGGACTTTTGGCGAGAACCGTAAGGCCTCCAGCCAGAGCAAGTAACTTTTTAAAGTCCGTCAAAAATAATAGACCTTGAGCGCATCTCTATTTGTGAATGACGCATAAAGAGTAGACAAGCAGTGAATATGATGCGGCAATGTTGGACACTTGGTGAGTGGGACCTGAGGTGTTCAGCTTCCGTATTGCATTTTAATCTTTATTAAGATTAACCTACCTATGTATGTTTAATCTTAGTAGAGTAGCCATGGCAATGTTTTAAAATGACTAAGTCAACCCAGAATTTAGACCGTTTTATTATAGTGGCATTGTCCCAAAGAATGCAAGAAAACATGAAGAAAGCCTGCCTTAAATCACACTGTTGGTAATATATATCTTCTTTTGTCTCTCTACCTTTTCTGACTTTTGCGATTGTACAGAACACTGCCTCGCATATTCAAGTTATTGCCGCCACAGTATCGTACCTATTTCTCAGACCCGCTAACATTGTAGCTGATACATTTTACGACCAGATGAGGCTAAGTATACAACAATATACAATTCAAAGAACAACAACTTTGACTTTATACAATCATGCAACGTGTCGTTTTTCATTCTCGTTAAATTCCACGAGGTAACTATGCTAATGATTTTCGAAACGAATCAATAACATAATAAGCAGGTATTTTTTTTCTAATTTTCGGAAATCGGCCCGTGTGGGACAACCAAAAAAACGGCACTGTAACTCCTCACACATACACATGAAGGCACTGCCTACCGCATACGCAACGGGGGATTCTGTGTTTTGAAAGTGGTGTATTCCGAAATACTGTCAAAATTAAATAACTAAAAAAACAAGTGCGTATCAATTATTGAGCTAATGTCGTAATTTTATTTGATTAATTATATCTTTTATAACAGTTTAATTTGACGAGAATGAAAAACGACACTTTTTATAACAAAATATATTTTAGAAAATAATAGTAAGAACACAAATAGTTATGTATTTCCCACAGATTCCCTAAGTATTGAGCTATTTCCCAATGCACGTACGACAAAATGTAGATTGATATTTTTTGTTTATTGGTCCTACTCTGGTAGTGTGCAATAGTTCACGGTCGCTGGCGGGTCAATGGTGCGCCATACCTACATATCTCACTGCTCGTTGGCAAAATGGTTTTCATTGATACTTATCTGATCGATTGCTTCACATACATTTATTTAACATGTGAATATGTCTGCTAAGTAATTATAGGGTATAAAGGCAACCCAGCCTCAGCTCCCAGCTATCAGACCGCATATTTTAGGCTTTCATGCCTTTTTCTTTTCCTTTCGTGTCATGTGTGTCAGATATTTGTCGACTGTTTATAGTGTCATATATGTGTCATGTGTGACATATATGTGTTGTGTGTATTACATATCTACACTTATTACTTATTACTTATATAATATTATAAATCTGAAGAGTTTGTTTGTTTTTGAACAATATTTATTAAATCATAATCATCAACATCGTCATCTATACTAATATTATAAAGCTGAAGAGTTTGTCAGGAACTACTGGTTCGAATTGAGAAATTCTTTTTGTATTGTATAGTCCGTTTATTGAGGAAGGCTATAGGCTATATAACATCACGCTACGACCAATAGGAGCGGAGCATAAATGAAAAATGTTGCAAAAATGAAAAACCGTTGATACTAAAACACGCAAACAAAGTCGCGGGGGACAGCTAGTGTTACATATGTGTCGTGCCTGGACTGTGTGTCGTGCATGTCATGTGTTTCAGATATTTGTTGAGTTTTAGTCATATGTGTCCTATTATACCTATTTGCTGTGTGTTTTGAGTGTTGTCATGTGTGCCACATATGTGGCGTGTGTATCAGATATGTGAGAGTGTTTATCTAGGATGCACATACGTGCTGTGTTTGGTACATATGTGTAGTGTGGGTCACATAGGACTGTTTCGTTTGTGTTGAGTATATATCGTGTTTGTCATATGTGTCACAAATGTGTTGCATGTAGTGATAATATTGGCACGTAATGTGGTTCGCCTATGAAGCCTTAATCTATTGATATCTTGCCGTGACATTGAGAGATGACATTGGCTAACAGCAGACAGATGTCTAGGCTGTATTATTAATTATCTGTAACACTACCATCTTTATATAAATTGTGTCAAGTTGGTTATTATTATGTAATTTGTATTTATGGATATACAAATATGTATGTATACATAATGTGTAGGTGGCTAGCGACAGCAACTTATTCATGATATGCTGTATAGAGTGGCGGCCACCGGTTACACGTGTGCGTTGGGTCTATAGATACAAAATATATGAAAAAGTGTGTTAAGTCGCTGTCGCTGGCCACCGGTGGCTGGGGTCAGTGGCCTGTAAGGGCGGGCATAGGGTAATCTTTATTAACAGCATAAACTGTTTTGTAAGAGTAAACTACGCAGTAAAATATACATCTGAATCTGAATTCATCAGCCACATAAGTTATATCGTGATTACATTCACTGTTAACTGACGCGGCCTCGTTAGTGTAGAGATGCGAGGCGAGAGCGATTCGAAATTAATGGCATATATTTAGGTTCAGACCCTTTACTTGCCTATTCCAAAAGAAATTATCGCAACATAGCAAGAAGTTTAATAGAAAAACAACCAAACCATATTTTTATAAAAGACTAAAGAGACTCCTCAAGACCTTCTCTAATACAGAGACAGAGAAGCCACTCTAGTTGGATTGGATATCATTGGATCATATGCCATGCACGACATCTTATTTATCTTATTTACAAAATTCCTAGTTTACAGCAAAAAAAAGTAGCAAAAAAAGAGATTAAAACAAAATAACTATTTTCATTTATTATACTCGTACTTATTATAATTAATAAAACCTTTATTTGCTCTATTGTACATAAGTTTCAATCCCAGTGCCGACTGTACTTACACTACCGTACGCTTCGCAACTATACGGTCCCAGTTGGGTGCCCGTAACCGATCACCTTGTATTTCGCTTACCATAATGAGTGCAATCTATAATAATTAAGTCATAATATGTCCTTAACTTAGCTACAAGGGCAGACATAGTTTTTAATAAATAAATAAATCATCGTAAGGTAAACGCAGCTATTACCGACCCTGATAAGACAATTTTAAAATCGATGATAATTATTAAGAGCTGTGATTGCTTTCAAATTCAGTGTTTTATTTTTATATGAAACTGTTATTTGTCTAGTTTATATTTATTACCTTATATGCCCAAGTTTAGAATGTTTTCTTAAAATTAAAAAAATGTTAAGTGAATAACTCGATTTTTGGTATTACCGACCCATAGGAACGGCTATGAAGCTATTAACGATTTTTATGAAGCTATTACCGAGTGTAACAAAACTAGGTATTTTGTTTAAATAAGAACAAGTAAATGTGGTTTCGTGAAGGTAATTAGCATGGATTAAGAAAGGCATGTAAGCTTGCATTGACTTTCCTCCGCTTTTGTTCATCCATGTTTCTGCAAAAAGAAATTTTATGTATTTCGTTTGCCATATTAATTTATCATAATTATTTTTGTTATTAGTTAATAATATTAGCTAGTATTTTCTGTAACCAGTTAACCAGTGTAATGTAACATTATGGATAATGATCAGTATTTTTTTTTTTATTTTGCTTTATTTTACATTTTAGGAAAACTTACAGCTTGATAATACAATAGTAAAAATTGTAAGTAAAATATGGCCAATTACAAGTTTTCACTACTAAGATAAACAATAGTAAACAGTACAAACCTTATTCACAAACAACAAATCATTAAAAAAATTAGAATTTTTGATTTTTCCTTAAAATTAATAAACTAAGTAAACAAATTAACACGTACAATTAAATGCTTGCTAATGGTTATCAAATATTATCAAAGAAGTAATCGCACAGAGTCTTTTTAAGTTTAGCAATACTAATGTTACAGAGATCGATGTAGGAGTATGGAGTATCATTAGGAATATGGAGTATCAGTATGGAGTCGGTAATAGGTTCCCATACTTGCTATCACCGACTCACACGGGTCGGTAATAAGCGATGTATATACAAATATGAAAGCGTTGCACCGACCCACAAAAACTAGATAATATGTATTTATTTGATATTTATAACTTTAACAGAGATTTTAAATAATTGATTAAACAAATAAGATTAATAAATGCACACATTATTATACGATGAAAGGTTATATAATTATGTTCCTTTAACATAACAATAAATGAATAATTTTACTATACGTGGTGAATATAAAATGGAAAAACAAGTAAACTATACAAAAAAGTATAGGTCGCTAATGGTGTGTAACAATGGCTGATTATTAGAGATTAAAATGTCTTATTAAAATAACTGTTTTATCATCACATATCGACAGAAAATAATTAAAACTAAATATAATGTTCAGGGCAATTACCGAGCCATGGATCGGCAATAGCTGCCACTATTAAAATTATTGAAGCTATTACCGCTCCAATTAAATTTCAAGTTTTATCCTATTAAAAAACTTAAACTTTATGAAATACTATACCAAATAAAGAATTTACACTTAAATAAACACATTTAATAATACACAACAAGTGCAGGCTTCGTATATTTCTGTAAAAAATCTTAAGCAAAAATTGAATGTGCTTACCTGTAGGAACAAGGACTTGTACCACAGGGCCGGCGAACTCGCTGTCGTCACAGAAAATAACGAATTTTGTCTCTTTCCCGGGATACCACGCACACAAACGTTAGTTTTTACGATGCTCAATGAACAAACATTCGTGTTTCGTCAAGTATCTTCAGCATAAATCGTTCCAGTAGCATAAAAATTGCAAATTAATGGAATGGATCGGTAATAGCTGCGGATTTTCGATGGGTCGTTAATAGCTGCATTTACCTTATATTATACTTGTGCACATTTTACCACAGACCACAGAGAGAATCTTAAGTCTATGCATTTTACAAAAAAATGTTTTAAGCCTAAAAAAGTGCTGTGTGTAATTTGCTGGAACCAGATACAGTGAATCTTTATTTTTATACAGGGAGACAATGGTAGAAAGTTAAACTTACTGTTTTATCAACATCGACACATCAGGATTTGTACTAAGATTTATGTCAAAATGTCTCATTTACATAAAAACATTTCCTTTAGTCACGTTTTTCGTCTCGGCTAGTTAAGTAAACAGTCCAATCAATAAGTCACAGCGCTCATTAACAAAGTAATCAGAGTCATTTCATTTGCAATCAGTGTCCACTACAATGTTACGAGGGAAATTCGCGATGCCCGCGCATGCGCAGCACCGACACGCACGTCACGTGGATACCGCAGCCTATAATGCAAAATACTTTCTCTAATTTCTTTATGATTTTGATGACACATTCATCATTTCGGTACAAATGTTGTATAAAATATATTTTATATACATTGTTTAGATTAAACACTAATTGAAGACAATATTATTTAAATTATATAACACTTACTCTCTGATACAATATTCGTATGTTCTGTTGTCAAATGATTGAGGCTGGCCAGGAAGGTGGCGATAGCGGACAAACAGCTTCCATGCTATTTTCTTTAGATTAAACATCAAACACAACGCTGAATTTAATATCCAATATCAAAACCTATATGATATTTGACATGGTTTTGACGCTGGACAGCGCCAAGCTATTTTTTATTTTTATTTTCAAGAAAACTGAATCACGTGAGCGCTAAACTAATATCAATTTTGCATTTTTCATGTCATTTTTGCAACACTAAGAAGTAGGCACACTTTCTAAGTAAAGTTCAGGTAATCAGCTGTCTGAGAGACTGCGAGCCGAGCCCAACGCGATCACGAGGAAGTAACATAAAGTCATTGACGTACCGATTTAAAATCATTTCACTGCTACACTGCCTTACAGGTTATAACTTTAATGAGCATCACAAAGAGATTAAATACAATTATTTAATACTGAATAAACGGAAATAATGTAATATCCAAACTGGCAAAATAGACTGTCTTTAGTATGGCCACCAACTCATTGATACTATCATATCAAAGGTTTTTAAAATCACAGAAAACAGCTCAAATACAAACTACTCGATCGGTAACAATATAGAGGACAGACTAGCAACCTTTTTTAAATTTAATTATTGCTCATTTGGCTAAAACCAGTCTGGAAAAACCGGACTGACTAGTGCTTGAAATGTGTAACAATGGTGGATATTCGTCTTCTAGACTTGCATTAAGTGATAATGTGGGCTTGCAGACAGCTTACATTTAACCCACTTTCAGGCAAAAACTACTTCCTAAAAACTAGTTCGATCTGTTTTTAGCTCTACATTACAATTTTGCCCGTAAATTAAAAATGCAATCAACCCTACAATCATAAGACAACAAATATTAAATGTTGAACACAAGAATCTTCTACCACCAATAGACCCTTGAATTCAACCCACAGTTTGGGTTAACGAGTGATGACCTGCTCTGCAGCGACGCTGACATCCCAATACATTTAATCTTAGCTCTGACGTTAAGCCACCTACTGCCTAGCTAGAACTACCCAGAGACGTCTAGAGAAGTAACATCAGTCACGTATTAAAGGAAGATCAACTCGACCAATAAACAACATTGATGTTATTTAAACAAACGACAGACTCTCTAATTGTAAAGTTTACAATTAAAGGATCCAACCGGTGAAGAGCGATCAAGGTAGTAACAATAAGGCCTAAAGGAGTCACACAAACAGTACAGGCTACCTACCAGGAACCTAAGGTTTGAACCGTGGGCCATGCCGGGATAACTGAAGTTATGATGATGTCGAACCATTCAAGGTGTTGATGGTGGACGGCCTTGTAGCGCTGAGCACTCAGTAAGTCTGCCAGACAACTAGCCTAACAAAAACAAACTTTGAGCAAGTCTCGTTGGTCGTGTACAATGTTGCTTTGTAAAAAGATGGGGAAAGAACCAAGTTTAATGTTGAATTTAACAATAAGTAAACGGATGTGTAGTGAAGAAACCGGCGACTAGCAACAGACAAGAATGTCAGGACGAGCAGACTGAACAGTGAAAGAATGTGAGTGGGGGTAATGAAGGCTCGGTGTTTACACAGTGGTTGCACACTGGTGAGCCAATAGTGCGGATGTGCGCGTGTAGGTCGGCGAGGGAAAGGTTCAGTGTCGGCTAAGGAAGGCGCAGTGCGCGGTGCTCATCGGGAACTGTGTGGCTTCTCCGGGATACGAGAGTGAGTACGTCTTTTCTGAAACATTCTTTTACAAATGCACTTCTGGAAGGTCAGTCCAATTCAGACAACATTGTAGTAACGAATGCATTCTACAAACGCAAACAATTTTTTAACACAATGTTAGATAAGATTAACAAAACTAAGTCGTTTAATGCAAGTCAACAGATTATACAAATCAGGTTACAGCACATTAATATGCAACATTAACAGACGTTTAGATTCTAAGTCGAAAAGATTTGACAACCGGTTACAATGCAGGAAAACAAAGAATTTTTAAATAAGTATGATAATATTTGGTGAATATGTTCCCAAATATGTCCAATTGTTCATTAGTATTTGTATTAGGTCCTGGCTGAGGGCGTGGTGTGGATGACGTCACGCGACGCTGTATATATGTCGCCGCGACCTCGACCGCGCATCACTCATCGACACGACATGAAAGCCTTCGTGAGTATTGCATACTTACTCGTAGCCCTAATTTCACACATTAACAAAAACTCATGCTAACCTCATCACAATCTTTATTTATTATTAGAATCCAAGCAGAAAACAAAATGTTATACCTATTAGTTATGATGAGCCTTTGTCGCTACATTTCTATTTTATTAGAACAAGTGTGTAGTTTATGGTTGTTTTTGTTCACAGTTATTACTATGCGGGCTTGTTGCCTTAACAGCGGGCACAGAGGTGCGCAGTAAGCGTTTTCTGCACGGGCTCGGACTGGCCTACTCGGGTGGATACTCGGGCTACGGCAGCGGGCGCGGCAGCCACGCGGCAGGCTACGGCTCTGGCTCCGGCGGCTACGGCTCCGGCTCCAGCGGCTACGGCTCCGGCTCAAGCGGCTACGGCGTCGCCCGCAGCAGCGCCTACGGTGACGGCCACGACTACTACAGCGATGCCACACCCATCCCTATTCCCTACAATGCATACGGGACGTACTCAGTGAGCCCTTACAGTTCGTCAGCGAGCTACGCCCCGTCCGTTTCTTACGCCGCGCCAGCATCTAGTTACTCGTCGGGCTCCAGTTATCCATCGGTCTCCAGCTACGCGTCGGGATCCAGCTACTCGCAAGGATCTGGCTACCCATCAGGCTTCGGCTACCCTTCAGGCTCCAACTACGCCTCGAATACCGGGTACCCCTCTGGGTCCGGCTACGCGTCAGGCGTGGGATATTCGTTGCCCGCGTCGCGCGTGGTCGCCATCAGCAAAGTGGTCAACGTGCAGCGTGAGGTGACGCTGCCGCAGGTTGTGAACGTGCGCAAAGTCATCACGGAGCCGAAGGTGATCACGGTAAAGCAGGTGGTGCCATCTGCGGGGTACACAGGGTACGGCGCGGGCGCGGCGGCGTACGGCGGCTACTCCGCCGAGTACGGCGCCGACTACAGCGCGGCCGGCGCCGGCTCCGCCAGTAACAGCGCCTGGCTGTGACTTCACCATCACGCTCTGGTGACCGCTTACTAGATAGTTTTTCCTCTCGGACGTACAATTGTGCTCTGTTTTTCTGCCCATAGCTTCAAGGGAGAGTTGTAAAGTCAATTCAATTGTCGCTAAAAGCTTTACACTCGGCCTAAAAATATGAAAATATAAAAAAAATATGTAATAATGCCTATTTTTAATTAACAAACTTCTTTATTTTAGATCCGCTCCGTAATGTTAGTGCTGCGTCACAAGTGTCTTAATATTACAAGTTTCGGTTGTTCGCTTGTTTAATGAGTCAACACTCGTGTTTAAATATTTGTATAATATTCTTACATACATATTTGGTATATTTACATAGAATAATCAGAAATTGTGACACATATATTTAACACATTCTTAACAACTTAGTTTCCACTTTCAATAACGGTCAGAAGACTTGTAAACTTGACCCCAAAGTACTCTAGCAATAGTTTAGGTTATATCAGATGCAGCAGCTCATGAGGCGATAAAAAATAACGTAGAATCGATTCCCATCTAGAAAAAAAAAATCCAAATTAGACATAACTTCACAAATTAATACTAATATAGTCCCTATATTAAACTATTTTAGTAATGTTGTTGTTGTTGTAGTTGAGAAAATGTTTTAGTATATTATATCATTTATCGACGATACACAATTATTAGCTATTTTCATTTCGTTTTTACTTAGCAACTACAAAAGATACTGTCTTGTATTGTTGTTCCTAGATAGAAGAGGATATGATGAAAATAAATAGTGATCAGTTACACCATTAAAGAAACTTTCATCGATTTTTTTTTTAAATCAGCTCTACTGAATAATATTTTTTTCACACTATTTGACGCATAATCATAACATCTAAATTAATTTCGATTGATTACTTATTCCATCCGATAGATTTCGATTAATATGAGATTTTCCATTTTGCTTTAGACAATCGTCAATCAATCAATCTTTTATGTATTAAATAATTTGCCACAAGCTTACTTGTACAAAACTGTTTATACCTAAATAATAACATTGTATGCCTGACCTAGGTATTCCTGTGTTTTATGTGATTATAAAAAATATGTACCTAGTGCACGTCAGTAGTGACAGCGAGTATTGAGAACGAACCTTACTGCGTCGTAATAAAGACGTTGTCAGTCTTGTTACCTTTGATTGTGTTACCCAAGCCCTACACATACATGAACATAATAATATGCAATATATTAACATGGATATAATTTCTGATTCGATAGGCGGTGGTGTGATAAGAAACGAAGCTAATTGAGAATAAACAGCTGTCGTAAGCAAACTAAGCTTTTTTTTAAAGCTAAAATCAAGACCGATTTCATTTAAGATCCTAAATTCAGGTTAGTGTAACTAGTGCATAAGCGGCCGGATTGACAAATTGCCGTGGTCTGTTTTATCCCCTCCGCACCCCAGAAATCCTCTCCGGTAGTGACGGCTTTCCGTACCGCGTCGGACTACTTGGCAGGACGATGCCGAATAGGCGAGTGGCGCGGCCGCACGCGCGACGCTCCCGAGCGCCTCACGACCGTCTGCACGCGTCAGGACCCACTCACACACCACGCGACCCCTCGCGCGCCACCACCGCACTCACCGGGCTCATCAGGTTGCTGGGTGCTGTTCTGTTACTGACTGCTGAACGTTGTCACCACACAATACGTATACAGTGTTATTTACTAAACTATAATAGGCGGACGAGAGAGTTGGTCGAAATATACTCTTTTCAGTATGGACTCCCATATCCATAAGTAAACTGTTACCGAGATATTAATTGGACGTTTTAGGTCGTTCTAATAATAGATCACTTGGTTTTGGAGATGTAGAATTTTTACCTTGCAGTCCAGCTCAATGTATTTTGTTTCTGTATAAAAGACGTTTAGTTTTGAATCATTACTTAATATTATAAATGCATCTGTCTGTGTGTTACGCAATCACGCCTAAACTGCTTAACTGATTGAAATGAAATTTGGTACAGAGATAGACTAAAGCCTGAGAAAGTACATAGGCGAGGGCAAGGGCTGCAAGATTTTGAAATAAGAGATGAAAGTTTGTATGGATATCACGTCATTTTTAACCCTAGTTTCTTGAAACTTATTTTTTAGTTTTCTGGTCAGCTATAAATAAATACGGCATTCAAAGTTTTTAACATTTTTGCCCTAAAGGAGGTAAAAATAGGGGATGCAAGTTTTTGTGTAATGCCATTACATAAACATACACATTACGATTTTAATGAAAATTAGTATGGGGTAAAGAAATTATTGTTTTTCAAAATATGCTTCCTAGGACGGACCCTACGAACAATATACCATCTTAACGTTATCCTGAACCTCAACTTGAGGAGCTTTGCAACATAACCATGTAAAACTGATTCCGATGACCCGGCGAGCGCGCGCGCACCGGATGTGAACCTGAGTGCGCTTGAACACTTTATTTAAACTCTCATTCGGAAATGTATAAATTCTGAGTATCTACTGGAGTACATGTACCAGAAGTTATTAAACTATGTATTCTGTAACATGAACATTTTGAGTAACAAGTTACAATCAAGCAGTTTTAGATTATATATAAACCTATGTATGTCAAAATGTAATCATCATTTTCTGGGAAAAAAATCAAAAGCTATCTAAATAAAAAAGTATTGGTTATAAAGCTTTCGTCGATCATAGCAAAGTTCCATCTAGCCCGCTAGGACTGTCTCTCAACGTTTCTTTATTTTATGGAAATACAACACTCGCATACATCACACCACACCTATACATAATGAAGTGGTCTATTTACAAATAAGACCACTCTCGCAGTTTCGCGCATGCGTAATGCGAACCTGTCGGTTGGCCTCTATTGATCAAACTATTTGCGCCTGCACCAGACATCTAGCCAGCAGCCACGTTACACAAACAAATATAAAAGTAAAACTTTGCACAGTGACGTTTGATTAGCAAACTAGTAATTATATTCGTTGATATGGTAATACTTGTCAAAGAGGATATACATCACTAGCGCATGTGCTGCTTTAATTGCATAACATTTTTTTAAATCGTACCTAATACATATTTGCATCCAAGCCCATTCATATTCAGACATAAAAATAATTAATAATTACTTATTTAGTGAAACTTTCTAAAGCTTGAGTAGTAACCAAAATTTACTTCCATTTCTCAGGGTTGTACAAACGTTGTTCCATTAGTTGGCAAATACAAACGCTCTTGCACATCCTTATTGCATCCTCGAATGTATTTCATCCATGTTTATAATTATCCTTTGGCCCTAAGAAATACACTTCATAACCCACTCAAAGCAAAAGATATAACCTACGACCTTGGCGCTAAAACGGTCTGCGAAATCGTAAATCTAGGCAAGGAACTATGCGTGTCAACAACAAACTTTCCTTTAGTTGACCGGACCCACTCACAAGGACGACTACAAATAAAACACGAAAATCCACGCGTACTAAGTCCGTATCATACAATAATAATGGAAACAGACAAGTTGCCCGGCCTCGTTCACCTTCCTAACACATTATTAGCAAAAACTGTAGCTACTATATCTGTCTCCCGGAAACTGAACCTTGAACGCCTAAACTACTTACATAAATTATAATAAAGGTTTGATCTAAATAAAAACGTCCATTGCACGTAACAAAAATTCTGTAGCGCTGTGCTCTCCTTCATCGGGAATCTTTACACTCATTTATTAGCTGACTAGCTGTTGCCCGCGACTCCGCCCGCGTGAATGTCAGTTATCGCGACAAAAGGTAGCCTATGTCCTTTATTAAGATCCAAGCTTACCCCATACCAAATCACATCTAAATCGATTCAGCAGTTTAGCCGTGACAGTACACCGTAACAGACAGAGTTACTTTTTCATTTATAATATTGTTATGGAAGTTTGGATATAGATAATACAGCTATTACTACGACGAGGTAAACTCAATGTCAAAGTTTCATACATTTAAGAGCTTTCAGTACCTACTTTTCGCATGCTTAAAATAGATGGATCGGGTGAAAAATATTGTCGACCGACACTTATTATTTATTACTATGTAAACTAACAGATCTTTATCTCATAATAAAAATATTTAGTAAAAGAAACAACACCGTTTTAAGTTTGTCCGTCAAATCTCGGCGTATCTATGAATCATAAGTAGTTGTTATTCAACGATGTTGCTTTGTAATACTGATAATGTATTTTTTGTGGAACTTTTCCGCTGATAGAAACATAAGTATTGTCCGATAAAGAAAGTGCAAGACAATAAAAATATAATGAAACTAATATATGTAATTACTAAAATTCAAAGACCTAGGCTGTCTCTCTCCCATCCAGACCAACGCTTACTAATAAATAAATGAGTATTTTTCCTATTTTTCATTTACATTATTTTTTACATCTCTATATCAATGAGGAAGTACACAACTGCCCCGTGTGCGGTGCGTCGGTTGAGCCGTACTTAGAAGCACGCGGTGTTGCAAGCGCAGCCTCGCGGCGTATATATAGTCGGCGGGAGAGCACAAGAGCATCACTTAACTACCGCTCACAACAACTACAACATGAAAGCCTTTGTAAGTATATCATAATACTTCTGACTAGATAACATATTAAAAGTATAGGAGTGATCAGGGAGTGATGGCCATACTGGTCCAAGACATTTTCTCGTAAAAACATGACAATAAACAAAAATCTTATTGTTACAAATCATTTGTAATAATAATTAATGTGTTCTTTATTTTGTTCCCTGATCGTCTTGTGTGCGCTGGTGGCCGTGGCGGCGAGCGCGGCGGTGCGCGAGAAGCGCGGCTTCAGCTCCGGCTGGAACGGCGGCTACTCCAGCGGCGGATACTCCGGTAGCGGACACTTCGGTGGCGGATACTCCGGTGGCGGATACTCCGGTGGCGGCTACTCCGGCGGCGGCTACTCCGGCATCGGCTCGCAGGTGGTCTCCGTCAACAAGGTGGTGAACGTGCAGCGTGAGATCAGCGTGCCGCAGGTCATCAACGTGCGCAAGGTGGTGTCCGTGCCGCAGGTCGTCACGGTCAACAAGGTCGTACCGGTCGCCACTGGCTACTCCGGCGGATACTCCGGCGGTCACTCCGGCGGATACTCCGGCGGATACTCCGGCGGTCACTCTGGCGGATACTCCGGTGGATACTCCAGCGGCAACAGCGGATGGTGGTGAACGCTCTAGTCGATGTCTGCATACAATGTGATTACTTTAGCTAATAAATATAAATTTATTTAATTACAAAATACAGTGGTTTAATTATGTTACGTAACATACATATGCATTCTTACAATTTTTCTCTTCAAAGAGTCAACATACTGAGAATCAAATCTACGTATTTTGAAGGGATCCCTTTTTTTCGCATAATTTTTTTTGTCCTATTTTAATTTGTCATAACGAGTTAGGCATATTGTTATTTGGCATAATAATATTTTGGCATAATTGTTTTTTGGCATACTAATCAGTAAGCATATGTATAGTTTAGGCTATTGTTTTTGCCCTAATTTTGATTTGCATATTATTTATTTGTCTAATATTTACATATTAGGTTAATAGTTAATCACACGTATTTATTCCTGATTTATTTATAAGCAAAACATTTGGTTAGGTTGGGTGGTTTTTTTTTGTGACCCCTAGAAATGACTTTGCCAACCCCGACACATTTGTTTAGGTTGGTAGGTATTTTTTTTTGTGACCCCTAGAAACGACTTTGCTAACTCCGACACATTTGGTTAGGTTGGTAGGTATTTTTTTTCGTGACCCTTAGAAACGACTTTGCGAACCCCGACATATTTGGTCAGGTTGGTAGGTATTTTTTTTGTGACCCTTAGAAACGACTTTGCCAATCCCGACACATTTGTTTAGGTTGGTAGGTATTTTTTTTGTGACCCTTATCACGTAGTAAGCGCCTAGTATGATTTCATAGCAAAGTTTTAAAAACTATGTTAGATAAAAGTTATGCTTTAATATCATTATGCGTAAGGATACTTAGGCTTTAGAATATTATGCTTAACAATTATTAAGCTTAAAGTAAGTATGCTTTAAAAATTATGCCTATAAAGTTATGCCAAATTAATATTGTGCGTAACTATTATTAGGATAAATAAAATTATGCCATGTTAACTTATGACACAATGCTTAAAAATAGAGAACCTATTTTGAAATACCTACTTTAAAAATAAACAAAAAGCTTTTAATCAAAGTGATAAGTAAGCCGTACTTTCAGTACCTAACAAAACATTGTCAAATGTCTGCACATAAACTTCATTCGGAGACAATTTTTAACACTTTTAGAACAGTGCCGGTAGGTTTTAAACAACTGAACAGATGACTTCATGATTTATACATATAAATTGTACAAATTTTGCTGATCGTCGCGGTTAATTCTTCAAAAACATACTTAGTGTGGTTCAAAATATGCTCTCTCATGTATGGCACTATCAAATTTCCAACTGCAAATATAAGTTTGTAATCGCAAAAACGTATTTTTATGTTATAATAATACAATGCAGGGCAAAAGCAATTTTCATGGTTATATTTTTTTTTATCGTGTTGACATACAAAATCTTTTTTAAGCTATTGCATAGATTTTATCGCGGGCCGTGGGGACCGAATCCAGAAATTCCGTAACGAAAAAATTCTTACAGCAGCGTTTCTGTTTTCTGGTACTAGGATATCATAAACTAGAAGAAAATGAAAAACAGTTTTCCTACTTTTTTTTAATGGCTATTGAAACGGATTGAAGGAGGTTGTTGCAAGGAGAATATGAAACGTTTATTTTATTTTAATTTACCTACACTTTTCTCAAGTTCGTTCGCGAATTCAATTCAAATAGAGAATAAAATTGCGGTTTCTCGTACTAGGATACCATAAACGCTAAGGCGCTATAAAAACATCCTAACCTTTGCACGACGAGCAAGTAGGACGGATTGAGGGCGGTGTTTACAGTTTTCAATTACTAGGTTTTCATAAACTTGAGGAGAACATGAACAGAAAATATTCCTGAAATTTCAAAACATGCACGGATCAAATGGAGCGGTTGTTTCAGTTTTTTTGTACTAGGATACCATAAACCCTAAGAGACCATAAAACAAAAATTAATGTTCATTCCGACCGGCACAGCGGTGCGGCGTTGACACTGACAGCCGTGCATCGTCTAACGTCGTGTCAGTTCGGCAGACTTCGGCACGGTGTTTGTGTGCGTGCGACTAGACGTATGCGTGTAAACTGTACGAAGCTCGCACGGATCGAGACGATCTGCTCCAAACTCAAACTTATGTTTCTTATTTCAGTTACCATAAGCCTATAGTTTCAATGATAACAATTCCTGAATAACCTACATGTATTGTAAGATAATAGAAATATTTTAAAGAATATGAACTTCTCATTTATTCAATAAAAGAATAAAAATATGTTTTCTTATCGGTCCCCACGCTCAATAAGTGTAACTTGAATGAAAATCAAAGAAAAATCTTGAATTAATATCAAAGAAAAAAAAAATATTGCATAATATTATAATTGCATAAGTTGACAAAAATGCCATGCAATAGCTTTACCGCGGCAGTCCCCGAGTGCCACACGTATTTTTTTTTTGTTACAACAAAGTGTTTAAGAATAGGGTTATAATTAAATACAAATAGAAAGGAAAACTTAAGCCTCAAGCAGGACTCGAACCGGTGACTACTGGCTCGACGCGCCAGTCGCTTTACCAACTAAGCTACCATAGCTACCTATATGGGTTCTCGTTTCTTTGACGTACGGAACCGGATACACAAAAAAACTGCTACATTCATATTTTGAAAGACACAGGCAGAAAATTATATACGCCTCTCTAAGACGCCTCGATTCCACAGCTTTTACATAACCGATCCTATTTCATTTTTTTTTATGAAACACTGCACAATTGCCGGTTATTGAATTTTGTAAAAAAAATATCCTTAATTACGAGCTGACGCGGCCGCAGCGGTGTCGCGAGTCCAACTGTTTGTGCGTTTGTTACTATATAATGCTCATTAGGAGATGTCCTATTCGCAGAAGCTAAACTTTTACAATCCTTGTAATTTTGAAAAACTTTGGCCTAAAAGGCATCCCTGATTCGGTATGGCAAGTAAATGTACCTACAGACCATACTCTCAATTAGTTTTTTATTAAAATATTTTAGGTTATACACGAATGAACATTTTGTACTCAATTATTGTTTGAATAATAAATAAAACCATAAATCATTCAAAAAATATTTTTCAAGTCAAGTTTATTTGTAAATGAAGAAGTTTTGACTTAATTAATATTTTTTTAGAGGGATTTAAATCGAGAAGCTTTATAATGAGTGCAAGTAGGTACGTAGTTCTTGCCTATCCCTGACAGAAATCAGGCGAGGAATTGTGCAATGTGCATGTAACAGTAAAATATTGATTCCTTTGTCTAGTGAAAGTATATTCCCTCAAGTGCTTAAATGTTAGTAGTCCACTTATCATAAAACCTGTTTCGTGGCAGCCTGGCCGTAGCCCGGTGTTACAACTTGCAGTCTTGGCTGGCACTATCAAAGAAATTGCATCAATAGGCCCAGCCCACGCCGATTTTATTTCCAGAACCTAATAAAGACTAAAAGCTCATTTCAGACTACACTTTAATATAAAAGCATATTATTATAGCACACCAATGTCGCTCACTATACCTTTATATAGAACTTGTTCTAACACATAGCTATATTATATATTATTGACTTGATATACGCTATGAAAAATATGACGATGCGCTGGGCTATGCTATGCGCGCCGCATTCTAGATGGACCATATACTTATACAGATTCTGGTAAATTTTCTTCTTTTGCAATAGCAATGCAAAGCTAGAGATCGCATAGTCATCATCGTGTGATTAGCTTTCAAGATTGTCCAGTATCAAATCCATTGTGAGCTCACTCACAGATCGCGATCAACTGAGCTTGCCATCTATCTTATACTTATAATAAATCTGTAGAGAGGTCTATTCTGTACATCAAATATATTTTCAAAATAACTATCAGGGGATGATTAGTAATCGATACTGATGCCAAAAATGCAATCACTAAAATTTTTGTCTGTCTGTCTGTCTGTATGTTCCTTATAGAAACAAAAACTACTCGACGGATTTTAACGAAACTTGGTACAATTATTCTTCATACTCCTGGGCAGGTTATAGTATACTTTTCATCACGCTACAATCAATAGAAGCAGAGCAGTGAAGGGAAATGTTTGGAAAACGGGAGAAGTTACTCCATTTTTTAAGCTTACGTCGCGTATGCAGCCTTAATGGTTAAAGCTACATAGAAATCATGTATGACGGAAATGTTCTACATAAAATTACCTAAAAAATATCCCATAACAGCATACGTGTAACTCCCGATAGCTTAGCAGTTCGGAGCTTTCTGATTATATTTGTTTACTCTTACGTTTATAATACTCTCACTCATCCCTAATTTAAAAAAAGTTAACATTAACACCTATTCAATAAAAAAATAATCATAGAAATCGGTACAGAAACACCAAACTTATACATGAAATACGATAATAAGCCATCGCGCCAATACATTAACTTAATAACATACAAGGAGTTACACGCTGATGGAGTCGCGGGCACAGCTATTAATAATAATATATTGCGGTGCCTTATTGCGATATTTTTCAACAGTATTGTGGATTGACATATTATATTTCTCTACTAAAATACGAAAGTTAATCTGTCTGTTACATCAAAACCACTGAACCGTGAGGAAGGACATATGCTACTTTTTTACGTAAAACGACGGAAACGCGGACGAAGTCGCGGGCAAAAGCTAGTATGTAATATTTGCTTGCAACTATATCGCGTAATGTGAACGTAATAGTTTAACCTTTATAGCTTTTAATGCTGTACTATATCACAGAATAAAAGTGCCTGATTTCATTACTGTTTCTAAAAAGAAACGGTAATGAACTCTGTTGTTCAGTGCAGGAGAGCTTACCGGCGTTACGTTGAAACGGTTTACTTTAGAAGCGGACACCATCCATCCAGTCAAGCAGAGTCTTCAAATTATTAAGTTGCATCAAAAATATACGGTATACCCTGTTAACCTAATAAAAATAAAGTTAAACAGTAATTACAAAACAAATCTGAAGTCAGCCCTGAAATATTAAAGATCACGGTTATTTCACAAACACTAGATTCACAAAATATCGGTCGCGAATCTATGACTCATAGCAAAGCTGAATATTTTACTGTACATCAGATCTAATCGAGGCAATTTATTTGATTTATAGGCATGTTTCAATATTTTTATTGCTTCTATATGTTTCTACATATGTATTTATTTGAAGGGCCTGTTGGTCTAGTGGTAAGTGATCCTGACTGCTAAACTGTAGGTCGTGGGATCGTTTCCCGCCCAGGACAAATATTTGTGCGATAAGCATGACCATTTGTTCTGTGTCTGGGTGTAATTTATCTGTAATATGTATGTGTTTTGAAATATATTAATATGTTTATCAGTTGTCTGGTTACCATGATATACGCTCTGCCTAGTTCGGGACAAGATGGCTGTATGAGTTATAAAAAAATACCAGAAAATATGCAAAAACGAAAATAATTTTATATTGACAAACAATAGTTTTGAAGTACTCGTAACATACCTTGTGGATTATTTAAATGTTTGATTACGATTTGGTTTGGAAACATTTTTAAAGCATTCGACAGAGCCACAAAAATGCAATATTTGTTCTTTTCCGTCAGTTACACAATTAATAGGTAAAAAATATAATAAACGCTGTGACCACACATTTGCGAACGTTTATTATATTTATTACCTGTATACGTATATTTCAGCCAATTAAAACAAAAGGGATGATTGTGGACGTCCATAAACCACTCATCAGAACTGTTCGTAGTATTTTGGTCCATGTTTGATCCTCGAGATTATAAATTTATTAACTTTTAGTCTATAACCATCATGATTTTTGTAGTTTTATCCATTATATTTATATTTTATCCACTAATATTATAAATGCTAAAGTAACTTTGTCTGTATTTCTGTCTATTCAACTGCTGAACACATCTTGGGAAAACACCACAGACACGCGCACACACACGGCCACCTGTTCCCAAACTAGGCAGAGCCTGTAATCAGACAACTGATATACATACATATATATTTCTAAAAAAGAAACAGACACAGAACTATAAGGACAAGCCTTACACCTTACACCATACTTTCCATCCACCATCTATCCCTTAATGGATATACTTCAGAAAAGATTTATCCAGGGTAGGAACCCGCGACCTCTGATTTAGCAGTCAGAGTCACTAACCATTACACTAACAGGCCTGTCAATTATGAGCAGTTGTACACACTTGTATGCAGTAAGTGTTAACGTTTTTATACGTAGCTTAAAACACTATAAAATGTTTTTCCACGAACTGACAAGTCTTTAACAATCAAAAATGTTGTTTTCATGTGATAACTGTTACTTTAACTTTTGCTATAACCTTAAATTGTTTGTTTACGATGTGTACTGAACGATGTGAACTCTCCCCTTTCCTAGATCAAGCTGGCCCGAGCCGGCCAAACTAGCAATAAAAATATGTTCTTAAATAATAAAAACTTAGATCCAGCCCTCTTTTGCTGTTTTTACCTTATAAAGATTGTTAGCAACGCGCTAAGTCGAGGTCTGAACCCCACAGGGGGTGCCCCTTAGTGAACGTTGCTGACGTAGTTAGTTTTTCTATTGCTCTGGCTGGAGGCCCTTAAGGTTCTCGCCAAAAGTCCGGTGAAGCAGTCAAAGCCTGCGTTCAGGCTAACTGTGTAAATCGCTTCCAAAAAAAAATACCATGCGCGAGGACGCGATGTCGCAAGCGCAGCCTCGCGGCGTATATATAGTCGGCGGGAGAGCACAAGAGCATCACTCAACAACCGCTCACAACAACTACAACATGAAAGCCTTTGTAAGTATATCATAATACTTCTGACTAGATAACATATTATCAACTATAGAAGTGATGGCCATACTGGTCAAAGATATAATTACTTTCTCTATGTCTGAAAAAAAAGGACGTTAAACCAAAATCTTATTATTAAAAATAATTATTTTTTAATTAACTTGAACTTTATTATCCTGCCAGATTGTACTCTTCGCCTTAGTGGCAGTAGCGGCGAGCGCGGCGGTGCGCGACAAGCGCGGCTTCAGCTCCGGCTGGAACGGCGGCTACTCCAGCGGCGGATACTCCGGTAGCGGATACTCCGGTAGCGGACACTTCGGTGGCGGATACTCCGGCGGCGGCTACTCCGGCGGCGGCTACTCCGGCATCGGCTCGCAGGTGGTCTCCGTCAACAAGGTGGTGAACGTGCAGCGTGAGATCAGCGTGCCGCAGGTCATCAACGTGCGCAAGGTGGTGTCCGTGCCGCAGGTCGTCACGGTCAACAAGGTCGTACCGGTCGCCACTGGCTACTCCGGCGGATACTCCGGCGGTCACTCTGGCGGATACTCCGGCGGATACTCCGGCGGTCACTCTGGCGGATACTCCGGTGGATACTCCAGCGGCAACAGCGGTTGGTGGTGAACACTCTAGTCGATATCTGTGAAAATAACATTTATTTAAATTCTAATAAAATATTTAATTTAAATCAAATTCAGTTGTATAATTTAATTCCTAACGAAACTACCTGAACGCATAGAACTTCATGGCAACAGTCCTGAAGTTCTCTCTCACTGAGCTATCTATGGAACTCTACTTAGTGTCTAGGGGTTGCAGTCGTACGTTGTGAAATATTGTGTTATGTCAGGTTTTCAAACATATATACATATGAAGTAGGTACTATATTTCAAAGGCTTTAAGGTAATTTCTGAGACAAGTTTGGCGATCATAGAAAACTATATGTAGCAACTTGCGGAATAGAACATTGTGAAATATTTAGTTAAGTGCAAATCTTTTAATTTCTTAACTGACATTCTTTGAAAAGTCTTAAGAGATTCCAGCTTAAAAAACGTTTTTTTTTTTTGAGGTACACGATCAATTTCTTTTACTACAACAGTTATTTTATTTCAAAGTTGAACTAAATGCTCGTCACGTATATAAAAAATATTATTATAATGTTGTATGTGTGGAGATCGAGTGAATGAACTAACAAAACATATATTTTATGTGTAAGCACTGGGGTTACTAGGTCCCCATTAACCCTTTTCGCTACAGTTATCTGAATTAAATTTTAGTTAGGTACAAACAATGTTAGCCATTAAAGTCTTCGGTCTATGATGTGAAGGACACTGGCAGTGCTGGGTCTATTAAGCCTCCGATATCCTTCTTTTTGTATCAATGTTAGAAGTTGAAAGATAGAATATTGTTTATTGTATACCATCAGAGTATCAGCATTACAGAAGTATTACAGATCTTATCATTGGCGTGCGGCAAGACATCAAAGGGGCAGGTGTACCAGGTGGCCACTTAAGGCGCGCCGGGCAGTGGGTTATAGTTTGGTTAGGCAGGAGTACGATACTCGCGACGGGTACCCGTTTTAATAGATTATGTTTGAAGCATTGCAATTGCTGCTTAGGTGCGCAATCAGTTGTCTCCAACCTAAAGAAAGCAATGCGAGGCATCCCAAAACAACAACACAAACATCGGTAACCTTGAGACGGACCGAGGTCATGGCCGCCTTTCTAAACAGCGAATCCAAGTCTCATATTATAAACATAAATTATAACACATGTCGCGATATTATAGTGGAGTCCATCTGTCCATGGATACATCGATGACAGCAAAGTTAAAACGATTATATACAAAATCTACATTTTACAGCAGAGCTTTTTAAAGCAAAATTTAATAAAACTTTATAAATCTAAATATTAAAATTTGCAGTACAATATAACGATTGAAGCATTCTGAATAAAAAGTTATGAAATATAAATGGTTTTATCAGTTACTGTAGTTAGTGTTTAGATACTTCGTATGGAAAAATTATGAAATGCGTTAACCTGGTTTGTAAAATATTCAAATATTATAGTTTCTCCATTTATCTGTTTTGTTATTAAATTTGAAACATTTTATGTTTCATCAACTATGTTTTGTGTTCCATAGGAACACCTCTGTTACCATTACTCTGTAAACAACATTTCGCTACCTTCTAGCCAGCAAAAACAATACAGAGCCTTTGTAAAATGTATGGCAGAAAGTTCACCGTACCTGCAAGTTGTTGAGTGATGCGTCGCATGCCTTTTATATTTCCGTTTTGAGACAGGTATTTCTAGCTTTTAGATATAAATAGATCTAGTAGTTTTTACCATAGAAGCTTGCCTAAATTATCTCGCTTTTACTTCTTCGTCACAAGATAAATAACAAAACATAAATAAACAAAAGTTTCATTTGTTTCACTTTATTGGACTAATTATAGACATTTTATTTACAGAAGTATATCTAAAAATAAACGGAGCCGGTTGTAGAACGTCACACACATGTCATCAGCCCCCGAACATGTCGCAAGACACTCTCTTTCACCGCGGCCGTCCGTTCGACTCGACAGACTAATAAGGTTGCTTTTAATGAAACATTATACGACAACACTTTATTAAGAGAATCTTATATTGAGACATGCGTTACTCCACATTTCACAAGTCTACATCCAGCTGTAACATAACCAGTATTCTAAGTTGCAGCCGCTCTCGTCGCCTCGCTAACTGCATCCACACATTCTACTCTCAGTTTAGGCAATGTGCACTAATATCTGTCGCTTTTACAACAGTAGGTACACATACGTTAGGCTCCAGCTATCTGCCATCTGAACGGTCCGAGGTCAGTGTCGACACCTTCCGAATAAGCTATTGTAGTTTTTATGATCATGAGTAAGTGGACAGGTTGTTTGCACTTGTTTTATTGTTAGATGCGGCCGCGATAAGCTCCGGACTCAGTGTGCTTCACTCCACTAACCTATACATCGATATCAAACAATAATGTTACAAAATAGAAGCAGTTCGGCAAACTCTACATCAAATATCTTTGGCTGTACTCATTTTCTTTGTACTGGTTATCTTTTAATCTTTCCTATTATTACAGTTGTGAAATTTCAAAATCATAATCATGTCAGCTCTCCTTTAATAATTACTTTTACTAATAATAAAAACAAAGCATAAATTTTTATCTCATTTTGAACTAGGTAATGAACTGAGTTTAGAGTTGTAGTTTATAAAACACAACTCTAAACTTATTAATATTATCTCGTTAGCCATTCAATAAACTGTCGGTTGATCGTAGTTACTTATTAACATTAACACTAATGAATTGGTGCTTAGGACAGTTCACGAGTATGTGCAAATAGAGATAGGACTCAAATATCGATAAAATAACGATCGATAGGATTAAACATAGACATCTACCAACACATTGAAGAAAGATCAAGCTTCGTTGCCACGTATTTTATTTTTTGTTTTGTTTTATTATTTGTTAGGGTTCCGTACCTCAAAAGGTAAAAACGGAACCCTTATAGGATCACTTTGTTGTCCGTCTGTCTGTCTGTCTGTCTGTCTGTCTGTCTGTCTGTCTGTCAAGACCTTTTTTCTCAGGAACGCGTGGAGGTATCAAGCTGAAATTCATATCAAATACTCAAGTCTATGGTCTCTTGGAGCTTTGAAAAAATCAAACTTCTAAGTCAACGCGATCAAAAGATACTCCCGTTTATGCCGCAAATTTTCGACACTCGCAAGGGAATCAAAACCTACAGGGTACTTCGCGTGAACTCAGAATCTTGAAATTTGGTACGAAGCAACGTCTTATAACACAGATAAAGGAAAAATTGCGAAAAGCATAAATTTTTAGTTACATCATATAATAAAAATATTTTTAATAATTTTAAACTTATTACCCCTTTACTCATGAACGCGTAGTGGTATTATATTGAAATTCTTAACAAATACTCAAGTCTATAATATCTTTAAGCTGTAACAAAATCAAACTTCTACGTCAACGCAATCAAAAGATACAGCAATTAAAGCCGCATATTTTGAAACTCGCAACTACTCGCAAGGGAATCAAAACCTAAAGGATACTTCCAGACGACCTGGAATCTTGAAATTTGGCATGAAGCAACGTTATAAAGTACACATATAGGAAAAATTCCGAAAATCTTAAATTTTTAGTTACATCACATAGTATATTTTTTTTAATAATCATAAACTTACTAGCTGACCCAGCAAACGTTGTTCAGCGATTAAAAAAAAAAAACAGATGTTGGCCGATTCTCAGACCTACCCGATATGCACACAAAATTTCATGCAAATCGGTTCAGCCGTTTCGGAGGAGTTTGGAAACAAACACCGCAACACGAGAATTTTATATATTAGACTTGCTGACCCAGCAAACGTTGTTATGCGATTAACAAAAAAAAATAAAAAAATAGATTTTGGCCGATTCTCAGACCTACCCGATATGCACACAAAATTTCATGCAAATTGGTTCAGCCATTTCGGAGGAGTTTGGAAACAAACACCGCGACACGAGAATTTTGCTTCCCATTCCCTCTCGCTCCACACCATGGTCTGAACCAGGGGCCCGGCCCTACGAGAGGTCGCTGCCGCCGATCGCCTCCACGAGGACACGGCGATGCTCCGCCCAAGCGGGGCAGACCTCCACCGTATGCTCCACCGTGTCCTCTGGGCGATCCGCACAGTGGTGACACCCTGGCGTGTCCTCCCGCCTGATCCGTTTTTGAAGCGAAAAATGTGCTACAAACACGGTCGTCAAGAGCGTATTCGTCCTGCAATAGTGAGAGAAGCTGCAAAATATTTAGTCCAGACAGAATTATTTAAAGAATTAAAAATTACATAATCAGCGAGACATTTGAGTGAGCATGACAAACTCTCAATTGCCATGCTCGTTCATGTCAAAAAAAAAAAAACAAAAACAGTTACATTATATTACACGTGGTACTCATATTTACAAAATAAATAAAAAATGCTTCGAAGTTATACAATACTATAACTTTTCAAAAGTTAAAAATAAAAAGATTAAACATTTACTCCAAAAAAAAAAAATGCGATTTAAAAAAAAAAAAAAAAAAACCATGTTTATAAAAATAAAAGGGAGAGCATCTCTTCCAAATATAAAATAAAAGAAAACTAATTAGTGGACCCAAGTGGCTGTGACTGTGGAGCAGGACCAGCATTAAGCCAAGCTTTTTTATCAAGGATATAATCCTCTAATTTATAATATGCTTGTCTACATGGTGTGCGTTTTATGCATGTTTTAAATTTTGTCTCGTTCAGTTGTAGAATCCGCAGTGGTATTTTATTATAAAATTTTACACAATTCCCCATAAAAGAATTTCGTACCTTAGCCAATCTAAACCGAGATTGATCCAAATTGTGCCTATTTCTAGTATTAAAATTATGTCTATCACTTCTCTTCTTAAAGAGATGAAGATTTTTCCGAACATACATAATGTTTTCATATATGTATTGACAAGGTACCGTCAGCTTTCCACATTGTTATGTTATGGATTTCATTTAGCAATAAAAATACCATAACTTTTACTTATATACCTACAGGTTTGTACGGAACCCTCGGTGCGCGAGTCTGACTCGCACTTGGCCGGTTTTTTTTAATTTAATAACTCTTTTCTTGAAATAAGCAAACTGATCCAAAACATAAATCATGACCACAACCCTATCTGCATCCGCCGCACACCATCACCAAAGTAAGCAAAACTAAAAATGCATTCTAAAATCCGAAATTAAATTTAATAAAGGAGCAAAACTTAAGCACTATTTAAGATTGATTGATTAACAAACGCGCAGGCGCAGAGACCGCTGCTCACATTAAGTTTAACTGTTTCATAAGTGCGCATTACATTAGTACTACTTCAAGAATACTGGACATATGTTCTGTAGCACACTTTTATTTTGTTTTATAATACCTTGATAAGATTCTCTGAATTAAAATGGATTACAATATCGTCTCGAGTTTGTCGGTCAGACAGGAAACGTGCAACATTTAACCGATCCGTTTTCAAGCTCTAAATGCAAATATATGAGTCAGTAATTTGCGAAAGTTATAAGATAAAATTTCGCAAATTACTGAGTCGTACATATTTTAATAATCTTGAGTTTAGTAAACCTACCTATGGCTCCAAATCGAATATCTACTTTTAGCTGTAGCAGCCGGGAAGCGTAGGCTATGTCTAACAACTTTTGTCAAAACCTATCTATTCAGTATCTACAATAGACACTTAGTTTAGTTTTACTTTGATGTATTTATCTGAGCATGATTTTATTTCCATTAGTAATTTTTAATATAAGTAATTTAAATTATACATCTCGAGACTGTATGACATGGAGAGTTAAACCCATGTAGACCTACCTATGTGAACATCATTATTACCTATGGTCATCTAATAAACAAATAAATTTAATTGAACCGACCCATCCAACCTTTAAAATTATATTACAAGGAAGAATAAATATATGAGGGGTCAGTCAGATCCATCTTTCAATATTATGTGAAATTAATTAATCCTTGAAATATATAAACATGTTGCAGTATAGTTCCGCACAAGGTCTGCTTGTTAACAACCTCGCATCCATTTAATATGACTTAGGCCTCGAATGAGCATAAACAAAATAAGTACATATTTTATGTTTTACTCATAAATCATAGCAACTGGTTTAATTATCTGATGTAATCAACCAAGACTGATCTATTAATAATGATTGATCAAGCGCCTCTTTGGTCGAGAAGTGACAAAAATCAAAATCCATTTATTTAATTTGTCAACATAATATTATGTCAGAAAGCCCTCCCTTCCCCGCTTCCTAAGTGCTCTGGCTGTGGAGCAGAAACGTCGCAACAAACTCCCCAGCAGCACGCCGTGTCTCATTTTACAAAAACAATAATGATTTTAATATCTCTTATTTTTCACGGGTTATTCTCAGAAATAAGAATACTCGGTCCATTAAAATACTAACGCGGGGACACAGGTCTTCCTTCATTTAGTTAATGCAAATGATAATACAGTTTTTATTACTGTTTTTTTGTAAATTACTACAACTTTTTGTGTGCATGCAGAGTTTACCTGTAAGAGATTGTTACACTTTATTATGTTATGTTGCTTTTGTTTTATTTATTAATATAAATAAATAAACACGCAGCAGCCTTGTTGAGAACTTTACTCTAATATAAGATGGGGCATCTATCAGGGGACATCGCTTCCTGCCCTATGAACACACATGAAAGGCCCAGGGTAGCTAGAAAACTATGGTAAATTGTGGTGTTTAAACTAATTTGAGCTATTGATAGGTTTATACTAAATGGGATGATCCTTTGATAATCTATGGCAAAACGCAATAAATTAGGCAGGTGGTGACTCGCCAGCTCACCAGATGAACCCCTCAAATGTGGTGGGTAATGGGGTGTCGAGCGGTTCGACCCCGATTTCACCATCGCGGGTCACATAAGCAAGCGTTATACTATTTGGGACTATCTGTAAATAAACTACCAGTTGGTATCACCAATAAAATTTTCGGATAATATTAGTTTATGTGTTGCTGATAGTGGCCGGCCGACAATGATGCTAGCAATATTAATTTCTAAAGACTTCAGAATCTGGATTTGACTTTTAATTTGGGAAAAACTCTTTGCTTACTCCACAAACAATTACAACTTATCCACAACACACGAACATCTTAATAACTTTCCGTATGAAGAAACAAAAACAACAACTTACTGTCAACATTAACCAATATTTTAAGTTCATGTGTTAACTATATCATTAAAGACTGACCAGTGACCATCTCATTAAAACATTTAAAATTATGAATTAAATAATATTATACTTCCTAATCCTACAGTGAAGGTCGGTGGTCGGGTGAAGTTCGTTTGTTTGGATATTCCTTGTGGTCAGGAGAGGCGGACTGAATGCGAGGACGCGATGTCGCAAGCGCAGCCTCGCGGCGTATATATAGTCGGCGGGAGAGCACAAGAGCATCACTCAACAACCGCTCACAACAACTACAACATGAAAGCCTTTGTAAGTATATCATAATACTTCGGACTAGATAACATATTATCAACTATAGAAGTGATGGCCATACTGGTCAAAGATATAATTACTTTCTCTTTCTGAAAAAAAAGGACGTTAAACCAAAATCTTATTATTAAAAATAATTATTTTTTAATTAACTTGAACTTTATTATCCTGCCAGATTGTACTCTTCGCCTTAGTGGCAGTAGCGGCGAGCGCGGCGGTGCGCGAGAAGCGCGGCTTCAGCTCCGGCTGGAACGGCGGCTACTCCAGCGGCGGATACTCCGGTAGCGGATACTCCGGTAGCGGACACTTCGGTGGCGGATACTCCGGCGGCGGCTACTCCGGCGGCGGCTACTCCGGCATCGGCTCGCAGGTGGTCTCCGTCAACAAGGTGGTGAACGTGCAGCGTGAAATCAGCGTGCCGCAGGTCATCAACGTGCGCAAGGTGGTGTCCGTGCCGCAGGTCGTCACGGTCAACAAGGTCGTACCGGTCGCCACTGGCTACTCCGGCGGATACTCCGGCGGTCACTCTGGCGGATACTCCGGCGGATACTCCGGCGGTCACTCTGGCGGATACAGCGGCGGATACTCCAGCGGCAACAGCGGATGGTGGTGAACATTCTAGTCTAAATCAGTGTATAATGTGATTAATTTTATTTAATTTGTTTAATACATATCGATTTCTATTTTTCTTTACTTGGTCGTATTACTGTAAACCTACATTGACCTTCTAAAATAATCCCAATTAATACACAAGTAACAATTTATTGGAATTCAGTGTCAACAAAACAAGAGACAAATGGTAGACGGATGTAGAATGATAGACTACTGTCAATCGATCTAATATTGCTTTCAATACCAATTTCCGGTTTACGAAACATACCTAGTACCTGCCTACATAAGGCTCAAACATTCAAATATATTAATATTTGGATGTGTGCAAGAGCATCCCTTCATCCGGTCCCCAAATTTTCCTATGGTTTATAACGAAACTGCGCGCCTGTCATAACAGGCATAGCAATGTGAGTAGACTTTGTTTTGCGGATTATTCTAATCAGGAACATTCAAAGAAACTCCATACTTTGTAGTTTAAAGTAGTATACAAATAGTTTTGAACTTAAGCTCATGACACTCTGACTCTAGAAACTCAGAGTCAAAAACAAAATGTGTAATTTATACTTCTACTTACTTCGAATACACAGTGTGTCCATACTATCTACTGCGACTATCGCTGCGTAGCCATCAGTGGTGAGCATTAACTGACCACAAGATATCACCACAAGGGGGTAATAATCTAAGCTAATGTAGTGATAACCGATGAGGATTGCACAGGCTTTAAACGTATTAGTTATCTATATACAGGTGGTTTGTAATGCCACCAAAGTACTCTAAATACTGACGATAGCAAATTATACTCAAAGGAAACATTTATTTATGTTTAAAACCAACAAAACTGTTTTTTTTTAATAAAATATCTTTAAATATAATAATAAACGATTTTAGAAAATACGTTAGCTACACCCGGAATTCAACTGTATAAAGTTCAAAAAAATTACATTCATTACTTTTTAACATCAGTCGGTACTACGGTACCGTACCGTACCGTACCTACTACCGACTCCGTAGAGACAATCATAAGCATGAAATCTCTCTAACAAACATGGTTAATTAAATTAAAGTAAAACCACAAAATAATAATTTACAAATTCAATGGGGCACGAAATTTTGCACAAACTTTCCTTAAATGACGTAAATGTGCACTAAGAAGGGATTTTTGGAAATTTATTGATACACCTCTAGAGTCCTAGAGGGTTAAAACTTGGTCAATTTTTAAGATAAAGTAAGAAGTCAGAAGACATGAATAATATTTGGATTACTGTAACACTAGGGGGTGATAAATGGGAATGTTAAACTACGAGTCCACAGAAACACACAGGACCCTTTGTGTTTTTTCTATAAAGTGGATCCAGGCAGAGGAACATCCAAAAGCAAAAGGTTTTTTTTTATAAACCTCAAAAAAGCGCTAAAGAAACGTTAAAGTTAACAAACAAAATGACTCTAGGTGCACAGTTCCAAAATGTCCTTCCTATGGAGAAGAACCGGCAAGAGACTCCATAGGTTACTCTGTTTAAATGATTAATTATGGTTCCACTTAGAGTACGACGGTTATTAATTACTGTCTTGTGACCAAAGTACAGGCGGTGTATTAGGGTAACAGCATACCTAATTATAAATATTTATCTAATATCAGCAAAATGTTAATAAAGTAATCAATGAATGTTATTTTATTTTTTTTAGCACTAAGTTCTAGTTTCCCTATTGATTTATACTTAGCAAATATTAAACAAGTACATATTTGCGAAGTACAAAAGCAAAAGAAAAACATATAATGCTGTCAGAATTTAATAATTTATAAACTGTCTTCACATGCAACAACAACTATAACAGTGACACAAGGTATGTGACACTGAACGGTTATTATATGATTGATTTAATTGCCGCATGTAACACATTAATACCTACAGCATATCGTCAACTGTCGGCAGTTTTTACCTAGGTAAATGATTTACGAGTTTACCTCTTTTTTCATTTAAACATTTTACCCACAAAAGAGGTATCCGTAATTAAACTTCATTTATTTACGTTACACGTCGTTGCGTCACCGACTTACATATTTGTACCAAACAACTTAATCTGTCCAGAAAATATTTCGGACAGATTAAGTCGGACAAACAGACACACGAGTGATATTATAAGGTTTCCGTTCTTTCCTTTGAGGTAAAATAATAATAAAACCTGCAAGCCGTTACCTCATCATGAAAATAACACAATACCTGAGGGCTGCATATTAACTAGCTTTTTCCAACTTTGAGATATAAATAAAAAATGTATCTCAAGGTCTATGTAGGAGCACTCATCCGCGGGGCAGCTTGTGGCGAACTGTTTGTGAGTAGCGACACAACGGACCTGAGTGCCCGCCGCCACGCCATGTATCATCACCTGGTACAAACACAAAGTCCTACTCATTAGTCTGCGGTGTATCGGGTCGTCACTTACTTATTTGTAAATACAAAGTAAGAAAAATAGTTCTTCCGAAACTATCCTGTAAATCACTTGCCCTAGTTTTGCAGAAATTTTACATATTCAGTACCTCTCCAGCCACAGCTGATTGCGTATTGCTTCCTTTTAACCATAAGTCCATAAATATGTCAGTAGTACCCGCCGCCATTAACCCTGCAAGCGTGGTGTAAGCTGACGAATAACGATTATAACGTAGTTTTTGTTTACTCAGCTGTCACAACACGCGCGTGCCCCGGCGGCCTAATTAATAGGCTCCCGCGATGTTTCCTACTTCCACATTCATACCGCCACGTCGTGACGCAACCTGATCGTGCACTCACATCGAAATTGTTGATTTCGTATTAAACGTAATTGACTAATTTTTTAGGGTTCCGTACCTCAAAAGGTAAAAACGGAACCCTTATAGGATCACTTTGTTGTCCGTCTGTCTGTCTGTCTGTCTGTCTGTCTGTCTGTCTGTCTGTCAAGACCTTTTTTCTCAGGAACGCGTGGAGGTATCAAGCTGAAATTCATATCAAATACTCAAGTCTATGGTCTCTTGGAGCTTTGAAAAAATCAAACTTCTAAGTCAACGCGATCAAAAGATACTCCCGTTTATGCCGCAAATTTTCGACACTCGCAAGGGAATCAAAACCTACAGGGTACTTCGCGTGAACTCAGAATCTTGAAATTTGGTACGAAGCAACGTCTTATAACACAGATAAAGGAAAAATTGCGAAAAGCATAAATTTTTAGTTACATCATATAATAAAAATATTTTTAATAATTTTAAACTTATTACCCCTTTACTCATGAACGCGTAGTGGTATTATATTGAAATTCTTAACAAATACTCAAGTCTATAATATCTTTAAGCTGTAACAAAATCAAACTTCTACGTCAACGCAATCAAAAGATACAGCAATTAAAGCCGCATATTTTGAAACTCGCAACTACTCGCAAGGGAATCAAAACCTAAAGGATACTTCCAGACGACCTGGAATCTTGAAATTTGGCATGAAGCAACGTTATAAAGTACACATATAGGAAAAATTCCGAAAATCTTAAATTTTTAGTTACATCACATAGTATATTTTTTTTAATAATCATAAACTTACTAGCTGACCCAGCAAACGTTGTTCAGCGATTAAAAAAAAAAAACAGATGTTGGCCGATTCTCAGACCTACCCGATATGCACACAAAATTTCATGCAAATCGGTTCAGCCGTTTCGGAGGAGTTTGGAAACAAACACCGCAACACGAGAATTTTATATATTAGACTTGCTGACCCAGCAAACGTTGTTATGCGATTAACAAAAAAAAATAAAAAAATAGATTTTGGCCGATTCTCAGACCTACCCGATATGCACACAAAATTTCATGCAAATTGGTTCAGCCATTTCGGAGGAGTTTGGAAACAAACACCGCGACACGAGAATTTTGCTTCCCATTCCCTCTCGCTCCACACCATGGTCTGAACCAGGGGCCCGGCCCTACGAGAGGTCGCTGCCGCCGATCGCCTCCACGAGGACACGGCGATGCTCCGCCCAAGCGGGGCAGACCTCCACCGTATGCTCCACCGTGTCCTCTGGGCGATCCGCACAGTGGTGACACCCTGGCGTGTCCTCCCGCCTGATCCGTTTTTGAAGCGAAAAATGTGCTACAAACACGGTCGTCAAGAGCGTATTCGTCCTGCAATAGTGAGAGAAGCTGCAAAATATTTAGTCCAGACAGAATTATTTAAAGAATTAAAAATTACATAATCAGCGAGACATTTGAGTGAGCATGACAAACTCTCAATTGCCATGCTCGTTCATGTCAAAAAAAAAAAAACAAAAACAGTTACATTATATTACACGTGGTACTCATATTTACAAAATAAATAAAAAATGCTTCGAAGTTATACAATACTATAACTTTTCAAAAGTTAAAAATAAAAAGATTAAACATTTACTCCAAAAAAAAAAAATGCGATTTAAAAAAAAAAAAAAAAAAACCATGTTTATAAAAATAAAAGGGAGAGCATCTCTTCCAAATATAAAATAAAAGAAAACTAATTAGTGGACCCAAGTGGCTGTGACTGTGGAGCAGGACCAGCATTAAGCCAAGCTTTTTTATCAAGGATATAATCCTCTAATTTATAATATGCTTGTCTACATGGTGTGCGTTTTATGCATGTTTTAAATTTTGTCTCGTTCAGTTGTAGAATCCGCAGTGGTATTTTATTATAAAATTTTACACAATTCCCCATAAAAGAATTTCGTACCTTAGCCAATCTAAACCGAGATTGATCCAAATTGTGCCTATTTCTAGTATTAAAATTATGTCTATCACTTCTCTTCTTAAAGAGATGAAGATTTTTCCGAACATACATAATGTTTTCATATATGTATTGACAAGGTACCGTCAGCTTTCCACATTGTTATGTTATGGATTTCATTTAGCAATAAAAATACCATAACTTTTACTTATATACCTACAGGTTTGTACGGAACCCTCGGTGCGCGAGTCTGACTCGCACTTGGCCGGTTTTTTTCAACACAAATGCACAAGGTTCCGAATTTCCAGTAAATGAAATGGTTATCTGTAGGAAATGTAATATGTTTATTATAAAAGATATGTTGTGGACACCCCTGCGGCCCGCGGCGTCTCTCGCCGCTATCCGCCGCAACCTGCTACATAGTTATTCAGTTTGATCGAATGTGATGTCACGCGCTAAACTGCGAATGGGCCTATTTAATTATAATAAAACATGAGATTGCAACAATGGTGGCGGTTTTTGCAAAATTTTGTAACATGTCTCAGTAAGCGTATAAAAGACAGAAGTGTCGTGGTCTGTGGCATCAGTTGTCATTGCTCCTGCACACCCCACAAGCACCATGAAGACTTTTGTGAGTATCTCAGGTAGACAGCATGGCACCTTACAACCATATCGTCTATATTACTCTAAATAAAGATCTGTACTAAACTAAGTTCATCATCATCATTATCAACCTATCTTCGTCCACTGCTGGACATAGGCCTCTCCTTTGGCACGCCACTGAGCTCGATCTTCAGCTCTTCGTCTCCAACCACTGCCACCACTTTGCGGATAAACTAAATTAGTAAATTAATATTATTTTGAAACTTTTTTGTTAGTCAAACTAAGCTTCGCCCAGACCACTACTTTAATCTCTTAAATTATACATTTATTAACGCTCCTATATGATTTTCCAACCCTTAGGTTTGCGTCGTACTGCTGGCCGCGTGCGCGATGGCCGCCCCAGCGCCGGAGGAGGGCAGGCGCGACAAGCGCTACTCGGACTGGGAGCCGTCGTTCGGGCTAAGTTCGTACAGCGTGGGGCCCTCGTTCTATAGCCACGCTCCGCTGGTGTACTCCTCGCCCGCTGTTCTCCACGAGCCTGCCATCGTCTCCGTCAAGAAGATCGTCAGCGTGCCTAGAGTAAGACCAGCCTTTCCCAAAGTGGGCGATAACGCCCCCTTGTGGGCGCTGCAGGCCTAAAGGGGGGCGCTAAGAGACCCAGAAATAAAATCGAATCTCCGCTAATATAGCTCACAATAATAAATTTAATTTGAAGTTATAGTGGTTTTTATGTAGGTGAAAAAATGTGGACGCTAAAATATAATTTATTCTCAAAGTGGGCAGTAGACAAAATAAGTTTGGGAACCCCTGAGTAAGACTGAAGACTTTTGATTCAGCTCCACGAAATCTAACATTAGAGACCTATATTCTATTACAATAGGTGCTATTTTCTATTAAAATTTAATTATGTTAACGTTGTGGTGAAGGCTATTTAAAGATCAATCATCACCCTCAATAAAATGATTTCCTCTTAGTTACACCAGGTAGACCCACCAGTGTGACTATCAGGATATTTTTTTCTTGTTAGTCACACCGCTTAAATGTCTACACCTCGTCTTCTTACTGTAAGCTACTTACTTAATACATAGTGTGGTGATGTGTGGTTGCAGGTGGTGTCCGTGAAGAAGTACGTGTCGGTGCCGCGCGTGGTGTCGGCGCCCTACATCAGCCATTCGTATGCGCCCTCCTACTCCGCCGGCTGGTGGTGAACTGCATAGATAATATATTACAATAATTAATTATACAATTAATATAAAAACCAATACCCTGTTTAATTTCCAACAATGATCACTCTCTTAAAAATATCAGACGGCGCCCACGGCATCTTTACCTAAGCCATCCTTATCAATTTTGCATAAGTGAGCAAAATCTAACTCAGATACATATTAATTTCATGAACCAATGTGCATTTTAAAGTTAGTTCAAAGACATATTCTGAAAATTCTTAGCAATCTTTGCCAATTAATCACAGATTTTACTCCTTCACGAACTGTCGGAATAAAGTTAACAACTATTATACATGTGGGATGACGAGGTATTATACTAAATGATAGTCACAAAAAACACGTCGGGAAATTTTCAATACAAGAAGTCTAGGAGAAGACAAGTGGGTGCAAACTATACCTAATTTACGTTGTCATTAAGTGGGAGATTCATTCTTACGTCCCCTGATCTGCCGGTACTTTTCAACTACGAGCCAATGAGATGACCACAGCTTAGAACTAGCATTAAAAACGTACTGTTAAGTCTAAGATGTTACGGCTTTACTCACTTCAGGCCTGATCGGAGCTTATAATCATGAGGTGTCGCAAGACGAATAGTCATCAGCTCGTCTCGATAAAATTTATTTTGTGAATAAAGCTGTTACCTAGGTCTATCTGGAAATTTAAGCGTAATGACACATGACGTACACAGATATAGATCTTAACACCTTTACCCATGGTCAACATTAAAGTAGATGTGTCCACTGAGAGTTTCAACTCGTGTCATTGTGAAGTTATCCTGCGCTGCTGTCCATCTAAACAAGCTCGCTACTTGCTCTGGTTACACAAGTGACCGATGTAGGCAAGAACACACATTAATGCGGAAAGCGTCCGCCGTGACGGCCAGGCATTGCGCATAACATTAATCTCTTTGCCTATGTCTTGGTAACCCGCAGTTTAGTAAACGGCGAAAGTTCACAGCTAAAGACCAGTGTGTCTCATCTAAGCAAAAGGGACCACTCTTCAAAACCGGTCATCTTTCTGTTCATCAGAGTATCTAACACATTAAACACAAGAAATTAGGCAACTCATTTAATTCCGTAAAAAAAACTTGGTATTTTTAAATTCATATTTCAGTAGTAATTAGCGGCTGGTGTCGCACGCACCGACGCGGAAGGAAGTGCAGTGCTTGCGCCTGCGCCGCTGTCAACCCGCATACGACTGCGCACGCGCCGACTACATATAGAGCTGGTAAGTAGAAATTAATTATTTGGTATTAATGTAGTATTATAGTGTAGATTACACACTAAATGTTAAAATATAAAACACCAAAACTTAATCCATTTGAAAAGTAGGTACCTACCCGTTAAATTCATTTAATGAAGACAGGGTAAAGTCGTAAAGTTTAAAACTGAAGGAGGCACACGACAGAAATTTTATCGAACTGCAATAGTTACAAAACTTTAACTAAACTGGACTGCTCACAAAGGATCATTGAGACAACTAACTTTCAGCCCACCGTACCGTATTCAGGTGCGAAACATGCATGGTCGCAGCTGGTCCGCGCGGTTGTCACAGGAAGTGGGCGCCTGGCACAGCGCGGCCGCCCCGCGCCGCACGCGACGCGCGCTGAAGCTGAAGTGGCGCGCGCGCCGCCGCCGCGCGCCAGTTGTGCGCGCTAGCTGCTGCCGGCGACATGGAACCTATCGTGAGTCAACTACGTTTTTACTCAATATAGGTTACCTTATTGTTTTAAGTTTAGTGATAGGTTCTGAAACCCGGGTGAATTAAGAAACGTTTTATTTCAAGCCTCTTTATCTACACGACGACTTCACTACTCTTCATTAAACATTTAGTTACAAACTTATTAGATAACAGTGCTAAACGTGGTATTGACATAAACGTTGCTTCCAGGTGTACCTGTTGGTGTTGTGCATGTGTGCAGGCGCGCGCGGTGAGCCGCTGGGTGAGGCGCTGCGACGGCGCAGCGACTACGGCGGGTACGCGAGCGAGTTTTCGCGAGAGTACGAGCCCTACATGTACGCCGCCATCCCGCTGCACGCGCCGGTGCCCGTGCTGCGCGTGCTATCGGCCTCGCCGCTCGCGCCGCGCGACCGCCGCTATGCGCCCTCCGTGCAGCACCCGGTGTACGCGCGCGCGCCCTACAGGGAGCCCTACCGGGAGCCCTACCGCGAGCCCGAGTACGCGTCCTCGGAGTACGAGTCCGCGGCGTACGAGCCGCAGCAGTACGCGCGGCCGCAGCAGGCCCAGCTGTACGCGGCGGCGTCGAGCGCGCCCGAGGAGCCCGCCATCCTGTACGCGCGGCCCACGCCGCTCGGCGGCTACACCTACCACCGCACGCCGCACAAGCCCAGCGCCAAGCGCGCGCCGCCGCCCGCCGACGTGCCCTACGTCATCCGAGTTCATAAGTATAGAGTCGTTAAGGAACGGTAGACGAGGGACTCTTTGTTGTTATTTATTCTCCCCCCTATTTATAACCGTGTAAATACTACTTATTCGCGATGTGCTTAAAAATTAATTAAGGCTACATTTAGTTTCGTTTGTAAAACTAATACTTAGTAAAATATAAGTTATGTTCATTATTATATTAAATGGATGTGTTGGGCTTTTTCCGCGCTTTCTGTACTGCAGTACTTTAACATAAAAATATTAAGAAAATAGATAATTGATTATTTCGGTCTATATCTAACAAGTCTCTTTAATCGAATGTTCATTAAAGTTCGATTTGTTAGTGTACTCGGCACTAAGAAAGCGCGGTTTAAGAACTAACCAAAATTAGTAACGTGATGTAAAGTTAATTTGTTTTTTTTATTTATCAAACATTGCCCTTGTATTTTTATACTTTAATTCCAAAATGCGCGGTTCACAAACTCCCGACAAGAAACTCCATAGGTTACTCTTTTAAAAATAAGATTTATACATTCAATGTAGGTACATCTATACTAATATTATAAAGAAGTAAAGTTTGTGTGTTTGTATATTTGTTAAATTGTAAGGGGTAATCTCGGGATCTACTGAACCGATTTTAAAAATTATTTCACCAATAGAAAGCCACATTATTGCTGAGTGTCATAGGTAATATAAAAAACCGAAAAATAAAAAGGCTTTTACGTGGTAGTCATTTTTGCAAAATGAATCGGAGAAAAAACGGTCGAATGAAAGCGTTTCTTACGAACGCTGCCTTAACTATAAGAGATATATTTTTGAGTTCTAGAGAAAAGATGTGGAGCTTGAAAATGCCTACAAAAAAGTCAACGACAGCATATGTCTAACTTTTATATTTAGGTTACAAAAAGTAGTTTTATTTAATACTAGCTGTCCCCCGCGACTTTGTTCGCGTGTTTTAGTTTTAACGGTTTTTTTATTTTTGCAACATTTTTCATTTATGCTCCGTTCCTATTGGTCGTAGCGTGATGTTATATAGCCTATAGCCTTCCTCAATAAACGGACTATCCAATACAAAAAGATTTTTTCAATTCGAACCAGTAGTTCCTGAGATTAGCGCGTTCAAACAAACAAACAAACAAACAAACAAACAAACTCTTCAGCTTTATAATATTAGTATATAGATTAGTATAGATAATTTAATTTTTAATATTAATAAAATAATTTAAATCGTTAGGTCATATGTACTAAAAAAGGATTATTAACATTATGCCCAACGAAGTGGGCACGGGTCAGCTAGTTATTAGATAAAGATTTAAGATATACGTCAACAACGCAATGCACAATGACATCTTCGACAGTGGAAGAAATTCAGTATATTTATGTAGGTAATAATCTACGCTGTTACCGCATTTACAAATAAACGAAAAAAAAGAGAATAAGAAAATACAAGTTTACATACCAACACATAATATGTAAAATGAATATCAAGGGCCTTCAAGAAATACAGGCTTAGGAAGAACTAGTCTAAGAAAACAAGCAAATTTCGTGGACCGCCAGGGAGGCCACATGTGCAGATACTATACAATCCACGCCTTCTTGTCTTTTACGTAGAAAGACCAAAAATATCGCGGATGACAGTCGAGAACACTGGCTTTACGCGCTGATATTGATGAATGATTCTGATCCTTTAAACATTGTAGTTAGTTGTTCCATTAAAGCATAAAACAGTCGGATTATTCCAAGCATTTGCTTTATTTTTAATGATTAGACACATTGCGTCGTCATAGCCACGCGTGCCGGAAATGCGCCAGTGCGCCTTTTAATATTAACTAGCTTTGGCCCGCAACTCCGCCAGCGGGTGTCAGTTATCGCGGCAAAAAGAAGCCTATGTCGTAATCGATTCAGTGTTTTAGCCGTGAAAGCGTAACAGACAGACAGATTTATAAAATTAGTATAGATACCTACATAAGCTGATTCCCCATCGGAGGATTTAATCAAGTTATGCTATATTGACTTCTTTATTAGGTATGTAGTGTCTGGAATGACTGCTCTATTTAAAAATGTATTTATATAAGTTGTAGGTATGTACTTTAGAATAATGAGGTAAGTACCTAATCCGGGTAGTCCTATAATTTCCGTTAAGTAGTTAGTACTAGTATGTACCTATATATAAATAAAAACACATTAAAAGACTTATAACTTACAATTAAATTATTATTTTATAATTAACAATTTTGTACTCACCCAATTTTACGTTAACTGAACTAGTTAATTAAATACAAATAGTAGAAAGAAAAACTTAAACCTCAGGCAGGACTCGAACCTGCGGTTAATGGCTCAACGCGCCAGTAAGTAACAAAAAAATAGGTAGCTTAATTTTATAAACTTTCGTTGAATTTATTTTCCAGCGTGTAGTAAGTAATAGTAGTAGTAGTAGTAATAAAGTCCTCGGAAGGAGCGAGGAGTGGGCACTCACCGACCTGCTAAAGCACTGAAGTCATAAAAGTGAAACATAGCCAAAAAAATATATACTTAGGCAGGTATATACTTATACCTAAGTACAGCCTATAGTTTAGCCAATAGCTAATAATCTTTAGATAGTATAAAACAAAGTCGCACCGCTGTTTGTACGCTAAGATCATTAAAACTACGCAGCTGCATTTTAACCATTAATAGATTCACTTTATCTATTAATGAAACTTCAAGAGGAAGGTTTATAAGGGTAATTACCTGCGTCCAGCGGTTTCATCCGCGTGTTGATGAAATCGAAACATATATCTTTATTTGCCAAAAAATGTGGTACAAAGCATAGAACATATTATATGTTTTAGCGCCACACACATTTTGCTGTATATTTACAGCATGCAAATTTAATACTTATAAAACTAAAGTTTAAAGTAAAAATAACCTACTAACATAGTTTTTACATAGGTACGTAAAAACACACAAGATTGACAATATAACTAACTACCTAACATAAAAAAAAATAACATTGGGTATTTGACAATATTTTTCAAATTTAATTAAAAAAATATATATTAAATACTATGTCGAGTTGTAAAAACGGCAGATTAATTACTTTCATATTGAACTATAAAAAGCATTTTAATATCGCTAATAAGACAGAGATTATAGCTCTCTCGGTCTTATTGGTCCATCAGGTGATGTCACTCACAGATAAAAGACTAATAATGTCACCTTGTCTAGTCCTCCATACTAATCTGGGGCTGCCCCGTACAAGTCGTCGTTTTCCGGAAAAGAGATAGAACAAGAGTCACCTACTAACTTTAAAAGCTTTTTTATTGTATTTGTGTACCTATATTTTTTTGATGTTATTTCGCAGTTCTGCTTTAATTTAACACTATTATTAGAAATATTGGAAATAATTCGATAGAAGTCTAATACTAGAAAGGAGTGGTAGACATATCCTACAGGTGTTATTAGGACAGAAACAACCGGTAACAATTATAATAAATGGACTGTATAATGTGACAGAACGATTTTACAATATTCGAAGGAACGTTATAAGAATGTACGCGATCAGTATGGTGGACGATGGCGCAGTGACTGGGTGCCGCGACCGGTGCGCCGACGCTGCTCGTGAGCCCCCCTCTCGCCCCCGCTACCGCCCGCTGACGCCCGGCTGTAGTGATGTTCTTAACAAATACCTTATTATGTAATAAAATAAAAAATAATAATAATAACTTTCCTATAGTCTATTCTATACTTAATATATTTAGATTAATTAGTTACCGCGACCGACACCTCTGTATATAAGTATCTACATACATTGTGTTCAAGACTTGCCAAGCCAAGTGAAGTCAAGTCTAGTCCAGCCAGTGAAGTCATATTTATAGTCAAGGAAATAGTTTTTTTTTACTTACCGTTTCTGACACCTCTGTATATAAGTGCATATTTATATTGTTGAAGTTTTCACTTCAGTCGGCACTTTCGGAGTGCCACTGTATTCTTTTATTCTTTCTCCCTGAAAACGCATAGGCTATAATATATAGTACTCTCATACGCATACGCATTCCTAACTATCCAACAAACGTTAAAGACATCAAACTAGTGTAAAACATAGAGTGCAAAGCAAACTAACGTCACTGTGACCCTCGCTAGAGCATGAGTGAGTATTACTGTATCTGTAATCTGTATTATTATATTATGTTCTATGATTATTGCTCTATGGCTCTGGTCATCTGCTGATGTGTGTCAGTCTGCTGAATAGAGTATTATTTGTTCTGTGGCTGAAGCTCTGCTGCGCTGCCTGTTTGTTTTGGTTGTGAGATGTATTGAATGCACAGAACATATATACCCTAAAGGGAAGAATAACGACTCCATACAAATTTTAGGAGGAAATTTTTCCTTACCGGCCAGCGCCATCTATATTCCACCCACGAGAACTAGAGAGTAGAAGCTAGGGCGGGAATTACAAACTGCAATGTATTTCGATACTTTGTAATGGTTTTATATGCACAAGTACACAGCGTTTCTCGATAGTTTCCTACAAAATGGTCAAGTTTTGCTCAGCAATGGTTGACATCTAAACAGAATCACTATCGAGAAACACAGTGTACTTGTGCATAATGATAAAACTTATCTTAATAGAGCAGTCTAATAAAACAAAGATTTTTAGTTGACTTTTTATTTAGCATGATAATAATTATAATTAATCAGCAATTCATTTAGGAAGCATACGTTACGACTGAGTTCACATTAATGATTTCTGGAAATGAATATATTATTTATATATTAATTTCCAGAAATATGGTACAAAAGGTTTTCACTTTCTTCGGCAAATCTGCACCACAAATTAAATTATATTCTTAAAATTTTCTGTATAATCTCATTTACAATATGTAAATGAGATTATATAGAAAATTTTAAAATACAGAAAGTTAGTCAGTTTAAGTATTGCAGACCACAAGACAAACCTGACATTTTTGTTTCATGCTACAATATGTGTATAATAAACAAGAAAAGAAAAATGAACATAATAGACTACTGGCCCATCAATTAAATGGATGGGTCATATGAACCACCAGGTGACGTATATAGGACGATATGAGAGAGCTTAAAATAATAAGATTCAGCACTATGCCGTCACTTGTAAGCAGTCCAACTGAGTGCTGGTGAGAATTCAAAAGTGCAGGTAAAGTGAGTGCATTTTGGTCATTTGTTTTTGTACGGCATTTTTACCATCGATAGATCCATGAAAAATAATAAGAAAGCGCGCAGTGCCGTATAAAAATGGTGCGCCACAAAGTCGGTTTTTTTTTCTGACTATTTCCAGGTTAAATTTGGTCATTTGATTCGTTACGGCATCAGTTTCATATTGTTTCAATCAGTGTTGGGCATTAATCAATTAATTTGTCAATTATCTTGTTAATTGACTAAAAAAGTAATTGCAATTAAATTAATTACAATTAAATTAATCGCAATTGAACTTTTAATTGCACCTTGCAATTAAATTAATTTGATTAACGTGTTTCAATTGTGACTTACAGTTAAAATAATTGCAACTAACTTTTTTAGTTGTTTTATGAAACAATTAAAACTAACAATTAACTTTATGTATCAAATAGTAAAGATTTTGGAAATTTAAGCTATAAGTATTACTTTTTAGACGAATAAAAAAGTGGTCAAAGGCTGTAAGTATAGCTTATTTTTTCTAAATCTTTTTCTTTTTTTTTGAGAAGAGAGTGGTACTGAAGTGTATTTTAAATTATTACAAGAAATTTTAAATTGTTATTGTCTGTCTAATCATGTTTAATTAACGGTATTGATTATTATTTGGATCGGTATTTTATTTGTTGCCAACATATTTATTTAACTACATGAAAAGATCAGGGGCACTATTTTACGACCCGGAACCACACGGGTATATTGTATATTTATATATACCGGCTATATATTTTACAGCAGTATTTTAATAATTGTTAGTTTTAATTAAAATTAATAAAACAATTGAAAATTAATTAATTGTTAGTTGTTAATAATACAGTTAACAATTAAATAATTGTTAATTGTAATTTTTCACAATTACAATTGATTAATTGTTAGTTGTTGTGGTTACATTTACCAATTAATTAATTGTTCTTGCAATTAAAATTTGCCCAACACTGGTTTCAATACAGCTTCTAATCCATTATTCCGCAACGCCGTACAAAAATCATGCGACAAGGGGAAAAAATCGAGGGTTGCAACCCCCTCTCTTTCCGTGGTCCGGGTGGTGATTTGAACAACATAAAATTAATATATTTTGAAAGTATTTTATGCATAGATAATGTTTTTTTAAATGCCCTACATTTTCGTTGGTCATAACGTATTTTATTCGGATGTACTCGGCTTGGACCCGAGTAAGGTGTTCCATTGCGCTCGCTCACACATAGTTCGATTAGTATGTGTGTACACACATACTAATCGAACGTTTCCTTTTGATGGTAACGCCTCCAGAAGATCCATGGATGTTGATTCAATTCAATTACCCAAAAATCTTGAGGAAAAAGGAAACGTTCGACCGGAGCGTCCGTCTCTCACAACTATAGAAATAACAGTAGACACATACTAATCGAACTATGTGTGAGCGAGCGCAAAGGAACACCTTACTCGGGTCCAAGCAGAGTACATCCGAATAAAATACGTTATGACCAACGTAAATGTACGGCATGTAAAAAAACATTATCTATGCATAAAATACTTTCAAAAAAAATTAATTTTATGTTGTTCAAATCACCCCCCGGACCACGGAAAGAGAGGGGGTTGCAACCCTCGATTTTTTTCCCTTTGTCGCATGATTTTTGTACGGCGTTGCGGAATAATGGATTAGAAGCTGTATTGAAACAGTATGAAACTGATGCCGTAGAGAATCAAATGACCAAATTTGCCCTGGAAATAGTAAAAAAATACCGACTTTGTGGCGCACCATTTTTATACGGCACTGCGCGCTTTCTTATTATTTTTCATGGATCAATCGATGGTAAAAATGCCGTACAAAAACAAATGACCAAAATGCACTCACTTTACCTGCACTTTTGAATTCTCACCAGCACTCAGTTGGACTGCTTACAAGTGACAGCATAGTGCTGAATCTTATTATTTTATGCTCTCATATCGTCCTATATACGTCACCTGGTGGTTCATATGACCCATCCATTTTATTGATGGGCCAGTGGTCTATAATCTATAATAACTTGACTGACTGACTGATTTATCAACTAAGAGCGTAACCACCTACAAAATTTATTTATGCATAATTATGTTCATTTTTCTTTTTAGTGCAGATTTACACGCCTCTTCAGAATACATTCTGTTTTTTAATATACAGTATCTCTTTATACAAATATGGAAGACACTATTTATTATGTAATTTATATTTGATTCTTTGTGCTCCGCGCAATTTTCGAGAAAGTCATAATTTATAGAGTTCTTTAACAATTCAATTAGTTTCATTTTGATGTTCTCTTTGTACGCCTCTTTTTCTAGAAATATATTTAATAAGCTTGCACTTTTTTCGACACTATGTATTAAATTCTTAGAGGCGTACGTAAGAGATTTTTTTACAGATTCATAATTTTTAAACTCTATAAAATTATGTACTTCCTCTGGCGTTTCGGAAACTAGAATATTTTTACAATTATTACAGTTGTTTTTATTTTTTTTAATAATAAAACCACAGACATATGCACATGCTTGTAGTTCGCTACTTCCTTCCTCCAAGTTTTGTTCCAGGGAGGAAGTAATATTTTCTTCAATTTCTTTTTCAAGTGAAATACCCGTGTCAGTGCACATGTCTGTGGCTGGTGTCAGGATTGTTTTAAAATTTGTTATTATGGCACTGTTGCTATCCAGCTCACAATTGCCTGAGCTGGTATGTGCCATATTACTTATTACGGCAGTTTTTAGCCCAGCAACGAATTGTCCAACTGTCGGGTTGCTATTGGACCCACAGTTGAAGCGTATGCAACCAAATAAATTTTCTAGTGGGTCCTGCTGCAGTCTTCTTGTGGACAGACTTTTAATACAGTGGTGTTTGGCACTGAGGATTCTCCAAACCATTTCAATGCCATTGAGGGTCCAAATCCACCCATCTTTTGATGGCGGATTACCCCTACATCCCAAAAATTCAAGGGTTTTAAAAAATATTTTCATTTTTCCAAACATTTGCAGATGTTCTGAAGATTTTTTTATATTTGTTGAAAATTTTTTTCCTCTTCTAAGGTCTGGTGTCGACGCGTTTACACCATCGAACAGTTCGTCCATATTCGTAATCAAATTGGCCGTTGCCAAGGCTTCAGTCGGCATGTCTCCTGAAAATCACAATAAACAAATTAAAGCAATATGAGCATATTACTGACTATCTTTTCACCTGCGCCTTTGCTGGCATAGGTATACTAATATAACATACAAGAAATTTTTTATCCTTTATTTTTTGCCCGGGACGTTAGTGGTTAATGCACATTTCTTTAAGCACCCTTAAGCAAGAAACAAACGGTTAATATTTTGTTCTAGTGAACTTTTAAATGATAAAACCCATGGGGCTAGTTACTTGCTCAACACAGGACTAAGTAATAATTAAAAATACAATATAACTACTACATGGTTTTACTCTTTAATACTGTTAATACCATTGAAACTAACGTGTAAGAAAGGATGTTTTCATTAAATGTTCATAAGTATCATGCATAATTATGATCTGAGTGAATAAATGAGATTGACTTTGACTGTAAAAGGTTTCTTACCTCCTGCTATTTTGGTATATATTCCTGCTGCAACTGAGTGGCTTAAAACTTGTGCCGCAAGTTTTACCCTCATTTTTTGTTTGGAATTAGGGTCAAGGTGGTCTTTAGTTAGGCATGGAGCAAATACAAAATTGGGATTATTATTATCCAATTCATAAAATTGCCTGATGTGGCTCCATTTAGCGATTCCTGTAAAGTAATTATTAAAAGTATTAGAATTACTTACTTTTAAAAAATAAAATATTATGTATGTACATATTACTAAACAATTATTTTTCTAAAACTAAATAACAAATGACTTACCAATTCCTTGTTTGTTGTCTGATGTTACATTGGTCCGAAACTTAACATCATATTTCATAAACAAATTCCGGAAGCACTTCAGCAGGTGTGGTGTGTCAAATAATGTGATAATTTTGTGTCTGTTCACTTCAATGTATGGATTCTCTACAGAAGCTCCTAAAAGACATAGAGCTCTTTTGTTGACTCCATCCAAGTCACAAACTGAAGCGCATATATTAATTCCAGCATCAAAGCAAGAAATTAAAACCTGAAAGTATTTTAAGGGAGATTGGTGACAAATAATCTTAAAACATATATTTAGTTAACATAATTCAGCAAAGAGTTAAATAAGCATGATCATCATTCAAAATGAAGAAGAAATGCATACCTCCTTAATCAAAGCAGATAGTCTGTCAGCTGTGACAAAACCACTTGATAAATAATAAGCCACTGGCTGTTTCACTTGCTTCCTAACTCCAACTACCATAAATACAAGGGCATATGAAGCTGCTTGAGGAGATCTACCTTGTGTAGCATGGTCTTGAAAACCTTCAATAAAATCCGCCTTAGGGTTGTACCATAAGTTTTTTCTTAAGGACATTTCATCCCATAACAATATGTACTCTCGTTCGGACGGCCCAAAGTGTTTTGTTGAGTTTTTCAACACTGTAAGAACTGTTTTGTGTGTCCCCACATTCATTTTAAATTTGCTCAAAAGGCATTTTAATGTGCTGGGTGCTGGTAAACAAATCATTCTCCTCAACAGTTTGTAGCTTGTTGGTGACCTTTTGTAGAGCCTCAATGCTATTATTTTAGCCTCCATGTTCCACCTGCGCCCAGGTTTCTTCCTCTTATAATTCTGCAGTTCTCCTTGCAGTAACAGTGCAAATGTTGAAGTCATTTTTTGATTGCATATTTGTTTGACTGTTTTATTGTTACAAATAACATTTAAAAATGCTTCATTTTTTAAATGTTTTACAGTTTTTTGTAATCTATACACTTTATTCATACTTTTTTTCAGTTTACATATCAACATTTTGCTTTTTATATCAACTTCTTGTTTTGAAGACTTGCACACAAACATTCCTGAATTGGTTGGAGTGATTATGTTTGCATTAAGTTCTCTTAAAGGATTTCTAGATGGACCGGCAACAGCTTCAAACATGGCAGGTTGATCTGACAGATTAGAAATTGTTGTTTCCTGAAAATGAAAGGTTGATTCAAATCCTTCAATTATTTTTAAAATAAGTCATAGTTGAGGTAAGCCACCTATAAGGGCTCTATCTCACTAGGACACCATGGTGGTGGCCACCAGTCTCGCCACCATGGCACAGTATATATATAAGCTAAAGCAGTCCCGTGTGGTGCAGGACATAAAGAATAGCAAACCCCTCCTTCTTGGGAGAGGCCTATGTCCAGCAGTGGACGTCTTTTGGTTGAATGATGATGATGAAAGCAGTACTTCAACTACCTACAATCGTTCGATTTGACACACTCACACAGACACGCAGTGCTACAAGACTGATAAGGTATTTTTGGGATAGTCCCATACAAAAACTACTCAGTATACAGTGTATATCTGTGCGAGTGTGTCAATTCATGCGATTATAGTAAATTGAGGTACTGCTTTAGCTTATATCCTCCGGTTTCTGATTTGAGAATTCGGGATAAGCAAATACTTAAGTAATATTTGAGTACAAGTACTTACACCAAATTCTAAAATCAGAAACCAGAGGTAAATCTACTGTGACCATGGTGTCCTAATGAGATAGGGCCCTAAGAAAATTGGTATGATTAAATTTAACTTGATGATAATAATAATAATAATAATATTCCGGGACAACTCACACACGGTCATCTGATCCCAAGCTAAGCAGAGCTTGTGTTATGGTAACCAGACAACTGATAAACATACTTATATATTTCTAAATACATACATATTATAGATAAATTACACCCAGACACAGAACAAATGATCGTGCTCATCACACAAACATTTGTCCTGGGTGGGAATCGAACCCACGACCTCCGGTATAGCAGTCAGGGTCACTAACCACTAAACCAACAGGCTAGTCAAAATGATGTGTTTTAAATACACTTTTCAAGTGTTAATTGTACTAACCTTATGGCATTGAACATCAGGTACAGCTGTTCTGAACAACTTCTTCTCAAAGAAGCATGTGCTTCTAAAATGTTTGCTGCAAAGCATGTTATGCTTAGAATGGAGTCCATCCTGGAATTTTGGTGAAGACCAGGCTTCGTTTGGGAAGCAATACTTTGACCATAATTCACACCTGGAAATTAAAAAATATCAAAATTATACCTACACCATAATAATCAACGTATACGAGCTTTTTAAATTAAAAAGAAAATACTTTCTGTATTCTCTTTGATTGAAAGACATACGGGAATGGTGTAGGCAAGAAAAAATTTCATAGTAAGTAGGTCCTTCTAATGATTTTAGGCATCAAAAATTGGGTCTTTAGAAAAGGGTGTTACGTTAGTTAGTAATAGTTAGAAGCTGGATGAATAATATTGTGGTATTCTGTTGACTAAAACGAATAGCATGGAAAATACGTAAGTAGACTAGGTACATACCGCAGAGCATTTTTAGGGCCCGGCTTTGGAAACCGATGCAAAGTGATGGTCGGATCTTTAGAAGGTGAAGATCCACACATGCAACAGATTCTAGTGTTTTCTTTCTTCGAACTCATCGCGAAATTAAACACAAAATCGAACAAGAGTCACTGTCTCAACACCGAGTCTATATCTCACAAACACACACTTAAAGTCAAACCTTAAAGTCGACAATAATAAGCGAAAAAGTAATGCTGAAATAAACCTAATAATGATAACACATATAACTCTGACTAAAAAGGCAAATTAAAAATGCCGCGAGTGAAAATAGATTATATTGTTAGTTTTAGTAGTGAAGACCCAGTAAGTAACCCTTGATAATCTCCGTCACGTTACTTTACAATGCAGTGTGCAGTGTCTACAGATGGCAAATTTTATAGATATCATTCCAGTGCTAACAAATAATATTAGGTATAATATTTTTTTATAGTTCTTTTCATGATTAATGTTAATTTCCCTTCTTTAGGTATTTAAAAAAATGAGATATAGTATACTAATTTGTGTAGAGACAATAAATTATAATCACCATTATTTAGACAATATTTTTTTAATAAATATCATGTACCTAAAAATTAATCGGTTTTTCTTCTGTTGTAGGAGCATCCAGCAAACAACCTGCTGAACAAAGAGGTGAGCAAGAAGAAATGGTTGTGCATGAAGGGAGAGACTTCATGCTCGGTGGTGCTGCAACTGGCTAAAGCCGTCAAGGTGAGATTACTGAGCATCATAATGTCGGATTTGTCCAACCCAGGATAATGTTCTCCAAGTATATCCACAATAAAAAATTGGCATTGGCATAATCAGCTAAAAATCAACGCCTATAAAAAGTAAATACAGATTTATGTAAATGTTAAGGTTAGAATACTATGCTTGTACCTAGGTTCATAATCTTTTAAATTATAATATTTAAATAAAATATACCTACCTACTTAAAGCATATTTTTTATTAATTGTAATTTAATATTAGTGAATTTGTTACAGAAAAATTATAATCTTAGTTCAAAAATGCACTTTTTATATTTATTTGCCTCATAGGCAAAACCTGAACAATCTTATCATTGTATTTTTTTCCAACACCCTATACTAATGTATGCATACTCCTATGTTTACTATGTTTTCACAAATACAATGATCTTTATCATATACCAGTTTGCTATACATTTATTTAATTAATATGGCACCTTTTTTTTGTAAACAATCCCACACCAAGGCGTTTAATCCTTGTGCTGTGGGAAGTTTTACAAACATTCAAATCACATGCACAATATACACAAAACTTGGAAGAAGCATTTGTAGATCACAAACGCACTGTGGTAATTGGTGTGGTGACCTATACCACTTTGCTTTCTGTGCAGTATATCGTATTTGGTTTGGTCATTGAATAGATATCAGGGGTACACATTGGTGCTTACCATGCAGCACTGGTGGAGGTGCTGGTGGCCAGGTCTGAGACATCCAGTGATGAGTATCAGGTATGAGGACAGTTCCAATAAACTAAAAAAACCGGCCAAGTGCGAGTCAGACTCGCGCACCGAGGGTTCCGTACAAACCTGTAGGTATATAAGTAAAAGTTATGGTATTTTTATTGCTAAATGAAATCCATAACATAACAATGTGGAAAGCTGACGGTACCTTGTCAATACATATATGAAAACATTATGTATGTTCGGAAAAATCTTCATCTCTTTAAGAAGAGAAGTGATAGACATAATTTTAATACTAGAAATAGGCACAATTTGGATCAATCTCGGTTTAGATTGGCTAAGGTACGAAATTCTTTTATGGGGAATTGTGTAAAATTTTATAATAAAATACCACTGCGGATTCTACAACTGAACGAGACAAAATTTAAAACATGCATAAAACGCACACCATGTAGACAAGCATATTATAAATTAGAGGATTATATCCTTGATAAAAAAGCTTGGCTTAATGCTGGTCCTGCTCCACAGTCACAGCCACTTGGGTCCACTAATTAGTTTTCTTTTATTTTATATTTGGAAGAGATGCTCTCCCTTTTATTTTTATAAACATGGTTTTTTTTTTTTTTTTTTTAAATCGCATTTTTTTTTTTTGGAGTAAATGTTTAATCTTTTTATTTTTAACTTTTGAAAAGTTATAGTATTGTATAACTTCGAAGCATTTTTTATTTATTTTGTAAATATGAGTACCACGTGTAATATAATGTAACTGTTTTTGTTTTTTTTTTTTTGACATGAACGAGCATGGCAATTGAGAGTTTGTCATGCTCACTCAAATGTCTCGCTGATTATGTAATTTTTAATTCTTTAAATAATTCTGTCTGGACTAAATATTTTGCAGCTTCTCTCACTATTGCAGGACGAATACGCTCTTGACGACCGTGTTTGTAGCACATTTTTCGCTTCAAAAACGGATCAGGCGGGAGGACACGCCAGGGTGTCACCACTGTGCGGATCGCCCAGAGGACACGGTGGAGCATACGGTGGAGGTCTGCCCCGCTTGGGCGGAGCATCGCCGTGTCCTCGTGGAGGCGATCGGCGGCAGCGACCTCTCGTAGGGCCGGGCCCCTGGTTCAGACCATGGTGTGGAGCGAGAGGGAATGGGAAGCAAAATTCTCGTGTCGCGGTGTTTGTTTCCAAACTCCTCCGAAATGGCTGAACCAATTTGCATGAAATTTTGTGTGCATATCGGGTAGGTCTGAGAATCGGCCAAAATCTATTTTTTTATTTTTTTTTGTTAATCGCATAACAACGTTTGCTGGGTCAGCAAGTCTAATATATAAAATTCTCGTGTTGCGGTGTTTGTTTCCAAACTCCTCCGAAACGGCTGAACCGATTTGCATGAAATTTTGTGTGCATATCGGGTAGGTCTGAGAATCGGCCAACATCTGTTTTTTTTTTTTAATCGCTGAACAACGTTTGCTGGGTCAGCTAGTAAGTTTATGATTATTAAAAAAAATATACTATGTGATGTAACTAAAAATTTAAGATTTTCGGAATTTTTCCTATATGTGTACTTTATAACGTTGCTTCATGCCAAATTTCAAGATTCCAGGTCGTCTGGAAGTATCCTTTAGGTTTTGATTCCCTTGCGAGTAGTTGCGAGTTTCAAAATATGCGGCTTTAATTGCTGTATCTTTTGATTGCGTTGACGTAGAAGTTTGATTTTGTTACAGCTTAAAGATATTATAGACTTGAGTATTTGTTAAGAATTTCAATATAATACCACTACGCGTTCATGAGTAAAGGGGTAATAAGTTTAAAATTATTAAAAATATTTTTATTATATGATGTAACTAAAAATTTATGCTTTTCGCAATTTTTCCTTTATCTGTGTTATAAGACGTTGCTTCGTACCAAATTTCAAGATTCTGAGTTCACGCGAAGTACCCTGTAGGTTTTGATTCCCTTGCGAGTGTCGAAAATTTGCGGCATAAACGGGAGTATCTTTTGATCGCGTTGACTTAGAAGTTTGATTTTTTCAAAGCTCCAAGAGACCATAGACTTGAGTATTTGATATGAATTTCAGCTTGATACCTCCACGCGTTCCTGAGAAAAAAGGTCTTGACAGACAGACAGACAGACAGACAGACAGACAGACAGACAGACGGACAACAAAGTGATCCTATAAGGGTTCCGTTTTTACCTTTTGAGGTACGGAACCCTAAAAAGCAGAAATAGAGTGTAACAGACTGTTTTAAACAAGTCTGCTGATTAAGAGAATTTTTAGAATTGCTGCATCATGACAGAATATATTCAGATAATTTCATTGTGAAAACAATATAACTGGTTAAACACACTAGTCGCTTTATCAACTAAGCTACAGAGGACACTGACTAGTGTTCGAATTTCTCCTTTTGGTACTGGTGCTTTTATCCAGTAGTGGCAGGGTTGTGTCCCGCCTGAGATAATTTTTCCTTTCTACTATTTATATTGACTTACAAGTATTGGCTGCGCGGGCGCATGAGGCATATAAGGGAAATATGTGCGGGTTATGTGCAGGTGTTGGTGCCGAGTAGCGTGTTGGTGTCCCGCGAGGAGTCGCGGCGCGGCGAGGGCGTGTCGCGCGTGCGCTCGTTCGCTGCTGAGCAACTCAGCGAGCCCGCGCGCGATCAGCGCTGGGACCGCGTGCGGGTCGTGTGTTCGCAGCCCTATAACAAGCACTGCAAGGTAATACGCCGCTTTCAAACTTAAAAAAAACACTAGGCCAGGCACTTAGAACTTGTCATAATACCTTATTGAACTTCTGTGTGCAATCTTACTGTTGTTAAACTGAACTACAACTAGAGAATTTTATGTAAAAAGCGTGTTCGCACAAATGAAGTTCGTTATAAAATCGTTATACCAATATTATGAAAATAGAGGAAGCACGAGAAAAGTGTTGAGTGTGAAAGTTAACTATACTTTTATGTAAAAACTTAAAAAAACAGCAATTCTCTCGTCCCTAGTACGGCTTGTCGTTCGTACACATTGACGAGGCGGAGAGCGCGGGCGCGGGCACTGCCGTGCCGCCGCGCCTGCTGGCCTTCGACACCTTCTCCTCAGACGAGGACGAGTTCAAGCCGGGGGAGCTGTTCGCTAAACATCTGCAAAAAAATTCCGCAGAGACCACGGGTACCGCTACTCTTAATACGGGTAACTTCTACAGTTTTTTAGTTATTTCTCGTGGTTTTAAATTCGTGTGTTATATTAAGCAAGATTGTTTTAGGTGCACAAATAAGACAAGCAACATCACAAGCGTTAAAAAACATATCGGAATCCGCCACGAAGCTAATGAAAGCTACTATTAGCAAGCCCAGTAGCAAGCGAGACAGCACCGCCGCCGAGCGCGTCGTTGACACCGACCGCATCCGTCCCGTCGCCGTCCCGCACCGCGACAAAACGCCTGCGTCTCGCGATCAAACGCCCGCATCCCGCGCCGACACGCCGCAGCGTCGACCCCACACACAAAATGACCAGCCCTCCACCACCAACAAGACGGACGGCCCAGTAAGAAAACGAAGGCGATCCAGCCAGGATGACTTACCAGGTAGGTACCTACAATGTATTATACTCTGACAGAACATGAAATAATTTATTAAGTGAAGTCATACTATTAAGTGAGCGTTGTGTTCCAGGCGAGGTGAGCTCAGAGCCGCACACGCTGCTGAGCGACGTGGTGCTGGTGCTGAGCGGCTACGAGAACCCGCGCCGCGCCGCGCTGCGGAACACGGCGCTGGCCCTCGGCGCCCGCGTGGAGCGCGACTGGGGGCCCGCCTGCACGCACCTCATGTGCGTACATACATACCGTTCAACATTTTTTTTTCTATGTGTAAAAGTTTGAATTAATAATGTGGTGGGTGTGGCAGTTGCGCCTTCCCGAACACGCCGAAGTTGCGCGCGCTGCGAGCGAGCGAGGCGCGCGGCGCGCCGCCCGCGCCCGCGCCGCGCGGCGACTGGCTGCAGCAGGTGAGCGCGCGGCGCCGGCGCCTGCCGTGGCGCTGGTTCGCCGCCGAGCCGCAGCTGCGCCGCGCCGAGCCGCCGCGCCCGCCCGAGCCCGCAGCCGAATCTAACTCTCCGCGGCATTCGCACCTTGACCCAGACACAGGTTGGAATAAATTCTGACCCTCGCTCTAATCATACCTTTTCAGGGCAGTTGACATCTTTTTATGCTTATAGCATCATCATATTACAGACGGTGACACAGACGAAGAAATCGAAAAAGTCCTCCAAAAGCAAAAGAAACGCCGGGTGACAGATATAGAGAGCGCTGAGAGAAGCGGCGAAGCTCGCGCAACGAAGAATGCGACTGAAAGTGAGGAAGATGGCAATTCCACGGACGAGGAGCCGAGTGCGCCGGCGGCCACGTGGCTGGGCGGGTCGCTGGCGCGCGTGCTGGCGGGCCGCACGTTCCGCGTGCTCGCGCCGCCGCCGCTGCGCGCGCGCCTGCAGCGCTACGTGCGCGCCTACGCCGGGCTCGTCATCGATGTCAGTACATCTACTTTGTTGCTGTGCTGTATGCTTACTGCGTCCGGCATTCACTACCTTTCCGTGTTTACATCTGGCTAAAAAAAATCGGTGTATTCAAAGTAACAATATATTTTGTAACATCGCAGGAGGCGACATTAGACGAGGAGAGTGAAGTGGACTACGTGCTAGCGAGCAGCCGCGCGGCGCGGCGCTCGGCGGCGGGCCGCGGCGTGTCGCCCGCCGGGCTCGCCGCCTGCCTGCGCGCCGGGGCCCTCCCGCCGCGACACTGAACACCGCACCTATCTATTATTTCTTTAATAAAATTGACATTTACCTATATTCATTACTATTACCTTTATCCTTATGCCAATACTGATCCAGAGAGACGATTAGAAATCAAGGAATAATTTGTAAAATAAATGGGTGTCATTTAGTATATCCATTACATTTGCAAGGTTTCTGAAAAAAAATTTTCTTCTTTTTTATAATTATCTAGCAACCTTCCGACCCGAGCGGCTTCGCACGGACGGGCGCACCTATACATACAAATTCTTCCTCTTGATTTACTCCTATCTATTGCTGAAAACTGCATTAAAATCCGTTGCGTAGTTTAAAATTTGTACAAAACTACCGATTTTTGAGGGCTTATACTAAATTTGCTTATCCAAATTTTGACCTAGATATAGTGCACAAGATGCCTATAATTTTAAGTTTTTAAGAAAGATGTGTTTCCAAATCATAATCACGTACGAGCGTTTATATGGAAAGTAAGACGGGTTGGTCTTAACATGAGATTATTATTTTATTTTTTGAAAAAAATCGTTCTAAGTCGTCTAGACAGGGCAATCATCCGGGGATTGAGGAACGAGTACGAAAGGGCGTACCGAACCGGTACTGCCACCATAATATTAATTCGGTACACAACTTTCAGTGCGAAGGTGTTTTTTTTATATTTAATTTGGACATCATAAAATGGTGCATACGACGTAAGCTTTGGGAGATTGCAGGTCGTCATCTCGCATTTTTTGACTTCCATTTTTTGAGGTTTATTGGGATGAGGCTTACGAAAACAACACCCATTTTCAAATCCAACATGGTGGTCATATATTTTTTTAAATGGTGTCAGTTTCGCGGTAACTTGGCGAAAACGGTATCAATTATGAAATTCAAGGTGGCCGTCTCTTTTTTTTACTTGGTTCCGTTATCTCATGAATCCGTTTTTAATTAAAAAATAAAGTAATATCTTTTTTATTGAGAATTAGAACCCCCTTACATTTGAACTTATTTTTTTTATTATTTGTAGTTTCTTAATAGAGGCAGAAATAACAAGGTTACACACTTTGTAAAAAAAGTGTGTGTGTACTTATGTACGCACGTAAGAAGTTATACTTTTTTGGCGGAACAAGATAAAATTCTTTCTCATAAACTGGTATAATAATAAGTATTTAACTTTAATAATATTTAGTGTTAATTATATTAAATAAAAGTATTTTAATTTATATCAATAAATAATACATACGGATAGTTAACCTCAATTATATTGGAGAACTTGAAAAAGTATATAAGCACAAATTTTTTCACTAATATTCACAAATAGTTAGTAATATCAATCAAAATATTCAATTTAAATCACTACTGAATATAATTTATTAGCACATATATAATTCGCACTTGTATGAAACTAAAACACGTGTTGTGAATGTATAAACTAGAAACATGTTGATAAATATTATAAATATGAAAACAGTGATCAGAGGTGACGAGCGTACCAACATGCGCGACTAACTTCATACTGGATGCGCGCGCATCTTAAAATTTCACTCTCATCATTTTTGACGAGCGTACCAACATGCACGACTAACTTCATACTGTGAAAGATGCGCGCGCATCTTAAAATTTCACTCTCATCATTTTTTCATAACGCGCCTAAAGAAGTATAACTTCAAAAAATCATCTACCTATTACGCCCGTTAACAAACGGACGGACACCGGACGCTTATTAGCTTATTAGTTTGGGATCAGATGACCGTGTGTGACATGTCCCAAGATATTATTACCTAAAAGGTTTCCGCTGGCTGGGACCCTTTAGGTACGGAACCTTAAAAAAGTATAATTATTATTTACTAGCTGTCCCCCGCGACTTTGTTAGCGTGTTTTAGTTTCAACGGTTTTTCATTTTTGAAACATTTTTCATTTATGCTCCGCTCTTATTGGTCGTAGCGTGATGTTATATAGCCTACAGCCTTCCTCAATAAACGGACTATCCAATACAAAAAGAATTTCTCAATTCGAACCAGTAGTTCCTGACAAACTCTTCAGCTTTATAATATTAGTATAGATGACGATGTTGATGATTATGATTTAATAAATATTGTTTACTCATGACCCCTAGCCTCCAAACGCTCTTTATACTGTGACCTTAGCAAAAGGAGATGAAAGGAGATTTTGAATAATAGATATTGTAGATAGTTTATATAATTATATTGTGGTTTAAAATAAACATGTGTGAGAGTGAGCGGTCGGGCCTCACTGTGACGTCAGCAGCGTGAGCTTCTCGTTGAGCTGCAGCTGCGTCTTGATCAGCTGCGCCAGCGTCACCACCTGCCATACACATACATACATATACAACACTTTCTTATATTGGAAGCCTTCTACATTTTACTACCACAGCAGGCTTTGAGACGTTGTGTTATTCAGTTATTTACGAATTTTCTTTTTTGCAGTACTAAGTTAATGGTTTGTGTGGAAGTAGACTATCTTAAAAGTAACAATTGACTCACTACTCACTTTAGAAGTTACAATTTTTTAATTTGGTGATAATGCAATATAATGACGTCCAATAACGATTAACTGCAAGTTGGCCATGGGAACTATGTAACAAATGGTGCAATATCACCGAGAGCGGGCTCTTTCAACTATTTAATATTCACAAATACTCAGAAAATGCCCAAAGTTCTACGTTTAGGAAAGGGTAAGGTCAAAAAAAGCCTGAAACTGACCAGCAAATTGCAAAAATGGTAAGAAAATTTGAATTTAAAAGGCTACTCTTACGCTTACACCTTAAATTATTTTGGAATAAACTTTATTTGGAAATAAAAGAGTGTAGGTGCGGTGTAGTGTACCATGAGCAGGTCCTTGACGCTGGAGGCGAAGGCGTCGGCGAAAGTGTCGGCCGACAGGTTGGGCACGGAGTTGACGAGCTCCAGCAGCTGGCGGCCCGCCGCCGCCTGCGCCTCCGCGCGCTCGCCCAGCACCTCCTCCACGTACGCCACCACCTGCCACACGCCACATCCGCGAGGGAACGCTAGTACACACGTCCTACGGCGGCTACCAGTAGTACTCGGCCGCCGTTGGACGCCGGCTCGCGTGTCCCAGCGGAAATATAACTCACTCAAACATGTGACTATAAACCCAGCCTATATAAGGTACATACCTACATATAACTTTATGATCACACTATTTAGGATAAAATCTGTATTACAATATAAGTGAATATTCTAACCAACCAAATGAGAATATCGGAAAGCTCTTGACTGTGTATGTATTTCTTATAAATCAATTCAGGTTATCATATACACACTAAGATTTTGATTGATTACCACATTTTAACAAACACTTTATTATATTATTATAGATAGATGTTTAGATAGCTATAATTAAGCAACTATGTTAATATTGAACACTCACTTGATCCAGTAGCCCTGATAACTTAGACGCAGCCTCGGCCACTTGTGCGAGGTCCAACATGGGCTGCACCTGGCGGGAACGACCGCCACCACCCATCGTCTTCTGGCACAGATTCAGTCCTACGATCTGAAATGTGAATTATCTGATTTTAACAAAGACAATCAAAAAAAGTATAAAAAAATTATTTGATAAACAGGAATAATGTAGGTAGAGAATGAAGTAAAGAGCTGGCAGGTTCGGCGGCGGCGGCAGTAGCGTACCTCGGGCTCGTAGCAGGTGAGGCCGACGTCGATGGGCGTGAACATGCAGCCCTGCTTGCCGCGCGGCACGCCCAGCGCCACGCACACGTAGGCGCGCAGCCCCATGCGCGCGCCCTGCAGCGACGTGTCCAGCGTCACGTGCACCGGCTCGCGGCACTCGCGCGAGTAGTACTCGTGGATCACCGACGAGTGGTTCGTCACCTCGTTGCCTGTGGCCCACCATCCTACAAGCATCACATTGTTTATAAAAGTGATACTGCAGAATAATTCAATGCACACAATAGATAAACTGCAACACAAAATAGCCATAATCACAAAAGAAAAACAAAATAGTCATAGAAAATACAGAGTGGAAAAACGGGACACTTGTCCTGCAGCAGACCAATAATATCTAAATACATAAAATCTACAATACATTACCAAGACAATTATATGGATTGACATCCACCTGGTATTTGCTGCCAATTTTGCCTTTTTTCAGTCCTATCCTAACAAATGTATTCAAACACCAATTTATAGTATTGTATTTTAGCAATTAGGTCAGTTTTAAAAATGTAGTTTCGGCTTAATTTCTCGATTTCAAGCTTACAGCAGACATGATGATAATGCCCTTTAAGAGCCAAATATAAACTAATTATTCAGCATCAAGTCTGGATTTCGTATTTTAGGGGATGGTAATCTGTGTGCCTAACATTGCTATTTACCCTTTCGGTGCATAAAAAGAAAAGAGCTTTGATCAAACCATAAAATAATAAATTAGATATCTATTAAATAGGTTCACATTGGTTTTGACATCAAAAGCTAGCTGGAAAGGCAGTAACCTGCATACTACTTACCCACTATATTCTCTGAGGCATTGACGCGCCTGTTCAGTTCATACACGTCCATGGCATAGTTGAGTTCCGCCTCTACCTGGTCAGCATGTTCCTTGTGCGGCACGCAGAAGCAGTTCGTCACTTCCACGATGCCCTTGTCGCTGGTTCCTATGCATCACAATAACATAACCTCAAAACTCTTATGGCTTTTTATAAAAAAAGCTCTTGCGTTTATATCGCTTTTAAATAACATTAAATAGATTAGCATCCAGAATTGCAGCACCAGAAAAGCTTTAAAACGTAAATCTAGTCAACACATGACAACGATGACAAGTAGCTATATCATGCGGTTTTTCTTAAGTTTTCACAAAAAATACAGAACAAACACAATTATTACCCAGCAACGTGCCAATGACTCTATGAGAATCAGCATTTCGGCGCTCGTAAGCATCCACAATTTGAAATAATACTACGGGGTGAATCTTGACACTTAAGTTAAGCGCCATGTTGGTAACAAGAACTCACAGAGAGTCACATCATCACAGAATACAAAATATATATAAGAACTTTTACAAAATACGTTCCATTCAACCGACAGAATCAGAATACAGAATAATATAATACTAATATCAATTATATTACATGTTTCAGTATAAACCCACTTGTTCTTATCGAATGAAAACAAAAATTATATAATGTAAACACGAAAAAAATATTAAAATACTGATAATCCAAAAAATTCTTCTTTTTATTAACCACATCATACGTGCCTAATATTTTAAGTCCCATGTTAGTTATACTTACTCCATACTTGTCCAAGGTCCAATCTACTAAAACATTTAGTCAAATCTGAGCGATCGTGTCTACTTTCTGTTTGTGATTACAATATAGGCTTGCCAGTGCCCTCTGTCCATTGCATCTGCAGGTCTTTGTTCCGGTCTAAACGTAGGCCACACTGCCAGCTAGCGAGCGAACTGGGCGAGCATCGTTTCACCTCTTTTCATATTTCGGGTCACACCCAGAGCTGAGATAATCCTACATCAAATGTACAAACGGTGCGAACGAAAAATCCGACGATCCCAGTGATGCTATTCGAATATGAAAAGAGATGAAAATTTTCTCTCTCAACTAGACGCACGGAGCGCGGGGTGCTCTGGCCCGCTCCCGATTTGCCAATCGTCTTTCCGCGCGCTTACGTCTTTGTCCGTAGTTTTTACCTTTAGCTCGCTAAAGCTACGCTTAGTTTGTATAGTTTCCCTCGCTTCGCCCGCCATCTCGTTCGCTAGCTGGCAATGTGGCCTGCGCTTTACCAGTGCACATCTTTGCTTTAGACTACTAAGAAGCTGGTACGAGTCATTTTCACTCTCTGTCTGTACCAGTGGGCCTTTGCTAATAAGTAAGTACTTACTAAAATAATATTTCTAGATGAAGATTTGTTGGTTTCGCAAATGGCTTTTAGTTATGAGTTACATTTATTTATTAAGAAAGTGCCACGAGATTGCTTTCCGCACTTAACCCGTTTTTTTTAACAGGTCTACCGCAGTTAGCCGGAACGCAGGTTTAGACTGGTTCACCGGAATTTAACATTAGAGCGGGGGCACACGATGCGTTGCGGCGCCGCACCGCAAAGATTTCACCGTGTCAGTGGGCACACGTGTCAGTGGGCGGTGCGGCGCCGTAACGTTATTATGTCGCAGCGGCGCCGTAGCAGCGTTGGACAGTCTGTTAATGAAAATGGATCGTAAAAGACGTCTGTTGTTGGCCCTACTATTACGGCAGTTACAGAAGATTTAATTAAAAGTAATAATTTTGGCAATTTGCTCCCGTGCTTTTATTTTTAAAGTCTTCATTGGACTTATCCCAAAGGATTTCCCGTTCTTGGAGTAATGTAATTAGGTAGTCTTTATCAATAACATCTAGGTTGACACTAATTTTTTAAAACCTCATTTACAATAAACAAAAATATTTAGAAAAAAAATCGAAACGAGCGAGCGTGTGTCTTTCCTTGTGACGCAAAACAACTGAGCGGTGCCGCTCCGACGTCGCAACGCATTCACCCCTCCCCGCTTCCTCTTGGTAGTTGCAAGACCGGTGCGGCGCCGGAGCGCATCGTGTGACATGCCACAGATATTTCTATGTAAGACGACGCAGCGACACCGCTCCGGCGCCGCACCGCCGCCGCAACGCATCGTGTGCCCCCGCTCTTACTATTTTTATAAAACGCGACTTGTCTCGCCGGCAAGGGCGTAATAATCGTCGATTGTGGTTAAACCTAGTCCCTAGTTACAATAAATCATTGTAGTTGACCCAAGCTATGGAAGTGCAAGTTATGAACAGGCAGCTTTAGCTTCTTTTGGGTTCATTGCAGTCGTCGGAACTTTTTTTATTATAAGTCCACTAACTGGTTCAGCACATGCACAGCCCTAACCAGAGAGAAATGGAAGGAGGGTAGAGAGCTTAGGCTGGTTTTATAGCTACGCTGTTAGACGCGCCGTTGAGCAGCGCCGCTGTTAGCAGCGCGCGTTTGAACAACGGTCCGCTGTAAAACGAGATTAGTACCGCGCGTTTCGCTGCTGTGTACAGTCGTCTACAAAATGAACATTAATGCGGTTAGAGTAGTGGCTATTTACCTCTTATGGAAAAGAAGGCAAAGAAGACTAGCTGTTGATCCTTATAATGGTACAAGGTTAGTGAGAGGTGAACACGTAAGATCTTTTTGCGATTTACGAGAAAATAGTCATAAATTTTATAAATATTTTCGCCTATCAATAACTAGTTTTGACGAATTACTCTGCAAGTTACAGTCCTCTTTACGACGATCCAGCTTGTTTCGCATCCCCATAACTCCAGAGGAAAAATTGGCGATCACTCTAAGGTAAATGAAATAAAATCGATATTATAATTCATGTTGTACTGTACTTAACGGCGCGTCTCAACAGCGTCACTCTAAAACGCATACTGATCGTATCGTAACTCGCGGCGCGCGCTTCGGCAGCGCCGGCGAACAGCGCGCGTTTACTCAACAGCGCTGCTCAAGCGCGTGGCTATAAAACGAAACTAGAACCCAGAACAAATCCGAACGCGCGCGCTTCAACCGCGCTGTCGAAACGCGTAGCTATAAAACCAGCCTTAGATAAAGGTAGAGAGACATTTGCCCTGAAGTGACAGAAATGGTTAGGAGAAAAAAAATACTGTCACTACAATTTGACGAAAGTTCTCAGATGTAAGCACAGAGTACTTGGGACACAGAACAAATATACTCTACTTGGGATGTAAGGGTAAAACGGTGAAACACATAAATCGGAAAATATCATTTATTCAAACGGTATTTCAATACATAGGTATATAATATACTACATTCTATGATTGAGCAAAACCGTAAATACCAATACAGTAAACCATTGTAACATCACTATAACGATCAAGTATTTAATAACTTATTTTTAACGGACTTCAGAGACAGACAGTTATATATATCACCAGTATATTAAGAGATAATATCACACACGAATGTGTGTCAAATTTTAGCAGCATAAAAATAGTTTATTTTTTGACTAAATTTGTTTTACTAAATTAATGTAAAAATAATGAACACTACATGACTATTATATAGGTACGATGCAAAAGCAACTCAAAAATATTACTTTCCTGTTTGCCTTTGCCCTGCAATGGGACAAGACAGGCTTATTAGATTAGATTATGCTAGTTACAACCATTTTTATATTGCTGAAGAGAAAGGTATGACTGTATGTTAGTACATACCTTTCTCTCTCTCACATGTTAATGTGTGTACAGGGTGAGCTGTTATATAATATTTATGTTTTGGTGGTAGTCACTTTATTTACTTTTTATAAGATAGGGTTTTCATCAAGCATGTGATGAATTAAAAGACAAATGTCTTATGGTTTAAATGTCTTAACTTGATAGTCACCATTGCACTAAATCACATATTACCCTAACTCAATCATTAGGCTATTCTAAAAAAAAAAAAACTGTTTTCAACAAATAACAAGATATTTTACGTACCCTAATAAGCAATAACAAAACTACTTATTTCTAACAAGACATGTTCAATATTTTTAGTCATTTTATAATAATTAAAAAGATAATTTGGTTATTTATTTGTTGGTGTGGGTGTAGTATGTATTCGAATACCATGCATCTCAGCTATTTCACTCTTCAGAGAATCAGTTACAAGACGATGCTGTTTTACTCGAGACAAACCCATAAATTCCTTCGCTTCTACACTCACCTGAAAAATTAAAAGAAGGATTGCACAATAACATATTGAAACATATTTAACAACTAACCTATTTAACTTCCTCTGAATTGCTTTAGATTAGTCCTTAGTCTATACAACTTAAAATTTGGATAATAAATACCTAAAATGAATATTTAAATTTTTTTATTGAGTACCTACTTCAAACATGGCCCCACAGCCTCCAGAGATGTCCTCGACGCTTATATACGTGATGCCAGGCAGCGAGCGCTTCAGAGCTTCCGATAGCTGCTGCTCCTTTGTAACGCTGTTGCGCTCAAAAGCGGAGCCATTCTGTGACCCGCCGGCTGTGCTGCCCACTGCCGTGCGGGACTGTCGACGTAACAAACATCAAAGATTTGATATTGATACACCACACGAACTCGCGGAACGGTAACAAAAAACCACTTACAATGTGATTTTTGATAGGTTCCAAAATCTTCACCAAGTTACGAAACATATTTCTAAGAAAATAATTATAACCTAAATTTTTACTAACAAAGAAATGAAGATGATTTAAAGTTAATATCGGTACACATTTATATATTATAGTGTCTTTCTTTTCTATTATTTAAAATTGTGATACCTATAAGTAAACCTAAGTATTAATAATTGAGTACCTATGTTTCTAAGTAGGTAATCAAAATATCAATCAAAATTAAATTTAAATATGACGTAAATACGTTTCGTTTTAGGCAACAGGCACATCTAAAAAATTAATTGTATTAGAGCCTTTAGAGGTCAATAAAAATACACAATGACTAATTCTGAGATATATATTTAACCTTACTTTTAGTTAGCTTCTTTAAATTTCTTCGGCCAAGTTTTTCTACTCAGGAGCGAGAGATTTTCGTGTTTAAAATAAAAACTTCAGTATTGTGCACTATAATCTAGCTGTCAACAGTGTCAACTGTCAAAAGATCACAAACACAATTGCAAGTTTGAAAGTCAAAAACACGTGTGTTTTTATTCCTTGGCTGATGTGATTGGTAAATATGCGAATTTACTTCCTTAAAAATGCCTCCATTTAGAAGTGGTTTGCTTAAAAGAAAATCGGGTTCTAAGGAATCCAACTCAACTACTACAGAAAAAGTATCAGATCAGGTAAGTGTAAAATATAATACTTCGAAATTTTCGAATCAACATGCTGGTCATTTAGTTTGTGATTAAAAGTCTACTTTTATTTAGCATTGTCTGCTAATTCATATATTTCATATACCTACCGCGAAACGTATTTTATGCGCAGTTTACGAACTTACCTAATGCATATTTAGACTTAAATGTAAGTAGCTACCAATCCAACATGTTGCCGGTGTTTTAAACCACTATTCGTACATTTATCATTATTTCTATTTTTTATTAAGTTTTTAACATATTATGTACTGTAATGGTAATTTGGTATTAGTCTGATGAAGGGTCAGGAGAAGAGGAGTTGATCCAAGGAGCTCTGAACGACGAAGATGACGCCACAGACTCTGAACATGAAGACGAGAGTGGAGCGGCCTCTGATCAGGAACAAGATGTAATGCAACTCTTTGTTATACAAAATTTTTTGTTAAATTGATGTGGTTTTTAACATGTATTATTATATTCTGTTTCATCAGGCTATTATGTTCTTAAATAACCTTCAGCATTCAGTTATTAAAAAATAATCTGTAAATCTGTTAATGTATCGGAAATACAATTTCTACCACACACCTAATTTTATTTAAATATCATGTTTTAGTATGATATCATTATTATAACATGCTTCATTCCACAGAAAGTGTTGTTTGATGACAGTGCAGACTCCACCTTTGGAGATGATGACCAGGTTGACAATGATTCAGAAGGTTCTTCAGTAAGTACTCAAAGTCTTGTCTCCAATGACTTCTCATTCAACTGTACCATAAAATATGAAAATATTGAGGGCATATAAATAAATTTTGACAATGTCACATACATTGTCAAAATATATGTGATAATATATGTAATACTTTACTAATGTATACACTGTTCTTAAGTTAGCTGTAAGTTTTCCAAATAAAATAAAATAAAATAAAAATAAAATTGCTGTGTACCCAAACTAAGTAGCTAAGGCACTTGTGTTGTGGAATCAGAGATAACAAAGGTACAGGTAGTGAACTATCTATGTAACAAATATAATTCAAATCTGTTCTGCAGTTTTTTTGTGATTAAGTAACAAACATCCATCAATCCATGCATCGAAACTAAGTGTTAATAATATTAGTAACATTTACTACTAACTAGACTATATAGTTAAAAACTGGTTATTTATGTATTCCTTAACTATTTAGTTTTGGTTATATTTTACCTGATTAGAGTAGTGTAACAAGTAAGCTATAATTTAAATGATTTGAATAAAACCATTCTTGCCTAGTAAAACATTTGTAACCTTAGGAACTTACCAACTCTGAAGATGATGATGAATCAGATAATGATAATGATACCAGCAGTGAAAATGGTGATAGTGAGGATGATGAGAGTGTAGACAGTGGAGCCGAGTCGGGACCCGCACTGACTCCGTCTGGAGTGAGTGACGCCAGTGACACAGACAAGAAACCTAGCACGGACACCAAACAAAAGGCAAAAAATGTAAAGCAGACTAAAGTGCAGCAGGCTAAAGTGCATCAGGCTAAAGTGAAGCCCACTACTGATGCCAGCATAGACAGACTAGCAGATACTATTAGGAAAGCTAGTGTTAAGACACTACCTGTGGAACAAAAAGGTTGGTGAATATGTAATACAAATGAAATTGAATACTAACTATACCAAACAGAGGCTATGTAAATGAAAGCTTAAATTCATTAAAAAATATTTTTCATGGTGTACAATTACAACAACTATTGAACATGTATCAGATAATGTCTAAAAGTAAAGTTCATTCAATATATGGCAAGTGCGTTGTTAATGTGCACAGATGAGTATGAGTCGGGTGACACGTCGGACGAAGAGGACCGGCGCACGACGGTGGGCGACGTGCCCATGTGGTGGTACAACGAGTACCCGCACGTGGGCTACGACCTGGACGGCCGCCGCGTGCTCAAGCCCCCGCAGCGCGACCAAATCGACGACTTTCTCAAGTGAGACTCGCCAACATACATCTATAGACTCTGTCTTGCACTTGTTTTGTGTACAGGGGGTATTTCGGTTTATGTATCTTGGATTAAATGGGTCTTGATTTCAGGAAATGTGAGGACCCAGACTTTTGGCGGACGGTTCGCGACCCTAACACTGGGCAAGATGTGGTGCTAAGTAAGCAGGATCTCGAGCTCATCCGCCGGCTGAGGGAAGGCCACGTGCCGGACCCCACCCACGATGAATACCAGGTACAAGCATTGTAATGTTACATGAATAATTTTGCAACAGCTTAATCGATTTCTAACCCAGCGGAGCCCCGCGGTTTCACCCGCGTAAGTAGTTCTCGGTCTCGTTAGAATTTTTTTTTTCTTGAATTTTTCCAATGTTTTGGCAGTTAAGTATGCTGCTATTTGGAACAGAGACAAATCCAAATTCAGAAATCATTAATTATTAATTCTCTGTTCCCTATTAAATTAGTTGGGGTCGGCGCGTATTTTGCTTCCATTCATCCCTACTACTCGTCATCTCAGCATTACCTCCTTTCTTCCCCATGTCATCTTTCACAAAATCCATCCCATATCATCATACCCATTCAATGACATGCGTGAATTTCATCCCTTCTCATAACATGTCCATACCACGACTAATATAAGGTCTTACAACTTAAAAACTACAAGAAATCGCGGAACGTACATAGGGGTGATTTGCATACCTCTTAGTGTCTTCTACCTCTGAACACCCGATCGTCCATGCTTTCTAGGATACCCTATTAGATTTGATGATTGATTTGATTTACATAGATTGATCATTAATAATAAAACTGACATGTTTTCTTGTAATTCGAAAGCCATGGGTGGAGTGGTTCAGTCGCGAGGTGCTGGCCACGCCGCTACGCGCCTTCCCCGAGCACAAGCGTTCGTTCCTACCGTCGCGCTCCGAGCAGCAGCAGATCGGCCGAATCGTGCACGCACTAAAGATGGGCTGGACAAAGACCAGAAAACAACTCGCCGAAGAACGAAGAAAGAAAAGAGTAAGTTCTAATCTTGTGACGTCGGCTGTCTAATGACGCCAACAGTGCTTACGATGCGTTGTGTGCAGGAGAAGAAGTTCTACAACCTGTGGGGCTCGGAGGCCGCGGCCGGCTCGCGCGCGCGCCCGCTCGCCGCGCCGCGCCGCGCGCTGCCCGGCCACGCCGAGAGCTACAACCCGCCGCCCGAGTACCTGCTGGACTCGCACGAGGTAGGCCTTCACACCGCGCACTGGAAACGGCCAAGCTACTTTCGACGCGTACGGTGGTGCTTATCAAACTAAATTTAGTCTTTGACCCTTACCTACCACCTTTTTTAAATTAGGATAATTCACTAGACATAAATGTAAAAAACAATCTACGGACAATTTGTAAATATTTTTCAATCGTCGGTTTGGTCGTTTACGCCATTGCTTGACAAAATCTCGAAACTTGACAAGCAAGGGTTAAACAAGTTGTACAAAGCGCGTATTCGCAAACATGTCGTTTATCAGTTACCGTCTTATCGTGGTGCAGAAGCACGCATACTTATTAATATAACATATAAATAGATCGTCAACCATTTTTGCTAGTAGTTAGTTTGTAATTAATACGATTAAAACATGTGCAATTCGATGACGGAGTCCAGTGTGAAAGCTGTCATAAGCTGTAGTAAGCTTCTGGATTTCGGTCGTGCGAGAATTTCCAAATCAAGCTGGAGAAAGGTAAGTGGTGACAAGAGGGCAAATTTTCTACGTGTAAAATATCTTCGCCAGCAATCTAGTCCGGCACCTGGATCTGCTGTTTTCTTGGAGGTGATTCTCAAAGAGATTCGCAAAAAAAAAACGCAAGTCGCAACGGTTGCAAATGACATAGTAAGGGGTGTCGGACTCTAACGAGCTCTTCTTTGTTTTTAAATAATAAATTATGCAAAATATGGAGCTAATTAAAAAATTCATAAAAGACAACCCTAAATATTTTTAGACCTAAATATTTTGTTTCTAAAACGTTATTATAATTGACTGCCATCCCCAATACTATGAACTATTCATAATGATCAGTTATTGTTTAATGGTGATTGCATTTGTAAGGCGTTTTGTTATTACTTCTACTCTATCTTTCTCGTCTCCAATACGACCAATGTTACTTCCCACCCTGCTTCTATAATTCACCTACGAACAGAATCGCCTATTGGAAAATAGCCGCATTGAAGTTAAAGTCGAAGATGTGTCTAAATAACTGCGTGGGTTAGACACCTCTAAGAGTGCTGGTCCAGACTGGTGAAGAAAATTATTCCTCTAAGTTTTTGGTAAGGTGTACAAAGTCATTCTTTCTTCCTATCTCTATTCTTTTCGTAAAGTCCTTAACATCATGCACCATCCCCGGTGTGTAATAATAAAAGATGACTTGAGTATATATAGGTACAATTTATTCTTGAAATGACAATGTGTGCCGTGCGGCGCGCTCGGTGACGTAGCAAGGCGGAAAGGGCAGGCGAGCTGTGACGGCTGGAGCTCGATGAAAGGTGGGATGAGTGGGGCACGTCGGCGCGAGAGCTCGTCGACAGACTGACGTTTGCGTTCGGAAATTTATTATGATTTTGTCGATGGTGCGTCGACACCCGAAGTGAGGAAGTCCATACTTATTAAGCCCTTAAAAAAAGGGTCTTAAACTGAAATAACTATTAAATAAATCTTGACATCGTTTTAACCAAGCTATGTCGTATAGGAACACATGGTGCTCCCCTAAGTAGGTGTATTTATTATATAGAAAACTAGCTGATGCGATAGGTATAAGTTGTTGTGACTTTCAAAGTAAGAAGCATGAAATTTCATTATGGTTAAAAAAAAAGTATAGTACGGGGTTTCTTTTTTTAGTTTTAGTTTAATGATAATTATTTTATTTTAACCCCCGACGCAAAAATACGTTCGTTATAAGTTTGGAGAGTGTGTCTATCTGTGTTCCCTATTCCGCTCCCTTTGAAGGGTATATTTTTAATAAAAATGCTGAAATGCGTGTTTATTTATTTCTAACAAAAAGCTTGTATATTAAATTCCAGCGTTCTAAATTTGAAAAATATGACGAAATTCTTTTATAATCTTTCAACCCCCTATTCACTCTAGGGGGTTTAATTTCCAAAACGGTGAAACACATGTTTTTTTTTCTAGTAGCGTTTATATGTATTTTTGCTTCAAACTTTAAAAATGGCGAACTCCCATATAAAATGCCAATCCCTATTTCACCCTCTTATAGGTAGAATAAACGAAACCCCTGAAATAAATTAAAAATAGCAGTGAAATAATTGTAAGTGCAAGCAGGAATTTCAATGAAGTATTTACATCTATATTATATTATGTTTGTTTGAACGCGCTAATCTCTGGAACTACTGGTTCGAATTGTAAAAATTTGTTTTGTGTTGGATAGTCCATTTATTGATGAAGGGTATAGACTCTATAACATTACGCTACGACCAATAATTTGTTCGAAAACGGGTAAAATATTATTCCCTTAAGGACCTTCCGTTGCCTGCGCTGCATAAATGGAAAGTTACGCAAAAATCATTATATGACGGAAATATTCCTATTTAAACGTTTAAAACAGAAGCCCGCGACAGCATATGCCTATCTTTTAAGGTTAACTCACTATAACCTTTTTTACGGTATTCAAATTTGTTCTAAAATACTTACTCTAGTTATAAAAATCTTTCATGTTTTTAATAAATAAATGTTGTAAGGCACAATTCTGCCCCGCGTCCCGCAGATGAAGGAGTGGGACAAGCTGAGCGAGACGCCGTGGAAGCGCAAGTACACGTTCCTGCCGACGCGGCACGCCAGCCTGCGCGCCGTGCCCGCGTACGAGCGCTACACGCGCGAGCGCTTCCTGCGCTGCCTCGACCTCTACCTCGCGCCGCGCGCCATCAAGATGCGGGCAAGCACTCGCACCCATATTTACATATCATAATATATAACCGTAGTCAGAGGGCGTACTGAACTTTGCTTTATATGTGTTAACAGCTGACCATCACGGCTGACGACCTGGTTCCGAAGCTGCCATCGCCGCGTGACCTGCAGCCGTTCCCGACCACAGAAGTACTGCAGTTCAAGGGCCACACCGGCCTAGTGCGCTCCGCAGACTTTGACCCCTCCGGTCAGTACGTCGTGTCCGGCGGAGACGACGGCACTGTGCGAGGTCAGAGCTCCACTCATACTCAATATTTAATATTATTGTGAAACATCTAATTATTTCTAATAAGATCATCTTAATTTATAAAAAATCTTGATAAAATTACATTTAAAGTGTTATAAAATAGTCAATAATCTTGAAAAAGCTACATAAGTTTTCTTGAATACTTGATTATTTCGATTTATTTTACCCGTGTTAAGGTGTAGATTCACGACAGCGCCATTTATCGTGGGTCCGGACGACTTAAGTTCAATTGGAATCAAAAAAGAAGTTTACGGGTTGGAAATATGACTTTAACTCACGCTGAGGGCACGACGTGGGGATATGTCGGACTAGCGCCAACTAAAAACTCCCCGGTCCCGTCCTTGCCTTTGCCGGAGTCGCGGGTTCGGTTAGGCATGCTCGTCGGGGATCCGGAGGACCTCGGTCCTTAAAGAACCCCTTCTAGAGGGGTAGGTGTAAAGTGCCTACCCCTCACTCCTTCCGAAAACGGACGCGTGGGACTTCATGTCCGTATCATCCAGGGCCTGTCAGCTGATCGGGCGACGAGGTGCCCTCCCCGTCACCTGCATGCCCGACCTCAGGGTGGTCTGAGATCATGAAGCGCCCTGTTGCGACGCCTTGTGCGCCTGCGGCTCGAACCTAGCACAGCGCTTCTCTCCCTCTGTCGCTCCTTTGCTGCCATCACGAGGTCGCCCGCCAGGCTCTGACTCTGGACCATGGCCGATATTACAGGGGATATCCCGGGGAGAGGCCCTGCCCCCCAACCTCTGCAACCAAGTCACGCCTCTAACCATCTCACGCTGGGCACTTGGTTTGGTACGATGGCGTGTTGACCCTTTTAATGTGCATTGCGTGCTCGTTGTAGTGTGGGAGACGAGCACAGGCCGCTGCCTGCGCAGCGTGGACGTGAGCGGCGGCACAGACGCGGGCGTGGCCCGCGTGGCGTGGGGGCCCAGCGAGGCGCTCTCGCTGCTGGCCGCCGCGGCCGGCCGCCGCCTGCTGCTGCTGGCGCCCGGCGCGCCCGTCACGTCCGCGCGCGTGGCCGAGCGCACCGACCGCCTGCTCGAGGACGCGCCGCCGCAACACGACGTCACCGGTCAGTGCACACTCACTACCACACCATACCTCACGACACTACCGCGGCCGCCGCCGCCTGCTGATGCTAGACATTTTTTGGTTGTAAATAAATAAACACGTGTTTCAGCATACTAAAAAACTAAAACCCATTGAGGGTAAAAAGGTACAAAAGGTTTTCTTTTAAGAAATTCTTCATATTTTTTAAATTTTTGAAGCATAATGTTTTATATACCAACTTCAAGTTAAAAATAAATAAACACGTGTTTTAGCGTTTTCGGAATTCAACGAAGGACAAAGAAGGGGTTGAAAGAATATATGAGATTTTAGATTTTTTAAAGTTAAATAAAACATTATATTAACCATACAAATTAAAGCATCAAATTAAACATACAAACTTTGAGTTTAAATAAAGAAACATGTATGTCAGTATTTATTCATTAAGAAATTTCCTAAGGGGATGAAATAGGGGTTGGCATTATAGATGGGAAGTTTTCCATTTTAAAAGTTATATGCATGGAAATTCATATAAAAGCTTCTGGTAATAAATAAATAAACACGTATTTCAGCGTTTTCTTAAATAAGGGGATGAAAAAAGGGTTTATTAGTTTATGATAAATGAGATTTTTTCTGATTTTTAGCTTAAAAAATTTATAATATATTTATGAAAATAATGAATTGTACAAATAATTCATAGACTTTCTTACAACCATTTATTCCTAGCAAGTACTTATACCAAACGGCGAGAGAAGCTGCGGACAACAGCTAACAAATTTAGTTTATTTTTTAATTTAAAGTAGTTTATTATAAGTACACATTAATCCGCAGTGGACGAGCGCACGGCCACGTGCGCGCAGTGGCAACACGTGTCGCCAGAGGAGTGGGCGCGCGGCGTGCGCCTCGCCATACAACACTTCAAGCCTGTCACGCATGTGAGTACAAGCTCTGTCTGTTGAGTGTTAAAATTGATTTTGTTGTAAAACATCTAAGCCGCGGATAAAATCAGTTGTTGGCGTGGCGAAGCATGTCTTGGCGACGCGTCGCCACGCTATACGATGATATATATATACAGTCTATCAGCCTTACAAATAGAAATGTATTATAACGCATCTATTTCATTCTTATGCGAAGTATAGTTATATCAGTTATAAAATATGAATAAGTCGAGAATATTTTTTTACAAATAAATAAGATGTATCCTTGGTTTAAAAATTCTTCCGTAACGTCAAGATGCAAGATTTGGAAACAGCGCCAAAAAAAAACTTCTGAAAAAAAACGCATCTTGTCTATACAACTGTATCCATTTGTTTTAGTTTTATCTTATCTTGAATGTTTGTTTATTAGCATGAGTTCTTGTCTCAATATAGATTTAAATAAGGGAATGAGTGAAGCAGCCCCAACACAAGTATCTTCTATAACTTAATGGGGATGTTTCATTTTACATGTATTGTAATAATTTTGAGACACAATAAAACTATTTTATTTATTTTATATATAAAATGCTTTGTCCTGAATGACTGACGGATCAACGCACAGCCTTAACCGTTGATCGTAGAGACTTGAAAATTAGAGGGTGTGTTCTTTGTATAACATATCCAATAAGAAAGGATTTTTAGAAATTCAACCCTTAAAGGAGTGAAAAGGGTTTAAAAGTTTGTATGGAAATCCGTCATTTTCAAACTTAGAGGCATGAAATTTCATACACAAACTTCAGGTTAGAAATAAATGGAGACGAATAACATAGTTTTTTTATATCTACCCTCTAAAAGGTTAAAATATATGGTTGGAAGTTGATACGGAAATCCGTCATTTTCAAAGTTAGATGCATAAAATTTAATATACAAGCTTCTGGTTTTCTAACCAGAAGCTTGTATATTAAAATATTGTAGTAAAATATTGAAGCTTGTATAATAAAAAAACGCTGAAATACGTATCTATTTATCTTATGCTTCTGCATAAGATAAATAGATACGTATTTCAGCGTTTTTTTTTAATCTACCCCTTAAAAGGGTTAAATAGAGGTTGGAAGTTTATATGGGAAGTCTGTCATTTTTAAAGTTCTTTGCTACTTCTTCTATTGCATTCAAATTCATAATGAAAATGAACGTAAAATATTTAAATGCGCGTAAAGAAACTCAAACCGTGGTATTTTTTAAAGGTTATACTAACTTTATTATAGGTAGCAGGCGGTTATAACTTCGGAATAACGTTTGTACGAATAGAAATTCTTTGTTTATTTGTAGACGTTTTGCTTATTCTTAGTTAATTCTCGAGTATAACTGTTATACCACGTTTATTTGTAAGGCTATATATGTAGTAAAGATTTTTCCTAATTTGTCATCATGTAAACAAAGTGGCGTTATAGATGGCCATTTCGATCTCTATAAATTTCGGTCTCGATCTCGATCGAAAAAGAGATGGATGGATTGTGAGAAAGATGATAAGAGAAAAACAGCATAATTCTGACGAGTAGTGTAGATGAATGGAAGCGAAACACGCATTGTGCCGACCCTAAATAAATTGGGAACTAGGCAGGGAGATGATGACGAATACTGACATTAACTTGTATGTATCTTATGCGCCGGGCGTCCCGGGACGTCTAACTTTTTTTATTTATGCAATATTATTGTCTGCTTGTGATTTGTAATAAAAAAAATGTGAGCCGTCACGGGACGCCTGGCAGATGTGAAACATCGACATTATTTTGTAAAAGTAATATGCAGAAAAGAACAGATTGTGATAGGAACTAAATATGTCATAATGATAAAATAAAATATTACGATTTTTTTTCCAGATAACGATGACTTTATTGAATAAACATTTATTTTCATTAAATACAAAAATTTACGTCGCCACACCGTACACACTACTGCATAATATAGACTGTATAATATATATATACCATCATATAGCGTGGCGACGCGTCGCCACGGCATGCGTCGCCACGCCAGAAATTTGTTTTATGTGCGGCTGTAGTTGTTTCACATCAAAACAGTAATAGATATAAATAAGTTGAATTCCACTGGCGGCCGGGGCAGGTGGCGTGGCACGCGCGCGGCGACTACGTGTGCGTGACGCTGGCGGCGGCGGCGTCGCGCGCCGTGGTGGTGCACCAGCTGTCGCGGCGCCGCAGCCAGCTGCCCTTCTCGCGCGCCAAGGGGCTCGTGCAGTGCGCGCTCTTCCACCCCACGCGCCCGCTGCTCTTCGTCGCCGTGAGTTACCTTACTATCACTACTACGCTAATTCGCGCGCCTTATTATATAAATGTTTTCAGCCTATACTTATGTGTAATCCCTACTTCAATAAGATCCACGCAACAGTATAGAACTTTTTATAATGAACGTGCAGACGCAGCGCGTAGTCCGCGTGTACGACCTGGTGAAGCAAGAGTTGGTGCGCAAACTGCTGACGGGCGCGCAGTGGATCAGCCACATGGCAGTTCACCCCGGCGGGGACAACCTGCTCGTCAGTTCCTACGACAGGAAGTGCATATGGTAAGGTCAATTGCACTAGAACATCGATTATACGAACTCGCAATTTTCGGACTGTCAACCGTAACCCAACACCTGGAGGTACATATCTGTACAATTTTTTCGGCTCCTTATGATCGGAACACCACGTATCCAACAATATGACGCCTAGTCGTCCCGGAATCACGAAATTCGGCATGATGCTAGGTCTAACGCAAAATTCAAATTTTGGATTATTCTAATGCGTTACGACATAAATGAGTTCGGATAATTGAGGTTCTAGTATAGTACGCTCCCTACAACGAGCGCAGTAACGAGCCGGTGGGTCCCGCGGCAGGTTCGACCTGGAGCTGTCGTCCAAGCCGTACCAGACGCTGCGGCTGCACGGCGGCGCGGTGCGCAGCGTGGCCTTTCACCGCCGCTACCCGCTGTTCGCGTCCGCCGGCGACGACCCCTACATCGTCGTGTCGCACGGCATGGTCTACAAGTGAGTCATTATATCCCAAATTTAAAACCACTCTGACACTAATGTAGTAAAGCTGATACTCTCTGAAACTACCTATCGGATTGAAAAAAAATATTTTTGCGAAAGTTACATAACAGCGGGTGAAACCATTGTACATACGGCATACCTAGTAAACTGGTAATGCATTAAAAGTTAAGTAAATTTCGGTAAGTCTGCGATTTCACCAGTTATATTTAAAACTGATTTCTAATAAACTAAGTTCTTCGTGAACAAGTAAAGAAAATTCAATTGATAAATCCATGGTTTACGCTTCAACTGCGTCCCGTTTATTTTGGTGTAGTAAAAATAAGCAAAAAGCACTCGTAAAATAGGCCCTAAACCTTAGTATGAATTTTGCCATCTTGGATTTACATTTTATGTATAGGTAGCTTTAAATACCCTCAAAACCGCTGTTATTCTGGATTTACAAATAAGTATGAATTTCACGAATTCAATATGATCGATCACACGGATTTATAATTCGATAACAATTATAACAATAAATAATTCTTACCTTTAAAAATCAGCAGCAAGTTTAAAATACGATAGCTCCGGTTTTGGTGAGGCCGAGTTCAAACGGCCATAAATACTACACAACAAGCAAAACGCTCGTTGCATTTTTAAAAAGCGCGGCACTCACTACTGAAAGCACAGCAACAACCCCTTAGAGGTCTCGTCAGTGCGCATGTTTGTGTGAGTGTGCCGTTTGGAGCGTTTGTGGGTTGTTTCCGTACTGTCCATATTTTTTTATACTGTGCCTAAACCTCATCATTGTCGAGGTAAGCACGTAAGTACAACGTGATTTGGTTGCGCAGCGACCTGCTGCAGAACCCGCTGCTGGTGCCGCTGAAGCAGCTGCGCGCGGGCGAGCGGCGCGAGCCGTGCGTGCTGGAGCTACGCTTCCACCCCGCGCAGCCGTGGCTGCTGGCTGCCTGCGCCGACCACTCGCTGCGTCTCTACACCTAGTTGCCTCCCCGCACACAATATACTCTATTATACTACTCACGCTGTTTCATTATACCTACTCACGAGTTCCGTCACTGAAGGGCACATTATTCCTGTCTACACTGTATTATCTCCCAACTAAGTGATTAATGACTGTTTGAGAATGAATCCAACTCATTCGCATACGCATTTAATGCATTAATAAGTACCTAATAAGCACGATTTTGTTCATGTGCAAAACAGGGGGTTTCACTCCGCAGTACTGGCAGTAGGTTGCCACTAGCCTCGTCACGCGTAAATCTATTATTAAATAGTTATGTTGTCGCAAGCGTTAAGTAGGTATACAACCACTAGTTACGCGTTACCCCGGTCACTGACATGCGCGCAAACATTCGAACAAGATTCGCGCGCTTTTATGTCAGTTAAAAAACCGACACAGCTCGGAAATTAAATATTTTGCAAATATCATCCTACACTTGTGGGTTTGCGTATTCGTGCGAATGTGAGTGACCGGTATTAGGAGAGAATGGCAATCAAAAATTCAAAATTACATCAGAGTCGATGTCAACTATAAAACAATGTCTACTAAATTTGACGTTCTGTAAAAAACTATTAGACACAGAACACATATACTCATATTAGATTCTGTGTGATTCTGTAGGTCCGGGTTCAGCCAAGGGCCGGGCATTCCGTTATGATGATTAAAAATTTTGCGTTTTTTTTTTTTTGTATTTTGTAATCATAAAAAAATAGTATCATATCCTTAGGTATGAATTAGAACTAAACTAAATCGGTGATTTCTGCATATTCCCTATCCACTAGAGTGCTTACATCACCGCAAAAAACGCGCGTAAAGTGCCCATACCCATGAAAAGAAACATACAGTGAAATATAGAACATATCTCATTATTATTAATATTTTTGACGTGACAACGTCTTATAAATTGGTTTGCCGGGTGACACTTCAAGAAACTGGGTAACGCTCCGCTCACGTTATGCGCTCACAATGAGAGCGAGTGAGAGGCACGCGTCCCTTCCACTCGGGCATGGTTAGCCCGCCTAAGAGCGAGAGAGACAGACATTGACATTGACAGTCGTTGTCACGTAAAACTTTCGCCAGTATACCGACTTTACAGGCAACCAATTTTTTTTTACATAATTTTTTATTAATTTACGCACTGTTGACTGCCAATATTTACTAAATCGCTTATCGCGGGTCTGCCGGCAGAGATTTCTTAAGAAATAACCGTGAAATAACCTTTGTACATCTGTTTTATTATGTTGTTTATTACTATTTTGTGTTTACATACATAAATTTATATAAATAAAAAAATAAACCTCCTTTTTGGAAGTCCATTAAAAATGGCGTCAAATCGGCTCCCAGCCCTAAAATAGTTTAAAACGGCTGTTTTAAATATTTTAAAAATACTCATGTTAAGTAATTTCTCACCTAACTATCGATATATTTTTGGAAATGTAGTATCTTGCAGTATCAGTAAAATGATGACATCAAACTCCCAGCTCAGAGCAATATTTTACTGCAAGTAGTAGTAGCAATGTAGTGCTGTAGGCTGCAAGCCATAAAAAATATATTTAAATACCGATAAGTCCACGGAAAGGAAAAACACGTAGATAAAACCGCGGGGCATAGATGGAACCCCCTTAATTAATTTTGGAGTTAATCAACGTTTCAGACATGGGTGTACAAATCTGAAGTAACTATCAGTCCCAATACTGCGCACAGGCCTCTTCTCATGTGGAAAATGACCGAGCATTGACCAACTACTCCTGAAACTATAAAAAATGATTAAATAAGTTGACGGTTTTTTTTTCAAATGCCCGAAATGATTACTCCTTGCCAGATCTTATGGCAGCAATGAAGTTCAAGAAAGAAAGAAAAAACATTTATTGACACACGGAGAGCGCGCATAATGACTTATTGACTAACATAATTAAAAAAGACAATAGTAACTAATTTTAAACTAGCAAAATCTATCCACTCAATCATTATATTTATCCAGGGCAACATTCATCTCACTAAAATGACACAAGTATTTATAATCTATTTTTATTTTGTCTTTGTTCTGTCAAACCAATTGTCAAACTCGCGCAACGCCACTCGTGTCGATAGTTAGTTTTGACACAAAAAAAAAACACTACAGAGCACAGAGTCACACAGAAACGGACAAAGCCACAGGCACTTGGTTGGTTATGTTGTTTGTGAGTTCGGTAATCGCGAATTTTTACTTACGAAACAACGAACAATTTTTTATTGTATGATTATGATTGTAGTCGATTTGTTATTTATAAGCAATGAAAGGATAATATGTGTTGTTTAATATAAGAAGTGTACCAGAAAGTAAATGAAAGAAACAGTGAACTTTCGAGTAGATCGGTGAACGTTATTTTTGTTTCGTTAGATCGTTGATGCCGGACGTAATCAAATCCAGCTTTTTTCGTGCTATTTACTGTATATATATCACCACATTTACCAATGAAAAGATAATACATTGTTTAAACGGGTAGAGCTGTAACTGTGAATTGTTACTGCTGTAATGTTGTTTTGGGGACGTGCGTAAATAAGCAGGAGTGATGTCTGGAGCGACGACGCCGACGGCGGTGGAGGCGCCGCCGATGGACGACCGCGACATGGAGCCGCGCACGCCCATGAAGAGGCTCGGCTCCACTAGGAAGCTGGCCGCCTTTAGCAGTGAGTGTTTTTCCTTGTGCCAGTGATGTGATCTCGGCCAAGTCGGCCGGCTAGGCTTTCTTACACATACGTCAGTTGCCTGTTAGGTACACCTTACTCAGACAAATAAAAATAAATCTGCTTTCTTAATCTTTAAAAAAGTAGTGAATTATGAGAACAAAGTTCTCTGCCCCTTTATGTTGTAGATTTAAACATTTTAGATTTTTCCTTATTTTAATAAGTACCTACCACTATGTGTAACTAGTGAGTTTTGAGGCTGGGAATGTGATAAAAATTATTAATTAAAATTTAATTAAACAGGTTTAAAAACCGTTTTTGTTTAAATAAGTGGGTATGATGAATACTTGTACATACATATTTGAACATCAGGTATTGCATCAAAAAGTAAAAAAGTTTGTTAGTTCTTAAACTTCCTACATGCCAAGTTTTATTACAATTAAGTGGATTAGATATTTTGAGTATTACAGTTACTTTGGCATTCATAATATGGTAACTAATATAATAATTTAAACACACATTACATTATACTAATAAATCTAATGGTATAGAACTCATATAATTAAGGATGTATTACTACAAAATGAGCCTAATTGAACTGGTGTTATATTAATTGGCAAGTACCTACTTATTGTTAAGAAAATACACCAAGAGAATCACAGAGTGGTACTGACTCATGCTGCATGATTAGTTTTCTTAGTAGCATGGGTGGAAATTGAACACAAAAGACGGAGTAATGTACAGTAAGTAAACTTTAAATATATTCTGAATTATCTAATTATTTTATTAAAAACAATTTAAATATTGTTTGAATGACATAGGTATACAATGTTTATTCTAATTAATTTATTACACATAAATGTAAAATACCTTTAAAAGAACTGATAATCATTAAAAATTAAAAGAGAATCAATAAAAAACTTGATCCACGTAATGCATGTTTAAAACAATTGATCTGAGACCGGATCCCAACCTGATGACCATGAGACCACCTGGGAAGTACCCTAATCGGTCATAAAGAGAATATACATATATAATAACGAAACTATTTTAAAAGAATAAAAAATTTGGTTAAAAATAAAAAATAACTGACACTATCCAACCTGCATCAGTAGTATCAATATACTGCATCACTAACATTCTGATAAGCCTTACTAAAACAGAATACAGTCTAAATATACTTGATAACTTCATGAATAGAATAGCATATCAAACAACATCATAATTTAAACAAATTACTGTAATCACATTGAGTACTTAGATCAACATAATTAAATAAGTCACCCCCAAGTGTATTAAGTCACTTGCAATGGAGACTGAAAGCTTAAAAATGGAAAACATTTTTTTTTAATTTGACCATTACTAATTAGCAAACTTCCAATTTTAAGTCCGTAAATTATAGATTTAAAAAAATTAGACACACATTAGTTACCTTTTTCAAAATAACTAACAACTAAGGAGATAAAGCGAATCAAAGTTCAGGAGTGGTAATTACGACACGATGTTATCAAAACGTACGACATCGTGACGTCATGCGACATTTCAAATCAATGTATCGTCAAAAGTTTATGGTTATGTGGAAAAAAATAAAAAATACGGTTCTAATATTTTTTATTAATCTACCTGACGGACACTAAAAAATTACAAAAAAAGAAATAAGAAATATTGGTCAACATCCCAATTATGATTTTCCCACAAGTTTTAGATTAATAAGTTGATAATAGTCATAAACTTCAATGATGTAAAAAACAGTTCTCAAGACATTGAAGTTAAATGACTGTGCAAGTTTCTCTAAAGTTAAATCACTTTACACTACATTTATATGATCTGGCCCATATGTTTTCGTAGTATACATATATTGATAGCTAGGGCATCAAACATTTGATGACCTAGAGAGAGCTATACACAGCAAGATGGGACATAATAGTAAAGGTAAACTTAAGTAGGCAACTACTTAAGTTTACCTTTACTATTATGGTTGCAAAAACGAATAATACATAAATGCGTAAGTGAGCTATAACAAGCCGCCGGCGGATTGCGACTGGTGCATGCCGAGACATTTCCGATTGACGACATAAATGGCGTAGCGAGAGTCAAGGGCCCGATTCCCGCAATGGAACTAAAATGTATACGACCTCTCCTCTACAATTATCCATCTGTTGGCCTTGTTGGTCCGTTGAAATAAACCAACCACTGATTATTATTGTACTTTACAAAGGTACTTTTTGGACAAAATCTAGATCAAAACCAAACGCGGTTTCTTTAAATGAAATTATCATTTCGCAGTTTTTAATCTGAAAGCACATCACGTTGAAGATACTAAGAACGTCGAACAGAGCCGCGCAAGGAAATTTAGCTCATCGCTACTGAATGATATTTTGCAGCTGAACGATGTTTACGGCGAACCGTTAGGCAAACGGCGATCACACCACAGTACCGATCCGATTACCACTCCGTTTACATAAACTATTAATTTAATCGCGAAACTTTCCGCTTGGGTTGTACTGATTTTACACAATTTCTGATCATTATATTATTTTGAATTTTATGAGCAAAATGGTGCACGATATTGTGCGAGGTTTTGGTGGCAGCCCATTGTCTCAAGAGGCAACTTTATATTTCCGTCGTGAGGAGCATTTCCTCCGTTTAGTATAATGATGTAATATGGCGCGTTAATGCTATGTCGTCACACGAGCGCCTTGTTCATTGGCGACTTCCTTCGGACGACGCGCGGCGACTGTCTCCGGCACCCACGCACCACACTCACTGCTCCTGAAACAAACATTCACAGTAATCACTGCACAGTGCACGCTAGTGACGCCGAAACGGCACCAATATTTTCGTAAGGACCGACGAGATAGACAGACAGATAAAAATAGTATTTTCTTATAACTTATTTAGCGTATGTCTATAATGAGCAGTTATTACTAGCTTTTAGTTACCTTACAGCGTTACATATTTATATGAAATCAGCTATATTTAAATATTTTGATATCCGATTGAGATGAAATCTTGCATACTTACCTAGCTAAGTGACAAAACGTGCTTTTGAGCTGGTCTGATGATGGAACCCGAAAGTGGTCGTAGGAACTGTAACTAATTGACACAATCCCACCGTGTTTGGGTTCGTTGGATTTGTCTTCACCTAGTAGGTACTTGTGATTCTAGGTGGTTAAAAATATATTTATATCAAAATTTATTTTAATATTACAAACAGACACTTGTTCGCAACAAGGTATGCAAGGGCGTGTTTGGCCTACGTCCTCAACCACAGAATAATAAATTTTATGCTTCGTCTTCTCACTTAACCCTTGCGAAGAAATGGGTCTCTTCCTTTGAAAATATCACCTGAATAAAAAAATAAACTTAGTACCTATATTTTCTTGCAGGTTATTGACGGAATCGGCATATGTATGCATGAATATATCAATGCATGTTCAACGTCAACCCCTACTGTTTTCCGTATCTGCAGCATTTTACCGATATAATTCTGATCGTTATGCAGCTTCTAAAAAAATTGGTTCTTGCATCCAATACTTGTATTCAGATCTAGTATCTGCTGATGTCTAGTAATTCAGTATGAAGAATATATGAGTTTAATTAATATTACTCTAAAAAGTTAATGAACACAAATACAAAAAAATGCCGACTTGTGCCTATCCACACCGCGAGCATATTGTACTATGGGTATGAAGTCTTAACTGTAACGGCAGTACAATAATTTAGAGATTTCCTCTCACACCGAACAAAACACATTTTGTGCCACCTCCTCCTCCTCCACGTTTGACTACAGTCAAACAATTAAATTATGACTTGCAATAGTATACCTTTTAGTCAGTATACCCACTGATTTTGACTGCACGGATAGCTGAGTGTTATAGACATAGGTCACCACGCCAATTACCACAGTGTGGGTTCGATAATAGAAACTTTAAGTTTGTTTATTATAATATTTCTTGTAATGTCACAATATTAAGAACCTGTAACAAAATGATTAGATAGGAAAAAAGATTATAAATAATAACTAAGCCAAAAAATTAAAATTTGGTTAGTTTGGTCTAAATATGACTTGTCTGTTTACACTATTGAACTGAAGTTGACGTTTTTTTGGAGTGGCAATGGTTCGCAATCGATTTTCAACACTTGCCACACACAGGTCGCGTTTGTTTGTGTTGATGATATAGTCAACATAGTTAAAACACTAAATTGGTTTGCGTTATCCACGAGATAGCTACTGCATTGTCGCATCACAGAACACAACCCAACGACGAACTACGTATCAGAAACACGAGTCGTTATCATAGTCGGATCCTCGAGTCGATACGGCCTCTATGTGCACGAGAGCCATACACTTTTTGACGCGCATAACACAAACAGCTTCGTATCTTGGGTCGTTAAACTTTTTAATTGTTTGGTTGTTTTGTATTGTAATACGTGAAATCAGTAGTCTATTTTTATTTCTGCACTAGTCATGTCGATAAGTCGATGATAAAGTTTTGAACGTACCCCGCCCAAAATGTGTAGGTCTAAATTTGTAGCGGCCTGGTCTGGTCGCATCCCGTCAAGTCCTTCACCCAGCCGCTCACAGGGCAGCCAGAGTACGGCAGTTGGTGCTACATTTATACACTTAAGTCTGAGGTTAACCTTTGCAACAGTTTAGTCAAAAGAAGCGAAGGAGAAACAAACATCCATCCATCCTCACAATATTTTCAGATTATAACATGAGTAGGATAGGTTTGGCTCTGATGCAACTGTCCGGTTGGATGGTCTTGCCGTGATTGAAGTCACAGAAGACAGTATGTATGTAATGATAGTAGTAAGTTTGGTGACGCATGCCTTTAATTATATTGTTTGACGCTCGAGGAAAAATACTGTTTCATAAAGTTGTGTACTTGTGGCGGACCCTCTTGTCACCGACCGACGCGACGCCCCGCCATCGCCCCGCTACCGCTCCCTCGCCTCATTATAAGTTGAGTCGCGGTTCTGTCGATACAATTACACGTGGGAACTTTTGTTTAAATTTTAATCCGACATGAAGACATCGTTGGTGGTTGGAGCGGTTAGGTCAACGCCGCGATGGCTGCAAGCGTATTATAAGCTACTGTTTCCTGACGGTGCATTGCTTTGTCATACATATTTCCTTATGGAGAAACATAAGTGTTACAATTTATTAATAGTGTCATCATTGTTAGAGTCATTTAACATACGATGTACTCACAAATTCTTTAGTATTTTTTCGACTAGCATATTTAAGAACTTTAAAAAGTCCTGTAGTTAAATGTAATAAAAGTTATTGTAGTCTAGGAATTAAATACAAAAGTGGAGATACCGTATTAAACTATTTTTTGAAGCAAAGTTTTTAATACTTGTGAATCAAAGGTGTATTGGTATACAAGTAATACAATAAAGTTTATAACCTCTTATGTCGCCTAAAGCGCTGACTTCATTAACAAATTCACGTTTTAACTATGATATAGGTAGTACCAAATATAAGCGGACTAATAAAATACAAAATGTTCAGATTTATAGTTTCATTTAAAAAATCCACGTCATGATTTCAATTACTGTATGTTAAAATACTTAGGTATATTTTATATCTGTAAGTACATACACTCATTATTGTATAATGTTACTACATAATTAATAAAAATATAATTAATATCCATGCTAGTAAATATTACTAGCTGACCTGTTAAAGTTGTTTTGCCACCCTTATCACCTCGTGGTATAAAAACACTCTACGACCTATTCTCAGACCTACCAAATGATCACAAAAAAAAAATATAAAAATCGGTCAAGCCGCTTCGGAGGAGTTCGATAGCAAACATTGTGTCACGAGTATTTTTATAGGCTTTATTACTACATAGTATAAAACAAAGTCGCTTTCTCTGTCCCTATGTCCCTTTGTATGCTTAAATCTTTGAAACTACGCAACGGATTTTGATGAGGTTTTTTTTAATAGAAAGAGTGATTCAAGAGGAAGGTTTATATGTATAATAACATCCATTAAATAGTGAAGAAGTACTGTAACTTTTGAGGTTTCTAATGTGATGTCGTAAATAATTACATTTTTTCCGCTTACATTGCAAACGCAGGCTGAACCCTACGAGTTTTATCAAAATAATGTACTAAGTATTGTACACATTGAAAAGGTCTACAGAAAAGTCCGTGATGGTATATGTCTATCTCTTATGGATAACCCACAATAACTTTTTTTTGTCATTTACTTTTTACGACAAATAATGGCTAATTTTCGAAGCGATTTTAACCAATACAGCATTAATCCTTAACCAATTAAATACCTTGAATACATTGTTCATTTAATATAGATCTATATGGCCCTTTACACCGTATGATTGAAGTGAATATTGTCGAAGATATTACAGATTTAAAAATTGCGGGACGTATTATTATTTCGTTGCGTAGTTTCAAAGATTTAAGCATACAAAGGGACATAGGGACAGAGAAAGCGACTTTGTTTTATACTATGTAGTGATTAAAAGAGATTGTTCTTCTCTCATAGTATACTCGGAAATAGGCGTTAAAACTGTCTTAATGGCCGATGAAAGATCGGCGTAGTCACGATAATTGATACGGTACTTAATATTTGTTATTTAATTTATACGATGTATGACAAAGAATTCTATCTATTTAATAAAAAGTCGTTACCTTGAATGTTGAAAAAAATCTACAAAATATTATTTTACATTAAAATAAATAAATATCTTAGGACATTTCACACACGGTCATCTGATCCCAAACTAGGCAGAGCCTGTGCTATGGCAACCAGACAACTGATAAACATACTTATATATTTCTAAATACATACATATTATAGATAATTTAAACGTTTACAGTTTCCGGTAAAGACATTTTTTGCAATGACCATTAATAAATCGCAGGGTCAAACCTTCAACGTTGCAGGCTTAGATTTGAGCGTTGACTGTTTTTCACATGGACAACTGTATGTCGCTCTTTCAAGAGTGACCTCCAGAGAAAACATGTTTGTATTGTCTAATGACAAGAAAGCTGTGAACGTTGTTTATAAAGACATTCTGTAATATGTTGTAAAAATAAAATAAATAGTTAAAAATGTAAAAAGTAAATAAGTAAAAATTTAGTGTATGAATTATATTCCAAAGATAGCAGGAAATCTTCATGGTATAGGGAAAGGGGGATTGTTTTACTCCAAATTTAACGCGTGCGGGCCACGGGCAGTAATGAATAAATCAAAACTACTGGATCGATTTAAATCACATAGGCTATATATTTTATACCCGTGCGAAGCCGGAGCGGGCCGCTATGTTTTTATATACAACGTTCACAGTTTTTCTGTAGTGTATTTAGTATCAGCATTGCACCCATGCGAAGCTGGGGCGGGTCGCTAGTATTAGATAAATGCGAAAGAACTAGTTTTCTATCTCTTCTACTGTCTGTTACGCTTTTACGGCCGAACCACACAGCCGTTTGTGATAAAATTTGGTATGGAGTTAGTATATTGTCCAAGAAAGGACATAGACTTTTTGGCATGAAAACCGACATCTATATGGGCGAAAGATATTATAATAATAGTACCGGCCTATAAATGTCTTACTGCTGACCACAGGCTTCTTCTCACGTAGAGAAGGAATGAGCATTGAGCACGCTTGCTCACTTGCGGGTTGGCATATTTGTTATGAATAACGCATTTATTTGGATAAGGATTAATATCATGTTTATAAAAACGCCTTCGCTAATATTGTATAAAACAATTTTGATTACCATAAAAAAATGTTTCATTTTATTTATTTATGTATTTAGTTTGTTTTTGAGTTTGAGTTGAATTGAGTCAACTTAAAAGATAGACATAACAATTATGCTGCCGCCGGCTTTCTTGTAGGACTATTTATGATAAACATTTCCATTACACATTACATACGTAAACTCTAACGGTTTTTGCAGCGCACGCCAGAATAGATGGCAGATCTTTTCCTACTTACCTACTTGAAACTTATCGTTATATTTTGGACAATTCACACAATATCTTAATAAATTATAGCCTATGTGTTATTCTGATGTAAAAGCCATATTATTGTAAAGTTTCATTAAAATCCATGTATTCGTTTTTGCTTGAAAGAGTAACAAACATCCGTACATCCATACATAACATACTTTCGCGTTTATAATATTAACGAAGTTGATATTTCTTCCATCGGGCATCACACGGTGACACGCGGTAGCGAGGAATGCTAGCTCGCCATGTGTGCCGCGCAGCCGCTGCGTCTCATCAACACCACATGTTGTACAAAACTGCTACCTCCTTCTCATACTGATTTTAACTAACAGGTTAAATAGAAGATATAAAAGCGTCTAAAGCCCGATTTACACGATACAATTTTCTTGTCTCTGGGTATACAGTAATTGCTTGGCAATAATTGACTGGCATCGTAGAGTCTAAACAACTTGACACATTATTGCTCTTCAAGACAAGTTTAAAACTGTTCTTGGTGTAAACAGCGCGTACAAGAATGGCAATAAGCAATTAGATTATGTCATTCTTGTATTCATCTTGTTATTACTATCATAGAATCAGAATATGATTCAAATGCTTTCTAACGAAAACAAAAAAAATATCGAACATGCTGCAACAAGCTGTATTGAATAGTTCCAAATATTACACAAGACAAAACTTTTTTTAGGCAGTCATTGGTCCTTACATAATATAAATCTCTATATTAAATTAAATATCAAAATCAGATATTTGAAAATATTTAAAACATTTATTTATTATTTTAATTATTTGTTACGCATTAACGCATGCGGAGCGAATATTTGTAATTAAATACAAATAATAGAATTATATAACTATTATTTTTATTTAATTACACATTTATTTATTATAAAAAAAACCCACAGGCAATGTGATTTTCCAATTAAAAACCATTTTTGACGTTCAATATATAAATGAATGAAATATTTGACGTTATAAAATTGGCAATTTTTAAAGCAACTTTCAAAAAATGTTACAGGCGTACTTACAAGTCCGTGTTTAGACGAGGCAAGAATTGAAAGCATTATTGCGTTTGCCTTAACATAATAGGGATGTTGACTGGGTATGAAAAGTTAAAATCTATTTAGTCCGTCAGTTAGATAATAAAAAAATATTAGTCACATATTTTTTCTTTTATCAAAACAATACAAAATTATGAAGATACAGCGATTTAAAGTTCAGTAGTGGGGGCTTATGACGCCACGCCGTCGTATAAATCGTCGCACGTAGTGACGTCACGAAATTTCTATTCACTGTATTTTGCTCATTTTTATTTGCAAGAAAAAAAGGAAAAAATACGTGTCCAATAAAATTCATTAATCTACCGAGCAGACATTAAAAAAGAAATAGGAAACATGCCCATTTTAAATAGGCGTAAACACTTGACGCTTGCAACTTACTATCACTTGTCAAGTTTTGCATGCAATAATGACTTTAATTTTTATAAATACTATCTGTGTGTAAACACTTGCGCGCAATTATTTCCGTCAATCAATTCTGGCATACATTATTGCTCTTGAACGTACAATAAACTTGCATCGTGTAAACCAGGTTTAAAGCTGGGCCGCTGGCGCCGCATCATCCATTCTTTCATTTTAATTTACAATGCATGGCCTACTTAGAAAAGTATTTTTATTGTTTTATATTTACTTTTGTAATTGAAAAATATAGCATAACATAATAACCAAGTTGCAATTTTTAGGGTTCCGTACCTTAACAGGAACATCACTATGTTGTTGCTAAATCAAACTTTTATGTCATTGCAATTAAAAAATACATCCATTTATGTTGTATATTTCCGAGATACTCAAAACCTATAGTGTACTTTTCGTCGACCTAGAACCACGAAATTTGGCATAATGTCTAACATTGCAAGTAAGAAAAAAAATCCGGAAATTGTATAATATATTTTTGGCATTTTAGTTAGTTGATATTGTTTGTTCAACAAACTTAAATTTCCTATATATCGATGCATGATACTGACATGATAGTATGAGACAACATTTTTATAACCGCAGATTTTTTTGTAGAATAAACCGTAACGATCAGCAAACTTTCTACGGAATCCACACAAAAGCTTACAATCAATTAAATTTAAATATTATTTAAATTAGAGATAAAATTAGATTTACTCGGTTAAATGTATGTTTGCTCAGTGTCTCGGTGGCGCATAATTCCTCACAGCTTAACCTTACTGGACATGAACGCTATTTGCGCTGATTGCTTTCGTGCCCGACTTGTGACGAGGCTGCAAACCTTGTTATATTAACAGATTGTTGGTAAGAATTCGAAACTCATCCACGTACAGTATTATCGGACACACAGGTAGCTATTACTATGCTAATTGCGCTCTGTTCGAATGAATTGATAATAAGTAGCTCCATAACGTGGTCGACAACCATTACAATGCGTAATAATGGTCGCGCGTCACAGTGCGACATTTAAATAAATCGCTCCGGTATTCGTATTGTTTTTGACCACTGGCGAAATGATAGCTGCAACAATGGAAGATATGATTGATAAAGTAGCTAGACTTCCTTATAGATCGCACTTAAAAGCGGCTGCTTTATTTGTTAGTGACGTTGTTTGCGTGGACAATTGATAAATAATTAAAATATTATTTATTTATTTATCAACTAAGAAGAAGAATAACAAGTACAAACTTATAACCAAGATAACCAAAAAATCGCAATGTTTGACGCCCCAATTGTGTCTATTAGGGATATATATAGGATAGCTTTGTTATGTACTGTACCTACTGTACTGTACCTATGTATTAGCAAAAGCTCGCACTTTAACATGTTGTTTCGCGTGAGCAATCACGTGAGATGCTCGAACGAAGTAAATTGTTTCCATTTCGGGATAGGTAGGTATTATGCCGGTATTATACGCGTAAGACAAATAAAATATTAACATCAACATCACCTTTGTATGTATGTACATACATTCATTATTATGTATAAACAAATAGATCAGATGCTCACTTTCTACTTAACGTAAAAGAGAAAATTCTTTCATTGTATAGGTAAATAGATAGATACTAGCGAAATCAAATATGTAATCTAGTTCTGAAAACTTGTGTTTTAAGTATATATTTTGTGAATTGTTAAGCCCGCTCCACATTCGCGCCGTGAACACCCGTGAAAGCCGCGAACCGCGAATGTGGATGGCTTTCGCGCCCGTTCACGGGCTTCACGCCTTTTCACGCCTTGTTCCCCGTTCAGTGTCGGTTTTTGCGCCCGCGTCAAAGGGTTTGCGAAGCGCGAACTTCCCGTGAACGCAATCGCATCCACACTCACGCGTGAAAACAGTAGCGTCACGGCGATAGTACTACATTCGGCGTCCATTCTCGGCGAGCGCGCGTATTTAAACTGAACGATAGCGAATGTGGAGGGTCATGTTTTTCGCGACGACTTTGCGGCAAAATTACGGCGTGAATCCACGCCGTGAATCACACAGGAGTCTGGAGCCCGCATTACAAATACAAACCAAGATTTTCGTAAATCCTGGTGGTCGGGCTGAGTAGTCGACCGTGCTATGTGTGAATCAGAGGCGGGCGGCGCCGGCGCTATATTTAGCTTCCCGCGCCGCCGCGCCGCGCCGCGCCCTCCTGTTCGGAATTGTCTACTGCTGCCCTCTGTGCGTGAGCTGACGATGCCGCCTGCGCCTGCGCACACACTACACAGAGGGCGTATTTACTATGTTACGCAGTGCGCACCCCGCACCCGTCCCTCGGCCCGAAGGACCATCAGATAATTGCCAGCACGCATTTTGTAGTTTACATGGTTGAAAGGAAGATTCTTCTGTGCTGTTATTGTGCGATAGCGTGTGTAGACGAGGTGTGGAGTGCGAAGCCACTCGCTACCAGTGTGGCTTAGACCGTTTATCGGCGGCGGTCGGCGTACCCTTGTCTTGTGCACCCCTGACTTTTTTGCACGCAACAATATAATCGAACAAAATGCATAATGAAAATTTAATTGAGTATGTAGGTAGTACTATATTACATACTAACTGTCTTCGTAACCGCCTTACGTAAATAAGTAGGTTTTTTGCCTAGACTTTTCACAAACTATTTTTACATGGGGCGATTTCCTATCTGACCACCACCACAACCCATTTTACTGGGTAATTTAATATGTCGTGCTATGTTGCTAGTTTTTTTAGTATAAACCTGGAGTTTTCGTCAAAAGCGGGACAAAGTAAAAATACCGGCTAAATGCGAGTCTGACTCGCACAGAGGGTTCCCGTACAAATTTTGCTTATCTTCACGGTTTATTCTCCAAAAACTTAACTGTGCGTTTGTGTTTAAAAAATGTTGACTTTAGTGAATTTCATCACTGTTATCGCAGGGGGTTTCACAAACATTCATAAGTTACATAAGTACAAAATAACAGACCTAGAACAAACATTTATAATCGTAACTACGTATATTTATATACTTATTATAGGTAGGTGTAACTGTAAATAAACATTAAGTCTTCTAGTGTGGGTTCATTTAAATTAGACACTACCTATCTAGAAAAATAAAGTGTCGTAGTGGAAGCAGTAAAGAAAGTGTCCGATATTCATGTCGCACTACGTCTCGTAGACGTAGTGAATGAAATCAAATAATATCATTGGTCGTAGTGCGAACCTAGCTTCAATACTGTCATATAGTTTCTGTTAATAGTCATCAGAGTCAGAAGGATAATCAGGAAAAATACTTACCTCGACACAATGTAGACCGACCTTGTGAGTTGCACATTCAGTTGATCCGTTCTTGAAAGAAGTATAAATATGAAATGTGTAAAGAATACAAGTGAGTGATGGCAATCGTCGACGCAGTCGAATCAGGCGAGCCTGGCGTAAACAATCGTGCTGGCATCCGGCTCGCGCGCCGCGGCGCAAGCTAATGATGAGACATGCTGCGTGCGCTGCGCCCTAGCTAGACCCTACGAATACGATACGCGTTAGATTTGTTGTCACGCTAGAGGCACGTAACGAAGGTAAAACCTGGTTGGTACCTTTAAATGACTTTTAATTTTATTTTGGGGCTGTAATATTGTATGAAAGAAATGAATACTAATCAATCCTGTAAATAAAGCACTGTTAGAATGTATTTACTTAGTTATAATCTGTAGGTACGTCTTGCTGAGACTATCTAAAACTACTAAGTACCTATAGGTAGCTAGGTAATTTAATATTTATCTTAACTAAAGTACTGTAAAATGGGGTGCATACATGCTATACTTAAGAGGTAAAGTTTGTGAGATTGTAGGGGGTAATGTCTGGATCTACTGAACCGATTTAAAAGTAAAATTACCAATTTAGTAAGCCACATTATTTGTGAGTATCATCTTCTAAATTAATAAAATGCTTTGACCTGAATGACTGACGGATCAACGCGCAGCCTAAACCGCTGATCGTCGCTGATGAGACTTGAAACTTGGAGCACGTGTCAAAGTTTCAGGTTCTTTGTATGACGTAGGCATCCGATAAGAAAGGATTTTCTGAAATTCTGTCTCAATAGGGGTGATAAACGGGGGCAAATTTTGTATAAGACAACGTGATTCCTTAGTCCAATCTACTTAGGTACTTGCAATTTTGAATAAATATTATTTTACAGAATTTATGAAAGTTGTAAAGGTTAAAAAGGGGAAGAAAGTTTTTTTGGGGAACACCCCCAAAATAACTTTGGAATATCAACTTCTATGCAAAGCATTGCATCAAAGTTGATATCAATATTCTTTACATAGTGCTTTTGAAAATTACATTTATTTTTGACATATTTTTGAAAACTCAATTTTATTCAAAAAACATTACAACTCATACCTATAAAACCTTGGTGCAATGCTAACAAACTCTTTAATAAATGAAATGTCAAAAATCTTTTTTGACTTTTACGCGGAAGAAGTCGCGGGCAAAGGCTAGTAGGCTATATAACATCACGCTACGACTAACAGGAGCGGAGCCAGTACTATTAAATATTCTGTGGCGGAGCACCAATGAAAAATGTTCCGTCGCGTCGCGCTGAGTAAACAGGAGAAAGTTACGCAAAAATCACGTATGACGCAATTGTTGCTCTTTAAAAGTTACAAAAAAAAGTCCGCGATAGCATATTGTCTATTTTTTTAAAGTTTTATGAACCTACTTACTATTAATAATAATAATATAAATAATTCTAGCGTTAATTGCGAAGGTGTTTTATAAACATTTTAATACTTATAATAGGTACGTTATATATAATACGTTATTCATAACAAGTATTTATTTTGAACGAAATTGCCTTCGACTTAATTTCAATTCAATGAATATCTTAGGAGATAATTATCGTAGTTTTAAAATAATTCCGCAACAAAATAATGATCAAGTACCTACCACGTAAAATGTGCTAATCTCTAAAAACTAACTATCAGACAGATTTTTTGGCAGATAAAGTAGTTGATATCCTGAGGTTGAGGCTGAGGTTATATTATACCTACTGAGCTACTTTTATTATTTTTAAAAGAATTATTATTGTATAGGGAATTGTGATATCTACCATCTATCATTATTATCGATTAATAATATTAATCGAGTAAGTAATGTTACAATTAAAAGTGGGCACTTTTAATTGTAACAATTTAAGTTGGGATAAGTTCTGAGGAGAGCAGCTGCTATCGCGTGAAATCAGCTGTGATAGAAACAGGCCTGACGTTTATTGTTAACGAGCAAAGTTTCGGTGAGCGACACCGCGCCTGCGCGGCGGCGGCGACCGGTTTGCACGCGCCCCGCGCGGACATCTGCGGAGTGCGGTGGTGGCGACTAGCGACACCGACTGCTGCGCTGGCAGATGTAACCTGCACCGGTTCCTTGAATTATGCGGATTTGATTTAAAAATTGGCTAAAGCTAAGGTTATGTTAAGTAAGGATGGGAACTGCAACTTGAACAAAAGATGAAACCGTCTACTATCATCTACCGGCTCTAATCCTTATCCAAATAAATCATTTCGTATTCAAGACTGTTTCAATACCTGTAGATTACTATTTGAATTAAGGAAATCGGACATCCCATTCCAAGGATTTTAAGGATTTTATTCTGTGTTTCAATCCCTTTCTTGCAAATATTAAAAAAATAAATGTCCACCCGTACGAAGCCGGAGCGGGCCGCATGTACTTATCTAGATAAATACGTTATTCATAACAAGTAGGTATTTAATTATGAACCTGAAAATTGCCCTTGACATAATTTTATGATATATTGGTTAAGTAGTTGCGCAGACATAAAAACGAACATACATACAGGTCAAACACATAACCTACATTTTTGGCTTCGCCGCAGTCGGGTAAAAATTAGGTGAGAATGGTGGTTTACAAACTTTAAATTAATGTAGATGCTAAACGGTCCTTCAAAAGAAAAAAAATGATAAAAGAAAACTAAAGATGATTTCAATTACCTATTCAATGATACCCGCTTGGAAACCCCAGACCCTACTTAACATAGGTAGTTCGTCAACTCGTTTATCTTTTCTTAATAAGGCTGGTTGTCGCCATATTGAAATTTGATTACTGTCATATCTAGTGAAACTCCAAGATTAAGATTTTTAGATTGACTTAAGAATCATCAAAATAGGCCCGCGTGTAGAGGTTTTAGAGTACCATAAAGATACAAATATACATACATATACAGGTAAACACCATTACCCTAATACCCTCCTCGCTTCTTGCGTCGCGCAGTCGGGTAAGAACAAGCTTTTATTCTACAAACTTACTGGAGTTCTACGAGAACCAAAATCCTTCTCAAGACGAATCAAACTCGGTTTGGTAGGATTGTGCTCTTTTACTACTATGTTTCCATAGCCACCATCCGGCACCACATAATGGTGGTGATGCAGCTTAGCCGCAAGGAATGATGAAATAGCCTAAAAAATGAATACGGCACGTAGGTCGTTACATGTCGGCGTACCTACACTACACTACCAGACAAGGGATCCGGGAGGTGCATTGTGTACCCCGCCCCTTTACTCTCAGCTCGCTGCACCCCCTCTACAACGTTTATCGGATCTGGATAAAATTTGCGTTCCATTCTTAGGACATACATTTTACTACACTTAGGACATACATTTATAATAATTATAAAGCGGAAGAGTTTTATGATGTCATACCGAGCTAATCTCTGGAACTACCACTCGGATTGAAATAAATCTTAGTGTACATGATAGCATGAGTCATGAGGAATAGCATCTATAAGCTATCTCACGTAAGGCTGAATGGGTAGTGGTGATAGCTGTACGTTAATTTAATACAATAGTCTACAAACATATTAGATCTTTTAGTCCTTCCGAAAAACATTCTTGCTCTCCGTGGAACCATCATCGTAGTTATCTCATGTAGTCCATGTGCCACGAAAAGGTATTTTGTTATGCATTTTATTTTGTTTGCCGGATTGTGTAAATTAAAGCGATTTACGAGCATAATTATCCCATCAAAAATATAAATGTAAATTGAGAGCCATGTTCAATATTATGAAATATGCCTTGGTTGTTGACTTCAACGATAAAATAAGTGAGATCTAAATGGGTGCCAAGTTCAATGGTCAGTCCTGAAATTTATTTTAAATAAAAACATAAAATATCATTCTTCCTATAACTTAGGATAATATTGTAGCCTAAGGTCTGACTTGGCTAATACTCATAAACACACGGGCAAAGTCGCGGGGGACATCTAGAAGGTATTAATCAAAATAAATACGTACTATTATTAAATGCGATCGGGTGTTAGTGAACCGATCGGAGGTCACGTCGGCGTCGTGACGTAGAAGGGTGCAAGCAGGGGGCGCGGGGCGCGGGGGCGCGGCACGGGGCGCATCGCGGAGGCTGCGCGCCGGGCCGGAGCCGCCGCCAGTCGACCGCCGGCGGGCGCGAGCCGCGTCTGCGATGTTCCACTGTATCGTGCAACCGCGCCATGACTGGGGCCCGCCCGACCTCGCCAATGCATTCCCTGGTAGGAGCGAGCCGCGCGCCGCCGCTCTGGGAGCTCCCGGCGATTCCAAGCCGCAAGCCGGCAATGCCGTTATGATCTATTCATGGCCGCAAAAAAGCTTCTTGTTACAAGCCAATAACTAATTATAACTGTGCTTACCAGAAATAAATGACTTGTTTTACCGGCGCCGGGAAGCTCGCAGACGGCGGTGTTACGCGGTTCATGTGAAACTGTGATTGTTATTGTCGTTGTGTCGGATACTTGTGAAGGCGGACCGTTCGGTTCGCTGTATGCGGTAGCGATTATTTCAGTACCTACGTACTTATATTGTTTTTTGTTGTATAATTATGGTTTAACCGAAGCCTGAAAGTAAATACAATGTGTACTATCTCTCACTATTTAGGGCAGGTAATTCTCCATTCCTCGTCATCAATCATCTAAGTATGTAAATGTATTAGTAATATTATCAAATAAATAAAAACCTGTTTGCATAGGTACCTACCTAGTTAAGTAGTTACTAGAAAGTTCAAAAACACAAATGCTTCTAATTACCTGTGTTTCTGTATCAAAATACATGGTCATTGGCGAGTATGACTTAAAGCGCTGTTGCAATCAGGGAGTGCAGCTTGCACCGGTAGTCGGGCCCTCCGGCGCGTCCCCTCGCGGCGGTGGCGGACCCCTCGCCTCAGCCGACAGCTACCTACACTGTACACATCGCTAACGACTCGACACGCGTTTGTTTTTTGTTTTTGTGCGAGTCTGCCTGCCGCTTTCCCTCGCAGAACACAATCGCAGCGATTTGATTGTGAGCAGTCGAGGCCATTGTGTGGATACGGTGCAATTATACCGCTCGAGTCATCCGCTACAGCGCATAATGCATGTAAAACAAGAAAAGCTACCTTTTATATTTATTATTTTTTCCCGGGGAAATCCTCATGGACTTCCTCCGCCCTGAGGAAGGCGTATGCCGGACGCCGGATTCTTACCGGCTGAAACCACCGCAGTGCTTCTCACTTTCTTTATACTGGAGACCACGGGAAAACGGTGCAAACGGCCAGGTCACTGTTATTGTAATGTAAACAAAACTAATATAGTCACAAAATATTGATTTATTATTACAAATTAAGTTAAACAGGACTTGGCTACTATGCGATCTCAAAACTTTTTACGATGGAAGAATTGCGTAGAGTTACATTGAATGTATTTGGTGGGATATTCTTTTATATAAACCTTCTCCTTACAACACAACAAAAAAATAATTAGCGAAATTGGTTAATCCGTTCACGCGTTATGTGATTACCAAGGGAAATAGAGATCGACAGAAAGCAAAGCAACTGGCACGAAGGTTTTAAAATATTATGGACAGGGTCGGTATATATAATTAGCGTGCATATCAACGAAAAATCAGGCACATATTAAAATGGCTGCCTTGAAAAGTGTTGTAAATTGCTAGAGCTACGCGCGTATTGGTAGCGAGATGTAACCCACATGAATTTGTTCTTGTTTATAACTTAATTGTTTTTGACCTCTGTTTTACTGTAACACAGAAAAAACTAGCCGATGAAAACTAATGAAGACAAACTTATTTCTTATTTATTCTTATTTCGTGATTCTGGGTGGATGGGAAGTACCCTTTTAGGTTTTGAGATATTTACTCGGAAATTTAAGGGACCGTAGACCTGAGTTTTAATATTAATTTCAACATGATAACACCACGAATTCCTGATAAAAAAATCTTGACAGACTGAAGGACAACCAAGTGATTTTATGTGGGTTTCTTTTAAGTTACTGAACTTAAAAATCCATCAAAATCGGTCCACTTCTCAATTCCTACGAGGCCACAGACAAACACACATTAGGTACCAATACACACGTTAAACTTATAATACCCCTCTTTTGCGTGGGGGATTACAAAGTAGGTAATGATGATGTGTTACATGACCACCTAGTTTGATTCGTTTTGACGAGTACTTTGATCCTATATGGTAACCAGGGTCTAATGCTGGAGCTGGAAGGTGCCCATCGGAACTCCGCAATCCTTTCGATTCTCCTTGATGAGTAGATACTTTGGTCTCAGATAATGTATGCAACGACGTCAAATTTGGGAAAATAACTTATTAGTTAGATGGATGACCCAATGCCAAGGTGAGCACGTGCCGAAGACTGAACGGTATGAGCGTGTATAAACATGTCATATGGCTATCACTGCGCCTCCGGGTGCCAGGGCGAACCCTGTTGTATTGAAGCCCTCGTCCCTCTACAATGGACCTCTGGGGAGAGGTCCATTGTCGCATCACAAATACTAAAAAGTTAATAATAAAATTAACAGAAAAAAGAACATTTATTAGCATGTTACGTTTATTAATATGTAACACGCTTTTATTTAAATTTCTTATCACAATGAAATTATTTTAAATTTTTGTAGTTCTTTTTATTAACAAGTAATTATAAAAGCTTGGTTTTAAAAAGGTTTTTTTTTCTTTTAACTTTTTACTGTCAAGTCTGATGGCACTCGCAAGATTAAACACAAATCGATTGAAGCGAGAACCATCAAACTCGGCCTAGGCATTAGGTCTCTAGAGCGCTACAAGCAAACAAACATACCTACATAGGTGTGATACCTAAACATTTAAGACTATAGGTTAAACCGCACTATAGTAGCACAGTAGCGGAAAGGCGCTGCGCGGCCAAATGTTCTCCGGGAGGCTACTTACTCTGCCGATGCCGCGCCGCGCCGCGTTGGGCCGCACCACTGCAGTGCCGCTGTAGTGCGTTTTAATCTTAACACATAACCAAACGTCCTTTATGTTGTACCTAGTAGTTCACAATTTGTTTACATTTTGTTTTATTCACTTGATCAACTAGAGACATAGCAGAAGTCTTTGTTATTCTTGTACTTAAAATCTTAACGCAAAGCATTAAGGTCTGTATTTCATTGATATTGGCCAACTGTGAATATTTTTGAAAGAATTCATAAAAAATCCGGGAAGTTAGTAATTTTAGGATCAATTAAATTGCTGGAAGGTAATTTTTAGGTGTCCGTTGACGTGACCCGTCCGGGGATCCAACCCGGGACCTCAGGGCAAGCGACACCTTAAATACTGGTGTTTATGCCACTCGACCACGGAGGTCGTCGTTATCTACACATATTCACTCAACATTAAAGAGTATGCGTACCTGTGGTAAGAGCTCCCACTGATGTCGGTTTCTTTTCTGTCGCGCAGACATCCGCATGCAGCTGTCAGAGCAAACGCGCGTGCTGGAGGCACGCGCCGAGGCCACCGCAGGCGTGGCGGGCGAACTGCACGACTACTGCCGCCGCCGCGCCGACCTCGAGCACGAGTACTCGCGCGCGCTCGACAAGCTGGCGCGCACCGCGCACCAGCGCCACAAAGACCAGAAGCACAAGTGAGCCACGTCGTCCTCAAGACCGACACTTTATGCTCTTTATGAGTGATGTTGCATGTTAACGTTTTTTTGTGTCGCTATGTAGGCGGGAGCAATGGTCCTTGACGGGCGCGTATGCGTGCTGGCAGGCGGCACTGGACAACACGCGGGCGTTGTCGCGCGACCACGCGGCGCTGGCCGACCTGTACGCCGGGCCGCTCGCCTCGCGCCTGCAGCGCGCCGCGGAGGACGCGCTCCGCCTGCACCGCAAGTGCCGCGACATAGGTAATAAAGTCGAAGTCGGTCACGCTGTCCGCCGCGGATGAGTGCGGGGCCCTCACGAGTGTTGTGTGTAGTGTCGGAGCGGCACGAGGAGGTGGGCGCGGCGCTGGCGGAGGCGGCGGGCGCGGGCAAGACGCACGCCGCGGCCGCCGCGGACTGGCGCGCCGCCGCGCTCAAGTTGCGCCACGCGCACCAGCTGCGCGCTCGTGCAGCCGCCGCCGACCCGCCGCGACAAAAGAAGCTAAAGGCACTGGACAAGGAGCTCGACAAAGTGAGTTGTAGTCGGCCGCGTGCCGGACGCTCGGGGCCTCGGCGACTCTGACTCCGACTTGTTTGTTATATAGCGGCGAACACGCCACAGCGAGGCCCGAGTCCGCGCGCTGCGGGCCCGCGCAGATTACGTGCTGAGCCTGGAGGCGGCTAACGCTACGCTGCAGCGGTACTACCTCGACGACATCGCCGACATAATTCTGGTGAGTCATGAATTATGGTACTTATCGGTACCTTTTTTAGATGGGATTGTGTAATTAATGGATGGTATTTCTTCATACATACATATTCCGCTGTTTTCTCCATGTTTTTTTCTAAAGCAATGACTTTTTCCATACAAATCAAGAGTTACTTGCGTGCTCCTATTATTAGATTTTTCCAGAACATAATCACTTAAAGAAATAGGTATGACCCTACAAAAATGCCCGTTTTTACCGCTGTGTTCTAACTCAGACAAATTTAAATTAATTTTAACAAAAAACAAGATAGAAACTTAGTTATACCTTTCCTCTAAATTTTGATGCCAAAGTTGTTCAGATCAGTCCAGTTGGAGAGGAACACAGCGGAATACTTATCGTCTTTAGGTCAACGATGTTGTAGACAATATCAACCTGAGCCGCAGTTGTCGGTAGGTCGGAGGTGCGCAATGGCAATATATTCTTTAAATAAATATTATTATATAGTGGCTATACCGACTAGTCTCATATCGTGTTTGGGACAGCCTACCGTGTTCAACGTCTCCACTCTCCAGTTCCGTAACATCTGTGTTGACGAAACGACGTCTATGTACTTGACTTTAGATCTTTGACTCTGATAAATAAAATTAAAGGTACATTAAAGATCAACTGTGAAGAAAGGGCAACTGTGTTTCTAAGTATTTAGGTTGCTATAGTAGGTCATGGGCGGTCGACCTCTGTAAAAATAATGCATTCTGCTGTATCTGCAACGGTAGCGCGCTTTACCACAGTGACCAGGGCGATCGCGCGTCACCGTGGTAAGGCGCGCGCCACCTTTAGAGGGATGAAGCTGACACAAAACATTCTCGAGAAAGGGCTGGATAGGTTCATGGTAGTAAGTTCATGAGCCGGGCGTGGTACTACCGTGTGGGCATCCGCAGTGCATGGAGGTGGGGTTCGAGGCGGTGGTGGGGCGCGCGGTGCGCACGGCGGGCGCGGCGGACGAGGCGCGCGCGGCGGCCACGGCGACGGCGGCGGGCGCGTGGCGCGGCGCCGCGGCCGCGCTGGACGCGCTGGCCGGCCGCCAGCGCCTGCTGGACGCGCACGCGCCCGCCTTCGCGCTGCCGCGGCCGCTGCCCTACCAGGGCGCCGCGCCCGACGCGCAGGACCGCGAGATGCTGGCCCTGCTGGGCGAGGCGCCCGCCGCGCCCGACGCGCCCGACGTGGCCGCCGAGCTGGCGCAGCGCCTCGCCATGCTGGACGCGGGCGCGCGCCAGCTGCGCGCCGAGTGCCGCGAAAACGCCAAGACGCTCGACGCCGCTGAGGCTGAGCTCATCAAGCAGGTACTGTTTATTTATTTACGACTTTGGAAGACTCAGAGCGGGGGCACACGATGCGTTGCGGCGGCGGTGCGGCGCCGGAGCGGTGTCGCTGCGTCGTCTTACATAGAAATATCTGTGGCATGTCACACGATGCGCTCCGGCGCCGCACCGGACTTGCAACTACCAAGACGAGGTGGGGAGGGGTGAATGCGTTGCGACGTCGGAGCGGCACCGCTCAGTTGTTTTGCGTCACAAGGAAAGACACACGCTCGCTCGTTTCGATTTTTTTTCTAAATATTTTTGTTTATTGTATTTGAGGTTTTAAAAAATGTGTGCCAACCTAGATGTTATTGATAAAGACTACCTATTTACATTACTCCAAGAACGGAAAATTCTTTGGGATAAGTCCAATGAAGACTTTAAAAATAAAAGCATGGGAGCAAATTGCCAAAATTATTACTTTTAATTAAATCTTCTGTAACTGCCGTAATAGTAGGGCCAACAACAGACGTCTTTTACGATCCATTTTCATTAACAGACTGTCCAACGCTGCTACGGCGCCGCTGCGACATAATAACGTTACGGCGCCGCACCGCTCGTGTGCCCACTGACACGGTGAAATCTTTGCGGTGCGGCGTCGCAACGCATCGTGTGCCCCCGCTCTAACAGCTAAAGTAAACATCTATTACTTATAAGCCTATAGTTTTATGACCGATAGACCACGAAATCTTTACCTATATTACCAAACTTGTAGTTGCTGTTAAATGGTGTTTAGCTGTTTAGGTAAGGAAAGACCGACTGGTTATTATATTGTCAGATGGAGGGCAGCGACGCTCAGTGGGACGTGAGCGGGCTGTTCGGCGCGGCGGGCGGCGGCGCGGTGCCGGCCGCCGCGCCGCCGCTGCCCGAGGACCAGGAGGACTACTACCTCGCGGTGAGTCACGCGAGCCTCGCCTACTACCTGTACGGCTTGTTAGTTGCCCATTGCATGCTCGAAATCTCAACACGGAGTGGTGGAGATTTCGAGTACTATGATTGACAAATTCAAGGTCCTCTTCTCTGTTTTCTTTTTTTAATAGGTTTTTCTGTTTTCTTGTGATAGTTCCTCTCCTGTGCATGCGTAATGGTTGCTGTCCTAAAACAAAATATATGTATACATATATTGTATTATGGTATGTTATCTAGTTATCTTCTTCTTCCTGCCCTTTTCCCAATTTATTAGGTTGGCGCACAATGTTTTCTCCTTCCATTCTACTCTATTAGCCGTCATACTGTCATTCACTGATTTTTCCCTCATATCATCTCTCTCGCAATCGATTCACCTTTTTTTCGGCCTTCCTCTCCAGCCCTCCACATCCAAATTCATCACTCTTTTATTCACATGCGTTTCATCCCTCCTCATTACATGCCCTTTCAGTTTTTCTGTTACTGGTGCAACTTTCAAACTTCCTCTAATATACTAATTTCTAACTCTATCTATTTTTGACACTCTATCTAGTTATAATATATATTTATAATAAATATTATATTAGCGACCAATTAAAATATATCACTTTTTTTAGCTGGCATAAGTATCTAGCGAATTTTTTGCATTTGGAAATGTTGCAGAAATTCCGTTCATACGTGTCGTGTGCGGGGCGGCTGGCGCGTCTGGAGAGCAAGGCGGCGGCGGTGCGCGGGCGGCTGCTGGGCGCGGGGGGCGCGGGCGCGGGGGGCGCGGGCGCGGGCGCGGGGGGCGCGGGGCGCTCGCCGCCCACGCCGCCGCGCCGCGCCGCCGCGCGCCTGCGCCGCGGGCAGTTCGCGGCGCCGCTGGACCTGCGCCTGCCGGTGGTGCTGACGTCGTGCGTGCGCGTGATCGCGTCGTACGGCCTGCGCCACCAGGGCATCTTCCGCGTGTCGGGCTCGCAGGTGGAGATGCAGGCGCTGCGGGCCGCCTTCGAGCGCGGCGAGGACCCGCTGGCCGGCGTGCGCGACGCCTCCGACATCAACTCCGTCTGCGGCCTGCTCAAGCTGTACCTGCGCGAGGTATGCCGCATGTGTATTAACCAGTATACTAGATATATTTACTGGGACTAATACAAGCCCCAGCAAATGCACGCCTTACAAAGCGCATCGCTATTATTATTATTCTCATCTTCAATCACCATAACTTTTTTGTTCCTGTTCGAAATATTATAAAACAACTTTTATTATATTCGAATTCGATAATATCTCTTTATTTAAAACTAACTGTCCCCCGCGACTTTGTTCGCGTGTTTTGGTTTCAACGGTTTTTTCATTTTTGCAACATTTTTCACTTATGCTCCGCTCTTATTGGTCGTAGCGTGATGTTATATAGCTTATAGCCTTCCTCAATAAACGGACTATCCAATACAAAAAGATTTTTTCAATTCGAACCAGTAGTTCCTGAGATTAGCGCGTTCAAACAAACAAACAAACAAACTCTTCAGCTTTATAATATTAACTTTATCTATAAAGTTATTTATAAATAACTTATTCGCTTCATTCGATTTTAAAACAGTGTTTGAAAAATATCAATTGTACCTTCAAGAAAAAAAATCTATAAGTTTTCATGGATATAGCTTTATTTAAAAAAAATCTCTAGTTTATATTAGAACAGAATAACTAATAGTAGTACGGAAGGTTCACTTCATAAAAAAGGGAGTGTAGTTGCGACGCAGCGAGTGCAAGCGGTACGTGTGTGGCAGGTGCGGCCGCCGCTGCTGCCGCCGCAGCTGCAGGAGCGCCTGCTGCGCGTGGCGGCGCTGGCGGACGACGCGCAGTTCGTGCTGCGCATGCGCGACACGCTGGCCGCGCTGCCCGCGCCCGCCGTGCTGGTGCTGCGCTACCTGTTCGCCTTCCTGGCGCACCTGACGGAGCACAGCGAGCACAACATGATGGACGCCTGGAACCTGGCCATCTGCCTGGGGCCCACGCTGCTGGCGGCCTGGGGCGAGGGCGGCGCGCAGGTGGCGGCGCAGAACCTCGTCAACGAGCTCGTCAAGCGCATCATCCTGCACCACGCCGAGGTCTTCCCGCAGGACATCGCGCCCTACGCGCTCTACACCAGGCACAGGTGACCCACCAACACTTATCATGCCTTCGGTTTACTAATGAATCTGATACTTGATCCATTGTAAATTATCCTTTCGTATTCGTATATATGTATATATAAATAAACATTGCCTGCATGTTTATTTATTTATTTCTTTTGATTTTAACAATTATTTAGTAAAAAGATTTTTCCCGCGGCTCCGCCAACGTGGTTTTCGGTTTTCGCGACAAAAGAAATCTTTGTTTTCTCTCTTTTCTCTCTTTCCTGGGATCCCAGCTTATCCAATACCAAGTTTTGTCAAAATCAGTTCAGCTGTCCGTGAAATCAGAACAGACATACATAAACACAGGCAAACAGAGTTACTTTTACTTATTTATTTATTTATTTATTTTATGGATCACCAACAAAGAATACACCTTACATGCTATACAAGAAGAAAAAAAGTTACAGGGTTCTTGTGCTTCCTTAATTACAGGTAACCACATCATGCAAATAAGCCTTGAAAGCTTTAAAAAAAAAAAAACGTGGTAACACGTATAAAAGATAAAAACTAAAATTAAAAAATAAAATAAAAATTAAAAAAATGCAGTTTGATTACATTTATAATATTAGTATGGATGGATATGGATGTTAGCCCCAATTTGAATAACATAATGTTTTTCTAATGTAAATGTTTTGCATTGTTAATTTTGCCACAACGTACATAAATTAATTGCACTGTTTAAATATTATTATAAATAAAAACACTAAAGTAATTGGATGCGGTCACATCTTCAACGTCATTAATCAATATTGCGGCAGTGAGGAGGACGACGGCGCGGCGGACGGCGACGCGGACGAGCCCGACGCCGCGCCCGCCGAGCGCGCCCGCTACCACGCGCACGACGCGCACGACGCGCAACACGCGCACCACGCGCACCACGCGCACCACGCGCACGACCCGCACGACGCGCACGACGCGCACGACCCGCACGACGACCTGTCGCTGTGCGATGTCGACGATGATGACACGGGTACGCTACATCACTCTAACAAAAATAATTTCTCTTTACATTTCTTCTTTTCGTGTCATGCTTATGTATCTGACTGGATTAAAATAATGCCAAATCGATTATTCTACGATTACAGTACAGCTATAAGTATCGTAGCGGATAAGCCCGCGTGAAATTAGTATCATCTGCATAATTATGTGACTTCCCTGGCGGTCTGGTATATTATCTTAATCTTGTTTACTATAGTTAGCTGCCCATGGCCTCTGTCCTCAGGAGGCTTTTGACATGCCTGTTAAGGATTTGAATAGGACTACATATTTATTATTTATGTAAATTATTCTTTCTTTTTATCTTGTATTTAATTTTTGTTTTGTGTTTAAAGCATCAGACCCTGTGTTAATGTGTCGACAATGTAATTTTAAGTAAAATGTACGATTTCTTATTTTTTTTTCTTCCATTTTGTATGTCATATTATACATTTTGCAATTTACCTTGTTGTCGCATATTTTACAATAATTTTAATTTTTAAAATTCTATGTACCAACATACCATTTCCGTTCCGTTCCGTTCCGTACCGGTTCCGTACCATTGTACAAGATAATTAAACGCCGTTAAAATCGAGCAAAAACAAAAAATCACGTCTCTTGTATACCCTTTACTTTTTAAATATAGGTACATCGTTTGTACTTGAAATATACTAGGATACTACCTACATACTTTTATAATAAAGGTGGCGACCCTAGTTTTAATATGGTTTTCTGTCTTTCATTGCTTATTATTACAGATGACATTAGCGACGAAGACTGCGAGAGTGGCGATTGGGGCGAACGCGACTCTGGGGAATATAGGAGGTGAGCACCCGGTCGCACACACGCGACGTACCGCAGAGCGGGAGTGACGTCACCGGCCCTGTTGCAGGTCGCGCAGCAGCGAGCGCGCCGAGCCGGCCGCCGCGCTCTCCGCCTGCGCGCCCGCGCCCGCCTGCGCGCCCGCGCCCGCCTGCGCGCCCGCGCCCGCCTGCGCGCCCGCGCCCCCCGCCGCCGCGGCGCCCGCGCAGGTACCGCTCGAGACGCGCGTGTGACGCCGCTCCCATACGGTCGTGTTGGACTCGTTCGCATCGCTGTTCAATGCTTGTAGTCTAAACAATATGAGGGCACTCGATTTTGGTGCTCCACTTTTAGCGATCCGTACGTTACATCATAATTATTAATTTGAATTTTTCGATGTTCACTAGCTCACTGTCAGATAAGTTAAAGAAAAATGTATAAAATGTTACATTTGCTTTATATTATGACTATTATATATAAACCTATATGTATATTCCAAGTAAGAAGGAGTCTGAAGAACAACAAAATTTAAAATAATGAATTGTGTGCTTAATAAATATGTTGTGGTGTCATTTATAATTTAAATGATGCGCGGAGTGTCGCTTACGCGGTTTAGTGTGGTTGCATGGCGCTTGTCTTGCGTGTGTAAGCTCCTCCGGCGCCCGCAGTGCTGTCCTGTGGCGTCCGCGAAGAGTGCAAGTGCGTGTTGTGTGCAGTACTCTGTCGCCCGTTCTCACCAGCAGGCCCCTAAAGTATTGCTTCGTAAGTTTCATCTTAGTAAAGAGAGCTCCAAATATAAGAATTTCTGTACTATAACTTTCTGTCGGTTTAAGGAAAAAAAATGTCTTAAACTGTTACATTGCCATAGATAAATGAGACAGACTTTTTATGTGACTAACTAAACGTAAACAGAAGGCTTTCATTTAAATACATATAGGTAAGTTTACAAACAGTTTACGTGTTTTAAAATACCATTTATTATTAATGTTTAAATGATATTCCTAGTTTATGTTTTGTTAATATGCTATGAAATATATATTTCTATAAAAAAGTAAGTCAAAGGTATTTATTTACCTGCTTAGTTTTACTAATGGATTTCTCAGCGTTTTAGCGGTGAAAGCTATTTTTCGATATAATATATAAAATATAATGTTTAAAAAGCCCCTAAACGCAGGACATTCTTAAACATTAGGAGTCATTGGTGAAACCGTGCTTTAGTCCCCTAGTTCTTCTCCCTGCCCTGATCACAATTACAATTATTTAAGGTCGGCGCAATGTGTGCTTTCTTCTATTCATCTCTGCATTCTCAGCATTCCTTTCTTTCTCGTAGCTTTAGTCCACTACTAGTAAGAATTGTTTTAACTTACCTTTTTTGCTTGTATAGCTTTAGTGTGGCAAAACATCATATATGCGGCTTATATTATAAATGAAGTACGGTATTCACGCAGTAGCTTACTGCATGGTCGCGTCAATCATCAGAGCTATGATGTCTGTGTATGTTAGTGATGATGTAATTAATATAGAAATAGAGTCGCGTCTGTCGCAGTGCTCGCGTGTCGAGTGCCGTCGTGTGTTTGTCGACCGCTGTAGTTTGCCTTAGGACCACTTGCACGAAAAACTTAACTCAGAGTTAGTTGCTAACACGAGGTTAAATTGTCAATGTTGTAAAACAAACTGTCAATTTAACCACGCGCTTGTGCAAGCGGGCCTTAGTATTGTAATCGCCATAATGAAGACTGAACTTCTAAAGGAGGAGGTGCCTCGCCACCTCCTCTCAATTTATTCATACGTATATTTTTTATTAGCATTTATAAGGTTTAATTATTTTATATATTGCTATAGCGGTGGGCGGTGGCTGTTTATATGTCAATAAAGTTATTTACCTGCATGTAAGTGTTTGATTTTGTTTTTAACTTAGTGTGACCCCTGCCTCAACTAGTTATTTCACGTGTACCATTTGGCAGAAGTTTACATTCCCATGTCGGGCTTGTATTTCTTTGTAGTAGGTATACCAAAAATAGTAAGGTAATTCAAAATCAACTTTATTATAGGTACATACTTTTGGTTACCAGAATTGGTAAAATATTACATAAGTATTGCCCAGATATATATTGATAATGAATACTACGTAGGTGTAACTGATCTAAGATATTTGAAAGCAAATTTTTTCATAGTATGTTTTGTATAGATAAAGTTTTTAAAACGATTATTGAAACTGACAGATTTAAATATGATAGTTGGTATAGTATTCGTGCGGTAGTGAGTAAGGCGGTGTGTGCAATGTGACGCTGAGCGGCGCCTCGTGTGTGCAGGTGGAGGCGAGCGAGCAGCCGGCCGCCGGCCTCGCGCCCAGCAGGTGAGCCCGCGCCCGCGCCCGCGCCCCCGCGCCCGCGCCCCCCTGCGCCCCACTAACCCGTGCGCCCCGCAGGCTGGCCGACACGCCCGACCTGGTGCTGGACCTGCCGGCGCGCGCCGCGCCCGACGCCGCCGACACCTTCGCGCACAACCGCGACACGCTGCGCAAGCGGCCGGCGCGGCGCCCCGAGCCCGCGCCCCCCGCGCCCCCGGCCGCGCCCCCCGCGCCCGCCGGCAGCCCCGTGCCCGCGCGCAACACGGCGCGCGTGGCCGCCAAGTTCGCGGAGCTGACGCTGACGGGCGGCTCGCTCAAGCCGGCGCTGGCCGCCAAGCCCGCGCTGCTGCGCCGGCCCACGCCGCACCCCGCGCACGCGCCCCCGCAGCCCAAGCCGCCCGGCCCCGACGCGGCCTGCTAGCGTGTCGCATCACACTCTCGGCAGATCTCAGTGATATTTTCGCGACGACATTAGCGCGACGTGTAGCGCTTAATAATAATTTTAATGCATATTGTTGATTCGCGGTTTGAATCTTATATCTATTCGCTGTGATAGCCCCGCGCGGCTCGGCGGCGGTGGGTGTCGGACGATGCCGCTGTACATCGGGTATGCCCAGCGCGGCCGCCGCGGGAGGCGCGTGTCGTCCTCGCGGGCTGCGGCCGGCCTTGTTCCAGTCCGGGCCGGGCAGGTCTGGTCCCACCTGGTCCAGCCCGGTCGGGCCCACGGAAGCGATCGAGCGCGCATTTATTGTGTTTATAAGTACAATTATTTTATATGTATGTCATTATTTTTTATACGCGCCGCAGAGGAACACGCGAGTCGGTTGTCAACTCGACACTAATTAAATTTGCAGTTTATTGACGTGCTACGTAGGTTTAGGTGTAGTAGGTACGTATTTTTTGAGGTAATTTTAGGCCGTTAAATGAGGCTAATACTTAGCTTATATGAAGCCGTCGACTCCGCTGCGGGTTCGTCCGCGGCGCCTTATACATTGTAACCGTCGTATGTGCTGTATCTACCTTATGATATCCTCGTACTCAATAAACCAGTATTACACACATTACTTGAGGTTGTTATTTATAAAAGAGAAGGGTCCCCTTTCTTTTTCTTCTTTCCTTTTTACAAAACACCAATAAAGGCTGACTGAGTGTATAGAACGCTCAGTCTAACAAAGATGATGATTGACGAGGTTTATTTTTCATTTAAGATATACCAAGCTTAAATGAAAAGTTAACCCCGAAAACATTTTCGACCCTGGGGCACCGTGACTCCAGCTCCAGCTTAAAAAATCACGTCAAGTTTTATGACCACCAAATAAAGGTTTAGTTACTTTTAAATTTGGCAATTTAAGAAAATGGTATCCCAATGATTCAATGACCGAATAGGTGTTCACAAGGTTGCGGGTTTGATAACAGACTAGTCAAAAAGTAACTTTCAAAGTTATGTGTAACTTATTAATTATATCATTGTAACTTTAAGAAGGACATTGTATCAATTAAATATCTTAAGTAGGTATAATATTTGTTATTTTATTTAATTTACAAGCTGACTTATTATTCGGTTTCAATCTCTGTTAATGAATGTTAGACTGTCAAACCTAATATTTAACATATCTAGAGGTAGGAAAACGAGAACTAGCAGCAGCAGCTTTAAGCCTAATGAGAATGTAGATTAGGTACCTACTTTTTATAAACTGTGCAGATGTCACGAATTCATGATCGAAAGGCTGTATGACCCGTTCCTTGGTCTTTCACAGGATAGTTTAGAGTTGAGTAAATGCTGAGACTATTCAATATTATACATATTCCTTCTGTTTTAGCACACATGTTACCTACCATATTATCCGTACCTACTGCTTCCTGTCTCACGTACATAGTCATTACGATGTCCTTGCGCAGGTCACTGTAGAGAGCAAGCAGCCTGGTAGCATTTGGGCCTGTGGGTGACGAGGAGGGCACCTCGTAGCCCGATCAGCTGACAGGCCCTGGAGAATATGGACACAAAGTCTCACGTGTCTGTCTTCGGAAGGAGTGAGGGGTAGACACTATACACCTACCCCTCTAGTAGGGGACCTACAAGGACCGAGGCCCACCGGAGCCCCGCCGAGCATGCGTGAGCGAACCCGGGACTCCGGCAAAGGCAAGGACGGGACCGGGGTGTTTTTAGTCGGTGCAAGTCCGACATATCCCTACGTTCGTGCCCTCGGCGTGGGTCGAAACCATTAGATTTTCACCCCGTTAACAAAAAAAAAAAAAAAGCCTGGTAGCATGATGTGCTGACTCCGAAAATATGGATAGTCACTAACAAAAATTTATTTACGGTAAGTAAATAAATTAACAGGGTATTTGATCTGACGCAGTAAAAAACAATACTCGGTTGGATTTAACTTTATTCATATTTTGTACATTATCATCGAACAAGCATAAATTTACATTAAAACAGTTAGCTTCTAATGTCATCAAGTACTATGGCACTAGGAGTGCAGGGTCGAGCGCGGCTCCGGCGCGCGGCGGCCTGCAGCTGTGCCCACTGTTACACACAGGTACAAACATCACGTTGTTGTTTATCTAAGGAAAGCATACCTACGCAGTTGCGGTTCAAACGGTGTCGGTTAACAAGTACGGGACTAGATCCTTACTACTCTTACAGTCAAAAACTAGTAACAGACGTTTAGATTTAGTAAACGCCGACCAAGAAGGTCCTTTTTCGTTTACATCTCTAAAACGGTGCGTTATGGAAATGTTGTTTAACTGCATTATGAAAGGTGAAAGCTGATCAAATTCGTTACTAGTTTAGGAGTCCTGGCTTAGGTATAGTAAATTAAAAATTTATGACCCTAAGTTATTTTCAACATTTCTTCCTACTTTAAGTAGGTACTTACCTACCTACTTATTATACAGATGCGCCGAATGTTCGGCCGAATATTCGTATTCGGTATATTAGCGGATTTTTATGTTCGTATTCGGCCGAATATACGGTTAACATTAACATTTAATAGGCTTCACTCTGAGAACCATACATGTCTATATCTTTATTTGTAAATGAAGCATATAGGTACATACGTTATATAATAAAAATTTAAACAAAAACATCAACATAGATAATACAATTATTCTAAAATCAACAAAGTCGAGAATTCTTTTATAGTTTTAATTAGTTTTATAATCTTTTGTTAAATTCTGATTTAAAAAGGTCTACAATCGATCTTTTCCGCCCACTCATCCTTAAAGACTACTAATTTATTTTAGATCAAATTAAATGAAAATACGCACAACGAAGATTTATTTTTTTAACAATATCAAGAGATAAATCCAAAAACACAAAGAACGACGCATGCACTGAGCGAGCCGTGTAAGATATTACAAGTGCGTGAGGCAACGATGGGTCTATTTACCCCGTAAAGATGAACCGAATAGTTCGGCCGAACGTTCGTTTCGGTACATTTTGAACCGAATATTCGCCCTAATGTTCGTATTCGGTAGAACGCATATTCAGCGCATTTTTATTGCAAAGTAAATCGTCCATAAATCCGAATTCAACGGAGCCAAAATAGCCTTCAACTTTTGAAATCTTCTAGTAAAAACTACTTTACATCTACAAGTTACATTAAAATTTGTTATGAAGGCTTTTATGCCATCTTATAAATGATGTCATTAGGTAATTAATGAAGGATGGTCAATAGCGTTGATTCCCTTGTAAGCAAATTAAATCAAAATTAAATAATTGCTTTCTTTTACTAACATACAGCGTGAGAAAAGTTAAAAAATAAAAGTAAACTGACTTCAAAAAAAACATTAAACTAAAACCACAAAAAAGCAAAAAATAAACATGATTATTAATTTATCTTATTAACTCAATTGTTAATTATTTAAAACAAAACGGTTTACTCACGCATATTCTCGGGATCGCCCGACTAGTTTCAGACTCAATAGGAATCCCTAATCATGAGCTGACAAACTGGTTCGACTCCTATTGAGTCTGAAACTAGTCGGGCGATCCCGAGAATATGCATGAGTAAACTGTTTAAATTTGTTTCTTTTTCTATTTTCTTTTTTTAGGTAATTATTCATAACCTATCTAGCACATTGGAAAGACCAAGTATAAAACTGCAATCTGAGGGGAACAGGTTTCTATATCAGCAACTTCAAGTATCATCTAACTCCTAACCGTCAAGGAGTTTTAACCTTCTATTGTCAGCCCATCTGTATAACTTTAAAGAATACAACTATCGGTCTACACACATAGGTATATTATTAAAATATATATATATATATATCTTTCAGCTCCTAACCGTTAAGGAGTTGTACATTCCATAAGCAGCTCATCAACATGAGACTGATGATGACTACCAGAAGCAAATACTTAAATACCTTTAGGAACACGACAAGACACGTATTAAGTGCCAGTAAAATTTGAGGGCTGCGATTGATTTTCCTGGGATACCATCATAAGATCTTGGTTTCCTTATCATGGTAGGTACTACCCTTGGGATTTTTCTTTTTCCACAAAAAAAGAATTTCCCAAATCCGTTCAAAAAACGACAAAGTTATCCGCGAACACACATAAACAATTTTTATAACCTTTCCTTTTTTCGTAGTCGGTTAAAAAAGACGGCAATAAATTACAACTATCTTAGAAATGTCAAATCAGTTTTCGCCTAACTAACATACCTATGTTTTTATTTTCTAATTTATTCTCCTAATATTTTATTAATTTACCTATTTATTATTTTATTATTCAATTATTTATTTATTTGGGGCCTAAAAAATAGCTTTCTATTTTGTACCTGTCAATATAAATATTATTTCTTAATTTTCAGTTTTTCTTATATTTTTTTGTTTTTTATTTTCAATTTTAAGTAGGTACAATTTGGCAACTAAACATAGTCAGTTAAAGGAAAAGAGTTTTGTAAGTGTAACCTACATGTAGTTATAACTAAAGGTTCAGGGAACATTTATTTTTATCATATTTTTATGATCACATGTCTATGGGCGGAGAGTAATACCACAGTATAAGAACTGGTAATGCAGTCTACGCATCAGTACTCTTTCCTTTTCTTCGGCGCAAAATGATCCGATTTAAAAAATCTTTCAGTGTTGGATATTCCATTTATTGACATTTATAACATTACGCTGCGACCGAAAGGAGCGGAGCATAAATGAAAAATGTTGCAAAAATGAAAAACCGTTGAAACTAAAACACGCGGACAAAGTCGCGGGGTACAGATAGTGGAATATAAAATGATAAAAAAAAAACTACTTGTGCCAGTGTCTTGGAAACGTCTTTATTTCGTTTAACATACTTACATGAGAATGAGCTTCTCTTTTCATTAACCAATCTGGTTCTGCGACTTATGAGCTTTCTTATTTTTTCAGGCCCTTGTTTTTTATCAACAACTATGTAACAATAGCTAATGCATCGTTTGTCGATGCCATTGCGGAATGAAATATAATCTGCGCAGTTTTACATGAACATGGGAGCCCTACGATTTGTCTGTACAGTTCGACTGCACAATTTTATCGCGCAGATAAAACTGAATGCGCGTGGCCCCTTTAGGTAATGTTTTTTATCATAGTAACAAAATAAATGATTAGATTTGATTTGAAAACTGAATAATTTCTACTCGGTAATCTGTTTGTACTCGGTAAATCTCGTAATCGGCCCATCACTAGTATCTACTTTTTGAATTTAGGGTACCTAAATTTGACGACCCCCGTGGTCGAGTGGCGTACATACCGGTTTTCAAGGTGTCGCCAGCTCTAAGGTCCCGGGTTCGATCCCCGGCCGGGTCAATGTAGAAAACCACTTTTCTACATTGTCTTGGGTCTGGGTGTTAGTGGTACCTTCGTTGTCTCTGAATTCCATAACACAAGTGCTTTAGCTACTTACTTTGGGTTCAGAGCAATGTATGTGATGTTGTACACATTTACATTTTAAATATGTTAGGTACAAAACTTACGTTGGCCGTACCTGAATATTCAGAAGACAATTAATCAATTTGAGAAATGTCATCAATAGAGTCGATTGCTCCAAAAGTTATGCTTTTTTGGGCGTGTATTTTTTTTCTACCTAGGTATAAATTCAATATGAGTAGAAATCAACCAAAAAAAATTCGACTCCGTCCAAAATAGGAACTTTGTTAATAGGTACCTAAAACATTATAAAGGAGTTCAGGTACCTAGAAGGAGCGGTACAGGCGGTGCGAGCGGTCGGGGCTAGTAGCGCAGGCAGTGGTCGTGGTGCAGCGCGTGCTGCAGCGGCGCGGCGTTCTCCTTGTCGCGCGCGTAGTGCGGCGCGGGCGGCGGCGCGGCCGGCGCGAACTCCGCGGCCAGCGCGGGCGGCTCGTACTCGTCGCCCGAGCCGTCCGACGCCTCCAGGTAGCCGAACAGGCGCGCCGCGCCCGCCGCGCGCGCCTCGCGCCTCCGCCCCGCGCCCGCGCCCGCGCTCGCCGCGCCCCCGCCGCCCTCCACCGCCGGCGCCGCCGTGCCGCCCGCGAAGGCGCCCCCTGCGCCGCGCCCCACTCCTGAGGGCACTTTCAGGTTGCGGCTTTCGATGTGACTGTAAAGGAAAGAGTCGAAGCGTTTCGTTGTTACCTCTGACAGCCGTAACTTTAATGTACCGTGTGCAGGTAGGTACAAAGTTAGATCAGTACAAACCTACTTATAACCATTTAGCGATACAAAAGGACTTAATACAGGCGGTAATTTATTGACACTAAAACGACAAGTGTAAATACTCGGCATAAGTAGGCATAGCATGTAATGCAGGTAATGCACTGTAGGTCTACGTCCCGTCCACGTTCGAGTAGCTCTCGTAATAGAATTACATAGTGTACTGACTGTGCGTCGCGAAGGTGATGCGCCAGCTGGTGCTGGTCGTCCGCGAGGAAGGGGCACTTGGCGCACGCTTTCTTGTTGTGCACTTTGTGCACGTGCGTGGCCAGGCGCTCGGCGCGCGCAGCCTTGTACTCGCAGAGCGCGCACGCGAACGGCTTCAGGTGCGTGTTCAAGTGCCGCTTGAGGCACCAGTTGTCCACCCCTGACCACGCGCAGTAGCAGCACGCGTAGCGCCGCTCGCCCTGCACGCGCACGACCAGTTACAGCTTCCATACGCAAGGAATAAGTTGTGAGCGTGGCATCAGGTGCACGACAAGAAGCGAGGAGCGCGGCGTACCTTGCGGCGGATAGCAGCGGCGGCGGCGGCGGCCGGCGACGGCGCGGCCGGCTTGTGCAGCGCCGCAGCCGGCGCCGGCTCGCTCTTGCCGAGGGGCGCGCGCTCCAGCTTCACGGCGGGCGGCGCGCGGTACTCCGGGGGCGGAGGGGGCGCGGGCGCGGGCGGCGGGGGCGCGGGCGCGGCCGCCACTGCGGGCGGCGGCTCTCCCGCCGGCTTGCTGTAGTAGTGCAGCGCCGGGGCTGCCGCCACCGGCTTCGTGATCGCCGACCGACGGATGCGATTAAGATCGTAAGGCTGATCACGATGCATCCGAAGGAAGTGCTTCTTTACATGATCGGCTCGGTTAAATTGCTTCTGACATAAATAACAGTGGAACGGCTTCTCGTCCCTGTGGATGTTTTCGTGGCGCGTGAACAGGTCCCGGCGGTCGGTGGCGTACGGACAGGCGGCGCAAGCGTAGCGCTTGCCGCCCTCTCCGCTCGCGCCACCCGCGATGACGCCCGCTCCGCTAACCGCCTCGCTCACAGACGCTTCCCCTGTGCTCACGCGCCGCTCGTTGCGCATTGCCTCCACCTGGCGTTGAATAAATGCATTATTTCCTGTTAAGAATTTTAGTGTCGGTCCGACTTCGGCATCGGTTGCGGTGCGGTAAGTATGTACCTTGTTCTTGAGTCGCTGCAGGTAGCGCGTGAGGTCGTCGAGCGCGGGGTTGTCGCGCAGCAGGTGGTCAGCGGCGGCGGGGTCGGAGTGGTGGTCGCGCGCCAGGTGCGAGCGCACGCCGCGTGCCCAGCCTGACGCGAACCCGCAGCCTGCCAGCGGGCACTGGAATGCGCGCGCCTGCAACAGCCGAGAAGTAAGCGCGGCCTGCACGCGCGGTGTGCGGCGTGTGACGTCAGAGGTAGAGGTACCTGCGAGTGCGTGCCCAGCCAATGCTCGGCCACGCGCGCCAGGAAGCCCACGCACTCGCAGTCGGCGCACTTAAACAGGCGCTGCGCGGGGTTGTAGGAGGCGATGCGCGAGTGCGCCCACGCTAGCGGCTCCTCCGCCGCCGTCCAGCGGTCCTCCGCGCTCGGGTCGATGCGCGGTGTGAAGTTAGCCTGCACGTGCAAAAATAGACTTCATCCCGTTTCTTTCTATCTCTGGCAAAAGCTTATTCAAGAAATAACAGAATATTTTATACGTCATTTTCAAGTCAAGAAATTTATTTGAGGGCTTTAAGATAAATCCTGGTAGGTATCTCGATCTTGGTATATTTTTAGACCCAAGAGATACGTAGACACGAAACAGCTTACTCTTGTCGACTACATCTCATCCAGGCTTGATCGTCGTTGTCAAGTTGACGTCTTATTCTTTGACTATAAAAAGGCTTTCTACAAAGTAAATAACGACATTTTGATTTCAAAACTAAGCGACGTAGGATTTTCTCCCAAACTTTGAGCTTTTTCGTCGACTATCTCCTTGATCGCCAGCAGTTTTTTCAATTGGGTATACCTGTATGAATGAAACTCATACCACATGCGCCGGGGTAGGTCAGGGTTCAATCCTGGGACCTCTGCGTTTCTTATTAATGATCAACGACTTCCCCACCGTTCTCAAACACTATAAATTCATAAAAATAAGATGGCATGCTGATTGCTCTCCAAGATGACATATATGCTGCCTACAACTGGAGTCAGAAAAATAAAATTAATTGAAATTTAGCAATGTCTTGTTATAATCTTTGGTCGTATGCGACGACGAACACTAACGCTGACTATAAAATATGTTATAGCTCAATTGATTAAAAGGTTACTTTTTATGATCGAATGGCATCAGTAACTAAGGAATATTTTCCTAGGCTTGGATTTGTTTTCCGAAACACTCGTGATTTCCAAAGTCAACGCATTATTAAATTATCGTACGTTTGGGCGTAGGTTAACCTGATAGGTTAATAAATTTTAATCAATAAAACGTAAGATCAAGTAGATATCAAGAAAAATATGAACAAAGTGTTTCAATTTCGGTCATAACCTGGTAGGTCACCCTTGGTAACAGGTAACCCTTGTTGCACATTCCTGTCACGGGTATGTGTTGGGGTAGGAAACCTAAACCGTAAAAAAATGTAGGAAGTCGCAGCCGGGACTGAATCGGAATTTAACTTTGTTACATTCGGTACAACTTTCAATTCTCTAGTTACATTTCCTACAAATTGAATCTTATTATACGTATAAAGAGACTAACTGACTGACTGACTCAATAACGCAGACAAATACGAAACTGCTCAACCTGGAATTATGATATTGATATTATAAAGATAGATGAATGACATTTCATACACAAGTTTATGATTAGTAATAAATAAATACGTATTAAAGAGTTTTATAAAGACTTCCCCCAAGGGGGTGAAATAGGGGTCGGATCAAAGAGCGCATATCGAGATTCGAGAATGAACTGTTTGCACTAGTATGAAAGTGCTGACAATTTACTATTTGAGTTTTTTGATTGAGTTAGTGTTTAAGTCATGTCTACATCGATCATTTTATAAAAAATATGTAACTTGAGTTTATTTGTCTATGAGTGATTGTAACAGTTTTTCATGAAGGCGAACCCCTCATTTTCTAAAATAAAGTGTTTACTCAAAGGTTTTGGACATTTCACTTCTCAGACGAGAAAAGGGTGGCATTGTTATTGAGGTGTGTTTAGCACATTTATATGGACATGTTCGTTAAAATAACTTTACACACATACTTCTGTATGCAAATAATGAAATGTACAATACACAGATAGATATGCAATATATCAAAACTGAATGTGGCACAAGATTCAAAAGAAGTAACTAATTTAGTTTGGAATAAAAGTTAACTAGTTTAGGGGCAGGTTTAAGTACATATCGAACGAGACCACAGACAAAAACTTTTTGCGTCGGTGGTTAAAATAAAAATGTACCTAATCATAAATTAAAAATTAACAGATACGCTGAAGTTACATTTAATTCTTACCAAATTGAAATTTCATGCTGTTTACTTTACCAATAAACAAATAATAGTCTTTCTTACAACCATATATCCCTTGCAAGAACCTATACACAAGAGCGAGTGAAGTCGCGGGCCACAGCTAGTATTGCAATAAGTGCTTTGAGTGATTCGAGACGGTTAGGTGTGGGGATGTCGTACCTGCAGGATGCCGGGCGGTGGGAAGCCGTTCTGCATGAGCGCGGCCAGCCCCCACGCCGTGATGTGCTCCTCCGGCCGCAGTTCGTCGTCCAGGTCGCGCTCGGCGGCGGGGAACTCCACGCCCACGCTCGTCTCCTCGCCGTACAGCTTCTTGGTAATCTCCTTGAACATGTCCTCGCAGTCCATGGTGAGCGAGGCCACGCTGCCTACGCCCGCGCCGCCCTCCATGGCGCCCTGCCGACCAGCTCAGCTCCCGGCTGGCTCGGCTGCCAGCTTTTCGCGCTGGAACAATTTTGCTTTTCAAATTAGGTATATTTAACCGGGAAGTGACCTACTAACAACCAGTAACCTACTCACAACTCCTACCTCTCTTTAACAATAAATAGATAGACATTTGGTCTTCCTGAAAGGACTCAAAAGGGCTAATAGTATGTACCTATGAAATCAGGCACTCTGTGCGCAGACCGAGACACTTTTTGTATTCAGTTGCATTCACTCGATCGTCAATCAAAAAGTGTTCAGTGTAGGTAATTGGAAACTAAAAGTAGCCAGTTGAAGACACCAGCAACATTAAAAAAAAATCTTTACAATTATACGTCGTGCGTAGCGTACACATTTCGGTACGGAATAATCGGGTGTGCTGTGTTTTTAACAGGCAACCGGCAACTGTCCGATTGCCGCCATCGGACATTGTAAATACGGTGTCCTTGATGGCGTGCCATGTCGGCACCTAAAACTGTCCACGTGTCTCTATACAAAACTTCCATAATAATATAGGTACCTATGTATTGGCTTTGTTAAGCCTGCTGAGCTATGGAATCTATGTACGCAATAACATGTACATTGTTGTTACAGGAGGTACCACATTGTTTTATACACCTATTTCTAATCTTGTACCTGTAATGCTAATACCTAATGTACCTACTTGGAATACCAATAGAATCTATTTACCGCCAGGATCCAACCTAATGTTTTTGTTATTTGCAAAACTAAATGATATAGAGTTGTGTAAGGGACGCGTGCGTAGGGTGCGTCACATAGCAGCATGAGCATGTTGCGGGCGCCTGCCGGCTGCTGGGAGGCCCCCCTCCTGCAGCTGCAGCGCCCCCCGCCCCCCGCCCGCCGCTACCGCTCCGTCCGCACCGACTCACACCGACACACGACACTAACCACTTGCTCTTAATGATTGCTACATTATTACATTCTGAAGTTTCCACTAGACAACTCTTGCAAATGAGAGCAGTGGAACTAGCCAGCGGTGGAACCTAACTGAATATGTACGGCGAGTCGACGGAGCGAGTGCACACGCGGCGCGCCGGCGGGGCTCGCGGGCGGCGCGCGCTGTCTCGGCGCCACAGGTACGGCTTTACCTGAGAGCGGGCCTAACACTCAGATTAGATATAGACCAATACCAACAGACAGACCTAATGGATACATGATAGTATAATATATTAACAATTAAGTACCTAATAGATCTCTGAAAGGTACCAAATCACTTGTTTTTTCAGACTGTTCGACGATAGTAAGTTGAAAGCTATGCATGCGTGTTTCAGTGTATCGATCGCGGGCGGCGGAGGCGGGCGGCGGGTGGCGCGGAGCTCACCTGGGGCAGTGCGGCGCCGGTGCGGGGGCGACACCTCAGCACCGCGCGAGGCGCCGGCCGCGACTGACGCCACCCGCCGCCCATCGATCGCCCTCCCCCTCGCCCCCTGCGCCCCCTGCGCCCCCTCGCCTCCCGCCTCTTCCATTCACTCCGCTCGTATTGACCCGCGCGCGACGCTCGACGTCTGCTCGACCTTTGTCGATTTAGTTCCGCTTTGTTCACGACTCTCCCGCCCACGCACACTTAAGAGTACATACTTTAATAAGTCACGAAACGATTCCTAATCACATATCTAAATATATATATGAAGTTGGCTTGCCCTGGAGCAGCATACACACATAGTGTTCCTCTTGGCTGGTGTCGGTGGCAGGTCCCGGCAGGTCCCCACGCCTACACCACACAACTAATCGATTAGAGTGAGCCGACGGCGGCGGGCGGCGGGCGCGCGCTGTCGGCACCCGCCGCCCGCCGCGGGGCTGCGGCGGCCTCGCAGAGCGCGCGCCGAGGCGCCGCCGCTGCATGCAGCGCTTGCCTCTGTGTGTTCAGGCTGCTGGCTGCTCATATCTGATAATGCATTCGATTTTCTTTACGCATTAGTATTCTAATGAATACAAATAAAATCAGTTCTACTTAAAAAACCTTACCTTAATCTTAATATAAGTAAGTAAAGTTCTCATTAAATAATAAAACTTATATAAGTAATATAAATTTAATATTTGATGAGAATTTTTCTTTAGGAGTTGGCTTTGGCCTGGTACCCCTGTGCCTGCGATATTACCACCAGTTCCTAAATATAATACCTATAACTATAGTAGGTATGCTACAAGTTGGACATGAAATGAAAAAGTAGTTTTATTTTAATGAAATTGAATACAAAATAAATGCCATCTTATTCAAACAGTACGAGATATTGGACAGACTGATATTTTAGAGGCTTATTACATTACCCTTGTTCTCGCGCCGTGTGTATCGTGTGCGGCCTACCAGACAGCGCGCTGCTTATTACACTTACGCTAGAAATCGTGTCCCACCTCAGTAAAGAAAGATGTTAGACACAATATTGGTTATATTATTGAGGTGAATTATTCTATCTTATAGTATGGTAAAAATTGTAATGATAAAAACTATATATTGGGGTGCGAGCAGACGACGCGGTTGACGCGGCGGTGATAAATCGTGAGCTAACAAAGGTTATTAGTAAGTATTTGAGTCAATTAGTGTGTAAATGCTGATTGTGCGTGCGTGCGTTGTATGCAAATACTTATGCATTATTTTTGTACACACACACTATACCAGTAAAATACCGAAAAATCTTTATAGCTTACTAGTAAAGCCTTAAGAAAATCAAGATTACTCAAGACTCCAGGCGTGGGCTCAAACCGTCCTGCCCGTGGCATAGACACGAGCCGGCGACTCTATTGGTTACTCTGTTAAATACATAGGGTAATTTCGCCTGTTCGCGTCCATCGCCCAATTCGCGTCCATTTTACGGATCTCCCTTGAAAAATCCTAAAAAATAAGTAAACTAAGACACCAATTAAACGAATAGTCATTACTGCTAATACCTCAATGTATAAGAGGCACGCACATATGGACAAAAGGTCCGTGCACCAAACCAATTCCGTTTAGAAAAATAAAAAGTCCCGGCTGTTCATCAAGAGAGTGCGTACGCGCGGGATGTTTAGATAAAAAATAGTGTGCAGCGGCGCGTTCGATGGTAAGTTTCTTATGGTTTTATGTGAATTTTAGGATACATAGCTGTTTCTAGACTTTTATAATGAAAAAAGGAATGATATTAATTATGAATTTGCTTATGTTTTTTATATTTAACGAATAAAATACGGTGGACGCGAATTACTACATCGAATTTTCAAAACTTCCACTTTGCGTCCGCAATGGACGCAAACTATACCTACAGGGGATAATAATAAATCAGATTGCGTCCACTATTTTCGTTAAATACAATTGACTTGCTTGTAAAAATAATCTAAAATTTATTGATTATATTATTATTGTACATTTTTTATAAAGACTTTTAAAAGATTATTAAATATAATTACAACTATAATTCTATTTTTAAATGAAGAGCAATTTCTTTCATTCTTATTTTTCTTCCTCTATTTAAGATGAGTTATGCGGAGACAAGAAAAAGAGAACATACACAGAAGACGATTTAAAGAAAGCGTTAAATAAAATTCGAGAGAAGAATAAACGGATAAGACAAGTAGTCAAGTCAAAGAACTCCAGCAGCCATAGCTTCTGTTGCATGGAGAAAGTATTGTGAAGATAAAGAGCAGATCAAGAACGAAAAGAAGGAAGCCATACGAAAAATAAAGTTAGAACGAACAGAAAAACAAGAACAGAAAATGACTGTACAATACTCTCAAACGGTTCGTAAAACTGTTCCAAAACGAAAAAAGAAGATACATCCTCTTCAAGAAGTCACACAGGAAACGGTAAATGAGGAATTTGAGAAAGAAAATTTACCACCCGTAAAGCGGGTGAAATCTTCTGAATGGGACGATATACTATTTCAGATGTAGAAGACGACGATGAGAAAAACATAGGCTGTGACAAGTTTATTAGATGGTATCATCTGAAATGCACGCGTTTTTTAGGATTAAGTTATTTAGAGGCCAAAGATAAGCCTTTTGAATGTGACCTGTGTCATTAATTGATTTTCTAAGGCTATAATAATCATACCTTTTCTCATAATTTATTGATTCAACAATTCTTCTAGTGGTATGATTCGACAAAATTGTTGTATTCTTTTGTTGATTTAATATAGCCAAAAACTTATATTTATTAATTGATTTGATTTATTAATTATATTATTAATCAAGGCTGAACTTTAGAAATAAGAATATACCTTGTGATTTTAGATTACAATTAACAGAACTGATTACTGTTTATACTTAAAGGTGCAATCATTATTTACCTACTACTAACCTAATTTAAGTTCAATCAATGTTAAAAAGTTTTTTTTTTTTTTAAGTGATGTTTTTAATGAGAATAATGTTGATTTTTAACATGTAGTTAAAATACAATCTTTCTTTACAATTCTTAAAAATATCACCTCTATATTCGTTTTCTAAGCTGGTGGACGCAAAATGGTCCACGGGTGGACGCAATTTGGATTTTGTGGACGCAAAGTGGGTAAAACGCATAATTCTGAAGATTTTCTGTTTAAAAAAAAAGCACAAGATGTTTCGAACAAAACTGAAAGTTAATGTTAAAATAGACTATATAATGAACACATTACATCAATTTTTCATAGAAATTAGTGCTGGGATATTTTTATTATCGCCGTCAAACTTGCCAACTGCACTAAATGGACGCGAACAGGCGAAATGACCCTATATGGCCGAATTCCGAACTCGAGCGTCACTTAACTTTATACTGCCGTTAAGTCTCATGCTGTCTCTGTCACTGTAAGGTGTTTTAATAACGTCTTGAAGGTAAGGTTGCATGCGGCGGTGTGTCTGCTAATGTGTAGAAAAACTGACGAAGAGCGTTAGGTTAGGGAAAAAGTAGCAACACATGTATGTTAGAAGTTCGTACACGACACCCGACCGCGGCAGCGCTACAGGTGGCGCGGGCGCTGCCGGTGCTGCCGGAGCCGGCCCGCGACCCCGCGCCCTCGCCCCCGTCCCGCCGCGCGGGGAGGCTCGCTCCTGGCGTATGCCTACGGGTGGTGTTTTAATTGAACCCGATTCTGATCATATTAATTATTTCCGGCTCAAAAGAAAAACCGGTGTTGTGTCTGCGGCAGCGGCGCCCCGACGCAGAGCAGTGTGTATGCGCCAGCAATCAACTGAAACCTTGTGTGTAGCTACATATTTGATATGGTCGTGTATCAGTATAGACCGGTTATTAGTGTCGACGGCGCAGTCTGTTGCCGAGTCGAGTCTGGTCGATACATAAAGGTGTCTTAAAATTTCAGCATATGAGTCGGTACGAGGCCACTTCATCAAAGATTAAAGTATTAAAATCATGTTATATTGTTGAGCCAAGCCCAGTGTCTGACATGCACTGGCAGTCGTAGCAAACCGCGCCCCCTGCGGGCTGGTAAGTTCGGCGTAGCTTACTGTAGCATCCGGTGGCGGTGGCGTAGCGACACCTGCTACGGCTACACCGTAGCGTTTACGTTATGATGTGTGACACGTCGCCCACCGCTTACAGCTGTCTGACTGTGTCTGACTGACACTTGACCAAAAATATTTTTTTATTATTTACTGACCACAATTTTGTTATAAGTACTTAATAAAATCTCCTTATTTTTTTAATCGAAAATGGCCGTTTCTGATATTATATTTTTAAGCCTCCATATCCAGTGCTGGGCCAGCCTTTGGTTATGCTACTACTCTCTGTCTCCAGCCAGTCGCGTCATCCCACTCTTGTATAATTTATTGTAAATGCATAATATATTACATAGGTACATAGAATAATAAGCCCTTTTTAAGCATAATATGATGTGCTTAAAAGTGACGAGTACGAGATTTGGCAAAAATATAGTTCAGTTCGACAGAGAGAAGGAGCGCGGACATGCGACATTTATTAGTAACTGGCTTTTGCCCGCGGCTCCGCCCGCGTGGTTATGGATTAACACGGCAAAAGTAGCGGACACGTACACAGTTATTTTCGAGAGTTCATTTATAAAAGTAATATGGACTACCTTTCACCCACGGCATCGCCCACGGCTGCTTCACTCGCGTGGATGTCCGCTATCGCGGCAAAAATGTAGCCCATGTCCTGTTTTTGTCCACACAATCGATTTTGATAAAATTTTTATTTTTACATAAAAGACAGAAAGGACATGGATATTAATCATTTATATTATAATACTATAATAATAATAATACCGGCCTGTAAATGTACCGCTGCTGGTAGTATATGAATATTACTTAAAATTCAAGCTTCGTTGTGAAAGCAATGAAAAAACACATCCAACTTTTGTTCTTTTTTCCATAAATGTCCTAGAAGCACTAAACCTACAAGTTATTCGCGTCGACAGAATCACGACATTCGGCATGATACTAGGTCTAAAAACAAAAACGTCACAAGTGAAAAGTCAAAAAAATTAAAATTTCTAGTTCTGTAACATAAAAAACACGTTTCTGAGATTACAAAGTTACAGTTAGTTAACAGTTGGAAATTCGATAGTGTCATACATCGATGTATGAGAGAACGTTTTTCCAACCGGACAGTTACTTTCTTTTTTTTGAATCATCAGTGACACACAAACACACAAACTTTTCTTTAACTGGCAACTGGCATTTAGGTCAAATCTAGCTTACATTTAGCTACAGCATTAGAACCACTTCTAGATATCCGATTGTGATGAAATTTGCATACATTAGTACAATCTCATGGTACTCAGCGCAGGCAGCAGGGCGGTTACTCTTTAATGAATTTTAATTCTAATACAATCTGCTAAACTAATACTAATTTTGCATTGGTAATTAGTATTAGCGTAGCAGACACGAGATTCAGTTTTCATTAAAAAAATACTGCCTATGTAAAGAACTAACTGGAATATAAACATTGACAGTATTTTTTTCTAATTTGTTTTGTTTGTCTGCCTGCTAAATGATTAACAATTTTGCATTGGAATTGTATTAGAATTGAAATTCAATCGAGAGTAACCCCCCTGATCTGATGAAGGTGCCAGAAGGTGGCTATAGGAACACCAAAACGAAACGTCACAATCCATCATGTTTAGGTTTGTTTGATTTGTCTTCATTGGTACCGAACTAACATACTGTAAGCGTAGCCGCACACAATACAAGCTTTTAAATAGCTTCTTTATAAAATATATTGTTTTTTATAAAGCCGTACAGGAGCACGTCTAGAGCTGAGCCCGAGTGAATACGAGCATCGCTACCAAATCATGTGCTAGTTTTTGTTTACTGTTTTTAATGTTTGTGGAGGTCAATATTTCGTATACCTATGTGTGTAACATCTACTCGACTCTACCCGAACTGTGCCATACATATGTTTGCACTTTGCTAGTGTTTGCAAGTCCCGCAGAGGCGATCAGCTAAACATAACATTCGGTTCAGTTTGTTTACTTAGTCCGATCTCAGATGGTTCATATATTTTTGTGGAATCAATTTGATTCACGTTCCATGTAATCGGCGTTCATTCATACGGCAGCGTCGCCTGTCCCGTACTGCGGCGCGCGGCGGCGGCGGCGGCGGCGCGGGGCGCAGGCGCGGGCGGAGCGCGGCGGCGGGCGCGGCCGGCCGCGTCAGTCGCGCCCCGACCGCGGCCCATCCCCGTGCAGCCCTCGCCGCCGCCTCGCAGCCCGCCGGCGCGCTCGCCGCATGCCGCGCCCGCGCCCGCGCGCCCGCTAGCGCCGGCGTGGCCGGCGAGCCGCCCGCCGCCGCTCCGCCCGCCCGGCCAGGTGAGCGCGCCGCATCGATCGCCGCCCGCCGCGCGCTGCGCATGTGTGCGCCTCACGTGCTGCGCGCGCGGAGTGCCCGCTCGGCGCCGTATCTACGAATTATGCAGCCGATATTGACCGGCTGTGGCCTCGCGCGGTGCGGAGTCTCCTCGGTCGCTCACCGGAAAGTATTTAGTGGCAGTGTTCGGTGGCAGTGTTCGGCGTTAGTGTGTCGCGGAGAGCCTCTCGTCCGGTGACCGGGGAGCGCTCGGCGCCGCGCGGAGCCGTCCGCGCCCGCCGCGTGTCGGCGGGGCGAGGCTAGCGCAACTGCCAGTGTTCCCACTACGATACCCTCGTATCGCGTCGAGTGCAACATATTGTATATTGAGTGCAAAGTGTTCTAGATGGACGACGATCATTTGCGGGATTCAATGTAAGCAACACCTGCTGCGTGAGTGTGTAGCTGGTGCTGCCGGGCGCGGCTCGCGGCTGCGCGGGCGGCGCGCCCGTTGTTTACAATCGGCACGCGCTGCGGCGGCGCACCGATATAGCGCGCGCAGTAAACACGCTGCGCCGCGCGCCTCAATGAGGGCGCGCTATAAATACTCCGCCGGCGCCCCCCCCTCTCCGCCGGCCTCCGCCGCCGACCCTCACCTACTACCCTCCAAAGTCTGTTTATTTTTGCATCACCGCTGATCCCATCTCTTCCGCGGCCATCTGTACGGTCTGTGGAGGCCGCCGCCAGCACTGATGACCACGCTAAACCCTGAACCCCGCGAGCTATCCTCACTCTGTTCGCCGTGTCTATTACAATATTGTCACTTTTCACGCGGCAAAAGAAGATCGAACTGCTCACTTAATTAATAGTTAGTAAAGGGCACTTCCTTGTATATCTGCGAGGATTGTATCTCGATGTTAGGTGGTGTGACTACCGGCCTGAGACCACACTACGCAGAATGCCGCGAGTGTTCGCGAAGCAAATCGAGCGAAGCGCACTCGTTGTAGGCGACCTACCACCGTTATACGCGCCTCTCTGCCTTCCTAAGAAGTATTGAAACACACAACAAAATCTGATGACATGTTACCGTTATTGTTTCACATTATGAAAAACAATGCAGTGCTAATAACATAATATGAAATAACAAAACCAACAGACATGCACACATGCTTGCGATAGATCAACAATTAACACATTGATTAAAACTAACTGCTATCACAAAATATATAATAGTACTATGCTACCTAGTAGTGGTGTTTAGTAAAAAAGACCTGCGAGGTTGTCAGTGGGAGCCGGTGGTGTAGGTACTGTGAGTCTGTGATGATAGCTTGCGTACCTACTGTGATGCGTGCTCTTCGAGCGGCATGCCACCATCCGTTTCATTTCCAACAGTTTTAAAAGTTATAATATAATTTATAACATATATATAGCTTATAGCATATATACAGCTTATACAAACTTATACAGTTTAGAAAGAAATACGATTATCTGTCGACCACTACGAATCTAAATCGTTAAAGAATAATATTAAAGCTTGGCCTGTAATTGTCCAGCACTCCTGGCGATACGCAGCTGGTGGGGTTGGTGGCGCTGGTGGGGTTGGTGGGGTTGGCGAGGCGCAGTGTGTGTAGAGCATGTAGTGTAGCGCACGTGTTGCAGATGTGCAGCCTGGCAGCGCTGGCGCGCGGCTGCCGGCCTGCCGCCGCCGCCGCCAAGCCCTGCTGTCTGTGCTGGTGCTGCTGTTGTTCCTGCTCCTGGTGAGTGCGAACATACTGCTACTAAGTCACGCCATTCATACCATCTCTCTCCCTCGCTTCTACTTCTTTTCGAGTCGAACTCTACTTACACTATTTTTAATGGTACTCTTAACAAAATGTTATGCGCCCAGTAATTGGTCACATCAACTGCGACATGATGGGCGCTGCTTAAGTCCACCGATGCACATTGGACGGTCACTTGGGCACCCTCCCTAGCTAATTAACAATACACAATAGTAAATGCTACAAAATAGTACAATAGTTAGTGAATATCTGCTTGTTTCGTTCCAGGGCTAAATGGTGAGTGTTATCTCGAAAACTCTTCCGCGCCTCCGAGGCAAGGCGGCCGCGGCCTCCCCCGGTGTCGCCCGCGCCCGCTCAACTGTAGCGTCTAATGTTGGACTTATAGTGGAATAAGTATTCCTCTCTAATGTGCCCAGTGTTTGTAAAACTCAACCTCACGATATGAGACATCTCTTGACTTCGCTACGGACGATAACGCACAATCTTACGTACGATACCATGAGGTTAAGCTCGCCATTATCATCAGTCAGGTCTCACTTCTGTGACCTGTCAAAAAAGTTACATGACAGGTCATTTACAACAGTGTTGTAGTATGTTACTAGTGCCCGTTTTTTTAAGTGTTTGTATTTATTTAGTGTACCTCGTATCCTAGTGGACATTATTGTAGCATGTTCGTGTTGCCCCGCAGCCTGGCGGTGCGCGGCTCGGAGGGCGGCCCCGGCAAGAAGCCGCGCGAGCCCGGCCCGCAGGAGCCGCTGCTCAGCGACGGCGACACCCCGTGAGTCCTACACTCACACACACACACATACACATTACACATGTCTATGAGACAATCATGCGTGACTTGGCGGCCGATCATAGAACCGAGGGTCCAGACTACCCCAAATCCCGAAGGCGGCGTTTTGTTTCACCAGCTTATCACGCCATACATTACAGCGCGACGGGCTTTACAGATTCTTCCAAGCCTGTGTGTGTTCTTTATTCATGAGATTATATTTTTTAAATATATTTTATCACGGATCTCCAACAAAGGACACACATACATACATTAATTATACTTACGTGTGTGGCACCTTAGTTAAAGAAGACCAGACTCCTACTTATACTTATACTACGCTAGGTGAACATAGGATAAAATATATTAACACGTAATAATATAGGAATATACAATTTAATAATATTTTCTGAGATCACATAGTAAAGTCTGATTAAAACAAGGTACCTTTAACTAAACCAGAGTTATGCTATTTGCCTGTGATAACACATAATTGAATTAAATGCTGTTTACAATTGTGTTATAAAAGTTAGAAAAAAATGTTTTAATGAATACAAATTAACACAAAAGGTTAACATTGCAAAACATCAAATCAGTGGGTACAGCATGATTTTCAACTCCTTTTCGTGATCAACGTTTGAATGTTTGTGAAAATTACCGCGACTTCTTCTATATTTCCACTTCAAGTAATGAAGGTAGGCTACCAGCTGCTGGAAGTAGCTCTCGGTCTTTTTTCGCGACACACGGATATAATGAGAACAAATCCGCTTCCTCTTAGACGCTCTTGTACTCCTCCGCTCGGATTGCCCATCATTGTAGACATTGAGATAGGCGGCCGATGCCAAAAGATCTATCTATCTTATCGTTTATCTATTTATTTATTTATTTATTTATTTAATAATTTATGTACACACACACAATCGTAAGAAACAACATAATTCAAAAGATGTACAAAGGTACTGCTTATTTCTAAAGAAATCTCTACCAGCAGACCCGCGAAAGGAGAAGTAGTAGATAAAGGTAGCCAACAGTGTGCAACTTATTTAAAAGAAAAGAGAGAACATTATGATGTAAAATTAAAATTACAATTCAATATATATAATATATACATATATATATATAGATACAAATATATGCAAGATATAGGTAAATATAATAATAAACCTTACATAATATATAGACAGATAATATAATATATAAAAATACAGTAGATATAAAAACTCAATTATATGCTGAGATAATGCTCTTTTACACGTTTCTTAAAGAGAGACATAGTTTTAGATTCTCGTATGTTAGGAGGCAGTGAGTTCCAAAGCCTTACTGCGTGAACAGTGAAAGAATAAGAATAGAAGTCAGTTGAGTGGGATTGGAAATGTAAGAGGGATCTATGTATAAAACACGGAAAAAAATCTTTATAAAACACGTCTCTAATATGGAGACTCCTTTTAATTTATATATTTTCTTTATTTGTACTTATAGCGGAAACAAAAAAACACAAACTCTGTGAAAATTTCATCTGACTAACTAAGGTAAAGGCACCTAATTTTGCGATGTTTTCACAAAAACTTAAAAAGGACATCAAACATTAAAGTATTTACTATTACTACTTATTTTTTAAATATACTCACAGTTTGACAATAAAAGTTTACAAAATATGAAAAGGTCCAAGGCCCCGTATTCCGATTTTGATAATCCTAATTCTAGTATTAAAAATGTGCTAATGCCACGGAATTAGGTACTAGTATAACTTTATTGCTTGAAAAAATATACAAAGCACACTCAAGTTTATATCAGAACACTTTAATAATAACATTTTCTGTACTTAGCTTTTCTATACAACGAATTAATACACACAACAAAGCCCTCTAGGATGGCTGAAACTCGTTTGTCTTTTAAGACAAAGGTCATGGATCATTTTCAAAGATTATCATTGGCAAACACACGGTAATCACTCAAGTAAAAACTGGAGGTTAATACAATGTTAGCTATGTATAATTAAAATTGTCCGTATTTGTTATATATATAAATAAATTTTTAGATATATATATTTAAATATATATACAGTGTGTCCGGTCATGGACTAGCGATATTTTAAATACTTATAAAACAACTATATTAATACACAAATATACTATATAGTTGGGTCCAATTCACTTCCTCACTATGTGGCAGTCATTTTGCTTTTTTGTAAAAATTATTGCTACGCAAGTGCAAAAAAAATCATATCTCTCAAAGTTTTGATCCCATTGAGAATAAAATAGACTTATTTGTTGGCCAACAATACTGTCTCTCGTCTACATTATAAAACAATGTGTTTACAATCTCCCAACTTATGAAAATCGTAAGAAAAGCAAAAGATTTTTTTTAAAAATGGTGCAATTCTACAAATTATTGTAAATTACTGCAAAAACAACCCCCATGACCCTAATATTTTTATTGCTAGATCGAAAGATTATGAACTAAGCTACGATACAAAATAAAATTTACAACTTTATGTCTATTACTTTAGGAGTTATTGTTATTTGAACACAGCGTATGCGCAAGCAGAAAAGGCCTTTCTAAAACACTTTACGTCATTTATAAACAATAATAAAACCTTTTTAATAAACAATATTGCTAATGATTGCTTAAATATTGCCCTAAATAGTGCTGCAAACACAAATATATAAAATAAAAGAACAACAAATTTAACATAATAAATAATTATATTGCACACTTGACATTGCGCGCCCGTGAGTGTGACAATGAGGTACTCACTCAGCATAAACTGGTTGCGAAGTCGGTGCTGTATACCTGGGCCTCTAGACAAGTGACAATGCAACAAGCGATAACGCTGATCGAATCGCTCAAATGTATGGAAATGACAAGTCCAATTCACGTGACTTATCGAAACAAAATGTCATTTCTATACATTTAATGTCATTGAAGCGATTTCTATCATCGTAAACGCTTGTCGAAATGCAACTTGTCTAGGGGGGCTGTTTGGCTTGGCACCGACTTCAAACAGATTAGTAGATAACTTACGATTTAGTAAATAAGGTAAATTAATTATCTAGTTTCTTTTTTGTGGCATTTATAAGTTGTTTGTTTGAAGTCGATTTAATATTAATATTTGGTATTTAATACTTTGTAAGTTTTAATTTTTTATTTTCAGTGTAAATAATCGTGTAAGTTGGAATATTTAATATATCTTAAGTAATTATTCATTAAGTAGTAGGTACAATGGAAAGGCCAACAGAAACTGCAACCTGAGGAAAACAGGTTACTATAGCATCATCTAACTCCTAACCGTCACGGAGTTTTACCCTTCCATTATTAGCCCATCTAAATAACTTGAAAGAATACAACTATTTATACGTCACCATAACATTATATTATAGAATTATCCTCCAACTTCTAACCATGAAGGAATAGTTAGTTCCTTCCATCATCAGCTCAACTAAATAATTTGAAAGAGTACAACTATGGGTCTACAAACATATGATTTAAAAAAAGAATTATCATTCTGCTCCCAACCGTTGTACCTTTCATCACCAGCTCATCACCATGAGATGACTACCAGACGCAAATCTATACTAGTCTAAACTTCTATACTAATATTATAAAGAAGTAAAGTTTGTGTGTTTGTTAAATTGTAAGGGGTAATCTCGGGATCTACTGAACCGATTTTAAAAATTCTTTCACCAATAGAAAGCCACATTATTGCTGAGTGTCATAGGATATATAAAAAACCGAAAAATAAAAAGGCTTTTACGTGGTAGTCCGTTTTGCAAAGTGAATCGGAGAAAAAACGGTCGAATGAAATGCAAATACAAACTATACCTACGTATAACCCTCCTTTTGGCAGTTAGAAATTAAAACATAACACTCTGTACTAAAAAAGGATTATTAACATTATGCCCAACGAAGTGGGCACGGGTCATTATTAATAAAATAATTTAAATCGTTAGGTCATATGTACTAAAAAAGGATTATTAACATTATGCCCAACGAAGTGGGCACGGGTCAGCTAGTACTTAAATACGTTTAGAAAAAAGTTGAAACACGTAACAAGTGCTTATAAAAATTGAGTGTTGCCCTTGATTTCCCGAGGATCCCATCTTCAGATCCTTACTTGGTGACAATCGGACCTCAGGAGTATACCCTTACGTATACTAAAATAATTTTAAAAATCGGTCTACAATTGACGGAGACATACAAACAAAAAGACATACAGTGGAACATGGAACCAACTCCTTTTTGAAAGTCGGGTAAAAAATATATAATGCCAGTCTTCACCTTCATATAGTAATCATAATATGAATAATAATAAAAAGCCAGTTGTATCAAGTACATAGTGATATTAATAATTTGTCAGTTTAATAATACATATTAAATACCAAATCATCATGGAAATATGCTAAAGAACACTGGTCACTTAGTTTGTACCTCCTAGCCTTGTTCCAAGCTATGTCGAGGTCGGCTTTCAGTTTCACCGGTTTCAGCTGAATACCGTATTTACATTTTAGAGGGGTATAAACATTGCCAACCTGCCTGACTCAAACCACTACACCAACGAGGTTGTCTAGCTTAAAAAAATGTATATATTGCTGGAAATGGTTTTACACATTTGCTTTTTGGTGCCCTTTGACACCTACCTCCTAGAGCGACAGATAGATAGAAATAGACAGCCAAAGTTACCGCTAAAGCAATTTTTGGAACGTTTAGATAATGTCGGCGCCATAATGCTAGACATGCATACGTTGCCACGTTCGAGTAACGACTGAGTCGGGCTGAGGCGGGACACGATTTCTAGCTAAGTGTTAGAAGCGGCGCGCTGTGTGGTAGGCCGCACACGATACACACGGCCGGGAAATTATATTATGTAATAAGTCTTTTAGGCCATACAATAGCTACTGGAAATTTTATTTATTGTAAAGATAATCCCACCAAAAACATTTTCATGTAAAATGTTGCCAAAACGAGACCATACGATTCGCACTGTCAAAAAGTTATCAGATCTCTTGTAGAGCCAAGCTTATAACTCTACGCGCCCTAACACTACACGGCCTTAGTTCACAAACTCTTGACCTTAAAAAATATCAGCTTTAGGAAAGGAAGGTTTTTTTGATTTATTAATGAAATCTAAAGTATAAGAGCTAAGCTATTAAAACTGACTAATGTTTAACTAGCTGTTTCCCGCGGTTTCATCCGCGTAAGTCTTTCCCGTTTCCATGAGACAAATGCAAGAAATCAATGATCATGAAAAACGGTACAGTTCGGTCGTGCATTATAAAAGGTGTAACTAACCCGATTTCCAAACCTTATTTAACTCGTTTGGAGCATAGAAAAAAAAACGCTGTAATACGTGTCTATTTATTTCTAACCAGAAACTTGTATATGAAATTTAATGCCTCTATCTTTGAAAATGACGGACTTCTCCTATAAACTTCCAAACCCCATTTTACCCTTTTGAAGGGTAGATTTAAGAAAGCCCTGATATACGTGTCTATTTATTTCTAACCAAAAGCTTGCATATGACATTATTTTCATGCCTCTGATTTTGAAAATGACGGATTATTATCCGAACCCAAGTTATGAAGTTTCAAGAAAACGATGAAGCGCTTCGAAAAAGCATAGGAAATGCCCTTGCGCTTCGCTTGCCTCGTCTTCTGCTTGGCGTGTCTTCGTCACGGTGGTGCCCCAGATAAGTTGATTAGTTAAATATGAGATGACTAGTACGTGAAAACTAGCCAAGTCAAATGTTAAGCTTCAATAGATCATAAGTATTTTCCTAACTCTCCAAAGGCACTACAGGACACTAAGTTCACAGAATCAAACAAGACTGAAATATAAATATTCCAACATACTCCGAGATAAAATTGTTATCTTCACGTTTTTAACAATCACTAACGTAATAATAATGATTACAAAACTATATTATAATATATAACTATAATAGTCAATGATAAACTATTTTTTTAGTTTATCATTGTCTATTATAGTTATCGCTCTAAAATTTTGGAAGCTGTGCGAAGAGTGTGACCCTTGTGTGTTGTTGCAGGCCTACGCTGGACGAGATCCAGAGCTGGGGGCAGTCGTTCGACCGCCTCATGCGCAGCGCCGGTGCGTTCCCACACAACCACGACGCTAGTCTCGCACAACTTACTCAACTAAATTTCAAATGATTAATATTTATGCTTTTGTTGCAGCTGGACGAAAGGTGTTTCGTGATTTTCTGCGCGGCGAGTACTCTGAGGAGAATATAATGTTTTGGCTCGCGTGCGAGGAGCTCAAGCGCGAGACCGACCCGGACGCCGTCGAGGAGAAGGCGCGCTTCATCTACGAGGACTACATCTCGATCCTGTCGCCCAAAGAGGTGAGCCTGGTCGCGGCCCGGCCCTGCGCAGGGCCTGTCGGCCTTGGCCCGCGCCCTCACCACCGCGCTGTTGCAGGTGTCGCTGGACTCGCGGGTACGCGAGGTGGTCAACCGCAACATGGTGGAGCCGACGCCGCACACCTTCGACGAAGCGCAGCTGCAGATCTATACGCTGATGCACCGCGACTCGTACCCGCGCTTCGTGAACTCGCCGCTCTACAAGACGCTGGCGCGGCTGTCGACCGCGGAGCCGGCCGCCGCGCCCGCGCCTCCGGCGCAGTGACCCGGCGCGTCTTCACGTCATCCGCACCTCCCCACGTGTAAATAGACTCGATATACATTCATTTAAACGGGTACTAATTTTGTACATAGATAGGTTAAGTGTGAGAGTAGGAGCGGCGCGCGCCGCCGCGGCCACTTCGCTGGTCCACCGACCCGCGCGCCCCGCGCTCCGCTAGCGCCCCTGCGGGCCCGAGAGCGCCCCGGGGCCCGAGAGCGCTCTAAGGCCCGAGAGCGCCCTAGGGCCCGCGAGCGCCCCGAGGCACGAGAGCGCCCGGGGCCCGCGAGTGCCCCGAGGACCCGCAAGCGCTCTGCGAGCGCTCCGAGCGCTGCCGCCGCGCCACCCTGACGCACACGGCTATCGGCGCGCATCTAGTTAGAAGCAATAAAGGTGGACCAATTAAGTTTGCCGAGGAGTCAACGAATAAATAAATCTGTTCATGTAAAGCTGCGTTTTATTTGCCCCTGACAGAGCAGAACAGCGGCGCACTCACACGCGGCCTTCCGACTCTGAGTAGCTTTGATAATGCGCGCTACCAGATGGCGCGGACATGATTTGGATTTAATAACACAGTAGTTGGATCAGGCGTGTCGTGTTGTGGTAGAGCTGTACTGCTTGCGATCACACATGATAAGCGACGATAACGCCGCAGTACGCTACGAGGTCACTAGCACTTATCGAAGACGAGCACCGGTACGGGGCACAGTTATCATTACTAATCCGAATGTTTGTTAGTTCGTAGAAAGGTAGTGAATGAATTGACGACAGCTTTTATTATCTATAAAAATTCAAACCATACATCACAACACCACACATAAATTTTAATCGAGCGATTTATACTGGGTGTCATACTAATAATATATGATAATAATTAAATGTTGATATGACCTAATTATTATAAATAATTGCATGGGTTGGTGAACTCCTTACCGGTTAGGAGCTGAAGGATAATTTTTTATTTAGATACTAGCTGACCTGCGCGACTTCGTCCACGTGTTCTAGTTTAAAGGGTTTTTCATGTTTTACGCGAAATTGGTATGTTTAATCTTCAGCTATCTGCCAGTAAAATCAGTCTGTGCCCTTAAAATCTCTTATTCATTTAGCAGGCACACAAACAACACAGTATAAAATATAGTCAGTCAGTTCCTCCCATTGACAGTTTTTTAAGAAAACTGAAACTTTTGCCGGCTAAACTAATATCAATTTTGCATTGGCATTGTATTAGAATTAAAGTTAAATTGGAGAGTAAGGGCCAGTGCCCTTAGTCTGGTAGTTCCAGAGATTTGCGCGTGTATAGGTGGTACTTGATCATCTTTTTGATGCGGAATTTTTTAAGACTGCGAGATTTTTTATTTATTTATTTTTTCATTTTATTTATTTATTTTATTTAAACACTTACAGCTACCTTTACAGAATTCAATTCCAATACGATAGTGTAGACTAATTATAAATACAATTTTTATGAAATTACAAACTACTTATAACATTTAACACTAGTTATTATGTTTAAGTATACCAGTACATTTATTTTTATCTAATTATTTACAATATTTATCCTCATAACATAATACATTTAACGTTACTCTAATAAACTCGTTCCGTGAACAAATAAAAATGACAATTTTATCGGCAACCAGATTTAGCGTGTGCAAAGTTCTTATGAATGGCGTCGTGTCTAATAATTGAGTTCTGCCGCGCGGTACCGTAACAGGCGCGGTCTCCGTCGCCGATGTACGCTTAAATCCGGAACACATAAACTAATGCAATGCAATACCCCCGGGTGGCAAGTATTACCACGGAATACTTTAAGTACATATTCTGCCAGTGACAAATCCCTCCTGGTTTCTAACTTGTTGTATCCAACCATGCCTAAAACAAACAGTGTTGGATACATCAGTGGATAGAAGGGATATATCCTATAAAGTCCAAGGTAAAGGAACCTTGTACATTTATTTTGTATGCGCTCCAGCATGAGCTTATATTTAGCCTCATGTGGAGCCCATATTGCAGCATTGCCCTCCAGTTTACTCCGTTTTAGAGCATTGTGCAGTGTAGCAATGGCTTGGATGTTCGTAAAGCCCTGTGCTGTTCGAAGGACAAAACCCAGACTTTTGAATGCTTTTTTACATACATCATGTCCATGCTCTCGGAATGTCAATTGGGCATCCACACGCACGCCAAGGTCTCGCATAGCCTGTACCCTCTTCAACGGCTCTCCGTCCACCATGTAGTTATACTGCAGTGGTAATCGAGCTCGACTGAAAGAAAGCAAAGCACATTTAGCAACGTTGATTGTTAACTTATTATTTTTGCTCCAATCTATTACCCGGTCTAGATCTACTAAGATATTAATTAAATTCGAATTAGGTAAAGGACAAGTTTGTTTAAAATTAAATACATGTTATCATTTTAATTACTTGTTACGCATTAACGCATGCGTAGCCAATAAATATTTAATTATAAATACATGTTATGAAAAACGTATGTACTTGGATAAGGATTATTATCATGTTTATATAAACACTTTAGCAAATAATGCATTATTTTAGAACAAATTTGAATACCATAAAAAGGTTATAGTGAGTCAACCTAAAAAATACACACATGCTGTCGCGGACTGTTTTTTTGAACTTTTAAAGAGAACCAAGTGATACATGATTTTTGTGAATTTACCATTTACGCAGCGCAGGCAACGGAATGTCTCGAAGAAAATACGAAAGTAATTTTTCGCATATTGGAACATGTGCCATTGATGCTCCGCTCCTATTGGTTCTTCCTCAATAAAATATGGACTATTCGACACAATCGAATATAATAAATACTCTGTCAAATCACCGACCTCAAAAAAATTGTAGCCCCCGATTTGGTACCCACTACTGTACAAATATTATTTCTCAATTTTCACAAAGTTATTTTTTTTAAATCGATTTAATAAAAAAATATGTTATATATATAGCAACATAAATACACACTCTATGAAAATGTCAACTGTCTACCTATTACAGTTCATGAGATACATCCAGCTAGCTGACAGATGGACGAAGCGACATTAAAGATACAACATGAACATAGTGGTATCCAAGGGTACCGGTGGCACCCGTTGAGTACGGAACCCTACAAAACTATGGCAACTTAAATAAAAAACTGTGCTATAATATAACTATATAGACTGTATTTGGACTACCCGTGCTGAGCAGCATAAAAGACCGTTTATGGCAAGGGATTTAACTAGCTGTACCCGCGGCGTTATGCGCGATGGTGTCGGTCATCTGTATTATTGACGACCTCCGTGGTCGAGTGGCGTACACACCGGTTTTCAAGGTGTCGCTAGCTCTGAGGTTCCGGGTTCGATCCCCGGACGGGTCAATGCAGATAACTACTTTTCTACATTGTCTGAGGTCTGGGTGTTTGTGGTAGCTTCGTTGTCTCTGAATCCATAACACTAGTGCTTTGGCTAGTTACTTTGGGTTTTAAAGCAATGTATGTGATGTGCTCTACATTTTTTTCTATTTATTAATAAACTAGCTGACCCGTGCCCACTTCGTTGGGCATAATGTTAATAATCCTTTTTTAGTACATATGACCTAACGATTTAAATTATTTTATTAATATTAAAAATTAAATTATCTATACTAATATTAAAAAAAACTACTTTTTGTAACTTAAATATAAAAGTTAGACATATGCTGTCGTTGACTTTTTTGTAGGCATTTTCAAGCTCCACATCTTTTCTATAGAGCTCAAAAATATATCTTTCATAGTTAAGGCAGCGTTCGTAAGAAACGCTTTCATTCGACCGTTTTTTCTCCGATTCACTTTGCAAAACGGACTACCACGTAAAAGCCTTTTTATTTTTCGGTTTTTTATATAACCTATGACACTCAGTAATAATGTGGCTTTCCATTGGTGAAATAATTTTTAAAATCGGTTCAGTAGATCCCGAGATTACCCCTTACAATTTAACAAATATACAAACACACAAACTTTACTTCTTTATTATAAATTAGTATTAGTATTAGTATTAGTATAGATAATTTTATTAGTATGAGTGAATGCAGCATAGAGGGCGCCACTAACTACCTACTGCGAGCTGCGAGTACGTTTTCCGTATGGCATATTCTTTGTTTTAGAAGTATTAAAGTTTATGTAGTAATTTACGTAGGCAGTATATAGATAGACTGCTCAAGATATTGATTAGCACGACAGTGGCGTTTGTAACATCATCCTCGCGGCCCCCTTATCGGACCTTCTGAGAATGAATGCTATACAAAATAGTGGATTATGCACTCATCACACGCAGACCATAATCTTAGAAAGGTTCAAAATTAGTTCTATGCCCTATAGGAATGACATGATCATGTTTGATGTAACTCCTCGACTCAAAACAAGTTATAAAAAACCCAGTCGACATGGATGATATTGGTATATTGTTAGGTAGGACATAATATTTAAGTAATGTTATAGTTTCTATTCACAATATAAAAAGTGAGGGCTAAACGTGGACTAAACCGTTTGTGCAACTCCGAAAATCACCGAAGACTTTTCTAAAAGTCAATGGTTTCAAATTTTTGGTTTGTTTTGGTTTTTGTCTCATAATTTGAGAACGATTTGGATTTTTATGAAAAGTTACCCGTTCATTTTTTTTTTAAACACATAACGAATTCTGTAGGTTCAATACGTGATGCGTATTTAGTTATTATGGAAAATTTAAAACGGTTAAATAGTTTTTATATCGTTTCATATCCTACTTGAATAAAACTACACTACACAGCTTCCTCCAATATATTTGGACCGTATCGATGTAGGTTTAAGTAGTTGCCACATGGTGAGACATCCCAACGGATCTTGATTGGCATACGAAGCAACAAATTGATTTTTAATGTCGCCTTTTCACTTTGGAGTAAAGCGGCGGTGCCCAACTATCACGACAAGTACTTTCTGCTTATCTAAGTATAGGTACTATAACTGATATATATTACCTAATCTATATATATAAAAGAAAGTCGTGTTAGTTACACTATTTATAACTCAAGAACAGCTGAACTGATTTGGCTGAAAATTGGTGGGGAGGTAGCTCAGAACCAGGAGAAGGACATAGGTAGGGTAGGGTAGGTAGGTAGGGTAGGGTAGGTAGGTAGGGTAGGGTAGGTAGGTAGGGTAGGGTAGGTAGGTAGGGTAGGGTAGGTAGGTAGTGTAGGGTAGGTAGGTAGGTAGTGTAGGGTAGGTAGGTAGGGTAGGGTAGGTAGGTAGGTAGGGTAGGGTAGGGTAGGTATGTAGGGTAGGTAGGGTAGTTAGGTAGGTAGGTAGGGTAGGTAGGGTAGGTAGGGTAGGGTAGGTAGGGTAGGGTAGGTAGGGTAAGTGTTCAGTTAACGGGAGCGAAGCCGCGGGCACAGCTAGTACTTATATATATTATCTAAGATATATCACGACGTTAAGCCGATTTAATTATAATTCGCTTGTTCTGAATGCCCCTCAAGACCGCTTAGCCCCGCAGTATCTACCGGCGATCAATCTTGTGTTATCGCGTGGCGCGCACACCCACCACTTCATAGTAGTAGGTACTTTTTACGTCATAATTTTATGTTGCATAACAACTATAAACGGTATTATAAACGGTGAGGTATTAGAGACTGAGACTCAACGGTTTTTCTAGGCATTACCATTGATACCAAACTTAATTGGTCGGCACATATTGCGTATCTGGCAAGTAAGCTCAGCTCTGCAGCTTACGCCGTTAGAAAAGTTAGACAAATCACTGATGTAGACACTGCTCGTCTTGTTTACTTTAGCTACTTCCATAGCACAATGTCCTATGGTATACTGTTGTGGGGTAAGGCGGCTGATATAGAAACCATTTTCATTCTTCAAAAACGAGCTGTTAGATCTATTTACCAGCTAGGCTCTAGAGTTTCTCTTAGGGAGCTATTTAAGGAGATAGGTATTTTAACTGTAGCATCGCAATTTATTTTTGCTAATATACTTTTTATAAGGCAAAATGATCACCTTTACAAAAAGAACAGTGATATTCACAACATTAATACACGTAGTAAACATAAGTTATGTGCGACATCACACCGCCTGCATAGAGTACACAATTCATTTATAGGGCTTAGTATTCGCTTCTATAATAAACTCCCTCTCAATCTGTTAGAGTTACCCTACAACTCATTTAAATCTTATATTAAAAATAAACTTTGTGAAAAGGCCTATTATACTATTAATGATTATTTAAATGACAAATGTAGTTGGTCGCCGTGATAGACACAAGACGGTTCTGTGTGGTATATTGTCTTATTTACTACTGTACGGTACTATTTAATTTGATAGGCATACACTCAGTATGTAACAATATGTTACCTATTTTGTTTTATTTTTAGTACGATTATACGTATGTGTATTGTATTTCTAAATTCTTTACATTGTTTTGGAATGTATAATTATATTAATTATAAAATTTCATTATGTAGCTATCAATTCCTTCTTTTAGTGCAGTAAATCAGTGTTTGGAGTATTTTCATTCAATGCATACTTTTTTTTATCTTTTTAAAGCCGGCAGCAGTTTCGTCATGCTCCCTTAGTTGTCATTGCCTGCGGTGGCGTCTTGGGTCGGGTCACCTCCTTCCCTCTAATATGGCGAGGGAGGTGATGGCTGATCCTTGCGTCATACTCGTGAACGGGTGCTGCTTGCGGTGACTGGTCGTTCTGCTGACTTTGGGCTCTGTAGATTATACTTTTAATTTCATAGTACCTATCGACCTCAAACACTTGTTTATTTGCGCAGTCCCTAAATTATATAACTATTATTATTGTATTCGAAATGACAGCGTGCTGCTGGGGAGTTTGTTGCGCCGTTTCTTCTCCACAGCCAGAGCACTTAGGAAGCGGTGAAGGGTGGGCGAATCAGGGTGCTGTCCATTGTATTGACGTTCTGAAAGTGCTACTTTGTAGCCTAGTTGGAATAAATGAGTTTTTGATTTTGATTTTGACTAGCTAGCATAGATAGCATAATCCTTTTGGACTATGGAATTATTTTGTCGCAGACGAAAAAGCTTAATCATCGTTAGGCGCTGTGCCCACCTAAGCAACGTGAAAGAAACATGATTTTCTACCGGCACGCAGCATGACTCTGGCATGACATTCAATGAGCCCACCAGGGTGACATGCCAGAGACATGTCAGAGTACATAGGCACACGAGACAATGTCGTCGTCTGATGAAGATCAAGATGCTCTTGCTTATCTACAAATTATAAATATTCAAAACAGACAAAGACGCTTCTGGGTGCATCCCATGTGGAAAAAGTTAAAACTGGTAGCGTATACATCGTTATGAAGGAATTAAATAGATACCCTGACAGATTTAAGACATTTAGAATGAAGAAAGAAACATATTTTATAATACTTGACAAATTGAGACCTATTATAATCATACAAACACGGTGTTTCTTGAATTAATTCAATAAATTTTATATTAAATTCAAGTTCGTCCTTCATTTTAACTAACAAGTTACTTCAAGTTTTTGTAACGCGTCACTTTATTGCGTTACTAGTAGCACGCTGAGTGGCATGTCAGGTCGTGTCACGCTACGCCACGCGAATGGGCGCTACTCAATACATTTACTTTGAATGTTGATGCTAGTGGCATGCTACATGCCAGATCACTTGTCAGATCACATGTCACGTTACTTAGGTGGGCACAGCGCCTTAAAGGTAACAATTAACTTTTAAAGTGTTATATTTCTTACTAGCTTTTGCTTGCGACTTCGTCCGCGTAGAAGTCAAAAGAATTTCAGAAAATCCTTTCTTATCGGATACTTACGTCATACAAAGAACTCGCCGTTCTATTTTCAGGTAGGGGTAGAGGTAAGTCGTTCCATATCTTAGTAGCAGAATATTTAAATCCTCCCTTGTATTGAGCTGTTTTATGTGAAGGTATTACCAACTTGTTAGCTTCTCTTCTGCGAGTATTTCTTTGCTGGACATCTCTTACCCACTCGAGCTTGTCGTATAAATACCTAGGTATTTTTTTTCAAACTATTTTCTGTACCACACATGCCAGATGTATTGTTCTACGGGCTTCCATTTTTAAGGTGTTACTATCATTTAAATACGGCGTTATACGGGCTCTTTTAGGTACATTGTAGCAGAAACGGACACAAGCATTTGGGACTCTCTGTATAGTCTTTTTTGTTTTTTCATAAAGGCGAGGTCTGTAAACAGTGTCACAATAATTAAACTGCGACAGTACAATCGATTCTACAAGTGTTTTCCTAATTGATTCTGACAGGTATTTCCTTATACTGTACAGTGTTTTGAGCCTATAAGCCTACAAGGAAAGCATTTCTAATCTTGCAGTCAATGTGTCCAGTGAAACGAAGTTCATTGTCCATTATCAACCCCAAATTCACAGCACTATCTACTCTTTGCAAAACTTGTCCTTGGACTTTAATAAGAAGCGGTTGCGATGCGACTTTATTACACTGTGCTTTGCTAGCTAACAGCATATATTTAGTCTTAAGTAATTGCGTTAAGTATAAGTGTGTTTTGGTTTGCCTAATCTGTGATGTTATTGAACTCTTCATTCATTATGTCAACTGCATTTTGTGCGTTAAAAGAGTGATGTAAGTGAAATTTGGGTGTCGTCCGCGTATAGGTGTGTTTTACAATATTTTATCAGTCAGTCATTTAGGACAAAGCATTTTAATTAATTTATTTTTAACTTTTTAGTTCATTTTAACAAATAATAAAAGCTAGTTTTAAAAACTTAGAAGTTTAATTTTTTTATTATAGTATTTTTTACAGCTTCATGGGACTGTAGATTTGAGTATTTGGTTTAAATTTCAACTCCGAGTTGAATGGTCTTGTCCGACAGACGGACGGACAACAAAGTGATCCTATAAGGGATCCGTTTTTTCCTTTTGAGGTACCTTAAAAATGATTAAATTAATATTTTAAGTCGTATTTCATGCGTCAAACCTATACTTATGTCATAAATTGATGAGGAGAGAAGAAATTGGAATGGATGGCTATTCAGTATATTTTTGTGAATAAATGCTACATACTATGGAGCAAGAGCCCGTGAACGCCAGACCTTCGTTATTTTATAAAAGCTAAAGTTTGTCAGCGCATGCTCCCAACACAGGTAAGAACGATGGCCCATTATGAAGTTTGGGTTGCGGTGGATTTGTCAGGTACACGGTACTAAAGGTATGTAAAATACCGATCTAATTTCATCAAATAATAAAGTGCGACTTTTTTTAAGTTAGTCATTGCCAGACACTTAACATAGTGGCAACCCCTTGCCAGACACCCTTAATGTTCATGAAATTATCATTTTACTTACGTTATAGTATAAAAGCTGATTTTTTTTACATAATATTTGGGAAATAAGAAAATGATGTTTCCTCATTAGCCAGATATTTTTGATAGTTCCAACCCCTTGCCAGACAAGCATGTAGGGTAGCTGTAGGAACGAGCGCGAGGCAGTATGTATATGGGTGGGTGCGAGTACATGGCGAGTTAAGTCTACCGCGATCCTTTACTGCGCAGTTGTTATTTCTACTGCGCATATAATATTGTTTAGTGCTCAGTGCATGTTTAGATCATCTAAAATAATATTATATACTATCTTCAAGTATGATTAATTCAATATAAACTATTAATTAACGATATAAAATATTTCAAATATATACAGACTATAAATTCAAAATTATTGGTCTACGATACGTAGATTACATGTTTTACTTTATGTGACTTTTTAAATAAAAGTGATTTAATTTGTGTCATTTGCAACTAAGTTTAACACAATCTTTACAGTCACTTATTAGGTGATTCAGGTTTTTTAAAGGTATTTAAGTATGTGCGTCTGGTACCTAATCATCATCTTACGTTGAAAAACTGGTGATGGAAGGTACAACTCCTTAACGGTTAGGAACTGAAAAAGAATTAGTTTTTTTAAATAAATAATATGTATACAGTACAGACCGATAGTTGTGTTCTTTAAAGTTATTCAGGTGAGCTGATGGAACATGGTACGATTCCTTAATGGTTAGGAGTTGGAGGAAAATTCTTTAATATAATGTTATGGTGACGTATAAATAGTTGTATTCTTTCGAGTTATTTAGATGGGCTGATGGTTAAAACTCCTTGACAATTAGGAGTTAGATGATACTTTAAGTTGCTGATACAGCAACCTGTTTCCCTCAGATTGCAGTTTTATAATTGGTCTTTCCATTGTGCAACGTAATTAATAATTACTTAAGTTATATTATAAAGTATTTCAACTTAGAAAAGCCATATAATTTTTATTCGTGGAATAAAATTGACATTTGACATATTTTGGACAGAAGAATTGTCAAAAATTCGAAATTAACCTCGGGTAAAATTATCTAGCGTTGGTAAAATCAACCCTCACACGATTATTTACACTGAAAATAGAACAATAAACTGGATTAAATTGTCCTTATTTACACAATTGTTATCTACTGATCTGTTTGAAGTCGGTGCCAAGCCAAACAGGTATACAAAACCGACTTCAATTCGGCACCAAGTCATTCACATTAAAGTCGCTGCCAAGCCCATAGGTAGGTATTCGCTACCGCATTCAATGCGCATGGATCAGTAGATAACTTAACAATTGGATAAAAAAGGTAAGACAAGAGAGTAGAGACGGAAGTTTTTGCTAATGTGTTTTTGAAATCGGTTTAATTTATTTTTTGTGCTTTTAATAATTATTTTTTTTTGGTCTAAAACTTTCTTACATTTGGTTGTTCTTTTGTCGCAATAAGCTTTCTCTATAAAATATAAAGAACTTTAATTACTTTTGCAAATCTTTTTGTCGTGCATTGTTTACGCAAAACGACATGTAGGTAGTTACTTTTTTTTTAATTGGTTGTATTTTATTTTATTTTAATTGGTAAAGGGGTAAACTACAAGTTAAAGTATAAATAGCACAGTCATGACAGTATAAAATACGTAAATCCGAAGTTCTAAACTTGTTGAAACTATTACAATACAGGTCTACACACACACAGATTGTTGATTGTTCTCAGAAACGATGTTGATACTACATTGTTACTACACTGATCGAGTAGGGATCTTAAAGTTTAACTGACCCAGTAACTGACTGTCAAGGGAACCATTTGAACCATATTATTTATCCGTACATCAATTGTACAAGACATTACTCAATCAAGACTTGAATAAATAAGATTCAAGGTAGATTCATTATTGGTCGTACAAGCTTTTAAATGGATCATTTAAATTACAGTACCTACGCACTACTCACGTTTTCTTTTTATGATCTGTTGTACCTATTCCTTGGACAAGAAATTATTCCTTGTATTGTGTTTCATCTTTTTACTCAAAGCCCAACGTTTATTTAAAATACAATTTTTTACTAATTCTTTAATACTCTATAGTAAGCTTGCTGCTCTTGTAATTTCTAATGCCTTTTACAAAATCAGTCCAAGTTACCAAAAATACTTTAAAACACCTGCTTAAATGTGAACCGTGGAGTAGCGTCAAATACCTGATCATAATATGTGCTGCACTGTAATGTTGTTAAGGTAAGCCAAGTTGAAAGGGGAAAATAACGTAAGGGGTAATTTTGGTCGAAAGCTAAAAAAAAAAAAAAAATTTTATCGCTTTATCATTATTAAAAAAAAACCGGTTGACTCGGACTCACTCATGAGGGGTTCTGTACATACCATCGCACGCTGTACTGTTTATTATCTGTTGTTTCTAGCAACAGCAACAAACACATGCTCGGTGGAAATATTAACTATCTACCGATTTTGGAGTTACCTTTGAACTGTTTACCGAGATGCTCGCTGATTGACAGATGGACGGACATAGGGACCCGTCGGCACTCTTTGGGTACTGAATCCTGAAAAACTATAGTGACGATAGTTTCACTCGGCAAATAATTTAAAACAATACAATAACGCAGTTTCTTGTTGTCATGCGGCTATGTAGGATATTCCTTGAGCCCGTTATTTTGCGTTTTTTGCCAACTAAGATATTAATCCGCTTAGATAAGATTGTTCAGATTTTAGCAGTATAAAACGGAGAGACGGCTAGCGGTGAGCACTAACATACACCAACCGACACCATGAAGTACCTGCTGTCAGCACTAGTGGTCGTGGGCCTGGCGGCGCTGGCGCTGGCCGAGGAGCCGGTGCAGCGCTACTACCACGAGAGCGTGGGCATCGCGGAGGCGGCGCGCATCAAGCAGCTCGAGCTCGCCATGGACTTCGACGGCTCGCGCATCGTCGGCGGCTCCACCACTGGCGCTGGCACCCACCCCTTCCTGGTGAGCCCTAGTTATAACGAACATTATTTCATATCACACAGGTATCACTAGATACGTACCTAGTTATCACAAATTTGTAACTGAGTGTGCAACAAGATATTTAACTATATTATCGTCATCAAATGTGTCATGCCTAAGAGCCCGTGAACGCCAGACCTTCGTTATTTTATAGAACTCGATTTTTTCAAAAGTTACCTAACGAGCCGCTCTCAAATCGTAACGATAGATAACTATAAGAGTCATGAACTACCTATCGAATATCACAGGACAGTATATTGGGTCCAACGCTGTTCCTTGTGTTCATTAACGATCTTTGTAATCTCAAAATTTATAATGCTAAAATAGTATCTTTTGCAGATGACACAACTACCACTTTTTCTCGTCCACCTTCTGGTCGAAACTACAACTTATTTCTCAAAATGGCTTTAATTGTGTCTTGAACTGGCTCTCCTGTCATACACTGACGCTTAATACAACCAAAACCAATTTCATTACTTTTACAATATCTGCCACATCTCAACCGAAATTTTAATAAAAGCTCACTCTTGTTCTATGCAATATCAACAAAATTGTCAGTGTCCATTGATATCTCGAATACATCAGGTCAAACATTCGGGGTTAATATTAGATCAAAACTTAAACTTTAAATCCTGCATTAGATCTCTTGCTGGACGCGTACGTAAACTGATTTACATATTGAAAACCTTGCGACACTGCGACACGTAGCTAACCCAACAGTAATTCGCAATGTATACTTTTCCCTACGTCAATCAATTCTTATTTACTGCATCAGTTGTTGGGGTGGTGTTGCTAAAACCACTTGAGATTGCACATCGGGCTATTCCAAAAGTTGCCACCTTTCGACCAATTTTATTCCCAACTACCTTTACATAGCGTGTAAGGTCTTAAACGTCAGACAACAATACATTCTTCAAGCTATCTTAAAACAACATCACAAAGTTCCACTCGATCTCCCCGAAAAGCGGCGCAAGGATAAAATCTTCTCTCTCCCAAATGTCCGAACTACCTTTAAGAAAAACTTCCTCGTCTATACTGGCCCCTCACTTTATAATAAAATAAGTGCAAAAATCCCTATTGTAAGTCTTTCTTACTTTCATTGCAAAAATACTGTAAAAACATTTTTTCTAAAGTTAAATTATGATGAAACCGAAGAATACCTATCCAAGTGAAAGCTGAAGCACATACAAACACACGCACACACATACACGCTGACACTCATGCACACCCACAGATGTAGAAAAAACAAAAATAAATAATAAAAAGAAATATATATATATGTATATGTACATAATATGTATAATGTATCACACAGAAAATTTAAAATTTCCCTTTTTTTTCTGGACTTGTATCACGAATTAATTTAATATTCGAACCATAACTGACTGGGAACTGTTTCTCCTTAACACAGGTTATTCTGTAGCCTATCAAGGAGATCAGTACTCCTCCCACTTTATTGGAGATTATTCTGTTACTTCTAATATTGTAAACGTTGCACAAATTTATTACATGTGGTGACTACAATATCATTTCTTAAAAAAAAAAACAAATATTATTATATTATTATTATTATTTATACTTAAATATTCAAGCTGAAGAGTTTGTTTGGTTGAACGCGCCGATCTCAGGAATTACTAGTTCGAAACTAATTGTTGTGTTGAATACTCATTTTATCGAGGAAGGCTATAAGCTGTGTGACATATCGCTATGAGCAATAGGAGCATGCAAAATTTTGCAAAAAACGGGGAAAAATATTCCTTTTGAAAGCTTCCTTTGCTTGCAGTGCGTAAGCGGTTAAAGTAAGTCAAAAATCATGTAGGTATAACGGAATTGCACCTCTTTAAGAGTTCTACAAAAAGGTCCGCGACAGCATAATTTAAGGCTGATTCACTATAACTTTTTTACGGTAATCAAATTTGTTCTAAAATATAATGCTTTATTTACGAAGGTGTTTTTATAAACATAATAATAATCCCTGTCCAAATAAATATTCGTCATTCATCACTTTAATAACTCAATTATTATATTACAAACAAAATTTTTTTAAGGTTAACTTTGGAATATAGTTAAGTAAGTAGGTCTTATTCCTCAAATTAAGGCGGGTGACACAGCGAGTCACAGATTATTTATAAAATTTGTTGCTGCCTGTTAGAGTAGAGGTCTTTTATTGCTGCGCAGTTTCTGTGTTAATTATACCGTGTGTGGTGTACAGATCGGGCTGGTGATCACCCTGAACAACGGCGCGACCTCCGTGTGCGGCGCCACAATGCTGAGCAACACGCGCGCGGTGACAGCGGCGCACTGCTGGTGGGATGGCCACAACCAGGCGCGCCAGTTCCAGTTGGTTTTCGGCTCCGATAGGCTGTTCTTGGGCGGCATTCGCGTCTCCACCACCAACGTGCATATGCACGGCAGCTGGAACACCGGCAACCTCAACAACGACGTCGCCATGATCCTGTTCCCCCATGTCTCCTACAGCAGTGAGTGGCTTGCGCAGTGCACGTTTTATAAACTTTAAAGCATAACATTCGCAATGGTAGTACAGTAGACGTCTGGTCGCAACCGACTTTCATTCTTAACATTGTAAAAACCATACAAAGTTCGTGGCAAAGTGTCAAACCTTTAGACTACTTCATAGGACCGCAATGCCTCTTCAAAACCTCTGGTGTTGAGGATGTTCATGGGTAGCGGTGTATACTAACCATCAGGAAAGCAGCTTGCCTTTTATCACATATTCTCCCATAACAGAATGAATAGTTTTTGGGTTCCGTACCTCAAAAGGATATAAGAAACCCTTATAGGATCACTTTGTTGTCCATCTGCCTGCCTGCCTGTCAAGATATTTTTCTCAGGTATGCGTGGTGGTATAATTTTGAAATTGATATGAAATACTCAATTCTACGAAGTCTTGATGCAATAATTAATTCGAACTTCAAATTGATCACGATTCGAATCACGAAATTTGGTATGATGCTAAAACATCCGAAAATTATTCATTTGTAGTTTTGTAAAATAAAAACAATATGTTTTTGCGATTACAAAGTTACATTTACAGTTGGAAATTTGGGTTCATACATCAATGTATGAGAGAAAAATTCAACCGCACTGTTGATTTTGTTTTTGGAACCGTGAAGACAGCAGACTCTGTACTTATTAATATTATGTTTGCGTAACCATGAGTGTTAAACGTTTCAGGCGTGATCCAGCGGATTTTGCCAGCGACCGGCAACAACAACTACGCAGGCGTCTGGGCAACTGCCTCCGGCTACGGCAAGACTAGCGACAGTAATAGTTTTGTCTATGTTTAACCTTTTTCTATGACCTTGAGACGAGATTGCTTGTAACTCAGACCCTGTTTTTATTATGTGCGCAGATAGTGGTATCTCTTAACTCCAAATGAAGAGCCACGTGCAGCTCCAGGTGATCACGAACGCGGTATGCCAGCAAACCTTCGGTAACGTCATCATCGCGTCCACGCTGTGCACAAGCGGGGCCGGCGGCCGCGGCACCTGCGGCGGCGACTCCGGCGGCCCACTCGTCGTCGGCAGCGGCAACAACCGCGTTCTCGTTCGTATTTTACTATTTACTCTAAAAGTTTCACAAAAAAACGTAGATGTTATAATTAATAAAAAAAGTTAATATTTTGGCTCAAGATCCTATGACTAGCTGAGAGTGAAAACATTTTGCATGTATCAGTTTTCATTTAACTAGGTTTACATATTCGTGTTCTCGCTCGTACAGTCGGCGTCCGCACTGAGTGTACGTGTGTGAACGTGCTGTGGTAGTGCAGACATAACATAAGAATATAAATCGTTATATACAAGTATGCGCGGCGCGCTGCGGGGTCCTCGCATGGGACGAATGTTTAAGCCTGAGTGTACTTTGTGACACATCACCGGAAATCGTCTAATGCTATGTTAACACTACGACAATGTTATACAATGAACGTCCCACACTAAGTGTTCGAAAAGTCGTAGTATAAAAAGTCATGAAAGTGTCCTTTATTTTTGTCGCAATAAGTGTCGTTGCTTCAACGTATCCTAAAAGTGACATAAACATATGTATTGACATTATCCACAGATCGGCGTAACGTCCTTCGGGTCGAGCCGCGGCTGCCAAATCGGCTTGCCCGCCGCCTTCGCCAGAGTCACCTCGTTCGCCTCATGGATACACGAATGGGTTTATAATCCGGTAAAGCCGTAAAAGCCTCTCTTCTTTATCTCTTCCAAAAAAAAAAACGACTGGCTTTATAATAACATTACAAAGTAAAAACGCCAGGCTTTAAACAATATTAACTACTTCAATAAAGCATTCACGTACAAACTCGAAGATATATAATTTATTGCCGATCCCTGTTTCTTTGCCTCTCTACTGTGAATAAAGTGAAAAAACAAAACGCCATAATGGTGATAGTAATGTGATCCAACAAAGGATTTAGAATAAAACTAGCTGATACCCGCGGCTTCGCACGCGCATTATTAGGTGCGTTATAGGTAAAGGATAAGTGGCTGTATCGAAGTATGTGGTTTTTGAAGTAAGGAGCATGATGTTGGTCTGGTTAGAAAAAGTATAATGTGCGGCGTTTTATTATAAATAACTATTATTATTTACTGTTTTCTAAAATTTGTCGGAGGTTTCTTTATAACTCTTCGATCTACATTGCTGTTCTTTTAGAAATTGTGCAACATTACTAGTATTATTATTGTTTGGATATATTACATATTTCTTTTGTGACATTTTTTTGCATCTAGTATTGTGTGTATGTTGTTGTCATAATGTCATTAGAAACGTTTTTTTCCATTTCTTCGTCTACGTATTAATTACAACATCTGTGCAAAAAGTAAACTTTCCAGGGTCAGGCTGGGCATAATATGTGAGACAGGCTTTCTCCTTTTATAATATATTATGTAGATTTTTATTTTAACCATCGACGCAAAAAGTTTTCTTCTATGGTCGCGTTGGATATATTCTAATCTTAAATTATATTGCATTCAAACTAAAACATCATATTATCTTTATTTGAAACTTGTGCATGTTGTATATTTAGTTTTGATATCATAAATTACCAGTGATTCGGTTTAGATCCATACAAAATGTCTTGAAGTGCGAATTACCGAACGAAATACGCTCGAGTGCGCAGGCGTCCATACAATTACTATAGCCAAACCGAATATGTGGGTAAACGCCCTCAATATTTGCTCTTTTTTTATTCTTTGTGTAACCATGCATTGTCATCGAAACTAAGCATGTATGGAAAATTTCATATGTATGCACCACGCATGTCTATACTATACTAATATTATAAAGCTGAAGACTTTGTTTGTTAGTTTGTTTGAACGCGCTAATCTCAGGAACTACTGGTTCGAATTGAAAAAATCTTTTTGTATTGGATAGTCCGTTTATTGAGGAAGGCTATAGGCTATATAACATCACGCTACGACCAATAGGAGCGAAGCATAAATAAAAAATGTTGCAAAAATGAAAAACCGTTGAAACTAAAACACGCGAACAAAGTCGCGGGGGACAGCTAGTAAAATATAAAATTCTATTTTCGGCGGCTTTGGACATGGAAACGCCTTAAGATTCAGAAATAACCGAGAACACATCTGGTTGTCCTCATTGGTAAGGACAGTTTAATTTTAGGAAAAGAAAGGCCGGGCTAAAACAAAGTTATCTGATAACTGTATAAAATTATCTGCAGATATATTAAGCAAACAAGTTTTGCAGTTATTAGCTATACACAACTAATGGTAATTGGGGCTTTGGTCGGCTTGGGCCTTGAGAAGTATGGACTTCGGTCAATAAAATAATGTAGTAAGTAACCATTACAAAATAGTTAAAAAATAATTAATCCATAGCGATTAGATAACATTAATAGAAGGAATAGTACAGAAGGTCATCATTTGTAATATAAACCGTAGACTGGCGATGGAATGACAAATTGCAATTAAGCCCGACACCATGAAGTACCTGCTGTCAGCACTAGTGGTCGTGGGCCTGGCGGCGCTGGCGCTGGCCGAGGAGCCGGTGCAGCGCTACTACCACGAGAGCGTGGGCATCGCGGAGGCGGCGCGCATCAAGCAGCTCGAGCTCGCCATGGACTTCGACGGCTCGCGCATCGTCGGCGGTACCGCTACCGCCGTGGGGACTTACCCTTTCCTGGTTGGTTTACGATTTTTCCGTTATATAAACATTATTTTTTGGTATGGTTGAAAAGCTAATGTTTTTAATCGGTTTTTAGGTGAATACTACATTTTACATAGAGCGACTGCCTTTTTGACCTCTACAATCTATTTTTCTATGTACTATGTACTGTATTGTATACCATCGTAGGACTGGTAGTTAGCCTTGTATTGACTTAACGACTCTCAAAGATTAATGTGACCAACGGCTTAAAGACTATTCCGAGGCACGTAACAACCACCAAATGACTTGCACACAGACAAAAGCCCCTTGTGCGTGTAAATTATACACCCCTCAGTCCTTCCCAGAACTGACGCGTGGGACTTCGCGTCTGCATCCTCCGTGGCCTGTCAGCTGATTGGGTGCCAAATTCTCCCGGCCACCCGCAGGTCCGACCTCAGGGTGGCTTGAGGTCCTTCTGTCATATTAGCATAATTAGAGTGCGCGCAGTGTCAGGGTTCTAACTAGCTGTGCGGCGCAGGTCGGGTTGGTGATCACGCTGACGACAGGCGGCACGTCGGTGTGCGGCTCCTCCATGCTGAGCAATACCCGCGCTCTCACAGCGGCGCACTGCTGGTGGGACGGCAAAGGCCAGGCGCGCCAGTTCCAGCTAGTGTTCGGCTCCGCGCGACTGTTTTCGGGCGGAACCCGCGTCACCACCACCACCGTGCAGATGCACGGCAACTACAATCCGAACACGTTGAGCAACGATGTGGCTATGATTTCATTCAGTCCAGTCTCCTACACAAGTACGGTTAATTCGCTCTTCGGTGCGTGGGTAACATCGGACGCCTTGCATCCGCCTGTGCCCGCTGACGCTTGCTTGTGTGTTGCATTGCAGACGTGATCCAGCCGGTGGCGCTGCCTAGTGGGTCTCTGCTAACTTCCAATTTCGCGGGCCAGTGGGCGCGCGCCGCCGGCTACGGCAAAACCAGTGACGGTGAGTTCGGTTTTTTACATTGCTATTACTTTTGAAATAAAACTAATAAAAGTATCGACGTTCGTGGTACTCTCACGATTCTTGTTAATACACAGTTGACGATGTCATATTGTGTTAGCAAAAATCCTATTATGCTGGCGATGTACGATGCATGGACAGTGTGTATATATTTAAACGGTTTGAGCTATTATCACACCCTCATTAACTTACCTAAGTTAGACATAACTAAGAACCGGACATACCTAGGTAGGTATGTCCGTTCGGTAATTAAACAATGTGTGGTTCAGCTCCGTCGCACGACTGCAGATTACTCCTTAACGTAACGCCTTACTTTTAGTTAACGCTAGATTTTACTCCTCATATAATTTTTATACCGCAAGCTAAACATGAAAATCGTTTCTTTTGGAGTTAATTCCAAGATATAATAAGACCGACAAGTCATAAAAAAATATTTGGTCTTGAAGTGTTTACGTATTCAATATTCTAAATACCAATTTTTATGTTCCTATAAAATGACAAAGTTCCATACAAATTTAAATTTTCCTATTTCATGGAATGGAGTGTAAAATGTACAGATTTCTTAATTTTAATAGGGTCTGTGTGCTAATCCTAGCTTCCACATAAAATTTTAGCTTTCTAAGTTTTCAGGAAGTACCCTATCAGTTTTGATGATCATAAGTGAGTGAGTGAGTGAGTAAGTGACTAAATCTACACTGTAAAGTGTCATAGCTATATTTTTGAAACTTGTCATGTTTAATAAGTACTCCATTAACCCTAAAACTTATTATTTAAAAATATAGGCTCAATATATACGGTTACGTAGACAGCCCTACGGGTTAGACATCTTTTTCTTTTGCGGGGGAAACCTTTAAAAGGCACCCGGCCTTATGGGGATTTATAAGACCGGGGAGTGTGGGACTTTTACTTCACTAAAACCACCCTGTTGGTCACCATCAGCACATAAAGAGGAGCTTCCGTTACCTCTTAAAGAACAATCCAGAAGCCCTCGCGGGTTAGACACCTAGGCGTTGAATTCCTACCAATAAGTCCTTCAGTAACAAATCGGCTAAGCCACACATTTTTAACTTTTCCGCCCCCCATGAATTGGTCCAGGGGCGAGGGACTTGGGGAAGTCCCCGCCCCCTATTCGATGGACCCGAGCTGGAGGCGCGCGCCTCTGAGGCGATGCACGGGGTAGTTTAACACCTCACTACCCCGTGCAGGAAACAAGGCCCGGACAGACCGGGCCTCGTCTAGTGCGGGGCTGCGGAAGAATTTGGATTCCCGCGGCCCCGCGCGCGCGTGCGAGGAGACACCGGGGTGGTTTTAGCCAGTAAGAGTCCGGCACGCCCCTCCGCCTCTCCCCAGGCGGAGGTAGTCCATGAGGACTTCCCCCGTAAAAAAAAAAGGGCGTGTCGTTCGGAGCTTGGCTCTCCATGCGATCTGATAACTTCTTTACAATGCAAGCAATATGTAGTACATCTGTCTTGGGGTTACTTTACATGACATGTTTTTTGTGGGATAAGTTTATGTGTAATGGGTTTGTAATTTAAAGTGATGGTGCTTTGCTAGATATTTTGGTGCTAACTCACCAGGGGGCACCTCAGGAGTCCTGAACTATAAAAACGAATGTTGCGGTTTCCACCGATTCAAATACGGTTTCTGAATATAATTAGCGTTTTCTCGTCAATGATTTGTAGATAAGTTCCATATCGACCGACGAATATTCTTCATGGACTGACGCAACTGCTCAACGATTATGTATTGCTTAGTAATGCGGACTTGATTGTGCTTACGCTTAGTTATGAGCAAAGCAAGACTGGTTTTTGCTAATTTCTAAGAATTTTAAAGGATACTAAAAATAAATACTATACTATTATAAATAATACTAAATAAAGTAAAATTCGTTAATACCTACTTTCATGAATTTTTCGTCAAATTAACGTCATGGTGGCCTAGCGGTTCAATGAACGGATTTGCGTGCACAAGGTTTCAGGTTCGAACCCATTACAGAAAAGTACCAATGTGACTTTTTAAAAGTTATATACGTACTTTCGTAATTATTCAAAGACATAATTGACAATCGGTGAAGGAAAACATTGTGAGGAAACCTAGATTCCATTCGAATCTGACATGACACAAGGAACAGCACGCAGTGAGCAAGCGTGGCGATCACCAAGACTCGTTCCTTCTCATTGTTATAGACCGGTATTATTACATGAATTTTTGAGTAAATTAGCCATCTCCTTTATATTCGGCAGCGTCCGACAGATTTGCATTGTAGTAGCCCTATTAGTCGGAGGTTTTATAATTTTAGTTATTCCTTTTTCTACGTACAATTTCAGTAACGGAGCGAAGTTTTTCTAAATTATTAACATGTGTGCCAAGGAATTTTAAATACTTAATACATAATGAGTTGATACAGGTAATTTAAAAAAAGCCTGCACATTTGCGTCTGCACGCGGAATGTAATCGAAAGTTAAAGGTTGAATACTAGCAATAATATTTGCAGCGACTGGCATCTCTCCGAACCAGTTCCAGAGCCACGTGTCGCTGCAGGTGATCACGAACGCGGTGTGCGCGCAGGCGTTCGGCGGCATCGTCATCGCGTCCACGCTGTGCACCAGCGGCGCCGGCGCCGTCGGCACCTGCAGCGGCGACTCCGGCGGCCCGCTCGCGCTCGCGAGCGGCAGCCAGCGCGTCCTGGTGAGCACCCCGCGCGCTCCGCCCCCCACGTGCGCAGGCTCCAGTCTGACCCTTGTTGTGATTACAGATTGGCGTGACTTCGTTCGGCTCGGCGCGCGGCTGCCAGGTTGGTTCGCCGTCTGGTTTTGCTCGAGTCACCTCTTTCTTGTCTTGGATACAAGCAAGACTTTAAACACTATTTCCACTCATTCCACCGATTATGTGCTACACTTGATAATAAATACGATTTTTAATAATATGACATTACTTTTTTCATTTCCTTCAATACATATATATATATATGTTACCGGCCAAACCCGATTTCAGGACAAACTAGTTTTGCCTAGGCTAAACTAGTTCTTCCTTCACGCGATAGGATTAACTGGTATAGCCTAATCCAAACTAATACGTCCTAAGCCCGGTAGGATAAACCAGTTTAGGCTAGGAAAAACTAGTTTATCCTGATATAAATACGCACACTCCAGGATAAACTGGTATGGCCTAGTCTAAACATTATAGTATACCTAGAAAGCCAAAATAAATAGAGAAACTGAATAAAATACGCCGTAATTAGAAAAATAATCAAATTTATTATTAAAACGTCGTCGTTAAAACTTATGGATAATTGGTAATACAAACAATCATACTATAACAAATAATAAGTGTAATTTTTTTATAGAATCAATAATTATACCTTAATTATTAAAAAAAATATTTATTTTTACATGGTGTGCTTTGGTGGCACTTAGAATTGCAGAGTATCATTACCTTCTTGCAGTTGCATCTGTTTGTGGAACATTTTTGTTGCAGCTGCATCTCACAAAACCTTGGCCAGATCCCTGACTCGGCTAAATTGATCACCAACGCTTGCTCAGTGCGGGTTGGCGATTTCAGATTCCAATTTTTCAGAATCCAGGTTTCCTTACGATGTTTTCCTTCACCGATTGTCAATGATGTCTTAGAATAATTAAGAAAGTACATATAACTTTGAAAAAGTCACATTGGTACTTGCCTGTAGTGGGTTCGAACCTGCGACCTTGTGCACACAAAGCCGTTCATTGAACCACTAGGCCACATTATTAAATTAAAATAAAACAAATATTTAAGGGGTAATTTAACATCACGTTTGTTGTATGGGGGCTCCCATACAACAAACGTGATGTTTTCATACATAATGGTACGGTACCCTTCGTGCGCGAGTCCGACCCGCACTTGGCCAGTATTTATTTATGTTTTGCGCGGAACCCTTTCTAGCAAAAAATAAGGTATGTTTAATAGGTATGACCTCAGCTATATGTTAGTAAAATCGGTGTAGTCGTTCCGTCCAATTCAATTTCAAACAGATCAACTTCAAAAAAATTCGACTTCAAACAGATCTGTAGATAACTTAACAATTAACGATTGAGTAAAAATGGTAAATTAGTTATGCTGTTACCTCCATGCATAGGGCCTGTTTGTTAAGTGGTGTAATGTCTTTTGAGAGAACACAGCTCCTGAACATTTAGAAACCGAAAGTGGGAGGCCAAGACCTTCGAAGTGATTATTTAAATAGAATAAGGCTGAATTCTATCTGCCAGCCGCAGTGACAGTTGACCTGTCAGAGCAATACAAAACTGTCTTACTATAAGTGTCTAGAGTCTGACATATTGTAAAATACCACAGAAACAATTCAAAACTCATTTATTTAAAATAGGCTTCAAAGTAGTATTCCTAAACGTCAACACTATTTAAAATGGACAACAACCTGATTCGCCCACCCTTCACGCCTCACGGCTACCTAACTTCTCTGGCAGTACTAGCAATTTACGGATTTATCCAAATCCGACGTACCCATAAAATTATATAATCATGGACACAATACGGATCCCTGCGGTAAGCTCCTGAGAAATAGAAGTTGCACGTTGTCATAATCTGACTATAATATGACAATAATAATAATGGGTTTATTTAAGAATCTTCACTTCGTCTGGATCGGTCCTCTTCAGCAGGGCGATGATTTCCTGCAGGCTCTACTCGCCACCGGCACCCCCCCCGGCGGCGGGATGCCGTCTGCTCGACTGGAACAGCAGCAACTTGGCACCGCAAACCTCCTCCTCTTTGTAGGCTGATTTGCAGATCTGCAAGATGCTGACCTCGTCCATGTAGTCGATGGCATGGTTGATAAATACCAAAACCACGTTGGCTATAAGTTTTTTACAACCCATTGCGACTAAAACGGACAGCGGCTATGGCGGCAAACGCGTCCGTTCTCGAGCGCGCAACGCACTGTGAATATGAATGAATGATTTTATTATGAAAAAATAAGGGATACCATCAATACAAAATGATGACAGATCATGCAGAGCTCAGGTAAGTTCTGCCATAGGGAAGGGATTGTTCATAGTATTGGGAGAAACATGAGAGGTAGGGGAAGCAGGTAGACATTCTATGTGCAACAAAAGAGGCGCTTGATTATTAGTAAAGCTCTTACCCCAGCACGGGAAAACATTTGAATCTATGTCATAAGTGTTTAATTGGGATTCTCGGAAACACTTAATTTTCCGCCTTACTAGTGCTTCTGCACTAGTAAGGCGGAAAAGGGCAACAGGGAATTAGAGATTCGCAAACATTACGCTAGCCCAGAGCTTTTCACTTAGAAAGAAACCTGTTGGTGCGAGCAAGTTTCATAAAAAAAAGACAAATTTGGCATCACGTCACAAATATTTTTCCGCATTCTTTCATTTCCCAAATTTTTTATTACCAATTAAGATCTTCACGAATTATTTTAATGTGAACCTCATGTTTGACAAGTGAACGTTTAAACAATAACTTGCTGACCAACTAGTTCTTACCAATTTTAATGTAGTCAAATGTTTTAGTTGGTATAACATATTTTACGGTCACAGTTCTAAACTAATCTAGCTGTTTTGATTTAAAAAAAATATCACTAAACTCTAAGAACTAAGTACTATACATGACAAAATGGATTTTAACCGGATTCTACAGGAATAAGGGTGCAGAGTTTTTTATTTACGCGTCACATAGGTTATTAAAAAATAATAGACACATTTTTTCTTTTATTAATTAAACAAAACAATGAGGAAGATACAGTGAATGGAAATGTCACGTGACGTCAGTTGTAGCTACAATTTTTGCTTTAAAGCGCTTTAACTTTGACATTTTTAAATGATGTGATAAAAGACAAAAATAAAAATAGAATAAGTGAGTCATTGTTAAGGTCAACGTGTGGGTCGAAATATTAAATATTAAAATGAAATAGATAAATTAAATTAAATTAATTAAATTAAATAAAATAAATTATATTAAATAGAAAGATAAATATATATTACAATATAATATAGGAAAAAAAAAGTGTATTGTAAGTTTTTGTTTGCGAATGTTTGTCTTTGTATACCGTTTCTTTTCTTTTCTATTTTGTAACGTGAATACTGTATTTTTTCTTCTACTTTGATTTGAATGTTGTGCACGTCTGTAATTGACGTAAGCACTAGTCTATATATCTCTTTTCTATGTTATTTGTAAATGTTTGTGTTTATGTTGTTGATGTGTCTTAATAAAAATAAATAAATAAATAAAAGAAAAAATACAAAACAATTTTGGCAAAACGGCAGGATCCCAGCAAAAACTCTACGAAATGAAAGTAGTTATATTGTCTATACTTAGATTTGAAGCATATGTTTTTCAGCTTCATCACGAAGGAGAATGTAAGAAGTAAAACAATCTATGCAACGACAAAAAGTACATGACCACAAAAATTGCTGAATTTAACGCATTACACGCACCTGATTGGGTATCGAGTCACATACACAGTTAAACAACTATTTCATCGTTATCGTTTTTTGCACAAGATATTAGAAAGCAAATGGTACTCAATAATTTAATAGCTATATTATTTGCTTTGATTTTCAAGAATTAATTATTTTATAACATTTAATTTAAAAATTAATTCTAATACTTTGAAACACTTACATTTGTATGTATATGTCGCAGTAAGATAGATAAAGCCGTAATATAGTTATATTCCTAGGGATATAATTATATACCGTAACATAGTTATACGAAAGCGAATCTTTACTATCTCACTAGGAATATAGTTATAAAACGGTCCAAGTTTAGTGATATACTTATATTACTAGATTAAGTTCAGTGTTATAAATATATTAGGGTTCGTCGGTACTAAGGGTCAGAAAAAAAAATACCTACCAACCTAACCAAATGTGTCGGGGTTGGCAAAGTCAGTTCTAAGGGTCAGAAAAAAAAAATACCTACCAACCTAACCAAATGTGTCGGGGTTGGCAAAGTCAGTTCTAAGGGTCAGAAAAAAAAAATACCTACCAACCTAACCAAATGTGTCGGGGTTGGCAAAGTCAGTTCTAAGGGTCAGAAAAAAAAAACCTACCAACCTAACCAAATGTGTCGGGGTTGGCAAAGTCGATTCTAAGCTACTGATTATTATGAATAAAAAGAAATCTAAACAAAAAAGATATGACTTTGAATAATAGTGTACGACTGACTGCGTGGGGAGCGCGTAAACACAACGAACCCCTTCCCCGCCGCGGGGGCACACTCCGAAAGCTATTTCACTAAACTTAATCTAGTAATATAAGTATATCACTAAACTTGGACCGTTTTATAACTATATTCCTAGTGAGATAGTAAAGATTCGCTTTCGTATAACTATGTTACGGTATATAATTATATCCCTAGGGATATAACTATATTACGGCTTTATCTATCTTACTGCGACATATACATGTAAAGAAAATAGATAAGAGAAGATAGGTTCCTTCGGTTAGTGATCATTGCCAAAGTATTCATGCATTCCAAATAATTTATTAGCTAAACGCGGAAAACAGAAGGAGGTGGCAAAAAAAACATTTTTAGAATTGAGAAAGTCTTTCTTCTGAAATCGTTTAAAGACCCTAGCATGCCCACGGATTCACTCTACAAATAATTCAAAACAATAGCTGTATTCTTTTGAATTATTTGTAATTATTTGTAATAGCAATTAGCAGTCTCTTGTCGTCATGCGGCAATAGAGTACACGACAACGATAAGATTTTTTTTAGACGGCCAGCATCTCTTTTACTTATCCGATTTTATACACATTTACCTACGTATACAGTGCATTCGGTGGGTATTCCCTGAGCCTATTATTTTGCGTTTTTTACCAACTAATTAGATATTAATCGGCTTTGATAAGATTGTTCAGTTTTTAGCAGTATAAAACGGAGAGACGGCTAGCGGTGAGCACTAACATACACCAACCGACACCATGAAGTACCTGCTGTCAGCACTAGTGGTCGTGGGCCTGGCGGCGCTGGCGCTGGCCGAGGAGCCGGTGCAGCGCTACTACCACGAGAGCGTGGGCATCGCGGAGGCGGCGCGCATCAAGCAGCTCGAGCTCGCCATGGACTTCGACGGCTCGCGCATCGTCGGCGGCTCCACCACTGGCGCTGGCACCCACCCCTTCCTGGTGAGCCCTAGTTATAACGAACATTATTTCATATCACACAGGTATCACTAGGTACGTACCTAGTTACCATTTATACTTGCTTAAATATTAAAGCCGAAGAGTTTGTTTGGTTGTACGCGCCGTTTCTTATATTATTACGAGCTGGGGTTCGGGATAAATTAAATGCTTGCAGATTTTAAACGAAAACTGACACGTTATTGAATATCAAGTTAATATACGCACTCACTTTAAAACTCCCCCCTTCTAAGACATCTGTTATCTCTTGTAGTCTCTTCTTAGCATGTTTACACTACTACTTCCTTAGCTTCTTGCCTAACGCAATGCTTACAGGTTTCAAAACAAGGTCTTCTTGACAAGAAAGACTTTTCATTACGATGTTTGATCACGAAGTCAAACTCTTGTAACAGTGCAATTTACATAGCTACTTGTCTCAGGCTTGTAAATGATTTACTGAAGTAAGCTATTACACTTCTTGGTCTCCTTTCCGTTGAGATAGTACACCGCCAATTCCTGTATTACTTGCGTCTGTATCAACTATGAATTCATTTACAGTGTCGGAATAAGCTAACATAGGTGTATTACATAGATACTTCTTCAAATTGTGAAATGCATCGTCACAGGTCTTATTCCAACAGAATTGTGATTTCTCCTCCGTAAGTTTATGTAAAGGCTTTGCGATATCGCTAAAACTCTTTACAAATCGTCGAAAGTAGGAGCACAAACCCAAAAATGCTCTGACTTGAGTTTTGTCTTTAGGTACGGGCCAATCCTTCACAGCGCTGATTTTGCCTGGATCTGTTCTGGCACCTTCTTCCGAGACAATGTGTCCCAAAAAGTTAACTGCAAGTCTAAAAAATTAGCACTTCTTTGGACTTAGTTTCAGGTTAGCGCCTTTTATCTTTGACATTAAAAGTACCAGTTTTTGGAGATGATTTTCAAAAGAACGACCCACGATGATTATGTCATCCAAGTAGACAAAACACGCTTCTCCAATCAATCCAGTGAGCACAAGTTCCAAACCTTTCAAAAATGGCTTGAGCTTTGCATAACCCAAACGACATGACTTTGAATTGCCAAAGACCCTTTCCGGTGGACAAAGCAGTCTTTTCTTTATCCCTAGGGTCGATTTTAACCTGACAGTAAACACTTTTTAGGTCAAGCGTCGTAAACTATTTCATTCCAGTCAGCGTATCCAGCAAAATTGCAGTAATTGTTGCGTAAGTACCTACACATTTATAAGGACACTTTATTGAATATCACAATTAATATAAGCACTCACTTATAAATCACTTTAAATCACTGAGAACACTTTTCGTAATCTTTTATCGCTTTTAGTAAACTCGCAGTTTCGCAAAAGTAAACTCAAACGCGGCGGCTATTTATACTTCTAGCGAATATTCTGGAATACTCGAGCTTCGTTTACTTGTTCGATAAGAGATGGCGCTAAGTAACTCTTAATTTAAAATTTGTAATTTTTTAATACCTGATTTATAATTTGATGTACAGAGGCGAGCTTAAGTCATAATTGAGTTTTCTACCAGCAAACCTTTGAGTGATGGAGAGATTTGATAAAAGTTGAGGAAGAAAGAAGTGTATCTACAACTTAGTATGTATTTATAAAATAAACATACATAAAAATAGTACATAAAATACATATTGTAATTGTATACTTTGTTTTTCTTCTAATTTTAGGGTGTTCTTTTATTTTATTTCTGATAATTTTAAATGAAATAATTAGAAAACTTAGCGGACTTAGGTCTAAACCTACGAAAATATTTGCATGCCTATGTTATGGCGGAATGTGCCGAACCATGAATTATTTGTAAACCAGTATAATTTGTAAACCATGTTTCACGCAAATAAAGATTCTTATTCTTATTCTTATTCCTTTACTGTATTTATTTATTTATTTATTTATGTACACACAACATACAAAGAACACAAACATCAAGGAAAAATAGGTACAAAGGTACTGCTTATTTCTTACGAAATTTCTGCCAGCAGACCTACGACAGGACACATAAAAGAAGAAACTCAGACACAGTGTGCAAGATATTAAGGCTAAACATATAAAATATAAATATAAATACATAAAATATAATATATATAAATACATGATAATAAATATATATACGTATATATAAAGACAACACTTTAAAGGGAAAGATAATGTTCTTTTACTCATCGTTTAAAAATAGAAATGGACTGAGAGTCGCGTATATTAGGCGGGAGTGCGTTCCACAATCTTGCGGCATGAACGGAAAAAGAGAAGGAATAAAAATCTGTGGAATGCGATTGAATTTTAAGATTGGATTTAAGGTGGGATCTGCAAAGAGCATTACAGGAACGGACATAAGAAAAACGCTCTCGCAGGTAAGACGGATAGGATGGATTGTGTAGGATATTATAAAGGAGACATAAAATCCGAGTGTTCCTGCGAAGGCGGATCGGGAGCCACTTGAGTTCCTTGTGAAGGTGTGTAACGTGATCAAATTTTTTGAGGCCGAAGACAAATCTAATGCATATGTTTTGCAATCGCTCAAGTTTATTTAAGAGCTCCTCAGTGGCATCCAAATAACAAACATCAGCATAGTCAATGATAGGCTGGATGAGTGACTGCGCAAGTAAAACTTTTGTATCCAAGGGCAACAAGGTCTGGAGACACTTCAGCGAGTGAAATGCAAAGTGAACCTTCCGACTAACCTCAGTGACCTGATCGCGCCAAGACAAGTGCGAGTCCATTAACACACCCAGGTTCTTTGCAGTGTTAGTGTAAGCTATTGCGGCTCCATCAATTGTCAATGGTGTCAAGGAAGACAGATCAAGAGCGTTCCGGAAATGCCTGCTGCCGATTATCATGGCTTGGGATTTTAAGGGGTTAATTTGTAAGCCATAGGATCTAGCCCACTTACTGATATTAGCTAAGTCGCGGTTCATGGCAACGATAGCAGATTCAGCCTCAGGCAAAGAAAAGTGTCGGTTAACCTGCAAATCATCTGCGTAAAGGTGGTAGTTTGATGAAATAACTCTGGCGACTGTGTTGATAAAGATAGAGAAGAGAAGAGGAGATAGGACGCCACCCTGAGGAACGCCTGCAACAAGGTCACACCGATCTGAGAAAGTCTCATCAAGGCGGACCCGCTGCGAGCGACCCCGAAGATAAGAACTGAACCAAGCTATAGCAGAAGAGGAAAAATTGTTAGCTTGGAGGATACCTAACAGAATATCGAAATCCACAGAATTGAAGGCCGAGCTGAAATCAAGTAGCACAAGGACAGTTAGGTATTTATTTTCCATAGCTAAACGAATATCATCCGTTACTTTTAGAAGAGCTGTAACGGTGCTGTGTCCAGGGCGGAAGCCAGATTGGTAGGGGGAGATAAGATTCGAGGAAGTTAAGAAGCAAGATACTTGTCGGTGGACAATGTGCTCAAGTACTTTAGAGAGAAAGGGAAGAATGGAAATAGGTCTATACTGCGAGAAAGTAGAAGGATTCGCCGTTTTTGGCAGAGGGATAATATAAGCATGTTTCCAAACTGACGGAAAAGTACAGGATTTCAAGGAGTAGTTGAAGATGTGAGTTAAAATGGGGAGTAAAGGTGAAAGAATAGGAAAAATCATACGAGAGCACAAATTGTCATTACCGACAGCCGAAGATTTGATAGATAGGATTGACTTCCTGACGTCCTCTTCAGTCACCGTAGAGAAATAGAAATGAGACCAAGAAGGTACCGGCAAATAGGAAAGTTCAAGTAGGGTGGAGTCTTTAGTGTAGGAATCAAGAGAAATAGGAGGGAGAGCAAAATAGGCATTTAAAGCAGTAAGGTCAACATCCTTACATTCGTTAAGAGATTTGCCGATACCAACTGACCTAAGGAATGTCCAGACATCGCCCGACTGACGGTGACCAGATTTTCATGAAAATAACGTGTTCTGGCGGTCTGGCACAGATGATTGCAGCGATTACGTTCTACTTTGTAGCGAGATAAATTATCATTTGAGGGTCTGCGTTCGTACCTACGTTTGGCTCTGACCTTCCGAGCCATGGCCTCTTTCAACTCAGATGTTATCCAGGGAGCCGGGTCGCGTTTCACTTTGACCAGGCGCACGGGTGCATAAACATCCATCAGTTTGAGTATACTGTTGTTAAAACTGTTGACCTTCTCATCAATGTCACTCGCATTAACCACTGGGCTCCAGTCAACACGGGTTGCATCACGCTGAAGTGGTTCCAGATCAATGCCCTTATAGCTACGTAAATGAAGCAGTTTAGTTTTACGTTTAGGAGTACGGACGCGATAAGACAGATAAATGAGGTTGTGGTTAGAGAAACAAGCAGAAATTTGACCATGGTCGGAAACATTGTTAGGTGAAGAAACAATCATAAGATCAAGTAAAGAAGGATCAGAATTTGGAGAGAAGTGAGTGGCAGAAAGGGGAAGAATGTGCAGATTGAGAGATGATACGAGGCTCTGAAGCCTATGAGCACGACTGTCATTCCTCAATAGGCAAGTATTGAAATCGCCCATGAGGATGATGTGGCTATATAGGGGTCGCAGATCACTAAGCTGTGTGTCAAGGTCTTCAAAGTAATTGACATGTAAGTTCGGGCTATACAGCACAGCTATTAAGATTTTAGTGTGGTTGACTAAGACCTCAATGAAAATATATTCGGCCGATGCTGTATAAAGAGAAGGAGAAGACTTGACAACTTTATACGGTAGATCCGCACGAAGATAGACCGCAACACCGCCACCACCCTTCCCAGTTCTATCGTTACGAATCAACAAAGCCGGGAAGCGCGAAGTGGGTTGAAAGAAGAGAAGGCTTAAGAAAAGATTCAGAAATGAGAAGAATATCGAGCTGAGCCTTGCTAAAGGATGCCAGAAGTTCGGAATAGTGACCAGGAACACTCTGAGCGTTTATGTGAGCAACGTGCAGGTTGTTAGGATAGACAGAAAATAGGTTTGAGAGGTTATCCTGCAAGGTGTGCAGACTGGATCCATCACTGTCCGCACTAACAAAACTCGAATCTGAAGAACATGAAAAGAAACTTTCGTTTAGGTTATTGTCCATATATTATATAGATATAAATATAAAATATATATAAATTAAATTGAACTATTAAAAACTAACTATCTAAACAAGGTAAGTTAATTATATGAATTGCTTAGCAAAACATATAACCTCCCCAACCTGCTAACAATTGTAAAACTTTACACTAAATCAACAATGATGGTGTCCTAACAATAAACAATAAAAGAATAATAAAAAGAAACTACCTTCAACCACTAACGAAACGTAAAACGAAACGTAAGCGGTAAAAAAGACAATGACACTGACATGTCATACGTCAAGTTCCAGTTGACACTGTTGACGTAACGTAATTGATTATAAGAGATTGCGCTAAGAAACTCCTCTACTAAATAAGAGATGGCGCTGTATGTCTCAATTACAGATAACACTAACACGGCGTAACAATATTATTAAGCAGAATAGTTTGTTTCTTAGGTTGAATGCGCTTATCTCAGGAACCACTGATTAAAAAAATATTTTTGTTTTAGGTAAGGTTAGATGCACATTTATCGAGGAAGCTATAGGTACATATAATATGACGCTCTAAGCAATAGGGGCGGAGAATTAATGCAAAATGTTGCATAAGCTGAAAAAGATATAAGTACATACCTTTATATATTACAAATCATGTATGGCGAAATTGTTCCACATTTCCAGTTTTAAAAAAAAGGCAGCGAAAGCATTCAGTAATCAAATTTATTACTGAATATTATTTTTTTGCATAATATTTTTTATTCAGCACAATTATTAAATTTTGAACGAAATTTACACTTACATCATTTGATTTTAATGAATATCTCAAGAAATATACCTATAATAATTTTAAAATAACTACGCAACAAAATAATGATCACGTTCCACGCGCGCAGATGGCACCTAAAAATTACCAAAATATATTTAAGTAGTTACTGTCCTCAAATTAACGCGGGTCACAGCACAGACATTATTTTATAAAGTTGTTGCTCCCGATTAGAGTAGAAGCCTATCACTAATGCGCAAGTTTGTGGTGTACAGATTGGGCTGGTGATCACCCTGACCAACGGCGCGACTTCCGTGTGCGGCGCCACCATGCTGAGCAACACGCGCGCGGTGACAGCGGCGCACTGCTGGTGGGACGGCCTCCGCCAGGCGCGCCAGTTCCAGCTGGTGTTCGGCTCCGCTTGGCTGTTCTCAGGCGGCACCCGCGTCACCACCTCTAACGTGCAGATGCACGGCAGCTGGAACACTGGCAACCTCAACAACGACGTCGCCATGATCCGGTTCCCCCATGTCTCCTACAGCAGTGAGTGGTTTGCGCAGTGCTCGTTTTATAAACTTTATGGCATAACTTTAGTAATGGTAGTACAGTAGCTGTCAGGTAGCAACCGACTGGGCAAACAGCACTTCCCCGGGGAAGTACAACTTTCACACTTAATATTGTAAAAAACAATACATAGTTTATGGTAGACACAAAGGCACGTTCAAACCTGTAGACTACTTCATAGGTCTGCAATGCCTCTCCAAGACCAAAAGCAAATGTTCATGTTCATGGGTGCGATGTTCACTAACCATCAGGAGAGCAGCTTGCTTTGGAATTTCGTTTTATCACAAATTCACAACAAGCATTCGTTTTTTTTTATTTAGGTAGGTACCATGTTTAACATGTTTATTTTAAATTATATTTTTACTAGTATTTGTAATTATAACAAACAGCTTCATCTCATTCAGTTCTTCATTCAGTGACGTCAAGAGAGGTCACTGAAAATCAGTTGTGTGTGTCATCTCATTGTCAGACCCACGGGCGTGCTATGTTAATTTTTATTAGGTTACTAGATGTGCCCGCGGCTTCGCTCCCGTCAACTGACTACCTACTCTACCATATCTACCCTACCTACCGTACCCTACCCTACCCTACCTACACTACCCTACCTTACCTACCCTACCCTACCCTACTCTTCCTACCCTACCTACCCTACCTATTTTTTTTGTTCTTAAACCTTCCCTGTATTCTAGCGAACAAAACAAAAAAAGAATTATTCAAATCGGCCCAGCCGTTCCCGAATTTTAGCGAGACTAACGAACAGAAATTCATTTTTATATATAAGATTTCTAAATTTGTGGTATTTTATTAGACGTTTAGTTAATAAGTCGTTGTGCGCGGTCTTTGGTGAGACATTATGAGAATACACTTTCTTTCTTTCAATCTTTATATGGACCCCTGGGTGCGTGAGTCAGTTTAGCATTTGTCCGGTTTTTTAATATTATTATATTTGCGTAACCATGACTGTTAAACGTTTCAGACGTGATCCAGCGGGCCTTGCTAGCGACCGGCAACAACAACTACGCTGGCGTCTGGGCATTTGTCTCCGGCTACGGCGTGACTAGCGACAGTAATAGTTTTGTCTATGTTTAACCATTTTCTCTGACCTTGAGACGAGATTGAGTGTATCTCAGACTCTGTATCTACTATGTACGCAGATAGTGGTATCTCTTCGAACCAAGTAAAGAGCCACGTGCAGGTGCAGGTGATCACCAACGCGGTATGCCAGCAAACCTTCGGAAACTTCATCATCCCGTCCACGCTGTGCACCAGCGGCGCCGGCGGCCGCGGCCCCTGTAGCAGCGACTCCGGCGGCCCGCTCGCCATCACCAGTGGCAACAACCGCGTTCTTGTTTGTATTTTAATCTTTACTCTAAAAGTTTTCACTTTAAATCGTAGCTATAATAATCCATAAATAAATTAATTAATAGTTTAAAAAACACTAGAAAAACACGCTTTTAGAAATGCACGTAAAAACCAAAAATTAATTATGAATCGTTCAAGTTGTCTCTGTTTCTGGGCTGAAGTGTAACCTATGTGCTTTTAATTATAATATTTGATTGTAAAAGCGTGGGGCGCTGGAACAGGTAAGACTTTTTGTAATACTTGCTGAGAAACCTTCCCCACAAGTGCAAACACGACTATGATACGATATTCCATCATGGAATGCCAGTTCCTGTCTTCCGGTTTATCGTCAGACCTTGAAACTTAATCATGGTCAAAGTTAATTACGAGACTTTTCTAACAAGTCCAAACACAGCTATGATATGATGTTCCATCATGAAGTTTCAGTTCATATCTTCCGGCTTCATCATCAGACCTTGAAACTTAATTATGGTCAAAGTTCACTACAAGAACTTTCTAAAAAGTCCAAACACGGCTATGATACGATATTCTATCATGAAATGCTAGTGCGTATCTTCCGGCTTCATCATCAGACCTTGAAACCTAATCATGGTCAAAGTTAATTACAAGACTTTTCTAACAAGTCCAAACACAGCTATGATACGATGTTCCATCATAAAGTTCCAGTTCATATCTTCCGGCTCCATCATCAGATCAGTTCGACAGTACCATATTATTGTATTGTCATCAGAACTACATACACCTGCCAATTTTCATGACGCTACGATCATTGGAAGATGGTTAAATTAGTTACCTTAGATTGCATTACATAGTTAGTTACATACATAAAAGCGTGTTAAAAAAGTTAGTTTTCTGGCTCAAGATCCTATGACGAGTTGAGTGTGAAAATATTTTGCTTGTGTTAGTTTACAAGCTGGTGATAAATTAACTATGTTTACATATTAGTGGTCTCGCTCGTACAGTCGGCGTCCGCACAGAGTATACGTGTGTGAACGTGCTGTGGTAGTGCAAACAGCATAAGAATATGAATCGTTATATGTATACAAGTATGCGCGGCGCGCTGCGGGGTCCTCGCATGGGACGAATGTTGAAGCCTGAGTGTACTTTGTGACACATCACCGGGATTCGTCTAATGCTATGTTTACACTACGACAATGTCATACAATGAACATACCACACCAAGGCCATAAATAGTCATGAAAGTGTCCTTTATTTTTTTTGCAATAAGTGTCGTTGCTAAATCGTAGCCTAAAAGTGGCATATGCATAAATGTATTCACATTGTCCTCAGATCGGAATAGTGTCATTCGGGCCGGCTCGCGGCTGCCAGGTGGGTTTACCCTTCGCCTACGCCAGAGTCACCTCGTTCGCCTCATGGATCAACTCCAGGCTTTAAACAATATTAACTACTTCAATAAAGCATTTACTTCAAAACAGTTATATTTAATTATTTATACATCTCAAAATATATTAGGATATCTGTATTTCCTTTTCCTCGGACCTCAGTTACGTGCTAACGTGTATTAGAACTCTGTTGCATTTTAATTTTTTTTGCAATGGGTAAAAAATGTAAACTCGCGTCAGGACACGTGACCTGCACGTCGATTCTGTAAAATTCGAACAACAACTCGAATCTCACTTCGCTATTCACTCTCACTTCGCATAAGGTTTAAAATGACCTTGATTTTTGCATTCTGTAAGCATCACCTAGTCACTTGCGAAGTGAAGTGAGCTTCGAATCGACCAATATTGTAGGATCGTGCGTATGACATTAGACAAACCGTTCCTTTACACTAATGAATAGTTTAGTAATCAAACTGATCGTAAATAATTTCGGAATAAAATACTAAATCATTGGTAACACAACTAAATTAAATCATTTTTAACAAAATTTTACTCATTTATGGTGTATATATTATGAAATAAGTTTAAAACGTTTTCAAGCGATGTTAATCTTTATGCATGTAACGTAATGTCATGGATTTTTTTAGAGATGGGAATTTACTGCTACGAAATTCTCGATAATCATATTTTACACTAAATTTTTTGTTATTACTAAAACTTATGTTAACTTTTTGTGTGTCAAACTAATTCCTATAGGTTAATTACTGTAAATAATGCATGTACAGTGTAATGTGTGTATACCTTTAGATTCATATTATTAACTGCATTATAATATAGGTTTATGGTTTATTATGAACATGCACAGAGTATTCATCATTTGTATTTTATATTATACTAGCTGACCCGTGCCCACTTCGTTGGGCATAATGTTAATAATCCTTTTTTAGTACATATGACCTAACGATTTAAATTATTTTATTAATATTAATAATTAAATTATCTATACTAATATTAAAAAAACTACTTTTTGTAACTTAAATATAAAAGTTAGACATATGCTGTCGTTGACTTTTTCAAGCTCCACTTCTTTTCTCTAGAACTCAAAAATATATCTTTCATAGTTAAGGCAGCGTTCGTAAGAAACGCTTTCATTCGACCGTTTTTTCTCCGATTCACTTTGCAAAACGGACTACCACGTAAAAGCCTTTTTATTTTTCGGTTTTTTATATAACCTATGACACTCAGCAATAATGTGGCTTTCTATTGGTGAAAGAATTTTTAAAATCGGTTCAGTAGGTCCCGAGATTACCCCTTACAATTTAACAAACACACAAACTTTACTTCTTTATAATATTAATTATAGAATTATAGATAAAAGGATAATTAAACAAGAGGTTAATAAGCGATCAATAAAAAATACATGATATTAAAAAAAGGTCGATGTAACTATTTTATTTTATTATTTTATCGATAGCACCGTTCGAATAGTGCCACTTCCCTAGTCGTCTCATACTGACAGCTGTCATACGCACGAAATAGGATTATTTTTTTAAGGAATTTGAAGTACCTAATACAAAAATGCTAATAAAAAAATAAAACAGAACTCTATAATATAATAATGTAATATAATTTTAAATTCGTGCTATAAATATATTCCCTTATGAAAAAGAAAAACATGTCGTTTCGAAAATAATGATGAAGTAAGTTTCATATTTTGTGGTTGTAAAGTTTAAAAATTACATTAATTAAAATAGTATTTATTTTGTTTGCTTATCCAACATTAATGTTTCAGTCCAAATGAGATACGTCCCTTGCACCCATCGTCTTGTCTCATCTCGGCTCAGGTTTAACTCTAGCGGAGGGTTCCTTGAGAACTCAAAATGCCAGAGAGCGAAGTCGACGCCAGTTGGACGAACTACCGCCGTGCGTCTAAATAATATAGGTGGCACAATCACAAATTACAAACAGTGGACCAAGGTTAGCATCGCTTTTTATTACTACGTGTTAGTTAGAACCACATAGCATTCTGCAAAGCAAACCACTTAAACTGTACGACGAATCTTGGTTTAAAGAGGAGAGCCTTGGTTTGTACAAAATAAAACTTACTAATAAAATTTTATTTATCACACAAACAACGACGGAAAGCTGCTATTTATTTTTTTTTATTTACGCATCATAGTAATCAGTGTTATTATTTCAGCATCATATCATAACGAGCATAATCCTCCACCACTACTGAGAGATTTCTGAGGGTGGAAGAACAGCAGCTGGAGATACAACAACTAAATGCACGAATCCGGTAGTCCTTTTTGGAGAGAAGTGTGGAAAGGAAATGGGCATGGATAAAAGTAGTGCAGAGAGAGATAAGATCATAGCTGAAGCTGTGCCTGCAGTAGGAAAAGGGCGGCAAGCATTGGCAAAGGCTAAGAATAGAGATAGGGTGGAGTAATATGACGACCTCCGTGGTTGAGTGGCGTACACACCGGTTTTCAAGGTGTCTCGAGATTCCGGGTTTCGATCCCCAGACGGGGCAACTACTTACGTAGCTACTCACTTTGGGTTCAGAGCAATTTGTGATGTTGTCACATATTTAATATAAGTAATAAAGTCTAAAACTACCCACTAGTGCTGTAAGCGTTATTTCTGCACAATTATTGTAATTGCATTATTGTTATAATTTGTTTTTGCATCGTATCATATTGTACACAATGTTTGTGTATTGCTTGTATTATAAGGATAAACAGTGTAACAATTGTAGATAGGCTTATAATTAAATAAATAAATAATACAAGTTAATGTAATATATAATAAATAAAACACTTTTAAACGGATACTAGAGCGGTTTTATTGAAAGTCCATTGGTGATTAGTTTGGATTTGATTTTATACAATTCCTGACTAAAAATAAAAATCTATTGAATCTACCACCATTTCACATATTAACCAATCACTCCGCTGAGGAATGTAACGCCTCACACCACAGAATATAAAATTGTATAACGACACCACCAATAAATTAATTATGATGTGAAGGCCTATTTATTAAGTTTCGCTTATGTAATTGCCCTAGCTAGAGCTAAATCGGCGTTACATGGCAAACCCTTTGAACTTCAGCAATTGTTTAGAGCTCTTCTAGTATCTCTTCTTCTAAAATTGCACCTAAATCATCCTTTTAGAAGAACAATAATTGTCTGTGATAAATATGTCCTTCTACTTTATTATTTTCTGATAACTGCCATTAGCCAAGAATGACAAGGTGCATAATATCTGTGAAACAATAAATCAATAAAACAATTAAGTAATCTAGATCTAGTCAAAACAAAATAGTAACCAATTTGGTTATTTTGTGCATAATAATAATACCACTATTATAACTATAAATATGGGGTCCTTAGAATTACAGGACAACATAGGTAGCAGGGAAACAACCTAAAGGGAATACTTCTTATTATGAAGTGTTTTAATTTGTGTTTTAAGCGATAAATTATGTTTGTGTGCTTGGTTACACATCAATCAGGTATTATAAACTATGTAAATACTTACCAAAGTAACTATATACTTAGTAAGATGAAGCACTTACTCAAACGAGTTGAAAGTCCTCGACTTTTTGTGGGCTTTATCAGAGGCGTTAACTCAAGTTCCTTTGACTATCTATATACGCTAACATAGTCGTCATCTCGGATTAATAAAGATAAACTTCGAATTTGGTTAGATTGTTGACTCTTTTCTAGTTTATCCAAAGTATGAGCCTCTTCTAATAAAGATTTAAACTAAAACATTTCTGCCATCGTTATCGCTTAAGTATTCACTTTACACAAAAGCCCAAATATAAGACTTTAACCACAAATTATATAGTTATTGTACTAATTTTTAACAATGTGATATAAAAATATTATTTTAACATTATTTATAAAGGATTTCTTCCATTGTTATTCGTCAAATTGATGCTATTTATTTGACATTTTGAATCGGGTTCGAGTGTGAAGTGAGCGTTTTATTTATTACCTTACTGAATACCACTTCTTACGTCATCTCATACTTTATCAGTCAAAATCTCACGGTTAATTTAGTTCAACTCGCTGACACACTCGCAAGTGTAGCGCTAGTGTAAATTCGAATGTCAATCAAACACTCACGGCGGTTTCAGATTCGAAGTCACGAACGAGTTCTTACAGAATCGCACCCCTGATCGAAAATTCGTAAGGCGGCGCAGGGCGCATGCGCGAATGTGCGTGTGTGTTAAAACATTTAAATAGGTTCGAATCAAAACTGTTTCTTACTTCAGCTATCATAAACCGATCGTATCAGTTTTAGAGATTGGCGATGATGGTTCCGGTAATAATGATGGTGAAAAAGTCGTCGAAATTATGGATGGAAGTTGATTTTCTGAGATAAACTTTTTAATGTAATATAAAGTGTCATGTTTGTGTACGATAGCGCAATAAATAAAAATTGTATTCTACCACATAAATGATTGTAATTTTATACTGATAATTAAAGCAATTCGTGCAAAATAATTCCCTAGCCATTCCAAAAAATCAAAAATGCACAACGCGTGCACGAGACCAACTTTTTTATTTACATTTTGCGCAGCACCTTAATTCTAAAGTAACAGTACGTATGTGTAATATTAAATCAGCCAGTAAAATCGGTCTGGTAGTTTCAGAGATTAGCGCGTTTACGTACGTAGGGTCATTCGGGGTAACAGCACGCGGCGGGTAACAGTACGCGTTGGCCCGATCTCCGACAGGGGAGGGAGGGCTGAGGTCTGTGTTTGTAAAACTGAGTGGCGACTGGCGATAGTGTCGCTGTTTCGGAGCCACGTGGTGCGCCGACGCAAGTTTAGTACTGGTGGCGACACGTCGCCGAATATCTGTTGCACGCTTATTTCGTTTAAGGTTTGTGCCACCGAAAAGTGTGCTGTAATTAAATGAATAACTCTGTGCCAGTAAGTTTACTTTATTTCTATTGTTTATTTATAGTGGTTTTTATGTAAGTTTATCATATTCATAAAAAGTATTTAACGTGTGTGTTGTGACTGATCATTTGATATGTTTGCCGATTGGGGTAAGAGTACGAGATTAAAAGTACGCACGCGTACTTATACCCCAAATGAAATAAAAAAAAAAATGTATAATCTTAATTGCATACAGCAAAATGCCGAGAAATTACATAAGAAAGGTCCCAGCGGACCCTCATCTCAGATGACCAAATAATAAAGACGAAAAAACTCATGCAAGACGGACAGAAAAACAAAAATTAGAAGAGGAAAAGCGATTGAAAAATAGCAAGAAAGTTCGTCAGAAGGTAGCTTTTTAAACCCCAACCAGGACCATCGGGAATAAACAAAAAACGCAGCAATAATAAGTCAACACAGAAATTGAAACAGAAAAGAAATGAAAAGGTTATTAATAAAACATATAAGTTAATACACTGTCCGATTTGTGGTGAAATATATGAAGAACCATTAACAGAAGATTGGATCCAATGTTTAATTTGCAATGACTGGTTTTATGAAAATTGTACTGCGTATGAGAACGGAATATTTCGATGCGACTTTTGCAATGAGTAAATTTTATTATGTACCTAATAACTAACCTTAGATTTAATTTAAAAATTAATAACCAAAGATTATATACCAATAATTTTGATCTCAAAGTGTGATTATTGCCAATACTTATAAATACCTAATTTAAGACAACGTTTATAATAGATAATACAAAGAGTTCTTAATTTTGTTAATGTTAATATTCTAACTATGTTATTCACAAGATTTAATAAATGTTGATTACTGCCAACCTTAGTTTTATTCAGCTAGAAATATGAATGCGTACGTTTACCCCGCGTGCGTAACTTTACCCTAAAGCGCAGGCCACACCGCCAGCTAGCGGGCGGGCGGGCTAGGCGGGCGAACATCGTTTCACCTCTTTACATACTTCGGTTCACACCGCGAGCTACCGACTAACCTAACGAGCTAAGCTAACGAAATATCCGACGATTCCAGCGAAGCTACTCGTTCACCTCGTTGGCGCGCCCGCGCTTCGCTAGCTTTAGCTCGCCCGCCAGCCCGCTCGACGCTCGCCCGGTTCGTTCGTCCGTCCTCCCCGTTTCGAGTAGACTAGTCGACGCTCGTCTTTCGAATAGCAGTGTAGTGTTTACGTTTGTGAACGATGGATATGTCATATATCGACGAATAGAACATCGAATAATAAATATCGAATAGAGTATCGAATAGAATCGACAGATAGAACGCTAACCTCTCGCTCTCCCATCCGCGCCCCCCGCTTCGCCCGCTCCGCGCGCTCCGCCCGTCGCTCGTCTGTCCGTAGTTTTCGGTGTGAACCCCATAGTTTAGCTCGCCAATATTTCGCGTAGTTTGTATAGTTTCCTTCGTTCGCTTCGCCCACCCGCCTAGCCCGCCCGCCCGCTAGCTGGCGGTGTGGCCTGCGCTTTAGACTTGCATAATTTTACCCACATGACGGCTCTTGACCCGAACGACTCTACGTTTACGTTACTTGATTACTTTTTTTGTTGCGGAGTTATTTAAATCCACGATATTCCCGAAGATATTAATTGAAATCTAATTATGTAAAGGGCAATTTCGTTCAAAATTAAATACTTGTTATGAATTACTTCTACTTTACTGTAATATACATTATATATAGTATATAGATATTGATCCTTATCCAAATAATAACAGTTTATTTGGATAAGGATTAATATCATGTTTATAAAAAACACCTTCGCAATTATTGTATTATTTTAGGACAAATTTGATTACCATAAAAAGATAGTAAGTTAATCTTAAAAGATATGAAATGTTGAAAAATATGTTATATGCTGTCGAAGACTTTTTTAGAACTTTTAACGAGGAACGATTCCAACAAACATGATATTTACGTGACTTAAACCGATTACGCAGCGCAAGCAACGAAAGCACTCAAAATATTTTTTCAGGAATATTTTTTTCGTTTTTGGAACTTTTTTCATTTATGCTCTGCTCCTATTGGTCGCAGCGTGATGTTATGCGAGAGATTAGCGCGTTCAAACAAACAAACTCTTCAGATTTATAACATTATTAGATTACAACCAGACACAGAACAAATGCTTATGCTTATCACACAAAGATTGGTCCTTGGTGGGAATCGAGCCCACGAACTACGGTTTAGCAGTCAGGGTCACTAAGCACTAGGCCAACAGGCCAGTCAAAATTCCTCTTCAGTGTAAAATATACTTACATCTAGATACAGTTTATATTAAAAGTGCAGTCATAAAAAATCTGCTTTATTAAAAAAAAACTCTTCTATAACTCTAATATCCCACCATCGAAAATTTAACCAAAGTAAACAAAAACTGTTAAATAAAAAAAAAAAAAAACACTTAACAACAACAGTGTACTGCTCAATATCCACAAGCCCAAACCTTAGGATGAGATGAAATGTAAAGCTAAAAGAATTTACTGAGCAACCTTTTTGCATGATTTACGTACCTACATAAATAAAGCAGATTTCGACATTTTTAGGCGATACACTAATTTTATATGTCGTTTTTACTTAGCAGCTATAAAAGTTATTGACTTGAAAGTTGGTTTTGGTTTCTAGATAGAATAGGATGATGAAAATAAATGTCAATCTGTTACACGATTAAAGAAACTTTCCTCGAAAGTTATATTTTTGGAAATCAGCTCTATAAAAACAATTTTTTGCTTAATCCATCAAACTATTCAACTTAATAATATTTTTTGACACTATTTAATGCATAATCATAATATCTAGATTAATGTCGATTGATTTTTGAAGTGAAAACTTCTTTAGCGGCGTTGTACACTTTTTTTTGTAATGGATAAAAAATGTTAAACTCGCGTCAGGACACGTGACCTGATCGAAAATTCGTAAGACGGATGGAGAGCAGACAGCCGGCGCGGCGTAGGAGAGGAAGTATCCCCCTCTCTTTCTACGTCGCGGGGAAAATGTATGCCTGCGCCTGCTGTTTCATTTAGGCGGCGCAGGGCAGTTGCGCGAATGTTCTGACAAATGTTTTTACGATGATGGTTCTGGTAATAAATGATGGTAAAAAATTCGTCGAAATTATGGATGGAAGTTGATTTTTCGGAGAGACAAACTTTTTAATCTAATATAAATTGTCATGTTTGTGTACGATAGCGCAATAAATAAATATTGTATTCTACCACATAAATGATAGTACTTTTATAGTGATAATTAAAGCAATTCGTGCAAAATTATTCCCTAACCATTCCAAAATATAAAAAATGCACAACGTTAATATTCAAGTTTTCACTTCTGCCGGCACTCCCGGAGTGCATGTTTGTGCATGTTTTATTCCATCCGATAGATTTCGATTAATATGATTTTCTCCATTTTGTCGATTACGTTATTATTTCAAAGACAATATTTCGCTACTATGATATATGTTTAGCTCTTTTCGTCCCGTAACCAAGCAGTTAGTATTGTCTCTGATACATTTCCGGATTGGGTCTCTAGTCCGCTTGACTCCGCCTACTCGCAAACAAAATAATTATTCGTGTAGCGCCTTAACATATTCTTTTTGTTTCCTGCCAAACTGTACGTAGAATAGTTTGTCGGCAGCGTTCCCGTGATTTCACTAGTTCATAGATTCACAATTGCTTACAATAAATACACTTACTATACCCACACAACATCAAGTAACAAATAATAATCTTGTTAGTATAATAACTTTCGATAGGAGTATTCATAATTATTTAAAACAAAACGGTTTACTTACACAACTTATATGGCAACTGAAAACTTATATGCAAAACCGTCAAACTGTTCAACCGTAAACCGTAAATCCGTAAAACCGTGAAACCGTTAAGCTGCAAAACCACAATTCCATTTCCATTTCCGTTTCCGTTTCCGTTTTCATTTCCATTTCCAGTTTTATGAATGTTTATGAATCTTAGGTTTCAAAGCGTAAGTTTTTCAATGTTAGCTTCATAATTGTTAGGTTTATTAATGTTAGGTTCAAAATTGTTAGGTTTAGGAAAGTTAGGTTTCAAAAGGTTAGGTCAGTGTCAGTTTAAAATACTCTAAATATAAAATACAGTTTAATATAAAAGAATGTTAGGTTTGGAAAGATTAGGTTAGTGAATGTTAGTTTTTTAAGAAGTCAGGTTTGGGACTTAACTTACCGTTTACGCAGCGCAGACAACGTAAGCTTTCAAAAAAAATACTTGTTCCCATTTTGGAACATGTTTCATTGATGCTCCGCTCCTATGTGTTCTTCTTCAATAAAATATGGACTGAATAGTCTATATTACACATCCGTCCATGTAACACAAGAAATTTTTTCAATTCTAACCAGTTGTTCCTGAGATTTGGTTGTTTCAACTAAAACAACTCTTGAGCTTTATAATATTAAATGAGAATAACATAATAATAATATTAGTGTCTTCGCTTGACACAATTAAAATATTTTATTGTACGGAATTACATGAGCGTCTCGCAGCGGCCGACTGGTAAGAATGTAACAATGATTTGACAGATAGTCGATATACATGAAACCGCATGAAACAATGACTGGCGCCTACATTAACGCAATTAGCAATCAACTACAAAAGTATGTATTAGTTTTATATATATCCAAGGCGTTGAGCCGGAACAATTAGTATAGGTTTTTTATTTAGACCCATAGTTGTATTCTTTCAAGTTAATTCAGGTGAGCTGATGCTGGAAGGTAACTCTTTACCGGTTAGGACTGAGACCTATCTATCAACATCTATAGGTACGTATAATTCATCTATATATGCATTATGCATACATACATATAAATTTATTTATAAACATACATATCATAAAATAATAATTGACACATTATTTTGCAGGTTGTCAGAGTGTCTGTAAAAGGTTGCATTAAGAAATACTTAATCCCACCAAAAACATTCAATGTAAAAAGAGCCAAGTCTCTCTACGCAATTCTTTCATCGTAAAAAGTTTTGAGATCGCATAGGAGCCAAGTCCTGTTCAACTTAATTTGTAATAATAAATCAAAATTTTGTGACTATATTAGTTTTGTTTACATTACAATAACAGTGACCTGGCCATGAGCACAATAAGATACAAATATAAAACTGCATATTTGGAGGAGTTCAAAGTAAATAATAAATAAATAATATCAGGACACCTTAACTGACGTCGGTATCGTCCAACTGTGAACTGCACATGCACTATGGCGTATGTTTAGTCCATGGTGATCTCAAATTCCAATCAGTTACAAAATCATGTCCACTCCTCCTCTACTTCTGGTCAAACTCACACAAATATTAGCTAAGGAACCATCTAATAGAGTTTCCTATGTTAAGCTTAAACTACTATATTTGTACGCCATAAAGGCTAAACATGGCTGTATATATTTTCATAATGGTAACATCTTGCATTTTGTATGTTAACTCATGTTTTAAACAAATAATGTTTCTTGTATCTAGAGTTTAGTGAAATAGATTGTTAGACACGTAGGAATATTTTCCTAAAATAAGTAACGTATCATCTATCTTTAAACCATTTAGGGTTTACCTTCGATGACAGTCTGTTTATGATTGATCATTAGTCGTGTTCATGTGTGAGGTTTCCGATGTCGACTGTTCAAAATAGGTACTTTAGAATGTGTGTTCACCTTTTGCGGTATTGAACTACATAGGTAGGTTCCGTGAAGGTGGGTGCACAGTTGGAACTCGCTCAAACTGTCTTATTCATCTTCTTGAAAGATATTGAGATGGCCACTAATATCGTCACTCTTATTTGGATTTCACCAATTGTAATCTTTGGTCGATTGTCCACTGACAGTCCAACCCTGGGTCAAAGTAAGAACCATCGCTTGAGGTGGCAGGTGGCAAAGGGCACTAAAAACCAAATGCGTAATAACAATTGCCTCGTTGGTCCAGTGGTTTAAGTCATGCAGTCTGTATCGTCACGAAACACTCGCAAAATATTCTGTGACAATGGAACTAATTACTTCGGGACAAACCGCGAGATTGCTTCCCTTATCAAAAACAGTTTTATGCTGTGTTAGACCTTGTTGATATACAAATTTAATGCCCTGCGTATTAAATTTGTATTTGTATCCTCGCCTCATTTTGGAGGTCTTTATGAAGCAGCAGTGAAATAAGCAAGGTTTCACTTAAAAAGAGTTGTAGGTAGTGCTTACTTCACTTTTGAAGAGCTCACTACCTTATTATGTCAGATAGAGGCCATTTTAAACTTGAGACCCTTTGTTCTCATGTTCTCTGATCCAAATGACCTCTGTCATTTGACTTGTGGGCACTTCTTGATAGGGAAAACATTAAAGAAAATTAGAAGCGGCAACAGCCTAATGGCTAGGGTGGCCTTGTGATCGAGAGGTCGCAGGTTCGATCCCCACCCATTGCACTATTGACGTGAACATATTCCAGATACAAGCATATTTAGCATAGTTGGAGGGGTTAAAAAATGTCACTGCCCGCTCTAGATTTACAAGACGCTAATCCGAATCGTTTTCGCAGATACTCCCGCGTAGAACAAGCTAGACAACAGCAGGTGGAACCACGAAATACATAATTATGCATGTATACACTATACATCTATATAGATAGACTGCTCAAGATATTGATTAGCACGACAGTGGCGTTTGTAACATCATCCTCGCGGCCCCCTTATCGGACCTTCTGAGAATGAATGCTATACAAAATAGTGGATTATGCACTCATCACACGCAGACCATAATCTTAGAAAGGTTCAAAATTAGTTCTATGCCCTATAGGAATGACATGATCATGTTTGATGTAACTCCTCGACTCAAAACAAGTTATAAAAAACCCAGTCGACATGGATGATATTGGTATATTGTTAGGTAGGACATATTATTTAAGTAATGTTATAGTTTCTATTCTCAATAGTGTAAAACTTTTGAACCTTACCGTCGAACATGAACTAAAAACAATTGAACAATAAAAGTCCATGTTCAGGTCATGTAAAGGTCAGGGGACGTGGGCAACCTTTAAGGGTTTAGCATTGACAAGGGTAGAAAAAGTGAGGGCTAAACGTGGACTAAACCGTTTGTGCAACTCCGAAAATCACCGAAGACTTTTCTAAAAGTCAATGGTTTCAAAATAATAATAAAAAAAAAAACTAATAAATATAATAAAGTACAGTGTAAAAGTGTGAACTTAAAAGTGCTCAAGTACCAATTTCGCCCCTCGCTTTGCCGCGGCGTCGCGTCGTTATCAGTAAATTGTAGGATTTTTTCTGTGCTGCTGCAGCTGCGCCACAAGCGAGCGGCGAGGGGTTCTCATTACACTGAGTGAATATTATCTCTAGGTACTCTTGAGCAGTTGAGCTACTATTTTCGGTTTGTTTTAGTTTTTGTCTCATAATTTGAGAACGATTTGGATTTTTATGAAAAGTTACCCGTTCCTTTTTTTTCACGAAATACATAATTATGTATTATGTATACACTATACACCTATATAGATAGACTGCTCAAGATATTGATTAGCATGACAGTGGCGTTTGTAACATCGAAAAATCGAGAACGATTTGGATTTTTATGAAAAGTTACCCGTTCCTTTTTTTTCAATAGGCCCGTATGCAGCTTTGTGGTTTCAACAGATCTTGAAATAATTGAAATAATAGCTATATGGCTATATTGATTTTCGAAATTTTCCTTTTTGTCATCTCTTGGCTAGCTATATTGGCTTTCATACTCAACCCATGTAAAAGTTTTTCAAAAAGTGGTTTAACAGTTTTTTACGTTTTATGTGTTTAAACATAACATAACGAGGTCTGTAGGTTCAATACGTGATCGGTATCTAGATATTATGGAAAATTGAAAACGGTTACATAGTTTTTATATCGTTTTATATCCTACTTGAATAAAACTACACTACACAGCAGGCTTCCTCCAATATATTTGGACCGCATTGATGTAGGTTTGAGTAGTTGCCACATGGCGAGACATCCCAACGGATCTTGATTGGCATACGCGAATATAGAAAGAAAGAAAGAAAAATATATTTATTTTTAAACACTAAGGAGACACACACAACAATACAACAAAAAACAATGTAAAAAAAATAAAATAAAAAAATAAAAAAAAAGAAATACCAACAAGTTAAAAAAATAACACAAAACAAAAGAAGAAAAAAAATAACAAAGTAATAAAAAATAATTAAAATAAAAAAACGACTGCGGTTTCTGCACACTGGCAACACTCCCAACTCCCAGTTCCCAACACCGCTAGTGGCCACACTGAACACCGGACAAGTACTCTGTGGGACGGACGCGACGTAAAGGAACAAAGGAAGTGCGCGAGGAGGGGAAACTTAAATATTTTTGCCAGCGCGCATCAACCAGCAGCCGTATTCTAATATAATTAGTATGTTTCTTATATAATAGGAGAAGAAAGTGTGTGTCCCACCAGTGCCAAAAATACGGACATCGTATCATCATATACTTGATTTTTAATGTTTTCCTGCAGTTTGGAGTAAAGCGGCGGTGCCCAACTGTCACGACAAGTACTATCTGCTTATCTAAGTATGATATATCATGACGTTAAGCCGATTTAATTATAATTCGCTTGTTTTGAATGTCCCTCAAGACCGCTTAGCAGTATCTACCGGCGATCAATCTTGTGTTATCGCGTGGCGTGCCTGCATGCCGATGCCGCGGAGACGGCTTCTATGCATTAGGCCATTGTACCCTTATTTCATAAAATGATTTATTTTTGTGTTGTCCAATAAAATATATATCATTATTAGGTCACTCGTCCAAAACAAAATGCCTCAAATGTTCGCTTCTGAATGTTCGTCAATATTAAGAAATTACAGTGGAGATTTCCACATAAAACATTATCTAATAGGTTAAGATCGGCTGCATTTGCGGTCCGGATGATAAGGCTTTTTGTTCTGTTCCTACTGCCTTCTGCTAAATTACATTTAAAAAATATTCATTCGACATGAATACCAACTACACCAAAATGAAATAGCTATGCACCAAATTTCATAAAATTCACTAGAATTAAATTTTATCACCTTGGTGGACTGATTACGATTTCGCTAAAAATTTTTGTCCACCGAATCAACGGAAAATAAAAAATTTTGAAGGAAAAACTTAAGCCTCAGGCAGGAAGTGCGACCACCGGCTTCACTGATAACACTAGTCAACAAAAAAACAATTTTTGCATGTAACATGAAAACTTTTGTCTAGTCATGTTTAGGACAAGGATAAGGATACTAGAAATAAAATTAAAATGCTTCAAATACGAATAGTTTTTTTGTAATACCATTTTATAACATTTCAGAAATTATGAATTTTTAAAGTTATTTCGATTTATTGCTACATTAATATGAATTTACTTTTATGATTTTCGTCTGTATTTTGCTTCAGGAACATCTCGTTTTAATGTCCAACAGTAATCCGCTAACATACGTGGGCTCCACTTGCCCTGATATCGTTTTTCTATGGTAGAAATGTCTTGATGGAATCTTTCACCGTGTTCATCGCTGACGGCGCCCAAATTTTCAGGAAAAAAGTCTAAATGTGAATTGATAAAATGTATTTTCAATGACATATTACAGCCCAAAGCCTTATAAGTAGATAAAAGCTCCACGATAATAAATTTATAGTCACTTGATCGGTGATTTCCTAGAAAATTGGAAGTTACTTTCATGAAAGATTCCCAAGCTATTTTTTCTAAATTACTAAGCTTTTCTTTGAATATATCATCTTTCATCAATTGCCTGATTTGGGGGCCAACAAATATTGATTTTTGCTTCACTCAGCTTAGGAAAATTTTCTTTTAAATATAAAAAGTAAAAATATAAAAACTAGATCTGATGGAATCGAAATAAATATGGTTATAAAATAAGGGGATGGGGGTAATTTAAAATTAGCCAGCACCTTTCTTGTTACAAAATTTTGTTGACCAGTGTAACCTGTCCCGTTGTCAGTCTGTCGGTCTGTAGATAATCAAATCTTGCAAGTTAAATTTAATTCACTTCCGCGTTACATTTTGATAATATAATTAAGAACATTTAGCACCTTCTTTTTCCTCTTGCTATCATAATGTAACATTGGCTTTTATTTATAAAATTGGGACTGTGATAAAAACGGGAAGATTTAATAATTAGGGTGTAAAGTTTTAGTGTTAAAAATATTTTGGTCGTAGACGAAAAAGCTTAATTATCGTTAAAGGTTACAATGAACTTATAAAATGTTATATTTCTTATTAGAGTTAATTTATTTTTCACTTTTTAGGTCATTTTATTAACAAATGATAAAAGCTAAAATAATGACCAGTTGTTAAATAACATGATTATAATTTGAATTATTATTTGTACTTTGTAAGTTAATTTGTATTTTATTTTAGTTATATGTATTACTAGCTTTTGCCAGCGACTTCGTCCGCGTTTCCGTCGTTTTTCGTAAAAAAGTAGCATATGTCCTTCCTCACTGTTCAGTGGTTTTGTTGTAACAGACAGATTAACTTTCGTATTTTAGTAGGGAAATATAATATATCACGTTACACAAAAATAATCCTTATAGCATGATTCAGTATTCACGCGCGACGGCGCGATGGCTTATTATCGTATTTCATGTATAAGTTTGGTGTTTCTATACCGATTTCTATGATTCTTTTTTTATTGAATAGGTAATAATGTAAACTTTTTTAATTAGGGATGAGTGAGAGTATTATAAACGTAAGAGTAAACAAATATAATCAGAAATCTCCGAACTGCTAAGCTATCGGGAGTTACACGTGTTATTGTGAGTCAACCATAAAAGATAGACATATGCTGTTGTGGGATATTTTTTAGATAATTTTATGTAGAACATTTCCGTCATACATGATTTCTATGTAGCTTTGACCATTAAGGCTGCATACGCGACGGAAGCTTAAAAAATTCCGTTTTCCCAACATTTCCCTTCACTGCTCTGCTCCTATTGATTGTAGCGTGATGAAAAGTATACTATAACCTGCCCAGGAGTATGAAGAATAAATGTACCAAGTTTCGTTAAAATCCGTCGAGTAGTTTTCGTTTCTATAAGGAACATACAGACAGACAGACAGACAGACAGACAGACAGACAGACAAAAATTTTACTGATTGCATTTTTGGCATCAGTATCGATCACTAATCACCCCCTGATAGTTATTTTGAAAATATATTTGATGTACAGAATTGACCTCTCTACAGATTTATTATAAGTATAGATTATATTTAGTAAGTGTCATGATAATTAATGACTTATGTATTTATAATGAAAAAATTTTTGCAAAAAAAAATTTAAAATTTACGTTTATAAATTTATGTGTTTTGTAAACCTGAATGTAATAGCGTGTTTATAACGCTATTACATCCAGGTGATAAGAAATAGAGCTTTAAATTTCCAAAACACTCAAATTAGACAGTTGTACACTCCCCATTGTCACCAAGTCAGGGTCTGATAATGGGATCCGAGGGAAATCAAGGGCAACCCTCAATCTTTATAGGCACTTATTAGGTGATTCAGGTTTTTTTAAAAGGTATTTAAGTATGTGCGTCTGGTAATCACTTTCAAGGAGCTGAAATATAATTCAATTTTTAAATAAATAATGTCTATGTAGACCGATAGTTGTATTCTTTAGTTATTCAGGTGAGCTGATGGAACATGGTACGATTCCTTAATGGTTAGGAGTTGGAGGAAAATTCTTTAATATAATGTTATGGTGACGTATAAATAGTTGTATTCTTTCGATTTATTTAGATGGACTGATGGTTAAAACTCCTTGACGGTTAGGAGTTAGATGATACTTTAAGTTGCTGATACAGTAACCTGTTTCCCTCATATTGTAGTTTTATAGTTGGTCTTTTCATTGTGCAACGTAATTAATTTATAACTTATATAAAGTATTTCAACTTAGAAAAGCCAGAGAACTTTTATTCGTGGAATAAAATTGACATTTGACATATTTTGGACAGAAGAATTGTCAAAAATTCGAAATTAACCTCGGGTAAAATTATCTAGCGTTGGTAAAATCAACCCTCACACGATTATTTACACTGAAAAAAGAACAATAAACTGGATTAAATTGTCCTTATTTACACAATTGTTATCTACTGATCTGTTTAAAGTCGGTGCCAAGCCAAACATTTATACAAAACCGACTTCAATTCGGCACCAAGTCATTCATATTGAAGTCGCTGTCAAGCTCATAGGTAGGTATTCGCTACCGCATTCAATGCTCATGGGTCAGTAGATAACTTAACAATTGGATAAATAAGGTAAGATAAGAGAGTAGAGAAGGAAGTTTTTGTTAATGTGTTTTTCCGAAATTCTACCCTTAAGGGGGTGAAAAACTGGACAACGTGATTTTTCGGTCCAATCTGCTTCAAATTTTGCATAAACATTCTTTAACAGAATTGATGAAAAACGTGTTTCGTATTTTATTAAAACTCATCGCCTAACGGGATTAAAAAAGGGTAGAAATTTATTTTGGGGGTGATTAGCATCGCATTTGATCTAAATCTAAATCTAAGCTTTTGATTTAAATTAAATATTATTTTGAACACATGTTTGAAAACTCAATTTAATGTTATTCAAAAAAACGGTGAACTCACATAGAACCTTGGTGCAACACAATACTCTTTAAAATTGGAGTATCAAAAATTATTTTCGACTTTCGACGGCAAAAGCTATTGACAGTTTAAAATACGTAAATCCAAAGTCCAATTATTGTTGTTGGAGGTAAAAAAGTAGCTTTTAATTAATTAAAAAAATAAGTTTACAATTTTTGCAACACATTTCTAAACTTATTGAAACTATTACAATACAGGTCTACACACACAGATAGTGGATTGTTCTCAGAAACAATGTTGTTACTACATTGTTATTACACAGATCGAGTGGGGTGGGGATCTTAAAGTTTAACTGACCCAGTAACTGACTGTCAAGGGAACCATTTGAACTATATGATTTATCCGTACATCAATTAATTGTACAAGACATTACTCAATCAAGACTTAGTAGCGTCAAATACCTGATCATAATGTGCTGCACTGTAAAGTTAAGTTAAGGTAAGCAAAGTTAAAAGGGGTAAATAACGTAAGGGGTAATTTGGGTCGAAAGCTAAAATAAAAATAATCTTTTTATCGCTTTATCATTGTTAAAAAAAAAAAACAAAAATAAACCGGTCTAGTGCGACTCGGACTCACTAATGAAGGGTTCTGTACTACAACTATCTACCGATTTTGGAGTTAGTTTTGAACTGTTTACCGAGATGCTCGCTGACTGACAGATGGACGGACATAGGGACCCGTCGGCACTAGTGACGATAGTTTTACTCGGCAAATAATTTGAAACAATACAATTAAGCAGTTTCTTGTTGTCATGCGGCAATGGAGTACACGACAACGAGAAAGATATTTTTTAGACGGCCAGCATCTCTTTTACTTATCCGATTTTATACACATATACACATACAGTGCATTCGGTGGGTATTCCCTGAGCCCATTATTTTGCGTTTTTATCAACTAATTAGATATTAATCCGCTTTGATAAGATTGTTTAGTTTTTAGCAGTATAAAACGGAGAGACGGCTAGCGGTGAGCACTAACATACACCAACCGACACCATGAAGTACCTGCTGTCAGCACTAGTGGTCGTGGGCCTGGCGGCGCTGGCGCTGGCCGAGGAGCCGGTGCAGCGCTACTACCACGAGAGCGTGGGCATCGCGGAGGCGGCGCGCATCAAGCAGCTCGAGCTCGCCATGGACTTCGACGGCTCGCGCATCGTCGGCGGCTCCACCACTGGCGCTGGCACCCACCCCTTCCTGGTGAGCCCTAGTTATAACGAACATTATTTCATATCACACAGGTATCACTAGATACGTACCTAGTTACTATTTAGATTTAAATATTAAAGCTGAAGTGTTTGTTTGGTTGTACGCGCCGCGTCGTTTTGTTTTTTGGAAGAGGTTTACGCAGTTAGCCTGATCGCAGGCTTTGACTGCTTCACCGGACTTTTGGCGAGAACCTTAAGCGTCTCCAGCCAGAGCAATAGAAAAACTAACTACGTCAGCAACGTCCACTAAGGGCACCCCCTGTGGGGTTCGGACCTCGACTTACTTCTAACTAACAATCTTAATAAGGTAAAAACAGCAAGGGAGGGCTGGATCTGAGTTTTTATTATTTAAGGACATATTTTTATTGCTAGTTTGGCCGGCTCGGGCCAGCTTGATCTAGGGACGGAGGGGTAACAATTATTTATACGCGATGGGCCTCGCCGGCGAGGACGTAATATACGGCGGTTGTGTTTTGTATTGCTACTGGTAGCTAAAGAAAGAAGCGTTGTTTTATCGTCGGGGTAGGAGAGAGTATGTCTGGGCCGTTTAATTTTAGATGTGACTGATGGTCGGTAACGCGAGGCTGCTACGATTAGCGGGTTATGGTGGTTTTCTGCGGTGTCGAAGAATTAGATCGCGGCTCGTTTCATGAACTGCTTGGTGGGCAGTTTTAAGTCACAGTGCAGCTGCAAGTTACGAACGTAACCTGGAACGACGCTGGAATGCCGTAAGTCATGATAGGTCTGACGCACGCAGTGTAAATTCTCTTCTTGCAAGCAAGAGAGAGTTTACTGCGCTTGTTCAACATACAATGAAGTCGGCCGAGGGCGAAGGCGGCTCGCGCGCGTGCTGAGGTACGAAGCTAAGCTTCCGATGAAGGATCACACCCAGGTATTTGGCTTGCTGCTCCCAAGGGATAGACTTATCGAAGAGGGCTATGGGTGGAGGGGAGTGGGAAGCCGCCGTTTCCTACTAAATAGCACGGCTGCGCTTTTGGTAGGGTTGAATTCGATTCTCCATTTCGTGAACCACTTCCTGAGGGCCGTGAGCGCGGTCTGGAGAGTTCGACCTATCGCTAAAAGGCTGGTACCTGAATAATAAATGGCTGTGTCGTCGGCGTACAGAGCTACTTGGGGCTGGGTAAAGTAAGTCAAAAATCATGTAGGTATGACGGAATTGCACCTCATTAAGAGTTCTACAAAAAGGTCCGCGACAGCATAATTATGTCTATCTTTTAAGGTTGATTCACTATAACCTTTTTTACGGTAATCAAATTTGTTCCAAAATAATGCTTTATTTTCAAAGGTGTTTTTATAAACATGATAATAATCCCTGTCCAAATAAATATTCGTCATTCATCACTTTAATAACTCAATTATTATACTTACTTACAAACAAAATTTTCATTGACATCAATGAATATCATAGGAGATATATCATAGATTTAAAATAAGTCCGAAACACACTAATGATCGAGTGCCACACACGCAGATGTACTAAAATAGCTTTTTAAAGTACTGTAGGTAATAGGTTAACTCTGGAATATAGTTAAGTACGTAGGTCTTATTCCTCAAATTAAGGCGGGTGACACCGCGGGTCACAGATTATTTATAAAATTTGTTGCTCCCGGTAAGAGTAGAGGTCTTTCATTGCTGCGCAGCTTCTGTGTAAATTATACCGTGTGTGGTGTACAGATCGGGCTGGTGATCACCCTGACCAGCGGCTCGACCTCCGTGTGCGGCTCCACCATGCTGAGCAACACGCGCTCGGTGACAGCGGCGCACTGCTGGTGGGACGGCCGCAACCAGGCGCGCCAGTTCCAGCTGGTGTTCGGCTCCGCTAGGCTGTTCTCGGGCGGCACCCGCGTCACCTCCACCAACGTGCAGATGCACGGCAGCTGGAACACCGGCAACCTCAACAACGACGTCGCCGTTATCCGCTTCAACCATGTCTCCTACACCAGTGAGTGGTTTGCGCAGTGCTCGTTTTATAAACTTTATTGCAAAACATTCGCCATGGTAGTACAGTAGACGTCTGGTCGCAACCGACTTTCACTCTTAACATTGTAAAAACCATACAAAGTCTGTGGCAAAGTGTCAAACCTTTAGACTACTTCATAGGACCGCAAGGCCTCTTCAAAACCTCTGGTGTTGAGGATGTTCATGGGTAGCGGTGTATACTAACCATCAGGAAAGCAGCTTGCCTTTTATCACATATTCTCCCATAACAGAATGAATAGTTTTTGGGTTCCGTACCTCAAAAGGATATAAGAAACCCTTATAGGATCACTTTGTGGTCTATCTGCCTGTCTGCCTGTCAAGATATTTTTCTCAGGTATGCGTGGTACTCAAGTCTGCGAAGTCTTGATCCAATACATAATTCGAACTTCTATTTTAACGCATTTAAAAATACAGCCATTTATGTCGTTTTTCCCATATATTCCCGAGAATACGATGGATACTTCCGTTATAAATTTCGTGATTCTAGGTCTACGCTAGAATCACGAAATTTTGTATGATGCTAAAAAAATCCGAAAGTTATTTATTTGTAGTTTTGTAACATTTTTATGTTACAAAACTACAAATAAATAATTTTAACAATATGTTTTTGCGATTAGAAAGTTACATTTACAGTTGAAATTTGGGTTCATACATCGATGTATGAGAGAAAAATTCAACCGCACTGTTGATTTTGTTTTTGGAACCGTGGCGACAGCAGACTTTGTACGGAGCCCTCAAAACCTCGCACTTGTCCGAATTTTTATTAATATTATGTTTGCGTAACCATGAGTGTTAAACGTTTCAGACGTGATCCAGCGGGCCTTGCTAGCGACCGGCAACAACCAATACGCAGGCGTCTGGGCAACTGCCTCCGGCTACGGCAGGACTAGCGACAGTAATAGTTTTGTCTATGTTTTTATAACCATTTTCTATGACCTTGAGACGAGATTGCTTGTAACTCAGACCCTGTATCTACTATGTGCGCAGATAGTGGTATCTCTTCGAACCAAGTGAAGAGCCACGTGCAGCTCCAGGTGATCACCAACGCGGTATGTCGTCAAACCTTCGGAAACGTCATCATCGCGTCCACGCTGTGCACCAGCGGCGCCGGCGGCCGCGGCACCTGCGGCGGCGACTCCGGTGGCCCGCTCGTCGTCGGCAGCGGCAATAACCGCGTTCTCGTTTGTATTTTGATCTTTACTCTAAAAGTTCCACTGAAAATCGTAGCTGTTATAATCAATAAAAAAAAAGTTAATATTTTGGCTCAAGATCCTATGACGAGCTGAGTTTGAAAATATTTTGCTTGTGTCAGTTTACAAGCTGGTGATCATTTAACTAGGTTTACATATTCGTGTTCTCGCTCGTAAAGTCGGCGTCCGCACTGAGTGTACGTGTGTAAACGTGCTGTGGTAGCGCAAACATAGCATAAGAATATGAATCGTTATATACAAGTTTGCGCGGCGCGCTGCGGGGTCGATCCTCGCATGGGACGAATGTTTAACCCTGAGTGTTCTTTGTGACACATCACTGGGTTTCATCTAATGCTATGTTAACACTACGACAATGTCATACAATGAACATACCACACCAAGGGTTCGATAAGTCGTAGTATAAATAGTCATGAAAGTGTCCCTTATTTTTGTCGCAATAAGTGTCGTTGCTTCAACGTATCCTAAAAGTGACATAAACATATGTATTGACATTATCCACAGATCGGCGTAACGTCCTTCGGGTCAAACCGCGGCTGCCAAATCGGCTTACCCGCCGCCTTCGCCAGAGTCACCTCGTTCGCCTCATGGATCAACGCCAGGCTTTAAACAATTTTAACTACTTCAATAAAGCATTCACATACAAACTCGAAGATATATAATTTATTGCCGATCCCTGTTTCTTTTGTTTCTCTACTGTGAATAAAGTATATAAAAGAAAACGCCATAATGGTGATAGTAAAGTGATCCAACAAAGGATTTAGAATAAAACTAGCTGATACCAGCGGCTTCGCAAGCGCAATAAAGGATAAGTGGCTGATGGAAGTATGTGGTTTTCGAAGTAAGGAGAATGAATGAAATGATGAATGACATGAAATATTTTTCTGGTTAGAAAAAATATTAAGTACGGCTTTTTAATGACAGGGTATTTGACGGCATGTTAAATATAGGTTTTATTGATGCTATCCGTATTAAATATGAATTTTGGAAACCATCTATTTAGTCAGTTAACAAAACTACATGATTTTTCAATAGAAATACGACAAAGAAAAGGATTTTTTTCTACTTTAGTCACGTGATCGTAAACGACTGTGATTGGCCAAATGGTTGATTACGACAACTTTTTGTAAAAAGTTGCGTGTAGTGTGAGTTTCGTACATAAATACTCCAAGTCTTTTATTAATAACAGAAGATTTAGCCTGAAAATGGAAGAGAACTTCGTAAAAGCCGACGGTGGGAACCTACCCAAAGTGGACGCAAAAATAACAATTAGGATTTGGTCTATGTTGCTGTGTGTACGCCACCCGACATTGTATAAATCTACGCTTTTACAGAGGTAGAGGATTATAATTTGTCCGTTTCTTGGAAGGACGGAGGAATTGTTCTTTGATCTAAAATCCTACCCTAACCTTAAACAAACTAGTAACTAACCAATGTGCCGTTTAATATGCTTTATAAAACTGTATCTACTTACATTGAAGTGATCTTCACAAAAGTAAATCGCCGTATTAGGCGCCAGTTTCATACACTTTTTTCGCATTTTAGCATTCCTTGGAACCGTCACGTATAGTTTGTTGGGGATTTTTATTATAGGGTTTATGCACTTGGGCACTGCACACCACTTGTAACGTATTTTTTGCACCAAAATACGATTTAATCTCATTTTCGTGGTCTCAACAGTAGTCAACAACCATAGTTTACTAGAAGGCGACGGCCATGTCCACAGAGTACTTTTATATATATGGAAGCCATGTCACGATGACATGAGGCGCCATATTGTCAGAAAAGCGTTTTCGCGGTATTTTTTTGTTTTTGCTTTTTCTTGTACTATGTAGAAAGTAATGATGCAAATCAAAACTATAATGTTTTTAATAAGTTGATAACTAAAATACTAAACAAAACTATATCAAAAATAAAAACCAAATTAAAATCGCATTACAAAAAATATTGGTTAACTAAAGGAATATCATGTGTAAACAAAAGGTTATTAAAAATTTTGAGTATAAAGTCTAACAATCCAATTATCAAAAAATACTATGGAAATTACGAAAAAATATTTGTCCAATTACAAATTAACAATACTATCATAACCTTAAGTGTAAGTTTGTGTTTAAATTTAACGCCTGACATGAAAGCCGCGGCAATACGTTAAATCACAACTTTTGTTTCATCGTCATAATAAGAAATAGCACAATACGATACATCAAAGTTTTCCTGCCACCGTCAAAATCTGATTGTCATTTTTGTTAAAAGTACTACAGATTCCTTGTACTTCATTCGTTCGTCATTACATACGCTTAACGGAACACAAGCTATTTTATTTAAATACTCCTGATTTTCCCGAAACATATGGTCCTTCGAGCCGGATTCAATAAATATTAAAGGAACTAACCAGAATCGAGTGCAGCAATAATAATTAAAGAGGAATCTCATACGAAGAGCAAAACGATTGGGGCACATCGAAGTCACAGTGTTAAGCGTGAAAGTCAATTCGGTGGTTTCACCCAGTACTCTCTTCTTCAGGTAGTATATAATAGTGTTCTGTTCTGAGGAATAAGGTCAATACCAATTAAAATTGTATTATGTCTAATTAGTAGCAGTGTTAACTATTTTCAAGTGTAACTGTAATGACGTAACGGTAAAATTTCAAAACTCAACTGACCGATTGAATGTAATGTATTTTTTTAATTTATAGTTTTAATTTTGAATATTATTTATCACAATTCTATTATTGAATGATCAACTAATCGCCAATTATAATTAATTTAATCCCAAAATGTTCGAATCATTAATATGGTAATGTTTTGTTTCTTCATTGTTATTGTTAACCTACAATCTTATTTTGTAATACCTATACATAATCATTTGTCCTATTATTTCATCATTGTAATAATTTAATTATGTGTTATACTGTATAGTCGTATTTTTATTCAAAAAGTTTGTATTCAGAAACAGATTATAATACTACTACCTAGTTGGATCCTGTAACTATTCTAGTCATATTTAATAATTCAAAGGTTATATAACCGTAGACAACGGTTATTTTTTTTGTATTACGAGTAGGTAGATTCAATAAATTCATTAAAATCCACTCAAGTTCATAAGTCGTTGTGCTAGTTTATTGTCAATTAAAAGGTAAAATAATAATTAGTGTTTTAGCATTAAGTAATCGTTGCATTGTATAAATTCCAGGTTGTCCCCACACTCACCTTCCAGAATGACTGAGAGGGAGGAGATGAAGGAGTTAATTAAAAAACGGGGTAGCTATAAAGGTCGTCTCACAGTTTTTTCTACGTACCTGAACGGACTGGATAAAACATTAGGCCAATCAGAGGTATGTGAACTGCAATTACGTGTTAATAGGATCGAGTCATTGTATGACCAATACGATGAGGTGCAGTTAAGAATAGAATGTCTTGTAGATGACGTCGACTCTCAAGTTATAGAGAGGAGCGACTTTGAGTCATCATTTTACAAGTCCCTTGCCAAAGCACAAAATATATTGACGCGTAATTGTAAAAAAAGCAATGAAGGAAGTGAGAAAGGTTCCTCGCGTGCTAGTAATCACAAACTCGTTAAGTTACCTACCATAAAGCTACCAACTTTTAGCGGGTCTTATGACAATTTGCTGGAATTTCACGACACTTTTTGCAGCCTTATACATTCGAACGACGACATAGATGACATAAATAAGTTTCATTACCTTAGGGCCTCTTTGGATGGGACCGCTGCTTTAGTTATACAATCAATTGAATTCTCCACTAAAAATTATCAAGTAGCTTGGGAATTGCTGTGTGAACGTTTTGATAATAAGCGTTTACTCATACAAAATCATGTTACCGCCTTGTTCAATATCGAACCTATGATTAGAGAGTCCTCCGATAGTATAAAGCGGATTATTGATCAACTAAATAAAAACCTCGGGGCGCTGGAGTCATTAGGTGAACCTACTAAGCACTGGGATACACTCCTCATACACATAGTAACTTTTAAACTCGACGCTAAGACGTTCCGTGAGTGGGAGGAATTCAAAGGCAGGCTAGACAAGGATAATCGTATAACATTATGTCAATTCTACGATTTCATGCGTAGTAGGGCAGATTTAATTGAAACTTTGGAGCTATCTCGACATAAACAGCAGACGTCTAACAATAAAAATGTAAAATTAAAAAGTATGGTCGGTCAGTCAGTCAATAATTTACACACACGAGCACAGAGTGATAGCGTGTCAACTAATACGTGTCGTAAATGTAACGGTTCCCATAGTCTACAAAACTGTCCCCAGTTTTTGACACTTAGTACCAATGAAAGGTTGCAATTATTACCAACTTTAAAAGTATGTTACAACTGTTTTAAGCCTGGCCATTATGCTAACCGTTGTAAGTCAAATGGTTGCAAACTATATAAACGTAAAAATCACACACTCATTCATGTTGCTGACTTTAAGCGTAAGAGTACATTCCTGTACACAGATGGCGCTCAAAAACCGTTATCCGAATCAACTTCCACTAATGAATCTTGTAGCAATGTAAGTAATAACGTTTCTTTGTCATGTGTAGCTACATCGCGTTCTGCGAACGATGCGGTACACTTATCTACAGTATTAGTAAAATTATACGACAGCGATAATCAGCATCATGTTTTAGGCGCTGTGCTTGACAGCGGCAGTACCTCGTGTCTAATGACGGACAGTTTGTATCGTAGATTAAAATTACCTTATTATAAAGTTGATAAATCTGTTGTGGGAATTAATAATTTAGTGTCACACATATGTAAAATGGTTCACGTACCAATGAAGTCGTTGGGTGAAGATTATTCTACCAAATTATTTTGTTTTGTATTACCGTCTATCACTGATTGTATACCTAGTCGTCATATTGATATATCGGATATGAACATACCCAGCGATATTTGTTTGGCGGACCCTAATTTTCATACACCGTCAGCAGTGGATTTAATACTAGGCGCTGACATTTTCTGGGACTTACTGGGACCTCGTAGTATTAAGTTAGGACACGGCAATCCGATACTTTAGCCTTGGCTGGATTGTTTCCGGCCCTATTAACGGCGGCCATGTGTCGAACTCGTCTCATCAAATTAAATGTAATTTTACCAATGTGAACAATTATAGTGAACCTCTTCACGATGATCTACAAATCCAGTTAACGCGATTTTGGAAACTTGAAGAAGTTACCATTAAGTCATCTTATTATTCTACAGAGGAACAACTATGTGAACAGCATTTTAATGAAAACACAACTCGTTTATTAGATGGTCGTTTTTGTGTGCGTATCCCACTTAAGCAGAGTCAGGCTATATTAGGGGACTCCCTGCAACGAGCTAAGCATTGCCTTTTATCTTTAGAACGAAGAACCAAAAATCAACCAGAATTTCGGAAAGGCTATTGTGATTTCATGTCAGAATACATTTCGCTTGGTCATATGTCTGAAAGTAAATTAAACCCAGAAACCGTAAATTATTTTATACCTCATCATGGTATTTTACATTTAAGTAGTTCCACGACCAAACTGAGGGTGGTGTTCAATGCTAGCGCACCTACCAGTTCAAGAGTTTCTTTAAACGATATTCAGATGGTAGGGCCTACTATTCAGGACGATTTATTATCCATACTTCTTCGTTTTCGGCAACATAGATATATTTTAGCCGCTGATATAGAGAAGATGTACCGGCAAGTGTCTGTTCATCCAGATGATAGGCACCTACAACAAATTCTTTGGCGTGATGACGTATCATCCCCCCTTAAAGTATATCGGTTGAACACGGTCACTTATGGCACTTCGAGTGCTCCATTCTTAGCCATTAGATGTCTTAAACAAGTAGGCATTGAGTGTGATGACGCGAAAATTGCCGAAATTTTGGTTTCGGATTTTTGATTTTTATGTCGACGACTTGCTTACGGGAGGTGATACCATCGCTGACATAATGAACATTAAGGAAAAGGTCACCGCCGCATTGGCATCTGCATGCATGCCACTAACTAAACTTAAATCAAACGTACCACAGTTAATGTTAGACTCACAATCATCAATTGATTTAAATATCGGTTTAAAAGAACCAAGTAAAACATTCGGTTTAGGATGGTATTCCGAGGCTGACGAACTTGCTTTTTCGGTGGATACTACAAGCTCCGAAAATATAACGAAGCGTAGCATACTTTCAGTAATTGCTCAGATATTCGATCCATTAGGCATAGTAACACCTTGTGTAATTTTAATGAAAATAATATTGCAAAAGTTATGGCTCCATAAACTATCTTGGGACGATAGCGTACCTCCAGAGATTCATAACCAGTGGCTGCAAATCATAAAAGGGTTGCCAGATTTAAACAACGTGCGTGTGCCTCGAACAGTCATCTGCGACTCCCCAATTCATTTAGACTTGCATATTTTTTCAGATGCCTCATTGAGTGCGTATGGGGCCTGTGTATACGTTAGGAGTATCAATGTCAATGGTGAAATACTAGTGCGTTTGCTCATGGCTAAAAGCAGAGTAGCTCCTATCAAGCCTGTTACGATACCCAGGCTCGAAGTTTGTGGCGCGTTAGTTGGAGCGTGTTTGTATGAGAAAGTAGTCAGTTCCCTTCGGGCTAAAATTAGGCACACTACATTTTGGACCGACTCAATGGTAGTGCTGGGATGGCTAAAAATCCTACCGAGTAAACTGCAACCTTTCGTTCGGAATCGTATAGCTGCTATTCACGAAAAAACTAAACATTGTTTGTGGAGATATGTACCAACAAAAGAAAATCCAGCCGATTTAATTTCCCGCGGTGTTGAACCTAGCCTAATTCAGTCCTCAGAGTTGTGGTGGAGTGGCCCAGAGTATTTGATGCAAAGCCTATCTCATTGGCCATCAACTCCCGGGACCATTGAAAAGTTACCCGAGGTGAAACCTGAGGTAATTATATGTCGCTACAGAAGTTAACAATAATTTTATCGAATTTAATCGTTTTTCTAATTTTTCGAGACTAAAACGTTCAGTAGCTTACGTATTGCGATTTGTTACCATTTGTAAAAGGCAAACAATTCCATCAAAACACATAAGTGCTGACGAACTACAGGATGCAATAAATCTATTGATTAGACTTTCTCAAAATGATTCTTTCCCAGAGTACAAACTTTTATTACAAGACAAAAAGCTACCTACTAAAAGTGCTCTGCTCAAATTTAATGTTTTTCTCGACGCCCAGAAATTAATGCGCGTAGGTGGTAGACTTGAAAACTCAGATTATTGTTACGAAAAGAAACATCCTGTGCCTATTCAGTCTACTCACCCGTTTACTAAATTACTGTTCCGATTTGAGCATGTGAAGTTTATGCATGCTGGCCCTCAATTGCTTTTAGCTACTATACGGGAAAATTACTGGCCAATCGGAGGTCGCAACTTGGCTAAATTATGCTATCGTCAATGCGTCTTATGTAACCGCATGAAGGAAAAAACTGTTATCCCTTTAATGGGAAATTTGCCGCAAAATCGTGTCTCACCCGTTCGAATGCGTAGGGATTGACTACGCAGGTCTTATTCTAGCTGCTAACAGACAGGGAAGAGGCTGTAGGTTAGTGAAAGTGTACACAGCCATTTTCATATGCTTCACTACTAAGGCCATCCATACTGAGCTGGTGGGTGACTTAACGAGTAATACTTTTTTATCAGCCTTAAATAGATTTATTTCAAGAAGAGGAAAACCTAAACATATCTATTCAGATAACGGCACTTCGTTTGTTGGAGCGTACAATGATATTGGTAAATTTTTGAAAAATAATTGTAGTTTACTGTCCGAAAGTGCGGCCAATGAAGGGATTAGGTTCCATTTTTCTCCTCCTTATTCTCCTCACTTCGGGGGTCTCTGGGAGGCGGGTGTGAAGTCAATCAAATTTCATTTACACAGAGTACTGGGCAATTGTCATTTTACGTACGAGGAGCTTAACACTGTCCTAGTGCAAATCGAAGCACTTCTTAACTCGCGCCCGCTATCTCCAATTTCTTCGGATCCCGAAGATATGACTCCATTGACGCCCGGCCACTTCCTCATCGGCCGGCCACTCACTGCGTTACCGAATCCTAACTACGAAGATGAATCCACCTCTCGCTTGACTCGCTATCAGAGAATCGAACAGATACGCCAGCATTTTTGGAGCCGTTGGAGCAAAGAATACATCGCTGAACTGCAAAAACGCGTTAAATGGCGCTCGGGTGCAAATCAACTGCAAAATAATACCCTCGTCGTATTGAAAGAGGATCATCTACCCCCACTCAGATGGAAGATGGGCCGCATCTTTGCAGTGCACCCTGGCAAAGACGGTGTCAACCGCGTCGCTGATGTGAAAACTGCGAATGGAACGATCCGAAGAGCATTCAGTAAAATCTGCCCGCTGCTTCGAGACAATGAATGAATCCAGGGTTGGTTGAAAGACAAGCTTTCAACGTTCTGGGCCATGTTTAAATTTAACGTCTGACATGAGAGCCGCGGCAATACGTTAAATCACAACTTTTGCTTCATCGTCATAATAAGAAATAGCACAATACGATACATCAAAGTTTTCCTGCCACCGTCAAAATCTGATTGTCATTTTTGTTAAAAGTACGACAGATTCCTTGTACTTCATTCGTTCGTCATTACATACGCTTAACGGAACACAAGCTATTTTATTTAAATACTCCTGATTTTCCCGAAACAGTTTGTATACTGGAAAGGATCATTAAATTTTTTTAATCAAAAACTATAAATGTAACAAATTTTTTTTTTTTGAAAAAAGTTATTTTTACAGTAAAAACTAAGTTAAAGCACAGGTTTTTTTTTACTTTTAATAAGGTGTATTACCTCCTTACCTAATAACAGATTCTAATCGGTTAAGCGTAGATCTGATTAGGGTTACTAAACGGTCTTGAGGAATATTGTTCCATTCTTGAGAAATCGCTGTTCTTAGTGCTGCCATTATTGTGGGCACACGATTTCTCGCATATACAGCATTTTTTTAAACTGTCCTGAACATGCTTAATGCGATTAAGATCAGGGCTGCGTGCTGGCAAATTCATGGTACGTATCCCAAACTCTTCGCAATATTGACGAACTTTTGCAGCAGCGCAGATCGGGCATTCTCTTGCATTAGAGTAAAATTTTCGCCTATTAATGCCATGTAAGGTACCACGTGAGCTTCTAAAACCTCTGTTATATAGCGTTGTGGTGAAAAACCTCCTCTTCTACCGTTTTGACGAACCAAATCGATGAACAAAAGTTCCGTTCGCCCGATCATCGAATTGCCACCCCACACCATACACGAATCGCCTCCGAAAGGAACATGCTCTATAATGCAACATTGAGTATCCCCACATGGACAATAGACTCTTCTGCGACCTTCTGCACCATTTAAACATGTCATACAGTCATCGGTGAATAATACAGAGGCCCATTGCTCATCAGTCCAATTTAGATGTTTACGCGCAAATCTTAAACGAGTTTGTCTGTGAGCTGCAGACAGCTTTGGACCATTTGCTGGTCTAAAAGGGGTGATTGCCGCTTCCTTAAGCCTCTTTCTTATTGTTAATGCACTTAAGTTTACTCCACGCATTTCATTCCGCTCTGTTTTGATGTCTACAGACGTGAGGAAACGATTTCGTAGGGAAGTTGAAACAATAAATCGGTCATCACGACGGAAGCTTGCTCGAATTCTGCCAGTACCGGGTCTCCTTTTGTAAGAACCTGTCCCTACAAACCTTCAGTATACTCTAGAAAACGTAGACTGGTTTAAATTTAAAATTCTAGCAATCGTTCGTTTATCCAAGCCATCCCGCACCAATGCCACAATTTGAGCGGCTTGTTCGGACGAAGTACCCTTATTTATGGTTACGAAACGTTTTTTGAGTAAAAAGACTAATAGTCAATACTATTGGAAACAATAATTTAAATCGCAAATGAAAAAAAAAAAAAACCAAAATAATAGTTTCAAACTTTACTCTAATAACACACGAATTTGACTAGGTAGACTATGCATTAATTTTATTTCCCAGCTATAATTTTGCCATTAACTACAGTTCTATTTTTAAATTTTGATTTTTTTATATGGTTAATGAACAGTCTCGACATTTTCATTTAGTTTAATCTAAAAACTTTGCATACTTATCAAAAATATTAATTCAAAAGTAATCCTGAACTTTGATGCAGTTTATGAGTCCGTCAGTGTAGATATACTTTTAAAATCTTTGCTGTGCCCTACAGGGTCCATAATTGTACCTAGCTTTAAGCATATTATTATAAGATCTGTCTTTTATCGACATTATGGAATTCAATAAAGATATGAATATGAATATGAAAATAACCGGCTAAATTTATCATCGGCTTAAAGAATAATCGGCTAAAAAAATAATTGGATAAAAGAAAAATTGGTTAAAATTATAATCGGCTAAAATAATAATCGGCTAAATTCATAATTGGTTAAAATAATCATTAGAAAAAAAAGTTATCGGTTAAAATAATAATCGGCTAAACAAATAATTGACTAAAATAATAACCGGCTTTTCTAATAAGCTAAAATATTAATTGGCTTAAATAATAATTGGCTAAAACAAAAATTGGTTAAAATTATAATCGGCTAAAATAATAACCAGCTAAATTCATAATTAGCTAAAATAATAATTGGCTTAAATTATAATTGGCTAAAAAATAACCAGCTAAAATTATAATTGGCTTAAATAATAACCGACTAAATTTTTAATTGGCTAAAATTATAATCGCCTTAAATAATAATTGACTAAAAAAATAATAAGCTAAAATAATTATCGGTAAAAAAATAATCAGCTAAAATTATAATCGGCTAAAATAATAATTGGCTAAAATAATAATTGGCTTAAATAACAATCGGCTAAAAAATAATTGGCTAAAATAATACCCGGCTAAATTTAAAATTGGCTAAAATTATCATCGGCTAAAACAAAATTGGCTTAAATAATAACAAGCTAAAAAAAATCGGCTACCGAAAATAACCGGCTAAATTTATAATCGGCTAAAAGAATGATAGGCTAAAAGATAAATGGCTAAAATAATAACCGGCTCAATTCATAATTGGCTAAAATAATAATTGGAAAAAAAATATCGGGTAAAATAATAATTGGTTTAAATTATAATTGGCTAAAATAATAACCGGCTCAATTTATAATTGGCTTAAATAATAACCGATTAAATTAAAAATCGGCTAACATAATAATCGACTAATAATGTAACCGCCTACATTTATAATTGGCTAAAATTATGACCGACTTAAATAATAATTGGCTATAAGATTTTTTTTTTAAATTATAATCGGCTAAAATAATAGCCGTCTAAATTCATAATTGGCTTAAATAACAACCGGCTAAATTTTAGTCGACTAAAATTATAATTGGCTAAAATTATAATCAGATAAATTTATAATCGGCTTAAATTATGATTGGCTAAAATTATAACTGACTAAATTTATAATCGGCTTAAATAATAATCGGCAAAATAAATAATTGACTTAAGTAATAACCGGCTGAATTTATAATCGGCTAAAATTATAAGTGGCTAAAATAATAATCGGCTAAATTTATAATCGGCTAAAATAATAATTGCCTAAAATAGTAACCGGCTAAAATAGTAACCGGCTAAAATTATAATCGGCTTAAATTATAATCGGCTAAAATTATAATTGGCTAAAATTATAATTGGCTTAAAAAACAACCAAATCAATTCCAATTCAAATCAATTCTAATTCAATTCCATTTCAATTCCAATTCAATTCCAATTCAATTCCAATTCAATTCCAATTCAATTCCAATTCAATTCCAATTCAATTCCAATTCAATTCCAATTCAATTCCAATTCAATTCCAATTCAATTCCAATTCAATTCCAATTCAATTCCAATTCAATTCCAATTCAATTCCAATTCAATTCCAATTCAATTTCTATCCAATGTTAGGTTTGGTTTGACAAAAATTTAGGTGTGTAAATATTAAGTTCGAGAGCGTTAGGTTTCAAAATGTTAGGTTTAAATTGTTAGATTAAAGAATGTTAGGTTTCACAAGGCTAGGATTGTGAATGTTGAGTTTTACAAGGAAAGGTTTCGGTATCGATATCGTTATCGGTATCGGTATCAATTCAATTTCAATTCAATTTCAGTTCAATTTCAATTCAATTTTAATTCAATTCCAATTCAATTCCAATTCAATTCCAATTCAATTCCAATTCAATTCCAATTCAATTCCAATTCAATTCCAATTCAATTTCAATCCAATGTTAGGTTTGGTTTGACAAAAATTTAGGTGTGTAAATATTAAGTTCGAGAGCGTTAGGTTTCAAAATGTTAGGTTTAAATTGTTAGATTAAAGAATGTTAGGTTTCACAAGGCTAGGATTGTAAATGTTGAGTTTTACAAGGAAAGGTTTCGGTATCGGTATCGTTATCGGTATCGGTATCAATTCAATTTCAGTTCAATTTCAATTCAATTTCAATTCAATTTCAGTTCAATTTCAATTCAATTTCAATTCAATTCCAATTCAATTCCAATTCAATTCCAATTCAATTCCAATTCAATTCCAATTCAATTCCAATTCAATTCCAATTCAATTCCAATTCAATTCCAATTCAATTCCAATTCAATTCCAATTCAATTCCAATTCAATTCCAATTCAATTCCAATTCAATTCCAATTCAATTCCAATTCAATTCCAATCCAATGTTAGGTTTGGTTTATTAAAAATATAGGTGTGTAAATATTAAGTTCGAGAGCGTTAGGTTTCAAAATGTTAGGTTTAAATTGTTAGATTAAAGAATGTTAGGTTTCACAAGGCTAGGATTGTGAATGTTGAGTTTTACAAGGAAAGGTTTCGGTATCGGTATCGTTATCGGTATCGGTATCAATTCAATTTCAATTCAATTTCAATTCAATTTCAGTTCAATTTCAATTCAATTTCAATTCAATTTTAATTCAATTTCAATTCAATTTCAATTCAATTTCCATTCAATTTCAATACAAAGTTTTTAAATATTTGGTTCATAATTGTTAGGTTTAGGAAAATTAGGTTTCAAAAGGTTATGTCAGTGAATGTTAATTTAAAATCCTTTTAAGAATGTTAGGTTTCGAAAGGTTAGGTTAGTGAATGTTAGGTTTCGAAAGGTTAGGTCAGTGAATGTTAGTTTCAAAATGGTTTCTAAATGATTGGTTTTAAGAAATAAGGTAAAAGAGATATACACGATCTGACGATTGGAAGGTGATTACGATGCAGCACTCCCACTCCCACTCCCACTCCCGCAAACGTAAACGTGAACGTTAACATAAACGTGAAAAGAAAAACCATTAAAGCTCAATACCGAAAAACGGTAAAACGGTAAAACCGTACAACCGTAAAACCGTAAAACCGTGAAACCGTAAAACCATTTTCCTGAAAACCGTAACACAGTAAAACCGTCAAACCGTAGGTTTTTAGTTTTAAATTTATCTTAAACAATTATAGGTTATCCGATTCCGATTCCAATACTCGGTATCGGTATCACTTTCGGTATAATTATCAAAATTGGAAACGAATTAAGAAGAAAATAAAGTGGCCATTGCTTAATGGTGACGGCCTTATAATCGAGAGGTCGCAGGTTCAAACCCCACCCATTGCACTATTGACGTGAACCAACTCCAGACACAAGCAAACTTAGCTTAGTTGGAGGTTAACAAGATTGCAAGTAATGTGAATTCCACCCACATTTCTAGTAACCTTTTATAAAAAGAAAAATACTCCGAGTCCTAAGTTGATGCTCAAACAGTTTTTCAAATAAAAATTACAAACCTTATTTTTTATAACTACTCGTATCTTTTTGAAACCTAACATTGACAAACCTAACTGCTTTACATAAACGTAAACGTAAACATGACCGTAATCGTAAACAATAGCGGGCAATGCTAGACAGCGATGCAGAATCGAAAGCGGAAGTGTAAGCGGAAGCAAAAGCGGAAGCGAAAGTGGGAGCGCAAGCGGAAGTGAAAGTGGGAGCGCAAGCGGAAGCGTGAGCGGAAGCGTGAGCGGAAGCGTGAGCGGAAGCGTGAGCGGAAGCGTGAGCGGAAGCGTGAGCGGGAGCGTGAGCGGAAGCGTGAGCGGAAGCGTGAGCGGAAGCGTGAGCGGAAGCGTGAGCGGAAGCGTGAGCGGAAGCGTGAGCGGAAGCGTGAGCGGAAGCGTGAGCGGAAGCGGAATACATAAACATAAACATAAACATAAACATAAACATAAACATAAACATAAACATAAACATAAACATAAACATAAACATAAACATAAACAAAAACATAAACATAAACATAAACATAAACATAAACATAAACATAAACATAGACATAAACACAAACATAAACATAGACATAAACACAAACATAAACATAAACATAAACATAAACATAAACATAAACATAAACATAAACATAAACATAAACATAAACATAAACATAAACATAAACATAAACATAAACATAAACATAAACATAAACATAAACATAAACACAAACATAAACATAAACATAAACATAAACATAAACATAAACATAAACATAAACATAAACATAAACATAAACATAAACATAAACATAAACATAAACATAAACATAAACATAAACATAAACATAAACATAAACATAAACATAAACATAAACATAAACATAAACATAAACATAAACATAAACATAAACATAAACATAAACATAAACATAAACATAAACATAAACATAAACATAAACATAAACATAAACATAAACATAAACATAAACATAAACATAAACATAAACATAAACATAAACATAAACATAAACATAAACATAAACATAAACATAAACATAAACATAAACATAAACATAAACATAAACATAAACATAAACATAAACATAAACATAAACATAAACATAAACATAAACATAAACATAAACATAAACATAAACATAAACATAAACATAAACATAAACATAAACATAAACATAAACATAAACATAAACATAAACATAAACATAAACATAAACATAAACATAAACATAAACATAAACATAAACATAAACATAAACATAAACATAAACATAAACATAAACATAAACATAAACATAAACATAAACATAAACATAAACATAAACATAAACATAAACATAAACATAAACATAAACATAAACATAAACATAAACATAAACATAAACATAAACATAAACATAAACATAAACATAAACATAAACATAAACATAAACATAAACATAAACATAAACATAAACATAAACATAAACATAAACATAAACATAAACATAAACATAAACATAAACATAAACAAACAAACATAAACATAAACATAAACATAAACATAAACATAAACATAAACATAAACATAAACATAAACATAAACATAAACATAAACATAAACATAAACATAAACATAAACATAAACATAAACATTATTTATTTTTTATTTGTTAAAATTATAATTGGCTTAAATAATAACCGGCTAAATTTATAATCGGCTTAAATTATAATTGGCTAAAATAATAACTGGATAAATTTATAATCGGCTAAAATTGTAATTGGCTAAAATTATTATCAGCTAAAATAATAACCGGCTGAATTTATAATCGGCTAAAATAATAAGTGGCTAAAATAAAAACCGGCAAAATTTTTAATTGGCTAAATTTTTAACTGGCTAAATTTTTAATTGGCTAAAATTATAAGTGGCTAAAATAATAACCAGCAAATTTTTTAATTGGCTAAATTTTTAATTGGCTAAAATTATAATTGGCTAAAATAATAACTGGCTTAAATTATAATTGGCTAAAATTATTATCAGCTAAAAAAATAATTGGCTAAAATAATAACCGGCTGAATTTATAATCGGCTAAAATAATAAGTGGCTAAAATAATAACCGGCAAAATTTTTAATTGGCAAAATTTTTAATTGGCTAAAATTATAATTGGCTATTATAATAATCGGCTAAAATTATAATTGGCTAAAATAATTACCGGCTAAATTTATAATCTGCTAAAATTATAATTGGCTAAAATAATAACCGGCTAAATTTATAATCAGCTTAAATTATAATTGGCTAAAATAATAACCGGCTAAATTTATAATCGGCTAAAATTATAATTGGCTTAAATAATAACCGGCTAAATTTATAATCGGCTTAAATTATAATTGGCTAAAATAATAACCGGCTAAATTTATAATTGGCTTAAATTATAATTGGCTAAAATAATAATTGGCTAAAATAATAACTGGCTTAAATTATAATTGGCTAAAATTATTATCAGCTAAAAAAATAATTGGCTAAAATAATAACCGGCTGAATTTATAATCGGCTAAAATAATAAGTGGCTAAAATAATAACCGGCAAAATTTTTAATTGGCAAAATTTTTAATTGGCTAAAATTATAATTGGCTATTATAATAATCGGCTAAAATTATAATTGGCTAAAATAATTACCGGCTAAATTTATAATCTGCTAAAATTATAATTGGCTAAAATAATAACCGGCTAAATTTATAATCAGCTTAAATTATAATTGGCTAAAATAATAACCGGCTAAATTTATAATCGGCTAAAATTATAATTGGCTTAAATAATAACCGGCTAAATTTATAATCGGCTTAAATTATAATTGGCTAAAATAATAACCGGCTAAATTTATAATTGGCTTAAATTATAATTGGCTAAAATAATAACCGGCTAAATTTATAATCGGCTTAAATTATAATTGGCTAAAATAATAACCGGCTAAATTTATAATCAGCTTAAATTATAATTGGCTAAATTAATAACCGGCTAAATTTATAATCGGCTAAAATTATAATTGGCTTAAATAATAACCGGCTAAATTTATAATCGGCTTAAATTATAATTGGCTAAAATAATAACCGGCTAAATTTATAATCGGCTTAAATTATAATTGGCTAAAATAATAACCGGCTAAATTTATAATCGGCTTAAATTATAATTGGCTAAAATAATAACCGGCTAAATTTATAATCAGCTAAAATTATAATTGGCTAAAATAATAACCGGCTAAATTTATAATCGGCTAAAATTATAATTGGCTAAAATAATAACCGGCAAAATTTTTAATCAGCTTGAATTATAATTGGCTAAAATAATAACCGGCTAAATTTATAATCGGCTAAAATTATAATTGGCTAAAATAATAACCGGCTAAATTTTTAATCGGCTAAAATTATAATTGGCTAAAATAATAACCGGCTAAATTTATAATCGGCTAAAATTATAATTGGCTAATATTATTATCAGCTAAAAAACTAATTGGTTAAAATAATAACCGGCTGAATTTATAATCGGCTAAAATAATAAGTGGCTAAAATAATAACCGGCTAAATTTTTAATTTGCTTAAATTATAATTGGCTTACATAATAACCGGCTAAATTTACAATCAGCTTAAATTATAATTGGCTAAAATAATAACCGGCTAAAATTACAATTGGCTAAAATAATAACCGTTTTAATTTATAATCAGCTAAAATTATAATTGGCTAAAATAATAACCGGCTAAATTTATATTCGGCTAAAATTATAATCAGCTAAAAAAATAATTGGCTAAAATATTTACTGTCTTAATTTACAATCAGCTAAAATAAAAATCGGCTAATATAATAATCGACTAAAATTATAATCGGTTCAAAAAAATAATTGGCTAAAATAATAACCGACTAATTGAAAAATCGGCTAAGGGTACCGATACCGATACCGAGACTGATTTTTACGATTGTAGCTTTTACGATTTTCACATTTTTACGATTTTTGCTTTTTATACGATTTTATGATTTTCATGATCATAAAATCCAATTCAATTCCAATTCAATTCCAATTCAATTCCAATTCAATTCCAATTCAATTCCAATTCAATTCCAATTCAATTCCAATTCAATTCCAATTCAATTCCAATTCAATTCCAATTCAATTCCAATTCAATTCCAATTCAATTCCTATTCAATTCCAATTCAATTCCAATTCAATTCCAATTCAATTCCAATTCAATTCCAATTCAATTTCAATTAATATTCAATTCAATTTCAATCCAATGTTAGGTTTGGTTTGACAAAAATTTAGGTGTGTAAACATTAAGTTCGAGAGCGTTAGGTTTCAAAATGTTAGGTTTAAATTGTTAGATTAAAGAATGTTAGGTTTCACAAGGCTAGGATTGTGAATGTTGAGTTTTACAAGGAAATGTTTCGGTATCGGTATCGTTATCGGTATCGGTATCAATTCAATTTCAATTCAATTTCAATTCAATTTCAGTTCAATTTCAATTCAATTTCAATTCAATTTTAATTCAATTTCAATTCAATTCCAATTCAATTCCAATTCAATTCCAATTCAATTCCAATTCAATTCCAATTCAATTCCAATTCAATTCCAATTCAATTCCAATTCAATTCCAATTCAATTCCAATTCAATTCCAATTCAATTCCAATTCAATTCCAATTCAATTCCAATTCAATTCCAATTCAATTCCAATTCAATTCCAATCCAATGTTAGGTTTGGTTTATTAAAAATATAGGTGTGTAAATATTAAGTTCGAGAGCGTTAGGTTTCAAAATGTTAGGTTTAAATTGTTAGATTAAAGAATGTTAGGTTTCACAAGGCTAGGATTGTGAATGTTGAGTTTTACAAGGAAAGGTTTCGGTATCGGTATCGTTATCGGTATCGGTATCAATTCAATTTCAATTCAATTTCAATTCAATTTCAGTTCAATTTCAATTCAATTTCAATTCAATTTTAATTCAATTTCAATTCAATTTCAATTCAATTTCCATTCAATTTCAATACAAAGTTTTTAAATATTTGGTTCATAATTGTTAGGTTTAGGAAAATTAGGTTTCAAAAGGTTATGTCAGTGAATGTTAATTTAAAATCCTTTTAAGAATGTTAGGTTTCGAAAGGTTAGGTTAGTGAATGTTAGGTTTCGAAAGGTTAGGTCAGTGAATGTTAGTTTCAAAATGGTTTCTAAATGATTGGTTTTAAGAAATAAGGTAAAAGAGATATACACGATCTGACGATTGGAAGGTGATTACGATGCAGCACTCCCACTCCCACTCCCACTCCCGCAAACGTAAACGTGAACGTTAACATAAACGTGAAAAGAAAAACCATTAAAGCTCAATACCGAAAAACGGTAAAACGGTAAAACCGTACAACCGTAAAACCGTAAAACCGTGAAACCGTAAAACCATTTTCCTGAAAACCGTAACAGTAAAACCGTCAAACCGTAGGTTTTTAGTTTTAAATTTATCTTAAACAATTATAGGTTATCCGATTCCGATTCCAATACTCGGTATCGGTATCACTTTCGGTATAATTATCAAAATTGGAAACGAATTAAGAAGAAAATAAAGTGGCCATTGCTTAATGGTGACGGCCTTATAATCGAGAGGTCGCAGGTTCAAACCCCACCCATTGCACTATTGACGTGAACCAACTCCAGACACAAGCAAACTTAGCTTAGTTGGAGGTTAACAAGATTGCAAGTAATGTGAATTCCACCCACATTTCTAGTAACCTTTTATAAAAAGAAAAATACTCCGAGTCCTAAGTTGATGCTCAAACAGTTTTTCAAATAAAAATTACAAACCTTATTTTTTATAACTACTCGTATCTTTTTGAAACCTAACATTGACAAACCTAACTGCTTTACATAAACGTAAACGTAAACATGACCGTAATCGTAAACAATAGCGGGCAATGCTAGACAGCGATGCAGAATCGAAAGCGGAAGTGTAAGCGGAAGCAAAAGCGGAAGCGAAAGTGGGAGCGCAAGCGGAAGTGAAAGTGGGAGCGCAAGCGGAAGCGTGAGCGGAAGCGTGAGCGGAAGCGTGAGCGGAAGCGTGAGCGGAAGCGTGAGCGGAAGCGTGAGCGGGAGCGTGAGCGGAAGCGTGAGCGGAAGCGTGAGCGGAAGCGTGAGCGGAAGCGTGAGCGGAAGCGTGAGCGGAAGCGTGAGCGGAAGCGTGAGCGGAAGCGTGAGCGGAAGCGGAATACATAAACATAAACATAAACATAAACATAAACATAAACATAAACATAAACATAAACATAAACATAAACATAAACATAAACATAAACATAAACATAAACAAAAACATAAACATAAACATAAACATAAACATAAACATAAACATAAACATAGACATAAACACAAACATAAACATAGACATAAACACAAACATAAACATAAACATAAACATAAACATAAACATAAACATAAACATAAACATAAACATAAACATAAACATAAACATAAACATAAACATAAACATAAACATAAACATAAACATAAACATAAACATAAACATAAACATAAACATAAACATAAACACAAACATAAACATAAACATAAACATAAACATAAACATAAACATAAACATAAACATAAACATAAACATAAACATAAACATAAACATAAACATAAACATAAACATAAACATAAACATAAACATAAACATAAACATAAACATAAACATAAACATAAACATAAACATAAACATAAACATAAACATAAACATAAACATAAACATAAACATAAACATAAACATAAACATAAACATAAACATAAACATAAACATAAACATAAACATAAACATAAACATAAACATAAACATAAACATAAACATAAACATAAACATAAACATAAACATAAACATAAACATAAACATAAACATAAACATAAACATAAACATAAACATAAACATAAACATAAACATAAACATAAACATAAACATAAACATAAACATAAACATAAACATAAACATAAACATAAACATAAACATAAACATAAACATAAACATAAACATAAACATAAACATAAACATAAACATAAACATAAACATAAACATAAACATAAACATAAACATAAACATAAACATAAACATAAACATAAACATAAACATAAACATAAACATAAACATAAACATAAACATAAACATAAACATAAACATAAACATAAACATAAACATAAACATAAACATAAACATAAACATAAACATAAACATAAACATAAACATAAACATAAACATAAACATAAACATAAACATAAACATAAACATAAACATAAACATAAACATAAACATAAACATAAACATAAACATAAACATAAACATAAACATAAACATAAACATAAACATAAACATAAACATAAACATAAACATAAACATAAACATAAACATAAACATAAACATAAACATAAACATAAACATAAACATAAACATAAACATAAACATAAACATAAACATAAACATAAACATAAACATAAACATAAACATAAACATAAACATAAACATAAACATAAACATAAACATAAACATAAACATAAACATAAACATAAACATAAACATAAACATAAACATAAACATAAACATAAACATAAACATAAACATTATTTATTTTTTATTTGTTAAAATTATAATTGGCTTAAATAATAACCGGCTAAATTTATAATCGGCTTAAATTATAATTGGCTAAAATAATAACTGGATAAATTTATAATCGGCTAAAATTGTAATTGGCTAAAATTATTATCAGCTAAAATAATAACCGGCTGAATTTATAATCGGCTAAAATAATAAGTGGCTAAAATAAAAACCGGCAAAATTTTTAATTGGCTAAATTTTTAACTGGCTAAATTTTTAATTGGCTAAAATTATAAGTGGCTAAAATAATAACCAGCAAATTTTTTAATTGGCTAAATTTTTAATTGGCTAAAATTATAATTGGCTAAAATAATAACTGGCTTAAATTATAATTGGCTAAAATTATTATCAGCTAAAAAAATAATTGGCTAAAATAATAACCGGCTGAATTTATAATCGGCTAAAATAATAAGTGGCTAAAATAATAACCGGCAAAATTTTTAATTGGCAAAATTTTTAATTGGCTAAAATTATAATTGGCTATTATAATAATCGGCTAAAATTATAATTGGCTAAAATAATTACCGGCTAAATTTATAATCTGCTAAAATTATAATTGGCTAAAATAATAACCGGCTAAATTTATAATCAGCTTAAATTATAATTGGCTAAAATAATAACCGGCTAAATTTATAATCGGCTAAAATTATAATTGGCTTAAATAATAACCGGCTAAATTTATAATCGGCTTAAATTATAATTGGCTAAAATAATAACCGGCTAAATTTATAATTGGCTTAAATTATAATTGGCTAAAATAATAATTGGCTAAAATAATAACTGGCTTAAATTATAATTGGCTAAAATTATTATCAGCTAAAAAAATAATTGGCTAAAATAATAACCGGCTGAATTTATAATCGGCTAAAATAATAAGTGGCTAAAATAATAACCGGCAAAATTTTTAATTGGCAAAATTTTTAATTGGCTAAAATTATAATTGGCTATTATAATAATCGGCTAAAATTATAATTGGCTAAAATAATTACCGGCTAAATTTATAATCTGCTAAAATTATAATTGGCTAAAATAATAACCGGCTAAATTTATAATCAGCTTAAATTATAATTGGCTAAAATAATAACCGGCTAAATTTATAATCGGCTAAAATTATAATTGGCTTAAATAATAACCGGCTAAATTTATAATCGGCTTAAATTATAATTGGCTAAAATAATAACCGGCTAAATTTATAATTGGCTTAAATTATAATTGGCTAAAATAATAACCGGCTAAATTTATAATCGGCTTAAATTATAATTGGCTAAAATAATAACCGGCTAAATTTATAATCAGCTTAAATTATAATTGGCTAAATTAATAACCGGCTAAATTTATAATCGGCTAAAATTATAATTGGCTTAAATAATAACCGGCTAAATTTATAATCGGCTTAAATTATAATTGGCTAAAATAATAACCGGCTAAATTTATAATCGGCTTAAATTATAATTGGCTAAAATAATAACCGGCTAAATTTATAATCGGCTTAAATTATAATTGGCTAAAATAATAACCGGCTAAATTTATAATCAGCTAAAATTATAATTGGCTAAAATAATAACCGGCTAAATTTATAATCGGCTAAAATTATAATTGGCTAAAATAATAACCGGCAAAATTTTTAATCAGCTTGAATTATAATTGGCTAAAATAATAACCGGCTAAATTTATAATCGGCTAAAATTATAATTGGCTAAAATAATAACCGGCTAAATTTTTAATCGGCTAAAATTATAATTGGCTAAAATAATAACCGGCTAAATTTATAATCGGCTAAAATTATAATTGGCTAATATTATTATCAGCTAAAAAACTAATTGGTTAAAATAATAACCGGCTGAATTTATAATCGGCTAAAATAATAAGTGGCTAAAATAATAACCGGCTAAATTTTTAATTTGCTTAAATTATAATTGGCTTACATAATAACCGGCTAAATTTACAATCAGCTTAAATTATAATTGGCTAAAATAATAACCGGCTAAAATTACAATTGGCTAAAATAATAACCGTTTTAATTTATAATCAGCTAAAATTATAATTGGCTAAAATAATAACCGGCTAAATTTATATTCGGCTAAAATTATAATCAGCTAAAAAAATAATTGGCTAAAATATTTACTGTCTTAATTTACAATCAGCTAAAATAAAAATCGGCTAATATAATAATCGACTAAAATTATAATCGGTTCAAAAAAATAATTGGCTAAAATAATAACCGACTAATTGAAAAATCGGCTAAGGGTACCGATACCGATACCGAGACTGATTTTTACGATTGTAGCTTTTACGATTTTCACATTTTTACGATTTTTGCTTTTTATACGATTTTATGATTTTCATGATCATAAAATCCAATTCAATTCCAATTCAATTCCAATTCAATTCCAATTCAATTCCAATTCAATTCCAATTCAATTCCAATTCAATTCCAATTCAATTCCAATTCAATTCCAATTCAATTCCAATTCAATTCCAATTCAATTCCTATTCAATTCCAATTCAATTCCAATTCAATTCCAATTCAATTCCAATTCAATTCCAATTCAATTTCAATTAATATTCAATTCAATTTCAATCCAATGTTAGGTTTGGTTTGACAAAAATTTAGGTGTGTAAACATTAAGTTCGAGAGCGTTAGGTTTCAAAATGTTAGGTTTAAATTGTTAGATTAAAGAATGTTAGGTTTCACAAGGCTAGGATTGTGAATGTTGAGTTTTACAAGGAAATGTTTCGGTATCGGTATCGTTATCGGTATCGGTATCAATTCAATTTCAATTCAATTTCAATTCAATTTCAGTTCAATTTCAATTCAATTTCAATTCAATTTTAATTCAATTTCAATTCAATTTCAATTCAATTTCCATTCAATTTCAATTCAAAGTTTTTAAATATTTGGTTCATAATTGTTAGGTTTAGGAAAATTAGGTTTCAAAAGGTTATGTCAGTGAATGTTAATTTAAAATCCTTTTAAGAATGTTAGGTTTCGAAAGGTTAGGTTAGGTTAGGTTAGGTTAGGTTAGGTTAGGTTAGGTTAGGTTAGGTTAGGTTAGGTTAGGTTAGGTTAGGTTAGGTTAGGTTAGGTTAGGTTAGGTTAGGTTAGGTTTTTTTTTTTTTTAATGAACAGCATTTCCACTGGCATGGGGAACCAGTGCCTATATCTACCTTTATTATTTTAACCGAATTTACGGTTTACAGTTATTTTACTTGCTAGTTTTTTATAAATTGTTCTTATAATCTAATTGTACATTTCTGTTCTTAATTATACCTTATCTTTAATTTTGTCTTTGTTACATTTTTATTGCACTTTGTTTGTGCTCTATCCATTATGTGCTTATTGCTTGCTACTTCTTATTTACTATTCTTATTCTACTTTTTATCCTTATATCTATTTATATAATGTATATATATATATATATAATACTTAATATCTAGTTTCTTATTTATTTAACATTAAATCAAACCATCTAATTATAATCATCATTGTTTGTTGTTTTATTAATCTATTTATTTTTAAGAACTACCATACCTGCTATTTTCTCGCAGTATGTTATGAATTTCTTTCTGGTGTTTTTACTGGATATCAATTCCGCCATATTATTTCTGTTTATTTTTATGTTGAATTCGGCTTCGAATTCGTACCTAGTTTTATTGTATATAGGGCACTCTATTAAAATATGTTCTATTGTTTCATCCTTGCTGGGATCACAAGGGCATGACGGACTATCCTTGCACTTGAACCTGTTCAAGTACTCGGAAAATCCGCCATGCCCTGTCAGTATCTGAACCAGCAAAGGGCTCAGCTCAATCTTTTTTATTATTTTAAATGCGTCTGTCGCGGTTGGGAAGAAGATTTTAGTCGTTTTAGCAGTTGTTTCACCCTGGTATCTATTTTCCCATTCGTCAATTGATCTCATTCGCAAGATGCGTTTAACGAATGACACGGGACACTTGTCGTAGTCCGGCTTAGTCTTCATCCTCAGAGCTGCGTCTTTGGCGAGTTCGTCTGCCCGCTCATTTCCCGCCATCCCCGCGTGGGCTTTTATCCACATGAGTTTTATTGCTTTGCCACATTCTTGTGCCTCTTGGATATTGCTTCTCGTTTCCACAGCAAGGGGATGTAGGGAAACTCCACGGGTGACCGCCTCTAGCGCAGACCTGGAGTCGCAGTATAAGGTGAAGACTTCACCGGACCTGTGGGACTTGACAATTCGTGTGGCGTGTGTGAGTGCCAGGAGCTCGGCCTGGAAGACAGTGCAGAATTGCTCCAGTTTGAGTTTTTTGACGGTGGTCTCGGCGCCATCATCCCAAATGGATAATGCCGCTCCGACCTTGCCCTCGATCTTACTACCGTCTGTATAGACGTGGGGCCCGTCATTCTCTTGCTGGGCCAACTCCGCACTGTCCCCAATCAGTCCGAACTCCAAGTGTGTAAGCGTCGCCGGGTGTGGTGTTTCGGTATGTGGTGTCGGGGTTTCCACTTCTCGGTCTCCCAATACTCCCCGGGAATGCCCTCTCCTTACTTCGTAAAGAGAGGCTGCCTCCCTGATCCTGAGATCTAGAGGAAGCGTCCCGGAGAGTATTAGGGCCGAGTTAAGGGATGTGGTTCTATATGCTTTCACCATTTTTTGCGCGAATCCGCGTTGTATCATATTAAGTTGCTTCTTAATTCCGATCTTATTTGCCGCTGGTGCCCATGCGCTTGCCGCGTACAGGACTACTGGTTCGACCACCGCGACGTATATTGTCCTGATTATCTCCGGGGAGAGTCCCCACTCAATCTTGGCCGCTCTGGCCAACTGTTTGTATATATTTATTGTTTTCCGGCAAATGTTCTTAACGTGCTGATTGAACGTTAGTTTGTTATCTATAGTTAGGCCAAGTATCTTTATGTCGCGAGACATAGCGATGTCCTCCCCAGCCATGCGCAAGAGTGGTGTGTCGTGTTTCATCTTGTTTGTTATCACCATCGCCTTAGTTTTGTGCGGCGCAAACTTAAGCTTGTTCACGACCCCCCACTCCCACACCCGGGCCAGGGCATCGTTCGCCTGTCTCGCCACATCCAGTGCCGTCTCCCCGGAGAAAACCAGCACAACGTCGTCTGCGAAGGCCTGGCAGTAGTCCCCCCGTTCTTCTAGGTCTTTCAATAGTGGGTCCAACAGCAGATTCCAGAATGTAGGACCGCCTATTGACCCCTGGACACATCCCTTCTCTGTTTTTTTCGCATATTCAGCTCCTGCGTACCTTACTAATACCCTTCTGTCCGTTAGGTAACTATCAATTACTCTTCTTAGGTTTTTTGGGCATCTTGTTTGTGAGAGTCTGCATCTAATTGCGGGCCACCACGCGCCGTCGAAGGCTCCCTCTATGTCCAGTGACACCAGCACTATAAGTTTCTTCTTCTTAAGCTCTTGTCTTATGTGTGCCATCAAGTCATAGAGGGAGTCCTCGGTACTGCGCTGTGGTGTAAACCCATATTGCCTTTTGCTAAGGTTGTTTAGTATGTGCCATTTTATTCGACGCATTAGCATCTTTTCCAATATTTTACCAAGGACCGGCAGTAGCCCAATCGGCCGGTACGATTTCGGTGACGTGTAATCTTCTTTGCCCGGCTTTGGCAGCATCACCACAACTGCTTCTTTCCAAAGTGTGGGGAAGTGTGACAGACTAAGGCATTGGTTCAGTAACTCTAAGAATAATTCAGGGCAGTAGTTGATGGCCGCCCCACAGATATCCGCGGTTAGTCCATCTACCCCGGGAGCCTTTTTTGGATTGAAACTGTCTGCAGCCCACTTTAGTTCTTGTATTGTAAATGGAGGGTCAGAAGATTCTTCTTCTTCCCCTTCGTTGACTCTGTTAGCGTGTTCTCTTATTTGTTTATGGGCCGCAGTATCCTCTTCTTGTCTATCCTCGGGGTAGAAGGTCTCCGCCAGGGCTTTCGCAGAGTCCGCTCCCTCCAGAGTCCTGCCGCCCAGGACCAATGGGATGTCTTCTTGCCTGGTTGTCGTCCTGCCTATCACCCGGTATATACTATCCCACATACTTTCCCTTTCTTGTTTCGTACAAAAGCTCTTCCAGCTCTCTGTTTTGGTGTTGTTAACGAGCTGAGCATATTCGGTTTTGGCTTGGAGGTACTCTTGCAACACCGTTTCTCGCCTCACCGGTGCAGCATTTGCTAGACGCCTTTTCAACTTTTTTACCTCTGCTTTTTTAAGTGTCAGTTCTTCCGTCCACCAAGGCAGGCCCTTCCTTTTTCGTCCTGTAATTTTGGGTAGGTGCTTTTCGCAGGTTTCTATTAGGGCGTTTGTGTACTTATTGATCATGTGATCTACCCCTTCTGTGGTATTGATTTTTAATATTTCACTGCTTTTTATTTCTTCCCTTTCCCAAATTTGGCCTAATTTATCTTGGTACTCGACCCAGTTTGCGTTTTTAGTTTTATACTTCCTGCCCCCCTAGACAAGTGGCATTTCGACAAGCGTTAACGCTTATAGAAATCGCTTAAATGACAGTAAATTTATGGGAATGACAGTTCGTTTCGATAAGTCACATGACTTGGACTTGTCACTTGCATACATTTGAACGATTCGATCAGCGTTATCGCTTGTCGAAATGACATTTGTCTAGGGGGGCTGGTGGTTCTTTTAATATCTATTCCCAATGATTTTTGTAGTGTTAGTGCAAATTGGACCGCCTTGTGGTCGGATACTGTTAGCTCAGCGTTAAGTCTCCAGTTTACTATTTTGTCTAGCAAATCTGCTGTGCATGCGGTGATGTCCACGCAGCTTGTGTACCTTTTGCCTCCCCTATAGTAGTCATATGTGGGATCAGTACCCCGGTTGAGGATATGCAGTCCGAACTCATCCAGTGCTGCTCCCAGACTCTGTCCCCTTCTATTTGTGTCCACACTTCCCCACCAGACGTTCCAAGCATTTACGTCGCCTCCCAGTATCGTGCTTTTGCCATTTGCTGATTCCACGATCTTCTGAATTTGGTCAATATCGGTCTCGATATCTCCGTCTCCTTCCAGATACACCGATATGACAATGATCTCCCATGCCTTCGTTCTTAATTTGGCCACTACTATATTTTCTGTTGTGAGTGTCGGGCATTGGGTAAGATCGATCGTATCGTCAAATAAGATGATGGCAGACTTCACTGTTTTCTCCGTGTTTTGTGCTTGGATGACACGGGTGCCTTGATGAACCTTAAGTTTTCGGGTTGCACCAGTGTATGGTTCTTGCACCAAAGCAAACGACACTTTTTGTTTACTAGCCTCCATTATTAGCTCTTCTGTAGCTTGGCCGCTTCTTTGAAGATTTGCCTGTATTGCGCGATACTGGGTGGGGCCCATGTCTGTGTTGTGTACGTTATACATTGAGGTGCCCTTAGCAATAAGCCACGGTTGACCGGGCTAAGGCATCCCATTTCTTTTGAATTGGACAGGATGCATCAAACGCGTTGTGCTCGGAGTTGCTGTACTTGTCCTTTTCGCAATTTCTGCATCTCGGTGGTATTCCGGCAACGAAGTCTGGGCACTCGTTTTTAAGGTGAGGTCCACCACAATGACTACACAGATCCGCCGGGTCAGTGCAGTATCGCTTACTATGACCATAGCCTAGGCAGCGACTGCACTGAATCAGCGGTGTCTGGTCCTCTATTCTCACCGGTTGCAGGTCTATTTGCACTACCTTTTTTGCCACTGCCCTTTGCCATATTGTCGGTGAAACGCTAACAACCGCGTGACAGGTGTGGGGGTTCCGGGCTCGCCTCCTGTACCTAAATTCTACTCTGTCATCAGCTTTGTCGAGGCCGTGAAAGAGGTCTTTATTCTGGTTTTTCAGGGCCTTCAAGATGTCTCCGTCTGTGTGCATCTTGAGCACTCCCCGTAAAACCAGAAGTGGGTCCCGGTTTTTGACCTCCTCCACCGTTAGTGGGTCTTTGGCTGATTTCAGTTTGGCCATTAGTTTGTCCCTTTCTGCTTTCGAGCTAACTCCGATCACAACTTTCCTATCCCTGGCCTTTCTGACATTTCGGACCTCGATCCAACCCTCCTTTGCATCTACTGCGTCTCTTATTTTTTCAAGGACCTTTTCTCCAGAGTCTTGGTCATCGCCCGAAGTGACTATTACTGAGTGGAGCGTCTCCCTTCCTCTTTGTGGGTTCCCGCTCTGAACCGCCGAGTTTGCGGTAACACTCGCGTAAGTTATTTTGGTGGTCACTTTTTCCAAGAACTCTCTTTGCTTCTCCATCTCACTTTTAAGCTCCGCCATCATCGTGTTGTTCTCTCTTAGAAGCCTCACTTGCTCCTCCATTTGAGAAGCCTGTGGGGCCACCTCGGGGGCCGCTCTCAATGTGTCGAGTTCTGTCGAGTAAGGTGTGCTCCCTTGCTCCCCTTGGTTTGACTTGCTTTCGGGGCGTTTTGCTGATTCTGCCTCTTTGACCAGTTGGTACAGCCTCTCTACCGCCTGAGAGACTTCCACCTTGATGTCAGTTCTCAGGTTCCTGGAATTGTTGAGGTGTGTCTTGGCTTTAGTCAGCATCGCTTTTGCTTCACTTATTCTGTCCACATATTTTGTTACAGCTCGTGGGGAGATGTCGGGAGCTTCTGCCGATTTCCTGCGGGTAGTGTTAGGGTCCTGCGATACGCTTATTTTCAGCTTTTGCGAGGCCGCAGGAACCACCCTCTTGGGTGAGGCTGGGGGCTTAGGGATTTCTTCCCTCCTTCCGATTTCGCGCTCTCCAACGCTTCCCTTTATCTTGGAGCCTTTCTCCTTTTCGGCCTGCATTTGACTATTTGAGGGGCCTGCTCTTCCCATGTTTTCATTCGGGCTACTAGAGTCAGTCTTCTCCTTACTCTCTACTGCCCTCTTCACCGGGGTGTGATACCCAAACATCTTGTAGGAACGCGGCTGAGTGTATATTATCCGTTTAATGTGTAAATTGTAAAAGTTGTAAAAATTTAAAAGAACTGGTAAAATAAGCACAATATAATTAGTGCTTAGTTCTATCCTAGTATAGCAATACAATAATATTACTATAGTTATCTTATTCTATCACTACAATCAATCATCCTGTCGCAGGTCTGCTGGTAGAAATTTCATAAGAAATAAGCAGTACCTTTGTACCTGTTTACTTTTTGCATCTGTAACTGTTTGTCTGTTGTGTGTACATAAATAAATAAATAAATAAATAAATAAATCAATATGTTGGCGATTAAACACAATTTTTAATATTCTTTATTTGTTTCAGGTTCCTCGGTGTTGCAGGATCGTCGTGTTAACGTGTTTCGTGTCTTGTTGTGTACTGTCGGCGTGTGTGTATTATGTGCCTGAAAGTGTATAGTCCACAAGTGGTGTCCACGTGTCCCCCGTCCAACGATCCAGCGAACGGTAAGTATAGTAGTTAAAAGTGTTAGGGGTAGTTTTTAGGGGTTGATGGTTACTTATATGGGGTGATAGGGTATCTTGTAAGGGTTCTTTCTGTGAAAACCGTTTTAAAATCGGGTGACTGGATTCTAAGTTATGATCAGTTAAAGATCTGTTTATATTTTATTTTACGTAATTTTATTTTGAAATTTAGTTTTTTATTTTATTGTATTTTTATAAGAAAGTTCTTGCAATTGTTAGGTCTATTGATATAACTAATTTGAGTGAAAACCGTTTTAAAAACGGATGACTGGGAACTAAGTTATGATTAGTTAAAGTTCTGTTTATATTTTATTTTACGTAGTTTAATTTTGAAATTTAATTTTTTATTTATATGTATTTTTATGAGGAAGTTCTTGCAATTGTTAGATGTATTAATAAAACTAATTTGAGCGAAAACCGTTTTAAATTTGGATGACTGGAAGCTAAGTTATGATCAATTTAAGTTCTGTTTATGTTTTATTTTACGTAATTTAATTTTGAAATTTTAATTTTTTATTTATATGTATTTTTAAAAGAAAGTCCTTGCACTTGTTAGATCTATTGATAAAACTACTTTGAGCGGAGACCACGTCCCTGTAAGTTATTTCGAAGCTAATTTATGGAATGTTTAAGATTTTAGGTACAGCTTTAGGTAATAATATATTGAATAAGTATAACAAGATGGTTGACTACCTCAAATGAGGGTGGTTAACTACTTATACAATTGATACCTTAAGGTTCTAATATCCTTCGCAAAGGATGAATCAATTCGATACTTTTTAATACTAAAATTGTGTTTCAATATACTAATCTTTAACAACCTACAAACCGCGTGGCCGCGTGGCGGTCCACGAGTTGTTTACCTACTTAGTTTATCAAGACAATTATTTTCTTAAATTATGTGATGATATATTTGTGTTGTATGTTATTTAGTTATGGTTTAATTGGGTTCCCAAATTATCTTTATTATGTCTATATGGTTTCTATATAATAATATATATATTTTATAATTTAGCAATGTACTGGGTTGTTTACAGTGGGATTGATTAATAATTATTATGTTTAGGTAGTAATTTACGTTAGTATATATTCAATATATGTAATTATAGAAAGAGGTTTAGAAATTTTAATATGAGCAGGTGTTTTTCTTGCTAAACTAAATAACTTCTATTTATTTCAGTTTTACAACTTAATTCTAAAAGTTACGTTCTACTAATAATATTTTTGATAAAAGTTTATAAATGCAGAATTATTTAAAATGAAGTACTTAACACAGCAGATCTGTTAGATTTGAATAATATTAATTGACAAAGGTAGAATATCGATAACCACGTTAAGCGCGGCTATCGTTTTAGATATTGTTTTAGTTTTTTGACATTAACTTGGTAAGTACTTTACTTAAAATTATAATAAAAGTATCTACTTGCAGGTCTTGAGCTGATGTGTCTGATGGTCTGCTTCCTGGTCACCTTCCCTGATCAGAAGTGGGTCAGTTCTAGCTCCGAAGTCAGCCGCTGTCGCCGTCCGGACCGCAAATGGGGTGGTTTTGGTGTCTAGGGGTGGGTGCCCCTAATTATCCTTATCCACCCTTGTTAAGGGTTCTTGGGCACTACTAAATTCGGTTTCAAAACTAGCCGCACGCTTCTGGTTAGGAGATCACGGTGTAAACCACGTTAAGCGCGGCTTACGTTTTTAAAATTGGTTTTAGTTATCTGACATTAACTTGGTAAGTACTTAACTTAAGATTATAATAAAGGTATCTATTTGCAGGTCTTGATCTGGTGTATCTGATGGTCTGCTTTCTGGCCACCTTCCCTGATCGGAAGTGGATCAATTCTAGCTCCGAAGTCAGCCGCTGTCGCCGTCAGGACCGCAAAAGGGGTGGTTTTGGTGTTTAGGGGTGGGTGCCCCTAATTATCTTTATCTACCCTTAAGAAGGGTTCTTGAACACACCCAAATCTAGTTTCAAAATTAGCCGGACGTTTCTATTTATGAAATCAATGTGTAAACCACGTTAAGCGCGGCTTACGTTTTTAGATATTGTTTTAGTTTTATGATATTAACTTGATAAGTACTCAACTGAAAATTATAATGAAGGTGTCTACTTGTAGGTCTTGAACTGGCGTATCCGATGATCTGCTCTTTTGGCCACCTTCCCTGATCGGAAGTGGGTCAAATTTAACTCCGAAGTCAACCGCTGTCGCCGTCAGGACCGCAAATGGGGTGGTTTTGGTATTTAGGGGTGGGTGCCCCTAATTATCCTTATCCACCCTTAATAAAGGTTCTTGGGCACGCTCAAATCCGGTGTCAGAATTAGCCGGACGCTTCTAGTTTAGGAGATCACGATGTAAACAACTTCTTTGTTTTCTCTGTAACTTCTTTGTTTTCCAGCCAAAGGAAGGCAAACTTGGTAGGTGGTTGGGGACCCCTAAGGAGCACTATTTGGTGAAATAAAAAAGATGGGTTCAGGATCAAATTTCCGAGCGCCGGTCAAAAAACTGTTTTTTGGGGACTTTAGTCACCCAATTCGGGGAGTTCCCGGATCCGGGTAAAGAGTCCGGCTCCTAATCACTATGTCACTTTATGCACTGCACTAAGACGCACCTTTTAACACAAAAACCAGCTTTCTAACTCAATTTTTGCCACTTTTATGAATTTATTTCGCTTAAAAATCGACGGAGCGCTCAAAAACACTGCTATCTCGACGCCGTTTCGAACGTAACTCGGTTAGGTTAGGTTAGGTTAGGTTAGGTTAGGTTTGGGTGCAGCGGGCGCGCTTTCAACGTTGCTTCCCAATTTGGGGGGCCCGAGCGCCGCCTGTAGGCGGTTGTACGTGGGGATCGTGCGATCCATGGCCCTTTATGGGGCCCCTGTGTGGGCGATGGACCTGGCGGCCGGAACACTCGCTACTCTGCGCAAACCGCAGAGGGCGATGGCCGTCAGGGTCGTCCGCGGGTATCGCACGATTTCCTACGAGGCGGCTTGCGTCCTGGCCGGATCCCCGCCCTGGGACCTAGAGGCGAAAGTACTCGCGTCATTGTATAGATGGCGCGAGGAAGAGCGGGCACGGGGCTCGAGACCGGCGCAGCGGCAGATCGCGCTGCGCCGAGATGAGCTCCGTAAGGTCCTGGTGGCGGAATGGCGGCAAAGGCTTCTGCGCCCTGCCGCCGGCCTCGCTACCGTCGAGGCGATCCGGCCAGTACTCGACGTCTGGCTCGGGAGAAGGCACGGCTCCCTGTCGTTCAGGGTGACGCAGGTGCTGTCGGGGCACGGCTGCTTCGGCAAGTACCTGTGTCGCATAGACAGGGAGCCGGACGCTCGGTGCCACCACTGCGTCCATTGCGGGGAGGACACGGCGCAACACACGCTCGCTGAGTGTGTAGCTTGGGAGGAGCAGCGCCGTGTCCTCACAGATGTAGTAGGCAGCGATCTGTCGCTGCCGGCCGTAGTACGGAGGATGGTCGGCGGCGCAGAGTCGTGGGACGCGGTGGTGTCCTTCTGCGAGGACGTGATGTCGCAGAAGGAAACTGCGGAACGGGAGAGGGAGATCTCGACTCCCTTCCCGGGCCGCAGAAGGCGCACCGGGCGCAGGGGAAGGGCGGATAACGCCCTTTTCCGCCCCCCATAAATGGGTCCAGGGGCGAGGGACTTGGGGAAGTCCCCGCCCCCTATTCGATGGACCCGAGGCGGAGGCGCGCGCGGGTGTCGGCGCGCGCCTCTGAGACGATGCACGGGGTAGTTAACACCTCACTACCCCGTGCAGGAGACGAGGCCCGGGCAGACCGGGCCGGCACTAGTGCGGGGCTGCGGAAGAATTTGGATTCCCGCGGCCCCGCGCGCACGTGCGAGGAGACACCGGGGGGTTTTAGCCGGTAAGAGTCCGGCACGCCCCTCCGCCTCTCCCCAGGCGGAGGAAGTCCATGAGGATTTCCCCCCGTCAAAAAAAAAAAAAAAAAAAAAAAAAAAAAAAGGTTAGGTTAGGTTAGGTTAGGTTGGGGGTCCCCCCAAGCGCTTACGTCCTCGATCGTGACCCCTGGGCAACGCCGTCCTCTGACCCCGGTAACGCAGGTGGCAGAGGGCGCGCGGCTAAAGTGCGCTTGAGCGAATTGCAATCGAATCGTCCGTTATTACGATGCGATCTTCCGATGATGGAAAAGGTCCTTCTCAGGACCAGGGGGAGGGTCCCACCTCCCAGCCCGTTGAGCGGTTTGCTCCGGGTCTGGCAAGGGGGGACACTCGCCCGGAGAAGGTTTGTGGCGATGCGCAGAGGCTGTCCGGCTCCCTTTTGGGTGAGCGTGACGCCTCTAAGGATCGCGGTGTTGAGGGTGAGGGTTCCACACCCTGTACAACCCCCAGTGGCTTACGAAGGGCGTCGGCTCGCCTCGAGCGTCGTGATGCCGAGGTCTTCAAGCGCCCTTCAGGCCGCAACTCGTGCTCGTCGATTTCGGGGAGTAAGTTTTTCAACCCGTCCCCGGGTTGTTTGTCCACAGACGACGAGGACACGCTAACCGACGCGTCGGTAGCGAGCTCGGCGAGTAGTTTACGTCAGACACGTAAACTTTTTGCGAAAGAGCCGCGCAAGCGCTCTCTCAAGACAACGGGTGCCGGGGGATCCAGTTCGGATGCCCCCTCCGTCAAAAGCACTAAGTCGGCCTCCGGAAAACGTAGCCGGAAGCCTCCACCGACCACGGGCCACTATGTTGGTCTGGCGGAGGCCCAGAAGGAAGCCAATAGGCTTAAGAGAGAGGCGCTCGCACTAGAGCTCGAGGCGAAGGTCGCAGCGAAGGAGCGTCAGGCCGACCTCGCCCGGGCCAGACACGGTTACGGCGCTTCTCTCTGGTCCGACTACTCGGACAAACCGGTGGCTGAGCTGGAGTCCCTTCACGGTGCTGACATGGGCAGCATCGTGGAAATTGCGAGGAAGTCCAGCAATATAAAAGGGACCCTGCAGAAGGCTCTGCATGACCACGCGGCCAACGCCAACAGAATTATGGCGTCGATGGTAAAGCGATCGGCCACGGAGGAGGTAAAGCGTCTCCAGGCGACAGTGAACCGTCTGGAGGATGAAAAGCTGCAGCAGCACCAGCGCATCGAAGCCTTAGAGGCAAAGATTGCAATGCTGGAACGCGTCACTCCGCTTCGACAAGTTGAAGCGGAGGTAATGGACGTGGCGCCCGCCAGACAAGGCATGAAAGATCCCGCAACTTCTCTCCGCGGTGTACTGGAGGAAATGCTCCTCAAACACGCCGCGGAGACAAAAATTTTTGTTCGGTCGTGCTTTGCGGGGATTGAGGACCGTCTCAATCCCCCCAAGACCGTTCGTCCGCCGCTAGCAGCGGACAACCGGAAGGAGGTGATGTCCGAGCAGCCGGCCCCCAAACCTGTTAAGGGAAAGGGTGTAGGCAAAAAGTCGGCCCCTAGAGCTTCAGCGCTTTCGGTGGATTCCGACGTCCCAGCGTCCTATGCGTCGGTGGCGTCCACTAATGCATCTACCAAAAGGGCCAATCCAGGCCCTTCTAAGGTGATCCCGGTCCCTCGCCTAAAGGCGAAGAATTCCAGCTCCCATGTGGCTGCGATTCCTGGGCCATCAAAACCCCCGGCTTCAGCTGACGAAGACTGCTTGCTGCCAGCAACCACAGCTGCCAAAGAGTGGCACGTCGTCCAGAAGAAAAAGAAGAAGAGCAAGAAGAAGACGGCCAAGGTGCCCACTGCCTCCGTCGCTTCGAGGCCAAATACAAAGTCGGCTACGACGGGCAGCAAAGGAGCGGCCAAATCTTTGAAGGCTAAAAAGGCCACAAAAATGGTTCCCCCGAAATCTGCAGCGGTGGTATTAACCATCGTGCCGGAAGCTGCAGCAAAAGGGGTCTCCTACGAGGAGGTGCTGACCAAAGCCCGCCAATCGGTCAAACCGACGGAGCTGGGCATAGAGGAGGTCAAGTGCCGGCAAACGCAGACCGGGGCTCGATTATTCGAGTTCTCGGGAGTGAGTCGGGATGCCAACGCTGACCTCTTCGCTACTGCCCTGCGGGCTGCGGTCGATGGCCTAGCTGTAGTAGGCAGGCCAATAAAGACAACGTCTCTGGTGATCTCCGAGCTTGATGACTCAGTCACCAGGGACGAGGTGGTGGAAGCGGTAGCGACTTTAGGTGGTTGCAGCCGCGAATCAGTCAAGGCCACTGAGGTTCGATCGGGCCGTCGGGGAATTGGCGAAATTCGCATATCGTGCCCCGTCGCGGCTGCAGAAGCCGTCCTTAAAAAAGGGCGGATTTCTATGGGATTCAGCTCGGGTGTTGTCCGGGCGCTTGAGGCCCAGCCTATGCGCTGCTTCAAGTGTTACTTACTCGGACACACTCGAGCCCGCTGCCCCTCGTCCGAAAATCGGGCGGATCTTTGTCGCCGTTGCGGTAAGGCTGGCCACAAATCCAGCACCTGCAACGGCAAACCGCATTGCGCCGTGTGTGCTGCGAGCAGCAAGTCAGCAAACCACACTATGGGGGGTGCCAAGTGCAATCCCCCAACAAAACGGGGCATAGCACAGGCCCAGACCCGGCCTGTCACAGCCACCACCGCCAACCCGGTGGCAGAGGGTATCCAAACAATGGAGGAGTGATGTCAGCCCAATCTGAAAAAACACTCCTCCAGGGGAACCTAAATCACTGTCGGGCGGCCCAAGATCTAGTCGCCCAGACTTTGGCGGAATGGGGTGCTGACGCAGGGGTGGTCGCAGAGCCCTACTTCGTTCCTCCAAATTGGTTCGGGGACTTAGACGGGACGGTGGCTATAATCCCACGGCCCTCCATGGATCTGCCTCCTCTTACCTCCTTGGAGAAGGGGTCCGGCTTTGTTGCAGTCGCCTGGGGGGAGAATGCGCTTTTAGGGGTGTATTTCTCCCCTAACCGCTCACTGGCCGAGTTTGAGCGACTTTTGGTGGCCCTCTCGGGCGTCTTATCGCGTTTGACGCCGAGGCAAGTTGTAGTCCTCGGCGACTTCAATGCCAAGTCGGTGGCTTGGGGCAATCCTCGCACTGACGCGCGGGGCCGTGCCCTGGAGGCGTGGGCGGTGTCGGCCAACCTGTCCCTCCTTAACAGAGGGGCAACGCACACGTGTGTGCGGCTGCAGGGAGGGTCCGTGGTGGACCTTAGCTTCGCCACCCCTGCAATCGCCGCCACCGTTGCGTCATGGCGGGTCGAACTAACGGAGACCCTATCCGACCATCGCTACATACGAATAGGGTTCTCCACCCGGCGCTCACAGGGCACGACAGGTCGCTCGTCCTTTCCGAGGTGGGCCATCACCCACCTGGACCGGCAGATGGCGAGCGAGGTCGCGTTTGTCAAGGACTGGCTCGGTCCTCCACCCAGTCCCAACGTGGATGTCGCGGCCTCACACATGCGGGAAATTTTGACCGAGGTATGTGATTCTTCCATGCCTCGGTCCCGCCGGCCCCCGCCAAGAAAGGCGGTTTTCTGGTGGTCTGCAGAGCTGGCCGACTTGCGAAAAGCCTGCATGGCCGCCAGAAGGAGATATCAGCGCCTTCGTCGACGTCGCCAGAACCGGGATCTTCAGGGGGAGGCTCGGTTCCACCTGCAATGGCAGGAGTCAAAGAAGGCGCTGAAGGCAGCCATAGGGGCAGCTAAGGACGCTGCGAGGGCGGAGATGTTGGAGGGTCTCGACGCCGATCCGTGGGGGAGACCGTACAAAATGGTGCGCAACAAGTTGCGCCCCATTGGTCCCCCACTAACAGAGACCCTTCCCACTGGTCTCCTGTACGCGGTGGTTACGGCGTTGTTCCCGAATGCTGCCAATCTCACCCCGCCCAAAATGAATCCCCCTCCAGGGATGGGCCCTTCAGAGGATATTCCGCCGGTGTCCTCGGAGGAGTTTGCGGCCGCGACGCTCTGCCTTAAACTAAAAAAAACGGCGCCCGGCCCCGATGGGGTGCCAGCACGGGCAATGGCAATCGCCACCTCACAATTGGAGGAACGGTTTCGGGTCCTCTTTGACCGGTGTTTCTCCTCCGGGAGGTTCCCGAAACCATGGAAGGAGGGCGTGCTGGTCCTCCTTCGAAAGGATGGGCGCCCGGCCGATTCCCCTTCGGGATATCGGCCAATAGTTCTGCTAGACGAGGCAAGCAAGACCTTTGAGCGGGTCATTGCCGCCCGCCTCAAAGACCATCTTGCTGGGACCGGCCCGGATCTGTCTGAAGCCCAGTTTGGATTTCGGGAGGGCCGGTCCACAATCGATGCCATTCAGGGATTAAAAACCCTATGTGCAGAGGCCAAGGGTAGAGGGCAGGGAGTGTTGGCGATATCCTTTGATATCGCCAATGCGTTCAACTCCCTGCCCCACTGCGTCATATTGGAGGCCTTGCGGTACCATAGAGTGCCCAAATACCTGGCGGCACTGCTGTCCGACTACTTACGGGACCGCGAGGTCCTGTTTGTAAGTAAGGACGGTGGCCTAGAGCGCCGCCGGGCAACAACTGGAGTTCCACAGGGGTCGGTCCTTGGGCCCCTCCTGTGGAACGTAGGTTATAATTGGGTCCTTCGGGGAGCCCTCCTCCCGGGCATGGCAATCATCTGCTATGCTGACGACACGTTAGTCACTGCCCGGGGGAGGACATATGGGGAGGCGGCGTGTCTGGCTTCTGCCGGCGGCACTTTGGTTGCCGGCAGAATGAGACGTTTGGGGCTACGGGTAGCCCTGGAAAAGACGGAAGCCCTTTATTTTCCGGGGCCTCGTCAGCGTGCTCCCTCGGACGCACACATCATGGTGGCCGGCGTCAGGGTCGAGGTGAAGGCCCAGATGAAATACCTGGGCCTGATCCTAGACGCGAAATGGGAATTCGGCCCCCACTTTCGCGGGCTGGCCCCACGCCTCCTAAAGGCTGCAAATGCGTTTTCGTGGGTCCTTCCTAACCTGGGGGGTCCAAAATTCAGATGCCGCCGCCTATACGCCGGGGTTCTGCGCTCCATGGCGCTTTACGGGGCCCCCATATGGGCGGACACCCTCCATAGGGGGGAGAACGTGGCCCTCCTGCGCAGGCCCCAAAGGGCAATCGCGCAGCGCATTGCGAGGGCCTACTGTACTGTGGCCCACGCAGCCGCGTGCAGCCTCGCCAGTACTCCCCCATGGGAGCTAGAGGCCGGGGTCCTGGCCGCTGTATACCATCAGACGGCGGCCAGGAAGGCACTCGGGGAGCGCCTAACCCCAGAAGAACGCGGCGCCGTGCGGCGAGAGGCATACGATGAAATGGTCCTCCGTTGGCGGTTGGACCTCGCCAACTCCCGCTACGGACGCCGCGTCACTGAGGTTGTTGGTCCACTCTTGGACTCATGGCTGGAGCGACGCCACGGGTTCCTCACGTACCGTTTGGTGCAGGTGTTGTCCGGACACGGGTGCTTCGGATCGTTCCTGTACCGAATCGGGCGGGAGGGATCCCCGCTGTGCCACCACTGTGGCGCGGCGGAAGACACGGCGCAGCACACCCTCGAGGCCTGCACTGCCTTCGAGGCGGAGCGCCGTGTCCTGCGTGGAGTCGCTGGCCCGGACCTTTCGCTCGCGGGGGTGGTTAATGCCATGCTCGCGGATGATCGTGTCTGGCGGGCAGTGTCTCTTTTCTGTGAGAGTGTCATTTCGCAGAAAGAGACCTCGGAGCGCGAGCGGGAGGCTGACCCTTCCGCTCCTCAGCTCCGCCGACGGCGGGTGGGTAGGGCGCGGACGACCAATCCCGTAGCCAGACCTGCTCTGGGAGGGACGCAGAGGGTGGGGACGGGGGTCCCTCAGCCTTCATTGCACGCGTCTCCTTCCGTGCTGGGTGGGGGTGGTGTAGTGCCATGCACTGCCCTCGCTGTCCTCCCTCCTAGCTAGGAGGGAGGTCATGTCGGGCCCGCCACGAAGCGGGCAGTCGCCGGGGGCGTTATGGTGTTAAGACTTCGGTTGGACCCGTAACGCCGCCACTCAGGCGAAGGATGGCACCAGGTGTTTTGCCGGAGTAGTCAGAGCCTTTGTCAAGGCTCTGGAAGCCCGGACTCTTGCAACCCCACCCCCGTGGGGATGCAAGGCTGGCTCATAAAAGAGTTTCACCTGTAAAAAAAAAAAAAAAGGTTAGGTTAGGTTAGGTTAGGTTTCGCAGAAGGAAGCTGCGGAACGGGAGAGGGAGATCTCGACTCCCTTCCCGGGCCGCAGAAGGCGCACCGGGCGCAGGGGAAGGGCGGATAACGCCCTTTTCCGCCCCCCATAAATGGGTCCAGGGGCGAGGGACTTGGGGAAGTCCCCGCCCCCTATTCGATGGACCCGAGGCGGAGGCGCGCGCGGGTGTCGGCGCGCGCCTCTGAGACGATGCACGGGGTAGTTAACACCTCACTACCCCGTGCAGGAGACGAGGCCCGGGCAGACCGGGCCGGCACTAGTGCGGGGCTGCGGAAGAATTTGGATTCCCGCGGCCCCGCGCGCACGTGCGAGGAGACACCGGGGGGTTTTAGCCGGTAAGAGTCCGGCACGCCCCTCCGCCTCTCCCCAGGCGGAGGAAGTCCATGAGGATTTCCCCCCGTCAAAAAAAAAAAAAAAAAAAAAAAAGGTTAGGTTAGGTTAGGTTAGGTTAGGTTAGGTTAGGTTCTTCACGGCATGCCTCGAGCGGGGTCAGTTTCCCAGTGTGTGGAAGGAGGGGAGACTGGTCCTGCTCAGGAAGGAGGGGCGCCCCGCGGACTCGCCGTCCGCGTACCGGCCCATAGTGCTGCTCGACGAGGCGGGCAAACTTTTTGAGCGAATTATCGCAGATCGCCTCGTCGGCCACTTGTGCAGAGAAGGGCCGGACCTGGACGGAAACCAATTTGGTTTTCGTCGGGGGCGCTCCACCATAGACGCCATCATGCGCGTGAGGAGCCTGGCGGAGGAAACGGTGTCCCGGGGTGGGGTGTTGCTGGCGGTGTCCTTGGACATCTCCAACGCTTTTAACACCCTACCCTGGAGTTGTATTCGGGAGGCACTTATATACCATCGCGTGCCTCCCTACCTCCGCCGTACAGTAGGGGCTTACCTGGAGGGTAGGTGCGTCACCTATAGGGGACGTGACGGTGCTGGTCAGCACCTCATGTCGTGCGGTGTTCCACAGGGATCGGTCTTGGGACCGCTCCTGTGGAACATCGGCTACGACTGGGTGCTGAGAGGCGAGCTCCCGTCGGGCGCCGACTTGACGTGTTACGCGGACGACACGCTTGTCACTGCCCGGGGGAGTTCGCACAGGGAAGCGACGTTGTTAGCCACGGCTGCGGTGTCACAGGTGGTGAACCGCATCCGGCGCCTGGGCCTAGAGGTGGCCCTGAACAAGTCGGAGGCCATGGTGTTTCATGGCCCCCGACGGGCGCCGGCGCCGGGATCACACATCGTGATCAGCGGGGCCCGGATAGCTGTCGAGTCCACCATGAAGTACCTAGGATTGGTGCTCGACAGCCGATGGGAATTCGGACCCCACTTCCGGCGGCTGGCGCCCAAGCTGATGGGTGCAGCGGGCGCGCTATCAACGTTGCTTCCCAATTTGGGGGGCCCGAGCGCCGCCTGTAGGCGGTTGTACGTGGGGATCGTGCGATCCATGGCCCTTTATGGGGCCCCTGTGTGGGCGATGGACCTGGCGGCCGGAGCACTCGCTACTCTGCGCAAACCGCAGAGGGCGATGGCCGTCAGGGTCGTCCGCGGGTATCGCACGATTTCCTACGAGGCGGCTTGCGTCCTGGCCGGATCCCCGCCCTGGGACCTAGAGGCGAAAGTACTCGCGTCATTGTATAGATGGCGCGAGGAAGAGCGGGCACGGGGCTCGAGACCGGCGCAGCGGCAGATCGCGCTGCGCCGAGATGAGCTCCGTCAGGTCCTGGTGGCGGAATGGCGGCAAAGGCTTCTGCGCCCTGCCGCCGGCCTCGCTACCGTCGAGGCGATCCGGCCAGTACTCGACGTCTGGCTCGGGAGGAGGCACGGCTCCCTGTCGTTCAGGGTGACGCAGGTGCTGTCGGGGCACGGTTGCTTCGGCAAGTACCTGTGTCGCATAGATAGGGAGCCGGACGCTCGGTGCCACCACTGCGTCCATTGCGGGGAGGACACGGCGCAACACACACTCTCTGAGTGTGTAGCTTGGGAGGAGCAGCGCCGTGTCCTCACAGAGGAAGTTGGAGGCGATCTGTCGCTGCCGGCCGTAGTGCGGAGGATGGTCGGCAGCGCAGAGTCGTGGGACGCGGTGGTGTCCTTCTGCGAGGACGTGATGTCGCAGAAGGAAGCTGCGGAACGGGAGAGGGAGATCTCGACTCCCTTCCCGGGCCGCAGAAGGCGCACCGGGCGCAGGGGAAGGGCGGATAACGCCCTTTTCCGCCCCCCATAAATGGGTCCAGGGGCGAGGGACTTGGGGAAGTCCCCGCCCCCTATTCGATGGACCCGAGGCGGAGGCGCGCGCGGGTGTCGGCGCGCGCCTCTGAGACGATGCACGGGGTAGTTAACACCTCACTACCCCGTGCAGGAGACGAGGCCCGGGCAGACCGGGCCGGCACTAGTGCGGGGCTGCGGAAGAATTTGGATTCCCGCGGCCCCGCGCGCACGTGCGAGGAGACACCGGGGGGTTTTAGCCGGTAAGAGTCCGGCACGCCCCTCCGCCTCTCCCCAGGCGGAGGAAGTCCATGAGGATTTCCCCCCGTCAAAAAAAAAAAAAAAAAAAAAAAAAGGTTAGGTTAGGTTAGGTTAGGTTAGGTTAGGTTAGGTTAGGTTAGGTTAGGTTAGGTTAGGTTAGGTTAGGTTGCAGCGCCGTGTCCTCACAGATGTAGTAGGCAGCGATCTGTCGCTGCCGGCCGTAGTACGGAGGATGGTCGGCGGCGCAGAGTCGTGGGACGCGGTGGTGTCCTTCTGCGAGGACGTGATGTCGCAGAAGGAAACTGCGGAACGGGAGAGGGAGATCTCGACTCCCTTCCCGGGCCGCAGAAGGCGCACCGGGCGCAGGGGAAGGGCGGATAACGCCCTTTTCCGCCCCCCATAAATGGGTCCAGGGGCGAGGGACTTGGGGAAGTCCCCGCCCCCTATTCGATGGACCCGAGGCGGAGGCGCGCGCGGGTGTCGGCGCGCGCCTCTGAGACGATGCACGGGGTAGTTAACACCTCACTACCCCGTGCAGGAGACGAGGCCCGGGAAGACCGGGCCGTTACTAGTGCGGGGCTGCGGAAGAATTTGGATTCCCGCGGCCCCGCGCGCACGTGCGAGGAGACACCGGGGGGTTTTAGCCGGTAAGAGTCCGGCACGCCCCTCCGCCTCTCCCCAGGCGGAGGAAGTCCATGAGGATTTCCCCCCGTCAAAAAAAAAAAAAAAAAAAAACAAAAAAAAAAAAAAAAAAAAAAAAAAAAAAAAAAGGTTAGGTTAGGTTAGGTTAGGTTAGGTTAGGTTAGGTTAGGTTAGGTTAGGTTAGGTTAGGTTAGGTTAGGTTAGGTTAGGTTAGGTTAGGTTAGGTTAGGTTAGGTTAGGTTAGGTTAGGTTAGGTTAGGTTAGGTTAGGTTAGGTTAGGTTAGGTTAGGTTAGGTTAGGTTAGGTTAGGTTAGGTTAGGTTAGGTTAGGTTAGGTTAGGTTAGGTTAGGTTAGGTTAGGTTAGGTTAGGTTAGGTTAGGTTAGGTTAGGTTAGGTTAGGTTAGGTTAGGTTAGGTTAGGTTAGGTTAGGTTAGGTTAGGTTAGGTTAGGTTAGGTTAGGTTAGGTTAGGTTAGGTTAGGTTAGGTTAGGTTAGGTTAGGTTAGGTTAGGTTAGGTTAGGTTAGGTTAGGTTAGGTTAGGTTAGGTTAGGTTAGGTTAGGTTAGGTTAGGTTAGGTTAGGTTAGGTTAGGTTAGGTTAGGTTAGGTTAGGTTAGGTTAGGTTAGGTTAGGTTAGGTTAGGTTAGGTTAGGTTAGGTTAGGTTAGGTTAGGTTAGGTTTTTTTTTTTTTTTTTTTTTTTTTTTTTTTTTTTTTTAATGGTTGTGTTATTGCTGTCTATCCCTCTGACTTGATCAGAGACCTTGTTTGCATTGATCGCATTATCGCGGAAATGTAAAAAAATTATTTTGGGTGAAGGGGTTTGGGCAAGTTTCGGCTTTTACGCTCCACCTGCTTCGGCACGTTTTTCTCTTATTTCCTTGTGCGTTATGCTATAGGTATTTTCGCTAGTGCGCTATATAAATATGGGACGATGTTCACCATGCGTATACATTTATTTGCTTGCGTTTATCCTTTCTGTAAGCACTTACGTTGGCACAGGTACTTTTCCTTTTTCGTTTCAGGTGCGTTCGGTGTAGTGTACAGAGCTTTTTGTGGTTTCTTGTAAGCCATATGGTGTTTAATAGGCATCGAGTTTGCTACGAGATCATCGATCATTTTCGCAGCGAAGGATACTATGTGCCACAACTGCAAGGTGAGTTTGCTGTCATGCTTTAATTTACTCGGTTTCTCACGAAACCGGGCCCAATTAATTATCCGCCATTTCTTATTGTTCACCTTGCTGCTGTAGCTTAGGCTTGCTCTTTTTGCCTTTTCCTCCGTTTTCTTTGCCAGGCTTAGATGATCCGCAAGGTTGGTATTTTCACTACCACGTGTTGCCACCCTGTCCCCTGCGGGGCCCTCAGCGATACGCAGTCTTCGCTCGAGCCAGCGCATCCCACCTGCGTCGGACGGGGCAGTCCATGCTGAAAGCACCGTGCCCCGTCGTCTCCAGACTTGCCTTGGTGCAATTGCAGCAGGTGGGTGGTGCGTTGGCGAGCTTCTCTGCGCATTCTCTCCTCTGATGGGGGCCACCGCAGTGTCCACACTTCTCCTGAGTCTCCGAGCAGAGGCGCCTGGTGTGCCCGTACCCCAGACACATCGAGCATTGGACCAGTGGCGACTGGTCCTCCGCTTTGATGAGCTGGAGGTCCAGGTAAACCTCGGACGCCTCGAGAAACCTGCTCCAGAGAATTGGAGAGACCTTGAGGACAACGTGGCACATGAGCGAATTTTTTGCCCCCTTCCGAAAGCGTACTTCGGCCCGATCGTCATCAGTTGGGAGGTCACGGAACAGGTTTTCGTTCTGCATCCTCAGGAACCCTAGGATTTCCTCGTCCTTATGACAGTTTAGGACGTCCCTGAGGATGATGAGGGGGTCCTGATTTTTGACCACCAGGACCTCTAGCTGTTGGTCGGCTCCCTCTATGCGTGCTTGTATTCTGTTCCGCTCCTCTTCTGTTCTACAACTGATGACGATCTTCCTATCTTTGGCCTTTCGTACCCTGTCGATTTTGACTCCCCCCTCCTTCGCGTTAACCGCCTTTCTAATCTTCCCCAAGATTTCCTCCCCCGTGTCCATGTCGTCCCTGGACCCGACCACAACGGAGTGCAGCGCAGTGGGCTCCGGGCGTTTGCGCCCCTTTGCGCTTGCCGCCACACTAGCGTATGTGGCCGCTTCCAGGGACTCGTTCTTGTCCTTAAGGGCCGCAGTCAAATGCTCCACCTTCTCGTTGCTCTCTCTCATTAGCTTACTATGTTCAGCTATTGAGGAGAGCAACTGAGATACTTCCTGTTTTGGCCCCGCCAGAACAGCGATGTCCTCCTCCCGGTTTTGCGGCTCATTTGTTTGCTCCTCCACGCCGGCGTCACTGATCGCAGGCGAGGAGGAACACACAGTCTTTCCCGCTTCGGCGTCCTTTATTATTTGGTACAGCCTATCGATGGCCTGGATGACGGAGGCCTTTATATCTGTCTTCAAATTTCTGGAAGCGTTGAGAGCTATTTTGGCCTTCGTCACCCATGCCCTCGCCTCCTGCAGCCTGCTGGGCTGTACCAATACGGCCTGGCTATCCTCCGGGAAGAGGACCTTACCTGCCTCTCGCTCTCCCATGTCCCTCCGCACTTTCGTGTGGGTCTTTGATGCGTCGATTTTTGACGTTAGTCTAGGGGGAGTGATTGGCGGCGATGTGTCGGTAGATTTTTTGGCGGGGGTGCGGAACATTTTATCTGCTAGGAACTGCAAGGGATATGAGGGACTACTCAACACTAACCCAACCCGGTAAAATAATAATGTAAGTCTGTAAAAGTTGTAAATTCAGTGTATAATATTGTAAAAAATTGTAAAAGTATTAAAATTGTAAAACGAGTATAAAATTAAAATTAAAATATTTGCGTGCTATTGATTGACTAAAATTATAATGGTAAGTTCTTAAAATAATTATTTAGATTTTTTGTTTTTAATTTGTTATTTTTATTTTTCAGGTGAGAGGGGTGGTGCCCACTCGATGCGTCGCTGGAGAAGCCTCGGTTGATCCGCCCTGCGGTCGGATTAGAAGGTAAACACTTCTTGCTAAGCAAGAAGTGTCCAAAACCGGCCCTTCAATAACAATTTTTAGGTACCTGTCAAACAGATACTAGTGCCCGGAAGTGGCCTCACAACTGAGGGTTGCGAAGGACAAATAATATAAAAGAACGGTCCAAGACCTACCCAACACCACAAACCGCAGCCCTCTAGGACTATCCGTTCCGGAGATATTGCCCCTCAAAGTTTTGGGGGTACCCAAATGTATGGGGCAAATACCTCCGGAATTGATATACCAAATGAGATTAGGGCGGGTGGGCAGGCAATTTTTTTCAAAATTTTTACAACTCGCGGTTTTCGGAGCACCACGTGAGTGGTGTCGTTAGAAAGGGCTCGTCAATTGCTATTCAACGGTGTAAAAACTGTGTATACCCGGGAACAAAATTCCGGGGAAAACCGGCAAAAACGATAAAAATTTTAGAAAAAGTTAATTAATTTGGAAAATCGGTATGAACACACCCTATGTGTGCTATATAGTTTGATAGGCCTTTAGGAGACCTACAATCTGAGACTAATATTGGGTACTAATAAAAAGAAAGTTTTTGAAAAATTGAATTTTAAAGAATTTTTATACGATTTTTGAAAAATAAGTGATGTACTATTGAATTTTAACAAAGAATATAGGTATCGCTGAATAGGTCTCGTTGAGATCTGTACGTTGGTGCAAAAATTTCGGAAATCCACCAGTAAATAACAAAGTTATATGTAGTCAATATATATAAGTCAATAAAAAATACGAATTTTCATGAAAATTATGAAAATGTTAAACAATTTTCGCGTGTAAATGCGCGAAATATCAATATATAGTCGAGACAGGCACGAACACACAAAAAACTAGACGAAAATCGAGTAAAAAAAAAAGGGTTAGGTTAGGTTAGGTTAGGTTAGGTTAGGTTAGGTTAGGTTAGGTTAGGTTAGGTTAGGTTAGGTTAGGTTAGGTTAGGTTAGGTTAGGTTAGGTTAGGTTAGGTTAGGTTAGGTTAGGTTAGGTTAGGTTAGGTTAGGTTAGGTTAGGTTAGGTTTTTTTTTTTTTTTTTTTTTTTTGGTTTCGTTTCTGTAATCCCTCTGACAAGGTGATCAGAGCCCTTATTTGCTTAGACTTATGGGTGCATGATTAAAAAAAAATTTTGTAAGGGAGTTAACAGGCTGGCTTCTATGAGCCTCCTGGATCGACTGCTTTTTATTATAAGCTTTCTGTGTCGCTATATCAGCAGGAGTATTGCTAGTGCTTTGTATAAAAATGTTGGGTCATGGCTTCATCATGACCCTACTCTTTTCCACATTTCACATTTTTCTATTCCTGTGCGTCTAAAGCGTAGCTGCCGACTTTTCTTTTGCAGGATTTTTGCGGAGGAGGACATTGTTGGCGGGTCGCGAGTAATAATCACCGCTATTTTCATTTTAGCAGTTGCGGTGCTTCTATCGGGCCACAACGGCAAGGTGAGAAAGCTTTCATTTCTGAATTTGTTCGACTTCTTACGAAGCCGAACCCAATTACTTTTCTGCTTGTTTGTTTTGCACGCTGTGCCGTTGTAGCTCGGATACTCGATTTTTGCGTTCTCCGCAACTGTCTTCTTCCGGCCGTGTCTGCCTTTATGTGCCACTTTGTTCGCATGGGGGCCCTTAACAATACGCCGTTTTGGCTCGAGCCAGTGCGTCCCACCTGCGTCGGACGGGGCAGTCCTTACTGAAAGCACTATGCCCCGTCTCCTCGGTGTTTGCGATCTTGCAGTTGCAGCAGGCGGGAGCTGCACCGGCGAGCCTGTCGGCGCAATCTTTTCTATGATGAGGACCCCCACAGTGTCCGCATTTCTCCACCGTTTCGGCGCAGAGGCGTCTGCTGTGCCCATAGCCCAAGCACATGGAGCATTGGACCAGCGGTGACTGGTCCTCCACTGCGACGAGCTGCATGTCGATGTACACTTCAGACGCCCCTGTTAACCGGCACCACAGAGTGGGGGACACTTTGGCGACAATGTGGCACATAAGCGAGTTTCTCGCTTTCCGGCGGAATTTTATTTCCGCTCTATCGTCATCGGCTGGGAGGTCACGGAACAGTTTCTTGTTTTGCATCCTCAGGTGTGCCAGGACATCCTCATCCTTATGAAAGTTGAGGACGTCCCTGAGGATGATGAGAGGGTCTTGGTTCTGGACCTCCTGAACCTCCAGTTGCTGGTCCCTCTCAATTCTGTTGCGGACTCTGTTCCGCTCCTCTTCGTTTCTACAGCCGATGACGATTTTGCGATCCTTCGCCTTACGGATGCGATCAATTTGTATGCCCTCCTCCTTGGCGTTGATGACCTTTCGTATCCTCCCAAGCACCTCCTCTCCAGTCTCCATGTCATCCCTGGACGCGACCACAACCGAGTGCAGCGCAGTGGGCTCCGGGCGTCTTCGCCCCTTTGCGGTCGCCGCCACACTCGCGTATGTGACCGCCTCCAGGGACTGGTGCTTCTCCTGAAGGGCAACTTTCAATTGTTCCGCTCTCTCGTTGCTCTCTCTCATTAGCTTGGTGTGTTCGGCCAATGAGGAGAGCAACAGAGAGACTTCTTTTTTGCCCGCCGCTTCAAGAGGTTTCGGTGCTTGCTTTTTCTCCTCCCGTGTTTCCTCCATCGGTCCCTCCACCCCTGCGTCGTTAGTCGCAGGCGAAGGGGGGCCCGCGGTTTTCCTGGCTTCGGCCTCTTTTATCATCTGGTACAGTCGGTCGATGGCCTGGGTGACGGTAGCTTTAATATCGGTCTTTAAATTTCGAGACGCGTTGAGAGCTATTTTTGCTTTCGTCACCCATGCCCTCGCCTCCTGTAACCTGTTAGGCCCCTCAGGAACCGCTGGGCTCTCCTCGGGAAAGAGGATCTTAGCCGCCTCCCGCTCCCCCATGTTCCTCCTGACTTTTGTCTGGGTCAAAAACGTGCTTGGTTGCCCAGTTATATTTGGGGGGGTGGTCGGCGGGGATGAGCCTCGCGGAGATGAGGACCTCTTGGCGGGGGTGCGGAACATTTTGTCTGATGGGAATTAGTGCAAGGGATATGAGGGACTACCCAACACTAACCCAACCCAGTAAAATAATAAGTAAATCTGTAGAAGTTGTAAATTCAGTAATATAAAATTGTAAAAACTTGTAAAAGTATTAAAATTGTAAAACGAGTATAAAATTAAAATTAAAATATTTGCGTGCTATTTATTTATTTGATTGACTAAAATTATAATATTAAGTTTTTAAAATAATTATTTAAATTTTTGTTTTTAATTTGTTGTTTTTATTTTTCAGGTGAGAGGGGTGGTGCCCACTCGATGCGTCGCTGGAGAAGCCTCGGCTGGTTCGCCCTGCGGTCGGATTAGAAGGTAAACACTTCTTGCTAAGCAAGAAGTGTCCAAAACCGGCCCTTCAATAAAAAATTTTTGGTACCTGCTGCACAGATACTAGTGCCCGGAAGTGGCCTCGCAACTGAAGGTTGCGAAGGTCAATTAATATAAAAGAGCGGTCCAAGACCTACCCAACACCACAAACCGCAGCCCTCTAGGACTATCGGTTCCGGAGATATTGCCCCTCAAAATTTTGGGGTACCAAAATGTATGGGGCAAAAGCCTCCGGAATCGATGTACCAAATGAGATTAGGGCGGGTGGGCGGGCAATTTTTTCGGATTTTTTGCTACTCCTGTTCGTCGGAGCACCACGGGAGTGGTGTCGTTAGATAGGGCTCGACGATTGCTACCCAACGATATATAAGACTCTGTTTGCCCGGGAACAAAAATCCGGGGAAAACCGGGAAAAACGCCAAAAATTTTTTAAAAAGTTAAATAAATTAAAATTTTTGTATGGACACACCCTATGTGTGCTATACCGTTAGATAGGTCTTTAAGAGACCTTTAATCTGAGACTAATATTAATTCCTTTTATAAAATAGGTTTTTGAAAAATTTGATTTTAATGAATTTTTATAAAGTTTTATAAGGTTTTTTGAAAATAATTAAGGTACTATTGATTTTTAAATGTTAATATGGGTATCGCTGGACAGGTCTCTATGAGGTCTGTACGTAGACGCAAAAAATCGCTAAGCCGCCAGTAAATAACAAAGTTATGTAAGGTCAAAGTATATAAGACAATAAAAAATACGAATTTTCATGAAAAATATGAAAATGTTAAATAATTTTCGCGTGTAAAAGCGCGAAATATCAATAAATAGTCAGAACAAGCACGAAAACACAAAAAACTAGACCGAAATCGATCAAAAAACAAAAAAGTTGTCGACGCTTCTTTGTAAACAGTGTCGCGCTTAGGTGGATTTCTATACTTTGAGATATAAGTTAAAGTAAATGTATGGGGGACACTTTTTTCGAGTTTTTTGCTACTCCTGTTCGTCGGAGCACCACGGGAGTGGTGTCGTTAGATAGGGCTCGACGATTGCTACCCAACGATATATAAGACTCTGTTTGCCCGGGAACAAAAATCCGGGGAAAACCGGGAAAAAACGCCAAAAATTTTTTAAAAAGTTAAATAAATTAAAATTTTTGTATGGACACACCCTATGTGTGCTATACCGTTAGATAGGTCTTTAAGAGACCTTTAATCTGAGACTAATATTAATTCCTTTTATAAAATAGGTTTTTGAAAAATTTGATTTTAATGAATTTTTATAAAGTTTTATAAGGTTTTTTGAAAATAATTAAGGTACTATTGATTTTTAAATGTTAATATGGGTATCGCTGGACAGGTCTCTATGAGGTCTGTACGTAGACGCAAAAAATCGCTAAGCCGCCAGTAAATAACAAAGTTATGTAAGGTCAAAGTATATAAGACAATAAAAAATACGAATTTTCATGAAAAATATGAAAATGTTAAATAATTTTCGCGTGTAAAAGCGCGAAATATCAATAAATAGTCAGAACAAGCACGAAAACACAAAAAACTAGACCGAAATCGATCAAAAAACAAAAAAGTTGTCGACGCTTCTTTGTAAACAGTGTCGCGCTTAGGTGGATTTCTATACTTTGAGATATAAGTTAAAGTAAATGTATGGGGGACACTTTTTTCGAGTTTTTTGCTACTCCTGTTCGTCGGAGCACCACGGGAGTGGTGTCGTTAGATAGGGCTCGACGATTGCTACCCAACGATATATAAGACTCTGTTTGCCCGGGAACAAAAATCCGGGGAAAACCGGGAAAAAACGCCAAAAATTTTTTAAAAAGTTAAATAAATTAAAATTTTTGTATGGACACACCCTATGTGTGCTATACCGTTAGATAGGTCTTTAAGAGACCTTTAATCTGAGACTAATATTAATTCCTTTTATAAAATAGGTTTTTGAAAAATTTGATTTTAATGAATTTTTATAAAGTTTTATAAGGTTTTTTGAAAATAATTAAGGTACTATTGATTTTTAAATGTTAATATGGGTATCGCTGGACAGGTCTCTATGAGGTCTGTACGTAGACGCAAAAAATCGCTAAGCCGCCAGTAAATAACAAAGTTATGTAAGGTCAAAGTATATAAGACAATAAAAAATACGAATTTTCATGAAAAATATGAAAATGTTAAATAATTTTCGCGTGTAAAAGCGCGAAATATCAATAAATAGTCAGAACAAGCACGAAAACACAAAAAACTAGACCGAAATCGATCAAAAAACAAAAAAGTTGTCGACGGTTAGGTTAGGTTAGGTTAGGTTAGGTTAGGTTAGGTTAGGTTAGGTTAGGTTAGGTTAGGTTAGGTTAGGTTAGGTTAGGTTAGGTTAGGTTAGGTTAGGTTAGGTTAGGTTAGGTTAGGTTAGGTTAGGTTAGGTTAGGTTAGGTTAGGTTAGGTTAGGTTAGGTTAGGTTAGGTTAGGTTAGGTTAGGTTAGGTTAGGTTAGGTTAGGTTAGGTTAGGTTAGGTTAGGTTAGGTTAGGTTAGGTTAGGTTAGGTTAGGTTAGGTTAGGTTAGGTTAGGTTAGGTTAGGTTAGGTTAGGTTAGGTTAGGTTAGGTTAGGTTAGGTTAGGTTAGGTTAGGTTAGGTTAGGTTAGGTTTTTTTTTTTTTTTTTTTTTTTTTTTTTTTTTTGAATGATTTGGATGCTTCTTATCCCTCTGACATGGGGGTCAGAGTCTTTGGGGTGCAGGGATTGTGTTTGCGGCATTTAAGATTTTGTAAAAAAAAGAAAAGGGTTATAGGGATATAGGTTAAGTCGTATGCCTCAGTGCCATTTCTGCTTTTTTAAAACTGTTGCCATTTGTTAGTGCCTGTGCAGTATAACGGATGTACATGTTTAACATGGCCACCTTTTATGTGCGATCCTATTTTGCGTCTTGTTTAATACGTTTTTGCAAAACGCGCGTTGGCTCGGTGTTTTAATTGTAAGAGAGCGAGTATTGCAGTTTGCAGAAAGGACATACGATATGTCAGGAGCCCCAGCGCCGAATTTTCCCCACCCGGTTTCACTATCTGTATTTGTCAGTGAGGTATCACCGAGCCCCGGTGGCACAGTTAGTGAGTACTGCTTATTTAATTTGCCCAGTTTCTCACGAAACTGGGTTAAATTTGTTATGCACCGTTTTATCTTAACTTGCTGTGTTCCGCCGTAGCTCGAGCCTTCAGATGTTATGCAGTGACTCTTCAGTTTGGTCGCCGGGCTGGGACAACACGGCGGGCGCTCCATGACTGACCTGCTACTGGCTGTTTGGCCGCCCTGTGTTTCTGCCGTATTCGCAAGGAGGCCCTCAGCAGTACGCCGTTTTTGCTCTAGCCAACGAGTCCCACCTGCGTCGAACGGGGCAGTCCGTGCTAAAAGCACTGTGCCCCGTTACTTCCAAGTTTGCTAAGACGCAGTTGCAGCAGGTAGGAGCTGCGTTGGCGAGCTTTTCAGCGCAAGTGCTACGCTGGTGAGGGCCTCCGCAGTACCCACATTTCTCCTCAGTTTGTGTGCAGAGGCGCCTGCTGTGGCCGTACCCCAGACACATCGAGCATTGGACCAGCGGGGACTGGTCCTCCACTCTGATGAGCTGGAGGTCGATATACGCTTCAGACGCCTCTACCAACCTGTTCCAGAGAATGGGGGATACTCTGGCGACCACGTGCGACATGAGGGCATTCCGTGCTTTCTTCCGGAATCTTATTTCCATACGATCGTCACCAGCTGTGAGGTCACGGAACAACCTCTTATTTTGTGTCCTCAAGAATTCCAAGATGTCCTCGTCCTTATGGAAAGTGAGGACATCCTTGAAGACGACGAGGGGGTCCTGGTTCTGCACCTCTTGGACCTCAAGCTGTTGGTCTGCAGACTCGATTCTGTTTCGGACCCTGTTCCGCTCCTCTTCGGTTCGACAGCTGATAACGATCTTTTGGTCTTTTGCCTTCCGGACACGGTCAATTTTGATGCCCCCCGTCTTCGCGTTGATCGCTTTGCGCACCCTCCCCAAGACTTCCTCCCCCGTTTCCATTTCGTCCCTGGACGCGACCACAACAGAGTGTAGCGCAGTGGGCTCCGGGCGCTTGCGCCCCTTTGCGCTCGCCGCCACACTAGCGTATGTGGCCGCTCCCAGAGACTCGTTCTTCTCCTTGAGGGCCGCAGTTAAATGCTCCACCTTCTCGTTGCTCTCTCTCATTAGCTTACTATGTTCAGCTATTGAGGAGAGCAACTGAGATACTTCTGGTTTTGGCCCCGCCGGAACATCAATGACCTCCACCCGGGGTTGCGGTCCACTTGTTTGCTCCTCTACGCCAGCGTCACTGATCGCTGGCGAGGAGGAACACACAGTCTTCCCCGCTTCGGCGTCCTTTATTATTTGGTACAGCCTATCGATGGCCTGGATGACGGAGGCCTTTATATCTGTCTTCAAATTTCTCGAGGCGTTGAGAGCTATTTTGGCCTTCGTCACCCATGCCCTCGCCTCCTGCAGTCTGCTGGGCTGTACCAATGCGGCCTGACTATCCTCTGGGAAGAGGACCTTACCCGCCTCTCGCTCCCCCATGTCCCTCCGCACTTTCGTGTGGGTCTTTGTTGCGTCCATTTTTGACGGTAATCTTGGGGGAGTGATTGGCGGTGACGTTTCGGTAGATTTCTTGGCGGGGGTGCGGAACATTCTTATTCGTTAGGAGACGTAAGAGATGTGAGGACAACCCAACACTAACCCAACCCAGTAAAATGTTTATGTAAAATTGTAGAAGTTGTAAACTCAGTTTTTAAAATTGTAAAAAATTGTATAAGTAATAAATTTGTAAAACGGATATAAATTAAAATTATTTGTGAAGTTTAAATTGACTTAGATTCTAATATTAAGTTTATAAAATAATTATTTATATATTTCAATTTTTAATTAATTAATGTTATTTTTATTTTCAGATATGGCGTGGTGCCCACTCGATGTGTAGCTGAGGAAGCCTTGGCTGTTCCGCTCTGCGGTCGGATTAGCAGGTAAACACTTCTTGCTAAGCAAGAAGTGTCCAAAACCGGCCCTTCAATAAAAATTTTTAGGTACCTGTTGCACAGATACTAGTGCCCGGAAGTGACCTCACAACTGATGGTTGCGAAGGAGAGTTAATATAAAAGAGCGGTCCAAGACCTACCCAACACCACAAACCGCAGCCCTCTAGGACTATCCGTTCCGGAGATATTGCCCCTCAAAGTTTTGGGGTACCAAAATGTATGGGGCAAATACCTCCGGAATTGATATACCAAATGAGATTAGGGCGGGTGGGCGGGCAATTTTTTCAAAATTTTTACAACTCCCGGTTTTCGGAGCACCACGTGAGTGGTGTCGTTAGAAAGGGCTCGTCAATTGCTATTCAACGGTGTAAAAACTGTGTATACCCGGGAACAAAATTCCGGGGAAAATCGGCAAAAACGATAAAAATTTTAGAAAAAGTTAATTAATTTAGAAAATCGGTATGAACACACCCTATGTGTGCTATATAGTTTGATAGGCCTTTAGGAGACCTACAATCTGAGACTAATATTGGGTACTAATAAAAAGAAAGTTTTTGAAAAATTGAATTTTAAAGAATTTTTATACGACTTTTGAAAAATAAGTGATGTACTATTGAATTTAAACAAAGAATATAGGTATCGCTGAATAGGTCTCGTTGAGATCTGTACGTTGGTGCAAAAATTTCGGAAATCCACCAGTAAATAACAAAGTTATATGTAGTCAATATATATAAGTCAATAAAAAATACGAATTTTCATGAAAATTATGAAAATGTTAAACAATTTTCGCGTGTAAATGCGCGAAATATCAATATATTGTCGAGACAGGCACGAACACACAAAAAACTAGACGAAAATCGATTAAAAAACAAAAAAGTTGTCGACGCTTCTTTGTAAACAGTGTCGCGCTTAGGTGGATTTATGTACTTAGAATAATTTCAAAGTAAATGTATGAAGAACAGATTTTTCAAAATTTTTACAACTCCCGGTTTTCGGAGCACCACGTGAGTGGTGTCGTTAGAAAGGGCTCGTCAATTGCTATTCAACGGTGTAAAAACTGTGTATACCCGGGAACAAAATTCCGGGGAAAACCGGCAAAAACGATAAAAATTTTAGAAAAAGTTAATTAATTTAGAAAATCGGTATGAACACACCCTATGTGTGCTATATAGTTTGATAGGCCTTTAGGAGACCTACAATCTGAGACTAATATTGGGTACTAATAAAAAGAAAGTTTTTGAAAAATTGAATTTTAAAGAATTTTTATACGACTTTTGAAAAATAAGTGATGTACTATTGAATTTAAACAAAGAATATAGGTATCGCTGAATAGGTCTCGTTGAGAGGTGCAAAAATTTCGGAAATCCACCAGTAAATAACAAAGTTATATGTAGTCAATATATATAAGTCAATAAAAAATACGAATTTTCATGAAAATTATGAAAATGTTAAACAATTTTCGCGTGTAAATGCGCGAAATATCAATATATTGTCGAGACAGGCACGAACACACAAAAAACTAGACGAAAATCGATTAAAAAACAAAAAAGTTGTCGACGGTTAGGTTAGGTTAGGTTAGGTTAGGTTAGGTTAGGTTAGGTTAGGTTAGGTTAGGTTAGGTTAGGTTAGGTTAGGTTAGGTTAGGTTAGGTTAGGTTAGGTTAGGTTAGGTTAGGTTAGGTTAGGTTAGGTTAGGTTAGGTTAGGTTAGGTTAGGTTAGGTTAGGTTAGGTTAGGTTAGGTTAGGTTAGGTTAGGTTAGGTTAGGTTAGGTTAGGTTAGGTTAGGTTAGGTTAGGTTAGGTTAGGTTAGGTTAGGTTAGGTTAGGTTAGGTTAGGTTAGGTTAGGTTAGGTTAGGTTAGGTTAGGTTAGGTTAGGTTAGGTTAGGTTAGGTTAGGTTAGGTTAGGTTAGGTTAGGTTAGGTTAGGTTAGGTTAGGTTAGGTTAGGTTAGGTTAGGTTAGGTTAGGTTAGGTTAGGTTAGGTTAGGTTAGGTTAGGTTAGGTTAGGTTAGGTTAGGTTAGGTTAGGTTAGGTTAGGTTAGGTTAGGTTAGGTTAGGTTAGGTTAGGTTAGGTTAGGTTAGGTTAGGTTAGGTTAGGTTAGGTTAGGTTAGGTTAGGTTAGGTTAGGTTAGGTTAGGTTAGGTTAGGTTAGGTTAGGTTAGGTTAGGTTAGGTTAGGTTAGGTTAGGTTAGGTTAGGTTAGGTTAGGTTAGGTTAGGTTAGGTTAGGTTAGGTTAGGTTAGGTTAGGTTAGGTTAGGTTAGGTTAGGTTAGGTTAGGTTAGGTTAGGTTAGGTTAGGTTAGGTTAGGTTAGGTTAGGTTAGGTTAGGTTAGGTTAGGTTAGGTTAGGTTAGGTTAGGTTAGGTTAGGTTAGGTTAGGTTAGGTTAGGTTAGGTTAGGTTAGGTTAGGTTAGGTTAGGTTAGGTTAGGTTAGGTTAGGTTAGGTTAGGTTAGGTTAGGTTAGGTTAGGTTAGGTTAGGTTAGGTTAGGTTAGGTTAGGTTAGGTTAGGTTAGGTTAGGTTAGGTTAGGTTAGGTTAGGTTAGGTTAGGTTAGGTTAGGTTAGGTTAGGTTAGGTTAGGTTAGGTTAGGTTAGGTTAGGTTAGGTTAGGTTAGGTTAGGTTAGGTTAGGTTAGGTTAGGTTAGGTTAGGTTAGGTTAGGTTAGGTTAGGTTAGGTTAGGTTAGGTTAGGTTAGGTTAGGTTAGGTTAGGTTAGGTTAGGTTAGGTTAGGTTAGGTTAGGTTAGGTTAGGTTAGGTTAGGTTAGGTTAGGTTAGGTTAGGTTAGGTTAGGTTAGGTTAGGTTAGGTTAGGTTAGGTTAGGTTAGGTTAGGTTAGGTTAGGTTAGGTTAGGTTAGGTTAGGTTAGGTTAGGTTTTTTTTTTTTTTTTTTTTTTTTTTTGGGAATAGATGCTGTTCATCCCTCTGACATGGGAGGTCAGAGTCCTTGGGATGCTGATGTTTATTTTATTGCGGGGCGGAATGGTGTGTGTTAATGTAAGTTGGGCCGGCTTCGTCATTGACATACCTGCCTCTTTGTCTCTTAGTCGTTTTGCTACGGCTCGGTGCTAAGGTTGCCGCTTTTGCTATAAAAGATGGGTGATGTTTCAGCATGCACCCTACGCTTTTCTTTTCGCTGGTTTTGTTGCACCTTCAGCATCCCGATTTCCGTGCAATTTCTTGAGCTTGTATATGTTGGTATGTCTATATTTGCTCGATTCAGCCACTTTGATGTTATCTTCCGCAAGTTTTCCTCTTCCCAACGATAGACTTTCTCTACGAGGGTTTGGTCTAGGGTCGCAGGGACACGGTGGCCTGGCTTCTTTTGCTAATTTGACCAGTTTCATATGAAACTGATCCCAATTTAATTTTTCGCCAATTTTAGTTCTCATAGTGCCCCTGCTTCTTCGCTCCTCTCGTAGCGTCTTCGTTAGGATGAGGAGGTACTCCAGGCGCGGTTTCCTGTCCTCTTTGGTGCAGCGAGTTATCAGCATTGCAGCAAGGACGCCCTCAGCAGTACGCTGTTTTTGCTCTAGCCAGCGCGTCCCACCTGCGTCGGACGGGACACTCCATGCTAAAAGCGCTGTGTCCCGTCACTTCCAGATTTGCCTTTACGCAGTTACAGCAGGTGGGTGCTGCGCTGGCGAGCCTCTCAGCGCAAGTGCTGCGCTGGTGAGGGCCCCCACAGTGTCCGCATTTCTCCGAAGCCTCCGTGCAGAGACGTCTGGTGTGCCCGTATCCCAAACACATCGAGCATTGGACCAGCGGGGACTGGTCCTCCACCCGGATGAGCTGCAGGTCTACGTACACCTCAGCCGCCTCCACCAGCCTACTCCAGAGAACTGGGGACACCTTTGCTACAATGTGGCACATGAGGTCGTTCCGCGCCTTTTTGCGGAACTTGATTTCCACCCTATCGTCGTCAGCTGGGAGGTCACGGAACAGTTTCCGGTTCTGCACCCTCAGGAAGTCCAGCACGTCCTCATCCTTGTGAAAGGTAAGGACGTCCCTGAGGATGACGAGGGGGTCCTGGTTGGTGACCACCTGGACCTCTAGCTGGTGGTCTGCCTCCTCGATTTTAGTCCGGACCCTGTTCCGCTCCTCTTCGTTCCTACAGCTGACGACGATTTTCCGGTCTTTGGCCTTTCTCACGCGGTCCACCTGGATTCCTCCTTCCCGCGCGTTTAAGGCCTTCCGGATCCTCCCAAGAACCTGCTCCCCCGTGTCCATCTCGTCCGTGGACGCGATCACAACCGAGTGCAGCGCAGTGGGGTCCGGGCGTTTACGCCCCTTTGCGCTCGCCGCCACACTCGCGTATGTGACCGCTTCCAGGGACTCCTTCCTATCCTGCAGGGCCACCTTTAGTTCCTCCGCCTTCTCATTGCTCTCTCTCATTAGCTTACTGTGTTCGGCTAATGAGGAGAGCAGCTGAGACATTTCCGGTTTGTCACCCGCCGGAACATCGGTTTCCTCCTCCCGAGGCTTTGGCTCGCTTGTGTGTTCCTCCACACCTGCGTCCCTGATCACTGGTGAGGGGGGGCACACAGTTCTTCCTGCGTCGGCATCTTTTATTAACTGGTACAGCCTGTCGATGGCCTGGATGACGGAGGCCTTAATATCTGTCTTCAAGTTTCTTGAGGCGTTGAGAGCTATTTTGGCCTTCGTCACCCATGCCCTCGCCTCCTGCAGTCTGCTAGGCTGCACCAGTACGGCCTGACTATCCTCCGGGAAGAGGACCTTTCCCGCCTCTCGCTCCCCCATGTCCCTCCGCACTTTCGTGTGGGTCTTGCCTGCATCGAATTTTAGCGTTAGTTTTGGGGGAGTGGTCGGCGGTGAGATGTCTGTAGATTTTTTGGCGGGGGTGCGAAACATTTTAATTGGACGGGGATACAAAGGATGAGGGAACTACCCAACGCTAACCCAACCGATAAAATAATTATGTAAATTTGTAAAAGTTGTAAATACAGTAGTGGTAAAAGTGTAAAAATTTGTAGAAGTATTAGAATTGTAAAGATAAAATGTATAAGATTAAAATAATTGTGTGGTGTGAGCTGACTAAAATAAAGTTTTTTAAAATTAAATGTTTATGTATATTTTAATAATTTTTGTTATTTTCCAGGTGTATGGAGTGTACCCAACGCGCCGTGACGTCGAAGAAACCACGGTCGGCCTACTCTGCGGTCAAATTGGACGGAAAACACTTCTTGCAAAGCAAGAAGCGTCCAAAACCGGCCTGTCAAGAAGAAATTTTTCGTACCTGCGCGGCAGATACGAGTTTCCAAATAAGGTCTGTTAACGCAGAGCTATAAAACAAAATAGGTAAAAAGGATCGGTTCAAGGCCTATCTTACGCCACAAACCGCAGCCCTCTAGGCCTATCGGTTCCGGAGATATTGCCTCCCAAAGTTTTGAGGTATCAAAATGTATGGGGCAAAAGTCTCCGGAATCGATATACCCAATGAGATTAGGGCGGGTGGGCGGGCAATTTTTTCGAAATTTTTGCAACTCCCGGTTTTCGGAGCACCACGTGAGTGGTGTCGTTAGAAAGGGCTCGTCAATTGCTATTCAACGGTGTAAAAACTGTGTATACCCGGAAACAAAATTCCGGGGAAAACCGGCAAAAACGATAAAAATTTTTGAAAAAGTTAATTAATTTAGAAAATCGGTATGAACACACCCTATGTGTGCTATATAGTTTGATAGGCCTTTAGGAGACCTACAATCTGAGACTAATATTGGGTACTAATAAAAAGAAAGTTTTTGAAAAATTGAATTTTAAAGAATTTTTATACGATTTTTGAAAAATAAGTGATGTACTATTGAATTTAAACAAAGAATATAGGTATCGCTGAATAGGTCTCGTTGAGATCTGTACGTTGGTGCAAAAATTTCGGAAATCCACCAGTAAATAACAAAGTTATATGTAGTCAATATATATAAGTCAATAAAAAATACGAATTTTCATGAAAATTATGAAAATGTTAAACAATTTTCGCGTGTAAATGCGCGAAATATCAATATATAGTCGAGACAGGCACGAACACACAAAAAACTAGACGAAAATCGAGTAAAAAACAAAAAAGTTGTCGACGCTTCTTTTCGGTTAGGTTAGGTTAGGTTAGGTTAGGTTAGGTTAGGTTAGGTTAGGTTAGGTTAGGTTAGGTTAGGTTAGGTTAGGTTAGGTTAGGTTAGGTTAGGTTAGGTTAGGTTAGGTTAGGTTAGGTTAGGTTAGGTTAGGTTAGGTTAGGTTAGGTTAGGTTAGGTTAGGTTAGGTTAGGTTAGGTTAGGTTAGGTTAGGTTAGGTTAGGTTAGGTTAGGTTAGGTTAGGTTAGGTTAGGTTAGGTTAGGTTAGGTTAGGTTAGGTTAGGTTAGGTTAGGTTAGGTTAGGTTAGGTTAGGTTAGGTTAGGTTAGGTTAGGTTAGGTTAGGTTAGGTTAGGTTAGGTTAGGTTAGGTTAGGTTAGGTTAGGTTAGGTTAGGTTAGGTTAGGTTAGGTTAGGTTAGGTTAGGTTAGGTTAGGTTAGGTTAGGTTAGGTTAGGTTAGGTTAGGTTAGGTTTTTTTTTTTTTTTTTTTTTTTTTTTTTTTTAGGTTTGTTTGTGCTAGTTATCCCCCTAACATTATCAGGGTCCTTGGGAATCTTAAGGGCTTAGGTACTTTTGGAAAAAAATATTTTTGTGGGAAGGAGGGTTTGAACAGGAGTTGGCTTATGAGGCCACCTGCTTCAGCAACTGTGATCGATATTTGCGTTTGTCATTGCTGCTGGAGCATTTTCGCAAATTGCGTTTAAGAGGTGGGTGATGAATGTATCATACACCCTGCCTTTTTTCGCACTTTAGTTGGTGTATAACTTTGGATCCTTGTGTGCTGGTTCTGATTTCCAATTTTTGTTTCAGAAGTTCGCAGGAAAGAACGATGAATTTTTATTAGAGTCCTGTTTTGCTGATCTCGGAGCGAGCTACTTTCTTCCAGGACGAGTACGTCGAACCACAACGGCATGGTATGTAGGGCTTTGTTTGTTAATTTGTCCGGTTTCGCACGAAACCGGACCCAATTGGTTACATTCCTCTTTTTATTGTACGCTGTGCCGCCGTGGCTCGGTTTTGTGTCTGTTTCTTCCTTATTTTGTTTCTTCATTAAGGTAGAATGATTTTGTTTTCCGCCCACATATCCACCGGAGTATGTTGCCACGTTGTAAGCGGGGGGGCCCTCAGCAGTACGCTGTCTTTGCTCGAGCCAGCGCATCCCACCTGCGTCGGACGGGGCAGTCCATGCTAAACGCACTATGCCCCGTCGTCTCCAGGCTTGCCTTGGTGCAGTTGCAGCAGGTGGGTGTTGTGCTGGCGAGCTTTTCAGCGCAGTCAGTTCGCTGGTGAGGGCCTCCGCAGTGTCCACACTTCTCTCTGGTCTCAGAGCAGAGGCGCCTGGTGTGCCCGTACCCCAGACACATCGAGCATTGGACCAGTGGCGACTGGTCCTCCGCCCTGATGAGCTGGAGGTCGAGGTAAACCTCAGACGCCCCGAGAAACCTACCCCAGAGAGTGGGGGACACTTTCAAGACAACGTGGCACATGAGGGAGTTACGTGCCCTTTTACGGAAGCGCACCTCAGCCCGATCGTCACCAGCTGGGAGGTCGCGGAACAGTTGCCCATTTTGCATCCTCAGGAACCCAAGGATCTCCTCGTCCTTATGAAAACTGAGGACGTCCCTGAGGATGATGAGGGGGTCCTGGTTCTTGACTGCCAGGACCTCGAGCTGATCGTCTGCCGCCTCAATTCTGGTCTGCAATCTGCTCCGCTCCTCTTCTGTTCTACAGCTGATGACGATCTTCCTGTCCTTCGCTTTCCGTATGCGGTCGATTTGGACACATTCCTCCCTCGCATTTACCGCCCTCCTTATCCTTCCCAAGACCTCTTCCCCGGTCTCCATTTCGTCCCTGGACGCGACCACAACGGAATGCAGCGCAGTGGGCTCCGGGCGTTTACGCTCCTTTGTGCTCGCCGCCACACTCGCGTATGTGACCGCCTCCAGGGACTCCTTCTTGGCCTTAAGGACCTCCTTCAATTCGTCCGCCTTCTCGTTGCTCTCTCTCATTAGCTTACTATGTTCAGCCAATGAGGAGAGCAACTGAGACACTTGCTCATTTCCCGCCGCTTTATTTACAACTTCCTCCTCCCGGGGCTGCGGTTTCTTCGTGTGCTCCTCCAAGTCGGCGCTGCAAGGCGCTGACGGGGACGAGCACACGGGCTTCCCGGCTTCGGCCTCTTTAATAATCTGGTACAGCCTGTCGATGGCCTGAATGACGGAGGCCTTGATGTCAGACTTTAAATTGCGAGACGCATTTAGAGCAATCTTGGCCTTCGTCACCCATGCCCTCGCCTCCTGCAGCCTGCTGGGCTGTACCAGGGCAGCCGAGTTTTCCTCCGGGAAGAGGACTTTGCCTGGCTCGCGCTCCCCCATGCTCCTCCGGACTTTCGTCCGGGTCATGAAAGTGTCCGGTTGATGCGTTTGGTTTGGGGGAGTGCTAGGTGGAGATGGGCCAGTGGACTTTTTCGCGGGGGTGCGGAACATTTTTAGAAGGAGTTTGGTACCTCGGGGAATGTAACTTAACCTAACCGAATAAATTGCTGATATGTGTGTAAGTTTGTATAAGTTTTAAATTCAGTGATAAAAACTAAGTCTTGTAAAAGTTGTAAAAGTGTATAAATAAAATGTATAATAATAATTAATTAATAAAATGGTCTAAAAATGTATTAAAGTTTTTTAAAATATTTTACAGATATATTGGTCGACTTATGCTGCTTTTGTGAAATCGAAGAGATCACCCGACAGGTTTCGACGTCGAAGAGGCCTCAGAAGCACCGTCCCGAAGTCGATTTTGTAAGTTTACACTTCTTGCCAACCAAGAAGTGTCTAAAATCAATGGTAAGATGATTAATTTTGTGTACCTGTAAAACAGATAGCGGATTCCTAAATCGGTCAAGTCTCAAACCGTGACAAATACGTGTCAGTTAGACGGCGCCAGGCAAGACCTACGCAACGCAAAAATTTTCAGCCCTCTAGGACTATCGGTTCCGGAGATATTGCCCCTCAAAGTTTTGGGGTACCAAAATGTATGGGGCAAAAGCCTCCGGAATCGATGTACCAAATGAGATTAGGGCGGGTGGGCGGGCAATTTTTTCGGATTTTTTGTAACTCCTGTTCGTCGGAGCACCACGGGAGTGGTGTCGTTAGATAGGGCTCGACGATTGCTACCCAACGATATATAAGACTCTGTTTGCCCGGGAACAAAAATCCGGGGAAAACCGGGAAAAACGCCAAAATTTTTTGAAAAAGTTAAATAAATTAAAATTTTTGTATGGACACACCCTATGTGTGCTATACCGTTAGATAGGTCTTTAAGAGACCTTTAATCTGAGACTAATATTAATTCCTTTTATAAAATAGGTTTTTGAAAAATTTGATTTTAATGAATTTTTATAAAGTTTTATAAGGTTTTTTGAAAATAATTAAGGTACTATTGATTTTTAAATGTTAATATGGGTATCGCTGGACAGGTCTCGTTGAGGTCTGTACGTAGACGCAAAAAATCGCTAAGCCGCCAGTAAATAACAAAGTTATGTAAGGTCAAAGTATATAAGTCAATAAAAAATACGAATTTTCATGAAAAATATGAAAATGTTAAATAATTTTCGCGTGTAAAAGCGCGAAATATCAATAAATAGTCAGAACAAGCACGAAAACACAAAAAACTAGACCGAAATCGATCAAAAA